>CM073527.1:3188847-13188847 GCA_037074615.1 Leucaena leucocephala
AGGATTTGGTTGGTGTGCTCAAAGAGAGTAGCCACACATCAAAGAGAAGTAAGAAGCAAGAGGTAAAGAGGAAGGATAAGGAAAGCAAGGTGTAAGAGGTACTAAACTATCCTAAACTTGTATGTTTTTGTTGTACTATGGCTATGATGAATTGTGTTGCATATGTGTATATGATTGAAGCTCTATTTTTATGATTACTTTAACTAATTGTATTTCATATGTTACATAGAAGCATGCACATTACACAATGTTAATATTTTCACAAGCACAAGTATTTACATATATTCATACATTGTTTAGTACCGTTTGCTATTGAGATTTTCCCAGAAATCTTACCCCTCCATGTAATCCCAATCTTAGCAGGTTCATGTATGATGAAAGAATATGAAAAAGCATGAAGTCAAGTTAGGGATTGGATAGTATAAATGTTATATGATGAATGTTTAAATTGTTGCATGTAATAATGTTATATGACTAGTTTAAGCAACAATGTTCATGATGTAATAAAAAATACTAAATGATGAAATAAATATATAAAATTTTATAGACACTTAGCTGACATGTCAAACTTTTTCTTGACACTACGCCTTATTTTGATGTCTGTACAAAGAGAACGAATTTTTCAAAATTAGGGACCATAATCTATTTTTAGAATTTTTGATCAAATAAACATAAAACTTTGAAATCAGAGTTGACTAATCATTGGGTCTAAGGAAGTATTTTTTATTTAAATTTCAAGATGTTAGCTTCGTGTATCTTTTGAAACCGCTTCATTTCGATTTTTCTAAAATTAATTATGATTTTTCAAAGTTCATTGTTGAATCTGAAAATATCATATGAATAGTAACTCATGAAGAATAAAATTCCAGATTTAGCTAATGGACTTTAAATGTCATCTAAGTGGTTCTAAATACTATCAAATTGTTCCTAAGATGTATAAAAGTAAGGTGTTACAGTATCCCTTAAGCCTAAATAATAGCTAAGGAATAAGCCTTTCATAGATCTTCCTACATAGGAGACACTCAAATTATGGAATAATATGTATACATACAAAGTCAAAATTGTTTTCACATATGAAAAGAATGATTTACTTGATATTTTACTATGAAAGATAATTTGGTCAATTCTTATATATTAGTTTCATTTTTATTATTCTTCTACTCTATTAAGTATAGTAGGGTAAAAAACATTATTTTTCTTATTTAAAATATATTCTAATGAATGTTACAAGAAAATGTATTCTAATGAGGTTATAGGTAATATCATTCCATTCCATTCCATTCCATTTTAATTTTTGTTCATGTTTTTATTCTTTTATAGGTCTATTTGACTCAACAGAAGAGACGAGAGGTGTACGGAAGGCAGAAATTTTAATATCACCTCGTTGCAATATACTCCCTCTGGTTCTTAATGTAAGAGCTAAATAATTAATTTAGGTAGATTAAGGAGATTAGTTAAATTAGTTATTTATAACAAATATGATTTGGTTTCCCTATAATACCATTCTAATCCTATGTGTTATAATTATACCTTCATAGACCCCTTATACCATGGGCAATCAATAAAGTTTAGGGAAAAATTATAAAACTGAAAGACAAAATGAGGTGGGGTAAAATAAATCTTTTGTATAGTTTTTTATAACATACATGGAATAATATTACTTGGGTGGTTGAAGAATGTCCTCCATTAAAAATTGTACAGGTGAAAAGAACCTAATAAATTTTTATGCAAACGGAGTACACCACTCTACAAATTTTGTATAAATAGAGTATCAATAATCTGATTTAGGTTTAATAGGGGACTTTTTCTAATTTTCTCAAAATTTTACTTACAAAAAGATAAACAATATTATATAAAGGGAATTTGACTTGATTAATTAAGGACATTGTAGCTTGTAGGGATGAGAATAAGAAAATAAATAAAACTATGATCGGCATATATTATAAATTCTAAAACAAGGAAAAACTTAATTTTTTTTACAAAAAAAGTTTGAATGCAAAATAATGTTTTCTATCTATGTGAAAAACATAAAAGTCAATTATTAGTGTTGAATATGATGCCAAGGGCACAATAAACATTAAAAAAATAATTAATATGCAAGGTCCTATAATTCCACTTCATTTAAAAAAAAAAAAAGAATTGTAATTTCACTTCCACATGCACCTGAAGAACTGTACCGTATAAAAAGGGAAAAAATTATAGGGATCTAATTTGTTAAACAATAAGGAGTGATGAATTAATTTTTCCTAAATATTATATATCTTGATATATTTGTCATGAAAAAAAAATCATTTTCGATGAATTAGATCAAGCTTTTAAAACTTTGTTTCCAGGGATTACAGAATTTAAGATTAAGATAAACATTAAGGTAACATTATAAGTTATTTAGAAATATATGTACGTAATGTTTCATTTGCAGACACTTTTCATTAACCTTTGATCATTATGTGAATAAGCAAACTTCATTAATTAATGCATTTTCACAGAATATACAATAATTTTGAAAGGCTTTGATGAAAACTTGAGAACATTTTGATTAAATTTTCAAGAAATTTATACACATTTTCCCATATGAAAATTTCCATTTGCATGCATACGTCTAAGATCTCTATAAGCACAACAACAAATTCCATAATTGAAGGAAAAGAGCAAAATATACATACAAGATTAGGAAGAAACCAACAAACATTATAAATCCCAAAAAATATATATTTTTTGTTGAGCCAGAATGAGTGATTCTCATCGAAGGCCAAAACGGGAAGATATTGGAGAATATATGGGATGTGGTAATTCTTATAAAAGGTCTTCTCAAGCTTCAAGTTCAAGCAAGAGCAAGAAGTCAACTCTTGAAGAGCTTGCTGGTTATAGTAATACTTATAGAACCATTTAAACTTCAAACTCAAACAAGAGTAAGAAATATGATATTAGAGACTATTAGCTATAGCCAAAATTGAATAATTACAACCCATTCAAATGTAAGGTAATTCATTACTTTTATCAAACTTATTGAATAAGATTGTTTGTTTAACAATGGACTCTAAATTATTTTATTGTTCATAAAATACAATAGTATCGTAGCGATCATATTTAATGAGATAAGTCTTATTGTTACATCATTCTTCTATACACTGTAAAGTTCTAATGAGTTCAAGTTGAATACAAGTGCAGAATGTAAAGTTCTAATGAGTTCAAGTTGAATACAAGTGCAGAAATCGAGTTGAAAGTTTTCCACTAATTTTTCTTATATTTTGTCTTTATTAAAATTTTCTAAGCCCATTTAAATCGAAATGTTTTAATTTAGTCTATTTGATTTAACAAGAGAATAGGAAAACTCTCTTCCTTCATGAAACCTTTATTTTTTAAGAAAGTCAATTTTACCTCATCTAATAAACACAATAAAAGGCAAAATTTAACCCTCCTGACTAATGTATGCCCATCATGAGGTTGATAAGTGGGTATAGAAATTAAAATTAAACATGGCCAACAAAAGGAGTTGAACACTTTTTTGTGATGAATTTATTTATTTATTTATTGTTTAATTTTGATGGAAGTTCAAACTGTCAGGGACTATGATTCAGGAAGGAATATGAAGTTTTATTTAGTCTTTTATTTTATGGATTTCTTTTAAATTTGTGGGATAAATAAATGTAAGGTATTGTCTCAAGGTTTATTAAGTATTTTGGTTGGCAAAAAATAAAACAGTTGCTTGAGTTATCATTAATATGAAATTATTATTTAATTGATTAAAATAATATATGATATAGTCTTCATAAATTGAGTTATCATTAATAGAAATAGTTTTCAATAAAAATGACTAGAGAGGGCATTTTAAAAAACTAATTTAAAAATGACTAGAGGTGGTATTTTAGAAACTTAATTTAATTAATTTTTTTAACATTTATAAATTAGTTATTTAATTTCTAAATAAAAAGAAAGTATGAAAAGGGGAGAGTACAACTCACGTGAAAAAATTCTCATAAAGAAAGAAATAAGAAGGCATTGATTAGGTCAATTCAAAATTAACGTTTTAAATCTTCTTATGAAAGTTTAAATAAGGATGTGTTAATAATAATTTTTCATAATATTAGTATTTAAATATTATATTGTAAATTTATATTTTTAACCACCATACGAAGTTTAAATATAAATTTTAAATCTATTTATTTTCAATATAATTAATAATATATATTTTAAAATTATATGTTATATGTGTATGACGATACATGATTCATTTAATAAGATAATATTAGCCATTGTTTTGACCCCCAAAAAAAAATAATATTAGCCGGTATGCATAAATGTCATACTCAAGGGACAGCGTTAGTGGGCACATTTTGGGCTAGAAAAATCCAAATCTTAAAAACCCAATCTTTACATGATAATAAGTGTTTGTGCAATATAATTTTCAATTTTGGGTCAAATTGAAGGAATGATTTTTGTAATATAATTTTCAATTTTGAAAAATGTTTGTGTAGAATTTTTAAATAATTATTTCATATGTTGTTAAAAGCATTTAACACAGATTAATTTTAATTTTTTATCATATTTAATATTTACTCATTTAGCAATCTTTTAGACAAACGCAATACCCAAAACAATTATAAACACATATAACATATATATATATATACCCAAAATGTATGATATTCTTACCCCATGAAATTCAATCTCTTTCTTGGGTTGATTAATCAAGAGTTAATTCTTGTGGAAATACACAACTCATTTCATAGAAGTATTTTAGGGAGATTGTGTTATACATATTATAATTAAGTAATCTATTTAATTTTCTTAATCTATTCAAATTAGACAAATAGCTCAAGTCATTTGACTATGAAAGACAATTTGGTCAATTCTTATTATATCAGTTTCATTTTATCAATTCCTTCTACTCTAAATAAGCATAGTAATGCATAAAACACTTGTTTATTTAAACTATATATAATGGGGTTTGAGCATTTAACTTGAGGTAACATTTTTCAATTATTCCATTTTCATTTCAATTCCTCTTTCTATTCTTTTATAATATGTTGCAATATACCATAGGGTAATATTACTTGTGTAGCTGAAGAGAAAATGATTTTTTTTTTCCGGTGCAATATAAGGATACGGTTATAAGCATAATAATTTTGTTTATTTTTATGTTTATAATTGATAAATTTAATTACATCATTTTATTTTTTTAAATTTTTTTTATTTTAAATTTAAATATTTTTATTTTAAGGTTACATTATAAGTTATTTAGAAACACGTACATTTTTTGTACAAGAAATACATGTACATTTTTTTACACAAATACATGTACATAATGTTTCATAAACATTTTTTAAACCTTCTAAAACTTTTGTTGCGTTTTGTCTCGAAACCTTATGTTGAAAGTTCAATCAAAGAGAGAAAAAGGATAAATTGACTCTCTATTATTTTTTTTAGTATAAAAGGTTTAGATAGATTTGGCATTAGTCTCCTATCAAAGTCAGAGCATAGCCCTAAGGTTTAAAGAGTATTTACAGGGGACTTATAAGATCATTTAACAAATGAGGCCTCACAATAGCAATGAAAATTGAATTTACATCCTTATAGGATATAAGTCTATTCTTTACTATATATGTTAACTTTTATTTACCTCGTTCTCTATTATTGAATAAATAAAACAATAAGGAAAACAGCAAGATAACATAAACCCAATATACAACTAACAAGACTGACAGCCGAAGATCAATGCACTTCACAGGCCGGATAGGCATTTCATAGGCCCATTTGGTTATCACTTTACACACCTGCAAACAATTTGGCAAGACTTTTCATGAAATTTGGACGCATTTTTCACAAAAATTTCATTTGCATATATACACTTCTTAATTTGTACAAATCTTCGCAAGAGTTTGCATTTGCGGGTACTTTTCATTAACCTTTGACCACTATGTGAACAAGCAAACTTCATTAAGGCATTTTCACAAAAATGCAACAATTTTGAAAGGCTTTGAAGAAAACTTCAGAAAATTTTGATAAAACTTTCAAGTAATTTAGACACATTTTCACAAAAATGTTCATTTGCATACACACGTCTAAATCTCTATAAATATAACAAATTCCACAACTCAAGGCAAAGAGCAAACCAAGATAAGGAAGAAACAAAGATTATAAATTCCAAATATTTAGTGTTACTATATTTTGTTGTTAAGGCAAAATGCCCAAAAAGGGAGAGATTGAGCATGGTGCTGCTTATTCTGAGCGCATAATGAGTAATTTTGAGAGCAAAATGAGTAATTCTGAGCGAGTGCCCAAACAAGGAGATCTCGAAAATGCTGGTTATGGTAGCACCTCTAAAACCACTGAGACTTCAAACCGAAACAAGAGTAAGAAAGATGATTTTGCAAACAATATGGCCTATGTTCAAAAGTGAATAATTACAAGCCATTCATAAGTCAGGTAATTTGTTACTTTTATTATATTTATTGAATGAGATATTTTAGTTTACCATATATTCAAAAAAATTATTATTAATAGAGCACAATAGTATATAATATATATGATCTATATGGCTAATACTATTTAATGAAATAAAGCTTGTTGTTTTAACATATTTTTATGTGCTTTTAAGTTTTCTAACCCTTTGTTCTTGTTTGAGGGGAATGGAGAAGAGAGAGATGAAAAATTTTATCGATTTTGATTTAAAAAATAGAAAATAATTGGAGTTGAAAGTTTTTAACTATTTTTTCTTACATTTTTCTTTCTATTAAAATTTCATAACTTCACTTATCTTTTTTTTATTCAAATTCAATAAAATTTTCCCATCTTTCTCCTCTCTCCATTCTCCTCAAGCCAAACGAAGAGTTTGGTCTATTTGTTTTAATATGAGACAAATTTTAATGATCCCATCACAACTGATAAGTTATGTGGGGGAACAACTAAAAAAAGCTAATTAATTAGGAATTTCAACACTTTTTTTGTGATTATTTTATTTAATGTCTTTTCTTTTTAATTTCAATGCAGGTGCAAGTTGATGGGAAACTATAATGTTAGAAGGAATATCAAGTTCTATGAAGTCTTTTTTCTATTTTATTTACTTCTTTTAAATTTGTGGTTTAAATAAATGTAAGTTATTGTCTCTAGATTTATTAAGTAGTTTGGATTGCAAAAAAATAAATAAATAAATAAATAAAAACAAAAGGAAAATAGTTTAAAATTGTCAGCTATTCTTCTTTAATGTATTGCCATAATTCCTTAGATAAATAAAATAAATTAGTTGAATAAAATAATATATGATATAATCTTTATAGGAGTATAGGACCTTCTTTCTTAAAATTATTGATCTTGAGTTTATATTGTAACTAACTAACTAACTAATGATCATCTTAATTTAATATTTTACTCAAGTGTAATTAAAAATTAAAATTGTTTGTATACAAAATATTAAATTATTGGGCTAGAACATCCATCGATTTTCCCCTGTTTAGTCTTTAAATTCACATATTTTAATTGCTCTACTAATTCTTAAAAACAAAACAAAGAAAAAAAATAAATAGAAGAGTGAATCCGGCCTTAATAGGATTTAGGTTTGATATTCATGCTAATTGAGATATGATCAATAAAATTTAATTTAGACTGGTCGTATTCAAATTTATATATTTTTTATGTTTTAGATAATAAAGTTATTTTTAAAATAAAAATACGTGAAAGGCACAAGATTACTTTTACTTTTTTTTGTGTATATTAAGGGTATCCCTAAGGCCTAAACAATAGCTAAGAAATAACCCTTTCATAAATCTTGCTAAAGGAAATGAAAATGAAGTACCCAATTTGTGTTGATCATTTTAAAATTGTTTAAAAGAAAAACTAGCAGCATGTTTGCTTCTAAGAAAAATAAATTAAAGGAAATGGAAATGAATTACCATATTTAAATTTATTTTTTTCTTGACATCAATTTGATTATATTTCCTTTTCCATTTCATTAAGCCGTTGAGAGAATTGAAATTGTTTCGTAGTCCATACTACCAAGAAGAACAAAATTTTTCATAGATTTATAACAAATTTTAGGCAAACTTGTGGTGATTTGAGCTTTTGCAATAAAAAATTTCATCACAAATTTTCGTTTTTTTTTAATGTGCTATGTCAATTATGGAATAATATATATATTTATATAAAGTTAAAATTGTTTCCGCAGATGAAAAGAATGATTTACTTTACATTTTACTATGAAAGATCATTTCATAAATTCTTATTATATTGGTTTGATTTTTATCTTTGTTCTACTCAGTTAAACATAGTAATGCAAAAAAAAATATTGTTTTTCTTATTTAATATCATTCCATTTCATTTTAATTTTCGTTCACGTTTATATTCTTTTATTGGGTCTTTTTGACTTTAACTTAGTGAAGGAAATTTAACTTTGAAATTTTACTTCATTTAATTAAGTACATTGTTGCGTGCAGGGAGCAGTAAAAAAAAATAAATAAAACTGGGATAGGTCCATAAATATATATAGTAATACACTATCCATTTCATAAATCTTTGACTTTGACTACGTGGCTGTCAACTCATTTATAAAATTTTAAGAAATTTGGTTGAAACTAAATTCTCATTTTCACTCATTTGATATTTTGATGCACACAATGAAGTAGGTTGAAAAAGCAAACGGAATTTTCTTAAAAAAAGTTTGAATGCAAAATAATATTTTCTTTCTATGGGTAAGAACGTAAAAATCAATTATTATTGTTAAATAATGATGCCAAGAGCACAATAAACATTAAAAAAAATTAATACGCAAGGTCCTATATAATTTTAATTCATTTTAATTAAATTTTTATAATTTTTTTCTTTTTATTGGGTATTTTAGTTTCGTCAATTATTAATATTTGTTCATATACTCATAATTTGTTAATTTATAAGACCATTGATATTAATTAGTAGTTGATAATATGACTTTCACTCAACATATATCTGAGTTAATTTTGTCACATGGATCTAAAACAATACGTATGTAGATGCAAAGAAATAATTATATACATAATATTTGTTTATATTTATGCTCGTAACAAATCAATTTATGTGTCGATTAATTAGTATTCACTTAAACTCTAATTAATAAACTATGAGAAAACAAAATAGAGGAGTGAATCCTACATTAACATGATCTAGTGTTAGATTTATGTCATGAGCAACATTGAAATATGATTTGGTGAAATTTAATTTTGGTTCTTCATATTCAAATTTATAAATTTGTTATGTTTTAGATAATAAAGTCATTTTTAAAAAAAATAAGTGAAAGTTATAAGATTATTTTTTCTTTTTCTTTTTTTTGTATATTATGGGTATGCCTTAAGCCTAAACAATAGTTAAGTAATAAGCCTTTCATAAATCTTGCTATATATGAGACACTCAAGTTATGGAATAATATATAATTGTTTCCACAGATGAAACGAATAATTTACTTGATATTTTACTATGGAAGATAATTGGGTCAAGTCTTCTTATATATTGGTTTCATTTTTAATTTCTGTTCATGTTTCTATTCTTTTATATTATGTTTCGCTCATCTGAAGGGAGGGGATGTGAGAGGAAATGAGAAATTTTAATATCACCTTATTGCAATATATTCTCTCCAGTTCTTATTCTAAGAGCTAAATAATTAATTTATGTATATTAAAGAGATTAGTTAAATTAGTTATTTGTAATAAATATGATTTGTTATAACTATCTTTGATGGAACTCCCTTATATTATGGCAATCAATAGAGTTTAGGGAAAAAAATTAAAAAATTGTAAGATAAAATAAATTGAGGTCATATATTTAGAATTAAAATAAATCCTATAGTTTTTCTAATATAATTTGGGTGGTTGAAGAATGTCCTCCATTCAAAATTTTATAGGTGAAAAAAATATGATAAATTTTTGTATACACAGAGTACACCACTCTATAAATTTTGTATAAATAGAGTATTAATATTCTGATTTAGGTGATTCTCATTAACATAAAGGCGATAAATTACTAGAGAAAAGACATAATTTAACTAACCAATTAATTATTTCTAGTTATTCTAGAAAAATAGACAATTAATTAGTTCCTTAGAAATGGAGCATATTTTTGTATATAATAAATATTTTTGAAAATTTTCATATATATGTATAAATTATCGTTAAAGTTAATATTTTTTCATATCATAAGTTTTTTTTTATTATATACTATGTAATTCAAAACATAACAATTAGCAATTTACATATAATTTTAAGTAATTTATATTTTATATTTAAACATGGTCAAATAAACATTTTAAATACTTTTTTAAATATTTTATATTTTTAAATATTTAGAAAATACTTTACATTACATGTCAAAAATAAAGTGTTATTTAAATATTTTATATTTAACTATTTGAAAAACCTAAAATTATATGTCAAGTGCCAAATATTATTTTTTAAATGAAGTGATATATAATTAAAAATATAAAAATTATGACATGACAAAAACTATTAACTTTAATGGCAATTTAAATGGTAGGGTCTTAATAATCAAAGCATGAAACATGAAGGTCCTTGTTTAAAATTTTAAGGTTTAAGGAGGTTATGTACCATTGAGCTATAGTTCATGGGGTTTTATGTATTTTAACCTTAATTTCAACTCAAGATTGGTTTGGCTATTCCTAACCATTAACTGAATGTAGGGATCAAAAAAATAACCTAGACTAAAAAATGGAAGTATTTCAAATTCGATTGAATAATATTCTATTATGTTGTTAGAAAACATCTTTTTAAAAAGATAAAAGATAGAAAACCTATAAACAAAATTAAACATGATACAATGCCTCGTGAAAAATGATATAAGTATTAACAACTATGAAATAGGCATTACTAACAATGTACTCAATATTACTAGGTCATTATTTATAATCTAAATTGACATACTATACTAAAATTAAATAGGCATGATTAAGTAGAACGATATAGAGATTAATAACAATGAAATAATTGTTACCAATAATAGATTCGATAGTACCAAGTTATTATCCGAGTCTAAATTGACATTTACTACACTGAAAATATGTATGTACTATTAACTAGAATGATGTGTATTAATTACAATAATATAGGTATTAACATAATGAATAACATATTCATACAAACAACTCTAGAATATACAATAACAACTTTAGAGTAGCCATTAACCAAAAACCAACAACTACATTACAATACTAATTACACATGTTCAATGACAAGTACACATTAACATGATACTTCCACATAGTTTTCCCTTACCAACGACATCATCCAACAGTCTTCAAATTGACTATACAGTACTTACAAAAAATAACAACTTTAGTTTAGGCATTAACCAAAAATCAACATGCCTGCTAACTTAAGACCAACATGACTATTAACCAAAAACCAACATGGCCAATACACTAAACCATTTACGTGATTGGAGTATGATTCAAACCAATAGTGGTGTATCTTTTTGTTTTGGAATTGTGATTCCACCCTTGTAGTCCTAAGTCTTCTAGGTGTTGTCATCGAGAGTCCAAATAAAGATTGAAATAATAGGTATTCCGACACACAGATCACATAACGAGTGAATATCCAAAACCCATTGAAGAATATATGCCAAAATATGAATGAAAGCATATTGAATGAATACAATAGTTAGGATACAATCCAATATAGATATTGATCTCACATCCAATTTAGAAGAATTTTCCAAAGAAAGTTCCAATTGTAGGTCATAGTCAAACTTGTCTCTCACACTATATTACCATGACTACAATTCACTTTAGTATTCTTTGGAATGTTCCCACATATAGCAATCAATTCAATACCTCCTCTAATTTGCAACCCATGAAGGGAGAGGTTGCAACTGAGACTGGGATTAGCAAGCACACCTCCAACCTTTGCCTTCTTCTTCAATGAGCAATTGCCTTCTTCTCACTGATGTTACCCTGCAGCCATCGTCCTTACCACACAGTCATCGATGAATGCTTTAGAGAAGAATGTGAAGAAATGATGATGGAGGCATGAGTGAGGAAGGGAACGATGATGATGGAGAGTAGAGTCCTTCAGATGCAATCAAACCTCATGCGACTAGAGAAATTTACGAGTAGTGGTAGAGGTGGCTATGCAGACATTTGAATAGACCACTACATTCGATGACGGAAGAGTGAAGGAGAAGCAAACAATGGAGGGCATTTTAGTATTTTCATCCATAACTTCAAAAATTTCAGAATGCGTCCTCACACCTCTCCATTATTTATATTAGAGTCTCAATTTGAATTTTCTTATTTTTTAGAGTCTTTTTATGTTATTTTTTCTACAATATAACAAAGTTATTAAAACATAGATTCGACGATGTGTTATAATTTTAAGAAAAATTATTTTGTATATACTTATATTTTTTTAAAAAAAATTTAATTTTATACCATGTGTTTTTTTCTCTTAATTAAATGTTTAACTTTGCCCTATTTAGTACTATCAGCTCTTATATAGGGATTTTTAACCATGCTAGCAGAATAACATTAAATTATATAGGTATCTGGAAATAGGTTTTCTCAAATTTTAACCCAAAATGGCATTGTTTCCAAGTTATACGAAAAGAGAATATATACCTATATATAATTCAATTTAATCAATTGGTCCAAAATTCTTGAATGAATTGATCAAAGAAACTGGTTAAATTGGTTCATTGGTTTGACCATACAATCCAAGTTTATTTGAATACCATGGTTGGGGATCAAAAGGGAAAAAGAATCAAAAGCAAGTGTGGGATAAGGGCTGGTAAGTTGTTACTCTAAATGGCAAGCACTCTCATTTTTTAAATTAAAATTTTCTCATTAAATTTTCTTTTAAAAGGAAAAGGTTATGAAGATGTTCATAAGAAAGTTTAAAAGAGAAATTTAGCTAAATAATATTAGTAAATGAATGATTTATATATCATATATAATATGTACAGGTATGTATGTATGATGTTATAAACAGATTGAGAGGGGGGAAATGGGTTGTCTAGCTAAATGAAACATACATGAACATTACATCTATTTGACCATGTGGATAAGCAAACATGAAAAGTACCTAAAAAATACTATAATACTCTATTTGATTTTAAGTATAGGAGTTAGTTTAGTTATAAATATAAAACTTAATTACTTTATCTTCTAAATTTATAATTTTTTTAAACTATTACTCTTCTAATCATTGTCAATAAAAATGATTAGAGGGAGTATTTTAGAAAATTAATTTAATTAATTTTTTAATATTTATAAATTAGCTACCTAACTTCTAAATAAAAAATATACGAAAACACGAGATTACAACTCACATGAAAAAAAATCTCTTAAACAGATAAAGAAAGAAATAAGAAGACATCGATTAGGTCAATTCAAAATTAAATTTTTAAATCTTATGAAAGTTTAAATAAAGATGTATTAATAATAATTTTCCATAACAATAGTATTTAAATAGTATATTGTAAATTTGTAATTTTAACCATCATACGAAGTTTAAATATAACTTTTAAAATTATGTATTTCCTATATAATTAATAATATATATTTTTATATTATACGTTATATGTACTTATGCATGCCGATACATGATTCACTTATTTATATAATATTAGCCATTGTTTTGCCAAAAAAAAAATAATATCAACTTTTTTTTGTACAAAAAAATAATATCAACTATTATGCAGAAATGTCATATTCAAGAGACAACTAATTTTCAATTTTGATAAATGTTTGTGTGGAATTTTTAAATAATTATTTCATATGATGTTAGAAAGCATTTAACACATAGATTAATTTTAATTTTTTATCATATTTAGTATTTACTTATTTAGAAATCTTTTAGACAAACGCATTACACAAAACAAGTATAAACACATATGACATATTTATTTATTGTTTTTTAAATTGTTTAAATTTGAAATAAAAATTTAAGTATTTTCCTTTAAGATATTCTTTTTCTTCCTAACCTTAATCAGAACTTTTCCCAAAGATTTGTGGAGGAATGATGTACATATGAATGTGTTTTGTTAGAGGTGGTAATGCGCGTAACCTGCCGAATACAGGTTAACTCGCTGCGGTTGAATTGAAAGCGGGCCGATCTTAAGAGGCTCACTTTCAGGCAAGTTGGTATTATACCAACTCAAAGCCGCCATGGCAGGTTGGCAGGCTAGTTTTTATTTTTTTAAAAATTTTTTTATATATATCTTTTTTTAAAAAAATATTTTTATATATATTTTTTAAAAAAAATTATATGTATCAATATTAATTAAATTCAAAGCATGATATAAAATTATCAAAATATTTATTTTTTTAATTTTATCACTATCTGTAGATAAATCTGTTACAAGTAAAATAATAATAAAATAATATATATATATAAAGAAATAACTCAATAAAATAAAGTTAATATAAATGAAGCATAATATAAACCTTAACTTGACTGAGACTTTAAAATTAATAAAATATAATATAAATAGTAAAAAATAATAAAGTAAAAAAAAAGTGGGCTAACCCACCAGGTGTGGGTCTGGGTTGCAAATTTAGCAACCTAACTCACCATGAAATGGTGGGTTAGTGGTGGGTCTAACCCAAATTACCACATCTATTTTTGTATTACCTACATGAACAGTCTTTTTTTTTTAAATTTAATTAAGGGTATCCCTACCTTGTTCTTTTTTTTAGTATTTTTTGCAAAATAATTTACTCGGTAACTTCCATTCATAAATTCTTAAACATAACACATCAATCCATTTATCTCCTAACTTTATAATTTTCTCTAACTTTTCCCAATCAATTGTACATACTAAGAGAGTTTTATGTGATGGAATTAATTTCTAATGCAAATAATTAAAAGTAATATTTTAAAAATATCAACATATTTTTTTAACAAATAAATAAATTTTATCAAATTTTAAAAATTAATTATTAACCTAATAGCATTCTTTCTCAATTGGAAATTGAGAATTTCTTTTCTTAAAGTTTTAAGAAAATGGATCAAACGCGCCAAAACGTATAATATCTTACCCCATGAAATTCAATCTCTTTCTTGTGTTGATTAATCAAGAATTAATTCTTGTGGAAATACACAACTCATTTCATAAATATTGCCATATATGAGACACTCAATTTATTTTAACCATTTTATAACATTTTTTATAAAATAGCAGTATGTTTGCCTCACAGAAAAACTGACTATAAGAAATGAAAATAAAGTAGTGTATCCAAAATCCTTTGTTTGCTTGAGAAGAATTTTATTTCATTTCCTTTTCCATTTTCATTAAACCTTTTGAGTGAGAATTGAAATTGGTTCGTGGAAACAAGGAAGTCTGCACTACCAAGAAAAACAAAATTTTATGACATATTTAGAATAAAATTTGTGACGGATGAGCTTTTGAAATAAAAATTTTCGTCACAAATTTCCTATTTATTTAGCAACAACCTATGTCAATTATGGGAAAAAATTTATACAGAAAGTAAAAAAATGTTTCTACATATTAAGAGAATGATTCAGTTATGTTTGGTCGCAAATATGTTTCTACATATTTAGTAACTGTACGACCCAGTTAAGAGATAAGTTTTAGAAAAAATATTTAGTCTATTTAGTTTTTTTAATTAAGTAATCTATTTAGTTTTTTTAATCTATCTAAATTAGATAAATATCACTTGTATTAAGTATTTTACTATGAAAGATAATTTAGTCAATTCTTATTATATCAGTTTCATGTTTATCAATTCCTTCTACTTTAAATAAGCATAGTAATGCATAAAACACTTTTTTTATTTAAACTATATATAATGGGGTTTGAGCCTTTGAGGTAATATATTTCCATCCCATTCTATTTTTATTTAAATTCCTCTTTATATTCTTTTATAATCTGTTGCAATATACCATAAAGTAATATTACTTGTGTAGCTGAAGAGAAAATGACTTTTTTAGTGTGAAAAATGACCATCCTCATAGTTTGAAAAGCTAGAGTTTTCTAGGAAACTCAAGTAATAATTATAAATCAAATTCTAAAATTTAATTTACTTATAAAAAGATAAACAATATTATATACAGGGAGTTTACCTTTGAAATTTGACTTGATTAATCTAAGGACATTGTAGCTTGTAGGGAGGAGAAAAAGAAAATAAATAAAATTGGGATATGCTTATATTAACATAAATTAGAAAAAAATACTGCTCTTTTTCTGTTTTTCATGAACATTTCATATATAACTCCCTCTTAATTCCATAATATGTTTAGCAGTAGAAGTTATAGTAATACACAACCCATTTCATAAATCTTTGATTGTGTGCAAGTCAACTCATGTAAAAAATTTCAAGAAATTTTGGTTGAAACTGAAATCCCATTTTCGATCCTTTGGGATTTTAATTTCTTAGAACCGGTTTGATTCACACAATTAAGTATATTGAAAAAGGGAAAGGAATTAAATAAAATAGTTTGAATGCGAAATCATGTTTTATCCTATACATGAAGGTTAATTAGGTTACAAATTTATTGGCTAAACAAACATTATCCAGGTCATCTTTTTTGGGAGCTTGCCCACCTTGTTTAGAGGCATTAGTAGCTAAAGAAAGTTTATGAATTGTTTACCATTAGTTAATTTAGTTTGTACTTTGGGTTTAACCCTCATTTGTAACAAAAAAAATTTTGTCAAATTTTTCATGAAATTTGGACGCATTTTTCACAAAATTTTCATTTGCATATATTACACATCTTAATTTGTACAAATCTTCACAAGAGTTTGCATTTGCAGGCACTTTTCATTAACCTTTGACCACTATGTGAACAAGAAAACTTCATTAAAGCATTTTCACAAAAATGCAACAATTTTGAAAGGCATTGAAGAAAACTTGAGAAAATTTTGATCAAACTTTCAAGTAATTTAGACACATTTTCACAAAAATGTTCATTTGCATACACACGTCTAAAATCTCTATAAATACAACACCAAATTCCACTGAAGGCAAAGAGCAAACCAAGATAAAGAAGAAACAAAGATTATAAATCTGAAAATATTTAGTGTTGCTATATTTTGTTGTTGAGGCAAAATGAGTGATTCTCAGCGAAGGCACAGAAAGGAAAATCTTGAGCAAGCTAGTTATTCCACTGAGAGCTCTTCTCAAGCTCCAAGCTCAAATCAAAGTAAGAAATCAACTCTTGATGAGCTTGTTACTTATGGTAACACCCATGAAACTACTGAGCCTTCAAACTCAAGAAAGAATAAGAAACATGATTTTGCAGACAATATACGCTATGATCAAAATTGAAAAATTACAACCAGTTCATATGTCAGGTAATATGTTACTTTTAATATATATATTGAATGAGATATTTTGGTTTATCATATATTCAAAGTTTTTGTTATTAATATAGCACAATGGCATCATATATATATGAGATATATATAGCCAACACTATTTAATAAAATAAGTTTTGTTGTTCTTTTAACATACTTTTGTGTGCTTTAAATTTTCTAACCCTTTATTTTTGTTTGAAGGGAATGGAGGAGAGAGGGAGAGATGGAAAATTTATCGATTTCGATTTAAAAAATGGAGAAATAATGGGTTTAAAGTTTTCAACTAATTTTCTTTATATTTTTCTCTGTATTAAAATTTTATGACTCTACTTATCTTTTTTTCTTTAAATTACACTCAATAAAATTCCCCCTTTCTACTCCCTCTATTCTCCTCAAGTCAAACAAAGAGGTTGTCCATTTGTTTTAATATGAGAATAGGAAAACTCTCTTCTACAAGAACCTTTATTTTTCAATAAAGTCAATTTTACCTAATAAAAGAGACAAATTTTAATGATCCCATCATGAGGGGAAAACAATTAAAAAAAAGACTAATTAATTAGGAGTTTCAACACTTTTTTGGTGAATTAAATGTCTTTTCTTTTTAATCTCCATGCAGTTGCAAGTTGATGGAAGGACTTTGAT
Source organism: Leucaena leucocephala (assembly GCA_037074615.1). NCBI lineage: Eukaryota > Viridiplantae > Streptophyta > Magnoliopsida > Fabales > Fabaceae > Leucaena > Leucaena leucocephala. Next base: position 3,206,779 of record CM073527.1, read on the forward strand.
GCTGGAAGGAATATCAAGTTATATTAAGTCATATTTCTATTTTATTTACTTCTTTTAAATTTATGGTTTAAATAAATATAAGTTATTGTCTCTAGGTTTATTAAGTAGTTTGGATTGCAAAAAAAAAAAGGAAAATAGTTTGAAATTGTCAGCTATTCTTGTTTAATGTATTGCCATCCTTCCTTGGATAAATAAAATAAATTATTTGATTAAAATAATATATGCTATATAGTCTTTGTAGGAGTATAGGATTGTCATTTTTTTTAAATTATTGATCGTGAGTTTATATTGTAACTAACTAACCCTGTCATTAATATATTAGATAATTAAAGCTAATTATTGTTTAAATTTAATATTTTACTCAACTATAATTAAAAATTAAAATTATTTAAATACAAAACATTAAATTATTGGGTTGGAAGATCCATCAATTTCCCCTGTTTAAAGAGTTAATCCGGCTTTAATAGGTTTTATTTTTTATACTCATGCCAACCATAAGCAGCATTGAGATATGATCAATAAAAATTTATTTATATTGTTCATATTTAAATTTATAAATTTGTTATGTTTAAGATAATAAAATTACTTTTAAAAAGATAAGTGAAAGTTACAATATTATTTTTACTTTTTTTTTTCTATATTAAGGGTATCCCTAATACTTAAACGTCTACAAGTTTTCCTAGTTGTACATTAGAAAATCTCCTTCAAATCAATGGAAAAGTTTTGCGAGTTACGTAGCAGTCGAAATACCATCTCTTAACAAATGACTCATATTTAAAATTCTATTTTCTTGACTTAAATTTCATTACATTTCCTTTTCCATTTCATTAAACCTTTGAGAGAATTGAAATGGTTTTATAGTCCATACTACCAAGAAAAACACCCTTTTTTATGGATTTATAACAAATTTTAGACAAACTTGTGGTTTGAGCTTTTGCGTTAAAAAATTTCATCACAAATTTTTGTATTTTTAATGACCTATGTCAATTATGGAATTATATATATATATATATATATATATATATATATATATGAAGTCAAAATTGTTCTCGAGGATGAAAATATTGTTTTTCTTATTTAATACTATTCCATTCCATTTTAATTTTTATTCATGTTTATATTCTTTTATAGGGTATTTTTTACTCAACAGGGGAGGTGAGGGATTTTAACGAAGGGGATGAGAGTGAGGGTAAAGAGTAATATTGTTTATGGGAAAGTAGCTAAAGAGTAAGTCAATTTTTTATTTTGTTGAAAAATTAACTTTATGGGAAAGTAGAAGGAAAAAAAATCCTAATTCTATTTAAAAAATTTAGAAAAAAATTGGAACAAAGTCTTCCATTAAAAATTTTATAGGTGAGAATGTCTTGATAAATTTTTACACACCAACCGGTATTTTGTAAATTTTATATGCATAGAGTACCAATATTTTAATTTAGGTCATTTTTACCAATAAAATTTTCAATAGGGGACTTTTTCCAATTTTCCCAAAATTTTACTTATAAAAAGATAAACGATATTATATAAAGGGAGTTTGACTTGATTAAATTAAGGACATTGTAGCTGGTAGGGAGGAGAATAAAAAATTAAATAAAACTACTATCGGCATATATTATAAATTAGAAAAAAAATATACAACTCTTTTTTCATGAACATTTCATAAACTCCCTCTTAATCTCATAACATGTTTAGAAGTAAAAGTTAGAGTAATATACAACCCATTTCTTAAATAATATTTCACTATGTTCAACTCAACTCATTTAGAAAGTTTGGAGAAATTTTGGTTGAAACTGAAAAAAAAAATTGAATGCAAAATAATTTTTTTTATCTATGTGAAAAACATAAAAGTCAATTATTAGTCTTGAATAATGATGTCAAGGGCACAATAAACATTAAAAAATTAATTAATATGAAGGTCATATAATTATTATTTAATTGATTAAAATAATATATTATATAGTCTTTATAGGATTACCATTATTAAAATTATTGATCATAAGTTTATGCGACTAATTAATTATTATAGTTTTACCATAACGAAAAATGTACTATCCATTGATTTGTGCTAATAAAAAATATTTTAAATGGTTTATAAATTCTTTAAAAAGAAAATAAAAATAAAGCAATAGGAGTGAATACGGCCTTAATAGAACCAAAAGCCTATTGTTCTCTTCTAGACATAGATATAAACTCTTCTTAAGCTTATTTGACTGAGTTGAAATAAATCATAAAAATATAGAACATAAGCTCATCAAAATAAATAGACAAAAATATTTTCTAAATTTTTAAATAAATTAAAAATAAGACACAGATGGGTAAGGGAATCGGTTTGGGTGCTCGTCAAAGATTTATCATTACATATAAGAAATCTTTGACAAGAAATAGCTTAACATAAAGGTGATAAATTATCAAGAAAATACATAATTTAAGTAACCAATTAATTATTTATAGTTATTCTAGAAAAATAAACAATTAATTAGTTCCTTAGAAATGGAGCATATTTTTGTATATAAGAAAGTTTTTTTGAACTAATGATTTTTATTCTCATTTTGTTTTGGTCCTTAGGATATAATTCAAGACACTTTGACTTTTATATTGAGCTTAATTCATGAAATCTTTGCCCTGAACCTTATTATGGGGTCATCCCATAAAAATAATGCTAACCAGAAATGTGCCACAAAAATTTACAATTTAACAAAATCAAGACAACCCAAATTAAGAATAAATGTGCTTGATCCAAATAAGTATATTAATAATTGGTGAATACTTCAATAATATTTTCTATGTCTTGTAACATTTATTATTTATAGTAACTATTTGAAGTTCTTCATAAACACTATTATTATTAACAAATCCGAATAGTGATGGCAACTCCACTTCAATTAATTTGAGATCTATACCTTGAACTTTCTTCTTCAATATTTCCTACACAATGAATAGAAGAACCAGGATCAAATCAAATACCCACATAATTTGCAACCCATAAAGGGCCAGGTTGCAGCTGAGATTGAGATTGGCAAGCGCCCCCTCCAACCTTTGCCTTCTTCTTTGACAAGCACTTGCCTTCTTCTCATTGATATTACACCACCACCATTCTCCTTACCACACAGTCGTTGATGACTTGTTTAGAGAGAAATGTAGGCTCTCGAGAGAAGAGTCAGAACGATGTTGTGAAGAAACAATGATGAAGGTGTGAGTGAGGAAGGGAACGAGGACGATATGGAGTGGAGTGCTTCAGATGCGGTCGAACTCATGCGACAAGAGAAATTTGGGAGCGGTGGTAGAGGTGGTTGGGTTGGTAAGTTGTTACTGTAAATGGGGAGCATTCTCATTTTTTAAATTAATATTTTTCTCATTAAATTTTCTCTTAAAAGGAAAAGAAGATTATGAAGATGTTCATAAGAAAGTTTAAAAGAGAAATTTAGCTAAATAATATTAGTGAATGAATGATTTATATAGCATATATAATATGTGCAGCTATGCATATATGATGTTATAAACAGATTGAGGGGGGAAAATGGGTTGTGTCTATATAAATGAAACATACATGAACATTACATCTATTTGACCATACACATATTTCCTATATAATTAATAATATATATTTTTAGATTATATGTTACATGTAATTATGATGACGATACAAGATTCACTTAATAATATAATATTAGCCATTATGCAGAAATGTCATATTCAAGGAACAATGTTAGTGGGCATATTTTGGGTAAAGAAAACCCAAATCTTGAAAACTCAATATTTGCATGATAAATGTTTGTAATATAATTTTTAATTTTGGGTCAAATTGAAGGAACAATTTTGTAGTATAATTTTCAATTTAGATAAATGTTTGTGTAGAATTTTTAAATAATTATTTCATATGTTGTTAAAAAGCATTTAACACATAGATTAATTTTAATTTTTTTATCATATTTAATATTTACTTATTTAGCTATCTTTGAGACAAACGCATTACCCAAAACAATTATAAACACATATAACATATTTATTTATTATTTTTTCAAAATTATTTAAATTTGAAATTAAATTTTAATTATTTTCCTTTAAGATATTCTTGTTCTTCCTAACCTTAATCAGACCTTTTTTCCAAAGAATTGCGGTTACATGATGTACATATGAATGTGTTTTGTATTACATACATACATGAAGAATGGCAACCATATAAATACTATATAATATATTATTTTAATCAATCAAAAAATAATTTCACATTAAAAAGGAATAGCTGACAATTTCAAGCAACTGTGTTTTTTTTTTCTTGCCAACCAAACTACATAATAAACCTTGAGACAATACCTTACATTTACTTATACCACAAATTTAAAAGAAGTAAATAAAATAAAAGACTTTATAGAACTTAATATTCCTTCCTATATTAGAGCCCCTTAAATACAAAAGATAAATAAATTCATCACAAAAAATGTTAAACTCCTTTTTTTTTCATGACAAATATATCAAGATAGATAACATTTAGGAAAAATAATAATTCATCACTCCTTATTGTTTCACAAATTAAATCATGTAATTTTTTTCTTTTTATACGGTCTAGTTATTTAGGTGTATGTTGAAGTGAAATTACAATTTTTTTTTAAATGAAGTGGAATTATAGGACCTTGCATATTAATTTTTTTTAATGTTTATTGTGCACTTGGTATCATTATACAACACTAATAATTGACTTTTATGTTTTTCACATAGATAAAAAACATTATTTTGCATTTAAACTTTTTTTGTAAAAAACAAATCTTTCTCCTTTTCAGACTACTCCATTGTGGGCATCAAAATCTTAGATGAGTGGAAATAAGAGTTCAGTTTCAACTAAAATTTCTTCAAATTTTTTAAATGACTTGAATTGCACGTAGTCAAAGATTATTTATGAAATGGATTGTATATTACTATAACTTCTACTGCTAAACATGTTATGAGATTAAATTAAGAGAGAGTTTATGAAATATTCATGAAAAAGTATTTGTTTTAATTTATAATATATGCCGATCATAGTTTTATTTATTTATTTATTCTCCTCCCTACAACGTACAATGTCCTCAATTTAATCAAGCCAAATTCCCTTTATATAATGTTTATCTTTTTTATGAACTTAGGAATATTTGTAATAAGCCCAATAGGCCTAATTGGTTTAAACATATGACAATTGGTTTAGATCTATCAGTAATAGTGTATATATGTGTGTGTGTGTGTGTGTAGTTTCATATTCAATCATAATAATAATATAAGTTTGCTTCCAACTTCAGGGCTTCGTTAGCCCAACATGGTAAGAAAGCCAGCTGGGATCCAAGAAGCATATCTAGAAAACACAAGACTTATGACAGAAAAGCAAGAAGCACGCAAGAACTTGATGGGTTAAGATTGAGCTGCTAGAGCATCAACCTAGAAACCAAGACGCAGCCACCGAGTTGATGAGGCAACCCGGATTAGCATGAGTCCATGTCAGTAACACACAGTCTCAATGTTCTCAGAAGGCTTTTGCACAGATTCCAGAAATCCATTATGCACAGATTCTAGAAATCAATATGCATACACTGAATCGGTAAAGTATCATTGATTAAATCAGCAAGAAAGACACACCCACATAATTGATGGGAGATAAACACACCACTAGGGAATCTAATATCAGTTTCACCTATCCTCTGTATCTCCACCCTTTAGACACACAAGGAACTGCGATTATTCCCCATGTGCTAATTGAAAGTGAAAATTACACTATATGGAGTCGTGCTATGCGAATTGCACTGAGAGGAAAACAGAAGCTCAGGTTCATCAACGGGACTTGCAGTAAAGAATCTCAAGAGGACACACTGCATGAGCAGTGGGAGCAATGCAATGCTATTGTGCTTGCCTAGTTGCTCAACTCTGTCTCCAAGGAAATAGGTAATAACGTTATTTTCTACCATGAGGCAAGTATGGTATGGAAAGACCTTCAAGAATGTTTTAATAAGATTCAGGTTCACGAATTTTTTTAATGGTTCACGGGATTCTACAATTCACACCAAGTATCGTATTTTGTTATGTTCTTCATCGATGCGAGAGCTGAGATATCTATTGTTTAGAGTTGTTGTGATACCCAGGCACACGTGTCCTTGGCCTAATGGCTTCAGGCGCAACTTGCGTTCAAATACTCGATGGTTCACAGGATTCATAGAGAATAAATTCCCTTTCAAAGAAAGCTCAACCTTGGATCAAGGGGGAGTGAGTAAAGAAACAAGAGAACTATTTTTATTTGATGATGAATTGATCAAATTGGATAAACCCATAGGAATAGAACATGTAGGGGAAGAACAGGTACAAGAAGAAAATAGTAACATAGAAGAGAGTTCAATAAATGACAATACTTGTGTTGTTCAGCCTAGGGTTAAGTCTAATAGGGATAGAAAACCACCGATTTGGTCTAAGGATTATGTATTAACTTGACTGCAACTGATCAATAGGAGAGTAATTAGAATGCCTACTTATATCCCTTGAATAAATATATGACATATCAAAGTATTCTGCCTTCTTATTTATGTTATTTGTGCAAAATTGATTCTGTTGTAGAACCCAAAACCTATGAAGAAGCAATAAGAAATGATGAATGGGTAAAAGCAACGAGAATAGAGATGGAAGCTCTTGAAAGCAATTACACATGGGAAATAGTCCCATTGCCTAAAGGAAAGAAACATATAGGATATAAATGGATTTTTTGGATTAAGTACAAATCAAATGGTGGTATAGATAAGTTTAAAGCTCGATTGGTAGCTAAAGGGTATAATCAAAAGGAAGGAGTGGATTATCATGAGACATTTTCTTCAGTTGTAAAAATGATAACAATGAGGTTGATTCTGAAAATGGATGTGATAAATGACTAGAACTTATATCATATGGATGTTTATAATGCTTTCTTGCAGGGAGATTTAGAAGAAGAGGTTTACATGACTATACTGCAAGGCTTTGAGCCTAAGAAGAACAACATGGTTTGTAAATTGAAGAAATCATTGTATGGGTTTAAACAAGCCTCTAGACAGTGGAATTGTAAGTTGGCATTATCATTAATTACAGGAGGTTTTACTCAATGCAAAAATGATTATTCATTATTTTTCAAATATTTTTTAGATCGTATAGTAACCATACTTGTTTATGTGGATGATTTGTTAATTACTGGTAGTTGTAAAAATAGGATAAAAGAAGATAAATACTATCTTCACAATGCTTTTAAAATAAGAGATCTAGGTTTGATGAAATACTTCCTTGAAATTGAGATTGCTAGATCTAAGAAAGGTGTGCTTTTGTCTCAGAGGACGTATGTGTTAGACTTACTTGCAGATACAGGGCTAAGTGGTTGTAAACCATTGAGTGTCCCTATTGAAACTCAGGGCATTTGAAGAAGGAAAGGATAAGGATACAAACCTATTGAAAGATCCAGGGAGTTATAGAAGATTGGTGGGACGCTTGATATATTTGATATCAACTCGCCCTAATATTTGTTTTGCAGTGTAGGTGCTTAGCCAGTATATGCATATGCCAATGAAAGCACACATGGCTGCAGCAAAGGTAGTAGTAAGATACCTGAAGAAAAAACCTAGACTGGGGATCTTGGTAAGTGCTTATGGAGATAAATCCCTCAGCTGTTATTGTATTTTGATTGGGTTTCACACGCAACCACGAGAAAACCAGTTACAGGATATTTGTTAAAGTTGGGAAACTCACTCATTATGTGGAAGACTAAAAAGCAGAACACCATTTTAAGATCATCTACTGAAGCTGAATACCGAGCATTGGCAATGAAAGAGTTAAATATTGAAGTTTCAAATCCAGTGAATGTTTATTGTTATAGCAAATTAGCTATCCATATTGCCAACAATCCTGTATTACATGAGAGAACTAAACATATTGAAATGGATTGTCATTTCGTTTGGGAAAAGCTACAAGGGAAACTTATTGATTTACAGCATGTGAAGTCAGGAGGATAGGAAGCTGATATATTAACTAAGGCAGTTGGGAGAGATTTGCAGAATAAATTTCTCAGTAAGTCGGGAGCTATTGATGTTTTTAGCACCCAACTTGAGGAGGAGTGATAGACTTAGGAATATTTGTAATAAGCCCAATAGGCCCAATTGGTTTAAACATATGACAATTGGTTTAGATCTATAGTAATGGTGTATTTATATATGTGCAGTTTCATATTCAATCGATAATAATAATAATATAAGTTTGCTTCCAACTTCAGGGCTTTGTCAGCCCAACACTTTTTATAAGTGAAATTTTGATAAAATTAGAAAAAAATCCCCAATTAAAAATTTTATTAATGAGAAAAATCTAAATCAGGATATTGATACTCTATTTATACAAAATTTGTAGAGTAGTGAAATCTTTATATGCATAAAATTTATCAAGTTTTTTTCACCTATAAAAGTTTTAATGGAGGGCATTCTTCAATCACCCAATTAATATTATTCCATGTCATAAAAACTATACAAGGGGCTTATTTTAATTCTAAATATATAACTCCAATTCATTTTGTCTTTCAATTTTATAATTTTTTCCCTAAACTCTATTGATTGCCCATGGTATAATAGGGTCCCATTAATGGGTAGTAATAATGCACATGATTAAGAATTATATTATAAGAAAATTAAATCATATTTGTTACAAATAATTTAACTAATCTTCTTAATCTACATAAATTAGTTATTTAGCTCTTATATTAAGAACCAGAGGAAATATATTGCAATAAGGTGATATTAAAATTTCTCCCCTCCCCTCCCCTCCTTTCCCTTCCCTCACCTCCCCTTCCGTTCCCTTCCCTTCATATGAGCCAAACATACAATTAAAAGAATAAAAACATGAACATAAATTAAAATGGAATGGAATGATATTACCTACAACCTCTTTAGAATACATTTTCTTGTAACATTCATTAGCATAGATTTTAAATAAGAAAAATAATGTTTTTTTTACATTACTATACTTAATAGAGTAGAAGAATAGTAAAAATGAAACCAATATATAAGAAGAATTGACCAAATTATCTTTCATAGTAAAATATCAAGTAAATCATTCGTTTCATAATTAGTGGTAATTATTTATATTATAATAAAGACTATATGATACATTATTTCAATCAATTAATTTATTTTATTTATCTAAGGAATGATATTCATGGCAATTATGGATAAACACTAAACAAGAATAGCTTACAGTTTTAAATTGAAAATTGTAAAGACAATTAGTTGAAAACTTTCAACATATCAAATTTAAATTGAAATTGATAAAAAAATTTCAACTCTCCCTTTTACCTCCATTCCCTTCAAACAAAAGTAAAGGGTCATGAAATTTAAAACATATGAAAGTATAATACACCAACATCAAACAATATCTCAATAAATGATGCAACAACATCAAACAATATCTCAATAAATGAGATTAACTATATAGATTATATATACGATGCCATTATAGTATATAAAGAACAAATTGTTTTCATATATGATCAATCAAAAGATTCCATTCAATAAGTATAATAAAAGTAACAAATTTCCTACATATCAATGGGTTATAATTCTTTAATTTCGACCATAGTTGGTATTGTCTTCAATATTAGATGTTTTTTTTACTCTCTCTTAAGTTTAAAGTCTCAAATATAAGTGTTATAATAACTCATTTGCTCAACAATAATTGATTTCTCACTCAGATCTAAGCTTGAAGCTAGAGATGAGCTCTCATGGGAATCACGATACCCCATAAAGTCTTCAAGATCTTCCTTTTTGGGCCTTTGTTGATAATAACTCATTTTACCTCAATAATAAAATATAGCAACACTAAATATTTTAGGATTTATAATCTTTGTTTCTTCCTTATCTTATTTTGCTCTTTGCTTTCAGTTGTGAAATTTAGACGTGTGTATGCAAATGAACATTTTTTTTTGCAAATTGTCTAAATTACTATAAAGTTTTGTGAAAATTTTCTCAAGTTTTCTTTGAAGCCTTTCAAAATTGTTGCATCTTGTGAAAATGCCTTGATGAAAGTTTGCTTATTCACATAATGGTCAAAGGTTAATGAAAAGTGTCTCCAAATGCAAACTTTTGCGAAGATTTGGAACAAATTAAGAAGTGTATTTATGCAAATGAAATCTTTGTGAAAAATGCATCCAAATTTTATCAAATTAAATACTTTATCAAAATGGTTTGAAGGTTTCAAGACATAACGCAATAAAAGTTTTAGCAGGTTTATGAAAGTTCTATTAAATATTGGTTAAGAGTTTTATGAAACATTATGTGCATTTATTTCTAAATAACTTATAACGTAACGTTAATGTTTATCTTAAAAATTAAATTCTGTAATCCATGAAAAAAGAAGTTTTAGAAATTTGACATAATTCATCAAAATTGATTTTTTATGACAAATATACCAATATATATAATAGTTAGAAAAAAAATAATTCATTAGTCCTTATTGTTTCAAAAATTAGATCCTGTGATTTTGATTTCTTTTTATTATGTCATTTTAGTGCATTTTCTCATAGTTTGTTAATTATAGTTTTTTAGTATATTCTTATTATATTGTTTTGATTTTTATCTTTGTTCTACTCTATTAAGCATAGTAATGTGAAAAAAAATCTTATTTAATATCATTCCATTTCATTTTAATTTTTGTTCATGTTTATATTCTTCTGTTGGGTCTTTTTAATTGACTCAACAAAATACATGAAAGAGATTTTAATAAAAGGGATGAAAACTGAAGGAAGATGAGAGATTTTAATATTATTTGATTGCAATATGTCAAACATACCATAGAGTAATGTTTCTTGCGTGGACGAAGAGTAAATCTTTTTTTTTTTTTTGTTGAAAAATCAACTTTTTGGAAAAGTAAAAGAAAATTAACAATTCTAATTCTAATTAAAAAATTTTAGGCAAAAATTGGACAAAAGTCTCCATGGAAAATTTTATAGATGAGAAGGTCCTAATAAATGTTTACACACTGAATACTTATTTGTACTTTACAAATTTTATATGCATAAAGTATCAATATTATGATTTAGGTCATTCTCATCAATAAAATTTTTAACAGAGGCCTTTTTACAATTTTCTAAAGTTTACATATAAAAAATAAACAATATTATATAAAGGGAATTTAACTTTGAAAAAAGAGTTTGAATGCAAAGTAATGTTTTTTTATCTTATTGAAGAAACACAAAAATCAATTACTAGTTTTTACTTATAAAAATATAAAAGAATTGTATAAAGGGTATTTGACATTGAAATTCGACATGAATAGATTGAAGAGATTGAAGGGAGGAGAAAAAGAAAAGAAATAAATTAAAACGTGATAAATCCGACATAAAAACCTCTTTTTATTTTGTATTCTCATAAACTCTAATTAAAAAATGATGATAACATGCACTAAAATGACGAAATCAAAAGAAATCAAAATCACATATCTAGTTTGTGAAACAGAAATCAAAATAACATATCTAATTTGTGAAACAATAAGGACTAATGAATTAATTTTTCTAACTATTATATATATTGATATATTTGTCATGAAAACAAAAATCAATTTTGATGAATTATGTAGAGCTTCTAAAACTTTTGTTTTTTCCATGGATTACATAATTTAAGTATTAAAATAAACATAGACGTTACGTTATAAGCTATTCAATAGAATTTTCATAAAACTTCTAAAACTTTTATGGCGTTACGTCTTAAAACCTTTAAACCATTTTGATGAAACATTTAATTTGATGAAATTTAGATGCATTTTTCACAAAATTTGCATTTGTATATATACACTTCTTAATTTGTACAAATCTTCACAGAATTTGCATTTGTAGGCAATTTTCATTTACCTTTGACCATTAGATGAACAAGCAAACTTCATCAAGGGATTTTCACAAAAACGCAACAATTTTGAAAGGCTTTGAAGAAAACTTGAGAAAATTTTGATCAAACTTTCAAGTAATTTAGACACATTTTCACAAAAATGTTCATTTGCTTACACACGTTTAAAATCTCTATAAATACAACAACAAATTCCACAATTGAAGGCAAAGAACAAAATAAGATAAGGAAGAAACAAAAATTATAAATCCCAAAATATTTAGTGTTGCTATATTTTTTTTTGTTGAGGCAAAATGAGTCATTCTCAACAAAGGCCCAAAAAGGAAGATCTTGAAGACCTTACTGAGAGCTCTTCTTAAGATTCAAGCTTAAACGAGAGTGAGAAATCAACTCTTACTGAGCATGTTAGTTATGGCAGTACTCATAAAACTGTTGAAACTTCATACTCAACAGAGAATGTTAGTTATGGCAACACTCATGAAACTGCTAAGTCTTCAAATTCAACAGAGAATAAAAAATCTGATATTGAAGATAATGCCAACTATGTCCAAAATTGAACAATTACAACCTATTCATATGTAAGATAATTTGTTACTTTTATTATTTTTATTGAATGATATTTTTGGTTTATGAGATATTAAAAAATTGTTGTTAATAGAATACAATGACATTGTGTGTGTGTATATATATATATATATAATCTATATAACTAACACCACTTTATAAAATAAGGTTTATTGGTGTTTTAACATACTTTTATGAGCTTTAAATTTTTTAACTCTTTGTTTTTGTTCGAGGAGAAAAGGAGAAATGAAAAACTTTATCGAGTTTGATTAAAAATGGAGAAATAATGGGGTTGAAAGTTTTTTTCTCTTAAAATTTTATAACTCTACTTATATTTTTTTCTTTAAATCAAACTAGATAAAATTTTCCCTTCTTTATCCTCCCTCCATTCTCCTCAAGCCAAACAAAGAGTTTGGTCAATTTATTTTAACATGAGAATAGGAAAACTCTCTTCCACGTGGAAACCTTTATTTTTCAAGAAAGCTAGTTTTAGCTAATAAAAGAGGCAAATTTTAATGCTCCCATAATGAGGATGATAAGTAATTGGGAAAAACAATTCAAAAGGACGAATTAATTAGGAGTTTCAACACTTTTTTGTTATTATTTTATTTGATGTCTTTTCTTTTTAATTTACATGCAGGTGTAAGCAAACAGGGGACTATGATGCTGAAATGAATATCAAGTTCTAAGAAGTTTTGTTTTTATTTTATATACTTCTTTTAAATATGTGGTATAAATAAATGTAAGTTATTGTCTCTAGGTTTATTAAGTAATTTGCATGGCAAAAAAAAAATATGATATGGTCTTTATATGAGTATAGGACTGTTTTTGTTAAAATTATTGATCATGAGTTTATATTGTGACTAACTAACCCTCTCATTGATATATACATAATTGCAATTAATTATCATCTTAATATAATATTTTACTCATCTGTAATTAAAAATTGAAATTGTTTGAATACAAAACATTAAATTACTGGGCTAGAAGATCCATTGATTTTCCCAATTTAATCTCTAAATTCATATATTTTAAATGCTCTACTAATTCTTAAAAACACAACAAAGAAAAAGCAAAATAGAGGAGTGAATCCGGCTTTAATAGGATTTAGTTTTGATATTGATGATAACCACAAGCAGCATTGAGATATGATCAATAAAATTTAATTTAGATTGTTCATATTCAAATTTATAAATTTGTTATGTTTCAGATAATAAAGTTATGTTTAAAAATTTGTTATGTTTAAATTTCCTAAAGGAAATGAAAATGAAGTACCATATTTGTTTATCATTTTAGAATTGTTTAAAAAAAAAAAAACAAGCACCATGTTTGCTTCTACGAAAAACGAACTAAAGGAAATGGAAATGAATTGCCATATTTCAAATCTTTTGTTTTTTATGAAATCTAAATTCATTCATTAACTCAAGCTAGAAAAATAAAAACATGGGACATAGAACATCTTACTTCCTTCATTGCCTATAAGAGGGACATAGAACATCTTACTTCCTTCATTGCCTATAAGAGGGAGATGGATACCGAGTCTATGGAAAAGTTTTGCGAGTTACGTAGCTAGAGTAATATTGTGTAGCTAAAGAGTAAATCAATTTTTTATTTTGTTGAAAATTTAACTTTATGGGAAAGTAGAAGAAAAGAAAAAAAAAATCCTAATTCTATTTAAAAAAATTAGAACAAAAATTGGAAAAAAGTCTTCTATTAAAACTTTTATAGGTGAGAATATTTTGATAAATTTTTACACACATAGTACCGGTATTTTGTAAATTTTATATGCATAGAGTACCAATATTTTGATTTAGGCCATTTTTACCAATAAAATTTTTAATAGGGGACTTTTTTCCAATTTTCTCAAAATTTTACTTATAAAAACATAAACAATATTATATAAAGGGAATTTGACTTGATTAAATTAAGAAATTGTAGCTGGTAGGGAGGACAATAAAAAAAATAAATAAAACTACTATTGGCATATATTATAAATTAAAAAAAATATACAACTCTTTTTTCATGAACAATTCATAAACTCCCTCTTAATCTCATAACATGTTTAGAAGTAAAAGTTAGAGTAATACACAACCCATTTCTTAAATAATATTTGACTATGTGCAATTCAACTCATTTAGAAAGTTTGAAGAAATTTTGGTTGAAACTGAAAAAACAAATTGAATGCAAAATAATTTTTTTTATCTATGTGAAAAACATAAAAGTCAATTATGTAGTGTTGAATAATGATGCCAAGGGCAATAAAAATTAAAAAAAAATTAATTAATATACAGGTCCTATAATTTCACTTCACTTAAAAAAAGTGTGATTTCACTTCCACATACACCTGAATAACTAGACATTATAAAAAGAAAAAAATTACAGGGAAATTTTTTTTAAGGCAAAGAGTAAAATATACATACAAGATTAGGAAGAAACCAACAAACATTATAAATCCCAATATATATATATATATATATATATATATATATTATTGAGGGAGAAGGAGTGATTCTCCTCAAAGGCCAAAAAGGGAAGATATTGGAGAATATATGGGATGTGGTAATCCTTATAAAAGGTCTTCACAAGCTTGAAGTTCAAATAAGAGCAAGAAGTCATCTCTCAAAGAGTTTGTTGGTTGTGGTAATACTTATATAGAACCACTGAAACTTCAAACTCGAGCAAGAGCAAGAAATCTGATATTGGAGACAATATGAGCTATGGCCAAAATTGAATAATTATAACCCATTCAAATGTCACGTAATTCATTATTTTTATTAAACTTATTGAATAAGATTGTTTGTTTTACAATGTACTCGGACATATTTTATTATCGATAAAGTACAATAATATTATAGTGATCACCTTTAATGAAATAAGGTTCATTGTTGTATCATTCTTTTGTACACTCTAAAAAGTTTTAATGAGTTTGAGTTAAATACAAATGGAGAAATTGAGTTGAAAGTTTTCAACTAATTTTCCTTACAATGTTTCTTTATTAAAATTTTCTAACCCCATTTAAATTGAAATGTTTTAATTTGGTCCATTTGATTTAACATAAGAATAGGAAAACTGTCTTCCTTCGTGAAAACCATTATTTTTTAAGAAAGTCAATTTTACCTCATCTAATAAACACAATAGAAAGGCAAAATTTAACCATCTTGACTAATGTATGCCCATCATGAGGTTCATAAGTGGGCATAAAAAGTAAAATTAAACATGGCCAAAAAAAGGAGTTTAACACTTTTTTTGTGATGATTTTATTTATTTGTTTGTTTAATTTTAATGCAAGTTTAAACTGTCAGGAGAGTATGATACAGGAAGGAATATAAAGTTTTATAAAGTCTTTATTTTATTTACTTCTTTTAAATTTGTGGGATAAATAAATGTAAGGTATTGTCTCAAGGTGTATTAAGTAGTTTGGTTTATTAAGGTTTACTAAATTACTTGGCAAACAAATCTATTGATTTGTGCTAATAAAATATTTTAAATGGTTTATGAATTCTTAAAAAAGAAAAAAAGAAGAAGAAATAGGAGTGAATCCGGCCTTAATAGAACCAAAAGCTTCATGTTCTGTTATACACATAGATAGAAACTCTTCTTTATCATGCTTAAGCTTATTTGATTCAGTTGAAATAAATAATAAAAATAAAGAAAATCTGCTCATCAAAATAAATAGACAAAAATATTTTATGAATTTTTAAATAAATTAAAAATAAGACATATATTGGTAAGGAAATTGGTTTGGTTGCTCATCAAAGATTTATCATTACGCATAAGATTCATAGCCAAAAATCTTTGACAAGAAATGGTTTAACATAAAGGCGATAAATTAACAGAGAAAAGACATAATTTAAGTAACCAAAATTTAAGTAACCAATTAATTATTTCTCGTTATTCTAGAAAAATAAACAATTAATTAGTTCCTTAGAAATGGAGCATATTTTTGTATATAATAAAGATTTTTGAAAATTTTTATTCATATTTATAAATTGTCGTTAAAGTTAATGATTTTTGTCTTATCATAAGTTTTATATTTTTTATTATATATCACATCATTCAAAAAATAACACTTAGCAATTTACATATAATTTTAAGTAGTTTATATTTTTTATTTAAACATGATCAAATAAATATTTTAAATACTTTTTAGGTATTTTATATTTTTAAATATTTAGAAAATATTTAAATTACATGTCAAATATAAAGTGTTATTTAAATATTTTATATTTAAGTATTTGAAAATAACTAAAATTATATGTCAAGTGCCAAATGTTATTTTTTTTAAATGAAGTGATATATAATTAAAAATATAAAAATTATGACATAGTAAAAACTATTAATTTTAATGGCAATTTAAATGATAGGGTCTTAATAATTAAAACATAAAACATAGAGGTCCTTATTTAAAATTTTAAAAGTTAGGGATATTATGTACCACTGAACTAAAGTTCAGGGGTTTTGTCTATTTTAGCATTAATTTTAACTTGAGATATATTTGGCTATTCCTAACCATTAATTGAACGATCAAAAAAATAAACAAGACTAAAAGTGGAAGTATTTTAAACTGGATTGAATAATATTCTATTACCTCATTAGAAAACATCTTTTTGAAAAGATAAAAGATAGAAAACCTATAAACAAAATTAAAATGATACAATGCATGCTGAAATACGATATATGTATTAACAATAATGAAATAGGCATTAGCAACAATGGATTCGATATTACTAAGTTATTATTTAGAATATATAGGCATTATTAAGTAGAACGATATAGGGATTAACAACAATGAAATAATGATTACCAACAATGAATTCAATATTATCAAGTCATTATTTAGAATCTAAATTAACATTTACGACTCTAAAAATATGTATGTACTATTAATTATAATGAGATAGGTATTAACTAGAATAATATAGGTATTAACATAATGAATAATATATACGTACTAACAACTCTAGAATATACAATAACAACTTCAGAGTAGTCATTAACAAAAAACTAACAACTATGTTACAATAATTGAATTACACATGTTCAGTGACAAGTAAGCATTAACATGATGCTTCCACGTAATTTTCCCTTGTCAATGACATCATCCAACGGTCTTCAAATTGACTATACACTACTTACAAAAAATAACAACTTTAGTTTATACATTAACCAAAAACCAACATGCCCCCTAACCTATAACCAACATGACCATGTGAGATATTTATTATTTATTATAACCTATTTAGATATTAATTACATAATTAATAAATATTTCTGAGTGTGGCTCATAGTCATTAGACCCAGTCTAAGATGGGTTATTGATTCAGTTTATTTAAGGTTACTTTTCTAATGGTAGAAATTAACAATTTAGTTAATTGTGAGATTACTTTCTGAGTCTAGAGCGAAACCTAATTCTTAGCTCACTTCTGAAGGTTCTCCACTGGTGATGGCAGAAAACTAGTTGCCATCACTGTGCCTAATCACCAGCTAGAAGAACTTATTGTTTATATGACAATGTTATCTGTTTGACAAGTATCTTATTTTGATCCCAGTTCTTCTCAGCTCAATCAAGCTAATGGCGAGAGGTAACTTTAAGTATTCCGCTACATTTCATATAGTTTTTATGTTCATTTATGTTATAATCTGGATTGATTATATTGCTTTGACATGTTTATTTTCTAACATGTGATATCAGAGCCTCGTTTGAGATCACTTTTACCTTGCTTATTGATCTTGTATTCATGAGATGAATATGGGATACAGAGATTTATTTTATTTTTTATCCTTTAATCATTTCTTCTTGACTCCTTTGTGAATGGCGAGATCGAGGGAGAGTATTTGTTGATATACAAATGGCGATAGAGAGATCATGAGAAAAATTGTTGTTACAATCGCCAATAACCAGAGAGTCCCAGCCATAAAAGTGGCGCGAGAGAGAGATAAGGAAGTGCTACAGCAAGGCATCGTTGAGATTGCCAGAATAGGAGCCTCATGCTGCCGGAAATCACCCGACGAACCCCACCACTGTCACACCATAAAATTTGTTGTCACAAGAAATTGTGTTGGCTTTAACTTCTAGCTCATGGTCATGGTGATTGTGCAATGAAAAGCTCTTTACCTTTCATTGTCATCATAGTCAGAATGAGAGGGCTACCGGAAAATGCCCTTAAGAAAAATTGCTGGCATCCATTGCTGTGGAAAGGAAGTCACGACTGTGGGTTGTGTGCAAACCGGGTCATTGAGTTAGGTTAACCTAACCCGACTCAGTAGTTAAGAAGGCTAAAATGGTGTGTTTTGGCCTAAGTCAAAACTCACCATTTCATTTATCAGTGTGGGCCATCTGTTTAAACCCTTTTTTTTTAAAAAAATGTTATTTGGGCTGTTTTTCATTGCTTTCTAGGCCGAAGAAGATTTTTTTTTTCTTTCCTTTTTTGAAGGCGACTGGGCTGCTCTAGAATTACATTTTTTTAAAATCCTGCTGGGCCGGCACAATTTAGGCTACTGATTTTTTTTCTTTCAGAAAAATATTTTTGGGCCTGAATTGGGTTTTTATTTCTGAAAATTATTTTAGATTCTATTTTTGGACTTTTGTGTATGGGCCACTTGGTTTTATTTCCAAAAAATTATTTTGGCCATTTAATTTGATTTTTCTAGAAAATTTTAATTACTATTTCATACACTATAAATGCTTAAATTAATTTCTCTATCATTTTAATTTGGGAAAAATGTGTTTATAAATTTTAATTTTTTATGTTATTTAATTGCCTACTTTTGGATATTAATTTCTCCCTTGGCAATTAAATTAACTGTTTAATTTTATAAAAATCTTTTGAGTTGAAATTAATTTATTAAATATTTTTGGGTGCATGAAATAGTGGGAGAATTTAAATTAAATTGTTTAGTGATATTTGTTGATTAAATTAATCTATTAAATACTCCATTATGTTGTGCATATTTGGATTTATATGCACGTTATTGATATTTGTGATTAGCATGCAGTTTTGTGAGGAGTAGCAACATCATCCTTATTTAATTTTGTTGCGTACATTAATTAATCAGATATAGATTTAAAATATCAATTATAATTAAATGTATAGTTATGATTTATCTTCACCCACAGGTATATATCTCATGATTTTACATTTAATTAGGGGAGAATTAATTTCTCCATTAAGTTATGCATATTTGGATTTTCAATACACATAAATGATATTTGTGGTTAGCGTGCAATTCTTTAAGGAGTAGCCACAACATCCTTGTTGATTGAATTTGTTGCATGCATTCATTAATCACATATGGATTTAAAATATTATTTGTAATTAAATGTATAGCTATGATTTATCTTTTCTCATAGGTAGATATCTCATAATTGTACATTTAATTAGGGTGTGATAGAATAGCCTCATTATTTTCTAATTAACCCACATGTATTGGAAAATTACGAACGCATTATAATTTCATCATTTCAGATAAATACATGGCTATGCTAATGTTTTTGCCCACAGGTAGACCTTGGTGATACGTATTTATACTGCTTGCATGCTATATTTGAGTAAGCATGCATATATAGCACAGTGACTTGTGATTACTTTCAATTCTTATTGTGAGTTTATTTGTACGTTTGTCTGTTCTTATTTTGCATATTAAATTGCTACCCCCAGGATTATGGCTGATGTAAGCAATAAAATAATCTTAGATGGCAGCATTAACTATGCTGAATGGAGAGATGATGTTTTGCTATAGATCAATTTCTTTGACTTGGATTATGCCTTGAGGTTTGATAAACCTTTAAGACCAGAAAGGTATAATATGTGGGAGTAGAGTAATCGCTTGTCTCTTCTGTTTATACAACAAAGGATCACTAGGAGCATTATGGGAGCAGTCCCTAAGTGTGACACAGCTAAAGGATACCTGGAAGCCTTAAATAAGCAATTCAAGCTGATAAACAAGTAGATGGGTGGTGCCATCATGTCTGAACTATATGATGTGAGGCTTACAGGTATTGGCGGTGTGGGATAACATATGGTGGAGATGAGAGGCATGCTTTCATCGTGTGTTACTTTTGAATTTAACTTTTCTAGCGTTAACAATGACACTTGGTGGATTGACACTGGTTCGATGATCCACATTTTGACTACCATGTAGGGCTTTTTGTCAAGTAGGTTTCCACATCCCAACTTGATTTCTATGTCAAAGCTCATTCCATTTGATTATTATCTAGTTCTTTCTAAGAAACTTATGACTTTGACAAATAATTCTGTTTTGATTGCGAATTTAGTTATGATTGATGGCTTGTTTAAAATTATTTCTAATTCACCTCAATTTTTTTCTATTTTGCGTGGTACTAAGAGAAGTGTCATCGATGAGAATTCTTATAGCCTGTGGCATAGAAGATTTGGTCATATCTCCATTGACAAAATCAAAAGGTTAAATAAAGACGAAATTCTTCTATCTTTAAACTATTCAGAGTTTGATTCTTGTATGGACTGCATAAAGAGAAAGCATACCAATAAGTCACATAAGGGGGCTAAAAGAAGTCCTGACTTGCTAGAAATTATACACACGGATATTTGTTGCCCTGATTTGACTGCACATGGTCAAAAGCACTTTATCACCTTTATTGATGATTACTCACAATACATGTATGTCTACATGCTTTATAATAAAAGTGAGGCACTATATACTTTCAAGGAATATAAAGTAGAAGTAGAAAAAAAGATTGGGAAACTAATCAAGATTAAGAGATCAGACTGTGATGGTGAGTATTATGGCAGATACACTAGTGAAGGACAAGCAGCAGGTCCATTGCTGATTTTCTTCGAGAGCAAGGTATAGTAGCTCAATATACTATGCCTGGATCACCTAATATGAATAGTATAACTGAAAGAAGAAATATGACCTTACTGGATATGGTTAGGAGCATGATGAGTAGCTCCAAACTGTCATCTTCTCTGTGGAAGGAAGCATTCAAGATAGTCATATACATATTGAAAAGGGTTCTAACAAAGGTAGTGTCCAAGACACCCTTTGAAATCTAGAAAGGATAAAAACCCAATTTAAATCATTTCAATGTATGGGGTTGTCTGCGAAAGTGAGAGTGCATAATCTATAGGAGAATAAGTTAGACCCTAAGACTATTAAAGCTTACTTTGTAAGCTATGTAGAAAGGTCTAAGGGTTATAAGTTTTATTATTCTCCACCTTCTATAAGGTTTGTAGAGTATAGGAATGCCAAGTTTCTTAAAAATTATGTGATTAGTGGGAGTGATTGTCTATTAGATGATCACATAGAGAGAATCACTAACATCATTCATGAGGGGACATCAATAGTTAATGATTATCCTACTGTTGGGATTGACATTGAACATGATGTAGACCCTGTGGCTCAAGTTGACGGTGCTAAACAAGATGGACAATACCGAATGGTCAACCTATCACACAAGTAGAACCACCACAAAATGTGATAGATGATGTCACTGTTTTAGCAAGCTGGATCAACCTAAGAGGTTGAATTAAGTAGGTCAACTAGAGAAAGGAGACCAGCATTACCTGATGACTATATAGTGTATTCTGCTGAGGTTAACTGTGATACAAGTATTGAGAATGATCCTTTAATGTTTACTCAGGCTGTGAAGAGTGTGAACTCTAAGTTGTGGCATGATGCTATGATGGATAAAATGAATTCTATGGAAAACAACCATGTTTGGGAACTTGTAGAGTTATCTAGTAGGTCAAGGCCATTGGCTATAAATGGGTTTATAAAACCAAGAGAGACTCACAAGGTAACGTCGATGGATGCAAGGCTAGGTTGGTTGCCAAGGGCTTCACTCAAGTGGAAGGAACCGATTACAGTAAAACTTTTTCACCTGTATCTAAGAAAGATTTATTCCGTATCATCATGGCATTGGTTGTCCATTTTGATCTGGAGTTGCACCATATGGATGTAAAGACTACTTTCCTCAATGGTGAACTGGAGGAAGAAGTCTACATGAAACAGCTTGAGGGATTTATGGCAGAAGATAAGGAACAATTGGCATGTAAGCTGAAGAAATCAATATATGGTTTGAAACAAGCTTCACAGCAGTGGTATTTGAAGTTTCATGAAGTGATCACATTATTTGGTTTTATTGAGAACATTATGGATGATTGTATATACTACAAGGCTAGTGGGAGTAAAATCATATTCTTGATTTTATATGTGGATGACATATTACTTGCTATCAATAATTTGGGACTATTGCGTGAGGTGAAGTAGTTTCTGTTTAAGAGCTTTGACATGAAAGACATGGGTAAGGCTTCTTATGTCATTGGCACAAAGATCTATAGAGATAGAACCCAATGTCTTGTAGGCTTGTCTCAAGAGGCTTACGTTGTCAAAATTTTTGAACGATTTAGAATGCAGAACTATTCATCTAACATGGCTTCTATTGAAAAGGGAGATAAGTTTAATCTAAGTCAATGTCCTAAAACTGAGCTTGATAGGAAACAGATAGAAAGGGTCACATATGCCTCAGTAGTAGGAAGCTTGATGTATGCACAGGTTTATACAATACCTGACATCGCTTTTACTGTGGGTATGTTGGGAAGATACTAAAATAATGATGGGGAAGCACATTGGACAGCTGTAAAGAAGGTTTTTAGGAACCTACAAGGCACTAAATACTACATGCTCACATACAGGAGAACAGACAGTTTGGACATAATTGGATACTCAGATTCATATCTTAGAGGATGCGTAGACACTAACAAGTCTACATCTGGTTACATATTCCTATTGGCAGAATGAGTTATATCGTGGAGAAGTGCTAAGCAAACTCAAATAGCTCATTCTACCGGTGATGCTGAGTACATTGCATGTTTTAAAGCAAGTTCACAAGCTATTTGGATAAGGAATTTTATTACTGGGCTTAAGATTGTGGATTCAATCTCTAAGCCAATCAGAATGTACTGTGATAATGCAGTTGCGATGGCCATAGCGAACAACAAAAGGAATAAAAGTCACAACAAGTTTGTCAAACTTAAATTCCTTTGCTTGAGAGAAAGAGTTCAGAATAACCAAGTTTCCCTTGAACATATCAGTACATTGCAAATATGGCTGATCCTTTGACAAAAGGGTTGAAGCTAAACATCTTTATCACATATGTACCCCATATAGGACTTTGTCCTACTTTTGATTAGTGGAGGTATGAGCAATGAAATTGTATTTTGTGGTTTATCATTTCAAATTGTTATTGTATACATTTGTGTTATTGAAATTGATAAACATTGAGACAGTAACAGATAAACATTGAGTTCATGTATAATGTGACCACCATTAAGTAATGGTGCTACCTATAATACATGGAAGGTAATACCCGATAAAAGGGGACTTATCGCCTTGATTCTTGTAGCATGACGTCAGTTTACCTAGATAGGGCAATGATATTGAGTATATGGGTAAAGTGAGAGAATGTGAGATATTTATTATTTATTATAACATATTTAGATATTAATTAGGATAATTAATAAATATTTTTGAGTGTGACCCGTAGTCATTGGGCCCAGTCCAAGGTAGATTATTGACTCAGTTTATTTAAAGTTACTTTTCTGATGGTAGAAATTAACAATTCAGTTAATCATGAGATTACTTTCTGAGTCTAGAGCAAAACATAATTCTTAGCTCACTTCTGAAGGTTCTCTACTGGTGACGGCAGAAAACTAGTTGATATCACTGTGCCTAATCACCAACTAGAAGAACCTGTTGTTTATCTGACAGTATTCTCTATTTGACAGGTATCTTATCTTGATCACAGTTCTCCTCAGATCAATAAAGCTAATAGCGAGAGGTAACTCTAAGTCTTTCGCTGTATCTTATATAGGTTTTATGTTCATGTATGTTATAATCTGGATTGATTATATTGCTTCGAGATATTTATTTTCTAATAGACCATTCATGAAAAGTAAACATGGCCATTAACCAAAAACCAACATGGTCAATACACTAAACCATTTACATGATTGGAGTATGATTCAAACTAGCAGTGGTGTATCTTTTTGTTTTGGAATTGTGATTCAACCCTTGTAGTCCTAGGTCTTCTAGGAGGCCTAACAAGTTTTGTTGGGATATATTCTCCATTAAGCTAGAACTTTATCAGTAGGAAAAACACCATATGCATAACATCCATATATTCCCATTAACTTGAAACTTTAGACTGAAGCATAACCAATTTTGTCTGAGAGAATTTCTTGTTTTCATCATCTGAGTCTAAGTTATAGTGGCTTATATAGGAAGAATTTGCAGTGTTGTCATCGAGAGTTGAAATAAAGATTGAAATAATAGGTATTGAGACACATAGATCACATAACGAGTGAATATCCAAAACCCATTGAAGAGTATATGCCAAAATATGAATGAAAGCATATTGAATGAATAGAATAGTTAGGATCCAATCCAATATAGATATTGATCTCACATCCAATTTAGAAGAATTTTCCAATGAAACTTCCAACTGTAGTTCATAGTCAAACTCATCTCTCACACTATCTATTAGCATGACTACAATTCACTTTAGCATTCTTTGGAATGTTCCCACATATAGCAATCAATTAAATAGCTCCTCTAATTTGCAACCACATAATTTGTAACCCAGAGGTTGTAACTCAGACTGAGATTGGCAAGCACCCCTCCAACCTTTGCTTTCTTCTTCAACGAGCATTTGCCTTCTTCTCACTGATGTTACACTGTAACCATCATCCTTACCACACAGGCTTCAATTAATGCTTCAGAGAGGAATGTGAAGAAACGATAATAGAGGTATAAGAGAGGAAGGGAACGATGATGATGGAGGGTGGAGTCCTTCAGATGCAATTAAACCTCATGTGACTAAAGAAATTTGTGAGTGGTAGTAGAGGTGGCCATACCGACATTTGAACAGACCACTACATTCGATGATGGAAGAGTGAGGGAGAAGCAAACAATGGAGGGCATTTTGGTCTTTTCATCCATAACTTCAAAAATTCTAGAATGGGTCCTCAGACCTCTCTATTATTTGTATTAGAGTCTCAATTCATATTTTCTTATTTTTCAGAGTCTTTTTATGTTATTTTTCAT
This sequence comes from Leucaena leucocephala, assembly GCA_037074615.1. Taxonomy (NCBI): domain Eukaryota; kingdom Viridiplantae; phylum Streptophyta; class Magnoliopsida; order Fabales; family Fabaceae; genus Leucaena; species Leucaena leucocephala. The sequence continues at coordinate 3,232,275 of CM073527.1, forward strand.
ATAATCTAATAAAATTATTAAAACATAAATTCAATGACTTGTTATATTTTTAAGGAAAATTATTTTGTATATACCTATATTTTTTTCAAAATTTTAATTTTATACCATGCATTTTTTTCTTTTAATTAAATCTTTTAACTTTGCCCTATTTAGTACTGTCAGCTCTTATATAGGGTTTTTAACTTTGCTAATAGAATAAAATTAAATTATATATGTATTTGTAAATAGGTTTTCCAAATATTTAACCCAAAATGGCATTGTTTCCAAGTTCTACCAAAAGGGAAATATATATATATATATATATGTGTGTGTGTGTGTGTAATTCAACTTAATCAATTGGTCCAAAATTCTTGAAAGAATTGATCAAACAAACTAGTTTAATTGGTTCATTGGTTTGACCCTACAATCCAAATTTGATTTTAATACCATCGTTGGGGATCAAAAGGGAAAAATAATCAAAAGCAAGTGTGGGGTAAGGGTTCCTAAGTTGTTACTGTAAATGGCAAGCACTCTCAGTTTTTAAATTAACATTTTCTCATTAAATTTTCTCTTAAAAGGAAAAGGTTATGAAGATGTTCATAATAAAGTTTAAAAGAGAAATTTAGCTAAATAATATAAGTGAATGAATGATTTATATAGCATATATAATATGTGCAGGCATGTGTGTATGATGTTATAAACAGATTGAGAGGGGGAAAATGGGTTGTATCTAGTTAGGTAAATGAAACATACCTGAACATTACATCTATGACCGTGTGAATAAGCAAATTTGGATTGTAGATAAAAAAACTATAATACTCTATTCGATCTTAAATATAGATATTAGTTTAGAGTTTATTTTAGTTATAAATATAAAAGCTCGATTACTTTATCTTCTAAATTCATTTTTTTTCAAACCATCACTCATAATTGCGATTTTTTATTAATAGAAATAGTTTTTAATAAAAATGATTAGTGGGATATTTTAGGAAATTAATTTAATTAAATTTATTAATATTTATAAATTAGTTATATAACTTCTAAATAAAAAGAAAGTATGAAAAAGGGTGAGTACAAGTCACATGAAAAAACTATCACGGATAAAGAAAGAAATAAGAAGACATTGATTAGGTCAATTCAAAATTAACTTTTTAAATCTTCTTATGAAAGTTTAAATGAGGATGTGTTAATAATAATTTTTCATAACAATAGTATTTAAATATTATATTGTAAATTTTTAATTTTAACCATCATTAAAGTTTAAATATAAAATTTTAAATTATTTATTTCCTATATAATTAGTAATTTATATTTTTAGCTTATATGTTATATGTAATTATGTATGACGATACATGATTCACTTAATAATACAATATTTGTCATTATTTTTTTATGCTAAAATTTTTATAAAGGGGTTGGGCTCACTAACGATATAAGAGTATGACGAAGTCTCCTTTCCTCTTAGATGATACCAATATTGAGTAAGGCGAGTCATCAATCACCCGCAGGCGTAAATTTAGATACCCGAGAGCTATGATGCCTCCTCAAATACTGCAATTGAAACACAACAAAGTGGTACTCCTTTTAGATCAAACAAGTTTTAAATAGTCGAATGTCTCACCCCTTCACTAGATGAACCCATAGACAATGGGTTAAGATTAGCCATTGTTTTACCCCCAAAAATAAATTATATCCGCCATTATGCAAAAATGTCATATTCAAGGAACATTGTAAGTAGGCATATTTTGGGCCAGAAAAGCCCAAATCTTGAAAACCCAATCTTTGCATGATAAATATTTATGTGATAGAATTTTCTGTAAGTTTAGCTGGCGAATGGGTGATATATGTGATCATTTAGAGTATGTTTGATCCTTGAGGAGTACTACTTTATTGTGGTTTCAGTCGCGACGCTTGGTGAGACATCCTAGCTCTGGGTACCTAGGTTTATGCTTGAAGGTAATTGACAGTTTGTCTTGCCGAATATTGACATCGTCTAGGAGGAAGAAAGACTTTACTATGCTCTTGGATCTTGAGTAAGTCCAACGTTTTTCTAAAAGTTTTTGTACGAAAACAAAATTTTGGTCAAATTGAAGGAACTGTGTTTGTAATATAATTTTCAATTTTGATAAAGTTTGTGTAGAATTTTTAATTAATTATTTCATATGTTGTTAAAAATCGTTTAATTTTAATTATTTTATCATATTTAATATTTACTTATTTAGCAATCTTTTAGACAAACACATTACCCAAAAAAATTATAAACACATACAACATATTTATTTCCAAAATTATTAAAATTTCAAGTACTTTCCTTTAAGATGTTATTTTTCTTCCTAACCTTAATCAGAACTTTTCCCAAAGATTTGTGGATACATGATGTACATATGAATGTGTTTTGTTTTGTATTACATACATACATGAACACACTATCTTGCGTTCTTTTATTTATGTATTTATTTAACAAGTTAATTATTAAACTCCTACATTTAGGATTAGAGTAATAATAGCAACCTTTCTCAACTTCAAATTGATAATTTCTTTTGTTAAATTTTTAAAAAAAAAAGGGTCAAACACGCCAAAACGTATAATATTCTCATCGCATGAAATTCAATCTCTTTCTTGTGTTGATTAATCAAGAATTAATTATTGTGAAAAGACACAACTCATTTCATAAATATTACCATATATGAGACGCTCAATTTATTTTGATCATTTTATAACAGTTTTTTTTGAAACAAAAAGTTAGCAGCATGTTTGCTTCATTGAAAAACTGACTAGAGGAAATGAAAATAAAGAAGGGTATCTGAAATCCTTTGTTTGCTTTAGAAGAATTTCATTATATTTCCTTTTCCATTTTCATTAAACCTTTTGAGAGAGAATTGAAATTGGTTGGTGAAAATGCAAGTCCACACTTCCAAGAAAAACAAAATTTTATGACATATTTAGAACAAAATTTGTGACGGATGAGCTTTTGAAATAAAAGTTTGCGTCGCAAATTTCCTGTTTATTTAGTAACAAGCTTTGTCAATTATGGAATAAAATGTATATAGAAAGTAAAAAATGTTTCTACATATGAATATAAAATTTAATTTACTTATAAAAAGATAAACAATATTATATAAAGGGAGTTTAACTTTGAAATTTGACTTGATTAAACTAAGGACATTGTAGCTTATAGGGAGGAGAAAAAGAAAATAAATAAAATTGTGATATATATTAACCTAAATTAGAAAAACAAATATAGCTCTTTTTCTGTTTTTCATGAACCTTTCATATATAACTCCCTTTTAATTACATAATATGTTTAGCAGTAGAAGTTATAGTAATACACAACCCATTTCATAAATATTTGAGTGTGTGCAAGTCAACTCATTAAGAAAATTTCAAGAAATTGTGGTTGAAAGTGAAATCTCATTTTCGATCCTTTGGGATTTTAATTTTTTAGTACCGGTTTGATCCACACAATTCAGTAGATTGAAAAAGGGAAAGGAATTTAAAAAAAAAAATAGTTTGAATACAAAATAATGTTTTATCCTATGAAGGTTAATTAAGTTACAGATTTATTGGCTAAACAAGTATTATCCAGGTCATCTTTTTTTAGAACTTGCCCACCTTGTTTAGAGGCATTGGTGGCTAAAGAGAGTTTATAAATTATTTCCCATTAGTTAATTTAGTTTGTACTTTGGGTTTAACCCTCATTTATAACAAAAAAAAATTGGTAAAATTTTTCATGAAATTTGGACGCATTTTTCACAAAATTTTCATTTGCATATATACACTTCTTAATTTGTACAAATCTTCGCACGAGTTTGCATTTGCAGGTACTTTTCATTAACCTTTGACCACTATGTGAACAAACAAACTTCATTCAGGCATTTTCACAAAAATACAACAATTTTGAAAGGCTTTGAAGAAAACTTTAGAAAATTTTGATCAAACTTTCAAGTAATTTAGACACTTTTTCACAAAAATGTTCATTTGCATACACAAGTCTAAAATATCTATAAATACAACAACAAATTCCACAACTGAAGGCAAAGATCAAACCAAGATAAGGTAGAAACAAAGCTTATAAATCCCAAAATATTTAGTATTGCTATATTTTGTTTTTAAGGCAAAATGCCCAAAAAGGGAGATCTTGCTCTTGCTACTAGTTATTCTAAAGACAACCCTATTCAAGCTCCAAGCTCAAGTCAGAACATCAAATCAACTGTTACTGAGCATGCTACTTATAATAATACCGGTGAAACCGCTGAGACTTCAAACTCAAGAAAGAGTAAGAAATCTGATATTGCAGGCAGTTTGACCTATAGTCAAAATTGAATAATTACAACCTATTCATATGCCAGGTAATTTGTTATTTTTATTATATTTATTGAATGAGATTTTTTGGTTTATCATATATTCAAAAATTTTGTCATTAATAAGAAAACTTTCGTCTATGGAAATATTTATTTTTCAAGAAAGTCAATTTTACCTAATAAAAGAGACTAATTTTAATGATCCCATCATAAGTCTTATAAGTTATGGGAAAAAACAATTAAAAATGGCTATAATATAATTATGAGTTTGAACACTTTTTTGTGATTATTTTATTTAATGTCTTTTCTTTTTAATTGCCATGTAGGTGCAAGCAGATAAGGGACTATGATGCTGAAAGGAATATCAAGTTCAATAAAGTCTTTTTTACTTTTTTTACTTCTTTTAAATTTGTAGTTTAAATAAATGTAAGTTATTGTCTCTAGGTTTATTAAGTAGTTTGGATGGCAAAAAAAGAAGAAAGAAAATAGTTTGAATTGTCAGCTATTCTTGGTTAATGAATTGCCATCATTTTAAATAAAATAAATTATTTGATTAAAATAATATATGATATAGTCTTTATAGGATTATAGGAGTGTCTTTCTTAAAATTATTTAATTTAGATTGTTCATATTCAAATTTATAGATTTGTTTTGTTTCAGGTAATAAAGTTATTTCTTAAAAAAATAAGTGAAAGTTACAAGATTATTTTAACCCTATCATAAATCATGCTAAAGGAAATGAAAATGAAGGTACCATATTTATGTTGATCATTTTAGAATTGTTTAAAAAAAAACTAGCAGCATGTTTAATTTGCTTCTAACAAAAACTAACTAAAGGAAATGAAAATGAATTACCATATTTGAATCTTTTTTTAAATGAAATCTAAATTCATTAACTCAAGCTAGAAAAATAGAAATATGGGACATAGAACATCTTGCTTCCTTCATCATCCTACTTCTCGTTGCCTATAAGAGGGAGATAGATACGGAGGCGAAAATCTCCTCAAGTTCATGGAAAAGTTTTACTAGTTATATAGCAGTCAAAATGTCATGTCTTAACAAATGACTCATATTTAAAATTCTTTTTTCTTGACATAAAGTTGATTACATTTCCTTTTCCACTTCATTAAACCTTTGAGAGAATTGAAATTGTTTCGTAGTCCATCCTACCAAGAAAAACAAAAATTTTGATGGATTTATAACAAATTTTAGACAAACTTCTTGTGATTTGAGATTTTGTGATAAAAAATTTCAACACAAATTTTAGTTTTTTTTAATGAGCTATGTCAATTATGGAATAATATATATAAAGTCAAAATTGTTTCCGCGGATGAAATGAATGATTTACTTTATATTTTACTATGAAAGATATTTGGTATATATTCTTTTTGCGTAGTAATGCAAGAAAAACATTATTTTTCTTATTTAATATCATTTGATTTTAGTTTAACTTTTGCTGACGTTTATATTCTTTTGTAAGGTCTTTTTAATTCAACATAGGGATTTTAATGAAAAAAAGACTATAATACTCTATTAGATATGATTAAAGAGAATATTTTAAAAAATTAATTTAATTAATTTTTTTAATATTTATAAATTAGTTATCTAACTTTTAAATAAAAAGGAAGTATGAAAAAGGGATAGTACAACTCACATGAAAAAAATTATTTTAAACTGATAAAGAAAGAAATATGAAGACATTGATTAGGTCAATTCAAAATTAACTTTTTAAATCTTCTTATGAAAGTTTAAATAAGGATGTGTTAATAATAATTTTCATAACAATAGTATTTAAATATTATATTGTAAATTTTTATTTGTAACCATTATATGAAGTTTAAATATAAATTTTAAAATTATTTATTTCCTATATAATATTTAGCACCTCGCTCCCGCACACAATATTGTAGGCAGATTTGACAGATGCATTTAGCAATCTTTTAGACGAACACATTACCCAAAACAATTATAAACACAAATAACATGTGTATTTAGATAGAATTTTAAAAAATAACTTATAAAAAAAAATAGCTTTTAGATAGTTTTTAGAAAATGGCTTTTAGAGAAGAGCTTATGGAAAAAAGTGGTTCTGAATAAATAAGTGTTTGAATAGTTATTTTTAGAATAACTTTTTATATTGACAAATTACTAGAAAGGGTATGGGATAAAAAAATAAATTATATTTATTTAAGTTTACTTTTCTTCTTCCCCTATTCTGCGACGGCAGCTCCCAACGACGAAGTGACATCGATCAGCTCCTAGCGACGGCGAGCAGTGACTCCTGGCGAGGAAGACGGTAGATCTAGATGCAACTATGGAGGTGGCGACTCATGGATAGTAACTCCTCGCAGCGACTTATAGGCGGTGACTCTGGTGGCAAGTAATGGCCTTCACGGAGAGGAGAAGCAAAGAGAAGGAGAGAGAAGAGGAGAGAGGGGAAAATAAAGGTAAAAAAGTAATTGCGTAGTCCATAAGTTCTTTTACTGTTCTAAAAGTTACTCCTAGTAGTTTATTCAAAACCTTGATTTTAAACTATAATTTGGTTCACAAGTATTTTTGAATAAATATAGTTATTTGTTTTGAAATTTCTCTAAACCAAGGTTTGTGCCAAAAGCCCTTTTAAAACTATAGTTTAAAAAGTTTTCAAACAGGCCCAACATATTTGTTTATTATTTTTTCCAAAATTATTTAAATTTGAAATTAAAATTTCAAGTAGTTTCCTTTAAGATGTTATTTTTCTTCCTAACCTTAATCAGAACTTTTCCCAAAGATTTGTGGATACATGATGTACATATGAATGTGTTTTGTTCAGTATTACATACATACATACATACATACATACATACATACACACACACACACACACACACACACACATACATACATACATACATACATACATACATACATACATACATACATACATACATACATACATACATACATACATGAACATACTATCTTGCGTTCTTTTATTTATGTATTTATTTAACAAATTAATTATTAACCTCCTACATTTAGGATTAGAGTAATAATAGCAACCTTTCTCAACTTCAAATTGAGAATTTCTTTTTTAAAATTTTCAAGAAAAAAAGGTCAAACGCGCCAAAACGTATAATATTCTCATCGCATGAAATTCAATCTCTTTCTTGTGTTGATTAATCAAGAATTAATTCTTGTGGAAATACACAACTCATTTCATAAATTTTGCTATTTGTCTAATCAAGTATTCTTGTGGAATTAATCAAGTATTTCTCTAAGTTTTTTGTTATAAAGGTAAGATATTAATCCAATTTATCTATCATATTTATTATTTTTCTCAAATTAATTTATATAACTTATAAATTGACATATAATTTAATGTTATATAGAAGTATTTTAAGGAGATTATGTTACACATGTTATAATTAAGTAATGTATTTAATTTATTATTAAGTCATTTTACTATGAAAGATAATTTGGTCAATTCTTATCATATTAGTTTCATTTTTATCAATTCCTTCTACTCTAAATATGCATAGTAATGCATAAATCACAAACTATATATAATGGGGTTTGAGCCTTTAACTTGAGGTAATATATTTCCATTATTCCATTTTTTATTTCAATTCCTTTCTATTCTTTTATAATCTGTCTCAATATACCATAGAGTAATATTACTTGTGGCGCTGAAGAGATAATGATTTTTTTTTTTTTTTGCAAAAAATGAACATCCTCATACTTTGTAAAGCTGAAGAGTTTTTCTGGGAAATGCAAGTAATAATTATAAATCTAATTTGACAAATTAATTTACTTATAAAAAGATAAACAAGATTATATAAAAGGATTTAACTTTGTGGCTTGTAGGGAGAAGAAAAAGAAAATAAAAAAATTATGATCTTTTTTCTGTTTTTCATGAACATTTCATGTAACTCTCTCTTAATTCCATAACATGTTTAGCAGTAGACATTATAGTAATACACAACCTATTTCATAAATCTTTGACTGCTTGTAAGTCAATTCATTTAGCAAATTTTAAGAAATTTTAGTTGAAATTGAAATCTCATTTCTAATCATTTTGGATTTTAATTTCTTAGAACCCGTTTGATTTACACAATGGAGTAGATGGACAAAGGGAAATGAATTAAAAAAATAGTTTGAATGCAAGATAATGTTTTTTTTATCTTATGAAAACATAAAAATCAATTATTATTATTTTATTAAAATCAATTATTAGTTTCGAATAATGATGTCAAGGGCACAACAAATATTAGAAAAAACAATTAATTTGCAAGGCCCAATAATTTCAATTCATTTTTAATTAAATTCTTGAATTTTGTTTCTTTTTCTTAACTCTATAATTTCTCAATTATAAGTAGTTGTTGAAATATTCATAATTTATTAATTTCTAAGGTGGTAATGTGGCTTTGACCCAACATATACTTGAATTAATTTTGCTACATAGATCTAAATAAATTAAAATAAACAAATTATTGATTATATATAAATGCAAGGATACGGTTATAAGCATAATAACTTTGCTTATTTTTATGTTGATATTTGATAAATTTAATTACATCATTTTATTTTAAAAATTTAAATTTAAATATTTTTATTTTAAGGTTACATTATAAGTTATTTAGAAACGCATGGGCATTTTTTGTACAAGAAATACATGTACATTTTTTTGGTACAAATACATGTACATAATGTTTCATAACACTTTCTTAAACCTTCTAAAACTTTTGTTGCGTTGTCTTGAAATCTTATGTTGAAAGCCCAATCAAAGAGAGAAAAAGGATAAATTGACTCTCTATTATTTTCTTTTTGGTATAAAAAAATTTAGTTAAGTTCAGTATCAATCTCCCACCAAAGCCAGGCATAGCTCTAGGGCTCAAGGAGCACTTACAGCGGACTTATGAGATCACTTACCAAATAAAATAACATGAATTGAACTCATATTCTTATATAATATAAATATATTTTTTATAATTTGTGTCAACTCTTATTACCTGGTTCTTTATTATTGAATGATTAAAAAAATTTGTACAAAACCTACAAAAGTAACATAAACCCAATATACAACTAACAAGACTGACAGGCAAAGCCCAATGCCCATTTGGTTATCACTATCCACATTGGTAAAACTTTTCATGAAATTTGGACGCATTTTTCACAAAATTTTCATTTGCATATATACACTTCTTAATTTGTACAAATCTTCGCAAGAGTTTGCATTTGTGGGTACTTTTCTTTAACCTTTGACCACTATGTAAACAAGCAAACTTCATTAAGGCATTTTCACAAAAATGCAACAATTTTAAAAGGCTTTGAAGAAAACTTCAGAAAATTTTGATCAAACTTTTAAGTAATTTAGACACATTTTCACAAAAATGTTCATTTGCATACACACGTCTAAAATCTCTATAAATACAATAAATTTCACAATTAAAGGCAAAGAGCAAACCAATATAAGGAAAAAAATAAAGATTATAAATTCCAAAATATTTAGTGTTGCTATATTTTGTTGTTAAGCAAAATGCCCAAAAAGGAAGATCTTGAGCATGGTCCTAGTTATTCTGAGCGTATAATGAGTAACTCTGTGAGCAAAATGAGTAATTCTGAACGAGTGCCCAAACAAGGAGATCTCGAGCGTGGTGCTAGTTATGGTAGCACCTTTAAAACCATTGAGAATTCAAACTGAAGTGAGAGCAAGAAAGATGATTTTACAAATATAACCTATGTTCAAAAGTGAACAATTACAGGCATTCAAAAATTCTTTTTTTCTTGACATCAATTTGATTACATTTCCTTTTCCATTTCATTAAGCCGTTGAGAGAATTGAAATTGTTTCGTAGTCCATACTTCCAAGAAAAACAAAAAAATTCATGAATTTATAACATTTTTGACAAACTTGTGTTGATTTGAGCTTTTGCAATAAAAAAAATTCATCACAAATTTTTGTTTTTTAATGTGCTATGTCAATTATGGAATAATATATATATTGATATAAAGTTAAAATTGTTTCGCAGATGAAAAGAATGATTTACTTTACATTTTACTATGAAAGATCGTTTCATATATTATTATATTGTTTTGATTTTTATCTTTGTCCTACTCAGTTAAGCATAGTAATGCAAAAAAAAAATTATTTTTCTTATTTAATATCATTCCATTCCATTTTAATTTTCGTTCACGTTTATATTCTTTTATAGGGTCTTTTTGACTTTAACTTAGTGAAGGAAATTTAACTTTAAAATTTAACTTCATTTAATTAAGTACATTGTTGCGTGTAGGGAGCAGTAAAAACAAAATAAATAAAACTGGGATAGGTCCATAAATATATATATATATAAATTGGAAAAAAATATTCAACCCTTTTTCATGAACATTTCATAAACTTCCTCTTAATTTCATAACGTGTCTAGTAGTAGAAGTTATATAGTAATACACTATCCATTTCATAAATCTTTGACTTTGACTACGTGGCTGTCAACTCATTTATAAAATTTTAAGAAATTTGGTTGAAACTAAATTCTCATTTTCACTCATTTGATATTTTGATGCACACAATGAAGTAGGTTGAAAAAGCAAACGGAATTTTCTTAAAAAAAGTTTGAATGCAAAATAATATTTTCTTTCTATGGGTAAGAACGTAAAAATCAATTATTATTGTTAAATAATGATGCCAAGAGCACAATAAACATTAAAAAAAAATTAATACGCAAGCTCCTATATAATTTCAATTCATTTTAATTAAATTTTTATATTTTTTTCTTTTTATTGGGTATTTATAGTTTCGTCAATTATTAATATTTGTTCATAAACTCATAATTTGTTAATTCATTAGACCATTGATATTAATTAGCAGTTGATAATATGACTTTTATTCAACATATACTTGAGTTAATTTTATCACGTGGATCTAAAACAATACGCATGTAGTTGCCAGGAGATAATTATACACATAATATTTGTTTATATTTATGCTGGTGGTAACGAATCAATTTATGTGTCGATTAATTAGTATTCACTTAAACTCTAATTAATAAACTATGAAAAAATGCACTAAAATGGGGTAATAAAAAGAAATCAAAATCACAGGATCTATTTGTAAAACAAAATAGAAGAGTGAATCCGACATTAACAGGATCTAGTGTTAGTATTCATGCCATGAGCAACATTGAAATATGATCGGTGAAATTTAATTTTGGTTGTTCATATTCAAATTTATACATTTGTTATGTTTCAGATAATAAAGTTATTTTTGAAAAAATAAATGAAAGTTATAAAATTATTTTTTTTCTTTTTTCTTTTTGTGTATATTAAGGGTATGCCTTAAGCCTAAACAATAGCTAAGGAATAAGCCTTTCATAAATCTTGCTATATATGAGACACTCAAAATTTGTATAAATAGAGTATCAATTAGGTGATTCTCATTAACATAAAGGCGGTAAATTACTAGAGAAAAGACATAATTTAAGTAACCAATTAATTATTTCTAATTATTCTAGAAAAATAGACAATTAATTAGTTCCTTAGAAATGGAGCATATTTTTGTATATAATAAAGATTTTTGAAAATTTTCATTGATATGTATACATTTTTGTTAAAGTTAATAATTTTTGTCATATCATAAGTTTTATACTTTTTATTATATATCATGTCATTCAAAAAATAACACTTAGCAATTTATATATAATTTTGAGTAGTTTATTTTTTTATTTAAACATGGTCAAATAAATATTTTAAATACTTTTTAAATATTTTATATTTTTAAATATTTAAAAAAATTAAATTACATGTCAAATGTAAAGTGTTATTTAAATATTTTATATTTAAGTATTTGAAAAAAACCTAAAATTATATGTCAAGTGCCAAATGTCATTTTTTTAAATGAAGTGATATATAATTAAAAATAAAAAAATTATGACATGGTAAAAATTATTAACTTTAGTGGTAATTTAAATGATAGGGTCTTAATAATTAAAACATAAAACATAGAGGTCCTTATTTAAAATTTTAAGGGTTAGGGATATTATGTACCACCGAACTAAAGTTCAGTGGTTTTATCTATTTTAGCATTAATTTTAACTCGAGATATGTTTGGCTATTCCTAACCATTACTTGAATGATCAGAAAAATAAACAAGACTAAAAGTGGAAGTATTTTAAACTCGATTAAATAATATTTTATTACCTTATTAGAAAACGTCTTTTTGGAAAGATAAAAGATAGAAAACCTATAAACAAAATTAAAATGATACAATGCACCATGAAATACGATATAGGTATTAATAACAATGAAATAGGCATTACTAACAATGGATTCGATATTATTAAGTTATTATTTAGAATAACAATGAAATTAACATTTATTACTTTGAAAATATGTATGTACTATTAATTATAATGATATAGGTATTAACATAATGAATAATATATTCATACTAACAACTCTAGAATATACAATAACAACTTGAGAGTAGTCATTAACCAAAAACTAACAACTATGTTACAATAACTGAATTACACATGTTCAGTGACAAGTAAGCATTAACATGATGCTTCTACGTAATTTTCCCTTGTCAATGACATCATCCAAGGGTCTTCAAATTGACTATACACTACTTACAAAAAATAACAACTTTAGTTTATGCATTAACCCAAAACCAACATGCCCGCTAACCTATAACCAACATGACCATATGAGATATTTATTATTTATTATAACCTATTTAGATATTAATTAGTATAATTAATAAATATTTATGAGTATGACCCGTAGTCATTGGGCCTAGTCTAAGGTGGGTTATTAACTGAGTTTATTTAAGATTACTTTTCTGATAGTGGAAATTAATAATTCAGTTAATTGTGAGATTACTTTCTGAGTCTAGAGCAAAACTTAATTCTTAGCTCACTTCTAAAGGTTCCCCACTAGTGATGGCAGAAAACTAGTTCCCATCACTGTTCCTACTCACCAGCTAGAAGAACCTTTTATTTATCTGACAATGTTCTTTGTTTGACAGGTATCTTATTTTGATCCCAGTCTCCTCAGATCAATCAAGCTAATGGCGAGAGGTAACTTTAATCTTCCGCTGCATTTCATATAGTTTTTATGTTCATGTATGTTATAATCTGAATTGATTATATTGCTTTGAGATGTTTATTTTCTAACATGTGATATCAGAGCCTCATTTGAGATCACTTTTACCTTGCTTATTGATCTTGTGTTCATGAGATGAATATGGGATACAGAGATTTATTTTATTTTTTATCCTTTAATCATTTCTTCTTGACTACTCTGTGAATGGCGAGATCCATGGAGAGCATTTGTTACTGTATAAATAGCGACAGAGAGATCGTGAGAAAAATTGCCATTACAGTCGCCGACAACTAGAGAGTCCCAGCCATGAAAGTGGTGAGAGAGAGAGATAAGGAAGTGCTACGACGAGGCATCGTTGAGATCGCCAGAATAGGAGCCTCATGCTGTCGAAAATCACCTCATGAACCCCACCCCTATCACGCCATAAACGGTGTGTTTCAGCCTAAGTCAAAATGCACTATTTCATTTATCAGTGTGGGCCATCTGTTTGAACAATTTTTTTCGAAAAATGTTATTTGGGCCATTTTTCATTGCTTTCTGGGTCGAAGAAGATTTTTTTTCTTTCCTTTTCTGAAGGCGACTGGGCTGCTTCAGAATTACATTTTTTTAATCCTGCTGGGCCAACATAATTTAGGCCACTGAATTATTTTTTTCTTTTAGAAAAACATTTTTGGGCTTGAATTGGGTTTTTATTTCTGAAAATTATTTTAGACTCTATTTTTGGACTTTTGTGTATGGGCCATTTGGTTTTATTTTCAGAAAATTATTCTGGCCATTTAGTTAATAATATGACTTTCACTTAACATATACCTTTGTTAATTTTGTCACATGGTTATAAAACGATACGTATGTATGTAGATTCAAGGAGATAACTATACACATTATATTTATGCTGGTAATGAATCAAATTTATTTTTTAAAAAACCTCTTTGTATTTTGTATCTTGTGGCAATTTATGTGCCAATTAATTAGTATTCACTTAAACTCTAATTAATAAACTATGAGAAAATACGCTAAAATGACGTAATGAAAAGAAATCAAAATCACAGGATCTATTTGTAAAACAAAAGAGAGGAGTGAATCCGACATTAACAGGATCTAGTATTAGTATTCATGTCATGAGCAACATTAGTATTCGGATAATAAAGTCATTTTTGAAAAAATAAGTGAAAGTTATAAGATTTTTTTTTGTGTGTATGTATATTAAGGGTATCCCTTAAGCCTAAACAATAGCTAAGGAATAAGCCTTTCATAAATCTTGCTATATATGAGATACTCAAGTTATGGAATAATATATATACATACAAAGTCAAAATTGTTTCTGCAGATGAAACGAATAATTTACTTGATACTTTACTATGAAAGATAATTTGGTCAAGTCTTCTTATATATTGGTTTCATTTTTAATTTCTTATATATTGGTTTCATTTTTAATAGAACTTTCATAAACGTTCTGAAACTTTTGTTTCGTTATGCCTTGAAACCGTTAAACCATTTTAGTGAAACATTTAATTTGATGAAATTTGGATGCATTTTTCACAAAATTTTCATTTGCATAAATGCACTTCTTAATTTATACAAATCTTCGCAAGAGTTTGCATTTGCAGGCAATTTTCGTTAACCTTTGACCATTATGTGAACAAGCTAACTTCATTAAGGCATTTTCACAAAAAGGGAACAATTTTGAAAGGCTTTGAAGAAAACTTGAGAAACTTTGAAACCATTATGTGAACGAATAATTTACATGATATTTTACTATGGAAGATAATTTGGTCAAGTCTTCTTATATATTGGTTTCATTTTTAATTTCTGTTCATGTTTCTATTCTTTTATATTATGTTTGGCTCTTCTGAAAGGAGGGGATGTGAGGGGAAATGAAAAATTTTAATATCACCTTGTTGCAATATATTCTCTTTAGTTCTTACTATAAAAGCTAAATAATTAATTTATATAGATTAAGGAGATTAGTTAAATTAGTTATTTGTAATAAATATGATTTGTTTTCCCTATAATACCACTCCTAATTATGTTAGTTATAATTACCCTTTGATAGAACCCTCTTATATTATGGCAATCAATAGAGTTTAAGGAAAAAATCATAAATTGGAAGACAAAATAAATTAGGGTCATATATTTAAAATTAAAATAAACCCTTGTATAGTTTTTCTAACATATATGGAATAATATAATTTGGGTGGTTGAAGAATGTCCTCCATTCAAAATTTTATAGGTGAAAAAAATATGATAAATTTTTGTACACACTGAGTACACCACTATGTAAATTTTGTATAAATAGAGTATCAATATTCTGATTTAGTTAATTCTCATTAACATAAAGGCGATAAATTACTAAAAAAAAGACATAATTTAAGTAACCAATTAATTATTTCTAGTTATTCTAGAAAAATAGACAATTAATTGGTTCCTTAGAAATGGAGCATATTTTTGTATATAATAAAGATTTTTGAAAATTTTCATGCATATGTATAAATTGTTGTTAAAGTTAATTTTTTTTCATATCATAACTTTTTTATTTTTTATTATATACCACATAATTCAAAAAATAACAATTAGCAATTTACATATAATTTAAAGTAATTTATATTTTTTATTTAAACATGGTCAAATAAATATTTTAAATGCTTGTTTAAGTATTTTATATTTTTAAATATTTAGAAAATACTTTAAATTACATGTCAAAAGTAAAGTGTTATTTAAATATTTTATATTTAACTATTTGAAAAATCTAAAATTATATGTAAAGTGCCAAATGTTATTTTTTAAATGAAGTGATACATAATTAAAAATATAAAAATTATGACATGGTAAAAACTATCAACTTTAAGGGTAATTTAAATGGTAGGGTCTTAATAATCAAAACATGAAGCATGGAGGTCCTTGTTTAAAATTTTAAAGGTTAAGGAGGTTATATAACATTGAACTATAGTTCATGGAGCTTTGTGAATTTTAGCCTTAATTTCAACTCAAGATTGACTTGGCTATTCCTAACCATTAACTGAATGTAGGGATCAGAAAAATAAACAAGACTAAAAATGGAAGTATTTCAAACTTAATTGAATAATATTCTATTACATCATTAGAAAACATCTTTTTAAAAAGATAAAAGATAGAAAACCTATAAACAAAATTAAAAATGATACAATGCACAGTGAAAAATGATATAGTTATTAACAACTATGAAATAGGCATTACTAACAATGTATTCGATATTACCAAGTCATTATTTAGAATATAAATTGACATACTACACTAAAAATAAATAGGCATGATTAAGTAGAATGATATAGGGATTAACAACAATGAAATAATTGTTACAAACAATGGATTCGATATTACCAAGTCATTATTTGAGTCCAAATTGACATTTACTACACTGAAAATATTATGTACTATTAACTAGAATGATATATGTATTAACTAGAATAATATAGGTATTAACATAATGAATAACATATTCATACAAACAACTCTGGAATATACAATAACAACTTTAGAGTAGCCATTAACCAAAAACCAACAACTACATTACAATACTGAATTGCATGCTTAGTGACAAATACACATTAACATGATGCTTCCACGTAGTTTTCCCTTATCAATGACATCATCCAACAGTCTTCAAATTGATTATACAGTACTTACAAAAAAATAACAACTTTAGTTTAGGCATTAACAGAAAACCAATATGCCCGCTAGCCTAAGACCAACATGACCATTCATCAAAAATCAACATGGCCATTAACCAAAAATCAACATGGTCAATACAATAAACCATTTACATGATTGGAGTATGATTCAAACCAGTAGTGGTGTATATTTTTGTTTTAGAATTGTGATTCCACCCTAGTAGTCCTAGGTCTTCTAGGTGTTGTCATCGAGAGTACAAATAAAGATTGAAATAATAGGTATTGAGACACACATATCACATAATGAGTGAATATCCAAAACCTATTGAAGAATATATGCCAAAATATGAATGAAAGCATATTGATGGGAAACTATGATGTTGGGAAGGAATATCAAGTTCTATGAAATCTTTTTTCTATTTTATTTACTTATTTTAAATTTGTAGTTTAAATAAATATAAGTTATTGTCTCTAGATTTATTTAGTAGTCTGGATTGCAAAAAATAAATACAAAAATAAAACAAAAACAAAAGGAAAATAGTTTAAAATTGTCAGTTATTCTTGTTTAATGTATTGCCATCATTCCTTAGATAAATAAAATAAATTATTTAAATAAATAATATATGATATAATCTTTATAGGAGTATAGGACCGTCTTTTTTAAAATTATTGATCTTGAGTTTATGTTGTGACTAACTAACTAAGTAATGATCATCTTAATTTAATATCTTACTCAAGTGTAATTAAAAATTAAAATTGTTTGTATACAAAATATTAAATTATTGGGCTAGAAGATCCATCGATTTTCCCCTGTTTAGTCTCTAAATTCATATATTATAAGAAAAACAAACGAAAGGAAATGAAAATGAATTACCATATTTAAATTTATTTTTTTCTTGACATCAATTTGATTATATTTCCTTTTCCATTTCATTAAGCCGTTGAGAGAATTGAAATTGTTTCGTAGTCCATACTACCAAGAAGAACAAAAATTTTCATAGATTTATAACAAATTTTAGGCAAACTTATGGTGATTTGAGCTTTTGCAATAAAAAATTTTATCACAAATTTTCGTTTTTTTAATGTGCTATGTCAATTATGGAATAATATATATATTTATATAAAGTTAAAATTGTTTCCGCAGATGAAAAGAATGATTTACTTTACATTTTACTATGAGAGATCATTTCATATATTCTTATTATATTTGTTTGATTTTTATCTTTGTCCTACTCAGTTAAGCATAGTAATGCAAAAAAATATATATTGTTTTTCTTATTTAATATCATTCCATTCCATTTTAATTTTCATTCACGTTTATATTCTTTTATTGGGTCTTTTTGACTTTAACTTAGTAAAGGAAATTTAACCTTCAAATTTTACTTCGTTTAATTAAGTGCATTGTTGCTTGAAAAACAAAATAAATAAAACTGTGATAGGTGCATAAATATATATATATATATTGGACAAAATATGCAACTATTTTTCACGAACATGTCATAAACTCCCTCTTAATTTCATAACTGTTTAGCAGTAGAAATTATAGTAATATACAACCCATTTCATAAATAATCTTTGATTACGTTCAAGTCAACTTCATTTACAAATTTGTTTTCATAAAAAAAAATCATTTGGAAAATTTTAAGAAATTTTGGATGAAACTGAAATCTTATTTCCACTCATTTGGGATTTTAATTTTTTTTAGAACCGGTTTGATTCACACAATGGAGTAGATTGAAAAAGGGAAGGAATTTTAGTTTAACTTTGAAAGGGTATCTAAAAATAAATTAAAACGTGATAAGTATGTATTGCAAATTAGTAAAAATAAAATATGCAACTCTTTTTCATGAACATTTCATAAACAATCTGTTAATTTCATAACATATTTAATGGTAGAAGTTATATAGTAATACACAATCCATTTCATAAATCTTTGACTTTGACTATATGGCTGTCAACTCATTTATAAAATTTTAAGAAATTTGATTGAAACTGAAATCTCATTTCCACTCATTTAATATTTTGATGCACACAACGAAATAGGTTGAAAAAGCGAACATAATTTTCTTAAAAAAAGATATTGAATGCAAAATAATGTTTTCTTTCTGTGGGTAAAAACGTAAAAATCAATTATTATTGTTAAATAATGATGACAAGAGCACAATAAACATTAAAAAAATTAATACGCAAGCTCCTATATAATTTCAATTCCTTTTAATTAAATTTTTATATTTTTTTCTCTTTATTGGGTATTTTAGTTTCGTCAATTATAAATATTTGTTCATATACTCATAATTTGTTAATGTATAAGACCAACGATATTAATTAGTAGTTGATAATATGACTTTCACTCAACATATACCTGAGTTAATTTTGTCACATTGATGTAAAACGATACATATATAGATGCAAGGAGATAATTATGCACATAATATTTGTTTATATTTATGCTGGTAAGGAATCAATTTTATTTTTTAAAAAACCTCTTTGTATTTTGTATCTTGTGGCAATTTATGTGCCAATTAATTAGTATTCACTTAAACTTTAATTAATAAACGATGAGAAAATGCGCTAAAATGACGTAATGAAAAGAAATCAAAATCACAGGATCTATTTGTAAAACAAAAGAGAGGAGTGAATCCGACATTAACAGGATCTAGTAGTAGTATTCTTGTCATGAGCAACATTAGTATTCGGATAATAAAGTCATTTTTGAAAAAATAAGTGAAAGTTATAAGATTATTTTTTTTCTTTTTTTTTTTTGTGTATATTAAGGGTATCCCTTAAGCCTAAACAATAGTTAAGGAATAAGCCTTTCATAAATCTTGCTATATATGAGACACTCAAATTATGGAATAATATATATACATACAAAGTCAAAATTGTTTCCGCAGATGAAAGATAATTTGGTCAAGTCTTCTTATATATTGGTTTCATTTTTAATTTCTGTTCATGTTTCTATTTTTTTATATGTATGTTTGGTTCAACAGAAAAGAGGGGATGTGAGGGGAAAGGAGAAATTTTAATATCACCTTGTTGCAATATATTCTCTTCAATTTTTAATATTATAACTAAATAATTAATTTATGTAGATTAAGAAAATTAGTTAAATTATTTATAATAAATACTATTTGTTTTCCCTATAATATCACTCCTAATCATGTTAGTTATAACTAACTTTTGATAGAACCCACTTATATCATGGGCAAAGCAATAAAGTTTAGGGAAAAATTATAAAATTATAAGACAAATGAACTAGAGCCATATATTTATAATTAAAATAAACCCCTTGTATAGTTTTTCTTACATACATGGAATAATATAACTTGGGTGGTTGAAGAATGTCCTCCATTCAAAATTTTATAGGTGAAAAAAATCTGATAAATTTTTATACACAGAGAGTATACCATAATCTACAAATTTTGTATAAATAGAGCATCAATATTCTGATTTAGGTTATTCTCATTGACATAAGGGTGATAAATTATTAGAGAAAAGACATAATTTAAATAACCAATTAATTATTTCTAGTTATTCTAGAAAAATAGACAATTAATTAGTTCCTTAGAAATGGAGCATATTTTTGTATATAATAAATATTTTTGAAAATTTTTATTCATATGTATAAATTGTTGTTAAAATTAATGGTTTTTGTCATATCATAAGTTTATATTTTTTATTATATACCACGTCATTCAAAAAATAACATTTAAAAATTTAAATATAATTTTGAAAAATAACACTTGGCAATTTACATATAATTTTTTATTTAAACAATGTCAAATAAATATTTAAATGCTTTTTTAAGTATTTTATGTTTTTTAATATTTAGAAAATACTTTAAATTACATGTCAAACGTAAAGTGTTTGAAAAAAACTAAAATTATACGTCAAGCGCCAAATGTTACTTTTTAAATGAAGTGATATATAATTAAAAATATAAAAATTATAAGATGGCAAAAACTATTAAGTTTAACGGTAATTTAAATAGCAGGGTCTTAATAATCAAAACATAGAGATCCTTATTTAAAATTTTAAAGGTTAAGAAGGTTATATACCACTAAACTATAGTTCAGGGAGTTTTTTGTATTTTAGCCTTAATTTTAATTCAAGATAGTCTTGGCTATTCTTAACCATTAACTGAACATAGATATTAGAAAAATAAAGAAGACTAAAAATGAAAGTATTTCAAACTCCATTGAATAATATTCTATTACATCATTACAAACATATTTTTAAAAAGATAAAAGATAAAAAACCTATAAACAAAATTAAAAATATTACAATACAACGGGAAAAATGATATATGTATTAATAATAATGAAATAGGTATTACCAACAATGGATTCAATATTACCAAGTTATTCTTTAGAATCTAAATTGACATACTACACTAAAAATAAATAGGTATTATTAAGTAGAACAATGTAGGGACTAGCAAGAATGAAATAATTGTTACCAACAATGGATTGGATATTACCAAGTCATTATTTATAGTCCAAATTGACATTTACTACACTAAAAAATATGTATGTACTATTAATTAGAATAATATAGGTATTAACATAATGAATAACATATTCTTATAAACAATTCTAGAATATACAATAACAGCTTTAGAGTAGCCATTAACCAAAAACCAACAACTACATTACAATACTGAATTACACATGTTCAATGACAAGTAAACATTAACTTATGCTTCCACGTAATTTTCCGTTGTCAATGACATCATCCAACTGTCTTCAAATTGACTATACAGTACTTATAAAAAAATAACAACTTTAGTTTAGGCATTAACCAAAAACCAACATGCCCGCTAACCTAAGACCAAATGACCATTCATCAAAAATCAACATGGTCAATAAAGTAAACCATTTACATGATTGCATTATGATTCAAACTAGCAGTGGTGTATCTTTTTATTTTGAAATTGTGATTCAACCTTTGTAGTCCTAGGTCTTCTAGGAGGCCGACTTGTGATTGGAGGTTGCAACAAGTTTTGTTGGGATATATTCTCCATTGAGCTAGAACTTTATCAGTAGCAAAAACACCTTATGCATAATGTCCATATATTCCTATTGACCTAGAACTTTAGACTGAAGTATAACCAATTTTGTCTAAGAGAATTTCTTGTTTTCATCATAGGAGTCTAAGTTATAGTTGCTCATATAGGAAGAATTTGCGGTGTTGTCATCAAGAGTCCAAATAAAGATTGAAATAAGAGGTATTGAGACACATAGATCACATAATGAGTGAATATCCAAAATCCATTGAAGAATATATGCCAAAATATGAATGAATACAATAGTTAGGATCCAATCCAATATAGATATTGATCTCACATCCAATTTAGAAGAATTTTCCAAAGAAGGTTCCAACTGTAGGTCATAGTCAAACTTGTCTCTCACACTATTAGCATGACTACAATTCACTTTAGCATTCTTTGGAATGTTCCCATATATAGCAATCAATTCAATAGCTCCTCTAATATGAAATCACATAATTTGCAACCTATAAAGAGAGAGGTTGCAACTGAGACTGAGATTGGCAAGCACCCCTCCAACCTTTGCCTTCTTCTTCAAGGAGCATTTGCCTTCTTCTTACTGATGTTACACCCCAGCCATCATCCTTACAACACAGTCATCGATAAATGCTTCAAAGGAATGTGAAGAAACGATGATGGAGGTATGAGTGAGGAAGGGAACGATGATGGAGGTATGAGTGAGGAAGGGAACGATGATGATGGAGAGTGGAGTCCTTCATATGTAGTCGAACCTCATGCGACTAGAGAAATTTACGAGTGGTGGTAGAGGTGGCCATATCGACATTTGAATAGACCACTACGTTCGATAATGGAAGAGTGAGGGAGAAGCAAACGATGGAGGGCATTTTAGTCTTTTCATCCATAACTTAAAAAATTCTAGAATAGATCCTTACACCTCTATGTTATTTGTATTAGAGTCTCAATTTGGATTTTCCTATTTTTTAGAATCTTTTTATATTATATTTCCTATAATTTAAAAAGTTATTAAAATATAAATTCGACGGCTTGTTATGTTTTTAAGGATAATTATTTTATAAGTACTTATATCTTTTTCCAATTTTAATTTTATACCATATTTTTTTCTCTTAATTAAATCCTTTAACTCTACCCTATTTAGTACTGTTAGCTCTTATATAGGGATTTTTAACTGTGCCAACAAAATAAAATAAAATTATATAGGTATTTATAAATAGGTTTTCCCAATTTTTAACCCAAAATGGTATTATTTCCAAGTTCTACCAAAAGATAAAATATATATATAATTCAACTGAATCAATTGATCCAAAATTCTTGAATGAATTGATCAAAGAAACTGGTTCAATTGGTTCATTGGTTTGACTATACAAGCCAAGTTTGATTTTAATACCATGGTTAGGGATCAAAAGGGAAAAAGAATGGATAGCAAGTTTGGGGTAAGAGCTGGTAAGTTGTTACTGTAAATGGCAAGCACTCTCATTCTTTTAAATTAACATTTTCTCGTTAATTTTTCTCTTAAAAGGAAAAGGTTATGAAGATGTTCATAAGAAAGTTTTAAAGATAAATTTAGCTAAATAATATTAGTGAGTGAATGATTTATATAGCATATATAATATGGGCAGGCTTGTATGTATGATGTTATAAACAGATTGAGAGGGGAAAAAAATGGGTTGTGTCTAGATAAATGAAACATACATGAACATTACATCTATTTGACCATGTGGATAAGTAAACTTGGAAAGTTGATAAAAAATTCTATAATACTCTATTCGATCTTAAATATAAATATAGGAGTTAATTTAGAGTTTATTTTAATCATAAATATAAAAACTCAATCACTTTATCTTCTAAATTGTTTTTTTCAAACTATCACTCTTAATTAGTTTTCATTATAGAAATTGTTTTCAATAAAAATAACTAGAGGGGTTATTTTAAAAAAATAATTTAACTAATATTTTTAACATTTTTAAATTAGTTATCTAATCTATAAATAAAAAGAAAGTATGAAAGGGGAGAGTACAACTCACATGAAAAAAATTCTCTTAAACGGATAAAGAAAAAAATAAGGAGACATTGATTAGGTCAATTCAAAATTAACTTTTTAAGTCTTCTTATGAAAGTTTAAATAAGGATGTATTAATAATAATTTTTCATAACAGTAGTATTTAAATATTATATTATAAATTTGTATTTTTAACCATTATACGAAGTTTAAATATAAAAACAATTAATTTGGAGGGCCCAATATTTTACTTTATTTTTAATTAAATTCTTAAAGTTTTTTTATTAAATCTCTATAATTTATCAATTATAAGTAATTGTTCAAATATTCATAATTTATTAATTTGTAAGGGGGTAATGTGGCTCTAACCCAACAAACATTTGAATTAATTTTGAAACCTGGATCTAAATAAATTAAAATAAAATAAATTATTGATTATATATATAAATACAAGGAGACAGTTATAAGCATAATAATTGTTTATTTTTATATTGATAATTATTAAATTTAATTATATCATTTTATTTTTAAAAAAGATTTTTTATTTTATATTTTGTGACAACTTACATTCTCCTTAATCAGTATTCACATAAACCCCAATTAACATAATACTATGTGAACAAGCAAACTTCATTAAGGCATTTTCACAAAAATACAACAATTTTGAAAGGCTTTGAAGAAAACTTGAGAAAATTTTGATCAAACTTTCAAGTAATTTAGACACATTTTCACAAAAATGTTCATTTGCATACATACGTCTAAAATCTCTATAAATACAACAACAAATTCCACAATTGAAGGCAAAGAGTAAAACAAGATAAGCGAAGAAACAAAGATAATAAATCCCAAAATATTTAGTGTTGCTATGTGTTGTTGTTTCGGCAAAAAGAGTGATTCTCAGGGAAGGCACAAAAAGAAAGATCTTAAAGACCATATGGGGTATAGTAATCCTTATACGAGCTCTTCTCAAGTTTCAAGCTCAAATCAGAGTAAGAAATCAACTCTTGCCAAGCATACTAGTTATGGTAAGACTTATGAAACTGCTGTGACTGCAAACTCAAAAAAGAGTAAGAAATATAATATTGAAGGCAATATGAGCTATGGTCAAAATTGAACAATTACAACTCATTCATATATATTAGGTAATTTGTTATTTTTATTATATTAATTGAATGAGGTTTTATTTTGGTTTATCATATATTCAAAAATTTTATTATTAATAGAATATAATAGCATCATCTATATGCTATATATGGCTAACACCATTTAATAAAATAATAGTTGCTGTTGTTGTTTTAACATGCTTTTTTGTTTTTGTTTGAGGGGAATGGAGATGAGAGGGAGAGATGGAAAATTTTATTGATTTTGATTTTAAAAAATGAAGAAATAACGGGTTGAAATTTTTCAACTAATTTTCTTTACATTTTTTTCTTTATTAAAATTTTATAACCCCACTTATCTTTTTTTTTCTTTAAATCAAACTTGATAAAAAAAAAATTTTCTTTCTCCTCCCTCCATTCTCTTCGAGCCAAAAAAAGAGAGTTTAGTACATTTGTTTTAACATGAGAATAGGAAAACCCTCTTCCATGAAAATATTTATTTTTCAAGAAAGGCAATTTTACCTAATAAAGGACACAAATTTTAATGATCACATCATGAGACTGATAAGTTATGGGGGAAAACAATTAAAAAAGGGCTAATTAATTAGGAGTTTCAACAATTTTTTTGTGATTATTTTATTTAGTGTCGTTTCTTTTTAATTTCCATGCAGGTGGAAGCTAATAGGGGACTATGATGCTGAACAGAATATTAATTTTTATGAAGTCATTTTTTATTTTATTTACTTCTTTTAAATTTGTGGTTTAAATAAAGGTAAGTTAGTGTCTCTAGGTTTATTAAGTTGTTTGGATAGCAAAAAGAAGAAGAAAATAGTTTGAAATTGTCAACGATAGTTGTTTAATGTATTGCCATCATTCCTTGAATAAATAAAATACATTATTTGATGAAAATAATATATGATATAATCTTTATAGCATTATAAGATTGTATTTCTTAAAATTATTGATCTTGAGTTTATATTGTGACTAACTAACCCTGTCATTAATATATAGATAGTTACAGCTAATTATCGTCTTAATTTAATATTTTACTTAACTGTAATTAAAAATTGAAAATTCTTTGAATACAAAATATTAAATTACTTGGCTTCAAGATCTATTGATTTCCCCCTGTTTGGTAGTTACGTAGCAGTCTGTATTTCATCTCTTAACAAAAGATTCATATTTAAAATTCTTTTTTCTTGACATAAATTTGATTACATTTCCTTTTCCATTTCATTAACCTTTTGAGAGAGTTGAAATTGTTTTAGTCCATGCTATCAAGAAAAACAAAATTTTTGATGGATTTATAACAAATTTTAGACAAACTTATGGTGATTTGAGTTTTTGATATAAAAAATTTCTTTTTCTTAATAAGCTATGTCAATTATGGAATAATATATATATATATATATATATATATATATAAAGTCAAAATTGTTTTAGCAGATGAAAAGAATGA
This sequence comes from Leucaena leucocephala, assembly GCA_037074615.1. Lineage (NCBI taxonomy): Eukaryota > Viridiplantae > Streptophyta > Magnoliopsida > Fabales > Fabaceae > Leucaena > Leucaena leucocephala. The sequence goes on from CM073527.1 coordinate 3,258,870, forward strand.
TTTACTTTATATTTTGCTATGAAAGATAATTTGGTCTATCCTTATTATATTGGTTTTATTTTTATCTTAGTTCTACTCTATTCAGCACAGTAATGTAAAACAAATATTGTTTTTCTTCAATAATCTTTGACTATGTGCAAGTCAATCTCTTTTAGATTTTTTTTTTAAAAAAACTCATTTAGAAAATTTTAAAAAATTTTAGTTGAAACCGGAATCTTGTTTCCACTCATTTGGGATTTTATTTTTTTTAAGAACTGCTTTGATTCACACTACGAAGTAGATTGAAAAGGGGAAAGGAATTTTTTTTTAAAAAAAAAGAGTTTGTATGCAAAGTAATGTTTCTTTATCTTATGGAAAAAGCATAAAAATCAATTATTAATTTTTACTTATAAAAATATAAACAATATTGTATAAAGGGTATTTAACTTTGAAATTCGACATGATTAATAAAATTACTATGCAAGCTCCTATATAATTTCACTGCATTTTAATTAAATTTTTATAATCTTTTTCTTTTTATTGGGTCATTATAATTTTGTCAATTATAAGTATTTGTTCATGTGCTCATAATTTGTTAATTTATAAGACAAACAACATTAATTAGTAATTGATAATATGACTTTCACTCAACATACACCTCAGTTAATTTTGTCCCATGAATCTAAAACGATACGTATGTAGATGTAAGGGGACAATTATTTTTATAATATTTGTTTATATTTATGTTGGTAATGAATCAATTTTATTTTTTAAAAATGTCTTTTTATTTTTGTATTTAGTGACAATTTACATGTCGGTTAATTACTATTCACATAAACTCTAAATAAACTATGAGAAAATGCACTAAAATGACGTAATAAAAAAGAAAACAAAATCACATGATCTAATTTGTGAAACAATAAGGACAAATGAATAAGTTTTTCCTAAATATTATATATCTTGATATATTTGTCATGAAAAAAAATCAATTTCGAAGAATTATGTCAAGCTTCTAAAACTTTATCTATGGATTAAAGAATTTAAGTATTAAGATAAACATTAACGTTACTTTATAAGTTATTTAGAAATACAAGTACATAATGTTTCATAAACTTTTAACAATTATTTAATAGAACTTTCAGAAACGTTCTGAAACTTTTGTTTCGTTATGCCTTGAAACCTTTAAACCATTTTGGTGAAACATTTAATTTGATGAAATTTGGATGCATTTTTCACAAAATTTTCATTTGCATATATGCACTTCTTAATTTGTACAAATCTTCGCAAGAGTTTGCATTTGCAGGCAATTTTCGTTAACCTTTGACCATTATGTAAACAAGCTAACTTCATTAAGGCATTTTCACAAAAAGGGAACAATTTTGAAAGGCTTTTAAGAAAACTTGAGAAACTTTGATCAAACTTTCAAGTAATTTAGACACATTTTCACAAAAATGTTCATTTGCATACACACATCTAAAATCTCTATAAATACAACAACAAATTTCACAATTGAAGGCAAAGAACAAAATAAGATAAGGAAGAAACAAAGATTATGAATCTCAAAATATTTAGTGTTTCTATATTTGTTTGTTGAGGCAAAATGAGTAATTCTCGGCAAAGTCCCAAAAAGGAAGATCTTGAAGACCTTATGGGGTATGGTTATTCCTATGAGAACTCTTCTCAAGATTCAAGCTTAAACGAGAGTACAAAATCAACTCTTGTTGAGCATGCTAGTTATAGTAACAATCATGAAACCACTAAGACTTCAAACTCAAGAAAGAGTAAGAAATATTGAAGATAATACTAGCTATGGCCAAAGAAATTGAACAATTACAACCCATTCATATGTCAAGTAATTTGTTATTTTTATTATATTTATTGAATGAGATTTTTTGGTTTATCATATATTCAAATATTTTGTTATTAATAGAGCACAATGACATTGTATTTATACGATCTATATAGTTAACATCATTTAATAAAATAAGGCTTAAATTTTGTGTGCTTTAAATTTTTTAACCCTTAGTTTTTGTTCAAGGGGAATGGAGGAGAGATGGAAAATTTTATCGATTTCCATTTTAAAAAAATAGAGAAATAATGGGTTGAAAATTTTCAACTAATTTCTTTAAATCGAACTTGATAAAATTTTGCTTTCTTTCTCCTCTCTCCATTCTCCTTAAGCCAAACAAAAGAGTTTGATACGTTTGGTTTAACATGGTTTAACATGAGAATAGGAAAACTCTCTTCTATAAACATGGAAACCTTTATTCTTCATGAAAGTTAATTTTACCTAATAAAAGAGACAAATTTTAATGATCCCATCATGAGGTTGATTAGTAATGGCTATAAAATTAAAAACGCTAATTTACTAGGAGTTTTAACACTTTTTGTGATTATTTTATTTAATATCTTTTCATTTGTAATTTTCATGTAGGTTCAAGCTGATGGGGGACTCTGATGCTAAAAGAAATATCAAGTTTGATGAAGTCTTTTATTTTATTTAATTTAGTTCTTTTAAATTTGTGGTTTAAATTTGTCTCTTGGTTTATTTAGTAGTTTTGATGGCCAAAAAAGAAAAAAGTTTGAAACTGCAAGCTATTATTGTTTAATGTTTATCAATAATTGCAATCAATATCATTCCTTGGATAAATAAAATAAATTAATTGATTAAAATAATGTATGATATAGTCTTTCTAGGACTATCTTTCTTAAAATTATTGATGATGAGTTTATCATAGCTAACTATCCCTATCATTAATATATATAATTAACACTAATTATGGTCTTAATTTAATATTTTACTCAACTGTAATAAAAAAATTGAAATTCTTTGAATACGAAAATAAAAAAACTAAATTACCTTAGAAGCAGATCCATTGATCCCGCCAATTTGATCTCTCAATTCACAATGCTCATAACAAATGTTATAAATGGTCTACTAAATTCTATAAAAAAGCCAAAAAAAAAAAAACAAATAGAGCGAATACATTAATAGTATCTAGTGTTGGTATTCATGTCATGAGCATTGAAATTTAATTTGGGTTATTCATATTCAAATTTATAAATTTGTGATGTTTCAGATAATAAAGTCATTTAAAAAAAAATAAGTGAAAGTTATAAGATTATTTTTTCCTTTTTTTGTGTGTATATTAAGGTTATCTATCATATCCTAATTTTCTCTATCTATATAAGACTGATAGAGGAAAGAGGTTTATAAGGGATTGTGACGATAAACAAAAAAAAAAGATAATGAATAGACAATTGTATAAAAAAGAGGGACTAAATTGGAAACCCTAAAAGTTCAATGGCAAAATGGAATTAGACATAAGCTTTGGGCAATTAAATATAATTATAAAAAAGTTGATAGCCTAAAGTATAATTTTTAAAAGTTCAGGGGAAAAATAATAATTATGATAAAGTTAAGTCAGAAATGACCCAGAATTAGTTTAGTTCTAAATTTTACCATAAAATAGAGAAAATTATTTCAATCCATTTACGCAATATGAAATTTTAGTTTAAGGTCCTGATAAATTCATATAAATTTCTAAAGTCTCAAAACTATTACAGTATCTTTTTTAGACCTCAGAATCAAATGAAATTTAGTAGTAAATTCTTGTAATTAATATAAGAATTTATAAAATTAACAGAAGTAAAAAAGGAGTCATGTAGAATTAATTAAAGAATTTAAGGTGAAAAATGACACTGATAAAAGATTTAAAGAAGATGTATGAATTTTTAATAGGACTTCTAAGTCTCAAAAAATTATGAGACTTTGCAAAAAAAATTATTTTATATCAGAATAAACTTTTAAAAATTTTAGAACTAATAAAAGAGGTGTTTAGAAATTATATAAAAAATTAGGGTAATTTAAGGATATCAGTATAGGAAGTGCTTGGGATTTGTGCCAATTAGCAATTGGACCCAAGGAAGGCCCAATAATAGCATCATGCAATAGCCCAATAAGTCCCAAAAGTTGTTTTGAAACCCAAGTTCAATAATGGATAATATATAATTTTTTAAAAAAGAAAAGAAAAGAAATTTAGGAAGCTTCAAGAGGAAGATTAGGGTTTACACATGGTAGACCCCATATGATCAGCACACATGGCATCCAAGAAAGGAGGAAGAGAATATTTTTAACATGTCATCTTATCTCAAATTTGGCTTCTAGGGCTAGCCAAGATCAAGAGCAAATATGAACCATTAGATCAAATAGTGCACAAAATAATCTTGGCTATCCATTTCTATGCCTTGAAGTCTATAAATACCCTACCTTAAGCTGCCCAAAATAGTGGAATGAGGAACCTTTAGGAGGTTCTTCTCAAATGGAAACTCAAGTCAAGATAAGAAAGATTCAAGTCACCAAAGTTCAAGTTAACTAGGGATTAAGGTAAGCAATTTATCCTAACTTATTTTTCTTTAATTTTGGGGCTTGAACTCAGGGTTTTTATGGAAGAAAGTTGATCTTTACCTAGGGTATATATCTTGTCCAAAATCTTAGATGAAAGAAGAAAGAAGAATTTAAAGTTAAAGCTATGTGATTAATACTTAAACAAGCTAGTTAGATGATTGGTTATTGAATCAAGTTGATATTGTTGACTTTATCATGGATGAGGCATTTTGGCCTGCACTGTTTTGGATAGAAAGAAATAGAATTTCAATAATCTAATGCTTCCATTGAATGTATATGATAATTTTGTGTAGGATTAGATAGATTTGGAACCTTGGAAGCATTGTAATTGAAATTTGTAATTTTTAAATCTTCTCTGTTACTGTTCACATGTATAAACAGTGATTAGAATTCATGATTTTGATGCTTCCAATGATTTTATAATGAAAAATTGTGTGGGATAAAGTGGAGAAACAAGTATTAGAAGCATTAGAATCCAAATGAAAATTTTTAAAAGAAAAAGGGAAGTTATGCAATTGTATCAAGAATAGTGTGTAGCTATTGGAATTTGGGAATTTTGAGTCCATAAATGAATTCAAAAGGCCAAATTGTGTAGGGTAAAGTTAAGACATCAATTGATTCAAATACCAAGCTAATTAATAAAAATTAAAGAAAGTTATCTAAGTAAAACAAAGTCAATGTTCAAGGAAGTTTAGATTGTAATAAATGAATGATAGTGTTATGTTAGGATTTGATTGGTGTGCTCAAAGAGGGTAACCACACATCAAAGAGAAGTAAGAAAAATGGGTAAAGAGGAAGGATAAGGAAAGCAAGGAGTAAAAGGTAGTAAACTATCTTAAACTTGTATGTATTGGATATTATACTCGGTTGTGTTATATCTATGATGAATTGTGTTGCATATGTGTATATGATTAAAGCTCTATTTCTATGATTACTTTGGCCAATTGTATTTCATATGTTATATAGAAGTATACATATTACACAATGTTAACACTTTCACAAGCGAGCATAAGTATTTACTTTGATGCATACATTATTTAGTACTGTTTGCTACTGAGATTTTCCCAAAAATCTTAACCCCTCCATATAATCACAATCCCAGTAGGTTCATGTATGAAGAAAGAAGATGAAGAAATATGAAGAGAAGTTAGGAATTGGATAGTATAAATGTTATATGATGAATGTTTGAATTGTATGCAATAATGTTATATGACCAATTTGAGCAACAATATTCATGATGTAATGAAAACTAGTAAATGATGAAATAAATGTATAAAATTCACAGACACTTAGTTAGCATATCAAGATTCATTTTAACACCAAGTACACCTTATTTCGATGTCTGTACAAAGAGAACAAATTTTTTCAAAGTCAAGGATAAGAATATGTTTTTAGAATTTTTGACTAAGTGAATAGTAAATTGTGACATTAGAGTTGGCTTAGTTGACTAATAATTAGGTCTGAGGAAATTTTTTTCTTTAAATTTCAAGATGTTAGTTTCGTGTAGCTTTTTGAACTGCTTCATTTCGATTTTTCTATAATTAATGATTTTTTGAAGTTTATCGCTAAATTTGGAAATACCATATAAACAGTAACTCTTGAAGAATGAAATTTCAGATTTAGCTAATAGATTTCAAATGTCATGTAAGTGGTTCTAAATGCTATCGAATGGTCCCTAAGACGTATAAAAGTAATTTATTATATTTTTTATATTAGAGAAAAGTTTTTGGCATTACATAAGATATTTCCTGACCCTAAACCAAATAGTTAACATTATGTTAAGGTTAGAGTACTTAGTGAGAAAGTTAATACCACTTAAGTCTGAATCTTAAGTGAAACAAGAAGATCCCCTCCCTAGATGATTAGTTTACCACTTAAATTTGGGTTCAGATAAGGAACCTTAGGAAGAGAATGTTTAGAGAAAGGTATGCCCAAGTCACAACGTGAAGGTATTTTAGGTCGCTACTAGTAGTCAAAGAGAAATGGGATTACGACGAATTAGGTCATAGGTCACGATTAATGTACACAGAGGAGTTCAGGTTGTGAAGGGAGAAAACCTTTGGTCTTGACAGAAGAAAACAAAGCCATTTGGTTGTGATAATTCGAGTAAGAAGGTCGCAACAAAAATTCACAGAGAATGTGAGTTGTGACTAGCCAATACATATATACTTAATGTTATGGTAAAAACATGAATGAAGGTGCCAAGCTCTAGTTGATAAAGATATCCACGGGGTGCATACAAGGTAGATAATACAAGTTATAGAGATACAAAAGATTAGTTTAAGAAGATGTTTAAAGGTAGATCTTCCATGTGATCACCAGGAGGCAATCTACATTATGAAAGACTTTGTTTAGCTAGTTTTTCCTGAACAGAAGAATCAGAAGTTAGATTTAGACTTTCCTAGGAATAAGCCTAACACATGGCTTAAGATTAGAGATGTAATAGTTAATAGATAGAGAGCTAATGTTCCCAAAATAGATGGACCCTACATGAAGAAATAGTAACCTAGCAGACTTAGTGTAGAGCACCCTAGAGAGCAAAAATAATAGTAGTAGATGTTGAATGAGATCTATGAGACTTAAGTTCGCCAGGATCAAGAAAGATACCAGAAAGGTACCACAATACTATCAAGAACAAATTGGGACTAATATTTAGATAGAAGAAGTTAAGAGATAGTATAGAGATATAGAAGTTACTTTATAGAGATAGAGATTGATCCGCTCACCTAAGAAGTTATGTTTAAGTAGTTTTACAAGAAGCATTCCTCTCAGTCAGATATAGATGAGCATGAGGCTAAGTGTTAAAGAAGGAAAAGAGAAACCCTTTGATGAATACTTAGCTTAATTCATCCACATGAACAGTGAGAGTTGAATAACTGAGAAATTAATTCACAAATTGAATTTCGTGTTACAAAGAAAGAATTTTTTTCTTAGGTAGTTACAGAAGTTCAATAGAGCAGCTTATGTATAGAAGATTAGAAAAAGACGAGAGAGAAAGGTAGCCATAGTTTAAAAGATAAAGAGACTCCCTATTTAAGAAAGAATAATGATCAAGAGTTAGATATAATAGTAAAGGGTTGAGTCTATACCCTAGTAAGAGAGTAACGTGGCAGCCTAAGTTAGATGAGTAGTTATTTTAGGTTTCTAAATAAATGATCAGGATCTGGCAGATATTGTGATAAAGGAAAGAATGCTCTAAGGTTTACCTAGTTAATTGTTTAATTGTAGTATGTGTATGATGGATTGTTGAGCAAATTATGTGATGATGATATTGCTTATGTTGCTATCAATTATGATAAATAGTTACATCTCCTCGCAGTTGTCATATGATGACACACATGTTAGAGTAAGCTATGATGAATAAATACTCCCTTTTCGCAATACATGCAAGATAGAGTATATATGATAAGAAAGTTATGAAAAAATGATAACTGTCATTTTAATTATTAAACAAGAAACTAAACTAACTAGTAGTAAAGTGAAGCTAACCTAGGTCAATTCGAAAGGAGCCTAAATGGATGCTAAAGTTCCTAACTAATCCAATGAGCCACAAATTAATAGTTTAATAAGATGAATTGTGAGATGAGATATTTGAACAAATTTTGAATGTAAATCCTATGCTACTGTTTATGATTTTAATTATTAATGATAATGATATAAATCAATGACAAGTGTGTTCCCTTAGAGATTTTCTTACCTTCATTATCTATAGAATATGACGAGTTAATTCGTTGAATTAGAATATGTTAACTAACAACTTGCCAGTTAAATCTTAATCAAAGCTATAAATCAGATATTAAATCGAGAAATATGAATCATTCAACTCAAGAGGTAGAAGAAGATAAATTAAACAGATACAACTATACTCTGTTATAGAATTGCTCTAATTAAATATAGCCATATCTAACTAGTTTAATGATAAAGATCAATTAAAGCTCAATTATGTAGAAATAGGAAATCTAACTTGGTTCCCTAATCATTTATCATCTACTAACTTTAATTGAATTAATACAACTAGAATTAACTATATTAACTCGATACAATTATATCTGGAATTAAAGACACAATTGAACTCCTTATTTTAGATCAAGGATTCTGGTTCAACATTATCTCTAAGAGAGCATAATGGATCTAGCCTTCTATTACTATCAAGACTTTAACAGTAACAATAAAACTAGCAGCAATTATGGTAAATGCAAAAGAAAAAGATGAAAATAGAAATATAACTTTCCTCTAGTTCTATTGCTGAGAACAAAAGAAAGTTGTAGATGAAAGAGAATAAAGGTGGAGAGAAAATAGTGTGATGGAGTGGAGAGAAAATAGTGTGATGGAGTGGAGTGAGTCTGTATATATGTAATGACAGTGTGAATCAGTCCAATGGTATCTATATAAGCAATGGCATGCGTGAATAATATGATCTTTGCCTCTAGCCAGCATGTGTCCAAGCTCATAATGCATTCTCCTATGTATTTTATGTTAGTCAATCTGTTAGCTCCTTCTAGCTATCAGCATGTACATCATTCTCTACTATTATGCGTAGATTTAGATGTGAATGGTGTTTCCTCAGCATGTGCATGAATGAACCTCCAGCCTTAACACGTGCAAGAATCTCCTAATGCCCTATTTCCCCATGTGATTTCTGTTGGCACCTCTAATTCCCTGGATCTAGCAGTCATTTATAATCATTTCTATTTCATTCTCACTCATAGTTATAGCAACATGTTTTTTTGGTAATTAGTGAGCATTTTCTTGAAATGAGAATTTAAAAGATGCAAATTATTTATCTAATAAGATAATTTCTAATATATTACCAAAATTATATCAATTAATTCCCAACTATTCCAATTTTATATTATTACTTAATTGCTCATCATATTAGTAAATGGAGACAAAATCAACAATAAAATTCTCTTTAAACACACTAAAATCAATATAAAATAAGTGTTTATCAATTCCCCCACACTTAGCTTTTTGCACTTAGAACAAAATGATGGACCAAAATTAAAATTCAAACACAAATGTCTAACAAAATTGGCAAATCAGATTCAGCATAAGCACTTGCATCCATCAATCTTCAATTGACAACAATACATACTCATCTCATATCAATCAAAGAATCTAACTCATGCAATTAAATCATATTAAGCAACTTGGTTGAGATTTCCTCACCAGGGATAATGTTTCGCTCACTCTCTTATCAAGGTGATTTTCACTCAACCATCTAGCTTAGGCTTCCCATAGGCTTGTAACCATCCTACATCGCTACTACTAAATGCCATAAGGGTTGGGAATCAATGGGTCTTTATTAGGTTGTAATGTTAGAAAAGCTACATGATGAAATGGAAATGTATATCAATGATTAATGAAATACTGCACATGATCTTACTTCTTCAAGCTATTTCAATTTTTTATCATAATTCCAATTGTACAACTGCAAAAAATATATGTCACAAATTAACTTCCTTTCATACAAGTTGAAAATCACATCTTGTCATCTGGTCTATCTCTTCTTTCTCTTTTCTTTCTTCTTTTTTTACTTTTCTCTGTACTTTTCCTTTGTGTTTTTTCCTTTTAACTATTGAACCAGATAACAAATACATTGAAGTTCAGATATTCAATAAGTGGTCCAACTTAATAGTTATTTCACAATTAAAGACTTACTGTGGCAACAAATATCTTGTATATCATTCATTAATCAAGGATGGACTTTTAAAAGAAAGTGAAGGTCTCAAAGGGTTAAAGCAAAGGGTTTAATATTTATGTGATATTCTATTTGGTCAAAAGAGTTTTGAAAGAAATGCCCTTATCATATTTACAATTCCAAGAAGCTAATGTGGTTTTGAATCAAGGATTGAGACAAGTTCTGCAAAGTTACCAAACTAGATGGTGTCACACACTATAAATGAGTATATGTTAGAAGCTCAAAATCCTTTCATCTGGCTTACTCACCCTAATTAACTCACCATGACTAGATTGCATAAATATTGAAGTAAATACATGATACTAATCATTCATGATGAACAATTTCCAGTAATAAATCAATGAAACAAGCAACTCACACTCTATCAAGTTTACTAATTTTCAAAGTTCAATTTTAATTTCATGATAGTAAATTCCAAAGACCAAGCAACAATTAGAATGAAATAGGAGAATTTTTTTAATAGAGGATCAATCTAGTTGCTACAAAAAGGAAATCAGGTCACGACTGTCTTACATAGAGAAGATCTTCAAAAAATAAGGAATATTAGTCGCAATAGAAATAGACACTGGTTGTGACTCATAATCACAGAGAGTAAACTTGTTAAACACACATTCTCTGGTTGCGACTTAAATATCAATCCAGTCATGACCAACATTCATAGAAAGTTGTAGTCGCGACAAAGATAAGCACAGATCACGACTAAAGTTCATCATCCCCCACACTTAATTTCTACTTTGTCCTCAATTTGAAGAACTAATGAAACACATGTAAAGTCAACAGTAATATGAAAATTGAACCAGAATCTAAGATGAATTCATGGAAGTATCTATCTACCTTATTGACTTGGTCTCCTCCCCCACACTTAATCAACAAATAACAGCTTAAGTAATATAAGAAAAAAAAACTAATTAAAGTACTATTGTAAGTGGGGAAACAAGAAAAGAGATAACATGAATATTATGGGGGTTTAAAGTTCTCCTTGTACAGCTTCAATAAGTGGCCATTGACTTGAAATATTGTACCATATGCTTTAGCCATCAATTCAATTGTTCCATATTCATGGATATTAGTCACCACATATAGACCATTCCATCTTGCAGCAAGTTGCCAGGTTTTAAAGCATATTTAACCTTAAATCTTAAAACTTTATCTCTAACATGAAATTCCTTACGCAAAATCTATTTATCATGAAGAAGCTTGGCTCTTTCCTTGTAAATCCTAGAATTCTCACAAGCATCTAGCCTTATTTCTTCTAATTCTTGAATCTGCAACATTCTTTCTTCTCCAGTAGTGTCAAAATCCATGTTGCAAGCTTTACCTGTCCATAATACTTTGTGCTCAACTCCTACTGGTAGATGACATTTTTACCATAAACCATTTTGTATGGGGACATCTCAAGTGTGGTCTTATGATCTATTCTATATGCCCACAAAGCTTCATCTAACCTTGCACTCTAATATTTTCTTGAGGGTCTTACTATCCTTTCTAGAATACTCTTGATATCTTTGTTAGCATTTTTAGCTTGACCATTTATTTAGGGATGATAAGCGGTTCAAACTTTTTTCTTGATCCCAAACTTGGCAAATAACCCACCTAAAATCTTATTAAAGAAATGGGAGGCTTGATCACTTTCTCTTGGCACACCAAACCTTGCAAAGATATTTGACTTAAGAAATTTGAAAATTGTCACTACATCATCCTTTCTTGTTAGTATAGCCTCCACCAATCTTGAGAGAATCCACAGCTAGCATAATATATGTATAGCCAGAAGATGGCAGAAATGGTCCCATAAAGCCAATGCACCATACTTTAAACACCTCACAAAACAATATAGGATGATAAGGCATTTCATGCCTTTTAGTTAGTCCACCAAAATATTAGCATCTACTATAAGCTTTACAGAATTCATAGCAGTCTTTGAATAGTTGTAACCAATAAAAACTAGTATCGAGGATCTTCCTTGAAGTCTTCTTTGCACTGAAATGTCCTCTATAAATAGAAGAATGACATGCTATAAGAATGTTGTCCACTTTTTTACTTGACACACATTTTTTTATAATTTGATTACTGTATATCTTCTATAGAATGGGTGGTTCCTAAAATGTAAAATTTTGCCTCATGCTTAATCTTCTAGCCCTGAAAATGAGATAAAGAAGGTAAAATTAGACCAGTAACAATATAGTTCACTATGTGGCAATACCAAGATGTAATTATAGAAATCACAGAAACAGAACAATCTCTAAATATATCACAAGTGATGTCAGAATCGAATACTCCCCTTGTATTTTCAGGCAACCTTTTTAAATGATCAACTACCATATTTTTTCTCCAATTTTATCCCTTATCTCCACATCAAATTCTTGGATTAGCAGCATCCATCTCAAGAGTCATGGCTTGGATTGTGGCTTTTCAAACAAGAACTTTATAGTAGCATGGTCAATGTATATAATCACTTTAGAACTCAAGAAGTAAGATTTGAATTTGTCAAGTACAAACACAATGGCAAAGAGTTCTTTTTCTGTGGTAGTGTAGTTCTTTTGAGCACTATGTAATGTCTTAGAGGCATATGAAATGACTTTAGACAGCTTAACATCTTTCTATCCTAACATTGCATCTGCAACTTCATTTGATGCATCACTTGAAAGCCAAAAATCTAAATGCCAATTAGGTACAATAAGTATAGTTGGTGTTATAAACATAGCTTTAACAGTGTCAAATGCTCTCTTACAAGTATCATCAAAATAGAACTCTATCTTTTTGCCTGAGTTTAGAAAGTGGAGATACAATCTTGCTAAAGTCCTTAATAAATCTTCTATAGAATCCAGCATGTCCTAGGAATGACCTTAATTCCTTTAAAGATTTGGGATAAGGAAGAGAAGAAATAACCTCAATCTTAGCTTTATCTACCTCAATCTCGTTCTTAGATATTAAATGCCCTAGAACTATGCCTTTATTTATCTAAAATGATATTTCTCAAAATTCAGCGTAAGCTTTTTCTCAATGCATCTAAGACTTTATCTAAACTTTCTAAACATTCGTCAAAATCCTTACCATACACTGTAAAATCATCCATGAATACCTCCATGTTGCTTTCCAAGAATTCACTGAATACGGACATCATAGCTCTTTGAAATATTTTAGGAGCATTGCACAAGTCAAATGTATCCTCTTATAAGCATGGGTACCAAATAGACATGTGAATGTGGTCTTCTCTTGATCTTCTGGTGCAATTAGAACATGAAAATACCCTAAAAAACCATCATGAAAACAGTAATTAGCCTTTCTAGCAAGTCTTTTTAACATTTGATCTATAAATGGTAAAGGGAAATAGTCCTTTCTAGTTGCATCATTCAATTTCCTATAATCAATACACACTCTCCATGAGTTCTGTACTCTAGTAGGGATTAGTTCATTCTTTTTATTCCTTACCACAATTATACCACTTTTTTTTAACACCACATGAATTGGACTTACCCATTCACTGTCTAAAATTGGGTAAATAATGCTAGCATTCAACAGCTTATTTACCTCTTTCTTGACCACATCAGATATTAAGGGGTTTGGCCTTCTTTGTTGTTGTTTAATAAGTTTGGCTCCATCATTTAACAGAATTTTATGTGTGCATACAGATGCATCTATACCAAGTATATCAGCTAAAGCCTAACCTCTTACTCATGTGTTTTTAAAACTGAAATTAATATCTCTTCCTTAGAAACAAAAAGTGAATTAGCAATTATAACAGGTAATGTATCATTTTCACCCAAAAACACATATTTAAGGTTATTAAGAAGTGGTTTGAGCTCCAACTCAGGTGGCTGGACAATTGATGGAACCAACTTCTTAGTTTTCAAAGCTATAACATGCTTCAATAATTCTGTCCTCACAGGTTCTACAATATATATTTCTATGCCTACAATGAGATTCTCAGCAACTATGTTCTTACCTACAATTTTATCATGCTGCTTCTCTCCAAAGCCTTTATTCAAATGGTCAGTAATAGAAAAAGAAAAAGATTGTAGGGTGGAAAGTAAGTTATCAACTAAAATATGGTTCATACTTGACACATCACCACTGTTACCCAAAAAATTCAGAAGAAGAAAAAATTCAGATTCAAGCAAATCACATTCAACCTTATCAGAATTTTGCAGCAACAATTCATGTTCCTCTTTAGCTTCTTCAATGTACGCATCAATTGCACTTAAGCTTAACAATAAGTAATCTTCAAATAGATGTCTCATTGCTTTATAGACATTAAAAGTAATTACATTATCACCCACTTCCATTGTAATACTCACATTTTTCATGCTTATGGCAGTGTTAGTTGTTCTAAGGAATAGCCTCCCCAAAATAATAGGACCCTCTGAGATTGACTCATGTGACATAGCTAAGATATAGAAATCTGCAGGTATAATTAAGTCTTTAACCTTCACTAATATGTCTTCTAATTATCCCTCAGGTTTCGTAGTAGTCCGATTAGCTAGTTGAACTTCATGGAGGTTTCCTTAAGTGAGTCTATATGATAGGCTCGGATTATCGTCGTTCGATCCATTAAAATAAGGATTGCACCCCATAATATAGTATAAGGCATAACCCTATCGTTATTCTCAAAGACCCTTTTGATTGGATCCCTAGTAAATTGGTAGGCAAAGCCATTGAAAAACTAAATAAAAATATGGGTTTTCAGTTCGATCGAACATTAATGCTATAAAATAAGGGTGTAGTAAAGTAAATATTTTTATATTTTTGATTAAGAGGAAAATGAGTTGGATTGTATAAGAAATATGTTAAGAAAGACTCTTGATGATGAAAATATAAATATCCTTACTCTTAATTTGATATAGGAGATTTGAAATCACTGTCTTAAATAAAATCTCAATCAATCGATTGAGTCCAGTGCAATAATAGTTCTTGAACTCCTTTGATCAAAGCTAGCTTAAAAACTTCTTAATGCACTGTTGAAAATCACTTAGTGTTTAATTAACTCATATGATGATAATGCCCTCAAATGATCATCAATTAACAACCATAGACTTCAAGCAATTGAATTAAACCTCAACAATAATTGATAATAGTCCAACTATCCAGAAATTAAAACCTAAATATTTATATTAAAATCAACAATCTCATCATCCAATGTCAATTACAAATATCTAATATGAGAATAATCAATCGACATTCAATCCCTATTCATACAATAAAATCCCTAAATTTAGAAATGTCAAAACATGAAATAAGTACATATTAAGATAAAAACTCCCTAGTACAATCATGAGCTCAAGATATATTGTCCATCACCAAGAGACTAAAGTTCTAGTCTCTCATAGCTCCTACTATGCTGCCATCGTTGCCCAGAAATGATGCCATGAAGAATGCAAAAAAAGGTGTTAGAAATGTCAAGAGAAAAATGGTAAAAGTAGATTAATCGGTGCATAAATATGAAAATCTATGGAAAGATCAATAAAAATGGAAGGTGTGAATGGAGGTTGTAGAAAGAATGTTGAGAGAAAATGAGCAGCTGCTTCCTAGCTAAATCTGGCAAAAATTCAGCCTCCTCCCATCTGACTGATCCCCTTGCCTTAATTACATAGTAACTTAAATGAAAATGCACAGCTTCACTAACTGGCTATTTTAGTCGAGACTAGATCCTAATTTTGGTTGTGACTTAAGAACACAGAGAATATCCCAGGAGAAAATAGGTCACGACTAGTAGACTTTTAGGTCATCTCTAAATATCACAGAAGCTGACTTTCATATTTCAAGTCCTCTTTGTCTAGTGATTCCTTCTCTGCTTCACATTAGTTCCTTGATTCTCCTCCAAAACACCTGTAATTCAAAATCAAAGCTCACTATAAAAGCCTAACTAATTAAAGAACAACACAAATGTAGTTTGGAAGACTTAATTTACCATTTAACCCTTTAATTAGCATATTGCCATGTACAATCATGTATTACCATAAAAGCACAATTACAGGCATAAAATGGATGATAAACTTCTCATAAAACCCTTGAAAATGTCAAAAAAACCATATACAATTTGCATCCTATCACTATGCTTATGCCTAATGATGTATAAATAGAAGTTGATAATAGATTAATGGCTATACCAAGATCTAACAAAGCACTATCACACTAAAACTTACCAATGGTGATTGGGACTATAAATGAACCTGAATCAACACATTTTATAGGAAGTTATGGCTTAAGTAAAGCTGACACACTAGATCCTGCTTGAACCATTTTATTTGGTTTGTAGATTTTTTATTAGTGTCGAGTTCTTTCAAAATTTCCCATACTTAGGTATACTTCTAATCAAATCTACAAGTAGCACATTAACTTCTAATTTTGCTAACAGATTCTGAATATCTTATTCTTATTTTTCTTTTAAAACCTTCTTTGGACACATGTATGCATTAGGAAAAACGTAGGCGTTTCATACTTACCTCTCTATCCTTATGTTCTCTATCTTTGTGCTCATTTTTATTCTGGTTCTTGTCTGATTTTTGACTTGCACTGCTAGAACTAGCAATTGCTTCATGCATAACAGATGGTTGTGCAATATCCTTCAATATAGTTTGCTCATTTTTTTGCTACAACATACCCTTCTCTTTGCTGCTTTTTGATTCTAGAATGAATGAAGTTCTTCTTTAATCAACTCTTCAGCTCCAAATCTGTTATGCTGCTCATTTTCTCCATTATCCTTCTTATCATCATCAAGATCTACTTTTCCCACTATTTTTTCACTTCTTAAACTCATAGCATTCACAGATTTGGGGTTAACAACTATGTTTGAAGGTAAATTTCTACCAATTCTAGCTTGAACATCAC
Organism: Leucaena leucocephala; assembly: GCA_037074615.1. Taxonomy (NCBI): domain Eukaryota; kingdom Viridiplantae; phylum Streptophyta; class Magnoliopsida; order Fabales; family Fabaceae; genus Leucaena; species Leucaena leucocephala. The sequence goes on from CM073527.1 coordinate 3,275,783, forward strand.
TTACTGAATTAGCTATCTATGATATATAGCCATTCATATTTGTAGCTTTTGTTTTCTACTTGTCTATTTTACTCTTCAAGGTAGTAAACTTAGAATTTGTATTGCTAGGTTGCTCTCCACTGTAGATCTCAAGTCCTTGAAAATAGAGCTACAGTTTGTGTTTGTGGAATTTATGTTTGAGTTTATCACATTAATGCTCTTGATTATCTCATATATCCCATCATCCTTTTTAGTAGCAAGTACTTTTATAGCTCTAGAGGATTCATCAACTTGCTTGTTATTATTCAATTTGTTTGGCCTAAAATTTCTGTTTCTATCTCCATCCCTCCATTTAAAATTAGGATGATCCCTCCATCCTTTATTGTATATATTAGAGTATGGATACTGATTCGGTTTGCCCTGATAGATTGCTGATACATCTTCATAGTGTGTAGGATAATTGATACTGGTATCCATAAGGGAAGAACAAAGCTGACAACTAGGAGTAACTAGAGCTTGAGAGTATGGGCTTTGAACAAGTGAATTGCTCAATTGAGCAGCTAAATTTTTGATTTGAGCATTTATAGCAATAACTTGAGAAGATAAGCTATTATAATCTTGAGAAGACCTTGCAGAAACCTTATGGACTTGCTTAGCGTCATAGCCCCATACTGTTGGTCATTATTTAATATCTTCTCAATCAAATTCCATGCTTTATTAGGAGTTAAATCATCAATAGAACCCTTAGCAGCTATATCCAAATTATTTTTGCATGTAATGCATAATCCTGAATGAATATACTACACCAAATGCTCACTTGGAATCTGATGGTATGGACATCTAGCTAGCAACTCTTGAAATCTTCCCCAAAACTCATGAAAATACTCTTGAGCATACTATTTTGCAGTAAATATTTCTTTTCTAACTATAACAGTCTTGAAAGTATAGAAGTATCTCTCTAAGAAAATATTCCTTAAGTTATTCTAGCTTAAGGTGTATGATGGGGCAGCATATAAAACTATTCATTTGCCTTTCCTTCAAGTGTAAAATGGAACCATGTCAGCTCCTACAAGTTTTATGGATGAGCAAACCCACTGCATAGTCTTCAAATGCTTAAAAGGATCCTCACCTGCTAATCCATAAAAATTTGGTAAGTTACTTAACAAAGGACCTTTCCACTCAAAATTAAGATCTAAAGCAAGACAAGTGCGAAAAGATCAAAGTTTACATTAAAAGAAGTCAGTTCTCTAATGCTCCTATATGCCTTTCTGTTCTTCATGTTATTCTCTTCATGTTGCTCATTTTGATTATTCTAATTATGAGTATGAGCTTCACCCTCATTAACATGCTCCATGATAAAATATTATCTAAGATATCACCAAATCACAATCAGTCTCAGCTGCAACAGATTCACTAGAAGAACTAAGCTCAACAACAGATACAACACTAGTCTGTTTTAAGAGTTTAGCTTTCTTAATTTGCCTAAGTATTCTATTGATTTCTTTGTCCAAAGGAAAGAATTCAGAGCTTTTAGTCATGCAAATCACACTCAATAATTATGCAATCCATCAATAATACAGTAATTTCAAAAATCGAGATCAAGCAATCATAGTGCAAAAATCTTAGTCATGACGAAACAAGATTTTAGTCACGACTAACAATCATAAAGAGCAGAGATCACAACAAAAATAAACTTCAAGTCGCGACCCTTAGTCACAAAGAGCAAAATTTTTAGATGAGGATTTTTGGTCACGACCAAATGTCACTTTGGTTGCAACTAAAAATTATTAAAATCAGAAGTTTCTTGTTGCAACCAAATGTCACTCTACTCGCGACTAAAAATCACAAAGAGTAAATTTGAATTAAACACTAATTTTTTGTCATGACTAAGCGTCAATTTGGTTTTAACTGGAAATCATACAAAAGAAAATTTGATGGATAAAGATTTTTGGTTGCGAACAAAAGTACTTTGGTCTCGACTAAAAATTGTAGAGAGCAAATCTGAGTTAAAAACTAATTTCAGGTTGCAACCACATGTGTATCTGGTCACGACTAAAATTTACAGAGACTCTCATAAATCAATTTTTGCACTATAGTCCCGACTAAATAATCAATTGGTCGCGACTCAACAAGACAAAATACTAAATTTATAGAAAAACTAAAACCCTATATTATTTTTATGTTTTTTAGGCCCAAAATAATACTTAGGAAACCTTAACAAGTAAGACTCCCTAACAACAACGCCATTTAATAAACTATCATTTAATTTTCAAAAATGAAACTAAGCTAACCAATTTTAAAGTGAAGCTAACCTAGGTCGATTCATAATGAGCCCAAATGGATGCTAAAGTTCTTAACTAATCAAATAAGCCACAAATTAATAATTTAATCAGATGAATTGTAAGATAAGATATTTGAACAAATTCTGAATGTAAATCCTATACTACTGTTTATGATTTTAAGTATTAATGATGATGATATGAATCAATGACAAGTGTGTTTCTTTGAAGATTACCTTATCTTTATTATCCAAAGAATACGAGGAGTTAATTAGTTAAAGTAGAATGTGTTAGCTAACAACTCGCTAGTTAAATCTCAATCAAAGTTATAACTCGCAGACATTGAATAGAGAAATATGAATCATTCAACCCAAGAGGTAGAAGAAAATGAATTAAACAAATACAACTATACTCTATTATAGAATTGCTCTAATTAACTACAGTCATGTCTAACTAGTTCAAGGATGAAGATCAATTAAAGCTCAATTATGTAGAAATAGGAAATCTAACTCAGTTTCCTAATCATTTATCATCTACTAACTCTAATTGAATCAATAAAACTAGAATTAACTATATCAACTCGATACAATTAGATTTAGAATTAAATACACAATTGACCTCCCTATTTTAAATCAAGGATTCTAGTTCAGCATTATCTCCAAGAGAGCATAATAGATCTAGCCTTCCAGTACTATCAAGACTTTAACAGTAATAGCAAAACCAGCAGATTATGGTAAGTATAGAAGAAAAAGATGAAGATAGAGACAAAACTTTTCTTTAGTTTTATTACTTAGAACAAAGAAAATTTACAGATGAAAGAGAATAAAGATGGAAAGAGAATGGCATGATGGAGTGGAGTATAGATGAAGATAGAGTTAGAGTATGATGAATGATTGAGCTCATGCCTCTGTGAAGAGTGGAGTGAGTATGTATATATGTAGTGACAGTGTGAATCAATCTAGTGGTATCTATATAGGTAATGGTATGCGTGAATAATCTAATCTTTGCCTCTAGCCAGTATGTGTCCAAGCTCATAATGCATTCTCCCATATAATTTCTATTGGTCAATTTGTTAGCTCCTTCCAACTGTCAGCATGTACATCATTCTCTGCTTTTCTGTGTGGATTTAGATCTGAATGGTGTTTCCTCAGCATGTGCATGAATGAACCTCCAGCCTTAATACATGCAAGAATCTCCTAATGCACTATCTCCCATGTGATTTCTATTGGCACCTTTAATTCCCTGAACCCAGCTGTCATTTATAACCATTTATGTTTCATTCTCACTCATAGTTACACCATCAAGTTGTCTTAGTAATTAATAAGTATTTTCTTGAAATGGGAATTTAAAAGATATAAAATATTTATCTAATAAGATAATTTCCAATATATGACCAAAATTATATCAATTAATTTCCAACTATTCCAATTTTATATTATTACTTAATTGTTCATCATATTAATAAACGGGGACAAAATCAATAATAAAAGTTTTCTTTAAACACACTAAAATTAATATAAAAATAATAGTTTATCAGAAAGTTATGTTGCTCTTATACCATAAGATATACAATTAGATAATTTAACTCGATAATGATAAAGCAATAGGAGTATACCCTGGATGATAGACAGTCTCAGTGAGTGGGACAGTCAGTTACAATATGACAATAAGTTACAATATGACTGGGGGTTACTTAGGTATTTCTATAGACTTGTGAATGTAGTACTCAGGGCCATTTATTATGCTAAGAATATAGCAAGTACCAAGAGTTGATAATGTTATAACTCTATCAAAAGAAATGGAATACAGAATAAATAACAGACAACAATAAAGAGATTTTTTTCATATCACTCTTCCGATAAGAGTTAGATTTGAAATAGATAGCTCTCAGATAGAGCTAGATTCAGATGAGTTCATATTACTTTTCAGATAAGAGTTAGATCTAATACAGACTGCTTTTTAGATAAGAGTACAGTTCATATACAAATTGCTTGCAGTTAGAGCACAGACTAAAATGAGAAGTTATGATATGGCTATAGCAACAAAATGTGATAGCAGGTTGTTAGACCATGATTGTATAAGGCAACAACCCATGGTAAGCTAAGGAACTCCTGAGTAAGAGAGAAAATAAGTAAAGTCTTGGTAAATAATATGGGTTACTAGATATATTATTTTTAAAAATTTTATTGATTGACTTATCAACAAGTGAAAGTGACTAACCTTATAACTTAGTCTGTTGGTTTTAAGATCTTCCATAGATGATGATATAATACAGCAAAATCATAAAGAATTCTAAGGGATCGTAGTTAGATCCTAACAAGTCTCCAGGGTTGTAGCTAGACCTTGAAGATGCATATGGTAGATCGCAGTTAGATCCTAAGGTTGAAGTAGACCTAGCCTAAGGAAAGTAATAAGCCATGAATATATAAGTATAGTACAGTATATCTTTAAGAAAGATGATTACCAAAGACAAAATTAAAATAATGAAGCTTCACAAATTGATTGTTGATTAACTCATTCAGAGAAAGTATTTATAATAGTTTTTCCTAGGTAGCCTCTATTATATATAGACTGAACTTAGTTTTCTCTTAAATGAAGATAGAGTTCAAGTATAAGTCTGAGTGCTTATATTCAAAGTTTTATAGAAGTATACTTGAGGAACAGAGAAGAGAACCTATATGTTTTGAAAATAGAGAAGTATGAGTAGATAGATCCTCTAGATGAGGATAAATTGTAAAATTCTCCTAAAATATAATTATGATTAATTATTTAGACATATTTTGTATCCAATATAATTTAAAAATAATATTATAAATAAATTTTTGTTTATTTCAAAAGAGATAACCATGGTAGAAAATACTTTTCTTAAAATATAAATAAAGTATTTTGATATATGAGTATGGAAAATAAAATCTAGTGTGGCAATATACAATTATTCTACACATACCATCAAAGGGAAGGCTATACAATTAATATAGTTCGATGGTACAAAATGGAAGTAGATACAAGTTATGGGTCATTAAGTGTAATTATAAAAAGTTGAGGGTCTAAATTATAATTTTTAAAAGTTCAAGGGTAAAATGGTAATTATGGAAAGTTGAGCCAGAAAAAGGCCCAAAATTTCCTAGAAATGGTTTTGTCTCAAATTTTACCAGTAAATAGAGAATAAAAATTGGGCCTGCATATCTTAGAATTTTGATTTAAGATCTCGATAAATTGATATTAATCTCTGAAGTCTAAAGATTAGTACAATATCTTTCAAACCTTATAATTATATTAAATTGTATAGTAAATACTTATAATTAATATAAGAATTTATAAAACTAACAGAAGTCAAAAAAGAGTTCTTTATAATTAATTATAGAATTTAAGGTAAAATCGGAGATTGTTAACAAATTTAGAGAAAAATATGGAATTTTTTTCAAGATTTTTTATTCTCAAAAAATTATGACACTTTACAAGAAATTCATTTTATATTAGAATAAATTTTTTAAAATATTAGAACCACTAAAATAGGTGTCTAGAATTTATCTCAAGAATTAGGGTGATTTACGAATATCGGCATAAGGAATTCTTTAGAAATTGTGCCAATTAGCCAATTGAACCCAATTTAGACCCAATATGACGTCAAGAAACAAGGCCCAATGTTTCAAGGAAGTGTCTTGTAGCACAAGTTAGTTTTTAGATATTTTAGGAGTTTTTAAACTAGAAAAAGAAAAGAAAAATCCAAGAGAATGCAAGGTGGTATGTAAGGTGTCCTTTTGGGACCCACATATCCACCATATGGCACCAACAGGAAGCATTATCCCATGTGCTAAATTATATCCCATATGGTAATTAATGAATTAATCAACCAATGAGTTTCAAGATTGAGGCATTGTAATAATTAGTTGAAGGAGCGATAGATTAGTCTAAGGAACCTTGAAATTTCACTATAAATACCCCTTCCTCCTTCACAATTTCGTGCACCTAGAGGACCCTTAGGGAAATCATGCCAAAATGAAGAGAGAACTCAAAATAAGATCAAGGAAAAGCCACCCAAGCATGTACCTAAGGTAAATAATCATTCATAGTTTATTTATATGTGTTTTAGGAGGATAAAACCTAGGTTTTAATGGTTAAAAAATGGATTTCTCCCTTGATCCCCTTGCTACATAGAATTCTATAATAAAGAATGAAGAGTTAAATGAAGTTAGAAGTATGTAAATGACACTTAGATACGTTAGTTTATATAGTTGGTTATTGAATTTAATTGATATTCTTGACATTACATTATCTTGATGCTTTTCGCCTACACTATTCTGGATAGAAGGAAATAGAATTTTAATGATCTAATGATTCCATTGAATTTAGATGATATTTTGTGTAGGATTGGATAGGCTTGGAATATTGGAAGTATTAAAATTGGAAAAGGGAAGTTTCAAAACCCTTTTTGTTACTATTCATACACATAAATAGTAATTATAATTTCATGATTTTAATGCTTCTAATGATTTTAAAATAAAAAATTGTGTGGGATAAAGTAGAGAAATAAGTATTTGAAGTATTTGAATTAAAATGATAATTTTTAGAAAAAAAGAGGATATGTTTTGGTTCTATCCAAAATAGGGTGCGGCTGCTAGAATTTGGAAAGTTTGAGTTTATAAATGGATTCAAAAGGCCAAATTGTGTGGGGTAAAGTCAATACATTAATTGATTCAAATGCCAAGCTAATTAGCATAAATTAGGAAAAGTTACCCTAATTAATAACCAAACTTAATACTCTTGAATGTTAATTGAGTTAATTCATTATGAGCAGAAGATATTACAATGTTAGGATTTGGTTGTGTGCTAAAAAAGTCAGCCTCACATCAAGGAGGACTAGGAAGAGGCAAAGAAAAAGGATAAGAAAAGCAAGTAATAAGAGGTAGTGAATTTACCTATTTGTATGATTATGTTGCTTAGATATTTTATGTGGTGTTTACTTACTTTGATTATGTGAAGCATATTTGATTAATTGATGCTCTATTTCTTTTTATGCTATGGCCATATATTATAATTAAGGGGACATGGAAGAATGTAAGTTATTATTATATAAGCATGATCATTAAATGCACACAAAGTAACATCAAGCATATAGTTGCATATATTATTTGGTATCTGTTTGCTGCTAAGATTACCACAAAAATCTCACCCTAATATATAATTCCAAACAATAGGACCATCAAGCTTAGGAGGTAAAGATTAAAAGCTAAAGTTATAGTTTGTATGTACGGATTTGTTATGGACAAGTTTGGAATGTATATATGTATAGTTAGTTATTGAAAAATTTTGTACACATACAGCGACAATTTTGAGGTAGTGACCATAGAGTTATAATTAAAGAAAGTAAATGATGGAATAAATATATGATATTTTTTCCAACATTTAGTTAAGATGTCTAGTGTTGTTTTGACACCAATAATGCTTTATTTCGATGTATATACAAAAGAGAACGAAATTTTTAAAGTTAGGGACCAAAAACTGTTTTCCAGAATTTTTTACCAAATGAACAGTAATCTTTAACGATTAAACTGTACTGATTGATTGATCATTTGGTATTAGACTTTTTTTCTATTAAACTACATTATGTTAGCTTCGATTAGTCTTTTGAACTAATTCATTTCAATTTTTTGAGAATTAACTATGATTTTTTAAAGTTTATCGCTTAATTTATAATTACCATATAAACAGTACCTGTGAAGCTTGGCAATTCGAGGTTTTGTAATTGAACTTCAGTAGACTTGTAAGTGGTTCTAAATACTTGTAATTGTACTTCTTCATCTTTCATGCCTTCTAAGATTAGGGCTAGCTCCTTGCATATTTGTAATTCTTTCTTCTTGTCTCTCCAACCTAACCCTTATCACCCCCATAAACTAGTTTCATGCATGCAAAATGTTACTCCATTGCCCTGAATCTGTCATCATCATTCATCATATTTCTTCTACCACCATTAGATGTTTCATCTGCATTAGACATTGTGACTAAAAAATATGTAATAAAATAGAGTTCATTACAAATTTCCTCACATGCTTCCACCAAGACTGTCACTTAAACTTGTCTTTTAAGTTGATGTATATCACTCTTGCATTTTTCCACCCAAAAGTTCCTCTTGAGGCTATTTAAAGAACAAAGCCAGTTAATCAAAGCAATCATAATTTGTAGAATCAACCAACATTTACAAATTTTGAGAATAACAAAAATGGATATTGAGATTGGAGCTTAAGGAATTAAGAGTTCAATTTGATACAAAGATTGCAAATGTTAAAACAAATTCTAGATATAAAGATGGACTTGCTCAGAACATACTTCCAGCACAATGTTTTTCTTGTTTTTCTTTCTATATTTTTTTAAAAAAAAATCATTTTTCTTTTTACTTTTATACTCTTTTTTCACTGAAATATAAACAAAATCATGAAATATAACAAACAAATTAAAATGAGAAATATGAACCTAGAAATTCTAGAAAAAAATGTTGTTTTTGAAATGGTTATAACTATCTAGAAAACTTAGATTGAAGTGATTCCAAAATAAACGAAAAAAAGGGATTTTGAACTATGAAAATGACCTATTGAATATCAAAGAACACAAAGGAAAACTGGTAGAACATAGATGAAGTTTACAATGACAAACAAAAATGAAGAAGATGAACAGACACAAGAAAAGACACCAAATAATGAACAAAAATAGTAACAAAGAATATAAAAATATGACCTGAGTTTAGACCCAAAGCACTTATACTAAGATGGTGCAAACACATAAGAGAAAATCCCACGAACCCATAACTAAATCTGAATATACACACCCCAAGAATGCTAAATGTAACACCTTACTTTTGTACATTTTAAGGACCATTCAATAGCTTTTAGAACCACTTAAACATCCATTGAAGTTTAATTATAAAATCTAGAATTTTTAAGTTTATAGGTACTGTTCATTTGGTATTTCCAGATTTTACAATGAACTTCAAAAAATTATAATTAATTCTAGAAAAATTAAAATGAAGTGGTTCAAAAGGATACTTGAAGCTAACATAATCAATTTTAATGAAAAATAATTATCAGACCAAATGCTCAATCAATCAATACAGTTTTAATGTTAAAGATTACTATTCATTTGGTCAAAATTTCAGAAATACGTCTTTGTACAGATATCAAAATAACGAATTCTTAGTGTCAAAATGAAGATTGACATGTTAACTAAGTATTGGTGAAATATCATAAATTTATTCGATTATTTACTATTTTTAATTATAACTTAAATTCACTGCCTCCTCACGAGTTACTATTCATAGTGACAAATTCTAACTACTAACTTTACATATATATACACATAAATCATGCAACTAATTCCTATCTCTTCTTCATGCAACTTCATCTTCTTCCTCATGTGAAATTCTTGTTGTGATTGTGATATGGAAAGGGTGAGATTCAGGAAAAATCTTAGTAGCAAACGGTACTAAATAATATATACATTAATATTTGTACTTGCTTGTGATTGTGTCAACATAATGTAAGGATCATGCTACCATGTTACATATGAAATACAATTGGAAAAAGAAAACATAGAAATAGAGCATCTATCAAATATATATATGCCACAACAATTCAAATAGTCATAGCACCATAACACATTACATTCAACACATAAAAGTCTATCTTAGTTTACTAACTCATATACTTAACTTTCCTTTACTTTATTTTTACCTCTTGCTTCTTACATCTCCTTGATGTGTGGCTGCCTTCTTTGAGCAACAATTCAAACCCTAACATCATATTATCATCCATTCATTAAAATGCAACTTCCCTTGAACATTAAGCTTACTTAACTAAAATAACTTTCCCTAATATTTACTAATTGACTTGGCCTTTGAACCTTTGGCTTTTTGAGTCTATTTATGAACTCAAAATTCCCAAATTCTAGCAGCTACATACTGTTCTGAATAGAACTGAAAAACTTCCATTTTCTTTCAAAAATTCTTATTTTAATTCCAATGCTTCTAATACTTGTTTCTCTACTTTATCCCACACAATTTTTCATTTTAAAATCATTGGAAGCATCAAAATCATAAAATTCTAATCACTGTTCATTCATATGAACAGTAACAAAGAGGGTTTCCAAAACTACATCTTTCAATTTTCATGCTTCTAAGGTTCGAAACCTATACCATTATACACAAAATCATCTTCTAAATTTAATGGAAGCATTAGATCATTAAAATTTCATCTCCTTGTTTTATAAGCACTAATCACATAGTTCTAGCTTTAATTTATTCTTCCTTGTTTTATCTAGGGTTTTAACAGCATTATACCCTAAAGAATTTCCCATTTTTCTTCTATAAAACCCTAAGTTCAAGCCTCTATATTAAAGGAATAAGAGTTAGGATAGATTACTTACCTTAATCCCTAGTTAGCTTGAACTTTGGTGACTTGAATTTCCCTTTTGTCTTGGCTTGAGTTTCCATTTGGCCATAGTTTCCCCAAGGTACCATATGCCACAATTTTGTGCATGTAAGGGGGTATTTATAGCAAATTTTTAAGACTCAAGGGACTAAAATATTTTTCCTTCAACTAATTATTACATAGCATTAATCTTGAACTTGATGGTTGGTTTTCAGATTAATTAATCTTAATCATAATCAATATAATTTTTATATTATTTTATTATAATGAAGCATATGTCATAACCCTTTCTTCCTTGCCTTAGTGCCATGTGGGTATAGGTTCCACTTTGGACACCTTACATGCTACCTAACCTTATCTCTTGAATTTCTTGAATTTTCTATTTTTAAAAATTTCTAAAATATCTAAAACCTAACTTGAGGTCCAAGACACTTCCTTGGATCATTGGGCTACCCCACTTGACGCCATATTGCACCTCTTTTAGGTCCAATAACTAATTGGTGTAAATCCTAAGGCACTTTCCTTATACCGATATTCTTAAATTACTCTAATTTAGAGATAAATTCTAGACACCTCTTTTAATAATTATGATATTTTTAGAAATTCATTATAACATAAAATAATTTTTTGTTAAGTCTCATAATTTTCTAAGACTCAAAAGTCCTAATAAAAATTTATATGTTTTCTCTAAATCTTTTATCGGGGTCTAATTTCACCTTAAATTCTCTAATTAATTATACAAATATCCTTTTTGAGTTTGGTTAATTTTATAAATTCTTATATTAATATTCAGAATTTACTATAAAATTTTATCTGATTATGAGGTCTTAAAGATATTGTACTAATCTCCATACTTTAAAAATTAATATTAATTTATTGGGAACTTAAATCAAAATTCTGAGAGATATGCCTAGACCAGATTCTATCCTCTATTTATTAGTAAAATTTGGAAATAAAATATTTTTGGGCAATTTTGGGCCTTTTCTGCTTAACTTTCTTTAATTATCATTTTACCCTAAATTTGGTAAAATTACACTTTAGTCCCTTTCTACCATATATGAAACTCCAATTTGGTACTTGAAATCTCAAAACTCCATTTAAGTCCCTTTCTCTATTTTTTCCTTGAACTTTTTATATTTAACTTTTATCTAAATTACATTTTTGTTTTAAAGCTTTGTAATATTTTTACTTTTCCATTATTTCTTTGAGTTAAACTTATCTAAATATTATTTTTTCTTCTGATTATCATGACAATCCCTTAACATCTTTCCTCTATCAATCTTATGCAAATAGGAAAATTTTGGGGTGTTAGACTGAACAGAGGTTTGGTGATCCACTTGAACCCTTGAACACAAAAGAACAAGGACTTTGAAATGTTGGAAGATGCCACAAGGTTGATCACCTGATAAGTCTGTTAGTTTTATGAAAACCCCTAGAGAGAATCCACTCTCAAGAAACAAAGTGCAAAAATGCAACTTTAAATCAATAATCCAATCTGATTCCAAAATGAGTCATACAATATTTTTGAAGAGATTATTTCAAATTTAACCTAAAAAGTATTAAATGTAACCTAGGAACTCAAAATAGTAAATAAAATAACAAGAACTTAATGCAGTAACTTGAAAATCTAAAAGTCAAGTTTATCAACTAATAATTAATTTTAGCACAAATACAATAATAAAAATATAATCAGCATTTTAAGATAAAAAAGTGAATATTTAGGTTACTTCTTGGTCCAAGGCAAACTCCATTTTTAGCACAAATGAAATTAATGACATCATTAGCATTTTTGATTTGATTTGTTGCTTTAATTGTTATGTACTTTTTCAATGCCTCTTGTACTAAACCATTTAATGCTCCCTTAATTCTTTTAGCTCTAACTCTTGTGATTGGTCCAGTTGGAATATGCAAATAATCCTTAGAAGTTGAAAAGTCATGTTGCTATCAGCATTAAATTGTCAAATCAAGGAAGATAAAATGAATGAGCAAAGGGAAAATATTTTCTATACTCGTTGCCTCATTGATATTAAGGTGTATGGTGTGATCATTGATAGTGGGAGTGTTACAAATGTTGCAAGCACTATATTGGTTGAGAAATTAAATTTGTCTACTGTTAGACATCCTAAACAATACAAGCTACAATTGTTGAATGAATATGGGGAAATTAAAGTTGATGAGAAAGTTCTAATTTCTTTCTCAATTGGAAATTATTGTGATGATGTATTGTGTGATGTTGTTCCTGTGCATGTTGGACATATACTGTGGGAAATACTTAGGGAGTTTGATAGAAAAGTGAAGAGGGATAGGTTTACAAATATATATTTTTTTGTAATGAACAATAAACCCATTACTCTTGTACTATTTACTCCAAAGCAAGTGTATGAGGATCAACTCAAGATAAACAGAGAGGTGAAAATGAGAGTGATATGAAAATGAGAAAATGAGAGAATGAGAGAGAGATAAAAAAGAAATAAGGCTGAAATCGAGAGAAAAGTTGAGAACTCAAAAAAAGAAATGCAAAAAATAAATGAAGAGATAAAAGAAAAGAAGAAAGTGAGCTTTTATGCAAAAGAAAGTGAAGTTAGGATGCTTTCTTGGTTGAACATCAATTGCTTCTCCTTGTTTACAAGGAATCCGTTTTGAACACTAACAACATTGACTCTTTCTTTCCAAGTGTTTTTGGCTATTTGTTGCAAGAATTTGAAGATGTATTTCCTGAAGAAATTTCACCTGGTTTACAACCCATTATAGGAATTGAACATCAAATTGTTTTCATTCCAGGAGAAATAATTCCTAATAGGCCAGCCTATAGAAGTAATCCAGAAGAAATGAAGGAGCTTCAAAGTCAGGTGAAAGAGCTCATGAAAAAGGGATATGTTAGAGAAAGTTTAAGTCCTTATGTTATTCTGGTACTTTTGGTCCCAAAGAAAGATGAAACATGGAGGATGTATATTGATTGTATAGCTGTGAAAAATATCACTGTAAAGTATCGCCATCCCATTCCTATATTAGATTATATGCTTGAAGAATTGCATGGTTCCATTATCTTTTCTAGAATTTATTTAAAATATGGATACCATCAAATTAGAATAAAGGAAGGGGATGAATGGAAACTGGTTTCAAAACAAAACATAGTTTGTATGAGTGGTTAGTCATGCCATTTGGATTAACTAATGCACCTAGAACTTTCATGAGATTAATGAATCATCTTTTGCGTGCTTTCATTGGGAAATTTGTTGTGGTTTATTTTGATGACATTATGGTCTATAGCAAGAATCTTCACGATCATTTGAATCATTTAAATTGTGTGCTTGATGTTTTGAGAAAGGAAAATTTGTTTAAAAATTGAAAAATTTTGATTTTTGCATGGATAAAGTTATTTTTCTTGGTTTTGTGGTGAGTGCTAAAGGCATAGAAGTTGATGAGGAAAATATAAGAGCTATAAAAAGAATGGCTAACACCCAAAAGCATAACTGTAGTAAGAAGTTTTCATGGTTTGACTAGCTTTATAGGTGTTTTGTGAAAGATTTTAGCACATTGCTATACTACTCACTGAGGTCATAAAAAATATGTTGGTTTTAAATGAGATAAAGCACAAGATGGTACTACATTCAATGAGCTTAAGGATAAATTGTGTTATGCACCTGTGTTAGTCTTTCTTGACTTTAACAAAAATTTTGAAATTAAATATGACACATATGGAGTTAGAATAGGAGCTATTTTAATGCAGGAAGGAAATTCAATTTCTTATGTTAATACAAATTAAATGGAGTAACCTTGAAATATCCAACATATGACAAGGAGATTTATTCACTCAAAAGAGAATTGGAGAATTGGCAACACTAGTTTGGACCTAAGCAATTTGTGATTCACACTGATCTTCAATCTTCGAAGCACATAAAGGGTAAAGGAAAACTAAACAAAAACTATGCAAGGTGGCTAAAATTTATTGAGACATTTCCATGTCATCAAATACAAGAAAGGTAACAAAAATGTGGTAACTAATGCATTATCAAGAAGGTATACTCTTCTTACTTCTCTAAATACTAGATTGCTTGATTTTGAATATATCAAGGAGTTGTAGCCAATGATGCTGATTTTGCTGAAATATTTATTGCTTGTGAAAAGAAAGCATTTGACAAGTGCTTTAGAATTGATGGCTACTTGTTTAAAGAAAATAAATTGCATGTACCCCAATGTTCTTTGCATGAATAGTTTGTAAGAGAAGCACATGGGGGAGGATTAATGGGATACTTTGGTGGGCAGAAAACTTGGAATGTTTTGTATGAACATTTCTTTTGGCCTAAAATGAAAAGTAATGTGGAAAGAATACGTTCAAAATGCATAACATGTAAAAAGGTTAAGTCTAGAGTCTTGTCACATGGTTTGTATACCCCATTACCTATGCCTAGTGCACCTAGGGTAGATATTTCAATGGAATTTGTTTTGGGGTTTGCCTAGGTCTAAAAGAAGGAATGATTCAATATTTGTGGTTGTTGACAGATTTTCTAAAATGGCACATTTATTGCATATCATAAAACTGATGATGCCACATATGTTTATGATTTATTCTTTAAAGAAATTGTGAGACTTCATAGTGCTCTTAAAAGTATTGTTTCTAATAGGGACAATTTTACTACATGTCATCCACAAACTGATGGACAAATTGAAGTTGTTAATAGAACTTTGACTCAATTTCTTAGAATTGTGATTCAAAAGAATTTGAACATTTGGGAAGATTGCAAGCCATTCATTGAATTTGCTTATAATAGGAGTGTTCATTGATCTACTGATTATTCTCCTTTTGAGATTGTGTATAGATTTAATCCACTAACTCCTTTGGATTATTACCATTACTTATTGATGAGAGAGCAAGTTTTGATGGGAAAAAGAAGGCTAAAATGGTGAAGCAACTTCATGAAAAAGTAAAACAACAAATTAAAAAGAAAAATGAGCAATATGAATCCAAGGCTAACAAAGGAAGAAGGAGTGTGTTTTCAACTTGTGATTGGGTGTAGGTGCATGAGGAAAGAAAGATTTACAACTTAAAGAATGTCCAAATTAGCTCCAAGAGGAGATGGCGCCTTTCAAGTTCTTGAAAGAATTAATAATAATGCTTATAAAATTGATTTACCTGGTGAGTATAATGTTACTGCTACTTTAAATGTGGCTGATTTATCTCCTTTTGATGTAGGTGATGATTCGAGGATGAATCATTTTGAGAAGAGAGGGAATGATGCAATACATCAATATGACTCTTCAACTTCCAAGAATCCTTTGCATATTCCAACTAGACCAATCACAAGAGCAAGAGCTAAAAGAATTAAGGAAGCATTAGGTGGACTAGGGTAAGAGGCATTAACAAACCAAATAGCAATTGGAGATACAAATTAGATTAAAAATGATGAGGATGTCATTAATTTCATTTGTACTGAAAATAGAACTACTGAACCTATTTTGGGCTTGGAGACATTAATTTAAAGGCCTTGAACCAAGTAGTACACATGGGAAGACTCATTTAGACCTAAATAATCACTTTTTCAGCTTAAATTTCTGATTCTATTGTCATCATTGTATTTGTGCAAAAATTAGTAATTAGTTGGCAGGCTTAACTTTTGGGTTTCCAAGTTACTTGAATTGAGTCCTTGCTATTTAAGTTAGTATTTACTATTTTGAGTCCCTAGGTTGTATTTAATGCGTTTTAGGTTAGATTTGAAATATATCTCTTCAAATACATTGTATGACTCATTTTGGAGGTAGATTGGATTTTTTTAATGAAAAGTTACATTTCTATACTTTATCTCTTGAGAGTGGAGTCTCTCTAAGGTTCTTCATATAACTAATAGACTTATCAATCCTTCATCAACCTTGTGGCATCTTCCAACTGTTCTTCTGTGTTCAAGGGTTCAAGTGGATCACCATACTATTGCTTAGCATTCTTAGGGTGTATATATTCGGATTGGTTGTGGGTTCGTGGGATTTTCTCCTGTGGGTTTGCATCAATTGGCTAGAAACATTCGATCATGCATTTGTGACCTAAATGTATTAATTTCACAATAAAAGTGGCATTGTAGAATGTTGATTGAAAGCTGAGAAGTGTGGTGAGTTTTCGCTCGATCCCAGAACCATGTAAAAGTTCCTCATTATTGGCTAGAAACAATTGATCACTCATTTGTGACCTATAGGGACAAATTTAGAAACAAAAGTAGGAAGTTTAGAATCCTCACTCAAGGAGGAGATAGGTGGTGAGTTTTCACACATTTTCACAATTGCATGTAACTTGGTGATTATTGGCTAGAAATACTTGATCACTCATTTGAACCCTATATGAATGAAGTTAGCCACAAAAGTTGGCTATGTATAGTTCTCATTGATAGTTGAGATTTGTGGAGAGTTTTTTGCTCAAATCGAGAATTGTGCAAAAGTTCCTCATTATTGGCTAGAAACACTTAATCACTCATTTGTGACCTACATGGACGAATTTGGAAACAAGAGGGGGCATTCTAGAACCTTCATTTAAGTTAAAATAGGTAGTGAGATTTTATTCATTACTGAACAGCTTGAAAGTTGGCAATTATTGGCCAGAAACATTTGATCGCTTATTCATAACCCATACAAAATGGGCACCTAGGGAAAAAAGGCCATATGCAGATAATGAAGAACCATAAGATTGAATTACTTGGGATGCCTGTGCCCATAAGAAATCGCGAAGCAACCCATTAATGGTAATGGAACTCTGAGTAAAGTTTCCTCCCTGTATAGATGAATTTAAGAAGGAAAGTTGCATTGAAGAATCCACATTAAAAGTTGAGACAGGTGGTGTAAGGTTTAACTCAATTCCAGAACTATGATAATGTTGATAATTGTTGACTCAAAATGCCAATCAGTCATTTATAACCTACATGTGAGAATTTCACAATGAAAGATGTCATTGTGGAGTGCTTATTGGAAGTTAAGATGTGTGGTGAGTTTCTGCCCAATTCTAAAACTATGCAAAAAGCTCACCATTATTGGATAGAAACACTAGATCACTTATTTGTCACCTAACTAGACTAGTTTAAAAAAAAAAGTGGGCATTCTAGAATCCTCACTAAAAGTCAAAATGGATAGTGAGTTTTCACTCATTTCCAGAACAACACAAAAGTTGGCGATTCTTGGCTAGACATATTCGGTCACTCATTCGCTACCCAAATGTATGAATTTTGTAGTGAAAGTGGGCAATGAAGAATGTTGATTGAATGTTTAGAAGTATGGCGACTTTTTGCTCAATCTTGAAACCATGTGAAAGTTCCCCATTATTGGGTATAAGCAATTGATCACTCATTTGTAACCTATGCGGACCAATTTAGAAGCAAAAGTGGCCATTCTATAATCCATGCTAAAGGTCGAGAAGGGCAATGAGTTTTCACTCATTTCCAAAACTACTTGAAACTTGGTGATTATTGGCTAGAAACACCCAATCACTCGTTCGATCCCTATATAGATGAAGTTAACCATAAAAGTTGGCAATGTATAGTTCTTATTGATAGTTAAGATGTGTGATAAGATTTCACCCACTTCTGGACTATGTGAAACTTCATCACTATTGGCTAAAAGCACTCGAGCACTCATTCATAACCCATATGTATGTGGTTCACAATAAAAGTATTGTAGAATGTTGATTGAAAGTTGAGAAGTGTGGTGAGTTTCTGCTCAATCTAGGAACTGTGCCAAAGTTCCCCATTTCTAGCTAGAAACAATTGATCACTCATTTGTGTCATGTGTGGACCAATTTAGAAACAAAAGGGCGCATCCTAGGATGAGTGATCTGCGTGGAACTTGGCGATTATTGAATTCTTGTTTACTTAAAATATATTCTAGATTCTAGCCAAGCGGGCATTCTAGAATGTTTGTGATTGGATAAAAATAAAGGAAGATTTAAAATAAATAGAAACTTTATGCCAATAATTTGGGAAATAAAAAAGAACTAGCAAATATACATATACCAGAGGTTTTGAAAATAGAATTGTATAGAACCCAAGAAATTGGAGAATCTAGTAATAGAAATATAAATTATCAAAATTAACTTGGAAGAAGATGTATAAATATAGATAGAAGAACCCCTTTACAAATAAACACAGTAACTCCTATATACACTAAATAGTAAACCTTTAGCTCAAGTAGGAACTACAGGACAAGAAATATATACACTAAAACATAGAGCTCGTAATGTGAAAATATAAATAGGAGAATATGAACTTCAAATTCCTTTAATATATCAATTGAATGAATGTAAACTAGATTTAATACTAGGAACAATTTTTTTATATCAATATTTACTAGTAGGTTTATATCAAGATAGTGTATTATTTGTAACACCATGCAAACATACAGCATGGGTTGTTAGAATAAAAAATCCTTTAAATAGATCAGATGAAAAATTTAAAAAGAAACTAAACCGAAATATAATTCAATGGTTAAATAATAAAGGAAAAGTAGATATAAGGGGATTAAGAATATCATATGCAAAATTTTGTAATAAGTCTATAAATTATACAACCAAAACAATTGAAGAAAGATTAAAATAATGCTATAGTGAAAATCCATTAGCATTTTGAGAAAAATCTAAACCAATAATAGAAATAAAATTAAAATATTATAGCAAAGAGATAAATATAAAGCCTTACCCTTATGCTAAAAAGGATAAAAGCGAGTTTAGTATGCATATCAATTATATGAAAAAATATAACTTAATTCAAGACAGTACTTCATCATTTAGTTCACCAGTAATAATAGTTTTAAATCATAATGAAATATTAAGAGAAAAATCTAGAATGGCAATTAATTATAAAAGAGTAAATGATTTATCCATAAGAAATAGATATCATATACTAATAATAGAAATTTTATTTCAAAGAATAAAAAGAAAAATAATATTTAGTAAATTTGACTGTAAATTAGGATTTTTTCAAATAAAATTAATAGAGAAAAGTAACAAATATATTATTTTTAGCACATCAGAAGGATTATATGAATTGAATGTATTACTAATGGGATATCATAATAGCCCAAGTATTTTCCAAAATTATTTCAATGAACAATTAAAATCTTTAAATAATTTGTCATTGTTTATATTGATGATATTCTAATATTCTCAGATAATTTAGAACAACATGAAAACATCTAGAACAATTTATAAATACTATTTATGAAAAAGAATAAATATATCACTCGAAAAGGTTGAACTAAGAAAAACTAAGGTAAGAATTTTAGGACAAAGAATATTTCAAGGAGAATTAGAATTACAAGAACATATATCCAAAAATATATTAGATTTTGAAAATATAGAATATAAAAGACAATTACAATTATTTTTAGGAATAATTAATCCACCTAGAAATTATATTCCTCAACTATCAAAATATACTAGAAGATTAAATAAATTAACTCGACCAAAAAATTTGACTAGAATCATAATCATCAGAAGGATATTAAAAAAGTAAAAGACGTATGTCAAAATCTACCTATACTAAAAATTCCTAAAATAGAACATATAAAATGGATTATATATGATGCTCAGAAGACTATTGGGGTGCAGCACTATACTTTGAAGAATATAGAAAAGAAGAAATAGCAAGGTATGCATGCTAGTAGAAAATTTAATGAATCTTAATCTAAGAATAATTTAAATTGGAAGGAACTATTTCCAACAATGGAGACTTTTGTGTAGTTTCGAAACTAAGCAGAAACTCGCCACACATATCAACTTTCAATAAGGATTCCACAATGCTCCCTTTCATTGCAAAATTCATACATGTGGGTTATGAATGAGTGATCGATTATTTTGAGCTAATAATCATGAACATTCATGTAGTTCTGGAATTGAGTTAAATCTCACACTACCTATCTCAACTTGTAATACGGATTCTTCACACAATGTCCTTTCAAAATTCATCCATATGGGTCACAAATGAGTGACCGAATGTTTATAGCCAATAATCGCCAACTTTCATGCAGTTCAATAAATGAATGAAATCTCACCACCCATCTCAACTTAAATGAGGATCCTAGAATGCCCCATCTTGTTTCTAAGTTTATCCAAGACACAAAAGAGTAATCAAGTGTTTCTAGCTAGTAATAGGGAACTTTAGCACAATTCTAGAATCGAAAGGAAACTCACCACATATCTCAATCTTCAATCAACACTCTACAATGCCCACTTTCTTTACGGAAGTTTTACATATAGGTTATGAATGATCAATAGAGTGTTTTTAGCCAATAGGGGGCGCATTTCACATAGTTCCATAATTGAATGAAACCCATCACACATCTCAACTATTAAGGAAAATTGTATATTGCTAACTTTTATGGCTAACTTCATCAATGTAGGGATCGAACGAGTGATCGAGTGTTTCTAGCTAATAATAGCCAAGTTTCACGCAATTCTGGAAATGAGTGAAAGCTTACTACCCATCTTGACCTTCAACGAGGATTCTAGAAAGCCCTCTTTTGTTTCTAAATTGTTCCACACATGGTACAAACTAGAAAAAATCCAATAAACCCATAACCAATCAGAATATGTGCACCCCAAGAACATTAACTAAAGGTCCAGTGACCCACTTGAACCCTTGACACAAAAGAAAGAAGACCCAAAGTGTTGGAAGATGGCACAAGGTTGATCAAGTCTTGGTGAGTCTGTTAGTTCTATGAAGAACCCTAGAGAGAGTCCACTCAAGGGACAAAGTACAGAAATATAACTTTTCGTTCAAAAATACAATCTGCTTATAAAAATGAGTCATACAATATATTTAAGGAGATAATTTCAAATCTGACCTAAAAAGCATTAAATCCAACCTAGGGACGCAAAATAGTAAATACAAACTTAAATAAAATAACTAGAACTCAATTCAAGTAACTTTGGAAACCCAAAAGTCAAGCCAGTCGTCTAATTACTAATTATTACACAAATACAATAATAAAAATATATTCAGCAATTTAAGCCGAAAAAGTGATTATTTAGGCCCAAATGAGTCTTCCCATGTTACTACTAGTCCAAGGCATTTTAATTGATGTCTCCAAGCCCAAAATAGGTTTAGCAGCTCCATTTTCAGTACAAATAAAATTATTGATGTCCTAAACATTTTTAATATGATTTATGGCTCCAATTGCCATTTCTTTCTAAATGCCTTTTCCACTAGCCCATTTAGTGCTTCCTTAATTCTCTTAACTCTTTCTCTTATGATTGATCTAGTTGGAATATGCAAAGGATTCTTGGAAGTTGAAGATTCATCTTACTATATAGCATCAACATAGGTAACAAACGAGTGATCAATTGTTTCTCGTCAAGAATAGGGAATTTTGGCACAGTTTTGGGATGGAGTGGAAACTCACCACACTTCTCAACTTTCAATCAACATTCTACAATGCCCACTTTCAATGCGAATTTCATACATGTGGGTTATGAATGAGTGATCGATCATTTTGAGCCAATAATTGTGAACATTCTTGTAGTTTTTGAATTGAGTTAAATCTCACACCACTCGTCTCAACTTTGAATACGGATTCTTTAATGCACACTTTCCATCCTAAATTCATCCATATAGGTCATGAACTTGTGATCGAATGTTTCTAGGCAATATCTACCAACTTTCATATAGTTCAATAAATGAATGAAATCTCACCGCCATCTCAACTTCAATGAGGGTCCTAGAATGCCCCTTCTTTTATTTCTAAATTGTTCCAAACATGGTGTGAACCCTTAAGAGAAAATCCCACTACCAATCAAAATATGAGTACCCCAAGAACACTAAACCAAGGTTCGGTGACATACTTGAACCCTTGAATATATAAGAAAGAGGACCTGAACTATTGGAAGATGCCACAGGTTGATCAAGTCT
This sequence comes from Leucaena leucocephala, assembly GCA_037074615.1. Lineage (NCBI taxonomy): Eukaryota > Viridiplantae > Streptophyta > Magnoliopsida > Fabales > Fabaceae > Leucaena > Leucaena leucocephala. The sequence goes on from CM073527.1 coordinate 3,298,337, forward strand.
TGGTGAGTTTATTAGTTCTATGAAGAACACTAGAGAGAGTCCCCTCTCAAGAGGCAAATTGTAGAACACAACTTTTCATTAAAAAATCCACTCTACCTATGAAATGAGTCACACAATGTATTTAAAGAGATACATTTCAAACATGACCTAAAAAGCATTAAATGTAACCTAGGGACTCAAAATACTAATTATAAACTTAAATAAAATAAATTGGACTCAATTCAAGTGATAACTGTCGTTTTAATTATCAAACAAAACTAAGCTAACTAATAGTAAAGTGGAGGCTAACCTAGGTCGATTCACAAGGATCCTAAATAGATACAAAAGTTCCTAATTTTCTAATGATCCACAAATTAACAAGTTAAGGAGATAGTATTTTATGAGTTTCAATATAACTACTGAAATCAAATCCTATGCTATTATTTATATTTTAAAGTATTTTATGATGATGAGATGAATGAATGACAAGTGTGTTCCCTTGGAGATTACCTTACCTTCATTATCCATATAATATGAGGATTAGATCAGTTGAATTATAATATGTTAGCTAACAACTCACTAGCTAAATCTCAATCAAATCTATAACTCGCAGACATTAAAAGAGATTATGAATCATTCAACTCAGAGATAGTAGAATATGAATTAAACATAATCGCTTCAATTAATCACAACTATGTTCAACTCGATCAAATATGAGAATTAATCAAATGTGAGTTATGCAGAAATAAGAAATCCAACTTGGTTCCCTACTTATTTATCATCTATTACTATGATTGCATCAATAATTATAGAGCTAACTACATCAACTCAATACATTTAACTCTGAATTAAAGACACAATGAACTCCCTGTTCAGCTAAATAATTCTAGTTCAGAATCAACTCCAAGAAAGCATAGTAGCTTATCCTTGCATTTCCATCTAAACTTCAGCAGCAACAAAAAGCATAGCAGCAGTCATAGTGAAACTGATAGAAGAAGATGAAGATGAACTGTAGAACTTTCCTCTGGTTCTCTTGATTATAACAGAGGAAGGTTTACATAAGAGAAAATAGAAATGGAGATAGAGAAGAGAGCAGATAGCGTGAAGGTCTGTGGAAAATGGAATAGAATAATGAGTGAGTGTAGATCTGATATGGAATGGTGTATGAATAGATGTGTGAATGGGGAAGAAACAGGATCAGAAACTATGCGTGAAGTTCTTTGTCCAGGAGTATATGATATGATATGTGATGGTGTGTATATATAGGTGTGGAAGGATGTGAAGGGTAGCTAAATGGTGTGAATGATGTGTGGAGTACATGAACTATTGCTAAAATATGTGATTCTATTGTGGGTGTGTGAACAGTGCCAGATGTGTGTGAACAGTGCATCTCCATGTGCTAGCATATGCATGATCTCCCACTTGCAATCTGTTCCTCAATTCCTAGATCTAGTCCATATGCTGTCACATGTCACAACTCCTTTAGTCCAGCTATCATTCTCCCTTAATCATTGGTCTGTGATAGAAAATTAGAATAAACAGATTATTTGTTCACTTTAAGCACTAAATTTATATCATTTAATTTTCAACTATTCTGAATATTATTTTATTTAATAACTACTCAATATATTGATAAATGAGGATAAAATCAATAATAAACCCACTTTAAATATACTACAAATCACTACAAATATGAGTTTATTAACTCCCCTACACTTAGCTTTTACACTCCGAGCAAAATTATGGATCAAAATTGAAATTCATACACACATGTTCAACATATTTGGCAAAACAAATTCAACATGAGCACTTGCAATCATCAATTTTTTCCTTTCAGTTGGCAGCAGTCCAAACTAATCTCATATTAATCAAAGAATCCAAATTATGCAATAAAATCATAGTAAGTAACTAGGTTGGGATTTCCTCTCATGGTGTAGTGTTTCACTCATTCTCTTATCAAGATAATTTTACTCAACCATTGAGCTTAGGCTTCCCATAGGTTGATAACCATCCTACATCTCCACCACTAATTGCTACAAGGGTTGTGAATCAAAGGGTCTTTATTAGGTTGTAATGTTGGAAAGGCTAAATGATAAAATGGGAATAAATGTCAATGATTAATAAAATACTGCACATGATTTGACTTCTTCAAGCTAATTCAACATTTGATCATAGTTTCAATTGTGCAACTGTAGAGAATATAATTCAATATGAGTTTATCATCAAGTAACTTGGAAACCCAAAAGTCAAGCCTGCCAAGCAATTACTAATTTTTGTACAAATGCACTAATATAAATACAATAAGCTATTTAAGTAAAAAAAAAAGTGATTATTTAGGCCCAAGGAGTCTTCCCATGTTATTACTTGGTCCAAGGCATTTGAGTTGATGTCTCCAAGCCCAAAATAGGTTCAACAGCTCTATTTTTAGCACAAATGAAATTAATGGCATCCTTATCATTTTTAATCTTATTTGTTGCTCCAATTACCATTTACTTTCTCAGTGCCTCTTGGACAACCCATTTAATACTACCCTAATTCTCTTAGCTCTTGCTCTTGTGATTGGTCCAGTTGGAATATGCAAAGGTTCCTTAGAAGTTGAAGATTTATCTTGTTGTATCACATAAGCACTGTAACAAATGAGTGCTTAATTGTTTCTAGCCAAGAATAGGGAACTTTGGCATAGTTATAGGATGGAGCATAAACTCATATCTACCTACTTTCAATCAATATTCTACAAAGTCCACTTTCAATGTGAAGTTCATACATATGGGTAGTGAATGAGTGACCGAATGTCTCTAGACAATAATTGCCAACTTTCGTGCAGTTTTGGAAATGAATGAAATCCCATTACCCATCTTAACTTTAAATGAGGGTCATAGAACACCCCTTCTTGTTTCTAAGTTCATCCATCTAGGTCATAAATAAGTGCTCAAGTGTTTCTAAATAGTAATGGGGATCTTTGGCACAGTTCTAGAATTGGGCAGAAACCATCACGCATTTCAACCTTCAGTCAACATTTTATGATGCCCATTTTCATTTTGAAACTTTTACATAAGGTTTATGAATGAGTTATTGAGTGCTTTTAGCCAATAGTGGGGAAATTTCACACAGTTCCGTAATTAAGTGAAATCCTATCACACATCTCACTATCAAGAAGAATTGTACATTGTCAACTTTGGCGGCTAACTTCACTATGTAGGGATACAACTGGTGATTGAGTGTTTGTAGCCAATAATCTCCATGTTCAACATAGTTTTGGAACTGAGTAAAAACTCACTACCCATTCTGACTTTTCCCGATGATTCTAAAATGCCCTCCTTTGTTTCTAGATTGTTACATGTGAACCCACAAGAGAAAATCTCACAAATCCACACTAATAAGAATATGCGCATCCAAGAACACTAAACAAAGGTCCAGTGACCCAGTTGAACCCTTGAGCACAGAAGAAAAAGGACCTATAGTGTTGGTAGATGCCATAAAGTTGATCAAGTCCTGGTGAGTCTATTACTTCTATGAAGAACCCTAAAGAAAGTCCACTGTCGAGACAAAAATGCAAAAACATAACTTTTCATTTAAAAATCCAATCTACCTAAAAAATGAGTCATACAATATATTTGAAGAGATGCATTCAAATATGACTTAAAAGGCATTAAATGCAACCTAGGGACTCAAAATAGTATATACAAACTTAAATAAAATAACTTGGACTCAATTCAAGTAACTTAGAAACCCAAAAGTCCAGCCTGCCAAGTAATTACTAATTTTCACACAAATGCAATAATAAAAATAGAATTAGCAATTCAAGCTAGAAAAGTAATTATTTAGGCCCAAATGAGTCTTCCCGTGTTACTACTTGGTCCAAGGCATTTGATTTGATGTCTCTATGCCTAGAATAGGTTTAGCAGCTTTATTTTTAGCATAAATGAAATTAATGACATCCTCAGCATTTTGAATCTGATTTGTTGCTCCAATTGCCATTTGCTTTCTCAGTCCCTCTAGCACAACCCATTCAATGCTTCCTTAATTCTCTTAGCTCTTGTGATTGGTCAAGTTGGAATATGCAAAGGTTCCTTAGAAGTTAAAGAGTCATTGTGCTGTATCGCATCAGCACATGTAATAAACAAGTGATCAATTTTTTCTTGCCAAGAGTAAGGAACTTTGGCACAATTTTGGGATCAAGCGAAAAGTCACTACACTTCTCAACTAGATCAAAATTGAAATTCAAACACATGTTCAGCAAAATTGGCAAAACAAATTCAGCATAAGTACTTGCATCCATCAATCTTTTCCTTTCAATTGGCAACAATCCATACTAATCTCATATCAATCAAAGGATCTAACTCGTGCAATTAAATCATAGTAACAACTAGGTTAAGATTTCCTCACAAGGTTTAGTGTTTCACTCACTCTCTTATCAAGATAATTTTCACTCAACTATCTAACTTAGGCTTTCTATAGCTTGTAACCATCCTATATCTCCACCACTAAATGCCACAAGAGTTGCGAATCAAAGGGTCTTTATTAGGGTTGTAATGTTGGAAATGGTGAATGATGAAATGTGTTACATCCTTATTTTTAACCTCAATTATACTCCATTAGAAGTTATTAGAACCAATTACATGATCATTTACTTTGAAAACATCCATTTTCAAAAGAATTGCTCTCAGGCTCACTTTTACTGTTCATTTGATAATTCCAGAACATATACCCAACTTTAAAAATTCATAATTAATTGTAGAAAAATATAAATAAAGTGGTTCCAATTTATAATGAAATATATTTCATAGATATTTGAAGGAAAAATAGGAAACTAAGGTTTTCTTGTCCACATAAAAACAGTTTATTTGTTGAAAATCACTGTTCATTTGGTAAAATCTGGAAGTTCCAATTTCTTTGCCTTAACTTCAAAAATTCATTTCTCTTTGGTTACTTATTCAAATGAACCGTGTTACCTATGGATTTCAAAAATTCATTTCTCTTTGGTTACTTATTCACTATTCTTTAAGCTCGTAAAAATTCATAGAAAAAATCGTTCATTTGATATATGAAATCATCATATGAACGTCGCTGCCTCTGAACACTCACTCTATCTCAATTCCAGATTTTAACTTCAACTTAGAAAAATCATAACAAATCGAATTCTTAACCAATTGAGATGTTCTTGGTGTTCATTTAAATATATGTGTCTTAACTATAATCATGAAAAATTTTAAGTTCAAAATCATTGATTAAGGCATCCTAACCACCGTCACACTGTCATAGCCTCAAACATAATTACAGAATCATACACCATACCACCATACATGCTATCATATGCTTCTATAATGTCAAGTAAGTATTGTAACTCATTATACAAACTCATCCATCTATGTTTACCCTTTTTCCTTGTGAGGTTCCAGCACCTATAACATGGTTATGCATATGGAAGGAATGAGATTTCATAGAAATCCCAATAGCAAGTTACACAAACTATAATATCATGCATGATTAATTGGATGCTTAACATGTTATCATGAGATGGAAGCTACTTCATAATGGTACATAAGCAAACTCTAACATGCCTATTGTCATGTCATAACTTGCAAGGAGTTGCACTCATTCATACTTCATCATCCACATGATGACACAATCCCATGCTCAACCAAATACCATAATCAACAAGCAAGCAAATAATTAAACAAACATGAAACTATAGTTAGGTATTCTTGCTACCTCTTAGCTATCCTTGTCAACAAATGTCAAAACCTAGCCATTACAAAGTAATATCAAGTTACAATTCAACTTGAAACCAAATCCAAGACTAGGTTTTTACTAACTTGCTTTCTTTCTCCCTTTTATGTTTCATACTTCCATCTTTCCAAAATAAATTCTCATAGTTCATCTTCACATAATTTTTCATGTAGAATCCAAATATGAAACTAGAATTTCCAAAATCAAAACATCTCACATGCTACAGTACCAAACCGAATCAACCCTCTTATTTTCCAAAAATTCACATTTTGATTCCAATGCTTCCAATACTTTTTCTCCTACTTTATCCCCACACATTTTTCCATTTTAAACCCATTGGAAGCATCAAAATCATGAAATTCTATCATATAAATAGTGTCACTCATAGTAATAGCAAGAACACAAAACCCTAATTCCAAACATACTTGAATTTACAAGCTTATACCACTTGATTCTTGCTTGTTTAAACTTGTCTAAACTATCCATAATATAAAACTCATATTTTAACCATATATGGGTAGCACTTACAGTATCAACCATAAGGGAAATATAGCATAAAAATCCCCTTAAAACCATGAGCTAACTTGCTAGAACAAAGCTCAAGATCAAGGGAGATGATTACCTTGACTGTTGCTTCACTTTGTGTGCTTCTTTCTTGGTTGAATGGAAATTTTGCAAGAGTTTCCCTATGGTTCACTATGCATACCAAAATGATCTGAATAGGGGGTATTTATAGATGATCTTGGGTGGAAATGGAAGGCCAAGATTGATCTGTGCACTATTTGATCTAAGGGCTCATATTTAATCTTGGATTTAACTTTTTCAAAAAGGAGAATTATGACATCATCCATGACATCACAAGAGAAAACTCAAGGGACACCTCATGGGGGTATGTGGTGTAATTCTCATGGGGAGGAAGCCTTTGGAAAAACTTCAGTCTAATCTAGTACCGGCTCAGTCCGATTCCCCAAAAATTGGAATGTTTTATGTTCCTAATTTTTATAATATTCCAGGATATGTATTATGTTCTAGAAATCAATGTCTAGGTTTCTCATACTATTGGCATTATTAGACTGAGTATTTATCTGCCATTCATCCCTTGGAAAATGACCAAAATACCCTTGGTGTCCTTTCTTGCACTACATTAACCCTAAGGGCATAATTGTCATTTCACCCCTCTTTGTACTGCCTCAGGGCATATACTGGCTCTAACTAATCATATTTATACTATATGCCACATTTTTAACCTGTCCAAAATGACTAAAATGCCCTCCATCCATCACTGGTATAATATGGGCATCCAGGGGCATTTTCGTAATTTCCCACTTTCCCTGGACACTGGCTCCTTCTACTGATGAACTGGTATCATGGGTTTTGGGCCCTCCTTGGTGTCATCATGGGCCTGTGTATGAGGTATCTGAGTTTATTCTACCTAGGCTTACATACCGCTAAGTTCCATATTCGGATCACTGGTGTTCTCAAACTCCAGTCAAAATTCACTAATATGAGGATAATTTTTCCTACAGAGCTATTTCTGGGGTTCTGTCAGATTCATGACATCTGATATCATGAGGCACACCTTCCTGTAACTTCTCCACTTATACCTGAGATCCATGTGATCTGATAAACTTTCAAATAACTTTCAAGCATTAAAATTTCTGTATTATGCTAGGTTAACCAGTTTAACTTTCTCTATTTACTGATAAAATGTGGGGCTAGAATACTTCCAGGCAATTCTAAGCCTCTTCTGGTTGAACTTTTTTATAATTACATTTAGGTCCTTGGCTTTTTGCTTATTTATATTTAGGTCCCCTAAACTTTTGGAAATTACCACTTTTGGCCCAACTTTTGTTTCTACTTTAACTTTTGGCCTTTAACCTTTTCCAATTTGCATTTAGGTCCCTAAAATTTCCTTAGTTCATAATCCATTTCTTTTCTTTCTCAATCTAATACAGTTTATTCCCAGAATCTCTATCTATTTCATAAACTGTCCAGTTACATCATGTAAGAAAATTGGGAATATGACAAAATGGAAATAACTGTCAACGATTAATGAAATATTGCACATGATTTTCCTTCTTCACATTCAAGTTCAATAGCACATCTTTCTTATCATCTACTCTATCTTTTCTTCTTTTTTATCTTATTTCTCTTTTCCTTCTCTTTTTTCTTCTCTGTTATTTTTTTCTTTCAACTATTGAGCCAGATAGCAATAACATTGAAGTTCAAATATTCAACAAGTAGTTGCAACTTAACAATTATTTCACAATTAAAGAATTACTATAGCAATAACTATCTTATACAACACTCATTAATCAAGGATAGAATTTTAAAAGAAACTGAAGGTCTCAAAGCGCTTAAGCAAAGGATTTAATATTTATGTAGGTATTGTTTAGTCAAAAGGGTTTTGAAAGAACTACCCTTATCACTTTCACAATTCTAAAAAGTTGATGTGGTTTTGAATTAAGGATTGAGATAAGTTTTGTAAAGTTACCAAACTAAATGGTGTCACACAATATTAAGGAGTATATGTTGGAGGCTCAAAATCCTTCCATCTTGCTTACTCACCCTAATTAACTTACCATGACTAGATTGCATGAATTTTTAAACTAAACACATGAGACTAATCATTCATGATGCACAATTTCCAGTAGTCAATCAATGTAACAAGCAATTCACTTCATCAAGTTTGCCAATATTCAAAAGTATATGTTCAAGGTTCAATTTAATTCCATTATAGTAAATTCGAAAGACCAAGTAAAAATCAGAATGAAATAGAAGAATTTTTTAGCAAATGATCACTTTTAGTAGCGATAAAAAGTACACCAGATGCAACTATTTTACACAGAAAAGAAATCTTTAGAAAATAAAGAATCTTAGTCACAACAAAATAGACACTGGTAGCGACTCATAATCATAGATAGTAAACTTCATAAACACACATGCTCTTGTTGTGACCTGATAAACTCATATTTATAGTGATTTATAGTGTGTTTAAAGTAAGTTTATTATTGATTTTATCCCCATTTATCAATATATTGAGTAGTTATTAAATAAAATAATATTCAGAATAGTTTAGAATTAATTGATATCAATTTAGTGCTTAAAGTGAATAAATAATCTGTTTATTCTAATTTTCTATCACAGACCAATGCATTAAGGGAGAATGATAGCTAGACTAAAGGAGTTGATGACATGTGACAGCACATAGGCTAGATCCAGCAATTGAGGAACAGATTGCAAGTGGGAGATCATGCATATGCTAGCACATGGAGAAGCATTGTTCACACACACAACATTGTTCACACATATCTAGCACTGTTCATGCATACACAACAGAATCACACATTTTAGTAGTAGCTTATGCACTCCACACATCCTTCACACCATTTCAGCTACCCTTCACATCCTTCCACACCCATATATACATCCACACCATTCCATATCAGGGGAGTCTACTTCTGCCCATTCCAGACACTAAGATCACACACATTGTGCATCATTTATCACTCCACATCAATTCCATTCACTCCATTTTCCTTTCCTTTCCATTTCCCTCTTCATTTTCTATTCTGTACTTTCCTCTGTTCTAGTCAATAGAACCAGAGGAAAGTTCTGCAGTTCATCTTTATCTCTTCTATCATTTTCACCATGACTGCTACTATGTTTTCTATTGCTGCTAAAGTTCATATGGCAATGCAAGGCTAAGCTACTGTACTCTTGTCATATCCTAATTTTTCACTATAATACTGTTAGTGGAAAGAGGTTTGGAAAGGATTATGACGATGATCAGAAGAATTAATAAAGGTTAATGAGTCTTGAAGGAAGAAAGGGACCAAAATGAAAAGTTTAAAAGTCCTATGGTAGAAAATGAAAGCAGATAAAAGCTTTGGGCCATTAAGTGTAATTTTTAAAAGTTATGGGACACAATTGTAATTATTGAAAGTTGAGCCAGAAAAGCTTAAAAATGTCCAGAATTAGATTAATCCCAAATTTTTCCAGTAAATAGAGAAAAATTTATATTAATTTTTGAATAAAAGAAAATTAAGACAGTATTCTCTATACCTTAGAATCAGATAAAATTTGGTAGTAAATTCCTATAATTAATATCAGAATTTTTAAAACTGACAGAGCTCAAAAAAGAGTTTTGTGGAATTTATTATAGAATTTACAGTAGATTAAAACACCCGATAAATATGTTTCAGGGGAATTTCTCAGGAATTGAGCCCATGAAGGTAGTGGAATATACAGTGGGCCCAAAATGGTGCCTTATAGGCCCAACAATGTTTCAGATAAGTATGTGGGTCAAGGTTAATAAAGACTTGGAAAAATGTAAAATTATGAAAATATCATTGGAGGTATGCCACTGTGTTGTGTCATTGAGTCAGAGTTAGACGAAGGGCATTTTGGTCATTTGGACAAGCTAAAAAAGTCCAGACAAGTACAGGAGTGATTATTTAGTGTCAATATATGCTCTGATAAGAAGTAAAGAGGTGTAAAATAACAATTATGCCCTTAGGGTTAATATAGGGCAAGACAGTGAACCAAGGGCATTTTAGTCATTTTCCAAGGGATCTGTAATTAAGTTTTGGCCCAGTCCAAGAATGTCAATGGTAGTAAGAATATGGATACTAGATTTAAGGTTAGACAGTATATTATGGAAATTTAGAAAAATTAGATTTATAAAATATTATAGTTTTTGGGAAATTGGATTGAGTCGGGTATCGGATTGGACTGGAAATTTTTCAGAAGCTTCTCCCCATTGGAATTTCACCACCTAGCCCTATGACGTTTCCCTTGATGATATCATGGATGATGTCATAATTCTCCTTTTTGAAAAAGTTAAATCCAAGATTAAATGTGAGCCATAAGATCAAATAGTGCACAAACTAATCTTGGCCATTGATTTCCACCAAGATTTTTCTATAAATACCCCCTCAAATCTGAACCAAATCGTGGGCATGTCAACCTTGGGAAACTCTTGCAAAATGAAAACTCAAGTCAAGACAAAGAAGATTTAAGGTATCAAAGTTCAAGCAAGCTAGAGATTAAAGGTAAGCAATCTATCCTAGCTTATTTTCCTTTGATTTGGCAGATTGAAATTAGGGCTTTCATGGAGAAAAATTGAGTTTTCTCTAAGGTGTTGTGCTGTCCAAAAATGTTAAGATGAAAGGAGAAAGAAGAAATTGAAGTTAGAGATATATGACTGAAGCTTAAACAAGCTAGTTAAGTAATTGGTTGTTAAATCAAGTTGATATTCTTGACTTTGGCATGGTTGAACTTGTTTGATCTGCACTATTCATGATGGAAGGAAATGGAATTTCAATAATTTAATGTTTTCATTGAATTTATATGATGATTTTATGTAGGATTGCAAAGGTTTTGAACCTTGGAAGCATTGAAATTCCAAGATTATAGTTTTTGAAAATCTTCTCTGTTACTGTTCACTCACATGAACAGTGATTGGAATTTCATGATTTTGATGCTTCCAATGGTTTTAAAATGAAAAGTTGTGTGGGGTAAAGTGGAGAAACAAGTATGTGAAGCATTAGAATCAAAATGAGATTTTTTGAAGGAATTATATGCATGTTTTGGTTCTGTACAGCAGGCCATGAAGGAGCTGGAATTTTATGATTCTAAGCTCATAAATGGATTCAAAACATGAAATTGTGTAGGGTAAATTCAAGACATCAATTGATTCAAGGGCCAAGTCCATTAGTTAGGATTAAGGAAAGTTAATGAACTTAATGTTTAAGAGGAAGTTATGTTAGTTAAAGTAAGTTTAATGCTCAAGGAAGTTAGATTGTGATGGATGAATGATTATGTGATGTTAGGAATTGATTGGTATGCTCCAAAAGAGGCAGCCACATGTCCAAGAGAAGTGAGAAGGAAGAAGCAAGATAAAGTGAAAGAGAGTCAAGTACATGAGGTAGTAAACTTATCCTAAACTTGTATGCATTGAATGTTATGCTTGATTGTGCTTTGACTTTATTGAATTATGCTGCATATGTGCTTATGTATGAAGCTATGTTTCTATTATTACTGTGGCCAATTGAATTTCATATGTTACATGGAAGCATGCACATTACACAATGTTAACACTTTCACAAGCAAGCACAAGTATTTACATTAATGCATGATTGTTTAATACTGTTTGCTACTGAGATTTCCCCAGAAATATCATCCCATTCCATGTAATCCCAATCCCACAGGTTTGTTAATGATGAAAGAGGATTGAGGAAGCATGAAGAGATGCTAGGGATTGGATTGTATAAATGTTATGTGAAGAATTGTTATATGTAATGTTACTATTTGACCAATGCAAGTAGTGATGTGATGATCATGATGTAATGAAAAATAGTAAATGATGAGATAAATATATAAAATTTTACAGACATTTATTTAACATCCCAAGCTTCATTTTGACACCAAAAAATCCTTATTTTGATGTCTGTACAAAGAGAATTAATTTTCCAAATTAAAGGACCAGAATTTGTTTTCAAAATTTTTGACCAAATGAACAGTAATTTTTGATGAATAAACTGTATTAATTGGATAAGCATTTGGTCTGGAAATTATTTTTTCTTTAAATTTAAAGATGTTATCTTCATGTAACTTTTTGAACCACTTCATTTTGAGTTTTTTTTAGAATTAATTATGATTTTTTGAAGTTCATCGCGTAATATGAAATACCATATGAACAATAACTCGAGAAAGGGTAAAATTCCAGATTTAACTAACGGACTTCCCAAGTCTTATAAGTTGTTCTAAATTCTACTGAATGGTCCCTAAGATATATGAAATTAAGGATATTTTATTTTGGTATCAGAGCAAAAGGTTCTGGCATTAGTACAGAACAAAGTTTTAGCATATAACAGAGGTTTTGGTGCAAGATAAACTTGCTCTGATTAGAAAACATAGTATGTAGCGGTTATCTAAGGCCAATTGAGGTTGAGGTTGAGGTTAGTAATAGGTTACTTGTTCACAGTCCAACTAAGATTATAGTTTGGTGATGAATGCTATAGGGAAGTAGAATATTGAGGCTTAATAAGAGATGCCTTCTCGCCTGTCAGTGATCCAGGAGGATAAGGGAAAATTTAAAGGTATAAATGGCATAGAGTTGTGAGCCAGACTTTCCCTCAATGAACTGAAAGAAAGCAGCTAACTTAGTTATGGATTACAATGAAGCCAAGGACACATAAGTCCTTTAGGCTAGGGACACAGAAGTCTTATAGCGATGAGAGATGTTATGGTATAATGAATATAGCCTAGTTAAGGTACAATAGCCTAACAATTCAACTATCTTATATTACTAAAATTGATAAATAGGATCTTAGGATGTATGCTAAAGATAAAAGAGATGATAAAAGATATAATATGAGTTTTTAGAGTGCCTTCTAACCCTGATATAAGTTCTATTCCTCTGATGAGAGGACAGATTACAGCTGAGAAAGCAGAACACTGGTACTGGATTATAGGTGGACCAGATATTATTCCCCCTCTACTAGAGTTTGAGGATAGATTTGAGATAAGTAATGTACAACAGTCCCTTAATCTAGAGATCCAGTCAGAATTTATGATAGTCCCTGTCCATTCTTAAAGTCCAGGAATATGTGACTTCTTTGCTGAAGATAGATCTAGTCAACCCCAGATCTAGTCAACCCCAGCCTTCTTTGCTGAAGATAGATAATATTAACCATATCAGCCTCAAGAAAGTTGTGGAGAGTGAATTACTCAGTCTAGGTAAAGTGATAGATAGAAGTAGAGATCAAAAGCAGTCCATTTATCTACAGTTCCTCAATATCATAGTAGGGATGATAGACAGATATACAATAGAGGGTATTGACATGAATTAGGTTTATACTCTAGCAGGCTGGCATGAGATGGTAGTAAGTTAGATATTATCATATACCCCTATATGGCACATAGAGGTAAGGGAGTTTTGGCAAATGATCTACCAACTGATATACATGGATGACACTTCTGTATGCAGAAGTATGTGCAGATTATGATTCCCTAGAAAAAAATGTAAAAGAGATTAGGGGTAATGTAAACATGTAAGCATGATAAAGTAAAGAAATTACTCAGATGTATGATAGTTACGATGTACCCAGATATGAAAGTGACATGTATGTAATGTATGTATAAATGTTAAGATGATATGAAATGAGTTGTGATATAATATAATAAGATGATAATTGGTTGAACATCTATGTGAATATGTTTCCAATTTAATGTGATTATGATATATAGATATGAATGAGTTTCAATTGACTCAAATTCATCAAAGTCAAGAACATTAGAAGTGAATGTTTAGAAAAGCTATGCTAGGTCACAATGTGAAGTAGTTTAGGTCACGACTAGAAGTTCTAGAGAAGTTAAGTCGCGATGAGTTAAGCCACATATCACGACAAATATCTACAAAAGCTTTTGGTCATGATGTGAAACATCCCCATTTTTATACATCTTAGGGACCATTCAGTAGCATTTGGAACCACTTCTAGGCCATTGAAGTCAAATCATACAATCTGGAATTTTACTCCTAGCGAGTACTGTTCACAATGTAAATTACAGTGGAGTGACCTGACTTCAAAAAATCATAACTAATTCTAGAGAAATTGAAACAAAGTAGTTCAAATTGTTACACGAAGCTAACTTAATGGGCTTTCAGGAAAAAATAACTTGTTGACCATGCCTTGACCAGGTCAACATCAGTTAACCTCTGAAGTTTACTGTTCATCCTGCGTTTTTCCCTGATTCCAACATTTTGGTCCCAACTTTGTACTCTCCAATCCCTAGCTTCTCTTTATGCTTCTTCAATCTTTCCTCATCTTAAACCTGTGGAATTGGGATTTCATGGAAGGGGGTGAGATTTTTGGGGAAATCTCAGTAGCAAACGGAAACCATACAATATATGCAACTATATGCTTGATGTTACTATGTGTGTACTTAATGATCATGCTTGCATCATGATAACATACATGCTTCCATGTTACTTAATGTTGGAAATCGTGCCCTAGGGGACAATCATTGTCTTATGAACATTATTGATTTATGAATTTATTAATTGTGTTATCATATTATTTGCATGTTTACTGTGATGACCATCCTTGGATAATTCATGATCTTATCCTAAATGTCCCTAGTCAGTCATCTATGCAAGAGCAGAGATGAAATAAGACCAGTATGACTTTGAAAATATATAGAGATATAAATCAAAGTCATAGGCACATGTAAGAGTATAAGGTGTCATAAGCTTCTCTCATATACAAACCATGTCACTATGCCCTTTGACCTGAGATCACCATAGATTCCTACATGACAAACACTTAGCTTTGACATAATCAAAAGTCACTTTTAACCGAGTGATCATAAAGACTATGTTCGGGCTTAGTGGTTTTTCCTGCGGAGGAATGTGAATGGTCAAGATGGAATTTGTCCTTCACATTCGTAGAGAGATATTACTGGGCCCCTCAATGAGTGAGTCTGAGAAATATATGGACATACTGTAATGGAAAGGTAGTTCCATTTCAATAGTCAGACTACTCAGGGATTGAGAAAGTAATGGTCAAGAATAAGAGGATGACATTATCCATGCCTCATCTATGACCAAAATATCGCGTGACAGAAGGGACATTATATGGTTGTATAAAAGGTTACATCGTTTAACGATCCTCATATGATTTGGGTAGTCATTATATCTTGCTAGAGACCGCTTGTGACTTGTAGGCCAGTATAGCAAATAGCCCACTGCCAACTTCATATAGGCCTATAGGGTCGCACACAAAATAGCCCAACACGAGCTATAATATCCAGATTCATTGAATCTAAGACATGTCCAGATTCAATGAATGATCCAAGGTGGATGTATATATTTATTTATATTTATATTCATATATATATAAATTCGTATATATACATTATATATAAGAGATATATGAGATTTAATTTATAAGGATAAATTAAATCTCTATCATGTTTGAATTTGAAATTCAAATTGATAGGATATCTCATATAAGAGACATTTATAAGATTTAATTTATAAGGATAAATTAAATCTCTATCACGTTTGAATTTGAAATTTGAATTGATAGGATATCTCATATAAGAGATATTTATAAGATTTAATTTATAAGGATAAATTAAATATCTATCACGTTTGAATTTGAAATTCAAATTGATATGATATCTCAAATTTGATTTATGAGAATAAATCAAATACAGTTCAGTCTTAGCTTTATTTTTGACTCGTCGACTTCTTGCGATAGGAAACGGAGAATGAGCTGTGGAGAGAAGCTGTGAACGTCATGATCAGAAGCTGTGGAAGTCGCTGAGGAACACTGAGGGTAATGCTTTTTCCCACTTGACTTAAACACATACGGTAGATCCTGGCAAGGAATGGAAAAAATTTTAAATTAATTTCCGCTGCGTGTCTTCTAATTCCTTACACTTAATTATAACATATGGCCATAGTATGAAAAGAAACAGAGTATTACTTAATCATACATGCCTCACATCATCAAGGTAAGAAAACATTACATAAAACATCCAAGCAGTATAAGCATACAAGTATGTAAGTTTACTACCTGGCGTGTAGCCTTTCCTTCTAGCTCTTAGCCTTGTCTCTAAGGTCCCTTCTTCTCATAAGTTAGAGCCTATACATAGCATAATAATATCTTTATTATTATCCAGTATAACTCTACTTACTCATGCTTAACTTTGGGTAATATCCTTAATATGACATTCCCCTGGCTTTCTTTCTACCTTTAGCTACCTTTATTAATAGAGATATTTCTCTATTCTAACTATTAAGAGAAATCCTCTACTTTATTAGAGCAGGGACTAGATAACTTACTTACCTCATTCCTAAGCTCTGCCCAGTCCCTCAGCTCCTTAGACTACTCTTGGCTCTGCCAGAACTCCTTCCTTTCTTTCTCTTCCTTCCTTTCTCTCTTTCTCTCTTATTTCTCTTCTTTGCCTTGCTCTTGGCTGTGGGAATGAAGTGAGGGGGAAGGGTCTATTTATAGGTGAGTGAAGGTGGAATGAATGGCTCATATCGAATCGTGATGATTGGCTCAGATTGCTTGCTTCCTTAAGAAGCTTTGCCTGCATCATCACGATGACATCATCCTCCCTGATGACTCACCAATATGATATCATCCAAGGACACCTCAGGGGGTATGTGGCTCAATTGGTAGGGCCTTTAGGATACCTCACCAGCTAACTAAGCCTCTCTAGAGAATTCTATAGCCTTTTCCTGAAATGAGCGGCCGAGATTGTGCCACGTGTCCCTCTTACTTTTTCTTCTTTTTCTAATCTCATGACAAGTGTCCTTAACTTTTCTTCTTTTCCTGTAATAATGCCATGTGGTGCCTTGTGGGTCCCTTTTATGTCACCTCATGATTCCAGATTACTTTTCCCAGTTCTATCTTTGACCGGGTCACTTTACTTTATTGAAAAAGTACTAAAGCAATATTTTAATGCTTCTTGGGCCCACATCCCTCTTGGGCTACATTTTTGGGCTTTAAAATGTCATCTTGGGTTTCTAACCACCAAGCCCAAGCACTCTGGTGGCTCGGTTCCCAAGAAACACCTCTTACTTTTCCATTATGCCCACAGGGACTTTCACTATTTTCCCTGAATTTTCACTTTTTTACAGTTTAGTCCCTAAACATAATCTTTATACTTCTGGGACTCTTGCATAATAGGGTCTAATAGCCTTCCTTTTTCAGGATACATACTGGGCTTCTAGGCATAAAAATTAGGATATGACATTTCTCCTCCCCTTAAAATAAATTTCGTCCTCAAAATTTGTGGGTCAAACCTCTATTCATTCTTTTATAAATAGTTTCCTTTGGGGAGAATGTCCCTTTCATTTCATAATAATTTCTTAACTTTCTTAGCCCTTCTTAACTTTCCTTACTTATCTTACATAACTTCGTGCATCTATGCCAAACTTTTATGGCAATTACACCTTTTTCATATAACTGTATTCTATCTTTACTCTATCTTAGACCCTCTTCTTTGGGTCTTTACTAGCCTCTTCATCTCTTGATCCTTATATGAAGGATCTATCTACTCATACTTTTCCATTCTCAAAACATATGGGGTTCTCTTCTCTATTCCTCAGGCAAACTTCTACAAAACATTTTGGATATTAGCACTCAGACTTGAACTTGGACTCCATCTCCATAAGGGTAAACTAAGTTCATTCTGTATATAATATAGGCTATAAGTTTTCTAGATCAACTCGTGAAGCTCCTTACCTTAACTTCGTCTTTGGTACTCATCTTTCTAGAGAGATACTGTACTTTTCTCATTTCTTCATGGCTCCTTACTTTCTTTAGGCTAGGTCTAACAGTGACCTTGGGATCAAACTACGATCAACTGTAAGCCTCTTCAAAATCTAACTGTGACTCTGAAGCTGTTAGGATCTAACTATGACCCTTGAGCCATGCTAGGATCTAACTGCGACCCTCCAGAATCCTCTGTGATTCTATTGTACTGTATCATCATCTCTGAAAGATCTCATCCAACAGACTAAGTTATAAGGTTAACTGCTTCCACTTGTTGATAACTCAATTTTTTTTAAAATACGTTCAATAGCCCATATTATTTACCAACACTTTACTTATTTTCTCTCTTACTCAGGAGTTCCTTATCATCTTTCTTACTCTGTTGTGGCTTACCAATTATGGTCTAACTACCTGCCATTGCATTCAGTTGCTATGGCCTCATCATAACTTCTCATTTCAATCTATGCTCTAACTGCGAGCCATTTGAACTATGCTCTAACTGCGAACAATCTGATCTAACTCTTATCTGAAGAGTGATTTGAACTCATATGAATCTAGCTCTATCTGAGAACCATCTCTTCATTGTTATCTTTTGCTCTTTCTGTATAACATTTCTTTTGATAGAGTTATAACACTACCACCTTCTTGGTACTTGCTGTAACCCTAACATACTGTATTCGCAAGTCTATAGAAATACCTAAGTAATCCCAATCATATTGTAACATTTGTCCCACTTACTGAGACTGTCTACCATTCTGGGTACATTCTTATTGCATATTGTATGGTATGTGAGTAACATAACTTTCTCAGCATATACTCTACCTTGCATATACTGCATGAAGGGAGTATTCATAGCATACTCTAATAT
This sequence comes from Leucaena leucocephala, assembly GCA_037074615.1. Lineage (NCBI taxonomy): Eukaryota > Viridiplantae > Streptophyta > Magnoliopsida > Fabales > Fabaceae > Leucaena > Leucaena leucocephala. Next base: position 3,317,210 of record CM073527.1, read on the forward strand.
GCGTGTCATCATATGACAACTGTAAGGAGATACAACTATCCATCATAACTCATGGCAATATAAGCTATATCATCATCACATAAATTTGCTCAACCATCCATCATACGTACACTGCAATTGAACAATTAACTAAACTTTAGAATATTCTTTCCTCTATCATATCATCTGCCAGATTCCAAACATTCATTTAGGAACCTGAAATAATTACTCATTTAACTTATGCTACCACATTACCCTCTTACTAGGGTATATACTCAACCCTTCATTACTCTATCTTACTCTTGGTTATTGCTCTTTCTTAAATTGGGGAGTCTCTTTATCTTTGAAACTGTAGCTACCTTTCTCTCTATCTGTCTTAGTCTGCTCTAGACTAGATTGTGGTTCCTCTATCTTGGGAATATAAGCTTTCTATCTATTAATCATCTTATCTCTAACTATTGATTCTTTTGTTTAGGAAACATTAGCGAACATATTCTTTCGTAATGTAGATTTACTCACATAGAGGATCTACTTCTGAACATCGTCTTAACTAATCTTTCATATCTCATTTCTTTATAATAACTGGCTTGATTATGCTTTGTACCAATCCTCCAGTTGATTAACTTCAACCAAGTTGGTAGCTTCATTATCATCACCACTGTAACGTCTAGCAGCTTCCCTTGACTTGGGACTTGTCAGCTTATATCTCTATCCATAGAGAAAACTACTCCCCAGACGTTATCCTGCTTAGTCCAGCTGTATCGTGCTAAGAAACACGAGACCTCGACGGTAACGGCTGACTAAGACTCCGCTTAAGGTATGGGGTATTGTCTTATCTATCTGGGTGTCACTGTCTCTGAGTAGTGAACACCATCCCCATATTTTCTACTAGGGGAGAACCTCTTAGTTCAAATCTCTAACTATACCAGAGCATTACTGAGCCAAAACCTTCTGTTCTATACCAGAATCTTATGCTCAGTGCTAGAACCCTTTGCTCTATACTAGAACCCTCTTGATTCTGTACCAGAACCTTCTACTCTGAGTAGAATCCTCTACACTAATATAAAAATGAAACATCCCTATTTTCTTACATCTTAGGGACCATTCAATAGCATTTGGAACCACTTCTAGGCCATTGAAGTCAAATCATACAATCTGAAATTTTACTCCTAGCGATACTGTTCACTGTGTAAATTCCAGCAGAGTGACCTGACTTCAAAAAATCATAACTAATTCTAGAAAAATTGAAACAAAGTAGTTCAAATTGCTACACGAAGCTAACTTAATGGGTTTAGAGGAAAAAATAACTCGTTGACCATGCCTTGACCAAGTCAACATCAGTTAATGTCCGAAGTTTACTGTTCATCCTGCATTTTTCCCTGATTCCAGCATTTTGGTCCCAACTTTGTACTCTCCAATCCCTAGCTTCTCTTCATGCTTCTTCAATCTTTCCTCATCTTAAACCTGTGGAATTGGGATTTCATGGAAGGGGGTGAGATTTTTGGGGAAATCTCAGTAGCAAACGGAAACCATATAATATATGCAACTATATGCTTGATGTTACTATGTGTGTACTTAATGATCATGCTTGCATCATGATAACATACATGCTTCCATGTTACTTAATTATAACATATGGCTATAGTATAAAAAGAAACAGAGTATTACTTAATCATACATGCCTCACATCATCAAAGTAAGAAAATATCACATAAAACATCCAAGCAGTATAAGTATACAAGTATATAAGTTTACTACCTGGTGTGTAGCCTTTCCTTCCAGCTCTTAGCCTTGTCTCTAAGGTCCCTTCTTCTCATAAGTCAGAGCCTATATATAGTATAATAATATCTTTATTATTATCCAGTATAGCTCTACTTACTCATGCTTAACTTTGGGTAATATCCTTAATCTGACATTCCCCTGGCTTTCTTTCTACCTTTAGCTACCTTATTAATAGAGATATTTCTCTATTCTAACTATTAAGAGCAATCCTCTACTTTATTAGAGCAGGGACTAGATAACTTACTTACCTTATTCTTAAGCTCTGCCCAGTCCCACAGCTCCTTAGACTGCTCCTGGCTCTGCCAGAACTCTTTCCTTTCTTTCTCTCTTCTTTCTCTTCTTTGCCTTGCTCTTGGCTGTGGGAATGAAGTGAGGGGGAAGGGTCTATTTATAGGAGAGTGGAGGTGGAATGAATGGATCAGATCGAATTGTGATGATTGGCTTAGATTGTTTGCTTCCTCAAGAAGCTTTGCCTGCATCATCACGATGACATCAACCTCCCTAATGACTCACCATTATGACATCATCCAAGGACACCTCAGGGGGTATGTGGCACAATTGGTAGGGCCTTTGGGACACCTCAGTAGCTGACTCAGCCTTTCTAGAGAATTCCAAAGCCTTTTCCTGAAATGAGCGGCCGAAATTGTGCCACGTGTCCCTCTTACTTTTTCTTCTTTTTCTAATCTCATGACAAGTGTCCTTAACTTTTCTTCTTTTCCTGTAATAATGCCATGTGGTGCCTTGTGGGTCCCTTTTATGTCACCTCATGATTCCAGATCACTTTTCCCAGTTCTATCTTTGACCGGGTCATTTTACTTTATTGAAAAAGTACTAAAGCAATATTTTAATGCCTCTTGGGCCCACATCCTATTGGAAAATGTGCCCTAGGGGCCAATCATTGTCTTATGAACATTATTGATTTATGAATTTATTAATTGTGTTATCATATTATTTGCATGTTTACTGTGATAAACATCCTTGGATAATTCATGATCTTATCCTAAATGTCCCTGGTCGGTCATCTGTGCGGGAGCAGAGATGAAATAAGACCAGTATGACTTTGAAAATGTATAGAGATATAAATCAAAGTCATATGCACATGTAAGAGTACAAGGTGTTGGACCGACCCGCTATGAGAGAGTTGCATGGGTCACGTCATAATCTTCTCTCATATACAAACCATGTCACTATGCCCTTTAACATGAGATCATCATAGATTTCTACATGACAAACGCTCAGCTTTGGCCTAGTCAAAAGTTACTTTTGACCGAGTGATCATAAATACTATGTTCGGGCTTAGTGGTTTTTCATGCGGAGGAATGTGAATGGTCAAGATGGAATTTGTCCCTCACATTCGTAGAGAGATATTACTGGGCCCCTCGATGAGTGAGTCTGAGAAATGTATGGCCATACTGTAATGGAAAGGTAGTTCTATTTCTATAGTCAGACTACTCAGGGATCGAGAAAGTAACCGGTCAGGAATAGGAGGATGACATTATCCACGCCTCATCCATGACCAAAATATCACGTGACAGAAGGGACATGATATGGTTGTATAAAAGGTTACATCGTTTATCGATTCTCATATGATTTGGGTAGTCGTTATGTCTTGCTAGAGACCGCTTGCGACTTGTGGGCCAGTATAGCAAATGGCCCACTGCCAACTTCATATGGGCCTACAGGGTCTCACACAAAATAGTCCAACACGAGCTATGATGTCCAGATTCATTGAATCTAAGACGTGTCTAGATTCAATGAATGATCCAGGGTTGATGTATATATTTATTTATATTTATATTCGTATATATATAAATTCGTATATATATTATATATAAGGGATATATAGGATTTAATTTATAAGGATAAATTAAATCTCTATCACGTTTGAATTTGAAATTCAAATTGATAGGATATCTCATATAAGAGATATTTACAAGATTTATTTTATAATGATAAATTAAATCTCTATCACGTTTGAATTTAAAATTCAAATTGATAGGATATCTCATATAAGAGATATTTACAAGATTTAATTTATAAGGATAAATTAAATCTCTATCACGTTTGAATTTGAAATTCAAATTGATAGAATATCTCAAATTTGATTTATGAGAATAAATCAAATGCAGTCCAATCTTATCTTTATTTAAATTAAATAAATAGGTGAATTAAATCTGTGGGACGGATTTAATATAAACATTATTTATTTAATTAGTTTCTTATCAAATTATAGAATATGTGATATTGTATTCAGAATTAGTATAGACTAATTCCAAAATCCAATTCGGTTGAGAAAAACGTAGAGCATACTATATATCCGATTTTAGGAGCTACGTTTTGAACACAACACATAACACAAAAGGGGCCGAACAGAATCTGCAAAAGGTTTGCAGATAAGAAACTGATGAAGTAGAGACGGAGAGGACGAACTCTTGAGAAAGCCTTGGAGGGACAGGAGACGCTAGCACGTCGTTTGTGGTTGGAACGCTGTTCGTGTGGATACCAATAAAGGAAGACGACCTGAGGAGTCGACTTCTTGCGATCAAAAGGAGAGCACGAGCCGCGGAGAGAAGCTGTGGACGTCTCCTTACGATCAGAAAGAGATCACCAGCCGCAGAGAGAAGCTGTAGAAGTCGCTGAGGCACACTAAGGGTAATGCTTCTTCCCACTTGACTTAAACACATACGGTAGATCCTGGCAAGGAATGGAAAATTTTTTAAATTAATTTCCGCTGCGTGTCTTCCAATTCCTTACACATCCCTCTTGGGCTACATTTTTGGGCTTTAAAATGTCATCTTAGGTTTCTAACCACCAAGCCCAAGCACTCTGGTGGCTCGGTTCCCAAGAAACACCTCTTATTTTTCCATTATGGCCATAGGGACTTTTACTATTTTCCCTAAATTTTCACTTTCTTGCAGTTTAGTCCCTGAACATCATCTGTATACTTCTGGGACTCCTACATAATAGGGTCTAGTAGCCTTCCTTTTTCAGGCTACATACTGGGCTTCTAGGCTTAAAAATTGGGATATGACATGATGAGTAAAGACCATTGGTCACGACAAGAAGCTCCAGAGCTATTAGGTCACAATGAGTCCAAGCCATAGGATGTGACTAATGTATAAGTAGATCAGGTCATGACATAATATGACTTATGGTAGTAACTAAAGAACATAGAGCTATCAAGTTTTGAGGAGCAAGTGAAGATGGCCGTGATTAAATTTTATAGAGAATGAGTCACGACTAGCCAGCACTTAGGCTGCGACTAGATTACATAGAGGCTTGATGACAAGAATGAAGATGATGACCTCACTAAAGTTTATTAGTTACGGGTTTGGCACATGATGCAAGCAAGCCAAACTGTCATATCCTAATTTTCCCTATATATATACTACTGATAGTGGAAATAGGTTTGGAAAGGATTATGACGATGATAAGAAGAAATAATAAAGGTTAAATGAGTCTTGAAGAAAGAGAGGGACCTAAACGAAAATTAGAAAAGCTTAAAGGCTAAAAGTTAAAGTAGAAACAAAAGTTGGGCCAAAAGTGGTATTTTCTAAAAGTTTAGGGACCTAAATATAATTAAGCAAAAAGTCAGGGACCTAAATATAATTATGGAAAAGTCAGCCAGAAAAGGCTTAGAGCTGCCTGGAAGTATTCTAGTCCCATATTTCATCAGTAAATAGAGAAAGTTATGCTGGTTAATCTAGCATAATACAAAAATTTTATTAGGGTTCTAGATGGTGGATATTTATCTGATAATCTAAAAGTTATTTGAAATTTTATTAGATCTCATGGACCTCAAGTATAAGCTTCACAGGAAGGTGTGTCCCATGACATCAGATGTAATGAATCTGACAAAACCCTAGAAGGAGCTCTGTATGAAAAGTTATCCCCATATTAGTGAATTTTGACGGGAGTTTGAGAACACCCGTGATCCAATTATGAAACTTAGCAGTAAGTAAGCCTGGATAGAATAAGCTCAGATAAACTCATATATAGGCCTATGATGACACCAAGGAGGGCCCAAAACCCATGACATAAGTTTATCAGTAGAAGGGGCTAGTGTTCAGGAAAAGTGTGAAATTACAAAAATGCCCCTAATGACTATATTGCACCAGTGATGGATAGAGGGCATTTTGGTCATTCAGGACAGGATAAAAACATAGGATATAGTGTAAATATGATTAGTTAGAGCTAGTATAGGCCCTGAGACAGTACAAAGAGTGGTGAAATGACAATTATGCCCTTGGGGTTAATATAGTGCTAGAAAGGACGCCAAGGGTATTTTAGTCATTTCTCAAGGGATGGATAGCAGATAAAAGCTCAGTCTAACAATGTCAATGGTATGAGAAACTTAGACATTAATTTCCAGAACATAATACATATCATAGAATATTATAAAAATTAGGAACAGAAAATAATCTGGTTTTTGTGAAACTGCTCTGATCGGTACCAAACTAGACTGAAATTTTTCCTATCAGTATATTTAACTTTTTCCATCCAAACATGGCCCTAATGATGTCATGGATGATGAAAATACTTAGCCTTCTAGGGCAAGATTGTTTAAAGAATGAATATGGACCATTAGACCAAATAGTAACCAAATCAATCTTGGCCATCCATTTCCACTCAAATTTTTCTATAAATATCCCCTCATTTCATACCACTTTTGGTAGCCTTGAGAACCATGGGGAAACTCTTGCAAAATTTACATTCAACCAAGAAAGAACCACACAACTTGGAGCACAAAGTAAGGTAATCATCTCCCTTTTTCTTGAGCTTTATTCTAGCAAGTTAGCTCTTGATTTTAAGCGGTCTTTGTGCCATATTTCCCTTGGGTTTGCTGCTGGAAGTGCTATCCATATGTGGTTAGAATATGATTTTTTATGTTATGGATAGTTTAGATAAGCTTAAACAAGCTATAATCAAGTGGTATATATAAGCTTGGAAATTCAAGTATACATGAAGTTAGGGTTTTGTGTTCATGGCTACTACTATGTGTGATACTGTTCATATATTGGAATTTCATGATTTTGATGCTTCCAATGAGTTTAAAATAGAAAATTGTGTGTGGATAAAGTATGAAAACAAGTATTGGGAGCATTAGAATCAAAATGTGATTTTTTGGAGAAATCAAGGGTTGCTTCAGTTTAGCACAAAAGCTTATGATGTGATTTGAGTTTAGAAATTCTAGCTTCATATTTGTATTCTTCATGAAAAATTATGTGGAAACCATTTATTTTGGAAAGATGGAAGTATGAAACATAAAATAGAAAAAGAATGGAAACTAGTGAAAACCTAGTCTTGGTTTTGTATTCAAGTTGAGTTGTAACTTGATATTACTTTGTAATGACTAGGTTTTGAAATTTGTGAAAGAAGGAAACCATCTCAAGAAGGCTTTGACAATGATAGCTAAGAGGTAGCAAGAATACCTAACTATAGTTCATGTTTGCTTAATTGTTTGCTTGCTTGTTGATTGTGATGTTTGGTTGAGCATAAAATTGTGTCATCATGTTGATGATGAAGTATGAATGATTGCAACTCCTTCCAAGTTATTTCATGATAACATGCATGTTAGAGTTTGCTTATGTACCATTATGAAGTAGCTCCCATCTCATGATAACATTTAAGCATCCAATTAATCATGCATGATATTATGGTTTGTGTAACTTGCTATTGGAATTTTCATGAAATCTCATTCCTCCCATATGCATAACCATGTTATAGGTACTGGAATTTCTCATGGAAAGAGGGTAAGCATAGATGGATAAACTTGTATAATAAGTTACATGAGTTACTTGACACTATGGAAGCATATTTTGGAATGTATATTGTATGTTCATATGTTGGTGTTTTGAGGTAGTAACCTTTAGACAATGTTTACAATATCTTATTCAACGAGTTTGAACTTGAAATTTGGTATGGTTATAGTTAAGATATAGAGCTTTAAATGAACACCAAGAACGCCTCAATTGGATAAGTATTTGATTTGTTGTGATTTTGTAAAATTAAAGTTAAAATCTGGAATAGGGAAAAGGTAAGCAATTGGAGGCAGTAACGTTCCAACATTAATTTCATATAGTAAACGAATGAGTTTTTCTATGAACTTTTATGAGCTTAAATAAAACGTCTATAGCTTCAAATCCATAGGTAACACGGTTCATTTGGATAAGTAACGAAAGAGAAATAAATTTTTGAAATTAAGGCAAAAAAACTGGAAGTTCTAGATTTTACCAAATAAACAGTATTTTTGAACGAATAAACTAATTTCATTAAGACAATGGAACCTCAGTTTTATATTTTTCCCTCAAATTTTAATGAAAGAGCTTTCATTAGAAATTGAAACCAACCTATTTTGATTTTTCTAGAATTACTAAATGAATAGTAATATGAACAATACTCGAGAGCAATTCTTTTGAAAATGGATGTTTCCAAAGCAAATGATCATGTGATTGGTCCAATGACTTCTAAATAACTATAATTGAGGTTAAAAATAAGGATGAGACATTTTGGTATCAGAACAAATGATTCTGACTTAAGAAATACTCTGAATAGATTATTTGTAGACTGATATTAGATTATTCCTAGACCCTAACCCTAAATAGTAAGTACTTTGTTAAGTTAGGGTACTTATATAACTGTGATAAGGAATGAAAAGAATGAGCTAATCCTGACTAGAGTACAAAATTTATGGAGAGTATGTATTGATTACAGGAAATTGAATTATGCAACTAGGAATGACCATTTCCTTTCAACATTTATAGATTAAATGTTGGAAAAACTTACTGGAAAAGCTAATTACTATTTTCTTGATAGATTTTTAGGGTATTTTCAGGTTCCAATTACATCAAAAGATCAAAAGAAGACGACATTCACATGTTCATTTGGTACCTATGCTTATAGGAGGATATCATTTGGCTTGTGCAATGCTCCTAGAAGAACATTTCAAAGAGCTATGATGTCCATATTTAGTAAATTATTAGAAAGTAACATGAAGGTATTCACAGATATTTTATAGTGAATGGTAAGGATTTTGATCAGGTTTGGAAATTTTATAAAAAGTCTTAGCAAGATGCATTGAGAAAAAGCTTGTGCTGAATTTTGAGAAATGTCATTTTATGGTAGATAACGATATAGTTTTAGGGTAGCCTCATTAGATTAATTAGGCATCTTAACATCCATCTAGGCTTCTTGTGAATCGACCTAGGTTAACCTCTAATTACTATTGGTTAGCTTAGTTTTGTTTGATAATTAAAATGACAGTTATTCAAATGGCACCGTTGCCGGGGAGCCTTACTTGTTAAGGTTTCCTAAGCAATCTCCTAAGCCTAAAAATCATAAAAAGTAGATAGGTGTTTTAGTTTTTCTATGTATTTTGTGTTTTGTCTTGTTGAGTCACGACCAATTGCCTTTTTAGTTGCGACGAAAGTGCTTAAAATTAATTTTTGAGTGTCTCTGTGAACTTTAGTCCCAACCAAAAGCACATTTGGTCACAACCAAAAATTTTTGTTTTCAACTCATTTTGCTCTCTGTTACATTTAGTCGCGACTAGTTTCTTTGTGGTCGCAACCAAATATATTTTTCATCTAGTTTTATTTTCTGTAATTTCTAGTCTCAACCATTTTTACACTTAGTCGCAACCAGAAACTGAAAACTTCAAGCATTTTATTGTCTGTGGTTTTTAGTCGCAACCAAAGTGATATTTGGTCGCGACCAAAAATCCTGATTCTGAATTTTTTTCCCTCTGTAATTGATAGTCGCGACCTGTATTTCATTTTTGTCGTGATCTCTATTCTCTGTGCTTATTAGTCGTGACGTAGTGACCTTTTAGTCACGACCTTACTATTTTAAACTGTGATTATTTAATCTGAATTCTTGGAATTGCTGCATCTATGACATATTTAATATTCTGTATCATTGTTGAGCGTGATTTGTATGAACAGAAGCTCTGAATTCTTTCCTTTGGATAGAGAAATACATATAACACTTTGGCAAATTAAGAAGCTAAGATCTTAAATCAACCTAGACCTTCAGGTTGCATCTTTTGTTGAGCTTAGCTCTTCAGGTAAATCTGGTGCAGCTGAAATTGATTGTGTATCTGGAGCTATATTAGATAATCATCTTGTCATGGCGTATGTTAATGAAGCTGAAACTTATACTCATAATCAGAATATTCAAAATGAGCAACATGGAGAGAATAACATGAACAATAGAAGATCACATAGGAGCATAAGAGAATTGACTTCTTCTCATGCAAACTTTGATCCTTTCCGTACTTGTCATACTTTGGATGTTAATTTTGATTTGAAAGGTCCTTTGTTAAGTAACTTACCAAAATTTTATGGATTGGCAAGTGAAGATCCTTTCAAGCACTTGAAGACTATGCAGTGGGTTTGCTCATCCATGAAACTTGTAGGTGCTGATATGGATGCTGTGCAGAGACAAGTATTCCACTTTATACTTGAAGGAAAGGCAAAGGAATGGTTTTATATGCTACTATATCATACACCTCAAGCATTGGATTCCTGGAATAAATTGAGGACTGCTTTCCTAGAGAGATACTTCCCTACTTTAAAGACAGCTACATTGAGGAAGCAGATTTTTGCTGCAAAATAGTATGATCAAGAATCTTTCTTTTGGGGAAGATTTCAAGAGCTGTTTGTTAGATGTCCGTACCACTAGGTTCTAAGTGAGCATTCGGTGCAGTATTTCCATTTAGGATTGTGATGTGTGTGTACAGAAAGAATCTGGATGCAGCTACTGGGGGCTCTATTGATGATTTGACTCCAAATGTAGTATAGAATCAGAATGAGAAAATAGCAAGCAATGACCAGCAGTATGGGGGATGTGATGCTAGGCAAGTCCATGAGGTATCTGTAAGGCTCAATTGGAAAATTCACATATTCAAAGCCCATACTCTCAAGCTCTTGTTGCTCCTAGTTGTCAACTTTGCTATTCTCCTATGCACACCATTGTCAATTGTCCAACACATTGTGCAGGTGTATCAGCTATCTATCAAGGCAAACTAAACTAGTATCCACAAAGGAATCCATACTCCAACACATGTAATAAAGGATAGAGAGATCATCTTAATTTCAGATGGAAGGATGGAGATGGAGACAGGAATTTTGGGCAGAATAGATTCAATAATGATAGACAAGTGGCTTAATCTTCTAGAGCTATAGAAGTACTCTTTGCTACAAAGGATGATGGAATATCTGAGATAATGAAGAGCATTAATATGATGAATTCAAATATAAACTCCATCAACGCAAACTTCTGCTCTAATTTCAAGGACTTGAGATCTACTGTGGAGAACAACCAAGCCATGGCAGAGTCCAAGTTTGTTGCCTTGGATAATAAGATGGAATAGTGGGAAACAAAAGCTGTAAACTTGAATGGATATGTATCACATCTAGCCAATTCCATTAATGATGTTCAGGCAAGAATCAGTGGAGATATACCTTCGAACACAGTTGTTAACCCCAAATCTGTGAATGTCATAAGTTTGATAGATGAAGTTGGGGAACAAGCTATAGATGTTAACAATAAACAGGAATGTGAGGCAGACACTAATTCCAATAGTAGCATTGAGAAATCTGAAAGTACAAAAGAAGCACAACCACTGGGGAATGAAGAGCGTACAAAAAGTCAAATAAATTCTGCCCCAAATTCAGAAGGTTGTAGATAGCTAAATAGCAAGAAAATTGCGTTGCCTAAAGCTATGGATTATGATTTAAGGAATCCTAGAGTGGACATAACTGAAGAAACACAACTACCAGTAAATTTAGAACTCAAGCAGCAATAAACAACCTCTGGTGTAGTTGAGGAAAAGATACATATGAAGGAACTACCTATCCCAAGGGAATTCATGAGTAGCAAGAGGATGGCCTTAGAAGAGTAGAATAAGGAAGTGCTTAATTCTTTCAACAAGATTAAAGTGAATGTACCTATGCTAGAGAGAATTCAAGGAGTATCAGAATATGCAAAATATTTGAAGGACAGTTGCACACAAAAGGAAAGACATAAACCTAATGAACTGGTGCAAGTGGGACTAAAGCTTTTGCACTCTTCAACTCTCAACTTCTAGTAAAGTGTAAAGATCCAGGTGTATTTTCTATTCCTTGTACAATTAGCAAAATAACTATTCCAAAAGCATTGCTAGATTTAGGTGCTGCTATCAATATTATGCCAAGTTTTATTTATCATGCCTTAGGGTTAAATCTAATCAAATCAACTAATGTGTTAGCTCAATTGGCTCATAAGAGAATTATTAATCCTAAGGGAATTTTAGAGGACATTTTAGTTCAAGCTAAGGAACTTGTTTTTCCTGTGAACTTTTATATTTTAGATATGTCAAATAAATCTCTTGATGATAGTACTCTTATTCTAGGAAGGTCATTCTTGAAGACAACTAATACTATAATTTGCATGAAAAATAGAATTATTAAAATAGAATTTGGTGGGCACATAATTTAGTTTAACATGTATAGACACCTACATCAGGATCATTCTCTCCTAGGACTTGATATGATGGGTGCATCACTTGGAAATAAGTGTGATAATATTCATGAGCTTGAAAATAATGATAAAGTTGAAGAATCTTCCATTTCTAACTCCTCCACTGATTTCTCTATTTTTTCTTCATCTAATGTGATGTGTTATGTATTAATTCTAAAATTAATGGCTGCTTACCACTATGGGTGATTTCTCTTCATCTTCATCTAATATTTCTTTCTATTGGAACTAACCTCACTATTTCTAGCAAATGTAACAGAGTTATAGGACAAGGATTATGCAGCATACTTTGAGAGACAAGGAATTGGAACCTCTGAGTTAGGGAGTTTTCAATTCAATAATTATATACTATATTTTAACCCTGTTCATGAGAGCTTCAAATTGGAATTTTTAGATATTTCAAGACTGCAAAAATTGAAGGACGTTGTCCAACATCGACAGAATTTCATTGCAAGGACAAATATGGATAATGTAGCAGTTATATCATCAATACCATTCCTACTATCTTTTGGATATACATATATTTTGCAAGCTGTGGATTATCTCTTAAGATAGATAAAGGCTATATCAACAAGACAAGATGAAGCAGATGGTACAGCATCCCAGGTTAATGGCCAATTATTCAAGTTGCACAAGGAGAACTTTAAGTCCCTATGATACTCATATTGTCTCCTTCCTTGTTTCCCCACTTACAATAGTCTGGTTTACATTGTTTTACTTATATACTTGAGTTATAAATTGTTGATTAAGTATGGGGGAGGAGACCAAGTCAGTAGGGGTAGATAAAAATTAATAAGTTCATCTTGAATTCTAATTCATCTTTGTTCTCTTCATTACTTTGGCCTTTGCATGTGTTTCTCTACTTCTTCACATTAAGGACAATGTACAAATTAAGTGTGAGGGAGTAGTTTGTGAAATTGGTAAATAAAAATCAGATAATGCAAAAATGTCAAGTTTCTTCTCTGTGAAAATTAGATGCGACCAATGAACATGTTTGTTGCGACCAGTAATTCTTACTTTCTGATGATTACCTGTCTGTGATGTTTTAGTCGTGATATATGCTTATCTTTGTCGCGACTATAACTCTCTATGAATTTTGGTCATGACTAAAAGGACACTTGGTCGCGACCTGAGTTTGTGTGTTTGTTAGGATTACTCTCTATGACCGTATGTCGCGACCAATGTGCATGTTAGTCATGACCAATATTCCCTATTTTCTGAAAATTTCTTCTCTGTGTAAAAGAATCGTGACCTAAAGACCCTTTTGTTACGACTAGATTTAAACTTCTGCTGAAAAATTCTCATTTCATCTGATTGTTGCTTGGTCTAATTGAACACATAGATTTAAAAATGAATTTTGAACACATACTTTTGAACATTGGCAAGTTTGATGAAATATGAGTTGCTTTTTTCATTGATTTACTATTGGAAATTGTGTTTCATAATGATTAATCTCATGTATTTTCTTTGATATTCATGCAATCTTGTCATAGTGAGTGGATTAGGGTGAGCGAACCAGATAAAAGGAATTTGAGCATCCAACAGATACTCATTTATATTGTGCGACACCATCTAGTTTGGTAACTTTGCAGAACTTATCTTAATCCTTGATTCAAAATCACATTAGCTTCTTGGAATTATGAATATGATAGGGGCATTTCTTTCAAAATCCTTTTGCCTAAACAATAGCCACATAAAAAATTAAATCCCTTGCTTAACCCCTTTGAGACCTTCACTTTCTTTTAAAATTTTATCCTTAGTTAATGAATGTTGTATAGGATTTTTGCTGCTGTAGTTAGTCTTAACTATGCAATAACTGATAAATTGCACAACTTGTTGGATATCTGAATTTTAATATATGTACTATCTGGTTCAATAGTGAAAAAATAGAGAAACGTAAAACGAAAAAGTATAGAAAAGAGAAAAGAAAGAAAGAAAGAAAGAAGAGATAAACCAGATAAAAAAAGATGTGATATTCAACTTGTATGAAAGGAAAATATTTGGTGAATTGTGATACTTTCTGCAGTTGCACAATTAGGACTATGATCAAATGTTGAATTAGTTTGAAGAAGTAAGATCATGTACAGTATTTCATTAATCATTGACATGTATTTCTATTTTATCACTTGGCCTTTCCAACATACAACCTAATAAAGACCCTTTGATTAGGCAAAAAGATATTTGATGATACTTGTAAGAGAGCATTTAACACTTATTGTACCTAATTGGCATTTAGATTTTTGGCTTTCATGTGATGCATCAAATGAAGTTGCAGATGCAATGTTCGGATAGAAAGATGTTAAGCTGTCTAAAGTCATTTCATATGTCTGTAAGACATTAGATAGTGCTCAAAAGAACTATACTACCATAGAAAAGAACTCTTTGCCATTGTGTTTGCACTTGACAAATTCAAATATTATCTTTTGAGTTCTAAAGTTATTATAGAAACTGACCATGCTGCTGTAAAGTTCTTGTTTAAAAAGTCACAATCTAAGCCTCGGCTCTTGAGATAGATGCTACTAATCCAAGAATTTGATGTGGAGATAAGGGATAAAATTGAAGCAGAGAATATGATAGTTGATCATTTAAGCATGTTGCTTGAAAGTATAACTGGAGTATTAGATTATGATATCACTTGTGATTATTCTATTTTTGCGATTTCTATATTACACCTTGGTATTGTCACATAGTGAACTATATTGTTATGATATAATTTTACCTTCTTTATCTCATTTCCAAGGCCAGAACATCAAGCATGAGGCAAAATATTGCATATGGGAAACGCCTATACTGTGAAAGATATGTAGTGATCAAGTTATAAGAAGATGTATGTCAAGTGAAGTAGATAGTACAATATTTCACGTCAATGACCATTTATTGAAGCTATACAAAGAGAACTTCAAACCCCCTAATATTCAGGTTGTCTCCTTCATTATTTTACCACTTATAATAGTATGTTTTACTCAGTTTTTCTTATATACTTGGCCTTTGCATGTGTTTCATTAGTTCTTCACATTGAGGACAATGTAAAAAATAAGTGTGGGGGAGGATGAACTTTAGTGTGTGAAATGAGTGAATAAAAATAAGATAATTACTATGATTTTGTGTCTTTTGATAGTGACCTTATATTGTTCTTGTCATAACTAATGTGTGCATGCCAAGTTTCTTCTATGTGAAAATTATTACTATTGTCTATTTTTGTCATTACCAGGAGTTCCTATTTTATGAAGTTTACCCATCTGTGATATGAGTCGTGATATGTGCTTATCTTTGTTGTCATATCATAATTTTCCCCTATCTGTATAGTACTGATAGTGGAAATAGGTTTGGAAAGGATTATGACAAAGATCAGAAGAAATAATAAAGGTTAGATGATTCTTTAAGGAAGAGAATGACTAAAATAATAAGTAGAAAATGTTAAAGGTAAAAAGTGAAAATAGAAACAAGATTTGGGCCAACAGTGGTAATTTTCAAAAGTTAAGGGACTTAAATATAATTAAGTAAAAAGTTCAAGGGCAAAATTGTAATTATAGAAAGATCAGCCCAGAAAGGATTATAACTGCCCAGAAGTTTTTCAGTCCCACATTCTATCAGTAAATAGAGGAAGTTACACTGGTTAATCTGGCATGATACAGAAATTTTATTAGGGCTCTAGACAGCAGAAAATTATCTGATAGTCTAAAAGTTATCTAAATTTTTATCAGATTCCATGGACATAAGATATAAGTGGGGGAATTATAGGAAAGTGTGCCCTACAATGTCAGATGTTATGAATTTGATAGAACCCTGGAAGAAGTCCTGTATAAAAAGTTATTCTCATAACACTGAATTTTGATGGGAGTTTGATAACATCCGTGATCTGATAATGGAACTTATCGATATATGAGCCTGGATAGAATGAGATCAGATGACCTCATATATAGGCCCATGACGACGTCAAGGAGGGCCCAAAATCTAGGGTACCAATTCATTAGTAGAAGGGTCCAGTGTCCAGAAAAAGTGCGAAATTATGAAAATGCCCCTGGATGCCCAGATTGTACAAGAGATGGATCAAGAGCATTTTGGTCATTCTGGACAGGCCAAAAATGTGTCATATAGTATAAAGAGGATTATTTAGAGCCCAGATACACCCTGAGGCAGTATAAAGAGATGTGAAATGACGATTTTTGCCTTTAGGGTCAATATAGTGAAAGAAAGGACACAAAGGGTATTTTGGTCATTTTCAGAGAAATGGATGGCAGATAAATACTCAGTATAACCATGTCAAGGGTATGAGAAGTCTAGAAATTGATTTCCAGGACAAAATACATATCCTGGTATATTATAAAAAATTCAAAACAGAAAATTTTTCCAGAAGCTTCCTTATACTATGAGCACGCCACCTAACCCTCTTAGGTGTCCCATGAGCTTTCTCACATGATGTCATAATTATTCTTTTATGAAAAAGTAAAATCCAAGATTAAATGTGAGCCTTTAGATCAAATAGTAACCAAATCAATTTTGGCGATTGATTTTTCTTAGATTTTGGCTATAAATACCCCCTCATTTCTGCATCAAAACCGTGGCTTCATGGACCCTTGGGGAAACTCTTGCAAAATGAAAACTCAAGCCAAGACAAAGAAGGTTCAAGGTACCAAAGTTCAAGCAAGCTAGAGATTAAAGGTAACCAATCTCTCCTAGTTTATTTTTCTTTGATTTGGGAGCTTGAACTTAGAGTTTTCATGGGAGAAAAGTTGAGTTTTCTCTAAGGGGAGGTGCTTCCCAAATACCTTAGATGAAAGGGGAAAGAAGAAATTAAAGTTAGAAACATATGATTGAAACTTAAACAAGCTAGTTAAGTGATTGGTTGTTGAATCAAATTGATATTCTTGACTTTGCCATGGTGTGCCCTTTTGGTCTGCACTGTTCATGAGGGAAGGAAATGGAATTTCAATGATTTAATGCTTCCATTGACTTTATATGATGATTTTGTGTAGGTTTGGAAAGGTTTTGAACCTTGGAAACATTAAAATCTCACGGTTGTAGTTTTTGAAATCCTTCATAGTTACTATTCACTCGCATGAACAGTGATTAAAATTTCATGATTTTGATAGTTCCAATGGTTTTAAAATGAAAAGTTATGTAGGGTAAAGTGGAGAAACAAGTATGAGAAGCATTAGAATCAAAATGAGAATTTTTGAAAGAATTGTATGCCTATGTTCAGTTCTGTACAGCAGGCCATGATGGAGCTGAAATTTCATGATTCTAAACTCATAAATGAATTCAAAAGATGAAATTGTATAGGGTAAAGTCAAGACATCAATTGATTCAAAGACGAAGTCCATTAGTTAAGATTAAAGAAAGTAAATGAACTTAATGTTCAAGAGGGAGTTATGTTAGTTAAAGTAAGTTTAATGCTCAAGAAAATTAGATGGTAATGGATGAATGGTTATGTGATATTAGGGATTGGTTGGTATGCTCCAAAAGAGGCAGCCACATGTCCAAGAGATATGAGAAGAAAGAAGCAAGATAAAGTGAAAGAAAGTCAAGTCTATAAGGTAATGAACTTACCTCTTTATGTGCTTGATGTGGTATGCTTATGTGTTGACATGTATATGATATTTGAATGATGTTGTGATATGATAAATGATGTTGAATGTATTGTGAATAACATGTTTTCAATGGCCATGCACTTTATGCAAAAGTATATAGCATGATAGCATATCACTAACCAAAGAAAGTTTAATGAACTTACATATCATGCATTAGCATCCATCTTGCATATTTAAGTTGTAATATTTGCTACTGAGATTCCCTATAATCTCACTCTCCTATAACCAACCAATTTAGGTCAAGCATGATGGATAATGTATGCATGGAGAAAAGCTAAAGTATGGAAGAAGAAAAGTGAAGTATTTAAGATGTTAGCATATCTATGCACTTTCCATGTATGTCAAAGCCATGTAAATCATCTATTTATGTGATGAGATTGTATGAAACAATTATTGTATAACCCCATGATGTATATGAATTCATACAAGGCAAAATAGATTATTCATGTATGTTTGAACAATTATTAAAAGTAAAAGAAAGGAAACTGAAATAGTAAAAATATAGGTCCTGAAGTAGTTTTATTGTGGCTTCATATAAGCAAATGAAGGAATTATTTCATGAAATTTTATGAGCATGTAGTACACATCCAGATCTTTACGTGAATAGGTACAATGTTTCATTTGGATGTTTATATGAAGAGAAATGAATTTCTAAAGTAAGGGACCAGAATCTGTTTCTAGAGTTTTTGATCAAATGAACAGTAAACTTCAATGAATAAACTGTATTAATTGGCTAATCAAAGAAATTATTTTTCCTTAAATTTCAAGATGTTATCTTCACGTAGCTTTTTGAACCACTTTATTTTGATTTTTCTAGAATTAGTTATAGTTTTTTGAATTCATTACGTAATCTGGAATACCATATGAACAGTAACCCGAGAAAGAGTAAAATTCCAGATTTGGCTAATGGACTTCCAAGGTCTTGTAAGTGCTTCTAAATGCTACTGAATGGTCCCTAAGACATATGAAAGTAAGGATATTACATTTGTTATGATTGTAACTCTGTGAATTTTAGTAATGACTGGATTAACATTTAGATAGTGACCGGAGCATGTGTGTTTAACAAGTTTACCCTCTGTGATTATGAGTCATGACCAATATTTCTTGTTTTATGAAGATTTCTTCTTTGTGATAAACAGCTGAGACCTGGTGCCCTTTTTGTCTGACTACAAGTGAACTTCTACTAAAAATTCTTCTATTTCATTTTTATTGTTGCTTGGTCTTTAGAATTTACTGTCATAGATTTAAATTGAACTTTGAACATATACTTTTGAATGTTGGCAAATTTGATAAAGTGTGAGTTGCTTGTTTCATTGATTGATTACTGTAAATTGTACATCATGAATGATTAGTCTCATGTATTTTGTTTAATATTCATGCAATTTAGTCATGGTGAGTTGATTAGAGTGAGTAAGCAAGATGGAAGGATTTTGAACCTCTAACAATACTCCTTTATATTGTATGACACCATCTAATTTGGTAACTTTACAAAACTTATCTCAATCCTTGATTCAGAACAATATTAGCTCCTTGGAATTGTGAATATTATAAGAGCATTTCTTTCAAAATCCTTTTGACTAAATAGTAGTCACATAAATATTAAATCCTTTATTTAATCGCTTTGACACCTTCAGTTTCTTTTAAAAACTCCATCCTTGATTAATTAATATTGTACAATATATTTGTTGATGTAGTGAGTCTTTAATTGTGAACTAATTGTTGAGTTGCAATCATTTCTATTAGATCTAAACCTCAATGTGTTTGTCATCTGGCTCAAAGGAAACAAAACAAAGAGAAAAGGTACAGAGAAAAGAAAATAAAATAAAAGAGAAAGAAAGGATAAAGAAGAGAAAAACAAAGAAGAAATAGACTAGATGACAAGAAGATGTGATATTCAACTTGAATGAAAGGAAGTTAGATGATGACTTGTTACTTTCTGTAGTTGCACAATTAGAATTAGGATTAAGTGTTGAAGTAGCTTGAAGAAGTGAGATTATATGAATTATTTCATTAACCATTCACACTTATTTCCATTTTATCATTTAGTCTTTCTAATATTACAACACTAATAAAGACCCTTTAATTCATAACCCTTGTGGCATTTAGTGGTAAAGATGAAAAATGGTTATAAGCCTATGGGAAGTCTAAGCTATGGTTGAGTGAAAATTATCTTGATAAGATAGTGAAGAAAACACAATATCTAGTGAGGAAATCTTAACCTAGTTGCTTACTATGATTTAATTGCATGAGTTAGATTTTTTAATTGACATGAGATTAATATAGATTGTTGCCAATTGAAGAGAAAATATTGATGATTGCAAGTAATTATGCTGAATCTATTTTGCCAATCTTGCTGACCATGTGTGTTTGATTTCAATTTCAATCCATAATTTTGCTTAGAGTGCAAAGCTAAATATGGGGAAATTGATAAACTCTTATTTTTATATTGATTTTAGTGTGTTTAAGGAGAATTTTATTATTGATTTTATCCCCATTTACCAATATATTGAGAAATTAACAAATAAAATGAGAAGAATGGGTAATTAATTGATATAATTTGGTCATATATTGGAATATTATTTTGATAAGTAAATAATTTGTATCTTTTAAATCCCATTATAGGAAATGCTCATTAAGCACCAAGTCAACTTGTTGCTGTAACTAAAATGGAAAGAGAAGTTAGAATGAAACATAATGGTTTGTTTGACAGCTGGACCTAGTGACTGAAGGACCTGATAACAGAATTGAGATTCGTGCACATGCTGGCTGAAGGGAGTCCAATAGAGATTGATTCACGCATAACATAATAAATTATGCCATTCACACTGTTCCCTCATCATTAATTCACTTCAGATTACACTCTCTCTCATCTCTCTCACATGTAATTCAGACTCCATCCAAGATCCATTCTCATGCCATCCATCTCTCTCCTTTCGTATCTCCATTCTCTCTCTCATATGTAACTTTCCTCTATTCTAAGCAATAGAACTAGACGAAAGTTCTGTTTCTATCTTCATCTTCTCCTACATTCACATGACTGTTGTTGATCTATTTACTGTTGTGGTTGAGGTCTTGATAGTAATGGAAGGCTAGATTTCTTGTGCTTTCTTGGAGATGATGCTGAACCAAAACCCTTGATCAGAAACAGGGAGTTCAATTGTGTCTTTAATTCCATATCTAATTGTATCGAGTTGATATAGTTAATTTTAGTTTTATTAATTCAATTAAAGTTAGTAGATGATGAACATTAAGGAACCGAGTTGGATTTCCTGATTATGTTTAATTAAGCTTTGATGGATCCTCATCCTTGAACTAGTGGAAAATGGATGTGGTTAATTAGAGTAATTCTATAGCATAGTATAGTTGTATACGTTTAATTCATCGCCTTCTACCTCTTGAGTTGAATGATTCATATTTCTTTATTTAATGTTTGTGAGTTATAGCTTTGATTGAGATTTAGCTTATGAGTTGTTAGCTAGCACATTCTAATTCAACTAATTCATTTATCATACTCTGTGGATAATGAAGGTAAGGTAATCTCCAAGGGAACACACTTGTCATTGATTCATATCATCATCATCATCATCATTAACACCTAAAATCATAAACAGTAGAATAGGATTTACATTAAGAATTTGTTCAAACATCTTATCTCACAGACCATTTCATTAATTTGTAAAATTATGGCTCATTATATTAGTTAGAAACTTTAACATCCACTTAGACTCCTTGTAAATCGATCTAAGTTAGCTCTATTTTACTATTGGTTAGCTTAATTTCTTGTTTGATAATTAAAACGACAGTTATCATAATTTAGCCCATGAAGGCAGGAGACAACGTACAAGGCCCAAAATGGCATGTCATAGGCCCAATGATATTTTCATATAGGTATGTGGGCTACTATTAATAAAGACCCTAAGAAATTAAAATTATAAACATGCCATTATGTTATGTAAAATTATGAAAATACCCCTATGTTGTACTACTAAATAAGAGATTAGTGGAGGACATTTGGTCATTTGACCAAGGTTCGATGATCAAGGAGGGTTATCTGCATAGTTGACTGAGTTAGGGAATATCTCTGGTAATGTGTGAAAAGACAATAATGTCCTAGAATTATTAAAGTAAATAAAGAAGAAACAAGGGCACTTTGGTAATTTACCCAGATCAGTAATTAAGTTTAGACCCAGTCGAAGAATGTCAATAGTAGAAAAAATTTGGATACTAGATTTAAAGTTAGAAAACATAATATAGAATTTTAAAAAAATTAGAGTTATTAAACAGTCTAGTTTTTGTGAAATTTGACTAGGCTGGTATCAGATTGGACTAGAATTTTTTAAAATCTTCTTTTCCTCCACTTTGCGCCAAATATGGCCTTGATGGTGTCACCTTTTTGGCTTCTAGGGAAAGCTTGGTGGAAGATTGAATATGGACCATTAAATCAAATAATAACTAAAGTAATCTTGGCCCTTTATTTTCACCCAATTTTATCTTTAAATACCCCACATTTCTCTTATCATTCATGTACACACAAGGGAGCTATGGAGAGGTGTTGCTAAAATGAAATCCAAGCAAGAAGAAGAAGAAATCCAAGAGTCAATCAAGTAAAGATTCAAGGTAATTTTTTTCTCATATCTTTGTATCATGTTGTAGGAAGATTTCTCTTAGATTTGGATGCTGAAACACCATTCTTCTCTCCATTTTGGCTGCTGGACATGATTTAGAATTAGAGAAAAAAATATGAATTTTAAGTCATGGAATGTTTAAACAAGCTTAAATAAGCTTGAATAAATAGTATTAGCTTGGAAATTCAAATGTGCATGGAATTAGGTTGTTGAGTTCATTGCTTCCACTATACAAAACACTGTTCATGTGAGAATTTCATAATTTTAATGCTTCCAATAGATTTAAAATGAGAAATTATGTGGGATAAAGTAGAGAAACAAGTAATTGAAGCATTGGAATCAAAATAGGAATTTTTGAACAAACCCTTATTGTGCCACATTTTTGTTCTGTCCAAGCCTTAAGGAAGGAGTTGAAATTTGTCAATTCTAACTTCATATTTGGATTTATTGGCGAAAATTGTGTGGAAAATGCTTAATGCACTAATTAATTCAAAGCGCAAGATAATTAACTGAAATTAAGAGAAAATTAGTTAAGATAAGGAGAGCTAGTCTTCCATATGGTATATGATCATGGTCCTAATGAATTGACCAAAAGGCTTCAATGTTGAAAAGTTAGGGAGCAAGTTTAAGAACAAGGAAGGAAGCTTAAGTTCAAGGTAGTTGACTTATATCTTTATGTGCTTAATGTGTTATGCTTGTGTGTTGACATATATATAATTATTGAATGATGTTGTGACATAATGAATGATGTTAAATATATTATAAATAACATGTTTCCCATAGCCATGCATTTTTATACAAAGCATATAGCATGATGACATGTCACTAAATGAAGAAAGTTTAATGAAATTACATATCATGCAGTAGCATCTATCTTGCATATTTAAGTGGTAATGTTTGCTACCGAGATTCCTTAGAATCTCACCCTCCCACAACCAACCAATTTAGTTCAAGCATGATGGAAAATGTATACATGGAGAAGAGCTAAAGAATGGAAGAAAGAAAGTAAACAATTTGATATTCTAGCCTATGATGTATAGTCTTTACGAGTTATGTAAAGTGTCTATTTATGTGATAAACATTTATGAAATAATTATGTCATATGTAAATGATGTATGTGAAGACATGGGAAGCTTATTTGATGAAAATATATGGGAAGCTTATTCTATCTTATGAGTGATAACAAAATAAGTGATCAATAGTATCTAACTAAGAATGAGGAACTTTAGTGATAACTGTCATTTTAATTATCAAACAAAACTAAGCTAAACAATAGTAAATAAGAGGCTAACCTAGGTCAATTCACAAGGACCCTAAATGGATGTATAAGTTCCTAATTAATCTAATGAGCCACAAATTAACAAGTTAAAGAGATGGTGTTTGATGAGTTTCAATCTAACTAACTACTAAAAGCAAATCAGATGCTATTGTTTATACTTTTAAGTGTTTATGATAATGAGATGAATGAATGACGCTTGTACTCTTGGAGATTATCTTACCTTTATTATCCACAGAATATGAGGATTAGATCAGTTGAATTAGAATATGTTAGCTAAAAACTCGCTAGCTAAATCTCAATAAAAGCTATAACTCGCATACATTAAAAGAGATTAAGAATCATTCAACTCAGAGATAGTAGAATATGAATTAAATAGAATCGCTTCAATTAATCACAACTATGTTCAACTCGATCAAAGTTAAGAATTAATCAAAGGTGAGTTATGCAGAAATAAGAAATCCAACTTGGTTCCCTACTTCTTTGTCATCTACTACTCTAATTGTATCAGTAATTAGAAAGCTAACTACATCAACTCGATACATTTAACTCTAAATTAAAGACACAATGAACTCCCTATTCAGCTCAAGGATTCAGGTTCTGCAACTTCTCCAAGAGAGTACAGTAGCTTAGCCTTACATTGCCATCTAAACTTCAGCAGCAACGAAAAACATAGTAGCAGTCATAGTGAAAATGATAGGAGAAGATGATGAACTATAGAACTTTTCTCTAGTTCTATTGACTAGAATAGAGGAAAGTTGTAGAAGAGAAAATGAACTGGAGAAGAAAAGCGTGAATGGAATGGAAGAATGGGTCGGTACAAATCTGATATGGAATGGTGTATGAATGGATGTGTGAATGGAGAAGGAATTGGATCTGTGTGTATTAGCTCTCTCTCCAGGCGTGTCTTGAAATGATATGTGATGGTGTGTATTTATATGTATAGAAGGATGAGAATGGTAGCTGAAATGGTGTGAATAATGTGTGGAGTGCTTGAGCTGCTGCTGAAATGTGTGATTTTGTTGTGTGTGCATTAACAGTGCTTCTCCATGTGCCATCATATGCATAATCTCCCACTTGCAATCTGTTCCTCAATTTCTGGATCTAGCCCACGTGCTGTCACATGTCATCAACTTCTTTAGTCCAGCTGTCATTCTCCTTTTATGTATTGGTCTGTGATAGAAAATTAGAATAAACAGATTATTTATTCACTTTAAGCACTAAATTGATATCAATTAATTCTCAACTCTTCTAAATTTATTTATTTAATAACTGCTCAATATATTGATAAATGGGGATAAAATCAATAATAAATTCACTTTAAATACATTGCAAATCACTACAAATATATTCATATTTGGCACCATTCTGGGATGGAGCAAGAACTTACCACACTTCTCAATTTTCAATCAACATTCTACAATGCCCACTTTCAATGCGAAGTCCATATGTTTGGGTAGTAAATTAGTGACTAAATGTGTCTATCCAATAATTGTCAACTTTCACGCAGTTCTAGGAATGTGTGAAATATCACCGCCCATCTCAACTTTAAATGAGGGTCCTAGAATGCCCCCTCTTGTTTCTAAGTTCATCCATCTAGCACACGAATGAGTGATCAAGTGTTTCTAGCTAGTAATAGGGAACTTTGGCATTGTTCTAGAATTGAGCAAAAACTTGCCACACATCTCAACCTTCAATTAACATTCTACAGTGACCACTTTCATTGCAAAATTTTTACATATGGTTTATGAACGAGTGATCGAGTATTTTTATCCAATAATGGGGAAATTTCCCACAGGTCCATAATTGAGTGAAATCCCATCACACATCTCAACTATCACGGAGAACTGTATATTGCCAACTTCTGGGGCAAACTTCATCCATGTAGGGATCGAACATGTGAGCAAGTGCTTCTAGCCAATAAATGCCGAGTTCCACGCAATTCTAGAACTGGGTGAGAGCTCACCACCCATCTCAACCTTTAGCAAGGATTCTAGAATGCACTTTTTTTTTCTAAATTATTCCACATATGGCATGAACCCACAAGAGAAAATCCCACGAACCCACAACCAATCAGAATATGAGCACCCCAAGAACGCTAAACAAAGGTCCAGTGACTCGTTTCAACCCTTGGACACAGAAGAAAAAGGACCCAAAGTGTTGGAAGATGCCACAAGGTTGACCAAGTCTTGGTGAGTATATAGTTCCATGAAGAACCCTATAGAGAGTCCACTCTCAAGGGACAAAGGGCTGGAAAGCAACTTTTTATTCAAAAGTCTAATCTGCCTCAAAAATTAGTCATACAATGTATTTGAAGAGATACTTTTTGAATATAACCTAAAGTATTAAATACAAACTAGGGACTCAAAATAGTAAATACAAACTAAAATAAAATAACTTGGACTCAATTCAAGTAATTTGGAAACCCAAAAGTCAAGCCTACTAAGTAAATTACTAATATTCGCACAAATACAATAATAAAAATAGAATTAGCAATTTAAGAGGAAAAAGTGATTATTTATGCCTAAATGAGTCTTCTTATGTTACTACTTGGTCCAAGGCATTTGAGTTGATGTATCCAAGCCCAAAATTGGTTTAGCAGCTCTATTTTCAACACAAATGAAATTAATGATGTCCTCAATTTTTTAATCTGATTTGTTGCTCCATTTGCTTTCTCAATGCCTCTTGCACTATCCTATTCAAAGCTTCCATAACCCTTTTAACTCTTGCTCTTGCGATTGGTCCAGTAGGAATATGCCAAGGATCCTTGGAAGTTGTAGAATCATCTTACTGTATTGCATCCACACAGGTAACAAATGAGCGATCAATTGTATCCAGCCAAGCATGGCGAACTTCAGTGCCTTTCTGGGATAGAGTGGGAATTCATCACACCTTTAATCAACATTCTACAATGCCCACTTTCAATGCAAAGTCCATACATTTGGGTAGCAAATGAGTGACTGAATATCTCTAGCCAATAATAGCCAACTTTCACACAGTTATGGAACTGGGTGAAAGCTCACCACCCATCTCGACCTTCAACTAGGATTCTATAATGCCCTTCTTTGTTACTAAATTGTTCCACACATGTGGTGAACCCACAAGAGAAAATCCCATGATCCCACAACCAATCAAGATATACACACCCCAAGAACGCTAAACAACTATCCGATGACCCGCTTGAACCCTTAAACATAGAAGAACAAGGACCCAAAGTGTTAGAAGATTCTACAAGGTTGACTAAGTCTTGGTGAGTCTTAGTTCCATGAGGAACCCTAGAGAGAGTCTACTCTCAAGGGACAAAGTGCAAAAAGCAACTTTTCAAGCAAAAATCCAATCTGCCTCCAAAATGGTCATACAATGTATTTGAAGAGAAGCATTTTAAATCTGAAATAAAAAGCAATAAATGAAACCTAGGAACTCAAAATAGTAAACACAATTAAATAAAATAACTAGGACTTAATTGAAGTAACTTGGAAACCCAAAAGTCAAATATGCCAACTAATTACTAATTTTCTCACAAATACAATAATAAAAATAGAATAAACATTTTAAGCTCAAAAATTGATTATTTAAGCGCAAATGAGTCTTCCCTTATGTGTTACTTGGTATAAAGCTTTTAGTAGCTCCATTTTTAGTACAAATAAAATTCGTGACATCCTCAGCATTTTTAATATGCTTTGTTGCTCTAATTGCCACTTGCTTTGTCAACGCCTCTTGTACTAGCCCATTCAATACTTCCTTAATTCTTTTAGCTTGTTAGTTGGAATATGCAAAGGATCTTTGGAAATTGAAGAGTCATCTTTCTGTATCATATCAATTTGTTACCTATGTTGAAAATGGAATTAGCTTTGATAAGAGCTAATGTGCAAGAAGATTGGGAGGCCACAATAGCTCAATTTCTGAATGGGATGAACAAAGGTATAACTGGTATAGTGTAATTGCAACATTATGGGTAGTTGGAAGATATGTTGCACCACTTGGCAATTAAGGTGGAAGAAGGTGCTCCAAAATTCTTTCCTAGATCAATTTATTCTTTGAAACAGAAACAGAAGAAGGAAGAAAATGCTATGCAAATAGTGTCTACTAAGGGAAAAGGAGAAGCTTTATCAAAAAGTAAATGTAAATCTGATTCAAAAACTTCTAGAAATAGAGATATAAAATGTTTGAAGTGTTTGGGCATAGGTCATATAGCTTCTCAATGGCCCAACAAGAGTTACGATTCTGAAAAATAATGAAGTTGTAACTGAAAGTGATAGTGATCATGAATCCTTGCCCTTGCTTAAGGATGCTAGTGATATAGGTGTTGAATATCCTGTGGAAGGAGAATGCCTTATGGTTAGAAGAGCTTTGAATTGTCAAATCAAGGAAGATGTGATGAATGACCAAAGGGAAAACATTTTCCATACTCACTGCCTCAAGGTATGTAGAATGATAATTGATGGTGGGAGTATTACAAATGTTGCAAGCAATACTTTGGTTGAGAAATTGAATTTGCCTACTGTTAGACATTCTAGACCATACAAGATGCAATGGATGAATGAATGTGGGGAAATTAAATTTGATAAGCAAGTTCTGATTTCTTTTTCAATTGGAAAATATTGAGTTGAATTATTGTGTGATGTTATTCCTATGCATGGTGGGTTTGATAGAAAAGTGAAGAAGAATGGGTTTACAAATAGATATTCTTTTATAATAAACAATAGACCCATTACTCTTGTACCATTGACTCCAAACCAAGTATATGAGGATTAACTCAAGATGAAAAATGAGAAAGACATAAAGAAATGAGACTGAAAATGAGAGAAAAGTTGAGAGCTCAAAAAAAGAAATGTAGAAAAAGCATGAAGAGAGAAAAGAAAAGAAGAAAGTGAGTTTGTATGCGAAAGAAAGATAGAACATGGAGGATGTGTATTGATTGCAGAGTTGTGAACAATATCACTGTAAAGTATCGCCATCCCATTCCTAGATTAGATTATATGCTTGATGAATTGCCTTGTTCTATTATATTTTCTAAAACTGATTTGAAATCTGGATACCATCAAATTAGAATGAGGGAAGGGGATGAATGGAAAACTTCTTTCAAAACAAAACATGGTTTGTATGAGTAGTTGGTCATACCCTTTTGATTAACTAAGACATTTAGTATTTTCATGAGGTTATTGAATCATGTTTTGCATTCTTTCATTAGAAAATTTGTTATGGTTTATTTTGATGGCATTCTAATATGTAGGAAGAATATGGATGAGCACTTGAATCATATGCATTGTGTGCTTGATGTTTTGATAAAGGAAATATTGTTTGCAAATATGAAAAGTGTCATTTTTGTAGGGATAAAATTGTTTTTCTTGGGTTTATGGTGAGTGCTAAAGTCATAGAGTTGATGAGAAAAAGATAAGAGCTATAAAAGGATGGCCAACACCCAAAAGCATACATGAGGTAAGAAGTTTTCATGGTTTGACTAGCTTTTATAGGTGCTTTGTAAAATATTTTAGCACACTTGCTACACCACTAACTGAGGTCATAAAAAAATTTGTTAGTTTTAAATGGTATAAAGCACAAGATGATGTATTCAATGAACTTAAGGATAAATTGTGTTTTGCACCTATGTTAGTTTTGTCTGACTTTAATAAAACATTTGAAATTGAATGTGATACATCTGGAGTTGGAATAGGAGCTATTTTAATGTAAGAAGGAAAGCCAATTGCTTATTTTTATTGAAAAGCTACTACATAGAGTAGCCTTGAAATATCCAACATATGAGTTTATGCACTCAAAAGTGCCTTAGAGAATTGGAAACACTACCGTTGGCCTAAGCAATTTGTGATTCACAATAATCATTAATCTTTGAAGAACATAAAGGGTGAAGGTAAACTGAACAAAAGACATGAAAGGTGGTTGGAATGTATTGAGATATTTTCATCAAATAAAAGAAAGGTAAGGAAAATATGGTGGCTGATGCTTGGTTTTGAATATATCAAGGAGTTGTATGCCAATGATGCTGATTTTTATGAAATGTTTATTGCTTATGAAAAGAAAGCATTTGACAAGTGTTATATAATTGATGGCTACTTGTTTAAGGAAAATAGATTATGTGTGCCTCAATGTTCTTTGTGGGAACTGTTTTTGGTAGAAACACATGGGGAGGAATAATGGGACACTTTGGTTTGAAGAAGACTTTGGATGTTTTATATGAACATTTATTTTGGCCTAAAATAAAATGTGACGTGGAAAGAATACATTCTAAATGCATAACATGTAAATGGGTTAAGTCTAGAGTCTTGCCACATGGTTTATATACCCCATTACCTGTGCCTAGTGAACCTTGGGTAGATATTTCAATGAACTTTGTTTTGGGTTTGCCCATGTCAAAAAGAGGGATGGACTCAATATTTGTGGTTGTTGACAAATTTTCTAAAATGGTACATTTCATTGCATGTCATAAACTGATGGTGCCACATATATTTTTGATTTGTTCTATAAAGAAATTGTGAGACTTCATGGGGTTCCTAAAAGTATTGTTTTTTATAGGGATACAAAGTTTTTGAGTCATTTGTTGAGAGTTTTATGGGGAAAGCTTGGTACTAAATTGTTATTTTTTACTGCGTGTCATCCCCAAACTAATGGACAAACTGAAGTTGTTAATAGAATTTTATCTCAATTGCTTAGAACTATGATTCAAAAGAAGTTGAAAAATTGAGAAGATTTCTTGCCATTTATTGAATTTGCTTATAATATAAGTGTGCATTCATCTACTGATTATTCTCCTTTTTAGATTGTGTATGGTTTTGATCAACTAACTCCTTTGGAATTATTACCATTACCTATTATAAGAGAATAAGTCTTGATGGGAAAAAGAAGGCTGAAACAATGAAGTAACTCTATAAAAAAGTAAAATAACATATTGAAAAGAAAAATAAGCAATATGCATCCAAGGCTAACAAATAAAGGAGTGTTCTTTTTTATCCTAGTGATTGGGTGTGGGTGCATATGATGAAAGAAAGATTTTTAGCTCAAAGAAAGTCCAAATTAGCTCCAAGAGGAGATGATCCCTTTTAAGTTCTTGAAAGAATTAATGATAATGCTTATAAAATTGATTTTTCTGGGGAGTATGCTGTTAGTGCTACTTTCAATGTGTCTAATTTATCTCTTTTTGATGTAGGTGATGATTCGAGGATAAACCCTTTTAAGAAGATAGGAAATTATGCAATACAAAAAGATGACTCTTCAACTTCCAAAGATACTTTGCATATTCCAACTGGACCAATCACAAGAGTAAGAGCTAAAAGAATTAAGGAAGCATTGAATGGGCTAATGCAAGAGGTATTGACAAAGCAAATCGCAATTGGAGCGACAAACCATATTAAAAATGTTGACGACGTCACTAATTTCATTTGTGCTAAAAGTGGAGCTGCTAAACCTATTTTAGGATTGGAGACATCAATTTAAAGGCCTTACCAAGTAGTAGCACATAAGGGAAGACTCATTTGGACCTAAATAATCACTTTTTGGAGTTTAAAATGTTGATTCTATTTTTATTATTGTATTTGTGCTAAAATTAGTAATTAGTTAGCAGATATGACTTTTGAGTTTCTAAGTTACTTGAATTAAGTTCTCCTTATTTTATTTTAGTATTTACTAGTTTGAGACCCTAGGTTGCATTTATTATTTTTTTATTTCGGATTTGAAATGTATATCTTAAAATACATTGTATGACTCATTTTGAAATCAGATTGCATTGTTAATGAAAAGTTGTATTTTTGCACTTTGTCTCTTAGGAGAGGATTCTCTCTAGGGTTCTTCATAGAACTAACAGACTTATCTAGACTTGATCAACCTTGTGGTGTATTCCAACACATCGGGTCCTTGTTATTCTGTGTTCAAGGGTTGTGGATCACCATATCTTTGTTTAGTGTTCTTAAGGTGTGTATAATCGGATTGGTTGTGGGTTCGCACCACAAATGTGCGAACAATTTTTTCTAGGCAAGAATATGGAACTTTGGCACAGTACTGGGATGGAGCAGAAACTCACCATACTTCTCAACTTTTCAATCAACAATATAGAATGCCTACTTTTACTGCAAAGTTCATACATTTGGGTAGCGAATAAGTGACCGAATGTCTCTTCCAATCTCGACTTTAAATGAGGATTCTAGAATGCCTATGTTTGTCTCTAAGCTGGTCCATCTAGGTGACAAATGAGTGATCTAGTGTTTCTATCCAATAATAGGGACTTTCGTGAAGTTCTGGAGTTGAGCAGAAACTCACCACATATCTCAACTTTCAATAAGCAATCCACAATGCCTCCTTTCATTGCAAAATTCATATATGTGGGCTATGAAGAGTGATTGATCTTTTTGAACCAATAATTGTGAATATTCATGCAGTTCTGGAATTGACTTAAATCTCATGCTACCCATATGAAAAGTCTCGCTATTGTCGCAACCACAACTTTCAAAATCATGATTAACCCAATAATGTAGTATAAGGCACAACCCTATCATGCTTGTCAAGGAGCCTTTCAAGTGGAATCCTAAACATTAGTGAACAATAACATTGAAAGCCTAAGTAAAAGCATGGGCTCTTCGTTTGATTCAAATATTGGTGCAATAGAAATAAGAGTGCAGCAAAAGTAACTACTTTTGTATTTTTGATTAGTGTGAAAATGGTTTGGACTGTAAAAGAAATATGATAGGAAAGACTCTTGAATTGGATAATGCAAGCACCCTCTATAAACTACCAATCGGTAGATAAAGACTCTAATCAATTGAATTAATTATGAACAATCTCCAATAATCAATCAACTAACTAGAAATCAAACTAATATATATATATATATGCAAATCGATAATCACATCTTCCAAATCAATTACAAGTATCTACTGTGATAATAATCAATCGATATTCAATCCTCATACATATTATAAAATCCCTAAACTAGAAATCCCAAAACTTAAAATGAGTGCAGACTAAGATAGAATAACTCCCCATTATCGTTTGTGAGCTCAAGCTATGTTGTCTATTGCCAAGAGGATAAAAATCTAGCCTCTCATAGCTCCTACCATGCTTCAATCACTGTCCAGAGTTAATGCAATGTGTAGAAAAGAGGATGGAAATGTGAAGAGAAAGGTGGTAGAGTGGATTAATAGGGGTAGAAATGGATAAATCTCTGAAAAGATCAAGAAAAATGAAAGATTTGATCAAGGTTATTGAGAGGATTTGTGAAGATGAGAGCAGCTTCAACTTGGCCAAATCTGGCAAAATATCCAATGGCCCAAGTTTGGTTGCTCACCCTTACCTTAATTGTAGAGTGATCTAAATGAAAATGCATAACTTAACTAATTGTCTATTTTAGTCGTGACTAGATCCATATTTAGATCATGACCTGAGGACACAGAGAACCTCCTAGAAGAAAAATAGGTTGCGACCAATAGACTTCAAGATTACAACTAAACATCAAAGAAGCTGACTTTCTCAATTCAGGTCCTCTTTGTCTAGTACTTTCTTCTTTGATCCACTTTGGGTCTTTAAGTCTCTTCCAAAATCCCTACAAATCAAAATCAAAACTAATTGTAAAGGCTAAGCTAATTAAAAAACAATATATGCAGTTTGGAAGAGCTAATTGACTTTTTACCCTTTAATAAGCATATTGCCATGCACAATCATGTATTACCATATATTCATAATTATAGGTATAAAATGAATGATAATTACAGGTACAAAAGCCTTGAAAATGTCAAAGAAACTATATACAATTTGTATCTTATCAATTATTTCA
Source organism: Leucaena leucocephala (assembly GCA_037074615.1). Taxonomy (NCBI): domain Eukaryota; kingdom Viridiplantae; phylum Streptophyta; class Magnoliopsida; order Fabales; family Fabaceae; genus Leucaena; species Leucaena leucocephala. The sequence goes on from CM073527.1 coordinate 3,350,759, forward strand.
CATTTGAACCTTTGTACTCTTGAACAAAGAAATAAATCACACCTAAATCAGTGCTGGCAAAACTGAGAGAACAACATAATCAACAGTAAACCCGAGACAATTAATCAATCATCTTTTAGGAATACAAAAATGATAACATGAGCAATGCCAAGTAATTAACTACTTGGTAAAATTAACCTTAAATGTATGAGCGTAATATATTCTCTATAGGGATGCAAATGTTTAGCTCTCTAACCTCTTATTGTTAGGGTTCTTTCACTCTAATTTAATGTAGCAAACACCCTACCATAGGCTTGTAATGGCTATAAGTCTCCTATACTATATAGCACTCATGCAAAGAATTAAGAGGTGTTTTGGGGTTGAAATAATGGAAATATCTTGTGAAAATGGAATGGAATATAATTAAGTGTCATAATTAAAGATAATGCAAGTCAAATTTTATCTGAATTAGCTCAAATCATAACCTTCTATTCTAAGGAAGTACTTATTTCAACTTTATTCTTTTGCTATAGCTTCTTGACAATGGTACAAATTTATTAATTTTTTAAATCAATAAACAGGGGTACATACAATACTTCCTACAAACTCCTTGAAGGTTATATGGTCTCAAATAGAATGATGAAATTGACTTAATCTATGATGTAGTTTACACACATGAATAAACAACGAAAGAGATGAAGATATAATGGGTAAACAATGGATAAGTATTTATGGCTTGTGTTTAGGTCCATTGGTTTAGAAATAAATGCCTCTATCATATTTAATAACATAAATCGTAAGTAATTTTTGACTCAGAGCCAAGACAAATTCTAAAGAATGCAAACCAAATGAATAATTACTCAATATAAGAATTAAGGTTGAGAATCCTTCTAACCAAGGTTTGTATCTAAATTGCTCATACACTAAAGTCTCAAACAACGCTCATTATTTACTAGCCATTAAAACATTTATCACAATTAAAACCCTTTTTATTAAAAGTACCAAAATAATCACTCAATATCATGTATAAGTCCCAGGATTAACATGAAAATTAAAGTGTTTCCAATTCATTTTCCAAGATTTTTAAAATCTCAAGTATGGAAATGGTTTCCATAAAACTGTTTATGCAAAAAAAAGTTAGAAAATAGGGCAATGATTCACTTATACATCATTGCACATGGTAAAGAGAAGGAAGATATACATTTTCATAGTGCAACCTAGTTGCGACTAAAAATAGTGTAGGTCACAACCAGATTTCACAGCGAGCAATTCCTCTGAACTTAGGACATTTAGTCATGACCAAATGACACGTAAGTCATGACCATAAAACATAGTAAGTATATTAAGTATAGAATTCCATTTTAAGTTATGACCAAACAACTCGTAGATTATGACCACTAATCACAGAAACTACAAAATGACAACTTTCAAAGCCCAAAACATTTTTTACACTCAAACCTTCTCAATAAGCAATAAATCCAAAGGTACAATAGGCTTCAACAATTCTATTTTCACATATTCTGAAATATCCAGTTCTGTCCTTACAATGAGTTCTCAGCAGTATGCTTTCACCTGATATTTTATCATGCTGTTTCTCTCCAAAGCCTTCATTCAAAGGGTCAGTAATAGAAAAAGAAAAAGATTGTAGGATAGAAAGTAAGCTATCAACTGAAATATTGTTAATATTTGACACATCACCACTACTATCCAAAGAAAATTAAGAAGATTTTTTAGCTAGCAAATCAGATTCAACCTTATTAGAATTTTGTTGCAACAATTCATGTTCCTCTTTAACTTTTTCAATGTATGCATCAATTGCACTTAAGCCTAGCAATGAGTAATCTTCAAATGGATGTCTTATTACTTCATAGATATTAAAAGTAATTACATTATCACCCACTCCATTGTAATGCTCCTATTTTTCATACTTATGACAGTTTTAGCTATTCTAAGGAATATCCTCCAAAAATAATAGGATGCTTTGAGGTTGACTCATATGACATATCCAACACAGAAATTTATAGGTATAATCAAGTCTTTAACCTTCATTAATATGTATTCTAATAATCCCTCACGTTTCCTAGTAGTCCGATCAGTAACTTGAACTATCATGGAGGTTTCCTTAAGTGAGCTTATGCCTAATGATGTATAAATAGAAGTTGGCATTACATTAATGGCTTTACCAAGATCTAACAAAGCACTGGCACATTGAAACTTACAAATGGTGATTGTAACTGTAAATGAACTTGGATTGTCATATTTTATAGGAAGTTGTGGTTTAATTAAAGCATACATACTAGATCCTACTTGAACCCCTTCATTTGGCTTGCAAATTGTTTTATTTTTAATCAGATCTACAAGTGGCACATTAACTTCCAATTTACCCAACAGATTCAAAATATAGTGTTCCTATTTTTCTGTTAAAACTTTATTTACACACATGTATGCACTAGAAAAATGCAGGTGTTTAATACTTACCTCTTTGTCCTCTATTCTGCATCTTCATCCTCCTTTTAATGCTAGTTCTTATTAGATTTCTAACTTGCAGCTGCTTCATGCATATCAAATGGTTGCACAACATCCTTCAATCCATTTGCTCATTCTTCTACTGCAACATCCCCTTCTCTTTACTACTTTCTGATTCTGAAATGAATAAAGGTTTTTCTTCATTTAACTCTTCAGTTTCAGATATATTCCACCACTCATTTTTCCCATTATCCCTTTTATCATCAACATTTGCTTCCCCTGCTGTTTTTCTACTTCTTAAGCTCATAGAATTCATAGATTTGGGGTTAACAACTATGTTTGAAGGTAGATTTCCACCAATTCTAGCCTGAACATCACTTACCGAATTGGCTAGCTATGATACATAGCCATTTATGTTTTCAATTTTTGTTTCCCAATGTTCTATTTTACTCTCCAAGGTGGCAAACTTAGAATATGTTATTGTTAGGTTGCTATCTATTGTAGATCTCAAGTCTTTGAAATTATAACTGAAGTATGTGTTTATTGAATTTATATTTGAGTTCATCACATTAATGCTCTTGATTATCTCAGATATACCACCATTCTTTGAAGTAGAAAATACTTCCACAGCTCTAGAGGATTCAGTCATTTGCTTGTCATTTTTGAATCTGTTTAACCCAAAATTCCTGTCTCCACCTCCATCCCTCCATTTGAAATTAGGATGATCTGTCCATCCTTCACTATATGTGTTGGAGTATAGATTTTTTTGTGGATAATGATTTTGTTTGCCTTGATAGATGGCTAGTACATCCTCATAGTGAATAGGATATTTGTCACTGGTATGCATTGGAGAAGAACAAAGCTAACAACTAGGAGTAACTAGAGCTTGAGATATGGGTTTTGAAAACTTGTATTGCTCAATTGAGCAATTAACTTGTTCATCTGAGCATTCATAATAGCAATTTGAGAAGACAGTTTATTATAATATTGAGAAGACCTTACAAAAACCTCATGAATTTGTCTTCCATCATTGCCCCATACCGCTGGTCATTGTTTGCTATCTTCTCAATAAAGTTTCATGCTTCATCAAGAGTTAAATCATCTTTGGAACCCCTAGTAGATGTATCCAAATTATTTCTATCTGCAGTGTGTAATCCTGAATGAAAATACTACACCAAATGCTCACTTGGAATCAGGTGGTATGGACATTTAGTTAGCATCTCTTGAAACATTCTCCAAAACTCATGAAAAGACGAGTAAACTATTTTACAGCAAAGATTTCCTTCCTCAATGTAGCAGTCTTTGATGTAGGGAAGTATCTCTCTAAGAAAGTATTTCTCAAGTTATTCCAGGAGTCTAAGGCTTGAGGTGTATGATGTGGCAGCATATAAAACTATTATTTTACATTTCCTTCAAGTGTAAATTAGAATATTTGTCTCTACACAGTATCCATTTTAGCACCTACTAGTTTCATGGATGAGTAAACCTACTACATAGTCTTTAAATGCTTGAAAGGAACTTCAGCTCAAAAGATCTTTCAGCTCAAAATTAACATATAAAAAGTAGGATAAGTGTAAAGGATCATAGTTTGTATTAGAAGAAGTGAGTTCTCTTATCCTCCTACATACCCTTCTATTATTCATATTATTTTCTCATATTCCTCATTTTGATTATTCTGATTATGAGTATGAGTTTCACCCTCATTAACATGCTTTATGACAATAATTATCTAAGATATTACCAAATGCAAATTCAGCTTTAGCTGCAATAGATAAATCAGAAGAACTAAGCTCAAAAACAGATGCAACATTGGCTTGATTTAAGATTTTAACTTCTTAATTTGCTAAGGATTCTATTAATTTCTCTATCTGAAAGAAACAATTTAGAGCTTTTGTTTATGCAAATCATACTTAACAATTATGTAGGATATCAAGTATATCACAGATGCAGCAATTTCAAAAATTGAGATCAAATAATCATAGTTCAAAAGGCTCAGGTCACAACAAAAAAGGTCTTTAGGTCATGACTAAATATCATAGAGAGAGGAGATAACGACAAAAAATGAGCTTCAAGTCACGACTGTTAGTTCCAAAGAGCAAATTTCACTTTGGTTGCAACTAAAATCACAGAACAAATGCTTAAAATTAGAAGTTTTTGGTTGCGTCCAAATGTCACTCCAGTCACGACTAAAAATTATAGAGAGTAAATATGAATTAAACACTGATTTTTGGTTGACTGGAAATCACAAAGAAGAAAATCTTGATTGACAAGAGTTTTGGTTGTGACCAAAAATATTCTAGTCAATTTTTTGTAGTATAGTCATGAGTAAATAGGTAATTGGTCATGACTTAAAAAGTAAAACATTAAATTTACAGAAAAACTAAAACACCTATATTCTTTTTATGTTTTTTTAGGGTTAGAAGATTGCTTAGGGAAACCTTAACAAGTAAGGCTCCCCATCAGTAGCACCATTTTGATAATTATCATTTTAATTACCAAAAGAAATTAAGCTAACCAATAGTAAAGTGAAGTTAACCTAGGTCAATTCACAAAGAGCCTAAATCGATGCTAAAGTTCCTAACTAATCCAATAAGTCACCAATTAACAAGTTAATCAGATGAATTATGAGATGAGATATTGAATAACTTCTAAATATAAATCCTATACTATTGTTATGAATTTAGGTGTTTATGATGATGAAATGAATCAATGACATCTGGGTTCTCTTGGAGATTACCTTATTTTATTATCCATAGAGTATGAGGAGTTAATTAGTTGAATTAGAATGTGTTAACTAATAACCCGCCAGCTAAATGTCAATGAAAGCTACAACTCTAAGACATTGAATAGAGAAACATGAATTATTCAACTCAAGAGATAGAAGACGATGAATTAAGCAGATACAACTATACTCTATTATAGAATTGCCCAAATTAATTACAACCATGTCCAACTAGTTCAAGGATGAAGATAAATTAAAGCTCAATGTAGAAATAGGAAATCCAATTCGATTCTCTAATCATTTATCATCTACAAACTCTAATTGAATCAATAAAATCATAATTAACTAACTCAACTTGATATAATTAAATATTAATTAAAGACACAATTGAAGCTCCCTGTTTTAGATTAAGGATTTTGGTTCTGCATTATCTCCAATAGAGCACAATGGATCTAACATTCCATTGCCATCAAGACTTCAATAGCAGTAGCAAAACCAGCAGCAGACATGGTAAGTGCAGAAGGAGAAGATGAAGAGGGAACAAAACTTTCCTCTAGTTATATTGCTTTGAATAGGGGAAAGTTTATGAAGATAGAGAATGGAGATGGAGAGAAGGAATGGCATGTGGGAGAGATGGATCTCGATGGAGTCTGTGTGAATGAATGAATAGGAGAGTGGTATGCGAAAGGTGGTGGAAGCCTGAATGAATACGTGATGATATCTGAAGTGTGGAATGAATCTGTATATATGTAGGGATAGCGTGAATAAGTCAAGTGGTATCTATGTGAGCAATGGCATACGTGAATAATATGATATTTGCCTCTATCCAGCAAGTGTCCAAACTCATAATGCATTCTCCCATGTGATTTATGTTAGTAAATCTGTTAGCTCCTTCTAGCTCTTAGCATGTACATTAATCTTTGCTAGTCTGTGTGAATTTAGATCTGAATGGTGTTTCCTCAGCATGATCATAAATGAACCTTCATCCTCAACACGAGCAAGAATCTCCTAATGCACTAACTCTCCATGTGATTTCTGCTGGCACCTCAAATTCCCTAGATCTAGCTATCATTTATAACCATTTACGTTTTATTCTTACTCATAGGTACAACAACAAGTTGTTTTAGTAATTAATGAGCATTTTCCTGAAATAGAAATTTAAAATATGCAAATTATTTATCTAATAAGATGATATTCTAATACTGACCAAAATTATATCAATTAATTTCCCATTGTTCTAATTTTATTTGATTAATTAATTGCTCATCAAATTGGTAAATGGGGAAAAATCAATAATAAAACTCTCTTTAAATACACTAAAATTAATACAAATAAGAGCTTATCAGTAAGCCAAATGGAAGAACTACATTAGCTTATTGGAATTAGGAATATAATAGGGGCATTTCTTTCAAAACCCTTTTGACCAACATTAGCCACATAAATATTAAACCCTTTGCATTAACCCTTTGAGACATTCACTTTCTTTTAAACTTATATCCTTGATTAATGAATGTAGTACAAGATTTTGTTGATGTAGTAAGTCTTTAATGATGAAATAACTGTTAAGTTGCACCACTTATTGAATATATGAACTTCAATACATTTGTTATTTGGTTCAATAGTTGAAAGGAAAAAACACAGAAAAAATGCGAAGAAAAAAAAGAAGAAAGAAAAGATAGACCAGATGACAAGATGTGTTATTCAACTTGTATGAAAGGAAGTTAGCTTGGGACTTGTTATTTTCTACAGTTGCACAATTGGAACTATGATTAAAAATTGAAATATCATGAAAAAGTAAGATCATGTGCAGTATTTCATTAATCTTTGACATGCATTTCCATTTCATCATTTAGCCTTTCTAACATTACAACCTAATAAAGACCCTTTGATTCAAAATCCTTGTAGCATTTAGTATTAGATATATAGAATGGTTACAAGACTATAGGAAGTCTAAGCTAAATGGATAAGTGAAAATCACCTTAATAAGAGAGTGAGTGAAACACTATACTTTGTGAGGAAATATCAACTTAGTTGTTTACTATGATTTAATTGAATGATTCATATCATTTGAATAATGAGATTTAGTATGGATTGTTGCCAATTGAAGGGAGAAGATTGATGACTACAAGTGCTTATGCTGAGTCTGTTGTGGCCAATTTTGGTGAACATGTGTGTTTAAATTTCAATTTTGATCAATAGTTTTGCTCGGAATGCAAAAGCTAAGCATGGGGGAATTGATAAACTCTTATTTGTATTGATTTTAGTGTGTTTAAAGAGAATTGTATTATTGATTTTTGTCCCCATTTACCAATATGATAAGTAATTAATTAATAAAATAAAATTGGAACAATAGGAAATTAATTGATATAATTTTGGTCATATAATGGAATATTAACTTCTTAGATAAATAATTTGTAGGACATGCTCATTAAAGCACCAAGTCAACTTGCTTCTGTAACAAAAATAGAAAGAGTTAGAATGAAACAAAATGGTCTGTGTGATAGCTGGGTTTAACAGATAGAACAGAAGCATGTGCTGAAGTAAGGATCACACACGTGCTACAACATAAATCACATAGAGGGAAAATCTAACAGAATGCAAAATGCACATGCTGAATGGAGGAGATTAGCTAACATATTCATACACATGCTGGAATGCAGAAAACACACCTTCCATAACTCATTCATTCATCACAGATATGATGCACTTTTCCTATATATTATTCATCACACATATGCAAATCACAACTCATTCCATATCACACAGCTCTGTCTCCACTCCATTCCACATCAAAGTTTCCACACAGACTTAATCTCACTCCATCAGATCCATCTCTTTCTCATGCTATTCTCCATCTCAATTCTCTCTTTTTCATCTATAACTTTTCTCTATTCTAAACAATAGAACCAGAGGAAAGTTCTATGTCTATCTTCATCTTCTCCTTATATATTCACCATGACTGTTGCTGATTTGTTTACTATTGATATTGAGGTCTTGATATCAATGGAAGTTTGTGACCTCTTGGAGATGATGTTGACCTAGAATAATTGACTAAAATAGGGAGTTCAATTATGTCTTTAATTCTATATCTAATTGTATCGAGTTGATGTAGTTAATTATGATTTTATTGATTCAATTAGAGTTAGTAGATGATGAACATTAGGGATCTGAGTTGGATTTCCTAATTATGTTTAATTGAGCTTTGATTGAACTCAACCTTGAATTAGTTGGACATGGATGTGGTTAATTAGAGCAATTCTATAACATAGTATAATTGTATCTGTTTAATTCATATTCTTCTACCTCTTGAGTTGAATGATTCATAGTTCTCTATTCAATGTCTACGAGTTATATTTTTGATTGATATTTAGCTAGTGAGTTGTTGGCTAACATATTATAATTCAACTAATAAACTCCTCATATCTATAGATAACAAAGATAAGGTAATCTTCAAGGGAACACACTTGTCATTGATATATTTCTCATTATAAATACATAAATTCATAAATAGTAGCATAAGATTTATATTTAGAATTTGTTCAAACATCTCATCTCACATATCATCTGATTAAATTATTAATTTGTGGCTCATTGGATTAGTTAAAAACTTTAGTATCCATTTTGGCTCCTTGTGAATTAACTTAGGTTAGCTTCACTTTACTATTGGCTGGTTTAATTACTTGTTTGAAAGTTAAAATGACAGTTATAAGAAAAGACAAAATAGGCAATTGGTCATGACTCTCAAAAATCATTTTTTACACTTTAGTCATGACTAAACATGCAATTGGTCATGACTCAAAAAGATAAAATAATAAATTCATAGAAAAATTAAAACAATTATATTCTTTTTATGTTTTTGAAGATTGCTTAGGGAACTTTAACAAGGCTCCCCAGCTATAAACATGAAATTAAAGTAATGCTTAGGGAACTTTAATTATCAAACATGAAATTAAGCTAACTAATAGTAAAGTAATGCTAACCTAAGTCAATTCACAAGGAGTCTAAATGGATGCAAAAGTTTCTAACTAATCCAGTGAGCCATAAATTAACAATTTAATCAGATGAATTATGAGATGAGATGTTTGAACAAATTCTGAATGTAAATCCTATGCTACTATTTAGGATTTTAAGTGTTAATGATGATGATATGAATCAATAACAAATGTGTTCCCTTAGAGATTACCTTACCTTCATTATCCACAGAATATGAGTAGTAAATTAGCTGAATTAGAATGTGTTAAGTAATAACTTGCTAGCTAAATCTCTACCAAAGCTATAACTCGCAAATATTGAATAGAGAAATATGAATCATTCAACTCAAGAGGTAGAAGAAGATGAATTAAACATAACCATTTACTACTATATAATTGCTTTAATTAACCACAATCATATCTAACTAGTTCAAGGATGAGGATCAATCAAAGCTTATTTAAACATAATCAGGAAATTTAACTCCGTTTCCTAATGTTCATCATTTACTAACTGTAATTGAATCAATAAAACTATAATTAACTGCATTAACTCGATACAATTAGATCTAGAATTAAAGACATAATTGAACTCCTTATTTCATATGAAGATTCTAGTTCAGCATCATCTCTAAGAGAGTACAACAGATCTAGCCTTTCATTGTTGTCAAGACTTCAACAGTAGTAGTAAACAGATCAGCAACAGTCATAGTGAATGTTGAAAGAGAAGATGAAGATGGAAATAGAACTTTCCTCTAGTTTTATTGCTTAGAACAAACGAAAGTGCAAATGAGAGAGAATATAGATGTGTAGATAGTGTGATGGCATTTGACAGAGATGGAATGGATCTGAATGGAAGTTGTGGTTTGCATGTGTGTGAGAATCAGATGTGGAATGAGTGAACTGATATAGGAGAAGTCTGTTTTGTGTGAGAGTCCATTCTATTATCAGCTCCCACGTGAGCAGTGACCAGATTGCCTCCACTCCAGCATATATGCCTAACTTCCCCACTTTTTTCTGATCCAACTGTCAACTATAACCATTTTCTATTTTGTTCTAACTCCTCTTTTCCATTTAAGCTACAGCAGCCAGTGTCTTGGTGATGAATGAGCATTTTCCTAAAATGAGACTTTTAAAGATGCAAATTATTTATCTGATCAAATAATATGACCAAGATTATATCAATCAATTCCCAACTATTCTAATTTTATATTATTAATTAATTGCTCATCATATTGATAAATAGGGACAAAATCAATAATAAAACTCTCTTTAAACATACTAAAACTACTATAAGAGTTTATCAAACATAACATCACAATAGAAAAGCATACAAAAGGTAATAGAGACAGGAAAGGGATAACCTAGCCTCATGTAGGCAAGCAGACTCCTCATAGAGTTTTAAGAGGTGGCTATTTGAATGAAAGACTTTGCCCCGTTGCCTCCTCTTTTAGCTCTATCATCTCAAAGTCATGAACTTTAACACAGTGTAAGGGCCACCCAGCTTATTTTGAATTTGCCATGTTTGAACTTAAACCAAGCTTGGTACCTCAACACTTTGTCACCTTCCTTAGACCTCTTCCTCAAGATATGAGAATCATGAATTAATTTTGTCCTCAGCATATAAATCTCAGAGCTCCTATAAGTATCCAATCTAATCTCTTCCAGTGCTTGTATCTATAAACAACCTTTGTGAATTGGCTTTTGGCAGGTCCTCATTATAAGCTTTTACTGCCCAATATGTTTTATGTTCTAGCTTTACAGGCATGTGATTTCCAAAAATTGGCCTCATTATAAGCTATTCTGTAAGCCTATAAAGCATCATCTAATATTAAGTTCCAATCCTTATGGGATTGTTTAACAATCTTTTCAAGGATGTGCTTTATTTCCCTACTAGAAACCTAAGCTAGGTCATTAGTTTGAGGATGGTATGGGGTTGAGACCTTGTGAGTTACACCATATTTTGCCAATGAGTTAGTGATTAACTTATTGCAAAAATGGGTACCTTGATAACTAATTAATGCCTTTGGTACTCCAAATCTGCTAAAGATGTGAGACTTTAAAAATTTAGAGACTTTCTAGGCATCATCTAGTCTCATAAGAATAGCCTCTACGCACCTAAGCAAATAATCTATATAGCTAATAAGATATAATGAAAACTAGTTGAAGGTGGAAAAGGTCCCATAAAGTCTATTCCCTATACATCAAAAACCTCACAAAATAGAATAAGTTGTTGTGGCATCTCATGATGCTTACTAATTCTCCCAAATCTCTGGTACCTATCACACACCTTACAAAACCCAAAAGCATCCTTAAATAAAGAAGGAAAATAAAAACTAGACTCAAGGACTTTACGTGCAGTCATTTCCCCCTAAAGTGACCCCCATAAACCAAAGAATGACAAGCTTCTAAAATTAGGGTATGGTCTTTATCAACGACACATTTTCTTAATACTTGATCTAAACACATGTTCCATAGATAAGGGTTATCCCCAATGTAATATGTAGACTTGCTCGAGTTTTTACGACTGAAACTTAGACAAATGAAATGGGATTAGGCCAGTTTTGAGAAAATTCACCAAATGTGCATACCAAGGTTCTACAATAGCGACCACAAAAAGAGATTGATTAGGGAAAGAATCACAAATAAGATCAGAACTAAGTACTCCCCTTGTCTTTGTTGGCAATCTACTCAGATGATCAGCAACATGATTCATATATCCAGCATGATCTTTCACTTCTATGTCAAAATCTTGAAATAGTAACATCCATCGTCAAAGTCTAGGCTTAGATTGAGGTTTATGGAATAAATACTTGGCTGTTGCATGATCTGTGTAAACAATAATTTTAGAATTAATGAGATATGCTTTGAACTTATCCAAAGTCCCTACAATTGCAAACAATTCTTTCTCACTAATGGTGTAATTAATTTGAGTAGCATCAAGTGTTTTTGGGCATAGACAATCACCGTAGATAAATTTCATTCCTTTTGACCTAAAATAGATCCCAATGCATAATTGGAAGCATCACATGATAATTAAAAAAGAAATCAACAAAAAGATCCCAATCTAGTGAAGTTAGAATAGATAGAGAAATCAACATATCATTCATATTTTAAAAAGCCTCTTTACAATCAGTATAAAAAAATAAAATCAGTGTCTTTTTGAAGAAGCTTTGAAAATGACAAAGTAATTTTGCCAAAATCTTTCATAAATCTTCTATAAAATTCAACATGTCCAAAAAAAGATCGTAATTCTTTTAAAGTTTACTTCAATTTTTGCTTTATCCACCTCAATTCTTTGCTAGATATAAGATATCCAAGTACAATTCTATGTTTGACCATGAAATGACACTTTTTAAAGTTCAAAACTAGTTTCTTCTCAATACAATAGCAAGGATTTGATCAAGACTCTCTAGAGTCAAAAGAATTGCCATATACAGTAAAATCATCTATGAACATATCCATATATTTCTCAATAACATCAAGAAATATAGAAAACATATAACATTGAAATATGCCAGGAGTATTACACAGACCAAATGGCATTCTCTTATAAGCATATATACCAAAGAGACATGTGGATGTGGTCTTTTCCTAGTCCTTGGATAAACTCATATTTGTAGTGATTTTTAGTGTATTTAAAGAGAGTTTTATTATTCATTTTATCCCCATTTACCAATATGATGAGTAATTAATTAATAAAATTAAACTGGAACAGTTGGAAATTAATTGATGTAAGTTTAATGATTAATTGGATAAATAATCAGTTTCCTTTAATTTCCCATTTTAAGAAAATGTTCATTAATTACCAAGACAACTTGTTGCTGTGAGAATGAAACAGAAATGATTGACAGCTAGACAAGAGAAGCATATGTTAGATTGAACAAGTGGGCTAACAGAATCACATGCTAGAAGGAGCTGATAACATATTAAGCACATGGCTAATAGGAACAAGCAGGCTGTAGTTGGTTGAATGCATGTGCTGGCAAATGGAAGATCTCCACACACATACAGCACAGCAGAGCACAGCTCCACTCATTGACACTTCTGTATATCAGGCATTCTCCATTGATCAGAAAAAATATGCACGTCTTCCTCCTATTTACACTTGATTTCACAGCTTCCACTTTATTCCACTCAGCTCTCATTCCACTTCCATTCTCCTATCATACCATACAATCTTCACTTCATTCTTACTCCATCCAGATCTCACGTAACCTCTCCCCATTCATCACTCATCATTTATAATTCTGCTATACTCTGGGTAGGAAAAGTAGAGGCACTTATCACTTCCATCTTCATCTTCTCCTTCTATATTCACCATGCCTGCTTGGAGTTTTATCACTGTTGTTGAAGTCTTTACAGCAATGGAAGGCTAGAGTAGCTATTCTCTCTTGGAGATGATGCTGAACCAGAATCCTTGCTCTGAAACATGGAGTTTATTGTGTCTTTAATTCATATTTAATTGTATCGAGTTGATGTAGTTAATTCTGTAATTACTGATGCAATTATAGTTAGTAGATGATTAATGAGTAGGGTACCGAGTTAGATTTCCTATTTCTACATTGATGATTTGATTGATTCTCAACCTTGGACCGAGTTAGACATGGTTATAGTTAATTAAAGCAATCATAAATAGAGTAAAGTTGTATATGTTTAATGCATCTTCGTCTATCTCAAATTGAATGATTATTATTTCTCTATTAAATATCTGCGAGTTATAGCTTTGATTAAGATTTTAGCTGGTAAGCTAACATATTCTAATTCAACTAATTAACTCTAAATATTATGTGGTTTGTGAAGGAAGGTAATCTCCAAGGGAACACACTTGTCATTGATACATATTTCATCATCATAAACACCTAAAATCATAAATAATAGCATAGGATTTACATTCAGAATTTAGTCAACATCTCATATCGCAAACCATCCGATTAATTTGTTAATTTGTGGCTCATTAAATTAATTAAGAATTTTTACATCCATTTAGGCTCCCTGTGAATTGACTTTGATTAGCTTCACTCTATTATTGGTTAGCTTAGTTTATTTGATAATTAAAATGACAGTTATCATTCTTTAGATCTATTGACATATAAAAATAGCCTGAATACCCATCTAGGAAATAATAATGACTTTTCCTTGCTAATCTCTCTAGCATCTAATCAATAAAAGGCAAAGGAAAATAGTTTTTCCTAGTAGAGTCATTCAACTTCCTATAATCTATACAAACGTTCAATGAATTTTACACTCTAGTAGGTAACAATTCATTATGCTCATTATTTACAAGTGTGATTCCACTTTTTTTGGGAACTACATGAACAGGAGATACCCATTCACTATCTGAAATAGCATAAATGATCCATGTCTTCAGCATCTTACTAATTTCTTTCCTAACAATATCAGAGATCAATGGGTTCAATATCCATTGGGGTTGTTTAATAGGTTTGGAATTTTCATTTAACAAAATCCTATGAGTGTAAACAATAGCATCTATCCCCTTTATGTTAGTCAGTTGCCAACTTAAAGCCTCTCTATTCTTCCTAAGTATGCTTAATAACCTAGACTCTTCACTTAGAGTTAAAGAACTATAAGTAATAATAGACAACTTTGAGTCTGGCTCAAGATAAGCATGCTTAAGATTAAAAAATAAATCTTTTAATTCTAATTTTGGGGGTTGAACAATAGAAGAAATCAGATAAGGGGAATTAGTGAAATTAGACATACTCCCCTTTGTAGATTATTGGAGGCTGATCTTGTCCAGCTCATTCAGATTCTCCACTTTGCCGTTGATTTCCTCACGTGTTGCACCAAGTTTAGGTTGGTTTATAACTGTAATGTACTTGGGTTTATCGTCCTTCATACCTATATCATTATTAGAGATCAAGTCATTCAGACAAATTAAAGTATGAGATATAATTTTTTTAATGTGAGCAAGGAAAAATAGAGTTAGAATATGTTAGTTATTTAACCAAAATATTAGACTGTGAAACTAAAGAAGCTTCAAGTTTACTTGTTGTATCTGGGATTCCAAGTCGCAACCTATCTGTCTTGTTTTCAACTTCTCATCGTGACTTAAGTTCACTGAGAGCATATCTTGAGTTTGGAGTTACGACTCGTACATCTTTTGGCCGTGACTGGGATACACAGGGCCTTCTTCTTTGGTCATTCTGCTCTTTAGTCATGACCAACCAATCATTTAGTCATGACTCATTATCACAGAGACTCTTCTCCTAAGAAGTTTGATATTCAGTTGCCACACGAGGGTCATCAAGTCGTGACTTGGGATCACATAAGTTCAACCCTTAAGCATTTGTTCCACTTCTAGCTTCTAAAATATCTTCTAATATTGTAAAGTTGCTCGAAAATGATGAAATAGGATCAAATAACCCAAGATTCTAATATTGAAACCTTATACTTCATCCCAAGCTTAGCAAATAACCCACCTAAAATCTTATTACATAAATGAGGCCTTGATCACTCACTATACCTCTTGGCACACCAAACCTGAGAAGATGTGTGATTTGAGAAATTTGGAAACTATCACTGCATCATCTTTCCTTGTTAATATAGTATCCACCCATCTTAAAAGATAATCCACAGCTAGCAGAATATATGTATATCCAAAAGATGGTGGAAATGGTCCCATGAAGTCCAGGCCCCATACTTCAAATACCTTACAAAATAGCATAGGTTACTAAGGCATTTCATGCCTTTTGGTTAGTCCACCAAAGCATTGGCACCTATCACAAGATTTGCATAATTCATAGCGGTCATTGAATAGTTGTGGCTAGTAAAAACCAGTATCAAGGATCTTCCTTGAATGTCCTACACAAATAGAAGAATAACTGGCTATAAGATTGTTGTACATTTCTTCACTTTGCACACATCTTATAACTTGATCACGACATATTTTTCATAGAATGGGTGGTTACCAAATGTAAAAATTTGCCTCATGCATTATCTTTTGGCCTTAGAAATGAGATAAAGGAGGTGAAATTAGACTAGTAACAATATAATTCACTATGTGACAATAACAATGTTTAATTACAAAAATCACATAAACAGAACAATCTATAAATGTATCAATAGTGATGTCATAATCTAATACTCCCTTTGTATTTTCAAGCAACCTCTTAAATGATCAGTAATAACATTTTTTGCTCTAATTTTATCCCTTATCTCCATATCAAATTCTTGGATTAGCAGCATCCACCTCAAGAGTCTAGGCTTAGACTGTGGCTTTTTAAACAAGAACTTGACAGCAGCATGGTCATTGTATATAATCACTTTAGAACTCAAAAGATAATATATGTTGTCTAATGCAAACACAATGGCAAAGAGTTCTTTTTCTATGGTAGTGTAGTTTATTTGAACATTATCTAATGTCTTAGAGCCATATGAAATGACTTTAGATAGCTTACCATCTTTCTATAATAGCATGGCACCTACATCTTCATTTGATGCATCACATGAAAGCTCAAAATTAAAATACCAATTAGGTGCAGCAAGTATAGGTGGTCTGATAAGCATATATTTAATAGTGTAAAATGCTCTCTTGCAGGTATTGATAAACTCATATTTGTAGAGATTTGTAATGTGTTTAAAGTGAGTTTATTATTGATTTTATCCCCATTTATCAATATATTGAGCAGTTATTAAATAAAATAATATTCAAAACAGTTGATAATTAATTGATATCAATTTAGTGCTTATAGTGAACAAATAATCTGTTTGTTCTAATTTTCTATCACAAACTAATGCATTAAGGGAGAATTACAATTGGACTAAAGGATTTGATGACATGTGACAGCACATGGGCTAGATCCAGGAATTGAGTAACAGATTGCAAGTGGGAGATCATGCATATGCTGGCACATGGAGAAGCATTAATCACGAACACATCTAGTACTGTTCACACACACACAACAGAATCACACATTTCAACAGTAGCTCATGCACTCCATACATTATTCACACCATTTTAGCTACCCTTCACATCCTTCCACACCTATATATACATTCACGCCATTCCATATCAAGGGAGCATGCTTCTGCCCATTCCAAACACAACGATCACACACATTCTGTATCATTCATCACTCCACATCCATTCCATTCCATTCACGCCATTTTCCTTTCCTTTCCATTTCCCTCTTCATTTTTGTATTTTGCACTTTCCTCTGTTCTAGTCAATAGAACCAGGGAAAAGTTCTACAGTTCATTTTCATCTTCTTCTATCATTTTCACCATGACTGCTGCTATGTTTTCTATTGTTGCTGAAGTTCAGATAGCAATGCAAGGCTAAGCTGCTGTGCTTTCTTGGAGATATTGCTGAACCTAAATCCTTAAGCTGAACAAGGAGTTCATTGTATCTTTAATTCGAAGTTAAATGTATCAAGTTGATGTAGTTAGGTCTGTAATTACTGATGCAATTATAGTAGTAGATGACAAAAAAGTAGGGAACCAGGTTGGATTTCTTATTTCTACATAACTCACATTTGATTAATTCTCATGTTTCATCGAGTTGAACATAGTTGTGATTAATTGAAGTGATTCTATTTAATTCATATTCTACTATCTCTAAGTTGAATGATTCATAATCTCTTTTAATATCTGTGAGTTGTAGCTTTGATTGAGATTTAGCTAGCGAGTTGTTAGCTAACATATTCTATTTAGGCTCATTGTGAATCGACCTAGGTTAGCCTTTACTTACTATTGGTTAGCTTAGTTTTGTTTGATAATTAAAATGAAAATTATCAAAATGGTGCCGTTGCGGGGGAACCTTACTTCTTAAGGTTTCCTAAGCAATCTCCTGGGGCCTAAAAATGATAAAAAGTAGGTAAGTGTTTCAGTTTTTCTGCGTATTTTGTGTTTTGTCTTATTGAGTCGCAACCAACTATCATTCTAGTCGCGACGAAAGTGCTTAAAATTGATTTCTGAGTATCTCTGTGAATTTTAGTCGTGACCATAAGCACATTTGGTCATAACCAAAAATTTGTCTTTAACTTATTTTGCTCTCTGCTACATTTAGTCGCGACCAATTTGTCCTGCGGTGGCAACCAAAAATATTTTTCATCCACTTTTGTTCTTTGTGATTTCTAATCGCAACTAGTTTGACACTTAGTCGCAACCAAAAATCATTGTTTTAATCATACTTACTCTCTATGATTTTTAGTCACGACCTAAGTGACAATTGGTCGCAACCATAAACTAAAAACTTCAAGCATTTTATTGTCTGTGGTTTTTAGTCACAACTAAAGTGACATTTGGTCATGACCAAAACTCCTGATTCAGAATTTTCCCTCTCTAAGACTGATAGTTGCGACGTGAAGTTCATTCTTGCCACGATCTCTATTCTCTGTACTTATTAGTCATGACATAGTGACCTTTTAGTCACTACCTTACTATTTTAAACTGTGATTGTTTGATCTGAATTCCTAGAATTATTGCATCTGTGACATATTTGATATTCTGCATCATTGTTGAGCGTGATTTGCATGAACAAAAGCTCTGAATTCTTCCTTTTGGATATAGAAATCAATAGAACACTTAGGCAACTGAAAAAGAATAAAATCTTAAATCAAACAAGTGTTGTTTCTGTTGTTGAGCCTAGTTCTATTGCTACTGAGACTGATTTTGCATCTGGTGCTATATTAGATAATCATTTTGTCATGGAGCATATTAATGAAACTGATACTCATAGTCATAATTAGAATATTCAAAATAAGCAACATAGAGAGAATAATATGAACAATAGAAGAGTATGTAAGAGCATAAGAGAATTGACTTCTTCTCATGCAAACTTTGATTATTTTCGCACTTGTCTTGCTTTGGATGTTAATTTTGAGTTGAAAGGCACTTGAAGACTATGTAGTGGGTTTGCTCATCCATGAAACTTGTAGGTGCTGACATGGATGCTGTGCAAAGACAAGTATTCCACTTTACACTTGAAGGAAAGGCAAAGGAATGATTTTATATGCTGCCACATTATACACCTCAAGCATTGGATTCCTGGAACAACTTGAGGACTGCTTTCCTAGAGAGATACTTCCCTACTTCAAATACAGCTATACTAAGGAAGGAGTTTTTGCTACAAAACAATATGATCAAGAATTTTTTCATGAGTTTTGGGGAAGGATTTCAAGAGCTGTTACCTAGATGTCCATACCACCAGATTCTAACTAAGCATTTGGTGTAGTATTTCCATTTAGGATTGCGCTATGCATGCATAAAGAATTTGGATGCAGCAGCTGGAGGCTGGCTCTATTGATGATTTAACTCCAGATGAAGGATGGAACTTGATTGAGAAAATAGCAAGCAGTGAGCAACAGTATGGGGGATTTGATACTACGCAAGTCCATGAGGTTTCTACAAAGCCTTCTCAAGATTATAATTGTTTATCCTCTCAAGTTGTTTCCATAAATGCTCAGATCAACAACCTAGCTGCTCAATTGGGAAATTCACATATTCAAAGCCCATACTCTCAAGCTCTTGTTGCTCCTAGTTGTCAACTTTGCTATTCTCCTATGCACACCACTCTCAATTGTCCTACACATGGTGCAGGTGTATCAGCTATCTATCAAGGCAAACCAAACCAGTATCCACAAAGGAATCCATACTCTAACACATATAATGAAAGATGGAGAGATCATCCTAATTTTAGATGGAGGTGCAGACAAGAATTATGGGCAGAACAAATTCAACAATGATAGACAACTAGCTGACTTTTCTAGAGCTATAGAAGTATATTCTTTTGCAAATGATAATGGAATATCTGAGATAATGAAGAGTATTAATATGATGAATTCAAATATAAAATCCATCAACACAAATTTTTGCTTTAATTTCAAGGACTTAAGATCTACTATGCAGACAATCAAGCAATGACAGAGTCCAAGTTTGCTGCCTTAGATAATAAGATGGAATAGTGGGAAACAAAAGTTGCAGACCTAAATGGCTATGTATCACAACTAACCAATTTATTAATGATGTTCAGGCAAGAATCAATAGAGATATACCTTAAAACACAGTTGTTAACCCTAAATCTGTGAATGTCATAAGTTTGATAGATGAAGAATAAGTTGGGGAACAAGCTACAAATGTTAACAGTATAGGGGAATATGAGGTAGTCACTGATTCCAACGGTAGCATTGAGAAGTCTGAAAATACAAAAGAAGCACAACCCAATGGAAGGAAAAAGTTACAAAAAGTCAATTCGATTCGCCCCAAATTTAGAAGGTTGTGGACAGCTAAATAGCAAGGAAATTGCACTACCTAAAGCTATGGATTATGACTTAAGGAATTCTAGAGTGGATATAACTGAAGAAACACAATCAGTAGTAAATTCAGAACTCAAGCAGCAAGAAACAACCTCCGGTATAGCTAAGGAAAAATACATATGAAGGAACTACCTATCCCAAGGGAATTCATGAGCAGCAATAAGAAGGCCTTAAAGGAGAAGAACAAGGAAGTGCTCAATTCTTTCAGCAAGATTGAAGTGAATGTGCCTATGCTGGAGAGAATTGAAAGAGTGTCAGAATATACAAAAGTTTGAAGGACAGTTGCACACAAAAGGAAAGACCTAAACCTAATGAATTGGCGCAAGTAGGACCTAAAGCTTTTACACTCTTCAACTCTCAACTTCCACTAAAGTGTAAAGATTCAGGTATATTTTCTATTCCTTGTACAATTGGCAAGATAAATATTCCCAAAGCATTCCTAGATTTAGGTATTGCTATCAATGTTATGCCAAGTTCCATTTATCATGCCTTAGGAGTAAATATAATCAAACCAACTAGTGTGTTAGCTCAATTGGCTGATATTCCTAAGGGAATTTTAGTTCAAGTTAATGAACTTGTTTTTCCTGTGGACTTTTATGTTTTGGATATGTCAAATAAATCTCTTGATGATAGTACTCTTATTCTAAGAAGGCCATTCTTGAAGACAGCTAATACCATGATTTGCATGAAAAATGGAATTATTAAAATGGAATTTGATGGGCACATAATTCGTTTAACATGTATAGACACCCACATTATGATCATTCTCTCCTAGGATTAACATGATTGGTGCATCACTTGGAAATGAGTGTGATAATATTCATGAGCTTGAAAATGATGATGAAGTTGAAGAATCTTCCATTTCTATCTCCTCCACTGATTTCTCTATTTTTTCTTCATCTAATGGTGATGTGTTCTGCATTAATTCTAAAATTGATGGCTAGCTTACCACTATGGGTGATTTCTCTTCATCTTCATCTAATATTTTCTCTATTAGAACTAACCTCACTGTTTCAAGTGATGAACAATATCCAGGAAGGTTTGTAGCAAATTTAACAGTTGCAGGACAAGGAGTATGCAGCATACTTTGAGAGACAAGGAATTGGAACCCCTAAGTTAGGGAGTCTTCCATTCAATAATTATATGCTGCATTTTAACCCTGTTCATGAGAGCTTCAAATTAGAATTTTTAGATATTTTAGGACTGCAACAATTGAAGCATATGGTCTAACATAACAGAATTACTTGGCAGGGACAAAGATGGATAATGCATCAGTTATATCATCAAAGACCATTCCCACTATCTTTTGGTTATGCATATATTCTACAAGCTGTAGATTATCTTTTAAGATAGATAAAGGCTATACCAACAAGACAAGATAAAGCAGATGGTACAGCATCCCAGGTTAATGGCAAATTATTCAAACTGTACAAGAAGAACTTCAAGCCCCCATGATACTCAGGTTGTCTTCTTCCTTGTTTCCCCAATTACAATAGTATGGTTTACATTGGTTTACTTATATACTTGAGCTATAAATTGTTGATTAAGTGTGGGGGAGGAGACCAAGTCAGTAGGGGTAGGCAAAAAGTTATAGTTCATCTTGGATTCTGGATTTTCTGTCTTTATCACTTTAGCCTTGCATGTGTTTCATTATTTCTTCACATTGAGGACAATGTAGAATTTAACTGTGGAGAAGTATGAACTTTAGTGTGAAAAATGGATAAATAAAAATCAGATAACTGCTAAGATTCTATATTTTGATCGCGACTTTGTGCTGTTCTTGTTGCGACTAGTGTGTGCATATATGTCAAATTTCTTCTATGTGAAAATTAGTCGTGACCTTTGCATATTTTTGTCGTGACCAGTAATTCTTACTTTTTGATGATTACTTGTCTGTGATATTTTAGTCATGATCTGTGCTTATCTTTGTCGCGACTGTAATTTTCTGTGAAATTTGGTCATGACTCGATGGACACTTGATCGTGACCTGTGCTCGTGTGTTTGTCAGGATTACTCTCTGTGATGATGAGTCACGATCAATGTGCATGTTAGTCACAACCAATATTCCCTGTTTCTGAAAATTTCTTCTCTGTGTAAAACAATCACGACCTGATGATCCTTTTTGTCGCGACTAGACTTGAACTTCAGCAGAAAATTTCTCGTTTCATATGATTGTTGCTTGGTCTAACAGAACTTACTGTCATGGATTTAAAATTGAATTTTGAACACATACTTTTGAACATTGGCAAGCATGATGAATGTATGAGTTACTTGTTTTCATTGATTGATTACTGGAAATTGTACAGCATGATGATTAATCTCATGTATTTTGCTTAATATTCATGCAATCTTGTTATTGTGAGTTGATTAGGGTGAGTAAGCTAGATGGAAGGATCCTTGAGCCTCCAACAGATACTTATTTACATTGTGTGACACCATCTACTTGAGCCTCCAACAGATACTCATTTACATTGTGTGACACCATCTAATTTGGTAACTTTGCAGAACTTGTCTCAATCTTTTATTGAAAAACACAATAGCTTCTTGGAATTGTGAATATGATAAGTGCATTTCTTTCAAAAATCTTTTACCCAAATAGTAGCCACATAAAAAAATTAAATCCTTTGCTTAACCCCTTTAAGACCTTCACTTTCTTTTAAAATTTCATCCTTGATTAATGAATGTTGTACAGGGTACTTGCTGATGTGAAATAACTCATAAATTGTACTACTTATTGGATATTTGAACTTCAATGTATTTGCTATATGGTTCAATAGTTAAAGAAAAGAAAAGCAAAAGAAAAAGTACAGCACAGAGAAAAAGAAAGAAAGAAAGAAAGAAGAGATAGACCAGAAAGAACAAAAGTGCTATTCAACTTGAATGAAAGGAAAATATTTGGTACTCTATGCAGTTGCAAGTTCAGATTAGATTGGAGAATTAAGATCATGTGTTGCAGCAATTAGTTGTGGAGATGTAGGATGGTTACAAGCCTATGGGAAGCCTAATCTAGATGGTTGAGTGAAACTACCTTGATAAGAGAATGAGTGAAATACTACACCTTGTAAGAAAATCTCAACCTAGTTGCTTACTGTGATTTCATTACATGATTTGGATTCTTTAACTGATATGAGATTAGTTTGGACTGCCGCCAATTGAAAGGAAAAGATTGATGACTACAAGTGTTTATGCTGAATCTCTTGCCAAATATGCTGAACATGTGTGTTTGAATTTCAATTTTGATTCATAATTTTGCTCGGAGTGCAAAAGCTAAGTATGGGGAAGTTGATAAAATCATATTTGTAGTAATTTGTAATGTGTTTAAAGTAAGTTTATTATTGATTTTATCCCCATTTATTAATATATTGAGCAATTATTAAATAAAATAATATTCAGAATAATTGAGAATTAATTTATATCAATTTAGTGCTTATAGTGAACAAATAATCTGTTTATTCTAATTTTCTATCACAGACCAATGCATTAAGGGAGAATGACAACTGGATTAAAGGAGTTGATGACATGTGACAACACATGGGCTAGATCCAGGAATTGAGTAACAGATTGCAAGTGGGAGATCATGCATATGCTGGCACATGGAGAAGCACTGTTCACGCACAAAACAGAATCACACATTTCAACAGTAGCTCATGCACTCCACACATCATTCACATCATTTCAGCTACCCTTCACATCCTTCCACACCTATATACATCCACACCATTCCATATCAAGGGGTTCTGCTTCTGGCTATTCTAGACACGAGGATCACACACATTCTGCATCATTCATCACTCCACATCCATTCCATTCCATTCAAGCCATTTTCCTTTCATTTCTATTTCCCTCTTCATTTTCTATTCTACACTTTCCTCTGTTCTAGTCAATAGAACCAGCAAAAAGTTCTGCAGTTCATCTTCATCTTCTTCTATCATTTTTACCATGACTGCTGCTATGTTTTCTGTTGCTGCTGAAGTTTAGATGACAATGCAAGGCTAAGCTGCTATGCTCTCTTGGAGATATTGCTAAACCTGAATCCTTGAGCTGAATAGGGAGTTCATTGTGTCTTTAATTTGGAGTTAAATGTATCGAGTTGATGTAGTTAGCTCTGTAACTACTGATGCAATTAGAGTAGTAGATGACAAAGAAATAGGGAACTGAGTTAGATTTTTTATTTTTGCATAACTCACATTTGATTAACTCTCATATTTCATCGAGTTGAACATAGTTGTGATTAATTAAAGTGATTCTGTTTAATTCATATTCTAATATCTTTGAGTTGAATGATTCATAATCTCTTTTAATGCCTGTGAGTTGTAGCTTTGATTGAGATTTTAGCTAGTGAGTTGTTAGCTAACATATTCTAATTTAGCTGATCTAATCTTCATATTCTATGGATAATGAAGGTAAGGTAATCTCTAAGGGAACACACTTGTCATTCATTCATCTCATCATCATAAACACTAAAAACATAAACAATAGCATAGAATTTACTTCAGTAGTTAGATTGAAACTCATCAAACACCATCTCTTTAACTTGTTAATTTGTGGCTCATTAGATTAATTAGGAACTTCTAGATCCATTTAGGCTTCTTGTGTCGACCTAGGTTAGCCTCCACTTATTATTGGTTAGCTTAGTTTTGTTTGATACTTAAAACAACAGTTATCAGGTATCCTTAAAACAGAACTCTATATCTTTTTTCATGATTTTAGAAAGTGAAGATACAATCTTGCTAAAGTCCTTAATGAATCTTCTATAGAATTCATCATGTCATAGAAATGACCTTAGTTCCTCTAACGATTTCGGATAAGGAAGAGCAAAGATAACCTCAAACTTAGCTTTATCTACCTTATTCATATGCTTAAGTATTAAATGCCCTAGAATTATGCCTTTATCTACTATGAAGTGACATTTCTAAAAATTCATGATAAGCTTTTTTTCAATGTATCTTGCTAAGACTTTCTCTAAACATTTATCAAAGTCCTTACCATACAATGTAAAATCATCCATGAATACCTCCATGTTGCTTTCGAAGAATTCACTAAATATGGACGTCATGGCTCTTTGAAATAGCATCCTCCTATAAGCATAGATACCAAATAGACATGTGAAGGTGGTCTTCTCTTTGTCTTTTGGTGCAATTGGAACCTGAAAATATCCTGAAAAACCATGAAAAAAATAGTAATGGGCCTTTCCAGCAAGTCTTTCCAACATTTGATCAATAAATGGTAAAAAGAAAAATGGTCCTTCCTAGTTACATTATTCATTTTACTGTAATCAATAACACTCCATGAGTTCTGCACTCTAGTAAGGATTAGTTCATTCTTTTTATTCTTTACCACAGTTATACACTTTTCTTATTCACCACATGAACTGGACTTACACATTCAGTATCTAAAATTGGGTAAATAATGCCAGCATTCAACAGTTTAGTTATCTCTTTCTTGACCACATTAGAAATCAAGGGGTTTAGCCTTCTTTGTTGCTATTTAATAGGTTTGGCTCCATCATTTAACAAAATTTTATGTCTGCATACAGATGCATCTATACCAAGTATATCAGCTACAGCCCAACCTATTGCTCTCTCATATATTTTTAAAATTGAAATTAGCCTTTCTTCCTCTTAAATAGAAAGTGAGTTAGCAATTATAACAGTAATGTATCATTTTTAGCTAAAAACATATATTTAAGGTTACTAGGAAGTGGTTTAAGTTCCAACTCAAGTGGCTAAATAATTGATGGAACTAACTTCTTAGTTTTTAAAACTGCAATAGGCCTCACCAATTCTATTCTCATAGGTTTTGTGTTGTCTAGTTCTATCCCTATATTAGAGTTTCAGTAGCTATACTTCTGTAATTTTATCCTGTTGTTTCTCTCCAAATCCTTCATTCAAAAAGTCAATAGTAGATAAAGAAAAAGCTTGTATGGTGGAAAGTAAGGTATCAACTGAAATATAGTTAATACTTGACACATCACCACTACTATCCAAAGAAAATTCAGAAGAAATTTCATATGCAAGCAATTCACATTCAGTATTATCAGAATTTTGCAGCAGTAGCAGTTCATATTCTTCTTTAGCTTCTTCAATATATGCATCAATTGTACTTAAGTCTAAAAGTCACTATCTTCAAATGGATATCTCATTGCTTCATAGACATTAAAAGTTATGACATTATCACCCACTTCTATTGTGATGCTCCCATTTTTCATGCTTATCACAGTGTTGCTCCCATTTTTCATGCTTATCACAGTGTTGCTTGTTCTATGGAATGGCCTACCCAAGATAATATGTCCCTCTGAATTTGACTCATATAACATATTTAAGACATAAAAATTTGGTAGTATAATCAAGTCTTTGACCTTCACTAGTATGTCCTCTAGAAGTCCCTTTGGTTCTAGTAGTTTGATCAGCAAGTTGCAATATCATTGATATTTCCTTAAGCGAGCCTATGCTTATGTATAATGATGTATAAATAGAAGTTGGCATTATATTAATGGTTGCACCAATATCTAACAGAGCACTAGCACATTGAAACTTGCCAATAGTGATTGGGATTGTAAAGGAACCTGGATCATCACATTTAATAGGAAATTATGGCTTAAGTAAAGCTGACACACTATATCCTACTTGAACCCTTTTATTTGGTTTGCAGATTCTATTAGTGCAGAGTTCTTTCATGAATTTCCTATACTTCCACTAATGGCACATTAACTTCCAATTTTTCTAACAAATTTAGAATATCTTGTTCCTGTTTATCTTTTAAAACTTTGTTTGGACACATGTATGCATTAGGAAAAGGTATGCGATTAATACTTACCTCTCCGTCCTTCTGTTCTGCATCTTCATGCTCCTTCTTATTCTAGTTCTTATTGAATTTCTGATTTGTACTGCTGAACTAGAAATTGCTTCATGTATAATAGATGGTTACTCAACATCCTTCAATGTAGTTTGATCATTTTTATGTTGCAACATACCCTCCTCTTTGCTGCTTTCTGATTCTAGAATTAATGAAGGTTTTTCTTCAATCAACTCTTCAGTTTCAGATCTGTTCTGCTACTTACTTACTTCATCATCCTTCTTATCATCATCACCATCTTCTTTCCCTACTCTTTTTTTACTTCTCAAGCTTATAACATTCACTAGTTTAGGGTTAACAACTATGTTTGAAGATAGATTTCCACCAATTATGGCCTAAACATCACTTATCGAATTGGCTAGCTGTGATACATAGCCATTCATGTTTGTAACTTTTGTTTCCCATTGTTCTATTTTACTCTCCAAGGCAACCAACTTGGAATTTGTCATTGCTAGGTTGCTATCCACTGTAGATCTCAAATCCTTGAAGTTAAAGCTAAAGTTTATGTTTATCGAGTTTATATTTGAGATCATTACATTAATGCTCTTGATTATCTTGGATATTATATCATCCTTTGTAGTAGTAGTTACTTCCACAACTCTAGAAGATTCAGCCACATATCTATCATTGTTCTCAATCTATTCTGCCCAAAATTCCCGTCTCCACCTCCACCTCCATCTCTCCATCTAAAATTAGGATGATCTATCCATCCTTCATTATATGTGTTAGAGAATGGATTCCTTTCTAGATACTAATTTGCTTTGCCTTGATAGATGCTGATACATCTTCACAGTGTGTAGGATAATTAACAGTGGTGTGAATAGTATAATACAAAGCTGACAACTAAGAGTAACTAGAGCTTGAGAGTATGAGCTTTGAACATGTGAATTGCTCAATTGAGCAGTTAAATTGTTGATATGATTATTCATAGTAGCAACTTGGGAAGATAAACTATTATAATCTTGAGAAGACCTTACAGAAACCTCATGGACTTACCTAGCATCATAGCCCCATACTGTTGGTCATTGTTAGTTATTTTCTCAATCAAGTTCCATGCTTCATCTGGAGTTAAATCATCAATGGAACCCCACAGCTGCATCCAAATTCTTTCTGTATGCATAGTGTAATCCTAAATGAAAATACTACACCAAATGCTCAAGTAGAATTTGATGGTATGGACATCTAGCTAGCAGCTCTTGAAACATTGAATTAGAATATGTTAGCTAAAACTCACCAGCTAAAATATCAATCAATGCTACAAGTCACAGACATTGAAGAGAGAAACAAGAATCATTCAACTCAAGAGATAGAAGAACATGAATTAAACAGATACAACTGTACTCTGTTATAGAATTACTGTAATTAACTACAACCATGTCTAACTCGATCCAAGGATGAGAATCAATTAAAGCAATCAATTATGTAGAAGTAGAAAATCTAACTAAGTTCCCTAATCATTAATCATTTACTAACTCTAATTGCATCAATAATTACAGAATTAACTACATCAACTCGATACAATCAAATATGAATTAAAGATACAATGAACTCCTTATTATGGATCAAGAATTCTGTTTAACATCATTTTCAAGAGAGCACAGCAACTCGAGCCTTCAATTGCTGTCAAGACTTCAATAGCAGCAGTAAAACTAGTAGTAGTCATGGTAAATGTAGAAGGAGGAGATGAAGATGTAGACTGAACTTTCCTCTGGTTATATTATCTAGAATAGAGGAAAGTTGCAGATGAAGAGAGAGAAAATACATAGATAGAGAGAGAATGGCTTGTGGAATGGAAACTATGATATGGATTAATGAATATGCAGATAGTGTGAATAGCTATGTATGTCGTGTCTTCCATGAGCTCCCCTAAAATATGCTGATTGTTTGATATATATATATATATATATATAAGCGTAGAATGAATTACTTTATATCTGAATTGGACTCTCTTTAGCTGTCAGCAAATGTGTGAATCTTCCACTTGCTTCTATTATCATCTCCTTCATTCTTGGATCTAGCACATGCTCAATCAGTTTAGCAACTCTGTCCATGTGATTTTGTTTTGTTACACCACATGTTTTCCACCAGCTATTAGCCCACTTGTTCAATTAGCTCCTTGTCCATGTGTTCCTGTTATCCACTCTATTTAGTCTAGTTGTCACCTCATCTAATCTGCTGATTGGTTTTTGCATTCTTGTAATAGAAATTTAATAGATTATTTATCCAATTAATCATTTTAATTAATTTCCACTTGTTCAATTTTTATTTTATTTATCAATTGCTCAACATATTGATAAATTGGAAGAACTAATTAACCATTTTATCTTTCTATAAGAATATTGTCAAGTACAATCATATATTAACATAATAGCTCAATTATAGGCATAAAATGAAGGTAAAAGTTAACCAAACCCTTGAAATTGCCAAAGAAACCATATACAATTTGTATCTTATAAATCAACATTCTTAGAACTTAACTCTTCTAGTTTTCTCTGCATATCTACATTATCTTTCTACAAACTTTGAAGAATTGAAGCTATGGAATTGGATTGACCACATTCTCTTTTAGTTTGTTGTCTATATGGGTCATTCTATTATCCATATTGTTCATTTGTGTAGCCCTACTTTTCAACAATTAGGAAGTCTCATATGATCTTGGTGCTGCTAAAGCATTTGGTTGAGCAGGAACAATAGGCTTGGCATTACTTTGATAGTTACTTGAAGAAGCACCACCACTTTAGAATTAATTTGGCATATTGTCACCACTCCCCCACCTAAAATTTGGGTAGTCTCTCCAACCAGGGTTATATGTATTTGAACAAGGATCTCTCTTCTAGTACTGATTGTCTCTCCCTTGATACATTGCCACTACATTTTTATATTGTCTATCACATTGACTTGTATTATGCATCTGGAACTTCATGACTCACATCCTGTAACTAATGCTTATTAAGTTCCCATTGCATGTACTTTGTAGAATGCAGTTCCCTTTCAAGTAGGTTCATTTTCTTCTCTATTCAGTTGCATAAAGCTGCTATTTCTAACAAATTCTCCTTGAATCCTTAGACTGATGGTCTTTATTAGCTATTTTCTGGAATAACTCCTAACTTGCTTGTGGAGTTTTATCTCTTAAAGAACTATTTGCCATTGCATTCAATGATACTTTGTTGTAAGGAAGTAAACCATCAAAGAATATGTCTACTAAGTCAGCCTTAGTAATGTTATGGTGTACACACCGAGCCAACAAATTTATAAATCTTGTCAAGTATTCATGTAGGACTTTCCATCCTGTTGTAGAATATTTGCAATCTCTTTCATCATTTGAGTGCTCTTGGAGGAAGGGAAGAATTGTTCTAAGAATGTTGTCTTTAACTAATCCCATGTGAGAGTTGTGAAGAGATTTGGCAAATTATAGAACCACTCCTAAGCCTTCCCTTCCATAGTGAAGTGGAAACATATTCCCAAGATGTCATCCAATATAGTCATTATAGGCTTCATCTAAGAACAAATCATGTGCATAGTTTTGTAAGTGTCGATGTGGATATTCTCCTGCAAAATCATGAAATTTAGGTATGGCTGAAATTAAAGCTCCTTTAATTTCAAAATTAACCTCATCAATGTAAAAACTATAAGGATGATAATTTACATGTGAATGATTTATTTTCCTAACCCTCTTATTATATTCTACATTATTAGGTATTTCATTCTCTCCCTCTAATTGATATAATTTTTGTCATATATTGAAATATTATCTCATTAGATAAATAATTTGTATCTTCTCAATTCCTATTTCAGGCAAATGCTCCTTAATCATCAGATAACTTGTTGAAACTGAATTAGATAAGACTAGTTAGAATGTAATGGGAGGAAGTGACAGCTGGATCTAGGGAATTAAGGGAGACTAACAGAACACATGGGGTGAATGCATTATGAGATTCATACACGTGCTGAGGAAGGGACACGCTAACTGATTCCACTGCTCAAGCTAACACAACACATCCAATGGATTTACTATTCTATGCTTCCATACCAGATCTTGGATTCACTCTCTCTTTCACTCTACGGATCTATCTCTCATCTGATCATTCAACTTCCTCTATTCTAAGTCATAGAACCAAAGGAACCTTCTACATTCCATCTCCATCTTCTATCTTTTGCATTCATCATGTCTACTGCCGATTTACCTATTGCTGTGGAAATTCTGATAGCAATGCAAGGCTAGATCCACTATTCTCTCTTGGAGATGAAGATGAATCAGAGTCTTAGATCTACAAATAGGGAGTTCAATTGTTTCATTAATTCCATATTTGATTGTATCTGTGCTATTTTTCATACTGAATTTACTGATTCAATTAGAGTTAGTAGATGATGAGTATTAGGGAACCCAATTGGATTTCTGTGTAATTGAGCTTTTATTGAACTTTATCCTTGAACTAGTTGGACATGGCTGTGGTTAATTAGAGCAATTATATAGCTAAGTATAGTTGTACTTACTTAATTCATCTTCTTCCCCTTACGTTGAATGATTCAGATTTCTAATGTCTGTAAGTTGTAATTTTGATAGAGATTAAACTAATGAGTTGTTAGTTAATACATTGTAATTGAATTAATTAACTCATTTTCTATGAACAATGAAGGTAAGGTAATCTCTAAGGGAACACACTTGTGATTAATTCATAACAATATCATGAACATCTAAAATCATAAACAGTAGCATAGGATTTTTACATTCAGAATTTCTTCAACATTTCATCTCACAATTCACTTGATTAATTTCATCTCACAATGAACTAGATTTTGTTGATCTCACCTTTAGCTATAATTTCACTAGGTCCTTGTTCTCTAAATTCTCTTATAAGTTTCCCATCACTTTTAGGATCAAAAGGCACTAAAGATTCAATTCTTCTATGCATACAACACAGAAACAATCAGGAACAATTAACTAAGAAATCAAAATTAGATAGAAATTTCACAGCAGAAAAATAATCCAGTCACGACTCTTGATCACAGGGAGCAAAGCAACTAAACATTACATAGAGTAGAAATTTCACAAAAATTGAAAAATTGCATAATGTTATGCAATGATATAAATGCCAAAGTAAAAGAAAATAAGATATTTATTTCTTTTTTTGAAAATTTTTATGCTATGCAATGAAAACAATAAAAACTAAAGCACAAATTAAAACAATGACTCAGGCCAACAATGCAATCAACAACCAATTGCTAAGGAACCATTTGACTAGGTCCCCGGCAATATGGCCATTGAAAAGTGCCAAGATTGTCACAACCCCAGGTTTCAAAATAAAAATTGAACCCAATAAGGTACAACCCTATCATTCTTCTCAATTAGCTTTTCAAGTGGAATCCTAATAATTGTTACATTGAAAATCTGAATAAAAGCATGGGTTCTTGGTTTAATTCAAACATTGTTGCAATAGAAATAAGAGTGTAGCAAAAGTATCTATTTTTGTATTTTTTATTAGTGTGAAAATGGTTTGGATTGTAAAAGAAATATGAAAGGAAAGAATCTTGATGATGAAAATATAGCTATTTCTCGCTCTTGGTTTAGAATGAGAGTTATGAAATCACTATGTCTTATTTAAAACCTCAATCAATCAATCAAGTCTAGTTCATTATTCAGTTCAAACTCCCTTTTATCAAAGCTGAATTAAAAAATTTTATGTACTGTTAAAAACTACTTAGTGTGTAGATTGAATTGGATAATGCAAAAACCCTCTATTAACTACTATTCGATAGATAAAGACTCTAATCAATTGAATTAATTATTAACAATTGCTAATAATCAATCAACTAACTAGAAATCAAACTAATATATATATATATATATGCAAATCAATAATCATATCATCCAAATCAATTACAAGTATCTAATATCAGAATAATCAATTGATATTCAATCCTCATACATATTATGAAATCCTTAAATATAAAAATCCCAAATATGAAATGAGTGCAGTCTAAGATAGAATAACTCTCCATTATAGTCTGTGAGCCCAAACTCTATTGTCTCTTACCAAGAGGCTAAAAATCTAGCCTCTTATAGCTCCTATTGAGCTGCAATTGCTGTCCAGAATTGGTGACATGAGATGTGCAGAAAAAGATGATAGAAAGTTGGAGAAAGGTGGTAGAGATAGATTAATCGGTGTAAAAATAGAGAGATCTATGGAAAGATCAAGAAAAATGGAAGGTTTGATTGAAGGTTGTTGAGAGGAGTTTAGAGGATGAGAGCAGCTTTAACTTTGCCAAATCTGGCCAAATATCCAGCCCCACACATTTGGCTGTTCACACTTACCTTAATTGTGAAAATATAACAAATCCATATTTAGGTCGCAACTTGAGAATACAAAGAACCTCCCAGAAGAACAATAAGAAGACACGACCAGTGGACTTTGAAGTCGCGACTAAACATAACATAAGCTGACTTTCTCAATTTAGGTCCCCTTTGTCTTGTGCTTTCTTCTCTACTCCACTTTGGGTCTGAATCTCTTCCAAAATACCTATAAATCAAAATCAAAACTTATTGTAAATGACAAACTAATTCAAGAATAAAATATATGCAGTTTGAAAGAGTTAATTTACCATTTTACCCTTTAATAATCACATTGAAATGAAAATCATGTATTATCCCAAAAGCACAATCACAGGCATAAAATGTATTGTAAAAGTGTCACAAAACCCTTGAAAATGTCAAATAAACTATATACAGTTTGCATCTTATCATCGTCTCAACTTTCAATGTGGATTTTTAAATGCACACTTTCCTTCCTAAATTCATCCATATCGGTCATGAATGAGTGACCGAATGTTTCTAGCCAATACTCCCCAACTTTCACTTAGTTCAGTAAATGAATGAAATTTCACCGCCCATCTCAACTTAAATGAGGGGCCTAGAATGCCCCATCTATTTCTAAGTTCATCTATCTAGGACACAAAAGAGTGACCAAATCTCTCCACCCATCACGACTTTGAGTGAAGACTTTAGAATGGCCACGTTTGTCTCTAAGCTGGTCCATTTAGGTGATAAATGAGTGATCTAGTGTTTCTATCCAATAATGGAGACTTTTGCATAGTTTTCAAATAGAGAGAAAACTCACCACACATCTCAATTTTCACTAAGCACTCCACAATGCTCCTTTCATTGCAAAATTCATACATGTGGGATATTAATTAGTGATATATCATTTTGAGACAATAATTACGAACATTCTTGCAGTTCTAGAATTGAGTTAAATCTCACGCTATCACAAGCTTTGCAGAATTCATAACAGTCTTTGAATAGTTGTGGCCAATAAAAACCAGCATCAAGGATAGACCTTGAAGTGTTCTTTGTATTAAAATGTCCTCCACAAACAGAAGAATGACAGGCTGTAAGAATGTTATCCACTTCTTCACTTGACACACATCTTCTTATAACTTGATCACTGTATATTTTCCACATAATGGGCGGTTCCCAAATGTAAAACATCCTTTTGTTTAGTCAGAATGTCTAATGCAGATGAAACATCTAATAGTGGCAGAAGAAATCCAATAAATGATTATGATAGATTCAGGGCAATGGTGCAACATTTGCACGCATAAAAGTGGTTTATAGGGAGATAAAGGATAGGTTGGAGAGGCATGAAGAAAGAATTGCAAATATGCAAGGAGCTAGACCTAATCCTAGAATGCATGATAGAAGGGAGGTTTCTATAGATGAATTTGAATATGAATATGATGAGAATATTAGTAGTGAGGGTGAATTTGAATATAAATAAAGAATGGGTAGAAATAGGCATGAGAGGAGACATGGAAAAATATTCCAAGAGAGAAATAGAGTAGATGGGAACCTTGGTATGTCATATCCTAAATTTTTTCTATCCGTAGAAGACTAATAGAGGAAAGATAGGAAGGGATTCTGATGACAAGCAAAAGAAAAGATAATAGTTACATAAGTTTTAAGTTACAGAAAGAAAGGAAGATGTAAAGCTATAAATAGAAAGACACAAGCATCATTTGAGCAGAAGTTAAATAGAAAAACTATGGAAAAATAGAAAATGACCTAAATGGAGTTTTAAGATTTCAAGTACTAAACTAGAATTTAAAAAAACAGTGTAGTAAGGGACCAATATGGAATTTGGATAGGGATTAAAGTATATATCGCCAAATTTAGGGGCACAATTATAATTATGAGTAAGTTAGGCCTAAAATAGCCCAAAACTGTCTATAAGTCTTTTAGTACCAAATTTAACTAATAAATAGGGAACAGTAGTTAGGTTACACGTATTTTCCATAATTTCAATGTAAGGTTCTAAAAAATTGATATTAATTTTTAAAATTTAAAAATTATTATAGGACCTTTTAGACCTCATAATCAGATAAAATTTTATAAAAAAATCTTATATTAATTATAAGAATTTATAAAATTAACATAACTAAAAAAGAAGTTATGTAGAATTTAAGGTGAAATAAGTCACCCAATAAAGGTTTTCGGGGATATTTCTTGGGATTTAAGTTATTAGAGAAGTTTGGTTTGATTAGAGACCCAAGATGACATACTAGGAGGCCTAAAAATGTGTTCTAATAGTTACATGGGTCTAAAGTATAATTAAAATATTATTCTAGTAATTTTAATATTAAAATAATGTAAAGAATCAAAGTAATAATAACTAGCAATGACTTAGCATAGTGAGGTGTCACATATGGGATCCACACTTATGATTGAAGGTGCCATATGTTGCTTGCCTTAGATAAGAAGAAATGTCCAAGCAATCTTAGCCACACATTTATTTAAAGTAAAGACACGTGGTATAATCTTAGTTGTTCATTGATGATAAGACACTAGAAAGCTCTTGAATTATGATGAAACATTGAGTCAACATGTGAGGTGTCCTAGAGAGATCCATAATGGCACGAAGTGTAGAGAGGATAAGGGAGAAGGAGTTTAGACCATGAATTTAATAAGAGATAAAGTAAAATTAAGTCATAAAGTACCCAGCTAAGAGCTAGATGAAGAAACTGAGACAATTTAATCAGCTAACCTAGGTCAAGTGTCAAAGAAGGCTATAGGAATGGTTGACTAGAGCCCGGTATACTAGATAAAGTATAAAAAGACAATAATGCCCCTAAAATTATTTAAGTGAATAAATAGGAGTTAAGGGCCTTTTAGTAATTTTTTAAGGGATCAGTAATTAAGTTTAGACCTAATCTAAGAATGTCAAATGTAAGAAAAATCTGGTTACTAGATTTTAGGTTAGAAAACATATTATAGAATCTCAGAAAAATTAGATTCAGAAAATAGTCTGGTTTATGAGAAATTGAATTGAGCATGTGTTCCAATAGTCACATGCCTAGGTGTCCATTGATAAGCATGATGTAAGCAAAAAGAGAGATTGAATGTTGTGCACCCATTTCAATTAGATCTTGGCCATCATCCATTGATAAAGTCTTATTTTTATAGTGATTTTAGTGTGTTTAAGGAGAGTTTTACTATTTATTTTGTCCCTATTTACCAATATGATGAGCATTTAATTAATAATATAAAATTAGAATAGTTAGAAATTAATTGATATAATTTTGGTTATATTTTATAATATTATCTTATTAGATAAATAATTTGTATCTTTTAAATTCCTAATTTAAGAAAATACTTATTAATGACCAAGTCAACTTGCTAATGTAACTAAAATGGAAAGAGGAATTAGAATGAATAGAAACAAATTAGTCGACACTTGGATCCAAGAATTGAGAAGTTGCTAACATAAAGCACATATGAGAATTCATTATGAGCTTGGGCACGTGCTGAGAAGGGGAGGAGACTTGAGAGATTCATTTACTCAGATGCCACACCTCTTCTATATATCATGCAATCCATCCAGATCTAATTCCATCTTTCACGCACTCCCTCACTCCATCACCAATCACTCATTCCACATTTCAACTTTCATTCATTCCACAGATTCCATTCCAAAATATAAAAAGAATATATGTTTTTTAGTTTTTTTGTGAACTTAATATTTTGTCTTTTTTAGTCATGACCAATTTCTTCTTTAGTCGCTATTATAGTGTGAAATTTGTTTTATGAGAGTGTGAATTTTAGTCGTTACCAGAGAGCTTTTTGGTTGCAACTTGAAGTCATTGTTTAACTCATATTTGCTCTTTGTAACTTGTAGTCATGACCAAAGTACTTTTTAGTTACAACCAAAACTCTTATCAATTAAGTTTTTTTCTCTGTGATTTTCAGTCGCAACCAAATTGACACTTAGTCACGACCAAAAATTAGTTTTAATTCATAATTACTCTCTATGATTTTTAGTCGCGACTGGAGTGACATTTGGTCACAACCATAAACTTTTAATTCCAAGGATTTGCTCTCAGTAATTTTTAGTCACAATCAAAGTGACATTTGGTTGCAACCAAAAATCTTTATTAAAAAATTTTGCTCTCTGTGACTAACAGTTGTGACTTGAAATTCATTATTGTTGTGATTTTTGCTTTTTGCAATGTTTAGTTACAACTAAAGTCATTTGGCATCGTGACCTAAGTGTTTTGTACTGCAATTACTTGATCTCAATTTTTGAAATTGCTGCATTGTGATATAATTGATATCCTGCAAAATTGTTGAGTGTAATTTGCATGACCAGAAGCTTTGAATTATTTCCTTTAGATAGAAAAATCAATAGAACACTTAGGCAAATTAAAAAGGCTATAACCATAAATCATGCTAGTGTTGTATATGTTGTTGAGCTTAGTTCTTTTGGTGAACCTATTGTAGTTGAGATTGAATTTACATTTTGTGATATTTTAGATAATCATTGTGCCATGGAGCATGTTAATGAGGGTGAAGCTCAGACTCATAATTAGAATAATCTAAATTAGAAACATAAAGAGAATAACATGAATAATAGAAGAGAACGTATGAGTATTAGAGAACTCACTTTTTCTAATATAAACTTCGATCATTTCCTGCTTTGTATGTTAATTTTGAGTTAAAAGGTCTTTTGTTGAGTAACTTATCAAAATTTTATGAATTTGTGAGGATCCTTTCAAGCACTTGAAGACTATATAGTGGGTTTACTCATCTATGAAACCTATAGGTACTGATATGGATGCTATGTATAGACAAGTATTCTATTTTACACTTGAAGGAAAGACAAGTGAATGGTTTTATATACTTACACATCATGCATTGGACTCCTAGAATAACTTGAGGAATGCTTTCTTAGAGAGATACTTCCCTATATCTAAGACTGCTACATTAAAGAATGAAATCTTTGCTACAAAACAATTTGCTCGAGTCCTTTCATGAGTTTTAAGTAAGGTTTCAAGAGTTGCTAGCTAGATGTCCATACCACTAGATTTCAAGTGAACATTTTGTACAATATTTTCACTCAAGATTACATACTACAGACAAAAATAATTTGGATGCAGTTGTTGGGGGTTCCATTAATGACTTAATTCCTAACAAAGCATGGACTTTGATTGAGAGATAGCAAATAATGACCAGTAGTATGGAGGCTATGTGCTAGGCAAATTCATGAGGTATCTGTAAGGTCTTCTCAAGATTACAATATCTTATCTTCTCAATTTACTACTATAAATGCTTAGATAAGCAATTTAGCTGCTCAATTGAGCAATTCACATGTTCAAAGCCCATGCTTTCAAGCTCTATTTGCTCCTAGTTGTCAACTTTATTTTTCTCCAATGCATACCAATGACAAATAGCCTACACACTATAAGGATGTATAAGCTATCTATCAAGGCAAATAAAACTAGTATCCACAAAGGAATCCATGCTCTAACATATATAATGAAGAATGGAGAGATCATCTGAATTTTAGATAGAGGGATGAAGGTGGAGACAGGAATTTTGGACAAAGCAAATTCAACAATGACAAGCAAGTGGCTGAATCTTCTAGAGTTATGGAAGTACCTGCTACTACAATGGATGATGGTATATCTAAGATAATCAAGAACATTAATATGATGAACTCATATATATATAAACTCCATAAGCACAAACTTCAGCTCTAACTTCAAGTACTTGATATCTACAGTGGAGAGCAACCTAGCAATGACAAATTATAAGTTTGATGTGTTAGAGAGTAAATAGAATTGTGGGAAACTAAAGTTTCTAACATGAATGGCTATATATCAGAGTTAGCTAATTCATTGAGTGATGTTCAAGCAACGATTAGTAGAAATCTACCTTCAAATATAGTTGTTAACCCTAAATCTATGACTGCTATAAGTTTAAGAAGTGGAAAACGAGTTGAGAGCAAGTTACAGATGCTAAAAATGAAAAGGAATATGATGTCCAGTAGTCTAATGAGAAATAGCATCAAGAAGTCTGAAAGTAAGAAGGAAGTACAACTTTTTGATGGTTAGCTTCCCACTATGAGTATTTTTCTTCATCTTTATCTACTATTTCTTCATTTAGAACTAACCACACTGTTTCAAGTGATGAACAATGTCCATGAAGGTTTGTGGCAGATTTAGCAGAATTGCAGGGCAATGACATTATGGCAGACTTTGAGAGACAAAAAGCCAGAATTGCTGGGCTAAGAAAGTCGCAATTTAATAGTTATAATATTCTATATTCTAACCCGGTTCATAGGAGCTTCAACTTGAAATTTTTAGACATCTCAAGGGTGCAAAAATTGGAGGATATTATCCAACATCAACAGAATTGCACTGCTACAACTTCAAAGAGAGGAGTTGTTATTGTGTGCGGTACTGGGTTGATGCAGAACTCAAAGAACAATGTATCTAGAGTGGAGCCTAAGTAGTTAATTCCATCAGTGATTCAACTTCCAGGGAATCTAAACTATGTATTTCTTACTGAAAATAACAAACTGCCACTTTCGAGCAGAAAATTGGAAAGGTCTCTCATGTTCTTTCTTATGTATCAATAACAATTCAAGGTGAATGGCAATTTGCTGAAGTTATATAAGAGAACTTCCAACCACCCTAAATTTTATGTTGTCTCCTTCCTTGTTTTCCTACGTACAATAGTCTGCACGAATCAGTTCTTATTATATACTTGACCTATTATTTGTTGATTAAGTGTGGAGGAGGATACCAAGTTAGTAGAGGTAGATAGAAACTCTCATGAATTTATCTTAGATAAGTTCAGTTTTCATATTACTGTTATCTTTGTATGTGTTTCATTAGTTCTTCACATTGAGGACAATGTAGAAAATAAGTGTGGGGGAGGATGAACTTTATTGAGTGAGATGGATGAATGAAAATTAGATAATTGCTATGATTCTGCGTCTTTTGATCGAGACCTTATATTCTTGTCGCAACTAATGTGTGCGAGTATGCCAAGTTTCTTTTCTATGAAAATTAGTCGCGACCATGGCCTATTTTTGTCATGACCAGGAGTTCTTATGTTACGAAGTTTACTTATCTATAATGTGTAGTAGTGAACTGTGCTTATCTTTGTTGCGACTATAACTTAGTGAATTTTGGTTGAGATTGGATTGAAATATAGGTCACGACTAGAGCATTTGTGTTTAACAAGTTTACTCTTTGTGATTATGATTCGCAACTAGTGTTCATTTTTGTCATGACCAATATTCCTTGTTTTCTGAAGATTTTTTCTGTGTAAAACATTCGTGACTTGGTGTCCTTTTTATCGCGACTAGAATTGATCCTTTATTGAAAAATTCTCCTATTTCATTTTGATTGTTGCTTGGTCTTTTGAATTGACTATCATGGAATTAAAATTGAATTTTGAACATGTCATATCCTAATTTTTTCCTATCCGTATAGTACTAATAGTGGAAAGAGGTTTAAAAAATATTATGACGAAGATGAGAAGAAATGATAAAGGTTAGATGAGTCATGAGGGAAGAGAAGGACTAAAACGTAAAGTTGAAAAGGTTAAAGGCAAAAAGTAAAGGTAGAAATAAAAGTTGGACGCTTAAGTGTAATTTTCAAAAGTCAAGGGACTTAAATGTAATTAAGTAAAAAGTTTAAGGGTAAAATTGTAATTATAGAAAGATTAGCCCGGAAAGGGTTATAACTGCCTGGAAGTTTTTTAGTCCCACGTTCCATCAGTAAATAGAGAAAGTTACGCTGGTTAAACTGGTATAATACATAAATTTTATTAGGGCTCCAGACAGCAGAAAATTATCTGATAGTCTAAAAGTTATCTAAATTTTTATCAGATTCCATGGACATCAGATATAAGTGGGGAAATTACAGGAAAGTGTGCCCTATAGTGTCAGATGTTATGAATCTGACAGAGCCCCAGAAGAAGTCCTGTATAAAAAGTTATTCCCATAACAGTGAATTTTGACTGGAGTTTGATAACACCCGTGATCCGATAATAGAACTTATCGGTATATGAGCCTGGATAGAATGAGATCAGATGACCTCATATATAGGCCCATGATGACACCAAGAAGGGCCCAAAACCCACGATACCAGTCCATCAGTAGAACGGGCCAGTGTCTAGAACAGGTGCGAAATTACGAAAATGTCCCTGGATGCCCGGATTGTGCCAATGATGGATGGAGGGCATTTTGGTCATCTGGGATAGGCTAAAAACGTGGCACATAGAATAACTATGATTATTTAGAGCCAATATACACCCTGAGG
Organism: Leucaena leucocephala; assembly: GCA_037074615.1. Lineage (NCBI taxonomy): Eukaryota > Viridiplantae > Streptophyta > Magnoliopsida > Fabales > Fabaceae > Leucaena > Leucaena leucocephala. Next base: position 3,392,632 of record CM073527.1, read on the forward strand.
CAGTAAAAAGAGGTGTGAAATGACAATTATGCCCTTAGGGTTAATATAGTGTAAGACAGTGAACTGAGGGCATTCTAGTCATTTCCCAAGGGATGGATGGCAGATAAATATTTAGTATATCAATTTCAATGGTATGAGGAGCCTAGACATTAATTTCCAAGATATAATATATATCCCAGTATATTATAAAAAATTAGGAACAGAAAACAGTCCGGTTGCTGTGAAACTGCTCTGATCGATACCGGATTGGACTGGAATTTTTCCAAAAGCTTCCTACCATGATAATTTTGCCACATAAGCCCATGAAATGTCCCTTGAGGTGTCCCTTGTAATGTCATGATGATGTCACAATTTGCTTTATGAAAAAAGTAAATCCAAGATTAAATGTGGGCCTTTATATCAAATAGTAACTAAATCAATCTTGACAATTGATTTCCACCAAGATTTTTCTATAAATACGCCCTCAAATCTGCATACAAACCGTGGCTTCTCAATCCTAGGGGAAACTCTTGCAAAATGAAAACTCAAGCCAAGACAAAGAAGATTCAAGGTTCCAAAGTTCAAGCAAGTTAGAGATTAAAGGTAAGCAATCTCTCCTAACTTATTTTCCTTTGATTTGGGAGCTTGAACTTAGGGTTTTTATGAGGAAAAGTTGAGTTTTCTCTAAGGTGTTGTGCTACCCAAAAACCTTAGATAAAAGGAAAAAGAAGAAATTAAAGTTAGAAACATATGATTGAAGCTTAAACAAGCTAGTTAGTGATTGGTTGTTGAATCAAGTTGATATTCTTGACTTTGCCAAGAGTGAATCTGTTCGGTCTGCACTGTTCATGAGGGAAAGAAATAGAATTTCAATGATTTAATGCTTCCATTGAATTTATATGATGATTTTGTAAGATTGGAAAGGTTTTGAACTTTGGAAACATTAAAATCTCAAGGTTATAGTCTTTGAGATTCCTTACAATACTGTTCACTCTCATGAATAGTGATTGGAATTTCATGATTTTGATGGTTCCAATGGTTTTTAAATGAAAAATTGTGTGGGGTAAAGTGGAGAAACAAGTATGGGAAGCATTAGAATCAAAATGAGAATTTTTGAAAGAATTGCGTGCATATGTTCAGTTTTGTACAGCAGGCCATGAAAGAGCTAGAATTTCATGATTCTAAAATCATAAATAGATTCAAAAGATTAAATTGTATAGGTAAAGTCAAGACATCGATTGGTTCAAGAGCCAAGTGGATTAGTAAAGATTAGAGAAAGTTATGACAATAAAGAGTGTAACAAAGTTAGTTTTGAACATGGTTGGAGTTCATGAGTCCTAATAAGTTATGTGATGAATATGAATATGTTTAGGACCATGAAACATCCAAGAAGATGTTGGGAAGTGATGGACATAAAGACTTCATGGTTGGAAAGCTAGGGAGCAAGTGCAAAAGATCAAGAGGAAAGCTTAAGTGCAAGGTAGTGAACTTACTTCTTTATGTGCTTAATGTGGTATGCTTATGTGTTGACATGTATGTGATATTTGAATGATGTTGTGACATAATTAATGATGTTGAATGTATTGTGAATAACATGTTTTCCATGGCCATGCACTTTATGTAAGAGTATATAGCATGATGGCATATCACTAATCAAAGAAAGTTTAATGAAATTACATATCATGCATTAGCATCCATCTTGCATATTTAAGTGGTAATGTTTGCTATTGAGATTCCCTAGAATCTCATTCTCCCATAACCAACCAATCTAGGTCAAGCATGATGGAAAAATGTATACATGGAGAAGAGCTAAAGAATGGAAGAAAGGAATGGAAGTAATTAAGATCTTAGTATATGCTATGAATTATCTATATATGTAGATGCCATGTAAGGTGTTCTTTTATGTGATGAAACTATTTATAATAATTATGGCATATGTACATGATGTATATGAATATGGAGAAGCTTATTTGATGGCTTATGCATGCTGGAACAACTATTGAAAGTAAAAGGAAGGAAACTGAAATGGTAAAAAGTAGGTCCTGAAGCAGTTTTGTTGTGGCTTCAATTTGACCTAACAAATGAAGGAATTACTTCATAAAATTTTATGAGCACGTATTACACATCCAAAGCTTTAAATTCATAGGTAAAAAGTTCCAATTGGATGTGTATATCAAAAGAAATTAATTTCTAAAGTAAGAGACCAGAATCTGTTTCCAGACTTTTTGACCAAATGAACAGTAAACTTTAATGAATAAAATGTATTAATTGGCTAATCATTTGGTCTGAAATTATTTTTTCCTTAAAGTTCAAGATGGTATCTTCACGTAGCTTTTTAAACCACTGCATTTTGATTTTTCTAGAATTAATTATGATTTTTTGAAGTTCGTTGCGTAATCTGGAATACCATATGAACAATACCTAAGAAATAGTAAAATTCCAAATTTGGCTAATGGACTTCCAATGTCTTGTAAGTAGTTCTAAATGATACTGAATGGTCCCTAAGACGTATGAAAGTAAGGATGTTACAGAACATATATACTTTTGAATGTTGGCAAAGTTGATAAAGTGTGAGTTGCTTATTTTATTGATCGACTACTAGAAATTATGCATCATTCATGATTAGTCTCATATATTTTGTTTAATATTTATGCAATCTAGTCATGGTGAGTTGATTAGGGTAGATAAACCAGATGGAAGGATTTTGAGCCTATAACATATACTCCTTAATATTGTGTGATACCATTTAGTTTGTTAACTTTCTAGAGCTTGTCTCAATCCTTGATTCAAAATCACATTAGCTTCTTAGAATTATGAAAGTGATAAGGGTATTTTTTTAAAACCCTTTTGACCAAACAGTAGCCACATGAATATTAAATCTTTTGCTTTAACCCTTTGAGACATTTACTTTCATTTAAAATTCCATCCTTGATTAATGAATACTGTATAGGATATTTGTTGCTGAAGTAATTTGTTAATCTATAATCATTTGAATTATATCTAAACTTCCATGTATTTGCCCTTTAGCTCAATAGTTGAAAGAAAAAATAAAAAGAAAAATAATAGAGAAAAAAAGAAGAAGAAAAGAAAGAAAAGAGAAAGAAGAGATAGACTAGATGACAAGAAGATGTGATATTTAACTTGAATGAAAGGTAGTTAGCTTATGACTGATACTTTTTGTAGTTGCATAGTTAAAATTGTGATTAAGTGTTGAAGTAGCTTGAAGAAGTAAGATCATGTGCAGTATTTTATTAATTATTGACACTTATTTTCATTTCATCATTTAGCCTTTCCAACAATACCACCTAATAAAGACCCTTTGATTCACAATCCTTGTGGCATTTAGTGGTGGAGATATATGATAGTTACAAGCCTATAGGAAGCATAAGCTAGATTTTTGAATGAAAAGAACCTTGATAAGAGGTGAATGAAACACTATACCTTGTGAGGAAATCTCAATCTAGTTGCTTACTATGATTTAATTGCATAAGTTATATCTTTTGATTGATATGATATTAGTATAGATTATTGCCAATTGAAGGGAAAATATTGATGATTGCAAGTGCTTATGCTAAAATTATTTTGCCAATCTTACTGAATATGTGTTTGAATTTCAATTTTGATCTATAATTTTGCTCAGAGTACAAAAGCTAAGCGTGGGGGAATTGATAAAATCTTATTTTTATAGTAATTTTAGTGAGTTTAAAGAGAGTTTTATTATTGATTATGTCTCCATTTATCAATATGATGAGCAATTAATTAATAATATAAAATTAGAATAGTTGGGAAATAATTGATATAATTTTGGTTATAAATTGAAATATTATCTTATTAGATAAATAATTTGTATCTTTTAAATTCCCAATTCTGGAAAATGTTCATTAATCACCAAGTTAACTTGCTATTGTAACTAAAATGGAAAGAGGAGTTAGAATGAACAGAAACAGATTAGTTGACAGCTAGATCTAGGAATTGAGGAGCTGCTAACATAAAGCACATGGGAGAATTCATTATGAGTTTGGCACGTGCTGAGAAGGGGAGGAGACTTGAGAGATTCACTCACTCAGATGCCACACCTCTCCCATATATCATTCAATCCATCTAGATCTAATTCCAGCTTTCACGCACTCCCTCACTCCATCACCAGTCACTCATTCCACATTCCAGCTTTCATTCATTCCATGCCAATCATCATTCATTCCATAGATTCCATTCCAAAGCTGATTGTCTCACACTTTCACACTCCATTCCATCACATATTCTCTCTCCATTTCCATTCTCTTTCATCTTCACTTCTCCTCTATTCTTAGCAGTAGAACTAGAGGCATATCTAACACTACATCTTCATCTTCCCCTTCTGCATTTACCATGGCTGCTGTTAGTCTACTGCTACTGCTAAGGTCTTGACAGCAATAGAAAGCTAGAACTATTGTGCTCTCTCGGAGATGATGCTGAATCAGAGTCCTTGATATGAAACAGGGAGTTCAATTGTGTCTTTAATTTCATATCTAGTTGTATGTTGATGTAGTTAATTCTGATTTTATGGACTCAATTTAAGTTAGTAGATAATGAATATTAGGGAACCGAGTTGGATTTCCTGATTATGTTTAATTAAGCTTTGATTGATCCTTATCCTTGAACTAGTTGGACATGGCTATGGTTAATTAAAGTAATTCTATATCAGAATATAGTTGTATCTGTTTAATGCATCTTCCTCTACCTCTTGAGTTGAATGAATCCTATTTACCTATTAAATGTCTATGAGTTATAGCTTTGATAGAGATTTAACTGGCCAGTTGTTGGCTAACACATTCTAATTCAACTAATTAACTCCTTATATTCTTTAGATAATGAAGGTAAGGTAATCTCCAAGGGAACACACTCGTCATTAATTCATATCATCATCATTAACACCTAAGATTATAAACAATAGCATATGATTTATATTTAGAATTTCTCAATGTCTCATCTCACAATTCATTTGACTAATTTGTTAAATTATGGCTTATCGAATTAGTTAGGAACTTAGCATCTATTTAGGCTCCTTGTGAATAATGACCTAGGCTATACTCCACTTTACTATTGGTTAGCTTAGTTTTTTTTATAATTAAAATGACGATTATCATCCATTCCCTTAGAATTTTTCTATAAATACCCCATTCCCCATTGCATTTGCGCCAAAAATAAGACACCATGGGGAAGATCTGGCCTAATGGAAACTCAAACAATCCAAGGTATCAAAGTTCAAGCTAGCTAGGAATTAAGGTAAGTAATCTATCTTACCTTATTTTCCTTCAATTTAAAGGCTTGAACCTAGGGTTTTAATGGAAGAAAAATGAGATATCCTCTTGGTTATGCTGCTGGCCAAAAGGGAAGAAGAAAGGGGGAAATGAAATTGATGTTAAAAACATAAAATTAGGACTTAGATGATCTTAGATTGATGCTTATACGTTGAATTAGTTGTGTAATCTTTGACTTCCCATTAAGAGAGGCCTTTTGGCCAAGAATAATACAGGACCAAGGAATTGTTTTTGATAATTTTGATGCTTTCATTGAGTCTAGAAGGTGAAATTTTATAGGATTGAGCGAAGGGACAAGAGTTAAAAGCATTAAAATCAAAGGTGGAATTTTTTAGAAAACCCATAATATGCCATGGTTCTATTCTAGCCATTCCTTAAGGAAGTGATAACTGTCGTTCTAATTATCAAACAAACTAAGCTAACTAGTGTAAAGTGAAGCTAATCTAGGTTAATTCACAAGGAGCCTAAATGGATACTAAAGTACCTAATTAATCTAATAAGCCACAAGTTTGTAATCAGATGATTTATTATATGAGCTATTGACTAAATTTTGAATATAAATCATATGCTATTATTTATATTTTTAGTGTTTGTGATAATGAAATGTATTAATGACAAGTGTGTTCCCTTTGAGACTACCTCACCTTCATTATCCATATAATATTTGGCGTTAATCAGTTGAATTAGAATATGTTAACTAATAACTTGCTAGCTAAAATCTCAATCAAAGCTACAACTTGTAAACATTGAATGGAGAAATAAGAATCATTCAACTTAAGAGATAGAAGAAGTTGAATTAAACATATACAAATGTACTCTATTTTAGAATTGCTCTAATTAACTACAACCATATCCAACTCGATCCAATGATAAAAATCAATCAAAGCATCAATTATACAGAAATAGAAAATCCAACTCGGTTATCTAATCATTAATCATCTACTAAATCTAATTGAATCAATAATTCCATAATTAACTACATCAACTCGATACATTCAAATCTGGATTAAAGACCCAATAAACTCGCTGTTCAGCACAACGATTATAGTTCAGCATCATCTCCAAGAGAGAATAATGGATCTAACCTTCCATTGTTATCAAGACTTCAACAGCAATAGTAAACAGATCAACAATCATGGTAAATGTAGGAGAGATGAAAATGAAGATTAAACTTTCCTCTGGTTCTATTGCCTAGAACAGAGGAAAGTTGCAGATAGAAAGAGGATGGAAATAGAGATGGAGAGAAGAATGAGAATGTAGATGGCGTGATAGGAGAATAGAGGTGGAGTGAGAGATGGAGTCATATCTGGATAGAAGGGAGTGAATGATAGAAGCTATGTGTAGTTTGTGTGAAGTGTATCTGATATCCATGGTGCTTGTATGGATGGATATATATAAGAAATGTAGGATGAATGAACTGATATAATGTGCTGATGTGAATGTGAGCTAGCTGAATGAGTGAGCATGTGTTGTGCATGACAAATAATTTTGCGTGAAAGTCCCTTCAGATGGTGTGCAGTGATATGCCATGTGTGAATTTAGTCTCCTCTTCAGCACACGCTTTCTACCAGCTGTGATCCCCACTTGCTTCTGTTCAGCATCCTATCCATGTGATTATATTAGGCCACTTGTTTAGTCCAACACATGCTTAATCTGTTAACTTCCCCTTTCTAGCACATGTTTAAATCTTATCTTATCCAGCTATCAACTCACTTCCATATAATATGTTACTACATTCCTGTAATAGAAATTTAATAGATTATTTATCTAATTAATCACTTAAATCATATCAATTAATTCTCAACTTGTTTCATCTTTATTTTATTTATTAATTGCTCAATATATTGATAAATGTGGATACAATCAATAATAATGCTCTCTTTAAACAACTAAAATCAATACAAATGAGTTTAACAATTCCCCCACACTTAGCTTTTGCACTCTAAGCAAAATTATGGATCAAAATTGAAGTTCAAATACTAATGTTCTGCAAATTTGCCAAAACTGATTTAGAATAAGCACTTGCAATGATCAATCTTTTCCCTTCAATTGGAAATAGTCTAAACTAATCTCATATAAATCAAAGAATCTAACTCATGTAATTAAATCATAGTAAGCAACTAGGTGAGATTTTCTCATAAGGTGTAGTGTTTTACTCATTTTCTTATCAAGGTAATTTCACTCAACCATCTAGCTTAGGCTTTCCATAGGCTTGTAACCATCTTACATCTTCACCACTACATGCCACAAGGGTTGTGAATCTCAAAGGGTCTTTATTAGGTTATAATGTTGGAAAGGCTAAGTGATGAAATGGAAATACATGTCAATGATTAATGAAATACTGCACATGATCTTACTTCTTCAAGCTATTTCAACACTTAATCACAATTTGACTGTGCAATTGCAGAAAGTATCAGTCATAAGCTAATTTCCTTTTATTGAACATCATATCTTGTCAATTGGTCTATCTTTTTCTCTTTTCTTCTATCTCTTTTTTCTCTACTTTTGCTTTGCATTTCTTTTTCTTTCAACTATTGAACTAGATAACAAATACATTAAAATTTAGATATCCAACAAGTGGTACAACTTTAACACTTATTTCACAATTAAAGCTTACTACAGTAGCAAATATCCTGTACATCATTCATTAATTAAAGATAGAATTTTAAAAGAAAGTGAAGGTCTTAAAGAGGTAAGCAAATGATTTGGTATTTATGTGGCTATTGTTTGGTCAAAAGGGTTTTGAAAGAAATGCCCTTATCATATTCACAATTCCAAGAAGTTAAGCTAGTTTTGAATCAAGGATTGAGACAAGTTTTGTAAAGTTACCAAACTAGATGGTATCACACAATGTAAATGAGTATCTGTTGGGCTCAAAATCTTTCCATCTAGCTTACTCACTCTAATCAACTCATTATGACAAGATTGTAGGAATGTTAACTAAATACATGAGATCAATCATTCATACTACATAATTTCTAGAAATCAATCAATGAAACAAGCAACTAATACTTCATCAATCTTCCAATTTTCAAAAGTTTATGTTCAAAATTCAATTTTAAATCCATGACAATAAGTTCCATTAAACCAAGCAACAATAAGATGAAACATAAATATTTCTTAGTAGAGGATCAATTTTAGTTGCAACAAAATAGACTTTGGGTCTTGACTATTTTACACAGAGAAGACATTTTCAGAAAATAAGGAATATTGGTTGCGACATACATGGACACTGTCACAACTCATAATCACATAGAGTAATCGTGTTAAACACATATGCTTAGGTCACGACCCAAGTGTCAATCTAGTCACAACCAAAATTCTCAGAGTTACAATCACAACAAAGATAAGCACAAATCACGACTACACATCACAGATAAGTAAACATAAGAAAATATAAACTCTTGGTCGCGACAAAAATGAGAATTGGTCGCGACTAATTTTCATAGAGAAGAAACTTAACATATTGCACATATTAATCGCGATAAGAATAACACAAAGTCACAACCAGAATATAGAATCACAATAGTTATCTAATTTTTATTTACCCATTTTACACATTAAAGTTCATACTCCTCCACACTTAATTCCTACATTGTCCTTAATGTGAAAAAGTAATTAAGCACATGCAAAGGCATAAGTAATGAGGACAAAACTAAACCATAATCTAAAATGAACTTATTAATTTCTAGCTACCCCTATTGACTTGGTCTCCTCCCCACACTTAATCAACAATTAATAACTCAAGTATATAAGTAAACTGATTAAAGTAGACTATTGTAAGTAGGGAAACAAGGAAGGAAACAACTTGAACACCATGGTGTTTGAAGTTCTTTTTGTACAGCTTCAATAAGTAGTCATTGACCTATACCATTTGCTTCATTTATTAATTCAATTGTTCCATAGTCATGGATCTTGGTCACCATACATGGACATCCCATCTTGCAGTAAGTTTTCCATGTTTGGAAGCATATCTAGCCTTGAATCTCAAAACCTTATCTCCAACTTGAAATTCCTTACGCAAAATCTGTTTATCATGAAGAAACTTTGCTCTTTCTTTATAACTCATGGAATTCTCATAGTCATCTAGCCTTATTTCTTCCAATTCCTAAATCTACAACATTCTTTCTTCTACAGTAGTGTCAAAATTCATGTTGCAAAGTTTGACTGCCTATAAAGCTTATGGGGACATCTCAAGTGGGGTCTTATGAGATATTCTGTATGCCCATAAAGCTTCATTTAACATTGCACTCTAATCTTTCCTTGAAGATCTTACTATCCTCTCTAGAATCCTTTTGATAGATTTGTTAGAATTTTTAGCTTGACCATTTGTTTGGGGATGATAAGCTGTTGAAACTTTGTGCTTGATCCCAAGCTTAGCAAATAACCCACCTAAAATTTTATTACAGAAATGAGAGCCTTGATTACTCAGTATAGCTCTTGGCACACAAAACCTTGAGAAGATGTATGACTTATGGCTAATCTAATCCCTCTTGAGTCAGTATATAACTTAGATAGACTCCACTTTGCATAGTATCCACACTTATGAAATTAACAAAATAATATCACAAGGGACCGGTCACAAACACTAGCATGAATATGTATATTCTAGCAATCTTTCTTTCGCCCATATATCATTTTGATATGAATCAACCGCTTTCCTAGCATAATACCTTTTGTTCATATATAATTTGACCATTGGACATATACCAAAGTAACAATCGCTAAAACATATATGCATAATATTGTTAAAGTCAAAAGACATTAATAAAAGCATTATATCTTTTTGGAACTCCACAACAATGAAACAGGGATTGATTCACTTGCTTTCCTTTTGGGGGTTCTTTAGCACATGTGGTATGAATCACATGTTACGGTGTTCCTCTTATCCTTAAAGAGTATACGTCATTTTGATTCTATCAATCACACCGTACAGACTTAAATCTAGACACTCATAGTATCTAAACCCAAACTCTTTAATTCTATTCACATAATATGATATCAATTTTGAAGAATTTGTTATTTGGCAACAGGTTTTATGGATGTAGGTATCCATTGTTCGATCTATACCCTTACTCATGGATCTCATCTTGACTTACTGCACCTTTTAAGCCAAGGCGACACTTACTATGTTTCTTCTATACCATATCAGCACTCTTGCTGCTTTACAGTGAACGCATGTCTCATCTTTGAACGCTTCTATAGCATCAAAGGCGGTTGCTCATGTGAAAAAGCTACCTTTTTCAACCTGTATGACATACTAGACATTGTATACTTTTACCCAGACATATAAGTAATAATAAATGACATAATATCATTAATAAAAAATAAAAGTATTACATACAGTCTACAACTTTACATCTTTTGAATGACAATGGCTTTTACATGTTTCTCGAATATTTCTTTGCCTATTGGCTTCGTCAGAGGGTCTGCAACCATACATTTGGTTGAAATGTATTGTACAGTTATAATTTTCTGTGCTATATAATCCCTCACAAAGTTATACTTTATATAAATGTGTTTGGTCTTATTATGATACTTCGGGTACCAAATCCTAGGTGTTTGATAAATCTCTTCAGCTAAACAGTCTCTTGCATTGCTGCAGTGCATGCCACAAATTTAGTTCCATGGAGTGTAAAGCAATGCACGTCTGCTTCTTGCTACTCCAACATATGGCGCCATTATTAAGCAAGAAAGTGCATCCTGAAGTCGATCTTCATTCTTCTTCATCACCACCTACATCAGTATTGGAATATCTGATTAGGCACAGATCGCTCCCTTGATAACACAATGCATAATCAATTGTGCCCTTTAAGTATATCAAGATCATCTTCACTGCTTTCCAGTGTTTCTCATCGGGGTTAGACTGGAATCTACTAACCAGACCTACTACCAATGACATTGGCATATATAACTCTTTCCATTTACTTTTTGTCTAATTCAGTTTTGGGACACATGTCAGAACTCAAGGCCACTCCAGTGGCCACAGGGATATCTGTGGGATTGCAGTCACTCAGATTGAGTCGCTCAAGTATCTTCTTGATATAATTCTCTTGTGAAAGAGTGAAGATTCTCTTAGAGCAATTCCTTCAAATCTTTACTCCAAGTATGTATTCTGGTTTACCCATGTCCTTATCTCAATAATTGATGAAAGTCATTCTTTAATAGCTATCACCAAGTCAAGACTATTTTTAGTTAAGAGTATGTCATCTACGTATAAGGATAATATCACAAAGTTACCCTCAAACCGCTTAACATAGACGCAATGGTCTTCCTCTATTATCTGGAAGTTATATGAGGTTATTGCCTTGTGAAACCTCAAGTACCACTATCTAGATGACTGTTTTAATCCATAAATAGATCTTTTGAGTTTGCACTTCTTGTAATCAATCTCTTTTTCAATGAAACCTATTGATTTTTCCATATAGATTTTTTCTTCTAGATCACTATTCAGGAATATGGATTTTACATCCATCTGATATAACTCTAAGTTTAAATTATTTACTATTACTATAATAAGTCTTATAGAATTGAAAGCACACAACAGGTGAAAAAGTATCCTTATAATCTATACCTTCCTGTTGTGTATATCCCTTTACATCCAATCGAGCTTTAAATTTGTCAATTAATCCATCCACCTTTTTCTTGATTTTGAAAATCCACTTATTCCTAATGGCTTTAGGCCCTTTTTGCAGGTCAACCAATTCCCAAATTTAGTTTTTGATTATTGAGTCTATTTTCTTTTTCATTTCTTTCTTCCATTTCTCCTTGGCAGAACGTGCCAAGGCCTCATGAATAGTATAGGGTTCATAATCCTCTTTTGGAGTAACTAAGAGTGCTTCTTCTTCTATTTAGAAGCATCTTTTTAGAACACTTTCTCTCTTACTCTTTATGGTAGGAGCAACTTGCTTATCTTTTATCATTTGTCTTGGTCTTTGTGTTGATTGTTCTTGGTCCCACTCAGATTAACATACATAGAGGATACTGATCTGTCAATTTGTTCAACACTGTCATGTTCATAAGTCTCACAAAGAGATATAGTGCAGTCAATATCTCCTTTACTGGGAAACTCTATTTCAATGAATACAATATCTCTTGATAATGTTTCAATCACCGTTTCATCTTCAATTTTACTTATGAATACATATCCTTTTGGGGGTTTAGAGTACCTTATAAAAATATATTTCTTCCCTCTAGGACCGAGTTTCCTATGTCTATGAGAATTGTCATGGATATATGCTGCCAAGCCCCAAGGTCTAAGGATGCTTAGGTCTGGCTAACTTTTATTTCATAACTCGTAGGGTGTGTGGAAGCAACTGACTTTAAGGGTACATGGTTAAGTATAAAGGTTGTCATCAATAAAGCATCACCCCAATGTGAAATTAGAAGGTTTGCCTGAGCAATCATAGACCTAACCATGTCTAGAAGAGTTCTATTTCTTCTTTTGACAACCCTATTCTGTTTAGGTAGCCAGGGATAGTTAGTTTCCTAATAATCCTTTTTTCTTCATAGAGATGTTGAATTGATCTGAAAAGTATTCACGAACTCGATCAGTGTGTAATGCCTTGATTTTATTATCCATTTGATTTTCTACTTTATCTATGTATCTTCTAAAGCACTCTAGTGCCTCAGACTTATGTGAAATCAAATAGACATGACCATATTATGAAAAATCATAAATAAATGTAATAAAATACCAAGCTTCGTGTCTCACCTTCACACTCATTAGATCGCAAATATTAGAATGGATTAATTGTAATAGATTTTCGGCTTGTGTTCCTTACCGAATAGTTTTCTAGTCGCCTTACCAGCTAGACAACTTTCGTATAATGACATATCCATGTTAGGGATTACCCCCAACAAGCCTTATTTTGCCATTTTAATCATTCTATTTTGATTAATATGTTCTAGTCTAGTATGCTAGATATTCATATTAGGATTATTCGAAGTAATAGCAAAATAATCATGAGCATAAAAATCACCAGTAAGATCTAAAATAATGAACTTTTGAAATTGGAAAGCTGAACCATAAAATATTGAGTTGCTATAAATATTTGCAACTTTACCATGAAAGTTTACATTGAACCCAAAGTCTAATAAGCAAATTACAGAAATTAAATTTAGTTGGATGTCAAGAGCATAAAGCACATCATGCAGCATCAAGGTCTTTTCACCTTGCAAAACAAGTTTACAGGTGCCAATGCCTCGAACCTCGATCCTTACATTATTACCAATGTAAAGTTACTTTCTTTGAAATGGCAATTGATGATATTCCATGAAAGATCCTCGATCTCAACTTACGTGGTATGTGGAGCCTGAGTCAATAATTCAAGAAAAAGAAAGAGGTTATGTCAGAAAACAGTACTATAAACAAATGAGACATGTGAATTAACATAATTCGTTGTTACCTTTCTGCTCTCAGTCTGTTTAGAATAGTCACGAGTGAAATATCCCATATTGTGGTGGGCAAAGCATTTGACCTTCTTTAGGTCTAGCTTTTTCTTGCCTCATTTCTTTCTGTTATTTCCCTTCTTCTTGTATTGTTGCTTGCATTTCTTGGGTTTAGGGTTTAGGGTGGAGGACCGCCTTCCCATTTTTCTAAAATTTCTTGGCCTTTTTGAATTCAGGCTTTGATTGGGAAGGACCAGCATCTTCGATCAAATAGACTTGTCCAGTAGCCTTAGAAGCCTCCAGAAGTTCATCCTCTAGCTCTATATGCTTAGCTACATCATTATGGGTCAAATTAACTTTTATGTGCTCCCAACTGGCAGTAAGCAACCTGATGACAACCCGTACTTGCTACTTATCAGATAGATTATGTCGATCCTCCTTCAGTTCACGAATCATTGTGGACATCTCTCGTAGATGTTGCCTCATAGGATTATTTAGTTTTAGCCTATAGGTATCAAATTTAATCATCAACCTTCTAAGCTTAGTCGTAGAAACTCTACCAAACTTATCCTTTAAGGCAATCCACATACTTGTGCCATTTTGTGTCTCAAACTCACATTAAATTATCAGCCATTACGCTCAGTAGTGTGATTCTTGCTATACTATTCTTCCTTTTTCAAGATAGGTATGCTTCCAGGTCTTTCCTATAATGGACTGTATTTCCAACCTTAGGCTCTACCATTACTATTGTTAATAGCTCAATTGTATCCTAATCTTCTAGAATATATTAGATATTTTGGTGCCAAATATTCCAGTTGTCCTTGTTAAATTTTTCCCTTTATTTAATTCAACAATAATGTTCTTTGATACCATTGTTCAATATAAGTTCTGTGACAAACTTATCCCATATTAATTTATTGAACCATAGAACATTTAAGTGAGTATATATATAGCACATATAAATATATAATGTCACGTACTTTTATCATTTTTGATCAAAAAATAATAACATCACTAGACTCATGATTAGGAAAATACATTTGTACCTCCCGTCACATAAGCACTAGCAATGCTATCACTTCCTTTCAAAATTAATATGAGCACTATTCTCATTAACTAAAAGGCTCCCACTTATAAAAATTATATATGAATAACTAAGATAAAGAAATGAAATAAAACATATTTCTCTTGCATATAAGGCATGTAATAAATGTCAAATCTTTACAAAGAAAGAGTACTAAAATATGCCCTTAACAAAGCAAAGTAGTAGAAATCAAATACAAATATACATAATATGATATGAGCTTCCCAGTATTCTAACATTGATTTTCCCAGCTTCTTAAGCTTACAAAGAGGCTTGATAAGGTTATATACAAATTCTATTTTTTTAAGCCAATACTTTTTGCTTATATGTCCTTATTTAGGATTACCTCTAACCCTAATTGCTTTTTATATACTCCATTATGACTTTTAGATAGAATCAATATTCTCCTTATCAACCATGAATTCAATGTAATCGCCAATCACACCATTAATACCTTTTATATTTGTTAGTCTGGCTGCATCTCTTTTAGCTATGCTTATAGCCAAAGTAGGGATAAGAGGTTGATTCACTTTTTTTCTATCCTCAATTGAAGATTCATCGTGAAGAGTAGGCACTATCTTGAGTTTGAGTCTGAAGAAACCATGAAAGGCTATAGAGTAAGGGGTTTGATGGGGAATAAGTTTTTGACCTCAGTCCTAAATCATATGTTACTTTTGGTTCCTCTTATGAAACTTCCTCCACCAACTCCTCTAGGTCTTATTCAGAAAGTTCATCAAGTTCTTATTTTGGATCTTCTTTAAGTTCCCCCTCGTGGTCCTTTTGAAGGTTCTCTTGTGGGTTATTAACATCATCCATGAATAAGATGTCATCATTTAAGCTATATCCCAGAGATTCATGCTAGATGAAATCATTTTCATCTAAATAATAAAAATAGTAATTATCATAATTTTTTAAAATTTTAAACACTAAAAAATACAAGAAAATATATTGAATATTCACAAATTAGTCCAGAATTGCCTCCAAATTTAGGCAAATTATATATCAAAATAAAGATATTGATTTTAGAAATTTTTAGGAACAAACCAGACCTCAATAAGAGGTCCAACTCTCCCTCACGTGTCACAAGAAAAAAATTAGAAAAAATAAAATACTGAATAAAGCTCACTCTTGCCCTCTGGTGCTGCCATGTGACCACTGTAACGTGTCAGTCCCTAGATTTTCCCCTTTTTTAATTAAAAAAAAAATTTACTCCAAAATATTTTTGCGGGTCCAGGTTAGATCCAATGATCTTACCCATACCCTCACCATTTCTTAATGGGCTTGCCCCATTGTGGCCCAATTTTTTTGGCTGGACTGGGCTGCGCTAGCCCAGTCTATAGTACACCAGTAGGCAGCAGCACATAATTTTTTTGTTGTCATAGTGTCAAAATGACACTATTTTAGGATGATAACGAGTTAGGTCCGACGAAACTGACGCGTTTTTTAGCATTAACTCCTCTGTCTGACATCCAATTTCAACATTCTTAGTGCCATTTTCTTCTTTTTTTTTTTCTTGCTCTACGTAATGAGACTAATTTCAAGCACTAAAAAATTATTGTTTCTAATGACCCAATTTTGAAAATGAAGAAGCTTTGACACGGTTGTAGTTATTTATTCTTCTGTTTATGGTTTAAATGCATGCTCTATGTTTCTTGGCATAAAACTAATGTTTTTAAATAGAAATAGAGGCAAGAACAACATACTACTAGAAAAATAGAAAATTAAAGAATGCATGTGTAAGCACAAAAATTGACTAGCATACCACTAATTGATTTCGAGCGTACCTTGGACCTTCTCTTGTTCACCGAGATAGTGACATGCAATTGGAACACTTTATATAGACTCCGGTATGTTTACACAGAAAAACCATCAAAGAAGGAAGGAAAACAGAGATAAGATGCATAGAGGAAAGGAGAGGAATAGAGGAGAAAATGAATCTGTCACACACACACAAGAACAAGACTGCAGTCCACCAAATTGATCAATTCAACCACTCTCTCTGCTACCTTATTCATGTCCGGGAAAAGTACATGTATAGGAAATGGGATTTTCATAACTCCGATATCCCTTAGTTTTCTCCTTTAAAAAATATAACAGTTCCCCCAATTTTTGCTCCTCATGGAATTGGACCTAATCCACCATAGGTGGACTGGTCCATTTCCTAACATACCCAAGTGCCAAGCTCTTTGAAAACATATTGGTGACAGACCAAAGCTGAAATCCAACTACCATTGGGCCCATCGCACGTGGCAAATAAAGTTCTCCTATGTAGAAGCCCACACTAGAGGCTTCCTTCAGCTTCTATTAAGGTCACCAAAGTTCTTTAAGAAAGACCAAAAAAATTGAAAAGCCAAAGCGGTACATGATATTTAGAAGAGATCCACAGACATATGGTAAACATGGAGTGTGTCTCAAAACTGAACGAGCTGAAGAAGAGATATCATTTCAATCTTGACAAAGTTCTAAGGTTACTGTGAAAGTTAAGGATTCTTCAAGAAAATAACCTCAAATCTCGTGGGAACTGGGAGTTACAACATAGGAGGGTGATTTTTCTTCTCCCAAGGTGTAGGGAATGGTACACCGCTGCACTAGGTGTAATCAATATTTATTATCATATAAACAAACAAATCGTATGTTTTTAATCAAATAATATTCCCATCAGTAACTACTAATTACAATTACCAGTTAAAATTTTTTTGGAAGTAGACAAATTTTTTATTATGCAATTGATTTTAGGAAAACACTATGCAAATATAGCATTGTGCACAAATTTGGATACAATTTTTTAAGGAATAGCCCCGATAAGATGATTGAGAATTGCAATGTTGATGGATGTAAGCGTAAGATTACAGCCTAGCAACAGCAAATAGTACTCCATTTTTGCATGTGAAAACTTTCAATAATGAGCATGATCACTCAGCACAAGGCAACATACAAGTGTCTCATAAGAACTGGTCAGATTTGGCGGCATATATAATTGTAGATAATGTTAGGAACAAGCGATCTGCAATGACTTTTTGAAGAATATGGATTACTGTTGGATTACCATCTAGCTTGGAGGGCAAAGGAGAGACTTGGATAACATTAATGGGTCAATATGACAATCACATATGTTAATCCCTTAGTTACGTAATCATTTAATGGAAATTGATCCACAAATAGTTGCAAAGTGGACTTCATCCACCAACAACCATTTTGAAAGGCTATCATAGCATATGGATGTTACATAACTAGGTTTTTGATTGTAGAACATTATATATTGTGGGTGTCACCTAAGTTGCTCATATTTAGGGACACACTTGGCTGCATCTACTTATGATGTAAATAATGATTTGTATCCATTTGCTTATGCAATTGTAAAGGGAGAGATCTATGAAGATTGGTTGTAGTTCTTAAGGGAAATGTAAAAGAATACTTAAAGAGTATGTTGATGGTAGAACCTTATGGTCCACATCAAATGCATGTTCGTGTAGGTGATAAAGATTTGAAAGTTAATGGCTGTGGAGAGAATGTACTTGCCAAGCATGGCAAACATCAGGAATTCCATGCCCCCATGCTTGTGCTGCAATAAAGAAATTACATGATAATATATACACATATGTTGAAGAGTGTTATTTGTTTCCTCACAAGAAAAGATTTACTTGAATACCATGATCCTAGGGGAACTCATGATATGCCCAACCTAAACCGATTGGACTTCAATGATTATAGGACAAATGCCTTTTTGCAACCCCTTTTACAAGTCAGCCATTATAGGACAAACTCATGATATGCCCAACATAAGTTGCAATATCAATGCTCTTGGTGTCACCAATCTAGGCATAACCATGTAAATTGTACAAATCCTAAACCCACTGAAGCATGATTCTATCTTTGTGAAGATAATAGGTATATATCTTAATTTTTGATTTAGCATTTTATTATTTATTAAATTGGATTCAGATTTTAATCATTCCAATTTATCAATTGTATATATATCCAGTTTCAAATTGACTTTTGTGGAGATGGAGACAACGTTGAAGACAAGATCATTGGTAGCTTCATTGATATCATAACGATTTAGTTCAAACTTCATTATAAGATAGCAACAGTATTCAAACTTCCTTATTAAGAATGTAAAGAGATTTTTGGTTATGTTGTTGTCTTTATTTTTATCTATATTAAGATAGTGACATTGTTCCAAATTTCCTTATCAAGATAGAGCCATTTCACCTGACGAGGGCACCATGATATGGATTGTTCAAATTTCCTTATTGAATTTTTACCGTTATATAAAACTTTTCTACCATCCAAACTTGGA
The DNA here is from genome assembly GCA_037074615.1 of Leucaena leucocephala. Classification (NCBI taxonomy): domain Eukaryota; kingdom Viridiplantae; phylum Streptophyta; class Magnoliopsida; order Fabales; family Fabaceae; genus Leucaena; species Leucaena leucocephala. The sequence goes on from CM073527.1 coordinate 3,411,686, forward strand.
ATATTACAACCATTCTTATGCAAAAGATATACAATCCTGAAGGAATGTGGTCGAGTCAGCACCATAAATTATTTGGTGATCAGCAATTACTTTCATCTACAAAAGAAATAATATAACCAATGAGAATCATGCATTAATCAGGATAATTGAAAGAACCTCAATCTTGTTATTTTGGCTGTCTTGGAAATCATATGCTATTTAATCTTGGCTTATGATATAGAGCAAGCCATATGATGGGGATCAAACAATCACACTCCTTTCACAAACAACTGTAGCTCAGGTAGAAAACAAGCACTAGAAGAATGTCTATAAAGCTGTTGGAATGCCAAGCATTTTTACATAAAATAAATGATGATTGTGCTGTTTCTATTGCATTTTTTCTACTTGGATTCAGATTATCTACTTGGGCAAACTTAAGAAAATTGGTTTCTTTGTAAAATTCAACACCTAAAATTATAGATATGCGTAATGCATTTTAACTAATTAGCTATAGAGATTCTAGAAAAACACATTTAAGAAATTTTACCTAATGGGCGTCAGCTAGGACATAAAAGAAATTTCTGCAGCAAAGAAAATTTTTGGCAAGAAAACTTAATGGTGACATGAACTTGAACATCCTAAATTGTGACGCTAATAGCATCCTCACAAGTTTTGCGTGACAAACATTTCCAGGACCTCTCTAAAAATATACCTTTTTGGTGAAAAAAATAACTGGCACTTCTTGTTGTAATTAAATTATTATAGTTTAGTATTTTTATTATTTTTAATAAAATAGGATATCTAAATTATCCTACAATTATCTTTATTTAGGGCTTTATAATTTGATTGTTATTATTAATTAGATATTTATTAGGATTCTTGTTCAGATTTAGATATATATATATATATATATATCAATATTATAAACTAAATTTAAAAGAGAATTATCTTGTGAATTTGTTATAATCCATTAGTATAATGTGATTTTTAGATGAAAGTATCAAGTATATTATCCTAATATATTATTTCAAATTATAATTCATAAAAAAAATAATAAGATTATATAAGATTGGATATAGAATAAGATAATAATATTAAAAAATAATAAGATCATATTAGATAATACTAAAATTTTAAACAATAATAAGATCATATTAGACAATTCAAAGTCGCCACCTAAAGTACGAGGATTCTGCGGTGACAATATGTCGCAGCCTAAAGAGTTTTCTGCGGCGACAAAACAGTCACCGCCTAATGCTGTTTATGCGGCAACAAAACTGTCGTCGCCTAAACTTAATATTTTATTAAATTTTTTTTATATAATTTCTATGAAAAAATATAATTTCATAACAAATAATAAATGGCTAAATAAATAATACTCTAATAATATTAATAAATATTTTAATTATCGGATAAAATATCAAATTAGTTCAATTACTTAAACATATTTAAAATTAAAATAAAATTTTTTAATTTATACATAAATTTTATGTAAAAGGACGAATACTATGACTAGAAGAGGTAGCCGCATATTGTTGCCCCTTCTGTATTAAGGCAGCGAATTGAGCTTGTATCCTTTGCTCCATTTGCTCCATTACTCTTTGCTCAAATTGCATACGCTCTTGTTGCATCTTTTCACGCTCTTCTTCTATCTTTGCATGCTCAGCCTCCAATTTTTCTCTCTCCTCTTAAATTTTTTTATCAAACTCTTCCTACAATTGAGCATGCACACTCTCCATAACTGAGCTATCAGTAGATTGAGGGAGATTTCTCTTCCTTGAAGGTTCAACTCCATACCCTTTCCCTCTTACATACCCTGACCTCTCACCAAGAACTGTCGACAATATTTTCTCTGATGTTATTCGAGCATCACTCTCTAAATCTTGGTCTTGTTGTTAAGAAAGTTCGTGCATACAACTCTAATAAAAACATATGAAACTATTAGATTAAAAATAAAACTAAATCAAAATAAGATATTAGACCATAATACATACATGAAGCTGTTCAGAGTGTGGATCAGCCTATACTACTTGTCCATCTAATGTCTTCCTAGTATGCGTTATCTCCCACAGCTGGTCAGGAGGGATAGGTCGCCCAGTAATAGGATCTCTCTACAAAATAATAACATACAAGAAAATAAAAAGATTAAATTTTAAAATAAAAAAGGATTAAAAATTTAAATTATAGTAGTTATAGATTGAACTTACTGTAGCATATTGAATCTCTGCAAATGATCGAGGACCACAAGTATGTTTAGTAATTTGTTTTTCTCGATTTATCGTGTTCCTTACACTTTTGTTCTACAACAAAATATAGTAACTAATAAGAATTTAATAATTAAAAAAATAATATAATTTATTTAGAAGGACAGTGAGATACCTTAAATATGTCAGACTTAAAATATATTAATAACCACTCCCAATCTTGAAAACTAATAGTTTGAGGAGGATCAGCCAACCTATTCTCATCAGTTTCATATTTCTTGTAGTGAGAATGCAGATTGTTCTTCCAATTTCTAAATGCATTTTGTAAAATAATTGATATAGCTATATCAAACTTTTCTTCAGTAATTACATCAGCAGGTTCAAATTTATCCTAAAATAAATAAATATAAACACTTTATATAATAATATAAATAAACTAATATAAGTATAAAAATTTGACATAAATGATACCTTTTTTTTTAAAATCATATCATGACCATATTTTTCAAAAATATTCTTCCAACTACCTCTACCATCCTTGAAAGAGACTGTGGTTCTAAGAGTTAAACCACAATAATTAGAGAAGTCTCTTGCTTCTGAACCAATTGCTCTTGACATGAAATCTGAAAATTTGACTCGAATCTTTGCTCCTTGTGCAGTCCTCAAATTTACGTTAATAGATTTATAAACTCCTCTACACTTTTTGATTGCAATAGAAGAGCCTATAATTAAAATTCAATTAGAACAATTAAATGTTACGTGCCTATAATTATTATAAAATTGAAACAAACTTACTTGCACTACTATTTTGAGTATGGGGAGTAGGAGAGTTGATAGGCATTTTCTCAAGTTGTTGTTGCAGTGATAGAGGTAAAATAACAGGTATTGATTGAGGTGTAGAGCATATACCTCGGCTATTTGTATTGTCATAAGATGTAACAGAAAGACTTTTCCCAACTTAACCTCTCTTTAATACTGACATATCCTACAAAAAAATACATTTCATTTAAGAAAAGGCAATCAATATTTAAAGCAAACAATATTCCATTAATTATATTTATGCACAAGCTCTGACATGAGTAGTGGAGGCAACTTTTCCCTGACATCTTTAGTTAATACAATACAACAAATTACTAGCTAGTGGTCCTCATTTTTCACTATATCTCAGTCAATCAACACACTATGCATATTAACATGGGAGACATTTTTGGCACAGAAGAATTATGGAAATACAATAAGCACTTGTTGGACCTGTCAAATCAATTAATAACCTTAGGCTACAATAGCATTTACCATGAACGAACAATTAGGCTAAATGCCCCTACTGAGAATAGGCTCATTCATATTGCATAATCTTAATGCATATAGACATCATCGCCACTTGCAAAAATAATGTTATTAGACACTATATACATATAACATACTTGTACAAATAATCAATGCTACCCATAAAAGCAGTTCTACAGAACATCATCATCGAAAACAAATTAAAAAGCCAACAGAATCACAATGGAAAATATGTATATACAACAATAGAATCATAGCTTTCACACAATCAATACATAGCTTCTGGTGGATTTTGAACTTAACACATGTACAAAGAATATATATTATGCATAGAGAGAGAGAGAGTTTTATATTCAGTTGTATTTATGGCTCATAGAACCCAATTGCCAAGGTTAGAGGGAGCTTCGTGCACCATTGGTTAGCTACAGAGAGAAATTAAATGAGTTTTTGACTTGGGTGATGATTCATGCACATACAGCACATTTAAAGATTTGAAGGGACACCACCTTGTTGGTTTAAGCCACATGAAGTCGTCGTCTCATATATGTAAAAGAGTTTTTGGTTGAGATTATACTCCGACGCAGTTTCAATTTTAGGGTATCAAGGCATGAAAACATCATACGGGTCCTACGTTTCTGGTTACTGTGTCGCTTTCACTCAAGCGTCTTTGTCAGTCCAACACCATTCATCCGTCATTCTCATTTTCCAACTGGTAACTCCTTCCCAATTCCCTCCCTCACCCACATGAAAACTTTTTATTTTTATCTTCTTTTTAGATATATTGTAAATATATTGTATATATTTATAATATACAATGATAGTGGGGACGAAGGAAACATTACCAAAAGGTTTACAAAAATACATACACAACATGACGTACGTTGGTGTAGTCGTATAAAATACTCATAACAGAAACCCACAAACAAAGTTGGAATTCAAAAAAAATTGAAAGAAAAAATTGAAGCAAGCCAGAATTCGAATGAACAGCTTCCTTTCTCAATACAATTGAGATTAAAGCTTGATTCCACGTTTTCAAGCTTCATTAATTACTTAAGCAGTGATTCAACCTCAAAACCCTAAATTTAAACGATGAGAAACACTTCGAATTGCCAACAACGTTACGCGATAATCGAAAGAAAAAATCAGAGACAGATTGGAGAAGCAATCGGAGAACTCACCTCAAATTGCTGACGACGCCACAAGCTCACTCTCCGTCCTCCGGTCACTCCTCTGACATCACAATCCTTCAGCCGTTCGCTCGTGGTCTGCCTCTGTCTCTTGCTCTCAATGTTCATTTTTGCGTCACTAACAGAAGAGGAACCCTATGATATAAACACATTTCAGCGGCGACAAATCAAAGTCACCGCTGAAATGCACCTTCAGCGCCGACAATATTATGTCGCCACTAAAAGTCTTACTATTACCAAATATTTTTAAAAAATAATCCTCTTAACAAAAAATTATCTTTTTCCTCCAATAGCTTTTTCAACTCATTAGGGAATTTTTATAAAAACATTTGACAAATAAAAATCTCTAACTATTTATCTTGAATTTTATAACAAAATAGGTCTTTAATTCTCGAAAAATAGTTACTAAATCGTTTGGATCTCTTTTCAGGAAAAAAACTCTTTTATAAGTTTTTAAGTCCCCAAAATACTCATTTTTTTATTTTTTTCTTAACCTCAATATATTTTTAATGATAATTATTTTATTCATTCTTTTTCTAAAATTTTACTTTTGACACTTTTTAATTTCAGACAAATACAATTAAACTCAATAATACCTTATAAATTCTTTTTATAAAAGTTCAGATGTTATATGAAATATGGCAACAAAGGGCATATGTGACATCAACTAAAAATTTATGTATGTTCATATGTATTTAAGTGTATTCTTTTTCCTTATCTCTCTCACACACATATCTCCCTCTATCTATAATCTTTCTTTACTACATTAACATGCAAAATTTTTCTTGTTATTTAAAAAATCAAATTATTCAATAATTTAATTATATATATTAGATAGTTGTTTAAAACTCAATGAAATGGGAAATAATTGTATTAACACTTTGAAATATAGTCGCTGCTTAATACATCTTTCTGCGGTGACAAAAATTGTTGCCGCAGAATTCTTGGCCTTTTGCGGTTACAATTAGTGTCATCCCAGAAAAGTGGCCGTGAGATTTTTAGTATTAGTGGCAACAAATTAAAGTCACCGCTGAAGCTGCAAAAGGGGAATCTGCAAAAGCTGTGGAAGTCACTGAGGATCACTGAGGGTAATGCTTCTTCCCACTTGACTTAAACACATACGGTAGATCCTGGCAAGGAATGGAAAAAATTTTAAATTAATTTCCGCTGCGTGTCTTGCAATTCCTTTCAGTGGTACCAAAGCCATGCTGTTTTGTGTTTAAGTTAGGCTTGATTGTTGATTCATATGATATGTGTTAGTCGTAGCCAATCATATGATATGCGTTTTATGTGTGACATATAAGGGATCCGTATTATGTATGACATAAAAGGAATCTAAAAGGGAATTGAAATCGGTGGAGATACGTTTTGATTTGATCAATTAACGTAGATGGGGTCCAAGAAAACCGAATTCAGATTCGTGATTATTTATAAAGCAAATTTTTTCTAGGGGCACCCCGCCCACTAACCGGCTAGCGGGACCGCCGTGGCTACCTGTTCGTAGCGTAACATAACCGTAACATATGTTATTTTGTGAATGTTTTAGATTTGAAACATCAATTGCCCTACAATTAAATCTGAATGTTGATTCTTGAATGCTTGGGTATGGTGAACAATATGGCTCTAGATTGCAAGCGTTGTAATTTTTTTTAAATACGGCCTGCGTGTCGTGCCTTCCTATATATATACTCTCAATGTACCTTCTCTTCTCATCTCACTCCCCTCGAATGTTAAAAGAGGTTTCTATATGTAATTTCCTTTTTCTTACTAGAGAGCTCCTCTCATTAGCTTGAGGGGACTTAGGATAGGTGAGCCATATTGTATCATATTTAATTATGCATCTTATGATTATATCAGCACATGCATATTACTTGTATGAGATACAAACTGAGAAACATGAATTCGTATAAACCAGATAGTTAAATTAAGCCGCTAAATGAAATCTTAAGTAATAATGCCGTCAATTTATGAACACTTGTCAAAACCCCGATCGCTCAATTATAGACTCCACCAAAGTGGGTGCTTTTGAGTTATCTTGGGGAGATAAGCAAGAGTAATGGTGCTACTCTCACATGTTTATTATTGTTTGACTTAATTGAGATTAACAAAACGGTTTTGGGTCTCAAGGCATTAGATGGGATTAAAAACATGCTAGATTATATGATGATAGGATCCCATGAACATCTAAGAGTTACATTTGATGTGATTGGTAAAGGTGTTACCTACCTAAATAACTTAATTTAAGCGTCCTGCCAAAGCAGACTTAAGTTTGAGCCAAATATGGATCTTAGCCCACTAACTATTGCATTGAGGGTTGTTTATTCAGTGGGAGATTGCTAATTAAATTGCATATTTTAATTGTAGAATCATGACGACTAGTAATACTGCTACATTATCGCTACGATCTATCCTTGAGAAGGACAAACTCAATGGGACAAACTTTCTTGACTGGTTTAGGAACTTGAGAATTGTTCTCAAGCAGGAAAGAAAGGCGCATGACCTAGATCAACCTATTCCTGAGGAGCCAGCGGCCAATGCTCCTAGAGCTCAGAGAGATACTTACACGAAGCATAAGGAAGACTCTATCGATGTGGGATGCTTGATGCTAGCCACCGTGGTTCCGGAGCTCCAAAGAGATCTGGAACACATGGAGGCTTATGAGATGATTGTGCATCTCAAGGAAATGTTCCAGCAACAGGCAAGGCAAGAGAGGTATGAGACCACTAAAGCCTTACATTCCTGTAAGATGGCTAAAGGTGTATCAGTCAGTACTCATGTCTTAAAGATGAAGGGGTACATTGATCACCTTGAGAGGCTTGGATTTCCCATGAGACAGGAGTTAGCAACGGACTTGATCTTAAACTCACTCCCAGAAAGTTATGACCAGTTTGTCATGAACTACAACATGAACAATATGGAGAAATCTATTTCTGAATTGCATGGGATGCTTAAAACTGCTGAGCCCAGTCTTAAGAAGAGCCCAATAGTGTTTTGATGGTTCAGAAAGGAAAGGGTATGAAAAAGAAAGGCAAAGGCAAGGGGAAGGGTCATGGCTCATCAGGTAAGACCAAAGAGTCAGGCAAGCCCAAAACCAAGCCTGCACCAAAGAAGGCAAAACCTCCTAAGGAAGGAGTCTGCTTCTTCTGCAATGAACCTGGTCATTAGAAGAGGAATTGCAAACTCTACCTCGAAAATCTGAAAAAGAACAAGAAGGATAGCGGGGCTATCGCTTCAGGTATTTATATTATAGACATTCATCTTTCTACTTCCACCTCATGGGTATTAGATACTGCGTGTGGTTCTCATATTTGTACAAATGTACAGGGACTAAAGGACAGTAGGAAGCTGAAAAAGAGCAAGGTTGACCTACGAGTTGGAAACAGAGCAAGGGTTGCTGCGTTAGCTGTAGGCACTTATGAATTAGTTCTGCCCACTGGGCTTTTGTTAGTTTTGAACAATTGCTATTATGTTCCTGCTTTAAGTAGTAACATTGTTTCACTTTCTTATTTGGATAAGGAAGGTTTTACTTCCATTGTTGGGAATAATAGATGTTCTATTTATCGTAATGATGTTTTCTATGCTCATGGTGATTTGCATGTTGATCATTACATATTAAATTTGGAACAACCCAGTCATGTAAATATCTATAACATAACTGCCAAAAGGGTCAAACCAAACGATTTGAATACCACATACCTCTGCCAACATCGTCTGAGCCACATAAATGAGAAATGCATTTCCAAACTTTATCAAGATGGATTTCTAAACTCATTTGATTTTGAATCATATGACACTTGCGAGTCTTGCTTGTTAGGAAAGATGACAAAGTCACCTTTCACTAGGCACAATGAGAGGGCCACTGATTTATTGGGCCTCATACATACAGATGTGTGTGAACCGATGAACACAAATGCCAGAAGAGGTTATTCGTACCTCATAACATTCATAGATGATTTTAGCAGATGTGGATTGGATGATGAACTCTGTGTAACTGGTTACACAGATACGAGTTTCCAAACTGACCAGGAGGACCAAAAATCACAGTCTGGGTATATATTCCTCCTCAATAATAGAGCAGTAAACTAGAAGAGCTCTAAGCAGGGTACTATAGCAGATTCTGCAATGGAAGCTGAGTATATAGCAGCATCAGATGCAGCTAAGGAAGCCGTTTGGATCAGGAAGTTCATCACAGAACTAGGAGTGATACCTACCATCTCAGATCCAATAACTTTGCTCTGTGATAATAGCAGTGCCATTTCACAGGCCAAAGAGCCTAGGTCACATCAAAGGACTAAGCATATACTTAGGCAATTTCATCTCATCAGAGAAATCAACGATAGAGGTGATATAAAAATATGCAAAGTAGCAGGAGAAGATAATGTTGCTGATCCTCTAACAAAGCCGCTTGTGCAGGTAAAGCATGAGCGTCATGTTAGGTCAATGGGAATTAGTCAAATTAATGATTGTACCTAGTGCAAGTGGGAGGTTGTTGGAAATCGTGCCCTATGGACCAATCATTGTCTTGTGAACATTATTGATTTATAAATTTATTAATTGTTATCATATTATTTGCATGTTTACTATGATGACCATCCTTGGATAATTCATGATCTTATCCTAAATATCCCTGGTCGGTCATCTATATGGGAGCACAGATGAAATAAGACCAGTATTACTGTGGAGATATATAGATATATAAATCAGATTCATAAGCACAGTAAGAGTATAAGGTGTTGGACTGACCCGTTATGAGAGAACTGCATGGGTAACGTCATAAGCTTCTCTCATATATAAACCATGTCAATATGCCATTTGACTTGAGATCATCATGGATTCCTACATAATAAACGCTCAGCTTTGACCTAGTCAAAGTCACTTTTGACCGACTGATCATAAAGACTATGTTCGGGTTTAGTGGTTTTGCATGCGGAGGAATGTGAATGGTCAAGATGGAATTTGTCCCTCATATTCGTAGAGAGATATTACTGGGCCCCTCGATGAGTGAGTCTGAGAAATGTATGGTTATACTGTAATGGAAAGGTAGTTCTATTTTTATAGTTAGACTACTCAGGGATCGATAAAGTAACGGTTAGGAATAGGAAGATGACATTCTTCATGCCTCATCCATGACCAAAATATCGTGTGACAAAAGGAATATGATATGGTTGTATAAAAGGTTACATCATTCATCAATCCTCATATGATTTGGGTAGCCGTGATGTCTTGCCAGAGACCGCTTACGACTTGTGAGTCAGTATAGTAAATGGCCCACTGCCAACTTCATATGGGCCTACAGGGTCGTACACAAAATAACCCAACACGAGCTATGATGTCCAGATTCATTGAATCTAAGACATGTCCAGATTCAATAAAAGATCCAGGGTGGATGTATATATTTATTTATATTTATATTTGTATATATATATTATATAAGAGATATATAAGATTTAATTTATAAGGATAAATTAAATCCCTATCACGTTTGAATTTGAAATTCAAATTGATAGGATATCTCAAATTTGATTTTTGAGAATAAATCAAATATGGTTCAGTCTCATCTTTATTTAAAGTTAAATAAATAGGTAATTAAATCTGTGGGACGAATTTAATATTATTTATTTAATTAGTTTCTTATAAAATTATATAATATATGATATTGTATTAATTTTGGAATTAATATAAGATTAACTCCAAAATCCAATTCGGTAGAGAGAGAAAAAAAACATAGCATCCTATATATCTGATTTTAGGAGTTGCGTTTTTAGCAGGACACACAGAGAACACAGAAAGGGCGAAGGGGAATCTGTAAAAGGTTTGCAGATAAGAAACTACCGAAATAGAGACGGAGAGGACGAATTCTTGAGAAAGCCCTAGAGGGACAAGAGACGCTAGCATGTCGTTCGTGGTTGGAACGCTGTTCGTGTGGATACTAGTAATGGAAGCCGACCTGAGTCGTCAACTTCTTGCGATCGGAAAGGGAGCACGAGCCGCGGAGAGAAGGTGTGAATGTCGTGACCAGAAGCTGTGGAAGTCGCTGAGGAACACTGAGGGTAATGCTTCTTCCCACTTGACTTAAACACATACGGTAGATCCTGACAAGGAATGGAAAAAATTTTAAATTAATTTCCGCTGTGTGTCTTCCAATTCCTTTCATGTACATCTCTCATCATTCATGTGGATGAACTTAGTTAAGTATTCATCAAATGGTCCCTTCTCTTGCCATGCCTTATCACTTAAACTTAGCCTCACACTCATCTCTATCTGACTGGGGTAAGTACTTCTTCATAAAACTACTTAAGTTAAACTTCCTAGTTGAGCAGATTATTCTTTTCCTCTAAGGTAACTTCTGCGGCCTTTACAATCTTTTAACATCTTTTTTTCCTAATTCACAAATGTCTAGTTGTGTTTCTCACTCTGAAGGATATTTCAATAATTTATAGATCTTTAATGTTTCTTTGAACATAGGCGATTCATACTTATGTAACTGGATATTATCCTATTCCTTAGTAGACCCTGATTATCTGTTAGTCTTAGTCTGATCTCGACAGAACTATGGCTCCTTTTTGATCATTTTCTTAAGACATCACAAGCTAGCAACAACTATTGCTTCTATCATTGCGATAACAATATCTCTCTCTTATTCCTAGCGAGCTTGAATCGCTTAGATCTCATAACTTATCTACTATTATTGCTTTAGCTTATTCAAAATATTTTTAATTGGATCCACTAAGTCATTGGTTCCTCTGTGATGGAATTCCTCTATTTTAAAAATATCAACTCTCCGTCTATTCATCATTATGACTTTTACCTTAAATAGTATGCTAGGCAGTTCTCTATACAAGCCTCAATATAGCCTCTACTACTTTCATTTGGAAAAGGACTAGCATAACAAAGTCTTTCATAATGCAGATCTACTATAGATTATTGCAAGGAGGATCTATTTCCTGATATTCCTTAAAATGATTGTTCATGTGTTAGTGTATCATACTAGCTGGCTCAGCTGCTCCTTGTACCAATCCTCTAGCTGATAAACTTCATCGAGGTTGGTGCCTTCATTCTCATATATCTACAATATCTGACTGCTGCCCTAGATAAACCAAACAATTCTAATTTGTTACCATATACTAGTACCATTTTCTTAGGCCTTAGCAATTAGAGCCAACAACCTATACATCATTTTATGTTTGGCTTAGGCCTCATACTATACTTTAATCAATTTACAATAGAAGTCTTAGGGTTTTTTTCTCTCATTCAGCTGCTCTCATCATCTCTAACAATTATAATCAGTATACAGAGAGGACTTATACAGTTGTTCTTTTCTTTACTTTACTGTTAAGTAGAGCATAATGCTTGGCCAACGTGTTACAAGACTACATACCTGCTCATGAATGTATAGCTCTAACATCCGAGCTCAAACATTCATTCCCTTAATATGAACAACTCTAACACTCAAAGCTTGCACAGCTCTATCACTCTAAGCTTTAGTATATTTTCTCAAACATAACATAGTGCCTGACATTTCATGCAAGGTGTAAAAACTCACTTTTTATTTCATCGGTAGCATAACATTCAAATATTTTATACCTATAGAAAGGGAGCCTCTCTATCTATTTACATAGTTAGCTGTAAAATCATCTTCTTATTCATAAAATTAGAGGTAGAGGACTTATACCAGTCTATTATTTCTTACATGCTTAGTACTTTGTTAAGCTCTGTCCCTAAACTTTGTTCTTCACCAATCGAACTTTTATTGGATAAAGTCAACTCTGCTTGCCTTACATCAGTTGTATTCTCTTTGTTCTGAATAGAAGGCATATTCTTATGTCAAAGCAATATCAACTCCATCTTAATTGTGTCCACTTTCTACATGAAAAGGGTATCTTGCTTTATTTGGAGCAGTATCAACTCTGGTTTGGAGGACTAGTTCCCAATTATTAAGAAAAACTAGATGGCCAAAACCTTCATACATTGTATCCCTTACTCATGAGCCTCTCAATCTAACTCCAAAACTGAGGAGATATTAACATTATTAGGAATATAATTGTCTCTCATCATACTAATTCCCCATAACTATATGTCCCATTCTCTATCTCTTATCATATCTTTATATTAATTCCTGAGAAATTATTGAGGCTATTTATGTTTAGCTTACTATCTTTAAGATCCTATTTATTAATTTAAGAATGAGTGTTAACTGTCATTTTAGTTATCAAACAAGAAAATAAGCTAACCAATAGTAAAATGAGGCTAACCTAGGTTGATTCACAAGGAGCCAAATGGATGATAAAATAGGAACTCCTTATTGTGACAAAAATAGGCAAGGGTTGCGACTAATTTTCACAAAGAAGCACTTGGCATACTTGCACACATTAGTTGCACAATAACAACGTAAGGTTGTGACCAAAAAACATAAAATCACAACAATTATATGATTTTCATTCACCTATTTCACACACTAAAGTTCATCCTCCCCCACAATTATTTTCTATATTGTACTCAATGTGTAGAACTAATGAAAACATGAAAATGCAGCAGTAATGAGGACAAAATTGAACCAAAATCTAAGATGAATTCATGAGAGTATTTATCTACCCCACTGACTTGGTCTCCTCCCCACACTTAATCAACAAATAATAGCTCAAGTAATATAAGAAAAAAATAATTAAAGTAGATTATTGTAAGTGGGGAAACAAGAAAGGAGACAACATGAATATTATGGGGGTTTGAAGTTCTCTTTATACAGCTTTAATAAATGGCCATTAACTTGAAATGATGTACCATATACTTCATCAAATAACTCAATTATTCCATAGCCATGGATCTTAGTCACCACATATGAACTATCCCATCTTTTTGCAAGTTTTCCAGGTTTCAAAGTATATCTAGCCTAAAATTCCTTAGAATCTGTTTATCATGAAAAAGCTTGGCTTTCTCCTTGTAAACCCTAGAATTCTCATAAGCATCTAGTCTTATTTCTTCCAGTTCCTGAATCTGCAACATTCTTTCTTCTTTAGTAGTGTCAAAATCCATGTTGCAAGCTTTGGCTGCCCATAATACTTTGTGCTCAACTTCTACTGGTAGATGATATATTTTACCATATACTATTATATATGGGGACATCTTAAGTGGGGTCTTATAAGCTATTCTGTATGCCCACAAAGCTTTATCTAATCTTGCACTCCAATCTTTCCTTGAGGGTCTTACTATCCTCTCTAGAATCCTAATGATAGCTTTATTAGAATTTTTAGCTTGACCATTTGTTTAGGGATGATAAGTTGTTGAAACCTTGTGCTTGATCCCAAACTTGGCAAATAACCCACCTAAAATCTTATTACATAAATGAGAGCCTTGATCACTCATTATAGCTCTTGGCACATCAAACCTTGAGAAAATGTTTGACTTAAGAAATTTGGAAACCATAACCGCATCATCCTTTATTGTTGGTATAGCCTCTACCCATCTTGAGAGATAATCTACAGCTAACAGAATATATGTACAAAAAGATGGTGGAAATTGTCCCATGAAGTCAATGCCCCATACTTCAAACACCTCACAAAATAGCATAAGATACTGAGGTATTTTATGGCTTTTAGACAGTCCACCAAAACTTTGGCACCTATTACAATCTTTATAAAGCATCAAGGATCTTCCTTGAAGTCTTATTTGCACTAAAATGTCCTCCACAAACAGAAGAATGACATGATGTAAGAATGCTATCAACTTCTTCACTTGGGCCACATCTTATTTTAACTTGATCACTACATATCTTCATAGAATGGATGGTTCTCAAATGTAAAATTTGCCTCATGCTTGATCTTCTATCCTTTGAAATAAGATAAAGAAGGTAAAATTAGACTAGTAATAATATATTTCATTACGTGGCAATACCAAGGTGTAATTACAGAAATCACAAAAATATAACAATCTCTAAATGTATCACAAGTAATTTAGAATCTAATACTCCCCCTGTATTTTCAGGCAACCTGCTTAAATGATTAGCTATCATATTCTCTGCTCCAATTTTATCCCTTATCTCCATATCAAATTCTTGGATTAGAAGCATCTATCTCAAGAGTCAAGGCTTCGACTGTGGCTTTTTAAACAAGAACTTTATAGCAGCATGGTTAGTGTATATAATCACTTTAGAACTCAAGATAAGATTTAAATTTGTCAAGTGTAAACACAATATCATAGAGGCATATGAAATAACTTTGGACAACTTATGTAACATCCTTACTTTAGTATGTCTTAGGGACCATTTAGTAGAATTTAGAACCACTTACATGATCTTGGAAGTCTATTAGCTAAATCTAGAATTTTTACTCTTCTCAAATACTATTCATATGGTATTCTAGATTTAGTGATGAACTTCAAAAAATCATAATTAATTCTAGAAATATGAAGAGGCATAAAGAAGAGATAGGAATTGGATGCATGATGTATGTGTATTATGCATGTAAAGTTAGATTAACTCGTGACATGGTGGAAGCAATTAAGTTGTAATTAGAAATAGTAAATATTAGAATAAATTTATAATATTTTACCAATAAATAATAGATATACCAAGCTTTGATTTGATATATAAAATTCCTCATTTGGATGTCTACACATAGATATATAATTTTTAAAAGTTGGGGCCAAAATGCTAGGATCTGGGGAATGACGTTGGATGAACGGTAAATTTTGAGCATTAACTGACATTGACTTGGTCAAGTCATGGTCAACAAGTTATGTTTTTCTAAAAGATTATTGAGTTAGCTTTGTGTAGCAACTTGAATCACTTTGTTTCAATTTTTGTAGATTTAATTATGATTTTTTTAAGTTAGGTCACCTGTCTAAAAATTATACAGTGAATAACACTTGATAGAGTAAAATTCCAGATTATATAATTTGATTTCAATGACCTTAAAAGTGGTTCCAGAGGCTACCATTTAATCCCTAAGACGTAATGAAAGTAAGGTGTTACATATTCACATAGATATTCAACCAACTATCATTTCATTATATCACATCAAAGTTCATATTTCATATCACCATAACATTTATACATATATTACATACATGTCAACTACATATTTGGGCTACATCATAAGTATCATACATATATATAATTACTTTACTTCACACTATTTACATATTTACATTACCCCTCAAACTCTATTTAAATTCTTTTCAAGGAGATAGTGAACTGCAAGTAGTTCTACATACAGAAACGTCACCCCTGTATATCAATTGGTTGATCATTCGTCAAAAACTCACTTAGCTCTATGTGCCATGTAGAGTTATATGGCAATATCTGACTTACTACCATCTCATGCCAATCTTCTATAATGTAAACCTGATTCAGGTCAATGCCCTCTATTATATATTTGTTTATCATCCCTGCTACAGTATTGAGGAAATATAGATAAACTGACTGCTCTTGATCTTTACTGATATCTATCTCTTGACCTACATTGAGTAGTTCACTCTCCACAGCTTTCTTGAGACTGATATAGTTAACATTATCTGCCTTTGGAAAAGGTTGGGGTTGACTAGGACTAGGAACATATCACTGATATTTATATTAAAGTCATGTATTCCTGGACTTTGAGAATGAGTATGGACTATCGTAGACTCTGATTGGTTCTCTGGATTAAGGGACAGTTGTGGTTACTCATATCAAATCATCCTCAAACTCTGGTAGATAAGGAATAATATCTAGTATACCTATAACCCAGTACCAGTACTCAGTTTTCTCAACCGTAATATGTCATCTCATAGGAGGAATATGGCTTATATTAGGGTTAGAAGGTACTCTAACAAACTCGTACTGTATAGAGTTACTAGACTTAGTATCATCTGGTACATGTACAACTTCAGGTTGAATCTCTACATAATCTCCATATTTCATGTTTGAATCTCTAGAAGTATCTATGGGATATTCTACTATAGACTTTTCTGACTATCATCTAAGCTCTCTTTATTGTCTAAAGGAGATTAAGATCTGTATATATATCATCTTCATAAATCATGGCTGGTCAGGGACCTCCCTTATTAAATGATAACTTTGACTTAAGTTTATGAAATCACATATCTACTCCTGTAAGACTAGCTTAAATAAGCTTGGCTAGCTATCCCAACAAATACCCTAACTTAACAAAGTATTTACTACTTAGAGTTAGGGTCTGGGAACTTTCCTATATGATACCAGAAACTTATGCTCTGTTACCAAAATATAATATCCTTACTTTTTTATATTTTAGGGACCATTTATTAGCATTTAAAACCACTTATAATACCTTGGAAGTCTATTAGCTAAATCTAAAATTTTCACTCTTCTCGAGTTACTATTCATATGATATTCAAGATTTGACAATGAACTTCAAAAAATCATAATTAATTTTAGAAAACTGAAAATGATGTGGTTCAAAAAGTTATATGAAGATAAAATCTTTAAATTTAAGGAAAAAATATTTCCTGACCAAATGCCTAGTCAATTAATATAGTTTAATCATCAAAGTTTATAGTTCATTTAGTCAAAAAATCTAAAAACAGATTATGGTCCCTAACTTTAGAAAATTTGTTCTTTGTTCAGACATCAAAATAAGGTGTTCTTGGTTTTAAAATGAAGCTTGACATGTTAACTAAATGTATGCAAAATTTCATACATTTATTCCATTATTTACTATTTTTCCTTACATCATGAACGTTGTTGTTCAAACATGTCATATAACATCATTACATGTAACAATTGTTCATGTAACATCATATGCTATCCAATCCCTAACTTCTTTTCATGCTTCTTCATCCACTTTCATCATTCTTGAACTTGTTGGGATTGAGATTACATGGATAGAGTGAGATTTTTGGAAAAATCTCAGTAGCAAACGGTACTAAATAATGCATGTATTAATGTAAATACTTGTGCTTGCTTGTGAAAGTGTTAACATTGTGTAATGTGCATACTTCCATGTAACATATGAAATACAATTGGCCAAAATAATCATAAAAATAGAGCTTCAATCATAAACACATATGTAACACAATTCAACATAGCCAAAGCACAATTAAGTGTAACATTAATACATATAAGTTTCGGATAAGTTTACTACCTCTCATGCTTAACCTTTCTTTACTTTATCTTTGCCTTTTCCTTTTTAATTCTCCTTGATGTGTGGCTGCTTCTTTTGAGTCCACAATCAAATTCTAACATCATATCACCATCCATTCATTACAATCTAGCTTTCTTGAACATTGAGCTTACTTAACTATATTAACTTTCCTTAATCTTTACTAATGGACTTGGCCTTTGAATCAATTGATGTCTTGACTTTACCCTACACAATTTCATCTTTTAAATCTATTTATGTGTATAAATTCATGAAATCCCAGCTCCTATGTACTACTCTTGACAGATTTGCATAACCACCATTTTTTTCAAAAATTCTCATTTTGATTTTAATGCTTCCAATACTTGTTTCTCTACTTTATCCTACACAACTTCTCATTTTAAAACATTGGAAGTATCAAAATCATGAAATTCCAATCACTGTTCATACGAGTGAATAGTACAAGAATTCCAAGAATTATAATTTTCAATTATAATGATTCCAAGGTTCAAACCTATTCAATCCTACTCAAAATCATCATATAAATTCAATGGAAGCATTAGATCATTGAAATTCCATCTCCTTCTATCATGAACAGTGCATATCAAAAGGTATCAACTATGGCAAATTAAGAATATCAACTTGATTCTATAAACAATCATCTTACTATATTGTTTAAGTAACAATCACATAACTCTAACTTTAATTTCTTCTTTCTCCTTTCATCTAAGGTTTTTAGACAACACATATACCTTAGGTAAATCTTAACTTTTTTTTTCACAAAAACCCTAAGTTCAAGCCCTCATATTAAAGGAAAATAAGCTAGGATATTGTTGGAAAATGTGCCCTAGGGGCCAATCATTATCTTATAAATATTATTGATTTATGAGTTTATCAATTGTGTTATCATATTATTCGCATGTTTACTGTGATGACCATCCTTGGATAATTCATGATCTTATCCTAAATGTACCTAGTCGGTCATCTGTTCGGGAGCATGAAATAAGACCAGTATGACTTTGAAGATGTATAGAGATATAAATCAAAGTCATAGGCACATGTAAGAGTACAAGGTGTTGGACCGACCTGCTATGAGAGAGCTGCATGGGTTACGTCATAAGCTTCTCTCATATACAAACCATGTCACTATGCCTTTTGACCTGAGATCATTATGGATTCCTAGATGACAAACGCTCAGCTTTGACCTAGTCAAAAGTCACTTTTGACCGAGTAATCATAAAGACTATGTTCGGGCTTAGTGATTTTTCATGCGAAGGAATGTGAGTGGTCAAGATGGAATTTGTCCCTCACATTTGTAGAGAGATATTACTGGGCCCCTCGATGAGTGAGTCTGAGAAATGTATGGCCATACTGTAATGGAAAGGTAGTTCCATTTCTATAGTCAGACTACTCAGGGAACAAGAAAGTAATGGTCAGGAATAGGAGGATGACATTATCCATGCCTCATCTATGACTAAAATATCGTGTGACAAAAGGGACATGATATAGTTGTATAAAAGGTTACATCGTTTATCGATCCTCATATGATTTGGGTAGTCATTATGTCTTGCTAGAGACCGCTTGCAACTTGTGGGCCAGTATAGCAAATGGCCTACTGCCAAATTCATATGGGCCTACAGGGTCGCACACAAAATAGCCCAACACGAGCTATGATGTCCAGATTCATTGAATCTAAGACGTGTCTAGATTCAATGAATGATCCAGGGTTGATGTATATATTTATTTATATTTATATTCATATATATATAAATTCGTATATATATATTATATATAAGGGATATATAGGATTTAATTTATAAGGATAAATTAAATCTCTATCACGTTTGAATTTGAAATTCAAATTGATAGGATATCTCATATAAGATATATTTACAAGATTTAATTTATAAGGATAAATTAAATCTCTATCACGTTTGAATTTAAAATTCAAATTGATAGGTTATCTCAAATTTGATTTATGAGAATAAATCAAATATAGTCCAATCTTATCTTTATTTAAATTAAATAAATAGGTGAATTAAATCTGTGGGACAGATTTAATATAAATATTATTTATTTAATTAGTTTCTTATCAAATTATACAATATGTGATATTGTATTAATTTTATAATTAATATAGATTAATTTCAATATCCAATTCAGTTGAGGAAAATGCAGAGCATCCTATATATCTGATTTTAGGAGCTACATTTTTGATATACAACACACAACACAAAAGGTCGAATGAAATTTGCAAAAGGTTTGCAGATAAGAAACTGCTGAAGTAGAGACGAAGAGGACGAATTCTTGAGAGAGCCTTGGAGGGACAGGAGACGCTAGCACGTCGTTCGTGGTTGGAACGCTGTTTGTGTGGATACCAGTAGAGGAAGCCGACCTGAGGCGTTGATTTCTTGCGATCAGAAAGAGAGAACGAGCCGCGGAGAGAAGCTGTAGACATCTTCTTGCGATCGGAAAGAAATCACCAGTCGCGGAGAGAAGCTGTGGAAGTCGCTGAGGAACACTAAGGGTAATGCTTCTTTCCACTTGACTTAAATACATATGGTAGATCCTGGCAAGGAATGGGAAAAAATTTTTAAATTAATTTCTGCTGCGTGTCTTCTAATTCCTTACAGATATTGCTTACCTTAATCCCTAGTTAGCTTCAATTTTGGTGCCTTGAATCTTCTTTATCTTAGCTTGATTTTGCATTTAGGCATCACCACCCGAAGGGTTCCAAGACCAAGGTTTTGGGCAGAAAATATCGGGTATTTATAGAAAAATTCTATGGAAAATGAATATCAAGATCAATTTGTGCACTATTTGATCTAATGGCTCATAATTACTCTTATATCAAACTTACCCACTAAGCCAATTTGAGATAAGATCACATGAAAAAAATCTTCTCTTCTCCTTGCATTGTACGCCATGTGTGAAGTTTTGTGGGTCCCACCATATAAAAACCCTAATTCTTACTTTATTTCTTTTTCTTTTCTTTTTCAAAAATTTATAAATTATTCATTATTGGACTTGGGCTACAAGACAACTTTTGGGACTTATTGGGCTTCCCTAGGATGAAATCTTGGGCCTTTCTTAGGGTCCAATTTCTAATTGGCATAAATCCAAGGTACTTTCTTTATACCGATATCTTTAAATTACCTTGATCTTGAAATAAATGTTAAACACCTCTTTTAATGGTTCTAACATTTTTATATATTCATTCTAATATAAATTGTATTCCCTAAAAAGTCTCATAATTTTGAGACCCATAAGTCCTGATAACAATTCTCTACATTTCCTTAAGACCATTTATCGGTATGTGATTTCACTTTAATATCTCAAAGGGGCATTATCATCTTTTCACACATTATTATAGTATTCTCTGACCTTGGTTAACTATTATGGGAACTCTCCTTAACCATCTACCCTTAGTCAAATGACCAAAATGCCCTTCTTCTATCTCTAGCTCAATGACATAACATAGTGGCATACTCAGTGGCATTTTCATAATTTTAGATTTTTCTGGATCTTTATTAGCCTTGGCCCACATACTTATCTAAAAATGTTATTAGGCTTATAAGGTAACATTTTGGGTATTCTACATTATCCACTTCTTTCATGGGCTCAACTACAGAGAAATTCCCCCGAACCGTATTTATTGAGTGTTTTAATCCACTGTAAATTATATAATAAATTCTACAAAACTCTTTTTTAAGCTCTGTCATTTCATAAATTCTTATACTAATTACAAGAATTTACTGCCAAATTTTATCTGATTCTGAGGTCCAGAGAATACTGCATTAATATTCCTTTCTTCAGATCAAAATTCGGGACCTCAAATCAAAACTCTGTGTTGCGTCAAATTGATCAAAATATTTTTCTATATTTATTTAGAAAATTTGGGACTGAAGTAATTCCAGGCAGTTTTGGGCCTTTTCTGTCTCAACTTTCAATAATTACCATTTTACCCTTAAACTTTTAAAAAGTACACTTTAGGCCCTTAACTTTTCATTATTGCACTTAATGGCTTAAAGTTTATGTCTACTTTCATTTTTGTACCATTAAACTTTTCAGTTTAGTCCCTCTTCTTTATATCTTTGTCTAATAATTATTTTTCCTCTTCTTTATCCTCACAATCTTTTCTAAACATCTTTCTTCTATCAGTCTTATATAGATAGGGATAAATTAGGATATAACAACTTACCATCTTTCTATCCTAACGTTGCACCTACAACTTTATTTGATACATCGCATGAAAGCTCAAAGTCTAAATGCCAATTAGGTGTAGCAAGTATAAGTGGTGTGATAAGCATAGCTTTAATAGTGTCAAATGCTCTCTTGCAAGTATCAGCAAAACAAAACTCTATATTTTTTTTGCATGAGTTTAGAAAGTAGAGATGCAATCTTACTAAAGTCCTTAATGAATCTTCTATAAAAGCTAGCATGTCATAGGAATAACCTTAGTTCCTTTAAAGATATGGGATAAGGAAGAGAAGAATTAACCTCAATCTTTGCTTTATTTACCTCAATATCATTCTTAGATATTAAATGCCCTAAAACTATTCCTTTATCTACCATAAAATGGCATTTCTCAAAATTCAGCACAAGTTTTTTCTCAATGCATCTTGCTAAAACTTTCTCTAAACTTTGTAAATATTTATCAAAATCATACCATATACTATAAAATCATCCATGAATACCTCCATGTTGCTTTCCAAGAATTCATTGAATATGGACATCATAACTCTTTGAAATGTTATAGGAGCATTGCACAAGCTAAATAGCATTCTCCTATAAGTATAGGTACCAAATAGACATATAAATGTGATCTTCTCTTGATATTCTGATGCAATTGGAATCTAAAAATACCCTGGAAAAATATCAGGAAAACCATCAAGAAAACAGTAATTAGTCTTTCCAATATTTGATCTATAAATGGTAAAGGGAAATGGTGCTTCCTAGTTGCATCATTCAATTTCCTATATTTAATACACACTCTCTATGAATTTTGCACTCTAGTAGGGATTAGTTTATTATTTTTATTCCTTACCACAGTTATACAACTTTTCTTGGACACCACATGAACTGGACTTACCCATTCATTGTCTAAAATTGGGTAAATAATGCCAACATTCAACAGCTTAGTTACCTCTTTCTTGACCACATCATATATCAAGGGGTTTAGCCTTCTTTGGTGCTATTTAATAGGCTTGGCTTCATCATTTAACAGAATTTTATTTGTGCATATAGATGCATCTATGCCAGGTATATCAATTAAAGCCCTATCGATTGCTCTCTTATATGATTTTAAAATTGAAATTAACCTATCTTCCTTATAAACATAAAGTGAATTAGCAATTATAACAAGTAATGTATCATTTTCAATTAAAAACGTATATTTAAGGTTACTAGAAAGTGATTTAAGTTCTAACTCAGGTGGCTGGACAACCGATGGGACCAATTTCTTAGTTTCCAAAGCTATAACAGGGTTCAACAATTCTGTCCTCAAATGTTCTGTAATATCCTATTCTATCCTTGTAATGAGATTCTCGGTAGCTATGTTTTGACCTGCAATTTTATCATGCTGCTTCTCTCTAAAGCCTTCATTCAAAAGTTTAGTAACATAAAAAGAAAAAAAATTGTAGGGTGGAAAGTAAGCTATCAACTGAAATTTGGTTAACACTTGACACATCCCCACTACTATCCAAAGCAAATTCAGAAGAAGAAGAAATTTCATATTCAAGCAAATCATATTCAACCTTATCAAAATTTTGCAGCAACAATTCATGTTTCTCTTTAGCATCTTCAATGTATGCATCAATTACACTTAAGCATCATAGTAAGTAATCTTCAAATGGATGTCTTATTGCTTTATAGATATTAAAAGTAATTACATGGTCACCTACTTTCATTATAATACTCCTATTTTTCATGCTTATAACAGTGTTAGCTCTTATAAGGAATGACCTCCCCAAAATAATAGGACCCTATGAGATTGACTAATGTTACATATCCAAGACATAGAAATTTGTAGGTATAATCAAGTCTTTAACCTTCACTAATGTCTTCTAATAATATTTCAGGTTTCCTTGCAGTCTGATCAGCAAGTTGAACGATCATGGAGGTTTCCTTAAGTGAACCTATCCCTATGCCTAATGACATATAAATGGAAGTTGGCATTATATTAATGGCTGCACCAAGATCTACAAAGCACTAGCATACTGAAACTTACCAATGTGATTGGGACTATAAATGAACCTAGATCATCATATTTAATAGGAATTTATAGCTTAACTAAAGCTGACACACTAGATCCTACTTGAACCCTTTCATTTGGTTTATAGATTCTTTTATTATTATAGAATTCTTTCATAAATTCCCCATACTTAGGTATACTTCTAATTAGATCCACAAGTGGCACATTAACTTCTAATTTTCCTAATAGATTCAAAATATCTTGTTCTTGTTTATCCTTTAAAACCTTCTTTGGACACGTGTATGCATTAGGAAAGAAAGGTGTTCCATACCTCTCTACCCTTATATTCTACATCTTCATGCTCCTTCTTATTCTTATTATGGTTTCTATTTGATTTCTAACTTACACTGCTAGAACTAGCAACTGCTTCACGCATAACAGAGGTTGTGCAGCATCTTTCAATCTAATTTGCTCATTCTTCAGCTGCAATATCCCTTTCTCTTTGCTACTTTCTAATTTTGAAATGAATAAAAGCTTTTCTTCAATCAACTCTTCAGTTCTAGATATGTTCTGCTTCTCATTTTCTCCATTATCCTTCTTATCATCATCAATATTTGCTTTCCCCACTATTTTTCCACTTCTCAAACTCATACATTCACAGATTTAGGGTTAACACCTATGTTTGAAAGTAAATTTTCACTAATTTTAGCCTGAACATCACTTACTAATTGGCTAACTGTGATACCTAACCATTCATGTTTGCAATTTTTGTTTCCCACTATTTTATTTTACTCTATAAGGTAGCAAATTTAGAATTTGTATTTCTAGGTTTCTTTCCACTGTAGATCCCAAGTCCTTAAAATTAGAGTTTAAGTTTGTGTTTATGGAGTTTATATTTGAGTTTATCACATTAATGCTCTTGATTATCTCAGATATACCATCATCCTTTGCAACAGTAGGTACTTTGATAGCTCTAGATGATTCAACCACTTGCTTATCATTGTTGAATCTGTTTGGTCCAAAATTCTTGACTCTACCTCCATTCTTCTATATGAAATTAGGATGATCTGTTCATCCTCTATTATATGTGTTGGAGTATGGATTCCTTTGTAGATACTGGTTTTGTTTGCCTTAATAGATGGTTGATACATCTTCACAGTGTGTAGGACAATTGACATTGGTATGCATTAGATAATAAAAAAGTTGACAACTATGAGCAACTAGAGCTTGAGTGTATGGGCTCTGAACATGTGTATTGTTCAACTAGCAGCTAAATTATTGATCTGAGTATTCATAGCAGCAACTTGAGAATATAAGCTATTATAATCTTAAAAAGACCTTGTAAAACCCTCATGAACTTACCTAGCATCATATCCCCATACTGCTGGTCATTATTTACTATATTCTCAATCAAATTCCATACTTCATCAGGAGTTAAATCATCAATGGAACCCCCAATAGCAACATCTAAATTAATTATTTCTGTTATACGCATAATCCTAAATGAAAATACTACACCAAATGTTTACTTGGGATCTAGTGTTATGGACATCTAGTTAGCAGCTCTTGAAACCTTGCCTAAAACTTATGAAAAGACTCTTAAGCAACCTATTTTACAGCAAAAATCTCCTTCCTTAATTTAACAGTCTTGGATGTAGGGAAGTATCTCTTTAAGAAAGTATTCCTCAAATTATTCCAGGAGTCTAAAGCATGAGGTGCATGATATGACAACATATAAAACCATTCCTCTACCTTTCCTTCATGTGTAAAATGGAATATTTGTCTCTGCACAGCATCTGTATCAGCACTACAGGTTTCATCGATGAGCAAACCCCTACATAGTCTTCAAGTGCTTGAAAGGATATTCACCTGTCAATCCATAAAATTTTGATAAGTTACTTAACAAAGGACCTTTCAACTCAAAATTAATATCTAAAGCATGATAAGTATGAAAAGGATCAAAGTTTAGATTAAAAGAAGTTAGTCCTCTTA
This sequence comes from Leucaena leucocephala, assembly GCA_037074615.1. NCBI lineage: Eukaryota > Viridiplantae > Streptophyta > Magnoliopsida > Fabales > Fabaceae > Leucaena > Leucaena leucocephala. The sequence continues at coordinate 3,437,619 of CM073527.1, forward strand.
TGCTCCTATGTGACCTTCTATTATTCATCTTATTCTCTTCATGTTGCTCATTTTGATTCAAATTCTGATTATGAGTATAAGCTTCACCCTCATTAACATGCTCCATGAAGTGATTATCTAAGTTATTACCAAATGTAAATTCAGTTTTAGCTATAATAGATTCACTAGAAGAACTAAGCTCAACAACAAATGGAACACTAGCTTGATTTAATATTTTAGCTTTCTTAATTTGCCTAAGTGTTATATTGATTTCTTTGTCTAAAGGAAAGAATTCAGAGCTTCTGGTCATGAAAATCACACTCAATAATTATGCAGGATATTAAGTACATCAAAGATGTAGCAGTTCATAAATTGAGATCAAGTAATCCCAGTTCAAAAAAGTGTAGGTCGCTACGTAAAATGACTTTAGTTGCAACTAACAATCACAGAGGTTGTAATCACGACAAAAATTAACTTCAAGTCATGATTATTAGTCATAGAGACCAAAATTTTGAAATTAGAATTTACTCTTGACCAAATGTCACTTTAATTGTGATTAAAAATCACAGAGAGCAAATACTTCAACGTAGAAGTTTTTGGTTGCAACCAAATGGCACTCTAGTCGTGACTAAAAATGACAGAGAGTAAATATGAATTAAACATTGATTTTTTGTCATGACTAGGCGTCAATTTAGTTGCGTCTGGAAATCATAGAGAAGAAAACTTGATGGATAAAGATTTTTAGTTGTGACCAAAAAGTACTCCAGTTACGACTAGAAGTTATAGAGAGCAAATATGAGTTCAAGTTGCGACCACATATGTATCTGGTCCTGACTAAAATTCTAAGAGACTCTTAGAAATCATTTTTTGCACTATAGTTGTGACGAACAAGGCAATTGATCAATACTCAACAGGATAAAATACTAAATTCACAGAAAAACTAAAACACCTATATGGTTATTGAGATTCTTGGGCAATACAGATTAATATTTAAGGATATATATTACCTCCCCCTGATTTTTATGTTTTTAAGGCTCATAAGATTGCTTAGGAAACCTTAACAAGTAAGGTTTCCTGGCAACGTCGTCATTTTGATAATTGCCATTTTAATTATCAAATAAGAAACTAAACTAACCAATAGTAAAGTGAGGCTAGCCTAGGTCAATTCACAAGGAGCCTATATGAATGCTAAAGTTCCTAAATAATACAATGAGCCATAGATTGACAAATTAATAAGATGAATTGTGAGATGAGATATTGAATGACTTCTGAATCTAAATCCTATGCTACTGTTTATGATTTTAAGTGTTAATAATGATGAAATAAAGCAATGACAAGTGTGTTCCTTTAGAGATTACCTTAACTTCATTGTTCACATAATATGAAGAGTTAATTAGTTGAATTAGAATGTGTTAGCCAATAACTTACTAGCTAAATCTCTATTAAAGTTACAAATCATAGACACTGAATAGAGAAATATGAATTATTCAACTTAAGAGGTAGAAGAAGATGAATAAAATAGATACAACTATAGTTAGCTATAGAATTGCTCTGATTAACAACAACCATGTCCAACTAGTTCAAGGATAAGGATCAATAAAGCTCAATTAAACATAATCAGGAAATCCAACTCGAATCCCTAATATACATAATTTATTAACTTTAATTGAATCAATAAAACCAAAATTAACAACATTAAATTGATACATTTAGATCTAAAATTAAAGATATAAATGAACTCTCTCTTGTAGATCAAGGACTCTGGTTGAGCATCATCTCCAAGAGAGCACAATGGATCTAGCTTATATTACTGTCAAGACTTCAACAGTAGTAACAAGACCAGCAGCAACCATGGCAAGTGTAAAAGGAGGAGATAAAGATAGAATGTTGAGGTTTCTCTAGTTTTCCTACATATAACAGAGCAAAAGTTGTAGATGAAAAGAGAGAGTGGACATGGAGAGAGATGTAATGGCGTGAGGATAAAGCTACAAATCTAATGGATCTTGATGGAGTGAGAGAGTATGAGAGATAGAGTGGATCTGGATGGAGTTATCTGATGTCTGTGTTAGAGCGTGATCTCGTATGGAGTGAGTGAGTTGTGATATAGAAAGGGTATGCCATACATGAGCTCTATATTGTATTATATTACAGCACATGTGTGAATCCCCTACTTGCTTCTATTATCATCTTACTTAATTGATGGATTTAGTTGTCTAATTGACAATTTCTGTTTCATTATAACTCCTCTTTCCATTTTAGTTACAGCAGCAAGTTGACTTAGTGATCAATAAGAATCTTCCTGAAATGGTAATTTAAAAGATATAAATTATTTATCTAATAAGATAATTTTCAATATATGACAAAAATTATATCAATTAATTCCCAAATATTTCAATTTTATATTATTACTTAATTACTCATCATATTAGTAAATGGGGACAAAATTAATAATAAAACTCTCTTTAGATAGACTAAAATCAATATAAAAATAAGAGTTTATCAATTATATAACTATTATGTCAGGTCATCTTGCCTGAACTAGACTATATTCATTTAGTTTAGGTTTCCACTTTACCCTCCTATTGGGTATAAGGTACAGTCTCAACTCTTAACAATCCTCTAACTAATAATAACAATCAAATCATAAAATCCTAAATTAAGAAAATTGAGGTATCATATTTTATTAAAAATAATAAAAATACTAAACCATAATAATTGAATTAGATAATATTTTTAAGTTATTGATAAATAACTTTTTAATTTTACTTAAATATAAGGATAAAAATTAGGATGTTACAATTCTCCCCTCATTTTATAAATTTTGTCCCCAAAATTCAATATACTCTTAAAGCTTCCTTATTTTATTTTCTAATAGTTTATCTAATCTTATATCATTTTTCCATCCTAAGGATGCAACCTTCCTTAATAGACAAGTACTATAATAGAGTAGTTTTTATAAACTAAGAGGGAATAATTTGTGTGAATATTGTATATTGTCACTACTATGCAATGTAATATCCAAGATGTCACCATACACAAATATCAATTACGAGTATTTAATTGTAAAAGATGCACAACAACTTTATAAAAATTTAAACAATTTATATTATTGATTTAAACTATATTCTAAATATTAAAAAAATTTAAATAACTTACAAAATAAATTTGAAAAGTTTCTAAAAATGTTAAAATAGTCAAATCCCATAAATAATTAAAATAGTACATAAATTAATTTTGTAATCAAATATTCAAAAAACAATTTAACAAACTCTTTATAGAATAAAATGTAATTAAATTGAACAATATAATTAAATATTTATTAAACAAATTTATGAAAATTCAACAGAAATATTTCAAAATAAAGTAGAGTCAAACAAATTTAATTTTTTTATAAAATTTTGGGTCTCAACAAAAGTTACAAAGGTTTGAGATTAAATAAGTTTGGTATAACCATAAAAATCTACACAGAGCTAAAAGATATCTTTTTGGATTTAAAATATTTAATGGCTTAAAAACATATCCATAACGTAGGAACAATTTTGTTTGAAATATGTGCATAATAGTAATTGCCCAAAATGAAGATATATTATATATCAAATCACTCACAAACATCACATCAGCACACATAATAAGTAGAAAGTGATTATCTCTGGCCTAAATATATGAATAATTACTACAAAAGATGTGAAAGATAAATCTCAGCTTTGAGTAAGTTGAACTAAGGGCGTATTTGAGAGAAAAATAGATGTGAGATTATTTGGGAACAGGAAAGGGACTGAGAGAGAAGACTAAAAGAGAGAAGCTGACTCAATAATCAAGTATGAAGAATAACTTAACACCTTAACTCTATTTATAAAGCCTTAATAATAATTTAAATTTAAATTCATATATAAATCTGAACCAAAATCTTAATAATTCTCTAACTAATAACAATCAAATCAAAAAATCCTAAATTAAGAAAATCTAGATATCATATTTTATTAAAATTAATAAAAATACTACACCATAATAATTGAATTAGATAATATTTTTAAGTTATTGATAAATAATTATTTTAATTTTACTTAAATATAAGGTAAAAATTGGGATGTTACATTTATCATCTGCTAACTCTAATTGAATCAGTAAAACCATATTTAACTATATCAATTTGATACAAGTAGATCTAAAATTAAAGGCACAATTGAACTCCTTGTTTCAAATCAAGGATTCTAGTTTAACATCATCTCTAAGAGAGCACAATGGATCTAACCTTCCATTATTGTCAAGACTTTAATAGTAGTAGCAAGATGGGAGTAGAACTTTTCTCTAGTTCTATTGCTTAGAACATAAAAAAGTTACAGATAAAGAGAGATAATAGAGATATAGAATGGCGTATGAAGTGGAGTGTGAGAGTGGAATGGATTATGATAAATTCTGTGGATCTAGATGGAATGGAGTGAGAGAGTAATGAATCAATATTTCAAATGCTTATGATGAAGAATATCTAGAAGTGTGGAATGGGAGCTGTTATATGCGTGAGTAAGTGATTCAGTTCAGAGTGTGTATGTCATGCATGAATATAGATATAAATTGGACTCCCTCCAGCTTTTAGCACATACCCAATCTGTTACAGTACATGTGTGAATTCCCCACTTGCTTTTGTTATTGGCTACTTAATTCCTAGATCTAGTACATGCTTCCATCTCCTTTATTCAGCTGTCCCCTCCTTGCCATTACATTATAATTAATCTTATTCAATATAGCTACAACAATAAGTTGACTTAGTGCTTAATGAGTATTTCCTACAATGGGAATTTAAAAGATACAAATTATTTATCCAATAAGATAATATTAGAATAAATGACCAAAATTATATCAATTAATTCTCCATTATTCTAATTTTATTTTTTAATTAATTGCTCATTAAGTTGGTAAATAGGGACAAAATCAATAATAAAATTCTCTTTAAACACTCTAAAATCAATATAAATAAGAGTTTATCAATTCTCCCACACTTAACTTTTACATTCTAAGTAAAATTATGGATTAAAATTGAAATTCAAATACAATATGTCCAGCAAAGTTGGCAACAACAAATTTAGTATAAGCACTTGTAGTCAATCTTTTCCCTTAAATTGTAACAGTCTAAATTAATCTTATATCAATCAAAGAATCTAACTCACACAATTAAATCATAGTAAGCATTTAGGTTGAGATTTTTCTCACTAGATGTAGTGTTTCACACACTTTCTTATCAAAGTAATTTTCACACAACCATATTATAAGAATTGGAAGACACGCAACAGAAATTAACTTAAAAATTTTTCCATTCCCTGCCAGGATCTACTATATGTGTTTAAGTCAAGTGGAAAGAAGTATTACCCTCAGTATTCAGTCGCAACTTTCTCAGCTTCTAGTTACGACATCCACAGCTTCTCTCCGCAGCTCGTGATCTCTTTTCAACCGCAAGAAGTCGATGACTCAGGTCAGCTTCCTCTACTGGTATCCAAACGAACAGCGTTCCAACCATGAACAACGTGCTAGCGCCTCCTGTCCCTCCAGGGCTTACTCAAGAATTCATCCTCTTCTTCTCTATTTCGACAGTTTCTTATCTGTAAACCTTTTTACGGATTCTCGTTCACCCTCTTTTTTTATCCCAACTGTAGCTCCTAAATATCAGATATATCGGATGCTATGCGTGTTACCACAAACTTGGATTTTGGGAATTAATCTTATATTAATTCTAAAATTAATACAATATCATATATTCTATAATTTGATAAGAAACTAATTAAATAAATAGTGTTTGTATTAAATCCGTCGCACAGATTTAATTCACCCATTTATTTAATTTAAAATAAAGATAAGATGGAATTACATTTGATTTATTCTCATAAATCAAATTTGAGATATCATATCAATTTGAATTTCAAATTCAAACGTGATAGAGATTTAATTTTATCCTTATAAATTAAATCTTTTAAATATCACTTATATGAGATATCATATCAATTTGAATTTCAAATTCAAGCGTGATAGAGATTTAATTTATCCTTATAAATTAAATCTTGTAAATATCTCTTATATGAGATATCATATCAATTTGAATTTCAAATTCAAACGTGATAGAGATTTAATTTATCCTTATAAATTAAATTTTATAAATATCTCTTATATATAATATATATATATATATACGAATTTATATATATACAAATATAAATATAAATAAATATATATATCCACCGTGGATCATTCATTGAATCTGGACATGTCTTAGATTCAATGAATCTGGACATCATAGCTCGTGTTAGGCTATTTTGTGTGTGACCCTGTAGGCCCATATGAAGTTGGTAATGGGCCATTTACTATACTGACTCACAAGTCGCAAGTGGTCTCTAGCAAGACATCACGACTACCCAAATCATATGAGGATCGATGAACGATGTAACCTTTTATACAACCATATCATGTCCCTTTTGTCACACGATATTTTGGTCATGGATGAGGCATGGAGAATGTCATCCTCCTATTTCTGACCATTACTTTCTCGATCCCTGAGTAGTATAACTATAGAAATGGAACTACCTTTCCATTACAGTATGGCCATACATTTCTCAGACTCACTCATCGAGGGGCCCAGTAATATCTCTCTACGAATGTGAGGGACAAATTCCATCTTGACCATTCACATTCCTCCGCACGAAAAACCACTAAGCCCGAACATAGTCTTTATGATCACTCGGTCAAAAGTGACTTTTAACTAGGTCAAAGATGAGCGTTTATCATGTAGGAATCCATGATGATCTCATGTCAAAGGGCATAGTGATATGGTTTGTATATGAGAGAAGCTTATGACTTAACCTATGCAGCTCTCTCATAGCGGGTTAATCCAACACCTTATACTCTTACATGTGCCTATGACTTTAATTTATATCTCTATACATCTTCAAAGTCCTACTAGTCTTATTTCATCTCTGCTCTCGCATAGATGATCAACTAGGGACATTTAGGATAAGATCATGAGTAAATATGCAAATAATATGATAACACAATTAATAAATTCATAAATCAACAATGTTCATAAGACAATGATTGGCCCCTAGGGCATAATTTCCAACACATATAGCTTAGGTTTATAACCATCCTATATCTCCACCACTTAATATCACAAGGGTTGTTAATCAAAAGGTCTTTATTATATTGTAACGTTAGAAAGGCTACATGATGGAATAGAAATATATGTCAATGATTAATGAAATACTGAACATGATCTTACTTCTTCAAGCTATTTCAATTTTTAATCACGGTTCCAATTGTTCAACTGCAGAAAATAACAAATCACAAACTAACTTTCTTTCATAGAAATTGAATATTACATCTTGTCATCTGGTCTATCTCCTTTCTCTTTTCTTTCTCTTTTTTTTCCTCTATACTTTTTCTTTGTATTTTTTCTTTCAACTACTGAACCAGATAACAAATACATTGAAGTTCAGATACTTAACATGTGGTGCTACTTAATAGTTATTTCACAATTAAAGAATTACTATAGCAACAAATATCTTATACAACATTCATTAATCAAGGATAGAATTTTTAAAGAAAATGAAGGTCTCAAAGGGTTTAAGCAAATGATTTAATATTTATGTGGCTACTGTTTGGTCAAAAGGGTTTTGAAAGAAATGCCATTATCATATTCACAATTTCAAGAAGTTAATATGGTTTTCAATCAAGGATTGAGGCAAGTTTTGCGAAGTTACCAAACTAAGTTGTATCACACAATATTAAGGAGTATATATTGAAGGGTCAAAATCCTTCTATTTGGCTCACTCACCCTAATCAACTCACCATGTATATTGCATGAATATTAAACTAAATATATGAGATCAATCATTCATGATGCACAATTTTTAGTAGTAATTCAATTAAACAAGCAACTCACTTCATTAAGTTTGCTAACATTCAAAAGTATATGTTTAAAATTCAATTTTAATTCTATGACATTAAATTCCAAATGACCAAGCAGCAATGAATGAAATAGAAGAATTTGTTAGTACATGTTCACTTGTAGTGGCGAAAAAAAGGACACAAGGTTGTGACTGTTTTACACAAAGAAGATATCTTTAGAAAAACAAGTAATATTGGTCGTAACAGAAATGTACACTAGTTGTGACTCATAATCATAAAGAGTAAACTTGTTAAACACACATGTTCTGGTCTTGACCCAAATGTCAATCCAATCACGACCAAAATTCAGAGTTACAGTCGCAACAAAGATAAGTATAGATAGTATGACTAAGTTTCACAGAGAAGAAACTTGGCATACTCGCATACATTAGTCGCAACAAGAACAACATAAAGTCTTGACCAAAAGACACATAATCACATAAATCCTCCCCCATACTTATTTTTTACATTATCCTCAATGTGAAGAACTAATGAAACATACAAAGGCAACAACAATGAGGACAAAACTGAACTAGGGTCTAAAATGAATTCATTAAAGTATTTATCTACCCAATTGACTTAGTCTCCTCCCCCAAATTTAATCAATAAATAACAGTTCAAGTAATATAAGAAAAACTTATTAAAGCAAACTATTGTAATTGGGAAAATAAGGAAAGAGATAACCTAAACACTATAGGGTTTGAAATTCTCCTTGTACATCTTCAATAAGTGGCTATTGACCTAAAATATTATACCATATGCTTCATCCTTTCTTGTTGATATAGCCTCCACCCATCTTGAGAGATAATCCACAGCTAGCAAAATATATGCATAGCTAAAAGATAGTATAAATGGTCTTGCTAATGTAACTACTGTGTATTATCTAGTTTTGTCCATACTACTGGTCATTGTTTGCTATCTTCTCAAACAAGTTCCATGCTTCATCAGGAGTTAAATCATTAATGGAACCCCCAGCAGCTGCATCCAAATTATTTCCATCTGTAGTGCATAATCATGAATGAAAATACTGCACCAAATTCTCACTTGAAATCTAGTGGTATGGATATCTAATAAGCAGCTCTTGAAACCTTCCCCAAAACTCATGAAAAGACTCTTGAGCAAACTGTTTTGTAGCAAACATTTCCTTCCTCAATGTAGTAGTCTTGGATGTAGGGAAGTATCTCTCTAAAAAAGTATTACTTAAGTTATTCCAGGAGTCCAAGGCTTGAGGTGTATGATGTGGCAGCATATAAAACTATTATTTTGCCTTTCCTTTAAGTGTAAAATGGAATACTTGTCTCTACAGAGTATCCATATTAGCATCTACAGGTTTCATGGATAACCAAACCCACTGCATAGTCGTCAAGTGTTTGAAAGGATCTTTACTTACCAATCCATAAAACTTTGATAAGTTACTTAACAAATGACTTTTTAGCTAAAAGTTAACATCTAAAGTAGGAGAGGTATGAAAAGGATCATAGTTTGAATTAGAAGAATCGAGTTCTCTTATGCTCCTATGTCCTTCTATTATTCATGTTATTCTCTTCAAATTGCCCATTTTATTATTCTAATTATGAGTATGAGCTTTACCCTCATTAACATGCTCTATGACAAAATGTTTATCTAATATATCACCCAATGCAAATTCAGTTTCAACTACAATGGATTCACCAGAATAACTATGCTCAACAACAGATGCAACCCTAACGTGATTTAAGATTTTAGCTTTCTTAATTTGCCTAATGTTCTATTGATTTCTCTATCCAAAGGAAAGAATTCAGAGCTTCTGTTCATGCAAACACACTCAACAATTATGCAGAATATCAAGTATATCACAGATGTAGCAATTTTAGAAATTGAGATCAACTGATTATAGTTTAAAAGACTTAGGTCGTGACAAAAAGGTCTTTAGGTCATGATAAAACATCATAGAGAGCAGAAGCAGAGATCACGACAAAAATGAACTCCAAGTCACGACTATTAGTCACAGCAAGTAAAATTTTGAAATCAGGATTTTTGGTCATAATCAAATGTCACTTTGGTTGTGACTAAAATCACATAGAGCAAATGCTTAAAATTAGAAGTTTTTGTTTGTGACCAAATGTTAATCTAGTCATGACTAAAAATCACAGAGAGTAAATATGAATTAAACATTGATTTTTGATCGTGACTAAGCTTCACTTTGGTTGCGATTTGAAATCACATAGAAGAAAATCTTAATAGATAAGAGTTTTGGTTGCAACCACAAAGCACTCTGGTCGTGACTAAAATTCACAGACTCGTAGAAAAACTAAAATAACTATATTCTTTTTATATTTTTTAGGTCCAAAAGATTGCTTAGGAAACCTTAACAAGTAAGATTCCCCAGCTACAGTGCCATTTTATAACCATAGTTTTAATTACTAAAAAATACTAAGCTAACCAATAGTAAAGTGAAGCTAACCTAGGTCAATTCATAAGGAGACTAAATAGATGCTAAAGTTCCTAACTAATCTAATGAGCCATAAATTAACAATTTAATCAGATGAATTGTGAGATGATATGAAATGTATTAATGACAAGAATGTTTCCTTAGAGATTACCTTACCTTCATTATCCAAAGAGTATAAGGAGTTAACTAGTTGAATTAGAATATGTTAGCTAACAACTTGCTAGCTAAATCTCCATCAAAGCTATAACTTACAGATATTGAATAGAAAAATATGAATTATTCAACTCAAGAGGTAGAAAAAGATGAATTAAACAGATAAAAATATACTCTGTTATATAATTGCTCTAATTAACTACATCCATGTCGAACTAGTTCAAGGATGAAGATAAACTAAAACTCAATTATGTAGAAATTGGAAATCCAACTCAGTTCTCTAATCATTTATCATCTACTAACTCTAATTGAATTAGTAAAACCATAATTAACTACATCAATTCGATACAATTAGATATGGAATTAAAGGCACAATTGAACTCCCTATTTGAGATCAAGGATTCTGGTTCAGTATCATCTCTAAGAGAGCACAATGGATCTAGCCTTCTATTGTTGTCAAGACTTCAACAGTAGCAGTAGGACCAATAGTAGCCATGGTGAATGTAGAAAGAGAAGATGAAGATACAAGCAAAACTTTCTTATGGTTCTATTGCTTAGAAAATAGGAAAGTTATAGATGAAGAGAGAGAATAGAGATAGAATAGCGTGATGGAGTAGAGTGTGAGAGTGGAATAGATTGTGATAGATGGCATAGATCTGGATGGAATGGAGTGAGAGAGTGATGAATCAATATCTCATATGGCGTGTGGTGAATGATATCCAAAAGTGTGGAATGAGAGCTGTTATATGCGTGAGTGAGTGATTCAGTTTAGAGTGTGTGTCATGCATGAATTCAAATTTGAATTAGACTCCCTCTAGCTATCAGCACATGCCCAATCTGTTACAGCATATGTGTAAATGCCCCACTTGCTTCTGTTATTAGCTCCTTAATTCCTGGATCTAGCATATGCTTCCATCTCCTTTTGTCCAGCTGTCCCCTCCTTACCATTACGTTATGATTAATCTTATCCAATTCAGTTACATCAACAAGTTGACTTAGTGCTTAATGAACATTTCCTACAATGGGAATTTAAAAGATATAAATTATTTATCAAACAAGATAATATTATAATGTATGACCAAAATTATATCAATTAATTCCCCATTATTCTAATTTCATTTTATTAATTAATTACTCATCATGTTGGTAAATGGATACAAAATCAATAATAAAACTCTCTTTAAACACACTAAAATCAATATAAAAATAAGAATGAATTAATTGCTCATCATTTAGGTAAATAAATCTCTTTGAAAAAAATTCATTTTATATTAAAATGAATTTTTAAAAATGTTAGAACCAGTAAAATAATTTTATATAATTTATTTCAAAAAATAAGGTAATTTAAGGATATCGGTATAGAAAATTAAAGATAAGTGCTTTGGGAATTGTGCCAATTGGCAATTGGGCACAAAAAGAGACCTAAGTGGTGTCATATGCAGCAGCCCAATAAGTCAAGATATTCTTGGAGCTCAAGTTGAACTTTAAGTATAAAATGAAAAAAAAACATAAAGAAAAGAAAGTAAGAAACTTCTTGGAAGCATTAGATGGCATGTGAGGTGTCCCAATTGTGCATGGAAGAAGAGTTTCATCACATGGTGAATTATAATAAAATAATGTAAGAATTAGATTAATGATGATTAAGGATAATTAATCCAAAAACTAACCAATCAAATTCAAGATTTAGCTATTGTAACAAGTAAGAAAAGTGGGGTTGTTATGGACCTTAAGTACCAAAGTTTTGGCTATAAATAGCTCTCCTCATGTTTCCTAAAACCATAAAGCATGAGGAATCTTGGGGAACTTATGCCAAAATGAAAACTCACCTAATCCAAGGCAATTTCAAGAGGAAGTTCAAGACACTTTGATCCAAAGTAGCTAGAGATTAATGTAAGCAATCTTCCTAGCTTTAATATATATGTTTGGGAAAATTGAAAAGGGTTACAAAATGAATTATTTCTTTGGATCATATGCTGGATGAAATTTAAGGAAGTAAGGGAATAAGAAATTGAAGTTAGAATCATGTAGAAGACACTTAGATAAACTAGAATTAATAGTTAGTTATTGAATTAAATTGTGTTCTTAACTTTTTCTATGATGAAGATCATTCTACCACCTACTGTAAAGAACCAAGAAGAATGAATTTCAATAATCTAATGCTTCCATTGGATTCAAATGATGATTTTGTGTAGGATTGGATAGATTTGAAACTTTAAAAGCATTAAAATTGAAAGTTGTAATTTTTAAGTCTTCTCTATACTGTTCACATGCATGAATAGTGATTTAAATTTCATAATTTTGATGTTTCTAATAGTTTTAAAATAAAAAATTGTGTGGGATTAAGTAGAGAAACAAGTATTGAAAGTATTGAAATCAAAATGGGAAAATTTTGAAAGAATTATGCATAGTTTTTTGGTTATGTCTAGCAAGCTATGAAGGAGATGGAATTTCATGATTCTAAGATTAAAAATAGATTTAGAAGGTAAAATTGTATAGGATAAACTCGAGGCACAAATTAATTCAAAGTACAAGGCAATTAACCACAAACAAAGAAAGTTAGGGGTTAAGTGGTTAATTAAGTTTAATGTTCATGAATGTTAGGAAATTTGGTATTGATGATTGAATGATTATGACATGTTCAGGATTTTACTTGTGTGCTCAAAGAAGGAAGCAACATATCAAGGTAAAGTGAGAAAGAAAAAGAGTAAGGGAAAGTAAGGTGTAAGAGGTAGTAAACTTACCTTAATTTGTATGTGTTGATTGTATGGTTGATTGTATTGTGCCTTGATTGATTGATGTTATTCATTTGTCATTGTTGAAGCTCTGTGCTATGATTACTTTGGCCAATTGTATTTCATATGTTATATGGAAGTATGTACAATACATTATGTTAACACAATCACATGCAAGCACAAAGGCCAAATATTGATGTATACATTGTTTAGCACAGTTTGTTACTGAGATTTTCCCATAAATCTCACCCCAACCTATAATTCCAAACAACAGGACTATCAAGCATGGGAGGTAAAGATTAAAAGCTGAAGTTGTAGTTTGTATGTATGGATATGTTATGGACAAGTTTGGAATGTATATATATAGTTAGTTATTGAAAAATTCTATACATGTACAATGACAGTTTTGAGGTAGTGACCTTAGAGTTGTAATTGAAGATAATAAATGACGGAATAAATATATAATTTTTTTTAACATTTAGCTCACAAGTCAAACTTCATTTTGACACTAAGAATACTTTATTTTGATATCTATATAAAGAGAACAAAATTTTAAAGTTAGGGACCAGAAACTATTTTTCATAATCTTTGACCAAATGAACAATAATCTTTGACGATTAAACTATACTAATTGACAAATCATTTGGTCTTAGACTTATTTTTTACATTAAACTACATTATGTTACCTTCAAGTATACTTTTAACCACTTTATTCTAATTTTTTTAGAATTAATTATAATATTTTAAAGTTCGTCGTTTAATCTAGAATTGCCATATGAACGTACCTGTGAAGCTTGAAAATTTCGGATTTTGTAATTGAACTTAATAGATTTGTAAATGGCTTTAAATACTACTGAATAATCCCTAAGATATATGAAAGTAAGGTGTTACATTTTTTGGTATCAGAGTAAAGTTTCTTACATCAGATAGGATAATTTCTAGACCCTAATCTTAAATAGTAAGTACTTTATTTAAGATATGGTTGTAGTTAGAATGTTAATCATGATATGAGATATGTAGTATGTGATGTTTTAAATGTTTTGTTTGTGCACATGTGTTGTTTTGTTGTATGAATATATGTGTGTTTGAGAATTGTTGTGCATGTATATGATTGATTGTGTTTTCAATTACTGGTAGAGTCCCAAAATGAGGGGACTATTAATCAAAGTAGTGGCCCAAGCATGGAGCAGATGCCCTAACATGAGTCAGAGCATAAGATTCTAGCATAGGACAGAAGGTTTTAGCCTAGTGATACTCTGGATTAGTTAGAAGTTAGAACTTTTAGTAAACCAAATAGAATGGTAAAGTATTAGTAGTCACGACAAGCTAGTACTCTAGTTGCAACTAAAATTCATAGAGGAGTTCAGGTCACTACAAGGAAAGACCATTGGCCACGATAGGAGAGCATAGACTAATCTGGTTATGACATGGCAAGTAAGTCATGACGAAAGTTTACAAAGAATGTTAGTCGCGACTAGCCAATATTTTGGTCATGACATGAGATCACATAAAGTTTAAGTTTTCACAAGCTAGTGTGGTGTACGTGACTAAAACTGACAATGACCCTCAGATAGGTATGTTGCGTTATACCTTAGCCATGCAGCTTATGAGATAGCCTCTAAGGATACAATTAGAGTATACTAGTTTTAGTCAACCAAGGCCCCTAGGAGTCTCGTGTTTCTTAACATAATGTGGCTGGACTAAGTGATATAGCGACCGTAAGGCCCTGTTTGGTATAGGTAATTTGGAGGGGAGGGATTTTGCTCCCCTCCCCTTGTTTAGATTAATAAAACATTTAGGAGGGGAGGATTTTTTTTAAAAAATTTCCCTCCCCTCCCTAACTTTACCTCCCCTCTAAATTTGGGGGAATTTGGAGGAAATTTATGAAATTATTATTTTATAATATTAATATACCCATAATTTTTTTAATATCCTAATATTCTCCCTATATTATATTTTATTAAAATATTCTACAAAATGATATAAGGTAAATTTGTTTATATAAAAATATTTTCCCTCCTTTCCTTCTGAACCAAATAAGGTAATATGAAAATCCTTCTCCTCCCCTCCCTTAATGTTAATCCAAACAAGGTAATAATAAAATCCCTCTCCTTCCCTTTCTTCCCTTTCACTCTATTAAAATCCTTCCCCTCCCCTCCCCTCTGTTGAGCCAAACATAACCTAAAGAATTTTCCTCTGCTAATAGAGGCGGGAGCTGATTAGCTAAGGTCAAAGAAGTTGACCAGTCCAAGATCAAGAAAGCTAAGATACAAGAGATAATTCAAGATAACGCTAGGAGAATGAAATAGAATCATTCTATGAACCTGAATTCCCTATGAACAGAGTTCAGATGTTATAGTAACAATGAGAATGAAGGTACCAACCTCGCTAAAATACATCAGCTAGAGGATAGGCATAAGATATAGATAAGCTAGATAGTATAATGCACAGAGACACAAAAGAGAAGTTTAAGGGTCTGCTCAAGAACAGATTCTCCATGTAATGACTAGAAAGTAACCACAGTCTGGTCAAGAATATACTAGAAATGCTAGACAGGCAGAGGCAGTTAAAAAGTACAAAAGTATCCAGTTATGAAAGAAAAGTTTATGATTCTTAGAAAATGAAAAGTAGCCACAGTTTAAAGATAAAGAGACTCTCCTGTTTAAGAAAGAGCAATGAGAAAGAGCCAGATAAAGCATTTAAGGGTTGAGTCTATACCCTAGCAAGAGAGTAATGTGGCAAACTAAGCTAGATGAGTAAATATGGCCTTGTAAAGGCTAAAGCAATATAATGAAATAGTTATCTCATATTCCTGAATGAATAAACATGATATGAAAGATAATGTGATAGAGGTATAGTAAAGGTAAGTTAATCTTTTGGTACAAAGTTTCCCAAAGATTAGGATACAGTACAACTGAATCGCAGTAGATTCTGGAGGATCACAATTAGATTCCAGTAGAGTTTATGTTTTAGGATTATAGAGGATTCTAAAAAGGTTTACGGTTAATCGCAATAGACCTAGTCTAAGAAAAATTATAGTTCCATATGAGTAAGAGTACAATATCTCTTTGGGAAGTTGATGACTAGGGATGAACCTCTCAAGTTGAGTGACTTATGTAGAAAGAATATGAAATAGAGAAAGTATAGATATAGTAATTAGTCTTAGTAAAACCCCTTATGTCACATCCTATTTTTTTTTCTAAAACTGATAAAGAAAGAGGTTTAAAAAAGATTGTGATAAAAAATAAAAAAATAAAATATAATGACTAGATGAAGGTTTAGGCTTAGAAGCCCAATTTGTAGCCTAAAATAGGTAGGATTTCACGCCCTATCGAGTAGGAGTCCCAGAAGTATACAGATGATATTGAAGAACTAAACTGCAAATAATGAAAGTCCAGGGATGAAATTGTAGATAATGAAAGTCCCTAGGGGCATAATGGTTATTTTAAAGAGAGGGATTAAACTGAAAAGTCTAAAAGTTTTATGGTACAAAATGAAAGTAGACATAAACTTTAGGCCCTTAAGTGTAATTATAAAAAGTTGAGAGCCTAAAGTGTAATTTTTAAAATTTCAGGGGTAAAATGGTAATTATGAGAAAGTTGAGTCAAAAAAGGCTCAAAACTGCCCGAAATCAATTTGGTCCCAAATTTTTTTAATAAATAGATAAAATTATTCTAATCAGTTTAACGCAACACAGCATTTTGATTTGAGGTCCCGATAAATTGATTTGAATTTCTGAAGAAAGGAAAATTAGTACAATATCCTCTGGACCCTAGAATCAAATGAAATTTGATAGTAAAATCTTATAATTAATATGAGAATTTATAAAACTAATAGAACTCAAAAAGGAGTTATGTAAAATTTATAATATAATTTACAGTGTATTAAAACACCCAATAATTGCTTTTCGGGGGAATTTATTGAGAGTTGAGCCCATAAAGGCAGTGGATCATATAGAAAGACCAAAATGGTGCCTTATAGGACCAATAATATTTTTAGATAAGTATGTGGGATAGTGCTTATAGAGACCTAGAAAAATATAAAATTATGAAAATACTACTGAGTATACCACTATATTGTGCCATTGAGTAAGAGATAGATGAAGGGTATTTTGGTCATTTTATTAAGGTTAGACGGTCAATGAGAGTTCCCAAGATAGTTGACCAAGGTAAGGGAATACTCTGATGATATGTGAAAAGATAATAATGCCATAGATATGTTAAAGTAAATAAAGAATAATCAAGGGGTATTTTGGTAATTTGTCGAGAAATCAGTAATTAAGTTTAGACTTAGTCCAAGAATGTCAATGGTATGAAGAATCTAGATACTAGATTTAAGATCAGAAAGCATATTATGGAATCTCAGAAAAATTAGATTTATAAAATAGTCTGATTTTTGGAAAATTAGACTGAGCCGGTATTGGATTTGATTAGAATTTTTCCAAATGCTTCCTCCCCTTACAATGTTGTCACATGTACTTTAAGGTGTCCCTTGATGATGTCATATTTTGGCTTCTAGGGCAAGCTTAATTTAAGATCAAATATAAGCCATTAGATCTTATATTGCATAAAGTAATCTTGGCCTTTCATTTTCCATAAGATTTTTCTATAAATCCCCTCTTATTTCTGCACAGAGTCGTGGCATGAAGAATCCTTGGGAAGGTGCTGCCCAAATGCAAACTCAACCCAAGACAAAAGAATTCAAGGACCAAAGTTCAAGCTAGCTAAGAATTAAGGTGAACAATCTATCCTAACTTAATTTTCTTTAATTTGTGGGATTGAACTTAGGGTTTCTATGGAAAAAAATTGAGTTTTCTCTAGGGTATATATACTATCCAAAACCCTAGATGAAAGGAGAAAGAAGAAATTAAAATTAGAGTTATGTGATTGATGCTTAAACAAGCTAGTTAGATAGTTGGTTATTGAATCAAGTTGATATTCTTGAGTTTGCCAAAAAGGAGACCTTTTGGTATACACTGTTCATGATAGAAGGAGATTGAATTTCAATGATCTAATGCTTCCATTGAATTTATATAATGATTTTGTGTAGGATTGGATAGGATTTGAACCTTGGAAGCATTAGAATTGAAAGTTGTAATTCTTAAAATTCTTCTCTATACTGTTCATTTGTATGAACAGTAATTAGAATTTCATGATTTTGATACTTTTAATAGTTTTAAAATGAAAATTTGTGTGGGATAAAGTAGAGAAACAAGTATGGGAAGTATTGGAATCAAAATGAGAATTTTTGAAAGAAAAATGGGAGTTATACAAAGTCTGTCTAGAATAATAGTGCATAGTTGCTGAAATTTCATGATCATAAACTCATAAATGGATTCAAAAGATAAAATTGTGTAGGTAAAGTCAAGACATCAATTGGTTCAAAGGCCAAGTGAATTAGTAAAGATTAGAGAAAGTTATGTTAGTTAAAGTGAGTTCAATGTTCAAGAAAGTTAGATTGTAATGAATGGATAGTATGTTGGAAATTGTGCCCTAGGGGTCAATCATTGTCTTATGAACATTGTTGATTTATGAATTTATTAATTTTGTTATCATATTATTTGCATGTTTATTGTGATAATCATCCTTGGATAACTCATAATCTTATCCTAAATGTCCCTGGTCGGTCATCTATGCGGGAGTAGAGATGAAATAAGATCAGTATGACTTTGAAGATGTACAAAGATATAAATCAAAGTCATAGGCACATGTAAGAGTACATGGTGTTGGACCGACCCGCTATGAGATTGCTGCATGGGTTACGTCATAAGCTTCTCTCATATACAAACCATGTCACTATGCCCTTTGACCTGAGATCATCATGGATTCCTACATGACAAACGCTCAGCTTTGACCTAGTTAAAAGTCACTTTTGACCGAGTGATCATAAAGACTATGTTCAGGCTTAGTGGTTTTCCATGCAGAGGAATGTGAATGGTCAAGATGAAATTTGTCCCTCACATTCGTAGAGAGATATTACTGGGGCCCTCGATGAGTGAGTCTGAGAAATGTATGGCCATACTGTAATAGAAAGGTAGTTCCAATTCTATAGTCAAACTACTCAGGGATCGAGAAAGTAACGGTCAGGAATAGGAGGATGACATTCTCCATGCCTCATCCATGACCAAAATATCGTGTGACAAAAGGGATATGATATGATTGTATAAAAGGTTACATCATTCATCGATCATCATATGATTTGGGTAGTCGTGATGTCTTGCTAGAGACCGCTTGCGACTTGTGAGTCAGTATAGTAAATGGCCCACTGTCAACTTCATTTGGGCCTACAGGGTTGCATATAAAATAGCCCAACACGAGCTATGATATCCAGATTCATTGAATCTAAGACATGTCCAGATTCAATGAATGATCCAGGGTGGATATATATATTTATTTATATTTATATTCGTATATATATAAATTCATATATATATATTATATATAAGAGATATTTACAAGATTTAATTTATAAGGATAAATTAAATCTCTATCACGTTTGAATTTGAAATTCAAATTGATATGATATCTCATATAAGAGATATTTATAAGATTTAATTTATA
This sequence comes from Leucaena leucocephala, assembly GCA_037074615.1. Classification (NCBI taxonomy): domain Eukaryota; kingdom Viridiplantae; phylum Streptophyta; class Magnoliopsida; order Fabales; family Fabaceae; genus Leucaena; species Leucaena leucocephala. The sequence goes on from CM073527.1 coordinate 3,457,403, forward strand.
AGGATAAAATTAAATCTCTATCACGTTTAAATTTGAAATTCAAATTGATATGATATCTCAAATTTGATTTATGACAATAAATCAAGTGTAATTCTGTCTTATCTTTATTTTAAATTAAATAAATGGGTGAATTAAATCTGTGGGACGGATTTAATACAAACACTATTTATTTAATTAATTTTTTATCAAATTATACAATATATGATATTGTATTAATTTTAGAATTAATATAAGATTAATTCCAAAAGTCCAAGTCTGTGGTAACACGCATAGCATCAGATATATCTGATATTTAGGAGCTACGGTTGGGAAAGAAAAAAAGGGTGAACGAGAATCCGCAAAAAGGTTTGTAGATAAGAAACTGTCGAAATAGAGACGGAGAGGACGAATTCTTGAGTAAGCCCTGGAGGGACAGGAGGCGCTAGCACGTCGTTCGTGGTTGGAACGCTATTCGTGTGGATACCAGTAGAGGAAGCCGATCTGAGTCGTCGACTTCTTGCGATCGAAAAGAGATCACGAGCCACGGAGAGAAGCTGTGGACGTCGCAACCAAAAGCTGAGAAAGTCACGACTGAATACTGAGGGTAATACTTCTTTTCACTTGACTTAAATACATACGGTAGATCCTGGCAGGGAATGGAAAACTTTTTAAGTTAATTTCTACTGCGTGTCTTCCAATTCCTTACATGGTAATGCTCTGTTAGGAATTGAGTGTGGACTCAAAAGAGGCAGCCACACATCAAGGAGAAGTAAGAAGCAAAAGGCTTCATGGTTGAAAAGTTAAGGAGCAAGTGCAAGAGTAAGGAAGAAAGCTTATGTTTAAGGTAGTGAACTTACCCATTCTTGTATGCTTGGTGTATATGCTTATGTGTTGCTATGTTTATGATATGTGATGATGATGTATGATATGTATAAATGATATATGCTTTGTCCTTTGTGAGTTTATGGTCATGCATGATAGTGATAGGCATGGAGCATGATAGTATGCAAATGGAAGCTAAAGAAAGATAAAGCAAACATGTCATTCACTTGTATTCATCTTGTATATATTGAATGTTACCGTTTGCTCATGAGATTTTCCTTATAATCTCACCTTCCAATAACCAACCAATATAGGTCAATTATGATGAAAGACATATGAATGAAGGAGAGCTAAAATATGGGAGAAAGAAAATAAAGTAATGAATGTCCTAGTAGATGCTATGAATTTCCATGTATATATGTTATGTAATATGCCATTATATGTAAAGAAATGAAATAATTATGGCATAACGCCATGATGTATATGAATGCATGAAATGCCAAAGAGATGGGTTATGGAACAATTATTCAGAATTAAAGAAAGGAAACTGAAATGGTAAAAATCTAGGTCCTGAAGCAGTTTTATTGTGACTTTAGTTTAACTTAGCAAATGAGGAAAATAATGTTAGAAATCGTGCCCTAGGGGCCAATCATTTTCTTATGAATATTATTGATTTACGAATTTATTAATTGTGTTATCATATTATTTGCATGTTTACTATGATGACCATCCTTAGATAATTCATGATCTTATCCTAAATGTTCCTGGTCGGTCATCTATGCGGGAGTAGAGATGAAATAAGATTAATATGACTTTGAAGATGTACAAAGATATAAATCAAAGTCATAGGCACATGTAAGAGTACATGGTGTTGGACCGACCCGCTATGAGAGAGCTACATGGGTTACGTCATAAGCTTCTCTCATATACAAACCATGTCACTATGCCCTTTGACCTGAGATCATCATGGATTCCTACATGACAAACGCTCAGCTTTGACCTAATCAAAAGTCACTTTTGACTGAGTGATCATAGAGACTATGTTCGGGCTTAGTAGTTTTTCATGTGGAGGAATGTGAATGGTCAAGATGGAATTTGTCCCTCACATTCATAGAGAGATATTACTGGGCCCCTCGATGAGTGAGTCTGAGAAATATATGGCCATATTATAATGGAAAGGTAGTTCCATTTCTATAGTTAGACTACTCAGGGATCGAGAAAGTAACATCAGGAATAGGAGGATGACATTCCCCATGCCTCATCCATGACCAAAATATTGTGTGACAAAAGGGACATGATATGGTTGTATAAAATGTTACATCATTTAATGATCCTCATATGATTTGGGCAGTCATTATGTCTTGCTAGAGACCGCTTGTGACTTGTGTGCCAGTATAGTAAATAGCCCACTGCCAACTTCATATGGGCCTATAGGGTCACACCCAAAATAGCCCAACACAAGCTATGATGTCCAGATTCATTGAATCTAAGACATGTCCAGATTCAATGAATGATCCAGGGTAGATGTATATATTTATTTATATTTATATTCGTATATATATAAATTCATGTATATATATATATTATATATAAGAGATATTTACAAAATTTAATTTATAAGGATAAATTAAATCTCTATCACGTTTGAATTTAAAATTCAAATTGATATGATATCTCAAATTTGATTTATGAGAATAAATCAAATATAGTTTAGTCTTATCTTTATTTTAAGTTAAATAAATAGGTGAATTAAATCTGTGGGATAGATTTAATATAAACATTATTTATTTAATTAGTTTCTTATCAAATTATACAATATATGATATTGTATTAATTTTGGAATTAATATAAGATTAACTCCAAAATCCAATTCGGTAGAGGAAAACGCATAGCATCCTATATATTTGATTTTAGGAGCTACGTTTTGAACAATATAGAACACAGCAAGGCCGAAGGGGAATCTACAAAAGGTTTGCAAATAAGAAACTGCCAAAATAGAGATGGAGATGATAAATTCTTGAGAAAGCCCTGAAGGGACAGGAGACGCTAGCACGTTGTTCGTTATTGAAACGCTGTTCGTGTGGATACCAGTAGAGGAAGTCGACTTGAGTCGTCGACTTCTTGCGATCGAAAAGGGAGCACAAGCCGCGGAGAGAAGCTGTGAACGTCGTGACCAAAAGCTGTGGAAGTCACTGAGGAACACTGAGGGTAATGCTTCTTCCCACTTGACTTAAACATATACGGTAGATCCTGACAAGGAATGGAAAAAATTTTAAGTTAATTTCCACTACGTGTCTTCCAATTCCTTACAAATAATTCATAAATTTTATTATCATGTAGTACACATCTATATCTTTAAATTAATATGTAATACACCTCCTTTGGATGTGTATATCAAGAGAAATAAACTTCCAAAGTTAAGAGATAGAATCTAAAATTTTTAAAATTTGCCATATGAACAGTAAAAAGTAACAATTTAATTGAATTGATTGGCAAGGCAAATGTATAGATTTATATTTTTCCCTTAAATAACTATGAAATAGTTTAAATTAGAAATTTGGATCATCTCCATATGATTTTTTTACAATTAGTTATGAATTTTTAAAGTTAGACTGTCAATCTTGAAATTACCTAATAAACAAATTTGGATCATCTCCATATGATTTTTCTACAATTAGTTATGAATTTTTAAAGTCAGATTGTCAATCTTGAAATTACCTAATGAACAGTACCTAAGAAGTAAGTTTTAAAATTTTAATTTTTGGGTTAAAGTAATGATTTCGCTAATCAGATATGCTTTTGAATACGTACTATGTGGGGTGAAAAGTAGGATGTTTCACTTTAAACATTAGAGTTTATGTTAGGATTAAAGTTAGGATAGAAAGATAAGAAGGAAACTTGAGATAGAATAGTAATAGGTAATTACCTTCGAGAATCAAGGAAGATACCCAAAAGGACATATAGTCTCAATGAGTGGGACAGTTAGTTGTAATTTGATGTTTGGGATTACTCAGGTATTTCTACAGGCTTGTGAATACAGTACTCAGGCCATTTCTTATGGTTAGGTCACAGCAAGTACCAAAAGGTGATAGTGTTATAACTTTATCAAAAGAAATGGAATACAATGAGAATAACAAATAATAGTAAAGAGATTACTTTTATATCACTCTTTAGATAAGAGTTGGATTTGAACCAGATGGCTCTCAGATAGAGCTAGATTTAGATGAGTTCATATCATTCTTCAGATAAGAGTTAGATATGATACATATTGCTCTTTAGATAATAGCACAGTTCATATACAGATTGCTCATAGTTAGATCACAGATTTATATGAGAAATTATGTTATGGCCATAATAATAGATAATTGCACTCAGTAATTGCCCATGGTACGCCACAACAGAGTAAGAAAGATGAGAAGGAACTCCTGAGTAAGAGGGAGAATAAGTAAAGTCTTCATAGATAATAAAGGCCACTAGATACAATTTTATGGGTTTACGTTATCAACATAAAAGGAGTAACTAATCCTGTAAGGTGTTGATTACCTCATTCTATTATATACATAATGAACTTAGTTTTCTCTTAAATGAATATGGAGTCCAAGTTAAAATCTGAGTACTAATATTCAAAGTTTTGTATAAGTATGCTTGAGGAATAGAGAAGAGAACCCCATATGTTTTGAGAATAAAGAAGTATAAGCAGATAGATCCTCCAAATGAGGATAAAGAGATTAAAAAGGCCTAAGAAAGGAGAGGGTATAAGGCAAAGTATAGATAAAATACAGTTCTGTGAGAAAGAGTATGCTAGGGCTTAGAGCTATATCAAAAGTAACATAGCCCTAACCCTGCAGCACATTCTAGTTAAACATGCTTAGGTTAGAAAAGTATAAAGATGGGTGACCCACTAAGAAGTACAATATTGTGTCACAAAGTTAGAAAGTGATATAGTATACTAAGAAAGAAAGAAGAGTTTAAGCAGAAAATAACAAGTTCTCAGTAGAGAGAAAATAAGGGACACTAGTATTCCCTTGTATCAGTTCCAAATAGAGGAACTGTATAGAAAAAAAGAGTTAGAAAGAAAGAGATAGTTAGATGAAAAATATTTCCTTTCATCAATTCCAAGAAAGGGAACTGTGAAGAGGAAAGAGACTGATAGATAAATAAATAAAAAAGTATTCTAACTAGCTAACAAAAACTCTAGAGTCTAGAGTATAGCAAAGTTTTAGACAATTCAGTATCAAAGAAATGGATACTACTCACAAGTCTACTATAATGAGTTGTCCCTAAGAAAAGATAATGATTAGATAAGTTTTAAGTCAAAGAAAAAAAGAAGGTATAAAGTTGTAAAGCCAAAGGGGCTAAATTGTAATTAATAAAAGTTTCAAGTGTTAGGAATTAGAAGACACGCAGCGGAAATAAACTTTAAAAATTTTCCATTCCTTGCCAGGATCTGCCATATGTGTTTAAGTCAAGTGGAAAGAATCATTACCCTTAGTGTTGCTTAGCGAATTTCACAGCTTCTCTACGTGGGTGGTGATCTCTTTCTGATCGCAAGAAATCAACGGAGTGTTCCTCAGCGACCTTCACAGATTCTCTCCGCAGACGGTGGTCTCTTTCCGATCACAAGAAGTCGATGCCTCAGGTCGGCTTCCTCTACTGGTATCCACACGAACAGTGTTCCAACCACGAACGACGTGCTAGCGTCTCCTATCCCTCCAAGGCTTTCACAAGGCTCCGTCTCTATTTCAGCAGTTTCTTGTCTGCAAACCTTTTGCAGATTCCGTTCGGCCTTTTGTGTTCTGTGTTATTTTCAAACGTAGCTCCTCCAATCAGATATAGAGGATGCTATGTGTTTTTCCACTTAACCTAATTGGATTTTGGAGTTAATCTTATATTAATTCTGAATTGATACAATATCATATATTGTATAATTTTATAAGAAACTATTTAAATAAAATAATATTAAATCCGTCCCACAGATTTAATTACCTATTTATTTAACTTTAAATAAAGATGAGACTGAGTTATATTTGATTTATTCCCATAAATCAAATTTGAGATATCCTATCAATTTAAATTTCGAATTTCAAACGTGATAGAGATTTAATTTATCCTTATAAATTAAATCTTATAAATATCTCTTATATGAGATATCCTATCAATTTGAATTTCGAATTTCAAACGTGATAGAGATTTAATTTATCCTTATAAATTAAATCTTATAAATATCTCTTATATGAGATATCCTATCAATTTGAATTTCGAATTCAAACGTGATAGGGATTTAATTTATCCTTATAAATTAAATCTTATAAATATCTCTTATATGAGATACCCTATCAATTTGAATTTTGAATTCAAACATGATAGGGATTTAATTTATCCTTATAAATTAAATCTCATATATCTCATATATATAATATATATATATATACGAATTTATATATATACGAATATAAATATAAATAAATATATATACATTCACCTGGATCTTTCATTGAATCTGGACATGTCTTAGATTCAATGAATCTGGACATCATAGCTCGTGTTGGGCTATTTTGTGTGCGACCCTGTAGGCCCATATGAAGTTGGCAGTGGGCCATTTGCTATACTAGCCCACAAGTCGCAAGCGGTCTCTAGCAAGACATAACAACTACCCAAATCATATGAGGATCGATAAACGATGTAACCTTTTATACAACCATATCATGTCCCTTCTGTCACGCGATATTTTGGTCATGGATGAGGCATGGATAATATCATCCTCCTATTCCCGACCGTTACTTTCTCGATCCCTGAGTAGTCTGACTATAGAAATGGAACTACCTTTCCATTACAGTATGGCCATACATTTCTCAGACTCACTCATCGAGGGGCCCAGTAATATCTCTCCACGAATGTGAGGGACAAATTCCATCTTGACCATTCACATTCCTCCGCATGAAAAACCACTAAGCCCGAACATAGTCTTTATGATCACTCGGTCAAAAGTGACTTTTGACTAGGTCAAAGCTGAGCGTTTTGTCATGTAGGAATCCATGATGATCTCAGGTCAAAGGGCATATTGACATGGTTTGTATATGAGAGAAGCTTATGACGTTACCCATGCAGTTCTCTCATAGCGGGTCAGTCCAACACCCTGTACTCTTACATGTGCTTATGACTTTGATTTATATCTCTATACATCTTCAAAGTCATACTGGTCTTATTTCATCTGTGCTCCCACATAGATGATCGACCAGGGACATTTAGGATAATATCATGAATTATTCAAGGATGGTCATCATAGTAAACATGCAAATAATATGATAATTTAATTAATAAATTCATAAATCAATAATGTTCATAAGACAATGATTGGCCCCTAGGGCACGATTTCCAACATCAAGGGCATAATGATCATTTTGAAAAAGAAAGGGATTAAAGTGAAATCCTAAAAATTCCATGGTACAAAATGGAAGTAGACAAAAGTTATGGGTTATTAAGTGTAATATAAAAAGTTAAGGGACTAAAGTTTAATTTTTAAAAGTTTAGGGGCAAAATGGTAATTATAAAAAGATGAGCCAGAAAATACCCAAAATTGCCCACAAATTTTTTGCCAAAATTTTACCAATAAATAGAAAAATATTATTCTGATAAGTTTAACGTAGCATGAAATTTTGATTTGAGATCCTAATAAATTCATATTAATTTCTAAAGTCTAGAAATTAATACAGTATCTTTTGGACTTTAGAATCATATGAAATTTGGTAGTAAATTATTATAATTAATATAAAAATTTATAAAACTAACATAAGTAAAAAAAGAGTCATGTATAATTAATTAGAGAATTTAATGTGAAATAAGACACAGATAAATTATTGAAATAAAAGTATGGAATTTTTATCAAGATTTCTTAGTCTCAACAAATTATGAAAATTCATAAAAAACATCATTTTATATTAGAATAAATTTCTAAAAATTTCAAAACCATTAAAATAATTTTATATAATTTATCCCAAAAATTAGGGTAATTTAAGGATGTCGGTATAGGAAATTAAAAACAAGTGCCTTGGGAATTATGATAATTGGAAAGTGGGCCCAAAAAGAAAACTAAGTGGCATCATATGTAGTAGCCCAATAAGCCAAGATATTGTCTTGGTGCTCAAGTTGAATTTTAAGTATAAAATGAAAAAAGAAAGAAAGTAAGAAACTTCATGAAAGCATTAGGTAGCATGTGAGGTATCCTAAGTGGACCCCATATTGCGCCATATGGAAGGTTATGCAAGGAAGAAGAGTTTCATCACATGGTGAATTATAATAAAATAATGTAAGAATTAGGTTAATGATGATTAAGGATAATTAATCCAAAGACCAACCAATCAAATTCAAGATTTAGCCATTGTAATAATTAGGAAAAGTGGAGTTATTATGGACTTTAAGTGCCAAAGTTTTGGCTATAAATACCTCCCCTCATGTTGCCCAAAACCGTGAAGCACAAAGAAGCTTGGGGACCATGGAAGGATCAAGCATCAAAGGAAGACCAAAACACAGAGCTTAGAGCCCAAGCAAAAAGATGGAAGTCCAACACTCTAAAAGACCCATTACAAGGCATTGCAGGCCCAATGACGAGAGCAAGGACCAAATCTATGAAAGAGGCATTGAATTATTTGATAACAGATCTTAAAGAGTTAGAACCTATCTATTTAGAAGAAGCATCCCTCAATCAGCCTATCAAGGGTCCAAACATGGTGATTACATTGCTAGAAGTCAAACAAGATGATCCACAAGGCCCATGTGCAGTCCAGATTGAAGAATTCACTCAAAATACCATGTGACAAGCATGTGCCTTGGAGGAGGAGCATAAGTGACGTCCAAGAATACTCAAGAAGCATCAAGAAGGCGTCTTTATGTATTAGTTATGGTTTAATTTCATTTTTTTTAAGTTTCTATTTATATTTGCATTAAATAAGGCCTTTTGGTCAAAGATTGCATAAGAATATTTTAGGTTAGTTTCCTATTTTTAGGTAGCAGCCTTTGTCTCCAAGAAAAGGTAATTTTCCTATTTCCTTTAGCCTTAATTGGTACCAACCAACATAGCCAATCATCATTAAGGCATATTTATGGCATTTATGACGTAGGGTTTTTTTTTTTCTAAATTGTTCTTTTGCTGCCTATGTAAGGCTACGTTTTTTGGGAGAAAAGACATGAATGAATTTTTAGAGAATTTTTGTTTCTCGAGTGAGCTTTGCTTGCCGCCTCATATTCTCGTGCGAATACTCGACTGTATCAAGGACTGATCATCCTTGTGGTGTCTCTATGGCTAGGGTTGTAAGAGACAGGTTCTCTTAAGGTCCTACCTTTGATCGTTCGTCTAGTTTTCTAACTTATTTCTAGCTGATCCGTATTCGTACCTTATATTATTTGGTATCAGAGCTAAGTTCTGCTAGAAACCAAGTTCTATCCTTTTATATACTATTTCTGTTAATTCTATCATTTGTTCTTTGTCCCTTGCTTTCATCAATTTGGTTCTTCTCTTATTTGTTTTTTTGTGTGACTTTCTACGTTCCTTTGAGCCAAAAAAAAAAGAATCCGAAAAAAAAAAGAAAAAAAAATCTGAAAAAAAAAGAAAAAAAACAGAGAGAGGAGCTGTAGATTTGAGAATTGCAATGTTAAAGATGAGTTTCCTAAAAAAAAATTTGAGAAGAGCTTCCATTGCAAGTCACAACTAGTTTCCTAACAGTTCTTATTTCCGCTCTTGCATATTTCCTAATTTTTTTTGCGTATTGCTTAATTTGAATTTCTTTCCTTTTTCCTTCAAGTGTCTTATTTGCTTCCTTCCTTCCATATCTCACCTTCCTAACTTGATTTGCTTTTCTTGCAAGTTGCTCAATTTCCTAAATTATTTTTGAGGTAGCACCTTTTCATATTCTCCTTTCTTATCTCTTATATTTTTCTGGTTCTTGCAATTCTGGTTGTGGAGATTACCATTTATTAACATTGTCTCTTGATTTTTGTTGAGTTTCAATCAAGAATATTATAGGAGGCAAGTTTGAGTGGTAAAAGGCGAGAGTGTTATTACGTCAATTTAAAAGCCGGATTTAAGTTAAACACGAGTGACACTACGATTTCTTGAGTGAAACACGTGAGTAGAGTGGTAAGGTCCTTTCTCACTATTTCATTTCTCTTTGATCACACTAACATCTCAGTTTCAAGATGAGTGACAGAGAAGCCCCTATGGAAGAATTCAACACAGATCCTAAGCTGTTCATGAGAGCCATGAGAGATGAATTTCTCAAACTCAAGTTGGAGCTAGCAGAGCTAAAAGCATCCAAAACAAGTAGTAGTGACGAGGAGGTGATTAGATCTGGTTCTTCATCCTCAAAGACTAGGAGCAGACCTGAAAAACGTGATTTTGACACCTATGACCCAAAGGTCAAGTACCCTACCTTCAAGGGTAATATAAATCCAGATGCATACCTTGACTAGGAGATGAAGTTTGAGCAAATCTTCAGAATGAATGACTGGCCAGAAGAAAAGAAGGTAAAAATTGCCTCATATCAATTTTCTGACTATGCTATTGTTTGGTGGGAAGATTTACAGCTTAAAAGGCGTCTAAAGGGCAAGGGACCACCTCATACATGGTCAAAGCTAAAGAAACTCATGCGCAACAAGTATGTCCCTAGTTACTACTACCGAAAGCTAAATAGAAAGTTACGACTGTTTGGCCAAGGCTCTATGACTGTCACTGAATATGTGCATGAACTTGACCTTCTTCGAATGCGAGCTGGAGTACAAGAAGGAGAAGAAGCAAGCATGACCAGAATCATTGATGGGTTACGGCCTGAAATTAGAGACAAAGTTGAAATGTACACTTTCATTAATAAAGAAGAGCCAGTGCATAAAGCCATCAAAGTTGAGAAGCGGTATAAAGAAAAACACTCCAAATCCTCATCTCATGGTTGGAGGGACTCTAGATCAGCATCGAAGTGGAAGGATTCTAAGGGTAAAGATGTTGCAAAATTCCCACCAAAAGCCAAGGAGGAATCCAAGCCCAAGATTGAGTGGAGAACTTCTTCTATTGATCGCACCTCTTCCTTTCAATGTTTTAGATGTCATGGAAAAGGGCATATTGCTTCCCAATATCCCAATAAGAGGGCCATGATCCTCAAAGATAATGGTGAGTATGCCAGTGTGCATTCTAGTGATGAAAGTGCTGATGACATGCCTTCTTTGGTGACTGATTCTGAATTGGAGATTGATGAAGCTGAACCTGTTAAGGGAGAAGCATTAGTGGCTAGAAGAGCCCTAAACATGCAACCAAAGGAAGATGATGAACCAGAGCAGCGAGAGCTCATCTTCCACACTAGGTGCTTCATCAAGCATAAGGTATGTAGCATGGTTATTGATAGTGGCAGTGTTACCAATGTTGCTAGTACCTTACTTGTTGAAAAGTTGGATTTACCTACTATGAAGCATCCTAAGCCTTATAAATTGCAATGGTTGAATGATAGTGCTGAAGCTAAGGTCACTAAGCAAGTTTTGGTTTCTTTTTCCATTGGCAACTACCATGCTGAAGTTTTATGTGATGTAGTCCCAATGCTTGCTGGACATCTTTTGCTTGGAAGACCATGGCAGTTTGATAGCAGAGCTCACCATGATGGTTACAAAAATTGCTATTCTGTACCTTTCAATGGAAAAATCATTGTATTAAAGCCTCTTAGGCCTAAGGAATCTTATGATGACCAAGTAAGGATTGAGAAAGAATGCAAAAAAAAAAGTGGGTGGAGTGAAAAAGAGAGAGTACAGAAAAAAGAAAAGAAAAGGGATGAATATGAGAAAAATGAACAAAAGAAAGAGAGTCTATTTGCTGGAAAAAGTGAGGTTAAGAGAGCATTATTGAGTGAACGAGTCTTGGTGCTTGTGTGCAAGGATGCTTATTTTTCTACTAACCAACTTCACCCCTCCTTGCCTTCTAGTATTGTGGCTTTGTTGCAGGAATTTGGGGACCTATTCCCTGATGAAGTTCCCGATGGGCTTCCCCCCTTAAGCGGAATTGAGCATAGGATTGATTTCATCTCTGGAGCTTCTATACCTAATAGACCAGCTTATAGAGCCAATCCCGAAGAAACTAAAGAGATTCAACGCCAAGTTGATGAACTCATGAGGAAAGGCTTTGTAAGGGAGAGTCTAAGCCCATGTGCTGTTCCAGTACTTCTAGTGCCCAAGAAAGATGGTTCATGGCGAATGTGCGTTGATTATAGAGCCATCAACAAAATAACAGTTAAGTATCGTTATCCTATTCCTCGGTTAGATGACATGCTAGATGAGTTACATGGTGCTACATTATTTTCTAAAATTGACCTACGGAGTGGTTATCATCAAATTCGCATAAAAGAGGGAGATGAATGGAAAACAGCTTTTAAAACTAAATTTGGATTGTATGAATGGTTGGTTATGCCCTTTGGGTTGACCAATGCACCTAGTACATTCATGAGCTTAATGAATCATGTTTTTCGTTCATTTATTGGAAAATTTGTGGTTGTCTACTTTGATGATATTCTTGTTTACAGCAGAACTTTAGATGACCATGTTATGCACTTGTGTGAGGTGTTTAAAACTCTTAGAGAAAACAGCTTGTATGCTAATTTTCAAAAATGTTCTTTTTGCATGGATTCTGTTGTGTTTCTTGGCTTTGTTGTAGGAGCTCAAGGGATCCGTGTGGATGAAGAGAAGGTGAAAGCTATCAGGGATTGGCCAACCCCCACAAATGCTAATGAAGTAAGGAGTTTCCATGGATTAGCAAGTTTCTATAGGAGGTTTGTTAAGGATTTTTCATCTATTGCTGCACCTTTAAATGAACTTGTTAAGAAGCATGTTATTTTTAGATGGGGTGAATCACAAGAAAAGGCTTTTAACACCCTAAAGGAGAAATTAACTAATGCACCACTTTTGTGTTTGTCTGATTTTAATAAAATTTTTGAAGTGGAATGTGATGCTTCTGGAATTGGTATTGGTGCTCTTTTGATGCAAGAGTCTAGGCCTCTGGCTTACTTTAGTGAGAAACTAAGTGGAGCTTCCTTGAATTACTCTACTTATGATAAGGAGCTCTATGCTTTGAAAAGAACTTTGGAAACTTGGCAGCATTATCTTTGGTCCAAAGAGTTCATTATTCACTCTGACCATGAAAGTTTGAAGTTTCTAAAGTCTCAAGGTAAGCTTAACAAGAGGCATGCTCGCTGGTTAGAGTTCATAGAGACTTTTTCATATGTGATCAAGCATAAGCAGGGTAAGGAGAATGTTGTTGCAGATGCTCTTTCCCGGAGGTATTCCCTTATTACTTCTCTACATGCTAGGTTACTTGGGTTTGAACTGTTGAAAGGATTGTATCATTCTGATTGTGATTTTTCTGGGATTTGGTCTTCTTGTGAAAAGCATGGATTGAATGACTTTTACATATATGATGGGTTTCTTTTTAAGAAAAACAGATTGTGCATTCCTAAATGTTCTATGCGTGAATTGCTTGTCAAAGAAACTCATGGTGGTGGTTTGATGGGTCACTTTGGTATTGATAAAACTTTAGCTCTTTTGCATGAACACTTTTATTGGCCTGGTATGCGCAAAGATGTTGTGTCTGTTTGTGCTAAATGTGTGACATGTAGGCATGCAAAGTCTAAGGTTCAACCTCATGGTTTATATTCCCCTCTACCAGTGCCTTCCCAACCTTGGGTAGATATTTCTATGGATTTTGTGTTGGGTTTGCCTAGGTCTCAATCTGGGAAACATAGCATCTTTGTTGTAGTGGATAGATTTAGTAAAATGGCTCATTTTATTGCTTGTTCTAAAACAAATGATGCTGTGCATATTGCTGACTTGTTCTTCACAGAAATTGTTAGATTGCATGGATTGCCTAAAACTATTGTGAGTGATAGGGATGTAAAGTTTCTTAGCCATTTTTGGAGGACCTTATGGAGTAAGCTTGGAACCAAGTTGCTGTTTTCTACTGTGGCACATCCCCAAACAGATGGGCAAACTGAAGTCGTCAATAGAACACTCACTACCTTGTTACGTGCAATAATTCAAAAGAACTTGAAGAATTGGGTCAATTGCTTGCCTCATATTGAATTTGCATATAACAGGGCTATTCACTCTTCCACTTCCTTCTCTCCATTTGAGATTGTTTATGGCTTTAATCCTCTATCTCCTTTGGATATTCTGCCTTTGCCCTCTAGTGAACAAGCTAACCTTGATGGCAAGAAAAAGGCTGAGTTTGTGCAGGAATTACATGCAAAGGTGAGGGCCAACATCGAGAGAAAGAATGAGCAATATATAAAGCAAGCTAACAAAGGTCGTAGGAAAGTTGTCTTTGAGCCTGGAGACTGGGTTTGGGTACATTTGCGAAAGGAGAGGTTTCCAGAACAACAAAAGTCTAAGTTGCAGCCAAGAGGAGATGGCCCTTTCCAAGTCCTGGAGCGAATCAATGATAATGCTTATAAAATAGATTTGCCTAGCTCCTATGGTAATGTAAGTGCTACATTTAATGTGTCTGATTTATCTCTCTTTGATGCTGTAGATTCGAGGACGAATCCTTTTGAGTCGGGAGGGAATGATAGAGGACCATGGAAGGATCAAGCATCAAAGGAAGACCAAAACACAGAGCTTAGAGCCCAAGCAAAAAGATGGAAGTCCAACACTCTAAAAGACCCATTACAAGGCATTGCAGGCCCAATGACGAGAGCAAGGACCAAATCTATGAAAGAGGCATTGAATTATTTGATAAAAGATCTTAAAGAGTTAGAACCTATCTATTTGGAAGAAGCATCCCTCAATCAGCCTATCAAGGGTCCAAACATGGTGATTACATTGCTAGAAGCCAAACAAGATGATGCACAAGGCCCATGTGCAATCCAGATTGAAGAATTCACTCAAAATACCATGTGACAAGCATGTGCCTTGGAGGAGGAGCATAAGTGACGTCCAAGAATACTCAAGAAGCATCAAGAAGGCGTCTTTATGTATTAGTTATGGTTTAATTTCGTTTTTTTAAGTTTCCATTTATATTTGCATTAAATAAGGCCTTTTGGTCAAAGATTGCATAAGAATATTTTAGGTTAGTTTCCTATTTTTAGGTAGCAGCCTTTGTCTCCAAGAAAAGGTAATTTTCCTATTTCCTTTAGCCTTAATTGGTGCCAACCAACATAGCCAATCATCATTAAGGCATATTTATGGCATTTATGACGTAGGGTTTTTTTTTCTAGATTGTTCTTTTGCTGCCTATGTAAGGCTACGTTTTTTAGGAGAAAAGACATGAATGAATTTTTAGAGAATTTTTGTTTCTCGAGTGAGCTTTGCTTGCCGCCTCATATTCTCGTGCGAATACTCGACTGTATCAAGGACTGATCATCCTTGTGGTGTCTCTATGGCTAGGGTTGTAAAAGACAGGTTCTCTTAAGGTCCTACCTTTGATCGTTCGTCTAGTTTTCTAACTTATTTCTAGCTGATCCGTATTCGTACCTTATATCACAATTTTAAGAGGAAGTTCAAGGTACTTTGATCCAAAGTAGCTAGAGATTAAGGTAACCAATTTTTCTAGGTTTAATATATATATATTTTGGAAGATTGAAACCTAGGTTTTAAGGGTTAGAAAATGAATTATTTCCTTGGATCATATGCTGGCCGAAATTTAAGGGGAAAAAGAAATATAGATAAGCTATAATTAATAGCTGGTTATTGAATTAAACTGTGTTCTTGACTTTGCCTATCATAAAGATAATTCAGCCACCTACTGTACAAAACCAAGAAGAATGAATTTCAATGATCTAATGCTTCCATTGGATTCAAATTATAATTTTTTGTAGGATTGGATATGTTTGAAATTTTAGAAGTATTAGAATTGAAAGTTGTAATTTTTAAGTTATCTCTATACTGTTCACACGCATGAACAATGATTGAAATTTTATGACATTGATGATTCCAATTTTTTAAAATGAAAAATTATGTGGGATTAAGTAGAGAAACATGTATTAGAAGTATTGGAATCAAAATGAGATTTTTTAGAAGAATTATGTACACTTTTTGTTTCAATCCAGCAAGTCATGAATGAGTTAGAATTTCATGATTCTAAGCTCAGAAATTGATTTATAAGGCAAAATTGTGTAGGATAAAGTCAAAACATAAATTAATTCAAAGTACAAGGAAATTAACCACAAATAAAGAAAGTTAAGGGTTAAGTGGTTAATTAAGTTTAATGTTCATAAATTTTAGGTAATTTGGTGTTGATGAATGAATGATTATGCAATGTTTAGTATTTTACTTGTGTGCTAAAAGAAGGCAGTAACACATCAAGGCAAAGTGAGAAAGGAAAAGAGTAAGGGAAAGCAAGGAGTAAGAGGTAGTAAATTTAACTAAACTTGTATATGTTGATTGTATGATGGCTTGATTGATTGATGTTATTCATATGCCATTGTTTAGTATCACTTGTTATTAAGATTTTCCCAGAAATCTCACCCCAATCTATAATTCCAAAAAATAGGACTATCAAACATGGGAGGTGAAGATTAAAAGCTGAAGTTGTAGTTTGTATGTATGGATATGTTATGGGCAAGTTTGGAATGTATATATATAGTTAGTTATTGAAAAATTTTGTACGTATACAATGACAGTTTTGAGGTAGTGACCTTAGAGTTGTAATTAAAAATAGTAATTATGGACTAAATGTATGATATTTTTCTAATATTTAGTTAACATGTCAAACTTTATTTTGACACCATGAATTTCTTATTTCGATGTCTATACAAAGATAACAAAATTTTTAAAGTTGTTGACCATAAACTATTTTCCATAATCTTTGACCAAATAAATAGTAATATTTGATTATTAAACTATACTGATTGACTAATCATTTGGTCTAAGACTTATTCTTTCATTAAACTACATTATGTTAGCTTCAAGTAGCCTTTTGAACCACTTCATTTCAATTTTTGTAGAATTAATCATGACTTTTTGAAGTTCATTGCTTAATTTGGAAGTATCATATGAACAGTACTTGTGAAGTTTGCAAATTCTAGATTTTGTAATTGAACTTCAATTGACTTGTAAGTAGTTCTAAATATTATTGAATTATCCCTAAGACGTAAGGTGTTACACATACAATATTTTTTAAGAGATCATTTCAAATTTGACCTAAAAAGCATTACATGCAACCTAGGAACTCAAATAACCTAGGAACTCAAAATGGTAAATAAATAAAATAACAAGAACTTAATGTAAGTAACTTATAAATATAAAAGTCAAGTCTGCCAACTAATAACTTATTTTTATATAAATATAATAATAAAAATATAATTTGTATTTTAATCCTAAAAGTGATTATTTAGGCCCAAATGAGTCTTCTCATGTGTACTACTTGTTCCAAAGCCTTTAAATTATTGTCTCCAAGCCCAAAATAGGTTCACCAGCTCCATTTTTAGCACAAATAAAATTAATAGCGTCCTCATCATTTTTAATCTGATTTGTTGCTCCAATTGTCATTTACTTTGTCAATGTCTTTTGTACTAACTTATCAATGCTTCCTAATTCGTTTAGCTCTTGCTCTTTTGATTAGTATAGTTGGAATATACAAGGGATCCTTTGAATTTGAAAAGTCATCTTATTGTATTACATCATGGGAGAATGATAGTAAACTGGAGAGTAATAAATATCCTGCATAACATTTAATTTTCAAGAGGCGACACATGGAGAAAGGTGAATAAAAGATCTTGTTCAAAAGGGCTCTCAATTAAGTCATTTTCTATGTAATTTTATTGTTTAAGAGTCATTTTTTATTTATTAGATTATTAGGAAATCTTGATATACCTTTTAGAAAATTTGAATTATCCTAACGATCGTTTTAATTTATTAGTAGTTTATCTTCTTAGGATATTATTCTAGATATATGAGTTTCCAAATAGGGATTTCCAGGATATTATTTCATACCTTATTATTATATCTTTGATTTACATAAAGATGGCATCTCATCTTTAGAATATTCAAAAATATTTTATTTAATTATTTAGAGTCTTTAGGATTAGCCAGTTTGTCTATTTAAAGACACAGATGTATTTAATTGAGAGATCATCAAGTCATGGAGTTATGAATAAGAATTTTCATTTGACAAGTATTTACTTGTTGGCTATGCATTCTTGATAGAATACTACATGGCACAAGAGATTGATCTACTTTTGTGTGTTATACATGGAGTTCTTGAGCCATTGATACCTTTTAGTTCAGAGTTTCACATACTCAGTATTTTCTAGAAAGTGTGTTCATCAGGTTCAGATAAGAGCCGGTCACAAATATCCAGTCCCTCTCATTTCAATAACTACTTGTTTTGAGTTGGTGGGTTTAGGTGTGAATTCCAAGTGTATTTTTGTGGATTTTGTAGGACAAGTTCCTAG
This sequence comes from Leucaena leucocephala, assembly GCA_037074615.1. NCBI lineage: Eukaryota > Viridiplantae > Streptophyta > Magnoliopsida > Fabales > Fabaceae > Leucaena > Leucaena leucocephala. Next base: position 3,475,615 of record CM073527.1, read on the forward strand.
TGGATCTATACCAAATTGGTAATCAGAGCCAGTTGCGAATAGCTAGTTCTTCTCAATTCAATAAATCCTCTTGTTTTGGAGTTTGTGGTGTGATTTCCGAATGTATTTTATGGGTACCTAGGGCAGGCAGCCTAGTGGATTCCTCATATCTTTTGGGTATTCAGACTTAGGATTACAAAACATACTGTAAAAAATAAGGAAGGGGAAAAAGTTCCTTCAAAGGCAAAAAGAAAAGTGAAAAAAAGCCAAAAAAAAACGAAATAGTGTAAAAAATAAAGGAAAAAGTGAAAAAATTTGGGTTGGATTAAGGAAGGGAAAAAAGTTCCTTCAAAATGAGTGCTTCAAGTTTCCTTTTCTCGAGCAAGCTTTTTTAAGTTTACAGGTGCGACTAGAGATCCTTGATCAAAGAAATATGTCTTGGACATTACTTGAAAAAGCTCCAGAGTCCAGGACGACTCTTTTTCAAGAGGGGAGAATTATAGGAATCTGGATCAATAAATATCCTACATGACATTTAATTTTCAAGAGGCGCACATGGAGAAAGATAAATAAAAAATCTTGTTCAAAAGGGCTCTCAATTGAGTCATTTTATATGTAATTTTTTTGTTTAAGAGTCATTTTTATTTATTATATTATTAGGAAAACTTGATATACTGAAGATTTTGATGCCAGAATGTCTTGTTCTTATTCATCTTTGAGGCTGATATATATAGATACAGATTCAGACATAGCATTAATGTAAAATCCCTAAACTTATGGCTAGATGGCTCCTAGAATCTCTATGATTATGGGATACTGATTACATAATAATAATCCCATGATTTTAGGGATATAATCCCATGATTTTAGAGATCATAATCAGAGGAGGGAATCAAGACAGATATTAGAATAAAGACAATAAATGTAAATCTTCTATATCTGGAAATTCCTTATTTTAATGTCAACACTCCCCCTCAAGCTGGCAAATAAATGTCCTTCATTCCCAGCTTGCATCTAAGTTCTTCAAACTGTGGTCTTGCTAGAGCTTTCGTGAAGAGATCCCCTACTTGAAGTCTGGATGGGACATATATTAATTCAAGAATGCCTTCCTCCTCTTTTTCTTTAATAAAATGTTTGTCTATATCCACATGTTTTGTCCGTTCATGGTGAATAGGATTTCGGACCATAGCTATAGCTGACATGCTATTGTTGGAAATCGTGCCCTAGGGGCCAATCATTGTCTTATGAACATTATTGATTTATGAATTTATTAATTGAGTTATCATATTATTTGCATGTTTACTATGATGACCATCCTTGGATAATTCATGATATTATCCTAAATGTCCCTGGTCGATCATCTATGTGGGAGCACAGATGAAATAAGACCAGTATGACTTTGAAGATGTATAGAGATATAAATCAAAGTCATAAGCACATGTAAGAGTACAGGGTGTTGGACCGACCCGCTATGAGAGAACTGCATGGGTAACGTCATAAGCTTCTCTCATATACAAACCATGTCAATATGCCCTTTGACCTGAGATCATCATGGATTCCTACATGACAAAACGCTCAGCTTTGACCTAGTCAAAAGTCACTTTTGACCGAGTGATCATAAAGACTATGTTCGGGCTTAGTGGTTTTTCATGCGGAGGAATGTGAATGGTCAAGATGGAATTTGTCCCTCATATTCGTGGAGAGATATTACTGGGCCCCTCGATGAGTGAGTCTGAGAAATGTATGGCCATACTGTAATGGAAAGGTAGTTCCATTTCTATAGTCAGACTACTCAGGGATCGAGAAAGTAACGGTCGGGAATAGGAGGATGACATTATCCATGCCTCATCCATGACCAAAATATCGCGTGACAGAAGGGACATGATATGGTTGTATAAAAGGTTACATCGTTTATCGATCCTCATATGATTTGGGTAGTTGTTATGTCTTGCTAGAGACCGCTTGCGACTTGTGGGCTAGTATAGCAAATGGCCCACTGCCAACTTCATATGGGCCTACAGGGTCACACACAAAATAGCCCAACACGAGCTATGATGTCCAGATTCATTGAATCTAAGACATGTCCAGATTCAATGAAAGATCCAGGTGAATGTATATATATTTATTTATATTCGTATATATATAAATTCGTATATATATATATATTATATATAAGAGATATTTATAAGATTTAATTTATAAGGATAAATTAAATCTCTATCACGTTTGAAATTCGAAATTCAAATTGATAGGATATCTCATATAAGAGATATTTATAAGATTTAATTTATAAGGATAAATTAAATCTCTATCACGTTTGAAATTCGAAATTCAAATTGATAGGATATCTCATATAAGAGATATTTATAAGATTTAATTTATAAGGATAAATTAAATCTCTATCACGTTTGAAATTCGAAATTTAAATTGATAGGATATCTCAAATTTGATTTATGGGAATAAATCAAATATAACTCAGTCTCATCTTTATTTAAAGTTAAATAAATAAGTAATTAAATCTGTGGGACGGATTTAATATTATTTTATTTAATTAGTTTCTTATAAAATTATACAATATATGATATTGTATCAATTCGGAATTAATATAAGATTAACTCCAAAATCCAATTAGGTCAAGTGGAAAAACGCATAGCATCCTCTATATCTGATTGGAGGAGCTACGTTTGAAAATAACACAGAACACAAAAGGCCGAACGGAATCTGCAAAAGGTTTGCAGACAAGAAACTGCCGAAATAGAGACGGAGACTTGTGAAAGCCTTGGAGGGACAGGAGACGCTAGCACGTCGTTCGTGGTTGGAACGCTGTTCGTGTGGATACCAGTAGAGGAAGCCGACCTGAGGCGTCGACTTCTTGTGATCGGAAAGAGACCACCGTCCGCGGAGAGAATCTGTGAAGGTCGCTGAGGAACACTCCATCGATTTCTTGCGATCAGAAAGAGATCACCACCCACGTAGAGAAGCTGTGAAATTCGCTGAGCAACACTAAGGGTAATGATTCTTTCCACTTGACTTAAACACATACGGTAGATCCTGGCAAGGAATGGAAAATTTTTAAAGTTTATTTCCGCTGCGTGTCTTCCAATTCCTTACAGTGGTATCAGAGCCATGCTGTTTTGTGTTTAAGTTAGGCTTGATTTGTGATTTATATGATATATGTTAGTAGTAGCCGATCATATAATAAGCGTTGTATGTGTGACATATATGGAATCCTTGTTGTGTATGACATAAAAGGAATCTAAAAGGAAATTGAAATCGGTGGTGATGCTTTTTGATTTGATCAATCCGCATAGATGGGGTCTAAGAAAACCGAATTCGAATTTGTGATTATTTGTGAAAACCGAATTCAGATTCGTGACCGCCGTAGCTACCTGTTCGTAGCGCAACATAACCGTAACAAATGTTACTTTGTAAATGTTTTTTGCCCTTCGATTAGATCTGAATATTGATTCTTGAATGTTTGGGTATGGTGAACAATATGGCTCTAGATTGCAAGTGTTGTAATTTTTAAAAATACGGCCTGCGTGTCGTGCCTTCCTCTATATACTCTCAATGTACCTTCTCCTCTCATCTCACTCCCCTCGAATGTTAAAAGAGGTTTCTATATGTAATTTCTCTTTTCTTACTAGAGAGCTCCTCTCATTGGCTTGAGGGGACTTAGGATAGGTGAGCCATATTGTATCACGTTTGAATTATGCATCTTATGATTAGATCAGCACATGCATATTACTTGTATGAGTTACAAACTGGGATACATGCATCCTCATAAAAACAGATAGTTAATTAAGCCCTCTAAAAGAAATCTTAAGTCATAATGCTGTCAATTTATGAACACTTGTCAAAACCTTGATCGCTCAATTGTGGACTCCACCAAAGTGGGTGCTTTTGAGTTATCTTGGGGAGATAAGCAAAGAGTAATGGTGCTACTCTCATAGGTTCATTATTGTTTGACTTAATTGAGATTAACAAAACGGTTTTGGATCTCAAGGCATTAGATGGGATTAGAACATGCCAGATCATATGATGATAGGATCCCATGAATATCTAAGAGTTACATTTGATGTAATTGGTAAAGGTGTTACCTACCTAAATAACTTAATCTAAGCGTCCTGCCAAAGCGGACTTAAGTTTGAGCCAAATATGGATCTTAGCCCACTAACTATTGCATTGAGGGTTGTTTATTTAGTGGGAGATTACTAATTACATTGCATATTTTAATTGTAGAATCATGACGACTAGTAATACTGCTACATTATCGCTGCGATCTGTCCTTGAGAAGGACAAACTCAATGGGACAAACTTTCTTGACTGGTTTAGGAACTTGAGAATTGTTCTCAAGCAGGAAAGAAAGGCGCATGTCCTAGATCAACCCATTCCTGAGGAGCCAGCCGCCAATGCTCCCAGAGCTCAGAGAGATGCTTATATGAAGCATAAGGAAGACTCTGTCGATGTGGGATGCTTGATGCTAGCCACCATGGTTCCGGAGCTCCAAAGAGATCTGGAACACATGGAGGCTTATGAGATGATTGTGCATCTCAAGGAAATGTTCCAGCAACAGGCAAGGCAAGAGAGGTATGAGACCACTAAGGCCTTACATTCCTGCAAGATGGCTGAAGGTGCATCAGTCAGTGCTCATGTCTTAAAGATGAAAGGGTACATTGATCACCTTGAACGGCTTGGATTTCCCATGAGCCAGGAGTTAGCTACAGATTTGATCTTAAACTCACTCCCGGAAAGTTATGACCAGTTTGTTATGAACTACAACATGAACAACATGGAGAAATCTATTTCTGAACTGCATGGGATGCTTAAAACTGCTGAGCCGAGTCTTAAGAAGAAACCCAGTAGTGTTTTGATGGTTCAGAAAGGAAAGGGTACGAAAAAGAAAGGCAAAGGCAAGGGGAAGGGTCATGGCTCATCAGGTAAGACCAAAGAGTCAGGCAAGCCCGAAACCAAGCCTGCACCAAAGAAGGCAAAGCCTCCGAAGGAAGGAGTCTGCTTCTTCTGCAATGAACCAGGTCATTGGAAGAGGAATTGCAAACTCTACCTCGAAGATCTGAAAAAGAACAAGAAGGATAGCGGGGCTATCGCTTCAGGTATTTATGTTATAGACATTCATCTTTCTACTTCCACCTCATGGGTATTAGATACTGCATGTGGTTCTCACATTTGTACGAATGTGCAGGGACTAAAGGACAGTAGGAAGTTGAAAAGGGGTGAAGTTGACCTACGAGTTGGAAACAGAGCAAGGGTTGCTGCGTTAGCTGTAGGCACTTATGAATTAGTTCTGCCCACTGGGCTTTTGTTAGTTTTGAACAATTGCTATTATGTTCCTGCTTTAAGTAGTAACATTGTTTCACTTTCTTATTTGGATAAGGAAGGTTTCACTTCCATTGCTGGGAATAGTAGATGTTCTATTTATCGTAATGATGTTTTATATGCTCATGGTGATTTGCATGTTGATCATTACATATTAAATTTGGAACAACCCAATCATGGAAATATCTATAACATAACCGCCAAAAGGGTCAAACCAAACGATTTGAATCCCACATACCTCTGGCACTGTCGTCTGGGCCACATAAATGAGAAACGCATTTCCAAACTCCATCAAGATGGATTTCTAAACTCATTTGATTTTGAATCATATGACACTTGCGAGTCTTGCTTGTTAGGAAAGATGACAAAGTCACCTTTCACTGGGCACAGTGAGAGGGCCACTGATTTATTGGGCCTCATACATACAGATGTGTGTGGACCGATGAACACAAATGCCAGAGGAGGTTATTCGTACTTTATAACATTCATAGATGATTTCAGCAGATATGGGTACATCTATCTAATGAAACATAAATCTGAATCTTTTGAAAAGTTCAAGATATTTCAAAATGAAGTACAAAACCAGCTTGGCAAAACAATTAAAGCCCTTCGATCTGATCGGGGTGGTGAATATTTGAGCCAAGAGTTCATAGATCATCTTAGGAATTGTGGGACACTCTCACAATTGACTCCTCCAGGGACACCACAATGGAATGGCGTTTCTGAACGGAGAAATCGAACACTATTAGATATGGTTCGATCCATGATGAGTCGAACAGATCTTCCGCCCTCCTTTTGGGGCTATGCCCTAGAGACAGCTGCGTTCACACTCAATCGTGTTCCATCTAAGGCAATCGAAAAGACTCCGTATGAGATATGGACTGGGAGGACGCCTAGTTTGTCTTTCCTCAAGATTTGGGGATGCGAGGTCTATGTTAAGCAACAAGCCTCAGACAAATTAGCGCCCAAATCCTCAAAATGCCTTTTTGTGGGATATCCTAAGGAAACCAAGGGATATTACGTCTACAACCCTGCTGATAACAAAGTGTTTGTTGTCAGAAATGGTATCTTTCTTGAACGAGAATTTATCTCTAAAAGAACCAGTGGGAGTAAGGTACAACTCGAAGAAGTTCGAGAGCTACAAGACACCACAGAACTGCAGATGGAAAATAGAGAAGACTCACAACAAGTTGTTGAGACTCCTCAAGTCACGCAAGGTCCACGAAAGTCTAATAGGACACGACTTCAGCCTCAGAGATATGGATTTCTGATTTCTGATAGTCGTGATGTGTTGCTCATTGAGCATAATGAGCCGACTACCTATCGAGAAGCTATAGTGGGACTAAACTCCGAAAAATGGCTTAGTGCCATGAAGTCTGAGATGCAATCCATGTACGACAATAAGGTTTGGACCTTAGTCGACCCGCCTGAAGGTGTAAAAACCGTCGGGTGCAAGTGGGTTTTCAAAGAGAAAACTGACATGGATGGCAATGTAAATGTCTTCAAGGCACGACTGGTTGCAAAAGGTTTTACTCAAACTCATGGTGTGGACTATGATGAGACCTTTTCCCCAGTAGCAATGGCCAAATCAATCAGAATCCTCTTTGCTATTGCAGCATATTATGACTATGAAATATGGCAGATGGACGTCAAGACAGCCTTCCTTAATGGAAAGCTCCTTGAGGATGTGTACATGACACAACCTGAAGGGTTTGTGCGTTCCGAGGACTCTGGTAAAGTGTGCAAGCTTCAAAAGTCCATTTATGGACTAAAGCAAGCCTCTCGGAGTTGGAATCATCGTTTTGATGAAGTAATCAAAGAGTTTGGATTTCTTCAAAACATTGATGAACCTTGTGTGTACAAGAAGGTTAGTGGGAGCACAGTTGTGTTTTTGGTACTCTATGTCGATGACATCCTACTTATTGGGAATGACATTCCTACCTTGCAGATTGTCAAGTCTTGGTTAGGAAAGTCTTTCTCGATGAAAGACTTGGGTGAAGCCACCTACATCCTAGGAATCAGGATCTATAGAGATAGATCTAAAAGACTTCTAGGACTCAGTCAGAGTACATACATAGACAAAATACTGCATAGGTTCAGTATGCACGAATCAAAGAGGGGTTTCATACCCATGTCTCATGGTACTCACCTCAGCAAAGATCTGTGTCCTAGTACATCTGATCAGCGAGGTCGCATGAGTAAGGTTCCATATGCCTCGGCCATAGGATCTATCATGTACGCCATGTTATGTACTCGACCGGATGTCTCGTTTGCCTTAAGTATGACTAGCAGATACCAACAGGACCCTGGTGAGGGCCATTGGACTGCTGTCAAGAATATCCTTAAGTACTTAAGAAGGACTAAGGACCTATTCTTGGTCTATGGTGGATTGGATGATGAGCTCTGTGTAACTGGTTACACAGATGCGAGTTTCCAAACTGACCAGGACGACCAAAAATCGCAGTCTGGATACATATTCCTCCTCAATAATGGAGCAGTAAGCTGGAAGAGCTCTAAGCAGGGCACTGTAGCAGATTCTGCAACGGAAGCTGAGTATATAGCAGCATCTGATGCAGCTAAGGAAGCCGTTTGGATCAGGAAGTTCATCACAGAACTAGGGGTGATACCTACCATCTCAGATCCAATAACTTTGCTCTGTGACAATAGCGGTGCTATTGCACAGGCCAAAGAGCCTAGGTCACATCAAAGGACCAAGCATATACTCAGGCGATTTCATCTCATCAGAGAAATCAACGATAGAGGTGATATAAAAATATGCAAAGTAGCAGGAGAAGATAATGTTGCTGATCCTCTAACAAAGCCGCTTGTGCAGGCAAAGCATGAGCGTCATGTTAGGTCAATGGGAATTAGTCAAATTAATGATTGTACCTAGTGCAAGTGGGAGGTTGTTGGAAATCGTGCCCTAGGGGCCAATCATTGTCTTATGAACATTATTGATTTATGAATTTATTAATTGAGTTATCATATTATTTGCATGTTTACTATGATGACCATCCTTGGATAATTCATGATATTATCCTAAATGTCCCTGGTCGATCATCTATGTGGGAGCACAGATGAAATAAGACCAGTATGACTTTGAAGATGTATAGAGATATAAATCAAAGTCATAAGCACATGTAAGAGTACAGGGTGTTGGACCGACCCGCTATGAGAGAACTGCATGGGTAACGTCATAAGCTTCTCTCATATACAAACCATGTCAATATGCCCTTTGACCTGAGATCATCATGGATTCCTACATGACAAAACGCTCAGCTTTGACCTAGTCAAAAGTCACTTTTGACCGAGTGATCATAAAGACTATGTTCGGGCTTAGTGGTTTTTCATGCGGAGGAATGTGAATGGTCAAGATGGAATTTGTCCCTCATATTCGTGGAGAGATATTACTGGGCCCCTCGATGAGTGAGTCTGAGAAATGTATGGCCATACTGTAATGGAAAGGTAGTTCCATTTCTATAGTCAGACTACTCAGGGATCGAGAAAGTAACGGTCGGGAATAGGAGGATGACATTATCCATGCCTCATCCATGACCAAAATATCGCGTGACAGAAGGGACATGATATGGTTGTATAAAAGGTTACATCGTTTATCGATCCTCATATGATTTGGGTAGTTGTTATGTCTTGCTAGAGACCGCTTGCGACTTGTGGGCTAGTATAGCAAATGGCCCACTGCCAACTTCATATGGGCCTACAGGGTCACACACAAAATAGCCCAACACGAGCTATGATGTCCAGATTCATTGAATCTAAGACATGTCCAGATTCAATGAAAGATCCAGGTGAATGTATATATATTTATTTATATTCGTATATATATAAATTCGTATATATATATATATTATATATAAGAGATATTTATAAGATTTAATTTATAAGGATAAATTAAATCTCTATCACGTTTGAAATTCGAAATTCAAATTGATAGGATATCTCATATAAGAGATATTTATAAGATTTAATTTATAAGGATAAATTAAATCTCTATCACGTTTGAAATTCGAAATTCAAATTGATAGGATATCTCATATAAGAGATATTTATAAGATTTAATTTATAAGGATAAATTAAATCTCTATCACGTTTGAAATTCGAAATTTAAATTGATAGGATATCTCAAATTTGATTTATGGGAATAAATCAAATATAACTCAGTCTCATCTTTATTTAAAGTTAAATAAATAAGTAATTAAATCTGTGGGACGGATTTAATATTATTTTATTTAATTAGTTTCTTATAAAATTATACAATATATGATATTGTATCAATTCGGAATTAATATAAGATTAACTCCAAAATCCAATTAGGTCAAGTGGAAAAACGCATAGCATCCTCTATATCTGATTGGAGGAGCTACGTTTGAAAATAACACAGAACACAAAAGGCCGAACGGAATCTGCAAAAGGTTTGCAGACAAGAAACTGCCGAAATAGAGACGGAGACTTGTGAAAGCCTTGGAGGGACAGGAGACGCTAGCACGTCGTTCGTGGTTGGAACGCTGTTCGTGTGGATACCAGTAGAGGAAGCCGACCTGAGGCGTCGACTTCTTGTGATCGGAAAGAGACCACCGTCCGCGGAGAGAATCTGTGAAGGTCGCTGAGGAACACTCCATCGATTTCTTGCGATCAGAAAGAGATCACCACCCACGTAGAGAAGCTGTGAAATTCGCTGAGCAACACTAAGGGTAATGATTCTTTCCACTTGACTTAAACACATACGGTAGATCCTGGCAAGGAATGGAAAATTTTTAAAGTTTATTTCCGCTGCGTGTCTTCCAATTCCTTACAGCTATCACTTCTAAGTCGAATAGGAGTCTTCAATGCAAGGCCCAGTTCTTTCAAGATTCTAATAATCCATAATCCTTCACATACACCATGAGCTATGGCTCGTAGTTCAGCTTCTGCACTGCTTCTTGAGACAACAGTTTGCTTCTTACTTCTCCATGTCACTATATTTCCCCACAGCATCGTACAATATCCTGATGTAGATCTTCTGTCTGGTAGAAATCCTGCATGATCCGCATCTGTGTACACAACTAATTCACGAGACTTTCCTTTTTCGAAATATATACCCCTTCCTGGAGTCATTTTGAGATAGTGTAGGATTCTATAGACTGCATCCATGTGTTCTTTCAATGGTTTATTTGTAAACCGACTTACCACACCAACTGCATAGCATATATCAGGGCGAGTGTGGGACAAAATACAAGAGTTTTCCCACAAGCCTCTTATACCTGTCTGCATCTACAGGCACCGAGTCCTTTTCCTCCTTGTCATTATTCTGCTCATCAAGTTTACAAGCAGGTTCCATTAGTGTTTCTGCTGGCCTAGCCCCTAACATCCCTGTTTCTTTTAGTAGGTCCAGAGTATACTTCCTCTGGGATACAGTGATTCCATTCTTAGACCTTGCAACTTCCATTCCTAAGAAGTATCTGAGACTTCCCAAATCTTTCACTTCAAATTCATTTTCTAGTGACTTCTTAAGTCTCATTAGTCCATCGATGTCATCTCCTGTTAGGATAATATCATCAACATAGACGATAAGGATAGCTATCTTGCCTTTGTTGTGTTTTACAAATAGTGTGTGATTTGCTTGGCACTGAGTGAAACCAACTCGTTTTATAACCTTTGCAAATCTTCCGAACCATGCTCTTGGGGATTGTTTTAGTCCATATAATGACTTGTAGAGTCTACATGCTATCCCCTGAGTATTATATTCAGCAAGTCCTTCTGGAATATCCATATAGACTTCCTCCTCTAGGTCTCCATTGAGGAAGGCATTTTTCACATCTAGTTGATGTAAAGGCCAATCCAAGTTTGCTGCTAGAGACAAAAGTATTCGGATAGTATTTAACTTTGCCAATGGTGCAAAGGTCTCTTGATAGTCGATGCCATAGGTTTGAGAGTATCCCTTTGCTACAAGCCGAGCCTTGTATTTGTTTGTAGAGCCGTCAGGGTTGTACTTCTTAGTGAAGACCCATTTACACCACACAGTTTTCTTTCCCGGTGGTAGTTTCATGAGTTTCCATGTCTGGTTTTTAATGAGAGCTTTCAATTCATCTGCTATGGCCCCTCTCCAGTGTGAATCTTTAATGGCTGATCCAAAGGTAGTAGGCAATTGCTCATCTGCTAAGTAGGCAATAAAACTTCGCATAGAGGTTGACAATCTATCATAAGAAACAAAATTGCCAATAGGATGTCGAGTACATGATCTTACCCCTTTTCTCAAGGCAATTGGCCACCCAAGATCATTAGAACTAGGAGCCGGGGTTGAGTCCTGGGACGGTTCGATACTAGAGGGCTCTATATGATCTGGATTTTCTTCCTCTGCTGTCTTAGCCTCAGCGTCTGTCTCTGGATCATCACGTGGTGCTGTCTTAGTGAGATTAGGATTAGTGTCAAGGTTAGGTTCAGGTTCAGAAATATCGGCGGTGGTGGTTGGTATAGGTATAGTTGGTGCTGTTGGTATGGGTATGGGATTAGTTAGAAACTCCCATTCTCTCATGCTCTCCCCCTGAATGGGTGTTTTAGGGTAAAAAGGTAGGTGTTCAGCAAAAGTAACATTCATGGTGGTGTAGAATTTCTTTTGGGTAGGAGAATAGCACTTGTATCCCCTTTGCGTAGGTGAGTATCCAACAAAAATACATTTTATAGCACGGGGATCCAGTTTGCCACCATTGTCATTGTGAACATAAGCAGTACACCCGAAGACCTTTTCAAGGAGGTGGTTTAGGAGAGGAGCAGTCGGGTAGGCTTTAGAGAGCAGGTCAAAGGGAGTGGAATAGGTGAGAGTTTTTGATGGTAGGCGATTGATTAAGTAAGTAGCAGTTAGGATGGCTTCCCCCCAATAATACTTTGGAACATTATTTGTCAACATGAGGGCACGGGTAACATCAAGGAGATGGCGATTTTTTCGCTCTGCGGTGCCATTCTGTTGTGGTGTATTAATACAGCTAGTTTGGTGGATAATACCATGCTGTTGAAGGTAGGTTTGAAGCTGCACATTGATATATTCCCTCCCATTATCACTTCTAAGAACTTTTATCGAGGTGTTATACTGTGTTTGGATCATTTTGTGAAAATTGATAAAGATTTGTGTGAAGTCAGATTTTTCTTTCATGAGAATAACCCAAGTGAATCTTGTGTGGTCATCAATGATAGTAACAAACCATTTGGCATGGGAGAGAGTTGGTATACGGGTAGGTCCCCAAATATCACTGTGTTCAAGAGAGAAAGGGTGAGAGAATTTATGAGAATGGGGTTTGTAGCTATGTTTGGTATGTTTAGATAGCTGGCAGACTTCACAAAAGTCAAAAGATGAAGTTTTATTCATAGACTTTGGGAAAATTTTGGACATGTATTGGAAATTTGGGTGGCCTAACCTATAGTGCCAAAGTAAAATTTCTTCATCTGAAAAATGAACTTGGGTATCGGCTGCACAGCTGGTCACTTGACTTGAGTTCTATTTTACACAGTAAAGTCCCTCTAGTAGCTTAGCCATTCCAATCGTCTTCCCCGACTCCAAGTCCTGGAATAAACACAGAGTGGCTGAGAAGTCAATATGGCATAGCCCAGATAGTGTAGTTTTACTAACAGAAATCAGGTTGCACTTCAGGTCAGGTGCATATAAGACGTTAGTAAGCATAACAGTACCAAACAAGCAAACTTCTCCTATTCCCTGAACTTTAATATATTTCCCATCTGCTACTTTTATAGACATAAGAGTATCACTAGGTTTAACATTTTGAAGAAGGTTAAGGTTACCAGACATATGATCAGTGGCTCCAGAGTCAACAATCCACATTTGATCATTATGAACATCTGTCCGAAGTGCTAGAATAGCATTACCTGTGTATGCTATATTACCAGCGGCTATAGTCTGATTTCTGGCCTCATGTTGTTGCAGTATTCTCCTGAGAACTCCGAGTTCCTCTCTGCTTAGTTTCTCATCAGGTGCCCCAGTTAGGTCGGAGACAGCAGCATGAGCAGCGTGGGAGTTTGCCTCATTTCGGCCTTTATTCTTCAAATGAGGTGGTTTACCGTGTAGCTTCCAGCATTCATCTCTGATATGTCCTGCTTTCTGACAATGATCACACCATTTTCCACTTCTCTTTCCCTTCAAGCTATTACTTTTCGCAGCAAGGGCTTCTGGATTGATCTCATTCTCTGGCTGTGGTTGTGGGGTTGGAAGATGTAGTCTACTTTCTTCCTGCTTAGCCATAAAGAAGACTTCTCTTAGAGAGGGCAAAGTTTCTCGGTTCATAACCATTCTTCTAATCTCATCAAATAATGGTTGTAAACCAAGCAAGAATTTATTAATTCTTCTTTCTTCCTTAAGCTTCTCGTACAGCCGAGCATCAGCAGTGCATGACCACTCAGGAGTGTCATATTCGTCTAGCTGGTGCCACAGAGGAACAAGTTTAGACCAGTATTCAGTGATGGTGGAATTTCCTTGTTGAACTTTCTCCAAGTTGGCTTCAATATCAAGGATTGCAGCACGGTTTTTAAATGCTGCAAACATATCTCGCGCTGCTTCCCAGACTGCTTGGCTGGATTTGTACAGCGTGAAAGTTGCACTGATTTCGGTAGTCATTGAATTCACAAGCCACGACTGAACCATTGAGTCTTCTGCCTGCCACATGCTGTATCTTGGATCTGTTATTGGTGGTTTTGCAGTAGTACCATCCAAATATCCAAGTTTCCCTTTTCCAGCAACAAAGAGGCGGACGCTTGAGGCCCATTGCAGATAATTGTGGCCATTTAAGCGGTGAATAGTTATTTGTGATGAGCCGGCATCGTGTGGCGCTTGGAGGCTTGCATTTGACACCGGCGGCACTATGGTATTGTGTGCCGATGGATGTAAGCCACCCTGGCTGTTGTTGTTTAGCCCAAAGCCGAACTGAATCATTTCTGCTCTGATACCATGAAGATTTTGATGCCAGAATGTCTTGTTCTTATTCATCTTTGAGGCTGATATATATAGATACAGATTCAGACATAGCATTAATGTAAAATCCCTAAACTTATGGCTAGATGGCTCCTAGAATCTCTATGATTATGGGATACTGATTACATAATAATAATCCCATGATTTTAGGGATATAATCCCATGATTTTAGAGATCATAATCAGAGGAGGGAATCAAGACAGATATTAGAATAAAGACAATAAATGTAAATCTTCTATATCTGGAAATTCCTTATTTTAATGTCAACACTCCCCCTCAAGCTGGCAAATAAATGTCCTTCATTCCCAGCTTGCATCTAAGTTCTTCAAACTGTGGTCTTGCTAGAGCTTTCGTGAAGAGATCCCCTACTTGAAGTCTGGATGGGACATATATTAATTCAAGAATGCCTTCCTCCTCTTTTTCTTTAATAAAATGTTTGTCTATATCCACATGTTTTGTCCGTTCATGGTGAATAGGATTTCGGACCATAGCTATAGCTGACATGCTATCACTTCTAAGTCGAATAGGAGTCTTCAATGCAAGGCCCAGTTCTTTCAAGATTCTAATAATCCATAATCCTTCACATACACCATGAGCTATGGCTCGTAGTTCAGCTTCTGCACTGCTTCTTGAGACAACAGTTTGCTTCTTACTTCTCCATGTCACTATATTTCCCCACAGCATCGTACAATATCCTGATGTAGATCTTCTGTCTGGTAGAAATCCTGCATGATCCGCATCTGTGTACACAACTAATTCACGAGACTTTCCTTTTTCGAAATATATACCCCTTCCTGGAGTCATTTTGAGATAGTGTAGGATTCTATAGACTGCATCCATGTGTTCTTTCAATAGTTTATTTGTAAACCGACTTACCACACCAACTGCATAGCATATATCAGGGCGAGTGTGGGACAAAATACAAGAGTTTTCCCACAAGCCTCTTATACCTGTCTGCATCTACAGGCACCGAGTCCTTTTCCTCCTTGTCATTATTCTGCTCATCAAGTTTACAAGCAGGTTCCATTAGTGTTTCTGCTGGCCTAGCCCCTAACATCCCTGTTTCTTTTAGTAGGTCCAGAGTATACTTCCTCTGGGATACAGTGATTCCATTCTTAGACCTTGCAACTTCCATTCCTAAGAAGTATCTGAGACTTCCCAAATCTTTCACTTCAAATTCATTTTCTAGTGACTTCTTAAGTCTCATTAGTCCATCGATGTCATCTCCTGTTAGGATAATATCATCAACATAGATGATAAGGATAGCTATCTTGCCTTTGTTGTGTTTTACAAATAGTGTGTGATCTGCTTGGCACTGAGTGAAACCAACTCGTTTTACAACCTTTGCAAATCTTCCGAACCATGCTCTTGGGGATTGTTTTAGTCCATATAATGACTTGTAGAGTCTACATGCTATCCCCTGAGTATTATATTCAGCAAGTCCTTCTGGAATATCCATATAGACTTCCTCCTCTAGGTCTCCATTGAGGAAGGCGTTTTTCACATCTAGTTGATGTAAAGGCCAATCCAAGTTTGCTGCTAGAGACAAAAGTATTCGGATAGTATTTAACTTTGCCAATGGTGCAAAGGTCTCTTGATAGTCGATGCCATAGGTTTGAGAGTATCCCTTTGCTACAAGCCGAGCCTTGTATTTGTTTGTAGAGCCGTCAGGGTTGTACTTCTTAGTGAAGACCCATTTACACCACACAGTTTTCTTTCCCGGTGGTAGTTTCATGAGTTTCCATGTCTGGTTTTTAATGAGAGCTTTCAATTCATCTGCTATGGCCCCTCTCCAGTGTGAATCTTTAATGGCTGATCCAAAGGTAGTAGGCAATTGCTCATCTGCTAAGTGGGCAATAAAACTTCGCATAGAGGTTGACAATCTATCATAAGAAACAAAATTGCCAATAGGATGTCGAGTACATGATCTTACCCCTTTTCTCAAGGCAATTGGCCACCCAAGATCATTAGAACTAGGAGCCGGGGTTGAGTCCTGGGACGGTTCGATACTAGAGGGCTCTATATGATCTGGATTTTCTTCCTCTGCTGTCTTAGCCTCAGCGTCTGTCTCTGGATCATCACGTGGTGCTGTCTTAGTGAGATTAGGATTAGTGTCAAGGTTAGGTTCAGGTTCAGAAATATCGGCGGTGGTGGTTGGTATAGGTATAGTTGGTGCTGTTGGTATGGGTATGGGATTAGTTAGAAACTCCCATTCTCTCATGCTCTCCCCCTGAATGGGTGTTTTAGGGTAAAAAGGTAGGTGTTCAGCAAAAGTAACATTCATGGTGGTGTAGAATTTCTTTTGGGTAGGAGAATAGCACTTGTATCCCCTTTGCGTAGGTGAGTATCCAACAAAAATACATTTTATAGCACGGGGATCCAGTTTGCCACCATTGTCATTGTGAACATAAGCAGTACACCCGAAGACCTTTTCAAGGAGGTGGTTTAGGAGAGGAGCAGTCGGGTAGGCTTTAGAGAGCAGGTCAAAGGGAGTGGAATAGGTGAGAGTTTTTGATGGTAGGCGATTGATTAAGTAAGTAGCAGTTAGGATGGCTTCCCCCCAATAATACTTTGGAACATTATTTGTCAACATGAGGGCACGGGTAACATCAAGGAGATGGCGATTTTTTCGCTCTGCGGTGCCATTCTGTTGTGGTGTATTAATACAGCTAGTTTGGTGGATAATACCATGCTGTTGAAGGTAGGTTTGAAGCTGCACATTGATATATTCCCTCCCATTATCACTTCTAAGAACTTTTATCGAGGTGTTATACTGTGTTTGGATCATTTTGTGAAAATTGATAAAGATTTGTGTGAAGTCAGATTTTTCTTTCATGAGAATAACCCAAGTGAATCTTGTGTGGTCATCAATGATAGTAACAAACCATTTGGCATGGGAGAGAGTTGGTATACGGGTAGGTCCCCAAATATCACTGTGTTCAAGAGAGAAAAGGTGAGAGAATTTATGAGAATGGGGTTTGTAGCTATGTTTGGTATGTTTAGATAGCTGGCAGACTTCACAAAAGTCAAAAGATGAAGTTTTATTCATAGACTTTGGGAAAATTTTGGACATGTATTGGAAATTTGGGTGGCCTAACCTATAGTGCCAAAGTAAAATTTCTTCATCTGAAAAATGAACTTGGGTATCGGCTGCACAGCTGGTCACTTGACTTGAGTTCTATTTTACACAGTAAAGTCCCTCTAGTAGCTTAGCCATTCCAATCGTCTTCCCCGACTCCAAGTCCTGGAATAAACACAGAGTGGCTGAGAAGTCAATATGGCATAGCCCAGATAGTGTAGTTTTACTAACAGAAATCAGGTTGCACTTCAGGTCAGGTGCATATAAGACGTTAGTAAGCATAACAGTACCAAACAAGCAAACTTCTCCTATTCCCTGAACTTTAATATATTTCCCATCTGCTACTTTTATAGACATAAGAGTATCACTAGGTTTAACATTTTGAAGAAGGTTAAGGTTACCAGACATATGATCAGTGGCTCCAGAGTCAACAATCCACATTTGATCATTATGAACATCTGTCCGAAGTGCTAGAATAGCATTACCTGTGTATGCTATATTACCAGCGGCTATAGTCTGATTTCTGGCCTCATGTTGTTGCAGTATTCTCCTGAGAACTCCGAGTTCCTCTCTGCTTAGTTTCTCATCAGGTGCCCCAGTTAGGTCGGAGACAGCAGCATGAGCAGCGTGGGAGTTTGCCTCATTTCGGCCTTTATTCTTCAAATGAGGTGGTTTACCGTGTAGCTTCCAGCATTCATCTCTGATATGTCCTGCTTTCTGACAATGATCACACCATTTTCCACTTCTCTTTCCCTTCAAGCTATTACTTTTCGCAGCAAGGGCTTCTGGATTGATCTCATTCTCTGGCTGTGGTTGTGGGGTTGGAAGATGTAGTCTACTTTCTTCCTGCTTAGCCATAAAGAAGACTTCTCTTAGAGAGGGCAAAGTTTCTCGGTTCATAACCATTCTTCTAATCTCATCAAATAATGGTTGTAAACCAAGCAAGAATTTATTAATTCTTCTTTCTTCCTTAAGCTTCTCGTACAGCCGAGCATCAGCAGTGCATGACCACTCAGGAGTGTCATATTCGTCTAGCTGGTGCCACAGAGGAACAAGTTTAGACCAGTATTCAGTGATGGTGGAATTTCCTTGTTGAACTTTCTCCAAGTTGGCTTCAATATCAAGGATTGCAGCACGGTTTTTAAATGCTGCAAACATATCTCGCGCTGCTTCCCAGACTGCTTGGCTGGATTTGTACAGCGTGAAAGTTGCACTGATTTCGGTAGTCATTGAATTCACAAGCCACGACTGAACCATTGAGTCTTCTGCCTGCCACATGCTGTATCTTGGATCTGTTATTGGTGGTTTTGCAGTAGTACCATCCAAATATCCAAGTTTCCCTTTTCCAGCAACAAAGAGGCGGACGCTTGAGGCCCATTGCAGATAATTGTGGCCA
This sequence comes from Leucaena leucocephala, assembly GCA_037074615.1. Lineage (NCBI taxonomy): Eukaryota > Viridiplantae > Streptophyta > Magnoliopsida > Fabales > Fabaceae > Leucaena > Leucaena leucocephala. The sequence goes on from CM073527.1 coordinate 3,494,377, forward strand.
TTTAAGCGGTGAATAGTTATTTGTGATGAGCCGGCATCGTGTGGCGCTTAGAGGCTTGCATTTGACACCGGCGGCACTATGGTATTGTGTGCCGATGGATGTAAGCCACCCTGGCTGTTGTTGTTTAGCCCAAAGCCGAACTGAATCATTTCTGCTCTGATACCATGAAGATTTTGATGCCAGAATGTCTTGTTCTTATTCATCTTTGAGGCTGATATATATAGATACAGATTCAGACATAGCATTAATGTAAAATCCCTAAACTTATGGCTAGATGGCTCCTAGAATCTCTATGATTATGGGATACTGATTACATAATAATAATCCCATGATTTTAGGGATATAATCCCATGATTTTAGAGATCATAATCAGAGGAGGGAATCAAGACAGATATTAGAATAAAGACAATAAATGTAAATCTTCTATATCTGGAAATTCCTTATTTTAATGTCAACATATACCTTTTTGATATTTTGCCTAACGATCTTTTAAATTCATTAGTAGTTTATCTTCTTGTGATATATAATTCTAGATATATGAGTTGTCAAATATGGATCTCAAGGATATTATTTAATATATTATTATTATATCCTTGATTTATATAAGGATGGCGTCCGTCTTACTTTTAGAATATTCAAAAATATTTTATTTAATTATTTAGAGTCTTTAGAATTAGCCAGTTTGTCTATTTTAAGACAGTTGTCTTCAATTGAGAAACCACGAAGTCATAGAGATATGAATAAGAATTTTTGTTCGACAACTATTTACTTTTTGGTTATGTATTCTTAATAGAATACTACATGACACGAGATTGATCTACTCGTGTTGTTATATACATGGAGCTCTTAATCCTTTGTTTCCTTTGGGTGTTGAGTTTCGTATACTTACGGTTTTCTAAAACGCGTGTTCATTTGGTTCCTCATCGCAAGATCTATGATTTACATCTTACTTTTATTTTTATTGTTTCATTTGCTTAATTGTTAACCAATTTAGTAATTCTTGGGTTTTCTAGGACAAGTTCCTATTGTATTTTCATAATTTCAGGCAATGCAACAAATCTACCCACAGTTTGTCCTACTGTTTATGCATCTAGGGTGGGCACAGGAAGGGCATCCTTAGAGTCCTTGGGGATATTCAGCTCTACTCTTAGATGACTTGAAGGGAGGAGTGTAACACTTTACTTTCTATCAAAGAAACATCTCAAAATAATCCTATCTTAACCCTTCCAGGTTACAAGGCTACTAGGAATAATCCAAAACTGAAATTTTAAAACCTTTTGTTTTTAATAAAAACACTACAGGGTTTTCCCAAAACTGTTCCAATTTAAAAATTTCATACCTAATTCTATACAAATATCTTGTCTTCTTTTTCTCCTTGAAGAGTACTTTATATGGGAAAAATACTAACTGGGTGAGTCAAAAAGTAAAAGTGCAGGAAATTATTGGGCTATAAAGTTCCAGTAGAATTTTGGTAGGAAAAAGACACGTGACCAAAATATAAAATTTATTTAATTAATCTATGGATATTAAAAATGTTGGTTAAGTTTGTTTAACAATCATTATGTTAAAAATATGTAGGGCTGTATTTAAATTACCTATTATTTTTGTGAATTTTTCCAATCCAAACACGGGCAGTTTTCCACATGATGAGAGATATTATTAAATGATATAGCTGGATGAGTGATAAAAATTATGCAAAAAGTAATATGGGAAACAATATTTAATGGTGAAATAAATTAGATGAAAGTTCTATATTTAAACTAAAATTATATATTTAGAGGTTTTCTAAATCAGTTGACAATAGTATTTTACACCGGACACCGATTCAATGTAGAAACAGACCGTGTAGAAAATGTACAATTTTTAAACTGGACAGTTCATCGGTGTAGAATGAGTAGAATTTAAACTGGTCCCTTTTAAAATCAGGAGTAGAATTTGCTAATATTTACACGTGTTATATAAATAGCAGCTGCAGATTAATGAATTTTTTTCCACCTATTGTGTTTACACTCTGTGTAAAATAATCCATTTTCTACACCTCACTATAAAAACAACCGGTGTAAATGTTATAATATTTACATATTATTTTTATATATGTCGGTATTCTTTATCCAGTTTAAATGTATTTTTAAAAAACTACCCTTTCAATGTTTCATGAACCCCATCCCTTGAAGCTTGATGAATAAACTGCACAAATATACGGACTCAAAGAGACAACAACAGAGACAGGTTTCAAGATGGTGAAGACATATCTTCAATTGCTCATTACATTATTCATTTAATAAAATTCAATAAAAAATGTAACAATTTGAACAAAAAAATATAAAAACTATATTCAGTTAATGACAAATACTATTGAGAAGGTATGAATTGAACAAAAAACTTACCCAAATATTGTGCAGGTCTCAATATCTTGTTCAGGAAATGGGTCAGATTGATCGAATATCTGAAACATCAAATTAGAATAAAATAAATTAAGGCATTACTAATATATATTAAATTAACAAGAAATATGAAATAATTAAAACACAATTTACCTCAGTTAGGTCAGTCATATTTGACAAGATGATTGATCATGTGTCTAACTTTGTAGAAGTTGCACAAATTGCTTTCTTTGGGTTGCCTTCGACTCTGTAATATTAACATGAACAAAATTATTTGTCATTATTAAAAAACTATGGAGCATCAGACTTAACACTTTTATTACCTTTGGTGTGATCAATTCAAGGTCCCTCGCAAATTGGCTTTCTTAGGACCCCTTGTAATTGCAAACGTCCTCAAAACCCTATGACCAAAGTTATGAACTTAGTAACCCATTTATTACAAAGACTATATTTATTACAAACATCATTATTCTGTATAAAAGAAAACGCACATGTTCATAATCTTCTTGGTATCAACCGATGGCTTGTAGTAGATGGAGCATAAGAAGAAAATTTTATAAGTATGCTTGCATAGTATGATCAATTGCCAATGATTTCTGTAGAAATTAATTAAACACTAATGATTATTAGCATTAAGCAAATACAAAACTAGTATGAAATAAAATAAAATATTTTTACTCTTACTCCTGCATATATGATGCGAAGAAATAATTAATATCAGTTTTACCAAATCTCCTTGAAATGTACTGAAGTCTTAAAGATTGGGAGGTCCCTTTTGTATAAATCTAAAATGGGCATAGGAATAACTGACCTCATTTTCCCTTGGAAACAAACTCATCTTGCATGTACCTATATTTAATGTAAACACGATGTTAGTTACTGCAAATACTCAATTTACATGAATTTTGTTATTACATATATTTTCATTTAAATTAGACTTGCATAAAAAACACTTGGATGCACCTGAATGTTAGTTCATTCCCAGGAATGATAATAGATTTCACATATGCATGGTCAACAAAGGTGAGTGCCCCCACATCACCCACAACTGAATCCATATGCAACACATCCACGTGGAATATTTTGTTAGATGTCAATCGGATTACACATTGTATGGCACTTAAATTGGGAGGTGTGGGAAATTCGCTAGGAGATGACTCGACGTGATCCAAAATAAGATGCTTTGGCCATAATATGAAAGTCCCCTTTGTCTGACTCACAATCTTCACCTCATCAGTGGGAATTAGGATAAGAACATCTTCAATTATCACGTTTTTAACTCCACCTTTAACTGATCGTCCTGAATTTGGATGTGGTGGATAGTTGCCCCTAAGCTATGGATGGATCCAAGTGCCACTAACCTTTTGAGAGGATCCTCTACATATGGATCATAAGGTTCAACATCCTCTGACACGGGCCAGGCCATGCAACATCTCCCTTTAGTGCTAGGACTGGCTGCATTTGGGAGCATTTCGGGGGAACTTGGCTCTTGTTGCCTTGATGTCATCATGGACAATATTTCTTCCTTGATCTTTGCTAACCCCTCTTGTAATCGTGCCTCAATTGAAGCTTCTGCCTGTGCCCTAGCCTCCACCTAATCCTTTGCCTTAGCCTCTTCCCTCATGGTGGATAACAATGATTCCAGCTCTGCCCTTAACACATATGGGGGATATCGTGGAGATGCTCCAAAGTAATCTCTTATACCGATACCTCCTCCAACTCCCCTAACACGGCCCCATACTTTTGCTTGCTTGTGACAACAGTCAATATGTCATTCCTATCATATGACTTGAAGGAGCTATAGGCTTCTTGTTGTTTAAGATTAGCCTATAATATATAAAGAGTAAATATAAGAAATAATATAATTAGTCTACTGAAAGAAAATAATAGTAGTAATTACATTTTTCTGTAATCATGCAAGTATGATCGCTTGTAAATGATATGTTCCTTATTTAGTGAGCGTACAACTATTTATCTTTGTGACGTATTGGAGATAGGGGAGCAAGAGAAACACTAGGATTGGACTCAACATTTTCTTCTAGCCTCTTCCTCTTGGCCCCCAATAAGTTTCTTTCAGTCTTCGTGTAATCCCCTCAAGACATTGTGTGGGGGCAATCATTCTTGAGAGTGCATTCAATGGCTTTTGCTCTTTTTTCCTGTAAGACTTGAAGTAGTTAAAATTAATACATACAAAAGGAAGAAACATGAGAAATGCAAGATTTCTTTTTCATGACATATACAAGCAGGACACTCTAACTTGTATCAACTCACCATAGCTGCTGGAGTAGTCCAAACCCTAACAAATTCTTCCCAGGTAGCCTTATCAATAAATTGATACTTGCTATATGGAGAAGGATGAGGCTGACCATCTTTGTCCCAGCCATGCATATATTGACGAGCTAGTTGTGTCTTGAATGCCCTACAACGCTCAGCGCAATAAGACAACATCTTCTTCAAGACTTTATTGTTAGAAACATTGTAAGTGAGTTGCAATAATTGCCATTAAAAGCAGAGTTATCAACAAACGATTATGTTTTTTTGGTATTTCTCTGCATACAATATACAATAGCCAGTTCCTATACCCGGATATAGTACTAAATTTGATTCTTCACGCGATTATCAACAGTATCCCAAGTTTGTATGGCGATGTTAGTCTTGTTGTGTCTAGGAGTCTGACATAACTCATATACTTGGTCTTGTGTTCATCAATTGGGTTCCAATGTGTGTCAAACTCAATAGGTAGTAATTTCCCTTCCTTCCTATCTTTTGAAATGTCTTCCAATCGCGTCACACTTCTGCCCTCCTTTGCTTAGAGTCGCTTGGAGCATCGATAGCCTCGTTCTGATTACCACTACCCCCAAATTCCTACATACACAATAACAAAATCAAATATAGTAAACATACTTGACCCTTTTACCTTCTATCAGAATACACAAAATTTGTTCCTTTAGCATTTATCCATGGAAAGAAGTGTAAGCATTTATCGCAGGAAAACTACAAAACCTAGATTAAACAAACACGTAAATGGTGAAGCACGTACACGAGAAAATAAGTGTCAAGAACACGTACACAGCAAAGCACAACGAAAGTGAGAATAGAGAAGAATGATTAAACACAACGAAGCTCGACAAAAACCACAAAGCATGACGATCGGAGTAATGATAGAAGTAAGAAATAAGACTGAAGAAAACCTGAAAAATGAGAAATAAGAGACGCGCTAAGGGTTGGGCTTCAAAAATATTTTGTAAGGAAGACTTTTTACACTGGTTGACATATAAATCCAATGTAGTAAATCATATTTCTAAATCTGACTAACACAATAACTAGTTTAAAAAGATGTATACTTATTTTCAAAAATATCATGACTAATATTTTGAATTTCAAAAGACTTTCTACACCAGATAATATACAAGTCCGGCATAAAAAGATTTTAATTTATTTTAAAAAATTACACCTTAAGTTTTTTAGATCACTTTTTACACCGGATAACATGCACAACTGGTTTAAATATTGGAGTTATTTTTCCCACTAACCTTCTTATTATTACCCCATCACTTGAAGTTACAACATATAGATATAATCAGAACAATAAACTTGGGATATTATTACACCAAAATAATTTATGCAATCAAAATAATAAACTTAATTGCATTAGTGCCACAAAAACATAAAACACTCACATACAAATCAATCAGAATCCAATTCTTCTTCATTCAATTTTGGTAAATCTACTGAAAAAGAAAGGGTCTCACAAATTGAAACATCATCGTTAATAACCTTTCTTCCTTGGAGAGCGACAAATCATCTTTGATTTGTTAGATCACTGATATAGAATACTTGCTTTGCTTGGTCTGCCATAATGAAAGGCTCATTCCCAAAACTTGTACTATTCAAATCAACTAGTATAAATCCTAACCGATCTACCATAACACTATTGTTTACATTAGCCTACTTGTATTTAAACATGGGAATTGTGACTTTCGTGCAGTCCAGCTCCCAAATCTCTTCAATAACGCCATAATAAGGGATGACTGCTAATTTAGGATTATTGTCTTTTGAACTAGAGAAGTGTATAGCTTCAGCCACTAACATAACACCATTATTATGCACACTACTTTTATCATCTAGGGACTTCGTATAAAAGGAATATCCATTGATATCAAATTATTTCCAACATATCACATTAAATTCAGGACCATATGCTAGCCATCTAATTGAATCAGATACACAATCATCATTTTCAACATTCTGTTTGAACCTATGTGTAAAAGATTTATTGTGTTATCTAATTAGCTTTTACTCTGTCATCCTATTATGTTATTTTCGGACAAGCTCTTTATGAATAGCTATATAGTCTTGAAATTAATCAATGTTATTCAAGATGTGTAATTATATTTACTATAATTCATTACAATCAACACTCTTCATAGACATTCCACGTTGAGCCCCTTGTTTGGCACGGGGTTTAGCGAGACCGATAAGTCTTAATTTATATAGATAGGTAGTGTTGACAAAAATCTATAGTTTCTTTAGAAACATATTTTTGAACAATAGATGCCTCGGGTCAATTTGGATTCTTCATATACCTTTTAAGGATTTTCATGTATCTTTCAAATGGGTACATCCATCACAAGTATACAGGGCCATATAGTTTTATCTCTTGCATTAGATGAACGATGAGGTGTACCATGATGTCAAAAAAGCTAGGAAGAAACAATTTTTTAAGATGGCACAAAATAACATAACCCTCATGCTCCAATTCATCTAACTTTTCAGTCTTAAAGATTTTGCTACATATATCATTAAAGAAGCAAAGTCGAGTTACAATGTGTCTCAAATTATCTTGAAGGAATTCTCAAATAGCTACTAGGAGTAATTTTTGCATCAACACATGACAATCATGAGACTTTTAGCCTAATAATTTCAAATATTTCATCGGCATAATCTTCTTAAGATTAGATGAGTACACAGAGGGGACTTTGATTCCTTACAAACATTTACAAATACTTCTTCTCCAATCCTTGGACAAAGTATTAATCTCTTCAACACAATAACTTCCCTCACCATCTAGCCTTAGATGTAAATCCTCACGTATTCCTATTTCTAGCAAATCTAATTTTGCCTTCAAAGCGTCTTTGGAACTACCATGTATGTAGAGAAGTGTTCTAACAATGTTGTCACACACAGTTTTCTCCATATTTATGACATCAATACAGTGCCTTACACGAACATGTTGCCAATACGGAAGCTCAAAGAAGATATATCTTTTTTTCCATATATTTTTCTCATTCTCTTGGTAGTCCTACCGAAAGTAACATTGATGTCTTTCATCTTTTCATAAACTTGTTCTCTAATCAATGGCTCCAGAGCATTTTCAAATTCTTGGCAGCCAAAAAAAATTTCTTCAGTCGATGCGTCTTAGAAATCTCTTATAACCTAGGTAGACTATCTTTCTTCCATGATAAAGTTGATAGTAGCAAGTCCCTTCCTCACAAATCGGACATACTTTATAGCCCTTAACACTATACCCAAACAAATTTTCATATGCAGGAAAGTCATTAATTGTACAAAAGATCATAGCTCGCATATTGAAGACCTCCTTCTTAATTGCATAAAAAACATCCACACATTCCCATAGCTTCTTCAAATCTTTGATCAAGGGCATAGATAAACGTCTATGTTATTTTCCAGATGTTTCAGTCCTGAGATCAACATAGATAATATTACATACTTATGTCTCATACACAACAAGGGAGATAGGTTATAAATCACCAAGAGGATGGACCATGAACTATGTATACTACTAATGCTACCTACCATAAGAGTTCATGCCATCTATACTAAGTCCAACCCTTAGGTTTCATAGTTCATTGCCAAACTCAAGAAATAAGTCATCAATCTTCTTCCATTGCAAAGAATTAGTCAGATGACGAAACTTTCCATCATAAATCCTTGCATGCCATAACATTTTTTTAATCATCTTCATTAGCAAAAAGCAGCTTAAACCTTGGTATAATTGGAAGATACTATAATACCTTTGTAGGAGACTTATTTGATCTGTACCTTGGTGTCTTATATATTGGACATTTCTCCTCATCTTCAAAATCATTCCTGTATAATATGCAATCATTTAGTCATGCATGAATCTTTCTATACTATATGCCTAAAGGATATATTATTTTCTTAGCATCATAGTAGTATTTGGGTAACATATTTTCTTCTGGAAACATGTCTTGCAATAACTCAAGCAATTCTAAAAAACTTCTATCACTCCACCCATGTCGTGCTTTCACACTTACCCATACCCATCTTAACACTGCATTTAACATGTTGTATTTTCTGCATTATTGAACATATTACCATATGCATGTGACCGCATAAAGGTTTGTTCCAACTATTCAGAAGTACTCGACCTTTCCATATTTTCACCATGCCATATCCATACTGTGTAGCTATTGCAAAACTCCTCACAAATTATATGAGTGTACATATCTGTAGGACTTTGTTTCTTCTCATTCAAACAACTCACACAAGGACAATAAAACCTTCCATTGTCATCATCACCATTTTGTTTAGTAAAATCCAAAAAGTCCTTCACCCCCTTAGTATACTCAACACTTGCTCATTTAGTATTTATCCAACTACAATCCATATTTGTAAAAGACTAAAAAAATAGAAAAATAGAAAATAAGAACCTAGCTTGCAATTAATTATGGGAGAGAATATATCATGCATAAGTAGAAGAACTCACTAAATGAAACAAGTAAATGACATCAATGAATCTAGCAAATAAAAGCAAAAGCTACTGCCAATAGTGCATAAATCTTTAGTTCTTGAGACAAGAAGTTCAAAACAAAACTCACCGACTATGGAGAGTTGAGAAAACTTAAACGCGCAAACCAGTGAAAAATGACATATGGGAGGTACGAAGGGGTTTCGATTAAATTAAAGTTTATTTCTTAAGCAAATTTACACTGGATAAAATGTAACACTGGTGTAGAAATAACTTTTTTCTAAACTGGACATTATATTCTACACCGGTCACTTTTACACTATTGTAAAATATTATAAATTGCACAAATATACATCGGATGAAATATAAGATCAGTGTAGAAATAACTTTTTTCTAAATCGGACATTATATTCTACACCTGACATTGACATGTCTGGTGTAGAATTACATATTATCATAACAAGAAACTTCATTCATTCAACTTTACTAATAACTTTATATTAAAAGTATGAAATTTCCAAAACAATATCTGTCAGAATATATTATATATTCTCTCTTTTTGTCATTACGTACAAAAAATAAAATAGGAGGGGCAGATAAAAGTTGCAAGCTTTCACTCCTCATCAAACTTAGAGGTTTGGGATTCATCAGACTCGGTAAGATCAATAGGATTATACAAGCTATCATTCTGTTGATGTCGATGAACTTCTGAGCGGAAAGCTCTAAAACTATCTTTCAATCTATTAAGTTTCTGAGTTAGTTCATCTACTTAGTCCTCCAGGTCATTGAAGTGTATGATAAGTTCCTCAAGGTGCTCAATCAGAGTGACAACCAGGGGAGGAGGAGGAGGAACTATAGGGTGAGGGTCAGGATATTTGTCTTCAAATTTGTCTCTGCTTCTTTTGTACAGCGAAGAAGGAGGTGTGCATGAGGAAGAAGCCATTGGAGGGTTCAGATAGAAGAAAAGAAAAGAAAACGGAGATAGAGTGATGAGACGAAAACTACTGATCATAGGAATGGTATATATATGGTTGAGAAATGAGAACAGTTTCAGAAAAGAATACCAAAGAATGCAATTGGTCTTTTAACATAATGAGTACAAACATTGGGAACCAAAAAAGTGAAATGAATAGTTTGAGAAGGTATAGAGAAAAGAAGCGGGAGTGTATAGATAGGAAATTGAAGAGTCATAATAGAAAGTATATTTAACACCGGTTATATATATTTTACACCAGTTACATGTAAATCTGGTGTAAAAATTTTATCTTATTTATAAAAATATCACCAGTCATTTTTGTAAAGTATCTCCGCAAGGTATGAAGAAATTACAGAAAAGAAGCGGAAAAGCATAGACAAGAAACTGAAGAGTTAAAAAATAACGCAACTAATCTATACCTATTGATATTAGTATCCAGTGTAGTAATTATTTTTTACACCAGTTATGTGTACATCCGGTGTAAATATTTTATCTTATTTACAAAAATAGCACTGGTCATTTTTTTAAACTGTCTCCACAATAACCAGTTTAAAAATGAAGTTTTAAAAAGCATATTTTATAGTAGTAATCCCACTCTCTAACTATTAGTTTTTCTTTAAATTTCATGACAATAAATGTGTAAAAAATTGAATTACAAACTCCTTCCTGTCATTTATATAAGATACAAAAAATCATATTATGTAGATAATAAAGTTGGTTAAAATTAATTAAAAGCAACAAATGTGTAAAGAATATATTTTATTTTCCTTAAGTATAATATTTATTTATGGGGAGTGAGAAAGTGAATGAGAAATATAGGAGTAGCAAAAAGGGGTGTGAGAAATAATTAATATGGTAATATAATAGGTAAATAATTAATAGGGCAAAAATAAATTTACGATACATTTTTTTAAGTCTATTTTATAAATTTATACATAGGACCACGTCCTTTTAAACACTATATCTTATATATAATATAGGATGGAAGGGAGTATAAATAATGCAACTCAATAACTCCGGAACTAATCATCATAGTCTCACATCACCTGTTGCCATCTATCAAGGAGTGAGGTAGCTCCTTGTTTCAAAGTTTTGGTAACAGTAAAAACCGTCACAGTGTGAGGAACAGGAACAAGATTGATCTTCCACCATAGAAGTATCCCAAAGCTTCCGCCTCCTCCTCCTCTTATAGCCCAAAACCGATCCTCTCCCATGGCTTTTCTGTCCAGAATCCTTCCATTCGCATCCACAATCTTCGCATCTTCAACATGATCTGCTCCCAAACCGTACTTCCTCATCATCGAACCGTACGCTCCTCCTGTAATATGCTCACCAACCCCTACGCTCGTACACAATCCCGCGGGGAAGCCATGGACGGAGCTTTTCTCATAAATCCTGTAATACACCTCACCGATGGTCGCGCCGGCCTGAACCCATGCCGTGTTGTCTTGGATGTCGACTTTGATGCCACGGAGCTTGCAGAGATCAATGACTATGAAAGGCGTCTCGATCTCTGAACCGTAAGAGATGCCTTCATAGTCATGGCCTCCGCTTCGGGCTCTGATATGAATGTTGATCTTCTTGGACCAGATCACGGCGGCTTGAATGTGGGATTCGGAGGTCGGGGTGAAGATGAATTCGGGTTTTGGAGCAGAAGGGAGTGAGTATCCGAGGTTTTGGGCAGAGGAATTGAGAACGGTGGTGAAGAGTTGTATTGGGCGTAGATGGAGGCGAAGAAAGGGAAGGATTTGTCTGAGTTCAGAGAGAGACAGTGGACGAAGCTTTGTTGAAGAGAAGGTTATGAACATGATGAGTGTGAAAGTGATGAGAGATGGAGAAGAAGGAGAATTAACAAGCGAAATGAGGTTGAAGAAGACATTGTTGGGTTTATCTGTGTGCGCTTTTTCGGCTTCATGTGATGAGCAAGGCGCTTGTGTCTCTATATATAGAACTTAAATCCACTGTAACACCTTTTTTTTTTTTGGCTGAGATTTGTAAGAATTAGATATGTACTGTGTTTTGGTCGTATAGAGCCTATAAAAATAAAACTGTTTTTATGGTAATATAGTCATTTCTTTTATAGATTTTGTTTCATATGATATACGATTTTTTGAAAAAAATAAAATACACAAAAATACACTGTTTGTTATAAATATTATATGTATGTGTAAATGACTTAAAAGAATTTCTTATTATTAATGACATTATATTCATCTTTATTCTTTTGTAACTTTAGATTTAATCTTTAATAGTTAGGGCCTATAAATAGATGTCATATACAAAATATTTGTATAAGTATAAATATACAAGTGAATGAAGAATACTCTCTTGACTTCTCTCTCAATCTCTTATTTTGTTATTTATTTCCTCTATAACTATTTTTCTCTCATTTTTCTGAAAATTTGAGATATGAATTTCTTACAAATTTATATATTCTTATGTTATGTACAATGGTACTCTATATTAACTTTCCTTTACTTAATTGTGGAGTTAAACTTTAATTATATATATATTTGCTACCTATCATATTGTTCTTTTGTTATCATGTTGTTTTCTAATTTTCTTATCGCATTATATATCTATATTTTCTGTCAAGTATTATATTATATTTTTTTTTGTTTCTTATATATTTAATGGCTCATATACCAAGCATTATTATTTTATATTTTCATTTATTTTATTATGTTATTCATACGCTTATATATATACATATTATTTCTTGTCTTTTCTTTGTAATTATTGTAGCAATGGTTAGTATACTCACATATATTAAAATAACTTCTTGCATATATTCATAGCAAATATTATGTTATATTGCTCTTAATATATAATTCACAAATACACATACATATATTATTTATATTGCTATAACCCCTTATGTATTATGTTTTAATAGATTTATTTATTATTTTTATATTTTGACTATTTTATATATATGTTGATATTATAATTTACTGTTATTAAATAGCCAGCAACCATAATATTTTTTTAATTAAATGACTAGAAATCAAATCACTTTTGATAATAGTTCTTTGATAGAAGACCGTCTCGTGATTCTTATAGATGGCATGATGGATTAAAATATTACAACAATTTGATAATCTAATGATTACGAATATTAAAGCCCTGAAGGCTAATGACTGAAATATTTAATTGCATAAAAGAGCTTGTAACTTTGAAAGATTTTTGCTATAGTCCTGAATATCAATATCTAGAAAAACTGATGATGTGCATTGAAAACAATAGAACATAACTAGAAGATGAATATAAGTCATATAACAAAATAAATGTTATAATATGTCTAGAAGTCATATGGATAAAAAGTAAATATTAAATATGACTAGAAGTTATATAGACAAATTTACATCAATTTATTAAAATTAAATGTCAAAATTAAGTGATGACACTAAAAGGACTAAGGGATTTATAGACAATATCAAAAGTAATTATATTCTCAATGCAATAAGTTGTGTAGACTAGAGATGACTTCAGTGTTGAGTTTTAACTCATATATTTTGGCACAATCCCCTAGTATGATAATCTTAATTGGTGGTAGACATGAATCCAATGAAAGTATGTAGAGGTTTTATGAATAAAGTTAGGGTTGTAAGGTTGTACTAAATGCTTAAGAGGGCCATGGGGATTATAAACACTAATGATGATATTTATGGATCATTTTTATGTGATTTGGACCTCTCACTATAGGTATATGTTCTCATTCTAATACACATCATTATTGTGGCAGTGGAATGTTAAGGCTAAAAATAAATAGTTGTGCAAAACTGAAAATCTCATATTAAGAATTTTTAGCTATACTTATAATTCATATTTTGGTGTATTTATTAGCAAATGCATTATTTTAGTTTTCAAATTAACTTTATTACTGGATTTGTTTATATTAAAGAAATTAAAAATTATTATCTGAAACATAAATTGGTGTTGAACCTATGAATGTCAAGAGGTACATTGGAGTGCCTGATAAATATTTTATATCGCTAGAAATACTATTATATTTATGTTAATAATTTTATTTTACACCCCATGGTGAATTTATTTTTGGTAGAGGATTTTCAATTTATAAATTTGGAATCATTGTTGGGGAAATAATGGTACATGAAGGGTTGATTTTATTAGTTAATTACTTTTATAAATTGGCGTATTATGATCCTTGTGTTGATAAGGCTGATTATGTGATTTTTTCCTTATACATCATATTTCTTGAGTACACTTTATTTGCACTTATTATGTTTTATTTGGTTTTCATCATATATATAGAATATTCTAATTTAATTAGAATAGGAAGGGATTATATGATAAAATTCTAATTTAATTAGAATTATTAAGGTGTAAAAATACTTTTCATATATAACTAAGTTATTTAAAATTGTAGGATGCCTAAAATATAGGGATAATCTAAAAATAATAATTATTAAAGGCTCTGTTATTTGCTAATTGAGAGTAAATTTTATGAATTATTAAAATTTCTGTTGTGTGAATCAAGCTTTATGGAAGTGACATGAAAATTTAATCATTTATTTAGATAAGAGATAAATTTGTTTTAATTTTTATGATATTATTTGTGGATATATATTTATTTTAGTATAAATATGATTGATTAATGTAAATGTGGATAATAACCTGATATTTTTTATATTTTGTTGCTTCAAATGTGAGTTGAAAGCATAGGCAAATCAAATGTAATTTTAGGAGATGTTAAAATCATGAAAGTAATTTTTACTCCTTTATTTATTTGATGATTAAAGTAGTAATTGATACATTTTTTTAAAACAAAAGTGTGTATTAAATGAGCTATTAACTATTAATATACTTCTATGTGGGATTGGTAATCTTTTAAATTAATTATATTAATCACTCAATTATTGATCTATGGTAGTTAAATTTATAGATACTAAAATAGTTGGGACAATTTGAAAGAAAGCTATAAATATCATGATTGTTCACTAAAATTTATGGTTCGCTAAAGGCATGAAAGTTATTGCCCAATTAGATTGAAATCCATAATTGTATGAGTTAGGAAGCATTTAGCTTCCAAGTGAAATATTTGAAAAAGTACAACATGTTTATATAACTCATATTTGAGAGGGAGATTATTAGAATACAAGTGTGAAAAAAATATTGGATAAAATTCTCTTCATATCTTCATATAAGTTCAATTAGTCTCCCAAAAATCATATTGAGATTGTAAATTAGTCATATGTTATGAGGACAAAAATATTTATTGTTGGCTACAGTAAACTAGAAGTTTACTGATCAAATATATATATTGTTAGCATAATTTGTTTGATCATCATAGATGATATAATAAATTATTGAAGATTATGTATTGACATCCCTTGAAGAACTAAAAGATTATTCATAAATAACCAACATATTATAAAATTAAAAAAATTATAGGTGTTGCTTGTTCATTGTGAAAATATTACTAGTTATTATTTGGAATGGATTTCTATATTCTAGAAATATGTCAAAGTCATATTATATGGGCCTATTTACATAACATGTAAACTATACAAATATTTATTAAATTTAATAGATGCATCGATAAAATAGTTACATGTGAGATTATTATGAGTTTGCAAACAGAAGTTTGCAAGATTATTTGAATAAATATAATCATTATGATTGAGTGTACAATTTCTAGAATATGAGAATCATTTATTAATACCTTTATAAGTAACTCGATCAATGTTTATGAGAACAAGATTTCTATTTTTGTGCTGGTATATTTGATTTGATATATTATGGCACTTATATATATCAAGCCAATAAAATTCTCCTAATATAATTGGCTTTTGGTCAAGAGTTAGATATTTTTGAATGTGCAATGCTTATTTTTATTGATCAACCACAATATACATAGATAGCTAATAAAAGAAAGATGATATAAATATTGGGTAAGAACATCCTTTTTATTGTTTATCTTTAAATGAAACAAAAAGATGTTTCTAAAGGAAACAAATGGATTTAGGAAACTTATACTATATGATTAGTTGATTGTCATTTGACAAAGTTCTCTCAATTTGAGGGAGAGAAATTGAGTAGCTGGAAAAAAGAACATAAGAAATACATTATTACTATCAAATACAATATCCTTAAATATAGTAGTATGAACTAGAAGTTCATAAAATATTATAAAATATCTGCCATATATGATTATTGACCTAAACAAGGGTTGTTAAATATCATATTTCAATTAGTATAAATCAAAGTGAGACATGTTTGAAGCATGAAATACTAATTGATTCTAAACATAATATTATAAATATTGGAGCATATAATTAAAATGATCATATTAAGGAGACAGATACTTCAAAAGAGTGCTAAGACAACTAATTGCAAAAATATCAAGAGGTTTAGGTCCCTGAATTGTAATAAAGAAAGCTCAATAAATTATGTTATAAAAAGAAAAATAGAACTAAAAAAATAAAGTTGTCAACAACAGTTTTGATAATAATATCGTTAAATGGGGATATTGTATGTAGATGTGTCATGTGAAGTAGATGTTTGGCCAAAAGAAAAAGTAAAAAAGTAAAGATGCACTGAAAATATAATTATATTATTTCAATATATAATTATATTATTTTACAAAAGCTAATGAAGATTATTATGAGAAATATTATTTTGTGGTGGAGGTAATAATTTTTGTATATATTATTAAACTGACAGTATAAGAAAATAAAATATGCGTCTAATATATATTGTTATAGCATATACATATGACTCACTAAATAGTGAAATTTACATGATAATATTTCAAAGATTTAAAATGCCTTAAGTGTACAAAGGAAATATCTAGAGTTAAATACTCAATAATTTTAAAATCTTTATTGTCTATAAAAATATATTAAATTTAGTAGACCAAAAATCCTATATATTTATTCTATTATATTTATATATTATGTTGGTATTGTATATTGTAATTTTATTGGCAAAATTAAATTCTTGCAGGTACACAATAGATAATAAAATTGAGATTTGAGTGGATAAGGTAGGGAAGAGTGTGTTGATAATTCAATATATCTAGAAGATATGTTGGAGAAATATATGATGATAATGCATCATGTATGGAAAGATACGCTAAAAAAATATTGCAAATGATCTACTTGAGAAAATAATACACTATAGTGAGAAAGTGACATCAAAAAGCCGATATTATTGTTATATCCCTAATTTTCTTACCTGATGTATATGTACAGTTTATATGTAATGGACATGAGATTCTTGGAATAAACTGTATTAGATTGAGGAAGGAAAGAAAGGGATTATTAACTAAGGAAAGTTCAGGGATCTAAATGAAAATTAGAAAAGGTTGAAGGTAAAAAGTGAAAGTAGAAACAAAAGGAGGGACTTAAATGCAAATAATCAAAAGTTTATGGACCTAAATATAATTAAGCAAAAGTTGAGGATCTAAATGTAATTATGAGAAAGTTGAATTGAAAAAGGCTAAAAAATACCCAGAATCATATTAGACCCAAATTTTATCAGTAGATAGACAAAATTATTCTGGTCAGTTTAACGCAACACAGAATTTTGATTTGATGTCCCAATTAATTTATATAAATTCCTGAAGTTAGGAAGAATTATTATAGTATTTTTCAGACTTCATAATAATATGAAACCTTATAATAAATTCCTATATTTAATATAAGAATTTATAAAATTGACAGAGTCAGAAAAGGAATCCTGTAGAATTCTTACGGGATTTTACAGTGGAATAAAATACCTGATAAATATTGTCGGGAGAGGTTTCTATAGAATTGGGCAAAAAGGTAATGGGCTCATACAAAGGCCCAAATGGCTCCACAATAGGTCCAATAAGGTGACTAGATAGTTAAGTGGGTCAAAGTCCAGAATAACCCTGGAAAAGTATGAAATTATAAAAATGCCCCTATATAGTCAGATTGTATTAGTGATAGATAGAGGGCATTTTGGTCATTATGGATAGGCTAGAAATGTCCCATATAGTATAAATATGATTAAATAGAGCTAGTATATACCCTAAAATAGTGTAAAGAGGTGTGAAATGACAGTTTTATCTTCAGGGTTAATATAGTGCAAGAAAAGGCAATAAGGGTATTTTGGTCATTTTCCAAGGGATGGATGATAGATAAATACTCAATATAACAATTTCAATGGTATGTAAAACCTAGACACTGGTTTCCAGGACATAATACATATCCTAGAATATTATAAAAATTAGGAACAGAAAACAGTCTGATTTTTGTGAAACTGCCCCGATTGGTACCGGACTGGACTAAATTTTTCCTATAAGTATATTTACCTTTTTCCAGCCAAACATACCCCTAAATTATGTCATGCATGGCATCAAAGGCAAGGCTTCTAGGGCAAGTTTGTTTCAAGAATGAATATGAATTATTATATCAAATAGTAACCAAATCAATCTTGGCCATCCATTTCTGCCCAAATTCATCTATAAATACCCCATCATTTCAGACTTCATTCAGAAAATTTGGGAACCTTAGGGAAACTCTGGAAAAATTTCATTTGAACCAAGAAAGAAGCACACAACTTGAATCAACAAGCAAGGTAATTATCTCCCTTGTTCTTGAACTTTGTTCTAGCAAGCTAGCTCTTGATTTTAAGGGGTTTTTGTGCCATATTTCCCTTGGGGTTTCTGCTGAAAGTGATGTCCATATGTGGTTAGAATATGAGTTTTATGTTATGGATAGTTTAGATAAGCTTAAGTAAGCTAGAATCAAATGGTATAAGCTTAAAAATTTAAGTATGCATGAAGTTAGGGTTTTGTGTTCATGGTTGCTACTGTACGGTATACTGTTCATACAGTGAAATTTCATGATTTTGATGCTTCCAATGAGTTTAAAATGGAAAATTGTGTGGGGATAAAGTAGGAGAACAAGTATTGGAAGCATTGGAATCAAAATGTGAATTTTTGAAAAAATAAGGGTTTTCTTCAGTTTGACACAGAAGCTCATGGGGTGTTTTGATTTTGAAAATTCTGGTTTCATATTTGGATTCTACATAAAAATTATGTGAAAATGAATCATGAGAGTTTATTTTAGAAAGATGGAAGTATGGAATATAAAATGGAAAAATAATGGAAGTTAGTGAAAACTTAGTATTGGAATTGTGTTCAAGTTGAGTTATAACTTGATGTTACTTTATAATTGCTAGGTTTTGACATTTGTGAAATCATCTCAAGAAGACTTTGTCAATGATAGCTTAAGAGGTAGTAAGAATACATAACTATAGTTTTATGTTTGCTTAATTGTTTGCTTGCTTGTTAGTTGTGATGTTTGGTTAAGCATGGGATTGTGTCATCACGTTGATGAGATATGAATTATTGCAACTCCTTGCAACTTATGTCATGACAATATGCATATTAAAGTTTACTTATGTACTATTATGAAATAGCTCCCATCTCATAATAACATGTTAAGCATCCAATTAATCATGCATGATATTATGGTTGGTGTGACTTGCTATTGGGATTTCTATGAAATCTCATTCCTCCCATATGCATAACCATGTCCTAGGTGCTAGAATTTCTCAAAGAAAGATGGTAAGTCAAATGAGTTGCTTGACATTATGGAAGCACATGCTGTAATGTATATTGAATGTTCATGTATTGGTGTTTTGAGGCTGTGACCTTTTGATGATATTTACAATACCTTAATCAACGAGTTTGAACTTAAAATTTTGCATGATTATAGTTAAGATACAAAACTTTAAATGAACACCAAGAATGCCTTAATTAGTGAAGTATTCCAATTACTATGATTTTTCAAAGTTGGAATTAAGATATGGAATTGAGGTAAAGTGAGTGGTTAGAGGCAGCGACGACATGCGTCAATTTTATATAGTAAATGAACGAATTCTTATATAAAATTTTATCGACTTAAAGTACACATCTAGAAATTTAAATCAATGGATAACACGTCTCATTTGGATAAGTAACCAAAGAGAAATAAATTTTTGAAATTAAGTAAAGAAACTGGAATTCCAGATTGTTACCAAATAAACAGTCATTTTTAACAAATAAACTTATTTTATTGGGATAAGGAAACCTCATTTTTATATTTTCCCCTTAAAGTTAAATGAAATCACCTTAGAAATTGGAAATTGGAACCATCTTATTTCGATTTTTCTACATTTAAATATAAATTTTCAAAGTGAGGCACTTTTTCTAAATTACCAAATAAACAGTGCCACAAATAGTAACCGTAAGAAAATTCTTTTGAAAACACGTTTCAAACAAAAGGTTAATGTAATTGGTCCAAATGATTTCTAATTAAGTATAAATGAGGTTAAAATTAAGGATGTGACATTATCATCAGGGGATAAATATCACGTCCTAAAATTTGAACCGTGACCGACACAGAATATGAATAATTTCACATTCTAAAAGCCTAAAACCTTAAATGAAACGTTTGAAACAAAAACATAACAAATTACATTTCATAAAAAAAAAACAAGTCCTATATAGGAATCTTGACAAGATCATCATTGTATAACTGATTCTCTGAAGATCCTACAATAGACTACAAGCGTTCAAAGTTTCCATAACATTTTTCAAAATAACGAGAATCTTTTCTTTGGTCTATGTGGAGCAACTATCTTTTTACCAAATGGTAATTACATCAAAAGTAATTTTTTTTCCAAAATTGACACTTTGGATTGGTAGCGAGGCTCTTTACTGCTCGGTAGGATGATTAGGGTCACCTGCACTATCTAAAGCTAAATAATCTACTCGTGAATAACGTCCCAAAAATATGATTAAAAATGCAAAAATCAATAATGCATAATTATGCTGAAAATGTATTTCATGATATTTCGTAATTTGATGCAAATCTTTCCGTAAACGTTTTCTTTCAAGGAAAACAAAAACAATTTGAAATAGCCATTTCAAAACAATCACTTAAAACAATCCTCTCAAAACCATAATCTTTCTGTAGGACTTCAACAGAATGTAAACAGACATGGACATAATCCACGAGGGTAACTAACCATTCTGGCAGCTCAAAGCCACTAATACAGACATGGACACACAGTCTACGAGGGTAAATAACCATTCTGGAGGCTCGAAGCAACTAACTGTCACGAGAATGAATCCTACAAAATAATTCTGGTAGCTCAAGGCCACTAACTGTCGCGAGAATAAATTCCACGAAATAATCTGGTGGCTCAATGCCACTAACTGTCACGAGAATGAATCCCACGAAATAATTCTGGTGGGTTAAGGCCACTAACTGTCGAGCACGAGTAACCAAGGTGCACCAAGGGCTAACAGTACTGTTGTTAACAACCAGCGTTCTGTCTTTCATCCTTTCTAAAACATTTCCATCATGCATATGGTTTATTTCACATGTAATAATCTCAACCGTTTCAATGCCATAACCGTTAGTAAAAACCACTTTGAATTTCAAAAACACCAGCATGTACATTTAAAATCAAGTTACTGTGTAAACATACGAAATTCACATAGGAATATGTTTCATGAATAATCCTCATTTCAATGCAACTTTTGTCAAACTCTTTTCAAAAGCTTATTCATTCATTTTCATACATAATCATAGTTCCTTTGTAAACCCATCGAAAGAAAATCATTTCTAACGATTTAAACCATACTTTCATAAAATTTGCTTTTTGAAATTCATATTTGAAATTCAACATTTGAAATGACAATGCATTTGAAAATGTAAATTTTAGAGAACATTATTCACTCACCTACTGAACTTTCTTCCAAATTACCTTTCTCCTATTTCCTTTCTAGGGTTCCTTGGCAGGATTGGGCAAATATCAAATCCTATATTTGTTATCCATATAAGGTTTATTAGTACTTAAGGCCTCAATACATAACATTTGCATAATAAATTGCTCTTTCACACCCAAACTCTAACCCCGTGTTATTAGCTCTCTAATCTTTCCATACACTAAATCAACACAGCTCCTACCTTATTTGGACATTTTATCTTCATTTAAACCTATAATACAACCTCATATTTTAATCTATTTTTTTTAAATTTAAGCTAATGCACCAATCATTCAAATTCAATATGATACATCCTTCCTTCATCCCAATAACAATATATTATATAATCTTATTACTTTAAAAAAAACATACATCTATATAAAGAAGTTTCAGACAGCTATTATATAACTTTGAAATCCCAGTTTTAATTAACCCAAAGTTCATACATCATAAAAGGGATTAAGGAATTAAGGTGTTGAAATCACTTATCATCACACATGTATGTTAATTGAATGTGTTTGCATAATATTCTTTCCTTTTTACTTCCAAGACACTTTATATAACTTCTTAAAGAAACCGAACATACCAATTTCAAAATAAAGCTTGGACTACATTTTCAAACACTCTCCTTAACTCAATACAGCAGCAAATTCACAGGTGTAAATAAATATTCTTTAAAAGCTTCATTAATCTTTTACTCTTTACCTTTTTAACCATTAACTAAACACCACATAGGAACACAGTGCTAACATAAAAGTGCAAACGACTTATTTATTTATTTATGAAGTTTATAAGTTTACCTTCCAGCAATATTTAAATCATAATCAATCCAATAAAATATAAATTCATCCTAGCCAGAACACTATAGAAACACATATCTAGATAAGCATTCTTTCCTTTTCTAGCATTTTACCGAACATCCTATGTGCACTAACATACCAACGGAAATACAATATTACTAAAACCACTTAAAACCAATCCCTCATCAGCACATCAATATATATGAATGGAATGAACCATCCTCTTATAACTATCATGTTAACAAATAAATACCAATTTGAATCGACTTCCTCTCCTCTCCGAAAGCTATTGTCAAAATAAAATTCAAACATTATCATCACAACAGTAGTATAAATTTAGGCAATATCCCTACTTGCCCAAGCTTCAATATATAATATCTAAACAAT
Organism: Leucaena leucocephala; assembly: GCA_037074615.1. Taxonomy (NCBI): domain Eukaryota; kingdom Viridiplantae; phylum Streptophyta; class Magnoliopsida; order Fabales; family Fabaceae; genus Leucaena; species Leucaena leucocephala. The sequence goes on from CM073527.1 coordinate 3,517,409, forward strand.
CTTAATATAACCAACTCTTCTTCGTTTCTTTTCTTTTTCTTTTTCACAAATGCCTTGAGTGCAAACACTACCACACCACAGTATCAAACTTTTCACTCTCCCACTTTTACTAAACAATTCCCGAGCATATACATACATATATATATGCCTTTACCATTTGTTCCAACTCCAATCTTTGTTTTCCCTTAAATCAAACAACTCAAACAATAAAAGAAAATTTTCCAATTCTTCCTTCCCCACAGTCTCGACAGCCAGAACAGGAAAATGAATCCAAACATTCAACAAAAACTATCAAAAATCAGTAGAGAGGGGGAAATCCTAATCATTCACATACCCACGGTGCATTACACTAACAAAGGGAAGATGGAAGATAGAAATTACCAGTCACACAATCGGACTTGCAACCATAACTGACGATAGGGGACGAATGACAACACAGTCACCATCCTCTCCCCACTCCAGCGACATTGCTACTGAACAGAGCAAAAGAAAAGAAAGAGCAGAGCTTCTCAAACCAAAGGCAGCCAAAAGTCTGAACAGAAAAGGAAAAGACGACAAACGCGCGATGGTAGTCCTCTGCAATAATAGCTCAGTTGACGGAAGTAAAACTGAGTCACAACAGCGACTAAGATCCAAGCCAAAAAGAGGAAAGACGGTGGACATCGATGACGAAGTCATCAATAAGCATCACAGACAATGAAAGCGGATGGATATCACGGCGGCAGTAGGTTCTCAGCCAAGACTCGCGAAGCTTCTCCCTCTCTCAGAATTGTGCTCCACAAAAAACAGAGAAGGGAGATTTGATTTTAACATAAGAAGGGGACTTTAGGAATTTCACGCAGTGGGCAGGAAAAAAATATAAAATAAATTAAAATAGAAAAAATCCACTTCAGCATGTGTAAGGATTCAAACCCAAGACATTGAGCTACTTCCACAACTTTAAAACACCACTCAACTACTATCTCATCTTAGTGCATAAATCCAAAATTAATACATATATTACTAAATTGGATTATTTACCTGCTTCTTTTCTTTATTAGTCTAGGGTCATTACAATAAAAATGATGTGGTAATAAAGATAAATAAATGTGATTTTATCATTTGGGAGTAAAAATTATATTATATTCTTTTTTTTTCTTAACTAAAGATTTTATCCTATTGGGTTTTTTTGGTAAGGTTTTTAATGAGACAGCTTCAATATGTATTGTGTACTCTCTTTCTTTCACTATATTTTTGTCCTACTGGATTTTTTTAGTAAGGTTTTAATGAGGCACAATACTTATCATGAACATCTAAGGAGGAATGTTATAAAATATTATATGCATGTGTAGATGTATATAACCCTTAACTCATGGGATTCCTCTTAAGATTACATCTTCTCTTAAAATCACAAACTCATAGCCTCCCCAATGAATGACTTGAGAGGGGTTTCTTATTATTAATGATATTACATTCATCTTTATTCCTTTGTAATATTAGATTTAGTTTTTAATAGTTGAGGCCTATAAATTGAGGTATATACAAGGTATTTGTACAAATATGAATATATAAATGAATGAAGAATATTCTCTTATCTTTTCTCTTAATTTCTTATTTTATTATTTCTTTCCTCTCTAACTTCATTTTTCTCTCATTTTTTGTAATAGAGTCATCATATTATAATAAAGTAAAAAAATTAGTTTTAATACTTTTAAAACTTAGGTATTTTGTATTTTAAAATTATACCAAATTGCTTTTCTTAATGTTATTATTACATTAAAATAAAAAATAAGAATATAACTTAAGAGAGTTTTGGTGGTGACGTGATGGGATGGTAGTTGATGTAAGACACACGTTATACATGCGAGAGTGTTGATTGGGTTATTCGGAGGTCAATCTTCAAACATGGGGAAAGATTCTATGTCCGTACTTGACGATGTATAACTCAACTCAAGACCCAAACAAGTAAATTTGACATTAATATTTTGAACTTTAACATTATTGGTATTCTAAAATGTTAATCGTAATTATTTAATGATCTTTTTGCCAAAATTATTTAATGATCTTTGTTCTAAATTAAACTACTCCGTGCTTCTTATTATAAGAGGTATCAACTGAAAGGTGTTTTGTTATTTTTATTATTAATAGATGTTTAATATTTTATAAATATTTTTTTTTTGAATTCTGTCTTTTAAATAAATATAAAATTTAAAAAATATATTAATTTATAAAAAAATTATAACTTAATTTTTATTTTTTAATATGTGAGAAGTGATTAGAAATACATTTAATAAGAATTAGAAATACATTTAATAAGGACTAGACGAGTGTATATTAGTTTTAATTTTTAATAAAAGATTTTATTATTTATCTAGTCATTAATATAATATATATTTAATTAATTTTATTATATTAAAAAATTAATTAATATAAATATATTTATTTTAAAACACTATAATCATCTTTTTTTTTTAATTTTTCCTTTATATCTTACTTGATTATTTTATCAATAGAGCTTTTTTTTAAAAAAAAAACATTAATAAATATATATAATATATTTTATATTTAAAATTAATTTTAATTTCTCAATTAAGTTGATCATATATATTAAAAATAGGATGGGTACAAGATTTTTTGATATGGATGTTAAATTTTATAATATTAAAGTCAAAATACTTTTTAGACCCTGTTGGCTCTAAACCGAAATTAAATTTACCCTTTTGTCCCAAACAATTATTTCCCACAAGGATCTATGTTCTTGGCCGCAATCAAGTTAGTGATTAAAACATATTTCCTTCGCACCTAAAAATAATAAAATTGTACGAGAAAGAGAAATTATAATGGTACTGGAGTAATATAATTATTCCCCCCAAAATACTTAAGTAACGTTTTGAATTATTAAATGCCTTTTTTTCTTAAATGTTTCTCATCAATCCCTATTTAAAAGAGAAATTTGCGATTCACAATATCAACCATTAATTATGAGAATATTTGAAAAAAAAAATATAATTTTTAAAATAAAATTAGATTAAATATCTTTAATTTTTATAACCAGCTTTAATGAGGAAGGTATTTTATTTTGTTTGTTAAATATATATATATATATATATTTATATTTAAGACAATCCTATTCAAAGCCCTTTCCAATATACATCTCCCGATAAAAATTACCTTAGTTCGACAATTTATAAATAACTAGCCTCAGACCAAACTCCTTTTAATTGATGAGCTAGGTATTAGTGCTTTATATTTGAGACCCCAAAAAGTAACATATATAGCTGATAGAACGTTAGAACATCTTATTATTCGCAATGAATGTGGGCTGTATACTGCATCAATGTCTTTGATGCCCTACACTGTGATTATTTAGTTATCATATGTTAAATTTTTCATCAAATATTTGGTCCTATATACAATAAAAGGTAAAGAGGTATTTTTAACTGTAAGGAAACGGGCGATCCACCCATGGTGGATTAAACCCGACCCTGAGGAACAGGGGAGGGAACCAACCGTGAGGAGCAGTTGAAGGGGAATGTTTGAATTCAAAAATGAGGGAATTAGATACAGTTATTTAACTCCCCTCCCCACAATCTATAAATATACGGACAGAAGAGAAAGTCTAAAAAGAATATAGAAAGTTCCATCCTCCTCTGTTTCTGACATTTTTGCATTTTCTTCTGGTGCATTTGTTGTGAAAACAAACCAGAGTCCATACAGGGTGCTTCGGTTATGTGTGGGTATCTAGTGAGTCAAGCAAAGAATTCCAGGTACGCCCAAACTATCAGTGGTATCAGAGCATGGTTATTCGCTTCTGCATGCTTTTCTGTATTTTTATTTTTTTCTGGTTATGCACTGTTCCTTTGTATATATATGTCTTAAAATGTTTGTTTAGTGATAATATGCATAGAACATGCATTTAAATGATAAAGAGAAGCATTTTCAACGTAAACTGAATTGAAAATTTTTGTTTTTAAAATTGAGTCATTAGAAAATAGAGGTTTTAGGCCTTGAAAATTATCCCATTGTGTAGAGCACGAAAAAATGAAGAAAATGACACAAAGAACGTCAAAATTGGACGTCATACGGAGAAGTTATAAATGAAAAATGAGTCAGGTTGTCAGACCCGAACTGTTTTCCAGTCGGGTCTGTGTAGACCTGGCTGGAGGTAGGGGATGACACTGTTCATCCCCCAAAATGATGCTGTTTTGCCTCTAAAAAAAACAGAAAAAGTTTGGGCTGTAAGAGGCACACAAAAAAAAGTTTTTTTTTTAAATTAAAAAAAATTGTTCTTTCAATTTAAAAAAATATTTGGGGAAATTCTGGTGGTGACACGTGGTAGCACCAGACTGGCGCGTGCAGTACACGCGCCAGCAGCCGAGAGTGGGCTTCGTTCAGTTTTTTTTTATTTTTCCTGCATTGTTTCTTCTTGGGGCACGTGAGGGAGCGTGAAACCTCTGATTGAGGTGCGGTTTATTCCTAAAAATCCCTAAAATCAAGATCTTTATTTTGACATATAATTTGCCTAATTTGGGAGACAATTCTAGACCTATTAATGAATATTCAGTGTATTTTCTGGCATTTTTTTGTGTTTAAAAATTCCAGAAAATTATGATAATTAATATGTGTTATTATTTAGGTGAAAATGAGTTTATCTAACACTGAATCTTTGGGATATACTATAAATGATGACATCTCATTCTTGAATGAGGTCAATAACCTAGAGGAAAACCTTCAAGAGGATTTCGAGGTGAAACCTGAAGAGGATCCAGAGCAAGATCTTGATAATCTTTCTGAAGAAGATCCAAAGGAGTTTATGGAGGAAGTTCTACAAGAGGAACCAAAATAAAGAGATGATTTTGGACCGTGCTCGGAAATATTATTCCCCATCGAATCACTTCCTCTACAGCCTTTAATAATGTCTTCAGATTTAAACTCCAAGAGGGTGCCTACTCTTAACGGTGAACCTCAAGTTGAGGATGGAGAAGAAGTGAATTAATCTCTTGCCCCTATTTTGGCCATGAATATAGCTGAAAGAGATGCAGCTATGTTAACAAACATGAAAGGCATTAATGGCTTAATTGGTAAATACATTGAAGGCATGACAGATAAGAAGCATACTGAATTCTACTTGAAAGTCATAATGAAATTTATAAGAGCTACAAGAGTTAGAGGTAAGCCCAAACCAGGACGCATCAGCAAGAAAAATTGGCTTACAAGAATAGAATTTGTATCTAACCTTAAAAAGCCACCTCGTGAGCTTAAGAAACTAAGAAAAGTAATGTTAGAATATTGTAAAACTTATATCGAATGATGTATGTTTGTACTTTGATTTCCCTTGATTTACTTTGTTAAAGACATGCTTTTATACTCTTTCTTTGTAAAGACTTATTATTATTACATGCCTTATATGCAAGAGAAACATTTTTCATTTTAATTCTTTATATGTTATGATTCATGTATATTTTTTTATAAGTGGAAGCTTTTTTAGATGATGAGTATTTTGAAAAGCAATATTTCATAAGAAAAGTACTTATATTAATTTTGATAGAGAATGATGGCGTTGCTAGTGCTTGTGTGATGGGAGGTACAAATGTATTCTCCTGATCATGGGTCTAGTGATATTATTATTTTCCGATCAAAAATTAATAAAAGTACATGACATTGTATACTTTACATGTGCTATTTATATATATGTAAATTTACTTAAATGTTCTATGGTTCAATAAATTAATGTGGGAAAGATTTGTCATAGAACCGATATTGAACAATGGCATCAAAGAACATTATTGCTGAATTAAACAAAGGGAAAAAACTCAACGGGGACAACTGGGATATTTGGCACCGAAAGGTTCAATATATTCTAGAAGAACAGGATGCCATTAAGCCATTAACAATGGTCATGGTAGAACCTGAGGCTGGCAATACGGCCCAGCACAGGAGAGACTAGGAAGCTTACCAATCCTGGAAAAAGAAGAATAGCATTGCAAGAATCACTCTATTGAGCGCAATGGCTGATGACTTAATGTATGAGTTTGAGACACACAGAACGGCACAGGCAATATGGATTGCCTTAAAGGATAAGTTTGGAGGAGTGTTCACGACTAAGCTTAGAAGGTTGACGATTAAATTTGATACCTATAAGCTAAAATCAAATAATCCTATGAGGTAACATCTAAGAGAGATGTCCACAATGATCCGTGAACTGAAGGAAGTCGGACATAATCTATCTGACGAACAGCAAGTGCAGGCTGTCATCAGATTGCTCCCTGCCAGCTGGGAGCACATGAAAGTTAATCTAACCCATAATGAAAATATCATTACTTTCAGTGATGTATCTAAGTATTTGGAGCTAGAGGATGAACATCTGGAGGCTTATAAAGCCACTGGACAAGCCTATTTGACCGAAGGTGCTGGTCCTTCCCAATCAAAACTTGAATCCAAAAAGGACAAGAAATCTCAGAAAAATGGGAAGAAAGGCGGTCCTCCACCCAAGAAGGGCAGGCAACAGTTTAAGAAGAAGGGAAAGAAAGGAGGCAAGAAAAAGCTAGACTTAAAGAAGGTCAAATGCTTTGCCTACCAGAAAATGGGACATTTCGCACGTGACTGTTCTAAACAGGCCGAGAGCGAAAAGGTAACAGTGAATTATGTGAATTCACATGTCTCATTTGTTTCTAGCACTATTTTTCTGATATAACCTATTTCTTTTTCTTAGATTATTGATTCAGACTCCACAGACCACGTAAATCAAGATCGAGGATCTTTCGTGGAATACCGTCGGTTGCCATATCAAAGCAAGTGGCTTTTCGTTGGCAATAATCAAGGATCGAGGTTCGAGGCATTGGCACTTGCAAACTTATTTTGCGTAGTGGAAAGACCTTGATACTGCATGATGTGCTTCATGCTCCTGACATCTGACAGAATTTAATTTTTCTAATTTGCTTACTAGACTTTGGGTTTAATGTAAACTTTCATGGTAAAGTTGCAGACATTTGTAGCAACTCAATATTTTATGGTTCAGCTTTCCGTTTTCAAAGCTTCTTTATTTTGGATCTTGCTAATGATTTTAATGTTCATGATTGCTTTGCTATTACTTCAAATAATCCTGATATGAATATTTGGCATGCTAGACTAGGACATATTAATCAAAATAAAATGATTAAACTGGCTAAAGAAGGCATGTTGGGGGTTATCCCTAACATGGATATGTCATTATGCGAAATCTGTCTAGCTGGTAAGGCTACCAAGAAACCATTCGGTAAGGGAATACGAGCTGAAAACCCATTGCAATTAATCCATTTTGACATTTGTGGTTTAATGAGTGTGAGGGCAAGACACAGAGCTTGGTATTTCATTACCTTTATTGATGATTTTTCACGATATGGTCATATCTATTTGATTTCACATAAGTCTGAGGCACTAGAGTGCTTTAGACGATACACGAATGAAGTAGAGAATCAAATGGACAATAGAATCAAGGCATTACGTACTGATCTAGGTCGTGAATACGTTTCAGATCAATTCAAACTGCTTTGTGAAGAAAAAGAGATTATTAGGCAACTAACTATCCCTGTCACACCTTAACAGAATGGGGTTGCTGAAAGAAGAAATATAACTCTTATAGACATGGTTAGGTCTATGATGGCTCAGGCAAACCTTCCAATTTCACATTGGGGTGATGCTTTATTGACGGCAACTTTCATACTTAACCGTGTGCCCTCAAAATCAGTCGCTTCCACACCCTACGAGTTATGGACTAAACGTCAGCCAAATCTAACCATCCTTAGACCTTGGGGCTCGGCGGCATACATCCATGATAATTCTGATAGACATGGGAAACTGGGTCCTAGAGGGAAGAAATGTATTTTTATAAGGTACTCTGAACCCTCAAAAGGATATGTATTCATAAGTGAAATAAAAGATGGAATAGTGACTGAAACAGAATCAAGAGATGCTGTATTTATTGAGATGGAGTTTCCCAGTAGGGGAGATATTGACTGCACTGTATCTCTTTATGAGACTCAGGAACAGGACAGTGTCAAACAAATTGACAGACCAGAATCGTCTAAGCATGTCAATCTAAGTGGGAGCCAAAAACGGTCAACACAAAGACTGAGACAAATGAGAAAAGATAAGCAAGTTGCTCCTACCAAAAAGAGTAACAAGGAAAGTGTTCCAAAGAGACGCTTCTAAATAGAAGGTGAAGCACTCTTAGTTACTCCAGAAGGGGATGATGAACCCCACACTGTTCATGAGGCCTTAGCAAGTCCTGCAAAGGAGGAATGGAAGAAAGCGATGAAAGAGGAAATGGACTCAATGATGAAAAATCAAGTTTGAGAATTGGTTGATCTGCCAAAAGGGTGTAAAGCTATTGGGAACAAGTGGGTTCTCAAAATCAAAAGAAAAGTAGACGAATTAATTGACAAATTCAAAGCTCGATTGGTTGCAAAGGGATATACACAACAAGAAGGTATAGATTATGAGGATACTTTTTCACCTGTTGTGCGCTTCAATTCAATAAGACTTATTCTGGCAATAGTAAATAGTTTAAACTTAGAGTTACATCAGATGGATGTGAAAACCGTATTTCTGAATGGTGATCTGGATAAACTCAATAGATCTATTTATTGATTGAAACAGTCATCCAGACAGTTGTACTTGAGGTTTCACAAGGCGATTACCTCATATAACTTCCAGATGATAGAGGAAGACCACTGTGTCTATGTTAAGCGGTTTAAGGGTAACTTAGTGATATTATCCTTATACGTAGATGATATACTCTTAGTCAGAAATAGTTTTGACTCTGTGATAGCTATTAAAGAATGACTTTCATCAAATTTTGAGATGAAAGACATGGGTGAAGCAGAATACATACTTGGAGTCAAGATTCAAAGGAATCGTTCTAGGAGAATCCTCACTCTTTCACAAGAGAATTATATCAATAAGATGCTTGAGCGATTCAATATGAGTGAATGCAAACCCATGGATATCCCTGTGGCCACTGGAGTGGCCTTGAGTTCTGACATGTGTCCCAAAACTGAATCAGATAAAAAGCAAATGGAAAGAGTTTCATATGCAAGTGCCGTTGGTAGCCTGATGTATGAAATGATGTGTACAAGACCAGATATTTGTTATGTCGTGGGGCTGGTTAGCAGTGATGTGTACAAGACTAGAAACACTGGAAAGCAGTGAAAAGGATCTTGAGATACTTAAAGGGCATAGCTGACTATGCATTATGTTATCAAGGAAGCGATTTATGCCTAATCGGATATTCCGATGCTGATGTAGGCGGTGATGAAGAAGAACGAAGATTGACTTCAGGATACACCTTATTGCTTAACAATGGCGCCATATGTTGGAGTAGCAAGAAGCAAACGTGCATTGCTTTACACTCTATGGAAGCTGAGTTTGTGGCATGCACTGCAGCAGCGCAAGAGGCTGTTTGGCTGAAGAGATTTATCGAGCACCTAGGATTTGGGAACGAGAGCACCAATCCGGTGTTGATACATTGTGACAATACTGCAGCTATAGCCTACACAAAAGACCCTAAGTATCATAAGAAGACCAAACACATTGATATAAAATATAACTTTGTGAGGGATTATATAGCACAGAAAATTATAACTGTACAATACATTTCAACCAAGTGTATGGTTGCAGATCCCCTGACCAACCCAATAGGCAAAGAAACATTCGAGAAACATGTAAAAGCCATTGGCATGTTAAAAATGTAAAGTTGCAGACTGTGTGTAATACTTTTGTTTTTTATTGATATCATGTCATTTATTATTACTTATATGTCTAGATAAAAGTATACAATGTCTAGTATGTCATACAGGTTGAAAGAGGTAGCTCTCTCACATGAGTAACCGCCTTTGATGCTATAGAAGCGTTCAAAGATGAGACATGTGTTCACCAGTAAAATAGCAGGAGTGTTGATATGGTAGAGAAGAAACACAATAAGTGTCGCCTTGGCTTAAAAGTGCAATGAGTCGAGATGAGATCCATGAGTAAGGGTATGGATCAAACAATGGATTCCCACATCCATAAAACCTGTTGCCAGATGACAAATTCTTTAAAAATTGACGTCTATTATGTGAATATAATTGAAGAGTTTGGGTTTAGATACTATGAGTGTCTAGACTTAAGTCTGTACGGTGTGATTGATAGAATCAAAATGACGTACACTCTTTAAGGATAAGAGGAACACCGTAACATGTGATTCATACCACATGTGCTAAAGAACCGCAAATGGAAAGCAAGTGAATCAATCCCTGCTTCATTGTTGTGTGAGTTTCAGAAAGGTATAATCCTTTCATTAATGTCCTTTGACTTTGACAATATTATGGAGGTATGTTTCAGCGATTGCTACTTTGGTATATGTCTTATGGTTAAAATTATATATGAACCAAAGGTATTATGTTAGGAAAGCGGTTGATTCATATCAAAATGATATATGGGCGAAAGAAAGATTGCCAGAATATACATATCTATGCTAGTGTCTGTGACCATTCCCTTGTGATATTATTTTGTTAATTTCATAAGTATAGATACTATGTAAAAGTGGAAGGCTATCTGAGTTATAACTGACTCAAGAGGGATTAGATTAGTCATGAGAAAAGTGTATACAAAAATCTAGGACATTCAGGCACCATAACCTATTTTGATCAAGCTGCACTCAAGGGTTGCTTTGTGCTGGTCTCTGAAAAAGGGATTACTAGTACAAACGCTCGAAAGGAGACGTCAAGCCTACGCGGTCATGACAAAGCACCTAGTATGAAAGAAGGAAGAAAATGAGATTGGAGCCATAATATTTAATCCACCATGTGTGAGTGGGAGATGTAAGGAAACGGGCGATCCACCCATGGTGGATCAAACCCGACCCTGAGGAACAGGGGAGGGAACCAACCGTGATGAGCAGTTGAAGGGGAATGTTTGAATTCAAAAATGAGGGAGTTAGATACAGTTATCTAACTCTCCTCCCCACAATCTATAAATACACGGACAGAAGAGAAAGTCTAAAAAGAATATAGAAAGTTCCATCCTCCTCTGTTTCTGATGTTTCTGCATTTTCTTTCGGTGTATTTGTTTTGAAAACGAACCAGAGTCTATACAGGGTGCTTCAGTTACTTGTGGGTATCTAGTGAGTCAAGCAAAGAATTCTAGGTACACCCGAAACCATCATTAACAATAAAATTATGTTAATAGCATCTAACATCATTAAGCTTTTATAGATGGAAAAATATCACGTTATAAAATGGGACAAAAATACCAATTCCGTTGACTGCTCTTAACTTCCGTCACTTTTCTTTGTGTGGGTCGCACCAAACATTTTTTTCTTTGCCTACATCAGCTCTCTTTCACCCTCCCTCTCTTTCTTATCTCATTAGCCATCCCCTGCCCCCCCTTCCCTCTCTCTTCGTTTATGTTATAAAACAGAGGAAAGAGAGAGGGAGGGTGAGCTTATGTAGATAAAAGAGAAAATGTTTGGTGGGACCCATAGAAAGAAGAAAAATGACGAAAGTTAAGACCATTTAATGGTATTGATAATTTTGCCCCAAGTTATAACGTTTACATATATTTTTGTACCTATCAAAATTTAATGGTGTCAACTGCTTCTAATTTATAATTTTATTGTTAAAATTGGAGCGTTACTCGATAATAAATTATTTCAAATGACCTAATATCTAGGTTCGCGCGTCCCTAAAAATTAGAAGGTTTGCCCATGATGAGTCTCTGTAAAGCAAAATTCCAAATATTTTTAAAGAGCCCCACAAGTAATTTTAAATAATATTTACGAAGACCCCAAAAGATAAACGGGTGTTTATTTATAAACAATATGATCGAGAAAGTGACAAAGAAGATGCTGCACGTTTAATTTGTTTATTTGATTTATTTATAAACATGCGTGTTTTTCTATAATATAATCTACGTTGTGGTTAATCCAAGAGGCAATGAGTCATCATATATATTTGGTACAGTTGTACGTGTCAGTAGCTTTCTTGGTTTTGATATTTAATAGTTAAATTTAAAGGCCTGATTTAATTACTTAAAACAACAAAATATTCAATATTCATTCAATACAAGAGTACATTTTTCGTCATGACACATTTTATTCATTTTTATAAAAGGATAGATCAAGGCTGTCCTTGACATTATAGTATTTGAGGTCCTTATTTATTTTTAATTTTCCTAATGTCATCTTTCCCAAAATTCATTAAACTTTTAGATTTGAAAACGGATAATTTTATTTTTTTTAATAATAATAATAATAGACACGTATGTCCTGCATTGCATGAACTTTGAACTAAATGTTGTTCAAGGTTGATAAAAGAAGTTATTTCAATAAATTTTAATATAAATCTGATTAGACAGAGCAACAAACTTTCGCCCCACAACAAAAGGCACTCTAGATGTGTTGTGCATATTAATGGCTGAATCGAAAGATTATCGTTCTTTTTTTTTTTTGTTTATGATTAAATGTTATATTTTTTTATAATTTAATATAAGATTTATTTAACTAATTTAATTAGATTAAAAAATTTATTTAAGTGAGTTAATATAAAATATTTTTTTTAAATACTATATAATCATCTTCCTTAACTCTCTTACTTCCTCTATTAATTGGCTATTATTGAAAAAGTATTGATTTGACAAAAATTAATAAATATAAAATATATATCTTATATTTATAACTAAAATTAATTCCTCAATTAGATCTTATATATTTAGACCAAAGGAGTATTATTTAAAACCCATTAATTACAACTTTTTCCTAGTTATTTGGAAATCCGTGTTTTTAAGATAAATTTGAGCATTATTGAATCTAAATAGGAGTAAATTTCTTAATGTAATCTTTTGTGTTCATAAGATTCATATTAACAAGAATCAAGTTTTTCTTCCCTATTTGTGTCATGCAACATTTGCTCTATGAAATAATTTTTTTTGGTTTATTTTTCGAAAAGTTCTGTCGCGCTTAAACATTGATATGGAATATATGCTTATCCTCCGACAAGGAAATCCAATCATGCCCATGTATTATTTGATGTAACATATCGAGCAACTTTTTAGTTACTTAGGTTCTTAAGTTTTTTATATATATATAAAAAAAAAGCCTCACTAAAATAGACTATATATACTTTTTAGGGAAAATTTGTTAAATGTCCTATTTAAAAATTGTATTCGGACAAGAATTTGAGCAGCTGTAATTCATCTTCAACGAGTGCAAATTTTTTTTAGTTATATGCAACATATCTTCAGTTATATATAAATAACTCGCTGTTAAAAAACAATGCCACCAATTCATGGTGGTTATTAAAAACAACGCCATTAAAAAAAAGATGATGGTATTTTTATAAATATTTTGTTATTAAAAAACTTTTAACAATATTTTTTTAAATAAAACCTGTTAAAAGTAGTTTTTATGGCACTCTTCTTAGCCAAAATATCATGAAAAAAGTCTAAGTCAGTCGAAACCTGACTTGGACAAAAAACTTAATGATGTTTTAAAAAACATATTGATAAAGACTTTTAATAGCATTTTCTTAAAAGCGTTGTCAAAGGACTTGTAACATTTTTTGAAAAAAATCATAATTATAAGTTTTCATAATTTTAAAAACCTTATCGAGACAATTTGACTTTCACTTTTACTTTGACATGGTCCCCTATATCGTGCTCCACCACAACAAAAGTCGATGACAACTCAAGTGATAAACTCTTATTTTTGTATAGGTTCTAGTGTGTTAAAAAAGAATTTTGTTAGCATTTTGTAAAGGAACAATATTATTTTGACAATTAATAAATAATATAAAATTAGAATAATTGAAAATTAATTGATATGGTTATAGTGATTTATTAGAATATTATTTTATTAGATAAATAATTTATCTCTTTTAAATTCCTATTTTAGGAAAATACTTACTAATCCCCAAGTCAACTAGCTGTTGTAATTGAATTAGGAAATGCTAGCTATCAGGGAGAAACATAATTTTAGTTTTGTTTGACAGCTGCACGTGCTTGAGAGGGAGGGGAATTCATTTGCAAATATACCCACACACTCTAGCATTGGACAGAGGACTGGACTCTACCAGACCTCACGGACACGCCCTCACCTTATTTATTCATCTCCGATTTGGCAACCTTCTCCATCTCTACTCTCTCGTCTTATCTTCTCAGAGACCTTCCTTTGTTCTGGACAAGACGAAATTAGATCGACCTTCTCCTTTCATCTTCATACACCATCTCCTCTCAACTCATCATGAGTTCTGTTCATTCCCTAGTTGCTGTTGTTGATATCGTGACAGCAATGCAAGGCTAATTCTATCGTGTTCTCTTATAGATAAAGCTAAATAAGAGTCTTTAAAATGCAAGGAGTTCAATTTGTGTCATTAATTCTATATTAGATTGTATCTTTTGAACAAGTTGTACTAATTAAATATATAATAGTAATTGAATTGCTTTATTTCAAACTGGTATTATTGATTTAATTAGAGTGATTAGATGATGAATGATTGGAAAACAGAGTTGAATTTTCTTCTTATGTTTAGTTGAACTTTAATTGATCTATTTATGTGAACAAGTTGATCATAGTTATGGTACACAATTACAATTTAAAACCATCATATTTTATCCCAAAAAATAAAAATATAAAACCACCATCATCACCATCAAAAGCAGTTCAATGACACCCAATGAAAATCGGCAAGGTAGGAACATTAGTAGTGGTAAGAGCCATTAGAGCATTAGTTAAACTCAAAGCCAAATTTGCATTAAACTTAAAACTACTTCCAGGACTACTACATATTATATGCTTCATACTTATCGATTAAAAAAGCAAAAGCATAAAGTAATTAATGTGAGGAGGTGGTTAAGCATTACTGTCTTTTACTGTTACTTTTGTTGACTATAAATAAATGTCGGCAATTATTTGATAGTTGATATAAAACAGAAGGAAGGCAGGGAAGATATTAGAAGGGGGAGGTCAGAATAGAGAAGATAAGAAGGTAAAGAGAAGAGAAACTAGAGGAGTTAAGAGAGAATATAATTGTCAATTCTTCAAATCATTCAAAGTCTCCATAAAATAGGAAATCTAAAACCACTTATACAATAATAATAATAAAACAAATCCAAATCAAAGTGTAAAATTAATAAAATGAGGATAGATAAAAATAATCCTAAAATAATAATAAAATATAAACCTAATTAGATAATGCTTCGTCATATTCTTTATCCCATATCTCATCACTTCTCCCCCATTTTAAGAACTCAGCTCCTGATGAGTTAAAATTGATATTGATGCATAAAGGTGGGGAGAGAAGGGCAGGATAAAGAACTTTGCATAGTACTTCGATATGGGAATCCCTTCTAATATGTGAGATACTAGAATAGACAGCCCTAGTATGAGTGAACAACTAGATAAAGGTCAGCGTCTGGAAGACCTTTCCGACAGACAAGGGACTATTGAAGTGATTCATTCAACAATGGAGAGAATATAGGGGCACAACTTGCAGACAAGGTAGGACCGTAGTAGTCTTAAGTTGGCTCTTTCTAATTGCTATATGGGAGAGGGTCACCTTCACCGATATAGAGCACTTAGCTCGTTCAGTTCGATCCCCCAGTTGGGACACGCCATTGTTGAAGTCACCAAGATTAGCGTTGTCACTCACATTGATCACATGTGTTTCCATCGAAGTTTGTAATGCATCTATTGGACGTACAACCTCATCTCCAGGATTTGAGGACGGTACTTCATTCCCTACTGGTTGGATCACTTGGAAGTCTCTTTAACTTCTCCCTTCAAGTAATTGAAAATCTCCTTTATTTGGTTCTCAAAGGTATTGAGTACTTCAATAAGCTTCTAGGTTCCCTTCTCAAATACCTCATATGCATTGTCATGTGCTTGCTCGAAGCTTTCTAGTTTAGTCATGAATTGTTCTTGAGCTTTTTGGTTGCGTTCTAGTTTAACCATGACTTGTGCCCACATATTGCATTTATCTTGGGTACATATACAACCATGAAACAAAATATATCATATATTTAGCTATTCTTCTGTAGAACCATTGTTTAAATTAATAGTTAACAATTACTACACCATAACAATCAAGTAGAATATTCAAGCAATCTTCTTCTTCCTAGTTTAGAACAATAACCAAGTAACTTTATGTTTGATTGACCACCAATATCCAACATGATTCGATGGTTTAAGCCATCATTTACACTTTATTTAATAAACTCATATTTTCCTACTTTTCTTTCATCTTTCTCGCTAGCTAGGTTCATCACTTTCTTCTCTCTCTTCTTCAAGATGAGATGTTAGAGAGCTCATTTCATTTGGGCACTATTCCCTGACTCGTCTCCACCTCTTTTGCTTCCTTTACGTCCTTATTAACTGGACGCTCTTGTTCATAGAGTGGTGATGAATAAAATGATTAGGTTTCATTTTATGTTTTGATGTTTATTTTGGAAAAAGTATGTATACTTATTAGATTAAAATTGAATATATAGGTTGTTTTAGAAATTATTATACAAAAAGTGACCATAATACTTGACGGTTCTCTGTTAAAACCTATCAACTTATTGTTGGGATTATTTAACTATTTATTATATAGAAAAGTAAAAGATGACGTTCCAGTTATCACCTTTCGTATATCCATGGTTCAATATGCGTTCCAAGTACCACCTTCCAAAAACATCACTTACCCCTACTATATATTTAAACTAGTCTCTCTAATGTAAATCTTCATCGACAGTTCTTCTCAAAAGGAAGAAAATGGTGAAACTCTGAAGAGCTTATAATTCTAGTCACGCCCCACCTCTTTCTCAGCCTTTGCCTCCTCCTCCTTCTTCACTTCCTGTCGACCAAGCGCTCCTTAATAGGCTCACTCAATTTGAGCAATGCATGTGGAGACTTACAACTACTACTATATTCTGAATAAGTAGGTGAACCTCCTTATTGATCACCATGAGATCAAATATGATAGAGGACCATGGAAGGATCAAGCATCAAAGGAAGACCAAAACACAGAGCTTAGAGCCCAAGCAAAAAGATGGAAGTCCAACACTCTAAAAGACCCATTACAAGGCATTGCAGGCCCAATGACGAGAGCAAGGACCAAATCTATGAAAGAGGCATTGAATTATTTGATAAAAGATCTTAAAGAGTTAGAACCTATCTATTTGAAAGAAGCATCCCTCAATCAGCCTATCAAGGGTCCAAACATGGTGATTACATTACTAGAAGCCAAACAAGATGATGCACAAGGCCCATGTGCAGTCCAGATTGAAGAATTCACTCAAAATACCATGTGACAAGCATGTGCCTTGGAGGAGGAGCATAAGTGATGTCCAAGAATACTCAAGAAGCATCAAGAAGGCGTCTTTATGTATTAGTTATGGTTTAATTTCGTTTTTTTAAGTTTCCATTTATATTTGCATTAAATAAGGCCTTTTGGTCAAAGATTGCATAAGAATATTTTAGGTTAGTTTCCTATTTTTAGGTAGCAGCCTTTGTCTCCAAGAAAAGGTAATTTTCCTATTTCCTTTAGCCTTAATTGGTGCTAACCAACATAGCCAATCATCATTAAGGCATATTTATGGCATTTATGACGTAGGGTTTTTTTTTCTAGATTGTTCTTTTGCTGCCTATGTAAGGCTACGTTTTTGGGAGAAAAGACATGAATGAATTTTTAGAGAATTTTTGTTTCTCGAGTGAGCTTTGCTTGCCGCCTCATATTCTCGTGCGAATACTCGACTGTATCAAGGACTGATCATCCTTGTGGTGTCTCTATGGCTAGGGTTGTAAGAGACAGGTTCTCTTAAGGTCCTACCTTTGATCATTCGTCTAGTTTTCTAACTTATTTCTATCTGATCCATATTCGTACCTTATATCATTTGGTATCAAAGCTAAGGTTTGCTAGAAACCAAGTTCTATCCTTTTATATATTATTTCTGTTAATTCTATCATTTGTTCTTTGTCCCTTGCTTTCATCAATTTGGTTCTTCTCTTATTTGTTTTTTTTTGTGACTTTCTACGTTCCTTTGAGCCAAA
The DNA here is from genome assembly GCA_037074615.1 of Leucaena leucocephala. Lineage (NCBI taxonomy): Eukaryota > Viridiplantae > Streptophyta > Magnoliopsida > Fabales > Fabaceae > Leucaena > Leucaena leucocephala. The sequence goes on from CM073527.1 coordinate 3,535,431, forward strand.
AAAAAAAACCAAAAAAAAAAGAATCCAGAAAAAAAAAGAAAAAAAAATCCGAAAAGAAAAAGAAAAAGAAAATAGAGAGAGGAGCTGTAGATTTGAGAATTGCAATGTTAAAGATGAGTTTCCTAAAAAAAAAAAATTGAGAAGAGCTTCCATTGCAAGTCACAATTAGTTTACTAACAGTTCTTATTTCCGCTCTTGCATATTTCCTAATTTTTTTTGCGTATTGCTTAATTTGAATTTCTTTCCTTTTTCCTTCAAGTGTCTTATTTGCTTCCTTCCTTCCATATCTTACCTTCCTAACTTGATTTGCTTTTCTTGCAAGTTGCTCAATTTCCTAAATTATTTTTGAGGTAGCACCTTTTCATATTCTCCTTTCTTATCTCTTATATTTTTCTGGTTCTTGCAATTCTGGTTGTGGAGATTACCATTTATTAACATTGTCTCTTGATTTTTGTTGAGTTTCAATCAAGAATATTATAGGAGGCAAGTTTGAGTGGTAAAAGGCGAGAGTGTTATTACATCAATTTAAAAGCCGGATTTAAGTTAAACACGAGTGACACTATGATTTCTTGAGTGAAACACGTGAGTAGAGTGGTAAGGTCCTTTCTCACTATTTCATTTCTCTTTGATCACACTAACGTCTCAGTTTCAAGATGAGTGACAGAGAAGCCCCTATGGAAGAATTCAACACAGATCCTAAGCTGTTCATGAGAGCCATGAGAGATGAATTTCTCAAACTCAAGTTGGAACTAGCAGAGCTAAAAGCATCCAAAATAAGTAGTAGTGATGAGGAGGTGATTAGATCTGATTCTTCATCCTCAAAGACTAGGAGCAGACCTGAAAAACGTGATTTTGACACCTATGACCCAAAGGTCAAGTACCCTACCTTCAAGGGTAATATAAATCCAGATGCATACCTTGACTGGGAGATGAAGTTTGAGCAAATCTTCAGAATGAATGACTGGCCAGAAGAAAAGAAGGTAAAAATTGCCTCATATCAATTTTCTGACTATGCTATTGTTTGGTGGGAAGATTTACAGCTTAAAAGGCGTCTAAAGGGCAAGGGACTACCTCATACATGGTCAAAGCTAAAGAAACTCATGCGCAACAAGTATGTCCCTAGTTACTACTACCGAGAGCTAAATAGAAAGTTACGACTGTTTGGCCAAGGCTCTATGACTGTCACTGAATATGTGCATGAACTTGACCTTCTTCGAATGCGAGCTGGAGTACAAGAAGGAGAAGAAGCAAGCATGACCAGAATCATTGATGGGTTACGGCCTGAAATTAGAGACAAAGTTGAGATGTACACTTTCGTTGATAAAGAAGAGCTAGTGCATAAAGCCATCAAAGTTGAGAAGCGGTATAAAGAAAAACACTCCAAATCCTCATCTCATAGTTGGAGGGACTCTAGATCAGCATCGAAGTGGAAGGATTCTAAGGCTAAAGATGTTGCAAAATTCCCACCAAAAGCCAAGGAGGAATGCAAGCCCAAGATTGAGTGGAGAACTTCTTCTACTGATCGCACCTCTTCCCTTCAATGTTTTAGATGTCATGGAAAAGGGCATATTGGTTCCCAATGTCCCAATAAGAGGGCCATGATCCTCAAAGATAATGGTGAGTATGCCAGTGTGCATTCTAGTGATGAAAGTGCTGATGACATGCCTTCTTTGGTGACTGATTCTGAATTGGAGATTGATGAAGCTGAACCTGTTAAGGGAGAAGCATTAGTGGCTAGAAGAGCCCTAAACATGCAACCAAAGGAAGATGATGAACCAGAGCAGCGAGAGCTCATCTTCCACACTAGGTGCTTCATCAAGCATAAGGTATGTAGCATGGTTATTGATAGTGGTAGTATTACCAATGTTGCTAGTACCTTACTTGTTGAAAAGTTGGATTTACCTACTATGAAGCATCCTAAGCCTTATAAATTGCAATGGTTGAATGATAGTGCTGAAGCTAAGGTCACTAAGCAAGTTTTGGTTTCTTTTTCCATTGGCAACTACCATGCTGAAGTTTTATGTGATGTAGTCCCAATGCTTGCTGGACATCTTTTGCTTGGAAGACCATGGCAGTTTGATAGCAGAGCTCACCATGATGGTTACAAAAATTGCTATTCTGTACCTTTCAATGGAAAAATCATTGTATTAAAGCCTCTTAGGCCTAAGGAAGCTTATGATGACCAAGTAAGGATTGAGAAAGAATGCAAAAAAAAAAAAGTGGGTGGAGTGAAAAAGAGAGAGTATAGAAAAAAGAAAAGAAAAGGGATGAATATGAGAAAAATGAACAAAAGAAAGAGAGTCTATTTGCTGGAAAAAGTGAGGTTAAGAGAGCATTATTGAGTGAGCGAGTCTTGGTGCTTGTGTGCAAGGATGCTTATTTTTCTACTAACCAACTTCACCCCTCCTTGCCTTCTAGTGTTGTGGCTTTGTTGCAGGAATTTGGGGACCTATTCCCTGATGAAGTTCCCGATGGGCTTCCCCCCTTAAGAGGAATTGAGCATAGGATTGATTTCATCTCTGGAGCTTCTATACCTAATAGACCAGCTTATAGAGCCAATCCCGAAGAAACTAAAGAGATTCAACGCCAAGTTGATGAACTCATGAGGAAAGGCTTTGTAAGGGAGAGTCTAAGCCCATGTGCTGTTCCAGTACTTCTAGTGCCCAAGAAAGATGGTTCATGGCGAATGTGCGTTGATTGTAGAGCCATCAACAAAATAACAGTTAAGTATCGTTATCCTATTCCTCGGTTAGATGACATGCTAGATGAGTTACATGGTGCTACATTATTTTCTAAAATTGACCTACGGAGTGGTTATCATCAAATTCGCATGAAAGAGGGAGATGAATGGAAAACAGCTTTTAAAACTAAATTTGGATTGTATGAATGGTTGGTTATGCCCTTTGGGTTGACCAATGCACCTAGTACATTCATGAGCTTAATGAATCATGTTTTTCGTTCATTTATTGGAAAATTTGTGGTTGTCTACTTTGATGATATTCTTGTTTACAGCAGAACTTTAGATGACCATGTTATGCACTTGTGTGAGGTGTTTAAAACTCTTAGAGAAAACAGCTTGTATGCTAATTTTCAAACATGTTCTTTTTGCATGGATTCTGTTGTGTTTCTTGGCTTTGTTGTAGGAGCTCAAGGGATCCGTGTGGATGAAGAGAAGGTGAAAGCTATCAGGGATTGGCCAACCCCCACAAATGCTAATGAAGTAAGGAGTTTCCATGGATTAGCAAGTTTCTATAGGAGGTTTGTTAAGGATTTTTCATCTATTGCTGCACCTTTAAATGAACTTGTTAAGAAGCATGTTATTTTTAGATGGGGTGAATCACAAGAAAAGGCTTTTAACATCCTAAAGGAGAAATTAACTAATGCACCACTTTTGTGTTTGCCTAATTTTAATAAAATTTTTGAAGTGGAATGTGATGCTTCTGGAATTGGTATTGGTGCTGTTTTGATGCAAGAGTCTAGGCCTCTGGCTTACTTTAGTGAGAAACTAAGTGGAGCTTCCTTGAATTACTCTACTTATGATAAGGAGCTCTATGCTTTGAAAAGAACTTTGGAAACTTGGCAGCATTATCTTTGGTCCAAAGAGTTCATTATTCACTCTGACCATGAAAGTTTGAAGTTTCTAAAGTCTCAAGGTAAGCTTAACAAGAGGCATGCTCGCTGGTTAGAGTTCATAGAGACTTTTCCATATGTGATCAAGCATAAGTAGGGTAAGGAGAATGTTGTTGCAGATGCTCTTTCCCGGAGGTATTCCCTTATTACTTCTCTACATGCTAGGTTACTTGGGTTTGAACTGTTGAAAGGATTGTATCATTCTGATTGTGATTTTTCTGGGATTTGGTCTTCTTGTGAAAAGCATGGATTGAATGACTTTTACATATATGATGGGTTTCTTTTTAAGAAAAACAGATTGTGCATTCCTAAATGTTCTATGCGTGAATTTCTTGTCAAAGAAACTCATGGTGGTGGTTTGATGGGTCACTGGTATTGATAAAACTTTAGCTCTTTTGCATGAACACTTTTATTGGCCTGGTATGCGCAAAGATGTTGTGTCTGTTTGTGCTAAATGTGTGATATGTAGGCATGCAAAGTCTAAGGTTCAACCTCATGGTTTATATTCCCCTCTACCAGTGCCTTCCCAACCTTGGGTAGATATTTCTATGGATTTTGTGTTGGGTTTGCCTAGGTCTCAATCTGGGAAAGATAGCATCTTTGTTGTAGTGGATAGATTTAGTAAAATGGCTCATTTTATTGCTTGTTCTAAAACAAATGATGCTGTGCATATTGCTGACTTGTTCTTCACAGAAATTATTAGATTGCATGGATTGCCTAAAACCATTGTGAGTGATAGGGATGTAAAGTTTCTTAGCCATTTTTGGAGGACCTTATGGAGTAAGCTTGGAACCAAGTTGCTGTTTTCTACTGTGGCACATCCCCAAACAGATGGGCAAACTGAAGTCGTCAATAGAACACTCACTACCTTGTTACGTGCAATAATTCAAAAGAACTTGAAGAATTGGGTCAATTGCTTGCCTCATATTGAATTTGCATATAACAGGGCTATTCACTCTTCCACTTCCTTCTCTCCATTTGAGATTGTTTATGGCTTTAATCCTCTATCTCCTTTGGATATTCTGCCTTTGCCCTCTAGTGAACAAGCTAACCTTGATGGCAAGAAAAAGGCTGAGTTTGTGCAGGAATTACATGCAAAGGTGAGGGCCAACATCGAGAGAAAGAATGAGCAATATATAAAGCAAGCTAACAAAGGTCGTAGGAAAGTTGTCTTTGAGCCTGGAGACTGGGTTTGGGTACATTTACGAAAGGAGAGGTTTCCAGAACAACGAAAGTCTAAGTTGCAGCCAAGAGGAGATGTCCCTTTCCAAGTCCTGGAGTGAATCAATGATAATGCTTATAAAATAGATTTTCCTAGCTCCTATGGTAATGTAAGTGCTACATTTAATGTGTCTGATTTATCTCTCTTTGATGTTGTAGATTCGAGGATGAATCCTTTTGAGTCGGGAGGGAATGATAGAGGACCATGGAAGGATCAAGCATCAAAGGAAGACCAAAACACAGAGCTTAGAGCCCAAGCAAAAAGATGGAAGTCCAACACTCTAAAAGACCCATTACAAGGCATTGCAGGCCCAATGACGAGAGTAAGGACCAAATCTATGAAAGAGGCATTGAATTATTTGATAAAAGATCTTAAAGAGTTAGAACCTATCTATTTGGAAGAAGCATCCCTCAATCAGCCTATCAAGGGTCCAAACATGGTGATTACATTGCTAGAAGCCAAACAAGATGATGCACAAGGCCCATGTGCAGTCCAGATTGAAGAATTCACTCAAAATACCATGTGACAAGCATGTGCCTTGGAGGAGGAGCATAAGTGACGTCCAAGAATACTCAAGAAGCATCAAGAAGGCGTCTTTATGTATTAGTTATGGTTTAATTTCGTTTTTTTAAGTTTCCATTTATATTTGCATTAAATAAGGCCTTTTGGTCAAAGATTGCATAAGAATATTTTAGGTTAGTTTCCTATTTTTAGGTAGCAGCCTTTGTCTCCAAGAAAAGGTAATTTTCCTATTTCCTTTAGCCTTAATTGGTGCCAACCAACATAGCCAATCATCATTAAGGCATATTTATGGCATTTATGACGTAGGGTTTTTTTTTTCTAGATTGTTCTTTTGCTGCCTATGTAAGGCTACGTTTTTGGGAGAAAAGACATGAATGAATTTTTAGAGAATTTTTGTTTCTCGAGTGAGCTTTGCTTGCCGCCTCATATTCTCGTGCGAATACTCGACTGTATCAAGGACTGATCATCCTTGTGGTGTCTTTATGGCTAGGGTTGTAAGAGACAGGTTCTCTTAAGGTCCTACCTTTGATCGTTCGTCTAGTTTTCTAACTTATTTCTAGCTGATCCGTATTCGTACCTTATATCAAAATATGATCTCCCTTATATGTTTTCGCTTCTTCCTTAGGTGATTAGGATGACAATGCAGAGATTATTTTTTAATTAGTTTTGCGTTTTTCTCTTTTCATTCATTGTTTTACTTTTGTTTTTATTTTCTTGTTCTCTTATTTATTTTTCTAGTATGTGTATGTGATGTGGTTTTATAAAAAAATATGTATAATACTTGACAATTATTAATAAAACCCATCAAGTTGTTCTTTTTGTTAGAAAATGTTGTACTATACTCACTAATAGAAAAATGGCCTTTAACATAAGTTAAAGGTGGCCTTTAATGGATATTTTATAAGCGGTGTGAATTCTATCAATGTAATAAGTGCATGCTTTAATAAAAAAGAACACTTTTCACGGCATTTTTAATCAAAATTGCCATGAAAGTGTTACTTTTAACGGTGATTACTAAATCATTGCCATTAGTTGTACTCTATTACCACTTTATTTATCACTATGATATGTTACTTTTAATGACAGTTGTTTTAGTAACCGTCGTTTACTGTAGTCTTTCCAAGGTAGTTATCCATTTAACCGCTATCAAAAGGTTTTTTTTTTTACATTTTTCATTTTAAACCACCTACATTTAGTAAATTCAAGACAAACCAATTTCTAGGAAGAAAATTATGCAATCAGCAATGCCAAAATTCAAATGGTAATAAAAAATCTAAATGACATAAAAATCCAAATTGGCAAACTTTTAATGAACCAAACAGCTCTTTGTAAATCATAGGTGAAGGAAATAGTTCAATGATCAATCCTAAATAAGTTAAAAAACTATTGATTAAATATTTACAAAAGCTTTGACATGTTCTTAATCATCAAGGCATATGTAGAAGTATTATTTTTGCTAAATCATCCTTGATTAAGTTGATTATGTCATCTTCATATCTCAATTTGTTATCAAACGACATCAAATTAAAAGTAACAAAATAAGTAGGTAAATATTAAAGATGTGAATAAATTTAAGAATCAATAAAATATTAATCGTGACATATTCATATCTCATGTAAGTTCTCTATAAGCCCTATCTCAATGATATCATGCATATAGCAGATAACATAGTATTGGCATTTAACACTCCCAAATTGATGGTGGTACTAACAAAATAGAAAAATATAGAGCACATTAGGGAATATTAAACTTTATACCAAATAAATTTATAAAAGTAAAACTTAATTAGTTGAAAATAACTTGTGAAAAAATCCATGTATGAAGTTTATTAGTACCATGTGTTTGCGCTCTAAAAAATTTGACACCCTAAGTAGCCCTATCACCAATTAGAAAAAAATAACATGCTAAAGTTTATGCTTCATAAATTCATAAAACAAAACTCACATGTTAACGATATATACAATCTTAGGATCTAGTTGTCTAAATAGTGAATCGAACCAATAAACAACATTCTCATGATGGGCAATGACAAGCAAGTCTAATGAATACTACAAAATATTACCACATTATATATGATTTTATTATACTATGTATATGTGTGTCAAACATAAGAGTATACTTAATGTCACATCCTAAATTTCCTAACTAGGGTAAATGAAGCCTAGTGAAGGAAAATATTAGAGTCTGGTTGGATGAAAGGACTAAATCATAAAGAAAGAAAGTTCTTTATGGCATATGTAAAAATTTCAAAGGGACATAATTGTAAAGTTTTAAGGGACTAAAGTGAAAACTAAAAAGTTTCCATGGAATAATATAAAGGTAGACGTAAGTTAAGGCCTTTAAGTGTAATTATGAAGAATTAAGGGATATAAGGGTAATTTTTAAAAAGAAGGGACATGCATGGTCTTTGTAAAAATTTTAAGGTGAATAGTGAAAATGTCCAAAAACATCTTGAATCTAAAGTTATGGAAAGATAGAGGGATTTTCCTAATCCATTTGACCGGAATCAAAATTTTCATTTAAGGCCCTGATTAATTATATGATTTACTAAAAGAATTAAATTTTTAATAATTATTTTTGCATAATGCTAGATCATATATCTAACAAAAGGTATAAACTTGAATGGAAAGTTCATAAGGTACAGGAACAGAGGGCCAGGGCTAAGAAATTCCTTAGTAAAATGTGAAAAGAGAAAAATGCCCCTAGTGTTGTAAAAATTAATAAAACAAAATGGAGGGCATTTTAGTTATATAACCCTAGACAGGAAATTAAAGAGGGTTATAGGAATAAGGACTAGGGTTGAGAAATATCCTGGCAAAATGTAAAAAGAAGAAAATGCCTCTTGGGTTATAAAAGTGAATAAAAATGAACTAAGGGCATTTTAGTATTTTTTTCAAGGTTTAAGAAATTAAATTTATACCCAGTCTAAGAATGTCAAAGGCCAGAAAAGTTTAGACAATTTGATTTAGAAAATAAATTATGAAACCTCATAAAAATTTGATTAAAAAATAGTTTAGTTTTAGCAAAATCTAACTGGGCCTATATAGGATTAGACTAGATTTTTAAAACCAGCCTTTTCTCCCCTTAGATAGGGCCACCTAGCCTATATAATGTCATGGATGATGTAAGCAAGCTAGGTGGTTAAATCTTGGCCATCCATTTCAAGATTAGATCTTAGCAAGATCTAATCTCACCTTGGCCTATAAATACCTACCCCTTAAGCATGGTCGACAACTTTGTGAACCATAGGGAACCTCTTTCAAATTTTTCTCTCAACCCCAAAATCAATCTTCCAATATAATCTTCAAGCTAAGCCATGTAAATCTTCCTTTAAGCTTTGGATTATGTAGTAGGAATATTTCTCTTTGATTTGGATGGTGAAATGTCATTTTTCCTCTCTTGTAGTGTGTAGGCCAAAATATTATACTATGGTGGGAGGATGATTTTTGAGTTATAGATAGCTTAGACAAGTTGAAAAAAATAGGATTAAGTGGTTTAAGCTTGCTCAATCCATGTGATCTTGGAACTCCATCTTTGTCATACTTGCTACCACTGTATGAAACTCTAGAAAGGAATTGGAATTGGATGAGTTTGATACTTTCAATAGGTTTAAAATAGAAAATTATGTGGGGTTAAGTAGAAAAACAAGCATTAGAATCAAAATATAAAATTTTTGGAATTTTAGGGGTAGTGTCAGGTTCTATCCAGATTCAAGGAGGGAGTTTGAATTTCAAAATTCTAGCTCCATAATTGAATTCTACAGGGAAAATTTTGTAGGATTGAACATTGAGAATAAATTTTGGATTGATGGAGCTTAAAGCCCTAAACGTGGACTAAAAGAGAACTTAGTCTATTCAGTTTTGGAATTATATTTATGGATTGTATTGTGACATGCCATTTCTTTGCAATATATAAGCTTTGACATTTGACAAAGGAGGACTCACATTAGAGGAAAAGAACAAGGAATCACCAAGAGGTAGCAAGGATAACTTACTTTCAAGTTTGTTATGTTGATTGTTTAATAGCATTGTATTTATGATGTTTGGTTGAACTTATTATATGATGTTGCTATGAGTACGTTTCCATGAGCTATGATTGTTATTGCATCTCCTTGTGTCACATCCTTACTTTTAACCTCAATTATACTCCATTAGAAGTGATTAGAACCAATTATATAATCATTTGCTTTAAAAACATCCATTTCCAAAGATTTGCTGTCGAGTACTGTTCACTATTACTGTTCATTTCGTAATTCTAGAACATGCACCCTACTTTAAAAATTCATAATTAATTGTAGAAAAATCGAAATAATATGGTTCCAATTTTTAATGAAATCTATTTCACATATTTTTGAGGAAAAAATATAAAATTGAGGTTTTATTGTCCCAATGAAATCAGTTTAATCGTTGAAAATCACTGTTCATTTGGTAAAATCTGGAAGTTCCAGTTTCTTCGCTTAACCTCAAAAATTAATTTCTCTTTGGTTACTTATCCAAATGAGCTGTGTTACCTATGGATTTGAATCTCTAGAAGTTCTCTTTAATCTCATAAAATTTCATAGAAAAACTCATTCATTTGTTATATGAAATCATTGCGTGAACGTCACTGCCTCTCAGGACTCGTTTTATCTCAATTCCAGATCTTACTTCCAACTTTGAAAAATCAGAACAATTCGGATACTTATCCAAATGAGGTATTCTTGGTGTCTATTTAAAGATCTGTATCTTAACTTTAATCATACCAAGTTTCAGTCTAAAAATCGTTGATTTAGATATCATAAACATTGTCACATCACCACGGCCTCAAAACAGGATTATAGAAACATATACTATGCATACTAGCATATCATCCCATAGTGTCATGTAAGTCATATAACTTGTTATACAAACTTAATCATCAACAATTACTCTCTTACCTTGAGAGGATCCAGCACCTAAAACATAGTTATGCATGTGGAAGGAATGAGATTTCATGGAAATCCCAATAGAAAGTTATACAAACTATAATATCATGCATGAATAATTGTATGCTTAACATGTTATCATGTAATGGGAGCTACTTCATAATGGTACATAAGCAAACTCTAACATGCATATTGTCATGACATAACTTGCAAGGAGTTGCAATCATTCATACTTCATCATAACATGATGACATAAGCTCAAGCTCAACCAAACACCATAATCAACAAGCAAGCAAAACAATTAAACAAACATGAGTTATAGTTAGGTATCCTTGCTACCTCTTAGCTATCTTGGTCAAGACCTTCTTGAAGTTCTTTCCTTCCTTCACAAATGTCAAAACCTAGCCATTACAACATAATATCAAGTTACAACTCAACTTGAAATCAAATCTAAGACTAGGTTTTCACTAGCTCCCTTTCTTTCTCTAATTTATGTTTCCTACTTCCACCTTTCCAAAATAAATTCTCATGGTTTATTTCCATATAATTTTTCATGTAGAATCCAAATATGAAATTAGAATTTCCAAAATCAAAACATATCAATTGCTACAGTGCCAAACCGAAATGCATGCTCTTGTTTTCCAAAAATTCTCATTTTCATTCCAATGCTTCCAATACTTGTTCTCCTACTTTATCCCCACACAAATTTCCATTTTAAACTCATTGGAAGCATCAAAATCATAAAATTCCATCATATGAACAGTACCATGTATAGTACCAGCAAGAACACAAAACCCTAAATCCAAACATACTTAAGTTCACAAGCTTATACCACTTGATTCTAGCTTGTTTAAGCTTGTCTAAACTATCGATAACATAAAACTCATATTTTAACCACATATGAGCAGCACTTCCAGCAGCAACCATAAGGGAAATATAGCATGAAAACCCCTTAAAACCATGAGCTAACTTGCTAAAACAAAGCTCAAGATCAAGGGAGATGATTACCTTGCTTGTTACTTCACTTTGGTTGCTTCTTTCTTGGTTGAATGGAAATTTTGCAAGAGTTTCCCCATGGTTCACCATGCATGCCGAAGTGTTCTGAATAGGGGGTATTTATAGAGAAATTTGGGTTGAAATGGATAAGATTGATTTGGTTACTATTGATCTAAAGGCTCACATTTAATCTTGGATTTTACTTTTTCTAAAAAGAATAATTATTACATCATGTGGGACAGCTCATGGGACACCTAAGAGGGTTAGGTGGCATGCTGCCCATGCAAAGAACCTTCTGGAGAAATTTCAGTCCAATCCAGTACCGATCAGTGCAGTTTCACAACAACCGGACTGTGTTATGTTCCTAATTTTTTATAATATACCAGGATATGTATTATATCCTGGAAATTAATGTATAGGCTTCTCATATCATTGAAAATGTTATACTGAGTATTTATCTGCCATCCATCTCTTGGGAAATGACCAAAATACCCTTAGTGTCCTTTCTTGCATTGTACTAACCCTAAGGGCAAAATCGTCATTTCATACCTCTTTACACTGCCTCAGGGCATATATTGACTCTATATAATCATATTTATACTATGTCCCACGTTTTTGGCCTGTCTATAATGACCAAAATGACCTCCATCCATCACTAGTACAATATGGGCATCTAGGAGCATTTTCGTAATTTCATACTTTTCCTAGATTGCTCTGGTCTCTGGCCCACATAACTGTCCAATCACCTTAATGGGCTTATGATGGCGCCATTTGCCTGTATTATCTTTATGGCGCAATTCACGTTATAACTCTCCCGATCCTATTTATCGGGTATTTTATTTCACTGAAAAATCCGGTTTGGCTTCTACAGGATTCCTTTTCCGATTCTGTCAATTTTATAAATTCATATATTAAATATATGAATTTTCTATAAAGTCTCATATGATTTTTAGATCTGAAAAATACTGTAATAATTCCTTCTAACTTTAGGAATTTATATCAATTAATCGGGACCTCAAATCAAAATTCTGTGTTATGTTAAACTGACCGGAATATTTTTGTCTATCTACTGGTAAAATTTGGGTCTGATCTGATTCCGGGCATTTTTGGCCTGTTTTGGCTCAACTTTTCCATATTTACATTTAGGTCCCTTAACTTTTGAATAATTGCACTTTAGTCCCTAAACTTTTCATTAATTGCATTTAAGTCCCTCCTTTTTCTTCTACTTTCACTTTTCACCTTCAAACTTTTCAATTTATATTTTGGTCCCTATTCTTTTCTTAGTTATTAATCCGTCCATTTCTTTTTGCAATCTGATACAGTTTATTCCAAGAATCTTATATCTATTGCAGATAAACTGTACAGGTACATCAGGTCAGAAAATTGGGGATATGACATTTCTCTCCCCCTTAAAATAAATTTCGTCCTCGAAATTTACATTACATATATACTAAGGAAATAGTTCAGGGTATATCTCTCTCATCCTTTCCTCTGCTTCCCAAGTAGCTTCATTCTCTGTTAATCCCTTCCAGACCACCTTAACTAGAGGGATCTGCTTATTTTGCAACTGCTTGACCTTTCTATCTACTATATGTACTGGTCCAACTTTATAAGTCAAGTCATCTCGCAGTGCAATATCATCCTACTCAATCACATGTGATGGATCTGGAACATACTTCTTTAATTGGGAAACATGGAACACATCATGAATCTTGCTGAGATATGGAGGAAGAGCTAATTTATAAGCCACTGATCCTACTCTTGAGAGGATATGAAATAGCCCAATGTATCTAGGATGCAGCTTCTTCACTTTGATTGATCGTCCAGCTCCTGTTGTTTGAGTCAACTTAAGGAATACATGCTTTCCTTCTTCAAACTCCAACGGCTTCCTTCTAACATCAGCATAACTCTTCTGTCTGCTTTAAGCTGTTAATAGCCTTTTTCTGATCTTATCAATCTGTACTGCTGTCTGGTCTACTAGATCAGGACCAAACATCCTCCTTTCACTCAACTCCACCCAGCATAAGGGAGATCTACACTTTTGTCCATACAGTGCTTCAAATGGAGCCATCTGAATGCTAGCTTGATAACTGTTGTTATAGGCAAACTCTGTCAACGGCAGATCGACATCCCAACTTCCTTTGAAATCTAAGACACAAGCTCTCAACATATCCTCAAGCATCTGGATCGTTCTCTCAGATTGACCATCTGTTTGAGGATGGTAGGATGTACTAAATCTGAGAGTAGTGTTCATTTCTTTATGTAAAGCTCGCCAAAAGTTTGATGTAAACTGAGGATCTCTGTCAATAATACTACTGGGAATACCATGTAGTCTAACAATCTCTTTTATATAGAGTTTCGCCAGCTTCTTTAGAGAATCCTTTTTATTGATTGCCAGGAAATGAGCCGACTTCATTAATCGGTCAATTATTACCCATATAGCATCATGCTTAGTAGGAGTCATGGGCAGTCCTTCAACAAAATCCATGGCAATGCTGTCCCATTTCCACTCGGGTATCTCTAGTGGTTGTAATTTCCCTGCTGGCTTCTGATGCTCAACTTTCACCTTTTGACATGTCAAACATTTGGACACATAATTTACAACATCTTTCTTTAATCCAGGCCACCAAAATAAACTCTTCACATCATGATACATCTTGGTCATACCTGGATGTACTGTATACTTGCTTTTATGTGCCTTCTCTAGTATCTTTTCTCTCAATCCCATTGCATTGGGAATATATGGTCGTCCCCTAAATCGTAGTAATCCATCTTGGAACACATCAAAGTTTTTAGTTTCTCCTCTTTCTAGCTTACCTTTGAAAATTTCAGCTAGCCTATCTTGCTCCTGAGCCTCTTTTATCTCATCCTCAATAAAAGCTTTAATCTGCGTTCCTCCATAAGAACTTTCTGATGTCTGCATTTGATACAGAGGACTCCAATCTCGAACATCTTCTATCAGTTCTAGCTCTTTGATCATGAGACTAGCAACCTACACCACCTTTCTGCTCAAGGCATCGGCCACTACATTAGCTTTTCCTGGATAGTATTTGATCTGGAAATCATAATCCTTTAGAAATTCCATCCATCTCCGTTGCAGGTACTTCAGGCTTTTATGATCACAGTACAGTTCTATGGTAGCTCTATACAAGTAGTGCCTCCATATCTTAAGAGCATAAACTACCGCTGCAAGCTCCAGATCATGCGTGGGATAATTCTCTTCATGTGGCTTTAACTGTTAAGAAGTATAGGCTACCACTCGTCCTTGCTGCATCAACACACATCCCAACCACTGCTTGCTAGCATCAGTGTAGACTACATAAGTTTGAGTTGGGTCTGGAATAATCAGCACAGGAGTCGTGGTTAATCTCTGCTTTAGTTCATGAAAACTGGCCTCACACTTCTCATCCCACTTGAACTGCTGATTCTTTCTTGTCAGCTTGGTTAATGATAGAGCAATTCGAGAAAAGTCCTTAATAAATCTTCTATAATACCCTGCTAAGCCCAGAAAACTTCTGATCTCTGTCACTGTCCTTGGCTGTTCCCAGCTTAGCACTGCTTCAACTTTGCTAGGATCTACAGCTACCCCTTCATGGGATATGACATGACCGAGAAATTTGACTTATTGCAGCCAAAACTCACATTTACTAAGCTTAGCATAGAGTTGTTTCTCTTTAAGAGTACTAAGAACAATTCTCAAATGCTCTTCATGCTCTACAGCAGATTTGGAGTACACTAGGATATCATCAATGAAAACTACCACAAACTGATCTAGGTAAGGCCTGAAGATTCTGTTCATGTAATCCATGAAAATTGCAGGTGCATTCGTTAGACCAAAGGGCATCACTAGAAATTCAAAATGACCATATCGAGTCCTGAACGCAGTCTTTGAAATATCATCTGCTTTGATTCTGAGTTGGTGATAACCTGACCTCATATCAATCTTAGAGAATAAGCTTGCTCCAACCAACTGGTCTAACAAATCATCAATTCGGGGAAGAGGGTACTTATTCTTAACAGTAATCTTATTCAACTCCCGATAATCAATGCAAAATCTGAGACTACCATCCTTCTTCTTGACGAATAACACTGGAGCACCCCATGGAGAAACACTGGGTCAGATGAAACCCTTCTCTAATAGTTCCTCTATCTGCTTTTTAAGTTCAATCATCTCATTGGGAGCCATACGATATGGGGCTTTAGATACTGGTCCAGCTCCAGGTACAATGTCAATTGCAAACTCCACTTCTCGTTCTAGAGGCAATCCCTGAATCTCTTTCGGAAATACTTTGGGAAATTCTCTAACCACGGGAATTGCTTCAATTCCTTCTTCCACTTCTGCTTGAACAGAAAAGAAGACCATATATCCCTGACATCCTTTTCGTAAACATCTATCCGCTTGAGCCTCTGTCAGGAAATTCAGTTTCACCTCTGGATTCACATTTGGGGTTTGTGGACAAAGAACTAGAGTTTTGTTTTTACAATCCAGCATTACATTATTAGCAGACAACCAATTCAATCCAATTATGACATCAATCTCATGGAATGGCATGCATATGAGGTCAAGAGTAGTGCAACAACATTCATATCGAATGACACTATTTAGGAAGACATCTGATGTAACAACTTTAGCATTTGTAGGGGTTGTGACACATATGGCATAATGCAGCTTGCTAATTGTAAGGCCCAAACATTTAGCACATTCATAAGAAACAAAGGAATGACTTGCACCCGAATCAAACATAGCAATCACAGCATGATTATTGAGATAGATGATACCTTGGATCATCTCGGGTGATATTTGTGCCTCTTCCCTTGTCATTGCAAACACTCGCCCTTGAGTGCACGGCCTTTGATAATTAGATGCTTGAGGACAATTCCTGGAGAAATGTCCAGGCTTCCCACATGTGTAACAGACATTTTGCCCCATCAAGCATGGTCATGGTTCTTCCCACATTTGTCACATACTCTAGACCTCTGATCTCTATTATTTGTGTCACCCCTATAGTTTCCTCTGTTAGGCTTTCGGTTCTGCTGCCACTGCCTTTTTCTCTTCTTATTGTAGCTACTGCCACTGGCTGGATTTCTATCCTGGTTAGGTCTTTCAGGAGCACCATTCTCTCTGCTTATTGGTCTCATCAGCATCCGGTGATTCAGACTATTCTCAATAATTCTGCAGGCCTCTACTGCTTTATTGAACTAATGGTATTGTTGAGGGGTCATCTTATCTTTCAGAGTAGTATTCAATCCCCTGATCATCCTTTCCGTCATCCATCGCTCATCATCCACTTGTCGCAGGTAAGTGGAATACTGGGAAAGACGGATGAACTTTGCCAAGTATTCGTCAAATGATTCTTTTTCTCCTTGTCTTAGCACAAGGAATTTTGCTTCTCGTTCATCCCGCACTGACTGGGGAAAATACTTCTCATAAAACTGTTCAAGGAACACTTCCCATGTGATAGGAATGTGTCTGGCCTGCAATACTAGCTCTGTGTTCTTCCACCATCTGTCGGCATCTCTCTCTAACTGGTAGATTGCCATCTGTGCTTTACTCTCAGACGGACAACCCAGTACCTTGAAGATCTTCTCTAGTCTACTGATCTAATCCTCCGCTTTCTGTACATCGAATGTTCCCTTGAACGTCAGAGGACTATGCTTACAGAACTTAGCCATCCATTGTTGAATACCAGTAGGATCTACTATTTGTCCTGTCTGTCTCGGTAGTTCTGTTGTCTGTTAAACCATCTCTGATTCTGTATTAGTTGTACCTGCAGACTCTGGGTGTCTGAGGTTCTCCACTGCTTCAGCTACAGCTACTGCTATAGCAGCATCCCTTTCCTGCTCACTCCTTGCTTGAGTAGCTTTTACTTCCTCTATCAGCTTCTGCTGCTATTCCAACCGTTCTAGAATCAACTGATTAATATCTCCGGCATTTTAGGGTTCACCCGAAGCACTAGCTCTTCTGGTTCTTACCATTTTGTTTTACTATCGTAATAGGAAATAGGAAAGGAATATTATAATTAACATACTTTATATTTCATTTAAAACATAGCATACAGCAAGTTCAACAGCATTACTTCCATAACATTCACACATACCATAGCCTCTCTGTCATAAGTACATTCATATGTTCACTTATGTATCAGTCTAAAATAATCTATTCAGAGCATTTCCTAAGCTAGAATCCTATGCTCTGATACCAAAATGTCACATCCTTACTTTTAACCTCAATTATACTCCATTAGAAGTGATTGGAACCAATTATATGATTATTTGCTTTGAAAACATCCATTTCCCAATATTTGCTCTCGGGTACTGTTCACTATTACTGTTCATTTGGTAATTCCAGAACATGCACCCTACTTTGAAAATTCATAATTAATTGTAGAAAAATCAAAATAATATGGTTCCAATTTCTAATGAAATCTATTTCACATATTTTTGAGGAAAAAATATAAAATTGAGGTTTTATTGTCCCAATCAAATCAATTTAATCGTTGAAAATCACTGTTCATTTGGTAAAATCTGGAAGTTCCAGTTTCTTCGCTTAACCTCAAAAATTAATTTCTCTTTGGTTACTTATCCAAATGAGCTGTGTTACCTACGGATTTGAATCTCTAGAAGTTCTCTTTAATCTCATAAAATTTTATAGAAAAACTCATTCATTTGTTATATGAAATCATTGCGTGAACGTCACTGCCTCTCAGGACTCGTTTTATCTCAATTCCAGATCTTACTTCCAACTTTGAAAAATCAGAACAATTCGGATACTTATCCAAATGAGGCATTCTTGGTGTCTATTTAAAGATCTGTATCTTAACTTTAATCATACCAAGTTTCAGTCTAAAAATCGTTGATTTAGATATCATAAACATTGTCACATCACCACGGCCTCAAAACAGGATTATAGAAATATACACTATGCATACTAGCATATCATCCCATAGTGTCATGTAAGTCATATAACTTGTTATACAAACTTAATCATAAACAATTACTCTCTTACCTTGAGAGGATCAAGCACCTAAAACATAGTTATGCATGTGGAAGGAATGAGATTTCATGGAAATCCCAATAGCAAGTTACACAAACTATAATATCATGCATGAATAATTGTATGCTTAACATGTTATCATGTGACGGGAGCTAATTCATAATGGTACATAAGCAAACTGTAACATGCATATTGTCATGACATAACTTGCAAGGAGTTGCAATCATTCATACTTCATCATAACATGATGACATGAGCTCAAGCTCAACCAAACACCATAATCAACAAGCAAGCAAAACAATTAAACAAACATGAGTTATAGTTAGGTATCCTTGCTACCTCTTAGCTATCTTGGTCAAGACCTTCTTGAAGTGCTTTCCTTCCTTCACAAATGTCAAAACCTAGCCATTACAACATAATATCAAGTTACAACTCAACTTGAAATCAAATCCAAGACTAGGTTTTCACTAGCTCCCTTTCTTTCTCTAATTTATGTTTCCTACTTCCACCTTTCCAAAATAAATTCTCATGGTTTATTTTCACATAATTTTTCATGTAGAATCCAAATATGAAATCAGAATTTCCAAAATCAAAACATACCAATTGCTACAGTGCCAAACCGAAATGCATGCTCTTATTTTCCAAAAATTCTCATTTTCATTTCAATGCTTCCAATACTTGTTCTCCTACTTTATCCCCATACAAATTTCCATTTTAAACTCATTGGAAGCATCAAAATCATGAAATTCTATCATATGAACAGTACCATGTACAGTACCAGCAAGAACACAAAACCCTAAATCCAAACATACTTAAGTTCACAAGCTTATACCACTTGATTCTAGCTTGTACAGGATTCCTTTTCCGATTCTGTCAATTTTATAAATTCATATATTAAATATATGAATTTTCTATAAAGTCTCATATGATTTTTAGATCTGAAAAATACTGTAATAATTCCTTCTAACTTTAGGAATTTATATCAATTAATCGGGATCTCAAATCAAAATTCTGTGTTGCGTTAAACTGACCGGAATATTTTTGTCTATCTACTGGTAAAATTTGGGTCTGATCTGATTCTGGGCATTTTTGGCCTGTTTTGGCTCAACTTTTTCATATTTACATTTAGGTCCCTTAACTTTTGAATAATTACACTTTAGTCCCTCCTTTTTCTTCTACTTTCACTTTTCACCTTCAAACTTTTCAATTTGTATTTTGGTCCCTATTCTTTCCTTAGTTATTAATCATTCCATTTCTTTTTGCAATCTGTTACAGTTTATTCCAAGAATCTTATATCTATTGCAGATAAACTGTACAGGTGCATCAGGTCAGAAAATTGGGGATATGACACCTTGCACTATATATCATGACAATATGCATGTTAGAGTATGCTTGTGGATAAGGTTATGTTGTTCCCATGTCATATGCATGTAATTAAATAATTCAACTTAATGAATGTTAATGTGCTATCTCTTGTTAATACACGTAATTAAATCTCATTCCTCCCATAAATTTGACATTGTTTTAGGGCCTTGATCATCTAAGGAAAAGCATAAATGTGGACAATTAGTCATGCTTTGGATGTAATTATGATAACACATGTTGTAATAAACTAATGTGAATATTGTCATGTAATTCTAAAGGAGGCAGTGCCATTGTAGATCTATTTTGACTATGTTGCTGGATGAACTTTAGTATGATACTTGGCATATATAAAGTTAAGATAATGAAATTTAAATTTACACTAAGATGAACTAATTTGGACAAGTACACAATATAATATGATCTTTCAAATTTAGAGTTCATCATCTAGAAGATTGGAAATAAGCAAATTCATAGGTCTTGGAGCAGCCAGAATTCAACTCCAACTTGTCCTAGTAAATGGACAAATTTATCTATGAAATTTAGTAAGCTTAAAGTACACATATCAAGCTTTAAAATTATAGGTAATTTGTCTTATTTGGATAGGTGAGCTAGGAGATATGAATTTTTAAAATTAAAACAAAAATTTGGATGGTTTAGAATTTACCATATGAACAGTAAAATTAAATGATTTAACTGTATTGATTGGCTAAGAAACGTCCATTTTCATATTTTTCCCTCATAGAAAACTAAAATATCTTCAATTAGGAATTTGAACTACTTCTTTTTATTTTTTGTAGAATTAATGATGAATTTTTAAATTTGGTCAGAAATATGGAAATTCATTCTTTTTGAAAATTCATTCTTTTTATTTTAAGAGGATTTTAGGTGGTTCCATTAGCTTCCAATTGCATATATATGAGAGGTAAATAATGATGTTACACTTACCCTTTAATGTAAGATGTAAAATATATCGTCCTCTTGATTCCGTTCATAACATCCACCATGTACATCATCATAGAATTCCAATCATTACTTGCCTTTACACCTTTTACGAACACATGAAACCATATGTGTCTACTTTTGTTTCATCCTGGAATTTGCGATAGAAGTGGTTGTTGTTTAAAAGAGAAAGAATCAATGTAAGTATGATCAATCATAAAGTATTAAAATAAATTTGTAACTTATAATATGGCTAACTAGATGATAGATAGATCTAGCATATAAAAAATTTAGGAATTGCATTATATCATTCATATCCAAGGTGAATTATACAGCTCGTTTATACTCAAAATCCCTAGTGGAATTGTGAAACTAAGTTATTCCTCCATATCATCCACCAGAGTATGAAGATTTGACAAATTTCAAATCTTGAGGGTATGGTTAGATCAAGAGGTTTGAGCTTGTATTTATTCTCCTTCTTTATTTTTGGCTTCTGTTCCACCTTCTTAAATGTTGGCTTCTTTTCCTCCTTCTTTGATTCCAGCTGCTCCTGTGTGATCAACTTCTTTTTTGTGCTTGAGTTTTTTATATATTTCTCCATATTTTAGAAATAATCTTTGGGTTGGTTACCTTGAAGTTTATATGTTTATTGTTTGTTAGTTAATGAAATGCATTAGACTAGGTCTGTTGGTCTAATTAGTTTTCGCTATTAAGTTATTGACACTTAATTAGTTTTGGCAACCAGGTTAGTGATATGCATTAGGTTCTATTGGTCTAATAAGTGATTAATTGTTTATTTTTGGTTCTATAGATAAATATAGATCATGATAATACCTTTAGTGCTACTAACCATAATCCCAATCAATAACCCCCAATAATGATTAGATAGATAGTGGGAAAATGAGATGTGGCACAACGCATCAAGAGTGATCCTTGTGTTAGAAAGGAGGTTAAAGAAGAAAGGAAAGAGGGTAAGAAATTGCATATGGTATGGAATAACAAAGGATAAGCCATTGATTCTACAAAGTTTAAAAGCTACTTTGAGGCAGTGGCAAGACAAAATTTCCCCAACACTTTGTTTGACTCAAGGCAAGCAACATAATCAATAAAGGAAATAGTTTGGGTTGAAGTATAGGTAAGATATATTAAGCTATAGGTAGTTCATATTGTGTTGTTAATCAGGATATCTCAGACTAATAAGTTGATTTTTGTGTGTTGCAGTCAGGATTTAATATAGATAAAAGTAGAAGTAAGCTCGTTCTTGAGAAAGTTGGGAGGCCACTATGCTCTTCCTGTGGGCTTGTGATGAGAAAATATTTGAAGGATCCCTACTTTACTGATAAGTTAGAGGTTTCTCTACTGATATAGTGTGGTAAAACAAGCCAATTAGGCTACTTTTACAAGGTCCCATCGAGAGGAAGCTTTCAAGGTGATATTTATTACCAATTTATTTGTCAATAGTATTTAATGTAACTCTTGAGTTGAATTTTATGTGTTTTCGTATTAAACCAGTAGATCAAGGAGAGGGTGAATAACCAATCCCTACTAAAAAGGGCCATTAGGCTATTCATGCCTCAAGAAATTGATGAAAGAGAAGGAGGGACCATATCCTACTCCATCTCGCTAGATAATATGGGCATTGGAGAGGGCATTATTGACAATCCTTGCTAGAAAGAGGTTGCCAAAAAATTGGTATTATAATGATATTGATCAAATAATAATTTGTTAATATTATATATATTTACATAGCAATGATGGATACATAAGAGAGCATGTCCCAAGAAGTCTTGCAAGGCAAACGTGATGCTGATGAGGATATACTAGAAAATGTATTAGGGACTCTTGACCACCCTGGTCTTCTGAGGGGCATCGACTTTGGAGTCTCCAAGCAAGCTTTTTTTAAAGCGGAAAAAGCCCAATAGGGTTACCAATAAGTAACTTGAACATTATCTTCAGGTAACCCAATATTGCAAGAGCAATTTCACACCCACTAGGTCATCATTGATAAATACATGAAGGTGACACTCTTAGAAAGCTAGTGGAGAAAGTAGCACAAGAACAAAAGATAGCTACACAATCCCATCTCAAAAGCTACTTGATATAGTGTTACTCAAATTCAAAGCCTCCAACTTTATTCTCGTCACACTACATAATATTACTTTATATTTTTTTAGGGTGAGGCAGACATTGACTATTTGGCAAACATCTCTAAACAATATACAGTTGCAATTAGGCTATATGTATAACATACAAGGGAGACCATGCTTTATAATGTGTCTTTCCCTGCTAATCATGTAATGATGTGATACATCAAGATGACTTTTCAACTTTCAAGGTTCATTTGCATATTCCAACTGGACCAATCACAAGAGTAAAAGCTAAAAGAATTAAGGAAGAATTGAATGGGTTAGTTCAAGAGGCATTAACAAAGCAAATGACAATTGGAATGATAAATTAGATTAAAAGTATTAAGGACATAATTAATTTTATTTGTACTAAAAATGAAGCCATTGAACCTATTTTGGGATTGGAGACACTAATTTAAAGGCACTGGACCAAGTAATAAACATGGAAAAACTCATTTGGGCCTAAATAATCACTTTTTGGGTTTAAGATGTTGATCATATTTTTATTATTGTATTTGTGAGAAAATTAGTATTGGTTGGAAGACATGACTTTTAGATTTCTAAGTTACTTGCATTAAGTCATTATTTTATTTACAATTTTAAGTTTCTAGTTTATTTGAGTTCCTAAGCTAAATTTAATACTTTTTAGGTTAGATTTCAAATGATCTCTTCAAAAATATTGTGTGACTCATTTTAAAATCAAATTGGATTATTGATTGGAAGTTGTATTTCTGCACTTTGTTTCTTGAAAGTTGTTTCTCTCTAGGGTTCTTCATAGAACTAACAAACTTATTAAGGTTTGATCAACCTTATGGTGTCTTCTAACACTTCAAGTCATTATTTTTCTATGTTCAAGGATTTAAGTGAATCACTATACCTCTTTTTAGCGTATTAGGGTGCATATATTCATATTGTTGTAGGTTATGGTATTTTCTCTAGTGGTTTCACACCATCTTAGTATCAGAGTTTCAGATCTAAACGTAGGTCATATATTTCTATTCTTTGTTACCATTTTTGTTCATTGTTTTGTGCCTTTTCTTGTGTTTATTCATCTTATTCGTTTTTGTCTGTCATTATAAACTTTGTCCTTGTCCTACAAGTTTTTCTTTGTGTTTTTTGATGTTCAGTAGGTCATTTTTTTTCATTTAAAATCCTTTATTTCTGTTCATATTAGAATCGCTTCAATTTGAGTTTTCTACAAAGAGTTATAGCCATTTCAAAAATGTGTTTTCTGGAATTTTTGGGTTTAGATTGCTGAATTGTTATTTTTGTTATATTTCATGATTTTCTTCATATTTCAGTTAAAAAGAGTATAAAAGTAAAAGAAAAAAAATGAAAGAAATGAGAATTGGAAAAAATACAGAAAGAAAAACAAGAAAAAAAGTTACTCTAGAAGTATGTTTTGAGCAAGTCCATCTTCATATCTAGAGTTTGTTTTAACATTTGCAATCTTTGTGTCAAATTGAACTCTTGATTTCCTTAAAATCTAATCTCAACATCTATTTTTGTCATTCTTAAAATTCCTAAGTGTTGGTTGATTATGCGAATTGTGATTGCTTTGGTTAACTTGCTTAGTTATTTAAAGAGCCTTAAGAGTAACTTTTGGGTGGAAAAAGGCAAGAGTGATATACATCAACTTAAAAGGAAAGTTTGAGTGAAACACAAGTGTTGAGTGACATTCTTGAGGGAAGCACATGAGAAAATTTGTAGGAACTTATTTCATTAACATTTTTTTAGTCACAATGTCTAATACAGATGAAATATCTAATGGTAGTAGAAGAATTTGATAAATGATGTTCAAAGATTTAGGGTAATGGAGCAACATTTTGCACGCATGTAAGTGGTTTATGGGAAATAAGGGATAGGTTGTAGTGGCAAGAAGAAATAATTGCAAATATGCAAGGAGCGAGACCTAATCCCAGAAGGCATGAAGGCTAAGGGAGGTTCTTATGGATGAATTTGAATTTAAAGAGGATGAGAATATTACTAATAAGGATAAATTTGAATATGAATTGGAAGTATGAATAAATAGGCATAGAGGAAATAGGAATAGAAGGAGACATGTGTCATGTCCTACTTTAACCCCTCAGAGTACATATTAGGAAGTGTGTTTAATTAACGGAAGTATTACTTTGGCCCAATTTTTTTTTTTTAAATTTGACACTCAGGTACTATTTATTTGGTGAATTCCAGATTAACAGTTCAATCACATAAAGATACATCTACTACATTAAAACTTTATCCTCTTCTCTTTGCTCCCTTTGTCTCCAACCAAACATTTGTTGCTTTCTCATCCTCTTTAACTACTTTTCTTTCACATATCATGGCCCTAAATATAATTACATTGTGTATAAAACTCATTATAACCATTCTATAAACATTGTACATTCAATTCCCTAAAATCCTGAACTCTTAACTTAATTATTGGAGTTAATGGTTAGATTTGTAATAGTTATTTTCTTAGATCAATCCTACATAATTTTGTCCAATTAATCCAAATATGAGTTTAGATTTATGAAAAGAAAACTCCTTTATTGACTTCTATAAGAACCAAAATATACCCTCTTTATTTTTAAAAATTCTCATTTGATTCCAATTCTTTTAATACTTGTTTCTCTACTTTATCCCACACAATTTTTCATTTTAAACTCATTGACAGCATCAAAATCATGAAATTATCACATATGAAGAGTGATTTGTATAGTGGCAGCTAAGAACATAAAACCCTAATTGCATGCATACTTGAATTTCTAAGCCAATACTACTTGATTCTAGCTTGTTCAAGCATATCTAAACTATATATAACATAAAATTCATATTTCCCCTCTAATTCTAGATCACGTCCAGTAGCCAAGATGGAGAGAAAAAATGTGCACTATCTAACACCTTACTTTCTTACATCTTAGGGATTAAATAGTAGCATTTGGAACCACTTATATAATCAATGAAGTCAAATTATACAATCTAAAATTTATGACCACTAGTCACTGTTCATTGGGTAAAATTCTAGAAAGGCGACTCAACTTCAAAAATTTATAATTAATTTTAAAAAATTAAAATGAATTGGTTCAAATTGTTACGCGAAGCTAACATAAGTCTATTTAAAGGAAAAATATGAATTTGACCAAATCATGGGCCAATTAATATAGTATTGGTGTGGAAAACTATTATTCATTTAGTTAGTTTCATAGTTTCTAGATTTAGTTCCCTGACTTTGAACTCCTTGTACAAATATGGAAATAAGGCGTTCTTGATGCCAAAATAAAGTTCAACATGTCTACTATTATTATATATTTATTCAACATGTCTACTATTATTATATATTTATTCAAAGCTTAACTATTTTTCCTAAGTCTCAACAAAAGGTCACCAGACTAAAATATTGTACTTAATACACATTACATACTTCATAAAAGTCTCATATACCACAAAGTATCTATGCATCATAACTTCTTCATTCTTCTTCCTTGCTTCCATAATATGGTCCTGCTGTGATGTTTATATAATAGATAGGGGTGAGATTTCTGGGGAAATTTTAGTAGCAAATAGAAACCAAACAGTGTATGCACTTAATGCTTGATGTTAATATGTGTGTGCTTAATGATCATACTTACATAATGATATCTTTACATGATTCCATATTCCTTAAATTATAACATATGGACATACATAAAAAGAAACAGAGCATAACTCAATCATACATACTTCACATAGTCAAAGTAAGGAACCATCACATAAACATTCAAGTAAGCAAAGCATACACTTAGATAAGTTTACTATCTTGGAATAGCTCTCCTTTAACCTTTTCTTTCTTGGCCTTTTTGTCTCTTCTTTCAACAACATCAAAGCCTAATCACGATAGAGGAATTCAATTATTATAACCATACTAATTCAGCTTTGAACCTAACTCAATAATTTAGTTTCATTCTATGAAACCGATAAACTCCTAACTTTCTTTATTTGTAGTTAATTGCATTGTTTTTTGAATTAATTTGCACCTTGACTATATCCCACACAATTTTTCGGTTTCAATTCCAAATATGGATTTATAATTGCACCTTGACTCCCAAATATGGATTTAGAATTGCAAAATTCTAATGTTCCTTCAAGTCTGGATAGAAATAGAAACAATGCATACAACTTTTCAAAAAGTTCTCTTTTCAATTCCAATGCTTCCAATACTTTGATCTTACTTAATCCTACACAATTTTGCATTTTAAATCCATTCAAAACATCAAAACTACAAAATTATTATCACTGTTAATACACATGAACAGTAATATAGCCAAATTCTCCCTTTCTCAATTTCAATGTTTTCAAGTTTTCAATCTTATTCAATCCTACACAAAATCATCATCTAAATTCAATGGAAGCATTAGATCATTGGAATTCAATCTTCTTCCTTCAGTTTTGTCCTAGGTCAAAAGGTTACATGAATTGAGATTCTAAGAATTACACAATCAATTCAAGTAATAACCAACAATCCAAGTCTATCTAAATTAATATTTCATAACTCTAACTTATTTTTCTTCTTTCTTCATTTCTTCTTTATTAATATTGAGTTGCTACAAATGTCTACAACTTTACCATGAAAGTTTATATTAAACCCAGTCTAATAAGCAAATTATAGAAATTAAATTCTTTCAGATGTTAGAAGCAAGAAGCACATCATGCAGTATCAAGGTCTTTCCACCTCGCAAAACAAGTTTGCAGGTGCCAATGCCTCAAACCTCAATCCTTGTATTATTGCTAACTAAAAGCCACTTGCTTAGAAATGGCAACCGACGGTATTCCACGAAAGATCCTCTATCTCGACCTATGTGGTCTGTGGAGCCTAAGTCAATAATCCAAGAAAAAGAAATAGGTTCTGTCAGAAAAATAGTGCTAGAAACAAATGAGACATGTGAATTCACATAATTCACTATTACCTTTTTGCTCTCAGCCTGTTTAAAATAGTCACGTGCGAAATGTCCCATATTCTGGCAGGCAAAGCATCTGACCTTTTTTAGGTCTAGCTTTTTCTTGCCTCCTTTCTTTCCCTTCTTCTTGTATTGTTGCTTGCCCTTCTTGGGTGGAGGACTGCCTTTCTTCCCATTTTTCTGAAATTTCTTGCCCTTTTTGAATTCAGGCTCTAGTTGGGAAGGACTAACACCTTCAGTCAAATAGGCTTATCCAGTGGCCTTATAAGCCTCTAGACGTTCATCTTTTAGCTCTAAATGCTTAGCTACATCATTAAAAGTAATGATATTTTTATTATGGGTTAGATTAACTTTCATGTGCTCCCAACTGGCAGGGAAGGACCTGATGATAACCTGCACAAGCTGTTCGTCAGATAGATAATGTCTGGTGTCCTTCAGTTCACGAATCATTGTGGACATCTCTAGTAGATGTTGCCTTATAGGATTATTTAGTTTTAGCTTATAGGTATTTAATTTAATCGTTAACCTTCTAAACTTAGTCGTGGACACTCTCCCAAACATATCCTTTAAGGCAATCCACATTGCTTGTACCGTTCTATGTATCTCAAACTCACATATCAAATCATCAGCCATTGCACTCAGTAGGTTGATTCTTGCGATACTATTCTTCCTTTTCCATGACAGGTATGCTTCCTAGTCTCTTCTGTGCTGGGCCATATTTCTAGCCTCAAGCTCTACCATAGCCATTGTTAATAGCTCAATTGCATCTTGTTCTTCTAGAATATATTGGACCTTTCAGTGCCAAATATCCCAATTGTCCCCGTTGAGTTTTTCCCTTTTGTTCAATTCAGCAATAATGTTCTTTGATGCCATTATTGAATATTAGTTATGTGACAAACCTTTCCCACATTAATTTATTGAACCATAGAATATTTAAGTGAATTTACATATATACAGCACATGTAAAGTATACAATGTCATACACTTTTATTATTTTTTATTACAAAATAATAATATCAGGAGAATACGTTTGTACCTCCCATCACACAAGCACTAGCAACGCCATAATTTTCTATCAAAATTAATATAAGCACTATTCTCATCAAATATTACTTTTCAGAATACTCATCATCTAAAAAAGCTCCCACTTATAAAAGGTATACATAAATCATAACTAAGATAAAGAAATAAAATGAAACATATTTTTCTTGCATACAAAGCATGTAATAAATGACAAGTCTTTACCAAGAAAGAGTGATAAATGATGTCCTGAACAAAGTAAAGCAATGGAAATGAAAATACAAATTTATATCATTTGATATGAGTTTTACAATATTCTAACATCGTTTTTCTTAGTTTCTTAAGCTCACAAAGCGGCTTTATAAGGTTAGATACAAATCATATTATTCTAAGCCAATATGTTTTGCTCATGCGTCTTATTTTGGGCTTGCCTCTAACTCTTGTTGCTCTTATATATTCCATTATGACTTTCAAGTAGAATTTAGTATGCTTCTTATGTAAGGAATTGGAAGACACGTAGCAGAAATTAATTTAAAAAATTTTTCCCATTTCTTGCCAGGATCTACCATATGTGTTTAAATCAAGTGGAAAGAAGCATTACCCTTGGTGTTCCTCAGTGACTTCTACAGCTTCTCTCCGTGACTGGTGATCTTTTTCCGATCGCAAGATGTCCACAGCTTCTCTCCGCGGCTTGTGCTCTCTTTCTGATCGCAAAAAGTCGACGCCTCAGGTCAACTTCCTCTACTGGTATCCACACGAACAGCGTTCCAACCACGAACAACGTGCTAACGTCTCCTGTCCCTCCAAGGCTCTCTTAAGAATTCATCCTCTCCGTCTCTACTTCAGCAGTTTCTTATCTGTAAACCTTTTACAGATTCCGTTCGGCCTTTTGTGTTGTGTGTCGTAGCTCCTAAAATGAGATATACAGGATGCTTCTGCGTTTTCCTCAACCGAATTGGATTTTGGAATTAATCTATATTAATTCCAAAATTAATACAATATCACATATTGTATAATTTGATAAGAAACTAATTAAATAAATAATGTTTATATTAAATCCGTCTCACATATTTAATTTACCTATTTATTTAATTTAAATAAAGATAAGATTGGACTATATTTGATTTATTCTCATAAATCAAATTTGAGATATCCTATCAATTTGAATTTCAAATTCAAATATGATAGAGATTTAATTTATCCTTATAAATTAAATCTTATAAATATCTCTTATATGAGATATCCTATCAATTTGAATTTCAAATTTAAACGTGATAGAGATTTAATTTATCCTTATAAATTAAATCTTTTAAATATCTTTTATATGAGATATCCTATCAATTTAAATTTCAAATTCAAACGTGATAGAGATTTAATTTATCCTTATAAATTAAATCCTATATATCCCTTATATATAATATATATATATATATACGAATTTATATATATATGAATAAAAATATAAATAAATATATACATCAACCCTGGATCATTCATTGAATCTAGACACGTCTTAGATTCAATGAATCTGAATATCATAGCTCATGTTGGGCTATTTTGTGTGTGACCCTGTAGGCCCATATGAAGTTGGCAGTGGGCCATTTGCTATACTAGCCCACAAGTCGCAAGCGGTCTCTAGTAAGACATAACGACTACCCAAATCATATGAGGATCGATAAACGATGTAACCTTTTATACAACCATATCATGTCCCTTCTGTCACGCGATATTTTAGTCATGGATGAGGCATGGATAATGTCATCCTCCTATTCCTGACCGTTACTTTCTCGATCCCTAAGTAGTCTAACTATAGAAATAGAACTACCTTTCCATTATAATATGGCCATATATTTCTCAGACTCACTCATCGAGGGGCCTAGTAATATCTCTCTACAAATGTGAGGGACAAATTCCATCTTGACCATTCACATTCCTCCGCATGAAAAACCACTAAGCCCGAACATAGTCTCTATGATCACTCGGTCAAAAGTGACTTTTGACTAGGTCAAAGCTGAGCGTTTTTCATGTAGGAATCCATGATGATCTCAGGTCAAAGGGCATAGTGACATGGTTTGTATATGAGAGAAGCTTATGACGTAACACATGTAACTCTCTCATAGCGGGTCGGTCCAACACCTTGTACTCTTACATGTGCATATGACTTTGATTTATATCTCTATACATCTTCAAAGTCATACTAGTCTTATTTCATCTCTGCTCCCGCACAGATGATCGACCAGGGACATTTAGGATAAGATCATGAATTATCCAAAGATGGTCATCACAGTAAACATGCAAATAATATGATAACACAATTGATAAACTCATAAATCAATAATGTTTATAAGACAATGATTGGCCCCTAGGGCATATTTTCCAACATCTTATCTGTCATGGATTCAATGTATTTTGATAATCATGCAATTAATGCCTTTTATGTTTGTTAATTTGGCTGCATCTCTTTTAGCTATGTTCATAGCCAAAGTAGGGGTTAAAGGTTGGTTCACTTCTTCTCCATCCTTAACTTGAGATTCACAGTTAAGAGTAGGCACTATCTTGGAGTTTAAATTTGAAGAAGTCATTAAAGGATGTAGAGGAAGTAGTTCGATGGGAAATAAAGTTTCCGAGCATGGTCCAGAATCATCTATTTCTTCTAGTTTCTCTTGTAGAACTTCCTCCATCAACTTCTCTGGGTCTTCTTCAAAAAGTTCATCAAGATCTTGTTCTGGATCCTCCTCAGGTTCCACCTTGGGATCCTCTTGAAGGTTTTCCTCAAGGTTATTGACCTCATCCAAGAATGAGAAGTCATCATTTAAAGTATATTCCAGAGGTTCAGTGCTAGATAAAGTCATTTTCACCTAAATAATAACAAATATTAATTATCATAATTTTCTAGAATTTTTTAACACTAAAAACACCAGAAAATACATTAAATATTCATAAATAGGTCCATAATTGCCCCAAAATTAAGCAAATTATGTGTCAAAATAAAGATATTGATTTTAGGAATTTTTAGGAACAAATCGCACCTCAATCAAAGGTCCCACGCTCCCTCACACGCCCTAAGAAGGAAAAATTCAGAAAAAATAAAAAAACTAAACGAAGTCCACTCTCGGCTAGTGCATGTGCCAGTCTGGTGCTGCCACATGGACTGCCATGTGTCAGCCACCAGATTTTCCCCTTTTTTTCCCAATTTTTTTTAATTCCAAAAACAATCCCTCTTTTTTTTATTGGGCTTGTGTCAGCCCAAATGTTTTTTTTGTGGGACTTCGCTGGACGCAGCCCAATCTGATGAACAGTGCCCGCTAAGCTTTTTCTTTTTTATGGATGAATAGTGTCATCCCTGACCTCCAATCGGGTTTGCACATAACTGACTGGAAAACAGATCAGGTCCGATGACCCGACTCATTTTTTGCCTATAACTTCTCCGTCTGATGTATGATTTCCACATTCTTAATGTCATTTTCTTTGTGTTTTCGTGCTCTACGCAATGGGACTAATTTCAAGGCCTAAAAACTCTATTTTCTAATGACCCAATTTCAAAACGAAAGTTTCTTATTTCAGTTAACGTTGAATATGCTTCTGTTCATGGTTTAAATACATGCTCTATGCATATTATCACTAAATAAATACTTTAAAACAGAAATAAGTATAGAAAACAAGTATAACTAGAAAGCAAAAAATCACAATGAACATGCGGAAGCAGAGAACCTTGCTCATGATACCAATGAAGGGTTTTCGGGCGTACCTGAGATGGTTTCCTTTCCACTTAGATACCCACATGCAACCGGAGAACTTTGTATGAACTCTGGTACATTTCACAGCAAATGCACCAATGAAAAGTTTCAGTGAATAGAGGAGAAGCAAAATCAAAGAGCACACTTCTACAAAACAAAAACCACACACCAAGCAGTCTGAACACCCTCCCTTAAATATTTTGTGCGTGCCTGTATGTCATAAGGGGGTGAGATACTTGTAACTTCCCACTCCCATATTTTTCTCCTTTTGAAAACTAAGGAGAAAATTTGTTCCTTCCATTCCCTCTGTTATCCCAATACCTACTGGGTTTGGGTCTAATCCACCAAAGGTGGATCAGGCCACTTTCTTACAATAAGAAGATAAAAGGATCTTTTTTAGATACGCTTCACTATAAACATATGCCACTATTTCGAATAATTTTTAAAATATAGATATATCAGTGAAGTTCTTGAAAACAATATCAATATAGGATTCGAATGGAAAGTCTTGCGACTTTATCTTCAAATAATTTCAATCCTTACTCCAGATATAGTTCTTTCAAAAGAGAGTTCTTTTCATGAAAAATTTATTAACGCACGAATTATAAGTATGATAGTGAAAATATTCATATTAAAATAATATTGGAAATAAGAATTATTAAAACTAAAATAAGAACTATTAAAACTAAGTTCTTAAAATACTTCTTAAGAAATCATTTTGTAATAATAAAAACACGTGATCTAACACTTTTCTAGATCGGATGTACAACTAATCCTAAATAAATAGTTTTCTAGACCGGTTGTTTTTGTTTACAAATCTAAAGAGTGGAAATCAATTAAAACATTGCCCACTCTTTAGATCGGTTATTGCCATAATGGGTCTAAAGAGGGCATTTTTTTAATTAATTTTTACAGTTTTTATTCCACGAAAGCACATTTTGAGCACGTTAAAAGCTAATGCGATATAAATTGAACCGCCAGCCAAAATATGCCAATTGCAATTGACAAAATTACTACTACATAATTCTAAATACTTAATGGTCATTTTTACTAATACTTGATGGTTCCAAACTGTTAAATGTGAGAGTCATATATAAGGTATAAATATTTTATAGTTACAAATGGTCAAATATAGTGTAATATATTTATTATTAAAAAATATTTTTAACGATAGTTAAAAGTGACTTTTTATAGTGATTTTAGGAGCGACATGAATACTACTGATGTAATAGTGCAAGATTTAATAGCGCTTTTTTAACCACCATAAAAAAAAGTCTTTCCACAAAGGTTTTAAAACAAAAGGTGCCACAGAAAATACTTCTGGTAATACTTTTTTACTTGTTTATGGGAAACTTTCCAAGGCACTTTTTAGGGTAACTGCTGTAAAAATATGACTTTCTACGACGGTGTTCCTATTAATCCCCCTGGAAAGTTAATTTATTTTTATAATTTTGTCATTAATTTTTTATTTTAAATCACTCTTCATTTAGAAAAATCAAAACAAACCAATTTTCAGCCAAAAAAAGTATTCAATAATCAATTTCCAAAATCTAAATTGGTAATTCAAAATTTGCAATAATTCAACTAAAATTTTCAATGAACCAAGCATCCCTCCATTGTTCATCAAGGCAATAGTTCAATCCTAAACAAGTAAAAAACCTATTGATCAAATATATATACCAAAATTTGGACAATTTTTTCTTCAAGGAATGTGTAGACGTATTATCTTGCCAAATCATTCCTCTTTGAGTTAATGGGCTAATCTTCATATCTCACTTTATTATCGAATGACTGCAAATAGAAGAAACAAAATAATTAGGTAAGTATTAAAATGTGAATAAATAGAAAAATTATAAAATATTAATCATGTCACTTCTATTTACCCCTGTAAGATCTCAATGAACCCTATCTCAATGATTTGTTGACTTATTCATGTTTTTTACAACTTCTAAAATGATTTAAATTCTTTAGCTTGCAATTTTAGTAGGTCTATCATGCCATGTGGTTAATTTTGCATCCAATTGGTCATTGTTAGTGAGAATGAGAGATGTAGCCTATTGGAAGTTGTTTGAGCCTAATTTCCATTTCTAGTGTGATTCCACTTGGTCTTGCATATTCAAGAACTTGTTTTGATTATTGTTGAAGCTTCGTATGAATTGTTGTGATTGATAGGATAGAGGCATTCATTCCATACACCCTCTTTCCCAAACAAAACCCTAACCCTAAACACTTTTATCTATTGTCAACCGATTTGAGCCTTCATTTCATTTCAAGTACCAAAACATGCATGGTATTTTCAAGTTTCCAACAACGTTTTACTACTATATTATGTGATATTTTAACTTTTATCTTCTTGGTTTGGAATTGCCAAAATAAAATAAGAGAAAAGTTTTCAAAAAAAAAGGAAAAGAAATAGAAAAGGGCAAAGAAAAGGAAGAAAATGTGAGAAAAACCAAAAGAAAGAGAGAGAAATAAGCTAGAAAATAATGGCAAATTCGTTGGTGGTTTTGAAAATCAAAGTAAGTGTTTCAAATTGTTTCAATGCAAATGCTAGTTTGAAAATCAATCTTTATTGTTTGGTACTTGCTTGTTCATTTCATTCATTCCACTTAGCCTTCATCCAACATTGCAACCCTAGAAACCCTCTTGATTCATTGCATCTTTGCATTTATAATGCGATACAACAAGATGACTCTTCAACATCCAATGATCATTTGCATATTCTAATTGGACTAATCATAAGAGCAAGAGCTAAAAGAATTAAGGAAGTATTGAATGAATTAGTGCAAGAGGCATTGACAAAGTAACAAATCAGATTAAAAATGTTGAGGAGTTATTAATTTTATTTGTGCTGAAATAGAGCTGCTGAATCTATTTTAGCCTTGGAGACATCAATTTAAAGGCCCTTGACCAAAAAGTAAACATGGGAGACTCATTTGGGCATAAAAAATCACTTTTTGGGCTTAAAATGCTTATTTTATTTTATTAGTATATTTGTGCGACAATTAGTAATTAGTTGGCAGACTTAACTTTTGGGTTTTCAAGTTACTTGAATTAAGTCCTTACTATTTTATTTTAGTATTTACCATTTTGAGTCCCTAGATTACATTTAATGCTTTTCATGTCAAATTTAAACTGTATCTCTTAAAATATATTGCATGACACATTTTGGAATGAGATTGGATTGTTGATTGAAAGTTTTATTTTTGCACTTTGCTTTTTGAGAGTAGATTCTCTCTAGGGTTCTTCATAAAAGTAATAAACTTATCAAAGCTTGATCAACCTTGTGGCGTCTTCTAACACTTCGAGTCCTTATTCTTCTGTGCTCAAGTGGATCACTAGACCTCTCTTTAGCATTCTTGGGGTGTGTATATTTGGATTGGTTGTTAGTTTGTGAGATTTTCCCTTGTGGGTTCGCACTAATTTATAGTGCAGATAAAGGATAATAGTCCAAACTTTTCAACAATTGCTTAACGATGGCACTCCCTAAACATACCTCCTAGATACTTGATCAATATGGGGGCTTTTGAACCCAATAAGGCTCTCGCATCAGCCTAGGATTTGTGTCACTGATTTGCCAATCCAAGAGCTCAGTGGCAACATTGCCGATAGTGTTGGAAAATGTGTCCTAGGGGCCAATCATTATCTTATGAACATTATTGATTTATGAATTTATTAATTGTGTTATCATATTATTTGCATGTTTACTGTGATGAACATCCTTGGATAATTCATGATCTTATCCTAAATGTCCCTGGTCGGTCATCTGTGCGGGAGCAAAGATGAAATAAGACCAGTATGACTTTAAAAATGTATAGAGATATAAATCAAAGTCATATGCACATGTAAGAGTACAAAGTGTTGGACCGACCCGCTATCAGAGAGTTGCATGGGTTACGTCATAATCTTCTCTCATATACAAACCATGTCACTATGCCCTTTGACCTAAGATCATCATGGATTTCTACATGACAAACGCTCAGCTTTGGCCTAGTCAAAAGTCACTTTTGACCGAGTGATCATAAAGACTATGTTCGGGCTTAGTGATTTTTCATGCAGAGGAATGTGAATGGTCAAGATGGAATTTGTCCCTCACATTCGTAGAGAGGTATTACTGGGCCCCTCGATGAGTGAGTCTGAGAAATGTATGGCCATACTATAATGGAAAGGTAGTTCCATTTCTATAGTCAGACTATTCAGGGATCGAGAAAGTAACGGTCAGGAATAAGAGGATGACAGTATCCATGCCTCATCCATGACCAAAATATCGCGTGACATAAGGGACATGATATGGTTGTATAAAAGGTTATACATCGTTTATCGATTCTCATATGATTTGGGTAGTCGTTATATCTTGCTAGAGGCCGCTTGCGACTTGTGGGCCAGTATAGCAAATGACCCACTGCCAACTTCATATGGGCCTACAGGGTCACATACAAAATAGCCCAACACGAGCTATGATGTCCAAATTCATTGAATCTAAGACGTGTCTAGATTCAATGAATGATCCAGGGTTGATGTATATATTTATTTATATTTATATTCGTATATATATAAATTCATATATATATATATTATATATAAGGGATATACTATCACGTTTGAATTTGAAATTCAAATTGATAGGATATCTCATATAAGAGATATTTACAAGATTTAATTTATAAGGATAAATTAAATCTCTATCACGTTTGAATTTGAAATTCAAATTGATAAGATATCTCATATAAGAGATATTTACAAGATTTAATTTATAAGGATAAATTAAATCTCTATCACGTTTGAATTTGAAATTCAAATTGATAGGATATCTCAAATTTGATTTATGAGAATAAATCAAATACAGTCAAATCTTATCTTTATTTAAATTAAATAAATAGGTGAATTAAATCTGTGGGACAGATTTAATATAAATATTATTTATTTAATTAGTTTCTTATCAAATTATACAATATGTGATATTGTATTCGGAATTAATATAGATTAATTCTAAAATCCAATTCGGTTGAGAAAAACGCAGAGCATCCTATATATCCGATTTTAGGAGCTACGTTTTGAATACAACACATAACACAAAAGGGGCCGAACGGAATCTGCAAAAGGTTTGCAGATAAGAAACTACTGAAGTAGAGACGGAGAGGACGAACTCTTGAGAAAGCCTTGGAGGGACAGGAGACGCTAGCACGTCGTTTGTGGTTGGAACGCTGTTCGTGTGGATACCAGTAGAGGAAGACGACCTGAGGAGTCAACTTCTTGCGATCAAAAGGAGAGCACGAGCCATGGAGAGAAGCTATGGACGTCTCCTTACGATCGGAAAGAGATCACCAGCCACGGAGAGAAGCTGTGGAAGTCGCTGAGGCACACTAAGGGTAATGCTTCTTCCCACTTGACTTAAACACATACGGTAGATCCTGGCAAGGAATGGAAAAATTTTTAAATTAATTTCCGCTGCGTGTCTTCCAATTCCTTACAGATAGTTCAAGACATGAACGATGATTTGCCAAGTCTAAGAGATTTGTGGAGGACCCTAAGAGACCAAGCCTCAAATGTGTACCACCAAAGCTAAATCATCGACTAGATCTCTCATTGCAACTATTGCCCTATGCTAGATTTAGGTTGAATCAGACTGATGATTTGAGGATAAAGAGGGGAGAGTAGAAATCGTTACTTTTTAAAAATATAAGATAATATAAATTTGTTAACTGCCACGTAGGACTAAAATAAGATGAGTTAGAGCATTATAATAGGTTAGAGCATAGATGAGGTGGCATATTATGGGCACCTAGACAATATGTGGAACCCATAAAAAAAGGTAATAGATGTTCTGGTCAATTAATGGAAATGGTATTGATCTATTTAAAAATGTTTTATGTGTACTTTTGCACCCAAGTGAAGATTAGGGTGCCAGATGCCCATTTGGGATAAGTCTATAGGTATTTTTGTTGCTTAAGCCTTTTAAAAATGAAATATAGGCCTTGTAGGACAAAAAATGCCATTTTGATTTATAATGTTTCTAAACTTGCTTTCTCACATGTACCCTACACAATTCTTCATTTTAGACTCATTAGAAACATAACAATAATAAAATTATATCTCCTTTAAACTACCCTGCTGTGTATAGGCTATTGGTTATCCATAAGAAAATGAGGAGTATTTTGATGACTCTTCAACTTCAAGTGATGTCTCTTCAATATCCAAAGATCCTTTGTAGATTCCAAGTGGACCAATCACAAGAGTAAGAGCCAAGAGAATTAAGAAGGAATTAAATGGGCTAGAGCAAGAGAATTTCACAAAAGCAAGTGACAATTGGAGCACCAAATCTGAATGGAAACAATCAGGACGTCGTCAACTTAATTTGAGCTGAAAATAAAGCTACTAGTCATATTTTGGACTTGGAGAATTCAAATTAAAGGTCTTAGACCAAGTGCTACACATGGGAGGACTTATTTGGGCTAAAATATATTGAACTAAGTTTTTTTTGAAGTTTTTTAAGTTAGCACTTATTATTTTAAATCTCTAGTTTATTTTTCTGAGGCAATTAAATCAGACTTTAAAAATATCGATTTGAGTGCTTTGGATTACTCATTTTGTAATCAGACTTGAATATATTGGATTTTGAATGAAAAGTTATATTTCTCTACTTTGTTTATTGAGAGTGGATTATCTCTAGATTCTTCATAAAACTAATAAACTTATCAAAACTTGATCAACCTTGTGGCATCTTCTAACACTTTGAACAATTGTTCTTTTGTGCTCAAGGGTTCTAGTGGATCAGTAGACTTTAGTTAGCATTCTTGAAGTACATATATTTGGATTAATTGTAGGTACAAGGGATCTTTCCCATATGTGTTTGTACCATCTCGATATATGAGCTTTGGATCTAAACTCAGGTTATATCTTTCTGTTCTTTGTTTCTATTTTCATTTATTGTTTTATGCATTTTCTTTTCTTTGTTCATCTTCTTCATTTCTGTTGTCACCAAAATCTTCATCCTTGGTCTACCAGTTTTCCTTTGTGGTTTTCAATGTTTAATAGGTCATTTTAATAATTGAAACTCTCTTCTTTCTGCTCTTGTTAGAATCGCTTCATTCCAAGTTCTCTAGAGCAAGTTACACCCATTTTCAAATTGCTTACTTTGTTCTATTTATGGTATTTTCGTAATTTTCTTTGTATTTTCAGTGAAAAAATTAAAATACAAAAAGGGAGTATAAAAAAAGAAAAACAACACAAAAAACGCGGAAAAAATTAGCAATTGTTGTGCTGAACAATGTTCTAAGCCAATATTCATTTTCATATCCACAATTAGTTTTTAACCTCTACAAGATTTGTGTCAATTGAACTCTTGATTTTCTTGAAACTCTATTTTCAATACTCTTGATTTTTCAAAATTCCTAAGTGTTGGTTGATTCTATAAATTGTTATTACTTTGATTAAATTGTTTAGTTCTTTAAAGAGCATCAGAGGAATTTATGAGTGGAAAAACACGAGTGATATATGTCAGTTTAAAAGCTAAGTTTGAGTGAAACAAGAGTATTGAGTGACATTTTTTAGGTAAACATGTGAGAAAATTTGTGAGGAACTTTATTTTATCAACATCTTTTCTTGTAGTCATAATGTCTAATGCAGATGAAAAATCTAGTTGTGGTAGAAGAAATTCAATGATTGAAGATGATAGGTTCAAGGCAATGCAACAACATTTTGCATGCATAGAAATAGTTTATGGGGAGATAAGAGATAAGTTAGAGAGGCAAAAAGAACTGCAAATCTATAGAGCTAGACATAATCTTAGAAGGCATGATAGGCGAATTGAGGTTACTATAGATGAATTTGTATAGAAAATGATGAGAATAGTGGTAGTGAGGATGAATTTAAAAA
Source organism: Leucaena leucocephala (assembly GCA_037074615.1). Classification (NCBI taxonomy): domain Eukaryota; kingdom Viridiplantae; phylum Streptophyta; class Magnoliopsida; order Fabales; family Fabaceae; genus Leucaena; species Leucaena leucocephala. Next base: position 3,575,679 of record CM073527.1, read on the forward strand.
AGAATATGAAGTGTGAAGAAATAGGCATGGAGACATGGAAGGAATATCCCAAGAGAGAGAAATAAAGTAGATGGGAACCTTAGGAGTATCAAAATGAAGATATCATCTTTTTAAGGTAGAAATTACCATGAAGCTTATTTAGAGTAAAAAAGAGAAAATAGAAATGTTTTTTTAATACCACAATTATTCTGATGTTAAAAAGGTAAAGTTGGCAGTAATAGAATTCACTGATTATACCCCCTTTTGGTGGGATAAATTGGGTCTTAATGGGAGGAACAATGGTGAGACATGTTGCAAATTGGAGAGAAATGAAAACTTTAATGAGAATGAGATTTATCCCTAATTCTTACTACAGAGTGTAACATTCCAATTTTTTATATTATTTAAATAATATTACAATTGAATAAAAGGAATTTACCCTATAATGATTTAAATGGAGAAAAATTATCCAAAATAAAATATTAAGAATATAAATATAAATTTGAGTTATAATTTGAGAAAAAGAAAAGGAAATGAAGTTAAATGAGTTTAGTAAAAAGAAAATAATAGATAAATTACTTATAACTTAAAGGATTTTGAGCACGTAAATATTAGAAAATATTATCAATAGTTGAGTTTAGTCTTTTTAACTTTAATGGAATATTATAAAATCATAAAAAAGACTTACGAAATATAATTTAAATAATTATCAAGCCAAAACTCAGATTTAAAAGTAAAAGATCTAGATATTGTATTTTCGAATTCAGATTGTCTTGTAATGAAACACAGAAATCAAATTCCGCAGAAACCTAGGGTAGCCTTAGTAAAGTAATGTTTTTTTTGTTACATTAAAGTAATGTTTTTTTTATAGTTCCACCGTTTGATCAACGTCAAATTGGGCTATCTAATTTGAGACATCTAAATAGTCATTATGAATGGTAGGATTTTCAATTACTGCCTTGGTTCATGAGTTATTAACTCTAATTGAGCTCTGTTCTCTGGATCGTTGTGAAACACGACATTCTTGTCTTCGTTCGCCGTTGGATTGGAGTGAACTTCTGTCATCACTTCTGAGACTTCCAATTAATTAGTTTACACCGTTGGAATCTTGGATTAGTTTACCAATGGGTGAGTTATTATTTCCTACCGAGCTGTTTCTCTGGATTTTTCTAACAGAACCCTAGTTAACAAATCATTGTAATTTTGTTCACTGCTGGATCAGGCTGAGATTTGGATAGTAGGTTTGGGACATCTAGGGTGCCGCTCACACTGTTAGATCAGCGATTTGACGTATGGGGTGAAAATAATATTTCTATATTAAATATGCTTTTGAACACTTTGAAAATAGAATTAGATAAAGTTTTGGGGATCCTAATTAGGATTTTTGTATAACATTTTTCTACCTTTTTGTTTTAAATTTGGATATTATAGAATTGTTATTGAATGTGAATCTAAGGATTCAGTAAGGTCAATTTGATCATTTCATAAGAATTTTTTAATCGTAAAAAGTTATTACTTCCAAGTTAGAAACAAAAAGCTAAATGGTAGTTGTTGGGTTCAAACTTTAGGATTAGATCTTTTATATATAATAGAGCCCTTGTATGCTTTTAAGATAGTACTTGTCATAGCACAGATAACTCTCTTTCTATCTGCTCTGCTTATGGACGCTATCTGAGATTTTGAAAACACAATCGCATAAATTTAATTAGTGGGTAATATGTTAATTGATTGATTTTGGAAATTGTATGACTTGAATTAGATTTAATTAGCCTCTATTATAGTAATTAATAGATTATGAATTTGTGGAACTTCTGTTACTGAAAGAAGGTTGTTTTATCTTAATTAATGGATCTTGAACTGCTTGACAAAACTGGTGCTTTTAAATGAATTTATTGTAAGGAATTGAAAGACACGCAGCGGAAATTATCTTAAAAAAATTTTTCATTCCTTACCAGGATCTACCGTATGTGTTTAAGTCAAGTGGGAAGAAGCATTACCCTCAGTGTGTCTCAGCGACTTCCACAGCTTTCGGTCACGACGTTCACAGCTTCTCTCTGCGGCTCGTGCTCCCTTTCAGATCACAAGAAGTTGACAACTCAGGTCGGCTTCCTCTACTGGTATCCACACGAACAGCTTTTCAACCACGAACGACGTGCTAGCGTCTCTTGTCCCTCCAGGGCTTTCTCAAGAGTTCGTCCTCTCCATCTCTATTTCGGCAGTTTCTTATCTGCAAACCTTTTGCAGAGCCCCCTTCGGCCTTTCTGTGTTCTATGTGTGTTTCTATTTCAAAACGTAGCTCCTAATATTAGATATATAGGATGCTCTGCATTTTCCCTAACCGAAAAGGATTTTAGGAGTTAATCTTATATTAATTCCGAAAATAATACAATATCATATATTGTATAATTTTATAAGAAACTAATTAAATAAATAATATTAAATCCGTCCCACAGATTTAATTACCTATTTATTTAACTTTAAATAAAGATGAGACTGAACTATATTTGATTTATTCTCATAAAACAAATTTGAGATATCCTATCAATTTGAATTTCAAATTCAAACATGATAGGGATTTAATTTATCCTTAAAATTAAATCTTATAAATATCTCTTATATGAGATATCCTATCAATTTGAATTTCGAATTCAAACGTGATAGAGATTTAATTTATCCTTATAAATTAAATCTTATAAATATCTCTTATATGAGATATCCTATCAATTTGAATTTCGAATTCAAACGTGATAGAGATTTAATTTATCCTTATAAATTAAATCTCATATATCTCATATATATAATATATATATACGAATTTATATATATACGAATATAAATATAAATAAATATATATACATATATACATTCACCTGGATCATTCATTGAATCTGGACATGTCTTAGATTCAATGAATCTGGACATCATAGCTCGTGTTGGGCTATTTTGTGTGCGACCCTGTAGGCCCATATGAAGTTGGCAGTGGGCCATTAGCTATACTAACCCACAAGTCGCAAGCGGTCTCTAGCAAGACATAACGACTACCCAAATCATATGAGGATCGATAAACGATGTAACCTTTTATACAACCATATCATGTCCCTTCTGTCACGCGATATTTTGGTCATGGATGAGGCATGGATAATGTCATCCTCCTATTCCCGACCGTTACTTTCTCGATCCCTGAGTAGTCTGACTATAGAAATGGAACTACCTTTCCATTACAGTATGGCCATACATTTCTCAGACTCACTCATCGATGGGCCCAGTAATATCTCTCCACGAATGTGAGGGACAAATTCCATCTTGACCATTCACATTCCTCCATATGAAAAACCACTAAGCCCGAACATAGTCTTTATGATCACTCGGTCAAAAGTGACTTTTGACTAGGTCAAATGTGAGCGTTTTGTCATGTAGGAATCCATGATGATCTCAGGTCAAAGGGCATATTGACATGGTTTGTATATGAGAGAAGCTTATGACGTTACCCATGCAGTTCTCTCATAGCGGGTCGGTCCAACACCCTGTACTCTTACATGTGCTTATGACTTTGATTTATATCTCTATACATCTTCAAAGTCATACTGGTCTTATTTCATCTGTGCTCCCACATAGATGATCGACCAGGGACATTTAGGATAATATCATGAATTATCCAAGGATGGTCATCATAGTAAATATGCAAATAATATGATAACTCAATTAATAAATTCATAAATCAATAATGTTCATAAGACAATGATTGGCCCCTAGGGCACGATTTCCAACATTTATGTAAATTGAATTATTTGTAATTAGTTTTCAATATACTCATTGATTGGTTAACAAATTCTTCTTGGGCTGTTGCACTTAATGTAATCTTTAAAGTTGTGGGATGAATCTTGCTTATTGTGGATTTGAGTGTGGGTTTTCTTGTAGGTACGGGTTTAGTTGCGAACGAGCACCAGTTTCGCTGAAGTAAAGGTAAGTGGTTAATGTGGTTTGCCACGACAAACGACCCAAGATTTGGTTTCATTCTTTGTTGCTTATGTACATTGAACTGTATGCCCTATGATTGGTACATCTGAAACTATTGGTATGGTAAAGTTTATGTCTTAATTATGAAATGTTAATGATTGGTTAAATAACATGATGGGAGGTGGAGTGGGTATTTGTCACCACGTGGCATGGCCGGCATATGGCACTCTATGGCTAGCCTCTTTGTTTTGCCAGGGAACATCCCCTAGGTTTGTGACACTCCAGTTGTTTATAGCCAGGCATCGTTCCCTACTGCAAGAACCCATTGTGCCCTGTGTGCTATGCCAACTTTGACCTACTGCAAGAACCCATTGTCCCCTGTGTGCTATGCCAACTTTGACCTATGCACATGACACTTATGGAGAGCTTGCAAGTGTCAATTATAATGTGGGTAGCAAATAGCCCATAAGCTCACGTCGGAAAAAATAAGGAGGAAATAAGATTGGAATTGGTAATATAGTATTATGTGATATTCATGGTTAATGAAACGTTCTAACTGGTTTTGCCTTAAATTATGATTTTTTTGCCATTATGATGTTATTGTTACATTAAATGCACCATAACTACCTTGTAATCTGTACTATGGGTTTTTGTATGATATTGTTGTTTGAATTTGTTAGTCCCACTTGGTATCACAAAGGTACTGTCAGGTGGATAGGAATTGCGTTATTAAGACATATGTCTCACCCCATTACTTTTAGCACTTCTTAGGTAAGGGTATCAGAGGATATATATAGCAAGGAAAATTCTAGAGATGTGAGATCGATGTGTAGTCGTCCTCCATTAGTCATTATGTTTTGAATTACTATTAATTTTCCCCATGACATTTTTGTTTCATTCTATTCTAGTTATTTAGTTTTGATCTGTTGCATCTTCCATTGCCTCATTAAATGTTGGCATTGAGCTGTTTGTTCGTTTGTGGCCTAAGGCCCCTTTGTATACATATGCATGCATATTGGTTGTCATAAATAGTGGTTATTAGGTACGTACGGATTGTAATATCCATGTTAGGTAAGGTAGCAAACCTTTCTAACATGGTTAAGTAGGTAAAATGTGGTGGCCATAAGGGTAGTATCCCTATCCGTCATGGTTGAGAAGGGCAATATTGCCTTCTTGAGGTTATATGATTTCTTTTAGTGACTAATAACACGTTGATTTTATAACCATAATAGATGATAACTGTCATTTTCATTATCAAACAAAACTAAACTAACTAATAGTAGAATAGAGGTTAACCTAAGTAGATTAACAATGAGCCTAAATGGATATAGAAGTTCCTAATTAATCTATGAGCCACAAATTAACAAGTTAAAGGGATGGTGTTTGATGAGTTTTAATCTAACTACTGAAAGCAAATCCTATGCTATTGTTTATACTTTTTAGTGTTTATGATGATGAGATAAAAGAATAACAAGTGTGTTCCCTTGGAGATTACCATACCTTCATTATCCACAGAATATGAAGATTAGATCAGTTAAATTATAATATGTTAGCTAACAACTCACTAGCTAAATCTCAATCAAGCTACAACTCGCGGACATTAAAAAAGATTATGAATTATTCAACTAAGAGATAGTAGAATGTGAATTAAACAGAATCACTTCAATTAATCACAACTATGTTCAACTTGATCAAAGATGAGAATTAATCAAAGGTGAGTTATGCAGAAATAAAAAATCTAACTCGGTTCCCTACTTCATTGTCTTCTACTACTCTAATTATATCAGTAATTATAGAGCTAACTACATCAACTAGATACATTTAACTCTAAATTAAAAACACAATGAACTCCCTGTTCAGCTCAAGGATTCTGGTTCAGCATCATCTCCAAAAGAGCACAGCAACTTAGCCTTGCATTGTTATATGAACTTCAGCAACAACAGAAAACATAGCAGCAATCATGGTAAAAATGATAGAAGAAGATGAAGATGAACTGCAAAACTTTTCTCTGGTTCTATTGACTAGAATAGAGGAAGGTTTGCAGAAGAGAAAATGAAGATGGAGAGAGAATTGGAGAAGGAATGAATGAAGAAGATAGGCGTGAATGGAATGGAAGAATGGTTCAATGCAGATCTGATATGTAATGGTGTATGAATGAATGTGTGAATGGAGAAGGAATTGGATCTGTGTGTGTTAGCTCTTTGTCCAAGCCTCTCCCATATGATTTGTGACAGTGTGTATGTATAGGTGTGGAACGATGTGAAAGGTAGCTGAAATAGTGTGAATGATGTGTGGAGTGCATAAGGTGCTGCTGAAATGTGTAATTCTATTGTGTGTGTGCGTGAACAATGCCATATGTATGCATGAACAGTGCAAGATGGGTGGAATTATGTTCTATTACAGCACATGCTTGATCTCCCACTTGCAATATGTTATCAGATCTGGATCCAGCACATGCTTACATGTCCAGCTGTCAATTGGTCAAACATGCTGATTGGTCACTGCAAAGTTGAAATTTAATAGATTATTTATCAAATTAATCACTAAAATCAAATCAATTAATTTCCACTTGCTCTATTTTAATTTTATTCATTAATTGCTCATCATATTAGTAAATGGAGATAAAATCAGTTATACAACTCACTTTAAACACACTAAAAATCACTACAAATATGAGGTTATCAATAGACATCATGTATTTAGGTCATTTCTTTTCCTATCATGGTTATTTATTAAGAGAACAATTTTAGTTTCCTTATTTTATTACTATGGCAATAGCATGTGTTGGTAGTTTTGAAGCTAAGTTTCATGTTTTAGAGGTAGAATGTTACATAGAGAACTTTACCAAATGTTACAGACCCTTGCACAAGGCTTTAGGTGTGTGGATGAGTATTACAAGGATATGGATTGGCTTTAATAAGAGCTAACATGCAAGAAGATCGGGATGCCACAATGGCTCAATTTTTGCATGGGCTGAACTAAGTAATAACTGACAAAGTGGAATTGAAACATCCTACTTTTATCACCTCAGAGTACGTATTCAGAAGTGTATTTGATTAGCAGAAGCAATACATTAGCCCAAAAACTAAAATTTGAAAACTTACTACTCAGGTACTGTTCATTTGGTGTTTTCCAGAATTTGCCATATGAATAGTAAAAAGTAACAATTTAACTGTATCAATTGGCAAGGTAAATGACCATATTTATATTTTCCCCCTAAAGAGCTATGAAAGAGCTTCAATTAGAAATTTGGATCACCTCCATATGATTTTTCTACAATTAAAGCCAGCCAAAAATTTGACGTAAATCGAGGGTCTCTGTCAGATATGATACTACTTGGGACACCATGTACTCTAACAATCTCTTTTACATACAGTTTTGCCAGCTTCTCAAGAGAATCTTTCTTGTTGATTGCTAGGAAATGGGTCGACTTTGTCAATCAGTCAATTACTACCTATATAGCATCATGCTTAGTAGGAGTCATGGGCAGTCCCTCAACAAAATCCATGGCAATGCTGTCCCATTTCCACTCAGGTATCTCTAGTGGTTGCAACTTCCATGCTAGTCTTTGATGCTCAACTTTCACCTTTTGACATGTTAAGCATTTAGACACATAAGCCACAACATCCTTCTTCAATCCAGGCCACCAAAATAAACTTTTAACATCATGGTACATCTTGGTCATACCTGGATGTACTATATATTTGCTTTTATGCGCCACATCTAAGATCTTCTCTCTCAATCCCATTGCATTGGGAATATATGGTCGTCCCCTAAATCGTAGTAATCCATCTTGGGAGACATCAAAATTCTTAGTTTCCCCTCTTTCCAGTTTATTCTTAAAAATTGTTGTAAGCTTACCTACTCCTAAGCTTCGTTTATCCCATCCTCAATAAAAGCCTTAATCTATGTTCCTCCATAAGAATTTTCTACTGTCTGTATTTGATACAAAGGACTCCAGTCTTGAACATTTTCTATTAATTCTAGCTCTTTGATCATGAGACTTGTAACCTGCACCACCTTTCTACTTAAGGCATCGGCTACTACATTAGCTTTTCCTAGATGTACTTGATCTGGAAATCATAATCTTTCAGAAATTCCATCCATCTCCGCTGCCTTATGTTCAATTCTTTATGATCTGTAGGTACTTCAGGCTTTTGTGGTTACAATATAGCTCTATGGTAGCTCCGTATAGATAATGCCTTTAGATCTTGAGAGCATGTGTCTTGGATTTCAAAGGGAGTTGGGATCTCCATTTGTCATTAATAGAGTTTGCCTATAACAACAGTTATCAAGCTAGCATTCAGATGGCCCCGTTTGAAGTACTTTATGGATGAAAGTGTAGATCTCCCTTGTGCTGGGTGGAGTTGAGTGAAAGGAGGATATTTGGTCCTAACATAGTAGAACAAACAGCAGCACAGATCGATAAGATTAGAAAGAGATTGCTGATGGCTCAAAGCATGCAGAAGAGTTATGCTGATGTTAGAAGGAAGCTGTTGGAGTTTGAAGAAGGAGAGCATGTATTCCTTAAGTTGACTCCGGTGACAGGAGCCAGATGATCGATTAAAGTGAAGAAGCTGCATCCTAGATATATTAGACCATTCCATATCCTCACAAAAGTAGGATCAGTGACTTATAGATTAGCTCTTCCTCCAAATCTCAGCAAAATCCATGATGTTTTCCATGTTTCCCAGTTAAAGAAATATGTACCAGATCTATTATATGTGATTGAGCAGGATGATATTGCACTGTGAGATAACCTGACTTATGAGGTCAGACCAGTACAGATTGTAGATTGAAAGGTCAAGCAGTTACAAAATAAGTAGATCTCTTTAGTTAAGGTGATCTGGAAGGGATTAACAGAGAAGTTAAGTCGCGATGAGTTAAGCCACAGGTCGCAAAAAATATTTACAGAAGCTTTTGGTCATGACGAGTAAAGACCATTGGTCGCGACAGGAAGCTCCAGAGCTATCAGGTCACGATGACTTATGGTCGTGACTGTAGAACACAGAGCTATCCAGTTGTGACGAGTAAGTTGAGATAATCGTGACTAAAGTTCATAGAGAATATGAGTCGCGACTAGCCAGTACTCAGGTTGCAACTATATTGCACAGAGACTTGATAATGAAAATAAAGATGCCAACCTCACTAAAGTTTATCAGTTAGAGGTTTAGCACATAGTGCAGGTAGGCAAGCCAAACAGTATGAGGCACTGAGATATAAAAGATTAGTTTAAGAAAATATTCAAAAGTAGATCCTGTTGGAAATCGTGCCCTAGGGGCCAATCATTGTCTTATGAACATTATTGATTTATGAATTTAATAATTGAGTTATCATATTATTTGCATGTTTACTATGATGACCATCCTTGGATAATTCATGATATTATCCTACATGTCCCTGGTCAATCATCTATGTGGGAGCACAGATGAAATAAGACCAGTATGACTTTGAAGATGTATAGAGATATAAATCAAAGTCATAAGCACATGTAAGAGTACAGGGTGTTGGACCGACCTGCTATGAGAGAACTGCATGGGTAACGTCATAAGTTTCTCTCATATACAAACCATGTCAATATGCCCTTTGACATGAGATCATCATGGATTCCTACATGACAAAACGCTCAGCTTTGACCTAGTCAAAAGTCACTTTTGACCGAGTGATCATAAAGACTATGTTCGGCCTTAGTGGTTTTTCATGTGGAGGAATGTGAATGGTCAAGATGGAATTTGTCCCTTACATTCGTAGAGAGATATTACTGGGCCCCTCGATGAGTGAGTCTGAGAAATGTATGGCCATACTGTAATGGAAAGGTAGTTCCATTTCTATAGTCAGACTACTCAGGGATCGAGAAAGTAACGGTCGGGAATAGGAGGATGACATCATCCATGCCTCATCCATGACCAAACTATCGTGTGACAGAAGGGACATGATATGGTTGTATAAAAGGTTACATCGTTTATCGATCCTCATATGATTTGGGTAGTCGTTATGTCTTGTTAGAGACCGCTTGTGACTTGTGGGCCAGTATAGCAAATGGGTCACTGCCAACTTCATATGGGCCTACAGGGTCGCACACAAAATAGCCCAACACGAGCTATGATGTCCAGATTCATTGAATCTAAGACATGTCCAGATTCAATGAATAATCCAGGTGAATGTATGTATATTTATTTATATTTATATTCGTATATATATAAATTCGTATATATATATATATATATATATTATATATATGAGATATATGAGATTTAATTTATAAGGATAAATTAAATCTCTATCACGTTTGAATTCGAAATTCAAATTGATAGGATATCTCATACAAGAGATATTTATAAGATTTAATTTTAATGATAAATTAGATCCCTATCATGTTTGAATTTGAAATTCAAATTGATAGGATATCTCAAATTTGTTTTATGAGAATAAATCAAATATAGTTCAGTCTCATCTTTATTTAAAGTTAAATAAATAGGTAATTAAATCTGTGGGACGGATTTAATATTATTTATTTAATTAGTTTCTTATAAAATTATACAATATATGATATTGTATTATTTTCGGAATTAATATAAGATTAACTCCTAAAATCTTTTTCGGTTAGGGAAAACGCAGAGCATCCTATATATCTAATATTAGGAGCTACGTTTTGGAACAGACACACACATAGAACACAGAAAGGCCGAAGGGGACTCTGCAAAAGGTTTGCAGATAAGAAACTGCCGAAATAGAGACGGAGAGGACGAACTCTTGAGAAAGCCCGGGAGGGACAAGAGACGCTAGCACGTCATTCGTGGTTGAAAAGCTGTTCGTTTGGATACCAGTAGAGGAAGCCGACCTGAGTCGTCGACTTCTTGTGATCAGAAAGGGAGCACGAGCCGCAGAGAGAAGCTGTGAACATCGTGACCGAAAGCTGTGGAAGTCGCTGAGACACACTGAGGGTAATGCTTCTTCCCACTTGACTTAAACACATACGGTAGATCCTGGCAAGGAATGAAAAATTTTTAAGATAATTTTCGCTGCGTGTCTTTCAATTCCTTACAGTGGTATCAAAGCCATGCCGTTTTGTGTTTAAGTTAGGCTTGATTGGTGATTCATATGATATGTGTTAGTCGTAGCCGATCATATAATATGCGTTTCATGTGTGACATATAAGGAATCCGTCTTATGTATGACATATAAGGAATCTAAAAGGAAATTGAAATCGGTGGTGATGCTTTTTGATTTGATCAATTCGCATAACTGTAGCTACCTGTTCGTAGCGCAACATAACCGTAACATATGTTACTTTGTAAATATTTTAGATTTGAAACATTAATTGCCCTTCGATTAGATCTGAATATTGATTCTTGAATGTTTGGGTATGGTGAACAATATGGCTCTAGATTGCAAGTGTTGTAATTTTTAAATATGGCCTGCGTGTCGTGCCTTCCTCTATATACTCTCAATGTACCTTCTCCTCTCATCTCACTCCCCTCGAATGTTAAAAGAGGTTTCTATATGTAATTTCTCTTTTCTTACTAGAGAGCTCCTCTCATTGGCTTGAGGGGACTTAGGATAGGTGAGCCATATTGTATCACGTTTAAATTATGCATCTTATGATTATATCAGCACATGCATATTAATTGTATGAGATACAAACTGAGAAGCATGCATTCTCATAAACTAAACAGTTAAATTAAGCCCTCTAAATGAAATCTTAAGTCATAATGCCGTCAATTTATGAACACTTGTCAAAACCTCGATCGCTCAATTGTGGACTCCGCCAAAGTGGGTGCTTTTGAGTTATCTTAGGGAGATAAGCAAAGAGTAATGGTGCTACTCTCATATGTTCATTATTGTTTGACTTAATTGAGATTAACAAAACGGTTTTGGATCTCAAGGCATTAGATGGGATTAGAACATGCCAGATCATATGATGATAGGATCCCATGAACATCTAAGAGTTACATTTGATGTAATTGGTAAACGTGTTACCTACCTAAATAACTTAATTTAAGCGTCCTGCCAAAGCGGACTTAAGTTTGAGCCAAATATGGATCTTAGCCCACTAACTATTGCATTGAGGGTTGTTTATTTAGTGGGAGATTACTAATTACATTGCATATTTTAATTGTAGAATCATGATGACTAGTAATACTGCTACATTATCGCTGTGATCTGTCCTTGAGAAGGACAAACTCAATAGGACAAACTTTCTTGACTGGTTTAGGAACTTGAGAATTGTTCTCAAGCAGGAAAGAAAGGCTCATGTCCTAGATCAACCCATTCCTGAGGAGCCAGCCACCAATGCTCCTAGAGCTCAGAGAGATGCTTACATGAAGCATAAGGAAGACTCTGTCGATGTGGGATGCTTGATGCTAGCCACCATGGTTCCAGAGCTCCAAAGAGATCTGGAACACATGGAGGCTTCTGAGATGATTGTGCATCTCAAGGAAATGTTCCAGCAACAGGCAAGGCAAGAGAGGTATGAGACCACTAAGGCCTTACATTCCTGCAAGATGGCTGAAGGTGCATCAGTTAGTACTCAAGTCTTAAAGATGAAAGGGTACATTGATCACCTTGAAAGGCTTGGATTTCCCATGAGCCAGGAGTTAGCTACGGATTTGATCTTGAACTCACTCCCGGAAAGTTATGACCAGTTTGTCATGAACTACAACATGAACAACATGGAGAAATCTATTTCTGAACTGCATGGGATGCTTAAAACTGCTGAGCGGAGTCTTAAGAAGAAACCCAGTAGTGTTTTGATGGTTCAGAAAGGAAAGGGTACAAAAAAGAAAGGCAAAGGCAAGGGGAAGGGTCATGGCTCATCAGGTAAGACCAAAGAGTCAGGCAAGCCCGAAACCAAGCCTGCACCAAAGAAGGCAAAGCCTCCAAAGGAAGGAGTCTGCTTCTTCTGCAATGAACCGGGTCATTGGAAGAGGAATTGTAAACTCTACCTCGAATATCTGAAAAAGAACAAGAAGGATAGCGGGGCTATCGCTTTAGGTATTTATGTTATAGACATTCATCTTTCTACTTCCACCTCATGGGTATTAGATATTGCATGTGGTTCTCACATTTGTACAAATGTGCAGGGACTAAAGGACAGTAGGAAGCTGAAAAAGGGCGAGGTTGACCTACGAGTTGGAAACAGAGCAAGGGTTGCTGCGTTAGCTGTAGGCACTTATGAATTAGTTCTGCCCACTGGGCTTTTGTTAGTTTTGAACAATTGCTATTATGTTCCTGCTTTAAGTAGTAACATTATTTCACTTTCTTATTTGGATAAGGAATGTTTCACTTCCATTGCTGGGAATAGTAGATGTTCTATTTATCATAATGATATTTTCTATGCTCATGGTGATTTGCATGTTGATCATTACATATTAAATTTGGAACAAACCAATCATGGAAATATCTATAACATAACCGCCAAAAGGGTCAAACCAAACGATTTGAATCCCACATACCTCTGGCACTGTCATCTGGGCCACATAAATGAGAAACGCATTTCCAAACTCCATCAAGATGGATTTCTAAACTCATTTGATTTTGAATCATATGACACTTGCGAGTCTTGCTTGTTAGGAAAGATGACAAAGTCACCTTTCACTGGGCACAGTGAGAGGGCCACTGATTTATTGGGCCTCATACATACAGATGTGTGTGGACCGATGAACACAAATGCCAGATGAGGTTATTCGTACTTCATAACATTTATAGATGATTTCAGCAGATATGGGTACATCTATCTGATGAAACATAAATCTGAATCTTTTGAAAAGTTCAAAATATTTCAAAATGAAGTACAAAACCAGCTTGGCAAAACAATTAAAGCCCTTCGATCTGATCGGGGTGGTGAATATTTGAGCCAAGAGTTCATAGATCATCTTAAGAGTTGTGGGATACTCTCACAATTGACTCCTCCAGGGACACCACAATGGAATGGCGTTTCTGAACGGAGGAATCGAACACTATTAGATATGGTTCAATCCATGATGAGTCTAACAAATCTTTCGCCCTCCTTTTGGGGCCATGCCCTAGAGACAGCTGGGTTCACACTCAATTGTGTTCCATCTATGGCAATCGAAAAGACTCCGTATGAGATATGGACTGGGAGGACGCCTAGTTTGTCTTTCCTCAAGATTTGGGGAAGCGAGGTCTATGTTAAGCAACAAGCCTCAGACAAATTAGCGCCCAAATCCCCAAAATGCCTTTTTGTGGGATATCCTAAGGAAACCAAGGGATATTACGTCTACAACCCTGCTGATAACAAAGTGTTTGTTGTCAGAAATGGTATCTTTCTTGAACGAGAATTTATCTCTAAAAGAACCAGTGGGAGTAAGGTACAACTCGAAGAAGTTCGAGAGCTACAAGACACCACAGAACTGCAGATGGAAAATAGAGAAGACTCACAACAAGTTGTTGAGAATCCTCAAGTCACGCAAGGTCCACGTAAATCTAATAGGATACGACTTTAGCCTCAGAGATATAGATTTCTGATTTCTGATAGTCGTGATGTGTTGCTCATTGAGCATAATGAGCTGACTACCTATCGAGAAGCTATAGTGAGACCAAACTCCGAAAAATGGCTTAGTGCCATGAAGTCTGAGATGCAATCCATGTACGACAATCAGGTTTAGACCTTAGTCGACCCGCCTGAAGGTGTAAAAACCGTCGAGTGCAAGTGGGTTTTCAAAGAGAAAACTGACATGGATGGCAATGTAAATGTCTTCAAGGCACGACTGGTTGCAAAAGGTTTTACTTAAACTCATGGTGTGGACTATGATGAGACCTTTTCCCCAGTAGCAAAGGCCAAATCAATCAGAATCCTCTTTGCCATAGCAGCATATTATGACTATGAAATATGGCAGATGGACGTCAAGACAGCCTTCCTTAATGGAAAGCTCCTTGAGGATGTGTACATTGTAAGGAATTGAAAGACACGCAGCGGAAATTATCTTAAAAATTTTTCATTCTTTGCCAGGATCTACCGTATGTGTTTAAGTCAAGTGGGAAGAAGCATTACCCTCAGTGTGTCTCAGCGACTTCCACAGCTTTCGGTCACGACGTTCACAGCTTCTCTCTGCGCCTCATGCTCCCTTTCTGATCACAAGAAGTCGACGACTCAGGTCAGCTTCCTCTACTGGTATCCACACGAACAGCTTTTCAACCACGAACGACGTGCTAGCGTCTCTTGTCCCTCCAGGGCTTTCTCAAGAGTTCGTCCTTTCCGTCTCTATTTCAGCAGTTTCTTATCTGCAAACCTTTTGTAGAGTCCCCTTCGGCCTTTCTGTGTTCTATGTGTGTGTCTCTTCAAAAACATAGCTCCTAATATTAGATATATATGATGCTCTGCGTTTTCCCTAACCGAAAAGGATTTTAGGAGTTAATCTTATATTAATTCCGAAAAAAAATACAATATCATATATTGTATAATTTTATAAGAAACTAATTAAATAAATAATATTAAATCCGAATTTATATATATTAAATCTCATATATCTCATATATATATAATATATATATACGAATTTATATATATACGAATATAAATATAAATAAAAATAAATATATATACATTCACCTGGATCATTCATTGAATCTGGACATGTCTTAGATTCAATGAATCTGGACATCATAGCTCGTGTTGGGCTATTTTGTGTGCGACCCTGTAGGCCCATATGAAGTTGACAGTGGGCCATTTGCTATACTAGCCCACAAGTCGCAAGCGGTCTCTAGCAAGACATAACGACTACCCAAATCATATGAGGATCGATAAACGATGTAACCTTTTATACAATCATATCATGTCCCTTCTGTCACGCGATATTTTGGTCATGGATGAGGCATGGATGATGTCATCCTCCTATTCCCGACCGTTACTTTCTCGATCCCTGAGTAGTCTGACTATAGAAATGGAACTACCTTTCCATTACAGTATGGCCATACATTTCTCAGACTCATTCATCGAGGGGCCCAGTAATATCTCTCCACGAATGTGAGGGACAAATTCCATCTTGACCATTCACATTCCTCCGCATGAAAAACCACTAAGCCCGAACATAGTCTTTATGATCACTCGGTCAAAAGTGACTTTTGACTAGGTCAAAGCTGAGCGTTTTGTCATGTAGGAATCCATGATGATCTCAGGTCAAAGGGCATATTGACATGGTTTGTATATGAGAGAAGCTTATGACGTTACCCATGCAGTTCTCTCATAGCGGGTCGGTCCAACACCCTGTACTCTTACATGTGCTTATGACTTTGATTTATATCTCTATACATCTTCAAAGTCATACTGGTCTTATTTCATCTGTGCTCCCACATAGATGATCGACCAGGGACATTTAGGATAATATCATGAATTATCTAAGGATGGTCATCATAGTAAACATGCAAATAATATGATAACTCAATTAATAAATTCATAAATCAATAATGTTCATAAGACAATGATTGGCCCCTAGGGCACAATTTCCAACATACATGACACAACCTGAAGGGTTTTGTGCGTTCCGAGGACTCTGGCAAAGTGTGCAAGCTTCAAAGGTCCACTTATGGACTGAAGCAAGCCTCTCGGAGTTGGAATCAACGTTTTGATGAAGTAGTCAAAGAGTTTGGATTTCTTCAAAACATTGATGAACCTTGTGTGTACAAGAAGGTTAGTGGGAGCACAGTTGTGTTTTTGGTACTCTATGTCGATGATATCCTACTTATTGGGAATGACATTCCTACCTTGCAGATTGTCAAGTCTTGGTTAGGAAAGTCTTTCTCAATGAAAGACTTGGGTGAAGCCACCTACATCCTAGGAATCAGGATCTATAGAGATAGATCTAAAAGACTTCTAGGACTCAGTCAGAGTACATACATAGATAAAATACTGCATAGGTTCAGTATGCACGAATCAAAGAGGGGTTTCATACCCATGTCTCATGGTATTCACCTCAGCAAAGATCTATGTCCTAGTACATCTGATTAGTGAGGTCGCATGAGTAAAGTTCCATATGCCTCGGCCATAGGATCTATCATGTACGCCATGTTATGTACTCGTCCGGATGTCTCGTTTGCCTTGAGTATGACTAGCAGATATCAACAGGACCCTGGTGAGGGCCATTGGACTGCTGTCAAGAATATCCTTAAGTACTTAAGAAGGACTAAGGACTTATTCTTGGTCTATGGTGGATTGGATGACGAACTCTGTGTAACTGGCTACACAGATGCCAGTTTCTAAACTGACCAGGACGACCAATAATGGAGCAGTAAGCTAGAAGAGCTCTAAGCAGGGCACTGTAGCAGATTCTGCAACGGAAGCTGAGTATATAGCAGCATCTGATACAGCTAAGGAAGCCGTTTGGACCAGGAAGTTCATCACAGAACTAGGGGTGATACCTACCATCTCAGATCCAATAACTTTGCTCTGTGACAATAGCGGTGCTATTGCACAGGCCAAAGAGCCTAGGTCACATCAAAGGACCAAGCATATACTCAGGCGATTTCATCTCATCAGAGAAATCAACGATAGAGGTGATATAAAAATATGTAAAGTAGCAGGAGAAGATAATGTTGCTGATCCTCTAACAAAGCCGCTTGTGCAGGCAAAGCATGAGCGTCATGTTAGGTCAATGGGAATTAGTCAAATTAATGATTGTACCTAGTGCAAGTGGAAGGTTATTGGAAATCTTGCCCTAGGGGCCAATTATTGTCTTATGAACATTATTGATTTATGAATTTATTAATTGAGTTATCATATTATTTGCATGTTTACTATGATGACCATCCTTGGATAATTCATGATATTATCCTAAATGTCCCTGGTCGATCATCTCTGCGGGAGCACAGATGAAATAAGACCAGTATGACTTTGAAGATGTATAGAGATATAAATCAAAGTCATAAGCACATGTAAGAGTACAGGGTGTTGGACCGACCCGCTATGAGAGAACTGCATGGGTAACGTCATAAGCTTCTCTCATATACAAACCATGTCAATATGCCCTTTGACCTGAGATTATCATGGATTCCTACATGACAAAACGCTCAGCTTTGACCTAG
Organism: Leucaena leucocephala; assembly: GCA_037074615.1. NCBI lineage: Eukaryota > Viridiplantae > Streptophyta > Magnoliopsida > Fabales > Fabaceae > Leucaena > Leucaena leucocephala. Next base: position 3,593,655 of record CM073527.1, read on the forward strand.
TCAAAAGTCACTTTTGACCGAGTGATCATAAAGACTATGTTCGGGCTTAGTGGTTTTTCATGCGGAGGAATGTGAATGGTCAAGATGGAATTTGTCCCTCACATTCGTGGAGAGATATTACTGGGCCCCTCGATGAGTGAGTCTGAGAAATGTATGGCCATACTGTAATGGAAAGGTAGTTCCATTTCTATAGTCAGACTACTCAGGGATCGAGAAAGTAACGGTCGGGAATAGGAGGATGACATCATCCATGCCTCATCCATGACCAAAATATCGCGTGACAGAAGGGACATGATATGGTTGTATAAAAGGTTACATCGTTTATCGATCCTCATATGATTTGGGTAGTCGTTATGTTTTGCTAGAGACCGCTTGCGACTTGTGGGCCAGTATAGCAAATGGCCCACTGCCAACTTCATATAGGCCTACAGGGTCGCACACAAAATAGCCCAACACGAGCTATGATGTGCAGATTCATTGAATCTAAGACATGTCCAGATTCAATGAATGATCCTGGTGAATGTATGTATATTTATTTATATTTATATTCGTATATATATAAATTCGTATATATATATATATATTATATATATGAGATATATGAGATTTAATTTATAAGGATAAATTAAATCTCTATCACGTTTGAATTCGAAATTCAAATTGATAGGATATCTCATATAAGAGATATTTATAAGATTTAATTTATAAGGATAAATTAAATCTCTATCACGTTTGAATTCGAAATTCAAATTGATAGGATATCTCATATAAGAGATATTTATAAGATTTAATTTTAAGGATAAATTAAATCCCTATCATGTTTGAATTTGAAATTCAAATTGATAGGATATCTCAAATTTGTTTTATGAGAATAAATCAAATATAGTTCAGTCTCATCTTTATTTAAAGTTAAATAAATAGGTAATTAAATCTGTGGGATGGATTTAATATTATTTATTTAATTAGTTTCTTATAAAATTATACAATATATGATATTGTATTATTTTCAGAATTAATATAAGATTAACTCCTAAAATCCTTTTCGGTTAGGGAAAACGCAGAGCATCCTATATATCTAATATTAGGAGCTACGTTTTGGAACAGACACACACATAGAACACAGAAAGGCCGAAGGGGACTCTGTAAAAGGTTTGCAGATAAGAAACTGCCGAAATAGAGACGGAGAGGACGAACTCTTGAGAAAGCTCTGGAGGGACAAGAGACGCTAGCATGTCATTCGTGGTTAAAAAGCTGTTCGTGTGGATACCAGTAGAGGAAGCCGACCTGAGTCGTCGACTTCTTGTGATCAGAAAGGGAGCACGAGCCGCAGAGAGAAGCTGTGAACGTCGTGACCGAAAGCTGTGGAAGTCGCTGAGACACACTGAGGGTAATGCTTCTTCCCACTTGACTTAAACACATACGGTAGATCCTGGCAAGGAATGAAAAATTTTTAAGATAATTTCCGCTGCGTGTCTTTCAATTCCTTACAGATCCTCCGTATGATTACCAGGAGTTAATCTATGTTACGAAAGATTTATTCAGCTAGTTTTCACTGACCAAAATAATAAGTTAGAGTGGGACTTAAGGTTAGAGACATGATGGTTAATAGATAAAAAGTTAAAGTTCCCAGAATAGAGGGATACCATCATGAAGAGACAGTAACCTAGCATACCTAGGGTAGAGCACCCTAGAGAATAAAAGTAATAGTGCTAGATGATAAAAGAGATCCATGTAACTTAAGCTAGTCAAGATCTAGAGATAGACCAGAAAGGAACCACAGTCTAGTCTAGAGCAGACTGGGACTGACAGATAGAAAGAGTTAAGAAATAGTAAAGAGATGCACAATTACTCCATATGAGATGGAGATTGATCCGCTCACCTGAGAAGTTTTTATCGAATAGTTTACCAAAGACATTCCTCTCAGTTAGATAGAGATGAGCGTAAGGATAAGGGTTAAAGCAGAGAAAGAGAAACTTTTTTATGAATACTTAGCCGAGTTCATCCACATGAACAGTGAGAGTTGAATGGCTAAGAAGTTAGCTCACAGATTGAATTCTGTGTTATAAAGAAAGAGTTTTTCTCAGGTAATTGTAGGAGTTCAACAGAGTGGTAGATGTATGCAAAATAAGAAAAGAAGTTTATGATATATGAAGAAAGAAAGGTAGCCACAGTTAAAAAGATAAAATGACTCCCATATTTTCTATGTAAGAAAAAGTAATGAATGGTTGAGTCTATATCTTAATAAGAGGGTAATGTAGCAGCCTAAGTTAGATGAATAATTACTTCAGGAGAATACTTTAAAGTTTACCTAGTTAATTGTTTGATTGCAAGGTGTATATGAGGGATGGTTGAGCAAATTATGTGATGTGACTTATGTTGTCATAAGTTATTATGAGAAGTTACATCTCTTTACAGTTGTCATATGATGACATGCATGTTAGAGAATCCTTAAATAATTGTATCTCCTTACATATTATGCATATTAGAGTATACTATGATGAATAAATACCCCCTTCCACATTTCATTAAGGGTATAGTATATATGATGAAAAAGTTTTGAAAAAAATTATTACTCCCATGACATACGACATGCAATTAGATAATTCAACTTGGTAATAATAAAGCAATAGAAAAGTGATAAATAAGATAGTTAGCCAGTTAATTCCTAAAAAATAGAATGGAAATTTATGACCAGGTAGTGATAGTCAATTAGACAAATAATGAGATTAAAGATGAATGCTAGTCGCAAATCTATAGACATATGATTACAGTACTAAGGACATATCCCTTCAGTAGGGATAAGATACATAAATGATATACTATGAACATGAAATGAAATGAGACGTAGTTATGAAAGATGATGTAGTTCTGAGAGGGAGTATCATCTATGCAATAGAAGTTAATATTTTACAATAGAGCTAGATTACTCTTGCAATAGAGTCAGATTGCTCTTGAGATAGACCCAAGAGAATAAATAGATTATGATGGATATGTGCATGGTAGAGCCTGTGTAACTCTCTACAGTGCTAGATATAGTAAAGTTATGAAAGATAGGAATGATATGAGAAATTCTTGAGTGATAGAGGAATGAGTTAAATCCTAATAGATAATATTAGCTTATGTGGTCATTTTTTGGGAACTATCTGTTGAGTTAACAACTATGTGGAGGTGACTAACCTTGTAACTTTATCCGTTGGTTTAGGTCTTCCAGAGATGAGAATACAGTACAACAGCATCGCAGTAGATTCTGGAGGATTGCAGTTAGATCCTAGCATGACTCAGTGAATAAAATTCCAGGGTTGCAGTTAGATTATGAAAAGGTTTACAGTTGATCGCAGTAGATTCTGAGGGTCGCAGTAGACTAAGCCTAGAGAAAGAAAGTAATGAGTCATAAGTACAGTATTTCTTTGGAAGGACGAATACCAAGGAAAAGGTTAAGGTATAGAAGCTTCACAAGTTGGTTAACTCATAACAGATAGAGTACCCATGATATTAATTTTAGATAGCCTTATTACTATTAGGGACTAAACTCAGAATCTTTGTACCCGCAACAGGAACTAAGTGATCAAAGTTAAAGTTATTAATCCAGAGTACCAATGATTTATGAGAATATTTCATAAGATATGAGAAGGGGTCAAATGAGAATAAAGAGATCCCTACGATGAGATTATAGAGAATAAGAATGAGAGACAAATATATCTTCCAAATGAGGATAAAGATATTAGAAGGCCAGATAGACCCAAGAGAGATAGTATAAGAATGGTCTAAGATAATAAAGTACCAGGGTTGGAGTCTGTTAGCACCAATATTTCGTATTTTTATATGCATTTTCCAGTTAAGCGTGCTCAGGCAAAAGTATCCCAACAATGGGTGACCCCCTGAGAAGTGATAGAAAAATGGTGTAAATGCGACAGAAGTTTGGCATATATGTATAGAGTTATGTAAAATGATAGAAAGAACTAGGAAAAATTAGAAAGGGTTATGAATGATAAGAAACTAGAACCCTTATGTTAAGTCCAAATGAAATGGATTTGAAAAGAAATATTTAGAAGAGATTTCTTAAAAGTTAGCAAAGTTGTAAGTTAAAGGGAATGTTTAACTTATGGTATCTCAAGATACGCCATGATATGGCAAGATAGACCATGATATAGCAAGATTTTACCAAATGAACAGTGATTTTCAATGAATAAACTGATTTCATTGAGACAATAGAACCTCAATTTTATATTTTTCCTTCAAAGATTAATGAAAGAGCAATTCTTTTGAAAATGGAGGTTTCTAAAGCAAGTGATCATGTAATTAGTTCCAATAACGTCTAATGAAGTATAATTGAGGTTAAAAGTAAGGATGTGACAGGAATTGCACCATTATGTGGAGTTGGAAGACTTGGTGTACATGGAAATTAAGGTGGAAAAGCAACTTAATTGCAAAGGTGCTTCAAAATTCTTTTCTAGATCACATTCTTCACTAAAACATAAATGGAAGAAAGAAAAAAAAAAGCTATCCAAAATGAGACCACTAAAAGTAAAAAAGAAGCTTCATCAAATAGCAAATGTAAATCTAATTCTCAAAATTATAGAAACAAGGATATAAAATGTTTCATGTGTTTGAGTATAGATCATATAGTTTCTTAATGCCCCAAAAAGAGAGTCATGATCTTGAAAACTAATGAAGTTGTGACTAAAAGTGATCATAATTTCATGCCCTCACTTGAATATGCTAGTGATGATGGGGTTGAATACCCGTGTAAGGAAAATTCCTTATGGCTAGAAGAGTCTTGAATTGTCAAATAATTGCCTCATTAATAATTGATGGTGGGAGTGCTACAAATGTCGCAAGCACTACATTGGTTGAGAAATACAAGCTACAATGGTCAAATGAATATGGTAAAATTAAAGTTGATAAGCAAGTTTTAATTTCTTTCTCAATTGGGAAATAGTGTGATGAAGTATTTTGTAATGTTGTTCCTATACATACTAGACATATACTTTTAGGAAGGCCTTGGGAGTTTGACAAAAAAAAGTAAATAAGGATTGGTTTACAAATAGATATTCTTTTGTAATGAGCAACAGACCCATTACGCTTGTACCATTGACTCCAAAGTGTATGAGAATCAACACAAGATGAAAAGAGAGAGAGAGAGAGAAATAGAAGTGAAAAAGAGAGAAAAATCGAGAGCTTGAGAAAAGAAAATAAGAAAATGAATGAATAGAGAAAAGAAAAGATGAAAGTGAGTATTTATGCAAAATAAAGAAGTGAGGAGTGCTTTCTTGGCTCAAAAACAATTGTTTATCCTTGTTTACAAGAAATCCTTTTTGAACACTAATGAAATTAACTTTTCCTTTCCAAGTGTTATTAGTTCTTTGTTTTAGGAATGTGAAGATGTATTTCTTAAAGAAATTTCTCTCGATTTACCATCTATTAGAGAAATTGAACATTAAATTAATTTCATTATAGAATCAAAAATTCCTAATAGGCAAGCCTATTAGAAGCAATCCAAATGAAACAAAGGAGCTTCAAAAGCAAGTGGAAGAGCTCATGGCAAAATGATTTATTTGGAAACATGACAAAGAGCTTTATGCACTCAAAAGAGCATTGGAGAATTGGAAACACTACCTTTGGCCTAAACAATTTGTGATTCACACTAATCATCAATCTTTGAAACACATATAGGGTCAAGGTAAGTTGAACAAAAGACATACAAGATGGCTTGAATTTATTGAGACATTTCCATGTGTTATCAAATACAAGAAAGGTATAGAAAATATTGTGGGTGAAGTATTGTCAAGAAGCTATAATCTTCTTACTTCTCTAAATACTATATTGCTTTGCTGTGAATATATTAAGAAGTTGTATATGACAATGATATTGATTTTGCTTAAGTGTTTCTTGCTTGTGAAAAGAAAGCACTTGACAAGTTTTATAGAGTTGATAGCTATTGGTTTAAGGAAAACAGGTTATTTGGTTCAATAAATGAAATTATTTGGTTCAATAGCCTTAGGCTTTATTTGGTTCAATAAATGGGAGGGGGTAAGGGAGGTTTGTAAGGGATGGGAGGGTAAGTTAATTTAGGGGAGGGTAAAGGAGGTTTGTAAGGGAGGGAAGGGTAGATTAATTTATGGAATATAAGGGAGGGGAAAAGATGTTTCTTACTTAGTTCAGGAATAGAGGGGACGTGAGTTAATTAAAGTTGACAAATATATCCGTATCTCTTTATTTAGATTTATTATTTCTTCTTTTATAATATTAATTTGTATATGAATTATTATTTCTCAATTTTTGAATCTCAAAGACATATTATGTTATTTATATATGATAGTTTTTTTTTGTAATTATAAGACACATGTTGGTTTATCAAAGTATCAATGCTTGGACAATACACATTTCTCATGAAATTATAAAATATAAATTAAAAAAATTAACAAAGTGAATGATGCACCTAACTAGCAAAAATATTATATTTGAGTAGAGAGAAAAAGTGATTCTATTATTAAGGGTAAACTTGTACTATTAGAAAAATGATATGGGCAGTTTAGTCAAGATAGAAACAAGTTATTCTCACCCCTCCAAACAACCCTACTTTTGGATGTGAGGAGAGATAGTGCCTCCCCTCCCCTCCAAAAAACCCCAACCAAACATATTCACCCCTCCTCTCCCCTACCCTTCCCTTCAAAAACCCCAACCAAACAATGCCTTAATGTTTATTGCATGAATTTCATGTAAGAGAAGCTCATGGGGGAGGAATAATGGGACACTTTGGCTTGAAAAAGACTTTGATGTTTTGTATGAACATTTCTTTTGGCCTAAAATGAAATGTGATGTGGAAAGAATCTATTCTAAATGCATAACATGTAAAAAGGCTAATATATAGTCTTGCCAAATGGTTTGTGTAATCCATTACCTGTGCTTAGTGAACCTTGGATAGATATTTCAATGGACATTGTTTTATGTTTACCTAAGTTAGAAAGAGGGATGGATTCAATATTTGTAGTTGTTGAAAGTTTTCTAAAATAACACATTTTATTGCATGTCATAAAACTAATGATTTCTCATATATTGCTAATTTGTTCTTTAAAGAAATTGTGAGACTTCATGGTGTCCCTAAAAGCATTCTTTCTGATAGGGATATAAAATTCTCATGTCATTTTTAGAGAGTTTTATAGGAAAAGCTTGGTAATAAATTGTTCTTTTCTGTTGCCTGTCATCCACAAACTGAAGTTGTTAATAAAACTTTGATTCAATTGCTTAGAATTATCATTCAAAAGACTTGGAAAATTGGGAAGATTGCTTTCCATTCATTTAATTTGCATACAATCGAATATGTATTCTTCTACTAATTATTCTCCTTTTGATATTGTGTATGATTTTAATCCTTTAAGTCCTTTAGATTTATTACCATTACATATTAACGAGAGAGCAAGTCTTGATAGGAAAAATAAAGCAGACATAGTGAAGCAACTCCATGAAAAAGTGAAATAACAAATTGAAAAGAAAAATGAGCAATATGCATCCAAAGTTAACAAAGGAAGAACCGTGTGTTCTTTTTTGACTTTTGGTTGGCTGTGGATGTGTATGAGATAATAAAAATTTCCAACTCAAAGAAGGTCCAATTAGCTTTAAGAATAGATGGTCAATTACAAGTGCTTGAAAGAATCCACGATAATGCTTACAACATTAACTTATCTTGAGTATAATGTTAGTGCTACTTTTAATATGCTATTTATCTCCTTTTGATGTAGGTGATGATTCAACAATAAACCTTTTGAGAAGAGAAGGAATGATGTGATACAACAAAGATGACTCTTCAATTTCAAGTGGTGTTTTTCAACATCCAATGATCATTTGCATATTCCAACTAGACCAATCACAAGAGCAAGAACCAAGAGAATTAAGGAAGCATTAAATGAGTTAGTTCAAGAGACTTTGACATAGTAAGTGCAATTGGAGCATTAAATTTAAATGAAAATATTGAGGATGTCATTAACTTGATTTGGGCTGAAAATGGAGCTACTGATCATAGTTTGGGCTTAGAGACTTCAAATTAAAGAGCTTGGACCAAGTGCCATATATGGGAGGACTTATTTGGGTCTAAATAAATCATATTTTGGGCTTAATATGTTTATTATATTCTGATTAATGTATTTGAACAAAAATTCATAATTAGTTGACAGATTTATCTTTTGAGTTCACAAGTACATTGAACTAAGTCTTTGTTATATTTTCTATGTTAGCTTCTATTATTTTAAGTATGCAAAATTATGTTTCCAAGGTAATTAAGTTAGACATTGAAATTTTCTCTTTAATATTTTGTATTACTCATTTTGTAATCATACTCTAATAGACTTGAATAGATTCAATTTTGAATAAAAAGTTACATTTCTAAAATTTGTTTCTTGGGAGTTGATTATTTCTATGGTTCTTCATATAGCTAATAGACTTATCAAAACTTTATCAACATTATGATGTCTTCTAACACTTTGAGCCCTTGTTCTTCCATGTCCAAGGGTTTAAGTGGATCACCTTACCTTCACATGTTCTTGGAGTGTGTGTATTCAAATTGATTGTGGGTTTGTGAGATCTTTCCCTTGTCAGTTTGCACCATGGCACATTATAGGCACCTAGATGTTGAAAATCGTGCCCTAGGGGCCAATCATTGTCTTATGAACATTATTGATTTTTGAATTTATTAATTGTGTTATCATATTATTTGCATGTTTACTGTGATGACCATCCTTGGATAATTCATGATATTATCCTAAATGTCCCTGGTCGATCATCTATGCGGGAGCAGAGATGAAATAAGACTAGTATGACTTTGAAGATGTATAGAGATATAAATTAAAGTCATAGGCACATGTAAGAGTACAAGGTGTTGGACCAACCCGCTATGAGAGAGCTGCATGGGTTACGTCATAAGCTTCTCTCATATACAAACCATGTTACTATACTCTTTGACCTAAGATCATCATGGATTCCTACATGACAAACGCTCAGCTTTGACCTAGTCAAAAGTCACTTTTGACCGAGTGATCATAAAGATTATGTTCGGGCTTAGTGGTTTTTCATGCGGAGGATGTGAATGGTCAAGATGGAATTTGTCCCTCACATTCGTAGAGAGATAGTACTAGGCCCCTCGATGAGTGAGTCTAAGAAATATATGGCCATACTGTAATGGAAAGGTAGTTCCATTTCTATAGTCAGACTACTCGGGGATCAAGAAAGTACCAGTCAGGAATAGGAGAATGACATTATCCATCCTCATCCATGACCAAAATATCGCGTGACAGAAGGGACATGATATGGTTGTATAAAAGGTTACATCGTTTAACGATCCTTATATGATTTGGGTAGTCGTTATGTCTTGCTAGAGACCACTTGTGACTTGTGGGCCAGTATAGCAAATGTCCCACTGCCAACTTCATATGGGCCTACAGGGTCGCACACAAAATAGCCCAACACGAGCTATGATGTCCAGATTCATTGAATATAAGACATGTCCAGATTCAATGAATGATCCAGGGTGGATGTATATATTTATTTATATTTATATTCGTATATATATATAAATTCGTATATATACATTATATATATAAGAGATATATGGGGTTTAATTTATAAGGATAAATTAAATCTCTATCATGTTTGAATTTGAAATTCAAATTGATAGGATATCTCATATAAGAGATATTTATAAGATTTAATTTATAAGGATAAATTAAATCTCTATCATGTTTGAATTTGAAATTCAAATTGATATGATATCTCAAATTTAATTTATGAAAATAAATCAAATATAGTTCATTCTTATCTTTATTTTAAGTTAAATAAATAGGTGAATTAAATCTGTGGGACGAATTTAATATAAATATTATTTATTTAATTAGTTTCTTATCAAATTATACAATATATGATATTGTATTAATTTCAAAATTAATATAAGATTAACTCCAAAATCCAATTCGATAGAGGAAAACGCATAGCATCCTATATATCTTATTTTAGGAGCTACGTTTTGAAAAAATATAGAAACTGCAGATAAGAAACTGCCGAAGGGGAATTTGCAAAAGGTTTGCAGATAAGAAACTGCCAAAATAGAGATGGAGAGGACGAATTCTTGAGAAAGCCCTGAAGGGACAAGAGACGCTAGCACGTCGTTCGTGGTTGGAACGCTGTTCGTGTGGATACTAGTAGAGGAAGCCAACCTGAGTCGTCGACTTCTTGCGATCAGAAAGGGAGCACGAGCCGCGAACAGAAACTGTGAACGTCGTGACCATAAGCTGTGGAAGTCGCTGAGGAACACTGAGGGTAATGCTTCTTCCCACTTGACTTAAACACATATACAGTAGATCCTGGCAAGGAATGGAAAAAATTTTAAATTAATTTTTGTTACGTATCTTCCAATTCCTTACGCTAGACTCTATGTCAAACCACAAAAAACAGGTAACAGATGTTTTGTTCAATTAATGGAAATGGTATTTTTGCTCCATTTAAAAATGGGCATGCATTTTTGCATCCAAGTGAAGATTATGGTGCCAGATGCCTATTTGGCATAAGTCCATAAGTATTTTGGCACCTTAACCCTTTCTTACATGTACCCTACATAATTCTTCATGTTAAATTCATTGGATATATAAAAATAATCAAATTATATATCCTTCAAACTGCCCTACCCTATATAGGCATTGGTTATCTATAGGGAAAGGAGGAGTATTTTTTAGCATCTCATTCCTTCAACTACCCTATCTCACTGAGTTTTTTCATAATCTATTATCTAAAAATTAAACCAAACACACCCTCAATCTTAAATCAAGATTTCTATATTTCTTAGAAACTTTGATAGCATCTCCCCTAAACTTTCTTATTTCCAAAATTGCAAAATCCAAGAACAAATCAATCTAACATTAACTACATCAATAGCATAAACTATATATACATCATATAATAATACTTTCACTTTCCTTGGTGCAAAGTTTGATTTCTTGAAAATCCTTTTTGAAACCCTAGCACCAACTTTCTCTATGCTAAAACATCAAGTTGAGAGAAATTAGAGACCACCTTTCTCTCTGCTAAAATTAGGAAGCTTTAGATGAAGGAGATGAACTTTTGAGAGCAATAATTTACCTATTTTCCTTTATTTTCATTCCTTTTCTACTCTTTTCCTCTCTTCTCTCCCTCTCTTCATCTCTTATCTTTCTCAACTTTCATCTCTCTTTTCCTCACCGGAGCGACGCTTATGAGGTCTTGGAGGAGTTTAGATGGCTTTATGGTCTTATTATCTCAATTAGAAAAGTAATTCAATAACACCTCCTTGAGAAAAATCATATTTTAATGGCCTCTTCTTATCATGTGGCTAAGAACTATTCTTCTATTTCTCCCTTCTTATGATCACGCCACAAATGTACCTCGAGGGAGCATTGGATTATCCAATTCTTCACAAAATTTTCTTCACAAAATTATATTAATTACCCTTTACTCTATAATTAATATGAGATTAATCTTCTGCAAATTTTTTTTGAAGATTCTTTAATCATATGACCAATTTAATACCGTCAATAATTTACATTTATTTGGGCGTAGTTCCCTAATTGTTTTCAAGTCCAAATTTGGTCCTTAACTACTTTACCTATAATTTCTAAGAAATTGCCTTATTCTTGGGTAAATTTTCTTAAAATATTCTTTAAGCTAAAGTTTCCATTTTTAGGGAATGAAACCATTTATATAAATTCAAATTAATCATAAAATAATTTTCATTATTTCGCCCAATTATTTAAGGCCTCCTTGTATTTTTCATATTTAAATTTTGCTAATTTTTCCTTAATAAACTAAAATTCCAGAATTTAAATAAATTCCCTTTTTGAATATCCCTTTTATTTTTTTCATAATTGAGCCTCAAATATATTCTGGTAAATTGTCTACCTTCTTAAATCTCCACATATTTTTCCTGAGATTCTAGGAATAATTCCAAAATTGCCCTTATATACCAAAATGTTTAGAAATTATACTTTTACCCAAACCCAGGATGGTAGATTTACAATGTTACCTTAAGAAGTCAAAGTTTTAATTTAGCCATTGGCTAAACTTTAATTGCATATTTAGCCTTTATTTGTTAAAGTTGAATGTTGCTTAGTTCCTAGAAATCATTTTATCTTTCGGGACATTTCGAGACTCTTGCTCAATTTAATTTGGTAGCCTATGCAATTCAAGTTTATTCTTGAGCTTTTAAACCCAAAATATAGGATATGACATATCGGATGATATGCTTATATAAAATATAAAACTAATAGTAAATCATACTATTAAATTATATATTTACATACATATACATACTAAAATTTACCATATTTATAAATATTGGTTTATGCCTAATCGACTCATCTTGGATGGGGGCTCAAATCCATTTAAGTAAATAGGTGAGATAGATGAGTTTTTTTATTTGTTTAATACTGCACAATAATTCTCCCCCTTTTTTTTATCATTTGAACTCATAATCTCATGCTTAAGAAATATTTATGGGAGGAGCTTAGCGTCATTAGCCTACAAACGTTATTCTTTAATCATTTAAAATATGAGTTAAATATAATTTTCTGCCTAAATTTGCACAATATATTCTTTCCGTGCTGCTGTTATTTTTCCTCGGGTCCATGAGCTTTTACACATTGCTTTCCAGAATTGCTTTATGTAATAAAATTCTTTGGTCAGTGTCTTTGTACCACACACACATTGTTATTAAGGAAGACTTTGGAAAAAAAAAATCACTGAAAGAAAATTTCTTGGGGACATAACAAATAAATAATACAAGTGGGGAGACACAAAGCAAGTGGGAATATAAATATATAGCAATAAATATTACTCCATAATGTCATAATGTCAACTCTTCCAACAAATTTTGTTGAAAAATACAAAAAGAAAGGAAAAAAAATCCTCCACTAAATAAATTTTCTATTTTAAAGATGACCCTTGTGTTTAGTTAAACTAGACGCGTATAGCCACTATAATCTGGCATCAAATCAGTATATATAAGCAGACAGAAAATGCATTTCTCTGCACAGAACAAGCCACTGTGAAATCCTAAAACCATGGGGTCTCCAAGTTCGCTCTTGGTGATTCTTGTGCTTGCCTTTTTTATAGTTTCATCAACTACTGCATTTCCAATTCAACAAAGATTCACTCGTTGTCTTCAAGAAAATTCTCATAATTCAATTCCGTTTGCCAAATCATTTTATGCTCCAAACAATGGTTCATACCGTTCAATCCTGGAATCCACAGCTCAAAATCTAAGGTACTTGCTTCCTTCAGTGCCGAAACCCGAATTCATATTCACTCCCTTGGACGATTCTCATGTTCAAGCTGCTATCGTTTGTGCAAAAAAGCTCAAGATCCACATGAGAGTGCGTAGTGGAGGTCATGACTATGAAGGCCTTTCTTATGTTTCTCTTATAGAGAAGCCATTCATGGTCTTGGATCTTGCCAAGCTTCGAGCCATCCATGTCGATATAGCACGAAACACAGCTTGGATTCAAGCTGGTGCTACAATTGGAGAAGTTTACTACAGAATTTCTGAGAAAAGTCAAGTCTATGGCTTCCCTGCTGGCCTTTGCACAAGCTTAGGCATTGGGGGTCACATAACAGGAGGTGCATATGGCTCTATGATGAGAAAGTATGGCCTTGGAGCTGACCACGTCATTGACGCTCAAATTGTGGATGCTAATGGCAAGATTCTTGATAGAGCAGCCATGGGAGAGGACTTATTTTGGGCTATAAGAGGTGGAGGAGGTGGAAGCTTTGGGATTATCTTGTGGTGGCAAATCAAGCTTGTTAAAGTTCCAACTACTGTAACGGTCTTTACTGTTACTAAGACTTTAGAACAAAATGCAAACAAAATTCTGTATAAATGGCAGCAAGTAGCACCGAACATTGATGAGAATCTGTTCATGAGAGTCCTAATTCAGGTAACAAATTCGAGTGTTGCAGGGAAAAAAACTGTTTCAACTTCTTATAATTCTCTTTTTCTCGGTGGGGCCAATAAGCTTCTCCGAGTGATGAAGAAAAATTTCCCCGAATTAGATCTAACCAAAAAGGATTGTTTGGAAATGAGTTGGATCAAATCTGTGCTTTATATTGCGGGCTATCCAAACAACACACCCCCAGAAGTTCTACTCCAAGGGAAGTCCACTTCCAAGGCATACTTCAAGGCAAAGTCAGATTTTGTGAAGCAAGTGATTCCTGAAACTGCATTGAATTCTTTATGGAAAGTGTTTCTGCAAGAAGATGGGCCTTTGATGATTTGGAATCCATATGGAGGAATGATGAGTAAAATCCCAGAATCTGCAACTCCATTCCCTCACAGAAATGGAACACTTTTCAAGATACAATATCTAACAGGGTGGCTAGATGGAGAGAAGAGCATGGAAAAGCACATGAATTGGATGGATAGATTCTATTACTCCATGAAGCCTTATGTTTCAAGTTTTCCAAGAGAAGCTTATGTCAATTACAGAGACCTTGATTTGGGGATGAACCAGTTTAATGAAACAAGCTTCTTGAGGTCAAGCCTTTGGGGATACAGGTACTTCAAGGATAATTTTATAAGGTTGGTGAAGGTAAAGTCTAAGGTTGATCCAAGTAATTTCTTTAGGCATGAACAAAGCATCCCTCTATCACCGATTATGAAGAAGAAAGGGTCAAACTCCTGAAAAGTTGTGTTTATTGTATAATATAATTGCGCATTGTGATATGTGTGAGATGCACATGATTTATGCAAGAATTACTCTTGGAGTTCTAAATTGTTGTAGAATGTTGTTTCCATGTGACAACAATGGTTAAACTTGTTTATTTGATTATTCCCTTGGTGATGAAGAGCTTTCTATTGTATCCTACTCACTTGTGCTATATTATTCACTATTACAAAATGCTAATTTAACCACTGAATCTTCATGCCTGTTGCATATGGAGCAAAAGTAGTAATATATTTAATAGTAACATTGTAAATAAAATGAGCAAGTTATATAGTGCTATTTATGTTATACTGCTTGTATATAATAGCAAGTTCTCAAATGAGGGTTAATATTTAATTAATAATTTTTTTAAAAAAAAATTCCAATTACTTACGGCAATTGTTATGACTATAATGGATGCCCTAATTAATTGGGGAATGATCAATTACGACGTATCGTATGCACACAACAGATGTCATAATATAATTGTTCAATTATTACTAATTCTTTGATGTATAAAAGACATCATAATTCTGTCATGGCATCGTTTTCTTTTTTGACAAATTATTTACTGCTATTAATATTTCTATTACACTCATACACATATATATATATATATGCAATTACGAAAATGCATATTTAACTGAGACCGAATATATTATTTTTCACTATTAAAGTTTTTTTATTGGTTTTATATGTTAAAGATAATTCTATAAAGCTGAGTCTATCTTAATAATTGAAATTTTTATATGATAAAGTCAAGTCTTCCCAACATACGTTGCCTCCCAATAGTGAAACGTGCAGATGGGCAGTGGTGTCGACATTGGAAGTTCTGTTTGAAAAATATTAATTATCATACTTTATTAAGAATGGACTCTGTAATATTATTAAATTTCGTACTAGAGAAATTTGTTTATAATGTTTAAATATTATCACACAACCTTGTATGATTTTAGTAACTAAAATAATAACATTAAATATCAAAAGAAGAGGCTTTGTTATTATTTAGAAGATTAAATTTTTAATTGTTATATCGCCTCAAGATGTTGTGCGCAACAATAGATTAATTTCGGGGTTGATTTTCTCTTATGACGCTCCCCCAGAACTTTACCTAATATTCATTTAATAAGGTATTTAAATACATTCCCTTTATTGTACCCGCCTGGCCCACGCTTCTTGTGCATCTTCCACAATTATTGTAATTTTTATATATTTTAATATTACTAGAAAAGTAAAAGACCCTGTATATCTTTTTTTTAATTAGCAAGACTTACACATTTGGTCTTATCCCGAACTACAGCAATCCCCAGAAGCGTACATACATATAGACATAATTAACATGGTCTTATGTTCTGATAAAAGTAAGCGTGAGATTGTGGGTTCAACTTTTACCACACAAATTCCGTCCGTCCAGTAAATGAAGGATGGTAGATCATTGGCCTCTATAATTAGAGATATAATCTTATAACTTTACAGATCACGACTCACAATTTCGGCCATCCCTTATTAGACGACAAAAAGGAAATATGTTTGGTTTATTTCTTAATCATATGCTGCTTTTTCATGACCCTTCCTAACTCGTCACTGTCTGTTTTCTTTAACAATGACCATGCAATAACTACAAAATATTTTTGAAGCCCTTAGTCCGTTTTATACGTAGTGATTAATAGTTTTAATTTGAATATTTTACAAAATAAATAAAACTGAATCTAAAGTATATTCTTTTTTTTGGATGATTTTTATTTAATTTAAAAAAAATAGTTTATCCTAATTAGAGAATGAGTTAATAATTGGAATTTTATATGCTAAAGCCAAGTCTTATCGTATATACTTTATTATTAGACGACAAAACAGAAAAAGGTGCGCTGCTTCAATAATAACACCCCAACTACAAAATATAGAAAAGTATTTAGCATAGTATACATATAATATAAATATTAAATATTGATTTTTGTACCATTTTTATTTTTTATAAATTTTTGGATTATTTTTTTCAATTCAAAGGAAAAAAGTCAACTTTAGAGAATTTTAATTTTATCTTTAATTGGTTAAATAATTGGAATTTTATATTCTAAAGTCAAATCTTATTGTCATATTTGCCGATGAAGATGGCTAGTGTTGTACCTACGGAATATCGCCGCTGTTAAAGGCTTGGCTTTTTGAAATTTTTTTGCTATATTTTTATATAAGAATGACATTCGAAGTAATGTTTAAATATTTATATCTATCCATCCATTAATTTTATTTTTCTAAATATGTTAGATAAATTTTTTTTATCAATCAATATTTACTAATTTGATCTTTAAAATATTTATCCAATTAGTATAATTTTAATAAAAATAGCAACGAACAACCTAAGAATTTTATACTTTGATATCTATTGATAACATCAATTAATTTTTTTAATATTACATTACCTCAAGATTTGTGTACAATAATAAATTGATGTAGAACAAGGAAGGAGAAAGGGAGGAAAGAGAGAAAAGAGAGAGAGAAAAGAGAGAGATTAAGGGAGATGACAAGAAAATTTTTATTTAATCATTTAAAAGCTACATAAGCTACATAATGAGACATATTGAGGTAGAGTCTAAAGATGATGGGTTAGGATTCACTCAATGCCAATCCTTACCGTATATTTTTTTATAAAAAATATAATTTTTTAATTTTTAAAATTTTAACTCATTTATAACTCAGTTTTTTAAGTATGAGTCGGTACAATTTATTCCTTATATTTTTTTACCCATTTATAATTTAGTCCCTTATCTTTTCATCATCTATAATTTAGTCATTTTGACATATAACTCATGCTAACAGATGAGACCCATTTATATGCATATATTTCATATCATTTTAGATCATTTTATAGAGTTTTTTTAACTTATATTGCAAATTATATGATTATATTGAGTTATACTTGTGATTTTGTTAAAAAGGGTATTTTGGTAATTTATTTGTGCTTTACAATCTTGATTGATTTTTAATATATTTAGTATTGTAAATGTTTAATCTTAATTATAGTAAATTGGAGATTAATTGAAGTTGAAGTGAATTTAAAAAATACCAAAGAATAACTTGAGAAAAAGTTGCCAGGACCAAACAAATGTTAAAAGAATGACTTAAATTAATGTGGATACATAAGCGAAAAGGCACCTTCACTAAAATTGTGTCCTTTGGTCGCAGTGAATCAGCTTAGAATTCACAGCATGGCATTTTTGACAGAGATTTTATCTTGAATATAACTCTAACATTAATTTTTACACTTGGGCCAAATTACTATCCTAGTTTTCGATCCAAACCCTCAAGATTCAACCACCAATTTATTCATTCATCATTGATTCATCTTTTTACACAAATCTAACCCGTTTGCACAAATTATGTCATCTTCTTTACCTTTCATTACTATTTCCTTCCATCTTCTTCTATTTTCCTTCCATGGCTTCTGCAAGTTGTGAGATAGTGGTGACAACACCTATTCCTATGCGTAGCTAAAGGGCTTATCGGTTGAGGATGGAGGCTTAAGCTTAAGTTATTAAGCTATGAAGGGGAGTTCTTAGTTTCAATTTATACTTTCAGCTTGTATTTGTTTTCTTCTAGGTTTAGGATAAGACATGTATGATTGGATTTATAATTTCTTCATGAAATTACCTATTTGAGTTGAAACTATTGTAATGAGGATTGGATTTGGATCTTTTGATTGTATCTTTGTTTATGATTGTGATTATTCCTTCTCTTGGTGTTTTATTGATTTCGATTCTAATATGCCTATGTGTTATGAGTTGAGATTATTTTTGCATCTAAAATATATTAGTGTTAATGCTTTGCGTCAATTTATTAAAAAGAAATTAGCTTTATTGAATTAATCTCATAGTAATTAATTAACTCCCATATTTAGTAAAACTATGATAGCCTAAGCCTATTCTCAAGAGGGTTTCAACATTTGCATTTCCAAACCAATTTTTCATCCATTCCACTATTTCTATGAAAACCTAAACATCTTATTTTATTTACATTGTCTTTAATTCATTTCAAATGGCTTTTAATACAAAACTTTTATTTGTACTTGCTTTTGGACACTTAGTTCACAAGTAAGGGTCTGTTTGGATTAGTTTTTAGATAATAGATTCTGGGAAGAATATATTTTAAAAATAAAAATATTTAGATAATTAGTAGTATAATCACTTTTCATATTGGTAAATTACTAAAAATGGTATGATTTGATTAAAAGTAGAAGAGAGGAGAGAGAGTAGAGAAGAGAGATAAGAGAGAGGAGAGGGTATAAGAAAAAATAGAGCTAAGATAATAATTTGATAATCTATTTTATTGTTCTAAAAGTTAATTTCAGTAACTTATTTTAAACTGTAGTTTTGGCCAAAATCACTTTTAGATAAATATAACTATTTATTTAAAAAAAATTCAAATTAAAATTTTATTTAAAATTTTTTTTTAAACTATAATACCAAACATACACTAATACTTTTGATAAACAAGGCTTCTCAGATAAAGGAATGACATAAGGTTACGCGTTGCTACAATCTTTAGAAACTATGAATATTTTAATCGGAGACTCCCAAAGGCATATTCTTCCTGCAAAAAGTTCCCCTCGCTGACTCATCACTAAGTTGTCTTACATGGTAAAAAGATATTACGAAAATAATTAAATATTGCTCAAATGGCCACCAACTCAGTTGCATATGGATTTTTTAAAAAAAAAAACAAGGCGTCGTCTTGCTCAAAGCACTGATTCTCTGTCTTTTCCTCCATAATAAGCGTGCCACTGACCTCTCGCTCAAAGCACCAAATCACAGTAGGAAAATGCAAAATAAATAAATAAATAAAGAAAAGAAAAAGAAAACGAAAAAGGATTGAGTGGGAATTCAAAAACCCAAACGAGGAACCTGATGAAAACAGCCTTCATGGTTCTGAATTCCCACTCAATCCTTTTTTTATTTCATTTTCCTGCTTTGGTTTATTGTTACGACCATCTTGTTCCTTAATTTCAATTATCTGTTTCTTTTCCATAGAAAGAGTTGTTGGTGACTCGGGATATTGGAGCAGAGCTCACGATGCTTTCAAGTAATATATCTCCAGAATGATTGTTGAGTCAAACGAGTTCTCAACATGAAGATGACGCATACGAGGCGACGAAGTTCCTACTGTGATTCAGTACTTTGAGAAAGAAGTCAATGCCACGCTTGGTACGTATGAAGATTCAGCCCTTCGAGCAATATGACGCCTTGGTCCTTTTACTTCAAAAAAAAATCCACATGCAACTGAGTTGGAGGCCATTTCAACAATTTGTCATATCTTAATTTTTTTCTATATATAGACACTAATTTTCCCTATCTATAGATATATGATAGAGGAAAGATATAAGAAAATTATTATAATTAGAAGAAATTATAATGATTATTAGATGAGTTTTAAATTGAAGAAAGAAATAAAAAATATAAAATTATAAAGCTTAGAGACCTTAATGTTATTTTTGTGAATATTTAATATAAGGAATTTAAGGAATTAAATAGAGTTCTGTGAATTCAGAATTTAAATTAGAATTTTAAAATATCTAAAAAGAGACAAAAATGACATTATAAAAAGTGTCGAAAGATATTAAAATGAAATTTGGTAAATTTAGATACTAAAGTGTAATTTATTAAATTCAATGGGTAAAAATGTAATTTTAAAAAAGCTGAGCTGAAAGGCCTAAAACTGCCCGAAAATGTTACAGTCCCAAATTTTACTAGTTAATAGAGAATAGTAATTAGGCTTGGCATATTTTTCAGAATTCTAATTTAAAATCTCAAAAATTAATATTAATATGCAAAATCTAGAAATTGATACAGGACCTTCTTTACCTCAGAATTAGATGAAATTTAGTAAAAAAATATTATAATAATTTATGAAATTGATAAAACTAAAAAAGGAATCCTATAGAATTTAAGGTAAAATTAGACACTGATAAAAGAATTTAATGAAGCATATATAATTTTTAACAAGACTTATGGGTCTCAAAATTATAAAATTTTGTAGAAAATTCATTTAATAGTATAATGAATTTTTAAAAATGTCAAGACTTCGAATTTATTCCAAAAATTAAGGTAAGTTAGGGTATCCGGTAAATGAAATATCCTAGGATGTATGTCAATTATTATTTTGGACCTAAAGAGGGCCTAAAGTTGTGTCAAGTATGAGGTTAAATTGTGGAAAATTGGTTATGTGGTCAAAATGGATTTCATGTTATTTTATTAAAAAAAAGAGATAAAAAAGGAGGAAAATTCAAGAATATGTGAGGTGTTATTGTGAGACCCACCTCATGTCCAAATGGTGCCATGTGCAAGGGAGAAGGAAGGATTTTAGCATGTGATATTATCTTTTATTTGCTTGGAGGCTAAGTCAAGAATTGAGAACAAATATCAACCATTAGATTAATAGTAATTGAACAAATCTTAGCCATTCATTTCTTTAGGTTTTTGGCTATAAATACCCCCTTAATTTACTTCATTTAACGCCATCTTGAGGAAGCCATGGGGAGGTGCTACTCAAATAGAGAATCAAGCAAGAAGAAGAGGAAATTTAAGGGATAAATAAGCAAGGGTTTAAGGTAATTACTTCTTTTACTTCTTGGACTTTGTAATAGAAAAATTGCTCTTAGATTTAAAGGGTTTTAATGGCAATTCTTCCCTTAAATATGGGGGAGGTGCTACTCAAATAGAGAATCAAGCAAGAAGAATAGGAAATTTAAGGGACAAATAAGCAAGGGTTTAAGGTAATTACTCCTTTACTTCTTGGACTTTGTAACAGAAAAATTGCTCTTGGATTTAAAGGGTTTTAATGGCAATCCTTCCCTTGAATATGATGCTGGGCGTGCTTCCTCTTATGGAAAAAAAATATGAATTTTATGTTATAGATAGTTTAAATAAGCTTAAATAAGTAAAATCAAGTAGTTTTTGCTTGAGAAATCATGTAATTTTAAAATTGAAATTGTGGAACCTGTCACTGTTCATTCACCTGGTAGCAATGAGAATTTCATGTTTTTATGTTTCCAATGGATTTAAAATGAAAAACTGTGTGAGATAAAGTAGAGAAATAAGTATTAGAAGCAGTTTAATCAAAATAGGAATTTTTGAAGTTTCTTGGGACAATTTCAGTTTCTATACAGAATATGAGGAAGGAATTGGAATTTTGAAATTCTTATATCATATTTGGATTCCTTAGACAAAATTATGTAGGGTTGGTCTAAGGAAATAATTATTACAAAGCTAAACTACTAACTCCAAGAATTAAATTAAGAGTTAAGGGTTTTAAAGAATTTGATGTACAATGTGTATGTAATGGCTCTAATGAGTTGTATATACAATATAATTGTGTTTAGGACCATTAAAGAAAATGAGTTAAAGAGGTTGAACAAGCAATCAATGTTTGGTGTAGACAAAGGGAGCAAAGAGAAAATGATAAAGATTAAGGTAGTGAACTTACCTCTTTATGTAATTGATGTAGTATGCTTATATATTGATATGTATATGATGATTGAATGATGTTGTGACATAACAAATGATGTAGAATATGTTATGTATAACATGTTTCCCATGCCATACATTTTTATTCAAAGCATAAAGCATGATAGCATGTCACTAACTAAAGAAAGTTTAATAAAATTACATATAATACAATAGCATCCATCTTACATATTTAAATGGCAATGTTTACTATTAAGATTCCCTATAATCTCACCCTCCCACAACCAACTAATTTACGTCAAGCATGATGGAAAATATATGCTTGAAGGAGAGCAACATTATGTAAGAAGGAAAGTGGACAAATTTATGCTCTAGCATGAATTGTATAATTTACCAACTATATTCATATTATATAATATGCCATTATATATAATAAAAAATATATGAAATATTTATAGCATAACCCCATGATGCATATAATTGTATGAAAAGAAAAGTTGATAGTTTATGAGTGTTGGATTAATTTATAAGAATTAAAAGAAGAAAGTGAAATGGTAGAAATGTAGGTCCTAAAATAGTTTTATTTGACTCTTTTTGACCTATAAAATGAAGAAATTAAATTACAAAATTTTATGAGTATGTATTACACATCTAGAGCTTTAAATTTATGGATAACATGTCTCATTTGGATATGTATATTAAGAGGAATAATTTTCAAAGTTAAAGATTATCTGGAATTAGTATAATTGACCAAATAGATAGTAAATTTTAATGAATTAACTTTATGGATTAGGCAAGCAAACGATAATTTTTATTTTTTTCCTTAAATACAAATGAAAGGGCTTTAATTAGAGCTTTGAACCATTTCTATATGATTTTTTTTATAATTAATTATAATTTTTTAAAGTTTGACTGTTAATCTGGAATTTATCAAATAAATAATACCAGAGAGTTAAATTTAAAAATTTTAATTTTTAGGCTAAAGTAATGCTTTCACTAATTAAATAAGCTTCAAAATACATATTTTGAGGGGTTAAAAGTATGATATAACACAATTTTTAATGATTTTCATAATATCCTTTTGCCATGTAAAAGAACTCAGTCATGAGTCAGCATGAGTTATGGATCAGAATGACTAAATTATAAATGATGAAAAGATAAGGGATTGAGTTGTATACTAGTCAAAAGTATAAGGACTAACTTGTATTGAGTCATACTTAAGGGATTGAGTTATAAGTAAATCAAAATTTCAAGGGCTGAAGATTAATTTTCTCTTTTGATATAATTAAAATTATTTTATTAATTAAGATATCTTAGTTATTTGTAGTTAATTAATAAGCAAAGTCTAAAAACATGTTGTGTTGGCTAATGATATAGAAAATTAAAATAATGGTATGAATTTATTTATATTATTTTATCATATTAGTATTCAATATTATTTATTTTCTAAACAATATTTTAATTAGAACTCAAAAAAAATCTTCATTTCAAATTTTATTTTTTATTCATTTTAAAAAAACCAGTATGATTTTTTCTTTTAAACATGTAGATTATTCTAATCCTTTTATCCATGAATATTTCATGGCCTTGCAAAAATATAACCATCTTAATTGGTCCATATAGAAACATTTAAAAAAAGAGTTTTTTTTTTTTTCAAAAAGATGGTGGGTGGACGGGTTGGCTTGCCACCCACCATAGCGAGTTAGGGTTAGTTAAATGTCAACTTGCAACTCACAGGTCGGGTCATATTATCGGCTCTATGTTGAGTGCTATTTGTAGCCGCAACTCTAAACCTTACATTAATTATTGAAAATTTTGGAATTCAATTACAATAATAATAAAAGTTTAAAATCAAAATAAATAGTCATAAATGTGTGTAATTTAGCATTAAGTAAGAATGATACTGCAATAAACAAGATAGTCATCAAAAATTTTCTTCCGTTTTTAGTTCATCACATCTAGGCTAGTAATAGGCGAGCCCAACCCGCCAAAACATAGGGGTTAGGTTGGTAAAATTCAGGATAATTTTGAAATGGGTTGATTATTGAAAATTAATTAGGTTGGTAAAATTCGGCAATGATCAATTTTCTACCCATTTTTGCAAATTAATTATTGGTTGCTATCGGTATGTGCTTTGTAGTTTGTAGATCTTTTTCTTTCTTGTTCAGATTTGATTTCTTTTCTTGTCCATAGTTTCTGGCTTTTAGATAATTTATAAAGCTTTCATTAGTATATTGTTGAGTCCATTCTTTTATTTGTTTCATTATTTTTTATGTTGGATTAGGTAAAATTTCTGGAAGTAAACTAGTTTTAATCTTCTGTATAAAACGGGACGGCTTCTTGATAGGGAAATTCCAACATACTGGTTGTCTTTTTCTTTTATTTAATTTGCAATTCTTTTACAAAAAATAAATTGTATAAAAATTTATGATGAAAATAGAGCCGGTAATACGGTCAACTTGTCAGTTATAGGTCAATGAGAATTGAAAAGACTGCACCTAAATGGGTTTGCAAAATACTAACCGGAGACCACCATGGTATGTTGGCAGTTGAAAATTATCATTTAGCACTATTAGAAAAAAGACTTAACAGCACCGGTTTATGGTGCTTACTGCAAAAACATCATTAAAAAAAAAAAGGTGATGCGCGAAAAGCATCGTTAAAAAAAGGTAATGACATTTTTATAAATAAATTGTTATTAATAATCTTTTAACAACTATTTTAATTAAAATTGTCATTCCATTAAAAGTAGTTTAATAAACCCATATTTTTATATATTTATTCATATCATTTTAGGCGATATTTATCATTATTTAATCTTTAATTATATTATTTGTGCACTATAAGTATTAATATACCTTATATTGAATTAGTGTTTAATAAGGCATAATTGTCATATTTTTATGATTTGTTCAAGATAATTATTTTTGGAGTAAAAAGTATTATATTATTATGATTTGTATTTTAGGAATTTGGAAGAAACTGAAATTTACAAATGACAATAAAGGACAATTAATTCAAAAATTACACTGGAGGACTCATGGGTTAAACCTTTCGATTTGACCCATTAGGTAATTTTTTATTCCTTTCTTTTAAATGGTGATGGAGAGACTCAGAAAAAAAGGAAAAAATGTGGCGACAAGAGCTTTGGGCAAAGAACCAAATACACGCACATGGTGCCTCAAGTTGCCATAACCACACCTAAAGCCATTCATTCATCATCATCCAGACACCATTCTCCTCTCCAACGGTCATCGACTCCACCACATCAATAAGACAACGGATGAGTGGCAGAGCAGTGATGGTAGCAGGCACAGACGGAAGGGCGATATTTAGTGACTCAATCCATCTCTAAATCCATGGCTGAATGTTTGACACTTGGTGAAGTAGCGTCTACGATAGCTATGTGTGGCTAGAGCATCTTAATCCTCCTAAACAATGATAAAGGCATGAGTTTGGGATTACAAAAAAGGGAGTTTAAGTTACTCTAATTTTTAACCTATTAATTATATCATGATTCCTAGTTCTTAGGATAATTTTATAATTATTAGGAATATTTATAATAATTTATTTATATTTATTAAGGATTATTATAACTGGATTATTGTTTAACATTTAATATTGAACTGATTGAAACTTAATTTAATTACTCTATTTTGGATCAAGATTTATTATTGAGATTATAGTGAATATTTAGTGATTTTTTAATGTAGCTTGAATTATTGGATCATTGTATCTCTTGCTGGCTTTAATCCAATTTTTGTGAATTATTGAGTTATAATTTAGCATTAATTTTTAATATCTTTAGTCCTATTTTACTATTCTAATAATAGTTAGTAGATAGGGACTTTAGAAATTTTTTTATGACAATTCGAGGTGGCTCGGTTGTTAGATTGAAAGCTTAATTATACATCTATTGAAGCTTATTGAATTTATGATTACCTGTATTATTGAATTGGAAGGTTACTTTTATTATTATTAATCACCTTCGCTTTCACTTATTATCATTTTCTTTAAATTAAAAAATACTAAAAATATTTTATTTAAATTAATTTCTAATTCATTACATTTATTTGTTATTTGTTAGTCAATTAAATCAAAGTCCTATTTTTTAACTTATATTATATTTCATTTAGTTATTTAGAAATTCTAATTTTATTTAGTTTCTCGTTAGGTTACACTATACGTAATCTTTAGTTTAATTTTTGAAAAAACCCCAAGGCCATATTGGATTAAGGTTGTTTCAAGTGGCACCATTGTCGGAGAGCAAATAAATTGGTTCCCTAGTAACTAAGTGTCTAGTAATATTGATTGGGATTTATTTATTTGTTGAGATTGTCTTAATCAGTTTGCATAACATTTGCAATTGCATTTCATTTGCATTTTTTAAAACAAATAAAAATTTAGATTATTTTATTTGGTTTTTCTTTTATTTCAGTTTTTTTCATCTGACTGCTACTGTTTATGCTTAGGAGTAATAAGGCTTTATCTTTGATTACCTTAAATCTTGAAATTAAAAGGTCTATGAAAAGATTAGAAGAAAGAGGAGAATAGAGGGTACAAGTCAAGTTATTGTCGAGGAGGGGATATTTCACAAGAATCAAGTTTTTCATTTAGTGAACAGAGTCTAGAGTGAACACGTATCTGTTAGTGATTTTGAATTATAACAAGAAACTATGGATGGTGCTTATGGTAATAATGGTTATAATAGGCTTAATGGGAATAACGGACATGGTGAGAACAACTTAGGGAATAATGTGAGGATAATAGAAGTATGAGGGAGATTAATAATTCTAATGTTGATTATGATCCTTATGACTTTTATACTGATGATGTGAATTTTGAAATTAAAGGAGCATTAATTTCTTCCTTACCTAAATTTCATGGCTTTTCAGGTGATAATTATAACATCCTTACTTTTATACATCTTAGGGACCATTCAGTAGCAT
The DNA here is from genome assembly GCA_037074615.1 of Leucaena leucocephala. Classification (NCBI taxonomy): domain Eukaryota; kingdom Viridiplantae; phylum Streptophyta; class Magnoliopsida; order Fabales; family Fabaceae; genus Leucaena; species Leucaena leucocephala. The sequence goes on from CM073527.1 coordinate 3,620,772, forward strand.
TTAGAACCACTTACAAGACCTTGGAAGTTTATTAGCCAAATCTGGAATTTTACTCTTTCTCGGGTTACTGTTTATATGGTATTCTATATTACGTAATGAACTTCGAAAAATCATAATTAATTCTAGAAAAACTGAAATAAAGTGGTTCAAAAAGCTACGTGAAGCTAACATCTTGAAATTTAAGAAAAAAATAATTTCTATACCAAATGAGTATCCAGTTAATACAGTTTATTCGTTAAAGTTTACTGTTCATTTGGTCAAAAACTCTAAAAACAGATTCTGGTCACTTACTTTTGAAATTCATTTCTATTAATATACACATCCAATTGAAAATTTCTACCTATCCATTTAAAGTTCTTGCTGTGTGATACATGCTCATAAAAATTTATGAAATAATTCCTTCATTTGCTAGGTCAAACTGAAGCCACAACAAAACTGCTTCAGGACCTACGTTTTTACCATTTTAGTTTCTTTTCTTTCATTTTCAATAATTGTTTTAGCATGCATAAGCTATCAAATAAGCTTCTTAATATTCATATACATCATGTACATATGCCATAAGTATTTCAAATAGTTTCATCACATAACTAGACACCTTACATGGCATTTATATACATGGTCAATTCATAATATATGCTAAAATCTCAATACTTCACTTCCTTTCTTCCATTATTTAGATCTTCTCCATGCATACCTCTTCTATCATGCTTGACCTAAATTGGTTGGTTATGGGAGAGTGAGATTATAGGGAATATTAGTAGCCAATATTACCACTTAAATATGCAAGATGGTTGATAATGCATGATATGTAATTTCATTAAACTTTCTTTAATTAGTGACATGCTATCATGTTGTATACTCTTACATAAAGTGCATGGCCATGGAAAACATGTTATTCACAATACATTGAACATTATTAATCATGTCACAACATCATTCAAATATTATATACATGTCAACACATAAGTATACCACATCAAGCACATAAAGAGGTAAGTTCACTACCTCGCACTTAAACTTTCCTCTTGACCTTTAGCCTTTGCTCCCTAGCTTTCCAACCATGAAGCCTTTATGTCCATCAGTTTCCAACATCTTCTTGGATGTTTCATGGTCTTAAACACATTTATATTCATCACATAACTCATTAGGACTCATGAATTCCAACCATGTTCAATACTAACTTTGTTACACTCTTTATTGTCATAACTTTCTCTAATTTTCACTAATCCACTTGGCTCTTGAACCAATTGATGTCTTGATTTTACCCTACACAATTTCATATTTTGAATCCATTTATGAGCTTAGAATCATGAAATTCTAGATCCTTCATAGCCTGTTGTACAGAACTGAACATAAGCATACAATCTTTTCAAAAATTCTCATTTTGATTATAATGCTTCCCATACTTGTTTCTCCACTTTACCCCAGACAACTTTTCATTTTAAAACTATTAGAACCATTAAAATCATGAAATTCTAATATATGTTTATGCAAGTGAACAGTACCGTAAGGAATCTCAAAGACTACAATCTTGAGATTTTAATGTTTTCAAGGTTCAAAACCTTTCCAATCCTACACAAAATCATCATATAAACTCAATGGAAGTATTAAATCATTAAAATTTCATTTTCTTCCCTCATGAACAGTGCATATTAAACAGGGAACACCATGGCAAAGTCAAGAATATCAACTTGATTCAACAACCAATCACTTAACTAGCTTGTTTAAGCTTCAATCGTAAGCTTCTAACTTTAATTTCTTCTTTCCCCTTTCATCTATGGTTTTTGGGCAGCAAAATACCTTAGAGAAAACTCAACTTTTCCCCATGAAAACCCTAAGTTCAAGCTGTTGGAAATCGTGCCCTAGGGGCCAATCATTGTCTTATGAACATTATTGATTTATGAATTTATTAATTGAGTTATCATATTATTTGCATGTTTACTATGATGATCATCCTTGGATAATTCATGATATTATCCTAAATGTCCCTGGTCGATCATCTATGCGGGAGCATAGATGAAATAAGACCAGTATGACTTTGAAGATGTATAGAGATATAAATTAAAGTCATAAGCACATGTAAGAGTACAAGGTACTGGACCGACCCGCTATGAGAGAACTGCATGGGTAACGTCATAAGCTTCTCTCATATACAAACCATGTCAATACGCCCTTTGACCTGAGATCATCATGGATTCCTACATGACAAAACGCTCAGCTTTGACCTAGTCAAAAGTCACTTTTGACCGAGTGATCATAAAGACTATGTTCGGCCTTAGTGGTTTTTCATGCGGAGGAATGTGAATGGTCAAGATGGAATTTGTCCCTCACATTCGTAGAGAGATATTACTGGGCCCCTCGATGAGTGAGTCTGAGAAATGTATGGCCATACTGTAATGGAAAGGTAGTTTCATTTCTATAGTCAGACTACTCAGGGATCGAGAAAGTAACGGTTAGGAATAGGAGGATGACATTATCCATGCCTCATCCATGACCAAAATATCGCGTGACAGAAGGGATATGATATGGTTGTATAAAAGGTTACATCGTTTATCGATCCTCATATGATTTGGGTAGTCGTTATGTCTTGCTAGAGACCGCTTGCGACTTATGGGCTAGTATAGCAAATGGCCCACTGCCAACTTCATATGGGCCTACAGGGTCGCACACAAAATAGCCCAACACGAGCTATGATGTCCAGATTCACTGAATCTAAGACATGTCCAGATTCAATGAATGATCCATGATAGATGTATATATATTTATTTATATTTATATTCGTATATATATATATAAATTCGTATATATACATTATATGTATATATGAGATTTAATTTATAAGGATAAATTAAATCTCTATCATGTTTGAAATTCAAAATTCAAATTGATAGGATATCTCATATAAGAGATATTTATAAGATTTAATTTATAAGGATAAATTAAATCTCTATCATGTTTAAAATTCGAAATTCAAATTGATAGGATATCTCATATAAGAGATATTTATAAGATTTAATTTATAAGGATAAATTAAATCTCTATCACGTTTGAAATTCGAAATTCAAATTGATAGGATATCTCAAATTTGATTTATGAGAATAAATCAAAAATAGTTCAGTCTCATCTTTATTTAAAATTAAATAAATGGGTAATTAAATATGTGGGACGGATTTGATATTATTTATTTAATTAGTTTCTTATAAAATTATACAATATATGATATTGTATTAATTTTGGAATTAATATAAGATTAACTCCAAAATCCAATTCGGTTGACAGAGAAAAACGCATAGCATCCTATATATCTGATTTTAGGAGCTGCGTTTTGCACAGAGAAACATATAGAACATAAAAAGGCCGAAGGGGACTCTGCAAAAGGTTTGCAGATAAGAAACTGCCGAAATAGAGATGGAGAGGACGAACTCTTGAGAAAGCCCTGGAGGGACAAGAGACGCTAGCACGTCGTTTGTGGTTGGAACGCTGTTCGTGTGGATACCAGTAGAGGAAGCCGACCTGAGTCGTCGACTTCTTGTGATCAGAAAGGGAGCACGAGCCGCAGAGAGAAGCTGTGAACGTTGTGACCGAAAGCTGTGGAAGTCGCTGAGGCACACTAAGGGTAATACTTCTTCCCACTTGACTTAAATATATACGGTAGATCCTGGCAAGGAATGGAAAAATTTTTAAATTAATTTCCGCTGCGTGTCTTCCAATTCCTTACACAAGCTCCCAAATCAAAGGAAAATAAGTTAGGAGAGATTGCTTACCTTTAATCTCTAGCTTGTTTGAACTTTGGTAATTTGAATCTTCTTTGTCTTAGCTTGAGTTTTCATTTTGCAAGAGTTTCCCTAAGGGTTGACAAGCCACAGATTTGATGCAGAAATGAGGGTATTTATAGCCAATATCCATGAAAAATTAATAGCCAAGATTGATTTGATTACTATTTGATCTAAAGGCCCACATTTAATCTTGGATTTAACTTTTTCCAGAAAGATAATTATGACATCATCATGACATCATAAGGGACACCTCAAGGGGCACTTCATGGGCTTATGTGACAAAATTATCATGGTAGGAAGCTTCTGGAAAAAATCCAGTACAATCCGATACCAATCAGAGCAGTTTCACAACAACCAGACTGTTTTCTGTTCCTAATTTTTTTATAATATACCAAGATATGTATTCTGTCCTAAAAATTAATGTCTAGGCTTCTCATACCATTGAAAATGATATACTGAATATTCATCTGCTATCCATCCCTTGGAAAATGACCAAAATCCCTTGGTGTCATTTCTTGCACTGTACTAACTCTAAGGGCATAATTGTCATTTCACCCCTCTTTGTACTGTCTCAGGGCATATACTGGCTCAAATAATCATATTTATACCATGTGCCATGCTTTTATCCTATTGCAGATGATTAAAATGCCCTCCATCCATCTCTAGTACAATCTGAGAGCCAGGGGCATTTTCATAATTTTGCACCTTTTCTGGACACTGGCTCCTTCTAGTGATGAACTAGTACCCTGGGTTTTGGGCCCTCCTTGGCATCATCATGGGCCTATATATGAGGTCATCTGATCTCATTCTATCTAGGCTCACATACCGATAAGTTCTATTATTAGATCACGGGTGTTATCAAACTCCCGTCAAAATTCACTGTTTGGGAATAACTTTTTATACAGGACTTCTTCCGGGGTTCTATCAGATTCATAACATCTGACACTGTAGGGTACACTTTCTTGTAATTCCCCTACTTATATCTGATGTCCATGAAATCTGATAAAAAATTAGATAACTTTTAGAATATTAGATAATTTTCTGCTGTCTGGAGTCCTAATAAAATTTCTGTATTATGCCAGATTAACCAGCATAACTTTTCCTATTTACTGATGGAATATAGGACTGAAATACTTCTGGGAAATTTTAACCCTTTCTTGGCTGATCTTTCTATAATTACAATTTTGCCCTTGAACTTTTCTCTTAATTACCTTTATATCCCTAACTTTTTGCATATTTATATTTAGGTCCCTAAACTTTTGAAAATTGTCACTTTTGGCCTAACTTTTATTTCTACTTTAACTTTTGGCCTTTAAACTTTTCTAATTTTTGTTTAGGTCCCTTTATTCTTTCAAAACCCATTTAACCTTTATTATCTCTTCTGATTATCGTCACAATCCTTTCTAAACCTCTTTCCACTATCAATATTATACAAATAGGGAAAAATCAGGATATGACAATGATCCACATAGGCATTTGAAGACCATGCATATGGTATGCTCTTCCATGAAACCACCCATGGCTAATCTTCAAGATGTATTGAGGAGAGCATTTTACTTTACTTTAGAAGGCAAGGCCAAGGAGCTTTACATACTACCGTAACATTTTACCATATTGACTTGAGATCAGTTGAAATGATCATTCTTAGAGGACTATTTCCTTGCCTCTAAAACTTCAAAGCTAAAAAAGGAGATAACTAGTGTGGGACAATAGGATAATGAATCCATCCACGAGTATTGGACTAGATTCATCACACTTCTAGCTCAGTGTCCACACCATAATATTTTAAAGAATCATATGGTCAATTCTTTCTATGAAAGGTTACTTCCATATCATAAGCCCTCAATTCATGCTGCTATAAATGGTTCTCTCAAAGAATTGAGTCCCAATGTTGCATAGGACCTACTTTAAAAGATGGTTACCAATGACCCTCAATCTGGAGACACAAGAAAAGTATATAATACCTTTTCAATTTTGTCCCAAGATATTCTTGCTGAAATTGTTGCTTTGGGGAACCGAATGGAGAAAAGACTCAGTATTTTAGAGAATAATGTGAATGCCAGGCAAGTTAATTCAATTGGTCACTCTCACGCTATAGCCACCAATTGTGAGTATTGTGGGTCAATGATGCATGCCTCCAATACTTGTTCTTGATATGAAGAGGTTTTTGCCTTGTACCAAAATAGGAATGGCCAATATCAAAAGAGGGATCCCTACTCTAACACTTATAATCCATGTTGGAAAGATCACCTTAACTTTAGGTGGGGTGAGAATCAAGGCAACACTCAAGGAAATTTCTCAATTCAAGTGGTGTCTAATCAAGGGGAACCATCTTCTTTTTCTGGAGGTAATGAACTTGCTATGATCGTGAAAGATATTACTGAACTTAATTCAAAATTTGACAATCAGAAGTCACAAATTGAGGCTAAGTTATATGCTATGGAGAATAAGATGGACTCATGTCTACAAAATATGTTATCTAAATTGGAGCAAATGGAGACTAAGCATGAAAACTTAAACACTTTCGTTATTCAAATATCTAACAACTTGTGTGAACAACAAGCAAGGAGTAGTGGTTCTATACCCTCTAACACAGTGATAAATTCTAAATCTTTGAATGCAATCACACTGAGAAGTGATAAAAAATTGGTGCTAAGAATGGGAAATTCAAAGAATACGAAGAGGATGAATAGCCGGTTAATGAGGAAATAGAAGTTGAGTCTCCTCTTATCAAAACTACTATAGAAACTTCCCAAGCTGAGAAAGAATATTCTATCCAATCTGAAGGCCTACAAGAAAAGAAGCTCTTGGAGAAGTATCTGAAATAACTAGTGGTGCAAAATGATGAAGAGGTAACAACTATCATAAAAGGACTAGTGGAAAAAGGATCACCTTCCGACTCCAAGAGTGTTGAGGTAAACATTCATGACTTGCCTTTTCCAAATTCTTACTTGGTAGTAAAAAGATAGTTGAAAAGAAAGATAATAATGAATTGTTTGAAATATTTAGCAAACTTGAGGTTAATGTGCCTTTGCTTGAGTTGATTAAAAAGATGGTTAAGTGTGCTAAATTCTTGAAAGATCTATGTATAAACAAGAGAAAATATAGGCATGGTGAGAGAATCCAACTTGGGTTGAGTGTTAATGCCTTATTTAAGCCATATTTGCCTATTAAATTAAAGACCTGGGTTCCTATACTATTCCTTGTACCATAGGTAGAACTACAATTTCTCATACCCTACTTGACTTAGGTGCAACAATTAATATCATGTCGACCTTTGTTTATAAGACCTTGGGTATTAAAGATTTGAAAAACACTAGTGTAGTGCTTGGCCTAAAAGATAGGACAGTGAGATACCCCAAAGGCATTTTGAAGGATATTCTAGTGTAAGTCAAATGTCTTATTTTTCCAACTGACTTTTATGTCATTGATATGATTAATGACCTCTATACTGAGAGTACTTTAATTCTAGGTAGACTATTCCTTCTAACTGCTGACACTATAATTAACATGAAAAATGGTCTTATCACTATGGGGATTAGGGATCAAGAAGTGCAATTTAATATTTCAGAAGCTATGAATCATGGTTATGAAGATTATTCTTATTTGGGTGTTAGTTCAATTAAATGTCATGATAATGATGTGGACCACTTGCATAAGACTGATATGCATGAACCTCACTGGTATGACAAGATTATAAAGTATGATGATGCATCATCTTGTTTATGATATTACTGCTGATTACATACTTGATATCCTTGAGAAAGGTATATTTCTTGATTTTATAGAAACTGATGATAAAGGGGTTGATTCACGAGAGACGGATATAGCTTCCCTATTGAGTAACACTGGAACATTATAAGAGGATAGCAGTGATTTTGCTACTGCTTTAGTCTTTTCTAATCCTACTCTCACTTCTAATTTACTTTATTATTCTATTAATCAGACTGACCCTAACTCTCCTATTTATAGGTCATCTGATGATCGCACTGAGTCAGGAAGTGGAGGAAATATATACCACACTGAGCTTATATCTCTTTCCCCAAGCACATGGATACACAACTCGCACTACATACATTTGATTTATCAAGACTAGTTCCTTCTATTGTGCAACCCCTGATTTAGAATTGAAATCCCTTCCCTCTAACTTGAAATATGCCTTTCTTGCTTATGATTGTAAATTGCTTGTTATTATTTCTAATTCTCTAAGTAGTTATGAAGAAGAGAGATTAGTTTCTGTGTTAAAAAGGTATAAAAGAATTATAGGTTGGTGTTTAAGGGATATACTAGGGATTGATCCCTTGGTTTGCACAGAAAAGTTTCTTTTAGATAAAAGGTCAAAGCCAGTTAAGCAGCCACTAAAGATATTGAATCTTCTTATTCATGATGTGATTAAAAAGAAGGTATCTAAATTATTGAGTATTGGGATCATATATGCAATCTCAGACAATGAGTGGGTGAGCTTAGTACATGTAGTACCAAAGAAGAGTTGTATCACAGTAGTGAGAAATGAGAGTAATGAACTTATTCCAACAAGAGTTCAGAATGCTTGGAGAATGTGTATAGACTATAGGAAGTTGAATGAAGTGACTAGGAATGATCATTTTCTATTACCTTTCATTAATCAAATGTTGGAAAGAATATATGATAAATCTCACTATTGTTTCTTAGATGGTTTTTCAGGTTATTTCTAGGTACCGATTGCACCTGCAGATCAAGACAATACTACTTTTACATGTCTTTTAGCACATACGCTTATCGAAGGATGCTATTTGGGTTGGGTAATGCTCCAGGCACCTTTCAAAGGTGTATGATGGCAATCTTCAATGATTTATTAGTGAGTAATATAGAGGTTTTCATGGATGACTTCACCATTTATGGTGATGGCTTGGATGATTGTTTGCTTAGTCTTAAACATATTCTAGGTAGATATATTGACAAAACATTAGTTTTGAATTATGAAAAATGTTATTTCATGGTTGATAGTGGCATAGTGTTAGGTCACCGCATCTCCCAAAAAGGGGATTAAGGTTGATAGAGTCAAGATTAAAATTATTTCTTCACTTCCTTATCCTAGTTGTCTTAAAGATTTGAGGTCTTTCTTGGGGGCATGCGGGGTTTTATTGACACTTTGTAAAAGATTTTAGTACAATTGCTTTACCCCTTTCTACTTTGTGGAAAAAGATGTTGATTTTCACTTTGATGATAAATATAGACATGCCTTTGACTCTTTGAAATCCTTACTTGTTTCATTTCCTATTCTCAATACACCTAATTAGGATTTGCCTTTTGACCTATCTTGTTATGCTTTTAACTTTGCAGTAGGTGTTATGCTTAGTTAGAGGGAGGATAAGCGATATAGAGTGATAGCCTATACCTCTAAAACACTTGATTCCGCTCAAGTGAATTTACCACCACCGAGAAGGAAATTTTTGCTATAATCTTTACATTAGATAAGTTTAGACAGTATATGATAAACTCTCAAGTGGCTATTTTTATAAATCATGTAGAGGTTGATACTTGTTTAAGAAGCCCCAGTGTAAACCAAGACTGCTGAGATGGGCTTTGTTATTACACGAGTTCGATATTAAAATTAGAGATAGAGTTAGAGCAGAGAATCATGTGTCTAACCACCTTAATCAGTTACCTGAAGGCATTGAGGGAGTTGACTCTTATGAACTTACTGTTGATTCCTTTCCTGATTCTGCACTTTTTGCCTTAATTGTTTAGGAGCCTTAATACTCTGTATTGTTAATTATATTGTCACTAATCGTGTACCTTTTTCTATGTCCAAGTTTTAAGTTAATAAGTTGAAGAGGGAGGCAAGATACTATATTTGGGATGCTCCAATTCTTTGGGAGCAATGTAGTGACCAAATCATCAGACGATATGTTCCTAACAATGAGATCTACTCTATCCTTACCTTTACACATTCTTTATCTTGTGGAAGGAATTTTCGTGCTAATAGGACTGTTTGGAAGGTTTTAGAATGTGGATTTTACTGGCCTACTTTATTCAAAGATGCTTATGCTTTTTGTAAGTCTTGTGATAAGAAACCAAAGGTTTAGGAGTCTAGATAGAAAGCATAAAATGCCTTTAAGACCTATGCATTTTTGTGAAATTTTTTATGTCTGGGGAATAGATTTTATCGGTCCCTTTCCTCTATCATTTGGATTTTCATATATATTACTTGTAGTAGACTATGTATCTAGGTGGGTGAGGTAGTGCCAACTAGGAAAGATCATGCTTCTACTATTGTCAAGTTCTTACGTTCTCATATCTTTTGTAGGTAAGGCATTCCAAGAGCAATCATCAGTGACCAAGGAACATAGTTATGTAATGGGACCATCAAGTCTTTATTTGCTAAACATGGAGTTAATCACAAGCTAGCTACTCCTTTTTCCTCAGACAAATGGATTGGCTTAAGTCTCCAATTGGGAAGTAAAGTGGATACTAGAAAAGATTGTGAAACCTTCTCGCAAAGATTAAAGTGAAAGGCTTGAGGAGGCATTATGGGTTTACAGGACTGCCTACAAGACCCCTATTGCATATCTCCTTTCCGGTTATTCTATGGTAAGTCTTGCCATCTACCTATTGAGTTTGAACACAAATCTTATTAGGCGATCAAGGAATGTGATATAGACCTTGAATTTTCACTTGAAAATCGAACGATGCAATTCCAAGAGCTTAAAGAGATAATACTTTAGTCCCATGATAATGCTAGAATTTATAAAGACAAGCTGAAAATGATTCATGACAAACAGATTATGAGGAAATAGTTCCATAAAGGTGACAAGGTTCTAAAGTTTAAGGCTCGGTTGAAGTTGATACCCATAAAGTTTATCACCAAGTGGGAAGCCCTTTTAGAGTTATGAAGGTGCATTCTTTTGGTACGGTATAGCTGGTGGATGAAGCAATGCGTCATGTTTCACAAGCCAATGGTCATTTGCTTAAGCACTACTATAAGAATCAGAGACCCCCTAATTGAACCATTATTCCTTTCCACCTTTCTCCTTTACTTTCTTTTGTATTACTGGTGACATCTATTTGCTAAGATAGTTAGGAGTAAGTGTTGGGGAGGGACCATCACAGTAGTTTTAGATTTATTTGCTTTATATCCTTTAACAATTTCTTATAATAAGCTACATTTTAAGAATTTATTAGTCTTATGTTAGTTTTTCTTTGAATAAATTTCCTATTTAGCTCATGACCTTTTAACCAGCTTCTGTTCTTCCGTTGATATATGCTTTAGCGATGTGTTGAGGGCAACACATGGTTTAAATATGGGGTGGTATTGCTTTTGCTAATTTATTTTGCCACTGTTTAAATCACTATAATATGAAAAAATCAAAAAATTTGAACCTTTTGAGCCTAAATGGATTAGATTTTTCACTGCTGTATGAGCGAATTGTTGATGTGATTCCCACCTTCTACTTGACTTTTACAATCCTTGGGATTTATTTTTAAATTCTTATTGATTTATGCATGTGAACATTGACATGTCTAGGTTTGAATGCATCTTGATTTGAGTAATTTTTATTCTTAGTTGATTAGAATAGTGGAGTGCTTTTGGTAGAGTGTTATCAACCTTGTTTCATAGCTTGATCTTGGGAGGAAACATATTAGAGAAAGCCTTGTTGGAAGGATTTTTAAGCCTAACATTTCTTTCTTATCTTGTGTGATTTCCATCTAGTTTCGGTTAACCTCTAGAACTTGTCTAGATTCTTTTTCAAAGCTGCATTAATACCAAGAATTGTTAGCATGATAGGGGCATTCATTTCTAAACCCTTTTACCTAAACACAAGCCATCTCAATTGACCTTTTCTTACCCCCTTTGAGCCCATTACTTTTGTTTCATTCTATTGATTTTGAACAAGTACTTGCATGAGTTACATTACATTCTTCATGATTAAATATGCACTATTGATGTTGCTATCTTTATCTTTTTGGGCTAAGATTGCCAATAAAAAATAGAGAATAAATAGAAAAGATAAGAAAGAGAAGAAAAGGTGTAGAAAAAGCCAAGAAAGAAGTTTGAAAAATAAAATAAAAGAAAAAATTGGCAACAAGAAATAAAGTTAGAAATAAGGCATCCCTTGGTGATTGAAGATTAAAGATTGACGTTCATTTAATAGTTTCACTTTAACTTACTTTGAGCTATTTCTTAATACTCATGCATTAAACTTACATTCTATTTCATCCATTCATTAGCCTTTCACCAACATTACAGCCCTACAAAGTCCCCTTAATCATGAATCTATAGTATACTTGTAGTGGAGATAGTAGAATCTTTACAAGCCTATGGTAGGTGCTAATTTAGGTAGATTGAGTGAAAATTCCCTATATATGAGAGTTGAGTAAGACACTTATACCTATGAGAGTTCTATTATGTCTCCCTTCCTCTATCTTGCTATGTCTCTTGTGTTACTTTCCTTGTACTGAAGCATTCCATGATTGTTGATTGATTAGGGACAGAGGTTGCTTGAGTTGATTGCATATTCTTGCCTTCTAAGTTTTAAGTTTGCTTGCATTAAGTTTAATTGTTAGATTCCCTTGAATGATATTTTGCCCAGGAGTACAAAAGGCTAAGTGTGAGGAGTTGACAAACCCATATTTTTATATATTTATTTATATCATTTTAGGGGGTATTTGTCATAATTTTGGTCTTTAATTATATTATTTATGCACTATTTATATTATTATATCTTATATTGAATTAGTACTTAATATGGCCTAATTGTCATATTTTTATTATTTCTACCAAACAATTATTTTTGGGGTAAAAAGTATTACATTATTATGATTTGTATTTTAGGAATTTACGAGAAACCAAATTTACAAATGTTAACAAAGGATGATTAATTTAAAAATTGTGCTAGAGCCCATTAAGTATTTTTTTTATTCCTTTCTTTTAAATGCTGATGGAAAGACGCAATAAAAAAAAAAGAAAAAGTGTGGCAGCAAGAGCTTTAGGCGAAGAACCAGATACACGAACAGGACACCTCACGTTGCCATAACCTTGCATGAAGCCATTCATTCATCATCATCTAGACACCATTCTCCTCCCCTGTGGTCATCAACTCCACCATAGCATTAAGACAATGGAGGAAAGCATAACAGTGACAGCAACAGGCACAAATGGAAAGGCGATATTTAACAACTCCGTCAATCTCTAAATCCATGGCTAAATGTTTGATGCTCGGTTAAATAGCGTCTGCCACAGCCATGTGTGGCTAGAGCATCTTAATCCTCCTAATCAATGACAAAGGAATGAGTTTGGAATAACAAAAGGGGGGTTTAAGTTACTCTAATTTTTAACCCATTAATTATATTATAATTCCTAGGTCTTAGGATAATTTTATAATTATTGAGAATATTTATAATGATTTATTTATATTTATTAATGATTATTGTAACTGGATTATTATTTAGCATTTGATATTGAACTAATTGAAACTTAATTTCATTACTCTGTTTTGGGTCAAGATTTAGTATTGAGATTATATTGAATATTTAGTGATTTTTCAAGATGGCTTGAATTATTAGATCATTGTATCTCTTGCTGCCTTTAATCCTAATTCTATAAATTATTGAGTTATAACTGAGCATTGATTTTTAATATCTTTAGTCATATTTTATTATTTTTGTGGCAGTTAGTAGATTGAGACTTTATAATTTTTTTTATGATAATTCAAGTTAACTCGGTTGTTGGATTGAAAGTTTAATTGTAATTCTTGATTCATTATTTAAAACTCCCATATCTATTGAAACTATAATTACCTACGTTATTGAATTGGAGGGTTTTTTATTATTATTAACCACCTTCACTTTCAATCTATTCACTTATTATCATTCATTATCATTTTCTTTAAATTAAAAAATATCACAAATATTTTATTTAAATTAATTTTTAATTTATTGTATTTATTTGTTAGTCAATCAAATCAAACTCTCATTTTCTAACTTAGGTTACATTTCATTTAGTTACTAAGGAATTGAAATTTTATTTTGGCTCCTCAAAGAGAAGGACCCGAGGTTGCACTATACATAATCCTTGGTTTAATTTTTGAAGTAACCCCAATACGATATCAGATTAAAGTTGTTTCATAGCTCAAGCCAGTCAAAAAAGGCTCTTGAAGTAAAAACTTATGACAGTGTGTAAAAAGTATTATGGTAAATACTTTTAACTATAGATTTACTTAAAACACAATAAAAAACTTTTTACGGTGGTTAGTTCAAAAAGTGCTGTTAAAAGTTATTAGACTTTAATATAACCCAATCATGAATATAGTTTCCACAATTTCACTTTCACGCCATTATTGTCCCCTGTACAGTGCCCCACTACCATAGACTTCAAAGAAAGCCCAAGATTGGTGTTCACCTCCTTTCTCCGTCGCTACCACTCATTTTGCCAGACTCTCCATCATTCTCGCCATCATCATTATAATAAGTCATTACTCTCATTCGTTTTTTCACTTTTTCTAATTGTTTTTCATTTATATGTTTCTTTAATATTTAATAGATAATATGGGCTACATTTTCTTGTATTTAAGACTTGATTTAAGTAGGTTTTTGTTGTTAGAGTTGTTCCTATTTGTATATAGTTATTTTATAAAATATTTAGTAAAAAGTCATTGGGATTGAAACCTTTTGTTGTTAATAGCTTATGTATTTGTTATGTGTATCATTTAAATTGTTATAGAACTTTGTTTGTGGTATTTTTGGTTATATTATATTGATTTTTCATCTTTTAGATATTTATTTAGTATTTTTGTGTTATTTTTTGTTTGAGCAATATCAATATTATTTAAGAAAGTTATAAATTAAGTTAAAAGTTTTGGTTAACAAGAATAGAGTTTGTTGAAATGGATTGTTGCTTGCTTCTATTAATGGTTTATTTACTTATATTATAATTTGGAATTGTTTATATTTAAGGGAAAACTCTTCAACATTTTTATAAAATATAAAAGACTGACATATTCTCTTTAATTTGACAACTATGTTAAATGACGATGAAGAATAATGGATCGTAGTTAGATGAAAGTTAGGAGAACTACTAAGAAATATGAAGATAGGGTACAAAGGTTTCTTGAATTGGTTGAGAGGAATGTTTATAAGAAAAGTGATGGGTTGCATTTCTATCTCCGTGTCAACTTTTAAATAGTAACTGATTGCTATTCTCGAATTAAGAAGACATCTTATATATGATGAGATAAGTTTAAGATAAACAAATTAGATTTAGCATGGTGAAATTAGAAGAACTCATTTGTGTAGAAATAAGGAAGTTGTGAACGATATTAGAGCCGAGTCATTTCTATAGTTCTCTTTGATATATGAAAGCTTGCTAAGTGATGTTGAGATGCCATTGTTCTTGGGGAGCATGAGTACATAAGGTTAAAATTTGTGTTGTAATTGATGAATTTAAAATTAAAAAATAGTTGGACTGCTTTTAGTTTGACATAATTTCTTGAGTTGTTAAGTGATGTGCTTCCTATAGTCATTACACTTCCAAAAGGAATGTACGAGGTGAAGAAAATGTGTTTCTGATGAATTTGTCCTATAAGAAGATACATGCGTGCCCTAATGATAGCATACTATACATAAATTAGTATGAAAAGCTAAATAAGTGCCCTAAGTATGGAAATTTAAGATACAGAGTGAAGAAAGATGGTGATGATTATGATGAGATGACCAAAGGCTCTCTTTTAAAGGTGTTATGGTATCTTCCAATAATACTACCATTTAAAATTTTGTTTGCTAATGCCATAGAAGAAGTGATGGACAACTTAATCACCCAGTTGATTATACTCAATGGAAATTAATAGATAAAAAAATATTGAATTTGGTAATCTCAATAGTGCAAATAGTGCTTGACCAATTCTCCTAATGATTTACAACTTGATTCCTTTGTTGTGTATGAAGTGAAGTATATCATGTTGTCTTTGATGATATCGGGGCCTAAACAAAAGGAAAACGATATCAATATGTACTTGGCACCTTTGATTGAGGATTTAAAGAAATTGTGGGAGGAAAGTGTTGATATATTTGATGCATATAACAAGAGACTTTGAAACTATGCTCCATGATCTTCACCACGATAAATGACTTCCTGATATATGGAAACTTGTTAGGATACAATCTTAAGTGAGTATAAGGAATGTCCTATATGTGAAGAAGGCACTAACTATATTCAATTCAAGTATGGAAGGAAAATATTATTCCTTTCTGATAGAAGGTTTTTTAGTCGATACCACCCTTACCATAGGTTGAATAAGTCATTTAATGGCTCACAATAATATGAAATTGCTCCAATACCTTTAACTAGAGAAGAAATTCTTCAATGGGTGCAAGTGTAAAAATAATAACAAGATAGGATATAAGATACAAATTGTATATGGTTTCTTTGGCATTTCCAAGAGTTTTGTGACACTTTTACCATTCATTTTATGCTTGTAACTGTTCCTTTGTTGTAATATATGATAGTGCATGGTAATATTCTTATTAAAGGGTAAAATAATCAATTAGTTCTTCAAAATTACATATATTTTATTATTTAATTAGCTTGGCCTTTACAATGAGTTTTGATTTAGATTTGTAGGGGTTTTGGAAGACAGAGAATAAATCACAAGAAAAAAAGGACCATAATCGAGAAAGTAAGATTTTGTGATGTTTAGTCGTGACCTCAAAGTTCACAAGTCTTGATCTATTTTTCTTTTGGGAGATTCTATATGTTCTCAGGTCGCGACCTAAATATGGATTTGGTCGCAAGTATAATAAACAGTTAGTGAAGTTGTGTATTTTGGATCAGGTTATTGGGAAATTAAGGCAAGGAAGTCAGCAACCACAGGGGGAGGCATGTTGTTTTGCTAGATTTGGCCAAGATCAAACTTCTCTCATCATCTCAACTCCTCTCATCAATTCATAGCTCAAACTTCTATTTTTCACATTTTTCTCTATTTCAGCACCGATCAATTCATCTCTACGTCCTTTCTCTTCATCTTTCTATCACCTTTTTCTATTTCTCTCATGGCACCAACCTCATATCCTGATGGCAGCATGGTCGAAGATATGAAAGGCTAGATCTCTTAGCCCCATGGTGTTGGATAGTATAGCTTGAGCTTATGGATTACAATGGGGAATTTTTTATCTGAATCTGCATTTATACACATTTTGAGGACCCTAGATCTAGGGATTTCATGATTTGTATGAGATTGAGTTATCGTTTGATTAATTCTCTGATTAGACACTTGTAATTGAATTAGATGATGTGATTGCTCAACTTTATTTATACATTATGTTGATTTTTGGTTAGTCAAACAATTATTGATGATTGTTAATAGTTGATTCAATTTATTAGAGGTTTTAGCTATTGATTGATAGTTAATTGATATACTTCGTGTCATTTAATTCTAACTACGCACTAACTGGATTTTCAACAGTGCATTAAGAGGTTTTTAATTCAGCTTTGATTAAAGTGACTTTTAAACTTAGTCATGTATTGGACTCAATTGATTGATTGGGGTTTAATTTAAGACTTAGTGTTGTTATAACTTCCAACTCAAATTAAGAGCAAGGAAAGCTATGTTTTCATCATCAAGAGGTGTTTTTATCATATTTCTCCTACATTCATCACTAAAAAATACCAAAAATATTTACTTTCATTGCAACCTTATTTTTATTGCACCAATGTTTGGTCAAACATAAAACTCCATGTTTTTACTTAGGCTTTGAAAGTTATCATTCACTAATTGTTAGGATTCCACATTACAGGCTCCTTAAGAAGAACAATAGAGTTGTGCTCTATACTGTATTATTAGGGTACACTCTTTATTTTGAAGCCCAGATGGTGACAATCTTGAGGCATTTCAGCAAGTGGAAAGAATATAGAGAAAATATATCCATCTTCTTTTATCTTCCATATTGGCTAGAGAAAATCATGTGCGAGAGCCTTGTTCTCATGCTTCTGCACATATGTGGACATAGTAAGGATATGGTCAACGCTAGATGAGACTTGGCTAAAATGGGAATATGAGCACCCCTACATCCACAACAAAGAGAGGGTAATAAGAGAGTTTATTTGTACCCACATCATACACATTATCCAAGGATAAAAAAAATAAGCCTATGCGAGTGTTTGCATGGCATTAAAATTCTATAAGGGTATTCCTATAATTTTAGGAAGTTTGTTTCAATACAAGATTTGATAATAGAGATAAAGTCCCACGATTATGACATGTTGATGCAACAATTATTACCAGTGGCTAATCGATGTATTATGAAAGATGATCTAAGGAACACTATTACTAGACTTTGTATGTCCTTCAATGTTATTTGCAGCAAAGTGATTGATTCTGTTGAGTTAGACAAATTGGAAAACGAAAGTTAAGTTATCCTCTCACAATTAGATATGCACTTTTTTCCAATATTTTTTTTGACATTATGGTCTACTTGATAGCAAACCTGGTAAAAGAGATTAGACTTTGTGGCCCTATATCTTTAAGGGTGATGTACCTATTTTAGAGATACATAAAAACCTTAAAGGGAATTGTAAGACTCCTTATTGGCCTGAGGCATGAATTTTTAAGAGATATATAGTTAAGGAGGCAGTTGAATTTTGTAACACATATTTTGCTAGGGTCAAGGTAGTTGTACTTCCTTAATCTTGGCATGATTAGGACAAAAAAGCAAGGAAACTCTGAGCACCAAAATGAAGTCCATGTCTTGTGAAGTGGCGATGGAAACACATCTTTACATTTTGAACAATAAAGATAAAGTTATACCTTACTTGGATCTCACAAGAATATGCTAAGAAATATGAATCCAAGAAAGAGCAATATGAAACTAGCTAATGAGCATAACAACACGACTATATAATTGTTCATAGTTAAGGTTAATTTTGTTAATAGTTGACTGCTCAAAACCATCACCTTTGCGTACGTCACATATTGTCCGGTGTGAATATTTGATAGTTTAGAACCATCAACTATAGTGTATCATATGTAACATTTTTTTTAAACATTCACCTATAGATACCTCAAGCGCATTGTTCTAGCTTTACTGGTTATATAGTTTACCATTTGGATTAACATCGTCAACCATGTTAGACAATAATTAACGGCTGTTAGCTTACGACAGTTATATATTTTCTCTCTAGATTTTTGTCATTTTTGCATAGAATATTTTTGACGATTGTTAAAGTTGAACCATTATTTATTTATTTATCAAATATTAGACCATTTATGTATAATATCTGTAAGTATTGAGGTGAATTTTTTTAATATGGTGCTACTTTATTTTTTGATCAACATATACCTATTTACAAAATTAATATAATGAACCACAAACCAATTTAAGCCAATAGTTAAAAGTTATTAGAAATTGTTACTCAAAACAATATTAATTTATATAAAGAATAAATAACTCTAGCAAAAGTAAGGAAATTACATGTTTAAGTGACTATTTTTCTTTTCTTAGTCTTAAGCTTTTTAAGGTTCTTTTTAACTTTAATTATTTTCCTTTTCTTCATATTGTTTCGAAGTAATTTCCCCTTTTGGAAATCCACAATCCTTCATTATGATCGTTCTTAACATAGAAAGCATAATCTTCATTGAAAAGTGTTTCAAATAATGTCCCTTCAAATAGATCATCCTCAACTGCATTGTCTTCATCATGTTCAATAAGTGCTCCTCATTTATTCTATTAGTTAACAAAGCAATGTACTATTCTTTATTAGTAGGATTAGGGACATAGAATAATTGTGTAGACTAAGAAGTAAAAATGAAAGCTCTTCTTTTTACCCTTGCTTGTTTAAATTCAATTGTATCAACCCTAACTTATCAACTTTTATAGCATGGTTATTGTCCCTATGTAATCCACTCCCAAATATGCTCGATCACCCCAAAGTATGACATATTGGCATACATAGGATTTTTACCCTTCACACACAAAATATGCATGTTGCTTGCAACAATAATTACACCACTATTTTTCATTTTGATTCAGTCATATTGCTCTTTCGTATAGAAGGTGAACCCGTTAATGGGATAGCTTGTGTAAGAAAACACTTGTTTGGTTGAGTCATTTGTTAAGAACATTAATTTTGTTGGAACTGAATTAGGATCAACATTATATTTGCCATGAATGTGGCCTTTCAACCATGCTATAAAGTGTTTATTGTGTACCCTTTTCACAAATCGGGTATCCAATATGGTCTTTAACGTTGTACCTTGACAAATTACCATAGTAGAAAATTCATTAATTGTACCAAACATTGTGGCCCTCAATTTGAATGTTTTTTTTTCATAAACATAATATACATACGCCCTGTCCTCCCACAATAGATTCAAATCTTCAATTAATACAGCCAAGTATATACATCTATGTCATTCCCAGGTTGCTTGAGCCTCGAGATTAGCATGGACAACATCATATACCTCTACTTATATGAGAGCCATAGAGGGAGGTTACAAATGAAAAAAATAACTGGCCATGTACTATGTGTAAGGAATTGGAAGACACGCAGCGGAAATTAATTTAAAAATTTTTCCATTCCTTGCCAGGATCTACCGTATGTGTTTAAGTCAAGTGGGAAGAAGTATTACCCTTAGTGTGCCTCAGCGACTTCCACAGCTTTCGGTCACGACATTCACAGCTTCTCTCTGCGGCTCGTGCTCCCTTTCTGATCACAAGAAGTCGACGACTCAGGTTGACTTCCTCTACTGGTATCCACACGAATAGCGTTCCAACCACAAACGACGTGCTAGCATCTCTTGTCCCTCCAGGACTTTCTCAAGAGTTCGTCCTCTCCGTCTCTATTTTTTGCAGTTTCTTATCTGTAAACCTTTTGCAGAGTCCCCTTCAGCCTTTCTATGTTCTATATGTTTCTCTGTGCAAAACGCAGCTCCTAAAATCAGATATATAGGATGCTATGCGTTTTTCTCTGTCAACCGAATTGGATTTTGGAGTTAATCTTATATTAATTCCAAAATTAATACAATATCATATATTGTATAATTTTATAAGAAACTAATTAAATAAATAATATCAAATCCGTCCCACAGATTTAATTACCCATTTATTTAATTTTAAATAAAGATGAGACTGAACTATATTTGATTTATTCTCATAAATCAAATTTGAGATATCCTATCAATTTAAATTTCAAATTTTAAACGTGATAGAGATTTAATTTATCCTTATAAATTAAATCTTATAAATATCTCTTATATGAGATATCCTATCAATTTGAATTTCGAATTTCAAACATGATAGAGATTTAATTTATCCTTATAAATTAAATCTTATAAATATCTCTTATATGAGATATCCTATCAATTTGAATTTCGAATTTCAAACGTGATAGAGATTTAATTTATCCATATATACATATAATGTATATATACGAATTTATATATATATACGAATATAAATATAAATAAATATATATACATCTATCCTGGATCATTCATTAAATCTGGACATGTCTTAGATTCAATGAATCTGGATATCATAGCTCGTGTTGGGCTATTTTGTGTGCGACCCTGTAGGCCCATATGAAGTTGGCAGTGGGCTATTTGCTATACTAGCCCACAAGTCGCAAGCGGTCTCTAGCAAGACATAACGACTACCCAAATCATATGAGGATCGATAAACGATGTAACCTTTTATACAACCATATCATGTCCCTTCTGTCACGCGATATTTTGGTCATGGATGAGGCATGGATAATGTCATCCTCCTATTCCTGACCGTTACTTTCTCGATCCCTGAGTAGTCTGACTATAGAAATGGAACTACCTTTCCATTACAGTATGACCATACATTTCTCAGACTCACTCATCGAGGGGCCCAGTAATATCTCTCTACGAATGTGAGGACAAATTCCATCTTGACCATTCACATACCTCCGCATGAAAAACCACTAAGGCCGAACATAGTCTTTATGATCACTCGGTCAAAAGTGACTTTTGACTAGGTCAAAGTTGAGCGTTTTGTCATGTAGGAATCCATGATGATCTCAGGTCAAAGGGCGTATTGACATGGTTTGTATATGAGAGAAGCTTATGACGTTACCCATGCAGTTCTCTCATAGCGGGTCGGTCCAGCACCTTGTACTCTTACATGTGCTTATGACTTTGATTTATATCTCTATACATCTTCAAAGTCATACTGGTCTTATTTCATCTGTGCTCCCGCATAGATGATCGACCAGGGACATTTAGGATAATATCATGAATTATCCAAGGATGGTCATCATAGTAAACATGCAAATAATATGATAACTCAATTAATAAATTCATAAATCAATAATATTCATAAGACAATGATTGGCCCCTAGGGCACGATTTCCAACACTATGGGTACTACTTTGCTTCCCATATGGATTCATCCCATCAATAGACAATGTTAGGTGGAGGTTTCTATCTTTTACCCCAAAGTTAGGGTCCTTGATATCAAACTTCTTCCACTTTGGAGAATCAGTAGGTGTCATAGCATTCCATCTTTAATCCTTTTATGAGCATGCCACCTTAAAATTTTTGCATCTACTGCATTGCTATACAAGCGTATAAATCTAAATACAATTGGAAAGTACCATAGTGCCTTCTTTGGACTCGTCTTGTTCTCTTGATAGTGGTTAGCATGGCACTTGGTTAATGATTCATAATCTTTCTTAAATAAAATACAATCGTTGGGGCAAGCATGAATGTTCTCATTCTCATAACTCAACCCATACTTTCCTAATACTTGAAACTTTGTATAATACCATACGTAATTATATGTCCCTCACATTTTTTTGGACTAACCTATTTTATAAGGCAACACCTTTCACGAGAGCATATAATATTGGGATTGTCAAATTATTAATCACAAACTTAACAAAATTTGCCACCCCTTCCAGTATTCCTCGGATAGGTGATTGGTAGACATCCCTTCCTTGTCTATGCTATACATCTAAAATGAATCATCTAGAGGAAAAAAATTAAATCATGTGTTATTTCATTCCAAACAAAGTCGACAGCACAACAACTAAAATTTATACATTATATTATGCATAGCAACAATCAGTCTAGCTAACCAATACATTTTATAAATCAACAAACAAAAAGTATATATAAAAAGTAGTGATAATATACAAAAACAATAACGTCTCGAGCACACAAAAATGGGGAAAAAGAGAAATTACAACTGACCAAGAGGACCAACAAAAACCAAACTCAAAACCCACAAAGGACAACCAAATGGATGAAATCAATGATAAAGAATAGAGAATAAACCAGCTAGAACATAAATCAATGACAATTATTGATTTTTTAAAACCTACTTGTCAGTTATAGGATGCCATATATTTAAAAATATGTAGTAGTGTAGGTCATTTACAAAGTGGTTCAAGCAAGAAGTGTTGAAGTAGGATAATTCTTCTAAGATAATACAAGTGCTAGTTGTTGGGCCTCATTTTAAGGTTATGTGTTCGGACGGGTATGGCATATATGGTTATTCATTTTACACAAAAGCTTAAGATGATAAAAATACTATTCAGAATAGTGGTGTGATGGTTATAGCTAAAATGATGCATTTTTCTAGTTCAAAAGAAAAAAAAACCCAACAAAAGCATCCATGTCCTATTATGGAGTGATTGAAGAGATTTGAGAGGTTAGTTGCACCAAGTTTAAAGTTCTCATCTTCAAATGTTAGTGGATTAAAGTTCTCTATCTTAAGAGGGTTGGATATAGACATAAGCCATTCATTTTAGAAAGTCAAATGATATAAGTGTTTTATGTCACTGATCGAACAAATAATAAATTGCCCATCATGCTCCATTGTAAGAGACAAGCTATTGGTGGAGATAACAGTGACTTAGGGTTCAACATCGAAGAAACCCCGCCTTTCACAACTAATTGACCTAAAACAACTGAGTTTAATTTAGTAGATGAAGAATATGCTATTAGGCATTATCAATGTGAAGGAATTTAGGAGGATATCAATTAGTAAGACCTAAATTTGTAGCTTAATTAGTTTATTGTGTGTATTGGATGCCGATATTTTTGCATAGTTTGCTGGTTGGAAATTGGTTTGTCTATATTTTGTTGAATGCAAGGTGGTAGAATACAAAAATCAAGAGTAATATTTTAAAAAATTATTACTTTTTATAGTGGTTATTTAGAAAAATATTGTAAAAAGTTACTTTCCAAGGCGTTTATACAAACAACTGCCATGGAAAGTTACCTAGTTCCTATCATTAGAAGCACTTATGGGTGGACTTTCCATGGTGTTTGTTTCCACAAATCCGCCATCAAAAGTAGACTTTTAATGGCATTTTGTAAACAATGTAAAATGTTCCTCTTTTAACATCAATTGGATCCACTGTACTCATGAGGTTGTCGTTAAAAGCCACTTTTATGTGCTGTTAAATCCTTTTCGTCCAGTAGTGTAGAGAATTTATTGTCATAAGATACTTAGGTCCTTAAGCGGGTAATTGATTCGATTGATTTATTGCAGGCCTTGTGGGTCAAATACAAATAAAATAGTTTTCAAGAATTGCAACAAGTTACAATCTTGAGTCATTCTCTTTGATGAGCCTTATTAACTACCTAGCAAGCTAAATGTCTAGGAAAATCAATAAAAACGTGGTTTAGGGTTTTCAAATATGTTGTGAAAATACTTGACAGTTAAAGTATCCAATCGTCAAATATATTTGTCATATTTTACTTCTTCAAAAATTAAAACCATGCCTAACGGTTTTCTTTAAACAACTGTCAAGTAAAGCTTTCTAAACGATTCATCTACCTCTCCAGTCTCCACGCACGATAACCCACACGATGTTTGTAATAATCACACTTCTTCAGGTTTCCAACTTCCAATAAGTAATGATGGTTTGGAATAGTCACTCCAAACTCTATTTAAGCACCTCATCTCTCTCTCTTTCGTACGTTTTCTTCATATGCTAAACCACAACATAATTAATTAAAGGTAAAATAATTTGGCAACGCTCAGGCAAAGCTCTTATTAATTAGCAAAATAGTGTTACGACATAGCTCGCTCAACAAGACTCTTTCAGATATAGCTCAATAGCTCAGTGTCAGTGTAAGTTTAGCGAGAGTATCATATGTGTGTTTTTGTGTGTATAACATATGTCTTCGATCGTGTACTTACATACTTCAAACTCAATTGATTGTTCAAACGAAGCTCTTCACGAACGTAACCATGGTTAACAACCTCATTTTTCTCTTTTGTTACTCAATGTTCCTTTTTCTTTCATACATTTAAATCATATAGTCGTTGCTCCAATACTCTTGTACTCTTCTTGATTTATAAAAAAAAAAATCCTGCATATAATCTTGTCTTGCTTTATTTATAGATGTAAAAGTAACTTTATCACTCATCGAAATAGTCATAATAATTCATATTCTCACATGACTCAAATAGGAAATAATCAATTATATACGATGTTTTGGTTGTTGTCGTCAAAACTCATAAAACCTTGGGGCCAACATAAACTTTGGGTTAAATCATGCGAAAATTTGCAATTATTTATACTTGTAAAAATTTATAATATTTTATAACCAATTACTTTCCTAAACTTTTGAAAATTTATATAATTGAGTTTTGAGAAGACTATCATTAGTTACATTAATTTATAGTTTTTCTTGTAATAAATCTCTCTAAGAAAACCCGATAGTAACTTTAGTCCTAAAAATAAGCATAATTTTGTGATACACATTAACTTTAAAAAATTGAGACGCAAAATATATATAATTGCACAATAACTTGGCTTTATTTTACTTTTCCCCCTTTTTTCTACCATGCTTTACTTTCACCGCACTTCAAGTAATGATTCGCTCTATACCATACAATTTTTTTGGTCTACGGTTTTATACATTACAATATCTTTCTTTTATTTTTCACTTGGCCCAATCGTACACTGCATTACAATATCATAAAGAAAGAATTTACCCGGAGGAGGGGAATAAATGCCATCGAAAGCAAATTAATTTCTTTCCAATGAAGATTAAATGCACCCTAATAATGCGAGTTCGGTACACAATGCCAGTGGTGGTGTCAGTGGTGGAAAAAAAAATCATAGTTGTGAAATGGAATTACATAATACTCCATAATGTCATAATCTCAACTCCTCCACTAAATCTTTTGAGATCTTAAAAATGACATTTGTCTTAGCTCAATTACACGTATATGGCCACTATAATAGATCGGGCACTATAATGAGTATATATAAGCACTTACAAAATACATTTTTCAATACAGAAGAAGAAGCGAGTGTGAAATCCTAAAAAAATGGGGTCTCAAAGGTTGCTGTTCTTGGTGATTTCTGTGTTTGTATTACTTTCAGTTTCTTTAACTTCTTCGTTTCCAATACAAGAAAGCTTTATTCATTGTCTTGGAGCACATTCCCAAAATCCAATCCCATTTTCAACATCATTTTACACTCATAAAAATGCTTCATTCACTTCAATCCTTGAATCCACAGCTCAAAATCTTAGGTACTTGGTGCCGTCAATGCCCAAACCTGATTTTATATTCACTCCATTGGAGGATTCTCATGTTCAAGCTGCTGTCATTTGTGGGAAAATGCTCAAAATTCACATGAGAGTACGCAGTGGAGGTCATGACTATGAAGGCCTTTCTTATGTTTCTCTCATTGATAAGCCATTCATGGTCTTAGATCTCTCCAAGCTTCGTGCAATCCATGTCGATATAGCACAAAACACTGCTTGGATTCAAGCTGGTGCTACAATTGGAGAAGTTTACTACAGAATTTCTGAGAAAAGTCAAGTCCATGGCTTCCCTGCAGGAATTTGCACAAGCTTAGGAATTGGTGGTCACATTACAGGAGGTGCATATGGCACCATGATGAGAAAGTATGGCCTTGGAGCCGACAACGTCGTTGATGCACGAATAGTGGATGCTGATGGCAAGATTCTTGACAGAGCAGCCATGGGAGAAGAACTATTTTGGGCAATTAGAGGAGGAGGTGGTGGAAGCTTTGGGATAATTCTATGGTGGCAAATCAAGCTTGTTCAAGTTCCACCTACAGTGACAGTTTTTACTGTTACTAAGACCTTAGAACAAAAGGCAACCAATATTCTTTATAAATGGCAGCAAGTAGCACCAAACCTTGATGAGAATGTATTCATTAGAGTCCTGATTCAGGTAACAAATTCTAGTGTTGCAGGCAGAAAAACTGTTTCAACTTCATATAATGCTCTTTTTCTTGGTGGGGCTGATAGCCTCCTCGAAGTTATGAAGAGAAGTTTTCCTGAATTGGGTTTAACACAAAAAGACTGTTTGGAAACAAGCTGGATCAAATCTGTGGTTTACATGGCTGGCTATCCAATCACCACACCACCAGAAATTCTTCTCCAAGGGAAATCGATTGGCAAGACATACTTCAAGGCTAAGTCAGATTTTGTGCGGCAAGTGATTCCTAAAATTGCATTGAATTCTCTATGGAAAAGGTTTTTGCAGGAAGATGGTCCCTTCATGATCTGGAATCCATATGGAGGAATGATGAAAAAAATCCCAGAATCTTCAATTCCATTTCCTCACAGAAATGGAACACTCTTCAAGATACAATACTTAACTGCATGGATAGATGGAGAGAAGAACATGGAAAAGCATATGAATTGGATTAGAAGAATATATTATTCCATGGCTCCTTCTGCTTCAAGCATTCCAAGAGAAGCATATGCGAATTATAGAGACCTTGATTTGGGGATGAACCAGTTGAATAAAACAAGCTTCATGAGGTCAAGAATTTGGGGATCCAAGTACTATAAGGATAATTTTATAAGGTTGGTGAAGGTGAAATCTAAGTTTGATCCAACTAATTTCTTTAGGCATGAACAGAGCATCCCTCCGCTGCCAATTAGAAAGAAGAAAGGGTTAGACCACTGAAAATTTTATAGTAATTTAGAGTTGCATTAATAAGTATGAGTCCTACATAAAGTATGCATGAATTAGTGCTGTAGTCCTAAATTATGACTAGAATGTTGTATAAATGCCATCGTACGTAATGTTTAATCCTTCTTTTGTTGACCATCTTGGTGATGATCTTTATATATTGTATAATACTGTCTTACAATAGTCTCTCATTTTCTTGTATAATTTAATTAATTTTTCTAATAACTATCTAATATACTGCACTACTTATCAATTTAGACCTAAGCATTGTTAATGCCTAATTCATGGGTAACTCTCCTAATGCCATCTATTCTTTGTCTATAAGAATCAAATCTATCTTATGTTGAAGGGCATAAAGTTCATTCTACTCGAGTCATAATATTATAAATTAAGTTGAGTCTATACTGAGTTCTAGTTAATGACACAATGGGAACAAAATATATTGTCTTTTTTTTATAAGATTTGTTATTATAGTCATATATCTTAATCATGCGTCTATTATACTTTGATGACTAGAATGTTGTAGAAATTAATTTGGAGAATCTAATTTCATCTATGCCAAGGTCAAGTCCTTGTTGTCACGAGTCATCCACTAATGTAGTGTGTGAGAAGATGGTTATGGGGGTCATACGGGAATGTAGTTATTGGAGTCTCTTCTAGAAAAATATTAAATAATTTCATGTTGTGTTTGGATTAGGGGCATTTGCATTTAGGCCAGATCCATTATTTAAGGTAGGTAAAATAAAAGGCATTTGTCCAAATAAGGATTACAAAGTATTAATGTGTTTGAAACTTTTTATACCAATAAAATAAAAGATTTTAAATGCATAAATTTTAAATAAAAATATAAATCATAATCCCTCTATCCAAACACATTCTTATATAATGTTAAACTCAGTAATTATAAATTTCATATTTTGACAAGTAAAAATTATGAATATAACTTCAAAATATTTATTATCACACATTAACAAAATATAAGATAAATAAATCCTTTTTATAACTCAATATGTACTGATGTGCATGCATGATCTTTAAAAATTAAAGTATCTCTCAAGTTAGTATGTTTTTTAGTAATTAAAATAATAACAAACGTAAAAATAATTTGACTTTTTGTTTATTGAAAGATTAAAATTTTAAGGCTAAATTATTCATTTGATTATTTAAATTTACATCAAATTTTAGTTTAGTCTCTTAAATTTATAAATTTTATTTTCAATCCCTTAACACCATTAGTCTCATGACTCTATATATAATTAAATAATAATAACAAAGCATATTTTAAAATTTAATCCTTTAATAAAACAGATTTTGAAAGATGAGTCATTCATATTTGAAATTTAGATTAGGCCAAATCTTCATTAAATTTTATTTTAAATATTTTTTAATTTACAAAAAAAAATTAATATGCTAACATTTAATTGCAGAGTCACCTTTTAAATTTATTGAGTCAGGATGTTTTTGTTAATGAGACTAATACTGTTAACTTTGATGGGCTAAAAATATATTTTATAAATTTAAAAAATTAATATGAAATTTGATATAAATTTAGAGAATCAAAAGTATAATTTAATCAAATTTTAATTATTGAATTTCTTGATGAAGATCTGTCGATAATAGTAAATTATACTATACAATTGTTTATAATATGCTGTGCGTTGAAATTCGCCCCCTCCCCCTTCCCCCTTTTCCAGTGTCCAAGAAGTCTGCCATTTTTTCCTTATAATGCGACTAGGAACTTTACCTAATATTTGAGTCAAATATTTTAAATCTAACCCGTAATAATTATATATTGACGTGGTTGCCTGCATTCTTTTCTTCTATTAGTCACCACACTCGATCTTATCTCATGTGAAAGCAACCCCAGGAGATGATAACATATTGCCCATCATTTGACTTTTCCCCGTATTCATGATTTTAACTGAGAGAAGTAACATACCAACAATGAGATAGTAGTCCCTCAGATCATTAATACTCATTGCTTTTTTATATAAAATTTATTTAATTAATTTAATTAGATTAAAAGAATTAGTTAATATAGTATATTTTTTCTAAAACATCTTGATTGTCTTTCTTAACTCTATTCCTCCCTCTATTATTTAATTATTGTTGAAGAGTATCAATGTAAAAATTTTTAGAAAAAAGTGTTAAATATAGGAAATATATTTTATATTTATGACGAAAATTAACTTTACAATTATATCCTATATTGAGGGCTAGAATATTATAAGATCTAGTTACCTAATTGATGATAAACTTTTTGCCTTAGTCTTGAGGCTTTTAATAAAAAATTTATAGTTTCCAAGCGTTGTAGCTAGTACAACCTTGGAACATTTTTTTGCAACTTTTATTAAATTCCTAACTAAAAATGGTGTCAAAGACAGCAATGAAAACATGGGAAATCATGGGTTTTCAATTGATTTGTGATATAATGTAACTTGCATTCAAAATTAATTGCAATAATATAAATGTTTTTTGTTGCTTTAATCCAACCAATAATGAGGAAATGATTTAGGTTTGTGAAAATGTAATGAGAGTAAACTTGGGTGGGTGAAACTTGGCTATCTTATCTCTTTTCAAAGATATGGGAGATTTGTTAAACTAAGTCCAATGAGAAAAAACCTTGGGCAAACAATTAAGTCCAGTGCATAATTTAGGGTTAATCCCACTCTAATCCAAGTAGAATGAGCTTTCATTTGTATTGTTATGAACCATTTAACTTTGTAATTGAAATCAAATGATGCAATGTCCTCTAGTGATGTCAATCAACATTACAATTCCAAGCAATCAAGCCTATATAGTACACTACTGTAAAAGAAAGCTTTTTAAATCGGTTAAAAATAGTATTCTACACCAGACAACAATCCAGTGTAGAAATAGACTGTGTAAAAAGTGTACACTTTTTAAACTGGGCGGTTCACCGGTGTAGTATGATTAGAATTTAAACCAGTTTATTTTGAAATAAGGAGTAAAATTTACTACTATCTACATGGATTATGTAGACGTCTGTTATAGATTAATGAATTTTTTACATCGGTTGTGTTTACACCCGTTGTAGATTAATCTATTTTCTACACCTCAACATAAAGACAATTGGTGTAGATGTTGTAATATTTACATATTGTTTTTACAACTACCGGTATTCATTGTCCGATTTAAATGTATTTTTAAAAAATGACAACTTTAATATTTCATTAACCCTATCCCTTGAGCTTCATGAATAAACTGTCCAAATATACGTACTCAAAGAGACAGCAGCAAAGACAGAGTTAAAGATGCTAGAGACAGATTTTTAATTGCTTATTACATTATTCATTTAATAAAATTCAACAAAACATGCAACAATTTGAATAGAAAAATAAAAAAATGCATTTAGTTAATGACAAATACTATTGAGAATGAATGAATTGAATAAAAAATTCAGCCCAAATATTGTGCAGGTCCTCAATATCTTATTCAAGAAATAGGTCAGATTGATCAAACATCTAAAATATCAAATTAAAATAAAAGAAATTAAGGCATTACTAATATATATTAAATTGACAAGAAATATAAACATTAAAAACATAATTTACCTCATTAGTTAGGTCAGTCCTATTTGACAAGATGATATTGATCATGTGTCTAACCATATAGAAGCTGTACAAGTTTTTTCTTTGGGTTGCCTTTGACTCTGTAATATTAACATGAACAAAAGTATTTGTCATCAGGAAAAAACCGTAAAACATAAGACTTAACACTTTTATTACCTTCGGTGTAATCTATTCAAGTCCCTCACCGAGTTAGCTTTCTTAAGACCCCTTGCAATTGCAAACGTCCTCATAGCCCTATGACCAAAGTTATGAACTTAGCAACCATTTTATTACAAAGACCATATTTATTACAAATACCATTGTTCTATATAGAAGAAAACTCACGTATTCATAATCTTCTTGGCATCAACCGATGGCTTGTAGTGGAGGGAGCATAAGAAGAAAACTTTATAAGTGTGCTTACTAGTATGATCAATTGCCAATGATTGCTTTAGAAATTAATTAAACAATAATGATTATTAGCATTAAGTAAATACAAAACTAGTATGAAATAAAATAAAATATTATTATTCTTATTTCTGCATATATGGTACGAAGAAATAATCAATATTGGTTTCTCCAAGCCTCCTTAAAATGTATTAAAGTCTCAAAGATTGGGAGGTCCCTTTTGCATAAATCTAAAATGGGCATAGGAATCCAAACTGATCTTGTTTGCCTTAGAAACTAACTCAGTTTGCATGTACTTATAGTTAATTTACGAAGTTAGTTACTGCAAACATTCAGTTTACATGAATTTTGTTATTACATATATTTACATTTAAATGAGACTTGCATTATCATTCCTAGGAGTGACAACATATTTCACATTTGCATCATCAACAAAGACAGGTGTCCCCACGTCACCCTCAACTGAATCCATAGGCAACGCATCTACGTGGAATGTTTTGCTAGCTACTAATCGGATCACACGTTGCATGCGACTCAAATTGGGAGGTGTGGGAAGTTTACTCAGGGATGTCGTGACGTGATCCAAAAAGATGCTTTGGCCATAATACGAAAGTCCCATTTGCCTGTCTCACTGTCTTCACCTCATCAGTGGGAATTGAGACAAGAGCATCTTCAATTATCACATCCTCAATTGCCACCCTTAACTGATCGTCCTAAATTTAGATGTGGTGGGCAATTAACCCTAAGATTTGGATGGAACCATGTGCCACTAACATTTTGAGAGGATCCTCTACATATAGAAGAATGGTGTGACTATCAGCTGGAATGGTGTGAATAATGTGTGGATTATATGAACTACTGCTGAAATGTGTGATTCTATTCAGATCAGAATTGTGTGCGTGAACAGTACTATATGCGTGAACAATGCTCCTCCATGTAACAGCATATGCATGATCTCCCACTTGCAATATATTCCTCAATTCCTGGATCTAGCCCATGTGTTATCACATGTCATCAACTCCTTTAGTCCAGCTGTCATTCTCCCTTAATGCATTGGTCTCTGATAGAAAATTAGAATAAACAGATTATTTGTTCAATTTAAGCCTAAATTAATTCTCAACTGTTCTGAATATTATTTATTTAATAATTGCTCAATTTATTGATAACTGAGGATAAAAATCAATAATAAACTCACTTTAAATACACTAAAAATCACTACAAATATGAGTTTATCACTTGTATTTGTGCTTTTGTGGTAATACATGATTGTGCTTGGCAATGTGCTAATTAAAGGGTAAAATGGTGAATTAACTCTTCCAAACTATATAAATATTGTTCTCTACTGATTTGGGCTTTTATAGTGAGCTTTGATTTTGAATTGCATGTATTTTGAGGGAGAACCAAAGACTAATGTGAGCAGAAAAGAAATAACAAGATAGAGAAAATCAAATTATGCCTCTATGCTTTTTAGTCACCACCAAAGTGTCCATAGGTCGTGACCTAATTTCTTCTGGGAAGTTTCTCTGTGTTTACAAGTCACAGCCAAAACATAGATCTGGTCGCAACTAAAATAGACAATTGCTAAAGCTGCACGTTTTTTATTAGGGTTTTCTGGCTTTAAAAGGGAGGGAAAGGGTAGGCGACTAGGAGGCTGGTTTTTGACCTGATTAGGCTAAGAAGCAGTACTCGAATCTCTCTAGACCTTCTCTACAACCTACACACTCCCTTCCATCTTTCTTCTCTTTTTTATAGAATCTCGCATCTCTACACCATTAACCCATCATCTTTTTCTGCTTTCTTTATGGCAACATATATGGACAGCGATTGTAGCACAGTAGGAGTCATGAGAGGCCCTTAGTCTCTTGGTGATGGATTTGACATCTTGAGCTCATGGGCTACTGGGAAGTTTTCTGTTTTAATCTGCACATATTTCATGTTTTAATGCTGCTAGATCTAGGGTTTTCATTATATGAACAATGGATTGAATGTCGATTGATTATTCTCATATTAGACAATTGTAATTTACTTCGGATGATTTAGATGTTGATTTTTAATATAGTATTTTGGTTTTGATTTTAAGATAGTTAGACTATTGTCAAAGATCGTTGTTAAATAATTCAATTGCTTGGAATATATAGTCATCAATCGATGATCATTCGAGGGTATTTTTCATCATTTGATTTAAACTGCACGCTAAGTGATTTTTAAGAATTCATTAAGAGTTTTTAAACTAGCTTTGATCAAAGGAGTTTAAGATTTATTAATGTTCTGGGCTCAATCGATTGATTGAGATTTTATTTAATACTTAGTGATTTCAAAACTCCCATATCAAATTAAGAGCAATGATAGATATACCTCCATCATCAAGAGTCTTTCATAACAGATTTCCTTCACAATCCACTGAATTTCGATCTTAATCAAAAATATAAAAATATTTACTTTACTGTACCCTTATTTTTTTGCATAAAAAATCAATCAAACCCAAAACCTATTTTACTTTCACTTAGATTTTTAATAGTTTTGTCACCTATTTGCTAGGTTTCCAATAAGAAGTTTCTTGAGAAGAACGATAGGGTTGTGCCTTATACTACATTAATAGGGTGCAATTATCTTATTTTGATGAGTCGGATGACGACAATCTGACCTACAGATCAATGACGCCGTTGTCGGGGAACCAAGTAATTGGTTCATTAACAATTGGTTATCAATTTCATTATTTACCTGAGTCATTTTTATTTGAATTTTAGTTTTTGTTGTTTTCATTGCATAGCATTCTACAGTTTTTCAAGTTTCTGCAAAATTACTCTCTGTGAAAACTAGTCACGATGAAACCATATTTTTGTTGTGACTTGAAATCAAATTTTTGGAGCTTATACTCTCTGTTAACTCCAGTTGCAATCGTAAAAACCTTTGGTCATGACTCTTTTGGAAAATTTCCTCTTTATAACTTTTGGTTGTGACTAGAACACATTGCAGTCGCGATGCTAAACTAAATTTTTAGAACTTTTACTCTCTGTGTAATTGGGTCATGACCTGAAAATTGTTGTGTCGCGACCTACTGAACTTTTCTGCTATGAAACTTTTATGTCTGATTCTGATCCCTTGCCTGGTTATTCTTGATTGTGTAAGGAATTGGAAGACACGCAGCAGAAATTAACTTAAAATTTTTTCCATTTCCTGCCAAGATCTACCGTATATGTTTAAAGTCAAGTGGAAAGAAGTATTACCCTCAGTATTCAGTTGAGACTTTCTCAGCTTCTGGTTACGATGTCCACAGCTTCTCTCCGCGGCTCATGATCTCTTTTTGATAGCAAGAAATCGATGACTTAGGTCGGCTTCCTCTACGTGTATCCACACGAACAGCATTCTAACCACGAACGACATGCTAGTACCTCCTATCCCTCTAGGGCTTACTCAAGAATTCATCATCTCCATCTCTATTTCAACAATTTCTTATCTGCAAACCTTTTGCAGATTCCCATTTACACTTTTTTTCTGTCCCAACCGTAGCTCCTAAATATCAGATGCTATGCGTGTTACCACAGACTTGAATTTTTGGAATTAATCTTATATTAATTCTGAAATTAATATAATATCATATATTGTATAATTTGATAAGAAACTAATTAAATAAATAGTGTTTGTGTTAAATCCGTCCCACAGATTTAATTCACTCATTTATTTAATTTAAAATAAAGATAAGACGGAATTACATTTGATTTATTCTCATAAATCAAATTTGAGATATCATATCAATTTGAATTTTAAATTCAAACATGATAGAGATTTAATTTTATCCTTATAAATTAAATGTTGTAAATATCTCTTATATGAGATATCATATCAATTTGAATTTCAAATTCAAACGTGATAGAGATTTAATTTATCCTTATAAATTAAATCTTGTAAATATCTCTTATATATAATATATATAAATGAATATAAATATAAATAAATATATACATCCACCCTGGATCATTCATTGAATCTGGACATGTCTTAGATTCATTAAATCTGTACATGTCTTAGATTCAATGAATCTGGACATCATAGCTCATGTTAGGCTATTTTGTGTGCGACCCTGTAGGCCCATATGAAGTTGGCAGTGGGCCATTTACTATACTGACTCATAAGTCGCAAGCGGTCTCTAACAAGACATCACGACTACCCAAATCATATGAGGATTGATGAACGATGTAACCTTTTATATAACCATATCATGTCCCTTTTGTCACGCGATATTTTGGTCATGGATGAGGCATGGAGAATGTCATCCTCCTATTCCTGACCGTTACTTTCTCGATCCCTGAGTAGTCTGACTATAGAAATGGAAATACCTTTCCATTACAGTATGGCCATACATTTCTCAGACTCACTCATCGAGGGGCCCAGTAATATTTCTCTATGAATGTGAGGGACAAATTCTATCTTGACCATTCACATTCCTCCGCACGGAAAACCACAAAGCCCAAACATAGTATTTATGATCACTCGGTCAAAAGTGACTTTTGACTAGGTCAAAGCTGAGCGTTTGTCATGTAGGAATCCATGATGATCTCAGGTCAAAGGGCATAGTGACATGGTTTGTATATGAGAGAAGCTTATGACTTAACCCATGCAGCTTCTCATAGCGGGTCGGTCCAACACCTTGTACTCTTACATGTGCCTATGACTTTGATTTATATCTCTATACATCTTCAAAGTCATACTGGTCTTATTTCATCTCTGCTCCCGCATAGATGACCGACCAGGGACATTTAGGATAAGATCATGAGTTATCCAAGGATGGTCATCACAGTAAACATGCAAATAATATGATAACACAATTAATAAATTCATAAATCAACAATATTCATAAGACAATGATTGGCCCCTAGGGCACAATTTCCAACAGATTGTTCCTATATTACATGTGTAGAAGAACTAAATCATTAGTGCCTTTTGAACCTGAAATTGAGAGACAACTTAGGAAACTAAGGAAAAAACTTAGGGAAGAGGCAAGATCAATAGAATCTAGTTCACCCTCTAGTGTCCCTGAATCTGAAATTGAACTCAATTTAGAGATTTCTTTAGAAATTTCTAACATGGCTGAGATTAATCCTAATGGGCATGATGGGTATAATAGACAAGGAGAAAATGAAATGCCAATGAATGTAGAAGATAATAGAAGTGTGAGGGAAATAAATTATTAGCATGTAAATTATGATCCTTATGGCTTTTACACTGATGAGTCCAATTTTAAAATTAAAGGAGCTTTGATTGCAGTTTTACATAAATTTCATAGGTTTGCAAGAGAATGCCCACATTAGCACTTACAAACCATCCATATGATATGCTCTTTGATGAAGCCTCCATTGGCCGCATTGGATGATATTTTAAGGAGGTGTTTCTATTTCACTTTGGAAGGGAAGGCTAAAGAGTGGTTATACAATCTACCAACTTATTTTTCCACTCTTACATAGGATCAGTTGAAGTCAACATATCTAGAATAATTCTTCCTAGCCTCGAAGACAACTCGGGTAAAGGAGATTACAAATATTCTGTAACAGGATGGAGAGTTATTACATGAATATTGGACAAGATTTATCAATTTGTTGGCTCATTGTCCACATCATAATATGACAAAGGCTGATATAGTAGATATTTTCTTTGATGATCTACTCCCTCATAATTAAGTGTCTTTGAATGTAGTAGCAAATGGCTCTTGAGAGATAAGACTCCACAACCAAGTTAGGAGTTATTCCAGAAGTTGGGACTGGGGATTCAAGGAGAATGCCCTCATCATTTTTGGGAAATTTAAATTAGATCTTAGAAATAGCAGCTTTGGGAAACCGAATGGAATAGAGGATGAATTTAATTGAAAGAGAGCAGCATTCCATAAAGCAAGTTCATGAAGTGGGAACCTTACAAGCACTAGTTACAGGATGTGAGTTATGCGGTTCAATGATGCATGCTACCAGTACATGTGACAGACAATATGAAGAAGTAGCAGCAATATCTCAAGGGAGAGAAAATTAATACCATAAGAGAGATCCATACTCTAACACATACAACCCTGGTTGGAGAGACCACCCAAATTTTAGGTGGGGGAGTAGGGAAAATAGGCCAAACCAATTCTGAGGAGGTGGTACTTCCTCAAGCAACTAGCAAAATAATATAAGGTCTATAGTTCCAACTCACCCTAATGCTTTAGTGGCATCAAGACTAGATGAGACTGTTAAAGAGTATGGCTGCATAAATGAACAATATGGATGGTGGAATGACTAATATAGTCCATAAGCTTAAAGAGAATGACAGTCAATTTACCTTCATAGCTTTAATCCTTTAAAGTATACAGAAGGATAATGCTGATGTGCACAGGAAACTTGAGAAGTTCTAATAATGCAAATATTACAAGTCATTTAACTCAAGTTGCCAATATAGTGAGTGACATCCAAATGAAGAGCAGTGGCAGCATACCTTCAAATACTGTCATTAATCTGAAGGGTATGAATGCCATATCACTCAGAAGTAGAAAAAAAGTCTGATTTAAGGAAGATGAGATAGTAAGGGAGGATATGGAAGATTTTGAAGTTGAAAATACAATATTTCCACAGATAAAGATTAGGAAATCAGAATGTGAGAGAGAACAGCAGCTCTTGATCAAGAAGGTAACCCAAGAGGAGAACTCACAAGAACAGGAGAAAACACAAGAGAAGAAGAAGAGGAAGTGATAATTCCAAGTCCAGCATACAAGGGAAAGCAAATTGAGGAGATGGCGGAGTCGAGCAAGCAAGGAGCCTCTATGCATATAGGTAAGGAGATAAGTATAAAGGATCTCCCTTTTCCTAAATCTTATTTTGTTGGAAAGAAAAATATTAATTCTAAATTTGCAAAAGATGCTTTCAATCTCTTCAATAAGTTAGAAATAAACATTCCTGTGGTTGAATTCCTCAAAAGAAACCCTAAATATGCTAAGCTTTTAAAAGAATTGTGTGTTGCTAAGAAGAAGTTTAGGCTTGTTGAGAGAATTCAGGTGAGTGTTAATGTATCATCACTTTTTAAGGTTGAATTACCAGTTAAGTGCCAAGACTCAAGATCCTACAAAATCCCATGCACTATAGGAAAGGTTCATATTAAGGAAGCGTTATTAGATATAGGGGCTGCTATTAATGTAATGCTTTGGTTGGTATACTTAGCCTTAGGTATTAACAATCTTAGACACACAAGTGTAGTGCTCCAACTGGCTGATAGATCAAATAGGTACACCCTAAGGGAATTCTAGAGGATATTCTAGTGCCGATTAAGGATTTAGTGTTCTCGACTGATTTTATGTTCTAGACATGTCTAGTGAACTAGTGAATGAGAGCACTGTGATCCTAGGTGGGCCTTTCCTTCAAACTTATAAGACAATCATTAGTATGAAGCATAGTTCTATTATAATGGAAGTTTGAGGATATGTAGTGACTTTCAATATGAACAAAGCAATGAAATATCTTTATGATAATTCTACTTTTGTTGGTTTGAATGCTATTGATTATGCTGTTGAAGAGACTAGGGATGAACATGAATTCAATTTTCATGATGAGTATGATCCTACGTTACATTATTCCCAGATTTTACTGAAGCATTTCAGGAGCTTAATGATTAAAATTCATCTTTGAGTGCTTATAATAACTATTTTGAATCTATTTCCTCTATTTATTCTTTTTCTTGCTCTTGTGAAGCCAAAGCATCATGTTTTCAATGTTTTGATGTGAATAGCATGCTTTTAGTTTCCAAAGATTTCTTATTCCCATCTAACTTTGATACAATTTCATCATTCTCTAGTGATAATTTTTTGGAAAGGAATTTGTGAGTGATTTTATAGGAATACAAGACATTGTGGAAGCTATAAGTGGAACAAACAAAGAGGGGTTGAGTTTATGTGACCACAATCGTGATTCAAAGACCTCGACGTCATGACTAGATATGAACCTAATGAGGAAGAGACTCTCTGTACAATGGAGTCACGACATGATTATTGTATGGTTGTGACTAGAAACTCTCGAGACATACCATCACGATGCAAAGATGATGGAGTCTCTGTGATACTGAGGAACAAACTCTCTGTGATTGCACGTCGTGGCTAAAGAATTCTTACATTGCGGCCAAACGTTTCAGAGACACTCACTATCAGTTTAAGTCATGACGAGAAGTTGAAGATAAACTTGAGAAGTCGCGACCAGAAATAGCAGACACAGCTAGTGAATCTTAGATTCCTTCAGTTCCACATTCTACTGTTTTGGTTAAAGGGCCAATATGTTCTAACTCTACTTATCCTCCCTCATATTCCAAAATTACCTCTCATACCTTAAGATTCTTAAATGATTTGATCTCTACTAATGAAACAGGTATAAAAGAGAGTGATCATAAATATGTTATAGTTGCAGACTAACCTCAACTTAGTGCAACATTTGAGAAAGTAGGCAGCAAAATAGAGAACCTAACACGTTGGATAATAGCAATTTTAGGAAATATACAAAGGATGTGAAGGGAACACCACCCAAGTTTGTTGCTTCTACATACCAACCACAGTTAGGAAAGTTCAAGTTTAAAGGGAAAAAAAATCAAGATGAGCTTGGATGGACTTTATGATGTAGTCATAGTGCATGATTTGGGTTACTAAATGGAGGGAGAAGGCGATGAGGGAGACTTTTTGATCACACAGCCATCTCGCAAAGTCTCATGAGTTCTCACCCCCTCCTTGAGGCCAGGTCGTCCATTTCCTATCTCTTACCTTTTACGAATTTGCCTAATGTGATATATGCTTGACATTTTAGTTTGATGATTGGAAATGGATGAACTAGTAAAAGTAGTAGCTAATTTTTTTGTTTGATGATTCAATAGGATAGTGTTTCATCTTAGTTTGTTTCTATTTTTGAATAATACCCCTATATTGCCCATGTGTTGTTTCTACGGTGATGGTTATCTGAGGTGTGACACACTCAATTGCACACTATAGTTTACCCATCCTATCATCTTTGCTTTCTTTATATTGTGATGTATGATTTGAATGTGATTGTGTGCTTCATTGCTGAATTTGCATTGATTTGTATGTTAGTGTATTGTGGGAGAAATTTATTCTGTTGACAGTGAGGACACTATCAAGTTTAAGTATGGAGGAGATATTCTTGTCTTTGTGCTAATTAATGCAAATTCTTCGATTAATCCAATCTTTCATCATAAAATTTTTTGTTTTTGATTTTAATGAATGATGAATTGCTAAAAATTGGATCCCCACTTTAAACAATTTTACAGTTAGTCAAAAAGGTTTTAGTGTAAAAGATATTTTGAGCATTGAAAACTATCAAGTGGTAGCCTCTGTGATTCTTAGTCGGTACCTATGTGTTGTATGGTCGGGACTTGCAATGGGACTTTTGACTTAATATGATCTATGTGAAAATAAGTCGTGACACGAGTGCAATTAGTTCACGACAATAACTTTCTGTATATTTTGGTCGCGACTATATGTTACAAGTTTAGGGTAAACAGTCACTGTAAAATTTGGTCGCAACCTTCACTGCTTTCAGTGGCAACCTGAGTATGAAAATATCCATTTACCTTCTTTTTACTTTGTGCAATGCTGTACAGAAGGATTTCTTTTGAGCTACTAAAGTTCTTATAAATGATTCATTGCCCTCTTATTTTTAACCTTTTGCATGAAATAGTTTATAGAAACTATTGTCACACTTGAATTTTTGGAATGGAAATTGAATTGGAGACACTCAAGTTTTTACTGTTAAATTTGGGATTATTACACGATTCTGTGTGAATACTTTGGAACTTTTAATCCGTCATTCAAGAGGGTTTTCAATTGTGATAAGTGTTTTAATACCTAATGAATAATGACATTGTTTGAGACTTTAGCTTATGAGCAATTTAGAGAAAACCTTAGTTGGAAGGATTCTCGGCCTAAATTTCTATATTAAGTAGTTATTCAATTGGTTTATATCCTCTAGAACTTGTCTTAGCTCTGAGTTGGAAATTACTTGCACATTTATATTATTAAATATGATAGAGGCATTCATTTTAAACCCTTTTATCCCAAACACAAGCCCATCACATTTTATCCTTTAAGCCCATCATAGAAAGTTATATATGCCTAAACATCTTTTTGAAAGAAATTTTTTTATTCATGTCAGAAAATCATTGTTATTGTGATATTGTGTTATATCTTTTATATACAAGGTGCCAAAAAAAGGGAAAAAAGTATATTGCACTAAAAAGAAAAGTAAAAGAATAAAAAAAAGGAGATAGTGCAAGAAAAATTGAAAAAAAAAAGCAAAGAGAAATGAATGAGGCACTATTATCAACTCCTATTAGCACAATTATCACCTCTACACCTTGGAAGACATGAATTCATGCTATATATGTTGGAAATCGTGCCCTAGGGGCCAATCATTGTCTTATGAACATTATTAATTTATGAATTTATTAATTGAGTTATCATATTATTTGCATGTTTACTATGATGACCATCCTTGGATAATTCATGATATTATCCTAAATGTCCCTGGTCGATCATCTATGTGGGAGCACAGATGAAATAAGACCAGTATGACTTTGAAGATGTATAGAGATATAAATCAAAGTCATAAGCACATGTAAGAGTACAGGGTGTTGGACTGACCCGCTATGAGAGAACTGCATGGGTAACGTCATAAGCTTCTCTCATATACAAACCATGTCAATATGCCCTTTGACATGAGATCATCATGGATAGGCATGACAAAACGCTCAGCTTTGACCTAGTCAAAAGTCACTTTTGACCGAGTGATCATAAAGACTATGTTCGGGCTTAGTGGTTTTTCATGCGGAAGAATGTGAATGGTCAAGATGGAATTCGTCCCTCACATTCGTGGAGAGATATTACTGGGCCCCTCGATGAGTGAATCTGAGAAATGTATGGTCATACTGTAATGGAAAGGTAGTTCCATTTCTATAGTCAGACTACTCAGGGATCGAGAAAGTAACGGTCGGGAATAGGAGGATGACATCATCCATGCCTCATCCATGACCAAAATATCGCGTGACAGAAGGGACATGATATGGTTGTATAAAAGGTTACATCGTTTATCGATCCTCATATGATTTGGGTAGTCGTTATGTCTTGCTAGAGACCGCTTGTGACTTGTGGGCTAGTATAGCAAATGGCCCACTGCCAACTTCATATGGGCCTACAGGGTCACACACAAAATAGCCCAACACGAGCTATGATGTCCAGATTCATTGAATCTAAGACATGTCCAGATTCAATGAATGATCCAGGTGAATGTATATATATTTATTGATATTTATATTCATATATATATAAATTCGTATATATATATATATATATTATATATATGAGATATATGAGATTTAATTTATAAGGATAAATTAAATCTCTATCACGTTTGAATTCAAAATTCAAATTGATAGGATATCTCATATAAGAGATATTTATAAGATTTAATTTATAAGGATAAATTAAATTTCTATCATGTTTGAATTCGAAATTCAAATTGATAGGATATCTCATATAAGAGATATTTATAAGATTTAATTTTAAGGATAAATTAAATCCCTATCATGTTTGAATTTGAAATTCAAATTGATAGGATATCTCAAATTTGTTTTATGAGAATAAATCAAATATAGTTCAGTCTCATCTTTATTTAAAGTTAAATAAATAGGTAATTAAATCTGTGGGATGAATTTAATATTATTTATTTAATTAGTTTCTTATAAAATTATACAATATATGATATTGAATTATTTTCGAAATTAATATAAGATTAACTCCTAAAATCCTTTTCGGTTAGGGAAAACGCAGAGCATCCTATATATCTAATATTAGGAGCTACGTTTTGGAATAGACACACACATAGAACACAGAAAGGCCGAAGGGGACTCTGCAAAAGTTTTGCAGATAAGAAACTGTCGAAATAGAGACGGAGAGGATGAACTCTTGAGAAAGCCCTGGAGGGACAAGAGACGCTAGCACGTCGTTCGTGGTTGAAAAGCTGTTCGTATGGATACCAGTAGAGGAAGCCGACCTGAGTCGTCGACTTCTTGTGATCAGAAAGGGAGCACGAGGCGCAGAGAGAAGCTGTGAACGTCGTGACCGAAAGCTGTGGAAGTCGCTGAGACACACTGAGGGTAATGCTTCTTCCCACTTGACTTAAACACATACGGTAGATCCTGGCAAGGAATGAAAAATTTTTAAGATAATTTCCGCTGCGTGTCTTTCAATTCCTTACAATATATTCATTATTGAATGCATATGGTACTTTCTATTGGAAAACGTGCCCTAGGGGCCAATTATTATCTTATGAACATTATTGATTTATGAATTTATTAATTGTGTTATCATATTATTTGCATGTTTATTGTGATGACCATCCTTGGATAATTCATGATCTTATCTTAAATGTCCCTGGTCAGTCATCTATGTGGGAGCAGAGATGAAATAAGGCCAGTATGACTTTGAAGATGTATAGAGATATAAATTAAAGTCATAGGCACATGTAAGAGTACAATGTGTTAGATCGACCCGCTATGAGAGAGTTGCATGGGTTACATCATAAGCTTC
The DNA here is from genome assembly GCA_037074615.1 of Leucaena leucocephala. NCBI lineage: Eukaryota > Viridiplantae > Streptophyta > Magnoliopsida > Fabales > Fabaceae > Leucaena > Leucaena leucocephala. Next base: position 3,665,039 of record CM073527.1, read on the forward strand.
TCTCATATACAAACCATGTCACTATGCCCTTTGACCTGAGATCATCATGGATTCGTACATGACAAACGCTCAGGTTTGACCTAGTCAAAAGTCACTTTTGACCGAGTGATCATAAAGACTATGTTCAGATTTAGTGGTTTTTCATACGGAAGAATGTGAATAGTCAAGATAGAATTTGTCACTCATATTCATAGAGAGATATTACTGGGCCCCTCGATGAGTGAGTCTGAGAAATGTATGGCCATACTGTAATGGAAAGGTAGTTCCATTTCTATAGTCAGATTACTGAGGGATCGAGAAAGTAACGGTCAGAAATAGGAGGATGACATTATCCATGCCTCATCCATGACCAAAATATCGCGTGACAGAAGGGACATGATATGGTTGTATAAAAGGTTATATCGTTTATCGATCCTCATATGATTTGGGTAGTTGTTATGTCTTGCTAGAGACAGCTTGCGACTTGTGGGCCAGTATAGCAAATGGCCCACTGCCAACTTCATATGGGCCTACAGGGTCACACACAAAATAGCCCAACACGAGCTATGATGTCCAAATTCATTAAATCTAAGACGTGTCCAGATTCAATGAATGATCCAAGGTTTATGTATATATTTATTTATATTTATATTCTTATATATATATAAATTCATATACATATATTATATATAAGGGATATATAGGATTTAATTTATAAGGATAAATTAAATCTCTATCATGTTTGAATTTGAAATTCAAATTGATAGGATATCTCATATAAGAGATATTTATAAGATTTAATTTATAAGGATAAATTAAATCTCTGTCACGTTTGAATTTTAAATTCAAATTGATAGAATATCTCATATAAGAGATATTTACAAGATTTAATTTATAAGGATAAATTAAATCTCTATCACGTTTGAATTTGAAATTCAAATTGACATGATATCTCAAATTTGATTTATAAGAATAAATCAAATATAATCCCGTCTTATCTTTATTTTAAATTATATAAATAGGTGAATTAAATCTGTGGGACGGATTTAATATAAACAATATTTATTTAATTAGTTTCTTATCAAATTATACAATATATGATATTGTATTAATTTCGGAATTAATATATATTAATTCTAAAAAATCCAATTCGGTTAAGAAAACGCAGAGCATCCTATATATCTGATTTTAAGAGCTATGTTTTGAATAACAACACATAACACAAAAGGCTGAAGGGAATCTGCAAAAAGGTTTGCAGATAAGAAACTGCTGAAGTAGAGACGGAGAGGACGACTTCTTGAGAGAGCCTTGGAGGGACAGGAGACGCTAGCACGTCGTTCGTGGTTAGAACATTGTTCGTGTGGATACCAGTAGAGGAAGCTGACCTGAGGTGTTGAGTTTACTAGGTTTTGTCACCTATTTACTAGGTTTCCAATAAAAAGCTCATCAAGAAGAACGATAGGGTTATACCTTATACTACACTAATAGGGTGCAATTATTTTATTTTGACGAGTCGGATGACGATAATCCGAGCTACAGATCATCAAGTTTTCTCAAATCACTTATAAACATCACTTTGGAACACACAATGAGTAGAAAGGGGTTACCTCTCGCTAAAGCAAGGAATAATTACCACAAGTCGAGTGCCCCCGTGTATAATAATATCAATCACAAATAATCTGACACTTTAACAAAAGTTACTCCATAACCCCAATGGTAATGTATAAATAGGATGTGCCATTGCTTTTAAGAAATTATGATTATGAAGAAGTTCTAGGAAGAAAAGGCAATGATGGTAGATGATAGATTTAATATATTATGGTTTTTTCCAATATTGGAGATACTTCAATTATTTAATGAATGATTAATGTTCAAAATATCAGCTCTAAGCCAAATAGACAATATGGGATTAGCAAGGCATTGAACAAATTCCAATTCAACAAAAAATGGCTGCATGCATTCTCCTTGAAAGTATACAAATCATGGATTGCATCTGGTTTCTTCCAATAGAATCTCCAACAGATTTTTCCTATCATAATCTAGAAACTGAAGGGATTGAAGATTGGAAGGTCATAGCCATTAGGTTTCTATTGCCAATGCATGAACTTACAATCTAATCTTCCATACTTCATACAATTTTGGTGTTCATGGATGGCCCAGCACGTCGTGTTCTTGTAATATGGAGCCTTAGGGTTTGTGATCCATTCACTGGAGAACAAGTCGCACATTGTCATGGAGGTTGACAGTAGAGTCTCAACTGCCATCACTTGGTTCAGATCATCGAATGAAAGAGATGGAGGAGAAGAAGATGATGAAGAATGGTGATATGATAGGAATAAAGGGTTTGGTAAAGGAGAGATTATGACGAGAAGAATGCCAAAATCCGTAAGTAATGTTACTCTTTGGGATCATTTGCTTTGTGTTATTTCTTATTTTATTATCTTTTTTAATCTGGTATATAATATTAATATCTACATATAAATCTAAACCCAAATCCTAATAAATCCTTAACTAATAATAACAAACAAATCATAAAACTTTATGTAAAGATAATGATATGATACTACATATATCTTACTCTTGAAAATAATAAAAATACTACACTATAATAATTCAATTTTCTCTTATTTTTTTAATTTCATATACTTATGCACTTTAAACAATATTTAATCTATTATAAACCTTTAGTTATTGATAAATGACAGATTAATTGTACTTAAATATAAGAATAAAAATTAAGATGTTATCAATCGACGAATTATAAAGACTTCTTTCCTCAATAAGACGATAATTGTGCCATTGTCAGGTATGTCTTTTATTAAATTATTTGCTAAACTTTTTTCCTCAAGATATTTAATTATAATACAATAATTTTTTAATTTCTCCTTCCAGGCAGGATGATGATTAAGAATAATAAATTCATTAATCTCTATCACTCATGTAATTATTTGTTTTTATAATAAATTAAATATGTACAATAAATTAAAATTAGTTCAATTCTTTAAAAATTAATTTTTTGACATTTCTAGCGTTTCTAAACCAAAGAAATTGTCTTGACAATAAAATTACTACAAAATGTATAAAACTGCTAGAAATCCTTCCCATACATTTATAAATACTATGTCACCCCTTTATTCATTCATTCCACATTTCCTTTTCTCCCTCTCATCTCCTTCATCTCTTTCCTTAAAATTACGTCTTCTCTTCTTCTCCTCCTCCTTTTTTCTTTACACGGTAAAAATTTATTTATTTTGTAGATCTTTATTTATTTAATTTATTTTCATTTATAGTTTACTAACATACTTATATTTTCTTCTTTCAATTTTTTTTCTTTATCTCAACCAATCCAACTACTTCTTCAACTTATGAATAGAAGTTCTACACTACAAACTATTTAATCTCCAATTCTTGCATATTTAACTCAATTACCATGTCAAATTAAATTAAATTTATATGGTACAATCATAATTTAATTACTTATTATTTATCACAATAATTTTTATTTATATCATGTAATACATTGCTAATTGCACATATCAACATAATCATCTGATATAATCTATTTAATAGTTTTAAAATTAAATATATCATATTTTATAATAATGAAAAATTGGATTTTTGTTTTTACCTAGAATGAAATTTCTAGCAGTTTTGTAGCCGCTTAAAATAACAAACTCGAGAAAAATTTACCCCAATTCAAATTTTGGACCTAAACATGAAAAAATTTTCCAAAATTCAAACCTTGGTTCTTAAATATTTTTAGCAATTCATAACCGCTAGAAATTTTGGCACTATCCTAAAAATTTTGTTTCTTGCCAACCACCAAGAAATTTTTAACAGTTCTGTGAACCGCTAAAAATATTCTCAAATTTAAATATTTTCTAGTGGTTTTCAACCCCTACTAACTCATCCCTTTAGGTTCTTATGCCACATTTTTTTCTAGAGTTTTACTGAACCACTAGAAAAGTTCTAGCGTTTTAACTACTATGCGTAGCAATTTTCCAGAACCGCTAGAAAATATTTTTTTAGCTCCTAAATTTTTAGCAATTTACCCAATTGCTATAAAAAAAATTTCTAGCGGTTAAAACGGCTAGAAACACTATAAAATAACCGCTACAAAATCTCTATTTTTTTAGTTCAAAGAGCTTTGCCAAAAACCAAGGAAAACTCTACTATGATTATAAAGAACTTTTTTCAATTATTAACCATAATAGAAAAGATCAAACTACCCTTTTAAATCATTATCATGGTTAAAAAAAAGTTCAATCTATTTCAAAAGGATATGGATGATAGAAAAGATACATTTATCAATACAATGTCTATCATAGATATAAAGAACATTTCACATACTTCAAATATGCATGATAGAAAAGAATTAAACTAGCATCATAAGCTATGATGGATATAAAAGGCTTACCAAAACCTCAAATCTTTACCCGTGATAGAAAATGAACAATCAATGGTTTAGAAAGGTTTATCAAGGATAATTAAAACATTTATCACCAATTAAATATATTCATGTTAGAAAAAAAAACAAGTCTAGATGATAACATGGATAAAATAACTTCACATAATTAGTCACATGCAAAACCTTGTTAAAAAGGATTCAACTTTGCTAATATGGTTATTATAATTCAAACCCATGATTAACACAAATATCAACAAACATCTTAAATGGGCCTTTAACCTTCAAACCCAAGAATAACATCACATAAACCTACTTCACACTAAGATACTAAATAATAGAATAATTAACTAATCACAAGCAGCAACATAGGGTATCAAGCCCACTACCAATATGCATTCCCATAATCAGATCTAAAAATAAAGTATTATGTCACATTAGTGTATGTAAAATGGGCCATACTACGGTAACATACAGCTATTCAACACACATATATCAAAATGAGGTGGTTATACAATTGATATAGTACTAATCAAGTCTCCAGAGCCTTCCCTGATGAACTAGCATGATACTATCACATGAAAAGTATTAATAGTCATGGGGTGAGACAAACATATAAGTAACCAATGATCCTACTTATTATATCCCATATTTTTAAGGCTAGAAGAGTAATATTAACATTGTTGGCACAACATATGAAGTTAAGCCAAAGTTGGGACAAAAGTGTAATTTTCATAAAATTTCAGCAATAGGGTTCATTTTGAAAAAATGCATGAAAATTCCAAAAAAGTCATAGAAGATGGTAAATAAGATACTAAGCCCCATTTGAGGTGAAAAAAATATTAAACTACCCTTAGAATAATTTTTAAAGATTTGTTTTAGATATTTAGCTAAATGTAAACTATTTAGCTAGACTTAATTATTTGAGCTATGTGGAGACCTCAAATAATTAAGAAAATATAGGATAATATAAATTAAATTGGTTTCTTTCTATTTTACCATCAATAAAATGATGATGGTAATCAATGAGTGACCTATTTGGATAAGAAAAATATTAGAAATGTATTATAAAATTGATAAAAATTAATTACATTCCCAAGGATACTGGAATTGTGAAATATATATTTATTTCAGTAAAAAGTGTACTGATATAGCTAGCAATTTCCCTAGTCTTCTTTTAGCCCAAAATTTTGCCACTTGCTTAGCCATGAATGGTGATGATTTTGACTCAAAAATATAATTTAATTTATGATTATTTTTTGTGGGAAATTGTTGCAAGAAGCCAAGACGTTGACACCTAAGCATGGTAATTAGTGTGAACTTGGAGGTTAAACAACTAGCATGTGGTCAATATATAGCACTATTACTCCAAACATTACTACAAATTTTTGCACACTAGGGAACTTCTTGCAAATTGAATTATTGACATTTCAAGTAAAGGAAGAGCTAGCCACTTTGGTGACTTAGCTTGGATTAAATGTTAGTTTATGTCTCTAACCTCTTAATTAATGTTTTAGCTAGTTATATCATAGTTTAGGTTATTGGTGATAGATTTAGGTAGATAGGTTGGATCACCAAATAGGGGTGTATTGGGTGAATAACTTTTAAAAATTCTTGTAACTTTTTGAAAACTTGATTAGTAAAACTTACGAATTTTGAAAAGCTATGATTGAAAATAAGTTATTGGAAATCAAAGAGATAAGGAAGAAGACTTCGCATAGAGAGTTTAGCTTAGTTCAGTCTTTCCTTGACCTACATCTAGTCCTCAGCTTCCCACTGAGATTTTCCAATCCACTATACACCAAGATTATAACAGGCACTTGGTAGCCTTTGAAAGCTCAATTTTCATGGCTAATTGAGAACCACCTCAAACTTGAGGTTACATCATACTTCTAATGGCAAAACTCCCCCTTAAACATATACTAGTAAATCTCAACCTTAAATTCCCTTATTCCAAGATTTTACTCTCAGATAAGGATAGAGGATGAATCTAACTCTCAGATATAAATAGTGTAAGGAATTGAAAGACACGCAGCGGAAATTATCTTAAAAATTTTTCATTCCTTGCCAGGATCTACCGTATGTGTTTAAGTTAAGTGGGAAGAAGCATTACCCTCAGTGTGTCTCAGCGACTTCCACAGCTTTCGGTCACGACGTTCACAGCTTCTCTCTGCGCCTCGTGCTCCCTTTCTGATCACAAGAAGTCGACGACTCAGGTCGGCTTCCTCTACTGGTATCCACACGAACAGCTTTTCAACCACGAACGACGTGCTAGCGTCTCTTGTCCCTCCAGGGCTTTCTCAAGAGTTCATCCTCTCCGTCTCTATTTCAGCAGTTTCTTATCTGCAAACCTTTTGCAGAGTCCCCTTCAGCCTTTCTGTGTTCTATGTGTGTATCTATTTAAAAATGTAGCTCCTAATATTAGATATATAGGATGCTCTGCGTTTTCCCTAACCGAAAAGGATTTTAGGAGTTAATCTTATATTAATTCTGAAAATAATACAATATCATATATTGTATAATTTTATAAGAAACTAATTAAATAAATAATATTAAATCCGTCCCACAGATTTAATTACCTATTTATTTAACTTTAAATAAAGATGAGACTGAACTATATTTGATTTATTCTCATAAAACAAATTTGAGATATCCTATCAATTTGAATTTTAAATTCAAACATGATAGGGATTTAATTTATCCTTAAAATTAAATCTTATAAATATCTCTTATATGAGATATCCTATCAATTTGAATTTCGAATTCAAACGTGATAGAGATTTAATTTATCCTTATAAATTAAATCTTATAAATATCTCTTATATGAGATATCCTATCAATTTGAATTTCGAATTCAAACGTGATAGAGATTTAATTTATCCTTATAAATTAAATCTCATATATCTCATATATATATATATAATATATATATACGAATTTATATATACACGAATATAAATATAAATAAATATATATACATTCACCTGGATCATTCATTGAATCTGGACATGTCTTAGATTCAATGAATCTGGACATCATAGCTCGTGTTGGGCTATTTTGTGTGCGACCCTGTAGGCCCATATGAAGTTGGCAGTGGACCATTTGCTATACTAGCCCACAAGTCGCAAGCGGTCTCTAGCAAGACATAACGACTACCCAAATCATATGAGGATCGATAAACGATGTAACCTTTTATACAACCATATCATGTCCCTTCTGTCACATGATATTTTGGTCATGGATGAGGCATGGATAATGTCATCCTCCTATTTCCGACCGTTACTTTCTCGATCCCTGAGTAGTCTGACTATAGAAATGGAACTACCTTTCCATTACAGTATGGCCATACATTTCTCAGACTCACTCATCGAGGGGCCCAGTAATATCTCTCCACGAATGTGAGGGACAAATTCCATCTTGACCATTCACATTCCTCCGCATGAAAAACCACTAAGCCCGAACATAGTCTTTATGATCACTCGGTCAAAAGTGACTTTTGACTAGGTCAAAGCTGAGCATTTTGTCATGTAGGAATCCATGATGATCTCAGGTCAAAGGGCATGTTGACATGGTTTGTATATGAGAGAAGCTTATGACGTTACCCATGCAGTTCTCTCATAGTGGGTCGGTCCAACACCCTATACTCTTACATGTGCTTATGACTTTGATTTATATCTCTATACATCTTCAAAGTCATACTGGTCTTATTTCATCTGTGCTCCCACATAGATGATCGACCAGGGACATTTAGGATAATATCATGAATTATCCAAGGATGGTCATCATAGTAAACATACAAATAATATGATAACTCAATTAATAAATTCATAAATCAATAATGTTCATAAGACAATGATTGGCCCCTAGGGCATGATTTCCAACAAATAGATAGTCATTAAAGCTCACTATAAATTTCTCTCTTGAGGAATAATACATGGAGTAGAGAGTTTGAATTTTTTTGGGTTACAAACTATTTGCTGCTTTTATGGCTGAGTATTGTTATCATTGATATCTCATCTTCATATTATCACTCATCATCGCTAACCTTTTAACTTTGAATGCTCTTTTATTTATAATTGATATTGTGACCATTGAACATTCCTTCCATTGAGGCTTTCTTCTATTGAGTTTTCTTCCTGTTAGAAATATGACAGTTGAACTAGCTGTTGTAGTCGTTGAGGCCTTTTTGTCATTGAACGTCTGTTGGCTTTTATCTCAGCCTATTCTCATCTCTAGCTTTTAAACTATATTGAATATGAACTTCAGATTTTAATCTTATAACCACTTTAAGATTTAATCATTAGTCAATAAACATGTGAACTGCAAATTGATGAAATAAATTGAGACTTTATAATGATTCACAACAAGAGTGTATGAGTATAACATATGCTCAATCACATGAGTTAATGTTTGATAGCCCAATCAATGACCAAGTTTATAAAATTAATTCAGATATAAACACTTTAAGATCATACCAAAGATTTTACTTGTTTTCAAATATTATTCTATATTAATCAATTATCCAATTGATTAATTAGAGCTAACGTGTGAAACAAAAAATAGAGCATTATACTGATTGAAATATTCATACATATATGATATAATTTTATGAGGATAAGTTGCTCAAAAGATTAGTAAAGATTAATGAGAAATATTGTCATATTATCACTCAGATTTTTCATTTTAAATATGAAATGAGCTTGTATATTAAAAATTGAGACATATTTAAAACTTCTAAAGTTTCTAGATTTAATTGAACTTTTAATCAATTAATGTGTCTGGAAGATTTGAATAAGAAAGTGTTCAAGACAAATTAATCAAACAATTAATCTGTTAATGAAAATTAATAGATTAACCAATCAATTAATTGTTTTATATTTGAATTTCAAAAAATTGAAACTTCACTAATTAATTGAACAGTTAACAGATTAATATAAATTAATCGACTAATATCAATATCTTTGTTCAAGACATAATCTATGTTTAATACATTAATCGATTAACCAATCATTAATTTCAATTAATCGATTAACCAATCAATTAATTGACTCATTAATTTACTTCCAGAAGGCAAGCTCTCGACATTAATCGATTAATTAATTTTCTTTTTTAAAATAGAACGTTGCCTTTATATTAATCTAACATCCAATCGATTAATTGATATTAATCAAATAATTATCAATAATCAAACAATTAATCAATTAACTCTTCTAACTTCTTCTTTTAACTTCATTTGATTTAAAACATATTTTTATTACTTCAAAAACACTTGTTGTAACATCCTTACTTTTATACGTCGTAGGGACCATTTAGTAGCATTTAGAACCACTTACAAGACCTTGGAAGTCCATTAGCCAAATCTGAAATTTTACTCTTTCTCGGGTTACTGTTCATATGGTATTCCAGATTACGCAATTAACTTTGAAAAATCATAATTAATTCTAGGAAACTCGAAATGAAGTGGTTCAAAAATATACATGAAGATAACATCTTAAAATTTAAGTGAAAAATAATTTCTAGACCAAATGATTAGCCAATTGATACAGTTTATTCGTTGAAGTTTACTGTTCATTTGGTCAAAAACCCTGGAAATAGTTTCTGGTCCCTGATTTTGGAAATTCATTTCTCTTGATATACACATCCAAATGAAACGTTCTATCTATGCACTTAAAGATATGGATGTGTACTACATGCTCATACAATTTCGTGAACTAATTCCTTTATTTGCTAGGTCAAACTGAAGCACAACAAAACTATTTAAGAACCTACATTTTTACCATTTCAGTTTCTTTTCTTTCATTTCCAATAGTTGTTTCAGCATGCACAAGCCATCAAATAAGCTTCTTAACATTCATATACATCATGTACATATGCCATAATTATTTCAAATAGCTTCATCACATAAATACACACCTTACATGGCATTTATATACATGGATAATTCATAGCCTATGCTAGAATCTTAATACTTCACTTTCCTTCTTCCATGCTTTAGCTTTTCTCCATGTATACATTTTCCTTCATGCTTGACCTAAATTGATTGGTTATGGAAGAGTGAGATTCTAGGGAATCTCAGTAGCAAACATTATCACTTAAATATGCAAGATGGATGCTAATGCATGATATGTAATTTCATTAAACTTTCTTTGGTTAGTGACATGCTATCATGCTATATACTTTTACATAAAGCGCATGGCCATGGAAAACATGTTATTCACAATACATTGAACATCATTAATCATGTCACAAGATCATTCAAATATCACATACATGTCAACACATAAGCATACCACATCAAGCACATCAAGAGATAAATTAACTACCTTGAACTTAAGCTTTTCTCTTGATCTTTAACACTTGCTCCCTAGCTTTCCAACCATGAAGCCTTTATGTCAATCGCTTCCCAACATCTTCTTGGATGTTTCAAGGTCCTAATCACATTCATATTCATAACATAATTCATTAGGACTCATGAACTCCAACAATGTTCAAGTCTACTTTATTACATTCTTTAGTATCACAACTTTCTCTAATCTTCACTAATGGGCTTGGCCTTTGAATCAATTGATGTCTTGACTTTACCCTACACAATTTCATCTTTTGAATCCATTTGAGCTTAGAATCATGAAATTCCAGCTCCTTCATCACATGCTGTACAGAACCGAAACTGCACTCAATTCTTTCAAAAATTCTCATTTTGATTCCAATATTTCCCATACTTGTTTCTCTACTTTATCCCACACAATTTTTCATTTTAAAACTATTGGAAGCATCAAAACCATGAAATTCCAATCACTGTTCATGTGTGTGAACAGTAACAGAGAAGGGTTTCAAAAACTACAATCTTGGAATTTCAATACTTTCAAGGTTCAAAATCTTTCCAATCCTACACAAAATCATCATCTAAATTCAATGGAAGCCTTAAATCACTGAAATTCAATTTCCTTCCCTCATGAACAGTGCAGACCGAACAGGGCACACCATGGCAAAGTCAAGAATATCAATTTGATTCAACAACCAACCACTTAACTAGCTTGTTTAAGCTTCAATCATATGGTTCTAACTTTAGTTTCTTCTTTCCCCTTTCCTTTAAGGTCTTTGGGCAGCACCTCCCCTTAGAGAAAACTCAACTTTTCCCCCATCAAAACCCTAAGTTCAAGCTCCTAAATCAAAGGAAAATAAGCTAGGAGAGATTGCTTACCTTTAATCTCTAGCTTGTTTGAACTTTGGAACCTTGAATCTTCTTTGTCTTGACTTGAGTTTTCATTTTGCAAGATTTTCCCCAAGGGTCCATGAAGCCACAGTTTTGATGCAGAATGAGGGGGTATTTATAGCCAAAATCCATGAAAAATGAATGGCCAAGATTGATTTGGTTACTATTTGATCTAAAGGCTCATATTTAATCTTGGATTTAACTTTTTCTAAAAAGAATAATTATGACATCATGTGGGACAGCTCAAGGGACACCTCATGGGGGTATGTGGCGTGCTCATAGTGTAAGGAACCTTCTAGAGATATTCCAGTCCAATCCGATACCGATCAGTGCAGTTTCACATGTTCTGTTCCTAATTTTTTTATAATATACCAGGATATGTATTCTATCCTGGAAATTAATGTCTAGGCTTCTCATACCATTGAAAATGTTAGACTGAGTATTTATCTGCCATCCATCCCTTGGAAAATGACCAAAATACCCTTGGTGTCCTTTCTTGCACTATACTGACCCTAAGGGCATAATTGTCATTTCACCCCTTCTTGTACTGCCTCAGGGCATATATTAACTCTGTATAATCATATTTATACTATGTCCCACGTTTTTGGCCTGTCCAGAATGACCAAAATAACCTCTATCCATCACTGGTACAGTATGGGCATCCAGGGTATTTTCGTAATTTCGCACTTATCCTGGACTGCTCTGTACTCTGGCCCACTTAACTGTCTAGTCATCACATTGGGCTTACTATGGCGCCATCTGGGCCTTGGTTAGGGCTCATTACCTTTATGCCCTTTATGGCACAAATCCCAAGACACCTCTCCTGATCCTATTTATCGGGTATTCTATTTTACCATAAAATCCCGTAAGAATTCTACAGGATTCCTTTTCTGACTCTGTCAGTTTGATAAATTCATATATTAAATATATGAATTTATGGTAAAGTTTCATATGATTCTGAGATATGAAAAATACTGCAATAATTCCTTCTGACTTCAGAAATTTATATCAATTAATCGGGACCTCAAATCAAAATTCTGTCACTCCTTAAACTGACCAGAATAACTTTAACTATCTACTGGTAAAATTTGAGTCTAATCTGATTCTGGGCATTTTTGGCCTGTTTCAGCTCAACTTTCTCATATTTACATTTAGGTCCCTAAACTTTTGCATAATTGCATTTTAACCCCTTAACTTTTGAAAATTACACTTAAGGGCCCAACTTTTACTTCTACCTTAACTTTTAGCCTTTAAACTTTTTCAATTTTCTTTTAGGTCCCTTTCTTCCTTCAAGACTCATTTAACCTTTATCATTTCTTCTAATCTTCGTCATAATCCTTCCTAAACCTCTTTCCACTATCAGTACTATACAGATAGGGAAAAATTATGATATAACACTTGTCACTTCATAAACCAACTTAATTCTTTATCCTCTTTTGACATCATCAAAACATATAGAATTTAACATTCTCGCCCTTATTGATGATAGCAAAACTTAAGTGAAAGTGAAGTTAAGTTGAGTTAAATGATTGAAAAAAAATTAAATTCAATTTAATCACTCAAAATATACCAAAACAAGAGACAATGAATATTCCATTAAGGCATTAAAACTTTTACAATGGATTGAAACACAAAATACAAGTAAAACAAAAACAATCAAATAAGTCAACATACTCCATAGAGGATTCCTTCTCCTCTTCACTTCCTCTCTCCCTTTTTGACATCATCCAAAAAGTATATAAGAGTAGAAGCTGAGTCAATGGGTGGTAGAGGTACAACCCAGTTATATATAAGAGTAGATGAAAACTCTGAGGCTGTGGCAGTAGAAGTCATTGAGACAGAGATAGGCTGATCAGCTAAGAAAGTGAAGGGTCATAAAGCTCTTCTTCAATGAAGGAGGGTCCCATATTGTCGATGTATGCCAGTATAAGGTTCTGGACATTGGACACTCATGAGGGAATACTAGAGTATTTATTTCATGACATTTTGATATCTAATGTTGTATGTAATTATTCATCACAATATGTATAGAATTGTATGAGACAGCAACCTTTGAGTAATGAAAGAGCTTCAAATATAAATTTGGAGCACATCCATATGATTTTTGTAGATTTAGTAATGAATTTTTAAAGTTGGACATTGATTATGGAATTTTCAAATGAACGGTAACATGAGAAAACAAAAAATTTAGATTTGGTTTTCTTAAATCTTGGGGCCTTCCAATATGGTTCCAATGGTCATAAATAACTTCTAATATGGTCTAGAGCTAAAGTATGATACTGTTGGTATCAAAGCAAAGGTTATGGTATAAGATAATAATATTTTGCTCTGTTTAAAGATTATTGGATTTATGTGTCAATTATGGATAAATTGACATATGAGTTGAGTTTTCATAGGAAAAACATTCATGGAACCTTTTCATGAAGTAGGTTCAAAACCATCTATGAACCAAGGGTCTATAGGTAATGCACTACCTATCGGGAATCCAAACCCAATGTTTGATATAGAGGAAGACTGAGATATATTGGTGGTTTGATAACCAATAACACGATATATCTTCTGTGGGATCAAATCAGGTTGATGATATGTTTATGGATTTAATTGACGATAGTGATAGTGCTAACCCAAGGGTTCCAGATCTAGATATACTTGGACCTAGCACTCAACTACCCATAGTTAAATCTGAGTTTATTAAGTACGAAGACTTATTAGAAGAGTTTAAGTTTAGAGCTCAATATATAAAGAAGCATGAGAATTATGAGCTTACTGTTTATCTAGATTTTCTTCAAGATGTTAGAGTACTACATTGTCTGGTTAATCAAGAATCTCGAACTTTGGACTAGTTAACCTAGAGATAGCACTCGGCAAAGTATTTCCAGAACTCCTATATGTTCACAAGAGATTACTTAGTTCTAGTATGTTGGAGTACAAGATTTTCAAAATTTGGTTATAGATTTAGAAGCTTTTGTAATATATACTTTTCTATAAAAAGCGTAGGTGTATGGTTGTTCAGTACTGATAAATGTATACTTTTGTTGCTGCTAAACATGTATGTATAAAAATCTATAAAATGTTATATATATAATCATAGCATTCATTATATGATAAACTCGGTTGCTTCTGATGTACAAAATTGATACATATGAATGAAATATAAGATAAGTAGTCTAATCTCTTGTTCCTTTTTATAATTTGTAAAAAAAATTAACATGGATAAAACACTAATAAACGTTTCACTAGAGGAACATAGACTAGAGGAATCTAGGGTAGCTCCTGATCCTCTCCAGTAAGGCTAGAACACAACAGAAAGTCTTAAAGGAGGTTAGGGCCATGCAAGCCTGCCAGGAGCAAGAAAGGGATACAACAATAGTTGCACAGTTGCAGTAATAGTTGTGAATCTAAGACAACTAGAGGTACACAAGCCTTAGCCAGCTCTAGAGCATGTCTAACCATAGGCATAGGCATGACCTTTAGTAAACCCTGATAGCATTCAGTAAGGAATTACTCATTTCTGAAAACATATAGCTTTTGATATCTAGGTAGCTGAGCAATGAATCAATCAATTGGAAAAGATCTTCAAAGTCCTATATTGCCAATCAGAATGTAAAGCCTAAATGGCAATCTATAAGATGGAAAAGGATATTGATTGGTGGTAGAGAAATACGAACTATTACTCCAAGCTAGGGGTGTTCCAGTCACTTGGAAAGTATTTCTTGAACAATTATTTGAGAAGTATTTTCCATAATCTGTTAGAGGTAAGAGGGAAGAAGAGTTATTAACCTTCAAACACCAGGACATAGAATCTTTTGATGAATACCTAACAAAGTTTATTTGCCTCTCCCATTTCTCTACCTATCTACACTATAGGGATGATGAGAGGTATATAACTAAGATGGTTAGGGGCCTGAAGTAGACCTTGAGAGAAAAGATAGCTCCCTGACAGTTTGAGGAGTTTAATAAAGTAGTTGAGGCATGCAGATGGAGAGAGCTTAGGGGAGAGTAGATCAATGCACGTGCCCTTCCAATAACAATGATAATAAGAAGAGGAAGAGGTGGCCATGGAACAAAAAGAGGGCTAGAAAATTTAGAAGGATAGGTGGAAGGAGAAACCGGTAGAAGTAAAGGGAATGTACAAAATGTGGAAAGAACCACAGGGAACAAACTGTGCTTGGTTGGGCAGAATGTATGTTATACATGTGGTAAGCTAGGACATTATGCAAAAGAGTGCCCGCATAATGCTGATAACTCTATGCCTCAAACTTAGGTATGAATGTTCGCTGTCACACAAGAAGAAGCCTGTAAGTCACCTAACATGATACAAGGTACAATCAGTATTAATAATCACCTTGTGAATGTCATGTTTGATTTGGGTTTAAATCATTCATTTATATCATGTAACTATGTTAAGCGACTAGGCCTGGTTGTCGATACTCTACCATATGACATATATATATCTCTACTCCTGTTAGCTCTCAAATAGGTAGATGTTTGTTTAAACTGTCTTGTTTGGCATGAACACTATAGTACTACACTATATTTGATATGCATGTTTTTCCCTAATATTGATCTTATTATTAGCCTGAACTAGTTGTCCTCCCAAAATGTATTGCAAAATTGTAAAAACAAAACCCTAATACTTCCTCCTAAGCAAACATCTCCTGCTCTGAAGTTAGATTAAACTTTATTACCGATGCCCAAGTTAATAAGTATATTCAGAGAGGTTGTTAGGGGTATTTAATTTTCTTCTCGATACAAGATGACGTAGAAGAAGGGATTGAAGAGATTCCAGTGGTCAAGGAGTTTCCTGAGGTATTCCCTACAAAGGTTAAGGGACTCCCTCTAGAATGATTAGTTGAATTTGCTCTTGACATCTACCTGGAGCTGGACCAATTTCCAAAGCCCCATACAAAATGGCTCCTAACAAATGGCAAAACTAAAGAAGTAGATAGAGGAGTTGTTAAAGAAAGGTTTCATTAAAGCTAGTATCTCATCTTCAGGTGCTCTGGTATTATTTGTCAAGAAGAATGATAGTAGTCTAAAATTATCTATAGATTACAGGGAGTTGAATAAGGTTACTATCAAGAACAAGTATCATCTTCTTATAATAGATGATTTGGTGGATCAGTTATCTGGTCTAAGATCAGGCTACCCCCAGTTTAGGATCAAACCAAATGATATTCTTAAGACTAGAAATAAGAATGGAGCTCTAAAAATATTGAAATTCTCATAAATGAAATGGAGCTACTAAGGCGACAAAGGAGAAAAAGAGGAAGGAAGAAGAGGAAGAAATGAAAATGCGCGGGAGGGAGAAATATGAGTGAAGTCTTATTATAGTAGTACACACCATTATAATATTGAGTTTTCTTTTTCTTTTTTCTTTTCCTCTTTCTTTAATTATTTTTTCCCTTCCATTTTTATTTTCTTTTATTCTCTCTCTTTTTTTATTATTTTTATACTAAAAATTCAAAATTCTATTATAATTAATGCTCACATATCTTAACATTGAAAGTTCTCTAAATCTATTTTCTTAATTAATCACCATTTGCCAAGATTCTCTAAAACTTTAAATAATTAAGCTCTATTTTTATATTTTATACAAATATTTTTTTAAATTTTTTATAAGATATAAACAATTATAATTCCTTAGATGGAAAATATATTTTAAATACTTTTATTTAATCTCACCAAATCTCATTAAATTTTCTTTATACTCAAATAATTATACAATACTTTCCAATTATCATAAAAATAATTTTATTAAATTCAATTCAACATTAATAAATTTCTACTACCTTCAACATCTAATGGTATTTCATTATTTTTGTAATTTTATTATACTAGATTTCAATTAATATATTTGATATGCAATAAACTTTAAGTTACTTAATAAATCATGTCTTAATAGTACTTAAATAGTATGAATAAAAATTTGGATTTTATATATGTAATAGCAGTAAAACACAATTTGGAAAATTCTAAGGTCAATTGAATAGTTTGCCAAATTTCATACCAACTACGACATGCTTCAAAGCTCAAGCATTAAAATCTCACTAGAGACTATTCAAAATTCTATTTGTAATGACCCTAAAATATAAAATGAAATACTTAACCAATACTTTAATTATTTAAGGTAAATTTATAACAAAAATAGATTGGTGAATTCGAAAACCCACTATTAATTTTCGTTTTTGGCCCTTTATATTTTAAAATTACGATTCATATAGTTGGGGCTTAATTGCGTTACATGTAAATCTTTTATTGGCGTTTTAAATAGTAAAAGATATTTACAGCATTTTGTCATCCTCAGCAATGTATATATGATCCAATCCAAAAACCCAGAAACCAATTCTCTGACTTCCTCGAGCTATTAATTATGGTTATTGATTGGGTCGAATTGGGTTTCATAGAGAACAAGAAGAGGCGGATTCTATCTAGAGGGTTTCAGTGACGAATTAGAAATTCGAACGTACTCATCGATCATGTTGTCGAGGTCTTCATTGGTGGTTACAGAAATTAGAGAATCGAGGTCTTCATGGGAAGCAAGTATTTGAGAGTTCAAGGATGTGTGTTGACGAAGTATTAAAGAGACGAGAGGTAAGGTCAGAGATAGATGTGTGGTGTTCAACACAATGATAGACATTTTTCCACCAACGTAACAGAGGGCTTATTGTGGGGACGAGGGACGATGTGACCAGCGTAGCTGACACAAAGCGAGGAGACGAGTCGACGGAGTCACCACAGTTGTGATGAGGGGTTTAGGAGGAGGAGGGGGCGGAGAGGCGAAGGGAACCTCCAGGGGCGGTGGCAGAGGAGAAGAGGTTTTTGGGGAGATTCTGAGGGTTTTGGGCTACCCTCTTGGTAGGAGAGGGAAGAAAAAGAAAATGAGGGTAAAGAACAAGAAGATGAAGCAACCTGTTAGAGAGAGAAGTGAGATAAAATACGAGCAGAGGACACGTGGATAGTGTGGGGCCCACAACAAACAACCAGAGGGGCGCTTAGACTATTTAACGGGGTAACAAACTTGCTATATTTATTTTTGTACCTTTCAATACTTTATGCTACCAAACACTTAATATTGTAAAACTTTCGTTGTTAAAATTCCACTGATACTTA
Source organism: Leucaena leucocephala (assembly GCA_037074615.1). Lineage (NCBI taxonomy): Eukaryota > Viridiplantae > Streptophyta > Magnoliopsida > Fabales > Fabaceae > Leucaena > Leucaena leucocephala. Next base: position 3,683,749 of record CM073527.1, read on the forward strand.
AAGAATGCCCCATCATAGTTTTTTAAACCCCATCAACTTAAAATGGAGAAAAAGGGAGAGAACTCCAGAAGCGAGTGAACCTCTACCATTTTATTTAGAAACTCTGGTTCTGCCACTTTGGATCACGGATCTTCCTCCTCTTCTGTTGGTGATGATTCTTCTTCTCTTCGTTGATGCTGTTCCGTGCCTTTGTGAAAGTTCCGCACAAAAAATTCTTCTCTTCTCCTTGCTATCGTTGCTACATATGGATGGGTGTGTACAAACATTATGGCGTCCTTCTTTCTCCTCCTTCACATGTGCGTCTATGTTATGGAGCATGTTCAAAGATCTTCCTCTTCCTTTATAATTGGAATGCTGTTATTTTTTAATATATATATATATATATATATATAGAATGTTGCCCTTTTCTTCTATGTTGGCGGATTGAGAAATTGTGTTTTTTCTTTTAATTGGTGTTTAATTTGAGCTTTAGCAAGGACTGTTAATTAAACAAAATTGGATTTATAGTTAAATATATGAAGTTTGGGCTGTGATTTTAAGCAAAATATTTTTGGGTTTGTCAAATTGAACGCACATTGAGTATTTGATAAAATGTTTGAAAGGACACATGTTTATTATGGATGTGAAATTTTACCTTATAATTTTAGTTGTTAGAAGTGATAGGGAAATGGTTTAGGATCTGTTTTGTTTGAATCTAACACAAATCTTGTTAAAAAATAGAATGTGGATGCTTTATAACTCAATAAGGGTGTGTAGATGAAGATTGATGGGAAATTTTAATGATTAAATTAGTCATATTGGGGTGCATATAAACTGTGTGATGAAATGTTTGAGAAAGGAATTTGTGGAATTGAATTTATGGTAATTTGTTCAGATTAAGTGGATTGCTTTTTCGTTTTCATACTGACTTTTAAAGGAATATTGGTAGGAAAATATATGAGAAAAAAATTATAATGAAATTATAGTTATTAAAAGAAGAATTTGTTGGGTAAGAAAAAAAATTGATCTTTACATTGAGTGTAAATTATTCAAGAAAACTAAATGACATGTAATCGTTGCTATGCAATAGCTGTTATATTATTATTATTATTATTATTATTATTATTATTATTATTTATTTTTCATATATGTATCAAGGCATTGTTAATGAATGAGTTTTGCCAGCGCCCAGCAGAGTGAATTAAAAATAATAATAATATAATAATACACCATATCAACGTATATATTTAGACTGGGATTTGTGTTGAAAGTTTGCTATAAGTGTTTATAGAAGTGGGATTTGTTTATAATATTTTTGTAATTTGTCGTTTTAAAATTTATTATGTTATTGCTATCTTTTTCGACAGGGAAGCTATATATAAGGGAAAGGCTTGGACTGAACTATTCAATATTAGAGTATCATTTTAGACCTTAGTATTTGGTTCTCTTATCTTAATTTTCACTAGTATTTATACATAAGTGATATGCAATGTTCAAATGTGTTTCTATTCTGTGGATGACAGTGCTTAAAGGAAGAATAGACTTGCAAATAGAAGTCGGTAATTGATCGTTCCAAGTGAAGTATTAATTGATTTCTTTCATTAATATATATATATATATATTTGAGTGGTAATTGTTTGTGTCATTGAGATAAAGCTAGAAACTTGGTAATTAAATGTTTTTAATAAAACAAATTTATTTATATATTTTATTAGCCCAAATTTCATGAATAGAAAGAGATGGTTTCTTATAAGATTTTGAACATTTATACTAGAGGAACTAAACACAAAGCAGTTGCTTTCATAGGTCTTGTATCTACACTTATTTCATAGTTTATAGCCACACTTGCTAAGTTACTTATCTTCATGAACTGTGTATCTATGCTTGTTTTCATGGCTACAAGCCACGCTTGGTGACTCCCTCATGGACTATTTGTCCAGGCTTGTTTTCGTGATTGCGAGCCTCGCTTAGTTATTCACTCTCATGCAATGTGTATCAATGCTTGTTTTTGAAGCTTCAAGCTACACTTTATATTCATAGCCTTTTAAGTTGGACTTGTTATTTTGTGGTCTTTGAGCTGTGCTTGATACTCCTGGCTTTTGATCTACGCTTTTTATATGCTTTTTGTTAGTTCCTCTAATGGACAAATTTTTAGAAAAATGTTTTGATTACTAACTTTTCTTTTTGACGAGAAATTACTTCATTCAATTGTTATTTAAGTTGAACTCTTGATTATTTTCTTAAATTTTTATTTTTTAGATACCAGCATATGCTTATGATAAGTTTGAATCTAAGTTTTTTAACATATATCAATGAAAAACATTTATCTCTTTTATATCGTGAAATTTGTATCAACAAGTATGTCTTCACGCATATTTATTTCTGTAAGTTTTCATACGTACCTTGGATCTTCTCTTGTTTACCGAGATATCCACATGTAACAAGAGCACTTTGTTTAAACTCTGACACATTTACACATCAAAAACACAAAAGGAATAGTAAATGAACAGAGAGTATCAAAAGAGAGAAGCAGAGGAAATGTTTCTGAAAAAACTTCTTGTCTACACTTCACTATGGACGCATTCATGCATATCTTATGCTAGAATGAGGGGGAGAGTAGGTTATGTGATAAGTCCCCACTCTCCCACATTTTCCTCTTCCAGCTAGTGTTCATAACTGCTCCCTCCAGGGTACATATTCATGGACCAGGGCCTAATCCAACATGGGTGGACTAACCCATTTCCTAACATCTCCTACTCACACTTGGTAGATTAGATATCGTGGCTCAAATCTCATTCTCTTCCTTCTTTCATATTAGGTGATTTACCATGATCGCATAGGCATGATGTCTCTATTCAGGCGTTTGTACCAAAAATTCCTTTTACAGAGACCAACACAAAGCAACTCTTTAGTGCAGATCGAACAAAATATATTATAGTGTCTTGAATGTCCTAGATTTACCCATATACACTTTTCTTATGGCTAATATAATCCTTCTTAAGTCAGCATATAACTCAGATATCATCTACTTAAAATAGTGTCCACACTTATGAAATTAACAAAAATAATATCATAAGGGATTGGTCACACACACTAGCATAGATGTGTATATTCTGATAATTTTTCTTTCGCCCATATATCATTTTGATATGAATCAACCGCTTTGCTAGCATAATACCTTTGGTTCATATATAATTTGACTATAAGACATATACTAAAGTAGCAATCGTTGTAACATACCTCCATAATACTATCAAAGTAAAATGACATTAATAAAAGGATGATACCTTTCTAGAACTCACACCACAATGAAGTAAGGATTGATTCATTTGCTTTCTATTTACGGTTCTTTAGCACATGTGGTATGACTCACATGCTACAGTGTTCCTCTTATCCTATAAGAGTGTAGTTATTTTAATTCTATCAATCACACTGTACAGACTTAAGTCTAGATACTTGTAGTATCTAAACCCAAACTCTTCAATTCTATTCACATAATATGACTCAATTTTGAAGAATTTGTAAGCTGGTAACAAGTTTCATGGATGTGGGTACCCATAGTTTGATCCATATCCATACTCACGACTTTTATCTCGACTTACTGTACTTTTTAAGCCAAGGTGACATTTATTGTGTTTCTTTTCTGCTATATTAGCACTCTTGCTGCTTTACTGGTAAACACATGTCTCATCTTTAGACGCTTCTCTAGTATCAAAGGCTGTTGCTCATGTGAGAGAGCTAACCTTTTCAACTTGTATGATATACTAGACATTGAATACTTTTACCTAGACATATAAATAATAATAAATGACATGATATGATTAATGAAAATAAAATATTACATACAGTCTGCAATTTTACATTTTATGCATGCCAATGGCTTTTACATGTTTCTCAAATATTTCTTTGCCTATTGGCTTAGTCAAAGGGTCTGCAACCATACATTTGGTTGAAATATATTCTACAGTTCACAAAGTTATACTTGATATCAATGTGTTTGGTCTTACTGTGATACTTAGGGTCTTTGATGTAGGCTATAGTTGTAGTATTGTCACAGTATATAAACACCGGATTGATACTCTAGTTCCTAAATCCTAGGTATTCAATAAATCTTTTTAGCCAAATAGCCTCTTGTGCTGTTATAATGCATGCCACAAACTCAACTTCTATAGAGTGTAAAACAATATATATATATGCTTCTTACTACTCCAACATATGGCGTAGTTGTTAAGTAAGGAGGTGTATCCAGAAGTCAATCTTCGTTCTTATTTATCACCACCTACATTAGAATATGAATATCTAACTAGATGCATATCACTTCCTTGATAACACAACGCATAGTCAGTTATGCTATTTAAGTATCTCAAGATCCTCTTCACTGCTTTCTAGTGTTTCTCACCGGGGTTGGACTGGAATATGCTAATAGCCCCACGACATAACAAATATCTATTCTTGTACATATCATTACATACATCAGGCTATTAATGACATTGGCATATAGAACTATTTCTATTTGTTTTTTGTTTAATTCAGTTTTAGGACACATGTCATAACTATATTATACTCAAGTGGCTGTTAGAAAATCCATGAGATTATAGTCACTTATATTGAATCGCTCAAGTATCTTCTTAATAAAATTCTCTTGTGAAAGAGTGAGGATTCTCTTAGAGTGATTACTTTGAATCTTGACTTCAAGTATGTATTATGCTTCACCCATGTCTTTCATCTCAAAATTTGATGAAAGCTATTCTTTAATAGCTATCACCGAGTCAAGACTATTTTCAACTAAGAGTATGTCATCTACGTATAAGAATAATATTACAAAATTACCCTCAAATTGCTTAACATAGATGTAGTGGTCTTTCTCTATCATCTGGAAGTTATATTAGGTTATCGCCTTGTGAAACCTAAAGTACCACTATCTGGATGACTGTTTTAATCCATAAATTGATCTTTTAAGTTTACACTTCTTGTTTCAAACCCTTTTTCAATGAAGCCTATTGGTTGTTCAATAAAGATTTCTTTATCAAGATCACTATTTAAGAATACGATTTTTGCATCCATCTGATGTAACTCTAGGTTTAAACTGTTTACTATTGCTATAATAAGTCTTATAGAATTGAAGCACACAATAGATAAAAAAGTATCCTCATAATCTATACCTTCCTATTGTGTATATCCCTTTACAACTAATTAGGCTTTGAATTTGTCAATTGATCCTCTACTTTTCTCTTGATTTTAAGAACTCAATTGTTCCCAATAGCTTTATACCCTTTTGGCAGATCAACCAATTTTCAAACTTAATTTTTCATCATTGAGTCCATTTCCTCTTTCATTGCTCTCTTCTATTGCTCTTTGGTAGGACCTACTAAGACCTTAATAATGCAGGGTTTATCATCCCCATCTGGAGTAACTAAGAGTACTTTGCCTTCTATTTGAAAGCTCTCTTTGGAACACTTTCCCTGTTACTCCTTCTAATAGGAGCAATTTGATTATCTTTTCTTATTTGTCTCCGTCTTTGTGTTAATCATTCTTGGCTCCCACTCATATTCACATATCTAGAGGATTTTGGTCTGTCAATTTGTTTGACACTACCCTATTCCTGAGTCTCAAAGAGATACAGTGCGGTTAACATCTCCCCTACTGGGACATTTTGTTTCAATGAATATAACATCTCTTGATTATGTTTTAGTCACTGTCCCATCTTCAATCTCACTTATGAATACATATCCATTTGAGGGTTTAGAGTACCTTATAAAAATATATTTCTTCCTTCTAGGACCCATTTTCCTATGTCTGTGAGAACTATTATGGATATAAGCTGCTAAGCCCTAAGGTCTAAGCATACTTATATCTGGCTGGCGTTTAGTCCATAACTCGTAGGGCATAGAAGCATATGATTTTGAGGACATAAGGTTAAGTATGAAGGTTGCTGTCAATAAAGCATCAGCCCAATGTGAAATTGAAAGGTTTACCTGAGCCATCATTGTTGGAAAATATGCCCTAGGGGCCAATCATTGTCTTATGAATATTATTGATTTATGAGTTTATCAATTGTGTTATCATATTATTTGCATGTTTACTGTGATGACCATCCTTGGATAATCTATGATCTTATCCTAAATGTCCCTGGTCGGTCATCTGTGCGGGAGCAGAGATGAAATAAGACCAGTATAACTTTGAAGATGTATAGAGATATAAATCAAAGTCATAGGCACATGTAAGAGTACAAGGTGTTGGACTGACCCGCTATGAGAGAGTTGCATGGGTTACGTCATAAGCTTCTCTCATATACAAACCATGTCACTCTGCCCTTTGACCTGAGATCATCATGGATTCCTACATGACAAATGCTCAGCTTTGACCTAGTCAAAAGTCACTTTTGACCGAGTGATCATAAAGACTATGTTCGGGCTTAGTGGTTTTTCATGCGGAGGAATGTGAATGGTCAAGATGGAAATTGTCCCTCACATTCGTAGAGAGATATTACTAGGGCCCTCGATGAGTGAGTCTGAGAAATATATGGCCATACTGTAATGGAAAGGTAGTTCTATTTCTATAGTCAGACTACTCAGGGATCGAGAAAGTAACGGTTAGGAATAGGAGGATGACATTATCCATGCCTCATCCATGACCAAAATATCGCGTGACAGAAGGGACATGATATGGTTGTATAAAAGGTTACATCGTTTATCGATCCTCATATGATTTGGGTAGTCGTTATGTCTTGCTAGAGATAGCTTGTAACTTATGGGCCAGTATAGCAAATGGCTCACTGCCAACTTCATATGGGCCTACAGGGTCGCACACAAAATAGCCCAACACGAGCTATAATGTCCAGATTCATTGAATCTAAGACGTGTCTAGATTCAATGAATGATCCAGGGTTGATGTATATATTTATTAATATTTATATTCGTATATATATATATTTTATATAAGAGATATATAGGATTTAATTTATAAGGATAAATTAAATCTCTATCACGTTTGAATTTGAAATTCAAATTGATAGGATATCTCATATAAGAGATATTTACAAGATTTAATATAGTCCAGTCTTATCTTTATTTAAATTAAATAAATAGGTGAATTAAATCTGTGGGACGGATTTAATATAAATATTATTTATTTAATTAGTCTCTTATCAAATTATACAATATGTGATATTGTATTAATTTCAAAATTAATATAGATTAATTCCAAAATCCAATTCGGTTAAAGAAAACGCAGATCATCCTATATATCTGATTTTAGGAGCTAAGTTTTCAACAGACAACACATAACCCAAAAAACACAAAAGGCCGAACGGAATCTTCAAAAAGTTTGCAGATAAGAAACTGCTGAAGTAGAGATGGAAAGGACGAATTCTTGAGAAAGCCTTGGAGGGACAGGTGACGCTAGCACGTCGTTTGTGGTTAGAATACTGTTCGTGTGGATACCAGTAGAGTAAGTCGACCTGAGGCGTCGACTTCTTGCGATCAGAAAGAGAGCACGAGCTGCGGAGAGAAGCTGTGGACGTCTTCTTGCGATCGGAAAAAGATCACCAGCCGTGGAGAGAAGCAGTGGAAGTCACTGAGAAACGCTGAGGGTAATGCTTCTTCCCACTTGACTTAAACACATACGGTAGATCCTAGCAAGGAATGGGAAAAAATTTTTAAATTAATTTCCGCTGCGTGTTTTTCAATTCCTTCTAGATGCCACATCATACACCTCAAGTCTTGGACTCCTAAAAGAACTTGAGGACTACTTTCTTAAAGAGATATTTCCCTACTTCTAAGACTGCTACATTGAAAAGGGAGATTTTTATTGCAAAACAATTTGATCAAGAGTTTTTCTATGAATTTTGGGGAATGTTTCAAGAGGTATTAGCTAGATGTCCATACCACTAGATTCTAAGTGTGCATTTGGTGTAGTATTTTCATTCAGGATTACGTTTTGCATACAAAAAGAATTTGGATGCAGCTACTGCGGGTTCCATTGATGATTTAACTCCAGATGAAGCATAGAACTTGATTGAGAAGATAGCAAGCAATGACCAGTAGTATGGGGGCTATGATACTAGGCAAGTCCATGAGGGGTCTACAAGGTCTTTTCAAGATTATAATATGTTATCTTCTCAAATTGTTGCATGAATGCTCAGATCAACAATCTAGCTACTCAATTGAACAATTCACACATTCAAAGCCCATACTCTCAAGCTTTGGTTGCTCATAGTTATCAGCTTTGTTATTGTCCTATGCACACCAGTGTCAATTGTCCTAAACACTAAAGATGTATCAGCCATCTATCAAGGAAAACAAAACCAGTATCCACAAAGGAATCCATACTCCAACACATATAATGAAGGATGAAAAGATCATCCCAATGTTAGATGGAGAGATGGAGGTGCAGACAGAAATTTTGGACAGAACAAATTCAACAATGATAGACAAGTGGCTAAATCTTCTAAAGCTATAGAACTACCTACTGCTGCAAAGGAGGATGGTATATCTCAAATAATTAAGAGCATTAATATGATGAATTCAAAATATAAACTCTATAAACACAAACTTCGGCTCTAACTTCAAGGAATTGAGATCTACTATGGAGAACAACCTATCAATGATAGATTCTAAGTTTGCTTCCTTGGAGAATAAAATAGAAAAGTGGAAAACCAAAGCTTCTAACATGAATGGCTATGTATCATAGCTAGCCAATTTAATAAGTTATGTTCAGGCAATAATCAGTGAAAATCTACCTTCGAATACAATTGTTAAGCCCAAATATGTGAATGCTATAAGTTTGACAAGTTTAAAGCAAATTGGGGAACAAGTTATCGATGCTAATAATGAAGAGGAATATGAGTTAGACACTTATTCCAATAGTCTAATGAGGAATTGCATCGATAAGTCCAATAGTAGGAAGGAAGCACAACTCATTGGGAAGAAAAAGGTTACATCTGATCTTACATAAAGTTAAATCGATTATGCACAAGATTTTGAAGGTTGTGGACAGCCAAAAAGCAAGAAAACTAAGCTACTTGAGGTTATCGATTCTGAGTTAAGAAATCCTAGAGTGGACACAACTAAAGAAACGCAATCAACAATTAATTCAGAGCTCAAGTAGTAAGAAATAACTTATGGTTCAGCTGAGAAGAAGTGAATCTGAAGGATGTACATGTCCTAAAGGAATTCATGAGTAGTAAGAAGAAAGCCTAAGAGGAGCAGGACAAGGAAGTACTTGATATTTTCAGCATGATTGAAGTAAATGTACTTATGCTAGAGAGGGTTCAAAAAGTGCTAGATTATGCAAAGTGTTTGAAGGACAGTAGCACACACAAGAAAATATACAAACCTAATGAACTAGTGCAAGGGAGACCTAAAGCTTCTACACTTTTTAAAGCTCAACTTCGAGTAAAGTGTCAAGATCCAGGTGCATTTTCTATTCCTTGTACAATTGGCAAAATAAATATTCCTATAGCATTATTAGATTCAGGTGTTGTTATTAATGTGATGCCTAGTTTAGTTTATCATGCTCTAGGAGTGAAATTGTTTAAATTAGCCAGTGTGTTAGCTCAATTGGCTGATAAGATAACTATAAATTCTAAGAGAATCTTAGAAGACATTTTAGTTAAAGTTAAGAACCTTATTTTTCCTGTTGACTTTTATATTTTGGATGTGTCAAATGAATCTCTTGATGATAGTATTCTTATTCTATGAAGGTCATTCTTGAGGAGCTAACACTATGATTTGCATGAAAGATGGAATTATTAAAATGGAATTTGGTGGGCACATAATTCAGTTTAACATGTATAGACACCCGTATTAGGATTATTCTCTCCTAGGACTTCACATGATTGATGTTGTTGGAAATCGTGCCCTAGGGGCCAATCATTGTCTTATGAATATTATTGATTTATGAATTTATTAATTGAGTTATCATATTATTTGCATGTTTACTATGATGACCATCCTTGGATAATTCATGATATTATCTTAAATGTCCCTGGTCGATCATCTATGAGGGAGCACAGATGAAATAAGACCAGTATGATTTTGAAGATGTATAGAGATATAAATCAAAGTCATAAGCACATGTAAGAGTACAAGGTGCTAGACCGACCCGCTATGAGAGAACTGCATGGGTAACGTCATAAGCTTCTCTCATATACAAACCATGTCAATACGCCCTTTGACCTGAGATCATCATGGATTATACATGACAATACGCTCAGCTTTGACCTAGTCAAAAGTCACTTTTGACCGAGTGATCATAAAGACTATGTTCGGCCTTAGTGGTTTTTCATGCGGAGGAATGTGAATGGTCAAGATGGAATTTGTCCCTCACATTCGTAGAGAGATATTACTGGACCCCTCGATGAGTGAGTCTGAGAAATGTATGGCCATACTGTAATGGAAAGGTAGTTCCATTTCTATAGTCAGACTACTCAGGGATCGAGAAAGTAACGGTCAGGAATAGGAGGATGACGTTATCCATGCCTCATCCATGACCAAAATATCGCGTGACAGAAGGGACATGATATGGTTGTATAAAAGGTTACATCGTTTATCGATCCTCATATGATTTGGGTAGTCGTTATGTCTTGCTAGAGACCGCTTGCGACTTGTGGGCTAGTATAGCAAATGGCCCACTGCCAACTTCATATGGGCCTACAGGGTCGCACACAAAATAGCCAACACGAGCTATGATGTCCAGATTCATTGAATCTAAGACATGTCCAGATTCAATGAATGATCCAGGATAGATTTATATATATTTATTTATATTTATATTTATATATAAATTCGTATATATACATTATATGTATATATGAGATTTAATTTATAAGGATAAATTAAATCTCTATCACGTTTGAAATTCAAAATTCAAATTGATAGGATATCTCATATAAGAGATATTTATAAGATTTAATTTATAAGGATAAATTAAATCTCTATCATGTTTGAAATTCGAAATTCAAATTGATAGGATATCTCATATAAGAGATATTTATAAGATTTAATTTATAAGGATAAATTAAATCTCTATCATGTTTGAAATTCGAAATTCAAATTGATAGGATATCTCAAATTTGATTTATGAGAATAAATCAAATATAGTTCAGTCTCATCTTTATTTAAAATCAAATAAATGGGTAATTAAATCTGTAGGACGGATTTGATATTATTTATTTAATTAGTTTCTTATAAAATTATACAATATATGATATTGTATTAATTTTGGAATTAATATAAGATTAACTCCAAAATCCAATTCGGTTGACAGAGAAAAACGCATAGCATCCTATATATCTGATTTTAGGAGATGCGTTTTGCACAGGGAAACATATAGAACATAGAAAGGCCGAAGGGGACTCTACAAAAGGTTTGCAGATAAGAAACTGCCGAAATAGAGACGGAGAGGACGAACTCTTGAGAAAGCCCTGGAGGGACAGAGACGCTAGCACGTCGTTCGTGGTTGGAACGTTGTTCGTGTGGATACCAGTAGAGGAAGCCGACCTGAGTCGTCGACTTCTTGTGATCAGAAAGGGAGCACGAGCCGCAGAGAAAAGCTGTGAACGTCGTGACCGAAAGCTATGGAAGTCGCTGAGGCACACTAAGGGTAATACTTCTTCCCACTTGACTTAAACACATACGGTAGATCCTGGCAAGGAATGGAAAAATTTTTAAATTAATTTCCGCTGCGTGTCTTCCAATTCCTGACAGTGGTATCAGAGCCATTCCATTTTATGTTTAAGTTAGGCTTGATGGTTGATTCATATGATGTGTTAGTCGTAGCTGATCATATGATATGCGTTCTATGTATGACATATAAGGAATCCGTCTTATGTATGACATATAAGGAATCTAAAAGGGAACTGAAATCGGTGGTGATATGTTTTGATTTGATCAATTAATATAGAAGGGGTCCAAGAAAACAGAATGCAGATTCGTGATTATTTACATAGCAAAAATTTTTTTTCTTGGGGCGCTGCCCCCAGACCCAGCCCGCTAACCGGCTAGTGGGACCGCCGTGGCTACCTGTTCGTAGCGTAATATAACCATAGAATATGCTATTTTGTGAATGTTTTAAGATTTGAAACATCAATTGCCCTGCAATTAAATCTGAATGTTGATTCTTGAATGCTTGGGTATGGTGAACAATATGGCTCTAGATTACAAGTGTTGTAATTTTTTAAATACGGCCTGCGTGTCGTGCCTTCCTATATATTTACTCTCAATGTACCTTCTCTTCTCATCACACTCCCCTCGAATGTTAAAAGAGGTTTCTATATGTAATTTCCCTATTCTTACTAAAGAGCTCCTCTCATTGGCTTAAGGGGACTTAGGATAGGTGAGCCATATTGTATCACGTTTAAATTATGCATCTTATGATTATATCAGCACATGCATATTAATTGTATGAGATACAAACTGAGAAGCATGCATTCTCATAAACTAAACAGTTAAATTAAGCCCTCTAAATAAAAACTTAAGTCATAATGCCGTCAATTTATGAACACTTGTCAAAACCTCGATCGCTCAATTGTGGACTCCGCCAAAGTGGGTGCTTTTGAGTCATCTTGGGGAGATAAGCAAAGAGTAATGGTGCTACTCTCATATGTTCATTATTGTTTGACTTAATTGAGATTAACAAAACAGTTTTGGATCTCAAGGCATTATATGGGATTAGAACATGCCAGATCATATGATGATAGGATCCCATGAACATCTAAGAGTTATATTTGATGTAATTGGTAAAGGTGTTACCTACCTAAATAACTTAATTTAAGCGTCCTGCCAAAGCGGACTTAAGTTTGAGCTAAATATGGATCTTAGCCCACTAACTATTGCATTGAGGGTTGTTTATTTAGTGGGAGATTACTAATTACATTGCATATTTTAATTGTAGAATCATGACGACTAGTAATACTGCTACATTATCGCTGCGATCTATCCTTGAGAAGGACAAACTCAATGGGACAAACTTTCTTGACTGGTTTAGGAACTTGAGAATTGTTCTCAATCAGGAAAGAAAGGCGCATGTCCTAGATCAACCCATTCCTGAGGAGCCAGCCAAATTTTCCTATAGCTCAGAGAGATGCTTACATGAAGCACAAGGAAGACTCTATCGATGTGGGATGCTTGATGCTAGCCACCATGGTTCTGGAGCTCCAAAGAGATTTGGAACACATGGAAGCTTATGAGATGATTGTGCATCTCAAGGAAATATTCCAGCAACAGGCAAGGCAAGAGAGGTATGAGACCACTAAGGCCTTACATTCCTGCAAGATGGCTGAAGGTGCATCAGTCAGTACTCATGTCTTAAAGATGAAAGGGTACATTGATCACCTTGAGAGGCTTGGATTTCCCATGAGCTAGGAGTTAGCTATGGATTTGATCTTGAACTCACTCCCGGAAAGTTATGACCAGTTTGTCATGAACTACAACATGAACAACATGGAGAAATCTATTTTTGAACTGCATGGGATGCTTAAAACTGCTGAGCCAAGTCTTAAGAAGAAGCCCAGTAGTGTTTTGATGGTTCAGAAAGGAAAGGGTACTAAAAAGAAAGGCAGAGGCAAGGGGAAGGGTCATGGCTCATCAGGTAAGACCAAAGAGTCAGGCAAGCCTGAAACCAAGCCTACACCAAAGAAGGCAAAGCCTCCGAAGGAAGGAGTCTGCTTCTTCTGCGATGAACCTGGTCATTGGAAGAGGAATTGCAAACTCTACCTCGAAGATCTGAAAAAGAATAAGAACGATAGCGGGGCTATCGCTTCAGGTATTTATGTTATAGACATTCATCTTTCTACTTCCACCTCATGGGTATTAGATACTGCATGTGGTTCTCACATTTGTACAAATGTGCAGGGACTAAAGGACAGTAGGAAGCTGAAAAAGGGCGAGGTTGACCTATGAGTTGGAAACAGAGCAAGGGTTGCTGCGTTAGCTGTAGGCACTTGTGAATTAGTTCTGCCCACTGGGCTTTTGTTAGTTTTGAACAATTGCTATTATGTTCCTGCTTTAAGTAGTAACATTATTTCACTTTCTTATTTGGATAAGGAAGGTTTCACTTCCATTGCTGGGAATAGTAGATGTTCTATTTATCGTAATGATGTTTTCTATGCTCATGGTGATTTGCATGTTGGTCATTACATATTAAATTTGGAACAACCCAATCATGGAAATATCTATAACATAACTGCCAAAAGGGTCAAACCAAACGATTTGAATCCCACATACCTCTGGCACTGTTGTCTGGGCCATATAAATGAGAAACGCATTTCCAAACTCCATCAAGATGGATTTCTAAACTCATTTTATTTTGAATCATATGACACTTGCAAGTCTTGCTTGTTAGGAAAGATGACAAAGTCACCTTTCATTGGGCACAGTGAGAGGGCCATTGATTTATTGGGCCTTATACATACAGATGTATGTGGACCGATGAACACAAATGCTAGAGGAGGTTATTCGTACTTCATAACATTCATAGATGATTTCAGCAGATATGGGTACATCTATCTGATGAAACATAAATCTGAATCTTTTGAAAAGTTCAAGATATTTCAAAATGAAGTACAAAACCAGCTTGGCAAAACAATTAAAGCACTTCGATCTGATCGGGGTGGTGAATATTTGAGCCAAGAGTTCATAGATCATCTCAAGAGTTGTGGGATAGTCTCACAATTGACTCCTCCAGGGACACCACAAAGGAATAGCATTTCTGAATAAAGGAATCAAACACTATTAGATATGGTTCGATCCATGATGAGTCGAACAGATCTTCCACCCTCCTTTTGGGGCCATGCCCTAGAGACAGCTGCGTTCACACTCAATCGTGTTCCATCTAAGGCAATTGAAAACACTCCGTATGAGATATGGACTGGGAGGACGCCTAGTTTGTCTTTCCTCAAGATTTGGGGATGTGAGGTCTATGTTAAGCAACAAGCCTCAGACAAATTAGCGCCCAAATCCTCAAAGTGCCTTTTTGTGGGATATCCTAAGGAAACCAAGGGATATTACGTCTACAACCCTACTGATAACAAAGTGTTTGTTGTCAGAAATGGTATCTTTCTCGAACGAGAATTTATCTCTAAAAGAACCAGTGGGAGTAAGGTACACCTCGAAGAAGTTCGAGAGCCACAAGACACCATAGAACTGCAGATGGAAAATAGAGAAGACTCACAATAAGTTGTTGAGACTCCTCAAGTCACGCAAGGTCCACGTAAATCTAATAGGACACGACTTCAGCCTCAGAGATATGGATTTCTGATTTTTGATAGTCGTGAAGTGTTGCTCATTGAGCATAATGAGCTGACTACCTATCGAGAAGCTATAGTGGGACCAAACTCTGAGAAGTGGCTTAATGCCATGAAGTCTGAAATGCAATCCATGTACGACAATAAGGTTTGGACCTTAGTCGACCCGCCTGAAGGTGTAAAAACCGTCGGGTGCAAGTGGGTTTTTAAGGAGAAAACTGACATGGATGGCAATGTAAATGTCTTCAAGGCACGACTGGTTGCAAAAGGATTTACTCAAACTCATGGTGTGGACTATGATGAGACCTTTTTCCCAGTTGCCATGGCCAAATCAATCAGAATCCTCTTTGCTATAGCAGCATATTATGACTATAAAATATGGCAGATGGACATCAAGACAGCCTTCCTTAATGGAAAGCTCCTTGAGGATGTGTACATGACACAACCTGAAGGGTTTGTGCGTTCCGAGGACTCTGGCAAAGTGTGCAAGCTTCAAAGGTCCATTTATGGACTAAAGCAAGCCTCTCGGAGTTGGAATCAACGTTTTGATGAAGTAGTCAAAGAGTTTGGATTTCTTCAAAATATTGATGAACCTTGTGTGTACAAGAAGGTTAGTGGGAGCACAGTTGTGTTTTTGGTACTCTATGTCGATGACATCCTACTTATTGAGAATGACATTCCTACCTTGCAGATTGTCAAGTCTTGGTTAGGAAAGTCTTTCTCGATGAAAGACTTGGGTGAAGCCACCTACATCCTAGGAATCAGGATCTATAGAGATAGATCTAAAAGACTTCTAGGACTCAGTCAGAGTACATACATAGATAAAATACTGCATAGGTTTAGTATGCACGAATCAAAGAGGGGTTTCATACCCATGTCTCATGATATTCACCTCAGCAAAGATCTATGTCCTAGTACATCTGATCAGCGAGGTCGCATGAGTAAAGTTCCATATGCCTCGTCATTGGATCTATCATGTACGCCATGTTATGTACTCATCTAGATGTCTCGTTTGCCTTGAGTATGACTAGCAGATATCAACAGGACCCTGGTGAGGGCCATTGGACTGCTGTCAAGAATATCCTTAAGTACTTAAGAAGGACTAAGGACTTATTCTTGGTCTATAGTGGATTGGATGACGAACTCTGTGTAACTGGTTACACAGATGCCAGTTTCCAAACTGATCAGGACGACAAAAAATCGCAGTCTGGATATATATTCCTCCTCAATAATGGAGCAATAAGCTGGAAGAGATCTAAGCAGGGCACTGTAGCAGATTCTGTGACAGAAGCTGAGTATATAGCAGCATCTGATGCAGCTAAGGAAGCCGTTTGGATCAGGAAGTTCATCACAGAACTAGGGGTGATACCTACCATCTCAGATCCAATAACTTTGCTCTGTGACAATAGCGGTGCTATTGCACAGGCCAAAGAGCCTAGGTCACATCAAAGGACCAAGCATATACTCAGGCGATTTCATCTCATCAGAGAAATCAATGATAGAGGTGATATAAAAATATGCAAAGTAGCAGGAGAAGATAATGTTGCTGATCCTCTAACAAAGCCGCTTGTGCAGGCAAAGCATGAGCGTCATGTCAGGTCAATGGGAATTAGTCAAATTAATGATTATACCTAGTGCAAGTGGGAGGTTGTTGGAAATCGTGCCCTAGGGGCCAATCATTGTCTTATGAACATTATTGATTTATGAATTTATTAATTGAGTTATCATATTATTTGCATGTTTACTATGATGACCATCCTTGGATAATTCATGATATTATCTTAAATGTCCCTGGTCGATCATCTATGCGGGAGCACAGATGAAATAAGACCAGTATGACTTTGAAGATGTATAGAGATATAAATCAAAGTCATAAGCACATGTAAGAGTACAAGGTGCTGGACCGACCCGCTATGAGAGAACTGCATGGGTAACGTCATAAGCTTCTCTCATATACAAACCATGTCAATACGCCCTTTAACCTGAGATCATCATGGATTATACATGACAAAACGCTCAGCTTTGACCTAGTTAAAAGTCACTTTTGACCGAGTGATCATAAAGACTATGTTCGGCCTTAGTGGTTTTTCATGCGGAGGAATGTGAATGGTCAAGATGGAATTTGTCCCTCACATTCGTAGAGAGATATTACTGGGCCCCTCGATGAGTGAGTCTGAGAAATGTATGGCCATACTGTAATGGAAAGGTAGTTCCATTTCTATAGTCAGATTACTCAGGGATCGAGAAAGTAACGGTCAGGAATAGGAGGATGACGTTATCCATGCCTCATCCATGACTAAAATATCGCGTGACAGAAGGGACATGATATGGTTGTATAAAAGGTTACATCGTTTATCGATCCTCATATGATTTGGGTAGTCGTTATGTCTTGCTAGAGACCGCTTGTGACTTGTGGGCTAGTATAGCAAATGGCCCATTGCCAACTTCATATGGGCCTACAGGGTCACACACAAAATAGCCAACACGAGCTATAATGTCCAGATTCATTGAATCTAAGACATGTCCAGATTCAATGAATGATCCAGAATGGATGTATATATATTTATTTATATTTATATTTTTATATAAATTCGTATATATACATTATATGTATATATGAGATTTAATTTATAAGGATAAATTAAATCTCTATCACGTTTGAAATTCGAAATTCAAATTGATAGGATATCTCATATAAGAGATATTTATAAGATTTAATTTATAAGGATAAATTAAATCTCTATCATGTTTGAAATTCGAAATTCAAATTGATAGGATATCTTATATAAAAGATATTTATAAGATTTAATTTATAAGGATAAATTAAATCTCTATCACGTTTGAAATTCGAGATTCAAATTGATAGGATATCTCAAATTTGATTTATGAGAATAAATCAAATATAGTTCAGTCTCATCTTTATTTAAAATTAAATAAATAGGTAATTAAATCTGTGGGACAGATTTGATATTATTTATTTAATTAGTTTCTTATAAAATTATACAATATATGATATTGTATTAATTTTGGAATTAATATAAGATTAACTCCAAAATCCAATTCGGTTGACAGAGAAAAATGCATAGCATCCTATATATCTGATTTTAGGAGATGCATTTTGCACAGGGAAACATATAGAACATAGAAAGGCCGAAGGGGACTCTGCAAAAGGTTTGCAGATAAGAAACTACCGAAATAGAGATGGAGAGGATGAACTCTTGAGAAAGCCCTGGAGGGACAAGAGACGCTAGCACGTCGTTCGTGGTTGGAACGCTATTCGTGTGGATACCAGTAGAGGAAGCCGACCTGAGTCGTCGACTTCTTGTGATCAGAAAGGGAGCACGAGCCGCAGAGAAAAGCTGTGAACGTCGTGACCGAAAGCTGTGGAAGTCGCTGAGGCACACTAAGGGTAATACTTCTTCCCACTTGACTTAAACACATACGGTAGATCCTGGCAAGGAATGGAAAAATTTTTAAATTAATTTCCGCTGCGTGTCTTCCAATTCCTGACAGATGTATCACTTGAAAATGAGTGTGAAGATATTCATGAGCTTGATAATGATAATGAAGTTGAAGAACTTTTGATTTCTTATTCCTCCACTGATTTCTCTTCTTTTTCTTCATCTAATGGTGATGTGTTATGCATTAATCCTAAAGTTGATGGCTAGCTTCCCACTATGGATTTTTTTCTTCAACTTTCATCTACTATTTCTTCTATTGGAACTAACCCCACTGTTTTAAGTGATGAACAATATCCAAAAAGCTTTGTGGTAGATTTAATAAAATTGTAGGTCAAGGATATTACAACAAACTTTAAGAGACAAGAAGTTAGAGTCTCTGAGCTAGGGAGTTTTCAATTTAATATTATAATATCTTGCATTCTAACCATGTTCATAGGGGCTGTAACTTGGAATTTTTATACATTTTAGGGCTACAAAAATTGAAGGATATTATCCGTCATCAACAGAATTTCACTGTAGGGACATACCTAGATAATACAATAGTTATATCAACAAGACATTTCCACTATTTTTGGCTATGCATATATTTTGTTAGTTGTATATTATCTCTTAAGTTGGGTGGAGGCTATAACAACGAGGTAGGATGAAGCAGATGGTATATCAGTTCAGGTTAATGGCAATTTGCTGAAGTTGTATAAAGAAAACTTCAAACCACCATGATGTTCATGTTGTCTTCTTCCTTGTTTCCCCACTTACAATACTCTACTTTAATCGGTTTACTTATATACTTGAGCTGTTATTTGTTCATTAAGTGTGGGGGAAGAGAGCAAGTCAGTAGGTTAGATACATACTTTCATGAATTCATCTTAGATTTTGGTTCAAATTTCATATTATTTCTTCATTTGCATATGCTTCATTACTTCTTCACATTGAGGACAATGTAAAAATTAAGTGTGGGGGAGGATAAACTTTAATGGGTGAAATAGGTGAATAAAAATATGATAATTGATGTGATTCTGTATCTTTAAGTCGCAACCTTGTGTTGTTTTTATTGCAACTAATGTGTGCGAATATGTCAAGTTCCTTTTCCGTGAAAATTAGTCGTGACCAATGACTATTTTTGTCACAACCAGGAGTTCATATTTTCTGATGTTTACCTGTCTGTTATGTGTAGTTATGATCAGTGCTTATCTTTATCACGACTGTAACTCTTTATGAATTTGGGTCGTGACTAGATTGACACTTGGGTCATGACTAGAGCATGTGTGGTTATCAAGCTTACTCTCTATGATCATGAGTCGCGACCAGTGTCCATTTATGTCGCAACCAATATTCCTTATTCTCTGAAAATTTCTTCTCTGTGTAAAACAGTCATGACTGTAAGTCCTTTTTGTCACAACTAAAATTGATCCTCTGCTGAAAAAAAACCTTTTATTTCATTCTAATTGTTGCTTGGTCTATTGGACTTACTGTCATGGATTTAAAACTGAATTTTGAATATATACTTTTGAATATTGGCAAACGTGATGAAGTACGAGTTGCTTGTTACATTGATTGATTACTAGAAATTGTGAATCATGAATTATTGATCTTTTGTATTTAGTTTAAAATTCATGCAATTTTGTCATGGTGAGTTAATTAGGGTTAGTAAGCCATATGGAAGGTTGAGTTAATTTCATATGCCACACAACACACATGGTCTGCTTTTGTTCCCATTCCATACACCTGACGCCATTCATCATCCCATATTCCATCCTTGAGATACTTACACCATCATTCACGCACACCAAACACATCTTTCTATACAGACTCTACTCTCTCACTCCACTCCATTACCATTATCTCTCACTCATCTCCATTCCCTCTCTCCGTCTACAACTTTCGTCTATTCTAGGCAATAGAACCAGAGGAAAGTTCTACTTTCATCTTCATCTTCTCTTTCTACATTCACCATGATTGTCGCTAGTTTTACTGCTATTGTTGAAGTCCTGACAATATTGGAAGGCTAGAGTTACTGTGCTCTTTTGGAGATGATGCTAAACTAAAATCCTTGAGGTGAAACAGGGAGTTCATTGTGTCTTTAATTCTAAATCTAATTGTATCGAGTTGATGTAGTCAATTTTGGTTTTACTTATTCAATTATAGTAGTAGATGATTAATGATTAGGGAACCGAGTTGGATTTCCTATTTCTGCATAATTGATGCTTTGATTGATTCTCATCCTTGGACTAGTTAGACATGGTTGTAGTTTATTAGAGTAATTCAATAATAGAGTACAATTATATCTATTTAATTCATCTTCTTCTATCTCTTAAGTTGAATGATTCATAATTCTCTATTCAATGTCTGCGAGTTGTAACTTTGATTGAAATTTAGATGGTGAGTTGTTAGCTAACATATTCTAATTCAACTAATTAACTCTAGATACTTTATGGATAATGAAGGTAAGGTAATCTCCAAGGGAACACACTTATCATTGATTCATTTCATCTACACAAAGACCTAAAATCATAAATAGTAGCATAGGATTTATATTCAGAAGTTAGTCAATAGCTCATCACAAATCATTTGATTGATTTGTTAATTTGTGGATCATTTGATTAATTAGAAACTTTAGCATCCATTTAGGCTCCTTACGAATTGACCAGGTTTACTCTACTATTGGTTAGCTTAGTTTCTTTTGGTGATTAAAACGATGATTATTAGTCCTCCCCATTATCCAAATACACTTTTCTAGAACTGTTTGTGCTGCTACCAAGAACAACCAGAAGTTCAAATGGTGTCTTACGTATGGCTTCTGTTGTCATCGCTTCACCATACATAGCCAAGATATTACCTTCTTGGACATGAACGTTTATGTGATAAGGTGGTGCATGAAGCCTCACATTCTTTCTTGTTTTGGCAACCACTAAGTTTGAGATATTGAAGAGGTCAAACCAGTTTCCAGTAGGAAAATAAGCATAAATAGAGATTGCTTACGGCTTCAAAACAGCCGACTCCATCACCCCTTTACCAAGTAGCAACTGAGAGCTTATTTCATAAGTTGCGATATCCTCAGGGAATGAAAAGAAAAGAAGCCGTGCAATGGGTATCCCTTTTACATGTGCTTCATACATTAATGTGTAGAACTAAGGTAAGAGGCGATAACAAAGATCACACTATTCTAGCTGATGCAAGAACTAAACCCTAAACATAGAGCTCTTGAAGGCTTGAAGTTTTCTCTGACTGATCCCTTGCAAAGGGATAAAATGCCCCTAAATGCAATATTAAAATAAAGAGAAAATTTTATTCGTAAGCAGCTTGTAAGATGCAATATAAATGGATATAAGGTCATACAAACAAAAGTTGATAGCATACTTTAATTTTTCATAAGACAGTAGTTATACTTTTCATAAATACAAATATGTTAAACATACAAATATGTTAAACATAGGACACATTAGTCTAGTGTCACAAGAGAAAACCATTCCTTGTCAAGAAATATGACTATTGAGAAACTTAGTACATGCATGCAAATGCGACTACATTTTTTTGTCATTAGCAAATACCAAAACACTTTCAGTGTGAAAAATATAATTTACTTACATAAACCATAACAGAGAACATAGTTTTCACATCAACAAGGGGGAGAATATTAGGGGGATGGCCATCATAGGGCATATAATACTAAATAAAAAGTTATAATGATTTATGTTACAAAAAAATTATAAAGATTTAAAATACACACCTATCACATAAAATAAGTTAAATGGGCACCTATATGATAAGAAAAAGATAATATATCATATTGAATTTTTGATAAAATAACTTTCTTGTATCCCACATAGCTTCAGGAATTTGAAGTGAGAAAAGGAAAGCTCACATGAATAATTTTGCGTATAAAATATATGAATAATTTCAAGTGAGAAAAGGAAAATTGTCAAAGAAAAAAGGTCGACACCATAGAGTAAAAGAAAGGGGAAATAAAATGAGATAAACAAGAAGATAAAAGAGCCATATGTAATTTATTGGCAGTTATGCCATCATTTTTTTTAGGGGTCATAAATTTAACAAAAAATGTCATGTATATTAATGTTTTCCCAAATAGGAAGAAGGGCCTTGGCCCTGTTTATTCCCCTTTCATCCAAGCAACACTAAAATGCTAGACCATCAATGTGATTAGGCCTAAAACTTTTACCTGGATCCAATTCTGACAAAGTTCTTTAGTTTTATCTCCTCTGAATCCACATATATCAGCTCCAACCATCGGAATTCTAAAGATTCCAAAATTTAATATCGATGGTATCGAGTATGCCAAATCATTCCATTGTAAGGAATTGGAAGACACACAGCGGAAATTAATTTAAAATTTTTTCCATTCCTTGCCAGGATCTACTGTATGTGTTTAAGTCAAGTGGGAAGAAGCATTACCCTTAGTGCGCCTCAGCGACTTCCACAGCTTCTCTCTGCGGCTGGTGATCTCTTTCCGATCGTAAGGAGACGTCCACAGCTTCTCTCCGCGGTTTGTGCTCTCCTTTTGATCGCAAGAAGTCGACTCCTCAGGTTGTCTTCCTCTACTGGTATCCACACGAACAGCGTTCCAACCACAAACGACGTGCTAGCGTTTCCTGTCCCCCCAAGGCTTTCTCAAGAGTTCGTCCTCTCCGTCTCTACTTCAGCCGTTTCTTATCTGCAAACCTTTTGCAGATTTCGTTCGGCCCCTTTTGTGTTGTGTTGTTTTCAAAACGTAGCTCCTAAAATCGGATATATAGGATGCTCTGCGTTTTTCTCAACCGAATTGGATTTTGGAATTAATCTATATTAATTCCGAATACAATATCACATATTGTATAATTTGATAAGAAACTAATTAAATAAATAATGTTTATATTAAATCCGTCCTACAGATTTAATTCACCTATTTATTTAATTTAAATAAAGATAAGATTGGATTGTATTTGATTTATTCTCATAAATCAAATTTGAGATATCCTATCAATTTGAATTTCAAATTCAAGCTTGATAGAGATTTAATTTATCTTTATAAATTAAATCTTGTAAATGTCTCTTATATGAGATATCCTATCAATTTGAATTTCAAATTCAAACGTGATAGAGATTTAATTTATCCTTATAAATTAAATCTTGTAAATCCCTTATATATAATATATATATACAAATTTATATATATACGAATATAAATATAAATAAATATATACATCAACCCTGGATCATTCATTGAATCTAGACACGTCTTAGATTCAATGAATCTGGATATCATAGCTCGTGTTGGGCTATTTTGTGTGCGACCCTGTAGGCCCATATGAAGTTGGCAGTGGGCCATTTGCTATACTGGCCCACAAGTCACAAGCGGTCTCTAGCAAGATATAACGACTACCCAAATCATATGAGAATCGATAAACGATGTAACCTTTTATACAACCATATCATGTCCCTTCTGTCACGTGATATTTTGGTCATGGATGAGGCATGGATAATGTCATCCTCCTATTCCTGACCGTTATTTTCTTGATCCCTGAGTAGTCTGACTATAGAAATGGAACTACCTTTCCATTACAGTATGTCCATACATTTCTCAGACTCACTCATCGAGGGGCCCAGTAATATCTCTCTACGAATGTGAGGGACAAATTCCATCTTGACCATTCACATTCCTCCGCATGAAAAACCACTAAGCCCGAACATAGTCTTTATGATCACTCGGTCAAAAGTGACTTTTGACTAGGCCAAAGCTGAGCGTTTGTCATGTAGGAATCCATGATGATCTCAGGTCAAAGGACATAGTGACATGGTTTGTATATGAGAGAAGATTATGACATGACCCATGCAACTCTCTCATAGCGGGTCGGTCCAACACCTTGTACTCTTACATGTGCATATGACTTTGATTTATATCTCTATACATCTTCAAAGTCATACTGGTCTTATTTCATCTCTGCTCCCGCACAGATGACCGACCAGGGACATTTAGGATAAGATCATGAATTATCCAAGGATGTTCATCACAGTAAACATGCAAATAATATGATAACATAATTAATAAATTCATAAATCAATAATGTTCATAAGACAATGATTGGCTCCTAGGGCACGTTTTCCAATATCCATCACTGCTAGAAAATGGGCTTTCTAAACCGGTTGAAAATGGGCTTCCACAATGGACCTTGGTTTGGTGTAGAAACATCCTGAGTAGAAAGTCTAATATTCTACTTCGTTCCTTCTT
The DNA here is from genome assembly GCA_037074615.1 of Leucaena leucocephala. Taxonomy (NCBI): domain Eukaryota; kingdom Viridiplantae; phylum Streptophyta; class Magnoliopsida; order Fabales; family Fabaceae; genus Leucaena; species Leucaena leucocephala. Next base: position 3,708,656 of record CM073527.1, read on the forward strand.
TGTCACAAATCTGAAGGAGGAGAAGAGTGATAAAAAAGAATAGGTTATAAAATGCAAGTAGAGAACAAAAAATAGGAAGAAAGAGAAAGCCAAAGAACTCAAAAATGAAAGAAACGAAAAACCCAAAAATGCCGTCACCTAATTGAAGACATCACAGAAATGCCATTACAATTCCTCTGGTTTACTTGCTCAAAAGCTAACAGAAATATACTTAAACAAAACAGAAATAAAGAAACAAGAAAAATATGTACCCACCATTGCAGATCTGGGTCTTCTTCTCTGGCGAGCTTTAGAGGCGAGAATGATAGACTTCAACAATAGAGAACGATGAGCATGGTTATGGGTCATTGCATATCTAGGTTTTCTTCTTCGGCGAGTTTTAAACGGTGTGTTATGAAGGCAGAGCTTCTTGTTACCATGTGTTCTCCCTTGTCTGGTTTTCTTCACGAACGACGACGACTTGTGAAGATAGGGAAGTGTAGAAAATAGGGCTTTTTGTTAGATTTTTAATAGCAAGGACATTCTATACTGAATGCCATTCAATCAGGTGTAAAATATTTTATCTTTTACACCAGTCAAGTATACATTATGGGTAAAAATTTCACCCTTATTTATAAAAAATGCTCATTTCTTTTACACTAATCACATGTACATCAGGTGTAAATATTTCACCCTTATTTATAAAAAATGCCACCTCTCATTTTGTTTACACTAATCACATGTGCATTAGGTGTAAATGTTTCACCCTTATTTACAAAAATGTCACCGTTCATTTATTTACACTGACACATGTACAGCAGGTGTAAATATTTCACTCTTATTTACAAAAATACTACCGCTAATTTCTTTTACACTAGTCACATGTACATCAGGTGTAAATATTTTACCTTTATTTATAAAAATGTTACCAGTTATGTTTTTTAAAATAGTTTCCATGAGAACTGGTTTAAAAATGGGCTTTAGAAAACCTATTTTGTAGCAGTGCATGTGGCAACATTATCTCCTATCCAATGGGCTGTATACTTCCCTAAGCTTACAGAAGTTGATCTACTAATAATGAAAGGCATTTTCCTAGTTATATTTGTCAGGGCCTTGTTAGTTGCTTTGGACTCCAATAGTCTATACAAGTTGTGTGCGTAATATTCAGTCATGTTACCATAATGTAAACAAGTTGCAAGAATTGTATTATTATTTATGGGTTGTATACTTCCGCCATTATTAATCTTGTAAGGAGGGTTGTCTAAGTTAGAAGATTGAATGGGAGGTGAAGTAACGAAATTGGATAACTCATTCATGGCAAGCCAAAGACCATCAAAAGGAAGGAGGCTCTGAAATAAATTGATTTCCTTAGGTCAAAAAGACTTTGGCAAATATATTAATTAAGAAAATATGGAAAGTAGACTGGTCCAGGGCAAACCTCACCAAATAATAAAGGTTTCATATGTCTTATTTACATTATACCTGTTTGAAATTTTTCCTTATGTTAAAAATGCAAATGACATCTAAAATCAAAAGAAAAGTAATTTTTGCTTGAAGAATATATAGATATATCCTCAAACGAAGGTACCAGGATCCAAGATCAACACATATTTCTGACTATTTTGGTGAAGTGTGTCAACAAATTGCTTCATCTTATCCAATGGAAAGTTAATGGGATCAAGTGTGAAATCCTTGTACTCATTCATGTAATCAATATCTGTCCACATTACTTCAAGAGGTATGCTCGCTTTTGCATAATTGTCGATGCTACTTACATCCTTGTAGTCCTATCGACACTGATGAAACCCTCCAACAATGGCATCATAACTTGTGGGTAAGCACAAAAACTAGAAACAAGGTTACCCAGAATAGACAAAATATTTTGATTGAATAGATATTAATGTCTGGCAAGTGTAAATAATTACATCCTACATTTCAACTCACCTTGTAGAATCCTTTCCACAAAAAGAAAAATACATTATGTATTCTTATTCCATTATGTAAATTTTTTATATTCTGTTATACTTATCAACTTCACATACGCAGAAAATGAAAGTAACAACCTTTTCTATTAATGTCATAGCAGATTTAATATTTTTCTTTAACCTTTTGAGATATAAAAATAATAATGGAATATATACACACATATTTCAATTACAATAGTATTTAGTTACAGTCCAAACTCATGTTTTTTGTGCCACAGTACTCTTGCTGGTAAAATCTGAACATACTAATAAATTCAACTGATAGGTTTTAGGTGAGGGTATGATCAAGTTCACTACTAGAAAAAAGACTTTTAACAGTGGTTAGAAGTGACATTCCACTGCGGTTTTATGGGCATCATGAATTGTACCATCGTTGTAAGTCTAACATTTAACGGTGGTTTCAAAAGCATCATTAATGGTAGACTTACAATGGCGGTTGTGATATTAAAACCACCGTTATAGTGCAATCAATTAACAGTGGTTATATTATTAATAGCCATTAATGTATAAATTTATTTCCCAATGCCGTTAGTAGTCATTTCTTTTATTTATAAGCTTTACACGCTGTTTTCATTAAAACAGCAGTGTAAAGCTTTTTTTGAATCATTTATTTTATTTATCCTTTATGCCACTTTGCATTTGGTATAGTCAAGATAGACCAATTAATTCCATGTATCAAAGTATAAAGTCAGCAATCCCAAAATCCAAATAGTCATACACCATCCGAATTGGTAAACTTTCACTGAACACATCTTACATCATATAAAAGAAGCAAATAGTTGAAGAGGAATCCTGAACAAATTAAAAGACAATTCTAGACATCAAAATATTAATTGAAAATGTACTTCATCATGTTTACAAAACAACAAGTAAATGTAAAAACTAAGAATATTAATCATGCAATGAATTAAGTAATCAAAGGGACATTTGTTACAACAGAACAAACTAATTTCCTACTAGTTTGTATCCATCCAATTTTTTTTACAATGATTTTCCCTAATAGCATATTCATTATCTTCAAATCAAACTATGTTGTCGTTATAGGTCTAGTAGTTGTTAAAGGTGGGGTTTCATCGAGGTTAAACCATAAGTCACTGTCGTCACCAATTGCTTGCCTTTTACCTTAGAGCACAACAGAAAGATCTTTATTTGCTGGATTGGTGACATAAAACACTTGAATTACTTGACTTGTTAAGATGAATGGCTCATCTAGGTATCCAACTCTCTGAAAATTGACTTAAACAAATCAAAATTTCTTATCTACTTGGATAGCATTACTATTGATCCACTTATATCAAGACTAGCACTATAAACCTGAAGTAACTAACTTCCTATATCAATCACTCTATAATATGGCATGGACACCAATATTGGCCTTTTATCTTTTGAACTTGCAAAATGCATCGCTTCAACCTCAACCATAACTCCATTATTTTGCATTGCACTTTTGTCGTCTTGGGCTTTTGCGCAAAAAGAGTGGCTATTTATGTCATATCCTTCCCAATACAACCTCAAAACAAGGCCCTACAACTAGCCTTTGGATTATCTCAGAAGGGTTGTTATCCTTTAACACTTCTTGCTTGAACAATACTGCTAAAGACATGTTGTGCTCATTAGCTAGTTACATATCACTCTTTCTTGGGTTCATGTTCTGGAGCATATTCTTGTGAGTATCCAAGTATGGCATAACTTTATCTTTATTGTTCAAAATATAAAGATGTGCTTGCATCACCAATTCATGAGACATGCACTTCACTTTGTGATAACTGTCGTTTTAATTATCAAACAAAACTAAGCTAACCAATAGTAAGTGGGGCTAACCTAGGTCGATTCATAAGGAACCTAAATGGATGTAGAAGTTCCTAATTCATCTAAAGAGCAACAAAATAACAAATTAAAGAGATGGTGTTTGATGAGTTTCAATCTAACTACAAAAAGTAAATTCTATGCTATTGTTTATGTTTTTAGTGTTTATGATGATGAGATGAATGAATGACAAATGTGTTCCCTAGGACATTACCTTACCTTCATTATCCACAGAATATGAGGATTAGATCAGTTGAATTAGAATATATTAGCTAACAAATCACTAGCTAAATCTCGATCAAAGCTACAACTTGCAGACATTAAAAGAGATTAAGAATCATTCAACTCAGAGATAGTGGAATATGAATTAAACAAAATCACTTCAATCAATCACATCTATGTTCAATTCGATCAAAGATGCAAATCAATCAAAGGCTAGTTATGCAGAAATAAGGAATCCAACTCGGTTCCCTACTTCTTTGTCCTCTACTACTCTAATTGCATCATTAATTACATAATTAACTACATCAACTCAATAGAATTAACTCTAAATTAAAGGCACAATGAACTCTTTGTTTATCTCAAGGATTCTAGTTCAACGTCATCTCTAAGAGAGCACAGCAGCTTAGCCTTGCATTGGTATCTTAACTTTAGCAGCGACAGAAAATGTAGCAGCAGTCATGGTGAAAATGATAGAAGAAGATGAAGATGAACTGCAAAACTTTCCCCCAGTTCTATTGTCCTGAATAGGGGAAAGTGCAGAGATGGAGAAGGAAATGGAGAAGCAATGAAATGAGTTTGTGCGTTTCAGTTAAATGGAATGGAAAGTGAGAATGAAGTGAGTGCAAATTAATGCAGAATGGGTATGTGTGTTCAGCTCCAAGCGCCCCCATATGATCTGGGATAGTGTGTATATATAGGTGTGGAAGGATGTGAAGGGTAGCTGAATGGTGTGAATGATGTGTGGAGTGCATGAGCTGCTGCTGAAATGTGTGATTCTATTCAGATCAAGCATGTGTGTGATTCTGTGCAGTGTGTGCGTGAATAGTGCTTCTCCATGTGCCAGCATATGCATGAGCTCCCACTTGCAATCTATTCCTCAATTCCTGGATCTAGCCCATGTGTTCTTACATGTCATCAACTCCTTAAGTTCAGTTGTCATTCTCCCTTCATCCATTGGTCTGTGATTGAAAATTAGAATAAACAAATTAATTGTTCACTTAAGCACTAAATTGATATCAATTAATTCTCAGCTATTCTAATTATTATTTATTTAATAATTGCTCGATATATTGATAAATGGGGATAAAATAAAAAATAAACACACTTTAAACATACTAAAAATCACTACAAATATGAGTTTATCAACTCCCCCCACTTAGCTTTTGCACTCCGAGCAAAATTATGGATCAAAATTGAAATTCAAACACACATGTTTAGCATATGTGGCAAGAGATTCAGCATAAACACTTGTAGTCATCAACCTTTTCCCTTTAATTGGCAGTAGTCTAAACTAATCTCATATCAATCAAAGAATCCAAATCATGCAATAAAATTATGGTAAGCAACTAGGTTGAGTTTTCCTCATAAGGTGTAGTATTTCACTCATTCTCTTATCAAGGTAATTCCCCTCAACTATCTAGCTTAGGCTTCCCATAGGCTTATAACTATCCTCATCTCCACCACTAACTGATGCAAGGATTGTGAATCAAAGGGTCTTTATTAGGTTGTAAAGTTGGAAAGGCTAAGTGATGAAATGGAAATAAATTTCAATAATTGATGAAATACTGCACATGATCTTAATTCTCTAATCTAATCTAAACTTGCACTGTAGAGAGTACTAATCATTTTCCTTTTATTCAAGTTGAATATCACTTTTGTTCTTTCTGGTCTATTTCTTCTTTCTTTCTTTCTTTTTCTCTTTTATGTACTTTTTTTTCTTTTTGCATTTCTTTTCTTTCACTATTGAACTAGATAGCAAATACATTAAAGTTCAAATATCCAACAAATGGTACAATTTATCAGTTATTTTACAGCAGCAAGTACCCTGTACAACATTCATTAATCAAGGGTGAAATTTTGAAAGAAGTGAAGGCCTCAAAAGAGTTAAGAGCAAAAGATTTAATTTTATGGGGCTACTGTTTGGTAAAGAGGGTTTAGAAAGAAGTGCCCTTATCATTTCCACAATTCCAAGAAGCTAATGTGGTTTTGAATCAAGGATTGAGACAAGTTCTGCAATGTTATCAAACTAGATGGTGTCACACAATGTAAATAAGTATTTGTTGGAGGCTCAAGGATCCTTCCATTTGGCTTACTCACCCTAATCAACTCACAATGACAAGACTGAATGAATATCAAACAAAATATATGAGATCAATCATTCATGCTGCAAAATTTCCAGTAGTAAATCAATGAAACAAGCGACTCATACTTCATCTAGCTTGCCAATGTTAAAAGTCAATTTTAAATCTATGACAGTAAGTTCCATTAGACCAAGCAACAATCATATGAAACAAGAGAATTTGTCTGCTAAAATTCACGTATAGTCGCGACAAAAAGGTCTTCAGGTCGTGACTATTTTAGTCAGAGAAATGTTGAAAAAATAGGGAATATTGGTTGCGACTACCATGTACACTAGTCGTGACGCATGATCACAGTGAATAATGCTGACAAACACACACGCACAGGTCACAACCAAGTGCCCATCTAGTCAAGATGAAAATTCACAGCGAGTTACAGTCGCTACAAAGATAAGCAAAAAACACGACTAAAACATCACAGACAAGTAAGCATAAGAAAATAAGAATTACTAGTCGTGACTACTTTGCACAAAGAGAATAGGTCGCGACAAAAGTATGCAAAAGTCGCGACTAATTTGCATAGAAACGAAACCTGACATATATGCACACAGTAGTCGTGACAATAAAAGCACAAGGTCGCGACCAGAATATAGAATCTTAGCAGTTATCTGATTTTTAGTTACCTATTTTTCACACTAAAGTTCATACTCCCCCACACTTATATTCTACATTGTCCTCAATGTGAAGAAGTAATGAAACACATGCAAGGCTGAAGTGATAAAGACAAAACAAATACAGAATCCAAGATGAACTTATTAATTTTTACCTCCCCTATTGACTTGGTCTCCTCCCCCACACTTAATGAACAAATATCAGCTCCAGTATATAGTAAAATAGTGTAAAATAGACTATTGTAAGTGGAAAAACGAGGAAGGAGACAACCTAAGCATCATGGGGGCTTGAAGTTCTCCTTGTACAGCTTTAATAGGTAGCCATTGACCTGAAATGATGTACCATCTACCTCATCCATTAATTGAATTGTTCTGTAGTCATGCACCTTGGTCACCACATATAGACCATCCCATCTTGCAGCAAGTTTTCCAAGTTTGAGAGTATATCTAGCTTTAAATCTCAGAACCTTATCTCCAACCTGAAATTCCTTAAGCAGAATTGTTTATCATGAAGAAACTTGACTCTTTCCTTGTATATCCTGGAATTCTCATAAACATCTAGCCTTATTTCTTCCAACTCTTGAATCTGTAACATTCTTTCTTCTCTAGCAGTGTCAAAATCCATGTTGTAGGCCTTGACTGGCCATAATGCTTTGTGCTCAACTTCCACTAGTAGATGGTATGATTTACCATATACCATTATGTATAGGGACATCTCAAGTGGAGTTTTATGAGCTTTTCTATATGCCCACAAAGCTTCATTTAACCTTGTACTCCAATCCTTCCTTGAGGTCTTACTATCCTCTCCAGAATCCTCTTGATAGCTTTGTTGGAACTTTCAGCTTGACTATTTGTTTAGGGATGATAAGCGATGGAAACCTTGTCTTTGATCCCAAACTTGGCAAATAACTTTCCTAAAATTTGATTATAGAAATGAGAGCCTTGATCACTCACTATAGCTCTTGGCACACTAAACCTTGAGAAGATGTGCGACTTGAGAAATTTGAAAACTGTTACTCATATTTCCTTGTTGGTATAGCCTTTACCCATCTTGAAAGGTAGTCCACAGCTAGCAGAATATATGTATATCCAAAAGAGGATAAAAATGGTCCCATGAAGTCAATGCCTAATGATAACTGTCATTTTAATTATCAAATAAAACTATGCTAACCAATAGTAAGAAGAGGCTAACCTAGGTCGAATTCACAAGGAGCCTAGACGGATATTAAGATGCCTAATTAATCTAATGAGCCACAAATTAACAAGTTAAAGAGATGGTGTTTGATGAGTTTTGATCTAACTATTGAAAGTAAATTATATGCTATTGTTTATGTTTTTAGTGTTTACGATGATGAGATGAATGAATGATAAGTATGTTCTGTTGGAGATTACTTTACCTTCATTATCCATAGAATATGAGGATTAGATTAGTTGAATTAGAATATGTTAGCTAACAACTCACTAGCTAAATCTCAATCAAAGCTACAACTCGCAGACATTAAAAGAGATTAAGAATCATTCAACTCAGAGATAGTAGAATATGAATTAAACAGAATCACTTCAATTAATCACAACTATGTTCAACTCGATCAAAGATGCAAATCAATCAAAGGATAGTTATGCAAAAATAAGAGATCTAACTCGATTCCCTACTTCTTTATCCTCTGCTGCTCTAATTGCATCATTAATTACATAATTAACTCCATCAACTCGATACAATTAACTCTGAATTAGAGACACAATAAACTGCTTGTTCAGCTCAAGGATTCTAGTTCAGCATCATCTCCAAGAGAGCACAGTAGCTTAGCCTTGCATTGCTATCTGAACTTTAGTAGCAACAGAAAATGCAGCAGCAATCATGGTGAAAAGTGATAGAAAAAGATAAAGATGAACTGCACAACTTTCCTCTAGTTCTATTGACTAGAAAAGAAGAAAGTGCATAATAGAAAATAGAGGGAGAATGAGAGAGAAATAGAGAAGGAATGGAAGGAGAAGAATGGCATAAGGTGTGGTGGAATGAAGGTAGAGATGCAGATCTGAACTGGAATGTCTGAATGGAGAATGGAACAGAGTATCCAGGCATAACCCATATGATCTGGAATGGTGTGCATATATAGGTGTGGAAGGATATGAAGGGTAGTTGAAATGGTGTGAATGATGTGTGGAGTGCATGAGCTGCTGCAGAAATGTGTGATTCTGTTCAGATCAAGCGTGTGTGTGATTGTGTTGTGTGTGCGTGAACAGTGCTTCTCCATGTGCCAACATATGCATGAACTCCCACTTGCAATCTATTCCTCAATTCTTGGATCTAGCCCATGTGCTGTCACACGTCATCAACTCCTTAAGTCTAGCTGTCATTCTCCCTTAATCCATTGATTTGTGTAGAAAATTTGAATAAATAGATTATTTGTTCACTTTAAGCACTAAATTGATATCAATTAATTCTCAACTGTTTTGAATATTATTTATTTAATAATTGCTCGATATATTGATAAATGGGGATAAATCAATAATAAACTCACTTTAAACACACTAAAAATCACTACAAATATGAGTTTATCACCCCATACTTCAAACACCTCATAAAACAGCGTCGGTTGCTGAGGCATTTCATGCCTTTTAATCAGTCCACCAAACCGTTGGCATCTGTCACAAGCTTTGCAAAATTCATAGCAGTCTTTGAATAATTGTGGCCAATAAAAACCAGCATCAAGAATCTTTCTTGATGTCTTCTTTGCTCTGAAATGGCCTTCACAAACAGAAGAATGACATGCTGTAAGAATATTGTCCACTTCTTCACTTCCCAAATGTAAAATTTTGCCTTATGCTTGATCTTTTGGCCCTAAAAATGAGATAAAGAAGATGAAATTAAACTAGTAACAATATAATTCACTATGTGGTAGTACCAAGGTGTAACTACAGAAATTATAGAAACAGAACAATTTCTAAATGTATCATAAATAAGGTCAAAATTTAATACCCCTTGTATTTTCAGGCAACCTGCTCAAATGATCAGGTACCACATTTTCTGCTCCAATTTTATCCCTTATCTCCACATCAAATTCTTGGATTAACAGCATCCACCTCAAGAGTCTAGGTTTGGACTATGGCTTCTTAAACAAGAACTTAATAGTAGTATGTTCAGTGTATACAATCACTTTAGAACTCAAAAGATAAGATCTGAATTTATCCAATGCAAACACAATTGCAAAGAGTTCTTTTTCTATAGTAGTGTAATTCTTTTGAGCATTATCTAATGTCTTGGAGGCATATGAAATGACTTTAGATAGCTTACCATCTTTCTGTCCTAACATTGCACCTACAGCTTCATTTGATGCATCACATGAAAGCTCAAAATCTACATGCCAATTAGGTGCAACAAGTATAGGTGGTGTGATAAGCATAGCTTTAATAGTGTCAAATGCTCTCTTGCAAGTACATCAAAACATAACTCTATCTTTTTGCATGAGTTTAGAAAGTGGAGATGCAATCTTGCTAAAGTCTTTAATGAACCTTCATAGAATCCAGCATGTCCTAGGAATGACCTTAGTTCCTTTAGAGATTTGGGATAAGGAAGAGAAAAAATAACCTTAATCTTAGCTTTATCTACCATTATCCCATCTTTAGATATTAAATGTCCTAGAACTATGCCTTTATCTACCATGAAGTGACATTTTTCAAAATTCAGAACAAGCTTTTTCTCAATGCATCTTGCTAGAATTTTCTCTAAACTTTCTAAACATTCATCAAAGTCTTTACCATACACTGTAAAATTATCCATAAATACCTCCATGTTGTTTTCCAAGAATTCACTGAATATAGACATCATAGCTTTTTGAAATATTCCAGGAGCATTGCTCAAGCCAAAAGGCATCCTCCTATAAGCATAGGTACCAAATGGGCACGTGAATATGGTCTTCTCTTGATCTTCCGGTGCAATTGGAACCTAAAAATATCCTAAAAACCCATCAAGAAAACAGTAATGGGACTTCCAAGCAAGTCTTTCTAGCATTTGATCTATGAATGGTAAAGGAAAATGGTCCTTCCTAGTTGCATCATTCAATTTCCTATAATCAATACACACTCTCCATGAATTCTGCATTATAGTAGGGATTAGTTCATTCTTTTTATTCCTTACCACAGTTATTCTACTCTTTTTTGGCACAACATGAACTGGACTTACCCATTCCCTATCTAAAATTGGGTAAATAATGCCAGCATTCAACAGCTTAGTTACCTCTTTCTTGACCATATCAGATATCAAGGGGTTTAACCTTCTTTGTTGCTGTTTAATAGGCTTGGCTCATTCCATCAACAGAATTTTATGTGTGTATACAGATGCATCTATACCAGGTATATCAGCTAGAGCCCATCCTATTGCTCTCTTATGTATTTTTAAAACTGAAATCAGCTTTACTTTCTCAGAAATAGAAAGTGAATTAGCAATTATAATAGGTAATGTATTATTTTCAGCTAAAAACACATATTTAAGGTTACTAGGAAGTGGTTTGAGTTCCAACTCAGGTGGTTAGTCAATTGATGGAACCAAATTCTTAGTTTCTAGATCTGTAACATGCTTTATCATGTCTGTCCTCATAGGTTCTATGTTGTTCAATTCTGTCCCTATAATGAGAGTTTCAGCAACTAGTTCTCCTGTAGTTTTATCCTGATGTTTCTCTCTAAATACTTCATTCAAAAAGTTAGTAACAAATAAAGAAAAAGATTGTAAGGTGGAAAGTAAGCTATAAACTGAGATATAGTTAATACTTGACACATCACCACTACTATCCAAAGAAAATACAGAAGAAGAAGAAATTTCATATTCACATTCAGCTCTATCAGATTTTAGCATCTACTTTTCATGTTCCTCTTTAGCTTCTTCAATGTATGCATCAATTGCACTTAAGCCTAACAGTGAGTAATCTTCAAATGGATGTCTCATTACTTCATAGACATTAAAAGTTATGACATTATCACCTACTTCCATTATGATGCTCCCATTTTTCATACTTATCACAGTGTTAGATGTTCTAAGGAATGGCCTATCTAAGATAATAGGTCCTCCTAAATTTGACTCATGTGACATATCTATGACATAAAAATCTGCAGGTATAATCAAGTCTTTGACCTTAACTGATATATCCTCTAACATTCTCTCAGGTTTCCTAGTGGTTCTATCAGCAAGTTGTACTATCATGGATGTTTCCTTAAGTGAGCCTGTACCTATGCCCAATGATGTATAAATAGAAGTTGGCATCACATTGATGGCTGCACCAAGATCTAACAAAGCACTAGCACACTGAAATTTGCCAATGGTGATTGGGATTGTAAACGAACCTGGATCATCACATTTAATAGGAAGTTGTGGCTTAAACAAAGCTGACACACTATATCCTACTTGAACATTTTCATTTGGTTTGCAGAATATCTTGTTCCTGTTTATCTTTCAAAACCTTCTTTAGACGCATGTATGCATTAGGGAAAGGTAGGTGTTTAATGCTTACTTCTCCATCCTTCTGTTTTGCATCTTCATGCTCCATCTTATTTTGATATCGGCTTGACTTTTTATTTACACTGCTGGAAGTAGCCACTATTTCTAGCACAGCAGATGATTGTGCAGTTTCCTTTAATATAGTTTGCTCAATATTCTACTGCAACATGTTCTGCTCTTTGCTATTTTCTAATTTGAGTACGGGCGAAAGCATTTCTTCAATCTCTTCTATAGCTCCAGATCTGTTCTACTGCTCAATTTCATCCTTATCCTTTATATCCTCTATTGTATCTACTTTTCCTACTGTTTTCCCACTTCTCAAGCTTATAACATTTACAGATTTGGGGTTAACAATTGTGTTTGAAGGTAAATTTCCCCCAATTCTGGCCTGGACATCATTCACTGAGTTTGCTAGTTGTGATACATAGCCATTCATCTTTGCTGGTTTTGTCTTCCATGTTCCATTTTACTCTCTAATGTAGCAAATTTGGCTTCTGTTGTTGCTTGGTTATTCTCCACAGTAGATCTCAAGTGCTTGAAGTTAGAGCAGAAATTTATGTTGATAGAGTTTATATTTAAATTCATCACAACAATACTCTTCATTATCTCAGATATTCCATCATTTTTTGTAGTAGAAGGTACTTCGACAACTCTAGAAGACTCAATCACTTGCTTATCATTGTTGAATCTATTCTGCCCAAAATTCCTGTTTTCACCTCCATCTATCCATCTGAAATTCGGATGATCTCTTCATCCTTCATTATATGTGTTAGAGTATAGATTCCTTTATGGGTACTGATTCTATTTGCTTTGATAGATAGCTGATACATCTTCATATTGCGTAGGGCAATTGACAGTGGTGAGCATAGGAGAATAGCAAAGTTGACAACTAGGAGCAACAAGAGCTTGAGAGTATGGGCTTTGAATATGTGAATTGCCCAATTGAGCAGCTAGGTTGTTAATCTGAGCATTCATGGCAGCAACTTGGGAGGATAAACAATTATAATCTTGAGAAGGCCTTGCAGAAATCTCATGGACTTGCTTAGCATCATAGCCCCCATATTGCTGATCATTGCTTGCTATTTTCTCAATCATGTTTCTTGCTTCATCTGGAGTTAAATCATCAATAGAGCCTCCATCAGCTGCATCCAAATTCTTCTTGCATGCATAGCTCAATCATGAGTGGAAATATTGCACCAAATGCTCAGTTAGAATCTGGTGGTATGGACATCTAGCTAGTAGCTCTTGAAATCTTCCCCAAAACTCATGGAAAGATTCTTGATCATACTGTTTTATAGCAAAATCTCATTCCTTAATGTAGCTGTCTTTGAAGTAGGGAAGTATCTCTCTAGGAAAGCAGTCATCAAGTTGTTCCAGGAATCCAATGTTGAGGTGTATGATGTAGCAGCATATAAAACTATTCCTTTGCCTTTCCTTCAAGTGTAAAGTGGAATACTTATCTTTGCACAGCATCCATGTCAGCACCTACAGGTTTTATGGATGAGCAAACCCACCGCATAGTCTTCAAGTGTTTGAAAGGATATTCACCTACCAATACATAAAATTTTGGTAAGTTACTTAACAGAAGACCTTTCATCTCAAAATTAACATCCAAAGGAGGACAAATGCAAAAAGGATCGAAGTTTATATAAGAAGTCAATTCTCTTATGCTCCTACGTGATCTTCTATTGTTCATGTTATTCTCTCATTGTTGTCCATTTTGAATATTCTGGTTGAGTATGAGTTTCAGCTTCATTAACATGCTCCATGACTTAATGATTATCTAATATAGCAAGAGATGCAAAATCAGTCTCAGCAATAGCTTGATTTAAGAATTTATTCTTTTTAAGTTGTATAGGTGTTTTATTGATTTCTCTATCTAAAGGAAAGAATTTGGACCTTCTGTTCATACAAATCACGCTCAACAATGATGCAAAATATCAAATATGTCACAGATGCAGTAATTCCAAGAATTCAGATCAAATAATCTTAGTTTAAAACAGTCAGGTTGTGACTAATAAGCACAGAGAATAGAGATTGCGACAAAAATGAACTTCACGTCGTGACTATCAGTCATAGAGAGGAAACATTCTTAATCAGGATTTTTGGTCACGACCAAATGTCACTTTGGTGATGACTAAAAATCACAGACAGTAAAATGCTTGCAGTTTTCAATTTCTGGTTGCGACCAATTGTCACTTAGGTCGCGACTAAAAATCATGGAAAGTAAATTTGATTGAAACGATGATTTTTGGTTGACTAAGTGCCAAACTGGTTGCGACTAGAAATCACAGAGAAAAAAATTGGATGAAAAATATTTTTGGTTGAGACCAAAAAGCAGTCAAGTCGTGACTAAAAGTAGCAGAAAGCAAAATTACTTGAAAACAAATTTTTGGTTGCGACCAAATGTGCTTTTGGTTGCGACTAAAGTTCACAGAGACGCTCAAAAATCAATTTTAAGTACTTTAGTCAAGACGAGAAGGCAATTGGTCGCGACTCAACAAGACAAAATACTGAATACGTAGAAAAAACTGAAACACTTATATACTTTTTATGATTTTAGGCCCAAGAGATTGCTTAGAAAACCTTAACAAGTATGGCTCCTCGGCAACAACGCCATTTTGAAACTGTTATTTTAGTTATCAAATAAAACCAAGCTAACCAATAGTAAGTGGGCTAACCTAGGCTGATTCACAAGGGGCCTAAATGGATGTAGAAGTTCCTAGTTAATCTAATGAGTCACAAATTAACAAGTTAAAGAGATGGTGTTTAATGAGTTTCAATCTAACTACTGAAAGTAAATTCTATACTATTATTTATGTTTTTAGTGTTTATGATGATGAGATGAATGAATGACAAGTGTATTATTGCCTTGGAGATTACCTTACCTTCATTATCCACAGAATATGAGGATTAGATCAGTTGAATTAGAATATGTTAGCTAATAACTCACTAGCTAAATCTCAATCAAAGCTACAATTCGCAGACATTAAAAGAGATTAAGAATCATTCAACTCATAGATAGTAGAATATGAATTAAATAGAATCACTTTAATCAAACACAACTATGTTTAACTCGATCAAAGATGCAAATCAATCAAAGGATAGTTATGCAGAAATAAAAAATCTAACTCGGTTCCCTACTTCTTTGTCCTCTACTACTATAATTGCATCATTAATTACATAATTAACTATATCGACTCGATACAATTAACTCTAAATTAAAGACACAATGAACTCCCAACTCAGCTCAAGGATTCTGGTTCAGCGTCATCTCCAAGAAAGCATAGCAGCTTAGCCTTGTATTGCTATCAAAACTTTAGCAGCAAAAGAAAATGCAGCAGTAGTCATGGTGAAAATGATAGAAGAAGATGAAGATAAACTACAGAACTTTCCCCTAGTTCTATTGTCTATAACAGAGGAAAGTGTGGAGTAGAGATAGATAAGGAAATGGGGAAGCAATGAAATGAGTGTGCGCATGTTAGTTCAATGGAATAGAAAGTGAGAATGAAGTGAGTGCAAATTAATGCAGAATGGGTCTGTGTGTTCAGCTCCAGGCACCCCTATATGATCTAGAATGGTGTGTATATGTACGTGTTGAAGGTTGTGAAGGGTAGCTAAAATGGTGTGAATGATGTGTGGAGTGCATGAGCTGCTACTGAAATGTGTGATTATGTTCAGATCAAACATGTGTGTGATTCTATGCAGTGTGTGTTCGTGAACAGTACTTCTCCATGTGCCAGCATATGCATGAGCTCCCACTTGCAATCTGTTCCTCAATTCTTGGATCTAGCCCATGTGTTGTCACATGTGATCAACTCCTTAAGTACAGTTGTCATTCTCCTTTAATCCATTGATATGTGATAGAAACTTAGAATAAACAGATTATTTGTTCACCTTAAGTACTAAATTAATATCAATTAATTCTCAACTGTTCTTAATATTATTTATTTAATAATTGCTCGATATATTGATAAATGGGGATAAAATCAATAATAAACTCACTTTAAAAATACTAAAAATCACTATAAATATGAGTTTATCACTTTGGCACCACGAGTTCCCCTACTTTTTCTGCCCTAATCATGCCGAGATTGAGGAAGTCCAACTGCCTTTACTCATGAGTTACAAAACTCAACTGCCTCATCAGTTATATACCTGTCAATAATTGATGCTTCAGGTTAATAAAGATTTTTAGAATACCTTTTAAGGATTTTCATGTATCTCTCAAATGGGTACATCTACCTTAAACACACAAGGCCACAAAATCTAATCTCACTTACCAGGTAAGCAATCAAATAGACAATTATGTCAAAAAATGCTGGAAGGAAATGCATCTCCAACTGAGAGAGGATAACATAGCCTTTGTTCTCCAATTCATCCAACTCAATAGGATCAATCAATTTGCTACAAATAGCATTAAAAAACATACAAAGTCTAGTAATAGTACTCCTCATATCATATTTCATAATGCCTCGAATAGCCACTGGTAGTAATTGTTGCATCAACATGTGTCAATGTGGGACTTCATGCACGTTATCTTCAAATCTTGCATTGATACAAGCTTCCTAATATTTGATGAATACCCTTGCCACCTTAATACCATGCAAACACTCACATAGGCTTATTTTTACATATTTGGATAGCGTATGTTCCGTTGGGTACAAATAAACTCTTTTACTACCTTCTCTTTGTTGTAGATGTAAAGGTGCTCTTATTCCCATTTTAACTAAGTCTTGTCTAGCGTTAACCCCATCCTTCCTCTTTCCACTGATATGTAGGAGCGTGCCAACAAGGCTCTCACACACGTTCTTCTCCACATGCATGACATCTAGACTATGTCTTACTTCAAGACTCCCCGAATATGGAATATCAAAGAAGATTTATCTCTTTTTCCATATATTCCATTCAAGTGCCTTCTTCTTATTACTTTTACCCAAGGTAACATGATTACCCTACAAATATTAATACATTTCTTCTCTATTTAAAGGAACAGGAGCTAATTGATATTCCGGTGAGCTATTAAATAACTTCTCCAACCAACTCCAAAGGTGATGTCAACTAAGAGACCTTCCTTGGAAACATAGACTATCTTCCTTCCACGCTTGAGTTACAAGTAGTTAGTGCCTTCCTTACATATGGGACATGCTTTATGCCCCTAACACTATAGCCTGACAAATTTTCATACGCTGAGAAGTTATTTATCGTAATAAAGATTATGGCACAAAGTCTACAGGTCTCTTATTTGTAGGCATCAAAGACATCAACACCGTTGATAACTGTTATTTTAATTATCAAACAAAACTAAGCTAACCAATAGCAAAATGGAGGCTAACCTAGGTCGATTCACAAGGAGCCTAAGTGGATGTAGAAGTCTATAATTAATCTAATGAACAACAAATTAACAAGTTAAAGAGCTTGTGTTTGATGAGTTTTAATATAACTACTGAAAGCAAATCCTATGCTATTTTTATGCTTTTAAGTGTTTATTATGATGAGATGAATGAATGACAAGTGTGTTCCTTTGGAGATTACCTAACATTCATTATCCATAGAATATGAGAAGTTAATCAGCTGAATTAGAATGTTAGCTAACAACTCCTAGCTAAATCTCAATCAAAGCTACAACTCAAAGACATTAAAAGAGATTATGAATCATTTAACTTAGAGATAACAGAATATGAATTAAACAGATATAACTATACTCTATTATAGAATCACTTCAATTAATCACAACTATATTCAACTTGATAAAAGATGAGAATAAATCAAAGGTCAGCTATGCAGAAATAAGAAATCCAACTTGGTTCCCTATGTCTTTGTCATCTACTATTCTAATTCCATTAGTAATTACATAATTAACTATATCAACTCGATACATTTAACTCTGAATTAAAAACACAATGAACTCCATGTTCAGCACAAGGATTCTGGTTCAGCATCATTTTTAAGAGAACACAATAGCTTAGCCTTGCATTGCCATCTGAACTTCAGCAGCAACAGAAAACACAGTAGCAGTCATGGTGAGGAAGATGAATATAAACTGCAAAACTTTCCTCTGGTTCTATTGACTAGAACAGAGGAAAGTTGTAGAATAGAAATGGAGAAGAAGAAGGATGGAAGGATGTCGTGAATAGAATGGAATAGATGTGGAGTGATGAATGATCAAAATGAGTGGAAGCTGGAGTGTGTGCAAATCAGAGTGTGGTCTGCGTCCTGAATGTGCTGTGTGTGTTATATAGAAGAAATGTGAGTGGTGTGACTATCAGCTGAAATGGTGTGAATGATGTGTGGAGTGCATGAGCTGCTGCTGAAATATGTGATTCAGTTCTGATGAGGTGTGTGTGTGAACAGTGCAATAAGTGCTATATGCGTGAACAGTGCTCCTCCATGTGCCAGCACATGCATGATCTCCCACTTGCAATCTGTTCCTCAACATTCTCCCTTAATCCATTATGTTAATCATTGGTCTATGATAGAAAATTAGAATAAACATATTATTTGTTCACTTTAAGCACTAACTTTATATCAATTAATTCTCAACTGTTCTAAATATTATTTTATTTAATAATTGTTCAATATATTGATAAATAAGGATAAAAATTCAATAATAAACTCACTATAAACACACTAAAAATCACTACAAATATGACTTTATCAACTACCCCACACTTAGCTTTTGTACTGTGAGCAAAAGCATGGATCAAAATTGAAATTCAAACACACATGTTCAGCATATTTGGCAAAACAGATTCAGCATAAGAACTTGTAGTTATAAATATTTTGCCTTTAATTGGCAACAGTCCAAACTAATCTCATATTTATCAAAGAATCTAACTCATGCAATGAAATCATAGTAAGCAACAATGTGAGGTTTCCTCACAAGGTGTAGTGTTTCACTCATTCTCTTATCAAGGTAATTTCACTCAACTATCTAGCTTAGGCTTCCCATAGGCTTGTAACCATCCTACATCTCCACCACAACATGCCACAATGGTTGTGAATCAAAAGGTATTTATTAGGTTGTAATGTTGGAAAGGCTAAGTGATAAAATGGAAATAAATATCAATGATTAATGAAATATTGCACATAATCTGACTTCTTCAAGCTATTTCAACATTTTTTCATAATTTGAACTTACAACTGCAGAAAGTATCCAAGTCACCAAATATTTCCTTTTATACAAGTTGAATATCATATCTTTTTATCTGGTCTATCTCTTCTTTCTTTCTTTTCTCTTTTTTGTACTTTTCTTTTTACTTTTCTCTTTTTGTCACTATTGAACCAAATAGCACATATATTAAAATTTAGATATCCAACAAGTGGTGCAATTTATCAGTTATTTCACAATTTAAGAATTACTACAGTAGCAAAAATCCTATACAACATTCATTAACAAGGATGAAATGTTGAAAGAAAGTGAAGGTCTCAAGGGGTAAACAAAGGATTTAATTTTTATGGGGCTACTGTTTGGTAAAGAGGATTCAGAAAGAAGTGCCCTTACCATTTCCACAATTCCAAGAAGCTAATGTGGTTTTGAATTAAGGATTGAGACAAGTTCTGTAAAGTTACCAAACTAGATGGTGTCACACAATGTAATGAGTATTTGTTGGAAGCTCAAATTCCTTCTATCTGGTTTACTCAGCCTAATCAACTCACTATGACAATATTGCATGAATATTAAACAGAATACATGAGATCAATCATTCAAGCTGCACAATTTCTAGTAGTAAATCAATGAAACAAGCAACTCATACTTCATCAAGCTTGTCAATGTTCAAAAGTATGTGTTCAAAATTCAATTTTGAATCCATGACAATAAGTTCCATTAGACCAAGCAACAATCAGATTAAATGGAAGAATTTTTCAGCAGAAGATCAAGTCCAGTAGTGGCAAAAGGGTTTTCAGGTCGCAACTATGTTACACAGAAAAGAGATTTTTAGAAAAGATGGAATGACTCATGATCACAAAGAAAAATCCTGCCAAACATACAGAGGTCACGACCCAAGTGTCAATCCAGTCGTGACCAACATTCTTATAGAGTAATAGTCACGACAAAGATAAGCGTAGATCATGACTAAAACATCATAGACAGGTAATTATCAGAAAGTAAGAACTTTCACAGTCAAACATGTTCACTAGTCGTGACTAATTTTCACAGGGAAAAAACTTAACATTTTTGCACATATTAGTCACGACTAAAACATCACAAGGTCACGACCATAACACAGAATTGTAACAATTATCTGATTTTACTTACCAATTTCACAAACTACTTCCCCACACTTAATTTCTATATTGTCCTCAATGTGAAGTAGAGAAACACATGCAAAGGCCGAAGTAATGAAAAGGACAAAACTGAATTAGAATCCAAGATGAACTTATTAATTTTTATCTACTCCTACTAACTTGTCTCCTCCCCCACACTTAATCAACAATTTATAACTCAAGTATATAAGTAAAACAATGTAAACCAGACCATTGTAAGTAGGGAAACAAGGAAGGAGACAACTTGAGTATCATGGGGGCTTGAAGTTCTCCTTGTACAGATTGAATAATTGGCCATTAACCTGGGATAATGTACCATCTGCTTCATCCTATCTTGTTGATATAGCCTTTATCCATCTTAAGAGATAATCCACAGCTTGCAGAATATATGCATATCCAAAAGATAGTGGGAATGGTCTTGATGATATAACTGCTGTATGATCCATCTTTTCCCCTGCAATGAAATTCTCAACATCTATGTCTTTACTTGCACATTTGTCATGTTTGTATTCTTCATTCAAAAGGTCAGTGACAGATAAAGAAATTTCATATTCAAATATATCATTCTCAGAATTTTGGAGCAATAATTGATGTTCTTTTTTAGCCCCTTCCTTGTATGCATCAAGTGCACGCAGTCCTAATAGAGAGTAATCTTCAAATGGATGTCTCATTACTTCATAGACATTAAAAGTTATGACTTTATCACCACTTCCATTGTGATGCTCCCATTTTTCATACTTATTACATGTTAGCTATCCTAAGGAATGGCCTCCCTAAACTAATAGGACCCTATAAGGTTGACTCATGTGACATATCCAAGACAAAAGGCTGCAAGTATAATAAAATCTTTGACCTTCACTAGTACGTCCTCTAGAAGTCCCTCAGGTTTCCTAGTGGTCCAATCAACAAGTTGAACTATCATGGAGGTTCTCTTAAATGAGCCTATGTCAATTCCTAATGATGTATAAATGGAGGTTGGCATTACATTAATGGCTGCACCCAGATCTAACAAAAGCACTAGCATATTGTAACTTACCAATGGTGATTAGAATTGTAAAGGAACCTAGATCGTCACATTTAATAGGAAGTTGTGGCTTAAGTAAAGCTGACACACTGGATCTTACTTGAACCCTTTCATTTGGTTTGCATATTCTTTTATTAATACAGAGTTCTTTCATAAATTTCATATACTTAGGTATACTTCTAATCAAATCCACCAGTGGTACATTAACTTCCAATTTCTCTAACATATTCAGAATATCTTGTTAATGTTTATCTTTCACACCCTTCTTTGGACACATGTATGCATTAGGAAAAGTAGATGTTTAATACTTACCTCTCTGTCCTTCTATTATGCATCTTCATGCTCCTTCTTATTCTGATTTATGTGTGATTTCTGACTTACACTGCTGGAAGTAGCAACTATTTCCAGCATAGCAGATGATTGTGCAGCCTCCAGCAATGTAGTTTGCTCATTATTCTACTGTAACATGTCCTCCTCTTTGCTACTTTTTGATTTGAGTATGAGTGAAAGTTTTTCTCCAATCAATTCTTCAGCTCCAGATCTGTTCTGCTGCTCAATAGCTTCCTTATCCTTTTTATCCTCTTCTATATCTGCTTTCCCTTACTATTTTTCCACTTTTCAACCTTATAACATTTACATATTTTGGGTTAACAAATGTGTTTCAAGGTAAATTCCCCCCAATTCTAGCCTGGACATCATTCACTAAATTTGCTAGCTGTGATACATAGCCATTCATGTTTGCAGCTTTTGTTTCCCATTGTTCTATCTTATTATCCAAGGTAGCAAACCTGGACTCTGTCATTGATTGGTTGTTCTACACAATAGATCTCAAGTCTTTGAAGTTAGAGTAGAAATTTGTGCTAATGGAGTTTATATTTTAAATTCATCACATTAATCCTCTTCATTATCTCAGATATTCCATCGTTCTTTGTAGCAGAAGGTACTTCTATAGCTCTAGAAGACTCAACCACTTGCTTATCATTGTTGAATCTATTCTACCCAAAATTCCTATCTCTACCTCTATCCCTTCATTTGAAATTAGGATGATCTTTCCATCTTTCATTATATATGTTAGAGTATGGATTCCTTTATGGATACTAATTCTATTTGCTTTGATACATAGCTGTTACATCTTCATATTGCATAGGGCAATTGATAGTCGTGACTAGAAAGGCAATTGGTCGCGACTCAACAAGATAAAACACTAAATACGCAGAAAAACTGAAACACCTATCTACTTTATATGATTTTTAGGCCCAGGAGATTGCTTAGGGTCTTAACAAGTAAGGCTCCCTGGCAATGACGCAATTTTGATAACTGTCATTTTAGTTATCAAACAAAACTAAGCTAACCAATAGTAAAATGGAGGCTAACCTAAGTCAATTTACAAGGAGCCTAAGTGGAGGAGCCTAAGTGGATGTAAAAGTCCCTAATTAATCTAATGTGTGATATTGTTTCCCAACTATTTTGGCCCTAAGATCATTAAAGATAACATGATGTAATTTCGTTTCATACACAATTAGGGAGGCAAGTTGTACATCAATAGGAGAACTTGCCAAGCACTATGTGTGATATTGAGATTACCATATAGATTGATTCTGTCTGTACATAGCCTAAGCCTAAGATTTCTGGTCTTTGAACCAAATTCACAAAATTTCTAATATTACAATTAGGGAGGCAAGTTGTAAATCAATAGGAGAACTGGCCAAGCACTATGTGTGATATTGTCTTCCATTGAGGGATTAGCTGGGTCATGAAGTTGTCCATCATTTATTTTCCTATAGGAATGCCATCTCAAGTTCTTTGCATCTATGGCGTTAGTAAAAAAAATGTTTAAATCGTGGTTTTGGAAGATACCACAACACCTTCGAAGGAGAGCCTTTGATAATCTCATCACAATCATCATTGTGTTTCTTCACTTTGTATCTTGAAGTACTGCATTTAGGGCACTTATTCAGCCATTCATACCCATTTATGAGTAATATGCAGTCGTTTGGGCACGTATGTATCTTCTTATATGACAAACCCATCGGAGACAATACTTTTTCTGCCTTATACATTGATCTTGGTAGGGTATTGCCCACAAAAAGGGCATCATTCAATAACTCGAGCAATTTCGTCAAACTAAAATTGGTCCAACCATTTCTCAATTTCAAATTCATCAATCGCAACACAAATTTTAACCTTAGGTACTTATGTTTACTCCTCGAGTACGATGGCATCCATTTATCAAACTATCATGTATAGGAGAGTACTTTAGAAAGGATTCAGCTACAATATCATGAATTTTATCCATAAAGTTATTGTTCACAACTTCCTAATTCAAAAGGAAAGAGAGTGATACTTTGTTGAGAAAGGGAACTATAGCATCCTTACTTTCATACGTCTTAGAGACCATACAGTAGCATTTAGAACCACTTACAAGACATTGGAAGTTCATTAGCTAAATCTAGAATTTTACTCTTTCTCGGGTTACTGTTCATATGGTATTCTAAATTCCACAATGAACTTTCAAAAATCATAATTAATTCTAGCAAAATCGAAGTGAAGTGGTTCAAAAAGCTACGTGAAGATAACATCTTGAAATTTAAGGTAAAAATAATTTTCAGACCAAATGACTCGTCAGTTAATATAGTTTATTCGCCAAAGATTACTGTTCATTTAGTCAAAAATCTCTGGAAACAGATTCTGGTCCCTTACTTTGGAAATTCATTTCTCTTTGTACAAACATCAAATTAAGGCATTCTTGGTGTCAAAATGAAGCTTGGCATGTCAAATAAATGTCTGTAAAATTCATACATTTATTCCATCATTTACTATCTTTCATTACATCATGACCACCATTACTTATCATCGGTCATACAGCAACATTACACTTAACAATTTCGCACATAATACATATATTATCCAATCCCTAGCTTTTCTTCATGCTTCATCATCCTCTTTCATTATTCATAAACCTGTGGGATTGGGTTTACATGAAAAGGAATGAGATTTTTGGGGAAATCTCAGTAGTAAACAATACTAAACAATGCATACATTAATGTAGATACTTGTGCTTGCTTGTGAAAGTGTTAACATGTAATGTGCATGCTTGCATGTAACATATGAAATACAATTGGTCAAAGTAATCATAGTAACAGAGCTTCATACATAAGCACATACGCAACACAATTCAACAAAGCCATAGCACATTCAAGCATAATATTCAATTCATATAAGTTTAGGATAAGTTTACTACCTTATACACTTGACTTTCTTTCACATAATCTTGCCTCTTTCTTCTCACTTTTCTTGAACATGTGGCTGCCTCTTTTGGATTATACCAACCAATTCCTAATGTCACAAAACCATTTATCCATTACCATCTAACTTCCTTGAATATTAAACTTACTTTAACTAACAACTTTCTCTTGATCATTAACCTCACTATCTTTCCTTAATCTTAACTAATGGACTTGGTCTTTGAATCAATTGATGTCTTGACTTTACCCTATACAATTTTATCTTTTGAATCCATTTATGAGCTTAGAATAATGAAATTCCAGCTCCTTCATGGCCTGTTGTACAGAACTGAACATATGCATACAATTCTTTCAAAAATTCCCATTTTGATTCTAATGGTTCCCATACTTGTTTCTCCACTTTACCCCACACAACTCTTAATTTTAAAACTATTGGAAGCATCAAAATCATGAAATTACAATCACTGTTCATGCGGGGGTGAACAGTAACCGTGAAGAATTTCAAAAACTACAATCTTGGAATTTCAATGCTTCCAAGGTTCAAAACCTTTCCAATCCTACACAAAATCATCATATAAATTCAATGGAAGCATTAAATTATTGGAATTCCATTTCCTTCCCTCATGAACAGTGCATACCAAATAGATTCAACAATCAATCAGTTAACTAGCTTGTTTAAGCCTCAATCATATGT
Source organism: Leucaena leucocephala (assembly GCA_037074615.1). NCBI lineage: Eukaryota > Viridiplantae > Streptophyta > Magnoliopsida > Fabales > Fabaceae > Leucaena > Leucaena leucocephala. Next base: position 3,734,119 of record CM073527.1, read on the forward strand.
CTCTAACTTTAATTTCTTCCTTCCCCTTTCATTTAAGGTCTTTGGGCAGCACCACTCAACTTTTTCCCTATGAAAACCCTAAGTTCAAGCTCCCAAATCAAAGGAAAATAAGTTAGGATAAATTGCTTACCTTTAATCTTTAGCTTGCTTGAACTTTGGAACCTTGAATTTTCTTTGTCTTGGCTTGAGTTTCCATTTTACAAGAGTTTCCCCAAGGTTCATGAGGCCACTGTTTTGAACCAGATTTGAGGTGGTATTTATAGAAAATTTCATGGAAAATCAATGGCCAAGATTACTTTGTGCACTATTTGATCTAAAGGCTCACATTTAATCTTGGGTTTAACTTTTTTAAAAAAGAATAATTATGACATCATAAGGGATAGCTAAAGGGACGCCTCATGGGGGTATGTGGCAAAATTCTCATGTAAGGAAGCTAGAAAAATTCTAGTCCAATCCTTCCACACCTATATATACACACCATCACATATCATTTTAGCACACACCTCGGAGCTGAGCTGACACGCCATTTTCCTTTCATTTCCATTTCCTTCTCCATTTTCTCTTCTGCAACTTTCCTCTATTATAGTCAATAGAACCAGAGGAAAGTTCTGCAGTTCATCTTCATCTTCTTCTATCATTTTCATCGTGACTTATGATGTGTTTTCTGTTGCTGCTGAAGTTCATATAGCAATGTAAGGCTAAGCTGCTATGCTCTCTTGGAGATGTTGCTGAACTTGAATCGTTGAGCTGAACAGGGAGTTCATTGTGTCTTTAATTCAGAGTTAAATATATCGAGTTGATGTAGTTAGCTCTTTAATTACTGATGCAATTAGAGTAGTAGATGATAAAGAAGTAGAGAACCGAGTTAGATTTCTTATTTCTACATAACTCACATTTGATTAATTCTCATCTTTGATCGAGTTAAACATAGTTGTGATTAATTGAAGTGATTTTGTTTAATTTATATTCTACTATCTCTGAATTGAATTATTCATAATCTCTTTTTAATATCTGCGAGTTGTATCTTTGATTGAGATTTAGCTAGCGAGTTGTTAGCTAACATATTATAATTCAACTGATCTACTCCTCATTTTGTAGATAATGAAGGGAACACACTTGTCATTCATTCATCTCATCATAATAAAACACTTAAAAGAATAAACAATAGCATAGGATTTGCTTTTAGTAGTTATATTGAAACTCATCAAACACCATCTCCTTAACTTGATAATTTATGGCTCATTATATTAATTAGGAACTTTTGCATCCATTTAGGCTCCTTGTGAATTGACCTAGGTTAGTCTCTACTTTATTATTGGTTAGCTTAGTTTTGTTTGATAATTAAAATGACAGTTATCAAAGGCCCACAAAGACAGATACTTGGCCACGTGTTTGAGACCATTGGGGATTGGTAGTGAGTTATCTTAACTAATTGGTACAAATGTACAAACTGCTACAAAATAATACTCTTTTAGCAACCTATAAATACCCCTTTGCCTTAATTTCAAAGTTTTACCATTTACAAGTCGCGAAGCCCTACCGAATTGTGATTAGAACTCTTGCTTTACATTCTGAGATTTTAGTCTACTTTTGAGGTAAGGATATAAGTCTTATTGATGTAGTTTATTTATTTAAAAATAAACATGATTTATTTATTTAATTTAGTTATATTTTGTTTATAACTAATTTTACGTTATTTAACTGTTTATTTAGCGTAGTTTAGATGGTTAGGTGGATTAGGAATACTTTCTTGACTATGAATATTTTTAATATGTTGGACCTTATTTTTATTTGTTGATAAGAAATATTAGACTACAAGTACCTGTATGACTAGGAATACCTGTTAGACTTTATTTTTTTAATATATTGGACTTAGAGTGCTATTAGACTATGAATATTATTATCTATTAATGATGATGGTCATGAGGAATATTTTATAAAGTTTAATATTTTGATTCTTGAATTATAAATTTTTTAGTAAATTAAATTTTATTTATATATTGATTAGTAATATGGATTAGAAAATTTGTTATTCATTTATTTAATATTTTTTCAAATTTTAATTTTAAATAAGATGAGCCATCGACATGGTAAGGAGCCGATGGATAAGTCATATAGACCTAGGCTTAGCCAGAGTAGTAGTCCTGGTAATAGGGATTCTGAGCTAAAATCAACGTAGATGATTATAAGACCGACCAGCTTAATGAAACATTCATGTTGTCTCTATTTAAGAGAGGAGCTCCTTAGACTGGAGAGTATTCCCGCCAACATGATGCAAGCAAGAGAGCAGGTAGGTGAGGAAAAGGTGGTGGGGTTGCCCAGGAGGGGATGACGGGATGGATGGTGGCCAAGCAAAGGAATAGCCCCATCGTGGAAGGAGACAAACGGGGCAGTTAGTAAAAGTCATAAGTAAGCACTTATTTAATTTTTGTCTTACGATTTATAATTTGAATTTTATATATAGGTTTAAATAATAATTATTTTTAAATTACACTTATTTTTATGTTACACTTTATAGACGAGTAGGCTATCAGGTCAACTAGCAGGAGGACAGCTATAGACGTCTCCATGATGACGAGGGGGCATGTGATAGTGCCAGACAACTATATAGAACAGCTGATTAAACAAGGGGGCCAGCTGTACAACAAATACTAGCAGTTGTTTGCAAAAGAGTATACCTATTTCCCTATGAATAGGACCACCTGACAGGCGATAAATGCGCAATCAAGGACAAAATATGGCAACTAATAAAGGTAATTAAATTTAATACCATCAGTTATTTAAATATGAACATTTTGTTAAAAATTAGCATTTAATTTATATAATTGCAGGCTAAGTTTGTGATGGAAGACCATATGCGAGGAAACACCATGAAGAAGCTTGGGGAAGACTAGAAGAATGTGAGGTTGGCCTTGTTTCATCGGGCAAGTGGTGATGAGACACAGAGTGAGGAAGACATAGCGAATGATGTGCCCAATGGTGTCCCTATGTAGAATTGGAGAGAGTTCATAAGATCACGGTTTACATCACAAGTTAGGGTATAAATTTAGTTAATTAAATTTAGAATATTTAATTCTTCCCCTACTTGACTGACTGTTGTGTGTTTTTGTAGAAGTTTATATCCACTGCAAAATTCCAAATTTCAAATTAAAATTTGCCCACCGCTGTTAAATTTTGTAGTGATTAACAACCGCTAGAAATATCCAAATTTGAAACTTAAATTTCCCTTCATCTCTGTTATATTTTATAGCGGCTTATGGGCCTGTTTGAATAAGAGTTTAGAAAAATGCTTATGAAAAAAAGGGCTTTTAGACAGTTTTTAGAAAAGAGCTTTTGGAGAAGAACTTATAGAAAAAATGGTTCTGAATAAATAAGTGTTTAGATAGTTATTACCAAAAGGACTTTTGTAATTGGAAAATTATCAGTAAGGGTATGATTTTATTAAAAATAGGAGAGATGAGAGAGATGAGAGGGTAGAGAAGAGAGGAGAGAGGAGAGAGGAGAGATGAGAGAGGGTAGAGAAGAGAGGAGAGAGGGTGTAAGAAAAAGTAAGGGTAAAATAGTAATTGGGTAGTTCATAAACTCTTTTAATGTTTTAGAACCTAGTCTCAATAGCTTATTTAAAACCTTAGTTTTAAACCATGGTTTGGTCCAAAAGCCCTTTTGGACAAATATGACTTTGTTTTAAAATTTCCCCAAACCAAATTTTAAGCTATAAGCGCTTTTAAAACCATGATTTTAGTGGTTACCAAATAGGCATAATAGCTGCTACAAATAGGGGCTGCAATGATTTGACCTTTGTGTGTCTTTGTAGCAGTTCATACCCACTGCAAAATTCTAAATTTCAAATTAAAAATTCCCCACATCGATGTTAATATTTTATAGTAGTTAGTAACCATTGCAAATATCCAAATTTGAAACTTAAATTTCCCTCCATCTCTATTACCTTTTTGTAGCGGTTTATAATCACTGCAAATAAGGGCTAAAATGATTTGACCGTTGTGTATCTTTATAGCAATTCATAACCGCTACAAATATTTTACAGTTACAACTCTTCTATATAAGGAGTAAATCTTCAATTCAACTTCATAATAACTTCAAATATAGCTTTTACTCTCACATATTCTCCATATCATTGCTACAGCAACAATGGATAAGACTTTGATCAATGTGCCATGTAAGACCTTGCTATATCTAGCTAGACTCAACTATTTCTTGGACTTTGCATTCAATAATATGTCGATAGATGGTAAGATTCAATGTCCATACCCTATGTAATTTTAACAAGTGGTGTCATATTCTGATTTTTCCCTATCTGTATAATACTTATAGAAGAAAGAGGTTTGGAAAGGATTATGATATAAGGAAATAATTAAGGTTAAATGAGTCTTGAAGAAAGAAAGGGACCTAAACAAAATTTAGAAAAGTCTAAAGACTAAAAGTTAAAGTAGAAACAAAAATTGGGCTAAAAGTGATAATTTCCAAAAGTTTAGGGACCTAAATGTAAATAAGTAAAAAGTCAGGGACATAAATATAATTATGAGAAAGTTGAACCGAAAAATGCAAAAAAATGCCCAAAATCATATTAGACTCAAATTTTATCAGTAGATAGACAAAGTTATTTTACTCAGTTTAAGGAGTCACAGAATTTTGATTTGAGGTCCTGATTAATTGATATAAATTCCTGAAGTCAGAAGGAATTATTGCAGTATTTTTCATTTCTCAAAAACAGATGAAACTTTATAGAAAATTCTTATATTTAATATAAGAATTTATAAAATTGACAGAGTCAAACAAGGAATCCTGTAGAAGCCTTACGGGATTTTACGGTGAAATAAAATACCTGATAAATAGGATCGGGTGACATTTATTGGGATTTGTGTCATAAAGATAATGAGGTTAATGAGCCCATACCAAGGCCCAAATGGCGCCATCATGAGCCCAATAAAGTAGTGAGATAGTTATGTGGGCCAAAGTCCAAAGCAGTCTAGGAAAAGTGCAAAAATACAAAAATGCCCATAGATGCCCATACTGTACCAGTGGTGGATGGAGGTCATTTTGGTCATTTTGGATAGGCCAAAAATGTGGGACATATAGTATAAATATGATTAGTTAGAGCCAATATATGCCCTGAGGCAGTGTAAAGAGGGGTGAAATGACAATTATGCCCTTAGGATAAGTACAATGCAAGAAAGGATACCAAGGGTATTTTGGTCATTTCCCAAGGGATGGATGGCAGATAAATCTTTAGTATATAATTGTCAATGGTATGAGAAGCCTAGACATTAATTTCTAGGACAGAATACATATCCTGGTATATTATAAAAAATTATGAACAGAACATAGTCCAATTGTTGTGAAACTGCTCTGATCGATACCAGATTGGACTGGAATTTTTTCAGAAGCTTCCTTACATAGACAGCATGCCACATACCCCTCTTAGGTGTCCCATGACCTGCCCCACATAATGTCATAATTATTCTTTTTAGAAAAAGTTAAATCTAAGATTTAATGTGGGCCTTTAGATCAAATAGTAACCAAATCAATCTTGGCCATTCACTTTTCATAGATTTTGGCTATAAATACCCCCTCATTCTGCATCAAAACCGTGGCTTCATGGACACTTGGGGAAACTCTTGCAAAATGAAAACTCAAGCCAAGACAAAAAAGATTCAAGGTTCCAAAGTTCAAGCAAGCTAGAGATTAAAGGTAAGCAATCTCTCTTAGCTTATTTTCCTTTGATTTAGGAGCTTGAACATAGGGTTTTCATGGGGAAAAGTTAAGTTTTCTCTAAGGGAAGGTGCTGCCAAAAGACCTTAGATGAAAGGGGAAAGAAGAAATTCAAGTTAGAAACATATGATTGAAGCTTAAACAAGCTAGTTAAGAGATTAGTTGTTGAATAAAGTTGATATTCTTGACTTTGCCATGATGTGCCCTGTTCGGTCTGCACTGTTCATGAGGGAAGGAAATGGAATTTCAATGATTTAATGCTTCCATTGAGTTTATATGATGATTTTGTGTAGGATTGGAAAGGTTTTGAACCTTGGAAACATTAAAATCTCAAGGTTGTAGTCTTTGAGATTCCTTATAGTACTGTTCACTCGCATGAACAGTGATTGGAATTTGATGATTTTGATGGTTTCAATGGTTTTAAAATGAAAAGTTGTGTGGGGTAAAGTGGAGAAACAAGTATGGGAAGCATTAGAATCAAAATGAGAATTTTTAAAAGAATTATATGCTTACGTTCAGTTCTGTATAGCAGGCCATGAAGGAGCTGGAATTTCATAATTCTAAGCTCTTAAATGGATTCAAAAGATAAAATTGTGTGGGGTAAAGTCAAGACATCAATTGGTTCAAGAGCCAAGTGGATTAGTGAAAATTAAAGGAAGTTATGACAATAAAGAGTGTAACAAAGTTAGTCTTGAACATGGTTGGAGTTCATGAGTCCTAATGAGTTATGTGATGAATATGACTATATTTAGGACCATGAAACATCCAAGAAGATGTTGGGAAGTGATGGACATAAAGGCTTCATGGTTGGAAAGCTAGGGAGCAAGGGCTAAAGGTCAAAAGGAAAACTTAAGTGCAAGGTAGTGAACTTACCTCTTTATGTGCTTGATGGTATGCTTCATGGTATGCTTATGTGTTGACATGTATATGATATTTGAATGATGTTGTGACATGATTAATGATGTTGAATGTATTGTGAATAACATGTTTTCCATGGCAATGCACTTTATGTAAGAGTATATAGCATGATAGCATGTCACTAATCAAAGAAAGTTTAATGAAATTATATATCATGCATTAGCATTCATCTTACATATTTAAGTGGTAATGTTTGCTACTGAGATTCCCTAGAATCTCACTCTCCCATAACCAACCAATTTAGGTCAAGCATGGAGAAAAAAGTATACATGGAGAAGAGCTAAAGCATGGAAGAAGGAAAGTGAAGTATTTAAGATTCGAGCATAGGCTATGAATTATCCATGTATGTGAATGCCATGTAAGGTGTATATTTATGTGATGAAGCTATTTGAAATAATTATGGCATATGTACATGATGTATATAAATATTGATAAGTTTATTTGATGGCTTATGTATACTCGAATAATTACTCAAAGTGAAAGAAATGAAACTGAAATGGTAAAACGTAGGTCCTAAAGCAGTTTTGTTGTGGCTTCAGTTTGACCTAGCAAATAAAGGAGTTATTTCACAAAATTTTATGCACATATAGCACACATCTATAGCTTTAAATGCATAGGTAGAACGTGTCATTTTTATGTGTATAACAAGAGAAATGAATTTCCAAAGTAAGGGACCAGAATCTGTTTCTAGAGTTTTTGACCAAATAAACAGTAAACTTCAATGAATAAAATGTATTAATTGGATAATCATTTGGTTTGGAAATTATTTTTCCCTTAAATTTTAAGATGTTATAGTCAAGTAGCTTTTTGGACCACTTCATTTTGAGTTTTCTAGAATTAACTATGATTTTTCGAAGTTTATTACATAATCTAGAATATCATATGAACAGTAACTTGAGAAAGAGTAAAATTCTAGATTTGGCTAATGGACTTCCAAGGTCTTGTAAGTGGTTCTAAATGCTACTAAATGGTCTCTAAGACGTATAAAAGTAAGGATGCTATATTTTGGTATCAGAGCATAGGATTCTGGCTTAAGAAATACTCTGAATAGATTATTTGTGGACTGATATGAGATTGTTCCCAGACCCTAACCCTAAACAGTAAGTATTTTGTTAAGTTAGGGTATGTTATGGGATGGTTAACATTGCTTAATTAAGCAAATGTTGCAGGAACATATATGAGATTTTATAAGGTTAAGTCAAAGGCTTCAGTTAATAAAGGAAACCCCAGACCAATAATGATATATGAAGATGATGTATATTCACATCTCTCAGACAATGAAGAGAGTTTATAGGAGAGTATAGGGGATTAGTCAGGAAAGTCTACAGTAGAATGTCCCATAGATGTTCTTGTAGACTTAAATTTGTAGTCTGGAGGTGATATAGAGATTCCTCCTGAAGCCGTGAATGCATCAGATGATATCGAGTCTAGTGACTCTGCATAGTATAAGGCTGTCAGAGTGCCCTCTAATCATGATGTAAGCCCTATTCCCCTGATGAGAGGGCATATTATGGCTGAGGAAGTAGAGTACTGGTACTGGATTAGGGGTAGACCAGATAGTATTCCTCCTTCACCAGAGTTTGAGGATAGAATTATTATGAGTAATAGATCATAGTCCCCTAATTCATATATCCAGTTAGAGTTTATGATAGTTCTTGTCCATTCCCAAAGTCCAGGAATATGTGACTTTATAGAGAAAGATTAGTGGGATGTTCCTGATCCTAGTCAACCCCAGTTTTCTTTAGTAAAAGACAGATAGTGTCGACCATATTAGTCTAAAGGAAGCTGTGAAGGGTGAATTACTCAGTCTAGGTCAAGGAATGGACAGAAGTAGAGATTAAGAATAGACAGTTTACACGCAATTTCTCAATGCCGTAGCAGGGATGATAAGCAGATGTATGAAGAGGGCTTTAGCCTAAATCAAGTTTACGCTCTAGCAGACTCACATGGGATGGTAATAAGTCAGATACTAACATATATCCCTACATGGCATATCGAGTTAAGTATTTGGCAAATGATCTGCCAACTGATATACAGAGGTGGTACTTCTGTTTGCAAAAGTATGTGCATTCCATGATTTCTAGGAAAGAATGTGAAGGAGATGAGGGGTAATGTAAAAATGTAAGCATGGTAAAGTAAAGTAATTACTCAGATGTATGATAGTTACAATATACCCCAAATATGTAATCGACATGTATGTAATGTATGTACAAATGTTATGGTGACATAAAAGGTAATGGCTAGAAGTGTCAGACAAGTTAAGTCATGATGAGTTAAGCCACAGGTCACGACAGATATTTACAGAAACTCTTGGTCGTGACAAGTAAAGATCATTGATCGCAATAGGAATTTTTTGAGCTATTAGGCCGTGATGGAAGATGACCTATGGTTGCGAAGGAAGAATACAAAGAATATGATATGCGGCTAGCAAGTACTCAAGTGGCGACTAAAATGCACAGAGACCTGACGACAGGGAATGAAGATGCTGACCTCACTAAAGGTTATCAGGTAGAGGTTTAGTAGAGAGTGCATGCAAGCTAGGTAGTACAATGCACTGAGATACAGAAGATCAATTTAAGAAGAGGTTCAGAAGTAGATCCTCCAAATGATCATCAGGAGTTAATCTACATTATGAAACACATTGTGTAGCTAGTCTCTATTGAACATAATGATAAGAAGTTAGAATGAAACTTACCTAAGAATGATTTAATACACAGCCTAAGGTTAAAGACGTGATGGCTAATAAATAGAAAGTTAATATTCCCAACAGAGGGATTCCATCATGAAGAGATAGTAACCTAACGCTCTGCCCTTGAGAACATAAATAGTAATGTTAGGTGATGAATGAGATCCAAGTGACTTAACTTAGTCAGGATCTAAAGACAGACCAGAAAGGAATCAAAGTCTATTCAAGAATAGACTGGGACTGATAGACAGAAAGAGTTAAGAGATATAGAAAGATACAGAAGTTACTCCATACGAGATGGAGAGTGATCCGCTCACTTGAGAAGTTTTTCTCAAAAAGTTTAAAAGACGGATTCCTCTCAATTAGAGAGAGGTGAGCGTGAGGCTAAGTGTAACATCCTTACTTTTATACGTCTTAGGGACTATTCAGTAGCATTTAGAACCACTTACAAGACCTTGGAAGTCCATTAGCCAAATCTGGAATTTTACTCTTTCTCAAGTTACTGTTCATATAGTATTTTAGATTACGCAATGAAATTCAAAAAATCATAGTTAATTCTAGAAAACTCAAAATAAAGTGGTTCAAAAATCTACATGAAGATAAAATCTTGAAATTTAAGGAAAAAATAATTTACAGACCAAATGATTAGCCAATTAATACATTTTATTCGTTGAAGTTACTATTCATTTGGTCAAAAACTCTGGAAACAGATTCTGGTCCCTTACTTTGGAAATTCATTTCTCTTCATATACACATCCAAATGAAACGTTCTAACTATGAACTTAAAGCTATGGTTGTGTACTACATGATCATAAAATTTTGTGAAAAAATTCCTTCATTACTAGGTCAAACGGAAGCCACAACAAAACTGCTTTAGGACCTACACTTTTACCCTTTCAGTTTCCTTTCTTTTACTTTCAATAATTGTTCTAGCATACATAATCATCATATAAACTCAATGGAGGCATTAAATCATTAAAATTTTATTTCCTTCCCTTAAGAACAATGCAGACTGAACAGGGCACACCATGGCAAAGTCAAGAATATCAACTTGATTCAACAACCAATATCTTAACTAGCTTGTTTAAGCTTCAATCATATGTTTCTAACTTTAATTTCTTCTTTCCCCTTTCATATAAGGTCTTTGGGCAGCACCTGCCCTTAGATAAAACTCAACTTTTCCCCATGAAAACCCTAAGTTCAAGCTCCCAAATCAGAGGAAAATAAGCTAGGAGAGATTGCTTACCTTTAATATCTAGCTTGCTTGAACTTTGGAACCGTGAATCTTTTTTGTCTTGGCTTGAGTTTTCATTTTGCAAGAGTTTCCCCAAGGGTCCATGAAGCCACAGTTTTGATGCAGAATGAGGGGGTATTTATAGCCAAAATCCATGAAAAATGAATGGCCAAGATTGATTTGGTTACTATTTGATCTAAAGGCCCACATTTAATCTTGGATTTAACTTTTTCTAAAAAGAATAATTATGACATCATGTGGGACAGTTCAAGGGATAACTCATAGGGGTATGTGGTATGCTTACCAGGCCAGGAAGCTTCTGGAAAAATTCTAGTCCAATCTGGTACCGATCGGAGCAATTTCACAACAATCGGACTATTTTTTGTTCCTAATTTTTTTATAATATACTAGGATATGTTTTTTGTCCTAGAAATCAATGTCTAGCTTTATCATATCATTGAACTTGATATACTAAATATTTATCTACCATCCATCCCTTAGAAAATGACCAAAATATCCTTAGTGTCTTTTCTTACGTTGTACTAACCCTAAGGGCATAATTGTCATTTCATGCCTCTTTACACTACCTCATGGCATTTATTGGCTCTAACTAGTCATATTTATACTATGTCCCATGTTTTTGGCCTGTCCATAATGACAAAATGACCTCGATCTAACACTGGTACAGTATGGGATCCAGGGGTATTTTCGTAATTTCACACTTTTCTTAGAATGCTTTGGACTCTGGCCCACATAACTGTTCCACTACTTTATAGGCTCATGATGGCGCCATTTGGGCCTTAATATGGGCTCATTGCCTTTATTACCTTTATGGCCCAATTCACATGACACCTCTCCCGATCCTATTTATCGAGTATTTTATTTCACCGTAAAATCCTGTAAAGCTTCTATATGATTCCTTTTCTGACTCTGACAATTTTATAAATTCTTACATTAAATATAGGAATTTCTTATAAAGTTTCATCTGATTCTGCTGTATGAAAAATACTATAATAACTCTTCTGACTTCATAAATTTATATTAATTAATCGGAACCTCAAATCAAAATTATGTGTTGCGTTAAACTGACCGGAATAATTTTGTCTATCTACTGGTAAAATTTGGGTCTTATCTGATTCTGGGCATTTTTGGCCTGTTTTGGTTCAACTTTTTCATAATTACATTTAGGTCCCTGAACTTTTGAATAATTGCACTTTGGCCCCTGAACTTTTGAAAATTACACTTAAGGGCCCAACTTTTATTTCTACCTTCACTTTTTGCCTGCAACCTTTTCTAATTTTTGTTTTAGTCGTTCTCTTTCTTCAGGACTCATTTAACCTTTATCATTTCTTCTGATCTTCGTCATAATCCTTTCCAAATCTCTTTCCACTATCAGTATTATACAGATAGGGAAAAATCAGGACATGACATTTCTACCCCCTTAAAATAAATTTCGTCCTCGAAATTACTTAGCACCTTAATCAGTAATCTTGGATAGATATCCTTGTCTTCTTTTTGACTAAGGATTGGGGCATTTACCTCTTATCTTCTATTTTAACATCTTAGCATAGTACTTTCTGTAAGGAATTGGAAGACACGTAGCGGAGATTAATTTAAAATTTTTTTCATTCCTTGCCAGGATCTACCGTATGTGTTTAAGTCAAGTGGGAAGAAGCATTACCCTTAGTATGCCTCAGTGACTTCCACAGCTTCTCTCCGCGGCTGGTGATCTCTTTCCGATCGTAAGGAGACGTCCACAGCTTCTCTCTGCGGCTCGTGCTCTCCTTTTTGATCGCAAGAAGTCAACTCCTCAGGTCGTCTTCCTCTACTGGTATCCACACGAATAGCGTTCCAACCACAAACAACTTGCTAGCGTCTCCTGTCCCTCCAAAGCTTTCTCAAGAGTTCGTCCTCCTCATCTCTACTTCAGCAGTTTCTTATCTGCAAACCTTTTGCAGATTCCGTTTGGCCCCTTTTGTGTTATGTGTTGTATATAAAACGTAGCTCCTAAAATCGGATATATAGGATGCTCTGCGTTTTTTTTCAACCGAATTGGATTTTGGAATTAATCTATATTAATTCCGAATACAATATCACATATTGTATAATTTGATAAGAAACTAATTAAATAAATAATATTTATATTAAATCCATCCCACAGATTTAATTCACCTATTTATTTAATTTAAATAAAGATAAGATTGGATTGTATTTGATTTATTCTCATAAATTAAATTTGAGATATCCTATCAATTTGAATTTTAAATTCAAACGTGATAGAGATTTAATTTATCCTTATAAATTAAATCTTATAAATATCTCTTATATGAGATATCTTATCAATTTGAATTTCAAATTCAAACGTGATAGAGATTTAATTTATCCTTATAAATTAAATCTTGTAAATATCTCTTATATGAGATATCCTATCAATTTAAATTTCAAATTCAAACGTGATAGAGATTTAATTCATCCTTATAATTTAAATATTGTAAATATCTCTTATATGAGATATCCTATCAATTTGAATTTCAAATTCAAACGTGATAGAGATTTAATTATATGAGAATCGATAAACGATGTAACCTTTTATACAACCATATCATGTCCCTTCTGTCACGTGATATTTTGGTCATGGATGAGGCATGGATAATGTCATCTTCCTATTCCTGACCGTTACTTTCTCGATCCCTGAGTAGTCTGACTATAGAAATGGAACTACCTTTCCATTACAGTATGGCCATACATTTCTCAGACTCACTCATCGAGGGGCCCAGTAATATCTCTCTACGAATGTGAGGGACAAATTCCATCTTGACCATTCACATTCCTGCGCATGAAAAACCACTAAGCCCAAACATAGTCTTTATGATCACTCGGTCAAAAGTGACTTTTGACTAGGCCAAAGCTGAGCGTTTGTCATGTAGGAATCCATGATGATCTCAGGTCAAAGGGCATAGTGACATGGCTTGTATATGAGAGAAGATTATGACGTAACCCATGCAACTCTCTCATAGCGGGTCGGTCCAACACCTTGTACTCTTATATGTGCATATGACTTTGATTTATATCTCTATACATCTTCAAAGTCATACTGGTCTTATTTCATCTCTGCTCCCGCACAGATAACCGACCAGGGACATTTAGGATAAGATCATGAATTATCCAAGGATGGTCATCACAGTAAACATGCAAATAATATGATAACACAATTAATAAATTCATAAATCAATAATGTTCATAAGATAATGATTGGCCCCTAGGGCACGTTTTCTAACACTTTCCATATCCGCACTTCTTCATATCTTTACTATGATGATTCTTCTGTTTTGAATCAACTCACTCGAATTGAACTCCAATCCATTCTATTACTTACTTTCTTGCTATACATCTATCTAAATATGGACTTTTCACCATACTAAACTTGTGAGTAATGTCCATTTCTTTCATATTAAACTCTCTCATATACAACTATATTCTGGAGTTTCTGTTAACTACTCATCATACTTCTTAGTACAATTACTGATTACTCATCTGGGTATCTAGCGGAATTCTCTAAGCATCCACCAACATCATCTCTTACTTTCATATCATTACATTTCTATTCTTCTTATTAACTTGTCATAATATAGAGAGAGGACTATATCATTATTCTCTCTTTCATTGCTCTACTGCTAAACAGGAGCACATAGGAGCATATAAGAGCACATACTCTAACATGCATAATGCCTGGCCAGCATGCTGCAGGACTACATACCTGCTCGTGAATACAAAGCTCTAATGTCGGAGCTCAAGCATTCCTTCTTTTAATATGCATAGCTCTAACACTCGGAGCTTGCATAGCTCTATCACATTGAGCTTGCACTGCTCTAACATTCGGAGCTTTAGCATATTCTGTAAATATCACATAACATAATGTAGCATCACATAATGCCTGGCATTTCATGCAAGGAGTGAAAGCTCTCATTTGCTCTTTCATCTGTAACTTATCATTCAAATATCTTATCCTTTACAAAAACAGAGCCTCTCAATTTGTTTACAAGGCTAGCTATAAAGTCACTTCATATCATACTTCTCAATACATATTTCTTATTTCGTATCTTATTATATACTTTTCATAACATATCTCATTTCATATCTTTCATGCCATAAAATGGTATATCTGGCCAAATTTGGCTACATCATAGTCTATATTTCAAATCCATTTCATTTGAACTTGACATAAGGGTTCTAGTTTCTTATTATTCATAACCCTTTCTAACTTTTCATAGCTCTTTCTATCATTTTACATAGCTCTATGCACAGATGCCAAATTTCTATGGCATTTACACCTTTTTCTATCACTTCCAAGGGGGTCACCCATCATTGGACTACCCTTGCCTGAGCATGCTTAACTGAAATATGCAGATAAAAATCTGAAGCACTGATGCTCACAGGCTCCAACCCTGATACTTTACTATCTTATACCCATCTTATACTATCTCTCTTAGGTCTATCTGGCCTTTTAATCTCTTTATCTATAAGGAATTGCAAGACACGCAGTGAAAATTAATTTAAAAATTTTTCCATTCCTTGCCAGGGTCTACCGCATGTGTTTAAGTCAAGTGGGAAGAAGCATTACCCTCAGCGTTTCTCAGTGACTTCCACTGCTTCTCTCCGCGGCTGGTGATCTCTTCCGATTACAAGAAGACGTCCACAGCTTCTCTCCGCAGCTTGTGTTCTCTTTCTGATCGTAAGAAGTCGATGCCTCAGGTCAGCTTCCTCTATTGGTATCCACACGAACAGCGTTCCAACCACGAACGACGTGCTAGCGTCTCCTGTCCCTCCAAGGCTTTCTCAAGAATTTGTCCTCTCCGTCTCTACTTCAGCAGTTTCTTATCTGCAAACCTTTTGCAGATTCCATTCGGCCTTTTGTGTTTTTTGTGTTATGTGTTGTCTGTTGAAAACGTAGCTCAGATATATAGGATGATCTGCGTTTTCTTCAACTGAATTGGATTTTTGAAATTAATCTATATTAATTCCGAAATTAATACAATATCACATATTGTATAATTTGATAAGAAACTAATTAAATAAATAATATTTATATTAAATCTGTCCCACAGATTTAATTCACCTATTTATTTAATTTAAAGAAAGATAAGACTAGACTATATTTGATTTATTATCATAAATCAAATTTGAGATATCCTATCAATTTGAATTTCAAATTCAAACATGATAGAGATTTAATTTATCCTTATAAATTAAATCTTGTAAATATCTCTTATATGAGATATCCTATCAATTTGAATTTCAAATTCAAACGTGATAGAGATTTAATTTATCCTTATAAATTAAATCCTATATATCCCTTATATATAATATATATATACGAATATAAATATAAATAAATATATACATCAACCCTGGATCATTCATTGAATCTAGACACGTCTTAGATTCAATGAATTTGGACATAATAGCTCGTGTTGGGCTATTTTGTGTGCGACCCTGTAGGCCCGTATGAAGTTAGCAGTGGTCCATTTGCTATACTGGCTCACAAGTCGCAAGCGGTCTCTAGTAAGACATAACGACTACCCAAATCATATGAGGATCGATAAACGATATAACCTTTTATACAACCATATCATGTCCCTTCTGTCACGCGATATTTTGGTCATGGATGAGGTATGGATAATGTCATCCTCCTATTCCTGACCATTACTTTCTCAATCCCTGAGTAGTCTGACTATAGAAATGGAACTACCTTTCCATTACAGTATGGCCATACATTTCTCAGACTCACTCATCGAGGGGCCCAGTAATATCTCTCTACAAATATGAGGGACAAATTCCATCTTGACCATTCACATTCCTCCGCATGAAAAACCACTAAGCCTGAACATAGTCTTTATGATCACTCGGTTAAAAGTGACTTTTGACTAGGTCAAAGCTGAGCGTTTGTCATGTAGGAATCCATGATGATCTCAGGTCAAAGGGCATAGTGACATAGTTTGTACATGAGAGAAGCTTATGACGTAACTCATGCAACTCTCTCATAGCGGGTCAGTCCCTTGTACTCTTACATGTGCCTATGACTTTGATTTATATCTCTATACATCTTCAATGTCATACTGGTCTTATTTCATCTCTGCTCCTGCATAGATGACCGATCAAGGACATTTAGGATAAGATCATGAATTAATCAAGGATGGTCATCAAAGTAAACATGCAAATAATATGATAACACAATTGATAAACTCATAAATCAATAATGTTCATGAGACAATGATTGGCCCCTAGAGCACATTTTCCAACAATCTCCCATTTGCACTAGGTACAATCATTAATTTGACTAATTCCCATTGACCTAACATGAGGCTCATGCTTTGCCTGCACAAGCGGCTTTGTTAGAGGATCAGCAACATTGTCTTCTCCTGCTACCTTGCATATTTTTATATCACCTCTATCGTTGATTTCTCTGATAAGATAAAATCGCATGAGTATGTGCTTGGTCCTTTGATGTGACCTAGGCTCTTTGGCCTGTGCAATGGCACCGCTATTGTCATAGAGCAAAGTTATTGGATCTGAGATGGTAGGTATCACCCCTAGTTTCGTGATGAACTTCCTGATCCAAACGGCTTCCTTAGCTGCATCAGATGCTGCTATATACTCAGCTTCTATCGCAGAATCTGCTATAGTGCCCTGCTTAGAGCTCTTCCAGCTTACTGCTCCATTATTGAGGAGGAATATATATCCAGACTACGATTTTTGGTCATCCTTGTCAGTTTGGAAACTCGCGTCTATGTAACCAGTTACACAGAGTTCATCATCCAATCCACCATAGACCAAGAATAAGTCCTTAGTCCTTCTTAAGTACTTAAGGATATTCTTGACAACAGTCCAATGGGCCTCACCAGGGTCCTGTTGATATCTGCTAGTCATACTTAAGGCAAACGAGACATCCGGTCAAGTACATAACATGGCGTACATGATAGATCATATGGCCGAGGCATATGGAACTTTACTTATGCGACCTCGCTGATCAGATGTACTAGGACACAGATCTTTGCTGAGGTGACTACCATGAGACATGGGTATGAAACCCCTCTTTGATTCGTGCATACTGAACCTATGCAGTATTTTGTCTATGTATGTACTCTGACTGAGTCCTAGAAGTCTTTTAGATCTATCTTTATAGATCTTGATTCCTAGGATGTAGGTGGCTTCACCCAAGTCTTTCATCGAGAAAGACTTTCCTAACCAAGACTTGACAATCTGTAAGGTAGGAATGTCATTCCCAATAAGTAGGATGTCATCGACATAGAGTACCAAAAACACAACTGTGCTCCCACTAACCTTCTTGTACACACAAGGTTCATCAATGTTTTGAAGAAATCCAAACTCTTTGACTACTTCATCAAAACAATGATTCTAACTCCGAGATGCTTGCTTCAGTCCATAAATGGACCTCTGAAGCTTGCACACTTTGCCAGAGTCCTCAGAGCGCACAAACCCTTCAGGTTGTGTCATGTACACATCCTCAAGGAGCTTTCCATTAAGGAAGGCTGTCTTGACGTCCATCTGCCATATTTTATAGTCATAATATGCTACTATGGCAAAGAGGATTTTGATTGATTTGGCCATTGCAACTGGGGAAAAGGTCTCATCATAGTCTACACTATGAGTTTGAGTAAATCTTTTTGCAACCAATCATGCCTTGAAGACATTTACATTGCCATCTATGTCAGTTTTCTCCTTAAAAACCCACTTGCACCCGACAGTTTTTACACCTTCAGGCGGGTCGACTAAGGTCCAAACCTCATTGTCATACATGGATTGCATCTCAAACTTTATGGCATTAAGCCACTTTTCAGATGTTCATGGGATTGTATCATCATATGATCTGTCATGTTTTTAATCCCATCTAATGCCTTGAGACCCAAAACAGTTTTGTTAATCTCAATTAAGTCAAACAATAATAAACATATGAGAGCAGCACCATTACTCTTGCTTATCTCCCCAAGATAACTCAAAAGCACTCACTTTGGTGAAGTCCACAATTAAGCGATCGAGGTTTTGACAAGTGTTCATAAATTGACAGCATTATGACTTAAGATTTCATTCAAAGGGCTTAATTTATCTATCTTGTTTATAAGAATGCATGTTTCTTAGTTTGTATCTCATACAAGTAATATGCATGTTTCTGATATAATCATAAGATGCATAATTTAAACGTGATACAATATGGCTCACCTATCCTAAGTCCCCTCAAGCCAATGAGAGGAGCTCTCTAGTAAGAAAAGGGAAATTACATATAGAAACCTCTTTTAACATTCGAGGGGAGTGAGATGAGAAGAGAAGGTACATTGAGAGTATATAGAGGAAGGCACGACACGCAGGCCGTATTTAAAAAAATTACAACACTTGCAATCTAGAGTCATATTGTTCACCATACCCAAACATTTAAGAATCAATATTCAGATCTAATTGAAGGGCAATTGATGTTTCAAATCTAAAACATTCACAAAATAACATGTGTTATGATTGTGTTGCACTACGGACAGGTAGCCACGGCGGTCCCGCTGCATTCGGTTTTCTTAGACCCCATCTATGTTAATTGATTAAATCAAAACACATTACCAACGATTTCAATTCCCTTTTAGATTTCTTTTATGTCATACATAACACGGATTCTTTATATGTCATACATAAAACGTATATTATATGATCGGCTACGACTAACATATATCATATGAATCAACAATCAACCCTAACTTAAACACAAAATGGCACGGCTCTAATACCACTGTTAGGAATTAGAAGACACGCAGCGAAAATTAACTTAAAAATTTTTCCATTCCTTGCCAGGATCTACCGTATGTGTTTAAGTCAAGTGGGAAGAAGCATTACCCTCAATGTTTCTCTGCGACTTCCACAGCTCCTCTCCGCGGCTCGTGATCTCCTTTCTGATCGCAAGAAGTCAACGCTTCAGGTCAGCTCCCTCTACTGGTATCCACACGAACAGCGTTCTAACCATGAATGACGTGCTAGCGTCTCCTGTCCCTCCAAGGCTTGCTCCACAATTCGTCCTCTCCGTCTCTATTTCAGCAGTTTCTTATCTGCAAACCTTTTGCAGATTCCCTTCGGCCTTTTGTGTTATGTGTGTTCAAAAATGTAGCTTCTAAAATCAGATATATAGGATGCTCTGTGTTTTTCTCAACCGAATTGGATTTTGGAATTAATCTATATTAAATCCAAAATTAATACAATATCATATATTGTATAATTTGATAAAAAACTAATTAAATAAATAATATTTATATTAAATCCGTCCCACAGATTTAATTCACCTATTTATTTAATTTAAAATAAAAATAAGACAGGACTATATTTGATTTATTCTCATAAATCAAATTTGAGATATCATATCAATTTGAATTTCAAATTCAAATGTGATAGAGATTTAATTTATCCTTATAAATTAAATCTTGTAAATTTCACTTGTATGAGATATTCTATCAATTTGAATTTCAAATTCAAACGTGATAGAGATTTAATTTATCCTTATAAATTAAATCTTGTAAATATCTCTTATATGGGATATCCTATCAATTTGAATTTCAAATTTAAACATGATAGAGATTTAATTTATCCTTATAAATTAAATCCTATATATCCCTTATATATAATGTATATATACGAATTTATATATATATACGAATATAAATATAAATAAATATATACATTAACCTTGGATCATTCATTGAATCTGGACACGTCTTAGATTCAATGAATCTGGACATCATAGCTCGTGTTGGACTATTTTGTGTGTGACCCTGTAGGCCCATATGAAGTTGGCAGTGGGCCATTTGCTATACTGGCCCACAAGTCGCAAGCGGTCTCTAGCAAGACATAATGACTACCCAAACCATATGAGGATCGATAATCGATGTAACCTTTTATACAACCATATCATGTCCCTTCTATCACGCGATATTTTGGTCATGGATGAGGCATAGATAATGTCATCCTCCTATTCCTGACTGTTACTTTCTCGATCCCTGAGTAGTCTGACTATAGAAATAGAACTATATTTCCATTACAGTATGGCCATACATTTCTCAAACTCACTCATCGAGGGGCCCAGTAATATCTCTCTACGACTGTGAGGGACAAATTCCATCTTGACCATTCATATTCCTCCGCATGAAAAACTACTAAACTTGAACATAGTCTTTATGATCACTCGGTCAAAAGTGACTTTTGACTAGGTAAAAGCTGAGCGTTTGTCATGTAGGAATCCATGATGATCTCAAGTCAAAGGGCATAGTGACATGATTTGTATAGAGAGAAGCTTATGACGTAACCCATGCAGCTCTCTCATAGTGGGTCGGTCCAACACCTTGTACTCTTACATGTGCCTATGACTTTGATTTATATCTCTATACATCTTCAAAGTCATACTGGTCTTATTTTATCTCTGCTCCCGCACAGATGACCGACCAGGGACATTTAGGATAAGATCATGAATTATGCAATGATGGTCATCACAGTAACATGCAAATAATATGATAACTCAATTAATAAATTCATAAATCAATAATGTTCATAAGACAATGATTGGCCGCTAGGGCACATTTTCCAACATCAATTTCCCCACCAAAATTATGAGCCCATCGATGAAGAAAGCACCCAAATCATTGGTTTACTTCAACAATTATTCGGCGTATAAAGTTAGGGAATTTGTGGACTTGACTTGCCTGCTATTGGAGCTTTCTGAAGCTCTTGGCGTGCTTGTGGTCGCAATAGGATTAGATTTGTCCTAGTAGTAGCAACCCTTCCTTTTTCCCCATCTATTAAGCACGCATATATGTTCACCTCGAGGCCATCACCTTTTCTTGTTTCCTAAGTACTACTTCCCATTATGATTGATGTTGTTCACAGGGCCACTTGACTTGTAGTAATTATTTCTTGTTTTTGTGAGAGGTAACCACTTTCTACTCATTGTATGTGCTAATGTAATATTTGTGAGTGATTTGATATATATATATACATATAAATCTATTGATATTGATATGATTGTGTTAAGAAAACTTGTTTGATTATTGTTATATTTTGATATTGGAATTTAAAGGAAGTTATTATCTTGAGAAAAACTATTTTGTGATATTTATCAAGCTATTGAGGTTTTGATTAATATGATTATTTTGATTATCGCCCTTTTTCAGCTTCCTACTGTCCTTTAGTCCCTGCACATTTGTACAAATGTGAGAACCACATGCAGTATCTAATACCCATGAAATGGAAGTAGAAAGATGAATGTCTATAATATAAATACCTGAAGCGATAGCCCCGCTATCCTTCTTGTTCTTTTTCAGATCTTCGAGGTAGAGTTTGCAATTCCTCTTCCAATGACCAGATTCATTGCAGAAGAAGCAGACTCCTTCCTTCAGAGGCTTTGCCTTCTTTGGTGCAGTCTTGGTTTCGAGCATGCCTGACTCTTTGGTCTTACCTAATGAGCCATGACCCTTCCCCTTGCCTTTGCCTTTCTTTTTCATACCCTTTCCTTTCTGAACCATCAAAACAGCACTGGGCTTCTTCTTAAGGCTCGGCTCAGCAGTTTTAAGCATCCCATGCAGTTCAGAAATAGATTTCTCCATGTTGTTCATGTTGTAGTTCATGACAAACTGGTCATAACTTTCTGAGAGTGAGTTTAAGATCAAATTTGTAGCTAACTCCTAGCTCATGGGAAATCCAAGCCTTTCAAGGTGATCAATGTACCCTTTCATTTTTAAGACATGAGTACTGACTGATGCACCTTTAGCCATCTTGCAGGAATATAAGGCCTTAGTGGTCTCATACCTCTCTTGTCTTGCCTGTTGCTGGAACATTTCCTTAAGATACACAATCATCTCATAAGCCTCCATGTGTTCCAGATCTCTTTGGAGCTCCGGAACCATGGTGGCTAGCATCAAGCATCCCACATCGACAGAGTCTTCCTTATGCTTCGTGTAAGCACCTCTCTAAGCTCTAGGAGCATTGGCCGCTGGCTCCTCAGGAATGGGTTGATCTAGGACATGCACCTTTCTTTCCTGCTTGAGAACAATTCTCAAGTTCCTAAACCAGTCAAGAAAGTTTGTCCCATTAAGTTTGTCCTTCTCAAGGATAGATCGCAGCGATAATGTAGCAGTATTACTAGTCGTCATGATTCTACAATTAAAAATATGCAATTTAATTAGCAATCTCCCACTAAATAAACAACCCTCAATGCAATAGTTAGTGGGCTAAGATCCATATTTGGCTCAAACTTAATTAAGTCCGCTTTAGCAGGACGCTTAAATTAAGTTATTTAGGTAGGTAACACCTTTACCAATTACATCAAATGTAACTCTTAGATGTTCATGGGATTCTATCATCATATGATCTAACCTGTTTTTAATCCCATCTAATGCCTTGAGACTCAAAACCGTTTTGTTAATCTCAATTAAGTCAAACAATAATAAACATGTGAGAGTAGCACCATTACTCTTGCTTATCTCCCCAAGATAACTCAAAAGTACCCACTTTGGTGGAGTCCACAATTGAGCGATCGAGATTTTGACAAGTGTTCATAAATTGACAGCATTATGACTTAAGATTTCATTTAGAGGGCTCAATTTAACAATCTGGTTTATAAGAATGCATGTTTCTCAGTTTGTATCTCATACAAATATATGCATGTTTTTGATATAATCATAATACGCATAATCTAAATGTGATACAATATGGCTCACCTATCCTAAGTCCCTTCAAGCCAATGAGAGGAGATCTTCTAGTAAGAGAAGGGAAATTACATATAGAAACCTCTTTTAACATTCGAGGGGAGTGAGATGAGAAGAGAAGGTATATTGAGAGTATATTGAGGAAGGCACAACACGTAGGTCATATTTAAAAATTACAACACTTGCAATCTAGAGCCATATTGTTCTGCATATCCAAACATTCAATAATCAATATTCAGATTTAATTCAAGGGCAATTAATGTTCCATATCTAAAACATTCATCAAATACCATATGTTACAATTTTATTTCATAAATAATCACGAATCTGCATTCGGTTTTCTTAGACCCCATCTATGTTAATTAATCAAATCAAAACGCATCACTACCGATTTCAATTCCCTTTTAGATTCCTTTTATGTCATACATAACACAAATTTCTTATATGTCATACATAAAATGCATATTATATGATCGACTACGACTAACACATATCATATGAATCAACAATCAAGCCTAACTTAAACACAAAATGGCATGGCTCTGATACCACTGTAAGGAATTGGAAGACACGCAGTGAAAATTAATTTAAATTTTTTTTCATTCCTTGCCAAGGTCTACCGTATCTATTTAAGTCAAGTGGGAAGAAGCATTACCCTTAGCGTTTCTCAGTGACTTCCACTGCTTCTCTCCGCGGCTGGTGATCTCTTCCGATCACAAGAAGACGTCCTCAGCTTCTCTCTGCAGCTCGTGCTCTCTTTCTGATCGCAAGAAGTTGACGCCTCAGGTCGACTTCCTCTACTGGTATCCACACGAACACCGTTCCAACCACAAACGACGTGCTAGCGTCTCCTGTCCCTCCAAGGCTTTCTCAAGAATTCGTCCTCTCCGTCTCTACTTCAGCAGTTTCTTATCTACAAACCTTTTGCAGATTCCATTCGGCCTTTTGTGTTTTTTGTGTTATGTGTTGTCTGTTGAAGACGTAGCTCCTAAAATCAGATATATAGGATGATCTGTGTTTTCTTCAATCGAATTGGATTTTTGGAATTAATCTATATTAATTCTAAAATTAATACAATATCACATATTGTATAATTTGATAAGAAACTAATTAAATAAATAATGTTTATATTAAATCCGTCCTACAGATTTAATTCACCTATTTATTTAATTTAAATAAAGATAAAACTAGACTATATTTGATTTATTCTCATAAATCAAATTTGAGATATCCTATTAATTTGAATTTCAAATTCAAACGTGATAGAGATTTAATTTATCCTTATAAATTAAATCTTGTAAATATCTCTTATATGAGATATCCTATCAATTTGAATTTCAAATTCAAATGTGATAGAGATTTAATTTATCCTTATAAATTAAATCCTATATATCCCTTATATATAATATATATATACGAATATAAATATAAATAAATATATACATCAATCCTGGATCATTCATTGAATCTAGACACGTCTTAGATTCAATGAATCTGGACATCATAGCTCGTGTTGGGCTATTTTGTGTGCGACCTTGTAGGCCCATATAAAGTTGGCAGTGGTCCATTTGCTATACTGGCCCACAAGTCGTGAGCGGTCTCTAGCAAGACATAACGACTACCCAAATCATATGAGGATCGATAAACGATATAACCTTTTATACAACCATATCATGTCCCTTCTGTCACACGATATTTTGATCATGGATGAGCCATGGATAATGTCATCCTCCTATTCCTGACCGTTACTTTCTCGATCCCTGAGTAGTCTGACTATAGAAATGGAACTACCTTTCCATTACAGTATGGCCATACATTTCTCAGACTCACTCATCGAGGGGCCCAGTAATATCTCTCTATGAATGTGAGGGACAAATTCCATCTTGACTATTCATATTCCTCCGCATGAAAAACCACTAAGTCCAAACATAGTCTTTATGATCACTCGGTCAAAAGTGACTTTTGACTAGGTCAAGGCTGAGCATTTGTCATGTAGGAATCCATGATGATCTCAGGTCAAAGGGCATAGTGACATGGTTTGTATATGAGAGAAGCTTATAACGTAACCCATGCAACTCTCTCATAGCGGGTTAGTCCAACACCTTGTACTCTTACATGTGCCTATGACTTTGATTTATATCTCTATATATCTTCAAAGTCATACTGGTCTTATTTCATCTCTGCTCCCGCACAGATGACCGACCAGGGACATTTAGGATAAGATCATGAATTATCCAAGGATGGTCATCACAGTAAACATGCAAATAATATGATAATACAATTGATAAACTCATAAATCAATAATGTTCATAAGACAATGATTGGCCCCTAGGGCACATTTTCTAACATTATCCTCATTTGGAGGATCTATTTACCTTTTATTCTTATTCTTTGTAATCTTATCGTAAGGATCTCTTTATTCTCATTTGACCCTTTCTCATATCTTATAAAATATTCTCATAAATCCTTGGAACTCAGGATTAACAGCTTTAACTTTGATCACTTAGTTCCTAATATGTGTAAGGAGATTCTGAGTTCAGTCTCTGATAGTAATAAGGCTATATGAAACTAGCATCATGGGTACTCTCTCTGTTATTAGCTAACTAACTTGTGAAGCTTCTATACCTTAACTTTATCCTTGGTATTTGTCCTTCCAAAGACATACTGAACTTATGGCTCAATACTTTCTTTCTCTAGGCTAGGTCTACTGTGACCATCGGGATCTACTGCGATCAACCGTAAGCCTTTCAGGATCTAACTACGACCCTATGAGCCATACTAGGATCTAACTGTAATCCTCCAGAATCTACTGCAATTCTGTTGTACTGTATTTTCATCTCTGGAAGACCTAAACCAACGGACAAAGTTACAAGGTTAGTCACTTCCACATAGTTATTAACTCCACAGATAATTCCCCAAAAATGATCACAGAAGCCAATATTATCTATCAGGACTTTACTCATTTCCCTGTCACTCAGGAATTTCTCATATCATCCTCATCTTTTAATCTCATTCTCTATCCCATTGACTATCATAGTTTGATCATAAATTCTCTTTCTATCTTCTGAGAATCAGTAGCTAACTTTCTAGTTTAGCACTTTGCTATTGCTTCATCCTTGCTAAGTTGAATAATTGTATGTCGTAGGGCATAGGAGCAACATAACTTTCTCATCTGATATACTTTACCCTGTATGTACTGCATGAGAGGAGTATTTATTTATCATAGCATACTCTATCATGCATAATATGCAAGGAGATGCAATCATTTAAGCATTCTCTAACATGCGTGTCATCATATGACAACTGTAAGTAGCTGTAACTTCTCATCATATCTTATGGCAACATAAGCCATATCACTATCACATACACCTGCTCAACCATCCCGTTACTCACATTGCAATTAAGCAATTAACTAGGTAGACTTTAAAACATTCTATCCCTTAATCACCTTAATCACTAGGTCCTGATCATTTATTCAAGAACCTGAATCATTTACTTGTTTCACTTAGGCTGCTAATTACCCTCTTATTAGGGTATAGACTCAACCTTTTCTTACTCTTTCTTACATAAAGAATAGGGAAGTCACTTTACCTTTGAATCTGTGGCTACCTTACTTTCTTTAAACCTCATAAACTTCTTTCTCTTAGCTTACATATATCTTTTTCTACTAATCCTCAACCAATTTCTGAGGCAATTATCTTTAGCTTACATGTCCAGTATCCTATTTATTTATTTAGGAATCGAAGATAGCTGATCATATCAGGCTATCTTACTAGGCCATATTCATTCTTATCATAACATTTCTTATCGCCTATAAGACTTTCATGTCTCTAAACTGAAGGGCTTCTGTGTCCTTGTCCTCACTGTAATCTATCTGTAATCCATAACTGAGTCAGCTGTCTTCTTTTAGCTAACTGAGGAAAGGTTTGACTCATATCTTTATGCCATTCAAACTTTTAAGTTTCCCTTACCCTTCTGGATTACTAACAGGCGAGAAAGTATCTCTTATTAAGCCTCAAGGTTGATATGAATGAACTCGGTTAAGTATCCATCAAAAGAGTTCTCTTTCTTTAGCTCTAACCTTTAGCCTCATGCGCACCTCTCTCTCTAATTGAGAGGAATGCTTCTTTTAAACTTTGAGAAAAAACTTCTCAAGTGAGTTAATCACTCTCTATCTCATATGGAGTAGCTTCTATGTCTCTCTGTATCTCTTAATTCATTTTACCCATCAGTCTTAGTCTACTCTGGACTAGACTGTGATTCCTTTCTGGTCTGCCTCTAGATCCTGACCAATTCAGGTCACTTGGATCTCATTCATCATCTAGCATTACTATTTTTATTCTTTAAGGCAGAGCGTTAGGTTACTATCTCTTCGTGATAGAATCCCTCTATATTGGGAACATTAACTTTCTATCTATTAGCCATCACATCTCTAGCCTTAATCCATGAATTAGATCATTCTTGGGCAAGTCTCATTCTAACTTCTCATTATTCTTTTCCATAAAGACTAGCTGCACAAAGTCTTTTGTACTATAGATCAACTCCTAATAATCATACAGAGGATCTACTGCTGAACCTCTTCCTAAACTGATCTTCTGTATCTTAGTGCTTCGCACTGCTTAACTTGCCTATACTCTATACTAAACCTCTAACTGATAGACTTTAGTGAGGTTGGCATCTTTAGTCTCATGAAACTTGACTTGCTATCATCTCATACCAATCCTCTAAAGTATATTAGGTTAATGCCCTCTACTGTATGTCTGTTTATTATTCCTGCTATGGCATTGAGGAACTGTAGATAACTAATTGTTCTTAATCTCTACTTCTGTCCATCCCTTGACCTAGACTGAGTAATTCACTCTCCGCAGCTTTCTTCAGACCAATATGGTCCACGCTATTTGTCACTAACAAAGAAGGCTGGGATTTACTAGGACCAGGAACATCATGCTGATCTTTTTCTATAAAGTCACATATTCTTAGACTTTAGGAATGGACAGGAATGGTCATAGGCTCTGACTGGATGTTTGAATTAGGGGACTGTTATCTATTACTCATAACAACTCTGGTAGAGGAGGAATAATATCTTATCTACCCATAATCCAATACCAGTATTCAACTTTCTCAACCGTAATATGTCCTCTTATAAGAGGAATATAACTTACATTAGGGCTAGAGAGCACTCCAATGTACTCTTACTGTGTAGAGTCACTAGACCCAATATCAACTGGTGCATATTAGGCTTTAGGCTGTATCTCTACATGACCTCCAGACTGCAGATTTGAGTCTACAGAGACATCTATAGAACATTCTACTGTATACTTTCCAGACTGATCCCTCATACTCTCCTCTAAACTCTCCTTATTGTCTGAGGGATGATCTTCATATATCATTACTGGTCTAAAGTCTCCCTTATTTACTGAAGCCTCTATCTTAACTTTATGAAATCCCATATTTATTCTTGCACTATTTGCATAATTAAGCAATGCTAACTATCCCATAACATACCCTAACTTAACCAAATACTCACTATTTAGGGTTAGGGTCTGGGGATAATCTCATATTAGTCCATAAATAATAGTATTTCTTAAGCCAGAATCCTTTGCTTTGATACCAAAATATAGCATCCTTACTTTTATACTTCTTAGGGACCATTTAGTAGCATTTAGAACCACTTACAAGACCTTGGAAGTCCATTAGCCAAATCTGAAATTTTACTCTTTCTCAAGTTACTGTTCATATGGTATTCTAGATTACATAACGAACTTCAAAAAATCATAGTTAATTGTAGAAAACTCAAAATGAAATGGTTCAAAAATCTACTTGACGATAACATCTTGAAATTTAAGGGAAAAATAATTTCCAGACCAAATGATTAGCCAATTAATACATTTTATTTGTTGAAGTTTACTGTTCATTTGGTCAAAAACTCTGGAAACAGATTCTAGTCCCTTACTTTGGAAATTCATTTCTCTTCATATACACATCCAAATAAAATGTTCTACCTCTGAACTTAAATCTCTGGATGTGTACTACATGCTCATAAAATTTTGTGAAATAATTCCTTCATTTGATAGGTTAAACGGAAGCCACAATAAAATTGCTTTAGGACCTACGTTTTTGCCCTTTCGATTTCCTTTCTTTTACTTTCAATAATTGTTCTAGCATACATAAATCATCTCTTTTTCCTTTTATGAATTCATATACATCATGGGGTTATACAAGAATTGTTTCATACAATCTCATCGCATAAATAGATGCTTTATATGGCTTTGACATACATGAAAAGTGCATAGCATATGCTAACATCTTAAATACTTCACTTTTCTTCTTCCATGCTTTAGCTCTTCTCCATGCATACATTATCCATCATGCTTGACCTAAATTGGTTGGTTATGGGAGAGTGAGATTCTAGAGAATCTCAATAGCAAACACTACCACTTAAATATGCAAGATGGATGCTAATGCATGATATGTAGTTTCATTAAACTCTCTTTGATTAGTGACATGCTATCATACTATATACTTTTGCATAAAGTGTTGGAAAATCTGCCCTAGGGGCCAATCATTGTCTTATGAACATTATTGATTTATGAATTTATTAATTGTGTTATCATATTATTTGCATGTTTACTGTGATGACCATCCTTGGATAATTCATGATCTTATCCTAAATGTCCCTGGTCGGTCATCTGTGCGGGAGCAAAGATAAAATAAGACCAGTATGACTTTGAAGATGTATAGAGATATAAATCAAAGTCATAGGCACATGTAAGACTATAAGGTATTAGACCGACCCGCAATGAGAGAGTTGAATGGGTTACGTCATAAGCTTCTCTCATATATAAACCATGTCACTATGCCCTTTGACCTGAGATCATCATGGATTCCTACATGACAAACGCTCAGCTTTGACCTAGTCAAAAGTCACTTTTGACCGAGTGATCATAAAGACTATGTTTGGGCTTAGTGGTTTTTCATGCGGAGGAATGTGAATGGTCAAGATGGAATTTGTCCCTCACATTCGTAGAGAGATATTATTGGGCCCCTCGATGAGTGAGTCTGAGAAATGTATAGACATACTGTAATGGAAAGATAGTTCCATTTCTATAGTCAGACTACTCAGGGATCGAGAAAGTAACAGTCAGGAATAGGAGATTGACATTATCCATGCCTCATCCATGACCAAAATATCGCGTGACAAAAGGGACATGATATTGTTATGTAAAAGGTTACATCGTTTATAGATTCTCATATGATTTGGGTAGTCGTTATGTCTTGCTAGAGACCGCTTGCGACTTGTGGGCCAGTATAGCAAATGACCCACTGCCAACTTCATATGGGCCTACAGAGTCGCACACAAAATAGCCCAACACGAGCTATAATGTCCAGATTCATTGAATCTAAGACGTGTCTAGATTCAATGAATGATCCAGGGTTGATGTATATATTTATTTATATTTATATTCATATATATATAAATTCGTATATATATTATATATAAGGGATATATAGGATTTAATTTATAAGGATAAATTAAATTTCTATCACGTTTGAATTTGAAATTCAAATTGATAGGATATCTCAAATTTGATTTATGAGAATAAATCAAATATAGTCCAGTCTTATCTTTATTTAAATTAAATAAATAGGTGAATTAAATATGTGGGATGGATTTAATATAAATATTATTTATTTAATTAGTTTCTTATCAAATTATACAATATGTGATATTGTATTAATTTTGGAATTAATATAGATTAATTCCAAAAATCTAATTCGGTTGAAGAAAACGCAGATCATCCTATATATCTGATTTTAGGAGCTACGTTTTCAACAGACAACACATAACACAAAAAACACTAAAGGCCGAACGGAATCTGTAAAAGTTTTGCAGATAAGAAACTGCTGAAGTAGAGACGGAGAGGACGAATTCTTGAGAGAGCCTTGGAGGGAAAGGAGACGCTAGCACGTCGTTCGTGGTTAGAACGCTGTTCGTGTGGATACCAGTAGAGGAAGCCGACCTGAGGCGTCGACTTCTTGCGATCAGAAAGAGCACGAGCTGCGGAGAGAAGCTGTGGACATCTTCTTGCGATCGGAAAGAGATCACCAGTCGCGGAGAGAAGCTGTAGAAGTTGCTAAAGAACACCAAGGGTAATGCTTCTTTCCACTTGACTTAAACACATACGGTAGATCCTGGCAAGAATGGGGAAAAATTTTTAAATTAATTTTCGCTGCGTGTCTTCCAATTCCTTACATAAAGTGCATGGCCATGGAAAACATATGATTCACAATACATTCAACATCATTTTTCATGTCACAACATCATTCAAACATCATGTACATGTCAACACATAAGCATACCACATCAAGCACATAAAGAGGTAAGTTCACTACCTTGCACTTAAGCTTTCCTCTTGATCTTTTGCACTTGCTCCCTAGCTTCCCAACCATGAAGCCTTTATGTCAATCACTTTCCAACATCTTCTTGGTGTTTTAAGGTCCTAAACACATTCATATTCATCACATAATTTATTAGGACTCATGAACTCCAACCATATTTAAGACTAACTTTGTTATGCTCTTTATTGTCATAACTTTCTCTAATCTTCACTAATCAACTTGGCTCTTGAACCAATTGATGTCTTGACTTTATCCTACACAATTTCATCTTTTGAATCCATTTACGAGCTTAGAATCATGAAATTCCAGCTCCTTCATGGCCTGCTATACAGAACTGAACATAAGCATACTATTCTTTCAAAAATTCTCATTTTGATTATGATGGTTCCCATACTTGTTTCTCCACTTTACCCCACACAACTTTTCATTTTAAAACCATTGGAACCATCAAAATCATGAAATTTCAATCACTGTTCATGCGAGTGAACAGTACCTGTGAAGGATTTCAAAAATTATAACCTTGAGATTTTAATGTTTCCAAGGTTCAAAACCTTTCCAATCCTACACAAAATCATCATATAAACTCAATGGAAGCATTAAATCATTGAAATTCCATTTCCTTCCCTCATGAACAGTGCAGACCAAATAGGGCACACCATGGCAAAGTCAAGAATATCAACTTGATTCAACAACCAATCTCTTAACTAGCTTGTTTAAGCTTCAATCATATGTTTCTAATTTTAATTTCTTCTTTCCCCTTTCGTCTAAGGTCTTTGGGCAGCACCTCCCCTTAGAGAAAACTCAACTTTTCCCTATGAAAACCCTAAGTTCAAGCTCCCAAATCAAAGGAAAATAAGCTAGGAGAGATTGCTTACCTTTAAGGTCTTTGGAACCTTGAATCTTTTTTGTATTGGCTTGAGTTTTTATTTTGTAAGAATTTTCCCAAGGGTCCATGAAGCCACAGTTTTGATGCAGAATGAGGGGGTATTTATAGCCAAAATCTATGAAAAATGAATGGCTAAGATTGATTTGGTTACTATTTGATCTAAAGGCCCACATTTAATCTTAGATTTAACTTTTTCTAAAAAGAATAATTATGACATCATGTGGGATAGATCAAGGGACACCTCATGGGGGTATGTGGCAAGCTTACCATACCAGGAAGCTTCTGGAAAAATCTTAGTCCAATCTGGTACCGATCAGAGCAGTTTCACAGCAACTGGACTATTTTGTAGTCCTAATTTTTTTATAATATACCAGGATATGTATTTTGTCCTAGAAATTAATGTCTAGGCTTATCATATCATTGAACTTGATATACTGAATATTTATTTGCCATCCATCCCTTAGAAAATGACCAAAATACCCTTGGTGTCTTTTCTTGTGGTGTACTAACCCTAAGGGCATAATTGTTATTTCACCCCTCTTTACACAGCCTCAGGGCACAATTTTATAAATTCTTATATTAAATATAGGAATTTCCTATAAAGTTTCATCTGATTATGCTGTCTGAAAAATACTATAATAACTTTTTTAACTTCATAAATTTATATCAATTAATCGGGACCTCAAATCAAAATTGTGTTGCGTTAAACTGACCAGAATAATTTTGTCTATCTACTGGTAAAATTTGGGTCTTATTTGTTCTAGGCATTTTTAGCCTGTTTTGGCTCAACTTTTCCATAATTACATTTAGGTCCCTTAACTTTTGAATAATTGCACTTTGGCCCCTAAACTTTTGAAAATTACACTAAGGGCCCAACTTTTATTTCTACCTTCACTTTTTGCCTGCAACCTTTTCTAATTTTTGTTTTAGTCCTTCTCTTTCTTCAGGACTCATTTAACCTTTATCATTTCTTCTGATCTTCATCATAATCCTTTCCAAACCTCTTTCTACTATCTGTACTATACAGATAGGGAAAAATCTGGATATGACACTAAGGGTTAAGGCAAAGGAAAGAAGAATCCTTTGATGAATAATTAGTTGAGTTCATTCATATGAACATTGAGGCTTAATAAGAGATATTTTCTCACCTGTTAGTAATCCAAGAGGATAGGGGAAAACTTAAAGGTTTAAATCGCATAAAGATATGAGCCAGACCTTTCCTCAGTAGCTAAAAGAAAATAGCTGACTTAGTTATGGATTACTGCTAGATTGTGATGAGACCAAGGACACAAAAGTCCTTCAGGTTAAGGACACAGAAGTCTTACAGGCGATAAGAGATGATATGATAGAATGAATATGACCTAGTAAGGTAGACACAGATTCAAAGATAAAGTGACTCCCAATTTCTTATGTAAGAAAGAGTGAAGAAGGGTTGAGTCTATACCCTAGTAGGAGGGTAGCGTGGCAGCCTAAGTGAAACAAATAAATGATTCAAGTACCTGACTAAATGATCAGGACCTAGTGATTAAGGTGACTAAGGGATGGTGGAGCAAATTATGTACTAATGATATTGCTTATGTTGCTATGAGTTATGATGAGAAGTTGTATCTCCTTATAGTTGTCATATGAGGACACGCATGTTAGAGATTTCTTAAATGATTGCATCTTCTTGCATATTATGCATGTTGAGTATGCTATGATGGATAAATACTCCCTTTTACATTACATGCAGGGTAGAGTAGATATGATGAGAAAGTTATGTTGCTCTCATGCCCTATGACATGCAATTAAATGGTTCAACTTAATAAGGATGAGACAATAGCAAAAGGCTAAATGCGATAGTTAGTTAGTTAAGTCCCAAAGAGTAGAAAGAGAAATTATGATCAAACAGTGATAGTCAATGAGATAGAGAATGAGATTGAAGATGAGGATTAATAGTGAATATGTAGATAAACAATTATGATACTCAGGATATATCCCTTCAGTAGGGGTAAGATGTATGAATGATGTGGCCCCAAGAAGGAGCAAATTTTGAGTGATGAAGTTAATGTTGTTGTAATAGAGCTAGATTGCTCTTACGAAAGAAGTAAGATTACTTTTGAAATGAAACCAAGAGATGGACAGCATAGCTCATGTAGAGTAATATTCTTCAGATGAGATGAATAGATGATGATAGACATATGCATGGTAGAGCCTATGTAGCTCTTTGAAGTAATGGATCTAGTAAGTTATAAAGTATGAGAATGATATGAGAAGTTCCTAAGCAATAGAGGAAATGAGTAAAATCCTAATAGATAATATTGGCTTCTGTGATATTTTTAGGGAATTATTTGTGGAGTTAACAACTATGTGAAAGTGACTAACCTTGTAACTTTGTCTGTTGGTTTAGGTCTTCCAGAGATGAGAATACAGTACAACAGAATCACAGTAGGTTCTAGATGATTGTAGTTAGATCCTAGTATGGCTCACAGGGTCGCAGTTAGATCCTGAAAAGGCTTACGGTTGATCGCAGTAGATCCTGAGGGGTCGCAGTAGACCAAGCCTAAAGCAAGAAAGTAATGAGCCATAAGTACAATATTTCTTTGGAAGGACTAATACCAAGGAAAAGTTAAGGTATAGAAGCCTTACAAGTTGGTTAACTCATAATAGAGATAGTACCCATAATGTAATTTCAAATAGCCTTATTACTATTAGGGACTGAACTCAGAATCTTCGTACATGCAATAGGAACTACATGATCATAGTTAAAGTAGTTAACCCTAAGTACCAAGAATTTACTCGTAAGATGTGAGAAGGGGTCAGATAAGAATAAAGAGATCCTTACGATGAGATTAACAAGAATAAGAATGCAAGACAAATAGATCCTCTAGATGAGGATAAAGAGATAAGAAGGCTAGATAGATCCAAAAGAGATAGTATAAGATGGGTCTAAGATAGTAAAGTATCAGGGTTGGAGCCTGTTAGTACCAGTGCTTCAAATTTATATCTGCACTTTTTAGTTAAGCGTGCTCAGGCAAGGGTAATCCCATGATGAGTAACCCTTGGGAAGTGATATAAAAATATGTAAATGCCATAGAAATTGGCATATATGCACAAAGCTATGTAAAATGATAGAAAGAGCTATGAAAAGCTAGAAAGGGTTATGAACAGTAAGAGACTAGGACCCGTATGTCAAGTCCAAATGAAATGGATTTGAAAAGAAATGTTTAAAAGAGATTTCTCAAAAGCTAGCAAAGTTCTAAGTTAAAGAGAATGTGTTATGATATGGCCAAATATGCCATGTTACAGCATGAAAGATACGAAATGAGAAATGCTTATGAGAAGTATGTAATGAGAAGTACGATATGTAGTGGCTTTATAGCTAGCCCGATAAACGGATCAAGAGGCTCCCTTTTTGAA
This sequence comes from Leucaena leucocephala, assembly GCA_037074615.1. Classification (NCBI taxonomy): domain Eukaryota; kingdom Viridiplantae; phylum Streptophyta; class Magnoliopsida; order Fabales; family Fabaceae; genus Leucaena; species Leucaena leucocephala. Next base: position 3,770,118 of record CM073527.1, read on the forward strand.
AGGGATAAGATGTTTGAATGTTAAGCTACATGTGAAAGAGCAAATGAGAGCTTTCACTCCTTGCATAAAATGCCAGGCATTATATTATACTATGTTATGTTATGTTATGTTTATAAAATATGCTAAAGCTCCAAATGTTAGAGCAGTGCAAGCTCTATGTGATAGAGCTGTGCAAGCTCTGAGTGTTAGAGCTGTGCATATTAAGAGAAGGAATGCTTGAGCTCCAATGTTAGATTTTTGCATTCAGGAGCAGGTATGTAGTCCTGCAATATGTTGGCCAGGTATTATGCATGTTAAAGTATGTGCTCCTATATGCTCCTATGTGCTCCTATTGAGTAATAAAGTAACAAAAGAAAGAATAATGACATAAGTCCTCTCTATTTATTATGATGAGTTATTAAAGATGATATGAGAATGAGAGTTAAAGTGTGCGGATATTAAGAGGATTCCGCTAGATACTCATATGAGAAAGAAGTGATTGCACTAAAAAGTATGATGAGTTGTTAATAGAAACTCCCGAATATAGCAGTATTCGAGAGAGTTTAGTATGAAAGAAATGGACACTACTCACAAGTTTAGTATGATGAGAAGTCCATATGCAGATAGATACGTAGCAAGTACGAAAGTAATAGAATAAACTGGAGTTCAACTCTGATTGAGTTGATTCAGAATAAGAGAAAGTAATAATAGTAAAAATATGAAAAATTGCGGATATAAAAAGTGCTCCGCTAAGAGGTTAAAATAAAAGATAAAAGATAGATACCCCAAATCCTTGATTAAGGTGTTGAGTAAATTTTGAGGACGAAATTTATTTTAAGGGGGGTAGAAATGTCATATCCTAATTTTTCCCTATCTGTATAATAGAGTAAAGAGGTTTGGAAAGGATTATGACGATGATCAAAAGGAAATAATTAAGGTTAAATGAGTCTTGAAGAAAGAAAGGGACCTAAATGAAAATTACAAAAGTCTAAAGACCAAAAGTTAAAGTAGAAATAAAAGTTGGGCCAAAAGTGGTAATTTCCAAAAGTTTATGGACTTAAATGTAAATAAGCAAAAAGTCAGGGACCTAAATGTAATTATGAGAAAGTTGAATCAAAAAATGCTAAAAAATGCCTGGAATCATATTAGATTCAAATTTTACCAGTAGATTGACAAAGTTATTCCGGTTAGTTTAAGGAGTCACAGAATTTCAATTTGAGTCCCCATTAATTGATATAAATTCCTGAAGTCAGAAGGAATTATTGTAGTATTTTTCATATCTTAGAATTAGATGAAACTTTATAGGAAATTCTTATATTTAATATAAGAATTTATAAAATTGACAGAGTCAGAAAAGGAATCCTGTAGAAGCCTTACGGGATTTTATGGTGAAATAAAATACCCGATAAATAGGATCGGGGTAAGATCTATTGGGATTTGTGCCATAAAGATAATGAGGCTAATGAGCCCATACCAAGGCCCAAACGGTGCCATCATGAGCCCAATAAAGTAGTGAGACAGTTATGTGGGCCAGAGTCCAGAGTAGTCCAGGAAAAGTGCGAAATTATGAAAATGCCCCTAGATGCCCCTACTATACCAGTGATGGATGGAGGTCATTTTGGTCATTTTAGACAGGCAAAAAATGTAGGATGTAGTATAAATATGATTAGTTAGAGCCAATATATGCCCTGAGGCAGTGTAAAGAGGGGTGAAATGACAATTATGCCCTTAGGGTTAGTACAATGCAAGAAATGACACCAAGGGTATTTTGGTCATTTTCTAAGGGATGGATGGCATATAAATCTTCAGTATATCATTGTAAATGGTATGAGAAGCCTAAACATTAATTTCTAGGATAGAATACATAACCTAGTATATTACAAAAAATTAGGAACAGAACACAATCCGGTTATTGTGAAACTGCTCCAATCGGTATCAGATTGGACTAGAATTTTTCCAGAAGCTTCCTTACATGGACAGCACACCACATACCCCTCTTAGGTGTCCCATGACCTGTCCCACATGATGTCATAATTATTATTTATAGAAAAAGTTAAATCCAAGATTAAATGTGGGCCTTTAGATCAAATAGTAAGCAAATCAATCTTGACAATTAATTTTTCATGGATTTTGGCTATAAATATCCCCTCATTTCTGTATAAAAACCATGGCTTGACAACCCTTGGGGAAACTCTTGCAAAATGAAAACTCAAGCCAAGATAAAGAAGATTCAAGGTTCCAAAGTTCAAGCAAGCTAGAGATTAAAGGTAAGCAATATCTCATAGCTTATTTTCCTTTGATTTGGGAGCTTGAACTTAGGGTTTTCATGGGGAAAAGTTGAGTTTTATCTAAGGTGTTGTGCTTCCCAAAAACTATAGATGAAAGGGGAAAGAAGAAATTAAAGTTAGAAACTTATGATTGAAGCTTAAACAAGCTAGTTAAGAGATTGGTTGTTGAATCAAATTGATATTCTTGACTTTCGCATGGTGTACCTTGTTCTGTATGCACTGTTCATGAGGGAAGGAAATGGAATTTCAATGATTTAATGCTTCCATTGAGTTTGTATGATGATTTTGTGTAGGATTGGAAAGGTTTTGAACCTTGGAAACATTAAAATCTCAAGGTTGTAGTCTTTGATGATTTTGATGGTTCCAATAGTTTTAAAATGAAAAGTTGTGTGGGGTAAAGTGGAGAAACAAGTATGGGAAGCATTAGAATAAAAATGAGAATTTTTGAAAGAATTGTGTGCTTACGTTCAGTTCTGTACAGCAGGCCATGAAAGAGCTGGAATTTCATAATTCTAAGCTCTTAAATGGATTCAAAAGATCAAATTGTGTAAGGTAAAGTCAAAACATCAATTGATTCAAGAGCCAAGTGGATTAGTGAAGATTAGAGAAAGTTATGACAATAAAGAGTGTAACAAAGTTAGTCTTGAACATGGTTGAAGTTCATGAGTCCTAATGAGTTATGTGATAAATATGAATGTGTTTAGGACCATGAAACATCCAAGAACATGTTGGGAAGTGATTGACATAAAGGCTTCATGGTTGGAAAGCTAGGGAGCAAGTGCTAAAGCTCAAGAGGAAAGCTTAAGTGCAAGGTAGTGAACTTACCTCTTTATGTGCTTGATGTGGTATGCTTATGTGTTGACATGTATATGATATTTGAATGATGTTGTGACATGATTAATGATGTTGAATGTATTGTGAATAAAATGTTTTCCATGGCCATGCACTTTATGTAAAAGTATATAGCATGATGGCATGTCACTAATCAAAGAAAGTTTAATGAAATTACATATCATGCATTAGCATCCATCTTGCATATTTAAGTGGTAATGTTTGCTATTGAGATTCCCTAGAATCTCACTCTCCCATAACCAACCAATTTAGGTCAAGCATGATGGATAATGTATGCATGGAGAAGAGCTAAAGCATGGAAGAAGAAAAGTGAAGTATTTAAGATGTTAGCATATGCTATGCACTTTCCATGTATGTCAAAGCCATATAAAGCATCTATTTATGTGATGCGATTCTATGAAACAATTATTGTATAACCCCATGATGTATATGAATTCATAAAAGGCAAAAGAGATGATTTATGTATGCTAGAATAATTATTAAAAGTGAAAGAAAGGAATCTGAAAGGGTAAAACGTAGGTCCTATAGCAGTTTTGTTGTGGCTTCAGTTTGACCTAGCAAATGAAGGAATTATTTCATGAAATTTTATGTGCATGTATAAAACATCCAGAGCTTTAAATTAATAGGTAGAACATTTCAATTGGATGTGTATATGAAGAGAAATGAATTTCCAAAATAAGGGACCAGAATCTGTTTCTAGAGTTTTTGACCAAATAAATAGTAAACTTCAACGAATAAACTGTATCAATTGGATAATCATTTGGTCTGGAAATTATTTTTCCCTTAAATTTCAAGATGTTATCTTGCTGTAGAATTTTGAACCACTTCATTTTGAATTTTCTAGAATTAGTTATGATTTTTTGAAGTTCGTTGCGTAATCTGGAATACCATATGAATAGTAACCCGAGAAAGAGTAAAATTCCAGATTTGGCTAATGGACTTCCAATGTCTTATAAGTAGTTCTAAATGCTACTGAATGGTCCCTAAGACGTATGAAAGTAAGGATGTTATGCTGTTCATATGAGTGAATAGTAACAGAGAAGAACTTCAAAAACTATAACTTAGAATTCTAAAGCTTCCAATGTTCAAAACCTATCAAATCCTACACAAAATCATCATATGAATTCAATGGAAGCATTAAATCATTGAAATTCCATTTCATTCTATTATGAATATTGCAAACCAAAATGGTTCAACCATGGCAAAGTCAAGAGTATCAACTTAATTCAACAACCAATCACCTAACTAGCTTGTTTAAGCTTCAATCACATAACTCTAACTTTAATTTCTTCTTTCTCCTTTCATCTAAGGTTTTGGACAGCATATACACCTTAGAGAAAACTAAACTTTCTTCTATGAAAACCATAAATTCAAGCTCCCAAATCAAAGGAAAATAAGTTATGATAGATTGCTTACCTTTAATCTCTAGCTTGCTTGAACTTTGGTACCTTGAGTCTTCTTTGTCTTGACTTGAGTTTTTATTTTGCAAGAGGTTCCCCAAGGGTTCTCATGCCACAGTTTTGAACATAAAATGTGGGGGTATTTATAGAAAAATCTCATGGAAAATGAATGGCCAAGATCACTTTGTGCACTATTTGATCTAATGGCTCATAATTGCTCTTACATTAAACTTGCCCACAAAACCAACTTGAGATAAGATCACATGACAAGAATCTTCTCTTCCCCTTAACTTGGATGCCATGTGTGAGGTATTGTGGGTCCCACCATGTGCAAATCCTAATTCTCACTTTATTCATTTTCTTTTCTTTTTCAAAAATTCATAAATCATTCGTTATTAGACTTGGGCTCCAAAACAACTTTTGAGACTTATTGCGCTACCCTAGAATGAAATCTTGGACTGCCCTAGGCTTTCCTTGGGTCCAATAGCTAATTGGTACAATTCCCAAGGCACTTTCCTTATATCGATATCTTTAAAATATCCTATTTGTGAAATAAATGCTAGACACATCTTTTAATGGTTCTAACATTTTTAGAAATTCATTCTAATATAAAATAGCTCCCCTACAAAGTCTCATAATTTTTTGAGACCCATAAGTCCTGATAAACATTCTCTACATTTCTTCAAAACCCTCTATTGGTGTCCGATTTCACTTTAATTTCTTAAAGGGCATTATCATCTTTTCACACCTCATCAAAGTGTTCCCTGAACTTGGTCAACTATTTTGGAAACTCTTCTTGACTGTCTAACCTTAGTCAAATGACCAAAATACCCTTTATTTATCTCTGGCTCATTGACACAACACAGTGGCATTTTTGTAATTTTATATTTTTCTTGATCTTTATTAGCTCTAGCTCACATACTTATCTAAAAATATTACTGGGCCTATAAGATACCATTTTGGGCCTACTACGTGGTCTACTTCCTTCATAGACTTAACTCCCGATAAATTCCCCCAAAACGTATTTATCAGGTGTTTTAATCCACTGTAAATTCCATAATAAATTCTACAGAACTCCTTTTGAGATTGTTAGTTTCATAAATTCTTATATTAATTATAAGAATTTATTGCCAAATTTCATATGATTTTGAGGTCTAGAGGATACTGTAATTAATTTCCCTTTCTTCAAAAATTAATATAAATTTATTAGGACCTTAATCAAAATTCTGTGTTACATCAAACTGATCATAATAATTTTATCTAATTACTGAGAAAATTTGGGACTAATCTAATTTTGGACATTTTTGGGTCTTTTTCAGCTCAACTTTTAATAATTACCATTTTGCCCTTGAACTTTTGAAAATTATATTTTAGACCCTCAACTTTTCATAATTACACTTAATGGCCCAAAGTTTATTTCTACTTTCATTTTTCACCATAGACTTTTAAACTTTTCATTTTAGTCTCTCATCTTTATACCTTTGTCTAATCATTGTTTTTTCTTTTTATTCATCATCACAATTATTTCCAAACATCTTTCCACTATCAGTATTATACAGATAAGAAAAAAGTAGGATGTGATAGAGACGTCTTTTAATTGCTTGTGTCATGTTAAAGATGCTCCTCCTAGTCCTACCATGTCTAGTGATTTGTTCCCTCCTGTTAGAAAACCTGTTGGAGGATCCAATTTCTTCAAACTCACTCCTACTGCGAAACTATAGGCACACAAACATGTTTTGATAAATTACAACAAAGTTAAAACTTTTCTCCTATAAGTATATATATACATAAATTACATGCACACTATTTTTTGTACTTGTAATTCAATTTATTAATATCTAACACTTAGATTACATATTACACTTCATTATATAGGGAGTATAGAAGTCATATCAGGAGCCAACTACGAGTACGTGGGCAAACTTTTGTTGAGGCTAATAAAAGAGTCGATCGAGAGTTTCCTGATTGGTTTACATAACAAATGAGCAATGACAACAGACCTTACACAGCTAAATTAAAAAATATTTCACTCTATCTGTTAGACCATGCAAGAAGGTATACTGCATATTGTCATATCCCAATTTTTAGACTTAGAAGCCCAGTATATAGCCTGAAAAAGGGATGTTACTAGACCCTATTGAGCAGAGGTCTCAATAAATAGAGAAAATTATGCTGATCAGTTTGATGCAACACAAGGTTTTGATATGAGGCCCCGAAAGATTTATATTAATTTTTAAAGAGAAAGAAAATTAATACAGTATTCTTCAGACCTCAAAATCAGATGAAATATGGCAGTAAATTCCTATAATTAATATAAGAATTTCTGAAACTGACAGAGCTTAAAAAGGAGTTATGTAGAATTTACTACAGAATTTACAGTGGATTAAAAGACCCGATAAATAGGTTTTGGGGGAATTTCTCGGGAATTAAACCCATGAAGATAGGGGATCATACAGAGGGTCTAGAATGGCACCTTATAGGCTCAATGATATTTTTAGATAAATATGTGGGCCAGGGCTAATAAAGACCGAGAAAAATGAAGAATTACGAAAATGCCATTGAAGGTATGCCACTGTGTTGTGTCATTAAGTTAGAGTCACACGAAGGGCATTATGATCATTTGACTAAGGTTAGATAGTTAATAAAGGGTATCTGGATAGTTGACTAGGGTTAAGAGATACTCTGGTAAGGTATGAAAAGACAATAGTACCCCTAGAAGCATTAAAGAGGTATTAAGGGCATTTTGGTAATTTATTAAGGATATTTCTTGGGAACCAAGCCACCAGAGTCCTTGGGCTTGGTTAGAAATCCAAGATGATATTTAAAGGCCCAAAAACGTAGCCCAAGAGGCATTAAAATATTGTTTTAGTGCTTTTTCAATAAAGTAAAGTGACCCGATCCAAGATAGAACTGGGTAAAGTGATCTGTAATCATGAGAGGACATAAATGGGTCCCACAATGCACCACATGGCATGATTACAGTAAAAGAGGAAAAGCAAAGGACACATGGCATGATTAGAGAAAAAGGAGAAAAAGCAAGAGGACATGTGGCACGATCTCGGCCGTCCATTCAGGAAAAAGACTCTGGAACTCTCTGAAAAGGTTGAGTCAGCTGGTGAGGTGTCCCAAGGGCCCCACATTTTGCTACATATACCCCTGAGGTGTCCCTTGAGGTGTCCTAGATGATGTCATGAGTGGTGAGTCATCATGGAGGGTGATGTTATCATGATGATGCAGGCAAAGCTTCTTGAGGAAGCAAGCAATCTGAGCCATTCATCACGAATCAATCTGGACCATTCATTCCACCTCCTCTCACCTATAAATATGCCACTCCCCTCCTCCCATTTCAAGGAACACCATGGCCTAGCAAGGAAAAGGAAGAGAAAGAAGAGAGAAAGAGAGAAAGAGAGAAAGAGAGAAGGAAAGAAAGAAAGGAAAGAAGGAAGGAGTTCTAATGGAGCCAGGAGCAGTCTGAGGAGCCGAGGGACTGGACAAAGCTTAGGAATGAGGTAAGAAAGTTATCTAGTCCCTTATCTAATAAAGCATATGATTGCTTTTAGTGGTTAGAATAGAGAAATATCTCTATTAATAAAGGTAGCTAAAGGTAGAAAGAAAGGCAAGGGAATGTCAGATTAAGGATATCACCCCTAGTTAATTGTAACATCCTTACTTCCATACATATTAGGGACCATTCAGCAGCATTTAGAACCACTTACAAGACCATGGAAGTCCATTAGCCAAATCTGGAATTTTACTCTTTCTCGGGTTACTGTTCATATGGTATTCTAGATTACGCAATGAACTTCAAAAAATCATAATTAATTCTAAAAAACTCGAAATGAAGTGGTTCAAAAATCTACATGAATATAACATCTTGAAATTTAAGGTAAAAATAATTCATAGACCAAATGATTAGCCAATTGATACAGTTTATTCGTTGAAGTTTACTGTTCATTTGGTCAAAAACTCTGGAAACAGATTCTGGTCCCTTACTTTGGAAAATCATTTCTCTTGATATACACATCCAAATGAAACTTTCTACCTATGAATTTAAAGCTCTGGATGTGTGCTACATGGTCATAAAATTTCGTGAACTAATTCCTTCATTTCCTAGGCCAAACTGAAGCCACAACAAAACTGTTTCAGGACCTACGTTTTTACCATTTCAGTTTCTTTTCTTTCATTTCCAATAATTGTTTCAGCATGCACAAGCCATTAAATAAGCTTCTTAACATTCATATACATCATGTACATATGCCATAAGTATTACAATAGTTTCATCACATAAATGGACACCTTACATGGCATTTACATACATGGACAATTTATAGTATATGCTAAAATCTCAATACTTCACTTCCTTTCTTCCATTTTTTAGCTGTTCTCCATGCATACCTTTTTCATGCTTGACCTAAATTGGTTGGTTATGGGAGAGTGAGATTCTAGGGAATCTTAGTAGCAAACATTACCACTTAAATATGCAAGATGGATGCTAATGCATGATATGTAATTTCATTAACTTTCTTTGATTAGTGACATGCCATCATGCTATATACTTTTACATAAAATGCATGGCCATGGAAACATGTTATTCACAATACATTCAACATCATTTATCATGTCACAACATCATTCAAATAACATATACATGTCAACACATAAGCATACCACATCAAGCACATAAAGAGATAAGTTCACTACCTTGCACTTAAGCTTTTCTCTTGACCTTTAGCCCTTGCTCCCTAGCTTTCCAACCATGAAGCCTTTATGTCCATCACTTCCCAACATCTTCTTGAATGTTTCAGGGTCCTAAACATATTCATATTCATCACATAACTCATTAGGACTCATGAACTTCAACCATGTTCAAGACTAACTTTGTTACACTCTTTATTGTCATAACTTTCTCTAATTTTCACTAATCCACTTGGCTCTTGAACTAATTGATATCTTGACTTTAACCTACACAATTTCATCTTTTGAATCCATTTATGAGTGTAGAATCATGAAATTCCAGCTCCTTCATGGCATGCTGTACAGAATTGAATATAAGCACACAATTCTTTCAAAAATTCTCATTTTGATTTTAATGCTTCCCATACTTGTTTCTCCACTTTACCCCACACAACTTTTCATTTTAAAACCATTGGAACCATCAAAATCATGAAATTCCAATCACTGTTCATGCGAGTGAACAGTAACCGTAAGGAATCTCAAAGACTACAACCTTGAGATTTTAATGTTTCCAAGGTTCAAAACCTCTCCAATGCTACACAAAATCATCATACAAACTCAATGGAAGCATTAAATCATTGAAATTCAATTTCCTTCCCTCATGAACAGTGCATACTGAACAGGGCACACCATGGCAAAGTCAAGAATATCAATTTGATTCAACCACCAATCTCTTAACTAGCTTGTTTAAGCATCAATCATAAGTTTCTAACTTTAATTTCTTCTTTCCCCTTTCATCTATGGATTTTGGACAGCACCTTCCCTTATATAAAACTCAACTTTTCCCCATGAAAACCCTAAGTTCAAGCTCCCAAATCAAAGGAGAATAAGCTAGGAAAGATTGCTTACCTTTAATCTCTAACTTGCTTGAACTTTGGAACCTTGAATCTTCTTTGTCTTGGCTTGAGTTTTCATTTTGCAAGAGTTTCCCCAAGGGTCCATGAAGCTACGGTTTGCTGCAGAATGAGGGGGTATTTATAGCTAAAATCCAAGAAAAATGAATGGCCAAGATTGATTTGGTTACTATTTGATCTAAAGGCCCACATTTAATCTTGGATTTAACTTTTTCATAAAATAATAATTATAACATCATGTGGGAAAGCTCATGGGACACCTAAGAGGGTTAGGTGGCGTGCTGCCCATGCAAGGAACCTTCTGGAGAAATTCTAGTCCAATCCGGTACCGATCAGTGTAGTTTCACAACAACCGGACTGTTTTCTATTCTGAATTTTTCTATAATATACCAGGATATGTATTATATCCTGGAAATCAATGTCTAGGCTTCCCACACCATTGACATACTTGTACTGACCACAACTTATTTACAGATCCCTTGGGAAATGACCAAAATACCCTTAGTGTCATTTCTTGCACTATATTGACCCTAAGGGCATAATTGTCATTTCACCCCTCTTTGTACTGTCTCAGGGCATATATTGGCTCAAATAATCATATTTATACCATGTGTCACGTTTTTAGCCAATCCCAGATGACCAAAATGCCCTTAATCCATCTCTGGTACAATCTGGGCATCCAGGGGCATTTTCGTAATTTCACACTTTTTCTGGCACTGGCCCCTTCTACTGATAGACTGGTACCCTGGGTTTTGGGCCTTCCTTGGCATCATTATGGGCCTATATATGAGGTCATCTGATCTCATTCTATCCAAGCTTACATACCGATAAGTTCCATTATCGGATCACGGGTGTTAACAAACTCCCGTCAAAATTCACTGATATGTGAATAACTTTTTACATAGAACTTCTTCTGGAGTTTTGTCAGATCCAGGACATTTGACACTGTAGGGCACACTTTCTTGTAATTTGCCCACATATATCTGATGTCCATAGAATCTGATAAAAATTCAGATAACTTTTAGACTATTAGATAATTTTCTACTGTCTGGAGCCCTAATAAAATTTCTGTATCATGCTAGAGTGTTTCTCTCAATTGTAAATACCATTGTCAGAGTTATAAATACCATTGAAAAAGTTGTAAATCGTATTGTCAAAGAAGTTACAGTGTTTCTCCCAATTGCCAAAATTGGATTTCTCCTAGTGGCAAATACCATTGTCAGAGTTATAAATACCATTGGAAAAGTTATAAATCGTATTGTCAAAGAATCTACAGTGTCAGCTAGAGTGTTTCTCCCAATTGCCAAAATTGAATTTCTCCCAATTGTAAATACCATTGTCAGAGTTGTAAATACCATAGCAAAGTTGTAAATCGTATTGTCAAATAAGTTACAATGTCAGCTACAGTGTTTCTCCCAATTGCCAAAATTAGATTTCTCCCAGTTGCAAATACCATTGTCAGATTGTAAATACCATTGGCAAAGTTAAAAATTGTATTGTCAAAGTTGCTTCTTCTCTATTGTGGGAGTTACAAATACCATTGCGGGAGTTGCAAATATTATTGTTGAAATTGCAAATACTACTATGGGAGTTACAAATACCATTGGCAAAGTTACAAACACCATTATCAAAGCTACAAATACTATTGTCAAAGTTATAAACACCATTGTCAAAATTATAAATACTATTATTAAAGTTATAAATATTATTATAGGAGTTGTAAATATTATTGTCAAAGTTATAAATATCATTGGCAAACTTGTAAATTGTATTCTTAAAACATATAAAAAGTGAAGGTCGTCTTTGCACACAAATTTGTAAATGACAGATTGGGCCTCCTACCCAATCTGTCCTTTTTAATATTCAGAAGCCCAATTTATCATTTTAAAATTCAAATGGGCTTTTTTTGTCTTTTTCCCTAAATTAAATTTTTCTGAAATTTAAATAATTAAATAAAATACTTACCCATGACCTCAACAACTTGGCAAGTCTGACTCCCACCAGGATGAGGTTATTGAACCTATTGGGGCTACTCATTTTGCTACTCCATGTTTCCCCTCCTCCTCGACATTTGAAATATGCTCTGCACCACCACCTATGAAGTTGAAAGTAAAATATTCCCCTGTATTAAAGTCATCAATGCTGAAGGTTGGCTCCTCCGTTGGGTGTTCAGATAGCCCTGCCTGATCATCAGAATTTTGGACAGGTCTTTTAAGATCCATCACTTTTTTACGGTGTCAACGAGACATAATTATGATCAATTTAAATAATATAATTATAGAAAATAATAAATAAAACATTTCCAAATTAAATCATAATTAAATAATGAAAACAATAAGATTAATTAAATAAAAAATTATTTAATTAATATAATTAATTTACATCAAAGTCAACAATGCATTTTAATTAAATTATAAAAAAATATATAAACTTAATCATTAAACAAATTAAACAATACAATTAAAATATAAATAAAGTATATAAACAATTATTTGTATGTAGATATGGAGATGGATTTGGATTTGGATTTGGATTTGGATATGAGAAAACAATTCGACAGGCCATCACTGCTCAAACTCACCAAAAATAGAAAACTAAGGGGGCTATTTTATAGTTGTGCAGTTTGTAGCGGTCAGGGGACAACCACTATATAAAGCGTCACAAATTTCTAGTGGTTGTCTCCAAACCGCTAGAAAGCTGTGACATGTGGCATGAACCATGATACTTTTTTGCGGTTCACCAGGTAACCTCTACAAAGCATCATGACCTTTTACATTCTCTAGAAGTTTCTATCACAAAGCCACTACAAAATAACCACTACGAACTTGGCTCACAAAGTTGTAGTGGTTAACTACCATTAAACTGCTACAAAATATCGACAAAAAATGAGGCTCAGTCAAAGCATTGTAATTTTGTAGTAGTTTTGTGATGAATCTGCTAGAAAGTGTATATTTTGTTGCTGTTCTTTGTAACCACTACAAAATGAGGTTTTTTTGTAGTGAATTGATGATATATCTTGGCAAAAAGAAATATAAGGTGAGGATGGACACATGGGAATATAGGAGAATATGCAAAAAGAGATCAATATCTAAAGTGAGCTTTGAAAAGCAAAAAAAATGAAGAATGCAAGTACCAAATCATATCAGAGGTCGTATATTTCTTTTCTTTCTTTGCAATTTAAATCTATCAATTTAGTGCGCTGGTTTATTTTCTTGCATGGCTTGAAGCCTTGATCCGCCAAACATCGAAGTTCTTTAGATAAGAGGGCTTCTCTTTCTTCCCTACTTTCTATTATAACACTGTGCTTGTTTCTTCAATGCTTATTTAGGGGTTTTCCTTTGACAATACGCTTTTTAAGTATCTCCTCCTTTATTATTTTCCATCTTTTCTTCCTCTCTTGGTTTTCTCTCTAAAATTTTCTTCTTCTTCTTCTTCTTGAAGTTCTTGCACCTTCCAGATGAGTAAAAAATAACCAGTATAACCCATCCAACCCAACAAGTTACCTCAGGTTACACCAATTTATACTGGATTACCCTGAGTCAGATTCCCGCTAGGTTTGGCCCTTAACTGAATCGGACAAGTGTTCAGGTCATTAGTTTTTAGCCTAACACGATACATTCAGTTTTTTATACTATAAATCTTATAAAAATATTCTAAAACATAAAAACAAAAATCAGAATCAAACAATGCCTTTAGTTTTTGCTCGTTGTTGTAGTGTTTGCACTAAAAAAAAGTATTTTTTTTTTGAGGAAGTTCCATAAATTATGAGAGAGTGGTGCATGATGAAAAGAAATTTACCAAGTCAGGATCTCTTCTGTGATTCTTTTTATTAATAAATCATCTTTTATCAAAAGAAAATTTATACACTCATAATTCATAATAAGTTAAATTAACGACAAATTATTGGAATGAACTGATATTAGAACAAAATTATACATACACTATTTATGATATGAAAAATAATAGTCTCCCAATTATTAAATATAATACCCATTTCCTATATTTATTATTTTTTTAAAATTATCCCTATTGATACTCCTTCAATAAAATTAAGAGAGGGAAGAGAGTTAAAGAATATAATTAGGATGTTTAAAAAATACCACATTAATTAATTTAATTAACATTCTTAATCTAATAAATTTAATTCAATATGTCCTATATTAAAGTTCAGAATAATGTATATTTTCTACCTAAAATAGTAAATTTAACTTGAATGCTAAAGATGAGATTAGCTCCAATGGATGTAATGAATTAAATACTTCTAATATACTTTCTCCTATCTTAATTATACGAGTTAGTTGACTTTTTTAGGTAGATTAAGAAAGCCAAATAAATTAGTTAATTAATTATGACTAAATAAAATCTCTCAAAATGAATTAATATTATATACTCATAGAGTCATTAATATAGGACCTAATTGGGGAGTTGATATTAACTTAAATATAAGACTTATTTTTTATATTTATCAATTTTTTCTCAAATTAGTCCTATTGATACTCCCTCAACAATAATTAAGAATAGATGGAGAGATTTAAAATAGATTATTAGTGTTCTTTAGAAATAACATGTTATATTAACTAATTTAACTAAATTCATGAATGTAATTAAATTAATTAAATAAGTATTATACTAAGGACCGTAAGAGTACTCATCAATCTATCTAAATTAGTCAATTAACTCTTATATTAATTATAATTGACTTATTTATTTAATTTCTTTAATATATCTATAAAAAGTTAGTTAGCTCTTATAATTAGGACCGGAGGTAGTAAAAAAATATACTTTTGATCAAATATACTCCCTCCAGTTCTTAATATAAAATATATTTAATTAATTTTGGTAAATTAAGAAAATTATATAAGTCAGTTATTTGTATTAATTATGTATTGATTTTCCAAAAAACCCTCTACTATCTTGTGTATTAGAACTACCCCTTGATGAAAACTCTATAATATATGTGCAATCATATAGGGATACTTTGGGAAAAAATTATAAATTTATTATTCAAAATAGATTAGGGTCTTATAATTAGGACCAAGGTTGTCACATTCTTACTTTTAACCTCAATTATACTACATCAGAAGTGATTGGAACTAATTACATGATCATTTGCTTTGAAGACATTTATTTCCAAAAGAATTGCTCTCAGGGGTACCGTTTACTTTTACTGTTCATTTGGTAATTCTAGAACATGTACCCTACTTTGAAAATTTATGATTAATTGAAAAAAATTGAAATAATATGGTTCCAATTTCTAATGAAAGCTATTTCATAGAGCTTTGAGAAAAAAATATGAAACTGAGGTTCTCTAGTCCACATAAAATTAGTTTATTGGTTAAAAATCACTGTTTATTTGGTAAAATTTGGAAGTTCCAGTTTCTTTGCCTTAACTTTAAAAATTCATTTCTCTTTGGTTATTTACCCAAATGAACCATGTTACCTATTGATTTGAATCTCTAAATGTCCTCTTTAAGATCATAAAATTTTACAGAAAAATTCGTTCATTTGATATATAAAATCATTACGTGAACGTCGTTGCCTCTTAACACTCATTTTATCTCAATTCCAGATCTTAGTTTCCAATTTGGAAAATCATAACAATTCGGATACTTATCCAATTAAGGCTTTATTGGTGTCCATTTAAAGCTCTATATATTAAATATAATCATGCCAAATTTCAGACTGCAACTCCTTGATTTAGGCATCATAAACATCATCACATCATCATGGCCTTAGAACAGGGTTGTAGAAACATACACCATGCATACTAGCATATCATCCCATAGTGTCATGTAAGTCATGTAACTTATTATACAAACTTAATCATCAACATTTACTCTCTTCCCTTGAGAGGATCCAGCACTTAAAACATAGTTATGAATGTGGAAGGAATGAGATTTCATGGAAATCCCAATAGCAAGTTACACAAACTATAATATCATATATGATTAATTGGATGCTTAACATGTTATCATAAGATGGGAGCTACTTCATAAGGGTACATAAGCAAACTCTAACATGCATATTGTCATGACATAACTTGCAAGGAGTTGCAATCATTCATACTTTATCATTAACATGATGACACATTCTCATACTCAACCAAACACCACAATTGACAAGCAAGCAAACAATTAAACAAACATAATTTATAGTTAGGTATCCTTGCTACCTCTTAGCTATCTTGGTCAAGACCTTCTTGGGATGACTTCCTTCCTTCACAAATGTCAAAACCTAGCCATTACAACAAAATATCAAGTTACAACTCAACTTGAAACCAAATCCAAGACTAGGTTTTCACTAACTCCCTTTCTTTCTCAACTTTATGTTTCATACTTTCATCTTTCCAAAATAAATTCTCATGGTTCATTTCCACATAATTTTTCATATAGAATCCAAATATGAAACTAGAATTTCCAAAATCAAAACATACCAATTTCTAGAGTACCAAACCGAAATGAATGTCCCTTTTTCTAAAAATTCACATTTTGATTCCAATGCTTCCAATACTTGTTCTCCTACTTTATCCCCATGCAATTTTTCATTTTAAACTCATTGGAAGCATCAAAATCATGAAATTCCATCATATGAACAGTTTCACATATAGTACCAACAAGAACACAAAACCCTAAATTCAAACATACTTGAACTCCCAAGCTTATACCACTTGATTCTAGCTTGTTTAAGCTTATCTAAACTATCCCTAACATAAAACTAATATTTTAACCACATATGAGCAACACTTCCAGCAGCAACCATAAGGGAAATATAGCATGAAAACCCCTTAAAACCATGAGCTAACTTACTAGAACAAAGCTCAAGATCAAGGGAGATGATTACCTTGATTGTTGCTTTACCTTGTGTGCTTCTTTCTTGGTTGAATGTAAATTTTGCAAGATTTTCCCTATGGTTCACCATGCATATCGAAATGATCTGAATAGGGGAGTATTTATAGAGAAATTTGGGTTGAAATGGACGACCAAGATTGATTTGTGTACTATTTGATCTAAGGGCTCACATTTAATCTTGAATTTAACTTTTTCCAAAAAGAATAATTATAACATCATAAGGGAAAGCTCATGGGACACCTAATAGGGGTATGCGGTGTGATTCCCATGTAAGGAAGCTTCTAGAAAAATTCTAGTCTAATCCGGTATTGATCGGAGCAGTTTCACAACAACCGGACTATGTTCTGTTCCTAATTTTTTATAATATACCAGGATATGTATTCTGTCCTAAAAATCAATGTCTAGGATTCTCATACTATTGACAATATTAGACTGAGTATTTATCTGCCATCCATCCCTTGAGAAATGACCTAAATACCCTTGGTGTCCTTTCTTGCACTATATTGACCCTAAGGGCATATTTGTCATTTAACCCCTCTTGGTACTGCCTTATGGCATGTATTGGCTCTAAATAATTATATTTATACTATGTGCCATATTTTTTGCCTGTCCAGAATGACCAAAATGACCTCCATCCATCACTGGTATAGTATGGGCATCTAGGGGCATTTCATAATTTCGTACTTTTCCTGGACTGCTCTGGTCTCTGGCCCACTTAACTGTCCAGTCACCTTAATAGGATCATGATGGCGTCATTTGGGCCTTAATATGGGCTTATTGCCTGTATTACCTTCTTGGCCCAATTCACAATACAACTCTCCTGATCCTATTTATCGGGTATTTTATTTCACTGTAAAATCTCATATGAATTCTACAGGATTTCTTTTCTGACTCTGTCAGTTTTATAAATTCTTAGATTAAATATATGAATTTCTTATAAAGTTTCATCTAATTCTAAAGTCTAAAAAATACTGCAATAATTCCTTCTGATTTCAGAAATTTATATCAATTAATTGGGACCTCAAATTAAAATTCTGTAACTCCTTAAACGGACATGAATAACTTTATCTATCTACTGGTAAAATTTGGGTCTAATATGATTCTGGGCATTTTTGAGCATTTTTCAGTTCAAAGTTTCCATATTTATATTTAGGTCCCTCAACTTTTGAATAATTGCACTTTAGTCCCTAAACTTTTCATTAATTGCATTTAGGTCCCTCCTTTTTCTTCTACTTTCACTTTTTGCCTTCATGTTTTTCTAATTTGCATTTTGGTCCCTATTCTTTCCTTAGTTATTAATCCTTTCCTTTCCTTTCTCAATCTGATATAGTTTATTCTAAGAATCTCGTATCCATTGCAGATAAACTGTACATTTACATTAGGTAAGGAAATTAGGGACATGACATTTCTCTCCCCCTTAAAATAAATTTCGTCCTTGAAATTTACATTACATATACTAAGAAAATAGTTCAGGGTATGTTTCTCTCATTCTTTCCTCTACTTCCCAAGTAACTTCATTCTCTGCTAATCCCTTCCAAACCACCTTAATTAGAGGAATCTGCTTATTTCACAACTGCTTGACCTTTCTATCTACAATATGTACTGGTCCAACTTCATAAGTCAAGTCATCTCGTAGTGCAATATCATCCTGCTCAATCACATGTTATGGATCTGGAACATACTTCTTTAGCTGGGAAACATGGAAAATATCATGAATCTTGCTGAGATGTGGAGAAAGAGCTAATTTGTAAGCCACTGATCCTACTCTTGAGAGAATAAGAAATGGCCCAATGTATCTAGGATGCAACTTCTTCACTTTAATTGATCATTTGGCTCCTATCATCGGAGTTAACTTAAGAAATACATGCTCTCCTTCTCCAAACTCTAACATCTTCCTTCTAACATCAGCATAACTCTTATGTCTGCTTTGAGCCATCAGCAATCTCTTTCTGATCTTATCGATCTGTGCTACTGTCTAGTTTACTATATCAGGAAAAAACATGCTCCTTTCACTCAACTCCACCTAGCACAAGGGAGATCTACACTTTCATCCATAAAGCGCTTCAAATGGGGCCATCTGAATGCTAGCTTGGTAACTGTTGTTATAGGCAAACTCTATCAATGGCAGATAGGCATCCCAATTCCCTTTGAAATCCAAGACACAAGCTCTCAACATATCCTCAATCGTCTGAATTGTTCTCTCAGAATGACCATCTATCTGAGGATGGTAAGTCATACTGAATCTGAGAGTAGTGTCCATTTCTTTATGTAAAGCCCACCAAAAATTTGACATAAATCATGGATCTCTGTCAGATATGATACTACTGGGAATACCATGTAGTCTAACAATCTCCTTTACGTACAGTTTTGCCAGATTCTCAAGAGAATCTTTCTTATTGATTACCAGGAAATAAGCCGACTTTGTCAATCGGTCAATTATTACCCATATAACATCATGTTTAGTAGGAGTTATGGCCAGCCCTTCAAAAAAATCCACGACAATACTGTCCCATTTCTATTCAGGTATCTCTAGTGGTTGTAATTTCCCTACTGGCCTTTAGTGCTCAACTTTCACTTTCTGACATGTCAAGCATTTGGACACATAATCTACAATATTTTTCTTCAATCCAGGCCACCAAAATAAGCTTTTAATATCATGATATATCTTGGTCATACCTGGATGTACTGTATATTTGCTTTTATGAGCCTTATCTAGGATCTTCTTTCTCAGTCCCATTAAATTGGGAATATATGGTTGCCATCTAAATCGTAGCAACCCATCTTGGGATACTTCAAAATTCTTAGCTTCCCCTCTTTTTAGCTTACCCTTGAAAATCTCAGCGAGCCTATCCTGCTCCTAAGCCTCTTTTATCTCATCCTCAATGAAAGCTTTAATCTGCGTTCCTCTATAAGAACTTTCTGCTGCTATATTTGATACAGAGGACTCTAATCTCGTACATCTTCTATCAGTTCCAACTCTTTGATCATGAGACTAGCAACCTGCACCACCTTTCTTCTTAAGGCATCAACCACTACATTAGCTTTTCCTAGATGGTACTTGATCTGGAAATCATAAACCTTTAGAAATTCCATCCATCTTCGTTGCCTCATGTTCAATTCTTTTTTATCTTGCAGGTATTTCAGGCATTTGTGGTCATAGTACAGTTCTATGGTAGCTCCATACAAATAATGTCTCTATATCTTGAGAGCATAAACTACCGCTGTAAGTTCCAGATCATGAGTGGGATAGTTCTCTTTATGTGTCTTTAACTGTCGAGAAGCATAGGCTACCACTCGTCCCTGCTGTATCAGCATACATCCCCACCCTTGCTTACTAGCATCAGTATAGACTACATAAGTCTGAGTTGACTCTGGAATAATTAGCACAGGAGTCATGGTTAATCTCTGCTTTAGTTCATGAAAACTAGCCTCACACTTCTCTTCCCACTTGAACTGCTAATTTTTTCTGGTCAACTTGGTTAATGGTAGAGTAATTCGAGAAAAGTCCTTAATAAATCTTCTATAATACCCCGTTAAGCCCAGAAAACTTCTGATCTCTGTCACTGTCCTTGGTTGTTCCCAGCTTAGCACTACTTCAACTTTGCTAGGATCTACAGCTACCCCTTCATGGGAAATGACATGATCGAGAAATTTGACTTCTCGCAGCCAAAACTCACATTTACTAAGCTTAGCATAGAGTCGTTTCTCTTTAAGAGTACTAAGAATAATCTTCAAATGCTCTTCATGCTCTACAGCAGATTTGGAGTACACTACGATATCATCAATAAAAACTACCACAAACTGAGCTAGATAAGCATGAAGATCCTGTTCATGTAATCCATGAAAATTGTAGGCGCATTCGTCAGACCAAAGGGCATTACTAGAAACACAAAATGATCATATCGAGTTCTGAACGCAGTCTTCAAAATATCATCTGCTTTGATTTTGAGTTGGTGATAACTTGATCTCAGATCAATCTTAGAGAATAAGCTTACTCCAACCAACTGGTCTAGCAAATCATCAATTATGGGAAGAGGGTACTTATTCTTAACTGTAATCTTATTCAACTCCCGATAGTCAATGCATAATATGAGATTGCCATCCTTCTTCTTAACGAATAACACTGGAGCACCCCACGGAGAAACACTAGGTCGAATTAAACCCTTCTCTAGAAGCTCCTCAATCTGCTTCTTAAGCTCAATCATCTCGTTGGGAGCCATACGATATGGGGCTTTGGATACTGGTCCGGCTCCAGGTACAATATCAATAGTGAACTCCATTTCTTGCTCTGGAGACAATCCCTGAATCTCCTTTGGAAAGACTTTAGGAAAATCTTTAACTACTGGAATAGTTTCAATTCCTTCTTCCACTTCTGCTTGAACAGAAAAGAAAATCATATATCCCTGACATTATTTTTGTAAACATCTATCTGCTTGAGCCTCAGTCAGGAAATTTAGTTTCACTTCTGGATTCACCTTTGTAGCTTATGGACAAAGAACCGGAGTTTTATTCTTACAATCCAGTATTACATTGTTGGCAGACAGCTAATTCAATCCAATTATGACATCAATTTCATGAAAGGGCATACATATTAGATCAAGAGTAGTGCAACAATATTCATATTGAATGACACTATTTAGGCAGACATCTGATGTAACTACTTTAGCATTTGTAGGGGTTATGACACATGTGACATCATGTAGCTTGCTAATTGTAAGGCCCAAATGTTTAGCACATTCATAAGAAACAAAGGAATGACTTGCACCCGAATCAAACATAGCAATCACAGCATGATTATTGAGATAGATGATACCTTGGATCATCTCGGGTGATCTATGTGCATCTTCCCTTGTGAATGCAAATACTCACCCTTGAGTGCGTGGCCTTTGATCATTAGTTTCCTAGGGATAATTTTTGGAAAAGTGTCCAGGCTTCCCACAAGTATAACAGACATTATGCCCTAGCAAATACGATATATCTCTATGACTTTTGCCGCACTTGTCGCACACTCTGAACCTCGGGTCTCTATTATTTTTATTGCCTCTAAAATTTCCTCTGTTAGGCTCTTGTTCTGCTGCCACTATCTTTTCCTTTCCCTATTATAGCCACTGCAACCGGCTGCATTTCTGTTCTTGTTAGTTCTCTCAAGAGCAATAGTCTCTCTGCTCACCAGTCTCATCAGCATCCGGTGATTCAGACTATTCTCAATAATTCTATAGGCCTCTACTGCTTTATTGAACTGATGGTATTATTGGGGGTCATCTTATCTTTCAGGATAGCATTCAATCCCCTGATCATCCTCTTCGTCATCCACCATTCATCATCCACCTGTCACAGGTAAGTGGAATACTAGGAAAGGCGGATGAACTTTGCTAAGTACTCGTCAAAAGATTCTTTTTCTCCTTGTCTCAGTACAAGGAATTCTGCTTCTCGTTCATCCTGCATTGACTGGGGAAAATACTTCTCGTAAAACTGTTCAAGGAACACTTCCCACGTGATAGGAATGTGTCTAGCTTGTAACACCAGTTCAGTGTTCTTCCACCATCTATCAGCATCCCTTCCTAGTTGGTAGATTGCCATATGTGCTTTACTCTCATACGGATAACCCAGGACCTTGAAGATCTTCTATAGTCTACTGATCCAATCCTCCACTTTCTATACATCGAATGTTCCCTCGAATGTCGGAGGACTATGCTTACAGAACTTAGCCATCCACTGTTGAATACTAGCAGGATCTACTATCTGTCCTGTCTGTCTCATCATCTTTGTTATCTCTTGAACCATTTCTGGTTCTATATTAGCTGTACCAGTAGATTCTAGTTGCCGTAAATTCTCCACTACTTTTGCTACGGCCGCTGCTATGGCAGTATTCCTTTCCTGTTCGCTCCTTGCTTGAGCGGCTCTTACTTCTTTTATCAGTTTTTGTTATGGTTCCAGCGTTCTAGAATCAACTGATTAATGTCTCCAGCGTTTTGGGGTTCACCTTAAGAATTAGCTCTTCTTTAACAACATTACATAGACTTACTATTCACGAGTACATACATAGATTACAGCAACATTCATACATACATCTATTACATTATATTTTCTCATAGTGGATCCTAATGAACTCCCCTACTATATAGATCCAATCATAGATATCCTCAAAGGGTTCCTCATCAAAGTACTGATCTAGACCTTCTCTCCATGTTACTATAAGAGGCAATATATTATCCATGATATTTGTCCAAATTGTAAGGGTAAGGGTATTTGGATCATATGCTAGGTAGGCCTCTCTTACCCTTGTTATAAAATTCATGTAGATATGATATTCTTGATCTACTTCCCTGACCAACATCCTTCTTAAATCATATAGCTGCCTCGCCAATTCCACCGCTTTCTCGAACTGTTCCTCTATCATATTCTTTCCTGGTACCAACTCTATAACATAATTATGGTCCAGGTATATCTCTACTATTGGTTTCTTTGTTCCAATGGGACCTGGGATATCTATAGGGTCTGGTCTATGACTAGGTCCAAGTATGTCAACTGTATAACTAGGTCTAGGTTCATCAACTGGTTCAGGCACTTGACTTGTATCAGGGACATTTATCTCATTAGCCTGTCTAGGTACAGGTTCTACAGTTCCCATAACATAGGAGTACCCTTCCTCAACCTGATCTTCCTAAGGATCTTCCATCTCTATATCATCCATCGATCCATATCTCCCTCTTCATTAGAGTTGGCTTCCTCAGGAGGTACCACATTAATAGGCAGGGCTGGAATAGGTTCCTCATCTGATGACTCATCTATCCCATTTGATCCAATTGAAGAACTATCTAACCTGCCCAGTTCTGATTCACTGCTAGAATCATGGATGTGGATTACTAGAGGTAGTCCAAATTCTGGATCATATACCAAAGCCTCTACTACTTCTAGGTTCAGTGTCATATCCCCAATTTTTTTATATGATATGTGTACACAGTTTATCTACAATGGATATGAGATTCTTGGAATAAACTGTATCATATTGAGAAAGGAAAGGGAAGGATTAATAACTAAGGAAATAATAGGGACCAAAACAAAAATTGAAAAGCTTGAAGGCAAAAAGTGAAAGTAGAAGAAAAAGGAGGGACCTAAAGCAATTAATGAAAAGTTTAGGGACTAAGGTGCAATTATTCAAAAGTTGAGGGACCTAAATGTAAATATGGAAAAGTCGAGTTAAAACAGGCCAAAAATGCCCAGAATCATATCAAACCCAAATTTTACTAGTAGATAGACAAGAATATTTCGGTTAGTTTCACATAACATAGATTTTTGATTTGAGGTTCTGATTAATTGATATAAATTCCTAAAATCAAAAGGAATTGTTGCAGTATTTTTCAGACTTCAGAATTAGATGAAACTTTACAGCAAATTCATATATTTAATGTAAGAATTTATAAAATTGACAAAGTCAGAAAAGGAATCCTGTAGAAGCCATACGAGATTTTACAGTAAAATAAAATACCCGATAAATAGGATCGGGAGAGTTGTATTGTAAATTGGGCCAAAAAGGCAATACAGGCAATAAGCCCATATTAAGGCCCAAATGGTGCCATCATGAGCCTATTAAGGTGACTAGACAATTAAGTGGGCCAGAGACCAGAGCAGTCCAAGAAAAGTGTAAAATTACGAAAATGCCCCTAGATGCCCATACTGTACCAGTGATGGATGGAGGTCATTTTGATCATTCTAGACAAGAAAAAAATGTGGAACATAGTATAAATATGATTAGTTATATCTAGTATATGCCATAAGGAAGTACAAAGAGGGGTGAAATAGCAATTATGCCCTTAAGGTTAATATAGTGCAAGAAAGGACACAAGGGTATTTTGGTTATTTCTCAAGGGATGGATGGTAGATAAATACTCAGTATAATATTGTCAATAGTATGAGAAGCCTAGACATTGATTTCCATGAAAGAATACATATCCTGGTATATTATAAAAAAATTAGGAACAAAACACAGTCCGGTTGTTGTGAAATTGCTCCGATTGGTGCCGGATTGGACTAGAATTTTTCCAGAAGCTTCCTTCATGGGAATCACGCCACATACCCCTATTAGGTGTCCCATGAGCTTTCCTTTATGATGTCATAATTATTCATTTTGGAAAAAGTCAAATTCAAGATTAAATGTGAGCCCTTAGATCAAATAGTGCACAAATCAATCTTGGCCATCCATTTCAACCCAAATTTCTCTATAAATACCCCCTATTCAGATGGATTAGGTATGCACGGTGAACCATAGGGAAACTCTTACAAAATTTCCATTCAACCAAGTAAGAAGCACACAAAGTGAAGCAACAATCAAGGTAATAATCTCCCTTGATCTTGAGCTTTGTTCTAGTAAACTAGCTCATGGTTTAAGGGATTTTCATGCTATATTTCGCTTATGGTTGCTGCTGGAAGTGCTCCCTATATGTGGTTAAAATATGAATTTTATGTTATGGATAGTTTAGACAAGCTTAAATAAGCTAGAATCAAGTGGTATAAGCTTGGGAATTCAAGTATATTTGGATTTAGGGTTTGTTTGGTTGGAGGGTTTTGGAGGGGAGGGGAGGGGAGGGGAGGGGAAAGTTTGTTTGGTTGGGAAAAATGGAGGGGAGGGGAGGGGAGACTTTTTGTCTTTTTGTGGTCCCCTCCCCTCCCTCCCCTCCCCTCCCCTCCCCTCCCCTCCCCTCCAAAAGTGGGGGTTTTTGGAGGGTAGAGAAACTTTTGCCTCCTTTTGACTAAAATGCCCTAAGCTTTTTCTAATATTCCAATTATACCCTTAAACCTTTTTTTTATTTTTTTCACATCTAATTTTTTCTTTAATTGCATAATAATTATAATAAATTATAATAAAACTTAATAAGTATAATAAATTATTTATATATTATATTAAAATATATAATAATTATAAAATTAATAAAAAATAATGTTAAAATTTTAACATATTTTTTATTTTTTTTAATTTTATTATATATATAAATGAGATAAAAAAATTTAAGATTTATAAATTAAAAAATAATAATTTTAATATGAATATTTTAAATAAAGAATAAATAAATTTAAATAAAGAGATAAGGGTATTTTTGTTAATTTTTAATTAACCCCTCTCCCCTCCCCTCCCCTTCTGAACCAAACAAAAAACATTATTCATTAACCTCCCCTACCTTCCCCTACCCTCCCTTAAATTAACCTAACCTCCCCTCCCCTATAGTGAATCAAACAAAGCCTTAGGGTTTTGTGTTCTTGCTGGAACTGTGTGACACTATTCATATGATGGAATTTCATACTTTTGATTCTTCCAATGAGTTTAAAATAAAAAATTGTGTGGGGATAAAGTAGGAGAACAAGTATTGAAAGCATTGGAATGAAAATGTGAATTTTTAGCAAACAAGAGCATGCATTTTTGTTTGGTACTGTAGCAATTGGTATGTTTTGATTCTGGAAATTGTGATTTCATATTTGGATTCTACATGAAAATTTATGTGGAAATGAACTATGAGAATTTATTTTGGAAATATGGAAGTATGAAACATAAAAGAGAGAAAGAAAGGAAGTTAGTGAAAACCTAGTCTTGGATTTGGTTTCAAGTTGAGTTGTAACTTGATATTATGTTGTAATAGCTAGGTTTTGACATTTGTGAAGGAAGGAAAGCACATCAAGAAGGTCTTGACCAAGATAGCTAAGAGGTAGCAAGGATACCTAACTATAACTCATGTTTGTTTAATTGTTTGCTTGCTTGTTGATTCTGGTGTTTGGTTGAGCATGAGAATGTGTCATCATGTTAATGATGATATATGAATGATTGCAACTCCTTGCAAGTTATGTCATGACAATATGCATGTTAGAGTTTGCTTATGTACCATTATGAATTAGCTCCCATCTCATGATAACATGTTAAGCATTCAATTAATCATGCATGATATTATAATTTGTGTAACATGCTATTGAGATTTCCATGAAATCTCATTCATTCCATATGCATAATCTTGTTATAGGTGCTGGAACTTCACATGGAAAAAGGGTAAACATAGATGAATGATTTTGTATAATAAGTCACACGAGTTACTTAACCTTATGGAAGCATATGATAGCGTTGTTGGAAATCGTGCCCTAGGGGCCAATCATTGTCTTATGAACATTATTGATTTATGAATTTATTAATTGTGTTATCATATTATTTGCATATTTATTGTGATGACCATCATTGGATAATTCATGATCTTATCCTAAATGTTCCTAGTCGGTCATCTATGTGGGAGCAGAGATAAAATAAGGCCAGTATGACTTTAAAGATGTATAGAGATATAAATCAAAGTCATAGGCATATGTAAGAGTATAAGGTGTTGGACCGACCCGCTATGAGAGAGCTGCATGGGTTACGTCATAAGCTTCTCTCACATACAAACCATGTCATTATGCCCTTTGACTTGAGATCATCATGGATTCCTACATGACAAACGCTCAGCTTTGACCTAGTCAAAAGTCACTTTTGACCGAGTGATCATAAAGACTATGTTCGGGCTTAGTGATTTTTCATGCGGAGAAATGTGAATGGTCAAGATGGAATTTGTCCCTCACATTCGTAGAGAGATATTACTGGGCCCCTTGATGAGTGAGTCTGAGAAATGTATGGCCATACTATAATGGAAAGGTAGTTCCATTTTTATAGTCAGACTACTCAGGGATCGAGAAAGTAACGATCAAGAATAAGAGGAAGACATTATCCATGCCTCATCCATGACCAAAATATAGCGTGCAGAAAGGACATGATATGGTTGTATAAAAGGTTACATCGTTTATCGATCCTCATATGATTTGGGTAGTCGTTATGTCTAGCTAGAGACCGCTTGCGACTTGTGGGCCAGTATAGCAAATAGCCCACTGCCAACTTCATATAGGCCTACAGGGTCGCACATAAACAGATTCAATGAATGATCCAAGGTTGATGTATATATTTATTTATATTTATATTCGTATATATATATAAATTCATATATATAAATTATATATAAGGGATATATAGGATTTAATTTATAAGGATAAATTAAATCTCTATCATGTTTGAATTTGAAATTCAAATTGATAGGATATCTCATATAAGAGATATTTACAAGATTTAATTTATAAGGATAAATTAAATCTCTATCACGTTTGAATTTGAAATTCAAATTGATAGAATATCTCATAAAAGATATATTTACAAGATTTAATTAATAAGGATAGATTAAATCTCTATCACGTTTGAATTTGAAATTCAAATTGACATGATATCTCAAATTTGATTTATGAGAATAAATCAAATATAGTCTAGTCTTATTTTTTTAAAATTAAATAAATAGGTTAATTAAATATGTGGGACGGATTTAATATAAATATCATTTATTTAATTAGTTTCTTATCAAATTATACAATATATGATATTGTATTAATTTTGAAATTAATATAGATTAATTCCAAAATCCAATACGATTGAGAAAAACGCAGAGCATCCTATATATCTTATTTTAGGAGCTACGTTTTTTAAATAATGCATAACAAAAAGGCCGAAGGGAATCTGTAAAAGGTTTGCAGATAAGAAACTGCTGAAGTAGAGACAAAGAGGACGAATTGTTGAGAAAGCCTTGGAGGGATAGGAGACGCTAGCACGTCGTTCGCGGTTGGAACGCTGTTCGTATGGATACCAGTAGAGGGAGCCGACCTGAGGCGTCGACTTCTTGCGATCAGAAAGAGAGCACGAGCCGCGAAGATAAGCTGTGGAGGTCGCTGAGGAACACTCCGTCGACTTCTTGCGATCGAAAGGAGATCACCAGCTGCGGAGAGGAGCTGTGGAAGTCACAGAGGAACATTGAGGGTAATGCTTCTTCCCACTTGACTTAAACACATACGGTAGATCCTGGCAAGGGATGGAAAAATTTTTAAGTTAATTTCCGCTGCGTGTCTTCCAATTCCTTACAAGTATAGCAAATGGTCCACTGCCAACTTCATATGGGCCTATAGGGTCACACACAAAATAGCCCAACATGAGCTATGATGTCCAGATTCATTGAATCTAAGACATGTCCAGATTCAATAAATGATCCAGGGTAGATGTATATATTTATTTATATTTATATTCATATATATATAAATTCGTATATATATATTATATATAAGAGATATATGAGATTTAATTTATAAGGATAAATTAAATCTCTATCACATTTGAATTTGAAATTCAAATTGATATGATATCTTAAATTTGATTTATGAGAATAAATCAAATATAGTTCTGTCTTATCTTTATTTGAAGTTAAATAAATAGGTGAATTAAATTTATGGGACGGATTTAATATAAATATTATTTATTTAATTAGTTTCTTATCAAATTATACAATATATGATATTGTATTAATTTTGAAATTAATATAAGATTAACTCTAAAATCCAATTCGGTAGAGGAAAATGCATAGCATCCTATATATCTTATTTTAGGAGCTACGTTTTAAAACATATAGAACACAAAAAGGCTGAAGGGGAATCTGCAAAAGGTTTACAGATAAGAAACTGCCGAAATAGAGACAGAGAGGACGAATTCTTGAGAAAGCCCTGGAGGGACAGGAGACTCTAGCACGTCGTTCATGGTTGGAACGCTATTCATGTGGATACCAGTAGAGGAAGCCAACCTGAGTCATCGACTTCTTGCGATCGGAAAGGGAGCACGAGCCGCGGAGAGAAGCTGTGAATGTCATAACCAGAAGCTATGGAAGTCGCTGAGGAACACTGAGGGTAATGCTTCTTCCCACTTGAATTAAACACATACGGTAGATCCTGGCAAGGAATGGAAAAAATTTTAAGTTAATTTCTGCTGCGTGTCTTCCAATTCCTTACAAGCATGTATGGTTGTATGATGTATGATTTTGTATTTCTGTTTTGAGGACGTGACGGTGTGATGATGGTTAGAATTCCTTAATCAATGAGTTTGAATCTGAAATTTTGCATGACTAAAGCTAAGATACAGAGCTTTAAATTAACACCAAGAATGCCTCATTTGGTTAAGAATCCAAATTGTTATGATTTTCCAAATTGGTAACATAGTTCATTTGGATAAGTAACCAAAGAGAAATGAATTTTTGAAGTTAAAGCAAAGAAACTGAAACTTCCAGATTTTACCAAATGAACAGTGATTTTCAACGAATAAACTGATTTTATTTGGACAAGAAAATCACAGTTTCATATTTTTACCCCAAACATCTATGAAAGAGATTTCATTAGAAATTAGAACCATATTATTTCAATTTTTCTACAATTAATTATAAATTTTCAAAGTAGGATACATGTTTTGGAATTACCAAATGAACAGTAAAAGTGAACAGTACCCCCCGAGAGCAATTCTTTTGAAAATGAAGGTTTTCAAAGCAAATGATCATGTAATTGGTCCCAATCACTTCTAATAGAGTATAATTAAGGTTAAAAATAAGAATGTGACATTTTGGTATCAGAGCAAATGATTCTAGCTTAGGAAATGCTCTAATTAGATTAGTTATAGATTAATACATAAGTAAATATCTACATAATTGACACTAAGTTAATTATTGAAGGGTAAAGATGATTGATTCTAGAACTTCAGAGACTACAGTAAACCAAGGAGACCTAATGCCTGAGGTATTTAGTTCATATAGGTCAGGATTGAACCCAGAAGTAGTAGAGGCTTTGGTATATGATCCAGACTTTGGACTGCCTCCAGTGATCCACATCCATGATTTTAGCAGTGAATCATAACTGGGCAGGTTAGATAATTCTTCAGTTGGATTAAATGGGACAGATGAGTCATCAGATAAGGAACCTATTCTAGCCCTACCTATTAATGTGGTACCTCTTGAGGAAGCCAACTCTAATAGAGAGGGAGATATAGATCATATGGATGATATAGAGACAGAAGATCCTCAGGAAGATCAGGTTGAGGAGGGGTACTCCTATATTGTGGGAACTGTAGAACCTGTACCTAGACAGGCTACTGACATAAATGTCCCTGATACAACTCAAGTGCCTAAACCAGTTGATGAACCTAGACCAAGTTATACAATTGACATACCCGGACCTAGTCACAAACCAGACCCTACAGATATCCCAAGTCCTAGTGGAACTAAGAAACCAATGGTAGAGATATACCTGGACTATAATTATGTTATAGAGTTGGTACCAGGAAAGAATATGACAGAGGAATAGTTTGAGAAAATGGTGGAATTGGCGAGGCAGCTATATCATGGATGTTGGTCAGGGAAGTAGATCAAGAATATCAAATCTACATGGATTTCATAACAAGGGTAAGAGGGGCCTACCAAGCATATAATCCAGATACCCTTACCCTTACAATTTGGATAAATATCACGGATGATATATTGCCTCTTATAGCAACATGAAGAGAAGGTCTAGATCAGTACTTTTATGAGGAACCCTTTGAGGATATTGTTAGGAATTAGAAGACACGCAGCGGAAATTAATTTAAAAATTTTTCCATTCCTTGCCAGGATCTACTGTATGTGTTTAAGTCAAGTGGGAAGGAGCATTACCTTCAGTGCTTCTCAGCGACTTCCATAGCTTTTCTCCGTGGCTCGTGCTCTCTTTCTGATCGCAAGAAGTCGACGCCTCAGGTCGGCTTCCTTTACTGGTATCCACACGAACAGTGTTCCAACCACGAATGACGTGCTAGTGTCTCCTGTCCCTCCAAGGCTCTCTTAAGAATTCGTCCTCTCCATCTCTACTTCAGCAGTTTCTTATCTGCAAAACCTTTTTGCAGATTCCCTTCAGCCTTTTGTGTTATGTGTGGTTCAAAAAAATGTAGCTCCTAAAATCAAATATATAGGATGCTCTGCGTGTTTTTTCAACTAAATTGGATTTTTGGAATTAATCTATATTAATTCTGAAATTAATACAATATGATTAGCCCCTACGGCACAATTAATAAATTCATAAATCAACAATGTTCATAAGACAATGATTGACCCCTACGGCATAATTTCCAACAGCCTCCCACTTGTACTAGGTACAATCATTAAGTTGACTAATTTCTATTGACCTAACATGACGCTCATGCTTTGCCTGCACAAGCGGCTTTGTTAGATGATTAGCAACATTATCTTCTCCTGCTACTTTGCATATTTTATATCACCTCTATCATTGATTTCTCTAATGAGATGAAATTTCCTGAGTATATGCTTGGTCCTTTGATGTGACCTAGGCTCTTTGGCCGGTGTAATGGCACCGCTATTGTCACAGAGCAAAGTTATTGGATCTGAGATGGTAGGTATCACCCCTAGTTCTGTGATGAACTTCCTGATCCAAATAGCTTCCTTAGCTGCATCAGATGCTGCTATATACTCAACTTCTGTTGTAGAATCTGCTACAGTGCCCTGCTTAGAGCTCTTCCAGCTTACTGCTCTATTATTGAGGAGGAATATATATCCAGACTGCGACTTTTGGTTGTCTTGGTCAGTTTGGAAACTCGCATATGTGTAACCAGTTACACAGAGTTTGTCATCCAATCCACCATAGACCAAACGTAAGTCCTTAGTCCTTCTTAAGTACTTAAGGATATTCTTGACAGCAGTCCACTGGCCCTCACCAGGGTCCTATTGATATCTGCTAGTCATACTTAAAGCAAACGAGATATCCGGTCGAGTACATAACATGGCGTACATGATAGATCCTATGGCCAAGGCATATAGAACTTTACTCATGCGACCTCACTGATCAGATGTACTAGGACACAGATCTTTATTTAGGTGAATACCATGAGACATGGGTATGAAACCCCTCTTTGATTCGTGCCTACTGAACCTATACAGTATTTTGTCTATGTATGTACTCTGACTGAGTCCTAGAAGTCTTTTAGATCTATCTCTATAGATCTTGATTCCTAGGATTGACAATCTTAACCAAGAATTGACAATCTGCAAGGTAGGAATGTCATTTCCAATAAGGAGGATGTCATCGACATAGAGTACCAAAAACACAACTTTTCTCCCACTAACCTTCTTGTACACATAAGGTTCATCAATATTTTGAAGAAATCCAAACCCTTTGACTACTTCATCAAAACGATGATTCCAACTCCGAGAGGCTTGCTTCAGTCCATAAATGGACCTTTGAAGCTTGCACACTTTACCAGAGTCCTCATAACGCACACACCCTTCAGGTTGTATCATGTACACATCCTCAAGGAGCTTTCCATTAAGGAAGGCTGTCTTGACGTCTATCTGCCATATTTTATAGTCATAATATACTGCTATGGCAAAGAGAATTCTGATTGATTTGGCCATTGCAACTGGGGAAAAGGTCTCATCATAGTCCACACCATTAGTTTGAGTAAATCCTTTTGCAACCAGTCGTGCCTTGAAGACATTTACATTGCCATCCATATCAATTTTCTCCTTAAAAACCCACTTGCACCCGACAGTTTTTACACCTTCAGGTGGGTCGACTAAGGTCTAAACCTGATTGTCATACATGGATTGCATCTCAGACTTCATGGCATTAAGCCATTTTTCAGAGTTTGGTCCCACTATAGCTTCTCGATAGGTAGTCAGCTCATCAATGAGCAACACATCACGACTATTAGAAATCAGAAATCCATATCTCTGAGGCTGAAGTCATGTCCTATTAGATTTCTATGGACCTTGCGTGACTTGAGGAGTCTCAACAACTTGTTGTGAGTCTTCTTTATTTTCCATCTGTAGTTTTGTGGTGTCTTGTGGCTCTTAAACTTCTTCGAGGTGTACCTTTCTCCCACTAGTTCTTTTAGAGATAAATTCTCGTTCGAGAAAGATACCATTTTTTACAACAAACACTTTGTTATCAGCAGGGTTGTAGACATAGTTTCCCTTAGTTTCCTTAGGATATCCCACAAAAAGGTACTTTGAGGATTTGGGAGCTAATTTGTCTGAGGTTTGTTGCTTAACATAGACCTCGCATCCCCAAATCTTGAGGAAAGACAAACTAGGCATCCTCCTAGTCCATATCTCATATGGAGTCTTTTCAATTGCCTTAGATGTAACACGATTGAGTGTGAACGCAGCTGTCTCTAGGGCATGGCCCCAAAAGGAGGGTGGAAGATCTGTTTGACTCATCATAGATCAAACCATATCTAAAAGTGTTCGATTCCTCCGTTCAGAAATGCCATTCCATTATGGTGTCCCTGGAGGAGTCAATTGTGAGACTATCCCACAACTCCTAAGATGATCAATGAAATGTTGGCTCAAATATTCACCACCCCGATCAAATCGAAGGGCTTTAATTGTTTTGCCAAGCTGGTTTTGTATTTCATTTTGAAATATTTTGAACATTTCAAAAGATTCGGATTTATGCTTTATCAGATAGATGTACCCATATCTGCTATAATCATCTATGAATGTTATAAAGTACGAATAACCTCCTCTGGCATTTGTGTTCATCGGTCCACACACATGTGTATATATGAGGCCCAATAAATCAGTAGCCCTCTCACTGTACCCAGTGAAAGGTGACTTTGTCATCTTTTCTAATAAGCAAGACTCGCAAGTGTCATATGATTCAAAATCAAATGTGTTGAGAAATCCATCTTGATAGAGTTTCGAAATGCGTTTCTCATTTATGTGGCCTAGACGACAGTGCCAGAGGTATGTCGGATTCAAATCGTTTGGTTTGACCCTTTTGGCGGTTATGTTATAGATATTTCCATGATTGGGTTATTTCAAATTTAATATGTAATGATCAACATGCAAATCACCATGAGCATAGAAAATATCATTACGATAAATAGAATATCTACTATTCCCAGCAATGGAAGTGAAACCTTCCTTATCCAAATAAGAAAGTGAAACTATGTTACTTCTTAAAGTAGGAACATAATAGCAATTGTTCAAAGCTAACAAAGCCCAGTGGGCAGAACTAATTCATAAGTGCCTACAACTAACGCAGCAACCCTTGCTCTGTTTCCAACTTGTAGGTCAACTTCACCCTTTTTCAGGTTCTTACTATCCTTTAGTCCCTACATATTTGTACAAATGTGAGAACCACATGCAGTATCTAATACCCATGTGGTAGAAGTAGAAAGATGAATGTCTATAACATAAATACCTAAAGCGATAGCCCCGCTATCCTTCTTGTTCTTTTTCAGATCTTTGAGATAGAGTTTGCAATTCCTCTTCCAATAACCAGGTTCATCATATGATCTGGCATATTTTTAATCCCATCTAATGCCTTGAGACCCAAAACCATTTTGTTAATCTCAATTAAGTCAAACAATAATAAACTTGTGAGAGTAGCAACATTACTCTTGGTTATCTCCCTAAGATAACTCAAATGCACCCACTTTGGCGGAGTCCACAATTGAGCGATCGAGGTTTTGACAAGTGTTCATAAATTGACAGCATTATGACTTAAGATTTCATTTAGAGAGCTTAATTTAACTATTTGGTTTATAAGAATGCATGTTTCTCATTTTGTATCTCATACAAGTAATATGCATGTGCTGATATAATCATAAGATGCATAATTTAAACATGATATAATATAGCTCACCTATCCTAAGTCCACTCAAGCCAATGAGAGGAGCTCTCTAGTAAGAAAAGGAAAATTACATATAGAAATCTCTTTTAACATTCGAGGGGAGTGAGATGAGAAGAGAAGGTACATTAAGAGTATATAGAGGAAGGCACGACATGCAGGCCGTATTTAAAAATTACAACACTTGCAATCTAGAGCCACATTGTTCACCATACCCAAACATTCAAGCATCAATATTCAGATTTAATTGAAGGGAAATTAATATTTCAAAACTAAAACATTCACAAAACAATGTATGTTACGGTTATGTTGCGCTACGAACAGGTAGCCACGGCGATCCCGCTAGCCGGTTAGCGGGCGGGGTCTGGGGTAGCGGCCTGAAATTTTTTTTCATAAATAATCACAAATCTGAATTTGTTTTTCTTATACCCTATCACTATTAATTAATCAAATCAAAACGCATGCACCACCAATTTCAATTCTCTTTCAGATTCCTTATATGTCATACATAAAACGGATTCCTTATATGTCACACATAAAATGCATGTTATCATATGGTCAGCTACGACTAACACATATCATATGAATCAACAATCAAGCCTAACTTAAACATAAAATGACATGGCTCTAATACCACTGTAAGGAATTGGAAGACACACAGCAGAAACTAACTTAAAATTTTTTTCATTCCCTGCCAAGATCTACTGTATGTGTTTAAGTCAAGTGGAAAGAAGTGTTACCCTCAGTATTCAGTCATGACTTTCTCAGCTTCTGGTTGCGATGTCCACAGCTTCTCTCCGCGGCTCGTGATCTCTTTTTGATCGCAAGAAGTCGACGACTCAGGTCGACTTTCTCTACTGGTATCCACATGAACAGCGTTCCAACCACGAACGACGTGCTAGCGCTTCCTGTCCCTCCAGGGCTTACTCAAGAATTCGTCCTCTCCGTCTCTATTTCGGCAGTTTCTTATCTGCAAACCTTTTTGCGGATTCCCGTTCATATTTTTTTTCAGTCCCAACCGTAGCTCCTAAATATCATATATATAGGATGCTATGCGTGTTACCACAGACTTGGATTTTTTTAGAATTAATCTTATATTAATTTCAAAATTAATACAATATCATATATTGTATAATTTGATAAGAAACTAATTAAATAAATAGTGTTTGTATTAAATCCATCCCACAGATTTAATTCACCCATTTATTTAATTTAAAATAAAGATAAGAAGGAATTATATTTGATATATTCTCATAAATTAAATTTGAGATATCATATCAATTTGAATTTCAAATTCAAACGTGATAGAGATTTAATTTTATCCTTATAAATTAAATCTTGTAAATATCTCTTATATGAGATATCATATCAATTTGAATTTCAAATTCGAACGTGATAGAAATTTAATTTTATCCTTATAAATTAAATCTTATAAATATCTCTTATATAAGATATCATATCAATTTGAATTTTAAATTCAAACGTGATAGAGATTTAATTTATCCTTATAAATTAAATCTTGTAAATATCTCTTATATATAATATATATATATATATATATACAAATTTATAAAAATACAAATATAAATATAAATAAATATATACATCAACCCTGGATCATTCATTGAATCTGGACATGTCTTAGATTCAATGAATCTGGACATCATAGCTCGTGTTGGGCTATTTTGTGTGCAACCCTGTAGGCCCATATGAAGTTGTCAGTGGGCCATTTACTATACTGACTCACAAGTCGCAAGCGGTCTTTAGCAAGATATCACGACTACCCAAATCATATGAGGATTGATGAACAATGTAACCTTTTATACAACCATATCATGTCCCTTTTGTCACACGATATTTTGGTCATGGATGAGGCATGGAGAATGTCATCCTCCTATTTCTGACTGTTACTTTCCCGATCTCTGAGTAGTCTGACTATAGAAATGGAACTACCTTTCCATTACAGTATGACCATACATTTATCAGGCTCACTCATTGAGAAGCCCAGTAATATCTCTCTACCAATGTGAGGGACAAATTCCATCTTGACCATTCACATTCCTCCGCACGGAAAACCACTAAGCCCAAACATAGTCTTTGTGATCACTTGGTAAAAAGTGACTTTTGACTAGGTCAAGGCTGAGCGTTTGTCATGTAGGAATCCATGATGATCTCAGGTCAAAGGGCATAGTGACATGGTTTATATATGAGAGAAACTTATGACTTAACCCATGCAACTCTCTTATAGCGGGTCGGTCCAACACCTTGTACTCTTATATGTGCCTATGACTTTGATTTATATCTCTATACATCTTCAAAGTCATACTGGTCTTATTTTATCTCTACTCCCGCATAGATGATCGACCAGGGATATTTAGGATAAGATCATGAGTTATCCAAGGATGGTCATCACAGTAAACATGCAAATAATATTATAACACAATTAATAAATTCATAAATCAACAATGTTCATAAGACAATGATTGGCCCCTAGGGCACAATTTCCAACACAGTACTCTTGCTGGTAACATTTGAAAATAATAATAAAGTCAACTGATACGTTTTAGGTGAGGGTATGATCAGTTTTACTACTAGAAAAAAGGCTTTTAACAGTGGTTAGAAGTGACATTCCACGGCAGTTTTACGAGCAGCGTGAACTGTACTGCAATTGTAAGTCCAACATTTAACCGTGGTTTCAAAACCACCATTAAATGGTAGACTTACAATGGCAGTTGTAATATTAAAATCACCGTTATAGTGTAATTAATTAACAGTGGTTATATTATTAATATCCATTAATGTATAATTTTCCCAATGTTGTTAGTAGTCATTTCTTTTTATTTATAAGCTTTACACGACAGTTTTCATTAAAATGCCATGGAAAGCTTTTTTTGAATCATTTATTTTATTTATCCTTTATGTCTCCCTCAATTTGGTATAGTCAAGATAGACCATTTAATTCCATGTATCAAAATATGAAGTCAGCAATCCCAAAATCCAAATGGTCATACAATCATCTGAATTGGTAAACTTTCACTGAACCTATATATCTGTACATCATATATAAAAGAAGGAAATAGTTGAAGAGGAATCCTAAACAAGTTAAAAGACAATTCTAGACATCAAAATATTAACTAAAAATGTACTTCAACATGTTTAAAAAACAACAAGTAAATGTTAAAACCAAGAATATTAATCATGCAATGAATTAAGTAATCAAAGGGACATTTGTTACAACATAATAAACTAATTTCCTACTAGTTTGTATCCACCCAAATTTCTTCACAATGATTATCCCTAATAGCATATTCATTATCTTCAAATCAAACTTTGTTGTCATTATAGGTCTAGCAGTTGTTAAAGGTGGGGTTTTATCGAGGTTGAACCCTAAGTCACTGTCATCACCAA
Source organism: Leucaena leucocephala (assembly GCA_037074615.1). Lineage (NCBI taxonomy): Eukaryota > Viridiplantae > Streptophyta > Magnoliopsida > Fabales > Fabaceae > Leucaena > Leucaena leucocephala. The sequence continues at coordinate 3,809,015 of CM073527.1, forward strand.
CTGCTTGTTTTTTACCTTAGAGCACAATAGAAAGATCTTTATTTGCTGGATTAGTGACATAAAAAACTTGAATTACTTGACTTACTAAAATGAATGGCTCATCTAGGTATCAAACTCTCTGAAGATTGACTTAAACAAATCCAAATTTCTCATCTATTGGATAGCATTACTATTAAGCCACTTACATTTCAAGACTGGCACTTTAACTGAAACATCCTTACTTTCATATGTCTTAGAAACCAAACGGTAGCATCTAAAACTACTTTTAACGTCATTAAAGTCAAATTACACAATCTAGAATTTTACTCTACCGAGTACTATTCATTGTGTAAATTCTAGAGAAGTGACCTGACTTCAAAAAATCAAAATTAAATGTAGAAAACTCGAAATGAAGTGGTTCAAATTGCTACACAAAGCTAACTTAATGATCTTCCAGGGAAAACTAACTCGTTAACCATGCCTTGACCCAGTCAATGTCAGTCAATGCTCAAATTTTACTATTCATCCAGTATCCTTCCCTTGATTCCAACATTTTTTGTCCTAACTTTGAAAAATCATATCTCCATGTGTAGAATCCAAATGAGATGTTCTATATATCAAATGGAAGTTTGGTATGTCTACTATTTACTGGTAAAATATCATACATTTATTCAATCATTTACTATTTCTAATTATAACTCAATTGTCACTAACTCACCACGAGTTATTGTTCATCGTGACAATTTCCAACAACTAATTTATACATACATCAATCATATATCAATCATGCTAAATAATTATTAACTTCTCTTCATGCATATTTATTTTCTCCATCTTGAGAAGACCTGTTATAATTGGATTGATATGGAAGGGGGTGAGATTTCTGGGGAAATCTCAGTAGCAAATGGAAACCATACAATGTATGCAACTATATGCTTGATATTACTATGTGTGCACTTAATGATCATGCTTGCATAATGATAACATACATGCTTCCATGTTACTTAATTATAACATATGTCTATAGCATAAAAACAAATAGAGCATTACTTAATCATACATGCTTCATATCATCAAAGTAAGTAAACATCACATAAAACATCCAAGCAATATAAGCATACAAGTAGGTAAGTACCTGACGTGTAGCATTTCCTCTAGCTCTTTGCATTTGATCTAGGGTTCCTTCTTTTCATAGGTCAGAGACTATACATAGCATAATAATGTCTTTATTATTATCTTATCCAGTATAGTTCTACTTAACTCATGCTTAACTTGATGTAATACCCTTAATCTGACAATCCCTTAACTTTCTTTCTATCTATGGCTAACCTTATTAAGAGAGATATTTCTCTACTCTAACTACTAAATTCATAAGAAAAATCCTCTAATTTATTAGAGTAGGGACTAGAATAAATTACTTACCTTATTTCTAAGCTTGCCAACTCCCTAAGCTCCTTGGATTGCTCCAAGTTCCGCCAGAACTCCTCCTGTTTCCTTCATTCCTTTCTCTTTCTTTCTCTCTCTTTCTCTTTTTTTCTCTTCTTTTCCTCTTGCTGGCTGTGAATGGAATGGAGGGAGGGGTGGGGTATTTATAGGTGGAAGGAGGTGGAATGGATGGTCCAAATCGAATCGCGATGAACGACTCAAATCGCTTAGCTTCCTCAAGAAGCCATGCTCACATCATCATGATGACATCACTGTCCTAGATGACTCATCAAAATGACAGCATCCATGGACACCTCACAAGCTTAGGTGGCACAATAGTGGGGCCCTCAGGACACCTCACCAGTTGACTTAGTGTTTCCATAGAATTCTAGAGTTTTATCCCAGAATGAACGGCTGAGATCATGCCACATGTCCTTAGCTTTTTCTTCTTTCCCTAGACTCATGCCATGTGGCTTCTTGTGGGTCCCATGAGGACACCTTTCATGCTACCTCATGGTTCTGGATGAGTCTAAAGCTCTAACTAATCACTTTTCTCAGTTCTATCTTTAACCGGGTAACTTTACTTTATGAAAAAGTATTAAACTATTACTTTAATGCCACTTAAACCTAACCTAATCATTGGGCCACACTTTTGGACCCTTGGAATGCTATCTTGGCCTCTAATCAAGCTCAAGCACTCTGGTGGTTTAATTTCCAAGAAACATCCCTTAGCAAATTACCAAAATGCCCTTAATTCCTCTTTAATAATTCTAAGGGCATTATTGTATTTTCATACTTTACTAGAGTATTTCTTGACCCTGGTAAATTATCCAGATAACCTTCCTTGACTAGCTAACATTAATCAAATGACCAAAATATCCTTTACTCATTATTTAATTATTTTACAAGATAGAGGTATTTTCGTTATTTTGCACTTATATATGAGGTCCATAGGATCTGATAAAAATTTTGGATAACTTTCAGGCTATCAGATAAACATCAGCTATCTGTAACTCTAATAAAATTTCTGTATCATGCTAGATTAACCAGCATAACTTTCTCTATCTATTGATGAATTTTGAGACTGAAATGCTTCCAGGCAGTTCTAAGCCTTTTTTGGCTGAATTTTCTATAATTACAATTTTGCCCTTGGAAATTACACTTTAGTCCCTCAACTTTTCATAATTACACTTAATGGCCCATAACTTTTATCTACTTTCATTTTTGGCTTTGGGACTTTTAGACTTTTTAGTTTAGTCCCTATCTTTCTTCAAAATGACCATTATGCCCCTAGGGACTTTCACTATTTACAATTTAGTCTCTGATCTTTCACTTTCTTACAGTTTAGTCCCTAAACATCATATTATTTATGGCACTTCTGCTCCACAAGGCCTGGTAGCCTACCTCTTTCAGGCTATATACTGGGCTTTTATGTCTAAAAATCAGGATATGACATTAACTAACTTCCTATATCTCTTCAATCACTTTATAATATGGCATGGATGCCAACATTGGCCTTTTATCTTTTGAACTTGTAAAATGCATCACTTCAACCTCAACCAAAACCCTATTATTTTGCATTATACTTTTGTCATATTGGGTTTTTGTGTAAAGAGAGTAGCCATTTATGTCATATCCTTCCCAACACAACCTCAAAATAAGGCCCTATAACTAGCCTTTGTATTGTCTTAAAAGGATTGTTATCCTTTCAACACTTCTTGCTTGAACCATACTATAAAAGACCTATTGTGCTCATTAGCTAGTTACATATCGCCTTTTCTTGGGTTCATGTTCCTGAGCATTCAAGTATTGCAGAACTTCATCTTTATTGTTCAAAATATAAAGATGTGCTTGCATCACCAATTCGAGAGACATGCACTTCACTTAGGCACCACGAGTTCCCCTACTTTTTCTCCCCTAGTCATGCCGAGATTGAGGAAGTTCAATTGCCTTTACCCAAGCAAGACATGAGTTATAAAATTCAACTGCCTTTTCAGCTATATACCTCTAAAAAAATTATGCCTCAAGCTCATAAGGATTTTTAGAATACCCTTTAAGGATTTTCATGTATCTCTCAAACGGGTACATCTACCTTAAGTGCACAGGACCACAAAGTCTAATCTCACGTACCAAGTAAGCAATCAAATGTACTATGATGTCAAAAAATGCTGGAGGGAAGTGCATCTCCAACTGGGAGAGAAAAACATAACCTTCATTCTTTAATTCATCTAATTCAATAGGATAATCACTTTGCTATAAATAGCATTAAAAAATATACAAAGTCTAGTAATAGTACTCCTTATATCATATTTCATAATGCCTCAAATAGCTATTGGTAGTAATTATTGCATCAACATATGTCAATCGTGGGACTTCATGCACGTTGTCTTCAAATCTTACATTGATACAAGCTTCCTAATATTTGATGAATACCCTGTGACACCTTAATACCATGCAAACACTCACAAAGGCTTGTTTTTTCTTATTTGGATAGCATATGTTTTGTTGGGTATAAATTGGGTACAAATAAACTATTTTACTACCCTCTCTTTGGAAAACTTAAAGTTTAAATGGCATAGATATGCGAGGCTAGCCTTTCCTCAGTTAGCTGAAAGAGAATAGCTGACTCAGTTATAGATTACAGTGCAGCCAAGGACACAAATCCTTCAGGCTAGAGACTCAGAAATCTTACAGGTGATAAGAGATGATATGAGAGAATGAATATAACCTAAGGTAGCCACAGATTCAAAGATAAAGTGACTCCCCTATTCCTTATGTAAGAAAGAGTAAAGAAGGGTTGAGTCTATACCATAGTAAGAGGGTAAAGTGGTAGCCTAAGTTAAATAAGTGAATGACTTAGGTACCTGAATAGATGATCAGGACCTAACAATTAAGGTAATAAAGGAACATAATACTTTAAAGTCTACTTGGTTAATTGTTTAATTGCAATGTGAGTATAAGGGATGGTTGAACAGATGTATGTAATAATGATATTGCTTATGTTACTATAAGTTATGATGAGAAGTTACATCTCCTTATAGTTGTCATATGATGACACGCATGTTAGAGAATGCTTAAATGATTGCATCTCCATGCATATTATGCATGTTGAGTATGCTATGATGGATGAATATTCCCCTTTACATTACATGTAGGGTAGAGTATATATGATGAGAAAGTTATGTTGCTCCCATGCCCTATGACATGCATTTAAATAATTCAACTTGGTAAGGATGAAGCAACAGCAAAAGGCTAAACGCGATAGTTAGCTAGTTAAGTCCCAAAGAGTAGAAAGAGAAATTATGATCAAATAGTGATAGTCAATAAGATAGAGAATGAGATTGAAGATGATGATTAATAGTGAATATGTAGATAAATGATTATGATACTCACGATATGTCCCTTCAGTAAGGGTAAGATGTATGAAAGATGTGGCCCTAAGAAGGAGCAAATTCTAAGTGATATAAGTTAATGTTGTTGTAATAGAGCTAGATTGCTCTTGTGATAGAGTAAGATTACTTTTGAAATGAAACCAAGAGATGGACAGCATAGCTCATGTAGAGTAATATTCTTCAGATGAGATGAATAGATAATGATAGACATATGTATGGTAGAGCCTGTGTAGCTCTCTGCAGTAATGGATATGGTAAAGTTATAAAGTATGAGAATGATATGAGAAGTTCTTGAGTGATAGAGGAAATGAGTAAAGTCCTAATAGATAATATTGGCTTGTGTGATCATTTTTGGGGAATTATTTGTGGAGTTAACAACTATGTAAAAGTGACTAAACTTGTAACTTTGTCCATTGGTTTAGGTCTTCCAGAGATGACAATATAGTACAACAGAATCGCAGTAGATGCCAAAGGATTGCAGTAGATCCTAGTATGACTCACAGGGTCGCAGTTAGATCCTAAAGAAGCTTACGGTTGATCGCAATAGATTCCGAGGGTCCCAATAGACCAAGCCTAAAGCAAGAAAGTAATGAGCCATAAGTACAGTATTTCTTTGGAAGGACGAATACTAAGAAAAAGTTAAGGTATAGAAGCTTCACAAGTTGGTTAACTCATAACAGAGGGAGTACCCATGATGTTAGTTTCATATAGCCTTATTACTATTAGGGACTAAACTCAGAATCTTCTTACACGTAACAGGAACTTAGTGATCAAAGTTAAAGTTGTTAATCCTGAGTCCCAAGGATTTATGGGAATATTAAGTAAGATATGAGAAGAGATCTTTACGATGAGATTACAGAGACTAAGAATAAAGGTAAGTAGATCCTCTAGATGAGGATAAAGAGATTAGACAGCCAGATAGACCTAAGAGAGATAGTATAAGATGGGTCTAAAATAATAAAGTAACAGGGTTGAAGCCAGTTAGTACCAGTGCTTCAGATTTATATCTGTACTTTTCAGTTAAGCGTTCTCAGGTAAGGGTAATTCAATTATGGGTAACCCCCTGGGAAGTGATAGAAAAAGGTAGAAATGCCATAGAAATTGGCATATATGCACAGAGCTATGTAAAATGATAGAAAGAGCTATGAAAAGCTAGAAAGGGTTATGAACATTAAAAGACTAGAACCCTTATGTCAAGTCCAAATGAAATGGATTTGAAAGATAGACGATGATATAACCAGATTTTAACATGGCATGAAAGATATGAAATGAGATATGTTATGAAAAGTATGTAATAAGATATGAAATAAGAAATATGTATTGAGAAGTACGATATGAAGTGGCTTTATAGTTAGCCTTGTAAACAGATTGAGAGGCTCTATTTTTGAAAAAGATAAGATGTTCAAATGTTATATTACAGATGAAAGAGCAAATGAGAGCTTTCACTCCTTGCATGAAATGCTAGGCATTATGTTATATGATGTTTACAGAATTTGCTAAAGCTTCGAATGTTAGAGCAGTACAAGCTCTGAGTGTTATAGCTATGCAAGCTTTGAGTGTTAAAGTTGTGCATATTAAGAGAAGGAATTCTTGAGCTCTGATGTTAGAGCTTTGTATTCATAAGCAGGTATGTAGTCCTGTAGCATGCTGGCCAAGCATTATGTATGTTAGAGTATGTGCTCCTATATGCTCATGTTTAGCAGTAGAGCAATGAAAGAAATATTAATGATATAAGCCCTCTCTCTGTATTATGACGAGTTATTAAAGACGATAAGAATGTATGATGATATGAGAATGAGAGTTAAAGTGTGCGGATATTCAGAGAATTTCGCTAGATACTCAGATGAGAAAGAAGTGATTGCACTTGATGAGTTGTTGATAGAAATTCCTGAATATAGCTGTATTCGAGAGAGTTTAGTACGAAAGAAATAGACACTACTAACAAGTTTAGTATGGTGAGAAGTCCATATACAGATAGATGCATAGCAAGTAAGTAAGTAAGTAATAGAATGGACTAGAGTTCAACTCTAATTGAGTTGATTCATAACAGAAGAATGATCATAGTAAATATATGAAGAATTGCGGATATGAAAAGTATTCCGCTAATATATCAAGATAAAAGATAGATACCCCGATCCTTGATTAAGTGTTGAGTAAATTTCGAGGACAAAATTTATTTTAAGGGGGGTAGAAATGTCATATCCTGATTTTTTCCTATCTAGATAATACTGATAGTGGAAAGAGGTTTGGAAAGGATTATGACGATGATCATAAGAAATAATAGAGGTTAAATGAGTCTTGCAGAAAGAAAGGGACCTAAAAAAATTAGAAAAGTTTAAAGGCCTAAAGTTAAAGTAGAAACAAAAGTTGGGCCAAAAATGGTAATTTCCAAAAGTTTAGGGACCTAAATGTAAATATGCAAAAAGTTAAGGGACTTAAATGTAATTAAGTAAAAAGTTGAAGGGTAAAATTGTAATTCTAGAAAGATCAACCTGGAAAGGGTTATAACAGTCTGGAAGGTTTTCAGTCCTATATTCCATCAGTAAATAGAGGAAGTTACGCTGGTTAATCTGGCATGATATAGAAATTTTATTAGGGCTCCAGACAGCAGAAAATTATCTGATAGTCTAAAAGTTATCTGAATTTTTATCAGATTCCATGGACATAAGATATAAGTGGGAGAATTAAAGGAAAGTATGCCCTACAGTGTCAGATGTCCTGAATCTGACAGAACTCTAGAAGAAGTTTTGTATAAAAAGTTATTCACATATCAGTAAATTTTGACAGGAGTTTGTCAACACCCGTGATCCGATAATGAAATTTATCAGTATGTCACCCTAGATAGAATGAGACCAGATGACCACATATATAGGCCCATGATGACGCCAAGGAGGGCCCAAAATCCAGGATACCAGTTCATCAGTAGAAGGGCCAGTGTCCAAAAAAGGTGTGAAATTACAAAAATGCCCCTGGATGTCTGGATTGTACCAGTGATAGATGGAGGGCATTTTGGTCTTCTGGGATAGGTTAAAAATGTGGCACATGGAATAAATATGATTAGTTGAGTCAGTATATGCCCTAAGGCAATATAAAGAGGGGTGAAATGACAATTATGCCCTTAGGGTTAGTATAATGCAAGAAAGGACACCAAGGGTATTTTAGTCATTTCTCAAGGGATGGATGGTAGATAAATACTCATTCTAATATTTTCAATGGTATGAGAAGCCTAGACATTAATTTCCAGGACATAATACATATTCTGGTATATTATAAAAAATTAGGAACAGAAAATAATCTGGTTGCTGTGAAACTGCTCCGATCGGTACCGGATTGGACTGAAATTTTTCCAGAAGCTTCCTCCCCCTAAGATTTCACCACATAAGCCCATGAAGTGTCACTTGAGGTGTCCCTTGTGATGTCATGATGATGTCACAATTTGCTTTATGAAAAAGTAAAATTCAAGATTAAATATGAGCCCTTGGATCAAATAGTAACCAAATCAATCTTGGTCATTGATTTCCACCAAGATTTTTCTATAAATACCCCTTTCATTTCTGCAGAAAACCGTAAGTTCATGGACCCTTGGGGAAACTCTTGCAAAATGAAAACTCAAGCCAAGACAAAGAAGATTCAGGATTCCAAACTTCAAGCAAGCTAGAGATTAAAGGTAAGCAATCTATCCTAGCTTATTTTTCTTTAATTTGGGAGATTGAACTTAGGGTTTTCATGGGAAAAATTTGATTTTTCTCTAAGGTGTTGTGCTTCACAAAAACCATAGATGAAAGGGGAAAGAAGAAATTAAAATTAAAAACTTATGATTGAAGCTTAAACAAGCTAGTTAAGTGATTGGTTGTTAAATCAAGTTGATATTCTTGACTTTACCATGGTGTGCCCTGTTTGGTATGCACTTTTCATGAGGAAAGAAAATGGAATTTCAATTATTTAATGCTTCCATTGAGTTTATATGATGATTTTGTGTAGGGTTGGAAAGGTTTTGAACCTTGGAAACATTAAAATCTCAAGGTTGTAGTCTTTGAGATTCCTTACAGTTACTGTTCACTCGCATGAACAGTGATTGAAATTTTATGATTTTGATGGTTCTAATGGTTTTAAAATGAAAAGTTGTGTGGGGTAAAGTGGAGAAACAAGTATGGGAAGCATTAGAATCAAAATGATAATTTTTGAAAGAATTGTATGCTTATGTTCAGTTCTGTATAGCAGGCCATGAAGGAGCTGGAATTTCATGATTCTAAACTCATAAATGGATTCAAAAGATGAAATTGTGTAGGCTAAAGTCAAGACATCAATTGGTTCAAGAACCAAGTGGACTAGTGAAGATTAGAGAAAGTTATGTCAATAAAGAGTGTAACAAAGTTAGTCTTGAACATGGTTGGAGTTCATGAGTCCTAATGAATTATGTGATGAATGTGAATGTGTTTAGGACCTTAAAACATCCAAGAACATGTTGGGAAATGATTGACATAAAGGCCTCATGGTTGGAAAGCTAGGGATCAAGGGCTAAAGATCAAGAGAAAAGCTTAAGTGCAAGATAGTGAACTTACCTCTTTATGTGCTTGATGTGGTATGCTTATGTGTTGACATGTATATGATATTTGAATGATGTTGTGACATGATTAATGATGTTCAATGTGTTGTGAATAACATGTTTTCCATGGCTATGCACTTTATGTAAGAGTATATAGCATGATAGCATGTCACTAATTAAAGAAAGTTTAATGAAATTACATATCATTCATTAGCATCCATCTTGCATATATAAGTGGTAATGTTTGCTACTGAGATTCTCTAGAATCTCACTCTCCCATAATCAACCAATTTAGGTCAAGCATGAAGAAAAAGGTATGCATGGAGAAGAGCTAAAGAATGGAAGACAGGAAGGAAGTGAAGTGAAGTATGAATTGTCTATGTATGTAAATGCCATGTAAGGTGTCCATTTATGTGATAAAACTATTGTAATACTTAGGGTATATGTACATGATATATATGAATGTTGAGAAGCTTATTTGATGTTGTAAATCGTGCCCTAGGGGCCAATCATTGTCTTATGAATATTATTGATTTATGAATTTATTAATTGTGTTATCATATATTATTTGCATGTTTACTATGATGACCATCCTTGGATAATTCATGATCTTATCCTAAATATCCCTGGTCGGTCATCTATGCGGGAGTAGAGATGAAATAAGACCAGTATGACTTTGAAGATGTATAGAGATATAAATCAAAGTCATAGGCACATGTAAGAGTACAAGGTGTTGGACCGACCCGCTATGAGAGAGCTGCATGGGTTACGTCATAAGCTTCTCTCATATACAAACTATGTCACTATGCCCTTTGACCTGAGATCATCATGCATTCCTACATGACAAACGCTCAGCTTTGACCTAGTCAAAAGTCACTTTTGACCGAGTGATCATAAAGACTATGTTCGGGCTTAGTGGTTTTCAATGCAGAGGAATATGAATGGTCAAGATGGAATTTGTCCCGCACATTCGTAGAGAGATATTACTGGGCCCCTCGATGAGTGAGTCTGAGAAATGTATGGCCATACTTTAATGGAAAGGTAGTTCCATTTCTATAGTCAGACTACTCAGGGATCAAGAAAGTAACAGTTAGGAATAGAAGGATGACATTATTCATGCCTCATCCATGACCAAAATATCGCATGACAGAAGGGACATGATATGGTTGTATAAAAGGTTACATCGTTTATTGATCCTCATATGATTTGGGTAGTCGTTTTGTCTTGCTAGAGACCGCTTACGACTTATGGGCCAGTATAGCAAATGGCCCACCGCCAACTTCACATGGGCCTACAGGGTCGCACACAAAATAACCTAACACGAGCTATGATGTCCAGATTCATTGAATCTAAGATATGTCCAGATTCAATAAATGATCCAGGGTAGATGTATATATTTATTTATATTTATATTCATATATATATAAATTCATATATATACATTATATATAAGAGATATATGATAAATTAAATCTCTATCACGTTTGAATTTGAAATTCAAATTGATAGGATATCTCATATAAGAGATATATGAGATTTAATTTATAAGGATAAATTAAATCCCTATCATGTTTGAATTTGAAATTCAAATTGATAGGATATCTCATATAAGAGATATTTATAAGATTTAATTTATAAGGATAAATTAAATCTCTATCACGTTTGAATTTGAAATTCAAATTGATATGATATCTCAAATTTGATTTATGAGAATAAATCAAATATAGTTCAGTCTTATCTTTATTTTAAGTTAAATAAATAGGTGAATTAAATCTGGGGGACGTATTTAATATAAATATTATGTATTTAATTAGTTTCTTATCAAATTATACAATATGTGATATTGTATTAATTTTGGAATTAATATAAGATTAACTCTAAAAGAATCCAATTCGGTAGAGGAAAACGCATAGCATCCTATATATCTGATTTTAGGAGCTACGTTTTAAAACATATAGAACACAGAAAGGCTGAAGCAGAATCTGCAAAAGGTTTGCAGATACGAACCTGCCGAAATAGAGACGGAGAGGACGAATTCTTGAGAAAGCCCTGGAGGGACAGGAGACACTAGTACGTCATTCGTGGTTGGAACGCTGTTCTTGTGGATACCAGTAGAGGAAGCCGACCTGAGTCGTCGACTTCTTGCGATCAGAAAGGGAGCACGAGCCGCGGAGAAAAGCTGTGAATGTTGTGACCAAAAGCTGTGGAAGTCACTGAGGAACACTGAGGGTAATGCTTCTTCCCACTTGACTTAAACAACACATACGGTAGATCCTGGCAAGGAATGGAAAATTTTTTAAGTTAATTTCCGCTGCGTGTCTTTCAATTCCTTACATTTGATGGCTTGTGCATGCTGAAACAATTATTGGAAGTGAAAGAAAAGAAACTGAAATGGTAAAAACGTAGGTCCTGAAGCAGTTTTGTTGTGGCTTCAGTTTGACCTAGCAAATGAAGGAATTAGTTCACAAAATTTTATGACCATGTAACACACATCCAGATATTTATTTTCATAGGTAGAACATTTTATTTGAATGTGTATATCAAGAGAAATGAATTTTCAAAGTAAGAGACCATAATCTGTTTCTAGAGTTTTTGACCAAATCAACAGTAAACTTCCACGAATAAACTGTACTAAGTGGCTAATCATTTGGTCTAGAAATTATTTTTTCCTTAAATTTTAAGATGTTATCTTCATTTATCTTTTTGAACCACTTTATTTTAATTTTTCTAGAATTAATTATGATTTTTTTAAGTTTGTTGTGTACTCTAGAATGTAAATGAACAGTAAAATGAGAAAGAGTAAAATTCCATATTTGGCTAATGGACTTCCAAGGTCTTATAAATGGTTCTAAATTCTACTGAATAGTCCCTAAAATGTATAAAGTATGGATGTTACAAGTAATCAACAAGCAGGGAATAACTAACCCTGTAATCTAGTCCATTGGTTTAAGTCTTTCAGAAGAATCGCAGTTGATCCTAACATGATTCACAAGGGAGTGATATCCCAAACTCTGATAGTTCCTGAAAAAGGCTTAGGGTGACAATAGGTGATTTTGAGTCATGTAATAACCTAGCCGAGGAATAGGATAATATGAGTCATAGGAAGCTCAATATCTTTTTTATAAGACTATTACCAATGACAAGGTGTTGATTAACTCATATATACATGGTGTTTCCCAGTTAGCCACTAGAGTGAACTTAGTTTTCTGTTAAACAAGGATGGGGTCTATATTCAAATCTGAGTACTAACATTCAAAAGATTGTAGAAGTTTGCCTAAGAAATAGAAGACAGAACCCCATATGCTTGAGAACAGACAAGAATGAGTAGATAGATCCTTCAGATAAGGATAAAGAGATTAAAAGGCTAGATAGATCTAGAGAATAGGGCATAAGGCAAACAACTAGACTCAAAGAAGAGGGTCTAAAGTAGAGTAAAGTTATAATATTAACCTATGAGAAAAAGAATATTAGGAATCAGAGTCATATGATAGTAACCTAGTCCTAACCCAACATCACACTTCAATTAAGTGTGCTTAGGAGAGCAACCCAAAGATGAGTGACCCACTGGGAAGATAGTAATTGGTTACAAGGTTAGATGTTATAATATACTGAAAGAACAGTGTTAGTTGGCCTAAGTACTAGTAGAGAGAAAATAAGGGATACTAGAATTCCTTATACTAGTTCTAAGTAGAGGAACTGTGAAGAGAGAAAGAGATAGTTACATAGAAAGAGCTGAGAAAAGTTAAGAAAAGTTAGGAAGAGTTATGAAAGGTAAAGGACTAGAACCTGTATGACATATCCAATTAGAGTGGACCTATGAAGAGAGATTTAGATTATAGTTTTATTTTAGGAGAAAGTTAGAAAGGCCTAAGAGCAAATCCTCCTAAGAAGTCGGCAAATTTATAAGTAAAAAGAGAATGCTAGATTTATTGTATCTAGAGATACGCAATTCGTAATGAAAGATACACAAGAAGAGATACATAATATGTAAAGAAAGATACATAAGAAAAGATGCAGAAAAAGAGATATTCAATTGAAAGTATGATGGATAGTTTATTGAAATATCATAATATAGTAGAATTTGAGAGTTTAATGTGAAAAAAATAGACACTACTCACAAGTTCATTACAATGAGTCATCCATAAATTGATAAACAGATAATAGATGAATGAGTAATAGAAAGAAATAAGCTTTGACTTTTAATGAGTTAATCAAGAATAAGGGGTGTAATGATCAAAGAGAGACATGAGCTTTGTGAATGTTAAAAAACTCCACTAAATGCTAGATAAGAGATGCAATTTCTTGAGAATACCCCTAAAACTTAGTCACAAAATAGAAAAAGATATAAAGAGGAAACATATCCAAGGTTAGTTGATTAAGTTACAAGTTAAATTTTGAGGACAAAATTTATTTTAAGATGGGTAGAAATGTCACATCCTAAATTTTTCCAATATATAGAAGACCAATAAAGGAAAGAGAATAGGAGGGGATTGTGGTGATAAGCAGAAGAAAAGATAATGGTTAGATAAGTTTTAAGTGAAAGAAACAAAGTGAAGAATAAAGTTATAAAGCCAAGGGACATAAATGTCATTTGGGCAAAAGTTAAAGATAGAAAATTCAAAGAAATGGAAAGAGGACTTAAATGGAGTTTTGAAAGTTTAGGGACTAAAATAGAATTTCATAATGTGTAGTAAGGGACCAAAGTAGAATTTGGTAAATTTATGGACTAAATTGTATTTTGCCAAATTTAAGGGTAAAATCATAATTATGAGAAAATTGAGCTAGGCAAGGCTCAAAATTGCCCAAAAATATTTTAGACCCAAATTTTACTAGTAAATAGAAGACGGTATTTGGACTATGCATATTTTTGAGAATTCTGATTTAAGGTCCCAAAAAATTGATATTAATTTTTAAAGTCTGAAAATTATGAAAGGACCTTCTAGACCTCAGAATCAGATGCAATTTTACAGGAAATTCTTACATTTATTATAAGGATTTATGAAACTGACATAATACGTGAAATTGGACAACGATAAATGATCTAAAGAAACATGTGGAATTTTTATAAGGACTTCTGGGTCTAAAAAAATTATGAAACTTTGCAAGAAATTCATTTAGTAGGAGAAAGAAGTTGTAAGAATTGTCGGACCCTTAAAGGAATTTTATAGAATTTATCCCAAAATTTCATTTATTTGGGATTTATGCCAAATAATGAGTTGGAATCAAAGAGAACCCAAAATTGTGTCACATGCAGGCCCAAAGTTCCAAAGTAATATTTAGAAGTCAAATGAATTTTTATGTTATTTTAAAAAAAATAGAAAAGGAAGAAGAATTATCAAGAAGCATGTGTTGGCATATGAGATGTCCTTTATGGGACCCATAAGGCGCCACATGGTGAGCATAGCAAGGAGGAAGAGTTTTTTCATGTGATTTTTTTATTAATATAATGTAAGAATTAAGTTAATGATGATTAAAGAATTATTCAGCCAATCAAATTCAATATTAAGGAGTTGTAATAATTAGGAAAATATGGGATAATCTTGTCCTAAGGTGCAAAAAATTTGGCTATAAATACTCCTTATTTCCTTAACAAAACCATGTGAGCTTGAGAAGCTTAGGGGAAGTCCTTGTCAATTGAAAACTCAACCTAATTTAAGGCAATTCCAAGAGGAGGTTCAAGGTACTTTGATCCAAGGTAGCTAAGGCAAAAGGTAAGCAATCTTCCTAGCTTATATATATATATTTTGGAAGATTGAAACCAAGGTTTTAGTGGTTGAAAATGGATGTTTCTCTTGACCTACCTTGCTGGCCAAAAATCAAGAATAAGCTAAGAAAAGAAAGATTAAGCTAGAATCATGTAAATAGTACTTAGATAAGTTAGTTTGGATGATTGGTTATGGAATTAATTTGCAATCTTGACTTCACCTAACATGAAGGCCTTTTGGCCAGGTGTTGTTCTAGATAGGAGGAGAATGAATTTTATTGTTATAATACTTCCATTGAATTTAAATGATGATTTTTACATAGAATTGAATAAGTTTATAACCTTAAAAGCATTGGAATATAAAAGGGGAAATTTTGAAACCCTATCTATTACTGTTTATACACATGAATAGTAATGAGAATTTTATGATTTTGAAGTTTCCCATTGATTTAAAATGAAAAATTATGTGGGATTAAGTAGAGAAACAAATATTGGAAGTATTGAAGTTAAAATAAAAATTTTGAAAATTCTTGAGGGTGTTGTTCGGTTCTATCCCAAATTAGTGCAGGAGTTAGATTTTATAATTATTAGCTTCTAAGTGGATTCATAAGGAAAAATATGTAGGATAAAGTCAAGACACACATTAATTCAAAGGATAAGGCAATTAACCACAAATTAAGAAAGTTAGTGGTTAATTGATTAAGTTAAGTTCAATGTCCTTATATACTAGTTGAATTATATCATGATAAATGAATGAATATGTGATGTTTAAGATTTATTTTGTGGACTCAAGAAGGCAACTACTTAGCAAGGAAAAGAGACAAGGAAGAAAGTAAAAAGGAGTAAACTAACAAGGTAATAAACTAACCTAGACTTGTATGCATTGAACGTGATGTTTGATGGTAGTGCTTTGGCTTTGTTGAATTGTGGTCATATGTGTACTTGAATGATGCTCTATTTCTATGATTACCTTGGCCAATTATATTTCATATAATACATGGAAGCATGTTTGTTACATTATGTTGACACAATTATAAGCAAGCACAAACATTAGACATTGATGCATGTACTGTTTAATTCTGTTTACTACTAAGATTTTTATAGAAATCTTACCCCTATCTAAATTCCTAAATAGCAGGACCTTCAAGTACAAGAGGAGAGGAGTAATGGTTGATGTAATTTTTGTTTGTATGGTGTATGATATTTGACTTTTGGATATATGTAAACATATGTATAGTTGCTAGAATTTGTCACTCTGAATAGTAACTCATGATGAGGCAGTGACATTTGAGATGCAATTAAAAATATTAAATGATGTAATAAATGTATGAAATTTTAGAAGCATTTAGTTAACATATCAAGCTTCATTTTGATATCAATAACTCTTTATTTCGATGTCTGTACAAGGAGAATGATTTATTCAAAATTAGGGATCAGAATCTATTTCTAGAATTATTGACAAAATGAGCAGTGATCTTTGATGCTATAATTGTACTGATTGGCTAAGCATTTGGTCTAATACATATTTTTCCCTTAAACTATATTATGTTAGTTTTGTGTAGCCTTATGAACTACTTCATTTTGATTTGTCTTGAACTAGTTATGATTTTTCAAATTTTATCGCTTAATCTGAAAGTACGAAATGAACAGTAATAATAAAGTTAAAATTTTCATATTTTGAAAATGAATTTAAATGATCATATAAGTAGTTTTAAATATTACCCCATTAGTCCCTAAGTTTGAAAGTTAGGTGTTACAATGTGCTCCAGTTGCATACTTTTGATTGGCATAATATGGTAATAATTTAATTATCCACCTCTGAAAATAAATTATTGCTTTTTAAAAATTGAAATTTCGAATTACATGTTATGATGTACAATATATGTATATAAATTATATGGTTTTTATGCCAGAGTGGGAGAGAGAAAATTAAATGTTCATATTAGTGCAAGTTTTGTGCACTTCAGTCTCTCATTGCTTACTTCCTATGCTATTTAAGTTTTTCCTTATAAATATAGTACAATATAAGCTTTTATTTCCCTTACACTTTCCAATAGTATTTTCACTTTTCTATTTTCCCTTGAGCAATCTCACTTGGTTTTGGGAGTGCAACTTGGTAATCTTTTCCTGATTTCATTGGCATTTAAAAATTATTTTGTGTGCCCTTACGAATTTAACATGTTATTCTATTGGTCTCAAAATGTATAACTGACCAGATGGCATGTAGTACATGTTCTAGTAGCAAGTCTAAGGAGGATAAAAATAATAATGGAAGTTGTTCAGTCTATTCTGGATCTGATGCAAATGATCTCAAAAGGTCTGATAGAAAGATATCATTAAGGATGTTTTCAATTCCTTCAGGAACTCAGAAGTCTAAGCTTTTACTAAAAAGGACAACACCAACTAACACAGAAGGAAATTTGAGAGGTTTGAGAAACCATAGATGTCAAGTACCATGAGGAGATACTGAAAATTAGGAAGCACTCTCCTTTGGTGACAGAGGATGTTGCACATAAATGCAAGACAAATTCCTTTCAGTTTGTGGAGGATTGGCTCCCTGTACAGATATCTGAAGTGTAGCTTGAACAATATTGTTCTACTTTAGTTTCAAATATTTCAGTTATTCAGTCATCATCAAAATATGATAGCGCTAAGGCTGTTTGAGACCTTCTTAATTCAACTGGGAAAGTTAAAATTCTAGTTGTCATATGATGCAATATTTGGATCTCACCATTTTAATTATGAGAATACTATACTATTACTTGCAATATTTTTTCTAGATGGTTCATGGTTATTTATGATAAATTAAATAATAACTACTTCATTGACTATAGAATATAATGACATTTTTATGGTCAAGTCTTGCACCATGATTGTATTTGAAGATATTCTAGTGTACTTGAGATGTAGACCAGTTTCTCCTGCAGCAACATGATAACTCGGTCACTTTGATGGACCTAGGTATTCAAACACAGCAAATGCATTCCAAGAAAAGAAGAGAGGATAGAGAGCAAAAATTGTCTGGAAAGGAGAGAAAAAATTTTGTTATTTGAAAAAGAGACTATACTAATCTCAATAATAACAAAGGAGAAACTGGTCCAAAAGATACTCACATATTTCTCTCTCACAATCCCATATCAGTATCCTATGAATATCCCGTTCAAAATTCAACTTTTAAACAAAAAGGAAAACTTTTTTAGATAACAATCTAGACTTCTAGTTATTATCTCCTGAGCTCCAAATTATATAGGCTCAATATCTTCCACTCACACTTAGTGGATTGGATACATTGGCCTATCCTATTTCTATTCTTCTTTCATACTAAGTGCTTTGTCATGACCACGTGGGGATAACGTCTTTGCTTAGCTACCTATACTCTAAATCCCTTTTATAGCACAGCACCAGGCAACATCCTCCGTGTAGCTTGAATTCAATAATATGCCTCAAATGTCCCAGATGTACTAATATACCTTTTTATGGCCAATCTAATCTCTCTCGAATCATTACTTGACTCAAATTTCTTTTTGTAAGCCTAGTGTCCATACTGTTAGACTTCAATGTTGTTTTGATGATGACAGTTAATTGAGAAAATATTTCAAAATAAAACTTAATTGATAAAGAGCATTTATCGATAAGCTTATCGATAGGATAGTTATTCGATAAATGAGAAAGAGCTTTTGAAGGAAAATATTAGTTCTATAAAATATTTGTTGAAGACCTTCGATAAGGTTTCTTATCGATAAAGATTTCGATAAATCAAACTTATAAAAATTCTGAGTTACAATAATTATTTGAAGACTTATTCGATAAGGGAATTTATCAAAGAAGCATTCGATAAGTTTTGAAGAGACTCAATTTGTGAAAGTATTTTATAAAATTATTTATCGAATAATTGATCGATCAATTGATTTATCGATAAAGTCTTCAATCAATAAATTCTATTATTCACAAGGTTATTCTATTTTTCAAATACTCATTTATTGAAAGACTATTCGATAAGGGGATTTATTCAATAACTCTTTGATAAATTAGAGAAAATTTTGAAGTTTTTCAAAAGCACTAATAATTGATTTTTCATATATTCTACCATTTGCTTTTGATGTTATTTTCTACATGTTTTATAAAATATTGTGATTATAGAATGGAAAAATTTAAAGGTTTAAAGTCTGATCATTCAGTTGTTTTTCAATTTGTTCAGGACACTGTGTTTGTTTTTTAGAAATGCTTTTGATAGTGTTTATCTAAATTACTTTCTTTTCATATTGATCTTTAGAATCTTGAGTCACGAATTTATAAGACCAATTGGAATAAAGAGAAGGAAAATTGTTTCAAAATCAAATTACTGGAATCTTAATATTGTTTGTTGTTTGTAACGGTGATTTGATTATTTAAAATGTTTTGATGATTGAACTTTAGTGTGAAAATTGGGTAAATAAAAATCAGATAGCTGCTGAGATTTTATATTCTGGTCGTGACCTTATGCTTTTATTGTAGCGACTACGGTGTGCATATATGTCAGGTTTCATTTCTGTGCAAATTTGTCGCAACGCTAGCCCATTTTTGTCGTGACCTATTCTCTTTGTGCAATTTAGTCAAGACATATAAACATGTTTGTCCTGACCAAATAATTCTTATTTTCTGATGCTTACTTGTCTGGGATGTTTTAGTCATGTTCCATGCTTATCTTTCTCGCGACTGTAACTCACTGTGAATTTTGGTCGTGACTAGATGGACACTTAGTTGCGACCAAAGTTCACAACGAGTTACAGTTGCGACAAAGATAAGCACAAAACACGACTAAAACATCACAGACAAGCAATCATCAGAAAATAAGAATTATTGGTCGCGATAAACATGTTTATTAGTCGCGACTAATTTTCACATAGAAGAAACCTGGCATTTTTGCACATATTAGTCACGACAATTACATCTTAAGGTCATGACCAGAATATAAAATCACAGTGATTATCTAATTTTACTTACCAATTTCACAAACTACTCCCCCACATTTAATTTCTACATTGTCCTCAATGTGAAGTAGTGAAACACATGCAAAGGCTGAAGTAATGAAGAGGATAAAGCTGACCAATAGTAAAGTGGAGGCTAACTTAGGTCGATTCACAAGGAGCCTAGATGGAGAAGTTCCTAATTAATCTAATGAGACATAAATTAACAAGTTAAAGAGATGGTATTTGATGAGTTTTGATCTAACTACTGAAAGTAAATTCTATGCTATTATTTATGTTTTTAGTGTTTATGATGATGAAATGAATGAATGACAAGTGTGTTCCCTTGGAGATTACCTTACTTTATTTATCCACAGAATATGAGGATTATATCAGTTGAATTATAATATATTAGCTAACAACTCGCTAGCTAAATCTTAATCAAAACTACAACTCGCAGACATTAAAAGAGATTAAGAATTATTCAACTCAGAGATAGTAGAATATGAATTAAACAAAATCATTTCAATTAATCACAGTTATGTTTAACTCGATCAAAGATGCAAATCAATCAAAGGATATTTATGCAGAAATAAGAAATCCAACTTGGTTCCCTACTTCTTTATCCTCTACTACTCTAATTGTATCATTAATTACATAATTAATTGCATCAACTTGATACAATTAACTCTGAATTAAAGACACAATGACCTCCCTGTTCATCTCAAGGATTCAGGTTCAGCAACATCTCCAAGAGAGCACAACAGCTTAGCCTTGCATTTAACTCTGAATTAAAGACACAATGAACTCCCTGTTCAACTCAAGGATTCAGGTTCAGCAACATCTCCAAGAGAGCACAACAGCTTAGCCTTGCATTGCTATCTGAACTTCAATAGCAATAGAAAACACAGTAGCAGCCATGGTGAAAATGATAGATGAAGATGAAAATGAAGATGAACTGCAAAACTTTCCTATGGTTCTATTGTATAGAATAGAGGAAAGTTGCAGAAGAGAAAATGGAGAAGAAGTAGAAATGGAAATGAATGGAGTATGTCGTCAATGGAAGGGAATGGATGGGTGAGTGTGTAAATGGAATGGGCAGAAGCAGACTTTATCCAGGTGTGTCCCTTTTGCAGAAGTTGTGATGCGTGTTATATAGGGAAGTATGGAATGGGTGAGGTCATATGTGGAATTAGCATGTACAGATGGTGTGTTCATGTATGTATAAGCTCTTCTATATGACAACACATGCTTTCCAGCCAGCTGTGATCCCCACTTGCAATCTGTTATGCTACACATGTGCTTGTGTTGCTGAAATGTGTGATTCTGTTGTAGGTGCATGAACAGTGCTTGTGAACAGTTCCATATATGCGTGAACAGTGATGTGTGCGTGAATAGTGCTTATCCATGTGCTAGCATATGCATAGCTCCCACTTGCAATCTGTTCCTCAATTCCTGGATCTAGCCCATGTGTTGCACATATCATCAACTCCTTATGTCCAGTTGTCATTCTCCCTGAATCCATTGATATGTGATAGAAAATTAGAATAAATAAACTATTTGTTCACTTTAAACACTAAATTGATATCAATTAATTCTCAACTATTCCGAATATTATTTATTTTATAATTGCTCAATATATTGATAAATGGAGATAAATCAATAATAAACTCGGTTAACACACTAAAAATCAATACAAATATGAGTTTATCAATGATGACTTATTTCTTACAATGATTAGTTGATTTGTTTGAATCATCTATCTATAATTGAGAAAGAATATTCATGAAAGATTCAAAATGAAATATATTATGCTCTTATAAATAAACTATTCAATCAGGTCATTTATCAAAGAGATCTTTGATAAGATCTTTTGTTAAGATAAATCTATCAAATTTTGATTGGATAAGTGTAAAATCCTTACTTTTATATATCTTAGGGACTATTTGATAGCATTTAGACCCACTTATATGACATTTGAAATCCATTAGCTAAATCTAGAATTTTACTCTAACAAATTACTGTTCATATAACATATCCATATTCGGCTACAAACTTTAAAAAATCATGATTAATTATAGAAAAATCAAAATTAAGTGATTAAAAAAGATATGTGAAGATAACATATTCAAATTTAAAAGAAAAATAAGTTCCTGACCAAATGATTAGTCAATCAATACAGTTTAATTGTCAAAAATTAATGTTTATTTGGTCAAAAATTCTGAAAACAGATTCTGGTCCTTGGCTTTCAAAAATTTGTTCTCTTTGTACAGATATTGAAGTAAGGTGTTCTTAGTGTCAAAATGAAGCTTGACATGTTAAATAAATGTATGTAAAATTTCATATATTTATTCATTCATTTACTATTTTTAATTACATCATGAACATCACTGCTCAAATTAGTCATAAACCTGTTGGGATTGGGATTACAAGGAAGGGGTGAGATTTCTAGAGAAATTTTAGTAGCAAACGGTACTAAACAATGCATGCATTAATATAAATACTTGTGCTTACATGCATTAATATAAATACTTGTGCTTGCTTGTGAAACTATTAGCATTGTGTAATGTGAATGCTTCCATATAACATATGAAATACAATTGGCCAAAGTAATCATAGGAATAAAGCTTCAATTATAAACATATATGCAACACAATTCAACATAGCCATAGCATAACCAAGTATAATATCCAATACATACAAGTTTATGATAGTTTACTACCTCACATACTTGACTTTCCTTTACTTTATCTTTGCTTCTTCCTTTTTACTTCTCCTTGATGTATAGCCGCCCTCTTTTGAGTACACCAATTAATTCCTAACATAGCATTATCATCCATTGATTACAATATAACTTTCTTGAACATTGATTTACTTTGACAAACATAACTTTCTATAATCATTACTAATTAACTTGGCCTTTGAACCAATTGATGTCTTCACCTTACCCTACACAATTTGGCCTTTTGAATCTATTTATGAACTTAGAATTCCCAAATTCTAGCAACTACACACTGTTCTAGACAGAATTGCTTAACTCCATTTTTTGTTTCAAAAATTCTCATTTTAATTCCAATGCTTCCAATACTTGTTTCTCTACTTTATCCCACATAATTTTTTATCTTAAAACCATTTGAAGTATCAAAATCATGAAATTTAAATCACTATTCATACGTGTAAATAGTGGCAAATAAGACTTTCAAAAATTACAACCTTAAATTCCAATGCTTTCAAAGTTCAAAACCTATCCAATCCTACACTAAATCATCATATAAATTCAATAGAAGTATTAGATCATTGAATTTCCATCTCCCTCTATCATGAACAGTGCAGACCAAAAGGTCTCTTCCATGGCAAAGTCAAGAATATCAACTTGATTCAATAACCATTATATAACTAGCTTGTTTAAGCATTAATCACATAACTCTAACTTTAATTTCTTCTTTCTCCTTTCATCTAGGGTTTTAGACAGAACTGTTAGAAATCGTGCCCTAGGGGCCAATCATTGTCTTATGAACATTATTAATTTATGAATTTATTAATTGTGTTATCATATTATTTGCATCTTTACTGTGATGACCATCCTTAGATAATTCATGATCTTATCTTAAATGTCCCTAGTTGGTCATCTATGCGGGAGTAGAGATGAAATAAGACCAATATGACTTTGAAGATGTATAGAGATATAAATCAAAGTTATAGGCACATGTAAGAGTACAAGGTGTTGGACCGACCCGCTATGAGAGAGCTGCATGGGTTACGTCATAAGCTTCTCTCATATACAAACCATGTCACTATGCCCTTTGACCTGAGATCATCATGGATTCCTACATGACAAATGCTCAGCTTTGACCTAGTCAAAAGTCACTTTTGACCGAGTGATCATAAAGACTATGTTCGGGCTTAGTGGTTTTTCATACGGAGGAATATGAATGATCAAGATGGAATTTGTCCCTCACATTCGTAGAGAGGTATTACTGGGCCCCTCGATGAGTAAGTCTGAGAAATGTATGGCCATACTGTAATGGAAAGGTAGTTCCATTTCTATAGTCAGACTACTCAGGGATCGAGAAAGTAATGGTCAGGAATAGGAGGATGACATTATCTATGCCTCATCCATGACCAAAATATCGTGTGATAGAAGGGACATGATATGGTTGTATAAAAGGTTACATCGTTTAACGATCCTCATATGATTTGGGTAGCCATTATGTCTTGCTAGAGACCGCTTGCGACTTGTGGGCCAGTATAGCAAATGGCCCACTGCCAACTTCATATAGGCCTACAGGGTCACACACAAAATAGCCTAACACGAGCAATGATGTCCAGATTCAATGAATGATCCAGGGTGGATGTATATATTTATTTATATTTATATTTGTATATATATAAATTCATATATATACATTATATATAAAAGATATATAATATTTAATTTATAAGGATAAATTAAATCTCTATCACGTTTGAATTTGAAATTCAAATTGATATGATATCTCAAATTTGATTTATGAGAATAAATCAAATATAGTCCAGTCTTATCTTTATTTTAAGTTAAATAAATAGGTGAATTAAATCTGTGGGACGGATTTAATATAAATATTATTTATTTAATTAGTTTCTTATAAAATTATACAATATATGATATTGTATTAATTTCAGAATTAATATAAGATTAACTCCAAAAAAATCCAATTCCGTAGAGGAAAACGCATAGCATCCTATATATCTGATTTTAGGAGTTACGTTTTAAAATATATAGAACACAGAAAGGCCGACGGGAAATCTACAAAAGATTTTCAGATAAGAAACTGCCGAAATAGAGACGGAGAAGATGAATTCTTGAGAAAGCCCTGGAGGGACAGGAGACGTTAGCACGTTGTTTATGGTTGGAACACTATTCGTGTGAATACCAGTAGAGGAAGTCGACCTGAGTTATCGACTTCTTATGATCAGAAAGGGAGCACGAGCCGTGTAGAGAAGCTATGAACGTCGTGACTAGAAGCTATGGAAGTCGCTAAGGAACACTGAGGGTAATGCTTCTTCCCACTTGACTTAAATACATACGGTAGATCTTGGCAAGGAATGGAAAAATTTTTAGGTTAATTTCCACTACGTGTCTTCCAATTCCTAACAACAACATATAGCCTAGGTAAAGCTCGACTTTCTTCCATAAAAACCCTAAGTTCAAGCCTCCAAATTAAAGGAAAATAAGCTAGGATATATTACTTACCTTAATCCCTAGTTAGCTTGAATTTTGGACCTTGGATTCTTCTTTGACTTGGATTGGCTTTCACTTGGGCAACAACTACCCAAGGCCTCCTCATGCTACAATTTTGGGCAAAAAATGGAAGGTATTTATAGACTTCAAGGCATGAAAGTGGATGGCTAAGATCATTTTATGCACTATTTGATCTGATGACTCATATTTGTTCTTGATCTTGGCTTACCCTAGAAGCCAAAATATGACATCATCAAGGGGCACATCATAGTCACATGTGATGAAATTCCAATGGGAAGAAGTATCTGAAAAAATTCTAGTCTAATATGGTACCAGCTTAGTCTAATTTCCCAAAAATTAGACTATTTTATAAATCTAATTTTTTTGAGATTTCATAATATGCTTTCTGATCTTAAATCCAGTATCCAGTTTCTTGCTACCATTAATATTCTTGGACTGAGTCTAAACTTAATTATTGATCCCTTGGTAAATTACCAAAAATACCCCTTGGTTCTTCTTTATTAACTTTAATATCTCTAGTGCATTATTGTCTTTTCACATATCATCAGAGTATTCCCTGACCTTGGTCAACTATTCTAGAAACTCTCATTGATCATATAACCTTAGTCAAATGACCAAAATATCATCTATCTATCAGTTGCTCAATGGCACAACACAGTGGCATAATTAGGGGCATTTTTGTAATTTTATATTTTTTTGGATCTTTATTAGCACTGGCCAATATACTTATCAAAAATATTATTGGGACTATAAGGAACCATTTTAGGCCTTCTACGTGGCTCCCTACCTTCATGGGCTCAACTCCCAAGAAATTCCCTTGTAAAGCATTTATCGGGTGTTTTAATCAACTGTAAATTCCATTATAAATTCTACATAACTCCTTTTTGAGTTCTGTCACTTTTATAAATTCTTATATTAATTATAATAATTTATTACCAAATTTCATCTAATTATGAGGTCTTGAGATACCTTACTAATTTCCATTTGTTCAGAAATTCATATCAATTTATTGGGACCTCAAATCAAAATTTTATGTTGCATTAAACTGATCAGAATAATTTTCTTTATTTACTGGTAAAAATTGGAACTGAAATGATTTGGGCAATTTTAGGCCTTTTTTGCCTCAACTTTCTATAATTGCCAATTTACCCCTGGACTTTTAAAAATTACACTTTAGGCCCACAACTTTTTATAATTACACTTAATAGCCTAGAGTTTATGTCTACTTTAATTTTTCAATATGGAACTTTTAGACTTTTAAGTTTAATCACTTTTTCTTCAAAATAACCATTATGCCCCTAGGGACTTTTACTATTTATAATTGAGTCCCTATATTTTCATTATTTGTAGTTTAGTCCCTAAATATCATATGTATACTTCTGGAACTTCTGCTCAACAAGGCCTAGTAGCTATCTATTTCAGGCTACATACTGGGCTTCTAGGCCTATACCTTTGTCTAATCATTATATTTCTTTCTATTTATCATCACCATCATTTCCAAACCTATTTCCTCTATCAGTCTTATACAGATAGGAAAAAACTAGGATATGACAATAAGTCTTGGAATAACTTTGATGAGCTTATGAATTACTTGAATTCGATTGAATGAATGATCTTCATGAATTCGATAACCTACTCTTAATTGATTATATTCTAATTACTTGTTCTATTATGATTTGATCTCTATTTTAATCTCTTGCACTAAAATAATAAATCCTTAAATCTATATTGTCAAATCATCTTTTGAATATATGTTTCCAACTATGCAACAATGTTGTGAAGATCAAAGTTTGTTGGAAAGTCTATTTTTGAAAGGATTAAAATGATCTTTTTAGTATTTATTGATAAGCTATTCAAAGAGCATATTTATCAAAGAACACTTTGATAAATAATATATTGTGAAATATATCGATAAATCTGAAAGCATATGTTTGAAAGAATACTTTTTCAAAGAGTTATTCGATAAGGACATTTATCAATTAACTATTTGATAAATCATGAACTATCATCTCTTTGCAATTTATTGAATATTTATCAAAGTCCTTTTCGATAAGGCTGATTATTGAAGAATTACTCGATAAGATTTAAACTGTTTCAAATATAATTCTTTAGCAATTTATCGAAGACCTTTTCGATAAGAGTGTTCTTCGATAAGCTCTTTGATAAGTCAAGCCATTTTGTGAAAAGTATTTTAAACTAGACTTTATGAGATTTTGATCTTTAATTCTAAATCATTTAGAATCACTTGCTATATGCTTACACTGATTATATATATTTACTAAAGAATGTTTTAAGAACACTTACAGGCTAAAACAAGATTGAATGAAAAGATCAGCTAAAGAGACAAAACCATCAGATTGTCCATGTCAGCAATAACGACTATCTCAATGACTACTTTAACGGATTTATGAAGAACGAAGTATAAAAAGAAGAAGCCAAATTGAGAAAGCTGAAGAAGTGGGGAGACTTAAGAAAACAAGAGATGCTTCTAATGCATTACGATCATATTCTGTCTCTGTTTCACTCTATTTCTCATCTTTTAATTTAGAGCATATTATATTTTTAGAAAAGAGAAACTTGAGAGGTTGAGCTTAAGTGTGTATCAAAATTCACTCTACTGAGAGAGTTTTATATGTATCAAACATTTTTTAATTGCTCAAGTATAATACTTGAGTTGCTGTAACCTTACTAGTGTAAAGGGGAATGAAAGGGATTCTCACTAGGATAACCTTAAGGGTTTTAAGGGGGAGTGTGAGAGGATTCACAAGTGAATGTACTGACACACAAGATCTCACAGAATCTTGGAAGTAGTGGAACACTCAGAGGAGTTCTCTAAGGACTAGACGTAGGTCAAGAGCTTAGACTAAATTAGTCTAAATCTTTCTATGCAGTCTTCCTTCATCAACTTCTTCCTTCAAAGATATCATTCTAAACTCAACTTTTTAAATTTGTTCAAATATCTTTAGAGTTTTCTAAATTTTTAAAGTCACCCAATTCACCCCTCTTTGGTGATACAGTTAGATTCAACACACACTTATGAAAATAAATTATCATAAGGGACATGCCACAGACACTAGTATACGTGTGTATATTGCAAGTAATCTTCTTTTTGCCCATGTATCACTTTGATATGTATCAACCGATGTCCTAGCATAATTCCTTAGTATGTATCTATCATGATCACATGATATATGCTAAAGTAGTAGTCATTGAAACATACCTCCATAATATTTTCAAAGTCAAAGGACTTTAATGGAATGATTATTCCTTCTTGGGGCTCACATAGCAATAAAATATGGATATTTCACTTGTTTCCCTTTTGTGATTCTTCTAGTACAAGTGGTATAAATCACATATTACGGTGTTACTCTTATACTATAATAGCATATATTGCTTTGGATTTATCATTAATCATCATATAGATTGAAGTCTAGACACTCTCATTATCTAGACCTAAATACTTCAACTCTACTTACTTTATATGACATCAATATTGAATGATTTGTTATCTGGCTATAGGCATTTTGGAAGTGGGTTTCCATGGTTCGATCCAATTTCATGTACATGGATCTCATCTTGACTTATTACATTTTAGTCGAGGAAACAATAAGTTTGTGTTTCTTCACATTTGTGTATTTTCACTACCATATCAGCACTCTTTGCTACTTTATTGGTGAACACAAATGTCTAATCTTTTCACACTCCACCTAAACTTCAAAGGTAGTTGCTCATGTGAGAGAGTTAACATTCCTAACCCAGATAACATACTAAACATTGCATACTTTATGTCAATATTCTTGGTTTTACTATGATACTTGGGGTCTTTGGATATAGCTACCGTATTATGATAGTACACTAAGACCAAATTGGTACTCTCATTTCCAAATCCAAGGTGTTCTATGAATCTTTCCAGCCATAAAGCTTCTTGTACTATTATAGTGCATACTACAAACTCATGTTACATAGAGCATAAGGTAATGCATATTTGCTTCTTGCTACTCCAACATATGGCCCCATTGTTCAGCAAGAAGGTATAACCCAAAGTTAATTTATGCTCTTCCTTATCTCTACCTACATCAGTATCAGAGTATCCCATTAGGCGTATATTGCTTTCTTCATAACATAATGCATAATCAATTGTGCCTGCAAGTATCTCAATATCCTTTTAACTATTTTCTAGTATTTCTCATAAGGATTAGACTAAAACTTGCTTACTAGCCCTACTGCATAACATATATCTAGTATTGTACACATCATTACATACATTAGATGCCAACAACACTGGCATATAGAACACTTTCTATCTTATTCTTATCTAACTAAGTTTTGGGACACATATCATTACTCAAGGCTACTGTGATAGCCATTGGGATATCCATGGGATTACAGTCTTTCATATTGAGTTGCTCAAGTATTTTCTTGGTATAACTCTATTGTGAAAGAGAGAGGATCCTTCTTGAGCGATCTCTTTGGATCTTAACTCCAAGTACGTATTCTACTTTCCCCGTGTCCTTCATCTCAAAGTTTGATCAGAGTCATTCTTTAATAGCTGCTACAGAATTTAGACCACTTCTAGCCAATAGTATATCATTTACATATAAGGATAATATAACAAAATTGTCCTCAAATCATTTAATGTAGATGTAGTGGTCTTCCTCTATCATATGGAAGTTATATGAGGTTATCACTTTATGAAATCTCAAATACCACTATTTGAATAGTTGCTTCAGTCCATAAATGGACCTTTTAAGTTTATAGACTTTGTTGTCCATTCCGTTCTCAATGAAACATAATGGTTGTTGCATATAGATTTCTTCATCCATATCACCATTCAAGAATGCAGTTGTTACATCCATCAGATATAATTCTAGGTATAAACTATTTACTATTATTAGAATAAGTCTTATATAATTGAAGCACACAAAGGTGAGAAGGTATCCTCATAATATATCCCTTTTTGCTATGTATATCCCTTTGCTACTAATCAGGCCTTATATTTATAAATTAATCAATATGTTTTTTGCCCTTTTGGAAGATCAACTAACTCTGAGACTTGGTTCTTTTTCATTCAGTCTATTTCTTCTTCTATTGCTTTCTTACACTCCTCTTTAATAGGACTTACAAGGCCTCTTGTATAGAACGGGGTTCATCATCCCCTTTAGGAGTATATAGGAGTGATTCTTTATCTATTTGGAAGTGTCTTTTAGGAATATTTTCCCTGTTACTCCTTGTGACAAGAGTTGCCTACTCATCCTTCTTCTTTTGTTTCATATTAATGTTGACCTTTCTTGAATCCCACTTAGATTGATATACCTAGATTTTTTTGGTCTATCAATTTGTTTTGCACTGTCTTGTTCATTTTCTTCGTAAAGTGATATAGTACGATCAACATCTACTATATTAGGAAATTCATTCTCAATGAATGTAGCATCTCTCAATTCGATTTCAGTAATTATCCCATCTTCATTTTCACCTATGAAAACATATCTTTCAAACTATTTAGAGAATCTTATAAAAGATATACTTCTTTTCTCTATGATCCAACTTCCTATACTTATGAGAATCATCATGGATATACGTGGCTAACCCCTTGGTTTAAGGATGGTTAGATTTGGCTTACATTTTGTTCATGATTAATAGGGCGTGGAAGCGACTAATCTTGAGGGAACACAATTAAGTATGAAGGTTGTTGTCAATAAATTATCACCCTAATATGAAATTGGCAAGTTTGTTTGAGTCATCATATACCTAACCATGTCTTAAAGAGTTATGTTTCTTCTTTTAGCAACTCCATTCTGTTGTGAAGTGCCAAGGATAGTTAGTTGTCTAGTTATCCATTTCTCTTCATGGAACTCTTTGAATTGATAAGACAAATATTCACAACCTTGATCAGTAATTTTATTGGTTATTTGATTCTATATCTCATTAATGTATCGTCTGAAATATTTAAGGGCCTCAAACATATGTGAGATCAAATAGACATGACCATATCATGAAAAGCTGTCATTAAAGGTATGAAATACCAAGCTTTATGCCTTTCCCTTACATTCATTAGATCACAAATATCAGAATTGAGTAATTACAATGGACTTTCAGCTCTTGTTCCCTTGCGAAAGGCTTTCTTGTTGCCTTGCCCACTAGATAGTTTTCACATAAGGACATTTTCATACTTGCAATAGAACATAACAATCCTTCTTTTGCTAGTTTAATAATGCTATTTTGATTAATATGACATAGTCTAGTATGCCAGGTATTTATATAAATAATATTGGAATAAATAGCAAGCATTCATTAACATTAGAACTACCAACAATATCTAAAACAAAGAACTTCTTGAATAGGAATGTTGAACCATAAGAGACAAAGTTGCTAAAAATGTCTGCAACTTTATCATGGAAGTTCACGTCAAACCCAAACTCTGAAAGTCATAACACAGAGACCAAGTACTGCTGGATGTCGGGAGCATGGAGCATATCATGATGTATCAAGGTCTTTTCACCATGCAAGGTGAATTTTCAGGTGTCAATACCTCTAACCTTGATTCTTGCATCATTCCCAATGTAAAGTCATTTTCTTTGATATGGTAACCGACGATACTCCACAAAGGATTCTCAATCCTTAGTTATGTGGTCTATAGAGTTTGAATCAATAAACCATGAAGAAAAAACTTTTTCTATTAGGAAAATAATACTAGAACACATGAGGTGTATGAATTTAAATGCACTAATACCTTTTTGCTTTCATCCTATTTAGAACAGTTACGTGCGAAATGGTCCATCTTTTGGTAGGCAAATCACTTAACCTTCATCATGTCCAGTTTCTGATTTTTTCCTTTCTAGCCTTCTTGAATTGTTTTTTGCCTTTTTGATATTGAGGAAAACCCTTCTTCCCATTCTCTTAGAACTTTTTGTCCTCCTTGAAATAGGGCTTTGATTGGGTAGTGCCAATATCCTCAGTCAAATAGGCTAGTCTAGAGGTTTTGTAAGCCTCCAGACACACATCTTCCTACTCTAAATGCCTAGCTGCATCTTAAAAGTAATGATATTTTCATTGTGGGTTGAGTTAACTTTCATATGGTCTCAACCCCATATCTCTCTCAGATGTTACTTCACAGTAGTGTTTGGCGTAAGCTTATAGGGGTCAAACTTAATCGTCAACCACCTAACCTTAATAGTAGAAATATCACCAACTTTATCCTTAAGTGTAATCCACATGGCTTGAGCTATTTTGTGCATCTCAAATTCACATATGATATCATCTTCCATGGCACTAAGAAGCATGTTCTAGTTACGCTATTCTTCGTCCTCCAAGCCTAGTAAGCCTCTTAGTCTCTCTTGAGTTGAACCAAATTCCCAACTTCAAGTTGAACCATAATAGTTATCAAAGATTCAATAGAATCTTATTCCTCTAAGATGTATTAGACCTTTGGGTGCTAAATATCCCAGTTATCCCCATTGAGTTTTTCACATTTATTTGGTTCAGCAATATTCTAAAGAGAATTACACCAAAGAATATTTCAGTGACATGGCATAATGAAGTATATAATGTCATGTGCTTATATTATTATTGACTAAAAAATAATAACACTTGAAGATCTTAAGAGCATACGTTTGTACCTACCATCACACAAATATTAGCAACAATCTATACAAGTACTTTAACAATAAAACACAACTTTTAGAAGTCTCATCTTCTAAAAGCTCCCACTTATAAGAAGCATGTTTAGATTATATCCGAATAAATCAAATTACTATTTAAATGAGCTTCTTTAAATAACGTAAGATATGCAATCTATTTCACAATAAATGAAATCATATTTTCTAGTACATAAAACATAAGGAAAGTAGTACAAAGAATACATCTTATCAAGATGATAGAGGAAAAAATTTAAAAACTCTCCTTAGTTTTCTAAGCTTTGGTGACTTAAGATTTTTTTTTATTTGAAGTTCTCTCTATAGCGTCAACCTATAAAGATTTTCTGGTACGCTAACCTCTCTCTTACATGTCTTATGTATTCCATCATGACTTTAGTGTAGAATTTTGTGTCTTTCTTGTTAGTCATGAACTTGGCATTATCATGGAGAACTCTATAAATACCAGTTTTAGGTTCCTAAGTTTAGCTGCTTGATCTTTAGCTATTCTCCTAGCCAAAGTTGGGGTTCAGGGTTTTATTACTTCTTTTTCCCTATTCATAAGTTGCTTAGGAAGAGAAGGCACATAGTTAGATCAGAATTTGTGAACATCAATTGAAGCTCCTCAAGTAGAAAATCTTCCATTAGATCCTCATGATCCTCTTTAAGGTTTCGCTTAAGATCCACTTCTAGATCTCATCAGGATTTTCTTCAGGGTCCTTATCAAGATCTTGTTCTAGACTATTAATCTCTACAAGGTCCTCTGAGTCCTCTTCTTCAAAAAGTTAAGGATTTGAATCCTCATTCTAAGGTTCATTTTTTGGAACTTCATCTTCCATATATGAGAGTTTAATGAATCATATTTAGTGATTTTTGTCTACTTAAAGTCATTTAACTCTTTTTCACCTAAAAGTACCAAAAAATACACTAAATACTCATAAACAAATTCAAAATTGTCCCCAAAATGGGAAAATTATATATCAAAATGAAGATTTTAATTTTAGGGATTTTTAAGAATAAATTGCACCCCAATCGGAGTCCAAACGATACCTCACGTATCCCTGGAAGATTAAATCAATTAAAAAAATTAAAAAATTGGATGAGGCTCACTTTTGGGCCCCGTGCATGACCTCCACATGCTGGCACGTGGCCTCTACCATCAAAAAAGAAAATTTTGGATGACTGGGTTGGGCTCAGTCTAGCCAGGCCCAGCGGGTCCAACCTGACCATAATTAAATTATTAATATTATTTTTTTAAAAATATATTTTGTTTTTTATAATGTTTGGTCTGTGTTGGATCTAATGTCCCGCCTAGTCCAGAGGTTGCCTAGCTTCCTTTATTATTATTATTATTATTATTATTTATCTAGCCTCCTTTTTTAAGCCTTCATTTTTGCAGACCCAATTTTTGAAAAATATTTGACGTCCACCGAGGGGGTTCCAGAAATGCATTTAATTGTCTTTTCTCTATGTTTTATGAATTCTCTTACTTTCATAGGGTTTAAGTTATTTGTTTTCATTCATTTATAGGTTCAAAACTTGTTTCAAACCAAATCAAACAATAACACGATATTGCAAAGAATCTTAACAAGAACATAGTCAAGTTCATGAACTTTGATAGGAACAAAATCATAGAAGGGTTAATGAATTACAAAGAATGGATATTCATATAGGCATGAACGTAGCATGTTATACAGGAGAAACATATAATTATTTATTCATAAACTCATATGAATAGTGCAACAAAAGAAAGAAAAAATCACACTTCATAACGTTGGGAAAAATAAACTCTAACACAAAGGAATAATAATAACAATATGCTTTGATATAAAACACGTAATCACAGCCTCAAAAATAGCACAACTCTAATACCAATAACGGTATTTGGTCATACTTGAGATATAGACCAGTTTCTCCAGCAGCCACATGATAACCCGGTCGCTTTGATGGACCTGGGTATTCGAACACATCAAATGCACTCTAAGAAAAGAAGATAAAAAGAAGAGAGGAAAAATTCTTTAGATAGGAGAGAAAATTTTTTGCCTATGAAAAAGAGACTGTTAATTTCAATAATAATAATGGAGGTCATCCAAAAGATACCCCCTTATTTCTTTATCATAATCTCATATCAGTATCTTACGAATATCCCGTTCAAAATTCAACTTTTGAACAAAAGAGAAAATATTTTTAGATAACAATCTAGACTTTTGGTTATTACCTCATGAGCCCTAGATTATATGGGCTTGGGCCCAATTCACCTAGGGTGGATGTGAGCCCAAATTCTAATAGTATTTATAAACAATATAGATACTTATTATAACTTGGAAATATTATGATAAAAATAAGTTCGAGTTAGATATTTTGGTGTTGTGTTTTAAATTGATAGTTTTTTTAAGGTTGAAATATATATATGTTGATTATTCTGAAGCTGATTTTATGTCCTTACATAAAATTTCCATATGTATTTTGTAATTTTACTTGATTTGGAGTTCCTTTTTATTTATAAACTTTCCAATTCATTTATAAGCATTAAGTAGCTGTAAGTGTTCTTCGTGTTTTCACCTTTTTATTTATCATGTGGCATTTCATGGCAGTGATGCAATCATCCATATGTTGGGATCCATTTCTACAATTTATGATTTGATCTTTTTCCTTGATACAAGTTTTTGATTTTTTAGGTTTAGCTTTTGAGATTTGTATATGTTGGATCTAGGGTCTCGGTTGAAATATATGTGTGATCAAACTTTTTGATTTATTATTTCAATTTATTATTTGGTATTCTTTATTTAATATATTTAGTTTCCTCTTATAATTATTCATATTGGGTTCACATATTTAATTATAGAGTTTTGGTTGAATATCCATGTTGAGGAACAAATTATTTATTGTTTAATTTATCACATGCTAAGTGGAACTTTTAAATAATCATTCTTGATGCAATTAAATACTAGATCTAGGTATAATTATGGATTTTATGATTATGACCATGACGATTGTCTCGGGTTCTACATGTTAGGGACTTAGCATATATAATTGTTATAACTCTAATATTATTGAACGATGATAGCCACACATCAATCATTGGGAGCGCTTATCTTGTTGGTGATATCCTTATACACTTTTGCTTTTATTTTATTTTTCTTGTCTCTTTTTAGTTTATAAAAAGTATTAATCAAACTCTCTCCTACTACTCCTCATTCTCACATAGTCTAATCTAAAGTTTAGCCACGTATTGACTCCATATAAAGAATACAGCTTAGGTTGACCTCTATACTAACTACATAGAGATTAATTTAGTAATTAATTTGAGTGCTAAGATAGACGATATCACATTCCATATTAACTAACTTTCTTAATCTAATCAAATTAGTTAAATATGTCATATATTAAATATTGGAGATATAATATTTTTAAATTAGTGTGAATGCGAAAATTCCTTATAAGAGAGTGATCATATCTAAAACCAATACTAAAATCTGACTAACTAGTAGTAGTACTGGATATATCAAATATATATATAAAACAATAAATCTATTTTATTAATTATATATAATATAACATATAGATTTTTTTTAAAAAAAGAAAACTTAATCATTGGTCCTTATAATTTTAACACAATTAAAAAATTCTTAAATTTAAATCATGTGCAACTTAGTCTCTGCTATTTCAAACATTAAAAAAAATTGTCCCAATGTTCAAGAAGTAATTTGAGTCCTTGTAGTTTTATTTTCTAAAATGTAGGGACCAATATTTTAAATAATTTAAACTATAAGAACTAAAACTATAAGACTAGATTTTAGTCGAGTTGAAACTATAAGTTACTGTGTTAAAACTATTAAGAACCAAGTGATGATTTTTTCTACAAAAAATATAGAATAAATTTCATGAGAAATCATCATTCTAATGTGATTAAATGTTGGAACCTTTAAAAGAAAACATGAGATAAAACAAAACTTTAATCTGGAACCTGAGAAAAATACTTTAAGAAAAATCAATGATGATTGTATTTTGGACCAAACACTAACACATGGTAAAAACAACTAGGAGGCGTGATAGCTATGAAAATGATGTTGAAATTTTTTTGTACATTTACTAGACCTTATCACCAGGTATCTAATTTTAGGATTTGTGATTACCACTCCAAGTATATAAGTATTTCCTCTAAGTATTGAACTTGAGATTTAAAGTGATATAGCAGGGCTTTATATTGTTAGACCAACTCTATGTAGTAAATATTGTTGAAACTTGGTTAAGCATGTCTTGATAAATTATAGGATCATTTTATTGAAATTGTTGGAATTAACAAGCAACCTAGAACTTGAAGGTGAGACATCCCAACTAGGCAAGGATGTAATTTGAGTCAACTATCATCACCATCTAATCTCATTTTCTTCGTTCACGCACATCCCCTTCACGAGTCCTCCAAACGCTTCTCCAATTATTCCATTTGCTTCCTTACTTCCCACAAATTCACATCATAATAAACTGGGATTACCAGCTGACCCTTTCTTCTGTGACCCCCATGGTTTTCTCCAGTCTCTCCAAACACTTTATGGAGTCTCCGTGCTCTTTTTTTTAGCACTATCATCGAGGTTTGGGACTACTCGATGGCTCTTAATTGTGCAGGCTTGATCTCTTTTTCATGACCGTCGTCGATGAATGAGTTGATTATTCGAGAGATTTGGCGATGAAACAATTTATATGTGAATTGAATAACACATCATAGTTCCATTTAGGTTGGAAATTTGAAAACGAAGACATATTTTTGGATTCAGAGAGGGTAAATATTAATAACCTAAAGTTATATTAAACAAGATTGAATATGCAATTTTTTGACTTTATAGAAAAAATTTTATGCTATTAAATTACGAAGTTATTGGCAAAAATAAAGACATGATGACAAGAGAGGATGATAAAGCTATTCAAATGAATTGACTAAGTTCTATTTCTTTTTGGAGGTCCCATAATTTGATTATGCGGTCTTAATATGTTTTCCAAGATTTAAAGTCAGAAAAAAAGTAGCTAGGATAGCACCGACTCATCATAACCAGGAAAGCTCACACACAATAATGTAATAAAAGGAGCAAAAAATTATTGACTTCACCAAATGGATTAAACTTTTTGTTTTTGTAATCTCTTTATTACAATAAAAATAAAAATAAAAAGAATATTGACTTGAACACATTATTTTAACTTGTACGGCTGGCAAAATATATGTTTGATATTGAATTTGAATAACTTAAATTTAACATTTTACAAAAACATTATGTTAAATTATGAAAATATAAGTATTAAATTAATTTTTCAAAAAAAAAAACTAAAACTAAGACTGTTAAGATTTAATCTAAATGATTAAAAAATGTAGAAGAGGAGAGAAGTGGATTTGAACCGGATTAGTTGACGATTCCCAGTCTTCTTTCATTTTAAAAAATAAGAGATTGATTCAATGCTCATTTGTAAAATATTTTAGAGCTTAATCAGAAGGGTTTGGTATTTGAAGTAAAGGAAAAGGGCAAAAGATTGTACAGAAAAAACCTGAAATAGTCAAAATCTAATTCAGAACCCTAATATCACAAAACGCCAAACAAGTCCTTGGACTAAAATGAAATTTTAGTATTTCATAAAATGACCTTCTTGCCAGTCACATGAAAACATTCCCACCTCTGTTGGCCACCATCGCTCAGACTCATCACAGCCAATGGCTGAAGCTCCATCAGGTGATAATAACTTTGGAATTTTTTATAAAGGTTGGTCAAGGGTGAGATTTGATACCACCCCTAGCTTTTTGTTTTTTTAAATAAATATACAACCATTGTGCCATTAAAGTTACTTAGTAATATAATTCAGAACAATATAGAAGATAACTACCAATGACTACTAAATTTCTACCAATGAACCAATGACCATTAAATTTTCCAGTTGTTTGGTATTTGCTATGTTGTTGTAGTCATTCATGATTAAACTAATGATTGAACCAAAAAGTGTTGTCATAAAAGGGGTCACTCGCTTGATTTTTTTATGAATAATCAAAATGATATTGGTAAATAACATAGTCATAAACCATTTACAAAACGTAAAAAAGAATTTTAAGAGAATAAAAGAGGTCAATTGACAGGGAGGGAGCCACTTTAATACAGAAGAAGCTTGGTTAAAAAGACTTCAAGAAGTAGAAGATCGCTTGGTTAAGGATTGAGAATTAATGACTCAGCTCAGAATTTGCGCGAAGACATTTTAGGAAGAAAAGATTGTTGCCAGTATATTGCTTCTTCCATAGCAACTGCTATAAATTAAAGAAAGGCTTTGGAAGCAGATCCAAGAGTGATGGAAAGAGACATGTTTGCTATTAGGAAATGGGCCAGTTCACCCATAGTAGATTAGGCCCAGATCCATATGTGAGATAATGTAAGGAGTGATTTATTTTTTGAAAGGAAAAAATGAGGGATTTGGGAGTTGTGAACTTCCCCACCCATGCAATATATATATGAAAGTAAAAACAAAAGCAGGGGTGTGCATGTGAAAACAATTTACTCTCCTCTGTTTCTCTCCTCTCTACATCTGGCACTCTGCAATTTTTGTACTTGGGTGTTATTTGTTGTGAGACGTAACTAGAATTTGTAACATTGCTCCAATTTTGTGTGGGTACTAGGTGAACCAAAGTTGAACTCCAGGTATGCCAATAAACGTATATTGGTATTACAGCTGATTTTTTGCTTCCGCTGATGTTCTATGACTTTTTGGTTGTTTGAATGCATTGTTCATGTCCTTATTTATATTTTAAGTGTTTATTTTGTGATAAGATGCATGGAGCATGCATTTAAACCATAAAATAGAAGTGTACATGCCACCATCTATAGGAGAGATTCTTCATTCAAAATTGAGTCATTAGAAAATTTCAATGTTAGGCCTTGAAATTAGTCCAATTGCGTAAAGCATGAAGAAATGAAGAAAACTACACTAAGAACGTCCAAAAATGACATCATACGGAGAAGTTATGCTGAAAAAAATGAGTTAGGCTCATGGACACATCCCGTTAACCAGTTGGGTCTATGCGACCCGTATGGAGTTTAGGAATGATCAAAACGTTGCATTTTGATCATCCCCAAAATGGCGTCATTTTGAGTTAAGATGCGCCCTCTATTTTTTTAAGCCAAAAACCACCATTTTGGCCCCAAAAAAAGAGTTTTTATTGGACTGCCGACTGGGCTAAGCCCATTACAAAAAAACTTTTTTTTTACAGTCGGGGTATGGATCTAGTTGGATTAGTAAATCCAACCCAGACGCCAAATAAAAAGCATTGTAATTTTATTTTATTTTATTTTACAAACAAAAGGGAGAAAATCTGGTTGCTAACACTTGGCAGTGGCCACATGGCAGAATCAGACTGGCATGTGTAATGTGCGTGCCAATATCGAGAATGAGGTTGGTTCATTTTTTTTAAATTTTTATGAATATTTCCTTCTTAGGGCACATGATAGAGCTTGAGACCTCCAATTGATGTGCGGTTTGTTCGTAAAAATCCTTAAAATCAAGATTTTTATTTTGACATATAATTTACCTATTTTTAGAGGCAATTTTGGACCTATCTGTGAGTATTCAATGTATTTTTGGTATTTTTTAGTGTTTAAAAATTCCAAAAATTTGTGATAATTAATATTTTTTAATATTTAGGTGAAAATGACTTCATCTAACACTGAATCCTTCGGATATAATTTATATGATGACATTTCATACGTGGATAATGAGTTACCAGTGTTTGAACCTCAAAATGATGATGGGGATGAGGAACTTCTTAGTGAAGAGGACCACAGAATGATCCTATAGAAGTTCTAGATGTCAATGACCTAGAGGAGAACTTTCAAGAGGACCCCAAGGGGAAACTTAAAGAGGATCCAAAACTATAACTTGATGAATTTTCTGAAGAAAACCTGGAAGAGTTGGTGGAGGAAGTACCAAAGAGGAACCTAAAGTAATATGTGCTTTCGGACCAATGTCAGAAACTTTATTCCCCATTAAACCCTTCTTGAGCAACCTTTCATGGTTTCTTCATATTCATACCCCAAGTCAGAGCCTACTTTTCATGATGAATCTTTAGTTGAGGACAGAGAGGAAGTAAACTAGCCTCTTACCCTTGCTTTGGCTATGAGTATAGCT
Source organism: Leucaena leucocephala (assembly GCA_037074615.1). Lineage (NCBI taxonomy): Eukaryota > Viridiplantae > Streptophyta > Magnoliopsida > Fabales > Fabaceae > Leucaena > Leucaena leucocephala. Next base: position 3,850,031 of record CM073527.1, read on the forward strand.
AAAAGAGATGCAACCAAACCAACAAATATGAAAGGCATTAATGTCGTGCTTGCTGAATATACTAGATTCATGATAGATAAGGAGAATATTGAATTCTAAGTAAAAATCATAATGTAATATATAAGAGCAACTAGCCGCTTGCAACCTTAAGAAGCTTGGAAAAGTGATGTTAGAATACCATATTGCTCATATCAAATGATGTCCATATGTATTTGATTTTCGCTGCTTTCCTTAGTTAATGACATGTTTTATTACTCTTTCTTTGTAAAGACTTACAATTTATTATATGTAAAAGAAACATGTTTTCTTTCATTTTTTTCATTTTTTTGTTATGATTCATGTATACCTTTTATAAGTGGGAGCCTTTTAGATAATAACTCTTCTAAAAGCAAATTTTGATGAGAATAGTACTTATATTAATTTTGAAAAAAAGTGATAGCTATTGCTATGTCTATGTCATAGGAGATACAAACGTATTCTTCTGATTATGGGTCTAGTAATGTTATTATTTTCTGATCAAAAAATAATAAAAGTACATGACATTGTATACTTTACATGTGCTATATATGTAAATTCTCTTAAATATTCTATGGTTTAATAAATTAATGTGGGATAGGTTTGTCACATAACTAATATTGAACAATGGCATTGAGGAACATTATTGCTGAATTAAACAAAGGGAAAAACTCAATGGGAACTAGGATGTTTGGCACTAAAAGGCCCAATATATCTTGGAAGAACAGGATACAATTGAGCTATTAACAATGGCAATGGTGAAACTTGAGGCTAGAAATACGGTCTAGTACAAGAGAGACTAGGAGGCATACCTATCCTGAAAAAGGAAGAATAGCATTGCAAGAATCACGCTGTTGAGTACCATGGCTGAAGACTTCTTAATGTGAGTTTGAGACACATAGAACTACACAAGCTATATGGATAACCCTGAAGGATAACTTCCACTACTAAGCTTAGAAGTTTGATGATTAAATTCAATACCTATAAGCTAAAGTTAAATAATCCTGTGAAATAACATCTAAGAGAGATATCCAACATGATTCATGAACTGAAGGAGGTTGGACATAATCTATCTAATGAGCAGCAAGTGTAGGCTATCATCAGGTCACTCCATACCAATTGGGAGCACATAAAAGTTAATTTGATCCACAATGAAAATATCATCACTTTCAATGATGTATCTAAGCATTTGGAGCTAGAAAATAAATGTCTAGAGACTTATAAGGCCACTAGACATACCTATTTGATCAAAGATGCTGGTCATTCCCATTAAAAGCCTGAATTTAAGAAGGGTAAGAAATTTCAAAAGAATAGAAAGAAAATCGGTCTTCCACCTGAGAAAGGCAAGCAATAATACAAGAAGAAGGGAAATAAAGGCAACAAGAAAAAACTAGACCTGAAGAAGGTCAAATGCTTTACCTGCCATAACATAGGGTATTTCGCATGTAACTGACCGAGAGCGGAAAGGTAATAGTAAATTATGTGAATTCACATGTCTCATTTGTTTCTAGTACTATTTTTCTAAGAGAACTTGATTCCTTTTCCTGAATTATTGAATCAGGCTCCACATACCATATAAGCCAAGATCAAGAATCTTTAGTTGAATACCGTCGGTTGCCATTTCAAAGCAAGTGCTTTATATTGGCAATAGTGCTAGGATCAAGGTTCCAATCATTAGCACTTGTAAACTTATTTTGCATGGTAGAAAGACCTTAATACATGATATGCTTCATGCTCTCAATATCTAACTTAATTTAATTTATGTAATTTATTTATTAGACTTTGGGTTTAATGTAAACTTTCATGATAAAGTTGTAGTCATTTATAGTAACTCAATATTTTATGGTTTAGCTTTCTGATGTCAAAAGTTCTTTATTTTGGATCTTGCTTGTGATTTTAATGTTCACGATTGCTTCGCTATTACTTCGAATAATCCTAATATGTATATTATAACATCCTCATTTTCTTATGTCTTAGGGACCAAATGGTAGCATCTGGAACTACTTCTAAGGTCATTGAAGTCAAATTACATAATCTGGAGTTTTACTCTTCTGAGTATTGTTCACTGTACAAATTCCAGAGGATTGACCTGACTTTGAAAAATCATAACTAATTATAGAAAAATCAAAATGAAGTGGTTCAAATTGTTACACAAATACAACTTAATTATATTTCATGGAAAAAATAACTCGTTGACCACTTCTTGACTCAGTCAATATTAGTCAACGTCTGAAGTTTACTGTTAATCCAGCTTTTTTCCCTGATTCCAGCATTTCTGGTCCTAACTTTGATAAATCATATCTTTATGTGTAGATATCCAAATGAGACATTCTATATATCAAATCAAAGATTGGCATGTATAATATTTATTGAAAAAATATCATACATTTATTCAATTGTTTACTACTACTTATTACAGCTCAAATGTCACTACCTCATCACGAGTTACTGTTCACAGTGACAAATTCCAGCAATTAATCATACATGAATCACATATCAATCATGCTAAATAATTAACATCTCTTCATGCATCTTTATCTCCTCCATATTGAGAAGACCTGCTGTAATTGGATTGATATGGAAGGGGTGAGATTTCTGGAAAAATCTCAGTAATAAACGGAAACCATACCCTGTATGCAACTATATACTTGATGTTACTATGTGTGCACTTAATGATCATGCTTGCATAATGATAACTTACATGCCTCCATGTTCCTTAATTATAACATATGACCGTAGCATAAAAAGAAACAGAGCATTACTTAATCATACATGCTTCACATTATCAAGGTAAAAAAATATCATATAAAACATCTAAGCAGTATAAGCATACAAGTAGGTAAGTTTACTACCTGATGTGGAGCCTTTTCTCTAGTCCTTAACCTTTGTTCTAGGGTTCCTTCTTTTCATAGGTCAGAACCTTATTCCTAAGCTGGCCAAATCCCTAGGCTCCTTAGATTGCTCCTAACTCCACCAGAACTCTTTCTTTCTTTCTCTTCCTTCCTTTCTTTCTCTCTTTCTCTTTTCTCTCTTCTTTCTCTTCTTTTGCCTTTGCTTGGCCGTGAATGGAATGGAGGGAGGGGAGTATCTATTTATAGGTGAGTGGAGGTGGAATGGATGTCTCAGATTGAATCGCGATGAATGGCTCATATTGCTTAGCTTCTTCAAGAAGCTTTGCCTGCATTATTACGATGACATCATCATCCTAGATGACTAATCAAAGTGACATAATCTATGGGACACCTCACATACTAGGTGGCATAATGGTGGGGCCCTTGGGACACCTCACCAGCTGATTCAGCCTTTCCAGAGAATTCCAGAGTCTTTTCCCAAAATGAATGGCTGAGATTGTGCCACGTGTCCTTTTGCTTTTTCTCCTTTTTATAAACTCATGACATGTGTCCTTAACTTTTTTTCTTTTCCTGTAATCATGCCATGTGCCATTGTGGGTCCCATGAGGACACCTTTCATGCCACCTCATGGTCTAAAGCTTTATCTAATCACTTTTCCCAGTTCTATCCTTAACCAGATAACTTTACTTTATTGAAAAGGTACTAAACTAATATTTTAATGCTACTTGGGCCCACATCCTTCTTGGGCTACGTTTTTAGACCTTGAATTGTCATCTTGGGTTTCTAACCAAGCCTAAGCACTCTAGTGGCTCGATTCCCAAGCAATAACCCTTTGTAAATTACCAAAAAGCCCCCAGGGACTTTCACTTTTATAATCTAGTCCCTGAACTTTCACTTATTTGTAGTTTAGTCCCTAAATATTATTTGTATACTTCTGGGACTTTTGGTCAATAGGGCCCATACCTTTTTTAGGCTACATATTAGTCTTCTAGGTCTAAAATTGGGATATGACATTATCTGGCATTATGTTAGACTAGGACATTTTAATCAAAATAGAATGATCAAACTGGTAAAAGAAGGCATATTGGGGGTAATCCCTAATATGGACATGTCATTATATGAAAGCTGTCTAGCTGGTAAGGATACAAGAAAGCCATTCGGTAAAGGAACATGAGCCAAAAATCCAATGCGATTAATCCATTCCGATATTTATGGTATAATGAGTATGAGGGAAAGACATGGAACTTTGTATTTCATTATCTATATTGATGATTTTTCATGATATGGTCATGTCTATTTGATCTAACATAAGTCTAAGGAACTAGAGTGCTTTAGCGATGCATAAAGGAAGAAAAGAATCAAATGGACAATAAAATCAAAGTATTACACACTATTCGAGGTCGTGAATACTTGTCAGATCAATTCAAATAGCTCTTTGAAGAAAAAGGGATTATTAGGAAACTAACTATCCCTAGCATACCTTAACAGAATGGGGTTACTGAAAGAAGAAATAGAATTCTTCTAGACATGGTTAGGCTTATGCTGGCATAGGCAAACCTTCCAATTTCACATTGGGGTGATGCTCTATTGACGGTAACCTTCATACTTAACCGTGCGCCCTTAAAGTCAAATGCTTTCACACCTTAGGAGTTACAACTAAACCCAGCCAGATCTAAGTATCCTTAGACCTTAGGGCTCAGCGGCATATATCCATGGCAATTCTTATAGACATGGGAAACTGGGTCTTAGAGGGAAGAAATATATTTTTATAAGGTACTCTAAACCTTCAAAAGGATATGTATTCATAAGTGAAATTAAAGATTGGATAGTGACTAAAATATAATTAATAGATGCTATATTCATTGAGAGTAAATTTCTAAGTAAGGGAGATGTTAACCGCATTGTATCTCTTTATGAGACTTAGGAACAAAGTAGTGCCAAATAGATTGATAGACCATAATCCTCTAGGTATGTCAATCTGAGTAGGAGCCAAGAACGATCAACATAAAGATCGAGACAAATGAGAAAAGATAAACAAGTAGCTCTAGTTAGAAGGAGTAATAGGGAAAGTATTCCAAAGAAACGCTTCTAAATAGAAGGTGAAGCACTCTTAGTTACTCTAGAAGGGGATAATGAACCTTGCTTTGTTCATGAAGCCTTGGTAGGTCCTGCCAAGGAGGAATGGAAGAAAGCAATGAAAGAGGAGATAGACTCAATGATGAAAAACTAAGTTTGAGAGTTACTTGATCTGTCAAAAGGGAGTAAAGCCATTGGAAACAAGTGGGTTCTTAAAATCAAGAGAAAGGTGGATGAGTCAATTGACAAATTCAAAGCCCAATTGGCTGCAAAGGGATATACACAATAGGAATGTATAGACTATGAGGATGCTTTTTCACCTATTGTACACTTCAATTCAATAAGACTTATTCTGGCAATAGTAAATAGTTTAAACCTGGAGTTATATCAGATGGATGTAAAAAAATTGCATTCTTGAATGGTAATCTGGATGAAGAAATCTATATGGAACAACCAATAGGTTTCATTGAAAAAGGGTTTGAACACAAGTGTAAACTCAAAAGATCTATTTATGGATTAAAACAGTCATCCAGATAATGGTACTTGAGGTTTCACAAGGCGATAACCTCATATAACTTCCAGATGATAGAGGAAGATCAATGCATCTACGTTAAGTGGTTTGAGGGTAACTTTGTAATATTATCCTTATATGTAGATGATATACTCTTAGCCAAAAATAGTCTAGACTCGGTGATATCTATTAAAGAATGGCTCTCATCAAATTTTGAGATGAAAGACATGGGTGAAGCAAAATACATACTTGGAGTCAAAATTTGAAGGAATTGTTCCAAGAGAATCCTAACTCTTTCACAAGAGAATTATGTGAAAAAGATACTTGAGCAATTCAATATGAGTGACTGCAATCCTATAGATATCCCTATAGCCACTGGCGTAGCCTTGAGTTCTGACATGTGTCCCAAAACTAAATTAGATAAAAAGTAGATAGAAGGTGTTCCATATGCCAGTGTCATTAGTAGCTTGATATATGCAATGATGTGTACAAGACCATATATTTGTTATACCATAGGGATGGTTAGCAAATTCTAGTCTAACCCTAGTGAGAAACACTAGAAAGTAGGGAAGAAGATCTTGAGATACTTAAAGGGTACCGCTGACTATGCATTGTGTTATCAAGCAAGCAATATGTACCTATTCAGATATTTCTATGTCAATGTAAGTGGTGATGAAGAAGAACAAAGATCAACTTCATGATACACCTTCTTGCTTAAAAATGGCGTCATATATTAGAGTGGCAATAAGCAAAATATATTTCCTTACACTCTATGAAAGCTAAGTTTTTGGCATGCACTCAGCAACACAAGAGGCTATTTGGCTAAAGAGATTTCTTGAACACCTAGGACCTAGGAATGAGAGTGCCAATTCAGTGTTGATACACATGACAACACTGCAGCCATATCCTAAGTATCACAATAAGACCAAACACGTTGATATCAAGTATAACTTTGTGAGGGATTATATAGTATAGAAAATTATAATTATACAATACATTTCAACCAAATATATGGTAGCAGACCCACTGACCAAGCCAATAGGCAAACAAATATTTGAGAAACATGTAAATGCCATTGGCATGAGTAAAATGTAAAGTTACATATATGTAATATTTTGTTTTCATTAATGATATCATGTCATTTATTATTACTTATATATCTAGGTGAAAAAAATACAATGTCAAGTATGTTATATAGGTTGAAAATGTTAGCTCTCTCACACGAGCAACCACCTTTGATGCTAGAGAAGAGTTAAGAGATTATACATGTGTTCACTAGTAAAGTAGAAAAAGTGCTGATATGGTAGAGAAGAAAAACAGTAATTGTCGCCTTGGCTTAAAAAGTGCAATAAGTTGAGATGAAATCTGTGAGTATGGATATAGATCGAACTATAGATACCCACATCCATAAAACCTAGTGCCAGATAACATATTATTCAAAATTAATGTCATATTATGTGAATAGAATTGAAGAGTTTTGGTTTAGATACTATGAATGTATAGACTTAAGTCTGTATGGTGTGACTGATAGAATCAAAATAACCTATACTCTTATAGCTAAACTGGTGCAACCCTAGCTTTAAACCAGCTATCCCACTGGGTTAGATGGGTTATCGAGTCACCTTTTCAAAAAAAGAATTGCCCAAAAATCATAGAAACATGATAAAAAAATAGTTTATGGGGAAAAAGAAGAGAGGAGAGGAGGAAGAAGAGGAGCAATAGAATAAGCAAGTTAGATATGAAAGATAAAGGAGCAAAGGCAAGGAGGAGGACAGACAAGAGAGGTAGAGGGAGGGAGGAAAAGAGGGTTGAGCTTCTTTAAAGGCACTGTAGCAATGTCCTCATCAGTGCTACCTTCCTTGTCCGACTACTACTGCTTTCTTATGCTTTGTGAACCCTGAAAGAAGGAGAGGTAAATATGGTGCAAAATCCTTCATAGATAAAGATGAAAGAGTAGGGACGGAGTAGAGAGAAAGAAAGGAAGGAGGAAGAGTCAACTAATAAAGTAATACTCTAATAATATGGGTTTACTATTTCACTTTCGCGGTAATGAGCTATGAAATAATGGCATAATAACTTTTCCCTTCTTCCATTTTTCAAAGTAAGAAAAGACCGCCAAAAATTGAACTGGAGGGAGTTCTATTATAATTTATAATACATATATGTCTTACTTTCCTATGATAAAGTTATTTAAAAATTAAGATTCTTTTAAATAGTACTTTTATTAAAATATTTGTTATAACCAGATATTTTTATAATAAATATAATATTTTGTTATTGTCAAATAAATTGTATTATTTTAATATGGTTGGTTTAGCCCTAGTTGGCCTTGATCTGACCCACTAACCCTTAGTTTATTGTCTAGTCTAGTTTTTTGAATCTTGCTTGAAAGATAATTTTACAATCACATACAAAAACTTTCTTTGATAGTATATGAACCAGAAGCACTTTTACTCTAGTAGAGTTGGTTAGGAATGCTATTGAAAGAAAGTGGAATCAGCAATGTTAGAGAAGTATAAAGAGCGTACGAAGGAGACATTCCATTGCATCTGATTCTGACTAAAGGAATTATGATAGTGATGGATATGAAATAATGGTTGATTATGATTTTAATATATTTAGGATATTTAGTATTATTATGGAATATTTGGAATTGATTGTGATTGAATGTTATCTTTCATTATTATTTGCATTGAATTTTGGGTTTCTAAAGTGTCCTGCCATTAAATCCTATTTAATATAATTACATTCTAGAATATTCTACATTTACTTTCTAAGGTTAGGTTGATGCCTATAAATATGACCTTAATATATTTGTTTTGGAAACCTTTGAGGAATTGAATAAAATATTGAGCATTGAGTCATCTCCTCTCTCTCTTTTTATCTAGTCTTCCCCTCTTTTCTTGTTATCCTCCCTCTTCTAGTCTCTCTATCTCTATTTTCTCTCTCTTCTCCATTTCTATACATGTTCTACATCAATTTGGCATGGGAGCCAGGTTCTCTCGCTTATATGCTTTAGCTTTTCAAAATCACCAAACAAGCTATAAACACAAAACCACCATTGCCATAGCCATTCGCCATCATTCTGATGTTCATTTAACAAACCTCTACTACATGTTACAAACATTCCAAGTCACCGTTCTTTAATGTTTCACATCATTTTGCATGGTTTTTTATCATTCTGGATCTACCTCAAGCCAAGAATCATCATACATAATACTTTTAGGCCTAAAGTTAGAAACTTTATGCTCCTAAAATTATTTGGGTAAATTTTTCTCTTTCTTTTGATTTCATTTTTGTTATTCCAGAAAAAAGGTTAAAGAAAGAGAGTGAAAAAAGTTGAAAGAGAAGGGGAAAAAAGCCAAAAATAGAAGCAAAAAAAGGATAACAAGAGAACAAGCAAAAAAATGTTGCCTTTCTTAAATAGAGATTTTTATTTTTCATTATTATTTGGGTTTATTTATTGCTTTATATTTAGTATTTATTTCTTGTACCATTAGAACCCACCCTCTTCACACATATTTGGTCCTATATCCAGGTCAAATTTTACCCTAGATTATTCGAGGTTTGTAATGATTTCCTGTGGAGTTTTAGAACCCTTGAAGGTCACTATGAAGACTTCACTCAACTTGTTACTTATTTAACAAGTGTGATCCTTATAGAGCTTTTAGAGTTACCTGATGGTTGGGCTTGTTGAATCGGGTCTTCACCTTTTTGGTGAGGGAAACTTGGGAACCTTCTTTAGTTTCCTAGAACTACTACCCTAAAACCTAGGCAATATGCTATTCATTTTTAACTTTGGGTTTCAAAGAATGCTCATATAAAGAGTTTCGATATAAATAGGATACTCCACCTCATTATGTTTAGTATTGACAAGATTATAACTACCATGACAACTATCAACTTTATAACTATGAGGATCATCACTACCACCAATATGAGTATGCTAATACCAACAATGAAATGAGTATAGTTGAAACATGTTGATCAATATGGATATACAGATCATCATGATGCATATTCCAATCATCACTAATATGAGTATACTGCCCATCATCGTTATTAGTTTGTAGATCATGACCGATATGAGTATATTGATCATGATTAGTATGGACATGTTAATTGTCATCAGCTTGAATATGAGGACCATTGTCAACACGATTATCCACTCATCACTGTCATGAGTATGCTAGCTATACATGAGGAAGTTGTTTATGAACAATCTAAAGATGATTTGTAGGATGAACAATTCATAGCTTAGATAGTTCACAATCGACAAAAAATTGAGCGTTCTAAGTGTGAATGGAAACAAAAACTGGATTAATGGAATCATAGGTTGAATGCTCATCAGTAGCTAGTAGAGACTACAATAATATAGTGATAGAAGAGAAAGGACCCAATCAAGTAGGTGAACAAACATAAGGTAAGCCAATAGAGGTAGAAGTCCTTTCCTCACAGCCATAAGTGTATCTCTTTGTGAAGCTTATTCATGGAACTAATATGGCCACATCAGCACAAGTCTCACAATAGGCTCTATTATATATTCTTGTGACCTATGTGATTGAGGACTTTGATCATCTTATCAGTAATGGTAAAGATTGTGTCTATTCATCCATTTCTTAATGGGGCACTCCATGATTATCTTCTCTATTTTCAATACCTCACGTGTTAAAAAGGATTTCTAGATGGAACTATGTTGAAGTCTTCCCATGGTTTTCTCTTTTGCTATTTCACTTGTTAGAAAAGGTTTCTGGATATTTCATGTCAGTAACCTGCTCACTCCTACCATGGTTTTCTATTTCATTATCTTGTTGAAAATGATTCCAGTATCGAAGCACCATGTTGAATCCTACTCTTTCATCCCTAGCTTTATGCCTCCATTTTAACTCGTTGGGAGTTGAGTTCTTCAAACGAGGGAGAAATGAAATAATGGTTAATTATGATTTTAAGATATTTAGGATATTTAGTATTATTATGGAATATTTGGTTTCAATTTTGATTGATTGTTATCATTTATTATTGTTATTTGCATTGAAGTTTATGTTTCTAGATTTTTCTACCATTAAATCCTATTTAATGTAATTTACATTTTATTATATTATACATTTCACATTTGCTTTGGATGACCTTGAGGAATTGAATAAAGTATTGAGCAATGAGTTATCTCCTCTCCCTCTTTTTGTCTGGTATTCCCTTTCTTTTTTTGTTGTCCTCCCTCCTCTAGTCTCTCTATCTCTTTTTTCTCTCTTGTCTCCATTTCCCTTTACCCATTATGTATCAGATGGTATGATCATTTTCTAGTTAATTGTTGTTATTTGCTATGCAGTTATAAGCATTCATAATTAAACTTGTGGTTGATCAATGAGTGTTGTGAAAATAGTGGTCACTCATTTAAATGGTATGATCATTTACTAGTTAATTGTTGTTATTCATTATGTTTTTATAGTCATTCATGATTAAACTTGTAAATAACCAACGGATGTTTTATGAAAATAGTGGATATTTACTTAGAAGCTATGATCATTGCTAGTCAATTATTGTTATTTGTTATACTGTTATATAGTTATTCATGATGAAACTGCGATTGAACTAACAAGTGTTTGCAACAATAGTAGTAACTCTCTTAAAGGGTATGGTCATTTGTAATTCAATTGTTTTTATTCGATATATGTTGTTATAGTTATTTCATATATCTCAAAGTTTGATAGTTATTTTATATATTATTGTGCACTATATTACTACGTAGTTTTAGTGACACAATAGTTGTATATCCTTTTGGGAACTAAAAGGTTATGGAATCAAGTCCAAATTGACCAACATTTACATTTTTAAAAAATTCTTTGGTTAGCAACGGAGCTCCTATGGGTGTTGTTGAAGCTTTGGCCACCAACTTAAGTGAGAATTCTTTTTATGTGAGAGGTAGTAAGGTCATTTCACCAAATTTTGAAATCCCATTTTAGTCTAGGAGATTTGTTTGGCACTATTTTATTTTAAGGATATAGGAAAATGGGTTGATCTACCTTGGTGCATTAGGCCTAAACCCATATATGTGTATGTGGGCTGAAGTAGAGATACCTAAAGAGTTGAGTTACCATTTTGAATATCCTAAAATATATATTAAAAAATGATAGAGCGAGGTTATAAGGATAACTACCCACTATCCCTCCATTCTCTCTTCATGGGTATGTGAGTGGAGTATCATTTTTCAAAAAAAAAAAAGAAGGCTCTCCGTGTGTGCTCTCTGAAAATGTGAAGTTTCTTGTCCTTACGAAGAATTGAAGCAACTCTCTCCTTTCCTATCTTGAATGTGCTTTGTTGTGTACCAGAGACCCGAGCCCAGTAACGGTGCCAGGTTGCTGTATGGGTACCTGAAGTAAGTGAACCGACAACAAGTACACCCGAAATCCTTTAGTGGTATTAGAGTCAGGTTCTTATTTTTATGATTATTTCCACTACATGAATCTGTCTCTGCTAGTTTTTCACAGTAGTTCGTACTATACAAGTAAGAGGGTGAAAACCAGCACGTACGACGTCTCTACCAATTTTTGCATTTCTATAAACAACTGTTTTAGCCTCTAAAATTAGTACCATTAAGAAGAGCTCACAAAACTAATGAGAACAAACTATAAGAACGTTAAAAATAGACGTAGGAGGATAGTTATAGAAGAGAGAAGTTTTAGGTAAAATTGGGTAACCTAAAAACCTCCGATTTAGACTTTAAAAATAGTCCCATTGTGTAGAGCTCGCGAAAGCGATGGAAAATGACTCCAAAAATGTCAAAAATGGATGTCGAACAGTGGAGTTATAGAGGAGATAAGGTAGAGGGACTGACGAACTCGCCCACCTCTGCAAACGGGTCGTCGTGACCCAGTTGGAGGTTGAAGATGACCTCTAGCTGAAATGACACCGTTTTGGTCCACTAAATAAAAGATGCAAGATGGTGACACATTACAATAAATAAAAAAATAATTTGGGCTGTAGAAAGGCCCATTGAGAAGAAAAAATGTTGTTTTTGGGTTACTGCGAATCCCATCAGAATAGAAAAAAAGGTATTTGGGCCAAGGGGTAGGACTGGGTTGGATAAGTGATCCCACCCAGATCCATAATTTAAAAAAATAATAAACAAAATTAAAAAAAAATTATGTGAACGTGACACGTGGCTACTGTGAGTATGACACGTGTCAATTCCTGACTGGCGCGTGTACTCCACATACCAGTGCTGAGAGTGGGTCTATCCAGTTTTTTTATTTTTTCTAGATTGAATCTTCAAGGGGCGCGTGAGGGCGCGTCCAGATTTTGATTAAGGTGCGGTCTATTCCTAAAAATCCCTAAAATCAATATCTTCATTTTGGTATAGAGTTTGCCCATTTTGGAGGCAAATTTGGAACTATTTATGAGTATTCAATATATTTTCTAGCACTTTTAGATGTTTAAAAATTCTATAAAATTATAAAAAAAATTATCATTGAATTTCTATGTGAAAATGAGTCAAAGGAATTTAAGTAGCACTGAAATTAATGAATATAGTTCTTTAAACTCCTCACATCTGGATTATGAAGATCTAGAAAATGAACCTCAGAGTGAGGATTCCAATCATGTACTTCTTGAAGAAGAAGATCTATAGGAGATTATAAAGATTGATGGTTCAAAAGAAGATCTTGATTAGGACCCTAAAGAAAATTCAGATATAGATCTAGAAGGGGATCTTGAGCAGAACCCTGAGGATGATCATGAGGATCCAATGGAAGAACCTTTTTTTGACGAGCTTTAATTGATATTCACAAATTCTAGATCTAACTCTGTGTCTTCTCTTCCTAAACTTTTGAATGGGAAAGAACAAGTAATCCAACCTAAGTACCCCCAGCTTTGGCCAGGAGGATAGCTAAAGATCAAGCAGCCAAACTTACAAACATAAAAGGCATTTATAAATTTATCCATAATTATGCCAAGTCCATGACTAATAAGAAAGAAAATATTCTACAGTAAAGTCATGATAGAATACATATGACAATCAAATAAGTAGAGACTGGAGCAACAGAAAATCTTTCTGGGTTGAAGCTATAGAGATAACTTCATAATTTATGCTTAAGTCATCAAATTTTATTCCTCTATTATCTTGAATGATATATGTTTTGAGTTTTGGCACTACTTATGTTTTTATATTGCTATTGAAGATATGATTTCATATATTGTAAATAGAATATAAGTCTTACTTTATTTAAAGAAGGTTATTTAAAATGCAATTATAATCTATGCATGCTTCTTATAAGTAGGAGCTTTTAGAAGATATGGCTTCTAAAAGTAGTATTTTATTGTTAAAGTACTCATATAGAATTCTTGATAGCACATAATGATTGTTGCTTGCATCTGTGTGATGGGAGGTACAAATGTATGCTCCTAATCGTGGATCTTGTAGTGTCATTATTTTCTAGTCAAGAATAATATAAGTACACAACATTGTATTCTTCAATGTTATATGATTGAAATTTTCTCTAGTATGATTCTCTTTAAAAAGGAGAACTCAGATTTGCCTAAGAATTGAGAATGGCAATCAAGAACATTATTTCTGACTAAATAAAGGCAAAAAACTCAACGTGGATGACTAAAATATTTGGCACCGAAAGGTCCAATACAACTTAGAGGAACATGATGCTATTGAACCTTTTTTATTACTGCTATGGATGAACCTGAAGCTGAGAATCGAGCCCAGAATAGGAGAGACTAATAAGGTTACCAGGCTTGGAGAAAGATGAAGAGAATAGCTAGAATTACTCTTCTTGGTACCATGGCAGATGAAATCATATGTGAATTTGAGATGCACAAGAATGCTCAAGCCATGTGGATTGTACTAAAGGATAAAGTTGGCGGTGTTTCTACCACTAAGTTTAGGAGGTTGACGATTAAGTTTGTAGGTTTTTGGGCGTACCTATTGTTCGTTCACTTACTTTAGGTACCCACACGGCAACCCAGCACCATTATTGGACTCGAGTCTTTAGTACACAGCAAAAAGCACATTCAAGAGAGGAGAGGAGAGAGTTGCTTCAGTTCTTTCTAAGGAGAAGAAACTTCACCCTTTCAGAGAGCACACACGGAGAGTCCTCTCACTGCCAAAATGATTCCCCACTCACGTACCCATAAAGAGAGAAAGAGGGATAGTGAGTAGTAATCCTCATAACCTCCCTCCATCATTTTTGAATATTTTAGGATATTCAAAATGATAACCTAACTCTTTCGTTATCTCTACTTTAGCCCACATACACATATATTGGTTTGGGCCTAAGACACTAAGGGTATGCCGGCCCATTTTCCTACATCTCCTACTCACACTTGGTGGGTTAGGGATCATGGGTTTATACTCTCTTTTCCTTCTTTCATACTAAGTGCTTTGCCGTGACCGCATGGGTATAACATCTACATCTAGGTGCTTGTACTATAAATCCCTTTTACAGGATCAACACAAGACAACCTTTCCTTCATGTAGCTTGGGTTTAATAATATGCCTCAAATGTCCTAGATTTACCAATATACAATTTTCTATGACCAATATGATCCCTCTCGAATCAAACTTGACTCAAATTGCCTTT
This sequence comes from Leucaena leucocephala, assembly GCA_037074615.1. NCBI lineage: Eukaryota > Viridiplantae > Streptophyta > Magnoliopsida > Fabales > Fabaceae > Leucaena > Leucaena leucocephala. Next base: position 3,865,069 of record CM073527.1, read on the forward strand.
CTTATAAGCCTAGTATCCACACTTGTGAAAATGAAATATCATAAGGGACATGTTATAGACACTAGCATACGTATGTATATTGTAGGTAATCTTCCTTTCACCCACATATCACTTCGATATGGATCAACAGCTTTCCTAGTGTAATTCCTTAGATCATATCTATCAAGATCGCAGGATATATGCTAAAGTAGCAGTCGCTGAAATATACATCCATGATATTGTCAAAGTCAAATGACACCAATAGAAGGACTGTTCCTTCATAGGGCTCACATAACAATGAAACAAGGATCTTTCACTTGCTTCCCTTTTATGGTTCTTCTAGCACATATGGTATGAATCACATGTTACTGTGTTATTCTTATACTTTAAGAGCGTATGTCATTTTGCATATATTATAAACACCGTACGAATTTAAGTCTATACATTCTCAGCATCTAAACCCAAATTCTTCAACTTCATCTCTATGATATCAACGTTGAAGAATTTGTTATCTAGCTACAGGCACTATGGAAGTGGGTTTCCATAGTTTGATCCAATTTCATGTATATGGATCTCATCTTGACTTGCCACACTTTAGTTGAGGTGACATATAGTTTGTGTTTCTTTTATACCATATCAGCATTCTTTGCCGCTTTACTGGTGAACTGTAACATCCTTACTTTTATACGTTTTAGGGACCAATCAGTAGCATTTAGAATCACTTACAAGTCCTTGGAAGTCCATTAGCCAAATCTTGAATTTTCTTTTTCTCGGGTTACTGTTCATATGGTATCCCAGATTACACAACAAAATTCAAAAAATCATAATTAATTCTAGAACTATTGAAATGAAATGGTTCAAAAAGCTACATGAAGATAACATCTTAAAATTTAAGGGAAAAATAATTTCTGGACCAAATGATTAGCCAATTAATACAGTTTATTTGTTAAAATTTACTGTTTATTTGGTCAAAAACTCTAGAAACAGATTCTGCTCCCTTATTTTGGAAATTCATTTCTCTTGATATACACATCCAAATGACACGTTCTACCTATGAATTTAAATCTATGGATGTGTACTACATGATCATAAAATTTCATGAATTAATTCCTTCATTTACTAGGTCAAACTGAAGCCACAACAAAACTACTTCAGGACATACGTTTTTACCATTTCATTTTCCTTCCTTTTATTTTCAATAATTGTTCTAACATCCATAAACCATTTCTTTTGCCTTCCATACCTTCAAATACATCATGTTCCATAAGTATTTCATACATTTGCTTTACATCTAATGGCATATTACACAACATTACATACAAGGCTAATATACATACATGCTATCACTTATCTACTCTTCCTCTTCCATTCCTTAGCTCATGTCCCAAACATGATTCTTCCAAATTCAATAACCTATTATGGTTGGTTATGGGAGGGTGAGATTCTAAGGAATCTCAGTAGTAAATATTACCACTTAAACATGCAAGATGGATGCTAATGCATGATATGTAATTTCACTAAACTTTCTTTAATTAGTGACATGTCATCATGCTATATACTTGTACATAAAGTGCATGGCCATGGAAACATGTTATTCACAATACATTTAACATCATTTATCATGTCACAACATCATTCAAATATCATATACATGTCAACACATAAGCATACCACATCAAGCACATAAAGAAGTAAGTTCACTACCTTGCACTTAAGCTTTCCTCTTGATCTTTAGCATTGGTTCCCTAGCTTTCCAACCATGAAGCCTTTATGTCCATCACTTTCCAACATCTTCTTGGATGTTTCAAGGTCCTAAACACATTCATATTCATCACATAACTCATTAGGACTCATGAACTCTAACCATGTTCAAGACTAACTTTGTTACACTCTTTATTGTCAAAACTTTCTCTAATCTTCACTAATCCACTTGGCTCTTGAACCACTTGATGTCTTGACTTTACCCTACACAATTTCATATTTTGAATCCATTTATGATCTTAGAATCATGAAATTCCAGCTCCTTCAGGGCCTGCTGCATAGAACTGAACCTAAGCTTACAATTCTTTCAAAAATTCTCATTTTGATTCTAATTATTCTCATACTTGTTTCTCCACTTTACCCCACAAAACTTTTCATTTTAAAACCATTGGAACCATCAAAATCATAAAATTCCAATCACTGTTCATGTGAGTGAAAAGTAACTGTAAGGAATCTTAATGTTTCCAAGGTTCAAAACCTTTCCAATCCTACACAAAATCATCATATAAACTCAATGGAAGCATTAAATCATTGAAATTCCATTTCCTTCCCTCATGAACAGTACATACTGAACAGGACACACCATGGCAAAGTCAAGAATATCAATTTGATTTAACAACCAATCACTTAACTAGCTTGTTTAAGCTTCAATCATAAGTTTCTAACTTTAATTTCTTCTTTCCCCTTTCATCTATGGTTTTTGGGCAGCACCTCCCCTTAGATAAAACTCAACTTTCCCCCTATAAAAACCCTAAGTTCAAGCTCCCAAATCAAAGGAAAATAAGCTAGGAGAGATTGCTTACCTTTAATCTCTAGCTTGCTCGAACTTTGGTACCTTGAATCTTCTTTGTCTTGGCTCGAGTTTTCATTTTGCGAGAGTTTCCCCAAGGGTTGAGAAGCCACGGTTTGTATGCATATTTGAGGGGGTATTTATAGAAAAATCTTAGTGGAAATCAATGGCCAAGATTGATTTGGTTTCTATTTGATCTAAAGGCCTACATTTAATCTTGGATTTAACTTTTTCATAAAGATAATTATGACATCATAAAGGACAGCTCAAGGTACACCTCATGGGACATATGGCAAAATTATCATGGTAGGAAGCTTCTGGAAAAATTCCAGTCTAATCTGGTACCGATCGGAGCAGTTTTACAGCAACCGGACTGTTTTGTGTTCCTAATTTTTTATAATATACCAGGATATGTATTATGTCATATCCTAAATTTTCCCTATCTGTATAGTACTGATAGTGGAAAGAGGCTTAGAAAGGGATTATGACGAAGATCAGACGAGATAATAAAGGTTAGATAAGTCTTAAAGAAAGAGAAGGACCTAAACGCAAATTGGAAAAGGTTAAAGGCCAAAAGTTAAAGTAGAAACAAAAGTTGGGCCACAAGTTGTAATTTCCAAAAGTTTAGGGACCTAAATGTAAATAGCCAAAAAGTTAGGGACATAAATGTAATTAAGAGAAAAGTTCAAGGGCAGAATTGTAATTATAAAAAGATCAGCCCGAAAAGGGTTATAACTGCCTAGAAGTATTTTAGTCCCATATTCCATCAGTAAATAAAGGAAGGTATGCTGGATAATCTGACATGATACAGAAATTTTATTAGGGCTTCAGACAGCAGATATTTATCTGATAGTCTAAAAGTTATCTAAAATTTTATCAGATTTCATAGACTTCAGATGTAAGTGGACAAATTACAGGAAAGTGTGCCCTATCTAGAAGAAGTTATGTATAAAAAGTTATTCACATATTAGTGAATTTTGACGGGAGTTTGATAACACCCGTGATCCGATAATGGAACTTATCGGTATGTAAGCCTGGATAGAATGAGATCAGATGACCTCATATATAGGCCCATAATGACGCCAAGGAAGGCCCAAAACCCAGGGTATCAGTCTATCAGTAGAAGGGGCCAGTGCCCAGAAAAAGTGTGAAATTATGAAAATGCCCTTGGATACACAGATTGTACCAGGGATGGATGAAGGGCATTTTGGTCATCTGGGACATGGTAAAAACTTGACACATGGTATAAATATGATTAGTTGAGCCAATATATGCCCTGAGGCAGTACAAAGAGGGGTAAAATGACAATTATGCCCTTATGGTCAATATAGTGCAAGAAAGGACACCAAGGGTATTTTGGTCATTTCCCAAGGGATCTGTAATTAAGTTGTGACCAGTACAAGTATGTCAATGGTGTGGGAAGTCTAGACATTGATTTCCAGGACATATCTTGGTATATTATAAAAAATTAGGAACAGAAAACAGTCCGGTTGCTGTGAAACTGCACCGATCGGTACTGGATTGGACTGAAATTTTTCCAAAAGCTTCCTTACACTATAAGCACGCTACCTAAACCCTTGAGGTGTCCCTTGATGGGTCCCACATGATGTCATAATTATTATTTTATGAAAAGTTAAATCCAAGATTAAATGTGGGCCTTTAGATCAAATAGTAACCAATTCAATCTTGGCCATTCATTTTTCTTGGATTTTGGCTATAAATACCCCCTCATTCTGCAGCAAACCGTGGCTTCATGGACCCTTGGGGAAACTCCTGCAAAATGAAAACTCAAGCCAAGACAAAGAAGATTCAAGGTTCTAAAGTTCAAGCAAGTTAGAGATTAAAGGTAAGCAATCTTTCCTAGCTTATTCTCCTTTGATTTGGGAGATTGAACTTAGTGTTTTCATGGGAAAAAAGTTCAGTTTTCTCTAAAGGAAGGTGCTGCCCAAAAACCTTAAAGGAAAGCGGAAAGAAGAAATCAAAGTTAGAACCATATGATTGAAGCTTAAACAAGCTAGTTAAGTGGTTGGTTGTTGAATCAAATTGATATTCTTGACTTTGCCATGGTGTGCCCTGTTCGGTATGCACTGTTCATGAGGGAAGGAAATTGAATTTCAATGATTTAATGCTTCCATTGAGTTTGTATGATGATTTTGTGTAGGATTGGAAAGGTTTTGAACCTTGGAAACATTAAAATCTCAAGGTTGTGTAGTCTTTGAGATTCCATACGGTTACTGTTCACTCACATGAACAGTGATTGCAATTTCTTGATTTTGATGGTTCCAATGGTTTTAAAATGAAAAGTTGTGTGGGGTAAAGTGGAGAAACAAGTATGGGAAGCATTAGAATCAAAATGAGAATTTTTGAAAGAATTGTGTGCTTATGTTCAATTCTGTACAGCAGGCCATGAAGGAGCTAGAATTTCATGATTCTAAGCTCATAAATGGATTCAAAAGATGAAATTGTGTAGGGTAAAGTCAAGACATCAATTGGTTCAAGAGCCAAGTGGATTAGTGAAAATTAGAGAAAGTTATGACAATAAAGAGTGTAACAAAGTTAGTCTTGAACATGGTTGGAGTTCATGAGTCCTAATGAGTTATGTGATGAATACGAATGTGTTTAAGACTATGAAACATCCAAGAAAATGTTGGGAAGTGATGGACATAAAGGCTTCATGGTTGGAAAGCTAGGGAGCAAGGGCTAAAGGTCAAGAGAAAAGCTTAAGTGCAAGGTAGTGAACTTACCTCTTTATGTGCTTGATGTGGTATGCTTATGTGTTGACATGTATGTGATATTTGAATGATGTTGTGACATGATTAATGATGTTCAATGTATTGGGAATAACATGTTTTCCATGGCCATGTACTTTATGTAAAAGTATATAGCATGATAGCATGTCACTAACCAAAGAAAGTTTAATGAAATTACATATCATGCATTAGCATCCATCTTGCATATTTAAGTGGTAATGTTTGCTACTGAGATTCCCTAGAATCTCACTCTCCCATAACCAACCAATTTAGGTCAAGCATGAATAAAAGGTATGCATGGAGAAGAGCTAAAGAATGGAAGAAAGGAAGTGAACTATTGAGATTTTAGCATATACTATAAATTGTCCATGTATGTAAATGCCATGTAAGGTGTCCATTTATGTTATGAAACTATTGTAATACTTATGGCATATGTGCATATGTACATGATGTATATGAATGTTAAGAAGCTTATTTGATGGCTTGCGCATGCTGAAACAATCATTGGAAATGAAAGAAAAGAAACTGAAATGGAAAAAACGTAGGTTCTGAAGCAGTTGTGTTGTGGCTTCAGTTTGACCTAACAAATAAAGGAATTAGTTCACAAAATTTTATGAGCATGTAGCACACATCCAGAGCTTTAAATTAATAGGTAGAACTTGTCATTTGGATGTGTATATCAAGAGAAATGATTTTCCAAAGTAAGGGACAAGAATCTGTTTCCAGAGTTTTTGACCAAATGAACAGTAAACTTCAACGAATAAACTGTATCAATTGGCTAATCATTTGGTCTGGAAATTATTTTCCCTTAAATTTTAAGATGTTATCTTCATGTAGATTCTTAAACCACTTCATTTTGAGTTTTTTAGAATTAATTATGATTTTTCAAAGTTTGTTGCGTAATCTGGAATACTATATGAACAGTAACCCGAGAAAGAGTAAAATTCCAGATTTGGCTAATGGACTTCCAAGGTCTTGTAAGTGGTTCTAAATGCTACTGAATGGTCCCTATGACGTATAAAAGTAAGGACATTACATATTATGTCCTGGAAATCAATGTCTAGGCTTCTCACACCATTGACATACTTGTACTGGGTTACAACTTAATTACAGATCCCTTGGGAAATGACCAAAATACCCTTGGTGTCCTTTCTTGCACTATATTGACCCTAAGGGCATAGTTGTCATTTTACCCCTCTTTGTACTGCCTTAGGGCATATACTGGCTCAACTAATTATATTTATACCATGTGCCACGTTTTTAGCCTTTCCCAGATGACCAAAATTCCCTTCATCCATCTTTGGTACAATCTGGGCATCCTAGGGCATTTTCATAATTTTACACTTTTTCTGGACACTGGCCCCTTCTGCTGATAGATTGGTACCCTGGGTTTTGATCCCTCCTTAGCGTCATCATGGGCCTATATATGAGGTCATATGATCTCATTATATCCAGGCTTACATACCGATAAGTTCTATTATCGGATCACGGGTGTTATCAAACTCCCGTCAAAATTCACTAATATGTGAATAACTTTTTATACATAACTTCTTCTGGAGTTTTGTTAGATCCAGGACATCTGACACTATAGGGCACACTTTCCTGTAATTTGCCCACTTATATCTGAAGTCCATAAAATCTGATAAAATTTCATATAACTTTTAGACTATCAGATAAATATCTGCTATCTGTAGCCTTAATAAATTTTTTGTATCATGTCAGATTAACCAGCATATCTTCCTCTATTTACTGATGGAATATGGGACTGAAATACTTCTGGGCAGTTCTAACCCTTTTCGGGCTGATCTTTTTATAATTACAATTTTGCCCTTGAACATTTTACTTAATTACATTTAAGTCCCTTAACTTTTGGAAATTATCACTTTTAGCCCAAATCTTGTTTCTACTTTAACTTTTGGCCTTTAACCTTTTCTAATTTTCATTGTAGTCCTTCTCTTTCTTTAAGACCCATCTAACCTTTATCTTTTCTTCTGATCTTTATCATAATCCTTTCCAAATCTCTTTCCACTATCAGTACTATACGGATAGGAAAAAATTAGGATATGACATGAACACAAATGTCTCATCTTTGTACACTCCACTGAGTGTCAAAGGTGGTTGCTCTTGTGAGAGAGCCAACCTCTCTTGCCTGTAAGACATACTGGACATTGTATACTTTCACAAACACATCAAGTAATGATGAAAAACGTAATTCCATCAATCATAAAAGCATTATAAAAGGTTTGTATTTCGCATTTTATGCATACCAAGAGCTTTTACGTGTCTCTCAAAGACTTCTTTGCCATTGGCTTTATTAAGGGATTTGCTACCATACATTTGGAGAAAATGTATTATACGGTAACAATTTTTTGTATTATATAATCCCTCACAAAATTGTACTTAATGTCAACATGTTTGGTCTTGTTATGATACTTAGGGTCTTTAGTATAGGTTATGGCCATAGTATTGCCATAGTGTACTATCATCGGATTGGTACTCCTGTTTCCAAATACAAGGTGTTCTATTAATCTTTTTAGCCACAAAGCCTCTTACACTACTGTAGTGCATGCCATAAACTCATCTTCTATAGAGTGTAAGGCAATGCACATTTGCTTCTTGATATACCAACATATGGTGACATTATTCAGCAAGAAGGTATAACCCAAAGTCGATTTAGAATCCCACTAGGTGCAGATCGATTCCCTCATAACACAGTACATAAGCTGTACCCTATAAGTATCTCAAGATCCTTTCCACAGTCTTCTTATGTTCTTATTGGGATTGGAATGGAATATGCTTACCAGCCCTACTACATAACATATACCTGGTCTTGTACACATCATTACATATGTTAGATTACCAACGGATATGGCATATAGAACTCTTTTCTATCTGCTTTTTGTCTAATTCAGTTTTGAGACATATGTCAAAACTCAAGGCCACTCCAATGACTAAAGGGATATCCTTGGGATTGCAGTCACTCATATGGAATATCTCAAGTATCTTCTTGATATAATTCTCTTGTGAAAGAGTGAGGATTCGCTTGAAGTAATTCCTTCGAATCTTGACTCCAATTATGTATTATGCTTCACCCATGCCTTTCATCTCAAAATTTGATGAAAGATATTTTTTAATAGCTATCATCGAGTCAAGACTATTTCAAGCTAAGAGTATATCGTTTACGTATAAGGATAATATTACAAAGTTATCCTCAAACTGCTTAACGTAGACACAGTGGTCTTCCTCTATTATCTGGAAGTTATATGAGGTTATCACCTCGTGAAACCTCAAGTACCACTGTCTGGATGACTGTTTCAATCCATAAATAGATCTTTTGAGTTTACACTTCTTGTGTTCAAACCCTTTTTCAATGAAACCTATTGGTTGTTCCATATAGATTTCTTCATCCAGATCACCATTCAGGAATGCGAATTTTTTCATCTATCTGAAGTGCACAACAGGTATATCTTCCTATTGTGTATATCCCTTTGCTACCAATCAGGCTTTGAATTTGTCAATTGATCCATCCACCTTTCTCTTGATTTGAGAACACACTTGTTCCTAATGGCTTTGCGCCCTCTTGGAAGATCAATTAACTCCCTAACTTGGTTTAACATTATTGAGTTCATTTATACTTCCATTGCTTTCTTCCATTCCTCCTTAGCAGGACCTATCAAGGCTTCATGAATAGAGTGGAGTTCAACATCCCTTTCTGGAGTAACTAAGAGTGCTTTGCCTTTTTTGAAAGCTTCTCTTTCAAACACTTTCCTTGTTACTCTTTCTGACGAAGCTACTTCCTTATCCTTTTTTTTCATGCTGACATTTCTTAGATCCCACTTAGATTGACATACCTAGAGAATTCTGGTCTGTCAATTTGTTCGAAATTGTTCTATAACTAAGTCTCACAAAGAGATACAGTGCTGTTAACATCTCCCCTACTAGGAAATTCCGTCTCAATGAATGTAGCTTCTATTGATTATATGTCAATCACTATTCCATCTTTATTTTCACCTATGAAAATGTATCCTTTGGACTGTTTAAAGTACCTTATAAAGATACACTTCTTTCCTCTAGGACCCTACTTCCCACACTTAAGGGAATCATCATGGATATACGCAACTGACCCCTATATTCTAAGGATGGTTAGATCCAACTTATGTTTTGTCCATATCTTTTAGGGCATAGAAGAGACTGATTTTGAGGACACACGTTTAAGCATGAATGTTGCTATCAATAAAGTATCACTCAATATGAAATTGGTAGGTTGCTTTAGCTAGAAAAATATCATGACCTCAAACAGGGTGTAACACTATGATTTTATTGTTTATTTGATTCTCTATCTCAGTAATTTATTGTCTAAAACACTCAAGGGCCTCAGACTTATGTGAGATCAAATAAACACGACCATATCATAAAAGGTTGTCAATAAATGTAATGAACTACCAAGCTTCGTGCCTTGCCCTCACACTCATTAGGACCACAAATGTCATAATGGATTAATATTAATGGACTCTCAGCTCTTGTTCCTTTACCGAAAGCTTTCTTGTTGCCTTGCCTACTAGTCAATTTTCACATTAGGACATTTCCATGCTTGCAATAGAACCCAGCAATCCTCTTTTTGCTAGTTTAATCATTCCTTTTTTATTAATATGTCCTAGTCTAGCGTACCAGGCTTTTATATCAATAATATTGGAAGAAATTTCAAAGCATTCATTAGCACTAGAACCACCAACAATATTCATATAAAAGAACTTTTTGAATAGGAAAGGTGAACCATGAGACAAAGTTAACAAAAAAATGTCTGCAACTTTATAATGAAAGTTCACTTTAAACAGAAACAAAAAAAAAACATAACACATAGACCAAGTTCCACCATATGTCAGGAGCATGAAGCTCATCATAGAGTATCAAGGTATGTCCATTACACAAAGTCAATTTTTAGGTGTCAATACCTCTAACCTTGATTCTCACATTATTCCCTACATAAAGCCTCTTGCTTCAACAGTACTCCATGAAGGATTATCAATCATTGGTTACATGGTTTGGCGAGCTTTAATCAATAACCCAAGAAGAATAGATTGTTTATGTTAGGAAAACAATACTTGAAACATATGAGGCATACGAATTCACATAATTCACTAATACCTTTTCACTTTCATCCTGTTTAGAATAGTTACGGCAAAGCACTTGACCTTCTTTAGGTCCAATTTTTACTTTCAGTAGGCAAAGCACTTAACCTTCTTTAGGTCCAGTTTCTGCTTTCAGCCTTTCTAACCCTTCTTCTTGAATTATTTCTTGCCTTTTTGAAATTGAGGACCGCCCTTCTTCCCTTTCTTTTGGAACTTTATGCCCTCCTTAAAATAGGGCTTTAAATGGGAAGTTCTAGTATCCTTAGGCAAATTGGCATGTCCAGTGGTTCTGTAAGCCTCTAGATGCTCATCTTCCAGCTCTAAATACCTAGTTGTATCTTTAAAAGTAATGATGTTTTCATTTTTTTGAATGCGTCACAATCTTGCCTTTTTTTTTTTTGGACCAAAATGGCATCATTTTGGCTGGAGGTCATCTTCAACCTCCAGCTGGGCACGATGACCCATTTTGCAGAGGCGGACCCACAACTTCTCTCCTCCGTAACTCCAACGTCCGATGTCTATTTTTGACACTTTTGGAGTCATTTTCCATCATTTTCTCAAGCTCTACATAATGGGACTATTTTTAAAGTCTAAATTAGAGGTGTTCAGGTGACCCAATTTTACACAAAACTTCTCTCCTCCATAACTCTATCCTCTTACATCCATTTTTTACGTTCTTATAGTCTATTCTCATTATTTTCGTGAGCTCTTCTGAATGTCACTAATTTTAGAGGCTAAAACAGTTGTTTACAAAAATCTAAAAATTCGTAAAGACACCGTACGTGTTGATTTTCACCCTCTTACTTCTATAGTATGAACTACTGTGGAAAACTAGCAGAGATAGATTCATGCAGTGGAAATAATCATAAAAATAAGAACCTGGCTCTGGTACACAACAAAAGTACATTCAAGAGAGGAGAGGAGGGAATTGTTCTAGTTCTTCGTAAGGAAAAGAAACTTCACCCTTTTAGACAGCACAACGGAGAGCCCTCTCACTGCCAAAATGATTCCCTACTCACGTACCCATGAAGAGAGAATGGAGGGATAGTGGGTAGTTATCCTCATAACCTCCCTCCATCATGTTTGAATATTTTAGGATATTCAAAATGATAACCCAACTCTTTGGGTATCTCTATTTCAGCCCACATACACATATATAGGTTTGGGCCTAATACACCAAGGGCTGACCAACCCATTTTCCTACAAAGTTCAATACCTATAAGCTTACGCCAAATACTCCTATGAAGTAACATCTGAAAGAGATAACCAACATGATCAGAGAGCTTAAAGAAGCTGGTCATACCTTACCTGATAAGCAGTAAGTGCAAGCTATGATCAAATTGCTCCTTACTGGTTGGGCCATATGAAAGTCAAATTAACCCAAACAGAAAACATTGTTACTTTTAACGATACAGCTAGGTATTTAGAGCTAGAAGATGAGCATCTAGAGGCTTATAGAACCTCTAGATATACCTATTTGCCTGAGGATGCTGGCACTTCCCATTCAAAGCCCTATTTTAAGGAGGGCATGAAGTTTCAAAAGAAAGGGAAGAAGGGCAGTCCTCAATTTCAAAACGGCAAGAAACAATTCAAGAAGAAGGGTTAGAAAGGTTGAAAGCAGAAACTAGACCTGAAAAAGGTCAAGTGCTTTGCTATAACTGTTCTCAACAGGATGAAAGCAAAAAGATATTAGTGAATTACGTGAATTAGTATGCCTCATTTGTTTCAAGTACTATTTTCCTAAGAGAAATGATCTTTTCTTCTTGGGTTATTAATTAAAGCTCTACTGTCATATCCTAATTTTTCCCTATCCGTATAGTATTGATAGTGGAAAGAGGTTTGAAAAGGATTATGATGAAGATCAGAAGAAAAGATAAAGGTTAGATGGGTCTTGAAGAAAGTGTAAGGAATTAGAAGACACGCAGCGGAAATAAACTTTAAAATTTTCCATTCCTTGCCAGGATCTGCCGTATGTGTTTAAGTCAAGTGGAAAGAATCATTACCCTTAGTGTTGCTCAGCGAATTTCACAGCTTCTCTACGTGGGTGGTGATCTCTTTCTGATCGCAAGAAATCGACGGAGTGTTCCTCAGCGACCTTCACAGATTCTCTCCGCGGACGGTGGTCTCTTTCCGATCACAAGAAGTCGACGCCTCAGGTCGGCTTCCTCTACTGGTATCCACACGAACAGCGTTCCAACCACGAACGACGTGCTAGCGTCTCCTGTCCCTCCAAGGCTTTCACAAGTTTCCGTCTCTATTTCGGCAGTTTCTTGTCTGCAAACCTTTTGCAGATTCCGTTCGGCCTTTTGTGTTCTGTATTATTTTCAAACGTAGCTCCTCCAATCAGATATAGAGGATGCTATGCGTTTTTCCACTTAACCTAATTGGATTTTGGAGTTAATCTTATATTAATTCCGAATTGATACAATATCATATATTGTATAATTTTATAAGAAACTAATTAAATAAAATAATATTAAATCCGTCCCACAGATTTAATTACCTATTTATTTAACTTTAAATAAAGATGAGACTGAGTTATATTTGATTTATTCCCATAAATCAAATTTGAGATATCCTATCAATTTGAATTTCAAATTCAAACGTGATAGGGATTTAATTTATCCTTATAAATTAAATCTTATAAATATCTCTTATATGAGATATCTTATCAATTTGAATTTCGAATTTCAAACGTGATAGAGATTTAATTTATCCTTATAAATTAAATCTTATAAATATCTCTTATATGAGATATCCTATCAATTTGAATTTCGAATTTCAAACGTGATAGGGATTTAATTTATCCTTATAAATTAAATCTTATAAATATCTCTTATATGAGATATCCTATCAATTTAAATTTCGAATTTCAAACATGATAGAGATTTAATTTATCCTTATAAATTAAATCTCATATATCTCATATATATAATATATATACGAATTTATATATATACGAATATAAATATAAATAAATATATATATCCACCCTGGATCATTCATTGAATCTAGACATGTCTTAGATTCAATGAATCTGGACATCATAGCTCGTGTTGGGCTATTTTGTATGCGACCCTGTAGGCCCATATGAAGTTGGCAGTGGGCCATTTGCTATACTAGCCCACAAGTCACAAGCGGTCTCTAGCAAGACATAACAACTACCCAAATCATATGAGGATCGATAAACGATGTAACCTTTTATACAACCATATCATGTCCCTTCTGTCACGCGATATTTTGGTCATGGATGAGGCATGGATAATGTCATCCTCCTATTCCTGACCGTTACTTTCTCGATCCCTGAGTAGTCTGACTATAGAAATGGAACTACCTTTCCATTACAGTATGGCCATACATTTCTCAGACTCACTCATCGAGAGGCCCAGTAATATCTCTCCACGAATGTGAGGGACAAATTCCATCTTGACCATTCACATTCCTCCGCATGAAAAACCACTAAGCCCGAACATAGTCTTTATGATCACTCGGTCAAAAGTGACTTTTGACTAGGTCAAAGCTGAGCGTTTTGTCATGTAGGAATCCATGATGATCTCAGGTCAAAGGGCATATTGACATGGTTTGTATATGAGAGAAGCTTATGACGTTACCCATGCAGTTCTCTCATAGCGGGTCGGTCCAACACCCTGTACTCTTACATGTGCTTATGACTTTGATTTATATCTCTATACATCTTCAAAGTCATACTGGTCTTATTTCATCTGTGCTCCCACATAGATGATCGACCAAGGACATTTAGGATAATATCATGAATTATTCAAGGATGGTCATCATAGTAAACATGCAAATAATATGATAATTCAATTAATAAATTCATAAATCAATAATGTTCATAAGACAATGATTGGCCCCTAGGGCACGATTTCCAACAGAAAGAGAAGGACTAAAACAAAAATTAGAAAAGGTTAAAGGCTAAAAGTTAAAGTAGAAACAAGAATTGGGCTAAAAGTGGTAATTTTTAAAAGTTAAGGGACTTAAATATAATTAAGTAAAAAGTTCAAGGGCAAAATTGTAATTATAGAAAGATTAACCCGAAAAGGGTTAGAACTACCCAGAAGTATTTTAGTCCTATATTCCATCAAAAAATAGAGGAAGATATGCTGGTTAATTTGACATGATACAGAAATTTTATTGGGGCTCCAGACAGCAGATATTTATCTGATAGTCTAAAACTTATCTGAAATTTTATCAGATTTCATGGATTTCAGATATAAGTGGGCAAATTACAGAAAAGTGTGTCCTACAGTGTTAGATGTCCTGGATCTGACAGAACTCTGAAAGAAGTTCTATATAAAAAGTTATTCACATATTAGTGAATTTTGACGGGGGTTTGGTAACACCCGTGATCCGATAATAAAACTTATCGATATGTAAGCCTGGATAGAATGAGATCAGATGACCTCATATATAGGCCCATGATGACGCTAAGGAGGGACCAAAACCCAGGGTACCAGTCCATCAGTAGAAGGGGCCAGTGTCCAGAAAAAGTGTAAAATTACAAAAATGCCCTTGGATGCCCAGATTGTACCAAAGATGGATGAAGGGAATTTTGGTCATCTGGGAAAGGCTAAAAATGTCGCACATGGTATAAATATGATTAGTTGAGCCAGTATATGCCCTGAGGCAGTACAAAGAGGGGTGAAATGACAACTATGCCCTTAGGGTCAATATAGTGCAAGAAAGGACACCAAGGGTATTTTGGTCATTTCCCAAGGGATATGTAATTAAGTTGTAACCCAGTACAAGTATGTCAATGGTGTGAGAAGCCTAGACATTGATTTCTAGGACATAATACATATCCTGGTATATTATAAAAAATTAGGAACAGAGAACAGTCTGGTTGCTGTTAAACTGCTCCGATCGGAACCAAATTAGACTGGAATTTTTCCAGAAGCTTCCAACCATGATAATTTTGCCATATGTCCCATGAGGTGTCCCTTGAGCTGTCCTTTATGATGTCATGATGATGTCAAAATTACCTTTTTGAAGAAGTTAAATCCAAGATTAAATGTGGGCCTTTAGATCAAATAGAAACCAAATCAATCTTGGCCATTGATTTCCACCGAGATTTTTCTATAAATACCCCTCAAATCTGCATACAAACCGTGGCTTCTCAACCCTTGGGGAAACTCTTGCAAAATGAAAACTGAAGCCAAGACAAAGAAGATTCAAGGTACCAAAGTTAAAGCAAACTAGAGATTAAAGGTAAGCAATCTCTCCTAGCTTATTTTCCTTTGATTTGGGACCTTGAACTTAGGGTTTTCATGGGGGAAAAGTTGAGTTTTCTCTAAGGGGAGGTGCTGCCCAAAAACCATAGATGAAAGGGGAAAGAAGAAATTAAAGTTAGAAACTTATGATTGAAGCTTAAATAAGCTAGTTAAGTGATTGGTTGTTGAATCGAATTGATATTCTTGACTTTGCCATGGTGTGTCCTATTTGTTTTGCACAGTTCATGAGGGAAGGAAATGGAATTTCAATGATTTAATGCTTCCATTGAGTTTATATGATGATTTTGTGTAGGATTGGAAAGGTTTTGAACCTTGGAAACATTAAAACCTCAAGGTTGTAGTCTTTGAGATTCCTTACAGGTACTGTTCACTCGCATAAACAGTGATTGAAATTTCATGATTTTGATGGTTCCAATGGTTTTAAAATGAAAAGTTGTGTGGGGTAAAGTAGAGAAACAAGTATGGGAAGCATTAGAATCAAAATGAGAATTGCATGCTTATGTCCAGTTTTGTACAACAGGCCATGAAGGAGCTAGAATTTCATGATTCTAAGCTCATAAATGGATTCAAAAGATGAAATTGTGTAGGGTAAAGTCAAGACATCAATTGGTTTAAGAGCCAAGGTAGTGAAAATTAGAGAAAGTTATGACAATAAAGAGTATAACAAAGTTAGTCTTGAACATGGTTGGAGTTCTTGAGTCCTAATGAGTTATGTGATGAATATGAATGTGTTTAGGATCTTGAAACATCCAAGAAGACGTTGGGAAGTGATGGACATAAAGGCTTCATGGTTGGAAAGCTAGGGAGCAAGGGCTAAAGGTCAAGAGAAAAGCTTAAGTGCAAGGTGTCATATCCTAAATTTTCTCTATCTGTATAGTATTGATAGTGTAAAGAGGCTTAGAAAGGATTATGACGAAGATCAGACGAGATAATAAAGGTTAGATAAGTCTTGAAGAAAGAGAAGGACCTAAACACAAATTGGAAAAGGTTAAAGGCCAAAAGTTAAAGTAGAAATAAATGTTGGGCCAAAAGTGGTAATTTCTAAAAGTTTAGGGACCTAAATGTAATTATGGAAAAGTTCAGCCAGAAAAGGCTTAGAACTGCCTGTAAGTATTTCAGTCCCACATTCCATCAGTAAATAGAGGAAGTTATGCTGGGTAATTTGGCATGATACCGAAATTTTATTAGGTCTACAGACAATAGAAAATTATCTGATAGTCTAAAAGTTATCTGATTTTTTATCAGATTCTATGGACATCAGATATATGTGGGGGAATTATAGGAAAGTGTGCCCTACAGTGTCAGATGTTATGAACCTGACAGAACTCTGGAAGAAGTTATGTATAAAAAGTTATTTACATATTAATGAATTTTGACGGGAGTTTGATAACACCCGTGATCCGATAATGGAACTTATCGGTATGTGAGCCTAGACGAAATGAGACTAGATGACCTCACATATAGGCCCATGATGAAGCCAAGAAGGGCCCAAAACCTCAGGTACTAGTCCTCAGTAGAAGGGGCTAATGTTTAGAAAAAGTGCGAAATTATGAAAATACCCCTAGATAACCAGATTTTACTAGAGATGGATGAAGGGCATTATGGTCACCTGGGATAGGCTAAAAATGTGGCACATGGTATAAATATGATTAGTTGAGCCCATATACACCCTGAGGCAGTAGAAAGAGGGGTAAAATGACGATTATGCCCATAGGGTCAATATAGTGTAAGGACACTAAGGGTATTTTGGTCATTTCCCAAGGAATGGATGGCAAATAAATACTCATTATAACCATGTCAAGGTATGAGAAGCCTAGACATTGATTTCCAGGATAGAATACATATCCTGGTATATTATAGAAAAATTCAGAACAGAAAACAGTCCGGTTGTTGTGAAACTACTCCGATCGGTACTGGATTGGACTGGAATTTTTCCAGACACTTCCTGGCATGGTGAGCATGCCACATAACCCCTTGAGGTGTCCCTTGAGCTTTCCCACATGATGTCATAATTATTCTTTTATGAAAAAGTAAAATTCGAGATTAAATGTGAGCCTTTAGATCAAATAGTAACCAAATCAATTTTGGCCATTGATTTTTCTTGGATTTTGGCTATAAATACCCCTCCATTTTGCAGCCAAACCATAAGCTCATGGACCCTTGGGGAAACTCTTGTAAAATGAAAACTCAAGCCAAGACAAAGAAGATTCAAGGTTCCAAAGTTCAAGCAATCTAGAGATTAAAGGTAATCAATCTCTCCTAGCTTATTTTCCTTTGATTTGGGAGCTTGAACTGAGGGTTTTGATGGGAAAAAAGTTGAGTTTTCTCTAAGGGGTGGTGCTGCCCAAAGATCTTAAAGGAAAGGGCAAATAAGAAATTAAAGTTAGAACCATATGATTGAAGCTTAAACAAGCTAGTTAAGTGGTTGGTTGTTGAATCAAATTGATATTCTTGAATTTGCCATAGTGTGCCCTATTTAGTCTGCACTGTTCATGAGGGAAGGAAATTGATTTTCAATGATTTAACTTCCATTGAGTTTGTATGATAATTTTGTGTAGGATTGGAAATGTTTTGAACCTTGGAAACATTAAAATCTCAAGGTTGTAGTCTTTGAGATTCCTTACGGTACTGTTTACTCGCATGAACAGTGATTGCAATTTCATGATTTTGATGGTTCCAATGGTTTTAATATGAAAAATTGTGTGGGGTAAAGTGGAGAAACAAGTATGGGAAGTATTAGAATCAAAATGAGAATTTTTGAAAGAATTGTATGCTTATGTTCAGTTCTGTACAGCAGGCCATGAAGGAGCTGGAATTTCATGATTCTAAGCTCATAAATGGATTCAAAAGATGAAATTGTGTAGGGTAAAGTCAAGACATCAATTGGTTCAAGAGCCAAGTGGATTAGTGAAAATTAGAGAAAGTTATAACAATAAAGAGTGTAACAAAGTTAGTCTTGCACATGGTTGGAGTTCATGAGTCCTAATTAGTTATGTGATGAATATGAATGTGTTTAGGACCATGAAACATCCAAAAAAATGTTGGGAAGTGATGGACATAAAGGCTTCATGGTTGGAAAGCTAGGGAGCAAGGGCTAAAGGTCAAGAGAAAAGCTTAAGTGCAAGGTAGTGAACTTACCTCTTTATGTGCTTGATGTGGTATGCTTATGTGTTGACATGTATATGTTATTTGAATGATGTTGTGACATGATAAATGATGTTGAATGTATTGTGAATAACATGTTTCCATGGCCATGCACTTTATGTAAAAGTATATAGCATGATGGCATGTCACTAATTAAAGAAAGTTAATGAAATTACATATCATGCATTAGCATCCATCTTGCATATTTAAGTGGTAATGTCTACTACTGAGATTCCCTAGAATCTCACTCTCCCATAACCAACCAATTTAGGTCAAGCATGATGGATAATGTATGCATGGAGAAGAATTAAAGCAAGGAAGAAGAAAAGTGAAGTATTTAAGATGTTAGCATATGCTATGCACTTTCCATGTATGTCAAAGCCATGTAAAGTATCTATTTATCTGATGAGATTATATGAAACAATTATTGTATAACCCCATGATGTATATAAATTCAAAAAAAGCAAAAGAGATGATTTATGTATGCTGGAACAATTATGGAAAGTGAAAGAGAGGAAACTAAATAGTAAAAAACTAGGTACAGAAGTAGTTTTGTTATGGCTTCAGTCTGACCTTGCAAATGAAGGAATTATTTCAAAAACTTTTATGAGCATGTAGTACACATCCAGAGCTTTAAGTGCATAGGTAGAACATTTCATTTGGATGTGTATATCAAGAGAAATGAATTTCCAAAATAAGGGACCAGAAACTGTTTCTAGAGTTTTTGACCAAATGAACAGTAAACTTCAACGAATAAACTGTATTAATTGGCTAATCATTTGGTCTAAAAGTTATTTTTCCCTTAAATTTCAAGATGTTATCTTCATGTATATTTTTGAACCACCTCATTTTGAGTTTTCTAGAATTAATTATGATTTTTTGAAGTTTGTTGCGTAATTTGGAATACCATATGAACAGTAACCCGAGAAAGAGTAAAATTCCAGATTTGGCTAATGGACTTTCAAGGTCTTGTAAGTGGTTTTAAATGCTACTGAATGGTCCCTAAGACATATAAAAGTAAGGATGTTACATTGTGGTATTAGAGCATAGGATTCTGGCTTAAGAAATGCTCTGAATAGATTATTTATGGACTAATATGAAATTATTTCCAGACCCTAACTCTAAATAGTAAGTATTTGGTTAAGTTATGGTATATTATGGGATAGTTAGCATTGCTTAATTAAGCAAATAGTGCAAGAATAGATATGAGATTCCATAAGGTTAAGTTAAAAGCTTCAGTTAATAAGGGAGACCCCAGGCTAGTAGTGATATATGGATATGGTATACATCTAAACTCTGAGCATCCCTTACACAATGAAGAGGGTTCAGAGGAGAGTATGGGGGACCATTCAGGAAAGTCTATAGTGGAATATCCCATAGATATTTCTGTAGACTCAAGCCTGTAGTCTGGATGTCATGTAGAGATTCAGCCTGAAGCCTAATATGCACCAGTTGATGTTGAGTCTAGTGACTCTATACGGTATAAGTTTGTTGGAATGCCCTCTAACCCTGATATAAGCTTTATTCCTCTTACGAGATGATAGATTACGGGTGAGGAAGCCAAGTACTGGTACTGGATTATGGTAGACCATATATTATTCCTCCTCTGCCAGAGTTTGAGGATAAAATTAAAATAATTAAGATACAACAGTCCCCTAATTCAGATATCCAGTCAGAGTTTATGATAGTTCTTGTCCATTCCCAAAGTCCAAGAATATGTGACTTTATAGAGAAAGATCAATGGGATGTTCCTAGTCCTAGTCAACCCCAGCCTTCTTCATTAAAGACAGATAGTATTGACTATATTAGTCTGAAGAAAGCTGTGGAGAGTGGACAAAAGTATAGATTAAGAACAGTTAGTTATCTGCGGTTCCTCAATGCCATAACAGGAATGATAAACAAACATCCATTAAAGGGCATTAACCTAATATACTTTAGAGGATTGGTATGAGATGATAGTAAGTCAAGTGTCATGAGACTAAAGATGACAACCTCACTGAAGTCTATCACTTAGAGATTTAGCATAGAGTATAGGCAAGTTAAACAGTACGAAGCACTAAGATACAAAAGATTAGTTTAAGAAGAGGTTCAACAGTAGATCCTCCGTATGATCATCAGGAGTTGATCTACAGTACGAAAGACTTTGTGCAGCTAGTCTTTGCGGAAAAGAATAATGAGAAGTTAGAATGAGACTTGCCTAAGAATAGTCTAATACATGGCTTGAGGATAAAGACGTGATCGTTAATAGATAGAAAGTTAATGTTCCCAAAGCAAAGGGATTCTATCACGAAGAGATAGTAACCTAACGCTCTGCCCTAGAGAACATAAATAGTAATGTTAAGTGATGAATGAGATCCAAGTGACCTGAATTGGTCAGGATCTAGAGGTAGACTAGAAAAGAATCACAGTCTAGTCCAGAGTAGACTGAGATTAATAGACAGAAAGAGTTAAGAGATATAGAGAGGCACAGAAGTTACTCCATATGAGATGGAGAATGATCCGCTCACTTGAGAAGTTTTTCTCAAAAGATTTCAAAGAAGCATTCCTCTCAATTAGAGAAAGGTGAGCATGAAGTTAAGGGTTAGAGTTAAGAGATATAGAGAGGCACAGAAATTACTCCATATGAGATGGAGAATGATCCGCTCACTTGAGAAGTTTTTCTCAAAAGGTTTAAAAGAAGCATTCCTCTCAATTAGGGAAAGGTGAGCATGAAGTTAAGGGTTAGAGTTAAGGAAAGAGAACTCTTTTGATGGATTATAGATACATTACAGTGAGGCCAAGGACACATAAATCCTTCAGGTTAGAGACATAAAAGTCTTACAGGCGATGAGAAATGTTATGATAAGATAGCCTGATATGATAAGCTAACTCTGATTCCTAAATAAATAAATAGGATATTAGAGATGTAAGCTAAAGATAAAATACCTCATAAATTGTTTGAGGGTTAGTAGAAAAAGATATATGTAAGCTAAGAGAAAGAAGTTTATGAGGTTTAAAGAAAGTAAAGTAGCCACAGATTTAAAGGTAAGGTGACTCCCCTATTCCCTATATAAGAAAGAGTAAAGAAGGGTTGAGTCTATACCCTAACAAAAGGGTAATATGGCAGCCTAAGTGAAACAAGTAAATGACTCAGGTACCTGAATAGATGATCAAGACCTAGCAGTTAAGGTGATAAAGGGACAAAATGTTTTAAAGTCTACCTAGTTAATTGCTTAATGGCAATGTGAGTATGAGGGATGGTTGAGCAAACTATGTAATGATGCATGGCTTATGTTGCCATAAGTTATAATAAGAAATTGCATCTTATTGCAGTTGTCATGTGATGACACGCATACTAGAGAATGCTTAATTAATATGCATCTACTTGCATATTATGCATGTTGAGTATGCTATGATAAATGAATACTCCCCTTATGTAGTACGTACAGGGTAGAGTATACCAGATAAGAAAGTTATGTTGCTTCCATGCCCTATGACATGCAATTAAATAATTCAACTTAGCAAGAATGAAGCAATAACAAAGTGCTAAACTAGAAAGTTAGCTACTTTATTCTCAGAAGATAGAAAGAGAATTTATGATTAGACAATGATAGTCAATGGAATAGATAATGAGATTAAAAATGAAGATTAATAGTAAGTTTACAGCTAAATGATTATGATATTCAGGAATATCCCTTTAGTAGGGATGAGATAGATGAAAGGAAATGAGACGCAATTATGAAAGATGATATGGCTCTAAGAAAGAGCAGTTTTTAAGTAATATAAGTTAATGTTTTTGCAATAGAGCTAGATTGCTCTTGCAATAGAGTAAAGTCCCTCTGATAAGATAAATGGATGATGACAATTATGTGCATGGAGAGCTTGTGTAGCTCCCTGCAATGTTAAATGTAATAAAGTTATAAAGATGAGAATGGTATATGAAGTTCCTGAGTGATGGAGGAAATGAGTCAAGTCCTAATAGATAATATTGACTTCTGTGATCATTTTTGGGGAATTATCTGTGGAGTTAACAACTATGTGGAAGTGACTAACCTTATAACTTTGTCCGTTGGTTTAGGTCTTTTAGAGATGAGAATACAGTACAATGGAATCCAGTAGATTCTGAAGGATTGCAGTTAGATCCTAGTATTGCTCACAGGGTCACAGTTAGATCCTGAAAGGCTTATGGTTGATCACAGTAGATCCCGAGGGTCACAGTAGACCAAGCCTAGAGCAAGAAAGTAATGAGCCATAAGTACAGTATTTCTTTGGAAGGACGAATACCAAGGAAAAGTTAAGGTATAGAAGCTTCACAAGTTGATTAACTCATAACAGAGAGAGTACCCATGATGCTAGTTTCAGATAGCCTTATTACTATCAGGGACTGAACTCAAAATCTCCTTACACGTATCAGGAACTAAGTGATCAAAGTTAAAGCTATTAATCCTGAGTTCCAAGTATTTATGAGAATGTTTTATAAGATATGAGAAAGGGTCAAATGAGAATAAAGAGATCCTTACGATGATATTACAAAGACTAAAAATAAAGGTAAGCAGATCCTTCAGATGAGGATAAAGAGATTAGAAGGCCAGCTAGACCCAAGAGAGATAGTATAAGATGGGTCTAAGATGGTAAAGTACCAGGGTCAGAGCCAGTGAGCACCAGTGCTTTAGATTTTTATCTGCACATTTCAGTTAAGTGTGCTCAGGCAAGGGTAGTCCAATGATGGGTGACCCCCTGGGAAGTGATGAAAAAAAAATGTGAATGCCACAAGAAATTGGCATATATGCACAAAGCTATGTAAAATGATAGAAAGAGCTATGAAAAGCTAGAAAGGGTTATGAACAATAAGAGACTAGAACCCTTATGTCAAGTCCAAATGAAATAGATTTGAAAGATGAACTATGATATAGCCAGATTTGGCCAAATATGCCATTTTATGTCATGAAAGATACGAAATGAGAAGTTATGCCTTGAGAAGTGGCTGTATAACTAGCTTTATAAACAGATATAGGGGCTTCTGTTCTAGAAAACATAAGATATTTGAATGATGAGTTACATGTGAAAGAGCAAATGAGAGCTTTGAGAGCTTCCACTCCTTGCATAGAATGTCAAGCCTTATGTTACGTTACATTATGTGATGTTTACAGAATATGCTAAAGCTCCGAATGTTAGAGCAGTGCAAGCTCTGAGTGTTAGAGTTGTGCAAGCTCCGAGTGTTAGAGCTGTATATATTAAGAGAAGGAATGCTTGAGCTCCAATGTTAGAGCTTTGTAGTCATGGGTAGGCATGCAGTCCTGCAATATGTTGGCCAGCCATTATGCATGTTAGAGTATATGCTCCTATATGCTCCTATGTGCTCCTGTTTAGCAGTAGAGCAATGAAAGAAAGAATAATGATATAAGTCCTCTCTCTGTATTATGATGAGTTTTTAAAGATGATATTCAGAGAATTTCGCTAGATACTCAAATGAACAATAAGTGATTGCACTAAGAAATATGATGAATAGTTAGTAGAAGCTCCAGAATATAATAGTATTTGAGGGAGTTTGACATGAAAGAAATGGACACTACTCATAAGTCTAACATAGTGAGAAGTCCATACGCAAATAGATACATAGCAAGAAAGTAATAGAATTAACTGGAGTTCAACTCTAATTGAGTTGATTCAGAATAGAAGAATGACCATAGTAAAGATATGAAGAATTGTGGATATGAAAAGTACTCTGCTAAGATGTTTATTTTAAGAGATAGATACCCCAATCATTGACTAAGATGTTGAGTAAATTTTGAGGACAAAATTTATTTTAAGGGGGGTAGAAATGTCATATCCTAAATTATCCCTATCTGTATAGTACTAATACTAGAAAGAGGCTTAGAAAATATTATGAAGAAGATCAGACGAGATAATAAAGGTTAGATAAGTCTTGAAGAAAGAGAAGGACCTAAACGCAAATTGGAAAAGGTTAAAGGCCAAAAGTTAAAGTAGAAATAAATATTGGGCCAAAAGTGGTAATTTTTAAAAGTTTAGGGACCTAAATATAATTAAGCAAAAAGTCAGGGACGTAAATATAATTATAGAAAAGTTCAGCCAGAAAAGGCTTACAACTGCCTGTAAGTATTTCAGTCCCATATTCCATCAGTAAATAGAGGAAGTCATGCTGGGTAATCTAGCATGATACCGAAACTTTATTAGGGGTCCAGACAACAGAAAATTATCTGATAGTCTAAAAGTTATCTGAATTTTTATCAGATTCTATGGACATCAGATATATGTAGGGGAATTATAGGAAAGTGTGCCCTACAGTGTCAGATGTTATGAATCTGACAGAACTTTGGAAGAAGTTCTGTATAAAAAGTTATTTACATATTAATTAATTTTGACGGGAGTTTGATTACACCCGTGATCCGATAATGGAACTTATCGGTATGTGAGTCAAGATGAAATGAGACTAGATGACCTCACATATAGGCCCATGATGAAGCCAAGAAGGGCCCAAAACCTCAGGTACTAGTCCTCAGTAGAAAGGGCTAATGTTTAGAAAAAGTGCGAAATTATGAAAATACCCCTGGATGCCCAGATTTTACTAGAGATGGATGAAGGGCATTATGGTCACCTGGGATAGGCTAAAAATGTGGTACATGGTATAAATATGATTAGTTGAGCCCATATACACCCTGAGGCAGTAGAAAGAGGGGTAAAATGACGATTATGCCCTTAAGGTCAATATAGTGTAAGGACACCAAGGGTATTTTGGTCATTTCCCAAGGAATGGATGGCAAATAAATACTCATTATAACCATGTCAAGGGTATGAGAAGCCTAGAAATTGATTTCCAGGATAGAATACATATCCTGGTATATTATAGAAAAATTCAGAACAGAAAACAGTCCGGTTGTTGTGAAACTGCTCCGATCGGTACCGGATTGGACTGGAATTTTTCCAGACGCTTCCTGGCATGGTGAGCACGCCACATAACCCCTTGAGTGTCCCTTGAGCTGTCCCACATGATGTCATAATTATTCTTTTATGAAAAAGTAAAATCCGAGATTAAATGTGAGCCTTTAGATCAAATAGTAACTAAATCAATCTTGGCCACTGATTTTTCTTGGATTTTGGCTATAAATACCCCTCCATTCTGCAGCCAAACTGTAAGCTCATGGACCCTTGGGGAAACTGTTGCAAAATGAAAACTCAAGCCAAGACAAAGAAGATTCAAGGTTCCAAAGTTCAAGCAAGCTAGAGATTAAAGGTAAGCAATCTCTCCTAGCTTATTTTCCTTTGATTTAGGAGCTTGAACTTAGGGTTTTGATAGGAGAAAAGTTGAGTTTTCTCTAAGGGGTGGTGCTGCCCAAAGATCTTAAAGGAAAGGGCAAAGAAGAAATTAAAGTTAGAACCATATAATTGAAGCTTAAACAAGCTAGTTAAGTGGTTGGTTGTTGAATCAAATTGATATTCTTGACTTTCCCATGGTGTGCCCTATTCGGTATGCACTGTTCATGAGGGAAGAAAATTGAATTTCAATGATTTAATGCTTCCATTGAGTTTGTATGATGATTTTGTGTAGTATTGGAAATGTTTTGAACCTTGGAAACATTAAAATCTCAAGTTTATAGTCTTTGAGATTCCTTACAGTCACTGTTCACTCGCATGAACAGTGATTGTAATTTCATGATTTTGATGGTTTCAATGGTTTTAAAATGAAAAGTTGTGTGGGGTAAAGTGGAGAAACAAGTATGGGAAGCATTAGAATCAAAATGAGAATTTTTGAAAGAATTGTATGCTTATGTTCAGTTCTGTACAGCAGGCCATGAAGGAGCGGGAATTTCATGATTCTAAACTCATAAATGGATTCAAAAGATGAAATTGTGTAGGGTAAAGTCAAGACATCAATTGGTTCAAGAGCCAAGTGGATTAATGAAAATTAGAGAAAGTTATGACAATAAAGAGTGTAACAAAGTTAGTCTTGAACATGGTTGGAGTTCATGAGTCCTAATTAGTTATGTGATGAATATGGATGTGTTTAGTACCATGAAACATCCAAGAAAATGTTGGGAAGTGATGGACATAAAGGCTTCATGGTTGGAAAGCTAGGGAGCAAGGGCTAAAGGTCAAGAGAAAAGCTTAAGTGCAAGGTAGTGAACTTACCTCTTTATGTGCTTGATGTGGTATGCTTATGTGTTGACATGTATATGTTATTTGAATGATATTGTGACATGATAAATGATGTTGAATGTATTGTGAATAACATGTTTCCATGGCCATGCACTTTATGTAAAAGTATATAGCATGATGGCATGTCACTAATCAAAGAAAGTTAATGAAATTACATATCATGCATTAGCATCCATCTTGCATATTTAAGTGGTAATGTCTGCTACTGAGATTCCCTAGAATCTCACTCTCCCATAACCAACCAATTTAGGTCAAGCATGATGGATAATGTATGCATGGAGAAGAATTAAAGCAAGGAAGAAGAAAAGTGAAGTATTTAAGATGTTAGCATATGCTATGCACTTTCCATGTATGTCAAAGCCATGTAAAGTTTCTATTTATGTGATGAGATTGTATGAAACAATTATTGTATAACCCCATGATGTATATAAATTCAGAAAAAGCAAAAGAGATGATTTATGTATGCTGGAACAATTATGGAAAGTGAAAGAGAGGAAACTAAAATGGTAAAAAACTAGGTCCTGAAGCAGTTTTGTTGTGGCTTCAGTCTGACCTAGCAAATAAAGGAATTATTTCAAGAAATTTTATGAGCATGTAGTACACATCGAGAGCTTTAAGTGCATAGGTAGAACATTTCATTTGGATGTGTATATCAAGAGAAATGAATTTCCAAAATAAGGGACCAGAAACTGTTTCCAGAGTTTTTGACCAAATAAAGTAAACTTCAACGAATAAACTGTATTAATTGGCTAATCATTTTGTCTAAAAGTTATTTTTCCCTTAAATTTTATGATTTTATCTTCATTTAGCTTTTTGAACCACCTCATTTCGAGTTTTCTAGAATTAATTATGATTTTTTGAAGTTCGTTGCGTAATCTGGAATACCATATGAACATTAACCCGAGAAAGAGTAAAATTCCAAATTTGGCTAATGGACTTTCAAGGTCTTGTAAGTTGTTCTAAATACTACTGAATAGTCACTAAGACATATAAAAGTAAGGATGTTACTTCTTTAAGTGCTTGATATGGTATGCTTATGTGTTGACATGTATATGATATTTGAGTGATGTTGTGACATGATAAATGATGTTGAAAGTATTGTGAATAACATGTTTCCATGGCCATGAACTTTATGTGAAAGTATATACCATGATGGCATGTCACTAATCAAAGAAAGTTTAATAAAATTACATATTATGGATTAGCATCCATCTTGCATATTTAAGTGGTAATGTTTGCTACTGAGATTTCCTAGAATCTCACTCTCCCATAACCAACCAATTTAGGCCAAGCATGAAGAAAAGGTATGCATGGAGAAGAGCTAACGAATGGAAGAAAGGAAGTGAAGTATTGAGATTTTAGCATATACTATAAATTGTCCATGTAAGTAAATGCCATGTAAGGTGTCCATTTATGTGATGAAACTATTGTAATACTTATGGCATATGTACATGATGTATATGAATGTTGAGAAGCTTATTTAATAGCTTGTGCATGCTGAAACAATTATTGGAAATAAAAGAAAGGAAACTGAAATGGTAACAACATAGGTCCTGAACCAGTTTTATTGTGGCTTTAGTTTGACCTAGCAAATGAAGGAATTTGTTCACGAAATTTTATGAGCATGTAGCACACATCCATAGATTTAAATTCATAGGTAGAACATGTCATTTGGATCTGTATAACAAGAGAAATGAATTATTAAAGTAAGGGACCAGAATCTGTTTCTAGAGTTTTTGACCAACTGAACAGTAAATTTTAACGAATAAACTATATTAATTGACTAATTATTTGATATGGAAATTATTTTTCCCTTAAATTTCAAGATGTTATCTTCATGTAGCTTTTTGAACCACTTCATTTTGAGTTATTTATAATTAATTATGATTTTTTGAATTTCATTGTGTAATCTGGAATACCAAATAAACAGTAACCCAAGAAAGGGTAAAATTCCAGATTTGGCTAATGGACTTCTAAGGTATTGTAAGTGGTTCTAAATGCTACTAAATGGTCTCTAAGACGTATGAAAGCAAGGATGTTACATCCATATACCATGTAACTAATAATTGATAATCCTTCATGGAGTATCGTCAAAGCAAGAGGCTTTATGTGGTAAACAATGTGAGAATCAAGGTTAGAGGTATTGATACCTAAAAAAAAGAAAAAAATAGAAAGAAAAATTCACTTTGCATGATAGAAAGACCTTGATACTCCATGATGTGCTTCAAGCTCCTGACATATGGCGAAACTTGGTCTCTATGTTATGTTTTTTTTAGGTTTGGGTTTAAAGTGAACTTTCATGATAAAGTTGTAGACATTTTTAGTGACTTTATCTCTCATGGTTCAGCTTTCCTATTCAAAAAGTTCTTTGATGTGAATATTGTTGGTGGTTCTAGTGCTAATGAATGCTTTCAAATTTCTTCCAATATTATTGTTATAAATTCGTGGCACGCTTGACTAGGACATATTAATAAAAAAGGAATGATTAAATTAGCAAAAAGAGTATTGATAGGTTCTATTGCAAGCATGGAAATGTCCTAATATGAAAACTGCCTAGTAGGCAAGGCAACAAGAAAGTTTTTTAGTAAGGGAACAAGAGCTGAGAGTCCATTGTAATTAATCCATTCTGACATTTGCGATCCCAATAAGTGTGAGGGCAAGGCACAAAACTTGGTATTTTATTACCTTTATTGACAACTTTTCATGATATGGTCATGCGTATTTGATCTCACATAAGTCTAAGGCCCTTGAGTGTTTCAGACCATAAATTACTAAGATAGAGAATCAAATAGACAATAAAATCATAGTGTTACGCACTAATTGAGGTCATGATATTTGTCTAACTAAAGTAACCTACCAATTTCATATTAGATGACGCTTTATTGATAGCAATATTCATGCTTAATCGTGTGTCCTCAAAATCAGTCTCTTCCACACCTAAAAGTTATGGACAAAATGCAAGTCAGATCTAACCATCCTTAAATCATGGGGTCAGTTGCGTATATCCATGATGATTCCCTTAAGTATGGGAAATAGGGTCCTAGAGGAAAGAAGTGTATCTGTATAAGGTACTCTAAACAGTCTAAAGGATACGTTTTCATAGGTGAAAATGAAGATGGAATAGTGACTAACATAGAATCAAGATAAGCCATATTCATTGAGACAGAATTTCCCAGTAGGGGAGATGTTGACCGCACTGTATCTATTTATGAGACTCAGTTATGGAATAGTGCCGAACAAATTGACAGACTAGAATCCTCTAGGTATGTCAATCTGAGTAAGAGCTAAGAAATATCAACATAAAAAATAAAAATTAAAAAAAGGATAAGGAAGTAGCTCTGTCAGAAGGAGTAACAAGGAAATTGTTCAAAAGAGACGCTTTCAAAGAAGGCGAAGTACTCTTAGTTACTCTAGAAGGGGATATTGAACCTCTCTCTGTTCATGAAGCCTTGATACATCCTACTAAGGAGGAATGGAAGAAAGCAATGGAAGTAGAAATAAACTCAATAATGTCAAACCAAGTCTGGTAGTTAATTGATCTCCCAAAAGGGCACAAAGCCCCATTGGGAACAAGTGTGTTCTCAAATCAAGAGAAATATGGATGGATCAATTGATAAATTTAAAGCCTGATTGGCCCAAAGGGATATAAACAACAGGAACATATACCTGTTGTGCACTTCAATTCGATAAGATTTATTCTAGCAATAGTAAACAGTTTAAACCTGGAGTTATATTAGATAGATGTAAAAAAATCGTATTCCTGGATGATGATCTGGATGAAGAAATCTATATGGAACAACCAATAGGTTTCATTTAAAAAGGGTTTGAACACAAGAAGTGTAAACTCAAAAGATCCATTTATGGATTAAAATAGTTATCTAGACAGTGGTACTTGAGGTTTCCAAGGCGATAACCTCATATAACTTCCAGATGATAGAGGAAGACTAATGTGTCTACGTTAAGCAGTTTGAAGGTAATTTTTTAATATTATCCTTATACATAGATAACATACTCTAAGCTGGAAATAGTCTTGACTCTGTGATAGCTATTAAAAAATATCTTTCATCAAATTTTAAGATAAAAGACATGGGTGAAGCAGAATACATACTTGGACTCAAGATTCGAAGGAATCGCTCCAAGAGAATCCTTACTCTTTTACAAGAGAATTATATCAAGAAGATACTTGAGAAATTCCATATGAGTTACTGCAATCCAATAGATATCCCTTTGGCCATTGGAGTGGCCTTGAGTTCTGACATATGTCCTAAAACTGAATTAGACAAAAAGTAGATAGAAAGAGTTCCATATGTCAGAGCAGTTGATGTGCACAATATCATGTATCTGTTATGCAATAGGGCTAGTAAGCAGATTCTAGTCCAATCCCAAGAAGAAACACTAGAAGACAATGAAATGGATCTTGAGATACTTGCAGGGAATAACTTATGCACTATGTTATGAGGGAAGCGATCTACGCCTAGTGGGATTCTAGATCAACTTTGGGTTATACCTTCTTGCTGAATAATGTCACCATATATTGGTGTATCAAGAAGCAAACATGCATTGCCTTACACTCTATGGAAGCTGAGTTTGTGGCATGCACTGCAGTAGTGTAAAAGGCTTTGTGGCTAAAAAGAATCATAGAACACCTTGGATTTGGAAATGAGAGTACCAATCTGGTATAGTGCACTGTGGCAATACTGCGGCCATAACCTACACTAAAGACCCTAAGTATCATAGCAAGACTAAGAATGTTGACATCAAGTACAATTTTGTGAGGGATTATATAATACAAAAAATTGTTACCATGTAATACATTTTCACCAAATGTATGGTAGCAGATCCCACAACAAAGCCAATAGGCAAAGAAGTCTTTAAGAGACATATAAAAGCTCTGGGTATGCATTAAATGTGAAATGCAAACCTTTTTTTGTAATGCTTTTATGATCGATGGAATTATGTTTTTCATCATTACTTGATGTGTTTGTGAAAGTATACAACATTAAGCATGCCGTATAAGCAAGAGAGGTTGGGTCTCTCACACGAGCAACTACCTTAGACGCTCAGGTGGAATGTGCAAAGATGAGTCATTTGTGTTCACAAGTAAAGCGGCAAAGAGTGCTGATATGGCAGAGAAGAAACACAAACTATATGTCACCTCAGTGAAAGTGTGGCAAGTCGAGACCATATACCTGAAATTAGATTAAACCATAGAAACCCACTTCCACTGTCACATCCTTACTTTTAACCTCAATTATACTCCATTAGAAGTTATTGGAACCAATTACATGATCATTTGCTTTGAAAACATCCATTTCAAAAGATTTTCTCTCGGATACTGTTCACTTTTATTGTTCATTTGGTAATTCCAGAACATGTACCCTACTTTGAAAATTCATAATTAATTGTAGAAAAATTGAAATAATGTGATTCCAATTTCTAATGAAACTCTTTTATACATCTTTGATGGAAAAATATGAAAGTGAGGTTCTCTTGTTCACACAAAATCAGTTTATTGGTTAAAATCACTGTTCATTTGGTAAAATCTGGAAGTTCCAACTTCTTTGCCTTAACTTCAAAAATTCATTTCTCTTTGGTTACTTATCCAAATGAACCATATTACCTATGGAATCAAATCTCTAGATGTCCTATTTAAGATCCCCAAATTTCATAGAAAAATTCGTTCATTTGATATATAAAATCATCGTGTGAACGTCGCTGTCTCTAATCGTTTACTCTATCTCAATTCCAGCTTTTAGTTTCAAATTTGGAAAATCATAAAAATTCGGTTACTTATCCAATTAAGGTGTTCTTGGTGTCCATTTAAAGGTCTGTATCTTATCTACCCTCATGCCAAATTTCAGACTAAAACTCGCTAATTTACACATCAAAATCATCACCACATCACCACGGCCTCACAATAGGGTTACAGAAACATAGACCATGCATGCTAGCATATCATCCCATAGTGTCATGTGAGTCATATAACCTATTATACAAACTTAATCATCAACATTTACTCTCTTCCTTTCAGAGGATCCAGCACCTAAAACAAACTTATGCATGTGGAAGGAATGCAATTTTATGGAAATCCCAATAGCAAGTTACACAAACTATAATATCATGCATGAATAATTGAATGCTTAACATGTTATCATGTGATGGGAGCTACTTCATAATGGTACATAAGCAAACTCTAACATGCATATTATCATGACATAACTTGCAAGGAGTTGCAATCATTCATGCTTCATCATAACATGATGACATAAGCTCAAGCTCAACCAAACACCATAATCAACAAGCAAGCAAAACAATTAAACAAACATGAGTTATAGTTAGGTATCCTTGCTACCTCTTATCTATCTTGGTCAAGACCTTCTTGGGATGATCTCCTTCCTTCACAAATGTCAAAACCTAGCCATTAGAAAATAATATCAAGTTACAATTCAACTTGAAACCAAATCCAAGACTAGGTTTTCACTAACTTGCTTTCTTTCTCACTTTTATGTTTCAAATTTCCACCTTTCCAAAATAAATTCTCATAGTTCATTTACAAATAATTTTTCATGCAGAATCAAAATATGAAATCAGAATTTCTAAAATCAAAACATACCAATTGCTACAGTACCAAACCGTAATGGATGCTCTTGTTTTCCAAAAATTCACATTTTGATTCTAATGCTTCCAATACTTGTTCTCCTACTTTATCCCCACACAATTTTTCATTTTAAACTCATTGAAAGCATTAAAATCATGAAATTCCATCATATAAACAGTACCACGTACAGTTCCAGCAATAACACAAAACCCTAAATCCAAACATACTTGAATTCCCAAGTTTATACCACTTGATTCTAGCTTGTTTAAGCTTATCTAAACTATCCATAATATAAAACTCATATTTTAACCACATATGAGCAGAACTTCCAGCAGAAACCATAAGGGAAATATAGCATGAAAACCCCTTAAAACTATGAGCTAACTTGCTAGAATAAAGCTCAAGATCAAGGGAGATGATTACCTTGCTTGTTACTTCACTTTGGTTGCTTCTTTCTTGGTTGAATGGAAATTTTGCAAGAGTTTCCCTATGGTTCACCATTCATGCCGAAGTGATCTGAATAGGAGGAGGAGGTATTTATAGAGAAATTTGAGTTGAAATGGATGGCCAAGATTAATTTGGTCACTATTTGATCTAAGGGCTCACATTTAATCTTGGATTTAACTTTTTCTACAAAGAATAATTATGACATTATGTGGGACAGCTCATGGGACACCTAAGAGGGTTAGGTGCCATGCTGCCCATGTAAGGAAACTTGTGGAAAAATTCCAGTCTAATCTGATACCAATCGAAGCAGTTTCACAACAACCGGACTGTTTTCTGTTCCTAATTTTTTTACAATATACCAGGATATGTATTATGTCCTAGAAATTAATGTCTAGGCTTCTCATATAATTGAAATTGTTATACTAAGTATTTATCTACCATCCATCCCTTGGAAAATGACCAAAATACCCTTGGTGTCCTTTCAAACACTATATTAACCCTAAGGGCATAATTGTCATTTCACCCCTCTTTGTACTGCCTTATGGCATATACTGACTCTAACTAATCACATTTATACTATGTGCCACGTTTTTGGCCTGTCTAGAATGACCAAAATGACCTCCATCCATTACTGGTATAGTATAGGCATCCAGGGGCATTTTCATAATTTCACACTTTTTCTGGACTGCTCTGGTCTCTAGCGCACATAACTGTCCAGTCACCTTAATGGGCCTATGATGGTTCCATTTGGTCCTTATTTTGGGCTTATTGCCTGTATTACCTTGATGGCCCAATTTATTTTACAACTCTCCTGATCCTATTTATCGGGTATTTTAATTCACTGTAAAATCCCGTATGGTTTCTACAGGATTCCTTTTCTGACTGTGTCAATTTTATAAATTCTTACATTAAATATATGAATTTTCTATAAGGTCTCATCTGATTCTGAGATCTGAAAAATACTGTAATAATTCCTTCCGACTTTAGGAATTTATATCAATTAATCGGGATCTCAAATCAAAATTTTGTGTTGTGTTAAACTGACTGGAATATTTTTGTCTATCTACTGGTAAAATTTGGGTCTGATTTGATACCGGACATTTTTGGCCTGTTTTGGCTAAACTTTTTCATATTTATATTCAGGTCCCTTAACTTTTGAATAATTGCACTTTAGTCCCTGAACTTTTCATTCATTGCATTTAGGTCCCTCCTTTTATTTCTAGTTCAACTTTTTGTCTTCAAACTTTTCAATTTGTGTTTTGGTCCCTATTCTTTCCCTAGTTATTAATCCTTCCCTTTCTTTTCTCAATCTGATACAGTTTATTCCAAGAATCTTATATCTATTGCAGATAAACTGTACAGCTACATCAGGTCAAAAAATTGGGGATATGACATTTCTCTCCCCCTTAAAATAAATTTCGTCCTCGAAATTTATATTACATATACATTAAGGAAATAGTTTAGGGTATATTTCTCTAATCCTTTCCTCTGCTTCCCAAGTAGCTTCACTCTCTGTTAATCCCTTCCAGGCCACCTTAACTAGAGGGATCTGCTTATTTCACAACTGCTTGACTTTTCTATCTACAATCTGTACTAGTCCAACTTCATAAGTCAGGTCATCTTGTAGTGCAATATCATCCTGCTCAATCATATGTGATGGATCTGGAACATACTTCTTTAACTAGGAAACATGGAACACATCATGAATCTTGCTGAGATGCAGAGGAAGAGCTAATTTATCTGCTTTGAGTCGTTAACAGCCTCTTTTTGATGTTATCAATCTGTACTGTTGTCTGGTCTACTATATCAGGACCAAACATCCTCCTTTCGCTCAACTCCACCCAGCATAAGGGAGATCTACACTTTCGTCCATAAAGTGCTTTAAACGGGACCATATGAATACTAGCCTGATAACTGTTGTTATAGGCAAACTCTATCAATGGCAGATGGACATCCCAGCTCCCTTTAAAATCCAAGAAACATGATCTCAACATATCCTCAAGTGTATGGATCATTCTCTCATATTGACCATCTGTCTGAGGATGGTAGGCTGTACTAAATCTGAGAGTAGTGTCCATTTCTTTATGTAGAGCTCACCAAAAGTTTGACGTAAATCACGGATCTCTATCAGATATGATACTATTAGGAATACCATGTAGTCTAATAATCTCCCTTATATATAGTTTCACTATCTTCTCAAGAGAATCCTTTCTGTTAATTGAAATGAGCTGACTTCGTTAATCGGTCAATTACTACCTAGATAGCATCATGCTTAGTAGGAGTCATGGGCAGTCCTTCAACAAAATCCATGACAATGCTGTCCCATTTCCACTTAGGTATCTCTAGTGGTTGCAGCTTCCCCGCTAGCCTTTGATGCTCAATCTTCACCTTTTGACATGTTAAATACTTAGACACATACACCAAAATAAGCTTTTAACATCATGATACATTTTGGTCATTCATATGTACTGTATACTTGCTTTTATGAGCCTCATCTAGGATCTTCTCTCTCAATCCCCTTGCATTGGGAATATATGGTCGCCCTCTAAATCGTAGCAACTCATCTTGGGACACATCAAAATTTTTAGTTTCCCCTCTTTTCAGCTTACTCTTGAAAATCTCAGCGAGCCTATCCTGCTCCTGAGCCTCTTTTATATCATTCTCAATAAAAGCTTTAACTTGCATTCCTTTATAAGAACTTTCTACTGTCTGCATTTGATACAAAGGACTCAAATCCTGTACATCTTCTATCAGTTCTAGCTCTTTCATCATGAGACTAGCAACCTGTACCACCTTTTTACTCAAGGCATCGGCCACTACATTAGCTTTTCCTGGATGGTATTTGGTCTGGAAATCATAATCCTTCAAAAATTCCATCCATCTCAGTTGCCTCATGTTCAATTCTTTCTGATCTTGTAGGTACTTCAGGCTTTTGTGGTCATAATATAGCTCTATAGTAGCTCCGTACAAGTAATGCCTCCATATCTTAAGAGCATAAACTACTGCTGTAAACTCCAGATCATGAGTGGGATAATTCTCTTCATGTGGCTTTAACTGTCGAGAAGCATAGGCTACCACTCATCCCTGCTGCATCAACATACATCCCAACCCTTGCTTGCTAGCATCAGTGTAGACTACATAAGTCTGACTTGGGTCTAGAATAATCAGCACAGGAGTCGTGGTTAATCTCTGCTTTAGTTCATGAAAACTAGCCTCATACTTCTTATCCCACTTGAATTGCTGATTCTTTCTGGTCAGCTTGGTTAACGGCAGAGCAATTCGAGAAAAGTCCTTAATAAATCTTCTATAATACCCTGCTAAGCCCAGAAAACTTCTGATTTCCGTCACTATCCTTAGTTGTTCCCAACTTAGCACTACTTCAACTTTGTTAGGATCTACAGCTACCCCTTCATGGGATATGACATGACTGAAAAATTTGACTTCTTGAAGCTAAAACTCACATTTACTAAGCTTAGCATAGAGTTATTTCTCTTTAAGAGTACTAAGAACAATCCTCAAATGCTCTTCATGCTCTGCAGCCGATTTGGAGTACACTAAGATATCATCAATGAAGACTACCACAAACTGATCTATATAAGGCCTGAAGATTCTGTACATGTAATCCATAAAAATTGCAGGCGTATTCATCAGACCAAAGGGCATCACTAAGAATTCGAAATGTCCATAGCGAGTCCTGAACGCAGTCTTTGAAATATCATCAGCTTTGATTTTGAGTTGGTGATGACCTGATCTCAGATCAATCTTAGAGAACAGGCTTGCTCCAATCAATTGGTCTAGCAAATCATCAATTCTAGGAAGAGGGTACTTATTCTTAACTGTAATCTTATTTAACTCCTGGTAGTCAATGCATAATCTGAGACTGCCATCTTTCTTCTTGACAAATAATATTGGAGCACCCCACGGAGAGACACTAGGTCTGATGAAACCCTTCTCTAATAGCTCCTCTATCTGTTTTTTTAAGTTCAATCATCTCATTAGGAGCCATAAGATATGGGGCTTTGGATACTGGTCCAGCTCCAGGTACGATGTCGATTGTAAACTCCACTTCTCGTTCTAGAGGCAATCCCTGAATCTCCTTTGGAAAGACTTCGGGAAATTCTTTGACCACAGGAATTGCTTCAATTCCTTCTTCCACTTCTGCTTGAACATAAAAGAAGACCATATATCCCTGACATCCTTTTCGTAAACATCTATCTGCCTGAGCCTCCATCAGGAAATTTAGTTTCACTTCTGGATTCACATTTGTAGTTTGTGGACAAAGAACTAGAGTTTTGTTCTTACAATTCAGCATTATATTATTGGCAGACAACCAATTCAATCCAATTATGACATCAATTTCATGGAAGGGCATACATATTAGATCTAGAGTAGTGCAACAACACTCATACCGAATGACACTGTTTAGGCAGACATCTGATGCAACTACCTTAGCATTTGTGGGAGTTGTCACACATATAGCATAATGCAATTTACTAATTGTAAGGCCTAACCGCTTAACACATTCATAAGAAACAAAGGAATGACTTGCACCCGAATCAAATATAGCAATCGCAGCATGATTATTGAGATAGATGATACCTTGGATCATCTCGGGTGATCTCTGTGCCTCTTCCCTTGTCATTACAAACACTCACCCTTGAGTGTGCGGCCTTTGATTATTAGCTACTTGGGGACAATTTTTGAAAAAATGTCCAGACTGGCCACATGTGTAACAGATGTTTTGCCCCATCAAGCATAGTCTGTCTCCATGGTTTATCCTATATTTGTCACATACTCTAGACTTCTGGTCTCTATTATTTGTGTCACCCCTATAGTTTCCTCTGTTAGGCTTTCGGTTATGCTACCACTGCCTCTTTCTTTTCTTGTTATATCCACCGTCACCAGCTATATTTTTGTTCTGGTTAGTTCTCTCAAGAGCAGCAGTCTCTCTGCTCACCGGTCTTATAAGCGTGTGGTGATTCAGGCTGTCTCAATAATTCTGTAGGCCTCTACTGCTTTATTGAACTAATAATACTGTTGGGGGGTCATCTTATCCTTCAAAGTAGTATTTAATCCCCTAATCATCCTCTCCGTCATCCATCGTTCATCATCCACCTGTCATAAGTAAGTGGAATACTGAGAAAGACAGATGAACTTTGCCAAGTATTCATCAAATGATTCTTTTTCTCCTTGTCTCAACACAAGGAATTCTGCTTCTCGTTCATCCTGCACTGACTAGGGAAAATACTTCTCATAAAACTGTTCAAGGAACACTTCCCACGTGATAGGAATGTGTCTAGCCTATAACACTAGCTCTGTGTTATTCCACCATCTGTCAGCATCCCTTTCTAGCTGGTAGATTGCCATCTGTGCTTTACTCTCATATGGACAATCCAGTACCTTGAAGATCTTCTCTAATCTGCTAATCTAATCTTCCGTTTTTTATACATTGAACGTTCCCTCGAACGTCAGAGGACTATGCTTACGGAACTTAGCCATCTACTGTTGAATACAAGCAGGATCTACTGTCTGTCTTGTCTATCTCGGTGGTTCTATTGCTTGTTGAACCATCTCTAGTTCTGTATTAGCTGTACCTGCAAACTCTGGGTGTCTGAGGTTCTCCACTGCTTCAGCTACAACTGCTGCTATAGCAGCATCCTTTTCCTGCTCGCTCCTTGCTTGAGCAGCTCTTACTTCCTCAATCAGCTTCTGTTGCTATTCTAATTGTTCTAGAATCAACTGGTTAATGTCTTTGGCATTTTGGGGTTCACCCAAAGAACTAGCTCTTCTTGTTCTTACCATTTTGTTTTACTATCATAATAGGAAATAGGAAAGGAATATTATAACTAACATACTTTATATTTCATTTAAAACATAGCATATAGCAAGTTTAACATCATCACATAAACTTTTCTTAACATACACACATACATGTACTATATCATTACTAGTCATGAGTACATAGATTACATCAACATTCATACATACATCTATTACATTATGTTTCCTCATAGTGGATCCTAATGAACTCCCCTATCATATAGATCCAATCATGGATATCCTCAAAGGGTTCCTCTTCAAAGTACTTATCTAGCCCTTTTCTCCATGTTGCTGTAAGAGGCAAAATATCATCTATGATGTTAACTCAAGCTTCTAGGGTAAGGGTATCTAGATCATATGCTTGATAGGCCTCTCTTACTCTTGCTATGAAATCTTTGTAAATTCTATAGTCTTGATCCACATGAAATGTTCTTCATCCATATCCTCCCCAGGGGTTAATTCAATTATCTGAAGGTTACCCAGATATATATGTACCATTAACTTCTTGGTTCCACTTGGACTTGGAATATCTGTAGGGTCTGGTCTCTAACTAGGTCCAGGTATATTAGCTACATGACTAGGTTCAGGCATATTAGCTATATGACTGGGTCTAGGTACATCAACTGGTTTAAGCACCTGACTTGGTTTAGGAATATCTACCTCATCTGCCTACCTAGACACAGGGTTTGTTGCACCCCCAACATAAGAGTAACCCATATCAGATTGTTTCTCTTGAGGGTCTATCATCTCTCTATCATCATTATCCATTTTATTTGATCTGACTGAGGGGCTAACTAACTTGCCCAATTATGACTTACTACTTGCGTCTTGGATGTTGATCACTGGGGGAAGACCAAACTCTGGATCATGTATGAAAGTATCTATCTCTTCTGAGTTCCACCCTGATCTATCAGAACTATAAACTGTGGGTCTAGGGTCCCCCTGGTTCACTGTAGTCTCTGATGTTCTAGACTCAGTCATTGGTATCCTGCAATAATTAACTTAGGGTCAATTATGTAGATATTTACTTATGTATTAGTCTATAAATAATCTAATCAGAGCATTTTCTAAGCTAGAATCCTTTGCTCTGATACCAAAATGTCACATCCTTACTTTTAACCTCAATTATACTCTATTATAAGTTATTAGAACCAATTACATGATCATTTGCTTTGAAAACATCCATTTCCAAAAGATTTGCTCTCGGGTACTATTCACTTTTACTGTTCATTTGGTAATTCCAGAACATGTACGATACTTTGAAAATTCATAATTAATTGTATAAAAATCAAAATAATGTGGTTCCAATTTCTAATGAAAGCTATTTCATACATATTTGAGGAAAAAAATATGAAAGTGAGGTTCTCTTGTTCACACGAAATCAGTTTATTGGTTAAAAATCACTGTTCATTTGGTAAAACTTGGAAGTTCCAGTTTCTATGCCTTAACTTTAAAAATTGATTTATCTTTGGTTACTTATCCAAATGAACTGTGTTACCTATGTAATTAAATCTCTAGATGTCCTATTTAATATTCCCAAATTTCATAGAAAAATTAGTTCATTTGATATATAAAATCATTGCGTGAATGTTGCTGTCTCTAATAGTGTACTTTATCTCAATTCCAGCTTTTAGTTTCAACTTTGGAAAATCATAACAATTCGGTTACTTATCCAATTAAGGTGTTCTTGGTGTCCATTTAAATTTCTGTATCTTAGCTACACTCACACCAAATTTCAGACTAAAATGTGTTAATTTACACATCAAAATCATCATCACATCACCACAGCCTCACAACAGGGTTACAGAAACATAGACCATGCATGCTAGCATATCATCCCATAGTGTCATGTGAGTCATATAACCTATTATACAAACTTAATCATCAATATTTACTCTCTTCCATTGAGAGGATCCAGCACCTAAAACATAGTTATGCATGTGGAAGGAATGAGATTTCATGGAAATTCTAATAGCAAGTTACACAAACTATAATATCATGCATGAATAATTGAATGCTTAACATGTTATCATGTGATGGGAGCTACTTCATAATGGTACATAAGCAAACTCTAACATGCATATTGTCATTGCATAACTTGCAAGGAGTTGCAATCATTCATACTTTATCATAACATGATGACATAAGCTCAAGCTCAACCAAACACCATATTCCACAAGCAAGTAAAACAATTAAACAAACATGAGTTATAGTTAGGTATCCTTGCTACCTCTTAGCTATCTTGGTCAAGACCTTCTTGGGATGATCTCCTTCCTTCACAAATGTCAAAACCTAGCCATTACAAAATAAGTTACAATTCAACTTGAAACCAAATCCAAGACTAGGTTTTCACTAACTTGCTTTCTTTCTCCCTTTCTTGTTTCATACTTCCACCTTTCCAAAATAAATTCTCATAGTTCATTTCCTCATAATTTTTCATGTAGAATCCAAATATGAAATCAGAATTTCCAAAATCAAAACATACCAATTGCTACAGTACCAAACCAAAATGGATGCTCTTGTTTTCCAAAATTTCACATTTTGATTCCAATGCTTCCAATACTTGTTCTCCTACTTTATTCCCACACAATTTTCTATTTTAAACTCATTGGAACCATTAAAATCATGAAATTCCATCATATGAACAGTACCACATACAGTTCAAGCAAGAACACAAAACCCCAAATCC
Organism: Leucaena leucocephala; assembly: GCA_037074615.1. Classification (NCBI taxonomy): domain Eukaryota; kingdom Viridiplantae; phylum Streptophyta; class Magnoliopsida; order Fabales; family Fabaceae; genus Leucaena; species Leucaena leucocephala. The sequence continues at coordinate 3,907,579 of CM073527.1, forward strand.
AAACATACTTGAATTCCCAAGCTTATACCACTTGATTCTAGCTTGTTTAAGCTTATCTAAACTATCCATAACATAAAATTCATATTTTAACCACATATGAGAAGCACTTCCAGAAGCAACCATAAGGGAAATATAGCATGAAAACCCCTTAAAACCATGAGCTAACTTGCTAGAACAAAGCTCAAGATCAAGGGAGATGATTACCTTGCTTGTTACTTCACTTTGGTTGCTTCTTTCTTTGTTGAATGGAAATTTTGCAAGAGTTTCCCTATGGTTCACCATGCATGCCGAAGTGATCTGAATAGGGGGGTATTTATAGAGAAATTTGGGTTGAAATAGATGGCCAAGATTAATTTGGTCACTATTTGATCCAAGGGCTCACATTTAATCTTGGATTTAACTTTTTCTAAAAAGAATAATTATGACATCATGTGGGACAGCACATGGGACACCTAAGAGGGTTAGGTGGCGTGCTGCCCATGTAAGAAAACTTTTGGAAAAATTCCAGTCTAATCCGATACCGATCAGAGTAGTTTCACAACAACTGGATTATTTTTTATTCCTAATTTTTTTATAATATACCAGGATATGTATTCTATCCTGGAAATTAATGTCTAGGCTTCTCATATCATTGAAATTGTTATACTAAGTATTTATCTGCCATTCATCTCTTGGGAAATGACCAAAATACCCTTGGTGTCCTTTTAAACACTATATTAACCCTAAGGTCATAATTGTCATTTCACCCCTCTTTGTACTGCCTTATGGCATATACTTGCTCTAACTAATCACATTTATACTATGTGCCATGTTTTTGGCCTATCTAGAATGACCAAAATGACTTTCATCCATTACTGGAACAGTATGGGCATCCAGGGGCATTTTCATAATTTCATAATTTTCTTGGATTGCTCTAGTCTCTAGCCCATATAACTGTCTAGTCACTGTAATGGGCCTATGATGGTGCCATTTGGTCCTTATTATGGGCTTATTTCCTGTATTACCTTTATGGCCAATTCACTTTACAACTCTCCTGATCTTGTTTATCGGGTATTTTATTTTACTGTAAAATTCCATATGGTTTCTACAGGATTCCTTTTCTGACTCTGTCAATTTTATAAATTCTTACATTAAATATATGAATTTTCTATAAAGTCTCATCTGATTTTAAGATCTAAAAAATAATGTAATAATTCCTTATGACTTCAGGAATTTATATCAATTAATCAGGATTTCAAATCAAAATTATGTGTTGCGTTAAACTGACCAGAATATTTTTGTCTATCTACTGGTAAAATTTGGGTCTGATATGATTTCGGGCATTTTTGGCATATTTTGGCTCAACTTTTCCATATTTACATTTAGGTCCCTTAACTTTTGAATAATTGCACTTTAGTCCCTGAACTTTTCATTAATTGCTTTTAGGTCCCTCCTTTTATTTCTACTTCAACTTTTTGTCTTCAAACTTTTCAATTTGTGTTTTGGTCCCTATTATTTCCTTAGTTATTAATCCTTCCCTTTCTTTTCTCAATCTGATACAGTTTATTCCAAGAATCTTATATCCATGGCAGATAAACTGTACAGCTACATTAGGTCAAAAAATTAGGGATATGACATCCACGGTGCCTGTAGCCAGATAACAAATTCTTCAACGTTAACATCATAGAGATAGGGTTGAAGAATTTGGGTTTAGATACTGAGACTGTTTAGACTTAAATCTATATGGTGTTTAAAATAGACTCAAATTGAGTACGCTCTTAAAGTATAAGAGTAGCACTGTAGCATGTGATTCATACCACATGTGCTAAAAGAACCGTAAAAGGGAAGCAAGTGAAAGATCCCTATTTCATTGCTGTGTGAGCCCTAGAAAGGAACAATCCTTCCATTGGTGTCCTTTAACTTTGACAATATTATGGATGTATTGCTACTTTAGCATATATCTTACGATCATGATAGATACGATCTAAGGAATTATGTAGGAAAGCGGTTTATCCATATTGAATTAATATATGGGCGAAAGGAAGATTACCTATAATATACATACGTATGCTAATGTCTATGACATGTCCTTTATGATATTTTGTTTTCATAAGTATGGATACTAGGCTTACAAGAAAGGCAATATGAGTCAAGTTTGATTCGAGAGGGATCAGATTGGCCATAGAAAATTGTATATTGGTAAATATAGGACATTTGAGACATATTATTAAATGCAAGCTACATGAAGGAAATGTTGTCTTGTGCTGGTCCTATAAAAGGGATTTCTAGTACAGGCACCTAGATGCAGCTATCATGCCTATACAGTCATGGCAAAGCACTTAGTATGAAAGAAGGAAAATAGAGTATAAACCCATGATCCCTAACTCACCAAGTGTGAGTTGGAGATGTAGGAAAATGGCCGGTCCACCCTTGGTGTATTAGGCCTAAACCCATATATGTGTATATGGGTTGAAGTAGAGATACCTAAAGAGTTAGGTTATCATTTTGAATATCCTAAAATATATATTAAAAACTGATGAGGGAGGTTATGAGGATAACTACCCACTATCCCTCCATTCTCTCTTCATGGGTATGTGAGTGGAGTATCATTTTTTGAAAAAAAGAAGGCTCTCTGTGTGTGCTCTCTAAAAATGTGAAGTTTCTTCTCCTTATGAAGAACTGAAGCAACTATCTCCTCTCCTCTCTTGAATGTGCTTTTGCTGTGTACCAGAAACCTGAGTCTAGTAATGGTGCCAAGTTGCTGTGTGGGTACCTGAAGTAAGTGAACTGATAAAAGGTATGCCCGAAATCCTTCAGAGGATGTAATTTCTATTTTAACTAATACAAGCGTATCTATTTACTTGTCTTTTTTCCCAATATTGTAAAACAATAATATTATTTACCTAACATATCCATTGTATTATTAATTAAAGATAAAATACTCTAACCTCCTTTACATTTTACTTTAGTTACATGGATATCTCCTATATTTTAAAAATAAGCACTTAAATCCAAACCTTTAATTACATTAAGATTATTCTAAAAAGATACTTTGTAATTAAAATTTATATTATAATAAATTTTATTTATTAATTTACGTGTCATCATCCTAAATATTTAATTTTAAGTAAAATTGTTTTGAATAACTTAAAAGTTTTCTTTTTCTTTTCTTAATTTTGTTTCTTTAGTAAAGTTATTTGATCAATATTGCTTTTTCTAATTAAGACAATTTTTAAAACCCCCTCCCTCATAGGGGAGAGGGACCACACACAACACAAATACACACACTCACTTTATGATATAGAATCCATAATTTTCTAGAGGAGGCATGGGTACTATGGAGTTACAAGGCTCTTAGCATATATTCAATATTATTTTTATTACATCGGGACATAAGCTTAATTAATTTAGTTAACATATATATATATATAAATTGATAAAAATTAATCAATTTCTTAATAATATATACTTGACTAAATGTGTTTATAAAATCTTGTAGGAAAAAATGTGTTTAAAAATTTTAAATTTAAGTAATTTATAGAATCTCTCAAACTTACATCATTTATACTATATGATAAATAAAAATATAATTTTAACAATTTAAAAGAAATCTAAATGAATAAATTTCAATAAATAGGATGAAAAATTAAAATTTTATAATAATATAATATAATCAAAATTAATAAATATTATATCATATTATAAAGTTTGAAATTATATTCATTAGAATTATTCTTTGGGTTTATAAAAACTTATTTTTTTGGCGAGTACAAATATTTAAATAATTCTTATGTAAAAAAAGGTATTTTGATCAAAATAAAAGTTTAATAATCAAATTTAAAAGTTAATTCATGGTTGGATGAATAGAAATAATAAAATCTTAAATATATAAAAGAGGTTTTTTAACATGTATTTTAATTTTAAAGGATACTTTTAAACATGCTATCGGGGCAATGGGGTCACAATTTAATTAGTTTTTAACAAACAATTGGGTAAGATGATATTTTGCCGATGTAAATCAAAGTAACACATTGTTATACTAGAACACCTATATCTCCTATAATTTTGACTATTATTGGCATGACAAGAGTTCCTTAATTTACTGAAGTATTTTTTCAGTATAACTTTATCACCGTTAGTCTTTTTAGCTAAAACGCTGTAATGGTAATTTTAAATGCTAACATCAAATTTTCAAATGCTAATAAATTAAGTTTTATTTAAAAAATTAAATTAAACAATTAAAATTATTAGATTAAAATTATCATTATTTGCGATGTTTTTGTCAATAGTTAAACTTGCGGTGTTAACATTTTTTATTAACAAAACTAACCGTATTAGAGTTGTTGATTAAGAACACATTTCATAAAATAAAACGACCAATTTAAAATGTTATTTAAAGTTATAGGACTAAATGTATTGTTTTGTCATTTGTTGTACTATATTGTGTAACACCCTTAATTTTCTTACATTTGAGGGATTAAAGGGTAGTATCTGGAATCACTTTTAAGGTTATTGAAGTAAAATTATACAATCTATAATTTTACTGTACAAATTCTAGACAGGTGACCTAATTTTAAAAAATTATAATTAATTTTAGAAAAATCAAAATGTAGTTGTTCAAGTTGTTACGCGAAGCTAACTTGAGCTTTTTTCAGGAAAAGAATATTTAGTTGATGAAAAATTGACCGAGTCAACTGTAAGGAATTGGAAGACACGCAGCGGAAATTAATTTAAAAATTTTTCCATTCCTTGCCAGGATTTACCGTATGTGTTTAAGTCAAGTGGGAAGAAGTATTACCCTTAGTGTGCCTCAGCGACTTCCACAGCTTTCGGTCACGACGTTCACAGCTTCTCTCTGCGGCTCGTGCTCCCTTTCTGATCACAAGAAGTCGACAACTCAGGTCGGCTTCCTCTACTGGTATCCACACGAATAGCGTTCCAACCACGAATGACGTGCTAGCGTCTCTTGTCCCTCCAGGGCTTTCTCAAGAGTTCGTCCTCTCTGTCTCTATTTCGGCAGTTTCTTATCTGCAAACCTTTTACAGAGTCCCCTTCGGCCTTTCTATGTTCTATATGTTTCTCTGTGCAAAACGCAGCTCCTAAAATCAGATATATAGGATGCTATGCGTTTTTCTCTGTCAACCGAATTGGATTTTGGAGTTAATCTTATATTAATTCCAAAATTAATACAATATCATATATTGTATAATTTTATAAGAAACTAATTAAATAAATAATATCAAATCCGTCCCACAGATTTAATTACCCATTTATTTAATTTTAAATAAAGATGAGACTGAACTATATTTGATTTATTCTCATAAATCAAATTTGAGATATCCTATCAATTTGAATTTCGAATTTCAAACGTGATAGAGATTTAATTTATCCTTATAAATTAAATCTTATAAATATCTCTTATATGAGATATCCTATCAATTTGAATTTCGAATTTCAAACATGATAGAGATTTAATTTATCCTTATAAATTAAATCTTATAAATATCTCTTATATGAGATATCTTATCAATTTGAATTTTGAATTTTAAACGTGATAGAGATTTAATTTATCCTTATAAATTAAATCTCATATATACATATAATGTATATATACAAATTTATATATATATATATGAATATAAATATAAATAAATATATATACATCTATCCTGGATCATTCATTGAATCTGGACATGTCTTAGATTCAATGAATCTGGACATCATAGCTCGTGTTGGGCTATTTTGTGTGCGACCCTGTAGGCCCATATGAAGTTGGCAGTGGGCCATTTGCTATACTAGCCCACAAGTCGCAAGCGGTCTCTAGCAAGACATAACGACTACCCAAATCATACGAGGATCGATAAACGATGTAACCCTTTATACAATCATATCATGTCCCTTCTGTCACGTGATATTTTGGTCATGGATGAGGCATGGATAATGTCATCCTCCTATTCCTGACCGTTACTTTCTCGATCCCTGAGTAGTCTGACTATAGAAATGGAACTACCTTTCCATTACAGTATGGCCATACATTTCTCAGACTCACTCATCGAGGGGCCCAGTAATATCTCTCTACGAATGTGAGGGACAAATTCCATCTTGACCATTCACATTCCTCCGCATGAAAAACCACTAAGGCCGAATATAGTCTTTATGATCACTCGGTCAAAAGTGACTTTTGACTAGGTCAAAGCTAAGCATTTTGTCATGTAGGAATCCATGATGATCTCAGGTCAAAGGGCGTATTGACATGGTTTGTATATGAGAGAAGCTTATGACGTTACCCATGCAGTTCTCTCATAGCGGGTCGGTCCAGCACCTTGTACTCTTACATGTGCTTATGACTTTGATTTATATCTCTATACATCTTCAAAGTCATACTGGTCTTATTTCATCCGTGCTCCCGCAGAGATGATCGACCAGGGACATTTAGGATAATATCATGAATTATCCAAGGATGGTCATCATAGTAAACATGCAAATAATATGATAACTCAATTAATAAATTCATAAATCAATAATGTTCATAAGACAATGATTGGCCCCTAGGGCACGATTTCCAACAACCTCCCACTTGCACTAGGTACAATCATTAATTTGACTAATTCCCATTGACCTGACATGACGCTCATGCTTTGCCTGCACAAGCGGCTTTGTTAGAGGATCAGCAATATTATCTTCTCCTGCTACTTTGCATATTTTTATATCACCTCTATCATTGATTTCTTTGATGAGATGAAATCACCTGAGTATATGCTTGGTCCTTTGATGTGACCTAGGCTCTTTGGTCTGTGCAATAGCACCGATATTGTCACAGAGCAAAGTTATTGGATCTGAGATGGTAGGTATCACCCCTAGTTCTGTGATGAACTTCCTGATCCAAACGGCTTCCTTAGCTGCATCAGATGCTGCTATATACTCAGCTTCTGTCGCAGAATCTGCTACAGTGCCCTGCTTAGAGCTCTTCCAGCTTACTGCTCCATTATTGAGGAGGAATATATATCCAGACTGCGATTTTTGGTCGTCCTGGTCAGTTTGGAAACTGGCATCTGTGTAACCAGTTACACAGAGTTCGTCATCCAATCCACCATAGACCAAGAATAAGTCCTTAGTCCTTCTTAAGTACTTAAGGATATTCTTGACAGCAGTCCAATGGCCCTCACCAGGGTCCTGTTGATATCTGCTAGTCATACTCAAGGCAAATGAGACATCCGGACGAGTACATAACATGGCGTACATGATAGATCCTATGGCCGAGGCATATGGAACTTTACTCATGCGACCTCGCTGATCAGATGTACTAGGACATAGATCTTTGCTGAGGTGAATACCATGAGACATGGGTATGAAACCCCTCTTTGATTCGTGTATACTGAACCTATGCAATATTTTATCTATGTATGTACTCTGACTGAGTCCTAGAAGTCTTTTAGATCTATATCTATAGATCCTGATTCCTAGGATGTAGGTGGCTTCACCCAAGTCTTTCATCGAGAAAGACTTTCCTAACCAAGACTTGACAATCTGCAAGGTAGGAATGTCATTCCCAATAAGTAGGATGTCATCGACATAGAGTACCAAAAACACAACTGTGCTCCCACTAACCTTCTTGTACACACAAGGTTCATCAATGTTTTGAAGAAATCCAAACTCTTTGACTACTTCATCAAAACGTTGATTCTAACTCCGAGAGGCTTGCTTCAGTTCATAAATGGACCTTTGAAGCTTGCACACTTTGCCAGAGTCCTCGGAACGCACAAACCCTTCAGGTTATGTCATGTACACATCCTCAAGGAGCTTTCCATTAAGGAAGGCTGTCTTGACGTCCATCTGCCATATTTCATAGTCATAATATGCTGCTATGGCAAAGAGGATTCTGATTGATTTGGCCATGGCAACTGGGGAAAAGGTCTCATCATAATCCACACCATGAGTTTGAGTAAATCCTTTTGCAACCAGTCGTGCCTTGAAGACATTTACATTGCCATCCATGTCAGTTTTCTCCTTAAAAACCCACTTGCACCCGACGGTTTTTACACCTTCAGGCGGGTCGACTAAGGTCCAAACCTTATTGTCGTACATGGATTGCATTTCAGACTTCATGGCATTAAGCCTCTCCTTTAGCTTTTGCTCTATGGTTACTTCTTTTCATAGGTCAGAGCCTATATATAACATAATAATATTTTAATTATTATCCTATCCAGTATAGCTTTACTTAACTCAAGCTTAACTTGAGGTAATACTATTAATCTGACAATCCCCTAACTTTCTATCTAACCTTATCAAGAGAGAGCATTTCTCTATTATAACTATTAAACTCATAAGAACAATCCTCTAATTTATTAGAGTAGGGACTAAGATAAATTACTTACTATATTCCTAAGGTTGTCGAGTCCCTAAGCCCCTTAGATTACTTCTAGCTTGGTCAGACCTCCTCCTTTTCCTTCCTTTCTTTCTCTTTTTCTTTCTTTCTTTCTCTCTTTCTCTTTCTCTCTCTTCTATTCTCTTATTTCCTTGCTCTTGTAGGTATTTATAGGTGAAGCAAGGTGGATTAGACGGTCCAAACTGAATAGCAATGAACCGCTCAGATAGCTTGCTACCGTAATATGATTTGCCTGTATCATTATGATGACATCATCAAGACACCTTGCATGCTAGGTGGGGCCCTTAGGATACCTCAGCTGCTGACTCAGCACTTCCAGATAATTCTAGAATCTTATCCCGTAATGAACAACTGAGATCGTGCCACGTGTCCTTACTCTTTTTTCTTCCCTTATATTAGTGTCATGTGGCATCTTGGTGGGTCCCATGAGGACACCTTTAATGCCATATCATGGCTTAAAGATAAGTCCAAAGCTTTATCTAATCAATTCCCCAGTTATGACTCCCACCGAGTAATTATACTTTATTGAAAATCACTAAAATATTATTTTTAGTTCCACTTTGACACACATAACTCTTAGGCTACGTTTTTGTACTTCTTCGAATACCATCTTGGGTCTCTGATCAAGCTCAAGTACTCTGATGGCTCAATTCCCAAGAAACTTTCCTTGGCAAATTACCAAAATACCCTTGGTTACTCTTTATTTACTTTAATGATTTTAGGGGCATTATTGTCTTTTCACATTTCAACAGAATATTTCCTGACCCTGGTCAACTCTTACTATAGCTCTCTTTAACCTTTTGACCTATGTAAAATGACTAAAATCCCCTTTGCTCATGTTTTAATCATTTTTGTAATATAGGGATATTTTTGTCATTTTGCACCCTTCTAAATATTTCTGGACACTGGCCCTTTTAATTGATAAATTGATATCATAGGCCTGGGCCTCACTTGGCATCATCATGGGCCTCTTGTTATGTTATCTGGGCTCATTCAGTCCCAGCTTGCTTACTGTTTAAGTTTCATAATAAGATATTAGGCGTCTATAAACTCCCATCAAATCAACTTTTCCTACATATCTCTTTTTAGAGTTTCGCCAATTCCCTAACCTCTCACTTTACAGGACATACCTTCCTATAACTTTTTATTTATATTTGAGGTCCATAAGGTTTGATAAAAAATTCAAATAACTTTCAGACTATCAGATAAATATTAGCTATCTGGAACTCCAATAAAATTTCTATATTAGGCTAGCTTAACCAACATAACTTTCTTTATCTACTGATGAAATTTGGGACTGAAATACTTTAGGGCAATTCTAAGGCTTTTCTAACTTAACTTTCTATAATTATAATTTTGACCCTGGAAACTTTAAGAAATTACACTTGATGGACCACAACTTGTATCTACTCTCATTTTTGGCCTTTGGACTTTTGGACTTTTATTTTAGTCCCTTTTTTTCCAAAATAACCATTATACCCCTATGGACTTTCATAATTTACAAGTCCCTATACTTTCACTCATTTATAGTTTAGTCCCTAAAAATTCTATGTATGTTTCTAGGACTTTTACTCAAAGGGATCTGGTAGCTTATCTATTTAAGGCTAAATACTAGGCTTATAGGCCTAAAAATCGGGATATGACATTATGACTTTTAATTAGTATAAATATTTAATATTCAAATTCTAGTGACAAGTTGTGTCTGGTAAGGAAAAATAGTAAATGATTAAATAAATATATGATAAGTTGTATGATAAAAGCTTACATCTTAAGGTTTAATTCGATATATAGAACGTCTTAATGGGATGTTTACAAGCTGAGAAATAATTTTTCGAAGGAAGGGGACTAAATCTGGAAGTAGCGAAAATTGACCAAATGAATAGTAAAATTTAACGAATTAACTGTATTAATTGGCAAAGAGTTTGGCCAAACTTATATTTTTTCCTTAAAGAGGCATAAGTTAGGTTTGAGTAGCAACTGGAACCACTTCATTTTGATTTTTGTAAAATTAATTATGATATTTTCAAAGTTAGATAGCTTGTCTAAAATTTACACAGTAAATAGTACACGAGAAGGGAAAAATTCCAGATTATGATATCTTACTTCAATGACCTTATAAATGGTTCTATATGCTACTGCTAGACTAGGCATATACACCTAAGAAGGGTGAATTGGGTGCTTTAAAACTTTTAATAGAAATTTAAAACTTAAAGACAATTATAATATGAATGAATGAAAGAATATGGATAAGAAAGATTTCAGCGAATGATAGAAGAATCAACACAAGCAGTTTATGTAAGGAATTGGAAGACACGCAGCGGAAATTAATTTAAAATTTTTTCCATTCCTTGCCAGGATCTACCGTATGTGTTTAAGTTAAGTGGGAAGAAGTATTACCCTTAGTGTGCCTCAGCGACTTCCACAGCTTTCGGTCACGACGTTCACAGCTTCGCTCTGCGGCTCGTGCTCCCTCCAGGGCTTTCTCAAGAGTTCGTCCTCTCCGTCTCTATTTCGTCAGTTTCTTATCTGCAAACCTTTTGCAGAGTCCCCTTCGGCCTTTCTGTGTTCTATGTGTGTTTCTCTCTTTAAAACGCAGCTCCTAAAATCAGATATATAGGATGCTATGCGTTTTTTTTTGTCAACCGAATTGGATTTTGGAGTTAATCTTATATTAATTCCAAAATAATACAATATCATATATTGTATGATTTTATAAGAAACTAATTAAATAAAATAATATCAAATCCGTCCCACAGATTTAATTACCCATTTATTTAATTTTAAATAAAGATGAGACTGAACTATTTTTGATTTATTCTCATAAATCAAATTTGACATATCTTATCAATTTGAATTTCGAATTTCAAACGTGATAGAGATTTAATTTATCCTTATAAATTAAATCTTATAAATATCTCTTATATGAGATATCCTATCAATTTGAATTTCGAATTTCAAACGTGATAGAGATTTAATTTATCCTTATAAATTAAATATTATAAATATCTCTTATATGAGATATCCTATCAATTTGAATTTCGAATTTCAAATGTGATAGAGATTTAATTTATCCTTATAAATTAAATCTTATAAATATCTCTTATATGAGATATCCTATCAATTTGAATTTCGAATTCAAACGTGATAGGGATTTAATTTATCCTTATAAATTAAATCTCATATATCTCATATATAATATATATATATACGAATTTATATATATACGAATATAAATATAAATAAATATATATACATTCACCTGGATCTTTCATTGAATCTGGACATGTCTTAGATTCAATGAATCTGGACATCATAGCTCATGTTGGGCTATTTTGTGTGCGACCCTGTAGGCCTATATGAAGTTGGCAGTGGGCCATTTGCTATACTAGCCCACAAGTCGCAAGCGGTCTCTAGCAAGACATAACGACTACCCAAATCATATGAGGATCGTTAAACGACGTAACCTTTTATACAACCATATCATGTCCCTTCTGTCACGTGATATTTTGGTCATGGATGAGGCATGGATAATGTCATCCTCCTATTCCCGACCGTTACTTTCTCGATCCCTGAGTAGTCTGACTATAGAAATGGAACTATCTTTCCATCACAGTATGGCCATACATTTATCAGACTCACTCATCGAGGGGCCCAGTAATATCTCTCCACGAATGTGAGGGACAAATTCCATCTTGACCATTCACATTCCTCCGCATGAAATACCACTAAGCCCGAACATAGTCTTTATGATCACTCGGTCAAAAGTGACTTTTGACTAGGTCAAAGCTGAGCGTTTTGTCATGTAGGAATCCATGATGATCTCAGGTCAAAGGGCATATTGACATGGTTTGTATATGAGAGAAGCTTATGACGTTACCCATGCAGTTCTCTCATAGCGGGTCGGTCCAACACCCTGTACTCTTACATGTGCTTATGACTTTGATTTATATCTCTATACATCTTCAAAGTCATAGTGGTCTTATTTCATCTGTGCTCCCACATAGATGATCGACCAGGGACATTTAGGATAATATCATGAATTATCCAAGGATGGTCATCATAGTAAACATGCAAATAATATGATAACTCAATTAATAAATTCATAAATCAATAATGTTCATAAGACAATGATTGGCCCCTAGGGCACGATTTCCAACAACCTCCCACTTGCACTAGGTACAATCATTAATTTGACTAATTCCCATTGACCTAACATGACGCTCATGCTTTGCCTGCACAAGCGGCTTTGTTAGAGGATCAGCAACATTATCTTCTCCTGCTACTTTACATATTTTTATATCACCTCTATCGTTGATTTCTCTGATGAGATGAAATCGCCTGAGTATATGCTTAGTCCTTTGATGTGACCTAGGCTCTTTGGCCTGTGCAATAGCACCGCTATTGTCACAGAGCAAAGTTATTGGATCTGAGATGGTAGGTATCACCCCTAGTTCTGTGATGAACTTCCTGATCCAAACGGCTTCCTTAGCTGCATCAGATGCTACTATATACTCAGCTTCCGTTGTAGAATCTGCTACAGTGCCCTGCTTAGAGCTCTTCCAGCTTACTGCTCCATTATTGAGGAGGAATATGTATCCAGACTGCGATTTTTGGTCGTCCTGGTCAGTTTGGAAACTCGCATCTGTGTAACCAGTTACACAGAGCTCATCATCCAATCTACCATAGACCAAGAATAAGTCCTTAGTCCTTCTTAAGTACTTAAGGATATTCTTGACAGCAGTCCAATGGCCCTCACCAGGGTCCTGTTGGTATCTGCTAGTCATACTTAAGGCAAATGAGACATCCGGTCGAGTACATAACATGGCGTACATGATAGATCCTATGGCCGAGGCATATGGAACCTTACTCATGCGACCTCGCTGATCAGATGTACTAGGACACAGATCTTTGCTGAGGTGAGTACTATGAGACATGGGTATGAAACCCCTCTTTGATTCGTGCATACTGAACCTATGCAGTATTTTGTCTATGTATGTACTCTGACTGAGTCCTAGAAGTCTTTTAGATCTATCTCTATAGATCCTGATTCCTAGGATGTAGGTGGCTTCACCCAAGTCTTTCATCGAAAAAGACTTTCCTAACCAAGACTTGACAATCTGCAAGGTAGGAATGTCATTCCCAATAAGTAGGATGCCATCGACATAGAGTACCAAAAACACAACTGTGCTCCCACTAACCTTCTTGTACACACAAGGTTCATCAATGTTTTGAAGAAATCCAAACTCTTTGATTACTTCATCAAAATGATGATTCCAACTCTGAGAGGCTTGCTTTAGTCCATAAATGGACCTTTGAAGCTTGCACACTTTACCAGAGTCCTCGGAACGCACAAACCCTTCAGGTTGTGTCATGTACACATCCTCAAGGAGCTTTCCATTAAGGAAGGCTGTCTTGACATCCATCTGCCATATTTCATAGTCATAATATGCTGCAATAGCAAAGAGATTCTGATTGATTTGGCCATTGCTACTGGGGAAAAGGTCTCATCATAGTCCACACCATGAGTTTGAGTAAAACCTTTTGCAACTAGTCATGCCTTGAAGACATTTACATTGCCATCTATGTCAGTTTTCTCTTTGAAAACCCACTTGCACCCGACGGTTTTTACACCTTCAGGCGGGTCGACTAAGGTCCAAACCTGATTGTTGTACATGGATTGCATCTCAGACTTCATGGCACTAAGCCATTTTTCAGAGTTTGGTCCCACTATAGCTTCTTGATAGGTAGTCGGCTCATTATGCTCAATGAGCAACACATCACGACTATCAGAAATCAGAAATCCATATCTCTGAGGCTGAAGTCGTATCCTATTAGATTTACGTGGACCTTGCGTGACTTGAGGAGTCTCAACAACTTGTTGTGAGTCTTCTCTATTTTCCATCTGCAGTTCTGTGGTGTCTTGTAGCTCTCGAACTTCTTCGAGTTGTACCTTACTCCCACTGGTTCCTTTAGAGATAAATTCTCGTTCAAGAAAGATACCATTTCTGACAACAAACACTTTGTTATCAGCAGGGTTATAGACGTAATATCCCTTAATTTCCTTAGGATATCCCACAAAAAGGCATTTTGAGGATTTGGGCACTAATTTGTCTGAGGCTTGTTGTTTAACATAGACCTCGCATCCCCAAATCTTGAGGAAAGACAAACTAGGCGTCCTCCCAGTCCATATCTCATACGGAGTCTTTTCGATTGCCTTAGATGGAACACGATTGAGTGTGAACGCAGCTGTCTCTAGGGCATGGCCCCAAAAGGAGGGCGGAAGATCTGTTAGACTCATCATGGATCGAACCATATCTAATAGTGTTCGATTCCTCTGTTCAGAAACGCCATTCCATTGTGGTGTCCCTGGAGGAGTCAATTGTGAGACTATCCCACAACTCCTAAGATGATCTTGAACTCTTGGCTCAAATATTCACCACCCCGATCAGATCGAAGGGCTTTAATTGTTTTGCCAAGCTGGTTTTGTACTTCATTTTGAAATATTTTGAACTTTTCAAAAGATTCAGATTTATGTTTCATCAGATAGATGTACCCATATCTACTGAAATCATCTATAAATGTTATGAAGTACGAATAACCTCCTCTGGCATTTGTGTTCATCTGTCCACACACATCTGTATGTATGAGGCCCAATAAATCAGTGGCCCTCTCACTGTGCCCAGTGAAAGGTGACTTTGTCATCTTTCCTAACAAGCAAGACTCGCAAGTGTCATATGATTCAAAATCAAATGAGTTTAGAAATCCATCTTGATGGAGTTTGGAAATGCGTTTCTCATTTATGTGGCCCAGACGACAGTGCCAGAGGTATGTGGGATTCAAATCGTTTGGTTTGACCCTTTTGGCGGTTATGGTATAGATATTTCCATGATTGGGTTGCTCCAAATTTAATATGTAATGATCAACATGCAAATCACCATGAGCATAGAAAACATCATTACGATAAATAGAACATCTACTATTCCCAGCAATGGAAGTGAAACCTTCCTTATCCAAATAAGAAAGTGAAACAATGTTACTACTTAAAGCAGGAACATAATAGCAATTGTTCAAAACTAACAAAATAATCACGAATCTGAATTCGGTTTTCACAAATAATCACGAATCTGAATTCGGTTTTCTTAGACCCCATCTATGCGAATTGATCAAATCAAAAAGCATCACCACCGATTTCAATTTCCTTTTAGATTCCTTTTATGTCATACACAACACGGATTCCATATATGTCACACATACAACGCTTATTATATGATCGGCTACTACTAACATATATCATATAAATCAACAATCAAGCCTAACTTAAACACAAAACGACATGGCTCTGATACCACTGTAAGGAATTGGAAGACACGCAGCGGAAATTAATTTAAAATTTTTTCCATTCCTTGCCAGGATCTACCGTATGTGTTTAAGTCAAGCGGGAAGAAGTATTACCCTTAGTGTGCCTCAGCGACTTCCACAGCTTTCGGTCACGACGTTCATAGCTTCGCTCTGCGGCTCGTGCTCCCTCCAGGGCTTTCTCAAGAGTTCATCCTCTCTGTCTCTATTTCGTCAGTTTCTTATCTGCAAACCTTTTGCAGAGTCCCCTTCGGCCTTTCTGTGTTCTATGTGTGTTTCTCTCTTTAAAATGCAGCTCCTAAAATCAGATATATAGGATGCTATGCGTTTTTTTTTTGTCAACCGAATTGGATTTTGGAGTTAATCTTATATTAATTCCAAAATAATAAAATATCATATATTGTATGATTTTATAAGAAACTAATTAAATAAAATAATATCAAATCCGTCCCACAGATTTAATTGCCCATTTATTTATTTTTAAATAAAGATGAGACTGAACTATTTTTGATTTATTCTCATAAATCAAATTTGAGATATCCTATTAATTTGAATTTCGAATTTCAAACGTGATAGAGATTTAATTTATCCTTATAAATTAAATCTTATAAATATCTCTTATATGAGATATCCTATCAATTTGAATTTCGAATTTCAAACGTGATAGAGATTTAATTTATCCTTATAAATTAAATCTTATAAATATTTCTTATATGAGATATCCTATCAATTTGAATTTCGAATTTCAAACGTGATAGAGATTTAATTTATCCTTATAAATTAAATCTTATAAATATCTCTTATATGAGATATCCTTTCAATTTGAATTTCGAATTCAAACGTGATAGGGATTTAATTTATCCTTATAAATTAAATCTCATATATCTCATATATATAATATATATATATACGAATATAAATATAAATAAATATATATACATTCACCTGGATCTTTCATTGAATCTGGACATGTCTTAGATTCAATGAATCTGGACATCATAGTTCGTGTTGGGCTATTTTGTGTGCGACCCTGTAGGCCCATATGAAGTTGGCAGTGGGCCATTTGCTATACTAGCCCACAAGTCGCAAGCGGTCTCTAGCAAGACATAACGACTACCCAAATCATATGAGGATCGTTAAACGATGTAACCTTTTATACAACCATATCATGTCCCTTCTGTCACGCGATATTTTGGTCATGGATGAGGCATGGATAATGTCATCCTCCTATTCCCGACCGTTACTTTCTCGATCCCTGAGTAGTCTGACTATAGAAATGGAACTATCTTTCCATCACAGTATGGCCATACATTTATCAGACTCACTCATCGAGGGGCCCAGTAATATCTCTCCACGAATGTGAGGGACAAATTCCATCTTGACCATTCACATTCCTCCGCATGAAATACCACTAAGCCCGAACATAGTCTTTATGATCACTCGGTCAAAAGTGACTTTTGACTAGGTCAAAGCTGAGCGTTTTGTCATGTAGGAATCCATGATGATCTCAGGTCAAAGGGCATATTGACATGGTTTGTATATGAGAGAAGCTTATGACGTTACCCATGCAATTCTCTCATAGCGGGTCGGTCCAACACCCTGTACTCTTACATGTGCTTATGACTTTGATTTATATCTCTATACATCTTCAAAGTCATACTAGTCTTATTTCATCTGTGCTCCCACATAGATGATCGACTAGGGACATTTAGGATAATATCATGAATTATCCAAGGATGGTCATCATAGTAAACATGCAAATAATATGATAACTCAATTAATAAATTCATAAATCAATAATGTTCATAAGACAATGATTGGCCCCTAGGGCACGATTTCCACCAGTTTATCCTGGTTTCGATTAATCCTTGATAGGCTCAGATTGTAGTCGTCCGATCTATCAAAATAATGATTACACCCGATAATATAGTAAAGGCACAACCCTATTATTCTGCTCAAGGAGCCTTTTTATTGGAATCCTAATAAATTGGTGGGCGAAGCTATTGAAAACCTAAGTAAAAACATGGGTTTTGGGTTTGATCGAATATTGATACAATAAAATAAGGGTGCAATAAAGTAAATATTTTTTATTAAGAGGAAAAAGAGTTGGATTGTGAAAGAAATATGTTTAGAAAGATTATTGATGATGAAGACATATATATCCTTGCTCATCATTTGATATGGGAGTTTTTAAATCAAAGTCTTAAATAAAACATCAATCAATTGATTGAGTACATTGCATTAATGGTTCTTGAACTCCTTTGATCAAAGCTAGTTTAAAAACTTCTTAATACAATGTTAAAATCCACTTAGTATATAATTAAATTAGATGATGATAATGCCCTCAAATGGTCATCAATCAACAACCATAAACTTCAACCAATTGAATTAAATATCAACAATCAGTGATAATAGTCCAATTATCCAGAAAATCAAAATTGAAATATTTATATTAAAATCAACAGTCACATCATCCAATGTCAATTACAAATATCTAATATGAGAATAATCAATCGACATTAAATCCCTATTCATACAATGAAATACTTAAATCCAGAAATGTCAAAATATGAAATATGTGGAGATTAAGATAGAAAACTCCACAGTATAGTCCATGAGCTCAAGATATGCTATCCATCACAAAAATACTAAAGATCTAGCCTCTTATAACTCCTACTGTGCTGCCATCGCTCCCCAAAAATGATGTCATGTAGAGTGCAAAAAAAGGTGATGGAAAGGTCAAGAGAAATATGATAGAAGTGGATTAATCGGTATAGAAATATGAAAATTTGTGGAAAGGTCAATAAAAATGGAAGGTGCGAGTGGAGGTTATGGAGAGAATGTTGAGAGAGAATGAGCAGCTGCATCTTAGCCACATCTGGCAAAAATCACAGCCTCCTCTGTTTGACTGCTTCACCTTTGCCTTAATTGTAGAGTAACCTAAATAAAAACGCACAGCTTCACTAACTGACAATTTTAGTCATGACCAGTTCCTATTTTTTGTCACAACTTGAGAACACAAAGAACATCCCAAAAGAAAAGTAGGTCGTGACCAGTGGACTTTGAGGTCACGACTAAATATTACAGAAGCTGACTTTTTTATTTTAGGTCTTCTTTGTCTATTGATTCCTTCTTTGATTCACATTGGGTACTTGATTCTCCTCCAAAACACCTACAATTTAAAATAAAAGCTCACTATAAAAGTCCAACTAATTAAAGAACAAACATATATGTAGTTTTGAAGAATTAATTTACCATTTAATCCTTTAATCAATACATTGCCATGCCCAATCATGTATTACCACAAAAGCACAATTTTAGGCATAAAATAAATGGTAAACTTCTCATAAAACTCTTAAAAATGTCAAAGAAACCATATACAATTTATATTGTCATACGTCCAGTCCCCCATAGGCCTTATGAGATTTTTAACTATCTCCAAGATTTGAATAGGCTCTTGGCGCCTCAATACAACAATTGATTCACTTAATCAATCCCCTTACTTCCCGTACATTTATAATCCCAACTTAAGAGAACTAATATCTTAAGTCTACAGAATGAATGAAAAATGTATTGACAATCTCTCTTAAAGAGTATGTATGATGATAAACACTGAAGCTCAATAAATGTCAAGTTACAGAATGAAGTAACGGAGAATGTA
Organism: Leucaena leucocephala; assembly: GCA_037074615.1. Lineage (NCBI taxonomy): Eukaryota > Viridiplantae > Streptophyta > Magnoliopsida > Fabales > Fabaceae > Leucaena > Leucaena leucocephala. The sequence continues at coordinate 3,926,961 of CM073527.1, forward strand.
ATAAATTTAGAAGTTGTTGTTTTGTATGTTCATTGCTTGTTTCTTCATCAATACCGATTCCTTAAATATCATTTACTTTGGTTGGTAGCCATTAGACTCATATTTGTAGCTGTTATTGTGAAGGCGTCGTTGGTTATTGGCAGGTAAGTGAGCATTTAATGCTTTACCAAAAGTAGCAACTTTACATAGCCGTAGCCTTTATCATTTCAACCTCTTAGGCTTTTCTAAACACACTCAATCTCAAAAGATTTGTTAGTAGTGAAAGCATTGACTAAGTGTATGAACCATTAATAATCAAAGAATTATCAAAGATCAAGTTCTTAATCAAGTTGAGATGGCTTTCAAAAAAATATATTGAAGTAATCGATTAACTAATGAATTAATTATCATTAATTCTATCAATGTTTCAATTAACAAGAGAAATAGAAAATAGAGCATCACATTGATCAGAATTTTCAACCATATACAATGCAACAAGTTTATCAAAAGATATATACTGAAGAGTGTGGAGAAACATATGTATATTTCATATTTGGAATAATCATATATAGCTCAAAGAGAGATTTAATTAGTTTAAATATAAATAGAGAAAGGTATTTGAAATATATGAAGTTAATTGATTAACTAATCGATTAATATAAATTAATTGAATGCTTAGTCGATTAATGTCTCTGGAAGAATTGAAACAGAAATATTTTTAACACAAATTAATCGAATAATTAATCATTAATGTAAATTAATCGATTCAGATTTGAATTTCACAAAATGATTCTTCACTTAGTAATCTAACAGTTAATAAGTTAATATAAATTAATTGATTAATATGATTATCTTTGTTTAAATGAAAAATGATTCTTAACAGATTAATCGAACAGGAAATCAATTAATTATAATTAATCAATTAATCAATTGATTAACTGACTTATCTATTCAATTCCATAAAGCTATCTTATTACATTAATCAAACACTTATTTGATTAATGGACACTCATTAATCGATTAATTGATTTTTATTTATAACACAGAACTCTGTCCTTTCATTAATTGAACAACCAATCAATTAATTGATACTCATTAATCGATTAACTAATGGATTAAGTACCATTAATTGACTGACTAATCAATTAACTTGCTTAACTTCATCTTTTAACAACATTTAGAAATACATAAACAATTTGATTATTTTAAATCATTTTTGACATCATTTGAGCACAGGAATAACTTAATTATTTTGAATTCCTTTTGACATCATCAAAACATTAGTGAATATTGAATCTAACAGCTACCATTTGGTCCCTGAGGTGTAGCAAAATGAGGTATTACACTGACTTTCTATATTTTTCCCACTACAACTAACAAGAAGTCAAAACTCGAGAAGAAAAAGAAGGAGATAAACCTTTGGATAAGTGACAGGGTCTATAGCATGAACATACCAACATATCCATTTCATATAGAATTGGAGACATAAAGAAAATGGGAGTTGAGTGTTGAGACGAAAAATCGAATGAGATTGAACAAAAAGATTCACTGTCTCCTATTTTTCAAGGGGAATTTTGGATCTGGATTTTCACAAATTGATTCATGTCTCCTAATTTTTCAAGGAGGCTTTTGGATTTCTAAAGGGGCTTCTCATTTCAATAACAATAACTAAAGTCAAAGAAAAGATGGTACATCATTAAAGAACAGTTCAACTGGTAGACTATGAAATGGCTTATTACTTGGCATATCTATATTGATAATAAAGGGGATTAGGTGGACCAATCATTTAGCTGCTTAAGTAGACAAATAACAATAATTCTATAGGGTTCAAGATGATATATAGATTTGCTGCTTAAGTATACCAATAATAGTAATTCTACAAGGTTTAAGACGATATATAGATAGGATGGTTTAGTAGACCAATAACATTAATTCTATTGGGTTTAATATGATATGTAGATAGATAGATTGAAGCCTATCTACCTCAGTTGTGTCAGTTGTCAATGCTACTAATGTAGATAATCCATATTGTAGTTTATTGTTTTTAGGTAAGTCCAAAGTATCCACTGCTTAAATGTTGTAGTAAGTCTCATAATGTACATTGTTTTTCAGCAAACTGACATAGTTAGGGTAAAAGTCATAATTTTATTTACAAAACTATCCCCACTTTTTTTTCTACATGATTTGTAATTTTACCAGGTATATTAGTACAATCACTTTCCTTTGGTAGTGAGTATTATTTAGAGAAGTCATTTAATGCAGCCATAGAATTTATTATAATAGTGAATGGTATACTTTATTAGAAAGAAGGATATGAATGAGTCTTCAATTCTGAATTTCTTAATTTTGTTATGATTTGGAAAGAGAAAAAGAGAGGTTTGATGAGATTCATTATTGAGTCCTATACTACACTCTATCCTTCATTTTTCCAATTTTATATAAAATTCAAAGAGGTTGAGATAGGTTTGGATCTTCTCTTGAGTAAGAGTGTATGTATATTAACTCTCAATATTTTTATTTATTTAGGCAATTATTCTGTATCTTTTTTTTTTGCAAATATTTTTCTCTATTTCTCTAATTGTAAGGTATGCATTCACCTATTAAATGTTATATATTCCGAATACTTTAATAATTTAAACATTTTCACACACTTTACAAAAAAGGAGGATACATAGAATCAAAGATTTAAATGCTAATTGAAAGCTCTGCTGCATGAATACAATTAATTAATTTGAATTTGAATCTAGACCCTCAAATTGAATAGACAAGAACATTACATTTTCTCAGCATTCACTAGTCCTATTTGATTATAAAACCATTCGGATGTGGTTATGGTGAGTAGCATAGAAAATTTACTCTAAAATGATAATGGACAGCAATTGTTGTTCCAACAACAAAATTGTGGCATCTGTGCTTATGGTTTTGCTCCTTGCTTCTGCTATCATTGGTTTTCCTTGCTTCATGAGTCGAGAACCTCCATTATTTTGGCTTCTATGGTTTTGTTCTTTTCCTATTTTTACCTTCTTGTATGCCATTTACCTTGTAACTTTTGTTTGGTGAAGCCTTCATTTGCATAAGGCTAAGCCAATATGTAGGCAAGTTGGTGATTGTCTCCAAACAATGGTGAAATGTATCTTTATGAGGATAATTGATGAAATAGTGAAAGAGAAGGTAACACGTAATTTTTATGTCTTCCTTCACTTGGATTTATATGTAATATTTTCTTTTCTTGGTATTATGTTCGAATCCATAAAAATCAAAATGATCAATAAGGGCATAAAGAAAATGTTGGAAGTACTGAAGATTTAAATTAAAAACATTAATTTTTTATTTCATTTATTTTTCTTTCTTTCTTGTCAAAGTCAATCAAAACCCATCATAAATAACTTCGTTGGTGGTAGATAAATGGAAAATTGAGTACAAAAGGAAATAGATGTGATCTATTGAAAATGTTAAAATTTGGGCTCAGATCCACCCTCGGTGGATCTGGTCCAAGCCCATTTAATATGAGGCTTAGATGATAATAATTAAAAGTTTGGATTGTTATTCGAGTGATTTCCCTTATGTTCAAATTTTGAATTTTAAACGGGATTATGTAGATACTGACTTGGGATTAAGAGAAAGAAATAAGAGAGTATCTTTTGGCAGATCTCATCCAAGATTGAGATCAGGAGAGATACTTCTTAAATATAACAAATATTTTTATCCCCCAGCTGGAATTTTTCTCTCGGCTCTCTCTCTTCTTTTCTTGGAGTGTATTTGTTGTCTTCAAATACCTAAGTCCATTAGAGTAACTAAGGTTATCGTGTGGCTACCAGATAAATTGATCTACATCTCAGGTACGCCTGAATCCTTTCATTAGTATTAGAGCATATTTGATATTACAATTGTGATAATATACTATTTGTGAACAAGCATGTTTCCTTAATGTTCCACTGTGCTTTTGAATTTGTTTAAGCCTTAAATAATACATACATGATGCATATACATGGACGTGCTTGTTACTCTCCTTCATATATATATGTGAACCATCACATGCTCAAACATCCGGTTGGATAACAATATGCTTCCATAAATTTTATTTATTTCCTCGTAACATGGATACGCAAAGAAACATATATGTAGCTCTTCCTTTAATTTGTGTATATGATCATATGTAAGTGTTTGGTTGCGTGATGCATTCCATTTTTTATGAACTTGAGCATGTTCTCTGGGTATTGTCAAAGCTTGAATCTTTGTTAGATGTAAATTATAATGAAAATGTAAGGAAAACTCGTCCAAATCTCGTTACAGAGTGCTAACGCAAATAACTAAAAGTTTCAACAAAAAAATTGGGTATACAAACATGAACTTTTTAATGCAACCAAACACCATCAACATGTAGAACTCTATTAGATGATTTCGATGACACCAAAAATGCATTAAACAGAATACCGATGATGTACTTACAAAGGAGAGAAGTTTTGGATTGAATTGGGTCACCTGAAAACATCTAATTTAGGCTTCAAAATAGTCCCATTGTGTAGAGCTCACGAAAATAATAGAAAACTACTACAAGATTGTTAAAAAAGTACATTGTAATGTTAAGAAAAGGAGGAGAGAAGTTTCCTGCAGGAAAACTGGGTCTATCATGACCCCACTAGATGTTGAAGATGACCTCCAGCCAAAATGCCACTATTTCGATCATTACAAATATTGTCTGCTTGTGGACTGGGCCAAATTATAGGATCTAGCCTAGACCAAAAAAATTTTGTGAATTGGATTGGGCTAGATGCCCTAACATAAAAAAAATATTTTTTGGGTTGGGTTGAACTAGCCCAACCTGGTCCAGTATAATAAAATGAACTTGTTTTGGAGGCAGAGGCCATGTGGCACATGACTCCACATGGCAACCTCATAGCAGCGTGTGGAGGCCACGTGCCGAGGCCGAGAGTGGGTCTCGTCAATTTTATCTATTTTTATTTAATCTTCCAGGGGTACAGTTTGTTAGGGTGCGTCATTGCTCCGATTAAGGTGCGGTTTGTCCCTAAAAATTTCTAAAATCAAGATATTCATTTTGATATATAATTTGCTCATTTTGGAGGCAATTTTGAACTTGTTTGTGAGCATTCAATGCATTTTCTAGTAATTTTTATGTGGTTAAAAAATTCTCAAATTATTGTAATAATTTATATTATTTGATTCCTAGGTATAAATGAGTCAACAAACTTCAAGTAGCACTGAAATAAATGAATATGCTCTGTTAAGCTTCTCATATCTGGATGATGAAGTTCCAAAAAATGAACCTCAGAGTGAGGATTCAGATTTTGAACTTCTTGAAGAAGAAGATCTAGAGGAGCTTGTAAGATTAATAGTCCAGAAGAAGATCTTGATGAGGACCCTGAAGAAAATCCAGATGCATATCCAGAAAGGGATCTTGAGCAGAACCCTAAGGAACTAATGAAAGATTCTCTACCCAAGGAGTTTCAATTTATGTTCACATATTCTTGATCTAACTCTGTGCCTTCTCTTCCTAAACAACATATGTATGGGGAAGAAGAAGAAGTAATTCAACCCTGTGCCCTAGCTTTGGCTAGGAGAATAGCCAAAGATTAGGAAGCCAAACTCATGAACATAAAAGGAATTTATAAAATTCTTCATGAATATGCCAAGTTCATGACTAACAAGAAAGACACAAAATTCTATACTAAAGTCATGATGGATTATATAAGACAAGTAAGAGATAGAGTCTGGCGTACCATAAAGTGTTTCTGGGTTGTCGCTATAGTGAGAATTTCAAAATTTATGCTTAAGTCTCCCAAGCATATAAAACTAAGGAAAGCCGTTCTTAAATTTTTCTGCCCTTATCTTGATTGATGTATCTTTGTACTAGCTTTCCTTTTGTTTGTTGTATTTGAAGACATGATTTCATTTATTGTAAATAGAATGCATGTATTACTTTATTTAATAAAGCTCCTTTAAATTGTAATTTGATTATTCGGGTATAATCTAAGCATGCTTCTCATAAGTGGAAGCTTTAAGAAGATAAGTTTAATATCCTCCTAAAATATAATTATTATTATTAATTACTTAGACATATTTTGTACCCAATATAATTTAAAAGTAATATTATAAATGAATTTGGTTTATTTCAAAAGAGTTAACCACGGTAGAAAATAACTTTTTTAAAATCTAAAAGATACTCTACCATGGTTATAAAAAGGATTTTTTTTTAAATTCAAATAATTAATATAATATTAGAGTATACATAATGAAACCTACTGTGGCAATATACAAGTATTCTACACATACCTTCAAAGGGAAATGCTATACAATTAATATAACTTTAATCAAGCCTCTAAAGTTTTCCTTGGGTCCTAAGATGAGAGTATCATCTAAAAAATGTTAATAATAATAGGGTAAGACAAACGTCTCAATAACCAACAATTCTACTCATCATGCATACTAACATGTGCTCATGAGGTGTCAAGTGGGACAAATTACAAAATACAATATATAGAAAATAACATATTATCATAATGAAATCAAATATATAACCTGCCCAAGTTTTTCCCATAAAACCAATCGAACCGCCTTATTCCCATTGATCGAACCCATGGGCTTGTGATAACTGATCACTCAAAAAGCTAACTAGTCAAGTGGTATGGATAGGCCAAAATCCACAAAGCCCGTGACAGGACTATGGATTCATTCCCCTCGATAAACAGGTAGGGCACATCTCTTGACAAACTGGTAGGATAAAAGTCAACCATCAAGCTCTAATGGAGGCTATACCATATGTTAAAAATATAACTCTATCATCACCTATCCCCTTTGTATAATTTTCAAAATAATCATATTAATCAAAATCTCAATAGCTTGATAAATATCACAAAATAGTTTTTCTCAAGATAATAACTTTCTTTAAATTCCAATATCAAAATATAACAATAATCAAACAAGTTTTCTCAACACAATCATATCAATATCAATAGATTTATATGTATATATATATATATATATCAAATCACTCACAAACATTACATTAGCACACACAATGAGTAGAAAGTGGTTACCTCTCACAAAAATAAGAAATAATTACTACAAGTCAAGTGGCCCTGTGAACAACATCAATCATAATGGGAAGTAGTACTTAGGAAACAAGAAAAGGTGATGGCCTCGAGGTGAACATATATGCATGCTTAATAGATGGGGAAAAAGGAAGGGTTGCTACTACTAGGACAAATCTAATCCTATTGCGACCACAAGCATGCCAAGATCTTCAGAAAGCTCCAATAGCAGGCACGTCAAGTCCACAAATTCCCTAACTTTATACGCCAAATAATTGTTGAAGTAAACCAATGATTTGGGTGCTTTCTTCATCGATGGGCTCATAATTTTGGTGGGGAAATTGATGTTGGAAAATGTGCCCTAGCGGCCAATCATTGTCTTATGAACATTATTGATTTATGAATTTATTAATTGAGTTATCATATTATTTGCATGTTAATGTGATGACCATCATTGGATAATTCATGATCTTATCCTAAATGTCCCTGGTCAGTCATCTGTGCGGGAGTAGAGATAAAATAAGACCAGTATGACTTTGAAGATGTATAGAGATATAAATCAAAGTCATAGGCACATGTAAGAGTACAAGGTGTTGGACCGACCCGCTATGAGAGAGCTGCATGGGTTACGTCATAAGCTTCTCTCTATACAAATCATGTCACTATGCCCTTTGACTTGAGATCATCATGGATTCCTACATGACAAACGCTCAGCTTTTCCCTAGTCAAAAGTCACTTTTAACCGAGTGATCATAAAGACTATGTTCAGGTTTAGTAATTTTTCATGCGGAGGAATGTGAATGGTCAAGATGGAATTTGTCCCTCACATTCGTAGAGAGATATTACTGGGCCCCTCGATGAGTGAGTTTGAGAAATGTATGGCCATACTGTAATGGAAATATAGTTCCATTTCTATAGTCAGACTACTCAGGGATCGAGAAAGTAACGGTCAGGAATAGAAGGATGACATTATCCATGCCTCATCCATGACCAAAATATCGCGTGATAGAAGGGACATGATATGGTTGTATAAAAGGTTACATCGATTATCGATCCTTATATGGTTTGGGTAGTCATTATGTCTTGCTAGAGACCGCTTGTGACTTGTGGGCCAGTATAGCAAATGGCCCACTGCCAACTTCATATGGGCCTACAGGGTCACACACAAAATAGTCCAACACGAGCTATGATGTCCAGATTCATTGAATCTAAGATGTGTCCAGATTCAATGAATAATCCAAGGTCAATGTATATATTTATTTATATTTATATTCATATATATATATATATATATATAAATTCGTATATATACATTATATATAAGGGATATATAGGATTTAATTTATAAGGATAAATTAAATCTCTATCATGTTTGAATTTGAAATTCAAATTGATAGGATATCCCATATAAGAGATATTTACAAGATTTAATTTATAAGGATAAATTAAATCTCTATCACGTTTGAATTTGAAATTCAAATTGATAGAATATCTCATATAAGTGATATTTACAAGATTTAATTTATAAGGATAAATTAAATCTCTATCACATTTGAATTTGAAATTCAAATTAATATGATATCTCAAATTTGATTTATGAGAATAAATCAAATATAGTCCCGTCTTATCTTTATTTTAAATTAAATAAATAGGTGAATTAAATCTGTGGGACGAATTTAATATAAACATTATTTATTTAATTAGTTTCTTATCAAATTATACAATATATGATATTGTATTAATTTCAGATTTAATATAGATTAATTCCAAAATCCAATTCGGTTGAGAAAAATGCAGAGCATCCTATATATCTTATTTTAGGAGCTACATTTTTGAACACACATAACACAAAAGGCCGAAGGCAATTTGCAAACCAAAAGGCTGAAGGGAATCTGCAAAAGGTTTGCAGATAAGAAACTGCTGAAATAGAGACTGAGAGGACGAATTGTGGAGCAAGCCTTGGAGGGACAGGAGACGCTAGCACGTCGTTCGTGGTTGGAACGCTGTTCGTGTGGATACCAGTAGAGGGAGCTGACCTGAGGCGTTGACTTCTTACGATCGGAAAGAGAGCACGAGCCGCAGAGAGAAGCTGTGGAGGTCGCTGAGGAACACTCCGTCGACTTCTTGCGATCGAAAGGAGATCACGAGCCGCGGAGAGGAGCTGTGGAAGTCGCAGAGGAACATTGAGGGTAATGCTTCTTCCTACTTGACTTAAACACATACGGTAGATCCTGGCAAGGAATGGAAAAATTTTTAAGTTAATTTTCGCTGCGTGTCTTCTAATTCCTAACAGTGGTATCAGAGCCGTGCCGTTTTGTGTTTAAGTTAGGCTTGATTGTTGATTCATATGATATGTGTTAGTCGTAGCCGATCATATAATATGCGTTTTATGTATGACATATAAAGAATCTGTGTTATGTATGACATAAAAGAAATCTAAAAGGGAATTGAAATCGTTGGTAATGCGTTTTGATTTAATCAATTAACATAGATGGGGTCTAAGAAAACCGAATGCAGCGGGACCGCCGTGGCTACCTGTCCGTAGCGCAACACAATCATAACACATGTTATTTTGTGAATGTTTTAGATTTGAAACATTAATTGCCCTTCAATTAGATCTGAATATTGATTCTTGAATGTTTGGGTATGGTGAACAATATGACTCTAGATTGCAAGTGTTGTAATTTTTTTAAATACGGCCTGCATGTCGTGCCTTCCTCTATATACTCTCAATGTACCTTCTCTTCTCATCTCACTCCCCTCGAATGTTAAAAGAGGTTTCTATATGTAATTTCCCTTTTCTTACTAGAGAGCTCCTCTCATTGGCTTGAGGGGACTTAGGATAGGTGAGCCATATTGTATCACGTTTAAATTATACATCTTATGATTATATCAGAAACATGCATATTACTTGTATGAGATACAAACTGAGAAACATGCATTCTTATAAACAAGATAGATAAATTAAGCCCTCTGAATGAAATCTTAAGTCATAATGCTGTCAATTTATGAACACTTGTCAAAACCTCGATCGCTCAATTGTGGACTTCACCAAAGTGAGTGCTTTTGAGTTATCTTGGGGAGATAAGCAAGAGTAATGGTGCTGCTCTCATATGTTTATTATTGTTTGACTTAATTGAGATTAACAAAACTGTTTTGGGTCTCAAGGCATTAGATGGGATTAAAAACATGACAGATCATATGATGATACAATCCCATGAACATCTAAGAGTTACATTTGATGTAATTGGTAAAGGTGTTACCTACCTAAATAACTTAATTTAAGTGTCCTGCCAAAGCGGATTTAAGTTTGAGCCAAATATGGATCTTACCCCACTAACTATTGCATTGAGGGTTCTTTATTTAGTGGGAGATTGCTAATTAAATTGCATATTTTTAATTGTAGAATCATGACGACTAGTAATACTGCTATATTATCGCTGCGATCTGTCCTTGAGAAGGACAAACTTAATGGGACAAACTTTCTTGACTAGTTTAGGAACTTGAGAATTGTTCTCAAGCAGGAAAGAAAGGCGCATGTCCTAGATCAAACCATTCCTGAGGAGCCAGCGGCTAATGCTCCTAGAGCTTAGAGAGATGCTTACATAAAGCATAAGGAAGACTCTGTCGATGTGGGATGCTTGATGCTAGCCACCATGGTTCCGGAGCTCCAAAGAGATCTGGAACACATGGAGGCTTATGAGATGATTGTGTATCTCAAGGAAATGTTCCAGCAACAGGCAAGGCAAGAGAGGTATGAGACCACTAAGGCCTTATATTCCTGCAAGATGGCTGAAGGTGCATCAGTCAGTACTCATGTCTTAAAGATGAAAGGGTATATTGATCACCTTGAAAGGCTTGGATTTCCCATGAGCCAGGAGTTAGCTACAAATTTGATCTTAAACTCACTCCCAAAAAGTTATGACCAGTTTGTCATGAACTACAACATGAACAACATGGAGAAATCTATTTCTGAACTACATGGGATGCTTAAAACTGCTGAGCCGAGCCTTAAGAAGAAGCCCAGTGCTGTTTTGATGGTTCAGAAAGGAAAGGGTATGAAAAAGAAAGGCAAAGGCAAGGGGAAGGGTCATGGCTCATCAGGTAAGACTAAAAAGTCAGGCAAGCCCAAAACCAAGCCTGCACCAAAGAAGGCAAAGCCTCCGAAAAAAGGAGTCTACTTCTTCTGCAATGAACCTGGTCATTAGAAGAGGAATTGCAAACTCTACCTCGAAGATCTGAAAAAGAACAAGAAGGATAGCGGGGCTATCGCTTCAGGTATTTATGTTATAGACATTCATCTTTCTACTTCCACTTCATGGGTATTAGATACTGCATGTGATTCTCACATTTGTACAAATGTGCAGGGACTAAAGGACAGTAGGAAGCTGAAAAAGGGCGAGGTTGACCTACGAGTTGGAAACAGAGCAAGGGTTGCCGCGTTAGCTGTAGGCACTTATGAATTAGTTCTGCCCACTGCGCTTTTGTTAGTTTTGAACAATTGCTATTATGTTCCTGCTTTAAGTAGTAACATTGTTTCACTTTCTTATTTGGATAAGGAAGGTTTCACTTCTATTGCTGGGAATAGTAGATGTTCTATTTATCGTAATGATATTTTCTATGCTCATAGTGATTTGCATGTTGATCATTACATATTAAATTTGGAACAACCCAATCATGAAAATATCTATAACATAACCTCCAAAAGGGTCAAACCAAACAATTTGAATCCGACATACCTCTGGCACTGTCGTCTGGGCTATATAAATGAGAAACGCATTTTCAAACTTCATCAAGATGGATTTCTAAACTCATTTGATTTTGAATCATATGACACTTGCGAGTCTTGCTTGTTAGGAAAGATGACAAAGTCACCCTTCACTGGGCACAGTGAGAGGGCCACTGATTTATTGGGCCTCATACATACAGATGTGTGTGGATCAACGAACACAAATGCCAGAGGAGGTTATTCGTACTTCATAACATTCATAGATGATTTCAGCAGATATGGGTACATCTATCTGATGAAACATAAATCTGAATCTTTTGAAAAGTTCAAGATATTGCAAAATGAAGTACAAAACCAGCTTAGCAAAATAATTAAAGCCCTTCGATCTGATCGGGGTGGTGAATATTTGAGCCAAGAGTTCATAGATCATCTCAGGAGTTGTGGGATAGTCTCACAATTGACTCCTCCAGGGACACCACAATGGAATGGCGTTTCTGAACAGAGAAATCGAACACTATTAGATATGGTTCGATCCATGATGAGTCAAACAGATCTTCCGCCCTCCTTTTAGGGCCATGCCCTAGAGACAGCTGTATTCACACTCAATCGTGTTCCATCTAAGGCAATTGAAAAGACTCCATATGAGATATGGACTAGGAGGACGCCTAGTTTGTCTTTCCTCAAGATTTAGGGATGCGAGGTCTATGTTAAGCAACAAGCCTCAGACAAATTAGCGTCCAAATCCTCAAAGTGCCTTTTTATGGGATATCCTAAGGAAACCAACGGATATTACGTCTACAACCCTGCTGATAACAAAGTGTTTGTTGTCAGAAATGATATCTTTCTTGAACGAGAGTTTATCTCTAAAAGAACCAGTAGGAGTAAGGTACACCTCGAAGAAGTTCGAGAGCCACAAGACACCATAGAACTGCAGATAGAAAATAGAGAAGACTCACAACAAGTTGTTGAGACTCCTTAAGTCACGCAAGGTCCACGGAAGTTTAATAGGACACGACTTCAGCCTCAGAGATATGGATTTCTGATTTCTGACAGTCGTGATGTGTTGCTCATTGAGCATAATGATCCGACTACCTATCAAGAAGCTATAGAGAGACCAAACTCTGAAAAGTGGCTTAATGCCATGAAGTCTGAAATGCAATCCATGTACGACAATAAGGTTTGGACCTTAGTCGACCAGCCTGAAGGTGTAAAAATCGTCGGGTGTAAGTGGGTTGTTAAGGAAAAAACTGACATGGATGGCAATGTAAATGTCTTCAAGGCACGACTGGTTGCAAAAGGATTTACTCAAACTCATGGTGTGGACTATGATGAGACCTTTTCCCCAGTTGTAATGGCTAAATCAATCAGAATCCTCTTTACCATAGTAGTATATTATGACTATGAAATATGGCAGATGGACGTCAAGATAACCTTCCTAAATGGAAAGCTCCTTGAGGATGTGTACATGACACAACCTGAAGGGTTTGTGCGTTCTGAGGACTCTGGTAAAGTGTGCAAGCTTCAAAGGTCCATTTATGGACTGAAGCAAGCCTCTCGGAGTTGGAATAATCGTTTTGATGAAGTAGTCAAAGAGTTTGGATTTCTTCAAAACATTGATGAACCTTGTGTGTACAAGAAGGTTAGTGGGAGCACAGTTGTGTTTTTGGTACTCTATGTCGATGACATCCTACTTATTGGGAATGACATTCCTACCTTATAGATTGTCAAGTCTTGGTTAGGAAAGTCTTTCTCGATGAAAGACTTGGGTGAAGCCACCTACATCATAGGAATCAGGATCTATAGAGATAGATCTAAAAGACTTCTAGGACTCAGTCATAGTATATACATAGACAAAATACTGCATAGGTTCAGTATGCATGAATCAAAGAGGGGTTTCATACCCATGTCTCATGGTAGTCACCTCAGCAAAGATCTGTGTCCTAGTACATCTGATCAGTGAGGTCGCATGAGTAAAGTTCCATATGCCTCGGCCATAGGATTTATCATGTACGCCATGTTATGTACTCGACCGGATATCTCATTTGCCTTAAGTATGACTAACAGATATCAACAGGACCCTGGTGAGGCCCATTGGACTGCTGTCAAGAATATCCTTAACTACTTAAGAAGGACTAAGGATTTATTCTTGGTCTATGGTGAATTGGATGACGAACTCTGTGTAACTAGACGCGAGTTTCCAAACTGACCAGGATGACCTAAAATCGCAGTCTAGATATATATTCCTCCTCAATAATGGAGCAGTAAGCTGGAAGAGCTCTAAGCAGGTCACTGTAGCAGATTCTACAATGGAAGCTGAGTATATAGCAGCATCTGATACAGCTAAGGAAGCCGTTTGGATCAGGAAGTTCATCACGGAACTAGGGGTGATACCTACCATCTCAGATCCAATAACTTTGCTCTGTGACAATAGTGGTGCCATTGCACAGGCCAAAGAGCCTAGGTCACATCAAAGGACCAAGCATATACTCAGGCGATTTCATCTCATCAGAGAAATCAATGATAGAGGTGATATAAAAATATGCAAAGTAGCAGGAGAAGACAATGTTGCTGATCCTCTAACAAAGCCGCTTGTGCAGGCAAAGCATGAGTGTCATGTTAGGTCAATGGGAATTAGTCAAATTAATGATTGTCCTAGTGCAAGTGGGAGGTTGTTGGAAAATATGCCCTAGCGACTAATCACTGTCTTATGAACATTATTGATTTATGAATTTATTAATTGAGTTATCATATTATTTGCATGTTACTGTGATGACCATCCTTGGATAATTCATGATCTTATCCTAAATGTCCCTAGTCGGTCATCTGTGTGGGAACAGAGCTGAAATAAGACCAGTATGACTTTGAAGATGTATAGAGATATAAATCAAAGTTATAGGCACATGTAAGAGTACAAGGTATTGGACTGACCCGCTATGAGAGAGCTGCATGGGTTACGTCATAAGCTTCTCTCATATACAAACTATGTCACTATGCCCTTTGACTTGAGATCATCATGGATTCCTACATGACAAACGCTTAGCTTTGACCTAGTCAAAAGTCACTTTTGACCGAGTGATCATAAAGACTATGTTTGGGTTTAGTGGTTTTTCATGCGGAGGAATGTGAATGGTCAAGATGGAATTTGTCCCTCACATTCGTAGAGAGATATTACTGGGCCCCTCGATGAGTGAGTCTGAGAAATGTATGGCCATACTGTAATGGAAAGGTAGTTCCATTTCTATAGTCAGACTACTCAGGGATCGAGAAAGTAACAGTCAGGAATAGGAGGATGACATTATCCATGCCTCATCCATGACCAAAATATCATGTGACAGAAGGGACATGATATGGTTGTATAAAAGGTTACATCGTTTATCGATCCTCATATGATTTGGGTAGTCGTTATGTCTTGCTAGAGACCGCTTACGACTTGTGGGCCATTATAGCAAATGGCCCACTGCCAACTTCATATGGGCCTACAGGGTCGCACACAAAATAGCCCAACACGAGCTATGATGTCCAGATTCATTGAATCTAAGACGTGTCCAGATTCAATGAATGATCCAAGGTTAATGTATATATTTATTTATATTTATATTCATATATATATATATATATAAATTCGTATATATACATTATATATAAGGGATATATAGGATTTAATTTATAAAGATAAATCAAATCTCTATCATGTTTGAATTTGAAATTCAAATTGATAGGATATCCCATATAAGAGATATTTACAAGATCTAATTTATAAGGATAAATTAAATATCTATCACGTTTGAATTTGAAATTCAAATTGATAGAATATCTCATATAAGAGATATTTACAAGATTTAATTTATAAGGATAAATTAAATCTCTATCACATTTGAATTTGAAATTCAAATTGACATGATATCTCAAATTTGATTTATGAGAATAAATCAAATATAGTCCCGTCTTATCTTTATTTTAAATTAAATAAATAGGTAAATTAAATCTGTGAGATGGATTTAATATAAACATTATTTATTTAATTAGTTTCTTATCAAATTATACAATATATGATATTGTATTAATTTTGGATTTAATATAGATTAATTCCAAAATCCAATTCGGTTGAGAAAAACGCAGAGCATCCTATATATCTGATTTTAGGAGCTACATTTTTGAACACACATAACACAAAAGGCCGAAGGAAATTTGCAAACCAAAAGGCCGAAGGGAATTTACAAAAGGTTTGCAGATAAGAAACTACTGAAATAGAGACGGAGAGGACGAATTGTGGAGAAAGCCTTGGAGGGACAGGAGACGCTAGCACGTCGTTCGTGGTTGGAACGCTGTTCAGAAAGAGAGCACGAGCCGTGGAGGGAGCTGACCTGAGGCGTCGACTTCTTACGATCAGAAAGAGAGCACGAGCCGTGGAGAGAAGCTGTGGAGGTCGCTTAGGAACACTCCGTTGACTTCTTGCGATCAAAAGGAGATCACGAGCCTCAGAGAGGAGCTGTGGAAGTCGTAGAGGAACATTGAGGGTAATGCTTCTTCCCACTTGACTTAAACACATACGGTAGATCCTGGCAAGGAATGGAAAAATTTTTAAGTTAAGTTTCACTGCATGTCTTCCAATTCCTAATAATTGAATGGGAGCTACGGATGCAGAAGATATTTGGTTGTTGAGAGGAACGAGGAGATGGTCATAGCTAGAAATAAGAGAGACATCTAGGGTAAAACTATTAAGAATTTTATAAAAGTTTAAACACAATTTCTATATCTTATATAATCTCATATTACGTTATTATTATTATTATCAAAATCCTCTCAAATATGGTCATTTAAATTTAAATCATATTTTTAAAATTTAAATCCATATATAAATTTGAACCCAAATCCTAATAAATTCCTAACTAATAATAACAATCAAATTATAAAACCCTAAGTAAAGATAACGGTAGAATAATATAGATATCCTATTTTATTGAAATTAATAAAAATACTAAACCATAATAATTTATTTAGATAATATTTTTAAGTTATTGATAAATAATATTTTAATTGTTTTAAAATAAAAGATAAAAATTGGAATATTACAATAAGGCTCCTAAAAGTTCAGTTTTATTGTTAAAGTCTTGTGTAACAAACTAAATTTTTTCTATTTGTATAATACTGATAAAAGAAAGATGTTATGAAGGGATTGTGATTGTATTCAGAAGAAAAGACAATTATTAGATAAGTTTTAAACCAAAAAAAGAGAGAAGGTATAAAGTTGTAAAGCCAAAGGGGCTAAATTGTAATTAATGAAAGTTTCAAGGGCATAATGGTCATTTTAAAAAAAAAGAAAGGGACTAAAGTGTAATTTTGAAGAGTTCAGGAGCAAAATAGCAATTGTAGAAAGTTGAGCTAAAAAAGGTATAAAATTACCTAAAAATGTTTTGATACAATTTTTACCAATAAATAGAGAATGAAAATTGGGTCAGGTATATCTCTTAGAATTTTGATTTAAGGTCCCGATAAATTGATATTAATCTCCAAAGACTGGAGATTAGTACAGTATCTTCCGTACCTCAGAAATAGATGAAACTTTATAGTAAATTCTTATAATTAATATAAGAATTTATCAAACTGACAGAAATAAAAAAGGAGTCATGTAGAATTAATTAGAGAATTTAAGGTAAAAAAGGACACCAATAAAGGATTAAAAGAAATTTATGGAATTTTTAACAAGACCTCTGAGTCTCAAAAAATTATGAAAATTTGTAGGAAATTCATTTTATATTACAATAAATTTGTAAAAATGCATAATCATTAAAAGAGGGGTCTATAATTTATCTTAAAATTATGGTAATTTAAGAATATCGGCATAAGAAATAATGAATAAATGCCTTGGGAATTTTGCCAATTAGTAATTGGACTCAAGAAGAAGCCCAATATGGCATCACATTAAGAGCCCAAAGTGCTAAGAGATTTGTCTTGGAGCTCAAGCCAATTTCCAAAAATATTCCATGGTATTTTCAAGGAAGATGCAAGATAAGGTTATGTAGCACATGAGGTGTCCCTTATGGGATCCACTCCATGTGCAAAATGCCCCATAGAAGCCAAGAACAAGGAATAAGAGTTTGGACATGTGCTTGAATTTATTAAAATAAAATAATAATTAAGCTAATGAAGATTAAGGAATTTAGCAACCAATGAAATTAAAGATTAAGGCATTGTAATAATTAGTTGAAGGAGGGATATTTTAGTCATTTGAGCCTTGAAAATTCACTATAAATACACCCATACTATCCAAAAACGTGCACAAGATGAAGCATTGGGGAAACTCTTGCAAAATAAAAAATCACCTAATCTAAGGCAACTCTAAGAGGCAGTTCAAGGGGATTTGGTCAAAGGTAACAAGAGTTTAAGGTAAGCAATCCTTCCTAATTTATTTATAAGTGTTTTGGAAGAATAAAACTTAAGTTTTAATAGAAGAAGAATGAGATATCCTCTCGGTAATGGTGCTGTCTAAATCTGGACAGAAATGAAGAAAGAAGAAAAGCAAGCTAGAACCATGAAATATTAACTTAGATAGGTTTGGATTATTAGTTATTGCTTGAATTAATTGTGTAATCCTTGAAATCCCCAATTTATGTAAACTTTTGGCCTAGGCCAAAAATGGAGGAAGAATATTGAATTTTATTGTTCTAATGCTTCCAATGAATTTATATGATGATTTTGTGTAGGATTGAATAAGATTGAAACCTTGGAAATATTAAAATTGAGAAAATGGGGATTTGAAACCTTCTCTATTACTATTCATTCTTATGAATAGTGATTAAAATTTTATGATTTTGATGTTTCAATGGGTTTAAAATGCAAAAATTGTGTAGGGTTAAGTAAGATCAAAGTCTTGGAAGCATTGGAATTGAAAAGAGAAATTTTTGGCAAGTTGTATGCCTTGTTTCTGTTTCTATTTTTGTTTCTATCCATACCTAAAGGAGACATTGGAATTTTGAAATTCATAATCCATAGTTGGATTCCTTAGATAAAATTGTGTGGGATATAATGAAGGCACAAATTAATTCAAAGGACAAGGCAATTAATCACAAATAAAGAACATTAGGGGTTAAGTAGTTAATTAAGTTTAATGTTTATGAATATTAGGTTATTTAGATCTTGATGAATGTATGAATATGCAGTGGTTAGGCTGTATTTTGTGAACTCAAAGAAGGCAGCCACTTAGCAAGGAAAAGAGACAAGGAAGAAAGTAAAAGAAAGTAAAGTAACAAGATAGTGAACTTACCTACTTTTATGCTTATATTGCTTGGATGTTTTTGTGATGTCTACTTACTTTGATTATGTGAAGCATGTATGATTAAGTGATGCTCTATTTTTTTTTATGTTATGGCTATATGTTATAATTAAGGGACATGGAAGCATGTAAGATATCATTATGTAAGCATGATTATTAAGTGCCCACATATTAACATCAAGTATGTAGTTGCATACATTGTTTGGTTTCCATTTGCTACTGAGATTTTCCCTGAAATCTCACCCCTCCATGTGACACAATAGCATGGATTTCATATGAGGAAGAAGATGAAGAGGCATGAAGAAGAGATAGAAATTAGTTTCATGATTTATGTGTAAATTTAAGTAAAGCTAGTTGAAGAAATTTGTCACTATGAACAGTAACTCGTGAGGAGGTAGTGACATTTGAGTTATAATTAAAAATAGTAAATAATTGAATAAATATAAGATATTTTACCAAAACTTATTTAACATGTCAAGTTTCGTTTTGACACCAATAATGCCTTATTCTGACGTCAATACAAAAAGAACAAATTTATCAAATTTGGAGGCAAAAAGTTGTTTTACAGAATTTTTGATCAAATGAATAGTGATATTTGATGATTAAACTGTACTGATTGCCTAATCATTTGGTCTGATACTTATTTTTCCTTTGAAGCTCAATATGTTAGCTTCGAGTAACCTTTTTAACAACTTCATTTCACTTTTTCAAGAATTAATTATGATTTTTTTGAATTTTATCACTTAATCTGGAATTACCATACAAACTGTACCTGTGAAGCTTGAAAATTCCATATTTTGTAATTGAACTTTAATAGATGTTTAAGTGGTTCTAAGTGCTACTGAATAGTCTCTAAGATGTATGAAAGTAAGGTATTACAACTTGTATAGAATTCTTGATTAACTAATCGATTACTTGATTTTTCTTTATAGCATAGAACATTATCCTTACATTAATCGAACAACTAATCAATTAATTGATACTCATTAATTGATTGATGTCATATCCCTAATTTTCTTATATGATATATATGTACATTTTGTACGTAATATACATGAGATTCTCGTAGGAAAATGTTGTCATTTACGGAAGAAAAGGAATTAAATTGTAAATAAGAAAAAGTTCAAGGACCTAAGTGAAATTTAGAAAAGTTTGTGAGCCAAAATAAAAGGTAGATAGAAAAGTTGAGCCAATAAGTGTAATTTCAAAAAGTTTGAGGACCTAAATATAATTTAGCAAAAGTTCAAGGAGCAAAATCGTAATTATGAGAAAGTTTAGTCGAAAAAGGCCAAAAAATATCCAGAATCAATTTGAATCCCAAATTTTATAAGTAAATAGACAAAATTATTCTAATCAGTTTAACACAACACACAATTTTGATTTGAGGTCCCGAAAAATTGATATGAATTTTTGAAGTTGGAAAAAAGTAATACAATATTTTCTAGACCTCAGAATCAGATGACAGAACTAAAAAAGGAGTTATGTAGACTTTTTAATAGAATTTACAGTAGAATTATATACAGTATAAATACTTTATTGTGAGCTTTCTTGGGAATTGAGATATAACAGTATTGGACCCATATAGAGTCCCAAAATGGCATCCCAAAGGCCCATAAAGATGTTTGAACAGTTAAATGGGCCAATGTCCAGAGGAACCTAGAAAAAGTATGAAATGATGAAAATGCCCTTGTGTTGTAATAATGAACAAGAGATGGATGAGGGCATTTTGGTCATTTTGAATAGGTCAAAAAGTCCAGCCAAGTACATGGGTGATTCATCAGAGTCAATATATGCCCTGATATACAGTAAAGGGGGTGAAATGACAATTATACCCTTAGGTTAATATACTGTAAGATAGAGAACCAAGAGCATTTCGATCATTTCCTAAAGGATGAAAAGTATAACAATGTCAATGGTAGAAAAATCTAGACACTAGTTTTAGTGACAGACTACATATTCTATAATATTATAAAATTAGGAACATAGAACAGTCTAGTTTTTATGAAACTAACCTGATCAGTACCGGATTTGACTAAAATTTTTCCTATCAGTATTTTCCTATTGCTTGAGCCAAACACAACCCAATATGATGTCATGGATGATGTCATTATATAAGGGTTCTAGGGCAAGCTTGATGGAAGGGGAATTATGGACCATTAAATCAAATAATAACTAGTAATCTTGGCCTTCCATTTCCACCTAACTTTTTCTATAAATACCCCCATATGCAGAACTGTTTGGAAGCTTAGAAACCTTAGGAAAACTCTTCCAAAATTTACTTTGGAGCAAGAAATAAGCATACACCTTGAAGTAAGAAGAAAGGTAACTAGTTCCTTTAATCTTAGTGTTAAGAGGTTTTTATGGCATTTTTTCCTTGATGTTGCTGCTAGACATGGTGTTCATATGTGATAGAAATGTGAGTTTTATATTATGGATAGTTTAGACAAGCTTAAACAAGCTAGAATCAAGTGGTATTAGTTTGGAAATTCAAGTATACATGTAATTAGAGTTTTGTGTTCTTGACTGCCACTATACGAACCACTATTTATATGTTAGAATTTTATGATCTGGATGCTTCCAATCGGTTTAAAATGGAAAATTGTATGAGGATAAGGTAGAGAAACAAGTAATGGAAGCATTGGAATCAAAATGAGAAGTTTTAGAAAATAAAAGGAGGCATTTCGGTTCTGTACAGTAGCCAAGGAAGTATTTTGATTTTGGAAATTATGATTTCATATTTGGATTCTACATGAAAAATCATGTGGAAATGAGTGATGAAAATTTGTTTTAGAAAGATGGAAGTATAAGACATAAAATGGGAAAATCATGGAAGTTAGTAAGAACCTAGTCTTGAAATTGTTTTGAAGTTGAGTTGTAACTTGATGTTACTTTGTAATGCCTAGGTTTTGACATTTGTGTGGAAAGAAGACCATATCAAGAAGAGTTTGTCAAGGATAACCTAAGAGGTAGCAAGAATACTTAACTATAATCTTATGTTTGTTTGACTTTATACTAGCTTGTTAGTTGTGATGTTTGGTTGAGTTTAAGATGATACTTTGATGATGATGATGATGAAGTATGAATGATTGCAACTCCTTGCAACTAATATCATGACAATATGCATGTTAGAGTTTGCTTATATATGATTATGAAGCATCTCCCATCTCATGATAACATATTAGGCATTTAACCAATCATGCATAATATTATAGTTTGTATGACTTACTATTGAGATTTTCATGAAATCTCATTCTTTCCATATACATAACCATGTTATAGGTGCTGGATCTTGCAAAGGAAAGAATTTAAATATGGATGAATGATCATGTATGATAAGTTAAATTTACTACTTGACATTATGGGATGACCATATGGGATGCATAGTACAATAGAGTGTGTTTTTATTGTGAGGCAAACACATTATGACGATAGTTTCTGTAACTTAACCAACGATGTTTGACGTGAAATTTGGTATATAAGTAGCTAAGATAAATATATTTAAATCAACACAAAGAACACATCAATTGGTTAAGTTTTTGATTTAGTATGATTTTTCTAAGTTGAAGATAAAATTTGGAATGGGATAAAATGAGCATCCAGAGGCAGTGAGGTTCAAGTGCTAATTTCACTTAGTAAATGAACAAATGTTTCTATAAAATTTTATGAACTTAAAGACTACATCTTGATATTTAAATACATAGGTAATACGTTTCATTTGGATAAGTAAGCAGGGAGAAATGAATTTTTGAAATTAAGGCAAAGAAACTGTAACTTCTAGTTTTACCAAATGAACAATATTTTTCAACGTATAAACTGATTTCATGTGGACAATGAAACCTCAGTTTTATATTTTTCCTTCAAATTTAAATGAAATAGGTTTCATTAGAAATTAGAACTACTCCATTTCAATTTTTCTAGAATTAATTACGAATTATCAAAGTTAGGTATATATTATAGATTACCAAAGGAATAGTACCAGTGAACAGTACTCGAGAAACATTTTATTAAAAAATAATGTTTCGAAGTTAAAGAGGTATTTAATTCGTTCAAGTTACTTCCAATTGATTATAATTGAGGTTGAAAATAAGGATACGATATTTTGACATCAAATCAAAGGATTCTGGCTTAGGAAATGCTCTAAATAGATTATTTATAGACAGGTAAATTATCATAAACTGTCATAATTAACACTAAGTTAGTAGGTGTAGGACAAAGATGACTAAACATAGGATTGGATCAGAAATAATAGTTAATCAAGGGAACCCTATGCCCGAGGTATTAACTTCAAATAATTCTAGTTTAAACTCAGAAGAGGAATATATGATGGATAATGATGATGATGATTGGCTTCCTCCAGTGATATATGTTATAGATTCTGAGGATTTTGAGTTAGACAAATTTGATAGTTTATCTGTCGGGTCAAATGATATTGATAGAGCATCTAAGGAACCTATTCCCGTCTCTCCTTTACATGTTGTGCCTCCAGATGTACCCACAGATATGTCAGACCCTAACCCAGAGATGGATGAGAGAGGTATAGCATATCCTCATCCTCAACTACTACAATATGATAAGTGTCATTCCCAGGTTGTAGGTACCATAGTTCCTTGTCATATCATAATTTTTCCCTATCCATATAGTACTGATAATGGAAAGAGGTTTGAAAAGGATTATAACGAAGATCAGAAGAAATAATAGAGGTTAAATGAGTCTTGAAGGAAGAAAGGGACCTAAATGAAAATTAGAAAAGTTTAAAGCCAAAAGTTAAAGTGGAAACAAAAGTTGGGCCAATAGTGATAATTTTCAAAAGTTTAGGGACCTGAATGTAAATAAGCAAAAAGTCAGGGACCTAAGTGTAATTATGAGAAAGTTAAACTGAAAAAGGCTAAAAGATGCCGGGAATCAGAGTAGACTCAAATTTTACTAGTAGATAGATAAAGTTATTCCGATCAGTTTAAGGAGTCACAGAATTTTGATTTGAGGTCCCAATTAATTGATATGAATTCCTAAAGTCAGAAGAAATTATTGCAGTATTTTTCAGATCTCAAAATCAGATGAAATTTTATTGTAAATTCTTATATTTCATATATGAATTTATAAAATTGACAAAGCCAGAAAAGGAATCCTGTAGAATTCTTACGGGATTTACGGTAGAATAGAATACCCAATAAATAGGATTGGGAGAGGTGTCTTGGGATTTGTGTCATAAAAGGGCATAAAGGCAATGAGCTTAAACCAAGGCCCAAATGGCGCCATAGTAGGCCCAGTGTGATGACTGGACAATTAAGTGGGCCAGGGTCCAGAGCAATACAGGAAAAATGCGAAATTATGAAAATGCCCTAGATGCCCATACTGTACTAGTGATGGATGAGGGTATTTTGGTCATTCTAGACAGGCAAAACATGTCCAAGATAGTATAAAGTTGATTAGTTAGAGCCAATATACACCCTGAGGCAGTAAAAATAGGTGTGAAATGACAATTATGCCCTTAGGGTTAATATAGTGCAAGACAATGAACCAAGGGCATTTCAGTCATTTCCCAAGGGATCTGTAATTAAGTTGTGGTTAGTATAATATTTTCAATGGTATGAGAAGTCTAGACATTGATTTCCAGGACATAATACATATCCTGGTATATTATAAAAAAAATAGGAACAGAACACAGTCCGGTTGTTGTGAAACTGCTCTGATCGGTACCGGATTAGACTGGAATTTTTCCATAAGCTTCCTTACATGGGAATCATGCCACATACCCCTATTAGGTGTCCCATGAGCTGTCCCACAAGATGTCATAATTATTTTTTTTAGAAAAAGTTAAATCCAAGATTAAATGTGAGCCCTTGGATCAAATAGTAATCAAATCAATCATGACCATTGATTTTTCATGGATTTTGGCTATAAATACCCCCTCAATTCTGCATGAAAACTGTGGCATGCCAACCCTTGGGAAAACTCTTGCAAAATGGAAACTCAAGCCAAGACAAAGAAGATTCAAGGTACTAAAGTTCAAGCAAGCCAGAGATTAAAGGTAAGCAATCTCTCCTAACTTATTTTCCTTTGATTTGGGAGCTTGAACTTAGGGTTTTCATGGGGGAAAAGTTGAGTTTTCTCTAAGGGGTGGTGCTGCCCAAATATCTTAAATGAAAGGGAAAAGAAGAAATTAAAGTTAAAGACATATGATTGAAGCTTAAACAAGCTAGTTAAGTGCTTGGTTGTTAAATCAAGTTGATATTATTGACTTTGCCATATTGGAACCTGTTTGGTATGCACTGTTCATGAGGTAAGGAAATGGAATTTCAATGATTTAATGCTTCCATTGAATTTATATGATGATTTTGTGTAGGGTTGAAAAGGCTTTGAACCTTTAAAGCATTGAAATTCCAAGATTGTAGTTTTTGAAATCCTTCTCTGTTACTGTTCACTCACAAGAACAGTGATTGGAATTTCATGATTTTAATGCTTCCAATGGTTTTAAAATGAAAAGTTGTGTGGGATAAAGTAGAGAAACAAGTATAGGAAGCATTGGAATCAAAATGAGAATTTTTGAAAGAATTGTGTGCAATTTTGGTTTTGTATAGCATGCTATGAAGGAGCTAGAATTTCATGATTCTAAGCTCATAAATGGATTCAAAAGATAAAATTTTGTAGGGTAAAGTCAATAAATCAATTGGTTCAAAGACCAAGTCCAGTTAAGATTAAGGAAAGTAAATGAGCTTAATGTTCAAGAGGGAGTTATGTTGGTTAAAGTAAGTTTAATGCTCAAGGAAATTAGATGATGATGGATGAATGGTTGTGTGATTTTATGGATTGGTTGGTATGATCCAAAAGAGGCAGCCACATGTCCAAGAGATGTGAGAAGAAAGAAGCAAGATAAAGTGAAAGAGAGTCAAGTCTATAAGGTAGTAAACTTATCCTAAACTTGTACGCATTGAATGTTATGCTTGATTGTGCTATGGCTTTGTTGAATTGTGTTGCATATATGCTTATGTAGGAAACTCTGTTTCTATGATTACTTTGGCCAATTGTATTTCATATGTTACATGGAAGAATGCACATTACACAATGGTAACACTTTCACAAGCAAGCACAAGTACTTATATTAATGCATGCATTGTTTAGTATTGTTTGCTACTGAGATTTCCCTTGAAATCTCATCCCTTTCCATGTAATCCCAATCCCACAGGTTTATGAATGATGGAAAAGGATTATGAAGTATGAAGAGGAATTAGGGATTTGGATAGTATATATGTTATGTGAGTATTTGTTATATGTAAAGTTGTTGTATGACCAATGTAACTAGTGATGGTCATGATGTAATGAAAAGTAGTAAATGATGGAATAAATTCATGAAATTTTACAGACATTTAGAATGACATTCCAAGCTTCATTTTGACACCAAAAACATTTTATTTGGATCTCTGTACAAAGAGAACTAGTTTTCTAAAGGGACCAGAATCTGTTTCCAGAATTTTTGACCAAATGAACAGTAAACTTTGACGAATAAATTGTATTGATTGACACATCATTTGGTCTAGAAATTATTTTTTCCTTAAATTTCAAGATGTTAGCCTCATGTAGGTTTTTGAACCACTTTATTTTGATTTTTCTATAATTAATTATGATTTTACGAAGTTTATTGCATAATCTGGAATACCATATGAACAGTAACCCGAGAAAGAGTAAAATTCCAGATTTGGCTAATGGACTTCCAAGGTCTTATAAATGGTTCTAAATGCTACTAAATGGTCCCTAAGATGTATAAAAGTAAGGATGTTACAATATGCATAGCTCTAACACTTGGAGCTTGCACAACTCTATTACATAGAGCTTGCATTGCTCTAACATTTGGAGCTTTGGCATATTTTACAAACATAACATAATGCCTGGCATTTCATGCAATGAGTGAAAACTCTCATTTGCTACTTCATTTGTAACATAACATTTAAACATCTTATCCCTTTCAAAAAAGGAGTCTCTCTATCTGTTTACAAAGCTAGCTATAAAGCCACTTCATATTGTATATTAATTGTACCAAATAATATAGTATAAGGCACAACCTTATTGTTCTTCTCGAAGAACCCTTTTATTGAAAACCTAACAAATCGGTTAATAAAAATATTGAAGACTTGAGTAAAATAAGGGGTTTTGGTTTGATAGAATTGCGGTGCAATAAAAGTAAAGATGTAGTGAAAATATATATTTTTTCTATTTTCAATAAATGAAGAAATGCTTTGGATTGTGAGAAAATATGATAAAATATGCCTTTGGTGATGAAAACTCAGTTATCCTTACTCTTAATTAGATATGGAAGTTATAAATCATTAAGTCTAAATAAATCTCAATTGATCGATTAAGTCTGATACATTAATTAGTTGAAAACCACTTTGATCAAAGTTAAGTTTAAAACTTCTTAATGCATTGTTAAGAACCACTTAGTATGTAAATTGAGATAGATGATGTATTTGCCCTCAAATGGCTATCAATCAACAACCAGAGATTGCAATCAATCAAATTAACTACCAATAATCGTTGACAAACAACCAGCTAACCAGAAATTAAAACTGAAATACATATATCAACAATTACATTATCTAAATCAAATAAAAGAGTCTAAACTCAAGAATAACCAATCGGTACTCAAGTTTCATACAAATAATGGAAATTCCTAAATCTAGAAACTCTAAAATATGAATAAGCACATATTAGACTAAAATAACTCCCCTATTATGTCTATTGAGCTAAAGTTTCGTCCTCCATCACCAAGAGACTAAGAAAATTAGCCTCTCATAGCTCCAATCATGTCATAATCGCTCCACAGAGTTGCTGCCATGAGAAATGCCGAAAAAGGTAATGGAAAGGTAGAGAAGAAGGTGGTGGAAGTGATTTAATCGATACAAAAATGGGGAAAATGATAGAAAAGGTGTAAAACTGGAAGATTTGAGTGAAAGTTGATGGGAGAAGTTGAGAGAAAATGATGGCCCTCATCTTGTCAAAATATGGAAATGAAAGCTTGTGATTTTTGTGATTGCTACTTCCTTTTACCCTATCTGGTGAGTGACTTAAGTCAAACGCGCAACTTCACTTAAAGTGCCTTTTCGCTGCGATTAGAGGGAAGATTTTGGTTGCGACCAATGAACACAGAAAGTCTCTCAATAGCTCTTAGGTTGTGACCATTGAACACTCAAGTCACGACTAAGGAAAATAGTGTCTAGCTCTTATTATTTTGGTGATCTTGTTCTCGTGAATTCTTTCCTGCTCCATTTTGAGTCTTTAAATCTCTTCCAAATGCTTGCAACCAAAGGCAAAGCTCTTTGTAAACACTAAACAATTTAAATATCAAGGTATCTATAGTTTGAGATAATTGACCATTAAGCACAATGCCATGCATAAATCAAACATCATCATAAAACTATAATTGCATACACAAAGTAAGGGTAAATGTGTCATAAAAACCCTTGAAAATACTAAAAAACCATGTAAAGTTTGGGTCTTATCACTTGCTTTTTTATTATAATGAAATATATATTATAAATATTATATCAAACATTCTATTTATATACTTAAGGCTTACGGAATATGAAATCTTCATATTTTGTACTAGTTGCCCCTTGCTTTTTAGGGCGTGACAAACAAATTTATTACAGCACTGCACTTGAGTAGCTGGTTCTTTAACCAAAGAAATGCAAGACATCTAAATATACTCATTCCTCCATTATTTTTTTTTGTAAATGGCTGCATAAATATGGCAAATGCAAGCAAAACATAGTTTTCCTCTCCATTGGCAATATTTAATAGTCAAATTCCCATAAGCGGCCTAGGATTCATATCTAGAACTAAGATAGATACAAAGATAAGAAAAGAAAAGAAATGCATGATCACAAGAACTAATAATTAAAACATATTTGGAAGTGTAGTCTATTGATTAAAGTCCTAACTCAATGCCAAGTAATTAAAGATATTTTAAACAAATCATTAATTTTTATGGGATAATATCCTTGTTTTTTTAATGAAGCAGACAAAGGATTGAACTTATGATCTCCTACTTATAAGGGAAATTACATATTACTAGATCACAAGACAATTGGGGGATAACATTCTTCCATCATCCAATGGGCGTACGAATCTTACCCATCAACCACTAATTCAAAATTTAACCCACGTGACAGTTAAGAGCCAAGTCAAATTATTGAATTATTCAAAACATACTTGTTATTCAAACATTGGAAAATATTAACCAATACGCCATGAATAATAGGGTTTTATAAAACTTCTTGTTTATAAGACCTTGATTTCCAACTTGAATTCCTCTCCAATAAGTAGAGACAACTTTGAAACTTCAACAATAACAAACTGTTTGGAACTGTTAAAATATTTCTTTATAACTGTCTTTTCATCTGTGTTTGATCCCTTCAAGATGCTCAGCTCTTCCATTCCCCAACTACTGTTCAATCTGTTTCCATTAGGAATCCCCAAAAAGATTACCTTACTTATGAACCACCTTTGGTCAAGAGCAAACCTCCCATTTGTAACCTCAGATGCAACAAAAACGCTGTTGTCACACAATGCAGTGTAAAATCTTATCAGTGTCCATTGTCCTTTCCCTTCCCCCATGTCAAGGTCCTCCCCATTATCCAAATATACTTGTCCAGAATTGTTTGTGCTACTACTAACAATAACCAAAAGTTCAAATGCTGTCTTGCGTGCGGTTTCTGTTGTCATCGCTTCACCATGTAAAGCCAAGATATTACCTTCTTGAACATGAACGTTTATGTGATCAGGCGGTGCATCAAGCCTCACATTCTTTCTTGTTTTGGCTGTTAGAAATCGTGCCCTAGGAGCCAATCATTATCTTATGAACATTATTGATTTATAAATTTATTAATTATGTTATCATATTATTTGCATGTTTACTGTGATGACCATCTTTGGATAATTCATGATCTTATCCTAAATGTCCCTAGTCGGTCATCTATGCGGGAGCAGAGATGAAATAAGACCAGTATGACTTTAAAGATGTATAGAGATATAAATCAAAGTCATAGGCACATGTAAGAGTACAAGGTGTTGGACCGACCCGCTATGAGAGAGTTACATGGGTTACATCATAAGCTTCTCTCATATACAAACCATGTCACTATGCCCTTTGATGGATTTCAATCTAACTATTGAAAGTAAACCATATGCTATTGTTTATACTTTTAACTGCTTATGATGATGAGATGAATGAATGACAAGTGTGTTCCCTTAGAGATTACCTTACTTTCATTATCCACAGAATATGAGGATTAGATCAATTGAATTAGAATATATAACTAACAACTCGCTAGCTAAATCTCAATTAAACTTATAACTCACAGATATTAAAAGAGATTATGAATTATTCAACTCAGAGATAGTATAATATGAATAAAACAGAATCACTTCAATTAATCACAACTATGTTTAACTTAATCAAAGATGAGAACTAATCAAAGGTAAGTTATGCAGAAATAAGAAATCAAACTCGGTTCCCTACTTCTTTGTCATCTACTACTCTAATTATATTAGTAATTGGTAAGCTAACTACATCAACTTGATACATTTAACTATAAAATAAAGACACAATGAACTCCCTGTTCAGCTTAAGGATTCAAGTTTAGCAACATCTCTAAGAGAGCATAACAACTTAGCCTTGCATTGCTATATGAACTTCAGCAGCAACAGAAAATATAGTAGCAATCATGGTGAAAATGATAGAAGAAGATAAAGATAAACTACAAAACTTTCCTCTAGTTCTATTCAATAAAACTAGAGGAAAGTACAGAATAGAAAATAAAAATAGAGATAGAGCAGTAGAGATAGAAACTGGGCGTGAAGGTCTGTGATGGATGGAATAGAAAGTGAGAATAGAGTGCATATATGATATGGAATGGTGTGAATGGATGTGTGAATGGGAAAGAAACAGAGTGAGAAACGGTGCGTGAAGTCCCCAGCCAAGGCGTGTATGATCCAGAAACTATGCTGATATGTGTGTTATATAGAAGAATGGTATGACTATTAGCTAGAATAGTGTGAATGATGTGTGGAGTGCATGAGCTGCTACTGAAATGTGTGATTTTGGTTAGATTAGAATTGTGTACATGAATAGTACTATGTGTGTGAACAGTGATCCTCTATATCTAGCATATGCATGATCTGCCACTTGCAATCTGTTCCTCAATTCCTGGATCTAGCCCATGTGCTGGTACATGTCATCAACTCCTTTAGTTCAAATATCATATGTGATAGAAAATTAGAATAAACATATTATTTGTTCACTTTAAGCACTAAATTAATTCTCTTATTTATGAATATTATTTATTTAATAATTGCTCAATTTAGTGATAACTGGGGATAAAAATCAATAATAAACACACTTTAAACACACTAAAAATCACTACAAAAATGAGTTTATCACCCTTAGGGAAACTCTTGTCAACCAAAATCTTAACCAAAGCAAAGGCAATCTAGTGTACTTTGATCATAATTAGCTAAGGCATAATCTTAGCAATCATTCCTAGCTTATTTATGCGTGTTTTGGAAGGATAAAACCTAGGTTTTATTGGCTAGAAAATGAATTTTTCCCTTGATCCTCTTTTTGACCAAAATTCATAAACAAAGAAGGAAAAGGAAAATTAAGTTAGAACTATGTAGAAGACACCTAGATATGTTAGAATTAATAGTTGGTTATTGAATTAAATGGTGTTCTTGACTTTGCCTCATGAGAATCAATCTGCCACCTATTGTAAAGAACCATGAAGAATTAATTTCAATGATCTAATGCTTCTATTGGATTCAAATGATGATTTTGTGTAGGATTAGATAGATTTGGAACTTTAGAAGCATTGGAATTAAAAAATATATTTTTTAAGTCTCCTTTGTTACTATTCACATATATGAACAGTGATTAGAATTTCATGATTTACATGTTTCTAATGGTTTTAAAATGAAAATTTGTGTGAAATAAAGTAGAGAAACAAGTATTGGAAGCATTGGAATCAAAATGAGAATTTTTAAAGAATTTTGTACACTATTTTGGTTATGTCTAGCAGGGTTGGTAGGAGTTAGAATTTTGTAATTCTTAGTTCGCAAATAGATTTAGAAGGTAAGATTGTTTAGGGTAAAGTGAAGAGACAAGTTAGTTGAAAGGACAACATAATTAACCACAAATAAAGAAAGTTAGGAGATAGTTAGTTAACCCAGTTCTATGTTTTTAAATCTTGGTTGAAATGAGATTGTGATACAAGTATGAATATGTAATACTTAGGATTTGATTTGTGTTTTCAACAAAACACCTCACATCAAGGAAAGGTGACAAGGAAGAGGATAAAAGGAAAGTAAAGCATCAAGGTAGTAAACTTACATAAACTTGTATGGTTTGATTATATGGTTGATTGTGTTATAGCAAGATTGAGTGATGTTATTCATATGTGATTGTTGAAGCTCTATACTAAGATTACTTTGGCCAAATGTATTTTAAGCATGCACAATACATTATGTTAGTACAATCACAAGCAAGCACAAATACCAAGCATTAATTCATACATTGTTTAGTACCATTTACGACTAAAGAAATCTCACCCCTATCTATAATTCCATATAGCAGGACTATCAAGCATGGGAGGTGAAGATTAGTGAATGATGTTATAGTATGTTTGTATGGTTATGTTATGAATAAGTTATGGATTGTATTTATGTAAAGTTAGTTGATGAAGACTTTGTACTTAAATAAAGACTAGTTTTGAGCACTAAATTGTGGTCTGTAACTAAAACTAGCAAATGATAGAATAAAGATATGATATTTTACTAGTACTTAGTTAAATTTCAAGCTTCTTTCTGACACCAAGAACGCCTTATTTTGATGTCTATACAATGAGAACGAATTTTGTAAAGTCAGGGATGAGAATCTATTCCAGAATTTTGATTAAATGAAAAGTAAAATTTGATGACAGAGCTGTATTAGTTGACTGATCAATTGGTCTGATTAGTATTTTCCCCTAAAACTACATTATGTTAGCATCAAGTAGCCTTTTGAACCACTTCATTTCAATATTTTTAGAATTAGTTATGATTTTTCAAAGTTTATCGCCAAATCTGGAATTACCAAATGAACAATACCATGAACTTGGAAATTTCAGATTTTGAGAATGAACTTCAATGGACTTGTAAGTAGTTCTAAATGCTACCAATTGGTCCTTAAGATATATGAAAGTAAGGTGTTATATTCCTATCCAGCCCCATACATTAGCAACACTTAGAATTGATGATACCTCTCAACTTGTAAAGAGCATGGCTGCACAGATGAGTAACATGGATATAGAATGGCCCACTTTGATAATAAATTTAAGGAAAATAATGGTCAATTCAACTTCATTGTAACAATTCTACAAAGCATATAGAAAAATAATGTTGATGTACAAAGGAAGCTTGAAGATTGAGTTTGAAGAATGCAGACATTTATAGTCAATTTACACAAGTTTCAAATACAATGAGTGGACATTCAAGCAAATAATAGTGGTAGCATTCCTTCTAAAACAGTTATAAATATGAAGGCTTTCACTAAGAAGTAGAAATAAGGTTTGATTTAAAGGAGATGATGCATCCAGTGAGGATTGTGAAGATTTAAAGGTTGATAATCCACCACTCACATTAATGAAACTTAGGAAATTTGAGAGTGCTAAAGAATAGAAACTTGCTAAAAATGTGAGTAAAGAATAGAGCCAATAAGAAGAAGCACAAGAAACTCAAGAGGAAGATATGGTGCAAAGTTTATCATATAAAGGCAAGCATGTTAAGGACAAACAGGAGACAAGCGCACAAGAAGCCTCTAAGCCTATAGGTAAAGAGGTATCTACTAAAGATCTCAATTTTCCTAGAGCTTATTTTGATGGTAAAAAGAAGTTTTACGCTGAGTTTGCTAAAGATGCTTATACTCTATTTAATAAGCTTAAAATTAATATCCCCATGGTAGAATTGCTTAAGAGAAATCCTAAATATGCTAAATTCCTTAAGGAGTTATGTGCTGACAAGCACTAATTTAGGCCTCTTGAGAGAATACAAGTGCTAATGTGTCTTCCCTCTTTAAAGCTAAATTACATGTTAAGTGTCAAGACCCTAGATATTACACTATCCCTTGCAAAATAGGAAAATTTCATATTAAGGGTTCTCTGTTACGTTTGGGGGCTGTTATAAATGTCATGCCTTGGTCAGTTTACCTAGCTTTAAGTATTAACAACCTTAAAGACACTAGTGCAGTACTTCAATTAGTAGACAGATCAATTAGATACCTTAAGGGAATTATTGACAATATTTTAGTTTATGTAAAGGATGTAGTGTTTTCAACTGATTTCTATATGCTATACATGTCTAGTGAGTTAGTAACTGAGAGAACTTTGATCCTAGGAAGACCTTTCCTTCAAACCTCTAAGACCGTTATAAGCATGAAACATAGTTGCATTACTATAGAGGTTGGGGAACATGTGGTTACTTTAAATATGAATGAAGCTATGAAATATCCCTTTGATAATTCTTCTTTTTTTGGGCTTAATGCTATTGACTCTGCTATGGAAGAAGCTAGAGATGAACATAAGTTGAATATGCATGATGTGTATGATCTTGCTTTGCATAATTTGCATGATTCCCATTAAGTATCACATTAGCATGTTCAAGTTAATTCATCTTTGAGTGCGTATGATGAGTATTTTTCATCTTTCTTTTACCTATTCACTATCTTGTTCCTGTGGGAGTGAGGCACCATGTTTTAATTATGTGGAAATTGATAGCATACTATCTATGTCTCAATATTTCACATTATCATCTATCTTTGATTCTATTTAATCATTTGTGACTGACATTGCCTTTGTTAAAGATTTGTTAGCTAATTTCACAAGGTTACAAGACATGATTGATGCTAAGAGTAGAGAAAACTATAAAGGATCTAGCATCTGTGAACTTACTTCGCTATCATCTCACCTTCTAGTCGTGACTAAGGAGCAACCTTTTTAGGTAGAGAGTGATAGGAAACAAATTGTGTATGGTTTCTTTAACATTTTGAGGATTTTGTGATAACTTTACCATTCATTTTATGCCTATAATTATGCTTTTGTGGTAATACATGATTGTTCTAGGCAGTACGCTGATTTAAGGGTAAAATGGTAAATTAACTCTTTCAAACTACATATATGTTGTTCTTTCATAACTAGTTAGACTTTTACAATGAGCTGTAATGTTAAATTGTAGGTATTTTAGAGGAGAACCAAGAATTAATGAGAGCAGAAAAGAGATCACAAGATAAAGAGAACCAAATCAAGGATGGCAACCTCTATGTACTTCTGTCGCGACCAAAGTGTCCACAGGTCGTGACCTCACTTCTTCTGGGAAGTTTCTCTGTGTTTACAAGTTGCGACCAAAAAAGAGCATCAATGAAGATGTGTGTTTTTTATTAGGGTTTTGTGGCTTTAAAAGGAGAGGCTGGTTTTTACTTGAGACGGCGAATAAGCAGTACTTGAACATTCTCTCCACTATCTACCCTCATATCTTCCATCATTCATCCTTTCTATCACCGTTCTTCAGCTTTCTTCATGGCATCACATATGAGCAACAATTACAACATAGCAGGAGTCATGGAGGCTAAATCTTTAGTCTCTTAGTAATAGATAACATATCTTAAGCTCATAGACTGCACTACACTGAGGAGTTTTCTGTTTAAATCTCACCTTTTTTATATTTTGGAATTCCTAAATCTAGGGTTTCGATTTTATAAGTAAGGATTGGATATCAATTGATTATTCTAATATTAGGTTTTGTAATTGAATTTGGATGTTAGTTTTAATATGAATATTTCAGTTTGATTTTTCAATAATTGGGTTTTATCAACAATTGTTGCTAACTGATTCGATTGCTTGAAATATATGGTCATCGATTGAAGTCAACATATTTAGAAATATATGGCCAACTCATTTCTCAACTCTTACATAGGATCAGTTGAAGTCAACATATTTAGAACAATTCTTCCTGGCCTCTAAGACAACTTGGATAAAGAAGGAGATTACAAACATTTTGCAACAGGATGGATGGTCATTACATGAATATTGGACAAGGTTTATCAACTTGTTGGCTCAATGTCCATACCACAACATGACAAAGGATGATCTAGTAGATATTTTCTTTTATGGTCTACTCCCTCACAATCAGGTGTCCTTGAATGCAGCAGCAAATACATCTTTATGAGATAAGACTCCACAAGTAAGTTGGGAATTATTCCAAAAATTGGCTTATGAAGACCATCAAATTGAGTATCTAAGGAGAATGACCTTACCATCTTCGGGTAATTCAAAAGATATTTTGGCAGAAATAGTAGCTTTAAGAAACTGAATGGAAAAGAGGATGAATTAATTGAAAGGGAGCTACATTCCACAAAGTAAGTTCATGTAGTGAGAACCACACAAGCACTAGTTACATGATGTGAGTCATGCAGTTTAATGATGCATGCTACCAGTACATGTGATAAACAGTATGAAGAAGTAGCATCAATGTATCAAGGAAGAGAAAATTAATACCAGAAGAGAGACCCATACTCTAACACATATAACCCTGGTTGGAGAGACCACCCAAATTTCAAGTGAGGAAGTGGGGAAAATAAGCCAAGCTAATTCCAAGGAGATGGTGCTTCCTCAAGCAACTACCAAAATAATGCAAGGTCTATGGTTCTAACTCACCCTAATGCTTTAGTTGTATCAAGACCAGATGAGACCTCTCAGTTATTTAAGAGTATGGCTGCACAAATGAACAACATGGACAGTAGAATAACTAATATAGACCATGTAACATCTGTTTTAGGGACCATTCAGTAGCATTTGGAACCACTTACAAGACCTTGGAAGTCCATTAGCCAAATCTGGAATTTTACTCTTTCTCGGGTTACTGTTCATATGGTATTCCATATTACACAATAAACTTTAAAAAATCATAATTAATTCTATAAGAATTTAAATGAAGTGGTTCAAAAAGATATATGAAGATAACATATTGAAATTTAAGGAAAAAATAATTTTCAGACCAAATGATTAGCCAATTAATATAGTTTATTCGTTGAAGTTTACTATTCATTTGGTCAAAAATTCAGAAGACAAATTCTGATCCCTTAATTTGGAAATATATTTCTCTTGATATACACATCGAAATGAAGTGTTCTACTTATGCCTTTAAAGCTCTAGATGTGTGCTATACATTCATAAAATTTTACGAAATAATTCCTTCATTTGCCAGGTCAAACTGAAGCCACAACAAAACTGCTTCAAGACCTACATTTTACCATTTCAGTTTCTTTTCTTTCACTTTCAATAATTATTCAAGCATGTATAAGCCATCAAATAAGCCTCTCAATATTCCCATACATCATGCACATATGCCATAATTATTACAAATAGTTTTATCACATAAATAGACACTTTATATGGCATTCACATATATGGATAATTCATAGCATATGCTATCCTTTCTTCCATTATTTAGCTCTTCTCCATGTATACCTTTTCCATTGTGTTGACCTAAACTAGGGAATCTCAGTAGCAAACATTACCACTTAAATATGCAAGATGGATGCTAATGCATGATATGTAATTTCATTAAACTTTCTTTGATTAGTGGCATGCCATCATGCTATATACTTGTACATAAAGTGCATGGCCATGGAAACATGTTATTCACAATACTTTCAACATCATTTATCATGTCACAACATCATTCAAATATCATATACATGTCAACACATAAGCATACCACATCAAGCACATAAAGAGGTAAGTCCACTACCTTGCATTTAAGCTTTTCTCTTGATCTTTAGCACTTGCTCCCTAGCTTTCCAACCATGAAGCCTTTACGTCAATCACTTCCCAACATCTTCTTGGATGTTTCAAGGTCCTAAACACATTCATATTCATCACATAGACTCATGAATTCTAACCATGTTCAAGACTAACCTTGTTATACTCTATTATCATACTTTCTCTAATCTTTACTAATCAATTTGGCTCTTGAACCAATTGATGTCATGAATTTACCCTATACAATTTCATCTTTTGAATCCATTTATGAGGTTAAAATCATGAAATTCCAGCTCCTTCATGGCCTGCTATATAGAACTGAACATATGCATACAATTCTTTCAAAAATTCTCATTTTGATTCTAATGCTTCCTATACTTATTTCTCCATTTTTCCCCACACAACTTTTCATTTTAAAATCATTGGAAGCATCGAAATCATGAAATTTCAATAACTGTTCATGTGAGTGAACATTAACCGAGAAGAATTTCAAAAACTATAATCTTTATATTTTAATATTTCCAAGGTTCAAAACCTTTCCAATCCTACACAATCATCACACAAAATTATACCGAACAGATTCACCCTTAGCAAAGTCAAGAATATCAACTTGATTCAACAACCAGTCACTTAACTAGCTTGTTTAAGCTTCAATCATATGTTTCTAACTTTAATTTCTTCTTTCCCCTTTCATCTAAGGTATTTGGAAAGCACCTCCCCTTATAGAAAACTCAACTTTTCTCCCATGAAAACCCTAAGTTTAAGCTCCCAAATCAAAGGAAAATAAGCTAGGAGAGATTGCTTACCTTTAATTGTTGGAAATCATGCCCTAGGGGCCAATCATTGTCTTATGAACATTATTGATTTATGAATTTATTAATTGAGTTATCATATTATTTGCATGTTTACTATGATGATCATCCTTGGATAATTCATGATATTATCCTAAATGTCCCTGGTCGATCATCTTGCGGGAGCACAGATAAAATAAGACCAGTATGACTTTGAAGATGTATAGAGATATAAATCAAAGTCATAAGCACATGTAAGAGTACAAGGTGCTGGACCGACCCGCTATGAGAGAACTGCATGGGTAACATCATAAGCTTCTCTCATATACAAACCATGTCAATACGCCCTTTGACCTGAGATCATCATGGATTCCTACATGACAAAACGCTCAGCTTTAACCTAGTCAAAAGTCACTTTTGACCGAGTGATCATAAAGACTATGTTCGGCCTTAGTGGTTTTTCATGCGGAGGAATGTGAATGGTCAAGATGGAATTTGTCCCTCACATTCGTAGAGAGATATTACTGGGCCCCTCGATGAGTGAGTCTGAGAGATGTATGGCCATACTGTAATGGAAAGGTAGTTCCATTTCTATAGTCAGACTACTCAGGGATCGAGAAAGTAACGGTCAGGAATAGGAGGATGACATTATCCATGCCTCATCCATGACCAAAATATCGCGTGACAGAAGGGACATGATATAGTTATATAAAAGGTTACATCTTTTATCGATCCTCATATGATTTGGGTAGTCGTTATGTCTTGCTAGAGACCACTTGCGACTTGTGGGCTAGTATAGCAAATGGCCCACTGCCAACTTCATATGGGCCTACAGGGTCGCACACAAAATAGCCCAACACGAGCTATGATGTCCAGATTCATTGAATCTAAGACATGTCCAGATTCAATGAATGATCCAGGATAGATGTATATATATTTATTTATATTTATATTCGTATATATATATAAATTCGTATATATACATTATATGTATATATGAGATTTAATTTATAAGGATAAATTAAATCTCTATCACGTTTGAAATTCAAAATTCAAATTGATAGGATATCTCATATAAGAGATATTTATAAGATTTAATTTATAAGGATAAATTAAATCTCTATCATGTTTGAAATTCAAAATTCAAATTGATAGGATATCTCATATAAGAGATATTTATAAGATTTAATTTATAAGGATAAATTAAATCTCTATCACGTTTGAAATTCGAAATTCAAATTGATAGGATATCTCAAATTTGATTTATGAGAATAAATCAAAAATAGTTCAGTCTCATCTTTATTTAAAATTAAATAAATGGGTAATTAAATCTGTGGGACGGATTTGATATTATTTATTTAATTAGTTTCTTATAAAATTATACAATATATGATATTGTATTAATTTTGGAATTAATATAAGATTAACTCCAAAATCCAATTCGGTTGACAGAGAAAAACGCATAGCATCCTATATATCTAATTTTAGGAGCTGCGTTTTGCACAGAGAAACATATAGAATATAGAAAGGCCGAAGGGGACTCTGCAAAAGGTTTGCAGATAAGAAACTGCTGAAATAGAGACGGAGAGGACAAACTCTTGAGAAAGCCCTGGAGGGACAAGAGACGCTAGCATGTCGTTCGTGGTTGGAACGCTGTTCGTGTGGATACCAGTAGAGGAAGCCGACCTGAGTCGTCGACTTCTTGTGATCAGAAAGGGAGCACGAGCCGCAGAGAGAAGCTGTGAACATCATGACCGAAAGCTGTGGAAGTCGCTGAGGCACACTAAGGGTAATACTTCTTCCCACTTGACTTAAACACATACGGTAGATCCTGGCAAGGAATGGAAAAATTTTAAATTAATTTCCGCTGCATGTCTTCCAATTCCTTACATTAATCTCTAGCTTGCTTGAACTTTGGAACCTTGAATCTTCTTTGTCTTGCCTTGAGTTTCCATTTTGCAAGAGTTTCCCCAAGGGTTCTTTGCTTATGGTTTGGATGTAGAATTGATGGGGTATTTATGGAAAATCAATGGCCAAGATTACTTTGTGCACTATTTGATCTAAAGGCCCACATTTAATCTTGGATTTAACTTTTTTGAAAAAGCTAATTGTGACATCATCCATGACATCACAAGGGACACCTCAAAGGGGCATGTGGTGAAATTCTTATGTAAGGAAGCTTCTGGAAAAATTCCAGTCTAATATGGTACCGATCGGAGCAGTTTCACAACAACCGAACTGTTTTCTGTTCCTAATTTTCTTATAATAGACCAGGATATGTATTCTATCCTGGAAATCAATTTCTAGACTTCTCATACAATTGATATTGATAAACTAAATACTTTTCTACCATCCATCCCTTGGAAAATGACTGAAATACCCTTGGTGTCCTTTCTTGCACTATATTAACCCTAAGGGTAAAATTGTCTTTTCACCCCTCTTTACACTGCCTTAGAGCATATACTGACTCGAACTAATCATACTTAGGCTATATCCCACGTTTTTAACCTATCACAGATGACTAATATGCCCTCCATCCATCTCTAGTACAATCTGGGCA
This sequence comes from Leucaena leucocephala, assembly GCA_037074615.1. Taxonomy (NCBI): domain Eukaryota; kingdom Viridiplantae; phylum Streptophyta; class Magnoliopsida; order Fabales; family Fabaceae; genus Leucaena; species Leucaena leucocephala. The sequence continues at coordinate 3,968,184 of CM073527.1, forward strand.
TCCAAGTGTATTTTCGTAATTTCACACTTTTCTAGACACTGGCCCTTTCTACTGATAAACTGGCACCCTGGGTTTTGGGCCCTCCTTAGCATCATTATGGGCCTATATATGAGGTCATATGATCTTATTCTATCCAAACTGATATACCAATAAATTCCATTATCGGATTACGAGTGTTATCAAACTCGCGTCAAAATTCACTAATATGTGAATAACTTTTTATACAGAACTTCTTCCGGGGTTCTGTTAGATCCAAGACATCTGACATTGTATGGCACATTTTCTTGTAATTCTCCCACTTATATCTGAAGTCCATAAAATCTGATAAAATTTCAAATAACTTTCAGACTATCAGATAAATATATATTGTATGAAGGCTAAATAAAATTTCTATATCATGCTAGATTGACCAGCGCATCTTCCTCTATTTACTGATGGAATATAGGACTGAAATACTTCCAAGCGGTTCTAACCCTTTTTGATCTTTCTATAATTACAATTTTGCTTTTGAACTTTTCTCTTAATTATATTTATGTCCCGAATTTTTTGCATATTTACATTTAGGTCCCTAAACTTTTAGAAATTACCACTTTTGGCCTAACTTTTGTTTCTACTTTAACTTTTGACCTTTAAACTTTTCTAATTTTCGTTTAGGTCCCTTTCTTCCATCAAGAATCATTTAACCTATATTATTTCTTCTGATCATCATCATAATCCTTTCCAGACCTCTTTCCACTATTAATATTATACAGATAGGGAAAAATCAGGATATGATATTTCTACACCCTTAAAATAAATTTTGTTCTCAAAATTTACTCAACACCTCAATCAAGGATTAGGGTATCTATCATTTATCTTTTATCTTAACCTCTTAGCAGAGCACCTTTCATATCCGTAATTCTTCATATCTTTACTATTATTACTTTCTCTTATTCTGAATAAACTCAATCAGAGTTGAACGCTACCTCATTATGCTACTTATTTCATTGCTTTGCATTTGCATATAAACTTCTCACTATGCTGGACTTGTGAGTAGTGTCCATTTCTTTCATGTCAAACTCCCTCGAATACTACTATATTCTGGAGCTTCTGGTAACTATTCATCATACTTCTTAATGCAATCACTTATTACTCATCTGAGCATCTAGCAAAATTCTTTAAACATCTGCCAACATCATCTCTTACTTTCATATCATTACATTTCTATTCTTCTTATCATCTTTAATAATTCATCATAATACAAAGAGAGGACTTATGTCATTATTCTTTCTTTTGTTGCTCTACTACTAAATAGGAGCACATAGGAGCATATAGGAGCACATACTCTAACATGCATAATGTCTGGCCAACATATTGTAGAACTACATACCTACCCATGAATGCAAAGCTCTAACATCGGAGCTCAAGCATTCCTTCTCTTAATATGCACACTCTAACATTCAGCGTTTGTATAGCTCTAACACATAGAGCTTGCACTGCTCTACTATTCAGAGCTTTAGCATATTTTACAAACATATCATAATGCCTGGTATTTTATGGAAGGAGTGAAAGTTCTCAAAGATCCTTCATCTGTAACTTATCATTCAAACATTTTATCCCTTTCAAAAACAGAGCCTCTCAATCTATTTATAAGGCTAGCTACAAAGTCATTTCATATCGTACTCCTCAACATATATTTCTCATAGATATCTCATTATGTAGTCTTCATAACATTTCTCATTTCGTACCTTTCATGCCATAACATGGCATATCTGGCCACATCTGCCTGTATCATAGTTTATCTTTCAAATCCATTTCATTTGGACTTGACATAAGGGTTCTAGCCTCTTACTGCTCATGAAACATCCTTACTTTCGTACTTCTTAGGGACCATTTAGTAGCATCTGGAACCACTTTTAAGGTTATTGAAGTCAAATTACACAATTTGGAATTTTACTCTAGCGAATACTGTTCACTGTACACATTCTAGAGAAGTAACCTGACTTCAAAAAATGATAACTAATTCTAGAAAAATCAAAATGAAGTGGTTATAAAGCTAACTTAATATCTCGTTGACCATGCCTTGACTCAGTCAATGTCAGTCAACATCTGAAGTTTACTGTTCATCCTGAATTTTCCCTTAATTTTAGCATTCTAGTCCCAACTTTACATAATATTTGTACTATCCAATCCCTAGCTTCTCTTCATGCTTCTTCGGTCCTCTTTTAACATACCTGTGGGATTGGGATTACATAGAAGGGGATGAGATTTTTGGGGAAATCTCAGTAGCAAATGGAAAGCATACAATGTATGCAATTATATGCTTGATGTTACTATGTGTGCACTTAATGATCATGCTTGCATAATGATAACATACATGCTTTTATGTTACTTAATTATAACATATGGCCATAGCATAAAAAGAAATAGAGCATTACTTAATCATACATGCTTCACATCATCAAGGTAAGTAAACATCACATAAAACATCCAAGCAGTATAAGCATACAAGTAGGTAAGTTTACTACCTGACGTGTTGCCTTTCCTCTAGCCCTTAGCCTTTGCTCAAAGGTTCATTCTTTCCATAGGTCACAGCCTATACATAGCATAATAATATCTTCATTATTATTATATCAGTAAAGCTCTACTCAGCTCATGCTTAACTTGAGGTAATACCCTAAGTCTGACAATCTCCTAACTTTCTTTCTATCCACGGCTAACCTTCTTAAGAGAGATATTTCTCTATTCTAGCTATTAAGAATATTCCTATAATTTATTAGAGCAAGGACTAGAATAACTTACTTACCTTATTCCTAAGCTCTGCCAAGTCCCTAAGCTCCTTGGACTGCTCCTAGCTCCATCAGAACTCCTCCTTTCTTTCTTTCTCTCTGATTTCTCTCATTTTGTTGCTCCTTACCATGAATGGAATGTAGGGAGGGGAGTGTCTATTTATATGTAAGTAGAGGTGGAATAATGGCTCAGATTGAATCGCGATGAATGGCTCAGATTGCTTAGCTTCCTTAAGAAGCTTTGCTTACATCATCACGATTACATCACCCTCCTCAATGACTCACCAAAATGACATCATCCATGGGATACCTCACACGCAAGGTGGCCCAATGGTGGGGCCCTTGAGACACCTCACCAGCTGACTCAGCCTTTCCAGAGAATTCTAGAGTCTTTTCCCGTAATGAACTGCTGAGATTGTGCCACGTGTCCTTTAGCTTTTTCTCCTTTTCCTAGAATCATGCCATGTGTCCTTAACTTTTCTTATTTTCCTAGAATCATGCCATGTGACACCATATGGGTCCCATGAGGACATCTTTCATGCCACCTCATGGTCTAAAGCTTTATCTGATCACTTTCCCCAGTTTTATCTTTGACCGAGTAACTTTACTTTATTGAAAAAGTACTAAATATTATTTTAATGCCACTTGGGCCCATATCCCTCTTGGGCTACGTTTTTGGACCCTTGAAATGCTATCTTGGCCTCTAATCAAACTCAAGCACTCTAACAGCTCGATTCCCAAGAAACATCCCTTTCTTTTCCAAAATGACCATTATGGCCCCAAGGACTTTTACTATTTACAATTTAGTCCCTGAACTTTCACTTTCTTGTAGTTTAGTCCTTAAACATCATTTGTATACTTTTGGGACTTCTGCTTAACAGTGCCTAGTAGCCTACTGTTTTTAGGCTACATACTAAGCTTCTAGGCCTAAAAATTGGGATATGACATCTCATAACCCTTTCTAGCTTCTCATAGCTCTTTCTATCATTTTACATAACTCTGTGCACATATATGCCAACCTCCTGTGGCATTCACCCCCTTTTCATCACTTCCCAGGGGGTCACCCATCATTAGGCTACTCTAGCCTGAGCACGCTTAACTAAAAAGTGCAGATATAAATCTAAAGCACATGCTCTAACCCTAGTACTTTACTATCTTAGACCCATCTTATATTATCTCTTTTGGGTCTATCTGGCTTTCTATTCTCTTTATTCTCATCTGTAGGATCTATTGGTTTCTCATTCTTACTATGTATAATCTTATCATAGGGATCTCTTTATTCTTATTTGACCCCTTCTCATATCGCATGAGTAAATTCTTGGTACTTAGAGTTAACTACTTTAATTTTGATCATTTAGTTCTTATTGCCTGTACGAAGATTATGAGTTTAGTCCCTAATAGTAATAAGGCTATCTAAAACTAGTATCATGGGTACTCTCTTTGTTAGGAGCTAACTAACTTGTGAAGCTTCTATACCTTAACTTTTCCTTAGTATTCGTACTTCCAAAGATATATTGTACTTATGGCTCAATACTTTCTTTCTATAGGCTTGGTCTACTGTGACCCTCAGGATCTACTGCAATCAACCGTAAGCCTCTTCAAGATCTAACTGCGACCCTGTGAGCCATACTAGGATCTAATTGTAATCATCCAGAATCTACTGTGATTTCATTGTACTATATTCTCATCTCTGGAAGACCTATACCAACGGACAAAGTTACAAGGTTAGTCACCTCCACATAGTTGTTAACTTAATAGATAATTCCCTAAAAATGATCACATAAGTCAATATTATCTATTAAGACTTTACTCATTTCCTCTATCACTCAGGAACTTCTCATATCATTCTCATACTTTATAACTTTTACTATATATCTTACTGCAGAGAGCTACACATGCTCTACCATGTACATATCTATCATTATCTATCTCATCAGAGGGACCTTACTTTATCTGAGTTATATTATCCCATCTGTTGGCTTTATTTCAAAGGTAATCTTACTCCATCGCAAGAGCAATCTAGCTCTATTACAAAAACATCAACTCATATTATTTAAAAATTGCTCTTTCTTAAAGCTACATCATCTTTCATAAATACTTCTCATTTTATTTCATATTCATAGCACATCATTCATACATATTATCCTTACTGAAGGGATATGTCCTGAGTACTGTAATCATTTATCTATAAATTCACTATTAATCCTCATCTTTAATCTTATTCTCTATCTCAATGACTACCATTGTCTGATCATAATTTCTCATTATATTCTTTGGGAATTAGCTGGCTAACTAATTTGTTCATCACTTTTCTATTGCTCTATCATCATCAGGTTAAATTATTTAATTGCATGTCGTAGGATATGGGAGCAATAATTTTTTTCAAAACTTTCTCATCATATCTACTCTACCCTACATGTAATGTAAAGGGGAGTATTTATTCATCATAGCATACTCAACATGCATAATATGCAAAGAGATGCAATCATTTAAGCATTCTCTAACATGCATGCCATCATATGACAATTGCAAGGAGATATAACTTATCATCATATCTTATAGCAACATAAGCCATATCACTATTACATGGTTTGCTCAACCATCCCTTAATCACCTTAATCACTAGGTCCTGATCATTTATTCGGGTACCTAAGTTATTTATTCGGGATCCTGAGTCATTTACTTGTTCCACTTAGGCTGCCACGTTACCCTCTTACTAGGGTATAGAATCAACCCTTCTTCACTCTTTCTTGCATAAGAAATGGGGGAGTCACTTTATCTTTAAAATTGTGGCTACCTTACTAGGCTATATTCATTCTTATCATAGCATTTCTCATCGCCTGTAAGACTTGTGTGTCCCTAGCCTAAAGGATTTATGTGTCCTTGACTTCACTATAATCCATAACTAAGTCAGCTATTCTCTTTCAGTTAACTGTGGAAAGTCGGGCTCACATCTCTATGCCAATTGAACTTTTAAGTTTTCCTTTATCCTCCTGGATTACTAACAAGCGAGAAAATATCTCTTATTAAGCCTCAAAGTTCATGCAGATAAACTCGGCTAATTATTCATCAAAGGGGTCTCTTTCCTTTACTCTAACCCTTAACCTCACGCTCCCCTCTCTCTAATTGAGAGGAATGCTTCTTTTAAACTCTTAGAGAAAAACTTCTCAAGTGAGCATATCACTCTCTATCTCATATAGAGTAACTTCTGTATCTCTTAACTATTTCTGTCTGTCAATCTTAGTCTACTCTGGACTAGACTGTGATTCCTTTCTGGTCTGTCTTTAGATCCTAACTAATTTAAGTCACTTGGATCTCATTCATCACCTAGCATTACTATTTCTGTTCTCTAGGCAAGTCTCAATCTAACTTTAATTCTTTCATAATGTAGATATACTCTTGATGATCATATGGAGGATCTATTTTTGAATATTTTCTTAAACTAATCTTCTGTCTCTCAATACTCGTACTGTTTCACTTGCCTGCACACTGAGCTAAACCTCTAACTGATAAACTTTAGTGAGGTCAGCATCTTCATTCTTATCATTAAGTCTATGTACATTCTAGCCATAACCTAAGTACTGGCTAGTTGTGACTCATATTCTTTGTAATCTTTAGTCACAGCCACCTCCACTTGCTTGTCATAACTTGACAGCTCTGTGTTCTTTAGCTGTGGCCATAGGTCATCTTCTGTCGCAACCTAAACTACATATCTATACATCATAATCATATTAAATAGGGAACATATTCACATAAATGTTCAACCAATGATCATTTCATTACATCACATAAAACTTCATATTTCATGTCCCTATACATTTGTACATATATTACATTCATATCAATCATATATTAGGGGTACATCTAACTGTCATACATCTATGTATTTACCTTACACTTGACATATTTACATTACCCCTTATCTCTCTTTACATTCTTTCTTAGGGAATCATAAACTGCACATACTTCTGTAAACAGAAGTACCACCCCTGTATATCAGCTGGCAAATCATTTGCCAAAAACTCACTTGTCTCTATGCACCATACAGGGGTATGTGGCAATATCTGACTTACTACCATCTCATATTAGTCTTTTAGAGTATAAACCTAATTCAGGTCAATGCCCTTTATCATATATCTGCTTATCATACCTGCTACGGCGTTGAGGAACTGCATGTAAATTTTTTGTTCTTGATCTTTACTTCTGTCCATCCCTTGACCCAAACTAAGTAATTCACTCTCTATAGCTTTCTTCAGACTAATATGGTTAACATTATCTGTCTTTAACAAAGAAGGATAGGGTTGACTAGTACTAGGAACATCCCACTGATCTTTCTCTATAAAGTCACATATTCCTAGACTTTGGGAATGGACAGGAACTATCATAAACTCTGACTGGATATCTGAATTAGGGGACTGTGATCTATTACTTATAATAACTCTATCATCAAACTCTAGAGGAGGAGGAACAATATCTGGTCTACCCATAATCCAGTACTAGTATTCAGCTTCCTCAGCCGTAATCTGTCCTCTTATCGGAGGGATAAAGTGTATATCAATATGAATCTCTACATAACCTCCAGACTGTAGGTTTGAGTCTACAGAAACATCTATGGGACATTTCACTATAGACCTCCCTGATTGATCCCCTATGCTCTTCTCTGAACTCTCTTCATGGTTTAAGGGATAATCAAAGTCTGGATCACATATCACTACTAGCCAGGAATCTCTCTTATTAATTGCCTTATTAACTAAGGCCTCTGGCTTAACTTCATGAAACCTCATATCTATTCCTGCAATATTTGCTTAATCAAGCCATGTTAACTATCCCAAAATATACCCTACCTTAACAAAATACTTACTATTTAGGGTTAGGGTCTGGGAATAACCTTATATCAATCCATAAATAATCTATTCAGAGCATTTCTTAAGCCAGAATCATTTGCTCTTATACCAAAATGTAACATCCTTACTTTTATATGTCTTAGGGACCATTCAGTAGCATTTGGAACCAATTATAAGACCTTAGAAGTCCAATAGCCAAATCTAGAATTTTACACTTTCTTGGATTACTGTTCATATGGTATTCCAGATTATACAATGAACTTTGAAAACTTATAATTAATTCTAGAAAAATTAAAATGAAGTGGTTCAAAAAGTTACATGAAGATAACATATTGAAATTTAATGGAAAAATAATTTCTAGACCAAATGATTAGCCAATTAATACAGTTTATTCATTAAAGTTTACTGTTCATTTGGTCAAAAATTCTGAAGACAGATTCTGGTCCCTTACTTTGGAAATTCATTTCTCTTGATATACACATCCAAATGAAGCGTTCTACCTATGCCCTTAAAGCTCTAGATGTGTTCTATATGCTCATAAAATTTCGTGAAATAATTCCATGTATACCTTTTCCATCATACTTGAACTAAATTGGTTGGTTATGGGAGGGTGAGATTCTAGGGAATCTCAGTAGCAAACATTAGTACTTAAATATGCAAGATGGATGTTAATGCATGATATGTAATTTCATTAAACTTTCTTTGATTAGTGGCATACCATCATGCTATATACTTGTACATAAAGTGCATGGCCATGGAAACATGTTATTCATAATACTTTCAACATCATTTATCATGTCACAACATCATTCAAATAACATATACATGTCAACACATAAGCATACCGCATCAAGCTCATAAAGAGGTAAATCCACTACCTTGCACTTAAGCTTTTCTCTTGATCTTTAGCACTTGCTCCCTAGCTTTCCAACCATGAAGCCTTTATGTCAATCACTTCCCAACATCTTCTTGGATGTTTCAAGGTCCTAAACACATTCATATTCATAACATAGACTCATGAATTCTAACCATGTTCAAGAATAACCTTGTTACACTCTTTATTATCATACTTTCTCTAATCTTTACTAATCAACTTGGCTCTTGAACCAATCGATGTATTTAATTTACCCTACATAATTTCATCTTTTGGATCCATTTATGAGCTTATAATCATGAAATTCTAGCTCCTTCATGGCCTACTGTACAAAACTGAACATATGCATACAATTCTTTCAAAAATTCTCATTTTGATTCTAATGCTTCCCATACTTATTTCTCCATTTTACCCCACACAATTTTTCATTTTAAAATCATTGGAAGCATCAAAATCATGAAATTTAATCACTGTTCATGCGAGTGAACAGTAACCATGAAGAATTTCAAAATCTATAATCTTCAGATTTTAATATTTTCAAGGTTTAAAACCTTTCCAATCCTAGACAAAATCATCATACAATTTCAATGGAAGCATTAAATCATTGAAATTCAAAATCATGAAATTCAATCACTGTTCATGCGAGTGAACAGTAACCATGAAGAATTTCAAAAACTACAATCTTCAGATTTTAATATTTCCAAGGTTTAAAACCTTTCCAATCCTAGACAAAATCATCATGCAAATTCAATGGAAGCATTAAATCTTTGAAATTCCATATCCTTCCCTCATGAACAGTGTAGACCGAACATATTCACCCTTTGCAAAGTCAAGAATATCAACTTGATTCAACAACCAATCACTTAACTAGCGTGTTTAAGCTTCAATCATATGTTTCTAACTTTAATTTCTTCTTTTCCCTTTCATCTAAGGTTTTTGGGAAGCACCCCATCTTACAAAAAATTCAACTTTTTCCCATGAAAACCCTAGGTTCAAGCTCCCAAATCAAAGGAAAATAAGCTAAGAGAGATTGCTTACCTTTAATCTATAACTTGCTTGAATTTTGGAACCTTGAATCTATTGGAGTGGCACCTATTGAAGAGAAAATAGTAGAGAACCGTCTTAGGTGGTTTGGACACGTACAAAGAAGGCCAAGGGATGCGTCGGTGAAGAGGGTGGATCAAATAGTATAGACACCGGTTAAAAGGAGTAGAGGAAGGCCAAAGAAAATGCTCAAAGAGGTTATTGAACGGGATCTCCTGGTCAATAACCTACCTAAGGATTTAGTTTTTGATAGAGCACAATGGCATCGTATAATCCATGTAGCCGACCCCATTTAATGGGATAAGGCTTGTTGTTATTGTTGTTGAATCTGTTGGAAATTATACTCTAGGGGCCAATCATTGTCTTATGAACATTGTTGATTTATGAATTTATTAATTGTGTTATCATATTATTTGCATGTTTACTGTAATGTTTGGATAACTCATGATCTTATCCTAAATATCCCTAGTCGGTCATCTATGCGGGAGCAGAGATGAAATAAGACCAGTATGACTTTGAAGATGTATAGAGATATCAAAGTCATAGGCACATGTAAGAGTACAAGGTGTTGGACCGACTCGCTATGAGAGAACTGCATGGGTTAAGTCATAAGCTTATCTCATATACAAACCATATCACTATGCCCTTTGACCTGAGATCATCATGGATTCCTACATGAAAAACGCTCAGCTTTGACCTAGTCAAAAGTCACTTTTAACTAAGTGATCATAAAGACTATGTTCAGGTTTAGTGGTTTTCTGTGTGGAGGAATGTGAATGGTCAAGATGGAATTTGTCCCTCACATTCATAGAGAGATATTACTGGGCCCCTCGATGAGTGAGTCTGAAAAATGTATGGCCACACTGTAATGGAAAGGTAGTTCCATTTTTATAATAAGACTACTCAGGGATCGAGAAAGTAACGGTCAGGAATAGGAGGATGACATTCTCTATGCCTCATCCATGACCAAAATATCGTGTGACAAAAAGGATATGATATGGTTGTATAAAATGTTACATCGTTCATTGATCCTTATATTATTTGGGTAGTCATGATGTCTTGCTAGAGACCGCTTGCTACTTGTAAGTCATTATAGTAAATAGCCCACTACCAACTTCATATGGGCCTATAGGGTCGCACATAAAATAGCCTAACATGAGCTATGATGTCCAGATTCATTAAATCTAAGACATGTCCATATTCAATGAATGATCCAGGGTGGATGTATATATTTATTTATATTTATATTCGTATATATATAAATTTGTATATATATATTATATATAAGAGATATTAACAAGGATTTAATTTGAAATTTAAATTGATATGATATCTCATATAAGAGATATTTATAAGATTTAATTTATAAGGATAAAATTAAATCTCTATCATATTTGAATTTGAAATTCAAATTGATATGATATCTCAAATTTGATTTATGAGAATAAATCAAATGTAATTCCGTCTTATCTTTATTTTAAATTAAATAAATGGGTGAATTAAATCTGTGGGACAGATTTAATACAAACACTATTTATTTAATTAATTTCTTATCAAATTATACAATATATGATATTGTATTAATTTCAGAATTAATATAAGATTAATTCCAAAAAAATCCAAGTCTGTGGTAATACGCATAACATCCTATATATCTGATATTTAGGAGCTATGATTGGGACAGAAAAAAGTGTGAACGGGATCCACAAAAGGTTTGCAGATAAGAAACTGCCAAAATAGAGACGGAGAGGATGAATTCTTGAGTAAGCCCTGGAGGGACAGGAGGCACTAGCACGTCGTTCGTGGTTGGAACGCTATTCGTGTGGAAACCAGTAGAGGAACCCGACTTGAGTCGTTGACTTCTTGTGATCAAAAACAGATCATGAGCCGCGAAAGTCACGACTGAATACTGAGGGTAATACTTCTTTCCACTTGACTTAAACACATACGGTAGATCCTGGTAGGGAATGGAAAAAAATTTAAGTTAATTTCTACTGCGTGTCTTCCAATTCCTTACAGAATCTTCTTTGTCTTTGCTTGAGTTTCCATTTTGAAAGAGTTTCCTTCTTTGCTTATAGTATGGATGCAGAATTGAGGGGGTATTTATGGAAAATTTCATGTAAAATCAATAGCCAAGATTACTTTGTGCACTATTTGATCTAAAGGCCCACATTTAATCTTGGATTTAACTTTTTCCAAAAAGCTAATTGTGACATCATCGATGACATCACAAGGGACACCTCAAAGGGGCATGTGGCAAAATTCTCTTCTAAGGAAGCTTCTGGAAAAATTCTAGTCCAATCTGGTACCGATCGGAGCAGTTTCATAACAACCAGACTGTTTTCTGTTCCTAATTTTTTATAATATACCAGGATATATATTCTGTCCTAAAAATCAATGTCTGGGATTCTCATCCTATTGATATTGATATACTAAAGATTTATCTGCCATCCATCCCTTGGGAAATGACTAAAATACCCTTGGCGTCTTTTCTTGCACTATATTAACGTTAAGGGTAAAATTGTCTTTTCACTCCTCTTTAAACTGTCTCAGAGCATATACTGACTATAACTAATCATAATTAGTTTTCATGGAAGAAAGTTGAATTTTCTCTAAGGTGTTATGCTGTCCAAAAACCTTAGATGAAAGGGGAAAGAAGAAATTAAAGTTAGAGTTATATGATTAAAGCTTAAACAAGCTAGTTAAGTGGTTGGTTGTTGAATCAAGTTGATATTCTTGACTTTGCCACAGTTGAACCATTTCAGTTTGCACTGTTCATGATGGAAGGAAATGGAATTTCAATGATCTAATGCTTTCATTGAATTTATATGATGATTTTGTGTAGGATTGGATAGGTTTTTAACCTTGAAGCATTGGAATTTTAAGTTATAATTTTTGAGATTCTTCTCTGTTACTGTTCACTCATATGAACAGTGATTGGAATTTCATGATTTTGATGCTTCTAATGGTTTCAAAATGAAAGGTTGTGTGGGATAAAGTGGAGAAATAAGTATGGGAAGTATTAGAATCAAAATGAGATTTTTTTAAAGAAAAGAGGGTGTTATGCAATTCTATACAGAATAGTGCATAGGAGCTAGAATTTCATTATTCTAAGCTCATAAATGGATTCAAAAGATGAAATTGTGTATGGTAAAGTCAAGACATCAATTGGTTCAAGGGCTAAGTTAATTAGTGAAGACTAGAGAAAGTTATGTTAGTAAAGAATTTTTCAAGGTTAGTCTTGAACATTGTTGGAGTTCATGGTCCTAATGAATTATGTGATGAATATGAATGTGTTTAGGACCTTGAAATATCCAAGAAGATGTTGGGAAGTGATTGACCGAAAGGCTTCATGGTTAGAAAGCTAGGGAGCAAGTGCAAAAGATCAAGAGCAAAGCTTAAGTTCAAGGTAGTGGACTTACCTATTTATGTGCTTGATGTGGTATGCGTATGTGTTGACATATATATGATATTTGAATGATGTTTTGACATGAGAAATGATGTTGAATGTATTGTGAATAACATGTTTTCCATGGCCATGCATTTTTATTCAAAAGTATATAGCATGATGGCATGTCACTAACTAAAGAAAATTTAATGAAATTACACATCATGCATTAGCATCCATCTTGCATATTTCAGTGGTAATGTTTGCTACTGAGATTCCCTAGAATCTCATCCTCCCATAACCAACCAATTTAGGTCAAGCATGAAGGAAAATGTATGCATAGAGAAGAGCTAAAGAATAGAAGAAAGGAAGTGAAGTAATTGAGATCCTAGCATATGCTATGAATTATCCATGTATGTAAATGCTATGTAAGGTGTCTATTTTTGTGATGAATGTAATCCTTACTTTTATACATCTTAGGGATCATTCAGTAGCATTTAGTACCACTTATAAGACCTTGGAAGTCCATTAGCCAAATCTGGAATTTTACTATTTCACGGGTTACTGTTCATATGGTATTCCAAATTACACAATGAACTTGGAAAAATCATAGTTAATTCTAGAAAACTCAAAATGAAGTGGTTCAAAAAGATAAGTGAAGATAACATCTTGAAATTTAAGGAAAATATAATTTTCAGACCAAATGATTAGCCAATTAATACAGTTTATTCGTTGAAATTTACTGTTTATTTAGTCAAAAACTCTGGAAACAGATTCTGGTCCCTTAATTTGGAAATTCATTTCTCTTCATATACATATACAAATGAAACTTTCTACCTATGCACTTAAATATATGTATGTTTACTACATGCTCATAAAATTTCGTGAAATAATTCCTTCATTTGCTAGGTCAAACTAAAGCCACAACAAAACTGCTTTAGGACCTACGTTTTTACTATTTCATTTTCCTTCTTTTTATTTTCAATAATTGTTCTAACATGCATAAACCATTTCTTTTTCCTTCCATGCCTTCACATACATCATGGGGTTATGCCATAATTCTTTCATACATATTCTTTACATCTAATGTCATATTACACAACATTACATACAAGGCTAATATATATACATGCCATCACTTGTCTACTCTTCCTCTTCCATTCCTTAGCACATGTCCCAAACATGATTCTTCTATCTTGAATAACCTATTATGGTTGGTTATGGGAGGGTGAGATTCTAGGGAATCTCAGTAGCAAACATTACCACTTAAACATGCAAGATGGATGCTAATGCATGATATGTAATTTCATTAAACTTTCTTTGATTAGTGACATGTCATCATGCTATTATGTAACATCCTTACTTTTATACGTCTTAGGGACCATTCAGTAGCATTTAGAACCACTTACAAGACCTTGGAAGTCCATTAGCCTAATCTGGAATTTTACTCTTTCTTAGGTTACTGTTCATATGGTATTCCAGATTACGCAATGAACTTCAAAAAATCATAATTAATTGTAGAAAACTCGAAATGAGGTGGTTCAAAAATCCGCATGAAGATAACATCTTAAAATTTAAGGAAAAAATAATTTCCAGACCAAATGATTCTCCAATTGATACAGTTTATTCGTTGAAGTTTACTGTTCATTTGGTCAAAAGCTCTGGAAACAGTTTCTGGTCCCTGATTTTGGAAATTCATTTCTCTTGATATACACATCCAAATGAAACGTTCTACCTATGCACTTAAAGCTATGGATGTGTGCTACATGCTCATAAAATTTCGTGAACTAATTCCTTCATTTGCTAGGTCAAACTGAAGCCACAACACAACTGCTTTAGGACCTACGTTTTTACCATTTCAGTTTCTTTTCTTTCATTTCCAATGATTGTTTCAGCATGCGCAAGCCATCAAATAAGCTTCTTAATATTCATATACATCATGTACATATGCCATAAGTATTACAATAGTTTCATCACATAAATGGACACCTTACATGGCATTTACATACATGGACAATTTATAGTATATGCTAAAATCTCAATACTTCACTTCCTTTCTTTCATTCTTTAGCTCTTCTCCATGCATACATTTTCTTCATGCTTGACCTAAATTGGTTGGTTATGGGAGAGTGAGATTCTAGGGAATCTCAGTAGCAAACATTACCACTTAAATATGCAAGATGGATGCTAATGCATGATATGTAATTTCATTAAACTTTCTTTGATTAGTGACATGCCATCATGCTATATACTTTTATATAAAGTGCATGGCCATGGAAACATGTTATTCACAATACATTGAACATCATTAATCATGTCACAACATCATTCAAATATCACATACATGTCAACACATAAGCATACCACATCAAGCACATAAAGAGATAAGTTCACTACCTTGCACTTAAGCTTTCCTCTTGACCTTTAGCCCTTTTTCCCTAGCTTTCCAACCATTAAGTCTTTATTCCAATCACTTCCCAACATGTTCTTGGATGTTTCAAGGTCCTTTAATCTCTAGCTTGCTTGAACTTTGGAACCTTGAATCTTCTTTGTCTTGGCTTGAGTTTCCATTTTGCAAGAGCTTCCCCAAGGGTACATGAGCTTACGGTTCTGAACCAGAATTGAGGGGTATTTATAGCCAAAATCCAAGAAAAATGAATGGCCAAGATTGATTTGGTTACTATTTGATCTAAAGGTCCACATTTAATCTTGGATTTAACTTTTTCATAAAATAATAATTATGACATCATGTGGGACAGCTCATGGGACACCTAAGAGGGTTAGGTGGTGTGCTGCCCATGCAAGGAACCTTCTGGAGAAATTCTAGTCCAATCTAATACCGATCAGTGCAGTTTCACAACAACTGGACTGTGTTCTGTTCCTAATTTTTTTTATAATATACCAGGATATGTATTCTATCCTGGAAATTAATGTCTAGGCTTCTCGCACCATTGACATACTTGTACTGGCCACAACTTAATTATAGATCCCTTGGGAAATGACCAAAATACCCTTGGTGTCCTTTCTTGCACTATATTGACCCTAAGGGCATAATTGTCATTTCACCCCTTCTTGTACTGCCTCAGGGCATATATTGGCTCAATTAATCATATTTATACCATGTGCCACGTTTTTAGCCTATCCCAGATTACCAAAATGCCCTTCATCCATCTCTGGTACAATCTGGGCATCCAGGGGCATTTTCGTAATTTCGCACTTTTTCTGGCACTAGCCCCTTCTACTGATAGACTGGTACCCTGGGTTTTGGGCCTTCCTTGGCGTCATTATGGGCCTATATATGAGGTCATCTGATCTCATTCTATCCAGGCTTACATACCGATAAGTTCTATTATCGGATCACGTGTGTTATAAAACTCCCGTCAAAATTCACTAATATGTGAATAACTTTTTATACATAACTTCTTAATTGTTATGGAGTTCTGTCAGATTCATAACATCTGACACTGTAGGGCACACTTTCCTGTAATTCCCCTACATATATCTAATGTCCATAGAATCTGATAAAAAATCAGATAACTTTTAGACTATCAGATAATTTTTTGCTGCCTAGAGCCCTAATAAAATTTCTGTATCATGCCAGATTACCCATCATGACTTCCTCTATTTACTGATGGAATGTGGGACTGAAATACTTACAGGCAGTTCTAAGCCTTTTCTGGCTAAACTTTTCCATAATTACATTTATGTCCCTGACTTTTTGCTTAATGACATTTAGGTCCCTAAACTTTTGGAAATTACCACTTTTGGCCCATCATTTATTTCTACTTTAACTTTTGGCCTTTAAACTTTTCCAATTTTCGTTTAGGTCCCTTTCTTCCTTCAAGACTCATTTAACCTTTATCATTTCTTCTGATCTTTGTCATAATCCTTCTTAAACCTCTTTCCACTATCAGTACTATACAGATAAGGAAAAATTAGGATATGACAATATACTTGTACATAAAGTGCATGGCCATGGAAACATGTTATTCACAATACATTTAACATCATTTATCATGTTACAACATCATTCAAATATCATATACATGTCAACACATAAGCATACCACATCAAGCACATAAAGAAGTAAGTTCACTACCTTATAGACTTGACTTTCTTTCACTTTATCTTGCTTCTTTCTTCTCACATCTCTTGGACATGTGGCTACCTATTTTGGATCATACCAACCAATCCCTAACATCACATAACCATTCATCCATTACCATCTAATTTTCTTGAGCATTAAACTTACTTTAACTAACAAAACTCCCTCTTGAACATTAAGCTTATTTACTTTCTTTAATCTTAACTAATGGACTTGGTCTTTAAATCAATTGATGTATTGACTTTACCCTACACAATTTCATATTTTGAATTCATTTATGAGTTTAGAATCATGAAATTCTAGCTCCTTCATGGCCTTCTATACAGAATTGAACATAAGCATACAATTCTTTTAAAAATTTTCATTTTGATTCTAATGCTTCCCATACTTGTTTCTCCACGTTACCCCACACAACTTTTCATTTTAAAACCATTGGAAAATCCAAATCATAAAATTCTAATCACTGTTTATGCGAGTGAACAGTACTGTAAGGAATCTCAAAGACTACAACTTGAGATTTTAATTTTTCCAAGGTTCAAAACATTTCCAATCATACACAAAATCATCATATAAACTCAATGGAAGCATTAAATCATTGAAATTCCATTTCCTTACCTCATGAATAGTGCATACCAAACAGGGCACACCATGGCAAAGTCAAGAATATCAATTTGATTCAACAACCAACCACTTAACTAGCTTGTTTAAGCTTCAATCATAAGTTTCTAACTTTAATTTCTTCTTTCCCCTTTTCATCTATGGTTTTTGGGCAGCACCTCCCCTTAGAGAAAACTCAACTTTTTCCCCATGAAAACCCTAAGTTCAAGCTCCTAAATCAAAGGAAAATAAGCTAGGAGAGATTGCTTACCTTTAAGCTCTAGCTTGCTTGAACTTTGGTACCTTGAATCTTCTTTGTCTTGGCTTGAGTTTTCATTTTTTAAGAGTTTCCCCAAGGGTTGAGAATCCACGGTTTGTATGCAGATTTGAGGGGGTATTTATAGAAAAATCTTGGTGGAAATCAATTGCCAAGATTGATTTGGTTACTATTTGATCTAAAGGCCCACATTTAGTCTTGGATTTAACTTTTTCAAAAAGGTAATTATGAAATCATCATGACATCTTAAAGGAAATCTCAAGGGACACTTCATGGGATTATGTGGAGAAATTATCATGGTAAGAAGCTTTTGGAAAAATTTCAGTCCAATCCGGTACCGATCGGAGTAGTTTCACAGTAACTAGACTGTTTTCTATTCCTAATTTTTTATAATATACCAGGATATGTATTCTGTCCTGGAATTCAATGTCTAGGCTTCTCACACCATTGACATACTTGTACTGGGCCACAACTTAATTATAGATCCCTTGGAAAATGACCAGAATACCCTTGGTGTCCTTTCTTGCACTATATTGACCCTAAGGGCATAGTTGTCATTTCACCCCTCTTTGTACTACCTTAGGGCATATACTGGCTCAACTAATCATATTTATACCATGTGCCACATTTTTAGCCTGTCTCAGATGACCAAAATGCCCTTCATCCATCTCTGGTATAATCTGGGCATCCAGGGGCATTTTCATAATTTTACACTTTTTCTGGACACTGGCCCCTTCTACAGATAGACTGGTACCCTGGGTTTTGGGCCCTCCTTACCGTCATCATGAGCCTATATATGAGGTCATCTGATCTCATTCTATCCAGGCTTACATACCGATAAGTTCTAATATCAGATCACGGGTGTTATCAAACTCTAGTCAAAATTCACTAATATATGAATAACTTTTTATACATAACTTCTTCTGGAGTTCTATCAGATCCAGGACATATGACACTATAGGGCACACTTTCCTATAATTTGGCCACTTATATCTGAAGTCTATGAAATCTGATAAAATTTCAGATAACTTTTAGACTATCAGATAAATATCTGCTGTCTGGAGCCTTAATAAAATTTCTGTATCATGTCAGATTAACTAGCATATCTTCCTCTATTTACTGATGGAATATGGGACTGAAATACTTTTGGGCAATTCTAACCCTTTCCAGGCTGATCTTTCTATAATTACAATTTTGCCCTTGAACTTTTTACGTAATTACATTTAAGTCCCTTAACTTTTGGAAATTACCACTTTTAGCCCAAATCTTGTTTATACTTTAACTTTTGTCCTTTAACCTTTTCTAATTTTCATTTTAGTCCTTCTCTTTCTTCAAAACCCATCTAACCTTTATCTTTTCTTTTGATCTTCGTCATAATACTTTCCAAACCTCTTTCCACTATTAGTACTATACGGATAGGGAAAAATTAGGATATAACAATGAAACTGTATGAACTAATTATGGCATAACCCCATGATGCATATGAATGCATGAAAGGCAAAAGAGATGGTTTATGCATGTTGGAACAATTATTAAAAGTGAAAGAAATAAAATTGAAATGGTAAAAAACGTAGGTCCTAAACCAGTTTTGTTGTGGCTTCAGTTTGACCTAGCACGTGAAAGAATTAATCCACAAAATTATATGAGCATGTATTACACATCTAGATCTTTAACTTCATATGTAATAAGCCTCATTTAGATATTTATATCAAGAGAAATAATTTCCAAAGTTAAGAGACAGAATCTGAAATTTCTAGAATTTGCCATATGAAAGTAAAAAGTAACGATTTAACTGTATCAATTGGAAAAGTAAATATCCACATTTATATTTTCCCCTTAAATATCTATGAAAGAGATCCAATTATAAATTTGGATGACCTCCATATAATGTTTCTACAATTAGTTATAAACTTTTAAAGTTGGACTGTAAATTTGGAAATCACCAAGTGAACAGTACTCGAGAAGTAAGTTTTAAAATTTTAATTTTTGAGCTAATATAATAGTTGTTAACTCAACAAATAATTCCCCAAAAATGATCACAGAAGCCAATATTATCCATTAGGATTTTATTCATTTCCTCTATCACTCAGGAATTTCTCATATCATTCCTATCTTTCGCAACTTGACTATGTCCATACTGTATAGAGCTACCTAGACTCTACCATGCACATATCTATCATAATCTGTTCATTCTCTTGGCTTTATCCCAAGAGCAATTTGACTATATTGCAAGAGTAATCTAGTTCTATTGCGAAAATATTAACTTCTATTACATAGATGCTGCTCCCTCTCAGAGCTACATCATCTTCCATAATTTAGTCTCATTGCACTTCATGTTCATAGCACGTCATTCATGTATTTTATCCCTACTGAATGGATATATCCTGAGTACTAGAATCATATGTCTATAGATTTTCCACTAGCATTCATCTTTAAGCTCATTATTTATCTAGCTGACTATCATTGTCTGGTCATAAATTCCCATTATATTCTTTGGGAATTAAATGGCTAACTATCTCGTTTATCTCTTTTCTATTGCTTTATCATCACCAAGTTGAATTATCTAATTGCATGTCATATGGTATAGGAGTAATAAATTTTTTTCAAAACTTTCTTATCATATCTACTCTACCTTACATGTAATGCAAAAGGAGAGTGTTCATTCATCATAGCATACTCTAACATGCATAATATGCAAGGAAATACAATAATTTAAACATTCTCTAACATGCATATGACTTATGGCAATATAAGCCATATCATATAATTTGCTCAACCATCCCTCATACGCACCTTACAATTAAACAATTAACTAGGTAAACTTTAAAGCATTCTTTTATCTATCACATTATCTATCAGACTATCTATCACATTATCTGATCAGATCATGGTCAGATCTTGAAGTAATTATTCATCTAACTTAAGCTGCCACGTTACCCTCTTACTAGGGTATAGACTCAACCCTTCATTACTCTTTCTTACATAGGGAATAGGTAAGTCACTTTATCTTTTTAACTATGGCTACCTTTCTCTCTCTAATCATCATAAACTTCTTTTCTTATTTTGCATCCATCTACCGCTCTGTTGAACTTCTACAACTACTTGAGAAAAACCCTTTCTTTGTAACATGAAATTTAATCTGCGAACTAACTTCTTAGTCATTTAACTCTCACTATTTATATGGTTGAACTCGGCTAAGTATTCATCAAAGAGTTTCTCTTTCCTTGCTTTAACCCATAGCCTCACACTCATCATTCTCTAACTGAGAGGAATGCTTCTCGTAAACTATTCAAGAAAAACTTATCAGGTGAGCGGATCAATCTCCATCTCATATGAAGTAACTTCTATATCTCTCTGTTATCTCTTAAATCTTTCTGTCTATCAGTCTCAGTCGACTCTAGACTAGACTGTGGTTCTTTTCTGGTCTGTCTCTGGATCCTGACTAACTTAAGTCACATGGATCTCATTCATCATCTAGCACTATTATTTCTGTTCTCTAGGGTGCTCTACCCTATGTATGCTAGGTTACTAGTTCTTCATGATGGTATCCCTCTGTTCTAGGAACTTTAACTTTTATCTATTAACCATCATGTCTCTAACCTTAAGCCATGTATTAGGCTCATTCTTAGGCAACTCTCATTCTAACTTCTTATTATTCTGTTCAGGAAAGATTACTGAACACATTCTTTCGTAATGTAGATCTACTCCTGATGATCACTAATAGGAGAGAAGGTATCTCTTATTAAGCATCAATGCTCCATTTTCCTAGAGCATTAATCACCAATCCATAATCTTAGTTTGACTATGAATAAGTAACCCATTACTAACCTCAATCTCAATTAGGCCTTAGGTAACTGCTACATACTCTGTTTCCCAATCAGAGCAAGTTTATCTTGCATCAGAACCTCTGTTCTGTCCTAAATCTTTATTCTGTACCAATGCCAGAACCTTTTGCTCTAATACTAAAATGAAACATCCTACTTTTACCACCTTAGAGTACATATTCAAATGCGTATTTGATTAGCAGAAGCATTACTTTAGCCCAAAAATTAAAATTTTAAAACTTACTTCTCTAGTACTGTTCATTTGGTGATTTCAATATTTACAGTCCAACTTTAAAAATTCATAACTAATTGTAGAAAAATCGTATGGAGGTGATCCAAATTTATACTTGAAGCTCTTTCATATCTATTGAAGGGGAAAATATAAATTTGGTCATTTAACTTGCAAATTGATACAGTTAAATCATTACTTTTTACTGTTCATATGGCAAATTCTGGAATTTCCAGATTCTGTCTCTTAACTTTGGAAATTTATTTCTCTTGATATACACATCCAAATAAGGAATATTACATATGAATTTAAATATATAGATGTGTAATATGTGCTCATAAAATTGTGTATTAATTCCTTCATTTGCTAGGTCAAACAGAAGCCACAACAAAACTACTTTAGGACCTACGTTTTTACCATTTTAGTTTCCTTTCTTTCACTTTCAATAATTGTTCTAGCATGCATAAACCATCTCTTTTTCCTTTCATTCATTCATATATATCATGGGGTTATACCATAATTCTTTCATACATTTTTTTTACATATAATGGATATTACATAACATTACATAACAAGGCTAACATACAGGCATGCCATCACTTGTCTACTCTTCTTCTTCCATTCCTTAGCTCATGTACCAAACATGATTCTTCGATCATGAATAACCTATTATTGTTGGTTACGGGAGGGTGAGATTCTAGGGAATCTCAGTAGCAAAATTACCACTTAAATATGCAAGATGGATGCTAATGCATGATATGTAATTTCATTAAACTTTCTTTAATTAGTGACATGCCATCATGCTATATACTTTTGCATAAAAGTGCATGGCCATGGATAACATGTTATTCACAATACATTTAACATCATTTATCATGTCACAATATCATTCAAATATCATGTATATGTCAACACATAAGCATACCACATCAAGCACATAAAGAGGTAAGTCCACTACCTTAAACTTAAGCTTTTCTCTTGATCTTTTACACTTGCTCCCTAGCTTTCTAACCATGAAGCCTTTTGGTCAATCACTTCCCAAAATCTTCTTGGATGTTTCAAGGTCCTAAACATATTCATATTCATCACATAATTCATTAGGACCATGAACTCCAACAATGTTCAAGACTAACCTTGATAAATTCTTTAATAACATAACTTTCTTTAGTCTTTACTAACTAACTTGGCCCTTGAACCAATTGATGTCTTAACTTTACCCTACACAATTTCATCTTTTGAATCCATTTATGAGCTTAGAATAATAAAATTCTAGCTCCTATGCACTGTTCTGTATAGGAAATATATGATATTTGAATGATGTTGTGACATGATAAATAATGTTGAATATATTGTGAATAACATGTTTTCCATGACCATGCACTTTTATGCAAAATTATATAGCATGATGGCATATCACTAACTAAAGAAAGTTTAATAAAATTACATATCATGCATTAGCATTCATCTTGCATATTAAAGTGGTAATGTTTGTTATTGAGATTTTCTAGAATCTCACCCTCCCATAACCAATCAATTTAGGACAAGCATGAAGGAAAATATATGCATGGATAAGAGATAAAGAATGGAAGAAAGGAAGTGAAGTAATT
Source organism: Leucaena leucocephala (assembly GCA_037074615.1). NCBI lineage: Eukaryota > Viridiplantae > Streptophyta > Magnoliopsida > Fabales > Fabaceae > Leucaena > Leucaena leucocephala. Next base: position 3,991,741 of record CM073527.1, read on the forward strand.
GAGATCCTAGCATATGTTATGAATTATCCATGTATGTAAATGCCATGTAAGGTATCTATTTATGTGATGAAACTGTATGAAATAATTATGGCATAACCCCATGATGAATATGAATGTATGAAAGGCAAAAGAGATAGTTTATGCATGTTGGAACAATTATTAAAAGTGGAAGAAATGAAATTGAAATAGTAAAAACGTATGTCCTAAACCAGTTTTGTTGTAGCTTCAGTTTGGCCTAGCAAATGAAAGAATTAATCCACGAAATTTTATGAGTACGTAGTACACATAAATATATTTAAATGCATATGTAATATGCCTCATTTGGATGTGTATATCAAGAGAAATGAATTGTCAAAGTTAAGAGACAGAATCTGAAATTTTCAAGAATAGTAAAAAGTAGCGATTTAACTATATCAATTGGAAAAATAAATGTCCAGATTTATATTTTTTCCTTAAAGAGCTATGAAAGAGCTTCAATTAGAAATTTGGATCACCTCCATATTATTTTTCTACAATTATTTATGAATTTTTAAAGTTGGACTGTGAATATAGAAATCACCAAATGAATAGTACCCAAGAAGTAAGTTTTAAAATTTTAATTTTTGGGCTAATGTAATGCTTCCGCTAATCAAATATGCTTCCGAATACGTACTCTGAGGTGGTAAAATAGGATATTTCATTTTGGTATCAGAGCAAAAGTTTCTGGCATTAGTACAAAATAAAGTTTTAGCACAGAACAGAGGTTCTGATGCAAGATAAACTTACTCTGATTGGGAAACAGAGTATGTAACGGTTACCTAAGGCCCAATTGAGGTTGAGGTTAGTAATGGATTACTTGTTCACAATCAAACTAAGATTATGGATTAGTAATGAATGGTCTAGAGAAATGAAACATTGAGGTTTAATAAAAGATACTTTCTCGCTTCTTAGTGATCCAAGAGGATGAGGGAAAACTTAAAAGTATGAATGGCATAGAGATGAGCCCAAGTACGTGACTAATGTATAAGCAGTTCAGGTCACGATAGAAGATAACCTATGGTCACGACTAAAGAATATAAAGTCATCAAGTTATGACGAGTAAGTTGAGATGGTCACGACTAAAGTTCACAGAGAATATGAGTCGCGACTAGCCAGTACTCAGGTTATGACTAGATTGCATAGAGACCTGATGACAAGAATGAAGATGCTGACTTCACTGAAGTTTATCAGTTAGAGATTTAGCACATGATGTAGGCTAGCTAAATAGTATGAGGCACTGAGATATAGAAGATTAGTTAAGAACATGTTCGAAGTAGATCCTCCATATGATTACTTGGAGTGGATCTATGTTACAAAATGTTTATTCAGCTAATCTTTACTAAACAGAATAATAAAAAGTTATAATGAGACTTACCTAAGAAGGAGCCTAATATGTGGCTTAAGGTTAAGACGTGATAGAAAGTTTATGTTACTAAAATAGAGGGATCCCATCACGAAGAGACAGTAACCTAGCAGACCTAGAGTAAAGCACCTTAGAGAATAAAAGTAATAGTGTTAGATGATGAATGATATCTATATGACTTAAGTTAGTCAGGATCCAAAGATAGACCAAATAGTAACCATAGTCTAGTCCAGAATAGACTGGGACTGACAGACAAAAAGAGTTAAAAGATAGTAAAGAGATATAAAAGTTACTCTATATGAGGTGGAGATTGATCCGCTCACCTGAGACATTTTATCGAATAGTTTACCAAAGGCATTCTTCTCAGTTAGATAGAGATGAGCGTGAGGCTAAAGGTTAAAGCAGAGAAAGAGAAACTCTTTGATGAATACTTAGCCGAATTCATCCACATGAACAATGAGAGTTGAATGACTAAGAAGTTAGTTCAAGGATTAAATTCCGTGTTACAAAGAAAGATTTTTTCTTAGGTAGTTGTAGAAGTTCAATAGAGTGGTAGATGGATGCAAAATAAGAAAATAAGTTTATGATGATTAGAGAGAGAAAGGTAGCCATAGTTAAAAAGATAAAGTGACTTCCTTATTTCCTACATAAGAAACAATAATTAAGGATCTGACAATGATCTGATCAGATAATGTGATAGATAGTCTGATAAATAATATGATAAAGGAAAGAATGCTTTAAAGTTTACCTAGTTAATTGTTTAATTACAAGGTGCGTATGAGGGATAGTTGAGCAAATTATGTGATATGGCTTATATTGCCATAAGTTATGATGAGTAGTTGCATCTCTTTGCAGTTGTCATATGATGACATGCATGTTAGAGAATGCTTAAATGATTGCATCTCCTTGCATATTATGCATGTTAGAGTATGCTATGATGAATGAATACTCTCCTTTTGCATTACATGCAGGATAGAATAGATATGATGAGAAAGTTTTGAAAAAAAATTATTGCTCCCATGCCATACGATATGGAATTAGATAATTCAACCTGGTAATGATAAAGCAATAGAAAAGTGATAAACGAGATAGTTAGCTAGTTAATTCCCAAAGAATAGAATGAGAATTTATGACTAGGAAATGATAGTCAATTAGATAAATAATGGGATTAAAGATGAATGCTAGTGACAAATCTATAGACATATGATTACAGTACTCAGGACATATCCCTTCAGTAGGGATAAGATACATGAATGATGTGCTATGAACATGAAATGAAATGAGATGCAATGATGAAAGATGATGTAGCTCTAAGAGGGAGCAGCATCTATGCAATAGAAGTTAACATTTTTGCAATAGAGCTAGTTGCTCTTGCAATATAGTCAGATTGCTCTTGAGATAGAGCCAAGAGAATGAACAGATTATGATGGATATATGTATGGTAGAGCCTATGTAGTTCTCTGCAGTAATGGACATAGTCAAGTTATGAAAGATGGGGATGATATGAGAAATTCTTGAGTGATAGAGGAAATGAATAAGGTCCTAATGGATAATATTGGCTTTTGTAATCATTTTTGGGGAATTATTTGTTGAGTTAACAACTATGTGGAAGTGACTAACCTTGTAACTTTGTCTATTAGTTTAAGTCTTCCAGAGATGAGAATATAGTATAATGGAATCGCAGTAGATTCTGGAGGATTGCAGTTAGATCCTAGTATAGCTCACAAAGAATAGAATTCTAAGATCACAGTTAGATCCTGAAGAGGCTTACAATTGATTGCAGTAGATCCCGAGGGTCACAGTAGACCTAGCATAGAAAAAGAAAGTATTGAGCCGTAAGTATAGTATTTCTTTGGAAAGACGAATACCAAGGAAAAGGTTTAGGTATAGAAGCTTCATAAGTTGGTTAACTCATAACAAAGAAAGTACCCATGATGTTAATTTCATATAGCCTTATTACTATTAGGGACTGAACTCAGAATCTTCTTACACAAAACATGAACTAAGTGATCAAAGTTAAAGTTGCTAATCCTAAGTACCAATATTTATAATAATATCTCATAAGATATGAGAAGGGGTCAAATAAGAATAAAGAGATCCCTAAGATGAGTTTACAGAGAATAAGAATGAGAGACAAATATATCTTCTAGATGAAGATAAAGAGATTAGAAGGCTAGATAGACCCAAGAGAGACAGTATAAGAAGGGTTTAAGATAGTAAAGTACCAGAGTTGGAGCCTGTTAGCACCAGTGCTTCAGATTTATATCTGTACTTTTCAGTTAAGCGTGCTCAGGCAAGAGTAGCATAATGATGGGTGAGCCCCTGGGAAGTGATGAAAATGGTGTAAATGCCACAGAAGTTTGGCATATATGCACAGAGTTATGTAAAATGATAGAAAGAGCTATGAAAAGTTAGAAAGGGTTATAAATAGTAAGAGACTAGAACCTTTATGTCAAGTATAAATGAAATGGATTTGAAAGGAAATATTTAGAAAATATTTCTTAAAAGCTAGCAAAATTATAAGTTAAAGAGAATGTTTAACTTATAGTATCTCAGAATATGTTATGGCAATGCAAGATAGACCATGATATAGCTAGATTTGGCAGATATACCATGATACAACATGAAAAATATGTAATGAGATACGTTATAAGAAATATGTAATGTGATACATAATGAGAAATATCTATAAAGAAGTACAATATGAAGTGGCTTTATAGCTAGCTTTGTAAACAGATAAAGAAGCTTCCTTTTTAAAAGGGATAAGATGTTTAAATGTTATGTTACATGTGAAATAACAAATGATATCTTTCACTACTTGCATGAAATGCCAGGCATTACGTTATGTTTGTAAAATATGCTAAAGCTCTAAATGTTAGAGCAGTGCAAGCTCTATATGATAAAGCTGTGCAAGCTCTGAGTGTTAGAGCTGTGCATATTAAAGAAAGGAATGCTTGAGCTCCTATGTTAGAGTTTTTCATTTATGGGCAGGCATGTAGTCCTGCAATATGTTGGCTAGGCATTATGCATGTTAGAGTATGTGCACCTAACTAGTAGTAAAGTAAAGAAAGAAAGAATAATGACATAAGTCCTCTCTCTGTATTATGATGAGTTATTAACGATGATAAGAAGAAAAGAAGTATGATGAGATGAAAATGAGATATAAAGCTTTGCGGATGTTAACAAAATTCCATTAGATACTCAGATGAAGTAATAAGTGATTTCACTAAGAAGTATGAAGAGTAGTTGATAGAAGCTTCATAATATATCAATATTCGAGGGAGTTTTATATGAAAGAAATGGACACTACTCACAAGTCCAGTGTAGTGAGAAGTCCATATGAAAATAGATGCAAAGCAAGTAAGCAAGTAACAGAATGAAGTAGCATTCCACTCTGATTGAGTTGATTTAGAATAGCAGAAAAGTAATAACAGTAAAGATATGAAGATTTGCGGACATGGAAGGTGCTCCGCTAAGATGTCAAGATAGATACCCCAATCCTTAGTCATAAAGAAGACAAGGATATCTATCCAAGATTATTGACTAAGATACCAAGTAAATTTTGAGGACGAAATTTATTTTAAGGGGATAGAAATGTCATATCCTAATTTTTTTTCCTATCCGTATAATACTCATAGTGGAAAGAGTTTTGGAAATATTGTGATGATGACTAGAAAGGAAAAATAATGATTAGATAAAGGTATATAGATGAGAGACTAAAATAAAAAGTTTAAAAGTTGTATGGTAAAAAAAGAAAGTAGACAAAAGCTTTGGGTCATTAAGTGTAATTATGAAAAGTTGAGGGTCTAAAGTGCAATTTTCAAAAGTTCTCAGAATCATATCAGTCCTAAATTTTTTCAGAAAAGAGAAAATTATTCTGATCAGTTTGACACAACACAGAATTTTAATGAGGTCCTAAAAAATTTATATTAATTTATGAAGAAAGGAAAATTAATACAGTATCCTCTGGACCTCATAATTAGATAAAATTTGGTAGTAAATTCTTATAATTAATATAAGAATTTTTAAAACTAACAGAGCTCAAAAATGAGTTCTGTAGAATTTATTATGGAATTTACAGTATATTAAAACACCCGATAAATATGTTTTGGGGGAATTTCTCGGGAATTGAGCCCATGAAGAAAGTGGATCATGTAGAGGGCCCAATGATATTTTCATATAAGTATGCGGGTCAGGGCTAATAAAGACTTAGAAAAATATAAAATTATGAAAATACCACTGAAAGTATGCCACTGTTTTGTGTCATTGAGTCAGAGTTAGATGAAGGGTATTTTGGTCATTTGGATAGGTAGAAAATGTCCATGCAAGTACAAGAGTGATTATTCAGTGTCAGCATATGTCCTGATAAGAAGTAAAGAGGTATAAAATGACAATTATGCCCTTAGGGTTAATATAGTGTAAGATAGTGAACCAAGGGTATTTCAATCATTTGCCAAGGGATCTGTAATTAAGTTTTGACCCAATATAAGAGTGTCAATGGTAGGAAGAATCTAGATATTGGATTTAAGGTCAGAAAGCATAATATGAAATCTCAGAAAAATTAGATTCAGAAAACAGTCTGGTTTTTGGGGAATTAGACTGAATCGGTACCGGATTAGACTGAAATTTTTCCAGATGCTTCAACCCTTTAGAATTTCGTCACATGGGCTTTAAGGTGTCCTTTGATGATGTCATCTGATTAGCTTCTATGTTGAAACATCCTACTTTTACCACCTCAGAGTACGTATTCGGAAGCATATTTGATTAGCGGAAGCATTACATTAGCCCAAAAATTAAAATCTAAAACTTGCTTATCGGGTACTGTTCACTTGGTAATTTTTAGATTTACAGTCTAACTTTAAAAATTCACAACTAATTGTAGAAGACTCATATGGAGATGCTCCAGATTTCTAATTGAAGCTCTTTCATAACTCTTTAAGGGAAAAATATAAATCTGGACATTGAAGCAGAAGTCATGCAGGATATTGACTGAAGAAGTATACTAAAAATTCAAAGACTTTGCTCTTTGTAAATGATGATTGAATCAATGAAGCACATTAACTCATTAGTCCAAATGACCCAAGTAGCAAATATATTATAGTGACACATTAAGCGTAAGGCTTAGATGTCTTGGAATCTTTTTGAATTCAAAGACTTGAACTTATGACTAGCGTGTTAAACAGAGGAATGTTTAACTCATTAAATGATAAAGAGTTCAAGTGTTTGATAGCACAATTAAGAAGATGTTTCTGGAAGATGAATTTGGAGAAATTTGGAAATAAGTATATTAATCTCCAATACTTATTCCCATATATTTTAAAAGTAAGTTTTCAAAATCATTTTCATGTATTTTGTACAATTAATATATTTGATGCAAAGATTTGAAAATTACTTTTGTCTTTGAAATCATGAATATGCACAGTTATAAATCAGGATCAATATTTGAAAACATAAATATGCACAGTTCAGTTTATAATATATTTAGCAATTTGAAAACAATGTTGACTACTAAAGGAATATAACAAGGAACAAGCAATCGTTAATGTAGTCTAGAATTCAATTAATCACAATAATGAAATAAAGATTATATTTTACCATATTTCTCCTCAGTCTTCTGTAAGTTTGTTTGATTTTGGAAAGTTGATTTTGAATTTACTCCAGCATCACAATTCAAGCTTCATTGGTTCATCTTTGTCAAGATTTGAATTATTTTTCTATGAATCCACAAATCTTGAGATGAACTTTATGAATTATATTTCCTACAAAACAATGTTCTTTTCCTAGTATCCAACTTGGTTTGGATCCATCAATGATTAGTTTGTAGGAAATAGGACATAATTCACATGCTCAGAGAATATGAACAATTTAGAACAATTGAGCATGATGAGATAAATATGTCTTTATGCATAAGATATATTTTCCATTTTCAAAAACTTGTATGCATAGAGAATTAAGCTATTGATCATTTCCTTTCCTTTTTTTTTAAAGTATTTATAAGTTAAGTTTCAGTAGGAGTATATAAAAGGATTTTAGAAATAAGTGGCAATGCTCATTCTAAAGACACAGATGTAAGCTTTAAAGGTATGTTAAACATGATAATGCATAAAGTTTACCATTGGACCCATTACATCTTTTGATTTATTCTGTCAAATGATTACAATGGTCTCTCAATTGATATGGACTTTTAACCTCAAGAGATCCTTCTTGTTCTATTCTCCTTAAGGTAATTGATTGGTACAACATGATTTATTTTTGAGGTAGGACGTACTCCTTGGGCCTTTTTCCATTTCTTCTTATAATTTGACTTTAAAATTGTAGCAATGGTGCTCATTGTGTTCTCTCATATAATGTAGCTTTCACTTATGCATTAGGAACTCTTGGATGCCCCTTTTTTCATGTACCATGCCTATTCCTTTTAATGCTATCCTGCACATTTGAAATACTGGAAGGACATTTTGGTACCCATTTGACTTAGGTCCTTGAGCATTAGTTTCGGATCTTGATTGTCCTTTAGGAACCCAAACCATATTTCTCACATTAGAATTTCTTCTTATATAGCATGTGTAAGAAATATGACATATTTTACTACAATAATTAAAGACAACAGAAAGATACACTTTTGTAGTATATATGCATGTATTGTATTGGTCGAGTGGAAGTATATTATGATCATTGTGCACTATTTTTCCTATTTGTGATATTATCCTATTTGGAATATAAATTTTTGCTTTTCAAAATAGAATCAATGATTGGTTAAAAAAATTATATCATGAAAACTTTTGAAATCATTTTACCTAAATTCACAAGCGGTATTGAAATGATTAACTGTTGATGCATTTTGAGCTCTGAATAAGGATTCATCAGATTTATGAACTTTGAGCTCTTCTTGATTATCTCTTTCCTTTTGTTTGTCCGTGTTAACCATTTCATGAAGATGTTAAGAGATTTCTCCTTTTTCAACACCATCTTCCATTTGTTCATCAGATGTAGATTTGTAAAATTTAATTACTAATGATGAACTGTCAACACTAACTTTAATATGATAGTCAGAGGAATAAATATAATCAAGAGTTTTAAAAATATCTCTAACATTAGAGAAGAATTTGATTTTCAAATAAAAACTTTCACATAAACGCATTGTATAAAATTTTCATTGTTCTAAGATTAGAAAATATAATTTCTTTTTATTTTCATTCTAATCATTTTTTGATTTAAAAATAAAATCGTTTGAAACGATTTTCCTCATATTAAAATTAAGAATTTTAAAAAATATGGTCATCTGACCTTTCTAATATAAAAACTCATAATTTTCTAAAACAAGAGGAATTATGATATCAAAACCTTCAAAAAATATTTGAAAATCAACTATATCACGATCTTTGCATTTGAGATCGTTAAATCCTTTAACAAGTAACCATACTCTGATACCAAATGTTAAATATAGTTTTATCACCAAAGAGGGTAGTGAATTGGGTATTTTTAAAAATTTAAAAATTCTAAAAATATTTGGATAAAATTAAAGAGTTAATTTTAGAAAGATATTATCAAAGGAAGAAGTTGAAGAAGAAAAATTGTGCAGGTCAAATTATACTGGTTTAGCCTAATCCACTTGGCCTATGTCCAGTCCCTAAAGATCTCCTCTGAGTGTTCCATTATCTCCAAGATTCCATAGGCTTTTTGTGCATCAATACATTCATGTGAGAATTCCCTCTCACTCCCCTTACAACCCGTAAGGTCACAATCAGTAAGAATTCCTCTCACTCCCCCTTACACCGGTAAGGTAATAATCCATTGAAGAATCCACTTGAACAAATTAGAGAAAAGCTTATACAAATGAAACTCTCTTAGTAAAGTGAATTTTGATACAGACTTAAGTTCACTATCTAAGTTTATTTCTTCTAAGAATATATATGCTCTCAACCAAAAGAGGAGAAAAAGAGTATAATAGAGACAATCACTGAGTATGATCAAAATGCATATTTATCAATTGTTGTATTGTCATACGTTGATTCCAACTTCTTCTATTTTCTCATTTTGGCTTCTTTTATACTTCACCTTCATAATTCTATTGAAGTAGCAATTGATATAGTTGTTATTGAATATAATTGTTATTACTAACATGGACTTTTGGCTCTTTATTGATTTATTTGTTTGACCTTATTTCAGCATGTAGATGATCTTAAAATATAGTTTAGAGAAGGTATATAATCAATGTAATCATAAAGTAAGTTTTTTCAAATGATTTAGAATTAAAGATAAAAATATGATAAAATCTTGTTTAAACTATTTTTCACAAAATGGCCTAATCTATATAAGAACACCCTTATCAAAAATGTCTTTGATAAATTGCTGAAGAATTACATTTGAAACAGTTAAAACTTTATCGAGCAATTCTTCGATAATCATCCTTATCGAAAAGGACTTTAATAAATTGTAAAAAGATAATTCATGATTTATCTAATAGTTCTTTGATAAATGTCCTTATTGATAAACTATTTAAAATATATTCTTTCAAACATATGCTTTCAGATTTATCGATATATTTTACAATATGTTATTTATCGAAGTATTCTTCAATAAATATGCTCTTTAAATAGCTTATCATAAATGCTGAAGAAAACTATTTTCAAATCCTTTTAAACATTCTGATATTTTCTCGAATCATATATTATATTTGGAAACTCAAGTTCATATGATCATGTTAACAAATAAGATCAATACTCAATATCATTTAGCAATATAGGCACCAAGTTCATCTTTTAGTTCAATAGATCAAAATAGATATCAAATCATAATAGAGAAAGTTGCATATAATCAATTAAGATCAAGCTATAAAATTCGTGTAGATCATTCATTCAATCAAATCCACGTAATTAATAGACTCATAAAAGTTATTACAGGACTTGTTAATAAGAATTTCAATAGATTAAGCTTAGCAAATGATCTTATCGAAGATCTCCTTGATAAATGACCTGATTGAATAGTTCATCGATAAGAGCATAATGAATCTTACTTTGAATCTTTCATGAATAACCTTATCTTCATAAATTCAAGACAAATCCAACCACATATGATTCAAACAAATCAATCATGATAAGAAATGAATCATCATCAAAACATTTCAATCAATCAAATCACATCAACAACATTAATCAATATTAAGATTAGAGGGATTTGAATTTGAAACAACTTATTTCTTTTTCTCAAAATTGATCTTATATAATTTTACAACTTAGAATTCCAAAGATCAATTTGAGAGGAAAAATGACCAAGTCACTGTTAAAATATTGTTCAGGAAAAATAGAATAGCCTTTTTAATCCTGATTTAAAGTCACTAAGTTATAAATCATTTTGATAAGGAATAAACACAATATTATTTTTATCAATCAAAAGCAAATAGTAAGAATATGTGAAAGATCATTTTTCAGTGCTTTTAAAATTATTCTCTTACTTATTGAAGAGTTATATGATAAATCCCCTTACTGAATAGTCCTTCGATAAATGAATATTTGAAAAATAACTTCTTTTGAAAAGAAGATATTATTGATCGAAGATCTTATTGTTAAATACTTTGTTCGATCAATGCTTCAATAAATTCTTTTATAAAATCTTTTTACAAACTGAGTCATTATAAAACTTATAGAAGACTTATTCGATAAATCCGCTTATCGAATAGAGTTTCGAATAATTCCAGTTTTAAGACCAATAACTAAGAATTTTTATAAACCAAAATTTGATTGATTTATTGGAGTCTTTATCGATAAGAAAACTTATCAAATAGATCTTCTATAAATACTTTTTAGAAATTATATTTTTCTTTAAAAAAAATTTTAATTTATCAAATAACTTATCAATTAATTATATCTTCGATAATATTATTGATAAATATTCTTTAATTGTTTTTAAATTTTTTTTCAATTAATTATCATCGTTGAAATATTTGAGTCTAACAAGTTAAACGTAGTATTGGGCACCTTTGTTGAAATATTTTGCGAAATTCATGTTTTAATTTTTGGTTGAGCTTACTTGAAAACCCATTAAATTTTGAGTTCAAAACTTGTTACACCTTGACCGAACTTTGCCGTTATCAATGGTCAAAACCTTTAACCGAACGTTTTGTCCATTGGCAACTATGACATCGACAAGGGTAGTTCCTTCTCTTCTTCTGTGCTGTGCCTACTCACCTTATGTTGTCAACGGTCAAAGAAAATAAGTCCCAATGGTGATTTCCCCTCCTTGCGCACAAGTTAAACGCATTTTCAGGCACCTTTTGTTAAAATATTTTGCAAAATTCATGTGTTAATTTTTGGTTGAGCTTACCGGAAAACCCATTAAATTTTGAATTTAAAACTTGTTACCTCTGGACCGAACTTTACCATTATCAACGGTCAAAACCTTCAACCGAATGTTCTTTCCATTGGCAACAATGACACCGATGACACTTGTAAATTGTGTATAAAGATTGATAAATATTAATATTAAAATTTTTAAATATAAAGTACTAATATCATAATAAAATATTATTAAAACAAATATAATATTCTCAATTGCTTACCAGTTTTGTTGGCAGTGAAGATGATTGTGATTGTGATTCGATAATCACCTAGTAGGCTAGTAGGCGGTCAAGTTGGTCTATTAAAATGACATTTAGATTTTTCATAAGGGTAAGAAATAACATGAGTTATCGGGTATTGGTCTAAGTAGAAAGAGTTTTGGTCACTTAAATATGATATTTCAGTTCGAGTCAGTATAAATGCAGAAAATACCACTCTCTCGCTAATGCTATCTCCCTACTTGACAAACACTAATAACCCTTACTCACTTACGATAGCTTCTATCTCCTTCCCCTCAGTCATACCTTCTTCCCTATACCTGATTGTGGCGGTAACCAATTCCTCTACATCACTAGCTACTATAGAAGTCTGTACCAACACTGTGGTAGTAGCCTCAACTGCAATGGCACTAGCAACACATCTTTGGCATCTTTAGCTCAATTAGCGTCCACCATAGTACGAACAACTATTCCTCTTATGGTGTCAGCTTCGTGGACAACTTCAACGAATGGCGAGAGAGAGACAAAGTAGAAAAGGAGGAACTTGATTAATTGATAAGTTATTTGATAAATCAGAAACAGAAATAAAACATATTACTTAAAATAAAAACAAAAGAGGAAATTATATATTTAATCATGCAAGAGAAATAATAAAATCAATAAAAACACAACAAAGTTATATATTTAATCATTTAATTCATGTAATCAATTAAAGTATAAAATAGTCACAATTACTATAATAATACCTATTAAATATGATAAATTTCTTAAATTAGATAGGAAATAATATGATAAAATAAAGATTCATCAGTCTACCTAAATGCTATAACTGAAATTATAGTAAAGTGATATTGTTTAGATATTGAACACGCTCTAAATAATCACATATCTATCTCATTCGTCAGCTAAATCTACCGACCATGAGTCATTTAGTTCAAGAGTTTAAACAATTGAGGTATGATCTTTGTCAATGGCGAGTGGAGGCACTTGGGCATGCTGTTGGGGTTCGCTCGGTAGAGTAGATGAACAATTCGTCGCAATACTGGACTCCAATTTTTTAATATAAAAAATTCCCTATTAAAACCCGATATAGCCCTAAAGTTTAGAGAATTTTTATAAGAGATTTATAAGAACGCTTATCAAAATAATCATCATTACGATAGTAGAAATCAAACACGTATCCTTATAAAATATAAATTTATTATTTACTATATATACAAACTCTTAATTAATATACTCTAATTTTAGATACACAAGGAGACCGTCTCCTCATCGGGATCATTCCCTCCAGCGCCTGCTTCCACGTTTTGGACATCTTTTTGATATAGTTTAACTCCAGAATTTGCTCAGCCTACTTCTATCACCTTGGATGGCTCCTATTACCATATATGGTTGAAGAGTATGCATGGTTTTTTCAAAGGACATAACTTGTGGCACTATGTCAGTAGTATTTTTTCTTTTTTTACATTGTACGATGGTCAAGGTATAAAGGCAGTTTTAACATTTCCTCTCTCCTATGTGGTGGTAAAGTAACTAATGTTTATAAGATTTAACAGACTTGACAATTTTGCACTATTTAGCATCCTTTATACGCATTTTTATACCTAAGAATTTTATGGTGCCAACTACCTATTTGTGAATGATTTGTCAGTAAATTTGTATCTTAATCCAAATGAAAATTGGTCAGGAAAAGCCCATTCACTATTTAGTGAAATGACAATTGTCATATCATAATTTTTCCCTATCTGCATAGTACTGATAGTGGAAAGAGATTTAGAAAGGATTATAGTGAAGATAAGAAGGAATGATAAAGGTTATATCAGTCCTGAAGAAGGAGAAGGACTAAAACGCAAAGTAGAAAAGGTTAAAGGCCAAAAGTTAAAGTAGAAACAAGATTTGGGCCAAAAGTGGTAATTTCTAAAAGTTTAGGGACCTAAATATAATTAAACAAAAAGTCAGGGACCCAATTGTAATTATAGAAAGATCAGCCTGAAATGGGTTAGAACTGCCCAGAATTATTTTAGTCCCATATTCCATCAGTAACTAGAGGAAGGTATGCTTGATAATCTGACATGATACAGAAATTTTATTAGGGCTCTAGACAGCAGATATTTATCTGATAGTCTAAAAGTTATCTGAAATTTTATCAGATTTTGTGGACTTCAGATATAAGTGGACAAATTATAGGGAAGTGTGCCCTACAGTGTCAGATGTCCTGGATCTGACAGAACTCCAGAAGAAGTTCTGTATAAAAAGTTATTCACATATCAGTGAATTTTGACGGGAGTTTGTTAACACCCGTAATCCGATAATGGAACTTATTGGTATGTAAGCCTGGATAGAATGAGATCAGATGACCTCATATATAGGCCCATAATGACACCAAGGAAGGCCCAAAACCCAGGGTACCAGTCTATCAGTAGAAGGGGCCAGTGCCAGAAAAAGTGCGAAATTACGAAAATGCCCTTGGATGCCCAAATTGTACCAGAGATGGATGAAGGGCATTTTGGTCATCTAGGATAGGCTAAAAACATGACACATGGTATAAATATGATTAGTTGAGCCAATATATGCCCTGAGGCAGTACAAAGAGGGGTGAAATGACAATTATACCCTTATGGTCAATATAGTGTAAGAAAAGACACCAAGGTATTTTGGTCATTTCCCAAGGGATCTGTAATTAAGTTGTGGCCAATACAAGTATGTCAATGGTGTGAGAAGCCTAGACATTGATTTCTAGGACAGAATACAGATTCTGGTATATTATAAAAAATTAGGAACAGAAAATAGTCTGGTTGCTGTGAAATTGCACCGATCGGTACTAGATTAGACTGGAATTTTTCCAGAAGCTTCCTTACACTATGAGCACACCACCTAATCCCTTGAGGTGTCCCTTGATGGGTCCCACATGATGTCATAATTATTATTTTATGAAAAAGTTAAATCCAAGATTAAATGTGGGCCTTTAGATCAAATAGTAACCAAATCAATCTTGGCCATTCATTTTTCTTGGATTTTGGCTATAAATACCCCTCAATTCTAGTTCAGAACTGTAAGCTCATGTACCCTTAGGGAAGCTCTTGCAAAATGGAAACTCAAGCCAAGACAAAGAAGATTCAAGGTTCCAAAGTTCAAGCAAGCTAGAGATTAAAGGTAAGCAATTTCTCCTAGCTTATTTTCCTTTGATTTGGGAGCTTGAACTTAGGGTTTTGATGGGAGAAAAGTTGAGTTTTCTCTAAGAGGTGGTGCTGCCCAAAGACCTTAAAGGAAAGGGGAAAGAAGAAATTAAAGTTAGAACTATATGATTGAAGCTTAAACAAGCTAGTTAAATGGTTGGTTGTTGAATCAAATTGATATTCTTGACTTTGCCATAGTGTGCCCTATTTGGTATGCACTGTTCATGAGGGAAGGAAATTGAATTTCAATGATTTAATGCTTCCATTGAGTTTGTATGATGATTTTGTGTAGAATTGGAAAGGTTTTGAACCTTGGAAACATTAAAATCTCAAGGTTGTAGTCTTTGAGATTCCTTACGGTTACTGTTCACTCACATGAACAGTGATTGAAATTTCATGATTTTGATGGTTCCAATGTTTTTAAAATGAAAAGTTGTATGGGGTAAAGTGGAGAAATAAGTATGGGAAGCATTAGAATCAAAATGAGAATTTTTGAAAGAAGTGTATGCTTATGTTCAATTCTGTACAGCAGGCCATGAAGGAGCTGGAATTTCATGATTATAAGCTCATAAATGAGTTCAAAAGATGAAATTATATAGGGTAAAGTCAAGACATCAATTGATTCAAGAGCCAAGTGGATTAGTGAATATTAGGGAAAGTTATGACAATAAAGAGGGTAACAAAGTTAATCTTGAACATGGTTGGAGTTCATAAGTCCTAATGAATTATGCGATGAATATGAATGTGTTTAGGACCTTGAAACATCCAAGAACATGTTGGGAAGTGATTGACATAAAGGTTTATTGGTTGGAAAGCTAGGAAGCAAATGCTAAAGATCAAGAGGAAAGCTTAAGTGCAAGGTAGTAAATTTATCTCTTTATGTGCTTGATATGGTATGCTTATGTGTCGACATGTATATATTATTTGAATGATGCTGTGACATGATAAATAGTGTTGAATGTATATTTTCCATGGCCATGCACTTTATGTAAAAGTATATAGCATGATAGCATGTCACTAACTAAAGAAAGTTTAATGAAATTACATATCATGCATTAGCATCCATCTTGCATATTTAAGTGGTAATGTTTGCTCCTGAGATTCCCTAGAATCTCACTCTCCCATAACCAACCAATTTAGGTCAAGCATGAATAAAAGGTATGCATGGAAAAGAGCTAAAGAATGGAAGAAAGGAAGTGAAGTATTGAGATTTTAGCATATACTATAAATTGTCCATGTATGTAAATGCCATATAAGGTGTCCATTTATGTGATGAAACTATTGTAATACTTATGGCATATGTACATGATGTATATGAATGTTAAGAAGCGTATTTGATGGCCTGTGCATGCTGAAACAATTATTGGAAATGAAAGAAAAGAAACTAGAATGGTAAAAACGTAGGTTCTGAAGCAGTTTTGTTGTGGCTTCAGTTTGATCTAGCAAATGAAGGAATTATTTTACGAACTTTTATGAGCATGTAGAACACATCCAGATATTTACATGCATAGGTGGAACGTTTCATTTGGATGTGTATATCAAGAGAAATGAATTTCCAAAGTAAGGGACCAGAATCTATTTCCAGAGTTTTTGATCAAATGAACAGTAAACTTCAACGAATAAACTATATCAATTGGCGAATTATTTGGTCTGGAAATTATTTTTAACTTAAATTTTAAGATGTTATCTTCATTTACCTTTTTGAACCACTTCATTTCGAGTTTTCTAGAATTAATTATGATTTTTTGAAGTTCATTGCGTAATCTGGAATACCAGATGAACAGTAACCCGAGAAAGAGTAAAATTCCAGATCTGGCCAATGGACTTCCAAGGTCTTATAAGTGGTTCTAAATGCTACTGAATGGTCCCTAAGACGTATAAAAGTAAGGATGTTACAACAATTCACTACATTTCCTCTTCAAAGATCTTGAAAAGTCTGTTAATTGAATTCTATTAGTCTTCAAGAACATTGCCCAGAGAAACCAAACATAAGGACCAAAAGCAGAGGAAGAATACATAATATGGAATATACTTTGCTCATAATATATATAAACTACATGGAACAATACACCCGTTGCTACAAAATATTGCCTTATTCTTTAACATAATAGTGCAGTAAAAATTCTCACCAAGACAACTCTTGCTTAAGCTGTCCAAGAAACCACCGTGACATTTTTAATATATAAGCAAGACCGGACTCTATCTAAATGCTACAAACTCTGACTATTAATAAAATATGTTGTCTATATTTGTAAATAATGAAGAATGAGAGGAATGTCTTGAGAGTTGGTCTGGCAACTGTTCTGTGACTAAGAGGTAGAAGAGCCCCATAACTCCAGTATGAGGTCAGCTGATGCAGCTGTAGTTGGATTCTAGAGTTACAGTTTCACCGTCAATTATCTTGACCGAACCAAGTTGAGGATAACAAGTGGTCATTCCTATAATGTAGCCTTCTTCATTCCCTGCCTCCTTTCCAGTTCCATAACTTGGTATTGAAGAACAGATGACCTTTTCATCCTGAAACCATCTCCCTAATTTTAGAAAACAAGCTATACTGCTATGATACCACAGTGGTGTGAATTCAAGGAAGATCGTTGATTTAAAGCTATAGAAGATTTCAATGAAGTGCAAGCTCTGAGGAATTATTTAAACTTTAGCCTCTGTACCCTCCAAATCACAAATATTGAAGGAAGGTTTTCTACAAGGAAATGATGCCCTTACTAATTGGTTAAAAAACAATTCACCCATTTCTTGCACATAGTAAATTTCTCATAAAAGCTCAAATACTATTGATAACTGAAAATTACAACCCGATTTAATTTACTGGGTCACATTCATCACTTATGACTTTTTCCATGTTGAAAGTTTTGTATATAATACTGAAAAATATAAATTGAGTACCACCTGCCCATACAGAGTTGAATCGATTCCACCTGAATGTTGATGGGTAACCCCATAGATGACATAGCTGCCTCTTGGCATTGGGAGGCTTGTTCTCTTGACATCAATGCAGCCATTGCCATCCTTCTGGTTATTACTGCAAGACTCAACTTGATACTCAACCTGTGACAAAGAAATACTTGTTGTCCAGAAACAAGAGACCATAATTATGTTTTAAAGTTGAACTAGAATTCAGACCAATGAACTTGTCGACTGAATGATTACTTACCTTGCAGTTATGCTTTGCATTCAAGGCTTTTGAATTCGAACCATTTGGTACTTGCAAAGCATAAGTCGCGTCAATTATATAAATCTTAACAGGAACTATCAAATCACTCTAGTCAACCCACTTAACTGTATATCTCAAGTAGAGGCTTCTCCTTGGTCCCTCAAAGCCTTCCTTCACCCTGCATTGAGTCTTATCATAGCAGCACAACAAACCACCCAAATAATCAGGCCTCAAAGGCCGGTCATATTCATCCACTGTGATGTTATAAAGATCACACTTGCACTCAGTATACCCCAACTTGTCTTCTACACCTCTAGTGTCAATGGCATGGACATTAAGCAACCATTTCTCCTCAAACCCATCTGGAATGTCTACAGTATTACCTATTTCTATCCCAAAAGGATCTGGAATATCTGTAGCCGTTCCTCGTGTTTCAAATCCATGTAAGGAATTGGAAGACACGCAGCGGAAATTAATTTAAAATTTTTCCCCATTCCTTGACAGGATCTACCGTATGTGTTTAAGTCAAGTGAAAAGAAGCATTACCCTTGGTGTTCCTCAGCAACTTCCACAGCTTCTCTCCTCTACTGGTGATCTCTTTCCGATCGCAAGAAGATGTCCACAGCTTCTCTCTGCGGCTCGTGCTCTCTTTCTGATCGCAAGAAGTTGACGCCTCAGGTCGGCTTCCTCTACTGGTATCCACACGAACAGTGTTCCAACCACAAATGATGTGCTAGCGTCTCCTGTCCCTCTAAGGCTCTCTCAAGAATTCGTCCTCTCCGTCTCTACTTCAGCAGTTTCTTATCTGCAAACCTTTTGTAGATTCTGATCAGCCTTTTGTGTTGTGTGTTGTGTACCAAAAACGTAGCTCCTAAAATCATATATATAGGATACTCTGCGTTTTCCTCAATCGAATTGGATCTTAGAATTAATCTATATTAATTTTGAAATTAATACAATATCACATATTGTATAATTTGATAAGAAACTAATTAAATAAATAATGTTTATATTAAATCCGTCTCACAGATTTAATTCACCTATTTATTTAATTTAATAAAGATAAGATTGGACTATATTTTATTTATTGTCATAAATCAAATTTGAGATATCCTATCAATTTGAATTTCAAATTCAAACGTGATAGAGATTTAATTTATAAGGAATTTATCCTTATAAATTAAATCCTATATATCCCTTATATATAATATATATATACAAATATAAATATAAATAAATATATACATCAAACCTAGATCATTCATTGAATCTAGACACGTCTTAGATTCAATGAATCTGGACATCATAGCTCGTGTTGGGCTATTTTGTATGTGACCTTGTAGGCCCATATGAAGTTGGCAGTGGGCCATTTGCTATACTGGCCCACAAGTCGCAAGCGGTCTCTAGCAAGACATAACGACTACCCAAATCATATGCGGATCGATAAACGATATAACCTTTTATACAACCATATCATGTCCCTTCTGTCACGCGATATTTTAGTCATGGATGAGGCATGGATAATGTCATCCTCCTATTCCTGACCGTTACTTTCTCGATCCCTGAGTAGTCTAACTATAGAAATGGAACTACCTTTCCATTACAGTATGGCCATACATTTCTCAGACTCACTCATCGAGAGGCCCAGTAATATCTCTCTATAAATGTGAGGGACAGATTCCATCTTGACCATTCACATTCCTCCGCATGAAAAACCACTAAGCCCGAACATAGTCTTTATGATCACTCGGTCAAAAGTGACTTTTGACTAGGTCAAAGCTAAGCATTTGTCATGTAGGAATCCATGATGATCTCAGGCCATAAGGCATAGTGACATGGTTTGTATATGAGAGAAGCTTATGACGTAACCCATGCAGCTCTCTCATAGCGGGTCGGTCCAACACCTTATACTCTTACATGTGCTTATGACTTTGATTTATATCTTTATACATCTTCAAAGTCATACTGGTCTTATTTCATCTTTGCTCCCGCATAGATGATCGACCAGGGACATTTAGGATAAGATCATGAATTATCCAAGGATGGTCATCATAGTAAACATGCAAATAATATGATAACACAATTAATAAATTCATAAATCAATAATGTTCATAAGACAATAATTGGCTCCTAGGGCACATTTTCTAACAACCTCCCACTTGCACTATATACAATCATTAATTTGACTAATTTCCATTGACCTAACATGACGCTCATGCTTTGCCTGCACAAGCGGCTTTATTAGAGGATCAGTAACATTGTCTTCTCCTGCTACTTTGCATATTTTTATATCACCTCTATCGTTGATTTCTCTGATGAGATGAAATCGCCTGAGTATATGCTTGGTCCTTTGATCTGACCTAGGCTCTTTGGCATGTGCAATGGCACCGCTATTGTCACAGAGCAAAGTTATTGGATCTGAGATGGTAGGTATCACCCCTAGTTCCGTGATGAACTTCCTGATCCAAACGGCTTCCTTAGCTGCATCAGATGCTGCTATATACTCGGTTTCCATTGCAGAATCTGCTACAGTACCCTACTTAGAGCTCTTCTAGCTTACTGCTCCATTATTGAGGAGGAATATATATCCAAACTGCGATTTTTGGTCATCCTGGTCAGTTTGGAAACTCGCGTCTGTGTAACCAGTTACACATAGTTCATCATCCAATCCACCATAGACCAAGAATAAGTCCTTAGTCCTTCTTAAGTACTTAAGGATATTCTTGACAGCAGTCCAATAGCCTTACCAGGGTCCTATTGATATCTGCTAGTCATACTTAAGGCAAAGGAGACATCTGGTTGAGTACATAATATGGCGTACATGATAGATCCTATGGCCGGGGCATATGGAACTTTACTCATGCGACCTCACTGATCAGTTGTACTAGGACACATATCTTTGTTGAGGTGACTACCATGAGACATGGGTATGAAACCCCTCTTTGATTCGTGCGTACTGAACCTATACAGTATTTTGTCTATGTATGTACTCTGACTGAGTCCTAGAAGTCTTTTAGATCTATCTCTATAGATCCTGATTCCTAGGATATAGGTGGCTTCACCCAAGTCTTTCATCGAGAAAGACTTTCCTAATCAAGACTTGACAATCTGTAAGGTAGGAATGTCATTCCCAATAAGTAGGATGTCATCGACATAGATTACCAAAAATACAACTGTGCTCCCACTAACCTTCTTGTACACATAAGGTTCATCAATATTTTGAAGGAATCCAAACTCTTTGACTACTTCATCAAAACGATGATTCCAACTCCGAGAGGCTTGCTTCAGTCCATAAATGGATCTTTGAAGCTTGCACACTTTACCAGAGTCCTCAGAACGCACAAACCCTTCAGGTTGTGTCATGTACACATCCTCAAGGAGCTTTCCATTAAGGAAGGCTGTCTTGACATTCATCTGCTATATTTCATAGTCATAATATGCTTCTATGGCAAAGAGGATTCTGATTGATTTGGCCATTGCAACTGGGGAAAAGGTCTCATCATAGTCCACACCATGAGTTTGAGTAAATCCTTTTGCAACCAGTCATGCCTTGAACACATTTACATTGCCATCCATGTCAGTTTTCTCCTTAAAAACCCACTTGCACCTGACAATTTTTACACCTTCAGGCGGGTCGACTAAAGTCTAAACCTTATTGTCGTACATGGATTGCATCTCAGACTTCATGGCATTAAGCCACTTTTCAGAGTTTAGTCCCACTATAGCTTCTTGATAGGTAGTCGGCTCATTATGCTCAATGAGCAACACATCACGACTGTCATAAATCAGAAATCCATATCTCTGAGGCTGAAGTCGTGTCCTATTAGACTTTCATGGACCTTGCATGACTTGAGGAGTCTCAACAACTTGTTGTGAGTCTTCTCCATTTTCCATCTACAGTTCTGTGGTGTCTTGTGGCTCTCGAACTTCTTTGAGGTGTACCTTACTCCCACTGGTTCTTTTAGAGATAAATTCTCGTTCGAGAAAGATACCATTTCTGACAACAAACACTTTGTTATCAGCAGGGTTATAGACATAATATCCCTTGGTTTCCTTAGGATATCCCACAAAAAGGCACTTTAAGGACTTAGGCGCTAATTTGTCTGAGGCTTGTTGCTTAACATAGACCTCGCATCCCCAAATCTTGAGGAAAGACAAACTAGGCATCCTCCCAGTCCATATCTTATACGGAGTCTTTTCAATTGCCTTAGATGGAATACAATTGAGTGTGAACACAGCTGTCTCTAGGGCATAGCCCCAAAAGGAGGGTGGAAGATCTGTTCAACTCATCATGGATCGAACCATATCTAATAGTGTTCGATTCCTCCATTCAGAAACGCCATTCCATTGTGGTGTCCCTGGAGGAGTCAATTGTGAGACTATCCCACAACTCCTGAGATGATCTATGAACTCTTGGCTCAAATATTCACCACCCTGATTAGATCGAAGGGCTTTAATTGTTTTACCAAGCTGGTTTTGTACTTTATTTTGAAATATCTTGAACTTTACAAAAGATTCAGATTTATGGTTCATCAGATAGATGTACCCATATCTGCTGAAATCATCTATGAATGTTATGAAGTATGAATAACCTCCTCTAGCATTTGTGTTCATCGGTCCACACATATCTATATGTATGAGGCCTAATAAATCAGTGGCCTTCTCACTGTGCCCAGTGAAGGGTGACTTTGTCATCTTTCCTAATAAGCAAGACTCGCAAGTGTCATATGATTCAAAATCAAATGAGTTTAGAAATCCATCTTGATAGAGTTTGGAAATACCTTTCTCATTTATGTGGCCCAGACAATAGTGCCAGAGGTATGTGGGATTCAAATCGTTCGGTTTGACCCTTTTGGTGGTTATGTTATAGATATTTCCATGATTGGGTTGTTCCAAATTTAATATGTAATGATCAACATGCAAATCACCATGAGCATAGAAAATATCATTACGATAAATAGAACATCTACTATTCCCAGCAATGGAAGTGAAACCTTCCTTATCCAAATAAGAAAGTGAAACAATGTTACTACTTAAAGCAGGAACATAATAGCAATTGTTCAAAACTAACAAAAGCCCAGTGGGCAGAACTAATTCATAAGTGCCTACAGCTAACGCAGCAACCCTTGCTATGTTTCCAACTCCTAGGTCAACCCCTTGCTATGTGCAGGGACTAAAGGACAGTAGGAACCTGAAAAAGGGTGAGGTTGACCTACGAGTTAGAAACAGAGCAAGGGTTGCTGCGTTAGCTGTAGGAACTTATGAATTAGTTCTGCCCACTGGGCCTTTGTTAGTTTTGAACAATTGCTATTATGTTCCTGCTTTAAGTAGTAACATTGTTTCACTTTCTTATTTGGATAAGGAAGGTTTCACTTCCATTGCTGGGAATAGTAGATGTTCTATTTATCGTAATGATATTTTCTATGCTCATGGTGATCTGCATGTTGATCATTACAAATTAAATTTGGAACAACCCAATCATGGAAATATCTATAACATAACCGCCAAAAGGGTCAAACCAAACGATTTGAATCCCACATACCTCTGGCACTATTGTCTGGGCCACATAAATGAGAAACGCATTTCTAAACTCCATCAAAATGGATTTCTAAACTCATTTGATTTTGAATCATATGACACTTGCGAGTCTTGCTTGTTAGGAAAGATGACAAAGTCACCTTTCAATGGGCACACTGAGAGGGCCACTGATTTATTGGGCCTCATACATACAGATATGTGTGGACCGATGAACACAAATGCTAGAGGAGGTTATTCGTACTTCATCACATTCATAGATGATTTCAGCAGATATGGGTATATCTATCTGATGAAATATAAATCTGAGTCTTTTGAAAAGTTCAAAATATTTCAAAATGAAGTACAAAACCAGCTTGGTAAAACAATTAAAGCCCTTCAATCTAATTGGGGTGGTGAATATTTAAGCCAAGAGTTCATAGATCATCTTAGGAGTTGTGGGATAGTCTCACAATTGACTCCTCCAGGGACACCACAATGGAATGGCATTTCTGAATAGAGGAATCAAACACTATTAGATATGGTTCGATCTATGATGAGTCAAACAGATCTTCCGCCCTCCTTTTGAGGCCATGCCCTAGAGACAGCTGCGTTCACACTCAATCGTGTTCCATCTAAGGCAATTGAAAAGACTCCGTATGAGATATGGACTGGGAGGACACCTAGTTTGTCTTTCCTCAAGATTTGGGGATGTGAGGTCTATGTTAAGCAACAAGCCTCAGACAAATTAGCGCCCAAATCCTCAAAGTACCTTTTTGTGGGATATCCTAAGGAAACCAAGGGATATTATGTCTATAACCCTGCTGCTAACAAAGTGTTTGTTATCAGAAATGATATTTTTCTCGAACGAGAATTTATCTCTAAAAGAACCAATGGGAGTAAGGTACACCTCGAAGAAGTTCGAGAGCCACAAGACACCACAGAACTGCAGATGGAAAATAGAGAAGACTCACAACAAGTTGTTGAGACTCCTCAAGTCATGCAAGGTCCACGAAAGTCTAATAGGACACGACTTCAGCCTCAGAGATATGGATTTCTGATTTCTGATAGTTGTGATGTGTTGCTCATTGAGCATAATGAGCCGACTACCTATCGAGAAGCTATAGTGGGACCAAACTCTGAAAAATGGCTTAATGCCATGAAGTCTGAGATGTAATCCATGTACAATAATAAGGTTTAGACCTTAGTCGACCCGCCTGAAGGTGTAAAAACTGTCGGGTGCAAGTGGGTTTTTAAGGAGAAAACTGACATGGATGGCAATATAAATGTCTTCAAGGCACGACTCGTTGCAAAAGGATTTACTCAAACTCATGGTGTGGACTATGATGAGACCTTTTCCCCAGTTGCAATGGCCAAATCAATCAGAATCCTCTTCGCCATAGCAGCATATTATGACTATGAAATATGGCAGATGGACGTCAAGAGAGCCTTCCTTAATGGAAAGCTCCTTGAGGATGTGTACATGACACAACCGGAAAGGTTTGTGCGTTCTGAGGACTCTGGTAAAGTGTGCAAGCTTCAAAGGTCCATTTATGGACTGAAGCAAGCCTCTCGGAGTTGGAATATCATTTTGATAAAGTAGTCAAAGAGTTTGGATTTCTTCAAAATATTGATGAACCTTGTGTGTACAAGAAGGTTAGTGGGAGCACAGTTGTGGTTTTGGTACTTTATGTCGATGACATCCTACTTATTAGGAATGACATTCCTACCTTGTAGATTGTCAAGTCTTGGTTAGGAAAATCTTTCTCGATGAAAGACTTGGGTGAAGCCACCTATATCCTAGGAATAAGAATCTATAGAGATAGATCTAAAAGACTTCTAGGACTCATTCAGAGTACATATATAGACAAAATACTATATAGGTTTAGTATGCACGAATCAAAAAGGGGTTTCATACCCATGTCTCATGGTATTGACCTCAGCAAAGATCTGTCTCCTAGTACATCTAATCAGCAAGGTCACATGAGTAAAGTTCCATATGCCTTGGCCATAGGATCTATCATGTATGCCATGTTATGTACTCGACCGGATATCTCGTTTGCCTTGAGTATGACTAGCATATATCAACAGGACCCTGGTGAGGGCCATTGGACTGCTGTCAAGAATATCCTTAAGTACTTAAGAAGGATTAAGTACTTATTCTTGGTCTATGGTGGATTGGATGATGAACTCTGTGTAACTGGTTACACAGATGTAAGTTTCCAAACTGACCAAGATGACCAAAAATCACAGTCTGGATATATATTCCTCCTCAATAATGGAGTAGTAAGCTGGAAGAGCTTTAAGCAGGGCACTGTAGCAGATTCTGCAATGGAAGCTGAGTATATAGCAGCATCTGATGCAGCTAAGGAAGCTATTTGGATCAACAAGTTCATCACGAAACTAGGGGTAATACCTACCACCTCAGATCCAATAACTTTGCTCTGTGACAATAGCGGTGCCATTGCACAGGCCAATGAGCCTAGGTCACATCAAAGGACTAAGCATATACTCAGGCGATTTCATCTCATCAGAGAAATCAATGATAGAGGTGATATAAAAATATGCAAAGTAGCAGGAGAAGATAGTGTTGCTGATCCTCTAACAAAGCCGCTTGCGCAGGCAAAGCATGAGTGCCATGTTAGGTTAATGGGAATTAGTCAAATTAATGATTGTACCTAGTGCAAGTGGGAGGTTGTTGGAAATCATGCCCTAGGGGCCAATCATTGTCTTATGAACATTATTGATTTATAAATTTATTAATTGTGTTATCATATTATTTGCATGTTTATTGTGATGACAATCCTTGGATAATTCATGATCTTATCCTAAATGTCCTTGGTCGGTCATCTATATGGGAGCACAAATAAAATAAGACCAGTGTGACTTTGAAGATGTATAGAGATATAAATCAAAGTCATAGGCATATGTAAGAGTACAAGGTGTTGGACTGACTCGCTATGAGAGAACTGCATCGGTAATGTCATAAGCTTTTCTTTTATACAAATCATGTCAATATGCCCTTTGATCTGAGATCATCATGGATTCCTACATGACAAATGCTCAGCTTTGACCTAGTCAAAAGTCACTTTTGACCGAGTAATCATAAAGACTATATTCGGGCTTAGTGATTTTTCATGCGGAGGATGTGAATGGTCAAGATAGAATTTGTCCCTCACATTCGTAGAGAGATATTACTGGGCCCCTCGATGAGTGAGTCTGAGAAATGTATGGCCATACTGTAATAGAAAGGTAGTTCCATTTCTATAGTCAGACTACTCAGGGATCGAGAAAGTGACAGTCAGGAATAGGAGGATGACATTATCCATGCCTAAACCATGACCAAAATATCGCGTGATAGAAGGGACATGATATGGTTGTATAAAAGGTTACATCGTTTAACTCTCCTCATATGATTTGGGTAGTCGTTATGTCTTGCTAGAGACCGCTTGCGACTTGTGGGTTAGTATAACAAATGGCCTACTGCCAACTTTATATGGGCCTACAGGGTCGCACACAAAATAGCCCAACACGAGCTATGATGTCCAGATTCATTGAATCTAAGACATGTCCAGATTCAATGAATGATCCAGGATAGATGTATATATATTTATTTATATTTATATTCACATATATATATATAAATTCGTATATATATATATATATATTATATATAAGAGATATATGAGATTTAATTTATAAGGATAAATTAAATCTCTATCACGTTTGAATTTGAAATTCAAATTGATAGGATATCTCATATAAGAGATATTTATATAAATTAAATCTCTATCATGATTGAATTTGAAATTTAAATTGATAGGATATCTCATATAAAAGATATTTATAAGATTTAATTTATAAGGATAAATTAAATCTCTATCACATTTGAATTTGAAATTCAAATTGATATGATATCTCAAATTTGATTTATGAGAATAAATCAAATACAGTTCAGTCTTAGCTTTATTTTAAGTTAAATAAATAGGTGAATTAAATCTGTGGGATGAATTTAATATTATTTATTTAATTAGTTTCTTATCAAAATTATACAATATATGATATAGTATTAATTTTAGAATTAATATAAGATTAACTCCTAAAATCCAATTCGGTAGAAGAAAACGCAGAGCATCTTATATATCTGATATTAGGAGCTACGTTTTGAATAGAGATATACATAGAACACAGAAAGGCCAAAGGGTACTGTGTAAAGGGTTTACAGATAAGAAACTGTCAAAATAGAGATGGAGAGGACGAACTCTTGAGAAAGCCCTGGAGGGATAAGAGACGCTAGCACGTCGTTCGTGGTTGGAACGCTGTTCGTGTGGATACCAGTAGAGGAAGCTGACTTGAGTCGTCGACTTCTTGTGATCGAAAGGGAGCACAAGCCACGGAAAGAAGTTGTGAGCGTCGTGACCAAAAGCTATGGAAGTCGCTGAGGCACACTAAGGGTAATGCTTCTTTCCACTTGACTTAAACACATACGGTAGATCCTAGTAAGGAATGGAAAAATTTTAAATTAATTTCCGCTGCGTGTCTTCTAATTCCTTTCATTTCATGTCTTGATATCTTAGAGGTATGCCATGGAAATGCTATGTTTATGTTTATATACCTAGGATATAATTTTGATGATTCTAAGTCTTGCAATAGATTTATAATGAAAAATTATGTGAATCCAAGTTGAGAAAGTGAAATTAGAGGCATTAGAATAAAAAATAGAAATTTGGACCAAGCATGCTACCTCTTGGGCAAGTGCAGAACATAGGGAATGAGTATGAGTTTGATAAATCCAATATCATATTTGGATTCCTCATGCAAAATTGTGTAAGATTATCCTATGAGAATAATTTTTAAAAAAATAGCACACTAGTCCTAAAATTAAGAGAACAAAGTTAAGCAAAATAAGCTAGTCTTTGACATTAAGTGACCTAGTCGTCCTAATGAGTTATATGATTAATGTGGTTGTGTTTATAACATTGAGGCATTCAATAGGATGTTTTGATGATACTATTAGAAAGTCATTATGGTTTGAATGCTTAGGGAGCAAGTGAAAATTAAAAGGATAACACTTATGTACAAGGTAGTGGACTTATCCTTTTATATGCTTGATGTGGTATGCTTATGTGTTGAGATATTTGAGTTGATTAAATGATGTTGTGTCATGATAAATGTTGCTGAAAATGCTACTTATGACATGCTTTCCATGGCCATACATTTTTATGCAAAGCATAAAGCATGATGGTATGTCACTAACTAAAGTAAATTTAAGTAAAATGACATATCATGCGTTAGGATTCATCTTGCACATGTATTTGGAAATGTTTACTACTGAGATTCTCCAAAATCCCACCTGACCTTTAACCAACCAATATAGATAAAGAATGATGGAAGATGTATGCATGAAGAGGAGCCAATGAATAGAAGAAGAAAAGTAGGCAATTACATGTTTTACTATGAGTTGTGTGATTTGCCAAATATGTCTATGTTGTGTAATATGCCAATTTATGTAATGAAAATGCATAGAATAATTATGGAATATTTGCATGGTTCATATATATATAAATGTATGAGAAGCCAAGAGGATTATTTATGCATGCTAGAATAATTAATGAGAATTAAATAAAGAAGTTGGAAAGATAAAAATATAGGCCCTAGAGTAGTTATTTTTCAGCTCCAATTTACCTTATAAATGGATTAATCTAGCTACAACTTTTTGTAGGCATATATTACACATCCAAACCTTTAGAAGAATGGTAATATGCATCCATTTGATGTGTGACATAAGAGAAATGAATTTCCAAAGGTGAGGCTCAAAATCTAGAAGTTCCAGAAATGACCATATGAATAATAAAGTTTAACAAATTAACTATATTGATTGTTCAAGTAAATGTCCACTTTTATATTTTTCTCTTAAATATAAATGAAAGATATTTAATTTCATACTTGAACAATCTCCGTATGATTTTTCTAAAATTAGTTATAATTTTTTAAAATTGGACTGCTAAGCTAAAAAATGAACAATGAACATTACAATTGATTTCCAAATTTTTTTTATAATCCTGCGACAACTTAAATGATAAATATTTTATAAAGGAGAAAAAACAATGTTCAGTAATTTAATTCTTTATGCATACATAAAAATAAAAATATTATCTATATGCATAAAGTAAACATCTTTAACCATTCTAAATTATTCATATTCTCTAAGCATGTCAATTATATAATGTTTCCTACAAACTAATCATTAATGGATCCAAATTGTCATATCCTAATTGTTTTAGGCCTAGAAGCCCATAAAAGTAACATAAAATAGATAGGTTATCAGGCCGCTTTGAGCAGAAGTCCCAAAAATATAAGGAGAGTTTAGGGACTAAATTATAAATAATAAAAGTACAGGAACTTATATGTAAATATGAAAAGTCTCTAAGGGCAAGTTTGTAAATATAGAAAATTTAAGGGAAATAGAAAAATGGTCTAACTAGAGTTTTGAGATTTCAGGTACTGAATTGGAATTTCAGTAATTTATAGTGAGAGACTAAAGTATATTTTATCAAATTTAGGCATAAAATTATAATTATGAGAAAGTTGAACCAAAAATGGCCTAGAATTGCCCCGTAAATGTTTCAGTCTCAAATCATACCAGTAAATAGAGAACGGTAAACGGGCCAGGCATATTTTTCAGAATTTCGATATGGAGTCCCAAATAATTGATATTAATTTCTAATATCTAGAGGTTATTACAGGATCTTCTGAACCTTAGAATCTGATAAGATTTTACAAAAAATATCATAATTAATCTAAAAATTTATAAAATTGACAAAATATAAAAGTAAGTTATTTAGAATTTATAATGGAATTTAAGATAAAATAAGATACCCGATAAATATTGTTCAAGGATGTTTCTTAAGAATTGAACCAATAAAAGGGTTAGATATAATCAAAGGCCCAAGTTGGTATCTCAAATGCCTAAAAATGTGCATTAACAGTTACAAGGGCCAGTGTTCAAAAAAATCCTAAAAATTGTGAAATGACAAAAATGCCTTTAACATCCTTACTTTCATATATCTTAGGGACCATTCAATAGCATTTAGAACCACTTACAAGACCTTGGAAGTCTATTAGCCAAATCTGAAATTTTACTCTTTCTCGGGTTACTGTTCATATGGTATTTTAGATTATGCAATGAATTTCAAAAAATCATAACTAATTCTAGAAACATCGAAATGAAGTGGTTCAAAAAGATACGTAAATATAACATCTTGAAATTTAAGAAAAAAATAATTTCCAGACCAAATGATTAGCCAATTGATACAGTTTTTGTGTTGAAGTTTACTGTTTATTTGGTCAAAAACTCTGAAAATAGATTCTAGTCCCTTACTTTGGAAATTCATTTCTCTTGATATACACATCCAAATGAAACGTTCTACCTATGCACTTAAAGATATGGATGTTTACTACATGCTCATAAAATTTTGTGAAATAATTCCTTCATTTGCTAGGTTAAACTAAAGCCACAACAAAACTACTTCAGGACCTACGTTTTTACTATTTCAGTTTCCTTTCTTTTACTTTCAATAATTGTTCTAGCATACATGAATCATCTCTTTTACTTGGTATGGATTCATATACATCATGGGGTTATACAATAATTGTTTCATATAATCTCATCACATAAATAGATGCTTTACATGGCTTTGACATACATGGAAAGTGCATAGCATATGCTAACATCTTAAATACTTCACTTTTCTTCTTCTATGCTTTAGCTCTTCTCCATGCATACATTTTCCATCATGCTTGACCTAAATTGGTTGATTATGGGAGAGTGAGATTATAGGGAATCTCAGTAATAAACATTACCACTTAAATATGCAAGATGGATGCTAATGCATGATATGTAATTTCATTAACTTTCTTTGATTAGTGACATGCCATCATGCTATATACTTTTACATAAAGTGTATGGCCATGGCAACATGTTATTCACAATACATTCAACATCATTTATCATGTCACAACATCATTCAAATAATATATACATGTCAACACATAAGCATACTACATCAAGCATATAAAGAAGTAAGTTCACAAAACACATTCATATTCATCACATAACTTATTAGGACTCATGAACTCCAACCATGTTCAAGACTAACTTGGTTACACTCTTTATTGTCATAACTTTATCTAATTTTCACTAATCCACTTGGCTCTTGAACCAATTGATGTCTTGACTTTACCCTACACAATTTCATATTTTGAATCCATTTATGAGCTTAGAATCATGAAATTCTAACTCTTTCATGGCCTGCTGTATAGAACTTAACATAAGCATACAATTCTTTCAAAAATTCTCATTTTCACTCTAATGCTTCCCATACTTGTTTCTCCACTTTACCCCACACAACTTTTCATTTTAAAACCATTGGAACCATCAAAATCATGAAATTCTAATCACTGTTCATGCGAGTGAACAGTGACCGTAAGGAATCTCAAAGACTACAACCTTGAGATTTTAATGTTTCCAAGGTTCAAAACCTTTCCAATCCTACACAAAATCATCATACAAACTCAATGGAAGCTTTAAATCAATGAAATTCCATTTCCTTCCCTCATGAACAGTGCATAACAAACAAGGCACACTATAGCAAAGTCAAGAATATAAACTTGATTCAACAACCAATCACTTAACTAGCATATTTAAGCTTCAATCATAAGTTTCTAACTTTAATTTCTTCTTTCCCCTTTCATCTATGGTTTTTGGGAAGAACCTCCCCTTAGATAAAACTCAACTTTTCCCCCATGAAAACCCTAAGTTCAAGCTCCCAAATCAAAGGAAAATAAGCTAGGAGAGATTGTTTGCCTTTAATCTCTAGCTTGCTTGAACATTGGTACCTTGAATCTTCTTTGTCTTGGCTTGAGTTTTCATTTTACAAGAGTTTCCCCAAGGGTTCATGAGCTTATAGTTTGGCTGCAGAATGGAGGGGTATTTATAGAAAAATCTTGGTGGAAATCAATGGCCAAGATTGATTTGGTTACTATTTGATCTAAAGGCCCACATTTAATCTTGGATTTAACTTTTTCAAAAAGGTAATTATGACATCATCATCACATCACAAAGGACAGCTCAAGGGACAATTCATGGGATTATGTTGCAAAATTATCATGGTAGAAAGCTTCTGGAAAAATTCCAGTCCAATCCTGTACCGATTGGAGCAGTTTCATAGCAACTGGACTGTTTTCTGTTCTTAATTTTTTATAATATACCAGGATATATATTCTATCCTGGAAATCAATGTCTAAGCTTCTCACACCATTTACACACTTGTACTAGGCCACAACTTAATTACAGATCCCTTGGGAAATGACCAAAATACCCTTGGTGTCATTTCTTGCACTATATTGACCCTAAGGGCATAGTTGTCATTTTACCCCTCTTTGCACTACCTCAGGGCATATATTGGCTCTAACTAATTATATTTATACTATGTGCCACATTTTTAGCCTATCCCAGGGAACCAAAATGCCCTTCATCTATCTCTAGTATAATCTGGGCATCCAGGGGCATTTTCATAATTTTGCACTTTTTCTGGGCACTGGCCCCTTCTACTGATGGACTGGTACCCTGGGTTTTGGGCCCTTCTTGATGTCATCATGGGTCTATATATGAGTTCATCTGATCTCATATTATTCAGGCTTACATACCGATAAATTCTATTATTGGATCATGGGTGTTATCAAACTCCCGTCAAAATTCACTAATATGTGAATAACTTTTTATACAGAACTTCTTCCAGATCCAGGACATCTGACACTGTAGGGCACACTTTCCTATAATTCCCCTACTTATATCTGATGTCCATAGAATCTGATAAAAATTCAGATAACTTTTAGACTATCAGATAATTTTCTGCTGTCTAGAGCCCTAATAAAATTTCTGTATCATGCCATATTAACCAGTGTAACTTCCTTTATTTACTGATGGAATGTGGGACTGAAAAACTTTCGGGTAGTTATAACCCTTTCTAGGCTGATCTTTCTATAATTACAATTTTGCCCTTGAACTTTTTACTTAATTACATTTAAGTCCCTTAACTTTTAGAAATTACCACTTTTAGCCCAAATCTTTTCTAATTTTTGTTTTAGTCCTTCACTTTCTTCAAGACTCGTCTAACCTTTATCTTTTCTTCTGATCTTCATCATAATCCTTTCCAAACCTCTTTCCACTATCAGTACAGTACGGATAGGGAAAAATTAGGATATAACAATGCCCCTATGTTATAATATTGAAAAAGAGATGAATAAAGGGCATTTTGGTCATAGACACGGTCAAAAGGTCAAAAGGAACACATGAATGATTATCCAGAGTCAAAATATATTCTGATACAATGTAAAGAAGTATAAAATGACAATTACGCTCTTAGAGTTAATATAGTACAAAATAGTGAACTAAGGGCATTTCAGTCATTTTTCAAGGGACAGTAATTAAATTTATACCCAATACAATAATTCCAATAGTAGGAAAAATATAGACACTAAATTTTAAGTACATAATACATATTTTGAAATATTATAAAAATTAAAATTATTAAACAATCTCATTTTTGTGAAATATGACCTGGCAAGTACTTGACTGGACTAGAATTTTGTTTAATAAGATCTTGGCCATAAATTTTTCCAAACAAAGCCCTAAATGATATAATGGATGATGTCATAAATTGGTTTGGTGGGCAAGAAAAATTCAAGAATAAATATGGACTATTAGATCATATAGTAACCAAAGCAATCTTAACCTTTTATTTTCATTTGATTTTGTCTATAAATACCCCCCAATTTCATCACATTTCTTCAGCACCAAGGACCATAGGGAACCTCTAACAAAATTTCTACTTGAGCCAAAAAGAAGCACTCACACTTGAAAGCAAAGTAAGGTAATTAATTCCCTAGCTCTTGAACTTTATTCTAGAAAGTTTGCTATTGGTTTTAAGTTTTAATGGCATTTTTTCCCCAAGTATAGCTTCTGGACATGCTGCCCATGTGTGGAAGAAGTATAAATTTTATGTTATGTATAAGTTAGATAAGCTCAACCAAGCTAGAATCAAGTAGTATTGGCTTGGAAATTCAAATATGCATGCAATTATGGTTTTATTCTCTTGACTTCTACTGTATGTATCACTTTTCATATATGGGAATTTCATGATTTTGATATTTTTAATGTATTTAAAATGAAAACTTGTGTGGGATAAAGTAGAGAAATAAGTATTGGAAGTATTGAAATCAAAATGAGAATTTTTGGAATTTAAGGGGGTACAATTCGGTTTTGGACATATTGCATACGAGGAGTTTTATTTTCATAATTCTAAGATCATATCTGAATTCCTTGGACAAAATTATGTAGGATTTGTCTAAGAAAATAATTATTATAAAGCTAAGCCACTAACTCCAATAATTCAGTTAAGAGAGTTAGGGGTTTTAAGGGAAGTAATGTAAAATGTTTATGTAATGGCTCTAATGAGTTGTATACACAATGTAATTTTGTTTAGGGCTATGAGATGTCAAAGGAAATGATATAAAGAGGTTGAGCAAGCAAGCAATGTTTGGTTGGAGACAAAGGGAGCAAAGACAAATGGATAAAGTTTTAAGGTAGTGAACTTACTCATTCTTGTATACTTGATGCTTATGCTTGTGTGTTGATATGTGATGATATGTGATAAAGCCTATAGGCTTTGCCCTTTATGATTTTATGATCATGAATGATATTATAAGGCATTACTTATATGTAAATGAAAGCTTAAGAAAGATAAAGAAAGCATGTCATACACTTGCATACATCTTGTATACATCGAATGTTACCATTTGCTACTAAGATTTCCCAGAATCTCACTCTCCTATGACCAACCAATTTAGGTCAAGCATGATAGAAAATGTATGTATGGAGAAGAGCTGAAGAATAGGAGAAAGAGAGTGAATAAATTGATACTCTAGCTTATGATGTATTGTTTCCCTATTTATGTAAATTCTCTGTAAAGTGTCTATTTATGTGATGAAAATATATAAAATAATTATGGCATATTTACATGATGTATATGAATATATGGGAAGCCTATTTAATGGTTTATGAATGTTGGATTAATTTATGGAAATTAAAGAAAGAAGATGAAATGACAAAAAAGTAGGTCCTAGAGAGAGAGAAAGAGAGAAATAAAGGAAGGAAGAGAAAGAAAGGAAGGAGTTCTGGTGAAGCCAGGAGTAGTCTAAGGAGCTGAGGGATTGGGCAGAGCTTAGGAATGAAGTAAGTTATCTAGTCCCTTCTCTAATAAAGTAGAGGATTGCTCTTAATATTTAGAATAGAGAAATATCTCTATGAGATAGCTAAAGAGAGAAAGAAAGTTAGAGGAATGTCAGAGTAAGGATATTACCTAGAGCTATACTGGATAATAATAAAGATATTATTATGCTATGTATAGGCTCTGACTTATGAAAAGAAAGGACCTTAGAGACAAGGCTAGCAGGAAGGAAAGGCTACACGTTGGGTAGTAAACTTACCTACTTGTATGCTTATACTGATTGGATGTTTTATGTGATGTTTTCTTACCTTGATGATGTGAGGCATGTATGATTAAGTAATGCTCTATTTATTTTTATGCTATGGCTATATGTTATAATTAAGTAACATGGAAGCATGCATGTTATCATTATGCAAGCATGATCATTAAGTATACACATAGTCACATCAAGCATATAGTTGCATACATTGTATGGTTTCCGTTTGCTACTGAGATTTTCCCATAAATCTCATCCCCTTCCATGTAATCCCAATCCCACAGGTATGTTAAAAGAGGACTGAAGAATCGTAAAGAGGAGCCAGGGATTGGATAGTATAGAGGTTATGCAAAGATGGGACCAGACTGCTGAAATTAGGAAAAAATGCAGGATGAACAGTAAACTTCAGACGTTGACTGATGTGTACCTGGTCAAGGCATGGTCAATAAATTATTTTTCACTAAAATATCATTAAGTTAGATTCACGTAGCAATTTGAACCACTTTATTTCAATTTTTCTAGAATTAGTTATAATTTTTTGAAGTCAGGTCACTCCGCTAGAATTTACACAGTGAACAGTACTCACTAGGAGTAAAAATTCAGATTGTATGATTTGACTTCAATGGCTCTAGAAGTGGTTCCAAATGCTACTGAATGGTCCCTAAGATGTAAGAAAATGAGGATGTTTCATTTATCCTATATGTGTTTGTGTGCATGTGATAAAATTTTTCTTTGAAACATTGTGAAAGAGATTATATTTGAAAATCATGTTTTACATATTATCATTTGCTAAAGAAAGTCATAAATTTATGGAAGATGTTATTGATAAAGGATATTACTGATAAAGGCTTTGATAAAATATGATAAAGGCAGATTTATATGAATTGATTTTTTTTTCAAAAAACCTATTTGATTAAGTCATTTATCAAATATGTATTCAATAAGAATAAAGTGTTTAGAAAATTTTGCAAAATATTACGTGTTGTTTTTCATCGATAAATTCTTTGAAAAGAATACTTATCCAAATGTCATTATATAAAATTTGTGAAAATACATTGACATTTATCGAACAACTTATCGAAAAGGCTAATTGACTAAAAGCTATTTGATAAATTTCTTTTCATTGTATGAATATTTATTGATAAACACTTTGAATAAGGTATTTATTAATAAATTAGCTTTTATTTAGTTAAAATATGATCGTTACTATTCCAGTTCATCGAAACCCTTTTTGAAAAATCTTTCTGATTCTTTCAACCAAAAGTTCATAACTATTTCCAAAACTCCCTCTTAATAATTAAAGCTATCCGAAGTTATTTCCCTAATATTCTAAATCAATTCTCTTATCCAAATCCTTAACCTACCTCCCTCATCATCGAAAAACCTTCATTGTTCATTATCTTTTCAATCAAGTAATGGCAAGAACCAAGGTACCCTGACTATAAAGGATAATAAATCTTCAAAGAATGTGACTCTTTCTATATCACAGGCTTAGATACAAAGCACATCCATACAAAAAGAAAGAGAAGGAATGGTAATTCTGAGTATCGATCTTCTTCTACTCATACTTCATCTAATTTTACTTCACCTTCAAACTTTGCCTCTCTACTACTACCTTTTGGTAATCTAGACCAAGGGGTAGCTTAAGGCAGACTTTGTCCATAGGGACTTCTATCCTATCATTATTGTTGATTTAGATTACCTAAAAGACAGCGATAAGACTAAGTTAGATTAAAGCAACCCTATGAAGCATTATGAAAACTGGCTGGGAGTAAATCTTTCATATTCCCCTATATTTGTTAGAAGATTTTATTATAATATGAAAATAATTGATGAGGCTAGGGATGACGATGAATTCATAAGTAGTCACCTGATCATAGAATTAAGAGGAAGAGAAATCCGCTGGATTCAAATATGATTAACTCTCTGCTGAAAATAACAGAATTTGAGGAGAAGCCACAACTATCTATGAGGCAGATTTATGAGATCTTAATGCTAATGACAACTTTTCGATGATATTAAGTCCATTCCAAAAAATGTGTAATTATCATAGGATAATCCACTACATATACTCAAGAAGCATGGTCAATAAATATGACAGCTTCACTTATATGACTCAAAAATATTATAGGTTGCTAGCCAAGATAATTGGGAGAAAATTAACATTAGTGACTTAATTTACAAGATAAGGAACTTCTATTTTTTCAAAAGCCAAGTCCACTCCAATGCCTTATCCTCAACTAATTTCCCTTTTCCTTCAATACTATAACATAGAGTATCAAGAGAAAGGGAATAAGGAAGTAAAGGTGCCAAGATTTAGGGCTAAGAAGATACATTGGATGAGGATCTCTTTACCACTGATTGGTGGAGGAAAGAAGCCTCATAAAGGAAAGTAGCCTGTGCAACAAGATGAAGTTAAATCTTCAGCTACTCCTACTACTCCTTCCACTGCACCTTCCTTTGAGTAACCAATCTTGCATGATTTGGTCTAGCAAGAGCTTAGAAGCTTTGAAGAAGAGCTGCTGACCTTCCCGAGCTACTCAAAGTATTTGTACTCTCCTTAGAAAATAAGATTATCTCTAAGTTTGAAAAGGGATTTAAACAAGTAAAGACCAATAAGCCACTATCCTTCATATTATTGGGTTGCAGACTCAGGCCATCACATTTTTCATATATGAGGTAACTGAATTAAAGAGTCATATTGCATCTAACCCTCCTCCTGGTTCAAACCCAACTACCTCTTGGATTGTCTATAATATACCTCCTCCTCAAGGCTCTATTTTTAGGACTTTTGGATGTCATTTTTTATAGATGTCAAAAAGTGGGAAAGATAAACTGTTTTAGGACCTTTTGTAATTGTTTGCTTAGTGTAATTAAATATTTGAAATAAATGAAAATTCTATTATGTGCTATTTGAATTTGTGATATGCCTTCTGATATGTCTTTTCATTGATCAATTAAGCTACATGACAACTTAATGTTTTCAAAGCCTCCCAATTAAGTTTTAATATCATGAAAAAGAGGAAGAAATATTATACTCCAATATTTTGATGATGATAAATAATTGAGAAAATATTTTAAAATAAAACTTAACTGGAAAATAGCATTTATTAAAAAACTTATTGATAAGGTAGTTATTAGATAAATGAGAAATTTTTTTTGAAGGAAAATATAATTTTTGAAAAGCATTTATCAATAACCCATTTGATAAGTTTCTTATTAATAAAGCTTCGATAAATCAATCTAAACTAAGATTGTGAAAATTCTAAGTCAACATTCTCAAATTAAAGTTATTCGAAGACTTATTCCATAAGGGAATTTATCGAAAAAGCCTTCGATAAGTATTTCACAGACTTAACTCTACGAAAAGAATTTTATGAAAAGTTTTATCAAAGAATTGATAGAACAAAGTATTTATTGATAAGATCTTCAATTAATCAACTCTGATTTTCCAAAGTAGAGTTCTATTTTTTTTAAAGACTCATTTATCAAAGGACTATTCAATAAGAGGATTTATCGAATAACTCTTCGATGGATAAGGATAAGTTTTTGAGTTTACAAAAGCACTGAACTATGATTTTTATAGTGATCTAGTATAGTTAAATTGCTTTCTTCTCAAAATGATCTTTGGAATCTTAAGTTACAATTTATATAAGATCAAATAGAAAAAAAAGAGAAAAGATAAATTGTTACAAATTCAAATCACTGGAATCTTAATTTGATAAATGTTTTGTTGATGAATTCATTGTTTGAAATGATATTGAAAATGATTAATTGCTTATAATATTTGATTGATCTATTTGAATTATCTATGGTTTGCTCAATATTGAATTTGTGAAGATAAGATTATTCATGAATGATTCAAAATCTAATTCATTATGCTCTTATCGATAAATTTATTCAATTAGTATACTTATCAAAGAGATATTCAATAAGATCCTTTATTAACTTAAACTGAATTACTTTGAAATATCTTATTGATATGTGAATAGCTTTGTTGAGCTTATGAATCACTTGGATTTGATTGAATGAATGATCTTCATGAATTTTTTTATCCTGATCTTATTTGATAGTTAATAACTAATTCTAATATGATATGATATAGTCTTGTAATTTATCTTGATGTGCTTCACCTGTGATGCTAAATGTCTTATAAGTATTGATTTCCAAATGTGTTACATGATGATTTCATAAAGATATGAATATGTGAAAGTCTATTTTTGAAAGCTTGAAAGAATGTTCTTCAGTATTTATCGATAATCTATTCAAAGAATTCATTTATCGAAGAACACTTCGATAAATATTATATTGTGAAATATATATCAATAAGTCAGAAATCATATATTTTGAAAGAATATTTATCAAAGAATTTGTTTGATAAGGACAATTATCAAATAACTATTTTTGATAAATCAGGAACTATCTTTGTACAATTTATTGAAAAATTTTCAAGTCCTTTTCGATAAGGCTTATTATCGAAGAATTGCTCGATAAAATTTAAACTGTTTCGAAATCAAATCTTCAGCAATTTGTCAAAGACATTTTCGATAAGGCTTCTCTTCAATACGCTCTTTGATAATTCAAGCTAGTTTACGAAAAGATTTTTATACCAGACTTTGACAGATTTTGATCTTTAAATCTAAATCATTTAAAAATAATTGCTATATGCTTATAATTATTATATATCTTCACTAAAGTATGTTTTAAGGGCATTTACAGGTTAAGGCAAGATCAAATAAAGAGTCAACAAAAGAGCAAAAAGCATCAGATGCACACATCAGCAATAACTGCTATCTTAATGGCTACTTCAATGGATTTATGAAGAACGAAGTGTAAAAGAAGAAGAAGCCAAAATAATAAAGAAGAAGAAGTTGAGAAATGTAACAAAACAATAAAGATGCTTATAATGCACTACGATCATATACAGTGATAGTCTCTATTTCACTTTGTTTTTTTATCTCTGGTTCAGAGCCTACCTTATTCTTGAAAAGAGAGAAACTTAGAGTTTGCAAACTTAAGTTTTTATCTTATCCACTCTATTGAGAGAGTTTCATTTGTATCGATTATCTTTTAAATTGCTCAAGAGTGTGAGAATCTTGAGTAGATTGTTTCCTTATGCGTATAAGGGGGAGTGAGAAGAATTCTCACAGGTGATAATCTTACGGGTTGTAAAGGGGAGTGAGAAGGAATTCTCATGTGAATTTACTGATGCACCAAGAGCCTATAGAATCTTGTAGATAGTGGAACAATCAGAGGAGCTCTATGGGGATGAGACGTAGGCTAAGTGGATTGGACTAAATTAATATAAATCATCGTGTATAATCTTTTTCCCCACAACTTCTTCCTTTGGTGATATCATTTTTAACTCTACTCTTTAAATTCTTTCAAATATCTTTAGAGTTTTTAAAAAATTTTAAATCACCCAGTTCACCCTGTCTTAGGTGATACATCTAGATTTAACAAATTTTATTTATGGATCTATTCTTAGATAGTTTAGGAGTTGCTTTGACTAAGTGATACAATATTTCTCCGTGTGATATGGCAGTTATTTGATTTTTAAGATTTTTTTAATTTGAAATCCAAAATACTTTAGTGATACCACCATGATATTACCTTCATCTTCAGCCAACCCAAGTTCGGCGAACCATAAAGGAAATAGTTTTTGTGTTAAATATTAAGCCCAAATCAAATTAGATTCTCGTTTAATCATAAAGTAATATGCGATTTATGAGAAGTATATTACAAATATGAACCTATTAGATAGAGGTTTATAGCATGTAACTCTTTCCTAGTTAGCAAATTTGTTTAATCACAAAGCTAAGTTAGGAGAGTGAAAGTGTATTTTTTATCAATAACTAGGTATTCACTCGGTGGATTGCACGGGTTGGTGCGTATTTTATGGTATTATATCCATAATTTTGGTTTTGGGAAAAGATGAAACTGCGCTAGAACCTAATCCAGTCATTTGAACTACTAACTTGTTAAAGGAGTAGTTAATATCGTTATCAAAATAGTTAAAATTATTATACAAGTTATCAATTTTATTACTAGTATTGTCAATGCCCACAATATGATATATTATTTGCACCACTAAGTTCTCAAACAAAGTAGTCCATCTCGTTAATAAAATAGTTAAAATCATTACACATATTGTCAATTTTGTTACTAGTATAGTTAATGACTACAACACAAAGACAATTCCATCTTTTCCCATAAATATTGAAATCCTTAATGAATGGTGTGAATCAAGATAGAGGAGGGGAAGAGGACCATAAGGCAGAGGAAAGAATCCACATCCCCTCAAATCTGGCTTTATGTTGATTCACAACAAATTCCAAAGGGAAAATTTCATTTAAAGGCGCCTCTAACAATTTAATATAAGATATCCCCACATAATTCTAAAATTTCATTGCACCCCTAAGGACCAAAATGAAATTAAATTTTATGGATGAAAAGACTTGTACCCTTTGTTCTTTTTCATATTTTTTAATTAAAAAGGGCCAACCATCAGTGGAGATCCGCCCATCGGTTAGACCTCCAGACATTAATAATTGGTTGAACCTCTACCAACCAGTAGTCAGAGCTTTGGTGATTGGAAAACATATTTGTTTTTAATCACCTTATTTTTGTTGTAAATTTCCTTATTTCACTTGCTAATGCAGACATTGATATTAGAATTATGGGAGTTGTAATTCTCTTATGTTTGTTGTTAATCCCCTTATTTTAATCCTTTTATTTTACTTGTTAATGGAGATATTGACACTTGTATTTATGGGAGTTGTCAATTCCTTTATGTTTATCGTGAATGGCCTTATTTTGTTGTGAATCCGCTTATTTTACTTGTTAGTATAGACGTAAACATGTGCATTTATTGGAGTTATTACTTTTTTTATATTTGTTGTTAATCACTTTATTTTTGTTATAAAATGACTTGGTATACTTGTTAATGCAAACCTAGATACTTGTAT
Organism: Leucaena leucocephala; assembly: GCA_037074615.1. Classification (NCBI taxonomy): domain Eukaryota; kingdom Viridiplantae; phylum Streptophyta; class Magnoliopsida; order Fabales; family Fabaceae; genus Leucaena; species Leucaena leucocephala. Next base: position 4,035,047 of record CM073527.1, read on the forward strand.
TTGTAGGAGTGTGAATTCCTAAATGTTTGTTATTAATCACTAAATTTTTGTCATAAATTCCCTTATTAATCTTTTTAAGGCGAATAACAACAAACATAAGAGAATTAACAACTCTGATAAATACAAGTATCAATGGCTTCATTGATAAGTGGAATAAGTGGATTTACAACAAAAATAAGGAGATTAACAACAAACTTAAAGGAATTAACATTTCTCATAAATGTAAGTATCAATATCGATATTAACAAGAGCAATAAGGTGATTTACAACAAAAATAAGGCAATTTACAATAAGAGAATTAATAACTCCTATAAATGCAAGTATTAATGTATGCATTTATAAGTGAAATAAAGGGATTTACAACAAAAATTAAGGTGATTAACAATAAACACCTTTTATCACATCTTAACTCTAGACCAAATTAGGGTTCATTTCATGTCCATTGGAATCATTTTGGATAGCCCAAGATTCAAGAAACCAAATATGAAGTTTTTAGTTATTTAGGTACTATTCATTTGGTATTTCTAGAATTTTTATCTAATTTTAAAAATTTATAATTAATTATAAAAAATTTAAATGTAGTGGTTCCAAGTCCTATTGAAAGCTCTTTAATATTTCTTTAAAGAAAAAATAGTTTCAGGAACCAATCCATTGTAGAATAGTGCTAGACGGGTATAAAATTTCTATTATTTATTTGGTCAAAAAGTGTGTTCCAGATTTCTAACCCTAAATTTGAAAAATTATTATAAATTGTACACGTATCCAATTTAATTGTTATACCTATATATATATAAAGCTTGTTGTTTTTACTTAAATCATACAAAATTTTAAAGTCATATTCAAACATTTACTTAACCAAAACAAAGTTTAAAGGCCGCTACCTCATACAAGGTCATACACAATGTCATAATTAATTATCTACAACAATAAGCTTCATAGCATAAGTACACTAGTCTTCCATCAATATGCCCTTACGTCTTGATAGCTCCACCCCTAGATGATTGATCAATTGAGAGAGTGAGATTTCAAAAAAATCCCAATAGCAAGTTATATTAATAATAACATCAACAAGTATGATTAATAATGAATTAAGCATAATGTCATAATTAGAGAACTACCTTTACCTCATGCTAACTCAAACATGTATCAAGTCAAGCATCACATATACTAGTAGGTGGAGGTCCAGCCAATTGCAAATGTCCAGAGGTTCGACCAGTGACCGGAGATCCAGTGACAGTTGGCCCTCTTTAATTAAGAATGAAGGAAAAGAAATGTATTTTGAGCTATAAAATTTAATTTAATTATGGTCCTTAAGGGTGCAGTAAAATTTCAGAATTATTTGGGGGAAATCTAATATTAAATTACTAAAGTAATCCTTGAATGAAATTTTCCCTTCAAATTTTGTTGTGAATCAACAAGCAGCCAAATTTTGTTGGAGATATAATTGATTGAAATATCGGGAGGTGTCTAGGGACTGGTCCTAGGTAAGAGCCTATGATGTAAAGATTTACCTAGGATAAGATCAATTGAGCATGCTATCTATTTATTCTTCATAGTAAGAGATTCATTTGCAAGTAAGTACCACGAATTTGTCGAAACACTTTCAAGTCTTATGGGATTTGGTTGTAATTAATTTTTTCCTATAAAATGACACAAATTACCTTAGACTACATCTTTGCGAATGTTGGTTGGCATTGATCAACCACCGGTATCCATTGGCCAGTCACCGGCCAGCATTAACCAATCCAAAATATTTTTTTTTAAAAAAATATTTTTTATTGAAATATTAATACTTTAATATTTATAAGTCAAACATCACATATTTAGAAGTAAAATTTTAAGATTTAAATCAGCCTCTTACAATATTAATATTTTAATATTTACAAGTTAAACTTTTTAAATTTAAGAGTAAATATCTAAAACAAAAGTTAAAAATTCAATATTTATAAGTCAACATCTTACTTTTACAAGTCAACCTAATAGATTTCCAAATAACTTACATAATTTTTGTGTTGGTTTTTCAAATTTTTCAAATTGATTTACAAAATTGATAGTTCATCATGTTAAATTTGCAATAAGACCTAATTTTTACCCCTTTTTAAGTTATAAACTTTATAATTTGGCTTCTAAATTTTAAAGGATGCTTAATAAATTCAAAAAATTCATTTCTAATTCAAATTGTAAAATTTGAAGAACCATTTGCAAAACTTTTGTAAATTCACTTGTAAATATTAAAGTATTAATACGGTAAGAGATTGACTTGTAAATATAAGAAGTTTGAATTGTAGATCTTAAAGATTTACTTGTAAATCTACGATATTTGACTTGTAAATAATAAAATATAAATATTTCAATAAAAATAGGACCAATCTTTACCGACTAGTGATTGGTCAATGTCCGTTGGTGGTCGGTCAACATTAGTCAAATGGGGATGTCTAAGGACCTTTATGTCATTTAATAGAAAATTAATTACAACCAAGTTCTTTGAGGCTTGAGAGGAGTTTTACAAATTCGTGTAACCTATTTGTAATAATAAATCTTTTATTTAAGACTTTTATATATATATATATATATATATATATATATTGTCTTCATGAGAATTTAGCGGAGACAAAAGGGGAAAAGTCTTCTAGAAAAAATAAATCAACAAAGTATAAACCATATACATAGGCCCACAAAATGAAGAAAAAAGTGAATTAATCATTTATATTAGACGTACTTTCTTATTCAAAGTCACGCTTAAAAAAGTGATTGAAAAAAAGTTTCAGGTCTAATGAAATGAGAATCTTGAAAAGGATTATTTTGATAAAATATTAGCGGTTGAGAAATTTAGCTAATTTTTTTGGTTGGAATGTGGACTCTGATCCACTTTTGATAGATTAGGTGCAAACCCACATAAGGTGGGGCTTAGATGATAATAGTCAAAAGTTTAGGCCTTCAGCTGTAATATTTCCTTTCCTATTCAAATTGCATGGTGGTGGAATCAGTTATTGAACATGGATGGAAGTAGAGAGATTCTAGGAGACAACCGAATGTTATTTGGAGGGAGGATCATACGGAAAACTCACTAAAGGTTTTTGGTACTCTTAGGTGAAATACTCTCACTGGATTGTCTCTGTTTCCTCTACTCTATCTGTGTGTGTATTTGTTATGTCTTAGAGATATGAGTCCATTATAGTACGAATTACATACTAAAAGTTTTCTCTGTGTATGGCTAACATATGAGAATTGGAGTTAGGAATGGATTGTGACATTAACTCGAAGAAATAGTAATGATTGGAAAATGTTTAAGTTATTTTTAAGAGGTTAATTAGGAGAAGAACCTATTTGCGAAGTTAGAAACTATAAAGGAAGGTAGAAAAGTAAGGAACTTAATTGAAAATTTTAAAACCTTTCAGGGGTAAAAGTGTAATTTTAAGGAAATTAAGCCGAAAGTGGCCAAACTTGCTAAAAGTGTTTGAGTCCCATATTTCACCAGAAGATAGAAAAAATATTTAGAATTGATTGACATGACACGAAATTTTCATTTGAGGTCTCAAAAATTTGATTTTAATTTTTCTAATTTTAGAAAATTATGTAGAATTTTTACAGGACCTTTTGGACCTTAGATTGAGATGAAATTTGACCATAAATTATTTTAATAATTATAAGAGTTTATAAAAGTGGCAAAACCCATAAGGATCCCTGTAGAATTTATAATAGAATTTAACATGAATTAAGGCACCCGATAGAGGCTTTAGGGAAATTTTCTTTAAATTTGGGTCAACATATGGGCTAGACCTGAACCAAGGTCCAATGGTATCCCAAGAGGCCAAAAAATATGGTGACTAAGTTAGGAAGGCCCAAGTAAAATAAAATAATATTTTAATAATTTTTAGGAAAAATATACTTACCTAGTTATAGTTATAACAGAGGAATTGATCTGATAAAAGGATTTTTATCAATAATCTTTTAGACAGTGTTCCTTTGACAAGTAATACCATTAGAACACATGAAAATTTTTGGACTAAAGGATGATCTAATAATTTAGGAAAATCCCTCAATACAATGCAAGATTGGTCAACGTTGGACATAACTCTGTAGGAAGCCACTAGAGCCTTCCAAAAGGTGTAAGCCACCATGTGAGGTATCCCTATGGGACCCACACATAGGGCCGCATGTCTTCTTCTGAAGGAAGAAGAAGTTTAACCATGCATTAAGAAAAAAATAATGTTAAGAAAGTGGTTAAGCATGATTAAAGAGAAAAAAGAAACCAATCAGGAGTCAAATTAATGGGTTGTAATAACTAGCAACTCCAAGGGTATATTAGTCTTAACATTTCTAAGATTTCATTATAAATTCACCCTCTTGTAAATCGTTGGCCAAGTGGAACCTAAAGGGAACCTCTTACAAAATTAAAACTCAACCTATACAAAAGCAATTGAAGGGTAATCCAAGGCACCCATAGTTCAAGCTAGCTATGAATGAAATTAAGTAATATATCCTAACTTATATTACTTCAATTTAGGTTCTTGAGCCTAGAATTTTAATGGATGGATTTTGAGAAATTCCCTTGTGTTCATGGCTGGCCAAAAACTAAAAGTAAAGGAGGGAGAGAAAAGAAAAGTTAGGACTATGTAATATTGACCTAGATAAGCTTAGATTGATGTTTATATCTTGAATTAATTGTATAATATTTGACTTCCACATAAAAGGATCTCTCGTCCAAGACAAAAATTGGGTAGGGGATTGTTATTTTGTTGGTTTTAATGCTTTTATTGAATTCGGAAGGTGAAATTTTGTAGGGTTGGATAAGGGGTAAGAGTTAAAAGCATTAAAATCAAAAGTAGAATTTTTGGAGAAAATTCCTTAAGCCTCATGACTCTATCTAGATTCAAAGTAGCAGATGCAATTTTTTAAATTCTGCTTCCATATTTAAATTCCTTGGGAAAAACTTTGTGGAAATAGTCAAGGTACCAATTAAATCAAAGGGCAAGATAATTAATAAATATTAAAGGAATTTAGGGGCCTGTAGGTCAAGGAAATTACATTGAGTTTGAACCAAGTTTGGAACTTGCTTAAATAGATTGTGATGTTATATGATTATGCTATGTTAGTATTTGATCTTTGAGGTAAAGAGGACTACAAAGCAAGAGGTAAAGGTGTAAAAGAAAAGGTTAAGGAAAATCTATCAAAAGTAGTGAATTTACCTTGTATGCCTGATTGCTTGTGTTTAATGTGTTGTTTGCTTGGTTAGAATCATATCTCAATTTTTAGGCCTAGAAGCTTAGTAAAGTAGCCTAGAATAGATAGGCCACTTGATCCCTTTAAGTAGAAGTTCCAGAAATATATAGAGGATTTTTAGGGACTAAATCATAAATAGTGAAAGTTCAGGGACTAAACTGTAAATAATACAAATTTAGAAACTAAATTGCAAATAATAAAAAGTTCAAGGACTAAATAATTTAGAAAATTCCCAAGGCCTAAAACAAATGTAGAGATAAGTTATGGACTATAAAGTGTATTATAAATTTTATAGTAAGAGACCAAAGTGGAGTTTGACAAATTCAGGGGTAAAATTATAATTATGCGAAAATTGAGCTAGAAAAAGTCCAAAAATGCCCCATAATGTTACAGTCATAAATTTTAGTAGTAAATAGAGAATTGTAATTGGGTAAAGCATATTTTTCATAATTTTGATTTGAGGTCCCAGATAATTGATATTAATTTTTAGGGAGAAAGACAAAAAAAGTCCATTTGAATTTCAAAAGGATAAATTGGGCCTCTGAATATTGAAAATGACAGATTGGGCTGGAGGCCAATCTGTCATTTACAAATTTGTGTAAAGACCAAATTACCCTTCACTTTTCCAATATTTTGACAATACGATTTACAAGTTTGCCAATGATATTTATAACTCTGACAATGATATTTGCAACTCCTATAATAATATTTATAACTTTGAGAATAGTATTTGTAATTTTGACAATGGTATTTGTAACTTTGCCAATGGTATTTGTAACTCCCATAGTGGTATTTGCAATTTCAACAATGATATTTGTAACTCCCACAATAGAAAAGAAGCAACTTTGACAATACGATTTACAACTTTGCCAATGGTATTTACAACTTTGACAATGGTATTTGCAACTAGAAGAAATCCAATTTTTGCAATTGGGAGAAACACTGTAGCTTATTTGACAATACGATTTACAACTTTGCCAATGCTATTTACAACTTTGACAATAGTATTTGCAACAGGAAGAAATCCAATATTGGAAATTGGGGGAAACACTATAGCTGACACTGTAGCTTCTTTGACAATACGATTTACAACTTTGTCAATGGTATTTACAACTCTAACAATAGTATTTGCAACAGGAAGAAATCTAATTTTGGCAATTGGAGGAAACAATGTAGCTGACACTATAGCTTCTTTGACAATAAGATTTACAACTTTGCCAATGGTATTTACAACTTTGACAATGGTATTTGCAACTGGGAGAAATCCAATTTTGGCAATTGGGGAAAACACTATAGCTGACACTGTAGCTTCTTTGACAATACGATTTAAAACTTTGCCAATGGTATTTACAACTCTGACAATGGTATTTGCAATTGGGAGAAATCCAATTTTGGCAATTGGAGGAAACACTGTAGCTTCTTTAACAATACGATTTACAACTTTGCCAATGGTATTTACAACTCTGACAAAGGTATTTGCAACTGGGAGAAATTCAATTTTGGCAATTGGGGGAAACACTGAGGTTGACACTATAGCTTCTATGACAATATAATTTACAACTTTGCCAATAGCATTTACAACTTTGACATGGTATTTGCAACTGGGAGAAATCCAATTTTGGCAATTGGGGAAAACACCGTAGCTAACACTGTAGCTTCTTTGAAATACGATTTATAACTTTGCCAAAGGTATTTACAACCCTAACAATGGTATTTGCAACTGGGAGAAATCCAATTTTGGCAATTGGGGGAAACACTGTAGCTTCTTTGACAATACGATTTACAACTTTGCCAATGGTATTCACAACTCTGAAATGGTATTTGCAACTGGAAGAAATCCAATTTTTACAATTGGGAGAAATACTGTAGCTGACACTATAACTTCTTTGATAATACGATTCACAACTTTGACAATGGTATTTGCAACTGGGAGAAATCCAATTTTACCAATTAGGGAAAACACTGTAGCTGACACTGTAGCTTCCTTGACAATACGATTTACAACTTTGCCAATGGTATTTACAACTCTGACAATGGTATTTGCAACTGGGAGAAATCCAATTTTGGCAGTTGGGGGAAATATTGTAGCTTCTTTGACAATACGATTTACAACTTTGCCAATGGTATTCACAATTCTGACAATGGTATTTGCAACTGGAAGAAATCCAATTTTTGCAATTGGGAGAAATACTGTAGCTGACACTATAACTTCCTTGACAATACGATTCACAACTTTGACAATGGTATTTGCAACTGGGAGAAATCCAATTTTGACAATTAGGGAAAACACTGTAGCTGACACTGTAGCTTCTTTGACAATACGATTTACAACTTTGTCAATGGTATTTACAACTCTGACAATGGTATTTGCAACTGGGAGAAATCCAATTTTTGCAATTGGAGGAAACACTGTAGCTTCTTTGACAATACGATTTACAACTTTGCCAATTGTATTCACAACTCTGACAATGGTATATGCAACTGGAAAAAAATCCAATTTTTGCAATTGGGAGAAATACTGTAGCTGACACTATAACTTCTTTGACAATACGATTCACAACTTTGCCAATGGTATTTACAACTTTGACTTGTATTTGCAACTGGGAGAAATACAATTTTGGCAATTGGGGAAAACACTGTAGCTGAGACTGTAGCTTCTTTGACAATACGATTTACAATTTTGCCAATGTATTTACAACTCTGACAATGGTATTTGCAACTCTGACAATGGTATTTGCAACTGGGAGAAATCCAATTTTGGCAATTGGGGGAAACACTGTAGCTTCTTTGAGAATACGATTTACAACTTTGCCAATGGTATATAGAACTTTAACAATGGTATTTGCAACGTGGAGAAATCCAATTTTGGCAATTGGGAGAAATACTGTAGCTGACAGTGTAGCTTCTTTGACAATATGATTTACAACTTTGCCAATGGTATTTATATCTTTTATAATGGTATTTGCAACTGCGAGAAATCCAATTTTGGCAATTGGGGGAAACACTATAGCTGACACTCTAGCTTCTTTGACAATACGATTTACTACTTTTCCAATGGGATTTGCAACTTTATTAATGGGATTTACAACTTTTTCTAGGGGATTTATAACTTCACTAAGTGGGTTTGTAAATTCACCTACAAGATTTACAACTTCTTATAATGGGATTTGCAACTCTATTTAGTTGAAGCTACAGTGTCAGCTACAGTGTTTCTCCCAATTGCCAAAATTGGATTTCTCCCAGTTGCAAATACCATTGTCAGAGTTATAAATACTATTGACAAAGTTGTAAATCGTATTGTCAAATAAGTTACAGTGTTTTCCCCAATTGCCAAAATTAAATTTCTCCAAGTTGCAAACACCATTGTCAGAGTTGTAAATACCATTGACAAAGTTGTAAATTGTATTGTCAAAGTTGCTTATTTTCTATTGTTGGAGTTACAAATACCATTGCGGGAGTTGCAAATTGTCATATCCCCAATTTTCTGACCTGATGTACCTGTACGGTTTATCTGCAATGGATATAAGATTCTTGGAATAAACTGTATCAGATTGCGAAAAGAAAGGGAAGGATTAATAACTAAGGAAAGAATAGGGACCAAAATGCAAATTGAAAAGTTTGAAGACAAAAAGTTGAAGTAGAAATAAAAAGAGGGACCTAAATGCAATTAATGAAAAGTTCAAGGACTAAAGTGCAATTATTCAAAAGTTAAGGGACCTAAATGTAAATATGGAAAAGTTGAGTCAAAACAGGCCAAAAATGCCCGGAATCAGATCAGACCCAAATTTTACCAGTAGATAGACAAAAATATTTCGGTCAGTTTAACACAACACAGAATTTTGATTTGAGGTCCCGATTAATTGATATAAATTTTTGAAGTCGGAAGGAATTATTACAGTATTTTTTAGATCTCATAATCAGATGAGACCTTATAGAAAATTCATATATTTTAATATATGAATTTATAAAATTGAGAGAGTCAGAAAAGGAATCCTGTAGAAACCATACGGGATTTTACAGTGAAATAAAATACTCGATAAATAGGATCGGGGGAGCTATAGTGTGAATTGGGCCATGAAGGCAATACAGGTAATAAGCCCATATTGAGGCCCAAATGGCGCCATCATGAGCCCATTAAGGTGACTGGACAGTTTATGTGGGCTAGAGACCAGAGCAGTACAGGAAAAGTGCGAAATTACGAAAATACCCCGGGATGCCCATACTATGCCAGTGATAGATGGAGGTCATTTTGATCATTCTGGAAAGGCAAAAAATGTGGTACATGATATCAATATGATTAATTAGAGCCAGTATATGCCATAAGGTAGTACAAAGAGGGGTGAAATGACAATTATGCCCTTAGGGTCAGTACAGTGCACGAAAGGACACCAAGGGTATTTTGGTCATTTTCTAATGGATGGATGGCAGATAAATACTCAGTCTAACATTTTCAATGATATGAGAAGCCTAGACATTAATTTCCAAGATAGAATACATATCCTGGTATATTATAAAAAATTAGGAACAGAACACAGTCCGGTTGTTGTGAAACTGCACTGATCGGTACCAGATTGGACTAGAATTTCTCCAGAAGGTTCCTTGCATGGGCAGCACGCCACCTAACCCTCTTAGGTGTCCCTTGAGCTGTCCCACATGATGTCATAATTATTCTTTTTAGAAAAAGTTAAATCCAAGATTAAATGTGAGCCCTTGGATTAAATAGTAACCAATTAATCTTGGCCATCCATTTCAACCCAAATTTTCTATAAATACCCCCTCATTTCATTTCAGACCATGTGCAGCAGCCTTGAGAACCATAGGGAAACTCTTGCAAAATTTCCATTCAACCAAGAAAGAAGCAACCAAAGTGAAGTAACAAGCAAGGTAATCATCTCCCTTGATCTTGAGCTTTGTTCTAGTAGGTTAGCTCATGGTTTTAAGGGGTTTTCATGCTATATTTTCCTTATGGTTGCTGCTGGAAGTGTTACTCATATATGATTAAAATATGAGTTTTATGTTATGGATAGTTTAGACAAGCTTAAACAAGCTAGAATCAAGTGGCATAAGCTTGGGAATTCAAGTATGTTTGGATTTAGGGTTTTGTGTTCTTGCTGGTACTATACGTGGTACTGTTCATATGATGGAATTTCATGATTTTAATGCTTCCAATGAGTTTAAAATGGAAAATTGTGTGGGGATAAAGTAGGAGAACAAGTATTGGAAGCATTGGAATCAAAATGTGAATTTTTGGAAAACAAGAGCATGCATTTCGGTTTGGTACTGTAGCAAATGGTATGTTTTGATTTTGGAAATTCTGATTTCATATTTGGATTCTACATGAAAAATTATGTGAAAATGAACCATGAGAATTTATTTTGGAAAGGTGGAAGTAGGAAACATAAATTAGAGAAAGAAAGGGAGCTAGTGTAAACCTAGTCTTGGATTTGGTTTCAAGTTGAGTTGTAACTTGATATTATATTGTAATGGCTAGATTTTGACATTTGTGAAGGAAGGAAAGCACTTCAAGAAGGTCTTGACCAAGATAGCTAAGAGGTAGCAAGGATACCTAACTATAACTCATGTTTGTTTAATTGTTTTGCTTGCTTGTTGATTATAGTGTTTGGTTGAGCTTAAGCTTATGTCATCATGTTATGATGAAGTATGAATGATTGCAACTCCTTGCAAGTTATGTAATGACAATATGCATGTTAGAGTTTGCTTATGTACCATTATGAAGTAGCTCCCATCTCATGATAACATGTTAAGCATACAATTATCCATGCATGATATTATAGTTTGTGTAACTTGCTAATGGGATTTCCATGAAATCTCATTCCTTCCACATGCATAACTATGTTTTAGGTGCTGGATTATTTCAAGGGAAGATAGTAAATGTTGATGAATAAGTTTGTATAATAAGTTACATGACTTACATGACACTATGGGATGATATGCTAGTATGCATAGTGTATGTTTCTGTAATCCTATTTTGAGGCCGTGGTGATGTGACAATGTTTATGACATTTAAATCAACGAGTTTTAGACTGAAACTTGGCACGATTAAATTTAAGATACATAGCTTTAAATGACCACCAAGAACTCCTCATTTGGATAAGTATCCGAATTGTTATGATTTTCCAAAGTTGGAAGTAAGATCTGGAATTGAGATAAAATGAGTGCTAAGAAGCAGTTATGTTCATGCAACAATTTCATATATCAAATGAACGATTTTTATATGAAATTTTATGAGCTTAAATATAACATATAGATATTAAAATCCATAGGTAACACGGTTCATTTGGATAAGTAACCAAAGAGAAATGAATTTTTGAAGTTAAGCAAAGAAACTGGAACTTCCAGATTTTACCAAATGAACAGTGATTTTCAATGATTAAACTGATTTCATTGGGACAAGAAAACCTCAGTTTCATATTTTTTTCTCAAAGATATGTGAAACATATTTCATTATAAATTGGAACCATATTATTTTGATTTTTCTACAATTAATTATGAATTTTTGAAGTAGGGTACATGTTCTGGAATTACCAATAAACAGTAAAAGTGAACAGTACCCAAGAGTAAATCTTTTGGAAATGGATGTTTTCAAAGCAAATGATCATGTAAATTGGTTCCAATCACTTCTAATAAAGTATAATTGAGGTTAAAAGTAAGGATGTGACACAAATATCATTGTTGAAATTGCAAATACCACTATGGGAGTTACAAATACTATTGGCAAAATTACAAACACCATTGTCAAAGCTACAAATATTATTGTCAAAGTTACAAACACTATTGTCAAAATTGTAAATACTATTGTCAAAGTTATAAATATTATTATAGGAGTTTCAAATATTATTGTCAGAGTTGTAAATATCATTGGCAAACTTGTAAATCGTATTCTCAAAATATTGAAAAAGTGAAGGATAATTTTGTCTTTGCACATAAATTTGTAAATGACAGATTGGGCCTCCTGCCCAATCTATCCGTTTTAATATTCAAAAGTTCAATTTATCCTTTTGAAATTCAAATGGGCTTTTTTTTTCTTTCTCCCTAATTTTTAAAGTTAGAATATTATTATAGGACCTTCTGGACCTTATAATTAGATGAAATTTTATAGGAAATGATATGGTGGCCATGGAATTACGTGGTAAAGTGTACTCATATATTAAGGAATTTCATAAGCCCTCTCCATACCATTCGAGGATCAATGAGGGATGGTAATAATAGTAAAATGGTTGATAGAATTCTGAGATGCCTAGTTGGCATGGATGTGTGATAAGACACATTTTGCATATGGTTTCTATGACATTTTTAAGAGTTTTATAACAATTTTACCATTCATTTTATGCCTTAAATTGTACTTTTGTGATAATATATGATTGTGCGTGGCAATGTGCTACTTAAAGGGTAAAATGATAACTTAACTCTTCCAAACTTCATATATTCTATTATTTACTGATTTAGACTTTTACAATGAGCTTTTATATTGGATTGCAGGTATTTTACAAGAGAGCAAGGATCGGGAAAGAAATCACAAGTCAATAAAAGTGAAACCATGCTCCTGCGCCTTTTAGTCGAGACCAAAGAGTCCGTCGGTCGCAACCTTGATTCTTCTAGAAGTCTCTCTGTGTTTACAGATCACTACCAAAACATGGATCTGGTCACGACTAAAATGCAAAATTGCTGAAACTTCATGTTTTGAATTAGGCCATGCAAAAATAAAAGGAGAAGAGGGCTGCTGTCAAGGGGGAGGCTAGTTTTTTACTTGATTAAGCTAAGAAGCAGTACTCGAGTGCTCTCTAATCACCTTCTCTACATATTCCATCATTCTACACCTCTCCACAGACTTCTCCATATCTCTACACCATTCCAGATCTCTACACCATCAATCTATCATCTTCTCATAGTTTCTTTATGGCATCACATCTGGATAGCGATTGCAGTACAACAGGAGTTAATAGAGGCTAGATCTTTAGTCTCTTGGTGATGGATCTAATATCTTGAGCTTATGGACTGAAACGGGCAATTTCTACTATTATAATTTGCATCTTCTCATGTTATGATTGCTGATAGATCTAGGGTTTTCATTTTATGAGCAAGTTTTGAATATCAATTGATCATTTTTAGATTAGACTTTGTAATTGAATTCGGATGATTTAAATGTATACTTTTTAATATAATATTTCAGTTTTGATTTTAAGAGAGTGGGTTATTATTAGCGATCGTTGTTAATTAATTCAATTGCTTGAAATCTAGAATTTTCAATCGACGACCATTCGAGAGTATTTTCATCATCTAATTCAACTTACACGCTAAGTGGTTTCTGACAGTTCACTAATAGTTCTTAAACCAGTTTTGATCAAAGGGGTTTAAGGAAAATTAGGGTTCTGGACTCAATTGATCGATTGAGATTTTCTTTGAGGCTTAGTGATTTCAAAACTCCAATTTTAACGTGAGAGCACGGATATATACGTTTTCATCATCAAGAGTTTGTCATAACATATTTCTCAAACAAATTAACTCATTTTCATCTTAATAAAAATCCAAAAATATTTACTTTTTTGCACCTTACTTTTATTGTATCAATCACTAAAACTCTAAAAACTATTTTATCCCTACTCAGGTTTTTTATTGATTTTGACATCCAATTTGCTAGGTTACCAAATAAAAGGATAATTGAGAAGAAAGATAGGGTTGTGCATTATACTATATTATATTCGGTGCAATTAAATTTATTTTCATGGATTGGACCACGACAATCTACCCTCATCAATGTGATAACAAGATAAAGGGGCCTAAGAAATAGGAAAATGATATGAGGAACTCTCGAGGGATAGAGGAGATGAGTAGAGTCTAAGTAGATAATATTGGCTTCGGTGAATAGTCTTGGGGAATTATTAGTTGAGTTATCAACTAAGTAGAAGTGACTAACCTTGTAACTTAGTCTATTGATGTCAGGTTTCCTAGATAATTGTGTTATAATATAACAAATTAAAGTGGATTCTGGAAGATCATGGTTCGATCCTAATATGGCTCATAGGGAATAGAATTCAAAGGTCAGAGTGGATCCTAAATAAGTTGAGGGCGATTGTAGGAAACCTTGGATTATGGAAAACCTAGCCAATGGATTGTATTTTAGAATCTTGGGGATCCTAAAGAGGCTTAAGGCAACTATGGAGGATCCCAATTTACTGAAAAACCTAGCCTAAGGAAAGAAAAAGGAGTGAGCCATGAGAATGAGTACAGTATAGTATTTCTCTAGGAAGACGATTACCAATTATGAGGTTAAGGTATAAAAGCCTCACAAGTTGGTTAACTCATACGGAGAGACTACCCATGATGTTCCCTAGATAGCCTTATTAACTATTAGACTAAACTCAATTTTCTCCTTATCAATAAAAGATAATCAAAGTTAGTGAGTTTACGAGGTATCCATACTTGTTAATTCTGTAATGAGAATTTATGTGGAATAGAAAAAGATCCCATATGTCATAAGAATAGACTAAGTATTAGTAGATAGATCCCTAAGATAGGGCCAAGATAAGGCAAGAGCTGAAAGACCTGCTATAGACTAAGGAAAGAGGGTCTAAGGTAGGGTAATTGCAGGATACGATTAGTAAGTGGCATATAGCAAAGATCGTAACCTAGATTTAACCCATCATCACTTCTTTATTAAGTGTGCTCGGGTAAGAGTAGCATAATGATAGGTGACCACGACAAGTATAGTGTTAACCATAAATTGACATAAATACCCAATAAAGGAAGGAGCAAGGGATTGGAGTCGCTTGTACTAGATCCAAAGAGAGGATCTAAGATGAAAGAATTAGATTACAACATTTGTTTCAAGAGGAAGTTAGCAAGGCACAGGAGTAGGACCGACTACATGTTATGAGTCATCATGGATTAAGTTACCAAGTCAACTCTCTTTTTGATAGTAAGGGTCAAAGATCCTCATGAAAAGTTGGCAAAGCTGTATATAAAGGAGATTGTTCAATTTGATGGTGTCCTAAGTAGCAGAGTATTCATAGAGACCCTAAAATTACATCGAGTACCTAGAGAACTCTACATGAAAGAAATGGATACTATTCACAAGTTTAGCACAGAGGCTGAACTAAGCAAAGTAAAAGAAGGATGTTTGGTCTGGATAATGTAGACCAAACCTCAACTCTGATTGAGTTAGTAAGAAAAGTTAATTAGTAGTTTAGAGTTAATATTGTTCTACACTAATGTTAAAGGAAAGCCACTAGACTTCGAGATATGATAATGCTACCCCCAAACCTTAGTCTAATTTATGACGAATATTGCATTTGCTTGTAGAAAGGATAAATCCAGACCAGGTAATATGTTGATGTTGGTTGTAAGACAAGCAATCCTATGAGGTGGGACCAGCGTGGATTGTTGGCCGAAGGATCGAGCAACTGCGAAGTGAGCAAATTCCTCTAGTCAAAGTAGTTTGGAAAAGTACAAAAATGAATGAGACTATGTGGGAAACAAATGTGGATAGGAAGGAAACATATCTTAAGTTATTTGACTGAGGTATATGTTAAATTTTGATAATGAAATTTATTAAAGGGAACAAATATCACATCTTAAATTTTTCCTGTCTATGTATGGCTGATAAAGGAGGAACAAGGTTAGGAAGGCATTGTGACATTAACCGAAAGAAAAGGTAATGATTGGAATTTTTATCACTGGGGAATTGATATGATAAAGGAGTTTTTATCATTAATCTTTTAGACAGTGTTCCTTTGACAAGTAATAATATTGGAACACACGAAAATTATTGGACTAAAGGATGGTCTAATAATTTAGGAAAATTCTCACTACAGTATGAGATTGGTCAAAATTGGATATAACTATGTAAGAAGCCACTGGAGGCTTCCATAAGGCGTAAGTCACCATGTGAGGTATCCCTATGGGACCCACACATGGTGGTAGTGTCTTATTATGAAGGAAGAAGTTTAAACCATAATAAAGTGGTTAAGCATGATTAAAGAGGAAAAAGAAACCAATTAGGAGCCTAATTAAGGGGTTGTAAATAATAAGAAACTCTAGGGCCTGATTAGTCCTAAAATTTTCAAGATTTCAGTATAAATACCCTCTCTCTCTTGTAAACTGCTGGCCAAGTGGAACCTAAGGGGAACATTTTGTATCCTACTTTTAATCCCTCTGAGTACATATTTATAAGCGTATTTAATTAGCAGAAGCATTACTTTGGCAAAAAAATAATTTTTTTTAGATTTAACTCTCATGTACTGTTCATTAAGTAAATTCTACATTGGTAGTCCAATTTTAAAAATTCATAACTAATTATAGAAAAATTGTATGAAGATGTTTCAAAGCTCTAATGAAATATTTTTAATTGTAATTTAAGGGGAAAAATGAAATTAAACATTTACTAGCCCATTTGATCCCAGTTAAATTGCCAAATTTTACTATTCATATGGTTAATCCTGAAAGTTCCAGATTCTGTCTCCTAAGTTTAGAAATTAATTTCTCTTAATATACACATCAAAATGAGGCTTGTTATGTATGAATTTAAAGCTCTGGATGTGTACTATATGCTCATAAGTCTCATGAATTAATTCCATCATTTGCTGGGTCAAACTGGAGTCAAAGTAAGATTGCTCCAAGCCTACGTTTTTGCCATTTCACTTTCTTCTTTTAATTCTCATAAATTAATCCAACATTCATAAACCATCAACTTGGTTTCTCATACAATCATATGCAAAATGGGGTTATACCATAATTATTTCATACATTTTTCTTTACATATAATGGCATATTACATAACTTGAACATAATCAACAAATTATACAATTCATGCTAGAATAAATAATTGCCCGCTTTCTTTCTTCAATTCTTTAGCTCTTCCTCATGCATACATTTTCCATCACACTTCACTTAAATTGGTTGGTTATGGGAGGGTAAGATTATGGGGAATCTCAGTAGCAAATATCACCACTTACATATGCAAGGTGGATGCTAATGCATGATATGTAATTTCATTAAACTTTATTTAATTAGTGACACGCCATCATGCTTTATGCTTTGTATAGAACTGCATGGCCATGGGAAGCATGTTATAGATAATATTTTCAACATCATTTATCATGTCACAACATCATTCAATCATCATATACATGTCAACACATAAACATACCACATCAAGCACATAAAGGGGTAAATCCACTACCTTAAACATAATCTTTTTCTCTTGTTCTTGCACTTGCTCCCTAAACTTCCAATCATGCATACCTTTGGTCAACCACTTCCCAACATCCTCTTGGATGTCTCAAGGTCTTAAACATAATTACATTGTGTATACATCTTATTAGAGCCATTTCATAATTCATGCACACTAACTTCCTTAGAACCCTTAACTCTTAACTTAAATCTTGGAGTTAGAGGTTTAGCTTTGTAATAATTATTTCCGTAGAGCAATCCTATATAATTTTGTCTAAGGAATTCAAATATGATATTGGAATTATAAAAATCAAACTCCTCCTATGCAATATGTCTAGAACCATACATCACCTTCATAAATTCTAAAAATTCTCATTTTAATTCTAGTGCTACCAACACTTGTTTTTCTACTTTATCCCACATAATTTTTTATTTTAAAACCATTAAAAGCATAAAAATTATAAAATTCTAACTTCTATCTAGGCATATGAATAGTGATAGAAAATGTCTCAAGATTATAATTCTAAGATTACATGATTTCTTAAGCTCAAACTGCTTAATTCTAGCTTGCCTAAACTTATCTAAACTATCTATAACATAAAATACATCTTCCTACCCTAACAAGGAAGTGCGTCCAGCAGCAATAATAAAGGGAAAATTGCCATTAAAATCACTACAAACTAAGAGCAATCTTCCTAGGATAAAGTTTAAGAGCTAGGGAATTAAGTATCTTTGCTTACAAGTTTGAGTGCTTCTTTTTGTCTCAAGTAGAAATTTTGGTACAAGTTCCCTAAGGTCCTTACGCTACCAAAATGAGTTAAAATGGGGGGTATTTATAGAGAAAATTGGGTGAAAATGAAATGCCAATATTACTTTGGTTATTATTTAATCTAATGGTCCATATTCAATTTTGAACTTTTCTTGCCCACTAAGTCAATGTATGACACCATTTATGACATCATTTAGGTCCTTGTTTAGAAAATTTTAGAGCTAAGATCTGATTGAAAAAATTCTAGTCCAATCTGGCACTGGCTCTATAACATCCTTACTTTCATATGTCTTAGGGACCATTCAGTAGACTTTAGAACCACTTACAAGACCTTGGAAGTCCATTAGGCAAATATGAAATTTTACTCTTTCTCAGGCTACTTTTATATGGTATTCCAGATTACGCAACAAATTTTGAAAAATCATAATTAATTATAGAAAACTCAAAATATAGTGGTTCAAAAAGCTACATGAAGATAACATCTTAAAATTTAAGGAAAAAATAATTTTCAGACCAAATGATTATTCAATTAATACAGTTTATTTGTTGAAATTTACTATTTATTTGGTCAAAAACTCTAGAAACAGATTCTGGTCCCTTACTTTGGAAATTAATTTATCTTAATATACATATCCAATTGAAACGTTCTACCTATTCATTTAAACCTCTGGATGTGTGCTATATACTCATAAAATTTCATGAAATAATTCCTTCATTTGCTAGGTCAAACTGAAGCCACAACAAAACTGCTTTAGGACCTACGTTTTTACCATTTCAGTTTCTTTTCGTTCATTTTCAATAATTGTTTCAGTATGCACAAGCCATCAAATAAGCTTCTCAACATTTATATACATCATGTACATATGCCATAAGTATTACAATAGTTTTATCACATAAATGGACACCTTACATGGAATTTACATACCTGGGCAATCTATAGTATATGCTAGAATCTTAAATACTTCACTTTCCTTCTTCCATGCTTTAGCTCTTCTCCATGTATACATTTTCCTTCATGCTTGACCTAAATTGGTTGTTTATGGGAGAGTCAGATTCTAGGGAATTTCATTAGCAAACATTACCACTTAAATATGCAAGATGGATGCTAATGCATGATATGTAATTTTATTAACTTTCTTTGATTAGTGACATGCCATCATGCTATATACTTTTACATAAAGTGCATGGCCATGGCAACATGTTATTCACAAGACATTCAACATCATTTATCATGTCACAACATCATTCAAATAACATATACATGTCAACACATAAGCATATCACATCAAGCACATAAAGAAGTAAGTTCACTACCTTGCACTTAAAGATCTTTAGCATTTTCTCCCTAGCTTTCCAACCATGAAGCCTTTATATCAATCACTTCCCAACATGTTCTTAGATGTTTCAAGGTCCTAAACACATTCGCATTCATCACATAATTCATTAGGACTCATGAACTCCAACCATGTTCAAGACTAACTTTGTTACACTCTTTATTGTCATAACTTTCTCTAATCTTCACTAATCCACTTGCTCTTGAACCAATTGATGTCTTGACTTTACCGTACACAATTTTATCTTTTGAATCCATTTATGATCTTAGAATCATGAAATTCCAGCTCCTTCATGGCCTGCTGTACATAACTGAACATAAGCATACAACTCTTTCAAAAATTCTTATTTTGATTCTAATGCTTCCCATACTTGTTTCTCCACTTTACCCAATACAACTTTTCATTTTAAAACCATTGGAACCATCAAAATCATGAAATTCCAATCACTATTCATGTGAGTGAACAGTACCATAAGGAATCTTAAAGACTACACAACCTTGAGATTTTAATGTTTCTAAGGTTCAAAACCTTTCCAATCCTACACAAAATCATCATATAAACTCAATGGAAGCATTAAATGATTGAAATTACATTTCTTTCCATTATGAACAGTGCAGACTGAATAGATTCACTCTTGGCAAAGTCAAGAATATCAACTTGATTCAACCACCAATCACTTAACTAGCTTGTTTAAGCTTCAATCATATGTTTCTAATTTTAATTTCTTCTTTCCCCTTTCATCCAAGGTTTTTGGGCAGCACAAAAACTTAGAGAAAACTCAACTTTTTGCCATGAAAACCCTAAGTTCAAGCTCCCAAATCAAAGGAAAATAAGCTAGGAGAGATTGCTTACCTTTAATCTCTAGCTTGCTTGAATTTTGGTACCTTGAATCCTCTTTGTCTTGGCTTGAGTTTTCATTTTGCAAGAGTTTCCCCAAGGTATCCATGGCTCACGGTTTTCTGCTGAAATGAAGGGGGTATTTAGAGAAAAATCTTGGTGGAAATCAATGGCCAAGATTGATTTGGTTACTATTTGATCCAAGGGCTCACATTTAATCTTGGATTTTACTTTTTCATAAAGCAAATTGTGACATCATCATGACATCACAAGGGACACCTCAAGGGACACCTCATGGGCTTATGTTGTAAAATTATCATGGTAGGAAGCTTTTGGAAAAATTTTAGTCTAATCCGGTACCGATCGGAGCAGTTTCACAGCAATTGGACTATTTTCTGTTCCTAATTTTTTATAATATACCAAGATATGTATTTTGTCCTAGAAATCAATGTCTAGGCTTCTCACACCATTGACATACTTGTACTGGGCCACAACTTAATTACAGATCCCTTGGAAAATGACCAAAATACCCTTGGTGTCCTTTCTTGCACTATCTTGACTCTAAGGGCATAATTGTCATTTCACCTCTCTTTATACTTCCTCAGGGCATATACTAGCTCAACTAATCATATTTATACCATGTGACACATTTTTAGCCTGTCCCAGATGACCAAAATACTCTTCATCCATCTCTGGTACAATATGGGCATCTAGGGGCATTTTCATAATTTTGCACCTTTTCTAGACACTGGTCCCTTCTACTGATGAACTGGTACCTTGAGTTTTAGGCCCTTCTTGGCATCATCATGGGCCTATATATGAGGTCATCTGATCTCATTCTATCCAGGCTTACATACTGATAAATTCTATTATCCTAAATTCTATTATCGGATCACGGGTGTTATCAAACTCCCATCAAAATTCACTAATATGTGAATAACTTTTTATATAGAACTTCTTCCGGAGTTCTGTCAGATCTAGGATATCTTACACTGTAGGGCACACTTTCCTGTAATTTTTCCACTTATATCTGAAGTCCATAAAATCTGATAAAATTTCAGATAACTTTTAGACTATTAGATAAATATCTGCTGTCTAGAGCCCTAATAAAATTTCTATATCATGTTAGATTATCCAGCATACCTTCCTCTATTTATTGATGGAATATGGGACTGAAATACTTCTGCGCAGTTCTAACCCTTTTCGGGCTGATCTTTCTATAATTAAATTTTACCCTTGAACTTTTCTCTTAATTACATTTATGTCCCTAAACTTTTAAATTACCACTTTTGGCCCAAGTCTTGTTTCTACTTTAACTTTTGGCCTTTAACATTTTCTAATTTTCATTTTAGTCCTTCTCTTTCTTCAAGACTCATCTAACCTTTATCTTTTCTTCTAATCTTTGTCATAATCCTTTCCAAACCTCTTTCTACTATCAGTACTGTACGAATAGGGAAAAATTAGGATATGATAGGCTCGATCAAATTTCATAAAAACTAGATTGTTTAATAACTCTAATTTTTATAATATTTTAAAATATGTATTCTGTCAATAGATCCATTGTTTAGATTTTTTCTACCATTGAAATTGTTAGAGTAGATATTTATTGCTTACCATCCCTTGAAAAATGACTGAAGTGTCATTGGTTCATTATTTTATACTATACTAACCCTAGCGACATAATTGTCTTTTTATTCTTACACTATATCAAAATATATTATGACTCTAGTTAATCATTCTTAGCCCCTTTGACCTTTTGACCATGTCCTAAATGACCAAAATGCCCCAATTCATCTCTTAGTCAATATTATAACATATGGCCATTTTCATAATTTTATAATTTTCAAGGTCATTCTAGATATTTGCTCACGTAACTGTTAGAATATATTCCTAAGAAACTTCACCTAAAAGTATTTATAAGGTAGTTTATTTTACTGTAAGTTCTATTTTAAATTCTACATAACTCCTCTTTTAGTCTATCAATTTAACAAATTCTTATATGAATTATGATAATTTCTTGTAAAATTTTATCTGATTATGAGGTCTAGAAGTTTCTGTAATAATCTTTAGACTTTAAAAATGAATATAAATTATCTGGGACCCCAAATCAAAATTTTAAAAAATATGCTTGGCCCTACTATTATGTATTTACTAGTAAAATTTAGGACTATAACATTTTTGGGCATTTTTAGGTATTTTCTTGCTCAACTTTCTCATAATTATAATTTTACCTCTGAATTTGATAAATTACACTTTAGTCGCTGAATTTGCCAAATTCTACTTTGGTCCCTTACTATACTTTTTATAATTTTCCTTTATGGCCCATAACTTATCTCTACATTTATTTTAGGCCTTGGGACTTTTCTAAATTGTACTCAAGTCCTTAAACTTCATACTGTTTATGATTTAGTCCCTAAACTTTCACAATTTATAGTTTTGTCCCTGAACTTCACTATTTTTTTAGTCCTTGAAAACCCTCTGTATGTTTCTGGGACTTCTGCTCAAAGGGACATGGTAGCCTATATATTCTAGGTTACTTTTCTAGGCTTCTAGGCCTAAAATTTGGGATATGATATAACCTCTTGCAAAATTAAATCAACCTATACAAGAGTAATCCAAGGCACCTAGAGTTCAAGCTAGTTATAAATTAAGGTAAGTAACCTATCATAGCTTATATTACTTCAATTTAAGAGCTTCACAATAGGATTTTAATGGATATATTTTAAGAAATTCCCTTGTGTTCATAACTGAAAAAAAACTAAAAGCAGAGGGGGAGAGAAAACTAAAGTTAGGATTATGTAATCTTGACATAGACAAGATAGATTGATGTTTATATCTAAATTAATATTGTGTAATCTTTGACTTCCACACAAAGGGCCCTCTTAGGCAAGATAGAAACAGGCAGGGAAAAGTTGTTTTGCTGGTTTTAATGCTTCCATTGAGTTTAGAAGGTGTAATTGTGTAAGGTTGGACTAAGGAGCAAGAGTTGGAAACTTTAAAATCAAAAGTGTAATTTTTGGAGAAAATTCCTCATGCTTCACAGTTTTAGGCAGATTTAAAGGAGTTGGAATTTTCCAATTCTGATTCCATATTTGAATTCCTTGGGAAAAGTTGTGTGGAAAATAGTCAAGGTACCAATTACTTCAAATGGCAAGATAATTACCAAAATTAAGTAAATTTAGGGGCTTGTCAGTCAAGGAAATTATATTGAGCATGAACTAAGTTTAGAACTTGCTTAATTAGACTAGGATGTGTATATTATTATGCTATGTTAATATTTGATCTTTGTGGTAAAGAGGATTGCAAAGCAAGAGG
The DNA here is from genome assembly GCA_037074615.1 of Leucaena leucocephala. Lineage (NCBI taxonomy): Eukaryota > Viridiplantae > Streptophyta > Magnoliopsida > Fabales > Fabaceae > Leucaena > Leucaena leucocephala. The sequence continues at coordinate 4,058,714 of CM073527.1, forward strand.
CAAAGGTGTAAAAGAAAAGGTTAAGGAAAAGCTATCAGAAGGTAGTGAACTTATCTGACTTGTATGTGTGTTTAATGTGTTGTTTGCTTATCTTGATTATGTGAAGCATGTATGATTGATTGAAGCTTTGTTTCTTTTTATGCTATGCCTATATGTTATAAATATGAAACATTGAAGCATGCAAATTTATCATTATGCTAGCATGATCACTATAAGCACACACTAGCACCAATCATTATCTTGTATACATTGTGTGATATTGATTACTACTAAGATTTCCTTTGAAATATCACCCCTTCCCATGTCACATCAATCACAACAGCCCATTCCCACGGAGGAGACGAAGCCAATTGAAGATGTTTGTTATGTGGATGACTTGTTGTTTATGTGACTTTTGTTGGAACTTGCAATATGTTATATTTTAAAATGCTACAGTGCACGTTTTCTAGAAGCAAACTTGTAGTTGCCTAGAAAAATAGTAAATGTTCAAATCAATATATAGAACACCTTATTTAGATGTCTGTGTACGAAGAAATAATTTTTCAAAGTTAGTGGATCAAATAAGGAATCAGGGAAACTAACTAAATGAACAATGATTTTTAACATTCAAACTATATTAATTAGCTAAGATTTTGATCAGACTTATATTTTTCCTTAAAGAGGGATGAGTTAGCTTTTTATAACAACTTGAACCACTTCAATTGGAATTTTTCAAAATTAGTTATGATTTTTTCAAAGTTAGATCACCTGTATGGAATTGACGAAATGAACAGTAACCCAAGAGAAAGAAAATTTTAGATAGTACAATTTGATGTCAAAATTGATTTAAAATAATTTAGTTATTTCTATACTCAAATGATGTCAAAAGTGATTTAAAATAATCAAGTTGTTTGTATGTTTAAATGTTGCTAAAAGATGAAGGTAATCAATTAGTCAGTTGATTAATGGTACTTAATCGATTAGTCAGTCGATTAATGAGTATCAATTAATCGATTGGTTGTTCGATTAATGTAAGAAAAATGCTTTGTGCTATAAAGGAAAATCAATTAATTGATTAGTTAATCAATTAATGAGTGTCCAATAATCAATTAAGTATTCGATTAATCTCATAATATAGCTCTCTTGAATTGAACAGATAAGTTAATTAATCTATGGGTTAATAGAGTAATTATAATTAATCGATTGTCTATTCAATTAATCTATTTAGAACATCTTTTCTTCTGAACAAAGATAACTCTCTTAGCCAATTAATTTATATTAATCTATTAAATGTTTGATTAATCAGTAAAGAATCAATTTGTGAAATTTAAATCTAAATTAATTAATAGGTTAATTTATATTAATGGATTAATTGTTCGATTAATTTGTGTTGAAAATATTTTTGTTTCAATTCTTCTAGAGACATTAATTGACTAAGTATTCGATTAACTTATATTATCGATTAGTTAATCGATTGACTTCATATATTTCAAATATTTTTCTCTGTTTATATTGAAACTGATCGAATCTCTCTTTGAGCTATATATTATTGTTCTAGATATAAAATATACGTATGTTTCTCCACATTCTTCATTTTATATCTTTTGAGAAAATTTTTGCATTAGATATGGTTGAAAATTTTGATCAATGTGATGTTCAGTTCTATGTTTCTCTCATTAATTGAAACATAAATAATAATTAATTGATTAGTTAATCAATTAATACAGTATGTGTTTTGAAAGCCATCTGAACATGATTAAGAACTTAATATTGATAATGAGTTAATTATTAATGGTTCATACACTTAATCAATAGTTCAACTACTAACAAATATTTTAAGATTGAGTGTGTTCAGAAAAGGCTAAGAAGTTGAAATGATGAAGTCTATAGCAACGTAAACTTGCTACTTTAGGCAAAATATTAAATAATTGATGTACTAAGGTGCCAAGAGCCTGTTCAACTTTTGGAGATAGTTGAAAATCTTAGAAGGCCTTTGGGGATCGGATGTAAGACAAGATGATTAGTCTAAACCAATACAAACTACTTGTGTTGATTCATTTATCTCTCGATGAAATCTTTTTTATCCTTATTCTTTTTATACATTCATATTCTCGTTGTCTTTAAGCTTTAAATTTCTGTTAAAAATTTTAAAACACCCAATTTACCCCTCTTAGGTGTGTCTGCCTAGTCTAACATTTAGTATCAAAGTTGGTCTCTTAGAAAAGATCTAACAATCTTAAGAGAGATTTAGTATTTATGGCAGGATTTAGAGACAACATGTTACCAGAAGGAAGCTTTCAGGATGCAATAGAGAGAACTTTACGTTATGGAAAATGACAATGAATACCTTCATCAAAGCTTTTGAATATGATGGTCTCTAGGATGTCATACAAGATGAGAACTATGTTCCAACAAAATTTGTTGATAGAGCAAAAGTTATAAAGGAGAGAAGTGAATATAATGATGACAGCAAAAAGATGATACTACTCAACGACAAGGCTATGAATATTATAACATGTGCCTTAAGTTAAAAAGAGTATTTCCAGTTGTCCAGTTTGAAAATAGCTAAGGAAATATAGGAAGCTCTGGAATAGCCCACGAAGGAACTTCATTTGTTAAAGAAAGTAGAGTCAACACTCTCAAAATGGAGTTTGAGCTTTTCATAATGGTTGGTGGAGAAAGTGTCCAAGACATATAAGTAAAATTTCACAATCTTATCAACTATCAAATAGCTTTTGGGAATCGCATAGCTCAAGAGATCAATTACATAAGATTCTTGATAGTCTTACGAAAGAATAGGAGCTAGAGGTCACAATAATTAAGAAGCTAAAGGTGAATCTATGAAGTTTGTCACTATTTTATTTAGAAGTCTAGCTGAATATGAAAGTAAACATAAATATAAGAAAGATATCAAAGAAAATAGAAGAAAAAGAATTGCTCTTAAAGCTCAAGAAAGTGATATTGATGATAAAAAGTTGGAGGATGATGAAATGAGTCTCATAGTCTGGATATTCAAGAAATTGTACAGAAATGAGCAAGCAAAAATTTTCAATCAAAGAAATGTGCTTCATCATTAAGGGAATAGAAATATCATATTATCTACTTCAAGTGCAAAAAGCTGAGATATATTGTAACATCCTACTTTTGTTATGTCTTAGGACTAAACGGTAGCATCTGGAACCACTTTTACGGTCATTAAAGTCAAATTACACAATATAAAATTTTACTCTATTGAGTAATCTTTACTATGTAAATTCCAGATAGGTGACATGACTTAAAAAATCATAATTAATCCTAGAAAAATGAAATGAAGTGGTTCAAGTTGCTACATGAAGCTAACTTAATCCTCTTTAAGGGAAAATAACATATTGACCACGTATTGACCAAGTCAACGTCAGTCAATACTCAAAGTTCATTGTTCATCCAACATCATTCTCCTAATTCTAGAATTTTTGGGGAGATTGATATGGAAGGGGAGATTTTTGAAAAAATCTCAGTAGCAAATGGTACTATAAACAATATATGTAAGTATATACTTATTGTTAAACATACTTGCTTTACCATGATCATGCTTGCATAATGGCATATATAAACTTTCATGATTCTTACTTATAATATATGGCTATAGCATAAAAAGAAACAGAGAATTCTTAATCATACATGCTTCACATAATCAAGACAAGTCAATAGCATATTAACAACACTCAAGCAATAAGCATATAAGTTTAGGTATAAGTTCACTACCTATCAGGTAGCTTTTTCTTAGTCCTTAGCCTTGGCTTTAAGGTTTCTTCTTTATATAGGTCAGAGCCAATACATGACGTAATAATATTTTTATTATTATCCTATCCAATATAGCTCTACATAAGTTTATTAAGGTAATACCCTTAACCCGACAAGCACCTAACTTTCTTTCGCTTTATGGCTAGCCTTATCAAGAGAGAGATATTTCACTATTTTAACTATTAAGTTCATAATAACAATCCTCTAATTTATTAGAGTAAGGAGTAGGATAAGTTACTTACCTTATTTCTAAGCTTGTCGAGTCTCTAAGCTTCTTAGATTCCTCCTAGCTCTGTTAGACATCCTCCTTTCTCCTTCCTTTCTTTCTCTTTTTTTCCTCTCTCTTTTTCTTCTTGCTTGGTCATGGTGTGCATGGAATGGAGGGGTAACGGTATTTATAGTTGGAGTGAAATGGAATGGATGGTCTAGATTGAATTGCGATAAACGGCTTAGATAACTTGCTTCCTTACCAAGCTTTACCTGTATTATCATGATGTCATCATGCTAGGTTGTGCCTTATGTGGGTCCCTTATGAAAACCTCAAGTACATTCTATCAAATCCTGCAAACTCTTTACCATATAAAGGGATTTTCATGAATTATTATAATGTCCTGTAGTTCAATAATTTCCATGTGTTCCAATGATATTATTTACCCAGGGAATATTTATTAAATAGATACTTATAAATATATGATAAAATTTCCCTTATCATATCACTTTCCCCCATTATAATTGTAATCGTGTGCTCGCATTTTTCCTGGATCTTCCTATACTATTGTTTTAGTGTATAGGGCCCTACTATGAAGTGGAATAACCTTTTTTGGCGCCATTCTAGCCTCACATAGACCCATTTTTCCTATTGCTAAAATTTTATTATCCAGATATTAGGCATCCGCAAATTCTTGTCAATTTACTAAAACGTGAATAACTTTCCTATAAAGCTTCTTTTAGGATTATGACAATTCCCTAACCTTTTGCTCTACAGGACACACCTTCCTATAATTTTTCATTTATATATAAGGTCCAAAAGGTCTAATAAAAAAATCGGATAACTTTTGGGATTTTAGATAAATATGAGCTATCTGGGACCTCAAATAATTATTTTGGGTGACATCATATTGACGAGAATAATTTTGTCTATCTCGATAAAATTTGGGACTGAAATGCTTCTAAACAGTTTTTGGCCATCTCTGGTTTAATTTCCTCATAATTACCATTTTTACCTTAACTTTGACAAATTAAACTTTAGTCCCTGAATTTACCAAATTCCAATTTGGTCCCTTACTATACTTTTTATAATTACACTTTATGGCCCATAACTTTTCTCTACATTAATTTTAGGCCCTGGGACTTCTCTAAATTTATACTTTAGTCCCTGAACTTGTACTATTTATAGTTTAGTCCCTGAAAACCCTCAGCATGTTTCTAGGACTTATGCTCAAAAGGTCTAGTATATATTTTAAACTAATTTGTGGATCTCTTGGCTTAAAAATTGGGATATTATAATTCTCCCCTCTTAAAATAAATTTCATCCTCTAAATTAATTAGTATCTTAGTCAAATTATCTTGGATATATATCGTCTCTCTATCCTCTTCTACTTTATGACTAAGGCTTAGGGTATCTATCTCTTATCTAGATATATAATGGAGTTTTCTTAACATCCGTAAACTTCATGTCATTCTCGTTTTGCTATGTTCCCTTTTATCGTAGTTAACTCAATTAGACTCAAAGTCTGCCTCTTTCTGTTTCTTTCTTACTTATCACACATCTATTTATTTATGGACAATTCACTATACTGGACTTGTGAGTAGTGCATATTTCTTTTATATCTAACCCTTTAGAATTTAGATGTAATTCTGGGGTCTCTATCATTTCTCTTACTTCTTACTATACTTTTCACTACTTATCTCATTACTTATATGTACTTATCTTATTACTTCATTACATGTTTTACACTGCATATCTCTCCTTGCATATCTTGAGATACTATAAGTCTAACATTCTCTTTGACTTACAAATTTTCCAGCCTCTCGAGAGAATATTGCTCTTTTGCCTTTGTTTCTCCTAAAATAAAGTCATAATCTGAATCTTTTCTTTCATATCCTCTCTTTGGATCTAATATAAGGGATATTACTTCCTTGTTTTCATAACATTTTTCAACTCTTCTTAACTTTTCTTATCATCTTTCATAACTTTATGCATCTATGCCAAACCTCTATGGCATTTGCCCTATTTCTTATCACTTCTTAGGGGTCACCTATCATTGGGTTACTCTTGTCTGAGCACACTTAACTGAAAAGCATCTGTGAAAATCTAAAGCACTTGTGTTAATAGGCTCATACCTTGATACTTTACTATCTTAGATGCTTCTCATACTATCTCTCTTGGGTCTATCTAACTCTTATTCTTATTCTATTTAGCCTCATCTTAAGGATCTCTCTATTCTTACTTGACCCCTTCTCATATCTCATGAAATATTCTTATTCTCTTCCTTAGGCATACTACCTACAGACTTATAAATACATGGTACTCAGGATGGGAAACTTTAACTATGTTAATTTTAATTCCTTCTTCTTGTAAGAAGATTCTGAGTTAAGTCTATAATAATAAGGCTATCTGAAATTAACATTGTGGGTACTCTCCCTGTTATGAGTTAATAACTTGTGAGGCTTCCCTACCTTAACATTGTCCTTGGTAATTGTCTTTTCAAAGAAATACTCTACTTATAGCTCATTCCTTTCCTTTCCTTTCCTTAGGCTAGGTATACTATGACCCTTAGGATCTACTGCGATCAACAGTAAGCCTCTTTAGGATATAACTATGACCCTAGAATTCTATTCTTTATGAGCTATTCTAGGATCTAACTGTAACCCTCCAAAATCAACTATGATTCTTTTGTACTGTATCCTTATCTCTAGTAGACATAAAACCAACGGACTAAGTTACAAGGTTAATCACTCCCACTTAATTGGTAACTTAACTGATAATTCCCTACGATTGATCACATAAGCCAATATTTTCTATTAACACTTTACTTATTTCCTCTATCACTTAGGAATTTCTCATATCATTCTCATATTTCATAACTTTACTATATAAAGTGTTGCAAAGAGCTACACAGGCTTTACCATGCAGATAACTATTATAATATGTACATCTCATCTGGTAGACATGGCTCTAACATGAGATGCACTATCCATTCTCTTGACTTTATCTTAAAAGTGATATAACTTTATTATAAGAGCAATTTAGCTCCATTGTGAATGCGTTAACTTTCATCACATAGACGTTGCTCCCTCTCATAGCTGCATCATCTTTCATAATTGTATCTCATTTAATTTCATGTTCATTCACATGTCCGAAGTACATAGATTTCATGTTTATTCTTGCATCTCATCCCAACTGAAAGGATATATCCTGAGTAATATAATCATACATCTATATGTATGCTGATAACATTTATCTGCTTAACTGTATTGAGCATATTTTGGCACCTTCTTTACTCTAACTCCTTGCTCATAAAAGCCTACCTCTATCTGTGGTCTCTTTTTTAGGCTCTAATTACATGTTTGTACCTCTTAACTTACTACCTTTTCTATTCTTAATGTCTTTATTTATCTTCTAATCTTTACCCCCTTATAGGCATCACAAGCTTCTTTTCTTTACCTTTATTATTTTCTTGAACCTCTGCACTACCTGGGAAGAATTCTTTCTTGTAATACAAATTTCAATCATTAAATCACCTACTCAGTTATACATTTCACATCATTCATATGGATGAACTTGGCTAAGTATTCATCAAAGGATTCATTTCTCTCACCCTATCTTATCACGTAGCCTTGTGCTCATCTTTATCCAACTGAAATTTCAAGGTGACTGGGTATCTTCTGCCTATAGGGTAATCTTTGTACTTCTTTACTATCTTGTATCATTAGTCTTAGGCTATCTACTAGGTATGTATATAAGCAAACCTTAATATGGTGTTTACTTCTTTTGTTAAGAAAAGACTAGCCTAATGAAGTCTTTCATAATGTAGATCTATTATGGATTATCATACAAAGGAGTACTTCCAAACATCCCTTTAAATTGAGTATCTGCATCCTGGTACGTGTACTGTCTGGCTTACTTGCACTTTGTACCAATCCTCTAGCTGATAAATTTCAATGAGGTTGGTGCATTCATTCTTATTGTCTCTGCAGTATCTGGTCGTTGCTTCTATGTATGCCGAACGATTTTGATTCATTCTCCTATCAATACCTCAAACTACTCTTGTAGCTTCTTGACCTTAGACTGGTCAACTTGTATTTCTATCAATAGAGAAAATTGCTCACCAAACATTATCCTGCTCAATCCAACCATATTATGCTAAAAAACATGAGACCTTGAAGGTAATGGCTGACTAAGACTAGTCTATTATAGTCTTATGCTTAAAGAGTACCTCGTAAAGTTGTATGGCTTGAGTATAGTTTACTTATATGGGTGTCACTATCTTTTGTCTGAATTCTTCTCTAAGCAGTGAACATCATCCCTATTCTTACTCTAGGGAAGGAACCTCTTTGGTTCACTAATGATTCAATTTCTAACCTTTTAGGGGTTAATCTAACTAAACTAGAGTATTACTAAGCTAGAACCTTATGTTCTATGCTAGAATATTATGTTCTGATACTAAAATATAACATCATACTTTTCTTATGTCTTAGGGACAAATAGTAGTATTTGGAACCACTTTTATGATCATTGAAGTCAAATTACACAATCTGGACTTTTACTCTATCGAGTATTGTTCACTATGTAAATTCTAGATAGGTGACTTGACTTCAAAAAATCATAATTAATTCTAAAAAAAATCAAAATGAAGTGGTTCAAGTTTCTACATGAAGTTAACTTAATCCTATTTTAGAGAAAAATAACTTATTGACCATGCCTTGACCAAGTCAACGTCATTCAATGCTCAAAGTTCACTATTCATTTAATGTCATTGTCCTGATTCCAACATTTTGGTCCCAAATTTGAAAACTTATATCTCCATGTTTAGACATCCAAATAAGGCATTCTATATATCAAATTGAAGCTTGGTATGTCTACTATTTACTGGTAAAATATCATATATTTATTCTATCATTTACTATTTTTTAGTACAGCTCAAAAGTCACTACCTCACCATGAGTTATTATTGACAGTGACAAATTCCAGCAACCAACTTTACATACATATGCATAACATACATAAATCACATATCAATCATGCTATATAATTCTTAACTTTACTTTATGCATCCTCTTCTACTCCATCTTGAGAGGACCTACTATGATTAGATTGATATGGAAGGGGTGAGATTTTGGGAGAAATCCCAGTAGCAAATGGTACCATAAACAATGTATGCCAGTACATGTTTAGTGTTAAAGATGCTTGCTTTAGCATGACATGCTTGCATAATGACATATATATATGCTTCCATGATTCTTACTTATAACATATGGCTATATCATAAAAAGAAATAGAGAATTCTCAATCATATATGCTTCACATAATCAAGACAAGTCAATAGTAAATTAACAATACTCAAGCAATAAGCATGCAAGTTTAGGTATAAGTTCACTACCTGTCGTGTAGCTTTTCCTTAGTTCTTAGCCTTCGCTCTGAGGTTCCTTCTTTATAAAGGTCATAATCTATACAAGACATAATAATATTTTTATTATTATTCTATCCAATATGGCTCTACTCAAGTTTAATTTAAGATAATACCCTTGATCCGACAAGCACTTAAGTTTCTTTCTCTTCATGGCTAGCCTTATCAAGAGAGAGATGTTTTATTATTATAAATATTAAGTTCATAAGAACAATTCTCTAATTTATTAGAGCTAGGACTTGGATAAGTTACTTACCTCATTTCTAAGATTGTTGAGTCCCTAAGCTCCTTAGATTGCTCCTAACTCGGTCAGATCTCCTCCTTTTAATCTTCCTTCCTTTCTTTCTTTCTATTTTTTCTCTCCATTTACTGGTAAAATAGAATGGATGGTCCAGATCGAATCGCGATAAAAGGCTCAGATTGCTTGCTTCCTTACTAAGATTTACCTACATCATCATGACGACATCATCCCCTTATGTCATCATGCTAGGTGGTGCCTTGTGTGGGTCCCACACGACACCTCTCATGGTAAGTTATCGCTTCTAAAAACCTTCAGTACATTCTATCTATTCCTGTACACTCTTATATAGTATAAAGGGATTTTTCCTGAATTATTAGACTGTCCTATAATTCAATAATTTCCATGTGTTCCAATAGTATTATTTACCCAGGGAACATTTATTTAATAGATACTGATAAATATCTGATAAAATTCCCCTTATCATATCACTTTCCCAAGTTATAACTATAACTGGGTACTTGTATTTTCCTGGATCTTCTTAAATTACTGTTTTAGTGTACTGGGCCCTACTATCATATGGAATTGCCCTTTTTGGTTCCATTATGGGCTCACTTAGGCCCCTACTGCTAAAATTTTATTATCCAGATATTAGGCGTCCATGAACCTGTCAAAATTCACTAAAACATAAATAATTTTTCTTGCAGAACTCCTTTTAGGATTCTGCCTATTCCTTAACATTTTACTTTATAGGACGCACCTTACTACAATTTTTCATTTATATTTGAGGTCCAGAAGGTCTGATAAAAATTTAGAAAGCTTTTGAGTTTTAGATAAATATCATCTATCTGGAACGTCAAATAATTAATCTTGGTCAAATCATATTGACCAGAATAATTTTCTCTATCTCTTGGTAAAATTTGGAACTAAAATGCTTTCGGGCAGTTTTTTGCCATCTCTAGCTCAATTTTCTCAAAATTACCATTTCCCCCTTAAATTTAACAAATTATACTTTATTCCCTGAATTTTTCAAATTTCACTTTAGTCCCTTACTATACTTTTTATAATTACACTTTATGGCCCATAACTTTTCTCTACATTAATTTTAGGCCTTGGGACTTTTCTAATTTACACTTAAGTCCTTGAACTCCCCCATTTGCGATTTAATCCCTGAACTTTCACTATTTATAGTGTAGTCCCTAAACTTGTACTATTTGTAGTCTAGTCCCTGAAAACCCTCTGTATGATTCTAGGACTTTTGCTCAAAGGGTCTAGTAGGCTATCTATTTCAAGCTAATATATGGATCTCTAGGCCTAAAAATTAGGATATCACGTATATCAAAGATGAATGTCCTCAATTCTCCAAGAAAGATAAGGAGAAGAAGAGAGAAAATTTTTAGAAGAGGAGAGCATTCGTATCATCAATATGGGGAGAATGCTCTTTAGAAAGTGAAGATAGCGATAAAGATAAAAAGCAAAGAAGGGGTGAAAGTGGAAGATCTATACTATGTAGAAGGATTATGCCACAACCTCTTCAGTGTGAGTCAAACTGTGTATAAAACAATTGGATCATCTTTGACTTAGAACAATGCCTGATAGTAAGCAAGAAAGATCTTCCACTCAATAAGGAAAGCTTGAAGGCAAAACTTAATGGTCTAAGGGACGATAACTGTTATACTATTTCTATTAATTCAAATTCAATTGAAAACTATTTTCTTGGTAAATATAAAGAAAGTTAGTTATGGCACAAGAGATTAGCTTATGTAAATATGTATCAGGTTTCAAAACTAGTTAAGAAAGATCTAGTAATTGGTTTCCCTGAAGTTAAATCTAAATTAATATTGTTTGTGAACCTTGTTAAAAGAGAAAACAAGTAAAGTCCTCCTTTAAATCAAAGAAAGAAGTCTCAACTGAGAGACTTCTCCAATTACTCCATATGGATTTGGTTGGTCTATCAAGAGTCAAAAGTTTTGGAGGAAACTTATATACTCTAGTGACAGTTAATGACTATTCGAGAATTACTTAGACTTTATTTCTTTCATCCAAAGATGAGACTTTTAATACTTTTATTGTATTTACCAAAAATGTGCAAATGAGAAAGGTATTTATATTGTATCTATCAGGACTAATCACATGGAGAACTTGAGAACACTGAATTTGCTGAATTTTGTGAAAACTATGGGATATATCATAATCTCTTTGCACCAAGAACACCACAACAAAATAGAGTTATTGAAAGGAAAAATAAAGTCCTCACTAAGATGCCTAGAGTGATATTTAATGACAAGGGTATCTTACAAGTTTTCTGGGCAGATGCTATAAACACAACAAGTTACATATCCAACCAAGCCTATATTAGATTACTACTCAACAATACACCATAAACTGACAAAGTTTTTGTTTTAAACTTTCTTCAGCCTTTATATTCTCAAAATAATTGTTCAATACTTATATTTTGATGATTAAAGTTTCTAACTTAAGCTTCGGAGTGTATAGTTAAATTTTTGTCGGATGCTCTCTTATTGGTTTGAAAAATAGAAGCTAATAGAGTATGGATTAATCCAATACTTAATAGATTAATAGAGGGAGGTTACTTTGTTTGTTGAAATATGCGTTAAATGTGTTATTTCTGTAAAATTAATCGATTAATAGTTCAATTAATTGAAATTAATCGAACACCTAGTTGATTAATCAATAAAAAATGGTGATATGTGTGTGCTTAAATGTCAATTAATCGAAAAATCAATTAATTAATTAGTTTTGAAAATGCTTTAAAATCTATTTTACTTTGAAATTAATTGATTAATGTTAGTTAATCGAACAACTAACCGATGAATGGATATTGAATGTGTTAAATGTTGTTTTTCTTAAGAATTAATCGATTGATTATTTAATTAATGTTAATTAATCAAACATCTAATTGATTAATCAATGTTGAATTTGTGTTAGATGTTGCTTTTCTTTGAAATTATTGGACTTAATCGAATATCTAATCGATTAATTAGTCTCTGTATTTGCATCTTTTATGACATTAATCAATTAGTTAATCTATTAAAACATCAGGATTTATCAGTTACAAGTCATGACTCTACTATTCAACTCAAGCCCTAACTGACTAATCTCTAATCTCTCTCACTTTTAATCCTAAAAAATCTTCAAATCAGTTTGTTGGATTGTTTACACACCCTCCACAAATCATAACCAACCAAAAATCATTAATAAATTCCTTTATTTCACCGATTAATCTCTCAATTCATGTTGCTATGGCGAGAACAAAAACCACAAATGCTAATAAATCTGAGCCAAATCCTTCCAAATTAGTATATATTATTCATTAGGCCTTAGTATCAAAGGAAAGGAAGAAGTAGTATCAACCTAAGGTTGTTAAGGATGGCCTACAGATGTCAAAGGAGAAGGGCAAGGCACTGATAAGCAAGGCTCCGGCAAAGGGAGAAACAAATGATAAAAGTAAAATCCAAATATTTGAGCCTTCTCCAAAGTCTATCACAGAGAAAGGCAAAATCACAATAGATCAACTCTAACACTGACTCTGATAGAAAGTTCACTACTATGCTTGAGAAGTTTGTTAAGACTGCCATTGAATCTCTTGGGAAGAAACAAAGGACACCAAGGAACCCTACTACCATACTATCTCTCTCATATTCTCATTTTGTATATGTAGATATCCATGCACTTAAGGCTAACCAGAAGGTCAATTAGACCTAATAAAGCCTTTACATCATTTTGAAAGATGGCTTAGGATAAGTGAACCCTATAATGTGGAAGTAGTTAGAAGATTCTACTACAATATGGAAATACTTGATACATTGGAAGAAAATGAGAATATTGTAGATAACTATCTAACTACTAGACTAAGAGGTTGAGAGGTCAAGTTGGATTTAAGTGTAATCAATCAGATAATAGGTGATCCAACATTAGTGCCAATAAAGAATATGGATCATGCCAAGGCCTATCATATCCTTCCACAGACTAACAAGCCATTACCTGAGTCTCTGTCTTTCACCCCGAGTCAAATGTGTGACTTTTATCATATCATCCACTACATCTGCTTTTAGTGCATGATTATTAAGCCTACAACCTTTACCTACCTTACCTAGCAAGATTATATTAATATGGCTAGGATAATGAGTAAAGCAAAGCTTAACCTAGGAGCTTTCATATACAGTTAGATGAGAGAAATTTGTCTAAGCAAGACAATGACTACTCCTATGCCATTTCCACGTCTTGTCACTCTCTTTCTCAAACACTACAACATCCATCACTTGGAGGGAAGAAAGAAGGAACATATTGGTGCCTTTGGGATGACATAGCTGAACAAGGTGAAGATTAAGCTTCCCTATGATACTAAGAAGGGAATACTTCCCAGATACCACCTAGACAAGCATCCAACTGCCAGTGCTTCTCTTCCTCAGGATAAATGTCACTCCTCTACTAGATCTCAAGTATCTACAACACCATCAATTATAGGTGGAGCCATTCAGAGGTATCTTCAAGATGAGTTTGCTGAGTTAAAGAGCATACTCAATACCTTAAGAAAGGGAGCTAAAATAATTCATGAGAGGCCATCTATAGGATCTAGACACCACTTGAGACACATATTAGGGATTTCCATGCCTTTAAGGAAGAAGTCAGGGAGAGGCAAGAAGCATTGTCAGTGAAACAAGAGGTTATATACAAGAAGTGTCTGATGTGAAGAACATTCTTCTGGCATATCTGAATAACATTATACCTTATTTCTCAAAGGAAGAACTCAAGGATCATCCCCTATTATTAGAGCCTCAGCATGTTCAAGATGCTCTTGTTCCCTCACCCACTTCTGTCTCAACTTCTGAGCCCCTAGCTTCAATCACTCTTACTTACTCACACCCAGTACCCCGTCCTTCCCTTTCTATAACACCTAACATTCCATTACCCTAATTTCCCTTGGTCATTCCTTTATCTTTAGCCCTAACCCTTTTAGATAATATTAGAAAGGGGGAGAGAGAAAGTGAAGAGGAGAAGGAATCCTCTCTAGAATATATTGACTGAGTTTATGTTTAAGTTATATTTGTCTGTCTTTTATTGTTTTTTACTTGTTGTACTTTATATAACTTTAAAACTTTGAAATTTTAATGATATGATTCACCTTGTTATTCAAACTTATAGTTTAATTCGTGTTATTTGACTCTTAATGGTTTTAATTCACTTGGGTTTTGTCATCATAAAAATGGGGAGAATGTTAGATTCTATTTTCAATAATGTTTTGATGATGTAAAAAGGAATTCAAATAATTTAGTTATCTATATGCTCAAATGATGTCAAAAGTGATTTAAAATTATCATGTTTGTGTGTATAAATGTAGATGAAAGATGAAGTTAATCAAATTAATTGATTAGTCAGTCAATTAATGGTACTGAATCGATTAGTCAATTGATTAATGAGTATCAATTAATCAATTGGTTGTTTGATTAATGTAAGGACAATATTTTATGCTAAAAGGAAAATCAATTAATCGATTAATGAGTGTCAATTAATCGATTAAGTGTTTGATTAATGTCATAAGATAGCTCGCTTGGATTGAATTGATAACTCAATTAATTGATGGGTTAATCGATTGCATGTTCGATTAATATGCTGAGACAAGCTTTTCTTCTAAACAAAGATAACTCTATTAATCGATTAATTTATATTAATCCTTTAACTATTTGATTAATCAGTGAAGAATCATTGTGTGAAATTTAAATTCAAATCTATTAATGGATTAATTTACATTAATGGATTAATTGTTTGATTAATTTGTGTTGAAAATATTTCTATTTCAATTCTTCCAGAGACAGGTATTCGATTAACTTATATTAATCGATTAGTTAATTGATTAACTTCATATATTCCAAATATCCTTCTTTGTTTGCATTGAAACTAATTGAATCTCTTTTTAAGCTATATATGATTATTCTAGATATGAAATATACATATGTTTCTCCATATTCTTCATTCTATATCTTTTTGGGAAACTTGTTTCATTGTATATAGTTGAAAATTTTGATTAATGTGATGGTCTATTCTCTACTTCTCTCATTAATTGAAACATTGATCGAATTAATGATAATTAATCGATTAATACAATATATTTTCTAAAAGCCATATGAACTTGAGTAAGGGGAGTGATTAAGTGAATCAATTGATGTACTAAGGCCTCCAAGAGCTTGTTCAAATCCTGGAGATAGTTGAAAATCTCAGAAGACCTATGAGGACAAGATGTAGGACAACATGATTAGTCTGAACCAGTATAAACTGTTTGTTTTGATTCCTCTATCTGTCAGTGAAATATTTGTAATCCTTATTATTTTTATACATTCATAGTCTCGTTGTCTTAAGCTTTAAATTTCTGTTAAAAATTTTAAAATACCCAATTTACCCCTCTTAGGTGTACCTGCCTAGTCTAACACTTATGTGTGGTTTTGAAATGCACAAGAGTGCTCAAGACATGTGGATAACACTTAAGGACAAGTTTGGTTATACTTCTACTACTTAGCTTAGGAGTTTGATGATTAATTTTGACACCTATGAGTTAACATTTGAGAGAGATGGCTAGCATGATTAAAGAACTTAAGGAAGTTGGCTATACTTTGTCTGATGATTAGAAAGTGCAGGTTATGATTCAATCACTCCCTCAAAGCTAGGATCTTATGAAAGTGAATCTAACCTACAATGGGAACATCCTTACCTTTAACTGAGGCATTTGGAGCATAAAAAAGAATGCCTAGTGTAACATTCTTACTTTCGTACGTCTTAGGAACCATTTGGTAGC
Organism: Leucaena leucocephala; assembly: GCA_037074615.1. NCBI lineage: Eukaryota > Viridiplantae > Streptophyta > Magnoliopsida > Fabales > Fabaceae > Leucaena > Leucaena leucocephala. The sequence goes on from CM073527.1 coordinate 4,075,155, forward strand.
ATTTAGAACCACTTACATGACCTTTGAAGTCCATTAGCTAAATTTAGAATTTTTACTCTTCTCGAGTTACTGTTCATATGGTATTCCAAATCCGACGATGAACTTCAAAAAATCATAATTAATTTTAGAAAATCAAAATGAAGTGGTTCAAAAAACCAACTGAAGCTAACATCTTGAAATTTAATGGAAAAATAATTTCCTGACTAAATGCTTAGTCAATTAATATAGTTTAATAATCAAATATTACTGTTCATTTGGTAAAAAATTCTGAAAACATATTCTGGTTATTGACTTCAGAAAATTTGTTCTCTTTGTATAGACATAAAAATTCGGCATACTTGATATCAAAATGAAGCTTGACATGTTAACTAAGTGTCTATAAAATTTTAAACATTTATTCCATCATTTGCTTTTTTCATTATAGGATAAACATTGTTGCTCAAACTTGTCATATAACAATTCTTCACATAATATCTATACCATCCCATCCCTAACTTCTCTTCATACTTCTTTATCTTCTTTTCTTCTTTCATCATTCATAAATCTGTTGAGATTGGGATTACATAGATGGGGTGAGATTTCTAGGGAAATCTCAGTAGCAAACGGTACTAAACAATGCATGCATTAATGTAAATACTTGTGCTTGCTTGTGAAAGTGTTAACATTGTGTAATGTGACATGTAAACATATGAAATACAATTGACCAAATTAATCATAGAAATAGAGCTTCAATCATTAACATATATGCAACACAATTTAACATAGCCATAGGACAACCAAGTATAACATCAAATACGTACAAGTTTAAGATAAGTTTATTACCTCACATGCTTAACATCCTTTTCTTTATCTTTAAGTCCTTCTTACTTCTCCTTGATGTGTGGCTGCATTTTTTGAGTCCACAATCAATTCCTAACATAGCATTATTATACATTCATTATAATCTAACCTTTTTGAATATTGAGCTTACTTAATTGTATTAACTTTCCTTAATCTTTACTAATTGACTTGATCTTTAAATAAATTGATGTCTTAACTTTATGTCATATCCCGATTTTTAGACATAGAAGCCGAGTATGTAGCTTGAAAGAGGTAAGCTACCAAGCCCTGTTGAGCAAAAATCTTAGAAGTATATATATGTTGTTCAGGGACTAAACTGCAAGTAAGTATAATTATGAAAAGTTGAGGGACTAAAGTGTAATTTCCAAAAGTTTCTAAGGGCAAAATTGTAATTATAGAAAGTTGACCCAGAAAAAGCTTAGAACTGCCCAAAAATATTTCAATCCCAAAATTCATCAGTAGATAGAGAAAGTTATGCTGGTTAATCTAGCATGATATAAAATTTTTATTAGAGTTCAAGATAGTTGATATTTATCTTATAGTCTAAAAGTTATCTTAAAGTTTTATCATACCTTTTAGACCTCATATATAAATAAAAAGTTATAAGAAGGTGCGTCCTATGAAGCAAGAGGTTCAGAAACAGACAAAACCCTGAAAAGAATTATGTAGGATTAGTAAAGTTTGGCGGGAGTTTGTGAATGTCTAATCTCTGATTGTAAAACTTAAGCAGTAAGCAAGTTATGACTAAATGAGCTCAGATGATGTCACAGATAGGCCTATGATGACACCAAATGAGGCCCAAGCCCATGATATCAGTTCATCGGATAAAGTGGCTAGTGTCCATAATATCCAGAAAAGGTGTAAAATGACAAAAATACCCCTATGTTATAAAATAATTAAAGAATGAGTGAAGGGTATTTTGGTCATTTGATTAAGATTAGACAGGCAAGGAAGGTTATCTGGATAGTTTACCAGGGTCAGAAAATACTCTAGAAATGTGTGAAAAGATAATAATGACCTTAGAATTATTAAAGAGGAACTAAGGGTATTTTAGTAATTTACTAAGGGATGTTTCTTGGGAACCGAGCAACTAGAGTGCTTGAGCTTGATTAGAGACCCAAGATGGCATTCCAAGATGTCCAAAAATATAGCTTAAGAGTTATGTGGGTCAAAGTGGCATTAAAATAATATTTTAGTAATTTTCAATAAAGCATAGTTACCCGATTAGAGATAGAACTGGGGAAAGTGAACAAATAAAGCTTTAGAAAGTGATCAGACAAAGCTTTAGACTCATCCAGAACTATGAGGTGGCATGAAAGGTGTCCTCATGGGACCCATAAGGTGCCACATGGCATGAGTCTAGGGAAAGAAGAAAAAGCTAAGGACACGTGACATGATCTCAGCTATTTATTATGGGATAAGACTTTAGAATGCTCTAGAAGTGCTGAGTCAGCTGGGGAGGTGTCCCAAGGGCCCCACCATTATGCCACCTAAGTATGTGAGGTGTCCCTTGATGATGTCACTTTAATGAGTCATTGAGGATGATGATGTCATCTTGATGATGCAGGCGAAGCTTCTTGAGAAAGCTAAGCGATCTAAGCCGTTCATCGTGATTAAATCTGAGCATCCATTCCACCTCCATTCACCTATAAATAGACCCTTCTACCTTGCCATTTCACATCCATGGAAAGCAAGAAGGAAAGGAAGAGAAAAAAGAGCGAGAAAGAGAGAAAGAAAGGAAGGAAAAAGAAGCAGTTCTGGCTGAGCTAAGAGCAATCCAAGGAGCTTAAGGACTTGGCAAGCTTAGGAATAAGGTAAGTAATTTATTCTTATCACGTCCCAAAATTTAGACTAACACCTTAAATAAAACATTCAAATTTTCCATAATATTTTTCAAAATAATTTTTTGTAAGGTCTATGTGGAGCTTTACCCTTTTCAAAATAATACAAGTTCTTAAGAAAGGTAATTACATCAAAAGTAATTTTTGTTAACAACAACACTTTAGATTGGCAACGAGGCTCTTTATTGCTAAGCGGGAGGATTAGGGTCATCTGCACTTTTCATAATTCATATTGGAAATTCAACATTTGAAATGACAATGCATTTTAAAATATAAATTTTAGGGAACATTATTCACTCACCTGACACGCATCTTTAAATTAAGCATCTTTAAACTAACATCTTATTTCACTTCCCAAATTCCTTTGGTACTTAGGTTGATCGAGACACCCATAAAATTTGCGACTTATAACATGACTACTCAAAATCAATAGCACTACTCCTTCAAGCCAAAAGTTTCCAAAGTACAAACAAGCATGAGCTGTAATCCAACCAGTAGCATAAGTATTCGTTAAAATAGTAACTCATGCTAATAGCCAAAGATAATGACCCTTAATCTTAAAACTGTATTATCACAGAGTTCTGACTAGCTCCCACATCAATAGCAAGTTCCTCACAATAACAATGATTCAAATGCACATATGCTGTTTGAATCCCTTCCCCAAGCAGCAGTAACAATATCACAGTAAACATGTATGCACACACAGTTCAATATTTGGTATTACTGTTGATGAACACATTCACACACACACACACAGAGCTATCCTGAACAGAGCCATTCCTGAAATAATACCCCTCACAACAGCAACAATATCACATTCTCATATACATGAAATAGCAAAAACCTCCACAACACCATTTAGCAACGAGGGAACAGAGTGGCATTATTTACAGAACCAACACTAAACACATTAACACAGCAGCGTCATAATTAACCCAGAAACATTGACAGCAACATGGAAATTCCCTCGACAAAATTATACATATTTACATACCCTCGGCATCTCTTGACCAATAACAATCCAACAACATCATAGCGATACCAGTAAGCATACAATGACGGAAAACACAGAGTTTTAATTTCAATAGAGACATTGCAGCCCCTGACTCAACTCATTTATGAGGTTTTCTACTCTTGAGCAATCTCACACGATGCTCATACAAACACCTTACACGACACAAAATTTCCCTATACCCTTGAACTAACACAACCACCAAAAATATAGCAGGGGCAATGAGGAACATACCTCTCAGTTTCAATTCATGACTCCCAACAATAGCACCCAAGAAGAGTTTTAAAAATCTGAACTTCCACTGTGATGGCAGAGAGAAAGCAATGGCAACAGTTGCCCACAGCCATGGCTTGCACCGCGATGGATACAGAAAGGAGATTGAATCAAAAGACATGATACAGTACATAGTATATTTGGAAGCGACGGTGACAGTTCTACGACAACGACTGCAACAACTCGACACAAAGAATGGTGAAATCACTCAACTACAACCAAATTATGTGAAACTTCCTCACTCAAATCCTCTACTCCCTTCGCCTCCCCCGTCGACTCCTTAGCTCCATATATCAACCAACTGTTCTGAGATTGAGGTGACAACTCCAGTGTGACAAATTAGGTGAAGAACTAAACATGAATGATGACTGGCAACACGACAACAATTGTGTGAAGCTTCTTCCCTGAGCTCCCACTGGTTGTCCTTACATTGCCACTGAGAATAGAAAGAATGATGAAGGGAAGGTACCGCGCCTGATTGAATAAAGAAGCAGGGGCAAAATTAGTAATTTCACGCGTTAGAAAATAAAAAGAAAACCCTCATTCTGAGGCTGCTGAGGCTCAAACGCAGGACCCCCGAGTTACTTTCGTGCCTTCAATACTCAGTTGCCCATAACCCTTCGAAAAAATTCTACAAGAAATAATATATATACGTTTGTTGAATAAATTTTATCTACTAAATTTTCAAGGCCATAACAATTCTAGTCCTTACTATAATAAATTAGAGGAATGCTCTTAGTAGTTAGAATAGAGAAATGTCTCTCCCTTGATAAGGTTAGCTGTGGATATAAAGTTAGGGATTGTCAGATTAAGGGTATTACCTCAAGTTAAGCATGAGTTAACTAGAGCTATACTGGATAGAGTAATAATAAAGATATTATTATGCTTTGTATAGGCTCTGACCTGTGAGAAGAAGGAAACTCATAGCAAAGGCTAAGGACTAAGTAAAAGCTACCCGACAAGTAGTGAATTTACCTACTTGTATGCTTATGTTGTTTAGATGATTTATGTAATGTTTACTTACTTTGATGATATGAGGCATGTATGATTAAGTAATGCTCTATTTCTTTTTATGCTATGGCCATATATTATAATTAAGGGACATGAAAGCATATAAGTTATCATTATGCAAGCATGATCATTAAGTGCACACATAGTAACATCAAGCATATAACTGTATACATTGTAGGTTTCCATTTACTACTGAGATTTCCCCATAAATCTCACCCCTTTCATATCAATCCAATCACATCAGATCTTCTCAAGATGGAGGATATGAAGATGCATGAAGAAAATTTAAGAATTATTGATCATGATTGATATGTTATTGATGTATGTATGTTGTAATGTTAGTTGCTGAAATTTGCCACTATGAACAGTAACTCATGGTGAGTCAGTGGCAGTTGAGCTATAATTATAAATAGTAAATGGTTGAATAAATATACGATATTTTACCAATAAATAGTTGACATACCAAGCTTTGATTGGATATATAGAATGTCTTATTTGGATGTCTACACATGGAGATATAAATTTTTAAAATTGGGACCAAAATGCTGGAATCACAGAAGAATGCTGGATGAATAGTAAAATTGGAAGGTTGACCAATGTTGACTGTCAAGGAGTGGTCAACAAGTTATTTTTCCCTAAAAGACCATTAAGTTATCTTCGTGTAGCAATTTAAAACACTTGATTTCTATTTTTTTGGATTTAATTATGATTTTTTGAAGTCAGGTCAATTCTCTGGAATTTACACAGTGAACAGTACTCGGTAGAGTAAAATTCTAGCTTGTGTAATTTGACTTCAATAACCTTAAAAGTGGTTCCAGATGCTACCATTTGGTCTCTAAGATGTAAGAAAATTAGGATGTTACACTTTAGCCTGCACAATTTTATCTTTTCAATCCATTTATGATCTTAGAATAATGAAATTCTAGCCACCATACACTATTCTGGACAGATTTGCATAACTCTGCTTTTTCCTTCAAAAATTCTCATTTTGATTCCAACTAATACTTGTTTCTTTACTTTATCCCACAGAACTTTTTATTTTAAAATAATTGGAAGCACAAAAATATGAAATTTCAATCACTATTCATACAAGTGAACAATAATAGAGAAGAATTACAACTTTCAATTCCAATACTTCGAGGGTTCAAAACCTATCCAATCCTACAAAAAATCATCATATAAATTCAATAGAAGCATTTCATTATTGAAATTCTATCTCCTTCTATCATGAATAGTGCATACCAAAAGGTCTCCTTCTTGGTAAAGTCAAGAATATTAACTTTGTGCATCTATGCCAAACTTCTATGGCATTTACTGTTGGAAATTGTGCCTAGGGACCAATCATTGTCTTATTATGAACATTATTGATTTATGAATTTATTAATTGTGTTATCATATTATTTGCATGTTTATTGTGATGACTATCCTTAGATAATTCATGATCTTATCCTAAATATCCCTGATCGGTCATCTATACGGGAGCACAGATGAAATAAGATCAGTATGACTTTAAAGATGTATAGAGATATAAATCAAAGTCATAGGCACATGTAAGAGTACAAGGTGTTAGACCGACCCGCTATGAGAGAACTGCATGGGTAACGTCATAAGATTCTCTCATATATAAACTATGTCAATATGCCCTTTGACCTGAGATCATTATGGATTCCTACATGACAAACACTCAGCTTTGACCTAGTCAAAAGTCACTTTTGATCAAGTGATCATAAAGACTATGTTTGGGCTTAGTGGTTTTTCATGCGGAGGAATGTGAATGGTCAAGATGGAATTTGTCCCTCACATTCGTAGAGAGATATTACTGGGCCCCTCGATGAGTGAGTCTGAGAAATGTATGGCCATACTGTAATGGAAAGGTAGTTCCATTTCTATAGTGAGACTACTCAGGGATTGAGAAAGTAACGGTCAGGAATAAGAGGGTGACATTATCCATGCCTCATCAATGACTAAAATATCGCGTGACAGAAGGGACATGATATGGTTGTATAAAAGGTTACATCGTTTATCGATCCTCATATGATTTGGGTAGTCGTTATATCTTGCTAGAGACCGCTTGTGACTTGTGGGCCAGTATAGCAAATGGCCCACTGCCAACTTCATATGGGCCTACAGGGTCGCACATAAAATAGCCCAACACGAGCGATGATGTCCAGATTCATTGAATCTAAGACATGTCTAGATTCAATGAATGATCCAAGGTTGATGTATATATTTATTTATATTTATATTCATATATATATATATAAATTCATATATATACATTATATATAAGGGATATATAGGATTTAATTTATAAGGATAAATTAAATCTCTATCATGTTTGAATTTGAAATTCAAATTGATAGGATATCTCATATAAGAGATATTTACAAGATCTAATTTATAAGGATAAATTAAATCTCTATCGCATTTGAATTTGAAATTCAAATTCATAGAATATCTCATATAAAAGATAGTTACAAGATTTAATTTATAAGGATAAATTAAATCTCTATCACATTTGAATTTGAAATTCAAATTGACATGATATCTCAAATTTGATTTATGAGAATAAATCAAATATAGTCCAGTCTTATCTTTATTTTAAATTAAATAAATAGGTGAATTAAATCTGTGGGACAGATTTAATACAAACATTATTTATTTAATTAGCTTCTTATCAAATTATACAATATGTGATATTGTATTAATTTTGGAATTAATATAGATTAATTCCAAAATCCAATTCGGTTGAGAAAAACGCAGAGCATCATATATATCTGATTTTAGGAGCTACATTTTTTAAAACTACACATAACATAAAAGGCCGAAGGGAATGTACAAAAGGTTTTGCAGATAAGAAACTGCTGAAGTAGAGACGGAGAGGACGAATTCTTGAGAGAGCCTTGGAGGGACAGGAGACGCTAGCACGTCGTTCGTGGCTGTTCGTGTGGATACCAGTAGAGGAAGCTGACCTGAGGCGTCGACTTCTTGTGATCAGAAAGAGAGCACGAGCCGTGGAGAGAAGCTGTGGACGTCTTCTTGCGATCAAAAAGAGATCACCAGCCGCAGAGAGAAGCTGTGGAAGTCGCTGAGAAACACTGAGGGTAATGCTCCTTCCCACTTGACTTAAACACATACGGTATATCCTGGCAAGGAATGGAAAAATTTTTTAAATTAATTTCCATTGCGTGTCTTCCAATTCCTTTCATTTATACCTTTTCTCATCAATTCCCAGGGGTCACCCATCATTGGGTTACTCTTGCCTGAGCACGGTTAACTAAAAAGTGATGATAAAAATCTAAAGCACTAGTGCTAACAGGCTCCAACCCTGGTACTCTACTGTCTTAGACCTTTGTCATACTATTTATCTTGGGTTTATTTAGCTCTTATTCTCATTCTCTCTAGCTTCATCTTAGGGATCTCTCTATTCTTACTTGACCTATTCTCATATCTTATGAGATATTCTTATAAATACCTGGTACTCAGAACTAAAACTTTAACTTTGAAGGATCTGCCCTTATAATCCCTTTATCCTCATTTGAAGGATCTATTTGTCTCTCATTCTTATTCTCTGTAACCTCATCTTAGGGATATCATTATTCTTATTTAACCTCTTCTCATATCTTATAGATATTCTTTTTCTCTTCCTTAGGCATATTATCTACAGACTCAAATATATCTATTACCCAGGACTAAAAACTTTAACTCTAATTACTTAATTCCTTTTTCATGTAAGAAGATTCTAAGTTCAGTCCATAATAATAATAAGGCTATCTGAAATTAACATTATGGGTACTCTCTCTATTATGAGTTAACCAACTTATGGAGATTCCCTACCTTAACCTTATCCTTGGTAATCGTCTTTCCAAAAAAATAATGTACTTATGGCTTATTCATTTTCTTGGGCTAGGTCTATTACGACCTTGGGATCAAATTGTGATCAATCGCCATCCTTTTCAGGATCTAACTGTGACCCTAGAATTCTATTCTCTATGAGCCATAGTAAGATCTAACTATGATCCTCCAGAATCTATTGTAATTCTGTTATACTATATCTTTATCTCTAGAAGACCTAAAACTAACAGACTAAGTTACAAGGTTAGCCACTTTCACTTAATTGCTCACTCAACAGATAATTCCCCAAGATTGATAATATAAGCCAATATTATATTTTATGACTTTGCTCATTTTCTCTATTACTTAGGAATTTCTCATATCATTCTCATCTTTCATAACTTTACTATATCTAGTACTACAGAGAGCTTCACAGGCTTTACCATGCACATATTTGTCATAATTTGTACATATCATCTGGTGGACATTACTCTAACATGAGCTGCACTGTCTATTCTCTTGGCTATATCTTAAGAGCAATCTTACTCTATCACCAGAGCAATCTAGCTCTATTGAGAAAATATTAACTTCTGTTACATAGACATTGCTATATCTCAAAGCTGCATTATCTTTCCTATTTGTGCCTTATTTCATTTCATGTTCATGGTACATCATTTATGCATCCTATCCTTACTGAAGGGACATGTCCCGAGTACTGTAATCATATATCTAAAGGTTTGCCACTAACATTCATCTCTAATCTCGTTCTCTGTCTGACTGACAGTCATTGTGTGTCTTATATTCTCATTATATTCTTTAGGAATTAACTCATATGGTATAAGAGCAATATAACTTTCTCATTATATATACTTTATCCTGCATGTAATGTGAAAGGATAGTAGTCATTCATCATAGTATACTCTAACATGCATAATATGGAATGAGATGTAATCATTTAATCATTCTCTAACATATGTGTCATCATATGACAACTGTAAAGAGATACAACTATTCATCATAACTTATGGCAATAAGCCATATCATCATTACATAATTTGCTCAACCATCCATTATATGCTCACTACAATTAAACAATTAACTAGGTAAACTTGTAAGCATTCTTTTCTCTGTCATATTATCTACTAGATCCTAATCATTCATTCAGGAACATGAGATAGCTTCTCATTTAACTTAGGCTGCTATATTACCCTCTTACTAGGGTATAAGCTCAATTGTTCATTACTTTATCTAACTCTTGCTCATTACTCTTTCTTAAATTGGGTAGTCTCTTTATGTTTGAAACTGTGGCTACTTTTCTCTCGTTAGCTCTCGTTAGACATCATACATTTCTATTTCTACTCTTGCATACATCTATCACTCCGTTGAACCTCTGCAACTACCTAAGAAAAATTCTTTCTTTGTAACATGGAATTCAATTTGTGAACTAACTTCTCAGTCATTGAACTCTCACTACTCAAGTGGATGAATTCAGCTTAGTATTCATCAAAGGGTTGCTATTTTCCTATTTTACCCCTTAGCCTCATGCTCATCTTTATCTAACTGAGAGGAATGCTTCTCGTAAACTATTCGAGAAAAATTCTCAAGTGAGTAGATAAATATCTATCTTTATGGATTAACTTACTGGTACAAAATATGCTTTTTAAAGCCGCATTTTTAAACTGGTCCTTGCGGAGACAATATAAAAATATGATTGGTGGTCTTTTTATAAATAAGATAAAATAGTTACACCAGATTAACACGTCACCAGTGTAAACTATAATTACTACGCCAGATACTAATATCAATAGGTGTATATTAGTTGCGTCATATTTTAACTTTCAATTTCTTGTCTATGCTTTCCCGCTTCTTTTTTTTTTAACTTTTTTAGACCTTACACAGAAGCTTTTAGAACAAATAAAAGGTGGCATTTTTGTAAATAAGATGAAATTTTTACACCGGATTTACATTGAACTGGTATAAAATATATATAAACAGTATTAAATATACTATCTATTCTGACTCTTCAGTTTTCTGTCTATGATTTACCACTTCTTTTCTTTAACTTCTTCATACCTTGCGGAGAAGCTTTTAGAACAAATGAAAGGTGGTATTTTTGTAAATAAGATGAAATACTTACACCGGATTTACATTGAACCAGTGTAAAATATATATAACCGATGTTAAATATACTATCTATTATGACTCTTTATTTTCCTATCTATGCTTTACTGCTTCTTTTCTTTAACTTCATACTTTGCGAAGAAGCTTTTAGAACAAATGAAAGGTGACATTTTTGTAAATAAGATAAAATATTGACACCGGATTTACATTGAACTGGTATAAAATATATATAACCAGTGTTAAATATACTATCTATTATGACTCTTCAGTTTCCTATCTATGCTTTCCCGCTTCTTTTCTTTAACTTCTTCAGACCTTACAGAGAAGCTTTTAGAACAAATGAAAGGTGGTATTTTTGTAAATAAGATGAAATATTTACACCGGATTTACATTGAACTGGTGTAATATATATATAAATAGTATTAAATATACTATATATTCTGACTCTTCAGTTTCCTGTCTATGATTTACCACTTCTTTTCTTTAACTTCTTTATACCTTGCGGAGAGGCTTTTAGAACAAATGAAAGGTGGCATTTTTGAAAATAAGATGAAATATTTACACTGGATTTACATTGAACCAGTGTAAAATATATATAACCGGTGTTAAATATACTATCTATTCTTACTCTTCAGTTTCCTATCTATGCTTTACTGGTTCTTTTATTTAACTTCTTCATACCTTACGAAGAAGCTTTTAGAACAAATGAAAGGAGATATTTTTGTAAAGAAGATAAAATATTGACACCGAATTTACATTGAACCGGTATAAATATATATAACCGGTGTTAAATATAATATCTATTATGACTCTTCAGTTTCCTGTCTATGCTTTCCCGCTTCTTTTCTGTGTAACTTCTCAAGCCGTTCACTTAACTTCTTTGGTTCCCAATGTTTGTACTTATTATGATAGAAGACCAATTGCATTCTTCGATATTCTTTTCTAAAATTGTTCTTATTTCTCAACTATATGTATACCATTCCTATTATCAGTACTTTTGTCTCATCGCTTTATCTTTGTTTTATTTTCTTTCCTTCTATCTGAACGCACCAATGACTTCTTCCTCACGCACACCTCTTTCTCCGCCGCACAAAAGAAACGGAGAAGATTTTGAAGACAACTATCCTAACTCTCACCCTGCAGTTCCTTCTCCTCCTTCTTTGGTTGTCACTCTGATGGAGCGCCTTGAGGAAATGATCATGTGCTTCAATGCTCTGCAGGACTCAGTGGAAAAACTATCTCAAAAAGTTACTAGACTAAAAGACTATTTCAGAGTTTTATGCTTAGAAGTTCACTATCGTATCCTTATTTTCAACTTCAATTATACTTAGTTACAAGTCATTTGAACCAATTACATAGCCTTTTGTCTTATAAAGATGCATTTTCAAAAGATTGCTTCTTGGGTATTGTTCATGGTTACTATTTATTTGGTAATCTAGAACATGTACCTAACTTCAAAAATTCATAATTAAAAGTAAAAAAATTGAAATAGGGTGGTTCTAATTTCTAATGAAATCTCTTTCATTTAAATTTGAAGGAAAAATATAAAATTGAGGTTTCATTGCCCCAATGAAATCAATTTATTCGTTGAAAAACACTATTCATTTGTTAAAATCTGGAAGTTCCAGTTTCTTTGCCTCAACTGCAAAAAATAATTTCTCTTTCGTTACTTGAACAAATGAATTGTGTTATCTATAGATTTAAATCTCTAGACATTCTATTTAAGCTCATAAAATTTTATAGAAAAACTCGTTCATTTACCATATGAAATTAACGTCAGAATGTTACTGCCTCAAGTTGCTCGCTTTATCTCAATTCCAGATTTTAACTCCAACTTAGAAAAATCATAATAAATCAAATACTTAACCAATTGAGGTGTTCTTGGTGTTCATTTAAATCTCTGTATCTTAGCTATTAGAATACCAAATTTCAAGTTCAAACTCATTTGTTAATGCTTCATAAATGCCATCACAAACTACATAATTATAAACCATACTGTTGGAAATTGTGCCCTAGGGGCTAATCATTATCTTATGAACATTGTTAATTTATGAATTTATTAATTGTGTTATCATATTATTTGCATATTTACTGTGATGACCATCCTTGGATAACTCATAATCTTATCCTAAATATCCCTGGTCGGTCATCTGTGGGGGAGCAGAGATGAAATAAGACCAGTATGACTTTGAAGATGTATAGAGATATAAATCAAAGTCATAGGTACATGTAAGAGTACAAGGTGTTGGACTGACCCGTTATGAGAGAGTTACATGGGTTAAGTCATAAGCTTCTCTCATATACAAACCATGTCACTATGCCCTTTGACCTGAGATCATCATGGATTCCTACATGACAAACGCTCAGCTTTAACCTAGTCAAAAGTCACTTTTGGCCGAGTGATCATAAAGACTATGTTTGGGCTTAGTGGTTTTTCGTGCGGAGGAATGTGAATGGTCAAAATGGAATTTGTCCCTCACATTCGTAGACAGATATTACTGGGCCCCTCGATGAGTGAGTCTAAGAAATATATGGCCATACTGTAATGGAAAGGTAGTTCTATTTCTATAGTCAGACTACTCAGGGATCGAGAAAGTTATGGTCAGGAATAGGAGGATGACATTCTCTATGCCTCATCCATGACCCAAATATCATGTGACAAAAAGGACATGATATGGTTGTATAAAAGGTTACATCGTTCATCGATCCTCATATGATTTGGGTAGTTGTGATGTCTTGCTTGAGACTGCTTGTGACTTGTGAGTCAGTATAGTAAATGGCCCATTGCCAACTTCATATGGGCCTACAGGGTCACACACAAAATAGCCCAACATGAGCTATGATGTCCAGATTTATTGAATCTAAGACATGTCCAGATTCAATGAATGATCCAGGGTGGATATATATATTTATTTATATTTATATTTGTATATATATATTATATATAAGAGATATTTACAAGATTTAATTAAATCTCTATCACGTTTGAATTTGAAAATCAAATTGATATGATATCTCATATAAGAGATATTTACAAGATTTAATTTATAAGGATAAAATTAAATCTCTATCACATTTGAATTTGAAATTCAAATTGATATGATATCTCAAATTTGATTTATGAGAATAAATCAAATGTAATTCCGTCTTGAATGTTTGGGTATAGTGAACAATATGGCTCAAGATTGCAAGTGTTGTAATTTTTTAAATACGGCCTGTGTGTCGTGCCTTTCTCTATATACTCTTAATGTACATTCTCTTCTCATCTCACTCCCCTCGAATGTTAAAAGAGATTTCTATATGTAATTTCCCATTTCTTACTAGAGAGCTCCTCCCATTGGCTTGAGTAGACTTAGGATAGGTGAGACATATTATATCACGTTTAAATTATGCATCTTATGATTATATCAGCACATGCATATTACTTGTATGAGATACAAACTAAGAAACATGCATTCTTATAAACCAGATAGTTAAATTAAGACCTCTAAATGAAATCTTAAGTCATAATGCCGTCAATTTATGAACACTTGTTAAAACCTTGATCGCTCAATTGTGGACTCCGCCAAAGTAGGTGCATTTGAGTTATCTTGAGGAGATAACCAAGAGTAATGGTGCTACTCTCACATGTTTATTATTGTTTGACTTAATTGAGATTAACAAAACAGTTTTGGGTCTCAAGGCATTAGATGGGATTAAAAACATGCCATATCATATGATGATAGAATCCCATGAACATCTAAGAGTTATATTTGATGTAATTGGTAAAGGTGTTACCTACCTAAATAACTTAATTTAAGCGTCCTGCTAAAGCGAACTTAAATTTGAGCCAAATATAGATCTTAGCCCACTAACTATTGCATTGATGGTTGTTTATTTAGTGGGAAATTGCTAATTCAATTGCATATTTTAGTTGTAGAATCATGATGACTAGTAATACTGCTACATTATTGCTGCGATCTATCCTTGAGAAGGACAAACTCAATGGGACAAACTTTCTTGACTGGTTTAGGAACTTGAGAATTGTTCTCAAGCAGGAAAGAAAGGCACATGTCCTAGATCAACCCATTCCTGAGGAGCCAGCAGCCAATGCTCCTAGAGCTCAGAGAGATGCTTACACGAAGCATAAGGAAGACTCTGTCGATATGGGATATTTGATGCTAGCAACCATGGTTCTGGAGCTCTAAAGAGATCTAGAACACATAGAGGCTTATGAGATGATTGTGCATCTCAAGGAAATGTTCCAGCAACAGGCAAGGCAAGAGAGGTATGAGACTACTAAGGCCTTATATTCTTGCAAGATGGCTAAAGGTGTATCAGTCAGTACTTATGTCTTAAAGATGAAATGGTACATTGATCACCTTAAGAGGCTTGGATTTCCCATGAGCTAGGAGTTAGCTACAGATTTGGTCTTGAACTCACTCTTGGAAAGTTATGACCAGTTTGTCATGAACTACAATATGAACAACATGGAGAAATCTATTTATGAACTGCATGGGATGCTTAAAACTGCTGAGCTGAGTCTTAAGAAGAAGCCCAGTATTGTTTTGATGGTTCATAAAGGAAAGGGTATGAAAAAGAAAGGTAAAGGCAAGGGGAAGGGTCATGGCTTATCAGGTAAGACTAAAGAGTCAGGCAAGCCTAAAACCAAGCCTGCACCAAAGAAGGCAAAGCCTCCGAAGGAAAGAGACTACTTCTTTTGTAATGAACCTGGTCATTGGAAGAGGAATTGCAAACTCTACCTTGAAGATCTAAAAAAGAACAAGAAGGATAGTGGGGTTATCGCTTCAGGTATTTATGTTATAGACATTCATCTTTCTACTTCCACCACATGATTATTAGATACTGTATGTGGTTCTCACATTTGTACAAATGTGCAGGGACTAAAGGACAATAGGAAGCTAAAAAAGGGCGAAGTTGACCTACGAGTTGGAAATAGAGCAAGGGTTGCTGCGTTAGTTGTAGACACTTATGAATTAGTTCTGCCCACTGGGCTTTTGTTAGTTTTGAACAATTGCTATTATGTTCCTGCTTTAAGTAGTAACATAGTTTCACTTTCTTATTTGGATAAGGAAGGTTTCACTTCTATTGCTGGGAATAATAGATGTTCTATTTATCGTAATGATGTTTTCTATCCTTATGGTGATTTGCATGTTATCATTACATATTAAATTTGGAACAACCCAATCATAGAAATATCTATAACATAACCGCCAAAAGGGTTAAACCAAACGATTTGAATCTGACATACCTCTGGCACTATCATCTGGGCACATAAATGAGAAACACATTTCCAAACTCCATCAAGATGGATTTCTCAACTCATTTGATTTTGAATCATTTGACACTTGCAAGTCTTGCTTGTTAGGAAAGATGATAAAGTCACCTTTCACTGGGCATAGTGGGAGGGCCACTGATTTATTAGGCCTCATACATACAGATGTGTGTGGACCAATGAACACAAATGCCAGAGGAGGTTATTTGTACTTCATAATATTCATAGACGATTTTAGCAGATATGGGTAAATCTATCTGATAAAGCATAAATCTGAATCTTTTGAAATGTTCAAAATATTTCAAAATGAAGTATAAAACTAGCTTGGCAAAACAATTAAAGCCCTTTGATCTAATAGGGGTGGTGAATATTTGAGCCAACAGTTCATTGATCATCTTAGGAGTTATGGGATAGTCTCACAATTGACTCCTCTAGGGACACCACAATGGAATGGCATTTCTGAACAGAGAAATTGAACACTATTAGATATGCTTCGATCTATGATGAGTCAAACAGATCTTCCACCCTTCTTTCGAGGCCATGCCGTAGAGACAACTGCGTTCACACTCAATCGTGTTCCATCTAAGGCAATTGAAAAGACTCCATATGAGATATGGACTGGGAGGACACCTAGTTTGTCTTTCCTTAAGATTTGGGGATGCGAGGTCTATGTTAAGCAACAAGCCTCAGACAAATTAGCGCCCAAATCCTCAAAGTACCTTTTTATGGGATATCCTAAGGAAACCAAGGGATACTATGTCTACAACCCTGCTGATAACAAAGTGTTTATTGTTAGAAATGGTATCTTTCTTAAATGAGAATTTATCTCTAAAAGAACCAGTGGGAGAAAGGTACACCTCGAAGAAGTTTGAGAGCTACAAGACACCACAAAACTGTAGATAGAAAATAAAGAAGACTCACAACAAGTTGTTGAGACTCCTCAAGTCACGCAAGGTCCACTGAAATCTAGTAGGACACGACTTCAGCTTTAGAGATATGGATTTATGATTTCTGACAGTCGTTATGTGTTACTCATTGAGCATAATGAGCCAACTTCCTATCAAGAATCTATAGTGGGACCAAACTCTGAAAAATAGCTTAATGCCATGAAGTCTGAGATGCAATCCATGTACGACAATCAGGTTTGGACCTTAGTCGACCCACCTGAAGGTGTAAAAACTGTCGGGTGTAAGTGGGTTTTTAAGGAGAAAACTGACATGGATGACAATGTAAATGTCTTTAAGGTATGACTGGTTACAAAAGGATTTACTCAAACTCATGGTGTAGACTATGATGAGAGCTTTTCCCCAGTTACAATGGCCAAATCAATCAGAATTCTCTTTGCCATAGCAGTATATTATGACTATAAAATATGGCAGATGGAAGTCAAGACAACCTTCCTTAATGGAAAGCTCCTTGAGGATGTGTACATGACACAACCTGAAGGGTTTGCGCGTTTTGAGGACTCTGGTAAAGTGTACAAACTTCAAAGGCCATTTATGGACTGAAGTAAGCCTCTCGAAGTTGGAAGCATCGTTTTAATGAAGTAGTCAAAGAGTTTGGATTTCTTCAAAACATTGATGAACCTTGTGTGTATAAGAAGGTTAGTGGGAGCACAATTGTATTTTTGGTACTCTATGTCGATGACATCTTACTTATTGGAAATGACATTCCTACCTTGCAGATTGTTAAGTCTTGGTTAGGAAAGTCTTTCTCGATGAAAGACTTGGGTGAAGCCACCTACATCCTAGGAATCAGGATCTATAGAGATAGATCTAAAAGACTTTTAGAACTCAGTCAGAGTACATACATAGACAAAATACTGTATAGGTTCATTATGCATGAATCAAAGAGGGGTTTTATACCCATGTCTCATAGTATTCACCTCAGCAAAGATCTGTGTCCTAGTACATCTGATCAGCGAGGTCACATGAGTAAAGTTCCATATGCCTCGGCCATAGGATCTATCATGTACGCCATGTTATGTACTTGACCGGATGTCTTGTTTGCCTTAAGTATGACTAGCAGATATCAACAGGACCCTGGTGAGGGCCATTGGACTGCTGTCAAGAATATCCTTAAGTACTTAAGAAGGACTAAGGACTTATTATTGGTCTATGGTGGATTGGATGACGAACTCTATGTAACTGGTTACACAGATGCGAGTTTCTAAACTGACTAGGACGACCAAAAATTACAATTTGGATATATATTCCTCCTCAATAATGAAGCAGTAAGCTGGAAGAGCTCTAAGCAGGGCACTGTAGCAGATTTTGCAACGGAAGCTGAGTATATAGCAGCATCTAATACAGCTAAGAAAGCCGTTTGGATCAGGAAGTTCATCACGGAACTATGGGTGATACCTACCATCTCATATCTAATAATTTTGCTCTGTGACAATAGTGGTGCCATTGCACAGGCCAAAGAGCTTAGGTCACATCAAAGGACCAAGCACATACTCAGGCGATTTCATCTTATCAGAGAAATCAAAGATAGAGGTGATATAAAAATATGCAAGGTAGCAGGAGAAGATAATGTTGTTGATCCTCTAACAAAGCCGCTTGTGCAGGCAAAGCATAAGCGTCATGTTAGGTCAATGGGAATTAGTTAAATTAATGATTGTGCCTAGTGCAAGTGGGAGGTTGTTGGAAATTGTGGCCTAGGGGCCAATCATTGTCTTATCAACATTGTTGATTTATGAATTTATTAATTGTGTTATCATATTATTTGCATGTTTAATGTGATGACCATCCATAGATAACTCATGATCTTATCCTACATGTCCCTGGTCGGTCATCTATGCGGGAGCAGAGATGAAATAAGACCATTATGACTTTGAAGATGTATAAAGATATAAATCAAAGTCATAGGCACATGTAAGAGTACAAGGTGTTGGACAGACCCGCTATAAAAGAGTTGCATGGGTTAAGTCATAAGCTTCTCTCATATACAAACCATGTCACTATGCCCTTTGACCTGAGATCATCATGGATTCCTACATGACAAACGCTCAGCTTTGACCTAGTCAAAAGTCACTTTTGACCGAGTGATCATAAAGACTATGTTCGGGCTTAGTGGTTTTTCGTGCGGAGGAATGTGAATGGTCAAAATGGAATTTGTCCCTCACATTCGTAGAGAGATATTACTTGCCCCTCGATGAGTGAGTCTGAGAAATGTATGGCCATAATATAATGGAAAAGTAGTTCCATTTCTATAGTCAGACTACTCAGGGATCGAGAAAGTTATGGTCAGGAATAGGAGGATGACATTCTCTATACCTCATCCATGACCAAAATATCATGTGACAAAAGGGACATGATATGGTTGTACAAAAGGTTACATCGTTCATCGATCCTCATATGATTTAGGTAGTTGTGATGTCTTGCTTAAGACTGCTTGCGACTTGTGAGCAGTATAGTAAATGGCCCACTGCCAACTTCATATGGGCCTACAGGGTCGCACACAAAATAGCCCAACATGAGCTATGATGTCCAGATTTATTGAATTTAAGACATGTCCAGATTCAATGAATGATCCAGGGTAGATGTATATATTTATTTATATTTATATTTGTATATATATATTATATATAAGAGATATTTACAAGATTTAATTAAATCTCTATCACATTTGAATTTGAAATTCAAATTGATATGATATTTCATATAAGAGATATTTACAAGATTTAATTTATAAGGATAAAATTAAATCTCTATCACGTTTGAATTTGAAATTCAAATTGATATGATATCTCAAATTTGATTTATGAGAATAAATCAAATGTAATTCTGTCTTATCTTTATTTTAAATTAAATATATGGGCGAATTAAATCTGTGGGACGAATTTAATACAAACACTATTTATTTAATTAGTTTCTTATCAAATTATACAATATATGATGTTATATTAATTTCAGAATTAATATAAGATTAATTCCAAAAATCCAAGTTTGTGGTAACACGCATAGCATCCTATATATCTGATATTTAGGAACTACGGTTGGGACAGAAGAAAAGTGTGAACAGGAATCCGCAAAAGGTTTACAGATAAGAAATTGCTGAAATAGAGACAGAGATGACGAATTCTTGAGTAAGCTCTAGAGGGACAGGAGGCGCTAGCATGTCGTTCGTGGTTGGAACGCTGTTCGTGTGAATACCAGTAGAGGAAACCGAGCTGAGTCGTCGACTTTTTGCGGTCGAAAAGAGATCACGAGCCACGGAGAGAAGCTGTGGACGTCGCAACCAAAAGCTGAGAAAGTCACGACTGATACTGAGGGTAATACTTCTTTCCACTTGACTTAAACACGTACGGTAGATCCTGGCAGGGAATGGAAAAAATTTTAAGTTAATTTCTACTGCTTGTCTTCCAATTCCTTACACATACATCCCATCATATCCTTCCATAGTGTCATGTAACTAATATAAATTTTAATACAAGTTCAACCATCTATATTTACCCTTTTTCCTTGAGAGGTTCTAGCACCTATGACATGGTTATGCATATGGAAAGAATGAGATTTCATGGAAATCCTAATAGCAAGTCATACAAACTATAATATCATGTATGATTAATTAGATGCTTAACATGTTATCATGAGATGGGAGCTACTTCATAATGGTACATAAGAAAACTCTAATATGCATATTGTCATGACATAAGTTGCAAGGAGTTGCAATCATTCTTCATCATTAACATGATGACATAATCTCACGCTCAACCAAACATCATAACTAACAATCAAGATATAATCAAGCAAACATGAAACTATAGTTAGGTATTCTTGTTACCTCTTGATCAATCCTTGAAAAAGCCTTCTTGAGTGGATTTACTTCCCTCACAAATGTCAAGACCTAGCTATTACAAAGTAACATCAAGTTACAACTCAACTTGAAAACAATTCCAAGACTAGGTTTTCACTAACTTCCATTCTTTTTCTATTTTATGTTCCATACTTTCATCTTTCTAAAATAAATTATCATGGTTCATTTCCACATAATTTTTCATGTATAATCCAAATATGAAACCAGAACTTCTACAATCAAAATATATCACAAGCTGCTGTGCAGAACCGAAGTGACTCCTTGATTTTCCAAAACTTAACATTTTGATTCCAATGCTTCTAATACTTGTTCTCCTACTTTATCTCCACACAATTTTCCATTTTAAACTAATTGGAAGCATCAAAACCATGAAATTCCAACATATGAATAGTGTTCATACAGTAGCAGCCAAGAACACAAAACCCTAACTACATGCATACTTGAATTTCTAAACTTATACCACTTGATTCTAGCTTGTTTAAGCTTGTCTAAACTATCCATGTCATAAAATTCATATTCTCATCACATGTGGACAGCACTTCCAGCAGCACCCACAAGGGAAATAAGTCACAAAAACCCCTTAAAACCAAGAGCTAACTTGCTAGATTAAAGTCCAAGAATAAGGGAGATAGTTACCTTGCTTATTGCTCCAAGTTGTGTGCTTCTTTCTTGCTTCAAATGAAATTTGGCTAGAGGTTCCCTAAGGTACCATGCATGCCAAATCCAATCTAGTTTGGGGGCTATTTATAGAAAATCTTGGGTGGAAATGAATGGCCAAGATTAGTTTGGTTACTATTTGATCTAATGGTCCATATTCATTCTTGAAGCAAGCTTGCCCAAGAAGCCTTAAGCTTGACGCCATGCATGACATCATTTAGGGGTATGTTTGGATAGAAAAAGGTAAATATACTGATAGAAAAAATTCTAGTCCAGTCTGGTACTAATCGGAGCAGTTTCACAAAAATTAGACTATTTTATGTTTTTAATTTTTATAATATTTCAGAATATGTATTCTGTCCTAAAAATGAGTGTCTAGGTTTCTCTTACTATTGATATTGTTAGAATAAGTATTTATCTATCAACCATCATTGTGAAATGTCCAAAATACCCTTGCTGTACTTTCTTGCACTATATTAACCCTAAGGGCATAATTGTCATTTTACACCTCTTTATACTGCACCAGGGCCTATATACTAGCTCTAAATAATCATCTTTATTCTATCTTACACATTTTTAGACTGTCCAAAATGACCAAAATGCCCTCAATCCATCACTAGTACAATCTAACTACACAGGGGTATTTTCATAATTTCACACTTTTCCTGTATTGCTCTGGACTCTGGCCCACTTAACTATCTTATTACCTTATTGAGCCTAATGGGATACCATTTGGGCCTTGGTATTGGTCCATTATCTTTATGGCACAAATTCTAAGAAATCTCTTCTGACTCTATTTATCGGGTATTTTATTCTACTGTAAAATCCTGTAAGAATTCTACAGGATTCCTTTTTTGACTATGCCAATTTTATAAATTATTATATTAAATATAGGAATTTACTATAAGGTTTCATCTGATTTTGAAATCTCAAAAATACTGTAATAATTCTTCTTGACTTCAGGAATTTATATCAATTAATTGGGACCTCAAATCAAAATTTTGTGCTGTGTTAAACTGACCAGAATAATTTTGTCTATCTACTGGTAAAATTTGGGACTAATATGATTCTGGGCATTTTTTAGCTTTTTTCGGTTCAACTTTCTCATAATTACATTTATGTCCCTAAACTTTTGCTTAATTATAATTAGGTCCCTAAACTTTTGCTTAATTGTATTTAGGTCCCTACTTTTGTTTCTACTTTCACTTTTGGCTTTCAACCTTTTCTAATTTTAGTTTAGGTCCCTGAACTTTCCTTAGTAATACTCCCTCTCTTTTATTCCTCAATCTGATACAGTTTATCCCAAGAATCTCATGTCCATTACATATAAACTGTATATATATATATTAGATAGGAAAATTGGGGATATGACATTTCTCTCCCCCTTAAAATAAATTTTATCCTCAAAATTTACATTACTTATATACTAAGGGAATAATTCAGGATATGCCTCCTTCATTCTTTCTTCTGCTTCCCACATAGCCTCGCTCTCAGTTAATCCCTTCCAAACCACCTTAACTAATGAGATTTGCTTATTTCGCAACTACTTGACCTTTCGATCTACAATCCATACTGGTTTAACCTCATAAGTTAGGTCATTACGCAGTGCAACATCATCCTGCTCAATCAAATGTGATGGATCTAGAACACACTTCTTCAACTGGGAAACATGGAAGACATCATGTATCTTACTAAGATTTGAAGGAAGAGCTAACTTGTAAGCCACTGATCCTATTCTTGTGAGGATTTGGAATGGCCCAATGTATCTAGGATGTAATTTCTTCACTTTGATTGATCGTCTGGCTCCTGTAGTTGGAGTCAACTTAAGGAATACATGCTCTCCTTCTTCAAACTCCAACAGCTTCCTCCTGACATCAGCATAACTATTCTGTATGCTTGAGCGTCAGTAACCTTTTTCTAATCTTATCAATCTGTGCTGCTGTCTGATATACTATATCAGGACCAAACATCCTTCTTTTTGTCAACTCCAACTAACATAGAGGAGATCTACATTTATGTCCACAAAGTACTTTAAATGGGGCCATCTGAATACTAGCCTGGTAACTATTATTATAGGCATTAATGGCACATAGACATCCTAACTCCCTTTAAAATCCAAAACACATGCTCTCAATATGTCCTCTAATGTTTGGATCGTTCTCTCAGATTGGCCATCTGTCTGAGGATGATAAGTTGTACTAAATCTAAGATAGTATCCATTTCTTTATGCAAAGCTTGCCAAAAATTTGATGTAAATAAAGGATCTATATCAGATATAATACTACTTAGGACTCCATGTAATCTAACAATCTCCTTTACATATAGTTTTGCCAATTTCTCCAGAGAATCTTTCTTATTGATTGCCAAGAAGTAAGCTAACTTTGTCAATCGGTCAATTACTACCAATATAGAATCATGCTTAGTAGAAGTCATGGGCAGTACCTCAACAAAATCCATGGCAATATTGTCCCATTTCCACTCAGGTATCTCTAGTGGTTGTAACTTTCTTGCTAGCCTTTGGTGTTCAATCTTTACTTTTTGACATGTTAAGCATTTTGACACATAAGCCACAACATCCTTCTTTAATCCAGGCCACTAAAATAGACTTTTAACATCATGATACATCGTGGTCATACCTGGATATACTGTATATCAGTTTTTGTGTGCTTCATCTAAGATCTTCTCTCTTAGTCCCATTGTATTTGGAATATAAGGTCTTCCTCTAAATCATAAAATCCATCTTGGGACATATCACAATTTTTAGTTTCCCCTCTTTCCAACTTATTCTTAAAAATTGCTGCGAGCTTATCATGCTATTGAGCTTCTTTTATCTCATCCTCAATAAAAGCTTTAATATGTGTTCCTCTATAAGAGTATTCTGCTATCTGCATTTGGTATAAAGGACTCCAATCTCTAACATTTTCTATTAGTTCTAACTCTTTGATTATTAACTTGCCACCTACACCACCTTTCTGCTTAAAGCATAAGCTACCACATTTGCTTTTCTTGGATGGTACTTAATTTAGAAATCATAATCTTTCAAAAATTCCATCCATCTCCACTGCCTCATGTTTAATTCTTTCTGATATTGCAGTTAGTTTAGGCTTTTGTGGTCACAGTATAGTTCTATGGTAGCTCCATATAGATAATGTCTCTATATCTTGAGAGCATACGTTACTACTGCAAGCTCTAGATCATGAGTGGGATAGTTTTCTTCATGTGGTTTTAGCTGCTGAGAAATGTAGGCTACCACTAAACCCTGCTGCATTAATACATATCCCAACCCCTACTTGCTAGTGTCAATATAAACAACACAACTCTGAGTTAGGTCTGGAATAATCAGCATATGAGTCGTGGTTAATATCTACTTTAATTCGTGAAAACTAGCCTCGCATTTCTTATCCCACTTGAATTTGTGGTTCTTTCTAGTCAACTTGGTTAACGGCAAAGCAATTCGAGAAAAGTCCTTAATAAATCTTCTGTAATACCTTGCTAAGCCCAGAAAACTTCTAGTCTTTGTCATTGTCCTAGGCTATTCCTAGCTCAATACTGCTTTAACTTTGATAGGATCTACAGCTACTCCTTCATGGGATATGACATGACCGAGAAATTTGACTTCTTGAAGCCAAAACTCACATTTACTAAGCTTAGCATAGAGTCATTTTTCTTTAAGAGTACTAAGAACAATTCTCAAATGCTCTTCATACTCTTCTGCAGATTTAGAGTACACTAGAATATCATCAATGAAGACCACAACAAAATGATCTAGATAAGGCCTGAAGATTCTGTTCATATAATCCATAAAAATTGTAGGTGCATTCGTCAAATCAAAGGGCCTTACTAAAAATTTGAAATGACCATTGCGACTTCTGAAAGCAGTCTTTAAAATGTCATCTATTTTGATTCTAAGTTGGTGATAACCTGATCTCAGATCAATCTTGGAGAATAGACTTGCTCCAACCAACTGGTCCAACAGATCATCAATTTGAGAAAGAGGGTACTTATTCTTAACAGTAATCTTATTCAACTCTCTATAGTCAATACATGTCTGAGACTACCATCCTTCTTCTTAACGAATAACACTGGAGCACCCCACGGAGAAACACTGGGTCAGATGAAACCCTTCTCTAAAAGCTCCTCAATATGCTTCTTTAGTTCAATCATCTCGTTGGGAGACAAACGGTATGGGGCTTTGGATACTGGTCCAGCTCCAGGTACAATGTCAATTGCAAATTTGACTTCTCGTTCTGGAGGTAAACCTTGAATTTCCTTTGGAAAAACTTCTAGAAATTCTTTATGTAAGGAATTGGAAGACACGCAGCGGAAATAAACTTTAAAAATTTTCCATTCCTTGCCAGGATCTGCCGTATGTGTTTAAGTCAAGTGGAAAGAATCCTTACCCTTAGTGTTGCTCAGCGAATTTCACAGCTTCTCTACGTGGGTGGTGATCTCTTTCTGATCGCAAGAAATCGACGGAGTGTTCCTCAGCGACCTTCACAGATTCTCTCCGCGGACGGTGGTCTCTTTCCGATCACAAGAAGTCGACGCCTCAGGTCGGCTTCCTCTACTGGTATCCACACGAACAGCGTTCCAACCACGAACGACGTGCTAGCGTCTCCTGTCCCTCCAAGGCTTTCACAAGTCTCCGTCTCTATTTCGGCAGTTTCTTGTCTGCAAACCTTTTGCAGATTCCGTTCGGCCTTTTGTGTTCTATGTTATTTTCAAACGTAGCTCCTCCAATCAGATATAGAGGATGCTATGCGTTTTTCCACCTGACCTAATTGGATTTTGGAGTTAATCTTATATTAATTCCGAATTGATACAATATCATATATTGTATAATTTTATAAGAAACTAATTAAATAAAATAATATTAAATCCGTCCCACAGATTTAATTACTTATTTATTTAACTTTAAATAAAGATGAGACTGAGTTATATTTGATTTATTCCCATAAATCAAATTTGAGATATCCTATCAATTTAAATTTTGAATTTCAAACGTGATAGAGATTTAATTTATCCTTATAAATTAAATCTTATAAATATCTCTTATATGAGATATCCTATCAATTTGAATTTCGAATTTCAAACGTGATAGAGATTTAATTTATCCTTATAAATTAAATCTTATAAATATCTCTTATATGAGATATCCTATCAATTTGAATTTCGAATTTCAAACGTGATAGAGATTTAATTTATCCTTATAAATTAAATCTTATAAATATCTCTTATATGAGATATCCTATCAATTTGAATTTCGAATTCAAACATGATAGGGATTTAATTTATCCTTATAAATTAAATCTCATATATCTCATATATATAATATATATATATACGAATTTATATATATACGAATATAAATATAAATAAATATATATATACATTCACCTGGATCTTTCATTGAATCTGGACATGTCTTAGATTCAATGAATCTGGACATCATAGCTCGTGTTGGGCTATTTTGTGTGCGACCCTGTAGGCCCATATGAAGTTGGCAGTGGGCCATTTGCTATACTAGCCCACAAGTCGCAAGCGGTCTCTAGCAAGACATAACAACTACCCAAATCATATGAGGATCGATAAACGATGTAACCTTTTATACAACCATATCATGTCCCTTCTGTCACGCGATATTTTGGTCATGGATGAGGCATGGATAATGTCATCCTCCTATTCCCGACCGTTACTTTCTCGATCCCTGAGTAGTCTGACTATAGAAATGGAACTACCTTTCCATTACAGTATGGCCATACATTTCTCAGACTAACTCATCGAGGGGCCCAGTAATATCTCTCCACGAATGTGAGGGACAAATTCCATCTTGACCATTCACATTCCTCCGCATGAAAAACCACTAAGCCCAAACATAGTCTTTATGATCACTCGGTCAAAAGTGACTTTTGACTAGGTCAAAGCTGAGCGTTTTGTCATGTAGGAATCCATGATGATCTCAGGTCAAAGGGCATATTGACATGGTTTGTATATGAGAGAAGCTTATGACGTTACCCATGCAGTTCTCTCATAGCGGGTCGGTCCAACACCCTGTACTCTTACATGTGCTTATGACTTTGATTTATATCTCTATACATCTTCAAAGTCATACTGGTCTTATTTCATCTGTGCTCCCACATAGATGATCGACCAGGGACATTTAGGATAATATCATGAATTATCCAAGGATGGTCATCATAGTAAACATGCAAATAATATGATAACTCAATTAATAAATTCATAAATCAATAATGTTCATAAGACAATGATTGGCCCCTAGGGCACGATTTCCAACACTTTAACTACTGGAATTGTTTCAATCCCTTCTTCTACTTCTGTTTGAACAAAAAAGAAGATCATATATCCTTGACATCCTTTTCATAAATATTTATTTGCCTGAGCCTTTTTTATGAAATTCAGTCTCACTTTTGGATTTACTTTTGTGGCTTTTGGACAAAGAATTAGATTTTTGTTCTTATAGTCTAGCATCACATTATTGGCAGACAACCAGTTTAATCCAATTATGACATCAATCTCGTGGAAGGGCATATATATCAGGTCTAGAGTAATACAACAATACTCATATCGAATAACACTATTTAGGCAAACATTTGATGTAACTACTCTAGCATTTATGGGGGTTGTCACACATATGGCATAATGCAACTTGCTAATTATAAGGCCTAACTGTTTAGCACATTCATAGGAAACAAAGGAATGACTTGCGCCCGAATCAAACATAGCAATCACAGAATGATTATTAAGATAGATGATACCTTGAATCATCTTGGGTGACCTTTGAGCATCTTCCCTTGTCAATACGAACACTTAATCTTGAGTGTGTGGACTTTAATCATTCACCACCTGAGGACAATTTCTAGAAAAATGTCCAGGTTTCCCATATGTGTAACAAATATTTTGCCCCAACAAGCACGGTCGATCACCCTGACTTTTCCTGCACTTGTCACATATTCTGAATCTCGAGTCTTTATTACTTGTATTGCTTTTGAAGTTCCCTCGAGCAGGCCTTCTATTATGCCACTGTCTCTTCCTCTTTATATAGTAGCCATTACCACCAGTCAGATCTCTATTCTGACTAGTTCTTTGAGGAACAGTATTCCCTCTGCTCACTGGCTTCATCATCATTCAATAATTAAAGCTATTATCAATTATTCTACAGGCCTCCACTACAAGCTATTGGTCATCCACTGTTGAATACTGGTGGAATAAACTATTTGTCCCATATGTCTAGGTGGCTCGGATGTCTATTATACAATTTTTGGTTCTGTATCAGCTATGGCTATAGATTCTGGATGCCTTGGACTCTCTCTGCCTTTGCCATTGCTGCTACTATGGCAGCATCTCTCTCCTGATTGCTTCTTGCCTGAGCTGCTCATATTTCTTTGATCATCTTTTGTTGCTGCTCTAATCGATCTAAAATCAGCTGATTAATGTCCCTAGTGTTTTGGGGTTTTCCCGAGGAAATAGTCCTTCTCGTTCTAACTGTTAAAAAATGTGCCCTAGGGGCCAATCATTGTCTTATGAACATTATTGATTTATGAATTTATTAATTGTGTTATCATATTATTTGCATGTTTATTGTGATGACCATCCTTGGATAATTCATGATCTTATCCTAAATGTCCTTGGTCGATCATCTATGTGGGAGCAGAGATAAAATAAGGCCAGTATGACTTTGAAGATGTATAGAGATATAAATCAAAGTCATAGGCACATGTAAGAGTACAAGGTGTTAGACCGACCCGCTATGAGAGAGCTGCATGGGTTACGTCATAAGCTTCTCTCATATACAAACCATGTCACTATGCCCTTTGACCTGAGATCATCATGGATTCCTACATGACAAACGCTCAGCTTTGACCTAATCAAAAGTCACTTTTGGCCGAGTGATCATAAAGACTATGTTCGGGCTTAGTGGTTTTTCATGCGGAGGAATATGAATGGTCAAGATGGAATTTGTCCCTCACATTCGTAGAGAGATATTACTGGGCCCCTCGATAAGTGAGTCTAAGAAATGTATGGCCATACTGTAATGGAAAGGTAGTTCCATTTCTATAGTGAGACTACTCAGGGATTGAGCAAGTAACGGTCAGAAATAGGAGGATGATATTATCCATGCCTCATCCATGACCAAAATATCACGTGACAGAAGGGACATGATATGGTTGTATAAAAGGTTATATCGTTTATTGATCCTCATATGATTTGGGTAGTCATTATGTCTTGCTAGAGACCGCTTGTGACTTGTGGACCAGTATAGCAAATGACCCACTGCCAACTTCATATGGGCCTACAGGGTCGCACACAAAATAGCCCAACACGAGCTATGATGTCTAGATTCATTGGATCTAAGACGTGTCTAGATTCAATGAATGATCCAGGTTTGATGTATATATTTATTTATATTTATATTCGTATATATATAAATTCGTATATATATATATATTATATATAAGGGATATATAGGATTTAATTTATAAGGATAAATTAAATCTCTATCACGTTTGAATTTGAAATTCAAATTGATAGGATATCTCATATAAGAGATATTTACAAGATTTAATTTATAAGGATAAATTAAATTTCTATCACTTTTGAATTTGAAATTCAAATTGATAGGATATCTCATATAAGAGATATTTACAAGATTTAATTTATAAGGATAAATCAAAACTCTATCACGTTTGAATTTAAAATTCAAATTGATAGGATATCTCAAATTTGATTTATGAGAATAAATCAAATATAGTCCAATCTTATCTTTATTTAAATTAAATAAATAGGTGAATTAAATCTGTGGGACGGATTTAATATAAATATTATTTATTTAATTAGATTCTTATCAAATTATACAATATGTGATATTGTATTCATTTTGGAATTAATATAGATTAATTCCAAAATCCAATTCGGTTGAGGAAAACGCAGAGCATCCTATATATCTGATTTTAGGAGCTACATTTTTGACACACAACACATAACACAAAAGGCCGAAGGGAATCTGTAAAAGGTTTGCAGATAAGAAACTGCTGAAGTAGAGACGGAGAGGATGACTTGTTGAGAGAGCCTTAGAGGGATAGGAGACGCTAGCACGTCGTTTGTGATTGGAACGCTGTTCGTGTGGATACTAGTAGAGGAAGCCGACCTGAGGCGTCGACTTCTTGCGATCAGAAAGAGAGTACGAGTCGCAGAGAGAAGCTGTGGACATCTTCTTGCGATCGGAAAGAGATCACCAGCCGCGGAGAGAAGTTGTGGAAGTCGCTGAGAAACACGGAGGGTAATGCTTCTTCCCACTTGACTTAGACACATACGGTAGATCCTGGCAAGGAATGGAAAAAATATTTTTAATTAATTTCTGCTACGTGTCTTCCAATTTCTTACAGTGGTATCAGAGCCATACCGTTTTGTGTTTAAGTTAGGCTTGATTGTTGATTAATATGACATGTGTTAGTCGTAGCCAATCATATAATATGCATTTTATGTATGATATATAAGGAATCCGTGTTATGTATGACATAAAAGGAATCTAAAAGGGAATTGAAATCGGTAGTGATGCTTTTTGATTTGGTCAATTAACATAGATGGGGTCTAAGAAAACCGAATGCAGATTCGTGATTTTTTATGAAACAAATTTTTTTTCTCGGGGCAGCGCTAACCGGCTAGCGGGACTGCCGTGGCTACCTGTTCGTAGCGCAACACAATCGTAACACATGTTATTTTGTGAATGTTTTATATTTGAAACATTAATTGCCCTTCAATTAGATCTGAATATTGATTCTTGAATGTTTGGGTATGGTGAACAATATGGCTCTAGATTACAAGTGTTGTAATTTTTAAATACGGCCTGTTGTGCCTTCCTCTATATACTCTCAATGTACCTTCTCTTCTCATCTCACTCCCTTCGAATGTTAAAAGAGGTTTCTATATGTAATTTCTCTTTTCTTACTAGAGAGCTCCTCTCATTGGCTTGAGGGGACATAGGATAGGTGACCCATAATGTATCACGTTTAAATTATGCATCTTATGATTATATCAGAAACATGCATATTACTTGTATGAGATACAAACTGAGAAGCATGCATTCTTATAAACCAGATAGTTAAATTAAGCCCTCTAAATGAAATCTTAAGTCATAATGCTGTCAATTTATGAACACTTGTCAAAACCTCGATCGTTCAATTGTGGATTCCACCACAGTGGGTGCTTTTAAGTTATCTTGGGGAGATAAGCAAGAGTAATGGTGCTACTCTCACATATTTATTATTGTTTGACTTAATTGAGATTAACAAAACGGTTTTGAGTCTCAAGGCACTGGATGGGATTAAAAACATGCCAGATCATATGATGATAGCATCCCATGAACCTCTAAGAGTTACATTTGATGTAATTGGTAAAGGTGTTACCTACCTAAATAACTTAATTTAAGCATCCTGCTAAAGCGGACTTAAGTTTAAGCCAAATATGGATCTTAGCCCACTAACTATTGTATTGAGGGTTGTTTATTTAGTGGGAGATTGCTAATTGAATTGCATATTTTTAATTGTAGAATCATGATGACTAGTAACACTGCTACATTATCGCTGCGATCTGTCCTTGAGAAGGACAAACTTAATGGGACAAACTTTCTTGACTGGTTTAGGAACTTGAGAATTGTTCTCAAGCAGGAAAGAAAGGCGCATGTCCTAGATCAACCCATTCTTGAGGAGCCAGTGGCCAATGCTCCTAGAGCTCAGAGAGATACTTACACGAAGCATAAGGAAGACTCTGTCGATGTGGGGTACTTGATTCTAGCCACCATGGTTCCAGAGCTCCAAAGAGATCTGGAACACATAGAGGCTTATGAGATGATTGTGCATCTCAAGGAAATATTCCAGTAACAGGCAAGGCAAGAGAGTTATGAGACCACTAAGGCCTTACATTCCTGTAAAATGGCTGAAGGTGCATCAGTCAGTACTCATGTCTTAAAAATGAAAGGGTACATTGATCATCTTGAGAGGCTTGGATTTCCCATGAGCCAGGAGTTAGCTACAGATTTGATCTTAAACTCACTCCCAGAAAGTTATGACCAGTTTGTCATGAACTACAACATGAATAACATGGAGAAATCTATTTTTGAACTGCATGGGATGCTTAAAACTACTAAGTCGAGTCTTAAGAAGAAGCCCAGTGCTGTTTTGATGGTTTAGAAAGGAAAGGGTGTGAAAAAGAAAGGCAAAGGCAAGGGGAAGGGTCATGGCTCATCAGGTAAGGCCAAAGAGTCAGGCAAGCCCGAAACCAAGCCTGCACCAAAGAAGGCAAAGCCTCCATAGGAAGGAGTCTGCTTCTTCTGCAATAAACCTGGTCATTGGAGGAGGAATTGCAAACTCTACCTCGAAGATCTGAAAAAGAACAAGAAGGATAGCGGGGCTATCGCTTCAGGTATTTATGTTATAGACATTCATCTTTCTACTTCCACTTTATGGGTATTAGATACTGCATGTGGTTCTCATATTTGTACAAATGTGCAGGGACTAAAGGACAGTAGGAAGCTGAAAAAGGGCGAGGTTGACCTACGAGTTAGAAACAGAGCAAGGGTTGCTGCGTTAGCTGTAGGCACTTATGAATTAGTTCTGCCCACTGGGCTTTTGTTAGTTTTGAACAATTGCTATTATGTTCCTGCTTTAAGTAGTAACATTGTTTCACTTTCTTATTTGGATAAGGAAGGTTTCACTTCCATTATTGGGAATAGTAGATGTTCTATTTATCGTAATGATATTTTCTACGCTCATGGTGATTTGCATGTTGATCATTACATATTAAATTTGGAACAACCCAATCATGGAAATATCTATAACATAACCGCCAAAAGGGTCAAATCAAATGATTTGAATCCGACATACCTCTGGCACTGTCGTCTAGGCAACACAAATGAGAAACGCATTTTCAAACTCCATCAAGATGGATTTCTAAACTCATTTGATTTTGAATCATATGACACTTGCGAGTCTTGCTTGTTATGAAAGATGACAAAGTCACCCTTCACTGGGCACAGTGAGAGGGCCACTGATTTATCAGGCCTCATATATACATATGTGTGTGGACCGATGAACACAAATGCCAGAGGAGGTTATTCATACTTCATAACATTCATAGATGATTTTAGCATATATGGGTACATCTATCTGATGAAACATAAATATGAATCTTTTAAAAAGTTCAAGATATTTCAAAATGAAGTACAAAACCAGCTTGGCAAAACAATTAAAGCCCTTCGATCTGATCGGGGTAGTGAATATTTGAGCCAAGAGTTCATAGATCATCTCAGGAGTTGTGGGATAGTCTCGCAATTGACTCTTCCAGGGACACCACAATGGAATGGCATATCTGAACGGAGGAATCGAACACTATTAGATATGGTTCGATCCATGATGAGTCAAACAGATCTTCCGCCCTCCTTTTGGGGCCATGCCCTAGAGATATGGACTGGGAGGACGCCTAGTTTATCTTTCCTCAAGATTTGGGGATGCGAGGTCTATGTTAAGCAACAAGCCTCAGACAAATTAGCGCCCAAATCCTCAAAGTACTTTTTTGTGGGATATCCTAAGGAAACCAAGGGATATTATATCTACAACCCTGCTGATAACAAAGTGTTTGTTGTCAGAAATGGTATCTTTCTCGAATGAGAATTTATCTCTAAAAGAACCAGTGGGAGTAAGGTACACCTCGAAGAAGTTCGAGAGCCACAAGACACCACAGAACTGCAGATGGAAAATGGAGAAGACTCACAACAAATTGTTGAGACTCCTCAAGTCACGCAAGGTCCATGGAAGTCTAATAGGACACGACTTCAGCCTCAGAGATATGGATTTCTAATTTCTGACAGTCGTGATGTGTTGCTCATTGAGTATAATGAGCTGACTACCTATCAAGAAGCTATAGTGGGACCAAACTCTAAAAAGTGGCTTAATGTCATGAAGTTTGAGATGTAATCCATGTACGACAACAAGGTTTGGACCTTAGTCGACCCGCCTGAAGGTGTAAAAACCGTCGGGTGCAAGTGGGTTTTTAAGGAGAAAACTGACATGGATGGCAATGTAAATGTCTTCAAGGCACGACTGGTTGCAAAAGGATTTACTCAAACTCATGGTGTGGACTATGATGAGACCTTTTCCCCAGTTGCAATGGCTAAATCAATCAGAATCCTCTTTGCCATAGCAGCATATTATGACTATGAAATATGGCAGATGGACGTCAAGACAGCCTTCCTTAATGGAAAGCTCCTTGAGGATGTGTACATGACACAACTTGAAGGGTTTGTGCGTTCTGAGGACTCTGGTAAAGTGTACAAACTTCAAAGGTCCAATTATGGAGTGAAGCAAGCCTCTCGGAGTTGGAATCATCGTTTTAATGAAGTAGTCAAAGAGTTTGGATTCCTTCAAAATATTGATGAACCTTGTGTGTACAAGAAGGTTAGTAGGAGCACAGTTGTGTTTTTGGTACTCTATGTCGATGACATCCTACTTATTGGGAATGACATTCCTACCTTACAGATTGTCAATTTTTGGTTAGGAAAGTCTTTCTCGATGAAAGACTTGGGTGAAGCCACCTACATCCTAGGAATCAGGATCTATAGAGATAGATCTAAAAGACTCCTAGGACTCAGTCAGAGTACATACATAGACAAAATACTGCATAGGTTCAGTATGCACAAATCAAAGAGGGGTTTCATACCCATGTCTCATGGTAGTCACCTCAATAAAGATCTATGTCCTAGTACATCTGATCAGCGAGGTCGCATTAGTAAAGCTCCATATGCCTCGGTCATAGGATCTATCATGTACGCCATGTCATGTACTCGGCCGGATGTCTCGTTTGCCTTAAGTATGACTAGCAGATATCAACAGGACCCTGGTGAGGGCCATTGGACTGCTGTCAAGAATATCCTTAAGTACTTAAGAAGGACTAAGGACTTATTCTTGGTCTATGGTGGATTGGATGACGAACTATGTGTAACTAGTTACACAGACGCGAGTTTCCAAACTGACTAGGGCGACCAAAAATCGCAGTCTGGATATATATTCCTCCTCAATAATAGAGCAGTAAGCTAGAAGAGCTTTAAGCAGGGTACTGTAGCAGATTTTGCAACGGAAGCTGAGTATATAGCAGTATCTAATACAGCTAAGGAAGCCGTTTGGATCAGGAAGTTCATCACGGAACTATGGGTGATACCTACCATCTCATATCTAATAATTTTGCTCTGTGACAATAGTGGTGCCATTGCACAGGCCAAAGAGCTTAGGTCACATCAAAGGACCAAGCACATACTCAGGCGATTTCATCTTATCAGAGAAATCAATGATAGAGGTGATATAAAAATATGCAAGGTAGCAGGAGAAGATAATGTTGCTGATCCTCTAACAAAGCCGCTTGTGCAGGCAAAGCATAAGCGTCATGTTAGGTCAATGGGAATTAGTCAAATTAATGATTGTACATAGTGCAAGTGGGAGGTTATTGGAAAATGTGCCCTAGGGGCCAATTATTATCTTATAAACATTTAATTTATGAGTTTATCAATTGTGTTATCATATTATTCGCATGTTTACTGTGATGACCATCCTCGGATAATTCATGATCTTATCCTAAATGACCCTGGTCGATCATCTGTGCTGGAGCAGAGATGAAATAAGACCAGTATGACTTTGAAGATGTATAGAGATATAAATCAAAGTCATAGGCACATGTAAGAGTATAAGCTGTTGGATCGACCCGCTATGAGAGAGTTGCATGGGTTACGTCATAAGCTTCTCTCATATACAAACCATGTCACTATGCCCTTTGACCTGAGATCATCATGGATTCCTACATGACAAACGCTCAGCTTTGACCTAGTCAAAAGTCACTTTTGACCGAGTGATCATAAAGACTATGTTCGAGCTTAGTGGTTTCTCTAGCAAGAAATGTATGGCCATACTGTAATGGAAAGGTAGTTCCATTTCTATAGTGAGACTACTCAGGGATCGAGAAAGTAACGGTCAAAAATAGGAGGATGATATTATCCATGCCTCATCCATGACTAAAATATTGCGTGACAGAAGGGACATGATATGGTTGTATAAAAGGTTACATCGTTTATCGATCCTCATATGATTTGGGTAGTCGTTATGTCTTGCTAGAGACCGCTTGCGACTTGTGGGCCAGTATAGCAAATGGCTAACTGCCGACTTCATATGGGCCTACAGGGTTGCACACAAAATAGCCCAACACGAGCTATGATGTCCAAATTCATTGAATCTAAGACGTGTCTAGATTCAATGAATGATCCAGGGTTGATGTATATATTTATTTATATTTATATTCGTATATATATAAATTTGTATATATATATTATATAAAAGGGATATATAGGATTTAATTTATAAGGATAAATTAAATCTCTATCATGTTTGACTTTAAAATTCAAATTGATAGGATATCTCATATGAGAGATATTTACAAGATTTAATTTATAAGGATGAATTAAATCTCTATCACGTTTGAATTTAAAATTCAAATTGATAGGATATCTGATATAAGAGATATTTATAAGATTTAATTTATAAGGATAAATTAAATTTCTATCACGATTGAATTTAAAATTCAAATTGATAGGATATCTCAAATTTAATTTATGAAAATAAATCAAATATAGTCCAATCTTATCTTTATTTAAATTAAATAAATAGGTGAATTAAATCTGTGGGATGGATTTAATATAAACATTATTTATTTAATTAGTTTCTTATCAAATTATACAAGATGTGATATTGTATTAATTTTGGAATTAATATAGATTAATTCCAAGATCCAATTCGGTTCAGAAAAATGCAGAGCATCCTATATATCTGATTTTAGGAGCTACGTTTTTGACAGATAACACACAACATAAAAGGCCGAACGGAATCTACAAAAGGTTTGCAGATAAGAAACTGCTGAAGTAGAGACAGAGAGGACGAATTCTTGAGAGAGCCTTGGAGGGACAGGAGATGCTAGCACGTCGTTCGTGGTTGGAACACTATTTGTGTGGATACCAGTAGAGGAAGCCGACCTGAGGCGTCGACTTCTTGCGATCAGAAAGGGAGCACGAGCCACAGAGAGAAGCTGTGGACATCTTCTTGTGATCGGAAAGAGATCACCAGTTGCGGAGAGAAGCTGTGGAAGTCGTTGAGGAACACCAAGGGTAATGCTTCTTTCCACTTGACTTAAATGCATACGGTAGATCCTGGCAAGGAATGAAAAAAAAGTTTTAAATTAATTTCCACTGTTGTCTTCCAATTCCTTACATGTACCTAGTGCAAGTGGGAGGTTGTTGGAAAATGTGCCCTAGGGGCCAATCATTGTGTTATGAACATTATTGATTTATGAATTTATTAATTGTGTTATCATATTATTTGCATATTTATTGTGATGACCATCCTTGGATAATTCATGATCTTATCCTAAATGTTCCTGGTCGGTCATCTATATGGGAGCAGAGACGAAATAAAACCAGTATGACTTTGAAGATGTATAGAGATATAAATCAAAGTCATAGGTACATGTAAGAGTATAAGGTGTTGGACCGACCCGCTATGAGAGAGTTGCATGGGTTACGTCATAAGCTTCTCTCATATTCAACCATGTCACTATTCCCTTTGACCTGAGATCATCATGGATTCCTACATGACAAACGCTCAGCTTTGACATAGTCAAAAGTCACTTTTGACAGAGTGATCATAAAGACTATGTTCGGGCTTAGTGGTTTTTCATGCGGAGGAATGTGAGTGGTCAAGATGGAATTTGTCTCTCACATTCGTAGAGAGATATTTATGGGCCCCTTGATGAGTGTGTCTGAGAAATGTATGGTTATACTGTAATGGAAAGGTAGTTCCATTTCTATAGTCAGACTGCTCAGGGATTGAGAAAGTAACGGTCAGGAATAGGAGGATAACATTATCCATGCCTCATCCATGACTAAAATATTATGTGACAGAAGGGACATGATATGGTTGTATAAAAGGTTACATCGTTTATCGATCCTCATATGATTTGGGTAGTCGTTATGTCTTGCTAGAGACCGCTTGTGACTTGTGGGCCAGTATAGCAAATGGCCCACTGCTGACTTCATATGGGCCTACAGGGTCGCACACAAAATAGCCCAACAGGAGCTATGATGTCTAGATTCATTGAATCTAAGACGTGTCTAGATTCAATGAATGATCCAGGGTTGATGTATATATTTATTTATATTTATATTTGTATATATATAAATTCGTATATATATATATTATATATAAGGGATATATAGGATTTAATTTATAAGGATAAATTAAATCTCTATCACGTTTGAATTTAAAATTCAAATTGATAGGATATCTCATATAAGATATATTTACAAGATTTAATTTATAAGGATAAATTAAATTTCTATCACGTTTGAATTTGAAATTCAAATTGATAGGATATCTCTTATAAGAGATATTTACAAGATTTAATTTATAAGGATAAATTAAATCTCTATCACTTTTGAATTTAAAATTCAAATTGATAGGATATCTCAAATTTGATTTATGAGAATAAATCAAATATAATCCAATCTTATCTTTATTTAAATTAAATAAATAGGTGAATTAAATCTGTGGGACGGATTTAATATAAATATTATTTACTTAATTAGTTTCTTATCAAATTATACAATATGTGATATTGTATTAATTTAAGAATTAATATAGATTAATTCCAAAATCTAATTCGGTTGAGAAAAATGCAGAGCATCCTATATATCTGATTTTAGGAGCTACGTTTTTGACACACAACACATAACACAAAAGGCCGAAGGGAATCTGTAAAAGGTTTGCAGATAAGAAACTGCTGAAGTAGAGATGGAGAGGATGAATTGTTGAGAGAGCCTTAGAGGGACAGGAGACGCTAGCATGTCGTTCATGGTTGGAACGCTGTTCGTGTGGATACCAGTAGAGGAAGCCGACCTGAGGCGTCGACTTCTTGCGATCGGAAAGAGAGCACGAGCCGCAGAGAGAAGCTGTGGATATCTTCTTGCGATTGGAAAGAGATCACCAGCCGTGGAGAGAAGCTGTGGAAGTCGCTAAGAAACACTGAGGGTAATGCTTCTTCCCACTTGACTTAGACACATACGGTAGATCCTGGCAAGGAATGGAAATTTTTTTTTAATTAATTTCCATTGCGTGCCTTCCAATTCCTTACACTAACCATGTTATTTTACTATCTAAATAGGAGAAGAGTATAATAATTAACATAACTTATATTTCATTCAAAACATATCTTGCAGTAAGTTCAATACATTACATTGATCTTTCTTACAAAACATAAGTACATGCACAACATCATCATCCTCATTGTTCATAAGTACATAGACAGCACTAGCATTCATAAGTACAACCATTACACTACTCTTTCTTATAAGTGAACTAGATAAACTCTTCTACTATATAGATCCAGTTGGGAATGCTTTCATAGGGTTCTTCTTTAAAATATTGATCCAACCCCACTCTCCAAGTTTCAGCAAGAGGCAAAATATCATCCATAATATTAGTCCAGTCTTCAAGGATAAGGGTATCTGGATTAAAACCTTTATAGGCTCCCTTACTCTGGTGATAAAGTCCACATAAGTTCTATAATCCTATTCTACTTCCCTGACCAACCGTCTTCCTAGGTTATACAATTACCTAGCCAATTCCACAGCTTTCTCGAATCATTCTTCATTCATATTCCTCCTTGGGGCTAGCTCTATAACCTTGTTGTTGTCCAGGTATATCTCTATAATTGGCGTCTTAGTTCCACTAGGACTTGGGATATCAATCTGGTCTAGTACACAGCTAGGTCCAGGTATAGCAGTTGGGTTAGGTATTTGACTAGGACCAAGAATGTCTACCTCAATAGACTGTCCCTGTAACATAGGAATGACCCTCATCAGATTGTACTACCTGGGGGTATACTATGTCTCTATCAATCCCCTGATCTATATTCCCTTCTATACTAAGGTCAACTTCTTCTGGAGGTACAACATTAATAGGGGAGGCTGGGATAGGTTACTCAGATATATTATCACCTGATACATCATCTATTCCATTAGATCCTATTGAGGAGCTATCTAATCTATCTAATTCTGAGTCACTAGAATCTGGAATATGGATTACTGGAGGAAGCCCTTACTCAGGATCATTCACCAGCATAAAAACCTCCTCTGAGTTTAACCCAGACTTATCTGAACTAAACACCTCGGGCATAGGGTCTCCTTGGTTTACCGTAGTTTATGATCTAATCCTAGGCTTAGTCATCTTTACCCTGCAATAACTTAGTGTTAATTATGGAGATATTCAGTTATGTATTAGTCTATAAACAATCTATTTAGAGTATTTCTTAAGCCAGAATCCTTTGCTCTGATACCAAAATGCCGTATCCTTATTTTTAACCTCAATTATACTTAGTTGGAAGTCATTTGAACTAATTACATAGCCCTTTGTCTTAGAAAGATGCATTTTCAAAAGATTGATTCTTCAGGTACTGTTCATGGTTATTGTTCATTTGGTAATCCAGAACATGTACCTAATTTTGAAAATTCATAATTAAATGTAAAAAAATCAAAATAGGGTGGTTCTAATTTCTGATGAAATCTATTTCATTTAAATTTGAAAGAAAAATTTAAAAATGAGGTTTCATTGCCCCAATGAAATAAGTTTATTCGTTGAAAAATACTGTTCATTTGGTAAAATCTGGAAGTTCTAGTTTCTTTACCTCAACTTCAAAAATTAATTTCTATTTTGTTACTTGACCAAATGAACTGTGTTATCTATAGATATAAAGCTCCAGACATTCTCTTTAAGCTCATAAAATTTCATAGAAAAACTCATTCATTTACCATATGAAATTAACGTCGGAACGTTACTGCCTCCAATTGCTCACTTTATCTCATTTCCAGATTTTAACTCCAACTTAGAAAAAATCATAATAAATTGAATACTTAACCAATTGAGGTGTTCTTAGTGTTCATTTAAATCTCTGTATCTTAGCTATTATCATACCAAATTTAAAGTTTAAACTCATTTGTTAAGGCATTATAAACATCGTCACAAAGTCACGGCCTCAGAACACAACTACATAATTATACACCATACATCTCATCATATCCTTCCATAGTGTCATGTAACTAATATAACTTTTAATACAAGTTTAACCATCTATATTTACCATTTTTCCTTGAGAGGTTCCAGCACCTATGACATGGTTATGCATATAGAAAGAATGAGATTTCATGGAAATCCCAATAGAAAGTCATACAAACTATAATATCATGTATGATTAATTGGATGCTTAACATATTATCATGAGATGGGAGCTACTTCATAATGGTACATAAGCAAACTCTAACATGCATATTGTCATGACATAAGTTGTAAGCAGTTGCAATTATTCATACTTCATCATCAACATGATTACACAATCTCATGCTCAACTAAACATCATAACTAACAAGCAAGCATACAATCAAGCAAACATGAAACTATAGTTAGGTATTCTTGTTACCTCTTGAGCTATCCTTGAAAAAATCTTCTTGAGATGATTTCCTTTTCTCACAAATGTCAAAACCTAACCATTACAAAGTAACATCAAGTTACAACTCAACTTGAAAACAATTCCAAGACTAGATTTTCACTAACTTCCATTCTTTTTCTATTTTATGTTCCATACTTCCATCTTTCTAAAATAAATTCTCATGGTTCATTTCCACATAATTTTTCATGTAGAATCCAAATATGAAACTAGAATTTACAAAATCAAAATATATCACAAGCTGCTGTGCAGAACCGAAGTGACTCCTTGATTTTCTAAAAATTCACATTTTGATTCCAATGCTTCCAATACTTGTTCTCCTACTTTATCCCCACACAATTTTCCATTTTAAACTAATTGGAAGAATCAAAATCATGAAATTCCAACATATGAATAGTTGTTCATGCAGTAGCAGCCAAGAACACAAAACCCTAACTATATGCATACTTGAATTTCCAAGCTTATACCACTTGATTCTAGCTTGTTTAAGCTTGTCTAAACTATCCATGACATAAAACTCATATTCTCATCACAAGTGGACAGCACTTACATCAGCACCCACAAGGGAAATAAGTCACAAAAACCCCTTAAAACCAAGAGCTAACTGGCTAGATTAAAGTCCAAGAACAAGGGAGATAGTTACCTTGCTTATTGATCCAAGTTGTGTGCTTCTTTCTTGCTTCAAATAAAATTTGGCTAGAGGTTCCCCAAAGTACCATACATACCAAATCCAATCTGGTTTGAGGGGCTATTTATAGAAAATCTTGGGTCAAAATTAATGGCTAAAATTAGTTTAGTTACTATTTGATCTAATGGTGCATATTCATTCTTGAAGCAAGCTTACCCTAGAAGCCTTAAGATTGATGTAATACATGACATCATTTAGGGGCATGTTTAGTTAAAAAAAGGTAAATATACTGATAGGAAAAATTCTAGTCCAATATGGTACTGATCGGAGCAGTTTCACAAAAACTAGACTATTTTATGTTCCTAATTTTTATAATATTCCAGAATATGTATTCTGTCCTAAAACCAGTGTTTAGGTTTCTCATACCATTGAAATTGTTAGAATGAGTATTTATCTACCAACCATCCCTTGTGAAATGACCAAAATACCCTTATGGCACTTTCTTGCACTATATTAACCCTAAGGGCATAATTGTCATTTTACACCTCTTTATACTGCACCAGGGCATATATTGCCTCTAACTATTTATCTTTATACTATCTTACATATTTTTTGACTGTCTAAAATGAACAAAATACCCTCCATCTATCACTAGTACAATCTGGCTATACAGGGTCATTTTCATAATTTCACACTTTTCATGTGTTGC
Organism: Leucaena leucocephala; assembly: GCA_037074615.1. Lineage (NCBI taxonomy): Eukaryota > Viridiplantae > Streptophyta > Magnoliopsida > Fabales > Fabaceae > Leucaena > Leucaena leucocephala. The sequence continues at coordinate 4,118,781 of CM073527.1, forward strand.
TCTGGACTCTGGCCTACTTAACTATCTCATTACCTTATTGGGCCTACTAGGATTCCATTTGGGCCTTGGTATTGGTATATTACCTTTATGGCATAAATCCCAAGAAATCTGCTCTGACCATATTTATCGGGTATTTTATTCTACTGTAAAATCCCGTAAGAATTCTATATAATTCCTTTTCTGACTCTGTCAATTTTATAAATTCTTATATTAAATATAGGAATTTACTATAAGGTTTCATATGATTTTGAGGTCTGAAAAATACTGTAATAATTCTTCTTGACTTCAGGAATTTATATCAATTAATCGGGACCTCAAATCAAAATTCTGTGTTACGTTTAACTGACCATAATTTTTTCTATCTACTGATAAAATTTAGGGCTAATTTGATTCTGGGCATTTTTTAGCCTTTTTAGGTTCAACTTTCTCATAATTATATTTAGGTCCCTAAACTTTTGCTTAATTACATTTAGGTCCCTAAACTTTTGCTTAATTGTATTTAGATACCTACTTTTGTTTATACTTTCACTTTTGGCTTTCAACCTTTTCTAATTTTGGTTTAGATCCCTAAACTTTCCTTAGTTAATAATCCCTCTCTTCCATCCTCAATCTGATACAGTTTATTCCAAGAATCTCATGTCCATTACATATAAACTGTACATATACATTAGATAGAAAAATTAGTGATATGACATTCACTGCCATCAACAACATGATAGCTTCTATCATCCTGTTGATCTTACCCACTATAATGAATCCCAAACCTGTGAGTTTGATGAGTATGAAGCTTGTAACCTTTATGTGTTGCCCCTCCTATATTATATATTCTAAGAGATATTGTATTTAGAAATTTCATACTTTTAATGTAAAGTTATTAGTAAAGCTTAATGAATGAAGTTTCTTGTTCTCTAAATGAATGAAGCTTATCGTTATGATGATATGTTATTTTATTTTGCAAAAAAAATGTAACATCTTGAAACTGGACATATCAATATCAGGTGTAGAATATAATGATCGGTTTAAAAAAAGTTATTTCTATACTAGTGTTACATTTTATTCGGTGTAGATTATACCCTTTAATTTAAGAGAAAGCCCCTTCACGCCTCCCATCTATCATTTTCACTTGTTCGCGCGTTTAAGTCTTCTCAACCCTTCACAGTCGGTGAGTTTTGTTTTGAACTCCTTGTCTCAAGAATTGAAGATTTATGCACTACTGATAGTACCTCTATTATTTGTGCTAGATTCATTGTTGTCATTACTTGTTTCATTTGATTCATTGTTGCAAGCTAGGCTTTCTTGTTTTATATTTTCCTAGTTTTTTAGTCTTCCACAAATAAATATTGTAGTTGGATAAATGCTAAATGAACAAGTGTTATGTATGCTGAGGGGGTGAATAAGTTTTTGGATTTTGCTAAACATAATGGTGGTGATGACAATGAAAGGTTTTATTGTCCTTGTGTGAGTTGTTTGAATGAGAAGAAATAAAGTCCTGTAGATGAGATATGGTCCTAAATTTAATGTGATATATTGGAATTCATTTGAAATCAATGGGTATTCCTTTTATACTAAGTCCTTAGATGATAAAAGTAGCGTGAAGAATGGTGGTGTTATGTTAGTGGCTGAAGCTATGCCCTTCTCTAGTTCAAAAGACAACAATCCTAAATTAGCAGTCATCCTTTATTATGGAGTCGTTAAGGAGATTTTGGAGTTGGACTATGAAACATCCTCCTTTTCTTACGTCTTAGGGACCAAACGGTAGCATATAGAACCACTTTTAAGGCTATTGAAGCCAAATTACTCAATCTGGGATTTTACTCTTAGCAAGTACTGTTCACTATGTAAATTCTAGCGGAGTGACTTGACTTCAAAAAATCATAACTAATTTTAGAAAAATCAAAATGGAGTGGTTCAAATTGTTACATGAATCTAACTTGATAATCTTTTAGGGAAAAATAACTAGTTGACCACGCCTTAACCAGGTCAACATCAGCAAATATCTGAAGTTATCTATTCATCCTACATTTTTCCCTATTCTAGCATTTTGGTCCCAACTTTATACTCTCCAATCCCTAGCTTCTCTTTATGCTTCTTCAATCCTTCCTCATCTTAAACCTGTGGGATTGGGATTACATGGAAAGGGATGAGATTTCTGGGGAAATCTCAGTAGCAAACATTACTAAACAATGCATGCATTAATGTAAATACTTGTGCTTGCTTGTGAAAGTGTTAACATTGCGTAATGTGCGTGCTTCCATGTAACATGAAATGCAATTGGCCAAAGTAATCATAGAATCAAAGCTTCATACATAAACACATGTACAACACATTTCAACAAAGCCATAGCACATCAAGCATAATATTCAATACATACAAGTTTATGATAAGTTCACTACCTGGCTTGTAGCCTTTCCTTCTAGCTCTTAGCCTTGCCTTTAAGGTCCTTCTTTTCATAAGTTAGAGCCTATACATAGCATAATAATATCTTTATTATTATCCAGTATAGCTCTACTTGCCTCATGCTTAACTAGGGATAATATTCTTAATCTGACATTCCCCTAACTTTGTTTCTCTCTTTAGCTACCTTTATTAATAGAGATATTTCTCTATTCTAACTATTAATAGCGATCCTCTATTTTATTAGAGCAGGGACTATATAAATTACTTACCTCATTCCTAAGCTTTGCCCACCTCAGCACCTTGGACTGCTCCTGGCTCTGCCAAAACTCCTTCCTTTCTTTCTCTTCCTTTCTTTCTTTCTTCTTTCTCTTCTTTAGCCATGCTTGGCCGTGGCATGGAATGGGAGGGGGAAGGGTCTATTTATAGGTGGAGGGAGGTGGAATGGATGGCTCATATTGAATCGTGATGAATGGCTCATATTGCTTGATTCCTCAAGAACATCATCACGATGACATCACCCTCCTTTATGATTCACTACTAATGACATCATCCAAGGACACCTCAGGGGACTAGACTATTATGCCACGTGCCACTTGTCCTTTTTACTTTTTCCACTTTTTTTAATCTCATGACATGTGTCCTTAACTTTTCTTCTTTTCCTATATTCATGCCATGTGGCACCTTGTGGGTCCCATGAGGACACCTTTCATGCCACCTCATGGTCTATAGTCATATCTGATCACTTTTCCAAGTTTTATCCTTAACCGTGTAACCTTAGTTTATGGAAAAGCACTAAAATATTATTTTAATGCCTCTTTAACTCCATAATCCTTTGGCGTACGTTTTTGGGCTCTTGGATTGCTATCTTGGGTTTCTAATCAAGCCCAAGCACTCTGGTGGCTCGGTTCCTAAGAAATATTTCTTACTTCTTCTTTATGCCCACAGGGACTTTCACTATTTTCCCTAAATTTTTACTTTCTTGCAGTTTAGTCCCTGAGCATCATCTGTATACTTTTGAGACTCCTACATAATAGGGTCTAGTAGCCTACCTTTTTTAGTCTACAAACTGGTCTTTTAAGCCTAAAAATTGGGATATGACAGACTACACCAAATTCATAGTTCCTATGTTCAAATGCAAGTAGACTAAAGTAAACAATGGTGTTATGGTAGATCGGTTAAGATTTATACAGGTTGATTTGAAAAGTATAAGTTTTGGGAGTGAACCTTTCATTATGGCAGACCAAGTAAAGCAAGTGTTCTATATCACTAATTTGGCAAATAAAAGATGGCCTGTCGCTTTTCAAGAAAAAAGGGTTATTGACGATGATGATTCAATTTGTGAGACCTCTTCATTTTCAGTAGGTTTACCAAAATTGAATGAAGAAGAAGTGGATTCTGATTGATTTTTATATGATTGCATATATTATTTTGATGTAATAATATCATAAGTATATTGTTCTGATTGCATATATTATTTTGTTGTAACTTACAAGTGATGGGTTAATACAGGATTGTTTAGAAGAAAACAACTAATATTTAAACCAGTTGTACATGTTATCAACCATAAAAAGTGATTTAAAAACTTTTTTACACCGATTGTATATGTTATCTGATGTAAAAATTATTTTGAATTTCAAAATGTTAGTCATTTTATATTCAAAGTATGATATTTACACCATATTTAAATCTTAACCGATGTAAAAGGTCTTAAATGAAAATATTTTATCGAAACCCGCCCCTTGGCGCGTCTCTTCCTTTCTCATTTCTCAGGTTGTATGCAGTCTTAGTTTTCACGTCTTCTATTATTACACCAATCATCGTGATCTGTGGTTTTCATCTTACTTCATTGTGGTTAGTCATTCTTCTCTATTCTCGCTATCGTTGTGCTTTACCGTGTACATATTCTGGACACTTATTTTCTCGTGTACATGCTTCGCCTTTTACGTGTTCATTGAATCTAGGTTTTGTAGTTTTCTGCGATAAATGCTTGCATTTCTTTCTATCGATAAATGCTCACACTTCTTTTGCTATGGTCAGTCGTTCTTCTCTGTTTACCATGTTTATTTTTGTTATTCAATATATAGAAATATGGGGGGGTAGTTGTAATCAGAGTGAGGCTAGCGATACTCTAAGCGACTCTAAGCAAATGAGGGGCAGAAGTGTGACGTGATTGAAAGACATTTCGAAATATATGATGGAAGAGAAATTACTACTAATTGAGTTTGACACACATTAAAACCTAATTGGTGAATACAGGACAATGTACATGAGTTATGTTAACATCCTAGCACGCAACAAGACTAACATCGCCATACAGACTTGGGATGCTATTGATAATCGTGTGAAGAATCAAATTTGGGACTTTTTCCTGGTATAAGAACTGCCTATTGTATATCGTATGCAGACCAATACCAAAAAATACAACTATTTGTTGACAACTCTACTTTCAATGGAAATTATTACAGCTCACTTACAATATTCCCAACAATGAAGTCTTGATGAAGATGATGTTGTCTTATTGCGCTGAGCGTTGGAGGGCTTCAAGACACAACTAGCTTGTCAGTATGTATATGGTCGAGACAAAGATGGTCAGCCTAATCCTTCTCCATGCAGCAAGTATCAATTCATTGACGAAGCTACTTGGGAAGAATTTGTTAGACTTCGAACTACTACAAAAGCTATGGTGAGTTGATATGTTATGAAAAATAAATCTTGCATTTCCCATGTTTCTTCCTTTTGTATGTATTGGGGATTAACTACTTCAAGTCTTGTAGGAAAAAGAGCAAAAGCCATTGAACACGCTCTCAAGAATGATTGCCCCTACACAATGTCTCGAGGGGGTTACACGAAGTCTGAAAGAGACTTGTTGGAGGCCAAGAGGAAGAGGCTGCTGAGTCTAATACTAGTGTTACTCTCACTCCCCCATCTCCAATATGTCATGAAGATAAGTGGTTATACGCTGACTAAAAAATAAGCGGATCATTTACAAGTGATCACGCTCGCATGATTGCAGTAAAACTTGTAAGTACTACTTGTATTATTTTGTTTTAGTAGACTAATTATATTATTTCTTATGTTTGCTCTTTTTATGTTATAGGTTGATCTTAAACAATAAGAAGCCCATGGCTCCTTCAAGTCAGATGGTAGGAATGACATCTTGATTATTGCCACGGGTGAGCAAAAGAATGGGGTTGTGTCAGGGGAGTTGGTCAAGGCATCGGCATAAGATTTTTTTAGAGCATCTCTACGATATTTCCCATAGGTCCCGAGGGCAGAGCTGGAATAATTGTTATCCACAGTGATGGAAGATGCTAAGGTAGAGGCTTGGGTAGAGGCTAGGGCACAGACAGAAGCTTCAATTCAGGCACAATTACAAGAAGGGTTGGCAAAGATCAAGGAAGAAATGTTTTCCGTGTTGACATCAAGGAAACAGGAGCCAAGTGCCACCCAAATGCTCTCACATGCATCTCATCCTAGCACAAAGGGAGTTGTTGCATGGCCGAAGAGGTGTTAGAGGATACTGAACCTTGTGATCTATATGTGGAGGATCCTATCAAAAGGTTAGTGGCACATGTTTCCATCCATATCTTAGGGGAAACTGCCTACCACATCCAAATTTAGGATGATCAGTTAAGGTTGGCAGTTGAAGACGTGATATTTGGAGATACTCTTGTCCCAATTCCTACTAATAAGGTGAAGACTATGAGTCAAGCAATGTGGACTTTCATATTATGGCCAAAGCATATTTTTTTAGATCACGTCGTGTCATCCCTAAGTCAACTTTCCACACCTCCCAATTTGAGTTCCATGCAACGTGTGATCCAATTGGCATATGACAAAATTTTCCATGTGGATGCGTTGCCTATAGATTTAATTGTGGGTGACATAGGGGTTGTTGCCTTTATTAAACATGCATATGTGAAATCGGTTATCACTCATAGGAATGAACTAACCTACGGGTGCATCCAAGTGCTTTTAATGTAAGTTTGATTTAAATGTAAATATATGTAATAACAAAATTCATGCAAGCTGAGTGTTTTCATTAACTAACATCGTGTTTGCATTAATTGGAGGTACATGCAAGCTAAGTTGGTTTCCAAGGGAAAACAAGGTCAGTTTAGATTCCTGTACCCATTTTAGATTTAATCAAAAGGGACCTCCCAATCTTCAAGACTTGAGTACATTGCAAGGAGGATTGGTGAAACCGATATTGATTATTTCTTCACACCATATATACAGGAGTAAGAATAATAATATTTTAGTTTTTTATACTAGGTTTGTATTTGCTTAATACTAATAATCATTATTGTTTAATTATTTTCTACAGCAACCATTGGTAATTGATCATACTATGTAAGCATACTTATAAAATTTTCTTCTTATGCTCCCTCTACTACAAGCTATCGATTGATGCCAAGAAGATTATGAACATGTGAGTTTTCTTCCTTATAGAACAATGGTGTTTGTAATAAATTAAATATGGTCTTTCTAATAAAATGGTTACTAAGTTCATAATTTTGGTCATAGGGTTGTGAGGACGTTTGCAATTGCAAGGGGTCTTAAGAAAGCCAACTCGATGAGAGACGCTGAATGGATCACATTGAAGGTAATAAAAGTGTTATGTGTTATGCTCCATGCAGTTTTTTGCTGATGACGCATAATTTGGTTCATGTTAATATTACAGAGTCGAAGGCAACCCAAAGAAAGTAACTTGTGCTGCTTCTAAATGGTTAGACACATGATAAATATCATCTTGTCAAATAGACTGACCTAACTGAGGAGGTAAATTGTATTTTTAATGATTTCATGTGTTCCAGATGTTTGATCAATCTGACCTATTTCCTGAACAAAATATTGAGGACCTCTGCAATATTTGGGCTAAGTTTTATGTTCAAATTATTCATTCTCAATAGTATTTGTCATTACGTACCAGAATACATTTTTTATTTTTCTTTTCAAATGATTGTATTTTTTATTGAATTTTATTAAATGAATAATATAATGAGCAATTGAAGATCTGTCTCTGCCATCTTGAACTTTGCCTCTACTACTGTCTCTTTCAGTCTGTATATTTTGGCAGTTTATTCATGAAGCTTCAAGGGATGGGGTTAATGAAACAGTATATACACCGGCAGGAGTATAAATAATATATGTAAATATGATAATATATACACCAGTTGTCTTTATAGTGAGGTGTAGAAAATTCATTAATCTACACGCGGTGTAAACACAGTTGGTGTAAATAATTCATTAATCTACACTGGGTGAAAACACAACTAGTGTAAACAATTCATTAGCAAATTCTACGCTGGATTCCAAAAGGGACTGGTCTAAATTCTACACTTTCTACACTGGTAAACCTCCTGATTTAAAAAGTGTACACTTTCTAAACAGTCTGTTTCTACACCAGTCATTGTCTGATGTAGATTACTATTTTCAACTGGTTTAAAAAGCCTTTTTTGTAGTAGTGACTATTGTATTTCTCTACTATATCTTAACTCTTTCTATATGTAATTGTATCTCTCTACTATATCTTAACTCTTTCTATATGTATATTAGTCCCATTCTACTCTAAACTGAATTGTTATTCCTTTCTAGTATTTCTCTTAATCCTGACTAACTTATGTCAAATGGATCTCATTCACCATCTACTACTATTACCTTTGCTCTTTAGGTTGCTCTACTCTAGGTCTACTGGGTTACTATTTCTTCATGATGGGTCCCTCTATTTCAGGAACATTAGCTCTCTATCTATTAACCATCAGATCTCTAACCTTAAGCCATGTGCTAGACTCATTCTTAGGCAAGTCTCAACCTACCTTTTGATTATTCTATTCAGTAAAGATTAGTTAAACAAAGTCTTTCGTAACGTAGATAAACTCCTAGTGATTATATGAAGGATCTACTCTTGAATATTTTCTTGAAATGATCTTCTATATCTCAGTACCTCATACTGTTTGGCTTACCTACACCCTATGGTAAACCTCTAACTAATAAACTTTAGTGAGGTTGGCATCTTTATTCTTGTCATCAGGTCTCTATATATCCTAGTTGTGACCTGAGTTTTGGCTAGTTATACTCATATTCTCTGTGAACTTTAGTTGTGACTATATCAGTTTACTCGTCAAGACTTGATAACTTTGTATCCTTCAGTATCATCCAAAAGTCTTGTCACGTCGCGACTTGAACTACTATATGCACATTATTCATGTCCTATGACATGACTCATTGTGACTTAATAGTTATAGAACTTCCTATCGCAATCAATGGTCTTTACTTGTCATGACCAAAATACCTCTGTAAATCTTTGTCACGACCCATATCTTAACTCGTCGCAACTTCACTTCTTTGTGACTACTAGTCACAACCAAAACATCTTCACATCGTGACTTGGACATAGCTTTCTCTAAACATTCTCTTCTAATGTTCTTTGTCCAGTATTTACTCTACCAATGGCCGATTCTTGTTCTTGACTTTCATAAACTTGAGTCAATTAAAACTCATCCATATCTATCTACCATAATTAAATTAAATCGGGAACATATTCACATAGATGATCAACTAACTATCATTTCATTATATCATATTAAAGTTCATATTTCATATTATCATAACATTTGTACATATATTACATACATGTCAACTACATATTCGCAGTACATCATAAATATCATACATCTATGTAATTAGTTTACTTTACACTATTTACATATTTATATTACCCCTAAACTCTATTTAAATTATTTTCTAGGAGGTAGTAAACTATAAATACTTCTACATATAGAAGTGCCACCCCTATATATCAATTGGCGGATCATTCACCAAAAACTCACTTAGTTCTCCATCTCATGCTAATCTTCTAGAATATAAACTTGATTTAGGTCAATGCCCTCCATTGTATATATTTTTATCATCACTGCTACAATATTGAGGAAATATAGATAAACGGACTGCTCTTGATCTATACTTCTATCCATCCCTTGACCTAGACTAAGTAGTTCACTTTCCATAGATTTCTTAAGACTGATATAGTCAATATTATCTATCTTTGGCAAAGAAAGCTGGGATTGACTAGGACTAGGAACATTAAGCTAATCTTTATCTATAAATTCATATATTCTTATATTATGAGAATAGGAAGGGTCTGTCGTAGACTCTAACTGGTTCTTTGGATTGAGGGACTACTGTAGGTTACTCATATCAAATCTATCCTTAAACTCTGATAGAGTAGGAATAATATATAGTCTACCTATAATCCAGTACCAATACTCAGCTTCCTCTGCTGTAATCTATCCTCTCATAGGAGGAATAAACCTTACATCAGGGTTAGAGGGCACTTCCACAAACTCATACTATATTGAGTTACTAAACTCAGTATCATCTGGTGCATGCACAACTTCAAGTTAAATCTCTACATAATCTCCAGATTGTAGGTTTGAGTCTAAAGAAACATCTATAGGATATTCTATTTTAGATCTTCCTAACTGATCCCCTATATTGCCATCTGAACTCTTCTTCACTGTCTAAAGGGAGATCAAACTCTGGATTTACCTCATCTTCATAAATCATTACTGGCCGGGGATCTCCCTTATTAACTAATGACTCTGACTTAACTTTATGAAATCCTATATCTACTCCTACAAGACTAGCTTAAATAAGCAATGCTAACTATCCCAACAAATACCCTAACTTAACAAAGTACTTACTACTTAGAGCTATGGTCTAAAAACTGTCCTGTCAAATGCCATAAAATTCTTCTCTGATACTAAAATGTAATAGCCTTATTTTCATATGTCTTAGGGACTAGTTGGTAGCATTTATAACCACTTATATGACCTTTGAAGTCTATTAGCTAAATCTATAATTTTTACTCTTCTCAAGTTACTATTCATATGGTATTTCAGATTCAGCGACGAACTTCAAAAACTCATAATTAATTCTAAAACAAATCGAAATAAAGTGGTCTAAAAAGCTACGTGAAGCTAACATGAAATTTAAGTAAAAAAAGTTATTGACCAAATATTTAGTCAATTAATACAGTTTAATCGTCAAATATTACTATTTTGGTCTCTGACTTCGGAAAATTCGTTATCTTTGTACAGACATCGAAATAAGGCATACTTGGGTCAAAATGAAGCTTAACATGTTAACTAAGTAAAATTTCATACATTTATTCTATCATTTACTATTTTTTATTATATTATAAACATTGTTGCTCAAACTTGTCATATAACATCATTATATATAACAAATCTTCACATAACATCTATACTATCCCATCCCTAACTTCTTTTCATACTTCTTCATCTTCTTTTATCATTCATAAACCTGTTGGGATTGGAATTACATGGATGGGGGTAAGATTTTAGGGGAAATCTCAATAGCAAACCGTATTAAACAATACATACATTAATAGAAATACTTGTGCTTTCTTGTAAATGTGTCAACATTGTGTAATATGGATGCTTTCATGTAACATATGAAATATAATTAGCCAAAGTAATCATAGAAATAGAGCTTCAATCATAAACACATATTCAACACAATTCAACATAACCAAAGCACAACCAAGTATAACATCCAATACATACAAGTTTAGGATAAGTTTACTACTTCACATGCTTGACCTCCTTTTCTTGATCTTTTCCTTTTCCTTCTTACTTCTCCTTGATGTGTGGCTGCCTCTTTTAAGTTCACAATCAGTTCCTAACATAGCATTACTATCCATTCATTATAATCTAACTTTCTTGAACATTGAACTTACTTAACTACATTAACTTTCCTTAATCTTTACTAATTGACTTGATCTTTGAATCAATTGATTTATTGACTTTACCCTATGGAATGTTATCTTTTAAATCCATTTATGAGCTTAGAATCATGAGATTCTAGCCACCATGCATTGTTTTGGATAGATTTGCATAACTCTCCTTTTTCCTTCAAAAATTCTCATTTTGATTCCAATCCTTCCAATACTTGTTTCTCTACTTTATCCAACATAAATTTTCATTTTAAAACCATTAGAAGCATCAAAATCATAAAATTCTAATGACTATTCATACAAGTAAACAGTAATAGAGAAGAATTCTAAGAATTACAACTTTCTATTCTAATACTTCCAAGGTACAAAGCCTATCCAATCCTACATAAAATGATCATATAAATTCAATGGAAGGATTAGATAATTGAGATTCCATCTTCTTCTATCATGAATAGTGCAAACCAAAAGGTCTCCTTCTTGCTAAAGTCAAGAATATAAACTTGATTCAAAATATCTAACTAGCTTGTTTAAGCATCAATCATATATAACTCTAACTTTACTTTGAGAAAACTCAATTTTCTTCCATAGAAACCCTAAGTTCAAGCCTCAAAATTAAAGGAAAATAAGCTAAGATATATTATTTACCTTAATTCATAGCTAGCTTAAACTTTGATCCTTCAATTCTTCTTTGTCTTAACTTGAGTTTCCATTTTGGTAGAACCTCCCCAAGTGTTCTTCATGCCATAGTTTTGGGCAGAAAAAAAGGGGTATGTATAGAAAAATATCATGGAAAATGGAAGGCCAAGATCACTTTGTGCACTATTTGATCTAATGACTCATATTTGATCTTGGATTAGCTTTGTCATATCCCAATTTTTAGCTCTAGAAGCTCAGTTTGTAGCCTGAAAAAGGAAGGCTACTAGGCCCTATTATGCAGGAGTCTCAAAAGTGTACAGATGATGTTTAGGGACTAAGCTGCAAGAAAGTGAAAATTCAGGGAAAATAGTGAAAGTCCCTGTGGGCATAATTGAAAAGTAAGAGGTGTTTCTTGGGAACCGAGCCACCAGAGTAGTTGGGCTTGGTTAGAAACCCAATATGACATTTAAAAGGCCAAAATAATATTATAGTGCTTTTTAATGGAGTTTGAGAGGCATTAAAATAATATTGTAGTGCTTTTTAATAAAGTAAAGTGACCATGTCAAAGATAAAACTGGGGATTGGATAATGCAAATGTTGGGACCAAAATGCTAGAATCAGGGAAAAACGCAGGATGAATAGTAAACTTTGGACGTTTACTGATGTTGACCTTGTCAAGGCGTGGTTAACGAGTTATTTTTCCCTGAAAGAGCATTAAGTTATCTTTCTGTAGCAATTTGAACCACATTAGTTATAATTTTTTGAAGTCAGGTCACTCCTCTGGAATTTACATAGTGAATAGTATTCACCAAGAGTAAAATTTTAGACTGAGTAATTTGACTTCAATAGCCTTAAAAGTGGTTCCAAATGCTATCATTTGGTCCCTAAGATGTATGAAAATGAGGATGTTTCAAGCTTGCCTAGCAACCAAAAGATGACATCATCCATGACATCATCAAGGGACACCTCATAGCACATGTGGCAAAATTGCAAAGGGAGGAAGCATTTGAAAATTTTTTAGTCTAATCTGGTACTAGCTTAATCCAATTTTTTAAAAACCAGACTGTTTTATACATCTAATTCTTCTGAGATTCCATAATATGCTTTTTAATCTTAAATCCATTATCTAGATTCTTTTCTACCATTGATATTCTTGTATTGGGTCTAAACTTAATTGCTGATACCTTGGTAAATTACCAAAATACCCCTTAGTTCTTCTTTATTTACTTTAACATCTCTAGGGGCATTATTGTCTATTCACACATCATCAGAGTATTCCCTAACCTTGGTCAAATATCTTGGGAACTCTCCTTGACTGTATAACCTTAGTCAAATTACCAAAATTCTCTTATTCTATCTCTTGCTTAATGGTACAACACAATAACACACTCAGGGTCATTTTCTTAATTTTATATTTTTTTCTTATCTTTATTAGCATTGGCCCATAAACTTATCTAAAAATATTATTAGGCCAAAAAGGTACCATTTTAGGCCTTCTACATGGTCCACTATCTTCATAGGCTCAACTCCCAAGAAATTCCCCTCAAACATATTTATTGAGTGTTTTAATCCACTATAAATTCTACATAACTACTTTTTGAGTTCGATTAGTTTAATAAATTCTCATATTAATTATAAGAATTTACTGTCAAATTTCATATCATTTTGAGGTCCAAAGGATACTATACTAATTTTCTTTTCTTCAAAAATTTATATTAATTTATTAGGATCTCAAATCAAAATTCTATGTTACGTTAAATTGATTAGAATAATTTTCTCTATTTATTATAAAAATTTGGGACTAAAATGATTTCAGGCAGTTTTGGGCCTTATTTGGCTCAACTTTCTTATAATTACTATTTTACCCCTAAACTTTTAAAAATTACACTTTAAGTTTTCAGCTTTTCATAATTACACTTAATGGCCTAAAGTTTACGTCTATTTTCATTTTTCACCATGGAACTTTTAAACTTTTTAGTTTAGTCTCCTGCTTTCTTCAAAATAACCATTATGCCTACAGAGATTTTTACTCTTTATAATTTAGTCCCTGTACTATCATTACTTGCAATTTAGTCCCTAAACAACACCTATATACTTATGGGACTTCTACTCAGCAAGGTACGATAGCCTACCTATTTTAGGCTACATATTGTGCTTCTAGGCCTAAACCTTTGTCTAATCATTATATTTTCTTCTCTGTTCATTATCACAATCATTTCTAAACCTTTTTCCTCTATCAATCTTATACATATAGGAAAAAATTAAGATATGACACCTAGAGTCATACAAAACCTCTAAGCAAGCCTACTTAACTGAGGATACTGGTCCTTCTCAATCAAAGCTCAAATTCAAGAAGGGTAAGAATTTTTAGAAGAAAGGGAAGAAGGACGATCCTTAATCCAAGAAAGGCAAGAAATAATTCAAGAAGAAAGGAAAGAAAGGAGGCAAGAAGAACTACCTGAAAAAAGGTGAAGTGCTTTGCTTGCTAGAAAATGGGTCATTTCACACGAGACTATTCTAAACAAAATGAGAACAAAAATGTATTAGTGAATTATGTGAATTAATATGTTTCTTATGTTTCAAGTACTTTTTTTCTAACAAAAATTGTTTGTTCTTCTTAGAATATTGATGTTAGACTCTAATATTTTGATAATGATAAATGATTTTAAAGATGGTAATTCAAAATGGTTTTTAACTTGGCTTATTTTTTGATAAGCTTATCGATAAGTCATTCAATAAATAAGAAGAAAATTATGTTATAGGAAACTATTTTATAGAAGGAATTTTTGAAGACTTGTTTGATAATGAAACTTATCGATAAAGACTTTGATGGAAGCATTTAAACTTAGCTTGTGAAACATGTTCAAAATTGTTTCTACAAAAGGATTTATCCAAGGATTAATCGGTAAGGAATTTATTAAAAAATACTTTGATAAATGCAGTTAGTTAACTTAGTTTATAAATCTTGTTTGTTTCCTTAAGGAGTTTATCGAAACACTTATGATAAGGTTATTTACTAATAAGCTATTCGATAAATAAGGGAAAATTGTTATCAAGTATGTCTTAAGCTTCTTTTATCAAAGTATTAATTGATAAGGTAATTTAAAGATAAACACTTGGATAAATAGAGAAAATTTTAGTTTGTCAAAAGCACTGAAGCATTGAATTTTTGAATGATTTTGCTGATGACTTATTTATGCAAATGATGTTACCTTGTTTTGACATATTGTAATTATTGACTTCTCAAATGATGTATGGAATCTTGTTTGGAAAATATTACATATATTAGATAATTAAACATTGAAGAAAGAAAGTTTAAAAGTCTTATTCATTATGCTTCATGCATTTATCGATAACCTTTTTTATAAGCCTATTTATCGAAGAACACTTCGATAAATTGGTTATCTTAGAGTGTTTTGAAATAAATAATGTATTTTTATAAGTATGAAAGTCTACAAAAAGGATATTTTTCAAACGACAGTTTCACAAGGCTGTTTATTGAAGTCCTTTTCAATAAGAGGTAAAACTATTTCAACACAATATGTTTAACATTTATCAAAGTCCTTTTCAATAAGGTATTTTTGGATAAACAGTTCAATAAATTTAACTAATGTTTGAAAAGAATTTCAAACTAGACTTTGACATAATTTAATGTTTCAATATAAATCAATATGAATCAATTGTTATATCCTTAAACTCTTTATATATCTTCTATGAAACATATTCATAGATCATAAAAAGAAGATTAAATGAAGAAGTTTATCAAAAAGAAAAAATATGTTAGCAACCAATGGCTTTATTTCTTTAATGGTAACATTCAATGTGCCTAACGGATTTTTTATGAACTCAAATATAAAAGAAGTCAAAGTGAACGCTGGAGTGAAAAAGTTCACTGAACATGTTCAATATGTAATTACTCAAGCATTAATTGTTACATTCAATATCCTCTATTTTACTCTATTTTAAATTTTTTGAATAGAGGAATTTTCTGTTGAGAGATATACTGAGATAATGCTTAAAATTCTAGTAAAGAGAGAATTTATTATTAGAGATACTCAAGAGTGCCACTCTCGAGTGGGATTGTTACCTTACGGGTAGTAAGGAAGAGTAAGAGAGATACTCTCAATTGATGTATTAATGAGACACCAAGGGCCTGGAGAATTTTAGAAGATTAGTGAAATACTCAAAGGTATTATGAGGATTGAACTTAAGTCAAGTGGTTGGGATAAATCGGTATAAACCTACTGTGCAATTATCTTCTTTCTTCTTCTTTATGTGTAATCATTCTATACTTAATCTTTTTAATTTCATTTAAAGTTTAAAATTTTTCAATATCACCCAATTTACCCCCTCTTAGGTGAAACTTTCGAACTGACCATTGTCTCAGGCACCACTCACCATGTAACCAGGAAGTTAGGATCCTTTATAGAATACCGCAGGTGGCCATATCAAAGCAAGTGGTTTTACATAGGCAACAATGTGAGGATTGAGGTTAGAGGTATTGACACGTGCAAATTTACTTTGCATGGTAGGAATACCTTGATGCTTCATAATATACTTCATGTACTTGATATCCAATTGAACTTAGTTTCTCTTTTATACCTTTTAGAATTTGGTTTTGATGTAAACTTTCATGAAAAAGTTG
Organism: Leucaena leucocephala; assembly: GCA_037074615.1. Lineage (NCBI taxonomy): Eukaryota > Viridiplantae > Streptophyta > Magnoliopsida > Fabales > Fabaceae > Leucaena > Leucaena leucocephala. The sequence goes on from CM073527.1 coordinate 4,135,220, forward strand.
TAGATATTATAAGCAACTCAGTCTTTTATGGTTTTGCTTTCCTCTCCAAGAATTTATTTGTTATGGATATTATTGGTGATTCTAATGTTCATAACTACTTTGTTATTTATTCTAATAGTCCTAATATGAATAATTTGCATGCTAGGCTAGGACATATTAATCAAAACATAATGATTAAACTTGTTAAAGAAGGTTTGCTATGACAAATTTCAAATATGGAAGTGTGTTTATGTGAAAATTGTCCATGTGGTAGGGCAACTAGGAAACCTTTCAGTAAGGGAACATGATCTAAAAATCTATTGCAATTAATGCATTCCGATATAGTGATCCAATGAGTGTGAGCACTAGGAATGAAGCTTGGTATTTTATTACTTTTATTGATAACTTTTCATAATATAGTCATGTCTATTTGATCTCACATAAGACTAAGGCTATCAAATGCTTTAAATGGTATATAATGAAGTAGAGAATCAAATAGATAATAAAATTAAAGCATCATGCACTGGTCAAGATAGTGGATACTTGTCAAATCAATTCAAATAACTCTATGAAGAAATTGAATAATTAGGAAACTAACCATCACTGACACTCTACAATAAAATGGAGTCATTGAAAGAAGAAATTGAAGTCTTCTAGACATGGTTAGGTCATGATAGCACAAGCAAACTTACCAATTTCATATTAGGATTATACTTTGTTAACCACAACCTTTATACTAGACTGTATGCCCTTAAAGTCAATCACTTCCACACCCTTTGAGTTATGGACAAAACACAAGTTGGATATAAGCATCCTTAAACCTTGGGGTCAACTGCGTATATCTATGACAATTCCCATAAGCATGAAGTTAGGTCTTAGAGGAAAGAAGTGTATCTTTATTAGGTACTTTGAACAATAAAAAAGATACATTTTTATAAGTGAAAATGAAAATAGAATAGTGATTGAAATATAATAAAGAGATTCTATTTATGGGCTCAATAATCATCCAATTAGTGGTATTTGAGGTTTCACAAGGCAGTAACCTCAACTTCTAAATGATAGAGAAAGACAACTATGTTTATATTAAGCGGTTTGAGGGTAATTTTGTCATGCTATCCTTAGACGTGGATGACCTACTATTAGCTAAAAATAATCTAGATTCGGTGGTCGCTATTCAGGAGTGGCTCTCATCGAACTTTGAAATGAATAACATAGGTAGCAAAATACATATTTGGAGTTAATATCTAAAGATATCACTCAAGGAGAATCTTCTCTCTTTTACAAGATAATTACATTAAAAAAATACTAGAACAATTCAATATAAAAGACTGCAATCCCATGAATATCATAATAGTTACCGAAGTAACCTTGAGTCCTGATATGTAGTCAGAAACTGAGTCAGGAAAAAAGAGGATAGAAAGAATTCTATATGTTAGCGTCATTGGAAGCTTAATGTATGCAATGATATGTACAGGGCCAGATATCTATTATGTAGTAGAATTGGTAAGAATATTCCAATCCAACCTTAGTGAAAAATATTGGAAACCGATAAAGAGGATCTTGAGATACTTGAAGGGGCACAAGTGATTATGCAATATGTTATGAAGGAAGTAATCTAGGCCTAGTTGGGTAATTTGTTGTCAATGTAGGAAGAGAGAAGATCGACTTCAGGTTATACTTTCTTATTGAACAATGGCACCATATGTTAGAACAGCAAGAAGAAGATATGTATTGCCTTACCCTCTGATGAAACCTAGTTATATGCATATATTTCATATCATTTTAGGGTTATTTAATAATTTTTTTGATCTTATATTGTATATAATTTGATTATATTTAGTCTTAGGTCCATATTTGTAATTTTTGTGTTTAAAGCGCATTTTGGTCATTTATTTGTGCTTTTCAATTTTGATTGATTTTAAAGATATTTGGTATTGAAAATGTTTAATCTTAATTATAGGAAATTGGAGATTAATTAAAGTGGAGAGTGACTTTAAAGAATGCCAGAGAAGGACTTGATGGAAAGCTACCAAAGGACCAAAGAAGTACTAAGGAAGAACCCAAATTATTGCAGGGCCAAATTTGCGCCTTCATTAAACTTATTCCTTTTAGTTACGATAAATGGTAACAAAATCTTTAGAATCTCATTTTGGGCTAAGGATTAACTCTAACATTAATTTTCACACTTGGGCCTCATTCCCAACCTAACTTTTGGTCTAAACTCTCAAGTTTCACAAATTTATCTATTCATTATTCATTCACTCATTACACAATTTTCAACCATAACACTCATATTCTCTCATCTCCTTCACCTCCCATCACTATTCCCCTTCCATCTTCTTCTATTTGCTTTTATGGCTTCTTTAATTTATGAGATGGTGGTGACATCACCTACTTAGATGCGTGGCTAAAGCGATTATCTCTTGAGGATAAAGGCTTGAGCTGAGTCATGGAGCTACAAAGGGGAGTTCTTAGTGTTCACACTACTACAAGAAATGCTTTCTAAACTAGTTTAAAATAGTTCTCTATACCAGACAATGATCCGATGTAGAAACAGACCGTGTAGAAAGTGTACATCTTTTAAACTAGGTGGTACACTAGTATAGAAGAAATCTTACTAAACCATTCTAAAAATGAGGTGTAGAAGGCTTAATTTTCTTAACATTTAAACCAGTCCCTTTTGATATTAGGTGTATAATTTACTAATATCTACACTAGTTGTAAGGACATCCAGTGTAGATAAATGCATTTTCTATACTGGTTATGTGAATGTCTGATATAGATGAATGAATTTTCTACACCAGGTGTGTTTACGTTCGGTGTAGATTACTCTATTTTCTACACCTCACCATAAAAATAACTGGTGTAGATGTTATAATATTTTTATTTTATTTCTACACCTGCTGGTATTTGTTGTCCTGTTTAAATGTATTTTTAAAAAATAATCTGTTCACTGTTTCATAACCCTATCCACTGAAGCTTCATAAATAAATTTCCCAAATATATGACTCAGAGATAACAATAGTGATAGAGATAGAATTTAATTATCATTATATTGTTCATTTAATAAAATTCAATAAAAAAATGTAACAATTTGTACAGAAAAATAAAAAAAATGTATGCAGTGAAAGATAAATACGATTGAGAAGAAAGGAATTGAACAAAAAAACTCAGCCCAAAGATTGTGTAGGTCCTTAATATCTTGTTCAGGAAATAGGTCAGGTTGATCAAACATCTAAAATATCAAATTAAAATCAAATAAATTAAGGCATTACTAATATATATTAAATTGATAAGAAATATGAAATTATTAAAAACATAATTTTACCTCCTCAGTTAGTTCAATCCTATTTGACACGTTTAACTATGTAGAAGCCGTACAAGTTGCTTTATGTGGGTTGTCTTCAACTCTATAATATTAACATGATAAAAATTATTTGTCATTACCAAAGCATGAAGCATAAGACTTAATACTTTTATTACCTTTGGTGTGATCCATTCAGGGTCCCTATCGAGTTGGTGTGCTTAAGACCCTTTCCAATTACATTCGTCCTCATAGTGTAACATCCTTACTTTCATATGTCTTAGGGACCATTTAGTAGCAGTTAGAACCACTTACAAGACCTTGGAAGTCTATTAACAAAATCTGGAATTTTACTCTTTCTTGGGTTACTATTCATATGGTATTCTAGATTACACAATAAACTTCAAAAAATCATAATTAATTCTAGAAAAATCAAAATGAAGTAGTTCAAAAATCTAAGTGAATATAACATCTTGAATTTTAAGGGCGAAATAATTTTCATACCAAATGATTAGCCAATTGATACAGTTTATTCATTAAATTTTACTGTTCATTTGGTCAAAAATCCTGGAAACAGATTCTAGTCCCTTACTTTGGAAAATCAGTTCTCTTTGTACATACATCCAAATAAAGCATTCTTGGTGTCAAAATGAAGCTTGGCATGTCATATAAATTGATGTAAAATTTTATACATTTATTCCATCATTTACTATTTTTATTTATATCATGACCATCACTACTTACATTGGTCATACAACAACTTTGCATATAACAAATAATCACATAACATACACTATCCAATCCCTAATTCCTCTTCATGCTTCATCATCCTCTTTTATCATTAACAAACCTGTGGGGTTGGGATTACATGGAAAGGGATGAGATTTTTGGGGAAATCTCAATAGCAAACATTACTAAATAATGCATGCATTAATGTAACTACTTGTACTTGCTTGTGAAAGTGTTATCATTGTGTAATGTGCATGCTTCCATGTAACATATGAAATACAATTGGCCAAAGTAATAATAGAAATAGAGCTTCATACATAAGCACAATTGCAACACAATTCACCAAAGCCATAGCACAATCAAGCATAACATTCAATGCATACAAGTTTAGGATAAGTTTACTACCTTGACCACTTGACTTTCTTTCACCTTATCTTGCTTCTTTCTTCTCACTTTTATTGAACATGTGGCTGCCTCTCTTGGAGCATACCAATCAATTCCTAACATCACATAATCATTCATCCATTACAATCTAACTTCCTTGAGCATTAAACTCACTTTAACTAACATAATTTCTTCTTGAACATTAATCTCATTAACTTTCCTTAATCTTAACCAATGGACTTAGTCTTTGAATCAATTGATGTCTTCACTTTACCCTACATAATTTCATATTTTGAATCCATTTATGAGCTTAGAATCATGAAATTCCAGATTCTTCATAACATGCTGCATAGAACCGAACATATGTGCTCAATTCTTTCAAAAATTCTCATTTTGATTCCAATGCTTCCCATACTTGTTTCTCCACTTTATCCCACAAAATTTTTCATTTTAAAACCATTGGAAGCATCAAAATCATGAAATTCCAATCACTGTTCATGCATGTGAATAGTAATAGAGAAGGGTTTCAAAAACTACAATTTTGGAATTTCAATGCTTTCAAGGTTCAAAACCTTTCCAATCCTACACAAAATCATCATCTAAATTCAATGGAAGCATTTAATCATTGAAATTCCATTTCCTTCCCTCATGAACAGTTTAGACCAAACAGGTTCCATTAAGGCAAAATCAAGAATATCAACTTGATTCAACAACCAATCTCTTGACTAGCTTGTTTTAAGCTTCAATCATATGTTTCTAACTTTAATTTCTTATTTTCCCTTTCATCTAAGATTTTTGGGCAGCACCTCCCCTTATAGAAAACTCAACTTTTTCCCATGAGAACCCTAAGTTCAAGCTCCCAAATCAAAGGAAAATAAGCTAAGAGAGATTGCTTACCTTTAATCTCTAGCTTACTTGAACTTTGGTACCTTGAATCTTCTTTATCTTGGCTTGAGTTTTTGTTTTGCAAGAGTTTCCCCAAGGTTCATGAGGCCACATTTTGGATGCAGAATTGAGGGGGTATTTATAGAAATTTTCATGAAAAATCAATGGCCAAGATTGATTTGGTTACTATTTGATCCAAGGGCTCACATTTAATCTTGGATTTAACTTTTTGTAAACAAAATAATTATGACATCATGTGGGACAGATCAAGGGACACCTCATGGGGGTATGTGGCGTGCTTACCATACCAGGAAGCTTCTGGACTGTTTCACAACAACTGGACTATTTTCTGTTCCTAATTTTTTTATAATATACCAGGATATGTATTATGTCCTGGAAATCAATGTCTAGGCTTCTCATACCATTGACATACTTTACTGGCCACAACTTAATTACAGATCCCTTGGGAGATGACCAAAATACCCTTGGTGTCCTTTCTTGCACTATATTGACCCTAAGGGCATAATTGTCATTTCACCCCTCTTTACAATCCCTCAGGGCATATATTGGCTCTAACTAATCATATCCATACTATGTCCCATGTTTTTTACCTGTCCAGAATGACCAAAATGACCTCCATCCATCATTGGTACAATCTGGACATCTAGGGGCATTTTCATAATTTTACACATTTCCTACACTGCTCTAGACCCTGACCCACTTAACTGTCCAGTCATCATATTGGGCATACTATAGTACCATTTGGGCCTAGGTTTAGGCTCATTGCCTTTATGTCCTTTATGGCACAAATCCCAAGACACCTCTCCCGATCCTATTTATCGGGTATTCTATTCTATCGTAAAATCCCATAAAAATTCTACAGGATTACTTTTTTGACTCCGTTAGTTTTATAAATTCATACATTAAATATAAGAATTTACAGTAAAGTTTCATCTGATTTTGAGATTTGAAAAATACTGCAATAATTCCTTCTAACTTCAGGAATTTATATCAATTAATCGGGACCTTAAATCGAAATTCTGTGACTCCTTAAACTGACCAGAATAACTTTGTCTACCGACTGGTAAAATTTGAGTGTAGTATGATTCTGGGCATTTTTTAGCCTTTTTCGGTTCAACTTTCTCATAATTATATTTAGGTCCATGACTTTCTGCTTATTTATATTTGGGTCCCTAAACTTTTGAAAATTACCACTTTTGGCCCAACTTTTGTTTCCACTTTAACTTTTGGCCTTTAAACTTTTTAAATTTTTCGTTTAAGTCCCTTTCTTTCTTGAAGACTCATTTAACCTTTATCATTTCTTCTGATCTTTATCATAATCCTTTCCAAACCTCTTTTCACTATCAATATTATACAAATAGGGAAAATTTAGGATATGACACATAGCCTAATGACTAAAGTTAATAACCTATTTATTACAAAGACCATATTTTTGTAGAAGAAAACTCACATGTTCATAATCTTTTTGACATCAACTGATGGCTTGCAATGGAGCGAGTATACGAAGGAAACTTTATAAATGTACTTATATAGGATCACCAATTAACAATACTTGCTGTAGAAATTAAAAAGAATGAGTATTATCATTAAGCAAATACAAAAATAGTATGAAATAAAATTAAATATTATTATTCTTACTCTTGCATATATGGTGCAAAGAAACAATCAATATCAATTCCACCAAGCCTTCTTAAAATGTATTAAAGTCTCAAAGCTTGTGAGGTCCCATTTTATAAATCTGAATTGGGAATAGGAATCTGAACTTACCTTGTTTGCCCTTAGAAACTAACTCAGCTGTATGTACCTACAGTTAATACAAATACTGCGTTAGTTATATGAGTTAAATTTTGTTATTACATATACTTATATTTAAATTAGACTTACATATAAAACACTTAGATGGACCCAAAGGTCAGTTCATCCTTAGGAGTGATAAGAGATTATCCCTTATTCAACAAAGGCTATTGCCCCATGTACCTATAGTTGAATCTATAGGCAACACTTCCGCATAGAACGTCTTGTCATATGCCAATAGGATCACATGTTGCATGGCACTCAAAGTGGGAGGTATAGGAAGTGAGCTCAAGGATGATGTGACGTGATCTAAAACAATATGCTTTGTCCAGAATATGAAAGTCTCATTTGCCTAACTCATTATCTTCACCTCATCAATGGGAATTGAGACAAGAGCATCTTTAATTACCATATCTTCAACAGTTACCCTTACTTGATCATCCTAAATTTAGATATGGTGGACAGTTTCCCCTAAACTATAGATGGAACCATATGCCACTGACTATCTAAGAGGATCCTTCATATATAGAACACAAGATTTAGCATCCTTTAACACTAGCCCAGCCATTGAACAACTCCCTTTAGTGCTATGACGGGCTACTTTTGAGAGAGTTTAGGGAGCACTTGGTTCCTTTTCCCTTGCTATCATCATGGACAATATTTCTTCCTTGAGTTTTGCCAACCCCTCTTGTAATTGTGCCTCAAGTAAAACTTCTTCCTGTGCCTTAGTCTTTGCCCTTATGGTGGCCAATAACTATTCTAACTCTGCCCTTGACACCACTTATGGGGAATATAATGGAAATACTCTAAAGTAATCTCTTATACCCAGACCTCTAACTCCCTTGACATGGCCCCACGCTCTTGTTTGCCCATAGCAACAGTCAAGATGTCACTCTTACCATTTGACTTGAAGGATCTATGGGCCTCTTATTGTTTAAGATCAGTTTATAACATATAAATAACAAATATAAGAAATTATGTAATTAGTCTACTAAAACAAAATAATAGAAGTAGTACTTACAATTTGTTCTGCAATCATGAGAGCAAGATCGCTTGTATATGATTCACTCCTTGTTTGGTGAGCTACAACCATTTATCTTTGCAACATATTAGAGATAGGGGAGCAAGAGTAACACTAGGATCCGACTCAATATTTTTTTTAGTCTCTTCCTCTTGGACCCCAACAAGTCTCTTTCAGCTTTCGCGTAACCCCTTGATATATTGTGTGGGGCCAATCATTCTTAAGAGCTTGTTCAATCACTTTTTCCCTTTTCCTATAAGACTTGAAGTAGTTAAAATCAATACATATGATAATCTGATACGTTTACTTTTGCAGTCAACGCATACAAAAGCAATAAATATGGGAAATGTAAGATTCCTTTTGACAATATATACATGCAAGACACTCTAAGATGGATCAACTTACCATAGCTGCTGGTGTCATATCCTAATTTTTCCCTATCTGTATAGTACTGATAGTGGAAAGATGCTTAGAAAGGATTATGACAAAGATCAGACGAAATAATAAAGGTTAGATAAGTCTTAAAGAAAGAGAAAGACCTAAACGCAAATTAGAAAAGGTTAAAGGCCAAAAGTTAAAGTAGAAATAAATGTTGGGCCAAAAGTGGTCATTTCTAAAAGTTTAGGGACCTAAATGTAAATATGCAAAAAGTTAGGGATATAAATGTAATTAAGCAAAAAGTCAGGGACATAAATGTAATTATGGAAAAGTTCAGCCAGAAAAGGCTTAGAAATGCCTGTAAGTATTTCAGTCCCACATTCTATCAGTAAATAGAGGAAGTCATGCGGGTTAATCTGGCATGATACAGAAATTTTATTAGGGCTCCAGACAGTAGAAAATTATCTGATAGTCTAAAAGTTATCTGAAATTTTATCAGATTTTATGGACGTCAGATATAAGTGGACAAATTACAGGAAATTGTGCCCTACAGTATCAGATGTCCTGGATCTGACAGAACTCCAAAAGAAGTTCTGTATAAAAAGTTATTCACATATCAGTGAATTTTGACGGGAGTTTGTTAATACCCGTGATCCGATAATGGAACTTATCGATATGTAAGCCTGGATAGAATGAGATCAGATGACCTTATATATAGGCTCATAATGATGCCAAGGAAGGCCCAAAACCCAGGGTACCAGGGTACCAGATTGTACCAGAGATGGATGAAGGGCATTTTGGTCATCTGGGACAGGCTAAAAATGTGACACATGGTATTAATATGATTATTTGAGCCAATATATGCCCTGAGGCAGTACAAAGAGGGGTGAAATGACAATTATACCCTTAGGGTCAATATAGTGCAAGAAAGGACACTAAGGGTATTTTGGTCATTTCCCAAGGGATCTGTAATTAAGTTGTGGTTAGTACAAGTATGTCATTGGTGTGGGAAACCTAGACATTTATTTCCAGGACATAATACATATACTGGTATATTATAGAAAAATTCAGAACAGAAAACAGTCTGATTGTTGTGAAACTACACTGATCGGTACCGGATTGGACTGGAATTTCTCCAGAAGGTTCCTTGCATGGGCAGCACGCCACCTAACCCTCTTAGGTGTCCCATGAGGTGTCCCACATGATGTCATAGTTATTATTTTATGAAAAAGTTAAATCTAAGATTAAATATGGGCCTTTAGATCAAATAGTAACCAAATCAATCTTGGCCATTCATTTTTCTTGGATTTTGGCTATAAATACCCCCTCATTCTGTAGCAAACCATAGCTTCATGGACCATTGGGGAAACTCTTGCAAAATGAAAACTCAAGCCAAGACAAAGAAGATTCAAGGTTCCAAAGTTCAAGCAAGCTAAAGATTAAAAGTAAGCAATCTTTCCTAGCTTATTCTCCTTTGATTTGGGAGCTTGAACTTAGGGTTTTCATGGGGAAAAGTTGAGTTTTCTCTAAGGGGAGGTTGTGTCCAAAATCCATAGATGAAAGGGGAAAGCAGAAATTGAAGTTAGAAACTTATGATTGATGCTTAAACAAGCTAGTTAAGAGATTGGTTGTTGAATCAAATTGATATTCTTGACTTTGCCATGGTGTACCCTGTTCAGCATGAACTGTTCATGAGGGAAGGAAATTGAATTTCAATGATTTAATGCTTCCATTGAGTTTGTATGATGATTTTGTGTAGGATTGGAGAGGTTTTGAACCTTGGAAACATTAAAATCTCAAGGTTGTAGTCTTTGAGATTCCTTACGATTACTGTTCACTCGCATAAACAGTGATTGGAATTTCATGATTTTGATGGTTCCAATGGTTTTAAAATGAAAAGTTGTGTGGGGTAAAGTGGAGAAACAAGTATGGGAAGCATTAAAATCAAAATGAGAATTTTTGAAAGAATTGTGTGCTTATGTACAATTCTGTACAGCATGCCATGAAGGAACTGGAATTTCATGATTCTAAGCTCATAAATGGATTCAAAAGATGAAATTTTGTAGGGTAAAGTCAAGACATCAATTGGTTCAAGAGCCAAGTGGATTAGTGAAAATTAGAGAAAGTTATGACAATAAAGAGTGTAACAAAGTTAGTCTTGAACATGGTTGGAGTTCATGAGTCCTAATGAGTTATGTGATGAATATGAATATGTTTAGGACCATGAAACATCCAAGAAGATGTTGGGAAGTGATGGACATAAAGGCTTCATGGTTGGAAAGCTAGGGAGCAAGGGCTAAAGGTCAAGAGAAAAGCTTAAGTGCAAGGTAGTGAACTTATCTCTTTATGTACTTGATGTGGTATGCTTATGTGTAGACATGTATATGTTATTTGAATGATGTTGTGGCATGATAAATGATGTTGTATTTTGAATAACATGTTTCCATGGCCATGCACTTTATGTAAAAGTATATAGCATGATAGCATGTCACTAATCAAAGAAAGTTAATGAAATTACATATCATGCATTAGCATCCATCTTGCATATTTAAGTGGTAATGTTTGCTACTGAGATTCCCTAGAATATCACTCTTCCATAATCAACCAATTTAGGTCAAGCATGAAGAAAAGGTATGCATGGAGAAGAGCTAAAGAATGGAAGAAAGGAAGTGAAGTATTGAGATTTTAGCATATACTATAAATTGTCCATGTATGTAAATGCCATGTAAGGTGTCCATTTATGTGATGAAACTATTGTAATACTTATGGCATATGTACATGATGTATATGAATGTTAAGAAGCTTATTTGATGGCTTGTGCATGCTGAAACAATTATTGGAAATGAAAGAAAAGAAACTGAAATGGTAAAAACGTTGGTCCTAAAGCAGTTTTGTTGTGGCTTCAGTTTGACCTAGCAAATAAAGGAATTAGTTCACAAAATTTTATGAGCATGTAGCACACATCCAAAGCTTTAAATTCATAGGTGGAACGTTTCATTTGGATGTGTATATCAAGAGAAATGAATTTCCAAATTAAGGGACCAGAATCTATTTCCAGAGTTTTTGACTAAATGAACAGTAAACTTCAACGAATAAACTGTATCAATTGGAGAATCATTTGGTCTGGAAATTATTTTTCCCTTAAATTTTAAGATGTTATCTTCATTTAGATTTTTGAACCACCTCATTTTGAGTTTTATAGAATTAATTATGATTTTTTGAAGTTCATTGCGTAATCTGGAATACCATATGAACAGTAACCCGAGAAAGAATAAAATTCCAGATTTGGCTAATGGACTTCCATGGTCTTGTAAGTGGTTTTAAATGCTGCTGAATGGTCCCTAATACGTATGGAAGTAAGGATGTTACATTTTTGTATCAGAACAAAGGATTCTGGCTGAAGAAATGCTCTGAATAGATTATTTATGGACTGATTTGAGATTATTCCCAGACCCTAACCCTAAATAGTAAGTATTTGGTTAAGTTATGGTATGTTATGGGATAGTTAACATTGCTTAATTAAGCAAATAGTGCAAGAAAAGATATGGGATTCCATAAAGTTAAGTCAAAAGCTTCCGTTAATAAGGGAGACCCCAGGCTAGTAGTGATATATGAAGATGATATATATCCACATCCCTTAGACAATGAAGAGAGTCCAGATGAGAGTTTAGGGGATCAGCCAGGAAAATCTACAGTGGAATATCCCATAGACGTTTCTATAGACTTAAACATGCAGTCTAGAGGTGATGTAGAGATTCAGCATGAAGCCTAATATGCACCAATTGATGTTGAGTCTAGTGACTCTATACGGTATAAGTTTGTTGGAATGCCCTCTAACCCTGATATAAGCTTTATCCCTCTTACAAGATGATAGATTACGGCTGAGAAAGCTGAGTACTAGTACTGGATTATGGGTAGACCATATATTATTCCTCTTCTACCAGAGTTTGAGGATAGATTTAAGATAATTAAGATACAACAGTCCCCTAATTCAGACATCCAGTCAGAGCCTATGATAGTTCTTGTCCATTCCCAAAGTCCAAGAATATGTGACTTTATAAAGAAAGATCAGTGTGATGTTCCTAATCCTAGTCAACCCAAGCCTTCTTCATTAAAGACAGATAGTGTTGACCATATTGGTCTGATGAAAGCTGTGGAAAGTGAATTACTCAGTCTAGGTCAAGGGATGGACAAAAGTAGAGATTAAGAACAGTTAGTTATCTGTAGTTCCTCAATGCCGTAGCAGGAATGATAAGCAGACATCCAGTAGAGGGCATTAACCTAATATCCTTTAGAGGACTGGTATGAGATAATAGTAAGTCAAGAGTCATGAGACTAAAGATGCTAACCTCACTAAAGTCTATCAGTTAGAGGTTTAGCACAGAGTATAGGCAAGTTAAACAGTACAAAGCACTAAGATACAGAAGATCAGTTTGAGAAGAGGTTCAACAGTAGATCCTCCGTATGATCATCAGGAGTTGATCTACAGTACGAAAGACTTTGTGCAGCTAGTCTTTATGGAAAAGAATAATGAGAAGCTAGAATGAGACTTGCCTAAGAATAATCTAATACATGGCCTAAGGTTAAAGTTGTGATGGATAATAGATAGAAAGTTAATGTTCCTAATACAGAGGGATTCCATCATGAAGAGACAGTAACCTAGCACATCTAGGGTAGAGCACCTAGAGAACAGAAATAGTAATGTTAAGTGATGAATGAGATCCAAGTGACCTGAATTGGTCAGGATCTAGAGGAAGACCAGAAAAGAATCATAATCTAGTCCAGAGTAGACTGAGATTGATAGACAGAAAGAGTTAAGAGATACAGAGAGGCACAAAAGTTACTCCATATGAGATGGAGAATTATCCGCTCACTTGAGAAGTTTTTCTCAAAAAGTTTAAAAGAAGTATTCCTCTCAATTAGAGAGGGGTGAGCATGAGACTAAGGGTTAGAGCTAAGGGAAGAGAACTCTTTTGATTGATACTTAATCGAATTCATTCATATGAACCTTGAGGCTTAATAAGAGATACTTTCTCGCCTGTTAGTAATCCAGGAGGATAAGAGAAACATAAAAGTACAAATGGCATAAAGATAGGAGCCAAACCTTCCTCAGTTAGCTGAAAGAGAATGGCTGACTCAGTTATGGATTGTTGTGAGGCCAAGGACACATAAATCCTTCAGGCTAGAGACATAGAAATCTTACAGGCAATAAGGAATGATATGATAGAATCAATATGGCCTAGTAAGGTAGCCACATATTCAAAGATAAAGTGACTCCCCTATTCCTATGTAAGAAAGAGTAAAGAAGGGTTGAGTCTATACCCTAGTAAGAGGGTGATGTGGCAGCCTAAGTGAAACAAGTAAATGACTCAGATACCTGAATAAATGATCAGGACCTAGTGATTAAGGTGATAAGGGATGATTGAGCAGATGTATGTAATAATGATATTGCTTATGTTGTTATAAGTTCTGATGAGAAGTTATATCTCCTTGCAGTTGTCATATGAGGACACACATGTTAGAGATTGCTTAAAGGATTGCATCTCCTTGTATAATATGCTTGTTAAGTATGCTATGATAAATGATTATGATACTCATGATATATCCCTTCAATAGGGATAAGATGTATAAATGATATGGCTCAAAGAAGGAGTAAATTCTAAGTAATGTAAGTTAATATTTTTGCAATAGAGCTAGATTGCTCTTGCAATAAAGTAAGATTGCTTTTGAAATGAAGCTAAGATATGGGATAATATAACTCAGATAAAGTAAGGTCCCTCTGATGAGATAAATAGATGATGATAGATATGTGCATGGTAAAGCCTATGCAGCTCTCTACAGTAATGGATCTAGTAAGTTATAAAGATGAGAATGGTATATGAAGTTCCTAAGTGATAGAGGAAATGAGTCAAGTCCTAATAGATAATATTGGCTTCTGTGATCATTTTTGGGGAATTATCTGTGGAGTTAACAACTATGTGGAAGTGACTAACCTTATAACTTTGTCCGTTGGTTTTGGTCTTCCGGAGATGAGAATACAGTACAACAGAATCCAGTAGATTCCAGAGGATTGCAGTTAGATCCTAGTATGGCTCACAAGGTCACAGTAGATCCTGAAAGGCTTACAGTTGATCGCAGTAGACTAAGCCTAGAGCAAGAAAGTAATGAGCCATAAGTACAATATTTCTTTGGAAGGACGAATACCAAGGAAAAGTTAAGGTATAGAAGCTTCACAAGTTGATTAACTCATAACAGAGAGAGTACCCATGATGCTAGTTTCAGATATCCTTATTACTATCAGGGATGGAACTCAGAATTTCCTTACACGTATCAGGAACTAAGTGATCAAAGTTAAAGCTGTTAATGCTGAGTCCCAAGGATTTATGGGAATATTACGTAAGATATAAGAAGAGATCCTTATAATAAGATTACAGAAAATAAGAGACAAGTAAATCCTCCAGATGAGGATAAAGAGATTAGAAGGCCAGATAGACCCAAAAGAGATAGTATAAGATGGGTCTAAGATAAGAAAGTACCAGGGTTGAAGCCTGTAAGCACCAGTGCTTCAGATTTTTATCTGCACATTTTAGTTAAGCGTGCTCAGGTAAGGGTAATTCAATGATGGGCGACCCCCTGGGAAGTAATGGAAAAGTGTGTAAATGCCATTGAAATTGCATATGTGCACAGAGCTATGTAAGATGATAGAAAGAGCTATGAAAAGGTAAAAAGGGTTATGAATAATAAGAGACTAGAACCCTTATGTTAAATCCAAATGAAATGGATTTGAAAGATAGACTATGATATAGCCAGATGTGGCTAGATATGTCATGTCATATAAAAGATACAAAATGAGATATGTTATGAGAAGTATGTAATGAGAAGTACGATATAAAGTAGCGATATGGCTAGCCTTATAAACAGATAGAGAGGTTCCCTTTTTGAAAGTGATAAGATATTTGAATGTTAAGCCACATGTGAAAGAGCAAATGAGAGCTTTCACTCCTTGCATAAAGTGCCAGGCATTATGTTATGTTATGTTATGTTTATAAAATATGCTAAAGCTCTGAATGTTAGAGCAGTGCAAGCTTTATATGATAAAGCTGTCCAAACTCCGAGTGTTAGAGCTGTGCATATTAAGAGATGGAATGCTTGAGCTCTGATGTTAGAGCTTTGCATTCGTGAGCAGGTATGTAGTCCTGCAGCATGTTGTCCAGGCATTATGCATGTTAGAGTATGTGCTCCTATATGCTCCTACGTGCTCCTATTTAGCCTTAGAGCAATGAAAGAAAGAATAATGATATAAGTCCTCTCTCTGTATTATGATGAGTTTTTAAAGATGACAAGAATGTATGATGATATGAGAATGAGAGTTAAAGTTTGCGGATATTCAGAGAATTCCGCTAGATACTCAAATGAGCAATAAGTGATTGCACTAAGAAATATGATGAAGAGTTGGTAGAAGCTCCAGAATATAGCAGTATTCGAGGGAGTTTAACATGAAAGAAATGGACACTACTCACAAGTCTAGCATAGTGAGAAGTCTATATACAGATAAATGCGTAGCAAGAAAGTAATAGAATTAACTGGAGTTCAACTCTTATTGAGTTGATTCAGAATAAGAGAAAGTGATAATATCAAAGATATGAAGAATTGCGTATATGAAAAGTACTCCGCTAAGATGTCAAGATAAAAGATAAGAGATAGATACCCTAATCCTTAGTCAAAAAGAAGACAAGAATATCTATCTAAGATTACAGACTAAGGTGTTAAGTAAATTTCGAGGACGAAATTTATTTTAAGGGGGGTAGAAATGTCATATCCTAATTTTTCCCTATCTGTATAGTACTGATAGTAGAAAGATGCTTAGAAAGGATTATGACAAAGATCAGACGAAATAATAAAGTTTAGATAAGTCTTAAAGAAAGATAAGGACCTAAACGCAAATTGGAAAAGGTTAAAGGCCAAAAGTTAAAGTAGAAGTAAATGTTGGGCCAAAAGTGGTAATTTCTAAAAGTTTAGGGACCTAAATATAAATATGCAAAAAGTTAGGGATATAAATGTAATTAAGCAAAAAGTCAGGGACATAAATATAATTATGGAAAAGTTCAGCCAGAAAAGGCTTAGAAATGCCTGTAAGTATTTCAGTCCCAAATTCTATCAGTAAATAGAGGAAGTCATGCAGGTTAATCTGGCATGATACACAAATTTTATTAGGGCTCCAGACAGTAGAAAATTATCTGATAGTCTAAAAGTTATCTGAAATTTTATCAGATTTCATGGACTTCAGATATAAGTGGACAAATTATAGGAAATTGTGCCCTACAGTGTCAGATGTCCTGGATCTGATAGAACTCCAGAAGAAGTTCTGTATAAAAAGTTATTCACATATCAGTGAATTTTGACGGGAGTTTGTTAACACCCGTGATCCGATAATGGAACTTATCGGTATATAAGCCTAGATAGAATGAGATCAGATGACCTTATATATAGGCCTATAATGATGCCAAGGAAGGCCCAAAACCCAGGGTACCAGTCTATCAGTAGAAGGGGCCAGTGCCAGAAAAAGTGCGAAATTACGAAAATACCCCTGGATGCCCAGATTATATCAGAGATGGATGAAGGGCATTTTGATCACCTGGGACAGGCTAAAAATGTGACACATGGTATTAATATGATTATTTGAGCCAATATATGCCCTGAGGCAGTACAAAGAGGGGTGAAATGACAATTATGCCTTTAGGGTCAATATAGTGCAAGAAAGGACACCAAGGGTATTTTAGTCATTTCCCAAGGGATCTGTAATTAAGTTGTGGTTAGTACAAGTATGTCAATGGTGTGGGAAACCTAGACATTTATTTCTAGGACATAATACATATACTGGTATATTATAGAAAAATTCAGAACAGAAAACAGTCTGATTGTTGTGAAACTACACTGATCGGTACCGGATTGGACTGGAATTTCTCCAGAAGGTTCCTTGCATGGGCAGCACGCCACCTAACCCTCTTAGGTGTCCCATGAGGTGTCCCACATGATGTCATAGTTATTATTTTATGAAAAAGTTAAATCTAAGATTAAATATGGGCCTTTAGATCAAATAGTAACCAAATCAATCTTGGCCATTCATTTTTCTTGGATTTTGGCTATAAATACCCCCTCATTCTGCAGCAAACCGTAGCTTCATGGACCATTGGGGAAACTCTTGCAAAATGAAAACTCAAGCCAAGACAAAGAAGATTCAAGGTTCCAAAGTTCAAGCAAGCTAGAGATTAAAAGTAAGCAATCTTTCCTAGCTTATTCTCCTTTGATTTGGGAGCTTGAACTTAGGGTTTTCATGGGGAAAAGTTGAGTTTTCTCTAAGGGGAGGTTGTGTCCAAAATCCATAGATGAAAGGGGAAAGAAGAAATTAAAGTTAGAAACTTATGATTGATGCTTAAACAAGCTAGTTAAGAGATTGGTTGTTGAATCAAATTGATATTCTTGACTTTGCCATGGTGTACCCTGTTCAGTATGAACTGTTCATGAGGGAAGGAAATTGAATTTCAATGATTTAATGCTTCCATTGAGTTTGTATGATTATTTTGTGTAGGATTGGAGAGGTTTTGAACCTTGGAAACATTAAAATCTCAAGGTTGTAGTCTTTGAGATTCCTTACGGTTACTGTTCACTCGTATAAACAGTGATTGGAATTTCATGATTTTGATGGTTCCAATGGTTTTAAAATGAAAAATTGTGTGGGGTAAAGTGGAGAAACAAGTATGGGAAGCATTAAAATCAAAATGAGAATTTTTGAAAGAATTGTGTGCTTATGTTCAATTCTGTACAACATGCCATGAAGGAGCTGGAATTTCATGATTATAAGCTCATAAATGGATTCAAAAGATGAAATTGTGTTGGGTAAAGTCAAGACATCAATTGGTTCAAGAGCCAAGTGGATTAGTGAAAATTAGAGAAAGTTATGACAATAAAGAGTGTAACAAAGTTAGTCTTGAACATGGTTGGAGTTTATGAGTCCTAATGAGTTATGTGATGAATATGAATATGTTTAGGACCATGAAACATCCAAGAAGATCTTGGGAAGTGATGGACATAAAGGCTTCATGGTTGGAAAGCTAGGGAGCAAGGGCTAAAGGTCGAGAAAAGCTTAAGTGCAAGGTAGTGAACTTATCTCTTTATGTGCTTGATTTGGTATGCTTATGTGTAGACATGTATATGTTATTTGAATGATATTGTGGCATGATCAATGATGTTGAATGTATTGTGAATAACATGTTTCCATGGCCATGCACTGTATGTAAAAGTATATAGCATGATAGCATGTCACTAATCAAAGAAAGTTAATGAAATTACATATCATGCATTAGCATCCATCTTGCATATTTAAGTGGTAATATTTGATACTGAGATTACCTAGAATCTCACTCTTCCATAACCAACCAATTTAGGTCAAGCATGAAGAAAAGGTATGCATGGAGAAGAGCTAAAGAATGGAAGAAAGGAAGTGAAGTATTGAGATTTTAGCTTATACTATAAATTGTCCATGTATGTAAATGCCATGTAAGGTGCCCATTTATGTGATGAAACTATTGTAATACTTATGGCATATGTACATGATTTATATGAATGTTAAGAAGCTTATTTGATGGCTTGTGCATGCTGAAACAATTATTGGAAATGAAAGAAAAGAAACTGAAATGGTAAAAACGTTGGTCCTGAAGCAGTTTTGGTGTGGCTTCAGTTTGACCTAGCAAATAAAGGAATTAGTTCACGAAATTTTATGAGCATGTAGAACACATCCATAGCTTTAAATTCATAGGTGGAACGTTTCATTTGGATGTGTATATCAAGAGAAATGAATTTCCAAATTAAGGGACCAGAATCTGTTTCCAGAGTTTTTGACCAAATGAACAGTAAACTTCAACGAATAAACTGTATCAATTGTAGAATCATTTGGTTTGGAAATTATTTTTACCTTAAATTTTAAGATGTTATCTTCATGTATCTTTTTGAACCACCTCATTTTGAGTTTTATATAATTAATTATGATTTTTTGAAATTCATTGCGTAATCTGGAATACCATATAAACAGTAACTCGAGAAAGAATAAAATTCCAGATTTGGCTAATGGACTTCCATGGTCTTGTAAGTGGTTCTAAATGCTGCTGAATGGTCCCTAATACGTATGGAAGTAAGGATGTTACAGCTCGTGTAGTTCAAATCTTAACAAAATCTTCCCAAGTAGCTTTGTCAATAAATTGATACTTGCTGCATGGAGAAGGATAAGGTTGACCATCTTTTTCCAGCCATGCACATAATGACGACCTAATTTTGTCTTGAAAGCCCTCTAACACTCAGCTCAATAAGACAACATCTTATTCTTCAAGATTTCATTATTGGGAACATATAAGTGAGCTGCAATAATTTACATTTAAAGTAGAGTTATCAACAAACAATTTTATTTTTGGTATTGCTCTACATACAATATAAAATAGTTACTTTCTATACCTGGATAGTGTCCTAAATTTGATTCTTCTCACGATCATCAACAGCATCACAAGTATGTATTAGGATATTAGGCTTGTTCCGTTCTAAGAGGCTGACATAACTTATGTACTTAGTCATATATTCACCAATTGGGTTCTAATATCTGTCAAACTCAATCGGTAGCATTTTCCCTTCCTTCCTGTCTTTTGCAATGTATTTCAATCAAGTCTCACTTCTGTCACTCCTTTGCATATAGTCGCTTGGAGTATCATTAGCCTCATTTTAATTAGCATTACCCCCATATTCCTATATACGCAACAACAAAATTAAACATAGTAAACAAACTTAACCCTTTTTCCTTCACCCCTCAGAATACATGAAACTTGTTCCTTTAGTATTTATCCATGGAAAAGTGTGCAAGCATTTATCACAACAAAACTAGAAAACCTAGATTAAACGAACACAAAAATGGCGAAGCATGTATACGAGAAAAAAAGTCCCAAGAACATATACACAATAAAGCATAATAAGAGTGAGAACATAGAAGAACGACTGAGCACGTTAAATCCCACAAAAAAACACATAGCATGACAAGTGGAGTAATGATAGAAGTAAGAAGGAAGACTGAAGAAAACTTGAGAAATGAGAATGAGAGAAGCGCCAAGGGGCAGGCTTCAAAAATATATTTTTAATAGTCATTCTACATCGGATATACATGACATATGAAACATCCTACATTCAACCTCTCAGAGTATGTATTCAAAAGCTTATTTGATCAGCGGAAGCATTACATTGACCTAAAAATTAAAATTTTAAAACTTACATCTTGGGTATTGTTCATTAGGTAATTTCCAAATTGACAGTCCAACTTTAAAAATTCATAACTAATTGCAATAAAATTGGATAGAAGTGATCCAAATTTCTAATTGAAGCTATTTCATAGTTATTTAAGAAAAGAATATAAATATGGACATTTACTTTGCCAATCAATATAGCTAAATCGTTACTTTTTACTGTTAATATGGCAAATTATGGAAATTCCAGATTCTGTCTCTTAACTTTAAAAATTCATTTATCTTGATATACACATCCAAATAAGACGTGTTACCTATGAATTTAAATATATGGATATTTAATACTTGCTCATAAAATTTTGTGAATTAATTCCTTCATTTGCTAGGTCAAACTGAAGCCATAACCAAACTGCTTCATGACTTACATTTTTACCATTTCAGTTTCCTTTCTTTAATTCTCAATAATTGCTCTAGCATGTATAAACCATCTCTTTGGCCTCGTATACATTAATATACATCATGGGGTTATGCCATAATTATTTCATATATTTTTCTTTACATATAATGGCATACTACATAGCATTACATAAAAAGAATGCCATGCCATCACTTGTCTACTTCTCTTCCATTCCTTAGCTCATGTATCAAGAATTATTCTTCCATTATAAATAACCTATTATGGTTGATTATGGGAGGATGAGATTTTGGGGAATCTCAGTAGCAAATATTATCACTTAAATATGCAAGATGGATGCTAATGCATGATATGTAATTTCATTAAACTTTCTTTAATTAGTGAATGGTATCATGCTATAAACTTTGTATAAAAACACATGGCCATGGGAAACATGTTCTTCATAACATATTCAATATCATTTATCATGTTACAACCTCATTTAATCATCATATACATGTCAACACATGAACATACCACATCAAGAACATAAAGAGTAAGTCCACTGCCTTAAACATAAGTTTTTGTCTTGTTCTTTTACACTTGCTCCCTAAGCTTTCCAACCATGAAGCCTTTTGGTCAATTACTTCCCAACAACTTCTTGGATATCTCAAGGTCGTAAACACATTCATACCCATCACATAATTCATTAGGATCATGAACTCAAACAATGTTCAAGACTACCCTTTATAAACTCTTAACTCTTCACTTTAACTTTAAGGATTTCTATCAATCTTCCTAAAAAATACTTCCATAAGTCAATCCCAGACAATTTTTCATGAAGAATTTAAATATGAGCTTAGATTTATAAAAATCAATCTCCTTCCTCATGAACTGTACGGAAACCGTGGTTACCCTCCAAGAAATCCAAAAATTCTCATTTTGATTCTAATACTTCCAATACTTGTTTCTCTACTTTATCCCACAATTTTTCATTTTGAAATCATTGGAAGCATCAAAATCATGAAATTTCCACATATGAACAGTGATACATACAATAGTAGCCAAGAGTGATACACAAAATCATTTTGAAACCAATACTACTTGACTCTAGCTTGCTTATACTTATCTAAGCTTTGTATAATATAAAATTCATCCTTTTCCCACCATTTAGCATTTCTTCCAGCAGCATATAGGGAGGAATAAAATATTTTCTAACCATTAAATCTAACAACTAATCCTCCCAACTAGAAGCTTAAACACTTAGGTAGAAAGATTACCTTGGATGCTTGCCTATTTGCTTCTTGAGTTGCCTTGGTCTTAGGTTGAGTTTTCATTTTACAAGAGATTCCCCATTGTGACTCGATGCTACTATGAATGTTGCTAAAAGTGGGGAATATATATAGAAAATCCTAGGTTGAAATGGAATGACAATTGCTTTGGTTACTAGTTGATCTAATAGTCCATATGTAACCTTCTATCAAACTTGCCCAGAAGATTTGCAAATGACATTATCCATGACATCATATAGGGTTGTTTTTGGTTCAAATTAAAGGAAAATACTAATAAGAAAAATTACAGTCCAATCATGTACTGATCTAGTCAGTTTTTAAAAAAATTAAATTATTTTAAAACTAATTTTTCTGAGATTGCATAATATATTTTCTGACCTTAAATCTAATATCTCGATTTTTCCTAATATTGACATTGTTGAATCAGGTATTTATCTGCTCACAATATATTGGAACATAACTGAAATGCTCTCGGTTCACTATTTTACTCTATATTAACCCTAAGGGTATAATTATCATTTCACACCTCTTTACACCTTATCAGGGCATATATTGACTCTGATTAATCATCCCAGAACTTACCTTGGCATTTTTTTACCATCTAAAATAACCAAAATATCCTTCATTTATCTATTGCCCAATGGCACAACACAGGGCATCACAATATAATTTTTGTAATTTTATATTTTTTTCATATCTTTATTAGCACTGACTAATATACTTATCTGAAAATATTATTGGGCCTATAAGGCATCTTTTTGGGCCTTCCACATGGTTCCCTATCTTTATAGGCTTAACTCCCAAGAAATTTTCCCAGAAAATATTTATCGTGTATTTTATTCTACTGTAAATTCCATAATAAATTATACATAACTCCTTTTTGAGTTATGTCAGTTTCATAAATTCTTATATTAATTATAAGAATTCACTATAAAGTTTTATCTGATTCTGAGGTCTGAAAGATACTCTAATAATTTTTTTAAACTTCAAAAATTTATATCAATTCAACTGGACCTCAAATCAAAATTATGTGTTGCATTAAACTAATTAAAATAATTTTCTCTATTTACTAGTAAAATTTGGGACTGAACTATTTTTAGGCAATTTTTGGCTTTTTCCGGCTTAACTTTCTCATAATTACGATTATTCCCTTGAACTTTTGATAAATTATATTTAAGTCCCTCAAACTTTCTAAAATTACACTTCTTAGCCTAACTTTTATTTATACTTTTTAAATTGTACCATGGACCTTTTAAACCTTTTAGTTTAGTGACTCACTTTCTTCAAAACTCATCTAACCTTTATCATTCCTTCTAATCATAGTCATATTCCCTTCCAAAACTCTTTCCTCTATCTGTCTCTTACAGTTCCACTGTCTATTTCATACAGATAGGGAAAATTAGGATATGACATTTTTCTCCTCCTTAAAATAAATTTTATCCTCAAAATTTAAGTATTACGTACCTTAATCAAATCATTTTGGATACATCACTCTCATATTCTTCTTTGCTTCATGACTAAGGTTCGGGGTTCCTTTTACATAATTGCATCTCTTGTCTTAGTATCTAGCAAAATTTTCTTAGTATCTGTGGAGCTTTACATCATTCTTGTGTTATCACTCCCATTTTCTAGTTTACTCAATTAGAGTTAAAGTTTGCTTCTTTCTATTCTCTTTCCCTCATCGATCATTCATTTATCTATTTATGGACGACTCACCATACTTGTATTGTGAGTAGTGTCCATTTTTTTTCATAGATAACCCCTTAGAAATTTAATGAAATTATGGGGTTTCTATCTTTCATCATACTTCTTATCTCATTACATGTTTCTCTTTATATCTATTGAGATATCATAAGTTTAGGTTTAGCTTAGGCCTCATACTATACTTTATCAATTTATATTTGAAGTCTTTAGGATTTTCTTGCTCTTCCAGCTGCTCTCATGATCTCTAACAATTATAATCAACACATATAGAGGACTTATGTTACTATTCTTTTCTTTACTTTACTATTAAATAGGAGCACATACTCTAATATGCATAATATCTGGTTAACATGTTGTAGGACTACATACCTACTCATGAATGTAGAGCTTTAATATCAGAGCTCAAGCATTCATTTGCTTAATACGCACAACTGTAACACTTAGAACTTGCACAACTCTATCATATGGAGCTTGCACTACTTTAACATTAAGATCTTTAGCATATTTTATAAACATAATATAATTCCTGGCATTTCATGCAAGGAGTGAAAGCTCTCACTTGCTATTTTATCTATAATATAACATTCAAACATCTTATCCCTACTAAAAGGGAGCCTATCTATTTATCTATAGAGTCAGCTGTAAAATCATCTTGTTCATAAAGTTAGAGGGAGAAGACTTATACTAGTTTATTCTTTCTTACATGCTTAACACCTTATTAAGTTGTCTTTAAAACATTATTCTTGGCCAATCATATCTTTATTGGGTAAAGTCAACTCCACTTGCCTTACCTCGGCTGTATTCTCTTTACTCTTAATGGAGGACATCTTCTTTTGTGAAAGCAACATCAACTCCATCATAACCATATCCCCTTTTTACATGCATATGGTAGTTTGCTCTATTTGGAGCAACATCAACTTTAATTTGGAGGACTAGTTCCTAATTCTTAAGAAAACTAGATGACCAGAACTTTTATATGTCATAATCCTTACTCATGAGTCTCTCAACCTAACCCTAAAATTGAGTAGCTATTAACATCATCAGGAACATACTTATCTCTTATAATCTCTTTCTATTAATCCTTGAGAAATTACTGAAGCTAATTTATCTTTAGCTTATTATCTCCAAGATCCTATTTATCAATTTAGGGATCTGAGATAGCTATCATGTCAGGCCATTTTACCTTAGTTAGGCTATATTCATTCTAAACTCTGGGGATTAACTAGCTAACTATTGCATTTACCACTTTTTCTATTGCTTTACCATTACCAAGTTAAATTATCTAAGTGCATGTCGTATAGTATGGAACAACATAACTTTCTCATAATAGATACTCTATCCTTAATGAGATACGAAAGGGGAGGATTCATTCATCAAAGCATACTCTAACATGCATAATATGTAAGGAGATGCAATCATTTAAGAATACTCTAATATGCGTGTCATCATATGAAACTGCAAGGAGATGCAACTGTCACCATAACTTATAGTAACATAAGTCATATCATCACATAATTTGCTTAACCATCCATTATACTCACACTACAATTAAACCATTAACTAGGTAAACTTTAAAGCATTCTTTTCTTTGTCACATTATCTAACATATCCTGATAATTTATTCAAGAACCTGAGATAACTATCAATTTAACTTAGGCTACCACTTTATCCTCCTACTATGGTATAGACTCAACCTTTAACTACTCTATCTAACTTTCAAGCATTACTCTTTCTGAGATAGGGGAGTCCTTAATATGTGGCTACCTTTTCCTTTACTACTGCTAGTTATACTTAGTTTCATTCAATCATAGCATCTCCCATCGCCTATAAGACTTTTATGTCCCTATCTTAAAGGAATTTTGTGTCCTTGGCCTCACTATGATCCATAACTGAATTAGATGCTTTCTTTTAGCTAATTGAGGAAGCATCTAGCTCACATCTCTACGCTATTCATACTTTTAAATTTTCCTTATCCAAAAGGATCACTATCAGGCAAGAAGCAATCTCTTGTTAAATATCAACATTCAAGTTCCCTAGAGCATTCATCTCCAATCCATAATATTAGTTGGACTATGAATAAGTAACCCATCACTAATCTCAATCTCAATTGGGCCTTAGCTAATCCCCTGCATACTTTATTTCCTAATCGGAGCAAGTTTATCTTG
Source organism: Leucaena leucocephala (assembly GCA_037074615.1). Classification (NCBI taxonomy): domain Eukaryota; kingdom Viridiplantae; phylum Streptophyta; class Magnoliopsida; order Fabales; family Fabaceae; genus Leucaena; species Leucaena leucocephala. The sequence continues at coordinate 4,161,548 of CM073527.1, forward strand.
CACCAGAACCTCTGTCCTGTGTTAAAAATTTATTCTATACTAATAACAGAACCTTTTACTTTGATATCAAAATGAAACATCCTACATTCAACCTCTTAGAGTATGTAGTTGGAAGCATATTTGATTAGCGGAAGCATTACATTGGCTCAAAAATTCAAGTTTTAAAACTTACTTCTCGAGTACAGTTTATTATGTAATTTCCATATGATAGTCTAATTTTAACAATTCATAACTAATTACAAAAAAAAAATGGATGGAGGTGATACGAATTTCTAATTGAAGCTCTTTCATAGTTATTTAAGTAAAAAATATAAATCTGGACATCTACTTTACCAATCAATACAGCTAAACCGTTATTTTTTATTGTTCATATGGCAAATTCTAAAAATTCCAGATTCTGTCTCTTAACTTTGGAAATTTATTTCTCTTGATATACACATCCAAATGAGATGTGTTACCTATGAATTTAAATCTCTGGATGTTTAATACTTGCTAATAAAATTTTGTGAATTAATTTCTTCATTTGCTAGGTCAAATTGAAGCCACAACAAAACTGCTCCATGACCTAAGCTTTTACCATTTTAGTTTCCTTTATTTAATTCTCAATAATTTTTCCAGCATGTATAAACCATCTCTTTGGCCTCTTATACATTCATATACATCATGGGGTTATGCTATAATTATTTCATATATGTTTGTTTACATATAATGTCATACTACATAGCATTGCATAAAAAGAATGGCATGCCATAACTTGTCTACTTCTTCTATTCCATTCCTTAGCACAAGTATCAAGCATTATTCTTCCATTATAAATAACCTATTATGGTTGATTATGAGAGGGTGAGATTTTGGAGAATCTCATTAGCAAACATTATCACTTAAATATGAAAGATGGATGATAATGCATGATATGTAATTTCATTAAACTTTCTTTAATTAGTGACATGCCATCATGCTATAAGCTTTGTACAAAAACGTATGGCCATGGGAAGCATGTTCTTCATAAAATATTCAACATCATTTATCATGTCACAACATCATTTAATCATCATATACATGTCAATACATAAGCATACCATATCAAGCACATAAAGAGGTAAGTCCACTACCTTAAACATAAGCTTTTCCCTTGTTCTTTTACACTTGCTTCCTAAGCTTGCCAACCATGAACTCCTTTGGTCAATCACTTCCCAACATCTTCTTGGATGTATCAAGATCCTAAACACATTCGTATCCATCACATAATTCATTAGGACCATGAACTCAAACAATGTTCAAGACTACCTTTTATAAACTCTTAACTCTTTACTTTAACTTTAGAGATTTCTGTCTATCTTTGTAAAAAATACTTCCATAGGTCAATCCCAGACAATTTTTCATAAGGAATCTAAATATGAGCTTAGATTTATAAAAATCAATCTCCTTCTCCATAAACTATACAGAAACCATGGGTAACCTCCAAGAAATCCAAAAATTCTCATTTTGATTCTAATGCTTCTAATACTTGTTTCTTTACTTTATCCCACACAAATGTTCATTTTGAAACCATTGGAAGCATCAAAATCATGAAATTCCCACATATGAACAATGACACATACAATATCAGCCAAGAGCATAAACCCATAATTGCATGTATACTTGAATTTCTAAGCCAATATTACTTGACTCTAGCTTGCTTATGCGTGTCTAAGCTTTGTATAACATAAAATTCATCCTTTTCCCACCATTTATAATTTCTTCCAGCTGCATATATGGAGGAATAAAACATTTTCTAACCATTAAATTTAACAACGAATCCTCCCTACTAGAAGCTTAAACATTTAGGGAGAAAGATTACCTTTGATGCTAGCTTATTTGCCTCTTGTGTTGCCTTGCTCTTGGCTTGAGTTTTCATTTTGCAAGAGATTCCCCATGGTGTCTTAATGCTTTTGTGAATGTTTCTGAAAGTGGGGAATATATATAGAAAATCCTAGGTTGAAATGGAAGGCCAAGATTGCTTTAGTTACTACTTGGTATAATCGTCCATATCTAACCTTCCATCAAACTTTCCCTATAAGCTTTGCGAATGACATCATCCATGACATACTATAGGGCTGTTTTGGCACAAATTAGAGGAAACTACTTATAGGAAAAATTTTAGTCCAATCCGATACTGATCCAATCAGTTTCACAAAAATCAGATTGTTTTATAACTCTAATTTTTCTGAGATTCCATAATATGTTTTTTGACCTTAAATCCAATATCTAAATTTTTCTTGCCATTGACATTGTTGGACTAGGTATTTATCTACTTACCATTCCTTAAAAAAATGACTGAAATGCCCTTGGTTTACTATCTTACTCTATATTAACTCTAAAGGCATATTTGTCATTTCACACCTCTTTACACCTTATCAGGGTATATACTGACTCTGATTAATCATCCAAATACTTAACATGGTATTTTTTACATGTATAAAATGACCAAAATGCCCTCATTCATCTCTTGCTCAATGGCATAACACAAGGGCATCATAGTGATATTTTCATAATTTTACCTTTTTCAGGTCTTTATTAGCAATGACCTATATACTTATATGAAAATATTATTAGGTCTATGAGGCACCATTTTAGGTCTTCTATATGGTCCCCTATCTTCATGGGTTTAACTCCTAAGAAATTCCCCCGAAAAGTATTTATCGGGTGTTTTATTCTATTGTAAATTCTATAATACATTATACATAACTCATTTTTTAGTTCTGCCAATTTCCTAAATTCTTATATTAATTATAAGAATTTACTATAAAGTTTTATCTAATTATGAGGTCTGAAAGATACTGTACTAATTTTTTCAAACTTCAAAAATTTATATTAATTCATCCATACCTCAAATCAAAATTTTGTGTTGCATTAAACTGATGAGAATAATTTTCTCTATTTACTATTAAAATTTGGATATGATAACATTCAATGTAGTAAATCATATTTATAAACTTGACTAATACAATAACTAATTTAAAAAGTTATCTACTTATTTTCAAGAATGCCACGATTCATTTTTTAATTTCAAAATACTTTTTATACCTGTTAACATATAAATCTAGTGTAAAAAATATTTTTAGTTTATTTACAAAAATGACACCTTCAGTTTTTACACCTGATAACATCCATGTTAGGTTTAAATATTGTAGTTACTTTTTTCCATACCCTATCTACACATGATATAATGAACATATGGTGTAGAAAAACATATTTCTAAACCTGACCAACACAATAATTGGTTTAAAATGTTATCAACTTATTTTGAAAAATATCACTATTCATTTTTTATTTTTGGATCACTTTTTACACCAAATAACATTTATATTCGGTGTAAAAAAGGTTTTTAATTTATTTAAAAAATGCCACAAGGTTTTTACACCTAATAAAATATACATTAGGTTTAAATATTGTAGTTATTTTTTCCACCCACTATTTTATTACCCCATCCCCTAAAGTTACAACATATATATGTAATCAGAACAAGAAACTTGCATTATTATTACATCAAAAACATATATGTAATCAAAACAAGAAACTTGCATTCTTATTACATAAAAAACATTTAAGAAATATGAACAAGAAACTTAATTGCATTATTATATTACATCAAAAACATAAAACACTCACATACAAGTCAATCAGAATCCATTTCTTTATTCAATTTTGGTAAACCTACTGAAAAAATGGTCTCACAAATTAAATCATCATCGTCAACAACCTTTTTTTCTTAGACAATGATAAACCATCTTTTATTTGTTAGATCAATGATAGAGAACACTTGCTTTACTTGGTCTGCCATAATGAAAAGCTCATCCCAAAACTTGTACTATTCAAATCAACTAGTATAAATCCTAACTAATCGACTATAAGACTATTGTTTACATTAGCTTACTTGCATTTGAACAAGAGAACTGTGAATTTGGAGTAGTCCACCTCCCTAATCTCTTCAACAACATCGTAATAAAGGATGACTGCTAATTTAGAAATGTTGTCTTTTGAACTAGAGAATTGCATATCTTCAGCTACTAACATAATACCACTATTTTCCATGCTACTTTTATCATCTAAGGACTTCATATAAAAGGAATACCTGTTGATATCAAATGAATTTCAACATATCACATTAAATTCAGGATCACATGCTAACCATCTAACTAAATCAGAAACACAATTCTCATTTTCAAGCTTCTGTTGAAACTAATGTGCAAACGATTTGTTGTGTTCTATAATCCACTTTTGCTCTGTCATTCATTGACATTCCACGTTGACCCCCTATTTGGCACATGGTTTAGGGAGATGGTAAGTCTTACTTTAGACAGGTCATGTTGAAAAAAAATCCATAACTTCTTTGGAAATATATTTTTGAACAATGGATACTTTAGGTCGATTTGGATTCTTCAATACCATTTAAGGATTTTCATGTATCTTTTAATTGGGTACATCCATCATAAGTATATAGGGCCACACTATTTTATCGCTCTCACTAGCTGAATGCTGAGGTGTACCATGATATTAAAAAATACAGTAAGAAATAGTTTTCAAGATGGCACAAAATAACATAACCTTCATACTCCAATTCATCCAACTTTTTAGTCTCAAAGACTTTGCCACATATGGCATTGAAGAAGAAGCAAAGTCGGGCTACATACAACCATTGGGAGTAATTGTTACATTAAGACATGACAATCATGAGACTTTTGGCTTACTAATTTCAAATCTTTCATCGACACAATCTTCTTAATATTAGTTAAGTACCTAGAGGGAACTTTGATTCCTTGCAAACACTCATAAATACTTCTTCTCTTATCCTTGAACAAAATATTAATCTCTTCAACATAATAACTCCCCTCACCATCTAGCCTTAGATGTAAATCCTCTTATATTTCCATTGCTTTCAAATCTAATGTTGTCTTCAAATCGTCCTTGGAACTACCCTTTATGTTGAGAAGTGTTCCAACAATGTTGTCACACACATTTTTCTCTACATGCATGACATAAATACAATGTCTTACATGAAGATGTTGCAATACAAAAGCTCAAAGAAGATAGATCTTTTTTTCATATATTTTTCTCACTTCTATTGGTATTCTTACCGAAAGTAATGTTCATATCTTTCACCTTTTCATCAACTTGCTCTCTAGTTAATGGCTCTAAAGCAGTTTCAAATTCTTGGCTGCAAAAAAGTTTTTTCTTCAGTCGACAGTATAGGTGGCCTTGTCATAGAAATCTCCTATAACCTAGTAGATTGTCTTTTTACCATGAGAAAGTTGATAGTAGCAAGTCCCTTCCTCACAAATTGGATATTCTTTATGGCCCTTCACATTATACCCTGACAAATTTCTGTGTGCAGGAAGTCATTAATTATAGAAAAGATCATGGCCCGCATATTAAAAACTTCTTTCGTAATCATATAAAAAATGTCCTCACCTTCCAATAGCTTCTTCAAATCTTTGATCAAGGGATTTAGGTAAACGTCTATGTCATTTCCCAGTTGTTTCAGTCCTAAGATCAATATAGATAACATTACATACTTGCATTTCATACACGATAAGGGGGATAGGTTGTAAATATCAAGAGAACGGGCAATGAACTATGTATACCGCTAAGGCTACCATAAGGGTTCATGTTATCTGTACTAAGTCCAAGCCTTAGGTTTCATGGTTTATTTTTGAACTCGAGAAATAAATCATCAATCTTCCTCCATTGCAAAGAATCAGTTGGATAACAAAGTTTTTCATCATAAATCCTTTTAGTTGCATGCCATAATATTTGTTTTGCATCATCTTCATTAGCAAAGAGGCTCTTAAACCTTAGTATAATTGGAAGATACCATAACAACTTTACAGGAGAGTCGATTGATATGTACCTTGGTATCTTACATATTGGACACTTCTCGTCTTTAAATTGTCTCCGCAAAGACCAATTTAGAAATGGGGTTTTAGAAAGCATATTTTGTAGTAGTGTTAATTCATATTGTATTTGCTTCCTCCTAGATTTAGGATAAGACATTTATGGTTGGATTTGTAATTTCTTGTTGAGATTGCCTATTTGAGTTAAATCTATTGTAATGAGGATTGACTTTGGAGCTTTTGATTATATCTATAATTATGACTGTGATCATTCCTTGGTGCTTTGTTGATTTTGATTCCAATATGTCTGTGTTATGAGTTGAGATTGTTCTTGCATTTAAAATGGATTAATGTTAAGGCCTTACATTGATCAAACCTATTTTTCATCCATTCCATTTATTTCTATAAGAGTCCCAAAAATATCTATTTTCATTACATTGCCCTTAATTGTTTTCAAATAAATTCTCAAAACCCCTATGTTTACTTGCTTTATAGGTACTTAGTTCACTAGAATTTAAATAAACAAGACTCCTCGATAAGTGAACAACCCAAGGTTTTGATTTTTTACAATCCTTGGAAATTAGAAATATTTTGCATGTGAACCCCCAAGTCTAATATTCACTTCTTGGACAGTGAGTATATCTACACAATATACAGAGTAATAAACTCAAGATAAGTCACCACTTAACATCTGTGTATTTTAATACAACAGGAATACTCAATACATGATATTTTCTCACATATATAAAACTAAAATTTAAGCATCCGTGTATTTTGATACAAATAGAATCCTCCATATATCATACCAACATTTATGGCTTCTATGAAATATTTCATTGTTTTCATGAGACTGCATATTTATATGTATGCTAAATCTTTACACACCATAAACTATATCATTGAGGATTAATATTAATGCATCAAATTTTCATAATTTATACAAAAATAAATTGAGCAAACAACACCCCAAATTATGTGTTATCATCATAAGAAATATTCACATAATGGTTCTCAAAACCAAACTTTGAAACACTTTTCAAGATTATATTCCTATATGATTTCAACACCCAAAATCATGTTTGGTTTACCCATACTTTTAAACTCAATTTTGAAATAACAAAATGCTATAATATATCCTCCATATTTAAAATTCAATATATATTCATAATAATCATGAATATTTATTCTTAAGATAAATACACCTATAAATAATAAAAATTTAAACACATTTATCTCTCTACTAGACAAATGATTAAATTTTCATATCCTCAAAATGCTTGTTTCAAACAACACACAAATTAGATTATTCACAAAATTTGTTCCCAGCAACAAATAGCAAAGCTCTTACAAATTTTGCATGTATCAACCAATAATAAGGCTTCAGCTTAATCAATTTTTAATCATAACACATAACTTTTACTGATATAAAATGTGGCTAGCAGACACATAATTTTTAATTTATAAATTTTATAAGATATACCACATCTCAGACACCCAACACTTTTAAATATCAAATTATATCTCAATAATAATTCTAATTAAATTAGAATTTCATACCATATAATCTTTAACAAAGATATCATTTGAGTTCATGTATGTATCTATTTTTTGCAACCGAATTAGATAAAAACCACTACTTAAATAAATACATATTACTTTGATAAAAAAAAGTTAGACATATTAAATTCAAATATAAGCCATATATATGACAAGGGAGTATTACCAGATCCAACTTGATGATTATTCCCTCGCACTGTTTCTCAGAAACTACAACTGGAGACTAGGCCATATAAATTACCCAACTATGGATGCCAGCATTATGGTATGTGCCATTATGGAGCAACTATCTAGTCACTATACTATTGCATCAGAAGGATCTCTTTAGCCACCATATGTGTCTATTCTCTACTACCACTGGATGACGATGCCACTTGTGCACCCCCACTTGTGTTATCCTTCTACATCAATCAGCTTGGACAGTATTTAGAGTTGTGCCCATACTTCATATATGCAAAAAAGATTAAGTACAGACCTTTGTACACAATTTTTTCTCCTTCCCAATGATAAAGATAGATAGCAGTAACGGTACGTGTAAGTCCAATTCAACGTAAAGTCTAGCAAAATGGCCCCAAGCTGTGATTCTCGTTACCTCAATTGTATTAGGAAAGTCTTTCCAAGGTTGAATTGCTAGATAATGCTCCAATATTAGCTAGGGAAACTCCATGAGGGCAAACTCATAATATTCCTTGCTACCCAAATGGAAGAGAAAAAAAGCCAGGACCAATCTCTATCATCTCATAAAACTAGAATTGGAGAAACAAAAAAGGCTTATTGAAATCCAGACACTTGCAAGAAATATCTCTTAAGATTATTGGATAAATCTGTAAAATAATAAAGTATATAGTTTGAGTTACTTCAGAGGCATTGTCTTTAAGAGATATTTTGCAACCCCTCAGTAAATTAGGAAGCGGCACTCCCTATGATTAAATGAACTTTTCTTGTAAGGATACAGGGTGACAGAACTAGCGAAAGATAATAGAACTCAATGGGATAAAATATGCAAAAGGAGAAAGATCTCAACAACAATCTGTTCTTAATCTTACATCAACAATCCCTTTTATAGATTGTGGAAGGACATGATCCATGTCTTATTGGCATATGTCCCTAAGATTAAGAGTTATGTTAGAAAGACACTTATTTCTTTAACACACCCATATACAATATTTACAATATTTCTAACAATATATGTGTATGGAAAATCTTCACTCTATGGAAGAAAGATTGGAGAAAGTACTAAGTTTCACAATTATGTCTGGGGTTTTCACCATACAAGAGCTTTATAAATTCACTAGTGACAGGAGTGACATAGTGCAATTCCTGAATTTTGAAGAGCTGGATTGGATTTAGCTGTCATCCAATTCTTCATATTGTAAGTTACAAATTTATTTTAATTCTTTATGTTTTATCATTCGCGTAGTCTTACTCTTTTCTCTATTAACAATAGCCACCTCTATTAGAGATACTTGGACGAAGCAAAAGGAAACATATTTGGGTTCATGTGTCTGCAACTTATCCAAGTGATAGTTATCGATAGGAACTCAAGGATACTACTATACATGGTCGACATGATGACCCGTATCAAGAGAAAGATATATTTTGTACATTACATTAAAGGGTTAGTATACTATTATACTTGGCACACTCATATATATATTATAATACATTCATATATGACAATGTTCATATTTTTAGTAAGCATTGGACTTTGCTTGTCATTGCCCCTGAAGTTAATGTGGTGTATTGGTTCGATTCATTGTTTAGACAACCAGATGCCAAGATTGTTTCTATTGTCAACATGTGAGTCTTTCTTCATAGATTGATATTAACATAAGAATTTAGTAAGCTATATGATATCTTTTTTTCAATTGGAGATAGAGTTGTGTAAGGCTTCCACCTCTTCAGAGGCCATCCACCTAGTAATAATCCTACATAGATTTATCCTCAATTAAGTAGTTTTTAAATAATTAAGTTTTAGTATACTCTTAAATTTTTTAGGTATAAAGTTAGTCACTAATGTACTTTGTGTTTTTCTATTTTGTTAGTACCACCATTAACCTAGCGATGTAGAGTTTGGATATTATATAATTTGATATATGTACGATATCATTGAGATAGGGATCACGAATAGCTTACATAAGGTATGACGATCAATATTTAGTGATTTTTTCAATTTATTCACATCTTGAATATTTACCTATTACTTCTAACTTGCAGTTGTTTAAGAATAACATGAACTATGAAGATAAGCTAATCCACTCAATGATGGATGATTTGGCAAAAACCATACTTCTGAATATGCCTTAATCAATCATCCATTTCAGTTTATATATGATTGTACAACATCTGTTTATATAAATGATTGTACAATATTTGGTTCATTGCATGCATGATTAAGAATTCAAATTACTTTAATACTATTTATTAACATTTAATTTTAATTATTATTATCTTTCAATCTTATTCTTAAATATGGGCATATTAGGAAAATTTTATCATTTTATGACATATTTAATGACTTAACTGTCATTTATTGGTTTATGGAAATTAGTTGAAAGGCCCTTATAATAAGGGCTAGAGAGAATAGAATTTTCTATCTATGATTCAATGTTCTTCACAGAAGAGCGAGTTGAAGTAACCGGTTGCTTGAGTTGATCAATTTCTTGATTCATACTTTACATTCTATTTACTTTGTAGTTTGTCATTTAAGCCAAAGCTTCCTCCAACTTTGCTATGCAATCTTCAATAAAATTCTTCTATTGTTTGAAGTTTGGTAATGTTTGTGGTCCTTCAGGAGTGGATTTTTTCCAATAGAAATTGATTTATGTATCCCATATTGTATGTGCTAGAGTATGGGCCATTCTTGGGATTAGTTCTATCATATCCAGCACTCATATAGCTAACCTCCTCTACATAACTACCATCATAATCTGCTTGAAAAGAATTAACAGCAAAAGTAAAAAAAGAATTAATATAATTAAAATTTGTCACTAATAAATTCAAACTCCTAGTTAAATCCCATAGGTCATGAGAGATGTATGCTATAGTGACTTCATTAATTGTGTTTCGTCTTGAATTTGCTGCTAGGGTCTTATAAATCTTCTTTATTTCTTCAGTCGTCAAGTTATTTGGATCACCGTGAGCTACATTATCAACTTTGTTTTCATTTTCTAGTATGAGCCCATTATAGAAAAAGGTCTATTATTAGTATATGTGGGAATTGAAGATGGGGACATTGGCTAATGAGGAGATTATAGCACTCCCATGTACATGGATTGACTCGTTACTTTGTTGTGGGAAGAAGTGAATCTTGTCCTTTAACTCTGAAATCTTCCAAGTTGAGTAATATTTCAACATAAACCATTCGTACATCTCATTCCAATATGTTATAGATATAGGGGAGCTTCAAGTCATCATTTGACAAGCCATTTAGAGGTAGCGTATCAAATACTGCATAACACTCGCGTATAAAATCCAAGGCATCTTCAATTGTGTGCCTATTGAAATTAGGTAAAGCATTCAACTGTATATTTTTAAACTCAATAATTTCACGAAGTATCCCTCAATCGAATGCGAGATGGATTAGAGTAATAAAGGAATGTTGAATATCACAAAATGTGATATTTTGCTCCAGAACAATATCTTCGTCAGCCATCTCTCATTTTTATTCCCTTCTATATTTCCTGCAAAAATGTTCAACTTCTAAATTAATAGGACTCAAAGTTACCAGAACTTCTTAATTGCATAAAAAATTAAAAAATAAAAAAATAAAGAAATTAAAATTAAAATAAACTAGAAATTAAAAAATAAATAAAAATGAAAAAATAATTTAAAAATAGAAATAAAATAAAAATAGAAAATGAATAAAGAAAAATAGAAATTGTAGAACTAGTAAATCCTTAGCCTCCCCTACAATGGCGCAAAAACTTGGTCACTCCTATAGTGTACAGGTTCGATGTAGTAAAAATCCTATAGTAATTTGGGGTCATATCCATAGAGAGGTTGTCTTTTAATAATGTCAACAATTAATAATTAAATAAAATGGGATAAAATGAATAGATTGATGAGAATATAAAATAAAAACTCAATCACTCGAAGCATCGAGTTTTAGGATTTACCCTATAGTTTATTAGTATTGAATCTGGTTGTTTACCTAAGAGGGGGTGAATTAGGTATTTTTAAAATTTTTAATAACTTGTAAAATCTTTGAATGAATTTAAAGTGAAGAGTTTAGAATCATATTACCAAAAGAAGAAGTTGATAAAGAAGGATTGCATTTATACTAATTTGGTCTAATCCACTTGACCTACGTCCAATTTCTAAAGCACAGCTGAGTGTTCCACTATACTCCAAGATTTTGTGAGCTCTTGGTGCCTTAATACATTAACGTGAGAATTCCCTCTCACTCCCTCTTACAACCTATAAGGTTAACACCAGTGAGAATCCATCTCACTCCCTCTTACACCAATAAGATAATCATCCACTAAAGAATCTCACTTAAGCAATTAAGAAAATGATTTATACATGCACACTCTATCTCAATAGAGAAATTTTTATAATCACTTGAGCTCAAGATCTCAAGTTTCTCTCTTCTAAGAATATGATATGCTCTAAACCAAAGATGAGAAACAGAGACTATCACTGAATATGATCGTAGTACGTTGTAAGTATATCTTGTTTTTCTTTTAAGTGTCCCAACCTCTTCATCTTTCTCATTATAGCTTCTTCTTTTATACTTTGTTCTTCATAATTTTGTTGAAGTAGCTATTGGTGAATAGTCATTATGCTGACATGGACAATTGATGCTCTTTGCTCTTTGATTCATTTCCTTTGTTAGATCTACAAGTGATCTTGAAATAAGATTTGGACACTATGTATAATCAATATAAGCATAAAGCAAGTGTTTCCAAATGATTGAAGATCAAAATCTGATTTAAAAACTTTTCATAAAATGGCTTGACTTATTAAAGAGCTTACCATAGAACACCCTTATTGAAAAGGACTTAGATAAATTGCTGAACAATTGTATTTGAAACAGTTTAAATCTTATCAAGCAATTATTCTATAATCAGTCTTATCGAAAAGGATTTTGATAAATCTTCAATAAATTGTAAAGAGATAGTTTATGATTTATTGAATAGTTATTTGATAAACTCTTTGAAAAATATTCTTTCAAACATATGTTTTTATATTTATTGATATATTTCACAATATATCTTTTATCAAAGAGTTATTTGATAAATGAATTCTTTAAATAGTTTATCGATAAATGCTGAAGAAAATTCTTTCAAGTCTTTTCAAACAAACTTTTAAACATTAAGATCTTTTCTTAAATTGGCATGTAATACGTTTGGAAATTATATCTCATAAGATCATTTATCAAATCATATCAAGAATATCATTTAACACAATTTATCAATTCTATAAGATATAAGATTATAATCTTGATGAGATCATTAAGAATTAAGCATGCCATCACATCAAGCAAGCCACAAGATCATATATCATAAGCTCAACTAAAAATGATTTATCATACTAGAACAAGTCATGAGCATAAAATCATTCAGCGAATAAGCAGGCTATGAATCCATGAAGATTAATCATTTAATTAAGTTAAAGTAATTCATAAGGTTATCAAACTCAGGACTATCAATCATATATGTAGATATAGTGCATTTTAGGCTTTCTTATTGAAGATCTCATTGACAAGAGGTCTGATTTAATAGTTTTATAGATAGATAATTCAAACAAATTAATAACATTAAGACCAATGAATCATCTTTAATCAATGTTTCAAACAATCAAATCATCATCAAAACATTTATCAAATTGAAACTCCAGCGATTTTGAATTTGAAACATCTTATCTTTTCTTTCTTCCAATTAATCTTATAAATTTCTAATTTAATATTCCAAAGATCAAATTGAGAAGAAAGCAATTAGATCACTTGTAAAGATCATTTATTAGAAAATTCAAAACTTAGTAATCTGGATAGTTTCAAAACTATTTTCAATGATATTATTTTTAAACCTTTAAACCTTTCCATTCTCCGATTATCACGTTAAACAAATAAGATAATATTTTATTAACAACAAATAGCAAAATACATGGAAGATCATTTATTAGCAAGTTGAGTATATATGAATCCAACCTTATTTCTCTTCCTCATAACTTTGTAATCAAATGGCTACTCACAAATTCACCATCATCACCAGCCTAATCAACCACTATTATATTGCAATAAAATCTTCTGACTACTTTCAGGCAATAAGAGAGGTTTACTCCTAACCAATTTTCATAGTGCTTCATAGGGTTACTTAGATCTAACTCGGTCTTCTTGTTATGCTTTAAATAATTTAGGTCTATAACAATGACATGACAAAAGTTCCTATGAGCATATTCTGCTTTCAACTTCCCTTTCTCTACTCCTTAATCCAGATTACTAGAGAGTAATGGAAGAGAAGAAAAGTTTGACGATGAAGACCTAGAATTAACTTGAGGAGGAGTCTAAAATTCTTTTTCTTTCTTTTTGAGGTATGCTAAGAACTTTGTCGGGCATTACTTACTTGTACGTTCTTTTGAGCATGTGATGATTTCTTCTCCTTTGCCAATTTTAAATTATCTCCCTTTCTCTTTCCTTTTTCTTGTGCTAACCCAACTTCGGGTACCTTGGTTCTTGCTATTGCTTGACAGAAAAGATGATTAACAGTGAAGATTTTGAGATGACGGGGAAGGTAGATTGAGGATTTGGATATGAGAATTGTCTTTGAAGTCTGGGGAAATAATTTTGAACAATTTTAATTGCTAAGAGGGAGTTATGGAAACATCTATAAAATCTAGTTTAAGAGAATCAAAAGGATGTTTTGAAAAAGGTTTCGATGAACTAAAAGAGTAACTATCATATTTTAACTAAATAGAAGACATTGTCGATAAGTATTTTGATAAATATCTTATTCGAAGTATTTATCAATAATTATTCAAATAATAGTAAAAAATTATCAAATAGCTATTCAATAAGCTCTCTTATCGATAGTAGTTCGATATATAACTTCCTTTTTCACACATATTGTACAAGATTTATCGAAGAATCCTTTGAAAAGCATCATTATCAAATTATTATTCAATCAAAAACTTCAGTCAATTTTTTAAAAATATAAGAATAGATTTTTGATAAGTAGGCTTACTAATAAGTTGTTCAATATTTCAAAGTTTTTTCATGAATTTTAGCAAATAACACTTGGATAAGTGTTCTTTTCAAAGATTTTTTTTTACTAAATAACAACACATAACACTTTGCAAAAGTTTAAAACAATTCATCTTTATCAAATACATATTCAATAAATGACTTTATTGAACAGGTTTTCAAAAATATTCAATTCATTAAAACTCATATTTTCTTTTATCGATAACCTTATTGATAAATCATGACCAAAAATTGTTTGACAATTTGAAAAGCTTGAACTTTCAAAATCAATATTAAAATATGATGCATCAAGAAGCACATAAACATATATAGGCTGAAGACATTATTATCTTGATAGCTCAAAAACATTTAATAATAAAGAAAGGGTTTAACATGCTTATTCAAGCAATTTGATAGTCTCATACATGTAGCCATTACCTTCCTCTCTTTGTCAAATTTGAGTAACTTTTGTATTGGTATGTAGGATGATCCTTTCAACTTGTAGCCAATTTAACTTTATAACTCCATTGCTTCTTTGTCTCTATTGTCTTACACTTGATATGACATTATCATTAATTGAGAAATTTATTTATTTTCCTGTCATAAATGCAAATCTCTTCCTTTCTTAGATAATGGTTAGTATGATCATATAGAGGATAATTTTCAAATATGTTAGATCATAGATAGATAACTCATCATCAAAACATGTCATTTCTCAGTGGATGCAAATGAGTGAGTTAAATTTGATTTTATAAAATGTTATGCTATCATCAATGCTTCTTTTTCTTTAATAATAATATGCAATTTTAACATGATTTTTCAAAGATATGAATCTTTGAAAAATTTAGTCTTGTTAAAATATTGAAGGTAATCAAATTAGAGAGAAATATCTTTGCAAGACACATGTTGAACATCAATGTTAACATGTTTAAGAATTTCTGTATGAGCAAAAGTCATATAGGAAATTGGTAAGATAATTGATTCAAGGATTTTGCTCATTTAATTTTAAATAATGATTGAACAATGAATCATATTTACCCTTTAGTCCAAATGACTAGAGTAGTCAGTGAATAAACATATTAAGCGTAAAGCTTAGATGTTCTAGAACATTTCTCTTCTTGGTAGATTGTCTTGAACTTCTCGTAGATGATTTATCAAAAGAGATCAGGGAATGATAAGAAGTTCAAGCAATTTATAAATTGATGACTTTGTCAAATGAATTTTGAAGTATTTCTAGAATTTCCCAGTGAGTGTATTAATCTCTGTCGTATCTTACTATTAACCCTTCAAAGTACATATTCTGAAGCATATTTAATTAGTAGAAGCATTACTTTAGATAAAAAATAAATTTTTTTAAATTTGACTATCGGGTATTGTTCATTTGATATACTCCAGATTAATAGTCTAACTTTAAAAATTATAACTAATTCTAAAAAAATCATATGGAGATGTTTCAAAGCTCTAATGAAAGATCTTTAATTTCTATTTAAGGGAAAATACGAAATTGAACATTTACTAACCCATTTAATCCAGTTAAATCGCCAAAGTTTACTATTCATACGTAAATCTTCGAAGTTCTATATTCTATCCCTTAAATTTGGAAATTCATTTATCTTAATATACATATCCAAATAAGGCGTGTTACCTAATATTTAAAGCTTTAATGTTTAGTACATGTTCATAATTTTTTTTAATTAAATACTTCATTTGCTAGGTCAAATTAGAGTCAAAGTAAGACTGCTTCAGGATCTATATTTTTACTATTTCATTTTCTTCTTTTAATTCTCATAAATTAATCCAACATTCATAAACCATCAACTTGGTTTCTCATATAATCATAAATCATGGGGTTATAACATAATTATTTCATACATTTTTCTTTACATTTACTAACATATTACATAACATGAACATAGTTGGCAGATTATACAATTCATGCTAGAAAAAATAATTACCCAATTTCTTTCTTCCATTCTTTATGTCTTCTCCACGCATACATTTTCAATCATGATTGACCTAAATTGGTTGGTTATAGGAGGGTGAGATTATGAGGAATCTCAGTAGCAAATGGTACCATTCAATGCATACAAGATGAATGTGCAAGTGCATGACATGCTTCCTTTATCTTTCTTAAGCTTTCATTTACATATTAGCATGCTCAATGCCTTATATTATCATGCATGATCATAAACTCATAAAGGTTAGAGCATATATCATTCATACATATTATACATCATCATCACATATCATAAACATATCAACACACAAGAATAAGCATCAAATATGCAAGAATGGGTAAGTTCACTACCTTAAAACTTTATTATTTTCTCTTTTCTCCCTTTATCTCCAACGAACCATTGATTACTTGCTCAACCTCTTTATCTCATACCCTTTGACATCTAGTGGCCCTAAACATGATTTACATTGTGTATACAGTTCATTACAGTCATTACATAAACATTTTACATTACTTCCCTTAACACCCCTAACTCTTAAGTTAATCTTAGAGTTAGTGGTTTAGCCTTGTAATAATTATTTCCTTAGGCAAATCCTACATAATTTTGTCTAAAGAATTCAAATATTATATTGGAATTATAAAAATCAAACTCCTCCTATGCAATCTATCATGACCCGAACATCACCTCCTTAAATTCCAAAAAATTCTTATTTTGATTTCAATACTTCCAATACTTTTTCTCTACTTTATCCAGCACAACTTTTCATTTTAAATTCATTAGAAGCATGAAATTCTTACATATGAATAGTGATATATACAGTATCAAGTAAGAGCATAAAACTATAATTGCATGCATACTTGAATTTCAAAGCCAATACTACTTGATTCTAGATTATTTCAACTTCTTTATACTATCTATAACTTAAAACTAATTCTTGTCCATAATTAAGACATTCCATGTCGTATCCTTATTTTTAACCTCAACTATACTTAGTTGGAAGTCATTTGAACCAATTACATAGCCTTTTGTCTTAGAAACATGCATTTTCAAAATATTGCTTCTCGGATACTCTTCATGGTTACTGTTCATTTGGTCATCTAGAACATGTACCTAACTTTGAAATTCATACTTAAATATAGAAAAATCAAAATAAGGTAGTTCCAATTTCTAATGAAAGCTATTTAATTTAAAGTTGAAGAAAAAATATAAAACTTAGATTTCATTATCCCAAGGAAATCAGTTTATTCGTTGAAAAACACAGTTCATTTGGTAAAATCTGGAAGTTTCAGTTTCTTTGCCTCAAATTTAAAAATTCATTTCTCTTTTGTTACTTGACCAAACGAACTGTGTTACCTATAGATTTAAATATCCAGATGTGTTCTTTAAGCTCATAAAATTTCATAGAAAAAATCATTCATTTACCATGATAAATTAACGTTAGAATGTTACTGCCTTCAGTTGCTCACTTTATCTCAATTCCATATTTTAACTCCAACTTAGAAAAATATAATAAATTGAATACTTAACCAATTGAGGTTTTCTTGGTGTTCATTTAAAGCTCTGTATCTTAGGTATTATCATACCAAATTTCAAGTTCAAATGCATTAGTTAAGGCATCATAAACTTCATCAAAAAGCCACGGCCTTAGAACACAACTACATAATTATACACCATACATCCCATCATATCCTTCCATAGTGTCATGTAACTAATATAACTTTTAATACAAGTTCAACAATCTATGTTTACCCTTTTTCCTTGAGAGGTTCCAGCACCTATGACATAGTTATGCATATGGAAAGAATGAGATTTTACGGAAATCCCAATAGCAAGTCATACAAACTATAATATCATGCATGATTAATTATATGCTTAACATGTTATCATGAGATGGGAGTTACTTCATAATGGTACATAAGTAAACTCTAACATGCATATTGTCATGAAATAAGTTGCAAAGAGTTGCAATCATTCATACTTTATCATCAACATGATGACACAATCTCATGCTCAACCAAACATCATAGCTAACAAGCAAACATACAATCAAGCAAACATGAAACTATAGTTAGGTATTCTTGCTACCTCTTGAGCTATCCTTGTCAAAGTCTTCTTGAGATGATTTCCTTCCCTCACAAATGTCAAAACCTAGCCATTACAAAGTAACATCAAGTTACAACTCAACTTGAAAATAATTCTAAGACTAGGTTTTCACTAACTTCAATTTTTTTCTATTTTATGTTCCATACTTCCATGTTTATAAAATAAATTCTCATAGTTTATTTCCATATATTTTTTTATTTAGAATCTAAATATGAAACTAGAATTTATAAAATCAAAACATATCATAAGCTGCTGTGCAGAAAGGAAGTGACCCCTTGATTTTTCAAAAAATTACATTTGAATTCTAACACTTCCAATACTTGTTCTCCAACTTTATCCCCACACAATTTTCCATTTTAAACTCATTGGAAGCATCAAAACCATGAAATTCCAACATATGAATAGTGTTTTATATAGTAGCAGCCAAGAACACAAAACCCTAACTACATGCATACTTGAATTTCCAAGCTTATACTACTTGATTCTAGCTTGTTTAAGCTTGTCTAAACTATCCATAACATAAAACTCATATTCTTATCACATGTGGACAGCACTTCCAGAAGCATGCATGAGGGAAATAAGTAACAAAAACCCCTAAAACTAAGAGCTAACTTGCTAGATTAAAGTCCAAGAACAAGGGAGATAGTTACCTTGCTTATTGCTTCAAGTTGTGTGCTTCTTTCTTGCTTCAAATGAAATTTGTCCAGAGGTTCCCTAAGGTACCATGCATGCTGAATTCAATCTGGTTTGGGGGGTATTTATAGAAAATATTGGGTGGAAATGAATGGCCAAGATTAATTTAATTACTATTTGATCTAATAGTCTGTATTCATTATTGAAGCAAGCTTGCCCAAGAAGCCTTAAGCTTGACACCATGCATGACATCATTTAGGGGCATGTTTGGCTAGAAAAAGGTACATATACTGATAGGAAAAATTTCAGTCCAGTCTGGTACCAATCAGAGCAGTTTCACAAAAATCAGACTATTTTATGTTCATAATGTTTATAATATTCCAGAATATGTATTCTATCCTGGAAACCAGTGTTTAGGTTCCTCATACCATTGAAATTATTAGACTGAGTATTTATCTGTAAACCATCCCTTGTGAAATTACCAAAATACCCTTGTTGCACTTTCTTGCACTATATTAACCCTAAGGGCATACTTGTCATTTTACACCTATTTTTGGCTCTAACTAATCATCTTTATACTATCTTACACATTTTTGGCCTATCCAGAATGACCAAAATTCCCTCCATCTATCACTAGTATAATCTGGCTACACAGTGATATTTTCGTAATTTTACACTTTTCATGTGTTGCTCTGGACTCTGGCCTACTTAATTATCTCATTACCTTATTGGGCGTACTGGGATGCCATTTCGGCCTTATTATTGGTCCATTACCTTTATGGCACAAATGCCAAGAAATCTCTTCTGATCCTATTTATCGGGTATTTTATTCTATTGTAAAATCCCGTAAGAATTCTACAGGATTCCTTTTCTAACTCTGTCAATTTTATAAATTCTTGTATTAAATATAGGAATTTACTATAAGGTTTCATCTGATTCTAAGATCTCAAAAATACTGCAATAATTCTTCCTGACTTCAGGAATTTATATCAATTAATCGGGACCTCAAATCAAAATTTTGTGTTGCGTTAAACTGACTAGAATAATTTTGTCTATCTACTAGTAAAATTTGGGACTAATATGATTCTGGACATTTTTGAGCCTTTTTTGTTCAACTTTCTCATAATTATATTTAGGTCCCTAAACTTTTGCTTAATTATATTTAGGTCCGTAAACTTTTGATTATTTGCATTTAGGTGCCTCCTTTTGTTTTTACTTTCACTTTTGGCTTTCAACCTTTTCTAATTTTTGTTTAGGTCGCTGAACTTTCCTTAGTTAATAATCCCTCTCTTTTATTCCTCAATATGATATAGTTTATTCCAAGAATCTCATGTCCATTACTTATAAACTATATATATACATCATATAGGAAAATTAGGGATATGACATTTCTCTCCCCTTAATCACATCGTCGTGCTCAATCACATGTGATGGATCAGGAACATACTTCTTCAACTGGGAAACATGGAAGATATCATGTATCTTACTGAGATTTGGAGGAAAAGCTAACTTGTAAGCCACTGATCCTATTCTTGTGAGGATCTAGAATGGCCTAATGTATCTAGGTTGTAATTTCTTCACTTTGACTGATCATCCAGCTCCTATAGTTGGAGTCAACTTAAGGAATACATGCTCTCCTTCTTCAAACTCCAACGGCTTCCTTCTGACATCAGCATAACTCTACTGTCTGCTTTGAGCCGTCAGTAACCTTTTTCTAATCTTATCAATCTGTGCTGCTATCTGATCTACTATATCAGGACCAAACATCCTTCTTTCGCTCAACTCCAACCAATATAGGGGAATATACATTTACGTCCATAAAGTGCTTCAAATGGGGCCATATGAATATTAGCCTGGTAACTGTTATTATAGGCAAATTCAATTAATGGCAAATGGACATCCCAACTCCATTTGAAATCCAAAATCAACATATCCTCTAGTGTCTGGATCATTCTCTCATATTGACCATCTGTCTGACGATGATAAACTGTACTAAATATGAGAGTAGTGTCCATTTCTTTATGCAAAGCTCGCCAAAAATTTGATGTAAATCGGGGATCTCTATCATATATAATACTACTTGGGATACCATGTAATCTAACAATCTCCTTTACATACAGCTTTGCCACTTTCTCCAAATAATCTTTCTTATTAATTGCCTGGAAATGAGCCAACTTTGTCAATCGGTCAATTACTACCCATATAACATCATGCTTAGTAGAAGTCATGGGCAGTCCCTCAACAAAATCTATGGCAATATTATCCTATTTCCACTTAGGTATCTCTAGTGGTTGTAACTTTCCTGCTGGCCTTTGGTGTTCAACCTTTACTTTCTGACATGTCAAGCACTTGGATACATAAGCCACAACATCCTTCTTTAATCCAAGCCACCAAAATAGACTTTTAATATCATGATACATCTTGGTCATATCTGGATGTACTGTATATCGGCTTTTGTGTGCTTCATCCAAGATCTTCTCTCTTAGTCCCATTGCATTTGGGATATATGGTCTTCCTCTAAATCGTAGCAATCTATCTTGGGATATATCAAAATGTTTAGTTTCCCCTCTTTCCAACTTATTCTTGAAAATTGCTGTGAGCTTATCATGCTCTTGAGCTTCTTTTATCTCATCCTCAATAAAAACTTTAATCTGTATTCCTCCATAAGAGTTTTCTACTGTTTGCATTTGGTATAAAGGACTCCAATCTCTAACATCTTCTATTAGTTCCTAACTCTTTGAAAATTAGACTTGCAACGTGCACCACCTTTCTGCTTAAAACATCAGTTACCACATTTGCTTTTCTTGGATGGTACTTAATCTGGAAATTGTAATCTTTCAGAAAGTCCATCCATCTCCACTGCCTCATGTTTAATTCTTTATGATCCTGCAGATACTTCAAGCTTTTGTGGTCACAGTACAATTTTATGGTAGCTCCATATAGATAATGTCTCCATATCTTGAGAGCATACACTACCGTTGCAAGCTCTAGATCATGAGCGAGATAGTTTTCTTCATGTGGCTTTAATTACCAAGAAGTGTAGGCTATCACTCGACCCTGCTACATTAATACAGATCCTAACCTCTACTTACTAGATTCAGTATAGAATACATAAGTCTGAGTTGGGTATGAAATAATTAGCACATGAGTCGTGGTTAATCTCTACTTTAATTCATAAAAACTAGCCTCTCATTTCTCATCCCACTTGAATTGCTGGTTCTTTCTAGTCAGCTTGGTTAACAACAGAGTAATTTGAGAAAAGTCCTTAATAAATCTTTTGTAATACCCTGCTAGCCCATAAAACTTCTAATCTTTATCAGTGTCCTTGGTTGTTCCCAGCTCAATACTCCTTCAACTTTGCCAGGATCTACAGCTACCTCTTCATAGGATATGACATGACCGAGAAATTTGACTTCTTGAAGCCAAAACTCACATTTACTAAGCTTAGCATAGAGTCATTTTTCTTTAAGAGTACTAAGAATAATTCTCAAATACTCTTCATGCTCTTCTACAGATTTGGAGTACACTAGAATATCATCAATGAAGACCACAACAAATTGATGTAGATAAGACCTGAAGCTTCTATTCATATAATCTATAAAAATTGCAGGTGCATTCATCAGACCAAAAGGCATTACTAAAAATTCGAAATGACCGTAGCAAGTCTTGAAAGCAGTCTTTGAAATGTCATTTGCTTTGATTCTAAGTTGGTGATAACCTAATCTCAGATCAATCTTGGAGAATAGACTTGCGTCAACTAACTAGTCTAACAGATCATCAATCTGGGGAAGAAGGTACTTATTCTTAACAGTAATCTTATTTAACTCCCTATAGTCAATACATAGTCTGAGACTACCATCTTTCTTCCTAACGAATAACACTAGAGTACCCCACGAAGAAACACTAGGTCAGATGAAACCCTTCTCTAAAAGCTCCTCAATTTGCTTCTTTAGTTTAATTATCTCGTTGGGAGCCATACGATATGAGGCTTTGGATACTGGTATAGCTCCAGGTACAATGTTAATTGCAAATTTGACTTCTCGTTCTAGAGGTAAACCTTGAATCTCCTTTGGAAAAACTTCTGAAAATTCTTTAACTACTAGAATTATTTCAACCCCTTCTTCTACTTCTGTTTGAACAGAAAAGAAGATCATATATCCTTAACATCATTTTCATAAATATTTATCTGCATGAGCCTCTGTTATGAAATTCAGTCTCACTTCTGGATTCATATTTGTGGCTTTTGGACAAAGAATTAGAGTTTTGTTCTTACAGTCCAGTATCACATTATTGCTAGACAACCAGTTTAATCCAATTATGACATCAATCTCATAGAAGGGCATACATATCAAGTATAGAGTAGTGCAACATCATATCAAATGATACTATTTAGGCAAACATCTGATGTAACTACTCTAACATTTGTGGGGGTTATCACACATATGGCATAATGCAACTTGCTAATGGTAAGGCCTAACCGTTTAGCACATTCATAGAAAATAAAGGAATGACTTGCACCTAAATCAAACATAGCAATCACAGAATAATTATTGAGATAGATGATACCTTGAATCATCCCGGGTGACCTTTGAGTGTCATATCCTAATTTTTCCCTATCTGTATAGTACTGATAGTGGAAAGAGGCTTATAAAGGATTATGATGAAGATCAGACGAAATAATAAAGGTTAGATAAGTCTTAAAGAAAGAGAAGGACCTAAACACAAATTGGAAAAGGTTAAAGGCCAAAAGTTAAAGTAGAAATAAATGTTGGGCCAAAAGTGATAATTTCCAAAAGTTTAGGGACCTAAATGTAAATATCCAAAAAGTTAGGGACATAAATGTAATTAAGAGAAAAGTTCAAGGGCAAAATTGTAATTATAGAAAGATCAGCCCCAAAAAGGGTTAGAACTACCCAGAAGTATTTTAGTCTCATATTCCATCAGTAAATAGAGGAAGGTATGCTGGATAATCTGACATGATACAGAAATTTTATTAGGGCTCCAGATAGCAGAAAATTATCTGATAGTCTAAAAGTTATCTGAATTTTTATCAGATTCCATGGATATCAGATATAACTGGGGGAATTATAGGAAAGTGTACCTTACAGTGTCAGATGTCCTGGATCTGACAGAACTCCAGAAGAAGTTCTGTATAAAAAGTTATTCACATATCAGTGAATTTTGACGGGAGTTTGTTAACACCCGGGATCCGATAATGGAACTTATCGGTATGTAAGCCTGGATAGAATGAGATCAGATGACCTCATATATAGGCCCATAATGACGCCAAGGAAGGCCCAAAACTCAGGGTACCAATCTATCAGTAGAAGGGGCCAGTGCCAGAAAAAGTGTGAAATTATGAAAATGCCCCTAGATGCCCAGATCATACCAGAGATGGATGAAGGGCATTTTGGTCATCTGGGACAGGCTAAAAACGTGGCACATGGTATAAATATGATTAGTTTAGCCAATATATGCCCTGAGGCAGTACAAGAAGGGGTGAAATGACAATTATGCCCTTAGGGTCAGTACAGTGCAAGAAAGGACACCAAGGGTCTTTTGGTCATTTCCAAAGGATGGATGGCAGATAAATACTCAGTCTAACATTTTCAATGGTATGATAAGCCTAGACATTAATTTTCAAGATAGAATACATATCCTGGTATATTATAAAAAATTAGGAACAGAACACAGTCCGGTTGTTGTGAAACTGCACTGATCGGTACCGGATTGGACTGGAATTTCTCCAGAAGGTTCCTTGCATGGGCAGCACGCCACCTAACCCTCTGAGGTGTCCCATGAGCTGTCCCACATGATGTCATAATTATTATTTTATGAAAAAGTTAAATCCAAGATTAAATATGGGCCTTTAGATCAAATAGTAACCAAATCAATCTTGGCCATTCATTTTTCTTGGATTTTGGCTATAAATACCCCCTCATTCTGCAGCAAACCGTGGCTTCATGGACCCTTGGGGAAACTCTTGCAAAATGAAAACTCAAGCCAAGATAAAGCAGATTCAAGGTTCCAAAGTTCAAGCAAGCTAGAGATTAAAGGTAAGCAATCTCTCCTAGCTTATTTTCCTTTGATTTGGGAGCTTGAACTTAGGGTTTTCATGGGGAAAAAGTTAAGTTTTCTCTAAGGGGAGGTGCTGTCCAAAATCCATAGATGAAAGGGGAAAGAAGAAATTAAAGTTAGAAACTTATGATTGATGCTTAAACAAGCTAGTTAAGAGATTGGTGGTTGAATCAAATTGATATTCTTGACTTTACCATGGTGTGCCCTGTTCGGTCTGCACTGTTCATGAGGGAAGGAAGTTGAATTTCAATGATTTAATGCTTCCATTGAGTTTATATGATGATTTTGTGTAGGATTGGAAAGGTTTTGAACCTTAGAAACATTAAAATCTCAAGGTTGTAGTCTTTGAGATTCCTTACGGTTACTGTTCACTCGCATGAATAAGGATTGGAATTTCATGATTTTGATGGTTCCAATGGTTTTAAAATGAAAATTTGTGTGGGGTAAAGTGGAGAAACAAGTATGGGAAGCATTAGAATCAAAATGAGAATTTTTGAAAGAATTGTGTGCTTATGTTCAATTCTGTACAGCATGCCACGAAGGAGCTGGAATTTTATGATTCTAAACTCATAAGTGAGTTCAAAATATGAAATTGTGTAGGGTAAAGTCAAGACATCAATTGATTCAAGAGCCAAGTGGTTTAGTGAAGATTAGGGAAAGTTATGTAAAGAGGGTAACAAAGTTAGTCTTGAACATGGTTGGAATTCATGAGTCCTAATGAGATTGTGTGATGAATATGAATATGTTTAGGACCATGAAACATCCAAGAAGATGTTGGGAAGTGATGGACATAAAGACTTCATGGTTGGAAAGCTAGGGAGCAAGGGCTAAGGTCAAGAGGAAAGCTTAATTGCAAGGTAGTGAACTTACCTCTTTATGTGCTTGATGTGGTATGCTTATGTGTTGACATGTATATGTTATTTGAATGATATTGTGACATGATAAATGATGTTTAATGTGTTATGAATAACATGTTTCCATGGCCATGCAATTTATGTAAAAGTTTGTAGCATGATGGCATGTCACTAATCAAAGAAAGTTAATGAAATTACATATCATGCATTAGCATCCATCTTGCATATTTAAGTGGTAATGTTTGCTACTGAGATTCCCTAGAATCTCACTCTCCCATAACCAACCAATTTAGGTCAAGCATGTAGAAAAGGTATGCATGGAGAAGAGCTAAAGCATGGAAGAAGGAAAGTGAAGTATTTAAGATTCTAGCATATGCTATGCATTTTCCATGTATGTAAATGCCATGTAAGGTGTCTATTTATGTGATAAACTTGTATGTAATAATTATGGCATATGTACATGATATATATGAATGTTAAGAAGCTTAATTAATGGCTTGTGCATGCTGAAACAATTATTGGAAATGAAAGAAAAGAAACTGAAATGGTAAAAACGTAGGTCCTGAAGCAGTTTTGTTGTGGCTTCAGCTTGACCTAGCAAATGAAGGAATTAGTTCACGAAATTTTATGATCATGTAGCACACATCCATATATTTAAGTGCATAGGTATAACATTTCATTTGGATGTGTATATCAAGAGAAATGATTTTCCAAAGTAAGGGACCAGAATCTGTTTCTAGAGTTTTTGACCAAATGAACAGTAAACTTCAACGAATAAACTGTATCAATTGGCTAATTATTTGGTCTAGAAATTATTTTTCCCTTAAAGTTCAAGATGTTATGTTCATGTATCTTTTTGAACCACTTCATTTTCAATTTTCTATAATTAATTATGATTTTTCAAAGTTTGTTGCGTAATCTGGAATACCAGATGAACAGTAACCCGAGAAAGAGTAAAATTCTAGATTTGGCTAATGGATTTCCAAGGTCTTGTAAGTGGTTCTAAATGCTACTGAATAGTCTATTAGACGTATAAAAGTAAGGATGTTACATTTTGGTATTAGAGTAAAGGATTCTAGCTTAAGAAATGCTCTGAATAGATTATTTATGGACTGATATGTGATTATACCCAGACCCTAACCCTAAACAGTAAGTATTTTGCTAAGTTAGGGTATGTTATAGGATGGTTAACATTGCTTAATTAAGCAAATATTGCAGGAATAGATATGAGATTCCATAAGATTAAGTCAAAGGCTTCATTTAATAAGGGAGACCCCAGGCTAGTAGTGATATATGGATATGATGTACATCCAAACTTTGATCATCCCTCAGTCAATGAAGATAGTTCAGAGGAGAGTATGGGGGATCAGTCAGGAAAGTCTACAGTAGATTACCCTATGGATGTTTCTGTAGACTTATACCTGCAGTCTGGAGGTGATGTAGAGATTCAGCCTGAAGCCAAATATGCACCGGTGGATGTTGAGTCTAGTGACTCTATATGGTATAAGTTTGTTGGAATGCCCTCTAACCCTAATATAAGCTTTATCCCTCTTACAAGATGATAGATTACGGCTGAGGAAGCTAAGTACTGGTACTGGATTATGGGTAGACCATATATTAATCCTCCTCTATTAGAGTTTGAGGATAGATTTATGATAATTAAGATATAACAGTCCCCTAATTCAGATATCCAGTCAGAGTTTATGATAGTTCTTGACTATTCCCAAAGTCCAAGAATATGTGACTTTATAGAGAAAGATCAGTGGGATGTTTCTAGTCCTAGTCAACCCAGCCTTCTTCATTAAAGACAGATAGTGTTGACCATATGGTCTAAAGAAAGCTGTGGAGAGTAAATTACTCAGTCTAGGTCAACGGATGGACAGAAGTAGAGATTAAGAACAATTAGTTATCTGCAGTTCCTCAATGCCGTAGCAGGAATGATAAATAGATATCCAGTAGAGGGAATTAACCTAATATCCTTTAGAGGACTGGTATGAGATAATAGTAAGTCAAGAGTCATGAGACTAAAGATGCCAACCTCACTGAAGTCTATCAGTTAGAGATTTAGCACAGAGTATAGGCAAGTTAAATAGTACGAAGCACTAAAATACAGAAGATCAGTTTAAGAAGAGGTTCAATAGTAGATCCTCCGTATGATCATCAGGAGTTGATCTACAGTACGAAAGACTTTGTGCAGCTAGTCTTTACGGAAAAGAATAATGAGAAGTTAGAATGAGACTTGCCTAAGATGATTTAATACATAGCCTAAGGTTAAAGACGTGAAGGCTAATAGACAGAAAGTTAATATTCCTAAACAGAGGGATCACATCACGAAGAGACAGTAACCTAGTACACCTAGGGTAGATCACCCTAGAGGACAAAAGTAATGTTAGATGATGAAGGAGATCCAAGTGACTTAAATTAGTCAGGATCCAAAGACAGACCAGAAAGGGATCACCATCCAGTCAAGAACAGACTAAGACAGACAGACAGAAAGAGTTAAGAGATACTTTCTCACCTGTTAGTAATCCAGGAAGATAAGGGAAAAAGTTTGAATAGCATAGAGATGTGAGCCTGACCTTTCCTCAGTTAGCTAAAAGAAGACAGCTGACTCAGTTATGTATTACATATAAATTACAGTGAGGCCAAGGATACAGAAGTCCTTCAGTTTAGAGACATAGAAGTCTTACAGGCGATGAGAAATGTTATGGTAGGATGACTATGGCCTAGTAAGGTAGCCACAGATTCAAAGATAAAGTGACTCCCCCATTCCTATGTAAGAAAGAGTAAAGAAGGGTTGAGTCTATACCCTAATAAGAGGGTAAAGTGGTAACCTAAGTGAAACAAGTAAATGATTTAGGTTCCTGAATAAATGATCAGGACCTAGTGATTAAGGTAATGAAGGAACAAAATGTTTTAAAGTCTACCTAGTTAATTGCTTAATGGCAATATGAGTATGAGGGATGGTTGAGCAAACTATGTAATGATGCATGGCTTATGTTGCCATAAGGTATAATAAGAAATTGCATCTCATTGCAGTTGTCATATGATGACACACATACTAGAGAATGCTTAATTGATTGCATCTACTTGCATATTATGCATGTTGAGTATGCTATGATAAATGAATACTCCCCTTATGCAGTATGTACTGGGTAGAGTATACCAGATGAGAAAGTTATGTTGCTCCCATGCCCTATGACATGCAATTAAATAATTCAACTTAGCAAGAATGAAGCAATAGTAAAGTGCTAAACTAGAAAGTTAGCTACTTGATTCTCAGAAGATAGAAAGAGAATTTATGATCAGACTATGATAGTCAATGGGATAGAGAATAAGATTAAAGATGAAGATTAGTAGTGAGCCTATAGATAAATGATTATGATACTCAGGACATATCCCTTTAGTAGGGATAAGATAGATGAAAGGAAATGAGACGCAGTTATGAAAGATGATACGGCTCTAAGAAAGAGCAATTTTTAAGTAATATAAGTTAATATTTTTGCAATAGAGCTAGATTGCTCTTGCAATAGAGTAAAGTCCCTCTGATGAGATAAATAGATGATGACAAATATGTGAATGGTAGAGTTTGTGTAGCTCCCTGTAATGTTAAATGTAATAAAGTTATAAAGATGAGAATGGTATATGAAGTTCTTGAGTGATAGAGGAAATGGGTCAAGTCCTAATAGATAATATTGGCTTCTGTGATCATTTTTGGGGAATTATCTGTGGAGTTAACAACTATGTGAAAGTGACTAACCTTGTAACTTTGTCCGTTGGTTTAGGTCTTCCAGAGATGAGAATACAGTACAACGGAATCCAGTAGATTCTGGAGGATTGCAGTTAGATCCTAGTATGGTTCATAGGGTCGCAGTAGATCCTGAAAGGCTTACGGTTGATAGCAGTAGATCCCGAGGGTCACAGTAGACCAAGCCTAGAGCAAGAAAGTAATGAGCCATAAGTACAGTATTTCTTTGGAAGGACAAATACCAAGGAAAAGTTAAGGTATAGAAGCTTCACAAGTTGATTAACTCATAACAGAAAGAGTACCCATGATGCTAGTTTCAGATAGCCTTATTACTATCAGGGACTGAACTCAGAATCTCCTTACACGTATTAGGAACTAAGTGATCAAAGTTAAAGTTGTTAATTTTGAGTCCCAAGGATTTATGGGAATATTACGTAAGATATGAGAAGAGATCCTTATGATGAGATTACAGAAAATAAGAGACAAATAGATCCTCCAGATGAGGACAAAGAGATTAGAAGGTCAGATAGACCCAAGAGAGATAGTATAAGATGGGTCTAAGATGGTAAAGTACCAGGGTCAGAGCCAGTGAGCACCAGTGCTTTAGATTTTTATCTACACATTTCAGTTAAGCGTGCTCAGGCAAGGGTAGTCCAATGATGGGTGACCCCCTGGGAAGTGATGAAAAAAGATGTGAATGCCATAAGAAATTGGCATATATGCACAAAGCTATGTAAAATGATAGAAAGAGCTATGAAAAGCTAGAGAGGGTTATGAACAGTAAGAGACTAAAACCCTTATGTCAAGTCCAAATGAAATGGATTTGAAATATAGACTATGATATAGCCAGATTTGGCCAGATATGCCATTTTATGTCATGAAAGATACGAAATAAGATATGCCTTGAGAAGCGGCTGTATAGCTAGCTTTGTAAACAGATAGAGAGGCTTCCGTTCAAGAAAAGATAAGATGTCTGAATGATGAGCTACATGTGAAAGAGCAAATGAGAGCTTTGAGAGCTTTCACTCCTTGCATAGAATGCCAGGCCTTATGTTACATTACATTATGTGATGTTTATAAAATATGCTAAAGCTCTGAATGTTAGAGCTGTGCAAGCTCCGAGTGTTAGAGCTGTGCATATTAAGAGAAGGAATGCTTGAGCTCCGATATTAGAGCTTTACATTCATGAGCAGGTATGTAGTCCTGCAACACATTGGCCAAGCATTATGCATGTTAGAGTATGTGCTCCTATATGCTCCTATATGCTCCTATGTGCTCCTGTTTAGCAGTAGAGCAATGAAAGAAAGAATAATGATATAAGTCCTCTCTCTGTATTATGATGAGTTTTTAAAGATGATAAGAATGTATGATGATATGAGAATGAGAGTTAAAGTGTGCAGATATTCAGAGAATTCCGCAAGATACTCAGATGAGAAAGAAGTAGTTGCACTAAAAGGTATGATGAGTTATTAATAGGAACTCCCGAATATAGCAGTATTCGAGAGAGTTTAATGTGAAAGAAATGGACGCTACTCACAAGTCTAATATAGTGAGGAGTCCATATGTAGATAAATGCATAGCAAGAAGGTAAGTAATAGAATGAACTGGAGTTCAGCTCTGATTGAGTTGATTCAAAATAGAAGAATGACCATAGTAAAGATATGAAGAATTGCAGATATGAAAAGTACTCCGCTAAGATGTTTATTTTAAGAGATAGATACCCCAATCATTGACTGAGCTGTGGAGTAAATTTCGAGGACGAAATTTATTTTAAGGGGGGTAGAAATGTCATATCCTAAATTTTCCCTATCTGTATAGTACTGATAGTGGAAAGAGGCTTATAAAGGATTATGATGATCAGACGAAATAATAAAGGTTAGATAAGTCTTAAAGAAAGAGAAGGACCTAAACACAAATTGGAAAAGGTTAAAGGCCAAAAGTTAAAGTAGAAATAAATGTTGGGCCAAAAGTGATAATTTCCAAAAGTTTAGGGACCTAAATGTAAATATCCAAAAAGTTAGGGACATAAATGTAATTAAGAGAAAAGTTCAAGGGCAAAATTGTAATTATAGAAAGATCAGCCCCAAAAAGGGTTAGAACTGCCCAGAAGTATTTTAGTCCCATATTCTATCAGTAAATAGAGGAAGGTATGCTGGATAATCTGACATGATACAGAAATTTTATTAAGGCTCCAGATAGCAGAAAATTATCTGATAGTCTAAAAGTTATCTGAATTTTTATCAGATTCCATGGATATCAGATATAACTAGGGGAATTATAGGAAAGTGTACCCTACAGTGTCAGATGTCCTGGATCTGACAGAACTCCAGAAGAAGTTCTGTATAAAAAGTTATTCACATATCAGTGAATTTTGACGGGAGTTTGTTAACACCCGGGATCCGATAATGGAACTTATCGGTATGTAAGCCTGGATAGAATGAGATCAGATGACCTCATATATAGGCCCATAATGACGCCAAGGAAGGCCCAAAACTCAGGGTACCAATCTATCAGTAGAAGGGGCCAGTGCCAGAAAAAGTGTGAAATTATGAAAATGCCCCTAGATGCCCAGATCATACCAGAGATGGATGAAGGGCATTTTGGTCATCTGGGACAGGCTAAAAACGTGGCACATGGTATAAATATGATTAGTTTAGCCAATATATGCCCTGAGGCAGTATAAGAAGGGGTGAAATGACAATTATGCCCTTAGGGTCAGTACAGTGCAAGAAAGGACACCAAGGGTCTTTTGGTCATTTCCAAAGGATGGATGGCAGATAAATACTCAGTCTAACATTTTCAATGGTATGATAAGCCTAGACATTAATTTTCAAGATAGAATACATATCCTGGTATATTATAAAAAATTAGGAACAGAACACAGTCCGGTTGTTGTGAAACTGCACTGATCGGTACCGGATTGGACTGGAATTTCTCCAGAAGGTTCCTTGCATGGGCAGCACGCCACCTAACCCTCTGAGGTGTCCCATGAGCTGTCCCACATGATGTCATAATTATTATTTTATGAAAAAGTTAAATCCAAGATTAAATGTGGGCCTTTAGATCAAATAGTAACCAAATCAATCTTGGCCATTCATTTTTCTTGGATTTTGGCTATAAATACCCCCTCATTCTGCAGCAAACCGTGGCTTCATGGACCCTTGGGGAAACTCTTGCAAAATGAAAACTCAACCCAAGATAAAGCAGATTCAAGGTTCCAAAGTTCAAGCAAGCTAGAGATTAAAGGTAAGCAATCTCTCCTAGCTTATTTTCCTTTGATTTGGGAGCTTGAACTTAGGGTTTTCATGGGGAAAAAGTTGAGTTTTCTCTAAGGGGAGGTGCTGTCCAAAATCCATAGATGAAAGGGGAAAGAAGAAATTAAAGTTAGAAACTTATGATTGATGCTTAAACAAGCTAGTTAAGAGATTGGTGGTTGAATCAAATTGATATTCTTGACTTTACCATGGTGTGCCCTGTTCGGTCTGCACTGTTCATGAGGGAAGGAAGTTGAATTTCAATGATTTAATGCTTCCATTGAGTTTATATGATGATTTTGTGTAGGATTGGAAAGGTTTTGAACCTTAGAAACATTAAAATCTCAAGGTTGTAGTCTTTGAGATTCCTTACGGTTACTGTTCACTCGCATGAATAAGGATTGGAATTTCATGATTTTGATGGTTCCAATGGTTTTAAAATGAAAATTTGTGTGGGGTAAAGTGGAGAAACAAGTATGGGAAGCATTAGAATCAAAATGAGAATTTTTGAAAGAATTGTGTGCTTATGTTCAATTCTGTACAGCATGCCACGAAGGAGCTGGAATTTTATGATTCTAAACTCATAAGTGAGTTCAAAATATGAAATTGTGTAGGGTAAAGTCAAGACATCAATTGATTCAAAAGCCAAGTGGTTTAGTGAAGATTAGGGAAAGTTATGTAAAGAGGGTAACAAAGTTAGTCTTGAACATGGTTGGAATTCATGAGTCCTAATGAGATTGTGTGATGAATATGAATATGTTTAGGACCATGAAACATCCAAGAAGATGTTGGGAAGTGATGGACATAAAGGCTTCATGGTTGGAAAGCTAGGGAGCAAGGGCTAAGGTCAAGAGGAAAGCTTAATTGCAAGGTAGTGAACTTACCTCTTTATGTGCTTGATGTGGTATGCTTATGTGTTGACATGTATATGTTATTTGAATGATATTGTGACATGATAAATGATGTTTAATGTGTTATGAATAACATGTTTCCATGGCCATGCAATTTATGTAAAAGTTTGTAGCATGATGGCATGTCACTAATCAAAGAAAGTTAATGAAATTACATATCATGCATTAGCATCCATCTTGCATATTTAAGTGGTAATGTTTGCTACTGAGATTCCCTAGAATCTAACTCTCCCATAACCAACCAATTTAGGTCAAGCATGTAGAAAAGGTATGCATGGAGAAGAGCTAAAGCATGGAAGAAGGAAAGTGAAGTATTTAAGATTCTAGCATATGCTATGCATTTTCCATGTATGTAAATGCCATGTAAGGTCTCTATTTATGTGATAAACTTGTATGTAATAATTATGGCATATGTACATGATATATATGAATGTTAAGAAGCTTAATTAATGGCTTGTGCATGCTGAAACAATTATTGGAAATGAAAGAAAAGAAACTGAAATGGTAAAAACGTAGGTCCTGAAGCAGTTTTGTTGTGGCTTCAGCTTGACCTAGCAAATGAAGGAATTAGTTCACGAAATTTTATGATCATGTAGCACACATCCATATCTTTAAGTGCATAGGTATAACATTTCATTTGGATGTGTATATCAAGAGAAATGATTTTCCAAAGTAAGGGACCAGAATCTGTTTCTAGAGTTTTTGACCAAATGAACAGTAAACTTCAACGAATAAACTGTATCAATTGGCTAATTATTTGGTCTAGAAATTATTTTTCCCTTAAACTTCAAGATGTTATGTTCATGTATATTTTTGAACCACTTCATTTTCAGTTTTCTAGAATTAATTATGATTTTTCAAAGTTCATTGCGTAATCTGGAATACCATATGAACAGTAACCCGAGAAAGAGTAAAATTCCAGATTTGGCTAATGGACTTCCAAGGTCTTGTAAGTGGTTCTAAATGCTACTGAATAGTCTCTAAGACATATAAAAGTAAGGATGTTACATTGAGCATCTTCCCTTGTCAATACGAACGCTCGACCTTGCATGCGTGGCCTTTGATCATTCACCGCCTGAGGATAATTTCTAGAAAAATGTCCAGGTTTCCCACATGTGTAACAAATATTTTGCCTCAACAAGGACGACCAATCACCATGACTTTTTCCCACACTTGTCACATATTTTGAATCTCGAGTCTCTATTACTTATATTGCCTCTGAAGTTCCCTTGAGCAGGCCTTCTATTCTGCCACTGTCACTTCCTCTTTCTATAGTAGCCACTACCACCGGCCACATCTCTATTATGACTAGTTCTTTTAGAAACAATATTACCTTTACTCACTGGCTTCATCAGTATTCAATGATTCAAGCTATTCTCAATTATTTTATAGGCCTCCTTTGCTTTATTAAACTGGCTATACTATTGAGGAGTCATCTTCTCCTTCAGGGTAACACTTAGTCCCCTAATCATCCTTTTCGTCATCCAACACTCACCATCCACTTGTCACAGATAAGTGGAGTATTGGGAAAGACGAATGAACTTAGCTAGATACTCATCAAAAGATTTTTTCTCTCCTTGCCTCAGTATAAGGAACTCCGCTTCTCGCTCATCACATACTGACTGTGGAAAATAGGAATATGTCTAGCTTGTAACACCAGCTCAGTGTTCTTCCACCATCTATCTATATCCCTTTCCAACTGATAGATTTCCATCTAGGCTTTACTTTTGAATGGACAATCAAGCACCTTAAAAATCTTCTCCAGCCGGCTAATCCAATCTTCTGTTTTCTGGACATCAAATGTCCTATCAAATGTTGGAGGACTATGCTTATTGAATTTGGTCATCCACTGTTGAATACTGGTGGAATCAACCATTTGTCCCATATTTCTAGGTGACTTGGCTGTCTATTATACCATTTCTAGTTCTGTATCAGCTACGTCTATAAATTTTGGATGCTGTAGATTTTTTACTGCCTCTACCGATGCTGCTGCTATGGCAACGTCTCTCTCCTGATCACTTTTTGCTTGAGTTGTTCGCATTTCTTCGATCATCTTATGTTACTGCTCTAATCGATCTAAAATTAGCTGATTAATGTCCCCAGTGTTTTGGGGTTCTCTCGAGGAAACAATCATTCTTGTTCTAACCATGTTATTTTACTATCTAAATAGAAGAGGAGTATAATAATTAACATAACTTATATTTCATTCAAGACATAACATATAATAGGTTCGGTAATGTTACATTGATCTTTCATACATAACATAAGTACATGCACAACAACATCATCATCATCATTGTTCATAAGTACATAGACAATATTAGCATTCATAATTACAACCATTACACTACATTTTCTTATAAGTGAACCAGATAAACTCTTCTACCATGTAGATCCAGTCGAGAATATTTTCATAGGGTTCTTCTTCAAAATATCAGTCCAACCCCACTCTCCAGGTTTTAGTAAGAGGCAAAATAGCATCCATAATGTTAGTCCAGTCTTCAAGGATAAGGGTATCTAGATCAAAAGCTTTATAAGCCTCCTTTACTCTGGTGATAAAGTCCATATAAATTCTATAATCTAGTTCTACTTCCCTGACCAACTGTCTTCCTAAGTCATACAATTGCCTAGCCAGCTCCACAGCTTTCTCAAATCGTTCTTCATTCATATTCCTCCCTAGGGCTAGCTCTATAATCTTGTTTTTGTCCAGGTATATCTCTACAATTGGTGTCTTAGTTCCACTAGGACCTGGGATATCAATTTGGTATGGTACCCTGCTAGATCCAGGTATATCAATTGGGTTAGGTACTTGACTAGGACCAGGAATGTCTACCTCCACATACTATCTATATGTAGGTTCTATAGTACCCATAACATAGGAATGACCTTCATTATACTGCACTACCTGGGGGTATAATATGTCTCTATCATCCCCTGAGCTGCATTCCTTTCTATACTAGGGTCAACTTCTGCTGGAGGTACATCATTAATAGGAGAATCTGGGATAGGTTCCTTAGATATATCATCATCTGATGCATCATCCATTTTATTAGATCCTACTGAGGAGCTATCTAATCTATCCAATTATGAGTCACTAGAATCTGGAATGTGGATTACAAGAAGAAGCCCAAATTCAAGATCATTCACCAGTATAAAAATCTCCTCTGAGTTTAACCCACACTTCTCTAAACTAAACACCTCGGGCATAGGGTCTCCTTGGTTTACTGTAGTTTCTAATCCAGTCTTAGGCTTAGTCATCTTTACCCTGCAATAACTAACTTAGTGTTAATTATGGAGATATTCAGTTATGTATCAGTCTATAAACAATCTATTCAGAGCACTTCTTAAGCCATAATCCTTTGCTCTGATACCAAAATGTCATATCCTTATTTTAAATCTCAATTATACTTAGTTGGAAGTTATTTGAATCAATTACATAGCCTTTTGTTTTAGAAAGATGCATTTTTAAAATATTGCTTCCCGGGTACTGTTTATGGTTACTGTTCATTTGGTCATCAAGAACATGTGTCTAACTTTAAAAATTTATAATTAAATTTAAAAAAATTGAAATATGGTGGTTCCAATTTATAATGAAATATCTTTCATTTAAATTTGAAGGAAAAATATAAAAATGAGATTTCATTGCCCCAATGAAATCAGTTTATTCGTAGAAATGCACTATTTATTTGGTAAAATCTGGAGTTCTAGTTTCTTTGTCTCAAATTCAAAAATTCATTTCTCTTTCGTTACTTGACCAAATGAACCGTGCTACCTATAGATTTAAATATCCAGACGTGTTCTTTAAGCTCATAAAATTTTATAGAAAAACTTATTCATGTACCATATGAAATTAATGTTGGAACGTTACTGCTCCTAGTTGCTCAATTTATCTCAATTGCAAACATGATTATGCATATGGAAAGAATGAGATTCATGGAAATCCCAATAGCAAGTCATACAAACTATAATATCATGCATGATTAATTATATGCTTAACATGTTATCATGAGATAGGGAGCTACTTCATAATGGTACATAAGCAAATTCTAACATGCATATTGTCATGACATAAGTTGCAAGGAGTTGCAATCATTCATACTTCATCATCAACATGATGACACAATCTCATGCTTAGCCAAACATCATAACTAACAAGCAAGCATACAATCAAGCAAATATGAAACTATAGTTAAGTATTCTTGCTACCTCTTGAGCTATCCTTGACAAAGTCTTCTTGAGATGATTTCCTTCCCTCACAAATGTCAAAACCTAGCCATTACAAAGTAACATCAAGTTACAACTCAACTTGAAAATGATTCTAATACTAGGTTTTCACTAACTTCTATTTTTTTATATTCTATGTTCCATACTTCCATCTTTCTAAAATAAATTATCATGGTTCATTTACATATAATTTTTCATATAGAATCCAAATATGAAACTAGAATTTCTAAAATCAAAACATATCATAAGCTGCTGTGCAGAACGGAAGTGACCCCTTGATTTTCTAAAAATTCACATTTTGATTCCAATGCTTCTAATACTTGTCCTCCTACTTTATCCCCACACAATTTTCCATTTTAAACTCATTGGAAGCATCAAAACCATAAAATTCCAACATATAAATAGTGTTTTGTAAGTAGCATCCAAGAACACAAAACTCTAACTACATGCATACTTGAATTTCTAAGCTTATACCACTTGATTCTAGCTTGTTTGAGCTTGTCTAAACTATCCATAATATAAAACTCATATTCGTATAACATTTGGACAGCACTTCCAGCAGCAACCACAAGGGAAATAAGTCACAAAAACTCCTTAAAACCAAGAGCTAACTTGCTAGATCAAAGTCCAAGAACAAGGGAGATAGTTACCTTGCTTATTGCTCCAAGTTGTGTGCTTCTTTCTTGCTTCAAATGAAATTTGGCCAGAGGTTCCCTAAGGTACCATGCATTCCAAATCCAATCTGGTTTGGGGGGTATTTATAGAAAATCTTGGGTAGAAATGAATGGCCAAGATTAGTTTGGTTACTATTTAATCTAATAGTCCGTATTCATTATTGAAACAAGCTTTCCCTAGAAGATTTAAGCTTGATACCATGCATGACACCATTTAGGGGCATGTTTGGCTATAAAAAGGTAAATATATTGATAGGAAAAATTCCAAACCAGTCTGATACAGATCGGAGCAGTTTCACAAAAATAGACTGTTTTATGTTCCTAATTTTTATAATATTCCAGAATATGTATTCTATCCTGGAAACTAGTGTCTAGATTTCTTATACCATTGAAATTATTAGACTGAGTATTTACTTTCCAACCATCCCTTGTGAAATGACCAAAATACCCTTATTACACTTTCTTGCACTATATTAACCCTAAGGGCATAATTGTCATTTTACACCTGTTTATACTGCACCAGGGCATATACTGGCTCTAACTAATCATCTTTATACTATCTTACACATTTTTGGCCTGTCCAAAATGATTAAAATGTCCTCTATCCATCACTGGTACAATCTGGCTACACAGGGACGTTTTCATAATTTTACACTTTTCCTGTGTTGCTCTGGACTCTGGCCCACTTAACTGTCTCATTACCTTATTGGGCCTACTGGGATGTCATTTCGGCCTTAGTATTGGTCCATTACCTTTATGGCACAAATCCCAAGAAATCTCTTCTGACCCTATTTATCGGGTATTTTATTTTAGTGTAAAATCCCGTAAGAATTCTACAGGATTCCTTTTTTGACTTTGTCAATTTTATAAATTCTTATATTAAATATAGGAATTTAATATAAGGTTTCATATGATTCTGAGGTCTCAAAAATACTGTAATAATTCTTCATGACTTCAAGAATTTATATCAATTAATCAGGACCTTAAATCAAAATTCTGTGTTGCGTTAAACTGACCAAAATAATTTTGTCTATCTACTGGTAAAATTTGGGACTAATATGATTCTGGGTATTTTTTAGCTTTTTTCAGTTCAACTTTCTCATAATTACATTTAGGTCCCTAAACTTTTGCTTAATTACATTTAGGTCCTTAAACTTTTGATTATTTGCATTTAGGTCCCTCCTTTTGTTTCTACTTTCACTTTTGGCTTTCAACCTTTTCTAATTTTCATTTAGGTCACTGGACTTTCCTTAGTTAATAATCCCTCTCTTTTATTCCTTAATATGATACAGTTTATTCCAAGAATCTCATGTCCATTACACATAAACTATATATATACATCAGATAGGAAAATTGGGGATATGGCATTCCATCCAGCAGCACCTAAGGCAAAATAAAATTACTTTTAACCTTTAAAATCATAGAGGAATCTTCCTACTATAAAGTCCAAGATGTAGAAAAAAAAATTATATTAGTTTGTTTAGCTCTTGAATTTCCTCTTCTTCTTGCTTGAATTTTATTGTCATAGCACCTCCCCATGGTTCCTAACGCTTGGATGAATGTGTAGAAATGAGGCAGTATATATAGCTAAAAACATAAAGGAATCAAGGGAAAAGATTATGTTAGTTACTATTTGATATAATGGCAAAGATTTGTCCTTAAAGTTGTCTTGCCCACTAAGCCAAATTTTGACATCATCCATGGCATCACTCAAGGTCATGTTTGGCACCTTTAAAAGGGTAATGGATTATTTGGAAAATCTAGTCCAATTCGACACTGGCTCAATCCAATTTCTAAAAAATTAGACTATTTTATGAATATAATTTTTGAGATTCCATAATATATTTTCTAACCCTAAATCTAATATCCATATTTTTCCTACCATTGATATTATTGGAAATAGTACAAATTTAATTACTGCCCCTTGAAATATGACTAAAATTCTCTTAGTTCATAATTTTGCACTAAAATAACCCTAGAGGCATAATTGTCATCTTACACTTCATCAGAATATTTCCTGACTCTGGTCAAGTACTTCTATGTCTCTTTTTGACCTATTGACTAAAACATCCTTACTTTTGTACGTCTTAGGGACCATTCAGTAGCATTTAGAACTACTTACAAGACTTTAGAAGTCTATTATCTAAATCTGGATTTTTTCTCTTTCTTAGGTTACTATTCATATGACATTCCAAATTACGCGATGAACTTAAAAAAATCATAATTAATTCTAAAAAAATCAAAATTAAGTGTTTCAAAAAGACACTTGAAGATAACATTTTGAAATTTAAGGAAAAATAGTTTTCAGACCAAATAATTTGTCAATTAATATAGTTTATTCGCCAAAGATTACTGTTCATTTGGTCAAAACTTCTGAAAATAGATTCTGGTCCCTTAATTTGGAAAATTAGTTCTCTTTGTAAAAATATCCAAATAAGGCGTTCTTTACGTAAAAGCAAATCTTGACATGTTAACTAAAGGTCTGTAAAATTTCGTATATTTATTCCATCATTTACTATTTTTCATCATATCATGACCATCACTACTTATATTGGCATATAACAACATTACACATAACAATTCTTCATATAACATTTATGCTATCCAATCCCTAGCTTCTCTTCATGCTTCATCATCCTCTTTCATCATTCACAAACCTGCTAGGATTGGGATTACATGAAAGGGGTGAGATTTCTGGGGAAATCTCAGTAGCAAACGGTACTAAACAATGCATGCATTAATGTAAATACTTGTGCTTGCTTGTGAAAGTGTTACCATTGTGTAATATGCATGCTTCCATGTAACATATGAAATACAATTAGCCAAAGTAATCATAGAAATAGAGCTTCATACATAAGCACATATGCAACACAATTCAATAAAGCCATAGCACAATCAAGCATAACATTCAATGCATACAAGTTTAGGATAAGTTTACTACCTCATATACTTGACTCTCTTTCACTTTATCCTGCTTCTTTCTTCTAACTTCTCTTGGACATGTGGCTGCCTCTTTTGGAGTATACCAATCAATTCCTAACATCACATAATCATTCATCCATCACAATCTAACTTCCTTGAGCATTAAACTCACTTTAACTAACATAACTTTCTCTTGAACATTAAGCTCATTAACTTTCCTTAATCTTAACTAATGGTCTTGGCCTTTGAATCAATTGATGTCTTGACTTTAACCTACACAATTCCATGTTTTGAATTCATTTATGAGCTTAGAATCATGAAATTCCAGCTCCTTCATGGCCTGCTGTATAGAACTGAAACATGCACATAATTCCTTTAAAAATTCTCATTTTGATTCTAATGCTTCCCATACTTGTTTCTCCACTTTATCCCACACAAATTTTCATTTTAAAACCATTGGAAGCATCAAAATCATGAAATTTCAATCACTATTCATGCAAGTGAACAGTAACAGAAGAATTTCAAAAACTACAATCTTGAAATTTTAATGCTTCCAAGGTTCAAAACATTTCCAATCCTACACAAAATCCTCATATAAATTCAATGGAAGCATTAAATCATTGAAATTCCATTTCCTTCCATCATGAACATTGCATACTGAACAGGTTCAACCATGGCAAAGTCAACAATATCAACTTGATTCAACAACCAATTACTTAACTAGCTTGTTTAAGCTTCAATCATATATCTCTAACTTTAATGTCTTCTTTTCCCTTTCATCTAAGGTTTTTGGATAGCGCAACACCTTAGAGAAAACTCAACTTTCTTCCATGAAAACCCTAAGTTCAAGCTCCCAAATCAAAGAAAAATAAGTTAGGATAGATTGCTTACTTTTAATCTCTAGCTTGTCTGAACTTTGGTACCTTGAATCTTCTTTGTCTTGGGTTGAGTTTCCATTTTGCAAGAGTTTTCCCAAGGTTCTCATGCTCACAGTTTGTTTCAGATTTGAGGGGGTATTTATAGAAAAATCTTATGGAAAATCAATGGCTAAGATTACTTTGTGTACTATTTGATCTAAAGGCTCATATTTAATCTTGGATCTGACTTGTTCAAAAAGAGAATTATGACATCACCCATGACATCATCAAGGGACACTTCATAGGGATAGGTGGCACCATTCCATAGGGGAGAAGCTTCTGGAAAAATTCAGTTCAATCCGATACCAGCTCAGTCTGATTTCCCAAAAACCAGACTATTTTATAAATCTAATTTTTCTAAAATTCTATAATATACTGTCTAAACTTAAACCCAGTATCCAGATTCTTCCTACCATTGACATTCTTAGACTGGGTCAAAACTTAATTATAGATCCCTTGGAAAATGACTAAAATGCCCTTAGTTCACTGTCTTGCCCTATCTTAACCTTAAGGGTATAATTGTCATTTTATACCTCTTTACTTGTTATCAGAGCATATACTGACACTAACTAATCACTCCTGTACTTGCCTGGATG
This sequence comes from Leucaena leucocephala, assembly GCA_037074615.1. NCBI lineage: Eukaryota > Viridiplantae > Streptophyta > Magnoliopsida > Fabales > Fabaceae > Leucaena > Leucaena leucocephala. The sequence goes on from CM073527.1 coordinate 4,205,033, forward strand.
TTTTTGGCTTATCCAAATGACCAAAATACCTTTCGTCCAACTCTGACTTAATGACACAACACAGTAGCATACCTTCAATGGCATTTTCATAATTTTATATTTTTCTCAGTCTTTATTAGCCCTAGCCCACATACTTATCTAAAAATATCATTGGGCCTATAAGGTACCATTCTAGGCCCTCTGTATGATCCACTGCCTTCATGGGCTCAATTCTCGAGAAATTCCCCCGAAACATATTTATCGGGTGTTTTAATCAACTATAAATTCTATAATAAATTTTACAGAACTCCTTTTTGAACTCTGTTAGTTTTAAAAAATCTTATATTAATTATAGGAATTTATTGTCAAATTTCATCTAATTATGAGGTCTAAAGGATATAGTATTAATTTTCCTTTCTTCATAAATTAATATAAATTTTTTGGGACCTTATATAAAAATTATGTGTTTTGTCAAACTAATCAGAATAATTTTCTTTATTTACTGGAAAATTTTGAGACTAATATGATTCTGGGCATTTTTGGGCATTTTCTGGCTCAACTTTCTCATAATTATATTTTTGTCCCTGAACTTTTTGCTTAATTACATTTAGGTCCCTAAACTTTTGGTAATTACCACTTTTGGCCCAAAACTTTTGTCTACTTTCATTTTCTACCATAAGACTTTTGAACTTTTTATTTTAGTCCCTCTCTTTCTTCAAGACTCATGTAACCTTTATTATTCCTTCCGATCATCTTCATAATCTTTTCCAATCCCCTTTCCTTTATCAGTATTATATAGATAGGAAAAATCAGGATATGACATTGACCATGGCCAAATGACTAAAATATCCTCCATTAATCTCATGTTCATTATTATAACCAAGGGGCATTTTCATCATTTTGCACTTTTTAAAGTTTTCCTAAACATTAAAAACCCCATAACTATTGGACCATATTATTGGCCTCTTTGACCAAGTCTAACTCCTTTATTGGCTCAAGTCTCAAGAAACTTCCCCTAACAATATTTATCGAGTATTTTATTTCACTTTAAATTCTATTATAAATTATATATAACTCATTTTTTTAAAATTATGTTAGCTTTATAATTGGTCCCTTACTATACTTTTTATAATTACACTTTATGGCCCATAACTTTTCTCTATTTTTATTTTAGGCCTTTAGAGCTTTCTAATTTACACTTAAGTCTTTGAATTTTCTACTATTTACAATTTAGTCCATAGCTTTCACTATTTACATTTTAGTCCCTAAACTTTTACTATTTACGCTTTAATCCCTAAAAATTCTCTGTATGTTTCTGGGACTTCTGCTCAAAGGGGTCTGCTAGCCTATCTATTTTAAGCTACTTTCTGGGTCTCTAGGCCTAAAAATTAGGATATTTTAATTCTCCCCTCTTAAAATAAATGTCATCCTCAAAATTTAATTAGTACCTTAGTCAAAATATCTTAAATAATCTCCTCTCTATATCTTCTTCTACTTTATGACTAAGGCTTAGGGTATCTATCTCTTATCTTGACATCTGACGAAATTCTCTTAACATATGCAAAAATTTCATATGTATCTTATGCTGATATGCACCTTTTTATCGTAATCAACTCAATCAGAGTCAAAGTCTGCTTCTTTCTGTTATTTGCTTACTTGTCATGCTTCTATTTGTTCATGGACAACTCACTATACAGGACTTATGAGTAGTGTCCATTTCTTTCATACATGATCTTTCTGAATTTTGATGTAATTCTAGGGTTTCTGTTGTTTTTCTTACTATACTTTTTCACTACTTATCTTATGACTTATCTTTACTATCTTATTATTTTGTTACATGTTTCTCATTGTGTATCTCTCTTTGCGTATCTTGAGATACCATAAGTATAATGTTCTCTTTGATTTACAACTTTGGCAGCCTCTTAGGAGAATATTACACTTTTGCCTTTCTTTCTCCTAAAACAAAGTCATAATCTAAATCTTTCCTTTTAGATCCTCTATTTGTATCTAACATAAGGGGTTATAGTCTCTTGCTTTTCAAAACTTTTTTAGACTATTCTTAGCTTTTCTTATCATCTTACATAATTTTGTACATCTATGCCAAACCTATATGGCATTTACAATATTTTTCATCACTTCCAAAGGGGTCACCCATCATTGGGATACTTTGGCCAAAACACGCTTAATTAAAAAGTGGTAATATAAATCAGAAGTACTAGTGCTAATAGGCTCCTATCCTAGTACTTTACTATCTTAGACCTTTTTCATACTCTTTCTTAGGTTTATCACGCTCTCATTCTCTTTAACTTCATCTTAGAGATCATTTTTCTTATACTTGATCCCTTATTATTTCATATGAGGTGCTCTTCTTCTCTTTCTTAGACGCATTACTTCCGTATTTATGAATGCCTTCTACTCATAACTAAAAACTTGAAATCTGTCAATTTTAATTCCTTCTTTGTGTATGAGGGTCCTGTGTTTTGTCTAAATAAAACTATTAGGAAAAATGTTATGGGTACTTTCTCTGTATGAGTTAACCAACTCATGAGGCTTTTCTTCCTTAACCTTGTCCTTATAATCATCTTCCCATAGAAATACTATATTGTACTCAACTTTATGACTTATTCTCTTCCTTAGGTTAGGACAACTATAACCCTTGGCATGTACTGTGATCTACCGTAAGTCTTTTTAGGATCTAACTGTAACACTGAACTCTATATGAGTTATACTAGGATCTAACTGTTATCCTCCAGAATTTACTACAATTTTGTTGTACTATATCGTGATTCTCTGGAAGACCTAAAACTAATAGACTAAGTTATAAGGTTAGCTACTTCCACTTAGTTGGTAAGTCAACTGATAATTTTCCCAAAACTTTTTTTAAAATAATATTTTCCATTAAGACTTTACTCATTTCCTCTTTCACCCTAGAATTTTTCATATCATTCTTATCTTTCATTTCAAAATATTACTTTGATATATGTACAACTATAGAGAGTTACACAGGCTCTACTATGTATGTTACTACTATAAAATATACATCTCATCTTTCCTATTATGGTTCTGCATATAACTGCTAAAAAATTTATTAGCTCATCTAGTGGACATAACTCTAACATGAGCTGCACTGTCTATTTCCTTAAACTGGCTCTATCTCAAAAGCAATTTAGCTCTATTGTGAGAGCATTAACTTCTATTATATAGAGACTGCTCTCTCAGAGCTATATCATCATTTTCTTAACTATATCTCATTTGGTTATGTATCATATGTGCCATGTTCATGGCTTATTATTCATACATCTCATCCTTATTAAAGGGACACGACCTGAGTACTGCAATCATATGTCCATAGGTATGCCACTAACATTTATCTGTATAACCATACTTAGTATATTCTATCATCTCTTTTATTCTAACTCCCCAACTAACTAACTATCATCATCTTATCTGAAACTCTCATTCTATTCTTGACTTTAATCTTAGAGGATTAACTGGAGCTAATTATCTCATCTATCTCTAATATGTAAATGCAAACATATCAGGTTAAGGTAGCTTAATAATGTGCATACTCGACATTACTATATAAACATACACAGGGTGCTACTACCCTTAAATCATTGGGAATAGGAACACATTCATCATATGGTAGAGTACTAACAGGAAGACCCAGTTTCATCGTTACAAATGAATGATTGGCATCTGAGTCACATATCACATCTACTTAGCTATCGTTAATCCATATAATCTATTGGATAATCCCAGGCGACTTTCTTTACTTTTCTATTATCAGGGCAAAAACTCTTACATTTGTCTGGGATTTCTCACCTGTCATATTTGGTAGATATTCCTTGGCAAAATATCCTAGTTTATCACATCTATAGCAACTTTCTTGACCTATTAAACAAAGCCTATCTCTATGGTCTCTACCATATATCTCACATCTTTTAGGTTCTGATTGCATGTTGACGCCTCTTAATTCATTACCTCTTCTCAACTTCTAGCATTTACGCTTTTAAGTTCAGTTTAGGCCTCATCAAGATTTTCTTTAAGCCATATACCTATCTATCTCTTTAAGTTTGGCTTAGGCTCATACTATACTTTAATCAATTTACATTAAGAGTTTAGGAGTTTTCTCAAGCTGCTCTTATCTTCTTTAACAATTATAAATGGTACAAAGAGATGACTTAAGCAACTATTCTTTTCTTTATTTTATTGTTAAGTAGGAGTATATACTCTAACATGCATAATGCCTGACCAACGTGTTGCAAGATTGCAAACCTACTCATGAATGCATAGCTCTAACATCAGAGCTCAAACATTCCTTCCGTTAATATGCATAACTCTAATACTCAGAGATTGCATAGCTCTATCACTCGAAGCTTTAGAATATTTTCTCAAATATAACATAGTACCTATCATTTCATGCAAGGAGTAAAAATCCTCACTTGTTATTTCATATATAGCATAAAACTCAAACATCTTATCTTTACAAAAGGGAGCCTCTTTATCTGTATACAGAGTCATCTGTAAAATCACCTTCTAGTTCAAAAAATTAGAAGGAGAGGACTTATACCAGTTTATTCTTTCTTACATGCTTAGTACCTTGTTAAGTATGTTACTATTCTTTTTTTCTTAATGGAGTACATATTTTTCTATCAAAGTAACATCAACTTCATCTTAACTACATCCTTTTATACACATATAGGGTATCTTGCTCTATTTATAGCAATATCAACTCTGATTCAGATGACTAGTTCTCAAATCTTAAGAAACACTAGGTGGCTAGACTTTCATATATTGTATCCCTTACTCATGAGCCTCTTAAACTAACCCAAAAACTGAATAGCTATTAACATTATTGGGAATATGTCACATCCATAATTTTTTGTATTCAATATATCTATAATTATTTAGCATATATGAATATGAATAAATGAAAATGTTACAATGTACTAGAAGATAGGGACTAAATTGCAAAAGTAAGAAAGTTAGATGACTTATGTGAAAGTTGCATGAAGGGACCAAATTGATATTATGAAATTTCAATAAAATATTAAAGAAAGGAATAAATACCAAGAAAAAGGGTTTTGGAACCAAATTAGATTTTTAAAATTTGTAGTAACGGACCAAAATATAATTTAACAAATTTAGGGACTAAAGTGTAATTTGTCAAATTCAAAGGGGCAAACTGTAAATAAGAGAAAGTTGAGCTAAAAAAGGCCTAGAATTGTCTCAAAAGGTTATAATCCCAAATTTTACTAGTAAATAGAGAATGATAATTGGGCCAGGTGTATTTTTAAAAAATTTGATTTAAGGTGCCAAATAATTGATATTAATTTGTGAAGTCTGGAAATTATTACAAGGTCTTTATAACCTCAAAATCAGATAAAATTTTATAAAAAATTCTTATAATTAATATAAGAATTTATGAAATTAATAGAACTCAAAAAGGAGTTCTACATAATTTATTATTGAATTTAAGGTGAAATCGGATACTCATAAATGATTTAGAGAAAACGTCTGGAATTTTTATTAGAACTTATGAGTCTCAAACAATTATGAGACTTTGTAGAAAATTTATTTTATAGTAGAACAAATTTATAAAAATATCTTAATCATAAAAATAATTTTATAGAATTTATCTAAAAAATCAGGGTGATTTAAGATACCCAATAAAGGAAATGCCTTAGAATATGTGCCAAAAATAATAGGCTAGATTTGGACAACCAATATGGTGTCACATGAGAAGCCCAACATGCCAAAGTCATGATTTTGAGCGCAAGGAATATTTCATGAAGGTTTAGAAAAAAGAAAGAAAGGAAAAATCAAGAAGCATTAGGTGGCATTGTGAGGTGTCCAAATAGATCCCACAATTCGACACATGTGAACTAAAGAAGGAATAAGATCTTTTGTCACATGGTGAAATATAATAAAATAATACAAATAATTAGACTAATTATGATTAAGGTTAGTTAATTAAAGGAACAACCGATCAAATTCAAGATTTAGTCATTGTAATAATTAAGAAAAACAAGGATATTTTGGACCTAAGGTGGCTAAAATTTGACTATAAATACCCCCCATTATTCCTTCACAATGGTGCCAAAGAGAAGTAAGCAAACTTGGAACAACAACAAGGTAATTGCTTCTTTGAATTTTGGAGCTTGGCATGGAAAGATTTCTATAAGATTTGAATGGTTTAATCGCAATATATTGTCCATAAAGTTCTGCTAGATGTTCCACCATATCATAGGAAGAGTATGAATTTTATGTTAGGTATAAGTTAGATAAGCTTAAAGAAACTAAAGTCAAGTGAAAATAGCTTAGGAATTCAAGTATGCATGGAATTCGGGTTTTGGGTTCACTTTTGCCACTGGATGAGTCACTATTCATATGTAAGAATTTCACAATTTTAATGTTTCCAATGGTTTTAAAATGAAAAATTGTTTGGGGTAAAGTAAAGAAACAAGTATTGGAAGCATTCGAATCAAAATAAAATTTTTTTAAATATATAAAGGGTGCATTCGGTTCTATACAGTAGGCTAAAGAGAGAATTGAATCTTGAAATTCTAACTTTATATTTGAATTCGACATGAAAAATTATGTAGAAATGGATCATGAGAATTATTTTTGGAAAGGTAGAAGTATAAAACATAAAATGGATAAAGAAAGAAAACTAGTGAAAACCTAGTCTTGAATTTGTATTGGAATCAAGTTATGACTTGTAATTCTTTGTGATTGATAGATTTTGATATTTGTTTGAAAGTAAAACCACTTGAAGAGGAGCTTGTCAAGGACAACGTAAAAGGTAGCAAGAATACCTAACTATAATGTTGTACTTGTTTAATTATGTGCTTGCTTGTTCATTATGATATTTGGTTTAGCTTTAGATGATGTTATGATGACAATAATAGATGAAGAGATGAAACTCCTTGCTATATATGTCATGAAAATATGTCAGAGATTGCTTATATATGATCGATCATAAAGTAACTCCCATATCATGATAACATATTTGGCATTTAATCAAACATGCATGATATTATTGTTTGTATGACTTGTTATTAGAATTTCTATAAAATCTCATTCCTTCCATATAAATAACCATGTTTTAGGTGATGAAACCTCAAAGGGAAAAAGTTTGAATGTGCATGAATGAACTTGTATTATGATATAATGTGGCTACAAGACTTTATGAAATACACTAGTATATTATGGCTTGTATGTAATATAAGGCAGTGACCTTATGAAGGAGTTTTTAGCAACTTAGAGTAGGAGTTATGACTTAAAATTTGGTATAAATATAGACAAGATACAAAGCTTTAAATTGACATCAAGAATTTCACATTTGGTTAAGTTTTCGATTATATATGATTTTTCAAATTTAGAGAAAATAATCTGAAAAGTGATAATTTTGCAAGTTATGAGGAAATAAGGTTCAAGAGATATTTTGAAATATCAAATAACTGCAATAATTTACAAGGTTAAAGGAAATGTCTTGAGTTTTAAATATATGTACGCCTCATTTGGATAAGGGATGAAGGAAAAATTAATTTTTGAAATTAAGGCAAGAAAACTAGAATTTCCAAATTTACCAAATGAACAGTAATTTTTCAAAGAATAAACTATATTCATTTGGACAATCAAATCTCAGTTTTATATTTTTTTCCACAAAGTTTGATGAAATATATTTCAAAATAAATTTAAACCACTTCATTTCTATTATTTTAGATTTAATTATAAATTTTCAAAGTTAGATCTGTAATATGAACAATAATCACGAATTTTAATCTTTGAAAATTCATTCTTTCAAGCTAAAGAGATCTAAAAGTGGTTTAAACTACTTCCAATTAAGCATAATTGAAGGTAAAAATAAGAACACAGTAGATTACACTTGTATCTCATCGTACTAATTCCCTGTAAATATCTATCCCATTATCTATCTCTTTCATCTCTTTATATTAATTTTGGAAAAATTACTGAGGATATTTATCTTTACTTACTATGTCCAAGACCTATTTATTAATTTAGGAATCTGAGATAGCTATTGTATCAGGCTATCTTGCTTTAATTGGACTATATTAATTCATTTAGCTTAGGTTGCCACTTTAGTCCTCTTATTTAGGTTGATATTTGGTTAAAGAGGTGAACCAGGATTATAGGATATATCAAGATGTTTTAGTTAGAGCTTAGGAGGCCTATCAGGCCTTTGGGCTAGATACTTTCCTTTTAGAATACTAGATAAATATCATGAATGATATTTTACCTACAACTGAGATATCAATATTAGGATTAGATCAATGTTTCACTAAAGAACCTCCAAACTCTATACCAAACTGGATCTTTCTAGTTGAGGAGTTTGTTAGAACTTTTAAGAAGATGTGATATAAAAATTATGTATGACAATGTTGTACATGTATACAAGTCATGTATAACATAAATGTGTATGACAATATAAAAGTTATGCATGAAAGATATGTACATGTGTATGAGAAATGAGACATGATAGTATGTATGTATGATGTTTTGAAAATTGTAAAAATACAATGTTATAAATGAAGCATAAGTTATTTTATTTATTTCATTCCCTCTCATAGTTAGATAGTAAAACAAAATGGTTTGAATAATATGAACTATTTAACCAGAGTAACCTCAAAATCCTATAGACATTAACCAGTTAATCTTGGAATGCTTAGAGCAACAATAAAATATGATAGAAGACATAAGGGCGATTCAAGCTTGACCAAGAAAGGGATACTATTATAGTAGTAGTAGTAGCAGAAGCTATAGGTAATAAAGATAGACATAACCTATAGGAGCAATTAACGTAGAACCAGAAGTTGTGCAATAGCTAGTAGAGCTACCAGGCAAGTTGAGTCGGTGGTTAACCCTATTGGTATCTAGCAATAGATGAAAAAATTTTGTAAGCACAATCCTCCAATATTTAAAGGGACATTTGATGCTCAAGTGGTAGAGAACTGGATCAGTCGGCTAGAAAATATTTTCAAGGTGCTTGATTGTCCGTCTATAAGGAAGGTTTAGAAGGTCATTTATCAGCTAGAAAGAGATGCATACTAGTGGTGGAAGAACATCTAACTATTGCTATAAGCAAGGAATATTCCTATTACATGGGAATTATTTCTTGAACAATTCTATAAAAAGTATTTTTCCCATTTAGTGTATGATGAACAAGATGTTGAATTCCTTATGCTGAGGCAAAGAGAGAAGGAGACATTTGATGAATATTTCACTATTTTTATTCATCTTTCTCAGTATTCAACATATTTCTAGCAAGTGGATGATGAATTATGGACAACAGAGAGAATGATCAAAGGACTAAATGCTACTTAAAGGAAAAGTGACTCCTCAGCAATATAGTTAATTTAACAAAGTGGTGTGCTGAATAATTGAAAATAGCCTGAACCATCAAACATTATTCAAGCCAATATATAAGGGAAATGTTGCTCTTGAAAAAGATCAACCAAAGCCAAGATACTACTAGTGGTAGTGGCAATAAGAAGAGAAAAAGGCAATGACAGAACATAAGGCATACTCGAGGAAACTTTCTAGGCAATGTTGGCAACTAATACTTAAGGTTTCAAGCATGTGATAAGTGTGGAAAGAATCATGGTGACAGGCCATGTTTGATAGGATAAAATGTCTACTATACATATAGGAAATCTAGACATTTCTCTAAGGATTATCCTTAAACTGTGGAAAGGCCATGAGTCGAAGGTCGAGTGTTTGCACTTACAAGGGAAAAAGATGCCCATAAATCACTTGATATGATCCAAGGTACCATTCATCTCAATAATCACTCTGTGATTGCTATGTTTGACTCGGGTGCAAGTCATTCATTTGTTTCTTATGATTGTTCTAAACAACTAGGCCTTACAGTTAGCAAGTTGTATTATGATATGTGTTATAACCCCTACAAATGCTAGAGTAGTTACATCTAAATAGTGTTATTTGATATAAATATTGTTGCACTACTCTATACTTAATATGTATGCCTTTATGAGAAATTGATGTCATGATTAGATTAAACTGGTTATCTGTTAACAACGTAAGGCTAGATTATAAGAACAAGACCCTAGTTTTTTGTCTGAAGGCAACAAATTTGAGTTTATAAGTAAGATTGAATTTTATAACGGAGCCTTAGGCAGATAAATGTTTATGTAAAATATGTCAAGGGTATATGGTCTTATTTTTTCTTCAAGCAGAAGATGAAGAAGGGATTGAGGAAATCCCAATAGTCTAAGAATTTCCTAAATTGTTTCCAAAATAAATTCAAGGATTGTCTCTTGAATAAGAAGTAGAGTTTGTAATTGATATTATACTTGGAGCTGGACCAGTATCCAAAGGCCTATATCTTATGGCTCCTAATGAGATGATTGAATTAAAGAAGCAGATTATGAGCTTTTAGAAAAGGGTTTCATCTGACCCGGTGTTTCACCATGGGGTGCTCTGATATTATTTGTTAAGAAGGATAACAGTTTAAGATTATGTATAGATTATAGGGAGTTGAAAAAAGGTACTGTTAATAATAAGTAACCTTTCCCCAGAATTAATGACCTACTAGATTAGTTGGCCAAAGCAAGTTTATTTTTTAAGATTTATTTAACATTAGGCCACCACCAACTTAGGATTAAGTCAGATGATATTTCAAAGACTACTTTTATAACTTGATATGGTTATTTTAAATTTCTTTTGATGCCATTTGGTCTAACAAATATACCTACAATTTTCATGGATTATATGAACATAATTTTTTGGCCCTATTTAGATCAATTTGTTGTGGTCTTTATTGATAATATCCTAGTGTGCTTCAAATATTCATAAGAGCATGAAAGGCACTTGAGAATTATCCTTAGTACTTTTAAAGAAAAGCAGCTATATGCTAACCTTAGTAAAGTTAGTTTTAGCTTCAAGAAGTCAAATTTCTCGGTCATGCCATATCCCATGAAAGGGTACTTGTGGATCCTAGCAAAATTGAAGCAGTATTAATGTCACATCCTTATTTTTAACCTTAATTATACCCATTTGGAAGTCCTTAGAATCAATTACATAGCTCTTTGCCTTAGAAACAAGTATTTTCAAAGGAATTGCTCTCGGGTACTGTTCATGTTACTGTTCATTTGGTAATTTTAGAACATGTACCCAAATTTAAAAATTCATAACTAAATGTAGAAAAATAAAAATAAGGTGGTTCCAATTTATAATGAAAGATATTTCATTTAAATTTGAGGAAAAAATATAAAACTGAGCTTCCATTGTCCCAATGAAATCAGTTTATTCGTTGAAAATCACTGTTCATTTGGTAAAATCTGGAAGTTCCATTTTCTTTGCCTTAACTTAAAAAAATCATTTCTCTTTGGTTACTTGACCAAATGAGACATGTTACCCATGGATTTAAAGTTCCAGATGTGTACTTTAAGTCCATAAAAGTTTATAGAAAAACTCATTCAGTTGCTATATTAAATCTGTTGGAAATCGTGCCCTAGGGGCCAATCATTGTCTTATGAACATTATTGATTTATGAATTTATTAATTGAGTTATCATATTATTTGCATGTTTACTATGATGACCATCCTTGAATAATTCATGATATTATCCTAAATGTCCCTGGTCGATCATCTATGTGGGAGCACAGATGAAATAAGACCAGTATGACTTTGAAGATGTATAGAGATATAAATCAAAGTCATAAGCACATGTAAGAGTACAGGGTGTTGGACCGACCCGCTATGAGAGAACTGCATGGGTAACGTCATAAGCTTCTCTCATATACAAACCATGTCAATATGCCCTTTGACCTGAGATCATCATGGATTCCTACATGACAAAACGCTCAGCTTTGACCTAGTCAAAAGTCACTTTTGACCGAGTGATCATAAAGACTATGTTCGGGCTTAGTGGTTTTTCATGCGGAGGAATGTGAATGGTCAAGATGGAATTTGTCCCTCACATTCGTGGAGAGATATTACTGGGCCCCTCGATGAGTGAGTCTGAGAAATGTATGGCCATACTGTAATGGAAAGGTAGTTCCATTTCTATAGTCAGACTACTCAGGGATCGAGAAAGTAACGGTCGGGAATAGGAGGATGACATTATCCATGCCTCATCCATGACCAAAATATCGCGTGACAGAAGGGACATGATATGGTTGTATAAAAGGTTACATCGTTTATCGATCCTCATATGATTTGGGTAGTTGTTATGTCTTGCTAGAGACCGCTTGCGACTTGTGGGCTAGTATAGCAAATGGCCCACTGCCAACTTCATATGGGCCTACAGGGTCGCACACAAAATAGCCCAACACGAGCTATGATGTCCAGATTCATTGAATCTAAGACATGTCCAGATTCAATGAAAGATCCAGGTGAATGTATATATATTTATTTATATTTATATTCGTATATATATAAATTCGTATATATATATATTATATATATATGAGATATATGAGATTTAATTTATAAGGATAAATTAAATCCCTATCACGTTTGAATTCGAAATTCAAATTGATAGGATATCTCATATAAGAGATATTTATAAGATTTAATTTATAAGGATAAATTAAATCCCTATCACGTTTGAATTCGAAATTCAAATTGATAGGATATCTCATATAAGAGATATTTATAAGATTTAATTTATAAGGATAAATTAAATCTCTATCACGTTTGAAATTCGAAATTCAAATTGATAGGATATCTCATATAAGAGATATTTATAAGATTTAATTTATAAGGATAAATTAAATCTCTATCACGTTTGAAATTCGAAATTCAAATTGATAGGATATCTCATATAAGAGATATTTATAAGATTTAATTTATAAGGATAAATTAAATCTCTATCACGTTTGAAATTTGAAATTTAAATTGATAGGATATCTCAAATTTGATTTATGGGAATAAATCAAATATAACTCAGTCTCATCTTTATTTAAAGTTAAATAAATAGGTAATTAAATCTGTGGGACGGATTTAATATTATTTTATTTAATTAGTTTCTTATAAAATTATACAATATATGATATTGTATCAATTCGGAATTAATATAAGATTAACTCCAAAATTCAATTAGGTTAAGTGGAAAAACGCATAGCATCCTCTATATCTGATTGGAGGAGCTACGTTTGAAAATAACACAGAACACAAAAGGCCGAATAGAATCTGCAAAAGGTTTGCAGACAAGAAACTGCTGAAATAGAGACGGAGACTTGTGAAAGCCTTGGAGGGACAGGAGACGCTAGCACGTCGTTCGTGGTTGGAACGCTGTTCGTGTGGATACCAGTAGAGGAAGCCGACCTGAGGCGTCGACTTCTTGTGATCGGAAAGAGACCACCGTCCGCGGAGAGAATCTGTGAAGGTCGCTGAGGAACACTCCGTCGATTTCTTGCGATCAGAAAGAGATCACCACCCACGTAGAGAAGCTGTGAAATTTGCTGAGCAACACTAAGGGTAATGATTCTTTCCACTTGACTTAAACACATACGGCAGATCCTGGCAAGGAATGGAAAATTTTTAAAGTTTATTTCCGCTGCGTGTCTTCTAATTCCTTACAAAATCAACGTTGAAACACCACTGCCTCTGGACACTCACTTTATCTTAGTTTCAGATTTTAACTCCAACTTTAAAAAATCATAACAAATCAAATTCTTAACCAATTGAAGCATTCTTGATGTTCATTTAAATCTATGTATCTTAACTATAATTATGCCAAATTTCAAGTTCAAACTCATTGATTTAGATCTTGTAAATATTGTCAAAAGGTCACAGCCTTAGAACACCAACACATGAACATTCAATATACATTCCAGCATATGCTTCCATAATGTTAAGCAACTCATTTGACTTATTGTACATGTTTAACCATCCATGCTTACCCTATTTCCTTGAGAAGTTCCAGCACCTATGACATGGTTATACATATGGGAGGAATAAGATTTCATGGAAATCCCAATAGCAAGACACACAAACCATAATATCATGCATGATTAATTGGATGCTTAGAATGTTATTATGAGATGAGAGCTACTTCAGAATGGTACATAAGAAAACTCTAACATGCATATTGTCATGATATAACTTTCAAGGAGTAGCAATCATTCATACTTCATCATCAACATGATGGCATAATCTCAAGCTTAACCAAATACCATAATCAACAAACAAACATACAATCAAGCATACATAAAACTATAGTTAGGTTTTCTTGCTACCTCTTAGCTATTCTTGTCAAAGACTTCTTGAGATGATCTCCTTCCTTTATAAATGTCAAAATCTAGCCATTACAAAGTAATATCAAGTTATAACTCAACTTGAACACAAAATCAAGACTAGGTTTTCACTAGTTTCCATTCTTTCTCTATTTTATGTTTCATCCTTCCATCTTTCCAAAATAAGTTCTCATGGTTCATTTCCACATAATTTTTCATACAGAATCCAAATATGAAGCTATAATTTCCAAAATCAAATCATGTCACAAGCTGCTATACAGAACCGAAACACACCCTTAATTTTCCAAAAATTCACATTTTGATTCCAGTGCTTCCAATACTTGTTCTCCCACTTTATCCCCACACAATTTTCCATTTTAGACTCATTGGAACCATCAAAATTATGAAATTTCAACATATGAATAGTGTCACATATAGTAGCAGCCATGAATACAAACTTCTAATCACATGCATACTTGGATTTCTAAGCTTATACCACTTGATTCTGCTTGTTTAAGCTTATCTAAACTATCCATAACATAAAACTTATATACTAACCACATATTGATAGCACTTCCAGCAGCAACCACAAGGAAAATAGGGCACAAAAACCCCTTAAAACCAAGAGCTAACTGTCATATCCCAATTTTTAGGCTTAGAAGCTCAGTTTATAGCCTAAAAAAGGCATACTACTAGACCCTATTATACAGGAGTCCTAGAAGTATATAGATGATGTTCAGGGACTAAACTACAAGAAAGTGAAAATTCAAGGAAAATAGTGAAAGTCCCTGTGGGCATAACAGAAAAGAAAGAAGTATTTCTTGGGAACTGAGCCACCAGAGTGCTTGGGCTTGGTTAGAAACCCAAGATGACATTTTAAAGCCCAAAAATGTAGGCCCAAGGATTATGGAAGTTTGAGAGGCATTAAAATAATATTTTAGTATTTTCAATAAAGTAAAGTGACCCAGTCAAAGATAGAAATGGGAAAAGTGATCTGGAATCATGAGGTAGCATAAAAGGGACTCACAAGGTGCCACATGACATAATTATAGAAAAAAAGAAAAGTTAATGACACATGTCATGATATTAGAAAATGGGAAAAAGTAAAAAGGACACGTGGCACAATCTCGACCGTTTATTCTAGGAAAAGGCTCTAGAATTCTCTGGAGAGGCTGAGTCAGCTGGTGAGGTGTCCCAAGGGCCCCACCAATTGTACCACATACCCCCTGAGGTGTCCCTTGAGGTGTCCTTAGATGATATCATATTGGTGAGTCATCAAGGAGGATGATGCTATCGTGATGATGCAGTGAAGCTTCTTGAGGAAGCTAAGCGATCTGGGCCATTCATCATGATTCGATCTGATCAATTAATTCCACCTCCACTCACCTATAAATAGACCCTTCCACCTTCAAGGAAAGCCATGGCCAAGCATGGCATAAAGAGGAGAAAGAAGAGAGAAAAGAGAAAGAAAGAAAGAAAGGAAGGAAGAGAAAGAAATGAGGAGTTCTTGTAGAGCCAGGAGCAGTTTAAAGTAGAGCTTCAGAATGAGGTAAGTAAGTTATCTAGTCCCTGCTCTAATAAAGTAGAGGATTGCTCTTAATAGTTAGAATAGAGAAATATCTCTATTAATAAAGGTAGCTAAAGGTAGAAAGAAAGCCATGGGAATGTCAGGTTAAGGATATTACTCCTAGTTAAGCATGAGGTAAGTAGAGCTATACTGGATAATAATAAAGATGTTATTATGATATGTATAGGCTCTAACTTATGATAAGAAGGGACCTTAGAGACAAGGCTAAGAGTAGGAAGGAAAGGCTACACACCAGGTAGTAGACTTACCTACTTGTATGCTTATACTGCTTAGATGTTTTATGTCACATCCTTACTTTTAACCTCAATTATACTCCATTAGAAGTGATTGGAACCAATTACATGATCATTTGCTTTGAAAACATCCATTTCCAAAGATTTGCTCTTGGGTACTGTTCATTGTTACTGTTCATTTGGTAATTCCAGAACATGTACCCTACTTTAAAAATTCACAATTAATTGTACAAAAATCAAAATAATGTGGTTCCAATTTCTAATGAAATATATTTCATAAATATTTGAGTGAAAAATATGAAACTGAGGTTCTCTGGTCCAAATGAAATCAGTTTATTGGTTAAAAATCACTGTTCATTTGGTAAGAATCTGGAGGTTCCAGTTTCTTGGCTTAACTTCAAAACATCATTTCTCTTTGGTTACTTATCCAAATGAACTGTGTTACATATGGAATTAAAGCTCTAGACGTCCTATTTAATATCACCAAATTTCATAGAAAAGTTTGTTCATTTGATATATGAAATCATTGCGTGAACGTCACTGCCTCTCAGCACTCGTTTTATCTCAATTCCAGATCTTACTAGCAAATTTGGAAAATCATAACAATTCGGATATTTATCCAATTAAGGCGTTCTTGGTGTCCATTTAAATATCTGTATCTTATCTAACTTCACACCAAATTTCATACTAAAACTCGTTGGTTTACATATCAAAATCATCATCACATCACCACAGCCTCACAACAGAGTTACAGAAACATATACCTTGCATGCTAGCATATCATCCCATAGTGTCATGTGAGTCATATAACTTATTATACAAACTTAATCATTAACATTTACTCTCTTCCCTTGAGAGGATCCAGCACCTAAAACATAGTTATGCATGTGGAAGGAATGAGATTTCATGGAAATCCCAATAGCAAGTTACACAAACTATAATATCATGCATGAATAATTGTATGCTTAACATGTTATCATGTGATGGGAGCTATTTCATAATGGTACATAAGCAAACTCTAACATGCATATTGTCATGACATAACTTTCAAGGAGTTGCAATCATTCATACTTCATCATAACATGATGACATAAGCTCAAGCTCAACCAAACACCATAATCAACAAGCAAGCAAAACAATTAAACAAACATGAGTTATAGTTAGGTATCCTTGCTACCTCTTAGCTATCTTGGTCAAGACCTTCTTGAAGTGCTTTCCTTCCTTCACAAATGTCAAAACCTAGCCATTACAACATAATATCAAGTTACAACTCAACTTGAAATCAAATCCAAGACTAGGTTTTCACTAGCTCCCTTTCTTTCTCTAATTTATGTTTCCTACTTCCACCTTTCCAAAATAAATTCTCATGGTTCATTTCCACATAATTTTTCATGTAGAATCCAAATATGAAATCATAATTTCCAAAATCAAAACATACCAATTGCTAGAGTGCCAAACCGAAATGCATGCTCTTGTTTTCCAAAAATTCTCATTTTGATTCCAATGCTTCCAATACTTGTTCTCCTACTTTATCCCCACACAACTTTCCATTTTAAACTCATTGGAAGCATCAAAATCATGAAATTTCATCATATGAACAGTACAACATACAGTACCAGCAAGAACACAAAACCCTAAATCCAAACATACTTGAATTCACAAGCTTATACCACTTGATTCTAGCTTGTTTAAGCTTGTCTAAACTATCCATAACATAAAACTCATATTTTAACCACATATGAGCAGCACTTCCAGCAGCAACCATAAGGGAAATATAGCATGAAAACCCCTTAAAACCATGAGCTAACTTGCTAGAACAAAGCTCAAGATCAAGGGAGATGATTACCTTGCTTGTTACTTCACTTTGGTTGCTTCTTTCTTGGTTGAATGGAAATTTTGCAAGAGTTTCCCTATGGTTCACCATGCATTCCGAAGTGTTCTGAATAGGGGGGTATTTATAGAGAAATTTGGGTTGAAATGGATGGCCAAGATTGATTTGGTTACTATTTGATCTAAAGGCTCACATTTAATCTTGGATTTTACTTTTTCTAAAAAACATAATTATTACATCATGTGGGACAGCTCATGGGACACCTAAGAGGGTTAGGTGGCGTGCTGCCCATGCAAAGAACATTCTGGAGAAATTCTAGTCCAATCCGGTACCGATCAGTGCAGTTTCATAACAACCGGACTGTGTTCTGTTCCTAATTTTTTTATAACATACCAGGATATGTATTCTATCCTGGAAATTAATGTCTAGGCTTCTCATATCATTGAAAATGTTATACTGAGTATTTATCTGCCATCCATCCCTTGGAAAATGACCAAAATACCCTTAGTGTCCTTTCCTGCACTGTACTAACCCTAAGGGCAAAATCATCATTTCACACCTCTTTACACTGCCTCAGGGCATATATTGACTCTATATAATCATATTTATACTATGTCCCACATTTTTGGCCTGTCCATAATGACCAAAATGACCTCCATCCATCACTGGTACAGTATGGGCATCCATGGGCATTTTCATAATTTCATACTTTTCTTGGACTGCTCTGGTATCTGGCCACATAACTGTCCAATCACCTTAATGGGCTTATGATGGTGCCATTTGGGCCTTATTATGGGCTTATTGCCTGTATTGCCTTTATGGCCCAATTCACGTTACAACTCTCCCGATCCTATTTATCGGGTAGTTTATTGCACTGAAAAATCTGGTTTGGCTTCTACAGGATTCCTTTTCTAATTCTGTCAATTTTATAAATTCATATATTAAATATATGAATTTCCTATAAAGTCTCATATGATTTTTAGATCTGAAAAATACTGTAATAATTCCTTCTGACTTCAGGAATTTATATCTATTAATCGGGACCTCATCAAAATTCTGTGTTGCGTTAAACTGACCGGAATATTTTTGTCTATCTACTGGTAAAATTTGGGTCTGATATGATTCTGGGCATTTTTGGCCTGTTTTGGCTCAACTTTTCCATATTTACATTTAGGTCCCTTAACTTTTGAATAATTGCACTTTAGTTCCTGAACTTTCCATTAATTGCATTTAGGTCCCTCCTTTTATTTCTATTTCAACTTTTTGTCTTCAAACTTTTCAATTTACATTTTGGTCCCTATTCTTTCCTTATTTATTAATCCTTCCATTTCTTTTTGCAATCTGATACAGTTTATTCCAAGAATCTTATATCTATTGCAGATAAACTGTACAGGTACATCAGGTCAGAAAATTGGGGATATGACATTTCTCTCCCACTTAAAATAAATTTCGTCCTCAAAATTTATATTACATATATACTAAGGAAATAGTTCAGGGTATATCTCTCTCATCCTTTCCTCTGCTTCCCAGGTAGCTTCATTCTCTGTTAATCCCTTCCAGACCACCTTAACTAGAGGAATCTGCTTATTTTGCAACTGCTTGACCTTTCTATCTACTATATGTACTAGTCCAACTTCATAATTCAGGTCATCTCGCAGTGCAATATCATCCTGCTCAATCACATGTGATGGATCTGGAACATACTTCTTTAATTGGGAAACATGGAACACATTATGAATCTTGCTGAGATGTAGAGGAAGAGCTAATTTATAAGCCACTGATCCTACTCTTGAGAGGATCTGAAATGGCCCAATGTATCTAGGATGCAGCTTCTTTACTTTGATTGATCGTCCGGCTCCTGTGGTTAGAGTCAACTTAAGGAATACATGCTCTCCTTCTTCAAACTCCAACGGCTTCCTTCTAACATCAGCATAACTCTTCTGTCTGCTTTGAGCTGTTAATAGCCTTTTTCTGATCTTATCAATCTGTACTGCTATCTGGTTTACTAGATCAGGACCAAACATCCTCCTTTCACTCAACTCCACCCATCATAAGGGAGATCTACACTTCCGTCTATAAAGTGCTTCAAATAGAGCCATCTGAATGCTAGCCTGATAACTGTTATTATAGGCAAACTCTATCAACGGCATATGGACATCCCAACTTCCTTTGAAATCCAAGACATAAGCTCTTAACGTATCCTCAAGCGTATGGATCGTTCTCTCAGATTGACCATCTGTTTGAGGATGGTAGGCTGTACTAAATCTGAGAGTAGTGTTCATTTCTTTATGTAAAGCTCGCCAAAAGTTTGATGTAAACTGAGGATCTCTGTCAGAAATAATACTACTGGGAATTCCATGTAGTCTAACAATCTCTTTTATATAGAGTTTTGCCAGCTTCTCTAGGGAATCCTTTTTATTGATTGCTAGAAAATGAGCTGACTTTGTTAATCGGTCAATTATTACCCATATAGCATTATGCTTAGTAGGAGTCATGGGCAGTCCTTCAACAAAATCCATGGCAATGCTGTCCCATTTCCACTCGGGTATCTCTAGTGGTTTCCCTGCTGGCTTCTGATGCTCAACTTTTACCTTTTGACATGTCAAACATTTGGACACATAATTTACAACATCTTTCTTTAATCCAGGCCACCAAAATAAACTCTTCACATCATGATACATCTTGGTCATACCTGGATGTACTGTATACTTGCTTTTATATGCCTCATCTAGTATCTTTTCTCTCAATCCCATTGCATTGGGAATATATGGTCGTCCCCTAAATCGTAGTAATCCATCTTGGGACACATCAAAGTTTTTAGTTTCCCCTCTTTCCAGCTTACCTTTAAAAATTTCAGCGAGCCTATCTTGCTCCTGAGCCTCTTTTATCTCATCCTCAATAAAAGCTTTAATCTCTGTTCCTCCATAAGAACTTTCTGATGTCTGCATTTGATACAGAGGACTCCAATCTCGAACATCTTCTATCAGTTCTAGCTCTTTGATCATGAGACTAGCAACCTGCACCACCTTTCTGCTCAAGGCATTGGCCACTACATTAACTTTTCCTGGATGGTATTTGATCTGGAAATCATAATCTTTTAGAAATTCCATCCATCTCCATTGCCTCATGTTCAATTCTTTCTGATCTTACAGGTACTTCAGGCTTTTATGATCACAGTACAGTTCTATGTTAGCTCCATGCAAGTAGCACCTCCATATCTTGAGAGCATAAACTACCGATGCAAGCTCCAGATCATGCGTGGGATAATTCTCTTCATGTGGCTTTAACTGTCAAGAAGCATAGGCTACCACTCGTCTTTACTGCATCAACACATATCCCAACCCCTACTTGCTAGCATTAGTGTAGACTACATAATTCTGAGTTGGGTCTAGAATAATCAGCACAGGAGTCATGGTTAATCTCTGCTTTAGTTCATGAAAACTTGCCTCACACTTCTCATCCCACTTAAACTGCTGATTCTTTCTTGTCAGCTTGGTTAACGGTAGAGCAATTCGAGAAAAGTCCTTAATAAATCTTCTATAATACCCTGCTAAGCCCAGAAAACTTCTGATCTCTGTCACTGTCCTTAGTTGTTCCCAGCTTAGCACTGCTTCAACTTTGCTAGGATCTACAGCTACCCCTTCGTGGGATATGACATGACCAAGAAATTTGACTTCTTGCAGCCAAAACTCATATTTACTAAGCTTAGCATAGAGTCGTTTCTCTTTAAGAGTACTAAGAACAATTCTCAAATGCTCTTTATGCTCTATAGCAGATTTGGAGTACACTAGGATATCATCAATGAAAACTACCACAAACTGATCTAGGTAAGACCTGAAGATTCTGTTCATGTAATCCATGAAAATTGCAGGTGCATTCGTTAGACCAAAGGGCATCACTAGAAATTCAAAATGACCATACCGAGTCCTGAACGCAGTCTTTGAAATATCATCTGCTTTGATTCTGAGTTGGTGATAACCTAACCTCAGATTAATCTTAGAGAATAAGCTTGCTCCAACCAACTGGTCTAACAAATCATCAATTCAGGGAAGAGGGTACTTATTCTTAACAGTAATCTTATTCAACTCCTGATAATCAATGCACAATCTAAGACTGCCATCCTTCTTCTTGACGAATAACACTGGAGCACCCCATGGAGAAACACTGGGTTAGATGAAACCCTTCTCTAATAGCTCCTTTATCTGCTTCTTAAGTTCAATCATCTTATTGGGAGCCATACGATATGGGGCTTTAGATACTGGTCCAACTCCAGGTACGATGTCAATTACAAACTCCACTTCTCGTTCTGGAGGCAATCCCTGAATCTCCTTTGGAAAGACTACAGGAAATTCTTTGACCACTGGAATCGCTTCAATTCCTTTTTCTACTTCTGCTTGAACAGAAAAGAAGACCATATATCCCTGACATCCTTTTCGTAAACATCTATCTGCTTGAGCCTCCGTCAGGAAATTCAGTTTCACTTATGGATTCATATTTGGGGCTTGTGGACAAAGAACTAGAGTTTTATTCTTATAATCCAGCATTACATTATTGGCAGACAACCAATTCAATCCAATTATGACATCAATCTCATGGAATAGCATGCATATTAGGTCAAGAGTAGTGCAACAATATTCATATCAAATGACACTATTTAGACAGACATCTGATGTAGCTACTTTAGAATTTGTAGGGGTTGTGACACATATGGCATAATGCAGCTTGCTAATTGTAAGGCCCAAACATTTAGCACATTCATAAGAAACAAAGGAATGACTTACACCCGAATCAAACATAGCAATCACAGCATGATTATTGAGATAGATGATACCTTGGATCATCTCGGGTGATCTTTGTGCCTCTTCCCTTGTCATTGCAAACACTCACCCTTGAGTGTGCGGCCTTTGATAATCAGATGCTTGAGGACAACTCCTAGAGAAATGTCCAGGCTTCCCACATGTGTAACAGACATTCTGCCCCATCAAGTATGGTCTGTCTCCATGGTTCTTCCCACATTTGTAACACACTCTAGACCTCTGATCTCTATTATTTGTGTCACCCCTATAGTTTCCTCTGTTAGGCTTTCGGTTCTGCTGCCACTGCCTTTTTCTCTTCTTATTATAGCCACTGCCACTGGCTGCATTTCTATCCTGGTTAGGTCTCTCAGGAGCAGCATTCTCTCTGCTTACCGGTCTCATCAGTATCTGGTGATTCAGACTATTCTCAATAATTCTACAGGCCTCTACTGCTTTATTGAACTGATGGTATTGTTGAGGGGTCATCTTATCTTTCATAGTAGTATTCAATCCCCTGATCATCCTTTCTATCATCCATCGCTCATCATCCACCTATCGCAGGTAAGTGGAATACTGGGAAAGACGAATGACCTTTGCCAAGTATTCGTCAAATGATTCTTTTTCTCCTTCTCTTAGCACAAGGAATTCTGCTTCTCGTTCATCCCGCACTGACTGGGGAAAATACTTCTCATAAAACTGTTCAAGGAACACTTCCCATGTGATAGCAATGTGTCTGGCCTGCAATACTAGCTTTGTGTTCTTCCACCATCTGTCGGCATCTCTCTCTAACTGGTAGATTGCCATCTGTGCTTTACTCTCAGACGGACAACCCAGTACCTTGAAGATCTTCTCCAGTCTGCTGATCCAATCCTCCACTTTTTGTATATCGAATATTCCCTCGAATGTAAGAGGACTATGCTTACAGAACTTAGCCATCTATTGTTGAATACCAGTAGGATATACTGTTTGTCCTGTCTGTCTCGGCAGTTCTGTTGTCTGTTAAACTATCTCTGGTTCTGTATTAGCTGTACCTGCAGACTCTGGGTGTCTGAGGTTCTCCACTGCTTCAGCTATAACTGCTGCTATAGTAGCATCCCTTTCCTGCTCACTCCTTACTTGAGCAGGTTTTACTTCCTCTATCAGCTTCTGCTACAGTTCCAGCCGTTCTAGAATCAACTGATTAATATCTCCGACATTTTGGGGTTCACCCGAAGTACTAGCTCTTATGGTTCTTACCATTTTGTTTTACTATCGTAATAGGAAATAGGAAAGGAATATTATAATTAACATACTTTATATTTCATTAAAAACATAGCATACAGCAAGTTCAACAGCATTACTTCCATAACATACACACATACTATAGCCTCACTGTCATAAGTACATTCATAGGTTCACTTATGTATCAGTTTAAAATAATCTATTCAGAGCATTCCTAAGCCAGAATCCTATGCTCTGATACCAAAATATCACATCCTTACTTTTAACCTCAATTATACTCCATTAGAAGTGATTGGAATCAATTACATGATCATTTGCTTTGAAAACATCCATTTCCAAAGATTTGCTCTTGGGTACTGTTCATTGTTACTGTTCATTTGGTAATTCCAGAACATGTACCCTACTTTAAAAATTCATAATTAATTGTACAAAAATCAAAATAATGTGGTTCCAATTTCTAATGAAATATCTTTCATAAATATTTGAGGGAAAAATATGAAACTGAGGTTCTCTAGTCCAAATGAAATCAGTTTATTGGTTAAAAATCACTGTTCATTTGGTAAGAATCTGGAGGTTCCAGTTTCTTGGCTTAACTTCAAAACATCATTTCTCTTTGGTTACTTATCCAAATGAACTGTGTTACATATGGAATTAAAGCTCTAGACGTCCTCTTTAATATCACCAAATTTCATAGAAAAGTTCGTTCATTTGATATATGAAATCATTGCGTGAACGTCACTGCCTCTCAGCACTCGTTTTATCTCAATTCCAGATCTTACTAGCAAATTTGGAAAATCATAACAATTCGGATATTTATCCAATTAAGGCGTTCTTGGTGTCCATTTAAATATCTGTATCTTATCTAACTTCACACCAAATTTCATACTAAAACTCGTTGGTTTACATATCAAAATCATCATCACATCACCACGGCCTCACAACAGAGTTACAGAAACATACACCTTGCATGCTAGCATATCATCCCATAGTGTCATGTGAGTCATATAACTTATTATACAAACTTAATCATTAACATTTACTCTCTTCCCTTGAGAGGATCCAGCACCTAAAACATAGTTATGCATGTGGAAGGAATGAGATTTCATGGAAATCCCAATAGCAAGTTACACAAACTATAATATCATGCATGAATAATTGTATGCTTAACATGTTATCATGTGATGGGAGCTATTTCATAATGGTACATAAGCAAACTCTAACATGCATATTGTCATGACATAACTTTCAAGGAGTTGCAATCATTCATACTTCATCATAACATGATGACATAAGCTCAAGCTCAACCAAACACCATAATCAACAAGCAAGCAAAACAATTAAACAAACATGAGTTATAGTTAGGTATCCTTGCTACCTCTTAGCTATCTTGGTCAAGACCTTCTTGAAGTGCTTTCCTTCCTTCACAAATGTCAAAACCTAGCCATTACAACATAATATCAAGTTACAACTCAACTTGAAATCAAATCCAAGACTAGGTTTTCACTAGCTCCCTTTCTTTCTCTAATTTATGTTTCCTACTTCCACCTTTCCAAAATAAATTCTCATGGTTCATTTCCACATAATTTTTCATGTAGAATCCAAATATGAAATCATAATTTCCAAAATCAAAACATACCAATTGCTAGAGTGCCAAACCGAAATGCATGCTCTTGTTTTCCAAAAATTCTCATTTTGATTCCAATGCTTCCAATACTTGTTCTCCTACTTTATCCCCACACAACTTTCCATTTTAAACTCATTGGAAGCATCAAAATCATGAAATTTCATCATATGAACAGTACAACATACAGTACCAGCAAGAACACAAAACCCTAAATCCAAACATACTTGAATTCACAAGCTTATACCACTTGATTCTAGCTTGTTTAAGCTTGTCTAAACTATCCATAACATAAAACTCATATTTTAACCACATATGAGCAGCACTTCCAGCAGCAACCATAAGGGAAATATAGCATGAAAACCCCTTAAAACCATGAGCTAACTTGCTAGAACAAAGCTCAAGATCAAGGGAGATGATTACCTTGCTTGTTACTTCACTTTGGTTGCTTCTTTCTTGGTTGAATGGAAATTTTGCAAGAGTTTCCCTATGGTTCACCATGCATTCCGAAGTGTTCTGAATAGGGGGTATTTATAGAGAAATTTGGGTTGAAATGGATGGCCAAGATTGATTTGGTTACTATTTGATCTAAAGGCTCACATTTAATCTTGGATTTTACTTTTTCTAAAAAACATAATTATTACATCATGTGGGACAGCTCATGGGACACCTAAGAGGTTTAGGTGGCGTGCTGCCCATGCAAAGAACATTCTGGAGAAATTCCAGTCCAATCCGGTACCGATCAGTGCAGTTTCATAACAACCGGACTGTGTTCTGTTCCTAATTTTTTTATAACATACCAGGATATGTATTCTATCCTGGAAATTAATGTCTAGGCTTCTCATATCATTGAAAATGTTATACTGAGTATTTATCTGCCATCCATCCCTTGGAAAATGACCAAAATACCCTTAGTGTCCTTTCCTGCACTGTACTAACCCTAAGAGCAAAATCGTCATTTCACACCTCTTTACACTGCCTCAGGGCATATATTGACTCTATATAATCATATTTATACTATGTCCCACGTTTTTGGCCTGTCCATAATGATCAAAATGACCTCCATCCATCACTGGTACAGTATGGGCATCGAGGGGCATTTTCGTAATTTCATACTTTTCTTGGACTGCTCTGGTATCTGGCCACATAACTGTCCAATCACCTTAATGGGCTTATGATGGCGCCATTTGGGCCTTATTATGGGCTTATTGCCTGTATTGCCTTTATGGCCCAATTCACGTTACAACTCTCCCGATCCTATTTATCGGGTATTTTATTTCACTGAAAAATCCGGTTTGGCTTCTACAGGATTCCTTTTCCGATTCTGTCAATTTTATAAATTCATATATTAAATATATGAATTTCCTATAAAGTCTCATATGATTTTTAGATCTGAAAAATAGTGTAATAATTCCTTCTGACTTTAGGAATTTATATCAATTAATCGGGACCTCAAATCAAAATTCTGTCTTGTGTTAAACTGACCAGAATATTTTTGTCTATCTTCTGGTAAAATTTGGGTCTGATCTGATTCTGGGCATTTTTGGCATATTTTGGCTCAACTTTTCCATATTTACATTTAGGTCCCTTAACTTTTGAATAATTACACTTTAGTCCTTGAACTTTCCATTAATTGCATTTAGGTCCCTCCTTTTATTTCTATTTCAACTTTTTGTCTTCAAACTTTTCAATTTGCATTTTGGTCCCTATTCTTTCCTTAGTTATTAATCCTTCCATTTCTTTTTGCAATCTGATACAGTTTATTCCAAGAATCTTATATCTATTGCAGATAAACTGTACAGGTACATCAGGTCAGAAAATTGGGGATATGACATTTTATGTGATGTTTTCTTACCTTGATGATGTGAAGCATGTATGATTAAATAATGCTCTATTTATTTTTATACTATTGCCATATGTTATAATTAAGTAACATGGAAGCATGTATGTTATCATGATGCAAGCATGATCATTAAGTATACACATAGTAACATCAAGCATATAGTTGGATACATTGTATGGTTTATGTTTGCTACTGAGATTTCCCCAAAAATCTCATCCCCTTCCATGTAATCCCAATCCCACAGGTATGTTAGAAGAGGACTAAAGAAGCATGAAGAGAAGTTGGGGATTGGATAGTGCAAATGTTAGGACCAAAGTGCTGGAATTAGGGAAAAACGCAGGATGAACAGTAAATTTCATATGTTTACTGACATTGACCTGGTCAAGGCGTGATCAACAAGTTATTTTTTCCTGAAAGATCATTAAGTAAGATTCGTATAGCAATTTGAACCACTCCGTTTCAATTTTTATAGAATTAGTTATGATTTTTTGAAGTCAGGTCACTCCTTTAGAATTTACACAGTGAACAATTCTCGCTAAGAGTAAAATTCTAGATTAAGTAATTTGACTTCTATAGCCTTAAAAATGGCTCCAGATGCTACCATTTGGTCCCTGAGATGTATGAAAAGGAGGA
The DNA here is from genome assembly GCA_037074615.1 of Leucaena leucocephala. Taxonomy (NCBI): domain Eukaryota; kingdom Viridiplantae; phylum Streptophyta; class Magnoliopsida; order Fabales; family Fabaceae; genus Leucaena; species Leucaena leucocephala. Next base: position 4,233,006 of record CM073527.1, read on the forward strand.
TATTTCACTAACTTGCTAGACTAGAGCGCAAGAACAAGAGAGATAATTACCTTGCTTGTTGCTCCAAGTTGTGTGCTTCTTTCTTGGTTGAATGGAAATTTTGCAAGAGTTTCCCCATGGTTCCCAAGGCTTCCAAATCCATGTTGAAATGAGGGGGTATTTATAGAAAAAATTGGGTGGAAATGGATGGCCAAGATTGATTTGGTTACTATTTGATCTAATGGTCCATATTCATTCTTAATCTTGGCTTGCCCTAGAAGCCATGCTTTTGACACCATGCATGACATCATTTAGGGTCATGTTTTGCTGGAAAAATTAATTACACTGATAGAAAAAATTATAGTCTATTCCAGTACCGATCGGAGTAGTTTCATAAAAATCAGACTGTTTTTTGTTCCTAATTTTTACAATATTCTAGGACATGTATTATGTCCTAGAAATCAATGTATAGGTTTCTAATACCATTGACATTGTTAGAATGAGTATTTATTTGCCATCAATCCCTTGAAAAATGACCAAAATACCTTTGGTATTTTTTCTTGCACTATATTAACCCTAAGGGCATAATTGTCATTTCACCCCTCCTCGTACTACCTCAGGGCATATACTGGCCCTAACTAATCATCTTTATACCATGTGGGACATTTCTAACCTATCCAAAATGACCAAAAGGCCCTACATCCATCACTAGTACAAGCTGATCACCCAAGGGCATTTTCATAATTTTACACTTTTCTTAGGTTGCTTTGGACTCTGGCCTAGTTAACTGTCCAGTCACCATATTGGGCTCATGATGGCACCATTTGGGCCTTGGTGTGGGCTCATTGTCTTTATAGCACAATTCTGAAGACATCTCTACCGACCATATTTATCGGGTATTTTATCCCACTGTAAAATCCCATTTGACTTCTATAGGATTTCTTTTCCGACTCTGTCAATTTTATAAATTCTTATATTAAATATAAGAATTTACTGTAAGGTTTCATCTGATTCTAAGATCTAAAAAATACAGTAATAATTCCTTCTGATTCAAGAATTTATATCAATTAATCATGACCTCAAATCAAAATTTTGTGACTCCTTAAACTGACCGAATAACTTTGTCTATCTCTAGTAAAATTTGGGTCTAATCTGATTCTATAAATTTTTGAACCTTTTTCAGTTCAACTTTCTCATAATTACATTTAGGTCCCTGAGTTTTTACTTATTTTTATATTTAGGTCCCTAAACTTTTGAAAATTACCACTTTTGGCCTAACTTTTGTTTCTACTTTAACTTTTGGCCTCCAACCTTTTCTAATTTTTGTTTAGGTCCCTCTCTTCCTTTAAGACTCATTTAAACTTTATTATTTCTTCTGATCGTTGTCATAATCATTTCCAAACCTCTTTCTACTATCAGTATTATATAGATAGGGAAAAAATAGGATATGACAATTAAGATGGGAACAACTAAGGACAGTGACAGAAATTAGAAGTTTTCTGGGCTTAACAAGATATTATAGGAGATTTATTAAGAATTTTTCTCAAATTGCCTTACCGTTGATTAAGTTGACTAAAAAGAACCAGCAGTTTAAGTGAGACAAAAAGTGGGAGATTAGTTTACAAGAATTGAAGCAAAAGTTAACCACTACTCCCCTCTTGATTATTCTAGATCTAACCCAGACCTATGTGGTATATACTGATATTAGTAAATAGGGGTTAGGATGTGTGTTAATGTAACAAGGTCGAGTAGTAACCTACGCCTCTCAAAAGTTAAAGCCATATTAAGAAAATTATCCCACTCATGATTTGGCGCTTGCAGCGGTAGTTTATGCTATCAAGATATAGAGGCATTATTTGTACATAGCAACTATAGAATTGTTCTCTGACCACAAGAGCCTAAAGTATATGCATGATAAAAAAGAACTGAATATGAGATAGCGAAATAAATGGAGTTATTAAAAGATTATGATTTCCAAGTTAAATACCATCCAGTAATAGTAAATGTTGTCACTGATGCTTTAAGCAGAAAGGTAGTGCAGGAAGATGTCAGAGAGTAAAGTCCTTAATACCTGATAACCGTCATTTAATTATCAAACAAAATTAAGCTAACCAATAGTAAAGTGAAGGCTAACATAGGTTGATTCACAAGGAGTCTAGATAGATACTAAGATACCTAATTAATCTAATGAGCCACAAATGAATAAGTTAAAAGGATGGTGTATGATGAGATTTTATCTAACTTATGAAAGTAAATCCTATGCTATTGTTTATGCTTTTAAGTGTTTATGATGATAAGATGAATGAATGGCAAGTGTGTTCCCTTGGAGATTACCTTATCTTCATTATCCACATAATATGAGAAGTTAATCAGTTGAATTAGAATATGTTAGCTAACAACTCGCTAGCGTCTCAATCAAAGCTACAACTCGCAAACATTAAAAGAGATTATGAATCTTGCAACTCAAAGATAGAAGAAGATGAAGTAAACATATACAATTGTACTCTATTTTATGATTACTCTAATAAACTATAACCATGTACAACTCGGTCCAAGGATAAAAATTAATCAAAGTATCAATAATATAGAAATAAGAAATTTAATTCGATTCCTTTCTTCTTTGTCCTCTACTAACTCTAATTGAATCAATAAACCAAAAATAACAACATCAACTTGATACAATCAATATGGATTAAAGACATAATGAACTCCCTGTTCAGCTCAAGAATTATGGTTTAACATCATCTCTAAGAGAGCACAACAGCTTAGCCTTGCATTTCCATATGAAATTCAACAGCAACAAAAAACACAGCAGCAATTATGGTGAATATGGAAGAAGAAGATGAAGATAAGATTGAACTTTTCTCTAGTTTTATTGTCTAGAATAGAGAAAAGTTGCAGATGAGAGAGTAGAAAATGGAGAAGAAGAAGAATGATGGAGAATGGCGTGACTGGTGTATAGAATAGAATGGAGGAGAATATGGTGTAGAGTGATGTGATTGATCTGTGTGATATCAGGCATCAATATGGAATGAATATCTGATGAGTGCTACTGTGTATGTTATATAGCAAAATATGAAATGAAGGGATTCAATGGCAACTTGCATGAATTTGTTACAACACATGTGTGAATCACCAACTTGCATTTTGTTGTGCTGCACATATGCTGTAATCCCCATATGATTCTATTAGCATGTGCCTTCAAACAGCAGCCCACTTGGTCTATTAACCATGTGCTTAAATCTATTATCAGCTTCTTCAATCTAGTACATATCTAATGTCTAGCTATCAATTGATCTAATATGATGATTAATCACTGTAAAATAAAAATTTAATAGATTTTTATTAAATTAATCACTAAAATCAAGTAAATTAATTTCCACTTGTTCCATATTAATTTTATTAATTAATTGCTCATCATATTGGTAAATGGGGTAAAATCAATAATAAAACTCACTTTAAACATACTAAAAATCACTATAAATATGAGTTTATCAATACCATATACATATAATAGGAAACCCTTATAGAGGAATACATGTCAGAGCTTTAATTAAGGATGAGATAAAGGAAGCCTAGAAGCCTGATAAACTCACAACAATTTTTAAGGATAGGTTGAAGAGAGGGGAACTAAAAACTTTGAAATAAAGATGGATTGCTACGGTTTAAGGGAGAAAATTTTAGATGAAGCACATAAAAGTAGATATATAGTGCATCCGTGTATGACCAAGATATATCATGATGTTAAAGTTTATTTTTGTGGCCTGGATTGGAGAAGGATGTTGTAACCTATGTATCAAAATGCTTGACATGCCAGAAAGTAAGGATTGAACATCAGAAGCCATCAGTAAAATTGTATCCTCTAGATATTCCTGAGTGGAAATGGGACAATAATGCTATAGATTTTATAGAATGACTACCCATGACTCCAGCTAAGCATGATATAATTTGGGTATTAATTGATTGATTGATAAAGTCAACTCATTTCTTGGCAATAAATATGAGGGATTCTCTAGAAAAGATGTAGAAGCTGTATATAAAAGAGATTATTAGACTACATGGTATTTCAAGTAGTATCATGTCTGACAGAAACCCTAAATTTACATCTAATTTCTAAAGGGTTCTACATAAAAAAATGGACACTACTCTCAGGTTTAGCACATCCTATCATCCCTAGATGGATGGGCAATCTGAGAGAACAATCTAGACACTGGAGGATGTAGTAAGAGGTTGTGTTTTAGATTTTAAAGGGAGTTAGAATGTCATATACCATGATTAAAATTTGCTTATAATAATAGCTATTAGACTAGTATTTAGATAACCCCTTTTGAAACACTTTGCGGACATTAGTGTAGATCCCCATTATGCTAGGTAGAGTTAAGCGAGAGAAGAATATTTGGTGCTACTATAATAGATCAAATTGTAAAACATTGACATGATTAGAAAAAGACTGTTAACGACTCAAAGTTGGCAAAAAAATTATGCTGATATTAGAAGAAAACAATGGGAGTTTGAAGAAGGAGAACATGTATTTCTTAAGGACTCTAACTATAGGAGCCAGATGGTCAATTAAAGTAAAGAAGTTGCATCCCAAATATATATGACCATTTCAGATTCTTACTAAAATAGGATCGATAGCCTATAATTGGCTCTTCCTCCAAATCTCAGTCAGATACATGATGTATTTCATGTTTCCCAATCAAAGAGATATGTTCCAGACATATCACATGTGATTAAATAAGATGATGTCGCTTTGTAGGATGACCTAATATATGAAGTTGGAATAGTATGAATTATTGATCAGAAGATCAAACAGCTACCAAATAAATAGATTACCTTATTTAAAGTGGTCTGGAAAAGATTAACAAAGAATGAAGCAACTTGAGAAGCTGAAGAAAGAATAAGATAGAAGAAATATCTAGAATTGTTTACTTAGTATATATATAATGTAAATTTTGAGGACGAAACTTATTCTGGGGGGAGAGAAATATCATATCCCTAATCTTTTGTATTCAGTATATCTATATGTATTCAACATATATGAATAATAATAAAGGAAAAGGTTGCAATGTACTAGAAGATAGGGACTAAATTGTGAAAGTAAGAAAGTTATATGGCTTATGTGAAAGTTGCATCAAGGGACCAAATTGATATTAAGAAATTTCAATAAAATATTATAGAAAGGAATAAATACCAAGAAATAGGGTTTTGGGATCAAATTGGAGTTTTAAAATTTGAAGGGACTAAAGTGGAATTTGACAAATTTATAGACTAAGGTGTAATTTGTCAAATTCAAAGGGGCAAAAATATAAATAAGAGAAAGTTGAGCCAGAAAAGGCCCTGAATTTTCTAAAAATATTATAATCCCAAATTTTAATAATAAATAGAAAATGGTAAATGGTCAGACATATGTTTCAAAAATTTAATTTGATGTCCTAAATAATTGATATTAATTTATAAAGTTTGAGAATTATTACAAGGTCTTCAATACCTTAGAATCAGATAAAATTTTATAAGAAATTCTTATAATTAATATAAGAATTTATGAAACTAAAAAACTCAAAAAGGAGTTATGTATAATTTATTATAAAATTTAAGGTAAAATCAGACACCGATAAAAGATTTAAAGAAAACATATAGAATTTTTATCAAGACTTCTCGGTCTCAAAAATTTGTGAGGCATTATAGGAAATTAATTTTATAGTAGAATAAATTTATGAAAATGTTTGAATAATAAAAAGAATTATATATAATTTATCTCAAAAATCAAAGTGATTTAAGATACCTGGTAAAGGTAATGCCTTGGAATATGTGCCAAAAATAATGTTCTAGATTTGGACAACCAATATGGTGTCACATGAGAAGCCCAACACACCAAAGTCATGATTTTGAGCTGAAGGAATATTTCATGAAGGTTAGGAAAAGAAAGAAAGAAAAGAAAACTTAAGAAGCATTAGGTGGCATTGTGAAGTGTCTAAATAGACCCCACAATTCGCCACATGTAAGCCAAAGAAGGAAGAAGAGCTTTTTTCACGTGGTGAATTATAATAAAATAATACAAATAATTAGACTAATTATGATTAATATTAGTTAATTAAAGGAACAACAAATCAAATTCAAGATTTTGTCATTGTAATAATTAAGAAAAGCAAGGATATTTTGGACCTAATATGGCTAAAATTTGGCTATAAATATCCCCGTTATTTCTTCACAATGGCAACATACATGAACCCTTGGGGAGGTTCAGGGAAAAGTTTAATTGAAGCCAAAGAGAAGCAAGCAAACTGGTAACAACAACAAGGTAATTGCTTCTTTGAATTTTGGAGCTTGGCATGGAAAGATTTCTCTAAGGTTTGAATGGTTTAATGGCAATATCGTTTCCATAAGGTGCTGTTGGATGTTCTGCCATATCATAGGAAGAGTATGAATTTTATGTTAGGTATAAGTTAAATAAGCTTAAACAAGCTAAAGTCGAGTGAAAATAGCTTGGGAATTCAAGTATGCATGCAATTAAGGTTTTCGGTTCAATTCTGCCACTGTACATATAACTATTTATATATAATAATTTCATTATTTTAATTCTTTCAATGGGTTTAAAATGAAAAATTGTGTGGTAAAGTAGAGAAACATGTATTGGAAGCATTATAATCAAAATGAGAATTTTTGAAAAGTATAGAGGTACATACGGTTCTGTACAGTAGCCTAAGGAGAAAATTGAATCTAGAAATTCTAACTTTATATTTGAATTCAACATCAAAAATAATGTGAAAATGGATCATAAGAATTTATTTTAGAAAGGTAGAAGTATAAAACATAAAATAGACAAAGCAAGGAAACTAGTGAAAACCTAGTCTTGAATTTGTATTGGAATCAAGTTATGATTTGTAATGCTTTGTAATGGCTAGCTTTTGATATTTATTTGAAAGGACTTCAAGAGGATCTTGTCAAGGATAGCATAAGAGGTAGCAAGAATACCTAATTATAATGTTGTACTTGTTTGATTATGTGCTTGCTTGTTCATTGTGATGTTTGGTTGAGGTTTAGATGATATTATGATGATGATGATAATAGATGAAGAGATGAAACTCATTTCTATATGTCATAACAATATGCATATTATAGATTGCTTATATATGATCATAAAGTAACTCCTATATCATAATAACATGTTTTGCATTCAATTAAGCAGGCATGATATTATAGTTTATATGACTTACTATTGGGATTTCAATGAAATTTCATTCCTTTCATATGAATAACCATGTTTAGGTTCTAGAAATTCAATGGAAAAAGGGTTGAATATGAATGAATGAACTTTTATTATGATATACTGTGGCTACAAGACTTTATGAAATGCACTAGGACATTATGGCTTGCATGTAATATAAGGCAATTACTTTATGAAAGAGTTTTCAGCAACTTAACGTATAAGTTATGGCTTGAAATTTGGTATGAATATATCGAAGATACAAAGTTTTAAATGGACATCAAGAACATCACAATTGGTTAAGTTTTGATTTAATATGATTTTTCAAAATTAGATAAAATCTTAAAAGGAATAATTTCACAAGTTATGAGGTAGTAAGGTTTAAGAGATGTTTTGAAATATCAAATAAAAGAATTTTCACATGAAATTTTACAAGGTTAAAGGAAACATCTTGAGCTTTAAATTTATGTATAATATGCCTCATTTGGATAAGGGATTAAGGAGAAATGAATTTTTAAATTTAAGCCAAGAAAAATGAAATTTCAAATTTACCAAATGAACAGTGCTTTACCCTCTTATTAGGTATAAGGAATATACTAAACCCTTAATTGCCTTATCTAACTCTTAGGCATTACGCTTTTTTAGATAAGGGAGTCTCATAAGACTTATATTTAACTTTTATTGAACATATTTATTTTTATTTTTTTCGCCTGCAGGACTTCTATGTCCTTAGCCTGAAAGACTTCTATGTCATTGGCCTTACTGTAACCCATAACTGGGCCAGCTGCTTCCTTTCAGCTAACTAAGAAAGGGTCTTACTCACATCTCTATCATTCATACTTTTAAGTTCCCCTATCTTCAAGAATAACTATCAAGCGGGAAGCTATCTATTAATCTCAACTTTCCTTTAAACTTAACTAATTGAGGTTTAAAATTTATCTTAATTAACTGAGAAATTACTTTTATGTCTTATTAAACCTCAGTCTTCAATTTTCCTAAACCCTTCATCTCTAATTCATAATCTTCTTTGGACTATGAACAGATAACCCATCACTAACATCAATCTTAAATAGTTCTTAGCTAATCTGTTGCGTACTTTATTTCCTAATTAGAGCAAGTTTATCTTGCTCTATAACCTCTGTCTTATTCCAAAACATTTTCTATACCTATGCCATAACCTTTTGTTTTGATGCAAAAATGTCATATCATACTTTTAACCCCTCAGAGTATATATTCAAAATTGTATTTAATTAGCAAAAGCATTACTTTGGCCCAAAAATTAAAATTTTTAAATTTGACTACCGGGTATTGTTCATTTGATAAATTTTAAATTAACAGTCCAACTTTAAAAAAGCATAACTAATTTTAGAAAACACATATAAAGATGGTTTAAACATTTAATAAAAACTATTTTAGTGCTATTTAAGTAAAAATATTAAATTTAACATTAACTATCCCATTTAATCCAGTTAAATCATCAAAGTTTACAATTCATATTGTAAATTGTGAAAGTTCCAGATTCTATCCCTTAACTTTAGAAATTCATTTCTCTTAATATACACATCCAAATAAGGTGTGTTACCTATGAATTTAAAGCTCTAGATGTGTAATACATGTTCAAATTCATAAATTAATTCCCACATTTGGTAGGTCAAACTGGAGCCAAAGTAAAATTACTCTAGGACTTACATTTTTACCATTTCACTTTCTTCTTTTAATTCTCACAAATTAATCCAACATTCATAAACCATCAACTTGGTTTCTCATACAATGATACATCATGGGGTTATGTCATGATAATTTCATACATCTTTCTTTACATATAATGAAATATTACATAGCTGAACATAGTTGGCAAATTATACAATTCATGCTAGAATAAATAATTGCCCACTTTTTTTCTTCCATTCTTTAACTCTTCTCCATGCATACATTTTCCATCATGCTTGACCTAAATTGGTTGGTTATGAGAGAGTGAGATTTTGGAGAATCTCAGTAGCAAATAATATCATTCAATGCATACAAGATGAATGCAAGTGCATAACATGCTTCCTTTATCTTTCTTAAGATTTCATCTACATATTAGCATGCTAAATGAATTATCATAGCATATTATTCATACATATCATTCATCATCATCACATATCATAAACATATCAAACACAAGCATGAGCATCAAGCATACAAGAATTGGTAAGTTCACAACCTTAAAACTTTATCCTTTTCTCTTTTCTCCCTTTGTCTTCAACCAAACATTGGTTGCTTGCTCAACCTCTTTATCTCATTCCCTTTGACATCTCATGGACATAAATATAATTACATTGTGTATACAACTCATTAGAGCCCTTACAGAAATATTTTATATCAATTCCCTTAAAACCCCAAGATCTTAACTTAATTCTTGGAGTTAGTAGTTTAGCTTTATAATAATTATTTCCTTAGACCAATCCTACATAATGTTGTTCAAGGAATTAAAATATGATCTTGTAATTATGAAAATCAAACTCCTCGTATACAATCTGTCCAAAACCGAACAACACCTCCTTAAATTTCAAAAATTCTCATTTTGATTTTAATGCTTCTAATACTTATTTCTCTACTTTATCCCACACAATTTTTCATTTTAAATCCATTGAAAACATCAAAATCATAAAATTCCCACATATAAGCAATGATACATATAGTAGCAGCCAAGAGTATAAAACCATAATTGCATACATACTTGAATTTCTAAGCCAATACTACTTGATTCTAGATTATTTCAACTTGTTTATACTATCTATAACTCAAAACCAATTCTTGTCCAGCATTAAGACATTCCGTCCAACAGTACACAAGGCAAAAAAAAGAGTTTTAAACATTAAAATCATAGAGGAATCTTTTTACTATAAAGTCCAAGATATAGAGAAAAACAATTACCTTGGTTTGCTTACTTGTTTAGCTCTTGAATTTCCTCTTCTTCTTGCTTGAATTTCATTTGGCAACTCCTCCTCATGATTCGTAATTCTTGGTATAAATGTGAATAAAAGAGAGGGGTATATATATAGCCAAAAACATAAAGGAATCAAGGGTTAAGATTACAATGGTTGCTATTTGAACTAATGGCCAATATTTGTCCTTAAAGTTGTCTTGCCCACTAAGCCAAATTTTGACATCATCCATGATATCACTCAAGGCTATGTTTGGAATCTTTTAAAGGGTAAGGGCTTGTTTGGAAAATTTAATTCAATCCAGTACTGGCTCAGTCCAATTTCTCAAAAATCATATTGTTTTATGAATCTAATTTTTTTGAGATTCCATAATATCTTTTCTAATCTTAAATCTAGTATCTAGATTTTTTCTACCATTGACATTATTAGACTGGGTATAAATTTAATTATTGTCCCTAGGAAAATAACTAAAATGCCCTTAGTTATAATTTTGCACTAAAATAACCCTAGGGGAATAATTGCCATTTTACACTTTATAAGAATATTTTCTAACTTTAGTAAAGTACTCTTGTATCTCTATTTGACTTTTTGACCACAGAAAATGATCAAAATGCCCTCCATTCATCTCTTGGTCATTATTATAAACTAGGGGTATTTTTGTCATTTTGTTTTTTGAGTTTTTATGAACACTAGCCTCCATAAATATTGGAGCACATTATTTGGGCTTTCACCATATCTAACTCCTTTATTGGCTTAAATTCCAAGGAACTTCTCCTAACAATATTTATCGAGCATTTTATTTAACTTTAAATTCTATTATAAATCCTATATAATTCCTTTTTAAGTTCTGTTAGTTTCATAAATTCTTATATTAATTGTGAGAATTTTCTATAAAAATTTATCTATTTTTGAGGTCTATAAGGTCCAATAATAACTTCTAGACTTTAAAAATGAATATAAATGATTTGAAACTTTAGATCAAAATTCTAAAAAATATGCCTTGTCTAGTTATTATTCTTTATTTACTGGTAAAATTTGAGATTAAAGCACTTCCCAGCAATTTACTGGTAATAACCTCTTCTTCCTTCATATTGATTATTCTATAGAGATGTTCAGTAATTTTTTCTTTCTCTGCATCATCTTCCATTTGTTCAGTAATTGTCAGAGGAATAGATAGAACCAAAAGTATTGATAATATCTCTCAAGTTAAAGCAATATTTGATTTTCAGATAAAGCATTGTATAAGATTGTCATTGCTCTAAGATTTAATGAAAATATTTTCATATCATTTTCATTACAATCCTTTCTTGTTTTAAATTTAAAATCATTTGAAATGATCTCCATCATATCCTAATCAAGAGTTTTAAAAAATATGGTCATATGACCTTTCTAGTATAAAAACTCAGAATTTTCTAAAATATGATGAATAGTAATATCAAATCCTTCAGAAAAAATTTCATAATCAAGTACATCCATGATCTTTGTACTTGTGATTATTAAATCTTTTAACAAGTGGCCTTCTCTGATAATAAATGTTAATCTGGTTGTATCACCCAAGAGGAGGTGAATTGGGTGATTTTAAAATTTTTTAAAACTTAAAATATTTGAATGAATCTAAAGTTAAGAGTTTAGAATGATATCACCGAAGGAAGAAATTGATGAAGGATTGTACAAGTCAATTTATACTAGTTCAGTCTAATCCACTTAACCTATATCCTATCCCTAAATCACTTTTAAGTGTTCCACTATATTCTAAGATTCCATGGGCTCTTAGTACCTCAGTATATTCACATGAGAATTTCCTCTCACTCTGCCTTACAACCCTTAAGGTTAAAACCAATGATAATCCCTCTCACTCCCCTTTACACCTGTAAGACTTGAGCAATTCAAAAAAAGACTGCACTCTCTCTCAATAAAGGAATTTTTTATACATACTTTTGCTCAAGCTCTCAAGTTTCTCTCTTCTAAGAATTTGATATGCTATTAACCAAAGATGAGAAACAGAGTAAAATAAAGACTATCACTGAATATGAACATAGTGTATTGTAGGTATCTCTTGTTTTTCTTTTGATTTCCCAACTTCTTTAGCTTTCTCATTTTGGCTTCTTATTTTATACTTCATTCTTCATAATTCCTTTGAAGTAGCCATTGAGATAGTCGTTAGTGAATATAGTCATTATGCTGACGTGGACAATTAATGCTCTTTGCTCTTTAATTCATTTCCTTTGTTTGACCTACAAGTGATCTTTAAATAAGTTTTAGAGATGATGTATAATCAATATAAGCATAAAGCAAGTGTTTCTAAAAGATTGAAGATCAAAATATAATAAAGTCTTGTTTAAAACAATTTTCTCAAAATAGCTTGACTTATCGAAGAATACCCATATTGAAAAGATTTTTGATAAATTGCTGAAAAATTGTATTTGAAATAGTTTAAATCTAATTAAAAATGTATTCGATAAATCTTTAATGAATTGGAAAGAGATATTTCAGGATTTATCAAATAATTCTTATCAATGAACTCTTTGAAAAATATTCTTTCAAATATATGTTTACCGATTTATTAATATATTTCACAATACATCATTTATCGATGGGTTATTCAATAAATGAATTCTTTGAATAGCATATTAATAAATGCTAAAAAATATTATATCAAGTCTTTTCAAACATTAATATCTTTTCTCAAATTAGCATTTTATATATTTGGAAATCATATCTCATAACATCATGCATCAAATAAGAGCAAGAATATCATCTAACACATTTTATCAATTCCACAAGATATAGCATTGTAATCTTAATGAGATCATTAAGAATTAAGCATGTCAGCCATCAAAACAAGCCACAAGATCATATATTATTAGCTCAACTGAAAATGATTTACATACCAGAACAAGTCATGAGCATATAATCATTCAGCGAATAAGGAGGCTATGAATCCATGAAGATTAATCATTTAATTAACTCAAAGTAATTCATAAGCTCATCAAACTCAAGATTACCAATCAGATATATAGATGCAATACAATTTAGGATTTATTTATTGAAGAGTTATTCGATAACTTTTCTTATCAAATAGTCATTCGATAAATGAGTCTTTGAAATTAAAAGGTGTTTTTTGAAAACATAGTTCCATTCATAGAAGTTTTTATCGATAAATCCTTTGGTCAATTATGTCTTTGATAAAGCCTTTCACAAAATTGAGTATTTACAAAACTTATTAAAGGCTTATTTGATAAATCAACTTATCGAATAGAACTTTGAATAATTCCAGTTTTATAACAAAGTACTCAAAATTTTCATAAACCAAATTTGATGGATTTATTCAATAAGAAACCTTATCGAATAAGTCATCAATAAATCCATTTTATAAATCATATTTTCTTTCAATAGATTTCTCTTTTATCAAATAATTATCTCATCTATAAGCTTATCGATAAATACTCTATATCAGTTAAGACTCTTTTGAAATATTTTCTCAATTAATTTTCATCATCAAAACATTAAAACTTAACAGTTAGTTTATATTATTTGAATTGACTCTTTAATTAATTATAGTGACAACTATTCCTAAAGTGCCAATATTCTACCAAATTATTAGTCCTTATTTAATTATAGTTTAATTCATTTCCAAGATACATAAACAACTAATTAAACCATGAAGCTATAGTTACACGTTACCACAAATATTTAGAATTATCCATAGCCTAAATACTTATGACTATTTATCTAGATCTGGGTATTATCTTCACATCCTAGTCCATCAAGATCACACCTAGGTTAGATTAAATGGTGTCTAGTAACAAAATCTACATGAAAAACAAACTACTAGAAAAAAGATTTTTCACGGTGCTAATTAATGGCGGTTATATGAAAAACGTAGTTTAAAACACTTTTCATGGTAGTTTTCTACAAAACATTTTTCTCATTGTAAGTCACCGTTTAACTTTGTTATTTGCTCATTTTTCTTGCTTTTTTGTTGTTTATAAACTGTAATACATTATATGTGCTATAATCATTATATTAAAGACTTGATTTTTATAGTTTAGTATTGTTACATTAGTTCCTATTTGTTTATGGATGTGTTTTGGAGAATTTTATGAATTTGTGAGTGTGTTTTCGCTAATTTTTTAGTCATTGTTTATAAAATGTAATAAATCATATGGACTATCTTCCTTTTTTAAAGACTTGATTTTTGTATTATTTGGATTACTACATTGGCTCCTATTTATTTGTGGGTGTGTTTTTACAAATTTTGAAAAATAATACATTGTTATTGGACTTTTTTGTTGTTAATTGGGTTATTCAATACATTGGTTCCTATTTGTTAAAATTTTTTATAGTTGTTTTTTATTCATTGACTCCTATTTGTTTAGTCAATACTTTATGTTGTTAATATATTGCTAATTTTTCATTGTGTTTAGTATTTTTGTGTTATTTTTTGTTTGACCAATGTGAGTATTATGTAGGAAAGTTATAAATTAAGTTAAAAGATTTGGTTAACAAGAAACTTGATTGGCAAGTTTGATGAATTTGGTTATCATTTCATATTGTTTATATTTAAGGGAAACTCTGTCAAAATTCTTATAAAATATAAAAGACCAGTATATTCCCTTTAATTGTACAATTGTGCTAAATAATGATGTACGATAATGGATCGTAGTTGGATAAAAGTTAGAAAAACTACTAAGGAATATGAAGATGGACTAGAAAGGTTTCTTAAATTTGTTGTCAGAAATGCTTATAAGAAAAGTGATGGGTTATATTTATATCCTATGTAAATGTTTAAACTGTAATCGATTGTCTATTCTTGATATAAGAGAGCATCTTATATGTGATGGGACACATTTAAGATATACAAATTGGATTTGTCACTGTTAAATTAGAAGGACTCCTTAATATGACACGAGAAAGTCATGAACGATAACTTTAGGGATATGTTTCATGACATTATAACCGAGTCATTTCTATAGTTTTATTCTATATGTAAAAGTTTACTAAGTGATACTGAGTTGCCATTGTACATAGAGAGTAAAGATGAATAAAAAAGGTTGAAATTTGTGTTGCGATTTATGAATTCAAAATCAAGAAATGGTTTAATAGATTATAGTTTGATGGAATTGTTTGAGTTGTTGAGTGATACACTTCCTATTAGTAATACATTTCCAATAGGTATGTATGAGGCAAAGAAATTTTGTATCAAATGGGTTTGTCCTATAAGAAGATACATGCGTGCCTAATGACTGCATACTATACAAACTCAGTATGAAGGGCTGAATAAGTAGACTAAATGTGGCACTTCAAGATACAAAGTAAAGAAAGATGGTGGTGATTGTGATAAGATGTCTAAAGAATTTTCTTCAAATATTTGTGGTATCTTCCAATAATATTTCAGTTTAAACATTTTTTTATAATGCCACAAATGCAAAGAACTTGAGATGGCATCTCGATGGGAAAACAAATGATAGACAACTTCGTTACCCAGCTGATTCTCCTCAATGGAAGACAATAAGTAAAAAAAATTGAATTTGGTTGTGAGTCTAGAAATCTTTAGCTTGAACTACATACGGATGGAATCAATCTATATGTTAATCTCAATAGCATACATAGTGCTTGGTCAGTTCTCTTTGTGATTTACAACTTCTCTCCCTCATTATGTATGAAGCAAAAGTATATCATGTTGTCTTTGATTATCTTGGGGCCAAAATAAAATATCCTACTTTTACCCTTCAAAGTAAGCATTCAGAAGCATTTAGATGCATGAAAACTTTATTTAGGCCCAAAATTAAAATTTTGCAAATTGGTCATTAGGTTACTGTTTATCGTGATTTTTTTTAGAGTTAGCAATTCAACTTTGAAAAATCATAAATAATTCTAAAAAAATGTATGGAGGTGGTTCAAATCTTTATTTAAATATATTAATTCTATTTAATGTAAAAATATCAAATTGGACATTTATATGACCAATTCATACAGTTAATTCGTTAAACTTTACTGTTTATTTGGTCAATTATGGAACTTCCAGCTTTTATGCCTCAACTTTATAAATTCATATCTCCTTGCAAACACATCCAATTAATGAAAACTACCAATACTTTTATATCTTAGAATGTGTATTACATGCTCACCAAATTTTGTTGTCATATTCAACTATTAACATGGTCAAATCAGGGTTGGAAGATCACTACTCTAGAACCTATGAATTTGGCCTTACTAACTCTTTCTTTGATTCTCTTTAATTATTCTAGCATGCTTGAACCATTATCTTGACTTCTAATACATTCATATAATCATATGAACATGTCATAATTTTTCTATACAATTTTATTACATAAAATGGCATATTATATAACATTTACATAAATAGAAAAATAAGCATTTCATGCTAGAACATGTAATTCTCCACTTTTTTTCTACCATTCATTGGATCTTCTTTATTATTACATCCTTCATGATGCTTGACCTATACTGGTTGGTTAACGGTGATATTTGGGAGAATCTCAGTAGCAAACATTACCATTTATGCATGCAACTATATGCTTGAAAGACATGCTTGCTTTCATGAACTCATGCTAATATTATGACATTCATGCATGCTTCATGGTTTCCTATATCATACAAATGACCATAGTACATATGAGCCCAAAATATCATTCACTCATACATACTTAACATATTCAAGTAAAGCAACTAACATGTTACACACAAGCATAGCATATAAGCACACAATAAAATGTAAGTTTACTACCTTGTACATAAGATTTTCCCTTGTTCTTAAATTTGCTCCCTAAACTTCCAACCAATGAAGACTTTTGGTCAACCTTATCAAATCATTCTCTCCAATTTTTCAAGGTCCTAAACATATCCACATTAATAATATAACTCATTAGGACCAATAACTCATACCATAGCCAAGACTTACTCTGTTAACTTAGACTTTTTCTCTTAATTTTAGAATTAGTGTTCTAGCTTTATAAAAAATTATTCTCATAGGCAATCCTACACAATTTTGCATGAAGAATCCAAATATGAGCTTAGATTATCAAACTTACATTCCTTATGTCACATCCTAATTTTTCCCTATCTGTATCAGACTGATAGAGGATAGATGTTTGTAAAGGATTGTGATAATGAATAAGAAGAAAAGATAATAATTAGATAAATGTTTAGGTCTAGAAGCACAATATATAGCCTAAAATAGGTATGCTACTAGACCTTGTTGAGTAGAAGTCTTAGAAACATACATATGATGTTCATGGACTAAACTGCAAATAATGAAAGTACAGGGACTAAATTGTAAATATGAAAGTCCCTAGAGGCATAATGATTATTTTGAAAAAAAAGGGACTAAACTGAAAAGTCTAAAAGTTCTATTATGCAAAATGTAAAGTAGATATAAACTTTGGGTCATTAAATGTAATTATAAAAAGCTAAGGGCCTAAAATATAATTTTCAAAAGTTCAGGGGCAAAATGGTAATTTTTGAAAGTTGAGCCAGAAAATGCCTAAAGCTACCCAAAATCAATTCAGTCCCAAAATTTTCCAGTAAATAGAGAAAATTATTCTGATCAGTTTAACGCAAAACATAATTTTGATTTGAGGTCCTAAAAAAATAATATGAATTTCTGAAGAAAGAAAACTTAACACAATATCCTCTGGACCTTAGAATCAGATAAAATTTGATATTAAATTCTTATAATTAATATGAGAATTTATGAAATTGACATAACTAAAAAAGGAGTTATGTAGAATTTATTATGAAATCTATAGTGGATTAAAACACTCGATAAATACGTTTTGAGAAAATTTCTCGGAGTTGAGCCCATAAAGGTAGACCATACAGAAGGCCTAAAATGGAATCTTATAAACCCAATAATATTTTTAGATAAGTATGTGGGCTAGGGCTAATAAAGACTCGACAAAATACAAAATTATGAAAATACCACTATGTTGTACCATTGAGCCAGAGATAGATGAAGGGAATTTTGGTCATTTGAATAAGGTTAGACTGTCAATGATAGTTCCCAGAATAGTTGTCCAAGGTCATGGAATACTCTAATGGTGTGTGAAAAGACGATAATGCCCTTGAGGTATTAAAGTTAATAAAGAAGAACCAAGGGGAGTTTTAGTAATTTGCTAAGGGATCTATAATTAAGTTTAGACCCAGACTAAGAATGTTACGAGTAGGAAGAATCTAGATACTAGATTTAAGATAAGAAAGCATATTATGGAATCTTAGAAAAAATAGATTTAGAAAACAGCCAGGTTTTTGGGAAATCATACTGAACTAGTACCAGATTGGATTATAATGTTTTCATATGCTTTCTCCCTTTGCAATTTCATCACATGTACTATCAGGTGTCCCTTGATGATTTCATGGATGATGCCATCTTTTGGCTTATAAGGCAAGCTTGATCAAGAGCAAATTGAGCCATTAGATCAAATAGTGCACAAAATGATCTTTGCATTCTATTTTCGATGAGATTTTTCTATAAATACCCCCATTTTTTTGCCCAAAACCATGGCATGAAGAACACTTGGGGAGGTTCTTCCTAAATGAAAACTCAAGCTAAGACAAAGAAGAATTCAAGGACTAAAGTTCAAGCTAGCTAGGAATTAAGGTCAACAATCTATCCTAACTTATTTTCCTTTAATTTGGGGCTTTAAGTTAGGGTTTCTATGAAAGAAATTTGACCTTTACCTATGGTATATCTGCTATCCAAAAGCCCTAGATGAAAGGAGAAAGAAGAAATTAAAGTTAGAGTTATGTGATTGATGCTTAAACAAGCTAGCTAGATGATTGGTTGTTGAATCAAGTTGATATTCTTGAATTTGTCATGGAAGAGACCTTTTGGTATACACTATTCATGATAGAAGAAGATAAAATTTCAATGATCTAATGCTTCTATTGAATTTATATGATGATTTTGTGTGGGAATGGATAGGTTTTGAACCTTGGAAGCATTTGAATTGAAAGTTGTAATTCTTAGATTTTTTTCTCTATTATTTTTCACTCATATGAACAGTGATTGAAATTTTATGATTTTGATGCTTCCAATGATTTTAAAATTAAAATTTGTGTGGGACAAAGTAGATAAACAAGTATTGAAAGCATTGGAATCAAAATGAGAATTTTTGAAGGAAAAAGAGGAGTTATACAAATCTGTCCAGAATAGTGCATGGTGGCTGGAATTTCATGATTATAAGCTTATAAATGGATTCAAAAGATGAAATTATGTAGGGTAAAGTTAATACATCAATTGATTCAAAGACCAATAAAGAAAATTAATAGGGGTGTGCAAGATGCCCATGGCCCGGTGCGCCCACCCGGGCCCGGCAAAAAAATGCCCTGCCCAGCCCAATAAAAAATGGCCCAGAAGAAAATGGGCAATTTTGGGCAGGGCCAATGTTCGGGTAGGGCTGGGCATCGGGCAGGGGTTACTGCCCTGCCCATTTTGGCCCGACCTGAGATATATATTATATATATTTTTTTTAATTTATAATTTTTTTACCTAATCTAATTATCTAAGTGTTCAGGAATCAGGACTTCAGGGTTCACGACTTCATGTTTGCTAGCCGCCGAGCCGCGTCTTTGCCTGCCCTAATTCCTAAATCTCCAGGCTCCAGCTCTTCGTACGTCTCCAAAATCTCTTGCCCTCCCTGCGTTTGTGACTGTCCTCCTCCTTTGTCTCTCCTTCGCATTGCTCCTGGTAAGGGTTTTGGCTGGCTGCCTATTTAATCAATCGCGCGTTTCTTTTCTTTTTCTCCTTTTTAGTAATTTTTATTGTCATTGCTGTGGTTGAGTTTCTGGGATGTGGTGTATTTGCTTAGTTGTTCGATAGTGAAACCAATTCTGTTTAGGATTGCCATTTTGTTTGAGATGATTATATGGAGTTTTTTCATCTTAAGCAATTGGAATTGCTACTTCTGGGTTCTCAGCTTTTACCTTGCTTGAGCATCGGGATTACTACGAGGGACATGATTTAGATTCAGCTATCCTTTTAATTGTGTGTAATCAAAATTGCCTGAAAGAGAAAGTAGGATGTGAGAGAAGGAAATTTAATGTAGGAAGCACGAAGCAGAGTGAGTTTTGGTAGAGATCTGGCTAGAGTTTGTGGTACTGTTTTGTGTGATTTTCCTGGGTTTTCTGGTTCAGTGGAGTAAATTATCACTGGTGATTTCATTAGTTTAATTCTTTAGTGATACCTACTTCAGATATGTGGATACAGGGGGTGAAATTGCCTTTCAGTTTAAAGTAAGAACCTATGAAATTGATCTTTCTTTCAGAATTCCAGCTGGGCTAATCAAAATTTTGTCCATGAAGTCGTATTCCATGCATGATTCCAGGAGAGGTAAAAATGTTTGTAACAAAAGCTAAAGGGAACCATAACAGTCCTCGAATTTGATATACTGAATGGAATGATATTGATGTGAAAATTAAATTAAGAAATGATTTTATAGATGAAAAAAATACTAAAATCTTTAAATTAAAAGTGTAATAAAAAGGGGTAAATAACAATAAAAAAAGGGTTTAGTAGACTTTTTGTGTGTAATGAAAATATAATCTCTCTTAAAAGGATGCCAAACAGATTGTGAGATTTTGTCTTAAAGAATGCTATTTTTCTTCATGGTAAGACAAGTCAGTTTTTTTTTTCTTATACATTTCCTTGACCTGTGATCTACAGTGCCGTCCAATTTTGCTAATGTGTGCATTGTCATGATTGATGCTCCACCATAACATACTTATAATGTTAAAATTGTAGCGGAAAAAATGCTGATGGTTATTCATGGTAAATGTTGCAATCCTTGTGCGCTTATCTTATAAAAATAAGTGACAATTACTTTTTGCTTGTCATAAGCTACTTGTGATGAATATTATCACTTCTCCCGTTTAGACAATTTAAGGTGTGTTATGCATGAAGTTGCATGTCTTTATTGCAATTTGTCTCATCTATCATTTTTCTTCTTGGATGTTAATTCTGATACATAATTTGGTCTTTTGCTGCATTGATATATGTATACAATATTTTCTGTGGAATCTTAGATATACCATTCATGTCATTGACATAAAGATGGTGAGGGATGTGGCATTGCTGTGTTTATCAATATATGGAATTGCATTGAATTGCACTACTACATACATGGAATTGCATTGAATTGCATTTAAATGGTTGGCTAATTCTGAAGTTTTCATGGCTAATTTCAGGTTGAATATACTTTGTTTACATGGATGATCAAGCTTCTAAAGTATCGTCATCCTCTCTTGAGGATACTTCAACTTCAACCGCTGTTAAAACTTCTACTGAACCAACCCCTAGTCCTATCCATAATGAACCTTGTTCAACTCTAAACCCTGACCATACTCCTATGCCACCTCCACCTACCTCTCAATCTCTCATTACCTATCCCTACCCTCCTACTTCTCAATCTCCCACTCCCACCAGCCAAACACAAATAGAAACTAATGTGGAAGGTAGGGGTACAAAGAGAAAGGAAAGAGAACCCAAGCACATATCAGAGGTGTGGGATCACTTTGTTAGATTGCCATTAGAAGAAACTAATGGGGAGCACTTAGCAGCTTGCAAGCATTGTCATACGACCTATAAGGCTGATCCAAATCGCCATGGGACACATTCTTTATTGAGGCATATCCCAAAGTGTAAAGAGAACCCAAATAGGGCTACTATAGGTAGACGGCAATCTATGTTAAGTCTCTTGTCTGGGGGGTCAAGTAGTCAAGGAAGGTCGGTGGTGGCATATCTATATAATGAGAAGAGATGTAGGAGGGCTTTAGTTGAATTTATTATATCCGATGAGCAACCATTCAGAATTGTTGAGAAGCCTGCATTTAAGAAATTACTGAATGAGTTTGAGGCCCGCTTTCCAATCCCTTCAAGAACAACAATTGGAAGGGATGTGTGGCAGTTATATCTTGGAGAAGTTAAATTGCTGAAGAAGTTCTTACAGCAAAGTGCAAAGCGTGTTTGCCTTACCACAGATTGCTGGACATCATGCCAGAATTTCAATTATATGTGTTTAACAGCACATTTTATTGATGAGGACTGGAAGCTTCACAAGAGGATCTTGAATTTTGTTATGATTGAAAATCATAGAGGTGATACTATAGGGAAAACCATTGAGTAATGCTTGTTGCAGTGGGGGATTGAAAATATCTTCACCATAACTATGGATAATGCCTCAGCTAATGACACAGCATTGGTATATCTGAAAAGGCGTTTAAGGAGTTGGAAGGGGTTACTTTGTGATGGGGATTATATACAATTAAGGTGTTGTGCCCATGTCCTTAATTTGGTGGTTAATGAAGGGATCAAAGAGATGAAGGATAGCTTTGAAGCCATTCGAAGTGCTATTAGATATGTTCATTCTTCTCCTTCACGCTTCTTGAAATTCAAAACTTGGGCTAAAGCTAAAAAAATAGAAACTAAAAGCCTTGTTTGTCTTGATGTAAATACTCGATGGAACTCATCATACTTGATGTTGGAAGCTGTGATGAAGTTTCAAAAAGTATTTGAGCGGATGCGTGATGAAGATAATGACTATATTTCCCACTTTAACTCCAGTGCTTCAAATTCTAGGCGTGGTGCTAGGCATGGCCAAGATGACTTCTCTGGTCCTATTGGTAATGATTGGGATAATGCTAAGATCTTTATCAAATTCTTGAAGGTATTTTATGACATTACATTGAAATTTTCAAGCTCTCTTTCTGTAACTTCAAATGAATGTTTCCACCAAATTGCACGTGTTCATAAAATGTTGCAAAAGAATATTATGAACAGAGCTAATAGTTTTTTGGGAGACATGAGCATCAGTATGCAGGCAAAATATGACAAGTATTGGGGTCAAGCAGATAATATGAATCCGTTATTATTTGTGGCTATTATTTTGGATCCTCGTTATAAACTAGCCTATGTCAATCATATGTTTGACGTCCTTTACATTGACCCCGAAGTATGTTCACTTATGAAGGAGAGGGTAAAAGATTGTTTGTATCGGTTGTTTGATGCGTACTCTTCAAGGGTTTTTATTGAATTAGGGACTGTTTCAGCAGGTGCAACTTCATTGCCTTCTTTTGATGATGATGATGATGATGATACTGAGGATCCAGGTCATAAGTGGTTAAAATCTATGAAAATAAGAACTTCTACAGATCCTCAAACTGAGTTAGATAGATATATTGTAACTAACTCAAGAGATGAAATCCCTTCTGCATCTGAGTTTGACATATTATTATGGTGGAAAGCTAATTCTCAAAAATATAAAATTCTCTCCCATATGGCACGAGATGTATTGGCTACTCCGGTTTCTACAGTTGCTTCTGAGTCCGCTTTTAGCACTGGGGGACGTATAGTTGATCATTACAGGAGTTCTTTGTCTTACAAAATGACAGAAGCACTAATTTGTAGTCAAAATTGGCTACAAGCTGGTCAATCTATCAATGATTTAGCTGACAAGCTTCGGGAGTTCGATAATTTTGATGAAACGGAAAATGTCATTCAGCTTGCAGGTAATTTTTTATTTTGAAACTCATAAATTCCATTATATATTTTACTTCATAATATGTAATAGGTTTTCTTTTATTTCTTTCTATAGATGCTACACTTGGAAGAGAGAATATGATGACTACTGATGAATGAAGATCATTTTAATTGTAATAGATTTTAAAACTTTAATTATTATCTTGTTGTCGCCTTGTTTTAAGTTGATTGTTGCTATTTTTTAAGTCTTTAAGACATATGGTATTATTTTATAAATTTATTATTGTAGATTTTTTTCTTATAATATGAGCAGGATATCACTGTTTGGGCATGCCCAGCCCGCCCATGCCCAGCCCACATATGCCCAGCCCGAATTGGTTAGGGCTTTTACCGGGCAGGGCCCGGCATCGGGCTCTGGGCAGGGCACCGGGCAGGGGGGCTGCCCTGCCCAGCCCTGCCCATGCACACCCTGAAAAATTAATGTAGTTAAGTAAGCTCAATGTTCAAGAAAGTTAAATTATAATGAATGGATAATAATGCTATGTTAGGAATTGATTGTGGACTCAAAAGAGGCAGCCACACATTAAAGAGAAGTAAGAAGCTATGGCTATGTTGAATTGTGTTGCATATATGTTTATGATTGAATCACTATTTCTATGATTACTTTGGATAATTGTATTTCATATGTTACATGGAATCATGCACATTATACAATGTTAACACTTTCACAAGCAAGCACAAGTAGTTATATTAATGCATGTATTGTTAGTACCATTTGCTACTGAGATTTCCCCATAAATCTCACCCCATCTGTAATCTCAATCCCAACAAATTCTTGAATGATAAAAGAAGATGAAGAAGCATGGAGAGAAGTTAGGGATTGGATAATGTAAATGTTATATGATGAATGTGTAAATTGTTGCAAGCAATAATGTTATATGACAAGTTTTAGCACTAATGTTCATGATGTATTGAAAAATAGTAAATGATGCAATAAATATACAAACTTTTATGGACATTTAGTTAATATGTAAAGCTTCATTTTGGCACTAAGAACGCCTTATTTTGATATATTTACAAAGAGAAAGAATTTTCTAAAGTCAAGGACTAGAATATGTTTTTAGAATTTTTGACCAATGAACAATAATCTTTGATAATTAAAATATATTGATTGACTAAGATTTGGTCAGGAAATTATTTTTTCATTGATTTTCAAGATGTTATCTTCATGTATCTTTTTGAACCACTTCATTTAAATTTTTCTAGAATTATTTATGATTTTTTGAAGTTCATCGCCAAATCTGGAGTACCATATGAACAATAACTCAAGTAAAAATTTTAGATTTAGCTAATGGACTTCAAAAGTCATGTAAGTGGTTCTAAATTCTATTGAATGGTCCCTAAAATGTACAAAATTAAGGATGTTATAACTTCCCCATGAAACTGCACTGGGTGAGGCATCATTCATTGGTGCCAAAATTTTACTTTTGATTCTAATGCTTTCAACTTCACTTTCTTAACTTGGTTCCATATAATTTTCTATTCTAAATCTATTAGAAATCTTAGAATAAAAAAATCATATCCTAGGAACAAGAACATAGCAGTGGTACTCTTCTAGGCAACCAAGTTATGAAATTCAATCAACTACAAGTTAGAACCACTTGAATCCTACTCTTTTATATCCTTTACACATATGTCTAAGATCATACTTGTCTTTCTCAAAAATTTAAGATTCAAACAGTAACAAAATTATAATAGTTCAAGCTTCCAAACCCATTAAAATTTCTACTCATGATCAAGAATACAACTACTACAAAATCAAGAGCTAGAGTTGTCATTTTACCTTGCTTGAAGCTTGATCTTTGCTATTGTTTCTCTCTCATCTGTAGGCTTCCATGCTTTATCTCTCTTCTATAAATTTTTGTAGCATTGGCCTTCTTGTTCCTTCCTTAGCCGTGCACTCACTTCTCTTACTAAAATGACATCCAAGTTAAAAGAAATTACATGATAAAGTGAAGGGTTAAGATTGCACTATCTAACCTTCTTGCATCTTCTTCACAATATCAACAAGGCTATGTGGCAAAATCTTGAAGAAGGAAGAAGATAAGATTGAATCTTGGCCCTTTATTTCTCATGACAAATTGGATTATGTCACTTGTCCCTACTTTACTTGACTCATATTTGTTTGAATTTCTTAAGGAACTTTTAGAGATTAGAAAATTATTCTATCTGCTCCATAATATTCCTTTAATTGTAGGAAAATTCCATGAAGGAAAATTCCATGAATTTTATTAAGCATAATTTTTCCTTTAACCATTTCTTTATGAATTTCCCATAACATGCCACTTATTGCCATTCTGATCTTCTAGTATTTTTGTAGCTCACACTGTTAACCTTTAGGGAATGAGACTAATTTTATAAATTTCTTTAGTCTCCTAACTATTTATTCCCCATTTTTGCATACATTTCTCAGGCCATATCAAGGCTCAATAATTATATCCAGATAAATACCTCAAACTAAACTATTATACTAAAAATTATATTAAAGTTACTTTAAGGGCATTTTTGTCATTATACTTATAAAAAACATCTATGCCTTATTTCCCATTTTCTAGAATATTTTGTAATTTTCACACTTTTTATACTCATAGTTACTCCTTTTTGGCCTGAAACTTTCTAAAATTATAGTTTTATCCCTACTCGAGCTCAACCTCATAAATTATCACTTTGAGGTCTCTGTCTCAACCTTAGGCCTATAATGATCAACTTTTTTCTTTATGAGCCATTGAGACTCTACTAAAGCCTTAACTTTATTTACATATGTGCCCCCATAAACTTTCTCTATTTATACCATAGTCCTTAAACTTCCTTTATTTGCAATTTTGTCCCTTAAAACTATATATTTATGGGACTTCTTGTCAAAGGGGCCTAGTAGCTTACCTATTTTAGAATACTTTCTGCATTTCTAGGCCTAAAAATTAGGATATGACATAAAACAGTCTTAAAACAATATCAATGTGTACTTGTCACCTTTGATTAAGGATTTGAAGAAATTGTGGCAAGAAGGTGATGTGTTTGATGCATATAAACAAGATACATTCAAACTATGAGCCATGATCTTCACCATGATACATGACTTTCTAGCGTGTAAAAATTTGTCAGGGTATAGTGTTAAGGGCAATAAATAATGTCCTATATGTGAAGAAAGCCCTAATTACATGTAATTTAAGCATAGAAGGAAGATAATCTACATTTTTCATAGAAGGTTTCTTAGTCGACACCATGATTACAGTAGGTTGAAAAAGGCATTTAATGGCTCCAATACCTTTTATTAGAGAAGTGTATCAACATTTACAGGGGTCCATGTTATCTTGGGTAAAAATAATAAAAAGAAGGCAGTTGTAAGGAATACAAAGAAAAAGAGATCAATCTTCTTTAATCTTTTATATTGGTGAAATCTTGAAGTGAGACACAATCTAGATCTCATAACGTGGAGAAAAATATGTGTGAGAGCCTTATTGGCACACTTCTGCATATAAGTGGAAAGAGAAAGGCTAGATGAGAATTAGCTAATATAGGAATAAAATCCCTCTATATCCACAATAAAGATAGGATCGTAAGAGAATTTATTTGTACTAAGCAGCATACACATTATCCAAATATAAAAACCAAGCCTGTGAGTGTTTGTGTCACATCCATATTTTATGGCCAAAAGAGTACTATTAACATCGTGGGCAACTTGTGAAGTCAAGCTAAAATTGGGGCAAAAGAGTAATTTCCAAAAGTTATAGACAAATTGTGTAATTGAGGAAAAATATGGATAATATGCCTTGGGAATTATAGGGCATTCTACCAGTGATTTTATTTACAAAATGCCCCTAGTTAAATTTTAAAGAAATTTATAAGTTAATTAGGGATTTTATTTGAAAAAATCCAAATAAATACCTAAAATGGTAAATAAATTCAATAAAATTTATAGGGTTTTCCTGGAGTTAGTACAAGATAATGAAGTAGACAATAACCTTTTATTAACTCGAAAACTCTAGAAATTAATTCCCAAGTAAAGTTTAGGTAATAGGAATTAAATTGGTTTTTCTATTTTACCATCAATAAAATTATGATGGTAATAAAGGAGAGACGTTTTTAGAAGAGAAAAATGGTAGGAATGTATTATGGAACTGATAAAAATTAAAGTGTCCAAGACATTGGAATTTTGAAATAGAAATTTATTCCGATATAAAGTGCACTGATATAACATACAATACACTAGCTTTTTACTTGGCCTAATGTGCCACTTATCTAGCCACCAATGGTGAGGATTTTGACTTGCATTATAATTACATTTGTAATTTTAAGTGGGAAATTAGTTCAAGAAGCCATAGGAAGTTGACAAGTAAGCATTGTAATTAACGTGAACTTGGAGGGCAAACAATTAACTCATGACCTATAAATAGAACTCCTCCATCCACACACAAGAGAATTTTGGAATAGAAGGGAAACTTTTGCCATTTGGATTCTTGACTTTCCAAGAGGATGAAAAGCTAGCCACCTTAGTCTTCAAGCTTGGACTAAAGGTTAGTTTATGTCTCTAACCTCTTAATTGATATTTTAGCTAGTTAAATCATGGTTTAGGAGGTTGGAAAATAAAGATTCTACTATAATATATTGCTAGATGAAAAGTATAAAGGCTAGGGAGATAAGATTTTGATGTTAAACCTGGGTTGAAGACATTGATTAGAGGTTGATATAAATGATTTTGCATGAAGATTGTTGATTTCTTTGGATTGGAAATTGTTAAGGCTTCTTGGACACTTTGAGATTTATGCCCTAGGAGTTGATTTTGTTGATTTTGATACTTCCAATGTGTTTAAAATGAAAAATGGTGTAGGGCAAATGTAACACCTTACTTTCATACATCTTAGGGACTATTTAGTAGCATTTAGAATAACTTACAAGTCTATTGAAGTTCAATTACAAAATCTGGAATTTAACTCTTTACGAATATTGTTCATATAGTAATTCCAGATTAAGTGACAAACTTTGAAAAATCATAACTAATTATTAAAATATCAAAATGAAGTGGTTCAAAAAGCTACACGAAGCTAACATCTTAAACTTCAAAGGAAAAATACTTCCCTGGACCAACTGACCATTTAACTGAGTCAAATATGATGTCAAAATATACTATTCATTTGGTCAAATTTTTGGAAAACAGTTTCTAGTCCCACACACTAAAAAATTTCATTCTCTTTATATAGACGTCAGAATAAGGCATTCTTGGTGTCAAAATAAAGTTTGACATGTTAACTAAACACTACTAAAATATCATATATTTATTTGATCATTTACTATTTTTAATTCCAGCAACTACCATACTACTTCTAATTATACATTTCATTCATACATCACATAAGTCCTACATAATATTAAGTACAATCAATCATGCCATCTATCCCCTAACTCCTCTTCTTGCATCTTCATCTTCTTCTAGAACTCCTTTAGGGGTTTTGTTATCTCCCTAACCTCTGACTTCACAGAACACACCTTCCTATAAATTTTCATTTATATCTTAGGTCCAGAAGGTCTGATAAAAAATTCAGATAACTTTCAAACTATCAGATAAATATCAGTTATCTGAAACTCTAATAAAATTTCTATATTAGGCTAGATTAACTAGCATAGTTTTCTCTATCTACTGATGAAATTTAGGACTAAAATATTTTTAGGCAATTCTAGCCACTTCTTGCTCAATTTTCTATCATTACCATTTTGCCCCTAAAATTTTTAAATTTATACTTTAGTCCTTTATCTTTTCATAATTATACTTAATAGCCCATAACTTGTATCTACTTTCACTTTTGGCCTCAGTACTTTTCTAATTTACATTGAAGTCCTTGAACTTTTATTAATTATAATTAGTCCTTGGACTTTCTCTAAATTGCAATTTAGCCCCTTTTCTCTTTCGTTGGCTTAAAACTTACCTTAATTATTATCTTTTCTTCTGATTACCATCCCAATCCCTTCATAACCTCTTT
Source organism: Leucaena leucocephala (assembly GCA_037074615.1). Classification (NCBI taxonomy): domain Eukaryota; kingdom Viridiplantae; phylum Streptophyta; class Magnoliopsida; order Fabales; family Fabaceae; genus Leucaena; species Leucaena leucocephala. The sequence continues at coordinate 4,262,655 of CM073527.1, forward strand.
CCTTTATCAGTCTGATATAGATAGGGAAATTTGGGATGTTACATCTATACCACCTTAAAAAAATTGTCCTTAAAATTTAATTCGTACCTTAGTAAAGTAATCTTGATATGTCTCCTCTGTATATCCATTTCTACTTTATGCCTAAAAATTGGTGTATCTATCTCTTATTTCTTTCTATCTACTCATACTTATGGACAACTCACTGTACTAGACTTGTGAGTAATGTTCATTTCTTTCATATATAATCTTCTAGAAATTTGATGTAATTCTGGGGTCTCTATCATACATCATACTTCTCATTACATATCTCTTATTATACATATTTTCTTTCATATTGCGTGTCATATCCCAATTTTTAGGCCTAGAAGCCTAGTATGTAGCCTGAAAAAGGTAGGCTACTAAAATCTATTATGCAGGAGTCCCAAAAGTATACAAATGATGTTCAGAGACTAAACTGCAAGAAAGTAAAAATTCAGGGAAAATAGTGAAAGTCCCTGTGGGCATAACAGAAAAGAAAGATGTATTTCTTAGGAACCGAGCCACCAGAGTGCTTGGGCTTGGTTAGAAACCCAAGATGACATTTAAAGATCCAAAAATGTAGCCCAAGAGTGATGTGGGCCCAATAGTACTTTTTTAATAAAGTAAAGTGACCCGGTCAAAGATAGAATTGGGGAAGGTGATCTGGAATCATGAGGTGGCATAAAAGGGACCCACAAGATGCCACATGGTATGATTATAGGAAAAGAAGAAAAGTTAAGGACACATGTCATGAGATAGAAAAAAGGAGAAAAAGTAAAAAGGACACGTGGCACAATCTCTGCCGCTCATTCCAAGAAAAGGCTCTGGAATTCTCGGGAGAGTCAGAGTCAGCTAGTAAGGTGTCCCAAGGGCCCCACCATTATGCCACATACCCCCTGATGTGTCCTTGGATGATGTCATTAGTGATGAGTCATCAAGGAGGGTGATGTCATCGTGATGATGTAGGCAAAACTTCTTGAGGAAATAAGCAATCTGAGCCATTCATCATCAATCAATCTAAGCCATTCATTCCACCTCCACTCACCTATAAATAGACACTCCTCTCCCTCCATTTCATTCACAGATTGGGCAAGACAAAGAAGAGAAAGAAGAGAGAAAAGAGAAAGAGAGAAATAAAGGAAGGAAGAGAAAGAAAGGAAGGAGTTCTGGCAGAGCTAGGAGCAGTCTAAGGAGCTGAGGGACTGGACAGAGCTTAGGAATAAGGTAAGGAAGTTATCTAGTCCCTGCTCTAATAAAGTAGAGGATTGCTCTTAGTAGTTAGAATAGAGAAATATCTCTATTAATAAAGGTAGCTAGAGGTAGAAAGAAAGCTAGGGGAATATCAGAGTAAGGATATTACCCCTAGTTAAGCATAAGGTAAGTATACCTATATTAGATAATAATAAAAATATTATTATACTATGTATAGGCTCTAAATGATGAAAATAAGGGGGCTTAGAGATAAGGTTAGGAGCTAGAAGGAAAGGCTATACGCCAGGTAGTAGACTTACCTACTTGTGTGCTTAAATTGCTTAGATGTTTTATGTGGTGTTTTGTTACCTTAATGATGTGAAGCATGTATGATTAAGTAATGCTCTATTTCTTTTTATACTATGACCATATGTTATAATTAAGTAATATGGAAGCATGTATGTTATCATAATGCAAGCATGATCATTAAGTACACACATAGTAACATCAATCATATAGTTGTATACATTGTATGGTTTCCGTTTGCTATTAAGATTTCCCCAGAAATCTCATCCCCTTCCATATAATCCCAATCCCACAGGTTTAAGATGAGGAAAGATTGAAGAAACATGAAGAGAAGCTGGGGATTGGATAATGCAAAAATTGGGACCAAAATGCTAGAATCAGGGAAAAATGCAAGATGAACAGTAAACTTTAGACGTTAACTGACATTGATATGGTCAAGAAGTGGTCAACAAGTTATTTTTCCCTAAAATAGTATTAAGTTAGCGTTACGTAGCAATTTGAACCACTTCGTTTCGATTTTTCTAGAATTAGTTATGATTTTTTGAAGTCAAATTACTCCGCTGGAGTTTACACAGTGAACAGTTCTCGCTAGGAGTAAAATTCCAGATTGTATGATTTGACTTCAATGGTCCTTAAGACGTATAAAAAGAAAGATCCTTCATTTTAGTATCAGAACAGAGGATTCTAGCTCTGAACATAAGGTTCTGGTACAGAATCGAGAGAGTTCTAGTACAGAACAAAGGTTCTGGCACAGAGCATAAGATTCTGGCATAGAACAGAAGGTTTTGGCTCAGTGATGCTCTGATATAGTTAGAGATTTGAACTAAGAGATTCCCTCCCTGGTAAGAGATATGGGGATGGTGTTCACTACTTAGAGACAGTGACACCCTGATAGATAGAACAGTACCCCTATACCTTATAACAGTATAGGGTAATCTTCAAGGAAGTAGTTAGTCTTAGTTAGCCATTACCGCTGAGGTCTCGTGTTTCTTAGCACGATGTGGCTAGACTAAGCAGGATAACATTTACGGAGTAGTTTCCTCTATGGATAGATATAGAAGCTTACCAGTCCCAGGTCAAGGAAAGCTGCCAGATATTACAGTGACGATGATAACGAAGGTACCAACCTGGTTAAAGTTAATCAACTAAAGGATTAGTATAAAGCATAATCAAGCCAGATAGTATAAAGTAAGGATATATGAAAGGTTAGACGATGTTCAGAAGTGGATCCTCTATGTGAGTAGATCTACATTACGAGAGAATTTGTTCAGCTAGTATTTCCTGAACAAAAGAATTAAAAGTTAGAATGAGGCTTGCCTAGGAATGATCCTAGCATGTGCCCTAAAGTTAGAGATGAGATGATTAATAGATAGAGAGAGCTGATATTCCCAAGATAGAGGAACTATAATCTAGTCCAGAGTATACTGAGACTGATAGAAAGAAAGAGTTAATAGATAGTTGAGAGTTGAATGACTAAGAAGTTAGCTCACGGATTGAATTCCGTGTTACAAAGAAAGAAGTTTATAATGTTTAGAGAGAGAAAGGTAGCCACAGTTTTAAAGACAAAGAGTCTCCCCAAAGTAAGATAGAGTAATGAAGGGTTAAGTCTATACTCTAGTAAGAGGGTAATGTAGCAGCCTAAGTTAAATGAGTAGTTATTTCAGGTTCCTAAATGAATGTTTGGGACCTGGCAGATAATGTGATAGAGGAAAGAATGTTCAATTACAATATACATATGATGGATGGTTGAGCAAATTTATGTGATGATGATATGGATTATGTTGCTATAAGTTATGAGGAATAGTTGCATCTCCTTATAGTTGTCATATGATGGCATGCATGTTAGAGTATGCTATGAATACTCCCCTAATGCAGTACATGCAGGGTAGAGTTTATGATGAGAAAGTTATATTTCTCCCATACCATAAGACATGCAATAAGAATGTACCCATGATGATAAATAGTCTCAATAAGTGGGACAGTTGTTATAGTATGATTGGGGTTACTCAGGTATTTCTACATACTTGCAAATACAGTACTCATGGCCATTTCTTATGTTAGGGTTACAGCAAGTACCAAGAAGGTGGTAGTGTTATAACTCTATCAAAAGAAATGGTATACAAAAAGAGTAAGAGATAACAGTAAAGAGATTATTTTTCATATCACTCTTCATATAAGAGTTGGATATGAAATAGATGGCTCTCAGATAGAGCTAGATCCAGATGAGTTCAGATCACTCTTTAGATAAGAGTTAGATCTAATACAGATTGCTCGCAGTTAGAGCATAGTTCAAATAGCTCGCAGTTAGAGCACAGATTGAAATGAGAAGTTATGATGAGGCCATAGCAACTGAATGCAATGGCAAGTGGTTAGACTATAATTGGTAAGCCAAAATAGAGTAAGAAAGATGATAAGGAACTCCTGAGTAAGAGGGGAAATAAGTAAAGTCTGGGTAAATAATATGGGCTATTGAATGTATTTTAAAAATTTTATTGAGTTATCAACAAGTGGAAGCAGTTAACCTTAGTCTGTTGGATGAGATCTTTTAGAGATGATGATACAGTACAACATAATAACAGAGGATTCTGGAGGGTCGTAGTTAGATCCTAGCATGGCTCAAGGATCGCAGTTAGATCATAGCAGCTTCAGAGTCACAATTAGATTCTAAAGAGGCTTACAGTTGATCGTAGTTAAATCCTGAGGTCGCAGTTAGACCTAGCCTAAGGAAAGTAAGGAGCCATGAAGAAATGAGAATAGTACAGTATCTCTCTGGAAAGATGGATACCAAAAATGAAGTTAAGGTAAGGAGCTTCACGAGTTGATTAACTCCTCCAGAAAACTTATTTATAATGATTTTCCTTAAATAGCCTATATTATATACAAACTGAACTTAGTTTTTCTTAATGAAGATGGAGTTCAAGTTCATGTCTGGGTACTGATATCCAAAAAGTTTTGTAGAAGTATGCCTGAGGAATAGAGAAGAGAACCCCATATGTTTTGAGAATGGAAAAGTATGAGTAGATAGATCCTTCAGTTAAAGATCAAGAGATGAAGAGGCTAGTAAAGAGCCAAAGAAGAGGGTCTAAGATAGAGTAAGAATAGAACGCAGTTATATGAGAAAGGGTATAAATGCCACAAAAGGTTGGCATAAATGCACAAAGTTATGTGAGATAGTAAGAAGGTCTAGAAAAGTTAAGAAAATATTATGAAATGAAAGGGACATTCTCCTCAAAGAAAACTATTCATCAAGGAATAGAGATTTGACCCTCAAATTTTGAGGACGAAATTTATTTTAAGGGGAGGAGAAATGTCATATCCCAAGTTTTAGGCCTAGAAGCCTAGTATGTAGCCTGAAAAAGGTAGGCTACTAGACCCTATTGTGCAGGAGTCCCAAAAGTATACAAATGATGTTCAGGGACTAAACTGCAAGAAAGTGAAAATTTAGGGAAAATAGTGAAAGTCCCTGTGGGCATAACAGAAAAGAAAGAGGTGTTTATTGGGAACTGAGCCACCTGAGTGCTTGGGCTTGGTTAGAAACCCAAGATGACATTTAAAGGTCCAAAAACGTAGCCCAAGAGTGATGTAGGCCCAAGAGGCATTAAAATATTATTTTAGTACTTTTTCAATAAAGTAAAGTGACTCAGTCAAAGATAGAACTGGGAAAAGTGATATGGAATCATGAGGTGGCATAAAAGGGACCCACAAGATGCCACATGGCATGATTATAGGAAAATAAGAAAAGTTAAGGACACATGTCATGAGATAGGAAAAAGGAGAAAAAGTAAAAAGGACACGTGGCACAATCTCTACAGCTCATTCTAGGAAAAGGCTCTGGAATTCTCTAGAGAGGCTGAGGCAACTAGTGAGGTGTCCCAAGGGCCCCACCATTGCGCCACATAACCCCCTGAGGTGTCCTTGGATGATGTCATTAATGGTGAGTCATCAAGGAGGGTGATGTCATCGTTATGATGTAGGCAAAGCTTCTTGAGGGAGCAAGCAATATGAGTCATTCATCGCGAATCAATCTGAGCCATTCATTCCTCATAAGTTTTTCTAACTTCCTCCTAATATAAAACTATAACTTGAATTTTCTTTGTCTCTTTCAGATCTTCTCTACTTAGTCCTACCATAAGGGTTCTAATCCCTTACCTTTGTTAACTCTTTCTAACTTTTCTTAACTTCTCTGTCTATCTATCTGTCTCTTTCCTTTCCACAGTTCCTCTTCTTAAAACTGGCATAAGGAAATACTCATCATCTAACTATTTCTTTCTTTATAGTTTTGTTATTTGGAACTAGTACAAGGGATACTAAAGTCCCTTATTTTCTCTACCAACCACTTATGCTATTCTTTCTTTTTATTTGGCTAGCTAGCAAAATTCTTTCTAATTGTTCTAGAACATCTTTCTAACTTTGTGACTTAATGCTGTATTTTCTAGTGGGTCACCCATCTCTAGGCTAATTTGGCTTGAGCACCTTTAATTTAAGCATGTTGCTGGGTTAGGACTAGGTTACACTTTATATGAGTCTAACCCCAAGCATACTTTTTCTTATAGAACTGTGTTCTAACTTTACTCTACCTTATACCCTATTCTCTGGGTCTCTTTGGCCTCTTTAATCTCTTTATCCTCATCGAGAGGATCTATATGCTCATACTTGTCTATCCTTAAGACATATAGGATTCTCTCTTCTGTTCCTCAGGCATACTCCTACAATCTTTTGAATTCAAGTACTCATATTTGAACTTTAGACTCCATCTTCGTTTAAGAGAACTAAGTTCAGTCTAGAGGCTAACTGGAAACACCATGGATACTCTCTCTTATTAGTTAGTCAATACCTTATCCTTGGTGATTGTCTTATCAGAAATATATCAAGTTGTCCTATTCCTCTTCTTTATGATTCACATTATCCTGTCCTTAGGCTAGGTTATTTCACGACTTGGAACCACCCGCTGTCATCTAACCTTTTTAAGAACTATCAGATTTTAGGATATTACTCCCTTGTGAATCATGTTTGGATCAACTGCAATTCTTCTGAAAGACTTCAACCAATGAACAAAGTTACAGGGTTAATTACTCCCTTATTATTGATAACTCAACAGATAATTCTCCACACAATGTTCTCTAATCCATCTTACTTATCAAGACTTCACTTAATCTCTCTTTTACTCAAGATTTCTTCTCAACTTTTTTTCTTTCTTGTTGTCATATCCTGATTTTTCCCTATCTGTATAATAATGATAGTGGAAAGAGGTTTGGAAAGGATTATGACGAAGATCAGAAGAAATAATAAAGGTTAGATAAGTCTTGAAGAGAAGGACCTAAATAAAAATTGGAAAAGGTGAAAGGCCAAAAGTTAAAGTAGAAATAAATGTTGGGCCAAAAGTGGTAATTTCTAAAAGTTTAGGGACTTAAATGTAATTAAGTAAAAAGTCAGGGACCTAAATGTAATTATAGAAAATTTGAGCCAAAATAGGCCAAAAATGCCCAGAATTAGATCAGACTCAAATTTTTACTAGTAGATAGACAAAATTATTCCGGTCAGTTTAACGCAACACAGAATTTTGATTTGAGGTCCCGATTAATTGATATAAATTTATGAAGTCAGAAGAATTATTACAGTATTCTTCAGACATCAGAATCAGATGGGATATTATAGGAAATTCCCATATTTAATATAAGAATTTATAAAATTGACAGAGTTAGAAAAGGAATCCTGTAGAAGCCTTACGGGATTTTACGGTGAAATAAAATACCCGATAAATAGGATCGGGTGAGATTTATCATGAATTGTGCCATAAAGGTAATGAGGCTAAGGAGACCATACCAAGGCCCAAGTAGTGAGATAGTTATGTGGGCCAGAGTCTAGAGCAGTCCAGGAAAAGTGTGAAATTATGAAAATGCCCCTGGATGCCCTATTGTACCAGTGATGGATGGAGGGTATTCTGGTCCTTCTGGATAGGCCAAAAATGTGTAAGATGGTATAAAGATGATTAATTAGAGCCATTAAATAGTTTGATGATGTTTGAAAATATGATAATGCCCTTTGAGAAATTAAAGTAAAATCGGACACTGACAAAGGGTTAAAGGAAATGTAGGGAATTTTTATTAGGACTTCTGGGTCTCAAAATATTGAGACTTTACAGGGAATTTATTTTATATTAGAATGAATTTCTAAAAATGTTAGAATCATTAAAAGAGGTGTCTAGAATTTATTTCAAAAATAGGATATTTTAAGAATATCGGTATAAAAAAAGTACCTTGGGATTTGTGCCAATTAGCTATTGAACCCAAGGAAAGCCTATGGCAGCCCAAAATTTTGTGCTAGGGCAGCCCATTAAGTCCCAAGAGTTGTCTTGGAGCCCAAGTCCAATAATGAATAATTTATGAATTTTTAAAAAGAAAAAAAGGATAAAGTGTGAATTATGGCTTGCACATGGTGGGACCCACACACCCACACACTTGGTGTACAAGACAAGGGAGAGGAGAAGATTTTTGTCATGTGGATTTATCTCAAGTTGGCTTGGAGAGGAAGCTTGATGTAAGAATAAATATGAGCCATTAGATCAAATAGTATACAAAGTGATCTTGGCCATTCATTTTCCATGGAATTTTTCTATAAATAGCCCCTCAATTCTGCAGCCAAACCGTGAGCAAAGAACCCTTGGGGAAACTCTTGCAAAATGAAAACTCAAGCCAAGACAAAGAAGATTCAAGGTTCCAAAGTTCAAATAAGCTAGAGATTAAAGGTAAGCAATCTCTCCTAGCTTATTTTCCTTTGATTTGGGAACTTGAACTTAGGGTTTTGATGGGAGAAAAGTTGAGTTTTCTCTAAGGGGTGGTGCTGCCCAAAGACCTTAAAGGAAAGGGGAAAGAAGAAATTAAAGTTAGAACCATATGATTGAAGCTTAAACAAGCTAGTTAAGTGGTTGGTTGTTGAATCAAATTGATATTCTTGACTTTGCCATGGCGTGCCCTGTTCAATATGCACTGTTCATGAGGGAAGGAAATTGAATTTCAATGATTTAATGCTTCCATTGAGTTTGTATGATGATTTTGTGTAGGATTGGAAAGGTTTTGAACCTTGGAAACATTAAAATCTCAAGGTTGTAGTCTTTGAGATTCCTTATGGTTACTGTTCACTCACGTGAACAGTGATTGGAATTTCATGATTTTGATGCTTCCAATGGTTTTAAAATGAAAAGTTGTGTGGGGTAAAGTGGAGAAACAAGTATGGGAAGCATTAGAGTCAAAATGAGAATTTTTAAAAGAATTGTATGCTTATGTTCAATTCTGTATATCAGGCCATGAAGGAGCTGGAATTTCATGATTCTAAGCTCATAAATGGATTCAAAAGATGAAATTGTGTAGGGTAAAGTCAAGACATCAATTGTTTCAAGAGCCAAGTGGATTAGTGAAAATTAGAGAAAGTTATGACAATAAAGAGTGTAACAAAGTTAGTCTTGAACATGGTTGGAGTTCATGAGTCCTGATGAGTTATGTGATGAATATGAATGTGTTTAGGACCATGAAACATCCAAGAAGATGTTGGGACGTGATTGACATAAAGGATTCATGGTTGGAAAGCTAGGGAGCAAGGGCTAAAGGTCAAGAGAAAAGCTTAAGTGCAAGGTAGTGAACTTACCTCTTTATGTGCTTGATGTGGTATGCTTATGTGTTGACATGTATATGTTATTTGAATGATGTTGTGACATGATAAATGATGTTGAATGTATTGTGAATAACATGTTTCCATGGCCATGCACTTTATGTAAAAGTATATAGCATGATGGCATGTCACTAATCAAAGAAAGTTAATGAAATTACATATCATGCATTAGCATCCATCTTGCATATTTAAGTGGTAATGTTTGTTACTGAGATTCCCTAGAATCTCACTCTCCCATAACCAACCAATTTAGGTCAAGCATGATGGATAATGTATGCATGGAGAAGAGTTAAAGCATGCAAGAAGAAAAGTGAAGTATTTAAGATGTTAGCATATGCTATGCACTTTCCATATATGTCAAAGCCATGTAAAGTATCTAATTATGTGATGAGATTGTATGAAACAATTATTGTATAACCCCATGATGTATATAAATTCAGAAAAAGCAAAAGAGATGATTTATATATGCTGGAACAATTATGGAAAGTGAAAGAGAGGAAACTGAAATGGAAAAAAACTAGGTCCTGAAGCAGTTTTGTTGTGGCTTCAGTCTGACCTAGCAAATGAAAGAATTATTTCAAGAAATTTTATGAGCATGTATTAAACATCCAGAGGTTTAAGTGCATAGGTAGAACATTTCATTTGGATGTGTATATCAAGAGAAATGAATTTCCAAAGTAAGGGACCAGAATCTATTTCTGGAGGTTTTGACCAAATGAACAGTACAATTCAACGAATAAACTGTATCAATTGGCTAATCATTTGGTCTTTTAAGTTGGTAGAAATAAATCCCTAAAAATCAAGTTAAAAGATTAAGGGTTTCAAGGGTTTTTGTTTAAACCATGGATAGTTGATTATGTAAAATCCTCATAAAATATAACTATTATTAATTATTTAGACCTAGTTTGTACCAAATATAATTTAAAAATAATATTATAAATGAATTTAATTTTATTTCAAGAGAGCTAACTATAGTAGAAAAGAGTTTAACTAAAATTTAAATGAACTCTACCATAGTTATAAATTTTTTTTCTTAAAATATGAATAAAGTAATAGGATATATAAGTATGTAAAGTAAAACCTAATGTTGCAATACACAAATATTCTACACATATATTCTAAGGGGAAGGCTCTACAATTAATATATATTTAATCAAGCCTCCCAAGTTTTCCCTGGGGTCCTAAGATGAGACTATCGCATGAAAAATATTAATAATAATAAGGTGAGACAAATGCCTTAGTAATCATAAATTCTACTCATCATGAGTACTAATATATGCTAATGAGATGTCAGGTGAGACAATTCACAAAATACAATATATAGAAAATAACATATTATCATAATAAAATTAATGGACAACCACCCAAGTTCCTCCCATCAAACCAATTGAACCACCTTATTTCTAATGACTGAACCCATGGTCTAGTGATAACTAACCACTTAAAAGTTAACTAATCAAGTGGTATAGATATGCCAAAATCCACAGAGCATCTGACAAGACTATGGGTTCATTCTCTCTCAATAAACAGGTAGGGGTGTCGCAGCCCCTCGATAAATAGGTGGGGCACATCCCTCAATAAACTGGCATGACAAAAGCCAACTATCAATGTCATATCCTATTTTTTCCCATTTGTATAGTACTGATAATAGAAAGAGGTTTGGAAAGGATTATGATGAAGATCAGAAGAAAAGATAAAGGTTAGATAAGTCTTGAAGAAAGAGAAGAACTAAAACGAAAATTAGAAAAGGTTGAAGGCAAAAAGTAAAGGTAGAAACAAGATTTGGGCCAAAAGTAGTAATTTTTAAAAGTTAAGGGACTTAAATATAATTAACTAAAAAGTTCAAGGGCAAAATTGTAATCAAAGAAAGATCAACCTGGAAAGGGTTAGAACTACCCGAAAGTATTTCAGTCCTATATTCCATCAGTAAATAGAGGAAGATATGCTGGTTAATCTGACATGATACAGAAATTTTATTAGGGCTCCAAGCAGCATATATTTATCTGATAGTCTAAAAGTTATATGAAATTTTATCATATTTTATGGACTTCAGATATAAGTGGGCAAATTATAGGAAAGTGTGCACTACAGTGTCAGATATCCTGGATCAGACAGAACTCTGGAAGAAGTTCTGTATAAAAATTTATTCACATATTAGTGAATTTTGACAGGAGTTTGATAACACCCGTGATCCAATAATAGAACTTATCGACATGTAAGCCTGGATAGAATGAGATCTGATGATCTCATATACAGGCCCATGACAACGTCAAGGAGGGCCCAAAATCCAGTGTACCAGTTCATCAGTAGAAGGGGCCAGTGTCCAAAAAAGGTGTGAAATTATGAAAATGCCCCTAGATGCCCAGATTGTACTAGAGATAGATGGAGGGCATTTTTGTCATTTGGGATAGGATAAAATGTGGCACATGGAATAAATATGATTATTTGAGCTAGTATATGCCCTGAGGCAGTACAAAGAGGGGTGAAATGACAATTATGCCCTTAGGATTAATATAGTGCAGGAAAAGACACCAAGGGTGTTTTAGTCATTTTCCAAGGGATCTGTAATTAAGTTGTGACCCAGTATAAGTATGTTAATGATAAGAAGAATCTGGATACTGGATTTAAGGTCAGAAAGTATATTATGAAATCTTAGAAAAATTAGAGATATAAAACAATCCGGTTTGTAGGGAATTGGACTGAGCCGGTACCGGATTAGACTAGAATTTTTCCAGAAGCTTCCTCCCCCTAAGATTTTGCCACATAAGCCCATGAAGTGTCCCTTGAGGTGTCCCTTTGATGTCATGGATGATGTCACAATTACCTTTTTAGAAAAAGTTAAATCCAAGATTAAATGTGATGCCTTGGATCAAATAGTAACCAAATCAATCTTGGCCATTGATTTTCCATGGATTTTAGCTTTAAATACCCCCTCAAATCTGTCCAAAACTGTGAAGCACATGGACCCTTGGGGAAACTCTTGCAAAATGGAAACTCATGCCAAGACAAAGAAGATTCAAGGTTCTAAAGTTCAAGCAAGCTAGAGATTAAAGGTAAGCAATCTCTCCTAACTTATTTTCCTTTGATTTGGGAGCTTGAACTTAGGGTTTTCATGGGGGAAAATTGAATTTTATCTAAGGGGAGGTGCTGCCCAAAAACAATAGATGAAAGGGGAAAGAAGAAATTAAAGTTAGAAACATATGATTAAAACTTAAACAAGCCAATTAAGTGATTGGTTGTTGAATCAAGTTGATATTCTTGACTTTGCCATGGTGTACCCTATTCGGTCTACATTGTTCATGAGGGAAGGAAATATAATTTCAATAATTTAATGCTTCCATTGAGTTTGTATGATGATTTTGTGTAGGATTGGAAAGGTTTTAAACCTTGGAAACATTAAAATCTCAAGGTTGTAGTCTTTGAGATTCCTTAAGGTTACTGTTCACTCGCGTGAATAGTGATTGGAATTTCATGATTTTGATGCTTCCAATGGTTTTAAAATGAAAAGTTGTGTGCGGTAAAGTGGAGAAACAAGTATGGGAAGCATTAGAATCAAAATGAGAATTTTTGAAAGAATTGTATGCTTATGCCCAGTTCTGTACAGCAGGCCATAAAGGAGATGGAATTTCATGATTCTAAGCTCATAAATGGATCCAAAAGATGAAATTGTGTAGGTTAAAGTCAAGACATCAATTGGTTCAAGAGCCAAGTGGATTAGTGAAGATTAGAGAAAGTTATGTTAATAAAGAGTGTAACAAAGATAGTCTTGAACATGGTTGGAGTTCATGAGTCCTAATGACTTATGTGATGAATATGAATGTGTTTAGGACCTTGAAACATCCAAGAAGATGTTGGAAAGTGATTGACATAAAGGCTTCATGGTTGGAAAGCTAGGGAACAAATGCTAAAGATCAAGAGGAAAGCTTAAGTGCAAGGTAGTGAACTTATCTCTTTATGTGCTTGATGTGCTATGCTTATGTGTTGACATGTATATGTTATTTGAATGATGTGGTGACATGATAAATGATGTTGAATGTATTGTGAATAACATGTTTCCATGGACATGCATTTTATGTAAAAGTATATAGCATGATGGCATGTCACTAATCAAAGAAATTTTAATGAAATTACATATCATGCATTAGCATCCATCTTGCATATTTAAGTGGTAATGTTTTTTACTGAGATTCTCTAGAATCTCACTCTCCCATAATCAAAAAATTTAGGTCAAGCATGAAGGAAAATGTATACATGGAGAAGAGCTAAAGCATGGAAGAAGGAAAGTGAAGTATTTAAGATTCTAGCATAGGCTATGAATTATTCATGTATGTAAATGCCATGTAAGGTGTGTATTTACGTGATGCAACAATTTGAAATAATTATGGAATATGTACATTATGTATATGAATATTAAGAAGCTTATTTGATAGCTTATGCATGCTGAAACAATTGTTGAAAGTAAAAGGAATGAAAATGAAATGGTAAAAACGTAGGTCCTGAAGCAGTTTTGTTGTGGCTTCAGTTTGACCTAGCAAATGAAGGAATTATTTCATGAAATTTTATGAACATGTATCACACATTCAGATCTTTAATTTCATAGGTAGAACGTTTCATTTGGATGTGTATATCAAGAGAAATGAATTTCTAAAGTAAGGGACTAGAATCTGTTTCCAGAGTTTTTGACCAAATGAACAGTAAATTTTAACAAATAAACTGTATTAATTGGCTAAATATTTGGTCTGGAAATTATTTTTTCCTTAAATTTAAATATGTTATCTTCAAGTATCTTTTTGAACCACTTCATTTTGAGTTTTCTAGAATTAATTATGATTTTTTGAAGTTCGTTGCGTAATCTAGAATACCATATGAAGAGTAACTCAAGAAAGAGTAAAATTCCAGGTTTGGCTAATAGACTTCCAAGGTCTTGTAAGTGATTCTAAATGCTATTGATTGGTCCCTAAGACGTATAAAAGTAAGGATGTTACAATCAAGGTCCAATGGAGGCTATACTACGTGATAGAAATATAACTCTATCATCACTCATCCCCAATACATAATTCTCAAAAATAATTGTATTAATCAAAATCTCAAAAGCTTGATATCACAAAAGGGGTTTTCTCTAGATAATAACTTTCTTCTGTTGGAAATCGTGCCCTAGGGGCCAATCATTGTCTTATGAAAATTATTGATTTATGAATTTATTAATTGTGTTATCATATTATTTGCATGTTTACTATGATGACCATCCTTGGTTAATTCATGATCTTATCCTAAATGTCCCTGGTCGGTCATCTATACGGGAGCACAGATGAAATAAGACCAGTATGACTTTGAAGATGTATAGAGATATAAATCAGAGTCATAGGCACATGTAAGAGTATAAGGTGTTGGACTGACCCACTATGAGAGAACTGCATGGGTAACGTCATAAGCTTCTCTCATATACAAACCATGTCAATATGCCCTTTGACCTAAGATCATCATGGATTCCTACATGACAAACGCTCAGCTTTGACCTAGTCAAAAGTCACTTTTGACCGAGTGATCATAAAGACTATATTCGAGTTTAGTGGTTTTTCATGAGGAGGAATATGAATGGTCAAGATGGAATTTGTCCCTCACATTTGTAGAGAGATATTACTGGGCCCCTTGATGAGTGAGTCTGAGAAATGTATGGCCATACTGTAATGGAAAGGTAGTTCCATTTATATAGTCAGACTACTCAGGGATCGAGAAAGTAACAATCAGGAATAGGAGAATGACATTATCCATACCTCAACCATGACCAAAATATCGCGTGACAAAAGGGACATGATATGGTTGTATAAAAGGCTACATCGTTTAACGATCCTCATATAATTTGGGTAGTCGTTATGTCTTGCTAGAGACCGCTTATGACTTGTGGGCCAGTATAGCAAATAGCCCACTACCAACTTCATATGGGCCTACAGGGTCACACACAAAATAGCCCAACACGAGCTATGATGTCCAGATTAAATGAATCTAAGACATGTCCAGATTCAATGAAAGATCCAGGGTGGATGTATATATTTATTTATATTTATATTCGTATATATACATAAATTCGTATATATATAGTATATAAGAGATATATAAGATTTAATTTATAAGGATAAATTAAATCTCTATCACATTTGAATTTGAAATTCAAATTGATAGGATATCTCATATAAGAGATATTCATAATATTTAATTTATAAGGATAAATTAAATCCCTATCACGGTTGAATTTGAAATTCAAATTGATAGAATATCTCATATAAGAGATATTTATAAGATTTAATTTATAAGGATAAATTAAATCCCTATCACGTTTGAATTTGAAATTCAAATTGATAGGATATCTCAAATTTGATTTATGAGAATAAATCAAATATAGTTCAGTCTTATCTTTATTTAAAGTTAAATAAATAGGTAATTAAATGATTTAATATTATTTATTTAATTAGTTTCTTATAAAATTATACAATATATGATATTGTATTAATTTCGGAATTAATATAAGATTAACTCCAAAATCCAATTCGGTTGAGAGAAAAACGCATAGCATCCTATATATCTGATTTTAGGAGCTGCGTTTTTAGCAAGATACACACATAGAACACAGAAAGGCCGAAGAGGAATCTGTAAAAGGTTTGCAGATAAGAAACTGCCAAAATAGAGACGGAGAGGATGAATTCTTGAGAAAGCCCTGAAGGACAAGAGACGCTAGCACGTCATTTGTGGTTGGAACGCTATTCGTGTGGATACCAGTATAGGAAGCTGACCTGGGTCGTCAAATTCTTGTGACCGAAAAGGGAGCACGAGCCGCGGAGAGAAGCTGTGAATGTCGTGACCAGAAGCTGTGGAAGTCGCTGAGGAACACTAAGGGTAATGCTTCTTCCCACTTGACTTAAACACATACAGTAGATCCTGGCAAGGAATGGAAAAATTTTTAAATTAATTTCCACTGCGTGTCTTCCAATTCCTTTCAGTGGTATCAAAGCCATGCCGTTTTGTGTTTAAGTTAGGCTTGATTGTTGATTCATATGATATGTGTTAGTCGTAGCCGATCGTATGATATGTGTTTTATGTGTGACATATAAGGGATTCGTATTATGTATGACATAAAAGGAATCTAAAAGGGAATTGAAATCGATGGTGATACGTTTTGATTTGATCAATTAACGTAGATGGGGTCCAAGAAAACCGAATTCAGATTCGTGATTATTTATAAAGCAAATTTTTTTTCTCGGGGCGCTGCCCCCAGACCCCGCCGTGGCTACCTGTTTGTAGTGCAACATAACCGTAACATATGTTATTTTGTGAATGTTTTAGATTTGAAACATCAATCGCCCTGCAATTAAATCTGAATGTTGATTCTTGAATGCTTGGGTATAGTGAACAATATGGCTCTAGATTGCAAGTGTTGTAATTTTTAAATACGGCCTGCGTGTCGTGCCTTCCTCTATATACTCTCAATGTACCTTCTCTTCTCATCTCACTCCCCTCGAATGTTAAAAGAGGTTTCTATACGTAATTTCCCTTTTCTTACTAGAGAGCTCCTCTCATTGGCTTGAGGGGACTTAGGATAGGTGAGCCATATTGTATCACGTTTAATTATGCATCTTGTGATTAAATTAGCACATGCATATTACTTGTATGAGATACAAACTGAGAAACATGCATTTGTATAAACCAGATAGTTAAATTAAGCCCTCTAAATGAAATCTTAAGTCATAATGTCGTCAATTTATGAACACTTGTCAAAACCTCGATCGCTCAATTGTTGACTCCACCAAAGTGGGTGCTTTTGAGTTATCTTGGGGAGATAAGCAAGAGTAATGGTGCTACTCTCACATGTTTATTATTGTTTGACTTAATTGAGATTAACAAAACGGTTTTGGGTCTCAAGGCATTAGATGGGATTAAAAACATGCTAGATCATATGATGATAGGATCCCATGAACATCTAAGAGTTACATTTGATGTAATTGGTAAAGGTGTTACCTACCTAAATAACTTAATTTAAGCGTTCTGCCAAAGCGGACTTAAGTTTGAGCCAAATATGGATCTTAGCCCACTAACTATTATATTGAGGGTTGTTTATTCAGTGGGAGATTGCTAATTAAATTGCATATTTTAATTGTAGAATCATGACGACTAGTAATACTGCTACATTATCGCTGCGATCTGTCCTTGAGAAAGACAAACTCAATGGGACAAACTTTCTTGACTGGTTTAGGAACTTGAGAATTGTTCTCAAGCAGGAAAGAAAGGCATGAGGAGCAAGTGGCCAATGCTCCTAGAGCTCAGAGAGATGCTTACATGAAGCATAAGGAAAACTCTGTCGATATGGGATGCTTGATGCTAGCCACCATGGTTCTGGAGCTCCAAAGAGATCTAGAACACATGGAGACTTATGAGATAATTGTGCATCTCAAGGAAATGTTCTAGCAACAGGCAAGGCAAGAGAGGTATGAGACCACTAAGGCCTTACATTCCTGCAAGATGGCTGAAGGTGTATCAGTCAATACTCATGTCTTAAAGATGAAGAGGTATATTGATCACCTTTAGAGGCTTGGATTTCCCATTAGCTAGGAGTTAGCTACGGATTTGATCTTGAACTCGCTCCCAGAAAGTTATGACCAGTTTCTCATGAACTACAACATGAACAACATGGAGAAATCTATTTCTGAACTACATGGGATGCTTAAAACTGCTGAGCCCAGTCTTAAGAATAAGCCTAGTAGTGTTTTGATGGTTCAGAAAGGAAAGGGTATGAAAAAGAAAGGCAAAGGCAAGGGGAAGGGTCATATCTCATCAGGTAAGACCAAAGAGTCAGGCAAGCTCAAAACTAAACCTGCACTAAAGAAGGCAAAGCCTCCTAAGGAAGGAGTCTGCTTCTTCTGCAATGAACCTGGTCATTGGAAGAGGAATTGTAAACTCTACCTCGAAGATCTAAAAAAGAACAAGGATAGCGGAGCTATCGCTTCAGGTATTTATGTTATAGACATTCATCTTTCTACTTCCACCTTATGGGTATTAGATACTGCATGTGGTTCTCACATTTGTACAAATGTCCAGGGACTAAAGGACAGTAAGAAGCTGAAAAAGGGCAAGGTTGACCTACGAGTTGGAAACATAGCAAGGGTTGCTGCGTTAGCTGTAGGCACTTATGAATTAGTTCTGCCCACTGGGCTTTTGTTAGTTTTGAACAATTGCTATTATGTTCCTGCTTTAAGTAGTAACATTGTTTCACTTTCTTATTTGGATAAGGAAGGTTTCACTTCCATTACTGGGAATAGTAGATGTTCTATTTATCGTAATGATATTTTCTATGCTCATGGTGATTTGCATGTTGATCATTACATATTAAATTTGGAACAACCCAATCATGGAAATATCTATAACATAACCGCTAAAAGTGTCAAACCAAGTTATTTGAATCCCACATACATCTGGCACTGTCGTCTGGGCCACATAAATGAGAAACGCATTTCGAAACTCCATCAAGATGGATTTCTAAACTCATTTGATTTTGAATCATATGACACTTGCGAGTCTTGCTTGTTAGGAAAGATGACAAAGTCACCTTTCACTAGGCACAGTAAAAGGGCCACTGATTTATTGGGCCTCATACATACAGATGTGTGTGGACCGATGAACACAAATACCAGAGGAGGTTATTTGTACTTCATAACATTCATAGATGATTTCAGTAGATATGGGTATATCTATCTGATGAAACATAAATCTGAGTCTTTTGAAAAGTTTAAAATATTTCAAAATGAAGTACAAAACCAGCTTGGCAAAACAATTAAAGCCCTTCGATTTGATCGGGGTGGTGAATATTTGAGCCAAGAGTTCATAGATCATCTTAGGAGTTATGGGATAGTCTCACAATTGACTCCTCCAGGGACACCACAATAGAATGGCATTTCTGAAATGAGGAATCGAACACTATTAGATATGGTTCGATCCATGATGAGTCGAACAGATCTTCCGCCCTCCTTTTGGGGCCATGCCCTAGAGACAGCTGCGTTCACACTCAATCGTGTTCCATATAAGGCAATTGAAAAGACTCCATATGAGATATGGACTGGGAGGACGCCTAGTTTGTCTTTCCTGAAGATTTGGGGATGCGAGGTCTATGTTAAGCAACAAGCCTCAGACAAATTAGCGCCCAAATCCTCAAGGTGCCTTTTTATGGGATATTCTAAGGAAACCAAGGGATATTACGTCTATAACCCTGTTGATAATAGTGTTTGTTGTCAGAAATGGTATCTTTCTCGAAAAAGAATTTATCTCTAAAAGAACCAGTAGGAGTAAGGTATACCTCGAAGAAGTTTGAGAGCCACAAGACACCACAGAACTGCAGATGGAAAATAGAGAAGACTCACAACAAGTTGTTGAGACTCCTCAAGTCACGCAAGGTCCACGGAAATCTAATAGGACACGACTTCAGCCTCAGAGATATGGATTTCTGATTTCTGATAGTCGTGATGTGTTGCTCATTGAGCATAATGAGCCGACTACCTATCGAGAAGCTATAGTGGGACCGAACTCTGAAAAATGGCTTAATGCCATGAAGTCTGAGATGCAATCCAAGTACGACAATAAGGTTTGGACCTTAGTCGACCCGCCTGAAGGTGTAAAAACTGTCGGGTGCAAGTGGGTTTTTAAGGAGAAAACTGACATGGATGTTAATGTAAATGTCTTCAAGGCACGACTGGTTGCAAAAGGATTTACTCAAACTCATGGTGTGGATTATGATGAGACCTTTTCCCCAGTTACATTGGCCAAATCAATCAGAATCCTCTTTCCCATAGCAGCATATTATGACTATGAAATATGGTAGATGGACGTCAAGACAGCCTTCCTTAATAGAAAGCTCCTTGAGGATGTGTACATGACATAACCTGAAGGGTTTGTGCATTCCGAGGACTCTGGTAAAGTGTGCAAGCTTCAAAGGTCCATTTATGGACTGAAGCAAGCCTCTCAGAGTTGGAATCATCGTTTTGATGAAATAGTCAAAGAGTTTAGATTTCTTTAAAACATCGATGAACCTTGTGTGTATAAGAAGGTTAGTGGGAGCACAGTTGTGTTTTTGGTACTCTATGTTGATGACATCCTACTTATTGGGAATGACATTCCTACCTTGCAGATTGTCAAGTCTTGGTTAAGAAAGTCTTTCTCGATGAAAGACTTGGGTGAAGCTACCTACATCCTAAGAATCAGAGTCTATAAAGATAGATCTAAAAGACTTATAGGACTCAGTCAGAGTACATACATAGACAAAATACTGCATAGGTTCAGTATGCACGAATCAAAAAGGGGTTTCATGCCCATGTCTCATGGTATTCACCTCAGCAAAGATCTATATCCTAGTACATCTGATCAGCGAGGTCGCATGAGTAAAGTTCTATATGCCTCGGCCATAGGATCTATCATGTACGCCATGTTATGTACTCAACTGGATGTCTCGTTTGCCTTAAGTATGACTAGCAGATATCAACAGGACCCTGGTGAGGGCCATTGGACTGCTGTCAAGAATATCCTTAAGTACTTAAGAAGGACTAAGGACTTATTTTTGGTCTATGGTAGATTGGATGATGAACTCTGTGTAACTGGTTACACAGATGCGAGTTTCCAAACTGACCAGGATGACCAAAAATCGCAGTCTGGATATATATACCTCCTCAATAATGGAGCAGTAAGCTGGCAAAGCTGTAAGCAGGGTACTGTAGTAGATTCTGCAACGGAAACTGAGTATATAGCAGCATCAGATGCAGCTAAGGAAGCCGTTTGGATCAGGAAGTTCATCACAGAACTAGGGGTGATACCTACTATCTCAGATCCAATAACTTTGCTCTATGACAATAACGGTGCCATTGCACAGGCCAAAGAGCCTAGGTCACATCAAAGGACCAAGCATATACTCAGGCGATTTCATCTCATCAGAGAAATCAACGATAGAGGTGATATAAAAATATACAAAGTAGCAGGAGAAGATAATGTTGATGATCCTCTAACAAAGCCGCTTATGCATGCAAAGCATGAGCGTCATGTTAGGTCAATGGGAATTAGTCAAATTAATGATTGTACCTAGTGCAAGTGGGAGGTTGTTGGAAATCGTGCCTAGGGGCCAATCATTGTCTTATGAACATTATTGATTTATGAATTTATTAATTGTGTTATTATATTATTTGCATGTTTACTATGATGATCATCCTTGGATAATTCATGATCTTATCCTAAATGTCCCTGGTCGGTCATCCATACGGGAGCACAGATGAAATAAGACCAGTATGACTTTGAAGATGTATAGATATATAAATCAAAGTCATAGGCATATGTAAAAGTACAAGGTGTTGGACCGACCCGCTATGAGAGAACTGCATGGGTAACGTCATAAGCTTTTCTCATATACAAACCATGTCAATATGCCCTTTGACCTGAGATCATCATGGATTCCTACATGACAAACGCTCAGCTTTGACCTAGTCAAAAGTCACTTTTGACTGAGTGATCATAAAGACTATGTTCGAGTTTAGTGGTTTTTCATGCGGAGGAATATGAATGGTCAAAATAGAATTTGTCCCTCACATTCGTAGAGAGATATTACTGGGCCCCTAGATGAGTGAGTCTGAGAAATGTATGGCCATACTATAATGGAAAGGTAGTTCCATTTTTACAGTCAGACTACTCAGGGATCGAGAAAGTAACGGTCAGGAATAGGAGGATGACATTATCCATGCCTCAACCATGACCAAAATATCGCGTGACAAAAGGGACATGATATGGTTGTATAAAAGGTTACATCGTTTAACGATCCCCATATAATTTGGGTAGTCGTTATGTCTTGCTAGAGACCGCTTGTGACTTGTGGGCCAGTATAGCAAATGGCCCACTACCAACTTCATATGGGCCTACAGGGTCGCACACAAAATAGCCCAACATGAGCTATGATGTCCAGATTCATTGAATCTAAGACATGTCCAGATTCAAAGATCCAGGGTCGATGTATATATTTATTTATATTTATATTCGTATATATACATAAATTCATATATATATTATATAAGAGATATATAAGATTTAATTTATAAGGATAAATTAAATCTCTATCACGTTTGAATTTGAAATTCAAATTGATAGGATATCTCATATAAGAGATATTCATAAGATTTAATTTATAAGGATAAATTAAATCCCTATCACGCTTTAATTTGAAATTCAAATTGATAGGATATCTCATATAAGATATATTTATAATATTTAATTTATAAGGATAAATTAAATCCCTATCACGTTTGAATTTGAAATTCAAATTGATAGGATATCTTAAATTTGATTTATGAGAATAAATCAAATATAGTTCAGTCTTATCTTTATTTAAAGTTAAATAAATAGGTAATTAAATCTGTGGGATGGATTTAATATTATTTATTTAATTAGTTTCTTATAAAATTATATAATATATGATATTGTATTAATTTCAAAATTAATATAAGATTAACTCCAAAATCCAATTCGGTAGAGAGAAAAATGCATAGCATCCTATATATATGATTTTAGGAGCTGCGTTTTTAGCAAGATACACACATAGAACACAGAAAGGCCGAAGGGGAATCTGTAAAAGGTTTGCAGATAAGAAACTGCCAAAATAGAGACGGAGAGGATGAATTCTTGAGAAAGCCCTGAGGGACAAGAGACGCTAGCACGTCGTTTATGGTTAGAACGCTATTCGTGTGGATATCAGTAAAGGAAGCCGACCTGAGTCGTCGACTTCTTGTGACCGAAAAGGGAGCACGAGCATCGGAGAGAAGTTGTTAACGTCGTGACCAGAAGCTGTGGAAGTCGCTGAGGAACACTTAGGGTAATGCTTCTTCTCACTTGACTTAAAAACATACGGTAGATCTTGGCAAGGAATGGAAAAATTTTTAAATTATTTCCGCTGCGTGTCTTCCAATTCCTTTCATCTTCAAATTCCAATCTCAATATAACAAGTTTTAAATCTCAAGTCAAAATTTTCAAATTAAACTTTAGATCCCACAATACTATTTTCAATAAAAATCATAAAACAAGTTTTCTCAATATAATCATATCAATATCAATATATTTATATATATATCAAATTACTCACAAACATCACATTAACACACAGTGAGTAGAAAGTGGTTACTTCTCTCCTAAATATATGAATAATTACCACAAAATATCTTAAAAGTAAATCTTAGCTTTGGATGAATTGAACTAAGGGCGTGTTTGGGAGGGAAAGTGGGAAACATAGATGAGATTCTTTAGGAATATGAAAGGGACTGAGAGAGGACTAGAAAGAGAGGAAATAACTTAATAATCAAGTTTGAGGATTAACTCAAGGTCTTAGCTCTATTTATAAATCCACAATAATAATTCAAATTCATATCTAAATTTAAACACAAATCCTAATAATTTCCTAACTAATAATAACAATCAAATAATAAAATCCTAAATAAAGATAATAGTAGGATAATCCAGATATCCTATTTTATTAAAAATAATAAAAATACTAAACTATAATAATTAATGAGATAATATTTTTAATTTATTGATAAATAATATTTTTAATTTTACTTAAATATAAAGATAACAATTGGGATGTTACATATTGTATATTGATGGTTGTGCCCTTTTGTCATATTGAAATAGGGTTTGACATTTGTGGGGGGAAAGAATTGAAGTCAAGAACAAAAGCTAAAGTTTTTTTATCAAGGTAGCAAGATTACTCAACTTTAATATTAACTTGTCTTGATTGTTATATGTGATATGTGATATTACCATAATTGTTGGTTGAACTAAAGATATTGATATGTTGAAATGATGCTACCCTTTGCATTGTGATGTTTTGAATTGATGCATGTTTGAGTTAGCATGATGTAAAGGTAGTTCCCTAATTATAGTGTTACGCTTAGTTCATTAATAACCACCATGCTTCTGTTGTTATTATTGATGTAACTTGCTATTGGGATTTCTTTAAAATCTCACTCTTCCAATTGATTAATCATCTAAAGGCTTAGCTATAAAGAGAAAAGTTCATATTTGTGGAACACTATGTACTTATGCTATGATATTTTGAAACTTTTAGTTGTATGTGACTAATTATGACATTATGTATGACCTTGTATAAGGCAGCGCCCTTTGAACTATGTTTTGATTAAGTACATGTTTGAATATGACTTTGTAATTTTGCATGTTTAAATAACACAACAAGATTTAAATCAATAGGTAGAACACTTAAATTGGGACTTTGTGCACTTTATGGCGATTTTTCACAGTTAGGGTAGAAATCTAAAACACAATTTTTGACTAAATGAATACTAGAAATTTCATACCAATCTAACACTATTCTACAATAAATGGGTTCTTGAAACTATTTTTTTCTCTAAATAACTATTAAAGAGCTTCAGTAGGGCTTGAAACATTCAATTTCAATTTTTTTAGAATTAGTTATTAATTTTTAAAGTTTGGCAAACATTCTGGAAAAAAACAAATGAACAGTACCTGAGAAACTAAAAATTCCATATTTGATTTCTTAAATTTTAGGGTCACATCCTAATTTTTTCCTATATGTATAAGACTGATTGAGAAAAGATGTTAGAAAAGGATCGTGATGATGACTAGAAAAAAGATAATGGTAATATCATATTTAAGTTAGAAAAGAAAAAGAAGAATGTAAAGTTATAAGAAAGAAATGGAATTTTGAAGTTTAGGTACCAAATTGGAATTTCAAAATGTATAGAAAATGACCTAAATAGAGTTTTGAGATTTTAGGTACTAAATTGGAGTTTAAAAATTTATAGCGAGAGACTAAATTGAAATTTGGAAAATTCAAGGACTAAAGTATATTTTGCAAAATTCATGGGCAAAATCGTAATTTTGAGAAGTTGAGTTGAAATGAACCAGAATTGCCTGAAAATATTTTAGTCTCAAATTTTAGTAGTAAATAGAGAACAATAATTGATTACCCATATTTTTTAGAATTTTAATTTGATGTCATAAAAAATTGATATTAATTATTGAAGTCTAGAAATTATTATAGAACTTTCTGGATCTCATAATTAGATGAAAGTTTACAAAAAAATTATGTCTCAATTATAAGAATTTATAAACCTAACAGAATTAAAAAAAAAGTTTTGTATAATTTATAATGGAATTTAAGGTGAAATAGGGAACCTGATAAAGGTCTTTGGGAATTTTTTTTGGCATTTGAGCCATAAGAAGAGTTAAGTTTTATTAGTGTCCAAAAAGGCTCAAATATGCAGAAATAAAGTTACATGGGCCCAAGTACAATTAAAATAATATTTTAATAATTTTTAGTATAACTACCCTATTAAGGTTCAGATAAATATATGGAATTTTTATTAGATCTTCTGGATGTCATAAATTAATGAAACTTTGCAAAAACATTCACTTAATAATAGAATAAATATTTAAAAATATTAGGACCCCTAAAACACTCTATATAATTTATAACAAAATGTACAGTGAATTAAGCTACCCAATAGAATTTATTGGGGATTATTTATAGGACATTGGGCTAATTAATGGATTGGAGTTAGACAAGGCCCAAACTGGCGTCACACTAGAGGCCAAGACACCAAGAGTTGATTTTAATCCCAAATGAAATTTTATAATATTTTATGAAATTTATTGGTAAAAATCAAAAGAGAAAAAGGAAGGAATTCTCAAGAAGCATGAGTGGGCTATGTGAGGGGACCCACTTTGCACCACATGTCAAGCATAGCAAGAAGAAGGATTTTTTTCATATGTTGTTTTATATTAAAATAATGTAATAATTAAGTTAATGATGATTAAATTTAATTAATTAAGAAATCAACCAATCAAATTCAAGTTTAGGGCCAAGAAATAATTAGCAAATACCAACTGTAAAATTGTCCCATTAGCCCTAAAATTAGTCTATAAATACCTCCTCCATTTCATTCATTTTTGTACTCCCAAGGACCATGTGGAAAATATTCCAAAATTTCCACTCAAACCTATAGTAAAAGCAAAAGCAAGGAGCTTAAGTGATCAAGCTTGCAAGGGATCAAGTAAGTGATTGATCCTAGCTTTTATTCCTTCAAATTAGGAGCTTGATCTTATTGATTTAATAGGAGAAAAATGAGATTTCCCAAAGGTATGTTTTCTGCCCAAAATCTAGAAATTTAGTGGGAAGAAGAGATCAAAGCTAGAAACATGAAATTAAAGTCTAGACAAGCTTAAATTAGTGATTATACATATTTTGGATTAATTGTGAAATCTTGATTTTCCCACTTTGAGAGACCTTTCAGCCTAAGCTGAAACTGGACAAGGGATAATGATTTTGATGCTTCCATTGAGTCCAAAAGGAAAAATTGTATAAGATTGAGTTAAGGGACATGAGTTGAAAGCATTAAAATCAAAGATAGATTTTTTTTAAAAAGAACCCCATGCTGCCACATTTTTGTTCTGTCTAGTACCCCAAAGAGGATTTAGATTTTTTTTTTAATTCTAACAAAGATGCATGAAGAGGAATCAGAGATAGATAGAATATTTATTATTTAATTATTGTTTTGGCTTATAATGTATATGAATGTCTAGCTTTTAGTTTCTAGCAGTGATTTTGTACCTATTGAGAAAAATAGTAAATGATGGAATCAATGTACAAAATTTTATAAAATGAAAGTAGACATCCTAAACTTTAATTTTACATAAAGTACATTGTATTTGGATGTCTATAGACTGAGAAACACAATTTTCCAAAGTCAGGGGACTGAATATGGAAACAAAGAAACTAGCCAAATGAACAGTAAACTTGCATGTCAAACTGTATTAATTGACAATGAATTTGGTCAAGTTTGTATTTCTTTTTTTCTTAAAGAGTCTTAGCTTAACTTTGCATGGCAACTTAAAGCACTTCATTTTTTTAGAATTAATTATAATTTTTTAAAGTCAGGTCACTTGTCTAGAATTTACATAGTGAATAGTACCAGAGAGTTAAATTTCAGATTGTATAATTTAAATTCAATTACCTTTTAAGTGGTTTCAGATGCTACTGTTTGGTATCTAGGACATAGAAAATTAAGGATGTTACACTTGGGTCCTCCAAAATGGTTCCAATAGACATGAAATGAATCCTAATATGGAGTAGATTAGTGTGATAATTTGCATGATATTAAGGTTCCACAATGGTATTTCATCAAATTTTAGGAAACTTGTTTCAGTGTAAGATTTGAAGATAACTCGTATGAAGTCCCACGATTGACACATGTTGATGAAACAATTATTACTAGTAGAGATTCAAGGAATTATAAAAGATGATGTGAGGAGCACTATTACTACACTTCGTATGTTCTTCAATGTTATTTGTAGAAAAGGGATTGATCCTACTGAGTTGGATGAATTACAAAATTAAGGCTATATTATCCTCTCCCAGTTGGAAATGCACTTCCCTCTAGTAGCTCTTGACATTATGGTCCATTTGATAACTCCCTAGTATGTGAGATTAGACTTTGTGGCCTTGTGTGTTTAAGGAATATGTACCCATTAGAGAAGTAAAAGAAAATCCTTAATGGGAATTCTAAAAATCCTTATCGACACAAGGCATCAATTATTAAGAGGTATGTAGTAGAGGAGGTAGTTGAGTTTTATAACTCATATCTTACTGGGGTAAAGACAGTTAGACTTCCTGAATCTCAGTATGATCAGGGAAGAAAAAACAAGGAACTCAGGGTGCCAAAGTGAAGTTCATATCTCGTGAAGTGGTGATGCAAGCATATCTTTACATTTTGAATAATGAAGATGAAGTTCTGCCTTACTTGGATGCTCACAAGAATATGTTTAGTAGTATGAACCTAAGAAAGAGTGATATGCAACAAGCTAATGAGCACAATAGGTCTTTTGAATAATGGTTCAAGCAAGAAGTGTTAATGGGTAACAATCTTTCTAATAAAATACAACGATTAGGTGTAGGGCCTCATTTTAAGGTTGTTTGTTGGGAATGATATGACATAAATGGTTGTTCTTATTACACAAATGACTAAGATGATAAAAATATAATGTAGAATAGTATGGTGATACTTGTAGCCGAAGTGATGTATTTTACTTGTTTAAAAGATAAAAGGCCAAAATTGGTATCCATGCTATATTATAGAGTGATTGAAGAGATTTGAGAGGTTAGTTACTCCAAGTTTAAAGTTTTGGTATTCAAATGTGGGTTAATAGTAATGTTGTGCAAGTAGATGAAAAATTTGGATTTGTTTCAGTCGATGTTCAGAGAGTTGGATACCTAGATGAGCAATTCATTTTAATAAGAATTTTATGTCACCAATTTAACAAATAAAGATCTTTCCATTGTGCTCCAAGGCAAAAGGAAAGTGATTGGTGGAGATGACAGTGACTTAGGGTTCAACCTCGATAAAACCCCACATTTCACAACTACTCAACATAAAATAACAAAGTTTGATTTGGTAGATGATGAATATGCTATTAGGGATGATCATCCTGAGGGAATTTGTGTGTAATAAATGTTTATTTGGTTACTAAATTGATTACATTATTACTATTTTATTCTTACATTTATTTATTGTTTTGTGAACATGACATGGATAGTTTATGTCAGCAAGTCAAGAAAAGCGACAGAGGCCCAACTTGTATAAAACGGGTGGCTAAGATAGATGAAGTGACACAACCCATAAAGTGACCTATGAAGTTTGTTTATGACATGAAAGCAATAGGTAAAAATAAGGCACTGCTTAATAGTTATGTCAGCCATATAGTATGTGTTGGAAAACGTGCCCTAGGGGATAATTATTGTCTTATGAACATTATTGATTTATGAGTTTATCAATTGTGTTATCATATTATTTGCATGTTTACTGTGATGACCATCCTTGGATAATTCATGATCTTATCCTAAATGTCTCTGGTCGGTCATCTGTGCGGGAGCAGAGATAAAATAAGACCAGTATGACTTTGAAGATGTATAGAGTACAAGGTGTTGGATCAACCCGCTATGAGAGAGTTTCATGGGTTACATCATAAGCTTCTCTCGTATACAAACCATGTCACTATGCCCTTTGACTTGAGATCATCATGGATTCCTACATGACAAACGCTCAGCTTTGACCTAGTTAAACGTCACTTTTGACCGAGTGATCATAAAGACTATGTTCAGGCTTAGTGGTTTTTCATGCGGAGGAATGTGAATGGTCAAGATGGAATTTGTCCCTCACATTCGTAGAGAGATATTACTGGGCCCCTCGATGAGTGAGTCTGAGAAATGTATGGCCATATTATAATGGAAAGGTAGTTCCGTTTCTATAGTCAGAATACTCAGGGATCGAGAAAGTAACGGTCAGGAATAGGAGGATGACATTATCCATGCCTCATCCATGACCAAAATATCACGTGACAGAAGGGACATGATATGGTTGTATAAAAGGTTATATCGTTTATCAATCCTCATATGATTTGGGTAGTCGTTATCTCTTGTTAGAGACCGCTTGCGACTTGTGGGCCAGTATAGCAAATGACCTACTGCCAACTTCATATGGGCCTAATGCCAACTTCATATGGGCCTACAGGGTCACACACAAAATAGCCCAACACGAGCTATGATGTCCAGATTCATTGAATCTAAGATGTGTCTAGATTCAATGAATGATCCAGGGTTGATGTATATATTTATTTATATTTATATTCGTATATATATATATTATATATAAGGGATATATAGGATTTAATTTATAAGGATAAATTAAATCTCTATCACGTTTGAATTTGAAATTCAAATTGATAGGATATCTCAAATTTGATTTATGAGAATAAATCAAATATAGTCCAATCTTATCTTTATTTAAATTAAATAAATAGGTGAATTAAATCTGTGGGACGGATTTAATATAAACATTATTTATTTAATTAGTTTCTTATCAAATTATACAATATGTGATATTGTATTAATTTCGGAATTAATATAGATTAATTCCAAGATCCAATTCGGTTGAGAAAAATGCAGAGCATCCTATATATCTGATTTTAGGAGCTACATTTTTGGTACACAACACACAACACAAAAGGCCGAACGGAATCTGTAAAAGGTTTGCAGATAAGAAACTGCTGAAGTAGAGACGGAGAGGACGAATTCTTGAGGAGCCTTGGAGGGACAAGAGACGCTAGCACGTTATTCGTGGTTGGAACGCTGTTTGTGTGGATACCAGTAGAGGAAGTCGACCTGAGGCGTCGACTTCTTGCGATTAGAAAGAGAGCACGAGCCGCGGAGAGAAGATGTGGACGACTTCTTGCGATCGAAAAGAGAGCACGAGCCGTGGAGAGAAGCTGTGGAGGTCGCTGAGGAACACCAAGGGTAATGCTTCTTTCCACTTAACTTAAACACATACGGTAGATCCTGGCAAGGAATGGGAAAAATTTTTAAATTTAATTTCCGCTGCGTGTCTTCCAATTCATTACAGTATGCTCTAAGATTAGTATCGTGTATGACAATTGGAGGGCGGTAGACCCGAAAGACTAATATATTTTAGTAGAAAATTTTGGTATATTTCTAATTATATTTTTCACCTATCTATTTTAGTTGTTAATGATTTTTGTCCCTTATTACAGCTTCATTTTATTTTTTTGTACTTGACTGTAGTAACATTTTGATATTTCCACTATAGTAAACATAAGGCATCAGATCTTAAAGCAATGAGATGAATGATGAAGAGACTTTAAGTCTAACCTTACAAAGGACTACCTCTAAGGAAGTAAGATGGGAGAGCATCTAAAGGACATATGCCCTAATATTAATGATGAAGTGTGGACACTATTACATCAACGGCAGGATGATGCTACTTCTAAGGTTTGATGTATGTAAACTTACATTTTAATTAACCAGTTAGTAATGAATGTATATTTTAATTAACTAATCTAACTTTGTTTCATTTTCATAGGCTATGAGTAAGAAGAATTAGGAAATATACAAGAAGAATTGTACTAGTATTACATGCCTTGGGAGTTATAGTGGTCTAGAAAGCAAAATGATGGAAGAATAGTTGTAGGCTGTGCAAAAAGCTGCTGCATGCTGCATTATCCAATGTCCATCTCATCGACAAAAATAGAAGGCGATGAGGTTTAAGAAGGGTAGTATATCACTCTAGAGGTTACTATTATTGCTTAGAGGATTGTAAGTAATTAATTTAAATAGTAATAATTTATACACAATTACGTGCTCTTCAGTTATTTTAACTTGATTACTTGTATGCAATATGATGTATTAAAGGAACAATCAACCTAAGGGTCTGTCATTCTTAAAAAAGGAATGGATATCTTGGAGACATCTATAAGGAGGCCCAACTACCTAGGCCCCCAAAGGCGTTATCTGAAAAGAGTTTTTTGGCTCCAAATCATGAAGAAGTGTAGCCTCCACAGACATGATATCCAGAGATGAGCTCTAGAAGGTTTGAGATGAACTTATTGAACAACATCAAGCAGATTTGTAAAGGATACGGGAGGAGTTGGATGCCAGACTCAACTAAGCTATGATGATGATAGGCTTCCTTACTACAATCCAATTTTCAAGGGTAAAATATATTCACTTATTTTCAATGGATATTTAACATGTATTTTATCTTGAGTAATTTCTCATTGTTTTAGTGTTCTCCTGTGGTGACAAGTGGTAAGGGCAGCAACAATAAGAAGAAGAACCGGAGTAGATATTATAATATTTATATATTATTTCTATACTTGGTGGTATTGTTTGTATGGTTTAAATGTATTTTTAAAAAATGACCCATTCTATGTTTCATTACCCTATCCCTTGAAGCTTCATAAATAAACTACCCAAATATACAACTCAAAGAGACAGCAGTAGAGATAGAGTTCAAGATGGTAGAGACAGAATTTAATTGCTTATTATATTATTTATTTAATAAAATTCAATACAAAAATGCAACAATTTGAATAGAAAAATAAAAAATGTATTTAGTGAAAGACAAATACTATTGAGAAGGAAGAAATTGAAGAAAAACAACTCAGCCTAAAGATTGCGCTGGTCCTCAATATCTTGTTGAGTAAATGGTTTAGGTTGATCAAACATCTGAAACATCAAATTAAAATCAAAGAAATTAAGGCATTACTAATATATATTAAATTGTCAAGAAATATGAAATCATTAAAAACACAATTTTACCTCCTCAATTAGATCATTCCTATTTGACACGATAATATTGATCATGTGTCTAACTATGTAGAAGCCGCGCAAGTTGCTTTCTTTGGGTTGCCTTCAAATCTGTAATATTAACATGATAAAAATTATTTGTCATCAGTAAAATGTGGAGCATAAGAATTAATACTTTTATTACCTTCGGTGTGATCCATTCAAGGTCTCTCACCGAGTAGGAGAGCTTAAGATCCCTTGCAATTGTGATGACCTCAAAGCCCTATGACTAAAGTTTTGAGGTTAGTAACCCATTTATTATAAAGATCATATTTATTACAAAGAACATTGTTATGTATAGAAGAAAACTCAAGTGTTCATAATCTTCTTGGCATCAACCGATAGCTTGTAATAGAGGGAGTATAAGAAGAAAACTTTATAACTGTTCTTAAATAGGATGACCAATTGGCAATTATTGTTGTAGAAATAATTAAAAAAGAATGAGTATTATCATTAAGCAAATATAAAACTAGTATGAAATAAAATAAAATATTATTATTGTTACTCTTATATATATGGTGCGAAGAAACAATCAATATCTATTTCACCGAGTCTTCTTGAAATGTATTGAAGTCTCAAAACTTGAGAGGTCCCTTTTATATAAATCTGAATTGGGCATAGGAATCAAAACTTACCTTGTTTTCCCTTTGAAACCAACTCAACTTACATGTACCTATAGTTAATGCAAACATGACGTTAGTTATAAGAGTTGAATTTTTCTTATTACATATATTTACATTTAAATTAGACTTACATAAAAAACACTTGGATACACCCAGAGTTCAATTCATCCTTAGGAGTGATAAGAGATTTCACATCCGTATGGTCAACAAAGACCAGTGCCCCCACGTCGCCCATAACTTAGTCCATAGACAATGCATCCATATAGAACATTTTGTCATATGCTAATTGGATCACACGTTGCATGGCACTCAAAGTGGGAGGTATGGGAAGTTAACTCAGGGATGACGGGACATAATTTGAAATAAGATGCTTTGGCCATAATATGAAAGTCCCCTTTGCCTAACTCATTATCTTCACCTCAATTGTGGAAATTAGGACAAGAGCATCTTCAATTATCACGTCTTCAACTATAACCCTTAATTAAGCATCCTAAATTTGGATGTGGTGTGTAGTTACCCTTAAGCTATGGATAAAACCATGTGCCAATAACCGTCTAAAAGGATCATCCACAAATAGTTCATAAGATTTAGCATCCACTGACATTGGCCCAACCATGTAATAGCTCTCTTTAGTGCTATGAAAGGCTGCATTTAAGAGCATTTATGGGGCACTTGCCTCCTGTTGCCCTGATGTCATCATGGACAACATTTCTTCCTTGATATTTGCCAACCCCTCTTGTAATCATTCCTCAATTGAAGCTTCTACCTGTGCCATAGCCTCTACCCAAGTCTTTGCCTTAACTTCTGCCCTAACCTTTGCCCTTATGGTAGATAACAACGATTCCAACTTTGCCTTTAGCACCACATGTGGGGAATATTGTTGAGATACTCCAAAGTAATCTATTATACACACACCTCTTCCAACTCCACTGACACAATCACTATGCTCTTATTTGCCCATAGTAACAGTCAAGATGTCATTCCTACCATCTAACTTGAAGGATCCATGGGCCTCTTATTGTTTAAGATCAGTCTATAATATATAAAGAATAAACATAAGAAATAATATAATTATTCTACTAAAACAAAATAATATAAGTAGTACATACAATTTTTCTCAATCATACGAGAGTGATCGCTTGTATATGATATGCTCTTTGTTTGGTGACCGTACAACCATTTATCTTCACGACGTATTGGAGATAGGGAGCAAGAATAACACTAGGATCTGACCCAATATTTTCTTCTAGCATCTTCCTCTTGGTCCCCAATAAGTCTTTTTCAGCCTTCGCATAACCCCCTCGAGACGTTATGTGGGGGTAATCATTCTTGAGAGCATGTTCAATCACTTTTTGCCTTTTTCTTCCTATAAGACTTAAAGTAGTTCAAGTCAACACATACAATAGGAAGAAACATGAGAAACGCAAGATTCTTTTTTCACAACATATAAACGTAGAATACTCTAACCTGGATCAACTCACCATAACTGATGGCGTAGTCTGAACCCTAACAAATTCTTCCCAAGTATCTTCATCAATGAATTTATACTTGATGCATGGAGAAGGATGAGGCTGACCATCTTTGTCCTGGCCATGCATATAATGATAAGCTAGTTGTGTCTTGAATGTCCTTCAAAGCTTAGCTCAATAAGTAATAAGACAATGTCTTATTCTTCAAAACTTTATTATTGGGAACATCATAAGTGAGCTACAATAATTGCCATTGAAAGTAGAGTTATCAACAAACAATTGTGTTTTTTGGTATTATTCTGCATACAATATAAAATAGTTCATATACCCAAGTCTGTATAGTGATGTTAGGCTTGTTGCGTGCTAGGAGGCTGACATAACTTATATACTTGGTCATGTGTTCACCAATTGGGTTCCAACGTCTATCAAACTTAATTGGTAGCATTTCCCTTCCTCCATGTCTTTCATAATGTCTTTCAATCATGTCGTACTTCTGCCCCTCCTTTACGTAAAGTCGCTTGGAGTATCGCTAGCTTCATTTTGATTAACACTACCCCATATTCCTATATATGCAATAACAAAATCAAATATAGTAAATAGACTTAACCTTTTTCCTTCACCCTGTTAGAATAGACAAAATTTGTTCCTTTAGCATTTATCTATGGAAAGAAATGCAAGCATTTATCAAAGGAAAACTAGAAAACCTATATTAAATAAACACATAAACTACAAAGCACGTACACGAGAAAATAAGTGCTGAGAACACATACACGGCAAAGCACAATGAGAGTGAGAATAAAGAATGACTGACCACGGTGAAGCCCCACGAAAACGTAAAGGAAGATGAGTGGAGTAATGATAAAAGTAAGAAGGAAGACTGAAGAAAACTTGAGAAATGAGAAATAAGAGAAGTTCTAAGGGGTAGGCTTCAAAAATTTATTTTCAGTAGCCATTTTACACCAGATATATATGACATAAGGTGTAGTAAATCATATTTCTAAACCTGACTAACACAGTAACAGGTTTAAAAAGTTGTCTACTTATTTTCAAAAATGACACGCCTCATATTTTGAATTTCTGAAGACTTTTTACACCTTATAACATAAATCTGGTGTCCAGTGTAAAAAGTATTTTAATTTATTTACAAAAATGTCACCTTCAGTGTTTCAAAGACTTTTTACATTGGATAACATGCATAACAGGTTTAAATATTGTAGTTATTTTTCCTCACTACCTCTTTTGTTACCTCATCCCTTGAAGTTACAACATTTATATTATTTGCATTATTATACTACATCAAAAACATAAAGCACTCATAAAAATCAATCAGAATCTACTTATTCTTCATTCAATTTTGGTAAACTTACTAAAACTGAAGGGGTCTCACAAATTGGATCATCATCGTCAATAACCCTTTTTCCTTGGAGAGCAATAGACCATCTTTTATTTACCGAATTAGTGATATATAACACTTGCTTTACTTAGCTATCATAATGAAAGGCTTATCCCCAAAACTTGTACTGTTCAAATCAACCAGTATAAATCATAACCAATCCACCATAACACCATTGTTTACATTAGTTCATTTGCATTTGAATAAAGGAACTGTGAATTTGGAGTAGTCCAGCTCCCAAATCTCTTCAACAATGCCATAATAAGGAATGGTTGCTAATTTAGGATTTTTGTTTTTTAAACTAGAGAAGTGCATAACTTCAGCCACTAACATAACACCACTATTTTGCATGCTACTTTTATCATCTAGGGACTTGGTATAAAAGGAATACCCATTGACATCAAATGAATTTCAACATATCACATTAAATTCAAGACCATATGCCAACCATCTAACTGGATCAGAAACACAATCCTCATTTTTAACTTCTGTTTGAACCAATATGCAAAATATTTGTTGTGTTATCTAATCATCTTTTTCTCTGTCATTCTATTATTTTTTTATGGACAAGCTCTTTATGAATAGCTATATAGTCTTAAACTTCATCAATATTATTCAAGATGTGTAAGTGCATTTACTGCAGTTTATTATGATCAACACTACTCACCAACATTATGCATTGACCTCCTATTTGGCACAGGGTTTAGGGAGACTAGTAAGTCTTACGTTAGACAGGTAGTGTTAAAAAAAATCCATAGCTTCTTCAAAAATCTATTTTTGAATAATGGATGCTTCAGGCCGATTTGGATTCTTCATACACCCTTTAAGGATTTTCATGTATCTTTCAAATGGGTATATCCACTGTAAGTATACAGGGCTACACAGTTTTATCTCTCACACTAGATAAATGATGAGGTGTACCATAATGTCAAAAAATCCAGGAAGAAATAGTTTTTCAAGATAGCATAAAATAACATAACCCTCGTGCTCCAATTCATCCAAAATTTTAGTCATAAAGACTTTGCCACATATAGCATTGAAGAAGAAGCCAAATCAGGTTACAAGGTTTTCAAATCATTTTGAAGATTCCTTGAACAACCACTGGGAGTAATTGATACATCAAGACATGACAATAATGAGACGTTTGGCGTACTAATTTCAAATATTTTATCGTTACAATCTTCTTAAGATTATATGAGTATAAAGAGGGAACTTTGATTCCTTGCAAATACTCACAAATACCTCTCTCATCCTTGGACAAAATATTAATCTCTTCAACATAATAACTCCCCTCACTATCTGCCTTTGGAAACCATCACGTATTCCTATTTCTTGCAAATTTAATCTTACCTTCAAACCATCTTTAGAAACCATGTATGTTAAGAAGTATTCTAATAATGTTGTCACACACATTTTTCTCCACATGCATAACATCAATACAGTGCCTTACATGAAGATGTTGCCAATACGAAAGCTCAAAGAAGACATATCTTTTTTCTATATATTTTTCTCACTTCCCTTGGTAGTCTTACCAAATGTCACTTCCCAAAATTTGAACTATGACCAGCACAGAATATGAATAAATTCATATTCCTTAAACCTAAAACCTTAAATGAAGCATTTGAAATGAAAATCATAATACATTACATTTTATAAATCAAAAGTAAGTCCTTGGTAGGAATCTCAGCAGAATCGTCGTTGTATAACTGATCTCCTGATGATCCTACAATAGACTGCAAATGTTTAAATCTTTTGTAACATTTTTTCGTAATAACCAGAATCTTTTCTATAAACTATGTGGAGCATTCACCCTTTTATCAAAATAAGACAAGTACTTATAATGGTAATTACATCAAAAATAATCTTGTTCAAAAACAACACTTCGGATTTACAACGAGGCTCTTCACTGCTCAACAAGAGGATTAGAGTCAACTGCACTATCTGAAGTCAAATAATCTACTCATGAATAATGTCCCAAAAACATGATTAAAAATGCGAAAGTAAACAATGCATAAACATGTTTAAAATGTAATCCATAACATTTTGTAAGTTGATGCAAACATTTCCTTAAACATTTCCTTAAATAATCATTTCAAATCAATCGTTTAAAGGCAATCCTTTCAAAACCATAATCTTTCCATAAGACTTCAACATAACATAAACAGGCGTGGACACACAATCCATGAGGGTAACTAACCAATCTGGCATGGCTCGAAGCCACCCAAACAGGTGTTGACACACAATTCACGAGGGTAAATAACCAATCTGGCACGGCTTAAAGCCATGAATACATGCGCAGGTACGAAACCTATGAATAATAGGAGCAGGTATGAAACCTATAAATAACTATCGCGAGAATAAATCCCAAGAATAACTGTCACAAGTATGAAACTCACAGATATCCATCGAGATCGGGTAACCAAGGTGCACCAAGGACTAATAGTACTGTTGCTAGCAACCAGCGTTCTGTATTTTGTCCTTTCTAAAATGTTTCCAATATGCATGGGGTCCATTTCACATGTAATGATTTCAACATTTTCTAATGCAATAAACTTTAGTAAGAATACTTTGAATTTCAAAACCCCAGCATGAACATTTAAAATCGAATGTCAAGATACTTATGGAAACATATGCATTTACATAGGAATATTTCATGAATTAAATCAATTCAATATAATCTTTGCCAAATTCTTTTTCTAAAACTTCTTCATCTATTTTCATGCATAATCATAATATTTTTGTAAACCAATTGAAAGAAAATCATTTCTAACAATTTAATCTATAAATTCGTAAAACTTGTTTTTCGTAAATCATACTTGAAATTAAACATTTTAAATCAAATAAATACTATTTTAAGGGAACATTATTCACTGAACTGCTATGCTCCTAAACCTTTACTCGTTCCAGCCAACCACTTCCAATTATATTCACTTTTCAATTTCCTGATATCCCGAAACAATATATTAACATTATGTTCAAAGTTTCAATAGAAATAATCATTCTTAATCTATTACTTCAACTAATTACATACCATTACCATTCGATCAATGATTCAATATGTAACATCCTTACTTTTATACATTTTAGGGACCAATCAGTAGCATTTAGAACCACTTACAAGTGGAAGTCCATTAGCCAAATCTGAAATTTTACTTTTTCTCTAGGTACTGTTCATATGGTACACAGATTACGCAACAAATTTCAAAAAATCATAATTAATTCTAGAAATATCAAAATTAAGTGGTTCAAAAATATACATGAAGATAACATCTTAAAATTTAAGGAAAAAATAATTTCCAGACCAAATAATTAGCCAATTAATACAGTTTATTCGTTAACATTTACTGTTCATTTGATCAAAAACTCTGGAAACAGATTCTGGTCCCTTACTTTGGAAATTCATTTCTCTTGATATACACATCCAAATGACACATTATACCTATGAATTTAAAGCTATGGATGTGTGCTACATGCTCATAAAATTTCATGAATTAATTCCTTCATTTACTATGTCAAACTGAAGCCACAACAAAACTGCTTTAGGACCTACGTTTTTACCATTTCATTTTCCTTCCTTTTATTTTCAATAATTGTTTTAACATGCATAAACCATTTCTTTTGCCTTCCATAACTTCACATACATCATGGGGTTATGCCATAATTCTGTTATACATTTGCTTTACATCTAATGGCATATTACACAACATTACATATAAGGCTAATATACATACATGCCATCACTTGTCTACTCTTCCTCTTCCATTCCTTAGCTAATGTCCCAAATATGATTCTTCCATCTGGAATAACCTACTATGGTTGGTTATGGGAGGGTGATATTCTAGGGAATCTCAGTAGCAAACATTACTACTTAAACATGCAAGATGGATGCTAATGCATGATATGTAATTTCATTAAACTTTCTTTGATTAGTGACATGTCATCATGCTATATACTTGTACATGAAGTGCATTGCCATGGAAACGTGTTATTCACAATACATTTAACATCATTCAAATATCATATACATGTCAACACATAAGCATACCACATCAAGCACATAAAGAAGTAAGTTCACTACCTTGCACTTAAGCTTTCCTCTTAATCTTTAGCATTTGCTCCCTAGCTTTTCAACCATGAAGCCTTTATGTCCATCACCTCCCAACATAATCTTGGATGTTTCAAGGTCCTAAACACATTCATATTCATCACATAACTCATTAGGACTCATGAACTCCAACCATGTTCAAGACTAACTTTGTTACACTCTTTATTGACATAACTTTCTCTAATCTTCACTAAACCACATAGCTCTTGAACCAATTGATGTCTTGACTTTACCTTACACAATTTCATCTTTTGAATCCATTTATGAGCTTAGAATCGTGAAATTCCAGCTCCTTCATGGCCTGCTATACAGAACTGAACATAAGCATACAATTCTTTCAAAAATTCTCATTTTGATTCTAATGCTTCCCATACTTGTTTCTCCACTTTACCCCACACAACTTTCCATTTTAAAACCATTGGGACCATCAAAATCATGAAATTATAATCACTGTTCATGCAAGTGAACAGTACTATAAGGAATCTCAAAGACTATAACCTTGAGATTTTAATGTTTCCAAGGTTCAAAACCTTTCCAATCCTACACAAAATCATCATATAAACTCAATGGAAGCATTAAATCATTGAAATTCTATTTCCTTCCCTCATGAACAGTGCATACCGAACAGGGCACACCATGGCAAAGTCAAGAATATCAATTTGATTCAACAACCAATCACTTAATTAGCTTGTTTAAGCTTCAATTATAAGTTTTTAACTTTAATTTCTTCTTTCCCCTTTCATCTATGGTTTTTGGGCAGCACCTCCCCTTAGAGAAAACTCAAATTTTCCCCCATGAAAACCCTAAGTTCAAGCTCCCAAATCAAAGGAAAATAAGTTAGGAGAGATTGCTTACCTTTAATCTCTTAGCTTGCTTGAACTTTAGTACCTTGAATCTTCTTTGTCTTGGCTTGAGTTTTTATTTCGCAAGAGTTTCCCCAAGGGTTGAGAAGCCACGGTTTGTATGCAGATTTGAGGGGGTATTTATAGAAAAATCTTGGTGGAAATCAATGGCCAAGATTGATTTGGTTACTATTTGATCTAAAGGCCCACATTTAATCTTGGATTTAACTTTTTCAAAAAGGTAATTATGACATCATAAAGGACAACTCAAGGGACACTTCATGGGCTTATGTGGAAAAATTATCATGGTAGGAAGCTTCTAGAAAAATTTCAGTCCAATCCGGTACCGATCGAAGCAGTTTCACAGCAACCAGACTGTTTTCTATTCCTAATTTTTTATAATATACCAGGATATGTATTATGTCCTGAAAATCAATGTCTAGGCTTCTCACACCATTGACATACTTGTACTTGGCCATAACTTAATTACAGATCCCTTGGAAAATGACCAAAATACCCTTGGTGTCCTTTCTTGCATTATATTGACCCTAAGGGCATAATTGTCATTTCACCCCTCTTTGTACTGCCTCAGGGCATATACTGGCTCAACTAATCATATTTATACCATGTGCCATATTTTTAGCCTGTCCTAAATGACCAAAATACCCTTCATCCATCTCTGGTACAATCTAGGCATTCAGGGGCATTTTCATAATTTTGCACTTTTTCTGGACACTGGCCCCTTCTACTGATGAACTGGTACCCTGGGTTTTGGGCCCTCCTTAGCATCATCATGGGCCTATATATGAGGTCATCTGATCTCATTCTATCCAGGCTTGCATACCGATAAGTTCCATTATCGAATCAAGGGTGTTATCAAACTCTTGTTAAAATTCACTAATATGTGAATAACTTTTTATACATAACTTCTTCTGGAGTTCTGTTAGATCCAGGACATCTGACACTATAGGGCACACTTTCCTATAATTTGTTCACTTATATCTGAAGTCTATGAAATCTAATAAAATTTCAGATAACTTTTAGACTATCAGATAAATATTTGCTGTCTGGAACCTTGATAAAATTTCTGTATCATGTCAAATTAACCAGCATATCTTCCTCTATTTACTGATGGAATATGGGACTGAAATACTTCTGGGCAGTTCTAACCCTTTTCAGCTTGATCTTTCTATAATTACAATTTTGCTCTTGAACTTTTTACTTAATTACATTTAAGTCCCTTAACTTTTGAAAATTACCACTTTTAGCCCAAATCTTGTTTCTACTTTAACTGTTGGCCTTTAACCTTTTCTAATTTTTGTTTTAGTCATTCTCTTTCTTCAAGACCCATCTAACCTTTATCTTTTCTTCTGATCTTTGTCATAATCCTTTCCAAACCTCTTTCCACTATCAGTACTATATGGATAGGGAAAAATTAGGATATGACACAATACATAAGCTCCTAACCATCAACCAATCACTTCATATCGATAATGGAATTATCATTTTAAAGACATTACTCGGTAAATCATTTACTAACAACAAGCATCCCTATTTATCTCATCTAAGCCTTATTTCATGGCTAATAATCAAGAACAGAGGAGTCAGCGACCACAAACACATAACAGTGACCATAATCACATTCCTATATGCATATATATATATATATATTTACCTATCTATTTCAGCTTCAAGCTCACCACAGAAGCCTTCACAGTATAATGCAGACCGCAGAAAATAGGACAAAGAGCTATCGGAGATGCTTACCTTTAGCCCACGACACCTAGCAATGGTAACTAAGAGGAACTTCAATGGTCTGGAATTCCACAGCCACGACAGAGGGAAAACGATGGCAACAATTGACCACAGCTATGTCTTGTACCCCAACGGTGATAGGAAGAAGGAATTTGAATGAATGGACTTGCTATAGTAATCTGAGCAGGCTCAACACGACGAAGAATCTGCACAGCATGATGGCGACAATGAAACTAAACCCCATAACAGAGAATCCTAACAATGCCGACCGCCACACACCCTAGCTATACCTCTCATGACCTTCCCCTGATGTCCCGTGCTCACAGTACTTAAAGGTAAACAGAAATTTGTGCGATGTGACACTTCCAGAGCATTGACCCTGTACAGAAAGTTGATGTCACACTATAGCGGTTGACCACATAGCATCGCTAGCATGAGGTTTTCTTCCTGCTCTCCGTGTGCGTCGTCGCTGCTTTCAGAGGTATGAAAAAATGAAGGTACGATGCAGAGTAAAAAAGGGGAGGGGCAAAATTCTAATTTCGCGCGCCGAAAATTAAAAGAAAATCTACCTCTTATAACTGGTGGGACTCAAATGCAAGACCTCAGACATAAACTCCTGCCACTTGACCACTCGACTACTGACTCCACACTGACATTTTTTCAATCAAATATACATATATCCCTTTGTTAAATAAATTTTATCTATTAAATTATTCAGAGCCATAACAACAAAAGTAACATTAATGTCTTTCACCTTTTCATAAACTTGTTCTCCAATTAATGGCTCTGGAGCATTTCCAAATTCTTGGCTGCCACAAATTGTAGCAGATGTTTAACCGCCATAAATTTCAGCATATGACCGCTACAAAACAACATAAACTGCAACAAAACTATGCTTGGCATTTACAAATACCTCCCCTCCTCTCATTCTCACTTATGCATCTCATTAAGGTTATGTAAATCTGTCTAAACCATGTCATAACTATTTTCTCCATATAATTTGAATCATATGGGGGAATATCATAGATAATTATCCAAAACTTTACATTTTCATTTTGATCCTTAATGTTAATGGACTCGAGAGGGCCTAATCCACTAAAGATGGATCGGCCCATATTCCAACATCTCATACTCACACTTGGT
The DNA here is from genome assembly GCA_037074615.1 of Leucaena leucocephala. Lineage (NCBI taxonomy): Eukaryota > Viridiplantae > Streptophyta > Magnoliopsida > Fabales > Fabaceae > Leucaena > Leucaena leucocephala. Next base: position 4,306,404 of record CM073527.1, read on the forward strand.
GGATTATGCATCATGGGTCTAGTCTCTTTCTCTTTCTTCTTTTGTACTAAGTGCTCTACTGTGAACGCATAGTCATGATGTCTTCATGTAAGCGCCTGTATTAGAAATAACCTTTACAAATACCAGTACTAGACAACCTTCTTCATGTAGCTTGATTTTAGTATTATGCCTTAGATGTCCTAAATTTACTTATGTACACTTTCTCATGGCTAATTTAATCCCTTTCGAGTCAGTATTTAACACAAATTTCCTTCTTGTATGCATAATATCTATACTTATAATCAATAAAATATCATAAGCGACATGTCACAAACACTAGTATAGGTATGTATATTCTAGGTAATTTTCCTTTCACCTATATACCACTTTAATATGGATCATCCACTTTTCTAGCTTAATACATTGGATTGCATCTATCATTACTATAGCATATATACTAAAGTAGCAGTAGCTAAAGCATATGTCCACAATATTGTCAAAGTCAAAGAATGTCAATGTAAGGATTATTCCTTCCTATGACTCACTCCATTAATTACATAAGGTCTCTAAATTTACATCTCACGCATGTCAAAGGCTTTCATATGCTCCTTAAAAGGCTCTTTGGCTATTATTGGCTTAGTCAGGGGGTCCACTACCATATATTTAGCTTAAATTTATTTTTTTATTTACAAATTTAGTTAAAATATATTGTATAATAATAATTTTCTGTGCTATATAATACCTTATAAAATTGTACTTGATATCAATATATTTGGTCTTTCTATAATGATTTAGGTGTTTAGTATATGCTATGACTAGGGTATTGTCATAGTGTACTAACATTGGATCAATACACTTATTTTCATATATAAGGTGTTCAATAAATCTTTTTAATCATAGCCTTGTACATTGTTGCAATGCATACCACAAACTCAACTTCCATAGAGTGTAAAGCAATACACGTCTATTTCTTGCTGCTCCAATATAAGGTGCTATTGTTCAACAAGAGGACATAACCTAAAGTCAATCTTTGCTCATCCTCATCTCCAACTACATCAGCATTGGAGTATCCAACTAGGCGCAAATCACTTCCTTCGTAACAAAGTACCTAGTTAGATGTGCTCTTCAAGTATGTCAAGATAATTTTCATTTCTTTCCAATAACCTTCTCTGGGGTTGGACTAGAATCTACTCACCAATAATACTACATAGCAAATATATGATCTTATCAAATCATTGTGTACATCAAACTACATATGGCACTAGTATAGGGAACTCTTTCCATCTTCTTTTTATTTGACTTAGTTATAAGACACATATTAGCACTCAAGGCTACTCTGGAGCCCATGAGGATATCCATAGTATTGTAGTCTTTCATATTGAATTGCTAAAGTATTTTCTTAATATAATTTTCTTGCGAAAGAGAGAACCTTCTTGAGCAATCTTTCTGAATCATAACTCTAAGTTAGTATTCTTCTTCATTCACGTCTTTCATCTCAAAATTCAATGATAGGCATTCTTTAATAGCCACCACTAAAATTAGATTATTTTGGGCCAACAGTATATTAGTTGTCAATAAAGCATCACCGCAATATGAAATTAGTATATTTCCTTAAGCTATCATAGACCTAACTATGTCTAAAAGCATTATGTTCCTTGTCTCGATAACACCATTCTATTGTGAAGTGTCAAGGATAGTCAATTGCCTAATTATCCATTTTTCTTCATAGAGCTATTTATATTATCATACAAGTATTCACAACATTATCTATGTACTGTCTAAAGCATTTGGGGCCTAAGACTTATGTGAGATCAAATACACATAACCATATCATGAAAAGTCGTCAATAAAAGTAATAAAATACTTAGCTTTGTTCCTCACACTCACACTCATTAGACCATATCTATCAAAATAGATTAATTACAATGGGCTTTAGCTCTTGTTCCTTTACCAAAAGGTTTTATAATTTCCTTACAAGACATACAATTTTCACATAAGGACATTTTTCATATTTGAAATCGAACTAGTAAACTTTCTTTAGTTAGTTTAATTATTCTATTTTAACTAATATGTCCTAGTCTAGCATGCTAGTATTCAACCATATCCATAAACTACTGAGTTACTAAAATGTATACAACCTTTCATGAAAATAAACATAAAATCCAAAGTCTAAAATGCATAAAACATAAACTAAATTTCGTTAGATGTCAGGATCATGAAGCATCAAGGTCTTCCTACCACACAAAGTAAATTTACAAGTGTCAATGCTTCTAACCTCATTCCTTGTATTGTTACCCACGTAAACCCACACTTGCTTTAATACGATAATCAAATGATATTCCACGAAGGATCCTTAATCCCTAGTTACATCATATGTTAAGCTTGACTCAATAATACAAGAAGAAGAAACCATTTTTGTTAGAAAAAAAATACTATAAACATAATAAATATGTGAATTCACTTAATTCACTAATAAATTTTTGCTCTCACACTATGTTTAGAAAAGTCTCTTGCAAAGTGGCTGTTTTTTTAAGCATAGCACTTGACCTTTTTCAAGTCAAATTTCTTCTTCCCACATTTATTTCCCTTCTTTTAGAATTGTTTCTTATCCTTTTTGAATTAAGAATCGACCTTCTTCCCTTTCTTCTAAACTTTCTGGCCTTTCATGAATTTGGACTTTGATTGGGAAGGAATAGTATCCTCAACTAAATAGGTATGCTCAGAGGTCTTGTATGCCTCCAAGCGCTCATTTTCAAGCTCCATATATGCCTTGCAACTTCATTAAAGTTAATGATGTTTTATTGTAGGGAAGATTCACTTTCATATGCTTCCAACTAAAAGAGAGCAATTGAATCATAGCTTGCACCTGATGCACATCAAACAATTAATCCCTAGCTTCCTTTAACTCCCTTATCATTATGGCCATCTCTTTAAGGTGCTGCCTCAAGGGAGTTTTCGGACTAAGCTTATAGGTGTCAAACTTAATTATCAACCTCCTAAACTTAGTGGTAGACATATGACCAAACTTCTCCTTTAGTTATATCTATATAGCTCATGCAGTCTTGTGCATCTCAAACTTGCACATAAGGTCATCTTCTATTACACTTAATAGTGTGATTCTCGCTATATTGTTATTTTTCTTCCAAGGTAGGTAAGCCTCCTAGTCTTTTATGTGCTATGTGATGGACCGTATTATTATCCTCAGGTTCTACTATAGTTATCATCAAATGCTCAATAGCATCTTGTTCCTCTAATATGTATTGTACCCTTCTATGTCAGGTATCTCAGTTATCCTATTTAACTTTTCCCTTGTTCAACTCAGCAATAATATCCATGGTTGCCAATTTTATTCCTGTGACAAAGCTCTATTCCACATTAATCTACATTCTCTCTAAAGAGTATCAAACCAACGAACATTTTAGTGATATATATACGGGTTGGTGCAAAAATACACATACACTTGTTCTAAAAGTGCCCCTAACACTATATATTCTTCGAAGGTACAAAAGTACCAATAAATTTTTAAAATCAAAGCCAAAATACATCAGAGACTACCTTAATGGATGTTACTTTTTGTGGTGGGGCCCATACTATTAAAAAAATTAAGGATAAAGGTGCAAAAATATACATGCACTTTTTATGAAAGTGCACCTAACGTTCTTCAAAGACGTAAAAACACCCATAAACTTTCAACATTTGACCAAAAATGACACATGTTAAAATAGATTAACCTCTGCCTATTACCACATGAAAGTACCAAAATACCTCTCATAGAGAAAAAAAAAGGGAAAATGCCATTTAAGTCCTATGTAAGCAATTGAATGAAAAAAAAGTCCCAAGAAATGGCATAATTAATGTCAAGTCCCATGGGACCTCATATGAATTTTTTCTAATTGTAAAAAGACATAAATATCCCTGATAGTAGGGATTCATGGGTGCCGTTGGCGATAGTGAGATATGGATACCCGATAGTGGGATTTACCCCTCTATCGGGGAAATTCAAATGTTCCTTCTTCTTACAAACAATCTCAGCGCCTGAAATAACAACCCCATCACCTGCAACTAACAACCCCATCAGCTGCACTTATAATCTTGTAGAGATATTGTAGCGATATTATAGGATATGTAATATCCTGTAATTAGTACATAATATTCTGTATTTAGTATAGAGGATACGATATGATATTATAGCATTAATGACTAGGGTTGCCTATTGTATATAAATACCCCTCAGTATATCAATAATATTCAAGCATTCTACATATCCTTTCTCTCTGAATCAACATGGTATCAAAGCTTTAAAGTTTAGGTGCACGTTTGGCTGTTTTTGGCATCAATTTCCGGTTGTTCTTGAGTCTCTATTTCCGATAGCACTGTTCACCACCGTTGGGTCACACTTTCCGACGTCAGGAAACGACACGCGCCAGCCAGGGACGGTCGCACAGTCCCGATCGGCGTTTCCCCAAAATTTCATGGCCGTCTGAGCAGCGCGTGACTGTCACGAGCCACCGTCAACTTCGCCAGAACTTTCACACGCCGGCGCGTGAGGTCATCTCCGGCGACCTTTTCCGACGGCGATTCACTCCGTTGGGCTCGACTCATCCTCCTTAGCATACCCCTGAAGTTTCGTGCCCTGGTTTTGACTGTCACATACTGGGTCTTCCGTCTCTGATCCGTATTTTCCGACGGCAGATTTTCTGTTTCTGATTCCAGATCAATTTGTTTGTTTTATTTGACCCCTGGAGTGGTCTTTCTCTACTGGCTTGAACAATTGTTCTTACGAGGCTCCCAATGAAGCAACGGTAATCCAGTTCTTTTGACTAATCGTTGTTTGGTTGATTTTATTAACACTAATCTGTTTTGGATGGCTGCAACTAAGTCTACAACAGTTTCTGAGATGGTTCCAGTAGTCACTAAGATTACGGAGTACAAATTAACCTGGAGAAATTACCTAGATTGGAGTAAAACTATTCGTATTTATTTCCGAAGTATTGAGAAAGAAGATCACTTGACTGATGATCCTCCGGACGAGAAAGATCCCTCTCGCAAGTCATGGTTAAGGGATGATGCACGGCTCCTCTTACAAATTTGTAACTCTATTGACAGTGAGATCATGCCTTCTATTACTCACTGTGAATTTGTTAAAGAATTGATGGACTACTTGGCATTCTTATACTCTGGCAAGAATAATATTTCTCGAATATATGAGGTTTGCAGGTCTTTCCATCTCGCAGAGATGCCGGATGATCGTCCTCTTACAGCCTTCTTTATGGATTTTAAAGGAATGTATGAAGAACTCAATGCCCTCATGCCTATTTCTGATGAGAGAAAGGTCAATGTGTCTCACCGAGAGCAGATGGCTACTATGAGTTTTCTTACTGCACTTCTGTCTCGATATGCGGCTGCTCATTCTCAGATTTTATCTGGGGCTCATCTCCCTTCTCTTGAAGAAGCATTCTCTCGTGTATTGAGAACTGAACAAATCTCTTCACCAGCTTCTACTGTGCCTACTAGCGCCTTGCTCAGTCGTGGTCAGAATAATACTCGTGGGTCACTTAATCCTCATGGTTCTACACCAGGGGGTTCTAATCAAGAGTCAAAAGATGTGATTTGTTACTACTGTAAGGAACCTGGTCATACAAAATGTACGTGTCGTAAACTCCAGAATAAACAGAATCGACAGAACTCTGCACATGTGGCCACGACTGCTAATGACACGGTTACCATTTCTGCTACTGAATATGCTCAATTAAAGTCTAGCAATCCTCCTGCTAGTGCTGCTATTGCCACAGGTAATAAGGCTACTGCCCTTGTCTCTTCTTCCTCCAAATGGATCATAGACTCTGGTGCTACTGACCACATGACAGGTAACCGCTATCTCTTCTCTACTTACAAATCTTATGCCAATCCTTCTAACATTACCATTGCGGACAGTTCCCAATCCCGTGTCATTGGTTCAGGCACAGTTAAACCTACCTCTTCTATTCATTTGGAGTCTGTACTTAATGTCCCTAACCTTACTTTTAATCTTTTATCTCCTAGTAAACTTACTCGTCAATTAAACTGTTGGGTCTCACTTTTCCCTGATCATTGCTTGATACAGGATCTTTTGACGAAGAAGATTATTGGTAGAGGTTATGAATCTGGCGGTCATTACTTCCTTGATGATCAGGGGTCGCGTGCGATAGCCTGTGCGGGTGGTATCACTCCTTTTGAAGTACATTGTCGTTTGGGTCATTTATCTTTATCATCGTTGAAAAAGGTTTATCCTCAGTTTCAGCATTTGTTGTCTTTAGAATGTGAGTCATGTCAATTTGCAAAACATCACCGTCTTCCTTTAGTTTCTCGAGTCAATAAACGAGCTTCGTCTCCTTTTGAGTTAGTACACTCTGATGTTTAGGGTCCATGTCCAGTTGAGTCCAAAGCTGGTTTCAAGTACTTTGTTACCTTTGTGGATGATTATTCCCGTACTACTTGGTTATATTTAATGAAAAATCGTTCTGAGTTGTTTTCTCATTTTTGTGCCTTTACTGCTGAAATTAAGACTCAATTCAATACGTCTATTCAAACTTTGCGTAGTGATAATGCTAAAGAATATTTTTCTGAATCATTTTGCTCTTTTATGCTTAAACACGGCATTCTCCATCAATCCTCTTGTGTGGATACACTAGCTCAAAATGGCATTACTGAAAGGAAAAATCATCACCTTTTAGAGGTAGCCCGTGCTCTTCTATTTCAAATGAAGGTTCCTAAATCTTTTTGGGCCGATGCGGTCTCTACTGCGTGCTTTCTTATTAATCGTATGCCTTCCTCTGTTCTTGATGGTCATATTCCCTATACTACTCTCTTCCCTTCCAAACCTTTGTTTCCTATTGCCCCTAAGATTTTTGGGTGCGTGTGTTTTGTTCGAGATGTGCGTCCGAGTGTCTCTAAATTGGATCCTAAGTCTCTGAAGTGTGTCTTCCTTGGCTACTCTCGTGTTCAGAAAGGTTATAGGTGTTTCTCTCCGTCTCTTAATCGTTACATGGTCTTTGCTGATGTTACTTTTCAGGAATCTATTCCTTATTTTGCGTCTACCAATTCAGCTCATGTTCCTTTACCTGTGGAGGAGGATACTCTTTTGATATACTCTGTCCTTCCCTCTCCATCACCGGCCCAAGCTCCCGTACCGGCACCTGGTCAACTACCTTTGTCTCGGGTTTATACCAGACGTCTAAAGGACACACTTACCGATGTTACGCCAGATTCTACCCTACCATTATCTACTTCTTCATCAGATCCTACGACAAGTATTCCTCCGTCTGAGCCTGCTTCGGTCCCTATCTCTGAGACCCCTCCTGTTCTTGATCCAGATCCCTCCCTCGATCTGCCCATTGCTCTTCGCAAAGGTAAACGTACTTGTACCTATCCTATTTCTTCATTTGTTTCATATGACCACCTCTCCTCTTCTTCTCGTGCCTTCATTGCCTCTTTAGACACTATTTTCGTCCCTCGATCCCTTTCTGAGGCCTTGTCCCACCCGGGTTGGCGTACTGCTATGGAAGAGGAAATGGCGGCCCTTGATCGTGCAGGTACGTGGTCCTTAGTTGATTTACCGGCAGGAAAGAAAGCCATTGGGTGTAAATGGGTGTTGACCCCTAAAACTAAGGCTGATGGCACTCTTGAACGTCTTAAAGCTCGTCTTGTTGCTAAAGGTTATGCTCAGAAGTATGGTGTTGACTATTCTGAGACCTTTTCTCCTGTGGCCAAGCTTTCCTCTGTTCGTCTCTTTATCTCTCTGGCTGCTACTTATGGTTGGGATCTCTCTCAGTTGGATATCAAAAATGCCTTCTTACATGGCGATCTTCTTGAAGAAGTATACATGGAGCAACCACCTGGGTTTGTTGCTCAGGGGGAGCACGGTAAAGTATGTTATCTTAAGAGATCTTTATACGGGTTGAAGCAAAGCCCTCGGGCATGGTTTGACAGATTTAGTACTGTCGTGAAAGACTTTGGCTTGTGCCAGAGTAAGTGTGATCATTCGGTCTTCTATCAGAGAACAAGTACTGGCATAATCTTACTAGTTGTATATGTCGATGACATTGTAATTACAGGGAGCGACACCTCGGGGATTTCATCACTCAAATCATTCCTTAACTCCCATTTTCAGACGAAGGATCTGGGTTCATTAAAGTACTTCTTGGGAATTAAAGTTATGAGGAGCAGGAAGGGCATCTTATTGACTCAGAGAAAATATGTTCTTGATATGCTGAAAGAAACCGGTAAACTTGGAGCTGCCCTAACTAGCTTTTCTATGGTTTATAACCCGCTGCTTGATGCTGATGGTAGTGTACAATATGAAAATCCTGTTGAAGCTGCTAAGAGCAAGTTGTTCGAGCACCCAGAGAGGTACAGAAGATTAATTGGAAAATTGAATTATCTTACAGTGACCCGCCCTGATATCACTTATCCAGTGAGTGTTCTTAGCCAATTTATGATCTCTCCAACTATCCGACAGTGGGAAGCCTTAGAACATGTGTTATATTATTTGAAGGGATCTCCAGGTCATGGGATACTGTACAAGAGTCATGGCCATATAGATATTGAGTGTTTTTGTGATGCTGATCATGGTGGATCAAAGGCCACAAGACGGTCTACTACTGGCTACTGTGTCTTCGTCGGAGGAAATTTGGTATCTTGGAGAAGCAAGAAACAAAATGTAGTGTCACGGTCAAGTGCAGAAGCGGAATACAGGGCCATGGCACAATCTGTATGTGAGATAGTTTGGATATATCAGTTAATGAAGGAAGTGGGCCTTAAAACCTCATTACCAGCAACGTTATGGTGTGACAATAAAGCGGCCCTACACATAGCTTCTAATTCGGTATTACATGAACGCACGAAACATATTGAGATCGACTGTCATTTTATTCGAGACAAGCTCAAAGAAAATTTCATCTCTACAAGACATGTCCGATCCAGTGATCAATTAGGCGACCTCCTCACCAAAGCTCTTAATGGGGTCCGGATTGAATATCTTTGTAACAAGTTGGGTATGATTGACATCTATACTCCAACTTGAGGGGGAGTGTAGAGATATTGTAGCGATATTATAGGATATGTAATATCCTGTAATTAGTACATAATATTCTGTATTTAGTATAGAGGATACGATATGATATTATAGCATTAATGACTAGGGTTGCCTATTGTATATAAATACCCCTCAGTATATCAATAATATTCAAGCATTCTACATATCCTTTCTCTCTGAATTAACAAATCTCAACGCCTAAAATAACAACCACAGTACCAGCAACTAACAACTCCAGTCTCTGTAACTAAGAACCCTATTAGCTGTAACTAACAATCCCATTAACGACACTAACAACCCCAGCACCTAAACTAACAACTCCAACACCTGAAATAACAACCCCAGCATATGCAACTAACAACCCCAGCACCTGAAATAACAACCTCAACACTTGCAACTAACAACCCCATCAGCTGCAACTAACAACCCTATCAGCTACACTTACAACCCCATCAGCTGCACTTGAAGAAGGAATATTTGAATTTCCCCGATAGAGGGGTAAATCCCACTATCGGGTATCCGTCTATCAGGAACAGGGGTTGTTAGTTGCATATGCTGGGGTTGTTATTTCAGGTGTTAGAGTTGTTATTTCAGGTGCTGGGGTTGTTAGTGCCGTTAATGGGATTGTTAGTTACAGGTGATGGGGTTCTTAGTGTAGGTGATAGGGTTCTTAGTTACAGGGACTAGAGTTGTTAGTTGCTGGTACTGTGGTTGTTATTTTAGGCATTGGGGTTGTAAGTGCAGCTGATGGGACATTTAAAGAAGGAATAGGGGTAAACCCCACTATCGGGTATCCATCTATCAGGGGAGTCGCACTCATGCTGATTCTTGTAAATGAAGCCATCCAATCTCGCCGGTGGGATGTATTCGACAACAACCTTCACCTCTAGAATCGAACACAACATGCAAATCAATAACACAACCGTTGCCGCATAGCCCGCTTGCTACTACTATGCATCCTGTGATCTAAGTCAACGCCGACAACTTCAAATCTCTCATTCAACGAAGGGATTGTGAATTCAGTAACTTTTTTTTGCTTGTTTAGCGTGAATATCTCTGGATGATCTGCACAAAACTTTGTTTGTTTCTACGTATGGAGGATATGCGCTGAGCCTTCTTCCACTTGCCCGCTTCCCTTAAGCAAACGTTTCTTTCAAGCTACCAAGGCATGATAATGGTTGAGATAGTGGAAGAAGGCTCAGCGCATATCCTCCAAACGTAGTGGAAGATTGTTAGTTACAGCTAATGAGGTTCTTAGTTACAGAGACTGGAGTTGTTAGTTGCTGGTACTGTGGTTGTTATTTTAGGCGCTGAGATTATAAGTGCAGCTGATGGGGTTATTAGTTGCAGGTGCTGAGGTTGTTATTTCAGGCGCTGGGATTGTTTATAAGAAGAAAGAACATTTGAATTTCCCCGATAGAGGGGTAAATCCCACTATCAGGTATCCATATCTCACTATCGCCAGCGGCGCCCATGAATCCCTGCTATCAGGGATATTTATGTCTTTTTACAATTAGAAAAAATTCATATGAGGTCCCATGGGACTTGACATTAATTATACCATTTCTTGGGACTTTTTTGTCATTCAATTGCTTACATAGGACTTAAATGTCATTTTCCCAAAAAAGAAAAATCTCTCCCTCTATCCATTCTCTTTACATATAAAATCAACCAGAAACAATGAAGCCTCCAACCAAAATTTATCATAAACAAACAATTTTATATAATTCTTTTTTTTTTCATTTTTTTTATATAACTATCTAAGATTTTCCTACAATCAACTCTGGTATTATTAGGTCCAATTTTACATAGTTTTCTGGCATTTCCCCCCTATTTACAATGTACAAATCCTCAAACTTATATGAGGATGAATTAGTTAGATCTTGTATGAATTAGTTAGATCTTGTACATTTTTTAACTATATATTTGAAAACGATTAACATTCAATTATTTTTTAACAAATGCATAATCCCTAAGCTTTCTGAAAGCAATTTTGGTCATCCTTTGAATTCTATTTGGGAAAACAGGTTTGTTTCTGCCATATTTTGCTTCTAGAATTGGAAATTAACTGTTTTGTGTCCAAGTACAAGGTGTGAATGTGAATTTGCTCGAATCTTATCCTTGTATTTTGGCAATTTTCTTGTTTTTGTTAAATTTGTTGTCGGCTTGGGTTTGCTTCTGTGGTCTCTTTGTGGACTAGTGTTTGTAAATCCATTTTCAATTAATATGAAAATGCATTTCTCGGCCATTTTTTTTTAAAAAAAAAAAAAAACAAGTAGCTACGAATTCAAAACTCCTGTGTAGAACAGGTCTGAAGAAATTAGAACATGGTGGGAAAAAACCCTGCTAGGGGGCCTCAATCAGGTTCCTATTAATAGGCTCTAGATACCGGTTGTTTACCAAACAAAAAATCTAATTCAGCAGGAACAATGGTATAAAGAATGACCAACAGAACCAAAGTATGGTGGAAAATCTATGAATGATAGCTACAATGTATTGTCCTAAAATAAAATTCTATGTGAAAAATCACCCAAAAAAAAAAAAAAAAGCTATGTGAATAGAGTCACAACATCTCTACGGTATCCTCTTACAATCAAAATCCTGGGTACCTTCTCTAGCAACAGATCCATATACTCCATATAGAAATAAGCAGGGTGGTTCAATGGAGGTGGAGGCAGGCTTACAAGCACAACTGCTGCCATTCTTGAGTACTTCAGCATTATAGAATTCAGCTTCAATGTTGTGTAAAGAAACTTCTCTACCTGCTTCTCATTCACAACCACAGGCTTACCGTCAGCCATAAGAGGGGCATCGCCCCGCTTTGTTGCCTTCATTTCGGCTAAGTTATCCCCCATTCTTCGCTGCGCACTAGTAAATGCTTCGTATGATTCATCTTGCTGAGACTCACCGCCATCCATTTTCACATCCCATTTCATTGTTATGACAAAGACTTCTGCTTGCATACGAAGATCATAGAGAAACTTCTTCACATCAGTCTTCAGCACCTCCGCATCTGCATCCTCTTCTGCAATGCAAAAAACTTGAATCTTGCAACTGTCAAAGCTTTTCTTAGTAAGAAGAAGCTGGGAAAGAAGAAGCATTAAACCACCATCTCTCACAATCCAATACAAATCAATTGTGCCATACTGCTTCTGGTACTCATTAGGCCACTCATCAAGACCCTTCACGATGACTACTGCTTTGTTTGCTACGATGCAGTCGTTAATTATCCCAACAAAGGTTGCTGGGATCTCTGTCAAATTCTCACGTCGCCATATTTCTGGATATCTCATCACGATGATGTTTGGCTTAAGATTTCCAAGGCCCATAGTCTGTATAATACCACGAAAGCCTTCTGTCATATTGGGGGCAACAACTATCTCGGCAACACCTTCACAATTCTTGTAATCAATGTAGGTACTCAGTTGTCTACAAGCAGCCTTGGCATCTTCAGCACATTCATGGTAGTCACCATCTAGTATAGAGACAAATATCGACATTCCTCGACCTTTTTTCTTCATGCAGTTAGCGAAGTCTGCTAGTTTGGGATGGCAAGGTACATTTTCTGGCAATTTACCCCAAGGTCGGCAGAATATTAAAGGGATCGGGTACCAATTCTTTGGGTGCACTTGGCTTGCTACAAATACAACGACTTCATATTAAATTGATAGATAAAAAGTATTAGCAAGCAAATGCAACAATATATACTTGTACAACAGTGAACATTGCAATTGCAACAAACATAATAAAGTAAATCAACAATCCTAGTTCAAACTCATAATGAGGATGCAGGATGAGGATGATCAATGTAGTATCTGAACATATTTATGATATTTCTAACTTGGAATTTATGATGATCACAACTGCAATTCAAGAACTTTGGCAATTGGCCTTCTCCCAACAATATCTTCAGCGCGCAAACTGATGGAGACTAAGGGAGTAAGAGGTGTTTATTCTCACATTAAGTAGTATGCATTGCTTTCTGGGCTACTTAATTGGATGGGTTGTCCCACTTCAATATCTAACTTTTGAAGTAGAATTCGTTACTACACTTGGGTGCCCATGGATCATTATCAAAGTTTGTGATTGGTGGTTCCAAAAAGAGCTACCAACAAACAAGGTTATGACTATTAAAAAAACTCGTGCAAAGTACAGCTGTCAGGATGTTAGCACTTCAAGGTTGGCCAACTAATAAAACACCAAACTAATATAGGCTGCCTATTCCCATTTTAGAGAGTATGGATTGCTCCATGAGGTACTCAGGTATGTTGGTTCTTCAACCGCAAGAGCTAACATTTGGGATATGATTTTCTACTTCACTCAGATGCCCATCTCAAACTCGCCTTAATTTATGGAGTCCCTCCTTATGAATGGCTTCTTTGGTATTCTCCCCACTACAATACTTGACTACGATGTTTAATTGACATAGCTCCCAAAATACTTCAACCTACTTCCTCATATTAGAGATTTCGAACATATTAACAAAACTTAAAATTATTAAAAACCAAGAACATATTGACGTAATTGTTTTTTCTTTTAAATTGCATAATTTAAAATTTCATTTCGACTCAAATTTATAATAAAAATTAACATTGGTATAAATTTAATAGTTTTAGAAAAAAAAATTAAATCTGTAATTATCAACAAACAAATAACAATGTAATGAACTTTAAAAATTACATTTTTGATTGAATACGTGACTTTTTATAACAAAAACTTGTTGGTGAGTTGGGTCCAAGGGTTCACCAAAACAAAGATTATATATATTAAGAAGAGAAATCAGTGTTATTCTTCAGGTCATTTTGTCATTTTGTGGTTTTAAGGGAGGAATATATATTCTAAAAATAAAAAGAAAGGCTTCGATTGCAAGAGAAAATAATAATTTTCCCTAGCAATTAATAATAAACAATTTGCAGTCATTGAACACAACCTAAATTTAGGAATCAGGCTCAAACCAATCCATGTCCCAGAGATGACCTCATCTCCATCCATTTTTCTTTTGGGCCAGCTATCTCAACCCACTTTAATGCAGAATCCTATATCTAATGAAGAGAAGGGAGTTGGTAATTGCATGGAGGAGAGGTCTGCAAGCGGTCCAACCGGCAGTTCACAATGCAATTTTTCGATGATGCCAAAGATAAACTGTCATATTATTTTATCATATAGTGAGGTATAGGGATATATACCTCCAAGTGACCTGAGGCTGCGAAGTGCCAATTGGAAATATGCACTTTTAAAACCATCTCCCCAGTCCCCAGCCTTTCCTTTGATACTGACATACTTGTATATAAGGCTTGCAAGAGCTAAAGACACCACGGTGAATGTCCAAGAGATCAGGAACATGATCACTGCATTGAAAACAAAAGAAACAGTTATTTATAAGGAAAATAGCAACCACAAAAGCTAACTTCAACATGAACGGAAGAACAGCAGCAATAGAAAACATCTAATGACTATTAGCAGCAGCAGACCATGTTGATAGAACGTGGTTAAATTATAGTTAAAATATTCATGAACCTTCACTTTCCATACATGCTACCAAAGCCTTTATGATTAAGTGGCAAGGCTTAATCCTTCCTAGCCAAACTTTTGGTAATTGATTGAGCTTTCAAGTTTCAACACATGATATAAGGGGCATGTGTTTTGCACAGCTTCAAAACCCAAGTACAATCTGTGAGAAGTGCCAGAAAATTATAATAAAACTATTTATGATCCTCCATTGAACAACTAAACTTACAAGTTTTCTGGATCAATACAACTTAAACTTATGGATTGACTTGGTCCATGGCACATATATACATGAACACAAGATTCCACATACAGAAAAACAATAAACAGAATGTCATGCAAGAGCAACAGCTTAGTATTTATATTTGTAGATACAGAAATTTCATATCTGGATTAAATATATAAGCCAGAAAATGGACAGCATGTTGATGGTAGGAAAAAAAAAATGGACAGCATGTAATTGGAGAAAGATAACCAGGAGTGCATAGAAAATTAAGTGCGTCCATATACACTCTGAAATCTTTATATTGCTCTCTTCTACCGCAGAGTCTTTATAAAGTTCTCTCTTCTACAGCATACAAAACAATACTGCAAGAGATCCAGGGGGCCAATAATTTCACGTCATGTAGACATTATATTAAGATCCATACGGGTACCATGACCAACATTGAATTCTCAAGCCAGAGTGAATCATCCCCAACATGAAATTTTCAAATATAAATTTCAGATAAAGATTAGTTATACCCATTTGTCTCAATGTTTAAATACTTTTAATGCTTATGTTTAATGGTGTCTGTCACATCTAAATTGTTCTGGGCATGATGATTAGTAAGAAATTTAGTAGAAAGGTTATCTAGTCGGACAATTTCATGGATTCATGATAGGCAGCAAATATAATATCACAGAATTAAACTCAAAGCAGACAGGAAAGACAACATACCTACACAAAGTAATGCACCAACAAGAGACAAGCTCCAGTGGTGAAAAGCCCATCGAGGGCGCCAACTAGGAGCATCTAGAAGATCCAGAAGGAAGCAGGACAAGTTGACACCCGCATAACATAGAAGGAAGAACATGGTTACTGTTGGAGTGATAAGATCCAGATTCCCAATTATGACACACCCAATACAGAGCAAAGTAGTGAAAAGTGTCGCAAGGTGAGGCTCCCTGCCATCGACAGCTTTGAAGTAGTTAAGAACAGGTAAAATATCATCATTGGCTATTGCAGCAAGCAAACGTGGGGCCCCTGTCAAGCTCTGAAGAGCAGCACCCAGAGTTGAAAGAATGATCCCAATTTTGATTAATGATGGAAAAGGCCAAGCAATGGTAGCCGTAAGTAGCCTGCACAAAATCCCATGTCAAAACAAGACAGGTTTATCTTTTCTACACATACAAAGACAACTTACAGCAATATAATGGTTCACCATGTACACTTAAACTTCATCCAAGCACATGCAATACAACAATACGATGGTCCTTTTTAAACCAAAATGTACCTATCTGTTAATAGCTTGTTTCTGGTTGCAACAGAACCAAACAAGAAAACAGTAACCAGATACATAGTAGAAGTCCCAAGAGTAGCAGCTAAGGTTCCAACAGGAATAGACTGCTGAGTATCTTTCAGAGATGATGATCGATTTGAACCTGCCATTATTCCTGTCACAGCTGGGAAAAAGAGCCCCACCAATGAACTGGAAGGGTAAAAACTATAGTCAGGAAAAAGGGAGAAAGCAAAAGTGTTAAGTCATGAAATGAACGCTATATTTTTAACTCGAGTGGTGCCTGAGTCACCTGCAGTGCAGAGCATAGCCAACATAACGGAAATGGGTTTGGCCTTTATCTTAAAGGCCCTTAATGGGATGGTTAAGATAGAGATTTGGATTGCTTCACTGCTGCATTGTATTCAGTGACCATCTAATAATCAATTCCAATAAGGCACCCTTTTTTCCCATTGTAAGTCATTTTTCCTTAAAAGCTAATATAGAAAGTCATTATTACATAGGGGAAATGTCATTTCAACAAATTCTACATAAATTTCCTCTATCACCCTCCTCACAACCTTAGAACATCATTCTCCTAAATACTCTTAGGCTAAAACTCTTCCAATTCCAAATTCCAAATCCAAACCCACCATTAAGTTGGAGTGGCAGTAGTTCCAAAAGAAATGGGCATAAAAATATGAATAAATAAGTAAAAGCTATTTATCTTACTTGAAACCCCAGGTTACGGATCCATTAGCATCTGGAATTCCATTAGCATCGGTCTTTTGATAATCTGAGATCCAATTTTCTTTAAATGTCTCCAAACTCAGTCCCGTGATTCCCTCTTAATAACAAATGCAAGAGAAAACATGGGATAAATAATAAGAATAAGAATTGAAAACATTCCATCACATATATATCAGTATAGGCAAGCCTAAATCAAATTGAGAACCTCAACATTCAAGGTGGACGCAACAAAAAGGAAATATTATAAAGAACTATAGTATGGAATACAATTCACATCCTAAGCTATGTGCACAATAGTTTTAAAACAAAAAAGCCTTACTCATACAAGAATACTTTCTCAACATTCACTTAAAGTTTGGTACTTTGACTTAATAATCAAGCATGGCAAAGCAACTTGGTTGCACCACTTTAGATTCCATGCTGAATTTACCTCATCTCTGTTTGAGGGTTAACGGCAGCACAAGCAAAATTATAAGGGCTGCATGGCCAAAACTTTCTTCCCTCTAAGCATAATATCTTTGATCAAAAAATTAATAATCATCAGCGTCCCTACTTTTTACTTTACTAGTGTCGCAATTCCCCTCCATTCAATAAATTTTTTCCTTAGAGTACTTTCTAATTTAGTAATTGCTAATGGCTTGTACTACAGTTCATGACACCACTGAGGAGGCATTCCCTTCTATGGCAAGAAGTTCAGATGCAGTTTGGGCTAACAAAATCAATTATTGAGCCATATCATCTCAATTTGAGTGGTAATGGCAGCACAAGCAAAATTACAACAATGGCTGCATGGTGGAAACTTGTAAGCATAAAATGATTTAGAGGATTCATTGGCCTTTCAGATTAGTACAGGAGATTTTATAAGTACTTGATTTTATTTGTTGTGAATGACTACTATGTCATTAGGATTTTTCATTATATTTTATGCAAATGAGTCTAATTCTTTTATGCATATTAATCATTATTTACATCATAAGTTTTTCAAAATTGTCGCTACATTTTCATGTGGCGCAACGTTATGGGCCATTAGTACGAAAAATGCACTGCAGAAAAAATTATAAGTCTGTGTACTTGTAATGAGATGCAGGGGATTCAATAGCATCAACTAATAAACAATTTATGAGGTCATAAAATATGGAGTGATGTATCTTGTCCTTAAAAATAGAATCAATTCTAGAAATTTTGAGAATGAGATGGAGATCAAGGTAGTACAGGTTGCCAGGTTCCACATTGAGGCCCCGTTTGGTATCCTGGAAGGATTCTTGACGGAATGCCTCACATATGAAAAGGAATGGGAATAAGCTTAAACTACGTTTGCCATGCTAGAAAAAATAAATGGACTGGTTATAAACTTTGGTATGTATATTTAAGTAATGGAAGGAGTACTTAAATGGATTGGTTCTCCAACTGTAATAGCTAGCTTTTTGGAGAGGGTTCTGCACCCCACTTTTCATGCCCATAAAGATTATAGAGCATGAACCAAAGTTGACATTATTAATGAAAACATTGGCTATATCCTCGTCCATGAAGGAAGATTGGCAATGGGACAAAACCAGGAGGAAGCAACGCTGACCATACAAGAAACAAGAATATAATAGAGAAAATGAGAAACTCCTCTAGTATTCAAGAAACCAGACTCTGCCAAGCCAATTGACCATCCACACCCCTCTCCATTCCATTCTCCAGCTAAAATACTATCCACAACAAGCTGCCTCCACATCCTCACATACCATTTAACAGTGAGTTAAAATGGAATATTCTATGTTTTGCCCCTTCTACATCTAATTGTTATCTTTATCTATATTTGGCTCTTCATTCCTTTAGGCTCAATGACACCAGATACATCATAATGAAAATATTAAAATTATCCTACATGTTCCCAGGTGCACTATTAAATGATGTAAAATCATGAATATGGAATCATCAAAAACTGAAAAACACACCCATTAAAAATAGTTCAGTATCAAAGAGGGAGGCAGAAGAAACAAAAGTCGGTCCAATCAAGTGAAGAACGCACCTGCAGGCTTATCCTTTCTTGCCAAGAAAACCCCCATAAATATGCAGGATAGCGAGAACAAAACAGGTATAAGAAAAGCAGGCGCAACCCGATTAATCATCTTTACACCTCCAAATACAACAAAGCATAATAGAATAGTCACAACAATTCCATAAATTTGCATATCATGAGAACTTATAACGTGTATTGGTTCTGCAACTGCAGTACCATTAACTTGTGTGATTGTCTCTGCAAATGTAACACAAAGAAATTGAGTTTAAAGCGCATTGTAGAATTATTAACTTGAAACAGTTTATTATTATATTACTGATGCCAATAATGTTCCACAATGAATTATATCGTTACTTGATGCTAAGCAAATTAAGCATAGAAGAATGTACAATGTCCATGAAGAAACAATACATGTAAGACCCCAAAGTAGTGTAAACACCATGCAAATCTAATGGATGTCTTGCTTGATACAATTTAATAGAGACAACTCACTTGCCTTGCATGCTTTTCTTTCTCCACTATTCATTTTTATAATTATATCATTATTTACACGACTACAATCACAGAAACATGAAAATTTTACAGACTTAAAATAAGGGGAACTAAGCTCAAAAAGTCCAAAATGGTAGACTTCTCTCTATAGATGCCAATACTCTTCCCAAAGTGTGTAACAAGTTTTGTACAAAGAAAAGTACGATGTATATAATAATACCTCACGAATGTTGTATCTAGAAAATATACTTGAATTAAAAGTACTACGTAAACAGGAAATAATACTTTTGGCCCCTATAATTTCACTCAATTTTTAATTTGATCCTTAAGTTTAAATAATTTATAATTAAGTCCTTCTTGTTATGCTTATGCTAATAGTTTGCCATATGAGTTAATTTTACTACATTACCTATACTATTATTGTCAAATCATACATAAGTATCAAGATAACGTATAACTATGTTAACAGAATTTAGTAAACACATGCAAAATTTTAACAAGAGGGACTACATTAAAACGTTGTAAACTGTAAGAATTCAATTACAA
Source organism: Leucaena leucocephala (assembly GCA_037074615.1). Classification (NCBI taxonomy): domain Eukaryota; kingdom Viridiplantae; phylum Streptophyta; class Magnoliopsida; order Fabales; family Fabaceae; genus Leucaena; species Leucaena leucocephala. Next base: position 4,326,238 of record CM073527.1, read on the forward strand.
ACTTTTACACTAAGGGACTAAATTGAAAATTGAAAATTGAATAAAATTATTGGTACTAAAAGTATAATTTTCCCTAGATAAAATGAATAGAACCACATCACTCCAAGTAAGCAAATTCTGCCATTACCTCCAAAAATCCCAGCTTTAGGCACTGCTTTCAAAAATGTTTCTACGGCTCCCAACACATAACTAGAACCATAATAAAACAAAGACAATTAGGCTAGTCTTCATTCTGTCTTCCTCTTGAATCTGAAGACACTTAGCAGGAAGGTCACAGAAAGAGGGAAAAAATCCCATTGTTCAAACTTACAGGGCTCCAGCAACTGCATTCCCCAGAAAGAAACAAAGACCAATGCTAACTCCAACTTCTGGACCAAGGGCACGACCTATGAGATAGTATGGTCCCCCACCCTACAAAAGTGCAAAGATGAGGGCCAAAAATTTCTTCCCATCAATGAACAATGTAAACGTCACCAAATTCTAGTAGCTATCTCAAATCATAAATTGCTACTTTATTACAGAATTTTCATTCGTAAAAATTTATGGCTGTTCTCAAAATATTCATTTCTGTTGACAGAAAAAGTTATTGACAGGTTAATAAAAACTGCAAAAGGAACCCTTTAAACTTAAAATGTGTGTTAAGAGGCACAAGCTATTTTACAATAAATCTCCCTAAACTTTTACATTTATGCAGATAACCCCCATGCTATTAGTTTTGTTCATTATTTATCTGCAATTAACTCAAAGTTTAAGGAGGTTATACCAATATATGCATGCAAAAATAAAGTCTAAGGGGTATAAAATTGATAGTTTGGGGTTATCTGCAAACTTGAAAGTTTAAAGGGGTTTACTATTAAGTTTTAAAGGTTAAAGTTATTTGTACATGGTCCTAAGTCTAGGGAAATTTTATGTAATTTAGTCTTTTATTAATTACATATATCTTGTCATATTTATATATCTTACAAAATACATATGAGATATTTGAATTAGTGAAGATATATTTAGGATTCTAGGGTTGGCTTATGTCTTCTGCTCATATAAACCTATTGTACTCAAGGTTTAACTATGGAATAAAATAGAGGCATATTCACCTCTGCTTCTTCAATATGATTAAAAAAGTTTATAAAGAAAGAATGCATTATTGCCCAGTCAAGATGAACTCAGCTACAATAGTAAGTTTGTATAGAGCCAGAAATGACAGCAACTGTTCTTTCACACAAATCCTAAACTATTTTTTTAAAAAATAAAATCCTATAGGACAATTTGGAACAAAAGGAGAGTTTAAAATCCTCTATGATAACTAACTGAAATAGCATGTTCTCTAAAGCATAATTGTGTGTGCTGAAACAATTGCTCAGATGAGAAGGAAGAAAGGTAGCGGTCAAATCAAAGAAACATAAGTTTAATTCGGTTGTAGCATATACCTTCATGGCACCATTGGTTGCAATAGCACTCAGTGATATTGAAGTGAGAAAAGTACAGGAGCCACATAAAGTAACAAGCAACAATGACTCTGCTATGCCAGCCATACCAACAATCCTAGAATTTGGATGTTCATGAAAAAGAAAACGTCTAAATTATGGTTAGTTTGATGATAATGTTATTCAATTGTAACAACTTCAAAATCACAAAAACTAAAAAAATACAGTTTCAAATAAATAAATGTAAATGCTAAATCTACTCCAAGTACAAAATCGGGGCATATTTTACAACAAATTTATTCAAAGCTTAATCAAAAAGAAAAGACTAAATTACCATCAAATATTATAAATGTAAAATTACAGTTCTCATAACTTGGATTGGATTACAAAACTTTAATGGGATCTGTTCGCAAATCAGATAAAGAAATTAGCTTATAGTAAACCCACCAGGAAGCCAAGAGAAAAATCTAACCCAGGAAAAGTTGAGAAACGAGATGATAGATATCTAAAATAGTTTCTACTATTGCACTTTGGTAAGGAGTGAACTGCTCAAGAGATATCTTTCTAACTTTATGTCACAATGCTAAAACATAGCAAGGCAATCACAAATTAAAATTAGCATACGCGTTTCTCCCTTTATATATTAAATAGATATATCATAGGTGACCTATTTGTGTAAAAGTTATAATCCACTCACAATACAATTCTCCACATAGGAGTTTCAGATATAAGGGAAAAAACAAATTATCTTTCATGGAAATTACTTCCAAAAATAATATTTATTCTACTTTCAAGCTAACTGCTAAGTCATGTCATTAACCTCACGACCTCTACATTTTACTTGAGTTTAGTTTAGGTATTGGCAGATTATCCACATGTTGACTTAGGCAAAAAGGAAAGTATTCCAAGCATAAAATCTCTCATATCATCCGTCGCTCCCCCCCAACACCCCACCCCAACCCAACCATCTGGTTAAAATTAATTATGCTCTAGCCAATTCCACAACACATCATCAAACAGAGAGTAGTTCCAAGGACCTAACTATAATGCTGCCAAAAAAACTCCAAGACGATGGGCAAATTCAATGCCCTCCAAACAGCTCAAACAACTAGCTTTAATGCTGCAAAAGAAACCACCAAATGCCGGAGGTTGTATTTGTTTCAAATCTTAAAAGGTACATAAAACGCACACATAAAGAGAAAGGGCTACATGAAAGGCCCCTTATCAGTAAAATAGCCTTATAATTAAAGGTTCCCTATTTTACAGGAAAAGCCAGCTGTGTTTTCAGAAACATTCTAGAAAGCTAGTTGAAGATGGGAGCATCAATGATGATGGAGAGATGAATATAGATGAGAAGGACTAGTTTAGGTCCTTTACAAATTTTCTATCTTAAATAATTTGCTAGTTCATTTGTCTCTCTTTCATCCCATTATTTACATTCTTCTGCACATGCACCACGAACCTGTGATTTTATGCTTTTGGTTTGTCTTTTGTGTTACTTTTAACATGCCAATGCTTTGTCATGACTTAGATTGCATTATAGCGTTGTTTTTATATTTTATTTATCGCTTAATGATTTGATTTAGAAATTCTTTTTTAAAACATACTGCCTAATTATGCAGCCACTCTGACTCACTGCGTAAGTGATGCAATTTGAAGAACTCACTGCTTTAACCCACTAGTCACCACATAATAACTTCGATAACATCCAATCCATCCCAAAAACATATCAAATTTCCCCTTATGGTACCCATAATAATCATTAAACTCCGCATAATTCATGTTAGCAATACCTAAGGATAATCTATGCAAAATTATAAGATCCGAATCATAAATAATATATATAGATGATTTAAGTTCAGGTTACAAATATACAAAGCTGCCCAAGCAGATGCTAACATAATGACATTATTTTGAATCTAGAGAAAATGAAACAATCATCAGCTCTGCACTAAACAAAAAATAAGGCTAAAAATTTATTCATCGAGTAAACAAAGGATTGCATTTAGATTGCTTCATCCTTGCAGGAAACTAGAAAAATAATCCTCCAAGAAATTGTTAAATATACCAAAATAACTAATCTCTATTGCCTAAGAAAAAATGGGATTCCTTTTTCATATTGCAACATCATTATTCAATGAGAAAGCTTATGTTTTTATAGAACAATTACTAGAGGAATTAAACCTGAAAAGGTAAGAATTAAAGCAGTATACAAGTTACCAAGAGAACCGAATGTAATAGATAATTCCCAATATGCTTTGTAAGCACGGAATGAATACACCCATCATTGTTCCCAGTAGGGGACCTGTAGGCTGCATGATAATTATGAGTGGTCAGAAAAAAAGGAAATAGAGCAATATCCAACAAATGATATGAAATTCGAATCATAACCATTGTAATTTTTCATTTTAAGTGACAATCCAAATCAATCTTGAAGAAAGGAGTATGATGATTTACACATAAATAAATAAATCAAAAATTATTCTTCCGCCCAACTTTAATTATGTCCACAGCAGGGAAGAAAAGTTATAGTTTATAAATACATATTACCACTTTCTTCTCCTAGTATGGAGGCCCTGATCTTCCTACAAATAAACCTATTAATCGATTATAAAGACAAAAAGTATACTTAAGGGGCCATTGTTTAAGAATGGGATTGTAAAATATTTCAAATAGTATATATTTGTCACAAGTCACAACAATCACCAGAGAAATTAAATCATAAAAACATAAATGATCGCATATAAAAATTCCTGCTTCTAAAATTCTTGTTCTGTAAATTCATATCACATTAAAAGACATGATGCAAATCATAACATATTAGTATGGACCATATTTGAATTATTATATTAATATCAATTTAAACAAACAAGATACAATTGAAAATAAGGAAAAGTGTCTTCAGAATTAGCTTACCCTTGGCTGCCCAACTGTGATGGAAATATTCTCACCATCTCTAGGACTAGATGGCTGTTGAAGCTGCTCTCCAGTCATACTTGATAAAGAGAAGATTAGTCAATTAAAATGGTTAGTAATTAACTTTCAAGAACCAAATAAAAGTTCACAAAGTCAAATAAATAGTAAACACTAATCTTGGTATTTCCTTTCCCTTTAGAAACAAAAAAGACGGTAATAAGTGTACGATTAACAGAACAAAAGCCAGTGAGTGCAGTATTTGAGTGGAGAGCACTAATAAAAGCAATTTGAAAAGGGAAAAGGAACAACTACTTGTTTGAGAAGAATATGAGTTGTATACACTATAAAGTAAAAAAGAGCTTGAATACCTTTTGAGCCCAAGAATGTTGACAAGAGAATCAAAACCAAACAATTCCAATTTGGATTCCCCCTGCATTCCATTAGCCTGTGCATGACGAGGAGAGTTCCCTTCCTTCGCATCAGAACCCACATTTGCACTCGAATTTACATTAATATTTCTAGAACAACATAACACCAGTCAAGCTTGGAATTCTAATCCTAGACAAATTCAAAGTAAGCAAGTGGCAATTTTAATTCCCGACAAAACGCAATCGCATTCGTATTAATTGTCCCACATTAACGACCTCAGTCGACAACCTTTTGCGGATGGCAATTTCACATTATCAGGTGATTGAAAACAAGTGCTGGAGAAAACAAAGATGTAAACCCACGACCAGTTATTCATTCCAGCACCCAATGTCTCTAAAACCATAATGCCCCCGTTCCCTTGCTACCAATAACATGCCCAAGGTGCTCAAGTTAAAGTCACAGAATCAAGAAAATAAACATACTTGAGAGAAGCAGGTTGATTGGGATACGAAGACGACGACGATCCAGGATCCATGGAAGACATCTCAAGTACGGCACGATCGTTGTCCAACACGGGCCGGTACTTGCGACCCCTCTGCCCATGAAACTCATCTTCTCCACTGCCATCAAGATCCCCATTATCCATTTTCGCTTACTGGGATCTAATTCAGAAGAAAACAGATCAAGATACAAATCTGAATCAGAAATCAAATCCCAGAAAACGAAGCAAGAGAGGGGGAAGAAAGGGCGAAATCCAAGATTGGTACCAAGATTATGTATAATATCTTCACAGAATCCGAAGAAAGAACTAAGACTTGCAGAGAAGAGTCTTTGAATTGAAAATGGGAAAGAGGAAGAAAACCCAAATTCCTCTGGTCTAAATCCTTTCCAAGCGAAAAATAAGGAAGGACTAGAAATACACGCGCGTTTGAAACGATGAGGAAAGGTCAGAAAATGAGAGAATTGGAATTTTGCATTGCATTTTGCTGCGCATTCTTTATCATAACCTGTGCTCGTTTTAAACAGTCAAAAGCAACTCATCGTCTGCTTTTATGCTAAGAAACATGGCTAAGCTATAACTAATTTTGTTGGCCAAAAAAAGCTTATAAATTTTATCTCAAGATTGTATATTTTCCCAAGTGTTTCTTTTATTTTTTTTGTCCTAAACATCAGTCATAATTCGTGTCTTAAACTGTTCTCGGAAATTTTATTAGGAGTATTATATAGTAATTTATAATTCTTATTATAGTAGCAATTATAATAATAAAAAATAAAATCTTTTGAAATATGATGGCTCAAAAATAGTTTTTTAACCCGTTCATTAATTAGACATGGATCTTTCAATTCACAAAATACTTAACAGACCAAAAAAATTACAAAATAGTTACTGGATGTCAAAAGATATATAAGAACCTTTGAAATATGGAATTCAAAATTAAACCATGAAATGTCTTAATTCTTACTCTTTCTTCTCATCATTAATATAGAATATATTTAATTAATTTAATTAAATTTAAAAAATTAATTAAATTAATTAACATAACATATTTTTTATCTTATTTAATTATTATTAATAGAGTATTAATAGAGATAATTTAAAAAAATAATAAATAAAAAAATAATTTTTATATTTAAAAATAAAATTATTTTTTTAATTAAGTGTTATATTAAAAATTAAAAGAATATTTATTATTCAGGATTTAAGTTTTTTTTTTTAAATGATCTAATTGCACTCCTGTACCATAAGAAAATTTCAACCAATGTCGTTTGCCAAAGCTCCTGTGCTAGTGTCGCTGGAGAATTTTTGGGTGAAGGTTGGTCAAGTTCCCCCTCCGTTTGAGAATGGTGCCATTAAAAGCTTTTTAATAATATAGTGCAAAATATTATATAAGACAACTCTTAAGTTTTAACAATTTTCAATTAACAAAAGACAATAAATTCTGTTCAATATAGCGTTACTTTTATTTTATCTAATTTTTTCAAACTGAAGTTAAAGTAAAAAATATACAATTTATGTTTAGATAAATTTTTATTTCAATTGATTTTTACTAAATGTGCTTATTTGAATAACATATTTAAAAGCAAGTTGAGATGTAAAATGACTAATGAATTTTAGCCAATAAATAAATAATGTAACGCAATACTTTAGAAAAATATTAAAATTAAAATAATAAAAATAATAAGAGTTAATGTATTATTGGAAAAATTTTAGAAATACTAAAATACTTTTATGCCTGATTTGAAATTTTACATGCATTTGTGAGTGTCACGTCCCAAAATTTGGACCGTGACCGGCACAGAATATGAATAGTTTCACATTTTAAAAGTCTAAAACTTCAAATACAACGTTCAAAGCATCTATAACGTTTTAAAAAAATAAACAAAATCTTCTCTAAGGTCTATGTGGAGCAACTATCTTTTTACAAAAATAACACAAGTACTTTTATAAATGGTAATTACATCAAAAGTAATTTTTTTTTTTCAAAATTGACTCTTCAGATTGGCAGCGAGGCTCTTTACTGCTCAGCGGGAGGATTAGGGTCACCTGCACTATCTGAAGCCAAAAATCTACTCGTGAATAACGTCCCAAAAACATGATTTAAAGAATGCGGAAAATAATCAATGCATAATCATCTTAAAAATGTATTTCTTAACGCTTCTTAATCTAATACAAACCTTTTCATAAACATTTGTATTTCAGGGGAAATAACAATATGAAATATCTATTTCAAATAAATCATTCAGAACAATCCTTTGAAAACCATAATCTTTCTGCAGGACTTCATCAGAACGAAAACTGACGTGGACACACAGTCCACGAGGGTAACTAACCATTCTGGTGGCTCGAAGCCACTAACTGTCGCGAGAATGAATCCCACGAAATAATTCTGGTGGCTATGCCACAAACTGTCGCGAGAATAAATCCCACGAAATAATTCTGGTGGCTCAAGGCCACAAACTGTCGCGAGAATAAATCCCACGAAATAATTCTGGTGGCTATGCCACAAACTGTCGAGCTCGAGGAGCCAAGGTGCACCAAGGACTAACAGTGCTGCTGTTAGCAACCAGCGTTCTGTATTTCGTCCTAAAACATTTTCATCATACATGGGGTTTACTTCACATGAGATAATCTCAATCGTTTCAAATACCATAATCATTGATAAAGCCACTTTGAATTTCAAAACCCCCAACATGAACATTCAAAATCAAGTTACTGTAAAAACGTATGCAATTCACATAGAAATATTTCATGAATAACATCAGTTCACTGTCAAATCTTTTTCTAAAGCCTCTTTATTCATTTTCATGCATAATCATAATCTTATCTTTTATAAATCGATCGAAAAATTATTTCTAATGATTTAAACCATACTTTCGTAAAACTTGCTTTTCGAAATCCATATTTGAAATTCATCATTTGAAATAACAATGCATTTGAAAAATGTAAATTTTAGGGAACGTTATTCACTCACCTGCTGAGCTTTTAAAATAGAACTTACTCTTCCAAGACTTCTTAAGATAATTGCTCTTACAGCAACTCAACCACCTAGAAGAGCTTTCTTCCCAATTACCTTTCTCCTATTTTCCTTTCTGGGTTTCCTTGGCGGCTCGGGCAAATATCAAATCCTATATTTGTTATCCATATAAGATTTATTAGTACTTAAGGCCTCAATACATAACATTTGCATAATAATCGCTCTTTCACACCCAAACTCTAACCCCGTGTTATTAGCTCTTTAATATTTTCATACACTAAATCAAGATAGCTCCTACCTTATGTGGACATTGTATCTCCATTTAAACTTTATAATACAACCTCATATTTTAATCTATTTTTTTTTTCAAATTTAAGATAATGCACCCATCATTCAAATTCAATAGGTATCCATCCTTCCTTCATCCCAATAACAATATATATTATATAATCTTAGTACTTTAAAAAAAAAATAGACATCTCTATAAAGAAGTTTCAGACAGCTATTATATAACTTTGAAATCCCAATTTTAATTGAACCCAAAGTACATACATCATAAAAGGGATTAAGAGATTAAGGTGTTAAAATCACTGATCATCACACATGTATGTTAATTGAACGTGTTTGCATAATATTCTTTCTTGTTTTTTTCAAAGACACTATATAATTTCTTAAAGAAACCGAACATACCGATTTCAAAATCAAGCTTAGACTACATTTTCAAACACTCTCTCCTTAACTCAATACAGCAGCAAATTCACACATGTATATATATTCTTTAAAAGCTTCATTAATCTTTTACTCTTTACCTTTTTAACCATTAACTAAACACCACATAGGAACACAGTGCTAACATAACAGTGCAAACAACTTATTTATTTATAAAGTTTCTAAGTCTACCTTCCAGCAATATTTAAATCATAATTAATCCCATAAAATTTGAATTCATCTTAGCCAAAATACTATAGAAACACGTACCTAGATAAGCATTCTTTCCTTTTTCTAGCATTTTACCGCACTATCCTATATGCATTAACATACCAACGGAAATACAATACTACAACTACAATATTACTAAAACCACTTAAAACCAATCCCTCATCAGCACATCAATATATAATATCTAAACCATCTTAATATAACCAACTCTTCTTCTTTTCTTTTCTTTTCTTTTTCACAAATGCCTTGAGTGCAAACACTGTCACACCGCATTATCAAACTTCACTCTCCCACTCTTACTAAACAACTCCCGAGCATATACATACATATATATGCCTTTACCCTTTGTTCCAACTCCAATCTTTGTTTTCCCTTAAATCAAACAACTCAAACAATAAAAGAAAATTTTCCAATTCTTCCTTCCCCACAGTCTCGACAGCAAGAACAGAAAAATGAATCAAATCATTCAACCAAAACCATAAAAATCACTGGAGAGGGGGAAATCCTAATCATTCACATACCCACGGTGCATTTCACAAACACAGGGAAGATGGAAGATAGAAATTACCAGCCACACAATCGGACTTGCAACCATACACTGTCTACAGCTTGGATGACAGGAGACAAAAGACAACACGGTCACCATCCTCTCCCTCCTCCAGTGACATTACTACTGAACAGAGCAAAAGAAAAGAAAGAGCAAAGCTTCCCAAACCAGAGGCAGCCCAAAGTCTGAACAGAAAAGGAAAAGACGACAAACGCGAGACGGTAGTCATCTACGATAATAGCTCAGTCGACGGAAGTAAACGGAGTCACAATAGCAATCGAGATCCAAACCAAAAAGAGGAAAGATGGTGGACATCGACGGTGAAGTCACCAATCACAGATGACAAAGGCGGATGGAGATCACGGCGGCGGCAAGTTCTCAGCCAAGACTCGCGAAGCTTCTCCCTCTCTTAGGATCGGGCTAACCAGAAAACAGAGAAGAGATTTGATTTTAACCTAAGAAAGGGACTCTAGAAATTTCACACAGTGGCAGGAAAAAAAAATCCACTTCAGCATGTGCAGGGATTCGAACATGAGACATTGAGCTACTTCCACAGCTTTAAAACACCACTCAACCACTAACTGATCTTCAAGCATAAATACAAAATTAATACATATATTACTAAATTGGATTATCTACCTGCTTATTTTCTTTATTAGCTTAGGGTCATTACAGTGAGAGAGATTAGTTTTATGCCTCATGAAATTTTAATGTAAATATCAAATTTAAAAAATTTAAATAGTTAAGAAGAGGTGGGAAATATATAAAGTTAAGGTGTGATTTTATCTAGGAAATTTTTACTTATGAACACTGAGTATCTAGAAAATTTTTAAGACTAATATCTTCAACAAAACTTACAAATCATAACAATATCACTTGCAATTATTTGTGACTATTAAATCCTAATATTTGATTAAAGACTCGTTTAGATATGCTTTTAAAAAAGAGTTTATAAATAAAAAAGAGTTTGTGGACAACTTTTATATAAACTCTTTTAGAGAAGATTTATGACAAAAAATGATTTAGAATAAATGAGTGTTTAGATATTTATTATTAGAAGGACTTTTGTCCTGTTAAATTACCAGATAAGATATGGCATGAAAAAATATCATCAGTGTGTAGTATGTCTTGTCCCATATGTGTCTTCTCCCTCCAAGATTGTGCTGTTGGAAATCGTGCCCTAAGGGCCAATCATTGTCTTATGAACATTGTTGATTTATGAATTTATTAATTGTGTTATCATATTATTTGCATGTTTACTGTGATGACCATCCTTAGATAATTCATGATCTTATCCTAAATGTCACTGATCGGTCATCTATACGGGAGCAGAGATGAAATAAGACCAGTATGACTTTGAAGATGTATAGAGATATAAATCAAAGTCATAGGCACATGTAAGAGTACAAGGTGTTGGACTAACCCGTTATGAGAGAGCTGCATGGGTTACGTCATAAGCTTCTCTCATATACAAACCATGTCACTATGCCCTTTGACCTGAGATCATCATGGATTCCTACATGACAAACGCTTAGCTTTGACCTAGTCAAAAGTTACTTTTGACCGAGTGATCATAAAGATTATGTTCGAGCTTAGTGGTTTTTCATGCAGATGAATGTGAATGGTCAAGATGGAATTTGTCCCTCACATTCGTAGAGAGATATTACTAGGCCCCTCGATGAGTGAGTCTGAGAAATGTATGGCTATACTGTAATAGAAAGGTAGTTCCATTTCTATAATCAGACTACTCAGGGATCGAGAAAGTAACGATCAGGAATAGGAGGATGACATTATCCATGCCTCATCCATGACCAATATATCGCGTGACAGAAAGGACATGATATGGTTGTATAAAAGGTTACATTGTTTAACGATCCTCATATAATTTGGGTAGTCATTATGTCTTGCTAGAGACCGCTTACGACTTGTGGGCCAGTATAGCAAATGGCCCACTGCCAACTTCATATGGGCCTACAGGGTCGCACAAAAATAGCCTAAAACGAGTTATGATGTCCAGATTTATTGAATCTCAGACATGTCCAGATTCAATGAATGATTCAAGGTGGATATATATATTTATTTATATTTATATTCGTATATATATAAATCCGTATATATACATTATATATAAGAGATATATGAGATTTAATTTATAAGGATAAATTAAATCTCTATCACGTTTGAATTTAAAATTCAAATTGATAGGATATCTCATATAAGAGATATTTATAAAATTTAATTTATAAGGATAAATTATATCTCTATCACGTTTGAATTTGAAATTCAAATTGATATGATATCTCAAATTTAATTTTTGAGAATAAATCAAATATAGTTCAGTATTATCTTTATTTTAAGTTGAATAAATAGGTGAATTAAATCTGTGGGACAGATTTAATATAAATATTATTTATTTAATTAGTTTCTTATCAAATTATACAATATATGATATTGTATTAATTTCAGAATTAATATAAGATTAACTCCAAAATCCAATTCAGTAGAGGAAAATGCATAGCATTTTATATATATGATTTTAGGAGCTACGTTTTGAGACAATATAGAAGACAGAAAGGCCGAAGGGAAATCTGAAAAAGGTTTGCAGATAAGAAACTGCCAAAATAGAGACGGAGAGGACGAATTCTTGAGAAAGCCCTGGAGGGACAAGAGACGCTAGCACGCCATTTGTGGTTGGAACGCTGTTCATGTGGATACCAGTAAAGGAAGTCGGCCTGAGTCGTCGACTTCTTACGATCGGAAAGGGAGCACGAGCCACGGAGAGAAGCTATGAACGTCTTGACCAGAAGCTGTGGAAGTCGCTGAGGAACACTGAGGGTAATGCTTCTTACCACTTGACTTAAACACATACGGTAGATTCTAACAAGAAATGGAAAAAAATTTAAGTTAATTTCCGCTACGTGTCTTCCAATTCCTTACATGTGCAGCATCTTATCCTTCTCTTTTCATCTTGTCCCCTTCTCTCTCTCTCATATCTTCTTATCACCAAATATCTCTCTCATATACGTCTTCAGATATCTCTCCGACGACAACAAGGAGGACTTGCAAATGATGATGAACGGAGGAGGATGGAGATGATGAGTACCACTAACACGATGACGCTGAAGAAGACAGAGGAGTACCATGAGCATCTTCTTCCTTCAATACGACGACACCCTGACGATAGAGGAGCCAAAGACAAAGAGTAAGAGGCAACATGCAGAGGGATGAGAGAGTGTGGAAAAAAATAAAGTAAAATGATAATTTGGTAGTCTATAAGCTCTTTTTTTATTTTAGAAGTTATTCCCATAAGCTTACCAAAAACTATAGTTTTAAACCATAATTTGATCTATAAATCTTTTTGGACAAATATATCTATTTGTTTTAATTTTTTTTCAAAATAAAATTTAGGCTAGAAGCCTTTTTAAAACTTTAGTTTAATTTAAAACCAAACACACATTAAGTTGGTACATATTACATGCTTGGAAAGCCACCTCATCATACATGTCACTTCCCCTTTCTCTGCCTCGTGGCTCCCCTCCTCTCCTCCCTCTCCCCTAGCGTATTTGTCCCCAAAAGCTTTTCTCCATCCAGATTCCACCATGCAAATTTCAGATCAATCTTCCCTACCACATCTAATTCTTCACAATCCTCTGAATAATCCGCTTCACAATTGGGAGAGAGGATAAAGAAAAGAGAGAGAGAGAGAAGGGAAGTGGCGTGGAGGATGAAGTGGCTTTACCTAGCATACTATGTGTACCAACTTAGTTAAAACATTAAGATTTAGCAATTAAAATTAATTGCAAGGTAACATTACTAAGATTTATAAACTTTCAAGGTAGCATTGTTTTTAAAAAATCTTTCCTAGAACTAGCACTGTTGAACAAAAACTTTGAAACTAAAATTATACATTGAGCTAAATATGTAATATAAAGTTTATTACTATTTTTTCAATTTTAAAAAAATTATTTTCTTTTTATTCTCCCACATCAAGTTTAAAATCATACCTATCTTTTGTTTTTTTACCCAATTCACTTAAAATGAATTTTATTTTGTTCTTAGAACAATTTTATTATTTCTTTTATAAAATCAAGTGGGATTCATTACAATCTCTTTCTTTTATCATTTTTTGTCTCCGATAAGAAGTAGCTTTTAAAAAAAACAATAGCTTCTTTTTTTCAAAAGTTTCCCAAGCAGCTTCAACGCTGATATAATTTTGAGCTAAGAAGCACTCAATCATAACGCCAACCAAACAACACGTTTGACGCTTTAATGTACCTTTTTTTTATGGTTCAATGTGGCTTTTGACGCTTTCATCACTATCCTAAACACACACTTAGAGTGTGTTTAAATTAGTTTTTAGAAAATAGATTTTAGGAACAATAGATTTTGGGAACAATAGATTATGGAAACAATAGATTTTAAAAATAGAGATATTTGGATGATTAGTAGTAAAATCACTTTTTATATTGCTAAATTATCAAAAAGGGTATGATTTGATTAAAGTATGAGAGATGAGAGATGGTAGAGAATAAATAGGAGAGAGGAGAGAGGGTAGAGAAGAAATATGAGAGAGGAGAGAGAAGAGAGATGAGAGATGAGAGAGGGTATAAGAAAAATAAGGGTAAAATAGTAATTGGATAGTCCATAAGCTCTTTTACAGTTTTAAAATATATTTTCAGTAGCTTATTCAAAACTATGGTTTCAAACTGAGGTTTTGTCCAAAATCAATTCTGGACAAAAATGACTGTTTGTTTCAAATTTTTTCAAACCGAGGTTTTTGCCAAAATCAATTCTAGACAAAAAATTGATGTTTGTTTCAAATTTTCCTAAACTGAAATTTTGCTTAAAATTGATTTTCAAACCCCATCCCTATAAAGGCACTTAGCTAATGCAAATTAGTGTGGGATTTTTTACCCATGTGCTACAATCAGTATAAAAATATACATGTTATAAATATTATATTATGTATGTATATTCATAATCTTTTAGTATTCTATCTCATATTGAATATCATTATAGCCTATAACTCTCAAATTGAATTGTCTCTATTATTCATTCTAAAATCCGTCAAATGATAAATCCTATAAAATTTAACAAATTTATTTGAACATGCTTTTACTATAAACAAATTACTCATAATAAATATATTAAAAATTAGATAGGTTATTGAATGTTATTGATTTCAAGGTCAATAGTTTAACTATAGTTAAACCAAATTCAAACTAATTATAATTAAAATAATTTAATTTAATTTAAATATATAAAAATGTTCAAATATATAACTTTATAAAGAATAATATTTAAATAAAAAAATAGTAATTCACCAATAAATGAAACATTCATGTATAAATTACACATATTCCATTCAAATAGAGTTACTAAAATACAATATATATATATATATATATATATATATATATATGGTTTTAGGAGTTTTTATTATCTTAATACTCATAAAACTCAAAGCTTACCTATTGTATAATAACATGAATCAATTTTTTTTATTTATCTATTGTCTCTTAGATTAATTTTAATGATATAAGCCTAGGGTGTGTTTGTTACGTTGAAGTGAATAGTAAGCCATTTGATCTTTCTCCCCTAATTATTTTGTCTTCTTTAACTTTCTTATCTTTTTATATTTCTTTATTCCATTAGTTGATACTTAATCGATTAGTTGATAGATTAATGAGTATCATTTAAGCGATTGAATGTTCAATTAATGTCAATATATTACTTTTTTGTTAAAAAAATTAATGAGTGTTCATTAATCAATTGATGTTCGCTTAACTTAATCTAACTTGATTGATTAACTTTTTACTTTTGGCAAACAACTTGATTGATTAAATGATCTTTTATCAAAACATTTTGAGTTACTTTTGACATCATCAAAAGATCATTAAGTATGAATTCTAACAAAATAGGCTTATCCAATGGCCTTGTAAGCCTCCAGACGTTTGTCCTCTAGCTCCAAATGCTTAGCTACATCATTGAAAGTGATGATGTTTTCATTATAGGTTAAGTTGACTTTCATATTCTTCCAACTAGTAGGAAGTGACCTAATGACAACCTAAACTTACTGCTCATCAGATAGATTATGTCTAACCTCCTTTAGTTCACGAATCATGTTGGTCATCTCTCTTAGATATTGCCTCATAGGGTTATTTAGCTTAAGCTTATAAGTATCAAATCTAATCATCAAACTTCTAAGCTCGATCATGGAGACTTTTCCAAACTTGTCCTCCAGGGCTATCCACTGGCTTATGTAGTCTTATATGTCTCAAATTCACACATCAGGTCATCAGCTATGGCACTCAATAGCGTAATCCTTGTAACCCTACTCGTTTTCTTTTAGGCTAGGTATGCCTCCTAGTATCTCATGTACTGAACAATATTTTCAACCTCAAGTTCCACTAGGGCCATTGATAATAGCTCAATTATATCCTATTCTTCTAGGATATATTGGACCTTTTAATGCCAAATATCCTAGTTATCCCCGTTGAATTTTTTTCATTTGTTCAATTTAGCAATAATGTTCTTGGTTGTCATCACTCAGTTTCAATTCTATGACAAACTTATTCCACATTAATTTATATTCTATCTAAAAAAAGAAAATTTGAACCATAGAATATTGAAGTGAATTTAAGTATATAGTATATATGAAATATATAATGTCATGTACTTATATCATTTTTTATCAGAAAATGATAACATCACCCACGCCCACGATCAGGAAAATAGCCCACAATCAGGAGAATACTTTTGTATCTCCCATCATATAGATGCTATCAATAGCCATCATGTCCTACCAAAAACCTTATAAGCACTATACTGATTAAATTACCTCTAGAAGACTCATTATATAAAAGGCTCCCACTTACAAAAAATATACATTAATCATTAACTAAGAAAAATAAAACATGTTTCTTTAAGATATAAGGCATGTAACAAATTCTAAGTCTTTACAAAAAAAGGAAGAGTAAAAAAAACATGTCTTTAACACAGAAAAATGAAAGAAAACAAATACAAATATGCATTATTTGATATGAGAACAACAATACGCAAGCATCGCTTTTCTTAGTTTCTTAAGTTTACGAGTCACTTTCACATAACTAGATACAAACCCTATAGTCTTAATCTAGTAGACCTTCCCTATAGGTCTACCTTTAAACTTGCATCTAACTCTTGTTGCTCTTATATATTTTATTATGACTTTTATGTAGAATTCAATATTCTGGTTATCTTCATAGATTCAATGTATTTGGCGAGCACGCTATTAATGCCTTTTATATATATTAATTTGGTTGTATCTCTTTTAACTATACTCATAGCCAAGGTAAGGGCACATGGTTGGTTCACTTCTTCTCTTTCCTCAACTTAAGATTCATCGAGAAGAGTAGGCACTGACATGGGGGTGAATCTGAAGAAACTAGGAAAGGTTCGTCAGGAAGGGATTTGATGGGGAATAAAATTTTTGACCTCGGTCTAGAATCATTACATACTACTTGAGGTTCCTCATGTTGTGGTACCTCCATTAACTCCTCCAATTCTTCTTTAGGAAATTCATCAAGGTCTTCTTTTGAATCATCTTCAGGTTCCCCCTCAGGGTCCTCCTGAAGGTTCACCATAGGTTTATTAATGTCTTTACTTTCTATAAGATCATTGTGTGGATCCTCTTCTTCAAAAAGTACTGCATCCTCATCCTCACTTTGATGTTCATACACTAGTAAAAAAATATTTCTTTAGTCTAGGTTTGATCAAGTCCGCAAGAAACCAAAAAAACTTTTTTTGTCACCTTCCACATTTTTTTTCTTAGGCTGGGTTGGATCCTATGATCCGGCCCAGTCTGACAGAAGCAAAAAAAAAAATTGTCTCCTTCCACGATCCTATGATCTAGTTCCCTACACGGGTCGAGTCCGTCAGACCCAATTCATTCTCTACTCCTTAAATTCACCGTCCAACATCTATTTTCGACATTCTTAGTGTCATTTTCTTTGTTTTTTATCCCCCACACAATAGGACCAATTTCGAAGCCTAAAAACACATTTTTCAGGTGACCAAATTTGAATGATGAAACATGGATGGTTACGACAATGTACTTATGCTTATTCTCTTTTGTTTTAAGGTTCAGATGCATGTTCCATGTCTTTTAACACAAAATGAATACTGGAATCCAAAATAAAGACAAAAACACAACATATAACCAAAAATGAAAGACCACAGAGAAGCAAATACGGTGGGAAAAAAAATGAAAAACCAAATATATTTACAAACCTTTTATTCCATAATAACTTGGCTCTGATATTAATGAAAGATTTCGGGTATACTTGGAATCTGAATTTGACTCACTGAGTACCCACACAAAACTGAAGCACCATAATAGACTCCTGGATATGTTACACAGCAAATATACCAAAGGAGAGAAAAAGAAGAGATGCGCGTGGAGAACTCTTTTCCAGTGCAAAAAGAGAAGGAGGAGGGGAGAAGGAAAACAAAGAACTAAACTCTCTCAATCTGTGGGTGCACCATTGTGTGTTATTGTGGACTGAAAGAGAAGGGGAGTGGGATTATATTAATTGGCCACTACCATCACACTCCCATTATTATACATATATACCATATTCTTTCCATTATTCTCTTAATGACTTCAATCTCTATTTAGTTTAAGCTTAATCCACAAAGGGTGGATCAACCTATTTTCTAACAATAATCAATTTGTAAAAATTAAAAAAATTAATTTAGTCATTTGTAAAAAATTTGTGTATTAGTTTTTTTAAAATATATTTTATAATCATTTGCATCAGTTTGCCTCAATGAAAAATCACATATATGTAATCAATAAGAAAGTTTAGGAAAAAATTACAAATCTACAAAACAAAATATATTTAAATCTTATATTTAAAATCAAAACAAACTCTTTTACTAGGTCTTATATTTAAAATTAGAGGGATATTTTTTGAATCTTTCTTAACATAACTTTATTCAAGTTTAGTCCTTAAATTTAATTTAACTTGGGGAAAGATATAGCAAAGCTGAGCTAGTGTTGGTAGACAAAAACCCAACACACAGTAATATAAGATTGTTATATTGCTGTGACAGAATTAACCTCTAAACTATCAATTAAGAAATACTGCCTGATTTTTTCCTAAAACAAACAAGAATCCACATTTACTTGGGATAGTGGAAGTCCAAAAGTATTTATATATATATATATATATATATATATATAATAACTTGTGAATTTGGTCTAATAAATGAGCTAAAGGAAGGAGTGTGCTCGCATGTACTATAACGGGCACACTACTTTTGAGCTTTTGAGCACTCTTCACCAATTTTGCCAAGTTTGCTGTTTTATGTTTATGTTGTTCTCCTACCTTGTGTTCTCGTAAGGAGGGACCTGTTTAATCGTGGAGAGCGGCGTGTTTTAATCTACTGTTTTTTTTTTTAGGTACAATTAATCTACTGTTTTAAAATACTATATGCCTGTTTAGAAAATGTCAAATCTAAGTTTAAAATTTAAATTTAACTCAAAATCTAGATTTGGAGAAATTTTAAAATAAATAGTCATATTTATTCAAACGAGCTTTTAGACTAAATTATAGTTTAAAACTAAAGTTTCAGATAAATTGATCAGAGTAGTTTATAGAACAGTAAACCGACTTATGAATTAACCAATTACTATATTACCCCTACTTTTTTTACACCATCTCTCCTCTTTCTTATTTTTTCTTACACCCTCTCTTATTTTTTCTACACATTTTCTCCTCTCATACTTTTTCTTAACTATCTCTCCTCTTCTCTCTCCTCTCATCTCTTATCTCTCCTCATTTAATACTTATACCATTTTTCATAATTTACTAATAATAAAAATACTTCTAAAAATAACTATCCAAACACTCATTTATTCAAAACCATATTTTTTTTCATAAACTCTTCTCCAAAAACCCTTTTCTATAAGTTGCCTAAAAATTCTTATTTTTTATAAGCCATTTTTCAAACTCTTATCCAATCAGAGCCATGTGTTACTAAATAACTCTTAAATGTGACTCGGACCCACTGAATATATACCGGTGCTGCCAACATACTTGCCCAAAGAAAAAACAAATTGCTACAAATTTGAAAATAGAGTAATGAATAACAAGTTCTCCAGAAAAATCAGGTGGCATAATGAACATAAGAATTTCATGTAAAGTGACAATGGGACCCAAGAACGAAGAGAGGAAGACTAAAGCTACAGTTTACAGTTACATATTACACATGGAAACTTGCTTCCATCTCCATTACAGTTGCTTTAGATGCAGGCAGAAGCAAAGAAGCTGTTTTACAGATATGACACAGTAACAAATGAGCGAGAGAGAGAGAGGCAATTGAAAGAAACCAATGGCATGACTTTTTATTCAATAGGAGAAGAGATTTTCTTGTGCTTTCCATGTCTTTCCTTCACTTTCACAACTTTACCATTTCCATTATTATTCTGGTTGCTTACAGATCCCTCTTGCGCACTGCACATCTGAGATTTAAGCTTGAACCCAAATTTCTTAGTCACGGTTCCCCACATGCTTGATTCCTTCGACCGACCTAATTTCTCCATCTCCTGCCTCATGTTTGAACACTCCTTCTCAAGCTCAGATACCCTCATCCTCATGCTGTCCATGCCCACTTTCAAAACTTGGTTCTCCCTCACTGCCATCGCCCATCCTCCCTCGTTAGAACCAGTGAAGCCACTTCTTAACTGTCTCGATCCGTCAAGATTGTCCGAAACCAAAAAGCAACCAGCAATGGAAGTCCTTAGCTGGAGCTGCTCAAAGAACAGAACTTGAACTATTATTCTAAGGGGTAGCCTCTCATTTTGTGCAGCATGGGTACAAGCTTCTAATGAGAGCTTCTGGCAGTCCATCAACCTGCAAAGTTGCTCTCTCTCAGATTCTGCCAACCAAGGGTGAGACTGCAGTTTGGGAAGACAAAAGTGAATCAGTCCATACCGACAAAGATTTTAAGTCCATCATTCAAACCAGGCCAGAAGGCATGCCAACTAGTGGAAATGTTAACCATGAACAACAGAATCTGATTTAAGCAATTTAACAGAACGGTATGGCGAAGTATATGATACAAGCACCGAGAGTTTAAATAACACTAGTAGTAAAATATAAGACAAAAACTAATATGATAGTAAGCCTAGATATGCCTCACTTGTGGCAGTATACAAGCTAAATTCAAAATTCGAACATGCACAAGATGATCTTGAAAGAACTTTAATGAAACAACTTGTTCTAGGTTGGTACCTTTAAGTAAATGTCTATAGCACGGTATAGGCCATCGTCCAATGGCCTAGCATACTCTGGCACAGCAGCAGAAAGAGCTTGAAATTTGGGAAGCTTCAAGTTAACATCTGGGGCAACCTCTGCCAGGTAACCATCAATAAGTTTGGCTACCATGGTGATGGGTGTCAGTGAAGGCGAACCAATCAGCTGACCATCTTCTATAGAACATGGAGAGGCATCGCCAGCAACCTGATCCATTGCAAGGAAGTGTTCAACAATTCTCTGCACACAGTCAACATTGTAAAGGGTTTCCATTGAATGTGAGAAATTAGGCATCAAGAGATCATCGAGGCTAGCTTGATCAAGCTGCATCCCGATCCGTTTCTCTAAATTTGATATGCATGAGGGGTTTACTCGAAGAATCGTGGCAGTTCGAAGTAAACCAGACAAGAAACTTGTTGGGACTAGACCCTTCTGCATAGGGAGTAACTGGACAATCTCCTCTAGCAGAACTTTCTGGTCTTCTTCAGATGGAGGAGACCCTAAAGCCACTACTGCTAGTCGAGCACTGGACTCGCCAGAAACCTGACGTCGATTTAACCCTGGCAGGTATGTTTTAGCATAGAAAGCAATGGAACCAGCAATTATCTCCTGCTTAATGCCACGTGATTCCATGACTTCTATCAACCTCTTGTAAAGTGACAAACTCAAAGTCGAGACATCCTCATACCACCAATCTGAATTTGAGTTCTTTGGTCTTGCCCCTGTACTTATACCATTCCACAAAACACTTCCACCAGGGCTCTGCATTTGCCCCCCATGTTCCAGAACTGGCCACCCAAATAGATTTGGATCAGTAGATGCTTTTGCAGCAAGTGACTCAATGCACCTTTTGGTGATGTTGAGCTCCTCAGTATAAGGCATGGCGTCATCACAGGTTTGAAGTGCCTTCAGAGAGTCCTTCCAACTTCGATGGGCCACTTGGTTGAGGAAGGTTTCTGTTTGTGAAATTAGATTACCTTCACCATATTCCTCTGTCATTTCAAGCCACTCTGCAGCACAACGGAGGTACACTACATTAGAGGCAGTAAGTTCAAGTTTCACACCATAACAGAATTTCGCAACAAGTTCAAATGTTTTCGCCCCTCCAGGAATGCCAGGGATGTTTATGGCGCATTCATCCTCCTCTGCTTCAGAAGCTTCGGCAATCAGTCTTTCCATAACCCCACTTCTAGAGAGCAAAGGGAACTGCATTAAATGACATATGAACACAAATGAAATTATGAATTGGTATGGTTTTCTTAAACACCTACCATCTTACTAATCACATATAGCATTCATGTTCTACCAGACAAGCTAAATAGAATGGGAGAACAACCCACAATTTGGAAAGGAATGCAAATAGCTCCAAGGTACAAAGACATCAGAAACACGTTATATCAGTACAAGACATCAGAAACACGTTATATCAGTACAAGCAAACATATTTAATTATAGTTTCTGTTTTGCCTACGGAGCCCAGCCCAACAATAGCAAAATCATTTTTTCTTGCTCTACTTAGAAGTCAGAATGCTCCAGAATGCACAAGATATAATTTGTCACAGATTGTATTCACATGCTTTCAGCTAAAAATATCTTCATGAAAGATTTGGCATACATTTCCGAGACAAAACTGGACCTAAAACATACCTCCCGAATTTATAGCTCGTCAACTGGAAGAAATATAAAAATATCTTAAAGATATAAGTACCTTGTGAAGGTGGAAGGACATCTCCCCAACTTCAACAACTATATCACTAGGAAGCCCAGTGGTGCAGAACCTATGACAATAACAGATTTATAAGCGATTCTATACTGTCTAAAGACAAAATTTAGTCTTGCTTTTTTTAAAAAAAAAAAACAGAAAGAGTGCAATTATCATCTGCGATAATTAAGAACAGGTAGTTATCAAATCAGTTTCTTTATATTGGCTTACATCAATAATCATTGTCATTCTTTGTGTTTGCATAATGTGAAAGTATTATTTGAACAAAACACAATCCAATTTATCTCTACTAGTAGTCCGAAAGGAGAAAGGTTTTCAGACTTCATAATCAGAGATAGTGTAATATGACATATACTCAAGCTTATCAACAGCAGAAAATATGAAACATGTTGGAATGAATAGAGAAGGTAGTCTGTCTCATCTATGACATGAAGTATATAAACAAAAAGAATCATGCAGATTGCAATAAACTATTGGAAATTTCAGTTTTTACTTTCACTCCTGCCATTGGTACACTGGATGGTCCCAAAGTTGGATTGAGATCTTCTAGTGCAGTAATGCACAGTACGTTTGGGAAAGAGTAACAGTATATTTCTGGAGCACACTTCCTCTAACAAATTCCCTATTTACCCTTTTTCTCACTCTAAACACACAATAATTCACGGCTTCATTGCAACTAACCCAGATCCTTCATAGTCTACTATGAACTAAGCAAATGAAGATTCGTAATAGAAAGACCCATCAAGTACCATAAACCAGTAAGCTCTTCCATTATCAATATTTCAAGCTAAACTCCACTAAGTTAATGACAATCGGCAACCATTCAGTTTAGAATTGATGAATTTAATAGCAGAAATCTGTCTAGGAAGCATAATAGAAAGGGGAACATACCAGGCCTGCCCTTGACGCTGGAATGCCTCAGCTTTAGAACCCAATTTCATGCAAGCCATTTCCTCAAGTGCAAGAAGGTAAGAACTCAACAACAGAGTTCGGAATAAACCTTATCAATCAAATACTTCTCAAAAGTCCTCCAATCAATTTATTATTAAACTTATCTCACTCATACTCGAAGTTACTTCAAAACGCAGCTTCTTCCCGATCTCTTCGCTTTGCCGAATCCACCAGTAGATTTAACCCAAGAAATAAACAACTTTAAGAGATTAAAAAACAAACCCTAAAGTGCTAAAACCACCTCAATAGCGCAAACCCAGAAACACTCTAAATTGAACAGAAAAACAAAAAAAAAAAATCCTCAAATTAAACTACTGAGTTTAGGTCAACAACCGAGTTCTCTGTTCTAGAAAACCATTACCAAATCTTCCCTACAAGTCAATAATACAAGAACCAAACCCAAAACGCGACACAAGGGACAAAAATCACTCATGCGCATTATAGAAAAAGTGCTATTGCTAGTCACAGTGGGGTAAACTAAAAGTCAATGTGGGAAGGCTCCTCTGGCAAAAGGGGCAGCTGAAAAAGAAAGAAAGGGCTTTGATTGAAAAGCTCGGGGTGTCATTAATGGCAGCTCGAAGATCAATTCCCTGCACATGTGGGGTCCTTAGCTTCAAACACACTCATTGCATTTCTTGAACTTATCTTAGGGTTGGAGAATCTCTAAGAAGAAGCATGAACGCACATTTGACTCGAAATGAATAATGTAATAAAAATCGTTTTGTGTGTTTAGTGAGAATTAAGTATAGTTTAATGGCGATGCCAGCTTCACAGAAACAGTAACTTACAGTGAGCCCATGTGAATCCGGCGTTATTAAACCATAAATTGAATATTCTTAAATGAATAGCAATTAAACATATTAAAGTAAGATTTTAAGTTTCAGTTTCAGTTTCAGTTTGACGTTGGTGGATATTACTGAAATATATATTTAAGTTAATTCAATATAATTCATTAATATAATCTACGTCTCTAACAACTTCTAAAGGCTTATTATTATTTTAATTGAAAGAAAAAAATAGATATAATTTTTATACTATACGTTAAGTTTTAGAAGATTCTAAATAATAATAAAAGATTATTATATTTAGATAGTTTTTTATATTCTTATTAAAAATATTAAATTGTAAATATAACAAACTTATAAGTTTTTAGTAAAAAAATGATATACAAAAATGAAATAATTTTTTCGATGGAATTTAGGTCAATTGAAAATGACTCAGGTTTTTTCTAAGTAAAATTTCAATTTTAGAGTGTGAGCTTTATAGAACGAAAAGGAAAATTATATTGAAAGAACTATTCTTAGTAGATTTTTTTTTTTTGCTAAGCACTTGGAAGCTTATTATAATTTAACAATCCTTAAATTTAAAGTAGGAGTAGTTAATAATATTCGACATATGATGTTGGCCAAAATAATATTGGCTATATGATGATTATTTTAAAAAAAAATATGTTATATTTTGATTAAAAGATTTGATAATAAATATAAAACTTTCTAAATATAAGATTTTTGTTTTAAAAACAAAATTAAATTTTTTTCATAATTTTCATAATTATATATTATTTTTAAATTTTACTAAAATTACACAGACATTTGCTTTTAGAACATATTGACATACACAGTCAAATTTGAGTTAATAGAATGATATGCAGATAATTTTATAGTTTTTTAAACAATTTCAAATAATTTTTGAAATTTTATTAATAAAAAAGAAAACTAATTAATATTAAAAATATTATGCATACAGACCTAAAATTAAAAATGATGCATACGGACTTAAAAATAAAAAAAAAATTAAGTTTTAAACTTGAAGATAAAATAGTTATTTATGTATGATTTAAATTGTAGGTATAATTTAATAGATTATATTTAAAATTTAAAATTTAATTCGATTATATTTAAAATTGAAAATTTAATTCATTTAACTCAATTCTTTAAATCAGAATTATGCAATAAATTGATTCCTATGTTTTTTTTTAAAAATTCATAGTTCTTCAATAATTCAATTATAATCAAATTATAAACTGTTAAAATTAACATATTAAATAAATAAAATTTAAGGGATTATTTTTTAAATTCATTTAAAAAAAGCATAATATTTAAAAAGGGAATGATTGATTAGGGGTCTACGCGAAGGGGACACACGTGTGAAAAGCCAGGCCTATGCCATGTAACAGTGGGGGTGCTAATCACCTTTAACAAAATTAAGTACTAATTAATTGTTTATAAAGCTCAAGTTTTAGAGGGCATTTTTGTAAGTTTAAACCCAAAATCAAGGGTAGATATGGAATGCTATATTGATAGGGTCATTTATTATTATTATTATTATTACTAAAACTGGTCATATTTATTGCCGTTAAGTTACGATTATTAATTTATTATTGTAGCCACAGGGAAGTGGTCAAGTCATTGAAAGGAAATGCATTAAATTGTAATTCCTGGTCTTGCTTAGAGATAGTGATATAGGTTTCTGTGTAATCCTCCTATGCAGTACATCCATATACATATATATATATATATATATATATATATGATATTCCAGCTAATAGGAAATTATTTTTTTAGACCAAAAAAACAGAGTTAATAGAAAATTAATTTTAAATAAAATTTTTAATATTATTTTATCTTAATTTATAAACTTTTTTCTAAAATTTCTATTAGAAAATCAAGAACAATCTTAAAGTTTATTGACTCTTTCTAAAAATTAACAAAATTTTTAACTTTTTTCTTTTAAATATTATATTTTTTTAGTAGTCAAAAGGCGGAGTTTAAAAAATATTAATCAACATTAAATAAGAACAATATGAAAAAAATAAAAAATAAAAATAATCTCTAATTTAAGTCTTTTATGACGGGAAAAATACTAACCACTAAGATTATTTTTCTTTTTAGCCAACAAGTAACCACTAAGATTAGTTGTTACTTTATTTTAACAGTTATTAGAAGATACAACTTTTAAGCAATCAATTTGATTTGGTCAAATTCTCCTTTAGAGATTCTTGGTACAGTCACCTCTATGACCTTCAATGATTTAGTAATAAAGGATAAGAGATCATATTCATGAAATCGTAATTACTAATATGCTTTTTTTCTATTTATAATGTGATTTTAAAAATAGCCAGATGCATAATCTTTGCTGTAACAATTATTGTGGAGGCTTGCTTGGTAACAAAGTTATTTCCAATTTCAATGGAGTTATTTTAGGCTTACATGTGGGAAGATGACAATGAACGGTTTGCACATTTCTACGTGGTTCTTGAAAATTTTTCATTTCTTGGAATATGATGGAGGCAGATTTTGATTCCAAGACCTTTTGGAATTGAAGATGGTTGTTAATTTACAACGTTGATAATTAATTTATATATATTTATACTTTTGAAAACTTTCTAGATGTTTTGTTCTTGATATTATGTTGTAATATGATTATAAGATTATTTTGTGTGATGAATGATTCTTCCGCAACTTAATTTTTTTAATATAAAAAAATACCATATTTATCCTATTTAATTATTAATTATGAAAGTATCATATATAATTATTAATTATGAAAGTAATCAAATATCTAAATTTAATGTGAATAATATTTTTCCTTCATACTACATAAACTAATATCCATTTGTAATTAATATTATTCATTTTAATTTTGTAATATATAATTAATGTTATTGATAGTAATACTGATAAACTAATATACAAAAACTAATATTATTAATTAATGTCAATATTAATTTTGTAATATATAACTAATATTATTGATACTGTTATAAAATAAGAGAAGATGAAGAAGTTAAAGAGGAGAAAAAATAACAAGACAAAAGAGTGAAATAGGAGGCAATAGGGTATCCTTCATATGCTTGTATATTCACTTATCCAACTACTTTATACATAGCCACTATTTATAGGTCATAACCATTACAGAATAAACATAAGGTTACAAAGGATTAAAGAAGAATAAAATGACATTAACTATAAGAAACCCCTCTCAAGTCATTCATTGAGGAAGTTATAGTTTTATGGCATAAAGGCAAAAAGGAATCTTAAGAGGAATCCCAAGAGGTAGAAGTTATATGGACATCCACATGTGCAAGAATATTTGCAACACTCCCCCTGGATGTCCATGACAGATATTGTGCCTCATTAAAACCTTATTAGGAAAAACGCATTGGGACAAAAATCTAGTGAAGGAAAAAGAGTACACAATATTTATTTAGGTTGCCTTATCAAAAATATTTTCAGGAAAACCCAGTGAAAAACAAAATCCTTAAAATGAAGAGTACATCAAGTACTTATTTACTCACCCTAATGACGTTGTCAATTTATGTCTTTGAATCTTCGCATTCCAATACCATACACTAACTTCTCAAATGGCTTAGTTGGTAGTGTCTTGGTAAACAAATTTGCAAAGTTGTCACATGATCGAATTTGCTGAACATCTATATCACCATTCTTCATAAGATTATGAGTGAAAAAGAATTTTGGAAAAATATATTTTGTTCTATCTCCTTTGATATATCCTCCTTTCAATTGAGCTATGCATGCTGTATTATCTTCATATAATACTGTTAGAATCTCTTGTTCTGGAAGTATACCACTTATTCTTTGGATATGTTGGATTACTAACCTTAACCAAACACATTCTCGACTTGCCTCATGAACTGCAATTATTTTTGCATGATTTGATGAGGTAGCTTATAAAGTTTGTTTTATCGAACGCCAAGATATAGCTGTACCTCCACAAGTAAATAAATATCCTGTCTGAGATCTACCTTTATGTGGATCTACTAAAAATCCTGCATCTGCATAACCAATCAATTATGATCTAAATTCATTAGAATAAAATAATCCTATATCAATTGTCCCTTGAAGGTATCGAAATATATGTTTAACTCCATTCCAATGTCTTCTTGTTGGAGGAGGACTAAATCTTACCAATAAACTCACAGCAAATGCAATATCAGGTCGTGTCAAATTAGCAAGATATATTAGTACCCCTATAACACTAAGATATGGTACTTCTGGACCCAGAAGTTCTTTATTTTCCTCTTGAGGGCGAAAATGATCTTTTTCTTTAACTAGCGATCTCAGAACCATTGGAGTAGTTAATGGATGTGCTTTATCCATATAAAATTGCTTTAATATTTTTCAATATAAGCTGATTGATGAAGAAACACTCCATTTGTTAAGTGCTCGATTTGTAAACCGAGACAAAAATTTATTTTTCCAAGATCTTTCATTTTAAATTCTCTCTTTAAACAATCCATTGCTTTTTGAAGCTCTTCATGAGTTCCAATTATATTCAAGTCATCCACATAAACAGGAATTATAACAAATTATGATATATTCCTTTTTATTAAAACACATAGGCTAATTGAGTCAATTTTATAGCCTGCTTTCAACAAATAGTCACTTAGACGGTTATACCACATTCTTCCATATTGTTTTAATCCGTATAAGGATTTATGCAAACGAATTGCATAATTTTCTCGAGAATTCTTACATGCTTCAGGTAATTTAAATCCTTCAGGGATTTTCATATAAATTTCAGTATCTAAAGAACCATATAAGTATTTTGTAACAACATCCATTAGATGCATATCAAGTCTTTCATGCACTGCCAGATTGATTAGATATCTGAAAGTAATTGTATCCACCATAGGAGAATATGTTTCTTCATAATCAATGCCAGGTCTTTGCGAAAAGCTTTGTGCCATAAGTCGTGCTTTATATCTAACAACATCATTTTTCTCATTTTGTTTTTGCACAAAATCCCATTTATATCCATATGGTTTAACACCATTTGGTATTTGGACTACATGTCCAAAAATTTCACGTTTTGAAAGTGAATTCAATTCTGCTTGAATTGTGTCTTTCCATTTTGGCCAATCATTTCTATGCCTACATTCTTCAACTGACCTAGGTTCAAGATCCTCATTTTGATTAGTTATTTCAACAGCAACATTGTATGAAAAAATATCGTCTATGACTATATTTTCTCAATTTCACCTTTTTCCCGTATTGACATGACTTATCGAGATTTCTTCATTATTTTCAGGTACCTGGACCTCTTCTGGGGTCTTTTGATTTGTTATGTCCTGGGTATCTTTTATAAGACCAGCCTCCTCAATTTGACCATCTTATGTTTACTCTTTTTTTTCTAGGATTTTTATCTTTAGAACCGATTGGTCTACCACGCTTCAAACGTGGTTTAGTTTCATTTGCACTTGCTACTTGTCCTGCTGGGACATCAATTCGAATTAGAGGATTTTCAGTTGGAATATGAGATTTAATAATTCTCTTGGAGTCAGTAAATTCATCTGGTAGTTGATTTGCAATATTTTGCAAATGAATTATTTTTTGAACTTTAAGCTCATATATTTGTGTTCGAGGATCTAAATGAGATAACGATAATGCTTTCCATGTGATTTCTTTATCCAGCTGCTTATTATCTCCCCCTAATGTTGGAAAATTTGTCTCATCAAAATGACAATCATCGAAACGTGCCATAAATAAATATCCTATTAACGGTTCTAAATACTTGATTATAGGAGGAGATTCATAACCAACATATATTCCTAATCTTTTCTGAGGTCCCATCTTTGTGCATTATGGTGGAGCAATTGGGACAAATACCGCACATCTAAAAATTCTAAGATGAGAAATATTTGGCTCCTGACTAAAAGCCAATTGTAATGGGGAGAATTTATGATAACTTGTTGGCCTGATGCGTATAATTGTTGATGCATGTAAAATTGCATGCTCCTAAGTTGAAATGGGAAGTTTTATTCTCATAAGTATTGGTCTAGCAATCAATTGGAGGCATTTAATTAATGATTCTGCTAAACCATTTTGAGTGTGGACATGAGCAATAGATTTCTCTACTATTATTCCAGTTGCCATGCAATAATCATTAAACTTTTGCGATGAAAACTCACTCGGATTATCAAGACGAATTGTCTTAATTGCATATTCTGGAAATTGTGCTCTTAATCGAATTATTTGAACAAGTAATCTAGCAAATGCTAAATTACGTGTAGATAACAAGCACACATGTGACCATCTTGTAGATGCATCTATTAAGACCATAAAATATCTAAATGGTCCACATGATGGATGAATAGGTCCACATATATCCCCTTGGATACGTTCTACAAATGCAGGGGATTCTACCCCAACTTTTGTTAATGAAGGTTTGTAATTAGTTTGCCTTGAGAACAAGCAACACATGAAAAATCTTTAAATTGAAGAATCTCCTGGCTCTTCAATGGATGTCCATGTGAATTTTCAATAATCCTTCGTATCATAGTTGATCCGGGATGGCCTAACCGGTTATACCAAATAGTGAATGTATTTTTATCAGTAAACTTCTAGTTTACTGTAGCATTTGTTTCAATTATACTAATATTTGTATAGTACAAACTAGAAGATAATGCATGTACTTTTTCAAGAACACATTTTTCTTCATGTCTAACAATTGTAATATATAGATATTCAATATTTTTCTCATCTATAGTCTCAATATGATACCCATATCGGCGGATATCTTTAAAACTTGATAAATTTCTTTGAGACTTAGAGGAATATAAAGCATAATTAATTACAAAATTTGTCCCTTTGGGTAATATTATCATTGCTCTTCCAGAGCCTTCAATTAGTTTTGTATTACCCGCTATAGTATTGATACTTACACCATTCATTGTCAAATGAGAAAAATATTTTTTATCTTTGAGTATGATATGTGTTGTAGCATTATTTATGAGACATATATCTTTATTCTTGTGCCCAATAAAAGAGAGAGGAACATCCATATTTTTCATCAAAAGAAAATAAATGTATCAAAATATATTATTAGCAATAATGCTCTTAAAAGAAGAAAATAAAAGTAAACATAAATAAAGCATAAAGCATAACTAAATTAAGATAAAATATAGATAAAACATAAACTAATTTTGTTTCTCTAATCATGATTCTCAAAGAAATCAACAACTTCTAAGTGTGCCATAGCATCAAGGTCATCATATAGCTCATTGGTATCATCATTCTTGTATGCAAAATTTGCCTCAACATCATCATCTTGGAAATTCATATTTGCTTCCATGTTCTTTGAATTCTTTTTTATGGAGGCTTGATAAAGCTTTGCTAGATGCTTAGGCTTATGACAGGTACGCGACCAATGCCCTTTCATCCCACACCTATAACATAAATTTTCCACAGTTTTTAAGGGACCACCCATGTCTTTTTTCTGCCCTTCATTAAATTTCTTCTTTTGGTAGGTATTTGGATTATAATTACTTTCACCACCATGATGACGGTAATTGCCATGTCCCTTACCACAGCTACGACCGCGACCACGACCATGGGTATGAAAATCAGTGCGTTCAGTCACATTCACTTTAGGGAATGGAGCTGATCCAGTGGGACGGATCTCATGATTTTTCATTAACAACTTATGATTTTGTTCAGCCACAAGAAGACATGAGATTAGTTCAAAATATATTTTAAAACCTTTTTCACGGTATTGCTGCTGCAGGAGCACATTTGAAGTATGAAAGGTTGAAAAAGTTTTTTTCTAATAAGTCCCCATCTGTTATTTTCTCACCATACAACTTCAGTTGAGAACTTATTTTAAAAACAGCTGAATTATATTCAGATACATATTTAAAATCTTGCAGCCTCAAATGCAACCAGTCATAACGAACTTTTGGCAATATTATTGTCTTTTGGTGATCATATCGTTCTTTTAAATTACTTCACAATTCTAACGAATCTTTCACTGTTAGGTATTCAGCTTTTAGCCCTTCATATAAATGGTGGCGAAGAAAAATCATAGCTTTAGCCTTGTCTTGACTGCTTGCTCCATTTATAGGTAAAATAGCATTCCCTAGACCTTTGGCATCTAAATGGATTTCAGCATCTAAAACCTAAGACAGATAATTTTTTTCCGAGATATCAAGAGTAGTAAACTCAAGTTTCGACAGATTGGCCATGGATCAAACTAAAATAATAATAACAATTAGAATTTTGATAAAATTAATTAGAAAAATATGATAATAAAAACATAAATCAAATAAACAATATATATTAAACTTAAATATAAATTCAATAAAAATAACAAAATATAAATGGTATAAATAAAGAAATAAAATAAATAACTATAAAATATATATAGTAATACATAAGAAAACAAAATAATGGAAACAACATAAATAATACAGAGAAAATAATATTACAATAGAAATAACATAAATTAAATAAATATAAATAAATGTAACAAAATAAATTAAATAACAAAAAACATGTATAAATATAAACAACATAAATAATATGTTACAATACCTAGAATTAGAAATAACATAAATCAAATATATAAATAATAATATAGTATAAGTATTTCATAATGTAAATAAGTGAGTATTATATAACTGTAATAAATATATAATAATGTTAAGAATACAAAGAAGATAAATAAATTAATTGAAATATAAATTAAAAAATATATAGGGAGGGGGAATTGGAAATGTAAACAATGTATAGGGAGAAGAAAAAATATAAACAACACATATATGTAAATATATATAAATAGAGAATCAATCATAATATTGTATCAATATATCAAAAGAAAAAGAAAAATTAGAATAACACAATATTTTATATAAGAATAAAATATAATAAAGATAACCCACACACACATATCTAACAACAAAAATTAAAATGGACAGGAAAGAATAATAAATAACGGTAAAATATATAACAAATATATAAAAATAATATTTGTCCATAATAATTAAGTAAGACGATAATAGAAAATAAAATATATATGATATTAGATAAAGAGAAAACTAATATCCTTTGTACGTAATTAAACATAATAGTATATGAATTGATAAGGAGTTCATACCTTAAATTTTTCAGAACAATGTCATGCTGATAACGTGTTATAGAATAAGAGAAGATGAAGAAGTTAAAGAGGAGAAAAAATAACAAGACAAAAAAGTGAAATGGGAGGCAATAGGGTATCCTTCATATGCTTGTATATTCACTTGTCCAACTACTTTATACATAGCCACTATTTATAGGTCACAACCATTACAGAATAAACATAAGGTTACAAAGGATTAAAGATTAATAAAATATCATTAACCACAAGAAACCCCTCTCAAGTCATTCATTGAGGAAATTATAGTTTTATGGCATAAAGGTAAGAAGGAATCCTAAGAGGAATCCTAAGAGGTAGAAGTTATATGGACATCTACATGTGCAAAAATATTTGCAACATATACTGATAATAAGTTGTTACCATTAATATTAATCATCATTGATTCCTAATTAATTGATAGTTAATTATATTACTAATTGAATATTGGTATTTTTTTATTTAGATGTAAATGCTGTAATTGATTATTTTATTTAGATCTCCATCTTTATTTAATATTAAATTTTGTAACTCCCAAGTTCCCACCCATTTGTCATTAATTAATGAGTAATTAATATTAATATTAATTTCATAATTAATAATTAATTCTAATAAGTAGTACTTAATTGTTTTGCGAAGGTTGCAAGTGTATCTTTTATGACAATTATTAGCCATATGTGTAATTATGTTTTTATTACTGTAGAGCCAGTAAGTCTTTTGAAATAAGTGCATGTTGCTATATATATATAATAAATATATATATATATACACACACGTAAATATATATTGGTAATAAACAAGAATATGTCGGATTTCAAGTTTCTTTGATGTTTTGGAAGATCTCCCTATAAACAACATTTGTGGTGACATTTGTTGGTTTGTTATCGGAGCAAGTATGAATTTTGAGACATTTGTTGGTTTGTTATCAGAGCAAGTAATGTACAACTGTTCATGAGTGAAAAATGTCGCGGCAGGTATAACCCAACATGGCTTACTGATTGTCCTTGACTTTCACTTTTATTGATAGTCATGGCCAATGAGATAATGAATGGGAATTGCCTCCTTATCATTGTGAATGTTAGTTTGGACTAAGATGAATTCAAGTCTATAATTGGAACCTTATTTAGGGAGTGAATATTTACTAGAGATGAATATAATTGTATTTAACCCAGATGCTATGAAATCAAAATACCTAGAGATAGTTATTTTATAAGTATAGAAAAAGGATGCGCAGGTAAATGATAATAATATTTTATATAATTTGTCTTAGGTAGAGAATCCAAAATACAAAACACCATCTATGGGGTGAGTTAAGCTTATCGTAGATGGGACAATAATAGTGTTTAATAATACAGTTAGATGTGATAGGGTGTTACAAGACCATAATGACAAATGATTATATAAGTTCACACATTTCATTGGACTATTACTAGTACAAAATAGACTTTCTAAAGCCCCATTTTTGAACCGGTTCTCGCGGAAACAATTTAAAAAAAATGACCGGTAGTATTTTTGTAAATAAGGATAAAATATTTACACCTGATGTACATGTGACCAGTGTAAAAGAAATGAGCAGTGCCATTTTTGTAAATAATAGTAAAATATTTACACCTGATATACATGTAACTGGTGTTAAAAAATGAGAGGTGATATTTTTATAAATAAAGATGAAATATTTACACCTAATGTACATGTGACCGGCGTAAAAGATAAAACATTCTACACCTGATGTACACGTGACAGGTGTAAAAGATAAAATATTTTACACCTGATGGAATGAGATCCGGTGTAGAATGTCATTGCCATTAAAAATCTAACGAAAAGCCATAGTATTTTACGCTTCTCTATCTTCACAAATCACATCGTCATCTATGGAGAAACCTAGACAAGGGATAACATATGGTGATAGGAAGCTCTGCCTTCGTAACACACCGTCTAAAGCTCGCCGAAGAAGACCTAGAATGCGATGATCCATACCTGTGCTAGTCGTTCTCTATTATTGAAGTCTATCGTTTTTGCCTTTAAAACTCAAAAAGAAGAAGACCCAAATCTATGATGGTAGTATCTATTTTTTTGTTTTTTCTTGGGTTGTGTTTAAATATATTTATGTTTACTTTTGACTAGGTAAGTCGAAGGAATTGTGACAGCATTTCTGTAATGTTTACAATTAGGTGACGGCATTTCTGGGTTTTCATTTCTGTATATATATTTAGGTTTTCGTTTTATTTATTTATGGGTTTTGTTTAAATATATTTCTGTTTGCTTTTGAGCAGGTAACCCGAAGGAATTGTGACGATATTTTTGTGATGTCTTCAATTATGTGACGACGTTTATGGATTTTAGTTTTTGTGTATATATCTGAGTTTTTGTTTCTTTCATTTTTAGGTTCTCTGGCTTTTTCTTTCTTTCTCTTTTTTGTTCTCTGCTTGCGTTTTATAGGTATCTATTATTCTTTATCACTCTCCTCTTCCTTCAGATTTGTGATGAAGAAGGAAAGAATTTTGGTACTTTGATGAAGAAATTAGTCTAGAAGCTTCTCTAATCTGAACTTACAGTTTTTCGATTTTGAATTTTTTTATTTTCATATTACTTTTTAAACTGGTTGTATGGAATAACCAGTTTAAAAAAACTAATTTTCTACACCGATCATATACAATCGATGTAGAATATCAGACTTTCTATACGGGTTATTTTTATACCGAACCAAAGTCTGGTGTAGAAGTCAATTTTTAACCTATTTAGAAAGCCTATTTTCTAGTAGTGTATGTAGTGCAACAATGTAGAATAATGGGCTGTCTTTAAGGAGCTACAAAATGCTTGGGAAAAAAGGATACAAGAAAGTTATACTCGAATCTAATTCATATGTTAGGGGGAAATAATACAAGACAATGAAACAACTTGTTAATTGTATAGATTGAGGGGTTTATGCCGAGAAATGGACTTAAAACTACAACTTATTTAGAGAGAAGCTAATCAGGTTATGGATGCTATTACAAAAGAAGACATTTCTAGATCTACCATATTTGACATATGCTCTGCAAAGTTAGTGAATTTAGTAGATTCAGAGTATTTAGGATTAAATTTCTCAGTATTAGAATTTATTTTACTAAAACCCTTTATTGTATAAAAAAAAAAGAAATTCAAGTCCATTCGATGTATAAGGACTTGTTAACCCGCATTTGTGCCATTTAAAGCTAGTGCCTTTATGAAATGCTTGCCGAGAAATGTGATTCATAGCCTTGTTCCATTTCACAGTCCCGCTGATCGGCCTGTGTTTCTCAACAACATTATTAGTATTCCTATCTTTAGCGCAAGCTTGTGTGGAGGGAATCCGGAGTAATTTATGCTGTTGAGGAATTCTGTAGGATATAATTCCTCAAATGAGTTGTTGTCTTGATCAGTCTTCGCAACCGTGTATGGGCTGAAATAATTTACTAGGCCTCCAGGGAGAATTGCCAAGATATATTCATTGATCTGATCAACAACATGGGTTGTTGGTGCTAGGATTGCTCGGTTTATGAGGTATTCATGATCAGACACGTGGTGATGCATAACACACAAATACCAAATGAAAAATTGAAGGAAGTTAAAAATATCTTAACAATGATTTTCCCTAAAATTTTAATAATTAAAATATTATTTACGAAATATACTAATTATATATATATATATATATATATATATATATTCAAAATGAATCTTATAAAAATGGAGATTGGATTTATTTTAGCACCATTGGGTGATTCTTTTCTATGTGGTAGACTCCATCTATTATTGATTAATAATAAGCCTATTACACCACAATCTCATTCCACCTCCCCTTAGACTTTATATTCTCCTGTATCGCATTTGTTTATTTAATTGATCATTGTTTACATTTTGTTACACCATTCACATTCTCTCATTTATTTACAATGTAATAATAATTATTAATAATTAGGATGCATGTAGTAAGTAATTTTATATTGAGCCAGTATTCATATGCAAAACAATATAAAAAAACAGCATCACTTAGTCACTAGATAGTCAAGGAGTTTGAAGACTTGGTGTTTTAAAAATTATTTGGAAAAAAGCCACTTAAATGTTCACTATAAAATAGTAAATATGATTCTCAAGTAAGAAATTGAATAGCCACTTAAAGGTTACTCACTTAAATGTAAGAAGTTGAAAAGTTAGAAATAATATTATCAAATTTTGATATATTTTATTATTGATTTGATTGCCCCTGTAGCCTTTATATTTTCCGGTTTTGCACTTATTTATTTCATTGCCTACTATTTACGTCTCATATTCTGTGGAGACATGCTGGCAATGTGATGTTAGTGCAATGACAGTCCTCTTTAAATAAGTGAATGATCTCTTTCAATTCTGAATAACCCATAAAATAGAAACTGTTGCAATAATTATTGTTGCTCTTATTATTACTTATTAATAATTAATAGTCAAGCAAAAAGCGATTTAATATCAGGCAAAAAATCATTTGCAAAACGAAATATACGGCAAAACTTAGTCACTAGACAATAAAAAAGTTTCATATACCTTTCACATCCCTATTAAACCCACATTTAATACTAATAATGACATTAATAATAACTAATAACAATAATCTCAAAAATAACAATAGGAGCAAAAATAATTAATAAGAAGTAGTAATAATAGTAGCCTTTCAGATCCTTTACTTATATAAAAAGGGCTTTCTAAAGCCCTATTTCTAAACCGGTCTTTGCGAATACGGTTTAAAAAACATAATAGGTGACACTTTTATAAATAAGATTAAATATTTATATTTGATGTACACATGACAGGTGTAGAAAAAAATTACTACATTTGATACGTTCATAGCCAGTTTAAAATAACCTTTCTACATTAGTTGCCTTGAGATCCAGTTTAAAAAAGTTCTTTCTACACCAAATGCCCAACATCCAGTGTAAGAAAGAACACATCTAAACCGGTTGCTTGTAGGTCCTTTTAGATGTTTCTTTCTACACGGGATGTCTATTTTATCTAGTGTAGATTATCTTCATTTTCTTATGACTTTTCAGTTTCTTGTCTATTCTTTTCCGCTTCTTCATAAAATTTATCTCTTTTATTCGGTTTCCAACTTTTCTATTCATTATGATAGAAGGTTGATTGTATTCTTTTATATTCTTTTATGAAATTGTGCTTTCTTCAACCTTAAATATATATCATTCATCAATACTTTCCATCTCACTTTCTCTCTATTTTCTTTTCTTTTCTTTTCTTCTATCTGAATCATTCAATGGCTTCTTCCTCATGCACACCTTCTCTATCGCACAAGAGTAACTAAGACAATTTTGAAGATAAGCATCATGTCCCTTACCCTTCAGTTCCTTATCCTTCTCCCTTTGTTCTCACTATGCTCGAGCGCCTTGAATAACTCATCCAGCATTTTAATGGCCTGGAGGACTTTGTGTAATAACTAACTATGAGGCTCGAGACACTAGAAGACTGTTTCATAGCCTTCTGCTATGAAGTTTGTCGCCGTTGTCAGAGTGACAGTTTCTTTACCACTGTTGATCCTGATTCTGACTCCCAAAACTCTGACTTTGATAAGTGAAAGGCCTCACCTTTCTCTTACTGCCCCTCCTTTGTTATCTTTTTGATGTAATGACAAAAACGAGGATAATATGTAGGTTGATAGATACTTTTTTGAGATTTCAAACTTTGAATGCAAAGATCACATTTTTTTATACAAAGTAAGTAAAATTTGAATGAATAAAGTTTAACAAGTTTCTTGTTCTAATATGGTGTTCCTCTCATTTTTCTAAAACTAAAGGAGAAAATACAAAAATAAAATAAAATAAAACTATAAGATTGAAACTAGACCTGTCAACGTCAGGTGTTGATTATCACATTTTCTATACCTTATGCAAATTTTATTAGGTGTAGATTTGTTTCTAAAATACATTTTAATTAAAAAATGACAGGTGACATTTTTATAAATAGGTTGAAAACTTTATAAGCCTTATGTAAATTATGTTCAGTTTAGAATAAAGTTCTTTATACACCAGATGTCCATTTCATCCGGTGTATATTGGCTTTTGAAATACATTTTAATTAAAAATGACCAGTGGTATTTTTATAAATAAGTTAAAAACTTTTTAAATATGATGTGTATTATGTCAGGTTTAGAATAAAGTCTTTCTACACCACCTATCCATTTCATCCGATGTAGAATATCTTCTAAAATACACTTTAATTGAAACTCACTTATCTCGTCTCTCATCTTTCACTAGTTTGTGTACATGTTCTCTATTGTTCTGTCACAGTGAGTTTTATTTTGAACTCCTTATCTTAAGAACTAAAATCTATGCACTGGTAGCTTTTGCTATTATTTGTCTAGATTCATTACTGTCATTTACTTATTTAAATTGGTGAGTTGTTCTACTTGTGAGTGATATATTCTCTACCAGAATTAGCTTCAAGTTAGGTTTTTTATTTTCTAGTATTTTAGTCTTTCACAAATATAGATCGTAGTTGGATAAATACTAAACAAACAAAGGCTGAGTATTCTTACGGGGTAAAGGTGTTTTTGGATTTTGCTAAAAGAAATGTTGATGATGATAATGGAAGTTTTTATTGTCCTTGTGTGAAATATTTGAATGAGAGGAAACTAAATCCTGCATATATGTATACTCATTTAATTTGTGAAGTATTTTGCAAGAGTTACATGGTATGGGTATGACATGGTGAAGATGTGTAAAGGTTGAGTGCATTTGAATAGGTGGAACAGACCTTTGATAATGATATGGATACTAATGATTGGGTAGAGAACATGATTCGTGATGTTGGAGAATATGCTTTTATGTGGCCACATGAATATGGTAATATGTGCAATGATGTAGGAAAATCTCTATACCCTAGGTGCAGAAAATACCACCCGTTGAATAAGGTGTTGAGATTGATAAGTGTGAAAATACAATATAGGTGAAGTGATATTAGTACACAATATGGGTGAAGTGATATTAGTTTTTCAGAATTGCTTGAGTTGTTGAAGAAAATGCGCTACTGAAACATTACTATGGTGTGAAGAAAATAATATGTCCGTTAGGCATGCAATATAGAAAGATTCATGCAGGCCCAAATGATTGTATATTGTACAACAAAGAGTTTGAAGATGAGGAGAAATGTCTAATATGTAAGACACTAAGGTATATATTAAACAACTCTCCTACAAAGGTGTTATGGTATCTTCCAATTATATTGAGCGCACCTCTTTGCTAATGAAGATTATGCAAAAAATTGTTGTCATGTAACTGAAATGATTTCTGATAGAAAGTATTTTTATCTAGTTAATTCTTTATAATAAAAGAAGATTGGTGACTTATTTCTTGAGTTCAACAATAAACTACAAAACCTAAGGCTTAGACTTAGTACAGATGGAATAAACCCTTATAGCATCCTTAGCAGTATATATAGTTCATGGCCATCTCTTGGTGATTTACAACATATCCCCTTGTTGTGTATGAAACACATATAATATTGTCTATGTTGATATCAGGACCGAAATAACCCATAAATGATAGACATTTACCTAATACCCTTGATCGAAGATTTGAAGAAGTTATGGGAAGCTGTGGATTTTTTGTTGTGAATAAGGATATTTTTTGTAACATCCGAAATTTTTTCTATCTATATAAGACTGATAGAGGAAAGATGTTATGAAAAGATTGTGATGGTAATAAGAAGAAAAGATAATGATTAAAATAAGTGTTAAGCTAAAGAAAGAGAGAAGGTATAAACTTGTAAAGCAAAAGGGGTTAAATTGCAATTTAGAAAAAGTCTAGGGACTAAATTGCAATTAGTGAAAGTTTCAAATGGTCATTTTGGAAAAGAAAAAGACTAAAGTGAAAACTTTAAAAGTTCCATGGTGCAAAATGGAAGCAGACATAAGCTTTGGGCTAAAATACAATTTCTAAAAGTTCATAGGCAAAATGGTAATTATGAAAATTTGAGCCAGAAGTGGCTAAAAAATACCCGGAAGCATTTTAATCCTAAATTTTACCATAAAATAGAGAAAGTTATTCTAATTAGTTTAACGCAACACAAAATTTTGATTTGAGGTCTCGAAAAATTGATATAAATTTTCAAAGTTGGGAGATTATTATAGTATCTTTTAGACCTCATAATCAGATGAAATTTGACAGTAAATTCTTATAATTAATATAAAAATTTATGAAATAGACATAAGTAAAAAAGGAGAGTCATGTAGAATTAATTATAAAATTTATAGTGAAATTGGACACCAATAAAAGGTTAAAGGAAATGTAGAGAATTTTTATCAGGACTTCTGGGTCTCAAAAAATTATGAAACTTTATAAGAAATTTATTTTATATTAGAATGAATTTTTAAAAATATTATAACCATTAAAAGAGGTGTCTAGCATTTATCCTAAAAATTAGGGTGATTCAAGAATATCGATATAAGGAAAGTGCTTTGGGATTTATACCAATTAGCTATTGGACCCAAAAGAGACCCAATATAATGTCCTATATAAGCCCAAGGAATTTTTATGTGGTCAAATGAATTTTTAGAATATTTTGTGTATTTTTAATAGATAAAGAATTTAAGAAAGTCCAAGAAGCATGTGAGGTGCCTTGTGGGACCCACAAGCTTTACACATGGCACCAAGAAGAGGAAAGGAAGATTATATCATGTGTAAAATGTAATAAAATAATATAAGAATTAATTTAATGATGATTAAGGTTAATTAATCCAAAAACTAACTAATCAAATTTAAGATTAAGCCATTATAATAATTAAGAAAGGTGAGGACATTATGGACCCAGGGTGCCAAAATTTTGGCTATAAATATCCCTCATATTCTTCACAAAACCGTGCACCATTGGTTCCCTTGGAGAAACTCTTGTCATTTGAAAACTCAACCAAGATAAAGGAACTTAGAGATTAAGGTAGTCAAGGCATAAGGTATGTGATCCTTCCTAATTTATTTAGATGTGTTTTGGAAGGATAAAACTTAAGTTTTAGTGGTTGAAAATTTCATTAAACCTAGAGTATGCTTGCTATCTAAATTGCAAGTTAAAAGAGGAAGAAGAAAATAAAGTTAGAACTAGGTGATTAAGGTTTATATAAGTTGGTTTTGATGATTGACTATTGAATTAAGTTGTGCTCTTGACTTTGTCATTGATGGAGGCATTCAGCCTAGGTCTGTTTTGGACCAAGAAGAATGAATTTTAATGATCTAAGGCTTCTATTGAATTTATATGATGATTTTGTGTAGGATTAGATAGATTTGGAACCTTGGAAGCATTAGAATTGAAAGTTGTAAGTTTTAAGCCTTTTCTATTACTGTTCATACGCATAAATAGTGATTAGAATTTTATGATTTTAATGCTTCCAATGGTTTTAAAATAAAAAATTGTATGGAATAAAGTAGAAAAAAAAAAGTATTGGAAGCATTGGAATCAAAATGCGAATTTTTGAAAGAATTATGTACATATTTTTGGTTCTGTGTAGTAGACCATGAAGGAGCTATAATTTCATAATTCTAAGTTCATAAATAGATTTATAAGATGAAATTATGTAGGGTAAAGTCAAGACACAAATTAATTTAAAGGACAAGGCAGTTAACCACAAATTAAGAAATATAGGGATTAATTAATTAAGTTTAATGTCCTTATATGCCAATTGAGTTGAATCGTGATGAATGAGTGAATATGTGATGTTTAGGATTTGATTGTGTATTCAAGAATACAACCTTACTGTAAGGAAAGGTGACAAGAAAGAGGATAAGGAAAAAGTAATGCATCAAGGTACTAAATTTACCTAAACTTGTATGTGTTGAATGTATGATTGATTGTGTTATGGCTTGATTGATGTTGTTCATATGTAAATATTGAAGCTTTGCGCTATGATTTCTTTGGCCAATTGTATTTCATATGTTACATGAAAGCATGCACATTACATTATGTTGACACAATCACAAGCAAGCACTAATACCAAGCATTAATGCATACATTGTTTAGTACCGTTTATTACTGAGATTTTCTCAAAAATCTCACCCCAAATTATATCTTTAATCAGCAGGAACCTCAAGAATGAGAGAGGAAGAATGTTAGATAATGATATGGTTTTCTTATATGGATATGTTATAGTCAAGTTTTGGGGTGAATGTACATAAAGTTAGTTGTTAAAATTTTGCACTGGAATAAAAGACAGTTTTCAGCTATGACACTTAGGTTGTAATTAAAAATAGTTAATGATGTACTAAATGTATGATATTTTAGCAATAGATTGTTAACATGCTAAGCTTTATTTTGACATAAAGTACGCCTGATTACAAAGTCTGTACAAAGAGAAAGAATTTTCTAAAGTCAGAGACCATAATCTGTTTTTAAAAATTTTGACCAAATGAAAAATAATCTTTGATAATTAAACTATATTAATTGGTTAATCATTTGGTCAAGAACTTGTTTTTCTCTTAAATTTAAAGATATTAGCTTCAAGTAGAATTTTTAACTACTTCATTTTGATTTTTCTAGAATTAATTATGATTTTTTGAAGTTTATCGCTTAATCTGGAATTACCATATGAACAGTACTCTTAAAGAGTGAAATTCCAAATTTTGTAATTGAACTAATAGACTTGTAAGTGGTTCTAAATGCTATCGATTGGTCCCTAAAATGTATGAAAGTTAGGTATTACATTTTTAATATGCGGGCCATGATCTTTTGTAAATTAATGACTTTCTTGCGGAAACTTGTTAAAGTATAGTGTTAAGGGCTATAAAGCATGTTTGATTTGTGAGGAAAGGACTTGCTACTATCAACTCTGTAATGGAGAAAAGATAATCTACCTAGGTTGTAGAATATTTCTTAGACAAAGTCACTCATATCGTCGACTGAAGAAAAAACTTTTTTAGCTGCCAAGAATTTGAAAATCTCTGGAGCCATTAATTGGAGAGCAAGTTTATGAAAAGGTGAAAGACATCAATGTCATGCATATGGATAAAAATGTGTCCGATAGTATTGTTAGAACACTTCTCAACATACAAGGTAGTTCAAGGATGGTTTAAAGGCAAAATTAGATTTTCAAGAAATATGAATACGAGAGGATTTACATCCA
The DNA here is from genome assembly GCA_037074615.1 of Leucaena leucocephala. NCBI lineage: Eukaryota > Viridiplantae > Streptophyta > Magnoliopsida > Fabales > Fabaceae > Leucaena > Leucaena leucocephala. The sequence continues at coordinate 4,370,896 of CM073527.1, forward strand.
AGGCCAAATGGTGATAGGAGTTAATGTGTTGAATAATGTAATATTTTTTTCCATGGATTAGAGAAGAAGTATTTGTAGGTTTTTGTAAAGAATCAAAGTTCCCTCTGGTTACTCATCAAATCTTAATAAGATTGTTTCGATGAAAGATTTAAAATTAGTAGGTCAAAAGTCTTATGATTGTCATGTCTTGATGCAACAATTACTCCCAGTGGCTCTTCGAGGCATCTTTCAATATGATTTAAGACACAATGTAACCCGACTTTGCTTCTTCTTCAATGATATATGTGGTAAAGTCTCTGAGACTGAAAAGTTGGATGAATTGTAGTAAGAGAGTTATGTTATTTTGTGCTAACTTGAAAAAATATTTCTTGCTACTTTTTTTGACATGATGGTACACTTCATTGTTCATATAGTGTGAGAGATAAAATATTGTGGCCCTATACACTTACGATAGATGTACCCAATTGAAAAATATATGAAAATCCTTAAAAGGGTATATGAATAATTCAAATAGGCCCGAATCATCCATCAAAAGGGTATATGAAGAATTTAAATAGACCCGAAGCACCATTGTTCAAAATATGTTTATGAAATCCCTTATCTTCTGCTTCTTAGAAACCCCTTCTTCTTTAATGTGCCTCAGCTCAATTCTCAACTCATAATCCACTAGATCAGCATAAGGAGCAAAATGATTTAACACAGGGACCACAACATAATGTATATATTGGCAATCCCTTAATGAATCTGTCAATCTTATCCTTCTCCGAAGGAATCAATATTGAATACATAAAAAGAACGCTCTATAAACTTCCTATCATATGCAACCATTGTCATTCCCGAAGTATACTTCAATAATAAGAACTTTTTTATTCTGACATCCTTTTTACTCTGGGGAAGATAGCGTTCAAGAAAGATATCCTTGAAGTTAACCCATGACAATGATGTCACTCTATCTCCTTGTAAACCCAGTACTGTCTTGCTCTATGTATTAGCTATCCCTTCTAATCGGAATAAAGCAAAATCCACATACTAAATATCAGGACATCTCAGAGCTCTGCACCACTTCTCAATACCTTCCAAAAATTCCATAGGTTCTTCTCGAGAATCAAAACCTTTGAACTTAGGAGGATCCAGCTTAATGAATTCTGATAACTTAACTGTAATATTGTCTTGTTTAGTTACATTGTGCGTCTCTTCTTGAGTTTCGTGTCTAGATGATGTAGAGATTTCAGGAGATTAGGGATTAGATGGTTCAACTTCAGATAGGATCTCTTGAAGAGGTCTAAGGGGTTGACCTCCCCTAGTCATAGCTCTCCTACAACTATGTCCTCTACCTCTAGGGGCAATTCACTTTACTGAGCAGAGCCTCTATCCGAACCCCTATCTCTTCTAGAGCTTCTTCCAACTGGTGGACGTCTAGGCGGTATTTAGCTATACACTAAAAATATAGAAAAATATTCAATTCCATGGGAAATATATTTTCAAAACAATAGGAAAAGAAAACACATTTAAATTTCATAAAAAGACATTCAACGATGCCTCAATTATAATTATGCCCAAGTTTATCATAATAATTGAGATCCCACGAAGTATCCCTTCTCCATTTAGCTATAGAAGACCTTTGCTTTGATACCAAACTGTCACGTCCCAAAATTTAAGCCGTGACCGGCACAGAATATGAATAAGTTCATGTTCCTTAAGCCTAAAACCTTAAATAAACTTTAAAGCAATAATCATAATATATATTATGTTTTAATAAAAAAGGCAAGTCATCTGTAGGAATTTTGAAAGGAACGTCTTTGTATAATTGACCCTCCGATCCTACAACAGACTATGAATGTTTCAAATCACCTGCAGAAGTTTTCAAAATAACTAAAATCTTGTCTATAAACTAGGTGGAGCATCTAAGCTTCAAATAAAATAATACAGGTATTTCATAAATTATAATTATATCAAAAATAGATATGTCAAAAACTTAATGTTTCAGATCGAACGTGAGGCTCTTTACTGCTCAGCTGGAGAATAGGGTCAACAACACTATCTGAAGTTAAAATAATCTACTCGTGAATAACGTCCCAAAAATATAATTTAAAATTGAAAATAAACAATTATAACATGTTTAAATATAAATAATAATATTTTGTAATTAAATACAAATATTTTGGTAAAAATTTTATTTCAGGAAATCTATTTAAAACAATTATTACAAAACAATTATTTTTCCGTAGGACTTCAATAGAACAAAAACATGAGTGGATACACAGTCCACGAGGATAGCTAACCAATCCAGCCAGGCTCGAGGCCACAAAAATAGGCGTGAACACACATTCCACGAGAGTAAGTAACCAAGTGTAGTATGAGGCTACGAAACAAGCGTAGGTACGAGATCCATGAATAACAGGCGCAAGTACAAGACCTACGAGAAATAGAAGCGAGAATAAATCCTACAAATAACCGGCGCGAGTACGAGATTCACAAATATCTATCGAGCTCAGGTTTAACCATGGTGCACCAAGGACTAAGCTGTTAGTAACCAGCGTTCTGTATTCATCCTCTTCAAAAATATTTTCAACATGCGTGGGGTCCATGTGGCATTTAATGATCACAACACTTTCTAATGCAATAATTTTCATTAAGAATACTTCAAAATTTCAAAACCCCAACATGAACATTAAAATAAAATATCAAGAGATTTATTTAATGCATATGGAACAATTATTCAAATTATAAAATTCACATAAGAATGTTTCATCAAGAAAATTGACTCAATATAACATTTATAATAATATTTTTTCCAAAACTCTCTTTGTTCATTTTCTCACATAAATTTGATCACATAATAACTCAATTAAAAGAAAAACCATTTCTAACAATTAAAGTTATAAATTTATATAAATTGCTTTCTATAAATCATATTTAAAATTTAACACTTTAAATGAAATATATCAAATAACAAGTTATTATTAAAAATATCATTTTTAGGGGACGTTATTCACTCATCTGCGCTATTCCGATATATCTTACTCCTGCTCTATTCTTTAAAATAAGATTCTCTACTTTATTTCCCTAAATTTTCTGAAAATAAACATTCCATAAGCTAACATACAGAAACCATAAACAAATTCAACCTTTTATAAATAACAATAATCATTCCCTAAAAACCTCATGTTTAATTCTTTTCCCAAGCTGTTCAATTTCATATGCTATCAAGAAATGCGATACATATCTTTTGTACCCAGTACCATTTATTTAACACAACCATAATAAATCCCATATATATATACTTATTAACGCTTAACCATGCCAATAATTTTCCTTATCCATCAATTCCAACAATTAACTTCTAAAACAACAGCACCATTCTTTGAACAATGAACCACAACATCATATTTATATATATATATCAAGCCAGAACAGCGACATATGCATATATATACCTACAGCAACGTCCAGTGCCTCCTTTCTCTTTTTTTTTAACTAAATCACATATGCATATTAGCAGTAGCGTCCTTACATATATATACTTTCTAAAACCACCTCTGCTACCCTTTCCCGACGGTAAGCTTCTATTTCATCCCTCTATTTTTTTCATAGCAGCCACAATGCACAGGACCTTAACAGAAGTAGATCACTGGAAAAATAAGGGAGAGAATGTTGAGGAAACTTACCACACCACACACGGTGGTCTGCTGGCAACAAGGGCATGGGATGGCGGCGGCAACAGCAAATGGCGAGCTCCAACTGATGCCAAAACAGCAGCTGTATTCCCACCACTAAGCTTATAGATTTGCGGTAGCTACCTCTCTTAACACTTCATCCCTCCACTCTCACTTCCTTACAACTCTCGACAAGCAGAAAGAAGGAGAGCTGAAGATTTGATATTGCTACAGTACAAGGTGTGTAAGCCAACCACAGCGATTGTGAACGTGTGATAACAGAGAGAGTAGATGCACTCGCAAAATAGAAAAGAAATAGGAGGGGCTTACCTACAATAAAGATTTATGCACAGGAGGATAATGGCGGCAGATCAATTGACAGAAGTTCCACAACGGTCGCGATCTGCACGGTGAAGAAGAATGATGGATGAGCGACAGTGGATAATGGTGGCACTTCACTGGAAAGCTTCTCAGATAGCTGGAGTTCATGGAAACACACAGTGACGAGGTTCTCATACACGTTTTGCGAGACTTCTCTACTCTCCTGCTCACCGCCAGACTGAAGAAGGAGAAAGAAGTGTGCTGATAAAAAGAAATGGGCAGAGGGACATTTTGGTAATTTCACTCATTTGAAAAAAAAATAAAATCCTACCTTTGCGGGTGCTGGGATTTGAACTCAGAACCTCAAGCTTAACTACACTACCTCTAACCATTCAACCATCCAATTTCTCTTGTAATATCCTTATCAGAAAAAATATATATATTCTATAATAAATTAATAACATGATTATTTTCTAAGGTCATTACACTCTTATTAATGCAATATTTACATAAACAAGAGTTACAGATTTATAGTAAAAGGTATATTTTCTCACGTAATCTTATCGTTAAACATATTATGAAGTTTAACTATTATACTTTGCACAAAGATTCTTCTAAATTTTAATCGCTAAGTTGAACCCCAAAACAATTATACACTTTATGCTAATAGTTTTTATATATAACTACTAATACTAATCCATCTGTTTAAATCCTCTGTCCATGACATATACATATCTTTGCCATATATGATCATCAAACACCATTTTGTAAATTACAATTTCTATTGCCTAGGGTAACAACTAACTTTTCAACTATTAATCTTCAAACTCAACCCTTGAATTACCCAATAGAACAACAACTATTCATGTTAGTTTTCACATTCCTATTCAATCATTAATCATTTTAGAAACCTTAGGAATGCATATTCTTTTCAAAACAGCACACTCCCATTAAACCATAACTTTTACAATTTAATATCTTACAATTCCCATTCAAATCTCATCTTGAAGCTTTAACATTTATGATACTTTATACTCTTTACAAATAGAATTTGATCTATACTAAATACTCACTATATATTTTATTCCTATAACTCAATTACTTTAATATTTACCCTTTAAATACATCCTCATATTTCTTTCTTTGGAATCTCTTCTATTCATTTCACATCTAATATTTAACTTTTCTCACTTAAGTTTAAAATTATTCCATTTTTGCCACAAAGTTTCACTATTTTTAGGCATAAAATACATAATGATGTGTTAAGTTTCTTAGTTTTTTACCCTCTCTCCCCTTCAAATGCTACAACCCACTATAGTAGGTAATTAATAATGTATATACCAACAGGGAAGGATATGTGTGAATAATATATATTACCATTACTATGCATGCAACACATTCAAGAAACCTGAAAATTGATACTATTTTATTATATATATAATAAAATAGTTCAACTCTTATAACTAAAGTCATGTTTGCATTAATTATAGGTACATGCAAGTTGAGTTACTTTCCAAGGGAAAATAAGGTAAATTTGGATTCCTATGCCTAATTTAGATTTATGCAAAAAGGACCTCTGAAGCTTTAAGACTTCAATACATTTCTAGGAGATTTGGTAAAACCAATATTTATGATTTCTTTGCACCATATATGCATGAATAAGAATAATATTTTTTTTATTTCATACTACTTCTATATTTGCTTAATGATAATACTCATTCTTTTTTAATTTCTATAGCAACTATTGGCAATTGGTCATCCTACGTAAGTACAGTTATAAAGTTGTCTTCTTATGCTCCCTCTATTATAAGCTATTGGGTGATGTCAAGAAGATTATGAACTCATGAGTTTTCTTCTATAGAACAATGATCTTTGCAATAAATGGGTTAGTAACTTTATAATTTTGGTCATAGGGCTATGAGGATATTTACAATTGTAAAGGGTCTTAAGCACACTAACGAGGTAAAGGACCCTAAATAAATCACACCAAAAGTAATAAAAGTATTAAGTATTAGACTCCATGTTTTGATGATGACAAATAATTTTGATCATGTTAATATTATAGAGTCGAAGGCAACACAGATAAAGAAACTTGTGTGGCTTATACATAGTTAGACACAGACAATATTATCGTGTCAAATAGGACTGACCTGACTAAAGAGAAAAAATTGTGTTTTTAATAATTTCATAATTTTTCAATTTAATATATATTAGTAATGCCTTAATTTCTTTGATTTTAATTTGATATTTCAGATGTTTAATCAACCTGACCCATTTCTTGAATAAAATATTGAGGACCTGTGCAATTGTTGGACTGAGTTTTTTGTTCAAAAACTTTATTCTCAATAGTATTTACCTTTCAATACAATTTTTTTAATTTTCTATTCAAATTGTTGCACTTGTATTGAATTTTATTAAATGAATAATGAGCAACTGAATTTTGTCTCCATCATCTTGAACTATGTCTCTATTGTTGTCTTTTTTATTCGTATATTTGAGCTATTTATTTATGAGGGGATGGGTAATAAAAGGATGAAAGGGTCATATTAAAAAAATAATATTTAAACTAGACAATAGAAGTTCTTTGTATAACCAATATTTAAACTTGAGACTTAATATTATAATATTTACATCGGTTGTGTGTAGGTAAGGTATAGAAAATAGATTCATTTATACTGGTCATGCTCATAAGTGTTTCAAAAATGTATTCATATACACCAGACGACTTCACAACCGGTGTAGATATTAGCACATTATATACCAAATGTCAAACTGTGACCTGTTTAAATGTTATACTTTCCGTTAAAAAAGAGCCTTCTACACCTATTTTTTAGCCAAGTTTAGAAAAAGATTTCTTCTACACCATTGTAGCACCTAGTTTAAAAGGTGGTACACTTTCTATACAAGTTGTATCTACATCAGATCATAGTCTAATGTAGAATACTATTTTTAACCGGTTTAAAAAGTCTATTTTTTATAGTAATGCCTCTATTAAATTATCATTCTATACTAATAATATAACAATAATAGTAATAGCAATTAACAACAATAAGCACAATCATAATAATACGAGCAATAATAATCAATAATAACAAGAAATAATAATAAGAGCAACAATAATATTGTAATGGCCTATGCTTTATGGGTTAGAATTTAAATAGACCATTCCCTTTTTAAAAAGGAATGCCATTCCGCTAACATCACATTGCTAACATGGATCCCCATAATGACATTGTTACCGATGTCGCCCACATATTATCTGAGACCATGATGGTGAAATACCACAATCCTCTAAGAATAATGCCGGACCTTCCAATTCTAACATACAACGTGTGACTAGAAAGAAGCCGGGAAGTCGTTGACAAATTGGCATCCCGACGTTGAAGAAGAACCGACTTCAATTCTTGACAAATATGCACACAGATCTAAAATCTGAGGCGCTTCAATCAAGCCTAGATGGTGCTAGATGACCATCAAAATATTGCATGGTTTACTTCAATTTTATACGACCTTTGTAACCACAATTTTAGAGTGTGCAAAACGCAGACGACAAACAATAGAATTCAGACGACAAAGATGTGACAACGGAACTCTCACTGTGGGCTACTGCAAGCATCCTTGAGTGTGCCTATCTAGATGAAGGTGACCCTGTTTATGAGTGCCAATATTGTGGGACGCTATTATGGTACACAACAAAAGGCTAAAGAGGTCCCATGCTTCTGAATACCCATTAGTCTCCATTTGTTGCTGTCATGGAAAGATTATTGTGCCATTCCTCAAACCACCACCTCAAGAACTAGGCAAACTCTTCTTTGACATGGAAGATGCAAAATCAAGAAAGTGTTAGAACACTTGTTTCTCTTAAGAGGGGGTGAATTTAGTGATATTGAAAATTTTAAATTTTAAAATTGTAAAACGAAGATTGATTTTAGAAAGATATCATTGATGAGAGAAGAGAAGATACAAACAGATAATTTATACTAGTTCAGCCCAACCACTTGACCTATGTCCAGTCACCAGAATTTCTTTGAGTATTTCACTATTCTCCAAGATTCACTGGCTCTTGGTGCCTCAGTACATCAATACGAGAGTATTTCTTTTACTCCCCTTACTTCCCGTAAGATTACAATTTTACTCAAGAGTCCTACTCTAAAGTATATTTGATAAGAAATAAAGATTTCTAGCTCTCTCAAATAGAATGATAATGATACATACTGAAGATCAAACCCTTTTAAGTTTCTTTCTCAAAGATTAACATGCTCTATTAATAGAATGAGAAATAGAGTAATAATGAACGTAATAATGAATGCTTTAATAACATTGTTCGTTCATATTCTTTGTGCATCTTGGCTTCAACATTTTATCTAGCTTCCTTTTTATAGTTGAGTCGCTTGAGTATCTGTTAGCCGTTAGACTTATTGAAGTACCCATTGAAGGATATGGTCGTTAGTTGCTGACGGTCGAATGCATTCTGACATATTTTACTTTTTGATGAAACTCTTCATTTGATATTGTTTCTATCTACAATTGATATAAAAATATATTTCATAAAAGATATAGAAAATGTTTAAGCATATATCAATTAATTCAAAACGTATTTAATTGAAATATAAAAAATTGATTTGAAAATATTTTCAAAACTAAGTTAAATTTATCGAAATATTTATCGAAAAATGTCTTATAAAAAAGAGCTTCGGTAAATTTCAACTATTTTGTATTGAAACATATTGACTTTTATCAACTAATATTTCGATAACCAGCATTATCGAAATGTCTTTTAAAAAAAATTGATAATAAAGGTTTGGTTTAGATTTGTAAAAATACTCATCGAGAAAACTCTTGAAAACATTTATCTAGAATACCCAATTTATTAAAGTATCCTTCGATAGATAGGTTTATCAATAAATGCTTGAAAAATAATGAATAAACTTTTAAATTTTTTTTGATGTTTAATCTTATCTAAAATAGTATGTAATATAGGCCAAAACAAAATTTTATAAGGTCATTTTCAAAAGCAAGTCGTGAGATCATTCTTGAATTGATATACAAGTTGTCAAAATCAATTAACACTTTGATAAATGAAGCTTAAATCACAATTTATCCTTATTTATCGAAGAGTTTATCGATAAACACCCTTATTGATAAATACTTCGATGAATTTCTCTTTTGAAAACATAATTCACAAGATTTTAGAAATTAAGTTAACTTACTGTCTTTATTGATAAATACTTTTCGATCAACACTTTGATAAATACATTTTATAGAAACAATTTTTATAACAGAGTATTCTTCTTATTTATCGAAGAATTTATCTATAAATAACCTTATCGATAATATTATAAAAAAAATAAGCTCTTTAAAATATATTTTAAAATATCAATATTAAAATCATTTGTTATCATCCCCAATAAATGATTTGGATACATCTAAGAAATATCAATAGTTATAATTTATTGATTTATTTAACTTACTAGATCTATTTAAAATAATTAATGAGTTCTTATAATTAAGAAAGAAAGTAATCTAATTGGACAAACAAGGTAGGGACAATGGAGATGGAGCATATATCTCCGAACTAAAAGGACAAAATGGCGGCAACAAAAAAAAAATGATCAGACAATAAAAAAACACAAACAGGAAACTCTTTAAGAACTTTGACTCAAGTAGAACCCACACTTCTAATTAGGAATTTGTGGGTTCAAACCCCCAAAGATCATCCTCTTTTCCTGTTTCTCCTTTTTTTCTTCTCAAAATCTCATCTTCAACTTTACACCAAAAATAGATGATTCAAATTAGAAATAAATAATGAATAGTGTGTCAAATTTTTTTAAAAAAATTATGTATTTATTTATTTTTATAATAATAATTTTATAAAATATTTAATCTAAACCGTTTTTTTTTCGAAGGTAGAGATGAGATCCTGAGAAAAAAAGAGAAAGAAATAAAAGGTGAGAAACCTTAAATGGTACTTTGCATGGTATAGGGACATTAAAAATAGAAACAGAGCCTGTACCAAAAAAAAAAAGATCAGAACGTTCAAAAATGAAACGAAGGCCCAAATGCAAAAACAACTAACCCAACTCTCTTTTTAAAGCGAATTAGAGGTCAATAACTATAAAATTCTTAAGGAAACAGAGATAATTGAATCCAATAAAAAGAGTTAATCTCTCGTAACAGTAATATAAGATTATAATGAATCTCTGTTGGAAAATTTTTTTGACTGTACTTTGAATAAGTTTATTTATAATACTAAGATGCATGTGCTTAGAGAAAAAAAAGTTTCTGAATGGACCTTTCAAAACAACAACCCCACCAATTTCCCCCTCTTAAAATAGTATTATGACATTTTCGTGATTGTATTTGAAATTTATTTATAGTAAAGAATTTTTTTTATATTGAAACAATCAAGAATATTGGAACTAAATTGTAATATCAGAATTTATAATTTCAAAAGACATAAATATAGATATTTTACTTAAAAGTAATGTGAGTAACACATCGTCGGGGTTCAACTGACGAAAAATGGTAAAATATACAATTATTTGAAGCGTGTTTGATCTCTGAGGAGTACCATTTTGTTATAATTATAGTCGCGGTACTTGGAAGGCATCATAACTCCTAAATGTTTAGGTTTACGCCTGAAGGTAATAGACTGCTCGTCTTACCCGACATTGGTATCGCTTAGAAAGAAAAGAGATTTCGCCCTGCCTTTAGATTGTGCGTGAGCTCAACCATTTTCTAAAGATTTTTGTCCTAAAAAAAAAAATAATAAGCAACTTGTGAGTAGTTCTCCCTCATTGCATAGTTATTCTATTTCTGGGAAAGAAGCCGTTGCCATCAAAACAAATAAATTATTTTTTTAATACAAATTAGAGAGGGTTATTTTCTATTCCTAATTTTGAGTGAACACTACTAAATATGGACCTTTCAGATTCAAATTGAATGGTTCAGATATGATGTTATTTTAATTATATATTTTTAATAATTTTTATTTTAGTAGATATAGGATTTAATGTAAAAATAATTATTTATTATTATTTTGTAAAATAACGAATTCATTAATAAAAAATATTTATTATTTCCTGCAGTCATTTTTTAATAAGGCACTTGACACAATTTTTAACCTTTTCCTAAAGCAATATGGGATGCTTATTAGTTTTTTTTTTCATCATGCCTTTATTCAATGCAGATTTCTATTTTCTAAATTTCACTTTGGTTTCTCAAAAGAGAAAAAAACAAATGAGTATGAAAAGGATAAGGTTGAAAACTTCGTAAATTTTCAGAAAAAATTAATGAGTTTTAAATCTTTTCTTGGTTCTAATGAAAATATCAAAAACAACTTTTAAAAAGGATACAAGGGAGTATCCTTTTTTTTTTTTGTTACAAAAATTTTTAAAAAAGGGTTGAACTCACTTGATTTAAGGGCAGGACGAAATCTCTTCCTCCTAAGCAATATTAATGTCGGGCAGAACGAGCTATCTATTACCCTCAGGCGTAAATTTAGACATCTAAGAGCTAATATGCCTCTCCAAGCGCCGCGACTGTAATTATAATAAAATGATACTCCCTAAAAATTAAACACGTTCTAAATAGTCATATATATTATCTTTTCATCAATTGAACCTATGGATGATAGAAAAGATAAAACTAAGTTGTTTACTTAAATGAAAACTGCCTATCGAACTCTTGGCTTGGTGGTTAGAGTGTGTTGGGTTCACCTTACCAGTCATGGCTTCGATTCTCGGCATGCATGCATATATATACCTAAATGAAAACTTGGAGCTTGTTTGGTTTAATTTTTGGATGACCAAAACATTGGTTAGCATCACCCAAATCATTGAATATCTCTTTAAGCTCTTTTTTTTTCTTTTGTTTTTAATTGTGTTGCTTTAAGCTTTTATCTATGCAATACCCTTACAGATTAAAACAAAGATAGACATATGAAAGAAACAAATTTGACAGCTACAAACATCAATTAGCCAAGAATTGAAGAAAAGTATAAAGACCTGATTGAATTAAAACTATTTTTTTTGTTAACCACATATTTTTCAATTTAAGACAATTATATTCAAAATATTATTAAATACTACATATAGATATTTCTTCTAACAAAGATTTAAATCTTGATTCTCTACATTGCAAGAGACTAACCCTTCCACCGTGAACTCTAAATTTGAACAAAATTTAAACCATCCAATTAGCATGATAAATCGAAAATATCAAGCCAACAAGAAAGGACGGCTCAATAACTTAGATAACCCAATACCCAAGCCCAAAAAGATAACAATAATATAAGTAAAAGATTTCCCACGTGACAGAAAAGAATTTGCCGTGGCCAACCAGCGCCATTTGCGATCCAAAATAAAGAAATTTCTTGGATGTATATTGATATAAGATCTAGCTGTTACAACATCAAGCTTAAAGTAAATCAAACAATGCCATAAAATCTGATGGATACAAGGCACCAAACCGATTGTGCTCTAGCTAGTGAGTGCATTTTAATAGCCACAATTAAGACAGCATGAATAGAACATAACAAACATTGAAATGCTAAAAGAAACTAAATCATCAACTCACTATTTAAGTAAATGATTGTAGTGCTCTATCAAAGCTCTCTTCTGCCGCTGATACCCGTTTCACAAGCACATGGTCTGGGTGAGAAAGTTTCAATTGGCTGCAAAACAATAAAGGTCATTCATTATTCATTAACATAATGCGTCAAAATATGAACTAGAATTTCATTTTTCAGCTAACTATGAGATTAAAGCATTGAATCCTGACATACGCTAAAGTAATGAAGTAAGATTCCTTTCTTCGTTTATTTACTATTTTTCTCAAAATACAGGTAGCATGGAATTCAGCATGCAATTACTACTTGTAGGAGACTTTAAATAAAGCACAAATTGCAAAATTCAAACAGTTCTGCATAAAAAAACGGTTTATTAGTTCTGGCTAAGCTATAAATAGGGTATTTCAAGATGGTACTATATTGATGCAAAATCATTAACCAATAAAAAAGCCATAACTGAGGAACAGCAAATTAGAAAGGATGAAGTGAATGTCTCGAAGCACACAGGGAAACCGTCAACAGTAAGTGAGAAGAAAGACTTTGGTGGATGAACCCAGTAAATAGATCATCCAAGTTCTAACTTATTTAAAATCGACATAAGAGTGTGATAAGAACTATATTCTACATGACAATATGTGTGTATAGGGCCACTATGTTAGCCCCTCAGGCCTCCTTACTTTAAGGATCCCACTCTACCGCATGAAGATATAACAAATGACAATACCAGTTAAATTTCAGAAAGCAACATCCTAAACATGAATTAACATAAATTCTAGCATTCTGAGCAATGCCTTTGGGAATCCTTAAAAGAATGTCAAAGTTCTAGATCTTTTTATCAAACAATTAGACAAAATTGTTGACTCAAGTAAACAGTAAACAAAACTGAAAGTTAAGGATTGCAGGTAGCAAAACCCATCCAACCTCACGTTTCTGAGTGGGCCTGACTCATCCAAATGCACAAGACCGTATTTAGGGTTTCAAAAAACAAATAATGGAGCTAGGCTTCTTTGGAAAAATAACTCATGAAATTCTTTGAAGAATGTCAAAAGCTATAAATCCTTTTATGGTTGTCCTCATAGTCATCTCTCAAAATTGTGTATTCAAGTGACCAGTTAAGATAATAAAGTATTCCATTTAGCATGACAATTTCCCACCTCACATTCCTGGGTGGCCCCAACTCACTCAAAATGCACAAGACCTGATTTAGAATTTCAAAACCAGATTTAATAATAACAAAAAATCTGGCCACCTTATTGATGATGAAAGTGCGACATCATGATAGAATTTCAATCAGAAGTGAAGACAAGCAATAAAAAGATATAACATACAAGTGAGAAGGGAGGAAGGACACAAATATGTCACTGATTATATACCAAAATACCTCAGTTACTGCTGGCTCGAACAGAGTCAGGTTAAATAAAAAAGAAAGGAGAATTTAACCAATTGTTTATGAGATAGTTAATATCTGTATGATTGGGAGTTTAAAAGATTTGTTGAAATTTATGACACCATGCCAATTACCAATGCCAGGTGTAACAATTTAGAGATAAGAAGTTGACTAAAGAAATGTTCCCATATTCACCTGAAAGATTTGGAAGATGGTTTGCCTAGATGAAGACAGCAAACAACCAGATTGGCCAGAGTTTCAGGATCCCTAGCATCCTGCACAAATAAGCAAAAAAAAATTCAGCATATACAACATTCAAAATGAAAGAGTCGTATCATATACTGATTCATTATAGCTGACATGTTTAATAACTAATCTACAAAGAGAAGGGTGGGAGATTTAAAATCCAGTTAATCCTGAAGTCCCATTAAAAATTGATGAGATACTAAAATTCAAAGAAATAATCCAAAATTGAATCAAGTGCATCATATCAATGTTGTGTAATGTCAAATCTAGAAATGAATACTAAGAATACAAGCGGGGAAAACAACAAAAAATCTTATCTCCCTAAGTGAGTTGGCTATATAGATCGCACAATGCTATTGTGCTCTATAAACAAATAAAGAAAAATGAATTCTAATAATAACCAAAAAAGTTTAATATATAAGCACAACTTCAAAGAGCTACTATGTGGAATTATTGATTACTAATAAACATAAATATACCTTGTTTAGTGCTTCCACCAAAAGGGTTTCAGCTTCATCAAAGTTCCCCATGTGCATGCAGCAGACAGCTTTACCATTTAAAAGCAAACTGGTTGATTGATACCTCTCTGATAAATCTTGGAAGATAAGATAAGCTTCCTGGATCTTGGAGCCACCCTAAGTAGATAGAAATAATATAAGCTTTATTCGGTTCCCTTCTTCCAAAGTAAATATATAAATAAATCAAATTCAAATTATATATTATTGTACTGAAAACCAAGTTACTCATAACAAAATTAGGCATACCACTGCCAAATTTAGCCAAGCATTGGCAAGCTGGGTTAGTGTGTGATCCTCATCAATCTGTTGCATGACCCTAAGTTGCCTCTCAGCATAATCGGACCTATGCATCTTAATAAATATTTGGACATTCAGGGCATGCCTGAAATTCAGATTAAGCATAGTCAGGCCAAGAAACCTCCACAGTGCACAAGCAAAGTCATTTTCTCCTTGATGAAAAGCTTGAGACACGAATCATATATTAAGAAATTATGAGGATGAATTATCAAAATCAAATTTTCATGGCCAAAGAAAAAGTAGCACAAGCAAAATACTACAGTTTTTCCAATTTAAATAATAAAGAATCAGTTCAAGAAATGACAAGAAGAAGGCCAGTGGCATGGCTTTTCGAGAGAAATGAATGTTCAAAAGGAGCCTACCACATTATTTCCACAATATAGTTCTTACTCTTCATATCAGAAAACAAAACGATTCCAAATTTTATTGTGAAACAAGCATTCCTAATCCCTAGTAGCCACATAGGTAGGTAAAAAGGTACAAGCTGCAGCATTTTGAAAGAAAAAAGCATGTTAATTGAAGGCAAAAATTGTCCTGGTGCTGACCTTTTGGATTATAATTTGATCCCAGTATAGTGTAATAGAAATTTCATTCATAAAAGGGGTAATAACTAGGTAAGAGGTTCTGCCAAATTAGCAATTAAATGGATCAGTGGTTCTTTAAAGCCTTGTAGGGGCTAGAATCATGACAGGTAAAACGATGTTTGTCTACAATTGCGGGGAAGAAAAAGCCTGAGGCATCCTTAACTAATATAACAACACAACAATAAATCTTATCCTACTAGGAATTTAAGGTCAGTTATATATATTATATGATGTCATTGTGCACTATTAAAAACTAAATGTTGACCAAAAGATGATGCTCAATAACCTTAACTAATATGGCATTAAAATATAATCAAAGGTAAAATGATGACTAAGAATGACAACAGATTTCACCAAAGTGAGTGCCTAAAGTCGTTACTTTTTTCAAGGTAACCTCGATGGGAGCATTATTTTAACGACTACCATATCGTAAACAGCGCTTGAAAGCGGAAAAGATACCAATCTCTGAAAAGCTCATAGGCAAAAGAAACAAAAATTGCCAGTAGATTAGAGGCTGCATATATTTTTCGAATAGTAAATAAATTTAATGGTAGTGAAGAATATGTAAAAGAAACAAAAGTAAAACATACAGTTCCAGGGTGCCCCCAGCATTCGTGTGTTTGAGGGCTTCATTGTAGTCCTGTTCGTGCATGAATACGATCCCAGAAATCAACCTCAAAGTAGAGTTGTTTCCAATAGCAGGATCTGCCAACCACTCCTTCAGACTCGAGATCGTAGATTCCTGCACATGACAATAACCAAAATCAGATCAAAATGAGATCTCAAACACGCAAGCCAATAATCACATAATGGGCATAAAAAGAATTAAGACTTCAACGAAAAATACGCAAGATCTTAAGACCGAACCTTATTTTCAGGGCTCGAGAAATATTGAGCTAACAATTTCACTGCCTGAAGAGGCGTCGCAGCCAAGGAATCGATCTCGCTGATTACGAACTGAGCATGAAAACTATAGATCAGGGATGTAATTGGAGGCAAAATCATGAAAAATCTGCAGAAAAGAAGAAATTCAGCGAGAATGGATACCTGTAATTGACCGAGGGCGATGTAACAGCGATGAACGAGACAGTCTCGCTCGATGGCATCATCTGGGGCGAGATTGTTGACGTTGCTGCTGTTAATGGCGGCCTGGTAGGCACCCAAGTAGAAGTTGTTTCGAAGATTGAACAAATGATCAGGTGTAGCCATGGATTCAATCGGATTTGGCTGTAGATCTGAGAAAGAAGAAGGAATGGGAGAACGAGAACCAGTTCAAGTCGCGCCCTGGTTATTTGTTCCAAATGGATGAACAGCCAAATACCGAACGCCTTCGAGTGAGAAGTACAGCTGTGGTTCGTTGAACCGGATCGGTCTGGGTTTTTTTTTTTTGATAAAATGTATAATATATATAATGTATTTTATTTTTATATTATTTTAATTTTAGTTTTGATTTGATCTCTTTATAGAAAATTACACGAAAAATTCTTAATTTAAAATTATATGTGAATAGCTTATTAACTTCGAAAATTTGATTAGAAAATTTGACCATGAAGCTTTTTTAAAGCTGAAAATAATTTATTATTGTTGAATTCAATAAAAATAATTATTTTTATCTATAATGTTCAAACCATTATCAATTTTGTTTATTAGAGTTTATGACATTCATTCTACTCAATTTAATTATCGTTAATAACTAATGTAAAATAATATTTCTATAGCGGGATTTTTACATTGTTTATTGTAGGATGGTATAAAAAATCTAACCACTAACATTTTTATAAATAAAAAGTGAGACTGTTAATTTTCTATTTTTTATCTGGTTGTTATTGTTAATATTAGGGGATTTCTCGTTCTGATTGCATATCTTAGAATTGAGTTTGAGAGGTTCTTTGATATGTGGGTTTTGGACTTTTTGGGAAGGTATAGCAATGAAGCGTCTTAGACCATGCACTCTCAACAATATTTCTTGATAAAATTGATGTAATCAAAATCAATAGTCAAAATGATGAAGCACGCAACAAGCATAAAGCAAGTAGATGGCTTAACACGGAGAAACTCACGAGGTTAGCCTGTTTGAAAAAAAAAATCAATGAATTTATTTTTGTTTTGACGGCAACAAATCTTCCTTAGGATTAAAAATTATTACTTGACATCGTCATTTGTTTAATTCACTTTACATTATTTTGTGTTGGCAAGTTGAAAACCTTGTAGCATACCAAGAGGTGTTGGACATGGAGGTCATAAAAGCTCATAAAACACTCATCTTATTAGAGGCCTAACAAGTCCACCAACGATAATTATCAAGTGTTAAGAATATTTCTATGCAAAATGACATAAATTATTGTTTGGATGATTACATAGACAACTACATATGTAGAGCACCACGTGACATATGATAGGGTACCTCCAAAGCCACTATGGCATGCGAGGCATTGGTGCATACACACTCGGATGATGAGATGCCCAAAATGAGTGTTTAAACTATTTGAGCATATGCAATGGAGCTCTAATATCTTAAAGTGGAGCCCTAATGCATTATACGATGGATAATGGGAGTTTTAGAACATGATTCAACCTTATTTAAGTCCAAATGGATGTCTAAAGAGCCCAAGCATGCTTATGAACATAAAACAAATGAAATTTTTACCAGGAATACTATATCTTTATATTTATTTGATATTAAACTTGAATACAGTAGCTACTTTTTATAACTTAAGGTTATAAACTTATTCCTAGGACATATCCAAAGATCTCGCTAGCACTATCTATTATTTTGAATAAATTAAAAATAATAAAATAATCGAAATTGATTTATTGACTAAGTAAAAAGAGCAAAGCTGATAAAACTAAAAATCCTAAGAATTATGAAACCAAACATTGAAGTGGCCATCACGTGTTTTCCATGTGCTGTCACTTTGTACTAAGTTTTAACACTCCCCTTTAGTACACACATCCTATACGCTATTCCAAGAACCTTTTGAAGACCTTGGAACTTGGGCTTTACCAATACTTTAGTGAATATATCTACTACCTGTGCACATGTTCGAACACCAGTAAGCTCTATCTCTTCTCTTAAGACTTTTTCACGTATGAAATGGTGGCGAACTTCAATATGCTTAGTTCTAGCATAGAAAACCAGATTTAGTGCAAGTTTGATGGCACTTTCATTGTCACATTTAATCTCCACAGCTTAGTCATCTTCATGTAATTTCTTTAATCAATCTTTTCAACCAAACACCCTCCTGAGCAACCATGGTTACTGCCATGTACTCTGCTTCAGTACTAGATAAAGCAATGATTTCTTGCTTTTTATTGCACCATGACACTAATACGGACCCGACATTAAAGCAATGGCCAAAGGTTGTGTGTCTATCATTCATGTCCCTAGCCTAATTTGCATCAGCAAACCCATTCAATATAAACTCAGCATTCTTGCTGTACACAGGTCTGTACTCAAGGGTCCCTTTTATGTGTCATAGAATTCTCTTTGCGGCTTCCAAGTGAGGAACTCTTGGATCTTGCATGAATTAAGAGATAGTTCCAACTAAGTAAGATATTTCTGGTCTTGTGATAGTTTAAGTATATCAAACTTCCTACCAATTGTCGATACTTTATTGGGTCCTTTAATACTTTTCCCTCGTCTTTCTTTAGCTTCACGTTGGGTTCCATAGGAGTGACTTTTTCTTTTGCCTCCCTTATGATGGAATGATCTAGTAGGTTCCTTGCATAGGCTCGTTGAGTTACGAAATATCCTTGGCTAATTTTCTCAACCTCTAAACCAAGGAAGCAACCTACCTCTCCCAGATTCTTCATGTCAAAACAAAGAGATAGATCATTCCTCAAGTTGGAAATTTCAGCCTCAATACTTCTAGTTACAATCATATCATCCATGTACAAGAGAACCCATCAACTACGTGTTCGATTTTGATTTTACAAACAATCTTGAATTTGCATATGAAGCTTTTAACCACAGAAAATAAGATATTGAGCAACATTACCATACCAAGCTCAGGTTGCTTGTTTTAGGCCATACAACACCTTCTTTAGTTGGCATACATGACTTGGGGACTACTCAGAGACAAACTCAGGTGACTACTGCATAAAAACATCCCTATCTAGCTCTTCATGCAGAAATGCATTCTTCACATCTAGTTGCCATAACTTCCATACCTTGAATGCAGCAACATGATGGTCCTCACGGTCACCATTTTTGCTATGGGGCTAAATGTTTCTTTGTAATCTAACCCATAACATTGAGAGAACCTATACCAACTAAACGAGCTTTATACCTGTCAACGGTGCCATCTAACTTTTTCTTCAATTTAAATACCCACTTACAAGAGATCGGCTTACAATTTTCTAGTTTGGCCACTAGTTTCCATGTCTCATTCTTGTTTAGTGCACTTATTTCTTCTTGCATGGCCTTCTCCCAGTCTAGATTTCCCTTTGTTTCTTCATAACAAGTTGGTTCACCTCCACATTGCTACCCATAAAGAAACACGCAACAATGAAATTATTCACTTTATAGTTATTTAAGTATTAAGGCTAACTCTTCTCCCTCATCGAGCACCTTACAACTTGCTCATTCGGTTCATCATTTCTAGGATAAATCTATTTTTCTTCTCCATCATCACTAGTTCCTTTTGCATTTGGCCTCAAGGAACAAAATTTATGTATTGTTGTCATCAAGAGCAGCAAACTTGGGAGTCAGGAAGGTCATTCAAACTTCATCGAACACGATGTCCCTAGAAGTTGCGAACTTCTTTGTTTGAGAATCAATGCATCCTAGCTTTTCCTGTATGGATCATACCCAACAAACACACATGTCCTATTCTTTTTCGTGAACAACCTTTCAAGAATCTGTCACACCTCTTTCGGAGAAGCAACATCGCGAACGTGTTCAATATACTCCTTACTGATAGAAGTTCTTGAGGCATAAAGAGCCTTCCCACACTTGATCTTCCACTCATGTTGCGCTTCAGAGTTTTCTGGAGTCTATGTAGGCATCATATCTATCATGGCAACTAGATCCCACAAGTCTTGCCTTTGGAGATAGGCCTCCATACATATCCTCCAAAACTTGTAATTTGTGCCAACTAACTTCTCCATGCTGGGTTGTCTTTCCCTCTATTAGAGATCTCTATTACGGTAGATAAGGTATTTCACTTATGCAAAACCAGGCTCTGATACCATAGCATAAATGAAAGTTTTATCAGGAATGCTATATCTTTTTATTGTTAAACTTGAATAAAGTAGCTGCCTTTTATAACTCAAGGCTATAAACTTATTCCTAAGATCTCTCCAAAAATCTCGCTAGCACTCTCTATTATTCTAAATAAATTAAAAATATCAAAATAATCGGAACTGATTTATTAATTAAGTAAAAAGAGTAAAGCTGATAAAACTAAAAATCTTAAGAATCAAGGAACCGAATGTTGAAGTGACCATCACATACTTTCTATGTGTTGTCGATTTGTGCTAAGTTTTGACCGAATGTGAATAGTAAAATGGAGATGTATTTAGAAAGTTTAAGAAGCTTCAAGAAGAATCAAGAATGATCTTATATGACATTAATCAAGATTCTATTTACTTTAATTAGTTTCCTATATTACAATTTCCTATTTGCCATTGATTGCTTCTTAAAGGCAAAGACTTACCTTTTATTTTGCATTAGTTAAACTTAAAATGACAATGTTTTAAACTTAAAAAAGGGAAAAAAATACTCCTCCGATTCAAAATATAAGAGTTAGATGAAAAATATATTTTGATCCTACAAATAAGACTCAATTCACTATTTTCCAAAATTCTAATCTTACACATATTGAGATGATTTCTATCAAAGATAGTTCAAATGTATTTTAAAAAAATCAACATTTAATTATTATAAATAACTAATTTAATTATTTTTCTTAATTTATCTAAATTAATTAAGTAGATCTTATATTAAAAATCAAATATAGTATAAAATTCAATATAGTCATCTTATCCAAAACTCTAGATCAAACTAATCAAGAGATTAATTTACTAGTTTGATTGATTAACTCAGGTAGATATTTTTTTTATACAAACTCAGGTAGATATTTAAGAATGCAAGACAACTCTCTCTAAAGACTTATGGCTAAATAGCCCATAACTTTTCAGGAAAAAGGGTAGCTCCTTACAAAAGGAATCATAGTGGCTAGGCCCAGGACTGTTTACATAAGATTGAACTTTAATATTACGTTCCTCTCCCTCTAGTCTGCTCACCCTGTTCTATCCAGATGGATGATTCACGGCCATCAAATAAACGTCAACATCCAGATAACACATTTGCTTACATTTTCCATTTTCCTTCCTTTTTCTTTTGTTGTCAATCATTTAATATAATTCTTCATACAAATGTGAGAGCTTATTCTATTTCTTTTTTTGCCTTTAAAGTAAATGCATATACCCCCCTTATGATTCAACATCATTTCAAAGTGGAAATTTGAAGGTTGTTTTAGGGCTTCATCATGGTTTTGGGGGTGCCATACACCTTTATACCTCCAAAATAAGATGTTGGTCATAATAGAAAAAAATTTAGGCACATAAATATAAAATCACAAGTTTAAATCTATATGAATATAAAAAATCCTTTTAAAAATTTTATCTTTAATTAAACCTAATAATACTTAAATTTAAACCAGTCAAATAACTATATATAAAAAAACGAACGAAACTCGTGATGACATCCCATTGCAACCTTTAATACATGTTTTCTTGCAAGCAGGACAATAATATATTCGTCACCTTCACAAGTCATATGGAAGGAAAGTTCTCTAACACGCGAAAATCACATCATCCGAGGGAATAAACTTCTTTTCTTCATCTTTCTTGTCTCGAAAAGATTTTATAAACTTATAAATTGACGATTCAAACTTAACATCCATCAACTTTGGTATTCATAGGCGAGCAAGATAAACCCCATGCTCAGTGCCCTTCCCAAAAAAAATATGGACTATATTTTTCAACCCGATGCCCGGCCCTACTCGATAAAAATCCTAACTATTTTAGGCTAAACATGGGCGGACTAACATGCCCAAGTTGTGATATTATCTATAAATAATATCTATAATTCATTAAAAA
The DNA here is from genome assembly GCA_037074615.1 of Leucaena leucocephala. Taxonomy (NCBI): domain Eukaryota; kingdom Viridiplantae; phylum Streptophyta; class Magnoliopsida; order Fabales; family Fabaceae; genus Leucaena; species Leucaena leucocephala. The sequence goes on from CM073527.1 coordinate 4,393,578, forward strand.
TAAGTTAACAAAAAGATAATAATTAAAGTATTGAAATTCATTGCATATAAAAAAAACTTTAAAATCTAAGTAATTTGTAATTGTAACTTTGTATCAACTTTTCAAATATTGATAGGAATAAAGTATCTTAAAAAAATAAAATAAATAATTATAATTTATAATAGAATCATATTATGATTAGTAAAGTTAAAGAAAAAGAAAAAATCAATATAGTTATAAATATTAAAAGACACAACTTACTTACTTAACTACTTATATTTCTAAAATAACCATTTAGTCACCAGTAGTTATCATATTCTCCCTTCCAAGTGTAGCATCTATGGAGAAAAAGTAAAAAAAAAATAAAAGAATGAGTGTTCATGGGCAGGGTAGGGCAGGACAACCCCACTGCCCGGTGCCCAGCCCGAAAAAAGCATAGGCTGCATTTTGCAACCCGATACCCTGCCCTGCCCTATATTTATCAGACTGGGCAGAACTTTTTTTTCGCGGGCTCAGGTGAGTATACTAAGCCGCGGGCTTTATGAATACCCCTACATGCATGCATATAGAAGTGATTTCCCAGAAATAATTACAGCACACTTTAAAATGTACATGACATTACCAAACGAATATTTACCTTATTTGACAAGGAAAAGGACCAATTTGAAAATGAGAAAATCAGGATCAAATTAACAGCTTACAAAGTTCAAAGACCAATAGTAAGTAAACATCACAGAAACAATCTCCCATCCACCCAACCCAACCTCTTCAAAGAACAAAAAAGGTTGTTATTCACAAACAAGACATATCTGAGGTGAAAGGATCAGACCATGTTTTACTTCAGGATGCAGTGGGTTCAGCCCCATCATGTAGGGCACAACAAATTGTGGCTTTATGATGACCTTGGTAAACCCTAATATCTTCACCAGTTGACATAGACCAGAGCCTTGCTGTTGTATCAGATGAAGCTGCAGTAACAAGATAATGTTGGCTTATAAAATTCAGAACATCATCGATTGGAAAAGAATGAAATGAAACGAAATGAAAGGGAAAGGAAAAATAGTGGGTAGGTGGGATGTGAAATGGCACTTTCCTCCTGGCTTTAAAAAATCATATATATATATATATATATATATTTCAGTAATGATAACAGGAATATAAACGATATTATGGAACAGAAGTTTTTTCTCTTTTTATCCCACTCTTCCTTTCAATGGTACCAAATGTACCTTAAAATTAATACCCTCTGAGACTAAATATGCTTCGTACAAAAATTACCAATATTCCAAATTGACAATTTGACAGTACAAAGATAAAAGGAAAGGAATTAGGGAAAAAGAATACAGGAAATTATAATTACCAGCCCCCGTTTTAAAATATCTTGTTTAGCTCTATTATAGTTTTTTTCATTACCACCTAAAAGTTAAATTGATAAACAGTCTCATTCTTGAAAATATATGTTGTTTCCGCCCTTTAAAACTTGTACATGGATAGAAATGATATTTTAAAGTAGGAGCTATCCACTTAATCCTAGCAATAGCATTGTAATTATGTGAACCATACATTTAATTATGAAAATGTCCATCAATTTAAATATTTCAAAGGGCGGTTATTTGATAGTTAAACAAACTTCAATATTTTTTAGCCCAAACCACAAGCGTATGTGTATTAAATAACACACTTCAGAGTTTAAACCACACAATTGCGGACTGATAAGCGCAACTGGATAAGCTACAAATTTGTCAAAACAATAGTTCTTGTTGTCAAAACAATATTTAATTTTGAAAACTTATTGAGGCCACAAAGTAACTATTTCCTATCATTCAAAATCTACCATGTACCTGTAATTAGGTAGGCACCATCCACAGAGAAGACACAATCCCACACCCAGCGCTGGTGACCTGCAATGCACAAATTGTTGAAGGCAGTTAAAATGCTTCTGAGAAAACATGAAGTAAAGAAGCACTAAATTTGCAAATGACTTCATGAACTACCTATCAGAGTCTTCTCTAGTGTGAAACCATCAACATTCCATATCTTGACAGTATGATCAGAAGATGCAGTAGCCAAATATCTAGCAAAAATAAAGCCAGTCAAAAACTTCAATAGCATTTTATAACAGAAAAAGGTATATTAATACTGAGACAGTGCTTCAATATTCTGAATGTTCTGAATGTGCTATGTTTCAAAATTAAGATAATACAAAGTGTGGAACATACACAATAGAACAACTATGCTTATAGACGGCATGGTCTTACAAAGCTTATTATAGTCAAGAATGAGGAAAATGACCGTCAATATGTAAGGAAGGGTGCATAGGCAAGCGTGTAAACACGCAGATGCTTAACTTTATCAGAACAATGAATAAGATCATGACACTATTAATAATGAACTCAAAAGTCTAGGGCATAGAAACTCGTTATGAGCAAAAACGAAACTCATTAAAGTCTACCGAAGATATAGCAAAACTTACCATAGAAGAAAGCTATAATTTATCTTTATGCAAGTGGTAGATATATTGTTATTCTATTGGTTTCCTCATTAGGAAGAAACCTTATTTTATTATTGTTTTGATTTCCTTCTTGGGTAAGGAAACTTGTAAGTGGCTTCTACAAATAGTCACCTAAATGACTTATGGATGGAGATTGGATGAATGAAAAATTCTGATGCTATGAGCTTCAGTTTTCTCCCCCACTGTCTCTGTTTCTCATCCCCAACTAATTCTGTTCTGTTCTTCCTTCCCCTACCTCTGTTTCTATGTTCTCTTCCCCCTCAACCCCTCTGATTGCATTAGATCTGTGAGTGTGTGAGTGGTGTTACATAAATTATACAATCTCAAGCATGTCTAAAAGAAAGAAGGAAAAATATAAGTCATACAAAATTTGAGTTCCATATATTAGCAATCGTTACTTTTAATCAGTAATTGCTTGCTTTCATTTTTCAAGCTAGCACCATTCCAACTCAACATATACCTTTTTTAGTACATTTATTTTCCTTTTGGGGAGAGTATGAGATCATTCATTAGACCCTGATTCTTATTGATGACCAAAAGATTCTCATAATAGTTTAGTAGTTAGTTTGTCATGAAAGTATCTTACTGATTCTAACTTAACAAGTATTTGTTGGATTGATGACAAGTGGTTAATCAATCCCAACAGATTATCAGGTCTTAACTTGACAGGTTTGGTAAGGAACCAAGAAAACGCATCAAAATACTAATATGTACCACCTGTGGGGTTCACAGAACTCAGGTGAAAGGAGACATTTGAGAATGTAACCCCTATGTGCTTGCAGCTTATGAAGTGGCTCAAAGTTTGTCATGGTCTGTACAAAACTCCACAAGGAAAAATCAGCGAAGTTCAAGGCAAGGCTAAGAGGATAGCTTCTATGTGTACGAGTGCACAACCTGAGTTCCACGCAAAAGACGCCATACATAACACGTCCCATGATTATTTGCTGCAACTACCAAGCTCCCATCCCACATAACTGTTAAAGAACGTACAGCTGTGTCCACCTCTGGCACCTACATTTCCCCAGGAGGATGATGATATGTTTCATTCATATATCACAGAGAGAAAGAGAGAGAATATACAATGAAATGCGCTGAAGACAATATACCTAATCATAAAGAGATTGTTACATGACCTTCCAATTTCCATCCAGGATTATATAACTATAATCCAATAAAAAAAGATATGAATCTATATTATAGTACATGTGAGGTCAAAGTGATAGCACCATGTGTCTGAAACAATCAGATTCATAAAGCTGCATGATTTAATGTAAATATATTCTTTCATTCCAGCTATATGATCACAAAGAATAGATCTAACATTTTAGAAAAAAAATTCTACCAGATAAAACATTCAACAAAATGTCATACCAATTCACAGCTGCATGAGTTTGCAGTCAAATCCCACACACGAATATTACCATTTTGGTCACCAGATATTAGTTCAGTCTGCGAGATCAAAATGCCAAATGAATGATAATTGCAAAGTAAGGAACTGAGAAAAACAATTAATGAAAGTGTAATTGGAGAATGATAAAACGGAGTCTAATGACTGGAGAACACTTAAGACATAAAAGTTGGCAGAAAAGAAATGATACTGAAGCGTGAGCGCAGTATAACTATGCTAATGCAGACCTAGAAAGCATAGAAATTGGTACGGACAGGGGCTCAACTGACGGAATCAGAGCAAAACCACAATATTTAAAGTGTCTGTATGCAATTTAAATTCTTGCATCTTCTCTAATACAAGTGTACAACATGTATTGGACGTGGACCCAGATACCATTTTAAGTGTATGTGATTCATACTCTGGTCAGAATCCATCGCATATCAGGACAAATAATAATCCATAAGTAGCATCAAACATCTTAACAAAAGTTGATTTCACAGTCCCAAGGTAGCTCCAAGGATCTTTTAAATCTAGACATACAGAATAGGCTATTTTATCATCTTGTTTTTTTAAATCAAAACATATAAGCCAAAGCCATCCACCAGAGGTAATAGCAAAATTATTTTAGCATTAGTTAGACCATGATTTTCCAAAGTTCCCTTTGTGTTCAAATGATAGTCCAACTATTCAATTGTGATATGAATCTCCATTATTTGCAGCTCAATATTTTGCGAAGACAAGCCACCAAACTACACTTACGATCAGCTGCTGCAAGAAGTAATGAATCGACATTCAAATTGCAAGTGTTAAGCCCCATTAAAGTGGCAAGTAAATTAAATAAAATGAAGGGAAAAAATAATAAAAACTGATAATCAATGCGTAGAAAGATCCTTTTAGCCATAGTTAATATGACAATTCACATAGTAATTATCACTTTTATATTTCTCGCAATATTTATGTTGTCAATAATATAATTCTAACCCAGAAACAGCTTTAACATCCCTACATAGATGGTTAAACATAACCTGATTTGGATGTAGCACAACAGTATTCACTGCTGCACGACTTTCATATTCTCTCTGACAACCTGGTGCCCTGCATTTTTCATCAAATTAAGTCTATTACTAGCAGATTTTAAGGGCATGATCTGATACTTAAGAGACACATATTGAAAGAGATCAGCTTCACCTTAAATCCCAAATCTTAACTGTGCCATCCTCTGAACCTGAATACATCCAATTTCCATCGCATTGGAATCCCACTGCCATTACATTATTAGTATGTGAATCATAGCTCATTACCTGCCACACAATTGGGAACAAAATGCTCAGGAACCAGATAGAATGTTGATTCTGAAGTGATTGTATTAGTAGAAAGACATACAGGTTGAGTGGTATTTGAGTTAACATCAAATAATCGTATGTGGGGATTACCAGCTGCAGCCAGGTAACGTTTATCTGGGGTTATTTCTAGGCGATTGACTTGCTACACAAATCAGATAGGGAGAAGTCAGTAGCAATATGTGGATCTTAAAAGCATCAGAAATAATATCTCTTCATAAAGCAGAAACGTCCTAAACGTACTGTATCAACATGGAAACAAGACATGACACAGTAAGAATGCTGCAACACGATAGAAAAGGTGGTTTTTAAGCGCAACTTGAAGTTTTTGTCATGCATTTGATACAAGTGTCAGATACATATTAGATACAATATGTGTGTTATAGGTATTGGTGCTTCATAGGTAACAACCATTCAACAATAAGAAGACATAGAACCAGATAGTTTTTATATCATAATTTAACATTAAATATACAAGTTTAGCTTATTCAACATTTAAGTTATTCATTTCCCTAAAAAAATGTTATGCCATTTTGCCTGATTATATTTATTAACTCTTGCTGAAAATTAACTTGATACAATCAAAAGTTATTTATTATTTCATGGAAAACACAATAGAGCAACAGAGCTCACATGTAAAGATTACAACACACCTTTTTCCTTCCATCTAAAACTTGATTCAGACAATATTCCAAGAATTAAGATAGTTTATCAAGATTTTTTTGCATTATGATAAAGATGGCTGTCAAAGGGTTTTCCAAAGAGTCCCCAAAAAACTGCACAAATGAAAATTTTGTTGTGTTGAAGAGAAAAACAGTTTGTTGAATCATGGAATAGCATCCTCACTAGTTCAATAGATATTCATGAAAAGGTACAAGTAGCATCACAATATTAAACATGGGAGTTATCAACCCACCATTTCTATTAATTTGAAAATTGAAAAAGTAAATCTATTCATGATCTACAGAGCCATGTGATTAGTCCGGCAATAACGTTTTATTTATTAATGAATTATGAATTATAAAAAAATTGAAATGGAAATTCATCTTTAAACCTCATTGTTATCAAGCCATGATCTAATTCAGTGTAAGGTTTATATTTAGATGCTCAATCATATGACAACCCTTCAAGTGTATTGCCAGATAAAAAAAATTGCAATTTCCCCAATCAACACAAAAAATCACAGGCTTCTAAGGGAAAGAAGGTTAGAATTATATCAAACCGAATCTGGATATTGGATGGTTCGATAGCAACGGCCACTTTTGGCTTCCCAAAAACGAATAGTGTGATCATAACTTGCTGTTGCAAGTATCACCGTTGGCTGGGTCATTGTACTCTCCAAACCAACATTTAGCAACCTAACAGAGCAAATGCCAAACAAATAAAAGGAGTAAATTTTGGCCCAAGAAAGAAACCAATCAAAATAACATCTCCAAGAATAAGTCAGAAATTTGTTTACATTTTCATATTCAAAAGAATTACCCAAACAATATAAATGAGCTTCATAATCATTTTTTTTTTTGTGCAAAGAAGATTGTGTAAACTCCCACCGCTAAACCAAATATGCACTTAATAGAAACTGTGTGTTTTTGCCATTTAGGGTAAAAACATAGCCCATATCAGTTGTCAGCCACGAGAACATGATTTTAGACCTGGATTTTGAGGTTTCAAAGTCCATCTCTTCATTTCCGCTCATCTCTAACCACACCCATTCATCAACCCTTCACCCTTCCATTGATTCCCACCATTCCAATCCATTTTCCACAAATTAAACCTCCATTTCCCCATTCTTCTTCTACATTTCCACTTCAATTTCGTCACCCACTATGGCAGCACCTCTTGGCTTTGATTGGAGAAAGCTTGGAGCTATAAATGGCTAGACTTTGAGATATTTGGCTATGGAAAGGATGACGCCCAAACAGTCTCCAATTTTCTAAACTACATCTTTAGTAGATTTGAAGTACCTAAGGCATTGATAAGTGATCAGGGCACCCATTTCTGCAACACATTACTCTAAGGAGCTCACTGTACAGCATAAAAAACTCAAATTGGCATGTTACCATACTGAGTTGTCTATGGGAAAGCGTGTCATATTCCAGTTGAACTATAACACGACCTATTGAGCTGTTAAGATTTGTAATGTTGATTTTGATTGCAAGTTCAAGAATTAGAAGAGATAAGGCTTAATGAGTTCAATCATTATGAGATTTACAAGATCAAGACCAAACTCATTATGGTGATTTGAAGGATTGAAAGTAGAGGAAAAATAAAACTTCAAAATATTATTAATCTTTTAATGAATGAGAATACAAATAAGCCTTTGTATATGCAAAAATATAAGCTAATAGACTAAACCTAAAATCTATCATAATCCTAGTATCTCAAATTTATTCTTCTAAAATATGATAATTTAATATTCAAATCTAATCTTAAATAATATCCAAAAATTAATTTTAGATAATTAATTAACTAATAAAATATAATATTAATTAATTAATAATTAATTCTAAACTAGCGTATCTCAACACTCCACCTCAATCTGGATCTACAGCTCAAATACTTGTGCTTCTCAACACTCCCCTTCAAGCTGGGAGATAGCTTGGATGTGAGCAGTATCATTATAGAAGAACTAGAACTTTGAATCATTAAACCAGTAGTGATCACTGAAATAAAATTAATTGGATCTTGAATCTGAATCTTAAGACAAATTTACGAATTTGATTAAGATCATCATTGTTGGATGCTTGACAAGAACATTTGCAAAAGAGGAACTTGATGAAGAATCATATATATTATTCAAGAGCAACATGCCCATACAATGATAGTAACTCACTGGGATTTACACACTATCTAACTTCACTTGAGGGAGATGAACTGATCCCATAACCTATGAGATTTTTTTGGAAGAGACCAAAATTACCCTCTTCCATCATATGTATTATTCAAGAGCAACATGCTCATACAATTATGGTAACTACTTGAGTTTACACACTAATCTAACCTCACTTGAGAGAGATGAACTAATCCCATAACCTATAAAATTTGAGACCTAATTTACCCTCTTCCATCATATGTAACTAATCCTCACTTGAAGGCTTGTCTTCTCTTCAGACTTGACCTTTTTCTTCTTCTTTTTAATCTTAATATTCCTACTTTGATACCATGTAAAGATTTGAAGGATTGAAAGTAGAGAAAAATAAAACCTCAAAATATTATTAATCTCTTAATAAATGAAAATACAAATAAGCCTTTATATAAGCAAAAATATAAGCTAATAGATTAAACTTAAAATCTATCATAATCCTAATATGTCAGATTTATTCTTTTAAGATATGATAATTTAATATTCAAATATGATCATAAATAATATCCAAAAATTTATTTTAGAAAATTAATTAAATAACTAATAAAACAATATTAATTAATAATTAATTTTAAACTAGCGTATATCAACACTCCACTTCAAGCTAAATTTATAACTTGAATACTTGTGTTTTTTCAACACTCATCCGTGACTAAAATTTTGAGGAAGAAGTTCAACATGAGGGATAGAGTGCTGCAAGGAAAATTCAAGACCACTTGTTATGGGCCATTTGTGGTGACAAGGGTGCACAGTTTTGGCATGTTGGAGCTCAAAGAAGAATCCACAGGGAAACTCTTTCAAGTCAATGGCCACCTATTGAAGCTATATGAGGAACTAACAAAGCCTCCTTGAGGCCATCATGAAAATCTATCTCTATTCTAATAACTTTTGGTATTTGTATGCATGTTTATAGATGTGAATTATATGGTGTTCAATTTTGTTTTGTTGTCGCTGCCAGTTGTCAACTGAGGATGAAAGATTATTCAAAGGAAAAATTGCTCAATTGGAGGTAATAATTGTTGTTGCTGAAATTTGGATCCTGTTATGAAGTTGTTTCGAATTTGTGATACAGTTTATGTATTGTTATGGATTGAAAATTTTGCTTGTTAATGATAATTGAATTAGGGTTCGATATAGAGTGAAAAAATGTTGTTGTGGGGCCAACTGATTAATTTAAGAGGTTATAGGGCCAAGCTTTCTATTTTTCTAACCTAGTTTATATCTTCCCCTTTAAATTCATTTAAAACAATTCCCCACATTCCAACAAACACCACCTTATTACTTTGATAATACAAGGATTAAATAGCTAGCAACTTCAACTATATTCCAAACCAAATCTTTCTATTCACTAGTAGTTCGGCAACGTAATCAACCTTTCATACTTCAAATCTCTAGTCCAATGATTTCCAATCACCAATTTATAACATTACTAAGTTCAATATAGAAAAACAATTAGCTTATATTTCCTCCAAGCATCTCCTGGAAAATTAAATTATAATTCATAAACATCATGCTCATGAAAATTCCCATCAAAGCTTTTTGAACAACAAAGTAATTTCTCAATGTTTTTTAACTTCCATACTTTGTTATATGATACTTTAATCTCAGCTTGCTAGCCACTTAAACTGAAATTTCTCTTTCAAACATTTCATCAAACATCCATCTTGCATAAAAATTGAAGTTAACAAAACAAGCTTTCCTTTCTTCAGCTTGTAGCAAGGATCCATTAAATTTTCACTTCCCCCATTATATAAACCTATATCAGCAACCACAATGGAAGAAAAGGTTCAAGATTGCCACTTACAAATGAGAGAATGAAGAAACAATGGGGCATGAATGACTGAACCCAAAGCCCTTTCACGACACCAAGCGAAGACAAGGAAAGAAGAAGAAAATGGAGGACAACTGAAAAACGAAGAAGAAAGTTTAAATGGTCTTAGTACAACAGCAACTAACGAAACAGAAAAATAAGAGGATGACGAGCCGTAACAACCGAAACCTGGACAAAAGAGGAAAACGATGGCGGACGGACAACGATGCACGACCACTGGCTATGGCAACACGGATGACGGAATGATGGGAGGAGAACAGAGTTAGGGTTTCAAGTTTCAGGGGCGACGAGCTTCTCCATTTTTCTGCTATATCTTTGTTGTGCGGAAGAAGGAAAAATGATGCTGTGATTTCATTGAACAGAACTTCGGTAATTTTAAGATAGGCTGAAACAAAATAAAAGCTGCCGTAAGCGAGAATTAGGATTCGAACCTTAACTAGGATTCGAATATTGGACCCCTGCTCATTTCATTGCCTCCAATATCACCAAACCCCCAACTTCTAAACTTCTAGAAGAAGGCAATTTGCAAGAAATAATTTAAATATATAGTATATTTGAATAACAATTTATAAATAGTTTACAAAAAAAAATTTAGATAATTTTTAGATAAGAGTTTAAAAAAAATAATTTTAAATAAATAAATATTTTAATAATTATTATTATAAAGATTTTTGTAATTAAAAAATTATTAGAAATGATATAATTTTATTAAAAATATAAGAGAGAAGAGAAAGGACAGAGAATATAAGAAAAAATAAAGGTAAAATATTAATTAAATAGTTTATAAACTTTTTTATTATTCTAGAAGTTAATCTCAGTAATTTATCTAAAATCTTAATTTTAAATTATGGTTTAATCCAAAAAAAATTTGAACAAATATAGTTGTTCGTTTTAAAATTTTTCTAAATCAAAATTTAGACTAAAAACCTTTTTAAAACTTAAATCTTAAAACTTTTTAAACATACACATAATAAACTTATATTGATTTTATTTTTTTTATTTATTTTTGGAACCATTATAGAAATCAAACCAAGCGCCTTACCTATGAATAGCTCTAGTGCATTGTTTGGTATGAGGAATTTGGATTGAAGGGCAGGGGAGAGAAAGGGAGGGATTTTGCTTGCCTCCCTTTGTTTGGCTCCATAAAATATTTAGGAGGTTTTAAAATTTTCCCTCCCCTCCCCAACTTTACCTCCCCTCCAAATTTGGGGGAATTTGGAGAGGAGGTATGAAATTATTATTATATAATATTAATATACTCATAATTTTTTAATATCCCAATATTATCTTTATATTATATTTTATTAAAATATTCTATAAAATAATATAAGATAAATTTATTTATATAAAAATATTTTTTCTCTTTTTTCTTCCTGAACCAAACAAGGTAATATAAAAATCTCTTCATTCCCTTCCCTTAATCTTAATCCAAACAAGGTAATAATAAAATCCTTCTCCTTCCCTTCCTTCCATTTTCCTCTATTAAAATCCTTCCCCTCCCCTCACCTTTATTGAGCCAAATATAGCCTAAGAAAAACTGATTAAGTAAAGCTAACAATCATTCACAACACTAGGTTTCTTGAATACCAAACTCTGAAGCTACCTTCAGGCTTAGTACTTTAATTAATACCCATTTCATAAAATGTAATTAAACTCAAAATGTGTGAATGTCAAATTAAATTAAGAATTATAATTAAACTTTAAATTGAATAATTGAATCACATCAAATTACCATAAAATATTTTTAAAAGTCTCAATGTGCTAATTGTTATCAGAATACTAAGATAAGAGTAAGGATATTTAAAATCAATATTCAATCACAATTCAATGAATTATAAAACAGAATTAAAGGTAGCAATATATATATAAGGATCCAATAAATTAATTTATCTTAAAAAATCACTAAATATTAACTCAAATCTCAATATAAATTTTTGACCAAAAACAAAGTAATGAAATTAAAGCTAGCTCAATATAATTTGCTAAACATCAACTCAACTAGAATAATCATCTAATTAGAAACATAATTAACATTACAAAGCTCCCAAAATCAAATAGCTAATCCTAACACCTAGGAAATCTTAGGGGTGTTCATGGACAACCCAGTCTTGGTGAATTGTGATAGGACATTATTTTTGTCCAGTATCCCATACAAAAAGTCTTAGTCTCAACTGTGACAAGGACATCCCCATTATAATCTTAAATATATATTAATATTCACTTGTTTATATTATCTTTAAAAATTAAAAATTAGTTATAATAATATACATATATTAATAATATTATTATTTTATACAATATATATAAATATATTTGGATAGAACAGCATCAGGACACCCTCATCCCATATCTCATCCCATCTCAAATCCTATTTTTGTCCTATTCCAGTTTATCTTATCTTAGAAAATTTTAGGACGGGGACAATTCCCGATTGTGAATGGGACTAGCACAAAACAACATGAACACCCATATTACGCATGACTAAATAATATAAACTAGGAAGAAGTCGAAATTCATTCAGGGCTTCGTCCAAAATGATATAATTTTTGTCTGTTCCTTCTTTGTGTTTTTTGTAATTTGAGTCCTTCCTTGTCATATTTTTTTGTCCTTTGCTGTATGGAGAATAGGGCTTGAGTTTAATTTCCAAATTTGCTCAAATTCTCCAAAAAGTACCTATAATAAAAATAAAAATAATGTAGTATCAATTGTCATAAAAATCAATTAATTAAAATTAAACCAGATAACTTTGCCCCTATAAAACACTAAATCAAAGGTACAATAATCCAAGAAATATTTAAATAAGGACCAGAAATAGTGATATAATATACCAAAATGATATGTAAATATATGAAAAAAATGGGTTTGTCATAGCAGTTATGAAGCATATGAATTTCCAAACAAATGGATCAACCTAACTTTTCCAATGCATCTCAATGGTCTAATAATAAGTCCTGCTTAATGGTTCTACAATAGGATTCATTCAACCCCTTTGTGGAATCAAACAAGGTGACCCTTTATTGCCTTATTTATATATTCTCTTCGCTTATGTTTTGTCTTGACTGACTATGCATCTGTGGAAAGGAGTTCAAATATGTAGGGTTGTCATGCCTATTTTGTATCTTTTATATGATGATTACTATTATTTATTCTTCTTTGAGAGTACTTAGCATGTTTTCAAGTTGTCAAAACTATGCTAGAACAACAAGTATAAATCTTTTTTAATTTGTATCACAAATGTTCCCTATATAGATAAAGTCTCTCTTTCTTGCAATCTCTAGGAATTCATTTTTTCCTCTCAATTGGGAAAGTATTTGAGAATGTGGATAAACCCGAGCCATAATAAATATCTCATTTACAACCAAGTCAGAAGAACTTAGCTTGGAAAGCTAAGCTATTATCACAAGTAGCCAGGTTCTCCCTTATCAACTATATTTTGTCTACAACTATGTACATGTCTTGTCTTGCATTAAATGGCCTTAGTATATTTGTGATCATATAGATAGCAAATGCATAAACTTTTTTTGAGGAACGATAGGTAAAAAGAAATCAATTCATTTACTTAAGAAAGATACCATGTACCTCCCTCTTAGTAAAGGTGGTCTGGTGTCAAATCAACCAGTTTGGTAAATAAAGCTCTTCTAGCTAAGCATATTTGGAGAATCATCATTCAGAGACTCCTTCTCTGGTAGGATAAAATAATTTTTTTATAAAAGTAAAAGTAGAAATAAAATTAGGCTAAAAAGAGACTTTAAAAGTTTGTTTGGTATGATAGAAATAAGTATAGAATTTATGTATATTTTTTTATAACTTAGAGTAAAATAGTCTAAAATATTTTTTATATCTTGGGAATAGTTCAAGTTGTCCAAGAATTTTATAATTTGGGATAAAATAGTCTAAAATATTTCACTTCCACTTCCATAATCTCATTTTTCAACTTTTTTGAGGAGCTAAAATGGCCTAAAATGTTAGAAGTGGAAGTGACTTGCATTATACCAAATAAGAGAAATAGAAGATTTCATCTCCACTTCTTTTTCCCCACTTCTACTTCCATTCTACCAAGCGTACCTCAAGTTAAAATACATTGATTTACCTCTCTCTTCTATTGTTAAGAAACCATATAACTCATCCTAGATCTAGAAATGACTATTGGAAAATGCGAAAATTATCACTCATAACTTGGAACAAAATGTAGGATTTGGATCACATATTCCTCTAAAAAATTGTCAATGGTGGCCATTCAAATAGGCTCAACTTTACATACGATCTTAATTAGAGTGGATAACCTTATATTGGATAATTCATTTAGTTGGTTCAATAGATTCTTCTTAGATCTTCTTATGGTCTATTTATTTACCTTTAAATATATGCTCTTTGTGTGGAAACTATTGCACTAAGCAATTCCATTTGACTGTGAAGATGATGAAACTCTTGAGCATATATTTATCTCATGTCTCTATGACACTCTTTTTCCTCCTTTTCAAATTGGTTGAAGCCAACTCTTTATGCACTTTATTTGAATGGCTTTCACAACACTATGCAAAGAATAATTATCCTTCTAAATGTCATATGGCATAAGAGAAACATTGTTGTTCATAATAGTATCATTCAACCTCCACATCATTAGAGAAATCCTTGGTATTTTAACATTTTTCTTCTATAGCTTTCTCCAGTGAGAAGATGGAGGCACCACTTCCTTCATATGGAACAAGTGATCCATTAATAATTCCCTCTTTGAAGAAATAATTGGTCCTTATTGATCTAGAAGAGCAAAGTTCACAGGAAAATGCAATGTCACATCATCATTTGTAATTTTGAACAACTAGTAATATATGTCTACTAAAAATTGAGCTTACTATTCCGATTATTTCTTGTATACTTGTTTGCATGCTGCTCTTTATTGGATTATTTTTTTTGGAGGTAGGTTACTCAGGATTCTTTGGAAATCATTTGCATAAGCAAGAAGAGCTTTAATCTGGCAAGATTTAAAAATAATGTTAACATACTTTTCTAATATTTTCTCCTATTTTGCCCCTCCCATTTTCATTCTATTTTTGCTAATTATGTAGGTCTATATTATGAAGGGGCTATGTAGGCTTATTCTCTTAGTAATATCATTTTGACTTCCTCAAAAAAAGAAAAATGGTTCACAACATTATAATTGATACACACATATGTTGTTACATTTCCTTCCTTATAACATATACATTTTTTTCATTCATTTCATTGGGTTTGTTTATATTGTTTATATAATTTATTTACATTAATACGTAATAATATTATATATGATTATATAATTGATTTATATGATTATGGCTTATTTGTTCTTTATATTTGATTATGAGATGAAATTTATTTAATTTATTCTATTCAAATATTTATTCATGTTCTGATTTAAATTGTTGTGTGTATATATATATATATTTATATTTATTAGTATTGCTAACTCCCCTCCTTTATATACATATTGATTTATGTTTCAATATATTTATTTATCTCTATTAACTACTAGAAAAACAATTTTCACGATACTATTTTATGACGGTTAAATCAAAAGATACCGTGAAAAAAAGGTGATGGTATTTTTGTAATTAACTTGATGTTATTTTATTTTTATAGTGATTTTACACAAAATCTGCTGTGAAGAACCTTCCACCCTAGTAAAAAAAAAAAGGTAGGAGTCTATTTTAACTTACCACAACATTTACAAAAATGATGTGATAAATTTTTTAATGGTGCTTATATAAGAAAGTGTTGTTAAAATATCTTTATATGGCATTTTTGACAAAAATTGCTGTAAAAAGATTTTGAATTTAAAAACTCTATCGCAAAACTGTATTCACAATTTTACTTTTTCCATACGTCGTTGTGGCCCCTTCATCATACCCCACCACATATCTCAATAACAACCAATGATTGGTTTTTTCTCAAGTTTCTGACATCACCATCCATTCTGTAACTATCACATATTGTAAGTTTTCCCTTTAATTTGACAACCATAGTAAATGACTATGTAGAACAATGAATCGTAGTTAGATGAAAGTTAAGAGAATTAATAAAGAATGTGAGGGTGGGGTTGAAAGGTATTTTGAGTTTGCTTAGAGAAATGCACATAATAAAAGTGATGGTTGTATTATTGTCCTTGTGTCAAGTGTTTAAATATTAGCCGACAGAGTATTCTTGATTTAAAAGAGCATCAATTTAAGGTACACAAATTGGATCTAGCATAGTAAAATTAGAAAGACTTCTTTGTCTAGAAAGGAGAAAGTTGTGAATGATGACTTTGGTAATAGAATTTAGAATATATTTTGTGATATTGGGGCCGAGCCTTTTGAAAAGTTCTCTTCAACATGTGAATGGATGCAAAGTGATGCAGAAACACCTTTGTACCCTAGGAGTAAAGATAATTACACAAGATTGACAATTGCATTAAAGTTGATGAACTTAAAGGCAAGAAATAGTTGGACTAATAATGTAACGTCCTAACTCTAAACATACCATACTTTACACAACTGCACAATGCACTTGCATTTATCATGGTAATTAAAGGAATTAGTTAAAATTTTCTAATAGGCAACTGGATAACCATAATATAAAAGGAACACCCTTCCCTTAGGTGTATCATAGTCATAAACCTTACCTTTGCGCTATAACCATGTTAGAAAAAGGACCTAGCTCCAATGTGGTTATAAAAAGTTTGCCTTGTAACTGGTTGATAGTTGTGTAGCAATTAATGAATTCAAATTTCTAATAATTAAATATCCTATCCACTAGATTAACTTATTCGAAGTCAATTGAAAGTTCATGCAGGTAGACAACCTTCCAAGGCATAATGGGATGGAATAACATCTAAATAGTCCACAGAAATAAATAACTTAAGAAACAAATAAAATAGCCAAATGTCCCAATTAGTTCTAGGTGGCAACATAAACTAAACAAATATAAATGACCTATAGAGAGCGGTCACCAATTATATGATCCGATGCCTCTAATGCTTTCCCTGTTGCGCCTTCTCTGCTTCACTCACATGAAAATGGTAAATAATAACATTGTGAGACCACTGTCTCAGTAACATGAGTCCCTACCCACCCTACTTACTAGTACCCCTATAAGGTATCAAGTGTTATAACAATATCCAAGATAAGTAGGCAATACAAGTAGCCCTACAATAACTCATTTATACTCAATTATTGTTCAATTCCCACATTATAACCTCACACCAGTTGACTTCAACGTATGGGCTAAGTATAGATCATGTGACTGACAACTCTCACAAGCTTCCCATATGTGTAATGCGGAACAACCAAAGTTGACATAACACATACGGCACTGGTTTCCTATAAAAAGGTATGCTGCCCTGTGGGTTTACTACACAATATCCTAGTAGGGCTACTACCATTGGGGTATACTATCTTAGGATATTTTTAGAGTATCACAATAAGGGTGTACTACCCTATCAAAGGCCAACCATAGTGCGCGTTATGAAGGTAAACCACATGGTTAAGTATCAAGTATCCATCATAATACCTTCCCATAATATTATTTAGTTCAATTACATAAATACAACTCCGTTCACATAGGCATATATGCATGTCAAATTCTATTCACATCAATATCTTACCATTTAATGTCCATGATTCCATATCACAGCTGTACATTATATTTAAAAAATAATAACACAGTTCCAACATGCATCTCAACATTGATCAAACAAACAATGAATAAATCCGTATGGCAAATTCTAGGCTACTCACCATGGTGAACTGCACAAAATGTTAGCAGTTGCCAAAAATTCAATATTAGATCTTCTATCCAATCCTAAGGTCCCAAAGTCCATAGTTTTCTACATACAATTGTCCCAAGAGGCCAACCCTAGGTTCCACAAGTTATTCTATCCCAATTTATTTAAGATACATCATAGGGGTTCTTATTTACTCTAAATTTTTATAGAGGTATCATCAAATAAATTATATAAGAATTCATATTATATATTATTAGTTTTCCAAACTAATAAGAATTGCTCTTGAATTTCCCAAATGGCAATCATAGACAATCTATAATATCAAATGAGTTGATAAACTATCTCCTATAATATTTTTGGGATTAACTCAAACCTCTAAGTGTTCTTAGAGTAACTCAAAAAATTAGTTTTAGTTTGAGTTTAGTTACTCTCACATTAGATGTTTACTCCAAAATCTAACTATTGAAGTTGATAATCTAAATGGTAGGAGGCTGTTATTGAAATGTCATCCTGATCCAACAATGAAAACAATCACAATGGTCAATTTATCATCTAAAGTTTTGTCAACAAAATCCAGAAATAGGGGATCAATATGAAGTTAATAACCTAATAATCCAAAATCAAATCGCAAATCCACTATTGGATATGACGAATAGTATGTCCTCAACATGATGACCAAATTTCACCTTGATCCAACAGTTAAAAAAAGCCAAAAATAAAGCTTTAACAAAATTGCAAAATAATTGCATTTATTTTCCTTATTCCCCAAACTACCTAAAACTTTATAAATCTAAAAATTAATATTAAAACTCAAGACCTGATGACTTACCCCATATGTCTTCGGTATATGGAATTCTCTTAGGCTCCAAGAACGCATAAAAATATTTTACTATGGGCTCACAACTTTAGTTAAGTTGCCACCCATTTAACTCTTAGAGTACGCGTTCAAAAGTGATTTGATGTGATGAAGCTTAGTCCCAAAAATTAAAATTTTGAAAATTGATCATTGGGTACTATTCATGAAGCTTTAACAAAATTGCAAAATAATTGCATTTATTTTTCTTATTCCCCAAACTACCTAAAACTTTATAAATCTAAAAATTAATATTAAAACTCAAGACCTGATGACTTACCCCATGTGTCTTCGGTATATGGAATTCTCTTAGGCTCCAAGAACGCATAAAAATATTTTACTATGGGCTCACAACTTTAGTTAAGTTGCCACCCATTTAACTCTTAGAGTACGCGTTCAAAAGTGATTCGATGTGCTGAAGCTTTACTTAGTCTCAAAAATTAAAATTTTGAAAATTGATCATTAGGTACTGTTCATCGTGCATTTTTTCCATAGTTAGCAGTCTAACTTTGAAAAATCATAACTAATTCTATAAAATTTTTATAAATGTGGTTCAAGTCTCTATTTAAATCTATTTCAATACTCTTTAAGAAAAAAATATAAAACTGGAGATAATCCTTGCAAATTCATATAGTTAATTTATTAAACTTTATTGTTAATTTGGTCGATTAATGTATTTCCAGTTTCACTGCCTCAACTTTGAAAATTAATATCTCATAGTGTATACATTCAATTAAGGAAAACTACCCATTATTTTAAATCTTAGGATGTTAAATATATACTCACCAAATTTTATGGTCAAATTCAACCATTAACTTGGTCAAAATAGGGCTGGAACATTATTGCTCTAGAACCTTCAAATTTACCTTACGAACTTCTTTCTTTAATTATTCTAGCATGCTTGAACCATTATCTTAACTTCTCATACATTAATATACTCATATAAACATGTTATAATTATTTTATATAATTTCATTACATAAATTGACACAATACATAACATTTACATAATTGGAAGATCAATCATGTCATGCTAGAACATGCAATTCTCCACTTTTCTTCTTCCATCATTGGCTCCTCTTCATACATCTTCCATAATGCTTGACCTATATTGGTTGGTTAATGGAGGGGTGATATTCTAGGAATTCTCAGTATTAAATCATACCATTAATACATGAAACTATATGACTAAAGAATAGCATGCTTGCTTTCATGAATTCATGCTAACATTATGACATTCAAGCATGCTTCATGGTTTCCTATATCATACAAATGGCCATGGTGTATATGGAAACAGTAATATCATTCACTCATCCATGCTTAAAATATTCAAGTAAAGCAATCAAATATGTTACACACAAGCATAGCACATAAGCGCACAATGAAAGGTAAGTTTTTCATAGTTCTTGAACTTGAATAAGCTTTTCTCTTGTTCTTGAACTTGCTCTCTAAGCTTCTCATCCAATGAGTGGCATGACCAACCTTATCAATTTATCCTCTTAGGTTTCTCAAGGTCCTACATATAGCCACATTGATCATACAACTCATTAGGATTAACAACTCACACAATGTGGAAGACTAGCTCACTTGAACTTAAAGTCTTTCTCTCAATTTTACGATTAGTGTTCTAACTTTTTAAATTCATTCTCATAGGCCAATCCTACATATTTTATTTGAACAATCCAAATATGAGTTTGGATTTATCAAACTCACACTCCTTCCTCATGAAATTGTCTTGGCCAAGAGGTTGTCCATTCTTAGTGCAAAAATTCCACTTTTAATTCTAATGCTTCCAACTTCACTTTCTTAACTTGTTTCAACATAATTTTCTATTCTAAATCCATTTGAAGCCTTAGAATTGTCAAAATAAAATCCTAGGCACTTGAACACAGTAAGGGTGTGGCACTCATTTAGGCAGCCAATTCATGAAATTCAATCAACTATAAGCTAGAATACCTTGAATCCTACTCTAGATCCTTTACTCATATATCTAACATCATACTTTTATTTCAGTAAAATTTCCAGATTCAAATATCAAAAGCATCACAAGAGTTCAAGCTTCCAAATCCATTAAAATTCATACCTAATAACCATCATTTTAATAACCAAAAGAAATTAAGCTAACCAATAGTAGAGTAAAGCTAACCTAGGTCGATTTATAAAGAGCCTAATGGATGCTAAAGTTCATAATTAATCAAATGAGTCACAAATTAACAAATTAATGCAATAATTTATGAGATGAGATATTGACTAAAATGAGATATTGACTAAGTTCTGAATGTAAATCCTATGCTACTGTTTATGATGATGAGATGAATCAATGGCAAGTATGTTCCCTTAGATATTACCTTATGTTCCCTTAGATATTACCTTACCTTCTTTATTCATAAAATATTTGAAGTTAATTATTTAAATTAGAATATGTTAGCTAACAACTTGCCAGTTAAATCTCAATCAAAGCTACAACTTGCAGACATTGAATAAAGAAATATAAATCATTCAACTCAAGAGATACAAGAAGATGAATTAAACATATATAATTGTACTCTTATAATTATTTTAATTAACCACAACCATGTCCAACTAGTTCAAGGATGAGAATCAATGAAAGCATCAACTATGTGAAAAGAGGAAATCCAACTCGATTCCTTAATCATTAATCATCTACTAACTCTAATTGATTCAATAATTTCATAATTAAATACATCAACTCAATACAATCAAATTTAAATTAAAGACACAATGAACTCCTTATTTTAAAGTAAGGATTTTGGTTCAACTTTATCTCTAAGAGAGGTCAATAGATTTAGCTTTCTATTGTTGTCAAGACTTCAACAGCAGCAGTAAAACCAGTAATAGACATGGTAAATGTAAAAGGAGAAGACAAAATAACATCAGAACTTTCCTCTGGTTCAATTGCCTAGAACAGAGGAAAGCTGCAGATAGAGAGGTGAATGCGATGGTGTGAGATAGATAGAAAATAGAGTAGATTCAGTGAGCTGAGACGTGTGGGAGTTGTGATGAATGGTATCAGATGTATGGAATGATAGAATGGAGTGGCAGCTGTGTGATGTGAATAAAATGGGTACTGTCATGTGTGTGATAATTTATATAGGAGGAGTGTGGAATGAGTGATGTGGGTTAAATGGAGTGAATAGCAACTAAAATAAATGTGTGATGTAAGGTGTGTCTTCTACATGCTATCGACCAGCTGTTAGCCCAATTGCTTATGTTCAACATTTTGTCTATGTGATTCTGTTAGCCCATTTGTTCAGTCTAGCACATGCTTAATCTATTAACTTCTCCCTTCCAGCACATATTTAAATCTTCTCTTGTTCAGCTGCCAACTAGCTTCCACCTAATATGCTACTGTATTCTTGTAATAGAAATTTAATAGATTATTTATCCAATTAATCACTAAAATCATAACAATTAATTTCCACTTATTCCATTTTTTTATTTATTGATTTCTCAATATATTGATAAATACGGATAAAAATCAACAATAAAACTCTCTTTAAACATATTAAAATTAATACAAATAAAAATTTATCAATTTCCACATACTTAGCTTTTGTACTCCGAGCAAAATTATGGATCAAAATTGAAATTAAAACACACATGTTTAGCAAATTTGGCAAAACATATTTAGAATAAGTAATTGCAATCATCGATCTTTTCCCTTCAATTAGTAACAGTCCAAACTAATCTCATATCAATCAAGAATCTAACTCGTGCAATTAAACCATATTAAGCAACTAAGTGAGATTCCTCATAAGGTGTAGTGTTTCACTCATTCTCTTATCAAGATAATGTCACTCAACCATCTAACTTAGGCTTCCCATAGGCTTATAGCCATCCTATATCTCCACCACTAAATGTCAAAAGGGTTGTGAATCAAAGTGTCTTTATTAGGTTGTAATGTTGGAAAGGCTAAGTGATGAAATGGAAATGCATGTCAATTATTAATGGAATACTGCACACGATCTTACTTCTTCAAGCTATTTCAACACTTCATCATAATTTGAACTGTGCAACTACAGAAAGTATCAATCATAAGCCAACTTCCTTTCATTGAACACCACATCTTGTCAAATGGTCTATCTCTTTTTCTTTCTTCTTTTCTCTATACTTTTTATGTGCATTTTTCTTTTCTTTTAACTATTGAACCAAATAACAAATACACTAAAGTTTAGATATTCAACAAGTGGTGTAACTTAACAGTTATTTCACAATTAAAGACTTACTGCAAATAACTTGTACAACATTCACTAATCAAGGATGGAATTTTAAAAATAAATGAAGGTCTCAAATGGTGTAAGAAAAGGATTTAGTAGTTATTTGTCTACTGTTTAGTCAAAAGGTTTTGAAAGAAATGCCCTTATCACTTTCACAATTTCAAGAAGCTAATACGATTTTGAATCAAGGATTGAGGAAAGTTTTGTAAAGTTAACAAACTAGATGATGTCACATAATGTAAATGAGTATATGTTGGAGGCTCAAAATTGTTCCATATGGCTTACTCACCCTAATCAACTCACCAGGACAAGTTTGCATGAATATTAACCAAATACATGAGATCAATACTTCATTTTGTACAATTTTCAGTAATCAATCAATGAAACAAGCAACTCACTTCATCAAGTTTGCTAATATTAAAAAATATACGTTTAAAATTCAATTTTAAATCTATGACAATACATTCATATAGACCAAGCAACAATCATAATGAAATAGAAGAATTTTTTAGTAGAAGATCACTTGTGGTCAAGATAAAAAGGACATCAGGTCATGACTGTTTTACACAGAGAAGAAATTTTTAGAAATTAAGGAACATTAATAGAGACATAAATGGACACTAGTCGTGACTCATAATCATAGAGAGTAAACTTGTTAAACACACATGCTCTGGTTGTGATCCAAGTGTCAATCCAATCATAACCAAAATTCACAGAGAGTTATAGTCATGATAAAGATAAGCATAGATCACGACTACACATCACAGATGGGTAAACATAAGAAAATATGAACTTCTAGTCACGACAAAAGTAAGCATTGTTCCCAACTAATTTTTATAGAGAAGAGATTTGACATATTTACACACATTAGTCATGACAAGAAAATCACAAGGTCGCGACCAAAATATAGAATCACAATAATTATCTAATTTTATTTACCTATTTCACACACTAAAATTTCATACTTCCCTATACTTAATTTCTACATTGTCCTCAATATGAAGAAGTACTGAAACACATGCAAAGGTAGAAGTAGTGAGGACAAAACTGAACCATAATCCAAGATGAATTTATTAGTTTCTATCTACCCCTACTGACTGATGCAATACTAGCTTAATTTAAAATTTTAGTTTTCTTCATTTGCCTAAGTGTTCTATTGATTTCTTTGTCCAAAGGAAAGAATTCAGAGCTTCTGGTAATGCAATTCATACTTAACAATTATATAAGTTATCTAGTATATAATAGATGTAGCAATTTCATAAATTCTTATCAAGTGATCACATTTTAAAACATTCTGGTCGTGACATAAAATGATTTTTGTCGTATCATGACAAAAAGGAACTTCAAGTTGTAAATGGTAGTCATAAAGAGCAAATTTTGAAAATCAGGATTTTTTTAAAAATCACATAAAGTGAAAGCATGAAATTTGAAGTTTCTGGTTTTGACCAAATGTCACTTCGATCACGACTAAAAATCACAGAGACTAAATATGAATTAAACACTGATTTTTGATCATGACTAAGTGTTAATTTGGTTGTGACTGAAAATCACAGAGAAGAGAACTTGATGAAAAATAGTTTTGGTTAAGACCAAAAAGCACTCTGATGGCAACTAAAAATTACAAAAACTCTCAAAAATCAATTTTTACACTTTATTCGTGACTAGAAAGGCAATTGGCCGCGACTCAATAAGACAAAAACACTAAATTCGCAGAGAAACTAAAACACCTTTATACTTTTTATGTTTTTGAGGCCCATCAGATTGCTTAGGAAACATTAACAAGTAAGGTTCCTCGACAACGGTGCCATTTTAATAAATATCATTTTAATTACTAAAAGAAACTAAGCTAACTAATAGTAGAGTGAAGTTAATCTAAGTTGATTTATAAGGAGCCTAAATAGATACTAAAGTTTCTAATAATCAAATGAGTCACAAATTAACACAATGATTTATGAGATGAGATATTGGCTAAGTTTTGAATATAAATCCTATACTACTGTTTATGATTTTAGGTATTTATGATGATGAGATGAATTAATGACAAGTGTTTTCCCTTAGAGATTACCTTACCTTCATTATCCACAAAATATTGGAGTTAATTAGTTGAATTAGAATAGGTAATAACTTGCCAACTAAATCTTAATCAAATCTACAACTCACACACATTGAATAGAGAAATATAAATCATTTACTTAAGAGATAGAATAAGATGAATTAAACAGATACAACTGTACTCTGTTATAATTACTCTAATTAACCACATCTATGTCTAACTAGTTTAAGGATGAGAATCAATCAAAGTATCAATTATGTAAAAATAGAAAATACAAGTCAATTCCCTAATCATTAATCATATACTAACTCTAATTGATTTAATAATTCCTAAATTAACTACATCAACTCGATACAATCAAATCTGAATTAAAGACACAATGAACTTCATATTTCAAAGTAAGGATTCTAGTTCAGCTTTATCTCCAAGAGAGGATAATGGATCTAGCCTTCCATTACTATCAAGACTTCAATAATAGCAATAAAACCAACAGTAGTCATGGTGAAGATAGAAGGAGAAGATGAAATGACGGCAGAACTTTTCTCTAGTTCTATTGGCTAGAATAGAGAAAAGTTGCAGATGGAGAGGGAGAATGAGATGGCGTGAGAGAGATAGGAAATGGAGTAGAGTCAGTGAGCTAAGACGTGTGGGAGCTATGATGAATGGTATCAGGTGTATGGAATGAGAGAATTGAGTAGCAGCTATATGATATGAATAGAATGGGGACTATCCTACATGTGATGATTTATATAGGAGGAGTGTGGAATGAGTAATGTGGGCTGAATATAGTAAATAACAGTTGGAATGAATGTGTGATACAAGGTATGTCATCTGCATGCTTTCCACCAGCTATTAGCCCACTTGCTTGTGTTTAGCACCTTGTCTATGTGATTCTGTTACCTCATTTGTTTATTCTAGTACATGCTTAATCTGTTAACTTCTCCCTTCTAGCACATTTTAAATCTTCTCTTGTCCAGCTGTCAACCAACCTCCACCTAATCCATTACTGCATTCTTATAATGGAATTTTAAAAGATTATTTATCCAATTAATCACTAAATCAGCACCTTGTCTATGTGATTCTGTTAGGCCACTTGTTTAGTCTAGCGCATGCTTAATATGTTAACTTCTCCCTTCCAGCACATTTTAAATCTTCTCTTGTTCAGCTATCAACTAACATCCACCTAATCTGTTACTGTATTCTTGTAATAGAAATTTAAAAGATTATTTATCCAATTAATCACTAAAATCATATCAATTAATTTCCACTTGTTCTATTTTTATTTTATTTATTAATTGCAAAATATATTGATAAATGGGGATAAAAATCAATAAGAAAACTCTCTTTAAACATATTAAAATCAATACAAATAAAAGTTTATTAAAGATGAATAATACAAACTACTTGAAAATCAAAAGCTAAAGTTGTCATTTTGCCTTGATTGAAGCTTGATCTTTGCTCTTGCTTTCTTACTTATCCATGATTTCCTTCCTTTCTCTTTCTCTCTCTAAATTTTGCCAGAATTTCCCCAATTTTTCTGTCTTGGTTGTGCATCTCTTGTGGGTATTTATAATGCTTCACTATCTAAAATGCCCTCCAAGTTGCAAGACCTAGTACATATAAGACTTTGTGGCTCTGTATGTTTAAGGTGGATATACCCATTTGAGAGAGATATAAAAATCTTAAAAGGGTATTCTAAGGATCCTTATCAGTTGAGGCATTAATTGTTGAGAGATATGTAGCTGATAGGAATGTTGAGTTTTGAACCACATATCTTGATATAGTAAAGGTAGTTGGATTTCTTCAATCTGGGCATGATCAAGGGAGAAAAATAAGGGAATATGGGGTACCAAAGTGAAGTCCATGCCTTATGAAGTGGTGATGCAAGCACATCTTGATACGTTAAATAATAAGGATGAAGTTTTGCCTTACTTATATGCTTACATGAATATGCTGAGGAACATGAACTTAAGAAAGAGTGATATACCACTAGCTAATGAGTAAAATAAGTCAGTTACAGAGTGGTTCAAGTAAGAAGTATTAAAGGATGATAATTCTTCTGAGACAGTACAAAAAAAATTGTAGGGCCTCATTTTGAGGTTATATTAGGACAAATATGATGTAAATAATTATTCTTATTACATAAGTCAAGATGATAAAAGTACTATATAGAATAGTGATGTGATGGTTGTAGCTAAAGCAATGCATTTGGCTAATTCAAAAGATAAAAACCAAAAATTGGTTTTCATGTCCTATTATAGATTGATTGAAGAGATTTTGGAGGTTACCTACACCAAATTTAAAGTTCATGTCTTTAAATATAAGTGTGTTTATATTAATATTGTGCAAGTAGATGAAGAATTTGGATGTGTTTCAATTGATCTTGAAAGGGTTAGATTGAAAGTTGAGACATTCATTTTAGTAATTCAAGCGATGCAAGTGTTTATGTCACTGGTCTAGCAAATAAAAAAGTATCCATCGTTTGGTGCAGATGATAATGACTTAGGGTTTAACCTCGATGAATCCCTACCTTTCACAACTAATCGACTTAAAATAACTTAGTTTGATTTGGTAGATGATGAATTTGCTATTAGGAATGATCATTGTGAAGGAATTTGGGAGGATCCAATTAGTAAGAACTTAATTAATAGTTCAATTAGTTTATTGTGTGTATTAAATACTTATTTATTTACTAAATTTATTGCATAATTATTATTTCTGATTCTTACATTTGTTGATTATTTTATGAATATGAATTAGATGGTTATGATTAACAGGGTTATGCAAAGACTATTACCTTTAACTGCAAGAAAAGAGGTAGAAGCCCGACCCCATTTGAGTAGAGTGACTAGGATATTTGACAATACATAGCCCACATCAAGGCAATACGTGATAATAGGGCTAAGCTAAAATAGTTATGTAGGTATATGGCACACACTAAGATTAGTATCAAGTATGCCAACTGGAAACTGGTAAAAAATGTGAAAGGATATGGTTTGGGAGGATATTTTGGTACATGTCTAATTATATCTTTTTGTTATTTGTTAAAGTTATTAATGATTAATTACTTCTAACTTTTATATGCATATTATACTTTATTGTAGCTTTATTTTGATATTCCCACCATAGAAGCAATGAGGCATCATATATTGAAGTACTGTGATAAATAGTGGAGAGACTTTAAGTGTGGAAGAAGTTTGTTCAGCAACAGGAAGACCCTGCTTATTAGGTTTGATTCTTATAAACTTAGTAATGAATTTACATTTTAATTAAATAAACTAACTTTGTTAAATTTGCTTCATTTTCATAGAAGTTAAGTAAGGAACTAGCAAATAGCTAAGCAAAATGTGTACCTGTATTACATGTCTTAAGGGGTTATTGCAGTTTAGAAAGGAACCTGATGAAGGAGCAGTTGCAGGCTACATAGAAGGTTGTTGCATCAGGCCCAACTAGAATCATTCTACACATCCAACATTCATCTCGCTAATAAAAATAAAAGGCTATAAGGCTTAAGAAGGGCTAGTATAACACTCCAGACGCTGCAAATGTTGTTGAAAAGATTTAAGTAATTAATTTAAATATAAAACTTTATACATGATTATGTGCTTTCAGTTATTTTAAATTGGTTACTTGTATGTTAAAAGATGAGCTTGAGGAGTAAGTAACCTAAGGGTCATTCGTTCTTGAACATGCCTTGATGAACTATTGTCAAAATTTTGATATTCATTAAGTTTTTAATTGATTATAAATGAATTGTTGCCTTGATAAACAATGAGGAATGATTTGCTTATCTTATCATTGAAATTTTTAGGTGAATTTGTTCATTGGAAATTTTGGTTTAACAATTGGAAATTACTTACTGCATAGTTTTGCTGGCTAGAAATTGATTTATGTTGATTTGGTTCAATGCATGAAGATAGAAAATGAAAATAAAGACAATATAAAAAATAATAATTTTCTACAGTGGTTAAATTGAAAACTGACATAAAAAACTTTGCATAGTGGCTATAGGATAATCTATCGTAGAAAGTTACCTATAATAAGCCTTTAAGAGCACTTATGGAAAGACTTTCCACAACTATTTTTAGCCAAAAACCTCCTTGGAAAGTATTCTTTTTACAGTAGTTAAAAACTATCGTCAAATTCTTCAACTTATTATGTCAACAGAATTCACGCGTGCCTAAAACAACTATGGAAGGTATTTTTTAACCTCCATGAAAAGCTTTTTCTTCAGTAGTGATTTATTGCAATAGATTCTGTGATATATATTTATTTATATTTATATTTATATTTATATTGCAACATATATGGAATATATTGTGTTACTATTTATATATTGGGTCCCTCTCTCCTTCTCTTTTTATATTGATTTATATTGTTTATCTCTCTATATATTATGTGTATTGGAGCACATTATTTATGTTGTTTATATTTCTACTTGTTTATATATATATATATATATATATATATATATATTATTTTGTCAAAGTAGCATTGTTGTCTTGATTTATGGGTTTATGTTAATTATGGGCCACTTGAATACATTCATGATTTTTAATAGTCCAAATATTTTATTCACTATTTTATTTTTATCAATTTTATCATAATTCTAATTGTTATTATTATTTTAGTTTGATCCATGATCAATCTTACCAAACTTGAGCTTATAGCTATTGATGTTACGAGAAAAAATTATTTATCTTGGGTCTTAAATGTTGAATTCTACATAGATGTTAAAGGTATAAGAAATGTTATTTTAAATGAAGCAATCAGTCAAGATAAGGTCAAAGCTACGATTTTTTTTTTCGCTTTGAAGTGTTGAAAGCTAAATAACTAATAGTGACTAATTGTGGAATAATTTAAAAGAAAGGTATAATCACTACAAAAATAGTAATCTTGTTTAAAGTTTGCTATGAAGGGCCACATTTGAGGCTATAAGATTTTAAAACTATAACTGAATATATTTCAATAGTTTTTAAAATAAATTCTCAATTGAAATTATGTGGTGAGAAAGTAACTGATGAGGACTTATTAGAAAAATCCTTTTCAACTTTTCACACTTCAAATGTTCTCCCATATCAAATACCATGAAAAGGGTTTTAAAAAGTATTTTAAATTAATATCATGTCATTTTGTGGCCGAACAAAATAATGACTTGTTGATAAAAAATCATGAGATTCATCCCATTGGTCAGGTCCTACCCTAAAGCGAATGTGGCTAAATGTAATAATCACCATACTTATGGTCGCTGTAGTGGACATGGTCTTGGTTGTGGAAAGAGGCACAATAATTATCATTATCATGGTGGTGGAAGTAACAATTATAAGCCTAATATCCATCAAAAGAAGAAACATAATGAAGTTAAGAAAAAATACAAGGTTGTTCTTTAAAAATTATGAAAAATCTATGTTATCGATATAATATGAAGGGGCACTAGTCATGTACCTGTCGTACACCTAAGCATCTAACAAAACTTTATCAAGCCTCCATAAAAAGTCATTCAAAGAACATGGAAGCGAATGTGAATTTTTAAAATGATGTTGAGGTAAATTTTACAACAAGAAAGGTGATAACAATGAACTAGATAATAGCCTTGATGCTATGGTACACTTTAAGGTGGCTAATTTCTTTAAGAATCATGGAGAAAAATAATAAGAATTTTTTAATTAGTTTGTGCTTTATTTATATTTTTCTAATTTAGTTTATGCTTTATTTATGTTTACTTTCATTTTCTTGTTTTAAGAACATTATTGCTCATAATGTACTTTGAAATTTATTTTAATGCATTTATTTTCTTTTGCTGAAGAATATGGATATTCTTCTTCCTTTTATTGGACATAAGAATGAAAATAGTTGGCTCATAGATAGTGCTACAACAAACCCTATACTCAGATTTAAGAAATAATTTTCTCACCCAACAATATGCAAAGCAAGTATCAATATGATAGTGGGTAATACAAAACTAATTGAAGGCTTCAAAAGAGTAGGACAAATTTGTTATTGATGATACTCTATATTTCTCTATCTCGAAGAATTTAAGTTTTAAAGATATCCACCAAAATAGGTATTATATTAAGACTATAAATGATAAAATATTGAATATTGTTATGAATTACCCCACAATCATCAATCATTAATTCTAGAATATGATAAAATTGAGATTCTAAGCATATGACTATAAATAGGAGGCATACACTATGTATTCGATACCCCAAAAGGGAAGAAGAAATCTTCTTTTCTTTCTCCTTTCTAATAATCTTCTCTTATACTCCATGCTTTCTTTATATTTTAACAAAAATCAACATATTACAATTGTTAGATATAAAGAAAAATGTCACCTTGAAAAAGTATATACATTATCTTCCAGTTTGTACTAGAACTATCTAGAAGTATTTCAGTCCCACATTTCATCAGTAAATAGAGAAAGTTATGCTGGTTAATCTAGTATAATACATAAATTTTATTAGGGTTCTAGATGGTGGATATTTATCTGATAGTTTGAAAGTTATCTAAAATTTTATCAGATTTCATGGACTTCAGGTATAAGTGAGAAAGTTACAGGAAGGTGTGCCCCATGACATCAGGTGTCATGAATCTGCCAGAACCCCAGAAGGAGCTCTGTATGAAAAATTATCCCCATATTAGTGAATTTTGACGGGGAGTTTGAGAACATTCATGATCCGATTATAGAATTTAGCAGTATGTAAGCTTGGATAGAATAAGCTTAGATGACCTCATACACAGGCCCATGATGACGTCAATGAGGGCCTAAAATCCAGGATACCAATTCATCAGTAGAAGGGGCCAGTGTTCAGGAAAGGTGCAAAATTATGAAAATGGCCCTAAATGACTATATTATACCAGTGATGGATGGAGGGCATTTTGGTCATTCTAGATAGGCTAAAAATGTGGGATCTAGTATAAATATGATTAGTAGAGCCAGTATAAGCCCTGAGGCAATATAAAGAGAGGTGAAATAACAATTATACCCTTAGGGTTAACATAGTACAAGAAAGGACACCAAGGGTATTTTTGTCATTTTCTAAGGGATGGATGACAGATAAATACTCAGTCTAACAATGTTAATATTATGAAGAACCTAGACATTGATTTCCAAGAAAGAATACATATCCTAGAATATTATAAAAATTAGGAACAGAAAATAGTTTGATTTTTGTGAAACTGCTCCAATCGGTACCAAACTGGATTGGAATTTTTCCTATAAGTATATTCTACTTTTTCCAGCCAAACATGACCCTAAATGATGTCATGCATGGCATCAAAAGGGGAGGCTTCTAGGGCAAGATTGTGCAAGATTGAATATGGACCATTAGATCAAATAGTAACCAAATCAATCTTGGCCACCCATTTTAACTCAAGCTCATCTATAAATACCCCTCTATTCAGATGGTTTTGGCATGCATGGTGAACCATATGGAAACTCTTGAAAAATTTCCATTTAACCAAGAAAGAAGCACACAAAGTGAAGCAACAATCAAGATAATCATCTCCCTTGATCTTGAGCTTTGTTCTAGGAAGTTAGCTCATGGTTTTAAGGGGTTTTTATGCTATATTTCCCTTATGGTTGCTGCTGGAAGTGATGCCCATATATGATTAAAATATGAGTTTTATGTTATGGATAATTTAGATAAAATTAAATAAGCTAGAATCAAGTGGTATAAGCTTGAAAATTCAAGTATGTTTGGAATTAGGGTTTTGTGTTCTTGCTATTACTGTATGTGACACTGTTCATATGATGGAATTTTATGATTTTCATGCTTTCAATGAGTTTAAAATGGAAAATTGTGTGGGATAAAGTAGGAAAACAAGTATTGGAAGCATTGGAATCAAAATATGAATTTTTGAAAAACAAGGGGGTTACTTCGGTTTGGTACTGTAGCAAGTGATATGTTTTGATTTTGGAAATTTTAGTTTCATATTTGGATTCTAAATAAAATATTATGTGGAAATTAACTATGATAATTTATTTTGGAAAGATGGAAGTATGAAACATAAAATGAAAAAAGAAAGGAAACTAGTGAAAACCTAATCTTGGATTTGGTTTCAAGTTGAATTGTAACTTGATATTACTTTGTAATGGATGGGTTTTGACATTTGTGAAGGAATGAAATCATCTCAAGAAGACCTTAACAAGGATAGCTAAGAGGTAGCAATAATACCTAACTATAATTTCATGTAGGCCTAATTGTTTGCTTGCTTGTTGATTATGGTGTTTGGTTGAACATGAGAATGTGTCATCATGTTGATGATAAGTTATAAATGATTGCAACTCCTTGAAATTTATGTCATGACTATATCTATGCTAGAGTTTGATTATGTACCATTATGAAGTAGATCCCATCTCATGATAACATGTTAAGTATCTAATTAATCATGCATGATATTATAGTTTGTGTAACTTGCTATTGGGATTTCCATAAAATCTAATTCCTTCCATATGCATAACCATATTATAGGTGCTGGAACTTAACAAGGAAAGAGGGTAAGAAGAGATGTATGAGTTTGTGTAATAATTCACATGAGTTACTTGACATTATGGAAGCATATAATAGCATGTATGGATGAATGTTGTATGATTATGTAATTTTGTTCTGAGGCCGTGGTGGTGTGACGATGATTAGGATGCCTTAATCAATGATTTTTAACTTGAAATTTTGTATGATAAGATCTAAGATATAGAGATTTAAATGGACACCAATAAAGCCTCAATTGGTCAAGTATTCGAATTGTTATGATTTTTCTTAATTGAAGTTAAAATCTGGAATCAGGAGAAAGTAAGCGATTGGAGGTAGTGACATTCTGACGTGAATTTTATATAGCAAATGAATAATTTTTTCCATGAGGTTTTGTGAAATTAAAGAGGACATCTAGATATTTAAATCTATAGGTAACACTGTTCATTTGGACAAGTAACCAAAGAGAAATAAATTTTTAAATTTAAGGCAAAGAAGCTGGAACTTCCAGATTTTACCAAATAAATAGTGATTTTTAACGAATAAATTGATTTTATTTGGGTAAGGAGTTTCACATTTTTTATTCAAATATTTATGAAATAGATTTCATTAGAAATTGGAACCATCTCATTTTAAGTTTTCTACAATTAATTATGAATTTTCAAAGTAGGGTACATGTTCTGGAATTACCAAATGAACAATAACATGAACAGTACCCTAGAGCAATTCTGTTGAAAATGAATATTTCCAAAGAAAATGATCATGTAATTGGTTCCAATAACTTCTAATGAAGCATAATTGAGGTTGAAAGTAAGGATGTGACAATTAAAATATATTAATTGATTAACTTCATAAACTTCAGAAATTTGAAATATATCTCTGTTTTAAGCTACAAACTAATTTCATATTACAAATGATTGATTTAAGTGACAATATGTCTATCTTTCTTATTGTTCTTCATGATAAATCTTTTGAGAAAATTATCTTTATAAGATTACATCATTTATGCCTGAATAATTTATTCAGTATGACGCTTTATTTTCTGTTTCACATGTTAGCTCTAATTAATCGATTGGATAATTGGTTAATATAGAATAACATTTTAAAACAAGCAAAATCTTTATATGATCTTAAAGTGTTTATAAATGAATTAATCTTATACACTTGATCATTGTGTGGGTTATCAAATATGTTTAAGCATGCATTATTCTACTATTATTCTTGTTGTGATTAAATCTATTTAAGTTTAAATTCAATTACTCAAATCCTCACTTCCCATATTTATATACTAATGATTAAATTTTGAAGTGTTTATAGGATCAATACCAAAGAGTTCAAATTCTGTTAACGGCTATAACGGACTTTCAACGACAAAAAGACAAAAGCCTTAACAGCTATAACGGCTAGTTCAACGGTCATATTTCCAACGAATAGAAAACTCAATGGAAATAATGCCAACAGTTAGAAGATCAACTATAAATAGAAAAGGATTAAAAGTTATGAGGTTGGCGACTAATGATGACAATAAACTATTAACGAGATTAATACAAGCCATAAAAGAGCCAAAACTTAATGGTCATTCAACTCTCTGTTCTTTATGTTTCATTTCTTTTGTGAGAGATTTATAATGAGCTACAATGTCTATTCATTCACTCTATCTTAGAGTTAGATATACCCTTAATTCTTCATCTTTTTTAGAGTAAAACCTTATAATTAGGGTATTCAAGGTTAGGACTTGCTTGAATCTGTTTAAAGGGGAGATTGCTATTGGAGTATGAAGTAACCTCAAGTTTGAGGGGGTACAAAATTAGCTGTTAAAATTGAGGTTGTAAAGGCTACCAATAGCCCGTTGTAATCTTGGTAAATAGTGAATTGGAAAATTTCAGTGAGAAGCTAAGGACTAGATGTAGATCAAGAAAAGATTGAACCAGGATAATATCTATGTGTAAATTCTTTTTCTTTAACTCTTTGATTTCTAGTAACTTATTTTAATTTTAAATAAAAGCTTTTCAAATTGTTGTTTTACTTATGAGAATTTCCAAGAGTCAAAATTGTTTCACTCCCTCTTGGGTGATCCAGCCTATATACCTAAAATTAACATTTGGTATCAAAGCAAGTCACTTGTCTAAAGGATATAAAGATCTTAAGTTTAAAGATCATGGCTAGATTTTAGTGAAATGCTTTCGGAAGGTTTTGATTTTACAGTTCCTCCTATTTTAGAAAATTCTGAGTTTTTGTATTTGAAAAGTCGAATGATCAATTTTCTTAAAAGCTCTTGATTTTGATATGAGGGATATCCTTCCAAATGAATTTGACTTTAACCAAGAAAGAATTGAAATGAAAATGAAAAGAAACTATTTTTCTTGAATCTTAGAGTAAGGAAAATTTTGTATAATGTTGTTTCTGAAAAATATTACTTGAAAATAAAATTTGCTGAAATGTCAGAGAAATTTTTAATACACTTGAATCTATTTATTTCTCTGATCTTTCTACTCAAAGTGTTAATGGTTCATCAAAATTGGAAAATGATTTATCTAATCACGATGAATAAATGGAAGCAAGGAGTTTTAACGGAGAAATCTAAACTAACTTCCATGAATATGCCAACACAAAGTAGCAAGAGGGAAGAAGAGAATCAAGAAGAGCTAAGTACATATGAAATTGAAAAATATCATCTTAAGCTCAAAAAATTTCGTCGGTAAAAAGTTTCAATTTTTTGTCATTTTAAGAAAAATAATTTTAAAAATTTTCAAGATATGATTTTTGAACCAATCATTGATTTTGTCTTGAAAAGCAAAAATATTTTACATTTCAATGATATTACTGGAACATATAGCAGAGAGGAAGAAATTTTGCACAATCTTTTTAAACCTCTTCCACTCAACCGACACAATTCTTGAAAGTATTCTTATCATATAATTACTTGCAATTATTATCGTAAATAAGGTTATATTTATTAGACATGGCATTTGAGAAGAAATTCAAATGTGAGAAATAAATTTATCCGGGTTCCTAAAGGACAATTAAGGTCTAAAACCAATGACCAAGGACCCAAAGCTAAATGGGAACCATAGTGTCCTTTTAGTGTGCCAAATGTGCTAAACAACCTTCAGAAGAATGGATAAGATACAAGGACAACTAGGCTTCTGAGAGTTCCTTGTGTATCAGTGAAAGCTACATCACCTAAGAGAACTCAACAAGTTAACATTGCTGATATGTCAAAGACAATTTAGAAGAAGCAATGGAGAAAGCCAAATGAGTACGTTCTACCTCAAGAATGGACTATCATAGAGTACCATTCAACTATCTTAAGGAGAACAATAGAAGAAGAAAGATCTCTCATGCTTCAAAGTCTAAAACAGTTGAGAGACCATTGCAAACATTTGTCAAAAGCAATCAAAAGATGCAATGGGTTTGTAAAGGCAATTCTTCTTCCAGTAAAGGTACAATGGTAAACTTCATGAATCATCATGTTTAACATCTTTGAAGTTTACATCTGTATCTTTAAAAAGTGAACATTGCAATTGATTTCAATTTTTTATACTCCTAAAGAAACATAATTGACAAATTTTTTCTTTCAAAAGGAGAAAAACCAATGTTCATAAGTACAAATCTTTTATGCATACATGTTTTGAAAAAAGAAAAATATTTCTTTTATGCATAAAGACATTTATCCTTCACTATGCTCAATTATTTCAAATTGATCATATTCTCTGAACATATGAAGTGTACTGGGTTTTCTATAGACTAACTAAAAATGGATCCAAGTGAAGTTGGATAGCATGAAAGAAAAGTTTTATATTGTAGGAAAGCTACACCTCAGGAAAATATACAATGGAACAAGAGCAATAATGGTGAATCTATTCCTACTCTTGTGTTTATTAAATTAATTCATATTTGGGTAATGAATATTTGTTTTTGATTGAATTCCATTAGCAATAGTTCTTTAAAGTTTTTTTATATATTTTCTTATTGCTAAATGGGTTATGCATAGTTGTATTTTCAAAATATTATTTTTGAGAATTTCAATTCATAAATTTATCTTAATTTATAAATTTGCATATTTATGATTTCAAAAGTGAGATTGAGATTTCAAATCCATGCATCAATTGATTTTACAAAATGTATATGTGTTTTAAAAATATTGTCTCTTAAAAGATCAAGTTTTTTAAGCATACTCACTTGTATTCACTGGAAAAATGATATATTTTGATGATGAGTTATCTTTGTACAATCTTACATATATTTTAGAAGTCAATCCATTTATGAATACTAACCATTCTCCAAAGAAAGAAAAGTATTTATTTTTATGACAGAAGAATATGGAGGTATCTCAATGAACTACAACAACTTATCAAGATTGAGATAACAGAGGAAATAATCAATGCCAATACAAGATGCTGATCAAAGAAAGGAAGGAAAATGAGTTGATTCATCAAAAAGCAAAAATCTGAATAAGCTTTCTTCAACCTTTTCTTTACATTGCAAATATGGTTATGAAATTTTGATGTTAATGTGTTGTTCATGATATATGTATTTCTATGCCTTAAAATGTTTCATGTGTGAACTTATTTTTCAAAAATTTCAAAAGAAAAGTTAACATTTTTCATTCTTCAATGATTTCCTTTCTATAAGTTAATTGATTAATGATTGTAGTAAATCATAGTGAAAAAGATTTTGAAAGGTGTTTTATGTTGAAATTAATCAAATAAAAGATTGATTAATGAACATTAATCGAGCAATTAATCGATTAATGGATATTGACCATATGTTAAAAGTTGTGTTTATTGAGAATTAATCCATTGATTGATCGATTAATGGTAATTAATTGAACATCTAATCGATTAATTATGGTTAAAATGGTGTTTAATGTTATTTTATTCACAATTAATTGATTAATCATTCAATTAATTAGAATTAATCCAACACCTAATCGATTAATTGATGAAATTAATCGATTAATGAGCATTAATCGATTAGTTAATCGATTAATATCGGGTTTTAACAGTTTTCAATCGAGACTCTTCACTATTCAACTTTAACCCTAATCGACTAAATCCCAAATTCTCTCAATTTCAACCTTAAAAAGCCTATAAATTTTCTTAGGGGAAAGCTTGCACACATTTCTGTTCAAAATCCACCCAAAAACACTTCTAAATTTCTCCATTTTACCATTCAAATTTGTCAAACATTGTAAGGGATGGTGCAAACCAAAACCACAAATATGGATTATCTGAGTAACAACCATCCAAATATGTTTCAAACATTCCTCAAGCATCTTTACCGAAGGAGAAAAAGAAGAAATTCAACCAAAGGTTACCAAGGACAGGCAATTTGCTTCTAAAAGGAAAGGAAAGCTACCGGTGAGTAAGACGACAATGGAAAAAGGTAAAGGACAAGCTTTTAATCCATCTCCTCAGTCCAAGAGGAAGGCTAAGTCACAAAAGGCAGACTTCGACACTAACTTTGATCCAGAGTTCATTGACATGTAGAAGAGGACTATAGAGGTTGCTACTGAGTCTCTTGGGAAGATGCATAGGACTTCTAAGAAGCCTACTATATCAGTCCCCTCAGGCCTCAATCATCTAACCTAGTATTCTACCAAGGTAACATCAACTTGGATGTAGATATGACGTTGTTTAATTCTGAGTTTAGGGAGATAAGGTGTTATCCTATGGAATATGTAGATATATCTACACTTAAGACTAATCACAGGGTTAGCTTGGAGTTAATTGACCCCTCTATCGTTATGAGAGATAGCTAAGGATCAATGGGCCATATAGCTTAGAGGTAGTTAAAAGATTCTACTATAACATGGAAATATTTGACACTTTGGATGAAGATGAGAATATTATAAATAGTTATCTCACTAGCAAACTTAGTAAGAGAGATATCAAACTAGATTTCAATATGATCAACCATCTTGTAGGAGTCCTTCCCTCTATAATATGAGGGCTTTATATCAGGCCAAGGCATACCACATCCTATTGCAGACCAACAAGCCTTATTCAGGATCCTTAACTTTCACCTTAAATCAGATGTGCAATCATTATCAAATTATTCATTACATCTACTCCCTGTGGATGATTGTCAAGTCCTCGAGCTTCAGCAACATGAATCAGTAAGACTATATCACTCTGGCAAGGACCTTCAGTAGAGAAAAGCTTATCCTAGGAGCTTTCATTTATAACCAGATGAGGGATTTTTGCCTAAAAAGGATAAGGACTACTCCAATGTCCTTCCCATAGCTTGTCTCCTTCATCCTCAAGTATTACAACATCCATCATCTCGAGGGAAGGAAGAAGGAAGATATCAGTGTATTTAGAATGATACAACTAAACAAGATAAAGATCAACCTACCATATGATATTAAGAAGGGCAAGCTTCTGATAGATCCTTAAGCCAAGCAGCCATCTGCTAATTCCACTTTTCCTTAAGATGAAGTTCATTCCTTTGACATACCATAAGTATCTACAACTCTAATTTTTTGGAGCATATATTCAGAGGTTCCTTCAGACAGAGTTTGTAGAGTTAGAGAGCAGACTCACAGCTTCTAAGAAGAAAGAAAACTTGGCTCATGAGAGACGTAGCTATGGAATCCAGACTATACTCGAAGCTCACATATGAGATTTCTAAGCTTTCAAGGAAGAGATCAAAGAGGGTCAAGAAGCATTATCTGCATGACAGGCTCGTATTCATGAAGAAATGTCCGATGGCAAGAACCTTATATTGGCATACATCCACAGCATAGGAGCCTCCTCTACTGAAAAAAGCTTTAGGACCCTTCATCGTCTCAGCCTGACCAGCCTACTTCAGTGTATTCCACTGCCATAGTTTTAGAGTCTTCATTTGCTCCTTCATATACCTTGGCTTTAGCTGTACCTCTACAACCTATTGACCCAGATTTAGAATTACCTTTACCCTAACTTTCCTTAATCATTCCTCCTCATTAGCCTCGACCCTTTTGGATGATGTCAAAAAAGGGGAGAGAATATGTGAAAAGGAGAAGGAATCCTCTATGGAGTTTATTGATTGATTTGATTATATTTTGTTTTGTGTTTTAATTCATTGTAAAACTTTTAATGTCTTAGTGTAATATTCATTGTATTATTCATTGTCTCTTATCTTGTTATATTTTTATTGATTAAATTGAATTTAAAAAGTTTTCAATCATTCAACATAACTTCACTTAAATTTTGCCATCATCAAAAAGGTGGAGAATTTTAAATTGAATATGTTTTGTTGATGACAAAAGAAAAGAAATGAGTTAATGTTTTTGAAGTAATGGAAATGTGTTTTTACTGGAATAAAGTTTAAGAGAAAAGAGAATCAAGTTGTTTAATGATGTGAAAAAGTGTTTTTGAAGTAATGAATATGAATTTGTAATCAAATGAAGTTAAATGAAGAAGTTAGAAGAGTTAATCAATTAATTGTTTGATTATTGATAAGTAATTGATTGGATGTTAGATTAATGTAAAGGCATCAATATGTTTTACAAAGTAAAATCAATTAATCGATTAATTAGTGACCATTAATCGATTAATTGCTTTTCTGGGAGATTTAAGTTATTTAAACAATAACTTTCCCTATCTATTTAAGTAGATTCATTTCCTTCTTTAGGCAAGTTCAGTTAGTGCTTAAATAGTGTTACGACTTAGAAATGGTTACTGTTTGCACAGTTCCAATCATGACACTATTTGTACAGTATTATTAACACTACAATACCTGCTGACACTACAGTGACTTACTGGGATTTATTGTTTAAATAGTACTGCTATAGTGATTTTACTATTTAAACAGTACCTTTTACAAATTTACCAAAAACCTAGGACAAATTTTTCGATCAAACTAAGTATTTGGATAGTTTCAATCTTCATCTAAGTCTATAACAAATTCTTCTTCATCATCTTTCTCTGAAGGTGATGCATAATATGTTTAACTTGTCGAAGGAGTTTGCTCCTATTACTGTAAGAGTTAGAGAATAGAACTCAGTTGTTTGATAAGACTAGCCTGATTGTTTGTAAAAACAAGGACGGCTTGTACCCTTGTTTACTATTTTAGGAACTTACTGTGTTTCATCATATAGAGATATTGGGGATTTTGTTTGAACCATCTCTCAATAGCTTATATGTTTATTCTGGATAGATCAAATTTAGGTCACCACTTTATCGACAGAATTCATTGAGGTATAGGCAAAAACTGTTATCCTTCTATATTTGAAAACCTGTAATTCTAAGAAAAAATTCAGGATACATATAAGTTTGAAAAGTAATAAAGTTTAACAAAAAAAAGTTTTCTTATATATTGAACTTTTGTTTAAAAAGCTCAAAAGCTTGAACAACTGTTGGAGGAAATATTTTTGGTATAGGTCCAAAGAATTCCCACCAGTGTTCAAACCATTGAGGGAAGGTATACTTGGTTTTTGTTTTAAAGTAAATAAATCAATTATGTTTGAAAAGTTTATTTTGATCACAGAATACATGGTACCATGCATCAACATAATCCCAATAATTATATCCGATAGGATCAAAGTTTATCCCAAAATTTTTTATTTTATATAAATCTTGTCCCTACTAGGATGGAGTAAGGACTTTTAAGATTTGCAGGGTAGAATGAGTTATTAAAGACCCATCTATTTTATCAACATTCTTTTTAATTACTGCTGACTCAAAGTGAATCAATATTAATTCATAATATTCCCTGGTTTTGTTTAATTGTTTTGGCCTAAAATGAAATCCCTTTGGGAAAACATTTAAAGTCACTTGGTTTGGGTTTTTG
The DNA here is from genome assembly GCA_037074615.1 of Leucaena leucocephala. NCBI lineage: Eukaryota > Viridiplantae > Streptophyta > Magnoliopsida > Fabales > Fabaceae > Leucaena > Leucaena leucocephala. The sequence continues at coordinate 4,435,627 of CM073527.1, forward strand.
TGATAGAATTCTAGTTCTATCTGGACAATATTCATAGCCCTATTTTTTTTTTGAAAAGGCTAGTGTCCATTTTTTAAGAGACAGAAGCAGAAACTATTTGGTTTTGAGAAGGGTTTATTTGTAAAACCTTTGGTTGTTGGTCAAGCAAATCATATTGGTTTTTTGTCAATACCTTTGATGGAAATGGAGAAAAGGTCAATTTCTGAGCAAAGGTTTTTTCTGGGAGTATCTTCTGGGCATATGATTCCAAAGTCTTTTTAGAAGATGCTCTTGTTTGAATAGGTTAGATTGATGACCAAGACAGAGTCAATGACTCTAATTTTGTGTGGGGTTTCTGGACTAAAGATCCAGATAGAGTAGATGACTCCATTTGAGTTTATTGGGCTCTAGATTGGGACCCATATTTTTTCACCACCGCTTGGATGAAGGCCTCAAGTTCAGAACTCGAGACTGTTTGACTTTGGGCATCCTGTAGAATACCCTTTTGTTTATGGTCTTCACCAGGTTTCTTTTTCCTCAGCATTTTGGTTTTCTCTCAGGCTTCCATCTACCCTATAAAAACTTATGGGTAAGAAAATCTGGAAGAGAGTTTGAAGTGCCTTTGATAAAATCAATTTCAAAATAAAAAACACTTAGAATGGCTTGCCATATGGCAAACATTTGTTTTGATGCAAGATTTTTAACATATTTTTATAGAACATCTTTTGCTGACTTACAATCAATGTGTAGTAAAAATCTTTTGTTTAATAAATCAAATTAAAATTTGGAAATACATAAAACAATTGCCAAAATTTCTTTTTTAATGGTGGAATAGTTTTGTTGAGTACTATTCCAATGTTTGGAAGTAAAAGAAACAATTTTCTTTTTTATGTCAAAACATTATTTAAGAATGCCACCGTAACCTATCACTGGCATCAGTTTCTATAATTTTGTAGGCAGTTGGATTAAGAAGGCTAAGACAAGAAAGCTCCTTAACATGGGATTTGATCTACCTTACAATGTTTGAATAAAGGTCAGTCCAAGGAGGTAGACTATCCTTGAGTCGCTGTTGAAGCAGTTTAATAAAGTTGTTGAGATGAGGAATAAAGTCTGCAACATAGTTTAAACATTTCAAAAATTGTTGAAGCTATTTTTATCAATGATTTGATCAGGGAATTTATCAGCAAACTGAATTTCTCTTTATATTAGTATAATGGATGCTTGATATATCCAATAACCCAAAAACCGTATTTTAGTTTGAAAAAAATTAATTTTAGGTTTTGAAACCACTAATCCATTTGTTTTTACAATTTTGACAAATTTAGGGATATGTTTAAAATGTTGATCTATAGAATGACTATAAACTAATACATCATCAATATAAACCATAATGTATTGACTATGATTATTAAAGATCTCATTCATAATCCTCTAAAATTTAGAAGAAGCATTTTTAAACCAAAGGGCATAATATTCCACTCATACTGACTAAAAGGTATAGTAAAAGTAGTTTTATACCTATCATTTTTAAAAATTTGTATTTGCCAAAAACTAGATTTCATATCAAATTTTGAAAAAAATTTTGCAGAATACAAACATTTTAGTATATCAGATTTGTTTGGGATCGGATATCTGATCCATTGCAAAGCTTCATTTAATGCTTTGTAATTAATTACAAGCCTTGGAGTTCCACATTCAATTTCTGCATTTTTATTAACATAAAAAGTAGTACAAGACCATGGACTTCTGGATTTGTGAATTAATTTTTTGTTTAAGAGATCTTAGATCTCCTTTTTGCAAGTTTCCAAAAGCTCCATGCTCATTTGGATGGGCCTGGCCTTTGTTGGTATTTTCTTTTTGGAAAATCCCTTTTCATATGGTAAGTCTACCACATGTTGTTTTTTATTCCAAAAAGCGTTTGGTAAATCAGAACAAATATTTTTATGGATTTGTTTGAGACAGTTTTGGATTTTCTTCTGAACATCTTTTTGACACAATTACTTTTTTCTAAATGTTGAAAAGAAATCTCCTTATTTAAAAAGTTTATTTGTTGTTGCTTAGAAGTCAAAAGGTTGAGCTCATTGATCCTGGGTTTTTGAGTAAAGGAAACAGAATCATTTTGCCCAAATATTCTTTTGAAATTCCATTTTTATCAGTCATATATGGGAATAATAACCTTGCAAAAGGCACACCTAGAATAATATGGGTTCCCATATTTTTAGCCAATATGAATGGATTTTCAAGTTTTAACTCTTGATTTTCAATAACAACTTTTAAAACTTTATATTTGACGTCTAAGTTTGAGCCATTGACGCCATTAAATCTTTCAGTTGTTTTTTTCAAAATATTTGGTAGGAATGATTTCTTCATTAAAACAATTAGAATCAGCTCCTGTGTCAAATAAGATAGTTTATTCCAAGACAAAATTATTGTGAATAATAATTTTGGTATGGATATAAAACTTTTGAATAGAAATTCTTGAAATCAAATTTAAGAAAGTTTGATCTTCCTCATTTTCACCATTACGTGTGATTTTTAGATTTTCTTCAGTTTTACCTACAAGTTGTATATCTTGAAGTTGAGATATAGCTTTTGCATGTGTTTCTTGTTGAAGTCTAATTAGACTTATTTCAGTTTTAAGTTTACTAACCTCTTGATGAAGATCCTAGAGGGTTGTTGGATTAACAAAATGTTAAAATTTGTTTAAAACATGTTAAATTTATTTATTTAAAAAAATAGGTTTATTGTTTGAAGAAGATGGTTGTTGATTAACCAATTCTCAAAACTTAAACAAATATTCTCCTTTTTCAGAATCTGGAAGTTTATCAATGATATCAAGAAGTAAATCTTGTTCCTTCGATATAACATTAATTAAAGATGAAGATTATGGGATATCATCATTTTGAATATTTTGTATATCCTTAAAAGAATTACTTTCAGTTTCTGAACTAGAATTTTCTTCAATCAAAAGATTGTTTATTTGCTCAAGAAGAGATTCATCAATACACCTGATCTTCTTGAGTTTTCTTCTTAAGGGACAATATTTTGAAATACAACCTAGTTTACCATATTTGAAACATTTAACCTTGTTTTGTTCAGGAAAATCAACCTTAGGTTTAGCTCTAAATTCCTATTTTAACCTACAGGGAGGTGTGCTTTGGTTATATCTTTTATATATTTTTTCTTTTTGTGATAAGGACTGTTTCCTATGTTTTTTGGTTTGTTTACTAGCGAGAAGGCCAAATTGTTCATATAAAGTATCTAACTCTCTATGGTTTACAACCTTTTCTTTAGCTAGTTGATGTTAGATGCTATCATCCTGACAAATTTTAAGAGCAATTTTTTGAATATAAAAGATTAGTTCTCCATATGTTAAGTGCTCACAAGGGATTATGCCATCATTTTGATTTTTTAAATTTTTCTCTAACTTTATTACCTAAAGATTTAGGTAATCTAGTTAGGAATTTTTCTTTCCAAAATGGTTGTTTGGCATCATCTCTTGTGAGAACTCGAGTAAGAAAAGTATCCCTATACCATCTAAAATCAGATAGGGTTCTACACTTAAGTTTTAACAGTAATTCAGCTGAGCTATATTTCTAAATAGGCAAATCACTAACAAAATATTTAACAATTGTAAAAATTAAAGTTTGGACATAATATGGATAGGTTTCACCATTATACAAAATAGATGTTCCATCATATTCAGTTTATACATATGAAAAAATAGTTGTTTATCTTCTAGAGTGAGATAATGATACCACCAGTTTTTGAGTTATCCAATAAAACTGGATACTAAAAGATTGGTAATTTGTTCATCTGTATAGTTGTTTTAGGTTTGATATGCAGTACATAACATTGTCATCTATTGTATGGTTGAAAGTATATTAGCTTTGTTTTGACCATCTATGTTCTATTCATAGATGTTCTCTTCGCTAAATGACTTAAAGTTTTAGTTAACTCGTTCTTCAACTAGAATATCTAGAGGGCTTGTCTTAGGGTAATATAGTTTGGAGGATTGTTTCTAGTATTATTAGTTGATTTGGAGTTGTGATTCAGAGGAATCAGCAGTTTGGGAATCCTGTTCTATATTAGCCAATTGCCTAGTAGAAGAGGTTGACTAGCTTGAGGTGTTTCTGGGTTCCCATCTTTTTGAGTACCCATTCCTCCTGGGTCTCTCCCCCAAGTTGGTATCAGAGTCAGAAGGTGAAGTAAAGATGTGTTAAATAAATATAGATCTATCTTTTATGATATTAGGGTAATTGTTGAGCTTGTTAGTATGATACGACTGTCATATACTGATAGCATGTCAGTACAGGCTAAGTGTATTACACATGAGACCATTTGTACAAAAATGGACTGTAAGACTCGACAGAATGAGGCAGGTGGAACATCGTACACAGTAGTGTGTAATAAACATAGTACATGTACACACTATATTAGTGGTGTCAGCTAGATCTATGGCTAGTCATATGCTATTATACTAGCAACCTAACAATTTTTCCAGATCCATAAAGATAGGTAAATTTTTATTCATCATACCACTACAAATTCAGAAAGTAAATATACTAGCATAAGGGAAAAAACAACAATTATTCAGTTTTCCTTTTACTTTACTTTATTTATATTCTTTGTTGTTATTTGCTCTTCTTTCCTTGTCCTTTCTACGTTTTGCTTTATTATTCTACTTTTACTTTTATTTATTCTGTTTATTTACTTTTTATTTTTTACTTTTTAATTATGTCTTTATTCTGTTCCTTTCCTTTAAATGAGGATGCGGAAATTCTTCCTCCACTTCTTCATCAAACATTTCTCTAAATAATGAGGAATTAAACGAAGTAACAAATGCTTCAAATGAAAGAATTTTGAAAGAATAAATTTCTTTTCAAAATATAAACAAAAAAATTGATAATTGGACTCTGCCTCCTATTGCCATAAACTCGCTTTATGCCCAAACAGAGGATAAAAATAGTTTTTCAAATCTGATTACATAATCAGAATTGTTGAAGAATCAGTTTCTATCTAACCTGAAAGAAGATTTCTACCTTCTTTCTAAGAAGTCGATTGAATGACACTAAAAATAATATAATTTCCTACATATCAGTAGTGTTCAAATCGTAATCAAACTACTTTTCAAAAAAGGCCTAAATATATCATTTTACTGTGTCTTTTATATGGTAGACATAATATATATTTAGGATATTGTTTTGGCAATAGCAGAAACTGGCCTTCATGCTGGACCTATTTACTTTAATTGTGATTTAGATAGGATGCTTGAATTAAAGGATGAACATGTCCTCAAAGGTCTTAAACTTAAAATAAAACTTCATGGTTTGAACATGTTACCAAGATCTATACCGGCTACCATGATTTACATGAAACAATATAAGGCCTCAAATGCTTCAACTTCTTATGTTCAAATTCCTTTTTAAAAGTGATCAAACAACAATTTTCTTAACTAATTTTTAAAATTTTAATATAACAATTTCTCAAACAATTATGTGGGAAGATGTTGTAGACCAAAAACCTGGTGATGACCAGAAACAAAAAGGTATTCTGTAGGATGCCCAAAGCCAAATAGTCTTGAGTTCTGAACTTTAGGCCATCATGCAAGCGGTGGTGAAAAAATATGGGTCCCAATCTGGAGTCTAACAAACTCAAACAGAGTCATCTATTCCATCGGGATCTTTGGTCCAGAAACCCTAAACAAAATTGAAGTCATCGACTCCATCTAGGTCATCAACCCAGCCTATTCAAACAAGAGCATCTTCTAAAAAGATTTTAGAATCATATGCCCAAAGTTATACCCAGAGGATATTCCCAGAAAAAACTTTTGCTCAGAAATTGGCCCTTCCTCCAATTCTGTCAAAGGTATTGACAAAAAACCAATATGATTTGGTTGACCAACAACCAAAGGTTTTGCAAATTAAACCTTCTCAAAACTAGATAGTTTCTGCTTCTATCTCTAAAAAATGGACACTCTAGCCTTTTTAAAACTAAATTGGGCTATGAATATTGTCCAGATAGAATCAGAATTCTATCACAAAAACCCAAACCAAGTGGCTCTAAATGTTTTCCCGAAGGGATTTCATTTTAGGCCAAAACAATTAAACAAAACCAGGAAATATCTCTATCCCAATAGGGACAAGATTTATATAAAACAAAAAAATTTGGGATAAACTTTGATCCTATCGAATATAATTATTGGGATTATGTGATGCATGGTACCATGTATTCTGGGATCAAAATAAACTTTTTAAACATACTTGGTTTATTTACTTTAAAACAAAAACCAAGTACCTTCCCTCAATGGTTTAGATACTAGTGGGAATTCTTTGGACACTGGTGGGAATTCTTTGGACCTATACCAGAAATATTTCCTGCAACAGTTGTTCAAGCTTTTGAGTTTTTTATACAAAAGGTCAATATAGAAGAAAATCCTTTTCCTGTTGAACTTTATTACTTTTTAAACTTATTTGTATCCTGGATTTTTTCTTAGAAACATGTTTTCAAATATAGAAGGATCATGGCTTTTGTCTATACTTCAATGACTTCCATCGATAAAGTGATGGCCTAAATTTGATCTTTCCAGAATAAACATACAAGCTATTGAGAGATGGTTCAAACAAAATCCCCAGTATCTCTGTACGACGGAACACAGTAAGTTCCTAAATTAGAAAATAAGGATACAAGCCGTCCTTGTTTCAACAAACGATAAGGTTAGTCTTATCAATCAACTAAGTTTCATGCTCCAACTTTACAGCAATAGGAGCAAACTCTTTTGATAAGTCAGACAAATTTAGCACCACCTTCAGAGAAAGATGATGAAGAAGAATTTGTTATAGACTTAAATGAAGATTGAAACTATCCAAATACTTAGTTTGATCGAGAAATTTGTCATAAGTTTTTAGTAAATTTGTAAAAGGTACTGTTCAAACAGTAAAATCATTGTAGCAGTACTATTTAAACAGTAAGTCACTATAATATCAGCAGGTACTGTAGCGTCAGCAATACTGTACAAATAGTATCATGATTGGAACTGTGTAAACAATAATTATTTCTAAGTCATAACACTGTTTAAACAATAACTTTCCCTACTATTTAAGTTAGATTAATTTCCTTCTTTAGGCAGGTTCAGTTACCCCCAGACACTTGCACTTTGAAAGAGATACTCTGATATTAGAGAGAGAGACTTCTCTTCCTCCTCCTCCTCCTTCTCTTCTTGTATACCTTCTCCTTTTGTAAGTTTTATGTTTACTAATAATTTTACTTTAGTTTCTTTTCTTGAATCTTTAATTCTTTCATCCTTGCCTCCTCTGATGAGCTAAGGTTGGTTAGTTCTATTGCCTTTTAGTTCATTCCAGAGCATCCCCTTTGCAAACATTTTTAATTTCTGTTATGCATCAACTAGTCAGTCCAGTGCTATACTTCCTCTTCTTTTATTCTCCTTCCTTCCTTTCGATCCACAGGGGTCTCTACCCCAAGTTAATCAATTAATGTCGAGAGCTGACCTTCTAAAAGTAAGTTAATGAGTCAATTAATCTATTGATTAATCGATTAATGTATTAAAATCAAATTTTGTCCTAAACAAAGATATTATTATTAATTGATTAGTTAATCGATTAATTTATATTAATATATTAACTATTCAATTAATTAGTAAAGTTTTAATTTTGTAAAATTCAAATATAAAATAATTAATCGATTAGTTAATTGATTAATTAGCACTAACAGATTAATTATTTGATTAATGTGTGTTAAAATATTTTATAAATAAATTCTTCTAAACACATTAATCGACTAGGTAGTCGATTAAATTATATTAATCGATTAACTTCATAAACTTCAAAAATTTGAAATATATCTCTATTTTAAGCTACAAGCTGATTTCATATACAAATGATTGATTTAAGTGACAATATAGATATGTTTCTTATTTTTCTTCATGATAAATTTTTAGATAAACTTATCTTTATATACATCATATATGCCTGAATAATTCATTTAGTATGACGCTCTGTTTCTGTTTCACACATTAGCTCTAATTAATCGATTGGATAATCGATTAATATAAAATAATCTTTGAAAACAAATTTTAAATTCGAAAGTGGTGCACCATATTCTTCTCTGTTCTGTTGAGCTTGCAGAGAAACAAAGACCTATTGTCCTTGTTTGTGGGTAATTTCATGGTTCTGGAAATAAGATTCAAAGTTGTGAATATGTGTCTTTAAGAGCCCTAATCCTTCTTCTTCTTCTAGTTGCCATGATGTACGGAGTACGAAATTGAAATCTATTGTTTCCTGATAGCTGGACGTTTAAATTAAAAAGGGAATTTGGGAGTGTATTATTTGTTGGATTTTGTTGAGATGAAGATTTATAATTATAATATGATTTTCTTCAATTTTTGCGTTAAATTAGGTTGAATATTGGGGGTTGTAAGTTAATGTATAAATTCATGAGTAGGAAGTAAGTTTTGTGGATGCATAAATTGGCAAGGAATTGTGCTTTAAGAAACTATGAACTTTCATGTGAGCTTGAACAGTTTTGGAACGCCTATAATGTGTTTGTTAAAATGCTTGAAAAAGGCATTGTGTCCCAATAAAGCTAACGTAAGTTATAATGAGTTAAAAAATTATGATTTTTATTGTGTTGCTGATAAATTGGTTGTTCAAGGTTTGGTGGAGTTTGATTCATGCTTGCGTATATTTAGAGGAAAGAATATGAAGGCAAGACCTTTTGTTGTATGATAATAACCTTAGTGCACTTTATATATTTGATAAAATAGTTGGAAGGAAGGTCAAATTTTACTATAGTTGGCCGTAAATTTATTCTAGTTAGTTAGATAATCAAACTCTATAAAAAAGGATGGAGACTTGAAGATTGTTGGGCATTTAGCTATGGATAAAAATAAGTTGAATCGAATTAAAGGAAATTTGAATACATTTTTTGGACAACTAAGTAAGGTTTCCGTAGTACAGAAATTATATTTATGTGTGTATAAATTGTTGAGTTTATATTAGTGATCAAGGGAATGATAACCTTGGTGCATGATAAGTTAAGGTTGAATGATTTGCACTGTTTTGGTTCTATCGTTGTTCTTATTATGCAAGGAGAAATTTTTGATCAAGGCATATTTAAAAAGGATGACAATAGAATAAAGAAATTTGAAATAGAGATTGAAGGATGGTTTAATATTAAAGATAATAGATTTCTAAGCATTATTTTTTATTGCAACTTGATACATTTTATTTAAAGTATCAATTTTTAAACATAATTTGCTAAAAATATATTTATTGGAATTGTATAGTTACTATTTGACATCGGAATGTTTAGTTGAAATAACAATGATAATTGCTTAATTGTTTTGCATCACTTTATTTTTACAAATTGTCATGCATAATGATTCAAAGAAAATTTTGTGTAATGATTTTCATGCTGGGGGAGATTATGGAATATTTTTTTGTAAAATTTTAATATTGAAAGATCTTATTCTTTATTAATGATAAATTGACCCCATACTTGTTTGGAAACGCTTTTGGAGAGGACTAAATGCAGAACACTGGTTACTAACAATAATATTGTTAATCCTTGGTGCGTTATGGTTAAAATCGAGCTCGCTTGATATTTGTAGGAGCAGTACTCATACTGGATATTCATGGGTCTCATAATGCGCTTGTTTTGTGGCTTTGAGCCATACTTGATTACTTATCCTCGTAGACCGTATGTCCACACTTATTTTTATGGTTTCGAGCCACATTTGAATGGTTAGTTACTTTTATAAACTGTGTGTCTACACTTGTTATTTCGTTCTATTGAAATTTTACGAAAAATGAGATTTGAGGATTATTGTTTGAAAATGATTTCCTTAAATAAGATGTTTTACTGGCTATTTAGATTTATTTGTTTAATGATTTTTATACTGTTTCACTTTTGCTACAATTCTATAATTTGGAAATTGATATTTATCATCAAATCTTATTATTTAAAGTTTAAATGTATTTAAATTATTTTTTTCCATATTTTATTTATTTTTATTAATGGGATGTTATTCACTAGAATATTATTTTGGCCTTAGATAGAATGTTGACCTTGCGCCTCCAGCGAAACATAAAGGCCATTATGACTAATCAAAACTTGTAGATGCTCCACATAGTCTATATACAAGATTCCTATCCTCTTTTGTCTTTTTAGAATGTATAAATATTTATGTATGATATAATATTTATAGTCATTATAGAATTTTTAGAAAGCACAACATATAATAGAGATATATAAAGTGACTTATGTATGTCTAAAATTACTATTATATTAATTATAACATTTAAAGGGTTATAGAATGTGAATTCTCTTATATTCTGTGCTGGTTATCCCTTAATTTTCAAGGTGTGACAATATCAAAGCACAAGGTGTATTAAAAGATTATGAGAAATCTATTTTTTTAACAAACAATATAATATATCTTTGACTCATTCAAGATTATAATTGATTTCATAATCAGTTTGAATTTTGTATACAGTATCGCAACATAACAGTGATGGAAATCAATTATACAATCCTATGAACTTATATGTGCAGTTCATGGTTATGAGTTGACCTAGGTGGATAGTGATAATGATGAGGATGAAGAGTGTGTGCATACAAATATCCAGTTATTGATTCTGGATTTTTATCTTGTTATACATCTTTTGATATATTGTGTAGTTATTATTAAGGATCAAGAGGAATTGATTTCGATGAACCATAAAATGAGTTTTTCTAATAACACATCTAATAACACATCTTTATTTCTTCTGAACTGTTAGAAATGAGTTATTATTAAGGATCAAGAGGAATTGATTTCAATGTAACTCTGGTGGGACCCTTTTATACTTCTGACTTGTTATTTTCTGGATGCACAATATTTTCTTGCATCATATGCTTGAAGTTATGCAGCCTACTTCTCTGTTTGTTTAGATTTCTAAGTAAGTTACTTTCTATGATAGAGTTCTGCATCTCTTTCCTTTTTTCCTAAATGGAAAAAAATGTCATTCCTTAATTTTTTTTTTATCTAGAATATGCTTTTTATATCACTTATTCCTGATAAAATTATATTTGTAACTGCACATTTTGTTTTGTTTTATATATTAAATCATTGATGTTATTATCTTACTTATCAGGCTGTGAACCAATTATGTAGTCAATTTGAAGCCTATAGAGATATCCATAAGATCATTGAACTCAGGGAGAAGATTAAGAACATAAAGCAAATTCTCAAGTCACATGTATTTTCTGATTTCTCAAGGTAAGTTATTATTAATTTCCAACTCTGTTCAGCCTTTGGGTAATAGAATATGAGCTGGATACACACTTTTCATTTTGATTGTTCATTTGCATCTTTTGTCATATTAGTAGTTATAACGTATATTGTGCATTTTACATCATTAAATATGGATACGTTTTTATTCTATGAAAAGCCTAACGGGGGTTTTCAACTTCCTGTTTTCATCTCAGCTTAGGTACTGGAAAGGAGACAGGAGAAACTAATTTGCTCCAGCAATTGTCTGATGCCTGCTTGGCGGTTTATGCATTAGAGCCCTCTGTTAAGGAAGAGTTGGCAAATAATTTCTGCAGCCGGGAGTTTACGTCATATGAACAAATTTTTGAAGGAGCTGGTGCGTTTAATTATGGCTAACATTTTTGTATGTTGATGTATATTTATTGTTTCTAATATTTAGTTTATTACATCTTCATAGAATTATCTAAGTTAGATAAAACAGAACGAAGATATGCATGGGTTAAACGCCGAATGAGATCAAATGAAGACATCTGGAAAAATTTTCCTTCTTCGTGGCTTGTTTCTTATCGTCTTTGTATCCTGTTCTGCAAGAAGACGAGGTATGATATCTTTGTTTATATCAGCAACTTAATATGGTTCTTTCTCATTTAAAAGAAGCCATGGCTATGGTGGAAATATTGTTCCATTTAGTGTGTTTGATACGATGTTGTAAAATTACAAAATACAGTTGTTGCCCAAACTCTAGGGCCAATATTTGCTTGAGATAATTTAAACAAGGAACAATTATATTTTACTACTTACAAATTAATATGTCCCCATCTTGGAGCTACTATTTGTAGGTTAAATTTTATCAAGTATAAGATGTTATTATGTGTGCTTATTGTGTGTGTCTTAGTTCTATCAGATATGATGTTATCCAAAATAAATCAGGTTTTGGGTTTCTTTGCATTTGACCACTTTTTGTGTTACTTTTAATTTTTCAGCACCATTAATTGGAAAATATTGTTGGGCATATCGTATATCTCTGCAGGGAACAACTTGAGGACATTCTTGCTAATCTGAAAGAAAAGCCAGATGTGGGGACCTTGTTGCTGGTAAGCAGTGTTTTTCACAAGGCATTGAATGATTAACTGATGCTTTGTTGTTATAACTATTGCTTCACTTGATATCATGCTATGCTTGGTTTTTCCTGAGGATGTAATATATTTTTTCTTTGAAAGTCTGGAATTTCATGTGTTACTTCGGGGTCTCTTTGTTCATTATTTCAGGCATTACAGCGAACTTTAGAGTTTGAGGATGAGCTCGCAGAGAAATTTGGGGGAGGCACACAAAGCAGGGACATTGGGAACGAGATTGAAGAAATTGGAAGATGGGGTAATTCTAGCAGTAGTGCTTCAGATATCCGGAAGAAGTATGAAAGGAAGCTTGCTGCACATCAAGGAAGTGGCAATGAGGTACATATTCTAAAATGTTGAGTTGATAATACTTATCCATAATAACTATTCATATTTGTGGTTATCAAATGACCATTATGTTTTGGTTCTCTATCAACAGGAAAATGATGGAAGTAAGGATTTGGTAGTGCCTGGAGCTGTGGTATGTGATAATTTTATTTCTCTTTCTTCAAATTTGGGAATCAGATAAATCTTCCCCCCATTTTCTTATCACAAGAGCTTATAACAACAAGAAACTTTATCCCCCTAAATGGAGTTGCCTATATGGGTCGCTCGACTTCATTGCGCTTTATTCATGACCAACTCATTTGATATACCATTTACAAATAAATCTCAATTGATAACTTTCTTAAGCATCCTTCTTGGTCTCCCTCTACCTCTCTTTATAGGCTAAAAGCTACCCGCTCACCCTCTTCACTAGGCTTTCATCGGCCTTCTTTGCACATTATTGAACCAATTTAGATGATTTTGTACATGAACCAATTTAGATGATTTTTTACCATTGTTTGTTCAATAGATACCACACCAACTTGCCCTCTTATACAGTTATTACTAATCTTATGTTTTCTTGAATGACCATATATCTATCTCAACACTCTTATTTTTGCTACCGCATCTCTTGTGGATTAATTTTTTTCAATTTTCAAATGCTGCTCTTTTGAACTTAAGTGTGTGTTTTTGGGGAAAATTCTCTTCAAACAGTTGTCTCAATCAATATTATAATTACTTTATTTATTAACAAAATGGAAAAATCGGCATGTAAGAAACAAAGCCAAAATTTTCAAATAAAATTGGTTTGGTCAAATAAGTGATGTTGGTGAAGAACAATCTGGTAGAACCACTTTTGTTACAGAGACCTATAAGGGGAAACTTAGGAAGATACAAGAAAAGGGAAAGCAACTTTCAGATGATCAGAGCATTGACCTTGAACCTCCTAATGTTAAGGAGAAAGAAACAAAGAATTAGAGTTGCTATAGGGTTGCTAATTGCTATAGGCCTCGTCTGGGAGAGGGTAGTATTGGGGACTGTGAATGTTACTTTTTGGCTTATAGTAGTGGTTGGAGTCTTCTAGCAGGTCATATTTTGTATTTTGAGTGTGGTGAGGAGAGACTGGCCTCTTGAACGCCAGTGACTTATGTTATGTTCTTGTGAGTTCTGTGTTTTGAGCACTTGTTTCTGTTCTTCGAGATATATGGGTGTAAAAGGGGAATAGGGTTTTGATCAGGATCAGTGGAGTCCCTTTGTAACACTGATTTGGTATTTTGCAGAATTGAATATCAAAACCTAAGGATTTCTCCCATGTATTTCTTTTTCTGTCCTTGCATTATATTTTCTGTTTCTTATCAGCAGGGCTATAGCACAATCATTGACCTCTTAGCATCCTCTCTAGTCTTTACTGTAATCTGTAGCTATAATCTTCCATGTATTTTTATTCCTTTTTGGTCTGTTCATCAAGGCAATCCTGATCAATCCTGGAAGTGTCTATTTTGACAGTTCAACTTCCGTGGAATCATTTCATCTTGCTTTGAACCGCACTTGACAGTATATGTAGAATTGGAAGAGAAGACACTGATGGAAAATCTAGAGAAGCTTGTTTAGGTGATTTGTGTTATTTTGAAGGATTGTGTTCTATTATTTGCTTGTGACTTTCTCCATTGAATAACATTTTATCTTCATTAGGATAAGACATGGGATACTGAGGAGGGAAGTCAGAATACTGTTTTATCCAGTAGCATGCAGGCAAGTCAAGTCACTATATCTTTTATATGATCATGTCGGAGCTTCTATCTATGAATTTTTCCCTTCCCTTAAAAAACTCTCAAATCTGGCTTTTAGGTCTAGAAGTTAGTTAAATCCAAGTATGATTTAGAATCCTGATTATACTAACTACAATTTGGAATATTTTTCATTAATGCTTTTGTTTTGACTTGTGAAACAAGTATAAATGTTTAATAAATTTAATTAAATGAATAATATTGTTAAAAGTCTCTGATCATCTTTTTCCCCCTTTACCAGTTTTTCATCCTGCAATATTTTTATCTAATTAGTTTTACCGTGCTATATAGTTGTTTTTGATTATCAGGAGGAGCTTCAAGAGATGCAGTGCTTTAAGAAAGAACCAGACACTATTTAATTTGTTCAAGGTAATTTTCCAAACTATATTTTTTCCACTCATCATTGATTTACATAAATTTAGTATTTTGTTCGATATTTCCCTCCCTTTCCCGCAGTTGCTTTTTCCCTACATCAATAGGTCTTTTAAATCTTTGGTAGGAAGGAAATCAATTAATTTCTCATTGTGTGACACTGATGAATACTGGAATGTCAAAGGTCAACTTTTTATATTTTATGATTTTATTCCCTTTCAATGTTAGGTTTTCTCAAGAATTCTTAAAGCATATGATACAAAACTCTTTACAAGACTACCCAAGGGGGGCACAGGAATTATTGCTGCAGCCACAGGCATGGATGGGCAGATAAAAGTATACTGTAATAGGGCGTTTTCTCCTATGATTTTTTGGTGACTTGATATTCTTCTTGTGAAACATTCTTTTTCCTTCTCAAATCTTTGAAAATATTGAACAGACATCTGATAGGGATGAAAGGGTGATTTGCTATATTGTCAATTCGGCTGAATATTGCCACAAGACGGTCTGTTAGTTTCTTTAACACCCTTGATCTAGTTAATGTTGTATACTTCACTGCTGTGAAAAAGACTTTCTAAATCGGTTGAAAATAGTATTCTACATCGGATAATGACCGGTATAGAAACGGACTGTTTAGAAAGTGTACACTTTTTAAATTGGACGGTTTACCGGTATAGAAAGAGTAAAATTTAAACCGGTTCCTTTTGAAATCAGGAGAAAAATTTGCTAATGTCTACACTGGTTGAACTGATCCCTTTTGAATGGCTATTGTAGATTAATGAATTGTTTACACCGATTGTGTTTGCACCGGTGTAGATTAATGAATTTTTATGCTAGTTGTGTTTACACCCGGTGTAGATTAATGAATTTTCTACACCTCACTATAAAGACAACCGATATAGATATTGTCATATTTACATATAATGTTTATACTCCTGCCGGTATTCTTTTTGTCCAGTTTAAATGTATTTTAAAAAAATGACCCCTTTAATGTTTCATTAACCCATCCCTTGAAGTTTCATGAATAAACTGCCCAAATAAAATGCTACATTCATTTATTCTAAAAACTTCTCTGCAAGGTCTGAAGAAGTTAAAAAAAAGAAGCGGGAAAGTATAGATAGGAAACTGAAGAGTCATAATAGAAAGTATATTTAATACCAGTTATATATATTTTACACCAGTTCAATGTAAATCCGGTGTAAATATTTCATCTTATTTTCATTTATTTTAAAAGCTTCTCTGTAAGGTATGAAGAAATTAAAGAAAAAAGTGGGAAAGTATAGATAAAAAACTAAAGAGTCAGAATATGACGCAGCTAATCTACATTTATTGATATTAGTATCTGGCGTAGTAATTATATTTTATACCAGTGACGTGTTAATCTAGTATAACTATTTCATCTTATTTAAAACAATGTCACGACTCATTTTTTTTAAACCGTCTCTGCAAGAACTGGTTTAAAAATAGGGTTTTAAAAAATATATTTTGTACCAGTGCTTGCTACTATAAGTAACTGGGTATTATGCTTCATAGGCTGGTGAACTGGAGGAAAGTGTTGCTAAAATAATTGATCCTCTATATGCAGATGGGATAGATATGTCAGAAGTTGAGGTAGCAATAATTTCTCAAATGAGTGGGACATTTTCTTTTGTTTTATTCTAATGGAGTCAAACAATCACGCAGGATGAATTTTCAGCTGTTATAACAAAATCATTGGTCACCCTAGTGCTTGGTCTGGAAACCAAATTTGACATTGAAATGGCTGCAATGGCACGTGTTCCATGGGGTACTCTTGAAAGTGTTGGCGATCAATCTGAGTAAGCTAATTTCTTCATAAACCTGAACCTGTTCCTATTTCTGATCAAGTTTATTTTTTACCTGTATATAGTTTTCTTGTAGGTATGTTAATGACTTAAATACGATTCTTATCACTAGCATTCCTGTACTTGGAAGCCTTCTTTCCCCTGTCTACTTTCAGTTCTTTCTAGACAAGGTGATTATTCTTGACATAAGTTATGGCTACAGAAATTAACCTAGAAGTTAGGGACGAATTCTTTTCTAGCATAATACATGTCATTATTAGACTATCCTTGAATGTTTTTGTTTTCAATTTTCAATTTTTTTTTCGGAAATTTCATTCTATTCTTTTATATTTGCAGCAAACAATTTCTGTGGTATAAAATATTCTTCTTAATTTGGAAATCAGTGTGATGGAATTTAGGTTTCCAATTATTCAGTAGGAAAGCTTAAAAAACCTCTAACCCATTAAAAGCTTAACAGTGTCTGGTCCAAGTCCTTACAACTTCATCCTTCTAGCTCGGGAAAAAAGGAAAAAGGGAAAAAAGGGGCTGGTGGTAATCAGTTTACATTTGGAATCCAGTCCGCATATTTGTTTGTTATGTCTCCATACTCTAGCATTTTTTATTGTTCTGAATATTTACCGAATTCGAGTAGATCAAATCTCCTTATCGTTATTCATCTTAGTTCTCAGGATTCATGAATAAAGTTGTCTGCATCAAATCTGTTTTCCTGCTTTTTTATGCAGCTTGCATCTTCTCTTGGCCCACGCTTTTATTCTAATATCTTCAAATACAAGCAAATATTAGAAACTGGAGCTCAACAGTTACTAGCTGCTTTCACTGTTTAAGTTCCCAAGGTTTTTCCTTATATCTTCTAGTATATTTATCTAGCTTCTCTCCTAAATGCTGAATTTCAAAATCAAACTCTCTTTATCTCAGTGGATCCTTACATGGCTTCTCTCTTAAGTGCTGATTATTAGTCTTTAAAAGCTGGATGTTTCAGTTCAAATAGAATGGAATTCCAAGGTGCAAATGCAAGGAAATAGCTAATATTAAATTTGAATTAAAAACTAAATTATCTTTTTACCTAAATGCAACGTTAAAATAAAAGCTAACTACCTAACCAACTGATAAAATTTAAAATATAAGTATCTTATCATAACATAAAGATAAGATTATAAAAATCTATTGATATAATGCCTTCTACAATAACTAAATACATTTTTAAAAACCTACTAAATAATAATAAATGCTGCTAAGTAGTATCACATCCAGTAAAGTAAAACAAATCCTTCTAATATCTTAAAAATGATTCTGTTTTTTGTTTTTAAACTCCCAGCACTCTCTTTTAAGATGGAAAATAAGTATTAATCAAGTATTCTAACCCTTATTTTCAAGTATTCTAATCTTCCGAGCATTGCGAATTTTATCTGATGTATAGTCCTGCTTGAGAAAGAGTCCTATAAACCACAATTTTTTCTCAAGTATTCTAACTCTTATTTTCAAGTAATTTTTGTGACAATTCTTATTGGTCTTGATCTCCAATTTGCTGTTTTATCATGGACTCTCCAACAAACATGGCCTGGTTTTTGGCATTGAGCAAGCCTTAGACTGTCTTTTCTGCTGAATGTCAAATAGGTTCAAGTACCACTGCCCGCCATAGCAGATCATTGAATGTTCATTTAGGTGGATCTTTTTTAACTTTCCTGAATCCTCAAACATACTTTTGATGAAGTCTCTTTAAGTGATTGAAGAGGTGTGATTTTGGCCATTTCATGGCCGGTTAGCTGGGAAATGTCATTAGTTCCCCATTTTATGTGTTGAGTCTACATGCTTGTATGTAGTTCAAGCCTTCTAGGCTTTGATATCATGAAGAATTTCAGAGTTTAACGATTCTCTATTCTTGTTCTCTAAGAGCTAAATGGTTCATCTATGAATAGGGTTTGGACTTTGGAGTGTTAGTGGCATAATCTACTTGGTTGAGCACTCATTTAGCGCACAACAATCTTGCCTTCCACTACCTTATATTTTCCTTATCAATTTGGCCTTCTAAATCTACAACCTTATCGTTTCCTCTTTCTGTTGATTAATATTTTGATAAATTGACTGACTCTTTTGTTCATGCAAGATCATTTTAAAACCCCTGAACATACCCTCTGCTTTAAGGGCAAA
The DNA here is from genome assembly GCA_037074615.1 of Leucaena leucocephala. Lineage (NCBI taxonomy): Eukaryota > Viridiplantae > Streptophyta > Magnoliopsida > Fabales > Fabaceae > Leucaena > Leucaena leucocephala. Next base: position 4,454,450 of record CM073527.1, read on the forward strand.
AGTGTGCCCCTAGAATGAAACCATTGTCTAATGTCCTGTGCTTGATGTCAACAGAAGATTGTTTATTGAAAGAAACATTGAAAACTAAAGCTGTCTGGTGAGGTCTTCAATTTCATGATGGAGACATGCTTATGCTTTGATGCTTTTGCAGATGCTATTGGATGCTCAAGCTGTTAAGACTATCCTTCTAGAAATTCCTTCCCTTGGTAGACCGGTGATTTAGCTCATGCAAATTCAAATTTGTGGTCATAACTACTATATTCTGTTTGGCCTTATGTGCCCCTTGTGTTGATATCTGAATCACATATTTTTATTACTTACTTTTGCAAATCACTAAAATGGAAGTAGATAGAATAGAGAGGACTTTTCTCATTTTCTGAATTACACCCCAAGACCAAGTAGGAAATGAAAACTGGCTCTGTTGAGATGGTTGGAAGACAAACTAGTTTGTGGGCTAGTCAAAGGTTACCAGTCTGCAATCTATGATTTTGAAGAACTTGGCTGTGTTAAAATAGTATGCAGCATCATTTTCTTAGTCTTCAAATTTGCAGTTATCTTGTGCTTGTCAGGGGCTTGCTAATTGTTCCACTGATCCTACTAACAAACTTTTGATTTTCTGCAACAGACATCAGATGCTGCTAGCTATTCGAAGTTTGTACGTCGTGAGATGAGCAAAGCAGAAGCCCTATTGAAGGTTTGTTGTTAGTTAGTTGAAAGACTGCTATTTCACAGAGGTCTACATCCTCCTGATTCAAGGTTGTGTAAATCACTTTGTTAGGGTATTCTCTCGCCCATTGATTCTGTAGCAGATACATACCGTGCGTTGCTACCTGAGGGTACACCCATGGAGTTTCAGAGAATTCTGGAGCTCAAGGTTATAATTAGCTCTTCTACTAATATATATTCTATTGCGCTAGTTTTTTTGGCCTGGTCTGAGATGAAAGAACTGAAGAGGTTGTCTTCTTTGAGTAAGTCAAAGATGAGGACCTGGGATAAGTCAGTTCTAATTGGGTACATAAAATGCATTTTATACGGTTAGTGGTTACATTAAATGTAGATAAAATGAAATTACAGTGAGTCCACTGCTAAAATTTTTGCTTAATCCAAGTTTAACGGTTAAGGATAAATGAATTATGCTCTTCATATTCCAGTAATTGTTGGCGTCAGCACTTGCAAAAAGAACAACCAATCTGAGTCACGTCCAAGGACATTGTTCTTAAGAGTTATTCCACGACAACCGGTAAGATGCGGTACTCCCCAGGATTAAACGGATTCTTCTTATGAAAACAAGGGAACAGAATCTAGGAAGAAAATAAATTCAGAAAGAAATGAGCAGGAGAGTACGAGTGTTGTTTCATGTGTCTTTGTAACATCTTTGTGTACTACCTTTATAGGCACGAAGAAGAGGTACAGAAACACAGGTTGTGTCCATAAGAGACGACCCTTCGACTGAAACAACACGAAGCCGATCCCAACAGCCATGATATCAGTGTTATAAAGAAAACCATTAACCTTTCAATTTCATATTAACTATAGGGATTTGAAGACTTTCCGATTAGGCATATTAAAAATATTTCTAGATAAACTAAAATATTTTTTTCATAAAAAGTGCCCAATATTACGCTATATCTCGTGCCAGGGGAAAGTTGTCAAATTTCAACTAAATTTCCTATTGATGACCCATTGTCGTGCATAAGCCCATCTCTCTTCTAGGTTCATTTATTAACCTATAATTGTATCTTATTATTTATACACTTGTGCATTTACTCTCCCAAGCAATGTGAGACTTTGGTTTCTTTGACACACCCATATTTCACAACAGTAAAATTATTGCATTGCAAATTCTTGAGGTATAACAAGAATAGTCTTGAAAAGTAAAGGTATCATGATGCTCAGGGTGTGCATCATTAAACATTACTCTGTAGTAATTTGGTAAGTAGATTCAGAGGAATAATCTCTTGACTAAAAGCTGCAATTCTTAACAAGGACGCTATTGTTAGCGGTTTAAGGTTCGCTGCTTGGATTGCAAATTACTTAATTTTGTATTTAGGAAGTTTTTTTTACAAGTTTTTTTGGAAAAGGGTTGAGCTCACCCATGATTCAAGAGCAAAGAAGTCTCCCTTCCTTCTAAAGGAGATTAATATTGAGTAAGGCGAGTTGTCAATTACCTTCAAGTATAAATAAAGACACCCAAGAGCAAGAATATTTTTCCTAAAGGTCACAATTGAAACCACAATAAAATAGTACTCTTTTAATTGAAGTATCAAGTTACTGACAATGTAAATTACACTGGTTAGTTTTGATTTTACAAAAGCATGGACCCTTTCCAAAGGAACTTGAATTATACAACACATAAAATTTGAAGGGTCCATGTGCAATTTCAATGAGTCCCATGTAACATTTAGTCCAACTGAAGATGTTCAATTCATTTCAACTACTCTATCCACATGCGGTGATGTAGTTGACCCATCTAATGTGATAAAGTTTGTTGTTGTCGATTCGCCCTTAATAATATTATGATGCTTAGCTTTTTGAGTTTAGATGTCCAAGAATGTGTGGTCTGTAAGAAATTCATGTCCAAATAACTTTTGTTACATGGTTGCAGGGACTCAAAAAAGCTTATCAACAAACTATTCTTGATGACTTCAACAAACATGGGCCTGGAATAATGCAAACTCAGATTCTTCCGGCAGTTTCGCAGGCTGCCCCAGTGGCCCCAACAGTGCCTGGTGCTATTTCTGTTGGACTCATGGCTTCTAGGGAAGATGCCCTTACAAGGGCTGCTGCACTTGGACGAGGAGCTGCAACCACAGGGTTCAAGAGATTCCTTGCTCTAACTGAAGCCGCCAAAGATCGGACGGATGGAATACAGATTTGTGTATGTTGCTTTTGTTATGTAAAAAATCTGAAATGGAATGAGATTAAATTGTTGTAGAATAGATTTTGTTTAATCCATGATTATGCTTGTTATACGAAAAAAAGAAGTGCTATTTTATTTTTAAAGTACATTAAGAACTTAATTATTGTTATAAATTTATACTTCAACTCGTATGGAGTCCTCTAAAAAAAATAAAAAAATATATTAAAGAGAATATTTAATAAAATTATTAAGTAGACTTCATGATTAATAATTTATCTAAATTTATTCAATCTATATAGTCGACTCTACCTAATGAGATTAAAAATATATAGTTTTACATGAGATATTTTCAATAAGGAATGAGTGAAATAAATATGAAATTTGAAATACATAGTGACACATCGACCAATGTAAGCAAGGATGAACATAGGTAATGCCTTGTGAATGCATACTTGAGAGGTAGAAGCTACGCACGAAGAAGCATTAATAACTGCACCTACTTCGATGATCTCTAATGTCATGTATATATAATTAGGACATGTGTATAAAAAAATTTTTATTGAGCGAGACAAAATCTATTTCGATGATGTCTATATTTTGAAAGATTAGTCTTTAACTATTAGTTTGGTATACCACTTGGACTCCAAGGAAAAACAAAACTGCACCCAAATGATGAGATCCAATTAAAAAAAAATGAACGTTTGTGATAGACAAATGATAGTTGTTCTTGATGATGAAGTAAGCAGATGAGATGAACCAGTGAGATGCTTGCTAAAAGATTTAGGGAAGATAACAATAGAGAGACCGATATTAGTTTAAATATACAGAGGGATAAACCTTGATATTAATTTTATATTTTTATTTATAATTACTTTATTAAAATATAAAAAGTAGTTGGAGGTCATGAGACCCCCTATTGTGGACTTATATTCTTGCGAATTGGATTAGTCGATTGCTAATTGGCGAATAAATCTGACTTATTTTCAATTAAGAAATTTTGGCATATTCATTTTCTCGATATTTCCAACCAAAGTACTTAATAAGTGGGTGGATTTTCTAGCTACCAAACAGTTCAATTATGAGACTTTTATTTTAATTTTATATATTTAGCCAAAAAACATTTAATTTTATGAAATCTTGACTAAATGTAGATTACAGGTAAGGCATAAAATTTAAAGAAATGAGTGACATTTATGACTTATAAATAATATAAATTACTAAAGATTTTATATTTTATATTGATAAATATTTTATTAAAATATGAAAAATAACTTCTTAATATGGCATCAGAGGACTCGTTATTAAAAAAAAAATATGAAAGGACCACTACAAAAAAACAATAATTTAGCTACGACTTTCCAGCGGCGACAAAAAATATTTTGTCACCGCTGAAAATAGACTTTCAGCGGCGACTTTGATTTGTCGCCGCTAAAAGTAAGACTTTTAATGGCGCTTTACTTATCGCCGCAAAAGCTAAAAACCCCAAAGAATAGCGCTACTTTTTTGCGGCGACAGGTCATAGTATCTACAGCAATATATATGCGTCACGGCAACAAGTCTATAGTTTCTGTATTCAGTAGCGACTTTTATATCATTTATCGGCGATAAATATCGCCGCTAAAAGTCTTGATACAATTTTTTTCTACTTAAATAGATTTTAAACAACTATCTAATATATGTAATTAAATTATTTAACAATTTTATTTTTAAATAATAAATAAAGAAATTTCACATGTTATTGTAGTAAAGAAAGATTACAGAGAGAATAATGTAAAGTCTATGAAAGAAGGAGATGAAATAGGGATATATACATAAAAGAGATATTATAAATGTGTGTCAATGAGCATGAGAGTTAATATGTGTGTTAGAGACCATGTAGGGGAGGAGATAGACAGTGGGAAATGTGTGTGAGAGAGAGATAAGGAGAAACAATATGCGTAAAATACATACATACATAAATTTTTAGTTATTGTTGCATATGCCCTCTATTGCTGTATTTCATGTAACATCCAGACTTTTATAAAAAGGATTTATAAGGTATTATTGAGTTTAAAAGTGTTTGTCTGAAATTAAAGAGTTTCAAAAATAAAATTTTAGAAAAAGAATAAAGGAAAAAATATTCATTAAAAATATCTTGGGGTTAAGAAAAATTAAGAAAAAATAATAAAATGAGTATTTTGGGGGTTTAAAAAATTATGAAAGAGTTTCTTTCTCAAAAAGAGACTCAAATTATTTAATAGTTATTTTTCAGGAATTAAATGCCTATTTTCTTATAAAATTCAAGAAAAATAGTTAGAGGTTATTATTTTCCCAGAAAATTTTATAAAAATTTCCTAATGAGTTGAAGAAATTATTGGAGAAAAAAATATCATTTTTTATTAAGAGGATTATTTCCTAAAAAATATTTAGTAAAAGTAAGACTTTTAGCGGTGACTTATTTTGTCGTCGCTAATACGTTTTTATATTTTAGGGTTATGATTCTCTTCCTTATTTCTCAGCGTCAACGGCTTCAGAGGGAAACATGAGAGCGAGAGACAGAAGGAGAGCACGAGCGAATGGCCGTAGGATTGTGACATTGGAGTAGTGACTGAAGGACAGAAAGCGAGCTTGTGACATCGTCGTCCATCTGAGGTGAGTTCTCTGACTACTTCTTTAATCTGTCTCCTCTATTCTCTTTCGATTATAGGGTAGGTCACTGATTAAAGTAATGATTTTGACTAGCTTTTGGTTGATTCAGTGAAAATGATTAAGTATTTGAGTTTTCTTACTTCAAACTGAACCAAAATCGTTCAACATTGGGGATGCCAGTAGACTTGTTGTGCTCTGTGGTTTGAAGTGTTTCTAACTGTTTAAATTTGGAGTTTTGAGGTTGAATCATTGATTAAGTAGTTAATGAAGCTTAAGAACGTGGAATTAAGCTTTAATCTCAAGATTAAAGCAACCCCAATAACATTAATTGTTTTGTAATTTGGCTATCAGGCATGTGTGTGTGTTATGTATTGTTCTCTCTCAGATTGATCTACACAAAGAATCTTGTCCACCATAGCTTCTATCAGGTTTGATGAACACTTGGGTTACTTTCGTTGGGATTGACTGTTAGTAGAATTTTCTGTTCCCAATAGTAGCTAGATTTGTGCAACTTGATTCTCCTTGGGAGTTTTACCTTCAGTCAGTGTTATAGCTCAGGAGTTTTTATTTTAATAAATCAATTTATTAAGGGTTATATGTATATTTGTTGCTATAAATGTTAAAGGGTTATGGGTAGTAGAGTGGTCAGGAAGCGAAAGTTAAAGGCTGTGGCATATGTTCAAACCTTGGCAACCGCAGAAAGTGAGGTTTTTCATTTTTCCTCTTACGCGTGAAATTTCAAGAAACCCCCTCTCCCTTTTTCTGCATAACCGTACGCCATTCTTTTCATTTTCTCTGTTCTTCACGGCAACGCAGGAGGCTCAGCAAAAGCGTAGAGATGGAAGCTTCAAGCAATCGATATCGTGTGGCCAATCATCGCTTCTGTCCATTTCTCCGCCTGAGTTATCACACTGGAGCTATCCCCTCACCGTAGAGTCCTTGTCTGATAAATAGAGCTAAGTGAGACAACGGGGAGGCGGAGAGAGCAGAGGAATTTAGCAAGGAAGTTTCGCGCAAGTGGGTTGCTATTGAGTAGTTGTGCCATTCTCTGTGACTGAGTCACTATTGCTGTTGCTGTGGAGCTACCGCTGCTGCTGCCAAGTACATTTAAGGTACTGTAGCAAGTCTATATCTTGAAGGTCTGTCGAGTTACTGCCTTGCTTCCATCAAATTCTTCCGTCTTTGTTGCTGCCACATGTGTTACTGTGCTTTCTGAGATTTTCATCTTAGTTGAGGTGCAGAGAAAAGATAGCAGTGAAGGGGTGGCTTGGTTTCTCTTGTGGTAGCAGTTCGTTGAGACCTATCTTTCCCTCTGTGTTATTCTTTTAGTTGGTGGAAGGAAGAAAAGTGAAGGAACATTTGGCGTAAGGGTGGTGATGTTTCTGTTGAGATTAAAATTGCATATAGTAAGTTTTTGGACCTCTTCTGTTGGTGTTAGATTCTACATCATGGGTTAAATTGTTCAGAGGGTTGTATATTGGTTTAGTATGTTACTCTTCCTTTTGACAAAATCTGTGCGTATGTTTGGTGAGATGTGATAGGTGTAAAAGATTATCTTTAGCCTTGTTGAGTCCCTCTATTTTGCATCCACCTTTGCCTTCTACAATTATAATATTTTGGGGTTTCTGTGTTTGTTTACAGTAGGAGCAAGGAAGGAGGTTTAATTAGTAGGGAAGCTTAAATGTATTATGTTCTTGTTATGTTCTGGGATTTATTCGTTGAGTATTGAAAATTTTGTTGTTGTGTGGATGATCTATGGATATATAGATATATGCTCTGTGTGTATGCTGTGAATATATATGTGTGTGTGGGCAATGCAATGGGAAGAAAAAAAATGGATGTCTCTATCTGGGCATACATATATGGTATTGTTGTAGGTGAACATATATGTGCATATAACTGGCTGTGTTGATGGAGGCATATAGGTGTGTATAATGGCTGACTTAAGAGGAATCTTATTAAAGTTGGAGTTCTAGAAACTAGGATTCTGGGACAAAGGTGTTAGTTACTTTGGTGCAAGAGGTAGCCATTATGTCTAGTGAATATTTGGAATCTTTGGGAAAATGTTATTTTGAATGGTAATAGTTAAAGAATTGATTGGGTAACATGTGCTTGAATGATTAAATTGTGTTAAGAGTTGTAAATCATTAAAGTAATATTTAATGGGTGTTGTTTAAGCTGAAATTTTAATTCATTGAAGGAATTTGTATATAAATCAAGTGTTGGAGGGGTGAAGTCATGGTCAAGGCCAATTAAAGTCTTTAGGGTCACATAGAGTTCGAATGTTAAGAGTAAAGGAAGATGGGAATTGCTATTATATGTATGTAAATGAATTGGGATGTTCACGGAAGTTAATGGGTATGTAAATAACTTGTAGTGATGGTGATAAATCAGAAGTACTTGGTATAGAAGAGGTGAATTACATTTCTTTATGGAATAGGGAGTTTGAGAAGTATGATGAATTTATTTGTTTTTGGATGTTCATTAAGTGTGATAGAAGAATGGATAAGGGCAAATAGACATAATTGGGTAAGTATTGGTCAAATTAATGTGGTTGTAAGGTTTGAAAACTTTCATAGTCAAAGGTTGTGCTTTTTCATATTTCAAGAGTTTTTATGAAGAAATTAGTTTTGGTACTAAAGTGTTGAATAGCAATAATTGATGGAGCGTTTTATTTTCAGAAAACTTGAAAAAGTTTGATCGAAGAAATGTTATAAGATATCTCTTTCCTAAAAGTAATTATGACCTTGGGTAATGCTCATTATTTGGGATAGTTGGAAGCTTGTATCGTATGGTTGTATGTATATTTGATTGAATCAATGTCAATTGGTCGATGGCTTAGGAGTTATGTATTGAGTCTTTCTGAATGATTGAAAGCATGATATGAAATGGAACATTAAGTCAAAGATATTTTATTTCTGTCGCAATGTTGATTAGAGTGTTAATATATTGTTTTAGGATGTCAGGGAATTGAGGAGTGAAAGTAATTGAATGAGATTGGCTGAAAAGAGTATCGATTTAGGACCGTGGTAGGTGAGTGAATAACGTTCCCTAAAATTTATATTTTCAAATGCATTGTCATTTCAAATGTCGAATTTCAAATATGAATTTCGAAAAGTAAATTTTACAAAAGTATGATTTAAATCGTTAGAAATAATTTTCTTTCAATTGGTTTACAAAGGAACTATGATTATGTATGAAAATGAATGAATAAGCTTTTGAAAAGAGTTTGACAAAAGTTACATTGAAATGATGATTATTCGTGAAACATATTCCTATGTGAATTTCATATGTTTACACAGTAACTTGATTTTAAATGTACATGCTGGGGGTTTTAAAATTCAAAGTGGTTTTTACCAAAAGTTATGGCATTTAAATGGTTGATATTATTACATGTGAAATAAACCCCACGCATGATGGAAATATTTTAGAAAGGATGGAATACAGAACGCTGGTTGCTAACAGCAGTACTGTTAGCCCTTGGTGCACCTTAGTTACTCAAGCTCGATGGATACGTGAGTTTCATACTCGCGACAGTTATTCATGGGATTTATTCTCACGTCTGTTATTCTTAGGTTTTATACTTGCGTCTGTTTCGTGGCTTCGAGCGCTTATGATGGTTATTTACCCTCGTGGACTGTGTGTCTATGTCTGTTTTTGTGGCTTCGAGCCACATCTGATGGTTAGTTACCCTCGTGGGCTGTGTGTCCACGTTTATTTTTGTTCTATTGAAGTCCTACGAAAAATATTATGGTTTTGAAAGGATTTGTTTTACAACGATTGATTTGGAATGGTTATTTCAAATTGTTTATCTGAAACAATAATGCCTATAGAAAGATCATGGTTTTAAAAAGAATTATTTTTCAACGATTGATTTGAAATGGTTATTTCAGATTATTGTTCTTTCTGAAATACAAATGTTTATAGAAATGTTTGCATCAAATTTAGAAATATTATGAAATACATTTTCAGCATGATTATGCATTATTGATTTCTATATTTTTAATTATGTTTTTGGGACATTATTCACGAGCAGATTATTTTGCCTCAGATAGTGCAGGTGACCCTAACCCCCCGTTGAGCAGTGAAGAGCTTTGTTGCCGATCTGATCGTTCTTGACAAAACTACTTTTGATATAATTATCATTTAGAAACTGCTTGTATTATTTTGAAAGAAAGGTAAATGCTCCACATAGTCCTTACAAAAGATTCTGTTGATTTATGAAATACAATTTATTATGTTTTTTATTTCAAAATATTTTATTTAAGGTTTTAGGCTTTTGGAATGTGAACTATTCATATTCTGTATCGGTCACGGTCTAAATTTTGGGACGTGATAGTCAGCCCCTTCTTAAGATCTTGGAATATGAATTTATTAAGATCAAATGGATTTTAGGTATCTTCACTTTTCTTTCTCTTTATGTTATACCTTTTACACAGTTGTTTATTGAAAATCCAATGTCATATTATATTTCAAGGTTATAGATTTTCTATGAAGTATTCCTCCTCATGAAAATTATTGCATATTTAGGAATTTGAGTTCTTAGATTTGGTTCTTTGTATTATATAATTGCAGTATCAATTGCTTCATTTAAGTTGTTTTGCTTGTTTATATTAGCTATGGCCGATTTCATCTTTGTGTTTTATTGTGAACATAGGGCTAACGAAGATCCTGTTGATCCTAAGGGATACCTTGAAGAGTCTTGCAAACCAAAGTGTGTGAAACCATTACTTGAATATCAGGTATGCATTTTGAAATATCAGCTTATTGCAGTGTCTAAACACATAACCTGATCAAATGCTATGTTCTACTCTTAGAACATTCCCTTGTTCATATTTTATCTAAGCCATATACTGTTACTTTTAAATTAATTAAATTAAGTAGGCTCTATCAAAAATTCAAAATTACCCCTAAGCCATATCATTTAAGATCTATTCTTGTATTGGAATAGATAGCAAAATAGTAAATGATAGGGATGGGATAGATAGCAAGAGCCATGCTCTTGTGCACACAAGACAGCACTTCATTTATTGCCTTCACTGTTTTGGGTATCCCTTCCCCACTCCTCTTCTTTCCATTCCTTCTCTTCATTACATATATAACTCATCTTCAATCCCCAACAGTTATTTAATTACCCATCTCAGTTAACATATTCCTCATTTATACTTCTCTCATACCTTCTTCCATCACTTCAATCATTCTTTTTAAAAGCCTTCCCACCACTTCATCAGATTTACTACTGGGTTAAGGATCCTGATGTACTCCCTTTCCTGTCCTTATTATAACATGTACTTTCTACTTCCTTATTAGGCCATATGTGATTGTGAAGTTTGTTTGAAAATACATATTCTTTCAGTTAATGAAGACTATTTACTCGTTATACAAAGTGTCTTATAATAAGAAAGAGGGAGTAAGTGTATGGGATTAAAGGGAAGAGATTGGAAAGGGCTATATAAAACTAAATAGGTAGGAACATTGAACTGTTGGAAAATAAATAATTAAAAAATTAAATAGATTTATTAAATGAAATGTATATTTTTATAGAATATGTCAGTATTAAAGAGATGTCTAGGTAGGAAATATCTTTCTGTTACATCTTGTAACAACACAAATAGCCGAGGTACATGCTCTACACCTCAATCAAGACCTGTTATTTCACATCTATCACTGCAATAACAACTTGAGGAAATGTCTGTCAATTCTCCTCCTACTCCCCATACTCAAAATAGTAGTGCAAGTAAGTTTGCTTTAGTTTTATAACAATTGATTTATATCGCTTGTAACATTTAATTATTCTAATTCAACTTTAATGATAGGCTCTTCTAGTGCAATCAACAAGTGCAGAAGAGTTTATAATTCTATTAACTTGAATTTGAGGACTGCATAAGGAGCAAAGATTCGAGTCAAATTTTTCGATTCCATGTCAAGAGCAATCGATCAAGAAGCAAGAGACTTTTCTAATTATTGTAATTTAACTCTTAGAACCACATTCTCTTTTAGGGATGGTGGAGGTAATTGGAAGAATATTTTTGAAAACTATGGCCAGGATATGGTTTTAAAAATAAAGGTATTATTTATGTCAAATATTTTCACTTATTTTACTTTATTTATATTATTATATAAAGTGTTCATATTTATTTGTTTCAGGATAAATTTGAACATGTTGATGCAATTGCTGAAGAAAAGTTTCATATAGCAATATCAATTATTTTACAGAATGTATTCAGAAATTGGAAGACCAATCTGTACTCTCACTATAAGAAATGTGAGACTGATGAAGATAAGTTGGTTGATACTCCTCAGACTATTAGTTTTTAAGATTGTGAATGGTTATTAATATATTTAAGTCTAACATATTTAAGGTACCTCACTATCCTTCTAAATAAATTATCTTTTTTGTTTCAATAACTAAATTCTTATTAGTTACCAAATGTTGTTGTAGAACAAAAGTACAAGAAATATGATAAATCGAGAAAAACAAATTACTAAAAACATACTTATGGTCCTCGATCATTTGCAGATATTGAATTTGTTACAGTAAATTCAATTTATCACCACTATAATTTAAGTTTTTAATCATTTTTTTATTTTAAAATCTATTATTTGTATTTTATATATTATTATTTTGTAGAGAGATCCTATTACTAGACAACCTACCCCTCCTGACTAGCTGTGGGAGATCACGCATATTAGGAAGACATTATATGGACAAGTAGTATGGACTGACCCATACTCTAAACATATTCATGTATGCATTGTAGTTTAATATTTTATTTTGATTTATATTTATTATTAATGTAATAGTTTCATATGTTTTTTATAGAGTCGTATGCGCGAACTTTCTCAGCAACAAGATTAAGATTTAGAGAGTGATGGTTTAATGACGTTAGAGGAAATATTGACGACAGTTCTTGGTGAGAGGTCAGGGTATGTAAGAGAGAAAGAGTATGAAGCAGAGTCTTCAAAGAAGGGAAATCGCCCTCAATCTAGTGATAGTTCAGTTGTCCAAAGTGTGCATGCCCAATTGTAGGAAGAGTTTGATAAAAAAATTTAAGATGAGAGAGAAAAAATGGAGGTAGAGTGTGCATTAGAGCGTGAAAAGATGCAAGAAGAGTGTGTATAATTCATGCAAAGACTAATAGAACAAATGGAGGAAAAGATACAATCTTAATTCACTGCCTTGATGCAAAGGGGACAACCACATGCGCCTACTTCTGCTCCTAGTATTGGTCATTAAATATAATATTTTTGTATAAACTAAACAATTTTATTTTTATTTTAAATATTTAAATAATTGAAGTAATTTGATATTTTATACGATTATCAAAATTATTTATCAATGTTATTATATTTTCATTTATTTTGGTTATTTATCATTATTTTTGTGGTTAAATTATATTTTTTATATAAGAAAAATTATAGGAAACAATTTTAAAAATAATACCAACTTTCAGAGATGACAAATTCAACTTTAGACAACGACAATTTTGTCACCGCATATTCATCTTTAGGCTGATTAAGTTTTAGGTGGTAACTTTTGTCGCTGCCTTTGAAACTTTCAGCGGTGACTTATTGTCGCCGCTAATGATTGACATTTGGCGGCGACTTTCAATTGTCGCCGCCATTATATATGTGTAGTCTCATAGGCGGCAACTTAACAGCGATAGTTTATCGCCACTCAAGGTATTCAGCGGCGACTTTTGTACCTTTAGCGATGATAAGAGTCGCCGCTAAAAGTTAATTTTTTTATAGTGTACAAAGGTCAAGTTTGTAATTGCCCCATAGACCGACTCAAGATGTGTATATGATGACTTTTATGAGACGATTATTATGCATTCACACAACATTTGTAATTTTTTAAAAGTACTATTCACAACATTTATAAGAAAATTTAATCTGAAGGAATTTTTCACACCAAATACAAGTAATTAAGAAAGTGAGAAATAACTAAAAATATTTTCGTTATTCTTCTTGACCTTTTATATCCATAAAAAGAAAAACAAAGGATAATTTATAATATTTCATCCAAATTTTTGTTTTATTGTTTAATACGCGCCTATCAAATCTATAATTATATTTGGGTTAATAAAAATATTTAGTCCATCAAATTTGCTCTTATTTTAATATTAGTTTTCAAGTTTTAGAAAATAGATTTTGAATCTTCAAGTTTTTTTTTTGTCTAAAAAGTTTCTTTCTATAACTTAATAAAAATATGGATCATTTTACTCTTCAAGAATTAGAACATATAGTTTAAAAATTTGAGAGATTAAAACTAAAATAGACACAAATTTAAGGGACTACAGTTTATATTAACCCATTATATTTCTTATAATGGATATTAGCTGCCTTCATTTTTTTGTATTTCTGTTGTCACTTGACAAAGAACGAAATCTTCTTTTGTTTGTTCTCATTATTAATTAATAAATAAATATATATTCCCCTTATTTTCCCCCTGATATATATAGATATATAAATAGCCCATATAACCATATATATACATATATATATATATATATATAAAAGATTCATACTTTGGTTTTCTTTTTCTATATTCTTTCAAACTCAGACACACACAACTCTGTTTCTCATATAGAGGTACGTGTAAGGTTTGAGTTTTAAGAATAAGTAATGCATTAATTAGGTTTTGTGTATGTGCGTGCGCATGTATGCATTGCATGCTATATATTATTATGGAGTGGGTGAATTTTTTTGGAATTTACGTTTTAAGAATTAGTAATACTCCTTCAATTCTTAGATATAAGAGAAAACTTTGCATAACATGTTGCTATTTATAAGAGACAGTATTAATCACCTATTTAAATATTTGAAATATCAATACATTATTATTTAGTCTCTCTAAGTTAACCATTTCCTCATTCTCTCACACTTACTCTTTTTGTCTATAAATAAGAGTTTTTTTTTAAAAAAAAAAAGTTGTATTTTTTATATTTTTATTACATTTGATCAATTTTAACCAACTTTTCAATTTACATAATTTAGTTATTTGTATCTCATAAGAAAAATTGGAAAGAGTACTAGTCAGATTACTTAATTATTGTTAAGATAATATCTATATGAGTAATTTGAGGAAATAATTGATAAATATAAAAATGTGTATTATATTTAGAATAAATATTAACTGTCTAATTAAATACTATATTTAGGTCTTACTCAATTTTCTTAATTTTGATTATATGAAGGTAGTTGGCCCACGGTTGATGTATTATTCATCTTGAAAATGTGAATGTTACTGAAATCTACCCATTGAATGTACAAAACACAAAGATAGGAAACGAGCATTTCATTGCAACCTAGTTTTTATTTCCTCTCCGTTTTGACTAAAACGACATAGTTTAGATATTAAACATAAATATGATATTTATATATTGACATATTGAGAAGGCTCACAATTAATAATTTGTATTATTTTATTTTTTTTTAATATGTAACATATGGTGTTTAGTTCTTAAATGACGTCATTTTAACTAATAGAGAGGCTCTTTAACTCCACAAAGCTAATGCTTAAAGAGAAAAAGAAGCTTATATTATTCTCTTTATATGTTCAATATAGAAGAGTTAAAGTACATTCAGTATCTGGAACTATTTTTTGAGGTGCAATTAATTAGCACTTGAAGTATTAATTGGTGTAATTAGTACAGTAATAAAATTAAACCTTTAACTCGGTTTTCTTCTCTTCTTCACAAAAAAAGAAGTCCCAGATTTCTTCCCATCTCCATTGTCGTCCTCCGAGAGGCAATTGAAAACTCTATGGAGTTTGAGTAGTAGAACCCATGGGAATTGCTTGGGACTAGCGAAACCCGTGTGAAAACTTTACTTCCCATGTGAAATTGCTTGGGAAGTGTCTTGTTATTCAGAGGTGGGATTTCTGGTTTTTGATCCAGCGGATTCTTCAATTTCAGTCATATCTATGGGATTCTTGATCTATTCAACTGCTAATATTATGCCTTTGAGTATTTCTCAGGATTTCTTCTGCCAAGGGCTTGAAGGAGTATGTGCTTCTTTCTCTGTTCATACACATAAAGCCCTTTTTAATGTCCAGTGCTCGAGTGTCTCTAGAATCCGATGATCTTTTTTCATCTGCTTGGTAGTCTCTCACAAAATTCTTTCATTCGTTTTCCGTGTGGGCATTATTCTTTTCTGCATATAAACTTTGTTCATTGTAGATTCTTTATTCTTGCACTTTATAGATCCATCATTATAGGAACACTCGAATTTGTAAAGGAACACAAAAACACAAACAAAACTGTAACTTGATCTGTTTTTCCGGTTTCTGCTATTATTCGTCGGATTCCTTTTCTTTATTTCCACATACAAACACGTGTTTTTATCAAAACAATTCACACACAACAGTCCCTCTCTCTCTTTTGCATTTCTCTCATAAACACATTCAAAGTTCTAGCTGATTCAGTAGGCATACATACATATTCATACTTCATTGAGATACATTCACACAGAGACACGCACCTCCGAAAATGGTCGTCATTGAGAATGAGATAAACCCAGAAATCGGCACATTTGGAACCCCTTCCCCTAACCCTTCTTGTCTCGTCTTCGATCCTTTTAGGCTTGTGATGTGGAATCCACTGGCTTTCATTCTGGTTTACTGATCTTCGCCGTCAACCTGTAAGCTCCTTGCACTCGGCCAGGCGATGCCCAAGATGCAGACGCCATCAGTCGCCGGCGCCGATACTCTTGGCAGACTCCGTCTTGCTGCATTGCCCGATGATCAGATGGAAGCTTTTTTAACGGAGTTACGGGAATGTTAGCTTGGGGGTGAAATTGCTCCATATTTAACAGATTAGGTGCTAATTGAGAGTGTTAGATACAACTTAACCCAATATAGAAAATGGTGACTAATTTATAGAAATTAAAAAAAGGGTGAAGGTCCTATTTTACTTGGAAAGTTTACATGTTAGAGTTATGCCGCCTTAGAATTTTTTTGGGTTAAATGCCAACTCGAAAGTTTTTGAATTATAGCAATTTTGCCAGAACTGTTATCCAAATTAAGTTTAATCGTTAGTTAACTAAATATGTTAAGCTGACAATCCACGTGTCATCATCATTATTTTTATTTTAGGTTAAGGTACAATTTGGCCCTGGAAGTTTTCATTTGGGAGTACTGGATATCTGAAAGTTTCTAAAACGTAATAATTTTGACCTATATGCTATATAAGTTAAGTCTGACTATTATTTGATTAAATTTGATGATATTTTTTTAATAAAATCATTAGTCTTAAAGATTTAAGAAATTAAAAGAGGTGAAAAAATTTAGAGGTAGATGTATCTTATATGGTGAAAAAATTCAAAGAGGTACTTGTCTATCTCAACGTCGATGAGGTATGGTGACAGAATTTTTGACAACATCTATCTCTCTGATCAATTTTCCTCAGTGTGTCTTACAACTAGTAACCGAATCTTTTTCCTCATTATTCTCTAGTGAACATGAGCTCCTCCTCCATCCGCGGTTTCTTTTTTATTGTTATTCACTCTACAAGCATAGCATATTTGGTCAACTAAAGGCCAAATTTAACTTGGATAATAACCATGTAACATTGTTACAATTTACAAACTTTTAGAGCAACATTGCTCTTAAGTCAAAACTTTCAGGGTAAACTTGCACCTTAACAAAAATGATGTGGATGACATGTGAATCTTGCAACTCAATATATTTAACCTAGATAATGGCTAAGGCTACATTGCTATGCTTTTGAAATTTCCAGGGTGACATAGAACCAAAAAAAAAAAATCTATAGCAACATAGCTCTAATGTAAATATTTCCAAAGCAAAATATGACATTAACCCTTAAGAAAATTAGTTATTATTTACATTGAACATACATTATCATAAAAATAGCCCTCTTAATATATATAATCGATAATAGGGGTGAAAATAGGCCAGACGGCCTGTTAGGGGCCTATGGCTTGAACTATTTTAAAAAATATACAGGCTCAAGCCTATATAGAAGCTTGTTTTACTTAACAGGGTAAGCTCAACCTCTGTAAAAAGCCTGTCAGGCAGCCTAAGCTTGTTATTTAAAACAAATGTAATATAATTCAAACCCCCCACCTATTGGATAATACTTAACAATTAGACTACTAGACTAAAGTTTATTATTGTAAGTTTTATTCTTAACTTCTAATTTTATTCTCAACAATAGAATCAAATATGTAAACCCTAAATCCCTACCCTAATTCCCCCTCTGCCCCTTTATTGCATTTGCTGGTTTGCAAGAGTTCAAAGCTTCTCATGGCTTGCGGCACCTTCAAAGTTTAGAGTTCCAACCTCTAACCTTCATTAGTTCGCCGTTGGCATCCCTACTGTCACTATTTCCTATTGTGTCTCCACCTTCACTATCGTGTCCCCACTGTGACGAAGGAGTGACAGCAAGTTAGAGAGAGAGAGTGATGTAAAGCTAATAGATCATAAAGAGAGTGAGAGATGTCGTAGGAGGAGGTGAGGTTAGAGATCGAGTTTACAGCACCGTTGATCGACGAAGGTGAACTCTATAACTCTATTCTAGCCTTCGATTACTTCTGTATTTTGATTTTGCATAATAGGTTACCAATTAAGGGGAGAGTTTTTGATAGCTTTTGGTTGATTTGTGAGAATGGGTTATCAGTTTAAAGCTTTACTATTTTTTTAAGCCTCCGATGGCTTTTTTTCCGATGGCTTGTGCAGAATGGGATATTAGACAGAATGGGTTACCAATGTTGCTCTTTGTTTGAAACACATTCTTGTGAAATTTCTACTTTTCTTTTGTGAACTTCTGATTCTGTTTTAGTTCTTTTGTTCATGGTGGGAGAAGGGTGACTTCTTAATATGCTATTGTTACTATTCCATGCAAAGTGCAATTCTTATTTGTTGGATCTGTATTGCATGAATAATCTTTCTTAAACATGTTTGGCTAATTGTTTCTGCTTCTCTTATTCCATTTGGAGAGACCATTTTAAAATTCTCATATTTTAGTATTCTTTATAACAAATTATTGGAAACATTTGCATTTGGAAACTAAACTATTTGTGTCTGTATTATTATTCTTTATCCTACTACAAATTTGTACCTTCCTTAAGTTTGGAGAGTGAAACAAGAAATTGATAATGCCATAGAAGATGAAGATTTATTCGTAGGAGAAATGGTGCAGGAAATGAAAGAAAAGTTTGACAAATATTGGGGGCAATGTAATATGGTAATGACAATATCAAGTGTTTTGAATCCCAGGTGCAAATTATATGGTTTGAATTATTACTTTTCTTCGATTTATAATCCTGATTATGTGGCTTCTGACAATATAGACAAAGTAGTGAAGGCTTTAGAATCTATGTATGATGAGTATGTTGTCAACTATAAGAAAGAGACAAGTGCATTAAATGAAGTTGATGTTGGCAACAACTCTTTTGCCAATGCACCTTGTCCTTCTAAAGTTTCTAGATTTGATCATTTCTTGAGCATTGTTCCTAAAAAGCAAGCACTTCCCCCAGTGAAATCAAAATTAGAAGTTTATCTTGAAGAGGCTACTTACATTCCTGAGGGTAGTTCTAACTCTTTTAGTGCCTTAAAATGGTGGGAAAATAATAGTCTTAAGTTTAAGATTTTATCTAAGATGGCTGCTGATATATTAACCATTCCAATCTCAACCGTGACATCAGAGTCCACTTTCAGTTTGGAGGTAGAGTTATTAATGAATATCGTTCTAGATTGAATGAAGAATCAATTGAAGCACTTATTTGTGGTTAGAATTGCCTTTGCAACAAGTATGGTTTAAAAAAGAAATCAAAGGTACAAATTTTGTATTGTAAAAATAATATCATTTCTTTTAGTTATTATTTGTTCAATTATTTTATGATCTAATAATATACATTTGATTTCTTCTTTTCAAGGTGTTCTAGCAATAGGAAGAAATTATGTTGAAGATTTCATGATGTGTGGCTAATAGTTTTACTTTGATTTGGCTTAGATTGTTGTAATTGTATGATTGTAATGACTACTGTTTTGTTTGTTTGGTATTGTTTTGATGGTTGATTATATATTTTTTAATTTTAGACTAATTAATATTATGAAAAGCTTATTTGTAGTTATTTAAAATGCAATTTACAAAAAAAAAACTGTTAGGAGTCTATTAGGGAGGCCTATTAGGTAGGCATGTTAGAAATGCCGGTTAGTATAATTATAAAGCAGTTTCTTTCAACAGGCTTCATGTTAGGCTATACATGTTTACAGTCCAAACTTAAACTAAAAAATTAGCCTATAATAGGCTACAGACTAGGCTCAAACTAAATTGTTACTTAACAGGCTTGGCTTGTTAAAGCCAAGGCCTAGCCTGACCTAACATGTTTTCACCCCTAATCAATATCAATAGTTTAAGAAAAACATTATAAATTTTAGAGTCAAAGTGAATTGAAGTCTTATATTTGATATAAAATTCTAAAGATAGGAAAAAGTATATATTATTGTTTAATTTCATTTATTAAAAATTAAGCGTAACATTAACTCTTAAGTCTTTTAATATACCAGTCAAGTACAAAAAAAACTATAATGTGAGAGTTGATTTGTTCAAAGGGATATGTATTAATAGAAGGGGATAAAAAACATGAAGAAGGAATAAAGTTGGAGTCATTTGAGAGCGTGAGCAAGTATTAGAAAGCACTGTGGGAGACACCGTGGAGGTTAGTGGATCAGCTGGCGGCCTAGTCGATGGATAAGACGGAGATGGTGGAAGTGAAGAAGTGGAGCAAGCACAAGATGAAGAAGACACTGATGTGGTGGGATTTTATGTGGTTTGGCATGGGAGTGAAGAAGCTAAAATCAATGCTGGCCTTGCCGTCTTGCCTTACGCTATCTCCGTCATCTCTTCCATGCTCTCCATTTTCTGATACACTGAGTTCACCATGACATCCTGTCGCTGGTATGCATTGTTAATATGTCTTTCATTTTCACGTAAACGTTACAGAACTACACAATTCTTTTTAAAACAATTTATTGATTTTATTTATAAAAAATATGAAACATATTTTATTAAATGTTACACCATTCTTGTTAATTTGTGTCAGAAAAATAAATACTTCTTCTCATCTTAAATACATAAACCAAATTATTAATTTATATAGAATAAAAAAATTAGTTAAGTTAATTATTTATAAAAATAAGTGTCTTAAGGAAATCATTTGCATTAGAAACTACTATTTTGACAAAAAAATCCTTAATATATGTAATCAATAGAGAGTATTTAATAAAAATATTATAAATTTAGGAAATAAAATGAATTAAAATCTTTCATTCATGATCAAAGCAAATATTTTTACTAACTATTAATTTAGTACAATTAGGTAAGGACAAAATAAATACTCCCTCTCATCCTTAATAAGATATAACTGATGAATTTGGATACTTTAAGGAAGTCAAATAAATTAGTTAATTATAATAAATATGACATGATATCTCTAAGATATTTATATATAACATTATATTATACATCAATTTATAAGTTGTATAAATTAGTTTAGGGAGAAATGATAAATATTAAATATAAAATAGATTAAAATTTTAATTTATATTTAGCACTAAATCCAAATATTGAACTAGGTCTTATATCAAGAAGAACTGGAAGTATTATAAAAGATTATGACCAAGCATGCTTTCTCTGATTCTAAATAGATCAATAATGGGATGGTTGATATCGATTTCATGGCCTTTATTGATCATCAGGTGTCTTGTTTGCCTACCTTAGAGTGGAACTCAGCAACTTTGTGGCCTTCGCAGGCAACTCCTCCTAGAATACATCATAGGCAGCGCCGCTGTGTCCCGTTCTTGGACATCCTACTTTGCCACCCTTTGCGACCAACACTCTGACAAATTCCTCATCAAAGCCCCCAGCCTAACCAACGGCTACAACCAACTCAACCCTCTCTCCATCTCTGTCCTAGCCACGGTTGCCATCTTCAGTACAAAGGGCTCCTCTAGCCTCAATTACATTTCCTCAATAGTCCATATCATCGTCCTTATCTTCATCATCATCGTAAGCCTAACCAAAGCCAACCCTAACAACTACTCCACCCTTGTCCCCTTTGGAACTAGTGGCTGTCCCCTTTAGAACTAGTGGCATCTTCCAAGCCACTGACATCCTCTTCTTCGCCTACATCGAATTCGACACCGTCTCCACCATGGTCAAGGAAATAAAGAACCCTAGAAGACATCCCTTTTGGCCTCGTAGGATCAATGACCATAACCACTCTCATATATTGCCTCTTAGCAATAACACTATGTTTGATGCAGAATTATTCTTATAGCTCCCTTTGTAATCGCGTTTCAAACTACAGGATAGGTTTGGGCTAAGTATATCATAACGGCTGGAGTTCTAAAGGGAATAACAAGTGTGTTGTTGGTTATGGCTGTAGCTAAAGCGAGGTATCTAACACATATTTTTTGTACCCATATGTTGTTGGTGAAATATGTAAAATAACAAAGTTTATAGTTTGAGCCGCAACTGAGAACACTGTCCTTAAGAGATATTCTACGACCTCTCATCAAATTAAGAAGTGACACTCTCTAGGATTAAGCGAACTCTTCTTGTAAAAATATAGAAAAATATAACTGGTGAAAGATAAAAGTAATCTCAAAAGATTAGTGTATCATTCTTTATCTTTTTTCTATATATTTTTCTATATTTATCCTTCATCAAGAAGCCTCTTTGATAGACTGTGGAAGGACATGAGACATATCTTTTAGACATATGTCCCTTAGATTCAAGTGTTATATTAGAAAGACGCTTCTTTCTTCAATACATTTTTTTCACAACTAAGAGTTATGTCATAAAGACGTTTCTTTCTTTAACACACCATTTCACAATATTTAAAATATGTCCAACAATCCCCCACATTTGTCAAAGAAACACCATTAGTTAAGTTACATACATGGACATAATTATTATATCCAATAGTCCTTTGGACGACGTAGACTGATAATTATTAATACAACTATTATTAATTATTTAAACATATTTTGTATTTAATATAATTTTAAAATAATATTATAAATAAATTTAATTTATTTCAAAAGAGTTAACCATGGTAAAAAAGAGTTTAACTAAAATTTAAATGAACTCTACCATGGTTATAAAAAGGTTTTTCTTAAAATATAAATAAGCTAATATGATTTATAAATATGTAAAATAAAACCTATTGTGGCAATATATAAATATTCTACACATACCTTCAAGAAAGAGTGCTATACAATTAATATAGCTCTACTCAAGCCTCTATAGTTTTCCCTAGGTCCTAAGATGAGAATATACCCTGAAAAATATTAATAACCATGGGGTGAGACAAATGTCTCAGTAACCATCAATCTTACTTATTATGCATACTAATATGTGCTCATGAGGTGTCAAGTTAGACCTCACAAAATATAATATATACAAAATAATATTTTATTGTAATAAAATCAAATGAATAACCCACCCAAGCTCCTCCCATCAAACCAACCGAACCGCCTTATTTTCGCCGACCGAACTGATAGGCTAGTGGTAACTACCCCTCAAACAGGTAACTGATCAAGTGATATGGATAGCTCAAAATCCATAGAGCATCTGACTAGACCATGGATTCATTCCCCCTCAGTAAATAGGTGGGGGTGTCGCTACCCCTTAGTAAACAGGTGGGTCACGTCCCTCAGCAAACTGGTGGAACAAAAGACATCCATTGAGTTCCGATGGAGGCTATACCACGTGGTAGAAATATAACTATCTCTTCACCATCCCTAATGTATAATTCTCAAAATAATCATATTAATCAAAATCTCAATAGCTTGATAATATCACAAAAGAGTATTTTTCTCAATATAACTTTCTAAATTAAATTTTAAATCTCACAAGACTATTTCAATGAAAATCATAAAATAAACTTTCTGAATATAATAATATCAACATTAATATATATATATATATATATATTAAAACACTCAAAAACATCATATTAGTAAACACAACAAGTAGAAAGTGGTTACTTCCACAAAAATATGTGAATAATTACCACAAAAATTCTAAAAGGTAAATCTCAGCTTTAAGTGAGTTGAACTAAAGACGTGTTTGGGAAGAAAATATATGTGAGATTCTTTGAAAATAGAAAAGGAACTAAGAGAGGATTAAAACTAGAGGAGCTGGCTCAATAATCAAGTCTGAGAAATAACTCAGGATTTTAGCTCTATTTATAAAGTCATAATAGTAATTTAAAATTCAAATTCATATATTATCTTTATTAAAATCTTATAAGATATAGTAATTTAAAATTTAAACTATATTTTCAAAATAAAATTGCATATCTAAATCTAAATCCAAATCTTAATAAATTCCTAACTAATAATAATCAAATCATAAAATTCTAAATAAGATAAAAATAGGATAATCTATATATCATATTTTATTAAAAATAATAAAAATACTAAACTATAATACTTTAATTAGATAATATTTTTAAATTATTGACAAATAATATTTTAATTTTTACTTAAATATAAGGATAAAAATTGGGATATTACAATTATCCCCTCCTTTTAAAACTTTTATCCCCAAAATTCGGCATACTATATAAAGCTTCCTTATTTGATTTCATAACAGTTAATCTAAATTTACATCATTTCTCCCCTCCAAAGGATGAAACCCACTATAACAGTTAAATACTATAAGAGAATAGTTTTATAAACTAATAGGGAATGATATGTGTAAATAATATATATTGCCACTATATGCAATGCAACATACAAGAAGTTGTCGTCACATCCAAATATCAATTTAAAATATTTAGTTATCAAAATATGCATCACAACTTTATGAGAATTTAAAAAATTTATATGATTGCTTTAAATTATATTCAAAATATTTTAACAAATTTTAAATAACTTACAAAGTAAATTTGAAAAGTTCCCAAAAATATTAAAATAGTCAAATCTCATAAATAATTAAAATGATACATAAATTAAATTGATAATCAAATATTCAATTTTTAAAAAACTATTTATGGAATAAAACGTAATTAAATTGAACAAAATTAAATATTTGATTGAACAACTTTTTGGACATTCTACAAAAATGATTCAAAAAAAAGTGGAGTCCAATAATTTTTTTTTAAACCTAAATGGCGAACACATAAAACTATATTTCTAAGAAAAAATTAATCCAAACATAAATCTTTTTAAAAAATGCTCAACACTGAATTGAAATATACATATACATAAAGTAAAAGCGGCACTATAGCAAAAGGGTAAACTTTTATTCATCTTCTCATTTTTTTAAAACAATGAAATAAATTTATCATATATCATAAAAAATTAAGAGGATCTTAAACCTAAGCTCTGATACCAAATTATAAAATTATCCTAAAATACAACTATTATTAATTATTTAAATATATTTTATATTTAATATAATTTAAAAATAATATTATAAATCAATTTAATTTATTTCAAAAGAGTTCACCATGGTAGAAAAGAGTTTAACTAAAATTTAAATGAACTCTACCATGGTTGTAAAAAGGTTTTCGTTAAAATATAAATAAGCTAATATGATTTATGAGTATGCAAAATAAAACCTATTGTGGCAATGTATAAATATTCTACACATACCTTCAAGAAAGAGTGCTATACAATTAATATAACTCTACTAGTGTATCTTGCACATAATACACCATCCTATGGGATTTAAAATTATTAAGAGTTTTTGCTCATCTTCCTCTATGTAATCTAGCACTTTCTTAGACACCATACGAAATAACCAG
This sequence comes from Leucaena leucocephala, assembly GCA_037074615.1. Classification (NCBI taxonomy): domain Eukaryota; kingdom Viridiplantae; phylum Streptophyta; class Magnoliopsida; order Fabales; family Fabaceae; genus Leucaena; species Leucaena leucocephala. Next base: position 4,479,723 of record CM073527.1, read on the forward strand.
TAATAATATTTTGGTGCTAACATAACTAACAAACGATTTGTTCTTACCCATTGAACCTTCTTTATGGGATCACCAATCACAAAGGTTGGGTTACCATCGTTGTTGTTATCAAACTGGTTTTAGTCATATTCCCCTCGATGTCTTCACAATTTAATTGTTTTCTTCCCAGGGGTTTTGTTAACAAATCCGATAGATCTATTTTTTACCTCACCAAAATCGATTGAAATAACTCCACAATTTTTAAGTATGCTTATTCTCATAGTATCTCAAACGATTGCACTATTGTTCTCTTAATAATGTTTATTTCCATTTCGCAATTATAACTTATTAACAATAAGTGTTGCTCATCTTTGTTCTCCTTAACAAAGGTTATTTCTATTTGGCAAACACAATTCATCAACATTAAGAGTTGTACATCTTTGTTATCCTTAACAAAGGTTATTGCTATTTAGCAAACACAATCTATCAACATTAAGTGCCGTACATCTTTTTTATCCTTAACAAAGGCTATTGCTATTTAGCAAACACCATTTATCAACACTAAGTGTTGCACATCTTTGTGCTCCTTAACAAAGGTTATTGACATGTGACATACACAACTCATCAACATTAAGTGTTGGTTTTACATTAGAACATTTGCTAGAAGGTTTTCAATCACTTAGCCTCAGTGCCAGCCAATTCTATAGCAATAAATTCAGGATCCCTTGAGAATTTGGTTAAATTGTTTGCTTGGATGATTTCCATGTGACTGCACTACCATAAAAAATAAACACATAACTACTAGTAGATTTTAACCCTTCTGAATCTAAGATCTAATTTATATCACTGTATCCTTCTAATACATTGGTAAATCCACTATAATGTGTATCATAATTCATGGTGCCTTTAAGGTATCTCAATAACCTTATTAGAGTATCATGATGTTCACTGCTTGGACAAAAGTATATATATTCAATCTATAGAGTAATAAACTCAAGATAAATCATCACTTAATATCCATGTATTTTAATACAACAGGAATTCACCACACATGATACCAATAATTATGATACCCCTTAAATATTTCATTATGAGATTGGGGTTTTATCTGTGTATGCTCAATCCTCTACACAGTAATGTTGTACCTAATTCTTATAATTAATTTTTTAATTACAACTCATTAACTTTACAAATATAAAATGAGGCTAAGATACATAATTTTGTAACTTAAATCTTATAAGGCACTCCCAATCTTAAGCACCCCTGCACTTTTATATATTAAATTATATCTCAATAATAATTCTAATTAAATTAGAATTTCATACCATATAATCCCTTTCCATTCAAATTGAATTAGAATTTTGTTTTCCAAAACTAGTAAAATCAGCACATGAATATGGATAGATATAAAATATTAAATATATCCTTCAAAATTCTAACGTTCCCCCACAATTGTTTTATAAGATCCTCTTATCTCATAGATATAAGTAGTTGCTCATATAAAAAAATGCTTTAAACATATCAAGTATTTTGAATTTGGCTGATGATAGCCTCACAAAATCCCAAATCTCCTTATCCCAATACGGGTAATTACTTTGAGGAAATTACCGTTGACTCATTAAAATATGAATTAAATGGATAGATAATATTCTATCAATGCATGAGACCAACGGCATGGGTTGTCTATTATATATCCTTGTTCGAGTTTTGAATTCAACGCATACTTGGGTTTAATTGATAAATTTCTCTTCTTCCAAAGAAAATATAGACAACCAGAATCTGCAGTGATGACTAGTAAAAGAGCAACTTCTCTCCCTTCCTTGTATTCTTCAAGCCAAGTAGTCATCTCTCCGCAATATTCACCCTTTCAACGGCTATGTTCAGACAATTATCTCTTCTGGAGCGGAGCATCCTTTGCCGCCATCGGTAGGAATAAATTTATCAATGGGCATAAAATCAAATATTAACGTATAAATATTGAAACTACCCCAGAACACAACAGATATATTTATTAACCAAAAAATTCTAAATGTTGGCATAACAATATATTATGGCAGCGTTTCTTCTATGTTTGTATATGCTAAAGGATTTGCCAGATAGAGCATGCTATCATTAAGTCTTCATGCAATAAAGCATTGAAATGCTTAATTTCTCCCCAAGAATATTATGGAGGGAAGCAAGATACTTATCTTTTCGCATAGAAGTAAAGTATTCTATACTCGTGTGACAGTTCCTTCTTCAGTCGATGCCAAATCATGAAACACCGATCAAGATTATTTTATGTAATTGGTTTTGTCACAACAAATATCTCTATTTCCTCTTGTATGTGTCTCGATGCAGATGAAGTCAGACACGGTATCAACGTACTACTGCTATCACTACAAAAGAATAAACTTTTGGCGATAACTTTTTAGCGACAACAAAAATAGTCATCGCTAAAAGTAAGACTAAATTTGTCGCCAAAGAAAGTATGTTTCAGCGGCGATTTTTCTCCCCTTCAGTGGCGACAAATGTCGCCGCTAAAAGTCTTCCTACAATTTTTTACCCTTTTATAAGTTTTAACTAACTATCTAATATATATAATTAAATTATTGAATGATGTCATGTTTAAATAATAAATAAAAAATTTCACATGTTATTGTAATAATGAGATATTATACAGATAATAATGTGATCTTAAAAGAATGAGATGAAGCTGGGGTGTATGCATAAGAGAGATATTATGAATGTGTGTCAATGAGTGTGAGAGTTAGTATATGTGTGTTAGAAATAATGTGGGGGAGAAGATAGAGAGAGGGAGATATTTGTGTGAGAGAGATAAGGAGAAAGAAATGATATAAAATATATACATATATACATTCTTAGTTATTGTTACACATACCCTCTGTTACTGCATTTTAAGAAAGAATAATCATTAAAAATATTTTAAAGTTAAGAAAAATAAAGAAAAAAAATCATAAAATGAGTATTTTTGAGGACTTAGAAAATTATGAAAGAGTTTATTTCCCCAAAAGTTTGAAAATTAGATACCTATTTTCTTAAAAAACTTAAGAAAAATAGTTAGAAGTTATCATTTGCCTATAAAATTTTTAAAAAATCTCTAATAAATTAAAGAAGCTATTAGGAAAAATATATCATTATTTTATTAAGTGAATTATTTCTTAAAAATTATTTGGTAAAAATAAGACTTTTAGTAGTGACTTTTTTGTCGCCGCTAAAAGTTTTTTGTTGTCGATAGCAGCGATAAAAAAGTCACCGCTGAAGATCAATTTATTTCCCTACTAACGCTCTGCTCTCTTCACTTTACTCTTCTTTTCTTCTTCTTCTTCCTCCATTCTTCGCTTTTTCATTGCCAGCACCTTCTTATTTTAGATTTTGTTTTAGTTATTCCATCTGCTTCAGTCTGGATACCAGCGAGAGAGATATCTGAGGAGAAGCTTCTCAATCTTTTTATTTTGACTGTGTTACTATTTCCAATACTGTCACCCTTCTTGTTCCTTAGATTTTGTCCGCTGATGCTTTGAGCTCTTTCCCTCCATTCTGCAAGTGCATGTGTGTAGCGATGAAGGAGAAAAAATAAGTAACTATTCCGTGGTCCATCAGCTATTGTTCTTCTTTCCTCTTTGAGCTCAGATTTATGCCATCAGGAAAGCTTTTATCTATCTTTCTTCTGTTCAGATATGTTGCCCCATCACCGTCGGAACTTATCACTTCTACTGCAGCAAGTCTCCAACTTCCCTTTCCTCTACTGCTAGAGTTTGCGCCGTGAGTGATGTGTGGTAAGTTTCCTCAATGCCTCTTCATATTATTTCTGGCAATCTGCAATGGCTATGATTTTGTGCACTGTAGCTACGTTGAGAAAACAAAGAGAGAGGAAGTAGGAGCTTGTCATCAGGTGTTAGGTTTTAGGTAGAGTAGGAAATGATATATACGTATACCCATAAGCTTGCTGTTATAGTGTTGCTTTATGAAAAAAAAAAAAGAAAGGGAGGGAGGACGCTGCTGCTGTTATAGTGTCCTTTGGGAAGCTTTGTTGAATCTGGGTAGGCATCAGCACTTGAATATATACGCTACAGTCAGAAAATAGGAAAACCAAAATAAGGAGATAAAAATATGTCAAGCAAGTAAGGAGCCGAAAAGAATGTCAAAATCCACACGATAGCCAAGAACAATGAGCCAGGAGAAAAGCCCCTTGGCACAGCATCTCTCAATCAGTAACCAAAAGAGACCCAAGAAACATAAGATATTTCAGTTTGATATATCAACATTTGGAAATTTTTGAATACCTATATTTGCAACGACATATTAAGATATGGGATCTTAAATTTGCATATATTTCATACTCAAATGTTGTATGGATAGGTTCTAGGATACTTTGAATTTAGGATTTCCACATTTGAAATCCATCCCTAACCAAAAGGTACTCGGTAGAGTATAACTGGAAAAGTAAAAGCAAAATTCAAAAAGTTGAGCACCAAGTCCTCCGAGCATATATGATTGAGAAACAGAAATCCCCAATCCCCCAATCTTTTAAGAAACAAACATATATAGATATTAAATACCTTGTTTGAGTTAGAAATCATGTAAAATTGAGACTCAAATTTAGTGTCATATATCCGATTATTTAGTAATGTTATTTGAGGTTTTACTTATGCTCCATCCTCCAATTTGATCTTGTAGCTACAAAATAAGAATACTGAGAATAAGGCATCTAAAAAAGCGCAAACATATTAAGTAAATAATGAAATTTATAGCAACTAACGTTAAGATCAGAGCAAGTATCTGCTTTTCAGAGAGGAGTCTATCACGATAGGCATAATAGAAAAACACAAAAAGGTAAAGGGAGAAAACTCGTAAAAAAGAATACACATGAACCAGATAATTGGAAAACACAATAAGCTTCACCTTGTCTAGAACTGCCACAGGTGCAAGTTTCTCAGCAGCCAGTAGCACTTCAGCTTCAATTCTTACTGGTGCTTCACTTCCGTCAAGTAATATTTCCTCTTGATTAACTTTTATACCATGAAACATGACCTAAATTGCATATAATTCAACTAGTAGTATCTTTAACAATGAGCAAGAGAACATGTAAATATATAATATCCCTGTTTTCAGAAAAATTTATCAATGTTGGAGATTTGTGAATAAATTAGATTAACGTGTTGCAAAGAAAGTGTTGTAGACTGATAGGTACCGTATAACTTATGACAGGAGGAGTAAGAAGGGAGCTACTGAAGTTGAAGAAAAGGAGGAGGAAGCAGAATAGTCTAAAGAAGCTGAACTAGCAAACAATTAAGATGTGGTCAGAGTAAAGGATAATAAACTTGAAGCTAAAAAAATCCCTTCAAATGATTGGAGTTTAATTGTTGAAAGATTCTGATTAATATTTTTATTTTATTTTTAAATTTATCTTAGTAAATGATGTATTCTCATATTTTAAAAGATTATATGAATTATTCATTAATATTATTAAATTTTACTTCATTTAGTTATTTATTATTTTATTTATATATTTATAAGCCCATTACAAGTTTTCATTTAAAAATTTAGGAAAAAATTAAAAATAATTATTGACTTACAGCGGTGACAATTGTCGCCGCTGATTCCACATTAGTTTACAGCTTTTTGTTGTACTTTCAGCGACGACCTAATGTCACCTTTACTTTGCCTTTGGTAGTGACATTAGTTTGCAGCTTTTTGTTATACTTTCAGCAGCGACTGCGACATTAGTTTGCAGCTTTTTGTTGTACTTTCAACGGTGACCTAATGTCATCACTGATTGTTGACATTCATCAACGACTTTCAATTGTCGCTGCTAATACTCATAAGTGACAATCTCATAGGCGACGACTTAGTGGTGACAAAAAGTTGTCGCTAAAGGTGTTTAGCGGCGACTTTTGTCGCCACTGAAAGTCAATTTTTTTGTAGTGCATTGCCTCTCCACAAAGAGAGAAAGCCTTCTTCTTTGACAGTACTGTTTATACAATCCAACATGCCCTTGAATTTAAGACGCCCATGGGAAACAATGTTTATATTGCTTTCTTGGGTCTACAACAAAAGTTTCGCCCTATCAATTTGAGTTATCATCTAAAGGTACGTTCAGATCAATCCAACACTATCTCCATGGCTTCCACTTGATTTCTATGTTCAAAGTTCTTCATCTTCTTCCCACTACTCTTTCAACAGATTGAGAGTCATCATTCCTTTTCATCAAAGTCCAATTCTCATATAGAATAAGTAAGAAATATCTCTTAACATTGTTGGCAAAATCTGCAAAATAACAAAATTTGTAGTTCGAGTCACATTCGAGGACACTGTCCTTAAAACCCCTCATTAAATTAAGAAGCGACACTCTCTAGGATTAAGCGAACTCTTGTAAAAATATAGAAAAACATAACTGGTGGAAGATAAAAGTAATCTTAGAAGATTGGTGTATCATTCTCTATCTTTTTTCTATATATTTTTCTACATTTCTACTTCATCAAGAAACCCCTTTTAGAAGATTGACACATCCTTTCACAATATTTAAAATATTTTCAACATATGTTACCTTCATGGCTAGCTTGAGTGAATAAAAAAACAAAAACACCCATAAATGCAACAGTAGTTATGATTTCTGCTATTCGCTCTCATGGCTTTGGTTCTAGTTCATCCTTATTATACTAGTTGGGTGACTACAAAGTTGTATTTGATCAAGTTCGTTGTGTTTGTTATGATTATAATTCTATCTTCTGTTGCTTCTATTGTCTACTGGGTGAAAAATGAAGGATGAGTTGGGTATGTTATTACAGTGCTTCTTTGGTATTTTAGGAAGATGGGGATTAGGGTTTTGGTGTCAGAAGCGAAGAAGGCGAAGGTTTGGGGAGTGCCATTTGTGCCATAGTTGCCTTGTACGTCTATTGGGGTCAATATTTTTCTCCTCGAGTCAATTAATAAGGGGTTATTTCAGAGGTTCGGTTTGTGGACCGCGATCCTGTTTGTGTATTACTTGTTTATACAGTTACAAGATTCGTATGACATGGCTAACGTAATGAAGAAGAAGGAGATTGATGAAGTTCGAGGATAAGGCACAGTTCAAGTTAGATGATGAAGAAAATGATGATGTACTTGATTCTGTGGAAAGTAGAGACCTAATATTTTTTGGTTCTATCTTCTCTCAATTCTACACAAAATGTCTGTTTCATATGAATTTGAAAGGATAAAATCATTTGCCCAGATAAAAAGATGAATACTTGTTGCTTTTATACTTGTAGGTATTGTTTGGTTGTGAGGTTTTGAAGGGGAAAGTAAGGGAGGGAAAGGGTATGTGTTTTTAGTTCAAAAAATGGAGGGAAGGGAAGAAAAAAATTTTTGTATCTATCACCCTCCAAATTTGAGAGTTTTTGGAGGGGTGAGAAATATTATGTGTATACTAACTAAATTATCCCTAGTCACTTCTCAATATTCTAAGTTTACCCTTCCTCTCTAAAACCCTTTTTCTTTTTTCTCCGCAAGCGTAGTCATCCGTCTTCCTCCAAGCTCTATCTTCCTTTTTCCTTTCACAGGTTCCATCTTCCTCCAGTCGTTGACGTGCCTCTAGCCACCACCATCGCCTTTGTTCAAGTGTTGGAGTGCTTCTTTAGGGTTTCTACAAACCTCCCTTTGTTCCATCATTAGATCTCTGCTTGTTTGTCGCTATTTAAATGAAAAAAAAAAGTAGTGTAGAATCTTTTATATGCCCATGCCCCTTTTCTGCCATATCCATTTTAGTTTTAAAACAATGATCCAAGCACCTCAATATTGTTGATTATGTTTCTTAACTTCATGCAGAGAATCTGGACCAAATTTATAATTGGAATGCCTGCATATGCTTTAATTAGTTATTTATATAGCACCATTCACTTTGAAGAATGTAGGGTTTACGTTGTAATTGGGACCTGGCTACATGCTTTTAAGATTGGATTATTTATTGTTCTCTAGAAAATACTTGTGTTAACAGTGAGGTTCTACAATTTGAAGTAGTAGATCTTAGTAGTAATAGTGTGGTTCTGCAATCTGAAGTAGTAATATTAGTAGGATTTATGAAGAGAAGAAACTCCATGATATATATATATATATATATTATTTTCATCGGATGAAAATTTGCTTTCTTCTGTCCCTATATTGAATGGAGACTTGTGCTTTTGTACATGAGTTGAAGAGGGTCCAATCACTATGAATACACTACCAGTTATATGAAGACTTATGTCCGTATATTTGATTGGTCTATGTGTTTTTTCTTTTAGCCTCTCCTTGTTTTAGTTTAGGTTGGTCTCATCTTTTTTATTAGCATTGAAGTTTCTTGCTACTATGCTGGAAGACTGATAATTTTTTGTCAATTTTGTAATTAGCATAATGGATACCTGTTGCTAGTGATGTGCTCTCTGCTGATTGTTCATGTAATATGGATTTTAAGAATAAAAAATAGATATTCAAAACTATCATTTTGAATAGTAGTGATTATGCTTCAATCTTAATGATCGTGTATTTGGGAGTAATTCAAGAAAATATAGATTTACCATCATTTTTTTGTTATTTAAATGTTTATGTTATATAGAGTTATTTCTTCAAATGATTGATGATATACTGCTATACGATTGCAACTCTATTGATGATTGATGTACAATAGCCTTTGACTTCATGTTTGATTTTAGGGGTTACTAGGCACATGTTGATAAGTCATTTAATTTATGAATTTATATAAATTGTCATTGTACAAGTGTGCTGTTATCATAATGCCTTGTTTATTGTATGTATTTATATATCAATGGCCATAAGTCACAGGCATCTTCATTGCGTGCATTGGTGAATATTTTTCCAATGCCGATTTGTGTATTTCAGGTAGTATCTTCATAACAGAGAACAAAATTTGCTTAAAAGATTATCTTTGTTGGTCGTATTGTTCTATTATTATTCTAATAGTATACCACCAAAATCCAAGAATAAACAATATTTGAATTGGACAAGAGCAATGGATGATTATTTTATAGACGCCTTTATGGAACAATATAAGATTGGCAACAAAGTAAGTGGGCAGTTAATGGCCACTGCATATGACAATATTGTAAAAGAGATTATCGATTTGCTTGATGTTGATATGGACAAAGAGATGATTAAGAATAGATGGAAAACTTTAAAAAGAAATTTCTCTAAGATTTTTGATATTTTTAAAAATGGATTAAGTGGGTTTGCTTGGAACCCATCGACACAATTATGGGAAGTAGAAGATCAAGTTTGTAATCAACTTATTGATGTTAGCTTTTCTTAATGTTTGTTTAGAGAATTGTTCAAACAAATTTATTCTCATACAATTTATTTATTAACAATGATATTATTTGAAATTTGTTCTTGATAGTCCAAGCCTAAGCTGTAAATTGGAGAAATGTTCCTTTTCCCAACTATAATAAGATGGTCATCTTATATGGCTATGATAGAGCATTAGGGGAGGGAACTCATATTATTGGTGATATGCGAAAGAGGCGTCACTCAATTGATGAGGAGGACTTCACTGAAGATATTAACAACAATAATGTTGCATCCTAACATTATGTCAATGTAGATCATCTAGAAATTTACGAAGATGTCAATGTCAATAATATTGCATTTAGTTCTTCTAGGAATAAGTAAAATGTGAACTCAAATAAAGAAAATGATTGTGAGTTAATTGAGATTAAGGAGGTTATGTCTGAAATGTCACAAGCTATAAGAGAATGAAATCAAGCAATTAGATAGAGTTTTAGAAAGCTTCCACAATTCTAAGGTGAAGAAGTATAGAGTATGATTCAGGATTGTGGCATTACTCCAACTCATGTTACCAAGATTTATAGAGTTCTTATGGCGGGTGTAGACTAACTAAAGGCATTTGTTGAATGTCTCCTTGTGGCACACAATAATTTACTTATAGATGTTATGTTTGACTTAAGAATTATGTGATATTTGCTAATTATCTCTAACTTTTGATGGTTTAACATAGACATTATTTAGAATTTACTAACCATTTGTTGACTTTTGATATGCCAACATAAGCATTATTTAATATTTTGTTAACCATATGGTGGCTTTTGATTTGTTTTTATACACAGGTGATTCCATGTTGTCTAGGTATAAAAAAAAACTTTTGAAGTTGCCTATATAATCATGTAATGATATTTGATAATATATAATATTAAGTATGGGCAGTGTGTTCCTTAATTATTAGCAAATTTACATATAACATTTCTATCATGGTATATTAAGCATGGTAAATTATTTTGTTAATTTATATATTATATCAATATATATAATAATTAATAAAATAATGAGAGACAATGTTAAAAGTTTATTAAATTTTCTAATTTTTTTTTTAATTTTATCATATATATATAATAAGGTAAAAAGTTTTTTGAGATTCATAAATTAAGGGATGGGTAAAAAGGGGTAGGGGAAGTTATAGGAGTGAAAGTAGGGGAGGAGAGATGATGTTTCTTATTTGGTTTAGAAGAGGAGGAGAATGTAGTTAATTAAATGTTGATAAACATACCCTTATGTCTTTATTTAAATTTATTTGTTAACATACCCTCCTATTTTCGTTGAATCAAACATAGCCTCAAGTACTTTCTGCTTGTTTGTACAATGGTTTTGATAATTTCTGTGATGAAAAATAAGCATGTCCTTTGTTGGCAATGTTGTACTAAAACCTAAAATAATTTATATGTGGCTACTTAGATTTGTAGTATCTTATTTGTTGGTTTATAGGGAGAAGAGAGAGAAATAGAAGGAGGAGAGAGATCAGAAGATGGAGGACAGGAAGAAGGAGGGGGAGGACCACACGAAAAGTGAGAGGAGAAAAATTTAATACTCAATTTATTATTCAATCATAAGGTGTACAAAGCAATAAGTTGAGGTGCTATCTATAGGCTTCAACCTAGCTTTAGAAATAAATAACAGAACATTATAGAATCCTAAGACTAAAAGCAAATGATAGTTAAGGATGAAAGAGAACAATCAAATCAACATAAAAGCATAATATTCCCTAATAATACGAAATATCTAAAATCCTAATGAACAATTATTGGTAAATATAAAAAATATATAAAATCTTATTTACCCATCATCCCATATCCCTTCATTTCTCCCTCTCTTGAAGAACTCAGCTTCTAACGAGTGAAAATGGAGGCACAGAGCTGGGGGAGGGAAAGATGGGAGTTAGTATAGCTTTGATATGGGAATCCTTTCCAACAAGTGAAATAGCGAAAGAGAAAACCATGAGAAGCATGAGTACCTTTAGAAGATTTCAATACGAGGTTCCATCTGGAAATCCTTTCCAATGTGTGAGGTATTGAAAGAGAAGATCATGGAAGGAATAACTAGCTTGATTATTGAGAACATCTGGAAAGCGGTTCAAACAAATAAGATAATCATGAAGTGACCCACGCCCTAAGTAGTAGATCAACCTTAGGAGGTGCAGCTTGCCAAAGGGTGAAGCCACAGCAGGATTAAGTTGATTTTTGTTGGTCACAATTTCAGAAGGAGCCACTTGTAATAATGTAGGGTAGACAACTTGATCATTACTCAGAGAATCTTTCTTGGAAATGACAAGATGACCAGTGTCCTCAATCATGAGTCATAGGAGTGTCTAGTAGTGGAGCCTATTGTGGGATGGGTGCTGGTATAGCCATATCAACGCTATGAATGGGCTTCACAGGAGTTGGGGACAATGCTTCGATCAGAGTTACAACCACATCTTCTTGTTTTATGGAAGAAGTTTCAACCTCTGTTCATTTACTTTTTTGGGATGATGACCTTTTTGATTCCTCTCTCCATTCGCAAAACTTTTCTCAAAACTCCTTACGGCTATAAGTTATAAAGTTCTTCAAATTCTCCAAACCTTGGAGGAATTCAACTTTTTCAACATCCTCGTACTCTTCTTCAACCTTAGACTTAAGAAGAATGAAGTTAGAATCTTCATTATAATAGTATTCTTCTTTCACATAATAGTCCGCATGCTTATGACAGTGGTAAATAGTATTATCATAACGGGGACAGTTGGCATACTCTTGATGATGATCTTGGATATTCATGTTGATCAACGTATTCATATCAGTGGTGATTAGAATGTGCGTAACAATCACTGTCAACATACTTATATCGGTCACGATCATCATGCTCATCACAATTACAATCAACATATTCATATATCGTCGTTGCTTAGTATACTCGTATTCTTTAGAATTATACTGTTGAGTGTACCACTGAGAACTTTCATAATCTTGCTGATGCTGAATATATCATGATGGAGTGTCGTATTTATAATGACACTCTCTACAAAGGCATCCTCTAAAACCTATAAATAAAACTGAACAACAACTCACTTAAAGTTTTAGACTAATAGTTCTAGAATTCTAAAGAAGGTTCTCAAGCTATCCACCAAAAGGTGAATATCCTATTCATTCAACAAGCTTAAGCCTCAAGGAACTCGGAAAAGCTCCACAGAAATCATATTTGTTAAATAAGTAACAACATGAGGGAAGTCTTCACAGTAACCTCAGAGGGTTCCAAAAACCCGATAGGGAAATCAAATGTGACCTAGGTATGGGGCTAATGGCACATAAAGATGGTGGGTTCTAAAGTTACAAGAAATAAATACTGGCAATAAGTCAAATAATAACCATAATAAAATTCAAAATGGTAGCTATGTAGAAATTTTGTTTTCTATTTTTTGGGCATTTTTATTTTTGGGCATTTTTATATTTTTTTCACTTTCTTGGCCTTTATTTCTATCTCTTTTTTAGGCTCTTTTTGTATTTTTTTTTTTGTTTTGCCTTTTCCTTTTTTTATTTACTTTTTTTGGAAATTACAAGAAATAAAAGCAGGTACCCAAAAAGTGCTTTTATAAATGATGAACCTTAGGCTCTTTGGAATGGAATAAATCATGTAATACGACACAAAAAACAACAAAGACAACATCTTACACGTGCAGGGCAATCTGATGCATGCGGGAGGTGTGGCACGTGGGGATCACGTGTGAAAGGGAGGTGCGTGAGGACCATGCGCAGAACCCTTGACTAGCGCGTGAGTGTGAGATGTCTAACGCCGGCAAAATTTTGGGATCCAGCCATGTTTCGGGTATTGAAGCTGCATCAAACACAGGTCGAGAGGAGGGTCCACGGGCTCTGGCAATGACATTAGCTAGGGAAGCTTTGAGTTTATGGTGTGTTTGGCTATTTCGAAAAGCTTCAGGGCGCGAAGGGAAGCAAGGAAAATTGCTTTTAGGAAAATTATGAATATTTTCCACATAAATTATTTTTAAGGATAAAATGGTCTTTTTGTTATATTAATTTTAAATACACAATAACAACAACGGTAACAATTGTTTTCCCAAGAATTCCGGAGCCTAGTGTCAATTGCTAAACCAATGCCATATTTTACTATAACAGCACAAGAGGCATAATAATGTTACCTTCTAATTTTTTTATTCAAAGTTTTTGTTATGTGATTATTCAATATTTTTATTTTTTATAACTATTATTTAATTTTTTTTCATAATTAAATACAACTAAATAAATGAATGAGTGAACATGAAAACAATTTTTTTAGATTGTAGTATAAAAAATACTTATTTTCACGTACTTATCTTAAAAACAAAATTCAGATTTAATAATTTGGTTGGTAAACAATAAAGAAGTCATTTTGAAAAGCCAATCGTTAAAGTCGCAATTATCATTAGGTCAAGAGAACGTAATTGACCTAATTCTAACACAAACGACAAAAGAAAATCTCCAGTCAAAGCATCATAACTGGTTTGGGGGGTGGGGATGGGGATGGTGTGTGGTGTGAGATGACAAAATACAAAAGAAAAAAGTTAAAAATCAACTGCAAGACCCCTTAAGCTTAAAAAATGAACAAAAAAATGAAAAATAACAAAAATGGTATGCGGTCTTATCTTTATGATGAGAAAAATATAAGTTTAGATTTTGATAAGTGGATTTATTGAGATATGTGAAAATATTTTGCGCCTTGAAAGATAATAGATGATTTTATAGTAATTATTTTTTATATAATTATCTAATTAAATTAGGTTTAAACATTGTCAAATTTAATTGGGGGATAATTCTCTAAAAACTTTTTCTACGTTTACACAAATTTAAATTTAAAATCAACATTGTGCACTACAAAAAAAGAGAGTTTTAGCGATGGCTTTTAGCGACAACAAAACACAATCGTTGCTAAAAGTATATTTTTAGCGGTGACTTTCTTTATTGTTATTGAAAATCCTGAGTTTCTACGAAAATTTTATTTTATCACCGATAAAAGTTAGACTTTCTACGGTAACACTAATTGTCACCATAGAAGGTCATTGATTAGTGATTGTTCTTGGCGAAAGGTCAAGGTATGTAAGAGAAAAAGAATATGGAGCGGAGTCTTCAAGGAAGAGAAATCTAACTCAATATAGTGATAGTTCAACCATGCAAAGTGCATGTGTCTAATTGCAAGAACAATTTGATAAAAAAATTAAGAGGAGAGAGAAAAAATGAAGGCAGAACGTGCAAAGATGGAATAAGTATACTTTTTTCACTTCTAATATTGGTTCTTCCATAAAATGTTTACTTATAAAATAAACAATTTTATTTTATTTTTAAATATATTTAAGTAATTGAAGTAATTTGATATTTTATAGGATGATATGAATTATTCATCAATGTCAATAGATTTTAGTTTATTTAGTTATTTATTATTTTTAATATTAAATTATATGTTTTCATATAAGAAAAATTAGAGAATAATTTAAAAATTAATATCAACTTTAGGTGGTGACATTTGTAAAATTCTCCTAAAATATAACTATTATTAATTATTGAAACATATTTTACACCCAATATAATTTTAAAATAATATTATAAATAAATTTAATTTATTTCAAAGAGCTAACTAGGGTAAAAAAAAGAGTTTAACTAAAATTTAAATGAACTATGATATGGCTATAAAAAATACTTTTCTTAAAATATAAATAAAATAATATTATATATGAGTATACAAAATAAAATTTATTGTGGCAATATACAAATATTCTACACATACCTTCAAGTGAGATGGCTATACAATTAATATAGCTCTACTCAAGGCTCTGAAGTTTTTCTTAGGGTTATAAGATGAGACTATCACCTGAAAAATATTATAAAAATAGGGTGAGACTAATGTCTCAATAACTATCAATTCTACTTATCATGAGTGTTAACATGTACTCATGAGGCGTCAAGTTGACCGATCACAAAATATAATAATATATAAAAATAATATATTATCATACTAAAATCAAATGGATAACTCGTCCACGTTCCTCCCCTCAAACCAAGCGAACTGCCTTATTTTCACCTACCGAACCCATGGGCTAGTGGTAACTACCCCTCGAATAACTAACTGATCAAATGATATGAATAGGCCAAAATCCACATAGCACATGACTAGACCATGAATGCATTCCCACTCGAAAAACATATCGGGGTGTCGCAGCCTCTCAATAAACAGGTGAGGCACATCTTTCTGTAAACTGGTGGGACAAAAGCCATCCATTAATCTGTGATAGAGGTTATACCATTTGGTAGAAATATAACTCTATCATCACCCATCCCCAATGCATAATTTTCAAAATAATCATATTAATCAAAATCTCAATAGTTTAATAAATATCATAAAAGAGTTTTTTCTTAAGATAATAACTTTATTCAAATTCTAATATCAAGATATAATAAGTCTTTAATCTCAATTTAAACTTTATAAATTAAACTTTAAGTCTCACAGATAATTTTCTATAAAATCATCAATAAATATTTTCCCAATATAATCATATCAACATCAATATATATATTTATATTAAATTACTCACAAATATCATATTAGTACACACAACAAGTAGAAAGTGGTTACTTTCTTTAGGAATAGAAAATAGACTGAGAGAGATGACTAAAAAGAGAACAATTGACTCAATAATCAAATTTAAGGAATAACTCAAGGTCTTAACTCTATATATAAAGCCATAATAATAATTTAAAATTCAAATTCATATATTATCTTTATTAAAATCTTATCAGATATAGTAATTTAAAATTTAAACTATATTATCATTATAGTATAAATACATATATTATTATATGTATATGTAATCAAAGCTATATGTATATTATTATTATCTTTATCAAAATTCTATCAGATATTGTAATTTAAAATGTAAACCATATTTTTAAAATTAAATTACATATCTAAAATCTGAATGTAAATCGTAATAAATTTATAACTAATAATAACAATCAAATCATAAAATTTTAAATGAAATAAAAATAGGATAATCTATATATCATATATTATTAAAAATAATAATAATACTAAATTATAATAATTTAATTATATAATATTTTTAAATTATTGAAAAATAATATTTTTAATTTTATTTAAATATAAGGATAAAAATTAGGATATTACAATATTTCATGTCGCTGCTGATTCAACTTTTAAGAGAAACAATTTTGTCGCCGCAGATTAAACTTTAGGCGATGACAATTTCAATTACCGTGATTCAATTTTAGGTGATAACTTTATTTGTCGCCGCTTATACCACTTTACACGGCGACTCTTGTCACTGCCTTTACCCTACCTTTGGTGGCGACGATGGTTTTGACGATTTTTGTTGAACTTTTAGTAGCGACTTAATGTCACCGCTAATTGTTGACATTCAGCAACGACTTTCAATTGTCATCACTAATATTTATAAGTGACAATCTTATAGGCTATGACTTGTCGGTTACAAAATACCTTTGGTGGCAATTTTAGAAAGTTGCAGTTGAAAGTTAATTTTTTTGTAGTGGTGGTAATTCTTTTTTTTTTATACAATAATTTTTGGAAAGGGGTTGGGCTCACCCACGATCTAAGGGTAGGGCGAAATCTCTCTTCTTCCTAGGCGATATCAATGTGAGGCAGGGCGAGCCATCTATTACTCTCAGGCGTAAACCTAGGCACTCAGAAGTTAGAATGCATTCCCAAACATCACAACTAGAATCACAACAAAGTGATACTCTCTAGAGATTGAATACGCTCCAAATGATGGTAATTCTTAAACACAAGAAATGAAAAGGCCGGTGAGAGACAAAATCATATGCTCGTTGAGAAAACAAAAATCCTCCTGTACATTACTGTGGATCTTCTCCATGTTCACCTCATCCATGAATGAAGTAATTGTTCCATGGCTATGGCCTTTTGAAATTTTCGAATGTATTCAATTTCTTTAATTCTACTAATACCAAAGAACTGAATAAATGCAATAATGAATATGGGTCAATTGGGTTACAATGAATATTAAGACTTCAAAATTTAAAATTGAAATTGAAATTTATCATCCCAAATGGGCCACTGATCAAGGAGCCGATAAAGCAGTAGGATTAGAAAGAGAAAATCATTACCAAAAAATGGCGGATCAACTTCATCTTTTGTTCCTCCAACCTAGGAGGAGGTAGATATTCGAGCGAGAAGCTCAAAGAAGATTAAAAATGGTGTGACAAGGGTTATGGGTGAGAATATTTTTTAGGGGTATTGGCCTACACTAAAGTGAAGAAAGGGTATATATTAACAAGGGTAAAGCTTCTATTCCTAATAAGTTAAAAGGTATTGATGGTGCGAGTGAGAATCTGGATGAAGAGGCAGAATAGGATGGGGATTTACTCCCAGATGATTCTATGTCTAATACACTTAATTAGTCTATGGAACAAGATGATGATGAACCACTGGTGAAAAACGATTGAGGACCCAACGAAAAACTTTCCAACTTGTTTTTAGGAAACTGAAGAAGAGATTGTATAAGGTGTGGTGAAAGGCAGTCATTGTAAAGTGGTGAAAGGCAGTCAATGTGAAGTTTCTACATAGAAGTATTAGGTATAAAGCTTTGAGTACAAGACTCCAAACTCTATGGGAAAGCAAGGTGTCATCAGTCTCATCGAACATGGGCATGATTTTTCTGTCATCCGTGCCTTAATAGGAAGATCATGGATGAGTTATGGTTATTATTTTACTATTAGACCATGGGACCAAAATTTAAATAAAAAAAGGAAAAACTAAACAAGGTTGCTGTATGATAAGGATGCGGAAGGTATAAGTATTATGATGAAGAAGTTCTCACAATTATTAGTAATAGAATAAAAAACTATTAAAGTGGATATGAATATTTTTTGCCATTTAAAAAGATATAATGCTAGAATATGCGTATTAGTAGATTTGAGTAAATAATTAATGCCGAGATTCATAGTTGATGATAAGGAGTATTATCTTGAATATAAGGGTTTATATACTCTATTATTTATGCGGGATTTATGGGCACAAGGCAGAGACGTGAGAGCATAGCCCAATGAAGTGAAAGGAGTGGCTAGTGATGAAAAAATATTGAGACTGGGAAGCAAGGAAGATCGCCTGCAAAAGAAAGCTCCAATTGGCTAGAACAATGGAGGGTGGTCCAGAAAACTAGGAGACAACGCAAAATGAAAAAAGGAAGAAACGAGTCGACTATGCAATAAACTCGGGGATCCCGTTTTGGGGTTCTTGCTGATGTTGAGGAACCAGTGGAGAAGTCAAACAACGGGGAAGAAGTGCAGGGAGTAGGTGTACCAAATACTCACCCTGAACAAAATAGGCGTGAGTCCACTGTTGCAGTATGGAATGGAAAGGGAAGGAGAAATCTAGCAGCGGCTATGATTAATGGATGTGCAAATATGGTGGGTAGTGGAGAGAGATATAGGAGTGTAGAAAAAGATTTATAAAAAAAAATTAAATAGATTTAAAATATATATATAAAAAAAATATTTATGAATAAACGAGTATTTAGATAATTATTTTTTTAAAAAAAAATTATAATATAAAATTATTAAAAATTATATGATTTTATTAAAAATATAAGAGAATAGAGAAAGAGGATTAAAAAAAGATAAGAGAGGAAAGAGGATAAAAAAAAGAGGAGAGAGGAGAGAGGATAAAAAAATTAAAGATAAAATAATAATGGAATAATCTATAAATTATTTTATTATTTTAGAAATTAATCCCATTAGTTTATTTAAAATTTTAATTTTAAATTATAATTTATTTTAAAAATATTTTTAAATAAATATAATTATTTATTTTTTAAAAAAATTATTTAAATTAAAAGCCATTTTAAAAATTAAAGTTCCCCATGTTTCAAACAGGCACATATAGTTCAACGAGATTGCCAAGGAGGTGAAATAATGGTGTTGACTTTGGGAGAACGAAACGATGATGAGTGTACACGGGAAAATGAGAGAATTGATAGGGTGGGGACGCGTAGCTCGGAGGAAGATATCCATTTTTGTTTTTGTTGCAATGCATATGGATAGAGTTGGTGACGCAAAAGACAGCCCAAATGTTAAGCCTAATGTTTTTTTTTTTTGATACAATAAGCCTAATGTTTTTAATGATTGATTGAGAATTAAGGAAATGGACCCAGTGGATTCAAACATTGGGCCTAATATTGCTAGTCCACTTCAGCATATGGAAGATGAAGGAGGTCTGGATGTGGATTCCATGGTCCCAGAAACAGTCCTACTGAGGTATGATTGGGCTTGGGTCTGGATTTGCTGATTTTTTTTTGTTATACTGCTGATTATAATTGATAGATAAAATATTATATTAGAATATTATAGGTACATGTGATAATGGGCTCCTGCAATATCTTAGGCCTATTTGTAAAGGCCCAAAGCTAAGTTTTATTATTTTATCTGAAACTAAATATAAGGATGATGTACATCTATGTTCGATTTAGAGATTAGGATTTGATGAACTAAAAATTTTTCCCAGTGTGAGTCGTTGGGGCTTTAGTTGTAGCTTGAAAAACTAATAACATCAAGGTTGAAGTATTGGAATTTAATAAACATTTTTTCATCTTGAGTATGAAATCCCTGGAATTGAGAAGTTTCTCATAACTGCAGTCTATGCAATTCATCATTCTAATTTTCGGGAAGCATCATGGAGTAGGTTGAAGGATTTGTCTAGAACAATATTGAAGTCTTAGGTGGTGATTGGAGATTTCAATGATATTATGAGCTGCATAGAAAGAGTGGGAGGAGTTAAGTATCCTGTGAATAGAATGAAGTAGTTTCAAGATTGGGTTAGTGAGTGTTGCCTATCAAATTTGGGTTTTCAAGGGCTAAACTTTACCTAGAAAGGACCTAGGAATATTGGATATGCGAGAGACTCTATGAAAGGCTAGATCGAGCTCTGGCAAATTTAGAATTTCTCTTTGGTATACCTAAATGTTTTTTTAAGGTAACAACTAAAACGTAATTCTCAAATAATAACCCAAGTATACTGCATTTTATGAATGGTAATATTGATAGAGGAAATAGACCATTTTGTTTTGAAGCCATGTGGCTGCAACATGAAAATTTTAAGGATTTTTTTGCTAAGAATTGGGATACTTGTAAGGATTTGAACAGGTCATTAGAAAGTATCACGGCCTTATTGGCTATTTGGAATAAAAATATGTTTGGGTTGTTGAGAAGAGGAAAAAGAAAATTTTTGCTTGGCTTAATGGTATACAAAGATCAGAGGCTTATGAGTATTATATTTTCTTATTTAATTTAGAGAAGAAATTACAAGCAGAACTTGATGATATTATGAAGTTAGAAGAAATTAAATAGTTTCAAAATGCCAGAACAAAATGGATTGAGAAGGGAGATAGGAATACTAGATTTTATCATCTGAAAACAAAGATGAAGAGAAAAAGGAATAGAATTATGACTCTTCGGGACAACAAGGGCAACTGGGTTGATAATGAACATGACCTAAAATTCATGGTCTCTAATTTTTTTTAAGTCACTTTATGAGATAAAATGGTGATGTTTCCTTGTAATTAGTACTCATACAAATTTTAGTAAAGTAAATCCTAAACTGTTGCAGAATATATGTTTTGTTCCTTCTAATGAGGAAATTAAAGGAGCAGTCATGTCGATGGGTCTTTATAAAGCTCCTAGTGTGGATAGATTTTCACTTATCTTCTATCAAGCTAATTGGAATAATGTGGGAAACAGTGGACAAATTTGTTAAAGAGGCATTTATGATAAAGGTGATAGATCTAGAGGCAAATAGGACTCTAATTACTCTTATCCCTAAGAGAGACAACCTAGAAATAATGGTCCATTTTGGGCCAATTTCTATATGTATGGTTCACTACAAGTGTATCTCTAAAGTGATTGTAAATAGATTGTTAAATATTATGGATGATATTGTTTCTCCATTTCAATCTAGCTTTGCTAAAGGAAGATATATTCAAGACAATATCATAATTAGGCAAGGCGTTATGCATATAATGAAGAAAACAAAAGGCAAGACTGGATTGATGCTTGGAAGATTGATTTGGAATAGCTTTCGATAGGATCTGATGGGATTTTCTGCTACAAGTTCTTAAAGACGTTGGCTTCGAGAATGATTTTATTAATTTAATCATAAGTTGTGTTACATCAGTTTCATGTAATGTTCTTTAGAATAGTGTACAAACCAAGTATTTCTTTTCCAAAAGCAGACTCTAACAAGGAGATCCTATTGATACGTTGTCACATATTATCAATGATGCAATAAATACTTGAACTTAGAAGCCCATTCAGGTTAAGAATGGTGGCCCTATAATATCTCATCTTATGTTTGCGGATGATTTTCTACTATTTGGAGTTGCAACTGAGAAACAAGATAGATGTATGATGGATGGCCTTAACCACTTTTGTGCGGTATTAGGAGAAAGAATTAGTAGAAGTAAGTCATCTATTTTCTTTTTGCCAGGGTAAGAAATGGAACTAGAAAAAGGATTGGTGAGATGATTGGTATTGCTATCTTTGCTTATATTAGGAATTATTTGGGTTTTTCAATCATCAGAGGGAGAAAACCCAAAGAGAATTGCCAATATTTTTAGATAGGGTTAAATCCAAATTGGATTCATGGAAGGCTAGTTCTTTAACTATTGCAAGGCAAATTACCTTAGCCAAATATGTCATAAGTATCATTCCTTTGTATCCTATGCAAGTTGATAAATTTCCTATATTAGTGTGTCAAGAGATTGGGAGCTTATAGAGGAATTTAATTTGGGGGCATTCTTCAAATAATTATGGATTTCATCCTATTAGGTAGGATTAAATTGTCAAACCTAAATCTCATGGGGGGGATTGGCTTCAAAAGATTAAATGTGGTAAATAATGCTTATGGGCAAAGCTAGCTTAGAACCTGGTTCAAGGTAACAAAGGTTTGCGGCAGAAATTTTACTAGACCAATATGTATTACGGAATGAGGAGAATTTGGTAGAAGCTAGGAAAGGTGATTTGGCATTATGGAAATTTATCTTGCAACAAAAGGAGGTTCTTGAAAGAGGCAAAGGTGGCATATTTGATAAGGACAAAAGGTGAAGTTCTTTAATGACAAATGAATGTTTCATGATATGAGCATTAAGGATTTATGTCATCGGCACCTTACCATAGAGGAAAACAATAGCAGGGTATTTGATTAGGTAGTTAATGGCACTTAGGACTTTACCAGATTGACAACACTAGTCCCAAGACATGTTTTTCATAAGCTACTAATTGTGATACCTCCAATTCAGGATGCAAGACCTAATGTAATTGCTTGTAATGCAACCAATGGTTCTTTCACAGTAGAGTGCCTATTACATGCTTGAGGAACCATCAGACATCAATTATTACTCAACGTTTAAGGAGGTTTGGAGGTGGGAAGGAGTGTATTAGAACTTTCATGTGGATGGCATTTAATAACCAATTGCCCACAAATGCTTAAAGGAATAGGTGGTCAACCTCATCAGCTTTGTGTTAACATTGCAATCATGGTATAGAAGATACTTTACATATCTTAAGGAATTATGAGTATGCACGACATCTATGATATTATTGTATTCAACCGTTATGTTATAAGCAAATTTTCTCAATTGATTTAAGGAACTAGTTTACTATGAATCTCAAGAGAGATACGGGTTTAGCTAGGTTTGATGATTGGAAACTGACTAGGGTGTCTGAATTTGGTATTTATGAAAATGGAGGAATAAAACTATCTTTTATCCTAATTTTATTAAGCCTTAAGAGTCATTATCAATATTAAAATAGGTTTGGAGTATCTTTACGTGTCAACAAGAGCATATTTAACACAGTGAACAACTCCCTCTAAAACTAATTGGGAAGCTCCACTGGGGGTTATTTAAAGGTAAATGTGGATGGATCTCTAGCAAAATCACGATCTAAGGTTGGATGTGGGGGTTTATTTAGGACTTTGCTAGGAATTAGATTGCTAGTTTTACACATACTATTAGACCTTATAATATTCTTGAAGCAGAGCAATGGGCAATTATTAAGGGACTATCATTGACATGGGACATAGGAATTAAGAATATCATACTCAAGTCAGATGTAAAGAATATGGTTGTCTCTATATAACAGAGGGACATACACCAAGTTTGTAGCCTTTTGATGATGTAGATCCACTCCTTCTTAAATCAAGTATGGGATGTTGAAATAACCTATATTTCACTAAAGCATAACCATGTTGCTGATTTATTAGCTAAAAAAGCTTTATCCACTTCTTTTTTGGAAACGTGTCCCCTTATTTGAAAGAATGCTAATGAGAGTTTGGGAATTGTTTCCCCCTAACCAAGTTTTTCTTATATATCGGGTATATCCCTCATTTGTAGCAAACAAAAAACAGAGAGAAAATTATTGGATTAAAAAATATAGCCCAACGATTATGTAGTAGTGACTTTTTAAGAGATATATTGATGATGATTGATGATAAGTAATTTGTGTGGATCATAGAATATAATTTACTCACTCTAAATTATTGATTACAGGATATAGCTTGGTTTCTATAAAAAAAAAACGTTACAATTACAAGTGTTATAAGTGTGGGCAATCAATTTTTTATATGGGTAAAAATAAAATTAATCCTCTAGTACTAAATATATAATATATTTAATTAATTTAATTAAATTAAGGATATTAGTTAAATTAATTAATATGATATATTTTTTTCTAAAATACTCTAATAATCTTCCTTAACTCCCTTTCTCTTTTACTTAACTATTGTTGATGGAGTATCTAAATAAATAATTTGAGAAAAAATTGATAAATAAAGGAAAGAGATATTATATTTAGGATAAAATTAACTCTCCAATTGGATATTATATTAAGGAATGGATGAGTATTCTCTTTCTGATCATTAAGATAAAACCTAATTGGATAATTTAGATAGATTAAAAATTTTAAATAAATTAGTTAATTATAATAAATGTAAAATAATATCCCTAAAATACTTATCTATAATATTAAATTCTATATCAGTTTATAAATTAGATAAATTAATTTAGAAGAATATGATAAATATTATATATAAAATATATTACTATCTTATATTTAAAATTAAATATATAATTTTATGACTAGCTCATATATTAAAGATATAAAATAATATTATCACCAAAAGTTGCAAGAGAAGAAGAAAATCGAAAATATTGTTTTTTTAAAAAAAAAACAGGTGAAACCCATGAAGCAAACATTTTCTATTAATTTTTCTGGTTCATTGACACCTCATGCCATTTTTTGAAATTGCAAGCTCAATAGTAAATAGGATAATTCATTAATTTGAAATTTCTAGGATCAAATACTTGCACGATTACTCGTAGATAATAATAAAACGTGTCAATCAAAAACATAAAGAACATAATGCAAAACCTTCGTTAACCAAATAGAATTTAAAATTGAGAAACATTACTCCCAAGAATGTCCACTCCATTAAAGATGAAGGATTTGAACTACACAAAAGGCAGTAAAAGTCCCATTCTAATTGTCTATTGGCAATTTACAAGATTAACAGACAAGTGGGAATAAAAATGTATGATTTTGTGAGGCACAACCTATTTAACAACACACCTGAAGCCTACTACTATATTATTACTCTCACCAATAATCTAAATATCAAACAAAGTACTATTCACAACAACACTAATCAACAAACAATCAAGTAAACTTGATAATTGCATCATCAAGCAAACGATGCACTCCTTGAGACATGAGACAGAGCATCTTCGAATTGGTCATCGTCCACCTTGTCGGAGCTCAAGCATGGAGGAATAAATGATCTGAAAATGAGTTCCATGTTGGGAACTTCTTTGAGATGATGGGCGGCGACCTCGAGCGTGGGATTCTGAAAAGCCGGGTAAAATTTCTTGGCACAGACAAAGCCAAAGAGTAAAGACAGTAATGGAAGAGGGATTAGAAATGGTGTATAATAGAATTTATGGACTCCAAAGTAGCCCAACATTGTAAGTTGGTATAGTATCAAAGAGGCTAGTATGCGGTTGTGAATGTGAGGCCACATTCTTCCATAGCTTTCATATGCTGGAACATACACTTTTAGTGCCTGTTGATTACAACAATAAGTCAATCAAATGAGAAATGGTAAATTGGGGAAAAGTCCCCATTAAAAATTTTATTGGAGATAAGGAATAAATTAGAGCACTAGTATTCTGCATGTACAAAATTTTTAGAATACAAGTGCTTTGTGACTAAAAAAATTTGGATCAATAAAATCTTTTGATCTCTCAAGTTCGCATGAATTTTAATTTTGATCCCTCGAGTTTTAAAATATGACTTTTGCTCCCTCCAAGGAAAAAATGGTCCAGATTTTTATTAAATTATAAGAACCGATATTTTAGACAGAAAAAAACTTGAAAGACTAAAACCTACGGTGTGAAACTTGAGGGACCAAAACTAAAATGAGAACAAATTCAAGGAACTGAAGATTATATTAACACTAAATTTATTATATCATTCTAACCAATAAATTTCTATAAAGGGCCTTTTCCCCAACTTTCCCATTGGTATAATGGTATATCTTGGATTTAGATCTTGAGCTCAACTCAGCAGCAACATTTATGGTGTCTAGATTTGATTTGGACGATTTATACTTTCAGTTTACCTGATTTCGCAGTATAAGCCATCCAAGGCCAAAATACACAACACCAAAAGGGATAATCAGAGGAGCAATAACAGAGTAACAGAGAACAATTGTCACGATCATCATATCGGCGGGAACTCTGGTTCCATAGCCAAGATCCCCAGGAAACCATGCTGCTTTCAACTCTGCTTCAGTTTTACACAGAAACTTCCTCTTTAAATGGAAAATTATCAGAGGAACTATACGTGACAGTTCCAGTCCATAGCCAACAAAAAACCTGACAAACAGAATAAGATAACTCAGCCATGTTGGACTTTCAGCTGAAAGACCCATATGCATATGTATAATCAGATAGGATACAATGTGATGTGATTTGAAACACTCTTGGAACATCAAGAAAGCCATCTTATAACTCTAAAAAGTAAAGATTTATAACTTATTGCAAGTTTTGGGACATTAAAGAATGTTTGGGTAATAATAAAAACAGCACTTTTGGAGTAAAAACCATGGTTTTGATTAAAGGTCACATCAAGAAAGCTATCTTATAACTCTAAAAAGTGAAGATTTATAACTTATTGCAAGTTTTGGGACATTAAAGAATGTTTGGGTAATAATAAAAACAGCACTTTTGGAGTAAAAACCATGGTTTTGATTAAAGGTAACCAAGCTATTTTTTGCCAAAACGCACTTTATGATTGAAAACCATGGTTTGGGCGGTGGAAAAAACCATAGTTTTCCATAAGCTCAAAATTTTTACTTTTTCAAAAGTTATTCTCTATTAAAATCACTTTTATCACTTTTTTCAGAAACTATTCTCCAAAAACTAATCCAAACAAACTCTGAACAGATACAAAAGGAGGATACTATCTTACTCGAGAGCCACATAGGTTAAAAAGAAAGTGGCATTGTCAGGAAGGCTACTAGCGAGCAATTCCACGACGTTGTTTGGATTCTCCTCGATGGTCTTGAATGTTCTGAACAAGGTTCCTCCAATAGTAACTCCAATGAAAACATTCAGCACAGTGAAATAAAAGTATTTCCCTGAAGCTGCCCTAACTGCATGACTTTCAGTTGGAATGCCTTCCAATTTCGACAGAAAATACAGAAACTTCGGCAACAAAGCCAGGAATATTATCAGAGCAATCTGAGGAAGGTATGCTTCCAAGACTGTCTTAATAACTACTATCTTCACAACTGGCTTCAAAAATGGCAGTAGTTTCACCAAATTCTTCAGAGTTGTAAATGCAGAGATGAATGTAATTGGAATCATGTAGAAGAATATAGTCAACGCCACAATCACATACACCACATATTGCCTCACTTCTCTTTCAAAATACCTAATTTTCAAATTTGTCCATATAAGTTGGCCTGGTTCGGGAGAATCGAAAACCGTCCATGTGTCAACAATCTGCGCATGTAAACTCTGAGCTGCAGAAGATGCAGCCACTCTGTTGTTGAAAAAAACAACAGCAGCATTTACTTGCTTTTCTCTGAGTGTGACTTTTTGCTCAGATTCTAGCTTTGGGATTATTTCACTAATTTTCTCATTGTAGTACTCTATGCTGTCCACTTTCTCACCAATAAGACCAAGAAAACCAGTTTTATTAGTGGGTCTCGTTCCTTCTGGTTTGGCTGTTGTTTTTGATGCTGCATATATTGCTTCAGCACGTTCAAGCTTCTTCTTATACCCTTCTAACTCTTCATATATTTTGTTCACCTGTTAACATTGGAATTGAATGAAATTAAGGACTTCTTTTGACACACACAATGAAAATGAATATCATGAGAAATACAAGTAATTTTGAGAATAGAAAATGACCCACAATGCAACAGTGAAAAAATTGGAAAGAATTAACATAGACTAGAACATTGTAGCGACTAAATTAACCATTTTTCAAACTATAGAAATACAATCCAATTGTAAACCTTTAAACTATAGAAAGTAAAATAATTGGAAATTTTACCAAAATAGGTTAAAATTAAGAATTTCTCAATCTTCCCTTACATAGATTTATTGAAGTTAGAAGCTTGTGAAGTAATTCTGAAGCAAGAGAGAGATAGAGAAGATAAAGGGAGTGAGTATAAAGAGAGAACAAGTCTTAGAGACGCCAATTCTTTGTTACACTTTCTCCTTCATTAGAGTAACTTTAACTTCAAAGGATTCAAATTACCCTTTCCACTTTCAGTCTGTTTTATTTTAAATGCACATTTTATGAATCAATATGTCAATAAATCAATAATGAATAATCAATCATCAATAATTAAAAATCAAAAACAGAAAAATATAATAAAATCTATAGTAAATGGTACTATTTATAAGCGCTATAAACAGTGACTCACCTCATATTTCATATAATACATGAGAAAATGTATTCAATCATTTAATAGGGTTAAAGTCTAATTTTTCCCTAGACGCTTTGGCGTAGGAGCTGTGGGTTTCCAAAAACTTTTCTTGGATCAATATCGTCCCAAAAGTGTTTAAAAAGGTGCAAAGTCACCCTAACAAATAAAAAACGAATATTAACTACTAAAAAAACTAATGTTCACCAACCCATTAACATTTTTAACGGTCAAGGGAGATAATGCTTCTTTTTAAATACTTCTAGGAAATATTAATCTAAGAAAAACTTTCAGATATTCACAGCTCCTACGCTAAAACATCTAGGGAAAAATTGGACTTTAGCCCTTTATTAAATGCAAAAAAAAAAACAAGAAGTCACAACACATATAGACACAAATAAACCAAGTGTGATTGAGACAAATGCATACCTGCTTGTTGTCTGTGATAATCATGGATCTGTAAAATGTATCAGAATAGATGGCTTTGAAGTATGAATCAACCTGTTCCTTCCTAGTCAGACCCTGAGAAGCCGGGGGTATGTCTCTGACAACCATGGCAAACTGTTGAGGTCTCACTTCAGGAGACTTGAGAGCTTCAGCTCGCAGCCACGACACGTGTTTATATGCCTTCCATAACAGATATATCGTAACGATCGATACCCAATAGGTGGCAACAAAAAAGGCCCACAACCTTGGACTCTTTTCCTGCATGTACAATGTAGTTTTAGCATTATAATCATGCAAACATTAAATGGAATCATTTTATAGTTTCTTGTAGTTTAAAGTTGTCTAAACTACACAGAACTCTTTCAAGTTTAGGTCATAAGTAGATGCTGTGTATTGAGCTTTAAAATTTAACAATAAACGCTCATAAACATTTAAATATGTGTGGAAAAAACCACGTTTGACCAAGAATAATCAATATCAATATATAAACATTTAAATATGTTTAGCATTATAATCACATGCAAACATTAAATGGAATTATTTTATGGTTTCCTGTAGTTTAAAGTTGACTAAACTACACAGAACTCTTTGAAGTTTAGGTTATGAGTAGATGCTCTCTATTGAGCTTTAAAATTTAACAATAAACGCTCATAAACATTTAAATATGTGTGGAAAAAACCATGTTTGACCAGGAATAATCAATATCAATATATAAATAAAAGCTACTACAAGTCACGCTATTCAAAAAGCTGTAAAGAATGCAGCTTCTGGCCTTAGGCTCAATTCAACATATGGAGCCTGAGATATACTCACTCTAGTCATAATAAGAGCTAGTTGACTTTTTTATCGAGATTAAAAAAACTAAATAAATTTATTAATTATGACCAAATCCAAACTCTTGAAACGAATTCTTATTATATACTCCTTAATCTATCCAAATTAGTCCCCTCGCTCTTATATTAGTTATAATTAATTAATTTATTTAATTTATTTAATATATCCAAAAAAATCAATTAACTTTTATATTAAGAACCGTAGGAGTAGTAAGGGAAATCTGAAAATAATTGACAAGTTCAATGTATAATACTGATGTGGAGGACAAGAACATACTGAGATATTTCCCATAGATAACTCGTCAAGCTGATTGAAAGTGCCATTGCTTGTGGTTGCATGTGCATTAACCTTAACTCCATTATCGGTAGCGGCAACAGGCAGTAGAACAGGTAGCAGTATAAGGCCAGACAAAACTAGTATGCCCAACACTGCAACATTAACCACTGCAAACTCACTAACTCTTCATAAATCATAATGAATCTAAGTCAATTTATATGGAACTAAAGTGGATCTTATACATTTGCATATAACTCAAGATGAGCTCCACTGTTCAGGGCCTATAAACAATGTGGCTTCCTACAACTTCTATAGATATATTGGTCATTTCAGCTACATTGTGTTAGATTCGGCTTTGCATATGTTTGGATAAGCTTATTTTACGTGATTTTGCGTTGTACTAAACAAGTATATAAGGAGAGTTTTTCTCGGATTGTGTAAAAAGTTCAAGTGCTTTTGAGGGGCTTTCCCAAACAATCACGAATTCATCTAGTTGAATAGGGAGGAAGGATGAGGAATTTTGGGAACAGAATAGTTCATGGAACCAGTAAAAGTACAAATTTAAGGTTCACTAGTCTCTTAATGTGGTCAAACCAATGGTAATTAAATTAAAATTAAAATATTTTAAATTACATAATGATTACTTTAATAAGAAATAAAAAGAATAAGAACAAAACTACACGAAATAAATTTCAAATTTTACCAAGTAATAGTAAAAATACGTAGAAATGCCAAAAAGAGAGAAGAAAATATAGGAAGGAATATAAATGTAACTTAAGAGGAAGAAGCCATTAGCTGTTCTGCCTTTATTTATTTTTTTTCTACTACGGTATTTGGATGAATATTTTATAATTTAAAAAAATAATAATATGATCACGCCGAGTTATCAAGCTGGCTAATAATCCCAGTGACTAGTTGGCTAGGCTTGACTATAATTCTTTTTCTTTTATTATTTATTTTGGCTCAATGTCACGGCGGACAGCACCAGCTTTTTACAATTTACACCCTTAGGTTAAGCTTAATTCTCAACAATAAAAAAAAAAATTATAGACAGACCTGAACAGGTGTTGAAATTGTCTTAAATTAAGGGCATGGTTTCTCCTCAAATCATGGTTATAAAAGTCTTTTGGGCAAAATCTTAGTTTTGATAAATTTTAAAACAAACAACTATATTTGTCCAAAAAAACTTCTAGACCAAATCATAATTTAAAATCATAGTTTCAGATAAGTTGATCAGAGTAACTTTTAGAACAGTAAATAAACTTATAGACTACTCAATTATTATTTTACTTTTATTTTTTCTTCCACCCTTCTCTTCTCTCCTCTCTCCTCTATCTTGTTTTATCATCTCTCTTCTATCTTTTCAACTATCTCTCATCTCTCTTTTATCTTTTTAATTATCTCTCTTCTCTTTTATATCTTGTCCACTCTCTCTCTCCTCTCTACTCTCTCTCTCCTCTTTTTTTTACTATCTCCCCTCTCTCATACTTTTAATAAAATTATAATATTTTTAATAATTTTTCAATTATAAAATTCAATAATAAATATTCAAATACCTATTTATCTAAAACTTTTTTTTCATAAACTCTTTTTTAAAAACTATCTAAAAATCTTTCTTTTTATAAACACTTCTCTAAAAATTTATCCAAATACGGACTAAAAGATCTGGGAGTAAACACGTGAAACTCCTTTTAGAGATATTAGTTAATAATTAAATAAAAAAAGTTTAGCAAATGGCTGTTACTTGCAACTTTAGACTAAATTAATCTTCAACAGTGACTCAAGGCATCTACTTAGAATTTTTGTTAATTAAAAACGATTTATCAAAATAGAAGTAAAATAATTAAACAAATCTTTGTGAATTAATCAATTAATAATTTTCACACCTACTTTCCTTTCTACTTTTTAAAAGGATAAGCTTGTTGACATCAAATCAAATTCACTCAAAATGATAAAACATTACTATTCTTCTAATTTCTTCTTCAATCCCTAAAATGGAACCATTAGAGCAAAGAATTCACCATCATGAACTTAACAACAAAATCCAGTACAAACAAATAAAATTAAAGAGCAAGTAAACGACACTTCTGTCCTAAAAATGAGAGCAAGTAAACGACATCTCTGTCCAACCCAAAAAATGGGCAAGTAAACGACGAACCTGTGCTGAGAAACACAAAATAAACGGCAGTATCGACACCGGACATGGCGATAACGTTCTGCTCCGACGAAGACAATGCCTCTTTGATCCAAGCGAAAGGGTTTCGGGTCTTGGAGCTTCCTTCGAACGGGTCCATCCCCTTGAGGATCCGATTTGGGAAGTAAACGACATTATTATCGGGCTTTGCAGAGAGCCAAGCGAAGAGGAGCATCAAAACGACAAAAATTATAAACGACGTAGCAAGTGAGGTCATAAACGACGAGAAATCCATGTCGATCTCCCTCTAGCTACCAACCAGAACTCTAATCCACACAGAGGAGCCTCTTCCTTCAAGTCGTTTCAGTTTCTTCAGAAAGAGAGAAATAGTAACAGAAGGAAGTCAAAAAGGAAAACCGTTGAGAGAGAGAGAAGCTGACAACGGTGTGGAGGTGGATGAGAGTATTGATGAGTGAGAGTGAAGGGTGGTGCTGTGTGCTTAGGTTGGGGATTTGTTAGTAAGGAGTTAAAGAGGCTTTATTTTCAATATTCAATTTAATTTGCCTGAGAAGGGAGGGGATTTGGTTTGATGCCACTTGGTGAATTGTTGATGCCGACATGAAGAAGCGTTTATGTGGCGGATGGATTCTCTTGATTAAGAAAAACATAAAAATTGATGGAAATGGCCACGTCGACACATTTTTTCCGGTAGAAAAATTGATGGAACATGATGATGTGACGAATTTGTTTTTATATAGCTAAATTATATATAACTTTAATAAGATTTAAATTTTATTTTGGAGAAAAAATTTTAAAAATTATAAAAAAATATTGGATAATTTAAAAAAAAAAATCTGCAGAAGAATTTATAAAAAAATAATTTTAAATTAATAAATATTTAAATAATTATTTTTAAAAATATTTTTATTATTGATAAATTATAAAAAATAGTATGAATATTAAATAAAAAAAATAAAATATAAGAGATGAGAGATAATGTAGAAAAGAAAAGAGAGAGGAGAGAGAGTGTAGAAAAGAGAGGAAAGATGAAAGAGGATATAAGAAAAAATATAAGAGATATAAGAAAGTGTGTAAGAAAAAATATAGGTAATATAATAATTAATTAATTTATAAACTCTTTTACTATTCTATAAATTATTCTGACTAATTTATTTAAAATTTTAATTTTAAATTATAATTTAATCTAAAAATTTATTTAAATAAATATAATTATTTATTTTAAAAAAATTTTAAATTTAAATTTTATCAAAAACTTAAATTTTGGCGATCGCCAAACAGTTATTTGAATCTGCCATTTATAAGAATGTTCACGTGAATTTTCTCATATATTTATTTTTGTCAACCGTAAAATTATAAGTAAGAAGTCAAACTAAAACTTCAAAATATCATTCCAAACATACATTTAAACTTTATGTTATATATATAAATACATTTATGTATATATATATATATAAATATATTTACAATCAATATTCTAAACTCTTACATTTATATAAGTAACTCCCATATTGCTCTCTCTAATCCTCAATATATATTATCATAAATTTTTAATATAAAAATTAGAGAATTAATTTATAAATATTAAAAAAATTAGTTATATATAATAAATTTATTTTAGTTTCTCTAAACTATATTTTTTAATCATGTATATTGAAAACTACTCATTGATTGAAAGCCATTTAATATATGTAATCCATAGATATACTTTAGGCAAAAAAGTTATATAAAGTAAATTAAAATTTTATATTTATGACTAAAGTGAGTCTTTTATCTAACTCATATATTTAGCATACCCGTTTGGATAAGAGTTTGGAAAGAGGTTTATGAAAAAAAAATTAGGTAGCTTTTAAAAAAAGGCTTATGAAGAAGAGTTTATGAAAAAAAATGGTTTTAAATAAATGAGTGTTTAAATAGTTATTTCTAGAAATACTTTTATTATTGATAAATTACGAAAAATGATATGAGTATTAAATTAGAAAAGATGAGAGATGAGAGATGATAGAGGAGAGATAGTGTAGAAGAGAGATGAGATAAGAGAGAGGGTGTAGAAAAGAAATGAGAGATTGTATAAGAAAAAGTAGGGACAATATAGTAATTAGTTAATCCATAAGCTCTTTTACTATTCTATAAGCTACTATGACCAGCTTATCTGAAACATTAGTTTTAAACCATGATTTGGTCCAAAAATCTTTTTGAACAAATATAATTGTTTGTTTTAAAATTTCTCCAAACATAAGTTTTACCAAAACCTAAGTTTGAGGAGAAATCAAACACACACTATGAGGAAGAAAGAGTTAAAAGAGAAATTTATTTTTATTTTAAATATAAAACACCAATCTATTTTGTTAACAAATTTATACTTCCTCCTGTCCTAAATATAAAAGTTATATAGAGAGTCTATTTTAATTCTAAATATAAGATCCTAATCCATTTTATTTCCCAAACTTGTAATTTTTCTCTAAAATATCCCTATATAATTGCACATATAAAGAGATTCATACCACGCATAGTTTAAATATAAATAATTAAAGGGGATAATTTAGGTAAATTAACATATAATTATTATAAATAATTAACTTAATTATATTTTTAATCAACCTAAATTAATTAAATAAATTTTATATTAAAAATTTAATATAGTATTATTTTTTAATTACATATATTAAAATAGTCTTCTATCAATACATTAACTTCTCATACTAATGATTAGGTGAGCGTGGTTCATCATTATTAAGTTTTAAATAGTGAGGGGGTTATTTGAATATGATCAAAGTTTAGGTGAACTTTTTATAATTTATCCATTTTTTATTTCTTATTTATCTACGGACTTTTATTAATTTTATATTATATATAAATATTAGATTATTTAAATAAAGAATAATGAAATGATAGATTGCTTAAGGATTCATGAATAGTGTGTGTTTGGATTACTTCTAAACGAAAGTTTTAAAAGGGCTTATGATCTAAATTTTAGTTTATAAAAATTTTAAAATAAATAATCATATTTATTCAAAAGGACTTATAAACTAAACCTTAATTTAAAATTATGATTTTAGATAAACTATTAGAAATATAATTTAAAACAGTAAAATAGATTATGGATGACCTAATTACTATTTTGCTAATATTTTTTCTACTATATCTTTTCTCTTCCAGAATATGCCCATCATCTCCTACTGTTTCTCTATCGTCATAGGTCTTTTTGTTCACTTCCATCCAGATCACCATGGCAGAGCGGGTCATCGACTTCTTCTGGTATTCTTCTTTACTTCCATCTAGATCTATAGCATGACATTCCTGTAGCTCCAATCTCGTCTTCATCTTCTTCCAGATCGACGAAGATGGTGATGGAGGAGGGATGACGGTGATGGAGGAGGGATGACGGTGGAGGAGGAAGAGAGAAGAAAATGAACAGGATGGGAATAGTGATAGCAAACTATTTATTTTTTTTATCTTATACCTTTTCTAATAATTTATCAATCACAAAAGTCTTTATGATAATAATCATCCGAGCACTTATTTATTTAGAATTTTTTTTTTCATAAACTCTTCTATAGAAGTCATTTTCCAAAAGCTATTCAAAAGCTATTTTTTTCTATAAGTCATTTTCCAAAAAACCTATCCAAATAGCCATATATATTAAATAGTACTTCTCTTGTTCTTAGTATAGGATTTAATTGATTAGTTAATCTTGATTCTAAATATAATATATATTTATCTATTTTTCTCAAAGTATCCCTATTGATATTCCCTCAACAATAATCAAGTAAGATAAAAAGTGAGGGAATTAAGAAATATGGTTAGAGTGTTTTACAAAAAATATGTTACATTAACTAATTTTTTTAATTTAATAGAATTAGTTGAATATATTCTATATTAAGGATAGTAAGAACAGTAAATTTTATATAAAATTTAGGATTGTTCATTATTAAATTTTACAGTTTAGATATCGCTTAAAATTTTAGAGGAATCACATTCAAGTCCCATGGTAGATAATTTATGACTATAAAATTATTAAATTATTGATAAGTCTCATAGGACTTTAAGAGAAAATATTTCAATTGCGAAAAAAAAAAATCATTGCACCCTTATTTTTAGTTGCATGTTTTGATAAGTGAGATGGCATGCGTTGGCAACTTATGTGTAACAATTGACATGCAAATTTGAAAACATGACTTATTATTGACAAGTAAAGCAACTATATTCACAACTTTCAATACATATATTCACAATACATTTAGGCCAAGTATAATAGGGATTATAGCCACATAAACTTTGTCTGTGACATACTAAATTTTAATTTTAGGATTTAAGTGATTTAATAAAAAAATAATTATTATATGAGTAGAAGATATTAAATATATATTACTATAAATATAAATAAGATTTATGTTATATACATAAATGATAAGGTTAGAAGGACGAAATAAAATAGGAATGGGTCTTTAACTCTAATTTACTCTATGTAAGGCTTTAAGTGTAATTTACTCTAAATTTATTATCATACGGGGAGAGAGAGAATCGAAAATTTGTACCAGTGTCTTCTTCCTAGCTCACACAATCCGCCGTTGTTACTCTCTTGAGGCAAACTTATCATATATTTTGGTAAGCCAAACGACTTCTAATCACTAGGCTGTTTTTATAAAAATTATTATACTCATCTAAAGTTTTATATTGGTAGTAGTTTTATAGGCCTCACAAGAAATTTTCAGATTAAAATTTTGGTGGGTGTTGATGTTTAACAATAGGTGGTCATATGATTGTTAAGCTAAATTAATAATTAAATTTTATTAATTTAGTTTTTTCTATTGATTGACTTGAGAATTGACAACTAATTTTCTATTAAAATAATTTAATATTTATGAGATATATAATGTTTAGATTGATTAAATTTGAATTAAATGATTGATTTAGGTATGTTGGAGGTATTATTGAATTTTTAATTGTTTAGTTATGATTATATTTTATTTTGGTGAAATTTTGAGGTTTAGATTTGAATACAATTTGAAAATTTGATGATTTATAATAATGTGATGTTAGGAAATAGATTTTAATAATTGAGATATGTTAATATAAGTTAAAATTGATATTTAATTAGTTTATAATGTTAATTTAGGTTGAAATTTAAAAATTGATATTTTAGAGTTAAAACTGTAATTTGGAATTTTGTTCTGATTGATGTTATTGGAGAATAATTAATGACTCTTTTAAGCTATTTGAGTTATTGGATATATAATTTAATATTAAATTAGTTTAATTGAAGTTATGGTGAATTTTAGATTGATAACTTTATAAATTTTATTGAAATGTACAATTGAGAGTTTATTAAGGATTCAATTAAGTGATTTAGATGTTAGAAAAATAGAAAATAGTTTGGAAATCTAATTATGAATCCTAGGAGGTGTGAAACTTTTTCTTAAAGGAAAGTTGGAACTTTAACTATATATATATTGATAAATAATGACTCAAATAAATAAATAAATAAATATATATATATATTAGTATGTTATTATATTATTATATATATCAATTATTAAACTATTAAGTTTAACTTTGAGTACTTGGTTGATATTGGTGTTATTTATATTTAGTTTTGGCAAAAGATAATCATTTTTTACTTATTATATGTGTTAATGTGATATTTGTGAGTGATTTGATATATATAAATATATTGATATTGATATTATTATATTAAAAAAAATTGATGCTTTTCATTAAAAATTATCTTGTGAGATTTAAAATTCAACCTAAAAAGTTTGAATTGAAATTAAAAACTTATAATATCTTGATATTGGAATTTAAAAATAGTTATTACATGAGAAAAACCCTATTGTAATATTTATTGATGTTAATGATTAT
Source organism: Leucaena leucocephala (assembly GCA_037074615.1). Lineage (NCBI taxonomy): Eukaryota > Viridiplantae > Streptophyta > Magnoliopsida > Fabales > Fabaceae > Leucaena > Leucaena leucocephala. The sequence continues at coordinate 4,517,599 of CM073527.1, forward strand.
CGAGTTATTGAGATTTTGATTAGTATTATTATCTTGAGAATTATATATATGATGATTGGAGATTAGTGATGATAGAGTTATCTTTATACCACGTGGTATAGTCTCTATTGGAGTCGGTGGTTAGCTTTTGTCCCACCGGTTTATTATAGAGCTACGACACCCTCACGTGTATACTGAGGAAGAATGAACACATGGTCCAGTCTTATACTTTATGGATTTTAGCCTATTCATAACACTTGACTGGTTAGTTCTTTGAATGGCCAGTCATATAGTAGTTATCATTAGCAAATGGGTTTAGTCAGAAGGTATGAAGCAGTTCAGTTGGTTTGATGGAAGAAATTTGAGTAGTTTATCTGTTTAATTATATTATGATAATATGTTATTTTCTATCTATTGCACTTTATTTCCACTTAACACCTTACAAGCACATATTAATATACATGATGAGTACGATTATTTGTTACTAAGGCATTTGTCTCTTCTCATGTTTATTAATATTTTTCAGGTAATAGTTCACATGCAGGTCCATCAAGGAAGGTGCTAGAGGCTTCAACTTGATATAGCTTCTGTATAGCCACAATTTTTGTTATGTGATGAATTAAGATATATATTGCCACATAGGGTTATATTGTATACTCTGACTTCATTAGAGATTATTTAGTTGAATTGTATTTTTGATGATGGGATTAATGATGTGTGTTGGTAGTAGGCTGAGGGCCTTTAGGATTACGCATGTGATTTGTGGATCCACTTTTTAAACTAATAGTTATACTATAGTATTATTCAATATCTTAATTGTGAAATTGGGCTTATGTGATAATATTCCTTAGATCAAACCCCAGAGGCTCGTCTGAGATAATTGTCATATTCATGTGTTCATTAGGGACATGAATTATAATAACCATGTTACAGAGGTTAAATCCTCTCTTACATGATTTTGCATGTGAAATTTTAGTTGCATTCTAATTATCCATGTTAGACTATTAAGCATTTAGTGATTCTTTTTCTAACATGGATTACTTATGTTGTGAATGTTGGAAATCGTGCCCTAGGGGCCAATCATTGTCTTATGAACATTATTGATTTATGAATTTATTAATTGAGTTATCATATTATTTGCATGTTTACTATGATGACCATCTTTGGATAATTCATGATATTATCCTAAATGTCCCTGGTTGATCATCTATGTGGGAGCACAGATGAAATAAGACCAGTATGACTTTGAAGATGTATAGAGATATAAATCAAAGTCATAAGCACATATAAGAGTACAGGGTGTTGGACCGACCCGCTATGAGAGAACTGCATGGGTAACGTCATAAGCTTCTCTTATATACAAACCATGTCAACATGCCCTTTGACCTGAGATCATCATGGATTCCTACATGACAAAACGCTCAGCTTTGACCTAGTCAAAAGTCACTTTTGACCGAGTGATCATAAAGACTATGTTCGGGCTTAGTGGTTTTTCATGCGGAGGAATGTGAATGGTCAAGATGGAATTTGTCCCTCACATTCGTGGAGAGATATTACTGGGCCCCTCGATGAGTGAGTCTGAGAAATGTATGGCCATACTGTAATGGAAAGGTAGTTCCATTTCTATAGTCAGACTACTCAGGGATCGAGAAAGTAACGGTCGGGAATAGGAGGATGACATTATCCATGCCTCATCCATGACCAAAATATCGCGTGACAGAAGGGACATGATATGGTTGTATAAAAGGTTACATCGTTTATCGATCCTCATATGATTTGGGTAGTCGTTATGTCTTGCTAGAGACCGCTTGCGACTTGTGGGCTAGTATAGCAAATGGCCCACTGCCAACTTCATATGGGCCTACAGGGTCGCACACAAAATAGCCCAACACGAGCTATGATGTCCAGATTCATTGAATCTAAGACATGTCCAGATTCAATGAATGATCCAGGTGAATGTATATATATTTATTTATATTTATATTCGTATATATATATATTATATATATATATGAGATATATGAGATTTAATTTATAAGGATAAATTAAATCTCTATCACGTTTGAATTTGAAATTCAAATCGATAGGATATCTCATATAAGAGATATTTATAAGATTTAATTTTAAGGATAAATTAAATCCCTATCATGTTTGAATTTAAAATTCAAATTGATAGGATATCTCAAATTTGTTTTATGAGAATAAATCAAATATAGTTCAGTCTCATCTTTATTTAAAGTTAAATAAATAGGTAATTAAATCTGTGGGACGGATTTAATATTATTTATTTAATTAGTTTCTTATAAAATTATACAATATATGATATTGTATTATTTTCGGAATTAATATAAGATTAACTCCTAAAATCCTTTTCGGTTAGGGAAAACGCAAAGCATCATATATATCTAATATTAGGAGCTACGTTTTTGAAGAGACACACACATAGAACACAGAAAGGCCGAAGGGGACTCTGCAAAAGGTTTGCAGATAAGAAACTGCCGAAATAGAGACGGAGAGGACGAACTCTTGAGAAAGCCCTGGAGGGACAAGAGACGCTAGCACGTCGTTCGTGGTTGAAAAGCTGTTCGTGTGGATACCAGTAGAGGAAGCCGACCTGAGTCGTCGACTTCTTGTGATCAGAAAGGGAGCACGAGGCGCAGAGAGAAGCTGTGAACGTCATGACCGAAAGCTGTGGAAGTCGCTGAGACACACTGAGGGTAATGCTTCTTCCCACTTGACTTAAACACATACGGTAGATCCTGGCAAGGAATGAAAAATTTTTAAGATAATTTCCGCTGCGTGTCTTTCAATTCCTTACAGTGAAGCTAGTTTTTTATTATCCATGGTAAACCCTTCAAAGTGTTTAGTTATTTCTTTTCTACCATGGTTAGTTTTGGAAGTGTAAGTAAAAATCTTTTCTATTATAATAGTTTTTGGTTAACATTTCCTCTTTTCTACCATACTAGGTGTTTAATAATGATTTATATAGTTAATTATTGTATTAGAAGAAGAAATTTTTACATTCTCCCAAATGGTCGCCTATGCAAGTTAGCTATGATAATTTTTCTCATTTGATGAAAGTTTTAAATCTTTTAATACCAACGAGGGTTAGTCTGAATGGTAAGCAGCTCGGTATCGCTTAAGCGAGGTCTCGAGTTCGAGTCTTAGAGTATGCAGAAAATCCCTTTTGGGAGACTCACCCACCATAACCAGGTGAGTGACACGGGTCGGATCTAGATGTAGTCGAGGTAAAGTTTCAATAAACTGGGTGGGTAAACAAAAAAAAAATCTTTTAATGCATACACTTGATTCTCTTTTTCCATTGTCCTGGAACCTTGAGCTGATGCACAGCCTTTATCCCTCTAAAATGATATGTGCTATAACTAGCACAAATTCTCAGTCACATCTCCCTCTAGCACAAATTCTCAGTCACATCTCCCTCGGATTCTTTAATTTGGACTGGAAATGCCTTAGGGTCTTACAAAGCAAAGGATGGCTATAACCTTCTTGCCTTTTCATCACCAATTTCTATTGGTCAAAATGATTCCTTTTGGAAATTTCTATGTTCGATCTCATTACCTTACAAGTCTCTCTTATTCGTCTGGAAATTACTACACAAAGCTATTCCAACTTTCAAGGTTTTGCGTCACCATCATATAAATGTGTCAGGGGATTTCCTCTTTGGATGTCAACAAGACGAGTCCCTTTTGCACACCTTTGCCTCATGCCATTTTGCTTGATCGGTCTGGTTTGGTTGCTTCCCAATTTAGACCACCTTCAGTTGCTTTGCCAAGTTCAGATTCTGGAGGACGGACACTCTATATCAACTTAACGAGGATGATGAAACATACCTTTTGAAAGGTATCATAGTCCTCCTGAACACTCTATGGAGGAAAAGAAATCTTGCTTTGCACAAGGGTCAAAAACCAAATATTAATAATACAATTCATGAGATTATGGGTGCTAGTTCCTCCTTTGACATTGCTTTCTCCACCATGATGCCCTACATGGTTTGCTTAGATCGTACAAGCACTTGTGTTCTAGACCACCAATCTCTCTTGGAATGTCTTCAATTAATGAAGATCCACTGAAATATTTTCTTTTCTTGCAACTTTATATTCCAGATTAGTTCCATATCTTATTATTCTATATAAGACTATGTTTTATTTAATAATCATTTTTTATTTTCCTCCAAAAAAAAACCCATTTGGATTACACATATAATAGGGATTCAAAATGATGGCAAGATTATCAATTCACAATTAGAATTTTTTTTCTCTTAAAATTCTATAGAACTTATCAATAATTTAATGATTTTGTATAACCTTATAATCTTAAATTCTCTACCTTGAGATTTGAGTGGAATTTCCCTAAAATTTTTAAAAATGATTTAAATATCTTCTCCTTGCAAACCTCGTGGCAATGCGAGTTGGACGGTTGGTCGTCTTTTGGCGTGTTGCGGAAGTGTTTGTTACGAGTTGTCTGTTTTTGGCCTCCCAAAACAGTAGCGTAGAGTTAGTGTTGTATTTTATTTTTATCATAAATCGTTATTTTTTAAAAAATAATTAATAGACTATATTTACTCCATATTTTGCATTTTTTTAAGGCAGTGTTTGAACTTTTTATATCGGTTGTTCAAACGGTTTAAAATGTCTTTTCAACCACTGTTAAAAATAATTTCTATATTAGTGGTGATTCAATAGCTCCTATAAACTTGTTCCCCCTCTATTGGATTCGCAATTAATTATTTTGATTCCAACCATATTTGGATTGTTGCATATGAGAAGCTCGTTGTTGATGGAGGTACAATATATTTTTTCATATAATTATTTGATATGGTTAAATTTAAGTATTATCAAAATTTAATTATAAATAATTTTTTTATAAATATTTGTTATATTCATACAAATTTAAATTCAAACGGTTAAAATATCTTTCATTTAGACTAACTTTGGTGATTGGGGATAGTATTTTTTCATGGACATAATATAAAAAAAAAAAAAAAGAAGGCCTACGTTTCTACGTTGAACATTTAAGTTAGTTACTTTAGGAGTCACAAATGGATTAATTACGTATTTCTAAATAAGGTTTTAACTTTTTATGTCCATTTCCTAAACCCACGTAAGAATGCTTATATCATTTTGAATAAATTCTGATTATTTAATTTACTAATTAATCTTAACAGTTTCGATCAAACTGGCTGGAATATTTTCCTACACAAGATCAAGAAAACGGGCCTATCATTTTGGTCAATGTCTCGTTTGCTTTCAAGGATCGCCTGCAACTGAATTCATACAGAAATGTCAATCTACTTCAGGTGTCCCATTCCTCAACAAATGTTTGAGTGGCACTCTCCTGGATACATAGATCATACTAATTCCTTTTCCTACAACTCGCTCTCATGCCTTAAACATCTATTACGTTGGTACATGATTTATCAAACTTCAAGTGTTACTTGTCAGGAGATTTTATCTCTCATAGAAAAAATGTCTTCTTATTCTGTTCATGTTATTTCATTCTTCGCCCTCGATAGTCTTATTTATGTAATATATTTATTATAATATTATATCTTATTTAAATATTAATTAGATAATTAATAAATATATTTTAGTGTGATCTGTAGTCATTTGGACCTAATCTAAGATAAGTTATAGACTCAGACTATTAAAATTAATTTTTTTATGATAGAAATTAACAATTGACTTTTTTTTGTGATATTTTCTAGTCCCACAGCGATATAGTTTTTCTCTACTTACTCTTAAAAAATTTTTATTAGTGACGGCATTACAAAAGTTACTATTATAGTACCTAATCACTAGTTAGAAGAACATACAATTTTATCTAACAATATTATTTGATTGACAGGTCTCTGAGTTAAGTTCTAATTCTTCATCAAATCAATTAAACTAATGGCAAGATGTAATTTTAAATTTTTTGTTATATCTCATATATATTTTATACTTATATATATATAATTTAGATTAATTAGAAAATGTATAAGATGTTTATATTCTAACAATTTCTTCATCAGTTTGTAATTTATGATTTGGGAACTTATAAGAGTTTTTAATTATTTAATATCATTTTTTCTTTTTATAAAAAAAATATATGTGTGTGTGTCAATTCTTGTAAAAATAAAACGTTGCTATAAATAATTTTAAATTACCTTAAGGATTGAGATTATTAAGGATTAAGGTATAAATTTATAAATAAAACATTTCTGTATCAAACACCAGAAACTTTTATTGGGTTTAAAAGTAATCAAAGTTTATAAACTGATACATAAATACCACAATCTTTTAAGTATTGTCAAGTTTCTTTTAGTGCAAAAGTAACTAAGGTTAGGCTATTTCAGAGTATTGTTCCACCATTTTCAAATTTTACATGCATGTTTTTGTTTCCAAGAAAACTTTATCCTCCCTCCCTCCCTCCCTTTATATAGGGAATTAGATTTATTTTTAAATATAAAATTTTATTTTATTTTATTTTTTAAAATTATAATTTTTTTTCAATATATTTCTATATAATTATACATATTAAAAAATATCTATCAAATATAATTTAAATACACATGATTAAATAGAGTATTTTAAGAAAATAAATACATAATTATTATAATTAATTTATTTATTTAAATTAATTAAATAAATTTTATAATTAAAAATAGAGGTAGTAGTGTTTAATGTACATATGGATATATTTTGTGAATAAATTTATGTCTTAACCTAATTATTCAACTAATCATATTTTTAAGAACTGTGCAAAATTGTTAATGATAGACAGAACCTAGAATTCTGGTTCATTAAAACCTTCATCCAAAAGTGTTATGGTGATTGGATATTTTGAATTCTACTTCATTCAAAAAAAACAAAAGAAACTATGGCATCCAAAACATTACTTGAATGATTGAGATAGAAGTGCCCTGTACATTTAATTCCTTTTAATTTTTGTGGGTACGATTTAAAGATATTATATGAAGGGGGGCAAGTGTCAGTTGGAGGTTATGAAGGCCACGTGTTGGAGTAACAACAAGACAACGAATAAATTCTGGATAATGATATGCAGAGATACCTGCTTAGGGCTCACGGATTTATTTCCAATTATTAATTTCTTTTTGAATTTTTTTTTTGAATTTTTTTTGGGACAAGTAATGTTTTGGAGGCAGGGATAATGAAGCGTAGCGCCTGTTTATTTTCTTGTCCTAGAAACAATTTTTTGTTTCTTAAAACAAAAGATTAAAAATTAAGAAAAAAAACTAGTTTGATTAGAAGCTTTTAATTAAGTGTTTTGTACAAAAATAGAAATATGTTTCTTAAAAACAAAAACAAAAACACAAATTTTTACATATTTTATCATTTTATATTTGAGTTAATATAATTTGTGTTCATTAATTTTACCCCATTTTAATTTTAAATGAAAAGAAATTTGAGGATCAAAAGTTATAGTTTGATATTTAAAAAATTAAAATTAAATAAAAATGAGAATAAATTTAAAAGATAAAATATTATGTTAATATTTTATATTGGATTATATAGCAATCAATATCCTCATATTATTTATCATATGCATCTAATATTATTATTTTATTTATGGTATAATTTTATTCATAATTTTTTTAATTTGTTATAATTTCACCCATAATCTTTTTAATTTAGTGTAATTTTATCTATAATATTTTTAATTTGGTATAATTTTATACATAATTTTATTTCTCAAATACTAAGAATTACACTAAATTAAAAAAATTATAAGTTAAATTATATCATAACAAATATTAAAATACTAAACACATATAAAAAAAATATCAAAATATTGAGTATTACATAATCCTTTTTATATTTTGTATTGTTGTGTTGTATTTATTTTTTTGATCAACTTTTTGTTGTTTTTATTAATTCTCCTCTCTGGCCTTCATGCTATTCACTTTGTCTCTCACTGTTCATTCATTCACTCTTCTCTTTATCTCTCACCTTCTCTTAGATTTTTAAAATTCATTTTAAAAAAATTTTAAAAAGTTCTTATATATTTTTTCTAATGCAATTTCTTAAAATAATTATTCAAGCATATTCTTTTGTTTTTAAACTTATTTTTAAAAGTAGCTTTACAAAATTATTCTAAAAACATAAAAAAGAAAACAAAAACAAACATACCTTAGAGTTTTTCCTCTTTTTTTTTTTTTTAATAAAATCAATTTAAATGCACTTACAAACATGTCTACACTGAATTTAAGCTAGGACCTCGTCAAAATATGATGGGTAGCACTTGCATTGAAGTGGCTCGCCCTTGACAAATAGATTAATTGCCATTATGTTGAATATGAGGATAAATTAATAATTTTAATAAATTCCACTTTATAAAAAGTATTTTTGAATTTTTTATAAAATATTGCCTATGAGTTGTTAAAGTTTTAAAACTAGGAGAGCCTTTTGTAATTTTAACAAAAACAATTAATTTTAATTTTACACAACTTTTTATAATCAATTTTTTTATAAAGAATCAAATGATATTAATAAAGAAAAATTAACACTATATGTATACATGGTGAAAGGAGAGCAGTAAAAAGAAAAATAAGATAAAAAGGAAGACAAATGATTAACAACTACAACATCCAAACTAGAAAACAATGTGCAGAAAACAAATATATCCTGCATAATGATTCCAGATGATCCTTTCACTGATTTAGCAATATGTCCAAGTTGTTTGATGGAAGCCAAAATCTGGAACGATTGGTTACCAGAAGAGAAGAAAGGAGAATTAAAAATTAACAATCCAGCTTAGGGAATACAGTAAATATTTATAATTGAAGAAGGGTTAAAGTGTAAATTTGTCTAAAAATTTTGTACTAAAAAACAATATTGTTTCAGAAGTTTTTTTAGCTTAATATCACTTTAAAAATTTTAAAATATAATAATATTATCTTACCCTATTAAAAAATTGATGTTAATTTTTAATATTTTAATGGTAAGGAGTATTATTGTTCTATTTTAATACTTTGAAGGATATTTTGAATCTAAAAGAATTTTTAAAATAATATTGTTTATATGTAAAAATTTTGAAGACAAATTTATCTCATAACACTTGAAAGAATGATTCCCCAGTGTCCAAGGGTCAATTGAAAATATTGAATAGTCTGGCCATGTAAATGTATCCATGAATGACAAATTATAGGTTTGCTTCTTGTCTTGTCTTCATGTAAGATGCCCAACCATTAGGATCAAGGGCAAAAGAGAACTTTCCAGATAGAAAAAGCTAGATCTCCGAGAAACAAAATAGCATGCTTGATCTCTTGTGCCATAGCATTCTCAATGATTACCTATGAGTACAACCTTTTACAAAGCCACAGATAAAACCGAGAAAGTAAAATGTCCCTGCGCCCCCGGGGCGAGTGGTGAAAAGTCCTAATATCAAAATCATCATTGTATGAAAGGTGTGCAAGTTTATGATGATTGACTTATCTAAAAATTTGGATTGAGGGCTATCATCGTCTAATCTTTTTAAGAGTTTTTATTTTTTTAATATAATAGATATGGGTATAGTTTTAATCAATAATTTATTAGTTAAAATAGAAAATATTTTTTTCCCTATAAAAAAGATAACATAAGTTTGAATTTAAAAAAGTGCATTTATTTATAGAGATAAAAAAATTTTATGCTCCAGACTTCAATAGGGATTAGTTCCAAACCTAAAATGGATTAGGAATGCTTTAATAGTATTTCGGAAAATTTTTAATCTAATTTTTATTTTTTAAATATTATTTATTGGATTTTATCATTAGGTATCCAGTTTTTAGATAGTTACCATTTTTTTTAAGAATTAAACTTAAGACTTAAAATAATTTAACGAGGCTTTACAGCGCTAAATTAATTTTATGTTAGTATTATAATTTTTATATACATCTCAAATGAGATTATCACAAAATGCTGCTCCATTATAATCAATTGCGCCATCTATGTCTAATCTCAACCAGCAAGGATTTGGTGGATTCGATTCTGAATGCATGTTCCTTTGTCAAGGAACCGAGATGCTAACCTTAGCTTCCAACTGAAGTTCGTCAATTGTGGTCTATGTGCTGGTGAAAGCAATATCACGATCAACAGTGTCTTCTGTTCCCAATATAGCATTTTACATTTTTTTTTTGGGTACAAAGCATTTTGCATTTTGATTTCTATATGTTCCAACACTTGTGAGAAAATCGCGAATAGTTATTGCCAATTGACCTTTTTGGTGTTTGGGCTCTCCATGCTTCATTGTTTGTATGTAATTCCATAGTACACCTCCATTTCTTAATATATGTTATAATTTAAAAATTTATATTAATTTTAAATATAAAATATATATTTTATATTGATTAATTTTTTTAAATGACTCCTATTTATATTTCTTCAATAAGAATCAAACAAAAGAATGAGTTAAAAAAAAACTAAGATATTTAAAAAAAATTATCATAGTAATTAATTTAACTAATTTTATTAATTTAATTTAATTAATTAAATATAACTTATATTAAAGATCAATATAACATCTAATCCTACAAGAAGAGATAGAACTTATAAGAGAAAAAAAAATTTAATTTAGAATTGTTCATATATCAACTAATCGTATGTTTGTAAACTAAGTTCATTTCTTGATAGTAAAGTAATTTGTCTAATTTATATGCTTATGTATGTTGCAAAGAATAATAATTATGTGGTAATGGAGAGATTATTTGGGATATGTATATCACAAATTACTCTTTGACAATGACTATTTTATGAAGGTTAAAATTGAGTAATTTAGAATATGAGATCAGGTATTTAGTATTGTACACTCATAAAATACATATAAATACATAAAAAAATTACATTATTCATGATGAGTTAGTCAAATAATTACTATATTTGAAAAACCATAATTATATATATATATATATCAAGAAAATTAATTAAAATATCTTCATGCGGTGAACATTTTGCTTTCATCCATTTGTATCCTTCCCGTCTTGAGTGCCTTCATGGTGCGACGGTATTAAATGAGAGAGGCAAGAGATGAAGAGGGTGGGTTACTGAGGTTTTTTCTTCTTACAAGTCAAAGCGTATTATTTTATTTTTGGAAAAAAATATATTGTTTTACTATCTCCTATTTTAAATATAAAAATTAGATAAAAATATTTTTTATTTCTAAATATAAGATTTGAACTAACTTTATTTCCTAAATATATATTTTTTTCTAAAACTAATTATATTGATTATATATAGCAAGAGGTTTTCAATTACAATGCACTTAATTAAAATTATATTTTTAAAAAATTAAGTTTTCAATTACAATACACATAATTAAAATGATATTTTTGAAAAACTAATATATATTTATTAAAATTAATTAACTTAATTAATTTTTTAATAACTATAAATAGAGTAAAAATTAGATAACAAATTTAAAGATATTAAAAAATTAATTTAATTATTTATAATAAATATATATTAATTTTCTTAAAATATCTTTTTTGACTATGTGCATTGTAATTATTTTTTTTATAAAAATCCTTTTACTATATATAATCAATACGGATACTTTTAAAAAAAATATAAATTTAGGAAGTAGAATGGATTCAAATATTATATTTAGAATAAAAATAAATCTATTATTTAACTCTTATTTTAGAATTGAAAGTAGTAAAACTATAACTTTTTTCGAATAATAACCCTATATTTGGATGGGGAAAAAAGTAGAGAGAGAGAAATACAAGAGAATAAACCACCAAAAATAGTAATTTTTTAAATCCTTTTTTGAAAAAAATTATTGTTAAGTGTTCCCCTCCCTTTATTTTTCTCTCATTTTTAACCATGTGCATTGAAATTGAAAATAATCTCACTATATATTTAGGTATGGTATTTAATATAAGCTATATTTAATTAATTTAATTAAATTAAAAAAATTAGTTAAGTTAATTATTTATAATGATATGTGTTGATTTCATAAAATACCACATTTAATTATATGTATTTAAACTATATTTGATATTAATATTTTAATATGTGCAATAATATAGAGGGATATTTTAGAAAAAAATTATAATTTTTAAAGATAAAGTAGTTTAAGATCTTATATTTAAAATTAAATTTAATCTTTTAATTAACTCTTATATTTAAAATTAAAAGAGTATAATTTAAATATTTATTTTTAATGTTATATGTAGGTAAAAAGTCAAGAAGAAGAAGACGACATGATTATAACTCATGTCAAATATAATTATAAACTATTGGCTAAAATATAATTATATATTTTATTATATATGAAGTTATTTAAAAAATAATATTTAACAATTTATATATAATTTTAAATTTTTTTAAATATTTAAAATAAAATATTTATAAAAATATAAAATATTTAAATAATACTTGATATTATAATTTAAAATAGTTTTGAAATACTTAAAATATTTATTTAACTATTTATTATTTAAATAAAAATATAAATTACTTAAAACTATATATAAATTGTTAAAATTTTATTTTTTAAATATCATAGTATATAATAAAAATTATAAAAAATTATAATATAGTAAAAACTCTAAATTTTAACTATAGGAATTTTGTATATTTAAATGTAAATTATTAGACTTTTTGTTCCAATAAGAATACACGTGGCAGAACCATGAGGTGCCTACGGATTTCCTGTGACACAACAGTTTGGTGGGGCCCCACAGGTTTTGACGTGTTGGAAAGCGCCGGGCCAAATCTTTTAGTAACGTTCCAGGTAAAAAACAAAAAATCTTGGCTAAGGTCCCACATTCACGGAGATAATTAATCTTGTTATAGAGAAATTTAGATAAGATTAAATTATATATATATATATATCCCTTTCATCAAATATTTTAATTTAATTTTATTATACTTTTTTAATATTTTTATTTAATTTAAATTTATATAAAAAATACTCATGACTAATGTTAGAGAATTTAACGAAATAATTACAATAATTTTAGTGTAAATGTGATTCTTTTTTTATTTATAATCTTTTGGTAAAAAAATTAGGTCAAACTCAACCCAAGTACTTATTAAAGTAGGAGAGAAATCATATATTATTTATAATAAAAATTTAAAATAGATAATAATTTAATTAATTTTTATTATAAAGTATTTTTAAATAATAAATAATATTTGAGTTATTAAATTTATTATAAATTAATAATTTTTTTTAAAAAATTTTCTTTTTTAAATGAAGGGATTTAAATTTTTCAACTTTAAATCTCAACTACTAGTAAGGGAAATAAAATGAAAAAAAGAAAAGAAATATAGTTACCAACAAGTTTATTTTTTTAAAAAAATTATTTTTAGAAGATATTCTATAATAAGATGGAGAAGGACTATATGATATAATTAATTAGGTAAAGATTAATAGTTCAAATTAACTTACAAAGTTTTTAATTTAAATATATAGAAATATTACTAAACAACATAAATGAGTATATTTTTACTGGGATGACGTGTGAAATCTTAGTTTTGAAGTTGAGAAAATAATCTTTATTGTTTTCTTGGATATATATATATTATTTTTTGGCCACTGCGTTAAGAATAGGATGAAAACGACTAATTTATATTTTAAATTATATATATTCAAATTTGGAATGGCAGATAATAGCGGGCACTGAATTGGGTGAAAGTATTTTTATTTTGTTTATAAACTTAAAAATAGTATTAAATTGCAATATTTATTTCTGCTTTTAGCCTCTTAAATGAATATAATAAAACATAATAAAGGCAAGTGCTTTTTTCTTTATTATTTTAGAAATATTCTCGAAAAAATTATAGGCACTACACAAATTTTGACGCTGCACACAATCTTTCTAAATCAATGTGATCTTACGATGTTCACTTATACTCTCTTTTGAACTTCTAAGTTCTAACATTAATCATGATAATAATTGTTTAAAACAAAACAGAAAAAAAAAAATGGAGGAGAAGATAAGCACGGGATTACGGCACATGACATCCACCAAATTGGCAGAAATAAATAGAGTTGGGAGAATCGGATGTGACGGGACTCACGGATTGAGAGGATACTATTTAGACACATAATTTCAGTTGGCCCCACCTATTTATATTTCTAAATTAAATTATATTTAAAAGATTGCGAAAAACATTTCATTGCAAAATTCAAATATGTGAAATTTATTTAGACATACGTCCAATCTATTTTTAATATTGCATCTCTTTCTTTCACACTTTACAGACTATCTTCAATTAAAATAAAAGATATTTATATAATTAAAGTATGAAAATAGTCCTTTAATTTTTAATATAAAATTAATTATTTTTTTAGATAAATTAAAAAAATTATTTAATTATAACTAAATTTATTTATTTAAATAAATTTATATTATATATTATTTAATTTATCTAAATTAGTTAAATAAATCTTATAATAATTATAATTTATTTATTTAATTTATCTTAAAAATTAATTAATTTTTATATTAAAAATTAAAATAATATTATATATATATAATTGAATAAGAGTTGTATATATATGCACAATAACTTGTATTACTAACCACTACTATAATTAATTTAACCCTTACTAATTTTTGATTTTTTTTATTCCCAACTCTACTACAGGGTGAAAGCTATGTTATTTGGGTAAAAATAAAAAATAAAAATAAAAATAAAAAAATGGTTCTTTCTTAATTAATTTTGAAAATTGTATGGTACGGTTTAAAAAGGTGTGATTTCCCCACAATTTATTGCTTTTCCACTTAATTTTCAAACTAATCTCCTCTTACTCTTTCGGCACACAAAAGCATTCTCTTACGGGTTGATAATCTTGGGCCAGGCTTTTTTTTATTGGTTCAGGTTCTTTGTTCCGCTCAAATGGATGGTTATGCTTTATTTTTAAGTTGTTTAACCAACTGAAATTAGTTCGAGTGGTAAACTGTTTAATATTATTTAAGTGAAATTTCGAGTATAAGCCTTAGTGTATGTAGAAAATTTCCTTTAAGAGACTCACCACTATAGCCAGGTGTGCGATGCAGGTTGGATCCAGATGTAGTTGGGGCAAAGCTCCTCTAAACTGGGTGGGCAACTAAAAAAAATTGTTTAAATAAATTACATGAGTTTGAATTAGGCTATATGTATGGAAAATATTTTATTGGGAGAAGAGAAACATACTTTGGTGATCTCTACACCTCAAGAGATTAGTCTCTAAGTATCAGTTGAAGGCTTGGATTCTACTAAAAAAATCAATAATGTTGTTTGCATTAGACTCCAAAATGACATTTTTAAAACCAAAATCTCACGCTAATCTCAATCCTTTGAATATAGCCTATTCTTTAGCTTCAAAAGCATTATAGTTTCCAAGAGCTTGAGTAAATCTTGCTATCCATAAGCTATTATGATTCCTTACAACTGCAATATAACCAGCCTTTGAGGAAGCTAAAGCCATAGCACCGTCCATATTTAATTCAATCTAATCACAGGGTGGGGTTGCCACACATTAGCACCCTTATAATTTGTAACAATCAACTCACCCTTATAACTAATTTCAGTATTTGTTCCTTATACAAAAGACCTCCAACTATGGCAAATATTATTAGCTGGACCAAGAGGTTTTTCAAATGAATTATCAAAAACAAATTGGTTCCTCCATAAAAAAAGTTTTCAAATTGAGACCCTTCATATAAGATCCCAGTATGAATTAAAATATTTTCCCAATTCTTCCTTGAGATTAAGGGACAAAGAAGTAGAAAAAAATGAGAATAGAAAGTGTTGGAAATTGTGCCCTAGGAGCCAATTATTGTCTTATGAATATTGTTAATTTATGAATTTATTAATTGTGTTATCATATTATTTGCATGTTTACTGTGATGACCATCCTTGGATAACTCATGATCTTATCCTAAATATCCCTGGTCGGTAATATATGCGGGAGCAGAGATGAAATAAGACCAGTATGACTTTGAAGATGTATAGAGATATAAATCAAAGTCATAGGCACATATAAGAGGACAAGATGTTGGACCGACCCGCTATGAGAGAGTTGCATGGGTTAAGTCATAAGCTTCTCTCATATACAAACCATATCACTATGCCCTTTGACCTGAGATCATCATGGATTCCTACATGACAAACACTCAGCTTTAACCTAGTCAAAAGTCACTTTTGACCTAGTGATCATAAAAACTATGTTTGGGCTTAATGATTTTCCATGCGGAGAAATGTGAATGGTCAAAATGGAATTTGTCCCTCACATTCGTAGAGAGATATTACTGGGCCCCTCGATGAGTGAGTCTGAGAAATGTATGACCATACTGTAATGGAAAGGTAGTTCCATTTCTATAGTCAGACAACTCAGGGATTGAGAAAGTAACGATCAGGAATAGGAGGATGACATTCTCCATGCCTCATCCATGACCAAAATATCGTGTGACAAAAGGGACATGATATGGTTGTATAAAAGGTTACATCGTTCATCGATCGTTATATGATTTGGGTAGTCGTGATGTCTTGCTAGAGATCACTTGTGACTTGTGAGTCAGTATAGTAAATGGCCCACTGCCAACTTCATATGGGCCTACAGGGTTGCACACAAAATAGCCCAACACGAGTTATGATGTCCAGATTCAATGAATGATCCAGGGTGGATGTATATATTTATTTATATCTATATTCGTATATATATAAATTTGTATATATATATTATATATAAGAGATATTTACAAAATTTAATTTATAAGGATAAATTAAATCTCTATCACGTTTGAATTTAAAATTCAAATTGATATGATATCTCATATAAGAGATATTTATAAGATTTAATTTATAAGGATAAAATTAAATCTCTATTACGTTTGAATTTAAAATTCAAATTGATATGATATCTCAAATTTGATTTATGAGAATAAATCAAATATAATTTCGTCTTATCTTTATTTTAAATTAAATAAATGGGTGAATTAAATCTGTGGGACGGATTTAATACAAATACTATTTATTTAACTAGTTTCTTATCAAATTATACAATATATGATATTGTATTAATTTCAGAATTAATATAAGATTAATTCTAAAAATCCAAGTCTGTGGTAACACGCATAGCATCCTATATATCTGATATTTAGGAGTTACGGTTGGGATAGAAAAAAAGTGTGAACGGGAATTCACAAAAGGTTTGCAGATAAGAAACTGTCGATATAGAGACGGAGATGACAAATTCTTGAGTAAGCCCTGGAGGGACAGGAGGCGCTAGCACATCGTTCGTGGTTGGAACGCTGTTCGTGTGGATACCAGTAGAGGAAACTGACCTGAGTCGTCGACTTCTTACAATCGAAAAGAGATTACGAGTCGCGGAGAGAAGCTGTGGACGTCGCAACTAGAAGCTGAGAAAGTCGCGACTGAATACTGAGGGTAATACTTCTTTCTACTTGATTTAAACACATACGGTAGATCCTAGCAGGGAATGGAAAAAATTTTAAGTTAATTTCTGCTGCGTGTCTTCCAATTCCTTACAGAAAGTAGGCTTAATAAGGCATGACTAGAACTGTCTAGCATAAGAGCAATCCCTTAGTATATGTAAGGTGTCATCTACCCCATAATTATAGTAAGAGCATGATGAAGAGGTTTGAGCCCATTGACTTTGCCAAGCATTAGTAGGTAATCTATTATTAGAGTCAATCCACATAAAGACTCACCCTTTCCACACCCTTCCATTTACATATATACTTATAAACCTAATTATAAAAATAAGATGGTGTTTCTTCAATAAAAAATTAAGCACTTTTCAAATTAAAATTACTATAATTGGATACATTCCAAGATACGACATCATTTCGAACATTAGCCATAGAGGGTATTATACTGATAAGACATTGTATTACTTCATTTGTGACAACATTAACTAGCCTTTGATAGTCTAAGCGGCCAGACAAAACCTAATCTGCAACAATATTTTTATGTTCCTATTGAGAAAGAGTTCTTAAACACATATCCTTTATTTTTCTATCTTGAAACAACCAATAATCATTGAAAAATTTGACAAAGAGACCATTTTTGACTTGTCATTTAGTGCCTTTATTGATCACTTATTTTTGCTCACAAGTAAAATGCCACAGTTTGGAATCTCCTGAATGCACGATGAGAATATTATCTTCATTTTTCACCATATATTTATGATGAAGTACCTCCACCCATAACCCCTTTGAACCTACTACTAACTTCCAATCAAGCTTGACTTCGTAAGCACAATTAACTAATGAGAGCCATTTAAAGCTAAGGCCCTCAAAAGATTTAGGCAATACGACTTGATATTAACCAATCAGATGATATATGTGAGTATTATGAATACATATAAAGTTCTGCTGTAATCTTTCCACCTCACTGCAAATACTCTTTAGAAGTTGAGCACCTTGTATCAGATATAAAGGAATTGTACTCAACACTGATTTAGCTAAAGTGATTCGTCCTATCATGAAAAGACAATTAACTTTCCAAACCGCAAGTTTGGCTCTCACTCGATCAACAACTTATTGACAAGTTTAAGCACTTTCCCTTTTCCTTATAAGTTAGAATCATAAATATTTAACAATCTCACACGAGATTTTCATGTCAATAATTCCACGAATTTTCCCTTCCATAATTGCTAGTACCTTAGGAGAAAAGTAGATAGAGGACTTACTTCTATTGACTCTTTCCTCGATGCTTAACAAAAGAAATCAAGGTATTCTATCATACAAAGAGCTTGCATCATACATATAGATTACTGCATCAATTAGTAAAACTTTCCTTTCCCTTTGTATCTTATTTTCCTTTATTTTCTGTCAATTTTCTTTATTGTTCTATTTGAATGTATTTTAGATTCCTATTAATGTTGCATATTGGGTTGAATATTAAATATACACTTGATTTTTTATTGTGATGAGATATTATTTAGATAATTAAAAATAGTGCTTTAATTAATAGTAACTACCTTAACAATGGCCAATGATTAGGTGAACTGGATAAGCGTGAAGTTGCAAGCAAGAAATTGGCTGCTATGATGGAATAAGGTACTTCTAATATGAATGCAAAGTTAGATCAATTTTTTATCAAAATGAAATTGCAAAATGCTAAAATTAACATATCACTAAGTTGGATGAGGAAACAAAATGTTTGACTTCCAAAAAGCAATGTCAAAATTGAGGCTCTAATTGCTACAAAGACTCAATATGAATCTTCTTGACTTGATCAAATTAAAGTTAAATTTGTTGTGATGATGGGTCAATTAGGATTTGAAGATGAGCATTTATTTGCACTGACCATAAGTGATATGAGCTTAAACTCTATCGTTGGTCCTCTTATATCCTTATGCCAATCCTGTTCATCGCCATATATCAAGTTTCCTAATGAACATATTGATGAGGTAGATGAACCTATACTTATGGACTTGTCACCACCAACATCATTAACCTTCTCTTGTCCACTTTTGCATAGATGGAACTTTTTATACTATATATATGCCACCTTTTGTCAAGAGCCCAACCTCTATGCTTGATAATGCGTTCTACATTTTTGAAATAATAGATCACCTTTTGGATTGAGTTGAACTACTTGGAGCCAAATTTAGGCCTCTTCAATTCCCCTTGAGCTACTCTAACCATTATGTCTTCATTCTCAGTGGAGGACAATAGCTTGTTGACAGCCATGATGTAATTCTATTACTTCTTCCTTGCTTTATTCTTCTTATCTCAATAGTTTGGTTTAACGATATCTTTTATTTTCTTGTCACTGATGGCTAAATGGATTGAGGTTTAGACTTTTAATAAGTTATTTGCTTCCATTATCTCCACCCTTTTTTGCTATCATGATTCTACGCACTATCAAAACATTATTCATAGATTGATATTTGATTCGAGAATTGAAAAAGAGGTTAATAGTATTTATTCTATTTTAAATATTTAGTGGGATTTTATGGGATTCACTACTTTGATAATGGATCGCCCACCATTCTAGGATTCATATTCAATCTGGGTATTCCCTTTCCCAAATTATTATCATTACTCATGCTTAATTTTACACCACAACTATTTTGAATCTCTTATATAGTGATACCTTTGTTATTCCATCAATTTACTTGAGCATTTTAATTTTAGTGTTGAACCCACTTCCATGTGATAAACTTATCAATATATTTACATCACTGCTATCAATGTTTAATCCTAGAATTTCCCTAATATATTGGTGGTTAAATAAAGCTAGTGCATGCTATCATTTTTCATGTTAGGATTGTTGTTTGACAAGTACCATTCCTTCACAAAAAATTGATAGACAATACACATCTACTTTGACTATTGGGTATTATGCAATTGATATTGTTAAGTGTGGGCATAAAATTTTTGATTAAATGACTAAAAAGGATATAATATTATGGTTGAGATAATTGAAATGTGTAGATATTGGTGATGTGATTCCTATATGAAAATTGTTTGATGGATTGCTAATTATAAATATGGTAGCATGTGCAACCCCAACTAATGATCATTCAAAATATACCATACCATGGCAATCATGGGATTTTTTAGTACAAGATGAGGGCTTGGTGATTGATGTAATTACCTTGGACACAATCTTCTCCAAGACGCTTTGCTTTGATTCTTCTCCACCATATTTGATTAAATTGCTATATTTTATATTTTTGGGACATTATGCATATTCATTATTTGATGATCTTAAATGAGGACTTAAAATAATTGATGACATGACTACATTGGATGACAAATTCTAAAAGTAGCACTATGAAATCTACAAGTTATAGAGTATACATGTTGGTTGACATCAATGGGGGCCAGTTTTGACTTAGTCTACCATTGTTGTTCTTACTATATATGTATAGAATTCTTGTTCCATAAGCAAGGTGTGCATGATAACTTTAATGTATTGGAATATATATATTTTTATTGCCACCGATTGGGTTTTACCCCTAAGATAGGGCTTACTTTCCTACTTGACAAATATTAATATGTCGATTCATTTTGGAGTATGATTTCCTTGCTTTTATGAATGGTGGAGAAAATGCAATTTTTCTATCTTGACTCTTAATATATATATTCATCTAGAGAATAATTGATTCGAAGATAATTCTTAGTGTATATCAAAAAGTGTATGAGACCCTTTATATTCCTATTGAACTCTTTAATTGCATTTATTCTCACTTTGACCTTGAGGACAAGGTCAATGTTTATGGACCTGCCAAATAGATGTATGGCCCAAGGAAGACATGTGGCTTGTGATTGCTCAAGAAGTGTGGTGCCTCTTCTTACCTTTAGAAATAATCAAATGAAAAAGAGTTACCAACAACGTAAAGCCAATTTGAATGTATTTCATATGCCTATCAATGTTACATACTATATTGAATATTAAAAGTACACTTGATTTTCCATTCTGCTAAAATATTTCCAATTTAGATTATTATAATAACTTGCATGTATCAACTGTGTACTATTTAGATTTATAGAAAATGAAATAGCTAAAGATTTTAGAAATATATTCTTTTGTTTGGAATGTTAGAAGCTTTTTCCCTAAAATTTTAGAAGCATTAAAATATTTGAGTTATGAGATAGAATCTATAATCTATAATTAGTACTCATAATGTTGATATATGTTTTGGTCAACAATTACTAGCCAATAAATATATGTAACTATGTTTGAAACACTTCTTAAATCATCTACTATGGTAGAAAATGATCAAATTAGATGTGGGACATTTTTTGATGAAACAACATTTAGATTATACATCAATCCCATGTAAGTCTAACAATTGTTTCTTTTCTTTTTCTCCAGTTGTTGTCTATTCAATCAATGATAGGTTGATGTATGAATCTTTGTATTGGTCTTAAATCTAAATTTTATGTTTTACTTGTGTATTATTTAGAATTGTAGGAAATGAAGAATACCATGATTTCGGAATATGTTCTCCTTTTCAAAATGTTAAAAGATTTTTTTTCCTGAGAAATATTAGAAGCATTGAAAAATTTGAGTTGTGAGATAGGAGGAATTCTCAGGTACTCTAAGAGTACCACCTCAATTGAACACTCCCTAATAGAATTGCAACAATATTATATTTGACTTTTATTTGTACATGATTTAGATTTGTGACAAATGAAACATGCTATTGTGCTGAAAATATGTTCTTTTTTTTAATATTTCAAGTTTTCTCTCTCTCTTAAAATGTTAGACGCATTGAAAGATTTAAGATATAAAATAGAATCTATAATTTATAATTAATTCTCATAATGTGGGTTTTGGTCAATGATCACTAGCCACTAATACATGTAACACCCTACATTTTAAACACTTGCTCATTCATTTATAATGATAGAACAATAACAAATTTAATAAGGGATACATTTTGGATAAAATAACATTAAGATTGTATCATAGCCCGTATAATCTCAAAACCCATTTCTTTTATCTTTTTCTTTAGTCATATTCTATTTGATTCAATGATAAATTGATGTGTGAATCTTTGTGTTAATCTTAAATTTGACTTTCATTTAGGCGTGATTTATATTTATGGAAATTGAAGTAGGACATAATTAGGGATGCATATATGCAAGGCTAGATAAGGCAAGACCCCTACTTGATGTCCATCAAAAAGGATGAATATGCTACATTTTATAGCCAATTTCCCATATCTACCCATGAAATGCTCAAGTTAATTCAACCTGAGTAGGGCAGGCTGGGTAAGATGGGATTCCCTTCCTAAGTGGTGATGTCCATAATATTGTTTAAGAATGATACTTCTATTCCAATATCAAAATCTACTATATATATGATAAATAATAACAAAGAAGACTTTTAACAAACAATAATGGAATTTTATGTCAAACACATATGAGGTATCCTAGAAAAAGAATAATATAGTATGCTATAAGGGTTATGCTACAAATGAATATCTCGAACATATAAGAGGTATCCATGAAAGTAGTCTCCATTTCATAATTTGCCGTTAAGTGTTTAAACTCTTTTTAAATAAAATATTTGAGAAATAACATTTGTAAATAACTTTAGGTAGGTATTTTTCATGGGAAACATCCCCAATTAGTCGACTAAGAGATGTAAGGGTTACTAAACAAGAGAGATGTTGAGTGGCTACTTGCTCTTGTGAGTCTACGACATATACGTATGTGATTTACTAGGGCAAATGTCATACAATAAAAGGGGTAAGGGAAACACTTGTAGAATGACATGTATGTGATATAATTATATATTTAATAAATATATATATATATATATATATATTGGGCAGGGCAACATGCCTTGCTCTATACCTTGTCTTGCTCGACAATTAGCTTAGCTCAAAAATGCCCAAGTTATTTTGGGGCATTTTTTTGTTAGGTAGGGCATTCTTTTCTTGAACTTGGATGGGGGCATCAGGAAGTTGAGTCCTATGAATATCTATAGCCATGATATTGGAAATATGTTCTTTTATCCTGAATGTTAGAAACTTTTCCTCCTCCAAATGTTAGAAGCATTGACATATTTGAATTATAATATAGAATCTACAAAATATAATTGGTTCTCATGATGCAGATATATGCTTTGGTCAATGTTCACTAGCTAATAAGTATATGTAACACTTACATTTAAACACATACTTAACCATCTATCATTGTAGAAAAAGAACAAACTCAATAAAGGATACATTTTTAACAAAATAACATTTATGTTGTATCTCAATCTATTTAATCCCTAATCCATTTCTTTCCCCTTTTTCCTGTAGTCTTATTTTGTTCGATCATTTATAGGTTGATGCGTGAATCTTTGTATTGATCTTAAGTTCAACTTTTACTCATAAAGCTACTGCATAAGCTATTACCATGGAGACACACCCTTTCTTCTTCTTCATGGCTTCACCCCTCCTCTTGACCCCTAATAAGCTAGTGGTTTGCCCTCACTAGTAGTTCATTTCCCTTCTTGTCACTTAAATTGATTCATTCAAGAAAGTTTAATGTTACTACTTTAAGCTCCCCACTTTTGCCAATTGTTGCCCCTAAAAATTCATTATTTTCTTTGGACCCTTCTTGATTATCATCTTTAGGCGTGTCTTTATTTAGAAGTGTCATGTTTGATGGTAACCATGAATGCAGTCATGTGCCCCCATAGTTTCAAACAAATAAGATGATTCATATCAAAATTGGAGTCCTTTTTGCCTAAATTTTTCATAAGTTGGAATTTTCTACACATTCATAGCCAATAATATCACTATAATATACAAAAGAATAAACATGAACAAAAATTATGTAAGCTTACATAAGTTAATTCATTAGCAATGATTTATTTTCCCACCAATCATGAGGAGCAGTAATGATATTTCAATTATCATCCTATCCCAAACCTATCCCAAGTTTGCCACTACTTTTGTAGGAAATCATATTTATTTTTTGAAACTGGTTCTCATTATAAACTCTCTAATCTTTGCAGTAAAGTTGTTAGAAATATCTTTTCATCATTTCTTTGTAAAGCTAGTACATTTTATTTTTGCCTTTTTTTATTTTTCAATGCATAAGTCAATAAACATCTTTGTTCAGTTCATATCCCATTAAATTTTTGCCTTATCCTTAATCATTATACTATACAACAATTACAGCTCTCAATATATAATAATAACAAATTCAAGTTGTATCATAAAGAAATACCCACTAAAAAACAACTAATAAAGCAAATGATACCATATTTGAAAATACAATAAATTCAACTTAATCAACTCAAATAATGGAACAATTATACAACATAACTAAGCTTTATCTCTTGTTTTGAAAAAATTGAAAATACTTTCCATCTTTAAATACAAGTCTAAATAATACTCAATATGCCAAATAGTTTTGTTTTGTATACAACTTAGTTCTAGCATAAGTAATCAAGACAAAGTATATTTGAAACTAATAAGAAAACTAATTCTAAGAAGAACTATCATCAATGTTTCAAAAATCCCAATTCAAACACACACATATAGAATCAACCACTTAATTTGACAACAATTAGAGCCAAACCCAACACTTAGCACTCTCAAATACCAAAACAAAGCAATAACACCAATGTAATCAAAATAACTTGAAACTTATAAATGGAAAATGGTTGAATGACATGAGAAAGATAGCAACAAAAATTATATAGTAGCAACCAAATCAAAGAAACATAATCCACAAGCAACACACTAAAAATAGTGAATGTGCTAGTATGGGTGCGTATGCAACCAAAAGTGAACAAGTATTATATGCAAAATGCAAGATCAAAAGAAAATAAGATATTTGGTGGGTTTTCTTCAAATTTTTAATGCAAACTAATCCTCAATGCAAAACAATTATCTTAAAGGCTCAAGAACACCCCATTCAATAATGAAGTTGACACTTAGTTACTAGAGAGTCAAAAAGAACTCCCTGAAAATAGTGACATTGATAAGAACCTTTTTGTCACTAAAAATGCCTTTGGGGGGTTCTTCAATAAAAATATTTGTAATGTCCAAAGATTGTAGTAAGCTACAATATCGGGTTGTTCACTTATCAAGGAGCCTTGTTTATTGAAATCCTAATGAATTAAGTGCCTAGAAAGCATGTAAACATGAGGTTTTGTATGAAAATTCATTTGATGCAATTTAAGACAATGCAATGAAAATAGATATATTTAGGTTTTTATAGAAGTAGGTGGAATGAAAATTAGTTTTAAATGCAAATGTATGAAAACCTCTTGAAAATGGGCTTGGACTCTTAGTTCAATTAATTATGGGAGTTAATTAATTGCAAAAGGATTAATTGAATAAAGCTAACTCATTTTCCATGAAATAAGTGCTTGGCCACAACACTAATTCAATCAAATACACAATGAACTCACTCAATACATAGACATATTGGGAAATCCATCAATGCAATCATACAAAGGAGTAATAATAAACATAATCAAATATATATGATCAAAAGCTCCAAAATCATTCTATGAAATCATTGAAGAAGAATAACTCTTAGTCTTAATACATAAATTGACTCAACCTAGATCTAGGAAATCAAAATACATAGAGAAAACATATATTAGAATTAACTCCCTATTAAGTTCTAGAACTCAAGCCAAAGCTCTATTCCTCAAGAAGCAAACCCTCTAGCCAAGCATTAAAGTAGGTGATATTATCACCATATCAATCAACACAGCAACCATAGAGGAACTAAAGGAAAATTGAAGGGAATGGTGATGGGGAGTGAAGAAGTTGAGAGAATTTATGTGTTAGGGTTAGAAATAGTATAAAGAGGTGAATGAATGAATTGGTGGCTGAAAGTAAAGGGTTTGGGCTAAAAATTAGGTTAGGAATGAAGTTCAAGTGTGAAAATTAGGGTTAGAGTTGGATCCAAGAGAAAATATCAGTAAAAAATATATTTATGTAAATTTTAATACTGTTCATCGCGAATAAAAATGCACAGATTTAATAAAGGTGCAATTTCACCCCTGGGTCCTTTTTTGACATTAATTTGGGTCATTCCTTGGTACTCCTTTGGTGGTTTGACAACTTTCCTTAAGTCATTCTCTAGCATTCTTCAAATTCGCTCCGAACTTTAATTAATCTCCAAATTCCTACGATTAAGATTAAACATTTATAATGCCAAATATCTTGGGGATGAATAAAAAATGTAAAGCACAGGTAAATGACCAAAATGCCCTTTTAGCACAAAATCTCAAGTAAAGACTTATGACTTAATATAAAAATATAATATGCAATATAAGCTCAAAAACTCTATAAAATAATCCTAAAATGATATAAAATTAATATATAAAACATTGATGTCATCAATTCCCCTAACTTTAACTTTTGTACTCCTAGACAAAGACTAAGCAAAAGTCCAAGTAACTCATTCATGCAAATGTTGACTTAAATACCAATCAAGCTAGATACAATGACTAAACTAATCATGGTCCTCAAGAAGACACAAGTCAAACTATAATGCAATGCTAGGAGATCAATGTGATAAGGAAGAAATCTAGAAGAATGAACAAATAAGAAATCACTTAAGGAAAAAGTGTTTAATTCATCTCACAAAGAAAGGGTGATTTCACTCTAATGCATGTAGACTAAACTCTACCATAAGCTTGTAAAGTTTCTAATACTTCAACTACAAATGTACAAAAATTTCATGAATCTTGGGGACTTGTAAGGGTTGTATTATTGGAAAAGGCTAGATGGAATGGTAATGAAGAACAAGTACCATGCAAGCAAGAATGACTAACCAACATAGCACTTAAATAAATCTTCAATGCTCAAGCCACGATCTTTTGTAGCTCTTTAGGGTTTCCTTATTCAATCTTTATTTTGCCTTATCTTATTTCTTTTCTTTATTTTTTTACAAAACCCATTTCTTTTCACAATAACATGATAGAGAACAAACTCAGCATTAGATTACAAAGTTCTAAAAGTATTAAAATGATGTATATGCATTGGTACTTGTAAAAATCAATGGAATGAAAGGAAATGAAGGCCCAAAGGTGTTATCAAAGGATGTAATGTATGGGTTTGTGTTTAGGATAAAATGGGTGATGAAATGAATGCCCTTATCACTTTCAATCAAATAATGTATATGTAGCTTCGAAAAGAAATTAGACAAGTTCTAGAAATGACTAGAGTAGGTAGATAAACACACATATGAGAAACAAATCAAAGGCCCAAATATTCTTCTAACTAGGGTCAGATCTCTCAAATTTAATCTCAAAGAATACTTGGTCACCACAATGATAAAAAAGCATTAAATCATCTTTGAAAAGTGCTAACTCTAAGAATAAGATCAATCAAACCATATCACATAACTCAAATGGTGTAAATTGCACACTTTCTTAAATAAAGAAACTTAAAAAAACCTCTTCAAAATAACTCAAATTCAAGTATAGGTTTATATTGTTTCATGAAAATATTAATGCAAATGGTTAAAAAAAATTTGTTCAAGAAATATAATGCATAACAAAATAAAACAACATCAAAACTTCAAAATCCATGCTTATCATTTCACCATGGTGACCAGCTAACTTCACTATGACTAACTAAAACATTCTACTTTTACCTTTTAGAGTATGTGTTTGGAAGTGATTAGATGTGTGGAAGCTTTACTTTGGGCCAAAAATTAAAAATTTGCAATTTGGTCTTCAGATACTATTAATAGTTTAATTTTCCAAATTTGACAGTCCAACTTTGAAAAATCATAACTAATTTTACAAAAATCTTATAGAAGTGCTCTAAATTTTTAATTGAAGCTCTTTCAATGATTTTTAGAGAAAAATATCAAACTAGACATTTACTTGACTAATTTATCCAGTTGATTCATTGAACTTTACTATTTATTTGTTCAATTTTGTAACTTCTAATTTCTATACCTCAACTTTAGAAATTCATACCTCCTAGAATACACATCCAATTAAGGCAAATTATCCATTTTTTTAAGTTTTGGAATGTGTACTACATGACTACCAAATTCATGGACGAATTTGTTCATTTACTAGGTCAAATTAAAGCTGGAAATTTGATGTTCTAGGATTTAAGAATTTGCTTTACTAACTTCTTCCTTTAATTCTCTTCAATTCTTCTAGCATGCTTAAACCATGATCTTGGATTCTCATACATTCTTACACTCATGTAAATATGTCATAATTATTCTATACAATTTCATTACATAAAATGACACATTACATATCATTTACATAATTGAAAAAACAAGCATGTCATGCTAGAATATGCAATTATCTACTTTTCTTCTTTCATTCAATGGCTCTTCTTCACGCATATATCTTCCATAATGCTTGACCTATATGCTTGATTAAGGGAGGGGTGAGATTTTGGATAATTTCAGTAGCAAATATTACCACATGCATGTACAAGATGGATGCTAATTCTTGATATATAATATTACTTAAACTTATGCTAGCTAATAACATGCTGTCATGCTTTATGCTTTGTATAAAAATGCATGGCCATGGGAATCATATTTCAAATAGAACTTCTAGCAATAATTATCATGTCACAATATCACATAGTCAGCTTATACATATCAACACATAAGTATACCATATCAAGCATATAAAGGGGTAAGTCTACTACCTTATACCATAAGCATTCTTCTTGATTTCCACTTGTTCCCTAAGCTTTCCAACCATGTGGACTTTCATTCAACCTCATCAAATCATCCTCTTGATATTTCAAGGTTTTAAACACATTCACATTGATTATACAACTTATTAGGACTAATAACTCACACCATAGTTCAGACTTGCTCTCTTAACTTAACCCTTTTCTCTTAATTTTATATTAGTGTTCTAGCTTTTTAAAAATTATTCTCATAGGTCAATTTTACACAATTTTATATGAGGAATCCAAATATAAATTTGGACTTATCAAAATCATACTTCTTCCTCAAGAAATTGCCCTTGGCTGAGAGGTTACCTTCCTTGGTGACAAAATTCTAATTTTAATTCCAATGTTTCCAACTACACTTTCTTAACTTGTTTCACATAATTTTTCATTATCAATCCATTGGAAGACATATAATAATCAAAATCATATCCTAAGGTATAGACCAGTTAAGGCCACGGCACCCTTTGGGCAACCAAGTCATGAAATTCAATCAACTACAAGCTATAACTACTTGAATCTTACTCTTTTCTATCCTTTAAACATATATCTAACATCACACTTATATTTCTCTAAAATTTTAGATTCAAACAGTAGTAAAATCAAAAGAGTTCAAGCTTCTAAATCTATTAAATTCCTACCCAAGCTCAAGAATATAAATTACTAAAAAGAATAAGAGCTAGAGTGGTCATTTTACCTTGATTAAAACTTGAATTTTACTCTTGTATCTCTCTCATCTGTTGTTGCCATGCTTTCTCTCTCCTCCCTAAATTTCTACAGTATTCCCTTCTTGTTACTCACTTGGTCGTGCACTTGATGGGAGGGGTATTTACAGTGCTTAACTTGCTAAAATACCCTCCAAGTTACAAGAAATTACAATATTAAATGGATAGTTAAGATTGCACCACACACTTATCTTGCATCATCTTTTCCTCATCTTGCATTATCTTCATAACATCAAGCTTCCTCTTTCATACATCATTAGGCTATGTGGTGTCATTTGAGAAGGAAGAAGGAAGATCAAATCTTGGCCCTTGAATCAAGCTTGTTCTCCAAGATTCTTACTTTACACGGCTTACATTTATTTGGATTTCTTAAGGGCCTCTAGAGCTCAAAAAAATTCTTCTGTCTACTCTATAACCTTCCTTTAATTATATGAAAATTTTATGAATTTGTTTGGGCCATAACTCTTCCTTTAACTATTTCTTTTTAAATTTCCCGTAAAATATCACTTACTGGCATTTTGAGCTTCCAATATCCTTGTAGTTCACACTACTAACTTTTTAGGAATAAGACCAATTTTATAAACATCTTTAGTCTTTTAAATATTTCTTCTCATTTTTTTCATACATTTCTTAGGCCTCCTCATGTCTCAATAATTATATCTAGATAAATACCTCAAACTGAACCATTATACTAAAACTTCTATTAAAGTTATTTTAGGGATATTTTTGTTATTTATATTCATAAAAAGGCATTTATGCCTCATTTCTCATTTTTTGGCAATTTTGATTTTTTTTGTGTTTTTCATATTTGTAGTTACCCCTTTTGGCCTGAACTCTCTTGAATTATGGTTTTGCCCCTACTTGGGCTTAGTATCATAATTTATCATTTTGAGGTCCTTACTTTAACTATAGGCCTGAAACTATACTATTTTCTCTTTCTAAGACCTTGAGATTCTTCTAGAGTCTCTAACTTTATTTACATATTTTGCCCCAGAAATATTCCCTATTTGCATCTTAGTCCCTAAACTTTTTCTATTTATAGTTTAGTCCCTTAAAATTCTCTGTATATTTTTAGGGCTTTTGCTCAAAGAGTCCTAGTAACCTACCTATTTTAGGCTACTTTCTGGGCTTCTAGGCCTAAAAATTAAGATGTGACACCAATTGACATAAGGAGTAAACAAAAAG
The DNA here is from genome assembly GCA_037074615.1 of Leucaena leucocephala. Classification (NCBI taxonomy): domain Eukaryota; kingdom Viridiplantae; phylum Streptophyta; class Magnoliopsida; order Fabales; family Fabaceae; genus Leucaena; species Leucaena leucocephala. Next base: position 4,548,591 of record CM073527.1, read on the forward strand.
AAGAAAGTAGGATTCACTGTGGTGAACATGCCATCTTGCCATAGCAAAATGGCATAAAGAGTCACATACAAAATGTTACAAAAAAATTCTAAGTCATGCAATGTAATATGAGACCAAAACTTGAAAGTACATAAACAATTTTAAAAACACAAGATTTGTGACTCAAAATCAACAAAACCAAGGAAACGATTGCAAAAATTTTAACCAAAAGCATCAACATTATAATCTTTTTCAATTTTTTTAAAAAAAGAACAAGTCAAAATGAAGTCAAACCATATTTAAGTTTAAGCATATGTAGCCCTTGAACCTTACATTGTCCCTAGTGCAAAGCCTAGGCATCAAAGTACAGCAAATAAAAGCAGTAGGTCATGAGTCAAAGAACATAAAAGAGAGATTTTATTTAATAGAAAATAACAACTAGAAATAAAAAATGAACAAACTACATTTTTTACTAGAAATTTCCTTCCCCCATACTTAATCCAAAGCATATATAAAAAATATATATATCAATAAATCAAACATGTAAAAGAATTAAGAGAGGAAGAAGGATAACCTTTGAGTTATGGAAGCTTATAACTCGTATAGAAAAGTCAAAGATGCTCTAGTTTGCATGAGAAATTCCATCTATTACCATCTTTGAGCACCTCCTTCTATCTATCGGGGTAAAGTGTGACAGTCTCATAATGTCCTATCCATCGAGCTATAAGCTCTTTAGAAGAAGTGAGTCCTTTAGCATTTGAGCTCAAACTTGATCACTAGCGGATATGGAGTATTTTTGGCTACTATCTTGCAAAAATGGATTATTAACATGCAATGTCAACACATTAATAGAGTTAATAGGATTTTGATATGATACTTCTTAGGTGCTATAGAAGTGGAAGATGAAAACTCTCTTAGTTGTACTGTAGGATTCTCAAAAAGGGAAGATGAAGGAGTGACTTATGGTGGAATAATGAAAGATCTCTTATGCCTCTGTCTTCTCCTTTTCTTTTTCTTAATGCTGGTTGGCCTATTATCTTTAGAGGTATTACCAGCAAGAGACGCTAACTATGCTTGAAGTGACTTGATCTCTCCAAATAAATCAATAGAGGGATCAAATTCATATGTAGATTTCTCATGAGTACCTGCAACACCAATAAAAATAGGATATTTTTGAAGGCCATGGTTAGCAAGCATAGTATCTATAAGTAAGAGTACATGGAATTGCAAGATTGGACTCTAAGTGTGAAGCAATAAAATATTTTATATCACTACTATGTAAGAAGTGGGCGGGTATGAAGAATAACGTGGTGGTGTCATAGGTACTGAAAATCATAATATGATGAAGTGAGAGGTGAAAAGTGAGATAAAGGTGAGGAGGGTGATGAATAAAAATTCAATCGCATGAATAAAAGATAATACATGCTCATTAGAAGCAACTTTAATTTCAACATCAATCATATTTGCACTAAGTAATGAACCATGTATATTCTCTATTTTACTGATAAATTGATTCTGGCCATGAGTTTTTTGTGATTGTTCACCATGATAAATGTCTATTTTTGTCACGATGAATGGTAATATAGGATCGAATTTGATTTTTTTATTTGTTAGGTTGTTGAGTGAGGATTAGGGATTGTAGAAGTTATTTTCTTTTCATTTTTATTAGGATAAGATTATGATTTGTTTGTGTTTGTTTGGTTGTTTATTTTGGTGGTTTGTTTTTTTAATTGTAGATATGACTCCTCCTCTAAGACCCAAAAAAATAGAAATATCACTATCCTCTAAGATAACTAAGGATCAAGCTATTGAAAATCTTAATTCGAGAGAGTTTGCTATAACAAACCAATTTCAATTATATATGTTGGCTAAGGATAGGGTTATCTAGAGATGATGAAACCAAGAGAGAAGGGGAATAAAACTCTTATAAGTGAGTTCTAAGCATGCTATAAGGGTGCAAACACTTTGATGATTAAGTTAAAAAGAAAAAGGATATATATCACTTGTGATAATATTAAGAGGCATTATAAGCTTAAAGATGTGAGAGAGTATAGGTTTTGGCAACTTAGGCCTGATTTGAAACAAGTAAATTGGGATGATGTTATGAAGATTAGGGAATGAAGGTGCTCAATAGTCAAAGAAGGCATAAGAGCAATCTTATCTGGCAAGGTCAAGTATGAATGAGGAAGCTCGAGTGTGGCTAAATTTCACGTACTACAATATGACTTCTTTTGCTCATATTTCTAATGTTAATAAAGAAGGAGCTTTACTTTGTACTTGCTTAAGGAGAATCAATCTTCAGCCATTTATCAGATTGTATATAACTCTGTCTACCACTATGTTAGTTCTTCTCAAGCATCGTTAGTTTTTCTTCACCTTATTTTTGAGCTTCTTATCAAGAAGAAAACATTTGTGTTGAACTCTAACCTTAAATTTTCTATCCAATGAAGATCATATTATAAGGGAATTGGTGGGCTATCAAGGAAGAAGCTTAAGAGGCCTTTGGTTGATCTAGAGGAATAAGATAATGAGTAAGATGAAGGAGAGACTAGACACCCACTTACCTATAAAGCTTTTGAGAGTATCTCTAACTTTAGCTTTAAGTCTTTAAGCAAACAAATAGAAGCTCTAAGTTCTCAAGTTACATCATTGGGTATCAAGTGGTGGAGCTTAAACACATTTCTCTATCCCATGAGTATTGGAGGCAAGCCATGTTAGACCCTCTTATCTTTGAGATGGGTTTGAAGATAGAGCTTCCACTTCCTTCTTAGTTTAATTGATGGTGTGCTAGAGTGCCTATATTTGAGATGGCATCTGATGCTCCTGGACCATCTGAGCCTTCAAGAGACCTTGCTAAGGGAAAGGCTCTGGTAGTAAAAGAGATTTTTGGGTTGATGATAATTAAGAGGATAAAGACTATGGCACCAAGACTCTTCTTATAGATGTTTCTAATCTAGACTACTGATTCCCTTCTTGTTTCTTTATTTCTATTTAAAATTTTTATTTGTTCTTATTTTTTGTTGTTTTGGGAGTTTTTGATATGGACTGCTAGCCAATTTTAAGGCCCTTTATACTCCTTGCATTATGATATTTGCCCATGCTCAATTTTTATTGTCCATTGTATTCACCTTTTCCATTTACTTGTTTTATCATCTCATTCCCCATTCTTGATAGTGATTACACTTTCATGCTTTAGTTTGGGGGAAATTGTGTGATATGCATGCAAATGATTGTACGAATTGTGTTGTAAGTTTTGGGGATTTTTTTTTCAAAGTGATAGTCCATTCTTTCATTACTCTTACTATTTTTAGTGATGAATTATTGTTTGTACTATGACTCTTAATAGAATTGATGCATGCTAAATATAGGTGGAGAAATTATATATGGTTGCTTTGTTTCTTCTTTAAATTCTTTGAAAATTTTCAAAAGGCAACTCATTGTTGCCATTCATCACAATCAAAATGTTGGTTCATCGTGTCATACATTGCTGAAGCTGATCAATTTGGTCCCTATGACCTTTTTCATTGCAAAAAATACTTGTTAGTCACAACGAACAAGAATAGAACCAGCAACATATCCTTCTCATTACCTAGTACATTAGTGGATATAAGAACTTATTTTAAGCTTCCTGGGTCTATTTAGCAAAGTAATTTCACTAATTCATTCTCCAAACTTCTTGCATGTATCTAGACTTTGAACTAAATTGAACCACAATTTGAACTTTTAGAAATTGTCAAGTTCATAAATATAAAGTTAATTGATTCTTTTGATGATTCTAAGTATTATTCATTCTTAAGAGTGGTTATCTACGCTTGATTAGTTTGAGTTCTTTTGTAAATTTTGAATGAGGTGAATTGATTAAATGCCTAGTGACTAATGTAAATTCAGTTGAATCTATTGTATGAGTTTAAGAGATATAAGCCTTATTGGAAGGTTAAATTAGGCCTTAAATTCTTAAATTGTGTAAGTATGCACTTGGGTTGTATTCTCTAGAACTTGTCTTAGCTCTTGGTTGAGTTTATATAAATGGTTGTGTTAAAAATGATAGAGGCATTCATTTCATCACCTTTTGACCTAAACACAAACTATAAACACTTTACCATTGTTAAACCTTTTGAGCCATCTTTCTCATAAATTTCCATTATTTTAATACAAGTGTTGAAAAGTTAATCAATTAGTCAATCACATTTTTACATTATCATTGAAATACATGTGTTTTTATGGAATTAGCAAATAAGTTGTAGAAAGAAAAGTTTGAGAAAAGCAAAAGGAGAGAATGAGAAAAATAGAAAATAAAGAGAAAAAGGAAAATAAAGAATGAAAAGAAGGAAATGAAAAGCCAAAAAGAAGAAAAGAAAATAAATAGAAACACAAAGAATTTGAAAGAAAATAGTTTTAATGAAGTGCCTTATTTTGGGCCAAAAGAAATTGGAATTGAAGAATGAAATGTGATTTGACTCTTATTTTTCAATTTTCACACTTGTATCCATCCATTTCCATTCCATCTTAGCCTTTCTATCATTATAACCCTAGAAAGTCCTCTTGACTTAATGCATGATTATTGATTGAGTAGTGGAAATTTTAGAGCTAGTACAAGCCTATGGTAGGGTATTTTAATGTGAATTTGAGAGAAATTTACCCTTGAAGTGAGATTGTGAGTTAAACACTATTACCAAGTGAATCTCGTTTGTTCATTCATGTTGGATAGAAAAGGAATTGTATTAATTGCTTTGTATTGGTTAAGTTACCAATTCTATTTTTCCTTGAGGAATGATAACTTGTTGGGTAATTGTGATAACAATTTAGTAGGATGTTTCTCTTTATCTTCTCCATTTGATTCCTTGGAGTATTCAGAAGTAGACTTTGTCCAGGAGTATAAAGAATCAAGTGTGGGGGAATTATTGAGTTCATATTTGTACCTCACTTATTGTACAATTATGACATGTTTTTACATATTTTTCACCATTTTACACACATTTTATGCATTAATTAGGAGTTAAGTTTTATTCTTAAGTCTTGCAAAATTAAGGGTAAAATGATGGAATTACAATTACTTCCTACTTTATTATTGGAAGAAATGATATTACAAAGAGTTTGGATATTGATTGTAGGCACGATGAATGGCAAGAGCTCAAGAAAAGCAAGGAATTCAAGGCTAAGGGGACAAGGAAAGAGCATTAAAAGGAGAAGAGCTCAAGTTAAAGTTGGAAGTCATCACTGTTACCTTTTGTCGCGGTGAAAGGTGTACTTCGTCGAGATGAACAACCACAAAATGTAATATTTTGTGCAACTGTTTTAAGCACTGCATGCAATTTAGAAAGAAATTTCTCCATATTGTTCATATTATAGTTAAGGATAAATTGATCATAACTATCTGGGAGTAGTTCAAGATTAGATTCATCACTAACTCTTGACTTATGGGAAATAAAAGCCTTTTAAGGTGATCAATATAGCCCTTTATTTTCATGAGATAGTCATAAGCTAATTCTCCTTCAGCCATCTTGCAAGAATGCAAGGTTTTGGTAGTGTCATATCTTTTTCTTGCCTAGCTTGTATTTGGAACATTTCCTTGAGATGTTCTATTATCTCAAAGGCCTCCATATATTCCAGATTCTTCTAAAGACTTGGGACCATAGTGGCTAGCATTAGGCTTCCTACGTCCATAGAGTCAATATTGTGCTTCATGTAAGCATCCCTTTGAGCTCTTAGAGCATTAGTTGGAGGCTCCTTATGAAGGAGTTCATCTAGAACATATAACCTCCTTTCTTACTTGATAACAATTCTCAAGTTTCTAAACCATTCAAGGAAGTTTGTTCCATTAAGTTTCTTTCCAAGGACTGATAGTAAAGATGGCACAATATTGTCCTACTTCATTGATGTACAAAATATGCAAAGTCCAATTAATAAAACTCCCACTCAAATTAATAACCCTCACTGATATTTAATTAGTGGGCTAAAATCTATATTTCATATAATTATAAGTTTGCTTTGGCAGGACGCTTAGAGGTAAGCTATTTAGGTAGGTAACCCTTTACTAATTACATCTCGTGTAACTCTTAGACCTTTATGAGATTATGACCTCATATGTCTTTAATCTTATCTAATGCCTCAAGACCAAAAACCATTTTGATAGGTTTAATTAAGTTGGATCATCTTGAATATATGGGTAGCATCATTACTCAAACTACCTTACTAAGATAACCTAATTGTACTATGCTTTGGTAGACCTATATTGGGGTGATCAAAGTATTGATAAGTGTTTATAAACGAGTGACTTAAAATTATTTGAAGGATTTTATTTATTTAATAAATTTATATTATCATCCCATGATCATGCATTTAATTTATTTAATTAATGTTGTCATCTCATGATTCATTATGTCACATGGCATCTCATGCGGATATATTTATTTGTTTTGCACATCTCATGTAAACATCATCCTATGCCTTCTTTTCTTCTTCTACTTTCAATTCATTCTTGCTCAAAATTACATTAATTTTTGGAAAAGAAACCTCGAGTTACATTTGATGGGAGTGAGATGATAAGAGAATATACACCAAGAAAAATAGAAAAAGGCACGACGCGAAGGTCGTATTTAAAATACAAACCAGCAAAAATCCTAAGGCCATACCATACACCATACCCATCCAATCAAATAAATAGGCCACAACAAATAATTACATACCATGATTAAAATAAAATCAATAAATAATAAAGTATGATATCAACATTCAATTAGAATATAAATTGCTCAAAAGATGGGAGAAAGACAAAAAAGCCTATTTGAATTTCAAAAGGACAAATTAGGTTTCTCAATATTGAAAATGACAGATTGGACATGAGGCACAATCTGTCATTTGCAAATTTGTGTGTAAAGACTAAATTACCATTTACTTTGCCAATGGTATTTGCAAGTTTGGCAATACAATTTACAACTTTACCAATGGTATTTATAACTTTGACAATGGTATTTGCAACTCCTATAATAATATTTATAACTTTGACAATAGTATTTACAATTTTGACAATGGTGTTTGTAACTTTGACAATGGTATTTGTAACTTTGACAATAGTATTTGCAACTTTGCCAATGGTATTTGTAACTCCTATAGTGGTATTTGCAATTTTAGCAATGATATTGGCAACTCTCACAAAGGAGAAGAAACAACTTTGCTAATGGGATTAATAACTTTGCCAATAATATTTGTAACTCTTACAATAGAATTTGTAACTTTGTCAATAGTATTTATAACTCCCGCAATGGTATTTGTAACTCCCACAATGGAGAAAAAGTAACTTTGCCAATGGTATTTGTAACTCCTATAACGAAGAAGAAGCAACATTGCTAATGATATTTGTAACTTCCACAATTATATTTGTAACTTTGCCAATAGTATTTGCAAGTTTGTTAATTGTATTTGTAACTCCCACTGTTATTTGCCACTTTTACAATGGGATTTTAAACTTTGACAATGGTATTTGTAACTTTGACAATAGTGTTTACAACTTTGCTAATGGTATTTGTAACTCCCATAGTGGTATTTACAATTTTAACAATGATATTTGCAACTCTCACAAAGGAGAAGAAACAACTTTGCTAATGGGATTAATAACTTTGCCAATAATATTTATAACTCTTGCAATAGAATTTGCAACTTTGTCAATAGTATTTATAACTCCCGCAATGGTATTTGTAACTCCCACAATGGAGAAAAAGCAACTTTGTCAATGGTATTTGTAACTCCTATAACGAAGAAGAAGAAACCTTGCCAATGATATTTGTAACTCCCATAATTATATTTGCAACTTTGCCAATAGTATTTGTAAGTTTGTCAATTGTATTTGTAACTCCCACTGTTATTTGCCACTTTTACAAAACTTTGCCAATGGTATTTATAACTTCTACAATAGTATTTATAACTCCCGTAATGGTATTTGTAACTCCCACCACGGAGGAGAAGCAACTTTACCAAAGGGATTAACAACTTTGTCAATAGTATTTGCAACTCCCACAATGGTATTTATAATTTTACCAATGGTATTTGCCATTCCCACAATGTAGAAGAAGCAACTTTGCCAATAGGATTAACAACTTTGCCAATATTATTTGTAACTCCCACAATAGTATTTACAGCTTTGCCAATGGTATTTGCAAGTTTACCAATGGTATTTATAACTCCTACTAGTATTTGCAAATACTATTGTGGAAGTGGCAAATACTAGTAGGAGTTATAAATATCATTGATAAACTTGTAAATACTACTGGTAAAGCTGCAAATACTATTGTGGGAGTTGCAAATAACATTGGCAAAGTTGTTAATCCTTTTGGCAAAGTTACTTCTTCTCCATTGTGAGAGTTGCAAATACCATTGGCAAAATTATAAATACCATTGAGGGAGTTACAAATACCATTGGCAAAGTTCTAAATCCCATTGTGAAAGTGGCAAATACCAGTAGGAGTTATAAATACCATTGATAAACTTGAAAATACTATTGGCAAAATTACAAATATAATTGTAGGAGTTACAAATATTATTGGCAAAGTTGCTTTTTCTCCGTTATGAGAGTTAGAAATACCATTGCAGGAGTTGGAAATACTATTGATAAAGTTGCAAATTCTATTGTAGGAGTTACAAATATTATTGGCAAAGTTGTTTCTTCTCCTTTGTGGGAGTTACAAATACCATTACGGGAGTTACAAATATCATTGTTGAAATTGCAAATACCACTATGAGAGTTACAAATACCATTGACAAAGTTGCAAACACCATTGTCAAAGTTACAAACTTACAAATACCATTGGCAAAGTGAAGGCTAATTTGGTCTTTGCATACAAATTTGCAAATGAAAGATTAGGCCTCCTACCCAATCTGTCATTTTCAATATTGAGACGCTCAATTTATCCTTTTGAAATTCAAAAGGTTTTTTTTTGTCTTTCTCCCTCAAAAGATAGTCACAATAATTACATATCTATATATATAATTACTTTTAAAGATTTATCAATCTTATTGATAAATTATACATATATATAACTATTTAATTTGGTACTATAATCATATTAAAGATACATAATTAAATTTATATATATCTTATATGTATTATTGTTATTGCATAAATGTCTCATATATGTTCAAAGCTTATTAAACATATAAAGAGTTCATGTTTTATATATGAAATATACATCTATAAATACAATTTAAATATACATATCACATATACATTTAATGCACACATATTTTCTACCATGTTCCAAACATATACATATAAAGTTTTTCATATATAAAATATATAAACACAAATATATGTAACTTGTGTATGTTAAACAAATTATATATATTGCTTAAAATTCTTATTTAAACAAAATATTTTTTATATCTCATATACAACATTTGTAGCTATCTCATGTGAATATCTCATATATGACATGTGACAAGATAACAAATTTATAAATACATGAAATATATGTCATCTAGAACATGCAAGTAATACAAGACAAACACTTTATCAAGAATTTACAAAAAAAAAATCAATTTAAGCAATTGCACATTGTAGCTCCAATAGAACTATTGGGTTCTAGACACTCTCTTAATGGAATATAATTAAAAAACTTTGTCAAAACCCCAACAGATCCATTGGCATTATTTACATTGAATTAGGAATGAGACTTATCAATTAAACTCAAGATCCAATCTCCAAGATTCTATTTGGTAATTCTGATAACATGTACCACTCCTCCAACAAACATGCTCTACTAGTCACCTCATGAACTAGATCACACGAACTCAAACATGTGCTTAATTTAGATCACAGTACTACTCTTCAAACGAACACTTCCACTAATATACACACAAACATGCTTGTAAACACGAACAATGTACTAGCACTTTTCACGAATCGTGCTTGGTTCTTATTGTCCAAGAAGATCACACATATTCTCAATAGTGTGACTCAAGCAAAAAATTGCCTTAACTCTTTTCACAATTCTCTCTCTTTGGATGGTTTCTAATAGTTCTTTAACTCTTAGAGAACTCTTAATATGTATATCGATGAAGCCAGCTCTTCTGGTCACTAAGATAATCCGTTATCCATTATTTTCCTTAAATCTCATTTTTAAATTAAATAATAAATTACATGAAAATTTTATATATTAAATATATAAAATCCTTCCATCACTAATAGAAAAGAGTTTAACATGGTTAAAAATATTTGTTTGAAAATTTTGTATATCATATATACATTGATTTTCAACCACAAATATCTTTAATAGGATTATTATTCTATTTAATTTAGGGTATACAATCTTCAATATGAGATCTTCCAAAGATATTATGTTTTAGAATTAATCTTTTAAAGAATTCAAATCCTAAATTAAATATAATGTTCTTATGTTCTCAAATAATAATAAGATAATATTAGTTCACTATAAATAATATTATATTCTTCTAATCCATATTAGAATATCTTCTAGAATTTTCTCATTTTAGAATAAGAAATCTTCTAGATTAAATGAGGACATTTTATATTTATTGAATTTGATTATTTTCTAAATTTAAGAAACTTAAACATCTTAACTTATGCTGACCCATTCTTATTTGTGATTCTGTAGGCTCATATAATGTTGGTAGTGGGCCAAAAATACATTTTGGCTCATAAGTCATAAGTAGCATTTAGCAAAACATTATGACTACCTAAATTATATGAAAGTCGATGATCCAATTTAACATATTTTATAATCATATCAAGTTCCTTTTGTCACACGATATCTAGATCTAGCGTGAGACACGAAGACGTCACTCTCATATTACTCAAACATAGTTTCTCAATCTCTGAATATACTGACAAGATAAATGAAACTCTTCATTCAAGCACATCTATACATTTCTCAATCTCACTCATCGAGGGGATCAGGGATATCTCTCTCATAATGAGAGGGATATATTCCATCTTTACCACTCATTTTTCTCCGCATAGATCCCACTGTACTTATTCTCTACCTTTATGATTGCTCAGTTAAAATTAACTTTTGATCGTGTCAAAGTACAGTGTTCCTAATGTAGCTGTCTATGGTAATCTCAAGTCAAAAGGCATAGTGACATAGCTATAATGAGATACACTTATCACCTAATTCATATAGCTATCTCATAATGGGTTGGTCTAGTGCTTTAGTCTTTAACAAGTAACTATGACTTTAATTTGCATCTCTCTATACATGATTATCACATGATCATCTATTAATAATAATTTTATCAGGGACATTTAGAATAATTCATTAATCATTCATGGATCATTATTATATAAAAAATGCAAAATAATATAATAAATAAAACTCTTTTTATTAAATAAATTATAACGTTATGTTCCATCACAACATATATTATATAAGGAAATGTAATATGCAATCCTGCTTATATCGCCGTCCACCATCATATCCGCTTACTGGAGCCATAGGCTAACACATTGTCCAATAAAAATTATTCCATGTAAATAGAATGACCCAAGCTCACTAGTACTTGAGATATACTCGGCAAAAGGTATATAGCTCAAGTCTCAACTATGGCTCCCCTCCTCACAATAGTTGAATAAGGTGGGTCACATATCCCACAACTCCAATGCAATCCTAGCAAAAGGAAAGCATGGAAGAAGGGGCCTTGACAAGTGCCGTCCACTGTGCACCGAGTGATGGCATACCACGTGGTAACATATTTCACCTTATATAGTACTCCTCTTGATCTCAGCCCATCATGAATGGATATGCAAATGACAGTTATACCAAAACAAAAATAAATATGATAACGATTCAAATTCAAAGTACTATAAATAAACTTTCCACATATTATTCATTGGTACATTAGCAAGCATGCTTGAAAAGAAAAAATCTACCTAACAATTTACCAGATATAGATCAAAATATACAGCATCAAGCATGCTTCGAAAGACTGGGCTAATAGTCAAACAATTTAAATATTTCATAATTCAATTGAAATATAAGGAAAACAAATTGTAACTTCACCAAATAAAGAATTTTGTATTTATGTATTATCCACAATATAATCGAACACAATTACATGTATATGAAAGAATTTCTAGAGTTAACTGTTACTCAGCTCACAAATAATTACCAAAAAGCTACTCCAAAGCTGTCAATGAGAGTCTACAAGATAATAAGCACACACACACACACACACACACACACATATTATGTTAAGTTTTAGATGGTAGCGCTGAGGCTCTAGAATACTTTTATGGTAGTTTTTGAATAAAATATTGATAATATATGTATAGCAACAGATCGAGCTATTTTATATTAAATTAATTAAATCTAGAAATTACCTTATATCCTTGTTTGAATCACTGTTGCCTTAACCTTATTAACTGATACTTATATTTTGTAATCACCAAGAAAATTGAATAAGATAATTATGTTACTAATATGAAAATATGTTAAAAATGTAACTTGAATATGTTTCTTATCTTATTATGCTAATTATAGATTTTTTGTTAATAGTGTAACAAAGGGTACTTGAGGATAAGTGTAGACTATATGAATTGTTAAATATGAAGTCAGTGTTGTATCAAAAACAAAATACGAAGTCTAGTGTTCGAATCATGGCCTGAGGGTATGATATTTTTGCCTTATGACCGACATTTCCACAAAGAAAAAAAGGGGAACGAACAAATTTTCTTCCATTATGGGGAATGACGTGACAACGAACAGAGAGGGAGAAAAAAAAATCCAAAACCTTTTACTTGGCAGGAGATGCTTTTGTTGTAGTGATCTTCTAACTTATGAGATCACAAAACACTAATTTTTCTTTATCTAAATCCCTTGGGAAGTGCTCTTTACCTCTAGCAAAATCCTTGTAAAGAAGTTGTCCTTCATCTCAACTTTTCAACATCTTTTCCTTTCATACACATTTGTTCCCTAAGATCCTATAGCTTACCTACATTGATAAAGGTTGATGAGAAATTCTTAATATGGATTTCATTCTTTTGGGAAGAATCCAAGTGAAACGAAATGGTAGTTATAAAATTACCATCTTCACATCCTCACCTTTTAAACTATTCAGAAGTGGTATAAAATTCTTTATTGTGGCATTTAATCGATGTCTCATTGCTCATAGTTTGTTATTCTAGCAAAGAATGACTTTGTTCAAAATTTTAGTTCATGATAAGAACTTTTAGATTTAGATGGTAGCAATATGCATGATATCTCCAATTTTATTTGCAGATAGGTGGCGAAGTGATCAAATGTTGTTTGGAAGGTGAACTTACCTATTGATTGATGAAAAGTTGAATACAAGGGGTGGGTCATTGAGGCGATTTCTTATTTAAATTATTGAATTTTAGGAGCATGTTTGGTTTTCCAATGAAAAAGGAAAAATTAAAATAACAAAGAAGAAATATAAGAAACTATTGGAGCTTCCCCATCATTTTAAGTTATAATATCTTAAGACATCATAATTATAAACCAACCACCTTTTAACCAAGGTTAAGACTTCTAGTATGTATGGAGGATACGATGAGAAATAAAAATGTGAGGACGACATAACTATTAGTCTACACTACTAAAATCAATTAATATTAATTATAATTCATTAATTTATTTAAAAATTAACTGATTCTTATAATTATGACTATAAATAGTAAGAGGATAACAAGTATATGCATGGTAGATCATTTAGAATTAGTAAAGAGAATTAACTACTACTCATTTAATGTCTCCCATGTCAATGTTAAATTAATTCATTATATTTTTAAAGAGAGGCCATATGGAAAATTGATAGTGAGGTGTGTAAGAAATGGCTTCAATTGTTTAATACCTAAGTCAACATTTCTTTAAATTTGGAGGACATAATTTCTCAAATAAAGAAGAATGTAATCACGTAGAAATTTGAATAAGATAATTATGTTATTAATATGAAAATATGTTTAAAATGTAACTTAATTATGTAATATGAAAATATGTTTAAAATGTAACTTAATTATGTTTCTGATCTTATTATGCTAATTATAAATTTTTTGTTGATAGTGTAAAAAGGGTACTTGAGGACAATTGGAGACTATATGAATTGTTAAATATGAAGTCTTCGTGTTTAAATCATGGTCTGAGGGTAAAAGTAACTGTTATTTTTTTTCCTGCTGCCTTAATATTTAAATTACCAAAACACCCCTCTTTCATTTAATTAAGTATTGTTTTTAAGTCATTTTAAATTCCATATGATATTTTTGTCTGATGACCGACATTCTCTTGTAGAATAGAAGGGGAGCGAAAATATTTTCTTCCATTCAGGAGGCATACACGACTAACATAGAGGGAGCAAAAAATTTCTAGAAACTTCATTCAATTCCTCCTCCCCCTAAGTTGCACCTGCTCCTCTTGCCGTCATGGTGTGTGTGTGAGTAACACCTCTTCTCCTTCCTTTGCCGTCCATTGTTATATGTGGAGAGAGTCATCAATTTTCTCTTCTCTTTATTCAGCGTGTTTGGAAAGTTTCCAAACCGTAGTTTTATAAGCCCTTTTAGGTAAATTTAGGTTTGAAGAAATTTCAAAATAAATAGTCATATTTATCTAAGAAGACTTTTGGATTAAATAATGGTTTAAAACTAAAGTTTTGAATAAGCTAGTGAGACTAGCTTTTAGAAGAGTAAAAGAGTTTATGGACTACTAAATTACTATTTTACCCTTATTTTTTCCCATTCTCTCTCCTCTCTCCCTCTTCTCTCTTCCAGCCAGCACACCGTCTTCTGCTCTTCGTTGTCACTATCGCCATCCCTGTGCCACCTCTGTCAATGTGTGAGCTACTGGGTAACGTCTGATCTTCAACCTCGTCACCGGGGGAGGAAAGAAGAAGATGATGGTGCTGCGAAGGAAGAGGAAGATGAAAGAAGAGGGGTGAACAATATGATAAATAGTGAAAGAAGAGAGTAAATAGTATTATGAACAGTGAAAAAAGAGTATCATCTAATTTAATTGATATTTTTTATCTTATATCATTTTTAGTAATTTACCAATCACAAAAGTCCTTTTACTAATAACTATCTAAATACTCATTTATTCAGAACCACTTTTTTTCATAAACTCTTTTTAAAATCTCTTTTCTAAAAGCTATCCAAAAGCCCCTTTTTTCATAAACTTGTTTCTAAAAACTTATCTAAACAGGCTCATTATCTTCTCTATGGTTGAAAAATCAAAACAAGAGATGAGTAGGAGTATTGATCAGCTGAAACATTAAAGGGAAAAAAGCTCCAATGGAGAGGCATTGTTGTAGCATGTTTTACCCTTGATTGTGTTGGGATAAAGATAGAAATATATAGGAAGAATTAAAATTAATAATCTATAATAAATTATATTTATTGGGATGGAAATAAAAATTATAATTATTTGGAAGGACTAAATATAAAAATAAAAATTTATAATTACTAAATTGTCTTTTATCAAAATTTTTATATTTTCTCTCACATTTTATTTTTAAAATAAAATCTTTTCCACATTTTGTGTGTGTTTGGAAAGTTTCTAAACTATAGTTTTAAAAAAGCTTTTAGCTCAAACCTTGATTTGAAATTTTTTTAAAACAAACAACCATATTTGTTCAGAAGGGCTTTTGGACAAAATCATAGTTTAAAACTAAGGTTTTAGATAAGCTACTCAAACTAGCTTCTGGAATAGTAAAAGAGATTATAGACTACCCAATTACTATTTTACCCTTACTTTTTCTTCTACCATCTTTCCTCTCTCCTCTTTCTTTTCCACTATCTCTCCTCTCTCCTATATTTAATAAAATCATACCACTTCTAATAATTTTTTAATTATAAAAGTCCTTCTGATAATAATTATCTAAACACTTATTTATTTAAAACCACTTTTTTTTGTATAAGATCTTATCCAAAAGCCCTTTTCTAAAAGCTGTCGAAAAAACTATTTTTTTCATAAGTTATTTTCTAAACTCTTATCCAAATAGGCCCTCTATTTAAAACTAATATGAAATTTATTCTTTTACTAAAATTAAAGCTTCCTAAATCATCCACATCTATGACAAGATCTCTTTTTCCAACTTTTATTTTCTACTAACATCCACATAATTATCTTTTCAATATATCACTAAATATACTATAGATTTTATTGATTATATTGAAGTTTTTATTCACAATATCTTTTTGGGCTTACAATAATCACTATCACTTTCGCATAAAAAATATAATAGATTATTTGGATTTTAATAAACTATATTAACGTTATATGATTTTTTTAATTTTAAAACACAAATTTATTCTAAAATAACAATAATTTATACAAACTTCTTTTGAATGGTTTAAAGCTGGAGATTTTTTTTATTTTCTAGATATGTTTAGTCTTTCTTTTAAAATATATGATAAATTATAAAAGATCTCAAGTTTTTTTAAAATTTATGTCAAATTTAAAAATAAAATTGTAATTTTAATACAATTGAACAATGTTCATGTTATGTTTTTTTCCAATTGAAATCTATGTAAGTTGTAAAGCAATAAGATAAATTTTGTTTAATTTATTGAAGTTTAAAATTTCATATTATTTTTAAAAATAACATGTGGTAGAAAATATAGGGAGTTTTGGTAAGGGACAATTTAGTAATTTTAAATTTTTATTTGAATATTTGGTCATTATAAATAAATACAATTTTAATGGTCATTCCCAATAAATATTATTTATTATAGGTCATTTATTCTAATTATCCCAAATATATAATCTGATTCCTCCCTTCTTTGACTGTCAAATTACGTCAATGACTTAGAGGGTTTTAATTGATTATTGAATATAAGGATTATTAAGTTTTGTGGAGTTCTACTGATATTTGTAAGTGGCTTGGTTAGTGATTTGAAAAGGTGAGGAGCACAATATAATAACTCTCTTTAATGCAAATAAGGTGTTTGTTATAATGTTTGAGAGATTGATTATAGCTCTTTCTTTTTATCATAGAGTCCCAACATTTGTTAACTTGTATTGAGAATCTAGCATGTACTTTGACGTTGCTAGAATGGCTAAAGGGAAGAGAAATGAAAAGGACAAAAAAACACAAAGGAAGGAAAAAGGCCAATCAAGAGGAGATTCGAGACAACCTTGTGAAGGAATTAAAGTTGGTGATTAGTTGCTTGGTAAAATCTAGGAGGAAGGGAGATTTTGCCCTGTCTTTAGATCGTGGGTGAATCCAACCCCTTTCTAAAAATTTTTGCATAAAAAAAAGTTGGTCATTAGTTAATCAATTATGTCCCTTTTTCAATTTTGTTTTGTACAAGTAAAGGCTATACGCCCTAAACAAGTAAAACTAATTCAGAAGGGGATTAAATCTCAAACACTTAATATAAACAATAGACTCTAAATGTGTAGGACATGAATTTCAGATGGACGTCAACCTATCTTTAGCCAGAGCATCTTAAGCATGTTTTGACCTATAGGGATAGATTGGAGTTTAACGTCTCATGATAATTGAAAGATTCTCTGTATATGTATAAGTAACAAACTGTATCTATCAATATTGAGATTAAACAACATATCAATAACATTCTTAGAATCATATCCAAGAATAAGTTTCTCCAATTGTAGATCTTAAGCCAGTTTAAGCCCTTTATACACTACCATAACTATGCTTCAATCATATTATAAGAGCCCAACTTACTTGTAAAACCCACAACCTAGGAGCCTGTATGATCTTTAATGATACCCCGCACCTCGCCCTACTATGGGTTGTAGAACGAGCTCCATCAACATTTAATTTGAACTATCCCATAGGAGGAGGTTGCCAATTGGATGAATTTAGCACATTGAACTCAATAACTCCATGATCATCCTAAACTTGTACAAAACTTATCCACGTTTACATAATGATCGAGTAAGGATTCAACAATTTAAAAAAGTTCATATCAAAAATAGCTTGTGTCATATCCTAATTTTTTTTTAGGCCAGAAGTCCAAAAAAGTAGCTTAAAATAAATAGGTTACCATGCCCTTTGATCATAAGTCTGAAAAATATATAAATCTTCTAGGGACTAAATTATAAATAACGAAAGTATAGATACTTAGATATAAATATGAAAAGTCTCTAGGGGCAAGTGTGTAAATATGGAATAAATGTATAAAGAAAAGGAACCGAAATGGATTTTTAAGATTTTATGTACTAAATTGAAATTTTAGAAATTGGTAGTAAGTGATTAAAGTAGAATTTGGTAAATTTAGGGATTAAAGCGTATTTTGTCAAATTCATTAGTAAAAAATTGTAATTATGAGAAAGTTGAGCCAGAAATGGCCTAGAACTACCTAAAAATATTTTAGTTCTAAATTTTATCAGTAAATAGGGAATACTAATTGGGCCAAGAATAATTTTTAGAATTTTGATTTGAGGTCCCAAATAATTGATATTAATTTTTAAAGTCTAGAAGTTATTACATGACATTCTGAACCTCGGAATCATACAAAATTTTATAGAAAATTATTATAATTAATATAAGAATTTATGAAAATTACAGAACTCGCAAAAGAGTTATGTAGAATTTAAAATAAAATTTAAGGTTAAATAAAATATCTGATAAATACTTTTAGTGGAGGCTTTGTAAGAATTGAGCCAATAGAGGAGTTGGACATGGTCAAAGGCCCAAGTTGGTGTCCTAAAGGCCAAATAATGTGCTCCAACAATTATGGGGGTCAGTGTTCAGAAAATAACAATATGCCCTTAGGGTTAATATGATGGATAATTGTGAACTAAGGGCATTTAGGTCATTTTCCAATGGACTGTAGTTAAATTTATACCCAATTCAAGGATTTCAATGGTAGGAAAAATGTAGATACTTGATTTAATGATAGAAAAATATTTTGAATTGTTACAAAAAATTAGAGTTATAAAACAGTCTAGTTTTTGTGAAATATGATCGGGCCGGTACTGGATTTGACTGAATTTTTCAAGTAGCCTTTACTCCTTTGGAAGATGCCACACATAAGCTTAAGTGATATCATGGATGATGTCATAATTTGGTTTGGTAGGCAAGTTAAGATTCAAGGTGCAATCTTAGCCATTTGATCAAATGTGCACAAAGTAATCTAAACCCTTGATTCACCTTGCCAAAAATCTATAAATACAAGGCACACTTCTCCAAATCTGCAGCAGGTAGAGCATGAAGAAGCTATGGAGAACTTCTTACAAAATGAAATCTCAAGGCAAGACAAAGCAAATCCAAGAGCTAATTGATCAAGCAACTAAGGTAATTTCTTTATCCCATGTTGGATTGTGTTATACGAAGATTTCTTTTAGATTTAAATAGTTGAAACACCATTTTCTTTCCTTAGGAGGCTGCTGCATGAAATTTATAAATAAAAGGAAATGATGAATTTTATGTTATAAATAGCTTAGACAAGTAAGAACAAGCTAGAATTACTTGATTTAACTTTAGGAAATCAATATATTCTTGGAATTTTATGTTTTGAACCTTGCTACCACTGTACAAAAATCTGGTCAGGAGCTAAAATTTCATAATTTTGATATTTTCAATAGATTTAAAATGAAAAATTGTGTGGGGATAAGTAGAAAAATAAGTATTGGAAGCATTGTAATTAAAATATGAATTTTTGAAAAAAAAGTATTGTATGGTTCTATACAGAATATGAGGAAGGAGTTGAAATTTTGAAATTATAACATCATGTTTGGATTCTTTGGATAAAATTATGTAGGATTGCTCTAATAATTATTACAAAGCTAAACCATTCACTCCAAGAATTAAGTTAATAGTTAGGGGTTTTAAGAGAGTTGAACATTGTCAATTTAAGGGCTCTAATGAGTTGTGTTTAGGTCTATGAGATGTTAAGGATAATGAGTTAAAGAGGTTGAGCAAGCAACCATTTCTTGGTTGGAGGCAAAGGGAGTAAGGAGAAAAGAATGAAACTATAAGGTAATAAACTTACCCATTATTGTATGCTTGATGTATATGCTTGTGTGTTGTTATGTTTATAATATGTGGTGATGATGTATGATATGTATGAATTATATATGCAATGCACTTTATGATTTTTATGGTTATGCATGATAATAATAGTCATGGAGCATGATAGTATGTAAATGAAAGCTAAAGAAAGATAAAGGAAATATGTCATGCACTTGCATGCATCTTGTGTGCATTAAATTACACTATTTGCTATTGAGATTCCCTAAAAATGTCAATCTCCCATAAATAATTAATTTAGGTCAAGCATGATGGAAAATGTATGCATGGAGGAGAGCTAAAGTATGGAAAAAAGAATATGAAGAAAATGCATGCTCTAGCATGAGTTGTATGCTTTGCCAATTATATTCATGATATGTAATATGCTATTATATGAAATGGAAAATGTATGAAATATTTATAGCATGATCCCATGATGTATATGAGTGTATGAGAATCCAAGTTAATGGTTCATGAATGTTGGAAGAATTTATGATAATTAAAAGAAGAAAGTGAAATGGTTAAAACGTAAGTCCTGAAGAAGTTTTGTTGTAACTTCAATTTGATCTAGCAAATGAATTAATTAATTCATAAAATTTTAAGAGCTTGTAGTACACATCTAGAGCTTCAAATTCATAGTTAAAACACCTCATTGGATGTATATACTAAGAGAAATAAATTTTTAAAGTTAAGAAACAGAATATAGAACTTTGGACTTACCATATGAATAGTAAATTTTAATAATTTAACTTGATTAAATGGACCAATAAATATTTAATTTCATATTTTTTCCTTAAATAGAATGGAAGAGCTTTCATTATAGCTTTGAATAATCTATATACAGTTTTTCAAGAATTAGTTATTATTTTTTAAAGTTGGATTGTTAATATGAAATTGTCCAAATATATAGTACCAGAGAGTTAAATTTAAAAAATTTAATTTTTAGAGCAAGGTAATACTTCCGCTAATTAAATACGCTTCCAAATATGAACTCTAAGGGGTTAAAAGTAGGATACGATATCATGATTTCTCCAGTTCCATAACCTCTAAATTGAAATTCCCAAATTAATCCCAATTACTAAGACTATCAGATCCTAACTCCTCTGGAGATTTAAAGTAAACCAGTCTCCTAGAGGAGTTTTAAAGAAAGGGGAATAATGTCTGGGATTCAATAACCTCAGCTAAAGCTGTCTAGCATAACTGCAATCTTAAAGAATATGTAGAGTATCCTCTGTGTCCTATTTACAATATTGACATAAGGTAGTAGTTGAAACCCATTTACTTCTCCAAACATTTGTCGCTAAATGATTATTGAATGCTATCCACATGAACACCTAAATACATTCAGCGCCTTCCATTTCTATATATCCTTGTAGATAGAACTATATGTATTGTCCAACTGAGATTCAATTAGAAAATATGCGCTTTTAATTGAAAAAGACCCCTTATTCATAGCATTCTAAGCCATTATATTATTACCCACCTCAATCATAGGTGGAAGCATACTGAATAACCTTTGAAAAGCGTTGATTGGCAGAAGATCAGCATGTCTTTGGAAACCCCAAAATCTTTGAATCAATCCATTCTGCAACTTTACTATTTTCCTTTTCAATTGTCACTAGTCTAAGACACACATCTTTTAGATTTATATTAAGAAGCAACTATTTATCAGTAAAGAAATTCATCATTTCCCTATTTTTGATATGTCATATTGTGCTTAATTCCACTATATCTTTCTGTTGGGTAATGAATTCCATAGAGCCGAATCTCCCTTTCTTGCATCAAGTAAATTTTTTTCATTCCTAAGTATGTATTTATATAAAAGGGCATTTACCCAAAGACCTTTATCACCATTCACTACTTTCTAGGCTAATTTGACTCCACAAGTCCGATTGAAGGATGATAACTTCTTAAATCCAAGACCATTGTTTAATTTATGCCTAATAATTTAATCACATCCAATATGATGAAATCCATGTAAATTCTGGCTATTGCCCCTTATAAATTTCCTTTGTAAACTCTCTACTTCCTGACATATAGAGATAAGAATCTTGGAAACAAGCATAGGATAAACCTGTATAGAACTCAAAATAGACTTGGCCAAGGTAATTCTGTTAGCCATTGAAAGGTATTTTCTTTCCAAACTGCGAGTTTAGACTTAACTCTATCAATAATGTACTGGAAAGTATCTTTGGGTTTCCTCCCTCAGATGATTGGAAAGCCAAGTACTTCCCTATCTCAGTTGAGACATCCATTCTTATAATACCAGTAATTCTTTTCCTAGTGCTGATATGCACCTTTTGAGAAAAAAATATTAAAGATTTGCCCTTACTGATTTTTCTACCTAAAGCTAGATAGAATTTGTGTAGACAATCCATCATGCATTCAACCTATTTTTCCTGAGCTACTCTAAAGAGAAGAAGGTTATCTATAAATATAAGATGAGAAATTGTCGAACCTCCACTAGCAATAACAATTGTATTCCATTGGTTATTATTCACAGCATCCGTAATAATATGAGATAACATCTCTATACATAAAACAAATAAAAGCAGTGAGATAGGGTATCCTTGTCAAAGACCTCTTTTAGGAGAAAAAAATTCAGTTTGCGATCAATTCCATAACACATTAGACAATATCGACGTAACACAAGTCATAATAAGTTTTATAAGAATAAAATCCAAACCTACATCAATAAGAACATGATAAATAAAATCCCATCGCATGCGATTGTAGGCTTTTTCAAGATCAATCTTCATTGCCATTAAGCATGTTCTTCCTCTAACTTTCTTCACTTTATACATTATTTCTTGCCCCCCACAATAATATTATATTGTATGTGCCTTCTTTTAATATCTTGATTTTATTTCTAATATGCGAGTATTATCTTAATCTTATTTGTAGTATAATTTTACCTATAATATTTTTAATTTAGTATAATTTTATCCATAATTTTTTAAATTGTAACAAATTAAAAAAATTATGGATAAAACATACTATAAATAAAATTAAAATATTGACCATATATAAAAAATAAAATTAAAATATTAGATGTTATATTTTTGTAGAGAATGATATGCTAGATGAAACCTTATAGGAAGTGGGAAGGGACAATCATCAAAATATAGTTTTTTCTTCCCAATTTTTTTTCTAAAAAATAATTTCATGAAAATACTTTAAGAGCATACAAATTAAAAACAGACTAAAAAAACTAATTAATCAAGTTATGGGTGTGTTTGGATACCCTCAAAACCTAGGTTTGGCTCAAAACCTCGTTTTGGGGAAATTTTTAACCAAATAGCCATATTTGTTCAAACGGACTTTTGGACTAAACCATGGTTTAAAACCAATGTTTCAGATAAGCTGGTCAGAGCAGCTTATGAAACAGTAAAAGAACTTATGAACTAACCAATTATTATATTATCTCTACTTTTTCTTACACCCTCTCTCATACTTTTTCTTACACCCTCTCTCCTCTCTCCTACTTTTTCTCTATTTTCTTTCTTACACTCTCTCTCCTCTCTCCTCTATCCTCTTATCTCTTATTTCTCCTCATTTAATACTCATACCATTTTTGATCATTTACTAATCATAAAACCCCTTCTACAAATAACTATTCAAACACTCATTTATTCAAAATCACTTTTTTTTTCATAAGTTTTTATAGAAAAATCTTTTTTTTATAAACTGTCTATAAATCTATTTTTTTTATAAGTTAGTTTAAATTTTTTTTTCAAATACACACTATATGTTCCATTAAATGCGGTTCGAGTTTTAATAGGAGGAGACACTTAGGGGAAAAAAAAAGAAGAAATTAATTAACTCTAAATGGTAGAAAAAACGGAAAACTAAAACTAGGGTTTGAGGGGGTTCTCGATATATAAATTTTTTTTTGGCCCCAAGGGGGAGGTCCGATAGAGCTAGAGAAGACACTGCTAGCATTCGTCTCACAGTGCCTTGGAAGTTGGAACCATTACTTATGGCTGAACCAGAAGACAAGCGTTATGCTTCCCTTGAGGAAGTGAAGAAGAGGAAGAGGACGAGGAGGAGGAATATACCGCGGAAATCTGCAACCGAGGAGCAGTTGGAACCTCAAGAATCAAACCAGCATGGGGAGGAAGAAGACGAAGAAGCTAAAGAGAATGATGGGGATAAGGAGCCTGCCGAGTTGCTTAAGAAAAAGAAGGATAAAAAGATGAAGCTTGGTGAAGGAGTGAGTGAAGGGGAAAATGCCGGCGATGAGAATGAGGAGGAGGAGGGCGAACGAAGGAAGTTAAAGAATGCTGGGTCTGGAATTATGAGCACTGTGTCGTTTGATTCTCTGGGATTGTCTGAACCTACTTTTAAGGCCATTAAGGACATGGGATTCGAGCATACGACTCAGGTTACTTTTTTTATTTTCGTATTTCATGGCTGCAATGGAGCTTTATATCTCTGACATGCTTATTTCTAAAAGCTTCAGAATATAAATTATAATTATAAATATAAATAATCTATTCTTACAAGTTCATAGTTGCTCATGTTAAGCAAGAACTCCTCAGTGCAGATGAATATGATATCTTTCTTTTAACCCTCTAGCTGTTTTTAAATGAAATTTTGAAGGATAATTATTTATTGGATATGTTCTGTCTTTTCTCTACAAAGATAGAGTTAAGTTTGTCATCTTCACAAATTATGTTAATTAATGAAAGAACCTTGTGGAAGCATTTACAATTTGTGTGGGAAGAATATTTTGCCGGCATTCATATTGATCCTATATGGCTATGCAGATTCAAGCGAGAGCAATCCCACCGCTCTTGATTGGGAAAGATGTTCTTGGTGCTGCAAGAACGGGTTCTGGAAAAACTCTTGCTTTTCTAATACCAGCTGTGGAGCTGTTGTACCATGCTCAATTCACTCCTCGAAATGGAACTGGTGTCATTGTCATATGCCCTACTAGGGAGCTTGCAATACAGGTATAATGTTGCTGGGATTTCTTTTCTGGACTTGTGTCTGCAGTTATAATCTTAAAACACTGTTTTTTTTTTTGTTAGAGTTCTATTGTTTTTCCTAATTATTAATTCTTCCTGGTGCTTGATTTTGCTTTAGCGGTAAACTTTATAATTTGGTGCTCCTCATTGATTTCTCTTTCTTTGCTTTAGACACATGCTGTAGCGAAAGAACTTCTCAAGTATCACTCCCAGACTCTTGCGTTGGTTATTGGAGGTTCAGCTAGAAAAGGAGAAGCTGAACGAATTGCTAAAGGGGTAAATCTACTGGTCGCAACTCCTGGCCGTCTTCTTGATCATCTTCAAAATACAAAGGGATTCATATATAAGAACTTGAAGGTAAGTTTTGGATTATTTATGAAGTTGTTTACCTCATTATTATTCATACATACTTCACTACTAATACTGATGAGCAATGCAAAGATAGTTATGGTCACCTCTCTGTTTTTTTTGAGTAAACATATGGGGCTAACAGCCCAAATGTTATTGAATTGTAAAACTCGTTGGTATGAAACACCCATCCAGTCACTGTACAACAACTTCCTAATAATCTACATGTATTAATTTCCACGGACTCAAAATTAATTCCTCTCCTTGTATCTTTACTAGCATATCAACAACTGCTAAGAAATCACATTCGATAGCTAAATTCTGTACATTGAGTCTTCTTGCTAAGCTGAGACCTGTTGCAACAGCCCATATTCCTAGCTTCCTGGCAAAACCTCCAATCCACCTTCCATTGCTGTTTCTCAATAGGCCACCACAAGCTGCTGCCTTCTCCTTCCCTTTTGATGCACCATCCACGTTGAGTTTAATCCACCCCTCTCTTGGCTCATTCCACCTAGTGCTTACCTCCTGCTTCTTTATGCTAGCTCTCTCAGAACTTTCTTTAGCTAGCGTCACCTCTTTCACATAGTGATTTATTACATTCACCAACTCTTCTGGCGGCAAAAATCCCTCCTCAAATAAGCATTTGTTTCTCCAGTTCCATAGCTGCCAACAAGCAATCCTAAAACCAGTAGCCCAATTTCCATTCTCTTGCATCAAATTCCAGTAAAACCAGTCTCTTCCGTTTAAATGAATAAATTCTGGCTTAGTGAAATTTCTACAATTTCTACCCATCTCACCCACGGCTTTTTTGCAATTATGCTGTCCCTCATAACATGCATTAAAGATTCCTCCTCATCAACACATTTGTGACACATCAGTGAGCTGTTATGGTCACCTCTTTAATACTTCACAATGATCTGAGTTTCATTGTGTTAGTAATCCAAGCGGTTTTTAATACTTCTTGTATTATTTTAGAGGAATTATTGAAAAAGGAAAGCCAGCCTTTGTCTAGATGATGCGTAGCCATTTAGTGCTGAAATTTTTTATTTCTTCTGGTGTTAGATGCTTGGCCTTTTATAAATTTTGGATTTGGATACTCTTGATTTTAGCCTGTTTTTGAAAACTCATTGGATGCCTTTGATTATAACTATATACTGGTTTTCCTCTTCATCTTAGTTTTTTCATGAGTTTGCAGTGCCTCATGATTGATGAAGCTGACAGGATATTGGAAGCAAACTTTGAGGAGGAAATGAAGCAGATTATTAAAATCTTACCAAAGGTAGGCTAAGTATCCTGTGATCCTTTCCTATACACACCAAGAAAAGTAAAAGGAAAAGAAAAGGAATAATAAGAATGGTATCAAATGAGTAGATTGATGTGAACTTCATTATCAGCCACTGCTTGCGGTTAAATTGCAGTATCCTAAAGCTTAGTGATGTGGTATTTGCAATATGACTTTGTTACCTGGAGACCTATGCTTTTTTCTGATTTATATTTACTAAATATAACTAGAAGTTTATTTTTACACTTTTACCCATTTAATGGGATAAGGCTTGTTGTTGTTGTTGTTGTACTGAATGCCTGTATGCTAATTATATCTGTTTCTCTGTACAGAATAGGCAAACAACTTTGTTTTCAGCCACCCAAACAAAGAAGGTTTGTCCAATCTTCACTATGCTCTTCATCTGGAACAGAATCATATTTAGCTTTTCTATTAATTTTTTTCTTAAATGTGTAGAATTTATCTGTTCTAGAACTCTAGATGTTGGAACTTAATGATGTATGCTACACCTGAAAGTGGGAATATGGGCAAGGCCAGGCTTATTGCTTTCATATTGTCTCAAATTCATAACTAAACTTTCCTCACCTCAAATTATAGGTTGAAGATCTTGCCCGCTTGTCATTTCAGACAACTCCTATCTATGTTGATGTAGATGATGGGAGAACCAAGGTCGTCCACCTGTTTTATTTTTATTCAATTTTATTGTTCAGCATTTTTTTGTATTAGTCTCTGACAAATCCTCATCAATGTAGGTCACAAATGAAGGATTGCAGCAGGGCTATGTTCTTGTTCCCTGTGCCAAGCGTTTTGTTGTTCTCTACTCCTTCTTGAAGAGATATCACTCAAAAAAAAAGATCATGGTCTTTTTCTCTTCATGCAACTCTGTGAAATTTCATGCAGACCTTCTCAATTACATACAGATTGATTGCTATAATATACATGGAAAGCAAAAGCAGCAAACACGTACTACTACCTTCTTTAACTTCTGTGAAGCAGAAAAGGGAATTTTACTCTGTACTGATGTTGCTGCCCGTGGACTCGATATACCTGATGTGGTATGCTTTTATTTCTGCATTTTCTGTTTATTGTTTGATGAGAAAAGTTGTTAATGTGTTTAAAACTTGTCAGATGAAAAAAACATGTCTACTTGTAAGTGTTAACGTGTAATCAAACAATCTAGCATCCTTCTACTTGGTAGGATGAGCTGACCTCACAATGGCTGCTAGCCTAATGATAATAAAATTTTGGATTCTTCTAGGATCCTTTGGTCAATCATTCAATATGAATCAAATAATGGCAGTGCACAACATTTTATAATTTTCTCCCTTTTCTGTTTTGTAGGACTGGATTGTGCAGTATGATCCTCCTGATGAACCCAAGGTACTCCTTGTTCTTTACTGATCATCATTTCATTATTATTCATTTCCTGGTCTTATTATGCTTAATGGAGATTATAACATGGTTTCTACACTGCTGCCAGGAATATATCCACAGGGTTGGTCGAACAGCTCGTGGGGAAGGTGGCAAAGGAAATGCTTTGCTTTTCCTGATTCCTGAAGAGTTGCAATTTCTTCGCTATCTAAAGGTCATTTTCCATCATCATGGGATAATAAATAAGCTGATGCAGTAGTTCTCTGTGTGCATTTACTTGATCTTATAAAGTAGGTTCCAAAATAGGCACTTTGAGGGTTGAGTGACGTTACCAGAAAACTAGACAAGTGAAAGGCAGTTGATGCGTGTTTACCAGGACCTCATTCCCTCAACTTTTATAGGAAATTTAATTCAGCTTATATGATCAAAATTTTATATGCATTAAATTTCAGGCAGCAAAGGTTCCTATGAAAGAATATTTATTTGAGGAAAAGAAGCTGTCAAATGTACAATCTCACCTGGTACATTCCTGCTTTCTTATTTTATTTAAACCTTATCCATCAAAGTAATAAACTGTTGATGATCATATAAAGGATGATCTGGTTTATGCAGGAAAAGTTGGTGGGTAACAATTATTATTTGAACAAGGCAGCTAAAGATGCTTACAGATCATATATTCTAGCATATAATTCACACTCTATGAAGGACATATTTAATGTTCATCGCCTTGATTTACAGGTTCAGCTTTCACCTTACACTTGTCTGTCTTTTTTTCTTTCTTTTTTTCTTTTTCATGATTTCTAGTAACTAGATAGCTGTGTTTATTAAACATATCATAATTGATACTTAAGAAAGTGGACTATCATGCTGGTGTGTGAAATTATTTCTGATACTAGACTAAATGCGTATGTGTGTGACTGAAATGAAAATCTAATGGCAATAAAAAGGAAGACTTTTAGTGTTCAAAAGGTTATAGAGCACATTATATCACGTTAGTGGATGTCAGGATTAAGATAGAGTATTTAGATAAGGATAATGAGCTTCAGATTGAGAACATCAATCGGATGTTGGCTGATCCTCTTACTTGATGGCAGGCTGTGGCAGCTTCATTCTGTTTTTCAACTCCACCAAAGGTGAGTTTAGGCATAGACAGCAGTGCTTCAAAGCATAGGAAGAAAATGCGTAAGGTTGAAGGAGGCAGACATGGATTCAGCGACAACAATCCTTATGGTAACAAAATTGCTGCCAGATGATAACCACCAATTTGAGGTATTAGCCGCATTCATGTCTTCTGCCTTATATACAATTTTGGTGGATCCTATAGTTTGATTGAATTGTTACTTGGTCACAGAATCTCCTCATCTCAATAGATTTCCTCATGATATAAGCCTTTCTTTTCTTTTTCCAATCTACATTTACCCCATCCCATCGTTCTCATAAATTGATGTTGGTTTATTAAAATTAACGCTTCGGGTTTCCCCGTTCGTGTGCCTACATTCATCCCATTGAATTGTGATTCCCACAGATTTGAATTACATGGAAATATGGAATCCTGAGAAAGCGTCAAACTGAAAAAAAAAGGGTCATGATCACAGGAAACGGTGTCCACAGTTCCATCATGTCGTAAATTGGATATTGTCAAATGAGTCAGAAAGGGCAAGTTCCACGGGGAAATCTTTAATGGAAGAGCATGCGCAGTACATAAATAGTATTACTTTTTGCTTGTTCTGTGACTTTTCTAGTTCGCTGCTTAACATTTTGAGAAGTTTGCAAAATAGTTTATATGCAGGCCATGATCAAGGTAGAATATAGCTTTTACTGATGTTCTAATGTTGGAGTTTTGAGGAGATCAAGTTTGGTCGTTTATGTAGAATTGCTAAAAGAAGGAATGGTATTTTGGTATTTTTTAAATCTAGAAGTAAATTTTCTGGTTGTGTTAATCAAGGTCTGAATAAGTTTTAGTACCTTATTTATATTCTTTTTGATATTTTATAAATATGTTCCAACGTTTGTTGTGGATAGTACAGGAATTTAAACTTATGGATTGTAACACCGGGCAAAGTTTTCCTTTAATGAAACTGAAGGGAGTTGATGATAATGAGTTGGTCTGAGCGTATTGTTCCTTCTGCTTGACAATATTAAGGAAACAGAGATGCTTGACCATGCCACTGTCAAAAGAATGAATTAATTATAAGATGGGTTTTCTTCCATGTCATCTAGTATTGTGGCCTGTTTTTTTGATACAGTATTGTGGCCTGTTAATACAATAATAGTGGATTGCGAGTGTACTATAATATGTGTTGACTGAAGAAGAAACTCGCTTTCAGTTGCATGATAAAGTTAAACTTCCTGAAAATCTTATTCTCGGGCGTCAAATTCTTCCGCCAAGGAATTTTAATCGATTTTTTTAATCATAGATGAATAAGTTGGTGTATGGATTTCTTAAACTGATACTGGCCTGTAGCAAAACTATCGTGATTTTTTGGTTGGGGGTGGTTGGGAACGCCATCATACTGGGTGCCAAATAAAACTGAGTCACAATAAACAAAGAATATTAGTACTTATTCAAGCCCATATGGTGGATGATTTATTATTTTTCAGAATTAAAAAAAAAAACAAGGGGAAGCGGGTGACCGTCCTCGGCTTTCTACTAAGATTCTTACAATCCTGCAAGATGAGAGACTGAGTAAAGCACATTTCATTCCCAGGAGAAGTAGGGAGTTGAGAAAATATATGCTGTCTATTTTGACGACAAGTGGCTAGATAAGTTACCTCTGTTTCTCAAGTTCTATGTGCAGGGTGGGATGATCTTTTCTGTTTGTGTAATACGAAATAGCATCATCATCATCATTTTCTGGCTGTGAAAATTGCGTCTTAAGATGAGGAGAGAGAGAGAGTGAAGAAGCTTCTTCGTAGTCATAAGAACACCGCGTGGCCATTGACGTTTGGGTACAGGTTCATTGTTGCTTCTACAGTTTGACGATTAAGCGCAGCCGTTTTGTAGAGAGGAGAGAAAGTGAAGCAGATGAGGAGTTGACGAGAATAAGAAGCTTCAGCTTCAATGTTACGGTGATCCGTGGATAGAGAGCATACTGTTTCTCTGCCATGAATAAAACTAAATATTTTCCCCATATCGTTCAACCCTATTATAGGCTTAGGGGCTTACAAGAGTAATCATGATTGTATTACTAAAATTGGATATTTGATTGGATAGTTTGGTAATAGGTTTTACATGGTATCCGGGATTACCAAAATTGGTAATCTCCATTCATATTCTGTCATATGAATACTTGCTACCATTTATTGTATGTTTAAAAAATCATATTTACTATTATTTGTTTGAAAAACTTCCTAATAATGTACCAAATGTATTAATAGCATTAAACATTATATTACATTGTATTGCTGTCTCTAAAGATATGGGAAATCTATTTAGCAATAATTAGCTAAAAGTATATAGATAAAAAAATAAAATTAGTAATTTTTTAGAAAGTATTGACTTGGATTTATACATATAGAATTGTCTAGAACCCACATGAAGTTGAAAAATCATGAAAAGTTTTAATATATTTATAATTATTATGAATTATCATTATGGTTAGAAATATGAAATATTATAGAATTAATTATTGTGATTATTATTGATTAATTACTATCATGGATTTAAAATCTTTTAAAGATTAAAATTGTTTATGGTTATTACGGTTAGAAATTTGAAATATTATAAAATCAATTAATGATATTATTGATTAATTCTTATCATAGGGTTAAAATCTTTTAAATATTAAAGTGAAATTTGATTGAGATTATTGATTGTGACTTAGAGATAAAAAAAATTAAAAATATTGAAACGGATCGATCTAGACCCATTTTCAACTTAACTAGATATTATAAAATTTTAAGAGTATAATGGATTCACAATTACTATGATAAGAGGTAGCTTTTTGCTGGAAGAAGCATGATGCCTCTAGTGCATCCATGGAAGAACCAAGGTTGAGGGAACATGGTAGTAAACTCTTTTAACCTAAAAACTTTTCTTAGATGGGTAATGCATATGATGTGATCCCCACATAAATGCCATGATCATGTGTTTGTCTTCACATTTATCAAACATGAAAACCACATTTTTTGAGCTGCTCCAAACAAAATCATGCTTTTTGGCACGTTAGCAATTTGACAAATGACGAGTTAGTTGTTTTGGATAAAAACGTGGCTTAAGTATTAGTATGTCCTAAGGAGAGGCAGTCATAAGTCATTGGAAAAAAGATCATGTTCTGTGGACATCTTGGACTGAGTCTCAGAGTTCTTGAGGAGATATACCCCTCTTGGTATTAGAGCCTTGTAATACAGTATCTTATACGAGACTATAACAGTAATAAGGTTAGAGAAGAATAAGTAAGAAGAAATTTACAAGTATGAGTGACACACCTTCTACTTCATCTGAACCAATACGAATCTCTTCTTCCCTATCTATTGATAGAATTCCTTTATATACCCGTCATACTTTATCTCACAAGATAGATAGTCTTGTAGAGTTCACCCATTTTCTAGAGGAAGCTCGTGTCAGAGATACTGAGTTACTTTTACTCAACTCTTATTCTTTTTCACAGATAATGTTCTACTACCTTCTGTAGTATGTGCCATCTTATCACCAGAATTTCTCCTCCTGTTAAGGAGATTGTTCAAAGTTCCCGTCTAGACTAGTGTGGTATTCCTTCTACTTCAAGTGAACAATATGTTACCTTGGAGTTACCCTAACTACTTATCAACTCTTATATTGACCAGGGATATATCCATCTCTATCTTAGAGCAATTTGACTTGTTCTCATGCTCCATGGCATGTCTCTGCTAAAGTTGCTTTACATGACACAGTCTACCAAGAGTACCAGCACACTCTAATTGGAGCTCTAATTACCACTCTTAGCAATGGAAACATTGTTCTCACCATTACTCTAAACTTCAATATAAAGCTTTTGGACGCCAAACTTGATCCTAATGCTACAGCTGTTACCCTACATCATCTACTGATCTACAGAATCTAGAATCATTCTTTGGATCTCCAGTTTCCCACAGACACTTAGGATGCTTACTCATGTTTACAGATAATGATCATGGTCCTGCTATTGTCAATATTCCAAGGCAGATCCCTAAAGAGGAACTAGCCTAGATCATTGCCCTTGAGTAGTTTACCAACCATGAATGGGAGTTCAACTCTTCTCCTTCTAATGTTCATACTACATCGCCTCCTGTTATTGCTAGAATGTCTGATTGTACTGTTAGAACAATTTTTCAAAAGCCATGCATAGAAGGTTCATCCCTTCCAAAACTATTGCTATAATTTCTCCTGCATACTCTAGCAATCCTAAAGCTAGTGACCTCCAGTTCATGAGTTTTCAAAAGAAGATGAGTTTGTATATGTTTATCATGTTCATGGACATTTTATCTAGGATTTTGATAATTCTATGTGTGAATCAGAATGTGAATGTCATAACCCTTCTTTCTGGGAATATTCAGATGATAAAGATTTCTAAAGAGTCGTTAAGAAGGAGAAAAAGAATAAGAAGAAGCCTGCAGCTCCACCTAGGTTATAAAGCCTAGGAAAAAAAAGATGATGATGATGATGAACCTAAGCCAAGATTTAGTGCTAATTAGGACATGAATGCTATGACTCCCAGTTTAGAATTATCTCTCTATGATATTTTGAAGGAACTTGGCCATGATGATTTGCTTGCTGACGTTTTCTCTCAAAATAAATAACCAGACCCTGCTATTCTAGTATCTGTTCCAGTTGTACCAATGATTCCTCCAGTTCAACCTTAGCCATGTATTGCCATGCTGAATCTAGATCTATAGCCTTATGAAGTACAATTTCCTACTATTAAGGAAAGTATCGACCAAAGTACTAATGTGGTTAGAAAGTCATACATTAAAAGTAATAATGTTACTCCACAAGGATAAAAATCAATTACTCATGCTAAAATAGTTATCAACTAGCATACTAATAATGTTGTCAGTCAAAACAAGTTCCTATACTGGATTGATTCAAAGTTGAACCACATTACTTCTCACATAGAGGACTTATGATTACCATTCCTTAGGACTTACTTTTGCCTTTAAAGATCTAGTTCCTATGAACTCCCAGACTAAATCAGATTATTCAAGCAGAAGACTTAAACTCTGGTAACATGATATAATTCCTTTCTAATACATAGGATCCTCTATAAGAGGTAAGTGTAGAGCATAATTAATCTATGCAGAGACTTTAACAGAAATAAAGAAAGATAGAGCTTTCAGAAGAAGAGAAAATTTAGAAGGAAAACATTCTTTTATTTCACAAATATATATTACAATGTAAATCTCAATGATCCTCAATGAAGGATAGAGGCTTCTTAGATACAGTTTGAGGCACAAGACTACAAACCACTTTAATAATACATTAGCTAGAGAGCATAAAAGCAAACTGTGTACAGATCGCACTAAGCACCCCTTTTAGAAAAGTTATTCAAGTTGACAATAAACAGACAAACTACTTTTAGAAAAGTAGATAATATCACACCACACGGGAATCAACTTTACTAAAGCTTCAGACAGCAGGACAACATGAGGGAATCTTTTTGTCAATCATAAATAAGCTCGTGATCATCATTCGGGTCCATATTTGAGTAGTTTTCATTAAATCCATAGTATGGGTCTGGAGGATTTGTCAGTGTTGCTTTGAGATCAGCAGAAAGTGGTCTACCCTAAGGGTCTTGTGATAGAGGATCACCCTAAAGGTATTTATCTTGTGATAATGAGATAGCTAGCTCAGGTTCTGAGGTAGATGAGCTAGTAAACAACTGTAAATCAGTTGATGATGAGCTAGGTAACAACTATAACTCTATTGGTCTTGTTGTTAGCCTAGAAGTAGATGGTTGTGAATCCAAATACTATAAATTAGTAAGAGAAAACTCTTGTTCTCTGGGTTTCCTATACCATTGTTGGATATCAAGAGTAATAAAGACTTCATTAGGAATTTGACCTAGAGATGTACACTTTAGATTAGGGTTTTCTTCATAACAGTTATTCATGTTACAGATAAAGAGTTTCATATTTGAGAAGAAAGTCTCTCTATAACGAGGCCAGTTGGTATGAGTCTACCAAATATAAGCCTGATTAAGATGTATGTTTTCCCTGATAATCCATACTATAAGGCTTGTGAAGTGCAAATAAGTACTGGTACTTTAGCTGTTGATTTTCTAAAATTTCCCAGAGATGATGATGTTCAATGACTTTCTTGAGCTGTGATCTCCAAACAGGGAGAGGAGAAAACTATTGTAAAATATTCCATAAAGAAAAACCTTTCTTTTTTCTATCATATAAGTAATGAAACACTAGTAATGGTGAAATGGCTATAACAAGAACATAAAGATCTAAAATGGACAAAAGGTGCCATTTTAACTCTTCTAGTATCAGACTTGTTATGAAGGTAATTGAGAGATAATATTTTTCTATATTGAAATGATCAATGGAAGAGATGGGATGATTACCAAGCAGAAGATGAAGCCAATAGAATAGATTTTTTTTTCTATTTGTTGAACTTGCTCTACAGTAGTAGGGATTTCACCAAGAGGGAAGTTATAGCTTTTTGAGGTAAGGCAGGGGTTTTTTTGGAAGAGGAAGATGATCCATCATAAGGATGTATCTTGGGATAAAAAGAGTAAGGAGATAGATGTTTTGAGGTCTAGAGATGTAATTAGCTATAATATTATGTAGCCCTTAATGTGCCAAACTGTGAATTTATAGCAGGAGAACCAATCTTTCCATTTTAGAAGTTGAGAGTCAAGTATAACTTTCTTTTTTGTATCTACCATGGATGAGAAAGCAGTATTATCTATTTCCACAATAAATTCATAAGACCTTAAGTGAAAACTGAATTTTTTATACCATTTTTTACTGCTAGAATGTCCTTATAAAAGGCATGATAATATTGTTTAAAATCTTTGAATTTTCCACTGGCATGAGTACGGAAATGCCTTTCCCATTTTCTCGAGAAGTATTTCTCCCTAATAATGGTCACTAGCATATGTCTGTAGAACGCGTTATCATGTTCCTAGAATCTTCAACGGTGGAGGAGTTTGTGAAATCCTTTTCAATGCCTTGACAACTGTGGTCTGTTGAGGTCCCAAGGTAGGGGATTCTTTTTCAATAAAGCTGACAGCTGACTAGTGTGTCTAGTCATATTTAGAATAAAGTCACGCAAATAATTCACAATTCTAAGAAATTGATGAATCTATTTTACCGACAGGTTATTGTTAGGAAAGTTAAGCAATTCTTGGGCCAGAT
This sequence comes from Leucaena leucocephala, assembly GCA_037074615.1. Taxonomy (NCBI): domain Eukaryota; kingdom Viridiplantae; phylum Streptophyta; class Magnoliopsida; order Fabales; family Fabaceae; genus Leucaena; species Leucaena leucocephala. Next base: position 4,584,804 of record CM073527.1, read on the forward strand.
ATGGGTCAGGTTGATATAAACCATCATGAAAATTCATACCTAAGAAATCAATACGAGCTTGTGCAATATATCCTTTTTTGGAGGATAACATAATTCCATGTGCTTCAGCAATATTAGCAAATTGAGCCAATAATCTCTTGTGACTTTCTTCATCATCTGAATAGAGGATGATATCATCAATGTAAATAAGATAGGCTCAAATATCTTGATCATGGTCTTTTGAAAAAGAAATAGAGCAACCTTTAATCCAAAATGAATAACAGTCTATTGATATTTAGCATCTAGTATACAAAAAGCCATTTTATATCTTTCTTTTGGATGAATTCCAATATGCCAAAATCCTACTTTTAAATCAAATTTGGAAAAGATTTTTGCTATAGCAAATCTGGAGGCCAATGTATTTAGCTTTAGAAGAGGAAACTTATCATCTTGTAATAATATATTAAAAGGGTTATAATTAATAACCAATATCTTTTTTCCTCTGATTTGCTTAGATCTTTTCTCCACAAAAAGGCTTGGCAAAGCTAATTTGATTCTGTGGGTTTAATGAGATCTTAGGCCAATAAAGAAACACATTCTTGTCTGGCAAGAACTAAGTCATTTAGATTTATGCCCGAATGAGTAGCTTTTGTTGGGTTAACATCTTCATTCTATTTGAATGTTAGTTTCACAAAGAAACTCTATTTTTCCATATAGTTTCACAAAGAAACTCTTGTTTTTCCGTAAAGGATGAAGATGTTGAAATTCATTATGACTGTCAAAACATAGACTTAGAAGTCTATCTCTGATACTTTCATATCTAGTAGGAGCTTGTTTAATCATAAATATGCCTAGTATCTTAACATAAGGACTAAAAAACTTTTCAATCTTAACCCCTGTGCCAAGATGGACAATCCTACTATCTTGTATAATGCATCAAACCCAAGAAGTATATCATTTTCAGGAAGATAACTTCCAAGAACTTTAATCCAAGTTACACATCCAGGAAAAAGCTGTATTCCAATTTTCTTTTTGGAAATTAGCTCAATATGAAAATGTTCCTAATTTACTGTGAAAAAGGTTGATGGTAGGGCATCCACATATCACCAGGAAGGATTTGAGGTTTGATAATGGTAGCACAAAACCTATATAACCATGACAATGGCTTTGATAGGTTTATCATATTTAGACACAAGGATCTTGGCTTTAATAAGTGGTCTTGGTGACATCTAAGGAATATTAACAGATTCAAATACTCCATAAACTGGTTTTTTTAGCAATCCTTGAAATTGTATTCTAAAAACCAAGATAGTAAATAAATCACTGTGAGTATTATGCTTCAGAATCAGAATCTTCTGAATCAGATATATGAAGGACATATTCTGTTTCTTTATTTCCTCATGCTATTCCTCATAAATAGATTCAATATTTTTAGTGTCTGTAATGGGTAATGCATATTAGAATGACTGAAACATCTTGATCTCTCTATTTTTATTCTTTCTAGGATAGGATTTTGCAAAATGACCTTTGCTACCACAAAGAAAACACCTGCCTTAGGTGATTTTGAAGATCTTCTTTTAAAGTACCTGAAGGATTTTCTGTGCTTCTTTTTTCTACCCTTATGAGGTTTTATATTGAAAAATGAGACTTCTTCTTTGTTGGATAGTGGCACTTCTCTTTGTCCTTGCATTTAATATTTAAGTAGGATCTACTACATGTTGGTTTGATGCTCACACATCTTATCAAGAGTGGCTAATGCAAGTTGATAGATTTCTCCTAAAATAAGCTGAGTTACCTCTTTGTTCAAGGAGGAAATCATCCTATGTAACTTTGGTTGTAGTTCATCTGGGAGAGAGGCAATAAAAACATGCCTGCGATTATGATTTTGTGATCCTCCCAGTGGATAATATTTTTTAGCATCCTGATATAATGCTTCTGTAGATCATGATGATTGAGTGAACAACATTTCATCTCAAAATATTCCTGAGAATTTCTTTTCTGGATGATATGGAAATCACCAAGAAATTCCTGATGAAATGCTCCAAGGAATACTCCTGGACTTGCAGATCTAATCAATTATAGCCTCTAATATTCACTCAGTTGAATAAACCATTCTCTCAAATTCCTAGTACCTCTTGGTCAACAATTTATCTAATGACTTAGTTTTTTTATAGAGCTAGCACAAAAGCGTCATGTGATTCATGTAGTAAATCCTATTTAGTGGGAATTGTTTATATAAATCTTTGGAATATAATTTAAGGACTTGTGGCCTATACATAATAGATATATAATAAATGATGATAAGTTTAATATGAATGGGAATTACTCCCTATTTCTCTCTTATCTATCTCTTTCATCTCAAATATCTCTTGTAAGGTTTGTAAAAGAAGATAAAATCGTTAAAATACTGTTTTAATATAAAAAAAAAGATAATAAAAGTCATCTGATCATATGAAAGCAATCAACTTGCTTTGAAAAGTAGGAGATTGGAAAATATTGCAATAATTTTAATGTTATAAATTAATAATTTAAGAAGATTAACTTTAAATTTTAAAATGCTAAAATTTAGAGCTCAGGGTTTGAGGTTCAGGATTGCTCGACACGTCAGCCCTATTTTTTTATGGGATTTTTTGGAATTTTATTATTGAATAAAATAGTTTATATTTTTGGATATGTCTATAACAAATGTATTAAATAAATTTTAAAATAGTTAAAGTGTAAAAATATCCATACAATTTTTTTAAAATTGCATCCAACACTGTAAGATTTGTTTTGGCACAAAAATAGCTATAGACTTTCAAAACAAGGAAAAGTGATAGAATTGTTAAAACTATTTAACTTCTATTATTTGTTATGGTAGGACCCACACCATTAAAAAACAAAATTATAGGTTTTACAATTTATCTTTTCTTTCCTTCCTAACTTGTCTTATGTTCACCTATAAGTAATGGTTTTAGAACTCTACTATTAAGCACTTGGTTTTGGCTAGCAGTGGCCCCTTTTCTTCTTGAGCTCTATCGACTCCTCTATGCAAATGCTACACCAATCCCTAGGCCCAATTAGTATGCTATAAGAGATTTAAAAAGTTTGTTTGGTAGGGCATAAAAATAAGGCATAATTTTTATATAAAAAAAACTAAAATGCCCTCCTGAAAACCCCATTCTTTCCCATAACTCGTCAAAAACCCAATGCCATAAACACTCGTCAGAAAACTCAATACCATGGCAAACCCCAACCAACAATGCCACTATAATCCACTGTCTGTTGGTGAAATATTCAAAACAACAAAATATATAGTTCGAATCGTATCTGAGGACATTGTCCTTAAGAGATATTCGACAACCCCTCATTAAATCAGGAAGCAACACTTTCCAAAATTAAGCAAACTCTTCCTGTAAAAATACATGTTAACATAACTGGTAAGATAAAAGTAATCTGATAAGATTGGTGTATCATTATCTCTTTTTTTCCATTTCATCAAGAAGCCCGTTTTATAGTTTATGGAATGATACGAGATATGCCTTTTAGACATATGTCTCTTAGATCCAAGAGATATGCCAAAAAGACTCTTTTTTTAACACAACTTTTCACAACCAAGAGTTATGTCAGAAAGATGCGTATTTCTTCAACACTCCATTTCATAACCAAGAGGTATGTTAGAAATATGTTTCTTTCTTTGACACACCCTTTCATAATATTTAAAATATTTCCAACAATCTCCCACATGTGTCAAAGAAACACTATTAGATGAGTTACACACATAGATATAATCATTGTATCCAGTAGTCTTTTGGACTATGAACCAGACCTTAATACTTAGTACATAGAGATGTTAGTGGTCTTATGGACTATGAACCATCACCTCTTGGGTATATACCAGAGGTATTAATAGCTAGATTATACTCTTATATTTTCACTGTTTACCATGCCTTTTTGCTCGTTAGGCGGCTATGCACGTGTCCTATGTTTAATGAATGATCTAGATATTTTACCACAATCTCATAGAATTGGCAAACACCCCTCATTTGTATAGTTGATTTCTTTAAGTATATCTACACATAATACACTATCCCATGGGATTTGAAATCACTAAGAGCTTTTGCTCACCCTCCTCTATGCAATCTAACACTTTCTCGCACACCATAGGAAATGACTAGTAATAATATTTTAGTGCTAGCAGAACTAACAAGTGACTTGTTCTTACCCATTGAACCTACCAAGAATAAACACATACCCACTAGTAGATTTTGATCTTTCTGAATTTGAGATCCAATTTGCATCACTGTATCCTTATAATATAGTGGAAAATCCACTATAATGTATTATAATTCATGGTGCCTTTAACGTATCTCAAATAGCCTTATTAGAGTATCCAAATGTTCATTGCTTGGATAATGAGTATATATGCTTAATCTATAGAGTAATACATTCAAGATAAATCACCACTTAACATTAGTGTATTTTAATACAACAAGAATTCACTGTACATGATAACAACAGTATCCCTCAAATATTTCATTCTCCTCATGAGATTGAATTTTTATGTGTATATCCTCAATCCTCCATACAATATATGCTATATCACAATAATTAGTATTATTGTACCAAATTCTTATAATTTGTGCATAACCAAATTAAGCAAACAACACCCTCAAATAATGTGTTATTATCATAAGGAATAATCACACTATGGTTCTTAAATATAATATATTCATTTACGATTTCAATAATGTGTTATCTCTTAAGCAACATAATATTTGAGTTGGCAAACACAACTCGTCAACACTAGTGTTGCACATCTTTGTTCTCTCAATGAAGGTTATTATCATTTGACAAACACAACTTATCAACACTAAATTTTGGTTTTGCATCAAAATATTTGCTACAAGATTTTCAACCACTTAGCCTCAGTGCCAACCAATTCCATAGCAATAAATTCAGAATTCCTTGAGGATATGGTTAGAATTGTTTTCTTAGATGATTTCCATGTGACTGCACCACTACTAAGAATAAATGTATATCCACTAGTAGATTTTGACACTTCTGAATCTGAGATATAATTCGCATCACTGTATCCTTATAATACAGTAAAAAATCCACTATAATGTGTACTATAATTCATTGTGCCTTTAAGTTATCTCAAATAACCTTATTAGAGCATCCCAATATTCACTACTTAAACAATGAGTATATATGCTCAATCTATAGAGTAATAAACTCAAGATAAATACCCACTTAACATTAGTGTATTTAAATACAACGAGAATTCACCATACATGATACTAACAATTATGGTATCCCTCAAATATTTTATTCTCCTCATGAGATTGAATTTTTATGTGTATATGCTCAATCCTCCATACAATATATGCTATATCACAATAATTAGTATTATTGTACCAAATTCTTATAGTTTGTGCATAACCAGATTAAGCAAACAACACCTTCAAATAATGTGTTATCATCATAAGGAATAATCACACTAAGGAATAATGTGTTGTCATGTTATATATATAATCCTCAATCAACCATCTTTCATAGAAATCAAGTAAATGAATTATGAAAAATAGAGAATGTAACTTATATCATCCATCAACTTGTCTTCTCTTGGGGCACCAACGTTGAGTTTTGACAGATCTTGAGAGGAGGATATACATCAGCAATACTTCAATGAACACCCATCTACCACGCCTTATCTCTAGTGCACCTGTCTAGTGATCAACTATCCATCTCTCAAAGAGATATGAGAATTCTTAAAGTAAGATTCACATGAGGAAAAACATGGCTCCAAAATCAAGAGGAAATCACAGTTTGTCGACAAGAATGAAGTCTTAACCATAGGAACTAAAAGATGAAAACTTATCTTATTTCCTTTCTTATGTCTATAATGATCCTATAATTTCCAAAATCTCCAAGATATGGCCGAGCTTGAAAGAAGTTGATTTATCTCTTTGACTAGACATTAATTTCGCCTCTAAAAGACTTTATTAGCAGTTGTACCCTTTTCAACAATAATCTCCATGTCTCTCTTAACTTCTAAAAATTTGCAAATAATATCTCTTAAGATTTTTGACAAAATATATACAATAACAAAATATGTAGTTCGAGTCGCTTATGAGGAATTGTCCTTAAGAGATATTCTGCAACCCCTCATCAAATTAGGAAGTGACACTCTCGAAGATTGAGTGAACTCTTCCTGTAAAAATACTTGGCAACATAATTGGTGGAAGATAAAACTAATCTCAGAAGATTAGTGTATCATTCTCTCTTTTCTTCTCCTTTATCAAGAACACCCTTTTATAGACTATGGAATGACACAAGACATACCTTTTAGACATATGTCTCTTAGATCCAAGAGTTATGTTAGAAATACGCTTCTTTTTTCAACACATCCTTTCACTATCAAGAGTTATGTCAAAAAGACGGGTCTTTCTTCAACACACTATTTCACAACCAAGAGGTATGCCAGAAGGACATTTTTTTCTTTGACACACCCTTTCATAATATTTAAAATATTTCCAACACCGACATTGTCAACCACCACAACCCACTAAAGATTCAACCCAACACCACAAAATCACCATCTCCTCTAATTAGTTTTGATCTTTTTCATGGAAACTAAAGGCAGCAGCTCACAGGAAGGTCAGGTGAGTTTATCGATGGTAAAAGTGTCTCACTTACAAGTGTTTGTGGATCTTGCCAGAGATGGGATCGTAACTCCTATTCGAAGAAGAAAGGGAAGCTTTAAGAGGGAGAGATACTCTCGCTGTCCTCGCCATCAAAGATAATCTCTGCCCTTCTATCGTGGTTGTAAAGTTGAAATAGAGATGAGGAAAGTTGCACTGTTGAAGATCTTTACCCTCATCATGTAAGAAGATGGTCGCCACTATCAGATTTGTTAGCATAAGTCTCCAGTGGATCTCGTAGGTAGTGGAAGGCTATGGGAGATGGTAGCGTGAAAATGAAAAGAGGAGAGCAGAGGTTGTAAACAAATCTTGACGCATAACCAACACCTGGCATCCTTTTAAACTGTTTTTACAGAGTATCAATCAAAAGCATACAATACTATAACAGCCAATAGCACGATCAATACCCACAAGTTTATTTTCCAATGTATGTACCATAAAAATCTAATTAGAGTGCAAACAACCTCCCTATCCATAAGGATAAAATTAAGCGTGTCAACGTTTCCATGCTCAGTATACTCAAAATACTTGAAGATGAGAATAACAGAAAGGCATATCCTCCTATCCAGATAACTAACGCTGATTTCTTTTAGAGGTAACTCAATAGACGAGTCCATATCCAACCGTAAAATTTATACCTACATGGTAGGTATTTCTCATCACAAATGATGAACCTAGTTATGACACGAAAGGGAATTGAGACATGGAATTAATTTTATCAATGGCATTTGGGTTCTAAATCATCTGCTAATGAGAACACCAAAGCTTTTAGATTGGATTACCTTCATGCTCCCAGACTCTTTCAATTTAGGATCTCACTATATATGAAGCGATATTTCCCCTAGCATTTTAACCAGCAAACTAATTAGAAAGCGTCCATGGTTTACTATAGGGAAACCAAAGTACAAACTTTAAAATGGTTAATTGATGTATGTGGTAAATGAAATCAAGATTTCACATTTTGTAATTGTCATTTTAACTCCATGCTTCAACAACTTTAAATTCATATATGAAGATGTATTTTCATTGATTCAAATTTGATTTAAATTCAAATTTTCAAATGAATATGACAAAAATCATAATTTAAATTTAAGATACATTATTTATTCCTTAACAAATTTATTATACATTTGACTAAAGTAAAACTTACGTTTTAAAATATTTAAACAAATTTATTATTCAATATTTTATGGAACATAATATCAAACCCAACAACCAAGGCAGCTTCGTCTTCTACCACCCTTCACCCTCTATTTTCCACAATTGCTGTATTGCGATGACCACCAGTTTGCTTGGGATGGCGTTAGAGAATGAGAGAAAATAGAAAGAACAAGAAAAATGCATAATAGACAAGAGCTATAGCCACAACCTTGTCATCATTTCAAAATTTTAAATTAGCATAAAATAAAAGTAACTAATCAAAAGCTACAACCATAAATCATGATTTATGGCAATTTTTAATCTTATGACAAATGGAAAGGGAAAATATAGCTCCTTATTTATGTGTCATAAGGAGCATGTAGGGAAAATATAACCAAGTGTGCAATAACATCACAGCAATAATGGCACCACCATCGTTAATTACTTTAATATCTCCATATGTAGAAACAATAACATTCCATCTTAAATGGTTGAGTAAAACTCATTAAAAATTACCATTTCTTTCAAGTCAACACCCTTTGGTTTTACTAAAAATGAAATGATGCAGCCTCTTCCATCTACTTTGACCAATCCATAATCTAATACATGGCTAAAAATAGGAAATTTGCAATGAATCCTGGATAAACATAAGATTTAAAACACAAATATAGAGGAAGCTAATGTCCTATATGAACAAAAGGGAGCAGAAAAATGAGGAGACTTGTGACTAGAGCAATCCCAAGTAGACCCTCCCCGTACAAACTAATTTTGTAGACATTAGAATAGAATATTTGTTCCACATAGAGACACATGATAAACCCTCTTATCAGTATCAAAATTAGTATATATGGTGGCAGAGTCTCAGCTTTAATTCCCATGTGAATTGAAAGAAAAAGGAGTTATGATGTAAACTTTTTAAAAGTTCTGTTCTGCAGAATGCCTCCACACTTTAATGACTTTCCTACAATGTACCAATATGTAATTAATATCACTAATTGAACAAATCATAGTAACACAAGAAACAACAAGATAGCAAATATTGACAGACGTGTCTTATCAAAATTTTAACTAGACCAACCAAATTTATCCAATCTAGTAGCGCTTGATATTATAGTTTTAGTAAAGAGATTAATGGATGCAAAGGGGCAAACTTCAGCTTAAAGTTCATTGAGTCTCATACTTAAATTGTCATAAAGAAATTTTAAAGCTCAAAGTACAAAATTTGTGTAATCATATAATGAATCTATATATAATAATGCCAAGAATAGGAAAAAATGAATTGGACCAAAAAATGTAAGAATGAAATGCAGATAACTAACATAATATATAACTTTCAACAACATGTAGTTAGAGTTTTTTTCTTTGGTACAATGTAGTTAGAGTTATTTTTTTTTGTTACAAAAGTTTTTGAAAAGGGGTTGGACTTACTCATGATTCAAGGATAAAGCGAAGTCTCCCTTCCTCCTAGACAGTACTAATATAGTTAGAGTTATTGATTTATCTAAACTTGATCAACATAGAAAAGAGAGGCCCAACATACAGTTTTAGGATTTTGAGAGCTATCATTATTGATCACGGTACTCATTTTTACAATTAGAGTATGTAAAGCTTACTTGCCAAGTATGGTTTGATGCATAAAGTGTCTATCCCGTATCACCCTTAGACGACTGGCCAAGCTGAGCTCTCCAATAGAGAAATCAAACTCATTTTATTAAGACGGTGCAACCCAATCGAAAGGATTGGAGTGAGAGGCTAGATGACTCATGTTGGGCGTATTGCACAACATATAAGAATCACTTTGAGACCCAGAAAGAGAAAAGAGTAAGGACTAAATTATAAAGAGAGAAAGTCCTTTAGGTTATAAGTAAGAAGTTTACAGACCTAGGTAGAAAGTTTAAAGGGACTAAAAAGAAAATTAAAAAGGTTCTTAGGGTTATAGTAAATATGGAAACAAGTTAAGGGACTTAAGTTTAATTATGAATAATGAAGGGACATGAATTTCATTCTTGAAAAGTCCAAGGATGCAAATTTGAATAGTAGATATACCCGAAAACACACTAAATCTAAAGCCAGGAAAAGATAAAGGAGATTTTTTTTATTTGTTTGGTGGGAGTATGAATTTTGATTTGAGGTCCCAATTAATTGATATGAACTTTTGAAGCAATTAATTTACAATAGAAGTTTTAGGGTATTGTTAGATCAAATATCTATCAAAGGAAACAACCCTAGGCAAGACGTCAAATAGGGTTACAGGAATAGGGGACTAGGGCTAAGAAATACCTTGGTAAAATATGTAAAGATGAAAATGCCCCTAGTTTTATAAAAGTGAATAAAGGGCATTTTGGTCTTTTTCAAGGATCAAGTAATAAAATCTGTACCCAGTCCAATAACATTAAAGGCAGGAAGAATATATACATTGAATCTAATGTTAGAAAATAAATTATGAAACTTCATAAAAATTAGATTCAGAAAATAGTCTTATTTTTGAAAAAAATGACTAGTTGATACATGATTGGATAGGATTTTGTAAGAAGCCTCTTCTCCTATGAGATGTCACCACCTAAGCATGATGATGTCATATAGATAATATCATTGGAAGGAGTTGATGATGTAAGAAAGCTAAGTGGTTAAATCTAGACCCTCAATTTGTAAGATGCAATCTTATCCATCTATTGTAAGATTAAATCTTGGCTATTGATCTAATCTTGATTTTTCCTATAAATACCCCCTCACCCCTCCATGGCCAACATTCTTGAGAACCATAGGGAACCTCTTGCAAATTTTTTAATCAACCAAAGATCAAGCTTCCAATCTTCCAAACTTCAAATATTTCAAGGTAAATTCTTCCTCTAAACTATAGATTGTGTAGTTGGAAGATTAATCTCTTGATTCAGTTGTTCAAATGTCATTTTGTCTTCCTTCGGTATGCTGGAAGAAATTCATAATTGAAAAGGGAAGAATAATTCCAAGTTATAAGTAGTTAAGACAAGTAGAAATAAGTTATATTTAAGTGGTTGAAGCTTATGGAATCAATATATTCGTGGAATTCTATGTTGGGTATGCTTGCTGCCACTATTGAGAACTATAGGAAGGAAGTTGAATTTGTTGATTTTGATACTTTCAATAGGTTTAAAATGGAAAATTGCGTGTACTTAAATAGAAAAGCAAGCATTGGAAGCATTATGATCAAAATATAGAATTTTTTAATATTAGAAGGAAGTGCCACGATTCTGTCCAAATTTGGGGAAGGAGTTAGAATTTTAAAATTCTAATTTTATAATTGAATTATACATGGAAAATTATGCACGATTGAGCATTTGGAATTAATTTTAGATAGATGGAACTAAAAGCTCTAAAAGTGAATTAAAAGGGTACTTAGTGAACTTAAGCTTTAGAATTATGTTTATGAATTGTATTGTGACATGCCATTACGTTGCAATGTATAGGCTTTGACATTTTCCAAAGGAAAATTATCACACTAGATAAAAATAACAAGGATTCTTCAAGAGGTTGCAAGGATATAATACTTTAAAGTTTACTATGTTGATTCTTTAATTGCATTGTGTTTATAATGGTTGGTTGAGCTTGTTATGTATTGATGCTATGGGCTATGATGGATTGTTGCATCTCCTTGCACTATATGTCATGATAATATGTATGCTAGAGAGTATACTTGATGTTATGTTGCTCCTATATCATATACATATAATTAGATAATTTAACTTAGTGAATGATAAAGAGTATATATCATTTGCTATTGAGATTTCTTTGAAATCTCATTCCTTCCATGAATTTGCCATTATTTAGGGGCTAAATCATCCAAAGGAAAGGCCTTAAATATATACAACTAGGCATGTTATGTTATATAAATATGATTCCACATTTGGTATTGACAGATTTAGAATGATAGCATGTAAACTTAAGTGAGACAGTGACCTTATGTCTATGTTTTGATTATGTTGTTGGACGAATTTGAATATGATATTTGTCATGTGTACAGTTAAGATAAGGACCTTTAAATGGACACTAATATAACCTAATTTGGTTTAAGTATAGAATTTAATATGATATTTTAAAGTTAGAGTTCATAATATAGAAAACTAGAAATAAGCCAAATTTGTAGGTCCTGGAGCAACAAGTTTCCAGTTTTAGTTTCACCTAGTAAATGGATGAGTTTACCCATGAAATTTGGTGAGCAAGAAGTTCACATCCCAAACTTTAAAATCAGGGTAGTTTTCCTTAATTGGATATGTGAGCTAGAAGATATGAATTTATAAAGTTAAGACATAAAAATTGCAAGGTGCAGAATTTTCCAAATGAATAGTAAAGTTAAATGATTTAATTATATTGATTGGTCAAGTACATATGTAGTTTTATATTTTTATTTGTATTGATTGGCCAAGTAAATGTGTAGTTTTATACTTTTATCTTAAAGAACACTGAAAGAGCTTCAAGTTAGGAATTTGAATCACCTCCTTTTGATTTTTTTTAAATTACTAGTTAATTTTAAAGTTGGGTTATAAATCTAGATTTTACTATATGAATAGTACCCGAGAAAAAAAATTTGAAGGTTCATTTTTCCAACTTTAAGAGGTCTTAATGTAGTTGAAATAACTTCTAAATGCGTATAAATGCTTAGTAAAATAAGGGACGTTAAAATTTTCATTCCTCTTCTCCCATTATCCACTGAAGCTGAGAGCTACAATTTTATTATTCATCATCTTCAATTCATTCCTTCACATTCAACCACGGGCCCCCCATCCCACTTCCTCCATTGATATATTCCATTACATTCCACATCATAATTTCTCTCTTCCACTCATTCGGTATCATGGCCGTGACTTCAATGAAGCTTGGAGGAAGAACAAAATCCATGGAAGCTTAATCTTGTTTGGGAGACAACTTAGGAGGAGCATGGAGGAAGCTGGATCTCAGGAGCTTGCACTTGAAGACCATAAGGGAGTATTTTCCATTTATCTTTTTAGTTCAAGAGTTTAGGATTATCTAGTTTTAAATAATTTCGAGTTGTATTGCTTGGAGACAATCTAGTTCTAAATTTTGTTTGCATCTTTATTCTTACATTGGATTGGTATTTGTATTGATTTTGTGCTAAGACACTTGTTGAAATTTATGTTCACAAACATTTGCACTTCCAATTAAATTTATAACTGAGTTATCATTATTCATTTAATTGTTGATGCGGTACTTATTGCATATTTAGATTGTTTATGCCTCTTGATTGTTTAATTGAGTTGGGAAATTTTTTAATTGTTTAGTTGGATGAATTTAAGCATATAATTTCCATATTTAATTTGAAGGAATTATTGTTAGTTTTAATGAGTTTAGTTAGCTAGCACTTATACCATTATGAGTTCTCTAGTGGATTAAGTGTTATTGTTGCTTGAGGGTTTTCCATGGTTTAATTAGATAATTGAACTTATTATTCTTTTATCATCTACCTTAGGTCTATTTAATTAATTTTGGGTTATGAAAGTGAACTCCATGTGAACCCTAAGTTGTTTAGGTCTATTTAATTAATTTTGGGTTATGAAAGTGAACTCCATGTGAACCCTAAGTTGTTCCCTTCACCGTACCTGAAGAAAACCTCTCACTTTTGCTTTATTAATTTTCATAGCTATTTAGTTAATTTCCTTTTCCCATTAATTTATTTTTCCTTTATATAAAAAAATCTCCCCGAAAATTTGCATTTATATTCATGATTAGTTTTAGAGTCATTTGCATAGTACATTTTAGTTAGTTTTATTGCATTTAAATTTAGAGTTTTGCATTTTAGGTTAGGTCCCTTCCGTTACATTTTCCAACCTTCAAGTTCAAACTCAAGAAACTCATAGATTGCTACTTGGGAGAATGACTTAGGTTGCCACTATATTGCATTTATAGTTGGACCTAGTTTAATTGGGTGCAGTCACAATAAAAAGTATGCATCAAAGTATATCTTATAAATAGAATCGTATCTGCCCCAAAAGTTGTATCTTATATATAGAACCATATACAGTAATTATCTTATAGCTTTCTAAAGCCCCTCTTGCAATATATTTTTTGTTCTAGTTAAGAGATAGAAAGGAAAAGATGCTTAGGACCTATCATTATGCATGTAGATGTCACTATAATAAGATAATTACTTACATATTTTAGAAGTAACACATTATTTAAACTCTATCTAATTAGAATATAACAACTCAACTTATAACTCATCTAAAAAAAATCATAATTAATTTTATTTTTAAGAAAAATAAATATTTTAATTTAAAAAAATAAAAACTCATATAAACCAAACTAAAAGGTTTATTTTTTCTTATAAAAATAAAATATGAATTATATCAGATGAGTCATCAGCTAGCTAAGATTAAAATGTAGTGAATTGTTGTATTTTAATTAGATATAATTTAAATTATATGGAAATTCTAGAGTATATGAGTATTTCTCCAATAATAAACATATTCCGCATTCTTCTCTCCCCCTCCCCGCTTGATTAGCAGGTATATGATAGGACATTTGTTTCATTTCTTGGTAACATCCGCATTAAAAAAGAACACTACTTAAACTAACATAGAAGCAAATAATATAATAGTGTCTTTTCGGACTTGTCAAGAGTATTGGGCCTAAAACAAAAATAAAACTTGTTGAGAATAATGATGTTTACTATTTCAAAGAGAGGCCCTCCACATTAGTTTAAAATATTTAGGGCTATATTCTCAAAACTTATATTATCAAAGCACTCTTATAGAATACAATAACTAATTAATCCCATTTTAAAATTGTAAAGCATAAGCTACATTACGTGCCTACATGTATAAGGAGAAAATAAAGTAAAAAGTCTAATAAAAAACTTAATAACACTAGTCCTTTAGCACCTTCCAACGCCTTTAGAGCTAGGCAATATGTAGCGTGGTTGGCTTCTCGACCACACCATTCTACACTAGCATCCCACTCCAACCATGATCGAATCTTAGCCAGTAAGTTATAGGTTGGATGTCATCATTTTAACCATAACAAAACGATTCTATTAGTTCGTAGTCCATTTCGATCACTACATGTCTTTAATGGTAGTCCCAAGCTCTTCACAAACCCCACAAAACTGCCCAAACCTCCGCATGAATATTGTTTCCTCTCCCAATATTAAACATTAAGCCTCCAAGCAATTCATCATCATGGTTTCTTGCGAGACCTCCATAAGCTGAAGCATCTCCATTACTTATGCATGACCCATCAATGTTAAATTTGATAAACCCTACTAAGGTGGCCTCCACCTTGGAAACTTCCTTCCACCTCAGGTATTAGCCTATGTCGCAAATACATGAGCCTAGTTTAAAAGTTGTGTAATCTCTTGTTGAAGACCCATTCATTCCTATTGAGCCAAATACCTCTACGTAAAACTGCAAATAGAACACATCAAGGTACACCTGAAAGCAGAAAGTTTTTATGTATATTCTACTCTATTCATCCTTGGACTTGACCAATAGAAAAGAAATCACCCCAAAGATGTAAAGGTACTATCCTTTCCCAGCAAGCTACAACACTTCTACAATCTCGCAAAGCATGTGTAACGTCCTCTCTTTCTTCTCACAAATACCACATTATCATCAGTGAGTATACCCCTACCAACACAGGCATAATTAGTTAGCTTCCTTTCCTGACTACAGAGCCACAATAACATTTTGCAACATCGAGAGACATGTAACTTCCACAACCTACTCCACAGACCTCTACCTTGAGGAATCTCATGGCCACACACAATTTGATAGGTGGATTGGACCAAAAGTTCTCCATTTCAAGAACCCCTGCTTCTTACTGAATCGGCAAGGTTCTTGCCAGGATACAAAAATAACTTTGTAATGGTGTGCAAAATGAAGTCATGGAGATACATACCAAATTTGTGCGACTCCCATTTACCAACAACATTAATATACTCCGTAACTTTGTTTTCTTTCATATTTTCTAGAACATTTGCTAACGCATAGGTGAGTAAATTCTCATGATGTGGTAACTAATAGTCCTCCCATAACTAAATATTAGATCTATCTCCAAGCTTCAACTTTAATCCTCACTTCATTACATCCCACGTCTGGTGTATGCCTCTCCAAGCTTTCGAAGCCAATTTCTTTTGTTCAACTGTGGGAATTAAATCACTCCCATATTTATATTTTTCTCACAATAACTTCACCCAAAGAGCATCACATTTAGTACCCAACCCCCATTCAAGTTTTATCATGAGTGCATTATTCTGTTTCTAGGCACTCCGTAAACTAAAACTGTCCTCCTCCTTTCTTCTGCATATGTTCTCCAACACAACTAAGTGGACTTTCTTGGTGGACCCCATGTTGCCCCATAAAATTTTGACACTTCTTGGCAAAATAGCAGTTTGCATAGTATAAACTAGAATGGCATATAGTACCGATGAAATCAAAGTATGTCTAGCGGCTATCAAAAGAGTATAGACCTTCCAACTTGACAATCTACTGTCCATTATATCCAACACAAATTGATACATTTGTTTTTAGACTCTCTTGTGATGTAGAGGCACCACATTACAAAGGCTAATATTCCAGAAATCTCAGAAAGTTTGGATCCTCTCAATTTTTAGAATAAGAGATATAATAGTGCCATTAATATTCTTAATCTCTACCAGATTTTGAAACACAGCTTGCACCAAGGTAGTGACATGTTGTCCTACTACTTCCCACTGGCTCTAATAAAACAAGGGGTTAAGGTCATCCGATCCCAGTGCTTTGAGGGTACCCATACTAAAAATAATTTATTTGATCTCACTTAAGGTTACCACCAACCCCAACATCTCAAGATTATCGTTTTGCACCTTGGGAAATGTGTTACCAAATTGGACTAAGTTATTTGCATTACTATCATCTAGGTATAGATTCTAAAAGAAATTCTTCCCCATGTGCTTCAACTCTTCTTGGTCATAACACCACTCATTATCATCTCCAATCAAAGCTTCCAGCTTTCACCATCACAATTCAGATGTTCTAGTTTGCTTATTGTAGCATTACGGGTGTATCTGTAGTCAGTTCTGCTTTAGGTACCCACACGGCAACCCGGTACCGTTACTAGACTCAGGTTTCTGGTACACAGCAAAGGCACACTCAAGAGAGGAGAAGAGAGTCTGTTTTTGTTCTTCACAAAGAGAAGAAGAGAGCTTCTATGTTGTTTTTCAAAGAGAACAACTTCTTTTTCACTTTTTTATATTGTGTCCCCTATTTATGTATGATCAGATAATGGGGGAGAGGGGGAGGTTTTCTAACTGTTCCCTCCATCAGTTTGAATATCTTAGGATATTCATACTAATGACCCAACTCTTTGGGTATTTACACTTCAGTCCCACATACACATATGTAGGTCTGGGCCTAATACACCAAGGGTGGACCGGCCCATTTTCCTATATCTCCCACTCACACTTGGTGGGTTAGGGATCATATACTCTATTTTTCTTCTTTCATACTAAGTGCTTTGCCATGATCGCTGACGTCTGCATCTAGGTGCTAGTACTAGAAATCCCTTTTATAGGACCAGCACAAGATAACCTTTCATTTGTGTAGCTTGCATTTAATAATATGCCTCAAATGTCCTAGATTTTACCAATATACAATTTTCTTGTGGCTAATCTAATCCCTCTTGAGTCAGTATATAACTCAGATAGCCTCAACTTATGCATAATATTCACACTTATAAAATTAACAAAATAATATCGCAAGGGTTAGTCACAGACACTAATATGGATGTGTATATTCTGGCAATCTTTCTTTCTCCCATATATCATTTTGATATGAATCAACCGCTTTCCTAGCATAATACCTTTGGTTTATATATAATTTGACCATAAGACATATACCAAAGTAGCAATCGCTGAAATATACCTCCATAATATTGTCAAAGTCAAAGGACATTAATGAAAGAATTATACCTTTTTGGAACTCACACAACAATGAAGCAGGGATTGATTCACTTGCTTTCCATTTAGGGTTCTTTAGCACATGTGGTATGAATCACATGTTACAGTATTCCTCTTATCCTTAAAGAGTGTATGGCATTTTGATTCTATCAACCACATTGTACAGACTTAAGTTTAGACACTCATAGTATCTAAACCCAAACTCTTCAATTTTATTCACATAATATGACGTCAATTTTGAAGAATTTGTTATCTGACAACAGGTTTTATGGATGTGGGTATCCATTGTTCGATCCATACCCTTACTCATGGATCTCATCTCGACTCACTGCACTTTTTAAGCCAAGGTGACACTTATTGTGTTTCTTCTCTACCATATCAGCACTCTTGCTGCTTTACTAGTAAACACGTCTCATCTTTGAACGCTTCTATAGCATTAAAGGCGGTTGCTAGTGTGAGAAAGTTTCCCTTTTTAACCTGTATGACATACTAGACATTGTATACTTTTACCCAGACATATAAGTAATAATAAATGACGTGATATCATTAATAAAAAATAAAAGTATTACATACAGTCTGCAACTTTACATTTTTAACATTCCAATAGCTTTTATATGTTTCTCAAATATTTCTTTTCCTATTAGCTTAGTCAAGGGATCTACAACCATACATTTGATTGAAATGTATTGTACAATTATAATTTTCTGTGCTTTATAATCCCTCACAAAGTTATACTTTATATCAATGTGTTTGGTCTTGCTGTGATACTTAGGGTCTTTAGTGTAGGCTATAGCTGCAGTATTGTCACAGTGTATCAACATTGGATTGGTACTCTCGTTCTCAAATCCTAGGTGTTCGATAAATCTCTTCAGCCAAACAGCCTCTTGCACTACCATAGTGCATGCCATAAATTCAGCTTCCATAGAGTATAAAGCAATGCACATATGCTTCTTGCTACTCCAACATATAACGTCGTTGTTAAGCAAAAAGGTGTATCCTGAAGTCAATCTTTGTTCTTCTTCATCACCGCCTATATCAGCATCAGAATATCTAATTAGGTGCAGATCACTTCCTTGATAACACAACGCATAATCAGTTGTGCCCTTTAAGTATCTCAAGATCCTTTTCACTACTTTCTAGTGTTTCTCACAGGGTTGGACTGGAATCTGCTAACTAACCCTATGGCATAACAAATATATGGTCTTGTATACATCATTGCATATAACAGGCTACCAACGGCACTGGCATATGGAACTCTTTCTGTTTTTTTATCTAATTGAGTTTTTGGACACATGTCAGAACTCAAGGCCACTCCAGTGGCAACAGGGATATCCATGGGTTTTCATTCACTCATATTGAATTACTCAAGTATCTTCTTGATATAATTCTCTAGTGAAAGAGTGAGGATTCTCTTGAAATGATTCCTTTGAATCTTGACTCCAAGTATGTATTCTGCTTCACCCATGTCTTTTATATCAAAATTTGATGAAAGTCATTCTTTAATAGCTATCACAGAGTAAAGACTATTTTTGGCTAAGAGTATATTGTCTACGTATAAGGATAATATCACAAAGTTACCCTTAAACCGCTTAATGTAGACACAGTGGTCTTCCTCTATCATCTGGAAGTTATATGAGGTAATCGCCTTGTGAAACCTCAAGTACCACTGTCTGGATGGCTATTTTAATCCAATAAATGGATCTTTTTAGTTTACACTTCTTGTGTTCAAACCCTTTTTCAATGAAACCTATTAGTTGTTCCATATAGATTTCTTCATCCAGATCACCATTTAGGAATACAATTTTTACATCTGTCTGATATAACTCTAAGTTTAAACTGTTTACTATTGCCAGAATAAGTCTTATTGAATTGAAACGCACAACAGGTGAAAAAGTATCCTCATAATTTATACCTTCCTGTTGTGTATATCCCTTTGTAACCAATCGAGTTTTGAATTTGTCAATTGATTCGTCCACCTTTCTCTTGATTTTGAGAACCCACTTGTTCCTAATGGCTTTACGCCCTTTTGGTAGATCAACCAATTCCCAAACTTAATTTTTCATCATTGAGTCCATTTCATCTTTCATTATTTTCTTCCATTCCTCCTTCGCAGGAGTTGTTAAGGCCTCATGAACAGTGTGGGGTTCATCATCCTCTTCTAGAGTAACTAAGAGTGATTCACCTTCTATTTAGAAACATCTCTTTGGAACACTTTTCCTGTTACTCTTTCTGGTAGGAGCAACTTACTTATCTTTTCTCATTTGTCTCAATTTTTGTGTTGACCGTTCTTGGCTCCCACTCATATTGATATGCCTAGACGATTCTGGTCTGTCAATTTGTTCGGCACTATCCTGTTCTTGAGTCTCATAAAGAGATAAATTGCAGTCAACATCTTCCTTACTGGGAAACTCTGTCTCAATAAATACAACATCTTGATTATGTTTCAGTCACTGTTCCATCTTCAATTTCACTTATGAATACATATCCTTTTGAGGGTTCAAAGTACCTTATAAAAATATATTTCTTTCCTCTAGGACCCAGTTTCCCATGTCTATGAGAGTTGTCATAGATATATGCCGTCGAGCCCCAAGGTCTAAGGATGCTTAGATATGGCTGACGTTTAATCCATAACTCATAGGGTGTGAGCGACTGACTTTGAAGGCACACTGTTAAGTATGAAGGTTGTCGTCAATAAAGCATCACCCCAATGTGAAATTAGAAGGTTTTCCTGAGCCATCATAGACCTAACCATGTCTAAAAGAGTTATGTTTCTTCTTTCGGCAACCCCATTCTGTTGAGGTGTGCCAGGGATAGTTAGTTGCCTAATAATCCTTTTTTTCTTCACAAAACTATTTGAATTGATCTGAAAGATATTCATGACCTCGATCAGTACGTAATGCCTCGATTCTATTGTCCATTTGATTCTCTACTTCATTCATGTATCGTCTAAAGCACTCTAGTGCCTCGAACTTATGTGAAATCAAATAGACATGGCCATATCGTGAAAAATCATCAATAAAGGTAATGAAATACCAAGCTCTGTGTCTCGCCCTCACACTCATTAGACCACAAATATCAGAATAGATTAATTGCAACGGGTTTTTAGCTCGTATTCCCTTACCGAATAGTTTTCTAGTAGCCTTACCAGCTAGACAGCTTTCGTATAATGGCATATCTATGTAGGGGATCACCCCCAACAAGCCTTCTTTAGCCAATTTAATCATTCTATTTTGATTAATATGTCCTAGTCTAGCATGCCAAATATTCAT
This sequence comes from Leucaena leucocephala, assembly GCA_037074615.1. Lineage (NCBI taxonomy): Eukaryota > Viridiplantae > Streptophyta > Magnoliopsida > Fabales > Fabaceae > Leucaena > Leucaena leucocephala. Next base: position 4,605,806 of record CM073527.1, read on the forward strand.
ATTAGGATTATTCGAAGTAATAGCAAAGCAATCATGAACATTAAAATCACTAGCAAGATCCAAAATAAAGAACTTTTGAAATCAGAAAGCTGAACCATAAAATATTGAGTTGCTACAAATGTCTACAACTTTACCATGAAAGCTTACATTAAACCCAAAGTCTAATAAGCAAATTACAGAAATTAAATTTCGTCGGATGTCAGGAACATGAAGCACATCATATAACATCAAAGTCTTTCCACCACGCAAAATAAGTTTGCATGTGCTAATACCTCAAACCTCGATCCTTGCATTATTGCCAATGAAAAGACACTTGCTTTGAAATAGCAACCGACGGTATTCCATGAAAGATCATTGATCTCAACTTACGTGGTATGTGAACCCTGAGTCAATAATCTAAGAAAAAGAAATAGGTTCTGTCAGAAAAATAGTACTAGAAACAAATAAGACATGTGAATTCACATAATTCACTGTTACCTTTTCGCTCTCGGCCTGCTTAGAACAGTCACGTGCGAAATGTCCCATATTATGGCAAGTAAAGCATTTGACCTTCTTTAGGTCTAACTTTTTCTTGCCTCCTTTCTTTCCCTTCTTCTTGTACTGTTGCTTGCCCTTCTTAGGTGGAGGATTGCATTTCTTCCCATTTTTATGAAATTTCTTGCCCTTTTTGCATTCAGGCTTTGATTGGAAAGGATCAGCACCTTCAGTCAAATAAGCTTGTCCAGTGGCCTTATAAGCCTCCAGACGTTCATCCTCTAGCTCCAAATTCTTAGCTACATCATTAAAAGTAATGATATTTTCATTATGTGTCATATTAAATTTCATGTGCTCCCAACTAATAGGGAGTGACCTGATGATAGCCTACACTTGCTATTCGTCAGATAGATTATGTCTAGCTTCCTTCAGTTCACGAATCATTATGAACATCTCTTGTAGATGTTGCCTCATAGGATTATTTAGTTTTAGCTTATAGGTATTGAATTTAATCATCAACCTTCTAAGCTTAGTCAAGGACACTCCCCCAAACTTATCCTTTAAGGCAATCCACATTGCTTGTGCCATTATATATGTCTCAAAATCACACATCAAATTATCAGCCATTGCACTCAACAGGGTGATTCTTACGATGTTATTCTTCCTTTTTCAGGATAAGTATGCTTCCTGGACTCTCCTGTACTGGGCCGTATTTCCAGGCTCAGGTTCTACCATGCCCATTGTTAATGGCTCAATTGCATCATGTTCTTCTAGAATATATTGGACCTTTCGGTGCCAAATATCCCAGTTGTCCCCGTTGAGTTTTTCCCCCTTGTTCAATTCAGCAATAATGTTCTTTGATGCTATTGTTCAATATCAGTTCTGTGACAAATCTTTCCCACATTAATTTATTGAACCATAGAATATTTAAGTGAATTTACATATATATATAGAGCACATGTAAAGAATACAATGTCACGTACTTTTATTATTTTTTTATCAGAAAATAATAATATCACTAGACCCATGATCAGGAGAATACGTTTGTACCTCCCATCACACAAGCACTAGCAACACCATTATTTTCTATCAAATTAATATAAGCACTATTCTCATCAAATATTGCTTTTCAGAATACTCATCATCTAAAAAAGCTCCCACTTATAAAAGGTATACATGAATCATAACTAGGATAAAGAAATAAAATGAAACATATTTTTCTTGCATATAAGGCATATAATAAATGACAAGTTTTTACAAAGAAAGAGTAATAAAGAATGTCCTTAACAAAGTAAAGCAATGGAAATCAAAATACAATATTCTAACATCATTTGATATGAGCTTTACAATATTCTAACATCACTTTTCTTAGCTTATTAAGCTCACGAGATGGATTTATAAGGTTAGATATAAATTCTATTGTTCTAAGCCAATATATTTTGCTCATGCGTCGTATTTTGGGCTTGCCTCTAACTCTTGTTGCTTTTATATATTCTATTATGACTTTCAAGTAGAGTTCAGTATGCTTCTTATATGTCATGCATTTAATATATTTACCAATCACGCCATTAACGCCTTTTATATTTGTTAATTTAGCTGCATCTTTTTCAGCTATGTTCATGGCCAAAGTAGGGGTTAGAGGTTGGTTCACTTCTTCTCCATCCTCAACTTGAGATTCACTTTAAAAGTATGCACCATCTTAGAATTTAAATCTGAAGACACCATTAAAGGTTGTAGAGGAAGTGGTTTGATGGGGAATAAAGTTTCTGAGCATGGTACGGAATCCTGGTTCCTCTTGTGGAACTTCCTCCATCAACTCCTCTGGGTCTTCTTCAGAAAGTTTATCAAGATCTTGTTCTGGATCCTCTTCAGGTTCCCCTTTGGGGTCCTCTTGAAGGTTTTCCTATAGGTTATTGACCTCATCCAAGAATGAGATGTCATCATTTAAAGTATATCCTAGAGGTTCAGTGCTAAATAAAGTCATTTTCACCTAAATAAAAAAATATTAATTATCATGTTTTCTGGAATTTTTAAACACAAAAAAACACCAGAAAATACACTGAATATTCATAAATAGGTCTAAAATTGCCCCCCAAAATTAGGCAAATTATATATCAAAATAAAGATCTTGATTTTAGGGATTTTTAGGAATAAACCACACCTCAATCGGAGGTCACACGCTCCCTCACGGGCCCCAAGAAGTACAAATTCAAAAAAAATAAAAAAATTGAATGAAGCCTACTCTTGGCCTCTGTGCACGCGCTAATCTAGTTCTGCCACAAGGCCATGCCACATGTTAGCACCAGAATTTCCTCCCTTTTTTTTTAAATTCTAATTTTTTTAGAGTGGGTCCGTGTTGGATCCACTGATCCGACCCAGTTTATTACCCCTACTTTCAAAACAAAAAAACATTTTTTTCCTTTTTTTTGGTTATCGGACTGGGCTGGACATTATAGTATTACGGGCGTACCTATAGTCAGTTCTACTTCAGGTACCCACACGGCAACTCGGCACCATTACTGGACTCAGGTTTCTGGTACACGGCAAAGGCACACTCAAGAGAGGAGAGAAGAGTTTGTTTATGTTCTTCACAAAGAGAAGAAGAGAGCTTCTATGTTGTTTTTTAGAGAGAACAACTTCCTTTTCACTTTTTATATTATGTCCCCCATTTACGCATGATTAGATAATGGGGGAGAGGGGAGGTTTTCTAACTGTTCCCTCCATCAGTTTGAATATCTTAGGATATTCATATTGATAACCTAACTCTTTGTGTATTTACACTTCAGTCCCACATACACATATATGAGTATGGGCCTAGTACACCAAGGGTGGATTGGCCCATTTTCCTACACTTATCAACACTGCCTTCCTTCTATTAATGTTACCAAATATAGTTTTGTTCCATTTGGCTACATCTTCTTGGAAATGACTAACATTCTCATCCCATCCTCTCGAAAGATGCTAAGAGATCCTTACCACCTCTGCAAAGCCTTTATTGGTGACCCAAGGTGCAAAAAACCCAAAACAGGTGAGCTTGCCGATCTCGTTGTGCTTCTCTACAAAGTTTCAAAAGAATGAGATAATGGTTTGATTTTAGCTTGGGTAAATATAGTGATAACACCTTCAAGAAATATTCAAATTAGCTCAGTTTAACGAGTACTCAATCAAGTCTACTATGTGAATGGCCTCGACTCCATCTAAATTTAGGACCCTAGAAATCCACTTCAATAATTCACTTTGACGAGCCCCATGAAGAGAAGTCTCTATCTGGGCCTGAGTTATAACATATAAAGTAGTGTTAAAGTTGCCTCCTATGCACCTTCAACCCACACCTATCTCTTCAATATTTTTAAGCTGCTGACATAACACTCTACAAGTGATATAGTTTGGACCTCCGTACACAACTGACAAGTCCCATGCAACACTTTTGCCTTTGTTGAATGTGCCATGCAGAAGTTGAGAATGTTTATGACCCACAGTGAAATCAACTTCATTATCCCACTTACACCAAATACCACCACTAAAACCATTTGTATCTACCACATCCATATTACTGAAGCTAACTCTTTTAGCTAAATACTTAAGTTTCTCACTCTTCTATCTTGGTTCAAGAACAGCTAAGAACTTAAAATCATACCATTTTCATAAATCAATGAGAAGTCTGGCAAAGGTCTTCCCTCCCACCCCACAAGTATTCCAAATTAAAAGGTTTATATTCATCATAAAAAAACATAATAAGTATAAAATGAACATAGTAGCTTAATAGATCACCGACCATACTCATAAGCCACCTGCACATTGACCACGTTATCATCATATTGTACCATGGACAACAAATTCAAATGGACAAAGAACTCATTATTATTTTGTTCGCCATGATCAATTGGGTTATCATTCTCTATCACGTCTTCTAGAAAACCATCAAATGCATCATCATTCAAGGAAGAATCATTCATTACCTTATTCATACTATTTTCACTAGGCTTTTCATCCACAATCATCTAACTACTCTCACCTACATGCTCACTGATACTTTAGGGCCCATTCACATTATCTGCCATGATGTTCTTTCCAATTCATAATCTAGATCTAGCTTGCATTAAGATATCCATTCCATTCTGCCCAACAGCTTCTATCTTGGATTTGTTTGACTTGGTTATGTTCACTCCATCAAAATTCTATTTGTTGATACCCATCGTCCATGCGTTCAACTGGCAAAAGGGTGAGACACAAAACCATTTGGAGCGTGTTCGATCCCTAGGGAGTATCACTTTATTGTGGTTCTAGTCGTGGTATTTAGGGAAGTATCCTAACTCCTGGGTGCTTAGGTTTACGCCTGAAGGTAATAGACGGCTCGCCCTAACTGATATTATTATCGCCTAGGAGGAAGGGAGACTTCGTCTTACCCTTAGATTGCCTAGGAAGGAAGACCTTTCCAAAAAATTTTCTATCAAAAAAAATTCTATTTGTTGGGCCCTTTCTTGTGGCCCACCTCTATTATTCTCTTTTCTTGAGGCCCAACTTCTCCTACACCTTGATTTTTACCAATGATCTTCTCTCTCCACTTTGACATGTCAGATTGGGTCTAGACTTCCTCCACATTCAACGCGTTAAAGCGTTATCCTAGCCCTCCCATAATATTGTTACAAGAGTCCCACCTTATTTCATTCCCCTTCCTATTTGGGTTTAGTCATCAGAGTCACCGTGGTCTTTAAACCACCATCTAGGTACTAAGCCCCTCAGTGGAACCTTCTTCTCCTCTACTTTTCTCTACAATATTTGAATCTACCATAGATGTCAAGTTTGATGGTTGCTCGTTAGAACAAGCTTGTTTTCCATTACCCTGCCTGCATGACCTTTTTATATGGGCAGAGACTTACATTATCTCCATATCAGCCACAGTTGAAACAAATCAAATGTATGCCCTCATATTGTACCCTATACGCCTTCCAATTAATCAAGATCAAAGGATGTTATGGCGCAGTTAAATCAAGCTCAACACATATTCTAGTAAATTGCCTCTTCTTTCTTTTAAAAGTTGGTTGGACAATCTTCAGTACCTTCCCAACCTGAGATCCCAGTACATGCAATATGCCCTGGTTATAGTAATCTAAGGATAAGAGTGAGATATATATCCAAGCGGCAATTTTCATTATTTGTTTATTCTCAAGGTCAAAATCTTGCTTCCAGGGTTACACCGCTATATAGTGATCAAATAGTAGGAATAGTCCGTAGTTAACACTAAGTCATAGTCCTCTTGGGTAGAGAATCTCATCACAAAGAAACTTGTGTGAGATATTTATTATTATAACATATTTAGATATTAATTAGGATAATTAATAAATATTTATGAGTGTGGCCCGTAGTCATTGGGCCCAGTTCAAGGTGAGTTATTGACTCAATTTGTTTAAGGTTAATTTTCTGATGGTGAAAATTAACAATTCAGTTTTATCGTGCTATCACTTTCTGAGTTCAGAGCGAAACCTAATTCTCAACTCACTTTTGAAGGTTCCCCACTGGTGATGGCAATAACATTTACTTCAGTTGTAGTCATTAGACTCGGATCTATAACCGTTTAAGCGAAGGCATGGTTATTAGCTGATGAGTAGGTAAGCATTTAATGTGTTGCCAGAAGTAGAAAGTTTCCATTACATGTAGCCTTCATCATTTCGAATAAGTAGCCTTTTCTAAATACGTTCAATCAAAAAGGATCAGTTAGTTGTTCAAAGCATTAATTGAGTATATAAACTATTAATAAATAACTTGTTTGAAGGATTGAGTTCATAATTAAATTTAGATGGTTTTTTAGAAACAATATGATGTATTAATCGATTGATGCATAGTTAGTATGTGAGATAGAAAAATATAGTATCACACTAATTAGTTTATTAAAGCATATACAATGTAAAATTGTGATGATAAGTTTTTCAAAAGAATTATTATGAAGAATAATGGGAAACATAGACAAATTATTACTTGAATCAATCATATAAATTAGGAAATCAGTTTGTACTTTAAAACATAGATATATTTGAAGTTTCTGAAGTTAATCAATTAATATTAATTAATCAAATTCCCAGTCGATTAATGTGTCTAGAAGAATTGAATTAGAAAATATTCAATAAAAATTAATCAAACAGTTAATCTGTTAATACAAATTAATCGATTAACAAATGGATTAATTGATTTATGTTTAATTTCACAAAATTGTGCTTCACTAATTAATCGAATAGTTAACAAATTAATATAAATTAATCGATTAATATAAGTATCTTTGTTTAAGATAAAACTATTTTTAATCTTGTAATCGATTAACCAATTAATTAATTTTAATTAATTGATTAACCAATTAATTAATTGGCTCATTAACTTACTTTTAGAAGGTTAGCTCTTTACATTAATCGATTAATGGCCACTTATTAATTGATTAATTGGTTTACATTTGTAAAACAAAATGTTGCACTTATATTAATCTAACATCTAACCGATTAATTGATATTACTCGATTAATTCAACTATCTTTTACTTTTAATAATATTTAATCATAGAATCATCTTGAGAAATACTTTTTGATAATATTTGAATATAGAAAATAACCTATCACTTTATAACACTATATTTTTCAAAAATATCTACAAAACATATTTTTGATTAAACTTTTAGAATGGACTAGTATCTTTAAATTATTCTTAATATAACTAAAGACTTTTTGTTATTTGGCATCATCAAAATATATTTAATCTAACATTTCTTATATTTTATAACTTGGTTACCACTCAATTATTCAAATACTTTTTTTTAAAAAAAAAGTGTAGGGTCCAGCATATTAAACATCTTAAACTTGAAAGGCTGAATTGGACAAGTTAAACTTCAGAGATGAACTAAATCAAAACTACAATCACTAAATAATTAATTTTTCCAAAATTTTTCATACATTAAAATAAAAAACTATCATTTTAAAAAATTGAATAAAATAAAAATTTCAACTATCCAAATTTAATTTAAATAGTCCAGGTATAAGATAATAAAGATGATTGAGCCGAAAATTACAAACACGTGAGTGTATTCGTATGTATTTATGCATGTATAGCTAGAGAGTTTTAAAAAATATGCATAGTGAATCCTAATTTATTTTTTATATTTGCAGAATAGTCAAATCCTAGTTCATCAAAAATTTTAATTTTTTTTCATTTTTCTTTGGAAAATCATAAAAAATGATTAGATGATTTCCTTATTTAGATGAGAAAGAAACTTTATTCATTTGGTAACGATTTTCCACTTAATTGGTGACCACAATTATGAGCTTATTATTAGAAATGGATGAATATGTTAGGTATTATGGAGGTTTTGTCTTTGCATAGTTGAATGCTTATACAATTTTGAGTTAGATAGATGTTTTAATTGACTACGGAAATACCAACAGGGATTGATCTAAGTAGTAAGCGGTTTGGTATCACTTAAACGAGGTCTTGAGTTCAAGCATTAGTATATGCAAAAAATCCCCGTTAGGAGACTCATCTACCATAGCCAGGTGCGCGACACGAGTTTGATCCGGATATAGTCAAGACAAAACTCCAGTAAATCAGGCGAGCAACTGAAACAAAATTGACCACGGAATTTTTGTTTTGAGAGTTAGTTGATGGGAAGCGTAAGTTTGACTTATAATATATATATATACTACAGATTTTTGGAATATGAATTCATTCTACGCAAGAAAACATTAATTAAATGAATTCACTGAACAGACAAATTATGATGACCATTCTTATATTAATTAATTGATGATTTATTATTAAATTACCATTAATTATATATATATATATATATATATAATTTATGAGAACTACTTACATACTCTGATACATCATCTGAACTTTGTCAAATCGAAACACAATAACTAAACATTTTTAATCCTAGTTGACTAATGATTTATATGAAATAATTCATATTTGATATTTTTTAAAATTAAAATATATATTTTTCTTAAAAATAAAGTAAATCATGAACTTTTTTTAGACGAGTCATTACCTAAATTGTTGCATTTTGTTAGATAAAATTCAGATGGCATTACACTCTTAGACTAAAGTATATAAGTATTTCTCCCAAATTATTAGGTGATGTTACACATTATCCATTTCACTATTTTTAAGAATAAATTGAGTTTTTTTATTTTTAATTTTAAACAATTAATATAGTAATATAAAATTTATAACAAATCACACAAAGTCAAGAAAAGTATCTTATTTTACAAATTACATGAGCTATATATGTTGTTAAACATGATGCTAAGCATCAAATCCAAATCCCACATATTTGAAGTCAAAATTTTCAAATTTAAATGTGTTCTTTTCAAATTCTTTCTTCCAAAAAAAATCATATGTACCTTCATATTTCTTTAGTTCATTTCATTTCTTCTTCTTTTTTTGTTATTTTTCCCTTATCTTTTCTTCCTTGTTTCCCATTGGGCACTCTATCCCCTACCCCTCTTCAGTTGTTCTATATTTATTTTATGTATACATATCGATCTTTGATATATTTTTCTAAATGATACTTATAAAAAATTGAAAAGAACAGTATACGTCGTGTTCAATTGAAATTTTAGTTCTGAGTATTGGACGTGTTTGCTCGGTCAATATGAGATTGTGAACCCAAAGTTTGATTTATGCCTATCTCTTTCAAACCCGTAGTGGCATAAGCTTCTTCATCAACATCTTGTTGATGGTTTTTTCTTGTTGCGACGTCACTATTGCGAGGATTTTTCATTGGGTGTATCACTTGCTCATGTTCTGTTGAAGGATCTTCAACGTTGTGTTTGTGGTTGGATATTTATGTTACAATGGGTATTGTAATAGTTGTATATGAGGTTTATATGCCATGTCTTCTGAACTCTCTTAAAAGCCAGTGTCTATATGTTGTTGTCATGTGTCTGCTATCATTTATTGTGTCATTACGTGACTGAACTCATCTGCTTATTTAATAAATTGATTATTTTATCAAAAAAAAGAAAATATATTATATATTCAATCAGTTCATGCATATATTTTTCTTTTTTCAATTTTTTTTCTTGTGAAGTAGCCTTGAGCAAAGGCATGCCAAAGGTCTAAACCTCAAATTTCTATGAACTGGCCAGCTGACTTGTAATCAAGGAAAAATAAGTGCTCAGAGTACTTTTTCACAACTTCTCCGAATGCGAGAATTAAAAAGCAATTTAAAATAGATGTGAAAATTCAGAATTTGGAAGAAATGAAACTTATTGATGCTTCCCCCACATACAATTTTGTTTGTAACATTTCTAGGCCAACTTTATATGCATACACAGACTCATACTACAAACAAATAGATATTTTATAATGATTATTTAATAGCATTTCTAGTGATTTTAACCACTAGGAAAAAAAAGTTTTCTAGTGGTTGAGCCAACTGTTTAAAAAAAGTTTTCTAGTGGTTGGCCCAATAGCTAAAAAATCTAGTGCTAGAAACATGTTTCTAGCTATTCTAGACAACCACTACACATAGTGGTCAAAACGTTTTAATATTTTTAGCAGTTCAGTAAAATGATAAAACAAACATAGTAGGAGAAGCCAAAGGGATGACGTTATTAGCAGTTCCCTGAACTACTACAGAGTGCATGGTGGCTGTTGGGAGACAAAATTTTCATGATAACACCAGAATTTCTAGTGATTGGGAACCGTTAGAAATGTAGCTTCAAGATATGAATTTTTAAAATTTTGGTCCCGCGTTTAGTCTCCACATTTAAATTCTTTCATAGATTTGTTATTTTCTAACAGTTATAAAACTGCTAAAAAGTTCATTCCAAGTGGGAAAAAATAAAAATCTATTTTTTTATTATTATAAAATATAATATTATTAATTAGGAAACTATTAGATATATTATATGAGATGATTATATTGATATGTGTATTAGCAATGTATTCCAAGTTGTATATAAAAATATATTGTGATAAATAATAAGTAATTAAATTATTATTCTATCATATGAGTTTAATTTAGTTTGTCAAGCAAATTGAGTTAGAGATGCAAGAATTGGATATGTGATAGTTTGTAGGATTGAACTTCAATTTATAAGTTAAAAAATTGGTTAGACTGGGTGAGATGAAGAAAGAAAATTTGAAAGAAGAAAATATAAATATGTTAGTAAACTACATATGAAAATAAATAAAGATGTATAAAGTAAATAAAGCCTTACCATGTAAAGAAAAAATGATGAGGAGAAGGAGAGAAGAAGGAATTTTAAGGAAAGATTTGAAGGAGAGGAAATGGAGGAAAAGGAACATGGGAGTGAATGAATTAGGGGTGAATTAGTATTTATAGAGGTCTGAGAAGCATTTCTGGTGGTTTTGCTTATTGCTAGTGGTTTTGTGCATTTCTAGTGGTTTCATTATTGAGACAATCTCTAATGCTTCTTAGAACCACTAGAAATGCAAAACAATTAATTTTTAAAAAATTAAATCAATTTTGATTTATTTATACATATTTAATTTATGTATAAAAAGAAATTATTACATGAATAATAGAGATCAATGATTATATTATTCTTGATCATCATCCTGCCTATAAAGAGTAACTAAAAAAATTATTATTAAGATTATTAAATATATTTAAGAAAAAATTGAGTACTATTTAATTTAATAAAATAAATATACCTAACAATCGCTAAATTATCGCCTTCTTGAGGGAAGAAGTCTTCAAAATACGTTGGTTGGAAGGGTTCATAAGTAATGTCATCATCACCCATGTCATAAAGATGATGAGGCATGAAGTGAACGACCATATTCCAGTCTTTATGCTTCTCATTGTGCATATAATAAACCTAGTGTGCCTCAGACACACAAATATATAGCTCGTCAACTTCAGATTCCTCATTATGAATAAGTTTAGATAAATTGATAGAGGTGATACTCAAGTGGTTAGTGTTGAGTCCCCGTAAAGTTGTCATGTTTGCCCACAAGCACTTAAACAGTGTTACAGTGAAAAGCTAGTAACTTAACTCAATGATGTCAATCAGCTTTACATAGTAATTGACACCTCTAAAATGCATAGGCGTCACTACTGCTAGCATAACATCTCATCCCAAATGTGCCACAAACTCTAGAGTTTTGTGGGAGCAACCCTAATCACGTGCAGCAGTATAGAACTTGAACTCGTTGACATTATCCAATGTATACCTTCTTGCATGATCTAATGGACCGAGGGAAAGGGTTCTGATTTCATCTGCATATGGGGCTGAGATCATTACATATTCGGCGTGTGAACCATTCAGGGAACTCTCTGTAGAATTTATTCTCAATCTCAATCAAACACATTTGCCCTCGTAGTTGCCGCTTGAGAAAGTTTCTAAACTTACTACAATGAAGTGTAACTTGTTAGAGTCAATGAGGAATACATATAAAGTATAAAAGTTGGTGAGCGCATGATACTTATTGCATGAACATTTCGCTTGGCTGTAATTTATCAAGTAGCATCGACGTTTCAAGCAGTTGGCAACCGCTAGAAACATCGCACTTGGAGGGAAAAAGCTTTTATGAATTTTTGGATAATATATTAAGTTAAAATCGTAATAACCAATTGTAGCTTAAAATTACGCAAAAAATTATACATGTTAGAAAGTATGTTTTGATTATGACAAATGGTAAAATCTTTTTTAGTAATGTTAAAATGTCAAATGAAATCCTTAATAGTTTTATAATACTTTTGAGAAAATGATTTTAAAGCTTTAACAAATATGGGAGAAAATGAATATTTTCACAAGATTGATTAATTACATGTTTTGATTATACCAAATGTGATTCAAGTTGCTTCTATGTCAATACTGTTATTTTAATGATTTACTGAATTAATCGATTAGGTAATCGATTAATATAAATTAAGGCATTAATTAATTGACTGTCTGAAATGTTTTATATTCACTTTTTATTAGTTAATAGATTAGTCAATTAATTAAACAATCAATCGACTAATGAATGTCCATTAATCGATTGATCATTCGATTAATATAAAGTCATTGCTCTCTGAAATTTAAAACATAAGTCAATTAATCGACTAGTTAATCAAATAATCTAAATTAATGCATTAACTTTTCAATTAATCAGTTCAGAATCATTTTGTAAAAAATTAAATCTGAATGCATTAATCAATTGGTTAATTGATTAACTTACAATAATTGATTGTTCGATTAATATGTTTTGAAAATCTTTCTTTGTCAATTTTTCCAAAGACATTAATCGACTAAGGATTCGATTAATCAATTAACTGTTCGATTAATGTGTTTTGAAAATCTTTCTATGTCAATTCCTCTAGAGATATTAAGCAACTAAGAATTCAATTAATTTATATTAATAGATTAGTTGTTTTATTAACTTCATATATTTTAATGATACTTCTCTATTTACACTAAAACTACTTGTATCTCTCCAAGCTATATATGTTTGATTCAAATCTAAAATATATTTATGTTTATTATCATTGTTTATTATAAATCATTTGAAAAACTTATCTTATCAAATTATATTAATATAGAGGAACTATGAAGAAGGCATTGGAAGAAGAAGGTATTAATCGACTATAAATTGGACTAATAAAGTTCAAGAATCAAGGAATGAATCAAACTCTTCATTGAGTAAACAAATGAGTGAAGGAATAGCAAAAGGAGAACATGATGATCGATAAATCAACTCAAATATGTTTATTTTACTGAATTAATCGATCAATTACAATTAATCGATTAATCTCTTCATTTTTCACTACTCAGTCCTGATATGTGTCAACATAGGTTGAGTATTTTAACCATATCTCAAAATCTACTTATCCTATTGAGGTGAAACTTAATTCATATGAAACTAGACTCAAAATGCAGTTCAATGAAATTAATTCCATCACCAAAGAGTCTCATATGAGGGAGATATGTCATTCGCAATATGGAACATAGGATTAACACTTTGGCCATGATTTCTACTCACTAAATTGATTATATCTTTCCATCTACAATGAATTTTAGAGTCAAACTTGGTTAAAAAGTAGACATAGAGATATTTTTTAGGATAGGTCATTTTAGATGTTTAGAGTTAAACTGAGGAAGTTATGATAATTGAAGCTAACTATTGTTCTTGAACTTAGATAATTAAAAGATGGAAGAAAGTCAAGTGCTACACAATTATTACTAGAACTTCTCTTGATTGTATCAAACTTCATTTAAAGTATCTAAAGACATGATTAGAAAGTCAAGTTGTTTTTAAACCACTAGAAATGTGGTCAAATGGGTTAGAATTCCTACCGGTTTATCCCATAACCTCTTGAAATCATATGAGTTTCTGGCGGTCCACATGAACCGCTAGAAACTAATAGTTGCTAAAACAAGTTTTTTTGTAGTGACGTATCTTAAATTCTATGCTTTTCTTGAATATGGGAATTAGAACTTGAGTTTTCATTCCATTATAATTTCTAGGTTGAGTAGTTTGCATTTGGGTATAAGTTTCTTTGGTATTTCTCTCAGCATCAAATGTCATCAGGACTAAAGGGGATTGGGTTTTAGCAAAAAAAGTGAGTCCCTCACAATATGTGGAACTAAGATTCAAATTTTTATTATGAGAGATATACTCACATTTAGTATCTAACATTGCCTTTAATAAAAAGATATATTTACTTGAAAATATGTCATTGTGCCTCCAATAGTTAAAGGAGATTTGGAATTTTTTATGTATGACTATATTGTCACTTTTGGCCATATGTCTAGAGAAGTAAATAGTTGTGTAGATTAGCTGGTTCACTATGTACATTATCTAGATGATGAAGTTATTACCATAAATACCTCTGTTAAGTGTAGTAGGCCATATGGGAAGTAGAATTTGAGTCACTATTCCACTATGACATGGTTTCTAGGTTGAGTTTAATTTGCATTATAGGCATGAGTTCCTGAGCTCCCTAATAGCTACCTCATAGGCCTAGATATATAGGCCTTTAGTTCCTTATTTCTTGCTCTTGTATACTTAACGTAGAAGCTATATAATTAATTTATAGAAATTAAAAAAATTAGTTAAATTAGTTATTTGCTTTTGAATTGTATGTTGTATTTCCTAAAATATCATCTTTAATTATTGTATTTGAATTGTACCACTTAATAAAAGCTCCTTTAATATATAAAATCAAGAGGGATGGTTTGAAAGAAAAAATATAAAATTGAGAGACAAAGTTAATTTAGACCATATTTTTTTACCAAAGTAATTTAACCCTTTGACTAGTTTCTATATTTAGGATAGAAGAGAGTATTAAGGAAAAAAGGAACATAATTAAGTAAATACATAGCAAGTAATTAATTACAAGGAAATTACCAAATTACTTAGTTTATATTGCAAAAAAAAAATTGTTTACAGCTATTTTTATCTTTTATAATTGAGGATGATCTTGACTTCAAATAGTGTTTTGCTATTAACAAGATGAAAACTATAAGTGGAAGAGAAACCATATGAGTGGACACATTAAGAGTCACAAAATTTCTAACGTCCTCAAAATTATTGCATAAAACAAAGGCCACCCTGAATTATAATTTGTCCTTATTATTACTAATATCCCCATAAAATTATTGGCACTAAATTATTGTCTTGGTTGTGATATTGTATTGGATAGTTTCTTTACTATAATTTTCCTATGAAAGAAATGTCATTTTCTATCAAAAATCTCCCTATTCGGTTTTATTCATATTTTGGTTTATTGGTTTGATTCAACTGCTTTTTTATCCAATACAGTGGATTATATATTTATATATGATATCCTATGCATCAGATTTGTCTCTCCTAACTGTAAAATATTCAAGTCAATTGATTATATTATGAATACGAAAAAGATAAATAAATATATTACTCTTATAATCTTTAATATATGATCTAATTGGAAAGTATATCTTAGTTATAAATATAAGACATATTTTTTATATTTATCAACTTTTCCAAAATTCCCCTATACACTTCTAGAAAAAATGCTTTTCATGGTGCTACTTTAGAGCAGTTATCCTAAAAACTTTGTAAGAAAAGGCAATGACATTTTTGTAAACAGTTGGCTGTTAAAAAAACTTTTCACCACAGTTAAAACCATCGTGAAAAACACATAAAGGTGTTTTTCTTTAAAAACACCGTGGAAAGAAGTCCAACCCAGTAAAAAAAACTCGATTAGACAAAAAGGTTATCATGGCATTTTTATAAATGTAGTGGTTAGTAATTAGCACGGCTTTTACAAAAAATCACTATAAAAAGTAATCCAAATTTTAAAAAACCCTATTGCGATTATAGTTTTGCTTTCACTTTTTTACATCCGTTGTGGTCCCTTTTGTCTGATTCACCACCGTAGACCTCCACGAAGTTGATTGTTCGCATTTTCCTTTTATTTTCAGTGCCTAATCTCCTGTAGTTAATGTCACCATTGTTCATCGTCATTCTCGCTGTAAGTCATCATTTTCCTTTGTCATTTGCTCATTTTTATTATTTTTTTTGTTGTTTGTTATTTATAAATTATAATAGATCATATGGGCTATCTTCCTTTTATTAAAGATTTTATTTTTGTAGTGTTTGGATTGTTATATTGGTTTCTATTTGTTTATGGGTGTATTTTTTGTGAATTTTGAGAAATAATACATTGTGATTGGAACTTTTTGTTGTTAATTGGCTTTTTCAATACATTGGTTCCTATTTATTTTCTATTTGTTCAATACATTGTGAAAGTTTTATAGTGCTTATTTATTCATTGACTCCTATTTGTTTATTCAATATTTTTTGTTGTTAATACATTGTTAATTATTTGTAGTGTTTGGCATTATTGTTTTATTTTTTGTTTGAGCAATGCAATTATTATTTAGGAAAGTTATAAATTAAGTTAAAAGTTTTAGTCAACAAGGAACTTGATTCGCAAGTTTGATGGATTTGGTTATCATTTAATTTGGGATTATTTATATTTAAGGGGAAACACAAAATTTGTATAACATATAAAAGGTCAGTATATTCCTTTTAATTTGACAACTATGATAAATAATGATGTAGAATAATTGATTGTAGTTGGATGAAAGTTAGGAGAAGTACTGAGGAATATGAAGATGGGGTAGAAATATTTCTTAAATTTGTTTAGATAAATGCTTATAAGAAAAGTGATGAGTTGTATTTTTGTGCTTATGTCAATTGTTTAAACAATAATTGATTGTCTATTATTGATATAAGATAGCGTCTTATATGTGACAGGATAAATTTAAGATATACAAATTAGATTTGACATGGTGAAATTAGAAAGACTCCCTTGAATACAAAAGAGGAAGTTTTGAATGATAACTTTAGGAATAGAATTTTGAATGTGTTTTGTGATGTTGGAGCTGAGTCATTTCTATAGTTCTTTTCGATATGTCTTTTCGATATGTGAAAGTTTACTAAGTGATGTTGAGATGTCATTGTACTTAGGGAGTAAAGATGAGTACACAAGGTTGAAATTCCTGTTACGATTGAGGAATTTGAAATCGAGAAATGGTTTGACCGATTCTAGTTTGACATAATTGCTCGAGTTGTTGAGTGATGTGCTTCCTATAGGCAATACACTTCTAAAAAGAATGTACGAGGTAAAGAAAATACTGTGTCTAATAGCTTTATTCTATAAGAAGATATATGTGTATCCTAACGACTGCATACTTACAGAAATGAGTATGAAGAGCCGAATAAGTGCCCCAAATGTGGTACTTCAAGATAAAAAATAAAGAAAGATAGTGATGATTATGATGAGATTACCAAAGGCTTGCCTTCAAAGGTGTTGTGGTATCTTCCAATAATATCACGTTTAAGCATTTGTTTGCTAAAGCCACAGATGCAAAGAACTTGAGATAACATTCCAAATGGAAAAATAAACAATAGACAACTTTATCACTCAACTGATTCTCCTCAATCTTCTTTAATCTTCCATATTGGCAAAGTGTTCAAGTGAGACACAGTTTAAATGTCATGCATGTGGAGAAAAACTTTTGTGAGCCTTGTTGGCACGCTTCTGCATATAAGTGAAAAAAAGTAAAGATAGGATTAATTCTAGACAAGACTTAGCTGAAATGGGAATAAGAGCACATTTACATCCACAACAAAGAGATGGTAATAAGAGAGTTTATATGTACCCAGTGGCACACACATATCCAAATATGAGAAAATAAGCTTATGTGAGTGTTTGTATAGTATTAAGGTTCCACAAGGGTATTCATCGAATTTTAGAAAGTTTATTTCAATGCAAGATTT
This sequence comes from Leucaena leucocephala, assembly GCA_037074615.1. NCBI lineage: Eukaryota > Viridiplantae > Streptophyta > Magnoliopsida > Fabales > Fabaceae > Leucaena > Leucaena leucocephala. The sequence continues at coordinate 4,623,544 of CM073527.1, forward strand.
GAAGATAACAAGTATAAAGTCTCACGATTGCCACATGTTGAGGCAACAATTATTACCAGTGGCTATTTGAGGCATTTTCAAAGATGATGTGAGGAATAATATTACTAGATTTTGTATGTTCTTAAATGTTGTTTACAGAAAAGTAATTGATCCTACTGAGTTTGATGAATTGGAAAATGGAAGTTATGTTATCCTCTCTCAGTTGGAGATACACTTTCCTCTCTCATTCATCTGGTATATGAAATTAGACTTTGTGGCCCTATGAGTTTAAGGAGGATGTCCTATTTGAGAGATACACAAAAAATCCTTATAGGATACTCTAAAAATCCTTAGCTACCCAAGGTATCAATTGTTAAGAGATATGTAGTTTATGAGGCAATTAAGTTTTGTAACTCATATCTTGATGGTGTAAAGGCAATTGAACTTCCTCAATCTCGGTATGATCAGGGGAGAAAAATAAGGAAACTTGGGGTACCAAAGTGAAGTCCATGTCTTTTGAAGTGGTAATGCAAGCACATCTTTATATTTTGAACAATAAAGATAAAATTATGCCTTACTTGGATGCTTAGGAATATGAACCCAAGAAAGAGCAATATATAACTAGCTAATCAGCACAACAAGTCATTTACAGATGGTTCAAGAAAGAAGTACTAAAGGATGACAATCCTTTTGAGATAATATAAAGGCTACCTATAGGGCATTGTTTTGAGGTTGTGTTAGGAAGGATATGACATAAATGGTTATTTTTATTAAACAAAATCCCAAGATGATAAAAGTATTATGCAAAATAGTGGGTGACGGTTGTAGCAAAGCGAAACATTTTGCTAGTTCAAAAGATAAAATGCCAAAATTGGCATCCATGCCATATTATGGAGTGAATGAAGATATTTGGGAAGTTAATTACTCCAAGTTTCAAGTTCTAGTCTTCAAATATAAGTGGGTTAATAGTAATACTATGCAAGTAGAGAAAAAAATTGAATTCATTTCAGTCAATCTTTAGAGAGTTAGATTATGATATAAAGACAATAGGTAAAAATAGGGCATTATTTAACAGTTATATCGGTCATATAGTACACTATAAGATTAGCATCTCCTATGCCAATTAGAGGTGGTAGACCAGAAAGACAAGGATATGGGTTTGAAGGATATTTTGGTACATTTTTAATTCTATATTTCATCTAACTATTTTAGTTATTAATGACTTTTATCCTTTATTACAACTTCATTTTATTTATTTTTTGCACTTAACTGTAGCAATATTTTGATATTCTCGTAACAACAAAGATGAGGCATCATATCTTAAAGCAATGCAATGAATAGTAGAGACTTTAAGTCTAACCTTGCAAATGATTACCTTCGAGGAAGTAAGATGGGTGAGAATCCAAAGGACACATAACCCAATGTTAGTAATGAAAAATGGACAGTTTCTTCAACGATGAGAAGAGGCTACTTATAAAGTTTTATATATGTAAACTTACATTTTAATTAGCTTAGATAGCAATGAATTTACATTTTAATTAACCAATGTAACTTTGTTTCATTTTCATAGGTTGTGACTAACAAGAATTAGGAAATAGCCAAGAAGAATGTGTACAAGCATTATATGTCTCAAGGGGGTTACAACGATCTAGAAAGCAAAAGTTTCATACTGCGTAGCAAGCTGCTATATCGGACCCTACTAGAGTTAGGAAAACCAACCAATGTTCATCTCAACAATAAAAATGGAAAGCGGCGAGGATTAAATAAGGATAGTAGATCACTCCAGATGTTACTACTATTACTAAGAGGATTTTAAGTAATTAATTTAAAAGTAAGAATTTAGACATGATTACATGTTGTTCAGTTATTTTAAATTGGTTACTTCTATGTTATAGTATGCACTGGAGGACAAGCTACCCAAGGATCTTTCGTTCCAAAAAAAATGAATGAATATCTTAGAGATAGCTATTTGGAGGTCTGACCACCTAGGTCGAGTAAGAGGTTCCCCTAAAGGAAATATTCAAAAAGAGTCTTTTGGCTTCGCACAAGAAGACAAGTATAGTCTCTATTAGACATATTGTCCAAAGACAAGCTCCAAAAGTTTTGAAATAAACTTACTACACAACATCAAGCGGAGATGCAAAAGATACGCTAGGAGATGGATGTCAGACTTAATCAAGGCATCAAGCTATGATGATGATGGGCTTCCCCACTGTTGTCCAATTTTTAGAGGTTATAAATATCCACTTCTTTCAAGGGATATTTAAAATGTATTTTGTTTCGGGTAATTTCTTTCATACTTTTAGGGTTCTTCTATAGTGACAAGTGGTAAGGGCAACAACAATAAGGAGAAGTTTGTCTCCCAACCATCTGACCCTGACCCTGACTAGATTGAAGACAAGGGGTAAACATATGGTCTCTTCATTCTGATAGACAAAGGGACGACTAAAACCCTTGCTCCTTGGGGTACAGTATACGCGGCTGCCACAACAATTCACCATAAGATAATCCAAAGGACAAAGCGAAGGTGACAATACATAATATCAAGCGAAGTTGACTGTACATAATATCAAAGAAGGTTTTGGCACTACACCAGTTCCCTGCCCCACTGACGAGGTCCATATATTTGACGATGCTCTAGGGCATTTTCTTATGTAGCCAACATCTTTGATCAAAAAGAAGAAGGTGGTCACATAAGAGCCAAAATCAAATAAGGTGCTAGAGAAGCCAACATTTAAGGAGGTGTCACAGAAGCTGATGTCAAAGAAGGAGATCAAAGACAAGCTCAAACCTTTTCGTCGGACCATATCCTTGATATTTGACAATATGGTAACTTTTCATACTATGGAAAATGATATGAAGGAAGCACTTAGTTTCACAATTCCATCAGGGATTTTGAGTACAAATAATCTGTATAAATTTACTTTAAACAGGAATAACATAATACAATTCCTACATATTCATATACTGGATTAAGCTATCATCCAGTTATCCATATTGTAAGTTACAAATTTATTTTAATACTTTATACTTTATCATAGGCACATTAACCCCTTTCTCTTTTGAACAATAGCCACTTCTATCGCAAATGCTAGGACGAAGAAAAAGGAGACATATATGGCTTTATGTGTAGGAATTGAAGGATGATGTACATGTTGGATGTCATGACCCAAATCAAGAGGACGATGTATTTTACATCTTATATTAAAAGGTAAGTATACTTTTATATTTGGCACACATATATACATATTATAATAAAATCATCTATGATGTGGTTGATATTTTGTAGTATGCATTAACTCTACTAGTCATTGCCCCTCAATATAATGTTGTTTATTGGTTCGATTCAATGTTTGGGCAACCTTATCCCAAGATCGTATACATTGTCAACATGTGAGTTTTTGCTTATAGATTTATTAAGCATAAAATTTAGCATGCTATATAATATCTTTTTTTCAATTGGCGATAGGGTTGTTCAAGACGTCAATTTTTTCAAAGCGCATACACATGGTATTAATCCTACATGGATTTTTCCTAAAATAAGTTATTTTTAACTAATTAAGTTTTATTTTTATAAATTTATTAAGTATAAAGTTTAATATTCCCTAATGTGCTCTATATTTTTTTTATTTTATTAGTATTGCCATCGACCTAACAATGTTGAATGTGGATACTATATGATCTGCTACATATACAAAATTATTGAGATATGGCTAATGGAGAAATTATATGAGGTATGAAGATGACATGATTAATATTTGGTTATTCTTCAATTTATTCACATCTTTAATACTTACCTATTACTTCTAATTTAGAGTCGTTTGATAACAACTTGAGCTATGAAAAGGACCTAATCGACTCAATGAGAGATGATTTGATAAGAACAATACTTCTACACGTCTTGAAGATGAAGTACTTGTCAAACATTTATTAAACATTTTATCAATATTTTTTAACTTGTTTTGGATTGATCATTGAACTATTTCCTTGATGCATATTGATGTACAAAGAGTTATTTGGTTCATTGAAAGTTTACCAATTTGGATTTTTTAATTACCATTTATATTTTGGCATTACTGATTTCATACTTTGCTGCCTAAATATTGATGTCTTGATGTTGCTAAATGTATGATGGTATAAAATAAAAAATTAACAAATATATATACACACCTTTCTATGGTGGTTAAATGGAGAACCATCAAGGAAAGACTAAAAAGGAAAAAATAACAAACTTTTCACAACAATTAACTAGAGAACCACTATGGAAAGTGGACAATTCACAGCAATTGTTGAAACACGTCATGGAAAAACAATGTTCCATGGAGTACAATTAACAGCGGCTAATATAGTAACTGTCCTTAAAGGTAACACTTTTTAAGGCTTTTTTTTTCAAAAGCGCAGTGAAAAGTGTGATTTTTATGGTGGCTAAAAATTGATAAAATGTAGACTTGTTACGTCATGAGAATTCATATCGCTCACAAAACTACAATAAAATATCATTTTTAACTGTTATTAAAGGCATTTTTTTAATAGTACTCGCTAAACAATAATTAATCAGGAAATGGAGGGAGTTAAAGAAAATGATCATGGTATTTTAAAAAATTATGTTATATTAACTAATTAATTTAAATAACTTTCTTAATATATTTAAATTAATTAAATAAATCATATATTAAATAGAAATTTGCTACTTATTAACTATCCATCTTTTAGTGTATCTATATCAATGTATAGAATATATATATATATATATATATATAATATGATAAAGTTAAAAAATAAGGAAATAAAGAAATTAAATGGAAATGTATTCACAATTACAATTAAAGTTGAGTAAATATCATTCAAAATTACAAAAAGCAAATTCGATCGCCAAAGTCTAAATCAAGTAATATAATAAGTAAGCCTTAAAATAATAATTCTCTCGTCTAGTAGAAAATTGTTGTTTTCATACATTCTAAAGAGAGCAAAAAAAAGAACAATAGATTTTTACAAAAAAATTATAATCCTGTTTTATATTACATGAACAGTATACAAACTTTTCTGAATGAAGTTTTCAATATATTTTAATTACATATGGTATTCTTGAAAGGGCTTAAGATATGCCAGAATGGAAGTTTCTAAAATGTAATGATTGATAGTAACTTTGCATAATGTGGTGCTTAGAGAGACAATGCTTGGATCTCCTCTTGGAGAGCATAATTAAGGAAATTTGGAGTCTCATGACATTGGAATTTCTGAACATAAAATCAGATCATGTTTATCCAACCAATGTGCCAAAAATTGACTAATGAGAATCGCTATTATACTTCTTCATTCGTTAAATAATTAATTTATAAAAATTATTTAAATTAATTATTTATAAATAATATTTGTTAGTTTTTAATAATATACAATCTTTAATCATTTGTGTTTAAAACTTCTATTTCATATAAACTCATTTAACATGTAAATAAAAATAATTTAAAAATATATATATATATTGAGGTCTTATATATTTAGAATTAAAATATATAAATTTCTTAATTTATTTTTATATTTAGGATCCAAAAAATATTACTGTTTGTTTTTATACTGCCATAAGAGGTTGATCGATTTAGACTAATAGACCATCTTAGTCCATTGTCATAGCCTTTTGCTTAAAAAAATAATAATAAGGCCAAAATTCACACAATTTTCATGAATTTTGAACAATATATAAAGTTTTACTATGAATAAACCACAACCTCCAGCCAAAATATAGATAAACCGTAACCATCAATTATATATATATATATATATATACACACACACACACACACCCGCCGTTAAATTATATTTTTGTGTGTATGTAACTGCACAAATGTAAGAGTTTATAGACATTCGTTGTAAAGTTCTAAAATTTAATGACATTATCTATACATAACATAAAGTTTATATGGGAGTTATGTATAATTCACCTAATAATAATATTCTTTCGGTAATAAATATAAGAGTTAATCAAGATATTAATTTTTGTATTCTAAATATAAGATATTAATCAATTTTATCTATAATATTTATCATTTTTCTACACTAATTTATATAACTTATAAACTAATATATAATCTAATGTTACATATATGCACTCGTCTAATTCTTAATATATGATATAATTAGAAAGTTAATTTTGATGCTAAATATAATAACTATGTCATATATTTATTAATTTTTTTAAATTATTCCTATTGATATTCCCTCACAATAATCAAGTAAGAAATGGATGAGTTAGTTAAAGAAGATTATTAGGGTATTTTAGAAAAAAAATATGTAATATTAACTAATTTAAATAATTTTATTTATCTAATTAAATTAGTTAAATATGTTATAGATTAAAGACTAAAAGAGTATATATTTTAGAGATAGATCAAGTTATATATATTATAATTTATTTATTTATTTACTTTTTTATTATTGAATTATTCAAATTGATTAAATAACTCTTAAATGAATAATCTCTGGAGGAGTATGAAAAAAAAGCCCTAAAAGAAAAAAAAAGGAAAAAAATCTCAAAAAAAAATATTATTTAAATTTTAAAATTCTAAATCAGTTTATTTATTATATTTTATAAGTCATTGAGTACTCTTATAAAATAAATAATAATATATTTTTATAGTAATTCTTAATTTAATATTTTAAAATTTAAATACTATTTTTTTGAAATTTTTTTAGAAAAAAATATGAAAATAGAGATGGAGTATTAACGCTAATTAGAGGATAGAAGAAATGGAGGGTGCAAAGGCTGAGGAGGACGTCGATGTCAAAGGAGGAAGGGAAGGCGTCAAAAAGCGTAACGAGGAAATCTGGAGAGAAAGAATTTGGTGGGTCCAACAAATCCGAGAGATGAGCTGTTCCCTTCCTCTTTTCTTTTATCTCTTGCTTTATTTGATTCCTACCCGGAAAGTGAGAGAGAATGCGAGAAAGTGACCAACCTCCCTCACACCAACGAATTAATGTACCTACCAACTGTGCATTGTTAATTACATATAGATATATGTTGAATTTCATTTCTTAATAAAATTAAAATGTATTATAAATATTTATATGATTTTTATTTTAAAAAAATAAACAAAATGATACCATTCCTATTATTTAAATTTTAAATTAAATTAATTTTTTTTTTAAAAAAAAGATGAGAGCATGCATATATGCAAATCAAATTCAAAGTGTTGGAGATTTCATAATTCAGGAAAAGAAAAAACCATTCATTCAAAAAAGTGAATCGATCCATTTGGACAAGCAATATAATCTTATCCTATCCCTCCACTCACCTTCTTTTTTCACTTCTTTTACATAATTCTTTTTATCTCTTTTTTTTTCAAAATTTCATATCTTAAACTAAGTTCTCAATTATTCGTCATTTTGTGTGTAGTTTCTCGATTACTTGATTTTTCCAACATACCTTATATTGATTCTTCATATTTTCATTCTTGGCCAACAAGTATATATGTATATAGCCTTGTGATTTCCATTCATACAATATCTTCAAAAGTGCATAAGGAATATATCTTGTTTAATTAGATCCTTCGGAATAAGCTTACATAGTCCCATTTTTCTTATTTTTCATTCTTCTAAAAAAAATTAAACCTCTTTCACATGTAATGCTATGAATTAAGTGTGCGTAAGTGTGTATATGCATATGCACACTGCGAGCTGTTTCCGATATTAAAGGGAATGGTTTTAAGTGCTCATTGTAATAATGAGCACAGCAGTGGGTTCTATCACAGTAAAATATCTACTGTCTAAATGTATGTTTGGATATGATTTTAAAAATAGGTTTATGAGCAGCTTATAGAAAAGGGTTTTTAAAAAAGAGTTTATGAAAAAAAAATGATTTTAAATAAATAGTGTTTAGATAGTTATTTTTAAAAATACTTTTGTTATTGGTAAATTACAAAAAAGGGTATGAGTATTAAATTAAGAGAGATGAGAGGAGAGAGGGTGTAAGAAAGAAAATAGAGAAAAAGTATGAGAGAGGAGAGAGGATGTAAGAAAAAGTATGAGAGAGGAGAGATGATGTAAGAAAAAGTAGAGGTAATATAGTAATTGGTTAGTTCATAAACTCTTTTACTATTCTATAAGCTGCTCTGACCAACTTATCTGAAATCTTGGTTTTAAATCATTGTTTAGTCCAAAAGCCCATTTGAATAAATATGGCTGTTTGTTTTAAAATTTTCCCAAACCGAGGTTTGGGCCCAAAAGCTATTGGAAATCACTTTTGGAGTGGTTTCCAAACAGGCCCTAAATAAAATTTTAACAGTATAAATTTAAAATTTTTAAGATATAAAAAAGTAAGTGTTTATAATTGAAATTTAATAAACAAATTACACGATATACGGCTTGTAAGTTGTGATCATAATGCAATTTCTTATAAATTTTACATTTTATATTAGGCTAAAATATATGTTTGATCATTTATCACTACAAAAAAAAAAGGTTGTGATACCACTGGTCAGTTTTTAGTGGTTAACATGAACACTAGAAACTCACATAATTTCTAACAGTACTGCTAGAAATTTTAATCCCTTTGACCTCATTTCTAGCAGTTCAACACTAACCAATTGCTAGAAATATAGCTAGAGAATGCAGAAGGTCAACGTAATTTCTAGCGTTTTTGCCAACTACTAGAAAGTACATTGACATTTCTAGGGGTTATGGGACATTTTCTAGCTGTCTTGCCACATGGCAAGGTCAGTGATTAATATTTCTAGCGGTTCAAGGACAAGCAATATAAATGATGTCACAAGAAATTTCTAGTGATTGTCCCCTGAACCACTAGAAATGTTAATGGTTACTAAGAGGTCAGGGCACGTGGTATGACGCAGTTCACCTAGGGTCTAAAAAATTCTACCCTATAAATAGTATCGCCCCTAATTTTACAGTTTTGGGGAGTTGTAAGGTGGAACTCTACCAAATTCTTTACATACATAAGATTTGAATCCAAATCTACAGAGTACTCTAAATTTCATGGTAAGAATTTAAATTTAACTCTGAATTTTTTTAGAGTTATTTTTTCTTTTATTTATTTATTATATTTTTAACATTATCATTTGATATTATGTTGTTATTTATTTATTTATTGTATTTTTTAAATTCTTATTAGTTAATATTATTTTATTCATTTATTTATTGTATCAATATGAGTCGATGACTTAGGAAGTAGCCATTTTATCTTGACACACCCATTGAGGATCCTTTTTCTACAGCCGATACTTCTAAGGGTGGTACTAGTCATGGGCTAGATATCAGTATCAACGACTACGATATTAGCAATGAGGGGATCTTAGACTTCATAGAAGATATTGTAGCTACTCATCATGATCAACAGGCCCATGAGAAAGAGGAGGAGTATCACGGGTATGAGCAATCTAGGAGGAGGAAGATCAATAGGCTTAGAATGAGTCTTGTTGTTCTCCATTGCACCAAGCTGGCTTCAATATGGAGTTCGAGGGTAATTATTTTATTTATACAAAAAAAAAGTGTTTATATTTAATTCATATGTAATTAGATTTCAACTTAAAGAGCTCTCCCTGATGCCAGTGGACGTATGTTGTTGTCGCTGAGTGATTGGGGCAACTAACTAGGGGTGAGGGGCCAGTTGTACAGTAAATATGTGGGCTTAGTCTATAAGCAGAGGACCATGCTACCAATTCACACGAATGACTTGAAGAAGGTTGAAGCGTAGGATAAGGATATAGCCTGAAAGATAATTAAAGTAAGATATATTTTTTATTTAAAGTAATTAATTATTTTATTAATTAAATATACAGATTAATTAATTATTTGATTAATATATATAATTATTTATATGATTAGTTAATTATTTTATTAATTAATCTATATAATATGTATTAATATAGATTTTTAGATAGATTTAATATAGATTATATATAATCTATATTATATGTACATAATCTACATAATAAATAAAATTTTGTCATTTATTTAATTACACGATAAATTAATAGTGGGAGAGAAGCTAAAGGCAGATACCCTCAAGAGGATAAGGGTAGCGTGGAAGAACAAAAGGGGGATCTGTGGCGGAAGAGAAACAATGACACAACAGGGCCTTTGCAAGACATTATAGCGGATGTACTCAATGGAGTTCTGGAGCAAGATTGGACCCACTACGTCTACTTGAGGATCTCGCATGAGCATCATATACATATGATATTAATATTATTGTATTAATTATAACATTTTTTGAATTTTTATTAATATTATTACATCTTATTTCATGCTCTTTCCCGGAGGAATGTGGGTAGCATCAAGTAGCAAACAGTGTGGCATAGGACAGGGTCTAAGAGCTTTGTTATCGCCTACAATTAATAATAAGTACATTAAAATTATAATTTATACTTTATGTTTGAGTAAATAATTTGTAAATAATTACTATTTTCATTTAATATACAGAGGGCAAAGATCTGATAGGAGCGGGGGGTCATATTTACGTATGGTGAGATGTGGCCTTACCTCTACACGCTGCAGGACAGAACTCCTCCGACATCCAAGGTTACAAAGATGACATTATGTAATTAATTATATTAATTAATTAAATTATGATAGTTAAGTTTAAATATTCAATATTAATTAGCCTACATTAATTTTGATAGGCCCACATGGCTCAAGTGGATACCAAATTATAGGAGTCACAGGGAGTCCGCCTTGGTCATGTGACAACTGGTGAGGAGACTGGCTCCAGACATCCAGTTACCTCCAAATTGGCTCTAGCCCAACTCATAGCCCATCCAAGGCTAGCAACCTGACCAGCCCTATCAGTTAACCCTGCCCCAGCAACCCAATGAGGATGACACTGATGCTAACCCACATAATTGATGCTTATATTATTTAATTGCAATAAATTAAAATAGAAATATTGTTCAATATTTGAAATTTTTTTCATTCAAAATTTTAAATATAATGGCAATTTTTTACAATGTCTATATTTTTTGCTACTATTAAGTTTAAGTTAATATGGGTTATTACTATTTTAACTTAATATTGTTTAAAAATTTAGAAAATAATTTTCCCTCCGAACTTGACTTTCTAACGGTTATTAATTTCTAGAAACCTCCTCACAAATTTTGAAATTTGAAATTCAAATTTTCCTCAATCCTAAACTTTTGTAGTGGTTATAATTTTTTAGAAACATCTACCCGTTTGCTTATGGCATTTGAAATTCAAATTTCCCTCCATGTGAATATTTCTAGCGGTGTAACCACTAGAAATTTCAGGATTAAGGAAAATTTGAATTTCAAAAATAGGCAAACTTTTCCAGTGGTTAGTAACCACTAGAAATTTCCAGTGTGGGCAAGATTTTATAGCAGTTACAAACTGCTAGAATGGTAATTGCTAGAAAATTTTGACCGTTATGTAGCCATTGGATCCCTTCTTTAAAAGCTTAACAACTTTATCTTAAGTTCATTTTAACTTTTGTTTGATCTTTCCTTCTGAAGTGTTAATGAGATATGAGTTGTCCCTCTAAATTGTTACCGAGATCTGATCAATACTAGTGATGGTAGGTCATGGATCAACTTACATCAGTCGACTCTGCAAGATTTGGCTAGACTAAACAATTTATTGGATTTTACTTTTGCCAATGCATTCGTAAATGGTAAGATCATGTGTCCATGTCCTAAATGTAGTTTTAAAAAGTGGCATTTAATAGATTTTATTAGAGATCATTTGATATTTAAACCTTTCCTATGAGAGTATTTTTTTTCAACTATATGGGGAACTACCATTTATGATTTTGAGTCAATTCCCATAATTTCACGAATAGGAGTACAAGTAAAAGAATCAAATGATGTGAATAATGATGTGCATGATGCTTTCTGCATTCATGAAAGTGACGAGTCAGATGAAGTAAAGGGGCCTCATTCGGAGTTTGTTAGAAACAAAATTGCACGAGAGTTTTTGGTAAGGGTGTGCACAATGCCCATAGCCCGGTTCACCAGTCTGAGCCCCGCAAAAAAAAATTACCCAGCCTAGCCCAAAATGTATTTGGGCAAGGTCAGGCCAAGTATCGAGCAGGGCAGGGCATTGGGCAAGGTATGCCGCCTGCCCATTTGGCCCAGCCCTATACATATATTATTATTATTATTATTATTATTTCTTTTCTTAAATTATTCTATTGGAAATTTTACACTTTTCACTTTACCTAACAATTTTCCTTGCTCATTTTTTAAATATGGAACATAACTTTTATATTTACGTAGATACCAAAGTTGTCCATATGCCTTGGTTCGATTATTGGTGTTGCAATAAGCTACAAATATCTGACCCCTATATATTTCAATCTTTTTTTATATGCAATGGAGTTCAATACTTTAATTACTATATTTTTGTTACCTTATTCTTAGTGGATTATGAATATTATTTAGCTCTTGAAGACATAAATATGATATTATTTTATAAGTTTATGATTGTAGAATTTTCTTACAATATGAGCAGGATATCACAATTTGGGTATGCCCAGACCGCCCATGCCAAGCCCAAAATGGTTAGGGATTTTACCGGGCAAAGCTGGGTATCGGGCTACAAAACGTAACCCATACTTTTTTCGGGCAGGGCACAAGGCAAGGGAGTTTCCCTACCCATGCACACGTCTAGTTTTTGGATCTCATGAATAAAGTCGATAAACCTCTTTATTTTAGTTACACAAAGCATTATGAGTTGTAATTCTTAGTGAGATTGTATCATATCAAATGCCTATGCGGTATGACTGAAAGGGCGATATTCATGCAGTTGGAGTTACTAGGAGATATTTTCACTTATGCCAATTTCCCTCTATCTTTTTATGAGGCAAAGAAGATTATTAACAAATATGGCTTTAACTACAAGAAGATAGATATGTGCCCAAACGATTGTATGTTGTATTGGGGAGAGGATGAAAATAGGTAGATTTGTAAGCAATGCAAGACATCTAGGTAAAAGTCAGTATAGAAGGGGGAAAAGTAGAAGAAGAAATCGGCCAAAATTCTAAGGTACAATTTATTGCAATATAATGTGTTACTTATTATGTATCTTAATAAAATTTAATGCAGTTCTCAATACATTAGATTGTTAGGTGCTTTTCTTTGAAACTGCAATTGCAAAGAATGTATATGTCATAAAAAATGGCTAAGCATATCAGGTGGCATGTGACTAAGCAAAATCTGGATGGCAAGTTAAAACACCTATGAGATTTAGAGGTGTGGAAAGTGATTGATGCAAAATTTATAAACTTTGCCACTGATCCTAGAGACATTTGTTGTACATTGGTAATGGATGGTTTTAATCCCTTTGGAAGCATGAGCACAAGCTATAGTATCTGGTTGGTGGTGTTAATTCCTTATAATATTCCCCCTTGGATGTGCATGAAATAGAGTTTATTTTTTCTTTCCATGATCATTCATGGCAACAAAGCACTAAGGAATGATATAGACATCAACCTTTAGCCATTGATACAAGATTTGATGGAGTTATGGAAGGATGGTGTTGAGACATATGACTCATATGAGAAGCAACTATTAAACCTCCATATAGCCTTGATCTGGATGATAAGTGATTTCCTTAGTTTAGGAACCTTGTCTGGCTGGAACGCACATAATGGATTGGCTTGTCAGGAGTGCAACTTTGACTCCATACCATATTGCCTTCCACATAGTCACAAGTGGTGCTTCATAGGACGTCGACAGTTCATTGATTCTAAGCACATATTTAGATTGTAATGTATTCACTTTGATGGAAACCAAGAAAGAAGGGATCCTCCTATGGTGGGGATGTCATGTGGCAGTTACAAAATGTTGGTGTCAAATTTGGCAAGAATAAGGATCACAAATGATTGGTACGATGGTCTCATGGAACATGTGATGATCAGCCTATGTAGTGGCAGAAGAGAAGCATATTTTTCACTCTTCCTTATTGGGAATCTATTTTGTTGCATCACAGTTTGTAGGTTATGCGCATTAAGAAGAATGTGTATGATAATGTGATATATAAGGCTCTCAACGAAGCTAGAAAGTCCAAAGACCATATGGAAGTTAGAAAAGATTTATAGGCCTGGGGAATTCATGAAGAAGTTTGGCTTGATGAAAATGACAAGTTCCAATAAGCTAAATTCACCTTGACGAAGCAGAACAAGGATATCTTTCTTTCAAACCTGAAGAACATAAAAGTATATCATGGATATTCTAGCAACGTCTCAAGGTGTATCAATCTGTAGGCTCAAAAGGTTATTAGGTTAAAGAGCCATGACTTCCATGTTCTTATACAACAGTTACTCCCACTGGTTTTGAGAAACACACTTCCTTTTGAAGTATCAGTGACTTTTATGGAGCTATGTTCATTTTTCAGGAATCGTGTGAGAAGGTCTTGGTACCTTAAGAGTTTGAATAGCTAAAAAAATAAATAATTATTACACTTTGTTACTTGGAGATGATATTTCTTCCATCATTCTTCACTATCATAGTCCTCTTGACTATCTACTTTGTATGAGAAGCAAAGGTCACTAGGCCGGTTCAATATCGATAGATGTACCCTATAGAAAGATACCAAATATTTATCCCTACATTTTCAATTTCATTTTTTTATTTCAATTACTCAATTATTAATGGAATATTAACCTATGGTACTTGGAGAAATTAAAATCATATGTTAGAAATAAGGTATGGCCAGAGGGTCAATAGCATAAGGTTATTTTGGAGATGAGTCCTACTTTCTATTAAAGGTACTTTAATAATGACATAGAGACATCTTTTAATTGCCATTGTTGTGTTGATTATTGTGCTCCTAGTCCTTCCATGTTAACTTTATTGTGGGGAAACCAATTGGAGATGTGAATTCTTTACACTCACTCCCACAGAGAAACTCCAAGCACATAGGCATGTTTTGATAAATTATACACAAGTTGAACCCTTCAGGCAATAAGTATTATGTGCTCACCAAATTTTATATTTTATATGTATTTCTCGCTGACCCTAACAAGTTATACTTCATTGCAGTGAATTTATAAATTATCTCAAGCGGCAATTATGAAGGCATTCTGCTGAAATTGATAAGAAATTCCACAGAGAGTTCCCCCGATGTTCACACGTAGAATATGTAATGACGTCAGCCAGTACACAGATAAACTTATAACCTTTCTCTCTATCAGTTAGACCATGCAAGAAGATATACATCACATAATGTCAATGAGTTCAAGTTCTGTATAGTTGCACGTGGGATTGCTCACACAAAACTCAGAAGTTTTTTGCACATTTGGGATGAGATGTTATGCTAGTAGTAGTGACGCCGACATGCGTTTTGGAGGTGTCACTTACTATTGAAAGCTTATTGATATCATTGAGTTAAGTTACAAGCTTTTCACCGTAACGCTATTCAAATGCTCGTGGGCAAACAAGACAACTTCACGGGGGCTTATCACTAACCACTTGGGCATCACCTCTGTTAATTTCTATAGACTCATCCTTGCGGGGGAATTTGAGGATGAGTAGTCATTTTCTTGCATCAAAGGCATATAAGGTTTACTATGTGTAGGACAAGAAGCATAAAAACTGGAGTATGGACATCCACCTCAAGCCATGAGATCTTTATGACATAGGTGATGGTGACATTACTTATGACAATGAGCCTTTCATACCGACAAATTTTGAAGAATTATTCCCTTAAGAAGACGATAATTTAACTATTATCATGTATATGTATTTTATTAAATTATTTAGTACTAATTTTTTCCTAAATATATTTAATAATCTTAACAATAATTTTTTTAAATTCTCCTTCTAGGCAGAATGATAATCAAGAATAATCGAATCAATGATCTCTATTAGTTATGTAATAACTTCTTTTCATACATAAATGTGTAAAAATAAATCAAAATTGGTTCAATTTTTAAAAAATTAAAATGCACAAAACTACTAGAAATGCTACCTAAACCTCCACAAATACCACATCACCCCTCATTCATTCACTCCCACATTTTTTCCTCCATCTCCTATTTATCATCTCTTTCCTTAAAATTCCTTCTTCTCTTATGCTCCTCCTCCTCATTTTTTCTTTACATAGTAAAAATTATTTATTTTATCTATCTTTATTTATTTTCATTTATAGTTTACTAATATATTTATATTTTCTTTTATCAGATTTTCTTTCTTCATCTCAAACAATAAAACCACTTCTTCAACGTATAAATTGAAGAACACTACAAACTACCTCATCTCCAATTATTTTTTCTCTAACTCAATTACCTTAACAAATTAAATTAAACTCATATGATACAATGATAATTTAATTACTTATTATTTATTATAATATATTTTTATATACAACATGTAATATATTGCTAATTACACATATCAATATAATAATCTCATATATTCTATTTAATGGTTTCCTAATTAATAATATCACATTTTATAAAAATTAAAAAATAGATTTTTATCTTTTTCACCTGGAATGAACTTTCTAGTAGTTTCAAAATCGATAGATAATAAGAAACTTGAGAAATTCAAATTTTGGAGCTAGGAAATTTTTTTCTAGAATTTAAATTTTGGTATCATCCTGAAAATTTCATTTTCCATCAACCACCAAGAATGTTCTATCGGTTTTGAATGCTAGAAATATTACCAAATGTAAATATTCTCTAACTATTTTTAACCGCTAATAATGTTATCCATTTGGCTTCTTCTGCCACATTTTTTCTAGTGTTCTACTGAACCACTAGAAATGTTATAGCATCTTGACCACTATACGTAGTGGTTCCCCATAACTGCTAGAAAATATTTTCTAGCATATAATTTTCTAACGATTCACTAAACCTCCATAAAACCAATTTCTAGCTGTTATAACTGCTAGAAACACCATAAAATAACCGTTATAAAATATTTATTTTTTGTAGTGTTTGTTTATGTCAAGTTTCATTTTAGTTTAAAAAGTATAATTTTAGTCCTTTAAACTTAACACCTATTATTATTTGCCCATTAATGGTTTTTTCTCTTGTACAAGTATTTGTCCATTAATGTTTTAATCTACTTAATAATAATTTGACTCATTCTATAAACATTATTGGTAAGTCACATTTATTGATAAAAAATAAGAGAAAAAGGAGAGGTGAGTTTAGATTAATGCCTCATGAAGAACACATCGCTGAGTAAATATTATCAACGTGTTATTTCTATTATATCCACACACAAAGAGTTGACTTTTGACCACGCTAAAAAGAAAATCACCGAATCAATAGATGTTGGTTCTAATAGAAGAAGCTTTGGCAATTTAAGCACAGTTACTCTAGTTTGAGGCTATATGAAAATAAAAAATGCCTTTAAAAAAATATTTTTATTTAAATCTAATAATACTCAAATATAATCTAGTCAAATAATTATATAAAAATATTCATAACTAAAAGTCTACATTGGTATGAGCGATTAGGATGGGAGGGGATAAAAAAAGTTTATGAGTTCGATTTTGAAAAATTAAAGTGGGATTAAGAATTTTTAATTAATTTTTCTTACCCTTTTATCTTATATCTTCTCTTTCTTAAAATTTTATAACCCCATTTCTTTAAATTTTTTTAAAATTCCACTCAGAAAACCCTTGCATGTGTAGAACGTCATTCAGCTAGTTAGAGCTACTTGAAATAAACTTAAAGTTCTATGTGAGCTTGTGAAGACCTAATAAGTTGAGCTTGTGAAATCCTATAGAAATTAAAACCCTTGTTTTGTTGGTGAGCATGAGAAAAATCTATTAGGCAAATGTGATCGAAACCAAATAAATTCTTAAAAGGGCTAGTCATCAACTAAGAGGGTGACATTTAATGCATCTAACATAGAAGCTAGCTAGTCGATTGCAAGAATTAGCGGACTATTATATCATATAAGAAAAAATAATAATAAATATCTATTTAAAAAATTAATTGTCCAATACTATATAAATTTAAGTACTAATACTTTTATATAAAATCTTCTAAAATATTGATACTTTCGGTATAAAATCATATCAAATAGTATCATGAGGTAATTAATTTTCTAAACATGTATTTATAGACAATTTTTAATATATATATATATATATAATAAAAGTTTTAGAACAGTATCTTTTTCTATTAGCTTGTATCTGAAACTTGCAAAAACATAACTCTCTAAAAACCAATGAGAAGTGCGGTTTAGAACAAAAATGTTAGTAGAAAACCAATTTAGTGCTTATTTTGTTTAACTTATTTTAAGCACATTTGTACCGTACTAAATAAGTATACGAGAGGAATTTTGTCTTAAATTGCATAAACAAACGTTTTTAGGATATCCAATCATGATTGTAAAGAAGGACTTAACTTCTCATCATCTATGGGTATGTTTGGATAAAAGTTTATAAAATGACTTATAAAAAAAGAGTTTTTAGACATCTTTTTAAAAAATGGCTTTTAGATAAGAGTTTATAAAAAAAATAGTTTTAAATAAATAAATATTTACATAGTTATTACTAAAAAAGATTTTTATAATTGAAAAATTAACAGAAAGGGTATTATTTTATTAAAAATAGAATAGATGAAAGAGTATAGGAAAAAGAGAAAAGATGAGAGATAGTAGAGGAGAGAAATGAGAGAGGAGAGAGAACAGAAAAGAGATAAGAGAGAGAAGAAATAATATAAGAAAAAGTAGGAGTAAAATAGTAATTAAGTAGTCCGTAAGTTATTTTACTATTTCAGAAGCTAGTTTTAGTAGTTTATCTAAAACTTTAGTTTTAAACCATAGTTTAATCTAAAAATATTTTTTAACAAATATAGATATTTATTTTAATTTTTTTAAACTAAAATTTGAGTTAAAATTCTTTTTAAAACTATAATTTTACACGTTACCAACCAAGCGGTATGTATTTAGCACTCAAACTAATTTTTCCTCTTAGGGTAAAAAAAAAGTATTGTCAATAATTCTAACTAGTTAACTAGATATTGAATACGTTCGAATATAAATCCTTTTTTAACTAAAATTATTTTCTACAAAATATAAGAGAAGGAGATATGGATAGTTATGTCGGTCATTTCTATTACCTCTCTCAAAAATTAAATATTATGACCCCACAAAGAAGAAGATTTCCAATCCACTTGAAGAAGGCCCCTTTCATATGCTTGATTTTCTAGGGTCTACATACACAACTTGCCCATAATTAATAATCAAATCAAACCATCAAATAGCTTTTTTAAAAAAAATTATGAACTCAAATATAATGGACCCTACTTCTTCTGCAACTTTCATTCATATCATCTTTCATTTTCTCAGTTGAGAATAAGATAAAAATAATAATAATAACTTATAGTTTCTCTCTGTACGTAAGAATCCAATGGATCGAAACCTGTTTGTTTGTTTCCATTAATGTCGGCTTGCTTGAGTGGTTCAAAATTTTCTCAGAAATTTTCTCTTCCATGATTTTCTGCTTTCAGTTTTTCAGATGTGATTTTTCAAGTCGTAAAAGTCGGAGCATATTGGTATAAACAAACACAGATACACATATTATATATATATATATATATGATGACAGGGGAATCTGTATGAATATGAAAGATATCTATAAGATCCATCGTATATTTTATTTCTTTTGTTGTGCTTTCAATTTGGTAATAAATTCGTATGTTACCGAATTTTAAGACAAAACAGCTTTATCTACTAGCTAGTTATACGCAACAAAATGAAATGTCTATAAAAAATAAAATTTAATATAGTTGGTAGATAATAGCATCTTTTATACATTATTAGTCTTCAGCTTTTGGTTGAGGGTTAGTGTCTGAACTTAACAAAAAAAATAAATGTTTATTTATTTTATATTTGTTTTTATAATAAACAATGTTAATATATTTTAAATTTTGAGTAAGTAATATATATATATATATATATATGAAATAGACATTTAATCACTTTCACAAACTCATTGGCACAGTATCCACAAGAACTTGCAGCTATTTAATCCCAAAAAGTAATAAGCCAGTGAATCCAAACATTAGAGTGTGTATGGATAGAGTTAGATAAAATAGTTCTCTTACTTGGTGCCTTGCCTAAAAAAGGCATGGCTTGCATTTTACAGCCTAATGTTCAGTTTTATCCGATAAAAAATTTAATTATTTTGGACTGGGTATAAGCGGGGTGGATATGCCTAAATCGAAATATCCTGCTCATATTATGAAAAAAAATATGCAATTATGAAGTTATAAAATAATATTATATTCATGTAAATAATATACATAATTCACTAAGAATAAGGCAATAAAAAGATAATAATTAAAGTTTTAAAATCTATGGCATGTTAAAAAAAGTTTTGAAGTCTAAATAGTTTACAATTATAACTTTGCATCAATCTCCCCAAAATTGACAAAGATGAAGCATCTGGAAAAAAAATGGTGGTTACCATAATTTAAAAAAAATAAAGAAAGAAATCAATTTAATTATAAATTTTGAAGGATGTAATTACCTACTTGACTACTCATATTTATAAAATTATCATTTAATTAACAGTATCAATCATATTCGTTCTATGTGAAATAATATAATCTATAAATTTTGATATGTAAAAAGGTAACTAACTGGATAAGGCCAAATGGGTAGGATAACAACCCCTGCCCGATGTCCAACCTTGCCTAAATATTGGCCCTACCCAAAATTACCCATTTAACATTAAGTCATTTTTTATCGACCTGGGTAGAGTATTTTTTATACGGGTTTGGCCGAATTCTTTAGGTTCTGAGCATCTTGTACAACCCTATCAAACACTTAGTAGCAAGCGAAACAGTTTCTAATTAGTCTAATTAAGAGATTTTGATGTGGTTGATTAGATTAAATTTTATATCTTTTTCCTCTTATTTTTTAGATTTTATATAATACCTACGAGGCCCACATAATAAAATTTAAAATATATATCCGTCAAGCATATAATATAACTGGTTCCTTAATTACTATACTCTGTACCATACATATGGTACAATAGTATTTATAAGTTATAAATAGTATGATTCATTAATTGACTCTATGTAATGCATGGAAGGCCACGTAGCTGTATAATAAATAAGAAAAAAAATTATGTTTGAAAGAATATATTAAAATGAAATATTACATCATATGTGTTGGATACCTACGTCAACGTGGCTTTAATAAATGTTGTACTTAAAATGTGGTGTACACTAATCCATCAACTCTCTAATAGACAAATTTCCAAACAAAACAATTGGCGTATAGGGTTGAAATTTATTTGGTTGGGAATTGAATCAAAGAGACGATAAAATCACCCAATAATTAAGTTGGTGTTTTGGTATAGAATTTAATTAAAAGAAAATGATATCTAAATCTTATATAAGGAATTAAATGTTAAAAAATTTTAAGAAATAACATAATTAATATTAAATCTTATGGGACTTCAGATAATTTTTTTTTTCAATTATTAAAAGATATAACTTCTCCTTACTCATATTCCCTTATATTATCCTTGATGCTGGAAATAAAGAAAGAATGAGTCGACACTATTTACCGTTAATGTTCTTCTCTTTATTGCCTTTGTCTTCTATTCTCTTCGTACCTCTCACCTTCTCGCGTCCTTTTTCTTCTTCGCCTTAAGTTCAAACAAGCTGCACAGTTATTTTTCTAAATTGTTCTTCTTCAACACTAACCTAGAACGGGATTTATTTGGTCTTGAGTCTAGAGGTATCCCTGAAAAAATAGACACGAAGAGAAGAAGAATTTAGATACTCATTCTGGTTGCTGTAAAACGTAAATGACAAAGCATATTCTAATATGAAAGGGGACATAATTATTATTATAGTATGTAATAGTTGTCAACCGCTAAAAAGTATATATTTTATTGTAGTTCTTGGTAACCGTTATAAAATCAGATTTTTTTTGTAATTGAGGGGCCAACTTCTAATAATATTTTTATCAAATGAACAAATAAATTGCTACTTACAATTCTTAATATAAAATATATTTAATTAATTTAAATAAATTAAAGGAATTAGTTAACTTAATTAATTGTAATGATTGTGTGTTAGTTTCCTTAAAATATCTTTTTTAATCATATGTATTTAAATTACTTTTGATAAAAACTCTTTAATATGTACAATTATATAAAGATATATTGAGAAAAAATTATAATTTTATAAGATAAAATGATTGAGGTATTATATTCAAAATTAAAATAGATTTTTTATTTAATTTTTATATTAAAATTAAAGAGAATATAATATTATAAATATAATAATTTAAACAGGCATGTGTATAGAAATTCCAGGAGATGGAAGTTAGTGATGAATCATTTAAATTTTTCAATAATTTGTGCCTAAAATAAACAAAAAAGAACTCCTTGTCATTAATTAGTTCATCATTATATTTTACTAATAATTAGCCATATGTCAAGAAGCTATTTACAAATTACATAAAATTTATAAGATATAACCTAAAATTTTAAGAGGTATATCTATAAGAAGAATAAAATTGAAGTTAAAGGCTTTTATAGGCTTTAACTTGTTCTGATCCATTAGTAGCATAATTATTAAGTAACGAAATGTACATATCATTATACATCAACATATATTTGTCTGATATTATTTATAAATTATTTTTAATATATATTTTTTATAGATAATTTTTTTTAATTTTATTAACATTGCCTTAAATTTCAATAGATTATTAACTTTATTCCCGTTTTACATAAATTACACCCTATGACAAAAAAATTAACAAATTAATAAATAAAGAGTAAAATTATATATACATATAAAAAATTTGATGATATGATTTATAAATATAAATAAAAAATATATTATCTTCCTACCTTATAAATAAAATCAGAGTATTATTTATAATTTATTAGTAATATAATTCGTTAGTGAGTATATTTGTAAGTTTCTTTGCATGTATGCTTTAAGCTATGAGACTTATCTATGAGAGCTTTTAAACCTAATTCCTCATATTTTTTTCTCAACAAAAGTTTAAAAACTGTGAGTTAATACAATAAAGGGAAAATGATATTTAAATCCCGTGAAAGGTATTAAATGCTAAAAAAATCTCAGAAAATGACATAATTAATGTCAAGTCCATGGGACCTCAGATAAATTTTTTCGAATTGTGAAAAGACATAATTATCCTTATTGAGAATCTTTTGTCCCTGCTTCCTGCTCAAACCATATAATCAAACAGAGCAAAGCTATTACTGCTTCACCGCTTCAAAGTTTATTGTCATCGATAGAAATGGATTATCTTCTCTGGAAGCTTTTGCCTCCATTAGCACTTCTCATCTCCTTCGTAACCTTCTTTTTCTTACAAAATTCCTACATGGCTCATTTGCTTTAGTTGAAGAAGGTTTACTTTCTATTCATCTTCTCTTATCTTTTTTATTTATTCATATACACTCCTTTTTAGCTATTTTGATGGGATATGTTGATTCTGACCAAAATCACGACTTCTTTTTTTTGAAGGATGGAGTGAACTTGTGGTTCTCTCTTTTTAAGTATTTTGACTAGTTTAACCTTTGAGTTTTACTTGATCATTTGTCACTGTTATGTTCTAAAAGTGTTGAATTTCTCTATATTAGAGGTATAATGTCTATTTAGTGAACTTCTCCAATGATTTTGCATGTGTTCTTGATGGGTAGTGGTTATCTGGAATGTGACTATTATTCTTACTATTTTTTGACTTTTTCCCCATTGTATCATTGATATATATAACTTAGTGCTCTCACTCTGTTTCTAAAGGTGGTGTAACAACAGTGGTTGATATGCCTCTAAATAATCACCCGACAACAGTGTCTAAGGAAACAATGTAACTAAAGGTATCTTTGAACAATTATATGTCTCTTAAGTTTTGATTTTTAAAATATTTAATAAGAACATTCATGGCAGTAAGAACACGCCATCGCTTGTTTTATTATGAACTCATTTATATCAAAGAGAGGAGGGCATAGTTCCTTCTAGATGCGTTAATTTACATCTTTGGGAGGTTTAATATTCTAATATCTGGTAAAGCTCTTTTTTGTGCTATTGAATTTAAATCCATGGTGATTAACTATTAAATGTTGGTCCTTTCTCTTTCATTAACATTGTGATCAATTTCTTGGTTACAGCTTAAGGCTACTAAGAAGAAACTCTATGTTGATGTTGGTATGATTGACAAACTATACTTTGGAATACAAGTGATGGAGTTTCTGAAAAAGTACAATCAATGGAGATTCTAAACAAATTTGGCATAGACAGGTTTCTGGGGAGGTATAATCCCTGAAGATGCACTTAATACGAGTATTTTGGAAGGTCTTTTACATGCCGGAGTTGTTGGTGTCAAGGTAATGTTCAAAAACCTATTCATTATTACTATAATTATGTTCAGAGGCCAAGGAAATGATCATAATGTTTAATATATTTCTCAAGAGAAGTTGAATCTTGCACTTTCTCTGACATTAATTCAATACTCATTTTAATACTAAGAATCTTTAGAATCTGGACATGTCTAGAGTTTGCCTCATTATATATGTTTGAAATAGTACTTTGTTATCATGTCGTTATTGCTTGAGCTACTGTGTTTTATCCATCTTCTTGATGACCATTTGTTGTCCCCACAAACCTACTGAAATTGTTGGTATGGTGGTCCATGTATGAGCTATGTACTATAGTGTGTGGCTGAAGTATGAGCTATAAAAGATGACACACATAAATATGGACATTGTGTTTGTACCATGGCTTTTTTATCATTTGAGTTGTAGGTTAACTATGTTTATTTAGGGTTTTAAAAGTTATATTCGGTTTACAAGAATTTGTGGTGTATTTACTTTAGTATATTAAGAAAATATGAACATTAGAAATGTTCATTCAAAGTGTGAATGACAAATTATGATTTGATATGCGAGGCAATATGAGTTGTTATTATAGTACACGATAGTTGTTAATATAAGTACTAGAGTTGTTAATATTATATGTCTGGTGTAGGTTGTCATTACTAATGGAGAGTTTATCTAGAAATCATCTATTATATTATGTTTATATGGGGGACAATTTGGAAATGATGGAGAATGCCATACATATGTTGGTGGTCAAGTAACAACAATATCCATAAAGGAAGGCATAACATATATTATGAGTTCAAAATATTAGTAGCATCACTTTTTAGGAAATAAAGTGATGAAATTATAATAAAATTCACTGTTAGATTTGATCAACATACATTTGTTGTCATGTATAATGATGAAGGAGTTGAGCATTTTATAATATTCAATAGAGAAAGTGACCATGTGTAAATATGTAGTACACTGATTTTTACTTTGTAAATATCTGTACACAATGATAAAAGTAATTTTTTATAACATTGATCAATATCCATCTATCTGGAAGGTAGGGTGAATCTTGATGAAAGTGATTATGTTTGATATACTCATTTTATATTTACTGCCAAAAACTGATGTAATTGTAATGTTCATATATGTGAAGTTATATCCTAACTATAATGATTATGGGAAGAATGATTATGAAGTTATATATATGAAGTTATTTAATTGTGTTTAATCCTGCAGTCTGTTTTTTCTGCTTCAATCAAGGTGTTATGAAGTTGAGGCCATTGCACTTTCTATCTGCAGAATTCTTGGGAAGAATTATGAAGTAGTTATTATTCCTTTACTATGGGGTTGTTATTTGTACTGGTGGGGTTATTATTTTTCTAGTTGTTTATTTTTTCCTCTGGACTTGATACTTTTTCAGTTGTAGGTTGTTCTGTTTTTATTAGAAGTTGTTAATCCTTCTGGACTTATTATTTTTTCAGTTCTTTATTTTTCCTTTTGGTCTTATTACTTTACAGTTATGGGATTATTCTATTTTCATTGGTTAAATTGTTATTCCTTTACTACTAGGTTGTTATTTATAAATGTTAGAATTGTTATTTTTGTTGTCGTGGATAAATTATTTTTTAGTTGTCAAGTTCTTATTCCTTCACTATAGGATTCTTATTTTCTACTGATAGAGTTGTTATTTTTATTGACATCGGGTAGTTGTTATTTATAAGTGGTTGTTATGCCTTCACTATGGGGTTATTATTTTTTACTACTGGAGTTGTTATTCCTTTAATATGTGGTTGTTATTTATAAATGTTGGAGTTGTTATTTTTACTGTCGTTGGTAAGTTATTTTTCAATGGTTTCAGTTGTTATGCCTTCACTATAGAATTGTTATTCCTTTACTATGGAGTTGTTATTATTTTAATACGGGGTTGTTATTTTTAAGTGTCAAGCCAGTGATTAACCATATAATAACATAACCATTAGTTAGTTTAATATTCCTAAAGTAGAAGTTTTTTTACTTAGAATTCCTACTATGTTTGACAAATGACTTTGTTATATATATGGATAGACTTTAAAATCAATTGAAGTTGCAACTGTATATTCTCTAAGGTCATTTATAACCAAACTATTATGATACTGACTGCCATTTTTTTTGTAATTATCCTACTGCTTTTATGCTATCATATGTTACAACTCTACGGTAAAGGAATATCAACTTGATCACATTTATTCTCATATATTTAAGAGACCCAAAAGGCACTGGCTACGTCATCATAACACTTAGAATGAACCAAATAAACATGAATCTGGCTGAAAAAGTAATAACTCTACCACTAAGTAATAACAAGTCTATGGTGAAAGAATAACAATTTGGATACATTTCTACCCGACCCCTGTAATAAGCCAAAAAAATAGAACTTTGTATAAGAAAATAACAACTCCAACAACAACAAATGACAACTTCCTATGGAAAAAATAATAACTTTACACATTTATTCCCAACACCATTCAAATGAGAATATAACTTCATATATATGTACTTTACAATTCACAAAATAAAATAGAGAGTGCACAATGCATTTACACAAGTATGATTGCATTGTGTATGATATTGTATACATGATTGTGAGATACAAGTATGATAGCATTGGACTAAAATTTTCATCTTTATATTTCTCATTTGCATAAAGCACCAGTGTGACAACAACTAAAATAGGCTTCAAGATCACAAGCTTTCCAGATGATCATGCCATCAGTAATAACAACCTGCCAGCTCCAAATTATTAACAACTCAACCACTAATATTAAAAATTATTGCGTACTATAATAACAACTCATGTTCCCCTTCCATATCAGATCATGTTCTATCATCACATTTTACAGTAACATTTCTAAGTTCATTCTTTCTTTATACACTCAAGTAAAACAACTCTAACCAGTTATGGGTTCTAATAAAATAACTGCAAAAGCATAAACAACAATCTTATTCTAATTCCAAAGCTCATTTCTTTAGAATGCAAGGCCATAAGCCCATAATCAATGTCTTACCATGAAGGTGGCCTAGTCTTAAGATACGTTGAATAATGACGAGCATCATCATTATCTTTGAGCTACAAATCATTTCCTGAATTTAGTTGAATCTCAGCATGCACAAGTAAACGTTTTCTATACTTGGCCAGCACAGGCAGTCCCTCCTACCAAACAAATTAGCGTAACAATTGTATTGTACAATCCAACAAAGGAAAAGGAACTTCATACTACTTGAAGTGAGTACCTATAAGCAGATGACGATATATCAAACAAAGCCACAATCCAAAATCGTACTAATTGATGAGGAAATAGGAAAACACAATAGCTCAAGCAATAATAGCATGATAACAAAGTACCATTTCAAACATATATAACGAGGCAGACTCTGGACATGTCTAGATTACAAAGATTCTCAATATTAAAATGAGCATTGAATTAATTTCAGAGAAAGTGCAAGATTCAACTTCTCCTAAGAAATATATTAAACATTATGAACATTTTCTTGGCCTCTGAACAGAATTACAGTAATAATGAATAGGTTTTTGAACATTACCTTGACACCACAACTCCAGCACGTAAGAGACCTTCCAAAATACTCGTATTAAGTGCATTTTCAGGGATTATACCTCCCCAGAAACCTGTCAATGCCAAACTTTTTCAGAATCTCCATTGATTGTACTTTTCCATAAACTCCATCACTTGTATTCTAAAGTATAGTTTGTCAATCATACCAACATCAACATAGAGTTTCTTTTGAGTAGCCTCAAGTTGTAATCAAGAAATCGAGCACAATGTTAAGGAAAGAGAAAGCACAAAAATTTAACAGTTAATCACCATGGATTTAAATTCAATACCACAAAAAATAGCTTTACCATATATTAGAATATTAAACACCCCAAAGATGTAAATTAATGCATCTAGAAGGAACTATGCCCTCCTCTCTTTGATATAAATGAGTTCATACTAAAACAAGCGATGGCGTGTTCTTACTACCATGAATGTTCTTATTAAATATTTTAAAATTCAAAACGTAAGAGACATATAATTGTTCAAAGATGCCTTTAGTTACATTGTTTCCTTAGACACTGTTGTTGGGTGATTATTTAGAGGCATGTCAACCACTGTTGTTACACCACCTTTAGAAACAGAGTGAGAGCACTAAGTTATATATATCAATGATATAATGGGAAAAAAGTCAAGAAATAGTAACAATAATAGTCACATTCTAGATAACCACTACCCATCAAGAACACATGAAAAATTATTGGAGAAGTCCACTAAATAGACATTATACCTCTAATGTAGAGAAATCCAACACTTTCAGAACATAGTAGTGACAAATGATGAAGTAAAACTCAAAGGTTAAACTAGTCAAAATACCTAAAAAAAGAATGTCACAAGTTCACTCCGTACTTCAAAAAAAAGAAGTCACAATTTTGGTCAAAAGTAAGATATCCTGTCAAAATAGCTAAAAAGGAGTGTATATGAATAAATAAAAAAGATAAGAGAAGATGAATAGAAAGTAAACATTCTTCAACTGTAGTAAGTGAGCCATGTAGAAATTTTGTAAGAAAAAGAAGCTACGAAGGAGACGAGAAGTGCTAATCTAGATAAAAGCTTCTAGAGAAGATAATCTATTTTTATAGATGACGATGAACTCTGAAGCATTGAAGCAGTAATAGATTTGCTCTATTTGATTATATGGTTTGAGCAGGAAGCAACAAAGCATGGATAAAAGATTCTCAATAAGTATAGTTATATTTTTTTACAATTAAAAAAAATTATTTAAAATATTATGGAACTTAACATTAATTATATTATTTTTTGAGATTTTTTTAACATTTAATGCCATTTATATTATTTAAATATTATTTTTCCCTCTAATAAAATATCATCTCAGTTGTATTACTTAACATTTAGAAAATGGGAGAAAAATAAAAGCTTACCGACACGAATGGACAGTGTACATAATTGAAAATAGAAATCCTTACGAGTGTTATATAAGATTGAAGTGATAGTTACTTTAATTAGATTTGTTAGGTATTAGATTGGGACAACTCGACCAAAATAAAGTTTGATTATTCCAAGATATGAGATCTTGCTACAAATAATAATAATAATATATTATTTAAGGCTTTTAAAATTTGATTGATTGTGTGTATGCAATGTACAAAACCGTATTATTAGGTTGATGTGATTGTTTTGATTTCTTAGTGTTGGAATAAAAAATTGCTTTCTAGGTTTAGACACTGTTTCACTCCCTTCTTTTGATTAACTTGATCACTTGTCCTTGGGTTCAGTGGGATCTTAGAATTCCACGTGTTAGGTATAGAATTTATTTCTTTGGTAATCAATTTATTGATGTATGTTTTGTGGGACCAAAAACCATGATATTAAAATCTAACTGAGATTGTCATTAGGGATGTCAGTAAATTTGGTGAATCAATTTGGTAATAGATTCGGTTAAGAGTTTTGGTTAGATTGATTGAGTTTTATTTTATATTTTTTCTATCAAGCCTAAAACAATATAATTTTAAGTTAAAAATAGTAGATTATTATATTTATACTTTAATAACTATGTTTTATTATTAGATTATAAATATTTTATATATAAATATTCCATTTATTTATAGATTAATATTTTTTATTTAAATATTAATCTTGTTAAGGTTATATATGGATATTTTTATATATTTTAATTTAATTATATTATTTTAATTATAATTGGATTGATCTTATTTCAACTACAGTTGGATTATTAGCTTTTGAACTATTATTTTGACCGATTCAATAATGAATATGACATTCAATACCTTATCAAAAATATGTTGAGAACTAATCTCCCTCAAGATACAGAAGGAAAATGGTATACCCTTTTTAGTGCGTATTCTTAGAACTTAAGTTTTAAAATAGTTTCTAGCATAAATATAAATTTGAAAAAATTTTAAAATAAACAGTCATATTTGATTAAAATGGCTTTTGGACTAAACCATAGTTTAAAACTATAATTTTGGATAAACTATTGGGAATAACTTTTGGAATAGTAAAATAGTTTATAGACTACCTAATTATTATTTTATCACTATTTTTTCTTACACTCTCTCTCTTCTCTTCTCTATTCTGTGTTCACTGCTGCGAAGATTGTGATTTCCGTAAGTGACTGAGATACGAAGAGACGACCATTAGTGACTCTCTCTAACCTCTGTCGTCTTTTGGTAATGTCGTCGTGGGGCTGTATGGGTCGCTAGGTTATTGTGGGTTGCTAGGTAATGTTGCACGATAGTCTTTGTCTTCTTCCTCCATCCAGCTTTGTCATCTTCAGCTCTTTTGTCGTCATAGTCATTTGCAATAGAGAGAAGAGGAGAGAGACGGTAGAGGAGGAGTTAGCTGTTCACCATGACTAGTGAACAATGATCGCAAATGAATTATTTTTTTATTTTATACCCTTTCTAGTAATTTACCAATTATAAAAGTTTTTCTAATAATAATTATCTAAACAATCATTTATTCATAACAACTTTTTTTTTCCATAAAACCCTTCTCCAAAAGACATTTTTCAAAAGCTATCTAAAAACACTTTTTTCTATAAGTTATTTTTTAAAAATATATCCAAACAGGCCCTTAAATAAAGTTACTCTGAATAATGGTGTTGGTCCAATCAAGAGTTTTAAATAAACCAATCAAGTTAGATTTTTTTTTTCACCCCTTGGTGAGTCTATAACAGCATCATTTTGAATAAAAATATCATTCCATCAAATTTATGCTTTGGTATTTCATTTTAGTTGAATTATGTATGATTTTTGCATAGATTAATATTTTTTATTTAAATATTACTCTTTTCAAATTTATATATAAATATTTTTATTTGTTTCAATTAAATGATATTATATAATAATGATTGAGTTGATCCTATCAATTCAACTAAGATTAGATCATTAGTTCTTAAACTATTATCTCAATTGATTTAACTATCGAAATAATTTTGAGTAACTAGCTAGATATTAACTTCGCCCCCACCATAATTTACTCCTAATCTTGCCCCACAAAAAAAATAAACAAGCCATTTGACCTGAAAATACTTTTTGACTTATTGTGACTTTAATTTGATTTAATTTGGCCGAAGAAAGCAGTTTATGGGTTTTACTTTTCTCTTTCGTTTTCTATAGGTAGGCTCTTCACACTCCACGTTCTATGGTTACAAAGGGTATGTTTGGAAAGTTTTATAAACTAGATTTTAAAAAAGTTTATGATATAAATTTTGGTTTAAAAAAATTTAAAAATAAATAATCATATTTATCTATAAATATTTTGAGGTTAAACCATGATTTAAAACTAGAGTTTTGGATAAGTTACTGAGTTTAGTTTTTGAAACAGTAAAAAAAATATGAATTATCTAATTATTATTTTACCTTTATTTTTTCTTACAATATCTCTTATCTCTTCTCTCCACCCTCTCTCATCTCTATTTTCTACCATCTGTCCTCTCTCTTCTCTCTTCTCATCATCTCTTCTCCACTATTTCTCCTCTCTATTATTTTTAATAAAACCATACCATTTCTAATAACTTTTCAATTATAAAAGTCCTTCTGGTAATAACTATCCAAACACTCATTTATTCAGAACTATATTTTGAGATAAGTTATTCTCTAAAAATTCTTTTAAAAATTGTCTAAAAACCCTTTTCTAAAATCCTATCCAAATACATAAAATAAAATAAAAAAACCACATTCGAAGGACCCCAATATATTATTTATTGAACTATTATTAAAATATATAAAAAAATCTAATTGTTCTTAAAATTTACAAGGTACCTTTAAATTCTAGAAATCTATTACAACTTTTAAAATATGTTAATGTTATTCATATATAATTCATGAATTGGCAAGCCTCACGACTACATGTAATGCATTATTCTTGCGTTTTGTTCAATATATACCTACTCTTCCTATTTGTAAAATAAAAACTACTTAACTAATTTATATATATATTAAAAAATAAAATTAATTAATTAATTATAATAAATATGTGACATGATCTTCATAAGTTCCTATTTATTCATAACAAAACTTTTGCATTTAAATTACACTGTTCAATAAATCTATGTTGTTATTCAATCCCCAGACATGCTTAGAAATTTAAAAGTTTAATTTAATAATTTATAAGTCCCCATTATTAAATAAACTTATATTGTTATTCACAACTTTGCAAAAAGGTCATACTAAAATAAACCTATGTTATCCAATCACAACACAAATTTAGAAATTTACAAGTTGCATTTAATAATTATCAAGTCTCTATTAAATATTCGCAACAAAACCTGTAATAAAATTGCCGTACCGTCCGTGCATAAGCTCCGCTAGGCATCGCCGGAGCGCCAACTACCACTCCCACAGGGTGGCGGTTGCCAACAAAGATGATGGCTTTGAGGGAAAAAGAGGTGGCTTTGAAAACAAGAGAGGGGCAATATAATTAATCCTTTTAATATAATTAAGAATTTGTTAAAAGTGTATACCTAAATATAGATTTTAATATTTTAGCTAAATTTAATTAAAATTTTGTTGGAAATTAGGTTAGGGCATATTTGGTTTTGGTCAAGCAAATATGCTTATATTGTGTCTATTTAGGAAACTCTCAAATTACAATTTTAAAAAGGTTTTTTTATCTAAACTTTAATTTAAAACAGTCATATTAATCAAAAGAACTTTTAGATCAAATTATGGTTTTAAATAAATTATTAAGGCTAATTTCTAGAATAGTAAAAAAATTTATAAACTATCTAATTATTATTTTACCTTTACTTTTTCTTACTCTCTCTCATCTCCCTTTTCCACAATTTTTCATATTTTCTCTCTGTTCTCCACCTTTCTCCTTTCTCATCTCTCTTATATTTTTTACCATCTCTCCTCTCTTAGTTTTAATAAAATCATATTATTTTTAGTAATGTCCAATTATAAAAGTTCTTCTAATAATAACTATCTAAACAATCATTTATTTATAACTATTTTTTTCCCATAAAATATTCTCTAAAATATCTTTTCTAAAAGCTATCCAAAATCTCTTTTTTATAAGCATTTTTCTAAACTCTTATCTAAATATACCTATTATAAGCTTAAAACCTGAGTTTGGCATATAATTATGTGTAAAATTATTTGTTCTTGGGTTTGGAGCTGAAGCTTATTTAAAAGCCTAATAACAGAAAAATAGTTTTTTAATTATTTAATATTAAGTAACTAATTCCCTAAATAATTTTTATAATTCTTTTACAAGGGTTGTGAAAAATTAAAAGAGTTAAATTATATTATATAAAATTATTAAAGTACATGCATATATTTGTATGCGTGTGTACAAATATTTTTATACATATAAATATATATTTACATACATGCATGTGTGTGTGTGTATAAAGGCCTTCCATGTATATAGGCTAGGTTTAATATAAACATGGATTATTTGCTTAAACAAGCCTAATATTAAATTTGAGTTGGGACTTTTTGCTAAATATATCCTATTAAATTTGGTAACATCTTATATCCTAATAGACTTTTAAACATAGTTTCATTTCTAATTACGAGGAAACTAACAAAGGTTATTCTAATAATTTGACTTGTTTAATAGTAGGAGTGTGCAACGGGCGGGGTGGGCTAGCCCGATGGTCAGCCTGTGCCCCGCCCGTTTAAAATTAAATGGGCACGGGCTAGTCCAAACCCGTACACAAGTTTATTTAAACGCGTAATAAATGGACTGAGCTAAACCCGTATGGGCATGAACGGGTATGAGCAACCCATTTATGTAAGTTGAAAAAGAAGCACAAATGACAAAGCAAAAAAAATATAGACCAGTAAACATTTCATTGCATGCATTTTATGTCATGGACGGTGCAAAGAAACAAGTAGAAGATTAATGTCTCAGTGTAGTATATTGTGCTGATATCCTAGCTCTAGCAGCCAGGGATGTAGTTTTTCTGGTAAGGAGAGAAAATGCAGAGCTTAATATTCAACCCTAATTCATGTTACATTGATATTCAAGTATTAAAAGAATATGAGAGCAATATATAATACGTAAACCCTAGTTCATGCAATTTTTTTCTGGTGTAAGTGAACATATTGGCAACATCAGAAAATTAAAACCAAGAATAGTTTTCCAATGTTGTATAAGCAAAGCCACCCAATGAATCATATTCTTTTAGGAAAGAATCATAATATTTCAATAGTTATGTCTAGGTGCCTGCATCCTATGCCACTCAACATTTTTCCCTTGTGTGTTCTAAGATGACAACATCCGTCAACTACCAAAGAAAAATAGACCTATGGGGAGCAAACAATAAATTTCTACAAGGTATAGCTTGACTCAGACAAGAAAATTGACAACCAAAGTTACTAAAAAGATAAAGTAGCAACTGGTTTGTATTCATATGTTAATAGTTAATGCAAATTTCTGGTTCTGTAAGGCACAGCATAACAAGCAAGAGCACAAATAACATGGAGGAAACATGAACAAAAAAAGTAATTTCTGCTAATAAATTGATTGATAAAGAAATTTTGACGACATAAGTGTTACGTCATAATTCATCACTCACAATATCAACTTGAGACTAAATTAGTTCATAATGAACTTTCTCGGCATCTAACTCAGCAAGGCGAGTTTGTTCCTACTTTTTCATCAAATTAAAAACCTGAAAGTAAAACCAAGATATTAACCGACTATTTTTTTACAACTTCTTTTTGTTTGTCTCAGAAATAAAAAGGAATTCGATAGAATCCCAATATTAAATCTAAATCTGTTTAGAATATTGAGAAGAAGCCACTTGTTCTAACGATTTTGGGTTAAAACCTAACTTATTGGGTTCATTTGGCAGCTTGAGATTCTAACTTAGTATCAGAATTCTAATCTACCTGAAGTAGACGACGAAGGAGAGAAAAGAGGGAAATGGAAGAAACACAAGAAAGAATAGGAGGAGAAAGGATATGAGTTACTTACTGTTATTTTAGAGAAGATGGGGATAGCCAATCGAAATGTCGAAGAGCCCAAATGTCAAAGAAGCCAAACCAGATGGAGGCTAATCGAGGGTGGAGGTGGTGGTGGAGCAAATGAGTTCGTGCAATTGCTTCGACCTTTAAGTTTGTCAACGATAGAGGCAGAGGCGTGGAGTTGCTGTGCTGAGCAATCTTCTGAAGACTGAAGAAGTGATCAAGTGAAGCAAAAGTTAAACTCTTATCCTAATTGTTTTATTTTTTTAAAAAACAATATATATATATATATATATATATATGGGCGGGCATGGGCAGCCCGATGGTGAACCGGCAGCCTGCCCGTATATCTCAATCTGTTTGCCCGTTTAAGCCCGCCCGTTATGGGTTTTTTATGGGCGGGGCCGAAATGGGTAAATTTGCACCGGTCCTGGGCGGGTGTACCAGGCTACGGGTGCTTTGCTCAGCTCTATTCAATAGTTACTTATTTTTATTACATAAAGAGAATTTAAGGGCTTGTTATATATTTTCATTTAATAAATACATGCAAAATCTAAAATAAAAATAAATATTAAATATTGATAATCACCCTAGCCTTAAAAATTATAAAATTGGTTAAATTTTATCTAATATTTTAAAATATTTTTCAATAGTATTTTAAACTTATTTGTAGTTTATCCTGTCTACAATATTTTTTAATAATATTTAATATCTTAAATTACTTTTTAATAATTTTTATATATATAATATCTTAAAATATTTTTTAGTAACACTTAATATATTAAATTTAGAGTATGCTTATTGTTATTGAGAAAAATAATTTAAAAATAAAATATATTAAAAATATTTTAAAATATTGACTACTATTAAAAAAATATTTTAAAATATTAAATAAATTATAAATTCATTCAGAACAATGAGTTAGAAAATTCTCTTAAACCTTAAAAGACTAATTCTACCAGAAGCGAAGTGGCCTTTGGATTTTGCAAAGGAACCAGACTTGCATGAGATTGCGGGGTACCAAAACAAGTCACCATTGCCAAAATAATACTTCACCTAATCATCCACTCCAATCAAAGGGTATTCATGGGTAGGGTTGGGCAGGATAACCTCCTGTCTGGTGCCCTGCCTAAAAAAAGTCTGAGCTGCATTTTGCAGCCCGATGTCCGGCCCTACCCGGTAAAAGGCCTAACTATTTTAGGCTGGGCATGAGCGGGATGGGCATGAGTGGGTTGGGCATGCCTAAATTGTGATATTCTGCTCATATTGTGAGAAAAAAATCTGCAATCATGAACTTATAAAATAATATCATGTTTATACTTCAATAGTTAAATAATATCTATAATTTACTAAAAATAAAGTAACAAAAAGATAGTAATTAAAATATTAAAATTTATTGTATATATAAAAAAGAAATATTAAAATATGTAGAGGTCGGATATTTGTAGCGTTATTACAATACCAATAATCGAATACTTAACAAGTAAAGCAGATGAGCAACTTTGATATCTACATAAATATAAGAGTTATGTTTAATATTTTAAGAATGAGCAAGAAGAGTTGCTAGATAAAGTAAAAAATGTAAAATTATAAATAGAATAAGTTAAGAAAAGAAATAAAAATTAAAAAATAATAAATATATATAGGGTTGGGCCAAATGGGCAGGGCAGCATACCTTGCCCAGTGCCCTGCCTGGCCCAAAATTTGGCCAGGCCTGACTCTGCCCAAATATATTTTGGGCAACTTTTTTAAGACCGGGCCAAGCAATTTTTTTGCGAGCTCAAATAAAGGTGATTACGGGCATTGTGAAAACCCCTACTGCAATCCCTTTCCGCTTGAAAATGTAGTTACGAGGCTACTTTGGTAAACTCACTCAACCCCTTGAGGTTGATGCCTCTATATATAATTTATAATATGATTCGATTTAGTACTTAAAATGTTAGATATGAAAAAATTAAAAAATATCAATTATTAATATAAAATATAAAACTTATAATAATTTGAATTATTAACAAATTAAAAATAACACTATTCAATTTTTTAGAATTTATACAGTATACAAAATCTCACATAATTTATGCTATTTATAATTTTTTATTCTTATAAAAATAAATGATAAAAAAATGATGTTCGAGTAATTTGATGTTATTCCCTTTATATAAAGTCTTGCATATTGATCGAAGGTCATTACATTTATGTGGATTGATTTTTCTTAATTTGAATTTGCTATGACTGAATATATAATTTCTCAAACTAGTTGGTATAAATTTCAAAAAATTAATTCGTTAGTCCTCATAGTTTCACTTAATTTTAATTAGATTCTTATAATTTTTTTAATTAAATGTTTATAATTTTCTCAATTATAAGCATTAATATTTTTATTCATAATCTATTAATTAAAGCTAATGTATATTTTGATTAAACATTTAACTTGTCACAAAATACAAATAAAATATATTTTTAAAAGAAAATAATATAATAACATTTATTTATTATCAATATAATAAATATATTTAATATGTAGTCTAGTTAATTTTAATTTTATTTATATTTATATGGTGAAATTAATTCAGTTATACATTGATACCAAATTCACCTTAATTTTTTATATAAAAAATTAATTTAAGTATATGTTGATCATGTTATTAGCTACTAATATTGTTTTTTACAAATTAATAAATTATGAATATAGAAATTATTACTTATAATTAAGAAAGCTTAAGGACACAATAAGAAGGAAAAAGATAACCTAATTAAAAATAAAATAAAATTATAAGTGAGGCATTATATATAAATTATGGAAACACAGTTAATATTGATATTGTAATTCCTAAGAGTGGTTTGATTTGAATAATAAAATAAATAAATAAAATATTAGTATGTTATCGATTACATCTATATAAAGAAGATAGCATAAGCTCAAATATCAAGAAATACACTTATTAAAAAAAGTAAAATAAGTTGTCCTCTAAATCTAGAAAATATTATAATCATAGCATTACCTAAATAAAAAATAAATAAATAAGAAAAATAATCTTATAGTGTAAATGTATGCTTTGTAACCTTAAATAATTTTACAATGATGAAATAATGAGATACGAGTATATGGACATTACATATTAGTATACATTTTCTTATAATAAAACGAATACTTTTGTAACAAGCAAATCAAACTTCCACAATCAAAATAAGGGGAAATGAAAAAAATAGTACTTAAATTTTAAAAATTTAAATCAATTATTTACTCTTATAAAATAAATAATAACATAAATTTGTAATAATTTTTTATTTAAAATTTTAAAATTTAAGTTATATATTTTTTTAATTTTTTTTTCAAAAATATTGAGTTTTGAGGTATATTTCCCGCTTGGCTGTCGTGCTTTTACCACCCTACTTGAGTGTCTTAAAATATAAAAGAAAAGATATTTTTATATTTAAAAAGTGTAACTTTCAACATATACTTTAAAATGTTTAATAATTTAATACCTGCAGAAAAAATTATTATCACTTGAAACTTTGAATCCAAACATTCAGCAACAAAACATATCTGTAAAAAGATAGAATGAAATATGAAACGAAACTAATTTAATAAAATAAATACTTTAGTCTTTATCATTATCTAAAAATAAAATATTTAATCCTCATGACTCACTTGTTAGATGAGGTTGTGCTACGGCAGCAATCTCCTCAAATTCATTTTATATTTAACAAATTGTACCATTGACATATATTAATTCAAAAAAAAAATATATATAAATCAATGTACAAAATATAAATAAATTAGAACAAGGCACAAAACCATGCAAATTGTACAAATCAGAATTTGTAGAAAAGAAGGAAAAAATGCTTATGGGTTAGTATGAACTCAAGTCCTTATTAAAAGTATTAAACGGTAATTTTGTACCAAAAGTTTTCTATCATTAGCGTTGGTTGTTTAGAATTTTTTTAGAGCAATATGATGTTGCTTCAAAGTGTCCAAACTATAGAAATGTCGCCATTGCCTTAACTGGTATTTAAGTTTGACTGTTAAATTTTATATTTGACCAATTTATGTTCACCTGGCTTGCTAATTTGGAAGATTAATTTTGGTAACCAATCATAATACACCAACTTTCTCAATTTAAATCCTAGTGCATCCATATGGTAAATTAAAAAAAAATAGAAAATATCCAAATGACCCCTTTCAGCTGAAAAAAAATTCGGTCCCTCCCTATCATCTTCATCACCAAACCTCAAATCCTCCATTGTTAAAGTTTGCTTACTTCTAGAACTTTAACCATACATAAATATATAAATAACAAAACCCAATCAAAATCTGAAGCAACCAGATTCTCTATAAACCTCAATTTTCCATATACCCATTTAACTTTTCTTTCAAATCTCGGTAAGGATGAAAGAGAGCTAACGATAAAGCAACTATGAGGTCGTTGTCGATATCATCCTCTTCCGCCATCGTCTTCCTCGTCAGCTTAGATATCGGCTTACTATTGTTTTGAGAACCTCTCTTCCTCATCGCTATCCATGTGTGAGCGTACGCTTCAATCTGTCACTGTTGTGGGTCGACGTGTGGTTGTCGTAACTCCTCTTCACTTTCCTCTATTTTATGCGTTCTGAAGTGTATGGTAGAAAGACAAAGCTAGGTTTTGGGAAAAAATTGAAGAAATTGTACATCTTTAGATTTAAGGTAAAAATTGTGGTTTTGGTTTTGTAGCTTCAGCTATTAAAAAAATGGAGAAGATGATAATTTTGGCAACCGTAGAATCTCTTCGTTAGGTTAATTGCCGTCCATGAAGTACTTCAACTTCCTGCCCCATCGCTTCTCTTCTCTCCCGTTCACGCCTTCACCAGAGATACAGTGGGTTGGTTGTAGGGAAATGCATGAGCAGGACAGAACAATCTTCTATCCGATACCCTAATAATTTTGGGTTAGGTATGGGTAGACTGGACATGTCTAAGTCGTGATGCATGCTCATATTGTAAAAAAAATCTGTAATTATAAACTTATAAAATAATATTATATTCATATGTCTTTAATAGTTAAATAATATATATAATTCACTAAGAATAAGAGAACAAAGATAATAATTAAAATCTTGAGATCCATTGCATATAAAAAATAAACATTGAAATCTAAATAGTTTGTAATTATAACTTTGTATCAATCTCCCCAATATTGACAAAGATAAAATATCTAAAAAAATAAAATAAATAATTATAATTTGTAATATAATCATATGATAATTCACAAAGTTAAAAAAGAAGAAAAAATTAGTATAGTTATAAATATTAAAAGATACAACTTACCTACTTATATTTCTAAAATTACCTTATAGTCACAAGTAGCTATCATATTCTTCCCTCTAAAATAGAGAAAAAATAAAAAAAAATAAAAGAAGGGGTACTCATAGCTGGTAAGGCAGGGCAACCCCTATACCTGGTGCCCAGCCTAAAAAATGTATGGGCAGTATTGTGCTGTCCGATACCCAACCTTATCCTATAATTATTGGGTTGGGCAAGACATTTTTTTTACAGGCTGAACAAGATGTAGCGGGTCATAAGTTTTATATACAGGCCTAGTTGGTTCCCTTAGTTTAAATTAACCCTCAGTTTTTGCTCCTCTTTAGACTAGAAGTAGTGGGTCCAAGGTTTTTTTTTTTCTTTTTTTTTTTTCAGAAGATGAAGATGTGCAATTTAAGCAGAGGATGAAGTAACAAACGATGAGGAGGAGGAAGAATTCAGGTGGCAATGATTTGGGATCATTAAGTGCCACATAAGAGTGCTATGTCAGAATTCTTAAAGTTAACATCTGTTAACACGAGGGTGATATTGCTGTACATTTTAGACACTTATAAGACAATATTAAAAAAAACTTTTAGACTATCAGCGTTTTTATGAAAAAAATTCGAATCAAAATTATTATATAACCCATGTTAGAATCGTGTTTAAAAGTGTAAAACATCCTAAATTTATATTTTAAATTTAGGTTTAAATAAAATTTAAATTTTAAAATTTTTTAAAATAAATAATTATATTTATTTAAATAAAATTTTAGGCTAAATTATAATTTAAAATTAAAATTTTAGATAAATTAATTAGAATAATTTATAGAATAATAAAAAAATTTATAAATTAAATAATTATTATATTACTTCTATTTTTTTTACACCCTCCCTTCTTTTTCTTATTTTTTTTATATCTTCTTTTCTCTCTCTTATTTTTTTTCTTATACCCTTTCTTCTCTTATCTCTTATCTCTCCTTATTTAATACTTATATTCTTTTTCATATTTATCAATAATAATAAAAATATTTTTAAAAATAATTATATAAATATTTATTTATTTAAAATTATTTTTTTTATAATTTTTTTATAAAAAATTATTTTTTAAAAATTGTCTAAATTTTTTTTATATTTTTAAAATAAGGTTTTATATATATATATATATATATATATATTAAAAAAGCAATTTTTAAGGTCTGATATAAAAAAACCGGCTCAAAGGGTAAACCGGTGGATCGGCCCTTGTCGAGCTCTCTCGCTCCATCTTTCTCCGTCTCAAAAAGATGGCGAAAATAATGACGCTTGTGTTCTGATTGATTGGAGTAGAGAAGGAAAGAGAAGATAGTGAGCGTCTATATATGTATATGTATATATGAGAGAGAGAGAGAGAGAAGCAGCTAAAGCAATTGTAGTGTAGTACTATCTTCCCCTCCACCGCTACCACGGCGACCACTAGCAACTGCTATTTTTTCCTTTACTGGAAATGAACCAAACCCAACACTAACCTCTGATTCTCTCTTATTGAACGCTCGCTCTGCACTATTATTGGCCTATCATCATCATCTTCACTGATCTTTCATCGTCACGTTGCTTCCATGTTTTGCTTGGGAGGTTTTTGAGCTGGGTTATGGATCACATGCTATTTTCCTGGGTTGGTTTTTTCTCTGAGATCCGGTCTATTCTGGGAATCATTGCTTTTCGGGGGAGATCTACTGGCTTTTGAAGCTTATTGAGTTGTCTGGTTTCTCGAGATTGTAGCTTTAAGTTGTAAAAGCCAGCTTATTGAGTTAGTGGTTCTGGAAAAGTTGCGCTATGAAGCTTTTTCTT
Source organism: Leucaena leucocephala (assembly GCA_037074615.1). Classification (NCBI taxonomy): domain Eukaryota; kingdom Viridiplantae; phylum Streptophyta; class Magnoliopsida; order Fabales; family Fabaceae; genus Leucaena; species Leucaena leucocephala. Next base: position 4,665,913 of record CM073527.1, read on the forward strand.
GAAGATTGTGACATGGGGTTTTGGGGGTTGATGAGAAAAATAAGCGAATGAGGCGGAAACCAATTTTGTTTTGTAGCGAAACTGGTTTTGGTTGAGGATTGAGGGGTGGAAATATCTTGGGGGTGTCTAAGTATTCGAGCTAATTCAATATCTGAGTGTGTCAAGTTAGCAAACGGTTTGTGTGGTCGGTGAAGAGGACATAGATAAGAAGAAGAATGATACTCAGCAGCCTTAAGGAAGAGATAAGAAGGATTTTTTTGTGGTGGGAGTGTAATTTGGCAAGAATTTTGTTGATAATTTGGTCTACTTAAGGGTGATTTTGAAAAATTTGACTTTGGGCTCGATTTAGAGGTTTTCTTGAAAACCTTGAAATCTTGCTGAAATGAGACTATCTTCATCTAGTTTTAGCCCTCCGCCTCCGGAAGGTATGCCTGCTGTTATTTGTGAATTCTCCTTTCTTGTTCTCATCTCTCTTCTTATCTCTATTTTCTTAGCATTTTTTTTTTAATTTTTTGCCATTTGTTAAAAGAATTTTGGTTTCTACTCAGATTCGAACTCAATCTTTAAGCCTAGAATAGCACTCGTACCACTTACCAACGCTCATGATTCTTCTTTTGCCATTTGTGTTTATGTATTTTGGATTATTTTGAACGCTGAGGGGATATACCCACGGAAATTTTGTTGATGAACATGTTGGTTTATGCATGTTTTTAAGTTAACCTTTTTGATTATGTTCTTGCTGCCGTAGCTCAGAGATCAGATTTTTTGTTGTGTTATTTTCAGATCCTGGCTTTGACGTTAATATGCCAGAATCAATTTCTGCTGTTAAGACTTTTTGACTGCCGTTATGAATTTTTTCTGTGGCATAACATGATAAATTACATGAATTTTGTAGGAGAAAAGCGAGTCCTGGATTCAGAACTTTGGCATGCATGCGCTGGCCCTCTTGTTTCCTTACCAGCAGTTGGAAGTCGTGTCGTCTACTTTCCTCAAGGTCACAGTGAACAGGTAGGTGAAAAATAAATATACATAAAGCTAGATTTTAGCTCTTGAGGACAAGGTGTTTCAACTAGATGGTACTGTGGTAAGAATAATGTTAGATGACCAGAATCTGGGCGTGAAGGAACTATTTTCATATTTTGTTTCTTTACCTGTTCTAGTTATGAATTGTCTCAGTTCGTTTTTTTTTCTTTCTTTCTGATGGTGCATGAAAACCATTACTTGTTAAATCACTTTTGAGGGACACCTGCATATTAATGGGTTTTTATATATGGAGATGTTATAAACCTATCTCTCCAAAACTAGATCATAGACATTTTTATTTGAAAGCATATCTCTCGTCTTTTCCTCCATGAGCTGCTTACCCGCATATTTTTAACTCAGTACTTTCTGCTTAGGTTGCTGCGTCTACCAACAAGGAAGTGGATGCCCATATTCCTAATTACCCTAGCTTGCCTCCGCAGCTTATTTGTCAGCTTCATAATGTGACCATGCATGTAAGGCTGTTTATATTGGTTTTCTTGTGTTTCAGATTCTCCCATGTGATGATTCCTAAATTCTCTTTTCATTTCATCACTGATTTCTGTTTATTTGTTTTTGGATTCAGGCGGATGTGGAGACAGATGAAGTATATGCTCAGATGACCTTGCAAGCTCTAAATCCTGTATGATACCTATCTTGACTATTTGATGGCTTTTTGTTTGTTGAATGGCTATATTCTTCTGTTTCTGACCTTGACCTTGCTAGCAGCAAGAGCAGAAAGAGGCATACCTTCCAGCAGAGTTGGGCACTCCTAGTAAGCAGCCAACAAATTACTTCTGCAAAACTTTGACAGCCAGTGACACAAGTACACATGGGGGATTCTCTGTGCCACGCCGAGCAGCTGAGAAAGTGTTCCCACCTCTGGTAAAACTTTACCAAGATGTCATGATACGAGGTTTCAACTTATTCATCATTTTTTTTTTTTCAAATTTTAACGTCATAGTTTGAACTACAGGACTTCTCCCAACAACCTCCTTGTCAAGAGTTAATTGCTGGGGATTTGCATGGTAATGAATGGAAATTCAGACATATCTTTCGTGGTGAGTTCTGTGGCTGCTGAGATTATTTTCATTCTCTTTCCCATTTATTTTCATTATAGCTGCAAATTTGTTCTTATTATTCTTGTTAGATAACGGTTTTCTCCACCATTCTTCCATAGGTTCAAAGTAAATGTACTTTTAAATTTATATTATACGTTTTGTCTAAAAATTTTTCATTTGTCTTATTTTCCTGTAGGTCAACCCAAAAGGCATCTACTTACAACAGGATGGAGTGTGTTTGTGAGTGCTAAAAGGCTTGTTGCTGGTGATTCAGTCCTGTTTATCTGGTCAGTGATTTTCTGATCTTGTGGTCATTTTCCTTGCAAAACCTAAGCGTCTACTACTCATGTTTGGACAACAGTTGAGTCTGTTGTTCCCCTCTAATTTTTGGCATGTCAGAATTGAATTATGATCTTTGATATTTATATGGTTGATTGCTTTGTCTTCTTGAACCAAGCGACATGACTTTATGTGGGGGAGACATATATGTTGCCATTGTTCAGCTTTACGATATTCTGTATCCTTTCAATATGGTATTTTTTATGCAAGAGATCCTAGATCTGGTCGCTACTGAAAGATAGTCTTCCTGTTCAATGTCCTGAGCACATTGTTTGGGCTTGAAGAATGTAGTTGATTATTTTCCTAGCTGCTTGACTATGTGTTTTATGGTATTGTGTTAAGCATTGTTGTTGTCAATTGATATTTGGAATACCTCATTAATGATGCAATGCAATTATGTTCTCTTCAACAGGAATGAAAAGAATCAGTTGCTTCTTGGTATCCGGCGTGCAAATCGCCCACAAACTGTGATGCCTTCATCAGTGTTATCAAGTGATAGCATGCACTTGGGGCTTCTTGCTGCCGCTGCTCATGCAGCCTCAACAAACAGTCGTTTTACCATTTTCTATAATCCACGGTACAGTTTGTCCTTTCTGCATGCTTTTTCAATCATTGATGGCTTGATAATTTTGCTGTATTTGACAATCTTTTTACTCTTTCGAATATCAGCGCTAGTCCATCTGAATTTGTCATACCCTTATTCAAGTATGTTAAAGCTGTGTATCATACTCGAGTCTCAGTTGGCATGCGCTTCAGGATGCTGTTTGAAACTGAGGAATCAAGTGTGCGGAGGTAGATTTTCAATATGATATATTTACTTAGATATGACATAAATATCATAATTGCCTATTGGGGGATTATAATACATTTTTTCAATACCTTTTCTTTTGTTCAGATACATGGGCACCATAACTGGTATTAGTGACCTGGATCCTGTTCGATGGCCAAATTCACATTGGCGCTCAGTCAAGGTATGCTTAAAAAAACTCACAATCTTGGCTATGTTTTGGTATAGACTAATGAATAATGGAGGGGGAGGACTGGTTTTATTGAAACCTCCCTCTTATTTGGAATTATCTTCATTAGTAGTACTGTACAATAAAAGGTTTTCAACCCTCTGATCCTCCCTGTATCAGTTTCCAAGTTTACCCAGTTTAAGTATTTTGAAGAACTAACTATTTATTGTTATGTCATTTATTGTTTGTATATTTCTATATCACATCTTAATAAAGGATAAATTTGTTAAAATGTCTTATAGTTAATTCATTTATTAACTTAATTGTCCTTATCAATGTTGAACTGTAAACACTGGAGGAAGTATCAATTTAAGCCTCCCTTTTCTTCCCTTTGTACCCTTTCTTGTTCACTTAAATTCTTCCCATTCATTTCCACTCCCAATACTCAGACGTAATCATAATGATGTTATTTAAATACAATGAACGCTGCTTTTACTTATCCTGAAGCTACACTCCTTGTATTGCCAAATGAACAGTTTGTATTCATATGAAAGGTCTTAAAATCATATCCTTGGATTGCATTGCAGGTTGGCTGGGATGAATCTACAGCAGGAGAGAGGCAACCTAGAGTGTCCCTATGGGAAATTGAACCATTAACAACATTTCCGATGTATCCATCATCTTTTCCTCTTAGGCTTAAACGACCATGGCCTCCAGGATTGCCTTCTTTCCAGGGTATGTTTAGTGTTTTATAGATGTTTCTGACATCCTAACATACGTTTAACTTAAAAGTTGATTAAATTTTCACGTCCCCTTTAAGGATGCATCTAATGGTAACTTCAAATGAAATGTTACCAGGCATGAAGGATGACAGTTTTAACTTAAGTAATCAACTATTATGGCTTCGAGACACTACAGACAGAGGTCTTCAGTCTCTTAACTTCCAGGGGTTTGGGTTCAATCCTTGGATGCAGCCAAGGCTCGATCCCTCCATGTTGACTTTGCCAACTGACATGTACCCAGCTATGTCTAATACTGCAGTTCAGGATATGAGGACTTTGGATCCTTCCAAACAGCATCCTTCATCTTTTCTTCAATTTCAGCCACAGAACTTCCCCAATAGGACTGCTGCTTTAAGGCAGGCTGAAATGTCCCAGCAGTCTCAATTGCAGCAGGCTTGTCAAAGCAATCAAGAGAATCAGAATTCTTCTCAATCCTTGGCTCCAACTCAGATGCAACTTCAGCAGCAGCACTCATTCAATAATCAGCATCAGCAGCCACAGCAAGTGGTTGATCATCAGCAGATTTCAAGTGCTTCTGCAATGTCTCAGTTTGTATCTACTCCACAACCCCATTCACCATCCATGCAAGCTATGTCTTCGCTTTGCCAACAGCAGAACTTTTCTGATTCAAACTTGAATTCCATGAATTCATCTATAGTTTCTCCCTTGCACAGTATCTTGGGTTCATTTTCCCAGGATGAATCATCCCACCTTCTCAACCTACCCAGGACTAGCTCTTGGGTACCTGTTCAAACATCCACTGCCTGGCCCTCCAAGCGTGTTGCAGTGGATCCTCTGCTTTCTTCTGGAGCTTCTCAGTGCACTCTGCCTCAGTTGGAGTTGTTAGGGCAGCCACAAAGTACTATGTCACAGAATGTCATTTCATTGCCACCTTTTCCTGGTCGGGAGTGTTCAATAGATCGAGAAGGGAGCACTGATCCTCAGAACAATCTTTTATTTGGTGTCAATATAGAGCCCTCATCTCTTATAGTGCAGAATGGGATGCCAAGCCTCAAGGGAGTTGGCAACAACAATGACTCTGGGATTGAGCCATTTCAGTCATCTAATTACCTGGATACTGCACTAACTGATTCTTCATTGAATCATGTAATTACACATAGCATCGCTGAATCAAACTTCCTTGAGATTCCAGATAATGGGGGTCAAGGAAACCCACAAAACAAAACCTTTGCCAAGGTGAGTTTTCCCTCTGGGTTATTCTCTTGGAAACCGTTGATTTTTTCAATGTTGTAATGCAAAATACAGCAGATTTATGTGTCTTTCTCTGTTATTTGATGTTTTATTTAACAGGTTTACAAGTCAGGGTCCTGTGGAAGATCATTGGATATCACTAAATTCAGCAGCTACCATGAGCTGCGTAGTGAACTTGCCCGAATGTTTGGCCTTGAAGGCAAGTTAGAGGACCCTGTGAGATCAGGCTGGCAGCTTGTATTTGTTGACCGAGAGAATGACGTTCTTCTCCTCGGTGATGGCCCCTGGCCGTAAGTGTCTTTCTGTTGTCTGTTTTGAATTATTTGGTAGTTTTCAATATCTAGATTATAATTAAAATGGAATTGCCTACATGAGCTTCATGGTTTTTGGCTTTCCATCTGTTGAAGATCTATTTGTCCTGGTTCTGAAGTACCTTATTTTAATGAAATCAATTGATCATTCTACTATTAGTTACATAAATAACTTGATCTTTCCTATGACAGGGAATTCGTAAGTAGTGTATGGTGTATCAAAATACTTTCTCCCCAAGAAGTGCAGCAAATGGGCAACAATGGACTTGAGCTTCTGAACTCAGTCCCGATTCAGAGGCTCTCTAATGGCGTCTGCGATGCCCATGCGAGCCGTCCTGACCCAAGAAATTTAAGCACTGGGATAGCAACCAATGGTGTGACAATCTAGCTTTTGCATTCCCTCGTCTCTTTTGGATATATTAGACTCTTCCAACCCTTTGCAGGTTGTGGCAAGTACTTCCTAGTTTTAGCTTACGACCTACTCATAAGCTCTTTGTTTATCTTGTTTGTTTCCCTTGCTAGAACTATTTCATAAGATAATACTGTAATTATATTGTATATTGTCCTTGTGGTACAATATATACTATACTTTATCCATTAGGAAATCGAAGCTGTTCCTTTATCTCTATCACTTACATTTAAACACTGAGGAAATCATTTTCTTGCTAGATATTTTTGGCATGAAGTGACTAATATGTGTCTACGGCTACAGTATTTAGGTGCTTGTTATCTGGTTTTTGATAAAACAAATTACATTTTACCTTACTAAATGTCTACGGCTACAGCATTTAGGTTCTTGTTATCTGGTTTTTAATAAAACAAATTACAGTTTACCTTACTAAACTAAGGCCTAATTACGAAATGAGTACATCAACATGTGCAACGTTAAAAATTTACTACAAGAATATTGCTTTAGCTGCAAATATCTTGACAATAATCTAGTTAACTCTTGCCCTATAGCATTTTGGCCACTGAAAGTGATGTACTTGTTTGACTTTTATGGAGTTGTGGTAAAAACCAACTGGGAAAGGGTTTGGAAGATTACCTCAAGTGGAGGTTTCTGGTTGAATCCTTGTTGCATGAAGTTTAGTGGCTAAAACAACATAAGAGGACATGAAAGATGATGTGGGAGTTATTGGACTTTCTGAGATGTCTATGAATTATTAATGGAGGATCAAGTATTTGAGTGACATTTTGAACATGAAGAGGACATGAAAGCCATGTGACGTGTCTGAAACATGCAGGGATGGGGAAACAAAGCAACTTTTTTATTGATCTGAAAATGGGTTGCTTTTGTTTTCTTGTGTGTTTTGGCCATGCACGGTGGTGCCTTGGTGGAATGGTTTTAGCATCATGAAAGGAAAATCAAAAGATGTACACAATTGTCCACTTCCTTCTTGTTTCATTGAACCCACCCATGTTAGTTCCTACTCCTCTGTCCTTGAGAATAAATAAGATTTGGGATAATATCTTAGGCATATCATGGCTCTAGATTCCAATTCCATGTTCATTCATTTATGATTTTTGGCTGAATACTTTAGATTAGATTTGATTTTTTTAAAAAAAAAAAAGAAAAAAAAATTATGTTGAGTCTTTATAATTTCACTTCATTTTTATTATGCCATGTTTTATTTTCTTTTAATTAGGTCCCTATAGTTTCTTCTATCCTCATGATTTGGAAGAGAAATGACATTAATAGTTGATGACGAGGCTCTTACTCGCATATTCCTAGACTAATTTTGCGATATGGATATAACTAAAATCAAAACCAACCATATTATATATAGAAGTTAAGGGACATCATAATATTTTTATTTTTATTTTTATTTTTATATTGATAATAAATAAATTTTTTAATTTTTTTAATTATGCAACAGCTTACTTATAGCATCAACATTAGACCTAATTAATTGATTATGAACATAAATGCTAACGTTTATAATTTAGAAAATTATAAGGAACTAATAAAAAAAATTACAAAAATTTGATTATAAGGACTTTCAAATTAATTTTTATGTTTTGTTAGTTAAGTCTTTATATTTGATTTTGAATGTTTATATTTTAAAACTTTACCTTTTATGCAATTAAACATGTCCATTGTTATTTTTTTCTTCACAAACTAATAGTTTAAACATCATTTTATATGATATTTTATAATCTAGTTATGTTAAATTAATGCAAGATTTTGATTGTTTAAATTAAATTTAGACATTTTTCCATTGGGGCATATTATGTTGTGGTATATAATATTCTTTTATAATAGTAGCGAAAACTTTTTAATGTATTACCAAGTCTTCTTTTTTATCAATCTTTAGTAATTAGTAATTGTTTAAAAATATAGCAAAAATAATTAATTATATTCTTAAAATTTTATAATACCTAATTAAATTAAAAATGCATCTAGGTTGATCCGACGAAGTAATTTTAACTTATTTATTTATAAGTTACAATCAATAATTAAAGATTAATGTGGGGTTCAAAATTTTTTAAAATTACTAATTAATTATCATTACGGGTTCAAAATCTCTTAAAAATTAAAATGGGGCTCAAAATTTTTTAAATATCAAATTTTTAATTTTTAATCATAATTAAAATTTATAATAATAATAAATAGTTAATCAATTATAAAAAAAATTTCACTTATCTATAAAGAAATCTCTAGTTGGACTTCAAAACTAGTTTAGGCAGCATGGGTAGTAATCAAGTTTTGAACCTCTCACAGTTTAAAAAATTAATCTAGTTCCATGACAAATATCTTCAAACCATGACGTAAAATTCCTCTTCCCATTAATGAATTTGTATTGACCTGAAACTAACTTAGCGTCGTTGCACGTGCTACATCTACTTATTATAATTTTATGGAAAAATTAATATGTAAATCTTTATAATTTATTCCAAATTTAAATTAGCTATTTATATTTTTTTTATTTAAATTGAATCCTTGCAATTTGATCTATAGGCATTTATCTTTGACTGTACCAAATATTAATTTTAGTTTATAGAATTTTATAGACCATGGAATCTCTTTCAATTCCTTTAATACTATTTTAAGACTTGTGTATTTCTATTAATAGAATTTCATATATTCTATAAATTAAAATTAACCGATTAAGTAATACAAGCTGGATTCAAATAAAATAAAATACATAGATATGATTAACCATTAGGACTTTTGAATTATTTTTTTCTAATTTTTTATTCAGAAGGACTCTTTTTTTTAGTACAAATTTTTTTAAAAAGGGGTTAGTCTCACCTTCAATTGAAATGTAGGGTAAAGTCTCTTTTCCTCCAAAACGATATCAATATCGGGTAAAATGAGCCATTAATTATCTTCATGCGTAAACCTAGGCACCTATGAGTTAGAATGCTTCTTCAAATGTCGCGACTGGAGCTATAACAAAATGGTACTTTCCAGGAATCGAACACTTTCTAAATGGTCGTATATATCACCCCTTTGTCAGATGAAATCATGGATAATGAGTTATTAGAGAGACCTGATTATTATGTTTTTACCCTTCTCTTCAACAACTTAATTTCTTGTATATTCCAAATTTGTTGGAATTTTTATATTATATGTAGATAATATATTTCATGAAATGTAAAATATAATTAACAAGTATTAGTATTATTAGTAGTAGCATAAATAATCTATATAAAGCTGATGAAAAGAAAAGTTAAAAGTGATGAAGAGAACCAAAATTTCAAAAGTAGGTCATTTCATAATTCCAATTCTCAATATTTTGAAACATAAAAGCTAATAAGTATTAATAGTATTAGTAATATAATAAATTATGCATATAAAAGGTGATGGAAATAAATAAATGATTGGTAGGAAGTGAATAAATGGTGATGTTGAAGATTGAGTTATTGGTTGGTAGTTATGAGTTTAATTAAGTGACAATGCCCAAAATTTCAAAAAGAAGTAATGACTCCCACGTTGTAAGAGGGCCCTATAAACCTATGCATTTGTCCCTCCCATATACCTAACCATGTGTTGTTTCACCATTTCAAGTTTCACTATGGAAAAACGTACTAAAATCTGACCGATCGTTAAATCAGATAATAATGCAAGAATAATTGATTTAATTGTAATTAAACTGAGAAATGATTAAAATAAAATAATTTAATTAAAATATATAAAAGTATTTATTATACTCAACCATGAAAAGGCAATATTTAAATAAAAAATATTAATCTATAAATAAATAAAATCTTACATAATTTAATAAAATAAAGTTACTAAAGCACAAATCTAACACTACTATTTTGTTTTAACTCAAAATGGCACATTTCATACTCTACAAGGAGAGAAAAAAATATAAAATATAACATGATTGGCATGTAAAACTTTTATCAGACTAATCAGAAAACTGACACACTGATTTATTGGTAGGTTTATTAGTCAAATCGTCTAAAACAAATCTTGTTTTAATACCATTCTATAAAGCAGCATGTGTGTCTATTTAATTAAATCAATTATAGATAAAAATATATCAGGTTTTTAATAGAGTCATGAGAACTGACATATTTAACTATATATAAATTTTAAATACGTTTTAAGTCTATTTAAATATTTTATTTATAAATATATAAATTTAAAGCCTATTTACATCTTGTAAGGCTTAAAATATGAGGTATTTTTAATTATTTAGTTATAAGCCCATGCTTATTTAGCTAAAATTTAGTTTGACCTATTTCTATCCTTAATATTAATAAATATAGAGTTTGATTTTTTATTGTTTGTAAAAAAAGTTTATGAAATGAGTCACTAGGGATATTTTATTTTGATATATATATATATATAAGGGAGAAAATATAGCTCTTATTCTTCTTAATAAGTAATCACATTTGTTACCCATAAGATAAATTAGAGACCCTTATGGCCTTTAAAATAAAAACTTTGGTTAGTCACAACAACTTTCCTCTTATCGACTCCTCTTTAAGTATTGGTTGTCGTTCAAACAAAAGGTTGTAACGTTAATATGTGTGTGTGTGTGTGTGTGAACTGAAAGAAAAGATTTAGAGTTAAAACAATATACATGCTTGGTTTCTTCATTTTAAGGATGTTTTTGTGTTCAAAACATAATTTTCTACTACAACTTGTTCCCTACAAAATTCTTTTCTAATAGAAAACCACTTTTTTAAAAAGCTAAGATAAACGCTACAAAACTCTACCATAAAAATTTTTAAAAAAATATATAAAATTCCTAACGCATGATAGTTGCATAAAAAATATAAAATATAAAGTTTATAGGGATATGCATTATTCACAACTCATAAATAATAGGGAAAAAGACAAGAAAAATCCATATCAATTTCAAAATAACAATTTAGGTATCTGAATATTTAAAAGGATAGATTGGCAAGAGGCCCAATTTGTCATTTACAAATTTAGGTAAAAAGACCAAATTACCCCTAGAAGCATTTGAAGAAAAAGTTAGAGAATGAAACTCATAATAAAGTGGGAAGCAGGAGATTAGTTTCTAACTCTCATCGAACATTGCTCTAAAAATGGAATTCTGGCAAGCGTTAACAAGGGTAGTAGCTTCCGTTTCAAATACTCTACCACAAAAACATATCTCAGATATGAACAAACTATGTTTTCAAAGCAACACAGTGCTTTATCGTTGTTCGTTAGTTTGGTAATTTTTATAACAAATTGTTACGTATTTGCTTTCTATCTAACCAATCAGTGATTTGATACTTAAATCAATAAGGAGGGATCAATTAACCTGTGCAAATGAATGTGTCTCTCGCATGATTATGGGAGATGCTTGTCTTTTCTTTGACTGAGCAAATTATTGATATTTGCTTCTTCTGTGACTATTTTCTAGCCAAGTTCTACCTTACTTGCAATAGTCATAACGATATTTTATATGTTTTCTAAATCCTCTTGAAGCTTATCTTGCTTGAATTGAACTACTGATTTCTAAAATTTTATAGATAACCAATACTAACATCGAGCTTGTTATTGTTTTGTCCTTGTATTTGAATAGTTACTAGGGAAACATGAGGTTTCCACTTTCTTTTTATGATTAAACATCCTTTTTATGAATGTAGGAGATGAAATGACATGGGTAATTTGGAAAATGATAAAAACAAAATGGTTGTGTCTTGCATCATCTTCATGAAATAGTCAGACTCTTCTCTTTTCTCTTGAATATTATATGCATTTTCCTCTCTCCCTTATTCTTTATGCAGCTTATTTTCCCTTATTTGGAGCTAGATATTAAGTATTTTGACCTTAGCCTTCCTCATCGTGATGCAATTAATGATAAGTTACCATTGAAAGTGCTGAAACAACAGTAGGAGCATAAGGAAATAAGCAAATATTGGATACCAAGTAGACAGCGTAATATTGATCATAACATTAAAATGGCATATACTGAAGAGTGAAAATATCAAAAGAAATCTTCAAGAATGAGAGTACATACTTGAGAGTAGTTTTAGCATTTTCAACAGTAACTCTATCATTAGGAGCATCACAATGAGGAAGACCAATGTCAAAATACTTAATATCCAACTCCAAATAAGGGAAAATAAGTTACACAAAGAACAAGGGAGAGAGAGGAAAATGCATATAATATTCAAGAGAAAAGAAAGGAGTCTGATTATTTCATGAAGATGATACAAGACACAACTACCTTGTCTTTTATCATTTTTCAAATTACCCCCATCATTTCATCTCTTACATGTATAAAAAAAGGATGTTTAATCACATAAAGAAAGTGGAAATATCATGTTTCCCTAATAACTATCTAACTACAAGGATAAAACAGTAACAAGTTCGATGTTAGTATTGGTTATTTATAAAATTTTAGAAATCAGTAGTTCAATTCAAGCAAGATAAGCTTCAAGAGGATTTAGAAAACATATAAAATATCGTTATGACTATTGCAAGTAAGGTAGAACTTGGCTAGAAAATAGTCACAGAAGAAGCAAATATCAATAATTTGCTCAGTCAAAGCAAAGACAAGCAGCACCCATAATAATGCAAGTGAAACATTCATTTGCACAGGTTACTTGATCCCTCCTGATTGATTTAAGTATCAAATTATTGATTGGTCAGACAGAAAGCAGATACGCAACAATTTGTTATAAAAATTACCAACCTAACGAACAACAATGAAGCACTGTTGCTTTAAAAACATAGCTCGATCATATCTGAGATATGTTTTGATGGCAGAGTATTTGAAACGATGGCTACTACCCTTGTTAACGCCTGTCAGAATTCTATTTTCGGAGTAATATTCGATGAGAGATACATTGGAACGTAATCTCCTGCTTCATTCTCCCACTTTGCGCTTCGTTCTGAGTTTCATTCTCCAACTATTCAGATGCTTAAATTGTCATTTTGAAATTCACATGGGCTTTTCTTGTCTTTTTCCCTAAATAATACTCTTGATAATTGATATATGACATATTTGAGTAATTTGATTAGATTAAATAAGTTAGTTAATATGATATATTTTTTCTACCATAATCATTTTCCTTAATTTCCTCCCTTCCTCACTCTTTTACTTGATTATTATTGAGGAAGTACTAATAGAGTTAATTTAAGAAAAATAAATATAAGAAAGAAATTTTATATTTATGACAAAGATCAATTCTCTAATTTTGCAATATTTCTCTATGTATTTCATTTTCAACTGAGTTTAAATATCCAAAATATGAGAATTTTTTCTTTTGAATTATCCCATTTTCACCCGAAAAAAAATGAATTACCTCTAACATAGGATGTGTGATATCTAGTCTAATAAGTGTGCGTTTGATATTGTGTTAGTTTTTATTATGATTTGAAGTCGATGCATTAAAATTTAGTCTTGTCCTTAAACATAAAGTGTTGAAAGTTTAATAATAAAAACAAATTTAAAACATGAAATTGCAATTTTTATTCACTAATTCAATTTATTAAAATAATTTAATAATGCCTTCACTTGAGTAACAACCTAGCTAGTGTTGCCAAGCTTGGCAAATGGTAATATTGAAAATCAATAATCTGAACATAATTTTTCTTTTTTTTTAATACACAACGTATCATTATTCATTATTATTTCTATATTTAAATCTTGATATATCTAAAATTGCCAGCTCTAACATGACTTGCCCTCAAACCTCTTCAAGTGAGAGGAATTACAGGAGATTGGGTAAGAGATAGGGAAAAGATAAATGAGACTCGCATTTAGCTTACATATCTCAACAATGAATCCTCTCTATTCACAAATTGAATGTAAAGAATCAATCAAGGTAAACCAGATCCATCATTGAACTAACTAAGACAATGGCCCCAATCGAATGTCAACCCAAGATAAAACTGATCATAATTAAAATAACATAATTAAGATATACAAAAAAATTCATAATTAACTACGAAAAAGGATATTTACTTCCTCTTTCAAATTAAGCAACATTCATCATATTTGGTTGTTAGATCAAGACTTGAATAATTAATCTGAATTATATTTGATTCTCCTTGGTTTTTTTTTTTTTAATGCACGAAATAACATCATTTTGAGTGCAGGAGGGCCACACAATTATAGAAGCTAATCTGTCCAACTCGTGCAACCTGCTAGGTATGGGTTACCCAAGTTTATCTGGGTCAGATCTTGGTCAATTTTAAATGAAAGACCAAACCAATCAGTAGAAATATTCATCAGTTTTACCCATCATCCATCATCCGTGGGTTCAGCTAACAAAAGGATAAAACATACTACCTTTTGGAGTGTGTTCAAACCCTAGGGAGTACCACTTTGTTGTGGTTCTAATCGCGGCGCTTGGGAGGCATCCTAACTCTTAGGTACTTAGGTTTATGCCTGAGGATAATAGACAGCTCGCTCTGCCCTATATTGGTATCGCCTAAGAAGAAGGGAGATTTCGTCCTACCCTTAAATCATGGGTGAGCCCAACCCCTTTCCAAAAATTTTTATACCAAAAAAAAAATATTCATCAGTTTCTCAATCAACCCAGCCAGTCTTCTGATCTAGGTTTCCATAGACCAAAGTCCATTATCAGAGTAACATCGTAAATCTCACAAATAGATCTTAAATCTGTCATTTCTCTCTCTAAACTACAGAAATATATACCACAAATGTGAGCTTACTGACAAAATGGGATTGTACTTAAAAGTAATAAGACTGAATAGAAATTGACTATGGTGATGCATGAACTCAGGTGTCAAAAGATTATTACTAATATGATTATACATCTATAGATTTACAACCACATTCTCAAATCCTTTACACTATAATGAATGAAAAAATTGCATGATACATCCTAGATTTCAACTCTCAACAAAAAAAAAAAAATCAAGAGTTAATACAATGTTGGGCCTTTATAATCTGCCCATATTTTGATTTTGGTCTCTATAGCTTCAAAGCATAAGTTTTAGTCCCTCAAAAGGCGAAATAGTTCAAGTTTTTATTAAAATATAGGCACTAACAACATTTTAACAGAAAGAAAATTGAGTGACCAAAATCTATTGTTTGAAACTATAAGGACCAAAACTAACTTAAGGACTAAATATTGTATTAACCCGAATCAAAATGAGCAAACTCAAAACTAGAGAGAGAAAAGGGTTAGTTAGCTTATAGTAAGATTCTAAGAAATCTTAACAATAACAGACACAGGAATGTTGACAACATGACCTTGATTACCAAACAGACCAATCCTCCCAAAGCTAGCAGCAGTGCTATTAGTAGTTGCATTCAAGAACACAAACAAAACCTGCTTCTCCCCATTGCCTATATAGAAGTGAGTTGGAGAAACTTTCACAGAAACTCCAAATGGAGCAAACCATCCAACACTGTAAGACTCATTATTCCCACCAATGTTTTGAACTGTTCTCTGCACAATTCTTGATTGGCTTAGCTTTGCAATTGTTATGGAAGGCAAGTTCAGATCAGGACCATATAAAGTTGAGTTGTAAACAGCACAGTTTTGACCCGTGAAATTCAACACCACAGGTGCTGATCCATTTATGCCACATAAAAATGACATGTAATCATCATAACCTGCAGAGAAATTTTATGTCAAATTCAGGGAATAATAGGTAATTGTTAAAGCTGCTTAAAAAGTATTCCTCCAGTCTTCAAATGTACGAGCCAATTAGATGATTTATTTTGGTCATAAATGTAAGACCTCAATCCACTTTGTCTACTAAATTTATAATTTTTCCCCCAAACTATCCCTAGTGATTTACATATTAAGGGGGTCCATTAAGGGATAGTTCCTATGTAAATGATCGAAGAGGGTAATTATGTCATGTTCAGAGAATAGGTAATTGTTAAAGCTGCTTTAAAAAGAGGAGAAATTAATTTTTTTATCCATGTAATTTTGACTCAGTTGTAACTTAATCCCTAAACTTTAACTTGGTGCAATTCAGTCTTTGTAGTTTTAATTCTATTATAACTCAATTCTTAAACTTTGACTTGAAGAAACTTAGTCCCCTATAGTTTAACCATTTAAAATATTCGTCCTTATACTTTAGAAAATAAAATTTGACATTTCATGAAGCTAGGGACTAAAGTTTTAAGTGGTTAAAACTGTAGAGGTTAAGTTGTAGTGAGTTAAAATTCGAGGATTGAGTTTAAACTTTTCAAAACCATAGGGATTGAGTAGTATCAAGTCAAAGTTTAAGTATTAAATTACCATTGGGTCAAAACTATAGGTACAAGAAAAGATTAATTTTCCTTAAAAAAATATTAATTTTAGATACTGGGAATTTGACAGATGACATGTGGCACATTGGCAGATTAGGATGCTTGGTTCGGTTATTTCAGTTTTGGACCAAAATAAACTAGAGACTCGGTTCACAGGCTGCACTGATCAAAGTGGCCGCTAAATATACTTTTAACTAGAGGTGTTCACAAATCAGACTGAACCCAATTTTAGTAAAATGTATGACTTATTTGGTTGAACTTTGGTGAGTTTCGATCGGCTTTGGTTAAATTTATTTGGTGCATATGGTTTTCAAGTGATTTTATTTTTTCCTTAAGTGGTTCCTCAACCGTCAAGACAATGAAGACTTGTCAAAAGAAAATTGGTCATTTCTAAACTTATTTGTTTGAAGATCCAAGTATGTATGCAGAACACCCTTGTAAGCATGTTTTATTTTAAACATGACAAATGCATTGCTGTGTAGTGATGTTGAAAATGCTAATTAAGTGACTTACTGGAATCAAAAATCAGGCCTGGATTTAATGCTGAGCTTCCATTAACAAATCCACTTCCCATGTCAAATGGAGTTGCAGGAGACTGGTTTAGATCAGGGGACACATACGCTCGCTGAGCCATTATTGGCCCCCCATTTCTGTTATAGGGAGTAGCCGTAGTGGATAATGCCGATCCAATGGCTGCAGGACTGAAATTTGGAAACTTTTGCTTGATCAATGCAGCAAGACCAGCAACATGAGGAGCAGCCATGCTTGTGCCAGACATCATCGCAAAATTCTCACCTGATATGTTTTTGTTAGTTTAATGAGAGGTTATGCATATAATGTAATAGAGACAGAACAAAACAACCCATTAAAACTTTGGGAAATTTGCTGAAAAATCCCACATTGCAAAACTTCTTGCCTAAAAGTACCTACAATTTGTTTAAAGACCTAGGTGCAACCTATCTTCAGTGGGTGTAGCTCTTCTTCGACTATGAGTAAAATTGAAGACAACACATAGCTAAAAATGTGTTTCACTCTGCTAAAGAAGAGTTGTTTCTTTGGAAGATGAGTTACACCACCTCAAGGACCTCAGTCCTTAGGTACCTTTGAGCAATAACTTTTGCAATGAAATATTTTTCAGCAATTTTCCCTAAAACTTTCCCATGTTTATGTTCCAATTGAAACTTGTGAGTGTTATTACAATACCTAGAAATTCGACAGAATCAGTGCCACGGGAACTCCAAGCAGCCCATATCAAATTTCCAGGAGCTACCAAGTTGGGTTTCAAAATGTCGGCTTCATGAGGAAGAGTGTCTTCTGGATCTGGCCCTCTGGCAGAATAATACATAATCTTCGGAGCATCATTACTGTAATTCGCTTTTAGTCCGCCACAGATAGTAGCAACTGCACCAAATTTAGTGACCCTTTTCGACAATTCATCTATTTGCAATGAAGAATTGTAGTATTGTAGTAAACTCTGCCAATAACAAGTAGAAAAAGTAAGCGTCAAGTTGTGTGTGAGTCTGCCTATAAGCATGCAAGTTAGAACAAACTAGTGGCAAAACCCAAAAAACGGAGATTCTAAAACAATGCACGCCTCTAGTCCTATTTATAAGGCAAAAAGAGAATTATTTTTTTATCCTAATTATAAGGCATGTCATTGACTTTTTCTTGTAAGTTTCCCCATTTATCCCCTTATTAAATGTTGGTGAATGTTATTAAAATAGGATTACAATTGGAAACTTTTTAAAGTTTTAGACAGAGTTAATGAGTTATTAGGTTTTCATGGGTTCCGGTTAACGTGTTGAAGGTGACTTATAAATAGGACCATAGGAGTAAAAGTGAAAGAAAAATAATTTCTTGTAAGTACCAGCCCGGAGGGTAAAAGGACAATACATAAATATATACACACATAATATATTCAAACATTAAGGATGAGAAATAAAAATGACGAAGCAATGAACCTTGGAATCATTGGTGGATGAAATTATTATGCCAGGCATTTTCATTGGAACTGGATTAAGCTGAAAGCCAATCACAAAAGGATCCATGTAGAAGACAACAGCAACTGCACTAAGGTTCTTGGCCGCCTCCAATGCCTGTTTGATGGTAGAGAGACCGAGCACAAACCGTATTGAATAGCTACACATCAAGAGATTTCCCTTCACCAAATCCTTATCGAAATTACTCGTGTCTTGGCACTCAGCAACATACATATCACCGGCGGCACTTGAGTCATTTTTCAAAGCATGATGTGCATGAACCAGTGTGTACATTTTGTTGTCATTTGTTCCAGCTGTACAGGAAAAAACATGTTAGGAAAATGGAAGGCGGTAATAAATCAATCCCAATAAATTACAAATTAAGCCAAAACTCACCTATGAACTTCAACAACATAATACAAAGAAATATATCCTTAAAAACAAAATTAACTGGTTGGTCAATGTCTAGACACTAAGTTAGATCTTAGATTTTCTTATCCTTTTTGGGAAGTGGTGATCTTCAAGTGATTGCTTTATAGTTGTTTCAGTTTAAATGTTCCAGAACACCACGTTAAACAGTAACAGTACAAATAAACAATAAAAATATCTGCAGAAACCAAGTAGACGCAGTTGGTAGAATTCTTAACAAGAAAATATAATTATAACATTTTGATTATCATCTGACTCCTACAAAAGGTTGACTCTATTTTGTAGAGATGTGTCTACATAATTATACCGTTATAAAAAAAATAGACATTGCATTCTCAAAATGGTAGTTACATGTTCTTCTTTTTGTATTCCCATTTCTAGAACCACCCACATTGTAAACAAAGACAACTCCCAGGAGATTTTTTAACCATTTGAGGCGCTCTTCTATGCAGAAATTTCCTATTTTCCAGAAAATAGGATCCACATAACCATTCTACACTCATGATCAACTAATAATTCTTATGTTCATGACAAATGTTAATACCATTAAAAAAATTAAAAATAAAATCCATTCAATCCTATGTGGTAAACTCATTGTGGTAGACTCATTGAAAGACCTATAGTATTATTAAGGGCAATCCAAAGAGGAATTGCAATCAATGAGCTTATGTAACTTTGTTTCTCGTGAGAGTTGGTGTAGAAGGTAAGTCAAAAAATAAGACTACGATAATACAAACTTACATGCGAGTCCAACTCCCGGAATGGTCACATTATTTCCAAGAACCATGGAGTTGCTATATGTTCGGTCATGAGTGGCAGCGCCAACAGTATAGATCCATGGGCTGAAGGATGACATGCTCATTGGGGACGGTCCAGTGTTACCTGCTGCTTGCACAACAAAAATACCAGACTTCACAGCTGACAGCAATGCCATGTCTATGGGATTGAAGAAAGTAGCCACACCAGGAGGACGCCGATTAGGAGTTATAGATAAGCTTATAACATCAACCCCATCCAGAGCTGCCTGTGGACAATCGACCAAATTACTGTAAGCCTTACCAGAAATCCCAACTGAGATGACCAATAGAAAGAAAAAATACGTTAACTTCTGATATGATATCACCAAACATATATCATATATGTACCTGGTCGATAGCTGCAACAACATCTGCAGCAAATCCTCCGAAGCTCTTGTACAATGCCTTATAAACAGCAATGCTGGAAAAAATTGAAGTGCAAACTAAATGTCACAAGAATAGAACGAAAACTTACCTCACGTTCATGAAGTATATGCAACTCCAATTTTTTTAAAAAAAATACAAAATCCTTTTCTATAATGTTTACTTGACCTTTCAATTTTCGTAAGTCGTGTAGCATTTAAATGACTGAACTTGTTTGTTACTGTCAGAATATCAAGTTTTTGCCATATCTCAACTCGAAATATGTTCACCAAATTTTCCTCAAATTTTTAATTCTGCCTCTTGGCCCTCCCAAACTAATCTTTTTTTTTCTTCCTTGATTTTCACCAGCTTGGCATGCATTTTCTCTTCAAAGGGAAGCTGTCATTTATTCACTACTTCTCTTTCAATTTTTCACAACCCGTTATTATTCAATTTGAAATATGTAATCCTAAATGATTCAAGAGTTTAATCATAAAAGTAGGAACTGAACTATACTAGTTTAACCATAGTTGAAGCGAGAAAAGCACAATCATGAAATTGTTTAAGAAAAGTACGTGCCATCTTCAGTTTTATTGGACCCAAAAGAAGTCAAAAGTCAAATTTCCATTTCAACTAATACAGAAAAAATGGTAATTACACGTCTAAAATAAAAAGATGAAACCACTGACATGCCCAATTAATCTGTACAGCGCAAAACAATACATATGTAATATTACTTATGCTCAGTCCCATAATAAAGACACTGCAGCAGCAAATAGTTTAGCTTATAATAGAGGATTCTACTAACAAATTAACTAGATTACCAATTACCATCATAATAAGCATAACAATGATTGGAAATATTTTCTCATGCATTTGCATAGAGTCCAAGAAATGAACCGTAATTAGACATATTTGCCTATATGTTTGCATAGACTCCATGAAATGAGCCGTACTATTCATAACATGTGAATAGTGCAACTTGTTATAAATTTTATTATTGATTGATGATTGATGATAATAGCACCAAGAATTGTAACAAAGATATAGCTCAAAATTAATTACTGTGAACGAGGAGCCATCCCGCTAGCATTTCCAAAGTGATGACCGGCAACTACAACCGGAATCCCGTGGTTTCCTGCTGCAACAGAAGCTGTGTGCCTGTAAATAGCAGATGTGTAAGGGGCCAGAACTGAAAATCAATTGAAATAGTCCTTTTAGTCCAAAATGTAGGAGCTAAATAAGCAATTTACAGAAATTAATGAAATTAGTTTAGTTATTTGTAAAAAAACAAAATGTATGTTGATTTTCCTAAAATACCTCTTTAATCGTTTGCATTAGAAACTACACCAATTAATAGAAATCCCCCATTTATGTGCAATAATAAGGTTTATTTAGGAGAAAATTATAAATTTGGAAGACGAAGCGGATTGAGGTCTAACATTTAAGACCAAAGCAACAACCCCCTCAACTAAGGGAGAAATTAACATTCTTGGTTTTGCAGTGCAATGTTTTGACAATCAATTACTCTTTTATCCAAAGAAAAATAAAAAATATAGTCTCACATGAAAATAAAAGTTAACTATCAACATTTGAATGTCAAACAAAAGGGAACGATTTTCAAGTACAAATACTTGAAAATCAAAATGATGGCACAGCAGAATAGATTAGAGTGAAAGTTATGATACCTTTTTATAAAGAACATAATGGTTAATAAATAACTTAGAAATAAGCATTTTCTCATCATTCATCAAATTAATACATGGAACAAGTATTTAATCATGGTAAACTACATACAAACATAAATGATAAATCAAAGTGAGATTTGTTGCCGGGGGGAACTCACGTGCCATGGCCATCACCATCAAAGGGAGAAGCATAGTCTTGAGATGAATTAAATATTCCTCTGGTTATAGCGGATGCCGCGAAATGCCGGGCCCCAACAAGCTTCCTATTGCAAGAACCTGATGGGAAATCTCGAGTGACCTCACAGAGGCCAGAGTAATGCGCAGGCACTGGGTATGGATGTTCAGAATTGCTATCATCAAAACTTGGGTGTGTGGGATCAATTCCGGTATCGACAAACCCAATAACAACTCCTTCTCCAGCAGTTTCAAACCCGCCCTCTAGAGACCATGCACCTTGTGGCAGACCCAAGAATTGTGGGGTATGAGTAGTTGCAGTTCTTACAGAAAAATCTAAGACCACATTTGAAACTTCTCTTCTGCTTGCCAGTTTCTTCGCCTACATGACTCAGAGATTTCAAACATTAAGGATAATATAACAGCAACAGTGATAAGGCGAGGAATTTAAAAGACAAAGGAAAGGAACCTAGATCACAAGTAGAAAGACAATAAACTGAATGCATATGAAACAGAATATATATACTCCTCTAATCCTTAATATAAAACCTAATTGAGGAGTTAATCATAGTCATATTTCCTAGATTTATTAATTTTTTTTCAAATTATCCCTATAAATAAGAGAAGGAGAGAAAGAGTTAAGAAAGATGATTAAGGTGTTTTAAAAAAAATATGTTATATTAACTAACTTCTTTAATCTAATCAAATTAGTTAAATATGTTCTCTTCCAGAAACAAAAACACCATTCTTAATTATTTTGATCAGAGTTGACTGATATCAAACCTGCTGTGGGGTAACCAGCACCGCGAATCCATTGATCAAGTAGTGGTAGCTATAGAGCTTCAGATATTTTTCCCCTCTCAATACTTTCTTCAACAATGAATCGTGAACTCTGGCAATATGAGAGCCAAATCTTTTGTGTGTCCTGGAACTGGAAATATTTCTAAATATATATATATATAAAAGAGGAGCAAATCCATCAGTTTAAGGCATCTGATTTCACAAATAACCTCAAAAAAAGTAAAAACAGGAAAAACGGGGGACAGAACAGAAAGTTAAAAGCACCAAGAACATTAATAGCAAATATAATGATCCAAATCTAATACCTATTATAGTTCATAAACCATCATTCACGTGTTAATAGAATCAAATCCACTTATTATGCTAAAATTGAACTTCCTCGAGAAGCCTCAATGATTAAAAAGAAAAGCAACAACAAAATAAGACAGTGCGAAACAAGAGCAAAGAAATCAATCAAAAACAAAATTAAGCACTTTGCTTCCATAAACTACCCAAAATGGGGAAAAACAGGGAGACGATTCCATTCAACAATATAAAAAATAAAAATCAGGGTTCAAGCCCCTTTTGGTAAATCTTATAACCAAGAATTGCAGAAAGAAATGTACCTTGGTTTGTGAAATATGGTTCTCTGAGAAGCACCATGTTCGAAGTTCTTAGTAACTCTGAAATCACTGAAGCTATGAGATGAAGGACTCTGTTTCAGAGTAACAATGTAAACAGCTGTAGTTGGTTCATCTGAATCATCGTCTTGGCAAAAGCAAGGTACAAGAAACACCATCAAGCAAAACAAAATTATAATATTTGCCCAAAAAATCTTCCCCATTTGGGTTTTAACTGAAAAAAAAACACTTAAACGAAGAACCCCAATAAGTCGAATGGCTCTACAAGTATATGAACAGAAGAAGACTCAGAACAATTCTTCAGACACCCTCTCACTCCATTCTCAAGCACAAAACTTTTCGCCTCAATGTTACAGAAACCCTTAGCCCAGTTCTTCGTTTCCAGAATCCAGATTTGGGAATTGAAGAGTGAACCAGAAACCAAATCAGCTAAAGCAGGCTGCTTTTTGGGGAAAGAAGGAAAAGCAACAAGCTGAGAGAGAGAGAGAGTATGTGTCAGGGAGTATTAATAGCTGGAGGAGTAGAAGAAGGAAGTGGAGAGAGAATCTGCAAAACCTTATTGGGAGGTGTGAATTTGAACGTTTTGTTTATTAGAAGGAAAATAAGTGGGGATGAGAAAATGGACCGTTTTATTTGGTTCTATTCGTTTCGGACTCTGAGTCCTGTACACCTCATTCGTGTGAATTTTATGTTCACTTCTGAGTCCTACACACCTCAAGTTGTCAAACCTAAATTTAAAATTTAAATTTTAAAAATTTAATTTTTTTAAATAAATAATTATATTTATTTAAATAGATTTTTAGACTAAATTATAATTTAAAACTAAAATTTTAGATAAATTAGTTAAAGTAGCTTATAGAACAGTAAAAGAGTTTATGAATTACCCAATTACTATGTTACCCCTACTTTTTCTTACACACTCTCTCTTACTTTTTTTATACCCTCTCTCCTCTCTCCTATCTCTTATTTTTTCTTATACCCTCTCTATTTTATTTTTTACACTCTCTCTCCTCTCATCTATTATATCTCTTTATTTAATACTCATACCCTTTTTCGTAATTTATTAATAATAAAATTATTTTTAGAAATAACTATCAAAACACTCATTTATTCAAAACAACTTTTTTTTCATAAACTCTTCTCTAAAAATTCTTTTCTATAAGCTGCACAAAAACCTTTTTTTTATAATCTTATTTTCAAAATTCTATCTAAATAGGCCTTATATCCATCTTGTCAAGTTGTTCAATTTTATTTTGTCCCATCTCATATTATTTTTATTATTTTAATTTAATTTAAACACATTAAAAATTATATATGATTAAGTATGATTAGAGAATTTGAAAAAATTGATCCAAAAAAATTTAATGTAAGTATAATCTAATTTTTTTATTAGGTTGCACATATACTTTTTTTACAATTTATGTAAATTGTTTTTGTAATTTTATTGCAAGTCTACATTCATGTTGTTTACTGTGACTCCAACATCTATATTCCTTTTACTAAGTATCTCACACCCATTCTTTTATCAATATAGATCTTACATTTTTTTCAGAAAAAATAGTTGAAGAATCACTCATAATAAATTTTATTATCTAAAAATATTTTAATTTTTTTTAAATGGCTAACTATATTACATTTGAGTATTATCATATTTAATTAGAATAATTATTTTAAAAATATTTTATATATTTACATAAACTCAAGACTTTATATTTAAGCGATCAAAATACTTTTTATTTAAATTAACATTTGTTAATATCTAAAATTTTATTTAAAAGCCCATACATAGCATATTTTCAATAGATGCAATTCTTATTTAGATATATGAAATTTCTCTTTAATTATATATAAAATAAAAAATATTTATATATAATTAAAGATACATTATAGAAGAATTATATTTACCAATACTTATTCAAAGACTTAATTCTTGGGTTCCATCGGATAATAAATTTTGTTTGGGTTATAACAATTTTTCCTATTTTTTGAACTTCTCCCAAGTTGATAAAAAAAATAAAAACAGAATTATTTATTATTGAGACTGTAGTTCTACCGTACAAAATGTAGGCGATTTACAATAGTTAAATATTTGAATATACATATTATAAGTGCACTCTTTCAACATAATCATATTAAAATTATTATTTTTTAAAGTAAACAGAATTAACTAATAAACTATTATTGGTATTAAGAGTGTTGTTCAATACACCACAAGAGTATTGTTTAACAAATTAAATAACAATTCTTCCAAGTATTGTTGTTCATTTTAAAAAGAAAAAAGAAAAATATTTTCATCCTTACAATCCTTCAACTAAAATTGAAAGAAAAAAAGAAGAAGAACACACGTTTTAATTTTAGTTTTTTTTTTGGCCAACACACTTCTAATTTATTCACCACATTTATATAACTTAATATTTAGGAAGTGTGGGGGAAATTTTTGCTACTATGCAAAATTATGTAGTTAGCACGTGCTGGGTCACGTGTGGATATTATTAAGTAGTGATTTGCATACACGTTAGAATAATTAGTAGTTTGTATTTCTAATGTAATCTCGTGCGTGTTTGGATGTAGTTTTTTAAAATTAATTTTGGGTAAAATCTCAGTTTAGAAAAATTTCACACAAATATCAATTTTTGTCTAGAATTGATTTTGGAATAAAACCTCGGTTTGAAAAAATTTGAACCAAACAGTCATTTTTGTCCAGAATTAATTTTGGGCAAAACCTCGGTTTGAAACCATGGTTTTGAATAAGCTACTGAAAATAGATTTTATAACTATAAAAGAGCTTATAGATTATCCAATTACTATTTTACCCCTACTTTTTTCATATACTCTCTCTTATCTCTTATCTCTCATCTCTACACTATCTCCTCTCTCCTATTTCTTCTCTCTCCTCTCTCCTCTCTACACTCTCTCTCCTCTCTCCTCTTTCCTATTTCTCCTTTTTCCTATTTATTATTCTCTACCATCTCTCATCTATCCTCTTTCATACTTTAATCAAATCATACCCTTTTTAGTAATTTATTAATATAAAAAGTGATTCTACTATTAATCATCTAAACATCTCTATTTTTAAAATCTATTCTTCTCATAATCTATTCTTCCCAAAATCTATTCTCCAGAATCTATTCTTCCCAAAATCTATTCTTCCCAGAATCTATTCTTTCCAAAATCTATTCTCCAAAATCTATTCTCTTCAAAATCTATTCTCCAAAAACTAATCCAAACACACCCTTCATTGAAAATAAATACCATTACATAAACTGTGGATTGTGACTTTGAGAAAATGACTTGAATGATGCATGAAGGGCTATGAAATATAAAAATTTGTTCAATTATAATAAATCATTATTAACGTAATTTGTATCTCAAATCAATCCACCTAATTTATTAAAAACTAATTTTGGGCATATATATTAAAATTATGTAATTATATAAAATTAAAGACAAATATAATAATTAAAAAAAAGGAGAATTATGCACAAATATTAATATATTATCAAATTAAAATGGAGACAATTTTTCTAACTGATTTTCTCCATTATATTATTTGTTTTGATCTATTTATCTTATTCAAATAAATAATAGAGAAACTTTGTTTTTGTTGTTGCCAGAATAGAGAAATTATTTTAATTCGTCATGATCATGTAATTAAAACTGCAAATGAACTATCTCTTATTCAACCCAATATTTTAAATAAGTCTTTTTTCATCAAATTACATACCTAGTCTGTATCAAAAGCTTTAAAAGCATTCGTGAGAGCTCAAATATTAATCTAAATATTTTTTTTAAGAGAGGTGGTCCCTAAATTAATACTTAATAGTAATAGCTCGACATAGATTTAACCAGACCAACTTCCGAGGGTACTTTATTTTTTCTTCTCAATAAATGTACACTTTATTTTCTTAACTTTTTGGTGTATTATTTCAAGATTCACGTGTATTTTGTGTGAAGTAGAATTAAAAATTATAAATATGAATTTCTGTAACCTTTATAGCATTTTATTTTATACAAATTAAAAATCCGTATAATTATTAACTATATTTATAAATAACTAGAATTCTAGCATGTGCGTTGCACAGGAAAATATAGTCATATGAAAAAGAAAATATCTAAAAAAAGTTAAGAAAATTTCACATCCTTAATTGATTCAAGTCTATAGGCATAAGAGAATTAAAGAAGCAAAAAAAAAAAAAACAGAGAGAGGAGACATTTCGAAAATAGTAGAATGATCAGACAAAAAAAATGAGACACAAAGCTTAATATAAACCAAATATTAAGTCCTATTTTATTTTTATAAGCTGATTATATAAATTATAATAAATATAACTGTACAATTTTGATAATTATTGTTTTTTTACTATAGCAAATGTATAGGGAAGGATGAATCATTATATACTTTACATATGGGAAAAAGATAATAAAAAATAATGTGAATTTAAAATGATAAAATAAGTATATAAATATCTAAAATGATAGATTTAACATAAGGTTTAATATGTCTTTTATAAATTTAGGTAAAAATATTAAATTATCCCTAAAATAAATGAAACATATACTAAGGGATAGTTGTAAATGTCTTACGGAGAGTTGTAAAAACTATTATTGAAATTGTAAATCTTATTACAGGAGTTACAAATCTAAAAGTAATTGTAAGTATGGTGTTAAAGTTATATATGTCTTAAGGAGAGTTATCAAAATTATCACTGATATTACAAATCTCATAGCAAGAGTTATAAATCCAAAATCAATTATAAGTATGTCAGTTATAAATGTCTTAGGAAAAGTTGCGAAAACTATTATTGAAGTTGTAAATCTTATTGCAGGAGTTACAAACCTGAAATCAATTAGTTACAATTTTAAAGTTGTAAATGTCTTAATTAAAATTGTTAAAATTATTACTGAAGTTGAAAATGCCAATAGAGGAGTTGCGAACCCGAAAGTAATTAGTTCCAATTTCATATTTGCAAATGTCACAGGGAGAGCTATAAAAACTATTACTGAAGTTCTAAATCTCATTGCAGAGTTACGAACACCAATACAATTAGTTCCATTTTTAGGGTTATAAATATGTTAGGAAAAATTGTCAAAACTATTATTGAAATTGTAAATACGATTAAAGGAGTTATAAACTGAAAGTAATTAATTCCAATTTTAAAGTTGTAAATATTTTAGAGAGAGTTATGAAAATTATTATTAAAGTTAAAAATCACATTGCATGGGTTGTAAATCCAAAAGCAATTGGTTTTATTTTCAGAGTTGTAAATATCTAAGCTAAAGTTGTCAAAACTAATAATCAAGTTCCAAATGTCGTTAGAGGAGTTGTAATCCCAAAAGTAATTATTTCCAATTTCAGATTTATAAATGTCTTAGGGAGAGTTGTGAAAACTATTACTGAAGTTATAAATCTCATTATAGGAGTTGTAAATCTTAAAGCAACTAGTTATAATTTCATAGTTGTAAAAACATCTTAGCTGAAATTATCAAAACTATTACTGAAGTTTTAAATGTCAATATAGGAGTTGCAAACTCGAAAACAAGTAATTCCAATTTTAGAGTGTAAATTTCTTAGGGAGAATTGTGAAAACTATTACTAAAATTATAAATCCCATTGCAGGAGTTACAAACCCCTAAAACTATTAATTATAATTTTAGAGTTGTAAATATCTTAGCTGAAATTATAAAAATAATTTTAAAAGTTATAAATATCATTAGGGGAGTAGTAAATAACTCAATTACCTAGTTTCGTAACTTGCAAATAAGTCTTACTATAAATATTATGAGTCATATGAAAAGTAAGAGAATACTCCTTCACTAGTGACTACTCTTTCAACTTAACCTGAATGGGCTGAAGAGAATTGCGAAAGCAATGGAACGCAGATACAAAAGCAACTTCATTCACATTAACTATATCCAAGGGTGAATCCATCTCCTTGCCCTATAAATGCTTCAACTTGCCAATGGCTTCAAGCATCTCGATTTCTCCGGTTGCTTTTTTAAATTAGTCAAAACTATAATAAGAGTTAAAGTCTTTCTCCCAAAGTAACTATAAACATGAACAATGACAATAGTGATTATTGGAGAAATAAAAGAAAAATATTTATATCAAAAACGTACACATCATCTTTTTTAGTTTCAATTTAACTAAAGACATCTCCTGTAAGCTTTATCTCCCATGTACTTCAACGGTTCCTTCTTCACATCGACGCATTAATATATGTTTCATTTATTCTAAGGATAATTTAATATTTTTACCTAAATTTATAAAAAATATATTACATCTTTTGTTCAATTTGTCCTTTTAAACATTTATCTACCCATTTTATCCTTTTCAATTTCACATAGTCTTTCCCTTACTACAACAATAACTTTTTGTTGATTAATTAATTAATTAACTATAAAAAGTATAAATATATGGTAAGCAAGCACTATTAATAACCCACACTATGCTGCATAAAAGGCAAACAAGTCATTATTATCAGATTGTGAATCTAAAGTGAAAAGCTCATGGCTCTTCTTTAACACAAGATAAATTAATGATCCGTCAAACTATTATAATTCATAATAATAATCTTAATTAATGAGATCTTGATCTGAAAAAATTCCACACATCATAATTGCTTTCCCATTATTACATGTTGGTTTCATCTTTTTTTTATTAGTATAGTAAGATTTTTATAAAGAGAATCTCCTTTAATGATAAAACAAAAAAGTAACAAATAAAAGATTGAAAAAGGATTATATGCTCAACATTGAGACAAGTCTATGTGATTTATTTTTTTTCTTTTACACTATATTTAGATGGAAAAAAAATAGAAAAAATATTATGAGTGAAAACTCTTAAAAATAATATTTTTTTAATTATTTTTTTTAAAAAAATCATCCTAATATTCCCTTTCTCCTATCTTTATTTTACTTTTCTCTCCCTCCAAAAGCAAACTTCGCCTTTCGAAATGTTTTTACCTTCACTATGCAAAGTTCACCCCCGAGATTTTTTCTACTCTCATGTTCACTAATTGTTTTAACCATTGAGATGTCCCCTTCTAAGCTAGCAACGGATATAGTCGTTGGTAAAAAAGTCAAAATCTAAATGAGTATTAGGGAGCTAAGTACCATGCATGACATCATATTTCAGAGGATTTTAAAGAAAAGTATGCATAAATCATGTTTTACATATGGGTGTGTTTGGGATCACAAATACTTCTCCATCACAAAAATCAATTTTTAGCTTAAATTTATGTTTGGATTTACAACGGGACAAATGAGTTTTTGTTAGGCTTATGGACTAAAAGCTAAAAGCAGCCTATAGTTGATTCTAACTTCTTCATCTTTACTACTTCTTTTATTTTATTTTGAGTCTTCATTTAAATTAGATCTTGTCAGACTGATTTTTTTGACAAAAGTCAATATAAATATAAATTATATTATACTATATAACTTTTATGTAATCTGAATTTTGCAAAAGTCGTGTTAAAAATAATGTTACTACTGCTACCGGTAATTCAAAAGCACACATAATTTGTAAACACTTCAAAATGTTTTTTCTCTGTAAATTTCCAGATAATGCGTCAATCATGTTTATTCATGTGGTTAGCCACGTTTTCAACTTGATTTTGCATTGTTTTGCCTCTATCTCTTCATTAACATGTTAAGTAGTTGTTTATCACGTTAATCAGCGACGCAGAATCTTACATTGCCTAAGAAAAATTCTTAACGCCTAAATCATTCCACTTAACTAACTAATGAGTTTGTTATGAAAATTCCAAGTGTGTGCTTTAGTGTCATTAACATGTTAACCTCAGTTCTTCATGCGTTAACTAGTTTTTCAGGGAAAAAAACTTTGATTTCTTTTCAAAGTATGTTTAATGTGTTAACCATGCTCTTTAACGAGCCAACCAATTTCTGGAAACCAAGTTTTGCCTCTGATTTACAATTCAAGCGTTAACTATTGTTGTTCATGTATTAACGAACTTGATTTCAATTTTGTTCTCCCTCTTCCCTCTCTACTTAACATGATAGCCATTGCACTTAACGTCATTTTCGAGATGTTTGCTTGAAACTTTACTTGCTGTATGCTTAACGCATTAACAAGCATGCTTAATGCATTAACAGGAATTTTAACGAGCATTAATATTGTAGTAGGTGAAAAGCACTTATTCATAACAATGTCTCGCTCTCTTTATTTTTTCAAAAAGCTATTTTTGTGTTTTTAATGGCTAGAATTTCTGAAAAATTATAAATATAACTTTATTTAAGTTGCTGGTGCAATAATTAAGTGAAAAACTTCTGAACATTCATTGTTGCATTCATTTATAGCATTAAAAGCTTTGTTTGCTCTGCTTAATGCTTTAACTGTATCATTCACTTTTTTGAGAGTTTTATAAGCAATATTGAATTCTCTTTTTATTGTGAGAAATGATCAAGGTGAAACATCCTAGAGTGAAATTGTTGAAGAGAACAATCTATAAGAGAAATCAAGATTAGATCAATCTTGTGTTCTATTGTGGCTGCAAGTGTTCAGTTCTAAAAAATTTGCAAAAATAGTGAAAATATCAAGTGATTTACTTGAGAGCTAGACAAAAGCCAAGTGGTTTGGATCCAATCAATATAAATTTTGTATATCTACCCTCTTTTAACTATTTCCGATCTTATTTCAAAGTTCATGTTCTATATTGCTTTGTTTCCCAATTTTCATTGTTGCATTGGTTTTTGTTGGAAAACGTGTTGAAGATTTTTATAAAATACACAATTCATTCCCTCATAGTATCCAACATAAATGTTGTTTAAAAATCGTTAAGTTGCCAAAAATATTCATGAAAGAGTAAATAGCACCTTGAAGTTGAAAAATGTGTAGCAGTTAGTATTCTTTTTTTATTATCGAAACATGTGGGATCATTCTAAAATGCCACGTGTTTTGTAAACTAGATGTTCATTCATCGTTAAAAAAAAGAAGTCTATCACTCAGAGTCATGGTCAATTTAGCAATGTTGTTACAAATGATATATGCTTATCATGATTTGCTAACCAAACACTTGCAGGGGAAGAAAGAAATTCTTAGCCTGCAATAATGATCAATATCAATGTTTATTGGTCAATGAGCAACATTGTAACAATTTTGATATTTGAGAGGTGACATTGCTCTAATAATTCGTTTAAAATACTTAGTGTTTACGTGAAATAGTTCAGGGACAAAAATGTCTTCTAACCCTTTACGTTTTTTAACTATGTAAACTTATTAACATGATTTGATAATAAAATTAGGTATGGTGTTAAAAATTGCACTAAAGTGTAGGTTTTAAAAATAGATAGAAGATCTATGTAATTTTATTAAAGTTAAAGGGAGGGCATTGTATTTTATTAACCGAATAGTTGATATAATAATTCAAAAGTTATTAGTTCAATCTGAGTTGAATTAGAGTTAACTCAATAATAATTAAAATAATATAATTTAATTAAAATATACAATAATAGTTACATATAACATTGAAAGAGTAATATTTAAATAAAGAGATATTAATTAATAAGTAAATAGAATATTCATATATAAATTACATATAACATAAATATAATGGACTACTATTTTTATTGCTCAAAACAATATTATTTCAAGCTTAACAAAGTAAAAAATAAAATATAAAATCTAACTCGTTGATCCATCAAAAATTCGGGCATTGTATTTTATTAACCGAATAGTTGATATAATAATTCAAAAGTTATTAGTTCAATCTGAGTTGAATTAGAGTTAACTCAATAATAATTAAAATAATATAATTTAATTAAAATATACAATAATAGTTACATATAACATTGAAGGAGTAATATTTAAATAAAGAGATATTAATTAATAAGTAAATAGAATATTCATATATAAATTACATATAACATAAATATAATGGCTACTATTTTTATTGCTCAAAACAATATTATTTCAAGCTTAACAAAGTAAAAAATAAAATATAAAATCCAACTCGTTGATCCATCTAAAATTCTTTATTATATCAACTAAAAGATTAATTTACAAATTTACTATAACTAACCGATCCATATTGAGTTTTAATATCATGTGTCTAATTTAGTCCAATGATGGGGTGGGTGGGGCATGGAAGAGAATGATGGGGTGGTGGGATAAGCTTTTTTTTCTTTAGGATTACCAACAACCATGTTGCCTCCAACGTTGAGAATACTTTTATACTTAATGTAAGAACACATTATGGGACGGTGCCATCTCAGTTGCATGCCTCATTCCACTATCTGGCTACTCACTCACTCACATGACACATTCTTAGTAGTTTAGTGCATCCCACTTCCAAAAAGTTTCCCCTTTTATTATGGGATTGGATTCTTATATATTTACCATCTTTCTAATATTTATTTTACTTTATCACTATCATCATTACATTATCTTTTTTTTTCATGCCCTTCACATGCATGACCCTTATAATCCCTTTGATTTTTTAGTGTCTAGTAAATTATAATTATGTCAATTTAATCTTTTTTCTCATATATACCATCTTCAATTTAATTTAATGCCAATATTATAAGACATCATCAGTCATGAGTCTAAGTAATATTGAAAATATATTGTCAAATTTTGATTTTGATAAATCTGTAAGATATAGAGAAAGGTCAAATATCTCAATAAACTAATTTCATATGCTCAATGAAAACAAATGTTAAATCATCGTTTGAAATAATTTTCTTTTAATGGTTAGCTTATTAACATCTTATATTCATGTTATCAAACCACCCATTATCTAAAATCATATTGGCTAATTAATTTGATCAAATGATGAATTGTAGCTTCATATTTAATATATATAGGGGGTATAATATGTGTTTTCAGAGTTCTTATTATTGGGAAAAGATGTTTGGCTAGGATTACTTTTCAACTAATTCTATCTGTTTTTATTTAATAAAGAATTTTTACCTTTTCTAATAAATATATTTTTCAATATTTAAATTTATATTATTTTAAAACTATTTACTATCTCAACTAACAAATTATCGATCCAACTAATTTTGTTCTTATATGATGTCAAAATTAGTTTTAATAACAAACATGCCCAGTTAATTTTGCTGAGTAACTGGAATGCCCTTGTTGGGCCATCAAAATTAGTTTTATTTATGGGAAAATTGGGGGAAGTCTTCCCAATTTTAATCGTATATTACATGTCAATGATATTCTTAAATTAGCATAAATAATAGTCATCACACATTCATCATATAAACCTTTCGCGAGCTGTAGTCTTAATTACCAACTTTATGTAAAATGTTTTATAATGCAATACTAATCAAGTTAGGATAAATTTGGTGCAAGTTGCAACATGATGGACGTAAATTTCTTTTCAACATATTGCCCAAATTCTTAATATAAGATATAATTATTGAGTTAAATTTAGTTATAAATATAAGACATATTTTTATATTTATTTTTTTAAAATTACTCCTATTAATATTCTCTCAATAATTATCAAATAAAGAATAGAGGGAGATAGTTAAAGAAGATGATTATTTTCTCAACAATAATTAAGAAAAATATGTTATTTTAATTAACTTAACTAACTTTTTTAATATAATTAAATTAATTAAATATATCATATATTAAATATTAGAAGAGTGTATAAATCAAAGTCATAGGCATATATAAGAGTACAAGGTGTTGGACCGACCCGCTATGAGAGAGCTGCATGGGTTAAGTCATAAGCTTCTCTTATATACAAACCATGTCACTATGCCCTTTGATCTGAGATCATCATGAATTCCTACATGACAAACGCTCAACTTTGACCTAGTCAAAAGTCACTTTTGACCAAGTGATCATAAAGACTATGTTCGGGTTTAGTGGTTTTCCGTGCGGAGGAATGTAAATGTTCAAGATGGAATTTGTCCCTCACATTTGTAGAGAGATATTACTGGGCCCCTCAATGAGTGAGTTTGATAAATGTATGGCCATAATGTAATGGAAAGGTAGTTCCATTTATATAGTCAGACTACTCAGGGATCGAGAAAGTAACAGTCAGGAATAGGAGGATGACATTCTCCATGCCTCATCCATGACCAAAATATCGTGTGACAAAAGGGACATGATATGGTTGTATAAAAGGTTACATCGTTCATCGATCCTCATATGATTTGGGTAGTCGTGATGTCTTGCTAGAGATCACTTGCGACTTGTGAGTTAGTATAGTAAATGGCCCACTGTCAGCTTCATATAGGCCTAAAGGGTCGCACACAAAATAGCTCAACACGAGCTATGATATCCAGATTCATTGAATCTAAGACATGTCCAGATTCAATGAATGATCCAGGGTGGATGTATATATTTATTTATATTTATATTCGTATATATATAAATTCGTATATATATATATATATATATTATATAAGAGATATTTACAAGATTTAATTTATAAGGATAAATTAAATCTCTATCACGTTTGAATTTGAAATTCAAATTGATATGATATCTCAAATTTAATTTATGAGAATAAATCAAATGTAATTCTGTCTTATCTTTATTTTGAATTAAATAAATGGGTGAATTAAATCTGTGGGACGGATTTAATACAAATACTATTTATTTAATTAGTTTCTTATCAAATTATACAATATATATGATATTGTATTAATTTCAGAATTAATATAAGATTAATTCCAAAAATCTAAATCTGTGGTAACACGCATAGCATCCGATATATATGATATTTAGGAGCTACGGTTGGGACAGAAAAGAAAAGTGTGAACGGGAATCCACAAAAGGTTTGCAGATAAGAAATTGCCAAAATAGAGACGGAGAGGACGAATTCTTGAGTAAGCCCTAGAGAGACAGGAGGCGTTAGGACGTCGTTCGTGATTGGAACGCTGTTTGTCTGGATACTAGTAGAGAAAGCCGACCTGAGTCGTCGACTTCTTGTGATCGAAAAGAGATCACGAGCCATGGAGAGAAGCTATGGACGTCGCAACCAGAAGCTAAGAAAGTCGCGACTGAATACTGAGGGTAATACTTCTTTCCACTTGACTTAAACATAAACGGTCGATCCTGGTAGGGAATGAAAAAATTTTTAAATTAATTTCTGCTGCGTGTCTTCTAATTCCTTACAATTCATACCTTCATACCCCAACCACTTAGTTAAAAGACCAAGTGAAGTAATCACTAAACTACACTATCAATAGGCTAATGATTAAGGAAGATGCATAATTTGTATTTCATATAATTAATTATGATGCATTTTGGTAATTCATGCTATTTGGTGGGTATGGATGAAACAATTTAATGTAATCTTGATTCCAACATGTTGTAACAAATTGTGTAATCCTATTACATAACTTTAGGTGGGTAATTCGAATTCAGATGCTTATAAATCTATATATAAGCATTTGGACATATATATATATATATATATATATATTTATATATATAATATAATTTGTTAGAATACTTCTCCTTTTTTGAATAGTAAATATTTTTTTTTCATAATTCCTTGATAATTCCTCCTATCATAGCTATAAAAATTAGAGAATGGGTCTATTTTAATTATAAATATAAGAAGTCAGTCCACTTTATCTTCTAAATTTAATTTATAATTTTTATCCTAAAATATCTAGATTTATTACATATATTAAAGAGTTTGCATCAAGAGTAATTTCAAATCACATTATTAAATATGACAGTTTAAGAAAATCAATACTTAATCATTACAATTAATTAACTTAAGTATTTTTTTAATATTTTTAAATTAGTTATCTAACTTTTATATTAAAGACTTGATGTTGTAATATTTTAAAAAGCCTAACTTCTAATCTCCCCCCTCCCCCCAAGAAAAATAGTAAAGAGGCATAAGCCTATGCTTTGCCATCTATCAGCTTACCAATTAAGTTTTTTTTCTAGAGAATATGAAAAAACAATAAAACCATGAAGTCTAGAGAACTATTCTAGTTGTTACACTAAATATTATAAACAACTCATGAAAAATCATATTCTCTTATCCTTAATATATTATATAATTAGGAAATTAATTTTAATTCTAAATATAAGATATATTTTCTATATTTATCAATTTTTCTCTAAATTATCTCTAGTGATATTTTATCGACAATAATCAAATAAAAAAAGAAGGAGATAGAGAGTTAATAAAAGTGATTGTGGTAGTTTAAAAAATATATCATATTAAAAAATTTAACTAATTAAAAAACTATGTCTAATTAAAAATTTTAACTAGTTTTTTTTAATATAATCAAATTAATTAAATATATTTTATATTTATAATTAAAAGAATAGTATATCTTAAAAGAATGAAGTTGAGAAAATAGGCTAGTTAAAGTTAGTTGTGGGTTACTTGACCACCCACCATAATTTTACACTTTGACATAAAATTATCGCTTTTATCAAAAACAAAATTGACATAAGTTGATAGAACTGTATAATTTTTTTAAAATAAATTATTATAACCCCCAAAAAAGAGACATTCAACTATTCAAGAAGCAAATACATCCTCATTCCACTATTATAGTTAAGCCTAAAAACTTGTTATCACCAAGAATTTAAATAAAAAAAGCAACAAAAAAGGGGTAAAATAGGACAACTTGTTTTCCTATGCATTAAACAACCCAAGTCAAAATTCACCCATTTTCTATTTATGTTGTTTTTTTTTCTTTTCACCTTTTCTTAATTAACTCAATCCACTTAAAAATATAAGCTAAATAAGAACTCGAGAGTCATAAAAGTCTACTGGGGTCTTACACTCTAAAGCCTTGTCATTATTAGTAAAAAAAAAAACTCACTCAACTATTCAAAAAACCTATTCGTCCCATTCATAATAATAATAATAATATAAATTGATAGTTCATAAAAATTGGTGATATTATTATTACTACTAGTATTACTATTATTATTATGTAAAAGTGGGAGAGGTAGGTTCATGATATAATGTCATCCTCATCAAAAGTTGAGGACAAACAACGGGAAATAAAAATAGTCGTTAAAGTAAGAATGCCTAAAGAAGAACCTTATATTCCATTCATCATTACCGTTTTGCTTTAATTTATCCCCCTTTTATTTCTTCAATCCATAACTCTCCCATGTGTAATTTCCAAAAAGAAAAAGTCAATAAAGGGACATTAAAACGAATCATCACAATCAAAAAAAGATCTATAAAGTTGATAAATTTGCTTCATTTTATAAAATTTGTTTCGTCTATGCTTTTTTGGTATTTTTTCTTTA
Source organism: Leucaena leucocephala (assembly GCA_037074615.1). NCBI lineage: Eukaryota > Viridiplantae > Streptophyta > Magnoliopsida > Fabales > Fabaceae > Leucaena > Leucaena leucocephala. The sequence goes on from CM073527.1 coordinate 4,704,323, forward strand.
ACTAATTAATTTAGTGAATTCATTACCTTTATACATTACTCCATATCAAGATTTGATCATGAGAATACATGACTCCTTGTCATCGTCCCGATTTAAAATTTTCTTCAGTTGTAGAAATATTAATTAATTGTTGAAAACTAATAGCTTCAAACTATATTTTTTTATTCTACGTCTATATATAATATATATAAAATTAGGGGAATATCACTCAAGTCCTATAGGAAGAGAATATATCCCATTAAGATCTTAAAAAAATATCCAATCATTAACAAATATCATGTAATCAATGATAGATTTTAATTATAAAATAACTATCTTGCGTTTGTTCATTAAAAAATGATAAATAAAATGTTATCAATGACAATTTTATGTGCTAATAAGATGTTACAAATGATAATTTATAATATCATATTATATCCAAATTTTATTTATAGATTATTATTTTCTAATTTATCAATTATAACATATAAAATTATTATTTATATAATTTCACTTGTCATTTTTTAATCAATGAGGATAAAATAGTTATTTTATAATTATATCTCCTCTTAAAATTCTATAAGACTTATCAATAATTTAATTATTTTTATGATTATATAAATAAATTCTCTTTTATGGGACTTGAGTGGGATTCTCCATATAAAATTTATTTTGTTCTTAAATTATAGCTTTACATAATTAAGATATGATAAGTGTTTTATATAAATATAATTATTATCTAACTTATATATATATATATATATATATTTTTTTTTTGTCTACCCGATTCACTGAAATTTTATCTCGACTATATCTAAATCTGACCCGTATCACACACCTGATTATGGTGGGTGAGTCTCCTAATGGAAATTTTCTGTATATACTAAGGCTCAAACTTGAGACCTCATTTAAGCGATACTGAACTGTTTACTATTTAGATTAATCTCTACTAGTTATCTAATTTATATATTGATTATGGTATTACATACGCGAACGCATGTTTACAAACAAACAGGAACCTGTGACTGATCTGATAAGATGCGCAAGAAGATTGGGCGCTGCTAATTAAAATAAAAATACATAATCGAAAAGGAATGGGCCATACTGGATCATGTGGCCCAAAACACAGGCCCGTCCATAATTCAAAAGGTAGAGAGCAAAAAGAATGATAACCCCCACTTGTTTCAATTTCATTGGCGCCAACCTAAGAAACTGTAGCACAACTTTTTTGTATCATTTCTTGCGAGGAATAAAGATTCATACAAGTTGAGTGATTCATCTACTTTATATAAACCCCACTCGCTTATAACTACTTTCTTGAAAATATTATAAAAATTATATAAGGATATATTAAAGAGAGAAACATATTTTTAACATGACTCTTAATTATTGAGAATATATGTTTAAAAAACATGTTTCGTGTCTTTCTATAGGTTATAAAAATAGTTGTTAATAAAAGATTAATAATAGATTATTGTTGAGATATTTTTTCTTTTATATAATTTATCTTGTTAAATTCTATTATCTTTCGCTAATTCTGTCACCATGTAACTTTATAAGAAGAGTTCGTTTAATTTTAAGGAGTACCATTTTCTAATTTATTAAGGTGGTTATAGAATATCTTTTATAGACAATATCCTTAGACATGACTCAAACTATATATTTTATTATTTTATAGATTTTGTTAACAAATTTAAGAGATATTGCCTGCAAATTTTGTGAGTGGATGATGAGACAACAAAAGTCATAAACTGTGATTCATTATCAATACGAATGCAAATAAATCATTGTAGATTATTAATTCCTGACCCACCGAACAAAACTCATTTACAAAAATTGTGAGTATGGATGTACAAAAAGTTTAAGATTGGGTCAATTCATAACAAAACGGACAACCCAGATCAGAAATCAAAAGAAATTACAATCCAATACAATTTGATGGGTTTCAGTATCAAGCAATTACTGTGGCAACATAGGAACCAAATTCGGATTACCCCAATCTGATTCGTGATTAAAAATAATCCTATCCTCGACACAGAGGTCAAAAAGGGTGTCATGGCTGAGGAACTGAGTGGCACCGTGGAAGACAATGTGATGGAAAAACTTGAATCAAAAGAGAAGAGTATGTGTTCAAAGACAAATGAGAAGAACACAAGCTTCAACGATCGTGGAATACATGTGAGAGCCGATAAGATTGATTTCAAGGATTGGGATAGTCAACTGGCTAAGCACTTGAATACAGTTCTCTCTCAAGAGGTGACACGGAAGAAGAAGGAAGGCTGGGAAATTGATTCCTCCAAATTGGACATAAGGCATGCTATCGATCACGATGCCTATGGAATTGTCTACCGTAGCGTTTATGATAACCATTATTGTTGATGTGTGCATTTGGCTCTTTAATTGATCTCTTTATTAATCTTAATTCAATCTATAAATAATCTTAAAATATGCTTTAATAAAGATATATAATTAATATAAGTATAAAGCAATTGTTTTTAAATAATTTAGAATTAAAGATCAAAATCCAATAAAGTCTTGTTTAAAACACTTTTGGCAAAATGACTTGACTTATCAAAAAATTTATCAAAGAATACTCTTATCGAAAAGGTCTTCAATAAATTATTGAATAATTACATTTAAAACAGTTAAAAACTTATCGAGCAATTTTTCAATAATTAGCTTTATTGAAAAGGGTTTTGATAAATCTTTAATAGATTGTAAAAAGATAGTTTATAGTTTATCGAATAATTATTTGATATATGTCCTTATCGATAAACTTTTTAAAAAATTATTCTTTCAAACATATGCTTTTAGATTTATTGGTACATTTCACAATACATCATTTATCGAATTGTTCTTCGATAAATGGACTCTTTAAATAACTTATCGATAAATGCTAAATAATATTCTTTTCAAATCTTTTGAAATATACTTTCAAACATTCAAATTAAATCTTTTCTCAAATTATCATTTAATATATTTAGAAATAATAACTCATAATATCATTTGCCAAATTATATCAAGAGTATTATTTAACACATTGGAACAATTTCACAAGTTATAAGATTAGAAGCTTAACTAAAAATAATTTATCATACTAGAATAAATTATGAGCATATAACCATTCAACAAATAAACATAGGCTATAAAATTCATGAAGATCATTCATTCAATTAAATCTAAGTAATTCATAAGCTCGACAAATATATTAACATGATTGAATAATTTATTGATACGAGCATGATGAATTTTACGTTCAATCTTTCATGAATAAGCTTTCTCAATTATAAATAGATGATTTAAACAAATTAATTAAATATTATAGGAACTGAATCATCACCAAAACATTTCAAACAATCAAATCACTATTAGAAACCTCAAACAAAATCATGATGCTAGTGATTTGAATTTGAAATAATTTATCTTCTCTTTCTTTCAATTGACTTTATGATTTTGTAACTTAAAATTCCAAACATCAATTTGAGAAGAAACTAATTCAATTATATTAGTGTAAAGATTATTTATCAGAAAACTCAAACTCTCAGTGATGTAGACAATTTTAAAAATATTTTGAATGATCAGATTTTAAATATGTAAACCTTTTCATTTTTTTGAACATAAATTTTCTACATTAAGATAATCAAAAGCAAAATAGTGTGAAGAATCATAGTTTAGTGCTTTTGAAAACCTAGAAATTTTCTTTATCGAAAAGTTATTTGTAAAAAAAAATATTTTCTTTTAAAAATCAGAGATGATTGATCGATGATCTTATCGATAAATACTCTGTTCGATCAATTTTTCAATAACAGTTTTTATAACACTTTTGGTAAAAAGATGAGTCATTTAGAAAAGTTATTGAAGGTTTATTCGATAAATCCACCAATTAAATAGAGTTTTGAATAATTCTAATTTTAGAACAATGACTCATAATTTTTATAAACTAAATTTGATTAATTTATCAAAATCTTCATCTATAAGACACCTTAACAAATAGGTCTATGATAAATACTTTTTAAAAAAAATCATATTTTCTTTTAAAGTTTTTTTCTTATTTATCGAATAACTTATCGAATAATCATCTTATGGATAAGTTTATCGATAATTACTTTTTACCAATTAAGTTTCTTTTAAAATCTTTTGTCAATAAATTTTCATCATCAAAATATTAAGGTTGCAGTCTAACACTTTGACAACTTACCTTAATAATAAATGTAATGATATTAATAAGGGTAATTAAATAGGGGCCAAATGAGAAACTAACAATAAAAATTTGAGACAACATCTAAACGTCTCTTATAAATAGGAACAAACTATATCTAAAAATCGTCTATTATAAAAAGGGATGGAGGAAGTAATAAATAAGTAATATTAAATAACAAAACTAATGTGATCACATGAAGAATTGCGCTCCACAATTTCCATTGATGCACAAAACAAGTTATATAATAAACAACTGTGGGAAAATTATGGGGTATTATTTCGGTTGATGCTCCAAGATTTCCCGTTGCTAATGTGATCACATGAATATCTCTCCATAACTTTCTGCAGCTACCATTTGAATGCATCAAATTAAAAATTATTTTCCTGCTAGTTCTCTCGATGGCAGGTGAAAACACTAGCAATTTCTTGGTTTTGATAGTTAATGGAATATCGTCCCGATTCATCGAAGCCAAGGAAAGGATTTGACTAAGTTAAATTATTTTAATATACTGAAGTGGATTTTAATCAAGGAAACATGTTTTTATTAATGTGTTAATATCAAATTTAAGTTGAATAGGACTTGTCTTGTTTTCTATAGTGTAAAACAAGAAATAATAGATTAATTTAAAAACTTAATGACCAAAATTGATTTCATGTAATCAAATCATTTCGTATATACAAAATTAATTTCACTTTTCATAATTGATTTTACCTAACATAGATATCTACTACATAACAAATACAAAATCAATTTCAACTAATACAATTGAGTTCCTTTAAACAAAAATGATTTCATGACTGACAATCGACTTCATTTGACATAGGCATGTAATGCACAACTACTCTAAAGTCCATTTTATCCAATAAAAATCTACATAAAACCTAACCTAAATGATCTCTACACAAAGCATGTTATCAAACAATATGAAACAGTGGGTGATGACTCCCCATTTTTAATTAGATTTTAGATGTATGTTGTTATATTTGTTTAGTCATCAATACAAAATTTGATATAGCGGCACTATTCATATTCTTCATGGAGAGGCACTGTTCATCTTCTTTGTAGAGAGAGAGAGACTCCAAGAGCTGAGAACAACTAAGCTAGAGGAACTTGACTGAGGACGGGCATGGACCAAAGGATGCGAAAGAAGTGAGATCTTCTTCAACCTTCGAGCTTCTCACCATTCGCCTACTATTGACGTTGTTTCAGGGGTAAATGAGTCATTGGCTCATTTGAGCGGGTGATGGAAAATTGGATCCCACCAAAATTAGGGTAACCCATTTTCCTTTGTATAAAGGAAAATACCCTCCGCTGGAAAATCTGTATCCACCTCTTCATCCCACCAAACGAGAAAATCCATATTTCCCCTTTCCATAGGTGTATTTCTTGTGAACCAAACTGGTAGTAAGTCTTATATTTTTTAAAGGAGGTAAATATTAATATAAGAAAATAAAATAATAATCCTTAATATAACAATTAAATAATTAAATTTGTAAATGTTAAGAAAATTAGTTAAATTATTATTTAAAAAATTATTTTAGTTCCCTAAACTACCCTCATTTTTTTTATAATACCTAAATTACTATGTTTAGCCATGTGTATTATAGCGACTGATAAAAAGAATTATCAAGAATTCTCTCTTTTTTTTTTTGCTTCATTTAGTTCCACTTTCTGCCAAGTTTTTTCTTCCCCCTCGCGTCATTGTTCTTCTTCGGTCCAATTTCTTCTTTGTCATCTGTTCTCTTCAATCCACTTTATTCTTTGCGCTCGGCTCCTTAAAATCCCTAAACCTCAAATTCCCTAAACCCCACTTTATTCATCATTTCTTGTGATGAATAAAGATTCATACAAGTGTATAAAAACATGATTTATACAAACTGACTGATCTATCTAATTTATATAAATCCCACTCACTTATAACCCTTTCACTCACCTCCTTCTCTAGTTCCTCTTTTTTTTCTCTCATTTCACATTTTATGGGTTATCTACCTTTAGATATTAATTTTAGAAGATTTAAATTTCAATGGAGATTCAACCTTCATCATCCAAAAAATAATAATTTGTTTAAGAAAAAAGTAAAGAAAGGATAGTCGCCTGTTAACGATTGATAGTTCAAATATATTGACATAATGCATAACCCTTTGATATTTTGTCAGTCATCCCAAGCAAAGCAAAAGGCCTCACTTTAGTCTTAGTTTTTTTATAGTCATTATTTTTAACTTCTCTCGATGTTTGACCTGGTTGTGTCGTTGCGATTGCTTCATCTGTCCTAAGATTGGAATCTTTCTATGTAGTAAAATAGTTGTTACAACTGTTAAACATCCAAAAGGTATAATCTTAAAACTTAATCTCTCTTTTTCCATTTACAAAATATTGACATGGTTGATTAAATATCGATCTATTGTATACTTGATATATAAATATGTAGGTGGATGATGAAAGAACTTGTATGAATATGTACCAGTTGTGAAATTTGGGTGTGTAAAAGAAACCAAAGTCTCACATTACTTGAGATAGTGATTGCTCAAGTGTATAAATAATAAAATACAATTATGGGCTAATAAATGGATTTAGAAGAGGTAGGCTCGTGCGCACAAAATGGGTCATCAATAGGAAATTCAGTTGAAATCCAGCAATTTTTCCTGTGCGCGAGATAGAGCGTAATATTGTGTACTTTTTATGAAAAATGTTTCAGGTTTATCCAGAAATATTTTCAATACGCCTAAACAAAAAAACCTCAAATCCCTACAATCAACATGAAAACCTCAAATCCCTACAATCAACATGAATTTGGAAGGTTAATGGTTTCTTTGGTTAACATTGACATTATAGCCATTAGGAAGGGACTGTTGGCGGCAGAAAGATGCGATCTCCATGTCCGATTGACTTAACGCTATTTTGGTCGAAGGATCGTCTCTTACGGATACAACCTATTTTATGTACCTCTTCATGCTTATAAAATTAGCACACAAGAGTTGCTCAATACATATGTGACATATGCTCATACTCTCCTGCTAATTTCTTTCTAAGTTTATTTTCTTTCTCTAGATTATATTCCCTTGTTCAACAAGAAGAATCCGTTTAATCCTAGGGAGTGTCTCTTCATCTTGCCGATTGTCGCAAAATAACTCTTAAGGACAGTGTCCTTGGATGTGACTCAGATTTATTGTTCTTTTTATTGTAGGTGTCAGTGCCAACAATCTTAAGAATTATCCTACACGATGGACTTTTCTAGTGCTCGTAATAATATTAGGGACAACAGCAACCCAAATGGTCAAAACAATAGTACCATTCCTCATATCTCCATCCTTGTTCCTTGTCTATTCCCTGACACTTCAAAGATAGAGGTGTTCAATGGCAAGAACTTCAGGTGTTGGCAGGAGTGGGTGTATACTGTGTTGATATGCATGGAGTGGCAATTGCACCCACCGTGTCTAAACCATCTCCAAATGCTGAACAAGCCTGAAAAGATATTTGGACATATGCCAACAAAGTATGTAGACACACATTGATCAGTACTTTATCTAAGATCTTTTCGATGTGTATAGTGTCTACAAGGAAGCAAATAAAATCTGAAACTCTTAGATTATGTAATACACTGCGGAAGATGCTAGGAAACAGAAGTTTGTCGTTGGAAATTCTTATAGATGGGAGACAGCAGACAACAACGATATTAAGACTCATATTAATAAATATAAAAAATTGATTGAAGATCCTAAGGCTGAATACATCAATATGCCTAGCGAATTGTTTGCCAGAATTCTAATAAAAAAGTTGCCAGAATCATGGAACAACTACAAGTAACAATTGAAACACAAACAGAAGCAACTATTGCTAACATATTTGATCACTCATATTATTATTGAAGACATCAACCAGAGAATGATTCAAGCAACAAAGGAGAAAGAGATGACTGCTAAGGCAAACTTGGTTGAAACAAAATCGGGCAATAAGAGGTACGACTCTAAACACAATAACACGAAACATCATAATAAAAAGTCATATTATAAACCCAAGAATGCTGACCCCATGTTAAGAATAAAAGCAAGTATTTTGTTTGTAATAACCCAGGTCATCACGCATATGAATGTAGGAAGAGGCCTAATAAGATGAGAAGTGATAATCTTCCTAAGCTAAATATAAATTTGATTGAAGGAGATGATAATATTAGTGATGAGGTTATCACTGCAATGATTCCTCAAACTTTTTTTTATCTCTAATGTGAACAAATGGGTGGTAGACTCTAGGGCTACTAGGCACATATATGCAAACAAAGAGTTGTATTCCTCCTTTGAAAAGGGAGAAGATCATGTGTATCTTGCTGATTCTCGATCTACAAAAGTTCATAGGAAAGGAAAAGTGTTTATGAAACTCACATCAGAGAAGACCTTAGTATTGCAAGATGTCCTGTACATGCCTGAAGCCAAAGAAAATTTAATTTATGTGGCTATATTAGGAAAAGCTAGGGTCAAAGTGTCATTTGAATATGATAAGATCATTATGACTAAGAACATTATTTTGATTGGGAAGGGTTATTGTAATCAAGAACTATTTGTACTGAGTGTTGATAAAAATAATAATAATGGATCTTCTTTTGCTTACTTGATTGACCCTTTTGATATTTGGCATGCTAAATTAGGTTATGTTAATAAGTCCTATATGAAAAGATTACAGAAACTTGAGTTAATTTCTAGAGTTAAAAATGATATGATAAGTAAATATGAGATATGTGTACAAACTAAATTGACTAATGGAACACACTTATCTATACAAAGAGAAACTAAATTATTATCTTTAATCCACACAGATTTAGGAAATCTAAAACAAATAGAAACTAGAGGTGATAAAATATATTACATTACTTTTATTGATGATTTCTCTAGATATACTAAGGTATATTTATTACGAAATAAAGATAAGGCTTATGATAAGTTTGTTTTATACAAAGCTCAAGTAGAAAATCAATTAAGTAGAAAGATAGCAAGAATTAGATTAGATAAAGGAGGGGAATATTTGTTATTAGATGATCTCTATGAAAAAGAAGGCATAATTCATGAAGTAAATCCTCCTTATTCTCTTGAGTTTAATGGTATAGTAGAAAGGAAAAATAGAACTTTAAAAGAAATGATAAATGCCTTACTTGTAAGTTCTGGTGCACTTGATAATTTGTGGGGGGAAAGCTATATTAACTACATATTTTTTTACAAAATAGATTACCCCATAAGAAAACCAAAAGAACCCCTTATGAATTATGGAAAGGTTATAAACTAAATTTGAAATATTAGAGAGTGTGGGGGGATCTTGCAAAAGTTTTATTACCTAATCATAAAAAGAGGAAAATTGGTTCTAAAACTTCTAATTGCGTGTTTGTTGGTTATGCTCAACAAAGTGTCGTATCGCTTTTTGGTTTTGAAAAGTGATATTTTGGATAAAAATACAATCATTGAAACTAAAGATGCATAATTTGTTTAAAATGTATTTCCTTGGAAAGTTGAGCATATGTCAATAAGAATTGAAAATTTCTCTTCTTCCTCTTCTAAACAAATTTCAAATGAAGTTTTAGGTGAGAGTTTACGAAAAAGTAAAAGGCAAAGGAAAGAAACTTCTTTTAGAGATGATTTTTTCACTTATTTAGTTGAATGAGAACCTAAGCATTTTTATGAAGCTATTTGCTCTCCAGATGCAGAGTTTTGGAAAAAAGTTATTAAATCAAATATTGACTCTTTAAACAAAAATAAAACATGGGTTTTGATAGACTTGCCTCTAGGAGCAAAACCTATTAGATGTAAATGGGTTCTTAGGAAAAGATATTTTCCTGATGAGTCTGTAGATAAATACAAAGCCAGACTAGTAGCTAAGGGTTATATTCAAAAGAAAAATATTGATTATTTTGATACCTTTCCAGTAATAAGGATTTCTTCTATGAGAATCCTTATCTCATTAGCTTCAATTTATAAGTTTTACATTCACCAAATGGATGTTAAAACTATATTTTTGAACGGTGATTTAGAAGAAGAGATTTATATGGCACAACCTGAAGGGTGCATTGTGGCTAGGCAAGAAAATAAAGTTTGTAAATTAATTAAATCTTTATATGGTTTAAAACAGGCACTCGAACAATGGCATGAAAATTTATATCAAGTTCTAATAAGTGGTGGTTTCTCTACTATAGAAGTAGAAAGATGTGTTTATACAAAAGTTGTAAATAATGATTGTGTGGTTATATGCCTATATGTGGATGATATGCTTATTTTTGGTACTACTATGAATATTGTGCTTAAAACAAAAGGATTTTTTGCTTCAAATTTTGATATCAAAGATTTGGGTGCAGTAAAATTAATCTTAGGTATTCAAATCATAAGGAGTGAAAGAGGTATCTTACTTTCTCAAAAACATTATGTTGAGAAAATTTTGAGAAAGTTTGAACAATATGATAAAACTCCATTGAGTTCTCCTTATGATTCAAGTGTGTACCTAAAGAAAAACTTAGGAGAGCTAGTGGCTCAATCTAAATATGCACAGATCATTGGAAGTCTGTTGTATTTAATGAATTATACCATACTTGACATAGCATATGTTGTGTGCAGATTGAGTAAATATACTCACTGTCCAAGCAGTGAATATTAGGATGCTCTAACAAGGTCATTGAGATACCTTAAAGGCACTATGAATTATGATATACATTATAGTGGATTTCCCATTGTATTAGAAGGATACAGTAATGTGAACTAGATCTCAGATTCAAAAGGGTCAAAATCCACTAGTGGTTATGTATTTATTCTTGGTGGTGGTGCAGTCACATGGAAATCATCCAAGCAAACAATTTTAACCAAATCCTCAAGAGATTCTGAATTTATTGCTATGAAATTGAATGGAATTTAGGCTGAGTAGTTGAGAAACTTCTTAGCAAGTATTCTATTGGGTGACAAGCACACAAAATCAATATCTTACATTATGATGACCAATTTGCGATAGCTATGGCTAAAAATAAAACCTTTAGTAAAAATAGGCACATTTGATTGAGACACAATATTATAAAGTAGTTGCTCAAAGACTGGGTAATCTCAATCGATTATGTAAAGTCACAAGTAAATTTAGCAGATCCATTAACAAAACCCCTGGGAAAAAACAAATTGTTGAAACATAGAGGGGAATATGACTAAAGTAAATTTGATAACGACAACGATGGCAACCCAACCTTTTTTATTGTTGATCCCATAAAGAAGGTTCAATGGGTAAGAACAAATCACTTTTTAGTTTTGCTAGCACTAAAATGTATTACTAGTCCTTTCCTATGGTGTGTACAAGAAAGTACTATATTGCATAGAGAAAGGTGAGCAAAAGCTCTTAATGATTTTGAATCCCACGGGATGATGTATTATGTACAGATACATTTAAAGAAATCATCTATACGAATGAAAAGTATGGGGTGCTCTTATGAGATTATGGCAAAATCTCTAGAACATTTGTTAAAAACCAGGACACACTTATGGTAGCCTAACGTGCAAAACTGCTTGATAAACAGTGGAAATGTTAGGGTATAATATGGTTGTTAGTACCTCTGATATACACCCAAGAAGTGCTGGTTCATAATCCATAGGACCACTAGCATCTCTATATACCAAATATTATCAATCTAGGTCTTGTTCATGGTCCAAAGGACTACTGGATTTTCTTTTGTGTAACTCAAACAGTGGAGTTTCTTTTGACACATGTAGGGGATTATTGTGAAATATGGGTGTGTCAAAGAAACTAAAGTCCCACATTGCTTAGGAGAGTGAAGACTCAAGTGTATAAATAATAAAATATAATCATGGGCTAGTAAATAGGCGTAGAAGAGATATGGGCTCAAGCGCACAACAATAGGCCATGAATAGAAAATTCAGTTGAAATTATTTCCCCTGCGAGCGAGATAGAGCATGGTATTAGGCACTTTTTATGAAAAATACTTTTAGTTTATCCAGAAATATTATTCAATACGCCTAAATGAAAAGACCAAAAATCCCTACAATCAACATGAATTTGGAAGGTTAATGGTTTCTTTGGTTAATATTGACATTATGGCCATTAGGAAAGGAATGTTAGCGACGGAAAGATGCGATCTCCAAGTTTGATCAGCTTCACATTGTTTTAGTCTAAGGATTGTCTCTTATGGATGCAACCTATTTTTCGTACCTCTTTATGCCTATAAATTAGCACACAAGAGTTTCTCAATACAGATGTGACATACGCTCATACTCTCCTGCTCATTTCTTTTTGAGTTTATTTTCTTCCGCTAGATTCTATTCCCTTATTCAAGAATAAGAATCTGTTTAATTCTAGGGAGTGCGGCTTCATCTTGTCGGTTGTCGAGGAATAACTCTTAAGGAAGTTTCCTTGGACGTGACTCAGATTAGTTGTTCTTTTTATTGCAGGTGCCTGCGCCAATAGTACCTTCATCAATATGACATGTGATGTAGGGCCCGTTTGGGTAAGATTTTGGAAATGAGCTTGTGGAGAAAAGGACTTTTGGACAGCTTTTAGAAAAGAGCTTTTGGATAAGAGCTTATGAAAAAAGTGGTTTTGAATAAATAAGTGTTTGGATAGTTATTTCTAGAAGTACTTTTATTATTGGTAAATTATGAAAAGGATATGAGTATTAAATAAGGAGAGATAAGATATGAGAGGAGAGAGGGTGTAAGAAGAAATAAGAGAGATGGTGTAAGAAAAAGTAGGGGTAATATAGTAATTGGTTATTTCATAAGCTCTTTTATCTTAAATCTTAAATCTTAGTTTTAAACTATAGTTTAGTCCAAAAACCCGTTTGAACAAATATAACTGTTTGTTTTAAAATTTCTCAAAACCTAAGTTTTGCTCAAACTTAAGTTTAAAACCTAAGTTTGGGCTCTTCCCAAACACACACATAATGTGAGATAAGATTCTTTTATGAATTTGTCCATTACTTTCCTTATTTTTTTGAAGGCAAATACGGTTAATTAATTGTTGACATATATGTATATTATTCATTATATATGATTCATTATGAGAAAGATTGCACAAGAAATTTATCATGGGCTGCTATATATTTACACGCTTTATTAATCCTTTCACTCATTACTGATCAATGGCAGGTATGAGGAGATTAAAAGCTCATAGAACTCATATGAAGAAATGGAAAGATCGATGACTACGTTGAACATTGGTATAGATAGATATAATTTGGTTGGAACAATCATATATAATGATATATATCTATACTTAATTGATTTGGGATTCTTTGTTATCCTAGGCATTAGCCATGTCTTCGATATATCTATAGCTAGCCATATTTACATACGCTTGATGTGTTATTCTTTTGAATATTAGAATTTATAGTATTAAGATACTAAAAACCAACGAGTTGTGACCAATCAAATATGGTTTAGAAATACCTCTGTTTTTTACAACATAAAGAGATGCATATTACTAATTATCATGATGAATATCAAAAGTATAATGGAATCTCTATTAATAGATAGAAAAGAAGCATTTAAAATATAACAAGTCATCATCACTATATACAAAAAATGCATAGCCATCAAAAGAATTCTTGCATGAAGTTTTTCACAAGAGTTCAGGTTATTCCATTTGTTTTCTTCTAGTTCTACTCTTTTTTATAACATAATGATAGGTAGAAAACCCTCTAACTTGCCACTAATAAACGAGAAACACAAGTCTTTTTGAATCAAAGAAAGCAAACACGCAAATGGAGACGTAAAGGGACGAAAATCAGGCATGGCCTCCAGTGCTTGCTTGCTTAGCTAGAAAAACCATAACATCATTCGCTACTATGGGTGTATGAACGGTCTCAACTTCCCAAGATCTTACCAACGAAGCTCGGGCTTCCAAAATCAAAGGTTCATTTAGGTGTCGATCAACATCACCCTAGTGCACAAGTGGAATAACCTCTACTGCATCAGACTCTATGATCACATTCCTTAATCCTTTCTCCCAAGCCATCCTTAATCCAAAAATGAAAGCCCAAAGCTCAGATGTAAGAGTATCTCCCAGAGTAGGACGAAAGAGGAAACCCCACGGATGGTGCTGTTAGATATTTTATTAATTATTATTATTAAATATCTTGTTGGTTCAAATAGATAGATTGCATCTGGATATTATTGTGATATATTTAGAAATTGAAAATTCTAGATTTGTTAGTTTACTAAATCTAGATATTATGGATATTATAATATTTATAATATATTCCATATATTATGGTTTTCTAATTTGAATAAAATATCTCCTAATTGTCGTCATTGACTCAGTCAAATTACCTATTATTATTAACCTTGATGGGAGGTTATAAATAGAATATATTGATTTAGGGTTGGATACAATGATATTGAATAAAAAATTATAAAACATATACCTTGCTCCCCTAAGGATTTCTTGATTGGCAATAGCTACTCCAGGACATCACTGTATCTATCTTACAGTCAGAAGAATTCCTTATTATTATTATTTGTGTTCATCTAACCTTCACTACAAAAAATATGATTTTTAACGGCGATATTTGTCGCCGCTAAAAGTTTAAAAGTCGCCGCTGAATTCCTATAGTGGCGATATTTTGTCACTGCTAAGTCACCGCCTATGAGACTATCACCTATACATATTAGCGGCGACAATTGAAAGTCGCCGCCTAAAGTGGAATTAGCGGCGACAAAACTGTCGCTGCCTAAAGTGGAATTAGTGGCGACAAATATGTCGCCGCCTAAAGATGATTATGTGGCGACAAAAATGTCACCGCCTAAAGTTGATTCTGCGGCGAGAAAAATGTCGCCGCCTAAAGGTTATTCTGCGGTGACAAATATATCGCCGCCTAAAGGTTATTTTGCAAAAATTAATATTAAATTTTATTTTTTTTTCTATAATTTCTATAATATGAGAAAATATAATATAATAATAAATGACAAATGATAAATAATTAAATTAACTATAATCTAATAATATTACTAAATATTTTTATTATCGTATAAAATATGAAGACATATTTAAAATTAAAATAAAATTGTTTAGTTTATACATAAATTTTATGTAGAAGGTTCAATACTATGACTAGAAGTAGCTGCATGTGGTTGTCCCTTCTGCATTAAGGCAGCGAATTGAGCTTATATTCTTTGCTCCACTTGTTCCATTAGTCTTTGCTCGAATTGCACACGCTCTTGTTGTATCTTTTCTCGCTCTTCTTCCATCTTTGCAGCTCTACTGCACGCTCAGTCTCCATTTTTTCTCTCTCCTCTTGAAATTTTTATCAAACTCTTCCTGCAGTTGGGCACGTACACTCTCCACAACTGAACTATCAGTAAACTGAGGGCGATTTCTCTTTCTTGAAGGTTTCGCTCCATACCATTTCCTTCTTACATACCTTGACCTCTCACCAAGAACTGTCGCCAATATTTTCTCTAACGTCATTCGAGCATCACTCTCTAAATCTTGATCTTGTTGAGAAAGTTAGTGCATACGACTCTATAATAAAAACATAAAACTATTATATTAAAAATAAAAGTAAATCAAAATAAGATATTAAATAACAATGCGTACATGAAGCTCTTTAGAGTGTGGGTCAGCCCATACTACTTAACTGTGTAATGTCTTCCTAGTATGCGTTATCTCCCACAACTGGTCAAGAGGAATAGGTCATCCAGTAGTAGGATCTCTCTACAAAGTTATAACATATAAGAAAATACAAAAAATAGATTTAAAAAAAAAGGATTAAAAATTTAAATTATAGTGATGAAAATTGACATATTCAATCTCTGCAAATGATCGAGGACCACAAGTATGTTTAGTCATTTATTTTTCTCGATTTATCATGTTCCTTATACTTTTGTTCTACAACAAAATGTAGTAACTAATAAGAATTTAATAATTAAAAAAATATAATTTATTTAGAATGATAGTGAGATACCTTAAATATGTCAAACTTAAAATATATTAATAACCACTCCCAATCTTGAAAACTAATAGTTTGAGGAGGATCAGCCAACCTATCACCATTGGTCTCATATTTCTTGTAGTGAGAGTGCAAATTGTTCTTCCAATTTCTGAATGCATTTTGTAAAATAATTGATATAGCTATATGAAACTTTTCTTCAGTAATTTCATCAGCAGGTTCAAATTTATCCTGAAACAAATAAATATAAACACTTTATATAATAATATAAATAAGCTAAAATTAGTATACAAATTTGACATAAATACCTTTATTTTTAAAACCATATCTTGACCATATTTTTCAAAAATATTCTTCCAACTACCTCCACTATCCCTGAAAGAGACTGTGATTCTAAGAGTTAAACCACAATAATTAGAAAAGTCTCTTGCTTCTGGACCGATTGCTCTTGACATGGAATTTGAAATTTTGACTTGAATCTTCGTTCCTTGTGCAGTCTTTAAATTCACATTAATAGACTTGTAAACTCCTCTACGCTTGTTGATTGCAGTAGAAGAGCCTATCATTGAAATTTAATTAGAACAATTAAATGTTACAAGCAATATAAATCAATTATTAAAAAATTAAAATAAACTTACCTGCACTACTATTTTGAGTATAGGGAGTAGGAGGAGAGTTGACAGGCATTTCTTGAACTTGCTGTTATAGTAATAGAGGTAAAATAACAGGTCTTGATTGTGGTGTAGAGCATGTACCTCCACTATTTGTGTTATCATTAGATGTAACAGAAAAACTTTTCCCACCTCGACCTCTCTTTAATCCTGACATATCCTACAAAAATATACATTTCATTTAGAAAAAAAATCAATCAAACAATAATCAATGTAGATAAAATGTACCATATCAATTAATTTCATTCATTTGAATCTTTTGTCGCACTATCACTTTCATCAATATCTTCTTATTCATCAGTTTCTTCGATTTCAATGTTTGAGTCACTTTTTGCTTCGGTATCACTATCAAAGTCGTCTAGAAAATCCTCTTCATCACTAAATCCAATATTAATGGCATTTTTTTGATGAATTTTTTATGGTTCTCCTTGAGCTAAGGTATGTGTTTATCCATCTTCTCCATATAAGTCAATGACTAATTAACTAACAAAAAAGTCTCAATGAAAAAAATAGAGTTAATGTCCTTGTAACATAGTTTGAATCATGGCAAAGTGACCAATCAATTCCCACTGATATTGCTAAGCAACACTATTAATATTCCTTTCTATATAAATAGTATAAATAGCATTGATACTTTGTTAGTTGACATTGTTTTAATATTTTTAGATTTTTTTCCTTCATTGATCATCCCATTATTTGTCACTGTTCACGTGCGATCGGCCACAAATATGTTCAACAATAATCACAAGAATTTAAGATACTTTTATAAATTATAAAAATAACGACACATCAATACATCAAGGAACCTGTAAACTTCACATTGGGTAAATTGACATATAGTAGAAGGTAGCTATGCCTATAGACATTCTTATTCTAACAGAGCGATGTTTTCAATATGGCTTTCAAGCATAGCAGTATAGCACAGAGTTTGGATTTTCTTTTGTTTTTGTTTTTTCTCTTCCAACGTATAGTGTCAAGTCAGAATTGATCTTTGTGAAATTGTGTATGAGGAAAAAACAAGAAAGAAAGCCCCACACTTGAGAGATTTTAATGGTTGACAGTGCTTGTACTATTCATATAACAACAAACTTACAGACACCTAAAATTTTGGGCAAAAATTATTCTTCCAAAGTAAAGTTTGGTGATGGTAGACAAGTGGATGTCAAAGGCAAAGGTATAGAAATTCTATCAAGTACAAAGCTTATCAAGTACATTATTTGGTCATTAGATGAGAATTATTCCATTAACTTAAAGCATAGATCTTGTGAAATTATTGATCCTTCTGATATAAAGCTTCATTAAATTAAACCAAGCATGGAAAGCAACAGAGAAGCTCCAGCTGGTTCATGTAAATGTACGTGAACCCATGAATGCACCTTCATACATTGGAAGAAATCCATGTTATATGAAAGAATTTATAAAGCAAATGAAGGGAATATTCGAGATGAATGGTGCTCATGTGTTATTCTTTGGGAATTGAAGTTCCTCAAGTTTCAAAAGGCATTTTCATTTCTCAGAAAAGTTATGCGGCAGAATTGGCAAAAGTTGTCTTTAACTAATTACAAAGCTGTCGACACCATTATATGTGCAATTGGCATTTTATCAAGATACACACACATGGCTACTGTCAATCAAGATTTATGGCATAGAAAAATTATGAATCATTTGAAGGTTAAGGAAGAATCTGTTGCAGAGAACTTGAACAAATGAATTGATTCAAGCATTATATTCAATCTATTCCTTTTAAGCCAAGACTACCCGGTAAGTATTGGGCCGCAATGTTCCTTCTCTGAATTGGCTTCCGATGTGAGCCCTGGAAAAACACAAACCAAAATGGGCAGCAATGTTCCTTCAATCCATTCAAAGCGACGGCCATCAAATGTATAGAACATTGTCAAATTACCCAAATTTCACAAACCCCAAAGCTCATAAACCCCAGAAAATGTACAGAACATCAAAAAATTACCCAAATTTCAGAAACCCCAAATCTGAGAAACCTAGAAAATTGATAGAATAGCATCAACTTACTTTGAATGACAATGATGATTTCAAGTGAACGACGGTGAAGAGACCAGTTCTTGAGACTAAGCGGGTCTGAAGCTAAGGAGGAGCGACTGCCAACGAGGTCTGACTCAACAGTTACGTATTGGCCAAGGCGAACGACTACCAACGGTTATGGGAACTGGCAGAAGCTATCCAGTAAAGACTGACTCAACAGCTACGACTTGGCCAATGACAACGATGATCGACTTGGCGAACGATGGCGAGGAGTGACTGGGAGCATGATGGGCGATTGGGTGAGGAAGGGATAGAGCGCCGCTGCGGGGTTAACCTAGCTATCGCTATAAGAAATTATTCGAGGGGGGGGCCTGGGTGAGTTATAAAATGTATTAGCGGCGACAACACAAGTCACCGCTAATAGTCTACTTTAAGCGGCGACAAGAACAGTCGCCGCAGAAAAGTATCACAAAATTTTTTCATTCTTATTGCTTCTCCGGAGACAATGAGAGGTCACCGCTGAAAGTATGTTTTTCAGTGGCGATAAATTAAAGTCTGCACTAAAAGTACTTCTTTCAGTGGCGACTTTTTTGTCGCCGCAGAAACTCAAGACTAAATGTCGGTGCTGAAAATCCATTTTTAGCGGCGACTTTTTTTTTCGCCATTGAAAAGTCGTGGCCAAATCTATATTTTTTTGTAGTGCTTATACTTTATATTTATGTACTCGTTATATCAAAGTTGGAGTCTTGTGATTTTTTGCTTCAGATCAACGAACATAAAGAGGTATTCGTTCAAGTCTTTTACTGTTGTTCTATCTTGTAATCTGTGTAATCATTTAATTACCATTTAGTTGTGTTCTTCCAACATGTGGCATCAGAACACAGGTTCTTTGATTCTCCTCTACCTGTTAATTTCTATATATGATGCATTATGGATATATTTTATTTTTTCTATTTAAAAAATTATTTTGGAAAAATTTGATATGAGCATCATGTGTTGGTTTGAATCTGTTAGAACTTTTGAGTTAATGGGATGGAAGGAAATGTTTATTTTCTGATGAACTATCGCTAACTTCATTAAGGTTTTGAAGAACCCAATTTTAATTTTATTTTATTTTTTAATGCAAATTCAATTTCGATGTAAATGCAATTTGGTTATACCATCAGGTATAAGGATTGAAGGAGGTAGAACTTTGTTTCTCCGATGAACACTGTCACCTTCTTCGTCAAAATGTGGTGAATTTTACTTTGTTTTGGTATGAAATCAAAACTTTTGTTTTTACTTTTAGCCCAATTTTTGTATGAAATCTGCTCGCAAATACTTGGCTATGATTTTCTAGGAATTTGGCTATCAAAAGACATAGCTGGAACTCACCAGAAAAAAAAATACTTATTGCGTTTAGTTTTGGGTTCAAAAATCAAACATTTTTTATTTAATTTATGGGCAATTTTGGTGAAATCATTGTGTATATTTTATTTTCCACATTTTTTGACATTCCACAGTCAAAATCATATGTTGGGATTAATTTTAGTTGTCTATTTGTTTGGGCCATATTGCGGCTTAATTTTAGCTGTCTATTTGTTTGGGCCATGTTGTCTTATTTCTAAAAATTAATTTACAGTAAATGTATCATTTTTTTTAGTTGTGCCTTATTTATTTACAAAAATTGTAATTTATTTTATGCATAATTTATTGGTGTTTAATATAAGTAAAGTTTAATTTTAACTATTTTCTCATTTTAAAAAAAATTATGGAGTTCATTGTTGCGCTTTATTTATTTGTTTGAATATTTGGACAACTAATTGGACAATTATATAATTATTAGAATTTCACACAAAATCATAATTGAGTGTAAATAAGCTGAAATTGAGTTTATAAACAATTCTTTAGATACCTAAAATAGTGGGAAAATTTTACTTATTTAATCTATATGTTAGATTAAAATGACTATTTAAATTCTCATTAAGATATGTGCATATTTAGTTTTTAAACGTACTTGATATTTGTGATTAGCATAATGTACTTGAGGACTAGCCACAACATCCCTATTATTGTTACATGCATAAATATAATCTCATATGACATTATAAATATCAATTTTAATTAAATGTACAGCTATAACTTATCTTTGTCCACATGTAGATGATTATAGTTGTATATCTAATTAGGATGGAAGAGAAAGACCCTATATTTTCTAAGCAACCCACAAGTATTAGAAAATATGAACTCATTCTAGTTTAATCAATTTTATGATAAACACATGCTATTTTGGTATCTTTATCCACATGTAGATATTTGTGATATGTATTTATATTTTGTATGCTTTATTAATTTGATTTAAGCATACATGGTACAATAATTGTGATTGCTTCAAAACTTATATGAATTCATTTATTCTGTCAAAACTTGCAGTTCATATTGCTACCTCTAGGATTGTTATTGATGTTAGTAACAAAATTATGCTGAATGGTACTAACTATCCTGAATGGAAGGATGATATTTTGTTGCAGCTTGGTTGTTTGGACATGGATTTTTGTCTTTAGGGATAATAAACCTCTTAGGCTTGTAGATAATTCTAAACCCATAGTCTGGTCTTATGCTTATGGATTTTGGCCGATCTATAACATATGACTAGTTAGCTCTTTGAGTGGCCAGTCATATGGTAGTTATCACTAGCCCATGGGTTCAATCGATGGGTATGAGGTGGTTTAGTTGGTTTAATAGGAGAAACTGTGTTGGTTTATCCATTAGATTATATTATGAATTATATTATGATGATGTGTTATTTTCTATCTATTGTACTTTATTAATTGTCACACTTGACACCTCACAAGCACATGTTAGTATGTATTATGAGTATGATTGTTGGTTAATGAGACTTTATCTCACCCCATAGTTATTAAAACTATATCAATTGTATAGCCTCCTCATTTGAATTTATGTGTAGAATACTTATATATTGCGCTACAGTATAGCTCATTCTATATACTCTAAAATTAAGGAAATTCATTTATAACCATGGTTAACTCTTTCAAAATTAAGGAAATTCATTTATAACCATGATTACATTGTTACAACTTAGTATCAGAGCATAGTTTCCTGATTTATATTGCATTGCATAGTAGTAGTAATATACATTATTCACATATATCTTTCTGTGTTAGTTTATAAATTGTCTCTATTATAGAACTTACCTATTGTAGTGGGTTGCATCCTTAGGAAGGAATAAATGGTATAAAATTAAGAATCGTAATTCATTATTAATAATTCATGTGCCTTAAAATAAGTGCAATTTTGAGATAAATAAGGGAAAATAATGTGTTGACAGAAGAATAGTAAGTCTCATGCTATGTTTGATGACAAGATTAGCACAAGTAAATGTGCATTTAATGTAGATGTGAAAATACCAAATCAATAAATTTAATACCAATAACAATATAAACAGTTACTTACATAAATTGTTGTTGTTTTGCCAGGCTATTCATAATTTAAATTATAAATATATTTTTCTATATAGTTTGAATATTGTTGTTTTCCTATACAATTAAGCTGTTATGGGAGTTGGTTGAATATCTTATTGAACATTTCCTTGTGAACAAGGAAGAGATCAAGAAATTTTATCATAAAAATGTAAGACTAATGCAAAGACAAATTTTCTATGAGCATTCTTGTAAACGCTCAATATCATTGATAATAAAATTACTGGAGACAAGGCGTATGAATGTTGTTGGAAAGAAGTTTATACATATGAGGATGATATTATATGATTAACAGAAGATATGACACAATATAGCAGATAGTTCATTATCTGGATTGTTGTGATTTGTCTTGACAGTGATTAATCATAGCTCTTTCTTTTTAACATTAAGGCAACGGTAGTAAGAGAATTTTTCAAAAAGGATTTGAACAGGTGACTTGAATTAGAGTAGTACAAAGAAAGTGAAATTAAGAGATTGTATATTATAGAAACTATTAGAAAATGAATAAGGGAGCTTTATAGTGTGTAATTTTTAGGGCCAAAAATTTAAAAAGAGGGGAGAGTTATAACATCCTAATTTTTATTCTTATATTTAAGAACAATTAAAAATGTTATTTAGCAATAACTTAGAAATATTATCTAATTAAATTATTATAGTATAGTATTTTTGTTATTTTTAATAAAATAAGATATTTGGATTATCCTACCATGATCTTTACTTAGGGTTTTATGATTTTATTGTTATTATTAATTAGGGATTTATTATGATTTGGGTTCAAACTTAAATATCAATATCAATATTATATACTAGATTAAAAAGAGGATAATAAAAGAAGGGGATGGGGATTACCAAAGGCCCTCTGCAAACTTCAATGGATTTTCCTAAAATATAATCTATAAAAATAAAGCTAGCACAGGGAAACATACACTCGTCAAACCCACACACCAGCACGGGGGCTTACTGAAGGGCCTTTCACCATACCCACTCATCGATACTCATATGCTCCACCACAAGCCATACCTATGCACATAGAATAAAATAATAATGTCAACCCAGATGAGATAGAGCAACGACAGAGGAGATAGAGCCAGTACATTGAGTTCAAAGCACACTGACTTCAACACTCCATAAACCACAACTACATACCTCCATTTGCGGATCTGAGACCATAATTGTGATCGACTCAATGAATGTGCCCCATCCCTGAAGTCTCATCCATGATTATTGCCCCACGTGTGCCCTCTTCATCGGCGCATGAGTGCCACTCGCAAGTGCTTCAATCACCTTCCAAGAGCTTAACATCCATGTGCCTCACATGCCTCACTTCCCTATTTTATCTAGACGTGTCGTCCACCCTTTCTATGCTACTTCATGTTGTTTGGCTCACCTTCTCCATATTGTAGGTCTTCCTAAAGCTAAGATTTACCTTATAGATATTTAATGGTAATTATTCATATATTTAGGCGAGAGGTAACCACTTTTTACTATTTATATGTGCTAATGTGATGCTTGTGAGTGATTTGATATAAATAAATTTATTGATGTTGATATGATTATATTGAGAAAACTTGATTGATGATCTTTATTAAAAATGATCTTGTGGGATTCAAAGTTTAATTTGAAATGTTTGAATTGAGATTTGAAACTTGTTACATGTTAAGATTGGAATTTGATGAAAGTTATTATCTTGAGAAAAACCATATTGTGATATTTATTGGTATTATTAGTTATCAAGCTATTGAGATTTTGAGTAGTATGATTAACTTGAGAACTATGTATATAGTGATTGGGGATTGGTGATGATGGAGTTATCTTTCTATCATGTGGTATAGCCTTTATTGGAGTTTGATAGTTGGCTTTTGTCCCACTAGTTTATTGAGGGACTTGCCCCACCAATTTACAGAGGGGCTGCAACACCCCCATTTGTTTACTGAGGGGAAATAAACCTATGGTCCATCTTGTGTTCTATGAATTTTGGTCGATCCATAACATTTAACCAATTAGCTCTTTGAGTAGAAATACATATAGTAGTTATCATTAGCACATGGGTTCGGTCGGTGGGTATAAGGCGGTTTGGTTGGTTTGATGGGAGGAATTGAACTAGTTTATCCATTTGATTATATTATGAAGATATGTTATTTTCTATCTATTGTATTTTGTTAATTGTCCTACTTGATATCCCATGAGCATATGTTAGTATGCATGATGAGTATGAATATTTATTTCTGAGACATTTATCTCACCCCTTGATTATTAACATTTTTCAAGTGATAGTCTCGAATTAAGATCTTAGGGAATGCTTTGGAGGCTTAATTAAAGCTATATAAATTGTATAGCCTCCTTTTTTGAATTTATGTGTAAAATACTTGTATATTGCCATAGTATGACTCATTCTGCATACTCTAATATGATATAATACTTTATTTAGATTTTAAGAATAGTCTTTTTATAACTATGCAAGGGTTTCTTTTAGATTTTAGGAAAACCATTTTCTACTATAGTTAACTCTTTCAAAATTAAGGAAATTCCTTTATAACTATAGTTATATTGTTATTAATTTATATTATGAACAAAATGGATCTAAATAATTAATAGTAATTATATTTTAGGAGAATTTTAACGTCCCTTTCAAGTTCATGAAATAATTAATGATAATACTTACAAAATTGATTTACCTTATGAGTATAATGTTAGTACTACTTTTAATATGGCTTATTTATCTTCTTTGATGCAGGTGATGATTCGAGGATGAATCCTTTTGAGAAGAGAGAGAATGATATGATACAATAAGATGACTCTTCAACTTACAATGATCATTTGCATATTCCAGCTGGAACAATCACAAAAGCAAGAACTAAAAGAATTAAGGAAGCATTGAATAGGTTAGTGCAAGAGACATTGACAAAGTAAATGCCAATTGGAGTAATAAATCAAATTAAAAATGCTAAGGACATTGTTAATTTTATTTGTGCTAAAAATGGAGTTGTTGAACCTATTTTAGGCTTGGAGACAACAATTTAAAGGCCTTAAACTAAATAGTACATATGAGAAGACTCATTTTGGCCTAAATAATCACTTTTTGGGTTTAATTTGTGATTATATTTTTATTATTATATTTGTGTAAAAATTAATAATTAGTTAGTAGACTTGACTTTTGGATTTTCAAGTTACTTGATTTAAGTACTTGTTCTTTATCTAAGTTAGTATGAGTCCCTTGGTTGTATTTAATGTTTTTTAGTTCAGGTTTGAAATATATATCTTCAAATACATTGTATGACTCATTTTAGAGGCAGATTGGATTTTTGAATAAAAAATTATATTTCTGCACTGTCTCTTGAGAGTGGATTCTCTCTAGGGTTCTTCATAGAACTAATAGATTTATCAAGACTTGATCAACCTTGTGGCGTCTTCTAACACTTTGGGTCCTTGTTCTTCTATGTTCAAGGATTCAAGTGGATCACTAAACCTTTGTTTATCGATCTTGGAGTGGGTTAGTGGATTTTATGTTAAGGGTTCACACCAATCTAGATTCATGAGTGTAGTCAAACAAAACATTACAATAGTAAAAATCAACATTGCATTTTTTTTCAACACTTTATGTCACATCCCATTTTTTAGGTATAGAAGCCCAAAAAGTAGCCTTAAATATGTAGGTTACTATGTTCCTTTGAGCAGAAGTTCTAGAAATATACAGAGGGTTTTAAGAGATTAAACAGCAAATAGAGAAGTTTAGGGACTAAGGTCTAAATAGAGAAAGTTTCTGTGGGCAAATATGTAAATAGAGTTAAAGACTCCATGAGAGTTTCAAGGGCTCAGAAAGATAAAAGAGGTTAGTTATAGGCCTAAGGTTAAGGAAGAGGCCTTAAGTGATGGTTTATGAGGCTAAGCCCAAGTAAGAGCAAAACTATAATTTTAGGAAGTTTGGGGCCAAGTGGGGTAATTATGGAAAAATACACATAAATTCCAAAAAAAAATCCTATAAAATAACTTATTAAAGCCCATTGAGGAAAAACTGACAAAGATACCACTAGAAAGAGTTTTAATAAAATTTTAAATATTTGGTTAATTGTGAGTTATTTAGCTAGATTTAATTATTTGAGCTATATAAAGGCCTCAAAAAATCGGAGAAAAATGGGGATTAATTATTTGAGTATTAATGTGAGTTTATAGAATTGGTTTCATCCCAAAAGAAGAAAATGTTGGCTTTAAAAATATTTAAAGCCAAGTTTTCCTGATTATAGGCATTTTACAGGAAATTAAAAAAGAAATACTTAGAGGCAGAGTTTTGAACTAAGAAAACTTATATAATTTTTCTATAATTAATGAGAGGTAATGACTCAAATACAATATTTTTTAAGGAATATAACCTCAAAAAGTATTTCTAAAAGAAAATAATTACTTTATGGTCAGGGAAGTCAATTCCAACTTGACTTCCTTAGTTTGTGATTAATGGCCAGACCATGTGAAGGCCATTACGAAGAGAGAGAGAGAGAGGGAATTAGAATAGGATAAAGATGATGTGACAAATATTTGGATACTCCTGAAAACTGAAATTGAGAAAAAGTACCCGATAAAGTGTATTTTAGATAAGATTGCATAGAAGCCTATTGGAGAAACTTTCCAATTTTCTTATTTTACCAAGACGGTGCCAAATGGAAGAATTCTATTGGTTGGAAGTTTCAAGAGTGCTTAGTCAAACGCTTAGTCATCAAGTTAATTAATTAAGCAATTAATGAACAAACATGTGGACCAATCAAGAGAGAACACGTGACTCACATATAGACCAATAAAAAGAAGGGACTCGTTACTAAGTGGAACAATGAGGAGTAGCCACTTAGCAAGGAAGAGGATAAAGTAATGATAACTAAGGATATGTGGACCAAAAGGAAGAGGGCAAGTGGCTAACATGTGGACCAATTAGAAGTGGATAAAGAGGCATATATTGACCAATAAGAGGAGGATAAATACCATTGTAATTTCTATCAACTTGTAGAGCAAAGAGATAACTTAAGCATTATAAATAGAAAGCCCTCCCCCTCCCATTCAAAATTTTGTACAACCTAAGGGGGAAGGTTTTGCTCTTGAATCAAGTGGATAAAAGAAAGGTGAATGCACTTTAATCACCAACCAAGCTTAGAATTAAGGTTAGTCTATAGTCCTATCACTTAATTTAATGTTTAGATAGCTTAATTTTGAGTATTAGTGGATTTAAGAGAATGAAATCCCTAGGCTAAGGTGCTACATGAAATTCAAATGCGAAGAGGAAGAAGGAATTGATGTTAGAAACATGTTTAATGGTTAGAAAAGAGCATGAATCAAGCGGTTTTATATGAAGTTTAAATGAATTTTATGAATTGGTACTTTGAAGGGGTATTTTAGCTAGGGCTAAACCTTTGTGCTAGAGATAAAATTTCATGATTTTGATGTTTCTAATGAGTTTAAATGAGAAATTGTGTAGGAACAAGATGAGAAAGTATCTTTGGAAGCATTAGAAATCAAAATACAATTTTAGGGTAAAATACCCTATATGTCTTGCCCAAGAGCAATTCATGGGGTAAGAATTTGATTTTGTTAAGTCTAAGTCAAATATGGATTCCTCGTGAAACTTGAGTAGGAAATGTATAATAGAGTAATTTTAGAAGTCAAGGAATAGAAAGTGAAAAAGTTAAAGAGAAGCAAGTTTGAGAAGTTAAGAGTTCTAGCATGATCAATGGCTCTAATAAATGATGTATATTATGTTGTTAGGGTTGTATGGTATCAAGAAAGGTAATTTGGAAGCCTGTACATTGAAGCTCCAGGTATGGAAAGTAAAGAAAGCAAGAAGGAAAGCTTAAGGATAAATGTAGTGAAATTACCTAACTTGTGTGCTTGATACTTATGTTTGTATGTGTTGATGTGTTGATTACTTTGCTCTTATGTATGAAGCATTTTTTTAGTAGCTGAAGCTATCTTTCTATGAATGCAATGGTCATATGTATAATGCATGAAACATTGAGCATAAGAACAGGTCATTAGTTGATCATGAGTTAAGTAAGTTTGCATGTGATATACCATTTATCTAGCATGCATTAGTCGTAATATTTTCTATTGAGATTTTCTCTAGAATCTCACCCCTCCTTATCTAACAACAATAGTCCCTACAATGTTGGGATAGCATAGCATGCATAATGATGAGCAAGGAGAATGAAGGAGAAAGCATAGAGAATTGATACTTGTAGTTTATTAGTACGTCATGTAATAATTCTCCATTTATGTAACTGACATGCAAAGTTTACTTTTATTTTGAAATAATGTTATACAATTAATTATAGTATTTATGGCATGTCAAATTATAACAAGCATGGATGAGATCAATTCATGTATGCTAGAATGGTTAGTTAAATAAAAGCAATTATTAAGGATAAAACATATGTCCTTGAGTATTTTTGTTCTGACTCTAGTTTGATCTGCAAATGCATGAATCTATCCATAAAATTTGGCACGCAAAAAGAATACATCCCAAGCTTTAAAATTATAGGTCATGTTTCTTAATTGGATGTGTATACTAGGAGATATTAAATTATAAAGTTGAGCTAGAAAAACTAGAAAGTACAATTTTTACCAAATAAATAGTAAACTGAGATGAATAAATTGTACTAATTGGCAAGGATTAACTTCAGTTTTATATTTTTTTTTCTTTAAAGAGCATTGAAATAGCTTTAATTAGTAATTTACAACATCTCCATAAGATTTTTCTACATTTAATTATAATATTTTAAAGCTGAACCACTAACCTAAAAATCTTGGGTGACTAGTAACCTCGAGAACTGAAAAGAGAAAATTTAGTTGGGCTTAGTTAATGTTTCAATTACTCTATTTTGCTTCCAAATGCTTACTTTAAGGAGCTAAAGCTAAGGTGTGACACTTTCGGTATGATCATAATGAGTTAAAAAACATTCCAATATCCATAGCTCATTTGTGAATACTTTCAAGAAAAAAATGAACCTTAACCTTTTATCAATCAATTATAAATTATTTGACTTATTTCAAATTTCATAGCATAATATATACACACGCGCACATGAATTGCATATCTTGTACACATGTAAATGATAAGGATACATATAAAGACTATGTTTCATATATATATATATATATATGTATATATATGTGTGTGTGTGTAATCTCATTTTTCTCTTCAAATACACTCTCCTCAATTCCTTTTTATAAGCAACAACTACCTAAATCGCACAGATCAAAGTATTGATTAAAATTAGTTAAAAGCAACAAATGTGTTAGAAATATATTTTTCCAAATATACCCTTTTTATAAGAATGAGAGAGAGGATGAGTAGGAAAAATATATGAGAGAGACATATAATTAAAGCTAAAATTCACAAAACCCCCTAAACTATAGGTCAGTTGAATACGATCCCTTTGACATATCAAAATTTAAATTTAACCTCCCTCATGTTTTAATGTTTGATTTTAAAGTCCCTTACATTAGTCTACCGTCAAGTTATTAATAGAAATTCACCTATTAATAATGATAACATGGCATATGACATAGATTAAAGGGAGAATTTCATTAAGGGACCACAGAACCAACATTGTTTCAAATCAAACTCAAGAAATTATGATATTCCACTACAGTATCTAGGCCAAAATGAAATTAACAAAAAAAAACCTTAATTGATTAAAAAATAATTAGGGTTTGTGAAGACAACTCTTGCCAGAGTTGTGTATAATAGGATATCTTACTATTTTGATGCTTCTTATTTCGTACTCAATACAATTGAATTTAAAAAGACCAAAAGCCATGACATCATCACAAGAGAACTCATAGTTCTTGATTGTGTTGATATTTTTAATATTCTACAATAATTGTTGTTAAGGGTAATCAAATATGTCTTGTCCTGGGTGTCTCGACCTGGTCTCAATAGGGTCGAGAAATGGGGAAGGGTCAGGATAGGACGGGTCTCAGTCTGACCTTCAGGACGTCCCATCTTGTCCTAAGGATACTTATTTTTTTAAAATGATGAATATTAAAAATTCTTTCTTCTTCCAACTTTTCGATCTTCCCATTCATTGCCCGTGGATCCCTCCTATCTCACTTCACTAGCAGCCCTCACAATCTCAATCTCACTTCTTCCTCGAGTTGGCCAGTCCCCGTCAGTCCTCATGGCCTCGCTTGCTCCTCCGCGACACTCCATTATGTCTCTAATACTCCACCATTGTTAAGCGTCGCTTGACTTTTAAATCCTCATTTAGGTCTCTAGTACTCCGTATTGCTTCACTTTCAAATGATTTGTGTGTTGCATTCTTTTTATTTACTTTTAATTATCTGCTTGTGAATTCTAATTTGTTTCCCCTTTTTCATCATGTTTGTAAGTTTTCTTTTTTGTATTTATACTCATTCTCGAAGGTTGTTAGGGTTATATTCTAATGAAGAATTAATGTTGTTGTCTTATTCGCTTGTCGACTACTTTTGATCAATTCTAAATTCAGATTTCTCACCTGAGATCTTTTCAATGTTTCATATATTCTAAACGATGGGTTATTTGAGTTTTTGGAGTCTGGATGATGCTAGAGATATACTATTGGGCATTGCCATTTTAGTTTTGTCATAATTTTTTGGATTTGAGTTCTGCAATAGAATTGGATATCTATGGGATTTGAGTAGCATGGATTATGACATCTAAAAGAATGAAGGGAAAAGAGAAATGGATGTGTAGCTTACTCTCTGTGGGACTAAAAGGAAACTAGTGGAAAAAGAATTCTAAGGTTAGAAAAAGGAGGAATTTGGTGCCTTGAGTGGGTGGACTTTGATTGCAAGCATATGTATTCTTTGATTTATATTTTTATTGTTTTATACCAAAAATTATGTTTCCTGTGTTAGAAAATAAACATCTCAAATGCAATATAATCAATCTAAATTATAACATACTTAAATATAAAACCTGTATGAGATGCAGCGGAAGACTTAAAGTTACCTCTCGCCATTAGCTTAATTGATCTAAGGAGATCTGGGATCTAAAAGAGATACCTATCAAATAGAGAACACTGTCAGATAAACAGCAGGCTCTTCTAGCTGGTGATTAGGCATAGTGATGGTAACTTGTGTACTGTCGTCACCAGTGGGGAACCTTCAAAGGTGAGCTGAGAAATAGGTCTTACTTTTGACTCAGAAAGAGATCGCATAATAAAACTGAATTTGTTAATTTCCACCATCAGAAAATTAACCTTAAATAAACTGAGTCAATAACCCACCTTGGACTGGGCCTAATGACTACGGGCCATACTTAGAAATATTTATTAATTATCTTAATTAATATCTAAATAGGTTATATGTTAAATAAATATCTCACATTCTTCCACTTGGCCCATATACTTAATGTCATTGTCCTATTTAGGTAAACTGATGTCGTGCTACAAGAATCAAGGCGATAAGTCCCCCTTTATCGGGTATTACCTTTCATGTATTACAGGTAGCACAATCACTTAATGGGTATCACATTATACATGAACTCAATGTTTATCGGTTTCTGTCTCAATGTTTATCAATTTCAATAACACAAATGTATACAATCACAATTTAAAATGATAAACTACAAAATATAATTTCATTGCTCATACCTCCACTAATCAAAAGTAGGACGAAGTCCCATATGAGGTACATGTGTCATAAAAATGTTCGGTTTCAACCCTTTCATCAAAGGATCAGCCAACATGTCCAATATACTAATAAGTTCAACAGAGACTTGGCCATCTTGAACTCTCTCTCTCAAGCAAAGGAATTTAAATTCAACAAACTTGCTGCGACTTTTATTCCTTTTGTTGTTCGCTATGGCCACCGCAACTGCATTATCATAGTACATCCTGATTGGCTTAGAGACTGAATCCATAATCTTAAGCCCAGCAATAAAATTCCTTATCCAAATAGCTTGTGAACTTACTTTAAAATACGCAATGTACTCAGCATCACCGGTAGAAGGAACTATTTAAGTTTGCTTAGTGCTTCTCCATGATATAGCTCCTTCTGCCAATAGGAAGATGTAACTAGATGTAGATTTGTTTGAGTCTACACATCCTCCAAGATCTGAATCTGAGTATCCAATTATGTTCAAACTGTATGTTCTCCTGTATGTGAGCATGTAGTGTTTAATGCCTTGTAGGTACCTAAACACCTTCTTTGCAGCTGTCCAATGTACTTCCCCAGGATTACTTTGGTATCTTCCCAACATACCCACAGTAAAAGTGATATCAGGTCTTGTACAAACCTGTGCATACATCAAGCTTCCTACCACTGAGGCATATAGGACCCTTTCCATTTGTTTCCTATCAAACTCAATTTCAAGACATTGACTTAGACTAAACTTGTCCCCTTTTCAATAGGAGCCACATTAGAAGAACAGTTCTGCATTCTGAATCATTCAAGAATTTTGACAACATAAGCTTCTTAAGAGAAGCCTACAAGATATTGTGTTCTATCTCTATGGATCTTTATGCTAATGACATAAAAAGCCTCACACATGTCAAAACTCTTAAACAGAAACTGTTTCACCTCACGCTATAGTCCCAAATCATTAGTAGCAAGTAGTATGTCATCCACATACAAAATCAAGAATATGATTTTACTCCCACTTGCCTTGTGGTATATACAACCATCCATGATGTTCTCAACAAAACCAAATGACGTGAACACTTCATGAAACTTCAAGTACCACTGCCGTGAAACTTGTTTCAAACCATATATTGATTTCTTCAACTTGCACACTAATTGATATTTACCTTCTACAACAAATCCCTCAAGTTGTTTCATGTAGACTTCTTCCACCAGTTCACCATTGAGGAAAGTAGTCTTGACATCCATCTGGTGTAACTCTATATCAAAATGGATAACCAATGCCATGATGATACGGAATGAATCTTTCTTAGATACAGGTGAAAAAGTTTCACTGTAATCAATTCCTTCCACTTGAGTGAAGCCCTTAGCAACCAACCTGGCCTTGTATATATCGATGTTATCTTGTAAGTCTCTCTTAGTTTTGTAAACCCACTTACAGCCAATGGCCTTAGACCCACTAGGCAACTCTACAAGTTCCTAAACATGGTTGTTTGCCATAGAATTCATTTCATCAATCATAGCATCATGTCACAACTTAGAGTTCACACTCTTCACAGCCTAAGTAAACGACAAAGGATCATTCCCAATACTTATATCACAGTCAACCTCAGTAGAATACACTACATAATCATCAGGTAATGCCGGTCTTCTTTCTCTAGTTGACCTCCTTAATTCAACCTCTTGGGTTAAACCATGTTGTTGAACAATGTCATCCTCTATCATATTTTATGGTGGTTCCACTTGTGTGATAGGTTGACCATTAGGTATATGTCCATCTAGTTTAGCACCGTCAACTTGAGCCACATGGTCTGTATTACGTTCAATGTCAATCCCAATAGTAGGATGATCATTAATTATTGATGTCCCCTCATGAATGATATCAGTGGTTTGCTCTATATGATTATCCAATGGAAATCACTCCCACTAATCACATCATTCTCAAGAAATTGGCATTCCTAGACTCTATAAATCTTGTAGAAGGTGGAGGACAATAAAACTTATAACCCTTAAACCTCTCCGTATAGCCTACAAAGTAAGCTCTAATGGTCTTAGGGTCCAACTTCTTCTCCTATGGATTATACATTCTTACTTCCGCAGGATAACCCCATACCTTGAAATGATTTAAACTGGGTTTTCATCCTTTCCAGATTTCAAAGCGTGTCTTAGACACTACCTTTGTTGGAACCCTGTTCAATATGTATGTGGTTATCTTGAGTGCTTCCTTCCACAAAGATGGCAGTTTAGAGCAACTCATCATGCTCCTAACCATATCTAGCAAAGTCTTATTTCTTCTTTTAGCTACACTATTCATGTCAGGTGATCCAGGCATAGTGTATTGAGCCACTATACCTTGCTCTCGAAGAA
The DNA here is from genome assembly GCA_037074615.1 of Leucaena leucocephala. NCBI lineage: Eukaryota > Viridiplantae > Streptophyta > Magnoliopsida > Fabales > Fabaceae > Leucaena > Leucaena leucocephala. The sequence goes on from CM073527.1 coordinate 4,738,532, forward strand.
AATCAGCAAATGGATATGTCGCTTGTCTTTCACTAGTGTATCTGCCATAATACTCACCACCACGGTCTGATCTCACGATCTTGATTGATTTCCCAATCTATTTTTTTACTTCTACTTTATATTCCTTGAAAGCATATAGTGCCTCACTTTTATTATAAAGCATGTAGACATACATGTATCGTGAGTGATCATCAATAAAGGTGATAAAGTACTTTTAACCATGTGCAGTCAAATCAGGGCAATAAATATCTGTATGTATAATTTCTAGCAACTCAGAACTTCTTTTAGCCCCCTTATGTGACTTATTGGTCTGCTTTTCCCTTATGCAGTCTACACAAGAATCAAACTATGAATGGTTTAAAGATAGAAGAATTCCGTCTTTATTTAACTTTTTGATTATGTCAAAGGAGATATGACCCAATCTCCTATGCCATAGGCTATAAGAATTCTCATCGATAACACTTCTCTTAGTACCATGCAAAACAAAAAGAGATTAAGGCGAATCACAAAGAATTTTAAATAAGCCATCAATCATAATTAAATTCGCAATCAAAACAGAATTCTTTGTCAAAGACATAAGTTTCTTAGAAAGAACTATATGATAATCAAATGAAATGAGCTTTGACATAGAAATCAAGTTCCTTTTGTAAGAGGGAACGTAAAAGACATCATAAAGTTCTAAAATATGATTGTTTGAAAAAGTTATGTGAAAAGTTCCAATGACTTTCACAGGATCTCCTCTCCCACTGGCTGAAAGGACAATTTCCTCATTGGGATGTGGAGACCTGCTTGACAGAAAGCCCTGCATAGTAGTAGAAATGTGGATCATCGAACCAGTGTCAATCTACCAAGTGTCATCGTTAATGCTAGAAAAGTTAGATTCAAAAGTAACATACGATGAAAGCATACCTCTCATCTCCATTACATGTTACCTCACACTGCCAATACCTGTAAGCCTCACAGCACATAGTTCAGACATGATGGCACCATCCATCTGCTCATCTGTCAGCTTAAATTGCTTATCTAAGGCTTCCAGGTATCCTTTGGTTGTGTCGCACCTAGGGACTATTGCCCTAATGCTCCTAGTGATCCTTTGTTTTATAAGCAGAAGAGATAAATGGTTACTTCGCTCCCACATATTACACCTTTCCTTTGCCTCTCTGTCATTGGAGGCATCATCAGGTCTCAAAGGTTTATCAAACCTCAAGGCATAATCCAAGTTCAAGAAACTGAGCTGCAGTAAAACATCGTCTCTCTAGTCAGCATAGTTAATGCTGCCATCTAAGATTGTTTTGTTGCTTACATTAGCCATAATCCTGAGGGCAGTAATTGAATCTGCAAAATGAGAATAGACAAACGTACAAATAAGTTCACAGAAAGAATTTGAAGTAATCATAAGTCACTATGCCATATATGCATGCTTAACCTAAATGTAGCATGCAAGCAGTATAAATACGTATCACTAATGTCTACCTATGGGCAAAGACATTAGCATAGCCATGTATTTATCTCAAATGGTAGAATTAGAACGCATTCATAATTTTCCAATACTTGTGGGTTAATTAGAAAATAATAAGGCCATTCTATCCCACTCTAATTAAATGTACAATTATGAGATATCTACCTGTGGGTAAAGATAAATCATAACTATATATTTAATTACAAATGATATTTTAAATCCATATATGATTAATGAATACATGCAACAATTTCAATAAACAAGGATGTTGTGGCTACTGCTCAAATAATTGCACGCTAACCACAAATATCATTCATGTGCATTGAAAATCTAAATATGCACAACTTAATGGAGAATTAATTCTTCCCTAATTAAATGTACAATCATGAGATATCTACCTATTGGTAAAGATAAATCACAACTATATATTTAATTATAATTGATATTTTAAATCCATATGTGATTAATTAATGCACACAACAAAAATAAATAAGAATTATGTGGCTACTCCTCACAAAACTGTATGATAATCACAAATATCAAGAACATGCATATAAATCCAAATATGCACAACATAATGGAGCATTTAATACATTAATTTAATCAATAAAAGTGACTAAATAATTTAATTTAAATTCTCCCACTATTTCATGCACCCAAAAAATGTCTAATAAATTAATTTCAACTCAAAAGATTTTTATAAAAATTAAATAGTTAATTTAATTGCCTGGGGAGAAATTAAAAAACTAAATAGGCAATTAAATAACATAAAAATAAAAATTTGTAAATACCTTTTTTCCCAAAAAAGTCAAAATAATAGAGAAATTAATTTAAATATTTATAGTGCATGAAATAGTAATTAAAATATTCTGGAAAATCAAATTAAATAGCCAAAAAAAAATTTTTGGAAATAAAAACCAAGTGGCTCATACACAAAAGTCAAAAAATAAGGCCCAAAATAATTTCCAGAAACAAAAACTAAAAATCAAGCCCAAATAATGTTTTCCCAAAAAAAATCCTCGAGGCCCAAAACCATTAGCCTAGAACCAGTTTTTTTTTACTAACAAAATAGCCCAGATCTATTGGCACAGTAGGAAAAAAAAGAAAGAATAAAATCCTACAGCCCAAAATCTCGGTGGTCCAAATGCTATAAAAAAATTTAAATTGCAACCCAAAGGAAATAAGTGAAACGGTGCATTTTAGCATAGACTGAAACACATCGTTTCGGGTCATGTGCACAGTGAATCGGGTTGACCTTACCCGACTCATAACCTGTCTTCTACAGCAACTCGTGATTGTTCAGCAACTGCAACGCGATGTCAAGAGGTCAACACCGGCAAGGTTCACAGGCGATATGTGACGGCTCTCACAGTGACCTCGGGCTCCAGTTGTCAGCGACTATAATGGCTGCTCCCTCTTATGGTGATTCGTAGCGACACTCATGGGGGTTCTACAGCAATTTCTCACGGTGACTTATGATGGGACTCTGCCGCTGTCATGCTGATAAGGTCGTTGTCAGTGGAGTTGTGAGAATCAAGCAACGTCACTGGCAAGGAGGTTGTCTCCATCGTTGCCGTAGCTCTCAGTTTCTAGTGACTCCACGGTGAATCACTCTCGCGGTCTCTCTCTCTCAGTCAAAGAAGAAAATTGGTTAAAGAATAAAAATAAAATAAATCCCTGTATATCCCATATTCATCTCATGAACATAAAAAATCAATAAGCAAGGTAAGAGTGATCTCAAACTTGGCTCTGATACCACATGTTAGAAAATAAACATCTCAAATGCAATATAATCAATCCAGATTATAACATACTCAAATAAAAAACCTATGTGAGATGCAGTGGAAGACTTAGAGTTACTTCTCGCCATTAGCTTAATTGATCTGAGGAGAACTGGGATCTAAAAGAGATACCTATCAAACAGAGAAAACTGTCAGATAAACAACAGGCTATTCCAGCTGGTGATTAGGCACAGTGATGGTAACTTGTGTACTGCCGTCACCAATGGGGAACCTTCAAAGGTGAGCTGAGAAAATAGGTCTCGCTCTGGACTCAGAAAGAGATCGCACGATAAAACTGAATTCGTTAATTTTCACTATCAGAAAATTAACCTTAAATAAACTGAGTCAATAACCCACCTTAGACTAGGCCCAATAACTACAAGCCACACTCAGAAATATTTATTAATTATCCTAATTAATATCTAAGTATGTTATATGTTAAATAAATATCTCACATCGTGATAAGTCACTTTTTTTCTGGCATTAACTTCTATATATTTTCTGCTGATCATTTCTCCCTTTTCTGTATAAAGGATTCTCTCTTGTTTTAAGATGAACCTATTTGAGCATCTAAACCTTCCATTTGATTCATCACTTGATGATGTCAAAAAGCGATACTGCAAGGTAACATTTCTTCCATCTAATGGCTGGTTTGGCTATTCTATTTTCCTCTTAGAACATATTTATGCTAATTATTTGCAGCTGTCATTGATGGTTCACCCTGATAAATGCAAGCGTCCACAAGCAAAGGAAGCCTTTGGAGGTATATCCATTCACAGAAACGCCACGCATTCTTGAGGGCTTTGGAAGTTTTTGTTTATTTTCTAAATATTTGTTATGTTATTTACTTGTATGCAACATTAGCGACTGTCCCATCCCATGCAGCATTATCACACTGAAATAATAAAAAAAAATTCAAAAATTCTCATCCTGTCCTAGACCAGGACAAGATTAGAACAGGACGAGACAGGACATGAGATGCGAAATGTGTCTCATGTCCATTCTCAGGATGAGATACGAGATGGGGTTATTCTGATCCTGACCTATACATTGAACACCCCTAATTGCTGTAAGAGAAAAGCAGTTAGGGGGAGGAAGTAGAATCGTCATGACAACTAGAAATTAAAGGGGTGATTAAAAAGTTTGAGAAGCATGATATTTATAGGGTTAAACTATTGTCCAAGGATGAAGCTCTTCAATTATTTTGTAGAAAACCTTTCAGATGTGATTTTCCTACAAGGGTTATGATGAAGAGATAATAAATAGGGCACTCGAATATGCGAACGGCCTTCCATTAGCAATAGTAGGAGTATCATAATCAGAAACCTCAATCTCTAATTTCTCTGCCCAGGCGTTCTTCCAGTCTGATTGAGCACCACAATTTTGCTTACTATTTCTTCTGTCTAAATATTTTGTTCATCAGTTAGGGTATTTCGGTTAATTTCCTTTGCAACTTAATTTTATTTTGGTCCAAGATATTGTAGTGGAATATCATAATTTCTTGAGCCTAATTAGAAATTAATGTTGGTTTTGTGATCCTTAATGAAATTCTTCCTTCAATTGTTTCCAGATGCCACATCATAATTATTAATCTGACGAGATAATTTTTGTCAGTAAGTTAAGGGTAAGGGCTTCAAAACCAAACATTAAAACGTCAAGGGGTTAAATTTAAACTTTGATATGTCAGAGAATCATATGTAACTGAACTATAGTTCAAAAAGTTTTATGAATTTTAGCCTATAATTTATTGGGGATAGAGATGGAAAAAGTGCATTAAATATATTTTGAGTGAAAAGTCCATTAAATATTTAAACCAATATAAATTGTTGTTTATATATACAATTAACTACCCCTATCAGAGATAATGTTACTTATAAAAAGGACCGGAAATAGTACTATATAACAAAGAAAAGATCTAATTTTTAATAAATAATCCTTGAAGTTGATAGGCAAGTATAGCATCACAAAGCGGTGGCACTCATTTCAACAATCTTGTGCCACATTCAAAACCTGAGACTTCCTCTCTTTGTCTTGATAATCTGCACCTTCATCAATATGACTGCATTCTTAGAGTCCCAACTCACCAGAAACTTCAATTCTGAATCCTACTCACTTACATTTCATTTATTTCAGTTATGATTCTTCACATCATCATGAATTGAAAACAAACGTATTCAATTTCGATTTAACCGCAATAACTCCTAGCTCCTACATATCATCATCATCTGCACTCTTCTTCCTTTTTTGTGAATGCACCTAGTATCCTGGGCCTACCTCTTTTAACTCGCAGAACTTAGACTAATCCAGATCAAGCTATAGTAGAACCCAATTGGTTTGATCTCGAGACCTCAAGTTAAGCTAGAATAATTCCTACTAGATAATGTAAGCACTCGCTTCTACACTCTTCTTTATCCCCTCTATAAATAATCCCTCTCACCGAGCAAAACCCTAATAAGTCCATTCCAAAAAATGGGTTTTCAAAAATCCCAAACACTTGTGGTTTTCTTGAGTCTGATGCTTTTTCTGTGTTTGGTTAGTGCTCGCCAACTGAAGAATAACAATGAATCAAAGAAGATTGATGATGATGAAGAAGCGAAGAAGATGGATTTTGGAGATGATGTGACGAATCCTGATCAAGTACCTCCTTCTCCATTTCCTCCATTTCCACCTTCAATTCCTGTCATTCCTGGATTACCAGTTCCATACCCAGTTCCTGTTCCTATTCCTACTACGCCTATTCCTATTCCTGTTCCTACTATTCCTGTTCCTCCACTTCCTCCTTTCCCTGGTATTCCTGGTATTCCTGTTACACCTGTTCCTCCTCCTCCTGTGTAGCTTCATCATCTTCTCGGATTTACGTTCTTCTCTATTTTCTTCTCTTTGTTTCTTGAAAATTCCAAGGAAAGATAAATACATTAACCCTATGTTTTGTCAGAAAAAAACTTCGAAGGAAAACATATTAAAAGGGAAAACTTTCAATAATAGTAAACAAAATTTCCTTCGCATTCTCTCCCCATATTTTCCCTTCACTTCTCTCTCCATCCGAATATAGCCTAAGATATATATATGGTTCATCACTCAAGTGGGCATATATAATGGGTTCTGCATGTGTTCATCTGTCATTGAAATTGGCAAGCAATGAAGAGAAAGAAATGGAGAAGATCCAAATTCCGAAAATGCATCAGTGAGGATAGTGCGTAGTTTTCAATTTGGTCATTTCATCAAAAGTAATAACGCTCTCTCTCGATTTAGTTCCTTGATAGCTTCTTTTTTCTAATTAATTAATCTGGTGTTGTTTTGTCCTGATCGATGATCATGGAACGAAAATGAATGGGAAGAAGAAGCTATTGAGGGAATGAAGGGGAGAGAGATCAGAGTTACGCTTTAGTTAATTATATATGTGTACGTTAACGTTAGTTGTGCTTGCATGGTAATAAGTTGTAGGGTTCAATTATAATTTCTAGGTTTGGGTTTGTGGACTTAATTAATTTGCCTTTGTAGTTGTTTTTGTTGTACTTCTCATCAGCTTGTGTTGTGTTTGCCAAAACTTTTAATTATGATGTTGATTAATAAGAGAAGACAAGTGTATGGAGCTTTTGTGTAAATTAATGCAACATTATTAGATTGCTTCTCATCATCTCTAAAATAGTTTCATGCATGCATGCAGATCTGATGCCTTAAATTACTCTTTCAGAAGCAGAAAATTAAATTACGTTTGTTATAAAAAAAAATATTGCAGAAAAATATAATAGAAGCAAGAGAGAAATGTAGGAGATGGGAAATGGGAGAGAATTCTCATTCATATAGCTTTTCATGTCCATACAACCATTTGCGTTAAGCCTCTATTCATACACGCGATCACATTCGTGCTCATCATTTTGATGATCACGGTGTGCTCATCACTGATGTAGACTATTATTTTAGACAGTCGAAATTTAATATAATTTAAATTTTATACTTTAACTATTTTTTTATTTTAATATAGCAAAATTTAAAGTAAAAATAATTTTATAGCTATCACTTTACTTAAAAATAAATTTATCATTAAAAAATCGTAAATTAAAAATTTTAAATCTAGAACCTTTAAATTTAATTTAAACGATTCAAAACTTATTACAATAATGAGTAGTTGGTTCTCATCAAGCACTTGGTTAACGAATATAACGAATATAATAATTAATTGACTAATTTGCGTATGTTAAAGAGTATCTAAGATTTTATTATAATTAAATAATTTATTTTATTTTTTTAATCTTTTCACAAAAGTTAATTAACTCTTATATCAAAAAAATGGAAGAGTTTTATTAGAGTTTATAGCCATTAATCATGATATGAAATTTTAAAAGGGTATGAAGTTAAGAACATCCACATGAAGAGGAAGACGATCTATCATAAGGATGTATCAAGAACCAAGAGAAGTGAGAAGCTGGATCTTTGAGAGTCTAGAAAGGTAATCAACTATAATATTTTGGTGACAAAATGTGTTGAACCGTAAATTTACAGCGAGAGAACAAATCTTTCCATCTCAGAGCAAAGTCTTGTCCTCAAAAGAATAATAAAAGAGAAATTATTATACTTCAGTCGTTTCAATATGCACTACCTATTGTCGAAACTAAAGATATTGAATATGTTTATGAAGAATAAATGGAAGAAAATAAAGAAATAGAGTATGTCCTCCACATCTTTTATTCTTCTAAATCTGACTCTAAAATAGAATATCCTCAGAGATTGAGATCTGTTTGCTCTCTTGGTCTTTGGAATACAATATCTAGACTTACAAAAGAGACATCCTATAGATCATTTGGATCTGTAGATATTTCTCAACTAGATCATACCCTAAAACCTCTTAGTAAAGCCAAGATCATTTTATCCAAATATGATAAAATAATCAAAGCAATGGCTATGATTGAAGGTACTGAGAAACGGAACCATCATTTAAGGGGTCGGTATAATCATAATGGTAAATAAAATAATATAATTTAATTAAAATATTCATATATATATAATCTTAAAAATAATATTCATTCGATCTTTAATATAAAATTTTGAGGAATTGATCTTGATCCTAAATATAAGATATATTTTCTATATTTATCATTTTTTTTAAATTACCCCTATTGATACTCTCTCAAGAATAATTAAAAGATGGAGGGAAGGAGTTAAGGAAGATGATTATGATATTTTTTAAAAATATATCATATTAACAAATTTAACTAACTAACTTATTCTAAATAAATTAGTTAAATATGTCATATATTAAGGACATGAGAAATAATATTTAACAAAAAAGGCATTTAACTCACTATTGAAAAAACATTTGTGCATAGGCCATACATAATTCAACAAGATAGAGTTACTAGATCATAAATATGACGGATTATTGTTTTTTCTTTTAACTCAAAATGATATTATTTTAAGGTCGAGAATGAGAGAAATTAAAATAAATCTAATTTGGTCAATCCTTCCAAAACTCTTAACTAGATCAGTTTGTAAACTGTTTTTGTAGAGTTCAAGTTGTATCCCTTAACAAATAGTTAGAGACTAATCATCATGAGGTGTAGAGATCATTGAAATAGATTTTACTTTTTTTATCAAAGTATTTTCCATGCACACAGCCTTATTTGAACCTAGAACATCATGTTTAAGAAACACAACTATCTACCATCTATGTAAGGCTTTATTGGTGCCAGGGGACTAGTTCACTCCTCTAACCAGTTGATTCAGATTGGGTTTTAATATAATGGCATAAGTTAATGAAATATAAATATAAAATTAATCTAATGTGTAAGATACTGCTAGATCTCTATTAGTTTTTAATTTGATTCCTAAATGAGATATTTATACTGAGAGGAGAAGTTACAAACTCAGAAACTGGATACCTAATAACAAAATTTAAAAAATAGTATCAAAATTAATTAATAAAATATCAAATCATCAATATATCATATAAAACTCAGAAAGTTATAATATTGGATAAGTCAAACAAAACTTTGACTCAACTTAGATTTTGTAAAATATATGAGAAAGTGCATCTACTATAGCTACTTATACTCCAACATAGCGGCACACAGATTTTGTGCCATAAAGGTTCATAATAATAAGGCGCTTTTGTTATGGAAATTTAGTTAAATATATGACCCCTAGTCCACTACAATCATCATTAACGTTGTAAAATTCATGAGTTTAAATAAATTTGTGATAGAGAAATAAATTCGATCGTGAACTCCTAAATATTTGCTTTTATCAATAAATAGATATTATAAGTATATAATTAAGTAATTAGAATATAAAAATACTAACAATTTAATTTAAATATACTTTAAATCCAAATAATTGATTTAAATCTATAAGCATTCATAGTTTATTATATTAAAAAAAAGAAATTTCTATAAATTTCATGTATAAAACTTCATAGTTTATTATATTAAAAAAAAAGAAATTTCTATAAATTTCATGTATAAAACCACTAAGTATAATCAAATCCAAAAAAAGAACTAACATAAAATACGAGTTTAAGAATGAGTTAGCACTATTTTGTAAGTTAAAAATGTAAAAATAGTAAATTTCACAAGTGAGTACATAAATTTAACCGAGATTATTGTTAGTATGAATTTGAGTATGAGTTGACACAATTTTAAAGAGTCAACTAGTAAGTTTGATAACAATGCTCATCATCGATTTAGATTTGGGAATCCAAGTGCGTTTTCATGGAATCCAAGGAACAAATCATGATATTCATGATTTGTAAAGATTGCTAGAGATTTTATCAACCTATAGAAATATTTCATATATTATATTTTGTACATTTTTAGTTTGAACGACAGTTTGCAACTAATCAATTAAACTGTGGGTCAATTGTAGAGGTTGATGTGTTATATTATATGTATACACTTAATTAGAATAGTCATTGATTCAGCAAAAATGTATTGCTCTAGCTAATTGTGAGCTGATTGCTATATATTTATAATTTTTTTAATTTACTTAAATAAATTAGCTAACTCTTATATTAAGAGAGTAGATGTGACATTTCATATTTTTAGACATTAAGTTGGACTTACATGATTGAATTTAATGGATTAATGGGTTGATAATTTATATATAATACTAACAGTGAAAATAATATTGTGAGACGGGATTTTCATGTATAATTTTGAGGTTGTGGTGTTGCGTACGCGTTTGATAGAGAGCTTGTTTAAATGTCCTTGGATTTATATAGTAATTGAAATTTTCACCTTGAGTTTTGAGACTGATTTGGGGATTTTAAGTTTAGGGTTCAAATTTGGTCCCACTTTTCACTTAAGCGAAGTCTCAGAAAATCTCCATTAGAAGACTCACCCACCATAACTAAATATACAACGCGAGTTAAATCTAAATGTAGTCGAGATAAAATTCCAATAAACTAGATGGGCAACAAAAAAAATGATAATTTAATCTTTGCTAAAACTTTTATTTTTTTTTATTTTTGCATTTGCACCCAATATTTAAAATTCTATTAGACTCCAACTAATTCAAATTTAGCCAAGTCAGACCAGAAGGGTGGCAAGGACATATAAGGTGTAAACATAAGACATTTGGGTCCAATCTAACATGTATGGCAGGCTCACATGATTTTAAAGTACTGAAAAACATACTGATTATTTAACTAATTGAAAGAGTAATTCAAAAGTCAATGATTCAATAGTAATTTAATCAAGATCAACTTAATCATGTTAAAAAATATATTATTTAATTAAAATATACCAAAAAATTCCTATATAATATTGAAAATAATAATATTTAAATAAATAGATTATTTATGTATAAATCACATATAATCTAACATAATATATCTAATAAAACACAAATTTAATAGACTTCTATTTCTTATCTTTTTAATTCAAAACGATATCATTTTAAACTAAAAAATAAAAAGTTTAACCCAATCAATTTATCCAAAACTCTTAATTAGATCCGCCAAAGAAGAAGAGATCGCAACAGGAAAAAGTAAAAACAAGATTGGCAAAATACATGGTTTAACGCAAGAGGAAATCTACACTCAAATATGCCCAATCAAGTACTTAATTGAAAAGTTTTGGTAAGGATTTGGTGCCAAGATTTTGAAAATAAGTAGTAATCAATAATTTTCCCTTTCAATCATTATTATGGTTAAAAGCAATTATTTTAGTTTCTCAATCAACCAACACGTTATAATGCACGTAGAGTTGTTTTTTAGGTTTCATTCAAAGTATTACAAAAAACAAAGAAAGAAAAAGAATCGATTGCCATATAGATGCTTTCACCAATATGCAAGTCAAGCAACTATTTTTCTCCATAAAACCATAGTTGAAAACAAAGGTTTGCGTTCTCATGAATATGCTCTGTAAAATGCAACACCAAAGATCAATTCATTTTGGGACTTTAGCTAACTGTATTAGTGAGACCATTGACTTATTCCATGAGTTGATAACCAAATGAAACACACAGAAATGTCAGGTCAAAACTTGTGTCAATTTTGTTCATTTTGGGGTAAGTCGAGGCAAAGAAAGGGAAAACTCTGATATTTACATGTTTTAAAGTTCCAGATGAGGGCAAAAATAAATTCCAAGGGGAGGTATAATCATATACAGCATGTTTGAAAGTCCATTAATGTTGGATTTGGTGAAAGTCCATTTGGTGGGTCCCCAAACGGACTTTCCAAACATGCCTATAGTCAAATGCTCAAGATTAAATGAGAACATCAGCATTTCCAATGTCAATGCATGTATATATTTAACCTACCATGTGAGTTTAAATGGTTGCAACAAGATATAAAACAGATTCAACGACGGGATTTCATTTCATTCCTTACATGATAAGCAGGGATATGAATCTTTTCCAAACATGTGCTTACAGCTGTCTGCCCAAGTTGATATGTTCCCCACCTTGCATCCTGCTGGTTCCAAGAGAGAAAGGGGCGATGGACATCCCAGACTGTCTTAAATCTGAGTCGAGCTCCTTCTGCTTCAGTTGCAAGATTCTACGCTCATTCTCCAGTCGCATTCTTTCATTCTCCAGCCTCAATTTCTCTAGCTCCCTATCTTTCTTGCTGCGGTATCTTAGCCACTTAAAATGCTGCTTCTCAAGTTCAAGACTTTGAGTTTCGTAAGCGACTTTTTCCTCTTGCAGCTGCAACATCTGTATCTTAATCCATTGACTTCGTTCCCATCCTGACTTGAGGGGATCTTGAAAAATACTTGCCATTTCAGCTTCAAATTTTTCCACCCTAGTAGACTGTGGGTGTGAGCAGCCACGGTCATCATTGTCATTATTGTTCTTTCCACTGTACTCCTCCAACATCTCAACATCGCCACGAGCATTATGATTACCTTCATTATCTTTTTCATCATCCTCACTTTCATTTAAGTCCTCACCTTCCTCCTCTGAATCATCATTGTCTCTCGAATCCCTCCCTTGTTGTAGAGAATAGGCATGCAGATCAAGATTATGGCAGTTGGGTATTCTTTGCCCATTATGATAAGCGCACATCTCCTTGTAAAACAAGTGTTTTGAGCTCAAAATCTTTCGAACGACATCCTTTGTCTTCGCTGACAGGTTGAGCATTGAGTCCATCAATGCGGGATTCTCCACGACTTTACAGCTAGTTCCTCTTCCAAGGATATCATTTAGCTTCTTGTACCTCTTATTCAAGTCATTAAATTTGTCCTCACACTGCTGTGGCGAAACATGGCAACCCTTTTTTATCATTATCTTGGAGACCGTTTTCCATTTACCCTTCTTTTGTAGACACCCAGACCTTCTTCGATGACCATCCATGCCTTGAATTGTACCATCATCACCCACACAAGCCACCACTCCTATAAGAAGCCTAACTACACTGTCTGTCCACTTCATTCGCTGCCAAGGAGATCTCTTTTTGTTCTTCCCACCGTCATAGTTCTCACAATTTGCATCTTCTGCATGACTTGGTTCATCCTCTTCGCTCATATCATCACTATTGGTGGGAATAGTGAGAGCCGCTGCTTTTCCTTTACTGGAATTCGCTGTTGCATTTGAGCCTTTCACTTCTAACAGCCCAACCGGGCGACTATTTTCTAAACCACTCATCATAGTCATGTGATTTTGGCCAGTCGCTGATGGATGACCCAACTGGGTATGTTGGTGTCTGTGAAATGGCGATTCCAAGTCCAATATCCCTCCACTGGGATTGGATAGAAACCGACCTCCCAAACTCGAATTATTCATTGCTGGAACACAATCCCAAATCCCCAATTCTCAGCTTTGCCTGCCGGTCGAAGGCAGAACAGAATGCACACAAAAAATTGGACAAAGGCAGTCACCAGAACAATATCCAGACTAGACTAAGTCCGATACACCACGAAATCAGAAAAGAAGTGCGTTCCATATTCATTTAGACTCCGCTTCAGCAACAAAGAAAAGGGTGATCACAACACAAAGAATCCACTTTGTGATTAATCACATTATATAGGTTGTCCTTTGGATTTGTAAACCTAATCTAGAATAAATACCAAAGAGAAAAGTTAGTAATTCTTTATACATGCAAATTTTTTCCAAAATTTAACACCAAGCCTCATATAGATAATGAAAATATCTTATTTGTACAGAACATTTATGAGCTCATTGGAAACAGTAATAAAAGAAAGCCAATGTCCATGTTAGATTATATTCTGAAAAGAGATAAAAATCTAAATTATATTACAGTGTTTATTGCCTTTAATTAATGTCATGCAGTGTGATATAGATCTCATTCTGCGATGTTAAGTACAATGTCACCGACATCTCAAATACACCTATAGCAAATATACTACAATTTTAAGAGACCAAAATATATACACACACAACTTCTTTTCAATACAGGCTTTCACATCAGATTCCTACTTTCTACCAAAGAACTATTTCTTTGTTGCAAGAATCTAAATGGTAAAATAAGCACAGAAAGTCATACAAATATTATATGAAATGTTATCAGAAACTACTTGAAACAGGTTAGATTAAAGTATGGCCAAACACTTCAATTAATATTTCTCAAGTGTTTTTTCAAATTAAAAAAAAAAGGTCCTCCCTATGAAAACCTCCTTGAAGCAAGCTAAACTAGTTCCTCTAAGGATAATTAAGCTTAAGAAAGGATGTGAGATCTAACTAGAGTAGATAACAGCATCCGATTTTTTTTAACTACTTCATTGTATAGGAGCATGTACTTTGTGAATAATTGAAGCTAAGTTTATGCAGAAACTAGTGATAAAACAATCTCTTTGGAGGCTCCATTTGGTCCTAGATACAAGTTATATGAATTTCAAACTGTAAACTGTGTTCAACTCATTCCCTTCAGTGAGCAACCGTTACAAATTTACCATTCGATTATTGTCTTCACTATTTCCCGCGTAACTACATTTTCACACTCCTCTCATTAAGCCAACGACAAGGGTTCCTACCAATCCATTTGAGAAATTCGACAGCAAACTCTCCTCCTTTGTGCTCACACTCTTTGATCACACTTTTTGGAACATCAACGCAAAAAAAACAACAACAAAAAAACACATGATGAAAAAATGAACAAAATAACATAAATACGGCCGTGAACAAAAACAACACCTTCAATTGCCATGCAATCCTGAAGGTTTCGGATTCATAGAGCCACCTTCAATTACCCTGAAATCCAACATCACCCACGGAGATTGAGAGATACAGCAGCATGAGAAGCTTATTGGCAGCATATTGAAGCACCCCTTACCTAACAGTAACGAAGGGACATAGAAGTAGAATACAATCGAACACCGCACGAGAATCACGAGGGGGAAGGCACCACGACGGACCAACGCAGATTAGGGGGTAGGAACGATTTTGGGAACCGAGAACCACGGAAGGAAGATTGGGCGCGAGATCGAAGACAAATGAAGGTTGATGAGGAAAATCTGGGATTTTGTGATCTGAAGCTTGAGAGACTCAGAGGGTATAAACTATAAACAATAAATGTTATAAAATTTCACAAATGCTTCAAGAATTAGTACCAGCCTCAATGGGAACTACAAGCATTAAGCAAGGGGTAAAGTTTTGGGGCGACCAAAACAGGCACGGAGACATGCCATTTGACCCTGTTCCCTTAACCAATAAGCTTAGGACTCATGGTTGCTAGAGTTATAAGCCTTCAACTTGTTTTTCTTTTTTTTGGTAAAAAATTAAAATTTTAGGGATGAAGGTGTTATCAAAATTCAAAATGCTGACAATTCTAAGAGCTGATCTGGGGGTCAATATTCTCAAAAATTATTTCATTTCTTCTAGCTTTCCAAAGAAGCCAACACAGAACAGTAAAAATGTTAGAATATTATAAGATGAAGAGATGTATTTTTTAAAAAGTCATATTCTTGTAAATTAAATATTTTATTTGAAGAATTGTGTAGGGAGTTATATTTCTAAAATTTTATTACTATTCATAAAAATTAATTATTAATTATTTATTTTATGTTAGTTTATGAATAGGGTTCATGAATCTCAATATATAGTTATGACTTTTTAATTGAAAATATGTTACTTCAAGAGACACTATTTTATAACATCATTTTAAAGCCTATAAATACTCATTATTATCTCTCCTTTGGGACAGACAATAAAATCAAATATATCTTTAAATGTGCAGAGATTTAATCACTTTATCACTTTATAAATACTAGTTTTATTTTAGCTAGAGTGTTGCCTTGTAGATTTGTGCACAATTTTATTCTTCATCTATTCTATTTTATTTTTCAAAGAACTAATCCCATTTTATTTTTACCTCTCAAAATACATATTCAAAAGTAAAATAGTTGAAACAAGTCTAAACTTAAACTCAAAAATTAAAAAAAAAATATTTTAGTCATAGTCTATTATTCACTTGATATTTTTATATTAGTAGTCCACATATAAATCCTTAATAAATGAAGAGGTTTATTTGTCATTCAAAATAAAATTTTAAATTAAAGTAGGTTGATGAATAAATACTTTATATTGATGACTAAGCAATCTAGGTTCATTGGCTAGACCTTCTTACAACTTCTAACCAATAAAAAGGAATCATATGTCGCAAAGAAGGGTTTGGAAAAACTTCCTTAACAATCTTCTCTTTATCCTATCCAAATAGTATTCTTTTGATTTCTTTTTCTCAATTTCGATCTCCCAAAAGGCTCATATATTAGTCACAATAATTTCATTTTACTATGCTACTTTATCTCTATTCATAATAGCATTTACATAGTATCATCATTAAGTCTGGAGGAACTCGAATTAAAATTGTATTCCTCAACCATAAAATAATTCTTTTTTTCATAAATATATTTCGAGGTTATCTTGCTCATAAAATTCTTCTATCTATACTATTACCTTTCTTTAATTTTACAAAAATTCTCCAAAAACATTTGGGTATTAAGTCCACCCTACCAAGCCTAACTAGGCTTTAAATATTTTTAAAATCATTATATTGACATTCTAAAGATGAAATTAATTTTATAAACTTTTAAAGCCTCTAAATAAATAATCTCATTTCATTCAATTTTCTGAGGTCTCCACATAACTTAAATAATTAAATATAGTTAAATAATTAATAATTAACTAAATATCTAAACATCCCTTAGGTTTTTTTTTTGATTCAACTAAGGAGAGAGTATATTAGATTAATTTAAGGGGGGTAAAAAAAGATAAGGGAGATTAATTAATAATATTTTTTATTTGGTTCAGAAGGGAAGGGGAGATGAGGGGAGTTAATTATAAGTTAATAAATATACACTTATCTTTTTATTTAAATTTATTTACTCTTTATTTATAATATTTATATTAAATTTTTTTTAATTTATAAATCTTAAATTTTTTTTATCTCATTTATATATATAATAAAATTAAAAAAAATTAAAAAATATGATAAAATTTTAACATTGTTTCTTATTAATTTTATAATTATTATATATTTTAATATAATATATAAATAATTTATTAAATTTATTAAATTTTAGTAATTAAAAAAATAGGTGTGAGAAAAATAAAAAAAAAAGCTTGAGGGTATAATTGAAATATTAAAAATATATAAAAGGCAATTTAGTCATAAAAGTGTAAAAAAATTCTCTCCCCTCCAAAAATCTCTACTTTTGAAAGGGAGTAAAGGGAGGGGAGGGGAGCAATAAATGATAAAAAATCTCCCCTCGTCTCTATTTTTTTTAATCAAACACACTTTTTCCCCCTCCCCTTCAAAACTCCCTAACTAAATAAAGTCTTAAAAATTAATGTGTATTTTTATCATTGTTTATCTCAAATGTACGTTAACAACTCATTTCCCATTTTTTAAGATTTTTTTAAAATTTTTATTTTTTTTATAATTACCCCTATTAGCCTAAAATTTTCTAAAAATTATAATTTACTCCTATTTAGACTTAACCTCATAAAACATCTAGTTGAGGCCTCCAACATCAATTTTAGCTCTTAACTAAATTTTTTTCTCATTCTTAACTCTTGAGTCTTTTTTAAAATCTCTAACTTTATTTATACTTTAATTTCAATAATTTTTTAATTTATAATTTAATCTCTAAAAAAAATTTGTCTTTATTTTACATTTTTATTACTTTTATTCAAAGGAACTTGAATTTAGGATACTTTACAAATTTTTAGATCCAAAATACAGGATGTGACACCACCAAGACTGAGACTCTAGAAACAAAAATTTTAGTATAGTCTTTTTTCATATTAGACTACAGGCTGATGTCTAAACTGGTCGAATACAGTCTTTGTTGAGTTATACATATCAATCCCAAATATTAGACTAAAATATTTTTATTTTTTATTTTTAATATATAATATATTTAATTAATTTAATTATATTAAAAATTAATTAAATTAACTGATGTAATATATTTTTTTTTAAAGCAGCATAATCAATTTTTTAACTCTCTTGTTTATATTCTTACTTGATTATTCACTACAAAAAATATAGGAAATTAGCGACGGAATTTAATGAGGAATTGTATTCAGCTGCTAGTCCGTCACAAATTCCGTCACTAAAAGTAGCGACGAAATTTAGTGACGAAATTATTTTGTCTCTAAATTAGAGACGCGTCGCTAAATTATATCACTAATTATATCACAAAAGGATCAGTTATGAAGTTTGCGATAGAATTTTTTTCCCTCTCCACCGTCACTACGGAATTAGTGACAGAAAAATTCCTTCACTAATTTCCGTCCCTAATCCGTGGCTAATTTCCAATTTAGAGATAGAATTAGTCACAGGTTATAGGAAAAATTAATAAATATAAAAAATAATTTATGTTTTTAAAATTAATATTAATTTCTTAATTAAAATATAGGAGGAGTACTAATCAATGCAAGTCATCCAGAGCTGGCAGTCACCCAGCACGTGGAGAATATCCTCCCTCATGATTGCACCCAGAACATTTTTGGCTTCAGCACTAAGACCCTTCCGCACGCTAGAATAGGTTTTTTTTTTTACCCACTCAATTCATCATAATTTTATCTCTATTATATTTAGATTTCATCTATATCACATATCTGACTATAGTAGATGGGTCTCTTAATAGAAATTTTTTATATACACTAAAATTCAAACTCAAAACTTTACTTAAACAATACTAAACTATTTACTACTCGAATCAACTTCTATTAGTTATCGTAGAGTAGTTAGTCATAAAACTATCGAAAATAATGAATGGGCCACAAACAACTTTTACATCTTTGGGGCACCTTTTACTTCCACATTTTCTCCCATTTAGAATATCCCCGTATACCTATCGTTCATAAGTTCAATCAATAAATAGGTGAAATATACAATTATTTGAAGTGTATTCGATCTCTAGGGAATGCAATTTTATTGTGGTTTCAGTCGTGACAATTGCGGAGACATCTTAACTCATAGGTGACTAAGTTTACGTATGAAGGTAATAGACGGCTCACTCTACCCGACATTGGTATCGCCTAGGAGAAATGGAGACTCCACTCTACCTTTAGATTGTGAGTGAGTCCAACCTTTTTCTAAAAAAATTTATACCAAAAAGAAAAAAGAATATCCCAACATCATATACTCATTAACAAGATTATAGTTATATAGTTAACAAAAATTAATTCAGTTGTTAAAGAGGTGACTCATAACTTATAAAGTCATGAGTTTAGATCTTGCTACTAATATGAAGATTTTATTGATAAACGATTTATAAGTGCTCTTTGAATTTTAAAGTATATTTTAATCTTATGAGTCCCTAAAAATTAACTTACCTAAATATTTTTACTCAAAAAGATTATAGGATATATTGGGATCACTGCTACAATTGAAAAGGGTTTGTCTTCCTAGTATAACTTAACTTCTTTTTTTAATCTTTAATCTTTGTGAATTGAGTAAAAAAGTCATATGTTTAGAATTGAAAAGAGTATAACAATCAAAGAGTATCTTCGAGAAGTTGTAAAAAAATTTAACATTCAACTATTTTTAATCTCAAAAAAGATATAACAGGATCTTATAAAAAGAATTGAAGAGATTATAATATTTTTTTATAAAAAGAAAGTATAAATAATTTATTTGTTAATATGATTTTTTACCTGAATTTGTATATATGGTTTGGTATGCATAATCAATCATGAATCGTCATTTATATAATTTTTTATGGAACTTCATAATTGATGAATAGTGGCACAATTTGATGGGCATAACCAATCTCAGTCTATGAGGTTCTTTCATAGTTTTTTTAAAATAAAATATTTATTTTATTGGGACCCATTTTAGTATGACTACACAAGCTAGAATATTTTATTCCCCTCAAATAAACAAGGTATAGTATTAACAATAAAAAGATTAAAGTGCAATATTAGAATTTGCAGTCCGCTGGGGGAAAAAAATAACCACACATGATAAATTTAAACCTCATCTGTAAGAAGAAATTAAACTGAGAGAAAATTTTAAGCAAGTTAACAATATATGTAATAATGGTGTTGTCACAACTTGATATAGGTTCTATTTGAAATGACTTTTAGATAAAAATTTATTAAAATAAAAAAAGTAATTTTGGATAACTTCTTTTGAAAAAGAGTTTATGAGAAAAAAATGATTCTGAATAAAATGAGTGTTTATATATTTTTTATCATAATAACTTTTGTGATTGGTAAATTATCAAAAATGTATAAGGTAAAAAATAAATTAATAAATAATTAATTGTTGCTGTTCATCATTCTCTCTCATCACACACCATCTCCCCAGGTTCCCTCCACAACTGGAGATGGCGACAGCGGTAACAGAAGAGGAAAAAAAGAAGACACAGAAGAGAGAGAGAGAGATGGTAATGGCATCAGAAGAGGAAGATGTCATTCTAGATTCGACAGAAGAGGAAGAAGGCAACAATGATCCCCCACATTCTAGTGACTAGCGAGGGAAGAAGGAAGATGATAAAGAGACTAGAGGACTCTTGACAGAAGAATGAGGCTAGACAGAAGACCCATTGACAGACCAACAATAATGCTCCACCCAGTGACGGATTAGTGCACCCACTGACATACCACCTATGACAAACTAGTAAGGGTGAAAAGATGAGAGTGTGTCAAAAGCAATGGTAAAATAGTTTTAATGCCAATAAGCCCCCTTTTTTCCTTCTAGAAACTTATCTAAAACTATAACTTAACTCATAAGTACTTATGGACTAAAATGACTATTTGTTTAAATATTTTTCAAAACCATAATTTGGATTAAAAACCCTTTTAAAACTATACTTTTGCAACAATCCAAACACCCACTTAGTGCAACATACAATACACCTTAGCATTTTAATTTTAATTAAAATATTCTAATGCGATATTAAATTATATATTAATTCATAATTTAGCTAAACTAATTTAGAGAAAAATAATAAAAAATAAGATAAAATACATTGAAATCTTATACATATAGTGTCAAAACTAACTCATTAACTAGCTAGCTCTTACATTTAGGTTTAAAAGTTACAACAATTTAACAAGTAAACTCATGAAAAAGAGTTAGAGATACACAAGCTACTTTATGATCAATTGTTTATGGCCCCAAGGAAATATTACTACCAGTTATTTTTTTTTTAATATTATTAACTACATCTAAAATTTTTTTAGATCATATTATTAAATATTTGAGTAACAATTTTAGCATTCATGATTACAACTCCTAACATAAGTGTCTTCGATAAGACTTAAACTCAATACACAAAAGGATCTAGTAGGGATTTATAGGGCTATAACAACTTTGTGTTGGTTACCACCAGATACTTTAATGTTGGCTTTCCTTCCAACTTCATGGGTCACTAATATATGATGCCTACTTTTCTTCTAAAATAGACAAAAATATTTATATATATATATTCTTAAAAAGAGTAATATTTAAATATACAATATATTAATCTATAAGTAAATAAAATAGTCATGTAGAAACAACACATAATCTATCAAAAAAAAAGTACTATATACAACACAAATATGATGGAATGTTTTTTTAACTCAAAATAATGTCATTTAATATTCAAGAAAAATAAATAAATATAATTTAGTTTAAAACTCTTGATCATCATACCGACAAAAAGTTTGATTCACTAGTTTACTAGCCTAATTAGACCAGCTGATCACCGGATTGAATTTTCAAACCACGTTAGAAAACTTACAGCTGAAAAATTTGTGGACAAATTTGTGAAAGGAAGACAAATAAATATTTTCCCTTCATTTTAGGACATCAGCCCAATATATATATATTCATTTTGTTTTGATTGGCCGAAAGTCAATTTTAATGCTCCAAGTCAAAATGTTTTTATGGGCCCACGCGTTTGAAGAATCTCTTCCTCAAATAAAGGAGGCTGCCTCCAATAAATGTATAATTCCCCAATATCCATATAAAAAACCTTTTATTGCCTCATCTAAAAAAAAAAAATTGTTGAGTAGTGTCCTTCTACCTTTCTCACTTCCCACCCTTTCTCTCAAATTCTTGCGTCCCCTATCTCAACCCTTTCTCTCCTTCATATATAGGTGTAAGTGGAGGGTTTGCCTCATTAATCTTTCTTTCTCAAAATTTTTGTTTTTATAATCATCATTCTTTTTTATTTTTCCACAATAATGACTTACAATGACATTTTTTGGTCTTGCATCATCAATGAGGGATCTTTTTTATTTTGATTTTTTTAATGACTCAAACAACTTTGTCTATAATGTTTTTTTTAAAATTTTGAATTTCGTTTTTATTATTAATTAGGGTTTACAAACTAAAATACATAACCCGCACTCAATTTTTCTGCTACTCATGCTCTAAAACTAGTATATGTTAGTGCAAGCGGTTGTCATTAAAGGTTTAGATCCTGGAGGATGAAGACATGGTTCAAAGAAAAATTCTGGACAAGAGAGAGAAATAAAGAGTTCGACGGTGGATTTTTCAGTGTGTCTCAAGTTGATAAGATCTCTAACATTTCGATGAAAGATGAAAGATTCTATTAATGCTAGCGTAAGTTGTTTCTCTGATGAGCTGCCATTTTTCCCTCCTATACAGCTGACAAATTCTCTCTGGTCCAAGTTCAACTAGCTGCATCAAATTCAGTTCAATATCCTAGTTGCTGGTTAACAAGGGAATTCTTTTTCCATTGAAATTTGGATTATGTACCCTTGGAATTCCTTTTCTACAGCAAAAGGCTTTCTTTTTAATTTCTTGCAATTATGCCCTCATCAGTTCTTCCTTAATCCTTGTTCAACTATGTCCGAAAGACACCGAAATTATGTCAAACGAATTCCAATATGTACAAACTACTTTTCTTTATATATTTATTTAAAGTCAGGCTTTAGTTTCAAATTTTAATGATCAAACTCTAAAACTCTCTAATAAAGTACTAAAACAAATATAACACATGAGTTTACTAATCAAGATTACAATAAATTGAAGGGGGTGAAGCGTCAACAAGGGCTAAGTGAGGATTGTAGAATTCGTTTGGAAGAGAGAGGGTTAATACTATAAGTGTGTATGTGCCTCCTCTACAAGTGTAAAAAGAATTGGTTCAATCAGTTTTTTAAATATATTTTTAAAATGCAATTTTAAATTCATAATTAAATTAATTAATTGACTTGATAACCTTTAAATAAAGATAGCCTCAAATAATTTTTTTGCGTGCCCGAAGATATCATCCCATCAATTTGAAAATTAAAACTTATATAAATTCAAATAAATGAAGGCATTATCAACTTTATTATGCACTTATTTTGCATTTAGAAAAAAAAAATTTGCTTAGATGCTATCATGAATCAATCAAAATTCACTTATAATATCTAAAATTATCATTGTGTTAACCAAAATCATGTTGAAATAAATTCAAATATATTTTCCTATAATTATTTTGGCTCAATTTTCTTTCCAAAACATTTAGTAAATGATATATTTTTATTATTTACCCAGCAATAACAATAAATCAAACACAATTTGTATACTGAAATAATTTCTATATACATAAACTATATATGTGTAAATTACAATTATATCCAGGGGAATAAAATTACAATTATATCCCAATATGGCAAATTTAAAACTTACATTAATTGAATATATTAACCGCAGTTTATATTTCAAAAAATCCATTAATTCCTTAACCAACCACAGTTCCACATATTTGTGTCTTCAATCTTACATACATATAATAGATTTTTCTTTTGCCAAAACATATAATAGACTATAGATCACAAGCAAGCAACAAATTAGATAAATCTGCCAGGCCGAAGTACAAATTAGAGAATCTCCTATTATAGTAATACATGACAACTAAGCCCTATTTCAAACCCTCAATCGAAAAACATATTTGTTTGGATAATTTCTGTTTGTTTTGGTACAATGGGTGGATAATTTCATTATATGGAAAAGGAAAATAAAAAGTGTCCAGGATAGTGTTTTTTTTTTAAATAAAAAAGATAGAATAAAGAAAGCATAAACTAAAATAGCAAAAGAGATGTATCAAACAAACTTAGAGTAGAAAAGAATTATACTCATTAAGTAAACTGCTAGAGTAAAAAAAATCATTTTTTATCACATTACCATGGTAGTATCTAGAATGTATGCAACACCTACTTTTGATATTCATTAAACAAAAAATTTAAAAAAAAATTAACTTTAACTATAGAAAATGCTTTCTCTATTCAGTTTTATAAGATACAATTAATTGAATCCATTTAATAAAAAAAATTAGTTAAAATTAATAAATATGTAAAAAATATAATTTATTTTTAAAAATGTCCCAATGTTATAGAAAATGTGGGTGTGAGAGAATGAGTGGAAGAAAAGATAATAAATAATAAGTGAACAAATTATATAAGAGACACATGTAATTAATTATAATAAAAATAAAAAATATTAAATATTTAGAAATATCGAAAATATATCTTATGAAAAAAAATATCTATTAAAAAATTTGTATCCTATGAAAAAGGAAGGGAGGGAGTATTAAACGGTTCTACCATGGTACAAAAGAATCAAATCAAGCATTTTGAACTAAATTATACTAGAAAGTTCCCGATCTCTTATTATTATTTTTTATATGGATTATTTAATTTAGTTAGATCTAAGTATTATTATGTCTAATTAAAAGTAGATATTTCAAAAATATTTTATATATTTAAATAAATTTAAACTCGAGAGAACTCATGTAAACTCCTTTTTTTTTGTTAAATGAGAGGGCTACAACCCAAAAGGAAAGAAAATTATACTAGTGAAGAATTGAATCCTAGACACTCTGGAGCCACTAAGTGCTGCATTATAGAAGGACACGTATCAAATATCGCAGATCTAGAAAGACCTTCCTTTGCAAGCGCATCTGCAACTATGTTAGCTTGTCTTGAAATGAATTGTAGTTTTAAATCCCACTGCTTACATATGAAATCCTTAAACTGCATAAATAACAAACTGCCATTTTGCCTTGGATTAGGGTCAACTAACATATCAATGAGAACCTTTGCATCAGATTCAAGAATAACATGCCTATAACCATTATCCCAAGCCATTTGTAATCCCTTGAATATTGCCCATTCCTCAGATTCAGTTGCATTACAACTTCCAATGAAATAAAAGAACCCAATTAACCACTTCCCATTATGATCTCTAAGCACTCCACCACACCCAACTGTATTACTAGACAAAGTCATTGCAGCATCTACATTTAGCTTATTAAGACTAACTCTTGTTGCTAAGACTTTGCCTCATTACACAAGTATAAATTACATTCACATCAAAAACATGGTAGGTGGGCTTGGGCACTTGAGGCCCAAAGACAGTCAACCCAATAAGTTCACAGTCCAATATTAAGACTAACTCTTGGTGCAGTCAACCCAATAAGACTAACTCTTGTTGCTAAGACTTTGCCTCTTTACACAAGTATAAATTACATTCACATCAAACACATGGTAGGTGGGCTTGGGCACTTGAGGCCCAAAGACAGTCAACCCAATAAGTTCACAGTCCAATATTTGAATCAACATAGCTCCAAATATTATACCAAAAACAAAACATAGCTCCAAATAATTTACCAAAAAAAAAAAAATCCTAGCTCCAAATGCTGTTATAATCCATCAATTAAATTAAAATATAAAGATACAAAAATACGCATACCTCTTTTATAAGCATTTTGCAGGCGAAAAAATACTCATAAATATTTAAAATATGACAAAAAATATTAAAACAATTAAATATAACTTAACCTGGTTACAAGTACTTTAAAAAAAAGTATTGTGGGCCCTACCATCTTTAACCCTCTTGATATTTTTTTATATAAAAATATTTAGATAGATTTAGCATCGATTCTCATTAAAATTATAGTACAGTCCCACAGCTCAAAGAATATTTATAAGGGATTTACGAGATTACATACTAAAAAAACTTTCAGATAATAGTAAAAATTAAACTCGTATATTTATAGGATACAGTAACCCTCTTAATATTTAAATCCTCAATCCACTCCCTAGGGCACTTATTGCCAACAACTATAAACATTTTCAATATTCATAAACATCTTTCATACATCAAAACCGTGGTAATATAAATAAAGGTATAAAGTTTAAGAAGGTATTAAAGTTTATAAAATAAAAAATATTCGTACAATACATATCAAATGTTATATAGTTTTCAATATACAACTTTTGCCAAACACTGTATAACCTTTCCAAAAAAATAACATTAGTTTAGTAAAAACACAAAAATTCCCAAACCATAAGATTCGTTCCTAAACAATACTCTCTTTCCAAACACAATGTACTTTGTCATATAAAAAAAGGTTTGGTTTCCAAATCCCATACATATTATCGGATATAATATACTATTCATACACAAAATATACTTCCCACTAACCTATATTTTTCCAAACACAAAATTATCTTCTAATGACGTATAACAAAATGTTCACGATTTATATGATAATATACTCATAGCATATTTTCAATATAGTAGATTTGCCAAAATACAATAGCTTCCCAAAAGTATACTTTAACAAATATACCGCTCCCTCCATTCTTTAATATAAAACCCAATTGACTAATTTATATAAATTAAAAATTTTAAATAAATGACTTAATTATAACATATGTTAAGTATTGTTAAATTATATATCAATTTATAAGTCAGGCAAATTATAGTTTAAAAAAAATAATAAATATAAATATTTTAAAATAATTTATTTAATTTTTTTAAATTAATCAACTGAATATTATATTAAAAAATTAAGGTAGTAATATATGTGTGTGTATAACTTCCAACACAATAGTTCCCAACTTAATATAATTATAAAATAATTTATTGAGGAAAATATTTGCTAACATTTTCATATCAAAGTTCATATTCTATATATATCAAATTCCCATTTTCAAACAAGTTCTACATATAGTCATTGAAATATTTATTATCTTTCTCAACACATCATGAGCACTTTTCTAAAGACTGATTTTTTTGTTATAAATTCATGATTTGACACATTAAAGATCTTAATTTTTATGAATTTTCATACTAAATTAGATCATTTAAGCGGAAGATTTAAAACTCTAGTAATATAGTCTGATTCTTTTCTGACACACAGGATCCTCAAATATGATAAGTGTAAAGTATAATAGAATCTCTGAGATATTCATATCCAGTACGAACTTATTTAATTTCAAGGATACTAGGCGTTCAAGTCAAAACACCATGGTTTTTTCAATCCATATATGCACATTACATAATCTTAGATCCTCAAAACTCACTGCTCCTACTGGCAATCCTTAACTTCCAAATTCAATTTCCATTAATTATTAGCTTAATTAATTTATTACAAACCTGGATTAACCACACATTCTCCACTTACATAAAAAGCCCAAATTTTTATAATTTAGGGGTTCATCCAAAATTCCCATATGGAAAATTTAAGCTTAATCAAACCATCTAAATCGATTAAGAGTCACATATATATAAACAATATCCGATCTATTGTATGTTTAATATTAAATCAGGATTAATTCCTTAAATAAAATAAAATTAAATATTATCATTAATAAATTAATGCTAATACACAAAATTATTAGATTTAACAAATTTAACTTAATACGTAAGCTTAATTGTTTAAGTCATCTTTTAGAGTTAAATTTTTGCTGCATGCATGCATTTGGCATGTTTGAAGTTTTAATTATTTTCTCTTCACGAAATTTTACATAAAAAATAAAAATTTTCAAGGAAAGAAAGAGATGCCACTGGAAACAAATGGCCATTCAAAAACTGAATGGGCAAAGCAAGTCGTTCTTCATTTGGTGTTTAAGGTAGTGTCCCTCTCCTCTATGCTTGTTTAGTTTTACGTTGAAAATCACTAATACCTAACGTAAAACCAATCATATCATATTATATATATATATATAGGGGCTAGTTCTTGTTTGTTGAATAAAAAATGATATTGTTGAAGTCAAATGTATGATTGGATCAGTCAATAACATGAATCCAAATTAATAGTCTTCTATGTGTATATATGAATATTATATACTTATAATTAACTATGTACAAGGATTAGGAATCAAAGGGAGTTGTGTAATTGATGCACATTAAAAAAAAACACAAGAAGAAGGGACGTAACGAACCTCCTTAGCCGACAGAGTACTTTTAAATGAAGTTTTAAAATGTACGAGCTAAATTATTGAGATAGATGTCCCCTTGAAACTTATATATAACATAAAAAAAATATAAAGCGTTGTTGAATTATCCTAAAAAATAATAATGAAAAATTCAGGAAAACTTTCCGTTGAAATTTGTATTATGAAAATGACCTAATAATTTTTTATAGATAAAAAGTATTAACATTTTCCCTAATTTTTCTAAAAAAAACTGCTTAAATGCACAAATTCCTACCAATTGATTATCTTATCTACTTGTGATTCGGTTTTTCTCAGCTTTATTCTCATAATTTATTTCTTCATTTATTTTAAACTAAAGTTCTAGCGTTGTGAGTGCAAGTAGTTAGCTAGCTATATATATAGATTAGGTAGTAAGTTATATTTAAAAATAACAAGTTAAGATTCTCAAATTAAAAATATTACTTTAGACACGCAGTGCACATCTTCACCAGGTGCTACCAACTCTTAATAAATAATCTTACATATATAAAAGTTAGGCTCACCAATACAATTATTTACTTCTTTGTGCTAATCATATATAATTTAATTTATTTATATTATTTCAACATGCAAAATAAATAATCTTACGTATATAAAAGTTAGGCTCGTCAAGACAATTATTTACTTCTTTGTGCTAATCATTATTTTAATTATATTATTTCATAATTTTTTCACATGATTATTTGACTAAATTAAATTTAAATGTTATTGGGTTTAATTAAAGGTATATCTCTTAAGACATTAGTTTTCATTCACATAAATTATAATTTGAAACTCATGTTTAAATATTTAACATCTTTTTTAGTAAGACCAATAAGAAATTATTTGAAAATTACGAAATCACCGAATCCTACCCATTATGAAAATGCCAACACACCAAACATACAAATTTGTTTCCCCAACTTATTTAATAATTCATATATATCCATTGACTATATATATATATATATATATATATATATATATATATTGCAATTTTATACATTTACCGTTGACAATTCTTTGCGTAAATGGAAATTACAATTACGAAAACTACAAATAAATAAATGTAAATGTAAATTTCATCAGAGAGTTCACGGCCAGGAGGCGGAATCTTAATGCAGCAACTAGAACATGAGATCCACGGCGGACATTGGCCAGAACACGGCGGTCGGGAACACAAAGAAGAACACCCACCGTGGCACTTGAAGATCCCGCACCTGAAACATGGCTTACAACTTCCATGGCACTTGAAGCTTTCACACCTTGAACATGGCTTACAACTTCCCTGACACTTGAAGCTCTCACACTTTGAACATGGCTTACAGCTTCCATGGCACTTGAAGCTCTCACACTTTGAACATGGCTTACAGCTTCCATGGCATTTGAAGCTCTCACACTTTGAGCATGGCTTACAGCTTCCATGGCAGTTGAAGCTTTCATACTTTGAACATGGCTTACAGCTTCCATGGCACTTGGAACTCTCACACTTTGAGCATGGCTTACAATTTTCATGGCACTTTAAGCTTTCACATCTTGAGCATGGCTTACAGTGATCACCATGGCACTTTAAGCTTTCACAGTTTGTACAAGACTTGCAAGTTTCATGGCAATTAGGGTTAGGGTTTGGGAATATGAGGCAGGTCTGCGTGCAGTCACCATGACATTTTGAGTTATTGCAGCTTGAGCAAGGATTAAAAGGTAAAATAGAAATGGTGCATGATTTGAGTTTGTTTTTGCATTCTTCCTTCTTCTCCTCCGGAGGCTTAGGTTTCACTTCTTCTACTGTAAGAACAGTTACAGAACAGAACTTCTTCCTCAGAAGCTTTCCCAGACAAACTGTGTCAACGTCTTCCCCAATCACCACCAACTGATTTTTTTCGTTCACTGACACTGAACTCACACCTTCATTCCAATATGCACAGAAATAAGTCTTTTTTCTTACATAAAAATATTTAGGTGATTCAGATTCTAAAGACTATGCAGGTCTTATGACTCAGAAAATATTTATAAATGTATATTTTTTTACTAATAAAATTTTCACATCAATAAAAAGATTTGAACTTACATATGAGTTATATTTTTATCAATTAGACCAAGTTTTATTTTAAAAAAAAAAGAATCTTGAGAAAATTAATTATTTATTTCTTCAAGAAATTTGACTAAGTAAAATTCAGTTTTGAACTTTTGATAGTATTAAAATATATGGTAGAAAGATTAAGAATTAAGTTATACTGAATCAAATTTTAAGGATTGAATTATAAATGAGTCAATATTTCAAGTACTAGAAGATTAATTTAATAATGGAGTATTGAAATGTATGTAGTTAACCTTTTACTGTTGAAGCTATTTTGAAAGCCTTGTTTCTGCAAGTGCCATGCTCCATTTGTACCTTCAATGTTACCTTTTGCTGCATATTCATATGGCATGTAGTTTAAACTTTAAAGCAGTTTCTTTCCACAAAATGTCACATAATTAAAGAAAGTTTCAGAAGAAACTGATATCAGCAGAAGGAATTAATTAACTATACAAAGAGATATCACCTTCATATTTGATTTGATTACTTGTAAACGGTGACTTGTATACGTTGTTGTGAAAACTCAGCAATTCCAAGCCTTTCTTAATTGTTTTCCTGCTTATGCAGACGTCTCCTCTATCTCTCTCCCTCTATTATCTATCTCTATCTCTCTGCATCTCTATCTCTGTCTCAAAACACTGCACACATATACACACATTTGTTAGTTCATGTTTGTTGACGCATCCCGCTCCAATCACAAATAATATAATATATTATATAGCTGGCTGGGGACTAGACAAATTGGACATAGCTATGTACTATAAAAATATTTTTAGAGATCAGAACTAGGGAGTAATATAATATACTCTGGCGTTTAATTTAATAGAAGTTAAATAATTAATTTATAGATATTAATAAATTAATTAAGTTAGTTATTTATTAAACAAATATGTGTTAGTTTTTCTAAAACACTATCTTTAATAATTTGCAGTGTAAATATATTCTTCATAAAAATCTCTTAATTAATATACGCAATTAATAGGGATATTTTAAGAAAAAAAATTATAAAGTTAAAAAATAAAGTGCATTAAATTAAAGTTCGTACATTTACATTTTGCTAAAATAAACCCCCTAATTAATTTTAATATTTAGGACAAGAAGGAATAATTAATTTAATGCATACAACTCTGTTCTTGTATGTGTATCCCTATTATTAGATATCTAATTTAGGATTTTATTGAGATATTTGTGTTTGAAAGGACAGGTAGGACCTCAAAATTAAATACATAATAATATAATCTAGAAAATAGTATAAAAAAGTTATTTGTACCTCATTTTCACATTAGAATGTGTTAATTTGATAAATTTTCCTCATTTGTCATTATTAAAGAAGGGTATTAAAAAAATATAACTAATTACCCTACAAATTTCTTATATTTAATAGGGGAAAATTTAAAAAATGCCATTTATTACCTTATAAGTGACTTATATTTAGGGACCATTTTTTCTCCTATAAGTAGTATTATATAGTGCCAAGTGATAAAAACATTAAATAAGCGTAAATAATTAGCGTCATTATACAAATAATTAAACGAGTGTATCCATTTAAATGAGACATTGTATTCTTACAGCTCTGATACCAGATGTCTGTGTTTGTGTTCATATATTTTGAGTTTTCATTGCATTAAATAAAAAATTAAAATATTACCTTATTGAAATAATTGTAGGAAAAAAAAACCTATGTTACCATATCTGTCTTTAAATATAAGAAAATTTTAATTGTTTCACACATTAAGAAAGTTAGTTTATCTTTATAATTATATCTTTATATCAGCATGCAGAGCTTTTTGTCATCATTTAAAATTGTAATGTTGACATTTTCTTGTTAATAAAATTAACAACGTTAGAATTAAATGATTAAAATGATATTTTATAAAATTAAATTAAAATTAAACTTTACCTAAAATTAGAAAATTAACAGCAAAATAAAAATCAACAGCAGTTAGGATTAACTATCTTGAAAAACAAAAAACAAAAAAAATTAATCCTCGAGGAGAGTAAATTCTCTGCTATCTCATAGTTCTTGTTTTTATGTTCGCGACTTTTCTTTGCCCGATCGGCGTTGCTTTGTTCTTTGCTTTTATCTCATATTGGTGGGGAAGGCTGCTAGTTGTATTATGTTTCTTCCGGCTTGCAGTCTGCGTCGTTTTCATTATTGCCATCGTCACTTTCTTTTTCTTCTTGTTCTATCTCAGTCTTTTGTTTATGCTTCTAAGCTTCAAGCCTTAATCTCCCTTCACCGGAACTTGCGTGGTCGCGTGATGGTAGTTCAGCAATACCAACAATACTTCCTTCTGCGCTTTCAGGATAGTCGAGATTGTAGTTTCACTCTTCGGCAAGGTTCATGCTTCATGCTTCATGCTTGGCCTTTAGCTACACTTATCACCTTGCTCTGAGAGTTTTTTTATATAATTTTTTAGAGCGGGTTGGACTCACCTACTATTTAAAGTTAGGATAAAATCTCTCTTTTTTTAAATAATATCAATATTAGAAAAGATGAGCCATCTATTATCCTCAAGTATAAATTTAAGAACTCAAGAACTAAGATAACTTCCTAAATAATCTTGCTCACGTTAAACAGGTGCAATTCATGTCGAGAAGCTTGGAGTGGCTCGTGCTTCATTGTTTTATTTTTGTTATAAAAATTTTTGAAAAGAGGTTAAATCACCTATAATTTAAGGCCATAATAAAATTTCTCTTTCTCCTAGGTGATATCAATATCAGGTAGGATAAACCGTCTATTATTATCAAGTATAAATTTAGGCACCCAAGAGTTAAGATGACTCCCCAAATATCGTGACTAAAAATATAATAAAATAATACTCTTTAAAAACTAAACACGCTTTAAATGATCGTATATTTTATTGTTAGATATTTATTTATATTATAACATATTTAGATATTAATTAGGATAATTAATAAATATTTCTGAGTGTGTCCCGTAGTCATTGGACCCAGTCCAAAGAGGGTTATTGACTCAATTTATTTAAGGTTAATTTTCTAATGGTGGAAATTAACAATTCATTCTTTGTGAGATCTCTTTATGAGTTCAGAGCGAAACCCTATTCTCAACTCGCTTCTGAAGGTTCCCTACTAGTGACGGCTGAAAATAAGTTGTCATCGTTGTGCCTAATCATCAGTTGGAAGAACCTGTTGTTTATCTGACAGTATTCTCTTTTGACAGGTATCTCATTTTATTCCAGTTCTCTTCAGATCAATCAAGTTAATGATGAGAGGTAATTTTAAATCTTTTGCTGCATCTCATATAGGTTTATATTTGAGTATGATATAATATGGATTGATTATAGTACTTTTGATATGTTTATTTTCTAACACGTGGCATCAGAACCAAATTTAATATCACTTTTACTTTACTTATTAATCTTTTGTGTTCATGAGATGAATATAGAATATCTAAATATCATAATTTATTTTAATTTTATTCTTTAACCATTTTTTTTCACTGTATCCCACTGTGAATGGAGAGAGAGCTGGTAAGTCTTTCAGAAAATCTACCTAAATTGCCAGTAAAAGTCGTCCCCTGTGTTTTGCTTTTACAGCTACTACAGGCTGCGCATCAGGGTCATATGTCGGGTTAGGTTAACCCATGAGGAAGATGACCCAAAGACATGATTTTTGGTGAAACTCATCATTTCACTAGTATCTGGACCTACACGTTTTGGACCTACATGCATTGGGCCATTTGTTATTTATTCTTTTGTTTTTTAGTGGATTGGACACGGTGAGTTCGGCCATTACATTAAAAAATAAAATAAAAACTGTATGTGGCTGTTGTGTTCTGGGCCATTACATTACACGGTGAGTTTGTTTCTTTTTTCTTTTTTCTTTTTTCCTGTTTCGTTCTACGCCTTTGTTGTGTTAGGCCATCTGTTTTAATTTTTTTTAAAAAAAATAGATTGGGCCGCCTTCACGTTTTGGGTTGAGCAGAATTATTTTTTTACTATTTACTTTTGGAAAACGTTTTTCGGCCTAAATTTTAGGTTTTTGTTTCTGAAAATTATTTTGGGACCTATTTTTGGATGTTTATGTATGGGTCACTTCATTTTATTTCCAAAAAATTATTTTTTGGCCATTTAATTTAATTTTTTAGAAAATTTTAATTACTATTCCATGCACGGTAAATATTTAAATTAATTTCTCTATTATTTTAATTTTAGAAAATTTTTTTTTATAAATTTTAATTTTTATGTTATTTAATTATTTATTTAGTTTTTAATTTCTCCATTGGCAATTAAATTAACTGTTTAATTTTTATAAAAACTTTTTGAGTTAAAATTAATTTGTTAGACATTTTTTGGTGCATGAAATAGTGGGAGAATTTAAATTAAATTATTTAGTCACTTTTTGTTGATTAAATTAATTTATTAAATGCTCCATTATATTGTGCATATTTGAATTTATATGCACGTTATTGATATTTGTGATTAGCATGCAGTTTTGTGAGGAGTAGCCACAGCATCCTCATTTATTTTTGTTGCGTGCATTAATTAATCACATATGGATTTAAAATATCAATAATAATTAAATATATAGTTATGATTTATCTTTACCCACAAGTAGATATCTCATAATTATATATTTAATTAGGGGAGAATTATTTCTCCATTAAGTTGTGCATATTTAGATTTTCAAAGCACATGAATGATATTTGTGGTTAGCGTGCAATTATTTGAAGAGTAGCCATAGAATCCTTATTTATTAAAATTATTGCATGCATTCATTAATCACATATGAATTTAAAATATCATTTGTAATTAAATTTATAGCTATGATTTATCTTTGCACACAGGTAGATATATCATAATTGTACATTTAATTATGGTGGGATAGAATAACCTTGTTATTTTCTAATTAACCCACAGGTATTGGAAAATTACGAATGCATTCTAATTCTACCATTTGAGATAAATACTTGGTTATGCTAATGTCTTTGCCCACAGGTAGACATTAACGTATTTATACCGCTTGCATGCTACATTTGAGCTAAGCATGCATACATGGCATAGTGACTTGTGATTGCTTCAAATTATTACTGTGAGCTTATTTGTACGTTTGTCTGTTCTCATTTTGCAGATTCAATTGTTGCCCCCAGGATTATGGCTGATGTAAGCAACAAAATAATCTTATATGGTAGCATTAACTATGCTGACTGGAGAGATGATATTTTGCTGCAGCTTGATTTATTGGACTTGGATTATGCCTTGAGGTTTGATAAACCTCCAAGACCTGATGATGCCTCTAATGACAGAGAGGCAAAGGAAAGGTATAATATGTGGGAGCGGAGTAATTGCTCATCTCTTCTGCTTATAAAACAAAGGATCACTAGGAGTATTAGGGCAGTAGTCTCTAAGTGTGACATAACCAAGGGATACCTGGAAGCCTTAGATAAGCAATTCAAGCTAACAGACGAGCAGATGGGTGGTGTGATCACGTCTGAACTATGTGCTGTGAAGCTTACATGTATTGGCAGTGTGGGTTAACATATAGGAGATGAGAGGTATGCTTTCATCGTGTGTTATTTTTGAGTCTAACTTTTCTAGCGTTAATGATGACACTTGGTGGATTGACACTGGTTCGATGATCCATATTTTGACTACCATGCAGGGCTTTCGTCAAGCAGGTCTCCACATCCCAATGAGGAAGCTGTCCTTTCAAGCAGTGGGAGAGGAGATCCTGTGAAAGTAGTTGGAACCTTTCGCATTCATCTTTCAAACAATAATGTTTTAGAACTCTGATATTTTTTACGTTCCCTCTTACAAAAGGAACTTGATTTCTATATCAAAGCTCATTCCATTTGATTATCATCTAGTTCTTTCTAAGAAACGTATGACTTTGACAAAGAATTCAGTTTTGATTGCGAATTTGGTCATGATTGATTGCTTGTTTAAAATTATTTCTGATTCGCCTCAATCTCTTTCTGTTTCGCATGGTACTAAGACAAGTGTCATCGATGAGAATTCTTATAGCCTGTGGCATAGGAGATTGGGTCATATCTCTGTTGACAGAATCAAAAGGTGTGGACTACATAAGGGAAAAACAGACCAATAAATCACATAAGGGGGCTAAAAGAAGTTCTGAGTTGCTAAAAATTATACACACAAATATTTGTTACCATGATTTGACTGCACATGGTCAAAAATACTTTATCACCTTTATTGATGATCACTCACGATACATATATGTCTACATACTTTATAATAAAAGTGAGACATTAGATGCTTTTGAGGAATATAAAGTAGAAGTAGAAAAATAGATTGGAAAACTAATCAAGATCGTGAGATCAAATTGTGGTGATGAGTATTATGGCAGATACACTAGTGAAGGACAAGCGGCAGGTCCATTTGCTGATTTTCTTCGAGAGCAAGGTATACTGGCTCAATACACTATGCTTGGATCACCTAATATGAATGGTGTAGCTGAGAGAAGAAATATGACCTTGCTCGATATGGTTAAGAGCATGATGAGTAGCTCCAAACTGCCATCTTCTATGTGGAAGAAAGCACTCAAGACAGTCACATACATATTGAACAAGGTTCCAACAAAGGCAGTGTCTAAGACACCCTTTGAAATCTGGAAAGGATGGAAACCCAGTTTAAATAATTTTAAGGTATGGGCTTGTCCTGCGGAAGTAAGAGTATATAATCTACAGGAGAAGAAGTTGGACCCTAAGACCATTAGAGTTTACTTTGTAGGCTATGCGGAGAGGTTGAAGGGTTACAAGTTTTATTGTCCTCCACCTTCTACAAGGTTTGTAGAGTCTAGGAATGCTAAGTTTCTTGAGAATGATATGATTAGTGGGAGTGATTGTTTATTAGATAATCACATACAGTGAACCACTGACATCATTCATGATGGGACATCAATAGTTAATGATCATCCCACTGTTGGGATTGACATTGGACGTGATGTGGACCCTATGACTCAAGTTGAT
Organism: Leucaena leucocephala; assembly: GCA_037074615.1. NCBI lineage: Eukaryota > Viridiplantae > Streptophyta > Magnoliopsida > Fabales > Fabaceae > Leucaena > Leucaena leucocephala. The sequence continues at coordinate 4,775,890 of CM073527.1, forward strand.
GGTGCTGAACAAGATGGACATATACCTGATGGTTAACCTATCACACAAGTAGAACCACCACAAAATGTGATAGATGACGCCATTGTTCAGCAACCTAGTTTAACCTAAGAGGTTGAATTAAGGAGGTCAATTAGAGAGAGAAGACTGGCATTACCTGATGACTATGTAGTGTATTCTGCTGAGGTTGACTGTGATGTAAGTGTTGAGAATGATCCTTTGTCATTTACTCAGGCTGTGAGGAGTGTGAACTCCAAATTGTGGCATGATGCTATGATTGATGAAATGAATTCCATGGCAAATAACTATGTTTGGGAACTTGTAGAGTTGCCGAGTGGGTCTAAGGCCATTAGCTGTAAATGGGTTTACAAAACCAAGAGAGACGTACAAGGTAACATCGATAGATACAAGACTAGGTTGGTTGCAAAGGGATTCACTCAAGTGGTGAAACTTTTTCACCTGTATCTAAGAAAGATTCATTCCGTATCATCATGGCATTGGTTGCCCATTTTGATCTGGAGTTGCACCAGATGGATGTTAAGACTACTTTCATTAATGGTGAACTGTAGGAAGAAGTCTACATGAAATAGCCTGAGGGATTTGTTGCAGAAGTAAAGATCGATTGGTGTGCAAGCTGAAGAAATCAATATATGGTTTGAAATAGGCTTCACGGCAGTGGTACTTGAAGTTCCATGAAGTGATCACGTCATTTGGTTTGGTTGAGAACATCATGGATGATTATATATACCACAAGGCTAGTGGGAGTAAAATCATATTCTTGATTTTGAATGTGGATGACATACTACTTGCTACCAATGATCTAGGACTATTACGTAAGGTGAAACAGTTTCTGTTCAAGAGTTTTGATATGAAAGACATGGGTGAGGCTTCTTATGTCATTGGCATAAAAATCCATAGAGATAGAACCCAATGTCTTGTAGGATTATCTCAAGAGGCTTACATTGTCAAAATTCTTGAGCGATTCAGGATGCATAACTGTTCATCTAAAGTGGCTCCTATTGAAAAAAGAGACAAATTTAGTCTAAGTCAATGTCCTGAAACTGAGCTTGATAGAAAACAGATGGAAAGGGTCCCATATGCCTCAGCAGTGGGAAGCTTGATGTATGCACAGGTTTGTACAAGACCTGACATCACTTTTGCTATGGGTATATTGGGAAGATATCAAAGTAATCCTGGGGAAGCACATTGGACAGCTGCAAAGAAGGTGTTTAGGTACCTACAAGGCACTAAACACTACATGCTCACATACAGGAGAACAAACAGTTTGGACATGATTGGATACTCAGATTCAGATCTTGGAGGATGCGTAGACTCGAACAAGTCTACATCTGGTTACATCTTCCTATTGCAGAAGGAGCTATATCATGGAGAAGCGCTAAGCAAACTCAAACGGCTCCTTCTACCGATGATGCTGAGTACATTGCATGTTTTAAAGCAAGTTCACAAGCTATTTGGATAAGGAATTTCATTGCTGGGCTTAAGATTGTGAATTCAGTCTCTAAGCCAATTAGAATATACTGTGATAATGCAACTGCGATGGTCATAGCGAACAATAAAATGAATAAAAGTCGTAGTAAGTTTGTTGAACTTAAATTCCTTCGCTTGAGAGAAAGGGTTCATGATGGCCAAGTTTCCGTTGAACATATCAGTACATTGGACATGTTGGCTAATCCTTTGATGAAAGGGTTGAAGCTGAACATCTTTGTCACACATGTACCTCATATGGGACTTCGTCCTACTTTTGATTAGTGAAGATATGGGCAATGAAATTGTATTTTGTGGTTTATCATTTCAATTTGTGATTGTATACATTTTGTGTTATTAAAATTGATAAACATTGAGACAGGAACGTATGAACATTGAGTTCATGTATGTTGTGATACTCATTAAGTGATGGTGCTACCTATAATATTTGGAAGGTAATACCCGATAAAAAGGGACTTATCGCATTGATTCTTGAAGCACGACATCAGTTTACCTAGACAGGGCAATGACATTGAGAATATGGGCCAAGTAGGAGAATGTTGGATATTTATTTATATTATAACCTATTTAGATATTAATTAGGATAATTAATAAATATTTCTGAGTGTGGCCCATAGTCATTGGGCCCAATCCAAGGAGGGTTATTGACTCAGTTTATTTAATGTTAATTTTTTATGGTGGAAATTAACAATTCATTCTTTATGAGATCTCTTTCTAAGTCCAGAGCGAAACCTTATTCTCAGCTCGATTATGAAGGTTCCCCACTGGTGTTGGCTGAAAACAAGTTGCCATCGTTGTACCTAATCACCAGTTGGAAGAACATGTTGTTTATCTTACAGTATTCTCTTTTGACAGTTATCTCATTTGATTCTAGTTCTCCTCAGATCAATCAAGCTAATGGCGAGAGATAACTTTAAGTCTTCCGCTACATCTCATATAAATTTATATTTGAGTATGATATAATCTGGATTGATTATAATGCTTCATTGTTTTATTTTTGTCATAATTTTTTTTGAAAAGAGGTTAGACCCATAATTCAAGGCCATAACAAAATCTCCCTTTCTCATAGGTGATACCAATATCAGGTAGGATAAGTCATCTATTACTACCAGGTATAAATTTAGGCACCCAAGAGTTAAGATGACTCCCCAAATATTGTGACTAAAAATATAGTAAAATGATACTCTTTAAAAACTAAACACGCTTCAAATGATCGTATATTTTATCTCTTCATTAATTGAACTCACCAACGAGTGGACTTGCTTCATTATGGTTCACAATGATCTACTCTGTTTAGCTCGTGGGCTTATGGAGAGATGGTCTCAGGTTGACGGTGTTAGAAAATGTACCCTAGGAGCCAATCATTGTCTTATAAATATTATTGATTTATGAGTTTATCAATTGTGTTATCATATTATTTGCATGTTTACTGTGATGACCATCCTTGGATAATTCATGATCTTATCCTAAATATCCCCGGTCGGTCATCTGTACTGGAGCAGAGATGAAATAAGACCAGTATGACTTTGAAGATATATAGAGATATAAATCAAAGTCATAGGCACATGTAAGAGTACAAGGTGTTGGACCGACCCGCTATGAGAGAGTTGTATGGGTTACGTCATAAGCTTCTCTCATATACAAACCATGTCACTATGCCCTTTGACCTGAGATCATCATGGATTCCTACATGACAAACGCTCAGCTTTGATCTAGTCAAAAGTCACTTTTGACCGAGTGATCATAAAGACTATGTTCGGGCTTAGTGATTTTTCATGCGAAGGAATGTTAATGGTCAAGATGGAATTTGTCCCTCACATTCGTAGAGAGATATTATTGGGCCCCTCGATGAGTGAGTCTGATAAATATATGGCCATACTATAATAGAAAGGTAATTCCATTTCTATAGTCAGACTACTCAGGGATCGAGAAAGTAACAGTCAAGAATAGGAGGATGACATTATCCATGCCTCATCCATGACTAAAATATCGCGTGTCAGAAGGGACATGATATGGTTGTATAAAAGGTTACATCGTTTATTGATCCTCATATGATTTGGGTAGTCGTTATGTCTTGCTAGAGACCGCTTGCGACTTGTGGGCCAGTATAGCAAATGGCCCACTGCCAACTTCATATGGGCCTACAGGGTCGCACACAAAATAGTCCAACACGAGTTATGATGTCCAAATTTATTGAATCTAAGACGTGTCTAGATTCAATGAATGATCCAGGGTTGATGTATATATTTATTTATATTTATATTCGTATATATATAAATTCATATATATATATATATATTATATAAGGGATATATAGGATTTAATTTATAAGGATAAATTAAATTTCTATCATGTTTGAATTTAAAATTCAAATTGATAGGATATCTCATATAAGAGATATTTACAAGATTTAATTTATAAGGATAAATTAAATCTCTATCACGTTTGAATTTGAAATTTAAATTGATAGGATATCTCAAATTTGATTTATGAGAATAAATCAAATATAGTCCAATCTTATCTTTATTTAAATTAAATAAATAGGTGAATTAAATCTGTGGGATGGATTTAATATAAACATTATTTATTTAATTAGTTTCTTATCAAATTATACAATATGTGATATTGTATTAATTTTGAAATTAATATAGATTAATTCCAAGATCCAATTCGGTTGAGAGAAAAACGCAGAACATCCTATATATCTGATTTTAGAAGCTACGTTTTTTTGGCACACAACATACAACACAAAAGGCCGAACGGGATATGCAAAAGGTTTGCATATAAGAAACTGCTGAAGTAGAGATGGAGAGGATGAATTCTTGAGAGAGCCTCGGAGGGACAGGAGACGCTAGCACGTTGTTCGTGGTTGGAACGCTGTTCGTGTGGATACCAGTAGAGGAAGCTGACCTGAGGCGTCAACTTCTTGTGATCAGAAAGAGAGCACGAGCCGCGAAGAGAAGCTGTGGACATCTTCTTGAGATCAGAAAGAGATCACCAGTCGCGGAGAAAAGCTGTGGAAGTCGCTGAGGAACACCAAGGGTAATGCTTCTTTCCACTTGACTTAAACACATACGGTAGATCCTGGCAAGGAATGAAAAAAAATTTAAAATTAATTTCCGCTGCGTGTCTTCCAATTCCTTTTAGACGGAGCTTCCAATCGGCCAGATGTATCAAGTCAAGAAGATTGGAGAATGGTTTGGAGGCTTTGGGCTGCTGGTTTCGCTGTTCTTCTCGTTTTTGGGATTGACCTGTTTACTATTTTCATATTTCTGTTTCTTAGTTTGTTTGTTATATGTTTGTGCTAGGCCCTCTTATTTTTATGTTAGTAAGGGGGCCTTTTCTTTTGAACCTTTAAATTAAAAGTTTAACCAAATGTCATCTTTTTTTTTTAAAAAAAAAAGGGATTAAATATAAGTAGAAGTGGGAATAGAAATAGAAATGGAAGTAAAATTAAGCTAGAAATAAGTTTTAAAAGTTTGTTTAGTATGATAAAAATAAGCATGAAATTAAAATATATATTTTTATAACTTGGGGTAAAATGATCAAAAATTATTTTTTATAACTTGAGAAGGACTAAAATTGTCCAGAAATTTTAAAACTAGGGTAAAATTGTTTAAAAAATTTAACTTCTACTTCTATTATCTCAATTCTTAACTTTTCTGATAGAACTAAAATGACTTAAAATATTAGAAGTGAAAGTGGCATTCATCATATCAAATGAGGGAAGTGAAAGATTCTCACCTACCAAACATGCCCCTATTGGTGGACATGAGGTGGGCCAATTTGTTTCAAACTTTTTTTCATTAAGAAATCACCCCTTTTGTTTGTAAAATAATTACTTTTAATAAATAAGAGTTCGCACAGATAATAAAAAATATATTTATATCTTACAATGATGCGAGTTCAATTTTTGTTGCTGTGGTGAGTACTTATTTGATAAGTAATTTTGTAAGTCTCATGTAAGCATTCTCTAAACCTAAGTTCACTAATTTTAGTAGAAGACCCGTACCAAATCCAACTAAATTTACTTTATAAAAAATAATCACTTTTATTTTTTTTATGAGACACTTTTTTAAAAAAATTACCATGTCAGTTTTAGATTTTAAAAATAATTAAAATTAAAAAGTATTTAAATATTATATTAAGAAGTTACTTTGAGTTTCAATTTTTTTCATTAGAAAAATTCTAACATTAGGGACTACAACCCCATATCACACAAATTTTATATTATTTACAGATTTTTTATAAAAACGGTAAATTTAGCTAAAAATAATTAATATTGTTGAAGTGAAGTCAATGGATGATTGAATCGAAGTCCATTAGGTTCCAAATTAATTTTGTCCTTTCTTCTCTAATGTACCCGCGTGCAAAGAACCAAAGTCTAGAACATAGAGTAAAGAATGGACATAAACAAATGGGGGAACAAAAAAAAAATGCCCCCCCCCCCCCCATCTTCACTGAGCCGTCACTTTTATGCACGTTTTTAAAATGTAGATATGAGCTACATTATTGCATCAATAAATATCATCATATGAGGATTCTTAAAAAATATTTAGGGTTAATTCTTAAGTTTACACAAATTTTAATTTTAATTTCTCAATTTTTAAACTATAGATTTTAATCCTTTAAATATAAAGTGTGTGTTTGGAAAGAATTCAAACCTAAATTTTAAATTTAGATTTGGGCAAAATTTAGGTTTTGAGAAATTTTAAAATAAATAACTATATTTGTTTAAATAAATTTTTGGACTAAACCATGATTTAAAATTAATGTTTCAGATAAGCTAGTCAGAGTAGTTTATGGAACAGTAAAAGAGCTTATAAATTAACCAATTACTATATTACCCCTACCTTTTCTTATACCCTCTCTCATTTCTTTTCTTAAACTCTCTCTCCTCTCATATCTTATCTCTCATCATTTAATACTCATACATTTTTTATAATTTATCAATAATAAAAGTACTTTTAGAAATAACTATCCAAACACTCATTTATTTAAAACTACTTTTTTTTCATAAATTTTTCTCTAAAATTTTTTTTCTTAAAGCTACTTAAAAGCCTTTTTTTATAAGTCTATTTCTAAAATTTTATCAAAATGGATTCAAAATACTCCAGGTATTTAATAAATTATATTATAGGGGCATATGTTTAGACAACAAGAAACTTAACCCTCCTCTTGAATGGAAAAAAAGTTGAGAGGAAAAAAAGTAAATTTTTTTAAAGAAAATGGTATTACTCATTTTGCTTGGATGGGAAATAGAAAATATGAAGAAAAATATTTAAATGATTGAAATGCCGTTACCCTTGTATTAAAATATATTAAGTTTACAATTAAATTTAATATCACAATGACGAAATCATTTTAATATTAACATTATCAAATAATTTAAAATGGTGAAGATATATTTTAAAACCAAGTAATTTAACAAAAACATTAATTTTTAAGATAAAAAAGTGTATAATTTTTAAAATTAAATATAATAAACAAAAATAAATATATTATATATTATCCTACATAGTAACTAATAAAAATCTAATATAAAAAAGAGAAATTAAATATAAAAGAGTATGGATAATTGTATACAAGACATTTTTCTCCCCAAATCTCTGAGAAATTTTGGGAGGAACAAAGGGTGTGGGATCTCCCACTTTTCTGTTCTCCCACCAAAGTAAGGAAAAACTCCTTCCCTTTCTATTTTTCACCACATTTCTCCTTTCTCTTCCATTTTCTTTCGATCTAAACATAGCATGGACTAAGACTCCTTTTTACAATAGTTTTAGTAAGAATAACTTTTATAAATTAAAGTTAAAGTAAAAGTAATATAATTTATATTTAAATAGAATTTTATTCCAATTGACTTTTATAAAATGAATTACTTAAGGTAATATATTAAAAAACAAGTTTTTTATCCCATTACAATCTTTTTCTTTTCTCTCCCCCGTGGCAAAGTAACTTTTTTTAAAAGTATCTCAAAGTAACTTCTATTTTAAAGATACTTATTGTCTATAAGTCAAATAAAAAAAATCATGCTAAACACCCAACTCTAACCAAAAAGTCACTTTTTTTTTTGTTAGAAGTCAATTAAGGGATGAAAATCCCTATGCCAAATAGACACTCAAATTTATAGTTTAAAATTTAAAGAATAAAAACAAAAATTTGTGCAAATTTTAGAAATTAAAAATTGTATTAACTAAAAATTCTACTATAAAATTTACACATAATTTGAAAATTAATACCTCTTTTAAGTTTTTCTTCAATTCTGTTTATACAGTTCTGTTTTATGAAGATATTTTTGTATATTTTAGAAATAGGGGAAAATATGTATAATTTTATATAATAAAATTTAAGGATAATTTGTATAAGTTAACTATATTTTAAGAGAAGCTGTTTTCATTTTAAAACAAAATCAGAAAAGAGAGTTGTAACTAATTTCATTAAAATTCAATAGAAATTTACACAACTTCAACAAATTTTAACAACATTATACGTATTTTTTATTTTTTTTATACATACCTATTTTATATTAAAAATTTTTGTAGAGCCTACCCATGGTTTTTGGGCATGCAAATGATCTTTTGGTGTCAAGTTCTAGGTTTGATCTCACCTACTTACTTTAAATATAATGCCACTGTTAATAAAAGTTGATATAAATAATAAAAAATAAATTTATATTTTATAAAAATATGAATTTAATTTCTACTATTTTATAAAGTTTAATTTGATAGGCAATCTTATAAGTTCTATATAAGTGTTCTATAAGTCTTGGGGCTCTGTCTTAACCTAAGTGAGGGACTAGTGCCGAACTCATTTAATTTTTTTTGTAGAAAAAAAAGTATAAAGCTTGCCATTGTAATTAAAACAAAAAAAAAGTTTTGGGACTTATCATTTTTTAAACCCAAACTATTCTTCCCATTTTTAATATAAGATCTAATTGGGAAATTGTTAATCCTAAATATAAAGTATATTTTCTATATTTATTAATTTTTTAATTATTTCTATTGATACTCCCTTAACTATAATTAAGTAAGAGAGTGAGAAAAAGAGTTAAAAAATGATTAAAGTATTAATTTAACTAATTTTTTTAATATAATTAAATTAATTAAATATATATACCAAAATATTTATTTATTTTCTTTAAAAAGTGTCCCATCGACCTGTAACCCAAAACATTAACCTCTTTTTTATCATTGGGCCCTTTATATAATTGCAACTGTAACAATTTGAATGGGCCACACTTTTTAATTGAAATTGTAACTTGGGAGGCCCATAATGAGACCCAAAGATCCAAAAAGAGATATAAAGTTTTGGGTCACTAGTCAATGGGCCACACTTTTTAAATCAATTAGTCTTGGGCCTCCTAAGTTGATCCACAATCTCCCTTAATCTATCAATTTCATTTAAATTACCAATAGAAATTAGTCCGAGTGATAAGTGGCTCAATATCGTTTAAGCAATATCTTAAGTTTGAGTCTTAACGTATACAAAAAATCTCTATCGAAAGACTCACCTACTATAGCTAATTGCGCACGCAATTCGGATCTAAATATAATCGGGACAAAACGCCGGTGAATAGAGTAAGCAATTTAAAAAAAATATTTCATTTAAGTTGATCCACAATCTCCCTAGTATCTAAAAAAATCTCGAATATAATATATATACTTAGCAAACTGTTCCAGAGAAAAAAAAACTATTTCTACACACACACACCCTCCCAAAAACATATATATATACGTGTGTGTGTAAATTTGATAATATAACCCAAATATTATAAACTTTAGGGTAAAATAAAAAAAAAATAATTTCAATTGAATATTAAACATATTGTGATTTTTAATATTTTCTAAACTAGTTTTAGTGCTTATAATTAAATGTGATTTTTAAAAAAAAAATAGTTCTTTTGGCAAACATTTAAACATTAATTAGATAATATATAATGTTGTCCAAAAAAATTAGACAAAATATAATGACTAATGACCAATTTTCAGGAGCTAATGAATTTACCATAGCTAATATATAAATTCCATGCTTGAAAATACTGACTCCCTTCACTTGGTTTGATTTGGTTATATATTAGATTGCGAGCGAAAAATTTCCTAGATTAAAACTCAATTTAATATGATAATAATTAAACCAATGTATCTCTATAAGCCATGAATACTAGCACAACTTATCTTTGATTTCATATAAACTAGTAAAAACCCTAGCGTTCATGGTTAGTATAAAACGATATTCCAATAATGATGTGTGTTTATAAAGCGTTTTGAAAAGTATGAATATTTAGATGTAAGTATCACTAATGGGAGGAACGACAAACGATGTACAAAAAGAAGAAGAAGAAGATTAACGTACATCAATATAGATAAAAAAATAATTTTAATCTTATTTAAATATAATAATATTCTTATTATTTTTAATATAAGATATATTTACCTAATTTAATTAAATTAAAAATATTAATTAAATTAGTTAATATATTATATTTTCTCTAAATACACTTTAATCTTTTTCTTTAATTCCCCTATTCACTATATTATTTGATTATTATTAAAAGAGTATATATAAAAATAATTTTAAAAGGTTTATAAATATAAAAATATATATTATATTTAAAATTAAAATCTAATTTTTAAGTTATATATTGAATTTTTTTAGTACACACATTTTTAAAAAAGGTTTAGGGTCACCTATAATTTAAAGATATAATAAAGTCTCCTTTCTTTCTAAACGATATTAATATCGGATATAGCGAATCGTCTATTATCCTCAAATATAAATTTAGACACTTAAACACTATAATAAAATAGTACTCCTTATACATTGAATAAGTTTTAAATAATTATATATTTTATTTTTTTATTAGTTAAATCTATAAAAAATAAATAGTTATATATTAAAATTAAAACAAGAAAAAGTACTCTCTTTTTTCAAGTTTAAAAATGGTCACATCGCTAAGGGAAGCGGAATGGAGATGTTTTTATTTGTCAGTTTATTGGAACCTTGTAGCGTTATTTTTTAATATCATTTTGTCTTTCACTTAAAAAAAAAAAAAAAACCCCGTAAAGAAACCGGAATATTTTAAAAAATCGTACAGGCTAAGATTTCTAGATGACCGATGCTTGTGAGTTCATGGAATGGCCATATAGTCTAGTCTAGTGGCATGATATGGTAAAAAAGACTCCTCCGTCTTATTTTTCTGAGCATGAACACTAGTAAGATTCAATTTTTTTAGAAAAAAATTATTAAAGATATATATTTTACTCTTGAAATATATTTTTTAAGTTTATAAAGTATCTTTCATAATTTTATTCTTGTTGATTAATTCAAAATATAATATTTATACTTCTTTAAAATAACAAATATGTTATGAAAAATATATTAATTTAATTACGAACTGTGCAGTGTTATTTTACTGAAAACTACATATATTGTGTTAATAAACAAGGTATTAAAAACTAAAATAATTAATAAATAGATTAAGATAATAGTTCAAATCAAAATTAAATTAATATTAGACTGATCATTATTAAAATAATATTTAAATAGAAAAGTATTAATACTCACATTTATATAATATTTATATATGAAGTACACATAATTTAAGACAATAGAACTATTAAAGACATACTTCAATTAGTTTTTAGAGAATAGATTTTGAAAAAAATAAATTTTAAAAAATAAATTTTAGGAATAATAGATTTTAAAAAGAATATATTTTGAAAATATAGATATTTAGATGATTAGTAGTATAATCACTTTTCATATTAATAAATTACTAAAAAGGGTATAATTTAATTAAAAGTAGGAGAGATGAGAGAGGGTAGAAAAGAAAGAAGAGAGATAGTAGAGAAGAAATAGGAGAAATGAGAGAGTATAGAGAAGAGAGATGAGAGAATAAATATAGTGGAGAAGAGAGATGAGAGAATAAATATAGTGGAGAAGAGATATGAGAGAGGAGAGATAGTAGAGAAGAGAGATGAGAAAGGAAAGAGTATAAGAAAAAGTAGAGGTAAGATAGTAATTGGATAGTCCATAAGCTCTTTTAGTGTTTTAAAAACTAATTTCAGTAGTACTTCTAGATAAATATAATTATTTATTTAAAAAAATTTAAACTAAAGTTTATCTAAAAGGGATTTTTAAACCTAAATGCTAAATAGGTACTAAAATAAAAAAAATAATATTTAGAGAATGATTGATTGACCTATCTAAAACTCTTAATTAAAATATCTAAAGAAATAATTAATCTATTTAGAACTATTAACCTAAGTTTAGTTTTAATACTATATTATTTAATAGATAATCAGATATATTGTGGTGAACTGCAATATCACTCACAAAGTTAATTTGAAGAAATTATCATTATCATCGACTTCATTCTTTCAATTAACCCAATGCACATCTCAGAGTAGCAAAACAAAAATTTTGGATTAGACGGGTGAACTTTTAATAATTTTTTAATTATAAATTAGTTATTATCATATAAAATATATTTAATTAATTTAGATAAATTAAAAAAATTAATTAACCTAGTTAATTATAATGATGATATATTAATTTATCTTAAATATTTTATTTAATAATATATATTTAAATTACTCTTAATAGAAACTTTTATAAGTATAAAATTAAAATAAATTTTTTATTTAATTTTTATATTTAATATAAATAATATAATATTATAATTATAAATATAATAACTTGAGAAGATAAAAAGTAAAATTATAGAGAAATTGTTCCTCCCTTGGTACTACTACCCATTTTCTGCTTACCTCCATCCTCACTCATCCACTCCATCTTTCACCATTGACCTCACTCCTCTATCCGCGACATTCATCCCATCCTCCATCGTCACTCCCACCTCCATTCTTAGATGTCTAGTATCACTAAAGGAAGGAACAACAAACAAAATTTTCATATAAAAAAATTAATACAAAATATAAAAACGAAGAAAAAAATTAACATACACCAATATAAATCCAGAAAAAGGATGGCGATCAAGTTCAAACAAAGTACGTAATACTTAGATGTTTAATATTTGGGGAATTACAGGGAACTCTTAATCAAATGATTTAATTATCTAAATATTTAATATCAATTAAAGAGTTAATAATAATATATTTCAATATAAAAATTGATTGTTAATAAATTTATGGTATTTGAAATTTTTTGATAATTAATTTTTCTTTAAGACCTCATAGACTCATAATAATTCTCTATTATATTCCATGGGGTTAAAGTAAAAATTTATCCCTAAAATTTTTGTTTAGTGTAATATTGTCTTAGAATTTTTTTTTATATTTAATGTTACTATAAAAATTTTAAAATATAGTAATATTATCCCATCTAATTAAAATTTTAATATTGATTATTAAAAAAATTTATATTAAGTATTAATATTTTAACAAAAAGAGATAAAATTATTACATTTTTATTACTTCGGGTATAATCTTTAACCTAAAAAAATCTTCTGGCACAATACTTCGGATATAAGAGATGAACTCGATGGAGTGATAACGTGGAACGCTATTAATGGACCCATTTTAACACCCGGCAACCCCATTGGCTTCACTGCCTCGTAGGCTCAAACTGTTAAAAAACTATAAGCTAGAAGGAACCCCAAGGACCTCAGGAAGACGCCATCTTCATCCAAGCAAGCTCAGTCATGGCCGGCTCTGATCCCCACAAGATGATGAACAAAGCTGATAAGCTGTGAGTTCATCCTTCTCATTTTGCCTATCATTTCTCTCATTGATTGATGCGTAGAGAAACTGTTAAATCCCGTAAGATTTTGCGATGCATAATTTTGTGGGCCACCTCTGGTGAAATCAAATCCCGGGAAATTTCGCGTAATGCTAGAGTCTGATACCCGATCAGTTGATTTGAATGGTCAGGGTTTTGTAAAACAACCAAAAACTTCTCTCAGATAATTGGTTTTTCATCTGGGTTTAGTTTTTCGATTCAGACGAGTATACTACTGATCGGTAGGATTGATTGATGGTCTTTAATTATGCTTTGGAATTGGTTGCAATGATTGTACGAAAATGCTGCGACTGTAGAATTAACGTCTGTCAGGGTCATACTCTCTTCCTAGTTCATTGGTTATAGAGTCTGTTAAAAGAACTGGGTGTTAATAAAGTTCTTATCTCCAAATGTTTTTGAATCTTTATGAAACAACTGCTTATCTACTAAATAAAGTAAGTTTTGCTTTCCTTCTTGAATATTCCCAATTGAAAATAAATTAATTTTACTTAGAATAGTTTTGAATTGAAAATGTAAGAATAGTCTTGAATTGAAAATGTATATCTCATAGGATTTATACTTCTTGACTGAATTTGATTTACCTGAATTACTGAAGTTACGAATAAGCCTTTGATGCAACTCTTGGTTCTCTTTCTCTGACTTTAGTTAACTGTTTTTTTTTTTCCTTGCAGAACTAAACTTACCCTTACAAGGTGGAGTGCAGATTGGAAAAATGCTACTGCCCTCTATGAGCAGGCTGGTAAACAAAAAATATGCTTTTGTAAACTATTAATTGCACATGCAAGTAACTTTGTGGCCAGTCTATCAAAAATGAGAAAGCCTGTTTGTAAACTTAACCTTTTATTCTACTGTAGCAAATGGATTTAGAGTTGCCAAGGATTATGAGAGAGCAAAAGAAGCTTATGAGAAGGCTTCTAAAGGACAGGAAATGCTTTGTTCGTATCCTTTTTTGTTTTATTGTAGACTTCTCCTTGTCCCTGAACAAAACCAAGTCTTCCATAATGTTGATAATAGATTGCATTAAACTGTCTCTCTTAATATTTCCTTTACAAGCAAACCAGACCATGGGATGCTGCTAAACATATGGAATCTGCTGCCGGTCTAGCAAAGGACCTAAGGAACTGGAAAGAAGTTGCGGATTTCTATCGAAGGGCATCTGAATTGTACATTGAGTGTGGGAGACCACAACCTGCATCAGATGCTCTAGCAAAGGGAGCCCGGTAAGCAAATAGTTTACTCTTTTTTAAAGAACAACTGAGAGGCTAGTACAACCTGCCTTAGAAGTTTCTACTAGGCATATCTCAGAATAATTAGAAAGGATTTGCGGATTAATAGATCTGCAACATGAATTAACCCGACAAGTGTTCCATTGTCCCAGAATGACTAGTGAATCTAGTGTTTAGGATTTAAGAGGAGGGCAATAATAAATTACCAAGAAAAAGAAACGCAGCTAAAAGCTGAATTCATAGAATTCAAGAAAAGGAAGAATATTTTGTTATTGAATATTGCTCTGGGTTCCCAAGAGTAATATGGAGAAAAATTTCTCCCAATTTATCAAAATCTTTTTATGATTGAGATTTCTTGATTTGGTATATTTTCAATCTGAAGATATTGCCAGGTTACCAAAACAGGTGAAAAAGTTTCTCAAAAATTTGAGAGCAAGAAAATAAATTTTTGAAGCTCTTTAACGTGGCACCAGAATTTGGCTATGGCACAGCTTTTGTTTTGTCAAGTTGCTGGCATGCACTTGATTTAGCCGGATATTTTGGGCAAAGGCCCCAAGTATGCCCCAAGTTGCTTCTGGGTCCCTATCTTTATCTTTTGATTTCTTCTCGATATGATTGTAAGTGATCTGGATACCGAGAATTCCATTGCTTGATTTTTGTCTATTCTTATGGAAAAAATTTGGTGAAGGAAACCCAATCCTTAACCAATACTAGAAACACCTGCGGGGAAATTTTTTCATCTAGATCATAATAATCATAATTTTGAGATTCAAGAATGAGAGTATTAATTTCTTCTTGTTCTTCAGCAATTCTTTGTTCTAGAGAAGATATTTCTCCATCCAATGCCCCAACCAATACAACAACAACAACAAGCCTTATCCAATGCCCCAACCAATGAGGAAACAAAAAGAGTTTCGGCTGAAGCTCACTTAGACGAGAGGATGCTTCCTCTACAGCAGATTTCTTGACCTGCTAAGACTGATGGACAAGAAAATTCTTCCAAAGAAATTTAAATGGAAGCCCATATTTTTAATGAAAATTTGGCTTTAAAAATTGAAAAAGAAAATGTAGATTTAAAGGAAGACCACACCTTTGATGAAAATGTCCTTAGAAATATAACCTCAGAAAATATTTCAAAATCCTTTATCGGAGAGTTCTCAAGTGATTGATAGTCCTATGGTTAGCGAGAAAAAGTCTAACAGCAAGGATAACACTTCTGTTAGCGATAATACTGCTCTTGAAAATCTTGGCCTATCAAAAAATGGTCTAGGAGGACTGGTTAATCACAAAACCAGAACCCAAAATATTTTATCCGTTAATATGGGAATGCAAACAAATGCTGTCCCAAAAATTGAAGTGCCGTCAATCAAGTTAAAGGCAAATTTCCTAGCTGGAATAGATACACCTATACAATTATATGTGATAGATGATAGAATAACATCTGAACTAAAACACTCCGTTTTAGGGATAGTGTTAGGAAGAGCAACAAGTTTTTCTTTTTACCCCTCAAAAGAGTGAAGTGTTTATATCCAGAATATTGGTACATCATGTATCCTATGTATCATGTAGCTTGCTTACCTCTCCTTTTATCATAACCACATGATTCCTATCTTATCTATTCAGTGCTTTGGAAGATTCTGTGCCGGAAGAAGCAATTCAGTTATATACTGATGCTTATACGATTCTTGAAGATGATGGAAGGGAACAAATGGCCTTTGATCTATATCGTGGTGCTGCCAATGTTTATATAAAACTTGAGAAGTAAGTTTTCTCCAAACCTAAGATTATCTCAATTTTATTGGTTTGTTTACTGGATAGGGAGTATTCATCTTTGTCCACTTAATTGCCGTTAACTGAAGTAAACTCAGTAAGTTTTGTAGTAATTTGATGTTAAAGTGTTAGTTCTTGTCTTTCATGCAATTGAATGCCTATTGATGCTTCTGTATTGATCTTATTTATATAAGGTGATATATATAATGAAGCATTAGTCAAGTATTACTGTTGAATCTTCAAAGGTATAATATGACGTGTATAGAGTTTAACATTCTTGTACCTAATAATAGAGTAGTTTTTCTTCTCTACATGATCAATGGATGCTAGGTCCTGTATTTCTGCTGCATTCCAGCATATGTTCATATGTGGCACCGGCTTGCAAAAAATTTCATTTTAACATAATGGTTTCGTTCCTGCTACCAGTTCGGATGTTTAACTTATTACCTATGATAGTATGTTAGTAAGAATGAGATAGAACAACAATCAAAATAAAGACTAACAAACGAAAGATGGGGTCTGTAAAACAGGTTAATTGCAGGGCCATTATTATGGTAAAAGTGATTCACACACAGAGATGATGATTAAGGACCAAGTTGGGGATTGTTTTGGTGTTATGAACAGAAATTTTGGATTGGGCACTTGAGAGTTTTAGGTAGTTTGAGCAACAATTATTTTGACTAACTGATTTTTTGGTGATATGTAGCCTCAAAAACTATTCAGGCCTAGGACTAAATCCTAGAATATGGCTACGGAAAAAGGAGAGCTGTAGGATACGGAATATGGCTGTGGCACAACTCATGTTGTTCAACCTGAAACATAGAAGTACATATAGAAGTTTGTTAGTAAAAGGCCTGCTGATAATATTCAGCAAAATAGAAAGGAAAATAAGGCTCATGTTGCCAAAAAATACAAGGACATGGATGAGAAATAAAATGTTGGCAATCACCGTAGTAACCACACTAATTGCACTACACCTGGAATCAAGACATCAAGGAATAAATTGTAAAATATAAATATCAAGTGCGGACAAACCATGTGCCTACCTTGAAGTGCCAATACTTTGGAAAAAAGGTTTACATTGTAATACATGGTTAATACCTGTGTTAAACATGGCCTAACACTTGAAATAACATTAAATTGCCACATATCTTGCAGTATCACAATGTTCATATTGTGTCCTGTCTTTTATTTGTGATTCTTGGGTATAAAATTAATTTAGTGAAGAAATGTAGGGTGGCAAGAATTGAGTCAAAGGCTGTTTTATCCTGAAGTTAATATTGAAATATGGTTTTAAAATATGCAGGTATACAGATGCTGCATCTGTCTTCATAAGATTGGGATTATCAGCCGACAAGTCTAATGCTACCAATAGCCAGTGCAAGGTCTGTAAATTACAAATTTTGTATTATTTTAGTAAACTACTTTATGGAGGTAGATTAATGTTACTGTTAAATGTCATTCTAGTACAAAATTATGCTGGGAGTGTGGATTAGGTTTCCTAAGCTCATAAGGAAATAAATTGTAAAATGTAAATATCAAGTGGGTTTTTTATTTGCCATTTGGCTTAGATTTCAGATATGGGTTATATGGATGCATGTCAGATAAATCTCAGTTTTTTCTGTGTATTTTACCTCTTTCCATTCTGTTTCTTGCTTTCATCTTCTCTCCTTAATCTATGATATTCTTAAGCCGTTGGGCTGGAACATTTCTTGTCTTTATGTCTTTAGCATCAACCTCATCCCTTTCACTAGGATTCAATGCTTCCTATTCTTCCTAGCCATCCTCTATCACCATCATGACCTTGTGGCATTTCTCATTTTGTTATTTTTTTTCCAAATCAATTTGAACTGCAATGGATGCTAAATTTTAGGGTCTTACTGATGTTAAGTGACGATTGTTGAATGGATGGATATAGCTCATGATTAGCGGATCTATAGATAGTGTCTCAAGTCAACGAGGGCTTTTATAGATAGAAATGTCTCAGGTCATGAAGTTTATATCAGGATGTTTTAGAGGATATGAATGCAAGATGTTGCACTTTGGGTGTTTGTAGGCATCACAACGTAGGATTCAATTGCGTCACAAAATGCTCCTAGCTTTATTGCTGGTAAATCTCTAAAAAGTAAAATCATTACAATTGTCAATGAAACAAATTTTTATCCTTTCATGACTCATTGTTATTATGCTTTAGATCAAGAAATTATTTAACCCAAATACTGTTACAGATCCTGAAACTGAAACCACTAGTGTGTTATAGTCTTTAATGATGGCATGCATGTACCAAGACCATAAATTATCAAAATCCTGAAACAAAGATAAATAAACTACTTATCCTGTCCTTAATATAGGACCTAACAGGGGAGTTAATCTTGATCATAAACATTACTTATAAAATTTAATTCCTATATTTATCAACCTTTTTTTCCAAATTAACCATATCGATAATCCCTTAGGCTTTGTTTTGTTCACTATAGGGGAGGGTCGGTTAGGTTAAGTTAAGGAAGAGTAAGGAAAGGTAGGGGAGGTTAATGAATGATGCTTTTTGTTTGGTTCAGAAGGGAAGGAGAGGAGAGAGGGGTTAATTAAAAGTTGACAAAAATACCCTTATCTCTTTATTTAAATTTATTTATTCTTTATTTACAATATTCATATCAAAATTAATATTTTTTAATTTATAAATCTTAAAAATTTTTATCTCATTTATATATATAATAAAAATAAAAAAAAAATAAAAAAAATGTTAAAATTTTAACATTATTTTTTATTAATTTTATAATTATTATATATTTTAATATAATATATAAATAATTTATTATACTTATTAAGTTTTATTATAATTATTATGCAATTAAAGAAAAAAATTAGATGTGAAAAAAATAAAAAAAAAGGTTTGAGGGTATAATTGGAATATTAAAAAAAGCTTAGTGGCATTTTAGTCAAAAAAGGGGTAAAATTTTCTCTCCCCTCAAAACCTCCCCTCCCCTCCCCTCCCCTCCCCAACCCCCCAACCAAACAAACCCTTAATAACAGTCAAGTAAAGGAGGGAGGGAGTTAAGGAAGATGATTATTGCGTTTTGGAAAAAAAATACCCTATTAACTAAATTAACTACCTTAATCTAATCAAATTAATTAAATAAGTCTTACATTAAGGATCGGAGGAATACTAAAAAAATTTAACCCCACCTCCCAATCTAAAGAAAAATATTACCTTTGGTTATATAGCTGGCCAGTTATCCCTGTTAAATGATATTCTCTGATTATCGCCCCACCTCAATCCCCCGGTTTTCATATTTTCTCTTATTTCCGCTATCCTGCTTAGAAGAAACATGAAGTAATTGCATGGCCTGGGTGACGTAGGCAGGTAACAAAACAATCAAATATCAGGACATTAATCCGCAATCAAAGGGGTAATTATTTGTTTTTTTAACTTGAGCCTTATTTATGAGAAACTGAAAAGTCCTAATCCTACTAAGATACAAAAAGATACCATAATGGGATCACGCTACTCTAAGTTTATAGATAACTCTTAACTAATCCCAAAATCACCAATCAACTAATTATAAATCATAAATCCAAAGCATAAATATTGAATAATAAAATAAGAAAAGTCTATGTCCACATCCTGCATCAATAGATACTAAACGTGTCTATCAAAATCTGTACTCCTTTGGACTTCTTAGGCCCAGAGAGATTTGACTACACAAACAAATTGTCACAGAGAAAAATCGAACCATCACAATCACCATCATAGAACTAAACATTAGCAACTCCATTGTATAAAAGAATACCTTCACTAGATTTTTTGCCATGCCTTTGACCCTTAAGCAGAGCCATATGAGAACTCACGATGCTAAACTTTTTCTATTGGCGAAAGAACTCACAATACTAACTCATATCATATCTCACAAGTACTAAGAATTGCTTCTTCGAAGACTAATTCTCGCCTCCTTTTCACCCTTTTGATTCTTTAATTCAATAATATGATCTCTCTTCTCAACAAAAAGGGCAGTCCTTGTTCAATGCACCTCTCTAGATGATCTCCTGCCCAGTCCAGTGTCATCACTCCCTTTTCCATACCTCAGCCCAGATAATGCAAGACACTTTAAATTGTATGTGGGCACTTCATGTTTTGCTGTGTCATTGCACCATGTTAGTTTATGTCCTATGTTCTTGCATGTATCCATGCTTCCTAGTTCTCTGGTAAGTGGTAGGCCTTTAACTAGTCTGACCAATGTTGTTTTGCATTCATAGACTGAAGTACCATTAAGCTCGGATGTAGGTTAAAGGCAATTGAAAAAGAAATCAATGATGCTTGATGACTCTATTTTGGATTTGAATTCTCAAACAGTTGACATTTCTTTAACCAGGGCATAGCTGCTGCATCCTTGTTACTCGTATCACTGTAATGGGCGAAGACATTTCATTCCTACAAATATGCTATGTTCATGTTCCGAGATTTATGACTTGTTATTTAATGAAAAGTTTTCTCTTACACACTTTGTTGTCGATGCAGGCATATCTTAGCGCAATAATTGTTCACCTTTATGCCCATGATTTCAAGGAAGCAGAGAAGTGCTATAATGACTGCTATCAGTAAGCTGCTGCCCACCCTTATGCTATTTTTTGGTTATGTATCTGCTGATGTGTAATGTAGAACTGGACTTTGGATTATCACTGCATCCACCACATGGTCCTGTTGGCCTGATGCACACTTGAACACTTCCATATGCCATGTTTGCGAGTCTGCATTTTATTTAGTAATTAGAAGCTTTATTTGATAGCACGTCTGATGGTATCTGATTTTTTCAATTAATTGTCAGATTTTGATTTTAGAATCAAATATCACCACATATTTCTGCCTGTTTTATAAATTATAATGGCTTACCTGATGCTCATTATTTAGCTATTTGATTATGAAGCATTAAGAACTTGATTTTGGGCTTCAATGTGTTTTTAAGTAAGTCTGCCTTTAAAAGCACCAAGAAAATGCCGGTAACCCTCTCAGATCCAATTTTTCTTTCACTATCTTTGGCCTTGTATTTGTAATAATTGCATTATCACAATATCACTACATAGCAATTTTAGTAGCCTTGGCATGCTCTTCCCTGCAATAATGTTCTGCCTCCTGTTTTCCTTCATGGGGACTTTTCATCGTTAGTAGTGAATGGGGTAGTTACCCAGATTTTCTGATTTGCTCCTGCAGAACCCAGAAATAGCACTTGGTTAATTACAAAAAACAAATTTGAGAAAATTCATTTTCTATGTATACAAGGAACAGTCATATAAAACAATAATTAGCCACAATTGTTGGAAAATAGGTCATATTTTTACTGCATTTTCTCTTACGGACTCAAATGCTGTTTTTACTACGTATGCTTTTATGTAGAGAGAGGAAAGGAGGGAGTGAGAGGGGATGAATATAATGGCAATGCTTGCATAATCTTCTAAACACCCCAGCAAATGAGTTCCCAATGTTCTATCTCTATCAAAGTCTTTTGAGACTTGCCGTAGCTTATTGAGAAAGAGATTTTATTGTGTCTATGATTATTGCGTTTGCTTCATTGTCTTTCCACTCCAATTGTCTCTTTGCTTATGGACCTTGATAGCGCGAATCCTATGCATGAAATTTACTTCTTTTCCTTGGTTATGTACAATAATTTGGAGTAATTCTGTAATGTTATGCTTATGCATTATGGGGCTGATAAATGAATTGTCATAATGACATAATGTGATGTCTCTAGGATTGATGCCTTCGTCAAAAGTGACCAAAATCGTTGTGCTACGAAGCTTCTTGCTGCTTACAGGGAAGGAGAAATTGAAGAAATCAAGCGGGTTGCTAATTCCAGCATTGTTTCAAACCTTGACCATGTGGTAAACGATTTAGTTCATATACATCAGTTTCCTCACATTAACTCCCTTCTCCCTCTTTGCTTCTGAGCTTGTCTTTGTTACAATGTTGAACCCTAAAAGCTTCCACGTGAGTTTGTCAGAGATATTAATAAATTCAATTGTGGGCCTTTTCTTAACTGCTCAAATTTGAGTCGAAATGATCATGTACAACATTCAATTGGGCCTTCAAACTCATCATTGCACCTTCGAAAAATGGGAATTAAACACTCAACTTGTTGCTGACAGCAGAAGACTCCCAATTTTGTCTCAAAAGTTACCGCTCATAACAAGCTGGTTTTTCCAGTGTTTTTTATTTGTTTGTTTTTTGGATAAGAGTTTTCAAGTGTTTTAATATCCTGATTGAATTGTCAGATTGTTATAAGTCTTATATTAACATGGTCATTAATTAAAAACTTTCTCTTTAGTTTTAAATATAAGAGTAGATATTTTAGACAAATTAATATAATTATTACAAATAACTAATTTAATTAATTAATTTAATCTATTTAAATTAGTTAAATAGATCTTATATTAAGGAATGGAGATAGTATTAATTAATATTTAGTGATGATATGGCTAAAATCTGTGCAGATTATCAGGCTTGCAAGGAAACTGCCAACAGGTGATGTGAGTGCAATGAAGGTGGATGCAGCCAATGAGGAAGAAGAGGAGCCACTAGACGAAAATGATCTCACTTAAATTCTTATGATGCTGTTTGTGTATCTGTTTATAGATGACAAAAGATAAAAAAAGGTTGGCAACCCCGATTTGATTGTGGTGTTGATCAGTACATACCAAGGTGTTATATAAATAATACATTAATTTGTGCTATTCTTCATTCTAGTGTTGTATGAAGACGTCACATGTACCAGTTTGAGGAAGAAATAATTCATTAATTTGTACCAGTTAGATTTTTTTTTTTTGGAGAAAGAAAGAAATATAAGGACCACTAAAATGAGAATATCAAAATGGTCCCTCAAAATGACTTAATTCCTATTAAGTCCCTAGATATTATTCTAGAAATAAGTTTTTTTTGTACATGAGGGTAGTTTGGTCATTTAATAAACTTAATTTCAGAGTAGTTTTTACATTTTTTAGGGACTTCAGAGGAATTAACTCATTTTGAGAGACCAATTTAGATTCCCCTATTTCGGTGGTCTACGTATGATAATCTTTCTCCCCAGATTTTTCAGGTTGAGATCAATTTTTCAAAATATATATCGAGACAGATAAAGAGAAGGTAAACCAGAATTTGAAGATTTCATTTTATTCACAATAAATACAATATGTACAAATAAGTCATACGTATATGTTGTACCCAACAAAAAATAGTCATACATATATAATATTTTCAAACTATATTTTTTTTTGTATAAAATTTTTTAAAAAAAGATTGAATTTACTTATAATTTAAAAGTAAAATAAAATCATCATTTTTTTAGATAATATCAATAATGGGTACGATAAATTGTCAATTATTGTCAAGTATAAATTTAGGTATTTAAAAATTAAAATATTTTTTTAAATATAATAATTAGAATTATAATAAAATAATATTTTATTAAGGATTGAATATTTTTTAAATAATTATATTATTTTTAAACTACATGATAAACGTAAAGAATCAACATTGATCTCTTCTAATTGGATCGAAACATTACAGGGCTGTAGGCCCAAAAAAGCAATAAATAAATAAAAACAACTATTATTCCTTCCAGCATTGTTCCTACGTTAACTTAAACCTGCATGAAAATTTACAAAAGTTCATAACAAAAAATCAAGAATTCTATTTATTTCACTTTTGGATCAAACTCTTAATAATGCATGATTGATATATATTCTTTTAATTCTTAATATAAGATCTAATAAGGAATTTAACCTTAATCATAAATATAAAATTTATTTATTATATTTATTAATTTTTCCTCAATTACTCCTATTGATACTCCTTCAACAATAATCAAATAAGAAAATTAGGGTATTTTAGGAAAAACTATATCATATAACTAATTTAATTAACCTTTTAATTTAATCAAATTAGCTAAATAGATTATATATTAAGAGAAGTATGCTGAAATGAATTTACCTGCTTTATAAATCAATGGTTAGGGATGTTTCCCTAGTTACTGCTGTAAGTAGAGCCATATCCAAGACTATCTCCAATAACTGAGTTATTTCTCTTCTCTGAGTTTGAAGTATCAGAAGAAGAGTAAATGCGACCATAGCCAATATTATCTCCAATGGATGATTTATTACTGTTCCCTGAACTTGAAGCTTTAGAAGATGAACTCCCTGAATATGAACTTGCATACCCAAGTGCTATATCTCTATTGCTTTGCTTATAACTCATACTTCTTCTCCTGGGATTTACAAATGCTTGTTTTGTTTCTTCACAATATTGTTTTCTTCTTTGCATTCAGTTATGAAAGCTCTTGTTCTATTTATAATGATGAACTTAATTAGAAGTGTATATATGGAAATAATCCTACATTTTTGTGAAAAGTGTGTACAAATTTCTCATTAGTTTCATGAAAAGTTTCTCAGGTTTAATTTCGAAACACGATTCACTCTTAATTAAGTTTGCTTGTTCACTTGGTCAAATTATATAAGGTTCTAAGGTTCAAAAAGGGTATCCAAATGAAAACTTTGTGACAATGTGGAACTCAGAAGCGTATGTACAAATTAAATGAAAGTTTTGCGAAAATATTTCCAAATTTCTTCAGAATTTTTCTCATGAGTTCTCAAAACAAAGCCCATTCCTCAAGTTTGCAAAACAAGATTCATGCTTATTTATCAAGTTTGCTTGTTTACATGGTCAAAAGTTTAATGAAATGTTCATGAAATGACTCGAATATTTCCCATGCTATTAAAATCCAAGGCTGGATGGTTATATCATTAATTAGTAAACAAGGTTTCTAATCAGTTTAGCCAAGTTTGGACAGGTGAATTGGGTTTAGTTTTGTATTTTTTTGGTCCCTCTTCTAAACCAAAAATGACATAGTTTTCATTAAAAAAAATAACAGTCCATCAAATTTCTATTTTTGCAATTCTATTTTATTACATTATGTGTGGTTTGTATATAAGAATATTTCATTATATAGGGATTAATGCATTTTTATTAAAATATTACTTTTTTAATTAAATTATATTATTTTAATCATGATTAGTTGACTCCAATTCAATATGCATGGTTAGATTATTGACCTTTCATTTTCTTCATCTCTTTAATGATGGATCCGATTTTAACCATCTTGATATCTTCATGACTTGCATATTTCATCTATCTACACACAACCCAATTTTTTCTCTCAATCTCCTTTTATAGCACCATATATATATATATATATATATACAGAACATTATTTATTCACTAATAGCTTTTGCTTATTTTTGTCAAAGTTTCATACATGAGAATTTATTCACTAATATCTTTTGCTTATTTTTGTCAAAGATTCATACATGAGAGAATTTCACATGGAATTTCTCTCTAAACTTTAATTTAATATGATGATTTTCAAGGTTTTTTCCCTCAATATTTTGAGATAACAGGCAATGGTAGGAAAGAAGTACGAAGGCATCTTAGGATTTTTCTTGTGTTTCCCACGAAAGAACAAATCTCATATATCCAACTTTTCTTACGTGGTCTTTGACTAAATGGATTTATTTGGATTTGAATTTTAGACTTACAATTTAATATTTTAAATCCATGTATTTAATAAAATTCTTTGATTGGGTAGTATAAAAATCTACATCAATAAAAATAAATTGTCCTACTTGTGAGATAATTCACATATTTGGGTAGTACTGGACGCTTGAGATTTGAAATAATTAGGATATATTAAGTAATTGATTTTTTTTAAAAATTGTAATAAAAAATGTGCATAGAAGAATTTTGGACACATTTACATGTTTATTTTTGCATGCACATCTAAATTTTTCATTTTGTTTTTTATTTTATTCTTTATATTAAACAGATCAATTTCATCAAAATTTTCTGAAAGTTTCAACGTAAGTTGAATATCGCATTGTTAAAGTCATTATGAAATGAGTGGAATGTCATGAAACTTTTCGTATTACTACAAGGTTAGTTAAAGGCTTAAATTTAATATTAAATATAAAATTTTAATTTATTTTATATACCCATCTTATTTTTAATAGGGTAAAATAGTATATAATATCCTAATCTTATTTCTTATATACGATTAGTATCATAATCTTATTTATAATACAAATTTACCCATAATCTTATTTCTTAAGTACCAAGAATTATACCAAATTAAAAAGATTATGGATAAAATTATACCACAAATAAGATTATGATACTAGCCGTATATGAGAAATAAAATTAGTATATTGGGTGCTATTTTACCCTTCTTAATATAGAATATATTTAACTAATTTTATTAGATTAAGAAAGTTATTTTATGTTAGTTAATATGACTGATAGTTAAATTAGTTAATATGACTATTTTTTCTAAAACATATTAACCATTTTCTTGAACTTTCTCCCTTATTCTCTTATTTGATTATTATTGAGAGAGTATCAATATAGATAATTTAAAAAAATAGATAAATATAGGAAATATATCTTATATTTAGGATTAAGATCAACTCCCTAATTAGATTTTATATTAAGGATATGAGGAGTATACTATTTATTATTTTTTCTCAAACTAATTTACCTAATTTATAAACTGATATATAATATAATATTATCTATATATACTTTAGGGAGATTATGTCATATTTGTTATAATTAACTAACATATTTAACTTTTTTAATTTACCTTAAATTAGTTAATTATATCTTATATTAAGAATCAGAATGAATATTTTTTCCAAAGATTTTTTTTTTGTATTACAAGTTAAAGAAATATACAACTTATTTCATGAACTTTTGACTCTTTAGTAGTAAACTCCTGTCTATATATATTTTCTAAAAAGTTAAAACCATTATAAACATTAGATTTATGTGGATGCCGATAACCTTTTCCAACTTTTGGCCTATCATATCCTACACCATAATCTCTCCATTGGATTGGCTTTTAAAGAGTTTTTATGCCTTAACTCAAAGGTTACCTATTGTATATTTATGTGAATTTATTTGGTTATTTA
This sequence comes from Leucaena leucocephala, assembly GCA_037074615.1. Taxonomy (NCBI): domain Eukaryota; kingdom Viridiplantae; phylum Streptophyta; class Magnoliopsida; order Fabales; family Fabaceae; genus Leucaena; species Leucaena leucocephala. Next base: position 4,803,156 of record CM073527.1, read on the forward strand.
TTTCATGTAACTCTTAGCTCAAGGTTGGAGGCCTAAAATTCAAAGGTTACCTATTGCACACATGGTACATAACTATATGAATGAGAATCACTTCCCAATTTTCCTCCAACTTCCTCTTCTTTTCCCTATCTTCTTCATCTCAATCTCTTACATTTTTATTATTTTCATAATAAAAAGCATGTATTCCCTCTGTTTAACAGAAATAATATTATTTTGGTATTCATAATTTTATATTCTAAAAATTAATTATTTTTTTTATTTTCTATCTTGACCCTTGTTAATTTTAAATTCCAAAAAAAATATAAAATTGGGGGTATTATTTATTTAAAGAAGAGTAAAAGTATTTTAGAGTAGAACAAAATCAAGTTCATAGATAAATTTATAAGTTTACATACACATTGTAACTACTAACACTAATAAAACAAGTATTCATATTTTATAGGTAAATTTATAAAGTATACATATACATTTTAATTACTAATAATAGTAAAATAACAAATCTAGATATAAAAATTTTCAAATCATAAGTTATGTTATAAAAGTTGAGACAAACATTTACAAATATTCATAGATAAATTTATAAGTGCACTAACACATTGCTAACAGAGTGAAAAAATCAAGAGGGCCGAGATGTGGGAGTTCAAGATCCAAAAGGAAATTTGATGAAACACATGGCGATTGATAAATTCGATACAAGATTCATGATACTGTTTTATAGATTTTTCACTTAAAAATATAGCTATTATGATAAAAAATTTTGGTACAAGCTATTGTGTTTTTTTTTTGGTAAAGAAATTTTTGGAAAGGGGTTGGGTTCACCCACGATCCAAGGGCAGGGCGAAGTCTCCCTTCCTCTTAGGCGATACCAATGTTGGGCAGGGCGAGCCGTCTATTACACTCAGACGTAAACCTAGGCACCCAAGAGCTAGGATGCCTCCCCAAGAGCTGCGACTGGAACCACAACAAAGTGATACTCCCCAGGGTTCGAACACGCTCCAAATGGTAGCATATCTCACCCCTTTGCCAGCTGAACTCACGGACGATGGGTAAAGTCTCTCATGTCTCACCACAACAAAGCTATTATGTTAATTATAGTCTCTCATGTCCCGCATTTTTTTTTAAAAAAAGTGTCATTGGTTTGGGCTTAGCCCAATTGAAATCTGTTTGTTGGTAGGGTAGTGATCAATTCTGTCTCACGATAAATTGTTCTGTGTGAAGAATGAAAATGCTTAAGTTAGAGAAAGTAGAAATTCGAGAAATTCATGATAACTGGTTCTTTATACGAATTATGATGCATCTCACTGCAAGAAGGATCAAAAGGATCTGAGATGAGGTTATGTTCAAGGTTTGAGCTGAGAAGGAAATTTGCTGAAGCCCATGGCGAGTGATAGTTCGATAAGAGATGCATGTCGCATGTTTCTTTAATTTGTTTTTTCGGTGTTTTTGGATACTCAAGGGAGAGCAACGAGGCAGGATGTTGCAGAAATTGATTGAAAGGCACTGATTGTTGCGAATTGGTTGTATTTTTGGAGTTAATCTTTACTCAGTATGACAATTCAAAGGTTCTTATTTTCAATTCTCAACAAGACCTAGAAAAGTTGTCGCTGAGAATAAGTATTTCTCTAGATTGACGCATAGAGGATACCTCTTAATGGCACCCAGTGAGTATCAATATATGATAAAATCGAAAATGCCTCTCACTATTCCCCCACCTTTACTACTCTTTTCTCTTTATTATTCAAAACTATTTTGCCAAACCCTTGCTGCTTTATTCATAGTTGCTACCAGTTCAGATGTTTAACTTATTACCAATGATAGTATGTTAATTGCTAAAAGTGATTCTCATACAGATAGATGATGATTAAAGACCGAGTTGGCGATTGTTTTGGTGCTATGCCCAGTGCCTCTAAATTTTTGGATTGGGCACTTGAAGGTTTTAGGTAGTTTGAGTAACTGATTTTTTGGTTATGTATAGCTACAAAAACAAGTCTGTCCCAGGAGTAAATCCTAGAATAATTGCCTGGAAACATAGAAGTACATTTAGGAGTTTGTTAGTAAAAGGCCTCCTAATAATTTTCAGTAACATAGGAAGGAAAATAAGGCTCATATAGCCAAGAAATACAAGGATATAGATAGGGGTGTACATGGGTAGGGTTGGGTAGGGTAGCCCCCCTGCCCAGTGCCTTACCCAAAAAAAGCACCGCCTTGCCCAGTAAAAGCTCTAACAATTTTGGATTGAGTATGGGTGGGCTGGGCATGCCCAAATCGTGATGCCATGCTTATGTAGTAAAAAAATCTACAATTTTAAACTTCTAAAATAATACCATATTCATGTGTCTTTAAGAGTTAAATAATATCAATAATTCATTAAGAATAAGGCAACAAAGATAATAATTAAAATATTGAGATCCATTGTATATAAAAAATAAGCGGTGAAGTCTAAGTAGTTTGTAATTGTAACTTTGTATCAATCTTCCCAATATTGACAAAGATAAAGCATTTAAAACAATAAAATAAACAATTATAATTTATAATGTAATCATATGATAATTAATAAAGTTTAAAAAAAAAAGAGAAAAAATTAGTATAATTATAAATATTAAAAGATACAACTTACCTACTTAACTACTCATATTTTTAAAATAACCTTCTAGTCACCAGTAGGCAGTAGCTATCATATTCTCCCTTCCAAGATAGAGAAAAAAAATAAATAAAAGAAGGGTACTCATGGGTAGGGCAGGGTAGCCCCCAAGCCCTATGTCTAGCCCAAAAAATGCATGGGTTATATTTTATAACCCAATGCCTAACTATGCCTTATATTTATCAGGCTAGGCAGGGTATTTTTATTTCAGGCTCGAGTGAGCATACCGGGCCACGGGCTTTATGCATAACCCTAGATATAGATGAGAATTAAAATGTTGGCAATCACCCACTAATGCACTACATCCAATCAAGACATTAAGGAATTAATTCATCATTATCTACAAGAGGATATCTCTCTAGCTTCCCATGCTATATATCTTTGAAGCATAGCTTCTCAAACTCTTTGAATATTGATAAAGTGTCAAGGGCTGTTTACTTAATCAAGATTGACCCATTAAGTAAAGGGCCATGAATAGTTTTGTACAATTTTGGACCTGCCTCATAACATAAAATCCTTCAGATAAAAAGGTTTGCATGTATTCAATACATGGTTAATACCTGTGTTAAACATGACCTAACACTTGAAATAACATTAAATCGCCACATATCTTGCAGTATCACAATGTTCATTTGTGTCCTGTCTTTTATTTTTGGAATTCTGGAGGGAGTGCGGATTTGGTTTCCAAAGCTCATATGGAAGTAAATTGTAAAATGTAAATATCAAGCTGGTTCTTTTTTATTGCTATTTGGCTTAGATTTCAGATATTGGTTATATGGATGCATGTCAGATGAATCTCATAGTTTTTTTTCTGTGAATTTCACTTCTTTCCATTCTGTTTCTTGCTTACATCTTCTGGGATTTCCAAATGCTTGTTCTTTTTCTTCACAATCTTATTTTGTTGTTTGCCTTGAATTATGAAAGCTCTTGTTCTATTTATAATGATGAATTTAACTACAAGGGTATATATGGAAATTGTTAGCAATGATAACCGAAAGGAAGCATACAAGATAATTCATTCACAGAAAATAACCGAATGGATGAGTACAGCCATATAATCCCTCTCTGGACACCTCATTCTCTCTCTCTTCTAACTAACTTCCATATTATTTACTATAAAGCCCTTTTCAGCCCTTTACTAGATAATAACATATATCAATACTCCCCCCCTCTAAAAAAAATCCTTGTCCACAAGGATGGTATGAGCAGGAGGTGCAGTTGTAGGAAAATGAGGAAATTGTTGTTGAATAGCGGACAAATCCTCCCAAGTAGCATCTTCAGGTTGAGACAATTTCCATTGGATTAAAACTTGAGTAACCGGTAGATTGTGGCGTTTAACAATTTTACGCCCTAAAATATGCTCAAGCTCAAGTATGAATTGTCCTTGATCATCAACAGGTGGTAAAGAAGGAACCACATCAGTAGAAGGACCAATAAAGCTTTTTAGCAGGGACACATGAAAAACTGGATGGACTCGTGTGCCCGAAGGTAAATCCAGTTCATAAGCGACAGCACCCACCTTCTTGAGTATCTTGAATGGGCCAAAATACCAAGCTGCTAATTTGTGAAGGGAAGAATTATTAAGCAAATTCTTGCGAAAGGGATGCAGCTTAAGGTAAACGATGTCCCTAACAGCAAAATGAAATTAAGTCCTATTTTTATTAGCCTGTTGCACCATGCGATATTGAGCCTTCAACAAATGTTGCTTTAAAAATTGAATAACCAGCTCTCTAGATAAGCAAGTCCTATCAACCAAATCATTAGTAGAGTCACCTGATATATATGGTAAATGAATAGGAGGAGCAATCCCATAAACAGCCTCAAAAGGAGACATACCAATAGCAGAGTAATAAGTAGTGTTATACCATAATTCAGCCAACGGTAACCAATTGACCCATTTTTTAGGAAAATCACCTATCATACATCGGAGATAACACTCCAAGCACCTATTAAGAACTTCAGTTTGTCCATCCGTTTGAGGATGATAAGCAGAAGAATAATGCAAATTGACATTATATAAGCGGAAAAGCTCTTTCCAGAATTTACCACAAAATATAGGGTCCCTATCTGTAACAATGGATTTAGGAAACCCATGCAGTTTAACAATGTTATCCATGAAAATCTGAGCAACATCTACTGCAGTAAAAGGATGTCTCAAAGCCATAAAATGAGCAGCCTTGGACAGCCGATCAACAACAACCAAAATAACAGTCTTAGTATAAGATTTGGGAAGGCCACTAATAAAATCCATAGATAATTCAGACCAAACATATTCAAGTATAGGAAGAGGTTGGAGGAGACCTGGAGAAGTGACAAGTTCAGGTTTAAAACGTTGACACATAGTGCATGCATGCACAAATTCTCGAATATCCCTCTTCATACCCTTCCAATAAAAGAAAGAACCAAGTCTCTTAAAAGTAGGGTGTATACCTGAATGGCCCCCAATACCATCAGCATGGAAATAAGTAAGCAAATCCTGACGTAAGACTGTATCTCGGCCAACCACCAACCTGCCATTCCATTTCAGCAATTGATTATGCCAAGTATAGTGAGAATGTGATAGGGGATCCTGATCCAATTCCTTAAGTAGCTGCTGTATATGGTCATCAGATAACCAAGAGGCCCTTACCCTGTCAATAAGGGGCGAAATAGGAACTGCCAAAGCAAAGGAAGAGGTTTTTGGCCTACGTGAAAGAGCATCAGCAGCTAAATTATCGCTGCCCTTGCGATACACAATCTCATAATGTAACCCCCACAATTTGTGTAACCATTTAAACTGCTCCTGACTTAAATCATGCTGTTCCAATAAATGTTTTAAAGGAAGATGATCTGTCTTGATAATGAATTTCTGCCCCCACAAATAAGAACGCCACTGCTTGACAGTAAAAATAATAGCAAGAATTTCCCGCTCATAAGCTGATAATGGTTTCTTTTTGGGAGGTAAAGATTTGCTAGCAAAGGCCAATGGATGTCCACCCTGAGATAAAACAGCCCCCAATCCCATACCTGAAGCATCAGTCTCAATAACAAATGTCTCCGTAAAATTAGGTAGTGCCAAAACTGGAGGAGACATCATAGCCTCTTTAAGAGCAATGAAGGAAACAGCAGCCTCAGAAGTCCACGTAAAGGTAGAAGTTTTCTTTAATAAATCGGTAAGAGGATGACTAATGGACCCATAATTACGAATAAAATGACGATAATACCCAGTGAGACCAAGGAAGCCACGTAACTCACGGAGGGACGTAGGTATAGGCCAAGAAGCAATATCATCCAACTTCCTAGGATCAGCTTGAACCCCCTTTGCAGAAATAATGTGCCCCAAGTAATCAATCTGAGTAGCAGCAAAGATGCATTTAGAAACTTTAGCAAATAATTGATGGTGCCGCAGGGTGTCAAGGGTAATGGACAAATGCTGCAAATGAGTCGGCCAATCCTTACTATAGATTAATATGTCATAAAAAAAAACCAAGACAAATTTCCGAAGAAAAGCCTTAAATACAAAATTCATGAGGCCTTGGAAAGTAGTAGGAGCGTTTGTTAATCCAAAAGGCATCACCAGAAATTCATATAAACCCTCATGAGTACGAAAAGCAGTCTTAATGATATCCTCCTCTTTCATTCTAATCTGATGATATCCTGCACGTAGATCAAGTTTTGTAAAATAATGAGCACTAGTTAATTCATCCAAAAGTTCTTCAATGACAGGTATAGGAAACTTATTTTTGATAGTAGCTTCATTTAACTTCCGATAATCAACACAAAATCTCCATGTGCCTTCTTTCTTCTGCACCAAAACCACTGGGGCTGCAAATGCACTACAATTTTCATGAATAATACCATTAGCCAACATTTGTTGAATCTGATTTTCAATTTCAGTCTTTTGGACAGGACCATATCGATATGGCTTACAACATATAGGCCGAGCATCAAGGAGAGGAATTGTATGATCAAATTTTCTTACTGGAGGTAGACCCGTGGGTTCAGCAAAAACATCATCATATGTGTTGAGTAAGGTTTGCAACTCAGACTGTTGTCTACCCAGTAGAGGCGTTGGTGAATTGAGATTGATTTGTAGTTGTGAAGGAGCATGACGTAAGTACAACTGATTAGCGATCAAAAGGTCTCTGAGAATTCTGACTTCCTCAGGAATTATAGGATTCCGAGAACCAAATCCGTTTAACTTCACCCATTTGCCCTTGTATTGAAACTCAAATGAATGTAGTTCCATATCCATCGTAAAGTGTCCCAAGGTCCTAAGCCACTGCACTCCCAAAATAGCATCATATCCTCCTATTTTCATGACCAGAAAATCAGAAGTGAAAGTTACTCCTTCCATTTCCCACACAAGACCAGGACAACGTTTGGAGATACAAACTTGGCGAGAATCTGCCACAGCCAGCTGAAGAGCAGAGCAGTCTTGGATCTTCAGATTTAGGCGTTTAACCATTGAAATATGAATGACATTGTGAGTACTCCCCGTGTCAACTAATATAATAATCTACTGATTCTTGATACGCCCCAGTATTTTCAAGGTAGCAGCTTGTGCACCCCCTTCAATAGCATTAGTATACCCATCCACCGTCGCCTGAGTAGCACCGATGGCGTCTTCAAAATGTTCATCGTCCTCCTGAATCACCAAGGCAAACACATGAGAATCCTGACAACGATGACCACTAGAATATTTCTCAGGACACCAATAACATAGCCCCTTCTGACGCCGTTCCTCCATCTCTCATTTGGATAAGTGCCTGGTGGGTTTTGATAAAGATGTGTTTGAGGACGACAAAGAGGGAAGCAATGATGCACTGGACTTAGACGGAGGTTGGTCGAAAAGTTTTGGGCCACCTGAAGGAAGCCCAATTGAAGAGCCCATTACTGTTGATGCTTTAGAACCAGATGCAGTGGACCAAGAAGATTGGTGTGATGCTCGGTGATGAATAGGAGCATGCTCATGGATAGCCTTAATCGTAGCCTCCTGTAATCTCGCAGAACAGGATGCCTTGGCCAATGTAGAGGGAGCAAAATTAAGGACGAACTGTTGTATATCAGGTCACAGCCCACCGATGAAAAGATTTACAGCGACGACTTCAGGAATATCGACCTCCAACAGTAGCTCATCGAATTTCTGTTCATAATCAGCAACAAGACCGTCAGCTTGCTGGAGCTTCTTGAGATCAATCAAAGGATGCTCATCATGGACATCAGCAAACTTAACTTCGAGATGCCTAAAATAATCTTCCCAGCTTACTTCAAAAAATGACCTTCGCCGCATAAAGGTCTGATGCCATCTCAAAGCATGTCCCTCCAAATGAATGCTCAAAATACGAATACGATGTTTAGGAGGAGTTCCATCAACTTCAAAAAACTGCCGGCAACGGTAGGCCCACCCCCGAAAATCAGTACCATCAAATCGAGGAAAATCTACTCGACTCTGTTTAGTTTGAATGGAGTATGCAGAAGATGGATTGTTCAGTTCATGGAAGGACCCAAAAGTGGGAGCCCGATTTGCCGAAGAAGAACCACTGTCAATTCCTCCATTACCACCATTACCCGCAATGGGTTGTTTCCCAGTAGCAGCTCCATTTAACGTCAATTTCTCATTCAAGTTTTTCATGAAGTCTTCAATGCGACCCATAGCTTGCTTCAATTCTAATATATCTTGCGTATGTTGATCCAGGCGATTATTCATAGAAATTTGATGTATCTCCATTCGACTCTCCAATTCATTCATTCGATCGGTGGACTGTGTATCCGGCGGTGCCATTGACCGGATAGAGGGCTCTGATACCCTTGTTAGCAATGATAACTGAAAGGAAGCAGACAAGATAATTCATTCACAGAAAATAACCGAATGGATGAGTACAGCCATATAATCCCTCTCTGGACACCTCATTCTCTCTCTCTTCTAACTAACTTCCATATTATTTACTATAAAGCCCTTTTCAGCCCTTTACTAGATAATAACATATATCAGAAATGATCCTACATTTTTGTGAAAAATGTTTACAAATTTTACAAGGTTCATGATAAAAAGAAGGGTATGCAAATGAAAACTCTGTGACAATGTGGAACTCAGAAGCGTGTGTGCGAATGAAAGTTTTCTGAAAATGTTTCCAAATTTCTTCAAAGTTTTTTTTTTTTTGCTGAAGCGTTCTCAAAACAAAACCCGTTCCTCAAGTTTTCAAAACAAGATTCAGTCTTATTTATTGAGTCTGCTTGTTCACATGGTCAAAAGGTTAATGAAATGTTTTATGAAATTTGTGAGAAAATGCATGAAAAAGGTATCAGGTAATAAGTACGAAGGCATCCTAGTATTTTTCTTGTGTTTACCACGGAAGAACAAATCTCATATATCCAACTTTTCTTAAGTTTGACCAAATTGATTTGGATTTGAATTTTATATTTTAAATATAATATTTGAAATCCATGTATTTAAATTTTTTTGATTAAATAGTATGAAAACTTTACATCAATAAAAATAAGTTGTCCTACTTGGGAGTTAATTCGCATATTTTGGTAGTATTACATGGTTGAGATTTAAAATAATTAGGGTATATTAGGCATCTAAAATTCTAAAATAATTGTCAAAAAAATTTGTATAGAAGAATTTTGGATACTTATTCACCACATTTTCATTTGCATGCACATATAAATTCTTCATTTTCTTTTTTTCTGCATATTAAGCAAATCAATTTCATCAAAGTTTTCTAAAAATTTCCACGTAAGTTGTCGTATAGTCAAAGTCATCAGATTTATAAAATGACTAAAATGTCATCAAACTTTCCGTATTACTTTATTTTTGCCAAAGAAACTTTTCAACACAACTTCTTTCATAAACTTTTGACTATTTGGCAGTCAACTCCTCTATACATACATACATACATACATACATACATACATACATACATACATACATACATACATACATACATACATACATACATAATATTCTAAAAAGTTAAAACGCATGTATTCCCTCTGTTTCATAGAAATGCTATTTTTTGCATTTCATATTATTTATCAATTTTATATTCTAAAAATGCATTAATTTTTTATTTTCTATTTTGACCCTTATTAATTTTAAATTTTAAAAATATTAAATTATGAGTAGTATTTATTTAGAGAGTAAGAGTATACTTAAAAAAAGGACAAATTTTAGATAAGTTCATAGATAAATTTATAATTACACATACTCATTTTAAAAAGTAACAGTAATAAAATAATAAGTGTCTATATCTCATAGATAAATTTACAAGTCTATATATGCATTGTAACAACTAACAATAACAAATAACAAGTATATATAAAAATTTATAAATCCTAATTTATATTATAAAAATTGATAATTTTTTTTTACAAGTGTTCATATGTAAATTTACAATTGTGAATAGACATTTTAAAAACTAACAATAATAAAATAATAAATATTATTAAAAAAACTTAACTTTTTTTTTGGTCAAAGAGAACTTAACCTAATCAATATATAAACAATTTGATTTAAGATTTTTTCTTTTTGAAAATTAATTTTACAAAATATGATATTACTCAATAATTTATTTGGTCTATATAAAAATTATTTTTGTGATAGATAATATGAGATGTGGGAAATGATAATATGATCCAGCTCTTATATATATTTTTTAGTGGAGTACAAAGTTGATGCATAAAAATTAGAAGCGCATCATAAGTCAATTATTAAAATATTCAACCCATTCTTTTACCTTTTTTCAAAATATATATACAAAAGATATACTTATATACTCTTGAAATACCACATCATCTATACTATGACTAATCAAAATACAATATTTATTATCATTTATTCTCAACAATTCATCTACATTTATTTGTTATTATAATTGTGGGATTTTTTCCTCTTTTTCAAAAAAATAGAGGGTGCTAACTAGAATTTAAATTATAGAAATTGTTTGTATTTTGATTAATTAGAGTACATATTAGACGGTACTATAGGAGTATATAATTACTTCTCTATATACACTTCAATATATATATATATATATATATATATATATATATATATATAGCCAACCAAAATTTCACAAAAATTTTATGCATGCACTAGATTTTGAAACCAAAAAAAGTTGTTTTTTTCTTAAGAATAGAATGACAGCTGGATTTTGGTCCATAATTGTTTAAAGTGAAGTATGGGGAAAATTGCTACTGTGTCTTATAAAATTTATTTACTATTAATATATCCTAGAAAACTTAAAAGTAATTTGAAATGCGTCAAATTACTTACATGCCTTTTAATCATATGGATCTTATTCTTTTTAATTGGGTTCATATCCGGATTGCCGATTAGGAGTGAGCAACGGGCGGGATGGATTGACCCGATGGTTAGCCTATGCCCCACCCATATACTATTAACTGGGCACAGGCCAGCCCATGCCCTTACACCAACTTATTTAAGCCCAAAATAAATAAGTTAGGCTGAACTCGTTTGGGCTAAAACGGATATAGGCAACTTGTTTGTTAAAGATAATTTTTTTCCTGTTTAAGCCCATTTAAAATTCTAATAACAATAATAATAAAACAACAATAATATACACATGATATGATTATTCATCCTAAAATCACAAAAGAAAACACAATATTCATAACTAGGAGTTTGTAACCACACAGTCCATAATGCACATATAATATGATCATTTATAATATTTATTCTTTAATTTTATTATGATTATACATTATCTTCATCAGATTCACATGAAATCACTCACGAAAGGAAGTCGAAACCTAACCTATCAATAAAATGAAACCTAAATGAATCTAATGAAATAAATTAAATTATATATTTAATAATTAATAATAAAAATATATATGGACAAGCTACGGGCGCCTATATATTTTATTGTTTCATCCTGTTTAGATCCACCCGTTACAGGTATGTTTTAGGCGGGTTTAAACGACCAAGTTGGCTTCAAGGCCGGGCAAGTACACTGAGCTATGGACACCTTGCTCACCCCTATAGCCGATCGAACAATTGTAGTTGTTGTTGTCAATCAAACAAAATTAATATTTATATTTATATTCAATAATGTTTTATTAAATTACCATTATATAAAATATTAGTTTTATTTACAAGTTGTGTAGACTATATAGACATTAACGTGTCATTTACATGTCATCTAGTATTTTAAAGTGTATAATGCAAAATACATTAACTAGCCCTCTATTTTATTAAAATTATAGAAATCTCCCTTATATTCTAAAAATACATATATATTTCTTTTAAAATTAAAATGTATGTTATACAAATATCCTTTATATATTTGATATTCAATTTCTATTTACCCAAGCTTAGTTGATCGTTAAGTTTTACTCTTAAACTTTTATTTTGACCAAAATACCCCTCCCTAACATAAGAATAATTTAAACATTTATATTTGTCAAAAAATATTTTTTAATGCAACAAAAATAATTTTAATACATATATTTTCAAACTTCTTAATGTGTTATAAATTTATTAATTTTTTTAACTCTATAAATTTTATAATTTTAATTTTTATAACATTTATTGAAACTTATTTATTTAGATTTATTAAATGGATAAAAAATATTTCAAGTGCATATTTTTGTTCATCACAAATTTGGGAGATTATATAAATCGTTTAAATTTATAATTTTAATGTTTTATTACAAACATTTATAAATCTATTTAGTCAAGTATATATTTATTTAAAAAATTAATCAAATTTTCAATAAAATTTTGCATATCTATGTTAACTAAATTACTTAGACTTCTACCCTAATATGATAAAAAATTAAACAAATAATTATTCATAAAACTAAAAAATTAAGAAAATGAAAAATTCTTAAATCCTTCAAAACAATTTTATTCAAAATTAGGTATTTAATACGATGAAGAGTAAATTAGTAAATAAAATATATTTTAATATAAATTTTAATTAAAAGTATCTTTTTAGAATATTTTTAACGGAGCAAACTAGTGTGTGTGTGGTTAATCGGGTGTCCTTTAAGCTGTTTCCTGTTTATGTAATTTAATTGCTGACCTTTGTACCCAAAAAAAAAAAAAAATTAATTGCTGACCTCAACCTTGTCATGGTACTCGATAAAAGCTACCTTTGACTACATATGTGGCATTTCGGCTAAAGCTCGTTCAACTTGTTTATATATGCTTTCTATATTAAATTTTAAAGCTCGTTCTTCTGGAATTCTAGTCGTTCTGCAAGGAAAAGAATTATTGGGCACTTACTAAATAATTGCATGTCTTGTGAGAGGGATTCTCTGCGATGAACAGGTTCAACCTGAGCACTTGGAGTAAAGTTCATTGTGAGATGATGATACTGGCATTCTTATCTTTTGCTGATTATTTCCAACCAAGGTATTTCCTTCCTTTTGCTGATTATCTTTTGACGATCATACTACTTTTGAATGCAGATTTAAATATATGAAATTTAAATGTTATTCTTAATATCTCACGTATATTCTTAAAACATATGGTTTGATTAAAAAAAATTCACAATAATATTTATATTATATATTTTATTTTTATTTATAATTTTTTATTCTTTCATTATATATAATATACTATTGAAAAATTCACATATATTATATTATAATTTCAACTATAATTTTTAAAGTATATAGGTGGTTGGCTTAAGAAATATTTCGTGACTAATGCCCTCGCTAATTTAGTTTGTTAGAATTGGAAATCACCTAATAGAGGGGTAAATTGGGTGATTATAAAAATATTAAAATAAAAGAGATGGGAAAAATATCGCATATTGCTTGAAGGGAGAGTAAAGGAGAGCAATACACAAAGCAATTTATACAAATTCAGTCTACCATTTGATTTATGTTTAGTTCTTAAAATATTTATGAGAGTTTCAGCTATATATAATTGCCAAGATTAAATGGGTTCTTGGCGTCAGCATCAACCACCTCAACACTTGAGGCAATACAACTATACTAGAGGCAATATCTATATAAGAGTATATCCTAATTAGGATTTCATAACCCTAGTCAACTCAGAAGAACACATAAGAGTATAGCATTGAATATTTTTCACTCTTGAGTAAATGTTAATGACTGAAGTACATAATAATTTCTCTCTCAAATAGAGTAAATTCTAAACTCTTGAGAAACCAAAAAAAGAAAGCATTTTGCAGCGATCATTTTTTTTTTTTTTTTGCCTTTCTAGCAATTTGAACTGCTAGAATGACAATTTGCAGCGATTTAGCTAACCGTTACAAAATCATGCACTAGAAATACTTTTATTGCGGTTTATATAATCGGTACATATCACGGTCAAAACACTACAAATATTTATAGCATTTTTAGTAATTTAGTAGCGATCAAATAAATGGTTATAAATGTGTATATCAATCAAAGGAATAAAATTTTATAGCGATTAGTGAACCACTATAAAATCATTGTTGGTTGGCAGAAAAGGGAAAGGTAATAAAAAATTTAGGTAAAAAATGAAAAAGTTGACATTGGTACCAAACATTTATAGCGATTATTGAATGCAATAAATTTTGGCGCATGTTATAAAAAAATTTAAAAAATCAAAATTTTCCTCGTGAGTGATTGTAGCAGTTACAACTATTACAAATGAATGTTGTAGTGTATGTGTTCATGCTAGACGATATCAACTTGTTGCCATATTTTTAACAGTTTTAACTACAGAAAATGCAACTGTTGACACTATTCATGATCAAAAGGAAAAATTATAGTGGTTTAAAGTCAAACCGTTGTAAAGTGAGAAATTCCCCGCTGAAGCTACAAGTTTTTTTTTTTGTAGTGAGAATAAAGAATGAACAATAAATTTTTTAGAGTATGTTTTCCAACTCATGAATGCGTATATTCTAATTGTTGTTGGGGCATTCAAATCTTTTTCTATTTATAGCGTAGCTATGAGAATATCCGTTGTACACAGAGTTTCCCATTCAAGATTGTGTCTTTGGTTAGTGAGACATTAAATGTTTCTCCTATTGGAGCGTGTTTTTGAGTATATGGCCATATTTAATGTTTTAGGCAAAAGTTGCTTTTTGCTATAATCTTCCTGTTGAAGTTCAAATAAACTTTTGATCACCTGCAAAGAGTGTTAATATATATATATATATATATATATATATATATATATATATTCTAATATAATTTTAATTTCAAAACACTCTTTCCGTAAATATGAAAATAATTCGAAGTCATTTTAAAGTCCAGAATCATTTTCTAATAAAATAACTCAACGGAGGACTCGATACTATTTTAACTTTCAATACACTAGGTGACTCGAGAGTGACCTAGAGTGGATTTTGACTTATGAGATAACTTCCACAACACTCGAGCTTAATGCCTAATTAATCGTGCCTCAAATAGAATTACTTGGAATATGATTTTTTTCATCCTTATCATCATATATGAATTGATCGTTCCTGGCCCAATAAAACAAATCCCAATTCATTGAGGCTTTAATACAATCAAATATATTTGTAAAAAAAGAATAGTTTGTGTTACTTGTTGTTTAACTATAAGTTCTTGTTATTTCAAACAAGGGTTAAACATCATTTTCGTCCCGGAAGTTTTTCAAAAGAACTTGTGGATATTAATAAGGTTTTTCGGAAAAATGTCGTCCTAGAAGTGGTAAAAACGTAACAATGTTAACTTACTGTAACAGACCTAGATGGTCCACGTTTGTTGATTCATTTATGCTGAGATGGCATGCCTACATGTGTTTGCTCCAAAGAGTATAACACAGGTTAGCTCTAGACTATATCAAGGTTCATTTATGTCCACTAGAATTATTACAGAAGAAAACTAAATCTAGAATTTTTGTTTTCTCTAATTACTGTTCATCTGAAAATTTTAAAATTTATGCTCAACTTTAAAAATTCATAAGTAATTTTAGAAAAATTAAAATTTAGTGGCTCTAAGTTTTACTGAAAGCTCTTTTATAGTTATTTAAGAGAAAAATATTCTCAGAAACTCATCCATTGAAAAAAAAAATAAATTGATGTGAAATTTGTACTATCTATTTGGTCAAAAACTGTATTTCAGATTTTTAACACTAACTTTAAAAAATTACCATAAATTGCACATAACTCCAATTTAGGTATTCTACCTATAAATTTAAATCTCATTATGTAATTTAAGTGTGCCAAATTTTAGGGTCAGATTCAAACATTAACTTGATCAAGACACTGCTCAAAAGTCATTGTCTCATATAAGTCATACATATTGTCGTGAATATTTTACATACAACATTATGTTTCAAATTATCATGACATAAAAACAATAATATCCTATCATTATGCTCTTGCCCCTTGTTGGCTTAGACCCTATATACTTGATTAATTAAAGGAGTAAGATTTCAAAGAAATTTAAATAGCAAGTTACATTAATAAAAATATCAACAAGTTAGATTATTATGAAGCTAAGCATAATGCCACAGTTAGAGAATTATTTTATCTCATGCCAGCTCAATTATGCATCAAATCAAGACGTCACAATGCAAAAAGTAGCATTATATTATCATCTTTAGTTCACATATAACAATCAAGATAAGTTGAGTAATTTTGCTACCTTGATCAAATAATTTCTTAGCTCTTATTCTTGTTCTTAATTCCTTCTCCCCAAAATGTCAAACCTTATTTCAATATGATAAAAGGGAGTAGAACTATTAATATACATTTTATTAATTATGGTTTAAACAAAACCCCCTTAAACCCTTAGTCTTTTAACTTAATTTTTAGGGTTTTATTTCTATTAACTTAAAAATTATTCTCTTAGTTCATTCCTATATAGAATCCAAATATGAGTTTAGATTCATGAAAATTAAACTCCTCCCTTGTGAATAGCTCATGGCCGAGAGGTATGCTACACAAAATTTAAATTTCTAACTTTGATTTCAATACTTCCAAAACTTGTTTCTTAAGTTCATCCTACACCATTTTTTATTTTAAACACGTTGAAGACATCAAAATTAACACAATCAGTTCTTAGGATAGATTTCCCATGGTGGCCAAGAGGCCTACACAATTTCCATTATAAGAAAATTAAACAATCTCCATGAAATACTACTTAAACCACTATTCAATGCCTTTAACTTAGATTTAACATCAAAATCATATCTCCCTAGATTTTATATATTTCGGCCAGCATACATCCATAGAGATATCTTAATTTTCTAACCACCTAAACCATAAATTAACTAGCTAAAACATTAATTAAGATATTAAAAATATAAATTAACCTTTAATCCAAGCTTAGTGACCAAAATGGCTAACACTTCATTGTCTTAAAAAGTTAAGAATCTAAATTGCAAGAGGTTCCCTATATGTGCCGAATTTGCTATAGTGAGAGGGGGTGAGGTATTATTTATAGACTACAAGCTAAATGTTTAACCTCCAAGTTCACACTAATTACCAAGCTTAGGTGTCAACATGTCTTGGCTTCTTGCAACAATTTTCCCACTAAAAATAATCATAAATTAAATCATATTTTCAAGTTAAAATCCTCACCATTGTTGACTTGACAAATGGCACCATCTTGAACAAGAGAAAGCTAGGGTTATGACATGTTATATTAGTGTATTTTATACCGGAATAAATTATTATTCCCATTCCGATGTCTTAGGCACCATAATTAATTTTTATCAGTTCCATAATATATTCCTATCATTTTTATCTTTCAAAAGGTCTCTCCTTTATTGCCATCATAATTTTTATAGATGATAAAATAGAAAAATCAACTTAATCCCTATTATATAAACTTTACTTGGGAATTAATTTCTAGAGTTTTTAAGTTAATAAAAGACTTATGTATAATACATTATCTTTTATTAATTCCATGGATGCTCAAATGTGGAATCAGAGAGCAGATGATGAAGAGAGTTTCCTTTTTTTTTTTTTTTAATTTCAAAGATAACTCAATTACTTAAAAACATACAGCTTAGATATCTATATATTTGTAGATGCTAGTGCTAGAATTGGTGTCAATGAGCTGTGATACAAAAATTGACTTAGTTGAACTAACTAGATTTAGTTACTTCTCAACATATCTAGTGGGCCCCAATTATAAAATTGGTAACAGTTTAACATCTTCCATACTTTCTAAAAAGAAAAGTTAGAAAGTATTAGCAGTAATATTTTCTAGTGATACAATTATGAGACGATCTCTGAAATTGGTGATACAACCCCATAAAGTTTCTTAGCCAAATAGGTACTATTTCAAGTCTCCAAATAGATGTTTAGCTCAATTAATTCCTTAATCTCTTAATGAATTAATTAAACCCCAAATTTCATTACAAATCTTATGTTACTATATGATGCTAAATGAGTATATATCTATCACATTAGCAAAATCATTCATTCATCTCACAAATTTCAAATTCTCACATGATTTAGCTCAAGTTCTACATTCAACCTAGCTTTCTCAAGCATCAATCAAGTAAACTTAACAATCTTATTGGTGGCCATTAATCATAAATATAAAAAGGAAATATAATTAATCCATACAAGAAGTCAAAATAATCCTAGAATCAAAGGTTTGTTGACCCGTGGAAAAAACATGTACATGAACACAAACATGGAAACAAAACTAAAGGAAAGGAGAGTGGAGAAGAACTAGACAATCCACGTTTGTCGACCCACTTATACTGAGGTGGCATGCCCACATGGTATCCACCTGACTCTTTTTTTCAAGTCATTTACAAGTAATAAAAAAATTGAAATTCCCTAAATCCGAACAAACACCAAGAAGAAAAACAAAGATCAGAAAAAAAAAATCCTTAAATCCAGTCGACGATCTTGCCCCCTTCAAGGTCGACATCAGATCTGAGAGCAGGAGCAATTGTTATTTCGATTTTAGAGGTGTTTGGACTACAGATCCATCAACCTTGTCACTGTCGACACAACCTTCACCAAGCATTATTTTGACACAGCCTTCACCAAGCACAATTTCATCACAACCTTCACTAAGCACGGTGCCGGTAAATTTGCATTTTTCTGGGTTTGAATCGGGTCACTGGATTGTTCTAGGTAAGATTTTTGTTTGCTTTTGCTTTTTTAAATCTTTGCTTTGGGTCTGGAGATGTGCTTAAAATCAAAGAGAAGTGAATGTGAACGATCCAATGCCTTAATTCTAAAATCAAAGAACAGAGATGTTCTAGGTTCAATATTGTTCTATATCTAATTTTATTGTTCTAATATTCATATCAAAGAGACAGCAGCTCCCATGAATTCCTCATCTTTGGTTGACGGTGGGTTGAATGTGAACGATCCAGTGACTTTGTAATTTCTACTTGATTTCTCCTCTTCGATTTTTTGTTAATAGTTTTATGAAATAAGAATTCATGTGGCTTTTTGAACGTCTCTTTGGTTTAATATCTCTTTGAACGTCTCTTTGATTCGGGGCATTGTTAATTATTTTCTGATCTTTGTTTCTGAATTATCCTTGTTTCTGATTTGGAGAATTGCTTTTTGTTTTTTTGTTTTTTGTTTTACTTAGAAATCTGATTTGAAAAAAATAATTGAGGTGTATGCCACAGAGGTATGCCACCTGAGCATAAGTTGATTAACAAATGTTGACCGTTTGGTTTATTAGAGTAGGTTGACATTGCTACATTTTTGCTACTTCTAGGGTGACATTACTCTAAAAAAAATTCTGGTACCTACAGATTCTGTTGGGAAACTTCTAGAGCGAAAATATTGTTTAACCCTTTCAATCAATTTAAATCTCATGCAACTATACTGGTGGGAAAGGATTCTCTCGTATTCTTTTTCACCGTCATGTTCACTCCTCTTTCTTTTATTTCTGTGTTTTTTTATATTATACCATGATTAGGACGGTTCATATTTAAGTATTTTTTAATTTAATAAAATTATTATTAAAAATTTAAATAATAAAAAATAAATAATCAAATTCAAATCACATAAATTTGACCCAAACCATTTAAAATAGCAGTAAAGAAAAAAATTGTGGCAAAAAAAAAGCAATAAAGACAAAATAAAAAAAAATATTATAAGAGATCAAGTATGAACCATCCAGATATTAATCTTATGACTAGAAAAAGAAGAAGAGAGGAAGTGGATGTGATTTGTGAAGGAAAGAAGAGATAATCCTCTTCCCGGGTTGTCTCCATCCCGTCCTAGGTGTTGTGGGAAGGGAGTGAAGGACTGGGATGAGAATTTATCGGTTTGAGACAAGGGAGAGTTAGGACGGGTCTTAGCTAGACCCTCAGGACATCCAGTCCAGTCCCGATAGTGTTTATTTTTTTTAGAAAAAACAAAGAAAATACCACGTGCAGCAATGCAGGTGTAACCCTAGTTTCCTTTCCCCTTAGCCCTCACTCTCTTCAGTCTTCACTATTTAGCTTCACAAGGCATCCAGGCCCTTGACTCAGCATAATTGCCAGTTCCCCTCCGATTTAGGTCTCTCGTTCTTCATCGCCAGTCCCCCTCCCCTTACGACCTCGGTCGCTCCTCCGTGATAAGTCGTGCTATCTCTAATAGACCAGTACTCTATCGTCGTCACTTGTCTTGCAATTTCTAAATCCTCTTTAAGTCTCATGTACTCTACCGCCAGTCCCACTTTCCTCATGGCCTCGATCACTCCTTCGCGTCAATCCGTGCTGTCTCCAATAGACAGTACTCCACTATCATCCCTTAACTTCCAATTTCCAAATCGCCTTTAGGTCTCTTGTACTCAGTAGTATTCCAGGCTTGATGTAGGTTGCTTATTTTTAAATCCCCTTTAGGTTTCAATTTGTGTAGCTATTTGGTTTTATTTTGTCTCATTTGTTTAAAATCCATCATTTTGTTGTTCCATTTTTGATCCCACTCCCTATACTCGTATCCATTTTTATGAAAACCATCATTTAGGTTACACATTGGAGAGTACTCGTGTTTGTTCTTCATGTCATATTTAGTTCTCCAACAATTGATGCAAACACCATGAAACACTTAAAGTTTAGTCTCACTCCTTGCTTGAATTATTACTCCAACTATGTATATCCATTTCCATGATCTTTTTTCAATTATTTCCCTTTTACTTGTTCTCTAATTTTATCATAACATGACCTAGATGATTTGGTGAGACTTTATCATTTTCTAAAACCATTTATATTATTGACTTTCTCTCTTGTGCTACATCCCTGAGGCTGACCTTCACAATTTCCATCATTCACTTTCTGTCTAATGTTCCTTGACGGGAAAAGTTCTAAACATTTTCTTTGATTGGATTGGTGGAAAATAAATACTAGCAAGTACAAAGTCATTTAATTGATTGCATGTGACATTTTTGCCATGCTTGTCTCCACTATGTCTTCAGAATCCGCATTCAGTACAAGGGCTATGTCATTGATGACTTCAGAAGTTCGCTATCCTCTAAGATGGTTAAAACGCTAATTTGTACACAAAATTGGTCATCTCCATTTACATTCAAATTAAAAGAATTTGATATTGATAACTTCAACGAAACCTTAGAAGCAAAAAATGGTATTGATTATATTATATTATTTATTTTATTTATTAGATGATTTTATTTTTCTCTTTCTCACATGTCTATATTTCTTTGTAGATGAAGCAATAACTTTAGTGGGTGAAGTTGAAGAATTGAAGTAAAACATGTCTTTAGTCTTTGTATCTTTATTTCTTTGTTCTATTCCCAGGATTGATTTATTTTTGTGTTTTTTTATCCCCCTTATTAGGGCTAAGCAAAGCGCCCGTAGCCCGGTGCACCATCTAGGACTGGGGTGAATTTACCCATTTTAGCCTCTGCCTAAAATAAGCTCATAACAAACAGGCTTAAACGAGCGGACGTAGTGAATCATACGGACTGGCTACGGGTTGCCCGTGCCCGCCCATATATGTATATTAATATTATGAATTAAAAAAAATATAAGAGAGACAAGGGTTTCACTTCTTTTCTTTAGAAGATTGCTCAGCCACTCCATGCATCTACTTCCAATGACGAACTCGAAGGTCAAAGCAGTAGCACGAACTCGACTTTGCTCCACCGCCACCTCCACCTCCACCTTCAATTAGCCTCCATCTGGTTTGGCTTCTTTGACATTTGGGCTCTTTAACAGTTTGACTCGTCGTCTTCTCTAAAACCAACAGTAAGTAACTCCTATCCTTGTTCTTTCTTCCATTTCTTCCACTCAAGCATTACTTTTAGTAATTTTCTTCTGGTAAATCAAAAAAATGACTTCTTGTTGTTTTTATTCATAATTTGATATGACAAGAATCTGGACCATTCATTAGAAATTATACTTATGAGTTATGTGTTCTCTCTTTAAATCTTTATTTTTTTTTTTCAAAATTCTAATTTTTCTTTTAATTTTCTTCATATTGATTGATTTGCTTATCTAGGTATAGAGATATATTACTCTAAACTTGTACACAGAGCAACTAAGTGTTAGCTGGATGTTCCAATTCCTATGGTCTATAGAGGACACGTTTGGTTCCTTTCAGGGTGGTATGTTTGGCTTCTAGCCGTAGTTCAGGTGGTGACATAATGTTATGCTCTTTGTTCAAATCCAAATGATGGCAATAACATATTCTCATGTTTTCCCTTCTTTGCGATTAGTGGGTATACCTTGGTACGAGATCCACACTTTAACAAAGGGCTTGCCTTCACTGATAAAGAAAGGGACGCACACTTCTTGCGAGGTCTTCTTCCTCCACCAAGTATTTCACAAGAAACTCAGGTCAAATAAACTCTAACTTGAAGATATTCCAAACATCTTTTATATTATTACATATTATGACTTGATAAATTAGAAATGTGTTTGATAAACAGGCTACCTATATCAGTTTATTTCCATACGAGTTTATCCCAACCCGTTTATTATGAGTTTAAACGGGCTCGTATATGGGGTTGGGCTAGCCTGTGGTCATTTAATATTAAACGGGCAGGGCACGGGTTGATTGTCAGGCCAATTCACTTTGCTTGTTGTACACCCCTACCCCTTATATGGATGAATTGCCATTTTATATCAGGGAAGAATGTTGGTAATTGGTATTCAAAGGCAGTTGTTGTGGCATTTTTTTGTTCTTACAGCACTTGATTAGCGAGTAGATTTTTTATTTTAAGTTGGGATTTGGGAATTTCTGTCCCGGTCCTGAAACACGAGATGCGAAATGCGTCTTGTGTACTGGTTTAGGACGAGATACGAGATGAAATTGTTTCGTTCCTAACTCATCTCGTGACGACCCCTACTAATATGTACATGAAGTAAAGAATTAATTTAAAGAATTATTTCATGATGTATTCACCAAAGAAAAAAGGAAGTGTTCGAATTATTTGGTTTCTTCAGAGCCTTTTTCTGCTTTTTTTTTCCTTTAAAAAAAAGAGGTATTTTTCCAATTTTAAAATTTCCTTAAAAAAACATTGGTATTGTGATGTTAATTGTTAATTAGAATGAAAGGAAGTTCATAATTTACCAAGAGTTGTATAAACCTAAACTGCATAGACTTGAACAAAATTGGGTTAATATGTGAATTTTTCCCAAAAGAGCAATGTTGCCATGGGAGAGCTTTTGGGGTTTAATGTCGCCCGAAAATTTTAAAATGTAGTAATATTGCCTCAACTCTTTTAAAAATTAATATTGACAGTTAAAAAATTGACATTAATTGTTAATATTTTAAAAATAAGAGTAATATTATTCTATTTTAATATTTTTGGGTCAATCTTAGTGTGTGTTTGGGATCACTTTTAAGAATAGATTATAGATCCAAACTATGATTTTGTAAGATATGGGCCAAATAAGATTTTTTTTAAAAAAAATCAATTTTAGAACTCAAACCATGGTTTGGAGTCCAAAACCATAGTTTGAGAATAATTGATCTCTTTGTAATTTTTTGGTGCCCCCTTGCCATGGTGAGTTTTTTATTAATTAATAATTTAAATTTTATTAATTAAAAAAAAGCTAAAACAAATAAAATCTAATTTAATTTCTTATTTAAAAATGTTGGGAAAAAGATAAATTTGCCAATAAAAGTTACAATCTTCCATATTTTTCGATGGTCATCTAGATTGGTTCTCTAATAAAGTTTTTAGTAGAAAAAAATAAAATTTAGATAAATATTATAAAATTTTAATTTATTCAAATACATGTGTATATGTATTATTTTGTAATCATTTAAATAAAAAATTTAAAATTAAATTTATTATTTATATAATTATCATATTAGTTTATGTCTTTTTTAGTAATTGTCTATGAAAAAATAATTCTGCTATTAATCATCCAAACATCTCCAATTTTTAAAATTACTTTTTTCTCAGAATTTATTCTTTTCAAAATCTATTCTTCTCAAAATCTATTCTCCTAAAAAGATTTTCGGTGCCTGAGTGAAAACTTCCGTCCCTCTACCCAACAAAATTATTTGGCTGCACCTAAACCAAACAAAAAGCCCACTTCCATGCTTGTCTTTGAAAATATATACAACTGGTGATTCACTCAATGAGAAGACGTAATTCCTTATACATAATCTTCTTTCTCAACACTTTGAAATTATCTCATATTCTTGTCTTTCTACATCAATCTACTTTATAACTATCACTCCGTCTTTCTTATATTCTTCTCAAAACCCACTGAAGTTACTAAATATGACCATAAAAAATCATGAGCTCTTTCTCCTTTTTCATCTTCTTCCTCTCTTCATCATCACCATCTTTCCTTCTTTGTCTCTCTCTGAGAGTCTCGAAGATGCTTTCTTTCAATGCTTCTCATCAAATTTAGGAAACCCTCATAATTCGTCTTCACACCTTATTCTCACTCAGAACGACACTTCATTTCAACCTCTTCTTCAATCCTCCACAAGAGACCTCAGATTCTCAAACACTTCCACCCCAAAACCGAAACTCATTGTCATTCCAAACAACGTCGTTCACATCCAATCAGCTGTACGTTGCTCAAAGCGACAAGGTGTCCAAGTTAGAGTCCGAAGTGGTGGCCATGACTATGAAGGTCTCTCTTATACCTCGGACCAAAACCAACCTTTCATCGTAATCGATCTTTCCAACGTTAGATCCATAACCATAAACCTCGAAGATGAAACAACTTGGGTGGGAACAGGAGCTACACTTGGAGAATTGTATCATGCAATTGCAGCTTCAACTAACGTCCATGGCTTCCCTGCAGGAAGCTGCACTACAGTAGGTGTAGGAGGACATATCAGTGGTGGTGGGTTTGTTACAATTTTCAGAAAATACGGTTTAGCAGCCGACAACGTTGTTGATGTTATAATGGTGGATTCTAATGGGAAGATACTGAATCGAACGTTAATGGGGGAAGATCTGTTTTGGGCTGTACGAGGAGGAGGAGGATCAAGCTTTGGTGTGATCACTGCATGGAAAGTTAACCTAGTGCGTGTCCCTCCAACTGTAACAATATTCGAAATTTCAAGAACTTTACAAGACGATGATGCTCCAACACTTTTCCAAAAATGGCAAAATATTGCAGACAAACTCCCAGGAGAGATGTTGCTTCATGCAGTTATGGGAGTTGGGAATTATGCAACAGGGAATGGTTCATCTTCTAAAACTGTAACATTTTCTTTCACAGGATTATACCTCGGAGAAGCTAACAATGTTACGATTTTGATGAACAACACTTTCCCAGAACTGAATTTGCAGAGAAATAACTGCATGCAGATGAGTTGGATTCAATCTGTGGTGTATTTTGCAGGATACTCAATGAACACCTCCATGGACGTGTTGCTTCAGAGAAACCAAACATTTCAAAGCTTCAAAGCAAAATCTGACTATGTAACAGAACCAATTCCTAGGTTTGGATTACAAGGATTATGGAACATACTTGTGGAGGAGAATCAGAATTCACCAGTGTTGATATTCTCACCTTATGGAGGAAGAATGAGTGAGATTTCAGATTCAGAAACTCCATTTCCACATAGGAATGGAATCATATATGGGATTCAATATTTGGTGTATTGGGATTATAATGAAGAAACAGATGAACATGTGGAATGGATGAGGTGGCTGTACGAGTACATGACGCCGTACGTTTCGAAGAATCCGAGGGCATCTTATTTGAATTATAGAGACCTTGATTTGGGAGTGAACAGAGGTAACTGTTCGAGCTATGAAGAAGCAAGATCTTCATGGGGTTATAAATATTTCAAAAGTAATTTTGAAAGATTGGCCAAAGTGAAAGCTGCTATTGACAGTGGCAACTTTTTCAGGAGCGAGCAAAGCATCCCACCATTGTTTTTGTGATAGTTTGTGCTGAACTTAAGTTGCTAAATAAATGATGGTAAGGATTAGGGCTCATTGTATGAATAAAATATACTCTTTCTAATCTTGCTAGTTAATTTTTTTAAATAAATTATGAAAGTTAAATAAATTAGTTAATTATAATTATAATATAAGAGTTAATTGAATAATTTAGATATATTAAAAAGTGTATAATATGAATCCGTTTTAAATGATTAAATTTAATTATAATTAATTAATTTATTTGATTTCTTTAAAAGAAACCATATGCATATTGTCTTGACAATATAAACATCAACATGGCATTTACATGTCATCCGGTAAGTTTTCTACACAGGTTCACCAAAATTTTCGTAATCGTAATTTTTTTTTTATAACCATATAATTGTAAAACATTAAAAGTATTTTGTCACTATAAACTCAAGGGGGTCTAAAGAATTTTTAAGAAATATCGTCCAATAATAATCACTATATCATATATTAATCTCATCCAATAATTTTATTTCATTTTTGCTCAAAGCTTTTTTTTTATTTCATTTAAAAGAAAATAGGGCAATTATGGGTAAACAAGAAATATTTTTCAAACTACTTAATTAACAAGCAGAATATAACTTACAAGCATTTTATTAGCTGTAATCTATCATTCTAATTAGAAAAGAAACAACATACAATAAACCACAAGGACAAAATAGACTTCATAGACTAAATAAAAAAATATAAGACTTCATAGAATTTGATATCCCTATCATCTTTGAACCTTCTCAAAAAAAAAAAAAACAAAGAAAAGACATTAAATAATAAAATCATCACAAAAAAATCCTTACTAATGACTTGTTTTGTATTTTTCTTGTTCATTATATTCCCATTTGATATCAAACAGACCTAAGGAGATACATGTTGGAAAAATATGAGTTTTAGGTGATTTGAATCATGCTCAAAGACACTATTTTTAAAGAATTATTCTGCCTCCAAAGATATATCTTAGAATTAAACATGCTCTTCTTAAAAAATATTTACAAGCATTAGTTCAAGTGGAAGGACTTTGGCCACTTAAATATGATGTCTTAAATTTGAATTCAAGTCTTTGTGAATATAAAAAATATCTTTAAAAGAGTTATTTTAATTAGCCTCACAATGCTTTAATATAACTCGGTTAGATATAGCCGTATATAAAAAACTAAGGAAACAAAACTATACAGTAATAATATTTGGATAGTTTATTAATTTTTATAAAAATTTAATTATAAGAAAAATTAGTGTTTAGATAGTTTATTGATTTTCGTGAAAAATTGATTGAACAAAAAAAATTAGTATTTAGATAATTTATTGGTTATCATAAAATATTAATTATAGAAAATATGAGGTGTTTGATTTTGTCTTAAGTTTTGGTGATATCCAAACACCCACTTTATAATATTAAAATACCAAAATGAAGCCTTGTACGAAGTCAAATGACTAAATATGCACTCTTGTCAAATTTAAAAACTCTATAAATATATTGGTAATTTTCATAAAATTCTAATATAAAATAACCATAAACAATTGAAATTATTCTAAATACTATTCATCCTAATTAACAAGCTTCAAACTCATATATGGTAGCTCTTCTTTAATGCAGCTTCTCAAGTTCTTCTATAAACTAATTAAAATTCACCAACTACAATCTTCTTAATTACCAAATCAATAAGTTTGGTTGATAATTCTCAAATGCCAACTGCTCTAATTTAAGTGATAAGGATGGGATAAAGGTAGGAAATGATGAATGGAAAATCACAAAATATGATTGAAGATTAAAGTATATATTTGATCATTTATATTTATATTAAGTTTTATTTTAATTTCTTAAATTTATAAAATGTATTTTTAGTCTTTTAATCTTAACAAAGTTAGTTTCCTTTAATAGAAAATGCTGAATCATCAAATTTAATTAATGAGTAGTGAATATGTAATTAAATACTAATAAATTATACTTATATTTTAATCCTTTTGATATAATATTTTTATGTTGACAAAAAATATAATATTTTTATATTTAAATTAAAAATAAATCAAACAAAAACATAAAACGTTATTTTTTTTGCTAACATAAAATTATCATATATTTTTGCTTAATTTATTTTTAATTTAAGGAAAATTAATATGATAATTTTTATAGTTTCACCTAATTTTACATTAAACCTTTATAGTTTTTTTTCTTTTTATCCTATTTTGCTAATTATTTATTAAAATTTTCCCCCTTAGAATCTGTTATGCTCCGTTTAGTATTATAGAAATTTTTTTAATAGAAATAAAAATATAATTAAAATTGAAAATTGAAAATTGAAGTGGAAGTATGGTGGAAGTGAAGATTTAAAGTGTTTTTGTTATAATTATGGCAGTAGGAGTGGAAGTAAAATTAATATATTAATTTTAATTATAAAATAACTAATATAACCTTCCAATAAAACCCTAGCCTACCAACACCCTCAGCCACCATAGAACAACCATCAGCTTCCACAGAGACGACAGACAGCCACAAGCGGCCACCATTAGTCATCAGAAACTACCTAGGGACAAGAAATTAAACCATAACCTTCAAATACTAGCAGCCTTCGACAATCACATAATCGAGCAAGGATGAAGAGAACGAACACTTAAGACGGCGACAAATCTAGATGGATCACTAACACAAGCAATAGATCTATGGGGTCGACAAAGATTAAGGGATGGAGGTTGAAGATGGGTGGGGCGATCAACAATATCGAAGAAGATGAAGAACGGAGACCGAATCTGAAATTTCGACCTTCTCTCTTCCTTCTTATTCTCCGACCTTCAGCTCGAAAGATTCAGATTTGACCACTCAGATATGAAGTCGACAGTGGCAAGGCTGATAGAGAGGGACATCGGTGGCAAGGCTGATAGAGAGGCTAATATGAAGTCGATTCAGATCTGAATATCTGTTGTTACCTTCGTCTTTCATTCAAGTTGAACAAGGCTGAGTTTAACTGAGGTGGCCTGATGCATTGCACCCTCTTCCTCACCTGCACCGCCTCTCCCTCACAAGGTGTACTATTTCTTTGGCCTAACGACTTGGGTTTATAGGCCTGCGCCTGCGCATAACAGAGAAATAAAATATGGCCACGTGTATATTGCATGCGAGAATGTAATAATCACCTAAAAAGCCTATTTTTTGTCTGTTTTAAAAAAAACTTAAATATATATAACTTCTCAAAATTTAGAGTCAATTGTACGTAATTATTTTAAAAATTTAAATTAATAATCCTATTATTTTATATTTTAATTATTAAATTTTTATTATTAAAGTTACAAGTTTTTACAATAGCATATTTTTATATTTTTATTATATATTATTTAAAAAATAATATTTAATAATTAATACATAATTTTAAATCGTCTATATTTTATATTTAAATAATAGATAACTAAATAAATATTTTTTTTTAAATATTTTATATTTTTAAAGTATTTATTTTAAATATTTAAAAAATATTTTAAATTATATATAAAGTATAAAGTGTTATTTAAATATTTTATATTATATCAGTATTTTATTTTAAGTATTTAAAAAATTTAAAATTATATGTTAAGGGTTAAATGTTATTTTTTAAATGATATGATATGTAATAAAAAATATAAAATTTTTATATGGTAAAAACTGTTAATTTTAATGATAATTTTAACTGTAAAGACTTAAAGTTTATAGGGTTTTACATAATTTAGCTTTAAAAAAATTAATTATATTTTCATTTCAACATAATTTATATATTTACAATGTTAGTTTGGTGAGATTAATTTTAATTTTGAAGTTATTTATAAATATAAATCATAACGGTACGGTTTAAAAGATTGGATGAGTTTAAGCTATTGTGGGGAGATGATCCAACAAACAGACCATTTTAAAGGTTGAGGATCAAGGGCACAAATGGCAAAGAACACGTACTACCTTAATGAAGGGGACCACCATTGAAGAAAAGGACAAGGGAGAGAACGGGATGGGGAAGGAGGATGAAGGGATAGTTTTACAATAACTAGGTGTGAGTGTTGTCAAAGATAAAAAATATATTTATATTATATAAAAATATGAGTTTGATTGTTATGTTTATTATGAGAATTTATTTAATAAATAATCTTATAAAATTTTTTATAAATAATTTTTAAATTATAAGATTGTATTTTAATTTTAGTAAAATATTCCTGTTAAATTTATTTAAATTTTTTTATAAAAAAAATATAGGTGTCTTTTTGGTGACGAAGATGGAATTTTTTGGCCAAGTAACAATATGGGCCATTCTGTGAACAAAGGGCCTCGGCAACATCGTCTCCGATGGTAATAGTAAAGAAACAAAAAAAATAGTAACAAACTAAAATAGTAAAGAAACAAGGCGAGTGCTGCAAAATCTGCAACTACGCTAAACAGGAACATTATTGCTTAGGAGAAATTTGTGGTTCTTTGCATGGAGAGTATTGTGTACTATATATATATATAAAAGATCAAGATAAATTATTTTAAAATATTTATATTTATATTTATTTTTTAAATTAATTTGTCTAACTTATAAATTTATATATAATATAATAATACTTAACATAAATTATAATTAAATTATTTATTTAATTTTTTAAATTTTATTAAATTTTATTAAATTTTATATTAAATAGTTAAAAGAGTATATAATATTATTTATATCAAATGTTAGTCAAAGGATTGAGATCCACCTGTCCAAATAAAAGATTTAGTGCCTGCTTGGGAGCAGAGGTGAAAAATCAATTTTAGGTAAAATCTTAATTTAGGAAAATTTAAAACAAACAGTCATTTTTATCCAGAATTAATTTTGACAAAAACTATAGTTTTGAATAAGCTACTAAAAATAGCTTTTAGAATAGTAAAATAACTTATGGACTATCCAATTATTATCTTATCCCTATTTTTTTTATACCCTATCTCCTCTCTTATATTTCTTCTCTACCTTCTCTCATCTCTCATACTTTAATTAAATCATACCATTTTTGATAATTTATCAATATAAAAAGTAATTTTACTACTAATCATTCAAATATCTCTATTTTTAAAATATATTTTTTTAAAAATCTATTCTCCAAAATCTATTCTTTTTAAAATTTATTTTTTAAAAATTAATCCAAATATGCCTTTAGGCTGAAGTCCAACGGGCCTTTGATCAATTGTAATTTGTAGGGTTGCACTAAAATCAAGTATGACTGGGTTAGGCATCTACCTGTGGTTTAGTATGAAAAAAGATTACCCGATAGTCAGCTCAATTGCTTTCTAAAATTTTTTATAACAAATAATGGGTATAAAAAGAGATTGGACTAAAATTTTGGACCTAAGGACCAATTTGGTCATGTTGGATCTAGGATTGAGACTAAGTTGAACTTGATCCACCGGGTAATTGGATCAGTCCAAGTGGTCTAGCTATTTTTGTCATCGTTGTTGTTGTTACAATTGGTTTTCCTTGAATGGTTGTTTGGTTAGTAGAACAATATAAGATTAGCATAAATATATTAAATTATTAATATAATAGAAATAAAATAATAAATATATTAATGGAGGGAAAGAAAATAATAAATATATTAATATAATAAAAAAATATAATTATTATAAAGTCTAGACTATCCAGTCATGTGACCTTATCGAAATCCAATTCAACCAAACTATCAAATTGGACCCAGTCTGACCTAGTACTGCTTTAGGCTTCTTTTACTATACCGAGTTGTGTTCGGGATAGCGGGCATGGTTCCAAATTTCTTGTGTAGCCCTAATAATTTGTAAGTTTAAGTGTAGACTAATGTCAAATAAAACTTGACTTTTTTAGAAGAATAATAATGTTCATCCATTTTAGACTTATTTGGACCCCATTTGAGGAAGCAAAATAAATTAAGTTTCAAATCAAGTTACATATGTATACTTTATATTTTTTTTTTATTCGGCTTCTTTACAAAATCAAGCCCTCTACATTCAACCAACAGCATTCAAAAGCTTAATAAAGTAAGAGTAATAATTAATTTACGTCTTTTCTAAACTATCAAACCCTAAATATTATTTTTAAAAAATTATAATATTCATCCTATCTATAATATAGTATCTAATTAGAAAATTGATCTTAATCTTAAATATATATTTTTTATATTTATTTTTTTAAAATTATCTATATTAATATTTTTTTAACAATAAATCAAGTAAGAGATAAAAAAAGAAAATTAAAATAGATAGTTAGAATATTTTAAAAAATATTATATATTTATTATTTAATTAATTTTTTTAATTTAATTAAATTAATTAAATATATTTTATATTATGGATTGAATGAAAATTATTTATATTTTATATAAAAATTATTTAATTTTCAAGTTTTAAATATATAATATAATATATTTTTAATTTTATTTATAAGATAAATAGAGAATATTTGTCTATGCAGCGATAGATATGAGTAAAGATATAAAGTCGTTAAATTTTAAGATATCGGTAAGAAATCAAAACTCCGGGAAGCGTGGAGTGGATGAACGGACACACTCACTGTGAAGTCAAAACTCTTGAAGAGCAGAAGCAGTATTTACAATTTTTTTCGGCTCAAGTTCTCCTCTACTCAGCTATTCGAATCGAAGGAATCCCTAGACAGACACTCACTCACTCAGTCTTACTCTCTTTCAGCTTGCTCATCGTCATCGATCCTCAGACCTGCTCCTCTACCGGCCGCCGCTCCTCCGTCCTTGCTTGTGCGTTCTCTACGTTCTTCCATCCTCGGCCGTCCGTCCCGTCCTTGCGCGCCGACCACCGATCAGTGAGCTTTGTCATCTCTTTCAAGTTCTAGCTCATAGTTTCTCTCGTTCTCTCAAAGGTCAGATCCAAGGATCCATTCTTTTGGTTGTTGTTTCCTGAAATTACTATTGCTTCTCCTTATTCTGCTTGTGTTTTTTTTTTCCCGGTTTCAGATTAAAGTCTTCAACCTTTTAGTTCGTGCAAAAAGATTAACTTATCTTCTATTACGGGTCTGGTTTCCTTTTTATGATTATTTATGGTGTAATGTCAGAACAAATTTTTGAATGCTTCCTTGATATTTTAGTCATTATGAATCTGATTTAGATAATTTTAGTCATCCCAATTTTATCTTGGGTTTCTATCGTTGCTCAATAATAGCAGAGAAATGAGTTGTGACTGTAAGAGAAACCTCAATGAAATGTCAAACAAGTACAATTGCAAAAGCTGTGGCCGCTGGTTGTGTGGGAAATGTATGCAAGTTTCTGAATTTTCCTGATCTTCAATCTGTTAATCTGCAAAAGGTCAAGGAGGAAATTAGTGTTTACTCGTAATAAAAGAGGGGAGATTTAATTACAAGGTAATAGAGAGCAAAAGGTCATTACTCGTAATAAAAATTAATAAACTTAATTATCAGACCAAAATAGAAATGACAAATCTGCAAAAGGTCATTATAAACTTAATTGCTGAGGTGTGCGCTTAAGATGTTCTCTTTCTCATTTTTGAAGACTTTTCTGTTATGCTTCGGTGTTTTTACTCAAATTATTTGTAGTTATCTTGGTAGAGAATGTCCATGACAAGTTGACAACATATACTCGTTATATATAACATCATGTTAGAACGGATTTATGTTGCGTGGACTGTCCTTTATCCTAACAGTATTTGGGTTCCTTGAAAAATGTGATATAATTAATCAATTAATTGTTAGCAAAATATGTGGAATATATATTAGTTATTCAGTTTAGAGTTCCCTTTTCCTTTTACATTTTAGTTCTGCTAGGTCATACATTGTTGACAGCAATGCTTGTTTCTGGTTTCAGGCTACAAGCACGCCATGGGGAGAGAGAGTGTCTTTTGTTTTTAGTCCAGAGTGTGATCTAGTGGCCAAAGCCTTACATGTCAGCCCATTTATGGTACGCTTTCTATCTATGCTCTTGTATTTGCAATTTCAAATCACATGATAGTTCTCTGGTGGATTTGGAAATTGTTGGCTCCTATCTTGGTATCCCATTATCTCAATATTTTTCTTTTTAATTTTATTTTATTACTACATGCTATTCAGTAACTTTTGTTTGCAATCTTCCCAACTGAAACTATGTTTGTAGTCTGCTGATATCCAAATTCCTTTTCCACTGATAAATTACAAGAGAAAAAGCCTCTCTTGGTGTTTCTTGAGACAGAGAATATTAACTTTCTACTATTTGATTGAAGATTAGAAAAAAAGTGGGAAAAAATGTTTTTGTGTTTTAACCTGCAACTAAATGAGGAAGACAAGAGAGAGAAAAGATGAAAGAAGAAAGTGAAATGGGAGTAGAGCTGAGTTAATTCATTACTCAAGTAACAGTGTACATATAATATAGAATGAGATACGTGGCAAATTTAGTTACAGACTTGATTACAAACTAACTCAACGAATTTGAAGCTAATGAAAACTAGCCGTTTTCTTTGAAATCTCCTGTCATTACATATAATGGAGAGTTATAATGAGTGTTTGGCCAGTTAATGAGCTTAAAGTTTGCTTCCTGTTTGAATCCTTGGGTTCTCTTGTTCATGTTCCCAGATAGGTGAATATTGCTTATTGCTTCAGACTGTGTACTCTGCTTGATGTTCTGTCAGGGTGGTTAGCAACAAATTTTAGTCCGTAGTTCATGGAATCTCCGGTTTGAAATTTAATTTAAAACTGTTTGTTTAAGCTGCTGATTGGAAAAGAACAATCTGTTTGTTTCTCTGTGAGGGAAGGGGGCAGGGGAGGATAGCATTCCCTTAAATTGTTTCAGCTAAGGAATATTAGCCTTGGTCTACATTCTGCAGGGTCTTGGGTTAAGGTTAAGGGTGTGACAGGAGTTATTGAAGATCATTAACTAATACTATCATTAATTTCTTTCAATTGTTAGGGTAAGCACTAAGCACTAACAGCTTGAAGTTACAAGCTAGATTGAACCCACAACCTTTCACTTATAGAAATACTTCCATGCCACAAGGTCATTGGCTATCATTAGGTTTTCTAACAAACAAAATATTAATGATCTTTTCATCCGAGGATACCAAGAACAGTCTCCAGAAAATGTAGAGCATAAAGTTATGATTGATGATGTGGCTGAATATCTGATGCTAGGGAAAGATAGAGAAATGAAGGGAAGGAAGACTTTAGATTTATTAAATGAA
The DNA here is from genome assembly GCA_037074615.1 of Leucaena leucocephala. Taxonomy (NCBI): domain Eukaryota; kingdom Viridiplantae; phylum Streptophyta; class Magnoliopsida; order Fabales; family Fabaceae; genus Leucaena; species Leucaena leucocephala. The sequence continues at coordinate 4,838,177 of CM073527.1, forward strand.
TCTTGGCATACATGCAGCATCTCATGGTTTGCCTTTTATATTAGTCAATATGGTTAAACTAATACGATAGTCTCAATGTAGTTGCTTAGAAATGTTTTCCCTCATTATTTGTAAGCATCTCCCCAATTTTGTTGTAGGATATGCTTGGGAGTAGGAATGTTAGAGCAAGTGATCCTGGAGACAATTTAACTGTCTCAATCTCAGTTCATCACCCAGAGCATGCGTGCTACTTTACGGCCTCTCTAAAAGCCAAAAAATTGGACCCATTATCGGAGCCTGATCATTCATTCTAAATTGGATTTCAAGCTCGGACTGAGTCACTGAATCAAGCTCAGACTTGTTGGCTATGTGATAGGGAGAGAAGATAATAAAAGTAACAAGAGAAGAACCTAGAGAAGAATTGGATTTCAGATTTTCTAAATTTGTCAGCCTTTGAATAAAGCCGAGGAGCAGAGACACGGGTTGTTGATGATGTTGTTTAGGAAAGGAGAGTAAAAGGGGCAAGCCTTGTCGTTTTAGAAAATCCAGGAGCACAAATTTATCCAAAAATAACATCAAAAAAATTGTGCAAGCCCCTGAGCCAAATATATAAACTACTCTACCCTTTCCAAGTAATGGAAGTGAAGTCTTTTCTCACCTTTTCGCACCGTATATGCCCTATCTCAACTACGAAATCAAGTTGTCTGCTGATGTCCTCTCTTAATAAAGATTCTGAGAGTGCTCCAGAGCGCAAGGTATTCTTCCTCTACTGTTTATACATGTGTGCTTGAGATGAGTGCTATCATTTCATCTTTTAGCTTTGTCAATTATCAAATTTGCAGAGCATGCGCTCGTCCCTTACTAAGCTTGTTTAATTTTCAAGATGAAAACATCTGAAGACCAGTGGTCACTAAGTATTAGCTTTACCTGAAAATATAAAGTATATATCTCGACTCTAAATTTATGTAATTTGAAGTTTGTATTTAATTATGATTTTTTTAATCCCCTGTTGCCTCTCTATGAGTGCTGATGTTTGGTACTGGTGCAATCCAGTTATATGATAGTTGTTACTTCAATAACTTGTTCCACTGGGTGGAAATTGTAAATTGTTTTTGTTATTGTTTATGGATGAACTTTATTTATACTTTGAGCATGGCGGAGCCAGAAAATATGCTGTACCGCCCTTTCTATTTTGTAAGGGACCAGAAAATTGGGTCTTGTATGTGTTTATGAGAAAAAGGTTGCCCCTGTTTCTATAAAGCTAGTTATGCCCCTGCTTGAGAGTTTATGTTTCCTGCTGTGCTAATGTCATTTTCTTTTGGTTGTGCTTGAAGCAGATAATCTGGCGGCGGAAGCAAGCAGGTCATTTTAGGAGCAGGGATAGCAATGTAAATTGCCCTTCTTTGCCGGGAAAGTCGATTAGGAAGAGAATGTCTCAGCAACTTGAAGGGCTTTCACATGAAAACGCTGTTGATCGTTGTCTGCCTAAAATGCCTACACTATGTGCGTTAATGCTTTATTATGCAGATAATGGCCTCTTTCCTCAAGCACAGACTACATGGGACCAGCTCATAAATAGTTCTTTTGTGCCTAGTCTTCAATTCATTTCAAAATTATTTGATGCCTATGGGAAACATGGGCATTTTGGTGAAGTGATGAAAATGCTGCGATACACGAATTCAAGGAACTTTGATATACTACCAGATGTTTACTCACTGGCTGTCACTTGCTTTGGAAAAGGAGGGCAACTGAAACTGATGGAAGACACATTGAAGGAAATGGTTTCAAGGGGTTTCCAGATCGATGCTTTGACCGGTAATACCTTTGTTAAGTATTATAGTATTTTTGGCTCTTTGGAAGAGATGGAAAATGCTTATGGGCGCCTCAAGAGATCTAGAATTTTAATAGAGAAGGAATCAATTAGGTCAATGGCCTTGGCATATATGAAGGAGAAGAAGTTCTATGAATTGGGTGAGTTCGTGAGGAATGTTGGTCTTGGCAGGAGAAATGAGGGGAACCTGTTATGGAACCTTCTGTTACTTTCTTATGCTGCTAATTTTAAAATGAAAAGCTTGCAGAGAGAATTTTTGAGAATGGTTGAAGCTGGTTTCTGCCCTGATGTGACAAGTTTTAACATTCGTGCTCTGGCCTTTTCAAGAATGCAATTATTCTGGGACCTCCACCTTAGTATTGAACATATGATGCACGAAAATGTGGTTCCTGATCTAGTGACTTATGGCTGTGTTGTTGATGCATACTTGGATAGAAGGATTGGAAAAAACTTGGACTTTGCTCTGAAGAAGATGGACCCAGATGTTTATCCACAAGTATCAACCGATCCATTTGTGTTTGAGGCTTTAGGCAAAGGAGACTTTCACTTGAGCGCAGAAGCATTTTTGGAATTCAAGACACAAAGGCAGTGCACTTACAGGGATCTGATATTAAAATATCTTAGGAAACACTATCGAAGAAATCAGATATTTTGGAACTACTGACTAATTAGCAAAATGATTGTACTAATCTGTCTATAAAGTTTTGATATTTCACATTTAGTTGTTACTATTCTTCTCCCCTATGTTGTAGTGCAGCCTTGAATCCGGAGAATCATTTATTTATTTATTGAATAAAATGAAATATGGCGGGTTATTGGCCCTATAGGAGATTTAAATTAAGTAATGAACCATTATTTATTGAGATTTTAAATTAACAGCGTCTAAACTTTTTCTCCCTATTAGTCTTTTTTTAATATTTAATTTTTTAAAATAGAGTTGAATTTATTTATAATCTAAAAATAGAATCTAAAAATAGAGTGAAATATTTTTCTCTCTCTAGTTAATCAAATATGAGACAAGATATTGGTCAAAGGATTAGCCTTGACCAGTCCAAGTGATCAATTTGGGCTAAAATTAAACAGGCCTTCTTCCATGACCCTTTTTTCTTATTTTTGTGGATTTAATTGGCGAAGGGGTGAGATATGATTATTTAGAATATATTGGATCCCTAAAGAGTACTATTTTATTGTGGTTTCAGTCACGGCGTTTAGAGAAGTATCTTAGCTCCTAGATACCTAGGTTTATATTTGAAGGTAATAGACGGCTTGTTTTATCCAATATTGATATCGTCTAGGAGAAAGGGAGATTTTGTCATATTTTTTAATCGTGGTGAGCCTAATTATTTTTTAAAAATTTTTATAATAAAAAAAATATAATTTTCAAGTTTAAAGAGTGTCCAATTTTTTTAATTTAGTTTCTATAAATTACTGCCAATTAAACTAGATAATACTATCAGCATTTAAAAGGTTAATAAACAAAAGAGTCATAATAATTAATTCATGCCTTCTCGAAAACATCAAACACTAGTCTATGATGTTTGATTTGCAAATAAGTCAACATCAATATTTTTTGTTAAAAAAAAGTTGATAAAATGATGTAGATTGAATCCATGTAAATACATCTTTCAAGTGCACTAACATTCTACTTGAACATGTCAGATGTAGCATAAATGCGATGTGATGGAATAATGAAAATGTCAAATGCAGTATAAATGTGATGGGAGAGAGATTGATCATATTCCAGTATCAACTGAACATGGAGATGATATTGAAAGTTTCGAGCAATTTTGTCAAGTGGAGAAGAGAAAAACACAAATTAATACTACAAAAGAAGTTTTAAAACTAGTAGAAAAGTGTGAGTACATTTTCTTCCATAGTTTTTGAAAGATAACTTTCTAGTTGATGTTGAAGTTGAATGCTCATTAAATTTCGACTCTTTTGTCTAATGCTTGATCTTCTCCTCATTTAACAAATATAAATTAAATATTTATAAATTTTGATACACAAATATGACCTGAATTTCTAGTGTTGGATTTGATCCAAGAAGAACATATTGTCTTCCCATCTTTAATGTTTGATATATTGCATGCCTAATAAAAAAACATATCTTTATATTGCACCAATTTTGTCACACAATCACCTAGAAGAGTATAAAAATTTTCGTACATGAGTCAATTTGTAAAAATCCTTGAAATGTGAAAGAAGGAAAAATAAATGTAGGTTGTTATACTAATCAAGCTAAGTAGGATTTTTTTTTTATTATGACACGAATAAAATATAGTTAATTGAAAGAAGGGATATCAAATAATTTTTTTTTTTGCAAAACGTAATGATGGAATATAAGAATAATATATTTTGAGGAAACTTACTACGTTATCTCCCTCCACTTCAATTCTATCTCCCTTGTTTTCTCTCGCCGCTCTCTGTTTTTGATATATTATTCCTTCTCCCCCCCCCCCCCTCTATTTAGGCACCCACAAGTGTTTGTGACTAGTTTTGAAAATCAATCCCAAAAATTTGTTACAAATTTATCAACATTGTTGCCTTTACAATGTTTCTAAAAAATCAACAAGTAAAAAGACAATAGAAATGAATACATCGCCATATATTATTAATTTTAAATAGCAGTGCTTCTAAAAAATCAACAAGTAAAAATGTATAAGAAATGAATACATCGCCATATATTATTAATTAATTTTAAATAGTTTATAATTTATACCTTTAATTCATACTTTTAATCCCAACAATAGATTGATAAATTCCTTATCAATCTCATAAGTCTTGCAAGCTTTTTTCTATATCATTGTCGAGAATTGGCAAATATTTCACATCTTCTTTTAAGTATTTACCAACTTGTTGAATAAAACTTACCTTCTTTTGTATGTCCCAGAAGAAGAAGGGATGACATATTGTCCCATCTAAAGGTACAATATAAGATATAAAAATATAGTTTATTTATTCAAAATAAAAAGTTAGATATAAAAGACAAATTTATTTAAATCACGAAAACAGAAAATTACTTACCTCTTCTTCATCTTTATCATGTAATTACTAATTAAATCCTCCAGTTTAAGCAAGGTATTAAGTAGATGATTTTGAGGACACATTTTACCAATTAGAATATTCTGCCCGCCATTATCATTCATTTGATTCTTTCCAAAAGAATGCTTTTGTATTGCAAAGTAAGCGATGGTGCGCCCGAGGTTGAAAATATCTATGGCTTTGCTTTGAGGACGTTCTTAAGTCATGTACTCCGGTGATGACCAATAGTCATCTACACCTCTTAATAAATTTGTTAATCATTTTCATAGAGAACATCAGATTTTTAGTATAAATATGTTATAAGATAACAAAAAAAATGATGAAATATTTACCTATAAGTTTGTCTTCTCCCGCTTTTAGATGTTGCAATTTCTTAAAATTGAAAATTTTTGCTATAAATTTTTTTAGCGGATCAGGTCATATGGGTCTCTTACGATTGTAATTTTCCATGAGTAACACACCAATGCCCTATTCCCAATCAATGAATATGGAGGATGCCTTTCATCATATCCATAGTATCAAAACAAAAAAAAAATATCTTTATGTGGTACTAATTTTGTCACACAATCAACCTAGAATAGTATAAAAATATTTAGACACGAGTCAATTTACAAAAATTCTTGTAGTGGGAAAGAAAAAAAAAGAAAGATAGGTTATTATACTGATCAAGCTAAGTAGGGATTTTTTTATTATGACACAAACAAAATATAGTTAATTGAAACAGTAATTTCTTTGACCAAGTAAAGATGGAATATAAGAATAATATATTTTTAAAAAAATTTACTAGATTATCTCCCTCTAGTTCAGTTCTATCTCCCTCATTTTCTCCCTCCACTCTTTGTGTTCGATCTATTATTCCCTCTCCTCCACCTCTATTTTTGTTGTTCTTTCCTAAACTCCTCTATTTTAATAATTCTCTCTACTAAACCTTCTCTGATATAATTATTTTTTAAACATTCTTCCATACGTGTGCTATTCTAGTTACGAGTAAATACTTTGATACCATTGTTATTATGTACAAAATATGGTTCAGTAAGTTAATGGGTAAGGAGAGAAATTTTATTTGAACAGCTTAGATATGAACGTTAAATAGTTTCCTAACATAAAGTAGTGTGGGCAAAATACAAGAAAAGAATTTGGAGAAAGTTAAAACATCTGTCCAAGCGTTTGATCATTTGATGGATATCTTGCATAATAGAGTTTTACTAAAAACAAAAAATTAAAAAATACTAGGTCATAATCAAATTTTTTACAACAATTAAAGGCAACTATCCAATAAGTATATACTACAAAGCTGTCAACTCACATGAGCTGAATCAATAATAGAATTTTTAAATGGAGACCACAGATTTATTATGACCCATAGTTCAGTCAAAAGTATTAAAATAATATGTGAAATTATCGTGAGTAGAGAATTGTTTTTGTTCCTTAGGCATCCATAAGTAATTGTGACTAGTTTTAGAAATTTGTAGAGGAAATATTTCACAAATTTATAAACATTATTGCCTTTACGACGCTTCTGAAAAATCAACAAGTAAAAATGTACAAGAAAAAATACATCCACATATATTATTAATTAATTTTAAATAGTTTATATCTTTAACTTATGCTTTTAATCCCAACAATAGATTGATAAATCCCTTATCAATCTTAGAAGTCCTAAAAGCTTCTTTCTATAAACTATCTTTGTGTCATGAACAGTCTGATCTTCATTGATAACATCAGATTCACATGTCTTCATCAATTTTATCACCATAATAACCATTACCCACTACATTTGTAGTTTCATCATTGTCGAGAATTTGCAAATATTTCACATCTTCTTTTAAGTATTTACCAATTTGTTGAATAAAACTTACCTTTTTTTGTATGTCCTAGAAGAAGGGATAACATATTTCCCTATCTAAAGGAACCCTACAAGTTATAAAAATATAGTTTATTTATTCAAAATAAAAAGTTAGATACAAAAGACAAATTTATTTAAATTACAAAAACATAAGATTACTTACCTCTTCTTCTTCTTTGTCATGCAATTACTAATAAAATCCTCCAACTTAGTCAAGGTATTAAGTTGATCATTTTGATTACGCATTTTACCAATTAAAATATTCTGCTGGCCATTATCATTCATTTAATTTTTTCTAAAAGGATATTTTGTATTACAAAGTATGCCATAGTGTATTACCAAGTTGATCATTTTGATTACGCATTTAATTTTCGCTGTAAATTTTTTCAGCTGATCAGATTGATATGGGTCTCTTATGATTCTAATATTCTATGGGGTAATACACTCATGCACTATTTTCAATGGATGAATATGAAGGACGCCTTTCATGATATCCCTAGCATAAAAAATAAAAAAAAAAGAATAAAAAATATCTTTATGTGGCAATAATTTTATCACACAACAAACATAGAAGAGTATAAAAAATATTCAGACATGAGTCAATTTGCAAAAATCCTTAAAATGGGAAAGAAGGAAAAAGAAATGTAGGTTATTATATTGATCAAGCTAAGTAGGGATTTTTTTTATTATGACATGAAGAAAATATAGTTAATTGAAACAGTTGAGGAGAGATATAAAATAAAATATTTTGCACCAAGTAAAGTCGGAATATAAGAACAATTTATTTTGAGGAAACTTACTAGATTATCTCCCTCCAGTTCAGTTCTATCTCCCTCGTTTTCTCCCTCTGCTCTCTATTTCTGATATATTATTCCCTCTCCTCATCTCTTTTTTGTTATTCTTTCCTAAACTCCTCTGTTTTAATAATTCTCTCCAATAAATTTTCTCTGATACCATTGTTGTTAAGACGTTCCTTTATATGTGTATTATTCTAGTAGCGAGTAAATGCTTTGATGCCACTATTGTGGTAGTCAATCAAGAATGAGAGAAATAGAGGATAAGAAGGTAATTTATTTTCTCATTTTACTTTTACTTCTGTTTCTTATCATGTGCTGTAAAATTTGTTAGTTTATTTAATATCATTTTATCTTTTATTTAGAAAAAAAGATGATAAAAGGGAGAGAAATACATAGGGATTCGATAGAAGGAGGAAATAGAGGTAAAACAGAAATACACTTACATTCACATGAATCAACAACTTGTTACAATAGTTCTAAGGAGTCTTATTTATAGATAGTGACCCCTTAAAAATTTATTTATATTAGATGTTGGTCAAAGGATTAGCCTCGACTAGTCCAAATGAGGGATTTGGGCTGAAATTCAATAGGCATTCTTACAAGATATTTTTTTCGACCAATTGTAATTTCTAAATTCAAGTTACGCTAGGCTAATGTTTCATATAACTTGACAATTGATACTTTTATTTATTTATTTTAGTTGTAAAATAATAAAGACACAAGTTCATATATTAGTTGTAAAATAAATTAAGTTGTAAATCAAGTCATATATGTGTAAAAATATTTTAAGATGTTATATAAACTATAAATTATTTTATGATATTGTTACTTAAAAAAAGTTTAGTACGTTCAATACATGTTAACCAGAGTTTAAAATAATAATTTTATCCGAAAATAGTTTAATGTTAACCATAAGATTCTCATCAAATAAGTAAGACATGATGAACCAGTGGACAACTAATATACAAGTGTACTAATTGTAGGGATGCTCAAGAAATAGAGCCCCAAAACCAAAAACCAAAATAAAAGATAGGTAGCTAAATGGTGGCCTTGTGCCTACTGTTAGTTACTGTATTTCTACCGCTCCTTATGGGCGCTATCCTCCACTGTGCGCCCCACAGTAACAAGACTTCCCGCTTTCATTATATGGAGTGGGGTCTATTTTCAAGTCCTATTGTGTACACAATAGCACACTCAAGAAGTAGAGTAGGATATTGTGCCTATTTGGATAGATCTCAAACTAAGGTTTTAAAATGGCTTATTTTAAAATAAATAGTCATATTTATTCAAAATAATTTTTAGACTAAACTATGGTTTAAAACTATAGTTTTAGATAAGTTACTAGGAGTAACTTCTAGAACAGTAAAAGAGAATAAATTACAATGAGTAGATTTTAGAAAATCACTTTTTATCCTTATAATTAGATAAAATTTAAAGAGAAAATAAATTAAAATAAATTAAATAGGTGTAAAATATTTATATGATATAGATGTAATATAATTATTCAGGTATTATTCATGGGTTTCTTATTTTGCTTAATATTTTCAAAAACTTTTCTCTCATATCTTTAGGTGTAGCGTGTGATTTCTCAAATATTTCCATTTATTTTAAGCTCTGAGTATAATTATAAAGATGGGAAGGGAAATCTACTTTAACTTCAAACCAGATCCCACCTATCATGAATCCTAAGTAATTTATCATAATTGTTTCATAATTTTTTTGACAAATATTACTTTTTTATTTTTTATTAAGATAATTTCAGTGTACAAGTATCAAAAGTGTATAATAGTTAGATTTTAATGATGGTTAGAGAAATCTGATTAATTAGATTTTTCACTTTCTGTTGAAAAATGGTTATTGCTCATTTTTAATTTAATTTATTGATTCTCTTTTTTCTTCCTTTCTTTTTTTTCCATGAAAAATAAAAGAGAATCAGTAAATTTCAGAAAATACTTTTTACCCTAATTATTAAATTTAAAGAGAAAAGTAATTAAAATAAATTAATTAATATATTCAAAATTCAAAGTATATACTTATTTAAATATAAAATATACACTCATTATATAAATATCTGCTCTAGGTCCACCTAGATTATATACACCACAATCTGAAACTTAAACCGATACCCCCATGTGCCTTTGTAGCCTTTTCCAATGTTTCAAATCTGCTTAAAAGCTTTCCGGCCGAAAAACCTCATGAAACCTATACAAAGATTTCCCATAATAGGATAGATAAAATTATACGCTTTCTTCCAATGCATTATTTGATTTTTACTTTGGTAATCATTGAATGATATTTACGTATGCATTCAGTATGTGAATATTTAAATATCATTCGACAATCCATGTAATTCAATTAATATCCATGTTAAATATAACCAAAACTAACTCATCAAAAAGTTACGAGGGAGCTTTGAATATGTCTTACCAATATCAGATACAGATTTCATGATTGTCAGAGTCTTGTTTCCGTTTTGGTGATTCTCTAAGACTTTGGTTCTTATGATTCTCGCAGGTGATGCATGGTATGAATTACTTTGATGTAGTGAACACCTAAAGACTTAAAGGTGATGCATAGTATGAATTACTTTAATGGGTGTTGTTGACAGTTTTAAGGTCTGAATTATTAATTATTGAAGCTTGTAACTGATTATCAATTACTGTCTTGATGTTTCAAGAATGTCAAACTGGTGTTTTAAGTGTTACAATATGATTAAGGACTTTAGAATGTTAAATATAGAGTTGGAAATTTTCATATTTGAGGAGGAGGACGTTAGTGTTTGGTTTTGCTTTATATTATGAGCTAAAATGATTTTCTGAAAGTGATTATTACTTTGGATGAGAACTTGTTATGGAAAAATGAATGGATTCTTAAAGTTCTAAAGTATTGGCGTTAACTTAGAACTTGTGAATGGATTTTTTACTAATTTGAAAATTGTTCATATTGAATCCATAACTTTACGATTTCTTCTTTAAGGACTATGGAAGGTGCTTGAAATTTTAAAATATAAAATATTATGAATGATGATGTTTAACTAGGAGTTTTGAATCTAAAATAGTTTAGAGGTATCTAAGATAATATTTTTAAAGCTGGAAATTAATTTAAAGATTTCGTATATAATGCTTTCAAGAGTTGTACAATGATTTTTAAAGTGTTTAAACACAAAGTGGTTTGAGAATTATATAAGTGTTGTTCATATATGTGTTTATATATACACACACACACATACATTGGTTGTTGAAATTATAGTTCTAAATAACTTATAAAGCATATAATTGTGTTTGAGTGTCGTAAAAGATAAAATTAAACGAAGGTGTTTTAGAAAGGAAATGGGAGAATTTTGTTGATTAAGATTTTAGTAGATTTCTACAAAGTTATAGTTGGGGGATAATGATGTTATTTGCACGAAAGGGAAATAAGGTTGAAGCATATTGAAAGCTATAAAATATGATAAATTATAGCTATAGGGATTACTAGGTGAGTGAATAACATCCAATGATAATAATATTTTTAATAATATCTTACAACTTATTATATTTTATTTAAAGTATCAATTTTTAAGTATTATTTTCTTAAAACATGTTTGTTGGAATTATGTAGTTATTCTTTGATATTTGAATGTTTAGCTAAAATAATGACGTTAATTACTTAAGTGTTTTGCATAATCTTATTCTTTACAAATTTGTATGCATGAGAATTTAAAAGAAATTTTGCGCAATGATTTTTATGCTAGGGTCCTTGATTATGGAATATTCTTTATGAGATTTCAATATTGAAAGATCTTGTTATTTATTAATGTTAAATTGACCCCATGTATGTTTGGAAATATTTTTGGAGAGGATTGAATACATAATACTAGTTATTAATAGCAGTACTGTTAGTCCTTGGCGCGCTATGGTTAAAAATTGAGCTTGCTTAATAATCATGGGCATAGTATTCACGCTTGATATTCGTGAGTTTTGTACCTACGCTTGTTTCGTGGCTTTGAGTCATGCTTGGTTAGTTACCCTTGTAGACTATGTGCCCACACTTGTTTTTGGGGCTTTGAGCTGTGCTAGAACGGTTACTTACCCTTATGGACTGTTTGTGTACCCATGTCTTCATGGCTTTGACCCATGCTTGAATGGTTAGTTATCATCGTGGATTGTGTGTCTATGTTTGTTATTTTGTTCTATGGAAGTCCTATGAAAAGATGAGATTTGAGGATTATCGTTTTAAACTGATTTTCTTAAATAATATGTTTTACTTGTTATTTGGATTGATTTGATTAATGATTTTTATGCAATTTCGTTTTTGCTATAACTATATAATTTGGAAATTGAGATTTATCATCAAGCCTTACTATTCAAAGTTTAAATATGATTTAAAGTATTTCTTTTATTATTTTATTTATTTCTATTAATGGGATGTTATTCACTGAAATATTATTTTGGCCTCAGCTAGCACCGTTGACCTTGCACCTCTAGCAAAATAGAGAAGGCCCTTATGGCTAATCAAAACTTATAAATACTCCATGTAGTCTATAGGAATTCATGTCTTCTTTTATCTTTTCGAGATGTAAAAATATGTGTTCAAATATGAAAATTAAAAATGACTATGCATGTATAAGATTATTACTATATTAATTATAATAGATGAAAGCTTACAGAATGTGAGTTCTCACATATTTTATGCCGTTCACCCTTTGAATTTTAGGGCATGACATTGCAAATATAAAAATAATATGCAGGAAAAAGCCATAAACTTGGTTTCATTCTGCTTCTCATTTTACATTAGAATAAGTCAGATGTATCATGAATAGGAAACCGGAGTTTAGCCTGTTGTGAATTGCGCTTTCTGTATCCAAATTTACTTTTATACCTAGTTGCACCTTCAATTTGAGCATTAAGGGAAGTCTCATCTATGCAGTGACTCAAGTGAGAACCTTACCTTATTAGATGCTTTACTTACTGGATGAGATGCTAATCAAGCATTTTTCTGCTTATTCACCCGTGGTAGGGTAAATTATGTATGAAAGTCCACGGTAACTTTGTGGAACTTAGCACATGAAACACAAGATGCTTCCCTTTTTGTTCCAACTCCCGGATCAAAGTGAGCAACCCTTAAACATTGCAAGATTAATAAATATGCAGAATAACTCTTCAAATTGGATTCATTCTACTCTTAATCTTTCCCTTTAATTTGAGGTCTTCGGTAACATGCACCTAGAATGAAACATTTAATGCTCTAGTGTTACTAAACAGCGCTTGGTTTCTCTCATGCATAATGTAACATCCCTCTTTATAACCTTCATAGTATGCGATTGGAAGTGTATTTGATTAGCTAAAGTATTACTTTGGTTTAAAAATTAAAAATTTACAACTTGGTTATTAGGTATTGTTCATTGTTCATTTTCCAGATTTGGTAATCTGACTTTGAAAAATCATAATTAATTTCAGAAAAATTGTATGGAGGTGCTCCAAATTTATACTTACTTTCATTGATCTTTAAGGGAAAAAATATAAATTTAAAGTTTTATTGGATCAATCAATACAATTAATTCGTAAAATTTACTGTTCATATAGTCATTTCTAGAATTTTTAGATTGTGAGCCTCAAATTTAAAAATTTATTTCTCTTAGCACACACATCCAATTAGGAAAAAATACCCATGCTTTTAAATCTTGGGATGTGTACTACATACCCACCAAATTTTGTGGCCAAACTCATTCATTTATTAGGTCAAACTAGAGCTGTCACAACTGCTCCAGGTATGAATTTGCCATTCCAACTTCTTTCTTTAATTCTCATTAATTATTTTAGTATGCATAAATCATCCTCTTGCCTTCTCATATATTTGTATACATCATATAAAAATTCCATAATTATTCCAATACATGTCTATCTCATAAATTGGCACATTACATAGCATTTACATTAATGGATAATATAGATTACATAGATTTAATATTAATTATATAGATTATATATATTCATTATATAGATTTAATCAAATAATTAAGTACTTTAAATAAAAAATATATATTACTTTTATTAATTCCCAAGATTCCTCCTTCTATACTATGATCTTCTTCCAGTCTTTCATAAAAATGGCCAACAAGGTCTACTACTTGCTAACTAGGTGCACATACTTACTATACAGCTGGCCCCTCCCCTTGTCTGTTGGCCCAAATTATTCAGTGACACAACCACATATCTACTAGTCATCATGGTGAGCTATCTAGGATTAAGCCTCCTAATGGACCTGTTCCCTTAAAAATAAAATAAAAAATTAATAATTTAAGAAATACAATAAATAAACAAAATAAAAAAATAACTTCAGAAATAATTGAGAACTAAATTTCTATTCTTATATGAAAATGTGGGGTATTATCTAGATCTGGATCATGATTTGATTTGTTGAGAGAATTTGGCAGATCTTTACTTCACAACTCGCTAAAAGTGACAAAATGAGGACATTGGGGTTTATATATAGATTGCATATTTCTAGTGGTTGTCTCTATAACTATTAGAAAATGCAAACCCTAAACCATCCGCCTTTCCTACTCATGCCACATGTCGGGACCTCTCGAGAAACCAACACATTTCTAGCTTTGTTTAAGCAACTGCTAGAAATATTATCCACAATTTATAGCTGTTGTCTCATAGACACTAAAAATTTTGATAACTGTTACCCTAGCTACCCCTGCTCCTACCACGTGCCACGACTCCTTGAGAAACCAACATAAAACTGCTAAAAAATATGGTAACTTTCTGAATTCTCTATCTTTTTCCCTAACGAAATTGCTAGAAATGGACTGCTGGAAATGTGGCACCAACTTTACGCCATATCGTGCTAGTACTTGTTGTAGCCTTTTTCTTGCAGTTGGGGCTGGACCACTAAAAAATTGAGGGGCCAACAACCATTCTAGTTAAAATGGTTAGAATTTTTAGCAGTTTGTTATATAACCGCAAAAAATCCTGTTAGTTTCTAGTGGTTTATATCAATAGCTAGAAACTAACCGCTATCAACAACCATTTTTTTGTAGTGAATTAATGATCCGATTAAAGAAGTTGCTTGCAATTATAAGAGTGTATATGACCGTAAAAGCAAGCAATACACTATATATAAAGTTTTCAAGATCATATACCAACACAAGTCTAGCTTGGTTGAAAATCAAATCTCCAAGATGTCTTTCTATGATTATTTCTAATATCACCGCTCCAAAATTATAAACATCACACTTTTCAGTCACAACTAGAGTGTATGCAAGCTTTGCAGTAGACAAAAAGTCAAATAAATTATGTACTTATCCCAAAGTAAGTAATTGTACAAATAAAATATAACACTATAAGAGAAGCAGTAGATAATTGGAAAAAGCTAACTTGGAGCAACATAACCATAAGTACCAACTAGAAGAGTTTGATTAGATGTATTTGGATTTTTGATTCTAGCTAGATGTTCCAAAGTTAGATAGAAAAGCCTCCATCTTTTAGTTCAACAATACATTATTTCTTGTTATGTCTCGACAGATAATTGGAAGAGCACAATGATGATGCATGTAGAACAAAGAATTTGCTATTCCTTTGATGCCATTCACTCTCTTACTCCAGTCCAACTCTCTAGCTTGGTCATCATTATTCAAGACATAAAAGAGGCTTCCTCTCTCCATGTATTTATAGATTAGAAACATGCATTGATTATGCAAACAAAATCCATGAAACTTTATAATATTGTGATGTCAAATTTCACTTAATATCTTTACTTCATTATGAAAACTCGTGGCAAAAGATGGATTTTCATATTCTCTTGTATGAAGCTTTTTCAATGCTACATTTTTTCCACTAGGAGGTTCTCCGCTATAAATGCTTCCATGCGCTAATTACAATACAATATTTGAAGTCAAAGTCCTCTATCTATTGCTTCAATGATATCTTCATATGCAATTTTTCGCATCATAATTCTATATGGAAAACAAATTTTTTGTCTCTCTTCTCTTAGTTACGGATTTCTTCTTCTTTCTTAAATATTGAAATAAGATGAAACCCACAACAAATATGTTGAAAAGAAAAATTGTCAAAGGAATAATGATTTTAGACAAAGACTTTAAACCTTTAAATATGAAATCATGCATCTTGTGTAGACCAAGTAATTCCTTATTCCCATCGAAAATGTCATGAGGAAAGGAGGCATAAACTTCACTTAGAACATAGCCACTGAGAAGATTGTATGACAAAATGATGAAGTTCAACTTACCAAGTTCTCTAGGTATACTACTAGAGATATTGTTGTAGCTCAAATCAATGTTAGACTTTGGTGGAACACTGCATAAACTAGATGGTAATATTCCACGGAATTTTTTGTGATTAAAGTCACCATAAAAATGAAAATAATCAAAATGTAGGGCGCTTTTCCACTCAACACTTTGGTTGATTCATCTCAACAACTTTTCCCAAGTCATGGCAACATACACCACTAGAAAAAAAAAATACTTTTTACAGTGCTACTTCATGGCAGTTATAAGCAAAACTAACTTTAAAAAAAATGTGTTGGCATTTTCATAAATAAGTTTTATTTTAAAATAATTTTCACGACGATTTTTATCAAAACCACTGTGAAAGATACTTTTAATAGCGGTTCTAAGGAAAATCACAGTTAAAAGTGTTCCACCTAAGTTTAAAAACCTCTGGTGGAATAAAAGTTATAACAAGGTTTTAACATGGTGATAACTACTTTTAATAGCTGTTTTTACAAAACACTTGTTAAAATTCTTTAGTAGGGACTTTTAATGGCGGTTTTGTGACAAACCTCCATTAAAAGGCCCAGAAATTTTAAAAACCCTGGACCCAATTTCAATTTTAGTTTCACTTTTCACATCTGTTTGTGGTCCCATTTCTCTGCCCACCATCACAGACTTGGATGAAGGTCAATTTCCTATGTTTTCCCCTATATTTGGTGCCCATTTCTGTTCCCAATGTCATTCTCTGTCGTCTCCATCGTGAAAGTCATAAGTCACCTGTTTAACTTATTCATTTGCTAATCTTTCTTGCTTTTTTGGTTGTTTGTTATTTATAAACTGTAATACATCATATGGGCGATCATCTTTATATTAAAGACTTGTTTTTTGTAGTGTTGGTTTGTTACATTGGTTCATATTTGTTTGGGGGTACGGTTTTGCTTATTTTTTTTTTGAATTTATAGGTGTATTTTTTCTAATTGTTCGGTTGTTTGTTGTTTACAAAATCATATGGGAAATGTTCTTTATTAAAGACTTAGTTTTTGTAGTGTTTGGACTATTACATTAGTTCATATTTGTTTGTGGGTGCTTTTTTACATATTTTTTAAATTTGTGGGTATCTTTTTGCTAATTGTTAAGTTGTTTGTAGTTTATAAAATCATATAGGCTATCTTCTTTATTAAAGATGTGATTTTTGTCGTGTTTGGACTGTTACATTGGTTCCTATTTATTTATTAGTTTTTTTGCAAATTTTAAAAAATAACACATTGTTATTGGACTATTTTGTTGTTAAAAGGCTTATTCAATACATCGGTTCCTATTTGTTCAACACATTGCCAATTTTTATAGTGCTTATTTATTCATTAAGTCCTATTGGTTTAGTCAATACCTTTTGTTGTTAATAAATTTTGGTTAAGAAGAAACTTGATTGGCAAGTTTGATAGGTTTGGTTATTATTTAGGATTATTTATTGTTTGTAATAAATGTTTATTTAATTATGAAATTGATTGCATGATTACTATTTATAATTTTTACCTTTATTTATTATTTTTAAAATAAAGCATGGACGGTTTTAGTTAAGATGATTCTAGTCAGCAAGGCAAAAAAAGAGGAAGATGCCTAACCTATATGAAACGGGTGGTTAAGATAGATGATGTGACACACCCCAAGAAGTTGCCGATAGAGTTTGATTATGACATGAAGGCAATTGGTGACAATGGGGCATTGCTTAATAGTTATGTGGGCTATATAGTACGCGCTAAGATTAGCATCATGAACACCAATTGGAGGGTAATAAACATGAAAGACAAGGATATGATTTATGACAACATTTTGGTACATTTTTTAATTCTATGTTTCACCTATCTATTTTAGTTATTAATTACTTTTGTCCCTTATTGCAGCTTTATTTTATTTATTTTTTATACTTCACTACAACAACATTTTGATATTCTGCCACAACAAGCATGAGGCATCGCATCTTAAAGTAATATGATGAATGGTAGAGAGACTTGAAGTTCAACCTTGCAAAAGACTACCTTCGAGGATGTAAGATGAGAGAGTATCCAAAGGACACATACCTCAATCTTAGTGACAAAGCATGGACATTGTTTTGTCAATGGGGGGAAGATAATACTTATAAGGTTTGATATGTGTAAACTTACATTTTAATTTAGTTAGTAATGAATGCACATTTAATTAACTAATCTAACTTTTTTTCATTTTCATAGGCTATGAGTAAGAGGAATAAGAAATTAGCCAAGAAGAATATGTACCAGTATTACATGTCTCAGGGGATACAGTGTTCTAGAAAACAAAAGATGGAAGAGCAGTTACAAGTTGTGCAAAAAGCTACTGCATCAAACCCTGCTATATCCATCCAATGTTTATCTCGCCAATAAAAATGGAAGGCGGCGAGGGTTAAGAAGGGACAATACATCATTCTAGAAGTTTCTATTGTTGTTGAGAGGATTGTAAGTAATTAATTTAAATTGTAAGAATTTATACATTATTACGTGCTCTTCAATTATTTTAAGTTGATTACTTGTTTGTTGTAGGATGCACTGGAGGAACAAGCAACCCATGGGTATTTCATTCCTAAAAAATGAATAAATATCTTGGACACAACTATTGGGAGGCCTAACCACCTAGGTTAAGTAAGAGGGCCCCCTAAAGGAGTTATCCGTTAAGAGTTTGTTTGCTTCGCATCACGAAGAAGTATAGCCTCCGTAGACATGGTGTCCAGAGATTAGCTCTAAAAGGTTCAAGATGATCTTATTGCTCAACTTACCGCACAACATACTGCATAGTATCAAGTGGAGTTACAAATAATACGTGAGAATATGGATGCCATACTCCAAAAATCTGTCGATGCCAGACTTAATGAGGCTGTGGATGATACTCAGCTAAGCCATGATGATCATAGGCCTTCCCACTGCCAGCCTATATTCAGAGGTAACAAATATTCACTTATTTTTAAGGCACATTTAACATGTATTTTATCTTACGTAATTTCTTTCATATTTTCAGGGTTCTCCTGTGGTGACTAGTGGGAAGGTCAACAACAATAAGAAGGAGAAGTTTATCTCCTAACCATCTAATCCTTACCCCTAACCCTAAGAAGACTGAAGACAATGGGGAAGATGGTGGTCTCTTTATTATGACACATAAAGGGACTACAGCCCTTACTGCTTATGCTATTGTGTACCTTGCTGCCACAACAATTCACCATAAGAGAATTTTGCATGATAGAGCCAAGGTGATGGTACATGCTATTAGAAAAAGTTTTGGTACTACATCAGTTCCCTGCCCCATTGATGAGGTCCACATATTGGACGATGCTCTAGGGCAGTTTATTCTATGGCCAACACATCTGATCAAATTGAGGAAGGGGGTCACACCAGAGCTAGTACCAGAGAAGCAAATATTGAAGGAGCCGAAACCAAAAAAGGTGCCATAGAAGTCAAAGCTAAAGAGGGTAAAAATAGACAAGCTCCAACCTCTTCATCATAACATATCCTCAAGATATGACAATATGACAACTCTTCATACTTTGGAAGATCATATGAAGAAAGCACTTTGTTTCACAATTCCACCAGGGATTTTGAGTACAGAGGAGCTTTATAAATTCACCCTGGACATGAATGATATAGTGTAATTCCTAAATTTTCATAATACTAGATTTGCTGTCATCGAGTTAGCCATATTGTAACTTGTAAGTTGCAAATTTATTTTAATACTTTATATTTTATCATTCGTGCACTAACTCTTTTCTCTTTTGAATAACAACCACTTCTATTGCAAATGCCTACACGAGGTAAAAGGAAACATATATGGCTTCATGTGTCCACAAAATATCTAAGAGAAGCACTGATAGGAGCTCGAGAATGATATACATGGTCAATGTCATGACTCGAATTAAGAGGATGATATATTTTATACCTTATATTAAAGGGTAAGTATACTCTTATACTTGGCACACACATATACATATTATAATGAAATGATATATAAGGTTATTGATATTTTGTAGTATATATTAGACTGTGCTTGTCATTGACCCTTAAGACAATGTGGTGTACTGGTTCGATTTAATGTTTGGACAGCTATATCTCGACATTGTATCAATCGTCAACACGTGAGTTTTTCTTTATAGATTTATTAAGCATATAATTTAGCAAGTTATACGATATCTTTTTTCCAATTGGTGATAGGACTGTGCAAGGCGTCAATCTTTTTAGAGCCCATACACATAGTACTAATCATACATGGATTTTTCCTACAGTAAGTTGTTTTCAACTAATTAAGTTTCATTTTCTTATAAATTTATTAGTTATAAAGATAGTCTATAATGTGCTCTATATTTTTCTATTTTGTTAGCATCATCGTCAACCTAGCGGTGTTAAATGCAGATACTGTGTGATCTATTACATTCATGAGATCATTGAGATAGGGCTCATGGAGAACTTACACGAGGTATGAAGATGACAAGATTAATGTTTAGTGATTCTTTAATTTAATCACATATTTAATACTTACCTATTACTTCTAACTTGCAGTCGTTCGACAACAATATGAGCTATAAAGATGACCTAATTAACTCAATGAGGGGTGATTTGGCAAGAATAATACTTTTAAACATGCCTTGAAGTGAAGTACTTGTCAAAATTTTTGATAAATTTTTAGTCAATAGCTTTTTAACTTATTTAGTATTGATCATTCAACCATTTTCTTTTTGGATATATGATGTACAAATACCTATTTGATTCATTGCAAGATTACTAATTTGGATTATTTTGTTACAATTTAATTTGAATTTTCGTATTGCTGACTTTATGCTTTGTTTCTTAAAAAAAAAAAATATAACATTCCACAATGGTTAAACTGAGAACTACTGTAGAAAGATTAAAAAGAAAAAAAAACTAAAAGCAATCTTGTCACATCGGTTTTTGCCTAAAACCGTTGTTATTTATAATGGTAGTAAAATTTATGCCGGTTATAAAACTGTCGTGAAATGTCACTTTTAACTACCATTAAAGTTTTTTTTTCTAGTAGTGGTATCTCAACAACAAGTTCTCAATATAGATATTCTGGTTCATTTTTAAAATGGTTTTTGATTTTATTATTAAAACGTAGTAACATTTTAGTTGAGATCACAATATGCGTATAAAATGACTTTGAAAGAATTTAGAAAGTTCATTATTGGTCCACGTTGGTCGGGTCAAAGTCGCTGGACTACATACGTCCAATGACATATGGACATATATAATCATATAGTGCGAGACGAGCTATAAATTGCTTCTAATTCTCTAATTATTTTTTCTAACTCTATTTGTCTATTTCTTACTTGATTATTATTATAAGACTATTAATAGAGATAATTTAAAAAATAATTAATAAATATAAGAAGTATATCTTATATTTAAAACCAAAGTCAATTAATTTGATTAGATTAAGAAAATTAATTAAGTTAGTTAATATGATACGTTTTTTCTAAAACATCTCAATTTTTTTTCCTAAACTCCATCCCTCCATCTCTTTTAATTATTTGTGAGAAAATATCAAATATAGACAATTGAAGAAAAAGTTGATAAATATAAGCAATCATTACAGGTACCAAATTAAGGCTAAGCCATATGTGTAAATGGTGAAATTTACAATAGATGTAATAAATTAATATCACAAAATCCTCATGCATACGTATTAGTAAATTATTATGTACAAAATATGGTTCATTAAGTCAATGGGTAAGGAGAGAAACTTTATCTGAACTGTTTAAACATAAACTTTAAACATTTACCTACCATAAAGTAGTGTGAGCAGAATAGAAGAAAAGAATTTGAAGAAAGTTGGAAAATCTCTCCGTGCATTTGATCATTTGATGGATATCCTAAAGAATAATAGAGCTTGGCAAAAAAAAAAAAAATAAAGCTAGAAAATACTAGGTTACAATCAGAATTTCCACAACAAGTTACTCTCCAATAAGTATATACTACAAAGCTGGCTACTCACATGAGTTGAATAAAGAATACGATTCTTTCAAGTGGAGGCCATAGATATATTATGGCCCATACATAGTTCAGTTAAAAATATTAAAATAATGTTTGAAATTTTCTTGAGTAGAGAATTGTCTTTGTTCTTTTAGGCACCCATAAGTGCTTGTGACTAATTTTGGAAATAGGTATAGGAATTTTTTCACAAATTCATTAACGTTGTTGCCTTTGTGGCGCTTATGAAAAATCAAGTAAAAAGGCATTAGAAATGATACATCCACATATATTATTAATTAATTTTAAATAGTTTATAATTTATACCTTTAATTCATGCTTCTAATCTCAACAATGGATTGATAAATCCTTTATCAATATCAAAAGTCCCGAAAGCTTCCTTCCATAAACTCTCTTCGCATCATTAGTAGTCTAATCTTCATTGATAATAGCAGATTCCCATATGCACTTATCGATTTTATCACCCTAATAGAAATTACCCATTACATTTGTAGTTTTATCATTGTAGAGAATTTGCTACATTTCACATCTTTTAAATATTTACCTACCTGTTGAATGAATAGCTTAACTTATTTTGTATGTCCTACAAGAAGGGATGGCATATTGTCTCATCTAAAGGCACACTAAAAGTTATAAAAATATAGTTTATTCATTCAAAATAAAAAGTTAGATATAAAAGACAAATTTATTTAAATCACACAAAAAAAACTACTTACATATTCTTCCTCTTTGTCATGTAATTACTAATAAAATCCTCTAGTTCAGACAAAGTATTTAGTAGATCATTTTGATGACACATTTTACCAATTAGAATATTTTGCCGATGATTATCATTCATTTGATTCTTTAAAAAGGATGATTTTGTATTACAAAGTAGGCCATTGTGTACCTAAGGTTGGAAACATCCATGGCTTTGTTTTGAATAAGTTCTTCAGTCATGCGATCCAGCGAGGGTTAAGAATAGTCATCTACAGCTCTTAATAAATTTGTTAC
The DNA here is from genome assembly GCA_037074615.1 of Leucaena leucocephala. NCBI lineage: Eukaryota > Viridiplantae > Streptophyta > Magnoliopsida > Fabales > Fabaceae > Leucaena > Leucaena leucocephala. Next base: position 4,860,888 of record CM073527.1, read on the forward strand.
TAATTTTTGTAAAGAACATCATATTTTTAGTATAAATATATGTTATAAGATAAGAAAAAAAAAATTATTGAAATATTTACCCATTCTCGGATTGAGTTTGTCTTCTCCCTCTTTGAGCTATTGCAATTTCTTAAAATTGAAAATTTTTACTATAAATTTTTTCAGCGGATGAGGTTGTTATAAGTCTCTTACGAATGCATTTTTTATAAAAACATACATAAAAAGTTTCAAATAATTAAAAAAAAAGAAGCTTCAGACATATATAAATAATTTTCTGAACAAAGGATGGTGCGTAAGCTGATCTTTTCCTTACTCTATGAAAAAGTAGTTTGCTGTACACTCAAAAAGTTTAACTACAACGTGACAGTATATGTCATCAAATACAAAACAATTATAACATAACACGTTTAGATTGCCTTAACACAAAGAGATATTGAGCATCATTGGTTGCCGTAATATCACCTCTCTCATAACTTTTAGTACAATAATTATTTCTCCCTATCTTGGTCATACGAAGATCATTTAACCCGGAAACTTTTCGAGTGTATATAGTTCATTTGTTACAATTTACTTCCCTCCAAATTTTTAGTGCTTGATCTGACATCTTCAACAAAAGTCCTAGAAAAAAAATTCTTGATTATATTTAGACATATCTCGAATTACATGGATTATCGAATCATATTTAGATATTCACATACTGCATACGTAAATATTATTCAATGATTACGAAAGTAAAAATTAAAGAATGCATTGGAAGAAAGAGTATAATTTATCAATCCTATTAGATACTCAAATATATATATATCTACTGTTACTTGTGGTAATATATAAGCTTCAGCAATTATATATGGTGACGGTGTAAATTATGACAAAATAATAGAAATTTTGGCAAATGAACACTTTCAAGCTCTTATATTTTTATTTAGGACAGGAGGGAGTAACGTGTAATTAATGGGGATAAAAATGAAAACAAGTTGGTTAAAATTTTATACATCCTTGAGTGTATCTTAAAAACAAAATCAGGCCACTCCCAAACACTATATCTTATAAATAAAACTCTATTCTCTCTTATTTTTCCAGGAAAAAAAAAGAGAGAATCAGTAAATTAAATTTAAAATGAGCAATAACCTTTTTTTTTTTTAACAGAAAGTGAAAAATCTAATTAATCAGATTTCTCTAACCCTCATTAAAATCTAACTATTATACACTTGTGATACTTGTACACTGAAAGTAATCTTGATGAAAAATAAAAAATTAATTTTTGTCAAAACAATTATGATAAATTACTTAGGACTCATGATAGGCATTTAGAGGCATTTTGTATTTGAGAACCTTTAGAGGCATTTTGTATTTGAGAACCTTTAGAGGCATTTTGATTACTTGAATCAATAGTATCCTTGAGGTACTCGAATGCTAATGCTGTTAGAGATAGGCAAATAGTTTTTTCCAAAAAAAAAATGAAAGAATAGAAATAATTAGAAGATTGAAAAGGACCAGAAGACCACACCAAATCAGTATATTCAGTCATAATCATAACTCACATCGAAGAAATCCATGAAAGATACCTGAATTTAATCAAAGAAATCAGAGCCGAAGTAGAACGGACCGAGCATACATATCTTATAAGAAGCAAAATGACATGGTAAAAAAGTTAATGAAAAGCAATAGGACAAAAGTGAGGTAGAGCGATCGAGAGAGAAGAATGAGTATTCTAAAAAATCAACACAAAGAAGGAGGAATCTAAAGAAACAACTCACCGTGATAAGAGGATCCAAAGGACGGCGATGGAGGAGGAGGGGGCGGCGCTGATCATAGGCCTGAAGAGAAGAAGGCTTCTTTTATGTCAAGCAGAAATAGAGAAGAATGGTGAATGAAATGAGAAGGTAGAAGAAGAGATAAATAGCAGAGGACGACAAGTCTTGACCCCTGTGGTAATATATAAGCTTCAGAAATTATATATGGTGACGGTGTAAATCATAAAAATGCAAAATAGGATAGAAGTTATTATATAAGTGAATCATTTCCAAGACATGAACAATAGCTTAAGGATTTCTTCATTTTGTATTGCAACAAACATACAATTAACAGCTCATAAAATCAGTTAATTATATATAGTATAGAAAAGAAAAAATGATATTACGAAATAACAAAATTCGTTTATTGAAGTATACCATTTTTAAGGGCAAACACCCACTTTCAAACCAATTATTTGGCATATTTTTCAAGACATAGGTGAGCAATATGCAGTCTGTGTTCATTGTCACTCTTCATCTCCTTTTGTTCTGTTACACTTATGGGTTTCCACGAAATTTATCCTAAGCTGCTAGAGTAGATCTACCTGCTCTATCATCTGCACAAGCTCCTGCACCCTTATCAATGTAAAAGTTGTTAGAATATGCATCCTATATCTGTTGTTCATTTCCCTCTTTTTCTTGCAGTAGTTGAAAAATAAATCACAAAAATATTAAATGAGAAACAAATCAGAGTATTGCAAACTATATTACACATATATAGCTGGCCACTGCTAAGGTGATATAACAGTGCAAATACTTGTTATCTCCGAGCATTCCTAGTTGCTTATCTTCAGCACCATGGACGTTCCTCATTGCTTTGACCCAGTCCTGCAAATCCATGGGCACAAGGAAGGGATACTGAGAAGGGCATTTAGAAGTGAGAAGCTCCAATACAAGCACCACAAATGTATAGACATACATCAGATTTAGAAGCAATAGTTAAAAATTCATAGACAGATCAACACCAAGAGAGTGCTAAGATAAAGATTCAGCACATTCAAAATTCTTGGTTCTTTTTTATGAGAAATACTCAAGCCACAGAGTTATACACAGCGTCTTACTCACTTGCAAGAATTTTTGAGAGAACCCTAAAATGAATATATGGCAGAAGTTAAATAGCACAAGAGATACCAGAATTATTAATGTGGAAAACTAAGGTCCAGTATGATCAAGGGTAAAAACCACAGTTTGTCCATACCAAAGAAACCAAGCTCCACTATGATTAAAATAGGGTACAAAAGAGTCTCAATCAGGTGTATAAACAATTGTAAACAACGAGCCGAACAACCAAAGCAACAAGCTTACAAAAGAGAATGAAGAAGCTGAAAAGTACCGGAAAAATAGAGCTCAAAAACCTTCTATGTACTTTTCAGTTTTTCTACCTCAACTTTAGAATTTAATATCTCGTAGTATATACATCTAATTGGGGCATATTACATATTTTAAATCTTGGAATACATACTTTATGCCTACCAAATTTTATGGACAGATTCGCCCATTTATTAGGTTAAACTTGAACCAGAACAAAACTGTTCAAAGACGTACGTTTTATCCTTAATAATTACTTTGCTTTTATTTAACTAATCATTATAGCATACATGTCTTGCTCTCACCCATGCTTGTGTATAATTTGACATGCCATAAATATTATAATTAATTGTATAACATTATTTCAAAATGAAAGCATACTTTGCATGTCAATTACATAAATAGAGAATTATCACATGACGTACTAATAAACTACAACTATTAATTCTCCATGCTTTCTCCTTCATTCTCTTTGCTCATCTTCATGCATAATATCCCCATATTGCTTGGACTATTGTGGTTGGATAAGGAGGGGTGAGATTCTGGGGAGAATCTCAATAGCAAACATTAACACTAATGCATGCAAGATTAATGCTTGGTGCATGACATGCATACTTAACTCATGCTCAACTATGCTTACTTAACCCATGCTTAACTAATGACATGTTCATATACTCAATGTTTCATGCATTATGCCTATGACCATTGCATTCATAGAAACAGAGCTTCAACTACTCATACATGTTTCACATAATCAAACAAAACAATCAACACATCAAAACAACAATCATAAGTATCAAGCATACAAGTTAGGTAAGTTCACTACTTTGTAACTTCTTTTTGTCTTCGTCTTGCTCCCTTTGCTTCCAACTATTGAGTTTGCTTGCTCAACCTCTCCAAATCATTCTCTTTGAAATCACATGTTCCTAAATACACAATCATATCATTCAATTCACTTATTAGAGCCATGGAAGCAAGTAGTATTCAAAACTTGCTTTCTTTGACATAAACTTTCACTTTTTTTCCTTGGCTTCTACAATTAATTCCACATGCTATTCCTACACAATTTTCATGTAGAATCCATTTCTGTGGTCAAATTTAACAAAATCCAACTCCTTCCCCTTCAACTAGGCCAAAACCAAAATATACAAGGTAAAGGGGAAGTTGAATTTCTTCCAATTTCCATACAAAACCACTTGATTCATGTTCTTTTCTATAATTTAAACATCATTCTAACATTAATTTCATCTTCCTATTATCATTTGAATTTCTTGCAGCACCTTAACCTAAGGATTTCACGCTCTTAAATCCACTAAAACCCAAAATTAAGTTATTTAAACATCAAATTGAGTACTAGGACCATAGACTAGCCTTAATTCCAAGCTTGGTTGGTGCAAGAACCTTCTTCTTCTTCCTCTTTTCAAAAGAAACTTTGGCAAAACCTCCCCCCTTAGGTTGCACGAAATGTTGAGATTGGAAGGGGAGGAGTTGCTATATATAATGCTTAAAGTTAATTATTTCCCTTCTAAGTTGACTAAAATTACAATGGTACTTGTCCTCCTCTTATTGGTCCACATATACCTCTTTGTCCACTTCTAATTGGTCCACATGTTATCCACTTACCCTCTTCCTATTGGTCCACATATTCTTAGTCATTATTACTTTATCCTCTTCCTTGCTAAGTGGCTACTCCTCATTGGTCCACTTGGCAAAACATACATTCTTTTGATTGGTCCACGTGTGAGCCATGTATTCTCTCGTGATTGCTTAATTAATTAACTTAATGACTAAGTATGTGACTAGGCACTCTTGAAACTTTTAACAAATAGAAACCTTCCATTTGGCTCCATCTTGGAGAAAGAAGAAAATTGGAAAGCTTCTCTAATAAGCTTCCATGTAATATTGTCTTAAATGCACTTTATTAGGTACTTTGTCTTATTCTACTTCTCTCTCTCTTCATAATGGCCTTCACATTGTCTCATTAATAGGCTATTAATGATAAACTAAGAAAGTCAAGTTGGAATTGGCTTCCTTGACCATAAAGTAATTCTTTTTTTCTAGAAAGGCTTTTTGAGGTTATATTCCTCAAAAAAATTATTCTATTTGAGCCATTACCTCTCATTAATTATAGGAAAATTCTCTAAGTTTTCTTAGTCCAAAATTCTACCTAGAGTTATTTCTTTTTGAATTTCTCATAAAATGCCCATAATAGGCAAAACTTGGCTTTAAATATTTTTAAAATCAACATTCTCTTCTTTTGGGGACAAAACCAATTTTATATACTAAAATAATTAATCTCCATTTTTCTCCAATTTTTTGAGGCCTCCACATAGCTCAAATAATTAAATATGGCTAAATAGCCCACAATTATCTAAATATTTAAAAATTCTTTAAAAATTACTCTAGAGGTATTTTCATCATTTTTCACCTCAAATGGGCCTTAATATTTCATTTTCCATTTTATGAGATTTTTCTGGAATTTTCATGTATTTTTCCATAATTACCCCAATTGACCCAAAACTTTTTGAAATTACGATTTTGCCCTTACTTGAGCTCCAGCTCATAAACTATCACTTTGAGGCCTTTATCTTAACCTTAGGCCTATAACTGACATCTTTTCTCTTTCTGAGCACTTGAGACTCTCCTAGAGTCTGTAACTTTATTTATATATTGGCCCTCAAGAACTTTCTCTATTTGTACCTTAGTCTCTAAACTTACTTTATTTAAAGTTTAGTCTCTTAAAACTCTCTATATGTTTATATGACTTTTGTTCAAAGGGGTATGTTAGCCTACCTATTTTTGGCTACTTTCTGGGCTTCTAAATCTAGAAATTAGGATATGACAGAAATTGCTATTTTCTATTTCGTTTGGTATGAGTGATTTGGGGGGAGGGGAGAGAAGGGGAAGGATTTTGCTCCCCTCCCCTTGTTTGGGTTGGTGAAAATTTTAATTTTCCCTTCCCTCTCAACTTTAATTTCCCCTCCAAAATAAGGGAATTTAGAGGGGACGGGCAATTTTTGATTTGATTAAACTAATTTACCCATAATTTTTTTAATATTCCAATATTACCCTTTTATTTTATAAGTAGGCAACCCTAACATCACATTCCACCGTTCCAGTCACAACTCGCAAGTCTGTCTCTATTTGCCTAGCTTCATCTCTTTTCCTTTGGGTTCCATTGTCTTTCTTCCCTTTGCCCATCATCTGAGTTAGTTGATCTCGGTGAGGTATGACTCTCTTCTGCCATTGTTTTAATTTATTTCTAGCCTTGAGGTTTCTTTATTGTTTATGGTACTTATCTTTCCTTACACCCCTCTTCTTCCGCACCAGTTGCTATTCTCTTTAATTTCTAGTACTTGTTTCTGGTATTTGTTTCTAGTACTTGTCTTTCCTTAATAAAGGTACGAATACGATATCTAGTTTGGCCTGATTTTTCCTCCACAGGAACTTATTTTACTCTTTGCAGATTTTTATGTCTAATTATTTGTCTATTCACTTTCTGCTTGATTTATTTGGGAAGAATATTACAAATAGAGGAATGAGATCCATGTTTGGTCTTTGATTTATTGGGAGACTATTTAACCTTTCACCAGTAATTGCTTAGGAGTCTATTGCAAACAAATCAAAATATTTTGAAAGAGGAAAGAGAATTGTTTCTGTGTTTCTGACTGCTATGTAAACTGTTGAGAACCCGTCTAACTAAACTAAACCATCCTTAGAATAAGAGATGCATTTTAGATGCACTGATGATTATGCTGAATTTTTTAGGCTAGCAAGAAAAAGATGATACAGAATTTTTATGTATTAAGTAGTGCTTCCTAGCCAACTGGAAATGAAACCTTTTAATTTTATAGTTGGCTGGTTTTGAATATGATCATTAATATAAACTATGAAATTTATAACTATATTATGAACATATCACAAATGATATAGATTATTTTTCAAATTTCATGGTGTGAAAGAAAACATGTCTAGATTGGAGCTAGTACTATAAAAGAAACCATCGTGCTTGGTTGGGTTTAGTTACTTTGAAGAGATTTTGGTTAGAAGGATTGGGTTTGCAAAATTTAATCGACCTAATAGCCCATAGAAATATATAATATCATGGTTTAAAAGTAAACAACAAAGAACTTACTAAGATTTCTATCATACAAATTGAACTGTTTATAGATATGCTTTCTATACACTACAAAAAAATTGACTATCAGCGGCGACAAAAGTTGCCTCTAAAAGTTCCAAAGTTGCTACTAAATAAGCGTCACCGCCAAGTCGCCGCCTATGAGAATGTCGCATATAAACATTGGCGGTGAAAATTGAAAGTTACTACTGAATGTAAACAATCTGCGGCAATAATCAACAATCTACATCGATAAAGTTAAATCAGCGGCAACATGAACTGTGGCCGCCTAAAGTATAATCTGCAGTGACCTTTTTGTCACTACCTATTGTGTAATCTGCGGTGACAATAAAAGTTAATATTATTGTTTAAATTTTTCTCAAATTTTTCTTATATTAAAACATGTAATTTGATAATAAAAATAAAAAATAAATAAATAACTAAATAAACCAAACTCTAATAATTGATGAATAGTTTAGATCATCCAATAAAATATCAAATTACTTCAATTACTTAAACATATTTAAAAATAAAAGAAAATTGTATAGTTTATACATAAACATTATATGGAAGGACCAATACTAGGAGTAGAAGAAGTAGGTGCATGTGGTTGCCTTCTCTGCATCAAGGCAGCGAATTGAGCTTGTATCCTTTGCTCTATTTACTCTATTAATCTTTGCTCGAATTGCGAATACTCTTCTTTAATCTTCGCACGCTCTACTACACGCTTTTCTTCCATCTTTGCACGCTCTGCCTCCATTTTTTCTCTCTCCTCTTGAAATTTTTTATCAAACTCTTCCTGCAATTGGGCACTCACACTTTGCACAACTGAACTATCACTAGATTGAGGGTAATTTCTCTTCCTTGAAGGCTCTGCTCCATACCCTTTCCCTCTTACATACCCTGACCTTTCACCAAGAATAATCGCTAATATTTTCTCAGATGTCATTCGAGCATCACTTTCTAAGTCTTAGTCTGATTGAGAAAGTTCGTGTATACGACTCTATAATAAAAATATATGAAACTATTATATTAAAAATAAAACTAAATCAAAATAAAATATAAAACTATAATGCATACATGAATCTGTTCAGAGTGTAGGTTAACCCATACTACTTGTCTATATAATGTCTTCGTAGTATGCGTTATCTCCCACAGCTGGTCAGGAGGGATATGTTGTCTAATAGTTGAATCTCTCTACAAAAGAATAACATACAAGAAAAAACAAATAATATATTTTAAAATAAAAAAGATTAAAAACTTAAATTTTAGTGGTGATAGATTGAACTTACTGTAGAATAGTTAATCTCTACAAATGATCGAGGATCACAAGTATGTTTAGTCATTAGTTTTTCTCAGTTTATTGTGTTTCTTGCACTTTTGTTCTACAACAAAATTTGGGAACTAATAAGAATTTAATTATTAAAACAAAAAAATATAATTTTAGTTAAAAGGATAATAAGGTATCTTATACATGTCACTCTTAAAATATGCTAATAACCACTCCCAATCTTGAAAACTAATAGTTTGAGGAGGATCAACCAACCTATCATCATCAATCTCATATTTCTTATAGTGAGAGTGTAGATTAGTCTTCTAATTTCTGAATACATTTTGTGAAATAGTTGATATAGCTATATGAAACTTTTCTTCAGTAATAGCATCAACAGGCTCAAATTTATCCTAAAACAAATAAATATAAACACTTTATAATAATATAAATAAAGTAAGATAAGTATTAAAAATGACATATGAAACAACCTTGAACCAATGTCGCCTTGGGGTTACTTCAAAAATTTAAACCAAGGATTGCGTATAGTGTAACCTCGGGTCGTTCTCTCTGAGGAACCAAAATGGGAAATTAAATTCCTAAGTAACTAAATGCAATGCAAGCTAAATTAGAAAATGGGATTTGTTTTGATTGACTAACAACTAAATGCAATGAATTAAAATAGATTTAAAGAAAATATTTTTGGTATTTTTGGTTTAAAGAAAGGAATAATGAATGATAATGAGTGAAAAGAAATAAATCAAAGGTGATTAATAATAAAAGCAATCCTCCAATTCAATAACGCAGGCAATCATAGCTTCAAAAGATATGGGAGTTATAAACAATGAATTAAGAATTATAATTAAGCTTTTAATCCAACAACCGAGCCACCTCGAATTGTCACAAAATATTTTCCAAGTCCTAATTTATTAACTGCTACCAGAATAATAAAATAGGACTAAAGATATTAAAAATCAATGCTCAATTATAACTCAATAATTCATAAAATAGAATTTAAGCCAACAAGAGACACAACGATCCAATAATTCAAGCCACCTTGAAAAATCACAAAATATTCACAATAATCTCAATACAATGTCTGACCCAGATCAAAGTAAATGAAATTAAAGTTAATTAAAGATTAATATCAAATGTCAAGCAAAAATTCAGTCACAATAATCCTCAATAAATACAAATAAATCATTCTAAACATCCCCAATAATTATAAAATTAATCCTAAGACCTAGGAGTCATAATAAAATTATTAGGTAGAGAATTAGAGTAACTTATACTCCCCTTTGAGATCCCAAGCTCATGCCTTTGCCATTAAATTAGAGAATTAGGATGAACTAGCCACACATAGAGATCACCACCAACTTCAAGCGTTTAGCCATGGATGAAGGAGCTGCAAGTCGCTACCATCGCAGGCGTGGATATGGAAAGAGTGGGAAATATCGCGGTACGGTATGAATGCTTTTTCTCTTTTTTAAATTCCTCTCAACTCCGCGGCAGCATCTTCTTTGCTTTTCAATTCAATTCCCTCGCGTCCAGCCACTGTGTGTGAGTGCTTCGCCTTTTCTCTCAATTCCCCTTTGCAATTCAATGCTCGCCGTGTGCCCAGCCTGCGTCTTTTTTTTTCTCTTCTTTTGCAAATCAATTCCTTCTGCGGTGTGTGCGTCTCTTGTGCGTGTTTGCTTTTCAATTGAATTTCCTTTGCTGGCTCCTCTTTTCCCGTACGCAAATGCTTTTTAAAAGCCATTCGAATAGGACAAAAACCCTAATGGGCTAAACTGCAAGATTTGGCCCATAGGTCCTATTGTGTAATTTCTAATTTTAAGGTCCTTTGTTGTCATTTGTGAATTCTGATTTCTTCTAAATTCCTGAAATAAAAAATCACAATAATGTAATATCTTTTATTCCAAAAATAATTGTTTGGGAGAAATCATAAAATTATAACAATTATGCCCCTATTAAGCACTAATTCAATATAAGTCATATTAATTCAATTAGTGCATAAATAATAAAATTGAGGACCATAAAGTTGACAAAAACCCACTAAAATGATATGAATTAGTATATAAAAATATGGATTTGTAACATAAATAATACCTTTATTTTTAAAATCATATCCTGACCATATTTTTTAAATATATTCTTCTAGTTATCTCCACCATCCTTGAAAGAGATTGTGATTCTAAGAATTAAACCACAATAATTAGAAAAGTCTCTTGCTTATGGACCGATTGCTCTTGACATGGAATCTAAAAATTTGACTCTAATCTTTGCTCCTTGTGCGGTCCTCAAATTCACATTAATAGACTTATAAACTCCTCTACGCTTGTTGATTGTAGTATAAGAGCCTATCATTCATGTTAAATTAGAATAATTAAACGTTAAATGCGATGTAAATCAATTATTATAAAATTGAAGCAAACTTACCTACACTTTTATTTTGAGTATGGGGAGTAGGGGTAGAGTTGGCAAGCATTTCCTCAAGTTGTTGCAGTGATCGAGGTAAAATAATATGTCTTGATTGAGGTGTAGAGCATGTACCTTGGCTATTTGTGTTGCTATGAGATGTCACAGAAAAACCTTTCCCACCTCAACCTCTCTTTAATACTGACATATCCTACAAAAATATACATTTTATTTAGGAAGTAACAATTAATCAAACCCTGCATATGCTCATTTTCTTTAATAACTATCAGCGTAGGAGAAACTAACAAGATACGAGATTACACGAAATAACGTAATTTTACTATAACAAAATAGTGATAATACTTAGTTATTGATTATTAACAAAATAACATAATTTTACTTAAATGGAGAAGTAATGGAGGGAGCCTACAATAGAGAGGTTCCATTCCGATTATAGTGGCATATGCTAGAACTAGGCATATACATATACTTGATAGGTCATTTAGGTTAGATTTTCATGCCAAGAGGGTAAACTTGAGGGTAATGATATGCAATAGTGATAATACTTATTTCAACTAAATTAGGATATATCAGACAACATTTGATCAATTGTATCATATTAAACATAATTGGTGGCTTGAAACCTACTAAGCATATATCTGTTAATGAGCAAATTACAATATTTTTGCTTGTTTGCATACAATTTACGTTTGTTCATTTAGTAAAACTATCAATAATAGATACTTTAATGTTGTATTGATGCAACACTGCTACTTCAATTAGAGCTTTTGAGAAATACGCTAGAGCTTATTCCTAAGGATTCAACTTATGAACATTGAAAATAGTATAAAGGTATATAATAATTAGTAATTACTATTTGTGTTGTGTTATTTGTATGATCATTATTAATTACGTATTTATGTATGTGGTAGGCTATCTCGATGCATTATATGGTACTCATATACATGTATAATCCCCTGCACAACACAATGTATGTTATTGCAATAAAAAATGTGATATAACAACCAACATGTTCGATCTCCCCAGATGTACAATTTATATTTATGGTGCCTAGGTAGAAAGGCTTAATCTCTGATAAAAGGGTCTTGAGAGATGCATAAGGAGAAGATACCTCTAGGTGTGTTGGTTATAAATGATTATATATAGATTCCTCTTTTTGCTTTATTCATTATTAGTTATACTTGTGTTAGGATACTCTTGATATAGGTTACACTAATTGCCTAGAATATTTTGCTTCCCATACTTGATGTAGTTATATGTTGACTCTCTCTTCCTCCTTTCATTGTTTTTTCAAGCCTTGATGCTCTTTCACTGTTGTTTGCTACCAATGTTTGTAGATGAAGGTGAGATGTAGATCTTCCATTTCACCAATGGCGAGGTGAGACACATATATGGGTTTACAGATCTATCACTATATCTCCTCCTTGTTCTATCACTCCTCTGTTTCATGTTTTCAAACTTATTTCAATTTAATTACTTCACCTTTCTCTTCTCGACTTCTTTGTGATGCAGATAAGGGTTTGTAATCACCAATAGCTCTGTTCTTACCTATCTCAACTTTGTTTTTATTCCTTCCGCACCATATCATATCAAGTTGTCTCAAATTGAATTTTGACAAAAACCATGATACAATTGTAAAACTCATCTAACCATTAGCAAATACAAGAGATAAATTGACAAATTAAGATAGATCACCTTAATGAAAGAAAAATTTAGAAGGCAAGAACAAAATTCCAGCAAACAAAAGCTCCCCTATTCAGTAACATTCTTCAGAAATGTAGAACATCATACAACAACCATATTTCAAGATTAAAGCTTCATTCCATGTTTTTAAGCTTCATTAATTACTTAAGCAGAGATTTAACCTCAAAACCCCAAGTTTAAACATTTAGAAATATTTCATTTTCACTGAATCAACTTTAGTGTCCCTAACGTCCAACGATTTTGGTTCGGTTTGAAGTTAAAAAACTCAAATACTTACTCATTTTCACTGAATCAACCAAAAGATACTCAAAATCTTTATTTTAATCAGTGACCCACCCCATAATAGAAAGAAAATAGAGGAGACATATTGAAGATAGAGTCAAAAAACTCACCTCAAATGGCCGACGACATCACAAGCTCGATCTCTCACCCCGGTCACTCCTCCAAGTCACAATCCTCTGGTCCTTCCCCCGTGCTCTCCTGCTCTCGATGTTTTGTGTGTTATGTGAAGCAGTTGACGATGAGGAATAAAGAAGAGAAGGAGAAACCTAATGAAATATTAAAATGTATTAGTGACGAACGACAAAACAAAGTCGTTGCTGAAAGTAAACAAATAATGATATTTTTCCTCCAATAGCTTCTTCAACTTATTAGGGAATTTTTATAAAATTTTCTGGGCAAATAATAACCTCTAACTATTGTTCTTGAATTTTCTAAGAAAATAGGCCTTTAATTCCTGAAAAATAGCTATTAAATCATTTGGATCTCTTTTGGGGAAGTAAACTCTTTCATAATTTTCTAAGCCCCCAAAATACTTATTTTATTATTTTTTCTTAATTTTTCTTAACCCCAAAATATTTTTAATGATTATTCTTTCATTTATTCTTTTTTTAAAATTTAACTTTTAAGACTTTTTAAGAGTTGGGATGTTACATGAAATGCAACAACAGAGGGCATATGCAACTGTAACTAAAAATATATATATGTACGTATGTATTTTATGACTATTCTTTCTACTTATCTCTCTCTCACACACATCTCCCTCTCTCTATCTCCTCCCTCACATTGTCTCTAACACACATATACTAACTCTCACACTCATTGACACACATTTACAATATCTCTCTCATGCATATCCCTGTTTCATCTCTTTCTTTTACAGACATCACATTATTATATGTATAATCTTTCTTTACTACAATAACATATGAAATTCCTTTATTTATTATTTAAAAATGACATTATTCAATAATTTAATTCTATATATTAGATAGTTATTTAAAACCCCTTCAAATTGAAAAAAAATTGTATGAACACTTTTAGCATGGACATTTGTTGTCGCTGAAGGATACAAAAGTTGCCGCTGAATCCTACCTTCTGCAGCGACAAAAAATTGTCACTGCAGAAACTATAGACTTTATGCCATGACACATGTATGTCATTGTAGATACTATGACCTCTTGCGGCAACAATTAGTTTTGACAAAAAAAAGTGTCGCCAAAATTTTTGAGTTTTTGAGCTTCTGCGGCAACAATTTGTGTCATCACTGAAACTCTTACTTTTAGCGGTGACAAAACAAAGTCGCCACTGAAAGTCTTACTTTCACTGGCAACAAAGCAAAGTCGCCTCTAAAAGTCTTACTTTCAGTGGTGACTTTATTGTCGCAGCAAAAACTCAAGACTTTCAGCGGTGACAAAGAAAGTTGCCGCTGAATATCTATTTTCAGCGGTGACTTTTTTGTTGCCACTGAAAAGTTGTCGCTAAATCAATATTTTTTGTAGTGATAGTTGGGTTCGTTTTAGTTGGGAATTTTATATATCAATTTGAAAAAGCACCTTATGACAGACTGTATTCTTCATTGCTTCATTTCCTTCACAATGTATCTGTTGTTTGTTAATTGACTAAAATCCAGTTTGTTTCTACATTAACCTAGACCCTAGGCTAGTATAGTAAAGTAGATTCCCACCCCCTCTTGTAAAAACTTGGATGGGGGTTTATAATAGATTTTAGGCATGATAAATTCCTATTAAGTTAGAAATATATATATTTCAGTTGCTCTTCTCTATAATTTCTGGTACTTGTGTGTATATATATTTGTTAGATAAGTCAACTTGTTTTAGTCATTCTTTTAAGGTAATTTTTGTCTTCATTTGTTAGATGGATTCTAAAGGGGATTTTTTGATACAATGGTGGGAAATGCGTTAGAGACTTGTGTTGGGGCCATAGATGGAACACATATATGCTCCTCGTTATCGAGGTAGGAAGGAATTCCCTACCCAAGATATTTTAGCAGCCTGCACATTTGATTTAAGGTTCATTGTTAAGTTTTTAGTTCTGTACTACGAAGTTTTACATTTATGACAGTCTCCGTGAGATTTCCTAGTACTAAACTATGAGATGTCACACAACAAACATAGCTAGGAGTTTAGTAAAAAAACATATATATAATTATAATTATTTCACTTATTATAATTTTATATGTATTAGTATATATATAAAAAAACATAGTGCTAGCATAAATTTCGTATAATTTGTTTAATTTTGATAACTATATAATTTTAATTTCATATGTTAAATGTTATTTATAATTATATTATATTAAAATATTCTCCAGTAACAAACAACTTAAATAACATAAGGGCAAATTTGTCTATATAAAAATATTTTCCCTTCCCTCCACTCCTAAACCAAATAAGGTACCATTAAAATTCCTCCCCTCCTCTTCCTTTATATTAATCCAAACAAGGTATTATTAAAATTCCTCATCTTTCCTTCCCTTCATTCAGAACAGGCTAACCTAATATGCACGTTCCAGCCAGACAAAGTTTCCAAACTGGGGAAATCACTTATCGTCCACATTAAGGCTTCACAAAAGTTGAATAGTCACTTTTTATTTAAGTTGTATGTCTCAACACCATCATTCCATAGCTCCATAAATTCTTATATCAATAGCTATAAGTACACGTCTATCTATATTATTTCCTAGTACTTTCTTGCCAGGAATGATCATGGAAAGCAAAAATGAGCTATGTTTCATGCACATCCAAGGTGAAAGATTATACAGAATTAACACCATATGCCATATAATATAGCTTGTGCTCATACTTCTGAAAGGATTAAAACCATCAGTTGCCAACACAAGATAGACATTTTTAGGATCACCAATAAAGTCTAAATTTTTTGCATCAAATGATTTCCATACCTCAGAAGGAAATGAAAATTTGAATTTCAAACTTTAAAATGTGTGGGGAAGAAAAGTCCATGTGAGAGGGAAATTTATTTTCAGACTTCTAAAATTTTACTACGACTATTTGTAGCGATTCTAAACTTCTACTAATTTTAAACTGCTTTCATCTATTTCATTTTAATGTTAAACACTTACAAATAATATTAACCAATATTAACTTTAAATTAACACAAGCGAAAATTGAGAAACATTATAAAAAATTATAATTGTTATTAAAATATGTAATTAAACAAATTTTTAAATGTTGAACAATATTTCTATTTTAAATAATCATAATTAAAATTGTCAAAAATAGTAACATATGTCAAGGATCAGGGGTGAGGGCTAGAATCAACATAATCTTGATCGGGTTGGATCTGCTAGGGCTGGGCGGGATACTGGGACTAGGTGGGCTGCTGGGGTTGGGCAGGCTCCAGGGGTTAGGACATTAGTGGCATGCATATGGTAGGGATCAGCGGTATCTGGAAGTGTGGAACTAGTGTTATCACCATCTCACACATGGCCATAACGACTGCTTTGAACTGGTCAAGCTGCATCTACACATCTTGCTTGATCTCCTCCTCCAATTCTCTTATGATCTCATCCCCCAATTCTAGGCTGATCTCCTCTAGCAACTCCTCTATTTCAACAGATCTCTCCCACTTCTATCCCGCGCTCGACTTTTAGGATGCCATATAACACCTTACTTTCAAATACCTTAAGGACAAATCGGTAGCATTTATAACCACTTATATCATTGAAGTTCATTTACAAGATCTAAAAATTTCAACTTTACATTTACTATTCAATTTGTATTTCCAGGTTAGGGGACTAACTTCAAAAAATCATAACTAATTCAAGAAAAATCCAAATAAAGTGGTTCAAAAGGATACAAAAAGCTAACATAAAATAGTTTAAGGGAAAATTATGTTTCAGACAAATGCTTAGCCAATCAGCACAGTTCTGGTGTCAAAGGTCACTATTGATTTGGTCAAAAATCTTGAAGAAAGATTTTGATCCCCAACTTTTAAATTTGCATTCTCCTTGTACATATATCAAATTAAGGCGTTCTTGATATCAAAACGAAGCTTGACATGTTAACTAAATATTGGTAAAATTTTATACATTTATTATATCATTTACTATTTTTAATTACATCTCAAAGGTCACTACCTTAACACAAGTTATTGTTCTAGCAACCATACATATATTTATTGACATTCCAAATTCAACTATCATACACCATGCAAGCAGCAATTACATCATCAACTATTCTTCTCATCTTGTGCTTCATGGTCCTACTATTTTGGGAATAAATAGGGGTGAGATTTCTAGGAAAATCTCAGTAGTAAAGGGAACTAAATAGTGCATGCATTAACGTCTAATATCAGTGCTTGCTTGTGATTGTGTCAACATAATGTAACGGGCATGCTTCCATGTATCATATGAAATATAATTGGACAAATTAATAATAGAAATAGAGCATCATTCAAGTACACATGCCCACAATTCAACCAAGCCAAAGCACCACCATACAACACATTTAATGCACACAAGTCTAGGTTAGTTTACTACCTTGTTACTTTACTTTCTTTTACTTTTTTCCTTGTCTCTTTTCCTAACTAAGTGGCTGCCTTCTTGAGTCCACAAATCAAAGCCTAAACATCACATATTCATCCATATATCATGATCCAATTCAACTAGTATATAAGGACATTGAACTCCATAAATCAATTAACCCCTAACTTTGTCTATTTGTGGTTAATTGCCTTATCCTTTGAATTAATTTGTGTGTTGAATTTATCACTACAAAAGTTTGCCTTATAAATCTATTTATGGTCTTAGAATTATGAAATTCCAACTTGTTCATTGAATCTGGATAGAACTATATAGCATCCTTAGGAATTTCCAAAAATTCCTATTTTGATTCCAATGATCCCACACAATTTTTTATTTTAAATCTATTGGAAGCATCAAAATAATTAAATTCCCATTACTTTTTAGACACATGAATAGTAACATAAAGGATTTCAAAATTTTATTTTTCAATTCTAATGCTTTCAAAGTTCTAATATTATTCAATCCTACACAATCATCATTTGAATTCAATGGAAGCATTAAAACAATGAAATTCAATCACCTTGATCCAGAACAGTAGTTGGCTAAATGGCCTCCTTAATAGGTAAAGTCAAAAACACAATTTAATTCAATAACCAATCATCCAATCTAGCTTATATAAGTACTAATTACATGATTCTATTAATCTTCCTTTTATTCCTTTGTTATTTAATTTAGGCCAGCATGCTTTCACAAGGGAAAATCAATTGTTCAACCTCTAAAACTTAGGTTTCAATCTTCCAAATCATATATATAACAACTAGAAAGATTGCTTACTTTTTCTTTAGCTATGTTGGATCAAAGTACCTTGAAATCCTTTATTGAATTGCCTTGGTTTGAGTCTTCTATTTTCAAGAATTTCCCCAAGCCAAAAAAGCTTCATTTGGGTGTCAAGGGAGGGGGTATTTATAGGGAGAATTTTGGCATCTTGGGACCATTTTGTCCTTGCTTTCTCTAATTATTACATAGCCTTAATCTTGTATTTGATTGGTTGCTTAATTTGTTAATTACTATTAACTTAATTATTTTATTATTTTAATATAAAGAAGCACATGACAAAACTCTTCTCCCTTGCATTGGTCTCCATGTGGCACAAAGTGGGACACCTCATATGCCAACACATGTTTTTTGATAATTCTTCTTGCTTTTACTTTTTTATAAAAATAGCATAAAAATTCCATTTGACTTCTAATAATTCCTTAGTACCTTAGGCCTCTATGTGAAATTTTGGGCTTCTATAGGCCCAATCCATTTATTTGGCATAAATCCTAATGCACTTCCTATACTAATTATTCTGATATACTTTAAATTTTGGAATAAATTCTATAAAACTCTTTTAAGGGTCCTAAAATTTTTACAAATTCAATCTATTATTAAACAATTTTTTTGCAAAATTTTATAATTTTTTGAGACCCAAAATTCTTGATAA
Source organism: Leucaena leucocephala (assembly GCA_037074615.1). Classification (NCBI taxonomy): domain Eukaryota; kingdom Viridiplantae; phylum Streptophyta; class Magnoliopsida; order Fabales; family Fabaceae; genus Leucaena; species Leucaena leucocephala. The sequence continues at coordinate 4,879,791 of CM073527.1, forward strand.
AAATTCTTTATGTTTTTTTAAATACTTTATTTGCGTCCAATTTTACCTTAAATTCTATAATAAATTTTACATAACTCTTTTTTTAGTTCTATCAATTTCATAAATCTTTATAATTAATATAAGAATTTATTGTAAAATTTTATTTGATTATGAGATCCGAAATGTCCTATAATAATTTCCAGACTTTAGAAATTAATATCAATTTTCCATGACCTCAAACTGAAATTCTGAAAAATATGCATAGACTAAATACTTTTTTCTACTTACTAGTAAAATTTAGGACATAAATATTTTTGAGCAATTTTTGGGCCTTTTCGGCTTATCTTTCTCGTAATGATACTTTTACCTCTAAATTTGGCAAAATACACTTTAGTCCATGAATTTGTCAAATTTCACTTTAGCCCCTTACTACACATTGTGAAATTTCAATTTAATTCCTGATAATTAAAAACTCCATTTAAGTCCTTTTTCTATTTCCCTTGAATTTCTATATTTATCTTTTGCCCAAATGACATTTATGTCCCTTGGCTTTATAACTTTATACTTTCCTTTCTTTCTCCAACTTAAAACTTATCTAACCATTATCGTTTCTTCTACTTATTATCACAATCCCTTCTTATTCACTTTCCTTTATCAGTTTTTTATAGATAAGAAAAATTTGAGATGTGACATTTTTACCCCTTAAAATAAATTCTGTCTTAGAAATTTAACTTGTACCATTGTCAAATAACCTTCGATATGTCTCCTCTTTATATGATTTTCTATTTTGTAAATAAAGTTTAGGGGTATTCTCTGGAATTGCATCTCTTACTCTAGCATCTAGTAGAGTTCTCTTAACATCTGCAGAGCTTCATATCTTTTTCGTGTCATCACTCTACTCTTCTGGATCAACTTAATCAAAGTCAAAATTTACTTCTTTCTATTACTTATTCATATATCATCTGTTTATCTATTTATGGATGACTCACTGTACTGAACTTGTAAGTATTGTTCATTTATTTCATATCAAACTCTCTCAAATTATTCTATATTCTTGGGTTTCAGTCAACTATCTATCATACTTTTATTGCATATCTCTTATTATGTATATTTTCTTGTGCATATTTTATTATGCATTGTGTACCTTTCGTAACGTATTGCGTATCTCGAGATATAATAAGCTTAACATTTTCTTTGACTTATAACTTCGTCAGCTTCTGAGGAGGATCTTACTCTTAAACCTTTATAACTTCCTCCTGAAACAAAATTGTAAGTTGAATCTTTCTTCTCAGATGTACTCTATTTAGATATGACATAAGGCTTCTAGTCCCTTACCTTTCATAACTCTTCTTGACTTCTCTTAACATTTTTCATCATCTTGTATAACTCTGTGCATAGCTTGGCAAAGATGCACAATTTTTCATATCTTCCCAAGGTTACCCATCATAGTTAACATGATTTCTATCTAACTATCTCTTTCTCTCTTCATAGTTCTTCTACTTGGGATTGTTGCAAGGAATTCTAATATCCCTTATTTTCTTTCTACTAGCACTTAGGCCAACTAACATTGTTTTCTCTTAGTTTATTATAACATCTTTCTAACCTTGTGACCTAATACTATACTTCCCAATGGGTTACCCATCTCTGGGCTATGTTGTCCTGAGCATGCTTAACTGAAGTGTGCTGGTGGATTAGGACTAGATTACTATTTAATAACTCAGAGTCCTAACATCCTTTTTCTGATAGGTCGATATTCTAACTTTACTCTACTTTATACCTTATTCTCTAATTCTATCTGGCATTTTAATCTCTTTATCCTTATCTGAAGGATCTATCTTCTCATACTTGACTGTTCTTAAGACATATAGGGTTTCTTCTCTATTCCTCAGGCATACTTATACGATCTTTTGAATGACAATACTCATATTTGAATATGGACTCTGTCCTTGTTTACGAGAAAGATAAGTTCAGTCTAGTAGCTAATTGGAAACACCATGGGCAATCTCTCCATATGAGTTAATCAACACTTTATCCTTGGTGATTGTCTTACCATAAAGATATCGAGTTATCCTATTCCTCTTTTCTATGAATCACATTATCCCATCCCTAGGCTAGGTTATTTCACAACTCAAAATCACCCTTTGTCACCCTAAGCCTTTTCTAAGATCTATCGGATTTTGGGATATCACTCCCTTGTGAATCATGTTAGGGTCAACTGTAATTCTTCTAAAAAACTTTAACCAATTGACTAAATTATAGGGTTAGCTAATCCCCGTTTGTTGATTACTCAACTGATAACTCTCCAAGATTATGTCCAGTAGCCCATCTCACTTATTAAGACTTTACTTATCCTCTCTCTTACTTAGGAGTTTTTTCTCATTTTTCTTTCTTTCTTGCGGCTTGCCATGGGCAGTTGCTATGTGCAATCATGATCTAGCCACCTGCAATCACAATTTGTAATTACCTTTTGTTACTGGCCATATGACAACTTCTTATGTCATCTCATTTGAATCTGACTCTATCTGAGAGCAATATGTATCTGAACTGGCTCTGGCTCTTATCTCAAGAGCAATCTGTATCTAGCTCTACCTCGAGAATGATATCTTCCATTACTGTATCTATCATACTTATCCCATAGGAAATAGGATACTGTGCACTCATGCTATACTATTACTCATAGCAAATCTTTCGTACACTTCTTTCCCTTTGAAGATAAACCCTTCCTTTTGATAAAGTTATAACATTACCACCTCTTTAGTAATTGGCATAATGCTACCATAAGGAATGGCCCTGATTACTATATTCATAAGCCTATAGAAATACTTGAGTAATCCTAATCATACTATAATTGACTATCCCACTTACTATGACTGTCTATTTTTCAAGGTACGTTTCTATTTCAGGTTTCTCATATAATTGACTCTCATCCTCCTATCTCAAACTCTCATCCCTATTATTGACTTTAATCTAACTCTAATTCTGATCCTAATTTCAATTCCAATTTTAATCCTAATCATTGAGAATTAACTATAACTAATTATCTCATCTATCTCTAATATGTATAAGAAAACATATCAAATCTAAGGTAGCTCGACATTTTACATGTCAGACATTACCATTTAAATATGTATCAGGGGCTATTACTCTTAATCCAATGAGAATAATGGCATAGTACTAACAGGAAGACCTAATTACCCTATATAGTTATTGCTACAAATGAGTGACTGGCGCATCTACTTAGCGATCGTTAATCCATATCATCTCTTGGATCATCTCAGGCAACTTCCTTACCTTTTCTCTGGTCAGGGAAAAGCCCTTTCTCTGTATCTGGGATCATTCACCTGTAGTATTTTATAGATATTCCCTAGAAAAAAGTCCCAGTTTACCACATCTATAGCAATAATCTCAACCTACTAATTAAAGCCTATCTCTATGGTCTCTACCACATATCTCATATCAATTAGGCTCTGATTACATGTTTGCATTCTCCTAGCTTACTATTTTTTCTATTCTAAACCTTCTACTCATATTTTAACCTTTTCTATTTTTATTACTTTTTCTGAAAACTAAAGGCCATCTGGAACCATCCTTATCGGAAACACTGAAAGGGATTTATCTCTCAGGGTTGCCTTTATCTTTTCTATGCATTGCAAGCTTTTCTCTGTAATCTTGATTGCCTCTACTACTCTATTTAACCTCTGCAACTACCTGAGAAGAATTCTTTCTTTCAATATAGAATTCAATCCATAAATCACCTACTCATTCATACATCTTTCATCACTCAGTGGATGAAGTTGGCTAAGCATTCATCAAAAGGATTTTTCTTACCATACTTTAATAATTACTGTGTATTAGTCTTTTTTTACTGTTATGTTACTGTCTTTTTTTTACTGTGAGTATTGTGTATTAATAAGGAATAGAGCTTGTATATTTCTCATTGATTAATAAAATCATTGTTTTGGCTCATATGGTGCACATTGAGTAGCTAGAATGAATTGGTTCAACATAATCTTTTACTATAGTCCTAAGATTTAAAGAATACACATAAAGAATTTTTGATATTATTTACTAAATAAATTCTCAAAATAACAAAAAAAAAATTAAATTTACGTTCTTATAGAATATAAGCTCATTTTTTATTAATTGTTATTAACCTATCTCTCATATATGTTGCACCGACGTGCCTTCTATTAAATTGGGCCTAGAAGTCTAGTCAATTTAGACTTGGCTTTTAGCTTTCATACCTAAAATTCATATATATATATATATATGACCTATCACGTGCCAACTATGTTAGTTCAGATACAACTGTATTAGTTATAAATTAGTTACATTCTAAACTACATGATGAATATTTGTTGTCCTTTTCGGCTGAATTATAATAGAGAGTTTTTTTTTTATAATATTAACTGAATCATATTACTATTAAGTATATTAATTTTAAAATTTATAATTGTTTCTTATAGTATAAATATCTCCTTTAAAAATTAAATTTAAAAGATAGAAAAATTTAATATAATCTTATATTATTAAATTAACTCTATATTAATACAAAAATAGAAAATTTTAGTTACAATGATAGACAGCAAAAATATGGATGAGAGTGACCCTTGGATAATGTAATTAGTTAATAAGCACCCGAATCCTCTCCTTCTCTACCATGTAAGGCCATATATACAATTAATTATAATTAAATTTAATTTTTAAAGATAAATATATATTATATACTATTTATTTTATCTAAATTAATTAATTAATTTTTATATTAATTATAATTAATTAATTTATTTAACTTTTTAACCTATTAAAAAATTTATTAGCTCTCATAATTATAATGTAAAAGTACTTTCTTTGTGTGTGATTCACAAAATTGACTGTTTGACTATAGAAAACAAAGCTAATAATTATCAAGAAACAAAAGTAATTCTTTTTTATTTTCTGATAACCCGCGGAAGAAGATCAGAAAATAATCAAGGATAATTAAGAACCTTAAAATAATCAAAGGTTCTTATACTATGAAGGATAATTAAGAACCTTAAAATTATAATACCTAATAATAGAATATAGTTAATATTATAAAAAAAAAAAAACTTCTAAGAACTTTTGGATGCAGAATACACAAATATTTAAATGCATCTCGTGGGCTATAATCATCTAAAATTTGTTTACCTTTGACAACCAATAGAAGTGAATGTATTATTGCATTCCGCTCAACAATAAATAATTTTCATAATTCTTTGGTCCAAAATTACATATATGACTTGAAAAACAAAACTTATAAACACCCAAACACTAAAACAAGAAGCCAATTGCTTCTATATAGGATCCAAAACAAATATTATTACTCAGCAAAAAAAAAGTACTCCTTCTATATAGTCTTAATTATAAGAGCTGGTTGATTTTTTTAGATAAATTTTAAAAAAAACTAAATACATCAGTTAATTATGAATAAATATAACCCCTTAAGATGAATTCATATAATATATTACTCAATCTACCCAAATTATTCATCTAACTTTTATATTATCTCTTATATTAACTAATTTATTTAGTTTACTTAATATATTTTAAAAAAATTAAACTAGTTGTAATATTTAGGATAAGAGATATTATGAAAATATTAAATGCCAAAGCACAATTTTCATGATTCAAGGGACCATGACCATGCTAGGATTTTCTTCAATATTTTCATTCAAGATAGCTTGCCCAAATGACTTTTAGAGTATATGTAAACAGAAAGAAATCTCTCTCTCTCTCTATCGGTTTATCCTACAGTTCTTGGCCTTTTCTCCATTTTCATGTTTCTGTACTTCTTATGATTCAGCCTTTTGCATCACTTGTTCTTCGCATTCTCTGTCATTAATTAATGCCTCTGCAATATATCAAGTAAACACGTTTTCCCTTTTCATGCTATCCTTACGGTGGCAGTGTCATGGTGCAGGAGAAGTTTACATTTTGGGGGTAATGTTTCACATGCATGATCTGAAATTTATTCATCCCCAGTTTCCCACTCATATCTTCCATTATTTTTGTGAATTTTACACTATTTTAATATTTAATATAAAATTTATTTAAGTAATTTGATTATATTAAAAAATTAGTTATATTAGTTAGTATAATATATTTTTTTAATTGAGGATAATATTATTGAATTATATTTATAATGCAAAGGTTGTACGTATTATTACTATTCTATTAGTATATCAGCTTTTCAGAAGAAAAAAAACATGAAATGGCAAGTTACTATTTTTATGCTTGAGAAGGCTTAACAAAAGTTAATCTTTCTCTATATCCAGTTTTCATGGTTTGGATATTTAACACAATGCAAACAAGTCTTTTTAACCTCTTCAAGCAAGTCTTGTTAACACAAGGCTGGCCAACGACAATTTTATAGGCACATCCATCAACTTCTTTCCCAAATTTAAATAGCTTTTCAATGTTATTTTTCTCATGGTGGAGTATACATGTGTGTGTGAATATATATAGAAAAGAGTACTCTTCTTAATCTAAATATAAGATCTAGTTAGTAGGTAAATTTTAATTTTAAATATAAGACATTTTATTTCTTATATTTATAATTTTTTATTAATTAAAAATATATATGTAAGTTTTCACTTTCATTTAAAAGAAAGGGATCACAGCTACATTGGTAGCGTTGTTTTATTAATTCAATTATATTCATAATTATTTCTTTTTTTATTATTTGTTACAAAACAAATTCTTGGGTCATGTCAGAATCCCTGCTTGCCTCATAAATCCATGCATTTTGTACATTACCCAATTTTTTTTTTTTAAAAAAAATAACAGAGAGAGAATGTATATATATTAAGAATATTGCTCCGGTCAAAGAGTATACAAAGACTAATACAGCTTAGTTTTACATTTCACATATTGATATTGATTTAGACCAAACTTATAAAAATAATGATTAACTTTAAAAATGGTTTTATTATTTTTAATTAGTATTTTTTTTATTTTTTATATATATTGAGGAGCTATATTTTTATTTTTTTCCTCTTTTTTATTTTAAGCACTTGAAATTGATGAAATTAAAGGATTCTCTATTGTTTTTTATTTTTAATTTTTAACCTTTTTTGATATCATTTTAATATTTTATTATTGTTTTCTAAGCCATGTGATCAAGTCATAGTACATAGAGCCTTGTGATCCATACATAATATCTCTGGCGCCAATCAAAGAAAACTAAAACAAGACAGAGCAACACCAGAGAAAGGAGAAGTCGGAAGAAATCTCAGAACGGAAACAACTGCAGAGAAAGGAGAAAGAGACAAGTGCTCGATTAACATCTCTCTCTCTCTCTCTGCCTCCATATTATATGTCTCACCATTCTTATTCGCCCATCCGCCATTCCACTCTCTTCTTCCATATTCTATTTCTGCTTGACATAAAAGAAGCCTTCTTCTCTTCAGGCCTATGATCAGCGCCGCCCCCTCCTCCTCCTTCGCCGTCCGTCGGATCTTCTTATCACGGTGAGTTGTTTCGTTAGATTCCTCCTTCTCTCTGTGTTGATTTTTCTAGAATACTCATTCTTCTCTCTCGATCGCTCTACCTCACTTTTGTCCTATTGTTTTTCATTAACTTTTTTACCGTGGCATTTTGCTTCTTATCAGATATGTATGCTCGGTCCGTTCTACTTAGGCTCTGATTTCTTTGATTAAATTAAGGTATCATTCATGGATTTCTTTGATGTGATTTATTATTATGACTGTGATATACTGATTTGGTGTGGTCTTCTGGTCCTCTTCAATCTTCTAATTATTTCTACTCTTTTATTTTTTATTTTTTGGAAAAAACTATTTCCCTATCTCTAACAGCATTAGCTTTCGAGTACCTCAAGGTTATTATTGATGCAATTAATCAGAATGCCTCTAAATGTCTCTAAAAATCTGATGTTTTTTAACAGATTTATTAAGAGGTGCAAACAACTATTATTGGCCCTCTCCAGAACACATGACAGAAGGGCTTCCTTAGAACAAAGCCATGGATGGACGTTTTCAATTTCGGTGCACTTGCATACTGAATGATAATCACTGGCAGAATATTTTGATTGGTCAAAATGATCTACTTAATACCTTGTATAAGCTGGAGAATTTATCTTTTATGTTTAATTTTTTATCTCAAATAAATAAACTATATTTTTATAATTTTTAGGGTACTTTTAGATGAGTCAATATGGCATCCCTTGTTCTAGGATATACAAAAGAAGGTAAGGTTCATTCAAAAAGTCAACGAATTATTAAAAGAAGTTGTGAAATGTCGGCAAATTCTCAACAATAATAAAATTAAGATTATAGTGGGTAATGGCTATTAGGGTGATGAAATAGATGAAGATATAGGAATATATTGTTATCAATGAACATTAGAGTGTTAATGAGCAAAGAGAGTTTATAGAAGGAAGCTTTTAGGACTTCTAATATTGATAAAAGATTTATCAATATATTATCGGGATTAAAAGTATAAACTAAAAATATAAATTATAAATTATTTAAAATTAATTAATAATATATGTGGATATATTTATTTTTAATATCTTTTTATTTGTTGATTTTTAGAAGCGCTATAAAGGCAATAATATTAATAAATTTGTGAATTTTTTTTGGATATATTTCTAAAACTAATCACAAGCACTTATAGGTGCTTAAAAGAATAAAAAAAATTCTCTACTCACCAGAATTTTAAATATTATGTTAATACTTTTGATTGAATTAAATCTGTGGCCTCCACTTCGTCTTTAATAGTTGTGGAAATTCTATCATGATCTACTATTTTCTAGTCTTTTTTATTTTGTGAAGTTCTATTATTCTTTAAGATATTCATCAAATGATTAAACGCACAAAGATATTTTTTTTAACTTTTTTCAAATTCTTTTCTTGTATTTTGCTGACACTAATGTTTAACGTTTATGTCTAAATAGTATAGATAAAGTTGTTCTCTTTAGGGCTGTGCATAATGCCCATGGCCCGCTATACCCTGCCCAGCTCGCAAGAAAAATACCTTGCCCAGCCCGACTTTTACTGGGTAGGGCCGGGCATCGGGCTGCAAAATACAACCCATGCATTTTTTGGGTTAGGCACCGAGCATAGGGGCTGCCTGCCCTGTCCTGCTCATGAGCACCCCTTCTTTTATTTTTTTTATTTTTTTCTATCTTAAAAGGGAGAATATGATAGCTACTGGTGACTATAAGGTAATTTTAGAAATATAAGTAGGTAAGTTGTATCTTTTAATATTTATAACTATACTAATTTTTTCTTTTTTTTTTAACTTTGTTAATTATCATATGATTACATTACATATTATAATTATTTATTTTATTTTTTTAGATGCTTTATCTTTGTCAATATTAGGGAGATTGATACAAAGTTATAATTATAAACTATTTAGATTTCAACGCTTATTTTTTATATGCAATGGATCTCAAGATTTTAATTATTACCTTTGTTCTCTTATTCTTAGTGAATTATAGATATTATTTAACTCTTAAAGACACATGAATATGGTATTATTTTAGAAATTCATAATTACAAATTTTTTCACGACTTGGGCATGCCCAACCCGCCCATGCCCAGCCTGCTCATGCCCCGCCCAAAATTGTTAGGGCTTTTACCGGGTAGGGCCGGGCATCGGGCTGCAAAATATAGCCCATGTATTTTTTGGGCAGGGCACCGGGCAGGGGGCTGCCTGCCCAGCCCTGCCCATGCACACCCCTAGTTCTCTTTACCCATTAAACCTATTAACTTAGTGAACCATATTTTATGCATAATAATTTACTAATATGTACTCATGAGCATTTTGTGATAATTTATTACATCTAGTGTAAATTTCACCATTTACACCTATGGATTAGCCTTAATTTGGTGCTTGTAATGATTGTCTATATTTATCAATTTTTTTAATTGCCTATATTTAATACTCTATTAATAATAATAAAAAGAGATGAGAGATAGAGTTAAGAAAAAATTGTTAAAAAATATCATATTAATTAATTTAATTAACTTTTTTAATCTAATCAAATCATTTATTTCAGTTTTAAATATAAGATATATTTTCTATATTTATCGATTATTTTTGAAATCAATTTTATAAAGTCTCTTAATAATAATTAAATAAGAGAAGTATAGAGAAAATTAGAAAAGATTATTATGGTATTTTAACAAAAAATATGACATATTAATTAAATTAATTAAATATGTTATTTATTAGATATTATTAACTATTTATATTAAAATTCAACTTGAGTTGATTGGTTAAATAACTAAACCAATAAATCATTCTCCAATCGGTCTCATTAAGTGTTTTGAGACGAAATTGGTGTAATTTTGAGCTAAAAAATAATATGTCAGATTTCTATTAGATTATATGACTTGAATTGGTTGAAAAAAATTTAACAGTAGTTAGTTTGAATGGTAAACGACTTGGTATCGTTTAAGTAAGGTCTCAAGTTTGAGTCTTGGTATATACAGACAATCTCTGTTAGGAGACTCACCTATCATAGCCAGATGCGCGATGCGGATCAGATCCATATGTAGTCATGATAAAATTCTGGTGAACCGGGTAGGAAAAAGAAAAAGAAAATCTTATCCTAACCAACTTCTGATTCCTCAAACCATGTTGTCGTTGTATCAATCCAAGCATGGTGGCCTCGCCTTCAATAGTAGCTTGTATAATCACGTTATCCAAGGGGCAGTCGCACCTATCACTGTAATCAAAACTTTCCATTTTCGTGAAGTTTACCAATAAATGCCCACTGCTTTCTATTGTTGTTTTATTTTACGTGAAATAATATTAATAAATCAATAAAGAGTGAAACATAGTACTATAAGTTTAGTCTCTTTTTTTCCTTTGACCCGATCCATTTGTTATTTGACTTCACTTGCATTAAGGATAGGAGGTAGTACTTTATAGTGATATCTAAATCTGTTCTGTCTCAGATATCTCCATCCGGTCTTATTGGTTTTGAGATGGATTTATCATATCTCAAATATAATCGGGATGAGAAATTATTTGAGACAGAGAAATGGTCAAAATAGGATGAGTCTTAAAATGACTCTCATATGTCCTATGAATATTATATTTTAACTTATGAATAGCATTTTTGGTAGTAAAATTGTCCAAATCACTCTTTCTCTAAGATTCTCTTTCTAGATTCTTCTTCTCCTTCTTCTTCCCTTCTCTCGATCTTTTCGCTTCTACCATGGCTTCCGATCTTGTCGACAAAGCCAAAGAAGCAGTCGACCAGCCATAGTGAGCTCACCTCTGAGTTGTTAAAGCAAGCTATTTCTCAAAATCCCAGAATGGCAAACTCTATGTCGAACAAGCTCAGGCCAACATTAATCTTAGTAACTTCGATGGTATGGTGCCAAAATTTGCCCCGGTTTTTTTAGTTTATCGATAATTTCTTTCTCTGTTCGATAATTTTCAAGAAGTTTCTGTTCTCAATCGGGAATTCGTGCCTAATCAGTGCTCGACCTAAACCTAAAATGTGAGCGATTTTGTTTTTTGACCAAACTTTTGTGATGTAGATCTTTAGGAAGAATTCATCGAGGAGTTGCTACTCAAGCCTTTACCTGATTCCAAAGTGATCGTACATTTCCACTTTGAAAGTAATGCTCCCTTCGACTATTCCTTTGCCCGTCATCACCACCTCTTCCCCAAAGCTATCTCTCAGTTGGTATGTGTTTGTTTCTCCAACTTCTACCTTGGTTTTTGCTTTCTAGGAAAACTTGTGAGAGTAAATATGGGGGAAAGAGAATGCCTTTGTCCTGTTTTCAATTCTTGTTTATAAGTGTTCTACTAGAATCTAGTTATGTATGAAAATGCTTTCGCTATTGTTTTTCTTATGAAAATACTTCTGCTGTGTATTGAGAATCAAACTCCCCGGTTGAAACTCCTTCCTTGTCGAGATAAAGCTAGTCTTTCTACCCTGTTTTGTTAAGTTTGTGGAATTGAAAATTCCTGTACTGTCCTGAACGGAAGGGACGAGATGGGACATGGGATGCAAAATGCATCCCACCCCCATCCTCAGAATGGGACATGGGACGGTTGTCTAATCTTGACCCGTCTATAAACACCACTACTACTTCTTTTGAGGAGGAACAACGGATATTTTATATTTCAATGTTTTCATATGCTATATGTTATATAGATTTTGTTTTTTTTCTTAGTATGAATGTTTTCTTTAATGAGGACCAGTAAGTAGGTAAAAAGAAAATATGAAAACAATGAAAATATGATTTTCCAATAAAGTGAATTTTTTTCATTCAACAAATGAATTTCTTTGATATATAATTTCCTGTGTCGCTGGTTTTTGTTATTAATATTCTTAGACTTGATATATATATATATATATATATATTTGTAGACTCAAAATATACGACTTGTGAAACCTTTCATTGTTAGATATCCCAGTTATCCCTATTAAGTTTTTTACCTTTATTTAGTTCAGAAATAATATTCTTGGTTACCATTTTTAGTTCTTAGGCAAATTTGGGCTATCTTCTAAAAAGAATCGTACCAAAGAATATTTCAGTCATGTAGCACAGTAAAGTATACAAAGTCATGTACTTATATTATTCTTGACTAAACAATAATGATACTACAAGATCCATAATTAGGAGTATACGTTTGTACCTTCCATAACATAGATACTAGCAATAACCATTATGTGTTATCAAGAATTATATATAAGTACTTTAACAATAAAATACAACTTTTAGAAGCCTTGTCTTCTAAAAGTTTTCACTTATAAGAAGCATGCTTAAATTATACATGAATAATCAAATTGCAATTTAAATGAGTTTCTTTAAGTCAAATAAGACATGCATTCCATTTATAATATATGAAATCATATCTCCAAAAGCAATAAAAATATAAGGATTGTCAGTATTAAGAGATATCAATCAAGATAACAACGGAAAAATGTAAGTATAGCTCTCTTTGGTTTTTTGAGCTTTGGTAAATTAAGTATAAATTTTGAAGTTCTCTCTATAGCGTCAACCCAGAAAGATTTTTTGGTACTCCAGCCTCTTTCTTTTACTTGTCCTATGTATTTCATCATGACTTTAGCGATTTTTTTTTCTTATTAGTCATAAAGTTGGCATAATAATGGAGAACTTTATAAACACTATTTTTTATGTTCATGAGTATGGCTACTTAATCTTTAACAATCCTCTAGCTAAAGTTAGGATACAATGTTGAATTACTTCTTCTTCCCCATTCATAAGTTGTTCAAGAAGAGAAGGTATAGAGTTAGATCTAAAATATGTGAACATTAATTAAAACTCCTTGCGTCGAGGACCTTCTACTAGATCATCATGATCCTCTTGGCAGGGTTCTGGTCAAGATCCCTTTTTGGATCTGCATCTAAATTTTCTTCAGGGCCCTCATCAAGATCTTCTTTTGGACCATTAATCTCTACAAGTTCCTTTGGATCTTCTTCAAGAAGTTCAAGATCTGAATCCTTACTTTGGGGTTCATTTTCTAGAACTTTATCATCCAAATATGAGAAGCTTAATGAGCCATACTAAGTGATTCCAATGCCACTTGAAGTCCTTTGACTCATTTTTATATAGGAATTTAATAATACAAATTATCATATTTTTTTAGAATTTTGTAAACACAAAAAGCCAGAAAATATACTGAATATTTGTAAATAGGTCTAGAATTGTGCCAAAAATAGGTAAATTATATATTAAAAGAAAATTTTTGATTTTAAGGATTTTTAGGGACAAACTGCACCTCAGTCGGAGGTCCCACGCTCCTTTACGCAACTCATGAAGGTAAAATTGAGGGGAAAAAAATTAGAACTTTGCTACTCTCAGCTTTGGTGAGTGGTGCACACTCGCCAATCTAGTGCTGCCATATGGTACTTGCGCCACGTGACAATTCTGATCTTTTACCATTTTTTTTAAATTTATGGATCCGATTGGATCTATTGACCCGACCCAGTCCAGTACACTTGGCCCAACTTCTTCTTTTTATTGTTTTTAATTTCATGTTGGGCTTCACTTCACTCCAAATTTTTTTTTATTAATTTTGGGTTGGGCCACTCTTTGTTCCAACTGGAGGTAATCTTTAACCTCTAATTGGGTCATGATGACCTGTTTTGCAGAAGTAGGTGGGTCCAATCCATAACTCCATCGTTCAACATCTATTTTTGACATTTTTGGAGTCGTTTTCCATCGTTTTCGCTAGCTTTACACAATGGGGCTATTTTGTAAGCTTAAATTGGAAGTTTTTAGGTGTCTTAATTTTACTCGAAAATTCTCTCCTCCATAACTCCATTTTCGACATTATTGGAGTCTATTCTCATTATTTTTACAAATTCTTCTCAGTGGTACTAATTTTAGAGGTTAAATCGGTTGTTTTTAGAAACCCAAAAAAATTGTAATACCCATACAATGCAGTTTTTCACTCTCTTATTTCTATAATATGAACTAACAGTGAAAAACTAACAGAGACAGATTCATGTTGTGGAAATAATCACAAAAATAAGTATCTGGCTCGGATACCATTATAGAATTTTAATGTACTTGTCTTCGGTTTACTTACTTTCGGTATCCACACGGAAACTCGACCCCGTTACTGGACTCAGGTCTCTGGTATACAACAAAGGCATACTAGATAGGAGAAGAGAGTTTTTGTTTTCTAAGATTAGAGCACCCAGATGTAGAACACATACCCAATTTGCTTCCGTATCTTCTATGCCCTTAGTCACATACCCACTTGCTTCTCTAGTGCATCCTACAATATACAAGTAATTAAGTTAAAATAACTGAAGAGCATGTAATAATGTATAAATTCTTACTATTTAAATTAATTACTTACAATCCTCTCAGCAATAATAGTAACATCTAGAATGATATATTGTCATTTCTTAATATAAAATTCTCCTTCTAATAACAATAATTAACCACTTTAAATTATTTTTACTAAAATTGGCTACAAACTAATTATGATAAAAATAAGTTTTGTTAATAATTTGAAAGCTATCATAGCTATATAAAAAATATTTTACTTTTAAAGAATTAAATAGAAAAAGACAAAACCACCATTCAAGTAGTATCATGGTTAAAATATTTCAACTTATTTTAAAAAGGTTATCCATGATAGAAAAGAGTAAAACTTATATCAAGATACTATCATAGATATAAGAACTCACATGCATACGAAACAATGTTAGAAAAGATTCGACCCCACTAACATGGTCATAGGGTTCAAGCCCCCAATTAACACCATTATCACAGTTATCCTCATAGTCATCTCAAATAGACCTATGGGCATCAAACCTAGGAATAACATCATATAAGCCCACTTCACAACCAAGATAATGTATAATACTCATTCATAAATAAATTCTCAATATCACATATTCCAAAAGTTGATCCACACTCAACAAATCATAAGCAACAGCCTAGGGCCTCAAGCCTACTACTAGCACATATTCCCAGCATTAAATCTAAATAAAGTATCACCTCATATAGAGAATGCAAAATGAGCCATATTGTGGCAATATACAAGTATTGCACACAAAAATCAAAAGGGGGAGCTATACAATTGATATAGCACTAATAAAGCCTCTAAAGCCTTCCCTAAGGTCCTAGCACGAGGTTATCGCTTGAACAATGTTAATAACTATAGGTGAGATAAATGTCTCAGTAACCAATAATCCTATTCATCATATATACTAATATGTGCTCGTGAGGTGATAAGTAGGACAAATATACAATAATATCATAATTAATAGTAAATATTAATTTCTAATTCCATGATACAAATGCAATCCTAACACCGCAATTCAAGAGCCATAAAGGCCAATCCCCATGCAGGAGAATGAAAGGAGCCATGAAAAGCCTATGCCCGTATAGGAAGACGAAAGGAGCCATGAATGGCCTCTCATGTAGAAGGACGAAAAGAGCCACTAGGACCTGCCACGCGCAAGAGGCAACAAAGCTAACCATAGGCATTAATTGAGGTCTCATCACGTGACGGTTATAAATACAATCCACTCACCAATTTCCATAATATGCACCATGCTCAAAAGCTCAACAAGTAGTCAATTTCAATATCTATATTTTATTTACAAATCAAATTCTCATAATTCGAACATAATTACATAAGTTCTAAGGATTGCATTTTCAAAAACACAAGTCCCACAAAACTATTTCACTTCAAATAATTTCATTATATATCAAAATATAGTCCATATCATTTAATGAGTTCAAGAAACAAAAAGTACTCACAAATAAGACATTAGCATGTATAACAAATGAAAAGTGGTGACCTCTTGTTAAAGAAAATAAAAGTACCATAAATGAGATGCCATATGCTTAGTTCACAACATCGTACTCAATATACATAATTTATATAAATGTGCATCAATAAGTTGTTAATACACAATATATATTTTTAAATAAATACTAATTTTTCTCTTCTAATTTTATTTTATTTAGAAACTCTAAATTCAACACCATAATTTAATTTCTTTATCCCAATCACATCTCTATCATCCAATAACTTGATACCATTAAAATTTTTATCCAATCATAATAAAATCCCCAAAATTTGCTCATTTTAATCCTAAAAAAAAGTAACAATAATTTATCTATTTCTCAAATCATCATTCTAATGACAATTCTCTATTTTTCTCAACTTTATTCTACTCATATAAATTCTCATTTAATATCAAACTTCTCAAACAATAAAAAATCCCTAAATTTACAACCCTTAAAGCTTCACCCAAAATTTTCAATGCTCACATTTCATAATCAACCCCAAAATCAATTCATTCAATTATTAAAACACATTCCCATAAGTTAAAATAAATCAACGAATTCAAATTTAGCATACCTAATATCATAATTCACAATTCATAATTTTATATTAAACCCTAACTTTATTTTACTTAAATCAAGCATTAAATCCTTCAATTATACAAAATTCTCAAATTCCTTAACTTATAATTAACACTCAATATACTAAACTTTGAGTTTAATTATCAATCAAATTGCTAAATAATTAATAAATTTAATTACATAGACTTAAAGTATCCAATTATACCTCAAATTTCTAAAACTCACTTATAATGTCCAATTCTTCATTTTAATATTAAATCATATCATTTCTAAATTTTAATAACTCATTTGAATAAACAATTATCCTATAATTATTCAATTTGATTAAAATCCCCAATTTCTCTAATTTAGGGTTCAAACAAAAATATCAATTTTTAATCTACAAGATCTATCAATAATTTAAACTGATTAAATATTAATTTTACCTCCAATAAACATAATCTAGTCATTAAACTCAAATTTAATTGGTAAAATTATCATATTCAATCATATCTCTTCTCTAACATTCAAATCCTAACTCTAAATCTCTTAAATAATGTAATAGAAAAATTTTAAATAGATTAAATGCAAGTATTCATTTACCTCTATAATCCTACAGTTCTCATTTGTTGAAAATTCACCCTTGTTCCAAGCTCTAATTTTCAAAATTGCTTTGGTCCCAATAAAAAATTTATTTCTAAAGAGCTCTTGTTGAGTAAAAAAAATATTTGGAAGATAAATATTATGGTTGGAAGATTTTAGGAGTAAGAATAAGTTAAAAAATATCTAAAATCTTCATGGTTAGGAAGTGTTGCTGTCGGCAATGGAAGAAGATAAAAGACAAAGAAAGAAGAAAGAAATGGAGGCAAGAGGAAGATGGAGGAGATTAGGGTATTATTATAATAGTGTGGGTTCCATACCATTATAATATATATATTTTTATTTTTTTGTCTTTTATTTTTATTTTTCTTTCATTTTTGCCCTCTCTCTCTTTATATATATAAATAATTATAGTCTTTTAGGTGAGAAAATATTTTTATTCAATCTCAGCAAATCTTATTTAATTCTTTTTGCTCAATAAATATATGGTAATTGCTATTTATTATAAAATAATCTCATTAAATTTAACTCAATATTAACCAATATATACCACTTTAAATTTTCAATCACATTCAGATATTTTCTTAAATTTTTGTTTCTAGTCTAAAATAATTCATTTGATCTAATTTAAACCTCAAATTATTTAATAAATTGACTCAGTATTGTATAAATATTAGGAATAACAAAATTTGGGATATTACACTTAACCTTCGTTGCCTTCTATTTTTGTTAGCAAGATGGACATTGGATAGATACAGCAGGGTCTAATGCAACATCTTGTTGCACAGCCTGCAATTGCTCTTCCATCATTTTGCTTTTTAGAACTCTGTACCCCCTGAGACATGTAATGCAGGTATATATTCTTCTTGGTTATTTCCTGATTCTTCTAACTTATAGCCCATGAAAATGAAACAAAGTTAGATAAGTTTATTAAAATGTACATTTATTACTAACTAAATGAATTAAATTGTAAGTTTCCACACATCAAAACTTATGTAGGTTCTTCTCGCCATGGACGAAATAGTGTCTACGCTTCGTTACTAACATTTTGGATGCTCTCCCATCTTGCTTCCTCAGAGGTAGTCCTTTGCAAGGTTAGACTTAAAATCTCTACACCATTTATCATATTGCTTTAAGATGCGATACCTCATGCTTGTTGTGGCGAGAATATCAAAATATTGCTATAGTGAAGGACAAAAAAATAAATAAAATGAAGTTGTAATAAAGGACAAAAATATTAATAATTAAAGTAAATAGGTGAAACATAGATTATAAATATACCAAAATGTCTTTCCAAATCATATCCTTATCTTTCAAATGTACCTCTCATCAATTGGGGTACGCGATGCTAATCTTAGCGTGTAGTATATGGTTGACATAGCTGTTAAGCAATGCCTAATTTTGACATATTGCCTTCATGTCATAACCAAACTCCACTGATAATTTCGTGAGATGTGTCCCTTCATTTATCTTAGCCACCCGTTTCATATGAGTCGGGCATCTTCTCTTTTCTTGCCTTGCTGAACAAAACCTTGCTGACTAGAACCATCCTAACTTAAACCGTCCATATCTTATTCAAAAAACAATAAATAAATATAATAATCAGAAATAGTAATCATACAATCAATTTAGTAATCAAATAAATATTTATTATACATAATAAGCGATCCCAAATGATAACTAAATTAATCAAACTTGCCAATCAAGTTTCTCGTTAACCAAATAACTTACTTTATTAACAACAAAAGGTATTGACTACACACATAAGACTTAATGAACAAATAAGCACTATACAAAATTGGCAATATATTGAACAAATAGGAACCAATTTATTGAATAAGCCTATTAACAAAAAAAAAGTCCACTAAAAATGTTATTTTTTAAAATTCGTAAATACACATCCTTAAACAAATAGGAATAAATGTAATTGTCCAAACACTACAAAAATTAAGTATTTAATAAAGAAGATAGCCCATATGATTTTATAAATTTGAAAAATTCTCAAAAAATGCACACAAACAAATAGAAACCAATGTAACAAACTAACATTACAAAAAATAAGTCTTTAACACAAGGATGATAGCCTATATGATTTTATAAACAACAAACAACCGAACAATTAGTAAAAAGACACCTACAAATTTAAAATATTTGCAAAAACGAACCCACAAACAAATAAGAATGAATGTAGCAAACCAATACTACAAAAATCAAGTTTTTAATATAAGGATTATAGCTTATATGATCTGTTACAGTTTATAAACAATAAACAAATAGGATTTCTTATTTTGTTTAATATTTTCAAGAACTTTTCTCTCATATCTTTGCGTGTAATGTGTGATTTCTTAAATATTTCCACTTATATCAAGTTTTGAACATAATTATAAGCATGGGAAGAAAAAGCTAGTTTAACTTCAACCATATCCCACTTATCATGGGTCCTAAGTAATTTTATCATAATTGTTTCTTAATTTTTTGACAAAAATTAATTGTTGGAGTTGAGAACTAACTATATAAATGTAGGAATATGCAAGTTTCTGCTTTCTTTGTTTCTAATATGCAAGTTTAAGCCACATGATCACCGTTAATTGATAGAAGTGTCCAATTCTTGACAGGTTTAAACTACAAGGACTTGTATGTTAAAAAATAAACTCTAGGGACCTTGACAAGTTTGATTGAAGAAAACCAAGGTGTTAAAGAATAAAACGGATGAAGGAGAAAAAAAGAAAAAGACTAAAGCGTATGAAAAAAACCAAGGTGTTAAACGATGTCGTGCTGTCTCAGTGGAAGGAAATGGATAGAGGGCTAAGTGGAGACGTTCCTCCCATATTTGAACTACTAGTTAAAGTAATTTGGAAGTTCGTATGATACTGCAGCTTTCATATTATAAATACTCTTCTATTTTCATCGTAATGAATAGTTTGGAAATGTGTCACTGAAATATGGTAAAAATTCAAACATTGCATATGTTTGCAGAAAAATGAACAGTTTTTTGTGGTTACATTTTCCCGAAATTGTTTTAAATTTTGCAATTAAGTACCTTTTCATGTTATGTACTCAAATATTTTATTATTTTCATTTTCCCTTTGTTTTGTTTCAGGATTTTGTGAATTGGTTTATCTTGTAACGCTTGAAAATGAGCTTACTTGCATGTTTCACTGATTCATGATAAGGGATTTCTCATTTCTCATCTTGAGCAATTTTAGCAAACTGGTTATATATATATATATATATATATATATATATATATGATCCTGTGTTTATTATCATTTTCTTATGCATGCTTTTCAATTTGTTAAAGATTTTTTACGGAAGGAACGAGGTTGATGTATATTCTCAATTTTTTTCGTTGTTGGGTTGTTTGTTTTTTTTTTAGTTTTTCCTTTTATAGTGTTACTTCTAATAACACTTGGTATTTAAAAAACAAAATACAAATACATCTTAGCTCCCTTTTTCTCATAAAGGAAAATGAAGAAATATGAATTATGTCTATCTTATATGTTCAATATTGAATTTAATTTGGTAAGCATGCAGTTCTCTTTCAAGAAATTTTTTATTTAACTTTCATAAATTTCATAAATTAAGATTAGTTTGTGCTAAAATTACTCCAAACGATATTATGATAGTGTTATTTCATGAAAATAATCTAGACAACAACTAATGTATTGCAAAATTTTTCGGTTTAGGAAAATTAATATGATCTAATTTGAGGGTTCATGATTCAAATAGGTATACTGGTGAGTATTGCAATAATTTTTTTGTATTTGTAATTTTTATTTATGGTAGAAGTTTGAAATTTTTAATGAACATTATAAACAGTTTTAACTCAGAATACAAGTGATTATTATTGGCCATTACTTGAAGATGATTGGCAAGTTGAACATAACAAAATGAACCTTTTCAATCTCAGTTGTTTAATGTCTTGTTGCCTTATTCGGAAACACTTCTTTAGAATCATAGAAAATAGAGAAGTATTAGCAATATTAAGAATATAAGAATGGATCCTGAAATGATGTACCCAAAATTTGGATCTAAATCAATTAATTATTTTAATGACAATTAAGAATCCTGCTAAGTACATCTTAGCAGAATTTCTTAATTACTATTGAAAGAAATTAAATAATAGTTTAGCTTCAAAATAGTCAAACCTATTTTGAGTTAAAAAATAGTAGTAGTGTTAATATACTTATTTGGATCAAGCACAATTATTCTTAATTTAGGTTTTCTTGATTTTGTTAAATCACAAATTTTTGAGACATATTTCTTGTCAGCATTATTTTTATGGGATGATCCCATAATATGGTTCAGGGCAAAGATTTGATTAATTAATCTCAATATAAAAGTCAAAGATGTCTTGAATTATATCCCTAAGAACCAAAACAAAATGAGATATAAAAATCATTAGTTTAATATAAATATGCATGAAAATTTTCAAAAAACTTTCTATGCTCAATTTCTAAGGAACTAATTAATTGTTTATTTTTCTAGAATAACTAGAAATAATTAATTGGTTACTTAAATTATGTATTTTCTCGGGTAATTTATCGCTTTTATGTGAAAGCCATTTTTTGTCAAAGAT
Source organism: Leucaena leucocephala (assembly GCA_037074615.1). NCBI lineage: Eukaryota > Viridiplantae > Streptophyta > Magnoliopsida > Fabales > Fabaceae > Leucaena > Leucaena leucocephala. The sequence goes on from CM073527.1 coordinate 4,901,799, forward strand.
TTTTTGCTATGAATATTATACATAATAATAAATCGTTGATGAGCATCCAACCTGATTTCTTTACCTATCTGTGTCTTATTTTAAATTTATTTAAAATTTCAGAAAATGTTTTTGTCTATTTATTTTGATGAGCAGATTTGCTATATTTATGATTTATTTAACTGAGTCAAATAAACTTAAGCATGATAAAGAAGAGTTTCTATCCATGTCTAGAAGAGAATAGGAAGCTTTTGGTTATGAGAAGGCCGGACTCACTCCTATTTCTTTTTTCTTTTTTTAAGAATTCATAAACCGTTTAAAATATTTTTTATTAGCACAAATCAATAGATTTGTTTGCCAAGTAATTTAACCTTTTGTAGTTTTGTCCCAAGAAAATTAATCTTTTGTAGCCAAATAATTTCAACTTTTAAGTTACAATTGAGTAAAATATTAAATTTAGACAATAATGACTTGTAACCATTCATATATTAATTAATGACATGGATAGTAAATTTTTCATTATGGTAAAATTATAATAATTAATTAGTCACATAAACTTATGATCAATAATTTCAAGAATGGCAATCCTATAAAGACTATATCATATATTGTTTTAATCAATTAAATGATAATTTCATATTAACAAGAATAGCTGACAATTTCAAGCAACTGTTTTTTTTTTCCCATCCAAACTACTTAATAAACCTTGAGACAATTCCTTAAATTTATTTATACCACAGACAGTTTGAACTTGCATCAAAATTAAACCACAAAAAATAAGATAAATAAAATCATCACAAAAAAGTGTTAAACTCCTTATTTTTTTGCCATATTTAATTTTAATTTTTATACCCACTTATCAACCTCATGATGGGCATACCTTAGTTAGGATGGTTAAATGTTTTCTTTTATTGTTTTATTAGATGGGATAAAATTGACTTTCTTGAAAAATAAGGGTTTTGTTGAAAGAAGAGAGTTTTCCTATTCTTATGTCAAATCAAATGGACCAAATTAAATCATTTTGATTTAAATGGGGTTAAAAATTTCGATAAAGAGATAATATAAAAAAATTAATTGAAAACTTTCAACTCAGACTTCTCCATTTTTATTCAACTCGAACTCACTAGTACTTTTCAAAGTGTAAAGAAGAATGACACAACAATGAGCCATATCTCATTAAAGGTAGTGGCTATGATACTATTATACTTTATCAACAATAAAATCTTTTTACATTGTTAAACAAACAATCATATTCAATAAGTTTGATAAAAATAATGAACTACCTTAAATTTGAATAGGTTGTAATTATTCAATTTCGGCCAATAGCTAATATTATCTCCAATATCATATTTCTTGCTCTTGCTTGAGTTTGAAGTTTTAGTGGTTTCATAAGTATTACCAAGCTCTTCAAGAGTTGACTTCTTGCTCTTTTTTGAACTTGAAGATTGAGAAGACCTTTTATAAGAATTACCATATCCCATATATTCCCCAACATCTTCCCTTTTTGGCTTTTGATGAGAATCACTCATTCTGCCTCAAAAAAAAAAATTTGGGATCCATAATGTTTGCCGGTTTCTTCTTAATCTTGTATGTATATTTTGCTCTTTGCCTTCAATTACGGAATTTGTTGTGTTTATAGAGATCTTAGACGTATACATACAAATGAACATTTTCTTATGTGAAAATGTGTATACATTTCTTCAAAGTTTGATCAAAGACTTTCAAAATTATTGCATATTCTGTGAAAATGCATTAATTAATGAAGTTTGCTTGTTCACATAATGGTTAAAGGTTAATGAAAAGTATCTACAAATGAAATCTTCTACGAAGATGAGAAACAAATTAATAATATGCAAATGAAGCTTTTGTGAAAAATGCGTCCAAATTTCAACTATGAAACATTGGTCAAAGGTTTTATGAAACATTGCGTACATGTATTTCTAAATAAATTATAATGTTGCCTTAATGTTTATCTTAATACTTAAATTCTGTAATCCATGGAAACAAAGTTTTAAGAGCTTGACGTAATTCATCAAAAATAATTTATTTTTCATGACAAATATATCAAGATATATAATATTTAGGGGAAAAATAATTCATCACTCCTTATTGTTTCACAAATTTGATCCCTATAATTTTTTCTTTTCATAAGGTCTAGTTATTCAGGTGTATGTTGAAGTGAAATTACAATTTTTTTTTTAAATGAAGTGAAATTATAGGACCTGCATATTAATTAACCTTTTAATGTTTATTGTGCACTTCACTATAAAAAAATAGAGTTTTGGTGACCACTTTTCAGTGATGACAAATTAGGTTGCCACTAAAAGTACACTTTCAGCAGCGACTTTGATTGTCGCCATTGAAACTTATTGAAACTCCTAAGTTTCTATAGCGACATTAAGTTATCATCGCTAAAAGTAAGACTTTCTGCTGTGACACTAATTATTGCCGTAGAAGGTAAATAATTAGTGACTTTATCTAGATAATAACTTAAGCTAAGAGATGTATTTGAATTTGTATTTTATGGTACTTCCCTCTAAATCTTACAAGAAGCATAAAGTGGATTGGGTGGTTTTTATTTGTTAACTCGATGATTTTTTATGAACTTTGCTAGGAAAATCTGGTGAGTCTAGTCGGATACTTAAAAGTTGTATAGTTAATAATTTATGAACTATGATATTTGTTTTGTGTCGTGATATTTGTATGTACACAAGCTATTTGTTAAATTTTTAAGTGTAATTTGTGGAGATGTAGCTCATTATGACAAATGATATAAGGTTGACAAGTATAGGTTCATAAGTATTACCACGCTATATTCATTAACAAACTAATGAACCATTCATTATAGCATATCAAGCAGAGCTAGTCTTCTTTGTGGATGACATTGTTGAACTTGGTTGGCTGATTTTTGTCAAAACAAACCCATGTGACTTGTTTAATATACCAATTGAGAATGATAATGATGATAGTGGGCTCAATGGTCTTGTAGTTGATGAAGAAGCTTGTCAATAGTTGTGGTAGATTTAAATATTTACCATGCGAGTCCTACACAACCTGATATTATCATTAATTTATATGGAGAAGATAGACAAACTCATACCTTAGCTTAAGGAGAACCATCACAAATAAATAACTATAGTGCCACTGAGATTGGATTTAGTGATGAAGATGATCTTCTTGATGACTTTGATAGTGATACTGAAGAAGAAAGTGATACAGAAAATGAATTGCAACAAACTAATGAATAAGAAGATATTGATATAAGTGATAGTGCGACGGAATATTCAATTGAATGAAATTAATTGATATGGTAGATTTTATTAATATGTAGATTGATTCTTGATAACATAATTGTGCTTTTAAAATTAGATTTTGCTATTTCATAAATAAAATGTATATTTTTGTAGGATTTGTCAACGTTAAAGAGAGGTTGAGGTGGGCAAGGTCCTTCCTTTACATCTCATGACAACACAAATAGTTGAGGTACATGCTCTACACCTCAATCAATACCTATTATTTTACCTCGATCACTGCAACTACAACTTGAGGAGATGCATGCCAACTCTCCCCTACTCCCTGTACTCAAAATAGTAGTACAGGTAAATTTACTTCAGTTTTATAATAATTGATTTACATCAGATATAACATTTAATTGTTCTAATTCAACATGAATGATAAGCTCTTCTAGTACAATCAACAAGCGCAAAGGAGTTTACAAGTTTATTACCATGAATATGAGAACTGCACAAGGAGCAAAGATACGAGCCAAATTTTTAGATTCCATGTCAAGAGCAATCAATCCAGAAGCAAGAGACTTTTCTAATTATTGTGGTTTAACTCTTAGAACCATAGTCTCTTTCAGGCATGGCGGGGGTAACTAGAAGAATATTTTTTTTAAAAAATATGGTCAAGATATGATTTTAAAAATAAAGGTATTATTTATGTCAAATTTTTATGTTTATCTTCATCTATTTATATTATTATATAAAGTATTTATATTTATTTGTTTTAGCAAAAATTTGAACATGTTGGTAAAATGACTGAAGAAAAGTTTCAGATGGCTTTAGTAACTAGTTTACAAAATGCATGTAGAAATTGGAAGACCAATATCCACTATCACTATAAGAAATATGACACTGATGATGATAGGTTGGCTAATCCTCCTTAAACTATTAGTTTTTAATATTAGGAGTGGTTATTAATATACTTTAAGACTGACATATTTAAGGTATATTACTATCCTTTTAAATGAATTATATTTTTTCAATAATTAAATTATTATTAGTGACCAAATTTTGTTGTAGAACAAAAGTGCAAGAAACATGCTAAATTGAGAAAAACTAATAACTAAATATACTTGTGGTCACCAATCAATCTATTATCATTATAATTTAATATTTTAATCCTTTTTTATTTTAAATTTTGTAAAGAGATCCCACTACTGGACAACTTGTACCTCTTGACCAGTTGTGAAAGATAATGCATACTAGGAAGATATTAGATAGACAAGTAGTGCGGGCTGATCCACACTTTGAATATATTCATGTATGCATTATAGCTTTATATTTTATTTTGAGTTCATTTTATTTTTAATCTATTAGTTTGAGATGTTTTTATTATATGTTCGTATGCACGAATTTTCTCAGCAACAAGACAAAGATTTAGAGAGTGATGTTAGGATAACCTCAGATGAAATATTAGCAGCTATTCTTCGTGAGAGGTCAAGGTATGTAAGAGGGAAAGGGTATGGAGCGAAGCCTTCAAGGAAGAGAAAACTCTCTCAATCTAGTGATAATTCAGTTGTGCAAAGTGTGCGTACCCAATTGTAACAAGAGTTTGATAAAAAATTTTAAGATGAGAGAGAAAAATGGAAGTAGAGCTTGTAGCAGAGCATGCGAAGATAAAAGAAGAGCATATGCAATTTGAGTAAAGATTAATAGAGCAAATGGAGCAAAGAATGCAAGCTCAATTCGCTGCCTTGACGTAGAGGGGGCAACCAGAGATGCATACTTCTTCTACTCCTAGTATTGGTCCTTCCATATAATGTTTATATTTCAACTAAACAATTTTATTTTATCTTTTAATATGTTTAAGTAATTGAAGTACTATTATATTTTAAATGATAACATGAATTCTTCATTAATGGTATTAGATTTTAGTTCATTTAGTTATTTATTATATTTTTATATTTATTAGCACATTATATGTTTTCATTTAAGAAAAATTAGGAAAAAAGAATTTAAAAGCAACTATTGACTTTTAGCAAAGACAATAGTCGCAGCTGATTCCACATTAGGAGGCGACAATTTATTCGCCGCTTATTCACTTTTAGGCGGCAACTGGTTTGTCGCCGCTGATTCCATTTTAGGAAATTACTTTTTTGTCGACACTGATTCCCTTTTAGGTAGCAACTTTTTTATAGCCAATAAGTCCCTTTTAGGTGATGACCATTTTATCGCCGCTGATTCCATTTTAGGTGGTAACTTTTTTGTCACTGGTGATTTCATTTTAGGTGGCGACAAATGCTTTGCCTTTGGCAGCTACTTTCATAGGTGACTTTCAATTGTTGCTGCCAATACTTATAGTCGACAAACTCATAAGTAGCGACTTGGCGGCGACAAGATGTCGCCACTAAAAGTTAATTTTTTTGTAGTGCTTGGCATGATTATTCAACACTAATAATTAACTTTATGTTTTCACATAGATAAGAAACATAATTTTGCATTCAAACTTTTTTGTAAAAAAAATCTTTCGCCTTTTAGTCTACCCATTGTGGGCATCAAAATCCCATATGAGTGGAAATAAGAGTTCCATTTCAACCAAAATTTGTTCAATTTTCTAAATGAGTTGAATTACGCATGGTCAAAGATTATTATGAAATGAGTTGTATATTACTATAACTTCTATTGCTAAATAAGAGGGAGTTTATGAAATGTTCATGGAAAAGAGTTGTATATTTTTATTCTAATAAACTCATAATCAATAATTTTAAGAAAGACAATCCTATAAAGATTATATCATACATAATTTTAATCACTTAATTTATTTTATTTATCTAGGGAATGATATTGGTGGCAATTATGGATAAACATTAAACAAAATAGCTTAGAGTTTCAATTTTTTTTCTTTTTCTTTTTGCCATCCCAACTACTTAATAAACCAAGAGATCAATTTAAAAGAACTAAATTAAATAAAATGAAAGACTTCATTGAACTTGATATCTCTTCCAACATGAGAGTGCTCCATCAGCTTGCACCTACATGAAAATTAAAAATCAAAATATTTTAAATAAAATAATCACAAAAAGTTTTAAAACTCCTAATACATTAGTGTTTTTAATTTTATACCCATTACTAATCAACCTCAGGATGTGATCATTAAAATTTGTCTCTTTTATTAGGCAAAATTGACTTTCATGAAAAATAAAGGTTTCTATGTTTATGGAAGAGAGTTTTCCTACTCTCATGTTAAACCAAACAGATCAAACTCTTTGTTTGGCTTGAGGAGAATAGAGGGAGGAGAAAGAAATTTTTTTAATGAGTTCATCAATTTTTTTTTAAAAAAGATAAGCGGGGTTATAAAATTTTAATAAAGAGAAAAGTGTAAAGAAAATTAGTTAAAAATTTCCAACCCCATTATTTCTCTATTTTTTAATCAAATTCAATAAAATTTTTCATCTCTCCCTCTCTCCTCTATTCCTCTCTAACAAAAACAAAGGGTTCAAAAATTTAAAGCACACAAAAGTATGTTAAAACACCAACAAGTCTTATTTGATTAAATGGTGTTAGCTATATAGATCATATATATACGATGCAATTGTGTTCTATTAATAACAAAAAAATTTAATATATGAAAACAAAAAAATATCATTCAATAAATATAATAAAAGTAACAAATTACAGGACATATGGGTGGGTTGTAATTGTTCAATTTTGCCATAACAAGTATTGTCTTCAATATCACATTTCTTACTCTCTCTTGTGTTTGAAGTCTCAACAGTTTTATTAGTATTACCATAATTAGCATATTCAGTAAGAGTTGATTTTTTACTCTTGTTTAAGCTTGAAGCTTGAGAAAGACTATCATAGGAATAACCATACCCCATAAGGTCATCAAGATCTGCCTTTGCTGAGAATTACTCATTTTGCCTTAACAAAAAAAAAATATAACAACACTAAATATTTTGGGATTTGTAAGCTTTGTTTCTTCCTTATCTTATTTTGTTCTTTGCCTTCAATTGTGGAATTTGTTGTTGTATTTATAGAGATTTTAGACATTTGTATGCAAATGAACATTTTTGTGAAAATGTGTCTAAATTACTTGAAAGTTTGATCAAAATTTTCTCAAGTTTTCTTCAAAGCCTTTCAAAATTGATGCCTTTTCGTGGAAATGCCTTAATAAAGTTTGCTTGTTCACATAATGGTCAAAGGTTAATGAAAAGTGCCTGCAAATGCAAACTCATGCGAAGATTTGTACAAATTAAGAAGTGTACATTGCAAATGAAAATTTTGTGAAAAATACATCCAAATTTCATCAAATTAAATGTTTTATCAAAATGGTTTGAAGGTTTCAAGACATAACACAACAAAAGTTTTAGAAGGTTTATGAAAGATCTATTAAATATTGGTTAAAACTTTTATGAAACATTATGTACATGTATTTCTAAATAACTTATAACGTAACATTAATGTTTATCTTAATACTTAATCCAAGGAAAAACAAGTTCTTTTGCTTGACATAATTCATCGAAATTGATTTTTTTTCATGACAAATATATCAAGATATATAATATCTAGGAAAAACTAATTCATTAGTCTGATCTTTATTGATCTTTATTGTTTCACAAATTAGATATGTGATTTTGTTTTCTTTTTATTACGTCACTTTAGTACATTTTCTCATAGTTTATTAATTAGATTTTATGTGAATACTAATTAATTGACACAATATATTATGTACATAATTGTCTCCTTGCATCTACATGCGTATCATTTTAGATCCGTGTGATAAAATTAACTCAGGTGTATGTTGAATAAAAGTCACATTATCAACTACTAATTAATGTCATTTGTATTATAAATTAATAAATTATAAGTATATGAATAAATACTTGTAATTGACAACACTATAAAGACCCAATAAAAAGAAAAAGAATATAAAATTTAATTAAAATGAAGTGAAATTATAAAAGAGCTTGCATAATAATTTTTAAATGTTTATTGTGCTCTTGGAATCATTATTTAACGATAGAAAACATTATTTTACATTCAAACTTTTTTAAGAAAATTCCTTTTGATTTTTGAACCTACTTCATTGTGTGTATCAAAATATCAAATGGGTGGAAATGAGATTTCAGTTTCAACCAAATTTCTTAAAATTTTATAAATGAGTTGACAGCCACGTAGTCAAAGTTAAAGATTTATAAAATGGATTATATATTACTATATAACTTCTACTACTAAATGAGTTTTCTAAATGAAATTGTCTAGATGAGTTTTTTTTTATTCAAAAAGATTTCTAAATGAAGTTAACTTGCAAGTAGTCAAAGATTATTTATGAAATGGGTTGTATTTTTTCCAATATATATATATATATGCGCCTATCCCAGTTTTATTTATTTTGATTTTTCTCCTCCCCTACAAGCAACAATATCCTTTAATTAAATGAAGTAAAATTTCACAAAGTTAAATTCCCTTTATGTAATATTGTTTATCTTTTTATAAGTAAAATTTTGACAAAATTGGAAAAAGCTCCCTATTGAAATTTGTATAAGTGAGAATGACTTAAATTAGCATATTGATACTCTATACATATAAAATTTGCAAAATACTGAAACAAATGTGTGGGTAAAAATTTATCAATTCTCACGTATAAAATTTTTAATGGAGGACTTTTCTCCATTTTTTTCTGAAATTTTTAACTAAAATTAGAATTGTTACTTTCATTTTATTTTCCCAAAAAGTTAATTTTTCAACAAAAAAATTATTTACTCTTCGGCCACGCAAGTAATAGTATGCTTGCCAAATTGCAACCAAGTATTAAAATGTCTCATCTACCCTCACTTCCTGTCCTCTTCACTAAAATCCCTCTCCTTCCTCTGTTGAGTCAAAAAGACCCTATAAAAGAATATAAAGATGAACAAAAATTAAAATGGAATGGAATGATATTAAATAAGAAAATAATTTTTTTTTTGCTTTACTATGCTTAATAGAGTAGGACAAAGATAAAAATCAAACCAATATAATAAGAACATACCAAATTATCTTTCATAGTAAAATATAAAGTAAATCATTCTTTTCATCTGCGGAAACAATTTGGACTTTATATAAATATATATTATTCCATAATTGAGATAGCACATTAAAAAAATGAAAATTTGCGATGAAATTTTTTATTGCAAAAGCTCAAATCACCACAAGTTTGTCTAAAATTTGTTATAAATCTATCAAAATTTTTGTTTTTCTGGGTAGTATGAACTACGAAACAATTTCAATTCTCTCAAAGGCTTAATGAAATCGGAAAGAAAATGTAATCAAATTTATGTCAGGAAATAAAGAATTTTAAATGTGATTCATTTGTTAAGAGATGACATTTTGACTGCTACATAACTAGTAAAAGTTTTTCATGGACTTGAAGAGGAGATTTTCGCCTACGTATCCATCTCCCTCTTATAGGCAAGAGAAAGTTGAATGATGAAGGAATCAAGATGTTCTATGTCCCATGATTTAATTTTCTAGCTTGAGTTAATGGATTTAGATTTCATAAAAAATATTTCAAATATGGTAATTCATTTTCATTTCTTTTATTTAGTTTTTCTTAGAAGCAAACATGCTGCTATTTTTTCTAAACAATTGTAAAATGATCGACATCAATACGGTACTTCATTTTCATTTCCTTTAGCAAGATTTATGAAAGGGTTATTTCTTAGCTATTGTTTAGGCCTTAGGGATACCCTTAATATACACAAAAAAAGTAAAAATAATCTTGTAACTTTCACTTTTTTAAAAAAAATAACTTTATTATATGAAACATAACAAATTTATAAATTTTAATATGAAGAATCTAAATTAATTTTTATTGATCATATCTCAATGCTGCTTATGATTAGCATGAGTATCAAAACAAAATATTATTAAGGCCGGATTCACTCGTATTTCCACTACAAAAAATAGGTATTTTATAGGGGTTATTTTATAGTGTTTGTAGCAGTTCTAACCTCATGAAATTGCTTTACCCAACTGCTAGAAATTCAGGGGTTAGAAAACAATTTCTAGTGATTCTGGAAAACCGCTACGCATAGTGGTCAAAATGTTAAAATTTTTCTAGCGGTTTAGGAAAACACTAGAAAAAATGTGGCAGAAGAAGCCAAATGGATGATGTTATTAGCGGATGAGAACTGCTAGAAAAAATTTAAATTTTCAAGATGGCACTAGAATTTCTAGCGGTTAAGAACCGCTATAAATGTGGCATCAAAATTTAAATTTGGGTAAATTTTTTTCCATCTTTGTTATTTTGTAGTTTTTATAAAACCATTAGAAAGTTCATTTCAGGTGAAAAAACACAAATCCAATTTTTTATTATTATAAAATATGATATTATTAATTAAGAAACTATTAAATAGAGCATATCATATGATTATGTTGATATGTGTAATTAGCATTATATTACATGTTATCTATAAAAATATATTGTGATAAATAATAAGTAATTAAATTATGATTATATTATATGGATTTAATTTAATTTGATAAGATAATTGAGTTAAAGATACCAGAATTAGAGATAAGATAGTTTGTGGTGTTGAACTTCAATTCATAAGTTGAAGAAATTATTGGATTGGTTGAGATAAAGAAAGAAAATATAATTATGTTAGTAAACTATAAATGAAGATAAATAAAGATGTATAAAATAAATACTTACCATGTAAAGAAAAAAGGACGAGGAGAAAAAAAAGACAGAATTTTAAGGAAATAGATGAAGGAGATGAGAGAGAGGAGAATAAGTGTGTGAGTGAATGAATGAGGTGGTGATGTGGTATTTGTAGAGGTTTGTGAAGGATTTTTAGCGGTTTTGTTGCGAAGGCAATTTCTAGTTGTAAAAAATTGAACCAATTTTGATTTATTTGTACATATTTAATTTATGTATAAAAATAAATTATTATATGAATGATAGAGATTATTGAATATATTGTTCTTGATCATTATCCTACTTGGAATGAGAAATTAAAAAATTATTGTTAGGATTATAATTAAATATATTAAGGAAAAAAGATTTTAGCAAATAATTTAATAAAAGACATATACCTAACAATGGCTAAATTATTGTCTTCTTGAGGAAAGAAGTTTTTAAAATTTGTCAGTTGGAAGGGCTCACTATCATAAGTAATGTCACCATCACCTATGTCATAAAGATCTCGTGACTTGAGGTGGACAAACATATTCTAATCTTTATGCTTCTTATCTTGGACATAGTAAACCTGGTGTACCTCGAAGGCAAGAATATAGAGCTCATCATCTTTATATTCTCTTATATGAATGAGTCTAGAGAAACTAATAGAGATGATGCCTAAGTGGTCATTGTTGAATTACCATTAAGTTGTCATATTTACCCAAGAGCACTTTGTTAGAATGGTTGTATCACCCAAGAGGGGGTAAATTAGGTGATTTTAAAAGTTTTGAAACTCTAAAGATATTTAAACAAATTTAAAGAGTAGAGTTTAGAATGATATCACCGAATGACGAAGTTGATGAAGAAAGATTGCATAACTCGATTTATACTAGTTCGACCCAATTCATTTGAACTACGTCTAGTCTCTAGAGAGCTTCTATAGGTGTTCCACTATACTCTAAGATTCGGTGGGCTCTTGGTGTCTCAATACAATCAATGTGTGAATCCCTCCACTTTCCCTTACAACCTGTAAGGTAATCCAAGTGAGAATCCCTCTCACTCCCCTTACACCCATAAGGTTACAATCCACTCAAGAGATCTCACTCTTGAGCAATCTGGAAAGTTGATTGATACAAATAAAACTCTCTCACTAGAGTGGATATGCTAAACACTTACTCTCTCAAACTCTTTAAGTTTCTCTCTTGTAAGAATATGTATGCTTTGAACCAAAGAAGATAAACATAGTAAAATAGAGATACAATCAGTGAATGTGATCGAAGTGCATTATGAGAATTTGATGTATCATCTTATGATTTTTTAGCTTTTTCAGCTTTCTCACTTTGGCTTCTTCTTTCTTTTATACTTCGTCTTCCTAATTCTATTGAAGCGTTGAAGTAGCCATTATTGCTAACATGGATAAGTTGGCTCTTTAGTTGATCTCTTTGTTAATCTTAATTTAGCCTGTAAATAATTTTGAAACATGTTTTAGAGATGATGTATAATCAGAGTAAGCATAAAGCAAGTGTTCCCAAATGATTTAGAATTTAAAGATCAAAATTTGATAAAGTCCAGTTTAAAATTGTTTTTGAAAAATGGCATGATTTATCAAAAAACTGCCTTATCGGAAAGTTATTCGATAAATTACTGAAGGATTGCATTTGATACATTTAATATCTTATCAAGCAATTATTCGATAATCAGCCTTATTGAAAAGGATTTTGATAAATCTTCAATGAATTGTAAAGAGATAGTTCATGATTTATTGAATAGTTGCTTGATAAATGTCCTTATCGATAATCTCTTTGAAAAATATTCTTTCAAAATATATACTTTCAGACTTATCGATATGTTTCATAATATGTTATTTATTAAAGTGTTCTTCGATAAAGATCCTCTTTGAATAGCTTATTGATAAATGCTAAAATATATTCTTTTAAAATCTGTTCAAATTGACTTTCAAGCATTCTAATCTTTTATCAAATCATATATCATATTTGAAAACCGTAACTTATAACTCATAAGATCATTGAATCAATTCAGATCAAGTTTATCATTTAGCTTAAGAGATCAAAGCAGAGATCAGTTTCATAAGATATAAGATTATAAGCTTGATGAGTTTATTCAGAAGTAGCACATCAGAACAATTTATGAGTTTATAATCATTCAACAAATAGGCCAAATAAAATCAGACTATAAGCTTATGAAAATCATTCATTCAATCAAGTCCAAGTAATTCATAAGCTCATCAAAGTTATTCCAAGACTTATCAATCATAATTTCAACACATTAAGCTTAACAAAGAATCTTATCGATGATCTCTTTTGATAAATGACCCCGATTAAATAGTTCATTGATAAGAATATAACGAATCTTATTTTGAATCTTTCATGAATAAGATTATCTTCATAAATTCAAGACAAATCAAATCACAGATGATTCAAACATATCAAACAACATTTAAAGCAATAAATTATCATCAAAATATTTTAAACAATCAAATGACCGTGAGAAATAATAAAGAATATTAAGATTCTAGTGATTTGAATTTGAAACAATTTTGCTTCTCTTTCTTCCAATTGATCTTATAAATTTGTGACTCAAGACTCCAAAGATCAATATAAGAAGAAAGTAATTAGATAAACACTGTCAAAAGCATTTCTAAAAAGCAAAGACACAATGTCATGAATCAAATTGAAAAACAACTGAATGATCAGATTTTAAACCTTTAAACTTTTCTATTCTCTTAACATAAGTTTTTATAAAACATGTAAAAAATAATATCAAAAGCAAATAATGAAATATATGAAAAATTATTTATTAGTATTTTTGAAAACTTCATAAACTTATCTTTATTTATCGAATAGTTATTCGATAAATTCCCTTATCGAATAGTCATTCGATAAATGAGTCTTTGAAAGAAGTATATCTTCTTTGAAAACCATAGTTGATTGATTGAATATCTTATCGATAAAATCATTATTCGATCAACTCTTTGATAAAAATTTTCATAAATAAACTGAGTCTTTTCAAATCTTATCGAAGGCTTATTCGATAAGTGAACTTATCGAATAGAGCTTTAAATAATTTCAGTTTTAAGAATAACGCGACTCTAAATTTTCTCAACTAAATATGATTGATTTATCGAAGTCTGTATCGATAAGAAACCTTATCGAATAAATCATTGATAAATGTCTTTCAGAAAATATATTTTCCTTCAAAAGTTCTTTCTGATTTATCGAATAACTATCTCATCGATAAGCTTATCATAAAATGCTCCGTATCATTTTAAGAAAGTACTTGTTGAAATATTTTGAAATTCTTTCTCAATTACTTTTCATCATCAAAACATTAACATTGAAGTATAATACACTTGAATATATTTACGGTGAAAAGTCAGCGACCTTTGCTTATCGTATAAGGTAGATAGTAAAGTGAACTATGATAGTGAAAAATGATAGAGAAAATATCATTTATAAGTGACAAAGTGTAAGAATTATTTTATTTTGTAGCTGATTGAGCTCTTCAAGTACCAAGACCTTTGCACACAATTTCTTGAAAAATGAACATAGCTATACCAAAACCATTGATATATTAGAAGGAAGTGTGTTTCTTAAAGCTAGTGCGAGTATCAAATCCAAGAAATTGTTTAGTCAGGCCAAATATTGCGGAGTCGACCGATGCAAATTGATCCACGACCTATCCATCATAAGTATTGCTCAAATCTCATTAACACTTCAAAGGGAAAGCTCAAATAGAAGTTCAAATGAACTTAAGATGAAGTTTTTCATCTTTTAAAGAAGGGATCTAAGGGTTATATAACGGTCAAAATTTTCTAACAAATACAAAATCGCTAGCAAATCACAAATAACAATCAAACATTTTTAGTGGTTTATAAATGCTAGAAACATTTGCCCATTACCTTATGAAGTTTGAAATTCAAATTTCCCTCCATAGTTAATAGTTCTAACGGTTACTAGAAATGTTCACCGTGGAAGAAAATTTGAATTTCAAACTTTAAAAGTTGTGAGGAGGTTTAACCGCTAGAAAATTCAATCTTAAAGGGAAAATTAACCAATATTAACTTAAAATTGTGAATGAAATAAATTTTCAAATACTAAATAATATTTCTATTTTAATTTATTCTAATTAAACAATATAAATATCAGGGGTGTCATCCTGATTTAGCTGTTAGGGCTAGGCGGGCTGATTAGGCTGCTGTGGCATGTCTACTGTAGGGAGTGGTGGTATGTGGAGATTTGGAGCTAGTGTCCACATACCACCACTCCCTAAGCAAGCTGCTAGGGCTAGGCAGGCTGATTAGGCTGCTGTGGCATGTCTACTGTAGGGAGTGGTGGTATGTGGAGATTTGGAGCTAGTGTCTTCAACAGCTCATGCAAGGCCACAACGACTACATAGAACTAGTTGAGCCAGATCTGCATCTCCCTCATCTCTCCCTACGTCGCCTCATCTCATCCCTTACTTCTCGTCTGACCTTTTCACCTACTTCTCGTTGGATCTCCTCCCCATACTCATCTAAACTCCTCCCCCAATTCTCAGATGATCTCCTCTCATAGCTGGTCATCCATGTCACCTACTTTATTCCCGCGCTCGTTTGATGGGACACCGTTGGAAACTAAGAGGTCCCTACTGTGTGTGAAAGCCACGCACCACTAGGCAGGGCAGCCTACTCAGTATGGGCCTAAAGCCTAGCCTTCTAACTCACCTAGGGTACTATAGTTAGCAGCCTGGCAACAGTGATATAGTGGGATCCAAGGTGGACCCCTATGACTCCCACAGCTCAATATTCACCTCAGCCTTGGGGGCTAATCAAAATTAACATAAGTAAATTAATATTGAATATTTAAACTTAACTATCATAGTTTAATTAATCAATATAATTAATTACATATCATTATCTCTTCATCCTCAGCTAATAGAGGAGTCCCATCCTGTGGCATGTACAGGTAAGGCCATATTTCACCATACATAAGCGTGACCCCTGCTCTTGTCGTAGCTTTGCCTTATGTAGACTAAATGGAAAAAGTAATTATTTATAAATTATATACACAAACATAATGTATAAATTATTTTAATGTACTTACTATTTCATCATAGCTACAATGAAGCTCCTAGACCTTGCCCTATGTACTTACTATCTACTACCTGAAACAAATATAATAATATTAATAAAAAATTATAATTAATACAATAATATTAATATCATATGTACCTAATACTCAACGAGATCCTTAAGTTGATGAAGTTGGACTAATCTTACTCTTGGACTCCATCGATTATATCCTCCATAATGTTATGCAAAGGCCTTGTCCTGTCGGCATTCTTTTCACGCTATAGATGGCCCCTTTGGTTCTTTCAAGAGACCCCTATTCTCTTGAGGGTATTTGTCATCAGCTTTTCTCCCACTATAAATTTTACAATCAATCTAAAAATCAATATTAATAAATATTATATAGATTTAATATTGATTATATAGATTATATATATTGATTATATACATTTAATCAAATAATTAATTATTTTAAATAAAAATATATCTTACCTTTATCATTTCCCCAATTGCATGCTTGTCCCGTGCTTTGATCTTCTTCCAATCCTTCACATGAATGGGTAGCAGTCCACTACTTATCGACTAGGCGCACATACTTGCTATATAGCTAGCCCTTCCTCTAGTGGATTGGCCCATATCGTTCAACGGTAAGAGCACACGTCCGTTGGTAATCATGAAGAGCTCTTTACTATTGAGCCTCTTGATGTACCTATTGCCCTAGGAGTCAGAAACATGTAATTTGAAAATTAATTATATATGAATTAAATATAAACAACCTTTTATATAAATAAAATAGTTACCTTTGAACTCCATATTGAAGTTGGTTTAGTGTCTTGGAGCACACCGAGCCTCATTTTGGGCTCGCTGATCCTTCTTCTCTTCCTAGGCCTACTCATTCTCCTGATCTTGTTCTTCCTCCTCTTCTTAGGGCTACTCATCATGATAAGGAGCTTCATCTGCCATAAAGCTTAAGATCCCTTCCTCGCTGAGATCTTAGTCGTCGATGTTGATATATGGCCCAAGAATACTACCCCTAGAAGTACTGACCCTAGAAAAAGGATCCTTACTAGGTGTATCAGGATGAACCGACTTCTTCCCGGGTTGACAACTCATCCTGATAATATCCAATAATAACCAATATAAACAATATAAATAATATCAAATAATAATAATTTCATAAATACAATAAATAAATAAAATAAAAAATAAACTTTAGAAATAATTTAGAGTTAAATTTCTATTCTTACCTTGAAATGTAGAGTACTCTATAGATCTCTATCCGGATATGATTTCTGTAAAGAATTCATTAGAGTTTCACCTCACAACTTCCCAAAAAGTGTGAAAATAGGGGCAACACTATTTATATATAGGTTTATATTTTCTAGTGGTTGCTAGAAAATGCAAAGCCTAAGTGAACCATTACCCGCCACGTGTCTTGACCCCTAGGTAATCGAAGATATTTCTATTGGTTCTGGGGACAACCGCTAGAAATTTCTTTTAACATTTCTAGTTGTTGTCCCCAGAACTGCTAAAAATGTTAATTACTGACCCTATCTTGTGTCAAAACCGCTAGAAATATCTATGAATTTTCTAGTTGTTTCCAAAACCACTAGAAATTACGTTGACCTTCTATCACCTCTTTAATTTTACCCCTCAAAGTACACAATTAGAAGCGAAATGGTTGAGATGAGTCAGGATTTAAGCCCAAAATTGAAATTTGCATTTTAGTCCCTTAGGTTATTATTCACTAGTAATTCCATATAAGTGATCCAAATTTGAAAAATCATAAATAATTTTATAAAAATTGTATAAAGGTTGTTCAAGTCTCTATTTAAAGCTCTTTTAATGCTCTTTAAGGGAAAAATCCTCTTAATCCATCCTCTTGATAGAAAATATAAATTTGCTACAGAATTATTACTATTTATTTGGTAAAACAGTAATTTCCATATTTAATCCCTCAACTTAAAAAATCATAACTTTTAGTGTACACATCCAATTGAAGCATATTACCTATGCTTTCAACATGTACTACATTCTCACCAAATATCGAGGGCAGGTTCATTCATTTGATTTTCCAAACTATAGATACATTTTCATAACTCATTGTTGGAATATTAAGTTTACTAAAACATCTCTTACATTCATTTCATGAATTCAACATACATAACTTGTAATATGCTTTCTCATTCTCATGTGAACGTGCCATGAATGTCACACACAATCTCATGTTATCATATTACATACTAGGCATGTTTATACATTCAATCACATACTTGGAGAATTAATACATAATACAATGACACATATAATTCTCCAATTCTCTATGCCATTCTTCTTGCTCTTTTATGCATTCTTTCTCCATTCTTGATCACCTATTATGGTTGGGTAAGTGAGGGTGAGATTTGGGAGAATTTTAGTAGCAAACATTACCACTAATGCATGCAAGATAAACAATTGATTCATGACATGCATGCATACTTAACTCATGCTCAACTAATGATACGTTCTTATGTTCAATGTTTCATGCATTATACATATGGCCATTGCATTCATAGAAATAGAGATTCAACTACTTATACATGCTTGACATAATCAAACAAAGCTATCAACACATCAAAACACACAAGCATAAGTATTAAGCATACAAGTTAGGTAAGTTCACTACCTTGTAACTTTATGTCTTCCTCTTGCTCCCTTAGCTTCCAACCATTGAAGTTGCTTGCTCAACCTCTCCAAATCATTCTCTTTGACATCACATGACCCTAAATACACAATCATGTCATTCAATTCACTTATTAGAGCCATTGATCATTTTAGAACTCTTAACCTCTCAAACTTGCTTCTCTTTAACTTTAAATTTCACTTTTTATTCCTTGACTTCTAAAATTACTCTCTTGTCCATTTACTACTCAATTGTTCATGAATAA
This sequence comes from Leucaena leucocephala, assembly GCA_037074615.1. Lineage (NCBI taxonomy): Eukaryota > Viridiplantae > Streptophyta > Magnoliopsida > Fabales > Fabaceae > Leucaena > Leucaena leucocephala. The sequence continues at coordinate 4,920,660 of CM073527.1, forward strand.
TCCATATTTACGCTTAGATTTAACAAAATATAATTCCTTTTAGCTGAGACATATAGGGTATTTTACCCTAAAATTATTTTTTAAACTCATTGGAAGTATCAAAATCATAAAATTTAATCTCTAGCACAAATTTTTAACCTTGTCCAAAACACCCCTTCAAAGTAACAATTCATGAAATTCATTTAAGCTTTATATAAAACCACTTAATTCATGCTGTTTTCCAACCTTTAAACATGCTTCTAACATCAACTTCATCTTCCTCTTAGATCATGAATTTCATGTGTCATATCCTAATTTTTTCCTATCTGTATAGTACTGATAGTGGAAAGAGGTTTAGGAAGGATTATGACGAGGAATATAAGGAATGATAAAGGTTAGATGAGTCCTGAAGAAAGAGAACGACTAAAATGAAAATTAGAAAAGGTTAAAGGCCAAAAGTTAAAGTAGAAACAAGATTTGGGCCAAAAGTGGTAATTTCTAAAAGTTAAGGGACTTAAATATAATTAAGTAAAAAGTTCAAGGGTAAAATTATAATTATAGAAAGATTAGCCCGAAAAGGGTTACAACTGCCCAGAAGTATTTTAGTCCCATATTCCATCAGTAAATAGAGGAAGGTATGTTGGATAATCTGACATGATACAGAAATTTTATTAGGGCTCCAGACAACAAATATTTATCTGATAGTCTAAAAGTTATCTGAAATTTTATCATATTTCATGGACTTCAGATATAAGTGGGCAAATTATAGGAAAGTGTGTCCTATAATGTCAGATGTCTTGTATCTGACAGAACTCCAGAAGAAGTTCTGTATAAAAAGTTATTTACATATTAGTGAATTTTGACGGGAGTTTGATAACACCCGTGATCCGATAATGGAATTTATCGGTATGTAAGCCTAGATAGAATGAGATCAGATGACCTCATATATAGGCCCATGATGATGCCAAAAAGGGCCCAAAACCTAGGGTACCAGTCCATCAGCAGAAGGGGCCAGTGCCCAGAAAAAGTGCGAAATTATGAAAATATCCCTGGATGCTCAGATTGTACCAGGGATGGATGAAGGGCATTTTGGTCATCTGGGATAGGCTAAAACATGGCACATGGTATAAATATGATTATTTAGAGCCAGATATGCCCTGAGGCAGTATACAGAAGGGTAAAATGACGATTATGCCCTTAGGATTAGTACAATGCAAGACAGTGAACTAAGGGCATTTCAGTCATTTTCCAAGGGATCTGTAATTAAGTTGTGGCCAGTACAAGTATGTAAATGGTGTGATAAGCCTAGACATTGATTTTCAGGATAGAATACATATCCTGGTATATTATAAAAAAAGTTAGGAATAGAAAGCAGTCCGGTTGCTGTGAAACTGCTCTGATCAGTATCGGATTGGACTGGAATTTTTCCAAAAGCTTCCTTACACTATGAGCACGCCACCTAACCCCTTGAGGGGTCCCACATGATGTCATAATTATTATTTTATGAAAAAGTTAAATCCAAGATTAAATGTGGGCCTTTAGATCAAATAGTAACCAAATCAATCTTGGCCATTCATTTTTCTTGGATTTTGGCTATAAATACCCCCTCAATTCTGGTTCAGAACCGTAAGCTCATGTACCCTTGGTGAAGCTCTTGCAAAATGGAAACTCAAGCCAAGACAAAGAAGATTCAAGGTTCTAAAGTTCAAGCAAGCTAGAGATTAAAGGTAAGCAATCTTTCTTAACTTATTCTCCTTTGATTTGGGAGCTTGAACTTAGGGTTTTCATGGGGAAAAGTTGAGTTTTCTCTAAGGGGAGGTGCTGTCCAAAATCCATAGATGAAAGGGGAAAGAAGAAATTAAAGTTAGAAACTTATGATTGATGCTTAAACAAGCTAGTTAAGAGATTGGTTGTTGAATCAAGTTGATATTCTTAACTTTGCCAAGAGTGAACCTGTTCGTTCTGCACTATTCATGAGGGAAGGAAATGAAATTTCAATTAGTTAATGCTTCCATTGAATTTGTAAGATGATTTTGTGTAGGATTGGAAAGGTTTTGAACCTTGGAAATATTGAAATCTCAAGATTGGAGTTCTTGAAGTTCTTCACGGTTACTTTTCACATGCATGAACAGTGATTGGAATTTCATGATTTTGATGCTTCCAATGGTTTTAAAATGAAATGTGTGTGGGGTAAAGTGGAGAAATAAGTATGGAAAGCATTAGAATCAAAATGAGAATTTTTGAAAGAATTATGTGCTTATGTTCAATTCTGTACAGCAGGCCATGAAGGAGCTGGAATTTCATGATTCTAAGCTCATAAATGAGTTCAAAATATGTAATTGTGTAGGGTAAAGTCAAGACATCTATTTATTCAAGAGCCAAGTGGATTAGTGAATATTAGGGAAATTTATGACAATAAAGAGTGTAACAAAGTTAATCTTGAACATGGTTGGAGTTCATGAGTCCTAATGAATTATGTGATAAATATGAATGTGTTTAGGCCCTTGAAACATCCAAGAACATGTTGGGAAGTGATTGACATAAAGGCTTATTGGTTGGAAAGCTAGGGAGCAAATGCTAAAGATCAAGAGGAAAGCTTAAGTGCAAGGTAGTGAACTTACTTCTTTATGTGCTTGATGTGGTATGCTTTTGTGTTGGCATGTATATGATATTTGAATAATGTTATGACATGATAAGTGATGTTGAATGTATTATGAATAACATGTTTCCATGGCCATGCACTTTATATAAAAGTTTATATCATGATGGCATGTCACTAATCCAAGAAAACTTAATGAAATTACATATCATGCATTAGCATCTATCTTGCATATTTAAGTGGTAATGTTTGCTACTGAGATTCCATAGAATCTCACTCTCCAATAACCAACCAATTTAGGTCAAGCATGATGGATAATGTATGTATGGAGAGGAGCTAAAGCATGGAAGAAGAAAAGTGAAGTGTGTAAGATGTTAGTATATGCTATGCACTTTTCCATGTATGCCAAAGCCATATAAAGCATCTATTTATGTGATGAGATTGTATGAAATACTTATTGTATAACCCCATGATGTATATGAATTCATATAAGGTAAAAGAGATGATTCATGTACGCTAGAACAATTATTGAAGGTAAAAGAAAGTAAACTAAAATAGTAAACATAGGTCCTAAAGCAGTTCTGTTGTGGCTTCAGTTTGACCTATCAAATGGAGGAATTATTTCACTAAATTTTATGAGAATGTAGTAAACATCCATATATTTACATGCATAGGTAGAACGTTTCATTTGTATGTGTATATCAAGATAAATGAATTTTCAAAGTAAGGGACCAGAATCTGTTTTTAGAGTTTTTGACCAAATGAACAGTAAACTTCAATGAATAAACTGTACCAATTGGCTAATCATTTAGTCTGGAAATTATTTTTTCCTTAAATTTCAAGATGTCATCTTCACTTAGCTTTTTGAACCACTTTATTTCTAGTTTTCTAGAATTAATTATGATTTTTCAAATTTCATTGCGTAATCTGGAATATCATATGAACAGTAATGCGAGAAAGAGTAAAATTTCAGATTTGGCTAATGGACTTCCAAGGTTTCATAAGTGGTTCTAAATGCTACTGAATGGTCCCTAAAACATATAAAAATAAGGATGTTACATCATGCAGCAACTATTACTTAGGGTTTAATGAATTTTAATTAACAAAAACTAAGATTAAACCTTATAAATATCAAATTAAGCACTAGAACTATGAACTAACCTAAAATCTAAGCTTGATTAGTGATTAGAGTGCGTTCTTCTTCCTTTTCTTCAATTGATTCAAGAGCAAAACCTTCCCCCTTAGGTTGCATGAAATTTTGAAATTGGAGGGAGAAGTTGCTATTTATAAAGGTCCAATTAGCTAATTGCCCTCCAAGTTGATAAAAATTACAATGGTATTTGTCCTTCTCTTATTGTTTCACATATGCCTCTTTGTCCACTATTAATTGGCCCACATGTTATCCACTTACCATCTTCCTATTGGTCCACATATTCTTAGTCATCATTACCTTATCCTCTTCCTTGCTAAGTGGCTACTCCTGATTGGTCCACTTGACAATAAGAGCTTTCTTTTGATTGGTCCATATGTGAGTCATGTGTTTCTATTGATTGCTTAATTAATTAAGTTGATGACTAAACATGTGACTAGATATTCTTGAAACTTCTAACCAATAGAATCCTTCCATTTGGTGTCATCTTGGAGAAAGAAGAAAAATTGAAAGCTTTTCCAATAAGCTTCCATGCACTCTTGTTTGAAATGCACTTTATTGGGTACTTTTTCTCAATTCTGATCCTCCTGAATGCTCAAATATTTGTCACATCATCTTTATTTTATTCTACTTCTCTCTCTCTATCTCTCTTCATAATGGCCTTCACATGGTCTCATTAATTTGCCATTAATGACAAATTAAGGAAGTCAAGTTGGAATTGCCTTCATGGACCATAAAGTAATTCTTTTCTTCTAGAAATACTTTTAGAGCCTATCTTCCTAAGAAAATTATTCTATTTGAGCCATTACCTCTCATTAATTATAGAGAAAGTTTCTAAGTTTTCTTAGTCCAAAACTCTACTATATGTATTTCTTTTTGAATTTCCCATAAAATGCCTCAAAATGGTAAAATTATACTTTAAATATTTTTAAAGTCTAAATTCTCTTCTTTTAGGGACCAAACCAATTTTATAAACTCAAATTAATACTCAAATAATTAATTCCCATTTTCCCCCAATTTTCTAAGGGCTCAACATAGCTCAAATAATTAAATTTAGCTAAATAACTTAGAATTAGCCACATATCTAAAAATTCATTAAAATTCTTTATAGGAGTATTTTCATTATTTTTTACCTCCAATGGTCCTTAATAAGTCATTTTCCATTTTATAGGATTTTATTTTGGAATTTTTGTGTTTTTTCCATAATTACCCCTATTGGCCCTAAACTTCATGAAATTACAATTTTGCCCCTACTTGGGCTCAACCTCATAAACCATCACTTTGAGGCCTCTACCTCCATTTTAGGCTTATAACTAACCTCTTTTATCTTTGTGAACCCTTGAGACTCTCTTAAAGTCCCTAACTTTACTTACATATTTACCCTAGGAAGTTTCTCTATTTATAGTTTAGTCCCTTAAGGCCCTCTGTATGTTTCTAGAACTTCTACTCAAATGGGTCTAGTGGCATACCTATTTTAGATTACTTTTTAGGCTTCTAAACCTAAAAATTGGGATGTGACATGTTCTTCATTCTCTAGTGGTGTTTTCTAGAGGTTATGTTGAACCTCTATAAATGTGTTTAAACCGGTTAGAATTCTAGTCGTTATTCTTATAACCACAATAAATTCTGTTAGTTTCTAACAGAACCCCTAGAAACTAATCACTTCCAAAACCACTTTTTTTGTAGTGTTCTTTATTCTTTTGTTTGTTTTTAAGAATTATTAGAGCACTTCAAATATGTCAATTTAGAGATCAAACATGGGGCAATTAATGGATCTTCTAGCCTAGTAATTTAATTTTTGTATTCAAAGAATTTCAATTTTTAATTACAGTTGAGTAAAATATTAAATTAAGACCATAATTAGTTATAATTATCTATATATTAATGACAGGATTAGTTAGTCACAATATATACTTATGATCAAAATTTTAAGAAAGACAGTCATATACTCCTATAAAGACTATAACATATATTATTTTAATCAAATAATTTGTTTTATTTATCCAAGGAATGATGGCAATACATTAAACAAGAATAGATGACAATTTCAAACTATTTTCTTTCTTCTTCTTCTTCTTCTTCTTCTTCTTCTTTTTGCCATCCAAACTACTTAATAAACCTATAGAGACATTAACTTACAATTTTATAAGTGTTCCCATAACTCACATAGGAATCACGATATGCCATAAGGTCTTCAATATCTTCCTTTTGGGCCTTTGTTGATGATCACTCATCTTACTTCAACAACAAAATATAGCAACAACCCTAACTATTTTAGGATTTATAATCTTTGTTTCTTCTTTATATATCTTGTTTTGCTCTTTGCTTTCAGTTGTTGAATTTATTGTTGTATTTATAGAGATCTTAGACGTGTGTATGAAAATGAACATTTTTGTGAATGTGTGTCTAAATTACTTGAAAGTTTGATCAACATTTTCTCAAGTTTTCTTCAAAGCCTTTCAAAATTGTTGCGGTTTTTGTAAAAATGCCTTAATGAAGTTTGCTTGTTTACATAATGATCGAAGGTTTACTGAAAAGTGCCAGTAAATGCAAACTCTTGTGAAATTTTCTACAAATTAAGAAGTGTACATATGCAAATGAAAATTTTGTGAAAAATGCATCCAAATTTTTATCAAATTAAACTTTTTATCAAAATAGTTTGAAGGTTTCAAGACATAAAGCAACAAAAGTTTTAGAAGGTTTATGAAAGTTTTAAAAATATTGGTTAAAAGTTTTATGAAACATTATATACATGTATTTCTAAATAGGTTATAATGTAACATTAATGTTTATCTTAATACTTAAATTATGTAATCCAAGTGGAAAAAAAGTTTTTTTGCTTGACATAATTTGTCAAAATTCATTAGTCCTTATTGTTTCACAAATTAGATCATGTGATTTTGTTTTCTTTTTATTACGTCATTTTAGTGCATTTTCTCATAGTTTGTTAATTAGAGTTTATGTGAATGCTAATTAATCGACAAGTAAATTGCCACAAAATACAAAATAAGAAGAAGTTTTTTTTTAAAAAAAAATTGATTCATTGCCAACATAAATATAAACAAATATTATGCACATACGTATTGTTTTAGATCTCTGTGACAAAATTAACTCAGGGTGTATGTTGAGTGAAAGTCATATTATCAACTACTAATTAATGTCATTTGTCTTATAAATTAACAAATTATGAGTATATGAAAAATATTTGTAATTGACGAAACAATAAAGATCCAATAAAAAGAAAATAAAATTACAAAAATTTAATTAAAATGAAGTGAAATTATAGAAGAGCTTGCATATTAAATTTTTTTAATGTTTATTGTGCTCTTGGCATCATTATTTAACAATATAATTGATTTTTTGTTTTCTCCCCATAGATAGAAAACATTATTTTGCAATCAAACTTTTTTCAAGAAAATTTCTTTCGCATTATCAACCTACTCCGTTGTGTGCATCATAATATCAAATAAGTGGAAATGAGATTATAGTTTCAACCAAATTCCTAAACTTTTCTAAATGAGTTGACAGCCACGTAGTCAAAGTCAAAGATTTATAAAATGGATTGCATATAACTGTATAACTTCTACTACTAAATATGTTATGAAATTAAGAGGTTGTTTATGAAATTTTCATGAAAAAGAGTTGCATATTTTATTTTTACTAATTTGTAATACATAGTTATCACGTTTTAATTTATTTCTTTTCTTTTTCTCCTCCCTTCAATGTCTTTAATTTAATCATGTCAAACTTCAAAGTTAAATACCCTTTATACAATATTGTTTATATTTTTAAATAGGGGAAATTATATTTAAGTTCCATGGAAGGAATTTAATTGCAAACAAGTCCTGATAAATCATCAAATTACTGTAAAGTCTTAGGAGATATGTGATTAATTTTTTTAAATTGTAAAATGACAGAATTGCCCCTATGAAAAAATAACTCAAGCAATATGAATGACAATTCTATGGGAAATAAATAACAACTCAAGTAAGAAGAAAAAAAAATAACAACTCAAACAATTAGTATCACAATTCCTCGAGAAAGGAATAACAGCTAGAATGAGAAAAAAATAACAACTAAGGCATTTTTTTCAGGGGTAATTCTATCATTTTACAATTCAAAAAAATTAATTCAAGGTCTCGTGGAACTTCATAGTAATTTGATGATTTCCTAAGAATTTTTTGTAATTAAATTTTTTACATGGGACTTAAATACAAATTTTCCTTTTAAATACCCTTTGAAAGTTAAACTAAAAATTCCTTTCCCTTTTTCAATTCACTTCATTGTGTGAATCAAACCAGTTCTAAAAAAATAAAATCCCAAATGAGTGAAAATAAGATTTCAGTTTCATCCAAAATTTCTTGAAATTTTCTAAATGAGTTTTTTTGTTCAAAAAAATTTGTAAATGAAGTTGACTTGCATGTAGTCAAAGATTATTTATAAAATGAGTTGTATATTACTATAACTTTTACTGCTAAACACGTTATGTAATTAAGAGGGAGTTTATGCAATATTCATGAAAAAGAGTTGCATAATTTTTACAATTTATGTGTGTGCGCGCGCCTATCACATTTTTATTTATTTTGATTTTTGTCCTCCCTACAAGCAACAATGTCCTTAATTAAGAATGAAGTAAAATTTCAAAGTTAAATTCTTTTTATATAATATTGTTTATCTTTTTATAAGTAAAATTTTGAGAAAATTGGAAAAAGCACTTTATTGAAATTTTTATTGGTGAGAATGACCTAAATAAGAATATTGGTACTATATGTATATAAAATTTGTAAAATACCAGTACTCTTGTGTGTGTAAAAATTTATCAGGACCTTCTAACCTATAAAATTCTCAATGAAAGACTTTTCTCCAATTATTTCTAAACTTTTTTAATTAGAATTAGAATTGTTACTTTTCTTTTAATTTCCCATAAAGTTAATTTTTCAAAAAAAAAAAATTGATTTACTCTTCAGCCACACAAGTAATATTACTCTATGGTATGTTTGGTATATTGCAACCAAGTAATATTAAAATCCCTAATCTCCCCTCAATTTCTGTTCCTTTCATTACAATCTCTCTCCTCTCCTCTGTTGAATCAAAAAGACCCAATAAAAGAATATAAATGTGAATAAAAATTAAAATGGAATGGAATGATATTAAATAAGAAAAACATTTTTTTTTGCATTACTATGCTTAAAAGAGTAGGACAAAGATTTCTCTCAAAGGCTTAATGAAATGAAAAAGGAAATGTAATCAAATTTATGTCAAGAAAAGAAGAGTTTTAAATATGAGTCATTTGTTAAGAGATGACATTTAGAAGTAGGAGATTTTCCATGGACTTGAAGGAGATTTTCTCATCCGTATCCATCTCCCTTTTGTAAGCAACGAGAAGTAGGATGATGAGGGAAGCAAGATGTTCTATGTCCCATGTTCTTATTTTTCTAGCTTGAGTTAATGAATTTAGATTTCATAAAAAAAAACAGATTTCAAATATGGTAATTCATTTTCATTTCCTTTATAGTTAGTTTTTCTTAGAAGCAAACATGCTGCTAGTTTTTTTTAAACAATTCTAAAATGATCAACATAAATATGGTACTTCATTTTCATTTCCATTAGCAAGATTTATGAAAGGGTTGTTTCTTAGCTATTGTTTAGGCCTTAGGGATACCCTTAATATACACAAAAAAAAAGTAAAAATTTGAATATGAGCAATCTAAATTAAATTTTATTGATAATATCTCAGCGTTGCTTATGGTTGGTATGAGTATCAAAACTAAATCCTACTAAGGCCGCATGCATTCACTCCTCTATTTATTTTTCTTTTTTCTTTTTGTTTTTAAGAATTAGTAGAGCATTTAAAATATGTGAATTTAGAGATTAAATATGAGGAAATTGATGGATCTTCCAGCCCAATAATTTAATATTTTATATTCAAAGAATTTCAATATTTAAATACAGTTGAGTAAAATATTAAATTAAGACGATAATTAGTTATAATTATCTATATATATTAATGACAGGGTTAGTTAGTTACAATATAAACTCATGATCAATAATTTTAAGAAAGACAGTCCTATGCTCCTATAAAAACTATATCATATATTATTTTAATCAAATAATTTATTTTATTTATCCAAGGAATGATGGCAATACATTAAACAATAATAGCTGACAATTTTAAACTATTTTACTTTTGTTTTTGTTTTTTTTTTTTGCAATCCAAACTACTTAATAAACCTAGAGAGAATAACATACATTTATTCAAACCACAAATTTAAAAGAAGTAAATGAAATAGAAAAAAAGACTTCATAGAACTTGATATTCTTTCCCACATCAAAGTCCCCCATCAGCTTGCACCGGTAAAGAAATTAAAAATAAAAGATATTAAATAAGATAATGACATAAAAAGTGTTGAAACTCCTAATTAATTAGCCATTTTTTTAATTGTTTTCCCATAACTTATCAACCTCGTGATGGGATCATTAAAATTTGTCTCTTTTATTAGGTAAAATTGATTTTATTGAAAAATAAATGTTTCCATGGAAGAGAGTTTTCCTCTTCTCATGTTAAAATAAATGGACAAACTCTTTGTTTGACTTGAGGAGGATGGAGGGAGGAGAAAGGGGGAAATTTTATAGAGTTTGATTTAAAGAAAAAAAAAAGATAAGTGGAGTTATAAAATTTTAATAGAGAGAAAAATGTAAGAAAAATTAGTTAAAAACTTTCAAAAATCCATTATTTCTCTATTTTTTAAATCAAAATCGATAAAATTTTCCATCTCTCCCTCTCTCATTCATTCCCCTCAAACAAAAAAAAAAGGGTTAAAAATTTAAAGCACACAAAAGTATGTTAAAACAACAATAAACCTTATTTTTTTAAATGGCATTAGCTATATAGATCATATATATATATATGATGCAATTGTACTCTATTAATAATAAATTTTTTGAATATATGATAAACCAAAAAAATCATTCAATAAATAATTAAAAGTAACAAATTACCTTACATATGAACTAGCTATAATTGTTCAATTTCGACTACAGCTCACATTGTCTACAATATCAGATTTCTTACTCTTTCTTTTGTTTGAAGTCTCAGCAGTTTCATAGGTATTACCATAAGTAGCATGCTCATCAATAGTTGATTTCTTACTCCGATTTGAGCTTGGAGCTTGAGAAGAGATCTCATTGAAATAACTAGCATGCTCAAGATCTCCCTTTTTGGGGCCTTTGCCGAGAATCACTCATTTTTCCTCAACAACAAAATATAGCAACACTAAATATTTTAGTATTTATAATCTTTGTTTCTTCCTTATCTTGGTTTTCTCTTTGCCTTGAGTTGTTGAATTTGTTGTTGTATTTATAGAGATTTTAGACTTGTGTATGCAAATGAACATTTTTGTGAAAATGTGTCTAAATTACTTGAAGGTTTGATCAAAATTTTCTCAAGTTTTCTTCAATGCCTTTCAAAATTGTTGCATTTTTGTGAAAATGCCTTAATGAAGTTTTCTTGTTCACATAGTGGTCAAAGGTTAATCTAAAGTTCCTGCAAATGCAAACTTGTGCGAAGATTTGTACAAATTAAGAAGTGTATATATGCAAATGAAAATTTTGTGAAAAATGCGTCCAAAATTCATGAAAAGTTTTGCCAAATTGTGCTTCCAATTTGATTATTACTTTCAACACCTTCAAAAAATTGTGCATCCAAATTTCAACAAAGTTTCATCAAAATTGTCTGAAGGTTTCGAGACTTAATGCAACAAAATTTTTAGAAGGTTTATGAAAGTTTTATCAAATATTGGTCAAAGATTTCTAAATAACTTATAATTTTACATTAATGTCTAGTTAATTTAGTAAAGTCAAATTCCCTTTATATAATATTGTTATCAATGGATCTGGTTACGAGGTAATTTAATTTTTTGATTTATGTATTCAAAGAATTTCAATTTTTTATTACAGTTGAGTAAAATATTAAATTAAGACAATAATTAGTGGTAATTATTTATATATTAATGATAGGTATAGTTAGTCATAATAAACTTATGATCAATAATTTTAAGAAAGACAGTCTTATAAACATTATCATACAAAATTTTAATCAATTAATTTATTTCTTTTATCTAAGGATTGATATTGATGGCAATTATGGATAAACTTTCAACAAGAATAGCTTGCATTTTTAAACTTTTTTCTTTTTTATCATCCAAACTACTTAATAAACCAAGAGACAAATTTAAACCACAAATTTAAAAAAAAACTAAATTAAATAACATAAAAAAACTTCATCGAAATTGATATTTCTTGTAACATCATTAGAGAGCCCCATTAGCTTGAACCTGCATGAAGATTAAAAATGAAAAAGATGTTAAATAAAATAATCATAAAAAGTGTCAAAACTGCTAATAAATTAGCGTTTTTAATTTTATACCCATTACTAATCAACCTCATGCTGTGATCATTAAAATTTGTATCTTTTATTACAATAAAATGACTTTCATAAAAAAAAAAGGTTTATAGAAGAGAGTTTTCCTATTCTAATGTTAAACCAAATGGATCAAACTCTTTGTTTGGCTTGAGGGGAATAGAGGGAGGAGAAAGAAGATAAAGAGAGTTATAAAATTTTAATAAAGATAAAAATGTAAAGAAAATTAGTTAAAAACTTTTAACCCCATTGTTTCTCCATTTTTTAATCAAACACAATAAAATTTCCCATCTCTCCCTCTCCCCTCCATTCCCCTCCAACAAAAATGAAGGGTTAGAAAATTTAAAGCATACAAAGTATATTACAGCAACAACAAGTCTTATTTTATTAAGTGATATTAACTCAGGTGTATGTTGAGTGAAAACCACATGATCAACTACTAATTAATATCGTTGGTCTTATAAATTAACAAATTATGAGAATATAAACAAATCTTTATAATTGACGAAACTATAAAGACCCAATAAAAAATTATAAAAAATTAATTGAAATTATATAGGAGCTTGCATATTAATTTTTTTTAATCTTTATTGTGCTCTTGGCATCATTATTTAACGAAAATAATTGATTTTTATGTTTTTCCCCATAGAAAACATTATCTCGCATTCAAACTTTTTTAAGAAAATTCCTTTCACTTTTTCAACCTACTCCATTGTGTGCATCAAAATATCAAATGAGTGGAAATGAGATTTCAGTTTCAACTAAATTTCTTAAAATTTTATAAATGAGTTGATAGCCACGTAGTCAAAGTTAAAGATATATAAAATGGATTGTATATTACTATATAACTTCTACTACTAAATGAGTTTTCTAAATGAAATTGTCTAGATGAGTTTTTTTTTTTATTCAAAAAGATTTCTAAATGAAGTTAACTTGCAAGTAGTCAAAGATTATTTATGAAATGGGTTGCATATTACTATAACTTATAACTTCTACTGCTAAACATGTTATGAAATTAAGAGGGAGGGATGAAAAAGAGTTGCATATTTTTTCCAATTTATATATATATATATATATATATATATATATATATATATATATGCGCTTATCCCAGTTTTATTTATTTTGTTTTTTGTCCTCCCTACAAGCAACAATGTCCTTAATTAAATGAAGTAAAATTTTAAAGTTAAATTTCCTTTATATAATATTGTTTATCTTTTTATAAGTAAAATTTTGAATAAATTGGAAAAGCTCCTTATTAAAATTTTTATTGGTCAGAATGACCTAAATAAAAAAATTGATACTCTATGGATATAAATTTGCAAAAAACCAATATAAAGTGTGTGTAAAACTTTATCAGAACCTTCTCACCTATACAATTTTTAATGGAGGACTTTTCTACAATTTTTTCTAACATTTTTAATTAGAATTAGAATTGTTACTTTTCTTTTACTTTCCCATAAAGATAATTTTTCAACAAAAAAATTGATTCACTCTTTGGCCACACAAGTAATATTACTTTATGGTATGTTTGTCATATTGTAATCAAATAATATTAAAATCTCTCATCTACCCTCACTTCATGTCCCCTTCATTAAAATCCCTCTCAAACCCTATGTTGAGTCAAAAAGACCCTATAAAAGAATATAAACGTGAACAAAAATTAAAATAGAATGGAATGACATTAAATAAGAAAAACAATGTTTATTTTTTTCTTTACTATGTTTAATAGAGTAGGACAAAGAAAAAAATCAAATCAATATAATAAGAAGGAAAAAAGACAAGAAAAACCCATATGAATTTGAAAATGACAATTTGGACATTTGAATATCTAAATGACAGATTAGGCAGGAAACCCAATCTGTCATTTGTAAATTTAGGTAAAAATAATAAATGACCCTTGAAATTGTTGAAGAAAAATCAAGAGACTTCAAGCTCCTTAACATTTCTTCTTTTGGTTTTCTACTACAATTTTCAATTCCTCTACCAAGGCAAAGCTACAGAAGTAGCCACGTCACCTTCCCGAGCACCTTCAAAGTGTGATACTACTTAGACTCAAATGAACTAATGCAAACGCAAACATTGCTTTGCCTTTCTTTTTCCACCCACATTCCCTCCATTGTTTCTACTTCCTCGCTTTCTCTTCTCTCTAAGAACTTGTTCTCTCTTTCTTCACTCATGCAGCGTTGTTTCACACACTTTCACACTATGCCTTCTTTCCTACAGCTTTCACATTCTCTGGTTTTGTCTTTCACTAAGACTCCTATCACTGTGAAATCTTCTATTTCATCTCGCTACTTCTCCACTTTGGCGGGTTCAAGAAGTTTTGGTGCTTGTAGGTGTGTGGTTGATGATAATATGGGTCACATGATGGAGGCAAGATCTTGGTCGTCTCTTGCTTCTGATGTTGGTGAGAGTGATAGAAGCTCTTCGCGTGATGGAATGTTTATAATTTTAGAACAATTGCATTAAATATGCTTTGTTTTGAGTTTAAAAGTGATTGCAAGTTATGGTTTGATCGCATGTGTTTGTTTCCTTTATTTCATTTGTCCAATTGGAGAGCACAAAAAAAAAATACTCTTGCTTTGAGAGTTTAAACATTGGTACATTTTTATGACATCTTGAACGTTGCATAAAGGTCTTTGTACAAGCTGTTCATGAGGCTAATTGGAAGAATGAGATGGAGAATAGTATTTATGACTCGTGGTTCAATCCTATTATGTCCTGCTTATCTAGACTTATTCTTGATGGTTTTATCTATCTTAGAGCAATTCCTGATACTTGCCATAAGACAATGAAGTTGAGGAGGAGGGTAGAGGAAGGTGGAGTCACAGGAGAAAGATGCCTACATATACAAAAGATGTATTTTTCAACATCATAAGTCATATGTCCTCATGTGATGAGAATCAAGAGTAAGTTTAGAATTGATAAGTCACATTTATGCAATTTATTGATTTTCACCTCTTGACTATGACAAGGAATATGTTGCAGAGTTTAGACAAAACTTAATATGGTGGCTAGTAAATCATGAGCTCAACGTAAGGCAAAAATTTACTTTACGCCCACTTTCACTATTGACAAACTGATGTTCTAACTTATATAATCACTTTTCAATATTCAACTTTTGTAATATTCAACTTTGTAATGACTATGACCACATTTTGCAATGACTATGTACAAATTTTTCCTTAGACATCTATTTGTAATTCATGCTTTTCCCTTAAACAATGAGATTTGCAATGGTATTTCAATATTCAACTCGAATAATGGTGTTTGCAAGTCCTCTAATGGGATTTGTAACTTTTCCTAAGACATTTGTAACTTCAACGATAGGATTTATAACTTCCCCTAAGACATTGGCAACTCTGCAACATTAATTGCAACTCCTGCAATGAGATTTGTAACTTCATCAATGGCATTTGTAACTCGTCCAATGAGATTTGCAACTTCAACAATGACATTTACAACTTCATCAATGGCATTTGCGATTTCAACTATGGGATTTACAACTCGTCCAATGGGATTTACAACTCCTGCAATGGTATTTGTAACTTCAACATGGGATTTACACCTTCAACAATGGGATTTGTAACTCCTGCAATGGGATTTGTAACATTGATAATGACATTTACAATTTCAACAATGGGATTTACACAACTCTTGCAATGGGATTTACAACTCGTCTAATGGAATTTGTAACTTCAACAATGGGATTTACAACTTTCCCTCACATATTTACAACTGAAATTGCAACTTATTGCTAAAGGGATTTGCAACTCCTACAATAGAATTTGCAACTCATTTAATGATATTTATAATTTCAACAATAGGATTTACAACTTCCCCTCAAACATCTACAACTCTAAAATTTGCAACTCATAAATTGCAAATTCCCCTCATAAACAATATCTTGCAATTTCAGAGTTGTAAATGTCTTAGGGAAAGTTGTCAAAGCTATTACTGAAGTTACAAATCCTATTACAGGAGTTACAGACCTGAAAGCAATTGCAATTACTTGTTACAGAGTTATAAATGTCTTAGCTCAAGTTGTCAAAATCATTACTAAAGTTAAAAATCTTATTAGAGGAGTAGTAAATGACCTAACTAATTGCACCTAACTTTTTTCACAGAGTATTAAATGTCTTGGCAAAAGTTGTGAAAATAATTCATGAACTTGTAAATACCATTAGAAGAGTAGTAAATCCCTCATGTACTTAGTTCAATGACTTGTAGGTAAGTCTTATTATAAACATTTTGTCATGCGAATAGCTTTTGTCACTCTCACCAACATCAGAAGTAAGAGAAGACCAAGATCTTTCTTGCATCATATAACCCATATTATCATCAACCACACACCTACAAGCACCAAAACTTCTTGAACCTGCCAAAGTGGAGAAGTAGCGAGATGAAATAGAAGATTTCACAGTGATGGGCGCCTTGGTGAAAGACAAAACTAGAGAATGTGAAAGCCGTATAGAATAAGGCATGGTGTGAAAATGTGTGAAACAATGCTACATGAGTAAAGAAAGAGAGAACAAGTTATTGGAGAGAAGAGAAAGCGAGGAAGTAGCAACAATAGAGGGAATATGGATGAAAGAAGAAAGGCAAAGCAATGTCTGTGTTTGCATTAGTTCGTCTAAGTTTGACCAGTGTCACACTCTTAAGGCGAGCGAGAAGGTGACGTGACTTATTTTGTAGCTTTGCCTTGGTGGAGGAATTGAAAAATTGTAGCAAAAAACCAAAAGAAGAAATGTTAAGGAGCTTGAAGTCTCTTGCTTTTTCTTCAACAATTTTCAGGGTAATTTGATATTTTTACCTAAATTTGTAGATGACGGATTAGGCCTCCTGCTCAATCTTTTTAGATATTCATATGTTTAAATTATCATTTTCAAATTCACATAGGATTTTCTCGTCTTTTTCCCTAATAAGAACATATCAAATTATTTTTCATAGTAAAATATAAAGTAAATCATTCTTTTAATCTGCAGAAACAATTTTGACTTTATATAAATATATATATTATTCCATAATTGACATAGCACATTAAAAATCGAAAATTTGTGATGAAATTTTTTATTGCAAAAGCTTGCCACAAGTTTGTCTAAAATTTGTTATAAATCCATCAAAAGTTTTGTTTTTCTTGGTAGTATGAACTTCGAAACAATTTCAATTCTCTCAAAGGTTTAATGAAATGGAAAAGGAAATGTAATCAAATTTATGTCAAGAAAAAAAAATTTTAAATGAGTCATTTATTAAGAGATGACATTTCACTGCTACGTAATTAGCAAAACTTTTCCATGGACTTGAAGGAGATTTTTGCCTCCGTATCCATCTCCCTCTTATAGGCAACGAGAAGTAGGATGATGAAGGAAGCAATATGTTCTATGTCCCATGTTTTTATTTTTCTAGCTTGAGTTAATGAATTTATATTTCAAAAAGAAAAAAGATTTTAAATATGGTAATTCATTTTCATTTCCTTTTGTTAGTTTTTCTTAGAAGCAAACATGCTGCTATTTTTTTTAAACAATTATACAATGATCAACATAAATATGGTACATCATTTTCATTCCTTTTGCAAGATTTATGAAATGGTCATTTCTTAGCTATTGTTTGGGCCTTAGGGATACCCTTAATATGCGCAAAAAACAAGTAAAAATAATCTTATAACTTTCACTTATTTTTTTAAAAATAACTTTATGATCTGAAACATAACAAATTTATAAATTTGAATATGAACAATCTAAATTAATTTTTATTGATCATATCTCAATGATGCTTATGGTTGGCATGAGTATCAAAACTAAATCCTATTAAAGCCATATTCACTTCTCTATTTCAAATACAAAAAAATAGGTATCTTATAGTGGTTATTTTATATTGTTTCTAACGATTTTGACCGTTAGAAATTGCTTTTCTAGCAATTAGGTAAACCACTATAAATTTAAAGGATAAAAAATAATTTTTAACTATTCTAGAGAACCGCTATGCATAGTGATAAAAAAGCTAAAACTTTTCTAGCAGTTTAGAAAAACACTAGAAAAGTATGGCAAGAGAAGCCAAAGGGATAGCGTCCTAATAGTTGGTGGAAAATAAAATTTTTAGGATAGTGCTAGAATTTCTAGCGGCTAAGAACCGCTAGAAATGTGGCACTAAAGTTTGAATTTAGGTAAATTTTTTCCCATGTTTGTTATTTTGTAGCAGTTATAAAACCGCTAGAAAGTCTAAGTGAAAAAAATAAAAATCTAATTTTTAATTATTATAAAATATGATATTATCAATTAAGAAACCATTAAATAGATTTATATCATATGATTATTTTGATATATGTAATTAGCACTGTGTTACATGTTATATATCAAAATATATTGTGATAAATAATAAGTAATTAAATTATGATTGTATCATATGGATTTAATTTAATTTGATAAGGTGATTGAGTTATAGATATAAGAATTAGAGATGAAATAGTTTGTAGTGTTGAACTTCAATTCATAAGTTGAAGAAGTAGTTGAATTGATTGAGATAAATAAAAAAAATGTGAAAAAAATATAAGTATGTTAGTAAACTATAAATAAAGATAAATAAAATAAATAAAGATCTATAAAATAAATCCTATTAAGGCTGGATTCACTCCTCTATTTCCTTTTTCTTTGTTTTGATTTTAAGAATTAGTAGAACATTTAAAATATGTGAATTTAGAGATCAAACAGGTGGAAATCAATGGATCTTCTAGCCTAGTAATTTAATGTTTTGCATTCAAAGAATTTCAATTTTTTAATTATAGTTGAGTAAAATATTAAATTAAGATGATAATTAGTTGCAATTATCTATATATTAATGGTAGGGTTAGTTAGTCATAGTATAAACTCATGATCAATAATTTTAAGAAATATAGTCCTATACTTCTATAAAGACTGTATCGTATATTATTTTATTCAAATAATTTATTTTATTTATCCAAGAAATGATGACAATACATTAAACAAGAATAGCTGGCAATTTTAAACTATTTTCTTTCTTTGTTTTTTTTTCCATAAAAAATACTTAATAAATATAGAGACAATAACTTACATTTATTTAAACCACAAATTTAAAAGAAATAAATAAAATAAAATATACTCCATAGAACTTGACATTCCTTTTAGCATCATTAGTCCCCCATCTGCTTGCACCTGCATGAAAATTAAAAAGAAAATATATTAAATAAAATAATCACAACAAAGTGTTGAAACTCCTAATTAATTAGTCATTTTTTAATTGTTTTTCCACATAACTTATCAGCCTCATGATGGGATCATTAACATTTGTCTCTTTTATTGGGTAAAATTGGCTTTCTTGAAAAATAAAGGTTTATACGGAAGAGAGTTTTTCTATTCTCACGTTAAAACAAATGAACCAAACTCTTTGTTTGGCTTGAGGAGAATGGAGGCAGGAGAAAGAAGGGAAAATTTTAATAGAGAGAAAAATGTAAGGAAAATTAGTAAAAAACTTCCAACTCCATTATTTCTCCATTTTTGATCAAACTCTATAAAATTTTCCATCTCTCCCTCTCTCCTCTATTCCCATCGAACATAAAACCAAAGGGTTAAAAAATTTAAAGCACACAAAAGTATTTTAAAATAACAACAAACCTTATTTTATTAAGTGGTGTTAGTTATATACATCATATATATTATATGCCATTGTATTCTATTAATAACAAAATTTTTGAATATTTAATAAACTATAAAATCTCATTCAATAAATATAATAAAATAACAAATTACTTGATATATGAATAGGTTGTAATTGTTCAATTTTTGCCATAGCTAGCATTGTCTTCAATATCAGATTTCTTACTCTCTGTTAAGTTTGAAGTCTCAACGGCTTCATGAGTATTACTATAACTAGTATGTTTAGCAAGAGTTGATTTCTCACTCTCATTTAAGCTTAAATTTTGAGAAGAGCTCTAATAAGAATCACCATACCCCATAAGATCTTCAAGATCTTCCTTTTTGGGCTTTTGCTGAGAATCACTCATTTTGCCCCAACAAAAAACAATATAGCAATACTAAATATTTTGGGATTTATAATCTTTGTTTCTTCCTTATCTTATTTTGTTCTTTGCCTTCAATTGTAGAATATGTTGTTGTATTTATAGAGATTTAAGACGTATGTAAGCAAATGAATATTTTTGTTAAAATGTGTCTAAATTACTTGAAAGTTTGATCAAAAGTTTCTTAAGTTTTTTTCACACCCTTTCAAAATTGTTGCATTTTTGTGAAAAATTCCTTAACAAAGTTCGTTTGTCCACATAATGGTCAAAGGTAAACAAAAATTGCCTGCGAATGCAAACTCTTGCGAAGATTTGTACAAATTAAGAAGTGTATATAGCAAATGAAAATTTTGTGAAAAATGCATCCAAATTTCATCAAAGTAAATGGTTCATCAAAATGGTTTAAAGGTTTCAAGATATAACGCCATAAAAGTTTTAGAAGTTTTATGAAAGTTCTATTAAATAACTTATAACGTATCGTCAATGTTTATCTTCTTGATACTTAAATTCTGTAATCCATGGAAAAAAAAAGTTTTAGAAGCTTGACATAATTCATCGAAAATGATTTTTTGTGTGCCAAATATATCATTATATATAATAGTTAGAAAAAATTAATTCATTATTCCTTATCGTTTCACAAATTAAATCCGTGATTTTGATTTCTTTTTATTACATCATTTTAGTGTGTTTTATCATCGTTTATTAATTAGAGTTTATATGAATATAAAATGAAAAGAGATTTTTTAAAAAATAAAATTGATTCCTTACCAGCATAAATATAAACAAATATTATGTGCATAATTATCTCCTTGCATCTATATATGTATCGTTTTATATCAATGTGACAAAATTAACTCAGGTATATGTTGAGTGAAAGTCATATTATCACTTACTAATTAATATCGTTGATCTTATAAATTAATAAAAAGAAAAAAATTATAAAAATTTAATTAAAATGAATTCAAATTATATAGGAGCTTGCGTATTAATTTTTTTAATGTTTATTGTGCTCTTGGCATCATTATTTAACAATAAAAATTGATTTTTATGTTTTTACCCATAGAAAGAAGAAAACATTATTTTGCATTCAATATCTTTTTTTTAAGATAATTATGTTCGCTTTTTCAAGCTACTTCGTTATGTGCATCAAAATATCAAATGAGTGGAAATGAGATTTCAGTTTCAACCAAATTTCTTAAAATTTTATAAATGAGTTGACAGCCACATAGTTAAAGTCAAAGATTTATGAAATAGATCATGTATTACTACGTAACTTCTACTACTAAATATGTTATGAAATGTTCATGAAAAAGAATTGCATATTTTATTTTTACTAATTTGCAATACATACTTATCCCGTTTTAATTTATTTTTTTTCTCCTCCCTTCAATCTCTTTAATTTAATTTAGATACCCTTTTTCAATCTACTCCATTGTGTGAATCAAACCAATTCTAAAAAAAATTAAAATCCTAAATGAGTGGAAATAAGATTTCAGTTTCATCCAAAATTTCATAAAATTTTCCAAATGATTTTTTTTTTGTTGAAACAAAATTCCTAAACGAAGTTGACTTGAAGGTAGTCAAAGATTATTTATGAAATGGGTTATATATTACTATAATTTCTACTGCTAAACACTTATGAAATTATGTTTATGAAATTAAGAGGGAGTTTATCAAATGTTCATGAAAAGCAATTGCATATTTTTTTCCAATTTATATATATATTTATGCACCTATCACAGTTTTATTTATTTTGTTTTTTCTCCTCCCTACAAGCAACAAAATACTTAATTAAATGAAGTAAAATTTCAAAGTTAAATTTCCTTTACTATAACGAATATTAAAATGGAATGGAATGATATTAAATAAGAAAAACAATGTTTTCTTCTTCTTTTTTTGCATTACTATGCTTAACCGAGTAGGATAAAGATAAAAATCAAACCAATATAATAAGAATATATGAAATGATCTTTCATAGTAAAATGTAAAGTAAATCATTCTTTTCATCTGCGGAAACAATTTTAACTTTATATAAATATATATATTATTCCATAATTGACATAGCAAATTAAAAAAAACGAAAATTTGTGATGAAATTTTTTATTGCAAAAGCTCAAATCACCACAAGTTTGCCTAAAATTTGTTATAAATCTATGAAAATTTTTGTTCTTCTTGGTCCTATGGACTACGAAACAATTTCAATTCTCTCAACGGCTGAATGAAATGGAAAAGAAAATATAATCAAATTGATGTCAAGAAAAAAATAAATTTAAATATGGTAATTCATTTTCATTTCCTTTAGTTTATTTTTCTTAGAAGCAAACATGCTGCTAGTTTTTCTTTTAAACAATTTTAAAATGATCAACACAAATAGGGTACTTCATTTTCATTTCCTTTAGCAAGATTTATGAAAGGGTTATTTCTTAGCTATTGTTTAGGCCTTAGGGATACTCTTAATATACACAAAAAAAAGTAAAAATAATGTTGTGCCTTTCACGTATTTTTATTTTAAAAATAACTTTATTATCTAAAACATAATAAATTTATAAATTTGAATACGAACAGTCTAAATTAAATTTTATTGATCATATCTCAATGCTGCTTATGGTTAGCATGAATATCAAAACTAAATCCTATTAAGGTCGGATTCACTCTTCTATTTATTTTTTTCTTTGTTTTGTTTTTAAGAATTAGTAGAGCAATTAAAATATATGAATTTAGAGAATAAACAGGGGAAAATCGATGGATCTTCTAGCCCAATAATTTAATATTTTGTATACAAACAATTTTAATTTTAATTACACTTGAGTAAAATATTAAATTAAGATGATCATTAGTTAGTTAGTTAGTCACAATATAAACTCAAGATCAATAATTTTAAGAAAGACGGTCCTATACTCCTATAAAGATTATATCATATATTATTTTATTCAAATAATTTATTTTATTTATCTAAGGAATTATGGTAATACATTAAAGAAGAATAGCTGACAATTTTAAACTATTTTCCTTTTGTTTTTATTTATTTATTGCAATCCAAACTACTTAATAAATCTAGAGACAATAACTTACATTTATTTAAACCACAAATTTAGAAGAAGTAAATAAAATAGAAAAAAGACTTTATAGAACTTGATATTCCTTCTAACATTATAGTTTCCCATCAACTTGCACCTGCATTAAAATTAAAAAGAAAAGACATTAAATAAAATAATCACAAAAAAAGTGTTGAAATTCCTAATTAATTAGCTTTTTTTTTAATTGTTCCCCCCTAACTAATCAGTTGTGATGGGATCATTAAAATTTTTCTCTTTTATTAGGTAAAATTGACTTTCTTAAAAATAAAGGTTTCTATAGAAGAGATTTTTCCTAATCTCATATTAAAACAAATAGACCAAACTCTTCGTTCGGCTTGAGGAGAAAGGAGATAGGAGAAAGATGGAAAAATTTTATCGAATTTGAATTAAAAAAAAAAAGATAAGTGGAGTTATAAAATTTTAATAGAGAGAAAAATGAAAGAAAAAATAGTTAAAAATTTTCAACTCCAATAATTTTCTATTTTTTAAATCAAAATTGATAAAATTTTTCATCTCTCTCTTCTCCATTCCCCTTAAACAAAAACAAAGGGTTAGAAAACTTAAAAGAACATAAAATATGTTAAAACAACAAGCCTTATTTCATTAAATAGTGTTAGCCATATAGATCATATATATTATATACTAGTGTGCTCTATTAATAATAATTTTTTTGAATATATGATAAACTAAAATATCTCATTCAATAAATATAATAAAAATAACAAATTACCTGACTTATGAATGGTTTGTAATTATTCACTTTTGAACATTGGCCATATTGTTTGCAAAATCATCTTTCTTAGTCTTGTTTCAATTTGAAGTCTCAGTGGTTTTAGAGGTGCTACCATAACCAGCACTTTCGAGATCTCCTTGTTTGGGCACTCGCTCAGAATTACTCATTTTGCTCTCAGAATTACTCATTATGCTCTCAGAATTACTCATTTTGCTCTCAGAATTACTCATTATGCGCTCAGAATAAGGAACACCATGCTCAATCTCTCCCTTTTTGGGCATTTTGCCTTAACAACAAAATATAGCAACACTAAATATTTTGGGATTTATAATCTTTGTTTCTTCCTTATCTTGGTTTGCTCTTTGCCTTGAGTTGTGGAATTTGTTATATTTATAGAGATTTAGACGTGTGTATGCAAATGAACATTTTTGTGAAAATGTGTCTAAATTACTTGAAAGTTTTATCAAAATTTTCTGAAGTTTTCTTCAAAGCCTTTGAAAATTGTTGTATTTTTGTGAAAATGTCTTAATGAAGTTTGCTTGTTCACATAGTGGTCAAAGGTTAATGAAAAGTACCCGCAAATGCAAACTCTTGCGAAGATTTGTACAAATTAAGAAGTGTATATATGCAAATGAAATTTTTGTGAAAAATGCGTCCAAATTTCATGAAAAGTCTTACTAAATTGTTTGCAGGTGTGTAAAGTGATAACCAAATGGGCCTATGAAATGCCTATTCGGCCTGTGAAGTGCATTGATCTTCGGCTGTCGGTCTTGTTAGTTGTATATTGGGTTTATGTTATCTTGCTGTTTTCCTTATTGTTTTATTTATTCAATAACAGAGAACGAGGCAAATAAGAGTTAACATATATAGTAAATAATAGACTTATATCCTATAAGGATGTAAATTCAATTTTTATTGCCATTGTGAGGCCTCATTTGGTAAGTGATCTTATAAATCCCTTGTAAATACTCTTTGAACCTTAGGGCTATGCTCTGACTTTGATGGAAGACCGGTGCCAAATCTATCTAAACTTTTTATACCAAAAAAAAAATAATAGAGAGTCAATTTATCCTTTTTCTCTCTTTGATTGGGCTTTCAACATAAGGTTTCGAGACAAAAACACAACAAAAGTTTTAGAAGGTTTAAGAAAGGTTCTATGAAACATTATGTACATGTATTTGTATAAAAAAAATGTACATGTATTTCTTGTACAAAAAATGTACATGTGTTTCTAAATAACTTATAATGTAACCTTAAAATAAAAATATTTAAATTTAAAATAAAAATATTTTTTTAAAAAATAAAATGATGTAATTAAATTTATCAATTATAAACATAAAAATAAACAAAATTATTGTGCTTATAACTTTATCCTTATATTGCACCGAAAAAAAAAATCATTTTCTCTTGAGCTACACAAGTAATATTACCCTATGGTATATTGCAACATATTATAAAAGAATAGAAAGAGGAATTGAAATGAAAATGGAATAATTGAAAAATGTTACCTTAAGTTAAATGCTCAAACCCCATTATATATAGTTTAAATATGATAAAAAATTAAAATTAATCTGTGTTAAATTCTTTTTAACAACATATGAAATAATTATTTAAAAATTCTACACAAACATTTATCAAAATTGAAAATTATAATACATAAACATTTATCATGTAAAAATTGGGTTTTTAAGATTTGGACTTTTCTAGCCCAAAATGTGCCCACTAACGCTGTCCCTTGAGTATGACATTTATGCATACCGGCTAATATTATATTATTAAATGAATCATGTATCATCACACACATATAACATATACTTTTAAAATATATATTATTAATTATATTGGAAGGAAATAAATAGATTTGAAATTTATATTTAAACTTCGTATGATGGTTAAAAATATAAATTTACAATATAATATTTAAATACTATTATTATGAAAAATTATTATTAACACATCCTTATTTAAACTTTTATAATAAGATTTAAAAAAGTTAATTTTGAATTGACCTAATCAATGTCTTCTTATTTCTTTCTTTATGAGAATTTTTTCACGTGAGCTATATTCTCCCCTTTTCATACTTTCTTTTTATTTAGAAATTAAATAACTAATTTATAAATATTAATAAAATTAAGTTTCTAAAATACCCCCTCTAGTCATTTTTAAATTAGTTTTTTAAAATGCCCTCTCTAGTCATTTTTATTGAAAACTATTTCTATTAATGATAACTCAATTTATGAAGACTATATCATATATTATTTTAATCAATTAAATAATAATTTCATATTAATGATAACTCAAGCAACTGTTTTATTTTTTGCCAACCAAAATACTTAATAAACCTTGAGACAATACCTTACATTTATTTATCCCACAAATTTAAAAGAAATCCATAAAATAAAAGACTAAATAAAACTTCATATTCCTTCCTGTATCATAGTCCCTGACAGTTTGAACTTCCATCAAACTTAAACAATAAATAAACAAATAAGTTCATCACAAAAAAGTGTTCAACTCCTTTTTTTGGCCATGTTTAATTTAAATTTCTATACCCACTTATCAACCTCATGATGGGCATACATTAGTCAGGAGGGTTAAATTTTGCCTTTTATTGTGTTTATTAGATGAGGTAAAATTGATTTTCTTAAAAGATAAAGATTTCATGAAGGAAGAGAGTTTTCCTATTCTCTTGTTAAATCAATTAGACCAAATTAAAACATTTTGATTTAAATGGGCTTAGAAAATTGTAATAAAAACAAAATATAAGAAAAATTAGTTGAAAACTTTCAACTTGACTTCTCCATTTGTATTCAACTTGAACTCATTAGAACTTTATAGTGTATAGAAGAATGATACAACAATAAGTTCGAGTCCATTGTTAAACAAAAAACCTTATTCAATAAGTTTGATAAAAGTAATGAATTACCTTACATTTAAATGGGTTGGAATTATTCAATTTCGGCTATAGCTAATAGTTTCTAATATCATATTTCTTACTCTTGCTTGAGTTTGAAGTTTAAGTGGTTCTAGAAGTATTACTATAACCAGCAAGATCTTCAAGAGTTGACTTCTTGCTCTTGTTTGAACTTGAAGCTTGAGAAGACCTTTTATAAGAATTACCACATCCCATATATTCTCCAATATCTTCCCGTTTTGGCCTTTGATGAAAATCACTCATTCTGCGTCAACAAAAAAAATATATTTTTTGGGATTTATAATGTTTGTTGGTTTGCTCCTAATCTTGTATGTATATTTTGCTCTTTTCCTTCAGTTATGGAATTTGTTGTTGTGCTTATAGAGATCTTAGACGTATGCATGCAGATGAAAATTTTCAAATGGGAAAATGTGTATAAATTTTTTGAAAGTTTGATCAAAATTTTCTCAAGTTTTCATCAAAGCCTTTCAAAATTATTGCATATTCTATGAAAATACATTAATTAATGAAGTTTGCCTATTCACCTAATGATCAGAGGTTAATGAAAAGTGTCTACAAATGAAACATTACCTACATATATTTCTAAATAACTTATAATGTTACCTTAATGTTTATCTTAATACTTAAATTCTGTAATCCATGGAAACAAAGTTTTAAAAGCTTGACCTAATTCATGGAAAATGATTTTTTTTTCACGACAAATATATCAAGATATATAATATTTAGGAAAAATTAATTCATCACACCTTATTGTTTAACAAATTATATCCCTATACTTTTTTCCCTTTTTATACGGTATAGTTATTGAGGTGCATGTGGAAGTGAAATTACAATTCTTTTTTTTTTAATGAAGTGGAATTATAGGACCTTGCATATTAATTATTATTTTTAATGTTTAATGTGCCTTGGCATCATATTCAACACTAATAATTGACTTTTATGCTTTTCACATAGATAAAAAACATTATTTTGCATTCAAACTTTTTTTGTAAAAAAAAATTCCTTTTTTCCTTGTTTTAGAATTTATAATATATGCCAATCATAGTTTTATTTATTTTCTTATTCTCATCCCAACAAAGTACAATGTCCTTAATTAATCAAGTCAAATTCCCTTTATATAATACTGTTTATCTTTTTATAAGTAAAACTTTGAGAAAATTAGAAAAAAGTCCCCTATTAAAAATTTTATTAATTAAAATCACCTAAATCAGAATATTGATACTCCATTTATACAAAATTTGCAGAGTGGTGTACTCCATGTACATAAAAATTTATCAGTTTCTTATCACCTATACAATTTTTAATAGAGCACATTCTTCAACCACCCAAGTAATATTAGTCCATGTATGTTATCAAAAACAATACAAAGGATTTATTTTAATTCTAAATATATGACTCCACTTTATTTTGTCTTTCAATTTTATAATTTTTTCCCCTAAACTTTATCGATTGCCCATGGTATAAGGGGTCCATCAAGATATAATTATAACACATAGGATTATGAATGATATTATAGGGAAACTAAATCATATTTTTTATAAATAACTAATTTAACTAATCACC
Organism: Leucaena leucocephala; assembly: GCA_037074615.1. Classification (NCBI taxonomy): domain Eukaryota; kingdom Viridiplantae; phylum Streptophyta; class Magnoliopsida; order Fabales; family Fabaceae; genus Leucaena; species Leucaena leucocephala. The sequence goes on from CM073527.1 coordinate 4,949,150, forward strand.
TTAATCTACCTAAATTAATTATTTAACTTTTATATTAAGAACTAGAGGGAGTATATTGCAACGAGGTGATATTAAAATTTCTCCCTTCCCCTCGCCTTTACTCTCTTCTGTTGAGCTAAACAGACCTATAAAAGAATAAAAACATGAACGAAAATTAAAATGGAATGGAATGATATTACCTATAACCTCATTATAATACATTTTAAATAAGAAAAATAATGTGTTTTACCCTACTACACTTAATAGAGTAGAAGAATAATAAAAATGAAACTAATATATAAGAAGAATCGACCAAATTATCTTTCATAGTAAAATATCAAGTAAATCATTCGTTTCATTTGTGGAAATTTTGACTTTGTATGTATATATATTATTCCATAATTTGAGTGTCTCATATGTAGGAAGATCAATGAAAGGCTTATTCCTTAGCTATTGTTTAGGCTTAAGAGATACTGTAACACCTTACTTTCATATGTCTTAGGGACTATTTGGTAGCCTTTAGAACCACTTACATGACCTTTGAAGTCCATTAGCTAAATCTAGAATTTCATTCTTCGCGAGTTACTGTTCATATGGTATTTCTAGATTCAATGATGAACTTTGAAAAATTATAATTAATTCTAGAAAAATCAAAATGAAGCAATTCAAAAAGATACACGAAGCTAACATATTGAAATTTAAAGAAAAAATACTTCCTCAGACCCAATGATTAGTCAACTCAGTCAACTTTGATGTCAAAGTTTACCATTGATTTGGTCAAAAATTCTAAAAAAAAAGACTCTGGTCCCTAACTTTGGAAAATTTATTCTCTTTATACAGATATCAAAATAAGGCGTACTTGGTGTCAAAATAAAGTTTGACATGTCAGCTAAGTATCTATAAAATTTTTATATTTATTCCATCACTTACTATTTTTATTACATTATGAACATTGCTGCTCAAACTGGTCATATAACATTATTACATATAATAATTCAAACATTCATCATATAACAATTATACTATTCAATCCCTAACTTAACTTCATACTTCTTCATATTCTTTCATCATACATGAACCTGTTGGGACTAGGATTACATGGAGGGGGTGAGATTTCTGGGGAAATCTCAATAGCAAATGGTACTAAATAATGTATGCATCAATGTAAATACTTTTGTTTGCTTGTAAAAATATTAACATTGTGTAATGTGCATGCTTCTATGTAACATATAAAATACAATTGGCCAAATTAATCATAGAAACAGAGCTTTAATCATATACACATATGTAACACAATTTATCATAGACATAGTACAACCAAGTATAATATCTAATACATATAAGTTTAGGATAGTTTACTATCTCTTACTCCTTGCTTTCCTTATCCTTCCTCTTTACCTCTTTCTTCTTACTTTTCTTTGATGTGTGGCTACTCTATTTTAGCACGCCAATCAAATCCTAACATATCATTATCATTAATTCATTACAATCTAACTTCCTTGAATATTGACTTTGTTTTACTTAAATAACTTTCCTTAATTTTTATTAATTAGTTTAGTGTTTGAATTAATTGATGTCTTGACTTTACCCTATACAATTTGGCCTTTTGAATTCATTTGTGAACTCAAAATTCCCAAATTCCAACAGCTACACACTATTCTGGATAGAATTGCATAACTTCCCTTTTTCTTTCAAAAATTCTCATTTGGATTCCAATGCTTCCAATACTTATTTCTCTACTTTATCCCATATAATTTTTCATTTTAAAATCATTGGAAGCATCAAAATCATGAATTCTAATAACTATTTATATGTGTGAACAGTAACATAGAAGACTTAAAAATTATAAATTTCAATTCCAATGCTGCCAAGGTTCCCAATATATCCAATCTTACACAAAATCATCATATAAATTCAATGAAAGTATTAGATCATTGAAATTCTATTTCTTTCTATCCAAAATAGTGCAGGCCAAAATGCCTCATCCATGATAAAGTCAAAAATATCAACTTGATTCAATAACCAATCATCTAACTAGCTTAGTTAAGTATTAATCACATAGCTTTAACTTTAAATTCTTCTTTCTTCTTTTATCTAGGGTTTTGGACAGCATATATACCCTAGGTAAATATCAACTTTCTTATAATATGAAAATTCTAAGTTCAAGCCCCCAAATTAAAGAAAAATAAGTTAGGATAAATTGCTTACCTTAATCCTTAGTTAGCTTAAACTTTAGTGCCTTGAATCTTTCTTATCTTGGCTTGAGTTTCTATTTGAGAAGCACCTCCAAAAGGTTCCTCATGCCACAATTTTGGGCAGCTTAAGGCAGGGTATTTATAGACTTCAAGGCATAGAAATAGATGGTCAAGATCACTTTGTGCACTATTTGATTTAATGGTTCATATTTGCTCTTGATCTTGGCTGGCCCTAGAAGCCAAATTTGAGATAAGATCACATGTTAAAAATATTCTCTTCCTCCTTGCTTGAACACCATGTGTGCTACTCATGTGGGGTCCATCATGTGCAAACCCTAATCTTCCTTTTGAAACTTCCTTAATTTCTTTTCTTTTCTTTTTTAAAAATTTATAAATTATCCATTATTGGACTTGGGCTCCAAAATAACTTTTGAAACTTATTGGGCTACTGCATGATGCCATTGTTGGGCCTTCCTTGGGTCCAATTACTAATTGGCACAAATCCCAACTGCTTCCTATATCAATATACTTAAATTACCCTGATTCTTTAGATAAATTCTAAACACCTCTTTTATTAGTTCTAAAATTTTTAGAAATTTATTCTAATAAATAAATTTTCTTCAAAGTTTCATAACTTTTTTAGACTCATAAGTCCTGTTAAAAATTGATACATCTTATTTAAATCTTTTATCGGTGTCCTTTTTCACCTTAAATTCTTTAATTAATTCTACATGACTCTTTTTTTACTTTTGTCATTTTTATAAATTTTTATATTAATTATAAGAATTTAATACTAAATTTTATCTTATTATGAGGTCCAGAAGATACTGTAATAATTTCTAGACTTTGGAAATATATATCAATTTATTAGGACCTTAAATCAAAATTTCGTGTTGCGTTAAATCGACTGGAATAATTTTCTCTATGTTGTAGTAAAATTTAGGATTGAACTAATTTTAGGCAATTCTAAGCCGTTTCTGGATTAACTTTCTCATAATTATCATTTTACCCCTAAACTTTTGAAAATTACACTTTAGGCCCTCAACTTTTTATAATTATACTTAATATCTCAAAGCTTATGTCTACTTCCATTTTACACTATAAAACTTTTAGGGTTTTCACTTTAGTTCCTCTTCTTTATACCCTCGTCTACTCATTATCTTTCTTTCTGTTTATCATCACAATTCCTTCCAAACCTCTTTTCTCTATCAGTCTTATACAGATAGGGAAAAATTAGGATGTGATATTTTTACTCACCTTAAAATAAATTTTGTCCTCAAAATTTCCTTAGTACTTTAGTCAAACTATCTTAGATATATCTCCTCTCTATATCCTTTCCTGCTTTATGACAAGGTTTAGGGTATCTATCTACTCATCCATCTGTTATCATCTATTTAACTGCTTATGCTGATGTATAACTCATTATACTGGACTTGTGAGTAGTATCCATTTCTTTCATATTGAACCCTCTTAAACTTTACTATACTCTGGGGTTTCTGTTAGCTACTTGAAATATTTTTATATCTATCTATCTCTTTCTTTCCATACCTTTATTCTCATACAGTTTCTCTGTTTGGAACTAATATAAGGGATAATGAAATCCCTTATTTCTTTTATACTAAACACTAATGCTATTCTCTGTTCATGCTATTCTTTCTTTCTCAGTATACTATAACTCTTTCAAACTTTGTGACTCAACACTGTACTTCCTAATGGATCACCTATCTTTAGACTTCTATGACCTGAGCACCTTTCAGTTAAGTATGCTATTAGGTTAGAATTAGCTTACACTTTACATGGCTTTGAGCCTTAGCATACTCTTTCTCATATAATTGTATTCTATCTTTGCTCTACTTTAAACCTTCTTCTCTGGGTCTTTCTGGCCTTTTAATCTCTTTATGTAATATCCCAATTTTTATCCTTATATTTAAATAAAATTAAAAATATTATTTATCATTGACTTAAAAATATTATTATCTAATTAAATTATTATAGCTTAATATGTTCATTATATTTAATAAAATATGATATCTAGATTTCCCTAACTTAGGATTTTATGATTTGATTATTTAGAAAATTACTAGGATTTGAGTTCAGATTTAGATATGCAATTTTATTTTGAAAATATAGTTTAAATTTTAAATTATAATACCTAATCCAATTTTGATAAAGATAATAATAATATACCTATATCTTTGATTAAATATACATATAATAATATATGTATTTATATTATAGTTATAATATAGTTTAAATTTTAAATTACTATATCTAATAAGATTTTAATAACGATAATATATAAATTTGAATTTTGAATTATTATTATGATTTTATAAATAGAACTAAGACCCTGAGTTATTCCTCAAACTTGATTATAGAGTTTGTTCTTCTCTTTTTAATCCTCTCTCTCAGTCCATTTCCTATTCCCAAAGAAGGTAACTACTTTCTACTTGTTGTGTGTGTGCTAATATGATGTTTGTGAGTGTTTATATATATAAATATTAATGTTGATATTATTATATTGAGAAAGCTTACTTTATTATTTTTATTGAAAATAGTCTTGTGGGATTTAAAGTTTAATTTGAAAAGTCTGAGTTGTGATTCTAAACTTGTTATATATTGAGATTAGAATTTGAAGAAAGCTATCTTGAGAAAAATACTCTTTTGTAATATTATCAAGCTATTGAGATTTTGATTAAGATGATTACTTTAAGAATTATGCATTGGGGATGGGTGAAGAGATAATTGTATTTTTACCACGCGGTATAACCTTTATTAGAGCTCGATAGTTAGCTTTTGTTCTACTACTTTACCGAGGGACGTGCCTCTCCTATTTACCGAGGGGGAATGAATCCATGGTTAGGTCACATGCTCTGTAGATTTTGGCCTATCCATACTACTTGATCGCTTAGCTTTTAAGTGGTTGGTTACCACTAGCCCATGGGTTCAGTCGGCGGGAATAAGGTGGTTCAGTTGGTTTGAGGGGAGGAACTTGGGTAGGTTATTCATTTGATTTTATTATAATAATATGTTATTTTGTATATATTATATTTTGTGCGGTCACATTTGACACCTCATGAGCACATATTAGTATGCATAATGAGTAGAATTAATGGTTACTGAGATGTTTGTCTCACCCTATCGTTATTAACATTTTTCAAGGTATATTCTCATCTTAGGACCCCAGGGAAAACTTTAGAAGCTTGAGTAGAGCTATATTAATTGTATAGCCTTCCCTTTGAAGGTATGTGTAGAATAATTGTATATTGCCACATTAGGTTTTATTTTGCATACTCATATATCCAAATACTTTATTTATATTTTAAGAAAAGTCTTTTCTATCATGGTTAGCTCTTTCGAAACAAACAAAAATTTATTTATAATATTATTTTTAAATTATATTGGATACAAAATATGTCTAAATAATTAATCATAATTATATTTTAGGAGGATTTTACAATTTATCCTCATCTAGAGGATATATCTGCTCATACTTCTCTGTTTTCAAAACATATAGGTTCTCTTCTTTGTTCCTCAAGTATACTTCTATAAAACTTTGAATATAAGCACTTAGACTTAAACTTGGACTCCGTCTTCATTTAAGAGAAAACTGAGTTTAGTCTATATATAATAGAGGTTACCTAGGAAAAACTATTATAAATACTTTCTCTGAATGAGTTAATCAACAATCAACTCGTGAAGCTTCATTATTTTAACTTTGTCCTTGGTAATCATCTTTACTAAAGATATATTATACTGTACTTATATATTCATGGCTCATTACTTTCCTTAGGCTAGGTATACTTCAACCTTAGGATCTAACTGCGATCTACCATATGCCTCTTTAGGGTCTAACTACAACCCTGGAGACTTGTTAGGATCTAACTGTGATCCCCTAGAATTCTCTATGATTTTGCTATATTGTATCATCATCTATGGAATATATTAAAACCAACAAACTAAGTTATCAGGTTAACTGCTTTCACTTGTTGATAAGTCAATCAATAAAATTTTTAAAAATAATATATCTAGTAACCCATATTATTTACCAAGACTTTACTTATTTTCTCTCTTACTCAGGAGTTCCTTAGCTTACCATGGGTTGCTACCTTATGTAATCATGGTCTAACCACCTGCTATTGTATTTTGTTGCTATGGCCATATCATAACTTCTCATTTCAATATGTGCTCTAACTGCGAGCAATTTGTATCTGAACTGTACTCTTATCTGAAGAGCAATCTGTATTAGATCTAACTCTTATCTGAAGAGTGATATGAACTCATCTGAATCTGGCTATATCTGAGAGCTATCTATTTCATATCTAACTCTTATCGGAAGAGTGCTCTGAAAACAATCTCTTTATTGTTGTCTGTTATTCGTTATGTATACCATTTCTTCTGATAGAGTTATAACACTACCACCCTCTTAGTACTTGCTATATTCTTAGCATAATAAATGGCCTTGAGTACTACATTCACAAGTCTATAGAAATACCTAAGTAACCCCTAGTCATACTGTAACTAATTGTCATATTGTAACTGACTGTCCCACTCACTGAGACTTTCTATCATCCAGGGTATACTCTTATTGCTTTATCATTACCGAGTTAAATTATCTAATTGCATATCTTATGGTATGGGAGCAACATAACTTTCTGATAAACTTTTATTTTTATATTGATTTTAGTGTGTTTAAAGAGAGTTTTATTATTGATTTTGTCCCCGTTTACTAATATGATGAGCAATTAAGTAATAATATAAAATTGGAATAGTTGGGACTTAATTAATATAATTTTGGTCATATATTGAAAATTATCTTATTAGATAAATATTTTATATCTTTTAAATTTCCATTTCAAGAAAATGCTTATTAATTACTAAGACAACTTGATGGTATAACTATGAGTGAGAATGAAACATAAATGGTTATAAATGACAGCTGGGTTCAGGGAATTAAAGGTGCCAAATTAAATCACATGGGGAGATAGTGTTGGAAATCGTGCCCTAGGGGCCAATCATTGTCTTATGAACATTATTAATTTATGAATTTATTAATTGTGTTATCATATTATTTGCATGTTTACTGTGATGACAATCCTTGGATAATTCATGATCTTATCCTAAATGTCTCTGGTCGATCATCTATGTGGGAGCAGAGATGAAATAAGACCAGTATGACTTTAAAGATGTATAGAGATATAAATCAAAGTCGTAAGCACATGTAAGAGTACAAGGTGTTGGACTGACCCGCTATGAGAGAGCTGCATGGGTTACATCATAAGCTTCTCTCATATAAAAACCATGTCACTATGCCCTTTGACCTGAGATCATCATGGATTTATACATGACAAATGCTCAGCTTTGACCTAGTCAAAAGTCACTTTTGACCGAGTGATCATAAAGACTATGTTTGGGCTTAGTGGCTTTTCATGCGGAGGAATGTGAATGGTCAAGATGGAATTTGTCCCTCATATTCGCAGAGAGATATTACTGGGCCCCTTGATGAGTGAGTCTGAGAAATGTATGGCCATACTGTAATGGAAAGGTAGTTCTATTTCTATAGTCAGACTAATCAGGGATCGAGAAAGTAACGGACAGGAATAGGAGGATGATATTCACCATGCCTCATCCATGACCAAAATATCGCATGACAGAAGGGACATGATATGGTTGTATAAAAGGTTATATCGTTTATCGATCCTCATATGATTTGGGTAGTCGTTATGTCTTGATAGAGACCGCTTGCAACTTGTGGGCCAGTATAGCAAATGGCCCCCTGCCAACTTCATATGGGCCTACAGGGTCGCACACAAAATAGCCCAACACGAGCTATGATGTCCAGATTCATTCAATCTAAGACATGGCCAGATTCAATGAATGATCCAGGGTGGATGTATATATTTATTTATATTTATATTCATATATACACATTATATATAAGAGATATATGAGATTTAATTTATAAGGATAAATTAAATCTCTATCACGTTTGAATTTGAAATTCAAATTGATAGGATATCTCATATAAGAGATATTTACAAAATTAAATCTCTATCACATTTGAATTTAAAATTCAAATTGATATGATATCTCAAATTTGATTTATGAGAATAAATCAAATATAGTTCAGTCTTATCTTCATTTTAAATTAAATAAATAGGTGAATTAAATCTGTGGGACGGATTTAATATAAATATTATTTATTTAATTAGTTTCTTATCAAATTATACAATATGTGATATTGTATTAATTTCAAAATTAATATAAGATTAACTCCAAAATCCAATTCGGTTGAAGAAAACGAATAGCATCCTATATATCTGATTTTAGGAGCTACGTTTTGAAAACACAGAAAGGCCAAACGGGAATCCGCAAAAGGTTTGTAGATAAGAAACTACCGAAATAGAGACGGAGAGGACAAATTCTTGAGAAAGCACTGGAGGGACAGGAGGCGTTAGCACGTCATTCGTGGTTAAAATGTTGTTCGTGTGGATACTAGTAGAGGAAACTGACCTAAGTCGTCGACTTCTTGCAATCGAAAGGAGAGCAAGAGCCGCGGAGAGAAGCTGTGAACATCATGACCAGAAGCTGTGGAAGTTGCTGAGGAACACTCCGTCGACTTCTTGCGATTGGAAAGGGATCACCAGCCGCGGAGAGAAGCTTTGGAAGTTACTGAGGAACACTGAGGGTAATGCTTCTTCCCACTTGACTTACACACACACGGTAGATCTTGGCAAGGAATGGAAAATTTTTTAAGTTAATTTTTGCTGCGTGTCTTCCAATTCCTTATAGTGGTATCAGAGTCATGCCATTTTGTATTTAAGTTAGGCTTGATTGTTGATCATATGATATGTGTTAGTCGTAGCCATCATATAATATGCGTTTTATGTGTGACATATAAGGAATCTAAAAGGAAATTGAAATCGGTGGTGATGCGTTTTGATTTGATCAATTAACATAGATGAGGTCTAAGAAAACCGAATTTAGATTCGTGATTATTTATGAAACAAAATTCTTCTTCTCGGGGCGCTACCCCTAGACCCCGCCCGCTAACCGGCTAACGGGACCGCTGCCCATTAACCGACTAGCGGGACCACCGTAGCTATCTATTCGTAGCGCAATATAACCGTAACATATACCGTTTTGTGAATGTTTTAGTTTTAAAACATTAATTGCCCTTCAATTAAATCTGAATGTTGATTCTTGAATGTTTGGGTATGGTGAACAATATGGCTCTAGATTGCAAGTGTTGTAATTTTTAAATACGGCCTACGTGTCATGCCTTCCTCTATATACTCTTAATGTACCCTCTCTTCTCATCTCACTCCCCTCGAATATTAAATGAGGTTTCTATATGTAATTTCCCTTTTCTTACTAGAGAGCTCCTTTCATTAGCTTGAGGGGACTTAGGATAGGTGAGCCATATTGTATTACATTTAAAATTATGCATCTTATGATTATATCAGCACATGCATATTACTTGTATGAGATACAAACTGAGATACATGCATCCTTATAAATCAGATAGTTAAATTAAGCCCTCTAAATGAAATCTTAAGTCATAATGCCGTCAATTTATAAACACTTGTCAAAACCTCGATCGCTCAATTGTGGACTCCACTAAAGTGGGTGTATTTGAGTTATCTTAGGGAGATAAGCAAGAGTAATGGTGCTACTCTCACATGTTTATTATTGTTTGACTTAATTGAGATTAACAAAATGGTTTTGGGTCTCAAGGCATTAGATGGGATTAAAAACATGCCATATCATATGATGATAGAATCCCATGAACATCTAAGAGTTATATTTGATGTAATTGGTAAAGGTGTTACCTACCTAAATAACTTAATTTAAGCGTCCTGCCAAAGTGGACTTAAGTTTGAGCCAAATATGGATCTTAGCCCACTAGCTATTGCATTGAGGGTTGTTTATTTAGTGGGAGATTACTAATTAAATTGCATATTTTAATTGTAGAATCATGATGACTAGTAATACTGCTACATTATTGCTGTGATTTGTCCTTGAGAAGGACAAACTCGATAGGACAAACTTTCTTGATTAGTTTTGGAATTTGAGAATTGTTCTCAAGCAGGAAAGAAAGGCGCATGTCCTAGATCAACCCATTCCTGAGGAGTCAGCGGCCAATGCTCCTAGACCCATTCCTGAGGAGTCAGCGGCCAATGCTCCTAGAGCTCAGAGAGATGCTTACACAAAGCATAAGGAAGACTCTGTTGATATGGGATGCTTGCTACTAGCCACCATGGTTCTGGAGCTCCAAAGAGATTTGGAACACATGGAGGGTTATGAGATGATTGTGCATCTCAAGGAAATGTTCCAGCAACAAGCAAGGCAAGAGAGGTATGAAACCACTAAGGCTTTACATTCCTGCAAGATGGCTGAAGGTGCATCAGTTAGTACTCATGTCTTAAAGATAAAAGGGTACATTGACCACCTTGAGAGGCTTGGATTTTCCATAAGCCAGGAGTTAGCTATAGATTTGATCTTGAACTCACTCCCAGAAAGTTATGACCAGTTTGCCATGAACTACAACATGAACAACATGGAGAAATCTATTTCTGAACTGCATGGGATGCTTAAAACTGCTAAGCCAAGTCTTAAGAAGAAGCCCAGTACTGTTTTGATGGTTCAGAAAGGAAAGGGTATGAAAAAGAAAGGCAAAGGCAAGGGGAAGGGTCATGGCTCATCAGGTAAGACCATAGAGTCAGGCAAGCCCGAAACCAAGCCTGCACCAAAGAAGGCAAAGCCTCCGAAGGAAGGAGTCTGCTTCTTCTGCAATGAACCTGATCATTGGAAAGGAATTGCAAACTCTACCTCGAAGATCTGAAAAAGAACAAGAAGGATAGCGGGGCTATCGCTTCAGGTATTTATGTTATAGACATTCATCTTTCTACTTCCACCTCATGGGTATTAGATACTGCATGTGGTTCTCATATTTGTACAAATATGCAGGGACTAAAGGACAGTAGGAAGCTGAAAAAAGGGCAAAGTTGACCTACGAGTTTTAAACAGAGCAAGGGTTACTGCGTTAGCTGTAGGCACTTATGAATTAGTTCTGCCCACTGGGCTTTTGTTAGTTTTGAAGAATTGCTATTATGTTCTTGCTTTAAGTAGTAACATTGTTTCACTTTCTTATTTGGATAAGGAAGGTTCACTTCTATTGCTAGGAATAGTAGATGTTCTATTTATCGTAATAATATTTTCTATGCTCATGGTGATTTGCATGTTGATCATTACATATTAAATTTGGAACAACCCAATCATGGAAATATCTATAACATAACTGCCAAAAGGGTCAAACTAAATGATTTGAATCTGACATACCTCTGGCACCGTTGTTTGGGCCACATAAATGAGAAACACATTTTCAAACTCCATCAAGATGGATTTCTAAACTCATTTGATTTTGAATCATATGACACTTGCGAGTCTTGCTTGTTAGGAAATATGACAAATTTGCCTTTCACTGGACACAGTGAGAGGGCTACTGATTTATTGGGCCTCATACATACAGATGTGTGTAGACCGATGAACACAAATGCCAGAGGGGGTTATTCGTACTTCATAATATTCATAGATGATTTCAGCAGATATGGGTACATTTATCTGATGAAACATAATTCCGAATCTTTTGAAAAGTTTAAGATATTTCAAAATAAAGTACAAAACCAACTTGGCAAAACAATTAAAGCCCTTCGATCTGATCGGGGTGATGAATATTTAAGCCAAGAGTTTATAGATCATCTTAGGAGTTGTGGGATAGTCTCACAATTGACTCCTCCAGGGACACCACAATGGAATGGCGTTTCTGAACGGAGGAATCGAATACTATTAGATATGGTTCAATCTATGATGAGTCGAACAGATCTTCCGCCCTCCTTTTGGGGCCATGCCCTAGAGACAGCTGCGTTCACACTCAATTGTGTTCCATCTAAGGCAATTGAAAAGACTTCATATGAGATATGGACTGGGAGGACACCTAGTTTGTCTTTCCTCAAGATTTGGTGATGCGAGGTCTATGTTAAGCAACAAGCCTCAGACAAATTAGTGCCCAAATCCTCAAAGTGGCTTTTTATGGGATATTCTAAGGAAACCAAGGGATATTACGTCTATAACCCTGCTGATAACAAAGTGTTTGTTGTCAGAAATGGTATCTTTCTCGAACGAGAATTTATCTTTAAAAGACCAGTGGGAGTAAGGTCACCTCGAAGAAGTTCGAGAGCCACAAGACACCACATAACTGCAGATGGAAAATAGAGAAGACTCACAACAAGTTGTTGAGACTCCTCAAGTCACGCAAGGTCCACAGAAATCTAATAGGACACGACTTCAGCCTCAGAGATATGGATTTATGATTTCTAATAGTCGTGATGTGTTGCTCATTGAGCATAATGAGTCGACTACCTATCGAGAAGCTATAGTGGGACCAAACTCTTAAAAATGGCTTAATGCCATGAAGTCTGAGATGCAATCCATGTACGACAATAAGGTTTAAACCTTAGTCGACTCGCCTGAAGGTGTAAAAACCGTCGGGTGCAAGTGGGTTTTTTAAAGAGAAAACTGACATGGATGGCAATATAAATGTCTTCAAGGCACGACTGGTTGCAAAAGGATTTACTCAAACTCATGGTGTTGACTATGATGAGACCTTTTCCCCAGTTGCAATGGCCAAATCAATCAGAATCCTCTTTGCCATAGCAGCATATTATGACTATGAAATATGGCAGATGGACGTCAAGACAACCTTCCTTAATGGAAACTCCTTGAGGATGTGTACATGACACAACCTGAAGGGTTTGTGCGTTCTGAGCACTCTGGTAAAGTGTGCAAGCTTCAAAGGTCCATTTATGGACTGAAGTAAGCCTCTCAGAGTTAGAATCATCATTTTGATGAAGTAGTCAAAGAGTTTGGATTTCTTCAAAATATTAATGAACCTTGTTATACAAGAAGGTTAGTGGGAGCACAGTTGTGTTTTTGGTACTCTATGTCGATGACATCCTACTTATTGGGAATGACATTCCTACCTTGCAGATTGTCAAGTCTTGGTTAGGGAAGTCTTTCTCGATGAAAGACTTGGGTGAAGCCACCTACATCCTAGGAATCAGGATCTATAGAGATAGATCTAAAAGTCTTCTAGGACTCAGTCAGAGTACATACATAGACAAAATACTGCATAGGTTCATTATCCACGAATCAAAGAGGGGTTTCATACCCATGTCTCATGGTATTCACGTCAGTAAAGATTTGTGTCCTAATACATCTGATCAGCGAGGTCGCATAAGTAAAGTTCCATATGCCTCGACCATAGGATATATCATGTATGCCATGTTATGTACTCGACCGGATGTCTCGTTTGCCTTAAGTATGACTTGCAAATATCAACAGGACCCTGGTGAGGGCCATTGGACTACTATCAAGAATATCCTTAAGTACTTAAGAAGGACTAAGGACTTATTCTTGGTCTATGGTGGATTGGATGATGAACTCTGTGTAACTGGTTACACAGATGCGAGTTTCCAAACTGACCAGGACGACCAAAAATCGCAGTCTGGATATATATTCCTCCTTAATAATAGAGTAGTAAGAGGGAAGAGCTCTAAGCAGGGCATGGTAGCAGATTCTGTAATAGAAGCTGAGTATATAGCAGCATCTGATGCAACTAAGGAAGCCGTTTAGATCAGTAAGTTCATCACGAAACTATGGGTGATACCTACCATCTCATATCCAATAACTTTCCTCTATGATAATAGCGGTGCCATTGCACCAGCCAAAGAGCCTAGGTCACATCAAAGGACCAAGCATATACTCAGGCGATTTCATCTCATTAGAGAAATCAACAATAGAGGAGATATAAAAATATGCAAAGTAGCAGGAGAAGATAATGTTGCTGATCCTCTAACAAAGCCGCTTGTGCAGGCAAAGCATGAGCATCATATTAGGTCATTAGGAATTAGTAAAATTAATGATTGAACCTAGTGCAAGTAGGAGGTTGTTAGAAATTGTGCCCTAGGGGCCAATCATTGTCTTATGAACATTGTTCATTTATGAATTTATTAATCGTGTTATTATATTATTTGCATGTTTACTGTGATGACCATCCTTGGATAATTCATGATCTTATCCTAAATGTCCCTGGTTGGTCATCTATGCGGGAGTAGAGATAAAATAAGACTAGTATGACTTTGAAGATGTATAGAGATATAAATCAAAGTCGTAGGAACATGTAAGAGTACAAGGTGTTGTACCGACTCGCTATGAGAGAGCTGCATGGGTTATGTCATAAGCTTCTCTCATATACAGACCATGTCACTATGCCCTTTGACCTGAGATCATCATGGATTCCTACATGACAAATGCTCAGATTTGACCTACTCAAAAGTCACTTTTGACCGAGTGATCATAAAGACTATGTTCGGGCTTAGTAGTTTTTCATGCGGAGGAATGTGAATGGTCAAGATGGAATGTGTCCCTCACATTCGTAGAAAGATATTACTGGGCCCCTCGATGAGTGAGTATGAGAAATATATAGCCATACTGTAATGGAAAGGTAGTTCTATTTCTATAGTCAGACTAATCAGGGATCGAGAAAGTAACGGACAAGAATAGGAGGATGATATTCACCATGCCTCATCCATGACCAAAATATCGCGTGACAGAAGGGACATGATATAGTTGTATAAAAGGTTACATCGTTTATCGATCCTCATATGATTTGGGTAGTCGTTATGTCTTGCTAGAGTCCGCTTATGACTTGTGGGCCAGTATAGCAAATAGCCCATTGCCAACTTCATATGGGCCTACAGGGTCACACATAAAATAGCCCAACACGAGCTATGATATCCAGATTCATTGAATTTAAGACATGTCCAGATTCAATGAATGATCTAGGGTGGATGTATATATTTATTTATATTTATATTCGTATATATACATTATATATAAGATATATATGAGATTTAATTTATAAGGACAAATTAAATCTCTATCACGTTTGAATTTGAAATTCAAATTGATAGGATATCTCATATAAGAGATATTTATAAGATTTAATTTATAAGGATAAATTAAATCTCTATCATGTTTGAATTTAAAATTTAAATTGATATGAGATCTCAAATTTGATTTATGAGAATAAATCAAATACAGTTCAGTCTTATCTTTATTTTAAATTAAATAAATATGTGAATTAAATCTGTGGGACGGATTTAATATAAACATTATTTATTTAATTAGTTTCTTATCAAATTATACAATATGTGATATTGTATTAATTTTAGAATTAATATAAGATTAACTCCAAAATCCAATTCGGTTGAGGAAAATGAATAGCATCCTATATATATGATTTTAGGAGCTGCATTTTGAAACCACAGAAAGGCTGAACGGGAATCCACAAAAGGTTTGCAGATAAGAAACTGCCGAAAGAGAGACGGAGAGGACAAATTCTTGAGAAAGCCCTGGAGGGATAGGAGGCACTAGCACGTCATTCGTGGTTGACACACTGTTCGTGTGGATACCAGTAGAGGAAGCTAACCTAAATTGTCGACTTCTTGCAATCGGAAGGAGAGCATGAGCCGCGGAGAGAAGCTGTAAACGTCGTGACCAGAAGCTGTGGAAGTCGCTGAAGAACACTCTGTTGACTTCTTACGATTGGAAAGGGATCACCAGCTATGGAGAGAAGCTGTGGAAGTCACTGAGGAACACTAAGAGTAATGCTTCTTCCCACTTAACTTAAACACATACGGTAGATCCTGGCAAGGAATGGAAATTTTTTCAAGTTAATTTCCGCTGCGTGTTTTCCAATTCCTTACAGATAGTGCATTAGGAGATTCTTGCATGTGTTAAGGCTGGAGGTTCATTCATGCACATGATGAGGAAACACCATTCAGGTCTAAATCCACGCAGAAAAGCAAAGAATGATGTACATGCTGACAGTTAGAAGGAGCTAACAAATTGACCAATAGAAAATATATGGGAGAATACATTATGAGCTTGGACACATACTGGCTGGAGGCAAAGATTAGATTATTCACGCATACTATTGCTCACATAGATACCACTGGATTGATTCACGTTGTCACTGTATATATACATACTCACTCCACTCTTCATAGAGCCATGAGCTCAATCATTCATCACACTCTGACTCTATCTTCATCCATACTCCACTCCATCATGCCATTCTCTCTCCATCTTTATTATCTTTCATATGTAAATTTCCTTTGTTCTAAGTAATAGAACTAAAGAAAAGTTATGTCTCCATCTTCATCTTCTTCTGTACTTACCATAATGCTACTAGTTTTGTTATTACTGTTGAAGTCTTGACAGTACTGGAAGGCTAGATCTATTGTGCTCTCTTGGAGATAATGCTGAACTAGAATCCTTGATATGAAACAGGGAGGTCAATTATGTCTTTAATTCCAGATCTAATTGTATCGAGTTGATGTAGTTAATTCTAGTTTTATTGATTCAATTAGAGTTAGTAGATGATAAATGATTAGGGAACTGAGTTAGATTTCCTATTTCTACATAATTGAGCTTTAATTGATCTTTATCCTTGAACTAGTTGGACATGACTATAGTTAATTAGAGTAATTCTATAATAGAGTAAAGTTATATTTGTTTAGTTCATCTTCTTCTACCTCTTGAGTTGAATGATTCATATTTCTCTATTCAATATCTGTGAGTTATAACTTTGATTGAGATTTAGCTAGCGAGTTGTTAGCTAACACATTCTAATTTAACTAATTATCTCCTCATATTCTTTGGATAATAAAGGTAAGGTAATCTCCAAGGGAACACACTTGTCATTGATTCATATCATCATCATTAATACTTAAAATCATAAACAATAGTATAGGATTTACATTCAAAATTTGTTCAAATATATTATCATACAATTCATCTGATTAAATTGTTAATTTGTGGCTCATTGGGTTAGTTAGGAACTTTAGCATCCATTTAGGCTCATTCTGAATCGACCTAGGTTAGCTTCACTTTAATATTAGTTAGCTTAGTTTCTTTTTTGAAAATTAAATGACAGTTTATCAAATGGCACTATTGCCAAGGAGCCTTACTTGTTAAGGTTTCCTAAGTATTTTCTTGGGCCTCAAAAACATAAAAATAATATAGGTGTTTTAGTTTTTCTATAAATTTAGTATTTTGTCTTGTTGAGTCGTGACCAATTGCCTATTTAGTTGGGACTATAGTGCAAATATTGATTTCTGAGAGTCTCTGTAAATTTTAGTCGCGACCAGATACACATGTGGTTGCAACCTGGAATTAGTTTTTAACTCAGATTTGCTCTCTGCAATTTTTAGTATCGACCAGAGTGCTTTTTGGTCACAACCAAAAATCTTTATTCATCAAATTTTCTTCTCTATGATTTCCAGTTAAAACCAAATTGATGCTTAGTCATGACAAAAAATTAATGTTTAATTCAGATTTACTCTTTGTGATTTTTAGTTGCGAGTAGAATGACATTTGGTTGCAACCATAAACTTCTAATTTCAGTGATTTTTGGTTGCAACCAAAGTGACATTTGGTCATGACCAAAAATCCTTATCTAAAAATTTTGCTCTCTGTGACTAACAGTCGCGACTTGAAATTTATTTTTGTTGCTATCTCTGTTCTTTATGATTATTAGTCGTGACTAAAATCTTGTTTCATCACAACTAAGATTTTTGAACTGTGATTGCTTGATCTCGATTTTTGAAATTACTGTATTATTGATGTACTTGATATACTGCATAATTATTGAGTTTGATTTGCATGATTAGAAGCTCTAAATTCTTTCCTATGGACAAAGAAATCAATAGAACACTTAGGCAAATTAAGAAAGTAAAACTCTTAAATCAGATAGTGTTGCATCTGTTGTTAAGCTTAGTTCTTTTGGTGAATCTGTTGTAGCTGAGATTGATTGTGATTTGGTGATATCTTAGATAATATTTTATTATGGAGCATGTTAATGAGGGTGAAGCTCATATTCATAATTAGAATAATTAAAATGAGCAACATGAAGAGAATAACATGAATAACAGAAAGGCATATATGAGCATTAGAGAACTGACTTCTTCTAATGCAAACTTTGATCTTTTTGCACTTGTCCTGCTTGAGATGTTAATTTTGAGTGAAAATGTCCTTTGTTAAGTAACTTACCAAATTTTTATGGATTAGCAGGTGAGAATCCTTTTAAACATTTGAAGACTATGCAATGGGTTTGCTCATCCATGAAACTTGTAGGAGCTGACATGGATGCTATGTAGAGACAAGTATTCCATTTTACACTTGAAAGAAAGGCAAATATATAGTTTTATATGCTGCCCCATCATACACCTTAAGCCTTGGACTCCTAGAATAACTTAAGGAATGCTTTCTTAGAGAGATACTTCCATACTTTTGAGACTACTATATTAAGAAAAGAAATCTTTACTACAAAATAGTATGCTCAAGAGTATTTTTATGAGTTTTGGGGAAGATTTCAAGAGTTGCTAGCTAGATGTCCATACCATCAGATTCCAAGTGAGCATTTGGTGCAATATTTTCATTCAGGATTATGCATTGCATGCAAAAATAATTTGGATATAGCTGCTAAGGGTTCCATTGATGATTTAACTCCTAATAAAGAATGGAATTTGATTAAGAAGATAGCAAATAATGACCAATAGTATGAGGGCTATGACGCTAAGTATCCATAGGGTTTCTACAAGGTCTTCTCAAGATTATAATAGCTTATCTTCTCAAGTTGTTGCTATGAATGCTCAGATAAACAATTTAGCTGCTCAATTGAGTAATTCACATGTTCAAAGCCCATACTCTCAAACTCTAGTTACTTCTAGTTGTCAACTTTGTTCTTCTCTTATGCATACCAGTATCAATTATGCTACACACTATGAAAATGTATCAGCAATCTATTAGGGCAAACCAAATTAGTATCCATAAAGGAATCCATACTCCAATACATACAATAAAGGATTGAGAGATCATCCTAATTTTAAATGGAGGGATGGAGATAAAGACAGAAATTTTGGGCCAAACAAATTCAATAATAACAAGCAAGTTGCTGAATCCTCTAGAGTTATAAAAGTACCTGCTACTAAAAAGGATGATGAGATATATGAGATAATCAAGAGCATTAATGTGATAAACTCAAACATAAATTCCACAAACACAAACTTCAGCTCTATTTTTAAGGACTTGAGATCTACAGTGGAGAGCAACCTAGCAATGATAAATTCTAAGTTTGCTACCTTGAAGAGTAAAATAGACTAGTAGGAAACAAAAGCTGCAAATATGAATGGCTATATATCATAGCTAGCTAATTGAGTAAGTGATGTTCAAGCTAGAATTTGTAGAAATTTACCTTCAAACATAGTTGTTAACCCCAAATCTGTGAATGCTATGAGTTTAAGAAATGGAAAAATAGTGGGAAAAGTAGATCTTGATGGTGATAAGAAGGATAATGGAGAAAATGAGCAACATAACAGATCTGGAGCTGAAAAGTTGATTGAAGAAGAACTTTATTCATTCTAGAATCAAAAAGCAGCAAAGAGAAGGGTATGTTATAGCAGAAAAATGAGCAAACTATATTGAAGGATGCTGTACAACCATCTATTATGCATGAAGCAGTTGCTAGTTCTAGCAGTACAAGTCAGAAATCAGAAAGAACTAGAATAAAAAGGAGCATAAAGATGCAGAACATAAGGATAGAGAGGTAAGTATGAAACACCTATATTTTCCTAATGCATGCATGTGTCCAAAGAAGGTTTTAAAAGAAAAACAAGAACAAGATATTCTGAATCTGTTAGGAAAATTAGAAGTTAATGTGCTACTTATAGATTTGATTAGAAGTATATCTAAGTATGGGAAATTTTGAAAGAAATCGGAACTAATAAAAAAATCTGCAAACCAAATAAAATGGTTCAAGTAGGATCTAGTGTGTTAGCTTTACTTAAGCCATAACTTCTTATAAAATGTGATGATTCAGGTTCATTTATAGTCCCAATCACCATTGGTAAGTTTTAGTGTGATAGGGCTTTGTTAGATCTTGGTATACCCATTAATGTTATATCAACTTCTATTTATACATCATTAGGCATAAGCATAGTGATAGGATGCAAATTGTATATGGTTCTTTTGACATTTTCAAGGATTTTATAAGAAGTTTACCATTCATTTTATGCCTGTAATTGTGCTTTTATGGTAATACATGATTGTGCATGGCAATATGCTGATTAAAGGGTTAAATGGTAAATTAAGTCTTCCAAACTGCATTTATGTTGTTCTTTAATTAGTTAGGCTTTTATAGTGAGATTTGATTTTGAATTATAGGTGTTTTGGAGGAGAATCAAGGAACTAATGTGAGTAAAGAAGGAATCACTAGACAAAGAGGACTTGAAATATGAAAGTCAATTTCTGTGATATTTAGTGATGATCTAAAAGTCTATTGGTCGTGACCTATTTTCTCCTGGGATGTTCTCTGTGTTCTCAAGTCACGACCAAAATTAGGATCTAGTCTCGACTAAAATAGCCAGTTAGTGAAGCTGTGCATTTTCATTTAAGTTACTCTGTAATTAAGGCAAGGGGGATCAGTCAGATAGGAGGAGGCTGAATTTTTGCCAGATTTGGCTAGGAAGTAGCTTCTCATTTTCTCTCAATATTCCTTCTACAACCTCCATTCACACCTTCCAATTTTATTGATCTTTCTATAGATTTTCATATTTATGCACCGATTAATCTACTTTTACCATCTTTCTCTTGTTATTTCCAACACCTTTTTCTGTATTCTTCATGGCATCATTTCTGGGCAACGATAGCAACATAGTAGGAGCTATAAGAAACTAGAACTTTAGTCTCTTAGTGATAAACAACATATCTTGAGCTCATGATTGCACTAGGGAGTTTTTATCTTAATCTGCACCTATTTCATGTTTTGACATTTCTAGATTTAGGGATTTCATTGTATGAATAAGGATTGAATGTCAATTGATTATTCTCATATTAGATATTTGTAATTGACATTGGATGATGAGATTGTTGATTTTAATATAAATATTTAGGTTTTGATTTCTAGATAGTTGGACTATTATCAATGATTGTTGAGGTTTAATTCAATTGCTTGAAGTCTATGGTTGTTAATTGATGATCATTTGAGGGTATTATCATCATATAATTTAATTACACACTAAGTGGTTTTCAACAGTGCATTAAGAAGTTTTTAAGCTAACTTTAATCAAAGGAATTCAAGAACTATTATTGCACTAGACTCAATCGATCGATTGAGATTTTATTTAAGACAGTGATTTCAAATCTCCCATATCAAATGAAGAGCAAGGATAGTTATATTTTCATCATCAAGAGTTTTTCTTAACATATTTTTTATACAATCTAACTCATTTTCCTCTTAATCAAAAATGTAAAAATATTTACTTACTGTACCCTTATTTTATAGCATTAATGTTCGATCAAACTGAAAACCCATGTTTTTATTTAGTTTTTCAATGGCTTTGCCCACCAATTTACTAGGGATCCAATCAAAAAGCTCCTTGAGAAGAACAATAGGGTTATGCCTTATACTATATTATGGGGTGCAATCATTATTTTGATGGATCAGATGATGATAATTCGAGCCTATCATATAGGCTCACTTAAGGAAACCCCCATGAAGTTCAACTAGCTAATCGTATTACTAGGTAACCTGAGGGATAATTAGAAGACATATTAGTGAAGGTTAAAGACTTAATTATACCTGCAGATTTCTATGTCTTGGATATATCACATGAGTCAATCTCAGAGGCTCCTATTATTTTGGGAGGCTATTCCTTAGAACAACTTACACTGCCATAAGCATGAAAAATATGAGTATTACAATGGAAGTGGGTGATAATGTAATTACTTTTAATGTCTATAAAGCAATGAGACATCCATTTGAAGATTACTCACTGTTAGGCTTAAGTGTAATTGATGCGTACATTGAAGAAGCTAAAGAGGAACATGAATTGTTGCTATAAAATTCTGATAAGGCTAAATGTGATTTGCTTGAATCTAAAAAAATTTCTTCTTCTGATTTTTTTTTGGATAACAGTGGTGATGTGTTAAGTATTAACCATATTTTAGTTGATAGCTTACTTTCCACCCTACAATCTTTTTCTTTTTCTGTTACTGACCATTTGAATAAAGGCTTTGGAGAGAAGCAGCATGATAAAATTGTAGGTAAGAACATAGTTGCTAAGAATCTCATTGTAGGCACAGAAATAGATATTGTAAAACCTGTGAGGACAGAATTATTGAAGCATGTTATAGCTTTAGAAACTAAGAAGTTAGTTCCATCAATTGTCTAGCCACCTGAGTTGGAACTTAAACCATTTCTTAATAACCTTAAATATGTGTTTTTGGGTGAAATGATACATTACCTGTTATAATTGCTAATTCACTTTCTATTTCTAAGGAAGAGATGTTAATTTCAGTTTTAAAAACACATAAGAGAGTAAGAGGTTAGGCTTTAGCTGATATACTTGGTATAGATGCATTTGTATGCACACATAAAATTCTGTTAAATGATAGAGCCAAACTTATTAAACAACAATAAAGAAGGCCAAACCCATTACTATTTGATGTAGTCAAGAAAGAGGTAACTAAGCTATTGAATGTTGGCATTATTTACCCAATTTCAGACAGTAAATGGGTAAGTCCAATTCATGTGGTGCCCAAAAAAAGTGGTATAACTGTGGTAAGGAAATTGATTACAGAATTCATCCCTACTAGAGTGTGTATTAATCCCTACTAGAGTATAGAATTTATGGAGAGTGTGTATTGATTATAGAAAATTGAATTATACAACTAGAAAGGACCATTTCCCTTTACCATTTATAGATAAAATGTTAGAAATACTTGCTGGAAAGGCTAATTACTGTTTTCATGATGGTTTTATAGGGTATTTTCAGGTTTTAATTGCACCAGAAGATCAAGAGAATACCACATTTACATGTCCATTTGGTACATATGCTTATAAGAGGATACCATTTGACTTGTGCAATGCTCCTAAAACATTTCAAAGAGCTATGATGTCCATATTCAATGAATTCTTGGAAAGCAACATGGAGGTATTCATTCATGGATGATTTTACAGTGTATGGTAAGGATTTTGATGAATGTTTAGAAAGTTTAGATAAAGTCTTAGCAAGATGTATTGAGAAAAATCTTATGGCGAATTTTGAGAAATATCATTTTAGGTAGATAAAGGCATAGTTCTAGGGCATTTAATATCTAAGAACATGATTGAGGTAGATAAAGTTAAGATTGGGGTTATTTCTTCTCTTCCTTATCCCAAATCTTTAAAGGAATTAAGGTCACTCCTAAGACATACTGGATTCTATAGAAGATTCATTAAGGACTTTAGCAAGATTGCATCTCCACTTTCTAAACTCAGGCAAAAAGATAGAGTTCTATTTTGATGATACTTGTAAGAGAGCATTTGACAATGTTAAAGCTATGCTTATCACACCAACTATACTTATTGTACCTAATTAGCATTTAGATTTTTAGCTTTCATGTGATGCATCAAATGAAGTTGTAGATGCAATATTAGGATAAAAAGATGTTAAGCTATCTAAAGTCATTTCATATGCCTCTAAGATATTAGATAGTGCTCCAAAGAACTACACTACCACAGAAAAAGAACTCTTTGCCATTGTGTTTGTACTTGACAAATTCAAATCGTACTTCTTGAGTTCTAAAGTGATTATATACATTGACCATGCTACTGTAAAGTTCTTGTTTGAAAAGCCACAATCCAAGCCATGACTCTTGAGATGGATGCTGGTAATACAAGAATTTGATGTGGAGATAAGGGATAAAATTGGAGCAAAAAATATGGTAGCTGATCATTTAAGCAGGTTGCCTAAAAATACAAGGGGAGTATTAGACTCTGACATCACTTGTGATATATTTAGAGATCGTTCTATTTCTGTGATTTCTATAATTACATCTTGGTATTGCCACATAGTGAACTATATTGTTACTGGTCTAATTTTACATTCTTTATCTCATTTCCAGGGCTAGAAGATTAAGCATGAGGCAAAATTTTACATTTTGGGAACCATCCATTCTATGGAAGATATATAGTAATCAAATGATAAGAAAATGTGTGCCAAGTAAAGAAGTGGACAACATTCTTACAGCATGTCATTCTTATGTTTGTGGAGGACATTTCAGTACAAAGAAGTCTTCAAGGAAGATTCTCGATACTAGTTTTTATTGGCTATAACTATTCAAAGATTGCTACGAATTCTGTAAAGCTTATGATAGATGCCAATATTTTGGCGAACTAACTAAAAGGCATGAAATGCCTCATCATCCTATATTGTTTTGTGAGGTGTTTGAAGTATGGTGCATTAGCTTCATGGGACCATTTCTACCATCTTTTGGCCATACATATATTATACTAGTTGTGGATTCTCTCAAGATGGGTGGAGGCTATACCAACAAGAAAGGATGATGCAGTGACAATTTTCAAATTTCTTAAGTCAAATATCTTCTCAAGGTTTAGTGTGCCAAGAGAAAGTGATCAAGGCTCCCATTTCTTTAATAAGATTTTAGGTGGGTTATTTGCCAAGTTTGGGATCAAGAAAAAAGTTTCAACAGCTTATCATCCCTAAACAAATGGTTAAGCTGAAAATTCTAACAAAGATATCAAGAGTATTCTGGAAAGGATAGTAAGACCCTCAAGAAAATATTAGAGTGCAAGGTTAGATAAAGCTTTGTGGGCATACAGAATAGATCATAAGACCACACTTGAGATGTCCCCATACAAAATGGTCTATGGTAAAAATGTCATATACCCGTAGAAGTTGAGCACAAAGCTTTATGGATAGTTAAAGCTTGCAACATGGATTTTGACATTGCTGGAGAAGAAAGAATGTTGCAGATTCAGGAATTAGAAGAAATAAGGCTAGATGCTTGTGAGAATTCTAGGATTTACAAGGAAAGAGCCAAGCTTCTTCATGATAAATAGATTTTGCATAAGGAATTTCAGGTTAGAGATAAAGTTTTGATATTTAAGGTTAAATATGCTTTCAAACCTGGCAACTTGCTGCAAGATGGGATGGTCTATGTGTGGTGATTAATATCCATGAATATGGAACAATTAAATTGATGGATAAAGCATATGGTACAATATTTCAAGTCAATGGCCACTTATTGAAGCTGTACAAGGAGAACTTTAAACCCCCATAATATTCAGGTTGTCTCCTTTCTTGTTTCCCCATTTAAGCTGTTATTTGTTGATTAAGTGTGGGGGAGGAGACCAACTCAATAAGGTAGATAGATACTTCTATGAATTCATCTTAGATTCTGGTTCAATTTTCATATTACTGTTGACTTTACATGTGTTTCATTAGTTCTTCACATTGAGGACAAAGTAGAAATTAAGTGTGGGGGATGATGAACTTTAGTCGAGATCTGTGCTTATCTTTGTCGCGACTACAACTTTCTATGAATGTTGGTCATGACTGGATTAATATTTAAGTCACGACCAGAGAATGTGTGTTTAACAAGTTTACTCTCTATGATTATGAGTTGCAACCAGTGTCTATTTCTATTGCGACTAATATTCCTTGTTTTTTGAAGATTTCTTCTTTGTGTAAAATAGTCGTGACCTGATGTTCTTTTTATAGCAACTAGATTGATCCTCTACTAAAAAAATTCTCCTATTTCATTCTAATTGTTGCTTGGTCTTTGGAATTTACTGTTATGGAATTAAAATTGAACTTTGAACATTAGTAAAGTTGATAGAGTGTGAGT
This sequence comes from Leucaena leucocephala, assembly GCA_037074615.1. Taxonomy (NCBI): domain Eukaryota; kingdom Viridiplantae; phylum Streptophyta; class Magnoliopsida; order Fabales; family Fabaceae; genus Leucaena; species Leucaena leucocephala. The sequence continues at coordinate 4,975,141 of CM073527.1, forward strand.
TGCTTGTTTCATTGATTTACTACTGGAAATTGTTCATCATGAAGGATTAGTCTCATGTATTTACTTCAATATTTATGCAATCTAGTCATGGTGAGTTAATTAGGGTGAGTAAGCCAGATGAAAGGATTTTGAACTTCTAGCATATACTCATTTATAGTGTGTGACACCATATAGTTTGGTAACTTTATAGAACTTATCTCAATCCTTGATTCAAAATCACATTAGCTTCTTGAAATTGTGAATATGATAAGGGCATTTCTTTCAAAACCCTTTTGACCAAATAGAATCTCACATAAATATTAAACCCTTTGCTTTAACCCTTTGAGACCTTCACTTTCTTTTAAAAGTCCATCCTTGATTAATGAATGATGTACAAGATATTTGTTACCGTAGTAAGTCTTTAATTATGAAATAACTATTAAGTTGCACCACTTATTGAATATATGAACTTCAATGTATTTGTTATCTGGTTCAATAGTTGAAAGGAAAAAAAACACAAAGGAAAAGTACAGAGAAAAGTAAAAAAAGAAGAAAGAAAAGAGAAAGAAGAGATAGACCAGATGACAAGATGTGATATTCAACTTGTATGAAAGGAAGTTAATTTGTGACATGTATTTTTTGCAGTTGTACACTTGGAATTATGATCAAAAATTGAAATAGCTTGAAGAAGTAAGATCATGTGCAATATTTCATTAATCATTGATATATATTTCCATTTCATTATGTAGCTTTTCTAACATTACAACCTAATAAAGACCCATTGATTCCCAACCCTTATGGCATTTAGTGGTAGCAATGTAGGATGGTTACAAGCCTATGGGAAGCCAAGCTAGATGGTTGAGTGAAAATTACCTTGATAAGAGAGTGAGTGAAACACTATCCTTAGTGAGGAAATCTCAACCTAGTTGCTTAATATGATTTAATTGCATGAGTTAGATTCTTTGACTGATATGAGATTAGTATGTATTTTTATCAATTGAAGATTGATGGATGCAAGTGCTTATGCTGAATCTGATTTGCCAATTTTGTTAGACATGTGTGTTTAAATTTTAATTTTGATCTATAATTTTGTTCTAAGTGCAAAAAGTTAAGTGTGGGGGAATTGATAAACACTTATTTTTATATTGATTTTAGTGTGTTTAAAGTGAATTTTATTATTAATTTTGTCTCCATTTACTAATATGTGAGAAATTAAGTAATAATATAAAATTGGAACAGTTGGGAATTAATTGATATAATGTAGATTGACTCCTGGTGATCACACGGAGGATCTACCTTTAAACATCTTCTTTAACCAATCTTTCGTATCTCTATAACTTGTATTATCTACCTTCTCTACACCCCATGGACATCTTTATCAACTAGAGCTTTGCAACTTCATTCACGTTTTTACCATAACATTAGGTCTATACACATCCTAGTCGCGACCTGAGTATTGGCTAGTCGCAACTCACGTTCTCTGTGAATTTTCGTCACGACCTTCTTAATCGAATTATCATGACCAGATGGCTTTGTTTTCTTCTATCACGACCAAAGGTTTTCTCCCTTCAAAACCTGAACTCCTCTGTGCACATTAATCGTGACCTATGACCTAACTTGTCATAATCCCACTTCTCTATGACTACTAGTAGTGACCTAAATACCTTCACATTGTGACTTGGGCATACCTTTCCCTAAACATTCTCTTCCTAAGGTTCCTTATCTGAACCCAAATTTAAGCAGTAAACCAATCATCTAGGGAGGGGATATTCTTGGTTCACTTAAGATTCAGACTTAAGTGGTATTAACTTTCTCACTAAGTACCCTAACCTTAACATAATGTTAACTACTTGGTTTAGGGTCAGGAAATATCCTATGTAATGCCAAAAACTTTTCTCTGATATAAAAAATATAACACATTACTTTTATACGTCTTAGGGACCATTTGATAGCATTTAGAACCACTTACATGACATTTGAAATCTATTAGCTAAATCTGAAATTTCATTCTTCACGAGTTACTGTTTATATGGTATTTCCAAATTTAACGATGAACTTCAAAAATTCATTAATTATAGAAAAATTGAAATGAAGCAGTTCAAAAAGCTACATGAAACTAACATCTTGAAATTTTAAAAAAAAAATATTTCCTCAGACCCAATGATCAGTCAACCAAGTCAACTCTAACGTCACAATTTACTGTTCACTTAGTCAAAAATTCTAAAAACATATTCTTATCCCTGACTTTGGAAAAATGTATTCTCTTTGTACAAACATTGAAATAAGGTATACTTGGTGTTAAAATGAATCTTGACATGCTAACTAAGTGTGTGTAAAATTTTATACTTTTATTCCATCATTTACTAGTTTTCATTACATCATGAACATGGTTGCTCAAATTGGTCATAAAATATTATTGCATACTATAATATCCTTACTTTCATACGTCTTAGGGACCATTCAGTAGCATTTAGAACCACTTATAAGACCTTGAAAGTCCATTAGCCAAATCTAAAATTTTATTCTTTCTCGGGGTTACTGTTCATATGGTATTCCAGATTACACAATGAACTTCAAAAAATCATAATTAATTCTAGAAAACTCAAAATGAAGTGGTTCAAAAATCTACATGAAGATAACATCTTAAAATTTAAGGGAAAAATAATTTCAAGACCAAATGATTAGCCAATTAATACAGTTTATTCACCAAAATTTACTATTCATTTGGTCAAAAATCCTAGAAACAGATTTTGGTCCCTTATTTTGGAAAATCATTTCTCTTTGTACATGCATCCAAATAAAGCATTATTGGTGTCAAAACTAAGCTTGACATGTCATATAAATGTCTGTAAAATTTCATACATTTATTCTGTCATTTACTATTTTTTATTACATCATGAGTATCATTGCTTACATTGATCATACAGCAACATTACACATTCACATAACATATATACTATCCAATCCCTAGCTTTTCTTCATGCTTCATCATCCTCTTTCACCATTCATAAACCTGTGGGATTGGAATTACATGGAAAGGGATGAGATTTTGGGGGAAATCTCAATAGCAAACAGTACTAAACAATATATGCATTAATGTAAATACTTGTGCTTGCTTGTGAAAGTGTTATTATTGTGTCATGTGCATGCTTCCATGTTACATATGAAATACAATTGGACAAAGTAAACATATAAACAGAGCTTCATACATAAGCACATAGGCAACACAATTCAATCAAGCCATAGCACAATCAAGCATAACATTCAATGCATACAAGTTTAGGATAAGTTTACTACCTTGAGCACTTGACTTTCTTTCACCTTATCTTGCTTCTTTCTTCTTACTTTCCTTGAACATGTGGCTGCCTCTCTTGGAGCATACCAATCAATTTCTAACATCACATAATCATTCATCCATTACAATTTAACTTCCTCGAGCATTAAACTCACTTTAACTAATATAACTTCTTCTTGAACATTAAGCCCATTAACTTTCCTTAATCTTAACTAATGGACTTGGTCTTTGAATCAATTGATGTCTTAACTTTACCCTATACAATTTCCTCTTTTGAATCCATTTATGAGCTTAGAATCATGAAATTTCAGCTCCTTCATCACATGCTGTACAGAACCGAAACTGCACTCAATTCTTTCAAAAATTCTCATTTTAATTCCAATGCTTCCTATACTCGTTTCTCTACTTTATCCCACACAATTTTTCATTTTAAAACCATTGGAAGCATCAAAATCATGAAATTCTAATAATTGTTCATGCGTGTGAACAGTAACAGAGAAGGGTTTTAAAAACTACAACCTTAGAATTTCAATGCTTTCAAGGTTCAAAACCTTTCCAATCCTACACAAAATCATCATCTAAATTCAATGGAAGCATTAAATCATTCAAATTCAATTTTCTTCCCTCATGTACAGTGCATACCAAACAGGTTCCATTAAGGCAAAGTCAAGAATATCAACTTGATTCAACAACCAATCTCTTAACTAGCTTGTTTAAGCTTCAATCATATGTTTCTAACTTTAATTTCTTCTTTACCCTTTCATCTAAGGTCTTTGGACAGCACCACCCCTTAGAGAAAACTCAACTTTTCCCCCATGAAAACCCTAAGTTCAAGCTCCCAAATCAAAGGAAAATAAGCTAGAAGAGATTGCTTACCTTTAATCTCTAGCTTGCTTGAACTTTAATACCTTGAATATTCTTTGTCTTGGCTTAAGTTTCTATTTTGCAAGAGTTTCCCCAAGGTATCACAAGGCCACGGTTTTGGGCAGAATGAGGGGGTATTTATAGCCAAAATCCAAGAAAAATGAATGGCCAAGATTGACTTGGTTACTATTTGATCTAAAGGCTCACATTTAATCTTGGATTTAACTTTTTCTAAAAAGAATAATTATGACATCTTGTGGGACAGATCATGGGAAACCTAAGAGGGATAGGTGGCATGCTTCCCATGTAAGGAAGTTTCTGGAAAAATTTTAGTCCAATCTGGTACCGATCGGAGCAGTTTCACAACAACCGGACTATTTTCTATTCCAAATTTTTTTATAATATTTCAGGATATGTATTCTATCCTAGAAATCAATGTCTAGACTTATCATACCCTTGACATAGTTATACTGAGTATTTATCTGCCATCCATCCCTTAGAAAATGACCAAAATATCCTTGGTGTCCTTTCTTACTTTGTATTGATCCTAAGGGCATAATCGTCATTTTACCCCTCTTTGTACTGTCTCATAGCATATACTAGCTCAACTAATCATATTTATACCATGTTCCACAGCTTTAGCCTGTTCCAGATGACCAAAATGCCCTTCATCCATTTCTGCTACAATCTGGGCATCCAGGGACATTTTCGTAATTTCGCACTTTTCCTGGACACTGGCCCCTTCTACTGATGAACTGGTACCCTGGGTTTTGGGCCCTCCTTGGCGTCATCATGGGACTTGGTTTGGGTTCATTGCCTTTATGCCCTTTATGGCATAATTCACAATAAATATCACCCGATCCTATTTATCGGGTATTTTATTTCATCGTAAACTCCTGTAAGGATTCTACAGGATTCCTTTTCTGACTCTGTCAATTTTATAAATTCTTATATTAAATATGGGAATTTCCTATAATATCCCATCTGATTCTGATGTCTGAAGAATACTGTAATAATTCTTCTGACTTCATAAATTTATATCAATTAATCGGGACCTCAAATCAAAATTCTGTGTTGCGTTAAACTGACCGAAATAATTTTGTCTATTTACTCGTAAAATTTGAGTCTGATATGATTCTGGGCATTTTTAGCCTGTTTTGGCTCAACTTTTCCATAATTACATTTAGGTCCCTGACTTTTTACTTAATTACATTTAAATCCTTTAACTTTTAAAAATTATCACTTTTGACCCAAATCTTGTTTCTACTTTAACTTTTGGCCTTTAACCTTTTCTAATTTTCGTTTTAGTCCTTCTCTTTCTTCAGGACTCATTTAACCTTTATCATTCATTCTGATCTTCGTCATAATCCTTTCCAAGCCTTTTTCCACTATCAATACTATATGGATAGGGAAAAATTAGGATATGATATTTCTACCCCCTTAAAATAAATTTCGTCCTCGAAATTTACTTAGCACTTTAGTCAGTAATCTTAGATAGATATCCTTGTCTTCTTCTTGACTAGGGATTGGGGTATCTATCTCTTATCTTTTATCTTGACATCTTAGCAGAGTACTTTTCATATCTGCAATTTTTTATATATTTACTATGATCATTCTTCTTTTCTGAATTAACTCAATCATAATTGAACTCCAGTTCATTCTATTAATGTATTCACTCTATTTGTTTTTTTTGGCTTTTTTATAGAATTTAGTAGACCATCTAAAATATTTGTTATGAGCACTGTGAATTGAGAGATCAAATTGGGGAGATCAATGGATCTGCTTCTGAGGTAATTTAGTTTTTTTATTTTCGTATTCAAAGAATTTCAATTTTTTTATTGCAGTTGAGTAAAATATTAAATTAAGACCATAATTAGTGATAATATATTAATGATAGGGATAGTTAGCTATAATAAACTCATCATCAATAATTTTAAGAAAGACAGTCCTAGGAAGACTATATCATACATTATTTTAATCAATTAATTTATTTTATTTATCCAAGGAATGATATTGATTGCAATTATGGATAAACATTAAACAATAATAGCTTGCAGTTTCAAACTTTTTTCTTTTTTCTTTTTTGGCCATCAAAACTACTAAATAAACCAAGAGACAAATTTAAACCACAAATTTAAAAGAACTAAATTAAATAAAATAAAAGACTTCATCAAACTTGATATTTCTTTTAGCATCATAGTCCCCCATCATTTTGAACCTACATGAAAATTACAAATGAAAAGATATTAAATAAAATAATCACAAAAAGTGTTAAAACTCCTAGTAAATTAGCGTTTTTAATTTTATAGGCATTACTAATCAACCTCATGATGGGATCATTAAAATTTGTCTCTTTTATTAGGTAAAATTAACTTTCATGAAGAATAAAGGTTTCCATGTTTATAGAAGAGAGTTTTCCTATTCTCATGTTAAACCAAATGAATCAAACTCTTTTGTTTGGCTTAAGGAGAATGGAGAGAGGAGAAAGAAGGAAAAATTTTATCAAGTTCGATTTAAAGAAAAAATATAGGTGGGGTTATAAAATTTTAATAAAGAAAAAAATATAAAGAAAATTAGTTGAAAATTTTTAACCCATTATTTCTCTATTTTTTTTTAAATTGAAATCAATAAAATTTTCCATCTCTGAATCTCTCCTCCATTCCCCTTGAACAAAAACTAAGGGTTAAAAAATTTAAAGCACACAAAATTTAAGCCTTATTTTATTAAATGACGTTAGCTATATAGATCGTATAAATATAATATCCTTGTGCTCTATTAATAACAAAATATTTGAATATATGATAAACCAAAAAGTCTCATTCAATAAATATAATAAAAGTAACAAATTACTTGGCACATGAATGGGTTGTAATTGTTCAATTTATTCGGCCATAACTAGTATTGTCTTCAATATTATATTTCTTACTCTCTCTTGAGTTTGAAGTCTCAATGGTTTTATGAGTGTTACCATGACTAGCATGCTCAGTAAGAGTTGATTTTGTACTCTTGTTTGAGCTTGAATCTTTAGAAGAGTTCTCATAGGAATAACCATGCCCCATAAGGTCTTCAAAATCTTCCTTTTTAGGACTTTGCTGAGAATCACTCATTTTGCCTCAACAAAAAAATATAGAAACACTAAATATTTTGGGATTTATAATCTTTGTTTCTTCCTTATCTTATTTTGTTCTTTGCCTTCAATTGTGGAATTTGTTGTTGTATTTATATAGATTTTAGATGTGTGTATACAAATGAACATTTTTGTGAAAATGTGTCTAAATTACTTGAAAGTTTGATCAAAGTTTCTCAAGTTTTCTTCAAAGCCTTTCAAAATTGTTCCCTTTTTGTGAAAATGCCTTAATGAAGTTAGCTTGTTCACATAATGGTCAAAGGTTAATGAAAACTGCCTGCAAATGCAAACTCTTGTGAAGATTTGTACAAATTAAGAAGTGCATATATGCAAATGATTTTTTTGTGAAAAATGCATCCAAATTTCATCAAATTAAATGTTTCACCCAAATGGTTTAAAGGTTTCAAGGCATAACGAAACAAAAGTTTCAGAACGTTTATGAAAGTTCTATTAAATAATTGTTAGAAGTTTATGAAACATTATGTACATGTATTTCTAAATAACTTATAAAGTAACGTTAATGTTTATCTTAATACTTAAATTCTGTAATCCATAGATAAAGTTTTATAAGCTTGACATAATTCTTCGAAATTGATTTTTTTTTCATGACAAATATATAAAGATATATAATATTTAGGAAAAACTTATTCATTTGTCCTTATTGTTTCACAAATTAGATCTTGTGATTTTGTTTTCTTTTTTATTACGTCATTTTAGTGCATTTTCTCATAGTTTATTTAGAGTTTATGTGAATACTAATTAACCGACACGTAAATTGTCACTAAATACAAAAATAAAAAGACATTTTAAAAAAAATAAAATTAATTCATTACCAACATAAATATAAACAAATATTATAAAAATAATTGTCCCCTTACATCTACATAAAATTAATTCAATTACTAATTAATGTTGTTTGTCTTATAAATTAACAAATTATGAGTACATGGACAAATACTTATAATTGACAAAATTATAATGATCCAATAAAAAGAAAAAGATTATAAAAATTTAATTAAAATGCAGTGAGATTATATAGGAGCTTGCATAGTAATTTTATAAGTAAAAATTAATAATTGATTTTTATGTTTTTTCCATAAGATAAAGAAACATTACTTTGCATACAAACTCTTTTTTTTAAAAAAAAAAAATCCTTTCCCTTTTTAAATCTACTCCGTAGTGTGAATCAAACCAGTTCTTAAAAAAAAATCCCAAATGAGTGGAAATAAGATTCCGGTTTCAACTAAAATTTTTTAAAATTTTCTAAATGAATTTTTTTTAAAAAAAATCTAAAAGAGGTTGACTTGCACATAGTCAAAGATTATTGAAGAAAAACAATATTTGTTTTACATTACTATGCTGAATAGAGTAGAACTAAGATAAAAATAAAACCAATATAATAAGGATAGACCAAATTATCTTTAATAGCAAAATATAAAGTAAATCATTCTTTTCTTCTGCTAAAACAATTTTGACTTTATATATATATATTATTCCATAATTGACATAGCTTATTAAGAAAAAGAAATTTTTTATCGCAAAAACTCAAATCACCAGAAGTTTGTCTAAAATTTGTTATAAATCCAACCAAAATTTTGTTTTTCTTGATAGCATGGACTAAAACAATTTCAATTCTCTCAAAAGCTTAATGAAATGGAAAAGGAAATGTAATCAAATTTATGTCAAGAAAAAAGAATTTTAAATATGAGTCTTTTGTTAAGAGATGAAATGCAGACTGCTACGTAACTACCAAACAGGTGGAAATCAATGGATCTTGTAGTCAAGTAATTTAATGTTTTGTATTCAAAGAATTTCAATTTTTAATTACAGTTAAGTAAAATATTAAATTAAGACGATAATTAGCTATAACTATCTATAAATTAATGACAGGGTTAGTTAGTCACAATATAAACTCATGATCAATAATTTTAAGAAATACAGTCTTATACTCCTATAAAGATTATATCATATATTATTTTCATCAAATAATGTACTTTTATTTATTCAAGGAATGATGGCAATACATTAAACAACTATAGCTGACAATTTCAAACTATTTTCTTCTTTTTTTGCCATCCAAACAATTTAATAAACCTAGAGACAATAACTTACCTTTATTTAAATCACAAATTTAAAAGAAGTAAATAAAATAAAAAATGACTTCATAAAAATTAATATTCCTTTTAGCATCATAGTCCCCTATCAGCTTGCACCTGCATAGAAATTAAAAAGAAACAACACTAAATAAAATAATCACAAAAAATTGTTGAAACTCCTAATTAATTAGCCATTTTTTAATTGTTTTTCCCTATAACTTATCAGCCTCATGATGGAATCATTAAAATTTGTGTCCTTTATTAGGTAAAATTGCCTTTATTAAAAAATAAATATTTTCATGGAAGAGAGTTTTCCTATTCTCACGTTAAAACAAATATATTATACTCTTTTTTTTGGCTCGAAGAGAATGGAGGGAGGAGAAAGAAAAATTTTTTTTATCAAGTTTGATTTAAAGAAAAAAAAAAGATAAGTGGGATTATAAAATTTTAATAGAGAAAAAAATGTAAAGAAAATTAGTTGAAAACTTTCAACCTGTTATTTCTCCATTTTTTAAATTGAAATCAATAAAATTTTCTATCTCTCCCTCTCTCCTCCGTTCCCCTCAAACAAAAACAAAAAAACATGTTAAAACAACAAGTATTATTTTATTAAATAGTGTTAGCCATATATAGCATATAGATGATGCTATTATATTCTATTAATAACAAATTTTTTGAATATATGATAAACAAAAAAAACCTCATTCAATAAATATAATAAAAGTAATAAATTAATTGATATATGAATAGGTTGTAATTGTTCAATTTTGACCATAGCTCATATTGTCTTCAATATCATATTTCTTACTCTTTTTTAAGTTTGTAGTCACAGCAATTTCATAAGTATTACCATAACTAGTATGCTTGGTAAGAGTTGATTTCTTACTCTGATTTGAGCTTGAAACTTGAGAAGAGCTCGTATAGGGATAACTATACCCCAATGGTCTTTAAGATGTTTCTTTTTGCACCTTCCCTGAGAATCACTCATTTTGCCGAAACAACAACACATAGCAACACTAAATATTTTGGGATTTATTATCTTTGTTTCTTGCTTATCTTGTTTTACTTTTTGCCTTCAATTGTGGAATTTGTTGTTGCATTTATAGAGATTTTAGACGTATGTATGAAAATGAACATTTTTGTGAAAATGTGTCTAAATTACTTGAAAGTTTGATCAAAATTTTCTCATGTTTTCTTCAAAGCCTTTCAAAATTGTTGTATTTTTGTGAAAATGCCTTAATGAAGTTTGCTTGTTCACATAGTAGTATGTTAATTAGGGTTTATGTGAATACTAATTAAGCGGAATGTAAGTTGTCACAAAATATAAAATAAAAAATCTTTTTTAAAACATGGTCATAGTGTAATGTTCATGTATGTTTCATTTATCTAGACACAACCCATTTTCCCCCTCTCAATCTATTTATAACATCATACATACATGCCTACCCATATTATATATGCTATATAAATCATTCATTCACTAATATTATTTAGCTAAATTTATCTTTAAAACTTTCTTATGAACATCTTCATAACCTTTTCCTTTTAAGAGAAAATTTAATGAGAAAATGTTAATTTAAAAGAATGAGAGTGCTTGCCATTTACAGTAACAACTTACCAGCTCTTACCCCAAACTTGCTATCCATTCTTTTTCCCTTTTGATCCCCAACCATGGTATTAAAATCAAACTTGGATTGTTTAGTCAAACCAATGAACCAATTGAACCAGTTTCTTTGATCAATTCATTCAAGAATTTTAGACCAATTGATTTAGTTGAATTATATATATATATATTCTCTTTTGGTAGAACTTGGAAACAATACCATTTTGGGTTGAAAATTGGGAAAACCTATTTATAAATACCTATATAATTTTATTTTATTCTGTTGGCACAGTTAAAAATCCCTATATAAGAGCTAACGGTACTAAACAGGTAGAGTTAAAGGATTTAATTAAGAGAAAAAAATATGGTATAAAATTAAAATTTGAAAAAAAATGTAAGTACCTATAAAATAATTATCCTTAAAAACATAACAAGCTGCCGAATTTATATTTTAATAACTTTGTTAGATTATAGGAAATATAACATAAAAAGATTATAAAAAATAGGAAAATCCAAATTGAGACTCTAATACAAATAACAGAGAGGTGTGAGGATCTATTCTAGAATTTTTTAAGTTATGGATGAAAAGACTAAAATGCCCTCCATCATTTGCTTCTTCCTCACTCTTCCATTATCGAACGTAGTGGTATGTTCAAATGTCGATATAGCCACCTCTACCACCACTCGCAAATTTCTCTAGTCGCATGAGGTTTGACTACATATGAAGGACTCCACTCTCCATAATCATCGTTCCCTTCCTCGCTCATACCTCTATCATCATTTCTTCACATTCCTCTCTGAAGCATTCATCGACGACTGTGTGGTAAGGATGATGGTTGCAGTGTAACATTAGTGAGAAGAAGGCAAATGCTCCTTGAAGAAGAAGGCAAAGGTCGGAGGGGTGCTTGCCAATCTCAGTCTCAGTTGCAACCTCTCCCTTCCTAGGTTGCAAATTATGTGGTTTCAAATTAGAGGAGCTATTGAATTGATTGCTATATGTGGGAACATTCCAAAGAATGCTAAAGTGAATTTTGGTCATGCTAATAGTGTGAGAGACAAGTTTGACTATGACCTACAGTTGGAACCTTCTTTGGAAAATTCTTCTAAATTGGATGTGAGATCAATATCTATATTGGATTGGATCCTAACTTTTGTATTCATTCATATTTTGGCATATATTCTTCAATTGATTTTGGATATTCACTCGTTATGTGATCTGTGTCTCAATACCTATTATTTCAATCTTTATTTGGACTCTCGATGACAACACCGCAAATTCTTCCTATATGAGCAACTATAACTTAGACTCCTATGATGAAAACAAGAAATTCTCTCAGACAAAATTGGTTATACTTCAGTCTAAAGTTCTAGGTCAATGGGAATATATGGATGTTATGCATATGGTGTTTTTCTACTGATAAAGTTCTAGCTCAATGGATAATATATCCCAATAAAACTTGTTGCCACCTCCAATCACAAGTCAACCTCCTAGAAGACCTAGGACTACCAAGGTTGAATCACAATTCCAAAATAAAAAGATACACCACTACTTGTTTGAATCATACTCCAATCATGTAAATGGTTTACTGTATTGACCATGTTGGTTTTGGTTAATGGCCATATTAATTTTTGATGAATGGCCATTTGGTCTTAGGTTAGCGGGCATGTTGGCTTTTGGTTAATGCCTAAACTAAAGTTTTTATTTTTTGTAAGTATTGTATAGTCAATTTGAAGACAATTGGATGATGTCATTGACAAAGGAAAATTACGTGGAAGCATCAGTTAATGTTTACTTGTTATTGAACATGTGTAATTCAGTATTGTAATGTAGTTGTTGGTTTTTGGTTAATGGCTACTCTGAAGTTGTTATTGTATATTCTATAATTGTTTGTAAGAATATGTTATTCTAATTAATAGTACATACATATTTTTCAGTGTAGTAAATGTCAATTTGGACTCTAAATAATGACTTGATAATATCCAATCCATTGTTGATAACAATTATTTCATTCTTTCTAATCCCTACATCGTTCTACTTAATAATGCCTATTTATTTTTAGTGTAGTATGTCAATTTAGATTCTAAAGAATAACTTGGTAATATTGAATCCATTGTTGGTAATACCTATTTCATTATTATGAATACATATATCATTTTTCCCATTGTATTGTAATATTTTTAATTTTGTTTATAGGTTTTCTATCTTTTATCTTTTTAAAAATATGTTTGTAATGATGTAATAGAATATTATTCAATGGAGTTTGAAATACTTCCATTTTTAGTCTTCTTTATTTTTCTAATATCTATGTTCAGTTAATAGTTAAGAATAGCCAAGACTATCTTGAATTAAAATTAAGGCTAAAATACACAAAACTACCTGAACTATAGTTCAGTGGTACATAACCTTTTTAACCTTTAAAATTTTAAATAAGGATCTTCATGTTTTGATTATTAAGACCCTGCTATTTAAATTAACCTTAAATTTAATAGTTTTTGCCATGTTATAATTTTTCTATTTTTAATTATATATCACTTCATTTAAAAAGTAACATTTGGCACTTGACATATAATTTTAGTTTTTTTCAAACACTTTACGTTGGACATGTAATTTAAAGTATTTTCTAAATATTAAAAAATATAAAATACTTAAAAAAGAATTTAAAATATTTATTTGACATTATTTAAATAAAAAATTATATATAAATTGCCAAATGTTATTTTTTGAATGACGTGGTATATAATAAAAAATATAAAACTTATGATATGAAAAAATATTAACTTTAACGATAATTTATACATATATATGAAAATTTTTAAAAATATTTATTATATACAAAAATATGCTCCATTTCTAAGGAACTAATTAATTGTCTATTTTTCTAGAATAACTAGAAATAATTAATTGGTTAGTTAAATTATGTCTTTTCTCTAGTAATTTATCGCCCTTATGTCAATGAGAATAACCTAAATCAGAATATTGATGCTCTATTTATACAAAATTTGTAGATTATGGTATACTCTAAGTGTATAAAAATTTATCAGATTTTTTTCACCTATAAAATTTTGAATGGAGGACATTCGTCAACCACCCAAGTTATATTATTCCATGTATATAAGAAAAACTATACAAGGGGTTTATTTTAATTATAAATATATGGCTCTAGTTCATTTGTCTTCTAATTTTATAATTTTTCCCTAAACTCTATTGCTTTGCCCATTATATAAGTGGGTTCTATCAAAAGGTAGTTATAACTAACATTATTAGGAGTGATATTATAGGGAAAACAAAATGTATTTATTATAAATAATCTAACTAATTTTCTTAATCTACATAAATTAATTATTTAGTTCTTATATTAAAAATCGGAGAGAATATATTGCAACAAGGTGATATTAAAATTTCTCCTTTCCCCTCACATCCCCTCTTTTCTGTTGAACCAAACATACATATAAAAAAATAGAAACATGAACAGAAATTAAAAATGAAATCAATATATAAGAAGACTTGACCAAATTATCTTTCATAGTAAAGTGTCAAGTAAATTATTCGTTTCATCTGCGGAAACAATTTTGACTTTGTATGTATATATATTATTCCATAATTTGAGTGTCTCATATATAGCAAGATTTATGAAAGGCTTATTCCTTAGCTATTGTTTAGGCTTAAGGGATACCCTTAATATACACAAAAAAAAAAAAGAAAAAAAAATAATCTTATAACTTTCACTTATTTTTTCAAAAATGACTTTATTATCCGAATACTAATGTTGCTCATGACAAGAATACTAATACTACATACTGTTAATGTCGGATTCACTCCTCTCTTTTGTTTTACAAATAGATCCTGTGATTTTGATTTCATTTCATTACGTCATTTTAGCGCATTTTCTCATAGTTTATTAATTAGAGTTTAAGTGAATACTAATTAATTGGCACATAAATTGCCACAAGATACAAAATACAAAGAGGTTTTTTAAAAAATAAATTTGATTCATTACCAGCATAAATATAATGTGTATAATTATCTCCTTGAATCTACATACATACGTATCGTTTTATATCCATGTGACAAAATTAACAAAGGTATATGTTAAGTGAAAGTCATATTATTAACTACTAATTAATATCGTTGGTCTTATACATTAACAAATTATGAGTACATGAACAAATATTTATAATTGACCAAACTATAAATACCCAATAAAAAGAAAAAAAATTATAAAAATTTAATTAAAATGAATTGAAATTATATAGGAGCTTGCGTATTAATTTTTTTTTAATGTTTATTGTGCTCTTGGCATCATTATTTAACAATAATAATTGATTTTTACTTTTTTACCCACAGAAAGAAAATATTATTTTGCATTCAAACTTTTTTTTAAGAAACTTCCGTTCACTTTTTCAATCTACTTCGTTGTGTGCATCAAAATATTAAATGAGTGGAAATGAGATTTCAGTTTCAATCAAATTTCTTAAAATTTTATAAATGAGTTGACAGCCATATAGTCAAAGTCAAAGATTTATGAAATGGATTGTGTATTACTATATAACTTCTACTATTAAATATGTTATGAAATTAAGAGATTGTTTATGAAATGTTCATGAAAAAGAGTTGCATATTTTATTTTTACTAATTTGCAATACATACTAATTTTAAGAAATATAGTCCTATACTTCTACAAAGATTGTATCATATATTATTTTATTCAAATAATTTATTTTATTTATACAAGAAATGATGGCAATACATTAAACAAGAATAGCTGACAATTTTAAACTATTTTCTTTCTTTTTTTTTTTTGCCATAAAAATACTTAATAAACATAGAGACAATAACTTACATTTATTTAAACCACAAATTTTAAAGAAGTAAATAAAATAAAATATACTCCATAGAACTTGACATTCCTTTTAGCATCATTAGTCCCCCATCTGCTTGCACCTGCATGAAAATTAAAAAGAAAATATATTAAATAAAATAATCACAACAAAGTGTTGAAACTCCTAATTAATTAGTCATTTTTTAATTGTTTTTCCACATAACTTATCAGCCTCATGATGGGATCATTAACATTTGTCTCTTTTATTAGGTAAAATTGGCTTTCTTGAAAAATAAAGGTTTATATGGAAGAGAGTTTTTCTATTCTCACGTTAAAACAAATGAACCAAACTCTTTGTTTGGCTTGAGGAGAATAGAGGAAGGAGAAAGAAGGGAAAATTTTAATAGAGAGAAAAATGTAAGGAAAATTAGTAAAAAACTTTCAACCCCATTATTTCTCCATTTTTTATCAAACACTATAAAATTTTCATCTCTCCCTCTCTCCTCTATTCCCCTCGAACATAAAACCAAAGGGTTAAAAAATTTAAAGCACACAAAAGTATGTTAAAATAACAATAAACCTTATTTTATTAAGTGGTGTTGGTTATATACATCATATATATACTATGCCTTTGTATTCT
This sequence comes from Leucaena leucocephala, assembly GCA_037074615.1. Taxonomy (NCBI): domain Eukaryota; kingdom Viridiplantae; phylum Streptophyta; class Magnoliopsida; order Fabales; family Fabaceae; genus Leucaena; species Leucaena leucocephala. Next base: position 4,991,565 of record CM073527.1, read on the forward strand.
ATTAATAACAAAATTTTTGAATATTTAATAAACCATAAAATCTCATTCAATAAATATAATAAAAATAACAAATTACCTGATATATGAATGGGTTGTAATTGTTCAATTTTTGCCATAGCTGGCATTGTCTTCAATATCAGATTTCTTACTCTGTTAAATTTGAAGTCTCAACGGTTTCATGAGTGTTACTATAACTAGCATGCTTAGCAAGAGTTGATTTCTCACTCTCATTTAAGCTTAAATCTTGAGAAGAGCTCTCATAAGAATCACCATACCCCATAAGTTCTTCAAGATCTTCCTTTTTGGGCTTTTGCTGAGAATCACTCATTTTGCCCCAACAAAAAAAATATAGCAATACTAAATATTTTGGGATTTATAATCTTTGTTTCTTCCTTATCTTATTTTGTTCTTTGCCTTCAATTGTAGAATATGTTGTTGTATTTATAGAGATTTAAGACGTATGTAAGCAAATGAACATTTTTGTAAAAATGTGTCTAAATTACTTGAAAGTTTGATCAAAAGTTTCTCAAGTTTTCTTCACATCCTTTCAAAATTGTTGCATTTTTGTGAAAATTCCTTAACGAAGTTCACTTGTCCACATAATGGTCAAAGGTAAACAAAAATTGCCTGCGAATGCAAACTCTTGCGAAGATTTGTACAAATTAAGAAGTGTATATAACAAATGAAATTTTGTGAAAAATGCATCCAAATTTCATCAAATTAAATGTTTCATCAAAATGGTTTAAAGGTTTCAAGACATTACGCCATAAAAGTTTTAGAAGTTTTATGAAAGTTCTATTAAATAACTTATAACGTATCGTCAATATTTATCTTCTTGATACTTAAATTCTGTAATCCATGGGGGGGAAAAAAGTTCTAGAAGCTTGACATAATTCATCGAAAATGATTTTTTATGCCAAATATGTCATTATATATAATAGTTAGAAAAAATTAATTCATTATTCCTTATCGTTTCACAAATTAAATCCGTGATTTTGATTTCTTTTTATTACATCATTTTAGTGTGTTTTATCATCGTTTATTAATTAGAGTTTATGTGAATATAAAATGTAAAGAGATTTTTTAAAAAATAAAATTGATTCCTTACCAGCATAAATATAAACAAATATTATGTGCATAATTATCTCCTTGCATCTATATATGTATCGTTTTAGATCAATGTGACAAAATTAACTCAGGTATATGTTGAGTGAAAGTCATATTATCAATTACTAATTAATATCGTTGATCTTATAAATTAATAAATTATGAGTATATAAACAAATATTTATAATTGATGAAACTATAAATACCTAATAAAAAGAAAAAAATTATAAAAATTTAATTAAAATGAATTGAAATTATATAGGATCTTGCGTATTAATTTTTTTAATGTTTATTGTGCTCTTGGCATCATTATTTAACAATAAAAATTGATTTTTATGTTTTTACCCATAGAAAGAAGAAAACATTATTTTGCATTCAATATATTTTTTTAAGATAATTATGTTCGCTTTTTCAAGCTACTTCGTTACGTGCATCAAAATATCAAATGAGTGGAAATGAGATTTCAGTTTCAACCAAATTTCTTAAAATTTTATAAATGAGTTGACAGCCACATAGTCAAAGTCAAAGATTTATGAAATAGATCATGTATTACTACGTAACTTCTACTACTAAATATGTTATGAAATGTTCATGAAAAAGAATTGCATATTTTATTTTTACTAATTTGCAATACATACTTATCCCATTTTAATTTATTTTTTTCCTCCTCCCTTCAATCTCTTTAATTTAATTTAGATACCCTTTTTCAATCTACTCCATTGTGTGAATCAAACCAATTCTAAAAAAAATTAAAATCCTAAATGAGTGGAAATAAGATTTCAGTTTCATCCAAAATTTCATAAAATTTTCCAAATGATTTTTTTTTTTGTTGAAACAAAATTCCTAAACGAAGTTGACTTGAAGGTAGTCAAAGATTATTTATGAAATGGGTTATATATTACTATAATTTCTACTGCTAAACACTTATGAAATTATGTTTATGAAATTAAGAGGGAGTTTATCAAATGTTCATGAAAAGCAATTGCATATTTTTTTCCAATTTATATATATATATATATTTATGCACCTATCAAATTTTTATTTATTTGTTTTTTCTCCTCCCTACAAGCAACAAAATACTTAATTAAATGAAGTAAAATTTCAAAGTTAAATTTCCTTTACTAAGTTAAAGACAGAAAAACCCTATAAAAGAATATAAAGGTGAATGAAAATTAAAATGGAATGGAATGATATTAAATAAGAAAAACAATATATATTTTTTTGCATTACTATGCTTAACTGAGTAGGACAAAGATAAAAATCAAACCAATATAATAAGAATATATGAAATGATCTTTCATAGTAAAATGTAAAGTAAATCATTCGTTTCATCTGCGGAAACAATTTTAACTTTATATAAATATATATATTATTCCATAATTGACTTAGCACATTAAAAAAACGAAAATTTGTGATGAAATTTTTTATTGCAAAAGCTCAAATCACCACAAGTTTGCCTAAAATTTGTTATAAATCTATGAAAATTTTGTTCTTCTTGGTAGTATGGACTACGAAACAATTTCAATTCTCTCAACGGCTTAATGAAATGGAAAAGGAAATATAATCAAATTGATGTCAAGAAAAAAATAAATTTAAATATGGTAATTCATTTTCATTTCCTTTCGTTTGTTTTTCTTATAATATATGAATTTAGAGACTAAACAGGGAAAAATCGATGGATCTTCTAGCCCAATAATTTAATATTTTGTATACAAACAATTTTAATTTTTAATTACACTTGAGTAAGATATTAAATTAAGATGATCATTACTTAATTAGTTAGTCACAACATAAACTCAAGATCAATAATTTTAAAAAAGACGGTCCTATACTCCTATAAAGATTATATCATATATTATTTTATTTAAATAATTTATTTTATTTATCTAAGGAATTATGGAAATACATTAAAGAAGAATAGCTGACAATTTCAAACTATTTTCCTTTCATTTTTATTTATTTATTTATTTTTGCAATCTAAACTACTTAATAAATCTAGAGACAATAACTTCATTTTCATTTCCTTTAGCAAGATTTATGAAAGGGTTATTTCTTAGCTATTGTTTAGGCCTTAGGGATACCCTTAATGTACACCAAAAAAAAGTAAAAATAATCTTGTGCCTTTCACGTATTTTTATTTTAAAAATAACTTTATTATCTAAAACATAACAAATTTATAAATTTGAATACGAACAGTCTAAATTAAATTTTATTGATCATATCTCAATGCTGCTTATGGTTAGCATGAATATCAAACCTAAATCATATTAAGGCCGGATTCACTCTTCTATTTATTTTTTTCTTTGTTTTGTTTTTAAGAATTAGCAGAGCATTTAAAATATGTGAATTTAGAGACTAAACAGGGGAAATCGATAGATCTTCTAGCCCAATAATTTAATATTTTGCAAACAATTTTAATTTTTAATTACACTTGAGTAAAATATTAAATTAAGACAATCATTAGTTAGTTAGTTAGTCACAACATAAACTCAAGATCAATAATTTTAAGAAAGATGGTCCTATACTCCTATAAAGATTATATCATAGATTATTTTATTTATCTAAGGAATTATGGCAATACATTAAAGAAGAATAGCTGACAATTTCAAACTATTTTCCTTTTGTTTTTATTTATTTATTTATTTATTGCAATCCAAACTATTTAATAAATCTAGAGACAATAGCTTACATTTATTTAAACCACAAATTTAAAATAAGTAAATAGAATAGAAAAAAGAATTGATAGAACTTGATATTCCTTCTAACATCATAGTTTTCCATCAACTTGCACCTGCATTGAAATTAAAAAGAAAATACATTATATAAAATAATCACAAAAAAGTGTTGAAACTCCTAATTAATTAGCTTTTTTTTTAATTGTCCCCCCAATAACTTATCAGTCGTAATGGGATCATTAAAATTTATCTCTTTTATTAGGTAAAATTGACTTTCTTAAAAATAAAGGTTTCTATAGAAGAGATTTTTCCTATTCTCATATTAAAACAAATAGACCAAACTCTTCGTTCGGCTTGAGGAGAATGGAGAGAGGAGAAAGATGGTAAAATTTTATCAAATTTGATTTTAAAAAAAAGATAAGTGGAGTTATAAAATTTTAATAGAGAGAAAAATATAAGAAAAAATAGTTGAAAACTTTCAACTCTAATTATTTTCTATTTTTTAAATCAAAATCGATAAAATTTTTCATCTCTCTCTTCTCCATTCCCCTCAAACAAAAACAAAAGGTTAGAAAACTTAAAAGCACATAAAAATATGTTAAAACAACAAGCCTTATTTTATTAAATAGTGTTAGCTATATAGATCATATATATTATATACTATTGTGCTCTATTAATAATAATTTTTTTGAATATATGATGAAATAAAATATCTCATTTAATAAATATAATAAAAGTAACAAATTACCTGACTTATGAATGGCTTGTAATTGTTCACTTTTGAACATAGGCCATATTGTTTGCCAAATCATCTTTCTTACTCTTGTTTAGGTTTGAAGTCTTAGTGGTTTTAAAGGTGCTACCATAACTAGCACCACGCTCGAGCTCTCCTTGTTTGGGCACTCGCTTAGAATTATTCATTTTGCTATCAGAATTACTCATTATGTGCTCAGAATAAGCAGCACCATTCTCAATATCTCTTTTTTTGGGCATTTTGCCTTAACAACAAAATATAACAACACTAAATATTTTGGGATTTATAATCTTTGTTTCTTCCTTATCTTGGTTTGCTCTTTGCCTTGAGTTGTGGAATTTGTTATATCTATAGAGATTTAGACGTGTGCATGCAAATGAACATTTTTGTGAAAATGTGTCTAAATTACTTGAAAGTTTTATCAAAATTTTCTGAAGTTTTCTTCAAAGCCTTTCAAAATTGTTGCATTTTTGTGAAAATGCCTTAATGAAGTTTGCTTGTTCACATAGTGGTCAAAGGTTAATGAAAAGTACCCGCAAATGCAAACTCTTGTGAAGATTTGTACAAATTAAGAAGTGTATATATGCAAATGAAATTTTTGTGAAAAATGCGTCCAAATTTCATGAAAAGTCTTACCAATTTTTTTTTTTGTTACAAAAAGTCTTACCAAATTGTTTGCAGGTGTGGAAAGTGATAAACAAATGGGCCTATGAAATGCCCATCCGACCTATGAAGTACATTGGGCTTTGTCTGTCAGACTTGTTAATTGTATATTAGGTTTATGTTACCTTGTTGTTTTCCTTACTTTTATATGTTTTGTACAAATTTTTTTATTCATTAAATAATAGAGAACAAGGCAATAAGAATTGACACAAATTATAAAAAATATATTTGTATTCTATGAAGAAATGAGTTTGATTCCTACTGCTGTCATTGTGAGGCTTTATTTAATAGGTGATCTCGTAAGTCCCCTGTAAATACTTCCTAAACCCTTGGAGTATGCCTGAATTTAACGGAGAACTGGCACTAGGCTTACTTAAATTTTTTTATATGAAAAAGAAAATAATAGAGTCAGTTTATCCTTTTTCTCTCTTTGATTGGGCTTTCAACATAACGTTTCCAGACAAAATGCAACAGAAGTTTTAGAAGGTTTACGAAAGTGTTATGAAACATTATGAACATGTATTTGTACCCAAACAAATGTACATGTGTTTCTTAATAACTTATAATGTAACCTTAAAATAAAAATATTTGAATTTAAAATAATTTTTTTAAAATAAAATGATGTAATTAAATTTATCAATTATCAACATAAAAATAGGCAAAGTTATTATGCTTATAACCGTATCCTTACATTTATATATAATCAATAATTTATTTATTTTAATTTATTTAGATCTATGTAGCAAAATTAATTCAAGTATATGTTGGGTCAAAGCCACATTACCACCTTAGAAATTAATAGATTATGAATATTTCAACAACTACTTATAATTGAGAAATTATAGAGATTTAATAAAAAGAAACAAAATTCAATCATTTAATTAAAAATGAATTGAAATTATTGGGCCTTGCAAATTAATTGTTTTTTTCTAATATTTGTTGTGCCCTTGACACCGTTATTCAAAACTAATAATTGATTTTAATAAAAAAAATAATAATTGATTTTTATGTTTTTTCATAAGATAAAAAAACATTATCTTGCATTCAAACTATTTTTTTTTAATTCATTTCCCTTTGTCCATCTACTCCATGGTGTAAATCAAACGGGTTCTAAGAAATTAAAATCCAAAATGATTGGAAATGAGATTTCAATTTCAACTAGAATTTCTTAAAATTTGCTAAATGAATTGACTTACAAGCAGTCAAAGATTTATGAAATAGGTTGTGTATTACTATAATGTCTACTGCTAAACATGTTATGGAATTAAGAGGGAGTTACATGAAATGTTCATGAAAAACAGAAAAAGATCACAATTTTATTTATTTTCTTTTTCTCCTCCCTACAAGCCACAATGTCCTTAGTTTAATCAAGTCAAATTTCAAAGTTAAATCCCTTTATATAATCTTGTTTATCTTTTTATAAGTAAATTAATTTGTAGAATTAAATTTAAATTTATAATTATTACTTGCGTTTCCCAGAAAAACTCTTCAGCTTTACAAAGTATGAGGATGTTCATTGTTTGCAAAAAAAAAAAAAAATCATTTTCTCTTCAGCGCCACAAGTAATATTACTCTATGGTATATTGTGACAGATTATAAAAGAATAGAAAGGAATTGAAATAAAAATGGAATAATGGAAATATATTACTTCAAGTTAAAGGCTCAAACCCCATTACTGTGCATATTTAGAGTAGAAGGAATTGATAAAAATGAAACTAATATGATAAGAATTGACCAAATTATCTTTCATAGTAAAATGACTTAAAATACTTAATTATAACATGTGTGATATAATCTCCTTAAAATACTTCTATATAAGATTAAATTATATGTCAATTTATAAATTATATAAATTAATTTAGAAAAAAATAATAAATATGATAGATAAATTAGATTAATATCTTACCTTTATAACTAAAACATGAGAAATACTTACATACTTCGATAGCGCCATATAATCTGAACTATATCTAATTAAAATATAATAACTCAGCACATTTTAATCTTAGCTAGATGATGATCATATGAAATAATTTATATTCTATTTTGTTTTCAAGAATGGATCAATGAAAATTTTCATTCTAAATATGTCATAATTTTTTTTTCTTGGTAGTGCGGACTTCCTTGTTTCCACGAACCAATTTCAATTCTCTCTCAAAAGGTTTAATGAAAATGGAAAAGCAAATAGAATGAAATTCTTCTCAAGCAAACAAAGGATTTAAGATACCCTTCTTTATTTTCATTTCCTCTAGTTAGTTTTTCTGTGAAGCAAACATGTTGCTAATTTTTTTTTAAAAAAAATGTTATAAAATGATCAAAATAAATTGAGCGTCTCATATATGGCAATATTTATGAAATGAGTTGTGTATTTTCACAAGAATTAATTCTTGATTAATCAACACAAGAAAGAGAATGAATTTCATGCGGTGAGAATATTATACGTTTTGGCGCGTTTGACCTTTTTTCTTGAAAATTTAAAAAAAGAAATTGTCAATTTGAAGTTGAGAAAGGTTGCTATTATTACTCTAATCCTAAATGTAGGAGGTTAATAATTAATTTGTTAAATAAATACATAAATAAAAGAACGCAAGATAGTATGTTCATGTATGTATGTAATACAAAACAAAACACATTCATATGTACATCATGTATCCACAAATCTTTGGGAAAAGTTCTTATTAAGGTTAAGTAGAAAAATAACATAAAGGAAAGTACTTGAAATTTTAATTTCAAATTTAAATAATTTTGGAAAAAATAATAAACAAATATGTTGGGCCTATTTGGAAACTTTCTAAACCATAGTTTTAAAAGGACTTATGGCACAAACCTTAGTTTGGAGAAATTTCAAAACAAACAACTATCTTTATCCAAAAGTGCTTGTGGACTAAATTATAGTTTAAAATCAAAGTTTTGGATAAACTATTAGGAATAACTTTTGGAACAGTAAAAGAACTTATGAATTACCCAATTACTATTTTACCCTTATTTCCTCTCTCTCCTCTTCTCTCTCCTTCTCTTTGCTTCTCCTCCTTTCTATGAAGGCCGTTACTCGCCACCAGTTGCTATGAGGAGTTACCATCCACGAGTCATCACCTCCATAGTTGCCATCTAGATCTGTCATCTTTCTCACTAGGAGTCACTGCTCGCTGTTGCTAGGAGCTGCTCGATGCACTACAAAAAACTTGACTATTAGGAAAGTCACCGCTAAATACCTTTAGCAAGGACTTTTAGTCACCACCATATCACCGCCTGTAAGACTATCACTTATAAACATTGGCGGCGACAGTAGGTAGTCGCCGATGTATGTTAACAATATGCGGCCACAAGATTGTTGCCGCTGAAAAGTATAATCTGCAGCGACATTTCTGTCACCGTTTATTGTGCAATTGTTGCCGCTAAAAGTTAATATTATTATTTAAATTTTTCTCAATTTTTTCTCATATTAAAACATATAATTTAGTAATAAAAATAAAAAAATAATAAATAACTAAATAAACTAAACTCCAATAATTGATGAATAATTCAGATCTTCCAATAAAATATCAAATTGCTTTAATTACTTAAACATATTTAAAAAGAAAATAAAATTGTTTAGTTTATAAATAAATATTATATGGAAGGACCAATACTAGGAGTAGAAGAAGTAGGAGCATGTGGTTGCCCTCTTTGCATCAAGGTAGCGAATTGGGCTTCTATTCTTTGCTCTATTTATTCTATTAATCTTTTATCGAATTGCAAACGCTCTTATTCCATCTTTGCACGCTCTACTGCATGCTCTTCTTCTATCTTTGCACGCTCTGCCCCTATTTTTTGTCTTTCCTCTTGAAATTTTTTATCAAACTCTTCTTGCAATTGGACACGGACACTTTGCACAACTAAACTATCACTAGATTGAGGGCGATTTCTCTTCCTTAAAGGTTCCGCTCGATATCCTTTCCCTCTTACATACCCTGACCTCTCCCCAAGAACAGTCGCTAATATTTCCTTTGACGTCATTCGAGCATCACTCTCTAAATCTTTGTCTAATTGCTGAGAAAGTTCATACATATGACTCTACAATGAAAAAATATGAAACTATTATATTAAAAATTAAATTAAATCAAAATAAAATATAAAACTACAAGGCATACATGAATCTGCTCAAAGTATGAGTCAGCCTATACCACTTGTCCATCTAATGTCTTCCTAGTATGCATTATCTCCCACAACTGGTCAGGAGGAATAGGTTGTTGAGTAGTTAGATCTCTCTACAAAAGAATAACATAAAAGAAAAAACAAATAATATATTTTAAAATAAAAAAGATTAAAAACTTAAATTATAGTAGTGATAAATTGAACTTAATGTAGAATAGCCAATCAATGCAAATGATCGAGGACCACAAGTATGTTTAGTCATTAGTTTTTCTCAGTTTATCATGTTTCTTACACTTTTGTTCTACAACAAAATTTTGGAATTAATAAGAATTTAATTATTAAAACAAAAAATATAATTTAGTTAAAATGATAATAAGATACCTTAAACATGTCACTCTTAAAATATACTAATAACCACTCTCAATCTTGAAAACTAATAGTTTGAGAAAGATCAGCCAACCTATCCTTATCAATCTCATATTTCTTATAGTGAGAGTGTAGATTAGTCTTTCAATTTTTGAATGCATTTTGTAAAATAATTGATATAGTTATATGAAACTTTTCTTCAGTAATTACATCAGCAGGTTCAAATTTATCATGAAACAAATAAATATAAACACTTTATATAATAATATAAATAAAGTAAGAAAAGTATTAAAATATGACATAAATAATACCTTTATTTTTAAAATCATATCCTGACTATATTTTTCAAAAATATTCTTCCAATTACCTCCACTATCCATGAAAGAAATTGTGGTTCTAAGTGTTAAATCACAATAATTAGAAAAGTCTCTTGCTTCGGGACCAATTGCTCTTGACATGGAATCTGAAAATTTAATTCAAATTTTTGCTTCTTGTGCGGTCCTCAAATTCACGTTAATAGATTTATAAACTCCTCTACCCTTGGTGATTGTAGTAGAAGAGCCTATCATTCATGTTGAATTAGAACAATTAAATGTTACTTGCGATGTAAATCAATTATTATAAAATTGAAGCAAACTTATATACACTACTATTTAGAGTATGGGGAGTAGGAGAAGAGTTGGCAGGCATTTTCTCAAGTTGTTGTTGTAGTGATCGAGGTGAAATAACAGGTCTTGATTGAGGTGTAGAGCATGTACCTTGCCTATTTGTGTTATCATGAGATGTCACAAAAAAACCTTTCCCACCTCGACCTCTCTTTAATACTGACATATCCTACAAAAATATACATTTTATTTAGTCTCTGCCTCTCTATTATATAATATAAGTTCTTATATAGAACGTATTTGACTCAACCTGCACTTTTAGAAAATCCCAACCCAAGAACGATCTGGGATGGTATAATTGAAAGTGGAATTGCCTTGCAATCAAAACCTTATATAATACAGAACAGGTGATGACCATTGCCAAGATTGCAAAAAACCAAACCACTTGTAGAGAGCTACCATTTAAAGCAAGAAATACCCAACAGTAGAGAGATAGACTTGCTGCTTTTCTAATCGTTTGAGAAACATAGAAGACTGCCTTCAGTTGGTCATGGTGCAAATGGCACAATATTTTGACCCCAAACTTGAAAGAAAAGGGGGTCAGCACTGGAGATAAAAACAGTTGAATGACTGCAATAGTCAAATTGAACGAGAAAATGCCAAACAGAAAAGAGAAAATGAGTTCACAAAGTATTTAGTTTATAGTTGTGTCCAGGGGCATGTCCGTCCATAGTCATTGTAATACAAACTTGTTAATTAATACCTTAAGCCCCTCCAAATTAACAAATGTCACCATTTAGATTATAACCCAATCCTGTGAACTCATACACAATGGTAGCAAACATAAAGTTTATGTTCTTAAACAATATCAAGAGAAACTGTCAATAAGAAATGTAGGAATCCATCACAAAGAACGATAATATGAATCAATAAGAAATGTATTATATAAGTTCTTACACACATTTGATCTCATAGTACACACATTTTAATATGATAAAATGAATATGACTTAGCATAAATTTGAACATAGCATTATATATGTAGGACACACACAGACATTTATTTAAGATTTCTTTGAAAGTCTCATAAATGTTCATTCAAGACTGTCCCTTTTTCCAAATCATTTTCTAGGTTAAGTAGTGAAGAATTTCATTACTATCAAAACAAAAATATATAAGCTTATTACAATATAATAATCTAATCATTTAATTAACAACACAATCATTTGCACAAAATTTTGGTTCCTCATGTCTTTGTTTTGAACTTTTGCATATCTATTAATTACATCAAGCTCTTAGTTCTTGTTTTATAACTTTGAGCGCCATTTAATTTGTTATTTTCTTCACCTATTTTTGGTAAATATATGTTTTTTTTTGCTTTGTTTTTATTTGTTAGTGGATGAAGAAGATCCAAAAGGCATTCATTAAATTAGTGTCAATCTATGTAACATAGTCCCTTTGAATAAAAGCTAAGCTATACTAATTGGGTTCCTCTTAACTGGTAATTAAATGAAATCGATAGGGACAACTAATAATGCATGAGTTTGACTACTAATTTAAATCTTCCACATAAACAAATCAATATTATAATATATGCAAACTATACAATTTGTAATAGCCAATACTATTCAAAAGCACATAACTAAATCAACCTTAACCAAAATAACTGCTATGGGGTGTGTGCTTTCTGGGGTAAAATACAAATTTAGCTAGTCCAATTTTGTTGAGCTCCCAACTCCATGGGTCTAATCTAAACATCAGGGGCCATTAGAAATCCCTCTACCATCCCCTGCCTTAACTACCATATGATACAATTCCCTAAGTAGTTGCTTACCATATAATACCCACGATTAAAGCTAAGCATGGATGTGATGGTTAAGACTTAAGACAATATGAGGGTATCTGCCTATCTTGTGACACTCAAAATCATCAATTTTCACATCTCAAAGAATATAGCTTTTAATAGAACCAGAACACACAATGTTACAATACAAAAGAAAAAATATCTATAACCAGTTACAAAAAAAATCAATATTTACGATAGAAATAGGAAGCCCTTGCATAATGAAATGCTACAGCAATCAACAGGGAATTGACCTAGAAATATGAGGTTTTGAAAAGCTTCAGAGTGATTTGATCAAAACTGAGGATTCATATATGCAAGCCCTTTCACAATCAGAGAGCTTTATAAATGTCGCAAAGCTGTCGCAAAACCGTCAATAGGAGAGAGCTTCAGAAATGTTGCAAAACTGTTGCAAAATCGTTAACAAGAGAGAGCTTCAAAAATGTTGCAAAATTGTCGCAAAACTATAGACAAGAGAGACCTCAACAATGTCACAAAGCGACTTGATCTACTGACCTTGCAGTTGTAGATATGGCAAAGAGGAGGAGAGAGCTTCAGCTGACAGGAAAGACCTTAGAGTTTGTAGACGGGAAACTGAACCCTAAACCATCTTTCAATTTGAACTCTGTAACCTGTACTAATAAACACTAATTACCTTCAGCAACAACAAAACATAGTCACCGTTGAAATAAAATTTCAGCGGTGACACAAAAGGTCGCTGCTAAAACTAACTTTCAGTGGCGACACAAAAGGTCACCGCTAAAACTAAATTTCAGCGGTGACAAAAAAATGTCACCGCTGAAAGTCTTACTTTTATCAAATAATTTTAAGATAATAATCCACTTAATAAAATAATGATATATTTTCCCCAATATATTCTTGAACTTATTAGGAAATTTTTATAAATTTTTGTGGACTAATGATAACTTCAAATTATTTTTCTTGATTTTTCTAAGAAAATAAGCCTTCAATTACCCAAAAATAGCTATTAAATCATTTGGGTCTCTTTTAGTGAAATAAACTCTTTCATAATTTTCCAAGGCTCCAAAATACTAATTTTATGATTTTTTCTTAATTTTTCTTAACCCCAACATATTTTTAACCCCTATTCTTTCCTTTATTCTTTCTCACAAATATCACTTCTTACACTTTTTTATTTCAGAAAAATACTCTTAAACTCAATAATACCTTATCAATCATTTTTATAAAAGTTTGGATGTTATATAAAATGCAACAATAGGATATATTATTTAAAATACTCTTATTTGAATGTATATATGTATTCTACGTTCATTCTTTCTCCTGATTTCTCACACACACACATCTCTGTGTCTCTATCTCCTCCCTCACATTGTCTCTAACACACAGATATTAACTCTCATGCTTATTGATACACATTTATAATATTATATTATTAACTATAATAATATTAACCCTACTTCATCTCCTTCTTTCACAAACATTATATTATTAACTATATAATCTCTCCTTACTATAATAACATACCAAATTTATTTATTTATTATTTAAAAATAATATTATTCAATAATTTAATTCTATATATTAGATAGTTTCTTTAGACCCTTTAAATTAATATATGCAGACTTTTAGCGGTGACAATATAAAAGTCGCCGTTGAATCAAAACTTCTATGGTGACAAAATAATGTCACCGCTGAAAGTCTTCAGCAATAACATATTGTCACCGTGAAAAGTCTTACTCTCAGACAAAATTGGTTATGCTTTAGTCTAAAGTTCTAGGTCAATGGGAATATATGGATGTTATGCATATGGTGGTTTTGCTACTGATAAAGTTCTAGCTCAATAGAGAATATATCCCAACAAAACTTGTTGGGCCTCCTAGAAGACCTACGACTACAAGGGTTGAATCACAATTCCAAAACAAAAAGATACACTATTACTGGTTTTAATCATACTCCAATCATGGAAATGGTTTAGTTTATTGACCATGTTGGTTTTTGGTTAATGGCCATGTTGATTTTTCTTGAATGGTCATGTTGGTTATAGGTTAGTCGGCATGTTGGTTTTTGGTTAGTGCATAAACTAAAGTTGTTATTTTTTGTAAGTAGTGTATAGTCAATTTGAAGACGGTTGGATGATGTCATTGACAAGGGAAAATTACGTGGAAGCATCATGTTAATGCTTACTTGTCACTGAACATGTGTAATTCAATTATTGTAACATAGTTGTTAGTGTTTTGTTAATGACTACTCTAAAGTTGTTATTGTATATTCTATAGTTGTTAGTATGTATATATTATTCATTATGTTAATACCATATTATTCTAGTTAATACCTATATCATTATAATTAATAGTACATACATATTTTTATAATAGTAAATGTTAATTTGGATTCTAAATAAGGACTTGGTAATATTGAATCTATTGTTGGTAACCCTTATTTCATTATTGTTAATCCCTATATCGTTCTAATTAATAATGCCTATATATTCTAAATAATAACTTAGTAATATTGAATCCATTATTGGTAATACATATTTCATTGTTATTAATACATATATAGTATTTCACGATGCATTGTATCATTTTAATTTTGTTTATAGGTTTTCTATCTTTTACCTTTTCAAAAAGATGTTTTCTAATGAGGTAATAGAATATTATTCAATCGAGTTTAAAATACTTCCACTTTTAGTCTTGTTTATTTTTTTGATCGTTTAGTTAATGATTAGTAATAGCCAAACATATCTCGAGTTAAAATTAATGCTAAAATAGACAAAACTCAACTTTAGTTTAGTGGTACATAATATCCCTAGTATTTAAAATTTTAAATAAGGACCTCTATGTTTTGTGTTTTAATTATTAAGACCCTATCATTTAAATTGCCATTAAAACTAATAGTTTTTAGTATGTCATATTTTTTATATTTTTAATTATATATCACTTCATTTAAAAAAATAACATTTGGCACTTGACATATAATTTTAGTTTTTTTCAAATACTTATATATAAAATATTTAAATAACACTTTATATTTGACATGTAATTTAAATATTTTCTAAATATTTAAAAGTAAAAAGTACTTAAAATATTTATTTGACCATGTTTAAATAAAAAATATAAACTACTTAGAATTATATGTAAATTGCTAAGTGTTATTTTTTGAATGACGTGATATATAATAAAAAATATTAAACTTATGATATGACAAAAATTATTAACTTTAATGACAATTTATACATATGAAGGAAAATTTTCAAAAATCTTTATTATATACAAAAATATGCTCCATTTCTAAGGAACTAATTAATTGTTTATTTTTCTAGAATAACTAGAGATAATTAATTGGTTACTTAAATTATGTCTTTTCTCTGTTAATTTATCGCCTTTATGTTAAAGCCATTTCTTGTCAAAGATTTTTGGCCATGAATCTTATGCGTAATGATAAATCTTTGATGAGCACCCAAACCAATTTCCTTACCAATATGTGTCTTATTTTTAATTTGTTTAAAAAATCATAAAATATTTTTGTCTACTTATTTTGATGAACAGATTTTCTTTATTCTTATTATTTATTTCAACTGAATCAAATAAGCTTAAGCATGATAAAGAAGAGTTTCTATCTATGTGTATAAGAGAACATGAAGCTCTTGGTTCTATTAAGGCCGGATTCACTCCTATTTCTTCTTCTTTTTTATCTTTTTTCAGAATTCATAAACCATTTAAAATATTTTATTAGCACAAATCAATTGATTTGTTTGCCAAGTAATTTAATAAACCTTAATAAACCAAACTACTTAATACACCTTGAGACAATACCTTACATTTATTTATCCCACAAATTTAAAAGAAGTAAATAAAATAAAGACTTTATAAAACTTTATATTCCTTCCTGTATCATACTCCCCATACAGTTTAAACCTGCATTAAAATTAAAAAAATAAATAAATAAAATCATCACAAAAAAAGTGTTAAACTCAATTTTTTGGCCATGTTTAATTTTACTTTTTATGCCCACTTATTAACCTCATGATGGGCATACATTAGTCAAGATGGTTAAATTTTGCCTTTTATTGTGTTTATTATATGAGGTAAAATTGACTTTCTTAAAAAAAAAAAGGTTTTCATGAACTCATATAAACTCATGATCAATAATTTTAACAAAAACAATCCTATACTCATATAAAGACCATATCATATATTATTTTAATCAAATAATTTGTTTTATTTATCCAAGGGATGATGGAAATACATTAAACAAGTATAGTTGACAATTTTAAACTAGTTTCTTTCTTTCTTTTTTTCTTTTTGCCATCCAAATTACTTAATAAACCTAGAGACAATAACTTACATTTATTTAAACCACATATTTAAAAGAAGTAAATAAAATAAAATAAACTTCCTAGAACTTGATATTCCTTTCAGCATCATAGTCCCCTGTTACCTGCATGTAAATTAAAAAGAAAAGACATCAAATAAAATAATAACAAAAAGTGTTGAAACTCCTAATTAATTAGTCCTTTTTAATTGTTTTTCCCAATAACTTATCAGGCTCATTATGGGAGCATTAAAATTTGTCTCTTTTATTAGCTAAAGCTAGCTTTCTTGAAAAATAAAGGTTTCCACATGGAAGGGAGTTTTTCTATTCTCATGTTAAAATAAATAGACCAAACTCTTTGTTTGGCTTGAGGAGATTGGAGGGAGGAGAAAGAACAGAATATTATATCCAGTTTGACTTAAAGAAAAAAAAAAGATAAGTGGAGTTATAAAATTTTAATAGAGAAAAAAACTTTCAACCCCATTATTTCTCCATTTTTAATCAAACTCGATAAAGTTTTTCATTTCTCCCTTTCTCCTCGAACAAAAACAAAGAGTTAGAAAATTTAAAGCTCATAAAAGTATGTTAAAACAACAATAAACCTTATTTTACAAAGTGATGTTAGTTATATAGATTATATATATACAATGTCATTGTGTTCTATTAATAACAATTTTTTAATATCTCATAAACCAAAAATATCATTCAATAAATATAATAAAAGTAACAAATTACCTGACATATGAATAGATTGTAATTGTTCAATTTTGGCGATAGCTGGCATTGTCTTCAATACCAGATTTCTTATTCTCTATTGAGTTTGAAGTCTCACCGTTTCATGAGTGTTGTCATAACTAACATGCTCAGTAAGAGTTGATTTCTCACTCTTGTTTAAGCTTGAATCTTCAAAAGAGCTCTCATTAGAATCACCATACCCCATAAGGTCTTCAAGATCTTCTTTTTTGGCCCTTTGTTGGGAATCACTCATTTTGCCTCAACAAAAAAAAATATAGCAACACTAAATAGTTTGGGATTTATAATTTTTGTTTCTTCCTTATCTTATTTTGTTCTTTGCCTTCAATTGTGGAATTTGTTGTTGTATTTATAGAGATTTTAAACGTGTGTAAGCAAATGAACATTTTTGTGAAGATGTGTCTAAATTACTTGAAAGTTTGATCAAAATTTTCTCCAGTTTTCTTCAAAGCCTTTCAAAATTGTTGCATTTTTGTTAAAATCCCTTGAAGTTTGCTTGTTCATCTAATGGTCAAAGGTAAACAAAAATTGCCTGCAAATGAGATTTATGTTTTTCTTGGCATCATTATTTAGTGATAATAATTTATTTTTATGTTTTTCCCCATAGATAGAAAACATTATTTTACATTCAAACTTTTTTTAAGAAAATTCCTTTTGATTTTTCAACCTACTTTATTGTGTGCATCAAAATATCAAATGAGTGGAAATGAGATTTTAGTTTGAACCAAATTTCTTAAAGTTTTATAAATGGGTTGACAACCACGTAGTCTAAGTTAAAATTTTATAAAATTAAGATGTTGTTTATGAAATGTTCATGAAAAAGAGTTGCATATTTCTTCAATTCCTTTCAAAATTGTTGCATTTTTGGGAAAATGCCATAATGAAGCTTTCTTGTTCACATAGTGGTCAAAGGTTAATGAAAAGTGCCTGCAAATGCAAACTCTTGTGAAGATTTGTACAAATTTAGAAGTGTATATATGCAAATGAAAATTTTGTGAAAAATGTGTCTAAATTTCATGAAAAATTTTACCAATTTTTTTTTTTGTTATAAATGAGAGTTAAACCCAAAGTACAAACTAAATTAACTAATGGGAAACAATTCATAAACTCTCTTTAGCCACTAAAGCCTCTAAACAAGGTGGGCAAGTTCCCAAAAAAGATGACATGGATAATGCTTGTTTAGCCAATAAATCTGTAACCTGATTAACTTTATAAGATAAAACATTATTTTGCATTCAAACTATTTTTTTAAATTCCTTTCCCTTTTTCAATCTACTCCACTGTGTGAATCAAACGGGTCCTAAGAAATTAACATCCCAAATGATTGAAAATTAGATTTCGGTTTCAACCAAAATTTCTTGTAATTTTCTAAATGAGTTGACTTGCACTCAGTCAAAGATTTATGAAATGAATTGTGTATTACTATAACTTCTACTGCTAAACATATTATGGAATTAAGAGGGAGTTATATATGAAATGTTCCTAAAAAACAGAACAAGAGTAGTATTGTTTTTTAATTTATGTTAATATACACATATCACAATTTTATTTATTTTCTTTTTCTCCTCCCTACAAGCTACAATGTCCTTAGTTTAATCAAGTCAAATTTCAAAGTTAAACTCCCTTTATATAATATTGTTTATCTTTTTATAAGTAAATTAAATTTTAGAATTAGATTTATAATTATTACTTGAGTTTCCTAGCAAACTCCAGCTTTTCAAACTATGAGGATGGCCATTTTTCACACCAAAAAAAGTCATTTTCTCTTCAGCTACACAAGTAATATTACTTTATGGTATATTGCAACATATTATAAAAGAATAGAAAGAGGAACTGAAATAAAAATGGAATGGGATGGAAATATATTACCTCAAAGGCTCAAACCCCATTATATATAGGGCCCATTTGGATAGGATTTTTGAAACGAGCTTATAAAGAAAAAGGTTTTTGGGCAGCTTATAGAAAAAGGCTTTTGGACAAGAGCTTATGAAAGAAAAATAGTTTTGAATAAATAAATGTTTAGATAGTTATTTTTAGAAGTATTTTTATTATTGGTAAATTACAAAAAATGATATGAGTATTAAATTAGGAGAGATAAGATATAAGAGGAGAGAGGGTGCAAGAAAGAAAAGAGAAAGGGTATAAGAAAAAGTAGAAGAGAGGAGAGAGAGTATAAGAAAAAGTAAGAGAGAGGGTGTAAGAAAAAGTAGGGGTTATATAGTAATTGGTTAGTTCATAAGCTTTTTACTGTTCCATAAGTTACTCTGACAAACTGATCTAAAACCTTAGTTTTAAACCATGGTTTAGTCCAAAAGCCCGTTTGAACAAATGTGGCTGTTTGTTTTAAAATTTTTTCAAACCAAGGTTTTGCCCCAAAAGGGCTTTTAAAACCATGGTTTGGTGAAAACCAAATGCCCATAGTTTAAATAAAAAGTGTTTTATGCATTACTATGCTTATTTAAAGTAGACGGAATTGATAAAAATAAAACTAATATAATAAGAATTGACTAAATTATCTTTTATAGTAAAATACTTAATACAAGTGCTATTTATCTAATTTAGATAAATTAAAAAAATTAAATAGATTAATTATAACACGTATGACATAATCTCTTTAAAATACTTCTATCTTGTTTTTAAGAATGAACTTATTATACTATGGTTATGAGTTTTTGTTTCTTCAAATTAAAAAAAATAAAATGCAAATTTTTTATATAAATCATCACCCAAGTAAAATTAAAATGTACTAATTTATTATATTTTAATTAAATAGAATTTAATTGATGTGGCGTTCTAGGGTATCTAAATATTTTTTTCTAAAACTTATCTCTTAACTGGGTCCTATAGTTACTAAATATGTAGAAACATATTTGCAGTGAAACATAACTGAATCATTCTCTTCATATGTAGAAACTTTTTTTACTTTCTATATACATTTTATTCCATAATTGACATAGCTTGTTACTAAATAAACAAAATATTCTCTTCATATGTAGAAACATTTCTTATAGTTAGTTTTTCTATGAAGCAAACATGCTGCTATTTTTTTAAAAAAATGTTATAAAATAATCAACATAAATTGAGCATCTAATATATGGCAATATTTATGAAATGCATTTTGTATTTCTACAAGAATTAATTCTCAATTAATCAACACAAGAAAGAGATTGAATTTCATGGGGTAAGAATATTATACGTTTTGGCGTTTGATCTATTTTCTTGAAAATTTAACAAAAGAAATTCTCAATTTCAAGTTGAGAAAGAATGCTTTTAGGTTAATAATTAATTTTTAAATTTGATAAAATTTATTAAGTTAGTTATTTGTGAAAAAAATATTTATTTCCTAAATTACTACTTTTAATTATTTGCATTTGAAATTAATTATATGATATAAATCTCTCTTAATATGTTCAATCAATTAAAAAAATTGGGAAAAATTATAAAGTTAGGACGTAAATAGATTGATATTTTATATTTAAAATTAAAATAAATCCCTACTAATTTTTATATTTAGGATAAGAGGGAATATTTTCAATTTTTTTGCCAATTATTATTTCCAAATTAACAACACAGAATATTAGTCTAGACATTATGAAAGGAGGTTACTGAGTAAATTATTCCACATAAATAATAAAAAAATGGCACAAGGTATAGGAAAGTGCACTTATTGAAAAATATGAAAAAATTTTATATTTTAAATTTCAAAATGTTAAGAATACCTTTAAATAGATAAAAAAAGAAGTAAGGTTGTATGGTCATGTATGTATGTAATACAAAATTCATATGTACATCATGTATCCATAAATCTTTGGGATTGTTTTGGGTAATGTGTTTGTCTAAAAGATTGCTAAATAAGTAAATATTATATATGATACAAAACTTAAAATTAGTCTATATGCTAAATGCTTTTTAACAACATATGAAATAATTATTTAGAAATTCTACGCAAGCATTTATCAAAATTGAAAATTATTTTTTTATAAAAAAATTTAGGTGGGTTTAACACAAGTCATCTACTAAAGCAGGGTATAGCCCTAGGATTCCTAAAACATTTACAGAGGACTTATGAGATCAACTACCACAGGAGCACTCACAACGGCAGTAGGAATTAAACTCGAGCTCTTGTAGGATACAAACCCATTCTTTACCATTTGTGTCTACTCTCATATTATGCAAAAAAATTGAAAATTATATTACACAAACATTTATCATGCAAAGATTGAGTTTTCAAGATTTGGGCTTTTCTAGCGCAAAATATGTCCACTAACGTTGTCCCTTGAATATGACATTTCTGCATAACGGCTGATATTATATTTTTTTTGGTAAAACAATGGCTAATATTATATTATTAAGTAAATCATGGATAGTCATACATAATTATATATAACATATAGAGCCCGTTTGGATAGGATTTGAGAAACGAGCTTATAAAAAAAGGGCTTTTGGATAGCTTATTAAAAAGGGCTTTTGGAAAATAGATTATGAAAAAAAAAGTGGTTTTTGAATAAATGAGTGTTTGGATAGTTATTTCCAAAAGTACTTTTGTTATTGGTAAATTACGAAAAAAGGTATGAATATTAAATGAGGAGAGATAAGAGATGAGAGGAGAGAAGGTATAAGAAAGAAAAGAGAGAAAAAGTAGGAGAGAGGAGAGAGGGTATAAGAAAAAGTAGAGGTAATATAGTAATTGGTTAGTTTATAAGTGGTTTACTGTTCTATAAGCTACTCTGACTAGCTTATCTGAAACCTTGGTTTTAAACTATAATTTAGTTCAAAAGCCCATTTGAACAAATACGGCTGTTTGTTTTAAAATTTTCTCAAACCAAGGTTTTGCCCCAAAAAGAGTTTTAAAACCTTGGTTTTTAAAAAACCAAATAGGCACATAATCTAAAAATATATATTATTAACTATATAGGAAATAAATAATTTTAAAATTTATATTTAAACTTCGTATAATGGTTAAAAATACAAATTTACAATATAATATTTAAATACTATTGTTATGAACAAATATTATTAATTCATCCTTATTTAAATATTTATAAGAAGATTTGAAAAGTTAATTTTGAATTGACCTAATCAATATCTTCTTATTTCTTTCTATTTTTTCATGTGATTTGTCCTCTCCCCTTTTCACGCTTTCTTTTTATTTAGAAATTAGATAATTAAATTATAAATATTAAAAACTTAATTAAATTATTTTTTAAAATATTCCCTCTAGTCATTTTTATTGAAAACTATTTCTATTAATGAAAACTCGCAAGAGTAATAGTTTAAAAAAAACATTTTAGGTTTAGAAGATAAAGTGGTTGAGTTTTTATATTTATGATTAAAATAAACATAAACTAGTTCATATATTTAAGATTGAATAGAATATTATGTTTTTTTTTATCATCCTTTAAAGTTTACTTGTCCACATGGTCAAATAGATATAATATTCTTGCATGTTTCATTTATCTAGACACAACCCATTTTTCTTCCTCTCAATCTGTTTATAACATCATAATACATGCCTGCACATATTATATATGTCATATAAATCATTCATTCACTAATATTATTTAGCTAAATTTCTCTTTTAAACTTTCTTATGAACATCTTCATAACCTTTTCCTTTTAAGAGAAAATTTAATGAGACAATGTCAATTTAAAAAATTAGAGTGCTTGCTATTTAGAGTAACAACTTACCAGCCCATATCCCATACTTGCTTTTGATTCTTTCTCCCTTTTGATCCCCAATAAAGGTATTAAAATCAAACTTGGATTGTATGGTCAATTAAACCCCTATATAAGAGCTAACAATATTAAACAAGGCAAAGTTAAATGATTCAATTAAAAGAGAAAAACACATGGTATAAAATTAAAATTTTAAAAAAATATAGGTATATACAAAATAATTTTCCTTAAAATTATAACAAGTCATCGAATTTATGTTTTAATAACTGTTAGATTATAGGAAAAATAAAAAAAACTCTAAAAAATAGAAAAATCTAAATTAAGACTCTAATACAAATAATAGAGGTGTGAGGACGCATTCTAAAATTTTTGAAGTTATGGATGAAAAGACCAAAATTCCCTCCATTGTTTGCTTCTCCCTCACTCTTCCATCATCGAATGTAGTGCTCTGTTCAAATGTCAGCATGGCTAACTTTGCCACCAATTCTAAATTTCTCTACACACATGAGGTTCAACCGCATTTGGAGGACTCTACTCTGCATCATCGTTTCTCCCTTCCTCGTTCACACCTCCGTCCTCATTTCTTCACTCCATCATTCTGACTCTTCTTCTCTCAATAGCCTACATTCCTCTCTGAAGTAGTCATTGACGAATGTGTGGTAAGGATGATGGTGGTGATGTAACATCAGTGAGAAGAAGGCAAGTGCTCTTCGAAGAAGAAGGCAAAGGGTGGAGGGTTCAGATGAACCTTTAATAGTAGAGTTAATTAGAGATTACTCTAATATTGACACAGAGAGTCATGGCTATAAGAATGAAGTTGTAAATATTTGAGAGGAGCTATTAAATTGATTGCTATATGTGGGAATATTCCAAAGAATGCTAAAGTGAATTGTAGTCGTGCTAATAGTGGGAGAGATAAGTTTGACTACGACCTAC
The DNA here is from genome assembly GCA_037074615.1 of Leucaena leucocephala. Taxonomy (NCBI): domain Eukaryota; kingdom Viridiplantae; phylum Streptophyta; class Magnoliopsida; order Fabales; family Fabaceae; genus Leucaena; species Leucaena leucocephala. Next base: position 5,015,372 of record CM073527.1, read on the forward strand.
AGTGGAAATGTCTTATAAATTACATGTGAGATCAATACCTATATATAACACTAGACCGATTAGCTCTTTGAGTGGCCAGTCATATGGTAGTTATCACTAGCCCATAGGTTCAGTCAACAGGTATAAGGTAGTTCGGTTGGTTTGATGGAAGAAACTGTAGTGGTTTCACTACTAGTAAAAAGTCCTTTAACGGTGGTTAAAAGTGACCTTTAACTGTTATTTTGTGAGTGGCTTGAATTCTACCGCTGTTGTAAGTCTATCTTTTAATAATAGTTTTGTAACCACCGTTAAAGGCATGACTTTTAATGGCTGGTACAAAAAAATTGCCATTAAATTTATAATATTTAACGATGGTGACAATGAAAATCGCAGTTAAAGGTCATACCTTTAACAGTGTTTTTGGGTAAAAAAAACCGTTGTTGAAAGGTTAATTTTATTTATTTTTCTTTTTAATCTTTCCATGGCAGTTCTTAGTTTAACTACCATGAAAACTTATATTTTTTCCAGTTAATTTTTTATTTAATATCATCATGCATTTAGAGTAATTGAGACAAATCAATTTCTAGGCAGCAAAGTATGATGTCAGCAATGCGAAAATCCAAATTAAATGGTAATAAAATAATCCAAATTGGTAATATTTCAATGAACCAAATAGGTGTTTGTACATCATATATAGAAGAAGGAAGTGGTTGAATGATCATATACTAAACAAATTAAAAGGCTATGGACTAAATATGTATAAAATTTTTTGACAAGTAATTCATCTTCAAGGCAAGTTTAGAAGTTTTGTTCTTGCCAAATTATCCCTCACTTAGTCGATTAGATCATCTTTATAGCTTATGATATTATCGAACGACTACAAGTTAGACGTAATAGCTAAGTATTAAATATATGAATAAATTGAAGAATCACTAAATATTAATCGTGTCATCTTCATACCTTCATACCTCATGCAAGTTCTTCGTGAGTCATATCTCAATCATCTCATGAATATAGCGAATTACTTAGTATCCGTACTCAACATTGCCAGATTGATGGCGGTACTAACAAAGTGGAAAAATAAAAAGCACATTAGGGACTAACTGTATATCTAATAAATTTATGAAAACTGAAACTTAATTATTTGAAAATAGTTACTTGAGAAAAAAATCTCTGTAGGATTAGTACTATGTGGATGGATTCTAAAAAGATTGATGCCTTGCACAACCCTATCACCAATTGAAAAAAAATCATATAACTTGCTAAATTGTATGCTTCTTAAAACCATAAAGAAAAAATCATGTGTTGATGATGGATACAATGTTAGAATCTGGCTGTCCAAACAATGAATCGAACAATTACACCACATTACCTTCAAGGGCAATGACAAGTTGAGTCTAATGCATACTACAAAATATCAATAAAGTTATATATTATTTTATTATAATATGTATATGTGTGTGCCAAGTATAAGAGTATATTTATCTTTTAATGTAACGTATAAAATATATCCTCTTCTTGAATTGTATCATGACATGGACCATGTACATCATCCTAGAGCTCCTATTGTTGTTGTCTCTTGGACCCTTTACGGACATATGAAGCATATATGTCTCCTTTTGCTTCATCCAGACATTTGCAATAAAAGTGGCTATTGTTCAAAAGAGAAAAGAGTTAGTGTATGAATGATAAAATATAAAGTATTAAAATAAATTTATAACTTACAATATGGCTAATTGGATGATAGTTGAATCCAGTATATCAAAATTTAAGAATTGCACTATGTCATTTATGTCTATAGTGAATTTATATAGCTCCACTATGCTCAAAATCCCTTATAGAATCATGAAACTAAGTGCTTCCCCAATAGAATCTACTAGAGCATGAAGAGTTGTCATATTCTCATATGTCTAGTATATATTATGATAAAGAAGTTTAAGCTTGTCTGCTTTGCCCTCTTTACCTTCAACTTCTATGGTGCCTTCTTTGATTCCAGCTCTTTCAATGTTTTCTTCTTTGGCACTTTCTTTGGTACTAGCTCTGGTATGACCCCTTCCTCAATTTGATTAGATGTGTTGGCCATAGAATAAACTGCCCTGGAGTATCATCCAATATGTAGACCTCATTAGTGGGATAGGGAACTGGTATAGTACCAAAATCTTTTCTGATGTGGTATACCGTCACCTTGACTAGGCCATGTGGAATTCTGTTCTGGTGAATTTTTGTGGCAACCAGGTACAAGATACCATGAGCGGAAGGGTTATAATGAAAACATCATACTTTTAACCCCTTATAGTACATATTCAGAAGCGTATTTGACTAGTAGAAGTATTACTTTGACTCAAAAATTATCATACCTTAGTTTTAGAACATATTAGGGTTCATTGGAATTATATACGACCCAAGTTGAAAGGAGCTAAATCTAAAATTTTAAGTCATTGTGTATATTTGTCTCACCCATAATACTAGTTCGTTGTGACTAAAGTCACCACCTTTTCTGATAATATTTTCTATGTTCATTCGTCATGACCAATTCCTTTAGTTCATAGTGACTAAACACTTATGTGTTCATTCATTGTGACTAATACCTTTATTTTGTCATGACTAAACACTCCTGTGTTCATTCGTTATGACCAATACCTTTGGTTTATCGTGACTAAACATATTTGGATCCTCGAGTACTGTTTATTGTTTGTTTTCCAGATTTGATAGTTTAAATCTAAAAAACAATAACTAAATCTAAAAAAATTGTATGAAGATGATCCAAATTTCTAATTTAATATCTTTCATTATTCTTTAAGGAAAAAAATATAAAAATGGATATTTACGGGCCTATTCAATACATTTAATTCGATGAAATTTACTGTTTATATGGTCATTTCTGAAAATTTAGTTCTCTCAATGTACAAATTTAAATAATGCATGTTACCTATAAATTTAAAGCTTGGACGTGTACTACATGTCTATCAAATTTTGTGTCCAGATTCATCCATTTACTAGGTCAAACTGAAGCTAGAACTTAATTACTCCATGACCTAGTTTTTATAATGATCACTTACTTTCATTATTTCATAATTAATTCTAGCATGCATAACTTATCATCAAACTTTATCATATTCATCTAGACATGTCTATAACATCATTTACAACTTTATTACATCAATAGACATGTACAACATTTATTTCAAATCATTTTCATAAATGGGAAACTCATATAATTCATGCTAGGACATCAACTTGTCTACTCTTCTTCTTCCATTCCTTAGCTCTTCTTCATACATAATTCCTCCATCATATTGAACCTATTAAGTTAGTTATGGGAGGGTAATATTCTAGGGAATCTCGGTAGTAAACATTACTACTTACGAATGTAAAATGTATGTTAATGCATGATATGCCATTTTACTTATACTTTCTTTAGTTAGTGACATGCTATCATGCTTTATGCTTTGTATAAAATACATGGCTATATAAAGCATATTATAAACAACATTTTCAACAATATTTAACCTGTCACAATATCATTTAAACATGTCAAATATCTCAATACATAATCATACTATATCAAGAACATAAAGGGGTAAGTTAACTACCTTATATCATAGCTTTCTCCTTTATTCTTGATCATGCTCATCTCCAAGGCTTCCTTCCTTTTTTCTATTCCCTTTCTATTTTCTCTCACTTTCATCACTTGGTCATGGCATGCTTGAAGGAGTGGAGGGGCTATTTGTAGGCTAATACAAGGTTGGATCAATGGTTAGGATTTAATCTCAGAATGGATGGCCAAGATTGCATCTTGAAAATCAATGGCCAAGATTTATCCACCTAGCTTGCTTACATCATCAATTCCTTTCCATGACATCATCCTTGTGATATCATTATGCTAGGTGGCATGCTAGGTGTCACAATCTTAAGGGAAGAAAGAAGATAAGATTGAGTCTTGATCCTTGATTTCTCTTAACAAGTTAGATTACGCCACTTGTCTTCATTTAATTAGACCATATATCTTATGGATTTGGCATGCTCTAATTGGTCCACCTAGTAGTCACTTATCCTCTTTCTATTGGTCCATATAACCATTAGTTATCATGACCATATCTACTTGCACATTACATGATCTTTTTCATTGTTACATAATCTTGCTCATCATTACATAATCTTTCTTGGCCAATACAAGTATTGCATATATCTTGCTTGCATCATTGTTTCCTCACCCTGGCACCATCCATAACATCAAGCTTACTTCTCCCTTGCATCATCCATACACATGGTGCCATCTTAAAGGAACAAGAAGGAACATCAAATGCTAGCCCTTAGATTTAGTTTACTCTCCAAGTTTACTTTACATGGCTCATATTTATTTAAATTTCTTAAGGGCTATCTGTAGCTCAAAAGATTCCCCTATCTACTTCATAAATATTCTTTAATTAGAGGAAAATTTTATGAATTTTCTTGGGTCATAAATATTCCTTTAACTATTTCTTTTTAAACTTCCCATAAAATACCTTTTACCCACATTCTAAACTTTTGACATTTCTATAGCTCATATTGTAAACCTTTCAGGGATGAGATTAATTTTATAAACTACTTTAGTCTCTTAACTATTTATTCCCTATTTTTATGTATATTTTTAGGCCTCGTCATGACTCAAATAATTATATCTAGATAAATACCTCAAACTAAGCTATTATACTAAAAATTACATTAAAGTCACATGAGGAGTATTTTTGTTATTTCTCTTCATAAAAAGGCCTTTATGCCTTATTTCCCATTTTTTAGATTTTTTTATTTTTTTTTGAATATTTTCCATAATTATCCCTATTGGCGAAAAACTTTTTGAAATTATGGGTTTGCTCCTACTCAGGCTCAACCTTATAAACTATCACTTTGAGGTCTCTACCTCAACCATAGATATGTAACTATTCCTTTTTCTCTTTCTGAGCCCTGGGACTCTTCTAGAGTCCTTAACTTTATTTACACATTCGCCCATAAGAACTTTCACTATTTGCAGTTTAGTCCCTAAAAACTCTATATGTTTCTAAGACTTCTACTTAAAGGGGCCTGTAGCCTACATATTTTAGGCTATTTTATAGGCTTTTATGCCTAAAAATTAAGGTGTGACAATAGTCCCTTTGTGTGTCTAATATAAAAACCATCTTGTTCCCCATTTCCTTAGTGTGCTTAGGGCTAATGCCAAGATTAGATTGTTAGGATACAAACTTCTCTTTATTGTCACTACCCTTCCTACTTGTCACCACAAGAGAACCCTGAAAATATGAAAGAAATTACTCAAGACAAACTACATGTTAAATGTCCCTTGAAAAGAGTAAGTGAATATTTTTTACCTCTAAACCTTGACTGATAGTGGAGAAGCCCATCATCTTCATGGCTTGGTGGAGTATGGCATCTATAACCTCACTGAGTCTCACATCAATAGCTTGCTAGAGTTTGGTATCCATATCTTGGCACATCCTTTGCAACTCCATTTGATGATGTGCAGTAAGTTCATCCTGAACCTTTTAATGCTATACAGTATGTTCATCTTGAACCTTTTGCAGCTCATCTCTAAACACTATGTCTGTAAAGGTTACACTTCTTCATGGTACGGAGCCAAAAATCTCTTTTCTGATAACTCTATTGAGGGGCTTTCTTATTCGACCTGGGTGGTTAAGTGTCCTAATAGCTATCTCTAAGATGTCCATCCCTTTTTTAAGAACAAAAAACCCTTAGGTTGCTTGTTCTTCCAGTGCATCCTAAAGCATACAAGTAATCAACATAAAATAACTGAAGAGCACATAATAATGTATATATTCTTACTATTTAAATTAATTACTTACAATCCTTTTAAGAATAGTAGCAACCTTTGAAGTGATAAATTGTCCCTTCTTAACTCTCACTGCCTTTCATTTTTGTTGGCAAGATAAATGTTGGATGGATATAGAAGGGTCTAATATAGCATCTTGTTGCTTATCCTGCAACTGCTCTTTCATCATTTTGCTCTCTAGAATTCTATACCCCTGAGACATGTAATACTAGTACATATTCTTTTTAGCTATTTCCTATTCATCTTACTCATAGCCTATGAAAATGAAATAAAGTAGATTAGTTGTCAAAATGTACATTTATTAATAACTAAGTTTATTAAAATGAAATAAAGTAGATTAGTTATTAAAATGTACATTTATTACTAACTAAGTTTATTAAAATGAAATAAAGTAGATTAGCTATTAAAATGTACATTTATTACTAAGTTTATTAAAATGTAATTTTATGTACATCAAACCTTATAAGCAGCCTCTTCCCGCAGTTGACAAAATAGTGTCCAAGCATCGTCACTAACACTGGGGTATATGTCCTTTGGATACTCTCCCATCTTACTTTCTCAAAGGTAGTCCTTTGTAAAGTTGGACTTAAAGTCTCTCCACAATTTATCACATTACTTTAAGATGCTATACCTCATGCTTACTATAGCTGGAATATCAAAATGTTACTGTATTAAATACAAAAACAAATAAAATAAAGCTATAATAATGGACAAAAACTATTAATAACTAAAGTAGACAGGTAAAATATAGAATTAGAAATGTATCAAAATGTCCTTATAAATCATATCCTTATCTTTCAGGTCTACCACCCTTCAATTGGCGTAAGCGATACTAATCTTAACGAGTGTTATATGGCTAACATAGCTGTTAAGAAATGCCCCATTTTGACCAATTGCCTTCATGTCATAATCAAACTCCATCAGTAACTTTGTGGGATATGTCCCCTCATCTGTCTTAGGCACATGTTTTATATGGGTCGGGCCTCTTTCTCTTTTATTTCCTTTCTAACAAGAACCGTGTTGACCTGAATTGTCCATGCTTTGTTAAAATAAAATAAAAAAAAAAGGTAAGAATCATACATAGTAATCAATAAACATTTATTACACATAATAAATAATCCCAAATGATAACTGAATCCATCAAACTTACTAATCAAGTTTCTTGTTAAGTAATTAAATAACTTAATTTATTAATAGTAAAAGGTATTGACTAAACGAATAGGACTTAATCAATAAATAAGCACTATATAAAAAGAAACCCACAAATTTGAAAAAATACAAATTAGAATAATATTACTTGAAGAAATGGTATCACATTACAAATTCTTTCTGTTTGTTAGCTCTTTTGCATGTTCACAAATCTTCATTCACCACCACAATTAAAGGCTTATATACCTGACTTTGCATGGAGTCAAAACCAAATTCATACCTCTAATATTCCTCATCCTACATAATTTGCACTTCTTTTTTGTTTTGCTTATATCATGGATACCTTAACAAGACAAAAATTTATTCATTTTTTCTGTTCTTATTCTTTTACATTTTGTACCTATTATTTTCTACACGATTCTCATAATATATATATATAGATCCCTCATCAAGCAGGAAATTCACTTGTTCAATTTATATTTAGATGGGAAAGAGAGGGAAAGAGAATAGAGGAATTTAATTTCCTTCCAACTCATTATAATTTTCAGTCTTATAATTACAACATACCCCCAATTTATAGACCTAAGAACCCATTAACTAACTCTCCCCCTTTTATTACATCTTCATATCAAAAGCACAATGACAAAATGCAAGAGTTTAAAGTAGAAATAAGAATTAAATTAGATAGTGAGACAATAATCCCAGCAAATAATCTCAATACTCAGACAAAGGGAGACAATAATGTTCTTTAATGTACATGCATTACTGTAGGGAAAAATGTTTACAATAAAATGCAAATGTTTCGTAGATTTATTCTCTTATCAAGGGACTTGTGGCTTTCACAATGACTTACATCTTACAACTTTCAAGGGACTTAAGACTTATGGGCTTTCATGACAATTTACAAATGTTTCAAACAATAAAATGAGTAAATAAAGAAGTTAAATTGTGACTTATGGTTTTCATGACAAAGAATGACATTAATGACAAAAGATGGGCACCGAAAATAGAAAAAAATTACCAAAAAATGACTTTCATCTAAGTCTATAGTGGTGGGTATAAGAATGGGACCACAAGTAGTTATGAAATACTCCACTCGAGTATTTTGAACTCAGGTGAAATACTTTTAACGGTGGTTTTCTTCAAAACTACCATTAAAAATATCTTTCACAGCTGTTTTTATAAAAACTTCCATGAAAGGTGCTTTAAATTGGGATTTATTTATAAAAATACCACTGCCTTTTTTTTCACGGCGATTTTGCTTATAACCGCTATGATATAGTGTTGTGATAAGTGGGTTTTTCTAATAGTGTTTATCCATTTCATTATATTATGATGATATGTTATTTTCTATCTATTGTACTTTATTAATTGTCTCATTTTACTCCTTACGAGTATATATTGACATGTATGATGAGTATGATTGCTGGTTACTGAAACGTTTGTCTCACCCCATGGTTATTAACATTTTTCAAGTGACAATCTCATCTTGGGACCTCAGGGAAGGTTTTAGAGGCTTGCTTAGTGCTATATCAATTGTATAGCCTCTTCCTTTTGATTGACTTGTGGAATAGTTGTATATTGACACAATATGGCTCATTCTACATACTCTAATATGATATAATACTTTATTTATATTTGATTATGGGAATGCGTCTTGATAATGATATTTTAAATATCCATGATAGATTTTTCTAAATTATTGATTACTTCATGAATTTTATTAAAATTGCATAGACTATCACACTATTTTTGAAATATATACATTTTAACCTAATTGTTAATATCATTAAAACTCTATAATTACCGTTTTATTAATTAATACATATATTTATAGAAAAGTACAATATTTATAATATAAAATCAAGTTTACTCTAATATCTATTTAGTTATAATATACAATTTAAGATTGAGCAATTTATGTTTTCTAAATAATTTGACTCATCTTATTCTTTTTCTATCATGATTATTTGTCGATTAAGAAAAATCTTTTTATAACTATAGGAGTTTTTGTTTTAGATTTTAGTAAAACTCTTTTCTATTATGGTTAACTCTTTCAGAATTAAGAAAAATCATTTATAACCACGATTATATTGTTGTGGATTTATATTATGAATAAAATAGGTCCAAGTAATTAATAGTATTTATAACTTAGGAGAATTTTATAGAGAATATCGCAACAAATATCATTGCAACCTCCAATCACAAGTCAGCCTCCTGAAATACCTAAGACTACAATCATATGTAAATGGTTTAGTGTATTGACCATGCATGTTGATTTTTGGTTAATGGCCATGTTGGTCTTAGGTTAGGAGGCATGTTGCTTTTTGGTTAACACCTAAACTAAAGTTGTTATTTTTTGTAAGTACTGTATAGTCAATTTGAAGACTATTGGATGATGTCATTGACAAGAGAACATTAACTTGAAGTATCATGTTAATGTGTACTTGTCACTGAACATGTGTAATTAAATTATTCTAATGTATTTGCTGGTTTTTGGTTAATGTCTACTCTAAAATTGTTTTTGTATATTCTAGAGTTGTTAGTATGAATAAATTGGTTCCCTTATCTATCTTTGTCATATTTTTAATATATTTAAAAATTTTAAAAATATTTTTGTCTATTTATTTTGACGAGTAGATTTTCTATATTTGTATGATTGATTTCAACTGGGTCAAATAATCTTAAGTATAATAAAGAAGAGTTTTTATCCATATCTAGAAGAGAAGTTGAAGCTTTTGATTCTATTAAGGCCGGATTCACTCCTTTTTGTCTAAGAGCTTCTTTTTAATCTTTTGTAGCCAAATAATTTTAACTTTTAGTTACAATTGAGTAAAATATTAACTTTAGCCGATAATTTCTTGTAACCATTCATATATTAATTAGTGACATGGATAGTAAATTTTCACTATTGTAAAATTATAATAATTAATTAGTGACCTAAACTTATGATCAATAATTTTAAGAATGGAAATCCTATAAAGACTTTATCATATATTATTTTAATCAATTAAATAATAATTTCATATTAAAAAAGAATAGCTGACAATTTTAAGCAACTGTTTTTTTTATAAGTTGTAAATAAAATAAAAGATTTTATAGAATTTAATATTTCTTCATCTAAATGAGTTGAATTGAACGTAGCCAAAGATTATTTAAGAAATGGGTTATGTATTACTATAACTTCTACTCCTAAACATGTTATGAGATTAAGAGGGAGTTTATGAAATGTTCATGAAAAAAAGTTGTATATATTTTTTCTAATTTATAATATATGACTATCGTAGTTTTATTTATTTTCTTATTCTCCTCCCTACACGCTACTATGGCCTTAATTTAGTCAAGTCAAATTCCCTTTATATAATATTATTTATCAATGGATCTGCTTGCGAGGTAATTTAATTTGTGTATTCAAAGAATTTCAATTTTTTAATACAGTTGAGTAAAATATTAAATTAAGATGATAGTTAGTAATACAGTTGAGAAAATTCCTTTGACTTTTTCAACCAACTCCTTTGTGTGTATAAAAATAAAAATATCAAATGAATAGAAATAAGATTTTAGTTTCAACCAAATTTCTTAAAATTAGTCAAAGTCAAAGATTTATGGAATGGATTTGTATATAACTTCTACTACTAAACATGTTATGTTATGAAATTAAGAGCTTGTTTATGAAATATTCATGAAAAAGAGTTGTATATTTTATTTTTACTAATTTTTAATACATACTTATCACGTTTTAATTTATTTCTTTTATTTACCTCCTCCCTTCAATGTCTTTAATTTCAAAGTTGTATATTGTTTATATTTTCATAAGTAAAAACTAATAATTGATTTTTATGTTTTTTTTAATAAGATCGAGAAATATTACTTTGCATTCGAATTCTTTTTTTTTTTTTAAATTCCTTTCCATTTTTCAATCCACTCCATTGTGTGAATCAAACCTGTTCTAAAAAAAAATCCTAAATGAGTGGAAATATGATTTCAGTTTCAACCAAAACTTCTTAAAATTTTTTAAATGTGTTTTTTCTTGTTCAAAAAAAATTCTAAATAAAGTTGACTTGCACGTAGTCAAACATGTTATGAAATTAAGAGGGAGTTTATGAAATGTTCATGAAAAGTGTTACATATTTTTCCACTATATATATATATATATATATATGCACCTATCTATCACGGTTTTATCTATTTTGTTTTTTCTCCTCCCTACAAGCTACAATGTCCTTAATTAAATGAAGTAAAATTTCAAATTTAAATTCCCTTTATATAATATTTTTCATCTTTTTATAAGTTAAATTTTGTGAAAATTAGAAAAATACCCCTATTGAATTTTTTATTGGTTGAAATGATTTAAATCATAATATTGGTACTCTATGCATGTAAAATTTGTAAAATACTGATATTTTGTGTATGTAAAAATTTATCAAGACCTTCTCACCTATAAAATTTTCAATAGAGGACTTTTCTCCAATTTTTTTCTAAATTTTTTAAATTGAACTAGGATTTTACTTTTCTTTTACTTTCCCATAAAGTTAATTTTCCAACAAAAAAAATTGATTTACTCTTCGGCCACACAAGTAATATTACTCTATAGATGTTTGGCATATTGTAGCTAAGTAATAATGAAATCTCTCATCTCCTCTCACTTCTAGTCTCTTTCATTAAAATTCCCCTTCTCTCTCTTGAGTTAAAAAGACCCTAGAAAAGAATATAAATACGAAGAATAATTAAAATGATGGAATGATATTAAATAAGAAAAACAATATTTTCTTCGCATTACTATGCTTAATAGAGTAGGCTAAAGATAAAAATCATATCAATATAATAAGAATAGACCAAAATATCTTTCATAGTAAAATATCAAGTAAATGATTCTTTTCATCTATGGAAACAATTTTGACTTTATATATATATATTATTCCATAATTGACATAGCTCATTAAAAAAAAGGAAAATTTGTGATGAAAACAATTTCAATTCTCTCAAAGGTTTGATGAAATGGAGACGGAAATGTAATCAAATTTATGTCTAGAAAAAAAGAACTTTGAATGAGTCATTTGTTAAGAGATGATATTTCGACTACTACGTAACTAACAAAACTTGTTCATAGACTTTAAGGAGATTTTCGTCTCCATATCCATCTCCCTCTTATAGGCAACGATAAGTAGGATGATGAAAGGAAACAAGATGTTTTATGTCCCATGTTTTTATTTTTCTAGCTTGAGTTTATGAGTTTATATTTCATAAAAAATAAAACAAGATTTCAAATATGGTAATTTATTTTCATTTCCTTTAGTTAGTTTTTCTTAGAAGCAAACATGCTGCGAGCTTTTTTGTTTAGAAATTCTAAAATGATAAAAAAAATATGGTACTTCATTTTCATTTACTTTAGCTAGATTCATGAAAGGGTTATTTCTTAGCTCTTGTTTAGGCCGTAGGGATACCCTTAATATACATAGAAAAAGAAAAAATAACCTTGTAACTTTCACTTGTTTTATTGATCATACCTCAGTGCTACTTATGGTTAGCATGAGTATCAAAACTAAATTCTATTATAGCATGAGTATGAAAACTTTCACTCATCTATTTATTTTTTCCTTTGTTTTGTTTTTAAGAATTAGTAGAGCATTTAAAATATGTGAATTTAGAGACTAAACAGGGGGAATCGATAGATCTTCTAGCTCAATAATTTTTTTGTATTCAAACAATTTCAATTTTTAATTACACTTGAATAAAATATTAAATTAAGATGATCATTAGTTAGTTAGTTAGTCACAATATAAACTCAAGATCAAAAATTTTAAGAAAGAAAGTCCTATACTCCTATAAAGATTATACCATATATTATTTTATTCAAATAATTTATTTTATTTATTCAAGGAATGATGGCAATACATTAAAGAAGAATAGTTGACAATTTTAAACTATTTTCCTTTTGTTTTTGTTTTATTTATTTATTGCAATCCAAACTACTTAATAAATCTAGAGACAATAACTTATATTTATTTAAACTGTAAATTTAAAAGAAGTAAATAAAATAGAAAAAAGACTTCATAGAACTTGATATTTCTTTCAACATTATAGTTTCCCATCAACTTGCACCTGCATTGAAATTAAAAAGAAAAGACATTAAATAAAATAATAAAAAAAAGATGTTGAAACTCCTAATCAATTAGCCCTTTTTTAATTGTTTTCCTCCATAACTTATTAGTTGTGATGGGATCATTAAAATTTATCTCTTTTATTAGGTAAAATCGACTTGCTTAAAAAATAAAGGTTTCTATGGAAGACAATTTTCCTATTCTTATGTTAAAACAAATAGAATAAACTCTTTGTTTGGCTTGAAGAGAACGAAGTGAAGAGAAAGATGGAAAAAATTTATTGAGTTTGATTTTTTTTTTAAAAAAAAGATAAGTGGAGTTATAAAATTTTAATAGAGAGAAAACTGTAAGAAAAATTAGTTGAAAACTTTCAACCCCATTATTATCTATTTTAAAATCAAAATAGATAAAACTTTCCATCTCTCTCTTCTCCATTCCGCTCAAACAAGAACAAAGGGTTAGAAATTTTAAAACACATAAAAGTATGTTAAAATAGCAAGCCTTATTTCGTTAAATGATGTTAACCATATAGATCATATATATTCAATGCTATTGTGCTATATTAATAATAAATTTTTTGACTATATGATAAGCCAAAACATCTCATTCAATAAATATAATAAAAGTAACAAATTACCTGACATATGAATAGGTTGTAATTGTTTAATTTTGGCCGTAGCTGGCATTGTCTTCCATATCAGATTTCTTATTCTCTGTTGAGTTTGAAATTTCAGTAATTTTATGAGTGTTACCATAACTAACATACTCATTAAGAGTTGATTTCTTACTCTTGTTTAAGCTTGAATCTTGAGAAGAGCTCTTATAGGAATCACCATGCCCCATAAGGTCTTCAAGATTTTCCGTTTTGGGCCTTTGTTGAGAAGAGCTCTTATAGGAATCACCATGCCCCATAAGGTCTTCAAGATTTTCCTTTTTGGGCCTTTGTTGAGAATCACTCATTTTCCCTCAACAAAAAATAATATAGCAACACTAAATATTTTGGGATTTATAATCTTTGTTTCTTCCTTATCTTGATTTGCTCTTTGCCTTTAGTTGTGGAATTTGTTGTTGTATTTATAGAGATTTTAGACGTGCGTATGCAAATGAACATTTTTGTGAAAATGTGTCTAAATTACTAGAAAATTTGATCAAAATTTTCTCATGTTTTCTTCAATGCCTTTCAAAATTGTTGCATTTTTGTGAAAAATACCTTAATGAAGTTTTCTTGTTCACATAGTGGTCAAAGGTTAATGAAAAGTGCCTGCAAATGCAAACTCGCGAAGATTTGTACAAATTAAGAAGTGTATATATGCAAATGAAAATCTTGTAAAAAAATATATCTAAATTTCATCAAATTAAATGTTTCACGCATCAAAAGTTTTAGAAGGTTTATGAAAGTTATATTAAATATTGGTTAAAAGTTTATGAAATTTCTATTTCTAAATAGTTTATAATGTAACATTAATGTTTATCTTAATACTTAGATTCTATAATCCAAGGAAAAAAAGTTTTAAAAGCTTGACATAATTCATCGAAATTGTTTTTTATTTATGACAAATATATCAAGATATATAATATTTAGGAAAATATAATTCATTAGTCCTTATTGTTTCACAAATTAGATAATGTGATTTTGTTTTCTTTTTATTATGTAATTTTAGTGCATTTTCGCATATTTATTAATTAGAGTTTATATTAATACTAATTAATCGACACCGACACATAAATTGCCACAAAATATAAAATAAAAAAAAGTTTTTTTAAGAATAAAATTGATTCATTACCAGCATACTTCAATTAATGGTTAGTAATGATTGCATACTTCAACATTTTTAATAAAAAATGTCTATAAGTTTTTTCTATGTAATTATTTATAAATAGAAATTGAGAAAACTATAAACACTCAACAACAAAATTATAAAAATTCAATTAAAATGAAGTGAAATCATATAAGAGCTTGCGTATTAATTTTTTTTAATGTTTATTGTGCTCTTGGCATCATTATTTAACAATAATAATTTATTTTTACTTTTTTTCCCATAGATAGAAACACTATTTTGCATCCAAGAGTTTTTTAAGAAAACTCCTTTCGCTTTTTCAACCTATTCTATTGTGTATATCAAAATATTGAATGAATGGAAATGAGATTTTAGTTTTAACCAAATTTCTTAAAAAAAATTAAATGAGCTGACAGCCATGTAGTCAAAGTCAAAGATTTATGAAATGAGTTATATATTATTATAACTTCTATTCTCAAACATGTTATGAAATTAAGAGGGAGTTTATGAAATGTTCATGAAAAAGAGTTGTATATTTTTTCCAATTTATATATATATGCGCCTATCACAGTTTTATTTATTTTGTTTTTTCTTCTCCTTAAATGTCCTTAATTAAATTAAGTAAAATTTCAAAGTTAAATTCCTTTGTATAAAATTGTTTATCTTTTTATAAGTAAAATTTTGAAAAAAATAGAGAAAGCCAATATTGATGAGAATGACCTAAATTAGAATATAAAGACTCTATGCATATAAAATTTGTAAAATACCGATACAATGTGTGTAAAAATTTATCAGCACCTTCTCATATATAAAAATTTTAATGGAGGAATTTTCTTTAATTTTTTCTAAAACTTTTTAATTAGAATTAGAATTGTTACTTTTCTTTTACTTTCCCATAAAGTTAATTTTTCAACAATAAAAAAATTGATTTACTCTTCAGACAAGCAAGTAATATTACTCTATAGTATGTTTGGCATATTGCAACTAAGTAATATTAAAATCTCTCATCTGCTCTCACTTCCCATCCTCTTCATTAAAATCCCTCTCTTCCTCTTTGTGGAGTCAAAACGACCCTAATGGAATGGAATGATATTAAATAAGAATAACAAATTAGAGTAGGACAAAGATAAAAATCAAACCAATATAATAAGAATATACCAAATTATCTTTCATAGTAAAATATAAAGTAAATCATTCTTTTCATCTGCGGAAACATTTGACTTTATATAAATAAATAAATATTATTCCATAATTGACATAGCACATTAAAAAAAAAACGAAATTCTGTGATGAATTTTTTTTATTGCAAAAGCTCAAACACCACAAGTTTGTATAAAATTTGTTATAAATCTATCAAAATTTTTGTTTTTCTTGGTAGAATGGACTAAGAAACAATTTCAATTCTCTGAGGCTTAATGAAATGGAAAAGGAAATGTAATCAAATTTATGTCAAGAAAAAAAAGAATTTTAAATATGAGTCATGTGTTAAGAAATGACATTTTGGCTGCTACATAACTAGTAAAACTTTTCCATGGACTTGCCGTCTCCTTATCCATCTCCCTCTTATAGGCAACGAGAAGTAGGATGATGAAGGAAGCAAGATGTTCTATGTCTCATTTTTATTTTTCTAGCTTGAGTTAATGAATTTAGATTTCATAAGAAAAAAAAAAGATTTCAAATATGGTAATTAGGGTTTATGTGAATACTGATTAAGCGGCATGTAAGTTGCCACAAACATGTACCAAAATTGAAAATTATATTACAAAAATTGTTAGTTTTATATAAACATGCATGAAAATTTTCAAAAAAAGCTTTCTTATATACAAAAATATGCTCCATTTCTTAGGAACTAATTAATTGTTTATTTTTGTAGAATAACTAGAAATAATTAATTGGTTACTTAAATTATGTCTTTTGCTTTACATTTCTTATATTACGTCATTTTAGTGCATTTTCTCATAGTTTATTAATTAGATTTTATGTGAATACCAATTAATCCACACACATAATTGTTACAAAATATAAAATAAGGAGATATTTTAAACATATATTATGTACATAATTCTTATATTAGGTGTATGTTAAGTGAAAGTCACATTATCAACTACTAATTAATGTCGTTTGCCTTATAAATTAATAAATTATGAATACATAAACAAATATTTGTAATTGACCAAACTATAAAGACTCAATAAAAAAATATTATAAAAATTTAACTAAAATGAAGGGAAATTATATAAAAGCTTGCATAATAATTTTTTAATGTTTATTGTGCTCTTGGCATCATTAATTAACGATAATAATTTATTTTTATGTTTTTCCCCATATATAGAAAACATTTTTTTACATTCAAACATTTTTTAAGAAATTCCTTTTGATTTTTCAACCTACTCCATTGTGTGCATCAAAATATCAAATGAGTGGAAATGAAATTGTAGTTTCAACTAAATTTCTTAAAGTTTTATAAATGGGTTGACAACCACGTAGTCTAATTTAAAATTTTATAAAATTAAGATGTTGTTTATGAAATGTTCATGAAAAAGAGTTGCATATTTCTTCAATGCCTTTCAAAATTGTTGCATTTTTTGTGAAAATGCCTTAATGAAGTTTTCTTGTTCACATAGTGTGGTCAAGGTTAATGAAAAGTGCCTGCAAATGCAAACTCTTCCGAAGATTTGTACAAATGTAGAAATGTATATATGCAAATGAAAATTTTGTGAAAAATGTGTCCAAATTTCATGAAATATTTTACCAAATTTATTTTTGTGATAAATGAGGGTTAAACCCAAACTGCAAACTAAATTAACTAATGGGAAACAATTCATAAACTCTCTTTAGCCACTAATGCCTCAAAACAAGGTGGGCAAGTTCCCAAAAAAGATGACCTGGATAATGCTTGTTTAGCCAATAAATCTGTAACCTAATTAACCTTCATAAGATAAAACATTATTTTGCATTCAAACTATTTTTTTTTAAATTCCTTTCCCTTTTTCAATCTACTCCATTGTGTGAATCAAATGGGTTCTAAGAAATTAAAATCTCAAATGATTGGAAACTAGATTTCAGTTTCAACCAAAATTTCTTGTAATTTTCTAAATGAGTTGACTTGCACTCATTCAAAGATTTATGAAATGGATTGTGTATTACTATAACTTCTACTGCTAAATATATTATGGAATTAAGAGGGAGTTATATATGAAATGTTCATGAAAAACATAAAAAGAGCTGTATTTTTTTTTCTAATTTATGTTAATATACGCATATCACAATTTTATTTATTTTCTTTTTCTCCTCCCTAGAAGCTACAATATCCTTAGTTTAATAAGTCAAATTTCAAACTCCCTTTATATAATATTCTTTATCTTTTTATAAGTAAATTAAATTTTAGATTCATATGTAAAAACATTTTTGACTTTATATATACATTTTATTCCATAATTGACATAGCTTGTTACTAAATAAACAGGAAATTTGCGACAAAATTTTATTTCAAAAGCTCATCTGTCACAAATTTCATTCTAAATATGTCATAAAATTTTGTTTTTCTTGGAGGTGCGGACTTCCATTTTCACTAACCAATTTCAATTCTCTCTCAAAAGGTTTAATGAAAATGGAAAAGGAAATGAAATTAATTTCTTCTCAAGGAAACAAAGGATTTCACCGTACTTTATTTTCATTTCTTATAGTCATTTTTTCTGTGAAGCAAACCCGCTGCTAATTTTTTTTTAAAAAATGTTATAGAATAATCAACATAAATTGAGCGTCTCATATATGGCAATATTTATGAAATGGGTTGTGTATTTCCACAAGAATTAATTCTTGATTAATCAACATAAGAAAGAGATTGAATTTCATATGGTAAGAATATTATACGTTTTGGCGCGTTTGACCTATTTTCTTGAAAATTTAACGAAAGAAATTCTCAATTTCAAGTTGAGAAAGAATGCTATTAGGTTAATAATTAATTTTTAAATTTGATAAAATTTATTAAGTTAGTTAATTGTTAAAAAAATGTGTTAGATTTTCTAAGATATTACTTTTAATTATTTACATTAGAAATTAATTACGTGATATAAAACTCTCTTAATATGTTCAATTGATTAAAAAAATTGGGGAAAATTATAAAGTTATGACATAAATAGATTAATGTTTTATATTTAAAACTAAAATAAATTTTTACTAATTTTTATATTTAGGATGAGAGGGAATATTTTTAATTTTTTTACCAATTATTATTTCCAAATTAACAACACAAAATATTAGTCTAGAAATTATGAAAGGAAGTTATGGAGTAAATTATTCCACATGAATAATAAAAATGGCACAAGGTATAGGGAAGTGCACTTTATTGGAAAATATGAAAACTTTTTATATTTTAAATTTCAAAATGTTAAGAATACCTTTAGGCTTTGTTTGGTTTAGCTAAGGGGAGGGTATGTTAGGTTAATTTAAGGGAGGATAGGGAAAGGTAGGGGAGATTAATTAATGATATTTTTTGTTTGGTTCGGAAGGGGAGGGAAGGGGAGGGGAGAGAAGTTAATTAGAAGTTGACAAATATACCCTTATCTCTTTATTTAAATTTATTTACTCTTTATTTACAATATTTATATCAAAATTATTTTGTTTTAATTTATAAATCTTAAATTTTTTATCCCATTTATATATATAATAAAATTAATAAAATTAAAAAATATGATAAAATTTTAACATTGCTTCTTATTAATTTTATAATTATTATATATTTTAATATAATATATAAATAATTTATTAAGTTTATTAAGTTTTAGCAATTAAAAAAATTTGGTGTGAAAAAAATAAAAAAAAAGGCTTGAGGGTACAATTGAAATATTAAAAATACATAAATGGCAATTTAGTCATAAAAGTGTAAAAAATTTCTCTCCCCTCAAAAACCCCCCACTTTTGGAGGGGAGGTGAGGGAGGGGAGGGGAGCACTAAATGACAAAAAATATCCACTCTCCTCCCCTCCCCTCCCTTCTAAAACCCTCCAACTAAATAAAGCTTTAACTAAATAAAAAACGAAGGTTGTATGGTCATGTATGTAATACAAAATTCATATGTATATCATGTATCCACAAATCTTTAGGATTATTTTGGGTAATGCGTTTGTCTAAAAGATTGTTAAATAAGTAAATATTAAATATGATAAAAAAAACTTAAAATTAATCTATATGTTAAATACTTTTTAACAACAACAACAATAGCAAGCCTTATCCCATTAAATGGGGTCGACTACATGGATTATACCACGTTATTATGCTCTATAAAAAACTAAATCCTTAGATAGGTTATTGACCAGAAGATCCCGCTCAATGACCTCTTTGAGCGTTCTCTTTGGCCTTCATCTACTCATTTTAACTGGTGTCCATACTATTTGATTTATCCTCTTCACTGGCACATCCCTTGGCCTTCTTTGTACGTGTCCAAACCACTTAAGATGGTTCTCTACCATTTTCTCTTCAATAGGTGCCACTCCATCTCTTCCCTGTATATGTTCATTATGAATTTTATCTTTTCTTGTATGCCCACACATCCATCTCAACATCCTCATCTCAGCTATCCCAACTTTATGCTCTTGCTGTCCTTTTAAAGCCCAGTATTTACTTCCATAAAGCATTGCTGGTCTTATAACAGTGCGATAAAACTTTCCTTTTACTTTATTTGGTACTTTTCAATCACATATAACCCCAGTAACCTTTCTCCATTTAAACCACTTGGCTTGAATTCTATGATGAAAATCATCTACAATTTTACCGTCCTTATGTATAATTGATCCCAAATATTTGAACTTATCTATTTGTGGAATAACTTGATCTCCTAGTCTGACCTCTAAGTTACTTCTAACTTGCCTCTTATCAAAATTACAATGCATATATTCAGTCTTACTTCTACTCAGATGAAAATCCTTCGACTCTAAAGTACTTCTCCACAAGTTTAAAATTAATCTCTTCTCTTGACTTTGCCACAAGAACTATATTGTCCACAAGAAGCATGCACTTAGGGATTTCTTCTTGAATAGGCTTAGTTAGAACATCCACTACTAGATTAAATAAATTAGGACTTAAGGATGATCCCTAATGTAGACTAATCCTTATGAGAAAATCCTTTGTTTCGCCCCCAGACGTTCTTACAGTAGTTGTTATCCCCTCATACATATCTTTTATTGCCTTGATATATGCCATGCGTACACCTTTCTTTTCCAAAGCTTTCCAAAGCACCTCCCTTGGCACTCGATCATATGCTTTTTCTAAGTCAATGAAGACCATATGCAAGTCTCTTCTTTTAGTCCGGTACCTTTCCATTAACCCCTTAATAAATAAATCGCCTCTATTGTATACCTACCTAGCATGAAACCACACTGATTCTCAGTAATATCAGTCTCTAATCTTAACCTATGTTCAATTACCTTTTCCCACAATTTCATAGTGTGACTCATAAGCTTTATCCCCTGTAGTTTGCACAATTTTGAATATCCCATTTATTTTTGTAAATAGGAACTAAAATACATTTCCTCCAGTCATCTGGCATTTTCTTAGAACTTAATATCACATTAAAAAGTTTAGCAAGCCACACCACCTCCACTTCACCTAAACACTTCCAAACTTCAATAAGAATACCATTAGGTCCAACATCTTTACTATTTTCCATTTTCTTAAGTGCCTCTTTAATGTCGCCAACACGAATCCTACAGTAAAAAGCCAAATTTAGTTCAACTTCTCGTGTTAAATGCTCTAGCTCATAACTTGATCCTCCTCCCTCGTCATTAAACAATTTGTGAAAATAGGTCTCCCACACCATTCTTTAATATCATTATCTGCAACCAAAATATTACCTTCTTTATCCTTAATACATCGTACTTGATACAAATCCCTTGATTTCCTTTCCCTGTCTCTTGCAATCTTATAAATCTTTCATTCTCTTGATTTTGTCTCTAACTCCTTATAAAATTCCTCAAAAGCCTTAAAATGAGCTGCACTCACCGCCTTCTTAGTCTCCTTCTTAGATAAATGATACTTTTCCCAATTTTTGATATTATTACATAAGTGTATAGCTTTAAAACAGTCTCTCTTGTACTTAACTTTTTATTGTACGTCCTTGTTCCACCACCAAGTCTCCTTATCTCGTCGACCAAAACCTTTAGATTCTCCCAAAATTACTTTAGCAACCGCTCAACCTTCTCAGCCATTTCCTTCCACATGATATTAGCATTTTCCTGTTCCTCCCAAATCCTTTCATTTAACATAGTTCTTTTAAAAGTTTCCCTCTTCTCCCCCTTTAGCTACCACCACTTGACTATTGTATTTAAAACATGTCATCGCTTTTCATTCCTACACTTAATACGCACGTCAAGGACCATTAACCTATGCTGGGTTATCACTCCGTCCCCTGGAATCACTTTACAATTTGTACAAAGTCTTCTATCATGATTCCTAACCAAAAAGAAATCAATCTGTGACCTGTGGACCCGACTCTTGTATATGATTAAGTGCTCCTCCCGCTTCTTAAAGCACGTATTAACAATCTTAAGGTTGTAAACTAAGGAAAACTCAAGGATAGATTGCCCTTCATTATTAATTTCTCTAAAACCAAAACCATCATGAGCCACTGCATATTGCCCTACTTCCTTACCAACATGACCATTAAATGCATTTTAACAATATATGAAATAATTATTTAAAAATTCTACGCAAGCATTTATCAAAATTGAAAATTATTTTTTTAATAAAAAATTTTAGGTGAGTTTAACACCGGTCATCTACTAAAGCAGGGTATAGCTATAGGATTCAGAAAGTGTTTACAGAGCACTTATGAGATCATCTATCATAGGAGCCCTCATAATGGCAGCGGGAATCGAACTCGTGCTCTTGTGAGAAATGAGTCTATTTATTACTATCTGTGTCTACTCTCATATACAAAAAAAAATGAAAATTATATTACCCGAACATCTATCATGTAAAGATTGATTTTTCAAGATTTGGGCTTTTCTAGCACAAAATATGCCCAGTAACGTTGTCCCTTGAATATGACATTTATGTATAACGGTTGATATTATATTTTTTTGGTAAAACAATGGATAATATTATATTATTAAGTGAATCATGGATAGTCATACATAATTATATATAACATATAATCTAAAAATATATATTATTAATTATATAGGAAATAAATAATTTTAAAGTTTATATTTAAACCTCATATGATGGTTAAAAATACAAATTTACAATATAATATTTAAATACTATTGTTATGAAAAATTATTATTAATACATCCTTATTTAAATATTCATAAGAAGATTTGAAAAGTTAATTTTGAATTGACCTAATCAATGTCTTCTTATTTCTTTCTTTATCTGTTTAAGAGAATATTTTCATGTGATTTGTCCTCTCCCCTTTTCATACTTTCTTTTTATTTAGAAATCAAATAATTAATTTATAAATATTAAATAATTATTTAAATTAGTTTTTAAAATATCCCCTCTAATCATTTTTATTGAAAACTATTTCTATTAATGAAAACTCGCAACTAAGAGTAATAGTTTAAAAAAATTATAAATTTAGAAGATAAAGTAATTAAGTTTTTATATTTATTATTAAAATAAGCATAAACTAGTTCATATATTTAAGATCTAATATAATATTATAGTCTTTTTTTTATCAGCCTTGAAAGTTTACTTATCCACATGGTCAAATAGATATAATGTTCTTGCATGTTTCATTTATCTAGACACAACCCATTTTTCTTCCTGTCAATTTGTTTATAACATCATAATACATGCCTGCACATATTATATATGTCATATAAATCATTCATTCACTAATATTATTTAGCTAAATTTCTCTTTTCAACTTTCTTATGGACATCTTCATAACCTTTTCCTTTTAAGAGAAAAATTAATGAGAAAATGTTAATTTAAAAAATGAAAGTGCTCACCATTTATAGTAGCAATTACCGGCCCTCACCCTTCACTTTTGATTCTTTTTCCCTTTTGATCCCAACTATGGTATTAAAATCAAACTTGGATTGTATGGTCAAACTAATGAATGAATTGAACAAGTGTTTTTGATCAGTTTGTTCAAGAATTGTGGACAAATGATTAAGTTGAATTATATATATATATTCTTTTGCTAGAACTTGGAAACAATGCCATTTAGGTTAAAAATTGGAAAAAACCTATTTACTAATATCTATATAATTTTAGTTTATTTTGTTAGCACAGTTAAAAACACGATTTAAGAGATGGGGGTACTAAATCAGGAAGAGTTAAAGAATTTAATTAAGAGAAAAAAAATACACTGTATAAAATTAAAAATTAAAGAAAAATATAGGTACCTACAAAATAATTTTTCTTAAAATTATAACAAGTTGTCAAATTTATGTTTTAATAACTTGGTTAGATTATAGGGAAAATGATAAAAAGAGACTTTGGAAAATAGGAAAACTCAAATTTGGACTCTAATATTTGCAAATAACATAGATATGTGAGGATCCATGATGGAATTTTTGAAGTTATGGATGAAAAGACCAAAATGCCCTCCATTTTTTGCTTTTCCCTCACTATTCCGTCATCGAATATAGTGGTATGCTTCAAATGTCGGCGTGGCTAACTCTGCCACCACTTCTAGATTTCTCTAGACACATGAGGTTCAACCGCATTTGAAGGACTCCACTCTGCATCATCATTGCTCATTTCCTCGCTCACACCTCCATCCTCATTTCTTCACTTCATTATTCTGACTCTTCTCTCTCTATAGCCTATATTCCTCTCTGAAGCAGTCATCGATGACTGTGTGGTAAGGATGACGGTGGTGATGTAACATCAATGAGAAGAAGACAAGTGCTCTCCAAAGAAGAAGGCAAAGGGTAGAAGTTCATATGAACCTTTAATAATAGAGTTAATTAGAGACTACTCTAATATTGATACAGAGAGTCATGGCTATAAGAATGAAGTGGTAAAATATTTGAGAGGAGCTATTGAATTGATTGTTATGTGTGGGAATATTCCAAATAATGCTAAAGTGAATTGTAGTCGTGCTAATAGTGGGAAAGATAAGTTTGACTGACCTACAGTGGAAACTTTCCTTAGAAACTTCTTATAAATTGCATGTGAGATCAATACCTATATTAGACTGGATCCTAACTATTGTATTCATTCAATATGCTTTCATGCATATTTTGGCATCTATTCTTCAATGGGTTTTGGATATTCACTCGTTATGTGTTCTGGGTGTCTAATACATATTATTTCAATCTTTTATTTGGAGACTTGATGATGATAACACTACAAATTCTTCCAACATCAGCAACTATAGTTAGACTCCTGTGATAAAAACAAGAAATTTTGTTAGATAAAATTGGTTATGCTTTAGTCTAAAGTTCTAGGTCAATGGGAATATATGCATGTTATGCATATGGTGGTTTTTCTACTGATAAAGTTCTAGCTCAATAGAGAATATATCCCAACAAAACTTGTTGGGCCTCCTAGAAGACCTACGACTACAAGGGTTGAATCACAATTCCAAAACAAAAAGATACACTATTGCTGGTTTGAATCATACTCCAATCATGGAAATGGTTTAGTGTATTGACCATGTTGGTTTTTGGTTAATGGCCATGTTGATTTTTCTTGAATGGTCATGTTGGTTATAGGTTAGTTGGCATGTTGGTTTTTGGTTAGTGCATAAACTAAAGTTGTTATTTTTTGTAAGTAGTGTATAATCAATTTGAAGACTGTTGGATGATGTCATTGACAAGGGAAAATTACGTGGAAGCATCATGTTAATGCTTACTTGTCACTGAACATGTGTAATTCAATTATTGTAACATAGTTGTTAGTTTTTTGTTAATGACTACTCTAAAGTTGTTATTGTATATTCTATAGTTGTTAGTATGTATATATTATTCATTATGTTAATACCATATTATTCTAGTTAATACCTATATCATTATAATTAATAGTACATACATATTTTTATAATAGTAAATGTTAATTTGGATTCTAAATAAGGACTTGGTAATATTGAATCTATTGTTGGTAACCCTTATTTCATTATTGTTAATCCCTATATCGTTCTACTTAATAATGCCTATATATTCTAAATAATAACTTAGTAATATCGAATCCATTATTGGTAATACATATTTCATTGTTATTAATACATATATAGTATTTCACGATGCATTGTATCATTTTAATTTTGTTTATAGGTTTTCTATCTTTTACCTTTTCAAAAAGATGTTTTCTAATGAGGTAATAGAATATTATTCAATCGAGTTTAAAATACTTCCACTTTTAGTCTTGTTTATTTTTCTGATCGTTTAGTTAATGATTAGGAATAGCCAAACATATCTCGAGTTAAAATTAATGCTAAAATAGACAAAACTCAACTTTAGTTTAGTGGTACATAATATCCCTAGTATTTAAAATTTTAAATAAGGACCTCTATGTTTTGTGTTTTAATTATTAAGACCCTATCATTTAAATTGCCATTAAAACTAATAGTTTTTACTATGTCATACTTTTTATATTTTTAATTATATATCACTTCATTTAAAAAAATAACATTTGGCACTTGACATATAATTTTAGTTTTTTTCAAATACTTATATATAAAATATTTAAATAACACTTTATATTTGACATGTAATTTAAATATTTTCTAAATATTTAAAAATAAAAAGTACTTAAAATATTTATTTGACCATGTTTAAATAAAAAATATAAACTACTTAGAATTATATGTAAATTGCTAAGTGTTATTTTTTGAATGACGTGATATATAATAAAAAATATTAAACTTATGATATGACAAAAATTATTAACTTTAATGACAATTTATACATATGAAGGAAAATTTTCAAAAAACTTTATTATATACAAAAATATGCTCCATTTCTAAGGAACTAATTAGTTGTTTATTTTTCTAGAATAACTAGAGATAATTAATTGGTTACTTAAATTATGTCTTTTCTCTGTCAATTTATCGCCTTTATGTTAAAGCCATTTCTTGTCAAAGATTTTTGGCCATGAATCTTATGCGTAATGATAAATCTTTGATGAGCACCCAAACCAATTTCCTTACCACAATATGTGTCGTATTTTTAATTTGTTTAAAAATTCATAAAATATTTTTGTCTATTTATTTTTATGAACATATTTTCTTTATTTTTATTATTTATTTCAACTGAATCAAATAAGCTTAAGCATGATAAAGAAGAGTTTCTATCTATGTGTATAAGAGAACATGAAGCTTTTGGTTCTATTAAGGCCGGATTCACTCCTATGTCTTCTTTTTTTTTCTTTTTTAAGAATTCATAAACTATTTAAAATATTTTATTAGCACAAATCAATAGATTTGTTTGCCAAGTAATTTAATAAACCTTAATAAACCAAACTACTTAATACACCTTGAGACAATACCTTACATTTATTTATCCCACAAATTTAAAAGAAGTAAATAAAATAAAGACTTTATAAAACTTTATATTCCTTCCTGTATCATACTCCCCTGACAGTTTAAACCTGCATTAAAATTAAACAAATAAAAAATAAAATCATCACAAAAAAGTGTTAAACTCCATTTTTTGGCCATGTTTAATTTTACTTTTTATGCCCACTTATCAACCTCATGATGGGCATACATTAGTCAAGATGGTTAAATTTTGCCTTTTTATTGTGTTTATTAGATGAGGTAAAATTGACTTTCTTAAAAAATAATGGTTTTCATGAACTCATATAAACTCATGATCAATAATTTTAACAAAAACAATCCTATACTCATATAAAGACCATATCATATATTATTTTAATCAAATAATTTGTTTTATTTATCCAAGGGATGATGGAAATACATTAAACAAGTATAGTTGACAATTTTAAACTAGTTTCTTTCTTTCTTTTTTTCTTTTTGCCATCCAAATTACTTAATAAACCTAGAGACAATAACTTACATTTATTTAAACCACATATTTAAAATAAATAAATAAAATAAAATAAACTTCCTAGAACTTGATATTCCTTTCAGCATCATAGTCCCCTGTTACCTGCATGTAAATTAAAAAGAAAAGACATCAAATAAAATAATAACAAAAAGTGTTGAGACTCCTAATTAATTAGTCCTTTTTAATTGTTTTTCCCAATAACTTATCAGCCTCATTATGGGAGCATTAAAATTTGTCTCTTTTATTAGCTAAAGCTAGCTTTCTTGAAAAATAAAGGTTTCCACATGGAAGGGAGTTTTTCTATTCTCATGTTAAAATAAATAGACCAAACTCTTTGTTTGGCTTGAGGAGATTGGAGGGAGGAGAAAGAACAGAATATTTTATCCAGTTTGATTTAAAGAAAAAAAAAAGATAAGTGGAGTTATAAAATTTTAATAGAGAAAAAAACTTTCAACCCCATTATTTCTCCATTTTTAATCAAACTCGTTAAAGTTTTTCATTTCTCCCTTTCTCCTCGAACAAAAACAAAGAGTTAGAAAATTTAAAGCTCATAAAAGTATGTTAAAACAACAATAAACCTTATTTTACAAAGTGATGTTAGTTATATAGATTATATATATACAATGTCATTGTGTTCTATTAATAACAATTTTTTAATATCTCATAAACCAAAAATATCATTCAATAAATATAATAAAAGTAACAAATTACCTGACATATGAATAGATTGTAATTGTTCAATTTTGGCGATAGCTGGCATTGTCTTCAATACCAGATTTCTTATTCTGTATTGAGTTTGAAGTCTCACCGTTTCATGAGTGTTGTCATAACTAACATGCTCAGTAAGAGTTGATTTCTCACTCTTGTTTAAGCTTGAATCTTCAAAAGAGCTCTCATTAGAATCACCATACCCCATAAGGTCTTCAAGATCTTCTTTTTTGGCCCTTTGTTGGGAATCACTCATTTTGCCTCAACAAAAAAAAATATAGCAACACTAAATATTTTGGGATTTATAATTTTTGTTTCTTCCTTATCTTATTTTGTTCTTTGCCTTCAATTGTGGAATTTGTTGTTGTATTTATAGAGATTTTAAACGTGTGTAAGCAAATGAACATTTTTGTGAAGATGTGTCTAAATTACTTGAAAGTTTGATCAAAATTTTCTCAAGTTTTCTTCAAAGCCTTTCAAAATTGTTGCATTTTTGTTAAAATCCCTTGAAGTTTGCTTGTTCATCTAATGGTCAAAGGTAAACAAAAATTGCCTGCAAATGAGATTTATGTTTTTCTTGGCATCATTATTTAGTGATAATAATTTATTTTTATGTTTTTCCCCATAGATAGAAAACATTATTTTACATTCAAACTTTTTTTAAGAAAATTCCTTTCGATTTTTCAACCTACTTTATTGTGTGCATCAAAATATCAAATGAGTGGAAATGAGATTTTAGTTTGAACCAAATTTCTTAAAGTTTTATAAATGGGTTGACAACCACGTAGTCTAAGTTAAAATTTTATAAAATTAAGATGTTGTTTATGAAATGTTCATGAAAAAGAGTTGCATATTTCTTCAATTCCTTTCAAAATTGTTGCATTTTTGGGAAAATGCCATAATGAAGCTTTCTTGTTCACATAGTGGTCAAAGGTTAATGAAAAGTGCCTGCAAATGCAAACTCTTGTGAAGATTTGTACAAATTTAGAAGTGTATATATGCAAATGAAAATTTTGTGAAAAATGTGTCCAAATTTCATGAAAAATTTTACCAAATTTTTTTTGTTATAAATGAGAGTTAAACCCAAAGTACAAACTAAATTAACTAATGGGAAACAATTCATAAACTCTCTTTAGCCACTAAAGCCTCTAAACAAGGTGGGCAAGTTCCCAAAAAAGATGACATGGATAATGCTTGTTTAGCCAATAAATCTGTAACCTGATTAACTTTATAAGATAAAACATTATTTTGCATTCAAACTATTTTTTGAAATTCCTTTCCCTTTTTCAATCTACTCCACTGTGTGAATCAAATGGGTCCTAAGAAATTAACATCCCAAATGATTGAAAATTAGATTTCGGTTTCAACCAAAATTTCTTCTAATTTTCTAAATGAGTTGACTTGCACACAGTCAAAGATTTATGAAATAGGTTGTGTATTACTATAATTTCTACTACTAAACATATTATGGAATTAAGAGGGAGTTATATATGAAATGTTCATAAAAAACAGAAAAAGAGTAGTATTGTTTTTTAATTTATGTTAATATACCATATCACAATTTTATTTATTTTCTTTTTCTCCTCCCTACAAGCTACAATGTCCTTAGTTTAATCAAGTCAAATTTCAAAGTTAAACTCCCTTTATGTAATATTGTTTATCTTTTTATAAGTAAATTAAATTTTAGAATTAGATTTATAATTATTACTTGAGTTTCCTAGCAAACTCCAGCTTTTCAAACTATGAGGATGGCCATTTTTCACACCAAAAAAAGTCATTTTCTCTTCAGCTACACAAGTAATATTACTTTATGGTATATTGCAACATATTATAAAAGAATAGAAAGAGGAACTGAAATAAAAATGGAATGGGATGGAAATATATTACCTCAAAGGCTCAAACCCCATTATATATAGGGCCCATTTGGATAGGATTTTTGAAACGAGCTTATAAAGAAAAAGGTTTTTGGGCAGCTTATAGAAAAAGGCTTTTGGACAAGAGCTTATGAAAGAAAAGTAGTTTTGAATAAATAAATGTTTATATAGTTATTTTTAGAAGTATTTTTATTATTGGTAAATTACGAAAAATGATATGAGTGTTAAATTAGGAGAGATAAGATATAAGAGGAGAGAGAGTGCAAGAAAGAAAAGAGAGAGGGTATAAGAAAAAGTAGAAGAGAGGAGAGAGGGTATAAGAAAAAGTAAGAGAGAGGGTGTAAGAAAAAGTAGGGGTCATCTAGTAATTGGTTAGTTCATAAGCTTTTTACTGTTCCATAAGCTACTCTGACCAACTGATCTAAAACCTTAGTTTTAAACCATGGTTTAGTCCAAAAACCCGTTTGAACAAATGTGGCTGTTTGTTTTGAAATTTTTTCAAACCAAGGTTTTGCCCCAAAAGGGCTTTTAAAACCATGGTTTGGTGAAAACCAAATGCCCATAGTTTAAATAAAAAGTGTTTTATGCATTACTATGCTTATTTAAAGTAGAAGGAATTGATAAAAATGAAACTAATATAATAAGAATTGACTAAATTATCTTTTATAGTAAAATACTTAATACAAGTGCTATTTATCTAATTTAGGTAAATTAAAAAAATTAAATAGATTAATTATAACACGTATGACATAATCTCTTTAAAATACTTCTATCTTGGTTTTAAGAATGAACTTATTATACTATGTTTATGAGTTTTTGTTTCTTCAAATTAAAAAAAATAAAATGTAAATTTTTTATATAAATCATCACCCAAGTAAAATTAAAATGTGCTAATTTATTATATTTTAATTAAATAGAATTTAATTGATGTGGCGTTCTAGGGTATCTAAATATTTTTTTCTAAAACTTATCTCTTAACTGGGTCCTACAGTTACTAAATATGTAGAAACATATTTGCAGTGAAACATAACTGAATCATTCTCTTCATATGTAGAAACTTTTTTTACTTTCTATATACATTTTATTCCATAATTGACATAGCTTGTTACTAAATAAACAAAAAATTCTCTTCATATGTAGAAACATTTCTTATAGTCAGTTTTTCTATGAAGCAAACATGCTGCTATTTTTTAAAAAAAACGTTATAAAATAATCAACATAAATTGAGCGTCGAATATATGGCAATATTTATGAAATGCATTTTGTATTTCTGCAAGAATTAATTCTCAATTAATCAACACAAGAAAGAGATTGAATTTCATGGGGTAAGAATATTATACGTTTTGGCGTTTGATCTATTTTCTTGAAAATTTAACAAAAGAAATTCTCAATTTCAAGTTGAGAAAGAATGCTTTTAGGTTAATAATTAATTTTTAAATTTGATAAAATTTATTAAGTTAGTTATTTGTGAAAAAATATTTATTTCCTAAAATACTACTTTTAATTATTTGCATTTGAAATTAATTACATGATATAAATCTCTCTTAATATGTTCAATCAATTAAAAAAAAAATTGGGAAAAATTATAAAGTTAGGACGTAAATAGATTGATATTTTATATTTAAAATTAAAATAAATCCCTACTAATTTTTATATTTAGGGTAAGAGGGAATATTTTCAATTTTTTTTGCCAATTATTATTTCCAAATTAACAACACAGAATATTAGTCTAGACATTATGAAAGGAGGTTACTGAGTAAATTATTCCACATAAATAATAAAAAAATGGCACAAGGTATAGGAAAGTGCACTTATTGAAAAATATGAAAATTTTTTATATTTTAAATTTCAAAATGTTAAGAATACCTTTAAATAAATAAAAAAGAAGTAAGGTTGTATGGTCATGTATGTATGTAATACAAAATTCATATGTACATCATGTATCCATAAATCTTTCGGATTGTTTTGGGTAATGCGTTTGTCTAAAAGATTGCTAAATAAGTAAATATTATATATGATAAAAAACTTAAAATTAGTCTATATGCTAAATGCTTTTTAACAACATATGAAATAATTATTTAGAAATTCTACACAAGCATTTATCAAAATTGAAAATTATTTTTTTATAAAAAAATTTAGGTGGGTTTAACACCAGTCATCTACTAAAGCAGGGTATAGCCCTAGGATTCCTAAAACATTTACAGAGGACTTATGAGATCAACTACCACAAGAGCACTCACAACGGCAGTAGGAATTAAACTCGAGCTCTTGTGGGATACAAACCCGTTCTTTACCATTTGTGTCTACTCTCATATTATGCAAAAAAATTGAAAATTATATTACACAAACATTTATCATGCAAAGATTGAGTTTTCAAGATTTGGGCTTTTTTAGAGCAAAATATGTCCACTAACGTTGTCCCTTGAATATGACATTTCTGCATAACGGCTGATATTATATTTTTTTTGGTAAAACAATGGCTAATATTATATTATTAAGTAAATCATGGATAGTCATACATAATTATATATAACATATAGAGCCCGTTTGGATAGGATTTTAGAAACGAGCTTATAAAAAAAGGGCTTTTGGATAGCTTATT
Source organism: Leucaena leucocephala (assembly GCA_037074615.1). Classification (NCBI taxonomy): domain Eukaryota; kingdom Viridiplantae; phylum Streptophyta; class Magnoliopsida; order Fabales; family Fabaceae; genus Leucaena; species Leucaena leucocephala. The sequence goes on from CM073527.1 coordinate 5,048,348, forward strand.
AAAAAGGGCTTTTGGAAAAGAGATTATGAAAAAAAAAAAGTGGTTTTTGAATAAATGAGTGTTTGGATAGTTATTTCCAAAAGTACTTTTGTTATTGGTAAATTACGAAAAAAAGTATGAATATTAAATGAGGAGAGATAAGAGATGAGAGGAGAGAAGGTATAAGAAAGAAAAGAGAGAAAAAGTAGGAGAGAGGAGAGAGGGTATAAGAAAAAGTAGAGGTAATATAGTAATTGGTTAGTTTATAAATGGTTTACTGTTCCATAAGCTACTCTGACTAGCTTATCTGAAACCTTGGTTTTAAACCATAGTTTAGTTCAAAAGCCCGTTTGAACAAATACGGCTGTTTGTTTTAAAATTTCCTCAAACCAAGTTTTTGCCCCAAAAAGACTTTTAAAACCTTGGTTTTTAAAAAACCAAATAGGCACATAATCTAAAAATATATATTATTAACTATATAGGAAATAAATAATTTTAAAATTTATATTTAAACTTCGTATAATGTTTAAAAATACAAATTTACAATATAATATTTAAATACTATTGTTATGAACAAATATTATTAATTCATCCTTATTTAAATATTTATAAGAAGATTTGAAAAGTTAATTTTGAATTGACCTAATCAATATCTTCTTATTTCTTTCTATTTTTTCATGTGATTTGTCCTCTCCCCTTCTCACGCTTTCTTTTTATTTAGAAATTAGATAATTAAATTATAAATATTAAAACTTAATTAAATTATTTTTTAAAATATTCCCTCTAGTCATTTTTATTGAAAACTATTTCTATTAATGAAAACTCGCAACTAAGAGTAATAGTTTAAAAAAAACATTTTAGGTTTAGAAGATAAAGTGGTTGAGTTTTTATATTTATGATTAAAATAAACATAAACTAGTTCATATATTTAAGATTGAATAGAATATTATGTTTTTTTTTATCATCCTTTAAAGTTTACTTATCCACATGGTCAAATAGATATAATATTCTTGCATGTTTCATTTATCTAGACACAACCCATTTTTCTTCCTCTCAATCTGTTTATAACATCATAATACATGCCTGCACATATTATATATGTCATATAAATCATTCATTCACTAATATTATTTAGCTAAATTTCTCTTTTAAACTTTCTTATGAACATCTTCATAACCTTTTCCTTTTAAGAGAAAATTTAATGAGACAATGTCAATTTAAAAAATTAGAGTGCTTGCCATTTAGAGTAACAACTTACCAGCCCATATCCCATACTTGCTTTTGATTCTTTCTCCCTTTTGATCCCCAATAAAGGTATTAAAATCAAACTTGGATTGTATGGTCAATTAAATCCCTATATAAGAGCTGACAATATTAAACAAGGCAAAGTTAAATGATTCAATTAAAAGAGAAAAACACATGGTATAAAATTAAAATTTTAAAAAAATATAGGTATATACAAAATAATTTTCCTTAAAATTATAACAAGTCATCGAATTTATGTTTTAATAACTGTTAGATTATAGGAAAAATAAAAAAAAAAACTCTAAAAAATAGAAAAATCTAAATTAAGACTCTAATACAAATAATAGAGGTGTGAGAACGCATTCTAAAATTTTTGAAGTTATGGATGAAAAGACCAAAATTCCCTCCATTGTTTGCTTCTCCCTCACTCTTCCGTCATCGAATGTAGTGCTCTGTTAAAATGGCAGCATGGCTAACTTTGCCACCAATTCTAAATTTCTCTACACACATGAGGTTCAACCGCATTTGGAGGACTCTACTCTGCATCATCGTTTCTCCCTTCCTCGTTCACACCTCCATCCTCATTTCTTCACTCCATCATTCTGACTCTTCTTCTCTCAATAGCCTACATTCCTCTCTGAAGTAGTCATCGACAAATGTTTGGTAAGGATGACGGTGGTGACGTAACATCAGTGAGAAGAAGGCAAGTGCTCTTCGAAGAAGAATGCAAAGGGTGGAGGGTTCAGATGAACCTTTAATAGTAGAGTTAATTAGAGATTACTCTAATATTGACACAGAGAGTCATGGCTATAAGAATGAAGTTGTAAATATTTGAGAGGAGCTATTAAATTGATTGCTATATGTGGGAATATTCCAAAGAATGTTAAAGTGAATTGTAGTCGTGCTAATAGTGGGAGAGATAAGTTTGACTATGACCTACAGTGGAAACGTCTTATAAATTACATGTGAGATCAATACCTATATATAACACTAGACCGATTAGCTCTTTGAGTGGCCAGTCATATGGTAGTTATCACTAGCCCATGGGTTCAGTCAACAGGTATAAGGTAGTTCGGTTAGTTTGATGGAAGAAACTGTAGTGGTTTCACTACTAGTAAAACGTCCTTTAACGGTGGTTAAAAGTGACCTTTAACTGTTATTTTGTGAGCGGCGTTAATTCTACCGCTGTTGTAAGTCTATCTTTTAATAATAGTTTTGTAACCACCGTTAAAGGCATGACTTTTAATGGCTGGTACAGAAAAATTGCCATTAAATGTATAATATTTAACGATGGTGACAATGAAAATCGCAGTTAAAGGTCATACCTTTAACAGTGTTTTTGGGTAAAAAAACCGTTGTTGAAAGGTTAATTTTATTTATTTTTCTTTTTAATCTTTCCATGGCAGTTCTCAGTTTAACTACCATGAAAAGTTATATTTTTTCCAGTTAATTTTTTATTTAATATCATCATGCATTTAGAGTAATTGAGACAAATCAATTTCTAGGCAGCAAAGTATGATGTCAGCAATGCGAAAATCCAAATTAAATGGTAATAAAATAATCCAAATTGGTAATCTTTCAATGAACCAAATAGGTGTTTGTACATTATATATAAAAGAAGGAAGTGGTTGAATGATCATATTAAACAAATTAAAAGGCTATGGACTAAATATGTATAAAATTTTTTGACAAGTAATTCATCTTCAAGGCAAGTTTAGAAGTTTTGTTCTTGCCAAATTATCCCTCACTTAGTCGATTAAATCATCTTTATAGCTTATGATATTATCGAACGACTACAAGTTAGACGTAATAGCTAAGTATTAAATATATGAATAAATTGAAGAATCACTAAATATTAATCGTGTCATCTTCATACCTTCATACCTCATGCAAGTTCTTCGTGAGTCATATCTCAATCATCTCATGAATATAGCGAATTACTTAGTATCCGTACTCAACATTGCCAGATTGATGGCGGTACTAACAAAGTGGAAAAATAAAAAGCACATTAGGGACTAACTGTATATCTAATAAATTTATGAAAACTGAAACTTAATTATTTGAAAATAGTTACTTGAGAAAAAAATCTCTATAGGATTAGTACTATGTGGATGGATTCTAAAAAGATTGATGCCTTGCACAGCCCTATCACCAATTGAAAAAAAAATCATATAACTTGCTAAATTGTATGCTTCTTAAAACTACAAAGAAAAAATCATGTGTTGATGATGGATACAATGTTAGAATCTGGCTGTCCAAACAATGAATCGAACAATTACACCACATTACCTTCAAGGGCAATGACAAGTTGAGTCCAATGCATACTACAAAATATCAATAAAGTTATATATTATTTTATTATAATATGTATATGTGTGTGCCTTATAAGAGTATATTTATCTTTTAATATAACGTATAAAATATATCCTCTTCTTGAATTGTATCATGACATGGACCATGTACATCATCCTAGAGCTCCTATTGTTGTTGTCTCTTGGACCCTTTACGGACACATGAAGCATATATGTCTCCTTTTGCTTCATCCAGACATTTGCAATAAAAGTGGCTATTGTTCAAAAGAGAAAAGAGTCAGTGTATGAATGATAAAATATAAAGTATTAAAATAAATTTATAACTTACAATATGGCTAATTGGATGATAGTTGAATCCAGTATATCAAAATTTAAGAATTGCACTATGTCATTTATGTCTATAGTGAATTTATATAGCTCCACTATGCTCAAAATCCCTTATAGAATCATGAAACTAAGTGCTTCCCCAATAGAATCTACCAGAGCATGAAGAGTTGTCATATTCTCATATGTCTAGTATATATTATGATAAAGAAGTTTAAGCTTGTCTGCTTTGCCCTCTTTACCTTCAACTTCTATGGTGCCTTCTTTGATTCCAGCTCTTTCAATGTTTTCTTCTTTGGCACTTTCTTTGGTACTAGCTCTGGTATGACCCCTTCCTCAATTTGATTAGATGTGTTGGCCATAGAATAAACTGCCTTGGAGTATCATCCAATATGTAGACCTCATTAGTGGGACAGGGAACTGGTATAGTACCAAAATCTTTTCTGATGTGGTATACCGTCACCTTGACTAGGCCATGTGGAATTCTGTTCTGGTGAATTTTTGTGGCAACCAGGTACAAGATACCATGAGCGGAAGGGTTATAATGAAAACATCATACTTTTAACCCCTTATAGTACATATTCAGAAGCGTATTTGACTAGTAGAAGTATTACTTTGACTCAAAAATTATCATACCTTAGTTTTAGAACATATTAGGGTTCATTGGAATTATATACAACCCAAGTTGAAAGGAGCTAAATCTAAAATTTTAAGTCATTGTGTATATTTGTCTCACCCATAATACTAGTTCGTTGTGACTAAAGTCACCACCTTTTCTGATAATATTTTCTATGTTCATTCGTCATGACCAATTCCTTTAGTTCATAGTGACTAAACACTTATGTGTTCATTCATTGTGACTAATACCTTTATTTTGTCATGACTAAACACTCCTGTGTTCATTCGTTATGACCAATACCTTTGGTTTATCATGACTAAACATATTTGGATCCTCAAGTACTGTTTATTGTTTGTTTTCCAGATTTGATAGTTTAACTCTAAAAAGCAATAACTAAATCTAAAAAATTGTATGAAGATGATCCAAATTTCTAATTTAATATCTTTCATTATTCTTTAAGGAAAAAAAATATAAAAATGGATATTTACGGGCCTATTCAACACATTTAATTCGATGAAATTTACTGTTTATATGGTCATTTTTGGAAATTTAGTTCTCTCAATGTACAAATTTAAATAATGCATGTTACCTATAAATTTAAAGCTTGGACGTGTACTACATGTCTATCAAATTTTGTGTCCAGATTCATCCATTTACTAGGTCAAACTGAAGCTAGAACTTAATTACTCCATGAGCTATTTTTATAATGATCACTTACTTTCATTATTTCATAATTAATTCTAGCATGCATAACTTATCATCAAACTTTATCATATTCATCTAGACATGTCTATAACATCATTTACAACTTTTTTACATCAATAGACATGTACAACATTTATTTCAAATCATTTTCATAAATGGGAAACTCATATAATTCATGTTAGGACATCAACTTGTCTACTCTTCTTCTTCCATTCCTTAGCTCTTCTTCATACATAATTCCTCCATCATATTGAACCTATTAAGTTATTTAAGGGAGGGTAAGATTCTAGGGAATCTCAGTAGTAAATATTACTACTTACGAATGTAAAATGTATGTTAATGCATGATATGCCATTTTACTTATACTTTCTTTAGTTAGTGACATGCTATCATGCTTTATGCTTTGTATAAAATACATGGCCATATAAAGCATATTATAAACAACATGTTCAACAATATTTAATCTGTCACAATATCATTTAAACATGTCAAATATCTCAATACATAATCATACTATATCAAGAACATAAAGGGGTAAGTTAACTACCTTATATCATAGCTTTCTCCTTTGCTCTTGATCATGCTCATCTCCAAGGCTTCCTTCCTTTTTTCTCTTCCCTTTCTATTTTCTCTCACTTTCATCACTTGGTCATGGCATGCTTGAAGGAGTGGAGGGGCTATTTATAGGCTAATACAAGGTTGGATCAATGGTTAGGATTTAATCTCAGAATGGATGGCCAAGATTGCATCTTGAAAATCAATGGCCAAGATTTATCCACCTAGCTTGCTTACATCATCAATTCCTTTCCATGACATCATCCTTGTGATATCATTATGCTAGGTGGCATGCTAGGTGTTGCAATCTTAAGGGAAGAAAGAAGATAAGATTGAGTCTTGATCCTTGATTTCTCTTAACAAGTTAGATTATGCCACTTGTCTTCATTTAATTAGACCATATATCTTATGGATTTGGCATGCTCTAATTGGTCCACCTAGTAGTCACTTATCCTCTTTCTATTGGTCCACATAACCATTAGTTATCATGACCATATCTACTTGCACATTACATGATCTTTTTCATTATTACATAATCTTGCTCATCATTACATAATCTTTCTTGGCCAATACAAGTATTGCATATATCTTGCTTGCATCATTGTTTCCTCACCCTGGCATCATCCATAACATCAAGCTTACTTCTCCCTTGCATCATCCATACACATGGTGCCATCTTGAAGGAACAAGAAGGAACATCAAATGCTAGCCCTTAGATTTAGTTTACTCTACAAGTTTACTTTACATGGCTCATATTTATTTAAATTTCTTAAGGGCTATCTGTAGCTCAAAAGATTCCCCTATCTACTTCATAAATATTCTTTAATTAGAGGAAAATTTTATGAATTTTCTTGGGTCATAAATATTCCTTTAACTATTTCTTTTTAAACTTCCCATAAAATACCTTTTACCCACATTCTAAACTTTTGACATTTCTATAGCTCATATTGTAAACCTTTCAGGGATGAGATTAATTTTATAAACTACTTTAGTCTCTTAACTATTTATTCCCTATTTTTATGTATATTTTTAGGCCTCGTCATGACTCAAATAATTATATCTAGATAAATACCTCAAACTAAGCTATTATACTAAAAATTCCATTAAAGTCACATGAGGAGTATTTTTGTTATTTCTCTTCATAAAAGGCCTTTATTCCTTATTTCCCATTTTTTAGATTTTTTTTATTTTTTTTGAATATTTTCTATAATTATCCCTATTGGCAAAAAACTTTTTGAAATTATGGGTTTGCTCCTACTCAGGCTCAACCTTATAAACTATCACTTTGAGGTCTCTACCTCAACCATAGATATATAACTATTCCTTTTTCTCTTTCTGAGCCCTGGGACTCTTCTAGAGTCCTTAACTTTATTTATACATTCGCCCATAAGAACTTTCACTATTTGCAGTTTAGTCCCTGAAAACTCTCTATGTTTCTAAGACTTATACTTAAAGGGGCCTGTAGCCTACACATTTTAGGCTATTTTATAGGCTTTTATGCCTAAAAATTAAGGTGTGACAATAGTCCCTTTGTGTGTCATAATATAAAAACCATCTTGTTCCCCATTTCCTTAGAGTGCTTAGGGCTAATGCCAAGATTAGATTGTTAGGATACAAACTTCTCTTTATTGTCACTACCCTTCCTACTTGTCACCACAAGAGAACCCTGAAAATATGAAAGAAATTACTCAAGACAAACTACATGTTAAATGTCCCTTGAAAAGAGTAAGTGAATATTTTTTACCTCTAAACCTTGGCTGATTAGTGGAGAAGCCCATCATCTTCATGGCTTGGTGGAGTATGGCATCTATAACCTCACTGAGTCTCACATCAATAGCTTGCTAGAGTTTGGTATCCATATCTTGGCACATCCTTTGCAACTCTATTTGATGATGGGCAGTAAGTTCATCCTGAACCTTTTAATGCTATACAGTATGTTCATCTTGAACCTTTTGCAGCTCATCTCTAAACACTATGTCTGTAGAGGTTACACTTCTTCATGGTACGGAGCCAAAAATCTCTTTTCTGGTAACTCTATTGAGGGGCTTTCTTATTCGACCTGGGTGGTTAAGCCTCCTAATAGCTATCTCTAAGATGTCCATCCCTTTTTTAAGAACAAAAAACCCTTAGGTTGCTTGTTCCTCCAGTGCATCCTAAAGCATACAAGTAATCAACATAAAATAACTGAAGAGCACATAATAATGTATATATTCTTACTATTTAAATTAATTACTTACAATCCTTTTAAGAATAGTAGCAACCTTTGAAGTGATAAATTGTCCCTTCTTAACTCTCACTGCCTTTCATTTTTGTTGGCAAGAAAAATGTTGGATGGATGTAGAAGGGTCTAATATAGCATCTTGTTGCTTATCCTGCAACTACTCTTTCATTATTTTGCTCTCTAGAATTCTATACCCCTGAGACATGTAATACTAGTACATATTCTTCTTAGCTATTTCCTATTCATCTTACTCATAGCCTATGAAAATGAAATAAAGTAGATTAGTTGTCAAAATGTACATTTATTAATAACTAAGTTTATTAAAATGAAATAAAGTAGATTAGTTATTAAAATGTACATTTATTGCTAACTAAGTTTATTAAAATGAAATAAAGTAGATTAGCTATTAAAATGTACATTTATTACTAAGTTTATTAAAATGTAATTTTATGTACATCAAACCTTATAAGCAGCCTCTTCCCGCAGTTGACAAAATAGTGTCCAAGCTTCGTCACTAACACTGGGGTATATGTCCTTTGGATGCTCTCCCATCTTACTTTCTCAGAGGTAGTCCTTTGTAAAGTTGGACTTAAAGTCTCCCCACCATTTATCACATTACTTTAAGATGCTATACCTCATACTTACTATAGCTGGAATATCAAAATGTTACTGTATTAAATACAAAAACAAATAAAATAAAGCTATAATAATGGACAAAAACTATTAATAACTAAAGTAGACAGGTAAAATATAGAATTAGAAATGTATCAAAATGTCCTTATAAATCATATCCTTATCTTTCAGGTCTACCACCCTTCAATTGGCGTAAGCGATACTAATCTTAACGAGTGTTATATGGCTAACATAGCTTTTAAGAAATGCCCCATTTTGACCAATTGTCTTCATGTCATAATCAAACTCCATCAGTAACTTTGTGGGATGTGTCCCCTCATCTGTCTTAGGCACATGTTTTATATGGGTTGGGCCTCTTTCTCTTTTATTTCCTTTCTAACAAGAACCGTGCTGGCCTGAATTGTCCATGCTTTGTTAAAATAAAATAAAAAAAAAGGTAAGAATCATACATAGTAATCAATAAACATTTATTACACATAATAAATAATCCCAAATGATAACTGAACGATCAAACTTACTAATCAAGTTTCTTGTTAAGTAATTAAATAACTTAATTTATTAATAGTAAAAGGTATTGACTAAACAAATAGGACTTAATCAATAAATAAGCACTATATAAAAAGACACCCACAAATTTGAAAAAAATACAAATTAGAATAATATTACTTGAAGAAATGGTATCACATTACAAATTCTTTCTGTCTGTTAGCTCTTTTGCATGTTCACAAATCTTCATTCACCACCACAATTAAAGGCTTATATACCTGACTTTGCATGGAGTCAAAACCAAATTCATACCTCTAATATTCCTCATCCTACATAATTTGCACTTCTTTTTTGTTTTGCTTATATCATGGATACCTTAACAAGACAAAAATTTATTCATTTTTTCTGTTCTTATTCTTTTACATTTTGTACCTATTATTTTCTACACGATTCTCATAATATATATATATATAGATCCCTCATCAAACAGGAAATTTACTTGTTCAATTTATATTTAGATGGGAAAGAGAGGGAAAGAGAATAGAGGAATTTAATTTCCTTCCAACTCATTATAATTTTCAGTCTTATAATTACAACATACCCCCAATTTATAGACCTAAGAACACATTAACTAACTCTCCCCCTTTTATTACATCTTCATATCAAAAGCACAATGACAAAATGCAAGAGTTTAAAGTAGAAATAAGAATTAAATTAGATAGTGAGACAATAATCCTAGCAAATAATCTCAATACTTAGACAAAGGGAGACAATAATGTTCTTTTATGTGCATGCATTACTGTAGGGAAAAATGTTTACAATAAAATGCAAATGTTTCAAAGATTTATTCTCTTATCAAGGGACTTGTGGCTTTCACAATGACTTACATCTTACAACTTTCAAGGGACTTAAGACTTATGGGCTTTCATGACAATTTACAAATGTTTCAAACAATAAAATGAGTAAATAAAGAAGTTAAATTGTGACTTATGGTTTTCATGACAAAGAATGACATTAACGACAAAAGATGGGCACCGAAAATAGAAAAAAATTACCAAAAAATGACTTTCATCTAAGTCTATAGTGGTGGGTATAAGAATGGGACCACAAGTGGTTGTGAAATACTCCACTCGAGTATTTTGAACTCAGGTGAAATACTTTTAACAGTGGTTTTCTTCAAAACTACCATTAAAAATATCTTTCACGGCTGTTTTTATAAAAACTTCCATGAAAGGTGCTTTAAATTGGGATTTATTTATAAAAATACCACTGCCTTTTTTTTCACGGCGATTTTGCTTATAACCGCTATGATATAGTGTTGTGATAAGTGGGTTTTTCTAATAGTGTTTATCCATTTGATTATATTATGATGATATGTTATTTTCTATCTATTGTACTTTATTAATTGTCACATTTTACTCCTTATGAGTATATATTGACATGTATGATGAGTATGATTGCTGGTTACTGAAACGTTTGTCTCACCCCATGGTTATTAACATTTTTCAAGTGACAATCTCATCTTGGGACCTCAGGGAAGGTTTTAGAGGCTTGCTTAGTGCTATATCAATTGTATAGCCTCCTCCTTTTGATTCACTTGTGGAATAGTTGTATATTGACACAATATGGCTCATTCTACATACTCTAATATGATATAATACTTTATTTATATTTGATTATGGGAATGCGTCTTGAGAATGATATTTTAAATATCCATGATAGATTTTTCTAAATTATTGATTACTTCATCAATTTTATTAAAATTGCATAGACTATCACACTATTTTTGAAATATATACATTTTAACCTAATTGTTAATATCATTAAAACTCTATAATTACTGTTTTATTAATTAATACACATATTTATAGAAAAGTATAATATTTATAATATAAAATCAAGTTTACTCTAATATCTATTTAGTTATAATATATAATTTAAGATTGAGCAATTTATGTTTTCTAAATAATTTGACTCATCTTATTCTTTTTCTATCATGATTATTTGTCGATTAAGAAAAGTCTTTTTATAACTATAGGAGTTTTTGTTTTAGATTTTAGTAAAACTCTTTTCTATTATGGTTAACTCTTTCAGAATTAAGAAAAATCATTTATAACCACGATTATATTGTTGTGGATTTATATTATGAATAAAATAGGTCCAAGTAATTAATAGTATTTATAACTTAGGAGAATTTTATAGAGAATATCCCAACAAATATTATTGCAACCTCCAATCACAAGTCAGCCTCCTGAAATGCCTAAGACTACAATCATATGTAAATGGTTTAGTGTATTGACCATGCATGTTGATTTTTGGTTAATGGCCATGTTGGTCTTAGGTTAGGAGGCATGTTGCTTTTTGGTTAATACCTAAACTAAAGTTGTTATTTTTTGTAAGTACTGTATAGTCAATTTGAAGACTATTGGATGATGTCATTGACAAGAGAACATTAACTTGAAGTATCATGTTAATGTGTACTTGTCACTGAACATGTGTAATTAAATTATTCTAATGTATTTGCTGGTTTTTGGTTAATGTCTACTCTAAAATTGTTTTTGTATATTCTAGAGTTGTTAGTATGAATAAATTGGTTCCCTTATCTATCTTTGTCATATTTTTAATATATTTAAAAATTTTAAAAATATTTTTGTCTATTTATTTTGTCGAGTAGATTTTCTATATTTGTATGATTGATTTCAACTCGGTCAAATAATCTTAAGTATAATAAAGAAGAGTTTCTATCCATATCTAGAAGAGAAGATGAAGCTTTTGATTCTATTAAGGCCGGATTCACTCCTTTTTGTCTAAGAGCTTCTTTTTAATCTTTTGTAGCCAAATAATTTTAACTTTTAGTTACAATTGAGTAAAATATTAACTTTAGCCGATAATTTCTTGTAACCATTCATATATTAATTAGTGACATGGATAGTAAATTTTTCACTATTGTAAAATTATAATAATTAATTAGTGACCTAAACTTATGATCAATAATTTTAAGAATGGAAATCCTATAAAGACTTTATCATATATTATTTTAATCAATTAAATAATAATTTCATATTAAAAAAGAATAGCTGACAATTTCAAGCAACTGTTTTTTTTTATAAGTTGTAAATAAAATAAAAGATTTTATAGAATTTAATATTTCTTCATCTAAATGAGTTGAATTGAACGTAGCCAAAGATTATTTAAGAAATGGGTTATGTATTACTATAACTTCTACTCCTAAACATGTTATGAGATTAAGAGGGAGTTTATGAAATGGTCATGAAAAAAAGTTGTATATATTTTTTCTAATTTATAATATATGACTATCGTAGTTTTATTTATTTTCTTATTCTCCTCCCTACACGCTACTATGGCCTTAATTTAGTCAAGTCAAATTCCCTTTATATAATATTATTTATCAATGGATCTGCTTGCGAGGTAATTTAATTTGTGTATTCAAAGAATTTCAATTTTTTAATACAGTTGAGTAAAATATTAAATTAAGATGATAGTTAGTAATACAGTTGAGAAAATTCCTTTGACTTTTTCAACCAACTCCTTTGTGTGTATAAAAATAAAAATATCAAATGAATAGAAATAAGATTTTAGTTTCAACCAAATTTCTTAAAATTAGTCAAAGTCAAAGATTTATGGAATGGATTTGTATATAACTTCTACTACTAAACATGTTATGTTATGAAATTAAGAGCTTGTTTATGAAATATTCATGAAAAAGAGTTGTATATTTTATTTTTACTAATTTTTAATACATACTTATCACGTTTTAATTTATTTCTTTTATTTACCTCCTCCCTTCAATGTCTTTAATTTCAAAGTTGTATATTGTTTATATTTTCATAAGTAAAAACTAATAATTGATTTTTATGTTTTTTAATAAGATAAAGAAATATTACTTTGCATTCGAATTCTTTTTTTTTTAAATTCCTTTCCATTTTTCAATCCACTCCATTGTGTGAATCAAACCTGTTCTAAAAAAAATCCTAAATGAGTGGAAATATGATTTCAGTTTCAACCAAAACTTCTTAAAATTTTTTAAATGTGTTTTTTCTTGTTCAAAAAAAATTCTAAATAAAGTTGACTTGCACGTAGTCAAACATGTTATGAAATTAAGAGGGAGTTTATGAAATGTTCATGAAAAGTGTTACATATTTTTCCAATATATATATATATATATATGCACCTATCTATCACGGTTTTATCTATTTTGTTTTTTCTCCTCCCTACAAGCTACAATGTCCTTAATTAAATGAAGTAAAATTTCAAATTTAAATTCCCTTTATATAATATTTTTCATCTTTTTATAAGTTAAATTTTGAGAAAATTAGAAAAATACCCCTATTGAATTTTTTATTGGTGGAAATGATTTAAATCATAATATTGGTACTCTATGCATGTAAAATTTGTAAAATACTGATATTTTGTGTATGTAAAAATTTATCAAGACCTTCACACCTATAAAATTTTCAATAGAGGACTTTTCTCCAATTTTTTCTAATTTTTTTAAATTGAACTAGGATTTTACTTTTCTTTTACTTTCCCATAAAGTTAATTTTCCAACAACAAAAAATTGATTTACTCTTCGGCCACACAAGTAATATTACTCTATAGATGTTTGGCATATTATAGCTAAGTAATAATGAAATCTCTCATCTCCTCTCACTTCTAGTCTCTTTCATTAAAATTCCCCTTCTCTCTCTTGAGTTAAAAAGACCCTAGAAAAGAATATAAATACGAAGAATAATTAAAATGATGGAATGATATTAAATAAGAAAAACAATATTTTCTTCGCATTACTATGCTTAATAGAGTAGGCTAAAGATAAAAATCATATCAATATAATAAGAATAGACCAAAATATCTTTCATAGTAAAATATCAAGTAAATGATTCTTTTCATCTATGGAAACAATTTTGACTTTATATATATATTATTCCATAATTGACATAGCTCATTAAAAAAAAGGAAAATTTGTGATGAAAACAATTTCAATTCTCTCAAAGGTTTGATGAAATGGAGACGGAAATGTAATCAAATTTATGTCCAGAAAAAAAGAACTTTGAATGAGTCATTTGTTAAGAGATGATATTTCGACTACTACGTAACTAACAAAACTTGTTCATAGACTTTAAGGAGATTTTCGTCTCCATATCCATCTCCCTCTTATAGGCAACGATAAGTAGGATGATGAAAGGAAACAAGATGTTTTATGTCCCATGTTTTTATTTTTCTAGCTTGAGTTTATGAATTTATATTTCATAAAAAATAAAACAAGATTTCAAATATGGTAATTTATTTTCATTTCCTTTAGTTAGTTTTTCTTAGAAGCAAACATGCTGCGAGCTTTTTTGTTTAGAAATTCTAAAATGATAAAAAAAATATGGTACTTCATTTTCATTTACTTTAGCTAGATTCATGAAAGGGTTATTTCTTAGCTCTTGTTTCGGCCGTAGGGATACCCTTAATATACATAGAAAAAGAAAAAATAACCTTGTAACTTTCACTTGTTTTATTGATCATACCTCAGTGCTACTTATGGTTAGCATGAGTATCAAAACTAAATTCTATTATAGCATGAGTATGAAAACTTTCACTCATCTATTTATTTTTCCTTTGTTTTGTTTTTAAGAATTAGTAGAGCATTTAAAATATGTGAATTTAGAGACTAAACAGGGGGAATCGATAGATCTTCTAGCTCAATAATTTTTTTGTATTCAAACAATTTCAATTTTTAATTACACTTGAATAAAATATTAAATTAAGACGATCATTAGTTAGTTAGTTAGTCACAATATAAACTCAAGATCAAAAATTTTAAGAAAGAAAGTCCTATACTCCTATAAAGATTATACCATATATTATTTTATTCAAATAATTTATTTTATTTATTCAAGGAATGATGGCAATACATTAAAGAAGAATAGTTGACAATTTTAAACTATTTTCCTTTTGTTTTTGTTTTATTTATTTATTGCAATCCAAACTACTTAATAAATCTAGAGACAATAACTTACATTTATTTAAACTGCAAATTTAAAAGAAGTAAATAAAATAGAAAAAAAGACTTCATAGAACTTGATATTCCTTCCAACATTATAGTTTCCAATCAACTTGCACCTGCATTAAAATTAAAAAGAAAAGACATTAAATAAAATAATCAAAAAAAGGTGTTGAAACTCCTAATCAATTAGCCACTTTTTAATTGTTTTCCCCCATAACTTATTAGTTGTGATGGGATCATTAAAATTTGTCTCTTTTATTAGGTAAAATTGACTTTCTTAAAAAATAAAGGTTTCTATGGAAGACAATTTTCCTATTCTTATGTTAAAACAAATAGAATAAGCTCTTTGTTTGGCTTGAAGAGAACGAAGTGAAGAGAAAGATGGAAAAAATTTATTGAGTTTGATTTTTTTTAAAAAAAAAGATAAGTGGAGTTATAAAATTTTAATAGAGAGAAAACTGTAAGAAAAATTAGTTGAAAACTTTCAACCCCATTATTATCTATTTTAAAATCAAAATAGATAAAACTTTCCATCTCTCTCTTCTCCATTCCGCTCAAACAAGAACAAAGGGTTAGAAATTTTAAAACACATAAAAGTATGTTAAAATAGCAAGCCTTATTTCATTAAATGATGTTAACCATATAGATCATATATATTCAATGCTATTGTGCTATATTAATAATAAATTTTTTGAATATATGATAAGCCAAAACATCTCATTCAATAAATATAATAAAAGTAACAAATTACCTGACATATGAATAGGTTGTAATTGTTTAATTTTGGCCGTAGCTGGCATTGTCTTCCATATCAGATTTCTTATTCTCTGTTGAGTTTGAAGTCTCAGTAATTTTATGAGTGTTACCATAACTAACATGCTCATTAAGAGTTGATTTCTTACTCTTGTTTAAGCTTGAATCTTGAGAAGAGCTCTTATATGAATCACCATGCCCCATAAGGTCTTCAAGATTTTCCTTTTTGGGCCTTTGTTGAGAATCACTCATTTTCCCTCAACAAAAAATAATATAGCAACACTAAATATTTTGGGATTTATAATCTTTGTTTCTTCCTTATCTTGATTTGCTCTTTGCCTTTAGTTGTGGAATTTGTTGTTGTATTTATAGAGATTTTAGACGTGCGTATGCAAATGAACATTTTTGTGAAAATGTGTCTAAATTACTAGAAAATTTGATCAAAATTTTCTCATGTTTTCTACAATGCCTTTCAAAATTGTTGCATTTTTGTGAAAAATACCTTAATGAAGTTTTCTTGTTCACATAGTGGTCAAAGGTTAATGAAAAGTGCCTGCAAATGCAGACTCGCGAAGATTTGTACAAATTAAGAAGTGTATATATGCAAATGAAAATCTTGTAAAAAAATATATCTAAATTTCATAAAATTAAATGTTTCACGCATCAAAAGTTTTAGAAGGTTTATGAAAGTTCTATTAAATATTGGTTAAAAGTTTATGAAATTTCTATTTCTAAATAGTTTATAATGTAACATTAATGTTTATCTTAATACTTAGATTCTATAATCCAAGGAAAAAAAGTTTTAAAAGCTTGACATAATTCATCGAAATTGTTTTTTATTTATGACAAATATATCAAGATATATAATATTTAGGAAAATATAATTCATTAGTCCTTATTGTTTCACAAATTAGATAATGTGATTTTGTTTTCTTTTTATTATGTAATTTTAGTGCATTTTCGCACATTTATTAATTAGAGTTTATATTAATACTAATTAATCGACACCGACACATAAATTGCCACAAAATATAAAATAAAAAAAAAAGTTTTTTTAAGAATAAAATTGATTCATTACCAGCATACTTCAATTAATGGTTAGTAATGATTGCATACTTCAACATTTTTAATAAAAAATGTCTATAAGTTTTTTCTATGTAATTATTTATAAATAGAAATTGAGAAAACTATAAACACTCAACAACAAAATTATAAAAATTCAATTAAAATGAAGTGAAATCATATAAGAGCATGCGTATTAATTTTTTTTAATGTTTATTGTGCTCTTGGCATCATTATTTAACAATAATAATTTATTTTTACCTTTTTTTCCTATAGATAGAAACACTATTTTGCATTCAAGTGTTTTTTAAGAAAACACTATTGTGTATATCAAAATATTGAATGAGTGGAAATGAGATTTTAGTTTTAACCAAATTTCTTAAATTTTTTTAAATGAGCTGACAGCCATGTAGTCAAAGTCAAAGATTTATGAAATGAGTTATATATTATTATAACTTCTATTGTTAAACATGTTATGAAATTAAGAGGCAGTTTATGAAATGTTCATGAAAAAGAGTTGTATATTTTTTCCAATTCATATATATATATATATGCGCCTATCACAGTTTTATTTATTTTGTTTTTTCTTCTCCTTACAAGATATAATGTCCTTAATTAAATTAAGTAAAATTTCAAAGTTAAATTCCTTTGTATAAAATTGTTTATCTTTTTATAAGTAAAATTTTGAAAAAAAATAGAGAAAGCCCCTATTGATGAGAATGACCTAAATTAGAATATAAATACTCTATGCATATAAAATTTGTAAAATACCGATACAATGTGTGTAAAAATTTATCAGCACCTTCTCATATATAAAAATTTTAATGGAGGACTTTTCTTTAATTTTTTTTCTAAAACTTTTTAATTAGAATTAGAATTGTTACTTTTCTTTTACTTTCCCATGAAGTTAAATTTTCAACAACAAAAAAATTGATTTACTCTTCAAACAAACAAGTAATATTACTCTATAGTATGTTTGGTATATTGCAACTAAGTAATATTAAAATCTCTCATCTCCTCTCACTTCCCATCCTCTTCATTAAAATCCCTCTCTTCCTCTTTGTGGAGTCAAAAAGACCCTATAAAAGAATATAAACATAAAAAAAATTAAAATGGAATGGAATGATATTAAATAAGAATAACAAATTAGAGTAGGACAAAGATAAAAATCAAACCAATATAATAAGAATATACCAAATTATCTTTCATAGTAAAATATAAAGTAAATCATTCTTTTCATCTGCGGAAACATTTGACTTTATATAAATAAATAAATATTATTCCATAATTGACATAGCACATTAAAAAAAACGAAATTCTGTGATGAATTTTTTTTATTTCAAAAGCTCAAACACCACAAGTTTGTATAAAATTTGTTATAAATCTATCAAAATTTTTGTTTTTCTTGGTAGAATGGACTAAGAAACAATTTCAATTCTCTGAGGCTTAATGAAATGGAAAAGGAAATGTAATCAACTTTATGTCAAGAAAAAAAAAGAATTTTAAATATGAGTCATGTGTTAAGAAATGACATTTTGGCTGCTACATAACTAGTAAAACTTTTCCATGGACTTGAGGTTCCGTCTCCTTATCTATCTCCCTCTTATAGGCAATGAGAAGTAAGATGATGAAGGAAGCAAGATGTTCTATTTCTCATATTTTTATTTTTCTAGCTTTAGTTAATGAATTTAGATTTCATAAGAAAAAAAAAATTCAAATATGGTAATTAGGGTTTATGTGATACTGATTAAGCGGCATGTAAGTTGCCACAAACATGTACCAAAATTGAAAATTATATTACAAAAATTGTTAGTTTTATATAAACATGCATGAAAATTTTCAAGAAAACTTTCTTATATACAAAAATATGCTCCATCTCTAAGGAACTAATTAATTGTTTATTTTTGTAGAATAACTAGAAATAATTAATTGGTTACTTAAATTATGTCTTTTGCTTGACATTTCTTATATTACGTCATTTTAGTGCATTTTCTCATAGTTTATTAATTAGATTTTATGTTAATACCAATTAATCCACACATAATTGCTACAAAATATAAAATAAGAAGATATTTTAAACATATATTATGTACATAATTCTTATATTAGGTGTATGTTAAGTGAAAGTCACATTATCAACTACTAATTAATGTCGTTTGCCTTATAAATTAATAAATTATGAATACATAAACAAATATTTGTAATTGACGAAAATATAAAGACCCAATAAAAAAATATTATAAAAATTTAACTAAAATGAAGGGAAATTATATAAAGGCTTGCATAATAATATTTTAATGTTTATTGTGCTCTTGGCATCATTATTTAACGATAATAATTTATTTTTATGTTTTTCCCGATAGATAGAAAACGTTTTCTACATTCAAACTTTTTTTAAGAAAATTCCTTTCGATTTTTCAACCTACTCCATTGTGAGCATCAAAATATTAAATGAGTGGAAATGATATTTCAGTTTCAACCAAATTTCTTAAAGTTTTATAAATGGGTTGGCAACCACGTAGTCTAAGTTAAAATTTTATAAAATTAAGATGTTGTTTATGAAATATTCCTGAAAAAGAGTTGTATATTTCTTCAATGCCTTTTAAAATTGTTGCATTTTTGTTAAAATGCCTTAATGAAGTTTTCTTGTTCACATAGTGGTTGAGGGTTAATGAAAAGTGCATGCAAACTCTTGCGAAGATTTGTACAAATGCAGAAGTGTATATATGCAAATGAAAATTTTGTGAAAAATGTGTCCAAATTTCATGAAATATTTTACCAATTTTTTTTTGTTATAAATGAGGGTTAAACCCAAAGTGCAAACTAAATTAACTAATGGGAAACAATTTATAAACTCTCTTTAGCCACTAAAGCCTCTAAAAAAGATAAATTGGATAATGTTTATTTAGCCAATAAATCTGTAACCTGATTAAGCTTTATAAGATAAAACATTATTTTGCATTCAAACTATTTTTTTTTTAAATTCTTTTCCCTTTTTCAATCTACTCCACTGTGTGAATCAAACGGGTTCTAAGAAATTAAATTCGCAAATGATTGGAAACTATATTTCAGTTTCAACCAAAATTTCTTGTAATTTTCTAAATGAGTTGACTTGCACTCAGTCAAAGATTTATGAAATAAATGGTGTATTACTATAACTTCTACTACTAAATATATTATGGAATTAAGAGGGAGTTATATATGAAATGTTCATGAAAAACAGAAAAAGAGTTGTATTTTTTTTTCTAATTTATGTTAATATACGCATATCACAATTTTATTTATGTTCTTTTTCTCCTCCTACAAGCTACAATGTCCTTAGTTTAATCAAGTCAAATTCCAAAGTTAAACTCCCTTTATATAATATTGTTTATCTTTTTATAAGTAAATTAAATTTTAGATTCATATGTAGAAACATTTTTCACTTTATTTATGTATTTTATTCCATATTTGACATAGCTTGTTACTAAATAAACAGGAAATTTACGACAAAAACTTTTATTTCAAAAGCTCATCCGTCACAAATTTCATTCTAAATATGTCATAAAATTTTGTTTTTTTGATAATGCGGACTTCCTTGTTTCCATGAACTAATTTCAATTCTCTCTCAAAAGGTTTAATGAAAATGGAAAAGGAAATAAAATTAATTTCTTCTCAAGCAAACAAAGGATTTCACCGTACTTTATTTTCATTTCTTATAGTCAGTTTTTCTGTGAAGCAAACACGCTGCTAATTTTTTTAAAAAAATGTTCTCAAATAATCAACATAAATTGAGCGTATGGCAATATTTATGAAATGGGTTGTATATTTCCACAAGAATTAATTCTTGATTAATCAACACAAGAAAGAGATTGAATT
This sequence comes from Leucaena leucocephala, assembly GCA_037074615.1. Classification (NCBI taxonomy): domain Eukaryota; kingdom Viridiplantae; phylum Streptophyta; class Magnoliopsida; order Fabales; family Fabaceae; genus Leucaena; species Leucaena leucocephala. The sequence goes on from CM073527.1 coordinate 5,069,110, forward strand.
TCATAGGGTAAGAATATTATAGGTTTTGGCGCGTTTGACCTATTTTCTTGAAAATTTAACAAAAGAAATTCTCAATTTCAAGTTGAGAAATAATGCTATTAGGTTAATAATTAATTTTTAAATTTGATAAAATTTATTAAGTTAGTTATTTGTTAAAAAATATGTGTTAGTTTTTCTAAGATATTACTTTTAATTATTTACATTAGAAATTAATTCTGTGATATAAAACTCTCTTAATATGTTTAATCGATTAAAAAAATTAAGGAAAAATTATAAAGTTATGACATAAATAGATTAATATTTTATATTTAAAAATAAAATAAATTTCTACTAATTTGTATATTTAGGATAAGAGAAAATATTTTAAATTTTTTTTACCAATTATTATTTCCAAATTAACAACACAGAATATTAGTCTAGAAATTATGAAAGGAAGTTACGGAGTAAATTATTCCACATAAATAATAAAAAATGGCACAAGGTATAGGGAAGTGCAATTTATTGGAAAATATGAAAACTTTTTATATTTTAAATTTCAAAATATTAAGAATACCTTTAGGTTTGGTTTGGGGAGGGTACGTTAGGTTAATTTAAGGGAGGGTAGTGAAAGGTATGGGAGGTTAATTAATGATGTTTTTTGTTTAGTTCAGAAGGGGAAGGGAAGGGAGGGGAGTTAATTAGAAGTTGACAAATATACCCTTATCTCTTTATTTAACTTTATTTACTCTTTATTTACAATATTCATATCAAAATTATTATTTTTTTAATTTATAAATCTTAATTTTTTTTATCTCATTTATATATATAATAAAATTAAAAAAATTAAAAAATATGATAAAATTTTAACATTGCTTCTTATTAATTTTATAATTATTATATATTTTAATATAATATATAAATAATTTATTATGTTTATTAAGTTTTAGCAATTAAAAAAAATATGTGTGAGAAAAATAAAAAAAGGCTTGAGGGTACAATTGGAATATTAAAAATATATAAAGGGCAATTTAATTATAAAAGTATAAAAAATTTCTCTCCCCTCCAAAAACCCCCACTTTTGGAGGGGAGGGGAGGGGAGCACTAAATGACAAAATCTCCCCTCCTCTCCCCTCTATTTTTTCCAACCAAACACACTTTCTCCTCCTTTTCCCTCCCCTCCCTTCCAAAAACCCCCAACCAAATAAAGCCTTAACTAAATAAAAAATGAAGGTTGTATGGACATGTATGTAATACAAAATTCATATGTACATTATGTATCCACAAATCTTTAGGATTGTTTTGGGTAATGCGTTTGTCTAAAGGATTGCTAAATAAGTAAATATTAAATATGATAAAAAAACTTAAAATTAATCTATATGTTAAATACTTTTTAACAACAACAACAACAAGCCTTATGCATTAAATGGGGTCGACAACATGGATCATATGACGTTATTGTGCTCTATCAAAAACTAAATCCTTGGATAGGTTATTGACCAGGAGATCACACTCAATGACCTCTTTGAGCATTCTCTTTGGCCTTCCTCTACTCATTTTAACTGGTGTCCATACTGTTTGATCTACCCTCTTCATTGGTGCATCCTTTAGCCTTCTTTGTACGTGTCCAAACCACATAAGATAGTTTTCTACCATTTTCTCTTCAATAGGTGCCACTCCAACTCTTCCCCGTATATGTTCATTATGAATCTTATCTTTTCTTGTATGTCCATACATCTATCTCAATATCCTCATCTTAGCTATCCCTACTTTATGCTCTTGCTGTCCTTTTAAAGCCTAGCATTTACTTCCATAAAGCATTGCTGGTCTTATAACAGTGCGATAAAAATTTCCTTTTACTTTATTTGGTACTTTCCGATCACATATAACCCCAGTAACTTTTCTCCATTTAAACCACTAGGCCTGAATTCTATGATGAACATCATCCAAAATTTCATCGTCCTTCTGTATAATTGATCCCAAATATTTGAACTTATCTATTTGTAGAATAACTTGATCTCCCAATCTGACCTCCAATTTACTTCTAACTTGCCTCTTATCAAAATTACAATGCATATATTCAGTCTTACTTCTACTCAGACGAAAACCCTTCGACTCTAAAGTACTTCTCCATAACTCAAGTTTAAAATTAATCTCTTCTCTTGACTCTGCCACAAGAACTATATCGTCCGCAAAAAGTATGCACTTAGGGATTTCTTGAATAGTCTTAGTTAGAACATCCACTACTAGATTAAATAAATAAGGACTTAAGGATGATCCCTTATGTAGACTAATCCTTATGGGAAAATCCTTTGTTTCTCCCCCAGACGTTCTTACAGTAGTTGTTACCCCCTTATAAATATCTTTTATTGCCTTGAAATATGCCATGCGTACATCTTTCTTTTCCAAAGCTTTCTAAAGTATCTCCCTTAGCACTCGATCATATGCTTTTTCTAAGTCAATGAATACCATATATAAGTCTCTTCTTTTAGTCTGGTACCTTTCCATTAACCCCCTTAATAAATAAATCGCCTATATTGTAGACCTATCTGGCATGAAACACACTGATTCTCAGTAATATCAGTCTCTAATCTCAACCTGTGTTCAATTACCTTTTCCCATAACTTCATAGTGTGACTCATAAGCTTTATCCCCTGTAATTTGTACAATTTTGAATATCCCATTTATTTTTTGTAATAGGAACTAAAGTACTTTTCCTCCAGTCATCCGATATTTTCTTAGAACTTAAGATCACATTAAAAGTTTAGCAAGCCACACCACCCACACTTCACTTAAATACTTCCAAACTTCAATAAGAATACCATTAAGTCCAACAGCTTTACTATTTTCCATTTTCTTAAGCGCCTCTTTAACGTCGCCAACATGGATCCTACGGTAAAAAGCCAAATTTAGTTCAACTTCTCATGTTAAATCCTCTAGCTCATAACTCGATCCTCCTCCCTCGTCATTAAACAATTTATAAAAATACGTCTCCCACCGTTCTTTAATATCACTATCTGCAACCAAAATATTGCCTTCTTCATCCTTAATACATCGTACTTGATTTAAATCGCTCAATTTCCTTTCCCTGTCTCTTGCAATCTTATAAATCTTTTATTCTCTTGACTTTGTCTTTAACTCCTTATAAAATTCCTCAAAAGCCTTAAAACGAGCTGCACTCACCGCCTTCTTAGTTTCCTTCTTATCTAAATGATACTTTTCCCAATTTTCGGTATTATTACATAAATGTATAGCTTTGAAACAATATTTCTTGTACTTAACTTTCTGTTGTACGTCCTCGTTCCACCAACAAGTCTCCTTATCTCGTTGACCAAAACCTTTAGATTCTCCAAAATTACTTTAGCAACCGCTCAACCTTCTCAGCCATTTCCTTCCACATGATATTAGCATTTTCCTGTGCCTCCCAAATCCTTTCATTTAACATAGTTCTTTTAAAAGTTTCCCTCTCTCCCCCTTTAGCTGCCACCACTTGACTCTTGTATTTAAAACATGTCACCACTTTTTATTCCTACACTTAATACGCACATCAAGGACCATTAACCTATGCTTGGTTGTCACTCCGTCCCCTGGAATCACTTTACAATTTGTACAAAGTATTCTGTCATGATTCCTAACCAAAAAGAAATCAATCTGTGACCTGTGGACCCCACTCTTGTATATGATCAAGTGCTCCTCCCGCTTCTTAAAGCACGTATTGACAATCTTAAGGTTGTAAGCTAAGGAAAACTCAAGGATAGATTACTCTTTATTATTAATTTCTCTAAAACAAAAATCACCATGAGCCACTGCATATTGCCCTACTTCCTTACCAATATGACCATTAAATACTTTTTAACAACATATGAAATAATTATTTAAAAATTCTATGCAAGCATTTATCAAAATTGAAAATTATTTTTTTAATAAAAAATTTTAGGTGAGTTCGACACCGGTCATCTATTAAAGCAGGGTATAGCTCTAGGATTCATCTATTGTGCCTTTAATTATATTTATTATTAAATTATCTTATGTATTCATCTTTTATGGCGCTATCTTAGGATAATTTTTATAAAGATAATTAATTGTTGATCTATTAGCATAATGGATCTTTTGGATTAATGTATCAACTAGATTATCCTAAGATATTATTTTAAATTATAATTCATAAAAAATAAGATAAGATTGGATATAGGAGCAAGATAATAATAATACTGAAAATAATAAGAGTAGATTAGATAATATTAGAATTTTAAACCTTATAAATATATTAGTACCCTAAAACCTAGTCTCCAACTCTTATTACTGTCTAGTTTCTCTATTCACTCCCATCATACTATCATTGAGAATTTTGAGTAACTTTTGTTAAAGCATCATATTGTTTATAATTGATGTTGTTGTACATAGGGCCATTATACTAGTGGCAATTATTCCTTGCTTTAGCAAGATGTAACTATTTTCTAATTGTTATACATACTAATGTCTTGCTTGTGAGTAGTTTTGGTTTGTTAAACTGTTGGAATACTTTGGAATTATGTTAATATATATAAAAATTAAATTGTCTTATGAGACTTGTGTTTTCAAAAGGTCATTCTTGGAAATTATAATATCGTGTTCAAATCTTGAGAAATTGTAATTTGGAAAATGATTATGGAATTTTAAATTGACCACTTGTTGAGTGTTGAGTACAATGCATATAATGAAAATTAGTGAGTAGATTGTTTTGGCTACCATCATGTGATGAGGCCTTCATTAATGTATAATGGTTGACTTTTGTCCCATCAGTTTACCAAGGAATTTATCCCAACAGTTTACTGTGGGGCTGTGATACACCCACCTATTTGTTAAGGGAGAATGAACCCATGATCTGGTTTTATACTCTATAGGTTTTAGTCAATTCGTAACACTAGACCAATTAGCTCTTTGAGTGGCCAGTCATATGGTAGTTATCACTAGCCCATGGGTTCAGTCAGTAGGTATAAGGTAGTTCGGTTGGTTTGATGGAAGGAACTGTAGTGGTTTCACTACTGGTAAAAAGTCCTTTAACAGCAGTTAAAAGTAACCTTTAATTGCGGTTTTGTGAGCGGCGTGAATTCTACCGCTATTGTACGTCTATCTTTTAATAATAGTTTTGTAACCACCGTTAAAGGCATGACTTTTAATGGCTGTTATGGAAAAAATCACTGTTAAATGTATAATATTTAATGGTGGTGACAATGAAAACTGCCGTTAAAGGCCATACCTTTAATGGCATTTTTGGGTAAAAAAACCACTGTTGAAAGGCCAATTTTATTTATTTTTCTTTTTAATCTTTCCATGGCGGTTCTCAATTTAACTGTCATGGAAAGTTATATTTTTTCCAGTTAATTTTCTATTTAATATCATCATGCATTTAGAATAATTAAGACAAACCAATTTCTAAGCAGCAAAGTATGAAGTCAGCAATGTGAAAATCCAAATTAAATGGTAATAAAATAATCCAAATTGGTAATCTTTCAATGAACCAAATATGTGTTTGTACATCATATATATAGAAGAAGGAAGTGGTTAAATGATCATATACTAGACAAGTTAAAAGGCTATTGACTAAATATGTATAAAAAATTTTGACAAGTAATTCATCTTCAAGGCAAGTTTAGAAGTTTTGTCCTTGCCAAATTATCCCTCACTTAGTGGATTAGATCATCTTCATAAATCATGTTGTTATCAAACGACTGCAAGTTAGACATAATAGCTAAGTATTAAATATATGAATAAATTAAAGAATCACTAAATATTAATTGTGTCATCTTCATACCTCATGCAAGTTCTCCGTGAGTCATATCTCAATCATCTCATGAATATAGCGAATTACTTAGTATCTATACTTAACACTGCCAGGTTGACAGTGATATTAACAAAGTGGGAAAATACAAAGCATATTAGGGACTAACTTTATATCTAATAAATTTATGAAAACTGAAACTTAATTATTTGAAAAACATTACTTGAGAAAAAAATCTTTGTAGGATTAGTACTATATGGATGGGTTCTAAAAAGATTGACGCCTTGCATAGCCCTATCACCAATTGAAAAAAAATCATATAACTTGCTAAATTTTATACTTCTTAAATATATAAAGAAAAATGCACATGTTGACGATGGATACAACGTTAGGATCTGGCTATCCAAACACTGAATCAAACCATTACACCACATTACCTTTAAGGGCAATGACAAATTGAGTCCAATGCATACTACAAAATATCAACAAATTTATATATGATTTTATTATAATATGTATATGTGTGTGCCAAGTATAAGAGTATACTTACCCTTTAATATAAGGTATAAAATATATCCTCTTCTTGATTTGTATCATGACATCGATCATGTACATTATCCTAGAGCTCCTATTGTTGTTGTCTCTTGGACCCTATGCAGACACATTAAGCCATATATGTCTCCTTTTGCTTCATCTAGGCATTTGAAATAGAAGTGACTATTGTTCAAAAGAAAAAGAGTCAGTGTACGAATGATAAAATACAAAGTATTAAAATAAATTTATAACTTATGATATGGCTAATTGGATTATAGTTGAATGCAATATATTAAAATTTAGGAATTGTATTATGTCATTCCTGTCTATAGTGAATTTATATAGCTCCTCTATGCTCAAAATCCCTAATGGAATCGTGAAACTAAGTGCTTCCCCAATAGAATCTACCAGAGCATAAAGAGTTGTCATATTCTCATATCTCTAGTATATATTCTGATAAAGAGGTTTGACCTTGTCTACTTTTCCCTCTTTACCTTCAACTTCTATGGTAACTTCTTCAATTCTAGCTCTTTCAATGTTTTCTTCTTTGTCACTTTCTATAGCACTGGCTCCAGTATGACCCCTTCCTCAATTTGACTAGATGTGTTGGCCACAGAATAAACTACCCTAGAGCATCATCCAATATGTAGACATCGTAGTGTGGCAAGAAACCAATATAGTACCAAAATCTTTTCTGATATGGTGTACCATCACCTTGACTACACCATGTGGAATTCTATTGTGGTGAATTGTTATGGCAGTCAGGTAAAAGATACCATGAGCAGAAAGGGTTGTAGTTGAAACATCATACTTTTAACCCCTTATAGTATAGATTTGGAAGCGTATTTGACTAGCAGAAGTATTACTTTGACTTAAAAATTATCATACCTTAGCTTTAGAACATATTAGGATTCATTGGAATTATTATATAAGAACCAAGTTGAAAGGAGTCAAATCTAAAATTTTAAGTCATTATGTCTATTTGTCTCACCTAGAATACTAGTTCGTTGTGACTAAAGTCACCACCTTTTCTGATAATATTTTTTTGTGTTCATTCGTCACGATCAAGTCTTTTGGTTCATAGTGACTAAACACTTCTGTGTTCATTCATTGTAACCAATACCTTTGTTTTGTCATGAATAAACACTCTTGTGTTCATTCGTTGTGACTAATACCTTTGGTTCATCATGACTAAACATACTTGGGTCCTCGGATACTGTTCATTGTTTGTTTTCCAGATTTGACAATTTAACTCTAAAAAATCATAACTAAATCTAAAAAAAATTGTATGAATATTATATAAATTTCTAATTTAATATCTTTCATTGTTCTTTAAGGAAAAAAATATAAAATTGGATATTTACTGGCCTATTCAATACATTTAATTCGATGAAGTTTACTGTTTATATGGTCATTTCTAGAACTTCTAGATTCTTACCCTCAACTTTAGAAATTTAGTTCCCTCAATGTACAAATTTAAATAATGCATGTTACCTATGAATTTAAAGCTAGGATGTGTACTACATGTATACCAAATTTTGTGTCCAAATTCATCTGTTTACTAGGTCAAAATGAATCCAGAACTTAACTACTGCATGGCATAGTTTTTATAATGATCACTTACTTTCATTATTTCATAATTAATTCTAGCATATCTATAACATCATATACAACTTTATCATATTCATCTAGACATATCTATAACATCATATACAACTTTATTACATCAATAGACATGTACAACTTTTATTTCAAATCATTTACATAAATGGGAAAATCATATAATACATGCTTATTTCAAATCATTTACATAAATGGGAAACTCATATAATACATGCTAGGACATCAACTTGTCTACTCTTCTTCTTCCATTCCTTAGCTCTTCTTCATACATAATTCCTCTATCATATTGAACCTATTAAGTTGGTTATGGGAGGGTGAGATTCTGGAGAATCTCAGTAGCAAATTACAAATGTAAGATGGATGTTATTGCATGATATGTCATTTTACTTAGACTTTCTTTAGTTAGTGATATGCTATCATACTTTATGCTTTGTATAAAATGCATGGCCATATAAAGCATATTATAAACAACATTTCAACAATATTTAACATGTCACAACATCATTTAAATAGGTCAAATATCTCAATACATAATCACACTATATCAAGCACATAAAGGGGTAAGTTAACTACCTTATATCATAGCTTTCTCCTTTGCTCTTGATCATGCTCATCTCTAAGGCTTCCTTCCTTTTCTCTTCCCTTTCTATTTTCTCCCACTTTCATCACTTGGTTATGGCATGCTTGAAGGAGGGGAAGGGTTATTTATAGGCTAATACAAGGTTGGATCAATGGTTAGAATTTAATCTCGGAATGGATGGCCAAGATTGCATCTTGAAAATCAATGCCCAAGATTTATCCACCTAGCTTGCTTACATCATTAATTCCCTTCCATGACATCATCCTTGTGATATCATTATGCTAGGTGTTGCAATCTTAAGGGAAGAAAGAATATAAGATTGAGTCTTAATCCTTGATTTCTCTTAACAAGTTAGATTATGCCACTTGTCTTCATTTAATTAGACCACATATCTTATGGATTTGGCATGCTCTAATTGGTCCACCTAGTAGTCACTTATCCTCTTTCTATTGGTCTGCATAACCCTTAGTTATCATGATCATATCTTCTTGCATCATTACATGATCTTTTGCATCATTACATAATCTTTCTCATCATTACATAATCTTTCTTGGCCAATACAAGTATTGCATCTATCTTGCTTGCATCATTGTTTCTTCACCCTGGCATCATCCATTACCTCAAGCTTACTTCTCCCTTGCATCATCCATACACATGGTGCCATCTTGAAGGAAGAAGAAGCAAGATCAAATGCTAGCCCTTAGATTTAGCTTACTCTCCAAGTTTACTTTCTTTGCACGGCTCATATTTATTTGAATATCTTAAGGGCCTTCTATAGCTCAAAAAATTCCCTTGTCTACTTCATAAACATTCTTTAATTGGAGGAAAATTTCATGAATTTTCTTGGGTCATAAATCTTCCTTTAACTATTTCTTTTTAAACTTTAAAATACCTCTTACCAACATTCTAAGCTTTTAACATTTCTGTAGCTTATATTGTAAATCTTCAGGGATGAGATTAATTTTATAAACTACTTTAGTCTCTTAAATATTTATTCCCTATTTTTATGTACATTTTTTAGGCCTCCTCATGATTCAAATAATTATATCTAGATAAATACCTCAAACTAAGCTATTATACTAAAAATTCTATTAAAGTCACATGAGGGGTATTTTTGTTATTTCTCTTCATAAGAAGGCCTTTATGCCTTATTTCCCATTTTTTAGGATTTTTCTAGATTATTTTTGAATATTTTCCATAATTATCCCTATTGGCCTAAAACTTTTTGAAATTATGGGTTTGCTCCTACTCAGACTCAACCTTATAAACTATCCCTTTGAGGTCTCTACCTCAACCATAGATATGTAACTATTCCTCTTTCTCTTTCTAAGTCTTGGGACTCTTCTAGAGTCCTTAACTTTATTTATATATTTTCCCCTAAGAACTTTCACTATTTGTAGTTTAATCCTTGAAAACCCTCTATATATTTTTGGGACTTATGCTCAAAGGGGCCTGATAGCCTACATATTTTAGGCTATTTTATATGCTTTTATGCCTAAAAATTAGGGTGTAACAATAGTCCCTTTGTGTGTCATAATATAAAGACCATCTTGTTCCCTATTTCCTTGGTCTGCTTAGGGCTAAGGCCAAGATTAGATTGTTAGGATACAAACTTCTCTTTATTGTCACTACCTTTCCTACTTGTCACCATAAGAGAACCTTGAAAATATGAAAGAAATTACTCAATACAAACTACATGTTAAATGTCTCTTGAAAAGAGTAAGTGAATATGTTTTACCTCTAAACCTTGGTTGGTAGTGGAGAAGCCCATAATCTTCATGGCTTGGTAGAGTATGGTATCTATAGCCTCATTGAGTCTCGTATTAACAGCTTGCTAGAGTCTGGTATCCATATCTTTGTACATCCTTTACAACTCCATTTGATGATGTGCAGAAGTTCATCTCAAACATTTTAATACTATACAGTAAACACTATATCTATAAAGGCTACAATTCTTCATAGTGTGAAGCCAAAAATCTCTTTTCTAATAACTCTATTGGGGGCCTTTCTTATTCGACCTAGGTGGTCAAGCCACCCAATAGCTATCTCCAAGATGTCCATCCCTTTTTAAAGAATAAAAGACCCTTAGGTTGTTTGTTCCTCTATTTCATCCTACAGCATACAAGTAATCAACATAATAACTGAAGAGCACATAATAATGTATTTATTCTTACTATTTAAATTAATTACTTACAATCCTCTTAAGAATAGTAGCAACTTTTGAAGTGATATATTATCCCTTCTTAAACCTCACCACCTTCCATTTTTGTTGACAAGATGGACTTTGGATGGATGCAGAAGGGTCTGATATAGTAGCTTGTTGCATAGCCTGCAACTGCTCTTTCATCATTTGCTCTCTAGAACACTATACCCACAAGACATGTAATGCTGGTACATATTCTTCTTAGCTATTTCCTGATTCATCTTACTCATAGCCTATGAAAATGAAATAATGTATATTAGTTATTAAAATATACATTTATTACTAACTAAGTTTATTAAAATGAAATAAAGTAGATTAATTATTAAAATGTACATTTATTACTAACTAAGTTTATTAACATGTAATTTTATACATATCAAACCTTATAAGTAGCCTATTCCTGCAGTTGACAAAATAGTGTCTAAGTTTCGTCACTAACATTAGGGTATGTATCCTTTGGATGCTTTCCTATCTTACTTTCTTAGAGGTAGTCCTTTGTAAGGTTGGACTTAAAGTCTCTCTACCATTTATCACATTTCTTTAAGATGCGATACCTCATGCTTACTGTAGCTAGAATATCAAAATGTTACTGCATTAAATAAAAAATAAATAAAATAAAGCTACAATAATGGACAAAAACCATTAATAACTAAAGTAGACAGGTAAAATATATAATTAGAAATGTATCAAAATATCCTCACAAATCATATCCCTATCTTTCAGGTCTACCACCTCCAATTGGCGTAGGCGATAATAATCTTAGCGAGTGCTATATGGCTAGTATAGCTGTTAAGCAATGCCCTATTTTGACTAGTTGCTTTCATGTCGTAATCAAACTCCACCAACGACTTTGTGGAATGTGTCCCCTCATCTGTCTTAGACACCTATTTCATAGGAGACGGGCCTCTTCCTCTTTTATTGCCTTTCTAACAAGAACCGTCTTGACCTGAACTGTCCATGCTTTGTTAAAATAAAATAAAAAAAGGGTAAGAATCATACATAGTAATAATGTAATCAATTTAATAATCAATAAACATTTATTACACATAATAAACAATCCCAAATGATAACCAAATCCATCAAACTTGTCAATCAAGTTTCTTGTTAACTAATTAAATGACTTAATTTATTAATAGTAAAAAGTGTTGACTAAACAAATAGGAATTAATTAATAAATAAGCATTATACAAAAAGACACCCACAAATTTGAAAAATACAAATTAGAGTAATATTACTTGAAGAAATGGTATCACATTACAAATTCTTTCTGTCTGTTAGCTCTTTTGCAAGTTCACATATCTTCATTCACCACCACAATTAAAGGGTTATATACCTGACTTTACATGGAGTCAAAACCAAATTCATACCTCTAATATTCCTCATCCTACATAATTTGCTCTTCTTTTTTGTTTTGCTTATATCATGGATACCTTAACAAGACAAAAATTTACTAAATTTTCCTATTCTTATTCTTTTACATTTTCTACCTATTATTTTCTACATGATTCTCATAATATATATATGTAGATCCCTCATCAAGCAGGAAATTCACTTGTTCAATTTATATTTAGATGGGAAAGAGAGGGAAAGAGAAGAGAGGAATTTAATTTCCTTCCAACTCATTATAATTTTCAGTCTTATAATTACAACCTGCCCCCAATTTATAGACCTAAGAACCCATTAACTAACTCTCCCCCTTTTATTACATCTTCATATCAGAAGCACAATGACAAAATGCAAGAGTTTAAAGTAGACATATGAATTAAATTAGATAGTGAAACAATAATCCCAGCAAATAATCTCAATACTCAGACAAAGGGAGACAATAATGTTCTTTTATGTACACGCATTACTGTAGGGAAAAATGTTTATAATAAAATGCAAATGTTTCAAACATTTATTATCTTATCAAGGGACTTAAAGCTTTCATAATGACTTACAGCTTACAACTTTCAAGGGACTTAAGACTTACGGGCTTTCACGACAACTTACAAATGTTTCAAACAATAAAATGAGTAAATAAAGAAGTTAATGGTGACTTACGACTTTTATAATAGAGAATGACATTAACGACGAAGATGGGCATCGAAGATTGGAAAAATACCAAAAATTGACTTTCATCCCAATCTGTAGTGGTAGGTATGAGAACGTGATCACAAGCGGTTGTGAAATACTCCACTCGAGTTTTTTGAACTCAGGTGAAATACTTTAATTGGCAGTTTTCCTCAAAACTACCATTAAAAATATCTTTCATGATTGTTTTTATAAAAACTTCCATGAAAGGTACTTTAAATTGGGATTTATTTATAAAAATACCATTGCCTTTTTTTCACGGTGATTTTGCTTATAATCGTTATGATGTAGTGTTGTGATAAGTGGGTTTTTCTAATAGTGTTTATCCATTTGATTATATTATGATGATATATTATTTTCTATCTATTGTACTTTGTTAACTGTCTCATTTGACACCTTACGAGTATATATTGGTATGTATGATAATAGGATTGCTGGTTACTGAAACGTTTGTCTCACCCCGTTGTTATTAATATTTTTCATGTGACAATCTCATCTTGGGACCTCAGGGAAGGTTTCAGAGGCTTGATTAGTACTATATCAATTGTATAGCCTCCTCCTTTTAATTGATGTGTGGAATAGTTGTATATTGCCACAATAGGGCTCATTTTGTATACTCTAATATGATATAATACTTTATTTATATTTGATTCTGGGAATACGTCTTGAGAACGATATTTTAAATATCTAAGATAGATTTTTCTAAATTATTGATTACTTCCCCAATTTTATTAAAATTGCATAGACTATCACACTATTTTTGAAATATATACATTTTAATCTAATTGTTAATATCATTAAGACTCTATAATTACCGTTTTATTAATTAATACACATATTTATAGAAAAGTATAATATTTATAATATAAAATTAAGTTTACTCTAATATCTATCTAGTTATAATATACAATTTAAAATTGAGCAATTTATATTTTCTACATAATTTGACTCATTCTTTTTCTATCATGATTATTTGTCGATTAAGAAAAATCTTTTTATAACTATAGTAGTTTTTGTTTTAGATTTTAATAAAAATCTTTTTTATTATGGTTAACTCATTCAGAATTAAGAAAATTCATTTATAACCACGATTATATTGTTACTTATTTATATTGTGAATAAAATAGGTCTAAGTAATTAATAGTAGTTATAGCTTAGGAGAATTTTATAGAGAATATATCCCAACAAATATTATTACAACCTCCAATCACAAGTCGGCCTCCTGAAAGGCCTAGGACTACAATCATACTCCAATCATATGTAAATGGTTTAGTGTATTGACCATGCATATTGGTTTTTGGTTAATGGCCATGTGGGTCTTAGGTTAGAGAGCATGTTGATTTTTGGTTAACACCTAAACTAAAGTTTTTATTTTTTGTAAGTACTGTATAGTCAATTTGAAGACTATTGGATGATGTCATTAACTAGGGAACATTAACTAGAAGTATCATGTTAATGTGTACTTGTCACTAAATATGTGTAATTAAATTATTCTAATGTAGTTGCTGGTTTTTGCCTTTTGGTTAATATCTACTCTAAAGTTGTTATTGTATATTCTAAAGTTATTAGTATGAATATTTTATTCATTATGTTAATACATATATCATTGTAGTTAATATTTATATCATCCTAGTTAATAATACATAATTATTTTCAATGTAGTAAATGTCAATTTGGATTCTAAATAAAGACTTGGTAATATCGAATCAATTGTTGGTAACACTTACTTTATTGTTATTAATCCTTATATCGTTATAGTTAATAATGCCTATTTATTTTTAGTACAGTATTTCAATTTGAATTCTAAATAATGACTTAATAATATCAAATCCCATTGGTACAAAATATACTTTTTAAAGCCCCATTTTTAAACATGTCCTTGCGGAGACGATTAAAAATATGACTGGTGATATTTTTGTAAATAAGAGGAAATAGTTACACTGGATTAACACGTCACTGGTGTAAAATATAATTACCACGCCGAATACTAATATCAACAGGTATAGATTAGCTGCGTCATATTCTGACTCTTCAGTTTCTTGTCTATGCTTTTCCGCTTCTTTTCTTTAACTTCTTTAGACTTTACAGAGAAGTTTTTAGAACAAATAAAATGTGGCATTTTTGTAAATAAGATGAAATATTTACACCTAATTTACATTGAACTGGTGTAAATATTCTGACTCTTCAGTTTCCTGTCTATACTTTCTCGCTTATTTTCTCTATACCTTCTTAGGCCCTTTATTTCACTTCTTTGACGTTTGTACTCATTATGATAGAAGGCCAATTGCATTCTTCAATATTCTTTTCTGAAATTGTTCTTATTCCTTAACTATATGTATATTATTTCTATGATCAGTACTTTTATCTCATCACTTTATCTCTATTTTATTTTATTTTCTTCTATCTGAATGCTCCAATGGTTTCTTCCTCACGCATACCTCGTTCTCCGCCACACAAAAGAAACAGAGACAATTTTGAAGAAAAATATCCTGACTCTTACCCTATAGTTCCTTCTCCTGCTCCCCTAGTTGTCACTCTGATAGAGTGCCTTGAGGAACTGATCATGCCTTCAATGCTCTAGAGGACTCAGTGAAAGAACTATCTCAGTAAGTTACTAGACTGAAAGACAGTTTCAGAGCTTTCTGCTTAGAAGTTTATCACCATCAATAGCATGATAGCTTCTATCATCCTGTTGATCCAACCAACTCTGATGAATCCCAGATCTTGGAGTCTGATGAGAAGTGAAAGCCTGTAACCTTTATCTGCTACCCCTCCTATTTTATTTTTTGTACTTAATGACAAAAGGAGACATATATTATATATTCTGATAGATATTGTGTTTAGAAATTTCATACTTTTGATGTAAAGTTATTAGTAAAGTTAAATGAATGAAGTTTCTTATTCTCTGAATGAATGAACTTTCTTGTTCTGATGACATGTTGTTCTTTTATTTTTTCTTAAAAATGCAATAGCTTAAAACTGGACATGTCAATGTCAGGTGTAGAATATAATGACCGATTTTGAACAAGTTATTTCTATAGCGGTCTTCCATTTCATCTGCTGTAGAGTTGTTCAATTTATATTATTTTACACCAGTGTAAAAGTGACCGGTGTAGAATATATTGTCAGGTTTAAAAAAAGTTATTTCTAAATTGGTGCTACATTTTATTCGGTGTAGATTTGCTTATGGAATACCCTTTAATTTAATCGAAAGCCCCTTCACACCTCCTATATGTCATTTTCACTTGTTCGCGCATTTAAGTCTTCTTGACCCTTCACAACTGGTGAGTTTTGTTTTTAACTCCTTGTCTTGAGACTAAAGATTTATGCACTACTAACAGTACCTTTTACTGTTATTTGTGCTGGATTTATTGATGTTATTTACTTGTTTTATTTGATTCGTTACTACAAGCTAGGTTTTCTTGTTTTCTAGTTTTCTAGTTTATTAGTCTTCCAGAAATATGGATCATAGTTGGATAAATGCTAAACGAACAAGTATTGAGTATGCTGAGGGGATGAAGGAGTTTTTAGATTTTGCTAAACAGAACGGTGATGATGATAATTGAAGGTTTTATTGTCCTTGTGTGAGTTATTTGAATGAAAGAAAACAAAGTCTTGTATATATGTACACTTATCTAATTTGTAAGGGGTTTTGCAAGAGTTATACAATATGGGTATGGCATGTTGAAAATGTAGAAAGTTCGAGTGCATCTGAACAGTTAGAACAGACCTTTGATGATGACATGGATAGTGATGATCGGGTAGAGGACATGATTCGTGATATTAGAGATGATACTTTTATGCGGTCACATGCATATGGTACTATGTGTACTGATGTAGAAAAACCTCTATACCCACGGTACAAAAAATACAACCTGTTAAATGCAGTGTTGAGATTGGTAAGTGTGAAAGCACAACATGGTTGGGGTGATAGAGGTTTTTCAGAATTGCTTGAGTTGTTGCAAGACATATTTCCAGAAGAAAATATGTTACCCAAATGCTACTATGATGCTAAGAAAATAATATGTCCTTTAGGCATGTAGTATAAAAAGATTCATGCATGCCCAAATGATTACATACTGTATAGGAAAGATTTTGAAGATGAGGAGAAATGTCCAATATATAAGATACCAAGGTACAGATCAAACAAGTCTCCTGCAAAGGTGTTATGGTATCTTTCAATTATACCAAGGTTTAAGCAGCTTTTTTCTAATGAAGATGATGCAAAAAAATGTTATGGCATACGACTGAAAGGATTTGTGATGGAAAACTTCGTCATCTGTAATATCCTTAATCTTCTGTACTGGTTCCTATGTACAGATTAAACGGAATATATGAGCTCTGTTTCAGGAAAAACATGTGTACCTTTATGTAAAGAAAAGGATTAAATTGCAAAAGAAAGGAAATTAAGGGACCTAAATGCAATTATGGAAAGTTTAAAGTTAGGAATGAAAAGTAGACAAAAATATGGGGTCTTAAAGTGTAATTTTAGCCAAATTAAGGGACTTAATTATAAAGAAGGAAAAGTTCCCTGGGGCTAAAGTATAATTAAAGAAAATAGGCTAGAAGTGGTTTGCACCGCCCGACAGCATTTCAGTCCCAGATTCTACCAGAAGGTAGGGCAGGTGACGCCGGGTAACCAAGCCTAATACCGGAATTTTTGAAGACTCCAAATAGCCAGAAATGGACTGATCGTCCAAAAGTTATAAAAATTTATACCGGATACCCTAGATTTCAGATATAAGTGGGAAAATACAGGATGATGCGCCTTTATGGACGGATGTCGGGAAACTGACAGGATACCGATAGGAGGTCTGTAGGAAAAGTTATTCACAAAATAAAGAAATCCAGAAGGAGTGTGAGGCCTCCGGGGATCCGGGTAGGAGATTTATCGGTATTTTTAAAGAGGCTGAATGCGATCGGATGACTTCGGTCAGATGACCGTTATAACCCCCAAGGATGCCTGAACACAGTAGGACGCTATATCTGGGAAAAAGAGCCGGTGTCCGGAAAAGGTATATACTCGGTAAATAATAGTTAAAATATTCAATGAATTGTGTTAAAGGAAGATTCCTCGTAATGCGTGCCATACAGGTAATAGACCCAGGAAGCCCGAAAATGGCGCCATTAGAGACCCAATAAGACTCTTGGACTGATAGGTGGGCCAGTGTCCAGCAGAACCCCGGAAAAGTGCGAAATTACGAAAATGCCCCTATGTTGTACAAAAAGGGCAGCAGATGAATATAGGGTATTCTGGTCATTTTGGACAGACCCAGAGGTCAAGACATGTCTAAATAAGGTTAGCTAGAGCCAGTATAAGCTTTGACCGGGTCCAGAAAGGTGTGAAATGACGATTTTGCCCTTAGGGATTAAAATAGGACAAGATAGGGCACCAAGGGCATTTTGGTCATTTCGCAGGGGATCTGTAATTGAGTCTGGACCCAGTATTAAAAAGTTAATGATATAAAGGGTCTAGATACTAAATGTGAGGTCAGTAGACATAAAAAGGATCTTCAGAAATATCAGATTCAGAAAACGGCACGTTTTTCGAGGCGATGGACCGGGCCGGTACCAGATTGGACCGGAAAGCTTCCAGAACCTCCAAATTTCGTCACATGAAGAATATGGGTGGTGAGGTGTCCTATGAGGTGTCCCATGAGGTGTCCAGGGTGATGCAGTAAAAAGAATTAAAGAAAATAGGAAATTCCAGGAAAAACCAGGACCACATGTTCAGATGGCTTCAAAATTACAAGAATGCCATCCATTAAAGCTATAAATACCCCCTTCCCCTCCCATTTTATGCATCCCACGTTTTTGGCAAGAAAAGAGAGAGAAAGAAGAGAGAGAAGGAGAAAGAAAGAAAGAAAGGAAGTTCTGGTGGAGTTGGAAGTAGTAAGGAAGTTCTGAAGCTCTGCTTTTGAGGTAATAACTAATCCTAGCTCTTATGTAATGTCTTTGTGATGTGTTGTTTTGTTTGGTTGATTGTTGTCCTATATGTTATGCTTGAAGCTCTATTCCAATGCTATGATCATATGTTATTGAATATGGAAGCATGCAGCATACTTATCTATACACAATCACAAGCAAGCACCGTCACTTTGCATTACATATTTTGTTATGATTGTTGTTACTGGGATTCTTTTGAATCTCATTCCCAAACATAACATTACAGGGGAGGTTCTGTCAAAATAAAATTTGGAAATCTTAAGAGACGCCGGTAGGCTGCCGAAATTCCGACAACGAAGACGGAACAAAGAAAGGAACTGATACGTACTGTGTACGTAGTGCTGTCTAAGGAGGCTGGAAGTGAGTGGACCCAGCAGGTTCATCCAGTCTTTCCTGGGTACTACGTAGAATGGTAGTTCGCATAAGGGAATTACCGAATCGGTACAACATCAGTTACTTTCTAAAGAAGAATTGTAGCAGTTATGCTGCCGGTTTTTAGACAGAAAAGGATGTAATAAAATATGAGGGAGTTAATCATACACTAATTTATAACAGTTGATTATTTGATATTAATTGTTATCTGGCCTGTATGACTGATATGTGTTGGCTGTATGCTTGAGTATGTAAAGACTAAATGCTGAAAATAGGCTCAGTGAACAGTAACTCGTGAAGACCCATTCATGTTTGATAAATCATTAAAAATAGTAAATGATTGAATTAATGTACGAAATTTTTAGAGTAAAAAGTAGACATACTAAGATTTAATTTTATATATAGAATGTCTAATTTGGATGTATACACGAAAAGATATAAATTGTTAAAGTTGGGACCAGAATGCTGGATTCAGGAGAAAGTCGTTGGATGAACAGTAAGATTGAAACGTTGACCCACGTGAAATTTGTCAAGGATTGGTCAACCAATGATTTTTCCCTGAAATATATTTGAGTTAGCTTCATGTAGCAATTTGAACCACTTCATTTCGATTTTTATAGAATTAGTTATAAATTTTCAAAATCAGGTCACTCATCTGGAATTTGCCACAGAGAACAGTACTCGATATGAATAAAATTCCAGATTAAGTGTTTAGACTTCAATGACCCTGAAAGTGGTTTAAGTGCTACTGAATGGTCCCTAAGATGTATAAATATAAGGATGTGACATTTTGGTATCAGAGCAAAGGATTCTGGCTTAAGAAATGCTCTGAATAGATGATTTCTAGAAAGATATACCATGATAAAGCCGTCATAATTGACACTAAGTAGTGTTTGCAGGATGGCTAGACATAGAATTGGGTCTGGAACTACGGTAAACCAATGGGAATTAAGACCAAAGGTCTCTAGTTCAGATAGTTCAGAAGAAGAGATAGTAAGCAATGATTCTG
Organism: Leucaena leucocephala; assembly: GCA_037074615.1. Lineage (NCBI taxonomy): Eukaryota > Viridiplantae > Streptophyta > Magnoliopsida > Fabales > Fabaceae > Leucaena > Leucaena leucocephala. The sequence continues at coordinate 5,089,187 of CM073527.1, forward strand.
ACCTCTGGACACCTCCAGTAGCTGGTGATTCTGAGGAGGATAGTTCCTCGATAGGATCAAACTTTCCAATTGATGATCAGGAAGTGATGATAACAGAAGGCCCTATTCCTGCCATTTCCATATGTGCGGTACCCTTGAATATAACAGACAGTTCAGGGTCCAGCCAAGTACGTGTTCAGAGTAATGCGCCAGGTTCCAGTAGGCCCGAAGTGACTCTGGTAGAAATGTATTTGGGAGGTTTAATCGTAAGAATGGTCCCAGGGAGGAACCTGAGTAGAGAGCAACTTGAGAGCTCGGTAGCATTAGCCTGACAACTATACGAGTTGAGGCAGACCCTGTTCGAAAACATAGATCAAGATTATTCGGTCTACCAGGAGTTTATCACAAGGGTGAAAGCCATATATCAAGCCTGGGATTCAAATGTGTTAACCATGGGGCTTTGGCTAGAAATTATGAATGACGTATTGCCGAAGACTCCTACCTGGAGATCGGAGTTAGACCAGTATTTTGATAGAGAATCATATTGTACCATATCCGACTGGATCTACCTAGTAGAAGAATACATTAGAATAAAGTTTAAGAAAATTAGAGTATAAAAGACTAGAATGGTACTGTGATATGTACATATATTCTGTATGTATATTATGTGTGAAATGAAATTTATTGTATTTCCTTCTGTTTTTAAGTATAACAAAATGGTACGAACAAGGAGAACTATTCTAGCTAAGGAACCCCGAGAGGCTGGAAACCTTAATCAAATGATTCTAGAACGATTAGAACAGCAACAAAAGATGATAGAAGAAATGAGAGCTGCTCAAGCACGAAATGAACAAGACAGAGATGCTGCCATAGCCGCGGCAGTAGCAGCAGCTGTAAATAATTTAAGACCGCGAGAGCCTTCAGGAGCAACTAGTAGAGAACCTGAAGAAGTACCACAGCAGGCAGAACAGCCCCAGAGAAGGGATGAATCAAGGGAGGAGGCAGTTGGCATCCAACAATGGATGGTGCGATTTTGCAAACACAATCCTCCCATATTCGAAGGGACATTTGAAGTACATGTAGCAGAAAATTGGGTCAGCAGATTAGAGAAGATCTTTAAGGTCCTCGACTGCCCGACTGAAACTAAGGCCCAAATGGCCATCTATCAATTGGAAAAGGATGCGGATAGATGGTGGAAGAATACAGAATTACTTCTCCAAGCAAGAGATATTCCAGTTACCTGGGAAGTATTTCTTGAGCAATTTTATGAGAAATATTTCCCTCAATCTGTCAGAGATGAAAGGGAGGCTGAATTCCTTGTGCTAAGGCAAGGAGAAAAAGAAGCTTTTGATGAATATTTGGCCAAGTTCATCCGGCTATCTCAATATTCAACTTACCTACGCCAAGTGGATGACGAACGCTGGATGACAGAAAGAATGATTCGAGGGCTGAATTCTATGTTAAAGGAGAAGTTAACTCCCCAACAATACAGCCAGTTCAATAAGGCTGTGGAAGCATGTCGAATCGTTGAGAACAGCATGAATCATAGAATGCTGTCCAGATCTGGGACTAAAGATCAAGCGACTCCTGATAAGGCCGGACGGAATCAAGAAGCGGCCAGTGGGAGCGGCTATAAGAAAAGAAAGCGCCCGTGGCAGACCAAGAGGCCTAATAAGGGAAATTTTCGCGGAAGATCCAATAACAGGGATCCGAAGGCCCCAGTATGTGAAAAGTGTGGAAAGAATCATGGTGACAGACCATGTTTGATGGGCCAGAATGTATACTACACCTGCGGAAAGCCCGGACATTTTTCCAGAGAATGTCCTCAAGCTATAACTGATCCAAGGCCAAGGACGGCGGGACGAGTGTTTGCACTCACTAGAGAGGATGCTCAGCGATCATCTGATATGATCCAAGGTACAATCCATCTCAATGATCATGTTGTGACTGCCCTATTTGATTCAGGTGCAAGTCATTCCTTTATATCTTATGAATGTGCTAAATGCCTAGGCCTTCTGATAAGCAAGTTATGTTATGATATACAGGTGAAAACCCCCACCAACGCTAGGGTGATCACATCTGATGCCTGTCTAAATAGTGTGGTGCGTTATGAGCACTGTAGTACCACCCTGGACCTGATCTGTATGCCTTTCCAGGAGATTAAAGTCATACTCGGTTTAAATTGGTTATCCTCCAATAATGTGATGTTGGACTGCAGAAACAAGACCCTAGTTCTTGGTCCAAAGATCACTGATCGGAGCTTAGAAGTACAACTGAACTTCGTGACAGAGGCTCAGGCAGAAAAATGTCTACGGAAAGGATGTCAGGGATATGTGGTATTCTTTTCTGTTCAAACAGAAGTGGAGGAAGGCATCGAGGAGGTTCCTGTAGTCAATGAATTTCCTGAAGTCTTTCCAAAGGAGATTCAGGGATTGCCTTCGGAGCGTGAAGTGGAGTTTGCGATCGACATTGTACCTGGAGCTGGACTAGTATCAAAAGCCCCATACAGGATGGCTCCCAACGAAATGATGGAACTGAAGAAGCAAATTGAGGAGCTATTGGAGAAAGGTTTTATACGACCCAGTGTATCGCCATGGGGTGCTCCAGTACTGTTCGTCAAGAAGAAAGATGGTAGCTTAAGGCTGTGCATTGACTACAGGGAATTAAATAAGCTTACAGTTAAGAACAAGTATCCTCTTCCCAGAATTGATGACCTACTAGATCAATTGGCAGGAGCGAGCTTATTCTCCAAGATTGACTTGAGATCTGGCTACCATCAACTAAGGGTCAAGCCAGATGATATTCCAAAGACGGCGTTCAGAACGCGCTACGGACATTTTGAATTTTTGGTGATGCCTTTTGGACTAACCAATGCACCTGCTATTTTCATGGACTATATGAACCGGATTTTCAGGCCTTATCTAGATCAGTTCGTTGTGGTCTTTATTGATGATATTCTGGTGTACTCCAAATCTCCAGAGGAGCATGAAAGGCATTTGAGGATTGTTCTTGGTATCCTTAAAGAGAAGAAGCTCTATGCTAAGCTGAGTAAGTGCGAGTTTTGGCTTTCAGAAGTCAAATTTCTCGGTCATGTCATATCCCGAGACGGGGTAGCTGTAGATCCTAGCAAAGTTGAAGCAGTTTTGAGCTGGGAACAGCCAAGGACAGTGACAGAGATTAGAAGTTTTCTTGGCCTAGTAGGGTACTACAGACGATTCATTCATGACTTTTCTCGAATTGCCTTACCACTTACCAAGCTGACCAGAAAGAATCAGCAGTTTAAGTGGGATGAGAAGTGCGAGGCTAGCTTCCAGCAGTTGAAGCAGAGATTAACGACTACTCCCGTGCTGATTATTCCAGACCCAACTCAGACTTATGTAATCTACACTGATGCTAGCAAGCAGGGTCTGGGATGTGTGCTTATGCAGCAAGGTCGAGTAGTAGCCTACGCCTCTCGGCAGTTAAAGCCACATGAAGAGAATTATCCCACTCATGATCTGGAGCTTGCGGCGGTGGTCTATGCCCTGAAGATATGGAGGCACTATTTATACGGAGCAACGATAGAGTTGTTTTGCGACCACAAAAGCCTGAAGTATCTGCAGGATCAGAAAGAGCTGAACATGAGGCAGCGGCGATGGATGGAATTGTTAAAAGATTATGACTTCCAGATTAAATACCATCCAGGAAAAGCCAATGTGGTAGCTGATGCCCTGAGTAGAAAGGTGGTGCAGGTTGCATACATGATGATCAAGGAATTGGAACTGATAGAAGATATGCGCGACTGGAGCCCTCTATATCAAATGCAACTGACGGAGAATCCTTTTGGAGGAGTTCATGTCAGAACTTGCATAGAAGATGAGATCAAAGAGGCTCAGGAGCAGGATAAGCTCGCAGCAATATTCAAAGACAAGCTGGAGAAAGGGAAGACAAGGGATTTTGAGATGTCCCCAGACGGATTGCTACAGTTTAGGGGAAAACCCTATATCCCAAATGTTGGGGGATTAAGGGAAAGAATTCTGGGGGAAGCACATAAAAGCCGATATACGGTACATCCAGGTATGACCAAAATGTACCATGATGTTAAAAGATTATTCTGGTGGCCTGGACTGAAGAAAGATGTTGTAGCTTACGTATCTAAGTGCTTAACCTGCCAGAAAGTGAAAGTTGAACATCAAAAACCAGCAGGAACGTTGCAGCCTTTAGATATTCCTGAGTGGAAATGGGATGGGATTGCCATGGACTTTGTGGAAGGACTACCCTTGACACCAAGTAGACATGATGCGGTTTGGGTAGTAATCGATCGACTGACAAAGTCAGCACATTTCCTGGCAATCAATAAGAGAGATTCTCTAGAAAAGCTGGCAAAGCTGTATATAAAGGAGATCGTTAGGCTCCATGGTATCCCAAGCAGCATTGTGTCTGATAGAGATCCACGATTTACTTCAAATTTCTGGAGGGCTCTACAGGAAGAAATGGGCACTACTCTCAGATTCAGTACAGCTTATCATCCTCAGACAGATGGTCAATCTGAAAGAACAATACAGACGTTAGAGGATATGCTGAGAGCATGTGTCCTAGATTTCAAAGGCAGCTGGGATATCCATTTACCCCTTATAGAGTTTGCATATAACAATGGTTATCAGGCCAGTATACAGATGGCACCTTTTGAAGCACTCTATGGACGAAAATGTAGATCCCCCTTATGCTGGCTAGAGTTGAGCGAGAGAAGAATGCTTGGTCCGGATATAGTGGATCAAACTGCAGAACAAGTTGCGGTAATTAGAAAACGATTGTTGACGGCTCAAAGCAGACAGAAGAGCTATGCAGATGTCAGAAGGAAGCCGTTGGAATTTGAAGAAGGAGAACATGTATTCCTTAAGTTAACTCCAACCACAGGAGCCGGACGATCGATTAAGGTGAAGAAGTTGCATCCAAGATACATCGGGCCATTCCAGATTCTCTCAAAGATAGGAGCAGTAGCCTACAAGTTAGCTCTTCCTCTGAATCTCAGCCAGATACATGATGTGTTCCATGTTTCCCAATTAAAGAAGTATATTCCAGATCCATCTCATGTGATAGAGCAAGATGAGGTTACACTGCGAGATGACTTGACCTATGAGGTTGGACCGGTGCGAATTGCTGATAGAAAAGTCAAGCAGTTGCAGAATAAGCAGATTCCTTTAGTTAAAGTGATCTGGAAAGGTTTGACTGAACAAGAGGCTACATGGGAAACAGAAGAAAAGATGAGAGAAAAGTACCCTGAATTATTGGTATAGGATAGATGTAATGTAAATTTCGGGGACGAAATTTATTTTTAGGGGGAGAGAAATGTAATATCCTTAATCTTCTGTACTGGTTCCTATGTACAGATTAAACGGAATATATGAGCTCTGTTTCAGGAAAAACATGTGTACCTTTATGTAAAGAAAAGGATTAAATTGCAAAAGAAAGGAAATTAAGGGACCTAAATGCAATTATGGAAAGTTTAAAGTTAGGAATGAAAAGTAGACAAAAATATGGGGTCTTAAAGTGTAATTTTAGCCAAATTAAGGGACTTAATTATAAAGAAGGAAAAGTTCCCTGGGGCTAAAGTATAATTAAAGAAAATAGGCTAGAAGTGGTTTGCACCGCCCGACAGCATTTCAGTCCCAGATTCTACCAGAAGGTAGGGCAGGTGACGCCGGGTAACCAAGCCTAATACCGGAATTTTTGAAGACTCCAAATAGCCAGAAATGGACTGATCGTCCAAAAGTTATAAAAATTTATACCGGATACCCTAGATTTCAGATATAAGTGGGAAAATACAGGATGATGCGCCTTTATGGACGGATGTCGGGAAACTGACAGGATACCGATAGGAGGTCTGTAGGAAAAGTTATTCACAAAATAAAGAAATCCAGAAGGAGTGTGAGGCCTCCGGGGATCCGGGTAGGAGATTTATCGGTATTTTTAAAGAGGCTGAATGCGATCGGATGACTTCGGTCAGATGACCGTTATAACCCCCAAGGATGCCTGAACACAGTAGGACGCTATATCTGGGAAAAAGAGCCGGTGTCCGGAAAAGGTATATACTCGGTAAATAATAGTTAAAATATTCAATGAATTGTGTTAAAGGAAGATTCCTCGTAATGCGTGCCATACAGGTAATAGACCCAGGAAGCCCGAAAATGGCGCCATTAGAGACCCAATAAGACTCTTGGACTGATAGGTGGGCCAGTGTCCAGCAGAACCCCGGAAAAGTGCGAAATTACGAAAATGCCCCTATGTTGTACAAAAAGGGCAGCAGATGAATATAGGGTATTCTGGTCATTTTGGACAGACCCAGAGGTCAAGACATGTCTAAATAAGGTTAGCTAGAGCCAGTATAAGCTTTGACCGGGTCCAGAAAGGTGTGAAATGACGATTTTGCCCTTAGGGATTAAAATAGGACAAGATAGGGCACCAAGGGCATTTTGGTCATTTCGCAGGGGATCTGTAATTGAGTCTGGACCCAGTATTAAAAAGTTAATGATATAAAGGGTCTAGATACTAAATGTGAGGTCAGTAGACATAAAAAGGATCTTCAGAAATATCAGATTCAGAAAACGGCACGTTTTTCGAGGCGATGGACCGGGCCGGTACCAGATTGGACCGGAAAGCTTCCAGAACCTCCAAATTTCGTCACATGAAGAATATGGGTGGTGAGGTGTCCTATGAGGTGTCCCATGAGGTGTCCAGGGTGATGCAGTAAAAAGAATTAAAGAAAATAGGAAATTCCAGGAAAAACCAGGACCACATGTTCAGATGGCTTCAAAATTACAAGAATGCCATCCATTAAAGCTATAAATACCCCCTTCCCCTCCCATTTTATGCATCCCACGTTTTTGGCAAGAAAAGAGAGAGAAAGAAGAGAGAGAAGGAGAAAGAAAGAAAGAAAGGAAGTTCTGGTGGAGTTGGAAGTAGTAAGGAAGTTCTGAAGCTCTGCTTTTGAGGTAATAACTAATCCTAGCTCTTATGTAATGTCTTTGTGATGTGTTGTTTTGTTTGGTTGATTGTTGTCCTATATGTTATGCTTGAAGCTCTATTCCAATGCTATGATCATATGTTATTGAATATGGAAGCATGCAGCATACTTATCTATACACAATCACAAGCAAGCACCGTCACTTTGCATTACATATTTTGTTATGATTGTTGTTACTGGGATTCTTTTGAATCTCATTCCCAAACATAACATTACAGGGGAGGTTCTGTCAAAATAAAATTTGGAAATCTTAAGAGACGCCGGTAGGCTGCCGAAATTCCGACAACGAAGACGGAACAAAGAAAGGAACTGATACGTACTGTGTACGTAGTGCTGTCTAAGGAGGCTGGAAGTGAGTGGACCCAGCAGGTTCATCCAGTCTTTCCTGGGTACTACGTAGAATGGTAGTTCGCATAAGGGAATTACCGAATCGGTACAACATCAGTTACTTTCTAAAGAAGAATTGTAGCAGTTATGCTGCCGGTTTTTAGACAGAAAAGGATGTAATAAAATATGAGGGAGTTAATCATACACTAATTTATAACAGTTGATTATTTGATATTAATTGTTATCTGGCCTGTATGACTGATATGTGTTGGCTGTATGCTTGAGTATGTAAAGACTAAATGCTGAAAATAGGCTCAGTGAACAGTAACTCGTGAAGACCCATTCATGTTTGATAAATCATTAAAAATAGTAAATGATTGAATTAATGTACGAAATTTTTAGAGTAAAAAGTAGACATACTAAGATTTAATTTTATATATAGAATGTCTAATTTGGATGTATACACGAAAAGATATAAATTGTTAAAGTTGGGACCAGAATGCTGGATTCAGGAGAAAGTCGTTGGATGAACAGTAAGATTGAAACGTTGACCCACGTGAAATTTGTCAAGGATTGGTCAACCAATGATTTTTCCCTGAAATATATTTGAGTTAGCTTCATGTAGCAATTTGAACCACTTCATTTCGATTTTTATAGAATTAGTTATAAATTTTCAAAATCAGGTCACTCATCTGGAATTTGCCACAGAGAACAGTACTCGATATGAATAAAATTCCAGATTAAGTGTTTAGACTTCAATGACCCTGAAAGTGGTTTAAGTGCTACTGAATGGTCCCTAAGATGTATAAATATAAGGATGTGACATCATCCGGCTGATTCTTTGCAATAGAAGAAGATTAATGACTTATTTCCCGAATTTGACAAGGAACAATGAAACCTAAGGCTTGGACTCAGTACAAATGGCATGAACCCTTATGGTAGCCTTAGTAGTATACATAATTCATGGCCCGTCCTCTTAGTGGTTTACAACCTATCTCCCTTGTTGTGAATAAGATGCAAGTATGTAATGTTGTATATGTTGATCTCAGGACCGAAGCAACTGGGAAATGACATAGATGTTTACCTAATGCCCTTGATCAAAGATTTGAAGAAGCTATGGGAAGGCGTGGATATTTTTTATGCTACTAAGAAGAAGGTATTCAATATGCGGGCCATGATCTTTTATACAATTAATGACTTTCCTGCATACGAAAATTTGTCAGGATATAGTGTTAAGGGCCATAAAGCATGTCCTATTTGTGAGGAAGGGACTTGCTACTATCAACTTCGTCATAGAAGAAAGACAGTCTACCTAGATTATAGAGATTTCTAAGATAAGGCCACCCATACCGTCGACTGAAGAAAAAAAATTTTGGCAGCCAAGAATTTGAAAATACTCCGAAACCATTGACAGGAGAACAAGTTTATGAAAAGGTGAAAGACATTAACATTACTTTCGGTAAGACTACCAATAAAAGTGAGAAAAATATATAAAAGAAGATATGGCTTCTTTGAGCTTCCATATTGGCAACATCTTTAGGTAAGGCACTGTATTGATGTCATGCATGTGGAGAAAAATGTGCGTGACAGTGTTGTTGGAACACTTCTCAACCTACATGGTAGTTCTAAAGATGCTTTGAAGGCAAGATTAGATTTGGAAGAAATAGGAATACATGACAATTTACATTCAAGGCCAGATAGTGAGGGGAGTTATTGTGTTGAAGAGATTAAGATTAGTGGCTGCAGCTATGCACTTCTCTAGTTCAAAAGACAACAATCCTAAATTAGCAACCATCCCTTATTATGGTGTTGTTAAGGAGATTTTAGAGTTAGACCACCAAATTCACAGTTCCCGTGTTTAAATGCAAATAGGCTAATGTAAAAATGGTGTTATGGTGAATCGGTTAAGATTTATACTGGTTGATTTGAATAGTATAAGTTTTAGGAATGAGTCTTTCATTATGGCAGACCAATCAAAGCAAGTATTCTATATCACTGGTCCAGCAAATAAAAGATGGTATGTCGTTCTCTAAGGAAACAGGGTTATTGACGATGATGATTCAATTTGTGACACCCCTTCATTTTTCAGTATGTTTACCAAAATTGAATTAAGAAGTGGATAATGATTGATTTATATGTGATTGCATATATTGTTTTGATTTAATAATAGCACAAGTATATTGTTCTAATTGTATATATGATTTTGTGTAACTTACAAGTGATGGGTTAATAAATGATTGTTTTGAAAAAATATCTCTAATATTTAAACTGGTTGTACATGTTATCTGGCATAAAAAGTGATCTAAAAACTTTTTTATACCGGTTATACATGTTATTCGGTGTAGAAATTATTTTGAATTTCAAAATATTAGTTGTTTCATATTCAAAATATGATTTTTACACCTTATTTAAATGTTAACTGGTGTAAAAGTCTTAAATAAAAATACTTTATTGAAGACCACCCCTTGGCGTGTCTCTTCCTTTCTCATTTTTCAGGTTGTATGCAGTCTTAGTTTTTACGTTGTCTATCATTACACCAGTCATCTTGCACTGTGGTTTTCGTCTTGCTTCGCTGTGGTTAGTCATTTTTCTTTATTCTCGCTCTTGTTGTGCTTTGCCGTGTACGTGTTCTAGACACTTATTTTTTCATGTACGTGCTTCGCCTTTTACAGGTTCGTTTAATCTAGGTTTTATAGTTTTCTACGATAAATGCTTGCACTTCTTTCTATCGATAAATTCTTGCACTTCTTTCACTATGGTCAGTCATTCTTCTCTATTTAGCATGTTTGCTTTTGTTATTATGTATATAGAAATATGGGGGTAGTGGTAATCAGAATGAGGCTAGCGATGCTCCAAGCGACTCTAAGCAAAGGAGGGGCAGAAGTGTGATGCAATTGAAAGACATTTTGAAAGATAGGATGGAAGAAAAATTACTACCGATTGAGTTTCACACACTTTGGAACCCAATTGGTGAACACAGGAGAAAGTACATGAGTTATGTCAGCCTCCTAGCAATAAGACTAATATCACCATACAGACTTGGGATGCTGTTGAAAATCGTATGAAGAATCAAATTTGGGACTCTATTCAGGTATAATAATTGCCTATTGTATATTGTTTGCATACCAATAACAAAAAGTAACTATTTGTTGATAACTCTACTTTCAATATAAATTATTGCAGCTCACTTACGATGTTCCTAACAATGAAGTCTTGAAGAAGAAGAAGACATTGCCTTATTACACTAAGCGTTAGAGGGTATTCAAGACACAACTAGCTCATCGGTATGTGCATGGCCAGGACAAAGATGGTAAGCCTCATTCTTCTCCATGCAACAAGTATTAATTCATTGACGAAGCTACTTGGGAAGAATTTGTTAGGCTTCAGACTACTATAGAAGCTATGGTGAGTTAATATATTATGAAAAATGAATCTTGTATTTCCCATGTTTCTTCCTTTTGTATGTATTGGGTATTAACTACTTCAAGTCTTATAGGAAAAAAGAGGAAAAGCCATTGAGCACACTTTTAAGAATGATTGCCCCCACACAATATCTCGAGGGGTTACGCGAAAGCTGAAAGAGACTTGGTTGGCGCCAAGAGGAATAGGATGCTAAGTCTGATCTTAGTATTACTCTTGCTCCCCCATCTCCAATACGTCGTGAAGATAAGTTGTTATATGCTCACAAAAAACAGAGCAGATTATTTACAAATGATCACACTCACATGATTGCGGCAAAAATTATAAGTACTACTTGTATTATTTTGTTTTATTAGACTAATTATATTATTTCTTATGTTTACTCTTTTTATGTTATAGGTTGATCTTAAATAACAAGAAGCCCATGGCTCCTTCAAGTAAAATGGTATGAATTACATTTTGACTGTTGCTATAGGCAAGCAAGAGCATGAGGGTTGTGTCAAGGGAGTTGGAGGAGGTGTTAGTATAAGAGATTTTTTTAGAGCATCTCCACGACATTACCCATATGTCTCGAGAGTAAAGCTAGAATCATTGTTATCCACTGTGAGGGAAGATGCTAAGGCAGAGGCTAAGGCACAGACAGAAGCTTAAATTCAGGCACAATTACAAGAGGGGTTGGCAAAAATCAAGGAAGAAATATTGTTCATATTGATATCAAGGCAACAGGAGCCAAGTGCCACCCAAATGCTCTCACATGCAACCCGTCCTAGTACTAAAGGGAGTTGTTGCATAGCCAAAAAGGTATCAGAGGATGCTGAACCTTATGATATATATGTGAAAGATCTTATCAAAAGGTTAGTAGTACATTGTTCTATCCATATTTTAAGGGAAACTGTCCACCACATCCAAATTTAGGACGATCAGTTAAGGTGGTAGTTGAATATGTGATATTTGAAAATGCTCTTATCCTAATTCTGACTGATGAGGTGAAGGCTGTGAGTCAGGCAAAAGGAACTTTCATATTATGGCTAAAGCATCTTGTTTCAGATCACATCGCGTTATCCCTAAGTGAACTTCCCACACCTCCCAATTTGAGTGCCATGTAACGTGTGATCCAATTGGCATCTGATGAAACATTCCATGTGGATGCGTTGCCTATGAATTCAGTTATGGGTGACATGAGGGCTGTTGCCTTTGTTGACCATGCAGATATAAAATATGTTATCACCCTAGGAATAAACTAACCTCCGGGTGCGTCCAAGCATTTTTAATGTAAGTCTAATTTAAATGTAAATATATGTAATAACAAAATTCATGCAAGCTGAGTGTTTACATTGCTAACATCGTGTTTGCATTAACTGTAAATACATGCAAGTTGAGTTAGTTTCCAAGTGTAAACAAGGTCGATTCGGATTCTTATGCCTATTGTCATGGATCATGTTAATGAGGGTGAAGCTCATACTCATAATCAGAATAATCAAAATGTGCAACATGAAGAGAATAACATGAATAACAGAAAGGCACAAAGGATTATTAGAGAACTGATTTCTAATGCAAACTTTGATCCTTTTGGCACTTGTCCTGCTTTAGATGTTAATCTTAAGTTGAAAGTTCATTTGTTAAGTAACTTACCAAAATTTTATTGATTGGCAGGTGAGGATCATTTCAAGCATTTGAAGACTATACAGTGGGTTTGCTCATTCAAGAAACCTATAGGAACTGACATGGATACTGTGCAAAAACAAGTATTCCATTTTACACTTGAAGGAAAAGCAAATGAATGGTTTTATATGCTGCTCACATCATACCTTAAGCCTTGGACTCCTAGAATAACTTAAAAAATGCTTTCTTAGAGAGATACTTACCTACTTCTAAGACTGCTACATTGAGAAAGGAAATCTTTACTGTAAAATAGTATGCTCAATAGTCTTTTCATGAGTTTTGGGGAAGGTTTCAAGAGTTTCTAGCTAGATGTACATACCATCAGTTTTCAAGTGAGCATTTAGTGTAGTATTTTCATTTAGAATTTCACATTGCATGCAAAAATAATCTAGATACAGTTGCTAGGGGTTCCATTGATGCTTTAACTCCTAATGAAGCATGGAATTTGATTGAGAAGATAGCAAATAATGACCAGCAGTATGGGGCTCTGACGCTAGGCAAGTCCATGAAGTCTCTGTAAGGTCTTCTTAAGATTATAATAGCTTATCTTCTAAGTTGCTGCTATGAATACTTAGATCAACAATTTAGTTGCTCAATTGAGCAATTCACATGTTCAAAGCCTATACTCTCAAGCTCATGTTGGTCATAGTTGTTAGTTTTGTTCTTCTCCTATACATATTAGTGTCAATTGTCCTACACACTATGAAGATGTATCAGCAATCTATCTAGGCAAAATAAATTAGTATTGTAACACCTTACTTTTGTACGTCTTAGGGACTATTTGGTAGCATTTAGAACCACTTATAAATCTATTGAAGTTCAATTACAAAATCTAGAATTTTACTCTTACGAGTATTATTCATATGGTAATTCTAGATTAAGCGATGGACTTCAAAAAATTATAACTAATTCTAGAAAAATTGAAATAGAGTGGTTCAAAAAGCTACACGAAGCTAACATCCTAAAATTTAAGGAAAAAATACTTCCTTGGACCAATTGAACAGTTAACTGAGTCAACTCTAATGTCAAAATTTACTGTTTATTTGGTCAAATTTCTAGAAAACAGTTTCTGGTCCCCAAATTTAAAAATTCTGTTCTCTTTGTATAGACATTGAAATAAGGCATTCTTGGTGTCAAAATAAAGCTTGACATGTTAAATAAGTACTGCTAAAATATTATACATTAATTTGATCATTTACTATTTTTAATTATAGTAGCTACTATGGTGCTGCCTAAGCATACATTAAATGCATACATCTCATAAGTTATAACATCAAATTACACTTAATCATGTCATCTATCTCCTAACTCCTCTTCTTGAATCTTTATCTTCTTCCATATCTGATAAACCTATTGGTGTTGGGGTGACATGTAGGGGGTGAGATTTTGAGAGAAATCTCAGTAGTAAACAGCAGTAAACAATGTATGCATTAATGCTTAGTATTAGTTCTTGCTTGTGATTGTGTCAACATAAAGTAATGTACATACTTCCATGTAACATATGAAATACAATTGTCCAAAGTAATCATAGCACAGAGCTTCAACTATTACATATGAATAACATCAATCAAACCATAACAGAATCAACCATACATTCAACACATATAAGTTTAGGTAAGTTTACTACTTAGCTTTCCTTATCATTTTCCTTTACCACTTGCTTCCTACTTCTCCTTGAGGTGTGAATGCCCTCTTTGAGCACACAATCCAAATCCTAACATTGTATTATCCTTAACTCATTACAATACAACTTCCTTGAACATTGAACTTTATCTACTAAAGTAAATTTCTTTAATCTTTATTAATTAGCTTGGTCTTTGAATCAATTGCTTTTTTGACTTTACCGTACACAATTTGGCCTTCTGAATTTAGTTATGAACTTACAATGCCCAAATTCCAGCAACTGAAACCTATTCTAGATAGTACCAAAAATCTTATCTTTTTCTTTCAAAAATTCTCATTTTGATTCCAATGCTTCCAATACTTATTTCTCTACTTTAGTCCACACAATTTTTCATTTTAAAACCATTGAAGGCATCAAAATCATGAAATTTCAATAACTGTTCATGTGTGTGAACAGTAACAGATAAGGCTTCAAAAATTAAAACTTTCAATTTCAATGCTTCCAAGGTTCTAAACCTATCCAATCCTAAACAAAACCATCTTTTAAATTCAATGGAAGCATTAGATCATTGAAATTCCATCTTCTCCTATCCAGAACAGCCTTGGGCAAAAGGCTACAAGAAAGAGAAAAGTAAAGAATATCAACTAAATTCAATAATCAATCGTCAAACTAGCTTATCTAGGTGTCTTCTACTTGATTCTATCTTGCTTTTTTTCTTTCTTTATTTCTGTCCAAATTTGGGCAGCAAGCATACTCTAGGTTTAATGGTTTTCCAACCACTAAAACCTAGGTTTTACCCTTCCAAAACACATCTAAATAAGCTAGGATGGATCACATACCTTATGCCTTGACTACCTTGATCTCTAAGTGCCTTGAATTGCCTTTATCTTGGTTGAGTTTTCAAATGACAAGAGTTTCTCCAAGGGAACCAAGGGGCCACGGTTTTACAAGGAAATGGAAGGGTATTTATAGCCAAAACTTTGGCATCTTGGGACAAGAATATCCCTCCTTCAACTAATTATTACAACTCCTTATTATTGAATTTGATTGGTTGGTTTTTGGATTAATTAACCTTAATCACCATTAAGTTAACTCTTATATTATTTTATTTCATTTTATCACATGTTCAAACTCTTCTTCCTTATTCTTGCTTCCATGTGGCATATTGCACATGGTGTATGGGTCCCTCTTCCTCTTAACGCTCATTCATTTTCTTTAGATTTTTCTATTTAAAAATTCATAAAATATCCGAACTTGACTTAAGATCCAATCTTGGGATTATTGGGCTTGTCTAGGACGCCATCTTGGGCCTCTTTTAGGTCCAATAGCTAATTGTTACAAATCCCACGGCACTTTCCTTATATTAATATTCTTATATCACCCTAATTTTTTTAGATAAATGCTAGACATATCTTTTAATGGTTCTAACATTTTTAGAAATTTATTTTAATATAAAATAAATTCCTTGCAAAGTCTCAATATTTTGAGACTCAGAAGTCCTGATAAAAATTTATACATCTTCTTCAAATCCTTTATCGGTGTCCTTTTTTACCTTAAATTCTCTAATTAATTCTACATGACTCCTTTTTGACTTCTATCAATTTAATAAATTCTTATATTATTTATAAGAGTTTACTATCAAATTTCATCTAATTTTGACATCCAGAGGATAATGTAATTATCTCCTAACTTTAGAAATTAATATCTATTTATTAAGACCTCAAATCAAAATTATGTATTGCGTTAAACTAATCTAAATAACTGTATCTATTTTATGGTAAAATTTGGGACTAAAATGCTTTTGAGCAGTTTTAGCCTTTTCTAGCTCAACTTTTCATAATTACCATTTTGCCCCTAGATTTGTGAAAATTGCACTTTAGGCCCTCAATTTTTCATAATTATACTTAATGGCCTAAAGCTTATGTCTACTTCTATTTTGTACCATGGAACTTTTATAATTTTTACTCTAATCACTTTCTTTTCCAAAATGACCATTATGTCATTGGAATTTTCATTAATTGCAATTTAATCTCTAGAATTTTTTAAAATTGTAATTTAGCCTTTTTTTTTTCTCTTTCTTTGGTTTAAAACTTATCTTACTCATTATCTTTTCTTCTTATTACCATCCCAATCCCTTTATAACCTCTTTCCTCTATTAGTCTTATACATATAGGGAAAATTTGGGATATTACAAGTAGCCATAAAGGAATCCATACTCCAACATATACAATGAAGAATAGAGAGATTATCTTAATTTCAAATGGAAGGATGGAGGTGGAGACAAAAATTTTGGGCCAAACAGATTCAATAATGACAAGCAAGTTACTGAATCCTCTAGAGCTATGAAAGTACCTGCTACTACAAAAGATGATGGAATATTTGAGATAATCAAGAGCATTAATATGATTAACTCAAACATAAATTCCATAAACACAAATTTTAGCTCTAATTTCAAGGACTTGAGATCTACAGTAGAGAGCAACCTAGTAATGACAAATTTTAAGTTTGCTGCCTTGGAGAGTAAAATAGATCAGTGGGAAACAAAAGCTATAAACATGAATGTTATGTATCATAGCTAGCCAATTAAGTAACTGATGTTCAAGCTATAATTGGTGGAAATTTACCTTCAAACATAGTTGTTAACCCCAAATCTGTGAATGCTATGACTTTAAGAAGTGAAAAAATAGTGGGAAAAGCATATGTTGATGATGATAAGAAGGATAATAGAGAAAATGAGCAGCAAAATAGATCTAGAGCTAAAAAGTTGACTGAAGAAAAACCTTCATTCATTCCAGAATCAAAAAGCAGCAAAGCGAAGGGTATGTTACAACAGAAAAATGAACAAACTATATTAAATGATGCTACACAACTATCTATTATGCATAAAGCATTTGCTGGTTCTAGCCGGGCAAGTAAGAAATCAGACAAAAACTAGAATAAAAAGGAGCATGAAGATGTAGAACAGAAGGATAGAGAGGTAAGTATGAAACACCTATATTTTTCTAATACATGCATGTGTCCAAAGAAGATTTTAAAAGAAAAATAATAACAAGATATTCAGAATCTGTTAGGAAAATTAGAAGTTAATGTTGTTCTTTAATAAGTTAGATTTTTACAGTGAGTTTTGATTTTGAATTATAGGTGTTTTGGAGGAGAATCAAGGAACCAATGTGAAGCAGAGAAGGAATCACTGGATAAAGAGGACCTAAAACATGAAAGTCAGCTTCTGTGATGTTTAGTCGCGATCTATTTTCTCCTAGAATGTTCTCTGTGTTCTCAGGCTATGACCAAAATTAGGATCTGGTCGCGACTAGAATAGCCAACTAATGAAGCTGTGCATTTTTATTTAAATTACTTAGTAATTAAGGCAAGGGGAGCAGTCACACGGGAGGAGGCTGTATTTTTGTCAGATTTGGCTAAGAAGCAGCTGCTAATTTTCTCTCAATATTCTCTATACAACCTCTATTTACACCTTTTTTTTATTGATCTTTCCACAAATTTTCAGATTTATGTACCAATTAATCTACTTCTACCATATTTCTCTTGATCTTTCCAACACCTTTTTCTTCATTCTTTATGGCATCATTTTTGGGCAGCGATGGCAGCATAATAGGAGCTATAAGAAACTAGAACTTTAGTCTCTTAGTGATAGACAACATATCTTGAGCTCATGACTATCTAAGGAGTTTCTATCTTAATCTGCACCTATTTCATGTTTTGACATTTCTAGATTTAGGGATTTTATTGTATGAGTAGGGATTGAATGTCGATTAATTATTATCAGATTAGATATTTGTAATTGACATTGGATGATGAGATTGTTGATTTTAATGTAAATATTTCAGTTTTGATTTCTAGATAGTTGGACTATTATCAACGATTGTTGATGTTTAATTGAATTGCTTGAAGTCTATGGTTGTTGATTGATGATAATTTGAGGGCATTATCATCATCTGATTTAATTACACACTAAGTTATTTTCAATAGTGCATTAAGAAGTTTTTAAGCTAGCTTTGACCAAAGGATTTCAAGAACTATTATTGCTCGAGACTCAATTGATTAATTGAGATTTTATTTAAGACTTAGTGATTTCAAATCTCCCATATCAAATTAAGATCAAGGATAGTTATGTTTTCATCATCAAGAGTCTTTCTTAACATATTTCTTACACAATCCAACTCATTTTTCTCTTAATCAAAAATACAAAAATATTTAATTTACTGTACCCTTATTTTATAGCATTAATCCCATATTTTTATTCATTTTTTTAATAGCTTTGCCCACCAATTTGCTAAGGATCTAATCAAAAGGTTCCTTGAGAAGAACGATAGGGTTATGCCTTGTACTACATTATCGGGTGTAATCATTTTTTTTATGGATCAGACGATGACAATTCGAGCCTATACCATAGGCTCACTTAAGGAAACCTCCATGATAGTTTAGCTAGCTGATCAGACTATTAGGAAACCTGAGGGATTATTAGAAGACATATTAGTGAAGGTTAAAAACTTAATTATATCTACAGATTTCTATGTCTTAGATATGTCACATAAGTCAACCTCAGAGGGTCCTATTATTTTAGGGAGGCTATTCCTTAGAATAGCTAACATTGTCATAAGCATAAAAAATGGGAGTATTACAATAGATATGGGTGATAATGTAGTTACTTTTAATGTCTATGAAGCAATGAGTCATCTATTTGAAGATTACTCACTGTTAGGCTTAAGTGCAATTGATGCGTACATTAAAGAAGCTAAAGAGGAACATGAATTGTTGCTGCAAACTTTTGAGAAGGCTGAATGGGATTTGTTTAAATCTAAAAATTCTTCTTCTAAATTTTCTTTGGATAGTAGTAGTGATGTGTTAAGTATTAACCATATTTCAGTTTATAGCTTACTTCCACCCTACAATCTTTTTCTTTTTTTTGTTACTGGCCGTTTGAATGAATGCTTTGGAAAGAAACAGCATGATAAAATTGTATGTGAGAACATAGTTGTTAAGAATCTCATTGCAAGGATAGAAATGGATATTGCAGAACCTGTGAGGACAAAATTATTGAAGCCTATTGTAGCTTTGGAAACTAAGTTGGTTCCATCAACTGTCCATCCACCTGAGTTAGAACTCAAACCACTTTCTAGTAACCTTAAATATGTGTTTTTGGCTAAAAATTATATATGACCCGTTATAATTACTAATTCACCTTCTATTTATGAGGAAGATAGGTTAATTTTAGTTATAAAAGCATATAAGAGAGCAATAGGTTAGGCTTTAGCTGATATATCTGGTATAGATGCATCTGTATGTACACATAAAATTTTATGAAATGATAGAGCCAAACCTATTAAATAACAAATAAGGCTAAACCCCTTGATATCTGATGTGGTCAAGAAAGAGGTAACTAAGGTGTTAAATACTGGTATTATTTACCTAATTTCAGACAGTGAATGGGTAAGTCCAATTCATGTGGTACCCAAAAAAAGTGGTATAACTATGGTAACAAATGAAAATAATAAACTAATCCCTACTAGAGTGCATAATTCATGGAGAGTGTGTATTGATTATAGGAAATTGAATGATGCAACTAGAAAGGACCATTTCCCTTTATCATTTATAGATCAAATGCTGGAAAGACTAATTACTGTTTCCTTGATGGCTCTTCAGGTTATTTTTAGGTTCTAATTGCACAGGAAGATCAAGAGAAAACCACATTCATATGTCTATTTAGTACCATGCTTATAGGAGGATACCATTTGACTTGTACAATGCTCTTAAAATATTTCAAAGAGCTATGATATCCATATTCAGTGAATTCTTGGAAAGTAACATGGAGGTATTCATGGATGATTTTACAGTGTATGATAAGGATTTTGATGAATGTTTAGAAAGTTTAGATAAAGTCTTAGCAAGATGAATTGAGAAAAAACTGATGCTGAATTTTGAGAAATGTCATTTTAGGTAGATAAAGGCATAGTTCTATGGCATTTAATATCTAAGAATGGGATTGAGGTAGATAAAGCTAAGATTGAGATTATTTCTTCTCTTCCTTATCCCAAATATTTAAAGGAATTAAGGTCATTCCTATGATATGCTGGATTCTATAGAAGATTCATTAAGGACTTTAGCAAGATTGCATCTCCACTTTCTAAACTCAGGGAAAAATATAGAGTTCTATTTTGATGATACTTCTAAGAGAGCATTTGATAGTATTAAAGCTATGCTTATCACATTACCTATACTTATTGTACCTAATTGGCATTTAGAGTTTTAACTTTCATATGATGTATCAAATGAAGTTGTAGGTGCAATATTAGGATAGAAAGATAGGAAGCTATTTAAAGTCAATTCATATGCCTCTAAGACATTAGATAGTACTCAAAAGAACTACACTACCACAGAAAAAGAACTCTTTGCCATTGTGTTTGCACTTGACAAATTCATATCTTACCTTTTGAGTTCTAAAGTGATTATATACACTGATTATACTACTATAAAGTTCTGGTTTAAAAAGACACAATCCAAGCCATGAATCTTGAGATAGATGTTACTAATCCAAGAATTTGATGTGGAGATAAAGGATAAAATTGGAGCAAAAAATATGGTAGCTTATCATTTAAGCAGGTTGATTGAAAATACAAGGGGAGTATTAGATTCTGACATCACTTGTGATATATTTAGAGATTGATATGTTTCTGTGATTTCTTTAATTACACCTTGGTATTGCCACATAGTGAACTATATTGTTACTGGTCTAATTTCATCTTCTTTATCTTATTTCTAGGGCTAGAAGATCAAGCATGAGGCAAAATTTTACGTTTGGGAACTACCCATTCTATGGAAGATATGCAGTGATCAAGTTATAAGAAGATATGTATCAAGTGAAGAAGTAGAGGACATTTCAGTGCAAAGAAGACTTCAAGGAAGATCCTCGATGTTAGTTTTTACTGGCCACAAGTATTCAAAGACAACTACAAATTCTATAAAGCTTGTGATAGATGCCAACGTTTTAGTAGACTGACTAAAGGGTATGAAATGCCTTAGCATCCTATACTATTTTATGAGGTATTTAAAGTATGTGGCATTCACTTCATAGGACTATTTCTACCATCTTTTGGCTATATATATATTCTGCTAGCTGTGGATTATCTCTCAAGATGGGTGGAGGCTATACCAACAAGAAAGGATGATGCAGTGACAGTTTTCAAATTTCTTAAGTCAAATATCTTCTCAAAGTTTGGTGTGCCAAGAGAGAGTGATCAAGGCTCCCATTTCTATAATAAGATTTTAGGTGAGTTATTTACCAAGTTTAGGATCAAGCAAAAGGTTTCAACAGCTTATCATCCCCAAACAAATAGTCAACCTGAAAATTTTAATAAAGATATCAAGAGGATTCTGGAAAGGATAGTAAGACCCTCAAGAAAAAATTAGAGTACAAGGTTAGATGAAACTTTGTAGGCATACATAATAGCTCATAAGACCCAACTTGAGATATCCCCATATAGAATAGTCTATGGTAAAAATGTCATCTACTAATAGAAGTTGAGCACAAAGCATTTTGGGCAGTCAAAGCTTACAACATGGATTTTGACACTGCTGGAGAAGAAAGAATGTTGAAGATTCAAGAATTAGAAGAAATAAGGCTAGATGCTTATGAGAATTCTAGGATTTAGAAGGAAAGAGTCAAGCTTCTTCATAATAAATAGATTTTGCGTAAGGAATTTTAGGTTGGAGATGAAGTTTTGAGATTTAAGGCTAAATATGCTTTTAAACCTAGAAACTTACTGCAAGATAGGATGGTCCATATGTAGTGACTAAGATCCATGAATATAGAACAATTATTGATGGATGAAGCATATGGTACAATATTTCAAGGCAATGGCCACTTATTGAAGCTATACAAGGAGAACTTCAAACCCCCAAAATATTCAGGTTGTCTCATTCCTTGTTTCCCTACTTATAATAGTATGCTTTAATTAGTTTTTTTCTTATATTACTTGAGCTATTATTTGTTGATTAAGTACTTGAGCTAATATTTGTTGATTAAGTGCGGTGAAGAGACTAAGTCAATACTGTAAATAGATACTTCCATGAATTCATCTTAGATTCTGGTTCAATTTTCATATTAATGCTGCCTTTGCATGTGTTTCATTAGTTCTTCACATTGAGGACAATGTAAAAGTTAAGTGTGGGGGAGCATGGACTTTAGTGTGTGAAATAGGTGAATAAAAATCAGATAATTGATGTGAGTTTATGTCTTTTGGTCACGACCTTATGTTGTTCTTCATCCGACTAATGTATGCGAATATGTAAAATTTCTTCTCTGTGAAACTTAGTCATGATCATTATACATTTTTGTCATAACCAAAAGTTCCTATTTTTTAAAGTTGCCTATCTGTGAGTGTAGTCGTGATCTGTGTGCCTATCTTTGTCACGACGTAACTCTTTATGAATGTTTGTCGTGACTGGATTAACATTTGGGTCACAACTAGAGCATGTATGTTTAACAAGTTTACTCTCTATGATTGTGAGTCGCAACCAATGTCCATTTCTGTCATGACTAATATTCCTTGTTTTTTGAAGATTTCTTCTTTGTGTAAAACAGTCGTGACCTGATGTCATTTTTGTCTTGACTAGATTGATCCTCTGTTGAAAAATTCTCCTATTTCATTTTGATTATTGCTTGGTCTTTGGAATTTACTATCATGGAATTAAACTTGAACTTTGAACATATAATTTTGATCATTGACAAACTTGATAAAGTGTGAGTTGCTTGTTTAATTGATTTACTACTAGAAATTGTGCATTATGAATTATTAATCTCATGTATTTAATGTAAGAAATTGGAAGACACGTAGCGGAAATTAATTTTAAAATTTTTTCCATTCCTTGCCAGGATCTACCGTATGTGTTTAAGTCAAGTGGGAAGAAGCATTACCCTCAGTGTTTCTCAGCGACTTCCACAGCTTCTCTCCACGGCTGGTAATCTCTTTCCGATCGCAAGAAGACTTCCATAGCTTCTCTCCGTGGCTCGTGCTCTCTTTCCGATCACAAGAAATCGATGCCTCAGGTCGGCTTCCTCTACTGGTATCCACATGAACAGCGTCCCAACCACGAACGATGTGCTAGCATCTCCTGTCCCTCCAAGGCTTTCTCAAGAATTCGTCCTCTCCGTCTCTACTTCAGCAGTTTCTTATCTGTAAACCTTTTGCAGATTTCGTTCGGCCTTTTGTGTTATCTATTGTTTAAAAAATATAACTCCTAAAATCAGATATATAGGATGCTCTGCGTTTTTTTCTCAACCGAATTGGATTTTGGAATTAATCTATATTAATTCTAAAATTAATACAATATCATATATTGTATAATTTGATAAGAAACTAATTAAATAAATAATATTTATATTAAATCTGTCCCACAGATTTAATTCACCTATTTATTTAATTTAAAATAAAGATAAGACTGGACTATATTTGATTTATTCTCATAAATCAAATTTAAGATATTATATCAATTTGAATTTCAAATTCAAATGTGATAGAGATTTAATTTATCCTTATAAATTAAATCCCATATATCCCTTATATATAATGTATATATATGAATTTATATATATACGAATATAAATATAAATAAATATATACATCAACCTTGGATCATTCATTGAATCTGGAGACGTCTTAGATTCAATGAATCTGGACATCATAGCTCGTGTTGGGCTATTTTGTGTGTGACCCTGTAAGCCCATATGAAGTTGGCAGTGGGCCATTTGCTATACTGGCCTACAAGTCGCAAGCGGTCTCTAGCAAAACATAATGACTACCCAAATCATATGAGGATCGATAAACGATGTAACCTTTTATACAACCATATCATGTCCCTTCTGTCACGTGATATTTTGGTCATGGATGAGGCATGGATAATGTCATCCTCCTATTCCTGACCGTTACTTTCTCGATCCCTGAGTAGCCTGACTATAGAAATAAAACGACCTTTCCATTATAGTATGGCCATACATTTCTCAGACTCACTCATTGAGGGGCCTAATAATATCTCTCTATGAATTTGAGGGACAAATTCCATCTTGACCATTCACATTCCTCCGCATGAAAAACCACTAAGCCCGAACATAGTCTTTATGATCACTCGGTCAAAAGTGACTTTTGACTAGGTCAAAGCTGAGCGTTTGTCATGTAGGAATCCATGATGATCTCAGGTCAAAGGGCATAGTGACATGGTTTGTATATAAGAGAAGCTTATGACGTAACCTATGCTGCTCTCTCATAGCGGGTTGGTCCAACACCTTGTACTCTTACATGTGCCTATGACTTTGATTTATATCTCTATACATCTTCAAAGTCATACTGGTCTTATTTCATCTCTGCTCCCACATAGATGACCGACCAGGGACATTTAGGATAAGATCATGAATTATCCAAGTATGGTCATCACAATAAACATGCAAATAATATGATAACACAATTAATAAATTTATAAATCAATAATGTTCATAAGACAATGATTGTCCCCTAGGGCACATTTTCCAACATTTAATTCAATATTTATGCAATCTAGTCATGGTGAGTTAATTAGGGTGAGTAAACCAGATGGAAGGATTTTGAGCCTCCAATATATACTCATTTACATTGTGTGACACCATCTAGTTTTGTAACTTTGCAAAACTTGTCTCAATCCTTGATTCAAAACCACATTAGCTTCTTGGAATTATGAATATGATAAGGGCATTTCTTTTAAAACCCTTTTGACCAAACAGAATCCCACATAAATATTAAACCCTTTGCTTTAACCCTTTGAGACCTTCACTTTCTTTTAAAAGTCTATCCTTGATTAATGAATGATGTACAAGATATTTGTTGCTATAGTAAGTCTTTAATTGTGAAATAACTATTAAGTTGCATCGCTTATTGAATATCTAAACTTTAACGTATTTGTTATTTGGTTCAATAGTTGAAAGGAAAAAAACATAAAGGAAAAGTACAGAGAAAAGAAAAAATAAGAAAGAAGAGAGAAAGAAGAGATAGACCAGATGACAAGATGTGATATTCAACTTGTATGAAAGGAAGTTAGTTTGTGATGTATATATACGAATTTATATATATACGAATATAAATATAAATAAATATATACATCCACCCTAGATCATTCATTAAATCTGGACATGTCTTAGATTCAATGAATCTGGACATCATAGCTTGTGTTGGGCTATTTTATGTGCAACCCTGTAGGCCTATATGAAGTTGGTAGTGGGCCATTTGCTATACTAACCCACAAGTCGCAAGCGGTCTCTAGCAAGACATAACGACTACCCAAATCATATGAGGATCGATAAACGATGTAATCTTTTATACAACCATATCATGTCCCTTCTGTCACGTGATATTTTGGTCATGGATGAGGCATGGATAATGTCATCCTCCTATTCCTGACCGTTACTTTCTCGATCCCTGAGTAGTCTGACTATAGAAATGGAACTACCTTTCCATTAAAGTATGGCCATACGTTTCTCAGACTCACTCATCGAGGGGCCCAGTAATATCTCTCTATGAATATTAGGGACAAATTCCATCTTGACCATTCACATTCCTCCGCATGAAAAACCACTAAGCCCGAACATAGTCTTTATGATCACTTGGTCAAAAGTGACTTTTGACTAGGTCAAAGCTGAGCGTTTGTCATGTAGGAATCCATGATGATCTCAGGTCAAAGGGCATAGTGACATGGTTTGTATATGAGAGAAGCTTATGACGTAACCTATGCAGCTCTCTCATAGCGGGTTGGTCCAACACCTTGTACTCTTACATGTGCCTATGACTTTGATTTATATCTCTATACATCTTCAAAGTCATATTAGTCTTATTTCATCTCTGCTCCCACATAGATGACCGACCAGGGACATTTAGGATAAGTTCATGAGTTATCCAAGGATGGTCATCACACTAAATATGCAAATAATATGATAACACAATTATTAAATTCATAAATCAACAATGTTCATGAGACAATGAATGGCCCCTAGGGCACAATTTCCAACAATTCTTGCATGTGTTGAGGCTAGAAGTTCATTCATGCACATGCTGAGGAAACACCATCCAGATTTGAATCCATACAGAACAGCAGAGATTGATATACATGCTAACAGCTGGAAGGAGCTAACAGATTGACTAACAGAAATTACATGGGAGCATAAATTATGAGCTTAGACAGGTGCTGGCTGGAAGCAAAGATCAGATTATTCACGCATACCATTGCTCATATAGATACCATTAGACTATTCACGCTGTCACTGCATATATACAGACTCACTCCACTCTTTATAGAGGCATGAGCTCATTCATTCATCACACTATGACTTTATCTCCATCCATACTACACTTCATCATGCCATTCTCTATCTATCTCCATTCTCTTTCATTTACAATTTTCTTTTGTTCTAAGCAATAGAACCAGAGGAAAATTCTGTCTCTATCTTCATCATCTCTTTTATACTTACCATAACTACTGCTGGTTTTGCCACTACTATTAAATTCTTGATAGTAGTAGAAGGCTAGATCTATTGTGCTCTCTTGGAGATAATGCTGAACTAGAATCCTTGATCTGAAATAGGGAGATCAATTATGTCTTTAATTCCATATCTATTTGTATTGAGTTGATGTAGTTAATTCTGGTTTTATTGATTCAATTAGAGTTAGTAGATGATAAATGATTAGGGAACTGAGTTATATTTACTATTTCTATATAATTGAGCTTTAATTGATCTTCATCCTTGAACTAGTTGTAAATAGCTATAGTTAATTACAGTAATTCTATAACAGAGTATAGTTGTATCTGTTTAATTCATCTTCTTCTACCTCTTGAGTTGAATGATTCATATTTCTCTATTCAATGACTACGAGTTGTACCTTTAATTGAGATTTAGCTGGCAAGTTGTTAACTAACACATTATAATTCAACTAAGTAACTCCTTATATTATGTGGATAATGAAGGTAAGGTAATCTCCAAGGGAACACACTTGTCATTTATTCATACCATCATCATTAATTCTTAAAATCATAAACAGTAGCATATGATTTACATTCAAAATTTGTTCAAATATCTCATCTCACAATTCATCTAATTAAATTGTTAATTTGTGACTCATTGGATTAGTTAGGAACTTTAGCATCCATTTAGGCTCCTTGCAAATCGACTTAGGTTAGCTTCACTTTACTATTGTTAGCTTAGTTTCTTATTTGATAATTAAAATGACAAATATCACTTTCTCATAACTTTCTCATCATATATACTCTACCTTACATGTATTGCGAAAAGGAAGTATTCATTCATAATAACATACTCTAACATGCGTGTCATCATATGACAACTGCAAGGAGATACAACTATTCATCATAACTGATGGTAACATAAGCAATATCATCATCACATAATTTGCTCAGTCATCCATCATACGCACACTACAATTAAACAATTAACTAGGTAAACTTTAAAGCATTCTTTCCTTTATAACAATATCTGCCAGATCCTGATCATTATTCAGAAACCTAAAATAACTACTCATCTAACTTAGGCTGCACGTTACTCTCTTACCAGGGTATAGACTCAACCCTTTACTACTTTATCTAACTCTTGATCATTACTCTTTCTTAGGGGAGTCTCTTTATCTTTTAAACTGTGGCTACCTTTCTCTCTCATCTTTTTCTAATCTTGTATACATAAACTGCTCTATTGAACTTTTGCAACTACCTGAGAAAAAATTCTTTCTTTGTAACACAAAATTCAATTTGTGAATTAACTTCTCAGTCATTCAACTCTCACTATTCATGTGAATAAATTAGGTTAAGTATTCATCAAAGAGTTCCTCTTTTCCTGCTTTAACACTTAGCCTCACATTCATTTATATCTAACTAACAGGAACGCTTCTCGTAAAACTACTTAAACACAACTTTTTAGGTAAGCGGATCAATCTCTATCTCTATGGAGTAACTTATGTAACTCTATGCTATCTCTAAACTTCTTCTGGCTAGATTTCTTCTATCAAATATTAGTCCCAATCTGTTCTTGATAGGATTGTGGTACCTTTTTGGTCTTTTTCTTGATCCTAGTGAACTTAAGTCTCGTGGATCTCATTCAACATCTACTACTATTATTTCTGCTCTCTAGGGTGCTCTTCCCTAGATATGCTATATTACTATTTCTTCATGATGAGGTCCCTATATTTTGGGAACATTAGCTCTCTATCTATTAACTATCATGCCTCTAATCTTAAGCCATGTTTAGGCTTAATCCTAGGCAAGTATAAATCTAACTTCTGATTCTTCTATTTAGGAAAGACTAGCTGAATAAAGTCTTTCATAACGTAGATCGACTATTGGTGATCACACGAATGATCTACCTCTAAACATCTTCTTAAACTGATCTTTCTCATCTCTATACCTCATATCATCTACCTTGTGTAAAATCCTCCTAAAATATAATTATTATTAATTATTTATACCTATTTTGTACCAAATATAATTTAAAAATAATATTATAAATGAATTTAGTTTGTTTCAAGATAGCTAACCATGGTAAAACATAGTTGAACTAAAATTTAAATGAACTCTACAATGGTTATAAAAGACTTTTCTTAAAATATAAAGTAATAGGATATATAAGCATGCAAAATAAATCCTATTGTGGCAATATACAAATATTCTACATATACCTTCAAAGGGGAAGGTTATATAATTAATATAGCTTTAATCGAGCCTCTAAAATTTTTCCTAGGGTTCTAAGTGAGACTATCACCTGAAAAATATTAATAATAATAGGGTGAGACAAACGTCTCAGTAACCATTAATCCTACTCATTATACATACTAACATGTGCTCATGAGGTGTCAAGTAGGACCTCACAAAGTATAATATATATAAAATAACATATTATTATAATAAAATCAAATGAATAACCCACCCAAGTTTCTCCCATCAATCCAACCAACCTGGCTTGTTCCCGCCGACTTAACCCATGGGCTAGTGGTAACTGACCACTCAAAAGCTAACTGATCAAGTGGTATAGATAAGCCAAAATCCACAGAGCACGTGACTGGACAATAAATTCATTCCCTCTCGATAAACAGGTGGTAGCCCCTCGATAAACCTCAACAAATTGGTGAAACAAAAGCCAACCATCGAGCTCTAATGAAGGCTATACCATGTGGTAGAAATACAACTCAATCATCACCCATCCCCAATGCATAATTCCCAAAATAATTATATTAATCAAAATCTAAATAATTTGATAAATATCACAAAAGGGTTTTTCTCAAAATAATAACTTGATTCAAATTCTAATATCAAGATATAACAAATTTATAATCTCAACTCAAACTTTCTAAATTAAACTTTAAGTCCCACAATACTACTTTCAATAAAAATAATTAAAAAAGTTTTCTCAATATAATTATATCAACACCAATAGATTTATATATATCAAAACACTCACAAGCATCACAGTAGCATACACGAGTAGAAAGTGGTTATTTTGTTTGGGAATAGGAAAGAGACTGAGAGAGAGGATTAAAAAGAGAAGAACCAACTCAATAATTAAGTTTGAGGAATAACTCAGAGTCTTAGTTCTATTTATAAAGCCATAATAATAATAATTCAAAATTCTAATCCATATCTTATCTTTATTAAAATCTTATCAGATATAGTAATTTAAAATTTAAACTATATTATCATTATAGTATAAATACATATATTATTATTATATGTATATTTAATCAAAGATATAGGTATATTAGTATTAATCTTTATCAAAATTCTATTAGGTATTGTAATTTAAAATTTAAATCATATTTTCAAAATAAAATTGCATATCCAAATATGAATATAAATTCTAATTAATTCCTAACTAATAATAACAATCAAATCATAAAATTCTAAATAAGATAAAAATAGGATAATCTATATATCATATTTTATTAAAGTAATAAAAATACTAAATTATAATAATTTAATTAGATAATGTTTCTAAATTATTGATAAATAATATTTTAATTGTGTTTAAATAAAAGAATAAAAATTAGAATGTTACACCTTGTCATCACCCCGTGGCCATCCTTATCAACTAGAGGTTGGCACCTTTATTCTCGTTGTTGCCATAACATTATGTCTCTGTGTATCCTAGCTACAAATTTAAGCAATGAACCAATCATCTAGGGAGAGGATCTTCTTGGTTCACTTAAGATTCAAACTTAAGTGGTATTAACTTTCTCACTAAATATCTTAACATTAATATAATGTTAACTACTTGGTTTAGGATCAGGAAATATTCTATCTAATGCCAAAAATTTTGCTCTACTACTAAAAATATAACACCTTAGTTTCATACATTTTAGGGACCATTTGGTAGCATTTAGAAATACTTACATGACATTTGAAATCTATTAGCTAAATCTAAAATTTCATTCTTCACGAGTTACTGTTCATATGATATTTGCAAATTCGGCATGAACTTCAAAAAATCATAATTAATTATAGAAAAATCGAAATGAAGCAGTTCAAAAAGCTACACAAAGCTAACATCTTGAGCTTTAAAAAAAAATACTTCCTCAGACCCAATGATTAATCAACTGAGTCAACTCTAATGTCAAAACTTACTATTCACTTGGTCAAAAATTCTAAACATAGATTCTGATTCTTGATTTTGAAAATTTGTTCTCTTTGTACAGACATCAAAATAAGGTGTACATGGAGGGGGTGAGATTTCTAGAAAATCTTAGTAGCAAATGGTACTAAATAATATATGCATCAATGTAAATACTTGTATTTGCTTATGAAAGTGCTAACATTGAGTAATGTGCATACTTCTATGTAAAACATGAAATACAATTGGCAAAAGTAATCATAGAAACAGAGCTTCAATCATATACACATATGCAACACAATTCATCAAAGACATAGCACAACTAAGTATAATATAAAATACATATAAGTTTAGGATAGTTTACTACCTCTTACTCATTGCTTTCCTTATCTTTCCTCTTTACCTCTTTTTTCTTACCTCTCTTTGATGTGTGGCTGCCTTTTTTAAGCTCACCAATGAAATCCTAACATAACATTATCATTCATTCATTACAAGCTAACTTCCTTGAACATTGACTTTGTTTTACTTAAATAACTTTCCTTAATTTTTATTATTTAGCTTGGTCTTTGAATCATTTGATGTCTTGACTTTACCCTATACAATTTGTCCTTTTGAATTCATTTATGAACTCAAAATTTCCAAATTCCAGCAGCTACACACTATTCTGGACAGAATTGTATAACTTCCCTTTTTCTTTCAAAAATTCTCATTTTGATTCAAATACATCCAATACTTGTTTCTCTATTTTATCCTACGCAATTTTTTATTTTAAAACCATTGAAAGCATTAAAATAATGAAATCCAATCACTGTTTATAAGTATAAACAGTAACAGAGAAGACTTAAAAATTATAAATTTCAATTTCAATGCTTCAAATGTTTCAAATCTATTTGATCATATACAAAATCATCATATAAATTTAATGAAAGCATTAGATCATTGAAATTCTATTTCTTTCTATCCAAATCAATGCAGACCAAAATGCCTCATCCATGATAAAGTCAAAAATATCAACTTGATTCAATAACTAATCATCTAACTAGCTTGTTTAAGCATTAATCTCATAGCTCTAACTTTAAATTCTTCTTTCTTTTGTCATCTAGGGTTTTAGATAGCATATATACCCGAGGTAAATCTGAACTTTTTTCTATGAAATCCCTAACTTCAAGCCCCCAAATTATAAGAAAATAAGTTAGAATAGATTGTTTACCTTAATCCCTAGCTAGCTAACTTTGGTACCTTGAATCTTTCTTATCTTGGCTTGAGTTTCCATTTGAGTAGTACCTCCCTAAGGGTTCCTCATGCCACAATTTTGGGCAACTTAAGGTGGGGTATTTATACACTTCAAGGCATGAAAATGGATGGGTAAGATCACTTTGTGCATTATTTGATCTAATAGCTCATATTTGCTCTTGATCTTGGCTTGCCCTAGAAGCCAAATTTGAGATAAAATCACATGTTAAAAATCTTCTCTTCCTCCTTGCTTGGATGCCATGTATGTTTCTCATGTGGGGCCTACCATGTACAAACCCTAATCTTCCTCTTGAAGCTTCCTTAAAACAACTTTTTATCCATTATTGGACTTGGGCTCTAAAACAACTTTTGGGACTTATTGGGATGCTTCTTGATGCTATTATTAGGCCTTCCTTAGGTCTAATTGCTAATTGGCATAAATTCTAAGGTACTTAATATACTGATATCTTTAAATTGACTTGATTTTTGAGATAAATTCTAATCACCTCTTTATTAGTTCTGTAATTTTTAAAACTTTATTCTAATATAAAATAAATTTCTTATAAAGTATCATAATTTTCTAAGACTCATAAGTCCTGTAAAAATTCATACATCTTTTTTAAATCTTTTATTGGTGTCCATTTTTAATTTAAATTCTCTAATTAATTCTACATGACTCTTTTTTGACTTCTATCAATTTCATAAATTCTTATATTAATTATAAGAATTTGCTACTAAATTTTATTTGATTTTGAGGTCTAGAATATACTATAATAGTTTCCATAATTTAGAAATTTATATCAATTTATCAGGGTTTCAAATCAAAATTTCGTGTTGTGTTAAATCGATTAGAATAATTTTCTCTATTTTATGTTAAAATTTAGAACTAAACTAATTTGGTAAATTTTGGGTTATTTCTAGCTCAACTTTCTCATAATTACCATTTTGCCCCTAAACTTTTGAAAATTATACTTTAGCCCATCAACTTTTTATAATTATACTTAATGGCCCAAAGCTTATGTCTACTTCCATTTTGTACCATTGAACTTTTAGGATTTTTACTTTAGTCCATCTTCTTTATACCCTTGTCTACTCATTATCTTTCTTTCTATTTATCGTCACAATCCCTTCTAAATCTCTTTCCTCTACAGTCTTATATAGATAAGAAAAAATTAAGATGTGATAGATACCCTTAATATACACACAAAAAAAGGAAAAAATAATTTATAACTTTAACTTATTTTTTTAAAAAATGACTTTATTATCTGAAACATCTCAAATTTATAAATTTTAATATGAATAACCCAAATTAAATTTCAATGCTCATGGCATGAATACCAGCACTAGATCTTATTAATGTATTCACTCTATTTGTTTTTTTTGTGTGTGGCTTTTTTATAGAATTTAGTAGAACATTTAAAATATTTGTTATGAGCACTGTGAACTGAGAGATCAAATTGGGGGGATCAATGGATCTGCTTCTGAGGTAATTTAGTTTTTTTATTTTCGTATTCAAAGAATTTCAATTTTTTATTACAGTTGAGTAAAATATTAAATGAAGACCATAATTAGTGGTAATTATATATATTAATGATAGGGATAGTTAGCCATAATAAACTCATCATCAATAATTTTAAGAAAGACAGTCCTATAAAGACTATATCATACATTGTTTTAATCAATTAATTTATTTTATTTATCCAAGGAATGATATTGATTGCAATTATGGATAAACATTAAACAATAATAGCTTACAGTTTCAAACTTTTTTCTTTTTTCTTTTTTCTTTTTTGGCCATCAAAACTACTTAATAAACCAAGAGACAAATTTAAACCACAAATTTAAAAAACTGAATTAAATAAAATAAAAGACTTCATCGAACTTGATATTTCTTCTAGCACCAGAGTCCCCCATCAGCTTGAACTTGCATGAAAATTAAAAATGAAAAGATATTAAATAAAATAAACTCAAAAAGTGTTAAAACTCCTAGTAAATTAGAGTTTT
Organism: Leucaena leucocephala; assembly: GCA_037074615.1. Lineage (NCBI taxonomy): Eukaryota > Viridiplantae > Streptophyta > Magnoliopsida > Fabales > Fabaceae > Leucaena > Leucaena leucocephala. The sequence continues at coordinate 5,123,081 of CM073527.1, forward strand.
TAATTTTATAGCCATTACTAATCAACCTCATGATGGGATCATTAAAATTTGTCTCTTTTATTAGGTAAAATTGACTTTAATGAAGAATAAATGTTTCCATGTTTATAGAAGAGAGTTTTCATATTCTCATGTTAAACCAAACGGATCAAACTCTTTTGTTTGGCTTAAGGAGAATGGAGAGAGAAGAACGAAGGGAAAATTTTATCGAGTTCGATTTAAAGAAAAAAATTTTTTATAAAATTTTAATAAAAAAATATAAAGAAAATTAGTTGAAAATTTTCAACCCATTATTTCTCTATTTTTTTAAATTGAAATCGATAAAATTTTGCATCTCTCCATTTCTCCTCCATTCCCTTTGAACAAAAACTAAGGGTTAAAAAATTTAAAGCACACAATTTAAGCCTTATTTTATTAAATGACATTAGCTATATGGATCGTATAAATACAATGTCATTGTGCTCTATTAATACAAAATATTTGAATATATGATAAACCAAAAAATCTCATTCAATAAATATAATAGAAGTAACAAATTACTTGACATATGAATGGGTTGTAATTGTTCAATTTCTTTCGCCATAGCTAGCATTGTCTTCAATATTTCTTACTCTTTCTTGAGTTTGAAGTCTTAGTAGTTTCATGAATGTTACCATAACTAGCATACTCAACAAGAGTTGATTTTGTACTCTCGTTTAAGCTTGAATCTTGAGAAGAGTTCTCATAGGAATAAGCATACCCATAAGGTCTTCAAGGGACTTTGCTTACTCATTTTGCCTCAACAAACAAATATAGAAGCACTAAATATTTTGGGACTCATAATCTTTGTTTCTTCCTTATCTTATTTTGTTCTTTGCCTTCAATTGTGGAATTTGTTGTTGTATTTATAGAAATTTTAGATGTGTATGCAAATGAACATTTTTGTGAAAATGTGTCTAAATTACTTGAAAGTTTGATCAAAGTTTCTCAAGTTTTCTTCAAAGCCTTTCAAAATTGTTCCCTTTTTGTGAAAATGCCTTAATGAAGTTAGCTTGTTCACATAATGGTCAAAGGTTAACGAAAATTGCCTGCAAATGCAAACTCTTGCGAAGATTTGTACAAATTAAGAAGTGCATTTATGCAAATGAAAATTTTGTGAAAAATGCATCCAAATTTCATCAAATTAAATGTTTCACCAAAATGGTTTAAAGGTTTCAAGGCATAACGAAACAAAAGTTTCAGAACGTTTATGAAAGTTCTATTAAATAATTGTTAAAAGTTTATGAAACATTATGTACTTGTATTTCTAAATAACTTATAAAGTAACGTTAATGTTTATCTTAATACTTAAATTCTGTAATCCATAGATAAAGTTTTAGAAGCTTGACATAATTCTTCGAAGTTGATTTTTTTTCATGACAAATATATCAAGATATATAATATTTAGGAAAAACTTATTCATTTGTCCTTATTGTTTCACAAATTAGATCATGTGATTTTGTTTTCTTTTTTATTACGTCATTTTAGTGCATTTTCTCATAGTTTATTTAGAGTTTATGTGAATAGTAATTAACCGACATGTAAATTGTCACTAAATACAAAAATAAAAAGACATTTTTTAAAAAATAAAATTGATTCATTACCAACATAAATATAAACAAATATTATAAAAATAATTGTCCCCTTACATCTACATACGTATCGTTTTAGATTCATGAGACAAAATTAACTGAGGTGTATATTGAGTGAAAGTCATATTATCAATTACTAATTAATATCATTGGTCTTATAAATTAACAAATTATGAGTATATGAACAAATACTTATAATTGACAAAATTATAATGACCCAATAAAAAGAAAAAGATTATAAAAATTTAATTAAAATGCAGTGAAATTATATAGGAGCTTGCATAGTAATTTTATTAATGTTTATTGTTCTCTTGGCATCATTATTCAACAATAATAATTGATTTTTACGTTTTTACCCATAGAAAGAAAATATTATTTTGCATTCAAACTTTTTTTAAGAAAATTCCGTTCGCTTTTTCAACATACTTCGTTGTGTACATCAAAATATCAAATGAACGGAAAGGAGATTTTAGTTTCAACCTAATTGCTTAAAATTTTATAAATGAGTTGATAGCCACGTAGTCAAAGTTAAAGATTTATAAAATGGATTGTACATTACATATAACTTTTATTGCTAAACATATTATGAAATTAAGAGGTTGTTTATGAAATGTTCATGAAAAAGAGTTGTATATTTTATTTGTACTAATTCGCAATACATACTTATCACATTTTAATTTATTTCTTTTCTTTTTCTACTCCCTTCAATCTCTTTAATTTAATCATGTCGAATTTCAAAGTTAAATACCCTTTATACAATATTGTTTATATTTTTATAATTAAAAATTAATAATTGATTTTTATGTTTTTTCTATAAGATAAAGAAACAGTACTTTGCATACAAACTCTTTATTTTTTTTAAAAAAAAATCCTTTGCCTTTTTCAATCTACTCCGTAGTGTGAATCAAACCAGTTCTTAAAAAAAATAAAATCCCAAATGAGTGGAAATAAGATTCTAGTTTCAACTAAAATTTTTTGAAATTTTCTAAATGAGTTTTTTTAAAAAAAATATATAAAAGAGGTTGACTAGTCAAAGATTATAACTTCTACTGTTAAATTTATGAAAGGTTATTTATGAAAGGATGTATATTACTATAACTTCTACTGTTAAACATGTTATGAAATTAAGTGGCAGTTTATGAAATGTTCATAAAGAGTTGCATATATTTTCCATTTTATACATATATATATATATATATATATATATATATATATATAAGCACCTCTCACAGTTTTATTTATTTTGTTTTTTCTCCTCCCTAAAAGCTTCAATATCCTTAGTTAAATGAAGTAAAATTTCAAAGTTAAATTCCCTTTTATAATATTGTTTATCTTTTTATAAGTAAAAATTTGAGAAAATTTGAAAAAGCCCCCTATTGAAATTTTTATTGGTAAGAATGACCTAAATCAGAATATTGATACTCTATACACATGAAAATTGCAAAATACCATAACTCTGTGTGCAAAAATTTATCAGAACCTTCTCACTTATAAAATTTTCAATGGAAGAATTTTTACCAATTTTTTCTAAAATTTTTAATTAGAATTAGAGTTGTTACTTTTCTTTTACTTTCCCAAAAAGTTAAATTTTCAACAAAAAAAATTGATTTATTCTTCTACCACCAAGTAATATTACTCTATGGTATGTTTGGCATATTGTAACCATGTAATATTAAAATCACACTACTACAAAATAGGCTTTCTAAATCCCCCTTTTAAATCAGTTATTGTGAAATGATTTAAAAAAAATGACCAACGGCATTTCTATAAATAAGGTGAAAAATTATACCTAATGTACATGGTGACTGGTGTAAAAGAAATGATCGGTGACATTTTTATAAATAAGTGTAAAATATTTATACTTGATGTAAATGTGACCAGAGTAAAAAAATGAGCGGTGGCATTTTTGTAAATAAGGGTGAAATATTTATACCTGATATACACTAACTAGTGTAAAAGAAATGAGCGGTAATATTTTTGTAAATAAGAATGAAATATTTGTACCTAATGTACATTTGACCTGTGTAAAAGAAATATTATACACTTGATAGAATGTTATTTGGTGTAGAATATCTTTGCTATTAAAAATATAACAAAAAGCCCTAGTTTATGTATTTCCCTATCTTCACCAATCATCGTCGCCCATAGAGAAAATCAAACAAAGGAGAACACATTGTGATATGAAGTTTCGCCTTCGTAGCACACTGTATAAAGCTTGTCGAAGAATAAGACCTAGATATACGATGACCTATACCCATGCTCTTTGTTCTTTATTGTTAAAATTCGTCGTTCTCACCTTTAAATCTCGTTAGAGAAGAAGACCCATATCTACAATAGTGGGTATCTATTTTTCCTATTTCTTTCTTTCTGAGTTTTGTTTAAATATATTGTTATTCACTTTTAAGCAGGTAAGCCGGAGGAATTGTGACGGCATTTCTGTGATGTCTTCAATTAGGTGATAACATTTTTGGGTCTTCATTTCTGTGTATATATATGGGTTTTCGTTTCTTTCATTTATGGGTTTTCTGTCTTTTTCTTTCTTCTTCTTTTTTGTCCTCTGCTTGCATTTTACAGGTACATATTCTTCTTCATCACTCTCCTCCTCCTTTAGATTTGTGACGAAGAAGAAAATAACTTCGATTCTGCATTTTTCTTTTATTTGTACATTACGTTTTAAACCAGTTTTATGGAATAACTAGTTTAAAAAAGCTAATTTTCTACACCAGTTGTACAACTTGTGTAAAATATCAGACTTTTTACACATGTTGTTTTTACACCAGACCAAGGTGCGGTGTAGAAGTCCATTTTCTAAGTGTTATCTCCTCTCATTTCCCAATGTCTTCATTAAAATCCCTCTCCTTCACTCTATTGAGTCAAAAAGACCCTACAAAAGAATATAAACATAAACAAAAATTAAAATGGAATGGAATGACTCTACATAACCAAATAATGTACTTTATTTATCCAAGGAATGATGGCAATACATTAAACAAGTATAGCTGACAATTTCAAACTATTTTCTTCTTTTTTTGACATCCAAACTACTTAATAAATCTAGAGACAATAACTTGCATTTATTTAAACCACAAATTTAAAAGAAGTAAATAAAATAAAAAAGACTTCATAAAACTTAATATTCCTTTCAGCATCATAGTCCCCTATCACCTTGCACCTACATGGAAATTAAAAAGAAACAACACTAAATAAAATAATCACAAAAAAATTGTTGAAACTCCTAATTAATTAGCCCTTTTTTAATTGTTTTTCCCCATAACTTATCAACTTCATGATGGGATCATTCTTGAAAAATAAATATTTTCATGGAAGAGAGTTTTCCTATTCTCATGTTAAAACAAATGTACTAAACTCTTTTTTTGGCTCGAAGAGAATGGAGGGAGGAGAAAGAAGAAATTTTTTTTATTGAGTTTGATTTAAAGAAAAAAAATATAAGTGGGGTTATAAAATTTTAATAGAGAAAAAATATAAAGAAAATTAGTTGTAAAATTTCAACCCGTTATTTCTCCATTTTTAAATAGAAATCAATAAAATTTTTCATCTCTCACTCCTCAATTCCCCTCAAACAAAAACAAAAAGCATGTTAAAACAACAAGTATTATTTTATTAAATGGTGTTAGCCATATATAGCATATAGATGATGCTATTGTATTTTATTAATAACAAAATTTTTAAATATATGATAAACCAAAAAAACCTCATTCAATAAATACAATAAAAATAACAAATTATCTTATATATGAATGGGCTGTAATTATCAATTTTGACCATAGCTCATATTGTCTTCAATACCATATTTCTTATTCTTTTTTGAGTTTGCAGTCACAGCAGTTTCATAAGTCTTACAATAACTAACATGTTTGACAAAAGTTGATTTCTTACTCTGATTTGAGCTTGAAACTTGAGAAGAGCTCGTATAGGGATAACTATATCCCATATGGTCTTTAAGATCTTTCTTTTTGCGCCTTCCCTGAGAATCACTCATTTTGCCGAAACAACGACACATAGCAACACTAAATATTTTGGGATTTATTATCTTTGTTTCTTCGCTTATCTTGTTTTACTCTTTGCCTTCAATTGTGGAATTTGTTGTTGCATTTATAGAGATTTTAGACGTATGTATGCAAATGAACATTTTTGTGAAAATGTGTCTAAATTACTTGAAAGTTTGATCAAAATTTTCTCAAGTTTTCTTCAAAGCCTTTCAAAATTGTTGCATTTTTGTAAAAATGCCTTAATGAAGTTTGCTTGTTCACATAGTAGTATGTTAATTAGGGTTTATGTGAATACTAATTAACCGAAATGTAAGTTGTCACAAAATATAAAATAAAAAATATTTTTTAAAAAATAAAATGATATAATTAAATTTAATAATTATCAATATAAAAATAAACAAAATTATTATGCTTATAACCGTCTCCTTGCATTTATATATATAATCAATAATTTATTTTATTTTAATTTATTTAGATCCAGATTGCAGAATTAATTCAAATGTTTGTTGGGTCAGAGCCACATGACCCCCTTACAAATTAATAAATTATGAATATTTGAACAATTACTTATAATTGATAAATTATAGAGATTTAATAAAAAAACTTTAAGAATTTAATTAAAAATAAAGTAAACTATTGGGCCTTCCAAATTAATTGTTTTTCTATTTAAACTTCGTATAATGGTTAAAAATACAAATTTACAATATAATATTTAAATACTACTGTTATGAAAAATTATTATTAATACATCCTTATTAAACTTTCATAAGAAGACTTAAAAAGTTAATTTTGAATTAACCTAATTAATGTCTACTTATTTTTTTCTTTATCCGTTTAAGAGAAATTTTTCATATGAGTTGTACTCTCTCCTTTCATACTTTCTTTTTATTTATAGATTAGATAACTAATTTAAAAATGTTAAAAAAATTAATTAAATTATTTTTTTTAAAATACCCCCTCTAGTTATTTTTATCGAAAACAATTTCTATAATGAAAACTAATTAAGAGTGATCGTTTGAAAAAAAAATTAAAAGATAAAGTGATTGAGTTTTATATTTATAATTAAAATAAACTCTAAATTAAGTCCTATATTTATATTTAAGATCGAATAGAGTATTATATAATTTTTTATCGGCTTTCCAAGTTTGCTTATCCACATGGTCAAATAGATGTAATGTTCATGTATGGTTCATTTATCTAGACACACCCATTTTTTCCCCTCTCACAATCTATTTATAACATCATACATACATGCCTGCCCATATTATATATGCTATATAAATCATTCATTCACTAATATTATTTAGCTAAATATATCTTTAAAACTTTCTTATGAACATCTTCATAACCTTTTCCTTTTAACAGAAAATTTAACGAGAAAATGTTAATTTAAAAGAATGAGAGTGCTCGCCATTTACAGTAACAACTTACCAGCTCTTACCCCAAACTTGTTATCCATTCTTTTTCCCTTTTGATCCCTAACCATGGTATTAAAATCAAACTTGGATTGTATAGTCAAACCAATGAACCAATTGAACCAGTTTCTTTAATCAATTCATTCAAGAATTTTGGACCAATTGATTCAGTGGAATTATATATATATATATATATATATATATATATATTCTCTTTTGGTAGAACTTGGAAACAATACCATTTTGGGTTAAAAATTGGGAAAACCTATTTATAAATACCTATATAATTTTATTTTATTCTATTGGCATAGTTAAAAATACCTATATAAGAGCTAACGGTATTAAATAGGATAAAGTTAAAGGATTTAATAAAGAGAAAAAAATATAGTATAAAATTAAAATTTGAAAAAAAAAATATAAGTACCCATAAAATAATTATCCATAAAAACATAACAAGTCGTCAAATTTATATTTTAATAACTTTGTTAAATTATAGGAAATATAAAATAAAAAGATTCTGAAAAATAGGAAAATCTAAATTGAGACTCTAATACAAATAACAGAGAGGTGTGAGGATCTATTCTAGAATTTTTTAAGTTATGGATGAAAAGACTAAAATGCCCTCCATCATTTGCTTCTCCCTCACTCTTCCATTATCGAACGTAGTGGTCTGTTCAAATGTCGATATGGCCACCTCTACCACCACTCGCAAATTTCTCTAGTCGCATGAGGTTCGACTACATATGAAGGGCTCCACTCTCCATCATCATCATTCCCTTCCTCCCTCATACCTCCATCATCGTTTCTTCACATTCCTCTCTGAAGCATTCATCGACGACTATGTGGTAAGGATGATGGCTGCGGTGTAACATCAGTGAGAAGAAGGCAAATGCTCGTTGAAGAAGAAGGCAAAGGTCGGAGGGGTGCTTGCCAATCTCAGTCTCAGTTGCAACCTCTCCCTTCATAGGTTGCAAATTATGTGGTTTGAAATTAGAGGAGCTATTGAATTGATTGCTATATGTGGGAACAGTCCAAAGAATGCTAAAGTGAATTGTAGTCATGCTAATAGTTTGAGAGACAAGTTTGACTATGACCTACAGTTGGAACCTTCTTTGGAAAATTCTTCTAAATTGGATGTGAGATCAATATCTATACTGGATTGGATGCTAACTATTTTATTCATTCATATTTTGGCATATATTCTTCAATGGATTTTGGATATTCACTCGTTATGTGATCTGCGTGTCTCAATACCTATTATTTCAATCTTTATTTGGACTCTCGATGACAACACCGCAAATTCTTCCTATAAGAGCAACTATAACTTAGACTCCTATGATGAAAACAAAAACTAACATCCAAGTTATATTATTCCATGTATGTAAGAAAAACTATACAAGGGGTTTATTTTAATTATAAATATATGGCTCTAGTTCATTTGTCTTCTAATTTTATAATTTTTCCCTAAACTCTATTGCTTTGCCCATGATATAAGTGGGTTCCATCAAAAGGTAGTTATAACTAACATTATTAGGAGTGATATTATAGGGAAAACAAATAATATTTATTATAAATAATTTAACTAATTTTTTTAATCTACATAAATTAATTATTTAGTTCTTATATTAAAAATTGAAGAGAATATATTGCAACAAGGTGATATTAAAATTTCTCCTTTCCCCTCACATCCCCTCTTTTCTGTTGAACCAAACATACATATAAAAAAATAGAAACAAGAACAGAAATTAAAAATGAAACCGATATATAAGAAGACTTGACCAAATTATCTTTCATAGTAAAGTGTCAAGTAAATTATTCGTTTCATCTGCGGAAACAATTTTGACTTTGTATGTATATATATTATTCCATAATTTGAGTGTCTCATATATAGCAAGATTTATGAAAGGCTTATTCCTTAGCTATTGTTTAGGCTTAAGGGATACCCTTAATATACACAAAAAAAAAAGAAAAAAAATAATCTTATAACTTTCACTTATTTTTTCAAAAATGACTTTATTATCCGAATACTAATGTTGCTCATGACAAGAATACTAATACTAGATCCTGTTAATGTCGGATTCACTATCTTTTGTTTTACAAATAGATCCTGTGATTTTGATTTCTTTTTATTACGTCATTTTAGCGCATTTTCTCATAGTTTATTAATTAGAGTTTAAGTGAATACTAATTAATTCGCACATAAATTGCCACAAGATACAAAATAAAAAGAGGTTTTTTTAAAAAATAAATTTGATTCATTATCAGCATAAATATAAAGAAATATTATGTGTATAATATTAAGTGAAAGTGAAAGTCATATTATTAACTACTAATTAATATCGTTGGTCTTGTACTTATAAACAAATATTTATAATTGATGAAACTAAAATACCCAATAAAGAGAAAAAAAATATAAAAATTTAATTAAAATGAATTGAAATTATATAGGAGCTTGCGTATTAATTTTTTTTTTAATGTTTATTGTGCTCTTGGCATCATTATTTAACAATAATAATTGATTTTTACGTTTTTACCCACAGAAAGAAACATTATTTTGCATTCAAACTTTTTTTAAGAAAATTCTGTTCACTTTTTCAACCTATTTCGTTGTGTGCATCAAAATATTAAATGAGTGAAAATGAGATTTCACTTTCAATCAAATTTCTTAAAATTTTATAAATGAGTTGACAGCCATATAGTCAAAGATTTATGAAATGGATTGTGTATTACTATATAACTTCTACTATTAAATATGTTATGAAATTAAGAGATTGTTTATGAAATGTTCATGAAAAAGAGTTGCATATTTTAGTTTTACTAATTTGCAATACATACTTATCATATTTTAATTTATTTTTAGATACCCTTTCAAAGTTAAACTAAAAATTCCTTCCCTTTTTCAATCTACTCCATTGTGTGAATCAAACCGGTTCTAAAAAAAATTAAAATCCCAAATGAGTGGAAATAAGATTTCAGTTTCATCCAAAATTTCTTAAAATTTTCCAAATGATTTTTTTTTTATGAAAACAAATTTCTAAATGACGATGACTTGAACGTAATCAAAGATTATTTATGAAATTGGTTGTATATTACTATAATTTCTACTGCTAAACACGTTATGAAATTAAGAGGGAGTTTATGAAATGTTCGTGAAAAATAGTTGCATATTTTTTCCAATATATATATATATATATATATATATTTATGCACCTATCACAGTTTTATTTATTTTGTTTTTCAAGCAACAATGCACTTAATTAAACGAAGTAAAATTTGAAGGTTAAATTTCCTTTACTAAGTTAAAGTCAAAAAGACCCAATAAAAGAATATAAACGTGAATGAAAATTAAAATGGAATGGAATGATATTAAATAAGAAAAACAATTTTTTTTTTTGCATTACTATGCTTAACTGAGTAGGACAAAGATAAAAATCAAACCAATATAATAAGAATATATGAAATGATCTTTCATAGTAAAATGTAAAGTAAATCATTCTTTTCATCTGCGGAAACAATTTTAACTTTATATAAATATATATATATATATATATATATTATTCCATAATTGACATAGCACATTAAAAAGAAACGAAAATTTGTGATGAAATTTTTTATTGCAAAAGCTCAAATCACCACAAGTTTGTCTAAAATTTGTTATAAATCCATGAAAATTTTTGTTTTTCTTGGTAGTATGGACTACGAAACAATTTCAATTCTCTCAACGGCTTAATGAAATAGAAGGAAATGTAATCAAATTGATGTAAAAAATAAAAGAAAAAAGAATTTTAAATATGAGTCATTTGTTAAAAGATGACATTTCGACTGCGACGTAACTATCAAGACTTTTTCATAGACTTGAAGGAGATTTTTGCCTCTGTATCCATCTCCCTCTTATAGGCAACGAGAAGTAGGATGAAGGAAGCAAGATGTTTTATGTCCAATGTATTTATTTTTCTAGCTTGAGTTAATGAACTTAGATATCATAAAAAAAATATTTAAAATATGGTAAGTCATTTTCATTTCCTTTCGTTTGTTTTTCTTAGAAGCAAACATGCCGCTAGTTTTTCTTTTAAACAATTTTAAAATGATCAACATAAATAGGGTACTTCATTTTCATTTCCTTTAGCAAGATTTATGAAAGGGTTATTTCTTAGCTATTGTTTAGGCCTTAGGGATACCCTTAATGTACACAAAAAAAAAGTAAAAATACCGTTGTGCCTTTCACGTATTTTTTTTAAAATAACTTTATTATCTAAAACATAACAAATTTATAAATTTAAATATAAACAGTCTAAATTAAATTTTATTGATTATATCTCAGAGCTACTTATGGTTAGCATGAATATCAAAATTAAATCCTATTAAGGCCGGATTCACTCCTCTATTTATTTTTTCTTTGTTTTGTTTTTAAGAATTAATAGAGCGTTTAAAATATGTGAATTTAAAAACTAAATAGGGGGAAATTGATGGATCTTCTAGTCCAATAATTTAATGTTTTGTATTCAAATAATTTCAATTTTTAATTACACTTGAATAAAACATTAAATTAAGACGATCATTAGTTAGTTAGTTAGTCATAATATAAACTCAAGATCAATAATTTTAAGAAAAACAGTCCTATACTATTTTCCTATAGAGATTATATCATATATTATTTTATTGAAATAATTTATTTTATTTATCCAAGGAATGATGGCTATACATTAAAGAAGAATAGCTAACAATTTCAAACTATTTTCCTTTTGTTTTTGTTTTATTTTTGTATTTATTTTTTGCAATCCAAACTACAATAACTTACATTTATTTAAACCACAAATTTAAAAGAAGTAAATAAAATAGAAAAAAGACTTCATAGAACTTGATATTCCTTCCCAACATCATAGTTTCCCATCAACTTGCACCTACATTGAAATTATAAATAAAAGACATTAAATAAAATAATCACAAAAAAAGTGTTGAAACTCCTAATTAATTAGCCTTTTTTTAATTGTTTTCCCCCAAAACTTATCACTGTGATAGGATCATCAAAATTTGTCTCTTTTATTAGGTAAAATTGACTTTCTTAAAAATAAATGTTTATATTGAAGAAAGTTTTCCTATTCTCATGTTAAATCTTTGTTTGGCTTGAGGAGAATGGAGGGAGGAGAAAGATAGAAAATTTTTATCGATTTTGATTTAAAAAACAAAGATAAATGGAGTTATAAAATTTTAATAGAGAAAAAATATAAGAAAAATTAGTTAAAAACTTTCAACCCCATTATTTTCTATTTTGATAACGAAAGTGATAAAATTTTCCATCTCTCTCCTCTCCATTCCTCAAACAAGAACAAAGGGTTAGAAAATTTAAAGCACATAAAAGTATATTAAAACAACAAGCCTTATTTCATTAAATTGTATTAGCTATATAGATCATATATATACGATATTATTGTGCTCTATTAATAATAAATTTTTTGAATATATGATAAACCAAAACATATAATTCAATAAATATAATAAAAGTAACAAATTACCTGACACATGAATGGCTTATAATTATTCACTTTGGAACATAGGCCATATTGTCATTAATATTAGGTTTCTTATTCTCTCCTGAATTTGAAGTCTTCACGGTTTCATAAGTGTTACCAGGACTAGTATGATCTGCAAGAGTTGATTTCTTCTTTTGATTTGAGCTTGAAGTTTGAGAAGATGTCTCTTTGAAATAGCTAGCAGGAGGAAGATCTTCCTTTTTGGGCATTTTGCCTTAACAATAAAATATAGCAATACTAAATATTTTGGGATTTATAATCTTTGTTTCTACCTTATCTTGGTTTGCTCTTTGCCTTCAGTTGTAGAATTTGTTGTATTTATAGAGATTTTAGACGTGTGTATGCAAATAAAAATTTTTGTGAAAATGTGTCTAAATTACTTGAAAGTTTGATCAAAATTTTTTGAAGTTTTCTTCAAAGCCTTTCAAAATTGTTGCATTTTTGTGAAAATGCCTTAATGAAGTTTGCTTGTTCACATAGTGGTCAAAGGTTAATGAAAAGTACCTGCAAATGCAAACTCTTGCGAAGATTTGTACAAATTAAGAAGTGTATCTATGCAAATGAAAATTTAGTGAAAAATGCATCCAAATTTCATGAAAAGTTTTACCAAATTGTTTGTAAGGTATAGAAAGTGATAACCAAATGGGCTTATGAAATGCCCATCAAGCCTGTGACATTGGGCTTTGTCTGTCAGTCTTATTAGTTGTATATTGGGTTTATGTTACCTTGTTGTTTTCCTTACTTTGGTAGGTTTTGTACAAATTTTTTTATTCATTCAATAATAGAGAACGAAAGCAATAAGAGTTGATACAAATTATAAAAAATAAATTTATATTTTATAAGGATATGAGTTTGATTTTCCTGCCATTATTAGACTTTATTTGATAGACGATCTATTAAGTCCCCTATAAGTGCTCCTTGAGCCTTAAGTCTATGCCTGACTTTAGTAAAAAATCGGTACAAAACCTATCTAAATTTTTTTATACTGAAAAGAAAATAATAGAGAGTCAGTTTATCCTTTTTTTTTCTCTTTGATTGGGCTTTCAACATAAGGTTTCAAGAAAAAACTCAGCAAAAGTTTTAAAAGGTTTAAGAAAGTGTTATGAAATATTATGTATATGTATTTATACAAAAAAAATGTACATGTATTTCTTGTACAAAAAAAATGTCCATGTGTTTCTAAATAACTTATAATGTAACCTTAAAATAAAAATATTAAAATTTAAAATAATTTTTTTAAAATAAAATGATGTAATTAAATTTATCAATTATCAACATAAAAATAAACAAAATTATTATGCTTATAACTGTATCCTTGCATTTATATATAATCAATATTTTGTTTATTTTAGTTTATTTAGATCTGTGTAGCAAAATTAATTCAAGTATATGTTGGGTCAAAGCCACATTACCACCTTAGAAATTAATAAATTATGGATATTTCAACAACTACTTATAATTGAGAAATTATAGAGATTTAATAAAAAGAAAAAATTCAAGCATTTAATTAAAAATGAATTGAAATTATTGGGCCTTGCAAATTAATTGTTTTTTCTAATATTTGTTGTGCCCTTGACATCATTATTCAAAACTAATAATTGATTTTTATGTTTTTTCATAAGATAAAAAAACGTTATCTTGCATTCAAACTATTTTTTATTTCATTTCCCTTTTTCGATCTACTCCATTGTGTGAATCAAACCGGTTTTAAGAAATTAAAATCCCAAATAATTGGAAATGAGATTTCAGTTTCAACCAAAATTTCTTAAAATTTTCTAAATGAATTGACTTGCAAGCAGTCAAAGATTTATGAAACAGGTGGTATATTACTATAACTTCTACTGCTAAGCATGTTATGGAATTAAGAGGGAGTTACATGAAATGTTCATGAAAATCGGAAAAAGATCACAATTTTATTTATTTTCTTTTTCTCCTCCCTACAAGCCACAATGTCCTTAGTTTAATCAAGTCAAATTTCAAAGTTAAATCCCTTTATATAATCTTGTTTATCTTTTTATAAGTAAATTAATTTGTAGAATTAAATTTATAATTATTACTTGTGTTTCCCAGAAAAAGTCTTCAGCTTTACAAACTATGAGGATGTTCATTTTTTGCAAAAAAGCAAACAAATCATTTTCTCTTCAGCGCCACAAGTAATATTACTCTATGGTATATTTTGACAGATTATACAAGAATAGAAAGGAATTGAAATAAAAATAGAGTAATGGAAATATATTACCTCAAGTTAAATGCTCAAACCCCATCCTATCTAGTTTAAATAAAAAAAAAGTGTTTTATGCATTACTATGCTTATTTAGAGTAGAAGGAATTGATAAAAATGAAACTGATGATATAATAAGAATTGACCAAATTATCTTTCATAATAAATTAAATTAATATAAGAGCTATTTATCTGATTTGATAGATTAAGAAAACTAAATAGATTATTTAATTATAATATGTGTGACACAATCTCCTTAAAATATTTTTATATAACATTAAATTATATGTTAATTTATAAGTTAGGTAAATTAATTTAGAAAAAATAATAAATAAGATAGATAAATTGGATTAATATCTTACCTTTTTAACTAAAACTTGAGAAATACTTACATACTTTAATAATGACATATCATCTGAATTCTATCCAATTGAAATATAAGAACTCAGCACCTTTTAACCATACTTGGCTGATGGCCATATGAAATAATTTATATTGTATTTTATTTTCAAGAATGAACTTCTTATACTATGGTTCATATGAGTTTTTGTTTTTCCAAATTAAAAAATAAAATGCAAATTTTTTATATGAATCATCAACTAAGTATATTAAAATATGCTGATTTGTTGTATATTAATTGGACAAAATTCAAATGATTAGGCGCTCTTAGAATATTTAAGTATTTTTTTAAAAATTTATCTCAACGGAGTCTTACATTTAGAGTTAGAGCTAGAGGAGCATGAAGGGAATCATTCGCTTCCTATGTAGAAACATGTTTGACTTTCTATATACATTTTATTCCATAATTGACATAGCTTGTTACAAAATAAACGGGAAATGTGTGACGAAAATTTTTATTTGAAAAGCGCAAATCACCACAAATCTGTCATAAAATTTTGTTTTTCTTGGTAGTGCGGATTTCCTTGTTTCCACGATCTAGTTTCAATTCTCTCTCAAAAGGTTTAATGAAAATAGAAAAGGAAATGGAATGAAATTCTTCTCAAGCAAATAAAGGATTTTAGATACCGTACTTTATTTTCATTTCCTATACTCATTTTTTGTATGAAGCAAACATGCTGCTAATTTTTTTAAAAAAATATTATAAAATAATCAAAATAAATTGAATGTCTCATATATGGCAATATTTATGAATTGGCGCATTTGACCTTTTTTTCTTAAAAATTTAACAAAAGAAATTCTCAATTTGAAGTTGAGAAAGAATGCTATTATTACTCTAAGTCTAATCTTAAATGTAGGAGGTTAATAATTAATTTTTAAAATTGTCAAAATTATTTAAATTAATTATTTGTTAAAACGATATGTTGGTTTTTATAAAATGCTACTTTTAATATTTTGTATTAAAAATTATTTTTATGATATAAAACTCTTTTAATATGTGTAATTATTTGAAAAATTAGGAAAAATTATAAAGTTTGGAGGTAAATTGATGGATGTGTTATATTTAAGACTAAAACAAGTTTCTCTACTATTTTTTATAATTAGAATGAGAGTGAGTATTTTAAAATTTTTTTGGCCAATTATTATTTCCAAATTATCTACACAGAATATTAGTCCAGAAATAATAAAAAAAGGGGGCATTGTCTAGGGAATTGCACTTTATTGGAACATGTCAAAATCTTTTACATTTTAAGTTTTGAAACATCAGGGATATCCTTAGTTAAAAGAAAAATGTAAGGTAGTATGTTAATGTATGTATGTAATACAAAACGCATCATATATACATCATGTATCCACAAATCTTTGGAAAAGTTCTGATTAAGCTTAGGAAGAAAAATAATATCTTAAAGGAACGTACTTAAATTATAATTTCAAATTAAAATAATTTTAGAAAAAAATAAATATGTATATGTGTTTATAATTGTTTTGGGTAATGCATTTGTCTAAAAGATTGCTAAATCAGTAAATATTAAATATGATAAAATGATTAAAATTAATCAACGTGTTAAATGCTTTTTAACAACATATGAAATAATTATTTAAAATTTCTACACAAACATTTATCAAAATTGAAAATTATACTACAAAAATCGTTCCTTCAATTTGACTAAAAATTGAAAATTCTATTACACAAACATTTGTCAAGCAAAAGATTGGGTTTTCAAAATTTGGGCTTTCTTGGCCCAAAATATGCCCACTTACGTTGTTCCTTGAATATGATATTTTTGCATAATGGCGGATATAATTTTTTTGGGGGTAAAATAATGGCTAATCTTAACCCATCATCTATGAGTTCAGCTGGTGAAATGGTGAGACACATGGCTATTTAAAGTGTGTTTGATCCCTAAGAAGTACCATTTTATTGTGGTTCTAGTCACGGTACTTGAGGAGATATCCTAACTTCCGGGTACTTAAGTTTATGCCTACAGGTAATTGACGGCTTATCCTACCCAATATTGGTATCGCCTAGAAAGAAGGGAGACTTCCCCTACTATTAGATTGTTAATGAGCCCAATCCCTTTCTAAAGATTTCAGTATAAAAAAATGACTAATATTATATTATTAAGTGATCATGTGTCGTCATATATAATTTCATATAACATATAAGCTAAAAATATATTATTAATTACATAAGAAATAAATAATTTTAAAATTTATATTTAAACTTCATATGATGGTTAAAAATACAAATTTATGATATAATATTTAAATACTATTGTTATGTGTCATTTATCTAGACACAACCCATTTTCCCCTTCTCAATCTGTTTATAACATCATACACATGCTTATATGCCATATTATATATGCCATATAAATAATTCATTCACTAATATTATTTAGCTAAATTTCTCTTTTAAACTCTCTTATGAACATCTTCATAACCTTTTCCTTTTAAGAGAAAATTTAATGAGAAAATGTTAATTTAAAAATGAGAGTGCTCCCCATTTACAGTAACAACTTACGAGCCTTTACCCCACACTTGCTTTTGATTCTTTTTCCCTTTTGATCCCCAACCATGGTATTAAAATCAAACTTAGATTGTATGGTCAAACCAATGAACTAATTGAACTAGTTTCTTTGATCAATTTGTTCAAAAATTTTGGACCAATTGATTAAGTTGAAATTACTCTATGGTATGTTTAGGATATTGCAATCAAGTAATATTAAAATCTCTAATCTCTCATCACTTTCTATTCCCTTCATTAAAATCCCTCTGTTGAATTAAAAAGACCTTACAAAAGAAAAACAATGTTTTTGTTTTGCATTACTATGCAAAAAGAATATATACTAAATTATCTTTCATAGTAAAATATAAAGTAAATCATTCTTTTGATCCGAGGAAACAATTTTGACTTTATATATATATATATATATATATATATATATATATATATATTATTCCATAATTGACATAGCTCATTAAAAAAACTAAAATTTGTGTTGAAATTTTTTATCACAAAATCTCAAATCAGAAGAAGTTTGTCTAAAATTTGTTATAAATCCATCAAAATTTTTGTTTTACTTGGTAGTATGGACTATGAAACAATTTCAATTCTCTCAAAGATTTAATGAAATGAAAAAGGAAATGTAATCAAATTTATGTCAAAAAGAAAAGAAGTCAAAGTATGAGACATTTGTTAAGAAATGACATTTCATCTGCCACGTAACTAGCAAAACTTTTCCATGGACTTGAATGAGATTTTCGCCTCCATATCCATCTCCCTATTATAGGCAACGAGAAGTAGGATGTTCTATGTCCCATGTTTTTATTTTCTAGCTTGAGTTGATGAATTTAGATTTTATAAAAAAAAAAGATTTCAGATATGGTAATTCATTTTCATTTCCTTTAGTTAGTTTTTCTTAGAAGCAAACGCGCTGCTAGTTTTTTTTAAACAATTCTAAAATGATAAACAAATAGGGTACTTCATTTTCATTTCCTTTAGCAAGATTTATGAAAGGGTTATTTCCTAGCTATTGTTTAGGCCTTAGGGATACCCTTAATATACACAGAAAAAAGTAAAAATAATATTATAATTTTCACTTATTTTTTTAAACATAATTTTATTATCTGAAACATAACAAGTTTATAAATTTGAATATGAAAAATCTAAATTAAATTTTATTGATCATATCTCAATGCTACTTTTAATTGGCATGAGTATCAAAACTAAATCTTATTAAGGCCGTATTCACTCCTCTATTTCTTTTTTCTTTTTTTTCTTGTTTTTAAGAATTCGTAGATGATTTATAAAATATATGAATTTAGAGGTCAAACAAGGGGAAATCAATGGATCTTCTAGCCCAGTGCTTTAATATTTTGTATTCAAAGAGTTTCAATTTTTAATTAGAGTTGAGTAAAATATTAAATTAATACGATAATTAGTTGTAATTATCTATATATTAATGATAGGGTTAGTTAGTAATATGAACTCATGATCAATAATTTTAATAAAGATAATCATATACTCCTATAAAGACTATATCATACATTATTTTAATTAAATAATTTATTTTATTTATCCGAGGAATGGTGGCAATACATTAAACAAGAATAACTAACAATTTTAAACTATTTTCTTTCTTTCTTTGTCATCCAAACTACTTAATAAACTTAGAGACAATAACTTACATTTATTTAAATCACAAATTTAAAAGAAGTAAATAAAAAAAAAAGATTTCATAGAACTTGATATTCCTTTCAGCATCATAGTCCCCCATCAGCTTGCACCTATACGGAAATTAAAAAGAAAAGACATTAAATAAAATAATCACAAAAAGTGTTGAAACTCCTAATTAATTAGCCATTTTTTAATTTTTTTCCCCCATAACTTATCAGCCTCATGATGGGATCATTAAAATTTGTCTCTTTTATTAGGTAAAATTGACTTTCTTGAAAAATAAAGGTTTCCATGAAAGAGAGTTTTCCTATTCTCATGTTAAAACAAATGGACCAAACTCTTTGTTTGGCTTGAGGAGAATGAAGGGAGGAGAAAGAAGGGAAAATTTATCGAGTTTGATTTAAAGAAAGAAAAGATAACTGAAATTATAAAATTTGAATAGAGAGAAAAATGTAAGAAAAAATAGTTGTAAACTTTCAACCCTATTATTTCTCCATTTTTTAATCAAACTTGATAAAATGTTCCATCTCTCCCTCTCTCCTCTATTCCCCTAGAACAAAAACAAGGGTTAGAAAATTTAAAGCACACAAAAGTATGTTAAAGCAACAATAAACTTTATTTTATCAAGTGGTGTGAGCTATATAGATCATATATATATGATGTCATTATGATATGATATCATTATGCTCTATTAATAACAAAATTTTTGAGTATTTGATAAACAAAAAATCTCATTCAATAAATATAATAAAATAACAAATTACCGGACATATGAATGCGTTATAATTGTTCAATTTTAGCCATAGATGGTATTGTTTTCAGTATCATATTTCTTATTCTCTCTTGAGTTTGAAGTCTCGGTGGTTTCATAAGTGTTACTATAACTAGTATGCTTACCAAGACTTGATTTCGTACTCTCGTTTAAGCTTGAATCTTGAGAAGAGTTCTCATGAGTACAACCATACACCATAAGGTCTTCAAGATCTTCCTTTTTGGGACTTTGCTAAGAATCACTCGTTTTGCCTCAACAAAAAAATATAACAACAGTAAATATTTTTGGATTTATAATCTTTGTTTCTTCCTTATCTTATTTTGTTCTTTGCCTTCAATTGTGGAATTTGTTGTTGTATTTATAGAGATTTTATAAGTGTGTATGCAAATGAATATTTTTGTGACAATGTGTCTAAATTACTGGTAAGTTTGATCAAAATTTTCTCAAGTTTTCTTAAAAGCCTTTCAAAATTGTTGCGTTTTTGTGAAAATCCCTTAATGAAGTTTGCTTGTTCAGATAATGGTCAAAGGTTAACGATAATTGCCTGCAAATGCAAACTCTTGTGAAGATTTGTACAAATTAAGAAGTATATATATGCAAATGAAAATCTTGTGAAAAATGCATCCAAATTAAATGTTTCAAGATTTAGGTTTCTCTAGCTCAAAATATGTCCACTAACGTTGTCTCTTGAATATGACATTTCTGCATAATAGTTGATATTATTTTTTTTTTTTGGCAAAACAATGGCTAATATTATATAAATAAGTGAATCATGTATTGTCTTACATAAAAATATATATATTATTAATTATATAGGAAATAAATAATTTTAAAAGTTATATTTAAACTTCATATAATGGTTAAAATTACAAATTTATAATATAATATTTAAATACTATTGTTATGCAAAATTATTATTAATACATCCTTATTTAAACTTTCATAAGAAGATTTTAAAATTTAATTCTGAATTGATCTAATCAATGTCTTCATATCGTTTAAGAGAATTTTTTCATGTGAGTTGTACTATCCCCTTTTCATATTTCTTTTTTATTTAAAAGTTAAATAATTAATTTATAAATATTAAAATAATTAATTAAACTAATTTTTTAAAATACTCTCTTTAGTTAGATCGAATAGAATATTATAATCTTTTTTTATAGGCCTTCTAAATTTACTTATTCACATGGTCAAATTGATGTAATGTTCATTTATGTTTCATTTATATAGACACAACCCATTTTTTCCCTTCTCAATCTATTTATAACATCATACATACATGCCTGCACATATTGTATATGGCATATAAATAATTCATTCACTAATATTATTTAGCTAAATTTATGTTTTAAACTTTCTTATGAACATCTTCATAACCTTTTCCTTTTAAGAGAAAATTTAATAAGAAAATGTTAATTGAACATCTTCAAACTTGGATTGTATATAAGAAAAATAATGCTTTTCTTGCATTACTATGAAAAAAGAATATATACCAAATTATCTTTCATGGTAAAATATAAAGTAAATCATTATTTTCATCTGCGGAAACAATTTTGACTTTATATATATATATTATTCCATAATTGACATAGCTCATTAAAAAAAAACTAAAATTTGTGTTGAAATTGTTTATCACAAAATCTCAAATCACAAGAAGTTTGTATAAAATTTGTTATAAATCCATCAAAATTTTTGTTTTTCTTGGTAGTATGGACTACTAAACAATTTCAATTCTCTCAAAGGTTTAATGAAATGGAAAAGGAAATGTAATCAACTTTAGGTCAAGAAAAAAGAATTTTAAATATGAGTCATTTGTTAAGAGATGACTTTTTTACTGCTATATAAGTAGTACAACTTTTCCATGGACTTGAAGGAGATTTTCGCCTCCGTATCTATCTCCCTCTTGTAGGCAATGAGAAGTAGGATGATGAAGGAAGCAAGATATTCTATGTCCCATGTTTTTATTTTTCTAGCTTGAGTTAATGAATTTAGATTTCATTAAAAAAATATTTCAAATATGGTAATTCATTTTGATTTCCTTTAGTTAGTTTTTGTTAGAAGCAAATTAAACATGCTGCTAGTTTTTTTAAAACAATTCTAAAATGATGAACATAAATATGGTACCTTCATTTTCATTTCCTTTAGCAATATTTATGATAGGGTTAAAATAATCTTGTAACTTTCACTTATTTTTTTAAGAAATAACTTTATTATCTGAAACATAACAAATTTATAAATTTGAATATGAACAATCTAAATTAAATAATTTTAAGAAAGACACTTCTATACTCCTATAAAGACTATATCATATATTATTTTAATCAAATAATTTATTTTATTTAAAATGATGGCAATACATTAAACAAGAATAGCGGAAAATTTCAAACTATTTTCTTTCTTCTTCTTTTTTTGCTATCCAAACTACTTAATAAATCTAAAGACAATAACTTACATTTATTTAAACCACAAATTTAAAAGAAGTAAATAAAAAAAAAAGACTTCATTGAACTTGATATTTCTTTTAGCATCATAGTCCCCCGTCTGCTTGCACCTGCATGGCAATTAAAAAAAAAGACATTAAATAAAATAATCACAAAAAAGTGTTGAAACTCCTAATTATAGCCATTTTTAATTGTTTTTCCACATAACTTATGAGGCTTATCATGGGATCATTAAAATTAGTCTCTTTTATTAGGTAAAATTTACTTTCTTGAAAAATAAAGGTTTCCATAGAAGATAGTTTTCTTATTCTCCTATTAAATCAAATGGACCAAACTCTCTGTATGGCTTGAAGAGAAAGAAGGAAAAATTTTATCGAGTTTGATTTAAAGAAAAACAAAGATAAGTGGGGTTATAAAATTTTAATAGAGAAAAAAATGTAAGGAAAATTAGTTAAAAACTTTCAACCCCATTATTTCTTCATTTTTCTAAATCAAAATTGATAAAATTTTCCATCTCTCCCTCTCTCCTAGATTCCCCTCAAACAAAAACAAAGGGTCAAAAAATTTAAAGCACATAAAAGTATATTAAAATAACAAAAAGCATTATTTTATTAAATGGTATTAGCTATATAAATTATATATATACGATACTATTGTGCTCTATTAATAATAAAATTTTTGAATATATGATAAATAAAAAAAATCTCATTCAACAAATATAATAAAAATAATAAATTACCTAGCATATGAATAGATTGTAATTATTCAATTTTGACCATAGGTCATATTGTCTGCAATATCAGATTTCTTACTCTTTCTTGAGTTTGAAGTCTCAACGGCTTGATCAGTATTATTATAAGTAGTATGCTCATCAACAGTTGACTTGTTATTCTGATTTGAGCTTAGAGCTTGAGAAGAGCTCTCTTTAAAATAAGTAATAGCATGCTCAAGATCTCCCTCTTTGGGCCTTTGACTCATTTTGCCTCAACAACAAACTATAGCAACACTAAATATTTTGAGATTTATAATCTTTGTTTCTTCCTTATCTTGGTTTGCTCTTTCCCTTTAGTTATGAAATTTGTTGTTGTATTTATAGAGATTTTAGACGTGTGTATGCAAATGAACATTTTTGCAAAAATATATCTAAATTACTTGAAAGTTTGATCAAAATTTTCTCTTGTTTTCTTGAAAGCCTTTCAAAATTGTTGCATTTTTATGAAAATGTCTTAATGAAGTTTGCTTGTTCACATAGTGGTCAAAGGTTAATGAAAAGTGCCTGCAAATGCAAACTCTTGCGAAGATTTGTACAAATTAAGACGTGTACATACGAAAATGAATTTTTTTCTGAAAAATGCTTCCAAATTTCTTGAAAAGTTTTACCAAATTATTTTGCATAAAAAAATTTAGGTGGGTTCGACACCAGTCTCCCACCAAGGCCAGGGTACAGTCCCAAGGCTCAAAGAGAGCTTACAAGAGATTTATAAAATTGCCTATCAAAGGAGATCTCACAACAGTAGCCAAAATCGATCTTACGTCCTTATGAGACACAAGTCTATTCTTTACTATCTATAATAACTTTCATCTATACCAAAATTGTACATATTTTACCTTGTTATTTTCCTTACTTATGTAGGTTGTGTAAATAGTTACCTAAACAGAGAAGTTGTACATATTTTTTTATTCATTCAATAATTTTTTCCCTTTTCTCTCTTTCACCCAGCTCTCAAGGTTTCGAGACAAAACTCAACAAAAGTTTTAGAAGGTTTATGAAAATTTTATTAAATATTGGTTAAAGGTTTTATGAAACATTGCGTACATGTATTTCTAAATAACTTAAATGTAACCTTAATGTATATCAGAGATATATCAGTTTTTCTTGTTTCACATATTGGATCCCATAACGTTTTTTTTTCCTTTTTATTAAGTCATTAAATATTTTAGCTCATATTATCATGGTATGTTAATTAGGCTTTATGTGAATACTGGTTAAGCGGCATGTAAGTTGCCGCAAACATTTGTCAAAATTGTAAATTATATTACAAAAATCGTTAGTATATAAACATCCATGAAAATTTTCAAAAAACTTTCTTATATATAAAAATATGCTCCATTTATGAGGAACTAATTAATTGTTTATTTTTGTAGAATAACTAGAAATAATTAATTGTTTACTTAAATTATGTATTTTCTTGGGTAATTTATTGCCTTTATGTTAAAGTCATTTCTTGTTAAAGATTTTTGGCTATGAATCTTATACGTAATGATAAATCTTTTATGAGCACCCAAACTAGTTCCCTTACCTATCTACTTATTTTTAATTTATTTAAAAATTCAGAAAATAGTTTTATCTATTTATTTTGATGAGCATATTTTCTATATTTTTGACTTATTTCCGCTGAGTCAAATAAGCTTAAGCATAATAAAGAAGAGTTTCTATCTATGTGTAGAAAGAGAACATGGATCTTTTGGTTCTGTTGAGGCCAACAGACCAGATTCACTCCTATTTCTGTATTTTTAAGAATTCATAAACCATTTAAAATATTTGTTATTATCACAAATCAATACATTTGTTTGACAAGTAATTTAACCTTTTGTTGTTTTGTCCCAAAAAAAATAATCTTTTCTAGCCAAATAATTTCAACTTTTAATTACAATTGAGTAAATATTAAATTTAGACGATAGTTACTTGTAACCATTCATATATTAATTAATGACATGGTTAGTAAATTTTTCATTATAGTAACATTATAATAAGTAATTAGTCACAATAAACTTATGATCAATAATTTTAAGAATGGCAATCAAAGAGTATGGTCATGTTTGGTGGGACGATGTCATTCTCGAAGGAAATGAAAAAGAAGAGGAAAAAGGAGAGCTTCCATGAAACAAAATAGTTTTATATGAATGACAAAATTTGAAATGAGTTTTTTTCATTAGGAGGCTGGTATCAAACAACCAAAAGTTTTTTAAAAAAATATAACAAAAGGTAACCAAAATGGCCCTAGATGAAGGAAACGAGTTAGTTCTTGTTTGAGTTAAGGTGCATCCAGTATTTTTTTAGGTGCATATATTATCTTATAATATTTTATGGGACATCCACTAAGTTGAAGTATTTTTTTTCAAGTGCATCTAGTATTTTAAAATATTTTTTGATGCATACACTAACAGGACACAAAAAATACTTTAGAATGATAGACACATCTGAAAAAATATTTTAAGGTGCTGGATGTATCACAATTAAGGGTGTTGGATGTTTAAACCTTCTTGTTTTTTATGTAAAACTCTTTTGAGTAAATAGATCTCAAATTTATTTTTTCTGGCAAAAAACGTACTCCTCCAGTTCTTAATATATAAGCTATTTAACTAATTTAATTATATTAAGTTAGTTAATATGATATGATTTTCTTAAATACCCTAATTATCTTCTTTAACTACATCCCTCCCTCTCTTATTTAATTATTGTTAATGGAGTATCAATAGAGTAATTTGAAAATAAAATATAAAAAATATGTTTTATATTTAAGATAAAAATCAACCAGAGGAATACCTATTCTGTTTTACCCCAAATTCAAGTATCTATTCAAACTATGAAATATGTGCATTGGCACTATTTTAATATGAAAAATGCTAATATTTTGAAAAACATGACATTTAGTAAAAGGTTAAATTATTTCAAATGATCAAAAGTATTAAACTTACAATAGCTTCTGTTTGAAATCACAATAAGGTTATTTTCACCCTCTAAATTATGGTTCACTATAGAAGTGCTTTTTTCTTAACCATATTTTTCGAAGGAGAGGATCATTAAAATATGGAAATTCTAAAATAGTCTTTTGAAATTGCTTAATTCTTACGAATTTCTTAGTGACTATTTTGTAATTAAATTTTTATGAAATAAACTAATTGCCTTAAGTGAAATTAGTTATCACTGCCTTAGTTTTTGTTGTCATTTTATGAGTAAAAGTTGTTATTTGTTAAATTGTTGTTATCATTGATATTCAACAAAAATAATTTTGGAAATAAGTTGTCATTGTATTAGTTATTATTGTCAGTTGATAAATTAAAAATGATTACTTATCAAAGATGTCTTGAAGTATATCCCTAAGAACCAAAACAAGATGAGATATAAAAATCATTAGTTTCATAATATGCATGAAAATTTTCAAAAAAAAAAACTTTCTTATATACAAAATTATGCTCCATTTCTAAGGAACTAATTAATTGTTTATTTTTCTAGAATAACTACAAATAATTAATTGGTTACTTAAATTATGTCTTTTCTCTGTTAATTTATCGCCTTTATGTTAAAGCCATTTCTTGTCAAAGATTTTTGGCTATGAATCTTATGCGTAATGATAAATCTTTGATGAGCACCCAAACCGATTTTCTTACCAATATGTCTCTTATTTTTAATTTATTTAAAAACTCAGAAAATATTTTTTTTATTTTGATGAGCAGATTTTCTTTATTTTTATTATTTATTTCAACTGAATTAAATAAGCTTAAGCATGATAAATAAGAGTTTCTATCTATGTGTAGAAGAGAACAAGAAGCTTTTGATTCTATTAAGGCCGGATTCACTCCTATCTCTTCTTTTTTCTTTTCTTTTTTAAGAATTCATAAACCATTTAAAATATTTTATTAGCACAAATCAATAGATTTGTTTGCCAAGTAATTTAATAAACCTTAATAAACCAAACTACTTAATACACCTTGAGACAATACCTTACATTTATTTATCCCACAAATTTAAAAGAAGTAAACAAAATAAAGACTTTATAAAACTTTATATTCCTTCCTGTATCATACTCCCCTGACAGTTTGAACCTGCATTACAATTAAACAAATAAATAAATAAATAAAATCATCACAAAAAAAGTGTTAAACACCTTTTTTTGGCCATGTTTAATTTTAATATTTATACCCACTTATCAACCTCATGATGGGCATACATTAGTCAGGATGGTTAAATTTTGTCTTTTAATGTGTTTATTAGATGAGGTAAAATTGACTTTCTTTAAAAATAATGGTTTTCTTGAAGGAAGAGAGTTTTCCTATTCTTATGTTAAATCAAATGGACCAAATTAAATCATTTCAACTTAAATGGGGTTAGAAAATTTTAATAAAGAGAAATTGTAAGAAAAATTAGTTAAAAACTTTCAACTCAACTTCTCCATTTGTATTCAATTCGAACTTATTAGAACTTTTCAGAGTATGCAGAAGAATGATGCAACAATGAATCTTATCTTATTAAAGGTTATCACTATGATATATTGTACTTTATTGACAATAAAATATGTTCAAGTACATGGTTAAACAAACAATATTATTCAATAAGTTTAATAAAAATAATGAATTATCTGACATTTGAATGGGTTGTAATTATTCAATTTTGGCCATAGCTAATATTGTCTCCAATATCATATTTCTTGCTCTTGCTCGAGTTTGAAGTTTCAGTGGTTCTATAAGTATTACCACAACCAGCAAGCTCTTCGAGAGCTGACTTCTTGCTCTTGTTTGAACTTGAAGCTTGTGAAGACCTTTTATAAGAATTACCACATCCCATATATTCTCCAATATCTTCCCTTTTTAGACTTTGAGGAGAATCATTCATTCTGCCTCAATAATATATATATATATATATATATATATTGGGATTTATAATGTTTGTTGTTTCTTCCTAATCTTGTATGTATATTTTACTCTTTGCCTTAAAAAAAATTTCCCTGTAATTTTTTTCTTTTTATAATGTCTAGTTATTCAGTTGTATGTGGAAGTGAAATCACAATTTTTTTTTTAAATGAAGTGAAATTATAGGACCTGTATATTAATTAATTTTGTTAATGTTTATTGCCCTTGGCATCATTATTCAACACTAAATAATTGACTTTTATGTTTTTCACATAGATAAAAAAATTATTTTGCATTCAATTTTTTTTTTCAGTTTCAACCAAAATTTCTTCATTATTCAATTTTTATAATATATGCCGATGGTAATTTTATTTATTTTCCTATTCTCCTCCCTACAAGCTACAATGTCCTTAATTTAATCAAGTCAAATTCCCTTTATATAATATTGTTTATGTTTTTATAAGTAATATTTTGAGAAAATTGGAAAATGTCTCCTATTGAAAATTTTATTGGTAAGAATGACCTAAATCAAAATATTGGTACTCTATATGCATATAAAATTTGCAAATACCAACTGTGTGTGTGTGTGTAAAAAATTATTAGGACCTTCTCACCTATAAAATTTTTAATGGAGGACTTTTCTCCAATTTTTTTTTCTAATTTTTTTTAAATAGAATTAGGATTTTTTCTTTTGTTCTACTTTCCCAGAAAGTTAATTTTTTAACAAAATAAAAAATTGATTTACTCTTTAGCCACGCAATATTACTCTATGGTATGTTTGGCATATTTTAACTAAGTAATATTAAAATCTCTCATCCCCTCACTAATTAATATTAAAATTATAAACAAATATGGTACTTCATTTTCATTTCCTTTAGCAAGATTTATGAAAGGGTTAATATACGCACAAAAAAGTAAACATAATATTGTAACTTTCACTTATTTTTTTAAACATAACTTCATTATCTTAAACATAACAAATTTATATATTTGAATATGAACAATCTAAATTAAATTTTATTGATCATATCTCAATGCTGCTTGTGGTTGTCATGAGTATTAAAACTAAATCGTATTAAGGGCTGATTCACTCCTCTATTTCCTTTTTCTTTGTTGTGTTTTTAAGAATTAGTAGAGTATTAAAAATATGTGAATTTAGAGATCAAATTGGAAAATCAATGGATCTTCTAGCCCAATAATTTAATGTTTTGTATTCAAACAATTTTAATTTTTAATTATAGTTGAGTAAAATATTAAATTAAGATGATAATTAATTACAATTATGTATATATTAATGACAGGGTTAGTTAGTCACAATATAAACTCATGATCAATAATTTTAACAAAAACAATCATATACTCATATAAAGACCATATCATATATTATTTTAGTCAAATAATTTGTTTTATTTATCCAAGGGATGATGGAAATACATTAAACAAGTATAGTTGACAATTTTAAACTAGTTTCTTTCTTTCTTTTGTTTTTTTTGCCATCCAAATTACTTAATAAACCTAGAGACAATAACTTACATTTATTTAAACCATATATTTAAAAGAAGTAAATAAAATAAAAAAAAAACTTCCTAGAACTTGATATTCCTTTCAGCATCATAGTCACCTGTTTGCTTACACCTGCATGGAAATTAAAGAGAAAAGACATCAAATAAAATAATAACAAAAAAGTGTTGAAACTCCTAATTAATTAGTCCTTTTTAATTGTTTTTCCCAATAACTTATCAGCCTCATTATGGGAGCATTAAAATTTGTCTCTTTTATCAGCTAAAACTAGCTTTCTTGAAAAATAAAGGTTTCCACATGGAAGAGAGTTTTCCTATTCCCATGTTAAAATAAATGGACCAAACTCTTTGTTTGGCTTGAGGAGAATGGAGGGAGGAGAATGAAGGGAAATTTTTATCCAGTTTGATTTAAAGAAAAAAAAGATAAGTGGAGTTATAAAATTTTAATAGAGAAAAAAAAAAGATAAGTGGGTTTATAAAATTTTAATAGAAAGAAGAATGCAAGGAAAATTAGTTGAAAACTTTCAACCCATTATTTCTCCATTTTTAATCAAAGAGTTAGAAAATTTAAAGCACATAAAAGTGTGTTAAAACAACAATAATCCTTATTTTATAAAGTGGTGTTAGTTATATAGATCATATATACATATATATACAATATCATTGTACTCTATTAATAACAATTTTTTAATATCTCATAAACCAAAAATATCATTCAATAAATATAATAAAAGTAACAAATTACCTGACATATGAATAGGTTGTAATTGTTTAATTTTGGCCATAGCTGGCATTGTCTTTAATATCAAATTTTTTATTCTCTGTTGAGTTTGAAGTCTTAGCAGTTTCATGAGTGTTACCATAGCTAGCATGCTTAGTAAGAATTGATTTCTCACTCTCGTTTATGTTTGAATCTTGAGAAGAGCTCTCATAGGAATCACAATATCTCATAAGGTCTTCAAGATCTTCCTTTTTGGGTTTTTGTTGAGAATCACTCATTTTACCTCAACAAAAACTAATATAGCAATACTAAATATTTTGAGATTTATAATTTTTATTTCTTCGTTATCTTATTTTGTTCTTTGCCTTCAATTGTGGAATTTGGTGTTGTATTTGTAGAGATTTTAAACATGTGTATGCAAATGAACATTTTTGTGAAAATGTGTCTAAATTACTTGAAACTTTAATTAAAATTTTCTCAAGTTTTCTTCAAAGCCTTTCAAAATTGTTGCGTTTTTGTGAAAATCCCTTAAGGAAGTTTGCTTGTTCATCTAATGGTCAAAGGTAAACGAAAATTGCCTGCAAATGCAAACTCTACGAAGATTTGTACAAATTAAGAAGTGTATATATGCAAATGAAAATCTTGCGAAAAATGTTTCCAAATTTCATCAAAGTAAATGTTTCACGCATCAAAAGTTTTAGAAGGTTTATGAAAGTTCTATTAAATATTGGTTAAAAGTTTATGAAATTTATATTTCTAAATAACTTATAATATAACATTAATGTTTATCTTAATACTTAGATTCTATAATCCAAGGAAAAAAAGGTTTTAAAAGCTTGACATAATTCATCGAAATTGTTTTTTATTTATGACAAATATATCAAGATATATAATATTTAGGAAAATCTAATTCATTAGTCCTTATCAAGATATATAAATTAATAAATTATGAGTATATGAAACTATGAGTATAAAAAAAAACTTTTAACATTTGAAATTTGGTAAGTTACATTCATAATTCGGTGATTATGCTCATTGAAAATTTGTTTGTAGTAAAGATTGAGAAAACATTATTTCCACACTATAAAATATTAAAGCCAATTTTATTAATGATCCTATTTACAAGGTGTATTGTTGACTGTTTTCTGGTCATTAAAAAAAGCTAGTTATAGTGTTAAATTGGTCAAAGTATAACTTAAGATTTGTTTTTTACCTTTTATTAATTAAAAGACTGTAATCATCATTGCCAAAAAGCTCAAAATTTATGATATTAGTAATTGAAAGTCTTTAAGAAAAAAATTGAAAGACTTTATATTGTGGATAAAAAACTTTGAGAAGATATTTTATAAACAGGCCAAGAGAAAATATTTTTATATAAATATAAAAATATCAATTAATGGCCAGTAATAATTGGCACACTTCAACATTTTTAATAAGAAAAATGTTTATAATTTTTTTGTATGTAATTATCTATAAAAAGCAATTGACAAAACTATAAAGACCCAATAAAAAGTTATAAAAATTCAATTAAAATAAAGTGAAATCATATAGGAGCTTGCGTATTAATTTTTTTTAATGTTTATTGTGCTCTTGGCATCATTCTTTAACAATAATAATTGATTTTTACGTTTTTTCCCATAGATAGAAACACTATTTTGCATTCAAACGTATTTTAAGAGAACTCCTTTCGTTCTTTCAACCTATTCTATTGTGTACATCAAAATACTATAACTCCTACTATTAAACATGTTATGAAATTAAGAGGGAGTTTATGAAATGTTTATGAAAAAAAGTTGTATATTTTTTCCAATATATATATATATATATATAGGCGCCTATCACAGTTTTATTTATTTTATTTTTTCTCCTCCATACAAGATATAATGTCCTTAATTAAATTAAGTAAAATTTCAAAGTTAAATTCCCTTTTTATAATATTGTTTATCTTTTTATAAGTAAAATTTTGAAAAAATTAGAGAAAGCCCCTATTGAAAATTTAATGGGTGAGAATGACCTAAATTAGAATATAAATACTCTATGCATATAAAATTTATAAAATACCAATATATAATGTGTGTAAAAATTTATCAGGACCTTCTCATATATAAAATTTTTAATGGAGGATTTTTCTTCAATTTTTTATAAAACTTTAATTAGAATTAGAATTGTTACTTTTCTTTTACTTTCCCATAAAGTTAATTTTTCAACAAAAAAATTGATTTACTCTTGAGACAAGCAAGTAATATTACTCTATAGTATGTTTGGCATATTGCAACTAAGTAATATTAAAGTCTCTCATCTCCTCTCACTTCCCATCCTTTTCATTAAAATCCCTCTCTTCCTCTTTGTGGAGTCAAAAAGACCCTACAAAAGAATATAAACATAAACAAAAATTAAAATGGAATGGAACGATATTAAATAAGAATAACAAATTAGAGAAGGACAAAGAAAAAAATCAAACCAATATAATAAGAATATACCAAATTATCTTTCATAGTAAAATATAAAGTAAATCATTCTTTTCATCTGCGGAAACATTTGACTTTATATAAATAAATAAATAAATATATATTATTCCATAATTGACATAGCACATTAAAAAAAACAAAAAATTGTGATGAAATTTTTTTATTGCAAAAGCTTTGTATACAATTTGTTATAAATCCATCAAAAATTTTGTTTTTCTTGGAAGTATGGACTAAGAAACAATTTCAATTCTCTCAAAGGCTTAATGAAATGGAAATATGAGTCATTTGTTAAGAGATGACATTTTGATTGCTACATAACTAGTCAAACTTTTCCGTGGACTTGAAGGAGATTTTTGCCTCCGTATCCATCTCCCTCTTATAGGCAATGAGAAGTAGGATGATGAAGGAAGCAAGATGTTCTATGTCTCATATTTTTATTTTTCTAGCTTGAGTTAATGAATTTATATTTCATAAAAAAAGATTTCAAATATGGTAATTAGGGTATGTGAAAAGTGATTATGCGGCATGTAAGTCGACAACCACGTAGTCTAAGTTAAAGATTTATAAAATGAAGAGGTTGTTTATGAAATGTTCATGAAAAAGAGTTGCATATTTGTTTCCAATTTATATATATATATATATATATATATGTGAGCCTATTACAATTTTATTTATTTTATTTTTTCTCCTCCCCTACAAGCAACAATGTCCTTAATTAAATGAAGTAAAATTTCGAAGTTAAATTCCCTTTATATAATATTATTTATCTTTTTATAAATAAAATTTTGACAAAATTGGAAAATTTCCCCTATTGAAATTTTTATTGGTCAGAATATTGGTATTCTATAAATATAAAATTTGTAAAATACCTATATAATATGTGTAAAAATTTATCAGGGTCTTCTTATCTGTAAAATTTTCAATCGAGGACTTTTCTCCAATTTTTTCTAAATTTTTTTAATTAGAATTAGAATTGTTACTTTTCTTTTAGAAAGTTAAGTTTTCAACAAAAATAAATTTATTTACTGTTCAGCCACATAAGTAATATTAATCTATAGTATGTTTGTCATATTGCAATAAAGTAATATTAAAATCTCTCATCTACCTTCGCTTTCCGTTCTCTTCATTAAAATCCCTCTTCTCCCACTGTTCCTTCCGTTGAGTCAAAAAGAACCTATAAAAAATATAAACGTGAACAAAAATTAAAATAGGATGGAATGATATTAAATAAGAAAACAATAATTTTTTTGCTTTACTATGCTTAATAGAGTAGGACAAAGATAAAAATCAAACCAATATAATAATAAGAACATACCAAATTATCTTTCATAGTAAAATATAAAATAAAGAATTTTGAACATGAGTTATTTATTAAGAGATGACACTTCGAATGTACGTACCTAAGAAAACTTGTACATGTTTAAATATTAGGATACCCTTAATATACACACAAAAAAATAAAAATAATCTTGTAACTTTCACTTATCTTTTTTAAAATAACTTTATTATCTGAAACATAACAAATTTATAAATTTGAATATGAACAAAATAAATAAATTTTTATTGCTCATATCTCAATGCTGCTTATGGTTGGCATGAGTATAAAAAATAAATCCTATTAAGGTTGGATTAACTCTTTAAATAGGGAAAATCGATGGATCTTCCAACCCAATAATTTAATATTTTATATTTAAAAAATTTTAATTTTTAATTATAGTTGAGTAAAAGATTAAATTAAGACGATAATTAGTTGTAATTATCTATATATATTAATGGCAGGGTTAGTTAGTCACAAAATAAACTCATAATCAATAATTTTAAAAAAGACAGTCCTTTACTCCTATAAAGACTATATAGCATATATTATTTTAATCAAATAATTTATTTTATTTATCCAAGGAGGATGGCAATACATTAAACAAGAATAGCTGACAATTTCAAACTATTTTCCTTTTTTTTGCAATCCAAACTACTTAATAAATTTAGAGAAAATAACTTACATTTATTTAAACCACAAATTTAAAAGAAGTAAATAAAATAAAAATACGACTTCATAGAACTTGATATTCCTTCCAGTATCAAAGTCTCCCCCATCAACTTGCAACTGCATGGAAATTAAAAAGAAAAGACATTTAATTCACCAAAAAAATGTTGAAGCTCCTAATTAATTAGTCATTTTTTAATTGTTTTCCCACTCGTGATGGGATCATTAAAATTTGTCTCTTTTATTAGGTAAAATTGACTTTATTGAAAAATAAAAGTTTCCATAAAAGAGAGTTTTCCTATTCTCATGTTAAAACAAATGGACAAACTCTTTGTTTGGTTTAAGGAGAATGGAGGGAGGAGAAAGAGGGGAAATTTTATCAAGTTTGATTTAAAGAAAAAAAAATATAAGTGGAGTTATAAAATTTTAATACCGAGAAAATATAAGAAAAATTAGTTGAAAACTTTCAAACCCATTATTTCTCTATTTTTTTAATCAAAATGGGTAAATTTTCCATTTCTCTCTCTCCTCCATTCTCCTTAGACAAAAACAAAGGGTTAGAAAATTTAAAGCACACAAAAGTATGTTAAAAGAACAAGACTTATTTTATTAAATGGTGTTAGCTATATATATCATATATATATGATGTCATTATGCTATATTAATAACAAAGACTTTGAATATATGATAAACCAAAAAATCTCATTCAATATATATATTAAAAGTAACAAATTACCTGACATAAATTGGTTGTAATTTTTCAATTTTGACCATAACTTATATTGTCTGCAAAATCATATTTATTATTTTTTCTTGAATTTGAAGTCTCAGCAATTTAATAGGTATTACCATAAGTAACATGCTCTTCAAGAGTGGATTTCTTACTATAAATTGAGCTTGGAGCTTGAGAAGAGTTCTCATTAGAATAACTAGCCTGCCCAAGATTTACATTTTTGGGGCTTCCCTGAGAATCACTCATTTTGCCTCAACAGTAAAATATAGCAACAGTAAATATTTTAGGATTTATAATCTTTGTTTCTTCCTTATATTGGTTTGCTCTTTGCCTTCAGTGGAATTTGTTGTTGTATTTATTTATGGAGAGTTTAGACGTGTGTATGCAAATGAACATTTTTGTGAAAATGTGTCTAAATTACTTGAAAGTTTGATCAAAATTTTCTCAAGTTTTCTTTCAAAATTGTTGCATTTTTGTGAAAATGCCTTAATGACGTTTTCTTGAACACAGTGGTCAAAGGTTAATGAAATGTGCCTGCAAATGCAAACTCTTCCGACGATTTGTACAAATTAATAGTGTACATATGCAAATGAAAATTTTGTGAAAAATGTGTCCAAATTTCATGAAAAATTTTACCAATTTTTTTTTTTTACAAATGAGGGTTAAACACAAAGTACAAACTTAATTAACTAATGGGAAATAATTCCTAAACTCTCTTTAGCCACTAATGCCTCTAAACAAGGTGGGCAAGTTTCCAAAAAAATGATATGGATAATGCTTGTTTAGCTGATAAATCTATCACCTTATTAACCTTTATAAGATAAAACATTATTTTGCATTCAAACTATTTTTTTGAAATTCCTTTCCCTTTTTCAATCTACTCCATTGTGTGAATAAAACAGGTTCTAAGAAATTAAAATTCCAAATGATCGGAAATAAGATTTCACTTTCAACAAAAATTTCTTGAAATTTTCTAAGTGATTTGACTTGCATGCACTCAAAGATTTATGAAATGTGTTGTGTATTACTATAATTTCTACTGCTAAACATATTATGGAATTAAGAGGGAGTTATATATGAAATATTCATGAAGAACATAAAAAGAGCAGTATTTTTTTTTCTAATTTATGTTAATATACGCATATCACAATTTTATGTATTTTTTTTCTCCTCCCTATAAGCTACAATATCTTTAGTTTAATCGAGTCAAATTTCAAACTTAAACTCCCTTTATATAATATTGTTTATCTTTTTATAAGTAAATTAAATTTTAGAATTAGATTTATAATTATTACTTGAGTTTCCTAGAAAACTCCAGCTTTTCAAACTATGTTGAATAACTATTTGATTTCTTTTCTTTCAGTTATAAAAACGGATTTTCCCAATGTATAAAATAAACATTCTCTTCATATGTAGAAACGTTTTTGACTTTCTATATACATTTTATTCCATAATTGACATAGCTTTTTACTAAGTAAGCAGGAAATTTGCGACGAAAATTTTTATTTCAAAAGCTCATCCATCACAAATTTCATTCTAAA
Organism: Leucaena leucocephala; assembly: GCA_037074615.1. NCBI lineage: Eukaryota > Viridiplantae > Streptophyta > Magnoliopsida > Fabales > Fabaceae > Leucaena > Leucaena leucocephala. The sequence continues at coordinate 5,160,255 of CM073527.1, forward strand.
TATGTCATAAAATTTTGTTTTTCTTGGTAGTGCGGACGTCCTTGTTTCCACGAACCAATTTCAATTCTCCCTCAAAAGGTTTAATGAAAATGGAAAAGGAAATGAAATGAAATTCTTCTCAAGCAAACAAAGGATTTCAGATACCGTACTTTATTTTCATTTCTTATAGTCAGTTTTTCTGCGAAGTAAACATGCTGCTATTTTTTTTAAAAACAAATGTTGTAAAATGATCAAAATAACTTGAGTGTCTCATATATGGCAATATTTATGAAATGAGTTGTGTATTTCCACAAGAATTAATTCTTGATTAAGCAACACAAGAAAGAGATTGAATTTCATGGGGTAAAAATATTATACGTTTTGGCGTGTTTGATCTATTTTCTTGAAAAGTTAACAAAAGAAATTCTCAATTTCCAGTCGAGAAAGAATGCTATTAGGTTAATAATTAATTTTTAAAATTTGATAAAATTTATTTAGTTATTTGTTAAAAAATATGTTGATTTTTTTAAAATACTACTTTTAATTATTTGTATTAGAAATTAATTCTGTCATATAAAACTCTCTTAGTATGGACAATTGATTGGGAAAAGTTAGGGAAAATTATAAAGTTAGGAGGTATATGGAGTGATATGTTATGTTTAAGAATTTATGAAAGGAAGTTATCGGGTAAATTATTTTGCAAAAATACTAAAAAACAAGAATAATATATATAGGAAATAAATAATTTTAAAAGTTATATTTAAACTTCGTATAATGGTTAAAATTACAAATTTACAATATAATATTTAAATACTATTGTTATGAAAAATTATCATTAATACATCTTTATTTAAACCTTCATAAGAAGATTTAAAAATTTAATTTTGAATTGACCTAATCGATGTTTTCTTATTTCTTTCTTTATCCGTTTAAGAGATTTTTTTCATGTGAGTTGTAATATCCTGTTTTCATATTTTTTTTATTTAGAAGTTAGGTAACTAATTTATAAATGTTAAAAAACTAGTTAAATTAGTTTTCTAAAATATTCCCATTAATTATTTTTATTAAAAACTATTTTTATTAATAAAAACTCACAATTAAGAGTGATGATTTGAAAAAAATATAAATTTAGAAGATAAAGTAATTGAGTTTTTATATTTATAACTAAAATAAACTCTAAACTAGTTTCTATATTTAAGATCGAATAGAGTATTATAATTTTTTTTATCCGCCTTCCAAGTTTGTTTATTCACATGGTCACAGATGTAATGTTCATGTATGTTTCATTTATCTAGATACAACCCATTTCCCCCCTCTCAATTTGTTTATAACATCATACACATGCCTGCACATATTATATATGCTATATAAATCATTCATTCACTAATGTTATTTAGCTAAATTTCTCTTTTAAATCATTCATTCATTAGTTTAAACTTTCATAAGAAGATTTAAAAAGTTAATTTTGAATTGACCTAATCAATGTCTTCATATTTCTTTCTTTATTCGTTTAAGAGAATTTTTTTCATGTGAGTTGTACTATCCCTTTTTCATATTTCCTTTTTATTTAAAAATTAAATAACTAATTTATAAATATTAAAAAAATTAATTAAACTAGTTTTTAAAAATACTCTCTTTAGTCAGATCGAATAGAGTATTATAATCTTTTTTTATCGACTTTCTAAGTTTATTTATTCACATGGTCAAATTGATGTAATGTTCATGTATGTTTCATTTATATAGACACCACCCATTTTTTCCCCCTCTCAATCTATTTATAACATCATACATACATACCTACCTACCTAAACATCATACATACATACCTACCTACCTACCTACCTGCACATATTATATATGCCATATAAATAATTCATTCACTAATATTATTTAGCTAAATTTCTCTTTTAAATTTTCTTATGAACATCTTCATAACCTTTTTCTTTTAAGAGAAAATTTAATGAGAAAATGTTAATTTAAAAATGAGAGTACTTGCCATTTACAGTAACAACTTACCAGCCCTTACCCCACACTTGCTTTTGATTTCTTTTCCTTTTGATCCCCAACCATAGTATTAAAATAAGACTTAGATTGTATGGTCAAACCAATGAACTAATTGAACTAGTTTCTTTGATCAATTTATTAAAAAATTTGGACCAACTAATTAAGTTGAAATTACTCTATGGTATGTTTAGGATATTGCAATCAAATGATATTAAAATATCTAATCTCTCATCACTTTCCGTCCCCTTCATTAAAATCCCTATGTTGAATTAAAAAGACCTTACAAAAGAATATAAACGTGAGCAAAAGTTAAACCAAGATCGAATGATATTAAATAAGAAAAATAATGTTTTTCTTGCATTACTATGCAAAAAGAATATATACCAAATTATCTTTCATGGTAAAATATAAAGTAAATCATTCTTTTCATCCGCGGAAACAATTTTGAATTTATATATATTATTCCATAATTGACATAGATAATTAAAAAAACCTAAAATTTGTGTTGAAATTTTTTATCACAACATCTCAAATCACAAGAAGTTTGTCTAAAATTTGTTATAAATCCATCAAAACTTTTGTTTTTCTTGGTAGTATGAACTACGTAACTAGCAAAACTGCCACGTAACTAGCAAAACTTTTCCATGGATTTGAAGGAGACTTTTGCCTCCTTATCCATCTCCCTCTTATGGGCAACGAGAAGTAGGATGATGAAGGAAGCAAGATGTTCTATGCCCCATGTTTTTATTTTTCTAGCTTGAGTTAATGAATTTATATTTCATTAAAAAAAAGATTTCAAATATGGTAATTTATTTTGATTTCCTTTTGTTAGTTTTTGTTAGAAGCAAATTAAACATGCTTGCTAGTTTTTTTTAAACAATTCTAAAATGATGAACATAAATATGGTACCTTCATTTTCATTTCCTTTAGCAAGATTTACGATAGGGTTAAAATAATCTTGTAACTTTCACTCATTTTTTTAAGAAATAACTTTATTATCTGAAACATAACAAATTTATAAATTTGAATATGAACAATCTAAATTAAATAATTTTAAGAAAGACACTCCTATACTCCTATAAAGACTATATCATATATTATTTTAATCAAATAATTTATTTTATTTAAAATGATGGCAATCCCTTAAACAAGAATAGCTGACAATTCAAACTATTTTCTTTCTTCTTTTTTCGCCATCCAAACTACTTAATAAACCTAGAGACAATAACTTACATTTATTTAAACCACAAATTTAAAAGAAGTAAATAAAATAAAAAAGACTTCATTGAACTTGATATTCCTTTCAGCATCATAGTCCCCTATCTGATTGCACCTGCATGGCAATTAAAAAGAAAATACATTAAATAAAATAATCACAAAAAAGTGTTCAAACTCATAATTATATTATAGCCATTTTTAATTGTGTTTTTCCCATAACTTATAAGACTTATGATGGGATCATTAAAATTAGTCTCTTTTATTAGGTAAAATTGACTTTCTTGAAAATTAAATGTCTCCATGGAAGAGAGTTTTCTTATTCTCATGTTAAATCAAATGGACCAAACTCTCTGTTTGGCTTGAGGAGAAAGAAGGAAAAATTTTATTGAGTTTGATTTAAAGAAAAACAAACATAAATGTGGTTATAAAATTTTAATAGAGAAAAAATGTAAGGAAAATTAGTTGAAAACTTTCAACCCCATTATTTCTTCATTTTTTTTAAATCAAAATTAATAAGATTTTCTATCTCTCCCTCTCTCCTTCATTCCCCTCAAACAAAAACAAAGGGTTAGAAAATTTAAAGCACACAAAAATATGTTAAAATAACAACAAGCATTATTTCATTTTATAGTGTTAGCTATATAAATCATATATATATACACACAGTTTTATTGTGCTCTATTAATAACAAATTTTTTGAATATATGATAAATTAAAAAATCTCATTCAATAAATGTAATAAAAACAACAAATTACCTGGCATATGAATAGGTTATAATTATTCAATTTTGACCATAGGTCATATTGTCTGCAATATTATATTTCTTACTCTTTCTTGAGTTTGAAGTCTCAACGGTTTCATCGGTATTATTATAAGTAGTATGCTCAGTAATAGTTAATTTGTTGTTCTAATTTGAGATTGGAGCTTGAGAAGAGCTCTCTTTAAAATAAGTAATAGCATGCTCAAGATCTCCCTCTTTGGGCCTTCGACTCATTTTGCCTCAACAACAAAATATAGCAACACTAAATATTTTGAGATTTATAATCTTTGATTCTCCTTATCTTAGTTTGTTCTTTACCTTCAGTTGTGGAATTTGTTGTATCTATAGAGATTTTAGACGTGTGTATGCACATGAACATTTTTGTGAAAATGTGTCTAAATTACTTGAAAGTTTGATCAAAAGTTTCTCAAGTTTTCTTCACACCCTTTCAAAATTGTTGCATTTTTGTGAAAATGCCTTAATGAAGTTTTCTTGTACACATAGTGGTCAAAGGTTAATGAAAAGTGCCTGCAAATGCAAACTCTTGTGAAGATTTGTACAAATTAAGAAGTCTATATATGCAAATGAAAATTTTGTTAAAAATGTGTCCAAATTTCTTGAAAAAATTTACCAAATTTTTTTTTGTTACAAATGGGGGTTAAAACCAAACTACAAACTAAATTAAATAATGGGAAAAAAATTCTTAAATCTCTTTAGCCACTAATGCTTCCAAACAAGGTGAGCAAGTTTCTAGAAAAGATAACATCTATAATACTTATTTAGCCAATGAATTTGTAACATGATTAACCTTCATAAGATACAAAAAAACATTATTTTACATTCAAATTATTTTTTAAAATTCCTTTCCCTTTTTCAATCTAGTATATTGTGTGAATCAAACCAGTTCTAAGAAATTAAAATCCCAAATGATCGGAAATGAGATTTCAATTTCAACCAAAATTTCTTATAATTTTCTAAGTGAGTTGACTTGCACTCAGTCAAAAATTTATGAAATGGGTTGTGTATTACTATAACTTCTACTACTAAATATATTATGGAATTAAGAGGGAGTTATATATGAAATGTTCATGAAATACAGAAAAAGATCTGTATTTTTTTTCTAATTTATGTTAATATATATCACAATTTTATTTATTTTCTTTTTCTCCTCCCTACAAGCTACAATGTCCTTAGTTTAATCAAGTCAAATTCCAAAGTTAAACTCCCTTTATATAATATTGTTTATCTTGGAAGTGCGGACTTCCATTTTCACCCACCAATTTCAATTCTCTCTCAATAGGTTTAATGAAAATGGAAAAGGAAATGAAATACATTTCTTCTCAACCAAACAAAGGATTTCACCGTACTTTATTTTCATTTCTTATAGTCAGTTTTTCTGTGAAGCAAACATGCTGCTATTTATGAAATGAGTTCTATATTTCCACAAGAATTAATTCTTGATTAATCAACACAAGAAAGACATTGAATTTCATAGTGTAAGAATATTATACGTTTTGGCGCGTTTGACCTATTTTCTTGAAAATTTAACAAAAGAAATTATCAACTTCAAGTTGAGAAAGAAGGCTATTATTACTCTAATCCTAACGTAGGAGGTTAATAATTAATTTGTTAAAATTGAGAAAATTATTTAAATTAGTTATTTGTTAGAACAATATGTTGGTTTTCATAAAATGATACTTTTAATAATTTGTATTAGAAATTACTTTGGTGATATAAAACTCTTTTAATATGTACAATTGATTGAAAAAGTTAAGAAAAATTATAAAGTTAGGAGATAAATTGATCGATGTATTATATTTAAGACCAAAACAAGCTCCTCTACTATTTTTTATATTTAGGATAAGAGGGAGTATTTTAAAATTTTTTTGGCCAATTATTATTTCCAAATTATCTACACAGAATATTAGTCCATAAATAATTAAAACAAGGGGGCTTGGTCTAGGGAATTGCACTTTATTGGAACATGTCAAAATCTTTTACATTTTAAGTTTTGAAACATTAGGGATATCCTTAGTTAAAAAAAAAATGTAAGGTAGTATGTTCATGTATGTATGTAATACAAAACACATCATATATACATCATGTATCCACAGATCTTTGGGAAAAGTTCTGATAAGGTTTGGAAGAAAAAGAATGTCTTAAAGGAAAGCACTTAAATTTTAATTTCAAATTTAAATAATTTTTGAAAAAAATAAATAAATATGTTGTATGTGTTTATAATTTTTTTGGGTAATGCGTATGTCTAAAAGATTGCTAAATAAGTAAATATTAAATCTGATAAAATAATTAAAATTAATCTATATGTTAAACACTTTTTAACAACATATAAAGTAATTATTTAAAAATTCTATACAAACTTTATCAAAATTGAAAATTATATTAAAAAACTGGTTCCTTCAATTTGACCAAAAATTGAAAATTCTTTTTTTGTACAAAAATTTTTGAAAAAGAGTTGGACTCACCCAAGATTCAAGAGTAGGGTGAAGTTTTCCTTCTTCCTAGGGGATGCTAATATCGAGCAGGGCAAATTATCAATTACCCTCAGGCGTAAACCTAGGCACCCAGAGCTAGGATACCTCCCCAAGCGCTGCGACTAGAACTATAACAAAGTGGTACTTCTCAAGGGTCAAATATGCTCTAAATGATCACATATATCACCTATTCATCAACTGAACCTATAGACGATAAATAATTGAAAATTCTATTACATAAACATTTATCATGGAAACGTTGTTCATTGAATATGACATTTTTGCATAATGGCGGATATAATTTATTTTTGGGGGTAAAACAATGGCTAATCTTAACCCATCGTCTATGGATTCATCTGGTGAAGTAGTGAGATATATGACTATTGAAAGTTTGTTTGATCTATAGAGAGTACTACTTTATTGTGGTTTCAATTGCGGTGCTTGAGGAGGCATCATAGCTCTAAGGGATCTAAGTTTACACCTATCAATAATTGACGACTCGCCTTATCTAATATTGGTATCATTTATGAGGAAAGGAGACTTCGCCATACTCTTATATCGTTAGTTAGTCCAACCCTTTTATAAAAATTTTAGCATAAAAAAATAGTGAAAAATATTATATTATTAAGTGAATCATGTATGGTCATACATAATTACATATAACATATAAGCTAAAAATGTATATTACTAATCATATAGGAAATAAATAATTTTAAAATTTATATTTAAACTTTGTATGATGGTTAAAATTACAAATTTACAATATAATATTTAAATACTATTGTTATGAAAAATTATTATTAACACATCCTCATTTAAACTTTCATAAGAAGATTTAAAAAGTTAATTTTGAAATGACCTAATCAATGTCTTCTTATTTCTTTCTTTATCAGTGATAATTTTTTCATGTGACTTGTACTCACCCTTTTTCATACTTCCTTTTTATTTAGAAGTTATATAACTAATTTATAAATATTAAAAAATTTAATTAAATAGTTTTCTAAAAAAACCCTCTAATCATCTTTATTGAAAAATATTTTTATTAATAAAAACTCACAATTATGAGTGATAGTTTGAAAAAAAATATATTTAGAAGATAAAGTAATTGAGTTTTTATATTTATGACTAAAATAAACTCTAAATTAGCATCTATATTTAAGATCAAATAAAGTATTATAGTCTATTTTATCTGCCTTCCAAATTTGCTTATTCACATGGTCATAAATATAATGTTCAGGTATGTTTCATTTACCTAGATACAACCCATTTCCCCCCTCTCAATCTGTTTATAATATCATACACACATGCCTACACATATTATATATGCTATATAAATCATTCATTCACTAATATTATTTAGCTAAATTTCTCTTTTAAACTTTATTATGAACATCTTCATAACCTTTTCCTTTTAAGAGAAAATTTAATGAGAAAATGTTAATTTAAAAAATGAGAGTGCTTGCCATTTACAGTAACAACTTAGCAGCCCTTACCCCACACTTGCTTTTGATTCTTTTTCCCTTTTGATCCCCAACCATGGTATTAAAATCAAATTTGGATTGTATGGTCAAACCAACGAACCAATTAAACCAGTTTCTTTGATCAATTCTTTCAAGAATTTTGGACCAATTGATTAAGTTGAATTACATATATATGTATATATATATATATATTTCTCTTTTGGTAGAACTTGCAAACAATGCCGTTTTGGGTTAAAAATTGGGAAAACCTATTTACAAATACCTATATAATTTAATTTTATTCTGTTAGCAAAGTTAAAAACCCCTATATAAGAGCTTACAGTACTAAAATGGGCAAAGTTAAAGGATTTAATTAAAAGAAAAAAACATATGGTATAAAATTAAAATTTTGAAAAAATATAGGTATATACAAAATAATTTTCCTTAAAAATATAACAAGTCGTTGAATTTATGTTTTAATAATTTTATTAGATTATAGGAAAAATAACATAAAAAGACTCTAAAAAATAGGAAAATCCAAATTGAGACTCTAATACTAATAACAGAGAGGTGTAATGACCCATTCTAGAATTTTTGAAGTTATAGATGAAAAGACTAAAATGCCCTCCATTATTTGCTTCTCCCTCACTCTTTCATCATCGAATGTAGTGGTCTGTTCAAATGTCGGTGTGGCCACCTCTTCTACCACTCACAAATTTCTCTAGTCGCATGAGGTTTGACTGATCTGAAGGACTCCACCCTCCATCATCATCGTTCCCTTCCTCGATCATATCTCCATAATTGTTTCTTCACATTCCTCTCTGAAGCATTAATCGACGACTGTGTGGTAAGGATGATGGTTGCGGTGTAACATCAGTGAGAAGAAGACAAAGGTTGGAGGGGTGCTTGCCAATCTCAATCTCAGTTGCAACCTTTCCCTTCATGGGTTGCAAATTATGTGGTTGCAAATTAGAGGTGCTATTTAATTGATTGCTATATGTGGGAACATTCCAAAGAATGCTAAAGTGCTAAAGTGAATTGTAGTCATGCTAATAGATAGTGTGATAGACGAGTTTGACTATGACCTACAGTTGGAACTTTCATTGGAAAATTCTTCTAAATTGGATGTGAGATCAATATCTATATTGGATTGGATCCTAACTATTCTATTCATTCAATATGCTTTCATTCATATTTTGGCATATATTCTTCAATGGGTTTTGGATATTCACTAGCTATATGTGATATGTGTGTCTCAATACCTAAATTTTCAATATTTATTTCGACTCTCGATGACAACACCATAAATTCTTCCTATATAAGCCACTATAACTTAGACTCCGATGATGAAAACAAGAAATTCTCTCAGACAAAATTGGTTATGTTTCAGTCTAAAGTTCTAGGTCAATGGGAATATATGGATGTTATGCAGATGGTGTTTTTGCTACTGATAAAGTTCTAGCTCAATGGAGAATATATCCCAACAAAACTTGTTGGGCCTCCTAGAAGACCTAGGACTACAAGGGTTGAATCACAATTCCAAAACAAAAAGATACACCACTGCTGGTTTGAATCATACTCCAATCATGTAAATGGTTTAGTGTATTGACCATGTTGATTTTTGGTTAATGGCCATGTTGATATTTCTTGAATGGTCATGTTGGTTATAGGTTAGTGGGCATGTTGGTTTTTGGTTAATGCATAAACTAAAGTTGTTATTTTTTGTAAGTAGTGTATAGTCAATTTGAAGACCGTTGGATGATGTCATTGACAAGGGAAAATTACGTGGAAGCATCATGTTAATGCTTACTTGTCCCTGAACATGTGTAATTAAATTATTGTAACATAGTTGTTAGTTTTTTGTTAATGACTACTCTGAAGTTGTTATTGTATATTCTAGAGTTGTTATTATGTATATATTATTCATTATGTTAATACCTATATTATTCTAGTTAATGCCTATATCATTATAATTAATAGTATATACATATTATTCATTAGTAACCCTTATTTCATTGTTATTAATCCCTATATCGTTCTACTTAATAATGCCTATGTATTCTAAATAATAATTTAGTAATATCGAATCCATTGTTAGTAATGCATATTTCATTGTTGTTAATACATAGATCGTATTTCACAATGCATTGTATCATTTTAATTTTGTTTATAGGTTTTCTTTTATCTTTTCAAAAAGATGTTTTCTAATAAGGTAATAGAATATTATTCAATCCAGTTTAAAATACTTCCACTTTTAGTCTTGTTTATTTTTTTGATTGTTCAGTTAATGGTTAGGAATAGCCAAACATATCTCTGAGTTAAAATTAATACTAAAATAGACAAAACCCCTGAACTTTAGTTCCGCGATACATAATATCCCTAACATTTAAAATTTTAAATAAGGACCTATATGTTTTATGTTTTAATTATTAAGACCCTATCATTTAAATTGCCATTAAAATTAATAGTTTTTACTATGTCATAATTTTTATATTTTTAATTATATATCACTTCATTTAAAAAAATAACATTTGACACTTGACATATAATTTTAGTTTTTTTTCAAATACTTAAATATAAAATATTTAAATAACACTTTATATTTGACATGTAATTTAAATATATTTAAAATATTTATTTGACCATGTTTAAATAAAAAAATATAAACTATTTAAAATTATATGTAAATTGCTAAGTGTTATGTTTTTTGGATGACGTGATATATAATAAAAAATATAAAACTTATGATATGACAAAAATTATTAACTTTAACGACAATTTATACATATGAATAAAAATTTTCAAAAATCTTTATTATATACAAAAATATGCTCCATTTCTAAGGAACATACAAAAATTAATTGTCTATTTTTCTAGAATAATTAGAAATAATTAATTAGTTACTTAAATTATGTCTTTTCTCTAGTAATATACCGCCTTTATGTCACTGAGAATCACCTAATTGATACCCTATTTATACAAAATTTGAGTGTCTCATATATAGCAAGATTTATGAAAGGCTTATTCCTTAGCTATTGTTTAGGCTTAAGGCATACCCTTAATAACTATTAATTAATATCATTGGTCTTATAAATTAACAAATTATGAGTATATGAACAAATATTAATAATTGATGAAACTATAAATACCCAATAAAAAGAAAAAAATTATAAAAATTTAATTAAAATGAATTGAAATTATATAGGAGCTTGCGTATTAACTTTTTTTAATGTTTATTGTGCTCTTGGCATCATTATTTAACAATAATAATTGATTTTTACGTTCTTACCCATAGAAAGAAAATATTATTTTGCATTCAAACTTTTTTTAAGAAAATTTCGTTTGCTTTTTCAACCTACTTCATTGTGTGCATCAAAATATCAAATGAGTGGAAATGAGATTTTAGTTTCAACCAAATTTCTTAAAATTTTATAAATGAGTTGATAGCCACATAGTCAAAGTCAAAGATTTATGAAATAGTTCGTGTATTACTATGTAAGTTCTACTACTAGACACGTTATGAAAAAGAGTTGAATATTTTTTCCAATTTATATATATATTTATGGACCTATCTCAGTTTTATTTATTCTATTTTTATTCCTCCCTACACGCAACAATGTCCTTAATTAAATGAAGTAAAATTTCAAAGTTAAATTTCCTTCACTAAGTTAAAGTCAAAAAGACCCTATAAAAGAATTTAAACGTGAACGAAAATTAAAATTGAATGGAATGATATTAAATAAGAAAAATAATGTTTTTTTTTTTTGCATTACTATGCTTAACTGAATAGGACAAAGATAAAAATTAAACCAATATAATAAGAATATATGAAATGATCTTTCATAGTAAAATGTAAAGTAAATCATTCTTTTCATCAGCTGAAACAATTTTAACTTTATATATATATATTATTCCATAATTGACATAGCACATTAAAAAAACGAAAATTTGTGATGAACGTTTTTATTGCAAAAGCTCAAATCACCACAAGTTTGTCTAAAATCTGTTATAAATCCATGAAATTTTTTGTTTTTCTTGGAAGTATGGACTACGAAACAATTTCAATTCTCTCAATGGCTTAATGAAATGGAAAAGGAAATGTAATCAAATTGATGTAAAAACAAAGAAGAAGATTTTCGCCTCCGTATCCGTCTCCCTCTTATAGGCAACGAGAAGTAAATATGGTAATTCATTTTCATTTCCTTTAGTTTGTTTTTCTTAGAAGCAAACATGCTGCTAGTTTTTCTTTGAAATAATCTTATGCCTTTCACGTATTTTTTTGAAAATAACTTTATCATCTAAAACAGAACAAATTTATAAATTTGAATATGAACAGTCTAAATTAAATTTTATTGATCATATGTCAGTGCTACTTATGGTTAGCATGAGTATCAAAACTAAATGCTATTAAGGCCGGATTCACTCCTCTATTTATTTTTTTTCTTTGTTTTGATTTTAAGAATTAATAGAGCATTTAAAATATGTGAATTTAGAGACTAAACATGGGGAAATTGATAAATCTTCTAGCCCAATAATTTACTGTTTTGCATTTAAACAATTTCAATTTTTAATTACACTTCAGTAAAATATTAAATTAAGACAATCATTAGTTGGTTAGTTAGTCACAATATAAACTCAAGATCAATAATTTTAAGAAAAACAGTCCTATACTCCTATAAAGATTATATTATATATTATTTTATTCAAATAATTTATTTTATCTATCCAAGGAATGATGGCAATACATTAAATAAGAATAATTGACAATTTCAAACTATTTTCCTTTTGTTTTTGTTTTATTTATTTATTTGTTTTTTGCAATCCAAACTACTTAATAAATCTAGGGACAATAACTTGCATTTATTTAAATAAAAAATTTAAAAGAAGTAAATAAAATAGAAAAAATATTTCATAAAACTTATTCCTTCCAACATCATAGTTTCCCATCAAAGTGCACCTGCATTGAAATTAAAAAGAAAAGACATTAAATAAAATAATCACAAAGTGTTGAAACTCCTAATTAATTACCACAACCAGCAAGCTCTTCGAGAGTTGACTTCTTGCTCTTGTTTGAACTTGAAGCTTGTGAAGACCTTTTATAAGAATTACCACATCCCATATATTCTCCAATATCTTCCCTTTTTGGCCTTTGAGGAGAATCACTCATTCTGCCTCAATATAATATATATATATATATTGGGATTTATAATGTTTGTTGGTTTCTTCCTAATCTTGTATGTATATTTTACTCTTTGCCTTAAAAAAAATTTCCCTGTAATTTTTTTTCTTTTTATAATGTCTAGTTATTCAGTTGTATGTGGAAGTGAAATCACAATTTTTTTTTTAAATGAAGTGGAATTATAGGACCTGTATATTAATTAATTTTGTTAATGTTTATTGCCCTTGGCATCATTATTCAACACTACATAATTGACTTTTATGTTTTCACATAGATAAAAAAATTATTTTGCATTCAATTTTTTTTTTCAGTTTCAACCAAAATTTCTTCAAACTGTCTAAATGAGTTGAATTGCACATAGTCAAATATTATTTAAGAAATGGGTTGTATGTTACTCTAACTTTTACTTGTAAACATGTTATGAGATTAAGAGGGAGTATATGAAATGTTCATGAAAAAAGAGTTGTATATTTTTTTCTAATTTATAATATATGCCGATAGTATTTTATTTATTTATTTTATTCTCCTCCCAACTAGCTACAATGTCCTTAATTTAATCAAGTCAAATTCCCTTTATATAATATTGTCTATCTTTTTATAAGTAAAATTTTGAGAAAATTGGAAAAAGTCCCATATTAAAAATTGTATTGGTAAAAATGACCTAAATCAAAATATTGGTACTCTATGCATATAAAATTTACAAAATACCGGTACCCTATGTGTGTAAAAATTTATCAAAACATTCTCACCTATAAAATTTTTAATGGAAGACTTTTTTCCAATTTTTTTCTAATTTCTTTTAAATAGAATTAGGATTTTTTTCTTCTTTTCTTCTACTTTCCCACAAAGTTAATTTTTCAACAAAATAAAAAATTGATTTACTCTTTAGCTACACAAGATTACTCTAGCTACGTAACCCGCAAAACTTTTCCATAGACTCCGTATCCATCTCCCTCTTATAGGCAATGAAGAAAGTAAGATGTTCTATGTCCCATGTTTTTATTGTTCTAGCTTGAGTTAATGAATAAATTTAAATTTCATAAAAAACAAAAGACTTCAAATATGCCAATTCATTTCCATTTCCTTTAGTTCGTTTTTCGTAGAAGCAAACATGGTGCTAGTTTTTTTTTTTAAACAATTCTAAAATGATAAACAAATATGGTACTTCATTTTCATTTCCTTTAGCAAGATTTATGAAAGGGTTAATATACACAGAAAACAAAGTAAAAATAATATTGTAACTTTCACTTATTTTTTTAAACATAACTTTATTATCTGAAACATAACAAATTTATAAATTTGAATATGAACAATCTAAATTAAATTTTATTGATCATATCTCAATACTGCTTGTGGTTATCATGAATATCAAAACTAAATCCTATTAAGACCGGATTCACTCCTCTATTTTGCTTTTTCTGTTGTGTTTTCAAGAATTAGTAGAGCATTTCGAATATATGAATTTAGAGATCAAATTGGGTAAATCAATGGATCTTCTAGCCCAATAATTTAATGTTTTATATTCAAACAATTTCAATTTTTAATTGCAGTTGAATAAAATATTATATTAAGATGATAATTAATTGCAATTATGTATATATCAATGAGAGGGTTAGTTAGTCACAATATAAACTCATGATCAATAATTTTAACAAAAACAGTCATATACTCATATAAAGACCATATCATATATTATTTTAATCAAATAATTTGTTTTATTTATCCAAGGGATGATGGAAATCATTAAACAAGTATAGTTGAAATTTTAAACTAGTTTCTTTCTTTCTTTTTTTCCTCTTTTTGCCATCCAAATTACTTAATGAACCTAGAGACACTTACATTTATTTAAACCACACATTTAAAAGAAGTAAATAAAATTAAAAAAAACTTACTAGAACTTGATATTACTTTCAATATCATAGTCCCCTATTTGCTTACACCTGCATGTAAATTAAAAAGAAAAGACATCAAATAAAATAATAACAAAAAAGTGTTGAAACTCCTAACAAAAAAGGGAGTTTTCCTATTCTCATATTAAAATAAATGGACCAAACTCTTTGGCTTGAGGAGAATGGAGGGAGGAGAAAGAAGGGAAAATTTTATCCAGTTTGATTTAAAGAAAAAAAAGATAAGTGGAGTTATAAAATTTTAATAGAGAAACAAACTTTCAACCCCATTATTTCTCTATTTTTAATCAAACTCAATAAAGTTTTTCATTTCTCCCTTTCTCCTCGAACAAAAACAAAGAGTTAGAAAATTTAAAGCTCATAAAAGTATGTTAAAACAACAATAAACCTTATTTTACAAAGTAGTGTTAGTTATATAGATTATATATATATATATATACAATGTCATTGTGTTCTATTAATAACAATTTTTTAATATCTCATAAACCAAAAATATCATTCAATAAATATAATAAAAGTAACAAATTACCTGACATAAGAATAGGTTGTAATTGTTCAATTTTGGCCATAGCTAGCATTGTCTTCAATATCAGACTTCTTATTCTCTGTTGAGTTTGAAGTCTCAGCAGTTTCATGAGTGTTGCCATAACCAACATGCTCAGTAAGAGTTGATTTCTCACTCTCATTTAAGCTTGAATCTTGAGAAGAGCTCTCATTGGAATCACCATACCCCATAAGGTCTTCAAGATCTTCCTTTTTGGCCCTTTGTTGAGAATCACTCATTTGCCTCAACAAAAAAAATATAGCAACACTAAATATTTTGGGATTTATAATTTTTGTTTTTTCCTTATCTTATTTTGTTCTTTGCCTTCAATTGTGGAATTTGTTGTTGTATTTATAGAGATTTTAAACGTGTGTAAGCAAATGAACATTTTTGTGAAAATGTGTCTAAATTATTTGAAAGTTTGATCAAAATTTTCTCAAGTTTTCTTCAAAGTCTTTCAAAATTGTTGCGTTTTTGTGAAAATCCCTTAATGAAGTTTGCTTGTTCATCTAATGAAAAGAAATTATACAAAAGTTTGCGTAATAATTTTTTAATGTTTATTGTGCTCTTGGCATCATTATTTAGCGATGGGATGGAAATATATTACCTCAAAGGCTCAAACCCCATTATATATAGTTTAAATAAAAAAGTGTTTTATGCATTACTATGCTTATTTAAAGTAGAAGGAATTGATAAAAATGAAACTGATATAATAAGAATTGACTAAATTATCTTTTATAGTAAAATACTTAATACAAGTGCTATATATCTAATTTAGGTAAATTAAAAAAATTAAATAGATTACTTAATTATAACACGTGTGATATAATCTTCTTAAAATACTTCTATCTTGTTTCCAAGAATGAACTTATTATACTATGGTTATGAGTTTTTGTTTTTTCAAATTAAAAAAATAAAATGTAAATTTTTATATAAATCATCACCTAAGTAAAATTAAAATGTGCTAATTTATTATATTTTAATTAGATAGAATTTAATTAATGTGGCGTTCTAGAATATCTAAATATTTTTTGCTAAAGCTTATCTCTTAACTGGGTCGTGCAGTTACTAAATAAATATGTAGAAACATATTTGCGGTGCAACATAACTGAATCATTATCTTCATATTTAGAAACTTTTTTTACTTTCTATATACATTATATTCCATAATTGACATAGCTTGTTACTAAATAAACAGAAAATTCTCTTCATATGCAGAAACATTTCTTATAGTCAGTTTTTCTGTGAAGCAAATGTGCTGCTATTTTTTTTAAAAAAAATGTTATAAAATATTCAACATAAATTGAGCGTCTAATATATGGCAATATTTATAATATGAGTTTTGTATTTCCACAAGAATTAATTCTTGATTAATCAACACAAGAAAGAAATTGAATTTCATGGGGTAAGAATATTATACGTTTTGGCGCGTTTGATCTAGTTTCTTGAAAATTTAACAAAAGAAATTCTCAATTTCAAGTTGAGAAAGAATGCTATTAGGTTAATAATTAATTTTTTAAATTTGATAAAATTTATTAAGTTAGTTATTTGTTAAAAAAATATGTTAGTTTTTCTAAAATACTACTTTTAAGTATTTGCATTAGAAATTAATTCCGTGATATAAAACTCTCTTAATATGTTCAATCAATTAAAAAGATTGGGGAAAAGTTATGAAGTTAGGATGTAAATGAATTGATATTTTATATTTAAAACTAAAATAAACCTCTACTAATTTTTATATTTAAGATAAGAAGGAATATTTTCAATTTTTTTTCCAATTATTATTTCCAAATTAATAACACAGAATATTAGTCTAGACATTATGAAAGGAAGTTACTGAGTAAATTTTTCCACATAAATAATAAAAAAATGGCACAAGGTATAGGGAAGTGCACTTTATTGGAAAATATGAAAACTTTTTATATTTTAAGTTTCAAAATGTTAAGAATACCTTTAACTAAATAAAAAAAGAAGTAAAGTTGTATGGTCATGTATGTATGTAATACAAAATTCATATGTACATCATGTATCCACAAATCTTTGGGATTGTTTTGGGTAATGCGTTTGTCTAAAAGATTGCTAAATAAGTAAATATTAAATATGATAAACAAACTTAAAATTAACCTATATGTTAAATGCTTTTTAACAACATATGAAATAATTATTTAAAAATTCTACGCAAGCATTTATCAAAATTGAAAATTATTTTTTATAAAAAATTTTAGGTAGGTTCGACATTGGTCATCTACTAAAGCAGAGTATAGCCTTAGGATTCAGAAAAGTGCTTACAGAGAACTTATGAGATTACTTACCACAGGAGCCCTCACAACGGCAGTAGGAATCGAACTCGCACTCTTATGGGATATGAACCCGTTCTTTACCATCTGTGTCTACTCTCATATGCAAAAAAATTAAAAATTATATTACAAAAGACTTACCATCTGTGCTTATAGAGGACTTATGAGATCAACTACCACAGAAACCCTCACTAAGGCAGTAGGAATCGAACTAGCGCTCTTGTGAGATGCGAACCCATTCCTTAACATTTATGTCTACTCTCATATGCAAAAAAATTGAAAATTATATTACACAAACATTTATCATGCAAAAGATTGAGTTTTCAAGATTTGGGCTTTTCTAGCGCAAAATATGCCTACTAACATTGTCCCTTGAATATGACATTTATGCATAGATATTATATATTTTTGGTAAAACAATGGCTAATATTATATTATTAAGTGAATCATGGATAGTCATACATAATTATATATAACATATAATCTAAAAATATATATTATTAATTATATAGGAAATAAATAATTTTAAAATTTATATTTAAACTTTGTATAATGGTTAAAAATACAAATTTACAATATAATATTTAAATACTATTGTTATGAAAAATTATTATTAATACATCCTTATTTAAATATTCATAAGAAGATTTGAAAAGTTAATTTTGAATTGACCTAATCAATATCTTCTTATTTCTTTCTTTATCTGTTTAAGAGAATTTTTTTTCATGTGATTTGTCCTCTCCCCTTTTCATACTTTCTTTTTATTTAAAAATTAAATAATTAATTTATAAATATGAAAAAAATTAGTTAAATTAGTTTTTAAAATATCTCCTCTAGTCATTTTTATTGAAAACTATTTCTATTAATGAAAACTCGCAACTAAGAGTAATAATTTAAAAAAAGTTATAAGTTTAGAAGATAAAGTGATTGAGTTTTTATATTTATGATTAATATAAGCATAAACTAGTTCATATATTTAAGATTGAATAGAATATTATTTTTTTTATCAGCCTTCAAAGTTTACTTCTCCATATGGGCAAATAGATATAATGTTCTTGCATGTTTCATATATCTAGACACAACCCATTTTTCTTCCTTTCAATCTGTTTATAACATCATAATACCTGCTTGCACGTATTATATATGTCATATAAACCATTCATTCACTAATATTATTTAGCTAAATTTCTCTTTTAAACTTTGTTATGAACATCTTCATAACCTTTTAATTTTAAGAGAAAATTTAATGAGAAAATGTTAATATAAAAAATGAGAGTGCTCACCATTTACAGTAACATTTACCGGCCCTCACCCTTCACTTGCTTTTGATTCTTTTTCCCTTTTGATCCCAACTATGGTATTAAAATCAAACTTGGATTGTATGGTCAAACTAATGAATGAATTGAACAAGTGTTTTTGATCAATTTGTTCAAGAATTGTGGACAAATTATTAAGTTTAATTATATATATATATATATATATATATTCTTTTGCTGGAACTTGGAAACAATGCCATTTAGGGTTAAAAATTGGAAAAGAACCTATTTACTAATATCTATATAATTTTATTTTATTTTGTTAGCACATTTAAAAACACAATATAAAAGCTGAGGGTACTAAATCAGGAAAAGTTAAAGGATTTAATTAAGAGAAAAAACACACTGTATAAAACTAAAAATTAAAGAAAAATATAGGTACCTACAAAATAATTTTTCTTAAAATTATAACAAGTTGTCAAATTTATGTTTTAATAACTTGGTTAGATTATAGGGAAAATGATAAAAAGTGACTTTGGAAAATAGGAAAACTCAAATTTGGACTCTAATATTTGCAAGTAACATAGATATGTGAGGATCCATTATGGAATTTTTGAAGTCATGAATGAAAAGACCAAAATGCCGTCTATAGTTTGCTTCTCCCTCACTATTTGGTCATCGAACATAGTGGTCTGCTTCAAATGTGGGCATGGCCAACTTTGCCACCACTTCTAAATTTCTCTAGACACATGAGGTTCAACTGCATTTGAAGGACTCCACTCTTCATCATCATTGCTCCCTTCCTCGCTCACACCTCCATCCTCATTTCTTCACTCCATCATTATAACTCTTCTTCTCTCGATAGCCTACATTTCTCTCTCAAGCAGTCATCGATGACTATGTGGTAAGGATGACGGCGACAACGTAACATCAGTGAGAAGAAGGCAAAGGGTGAAGGGTTCATATGGACCTTTAATAATAGAGTTAATTAGAGATTACTCTAATATTGATATAGATATACTAAAGGAAAACAGGTTTTAGGCGACGTCTTATCAGTGATGACAAAAGGAGTCACCGCTGAAAGTCAAACTTTTAGCGGCGACATATTTCTTCACCACTGAAAGAGAGACATTTAGCGGCAACATACTTTGTCGCCGCTGAAAGTTCTACATTCAGCGGTGACTTTTGTTGTCATTGCAGAAGGTAAAAAAAAACATTTTTTTACTCTACTTTTCTGTGGCGACACTAAATGTTATTGCAAAAGGTAATAGTATATGCAGCGACATGTTAGTGTCACAGCAAAAAGTCTACAATTTTTGGTCGCCGCAGATGGTGTGATTCAGTGGCGACTTTTGTATCCTTCAGCGATGACAAATGTCGCCACTGAAAGTTTGCATACATTCTTCCCCATCTCAAAGAACCATGAAGTAACTATCTAATATATAAAATTAAATTATTATGATGTCTACAAAAGAAGGATATAAAGCAATGAGTTAATGAGAGAGATATTATAAATGTGTCAATGAGTGTGAGAGTTAGTATCTGTGTATTAGAGACAATGTGGAAGAGGAGATAGAGAGAGGGAGATGTGTGTGTGTGAGGTCGGGAGAAAGAATAGACGTAAAATATATATATACGTTCTTAATTACTATTGTATTTGACCTTTATTGCTACATTTCATATAATATCCCAACTTTTATAAGGATTTATAAGGTATTTTTGAGTTCAAGAGTGTTTTTCTGAAATTTAAAAAAATGAAATTTTAGAGAAATAATAAAGGAAAGAATAATTATTAAAAATATTTTGGAGTTAAGAAAAATGAAGAAAAAAAATCATAAAATGAGTATTTTAGGGCTTAAAAACTTAAGAAATAATTTATTTCCCAAAAAGAGACCCAATTGATTGAATAGTTATTTTTCGGGAATTAAATGCCTATTTTCTTAGAAAATTTAAAAAAAATAGTTAAAAATTATCATTTGCACAAAACCTATTACACAAATTGTTTAATAAGTTGAAGAAGCTATTAGGGAAAAAATATCGTTATTTTATTAAGTGAATTATTTTTAAAAAATTATTTCCTAAAAGGAAGACTTTCAGAGGCGACCATTTTGTTGCCGCTGCTAAAGACCAATTTATTTACCCAGTCGAGGTTCACATCACTTTACTCTACTCCTATTTTTGCATTTTTTACTTCTGTGCCCTAGCAGAGCGTCAGCGTCTGTTATCACGAGCTCATGGCTACCCTTGCTATGGCGTGCCATATTATAGCCTCACAGTCAGCTCTCGCTTGTCGCTGCCCCATCTTCCAGTGGTATGGTGCTCTGATTGTCAGCTTCTCACCCTGTCCCAAAGTCCCAATTTCATTGGCTTTGTCTCCATCTCGTGGAAGTTGCCGTATGCGGTCGCCTTGTCTGCTGAAATTGACATCGTGAAGGGTCAATTTCAAAGAACAGCTGGTTTCTTTTGCTTTATAATCGATGCTGTGAAGGTTTAAACCACCGTTACAGGTGTCTCAGTTACCGCCACCAACAATATCACTAACGATGAGTTGAAGCTTCTATTAGGTATTATATTTGTTTCTCACACTTCGTCTGAGTTGATTCTAAAATTTTCTCCTCTTCTTTCCTTGTCAAGTTTACTAGTTGAACAGTTGGCTTTTGTCTTTACCTAATGGTAATTTCTTTTCATTTTGCCCTGCCCTTAGTGGCTCTCATCTTTTACCATTAACATCTCTAGATTTTCTCTGGGGTTCCTTTTGTCTAATCAGATGAACTTAGTTGTTAACACAGTATTTTGGATTGTAGTTATAAGTTAGGAATGGTTAAGGTTTAGTAGATATCTCTAGTGTGGTATCATCTAGTTGTTAATATTTTGAAGAGTATATTTTGCCAAATGCCCAAATAGATTCCAATTTCTGAAAACATCAAATTTTATCAACATAATTAACTGATGAATTCCCAGAAACTGAATCTACATGGCATTGAATTCACTAAACAAATCTAAGTGGACATGTAGTTTTGTAGCAGAAACGTATATAATTAGAGTAATTACTATTGTAATTAAATGATCAAGTGTACGTTGCTTTAATGTGCCATGTTATGTTCAAGATGAAAGTCTCAATTGCAGAAGGATACTTGGTAGATGAAAGTCTCACGTTCTGTTCAAGATATTTGAAAGATTTTCCTACAAAATTTAATGTGCCACGTAGGAATGATGATATCAACCATAAGTTTACAATATTTAAGAAAAATGGTCAAGCTATGGGGCATTGTGAGTCAATTTCTCTTCCATACGAAAATATTGTCAAGCAAGAATGTATGTACTACAAAATTGTGAACAAGTTTGACCATTTATGGAGTAAGTTGCCTGACTCAAGAGCAAAAATTTACTTGTCATATTGCTTTTTTATCTTATTGCTATGAAAATTTGTAGGGAATATACAACAGAGCTTGAAGCCTATGGATCAAGGAGTGAGCAAAGCCAATATGAGTTTCCTCAATGGTTTCGTTCACGACTAAGTTATAACATTTTGAGCCTTAATATTTCTAGCAATAACATTTATATAAAATATCTAACACATGACTTTTGTCCTAAAAGGTGACATCATTGTTACATAGAGCCATGTCAGTGATGAACTCATAAGTTTATCAATTGATCCATTGACAATGGTGAATCGCTATTCCATGTTCATAGGCAATGGATTTTGTTTTCACACAAAATACCATTCAATAGGAAAAAAACCCAAAATAGTGGTATCTTAGCTAAGGGTAATGACACTAATGCTGACAAAAAATATTATGGTGTGTTAGAGCATATTTATGAGTTATCTCACATAGGCAACAGAAAAGTATATTTGTTTAAGTGTTATTAGTGAGATATGACTCATTATGACTAAGGATATAAGGTTGATAAGTGCGGGTTCATAAGTATCAATACGCAATACTCATTACAAGTAAATGAACCATTTAATCTAGCATCTCAAGCTGAGCAAGTTTTTTATGTGGATGACATTGTTGCACTCAGTTGGCTCGTTATTATCAAAACAAACCCACGCGACTTGTTTAATGTACCAACTGATACTGATATTGATGATAGTGGGGTCCATGATCCTATGGTTGATACATAACCTTATTAACAGTTGGTGGTAGACTTAAATGTTTATCGTACGAGTCCTACACACCTTGATGATATTATCATTAACTTATATAGAGAAGATGGACAAACGCAGACCTTAGCTCAAGAAGAACCATCACAAATACATAAAAGTAATGCCATACAGACTGGATTTAGTGATGAAGAGGATTTTTCTTGACGATTTTGATAGTGATACCAAAGAAGAAAGTGACATAGAAACTGAAATAGAAGAAACAAATGAATTATAAGATATTGATGGAAGTGATAGTGCAATGGAAGATTCAATTGAATGAAATTAATTGATATGGTAGATTTTATTAATATTTATATTGATTATTGTTTGATTGATTGCTTTTTCCTAAATGAAATGCATATTTTTGTAGGATATGTCAGTATTAAAGAGAGGTCGAGGTGGGAAAAGTCTTTCTGTTACATCTAATGACAACACAAATAGCAGAGGTATATGCTATACACCTCAATCAAGACCTATTATTTCACCTCTATTACTACAACAACAACTTCAAGAAATGCCTGTCAACTTTCCTCCTACTCCCCATACTCAAAATAATAGTGCAGGTAAGTTTGCTTCAATTTTATAATAATTGATTTACATCGCATGTAACATTTAATTGTTCTAATTGAATTTTAATGATAGGCTCTTCTACTACAATCAACAAGTGCAGAGGAGTTTATAAGTCTATTAACGTGAATTTGAGGACTACACAAGGAACAAAAATTTGTGTCAAATTTTCAAATTCCATGTCAAGAGCAATCGGTCCAGAAGCAAGAGACTTTTCTAATTATTGTGGTTTATCTCTTAGAACCACAGTCTCTTTCAGGGATGTGGAGGTAGCTGGAAGAATATTTTTGAAAAATATGGCCATGATATGATTTTAAAAATAAAGGTATTATTTATGTTAAATTTTTATACTTATTTTAGTTTATTTATATTATTATATAAAGTGTTTATATTTACTTGTTTCAAGATAAATTTGAACCTGCTGATGTAATTACTGAAGAAAAGTTTTATATAGCTATATCAATTATTTTACAAAATGCATTCAGAAATTGGAAGAACAATCTGCACTCTCACTACAAGAAATATAAGACTGATAAGGATAGGTTAGTTGATCCTCCTCAAACTATTAGTTTTCAAGATTGGGAGTGATTATTAGTATATTTTAAATCTGACATGTTTAAGGTATCTCACTATCCTTCTAAATAAATTATATATTTTTCAATTATTAAATTCTTATTAGTTACTATATTTTGTTGTAGAACAAAAGTGTAAGGAATACGATAAATCAAGAAAAACAAATGACTAAACATACTTGTGGTCCTCGATCATTTGCAGAGATTGAATATGCTACAGTAAGTTCAATCTATCACCACTATAATTTAAATTTTCGATCTTTTTTTTAAATCTAATCTTTGTATTTTCTTGTATATGATTATTTTGTAGAGAGATCCTACTACTGGATGACCTATCTCTCCTGACCAGTTGTGGGAGATAATACATACTAGGAAGACATTAGATGGATAAGTAGTATGGGCTAACCCACACTCTGAATAGCTGCATGTACATATTGTTGTTTAATATCTTATTTTGATTAAGTTTTATTTTTAATCTAATAGTTTTATGTTTTTATTATAGAGTCATATGCACGAATTTTCTCAACAACAAGACCAAGATTTAGAGAGTGATGCTCGAATGACGTCAGAGGAAATATTGGCAACAGTTCTTGGTGAGAGGTTAGGGTATGTAAGAGGGAAAGGGTATGGAGAGGAACCTTCAAGGAAGACAAATCACCCTTAATCTACTAATAGTTCAGTTGTGAGGAGTATGCGTGCCCAATTGCAGGAAGAGTTTGATAAAAAATTTCAAGAGGAGAGAGAAAAAATGGAGGTTGAGCGTGCAGTAGAGCGTGCAAAGATGGAAGAAGAGCGTGAAAAGATAGAAGAAGAGCGTGTGCAATTCAAGCAAAGACTAATGAAATAAATGGAGCAAAGGATACAAGCTCAATTCGCTGCCTTAATACAGAAGGGGCAACCACATGCAGCTACTTCTAGTCATAGTATTGATCCTTCTACATAAAATTTATGTATAAACTAAACAATTTTATTTTAATTTTAAATATGTTTAAGTAATTGAACTTATTTGATATTTCAAAATATTTATTAATATTATTAGATTATGATTTATTTAGTTATTTAGTTATTTATTATTGTTATTAAATTATATTTTTTTCATAATATAGAAATTATATAAAAAATTTAAAAATAATATTCAGTTTAGGCGGTGACAAATATGTTGCCACAGAATCCGCTTTAGGCGGCAACATTTCTATCACTGCAGAAACTGCTTTAGTCAACGATAGTTTCTATCGCCGCAAAATCATCTTTAGGTAGTGACGTTTATGTTGCTGCAAAATTCTCTTTAGGTGGCGACAGTTCTATCGCTGCGACTTCTACTTTAGGCTGCGACTCTCAATTGTCGCCGCCAATATGTATAGGCGACAGTCTCATAGGTGACGACTTGGCGGTGACAAAATGTCACTACTATAGGGTTTCAGCGGTGACTTTTAAACCTTCAATGGCGACAGTCGCCTTTAAAAATTAAATTTTTTGTAGTGAGAGAATCATGGCTATAAGAATGAAGTGGTAAAATATTTGAGAGGAGCTATTAAATTGATTGCTAAAGTGAATTGTAGTCATGCTAATAGTGGGAGAGATAAGTTTGACTACGAGCTACAGTGGAAACTTTCCTTGAAAAATTCTTATAAATTGCATGTGAGATCAATACCTATATTAGACTGGATCCTAACTATTGTATTCATTCAATATGCTTTCATGCATATTTTGGCTTCTATTCTTCAATGGGTTTCGGCTATTCACTCGTTATGTGTTATGGGTGTCTAATCCGTATTATTTCAATCTTATTTGGACACTCGATGATGATAACAATACAAATTCTTCCAACATCAGCAACTATAGTTAGACTTCTGTGATGAAATCAAGAAATTCTGTTAGATAAAATTGGTTATTCTTTAGTCTAAAGTTATAGGTCAATGGGAATATATGGATGTTATGCATATGGTGTTTTTGCTACTGATAAAGTTCTAGCTTAATGGAGAATATATCCCAACAAATCTTGTGGCAACCTCCAGTCACAACTCGGCCTCCTGGAAGGCTTAGGACTATAAAGGTTGAATCACAATTCCAAAACAAAAAGATACGGCACTACTGTGGTTTGAATCATACTCCAATCATATGTAAATGGCTTAGTTTATTTACCTTGTTGGTTTTTGGTAAATGGTCATGTTGGTCTTAGGTTAGCGGACATGTTGATTTTTGGATAATGCCTAAACTAAAGTTTATATTTTTTTTTGTAAGTACTGTCTGGTCATTTTGAAAACTGTTGGATGATGTCATTGACAAGGGAACATTAAGTGGAAGCATTATGTTAATGTATACTTGTCACTTAACATGTGTAATTCATTTATTATAATGTAGTTGTTGTTTTTGGTTCTCTAAAGTTGTTATTGTATATTCTACAGTTATCTATACAAATATATTATTTATTATATTAATACCTATATCATTCTTGTTAATAATATATATTTATTTTCAGTGTAGTAAATGTCAATTTGAATTCTAAATAATGACTTGGTAATATTGAATCTATTGTAGGCAACACCTATTTTATTATTGTATGTCAATCCCTATATCGTTCTAGTTAATAATGTCTATTTATTTTTAGTATAATATGTCAATCTATATTTTAAATAATGACTTAGTAATATATAATTCATTATTAGTAAGGCTTATTTTATTATTTTTAATACCTATATCGTTTTTCATGATGCATTGTATCATTTTTAATTGTATTTATATGTTTTCTATTTGTCATCTTTTTAAAAAGGTATTTTCAAATGAGGTAATAGAATATTATTCAATAGAGTTTGAGATACAACTATTTTTAGTCTTATTTATCTTTTTGATTTTGACGTTCAAATGGTTAGGAATAGTGAAACATATTTTAAGTTAAAATTAAGGCTAAAATACATAAAACTTCCTAAATCTTATCTCATATATATATATAACCTACTCAACTTTTAAAATTTTAAATTAAAGACCTAAATATTTCACATTTTAATTATCAATACTTTACCGTTAAAATTGATATTAAAATCAATAGTTTTTTCCATCTCATAATTTTTATATTTTTTATTATATATCACTTCATTTAAAAAAAATAACATTTGGCACTTGATATATAATTTTAGTTTTTTTTCAAATACTTAAATATAACATATTTAAATAACACTTTATACTTGACATCATGTAATTTAAAGTATTTTCTAAATATTTAAAAAATATAAAATACTTAAAAAATTTAAAATATTTATTTGACTATGTTTAACTAAAAAATATAAACTATTTAAAATTATATATAAATTATTAAGTATTATATTTTAAATGACATGGTATATAATAAAAAATATAAATTATGATATGATATACGCCGTTAAGTTTTAACAGTAATTTTAACAGCAGAGGCTTGTTAGTCAAAATATGAACCATTAGGGTCATTAATTTAAAGTTTTAAAAGTTAGGTAGATTATGTGCAACTCACACAAAGTTTATGGAATTTTGTATATTTAAGCTTAAAATTAATAATAGTGTTTATGAAGAACTCCAAATTGTTAATATAAATAATAAATGTTACAAGACCGAGAAAATATTATTGAAGTATTCACCAATTAGTAATATATTTATTTGGATAAAGCACATTTATTTTTAATTTAGGTTGTCTAGATTTTGTTAAATTGCAAATGTTTTAGACATATTTCTTGTTAGCATTATTTTTATGGTATGACCGCATAATATGGTTCAGGGCAAAGATTTCATGAATTAATCTCAATATAAAAGTCAAAGCTGTCTTGAATTATATCCCTAAGAACCAAAACAAAATGAGATGTAAAATCATTAGTTTCATATAAATATGCATGACAATTTTAAAAAAATTCTTATATACAAAAATATGCTCCATATCTAAGGAACTAATTAATTGTTTATTTTTCTAGAATAACTACAATAATTAATTAGTCACATAAACTTATGATCAATTTTAAGAATGGCAATCCTATAAAGACTATCTAATATATTATTTTAATCAATTAAATAATAATTATATGACCTTATATTAATTAATTTTTTAATGTTTATTGTGACCTTATATTTATAAAGAGAGTTCTCCTATTCTCTTGTTATTTATAAAGAGGTTTTTATACCCAATACTTGCTTTTGATTCTTTTTCCGTTTTGATCCCCAACCATGGCATTAAAATCAAACTTGGATTGTATGGTCAAATCAATGAACCAATTTCTTTGATAAATTTGTTCAAGAATTTTGGACCAAAAGATTAAGTTGAATTTTATGTATATTTTTCTCTTTTGTTAGAACTTGGAAACAATGTCATTTTGGGTTAAAAATTGGGAAAACCTATTTACAAATACCTATATCATTTAGTTTTATTATGTTAGCACGGTTAAAAACCCTTATATAATAGCTTATGGTACTAAATTAGTCAGAGTTAAATGATTTAATTAAGCAAAAAAACACATGTGATAAAATTAAAAAAAATATAGACACCTACAAAATAATTTTCCTTAAAAATGTAACAAGTAGTGGAATTTATGTTTTAATTACTTTGTTAGATTATAGGGAAAATTATAGAAAAAGACTCTGAAAAATAGAAAAATCGAAATTGGGACTCTAAAATTTGCAAAAAACACAGAGGTGTGAGGACCCATTCTAGAATTTTTGAAGTCATGGATGAAAAGACCAAAATACCCTCCATTATTTTCTTCTCCCTTACTCTTCCATTATCCAACATAGTGGTTTGCTTCAAATGTAGGCATGGCCACCTCTGCCACCGCTCCTAAATTTCTCTAGTTGAATGAGGTTCAACTGCATCTAAAACGCTCCACTCTCCATCGTTGTTATTTCCTTCATCGCTTACACCTCTATCATCGTTCTTCACTCCATCTTTGTGACTCTTCTTCTCTCAATAGCCTACATTCCTCTCTGAAGCAGTCATCGACGATTGTGTAGTAAGGATGACGTGGTGATGTAACATTAGTGAGAATAAGGCCAGTACTCACTAAAGAAGAAAGCAAAGGTTGGAGGGGGAGGTTGCCAATCTCAGTTTCAGCTGCAACCTCTCCCTTCATAGGTTGCAAATTATATGGGTATTTGATTTGATCCTAGTTCTCCTATTCATTGTGGATAAAAATGCTTGAGATACATGGAGTTATAATATAATGTTTATAATAATCATTCTAATTGTAATATATGTTTGCGTGTTATGTGAATTCTTGGTATTCTCAGAGCTATTTAGTTACTTCCCTTTCATGATATTTTTATGCATGTTAGCATTGAGAACACATAAAGCATTTCGGAAAAAGAATTAAGAATGAAATTAAATTCATAAGGAATTTTTAAAAGTAAGAAGACTTATAGATTCTCAACTGTTTAACAAGAATGAGGAGTGATATAAGGTGTTAGTTGGGTGATTAATATCAATGATAATGTGAAAAAAAAGACAATATATGATTGATGTTTTGATTGAGGATATAGAAATTGAATAAGCATGACTTTGATTTTCATTTGATATTCATTCAAAGTTAGAAAGTTGCATTGGGAGGATATTGAAGGTTTAGCTAATTGGATCCTAAGATGAGTTTGTTGAGGATTTTAGAAGTAAATAATAAAATTATTTAGGATATTACTTTATGGTTAGGATAGTCACTGTTGCAAAACAAACTAAAAATTAACTTATAATTATGGTTATGAGAAAGTGAAATTCAAAGAGATGGTATATTAGATAATACCATTAGAAAATAAAATAAAGAAGATTTATAGCATGCTGAATTTTGGGGATAAAATTCATAAAAAGAGGAGAGAGTTGTAATATCCCAATTTTTATTTAAGCACAATTTAGATGTTATTTATCAATAACTGAAGTTTATAATAGATTAAACTCATTGTTTAAAGTTTAAAAATATATAACATTAAGAAAATAAGAGAAAATTATATTACCAATTGTTGGAAATTTTCTATAAAGGGTTAAAAAAATTATAGGGATTTAAGAGTGAATAAATAATTAATAATCATCTTAAATGGTTCATGATATGCATATGTAGTTAGATACGAGGAATATATTTATAATCATAATATTATACATATATCTTTGGTTAAATATACATATAATAATAATATACATATTTATACTATAATGTTAATATAGTATAAATATATATATAGGGAATATATATCTATAAGGATAAATAAATGGTGTTTTATCATTTAGGGATTATCTATGGTGCCTTTAATTATATTTTTTATTAAATTATTTTATTATTCATCTTTTATGGCGCCAGCTTAGGATAATTTTTTATAAAGAGAATTATCTGTTGATTTATTAGCATAATGGAATTTTTGGATGAATGTATCAACTAGATTATCCTAAGATATTATTTTAAATTATAATTCATAAAAAATCAGATAATATTGGATATAGGAGCAAGATCATAATCATACTGAAAGTAATAAGAGTATATTAGATAAGATTGGAATTTTAAACCTTATAAATATATTAGTACCCTAAAACCTAGTCTCCAACTCTTATTGCTGTCCAGTTTCTCTATTCACTCCCATCATACTGTCATTGAGATTTTTGAGTAACTTTTATTAAAGCACCATATTGTTTGTAATTGATGTTGTTGTACATAGGGCCACTATACTAATGGCAATTATTCCTTACTTTAGGGAGATGTAATTATTTTTTACTTGTTATACATACTAATATCTTGCTTGTGAGTAGTTTTAGTTTGTTAAACTATTGGAATGCTTTGGAATTATGTTAATATATATAAAAATAAAATTGTCTTATGAGACTTGTGTTTTCAAAAGGTCATTCTTGGAAATTATAATATCGTATTCAAATCTTGAGAAATTGTAATTTGGAAAATGATTATGGAATTTGAAATGAACCACTTGTTGAGTGTTGAGCACAATGCATATAATGGAAATTAGTGAGTGGATTGTCTTGGTTACAGTCATGTGATGAGGCCTTCATTAATGTATAATGGTTGCGATACTCCCACCTATTTGCTAAGGAAGAATGAACCTAGGATCCGGTCTTATACTCTATAGATTTTAGCCAATTCATAACACTAGACCGATTAGCTCTTTGAGTGGCCAGTCATATGGTAGTTATCACTAGGCCATCAGTTCAATCAGCACGTATAAGGTAGTTCGGTTGGTTTGATGGGAGGCACTGTAGTGGTTTAACTACTAGTAAAAAGTCCTTTAACGGCGGTTAAAAGTGACCTTTAAATGCAGTTTTGTGAGCAGCGTGAATTCTATCGCCATTGTAAGTCTATCTTTTAATAATAGTGTTGTAATGACCTTTAAAGGCATAACTTTTAATGGCTGGTATGGAAAAAATTGTGGTTAAATGTATAATATTTAACGGCGGTGACAATGAAAACCACCATTAAAGGTCATACCTTTAATGGCTTTTTTTGGTAAAAAAAAACCGTTGTTGAAAGGTTAATTTTATTTATTTTTCTTTTTAATCTTTCCATGGCAGTTCTTAGTTTAACTGCCGTGGAAAGTTATATTTTTTGCAGTTAATTTTCTATTTAATATCATCATGCATTTAGAATAATTAAGACAAACCAATTTCTAGGTAGCAAAGTATTAAGTCAGTAATGCGAAAATCCAAATTAAATGGTAATAAAATAATCCAAATTGATAATCTTTCAATGAACCAAATAGGTGTTTGTACATCATATATAGAAGAAAGAAGTGGTTGAATGATCATATACTAAACAAGTTAAAAGGCTATTGACTAAATATGTATAAAAAAATTTGACAAGTAATTCATCTTCAAGGAAAGTTTAGAAGTTTTGTTCTTGCCAAATTATCTCACTTAGTCGATTAGATCATCTTCATAGCTCATGTTGTTATCGAACAATTGCAAGTTGGACATAATAGCTAAGTATTAAATATATGAATAAATTGAAAAATCACTAAATATTAATCATATCATCTTCATACCTCATGCAAGTTCTCCGTGAGTCATATCTCAATCATTTCATGAATATAATGGATTACTTACTATCTGTACTCAACACTGCCAGGTTGACGGCAGTACTAACAAAGTGGAAAAATACAAAGCATATTAGGGACAAACTTTACATCTAATAAATTTATGAAAACTGAAACTTAATTATTTGAAAAAAAATTACTTGAGAAAAAATCTCTATAGGATTAGTACTATGTGGATGGATTCTAAAAAGATTGACGCCTTGCACAACCCTATCACCAATTAAAAAAAATTATATAACTTGCTAAATTTTATGCTTCTTAAATCTATAAAGAAAAACTTACGTGTTGACGATGGATATAACATCAGGATCTGGCTATCCAAACATTGAATTGAACCATTCTACCACATTACCTTCAAGGGCAATGACAAGTTGAGTCCAACGCATACTACAAAATATCAACAAAGTTATATATGATTTTATTATAATATGTATATGTGTGTGCCAAGTATAAGAGTATACTTACCCTTTAATGTAAGGTATAAAATATATCCTCTTCTTGATTTGTATCATGACATTGACCATGTACATGATCCTAGAGCTCCTATTCTTGCTGTCTCTTGGACCCTTTGTGGACACATGAAGCCATATATGTCTCATTTTGCTTCATCCAGGCATTTGCAATAGAAGTGGCTATTGTTCAAAAGAGAAAAGAGTCAGTGTACGAATGATAAAATAAATTTGTAACTTACAATATGGCTAATTGGATGATAGTTGAATCTAGTAAATCAAAATTTAGGAATTTCACTATATCATTCCTGTCTATAGTGAATTTATATAGTTCTTCTATGCTCAAAATCCCTTATAGAATCGTGAAACTAACTGCTTCCCCAATATAATCTACTAGAGCATGAAAAGTTGTCATATTCTCATATATCTAGTATATGTTCTGATAAAGAGGTTTGAGTTTGTTTACTTTGCCCTCTTTACCTTCAGTTTCTATGGTGCCTTCTTCGATTCCATCTCTTTCAATGCTTTCTTCTTTGACACTTTCTCTGGCACTGGCTCTGGTATGACCCCCTTCCTCAATTTGATTAGATGTGTTGGCCACAGAATAAACTACCCTGGAGCATCATCCAATATGTAGACCTCGTTAGTGGAGCAGGGAATCGATATAGTACCAAAATCTTTTATGATGTGGTGTACTGTCACCTTGACTATGCCATGTGGAATTCTATTCTAGTGAATTGTTATGGAAGCTAGGTACAAGATACCATGAGCAGAAAGGGTTGTAGTTGAAACGTCATACTTTTAACCCCTCATAGTACACATTTGGAAGCATATTTGACTAGCAAAAGCATTACTTTGACTCAAAAATTATCATACCTTAGTTTTAGAACATATTATGATTCATTGGAATTATTATATAAGACCCAAGTTGAAAGGGGACAAATCTAAAATTTTAAATCATTGTGTCTATTTGTCTCACCCAAAATACTAGTTCCTTGTGACTAAAGTCACCACCTTTCCTGATAATATTTTCTGTGTTCATTCGTCATGACCAATTCCTTTGGTTCATAGTGACTAAACACTTTTGTGTTCATTCATTGTGACCAATACCTTTGTTTTGTCATGAATAAACACTCATGTGTTCATTCGTTGTGACCAATACCTTTGGTTCATAGTGACTAAACATACTTGAATCCTCGGGTACTGTTCATTATTTGTTTTCTAGATTTGACAGTTTAACTCTAAAAAATCATAGTTAAATCTAAAAAAATTGTATAAATATGATCTAAATTTCTAATTTAATATCTTTCATTGTTCTTTAAGGAAAAAATATAAAATTAGATATTTACTGGCCTATTCAATACATTTAATTGGATATCCCTTAATGCATGATATGTCATTTTACTTAGACTTTCTTTAGTTGGTGACATGCTATCATGCTTTATGCTTTGTATAAAATACATGGCCATATAAAGCATATTATAAACAACATTTTCAACAATATTTAACCTATCACAACATCATTAAAACATGTCAAATATCTCAATACATAATCATACTATATCAATCACATAAAGGGGTAAGTTAACTACCTTATATCATAGCTTTCTCCTTTGCTCTTGATCATGCTCATCTCCAAGGCTTCCTTCCTTTTCTCTTCCCTTTCTATTTTCTCTCACTTTTATCACTTGGTCATGGCATGCTTGAAGGAGGGGGCTATTTATAGGCTAATACAAGGTTGGATCAATGGTTAGGATTTAATCTCAGAATAGATGGCCAAGATTTATCCACATAGCTTGCTTATATCATCAATTCCCTTCCATGACATCATCCTTGTGATATCATTATGCTAGGTGGCATGCTAGGTGCCGCAATCTTAAGGGAAGAAAGAAGATAAGATTGAGTCTTGATCCTTGATTTCTCTTAACAAGTTAAATTATGCCACTTGTCTTCATTTAATTAGACAACATATCTTATGGATTTGGCATGCTCTAATTGGTCCACCTAGTAGTCACTTATCCTCTTTTTGTTGGTCCATATAACCCTTAGTTATCATGACCATATCTTCTTGCATCATTACATGATCTTTTTCATCATTACATAATCTTGCTCATCATTACATAATCTTTCTTGGCCAATACAAGTATTGCATCTATCTTCCTTGCATCATTGTTTCCTCACCCTGGCATCATCTATGACCTCAAGCTTACTTCTCCCTTGCATCATCCATACACATGGCACCATCTTGAAGGAAGAAGAAGCAAGATCAAATGCTAGCCCTTAGATTTAGCTTACTCTCTAAGTTTACTTTCTTTGCACAGCTCATATTTATTTGAATTTCTTAAGGGCCTTCTGTAGCTCAAAAATCCCCCTGTCTATTTCATAAACATTCTTTAATTAGATGAAAATTTCATGAATTTTCCTGGGTCATAAATCTTCCTTTAAGTATTTCTTTTTAAACTTCCCATAAAATACCTCTTACCAACATTCTAAGCTTTCAACATTTATGTAGCTCATATTGTAAACCTTTCAGGGATGAGATTAATTTTATAAACTACTTTAGTATCTGAACTATTTATTCCCTATTTTTATGTACATTTTTTAGGCCTCCTCATGACTCAAATAATTATATCTAGATAAATACCTCAAACTAACCTATTATACTAAAAATTCCATTAAAGTCACATGAGGGGTATTTTTGTTATTTCTCTTCATAAAAAAGCCTTTATGCCTTATTTCACATTTTTTAGGATTTTTTTTGGAATTTTCTGAATATTTTCCATAATTATCCTTATTGGCAAATTTTTTTTTGAAATTATGGGTTTGCTCCTACTTAGACTCAACCTTATAAACTATCCTTTTGAGGTCTCTACCTAAACCATAGATATGTAACTATTCCTTTTTCTCTTTCTGAGCCCTGTACTCTTCTAGAGTCCTTAACTTTATTTACACATTCGCCCCCAATAACTTTCACTATTTGCAGTTTAGTCTTTCAAAACCCTTTATATATTTTTTGGACTTCTGCTCAAAGGCTGGTAGTCTACATATTTTAGGCTATTTTAGGTAGTCTACATATTTTAGGCTATTTTATAGGCTTTTATGCCTAAAAATTAGGGTGTGGCAATAGTCACTTTGTGTGTCATAATATAAAGACCATCTTGTTCCCCATTTCCTTGGTCTGCTTAGGGCTAGGGCCAAGATTAGATTATTAGGATACAAACTTCTCTTTATTGTCACTACCCTTCCTACTTGTCACCACAAGAGAACCCTAAAAATATGAAAGAAATTACTCAAGACAAACTACATGTTAAATGTCCCTTGAAAAGAGTAAGTGAATATTTTTTAGCTCTGAACCTTGGCTAGTAATAGAGAAGCCCATCATCTTCATGGCTTGGTGTAGTATGGCATCTATAGCCTCATTGAGTCTCGCATCAATAGCTTACTAGAGTCTGGCATCCATATCTTTGCACATCCTTTGCAACTCTATTTGATGATGTGTAGTAAATTCATCTCGAACCTTTTGATGCTATACAGTAAGTTCATCTTGAACCTTTTGTAGCTAATCTCTAGACACTATGTCTGTGGAGGCTACACTTCTTTTCATGGTGCGGAGCCAAAAATCTCTTTTCTAATAACTCTATTGGGGCCTTCCTTATTCGACTTGGGTAGTCAACCCTCCTAATAGCTATCTCCAAGATGTCCATCCCTTTTCTAAGAACAAAAACACCCTTAGGTTGCATGTTCCTCCAGTGTATCCTAAAGCATACAAGTAATCAACATAAAATAACTAAGAGCACATAATAATGTATATATTCTTACTATTTAAATTAATTACTTATAATCCTTCTAAGAATAGTAGCAACCTTTGAAGTGATATATTGTCCCTTCTTAACCTTCACTGCCTTCCATTTTTGTTGGCAAGATGGATGTTGGATGGATGTAGAAGGGTCTGATATAGCAACTTGTTGCGTAGCTTGCAACTGCTTTTTCATCATTTTTCTCTCTTGAACATTATACCCTCGAGACATGTAATGCTGGTACATATTCTTCTTAGCTATTTCCTAATTCATCTTACTTATAGCCTATGAAAATGAAATAAAGTAGATTAGCTATTAAAATATACATTATTACTAAGTTTATTAAAATGAAATAAAGTAGATTAGTTATTAAAATGTACATTTATTACTAACTAAGTTTATTAAAATGTAATTTTACGCACATCAAACCTTATAAGTAGCTTTTTCCCGCAGTTGACAAAATAGTGTCCAAGCTTCGTCACTAACATTGGGGTATGTGTCCTTTGGATGCTCTACCATATTACTTTCTCAGAGGTAGTCCTTTGTAAGGTTGGACTTAAAGTCTCTCCACCATTGATCACATTGCTTTAAGATGCGATACCTCATGCTTACTGTAGCTAGAATATTAAAATGTTACTGCATTAAATACAAAAATAGATAAAATAAAGCTACAATAATGGACAAAAATCATTAATAACTAAAGTAGACAGGTAAAATATATAATTAGAAATGTATCAAAATGTCCTCACAAATTATATCCTTATCTTTCAGGTCTATCACCCTCCAATTGGCATAAGCAATACTAATCTTAGCGAGTGCTATATGGCTAACATAGTTGTTAAGCAATGCCCCATTTTGACCAGTTGCCTTCATGTCATAATCAAACTCCACCAGCAACTTTGTGGGATATGTCCCCTCATCTATCTTAGGCACCTGTTTTATACCGGTCGGGCTTCTTCCTCTTTTATTGCCTTTCTAACAAGAACCGTCCTGACCTAAACTGTCCATACTTTGTTAAAATAAAATAAAAAAAAGGTAAGAATCATACATAGTAATCATGTAATCAATTTAGTAATCAATAAACATTTATTACACATAATAAACAATCCCAAATGATAATGAAATTCATCAAACTTGTCAATCAAGTTTCTTGTTAACTAATTAGATAACTTAATTTATTAATAGTAAAAGGTATTGACTAAAAAAATAGGACTTAATCAATAAATAAGCACT
Organism: Leucaena leucocephala; assembly: GCA_037074615.1. Classification (NCBI taxonomy): domain Eukaryota; kingdom Viridiplantae; phylum Streptophyta; class Magnoliopsida; order Fabales; family Fabaceae; genus Leucaena; species Leucaena leucocephala. Next base: position 5,198,145 of record CM073527.1, read on the forward strand.
ATACAAAAAGACACCCACAAATTTGAAAAATACAAATTAGAATAATATTACTTGAAGAAATGGTATCACAATACAAATTCTTTCTGTCTGTTAGCTCTTTTGCAAGTTCACAAATCTTCATTCACCACCACAATTAAAGGCTTATATACCTGACTTTGCATGGATTCAAAACCAAATTCATACCTCTAATATTCCTCATCCTACATAATTTCCACTTCTTTTTTGTTTTGCTTATATCATGGATACCTTAACAAGACAAAAATTTACTCATTTTTTCTATTCTTATTCTTTTACATTTTCTACCTATTATTTTATACATGATTCTCATAATATATATAGATCCCTCATCAAGCAAGAAATTCACTTGCTCAATTTATATTTAGATGGGAAAGAAAGGGAAAGAGAAGAGAGGAATTCAATTTCCTTCCAACTCATTATAATTTTTAGTCTTATAATTACAACCTACACCTAATTTATAGACCTAAGAACCCATTAACTAACTCTCCCCCTTTTATTACATCTTCATATCATAAGCACAATGACAAAATGCAAGATTAAAGTAGACATAAGAATTAAAGTAGATAGTGAGACAATAATCCAAGCAAATAATCTCAATACTTAGACAAAGGGAGACAATAATGTTCTTTTTTGTACAAGCATTACTGTATGGAAAAATGTTTACAATAAAATGCAAATGTTTTAAACATTTATTCTCTTATCAAGGGACTTATGGCTTTCACAATGACTTACAGCTTACAACTTTCAAGGGACTTAAGACTTACAGGCTTTCACTATAACTTACAAATGTTTCAAACAATAAAATAAGTAAATAAAGAAGTTAAATGGTGACTTATGATTTTCATAACAGAGAATGACATTAACAACAAAGATGGGCACCGAAAATAGGAAAAATACTAAAAAATAACTTTCATTCAAGTATGTAGTGATGGGTATGAGAACGAGACCATAAGCGGTTGTGAAATACTCCACTCAAGTTTTTTGAACTCAGGTGAAATACTTTTAACTGCGATTTTCCTCAAAACTACCACTAAAATATCTTTCACGATTGTTTTTATAAAAACTTCCATGAAAGGTGCTTTAAATTGGGATTTATTTATAAAAATACCACTACCTTTTTTTCATGGTGATTTTGCTTATAACCGCTATGATGTAGCGCCGTGATAAGTGAGTTTTTCTAATAGTGTTTATCTATTTGATTATGTTACGATGATATGTTATTTTCTATTGATTGTACTTTGTTAATTGTCTCATTTGACAACTTACGAGTATATATTGTTATGTATGATGCATAAGATTGCTAGTTACTAAAATATTTATCTCACCCCGTGGTTATTAATATTTTTCATATGACAATCTCATCTTGGGACCTCAGGGAAGGGTTCAAAGGCTTGATTAGTACTATATCAATTGTATAGCCTCCTCCTTTTGATTAACGTGTGGAATAGTTGTATATTGCCACAATAAGGCTCATTTTGCATACTCTAATATGATATACTACTTTATTTATATTTGATTCTAGAAATACGTCTTGAGAGTGGTATTTTAAATATCCATGATAGATTTTTCTAAATTATTGACTACTTTCTCAATTTTATTAAAATTGCATAGACTATCACACTATTTTTGAAATATATACATTTTAATCTAATTGTTAATATCATTAAGACTCTATAATTACTATTTTATTAATTAATACACATATTTATAGAAAAGTATAATATTTATAATATAAAATTAAGTTTACTCTAATATCTATCTAGTTATAATATACAATTTAAGATTGAGCAATTTATATTTTCTAACTAATTTGACTCATCTTATTCTTTTTCTATTATGATTATTTGTCGATTAAGAAAAGTCTTTAACTATAGTAGTTTTTGTTTTAGATTTTAGTAAAACTCTTTTTTGTTATGGTTAACTCTTTTAGAATTAAAAAAAAATCATTTATAACCATGATTATATTGTTATGGATTTATATTGTGAATAAAATAGGTTCAAGTAGGGGTGTGCATGGGTAGAACTGGGCAGGGCAACCCCCTGCCCGATGCCCTGCCCAAAAAATACATAAGCTACATTTTGCAGTCCGATACTCGGCCCTGCCCGGTAAAAGCCCTAACTATTTTGGGCTGGGCATGGGCGGGTTGGGCATGCCCAAGTCGTAATGCCCTGCTTATATTATAAAAAAAATCTACAATTATGAACTTATAAAATAATATTATATTCATATGTCTTCAAGAATTAAATAATATACATAATTTACTAATAATAAAACAATAAAAAGATAGTAATTAAAGTTTTAAAATCTATAGCATATAAAAAAATATTGAAGTCTAAGTATTTTACAATTGTAACTTTGCATCAATCTCTCCAAAATTGACAATGATGAAGCATTTGAAAAAAATATATGACGGTTACTACAGTTTAAAAAAAATAAAGAAAGAAATCAATTTAGTTATAAATTTTAAAGGATATAATTACCTACTTGACTACTCATATTTATAAAATTATCCTTTAATCATCAGTATCCATCATATTTGTTCTATATGAAATAATATAATTTATAAATTTTGATATATACGAAAATAATTAACTGGGCAGGGCCAAATAGGTAGGGCAGCAACCCCTGCCCGATGCCATGCTCGGCCCAGATATTGGCCCTGCCCGAAATTGCCCATTTTAAATTGGGCTACTTTTTATCGAGCTGACCAGGGCATATTTGGTGCTGGCTCTGGGCTTCTTGCACAGACCTAGGTTCAAGTAATTAATAGTAGTTATAGTTTAGGAGAATTTTATAGAGAATATATCCCAACAAATATTATTGCAACCTCCAATCACAAATCGGCCTCCAGAAAGGCCTAGGACTACAATCATACTCCAATCATATGTAAATGGTTTAGTGTATTGACCATTCATGTTGGTTTTTGGTTAATGGCCATGTTGGTCTTAGGTTAGTAGGCATGTTGCTTTTTGGTTAACACCTAAACTAAAGTTGTTATTTTTTTGTAAGTATTATATAGTCAATTTGAAGACTATTGGATGATGTCATTGACTAGAGAACATTAATTGGAAGTATCATGTTAATGTGTACTTGTCACTATGTGTAATTAAATTATTCTAATGTAGTTGTTGGTTTTTGGTTAATATCTACTCTAAAGTTGTTATTGTATATTCTAGAGTTGTTAGTATGAATATTGTATTCATTATGTTAATACATATGCTGTTGTAGTTAATATCTATATCATTCTAGTTAATAATACATACTTATTTTCAGTGTAGTAAATGTCAGTTTGGACTCTAAATAAAGACTTGGTAATATCGAATCTATTGTTAGTAATATTTATTTTATTGTTATTAATCCCTATATCATTATAGTTAATAATGCCTATTTATTTTTAGTACAGTATGTCAATTTGAATAATAAATAGTGACTTAATAATATCAAATCTATTGTTGGTAATGCCTATTTTATTGTTAATACCTATATCATTTTTCATGATGCATTGTATCATTTTTAATTTTGTTTATACATTTTCTATCTTTTATCTTTTTAAAAGGGTGTTTTCTAATGAGGTGATAGAATATCATCCAATCTAGTTTGAAATACGTCCATTTTTATTGTTGTTTATCTTTCTGACCCCTATGTTTAATTAATGGTTAAGAATAGTCAAACCTATTTTGAGTTCAAATTAAGGCTAAAATACACAAAACCCTTAGAACTTTAGGTCAGTTGCACATAACCTCTTTAACTTTTAAAATTTTAAATTAATGACCTTAATATGTCATGTTTTGATTATCAAAACCCTACTGTTAAAATTTTTGTTAAAGTTAATGATTTTTTCCACTTGATAATTTTTATATTTTTTTATTATATATTACTTCATTTAAAAAATAACATTTGGCACTTCACATATCATTTTAATTTTTTTTCAAATACTTAAATATAAAATATTTAAATAACACTTTACAATTGATATGTAATTTAAAGTATTTTCTAAATATTTAAAAAATATAAAATACTTGAAAAAGAATTTAAAAATTTATTTGACCATGTTTAAATAAAAGTTATAAATTAATTAAAATTATATATAAATTGCCAAGTGTTATTTTTTTAAATGATATGGTATATAATAAAAAATATACGAATTATCATATGACAAAAACCGTTAACTTTAATAGTAGGGGTTTGTTAATCTAAATATGAAACATTAGGGTCATTAATTTAAAATTTTAAAAGTTAAGGAGGTTATATGCAACAGACAAAAAGTTTAGGGAATTTTGTGTATTTAATCCTAAAATTAATAATAGTGTTTAAGAAAAACTTTAAATGGTTACTATAAATAATAAATGTTACAAGGCGCAAAAAATATTATTGAAGTATTAATCAATATAAAAGTCAAAGATGTCTTGGATTATATCCCTAAGAACCAAAACAAAATGAAATATAAAAACCATTAGTTTAATATACATATGCATGAAAATTTTCAAAAAAAACTTTCTTATATACAAAAATATGCTCCATTTCTAAGGAACTAATTAATTGTTTATTTTTCTGAAATAAATAGAAACAATTAATTGGTTACTTAAATTATGTCTTTTCTCTCGTTAATGCCATTTATTGTCAAAGATTTTTAGCTATAAATGTTATACGTAATCATAAATCTTTGATGAATACCTAAATTAGTTCCCTTATCTATCTTTGTCATATTTTTAATATATTTAAAAATTCAGAAAATATTTTTATCTATTTATTTTGACGAGTAGATTTTCTATATTTTTATGATTTATTTCAACTGAGTCAAATAATCTTAAGTATAATAAAGAAGAGTTTCTATCCATATCTAGAAGAGAACATGAAGCTTTTTATTCTATTAAGGCCGGATTCACTCCTTTTTGTCTAAGAGTTTCTTTTTAATCTTTTGTAGCCAAATAATTTTAACTTTTAGTTACAATTGAGTAAAATATTAACTTTAGCCGATAATTACTTGCAAGTAACCATTCATATATTAATTAGTGACATGGATAGTAAATTTTTCACTATTGTAAAATTATAATAATTAATTAGTGACCTAAACTTATGATCAATAATTTTAAGAATGGAAATCCTATAAAGACTTTATCATATATTATTTTAATCAATTAAATAATAATTTCATATTAAAAAAGAATAGCTGAGAATTTCAAGCAACTGTTTTTTTGTTTTTGAATAAAGTTGTAAATAAAATAAAAGAATTTATAGAATTTAATATTTCTTCATCTAAATGAATTGAATTGTATGTAGTCAAAGATTATTTAAAAAATGAGTTGTATATTACTATAACTTCTACTGCTAAACATGTTATGAGATTAAGAGGGAGTTTATGAAATGTTCATGAAGAAAGAGTTGTATTTTTTTTTTTAATTTATAATATATGACTATCATAGTTTTATTTATTTTCTTATTCTCCCCCAACACACTACGATGGTCTTAATTTAGTCAAGTCAAATTCCCTTTGTATAATATTGTTTATCAATGGATCTACTTGCGAGGTAATTTAATTTTTTAATTTTTGTATTTAAAGAATTTCAATTTTTTAATACCATTGAGTAAAATATTAAATTAAGATGATAATTAGTAATAATTATTTATATATTAATGAGGGATAGTTAGTCATAATAAACTCATGACCAATAATTTTAAGAAAGGCATTCCTATAAAGACTATATCATATATTATTTGAGTCAATTAATTTATTTTCTATTATATAATGAATGATATTGATGGCAATTAGGGATAAACATTAAACAAAAATAGCTTACTATTTCAAACTTTTTTCTTTTTTCTTTTCTGTCATCCAAACTATTTAATAAACTAAAATTTAAAAGAACTAAATTAAATAAAATAAAAGACTTCATCAAACTTGATATTTTTTTTTCCAACATCAGAGTGCTCTTAGCGATTTTAATTTTTTACCCATTACTAATCAACCTCATGATGGGATCATTAAAATTTGTATATGTTATTAGGTAAAATTGACTTTCATGAAATTTAGCTTCCCTATTCTCATGTTACACCAAACGGATTAAACTCTTTATTTGGCTTGAGAAGAATAGAGGGAGGAGAAAGAAGGAAAAATTTTAATGAATTCATCAATTTTTTTTTAAAAAAATAAGATAAGTACGGTTATAAAATTTTAATTAAGAAAAATACGAAGAAAATTAGTTGAAATTAATTCAGGTGTATGTTGAGTAAAAGTCATATTATCAAATACTAATTAATGCTGTTTGTCTTATAAATTAATAAATTATGAGTATATGAACAAATATTTATAATTAACAAAATTATAAAGACCCAATAAAAAGAAAAAAATTATTAAAATTTAATTAAAATGAAGTGAAATTATATAGGAGCTTGCATATTAGTTTTTTTAATGTTTACTGTGCTCTTGGCATCATTATTTAACGATAATAATTTATTTTTATGTTTTTCCCCATATATAGAAAACATTATTTTACATTCAAAGTTTTTTTAAGAAAATTCCTTTGACTTTTTCAACCAACTCCTTTGTGTGCATAAAAAAAAATATCAAATGAGTGGAAATAAGATTTTACTTTCAACCAAATTTCTTAAAATTAGTCAAAGTCAAAGATTTATGGAATGGATTTGTATATAACTTCTTCTACTAAATATGTTATGAAATTAAGAGTTTATTTATGAAATATTCATGAAAAAGAGTTGTATATTTTATTTTTACTAATTTGTAATGCATACTTATCACGATTTAGTTTATTTCTTTTCTTTTTCTCTTCCCTTCAATGTCTTTAATTTAATCCTACGAATTTCAAAGTTAAATACTTATCACTTTTATATTTTTATAAGTAAAAACTAATAATTGATTTTTATGATTTTTCAATAAGATAAAGAAACATTACTTTGCATTCAAACTCTTTTTTAAAAATAAATAAAATCCCTTCCCTTTTTCAATCTACTTCATTGTGTGAATCTTACCTGTTCTTAAAAAATTAAAATCCCAAATGAGTAGAAATAAGATTTGTTTCTTCCTTATCTTATTTTGTTCTTTACCTTCAATTGTGGGATTTGTTGTTGTATTTATAGAGATTTTAGACGTGTGTATGCAAATGAATATTTTTGTGAAAATGTGTCCAAATTACTTGAAAGTTTAATCAAAATTTTCTCAGGTTTTCTGCAAACCCTTTAAAAATTGTTGAGCTTTTGTGAAAATCCCTTAATGAAGTTTGTTTGTTCAGATAATGGTCAAAGGTTAACGAAAATTGCCTACAAATGCAAACTCTTGCAAAGATTTGTACAAATTAAGAAGTGTATATATTCAAATGAAAATTTTGTAAAAAATGTGTCCAAATTTCATGAAAAATTTTACCAAATTGTTTTTGTTACAAATTAAGGTTAAACCCAAAGTGCAAACTAAATTAACTAATAGGAAACAATTCATAAACTCTTTTTAGCCACTAATGCCTCCAAATAAGGTGGACAAGTTCCCAAAAAAGATGACCTAGATAATGCTTATTTAGCTAATAAATTTATAACCTTATTAACCTTCATAAGATAAAATATTATTTTGCATTCAAACTATTTTTTTTAAATTCTTTTCCCTTTTTCATTCTACTCCATTGTGTGAATCAAACCGGTTCTAAGAAATTAAAATCCCAAATGATTGGAAATGAGATTTCACTTTCAACCAAAATTTTTTGAAATTTTCTAAATGAATTGACTTGCATGCACTCAAAAAATTATGAAATGTGTTGTGTATTACTATTATTTCTACTGCTAAACATATTATGGAATTAAGAGGGAGTTATATATGAAATATTCATGAAAAACAGAAAAAGAGCTGTATTTTTTTCTAATTTATGTTAATATACGCATATCACAATTTTATATATTTTCTTTTTCTCCTCCCTACAAGCTACAATGTCCTTAGTTTAATCAAGTCAAATTTCAAACTTAAACTCCCTTTATCTAATATTGTTTATCTTTTTATAAGTAAATTAAATTTTAGATTCATATGTAGAAACATTTTTGACTTTATATATTCATTTTATTCCATAATTGACATATCTTGTTACTAAATAAACAGGAAATTTGCGACGAAAACTTTTTTTTCAAAAGGTCATCCGTCACAAATTTCATTCTAAATATGTCATAAAATTTTGTTTTTCTTGGAAGTGCGGACTTCCATTTTCACCAACCAATTTCAATTCTCTCTCAAAAGGTTTAATGAAAATGGAAAAGGAAATGAAATAAATTTCTTCTCAAGCAAACAAAGGATTTCACCGTACTTTATTTTCATTTCTTATAGTCAGTTTTTCTGTGAAGCAAACATGTTGCTATTTTAAGGGTTTCCACATGGAAGAGAGTTTTCATATTATCATGTTAAAATAAATAGACCAAACTCTTTGTTTGGCTTGAGCAGAATGGAGGGAGGAGAAAGAAGGGAAAATTTTATACAGTTTGATTTAAAGAAAAAAAATGATAAGTGGAGTTATAAAATTTTAATAGAAAAAAAAAGATAAGTGAGTTTATAAAATTTTAAAAGAAAGAAGAATGTAAAGAAAATTAGTTGAAAACTTTCAACCCATTATTTCTCTATTTTTAATCAAACTCGATAAAGTTTTTCATTTTTCCCTTTCTCCTCGATCAAAAACAAAGAGTTAGAAAATTTAAAGCACATAAAAGTATGTTAAAACAACAATAATCCTTATTTTATAAAGTGGTGTTAATTATACAGATCATATATATATATATATATATATATACACACACACACAATATCAATGTACTCTATTAATAACAATTTTTTAATATCTCATAAACCAACAATATCATTCAATAAATATAATAAAAGTAACAAATTACCTTGTATATAACTAGGTTATAATTGTTTAATTTTGGCCGTAGCTGGCATTATCTTCAATATCATATTTCTTATTCTCTGTTGAGTTTGAAGTCTCAGCAGTTTCATGAGTGTTACCATAACTAGCATATTCAGTAAGATTTGATTTCTCACTCTCATTTAAATTTGAATGTTGAGAAGAGCTCTCATAGGAATCACCATGATAAGGTCTTCAATATCTTCCTTTTTGGGCCTTTGTTGAGAATCACTCATTTTGCCTCGACAAAAAAAATATAGCATCACTAAATATTTTGGGATTTATAATTTTTGTTTCTTCCTTATCTTATTTTGTTCTTTGCCTTCAATTGTGCAATTTGTTGTTGTATTTATAGAGATTTTAAACGTGTGTATGCAAATGAACATTTTTGTGAAAATGTGTCTAAATTACTTGAAAGTTTGATCAAAATTTTCTCAAGTTTTCTTCAAAGCCTTTCAAAATTGTTGCGCTGTTGTGAAAATCCCTTAATGAAGTTTCCTTGTTCATCTAATGGTCAAAGGTAAACAAAAATTTCTTGCAAATGCAAACTCTGCAAAGATTTGTACAAATTAAGAAGTGTATATATGCAAATGAAAATCTTGCAAAAAATGTCTCCAAATTTCATCAAATTAAATGTTTCACGCATCAAAAGTTTTAGAAGGTTTATGAAAGTTCTATTAAATATTGGTTAAAATTTTATGAAATTTCTATTTCTAAAATTAAGTAAAATTTCAAAGTTAAATTCCCTTTGTATAATATTGTTTATCTTTTTATAAGTAAAATTTTGAAAAAATTGGAGAAAGCCCCTATTGAAAATTTAATGGGTGAGAATGACCTAAATTAGACTATAAATACTCTATGCATATAAAATTTCTAAAATACCGATATAATGTGTGTAAAAATTTATTAGGACCTTCTTATATATAAAATTTTTAATGTGGGGCTTTTCTTCAATTTTTTCTAAAACTTTTTAATTAGAACTAGAATTGTTACTTTTCTTTTACTTTCCCATAAAGTTAATTTTTCAACAAAAAAAAATTGATTTACTCTTCAGACGAGCAAGTAATATTACTCTATCGTATGTTTGGCCTATTGCAACTAAGTAAATATTAAAATCTCTCATCTCCTCTTACTTCCCATCATCTTCATTAAAATCCCTCTCTTTCCTTTTGTTGAGTCAAAAAGACCCTACAAAAGAATACCAACATAAACAAAAATTAAAATGGAATGGAATGATATTAAATAAGAATAACAAATTAAAGTAGGAAAAAGATAAAAATCAAGCCAATATAATAAGAATATACCAAATTATCTTTCATAGTAAAATATAAAGTAAATCATTCTTTTCATCTGCGAAAACAATTTTCCCTTTATATAAATAAATATATTATTCCATAATTGACGTAGCACATTAAAAAAAGGAAAAATTGTGATGAAATTTTTTATTGCAAAAGCTCAAATCCCCACAAGTTTGTCTAAAATTTGCTATAAATCTATCAAAATTTGTTTTTCTTGGTAGTATAAAATACGAAACAATTTCAATTCTCTCAAAGGTTTAATGAAATGGAAAAGTAAATGAATCAAATTTATGTCAAGAAATAAAGAATTTTAAACATCAGTTTTACTTTTCCATTGATTTGAAGTAGATTTTCGAATGTACGTAACTAGGAAAGCTTTTCCATGTTTAAAAATTAGGGATACCCTTAATATACAAAAAAAAAGGTAAGAATAATCTTGTAACTTTCACTTATCTTTTTAAAAATAACTTTATTATCTGAAACATAACAAATTTATAAATTTGAATATGAACAATATAAATAAACTTTTATTGATCATATCTCAATGCTGCTTATGGTTGGCATGTATATCAAAAATAAATCCTATTAAGGCCGGATTAACTCTTTAAATAGGGGAAATCGATAGATCTTCTAACCCAATAATTTAATATTTTGTATTTAAAGAATTTTAATTTTTAATTACAGTTAAGTAAAATATTAAATTAAGATGATAATTAGCTGTAATTATCTATATATATTATGATAGAGTTAGTTGATCACAATATAAACTCATGATCAATAATTTTAAAAAAGATAGTCCTATACTCCTATAAAGAATATATAGCATATATTATTTTAATCAAATAATTTATTTTATTTATCCAAGGAGGATGGCAATACATTAAACAAGAACAGCTGACAATGTCAAACTATTTTCCTTTTTTTTTTTTTTGCAATCCAAACTACTTAATAAATTTAGAGACAATAACTTACATTTATTTAAACCACAAATTTAAAAGAAGTAAATAAAATAGAAATACGACTTCATAGAACTTGATATTCCTTCCAGCATCAAAGTCTCCCCATCAACATGCAACTGCATGGAAATTAAAAAGAAAAGACATTTAATTCACCAAAATAATGTTGAAACTCCTAATTAATTAGTCATTTTTTAATTGTTTTCCCCCTCGTGATGGGATCATTAAAATTTGTCTCTTTTATTAAGTAAAATTGACTTTATTGAAAAATAAAAGTTTATGTAAAAGAGAGTTTTCCTGTTCTCATGTTAAAACAAATGGACAAACTCTTTGTTTGGCTTGAGGAGAATAGAGGGAGGAGAAAGGGGGGAATTTTATCAAGTTTGATTTAAAGAAAAAAATATAAATGGAGTTATAAAATTTTAATAGAGAGAAAAATATAAGAAAAATTAGTTGAAAACTTTCAAACCCATTATTTCTCTATTTTTTTAAATCGAAATCGATAAATTTTCCATCTCTCCCTCTCTCCTCCATTCCTCTCAAACAAAAACAAATGGTTAGAAAATTTAAAGCATACAAAAGTATGTTAAAAGAACAACAAGACTTATTTTATTAAATGGTGTTAGCTATATATATCATATATATATATGATGCCATTATGCTATATTAATAACAAAAACTTTGAATATATGATAAACCAAAAAATCTCATTCAATATATATATTAAAAGTAACAAATTACCTAACATATAAACTGGTTGTAATTTTTCAATTTTGAACATAGCTTATATTGTCTGCAAAATCATATTTATTATTCTTTCTTGAGTTTGAAGTCTCAACAATTTCATGGGTGTTACCATAAGTAACAGGCTCTTCAAGAGTGGATTTCTTACTCTGAATTGAGCTTGGAGCTTGAGAAGAACTCTCATTAGAATAACTAACTTGCTCAAGATTTTCCTTTTTGGGCCTTCCCTGAGAATCACTCATTTTTCCCTAACAATAACATATAGCAACACTAAATATTTTAGGATTTATAATCTTTGTTTCTTCCTTATATTGGTTTGCTCTTTGCCTTCAGTGGAATTTGTTGTTGTATTTATAGATATTTTAGACATGTGCATGCAAATGAATATCTTTGTGAAAATGTGTCTAAATTACTTGAAAGTTTGATCAAAATTTTCTCAAGTTTTCTTCAATGACTTTCAAAATTGTTGCATTTTTGTGAAAATGCCTTAATGAAGTTTTCTTGAACACATAGTGGTCAAAGGTTAATGAAATGTGCCTGCAAATGCAAACTCTTCCGAAGATTTGTACAAATTAATAAGTGTATATATTCAAATGAAAATTTTGTGAAAAATGTGTCCAAATTTCATGAAAAATTTTACCAATTTTTTTTTTACAAATGAGGGTTAAACCCAAAGTACAAACTAAATTAACTCATGGGAAACAATTCCTAAACTCTCTTTAGCCACTAATGCCTCTAAATAAGGTGGGCAAGTTCCCAAAAAATATGATCTGGATAATGCTTATTTAGCCAAAAATCTATCACCTAATTAACCTTTATAAGATAAAACATTATTTTGCATTCAAACTATTATTTTTTTAAATTCCTTTCCCTTTTTCAATCTACTCCATTGTGTGAATCAAACCGGTTCTAAGCAATTAAAATCCCAAATGATCGGAAATGAGATTTCACTTTCAACCAAAATTTCTTGAAATTTTCTAAATGAATTGACTTGCATGCACTCAAAGATTTATGAAATGTGTTGTGTATTACTATAATTTCTACTGCTAAACATATTATGGAATTAAGAGGGAGTTATATATAAAATATTCATGAAAAACAAAAAAAGAGCAGTATTTTTTTCTAATTTATGTTAATATACGCATATCACAATTTTATATATTTTCTTTTTCTCCTCCCTACAAGCTACAATGTCCTTAGTTTAATCAAGTCAAATTTCAAACTTAAACTCCCTTTATATAATATTGTTTTATCTTTTTATAAGTAAATTAAATTTTAGAATTAGATTTATAATTATTACTTGAGTTTCCTAGAAAACTCTAGCTTTTCAAACTATGTTGAATAACTATTTGATTTCTTTTCTTTCAGTTATAAAAATGGATTTTTCCAATGTATAAAATAAACATTCTCTTCATATGTAGAAACGTTTTTGACTTTCTATATACATTTTATTCCATAATTGACATAGCTTGTTACTAAGTAAGCAAGAAATTTGCAACGAAAATTTTTATTTCAAAAGCTCATTCGTCACAGGTTTCATTCTAAATATGTCATAAAATTTTGTTTTTCTTGGTAGTGCAGACTTCCTTGTTTCCACGAACCAATTTCAATTCTCTCTCAAAAGGTTTAATGAAAATGGAAAAGGAAATGAAATGAAATTCTTCTCAAGCAAACAAAGGATTTCAGATACCGTACTTTATTTTCATTTCTTATAGTCAGTTTTTCTGCGAAGCAAACATGCTGCTATTTTTTAAAAAAATGTTATAAAATGATCAAAATAAATTGAGTGTCTCATATATGGCAATATTTAGGAAATGAGTTGTGTATTTCCACAAGAATTAATTCTTGATTAATCAACACAAGAAAGAGATTGAATTTCATGGGGTAAGATATTATACGTTTTGGCGTTTTCTTAAAAATTTAACAAAAGAAATTCTCAATTTCAAGTTGAGAAAGAATGCTATTAGGTTAATAATTAATTTTTTAAATTTGATAAAATTTATTTAGTTATTTGTTAAAAAATATGTTGGTTTTTTTAAAATACTACTTTTAATTATTTGTATTAGAAATTAATTGTCATATAAAACTCTCTTAATATGCACAATTGATTGTAAAAAGTTAGGGAAAATTATAAAGTTAGGAGGTAAATGGATTGATATGTTATATTTAAGAATTTATTAAAGGAAGTTATCGAGTAAATTATTTTGCAAAAATACTAAAAAAATGAATAAGGTAGGGATACCCTTAATTATTTTTTTTAAAAAAAAGACTGTTCATGTAGGTAATACAAAACACATTCATATGTACATCATGTCTCCACAAATCTTTAGGAAAAGTTCTGATTAAGGTTAGGAAGAAAAAGAATATCTTAAAGGAAAATACTTAAATTTTAATTTCAAATTTAAACAATTTTGACAAAAAATAATAAATAAATATGTCATATGTGTTTATACTTGTTTTGTGTAATACGTTTGTCTAAAAGATTGCTAAATAAGTAAATACTAAATATGATAAAAATTAAAATTAATCTATGTGTTAAATGCTTTCTAACATCATATGAAATAATTATTTAAAAATTCCACACAAACATTTATCAAAATTGATTTTTTTTTATACAAAAATTGAAAATTATAGTACACAAACATTTATCATGCAAAGATTGGGTTTTCAAGATTTGGGTTTTTCTGGCCCAAAATATGCTTTGAATATGACATTTCTGCATAATAGTTGACATTATTTATTTTTGGTAAAACAATGGCTAATATTATATAAATAAGTGAATCATGTATCGTCATATATAAGTACATATAATGTATAATATAAAAATATATATTATTAATTATATAGGAAATAAATAATTTTAAAAGTTATATTTAAACTTCGTATAATGGTTAAAATTACAAATTTGCAATATAATATTTAAATACTATTGTTATGAAAAAGTATTATTAATACATCTTTATTTAATCATAAGAAGATTTAAAAATTTAATTTTGAATTGACCTAATCGATGTATTCTTATTTCTTTCTTTATATGTTTAAGAGATTTTTTTTTCATGTGAGTTGTAATCTCCTGTTTTCATATTTTTTTTATTTAGAAGTTAGATAACTAATTTATAAATATTAAAAAATTAGTTAAATTAGTTTTCTAAAATACCCCTCCAATCATTTTTACTGAAAACTATTCCTATTAATAAAAATTCACAATTAAGAGTGATGGTTTGAAAAAAAAATTAGAAGATAAAGTGATTGAGTTTTTATATTTATAACTAAAATAAACTCTAAACTAGCTTCTATATTTAAGATCGAATAGAGTATTATAATTTTTTTATCCGCCTTCCAAGTTTGTTTATTCACATGGTCATAGATGTAATGTCCATG
Organism: Leucaena leucocephala; assembly: GCA_037074615.1. NCBI lineage: Eukaryota > Viridiplantae > Streptophyta > Magnoliopsida > Fabales > Fabaceae > Leucaena > Leucaena leucocephala. Next base: position 5,213,431 of record CM073527.1, read on the forward strand.
TATGTTTCATTTATCTAGATACAACCATTTTCCCCCTCTCAATTTGTTTATAACATCATACACATATGCCTGCACATATTATATATGCTATATAAATCATTCATTCACTAATATTATTTAGCTAAATTTCTCTTTTAAACTTTCTTATGAACATCTTCATAACCTTTTCCTTTTAAGAGAAAATTTAATGAGAAAATGTTAATTTAAAAAATGAGAGTACTTGCCATTTAGAGTAACAACTTACCAGCCCTTATCCCACACTTGCTTTTGATTCTTTTTCCCTTTTGATCCCCAATCATGGTATTAAAATAAAACTTGGATTGTATAGTCAAACCAATGAACCAATTGAACCAGTTTCTTTGATCAATTCATTCAAGAATTTTGGACCAATTGATTAAGTTAAATTATATATATATATATATATATATTCTCTTTTGGTAGAACTTGGAAACAATGCCATTTTGGGTTAAAAATTAGGAAAACCTATTTCCAAATACCTATATAATTTAATGTTATTCTACTAGCAAGGTTAAAAACCCCTATAAGTGCTGACAATACTAAATATGGCAGAGTTAAAAGATTTAATTAAGAAAGAAAAACACATGGTATAAAATTAAAATTTGAAAAAATATATAGGTATATACAAAATAATTTTCCTTAAAATTATAACAAGTCCGCGAATTTATGTTTTGATAACTTTGTTAGATTATAGGAAAAATAACATAAAAAGACTCTAAAAAATAGGAAAATCCAAATTGAGACTCTAATACAAATAATAGAGGTGTGGGGACGCATTCTGAAATTTTGGAAGTTATGGATGAAAAGACCAAAATGCCCTCTATTGTTTGCTTCTCCCTTACTCTTCCGTCATCAAACGTAGTGGTCTGTTCAAATGTTTGCATGGCCACCTCTACCACGCAAATTTCTCTAGTCGCATGAGGTTGGATTGCATCTGAAGGACTCCACTCTCCATCATCATCATTCCCTTCCTCGCTCATACCTCTATCATCGTTTCTTCACATTCTTCTCTGAAGCGTTCATCGATGACTGTGTGGTAAGGATGATGGCTACGGTGTAACATCAGTAAGAAGAAGGCAATTGCTCATTGAAGAAGAAGGCAAAGGTTGAAGGTGTGCTTGCTAATCAGTTGCAACCTCTCCCTTCATGGGTTGCAAATTGTGTGGTTGCAAATTAGAGGAGCTATTGAATTGATTTCTATATGTGGGAACATTCCAAAGAATGCTACAGTGAATTGTAGTCATGCTAATATAGTGTGAGAGACAAGTTTGACTATGACCTACAGTTGGAACTTTCTTTGGAAAATTCTTCTAAATTGGATGTGAGATCAATATCTATATTGGATTGGATCCTAACTATTGTATTCATTGAATATGCTTTCATTCATATTTTGGCATATATTCTTCAATGGGTTTTGGATATTCACTCGTTATGTGATCTGTGTGTCTCAATACCTATTATTTCAATCTTTATTTGTACTCTCAATGACAACACCTATAAGACCTAGGACTACTAGGGTGGAATCACAATTTCAAAACAAAAAGATACACCACTGCTGGTTTGAATCATACTCCAATCATGTAAATGGTTTACTGTATTGACCATGTTGGTTTTTGGTTAATGGCCATGTTGATTTTTGATGAATGGTCATGTTGGTCTTAGGTTAGCGGGCATATTGGTTTTTGGTTAATGCCTAAACTAAAGTTGTTATTTTTTTGTAAGTATTGTATGGTCAATTTGAAGACTGTTGGATGATGTCATTGATAAGGGAAAACTACCTGAAAGCATCATGTTAATGTGTATTTGTCACTGAACGTGTAATTCAGTATTGTAATGAAGTTGTTAGTTTTTGGTTAATGGCTACTCTAAAGTTGTTATTGTATATTCTAGAGTTGTTTGTATGAACATGTTATTCATTATGTTAATACCTATATTATTCTAGTTAATACATATATCATTCTAATTAATAGTACATACATATTTTCAGTGTAGTAAATGTCAATTTGGACTCAAATAATGACTTGGTAATATCGAATCCATTGTTTGTAACACTTATTTCATTGTTGTTAATCCCTATATCATTCTACTTAATCATGCCTATTTATTTTTAGTGTAGTATGTCAATTTATATTCTAAATAATAACTTAGTAATATCGAATATATTGTTGGTAATGCCTATTTCATAGTTGTTAATACCTATATCATTTTTCACGATGCATTGTATCATTTTTAATTTTGTTTATAGGTTTTCTATCTTTTATCTTTTTAAAAAGATGTTTTCTAATGATGTAATAGAATATTATTCAATTAAGTTTGAAGTACTTCCATTTTTAGTCTTGTTTATTTTTCCGATCCCTACATTCATTGAATGGTTAGGAATAGCCAAACCAATCTTGAGTTGAAATTAAGGCTAAAATACACAAAACCCCATGAACTATAGTTCGATGGTATATAACCTCCTTAACCCATAAGATTTTAAACAAGGACATCCATGTTTCATGTTTTGATTATTAAGACTCTACCATTTAAATTGCCCTTAAAGTTAATAGTTTTTATCATGTCATAATTTTTATATTTTTAATTATGTATCACTTCATTTAAAAAATAACATTTGGCACTTGACATATAATTTTAGATTTTTCAAATATTTAAATAACACTTTACTTTTGACTTGTAATTTAAAGTATTTTCTAAATATTTAAAAATATAAAATACTTAAACAAGCATTTAAAATTTTTATTTGACCATGTTTAAATAAAAAAATATAAATGACTTTAAATTATATGTAAATTGCTAATTGTTATTTTTTTAATTATGTGGTATATAATAAAAAATAAAAAAACTTATGATATGAAAAGAATATTAACTTTAACAACAATTTATACATATGCATGAAACTTTTCAAAAATCTTTATTATATACAAAAATATGCTCCATTTCTAAGGAACTAATTAATTGTCTACTTTTCTAGAATAACTAGAAATAATTAATCGGTTACTTAAATTATGTCTTTTTTCTAGTAATTTATCGCCTTTATGTTAATGAGAATCACCTAAATTAGAATATTGATACTCTATTTATACAAAATTTACATAGTGGTGTACTCAGTGTGTACAAAAATTTATCATATCTTTTTCACCTATAAAATTTTGATGGAGGACATTCTTCACCCACCCAAATTATATTATTCCATATATGTTAGAAAAACTATGAAGGGTTTATTTTAATTTTAAATATATGACCGTAATTTATTTTATCTTCTAATTTTATAATTTTTTCCCTAAACTCTATTGATTGCCATAATATAAAGGGATTCTATCAAAGGGTAGTTATAACTAACATGATTAGGAGTGGTATTATAGGGAAAATAAATTATATTTGTTATAAATAACTAATTTAATTAATCTTCTTAATCTACGTAATATAAAAGAATAGAAACATGAACAGAAATTAAAAAGGAAACCAATATATAAGAAGACTTGACGCAATTATCTTCCATAGTAAAATATCATGTAAATTATTCGTTCACATAATGGTTTCAAAGTTTCTCAAGTTTTCTTCAAAGCCTTGCAAAATTGTTCCCTTTTTGTGAAAATGCCTTAATGAAGTTAGCTTGTTCACATAATAGTCAAAGGTTAACGAAAATTGCTTGCAAATGCAAACTCTTGCGAAGATTTATACAAATTAAGAAGTGCATTTATGCAAATGAAAATTTTGTGAAAAATGCATCCAAATTTCATCAAATTAAATGTTTCACTAAAATGGTTTAAAGGTTTCAAGGCATAACGAAACAAAAGTTTCAGAACATTTATGAAAGTTCTATTAAATAATTGTTAAAAGTTTATGAAACATTATGTTCTTGTATTTCTAAATAACTTATAAAGTAACGTTAATGTTTATCTTAATACTTAAATTCTGTAATCCATAGATAAAGTTTTAGAAGCTTGACATAATTCTTCGAAGTTGATTTTTTTTCATGACAAATATATCAAGATATATAATATTTAGGAAAAACTTATTCATTTGTCCTTATTGTTTCACAAATTAGATCATGTGATTTTGTTTTCTTTTTTATTACGTCATTTTAGTGCATTTTCTCATAGTTTATTTAGAGTTTATGTGAATACTAATTAACCGACACGTAAATTATCACTAAATACAAAAATAAAAAGACATTTTTTAAAAAATAAAATTCATTCATTACCAACATAAATATAAACAAATATTATAAAAATAATTGTCCCCTTACATCTACATACGTATTGTTTTAGATTCATGGGACAAAATTAACTGAGGTGTATATTGAGTGAAAATCATATTATCAATTACTAATTAATGTTGTTTGTCTTATAAATTAACAAATTATTAGTACGTGAACAAATACTTATAATTGACAAAATTATAATGACCCAATAAAAAGAAAAAGATTATAAAAATTTAATTAAAATGCAGTGAAATTATATAGGAGCTTGCATAGTAATTTTATTAATCATGTCGAATTTCAAAGTTGAATACCCTTTATACAATACTGTTTATATTTTTATAAGTAAAAATTAATAGTTGATTTTTATGTTTTTTCCATAAGATAAAGAAACATTACTTTGCATACAAACTCTTTTTTTTTAAAAAAAAAAAAATTCCTTTCCCTTTTTCAATCTACTCCATAGTGTGAATCAAACCAGTTCTTAAAAAAAAAAAAATCCCAAATGATTGGAAATAAGATTCCGGTTTCAACTAAAATTTTTTAAAATTTTCTAAATGAGTTTTTTTTAAAAAAAAATCTAAAAGAGGTTGACTTGCACATAGTCAAAGATTATTGAAGAAAAACAATATTTGTTTTACATTACTATGCTGAATATAGTAGAACTAAGATAAAAATAAAACCAATATAATAAGGATAGACCAAATTATCTTTCATAGCAAAATATAAAGTAAATCATTCTTTTTATCTTCTAAAACAATTTTGACTTTATATATACATATATATATATATATATATTATTCCATAATTGACATAGCTTATTAAGAAAAAGAAAATTTTTATCGCAAAAACTCAAATCACCAGAAGTTTGTCTAAAATTTGTTATAAATCCATCAAAAAATTTGTTTTTCTTGATAGCATAGACTAAAACAATTTCAATTCTCTCAAAAACTTAATGAAATGGAAAAGGAAATGTAATCAAATTTATGTCAAGAAAAAAGAATTTTAAATGAGTCTTTTGTTAAGAGATGAAATATAGACTGCTATGTAACTGCCAAACAGGGGGAAATCAATGGATTTTGAAGCCAAGTAATTTAATGTTTTGTATTCAAAGAATTTCAATTTTTAATTACAGTTAAGTAAAATATTAAATTAAGACGATAATTAGCTGTAACTATCTATATATTAATGACAGGGTTAGTTAGTCACAATATAAACTCATGAACAATAATTTGAAGAAATACAGTCTTATACTCCTATAAAGATTATATCATATATTATTTTCAGCAAATAATGTACTTTATTTATTAAAGGAATGATGGCAATACATTAGACAACTATAGCTGACAATTTCAAACTATTTTCTTCTTTTTTTTGCCATCCAAACAACTTAATAAACCTAGAGACAATAACTTATCTTTATTTAAACCACAAATTTAAAAGAAGTAAATAAAAAAATGACCTTATAAAAATTATTATTCCTTTCAGCATCATAGTCCCCTATTAGCTTGCACTTGCATGAAAATTAAAAAGAAACGACACTAAATAAAATAATCACAAAAAAATTGTTGAAACTCCTAATTAATTAGCCCTTTTTTAATTGTTTTTCCCCATAACTTATCAGCCTCATGATGGGATCATTAAAATTTGTGTCCTTTATTAGGTAAAATTGCCTTTCTTGAAAAATAAATATTTTCATGGAAGAAGGTTTTCCTATTCTCATGTTAAAACAAATGTACTAAACTCTCTTTTTTTGGCTTGAAGAGAATGGAGAGAGGAGAAAGAAGAAATTTTTTTATTGAGTTTGATTTAAAAGAAAAAAAAGATAAGTGGGGTTATAAAATTTTAATAGAGAAAAAAATGTAAAGAAAATTAGGTGAAAATTTTCAACCCGTTATTTCTCCATTTTTAAATCGAAATCAATAAAATTTTCCATCTCTCCCTCTCTCCTCCATTCCCCTCAAACAAAAACAAAAAAGCATGTTAAAACAACAACAACTGTTATTTTATTAAATGGTGTTAGCCATATATAGCATATAGATGATGCTATTGTATTCTATTAATAACAAAATTCTTGAATATATGATAAACCAAAAAACACCTCATTCAATAAATATAATAAAAATAACAAATTACCTCATATATGAATGGGTTGTAATTGTTCAATTTTGACCATAGCTCATATTGTCTTCAATATCATATTTCTTACTCTTTTTTGAGTTTGCAGTCATAACAGTTTTATAAGTCTTACCATAACTAGCATGTTTGGCAAGAGTTGATTTCTTACTCCCATTTGAGCTTGAAACTTGAGAAGAGCTCGTATAGGGATTACTATACCCCATATGGTCTTTAAGATCTTTATTTTTGCGCCTTCCCTGATAATCACTCTTTTTGCCGAAACAACAACACATAGCAACACTAAATATTTTGGGATTTATTATCTTTGTTTCTTCACTTATCTTGTTTTACTCTTTGCCTTCAATTGTGGAATTTGTTGTTGCATTTATAGAGATTTTAGACGTATGTATGCAAATGAATATTTTTGTGAAAATGTGTCTAAATTACTTGAAAGTTTGATCAAAATTTTCTCAAGTTTTCTTCAAAGCCTTTCAAAATTGTTAAAATGCCTTAATGAAGTTTGCTTGTTCACATAGTAGTATGTTAATTAGGGTTTATGTGAATACTAATTAAGCGAAATGTAAGTTGTCACAAAATATAAAATAAAAAATATTTTTTAAAAAATAAATGATATAATTAAATTTAATAATTATCAATATAAAAATAAACAAAATTATTATGCTTATAACCGTCTTCTTGCATTTATATATATAATCAATAATTTATTTAGATCCAGGTTGCAAAATTAATTCAAATGTTTGTTGGGTCAGAGCCACATGACCCCCTTACAAATTAATAAATTATGAATATTTGAACAATTACTTATAATTGATCAATTATAGAGATTTAATAAAAAAACTTTAAGAATTTAATTAAAAGTAAAGTAAACTATTGGGCCTTCCAAATTAATTCTTTTTCTATTTAAACTTCGTATAATGGTTAAAAATACAAATTTACAATATAATATTTAAATACTACTGTTATGAAAAATTATTATTAATACATCCTTATTAAACTTTCATAAGAAAACTTAAAAAGTTAATTTTGAATTGACCTAATCAATGTCTTCTTATTTTTTTTCTTTATCCGTTTAAGAGAATTTTTTCATGTGAGTTGTACTCTCCCCTTTCATACTTTCTTTTTATTTATAGATTAGATAACTAATTTAAAAATATTAAAAAAATTAGTTAAATTATTTTTTTAAATACTCCCTGTAGTTATTTTTATTGAAAACAATTTCTATAATGAAAACTAATTAAGAGTGATAGTTTGAAAACAAAAATTAGAAGATAAAGTGATTAAGTTTTTATATTTATGATTAAAATAAACTCTAAATTAACTCCTATATTTATATTTAAGATCGAATAGATTATTATAGAATTTTTTATCGGCTTTCCAAGTTTGCTTATCCACATGGTCAAATAGATGTAATGTTCATGTATGGTTCATTTATCTAGACACAACCCATTTTCCCCCTCTCAATATGTTTATAACATCATACATACATGCCTGCCCATATTATATATGCTATATAAATCATTCATTTACTAATATTATTTAGCTAAATTTATCTTTAAAACTTTCTTATGAACATCTTCATAACCTTTTCCTTTTAACAGAAAATTTAACGAGAAAATGTTAATTTAAAAGAATGAGAGTACTCGCCATTTACAGTAACAACTTACTAGCTCTTACCCCAAACTTGTTATCCATTCTTTTTCCCTTTTGATCCCCAACCATGGTATTAAAATCAAACTTGGATTGTATAGTCAAACCAATGAACCAATTGAACCAGTTTCTTTGATCAAGTCATTCAAGAATTTTGGACCAATTGATTCAGTTGAATTATATATATATTTTCTCTTTTGGTAGAACTTGGAAACAATACCATTTTGGGTTAAAAATTGGGAAAACCTATTTATAAATAGCTATATAATTTTATTTTATTCTATTGGCACAGCTAAAAATCCCTATATAACGGTATTAAATAGGGTAGAGTTAAAGGATTTAATTAAGAGAAAAAAATATAGTATAAAATTAAAATCTGAAAAAAAAAATATAAGTACCTATAAAATAATTATCCTTAAAAACATAACAAGTCGTCGAATTTATATTTTAATAACTTTGTTAGATTATAGGAAATATAACATAAAAAGATTCTAAAAAATAGGAAAATCTAAATTGAGACTTTAATACAAATAATAGAGGTGTGAGGATCTATTCTAGAATTTTTGAAGTTATGCATGAAAAGACTAAAATGCCCTCCATTGTTTGTTTCTCCCTCACTCTTCCATTATCAAACATAGTGGTCTATTCAAATGTCGGTGTGGCCACCTCTACCACCACTCACAAATTTCTCTAGTCACATGAGGTTCGACTATATATGAAGGACTCCACTCTCCATCTTCATCGTTCCCTTCCTCCCTCATACCTCCATCATCGTTTCTTCACATTCCTCTCTAAAGCATTCATCGATGACTGTGTGGTAAGGATGATGGCTGCGGTGTAACATCAGTGAGAAGAAGGCAAATGCTCATTGAAGAAGAAGGCAAAGGTCGGAGGGGTGCTTGCCAATCTCAGTCTCAGTTGCAACCTCTCCCTTCACAGGTTGCAAATTATGTGGTTTCAAAATAGAGGAGCTATTGAATTGATTACTATATGTGGGAATATTCCAAAGAATGCTAAAGTGAATTGTAGTCATGCTAATAGTTTGAGAGACAAGTTTGACTATGACCTATAGTTGGAACCTTATTTGGAAAATTCTTCTAAATTTGATGTGAGATCAATATCTATATTGGATTGGATCCTAACTATGTTATTCATTCATATTTTGGCATATATTCTTCAATGGATTTTGGATATTCACTCGTTATGTGATATGTGTGTCTCAATACCTATTATTTCAATCTTTATTTGGACTCTCGATGACAACACCGTAAATTCTTCCTATAAGAGCAACTATAACTTAGACTCCTATGATGAAAACAAAAAATTCTCTCAGACAAAATTGGTTATACTTTAGTCTAAAGTTCTAGGTCAATGGGAATATATAGACGTTATGCATATGGTATTTTTGCTACTGATAAAGTTCTAGCTCAATGGAGAATATATCCCAACAAAACTTTTTGCAACCTTCAATCAAAAGTCGGCCTCCTAGAAGACCTAGGGCTACAAAGGTTGAATCACAATTCCAAAATAAAAAGATGCACTACTACTGGTTTGAATCATACTCCAATCATGTAAATGGTTAACTGTATTGACCATGTTGGTTTTTGGTTAATGGCCATGTTGATTTTTGATGAATGGTCATTTGGTCTTAGGTTAACGGGCATGTTGGTTTTTGGTTAATGCCTAAACTAAAGTTGTTATTTTTTTGTAAGTACTGTATAGTCAATTTGAGGACGGTTGGATGATGTCATTGACAAGGGAAAATTTGTGGAAGCATCAGTTAATGTGTACTTGTCATTGAACATGTGTAATTCAGTATTGTAATGTAGTTGTTGGTTTTTGGTTAATGGCTACTCTGAAGGTGTTATTGTATATTCTAGAATTGTTTGTAAGAATATGTTATTCATTATGTTAATACCTATATTATTCTAGTTAATAGTACATACATATTTTCAGTGTAGTAAATGTCAATTTGAACTCTAAATAATGACTTGATAATATCGAATCCATTGTTGATAACAATTATTTTTTTCTTGCTAATCCCTATATCGTTCTATTTAATAATGCCTATTTATTTTTAGTGTAATATGTCAATTTAGATTCTAAAAAGTAACTTGGTAATATCGAATCTATTGTTGGTAATATCTATTTTATTATTATTAATACATATATCATTTTTCACGTTGCATTGTAATATCTTTAATTTTGTTTATAGGTTTTCTATCTTTTATCTTTTTAAAAATATGTTTTTTAATGATGTAATAGAATATTATTCAATCGAGTTTGAAATAGTTCCTTTTTTAGTCTTATTTATTTTTCTAATATCTACGTTCAGTTAATGGTTAAGAATAGCTAAGACTATCTTGAGTTAAAATTAAGGCTAAAATACACAAACTATAGTTCAGTAGTACATAACCTTCTTAATCATTAAAATTTTAAATAAGCATCTCCATGTTTTGATTATTAAGACCCTGCTATTTAAATTACCGTTAAACTTAATAGTTTTTGCCATGTTATAATTTTTATATTTTTAATTCTATATTACTTCATTTAAAAAAATAACATTTGGCACTTGACATATAATTTTAGTTTTTTTCAAACACTTTACGTTTGACATGTAATTTAAAGTATTTTCTAAATATTAAAAAATATAAAATACTTAAAAAAGCATTTAAAATATTTATTTGAACTTGTTTAGATAAAAAATTATATTGAAATTGCCAAGTGTTATTTTTCAAAATTATATGTAAATTGACAAATGTTATTTTTTGAATGGCGTGGTATATAATAAAAAATATAAAACTTATGATATGACAAAAACCATTAATTTTAACAACAATTTATACATAAGCATAAAAATTTTCAAAAATATTTATTATATACAAAAATATGCTCCATTTCTAAGGAACTAATTAATTGCCTATTTTTCTAGAATAACTAGAAATAATTAATTGGTTATTTAAATTATGTCTTTTCTCTAATAATTTATCGCCCTTATGTCAATGAGAATAACCTAAATCAGAATATTGCTGCTCTATTTATACAAAATTTGTAGATTATGGTATACTCTATGTGTGTAAAAATTTATCAGATTTTTTTCACCTATAAAATTTTGAATGGAGGACATTCTTCAACCACCCAAGTTATATTATTCCATGTATGTAAGAAAAACCATACAAGGGGTTTATTTTAATTATAAATATATGGCTCTAGTTCATTTGTCTTCTAATTTTATAATTTTTCCCTAAACTCTATTGCTTTGCCCATGATATAAGTGGGTTCTATCAAAAGGTAGTTATAACTAACATGATTAGGAGTGATATTATAGAGAAAACAAATCATATTTATTATAAATAATTTAACTAATTTCTTTAATATATATAAATTAATTATTTAGTTCTTATATTAAAAATCGGAGAGAATATATTGTAACAAGGTGATATTAAAATTTCTCCTTTCCCCTCACATCCCCTCTTTTCTGTTGAACCAAACATACATATAAAAATATAGAAACATGAACAGAAATTAAAAATGAAACCAATATATAAAAAGACTTGACCAAATTATCTTCCATAGTAAAATATCAAGTAAATTATTCGTTTCATAATTATAAACAAATATTATGTACATAATTATCTCCTTGCATCTACATACGTATTGTTTTAGATCTATTTAACAAAATTAACTCATGTATATGTTGACTGAAAGTCATATTATCAATTACTAATTAATATCATTGGTCTTATAAATTAACAAATTATGAGTATATGAACAAATATTAATAATTGTTGAAAGTATAAATACCCAATAAAAAGAAAAATGTATAAAAATTTAATTAAAATGAATTGAAATTATATAGGAGCTTGCGTATTAATTTTCTTTTAATGTTTATTGTGCTCTTGGCATCATTATTTAACAATAATAATTGATTTTTACGTTTTTACCCACAGAAAGAAAACATTATTTTGCATTCAAACTTTTTTTAAGAAAATTCCGTTCACTTTTTCAACCTACTTTGTTGTGTGCATCAAAATATCAAATGAGTGGAAATGAGATTTCAGTTTCAATCAAATTTCTTAAAATTTTATAAATGAGTTGACAGCCATATAGTTAAAGTCAAAGATTTATGAAATAGATTGTGTATTACTATATAACTTCTACTATTAAATATGTTATGAAATTAAGAGGTTGTTTATGAAATGTTCATGAAAAAGAGTTGCATATTTTATTTTTACTAATTTGCAATACATACTTATCACGTTTTAATTTATTTTTAGATACCCTTTCGAAGTTAAACTAAAAATTCCTTCTCTTTTTCAATCTACTTCCTTGTGTGAATCAAACCAGTTCTAAAAAAATTAAAATCCCAAATGAGTGGAAATAAGATTTCAGTTTCATCCAAAATTTCTTAAAATTTTCCAAATGATTTTTTTTTATGAAAACAAATTTGTAAATGAAGTTGACTTGAACGTAATCAAAGATTATTTATGAAATGGATTGTATATTACTATAATTTCTACTGCTAAACATGTTATGAAATTAAGAGGGAGTTTATGAAATGTTCATGAAAAATAGTTGCATATTTTTTCCAATTTATATATATATATATATATATATATATTTATGCACCTATCACAGTTTTATTTATTTTGTTTTTCAAGCAACAATGCACTTAATTAAACGAAGTAAAATTTGAAGGTTAAATTTCCTTTACTAAGTTAAAGTCAAAAAGACCCAATAAAAGAATATAAACGTGAATGAAAATTAAAATGGAATGGAATGATATTAAATAAGAAAAACAATATTGTTTTTTGAGTAGGACAAAGATAAAAATCAAACCAATATAATAAGAATATATGAAATAATCTTTCATAGTAAAATGTAAAGTAAATCATTCTTTTCATCTGCGGAAACAATTTTAACTTTATATAAATATATATATTATTCCATAATTAACATAGCACATTAAAAAAATCGAAAATTTGTGATGAAATTTTTTATTGCAAAAGCTCAAATCACCACAAGTTTGTCTAAAATTTGTTATAAATCCATGAAAAATTTTGTTTTTCTTGGTAGTATGGACTACGAAACAATTTCAATTCTCTCAACGGCTTAATGAAATAGAAAAGGAAATGTAATCAAATTGATGTAAAAAAAAAAGAATTTTAAATATGAGTCATTTGTTAAGGGATGACATTTCAACTGCGATGTAACTATCAAGACTTTTTCATAGACTTGAAGGAGATTTTCGCCTCTGTATCCATCTCCCTCTTATAGGCAACGAGAAGTAGGATGAAGGAAGCAAGATGTTTTGTGTCCATTGTATTTATTTTTCTAGCTTGAGTTAATGAACTTAGATATCATAAAAAAAATATTTAAAATATGGTAAGTCATTTTCATTTCCTTTCGTTTGTTTTTCTTAGAAGCAAACATGCCGCTAGTTGTTCTTTTAAACAATTTTAAAATGACCAACATAAATAGGGTACTTCATTTTCATTTCCTTTAGCAAGATTTATGAAAGGGTTATTTCTTAGCTATTGTTTAGGCCTTGGGGATACCCTTAATGTACACGACAAAAAAGTAAAAATAATGTTGTGCCTTTCACGTATTTTTTTAAAAATAACTTTATTATCTAAAACATAACAAATTTATAAATTTAAATATAAACAGTCTAAATTAAATTTTATTGATCATATCTCAGTGCTACTTATGGTTAGCATGAGTGTCAAAACTAAAAACTATTAAGGCCATATTCGCTCCTCTATTTATTTTTTCTTTGTTTTGTTTTTAAGAATTAGTAGAGCATTTAAAATATGTTAATTTAAAGACTAAACAGGAGAAATCGATGGATCTTCTAGCCTAATAATTTAATGTTTTGTATTCAAATAATTTTAATTTTTAATTACACTTGAATAAAACATTAAATTAAGACGATCATTAGTTAGTTAGTTAGTCATAATATAAACTCAAGATCAATAATTTTAAGAAAGATAGTCCTATGCTCCTATAAAGATTATATCATATATTATTTTATTCAAATAAGTTATTTTATTTATCCAAGGAATGATGGCAATACATTAAAGAAGAATAGCTGACAATTTCAAACTATTTTCCTTTTGTTTTTGTTTTATTTTTGTATTTATTTTTTGCAATCCAAATGACTTAATAAATCTAGAGACACTAACTTACATTTATTTAAACCACAAATTTAAAAGAAATAACTTGATATTCCTTCTAACATCATAGTTTCCCATCAATTTTCACCTGCATTGAAATTAAAAATAAAAGGCATTAAATAAAATAATCATAAAAAAAGTGTAGAAACTCCTAATTAATTAGCCTTTTTTCAATTGTTTTCCCCCATAACTTATCAATCATGATGAGATCATTAAAATTTGTCTCTTTTATTAGGTAAAATTGACTTTCTTAAAAAATAAAGGTTTCTATGGAAGAGAGTTTTCTTATTCTCATGTTAAAACAAATAGATCAAGCTCTTTGTTTGGCTTGAGAAGAACGGAGGGAGGAGAAAGAAATTTTTTATTGAATTTGATTTGGAAAAAAAAGAATTAATGGAGTTATAAAATTTTAATAGAGAGAAAAATGTAAGAAAAATTAGTTGAAAACTTTCAACACTATTATTTTCTATTATTTTAAATCAAAATTGATAAAAAATTTCATCTCTCTCTTCTCCATTCCCCTCAAACAAGAAGAAAAGGTTAGAAAATTTAAATCACATAAAAGTATGTTAAAAATGCAAGCCTTATTTTATTAAATAGAGTTAGATATATATATCATATATATACGATGTTATTGTGCTCTATTAATAATAAATTTTTTGAATATATGATAAACCAAAACATTTAATTCAATAAGTAAAATAAAAGTAACAAATTATCTTACATATGAATGGCTTGTAATTGTTCAATTTCTACTATATCTTATATTGTCTTTAATATCAGATTTCTTATTCTCTCCTGAATTTGAAGTCTCAGCGGTTTTATAAGTGTTATTATAACTAGTATGATCTGCAAGAGTTGATTTCTTATTTTGATTTGAGCTTAAAGTTTGAGAAGAGCTCTATTTGGAATAACTAGTAGCATATCTCCCTTTTTGGACATTTTGCCTTAACAACAAAATATAGCAATACTAAATATTTTGGGATTTATAATCTTTGTTTCTACCTTATCTTGGTTTGCTCTTTGCCTTCGGTTGTGGAATTTGTTGTATTTATAGAGATTTTAGATGTGTGTATGCAAATGAACATTTTTGTGAAAATGTGTCTAAATTACTTGAAAGTTTGATAAAAATTTTCTAAGGTTTTCTTCAAAGCCTTTCAAAATTGTTGCATTTTTTGTGAAAATGCCTGAATGAAGTTTCCTTGTTCACATAGTGGTCAAAGGTTAATGAAAAGTTCCTACAAATGCAAACTCTTGCGAAGATTTGTACAAACTAAGAAGTGTATATATGCAAATGAAAATTTTGTGAAAAATGTGTCCAAATTTCTTGAAATTTTTTACCAAATTATTTTTGTTACAAATGAGGGTTAAACCCAAAGTACAAACTAAATTAACTAATGGAAAATAATTCCTAAACTCTCTTTAGCCACTAATGCCTCCAAATAAGATGAGCAAGTTTCCAAAAAAGATGACTTGGATAATGCTTGTTTAGCCAATAAATCTATAACATGATTAACCTTCATAAGATAAAACATTATTTTGCATTCAAACTATTTTTTTTAATTCCTTTCCCTTTTTCAATCTACTCCATTGTATGAATCAAACCGGTTTTAAGAAATTAAAATCCCAAATGATCGGAAATGAGATTTCAGTTTTAACTAAAATTTCTTCAAATTTTCTAAATGAGTTGACTTGCACGCAGTCAAAAATTTATGAAATGGGCTGTGTATTACTATAACTTATGCTGCTAAACATGTTATGGAATTAAGAGGGAGTTATATGAAATGTTCATAAAAAATAGAAAAGGAGCTGTAATTTTTTTCTAATTTATGTTAATATACCCCTATCACAAGTTTATTTATTTTTATTGACAACTATTTCTATTAATGAAAACTCGGAATTAGAAGTGATAGTTTGAAAAAAATTATAAATTTAAAAGATAAAGTGGTTGAGTTTTTATATTTATGATTAAAATAAACTTCAAATTAACTCTAATATTTAAAATCGAATAGAGTATTATATATTTTTTTCCTCGTACTTTCCATGTTTGCTTATCCACATGGCCAAATAGATGTAATGTTCTTGTATGTTTCATTTATCTAGACACAATCCATTTCCCCCCTCTCAATATGTTTATAACATCATACATACATACCTGCACATATTATATATGATATCTAAATCATTCATTCACTAATATTATTTAGTTAAATTTCTCTTTTAAACTTTCTATGAACATCGTCATAACCTTTTCCTTTTAAGAGAAAATTTAATGAGAAAATGTTAATTTAAAAAATGAGAGTGCTCGCCATTTACTGTAACAAGTTACCAGCCCTTACACCACAGTTGCTTTTGATTCTTTTTCCATTTTGATCCCCAACCATGGTATTAAAATCAAACTTGGATTGTATGGTCAAATCAATGAACCAATTGAACCAATTTCTTTGATCAATTTGTTATAGAATTTTGGACCAATTGATTAAGTTGAATTTTACGTATATTTTTCTCTTTTGTTAGAACTTGGGAACAATGTCATTTTGGGTTAAAAATTGGGAAAACTTATTTACAAATACCTATATCATTTAGTTTTATTTTGTTAGAACTATTAAAAACTCCTATATAAGAGCTTATGGTACTAAATTGGGTAGAGTTAAATGATTTAATTAAGCAAAAAAATACACGTTATAAAATTAAAAATTAAAGAAAAAAGTAGGTACCTACAAAATAATTTTCCTTAAAAATATAACAAGTCGTGGAATTTATGTTTTAATAACTTTGTTAGATTATGGGGGAAATGACCAAAAAAAGACTATGAAAAATAGAAAAATCCAAATTGGGACTCTAAAATTTGCAAATAACACATAGGTGTAAGGACCCATTATAGGATTTTTGAAGTCATGGATGAAAAGACAAAAATACCCTCTATTGTTTTATTCTCCCTCACTCTTCCGTTATCCAACATAGTGGTCTACTTCAAATGTAGGCGTGATCGCCTCTATCACCACTCCTAAATTTCTCTAGTTGCATGAAGTTCAACTGCATATGAAAAGCTCCACTCTCCATCCTCGTCATTCCCTTCATCGCTCACACCTCTATCATAATTTCTTCACTCCATCTTTGTGACTCTTCTTCTCTCGACAGCCTACATTCCTCTCTGAAGCAGTCATCGACAACTGTGTGGTAAGGATGACGGTGGTGATGTAACATTAGTCAGAAGAAGGCTAGTGCTCACTAAAGAAGAAGGCAAAGTTTGGAGGGGGAGGTTGCCAATCTCAGTTTCAGCTGCAACCTCTTCCTTCATAGGTTGCAAATTATCTGGGTATTTGATTTAAGATACATGGAGTTATAATAGAATGTTTATAATAATCATTCTAATTGAAATATATGTTTACGTGTTGTGTGGATTCTTGGTATTCTTAGAGCTATTTAGTTACTTTCCTTTCATGATATTTGTATGCATGTTAGCATCGAGAACACATAAAAGCGTTTTAGAAAAAGAATTAATAATGAAATTAAATTAATAAGGAATTTTTGAACGTAAGAAGACTTGTAGATTCTCAACTTGTTTCATAAGAATGTGAAAAAGAAGACAACATATGATTGATGTTTTGATTGAGGATACAGAAATATTGATGTTTCATAAAGACAACATATGATTCAAAGTTAGAAAGTTGCATTGGGAGGCTATTGAAGGTTTAGCTAATTGGATCATAAGACGAGTTTTTTGAGGATTTTAGAAGTAAATAGTAAAATTATTTATGATATTACTTTATGATTAGGATTGTCAGTGTTGAAAAAAAATAAACAAACAATCAACTTATAATTGTGGTTATGAGTTAGTGAAATTCAAAGGGATGGTATATTAGAGAATACCATTAGAAAATAAAATAAGGAAGTTTTATAGTATGCTGAATTTTGGAGATAAAATTCACAAAAGGAGGGAAGAGTTGTAATATCTCAATTTTTATTTAAGCACAATTTAGATGTTATTTATCAATAACTGAAGGTTTATAATAGATTAAACACACTGTTTAAAGTTTAAAAATATATAAAATTAAGAAAATTAGATTACCAATTGTTAGGAATTTTCTATAAAAGGTTGAAGAAATTATAGGGATTTAAGGGTGAATAAATAATTAATAATCATCTTAAATGGTTAATGATATACACATATAGGTAGATAGGAGATAGGGGAATTTATTTATAATCATAATATTATACGTATATCTTTGGTTAAATATACATATTTATAGTATAAATATATATAGGGAATATATATATCTATAAGGAAAAATAAATGGTGTTTTATCATTTAGAGATTATATATGGCGCCTTCAATTATATTCGTCATTAAATTATCTTATGTATTCATATTTTATGATGCCATCTTAGGATAATTTTTATAAAGAGAATTATCTGTTGATCTATTAGCATAATGAGATTTTTGGATGAATGTATCAATTAGATTATCCTAAGATATTATTTCAAATTGTAATTCATAAAAAAATATAAGATTGGATATAGGAGTAAGATAATAATAATACTGAAAATAATAACAGTAGATTAGATAATATTAGAATTTTAAACCTTATACATATATCAGTACCCTGAAACCTAATCTCTACCTCTTATTGCTGTCCAGTTTCTCCATCCATTCCCATCATACTATCATTGAAGTTTTTGAGTAACTTTTGTTAAAGCAGCATTTTGTTTTTAATTGATATTGTTGTACATGGGGCCACTATACTAGTGGCAATTATTCCTTACTTTAGCGAGATGTAACTACTTTCTACTTGTTATACATACTAATGTCTTGCTTGTGAGAACTTTTGGTTTATTAAACTATTAGAATGCTTTGGAATTATGTTAATATATATAAAAATAAAATTGTCTCGTGGGACTTGTATTTTAAAAAGGTCATTCTTGGAAATTATAATATCGTGTTGAAAATGATTAAGGAAAATGATTAAGGAATTTAAAATTGATCACTTGTTGTGTGTTGAGCACAATGCATATCATGGAAATTGGTAAGTGGATTGTGATGGTTACCGTTATGTGACGAGGCCTTCATTAATACATAATGGTTGGCTTTTGTCCTATCAGTTTACTGAGGAATTTACCCCAACAGTTTACTGAGGGGCTAGATACACCTACCTATTTGCTGAGGGAGAATGAACCCAAGATCTGGTCTATTGTTCTATAGATTTTGGCCAATTCATAACATTTGACTGATTAGCTCTTTGAGTGACCAGTCATATGGTAGTTATCACTAACCCATGGGTTCAGTCGGTAGGTATAAGGAGATTCAGTTGGTTTTATGGGAGGAAATATATTGGTTTCACTACTGGTAAAAGTTCCTTTAACAGTGGTTAAAAGTGACTTTTAATTGAAGTTTTGTGAGCGGCGTGAATTCTACCACCGTTGCAAGTCTACCTTTTAATGGTAGTTTTGTAACTATCGTTAAATGTATGACTTTTAACAGCTGTTATGGAAAAAAATCATTGTTAACTATATAATATTTAATGGCGATGACAATGAAATCATTAAAGGTCATACCTTTAACGGCGTTTTTGGGTAAAAATCATTATGGTAAGGTTAATTTTGTTTTATTTTAGTTTTTAATCTTTCCATGGTGGTTCTCAATTTAACTATCATGGAAAGTTATTTTTTTTGTTAATTTTTCATTTAATATCATCCTGCATTTAGAATAATTAAGACAAACCAATTTCTATGTAGCAAAGTATGAAGTAAGTAATGCGCAAATCCAAATTAAATGGTAATAAAATAATCCAAATTGGTAATCTTGCAATGAGCCAAATAGGTGTTTGTACATAATTGATAACTGTCATTTTAATTATCAAACAAATTAAGCTAACCAATAGTAAAGTGAAGCTAACCTAAGTCGATTCACAAGGAGCCTAAATGGATGCTAAAGTCTCTAATTAATCTAAAGAGCCACAAATTAACAAATTAATCAGATGATTTGTGATATGAACTATTGACTAAATTCTGAATATAAATCCTACGCTATTGTTTTTTATTTTAGGTGTTTGTAATGATGAAATGTATCAATGACAAGTATGTTCCCTTAAAGATTACCTTACTTTAATTATCCACAGAATATTTAGAGTTAATTAGTTGAATTATAATATGTTAGCTAATAACTCGCCAGCTAAAATCTCAATCAAAGCTACAACTCGTAGACATTGAATAGAGAAATAAGAATCATTCAACTCAAGAGATAGAAGAAGATGAATTAAATATATACAATTATACTCTATTTTAGAATTGCTCTAATTAACTACAACCGTGTCCAACTCGATCCAATGATGAAAATCAATCAAAGCATCAATTATGAAGAAATAGGAAATTCAACTCGGTTCCCTAATCATTAATCATCTACTAACTCTAATTGAATCAATAATTCTAGAATTAACTACATAAACTTGATACAATCAAATTTGGATTAAAGACACAATAAACTCCCTGTTCAACTCAAGGATTCTGGTTCAGCATTATCTCTGAGAGAGCACAGAAACTCTAGCCTTCCATTGCCGTCAAGACTTCAATAACAGCAGTAAAACCAGCAGTAGTCATGATGAATGTAGAAGGAGAAAATGAAGATAGATACTGAACTTTCCTCTAGTTCTATTGCCTATAATAGAGGAAAGTTACGGATAGAAAGAAAAAGAAAATAGAGATGGAGAGAGAGAGAGAGAGTATGGCGTGTGGAATGGAATGAGTTCTGGATAGAATGGAGTGTGGGATATGTGAATGAAAGATAGAGTTGCGGATGTGTGGGATATGAAGGAAAATGCGATATGGAATGATGTTTGTATGGATGGATATATAGGATAAGTGTGAAATGAGTGAACTGATATGATGAGCTAGTGTGAATGTGATCTAGCTGAATGAGTGGGCATGTGTTCTACATGACAAATGACTGTGGTGCGTGAGAGTCCCTTCAGATGGTGTGCAGTGACGTGTGTCATGTGTGAATCCAGTCTCCTCTTCATTACATGCTTTCCACCAGCTGTTAGCCCACTTGTTTAGTCCAACACATGCTTAATTTTCTCTTGCCCAGCTGTCAACTAACCTCCGTCCAATCTATTGATTACTGCATTCCTGTAATGGAAATTTAATAGATTATTTATCCAATTAATCACTAAAATTAATTTCCACTTTTCCATTTTTTATTTTATTTATTAATTGCTCAATATATTGATAAATGGGGATAAAAATCAATAATAAAACTCTCTTTAAACACACTAAAATCAATACAAATATGAGTTTATCAATTTCCCCACACTTAGCTTTTTCACTCTAAGCAAAATTATAGATCAAAATTGAAATTCAAGCCCTCATGTTTAGCAAATTTAGCAAAACAGATTTAGAATAAACACTTGCAATAATCAATCTTTTCTCTTCAATTGCAACATTTCAAACTAATCTCATATCCATCAAAGAATCTAACTCATGCAATTAAATCATAGTAAGCAATTAGGTGAGATTTCCTCACAAGGTGTAGTGTTTCACTCATTCTCTTTTAATTTCACTCAACTATCTAGCTTAGGCTTCCCACAGGCTTGTAATCATCCTACATGTCCACCACTTCATGCCACAAGATTTGTGAATCAAAGGGTCTTTATTAGGTTATAATGTTAGAAAGGCTAAGTGATGAAATGGAAATGCATGTCAATGATTAATGAAATATTGTACATGATCTTACTTCTTCAAGCTACTTCAACACTTAATCACAATTTGAACTGTGCAATTGCATAAAGTATCAGTCATAAGCTAACTTTCCTTCATTGAACATCACATCTTGTCAACTTGTCTATCTTTTATTTCTCTTTTATCTTTTCTTTCTCTTTTTTCTGTACTTTTTCTTTATGTTTTTCTTTTAACTATTGAACTGATAACAATACATTGAAGTTCAAATATTCAACAAGTGGTACAACTTTAACATTTATTTAACAATTAAAGACTTACTACAGTAGCAAATATACTGTACAATATTCATTAATTAAAGATGGAATTTTAAAAGAAAGTGAAGGTCTCAAAGGGGTAAACAAATTATTTAATTTTTATGTGGAAACTGTTTGGTCAAAAGGGTTTTGAAAGAAATGCCCTTATAATATTCATAATTCCAAGAAGCTAATGTGGTTTTGAATTAAAGATTGAGATAAGTTCTACAAAATTACCAAACTATATGGTATCATACAATGTAAATGAGTATCTGTTGGAGGCTCTAAATTCTTCCATATGGCTTACTTTCCCTTATCAATTCACTATAACAAGATTGCATGAATATTAACTAAATACTTGAGATCAATCAGTCATAATGCACAAATCAAGCTTGCCAATGTTCAAAAGTATATGTTCAAAATTCAATTTTGATTCTGTGTCAATAAATTCCATTAGACCAAGCAACAATAAGATGTAACAGATCAATTTTAGTCACGACTAAAAGGACTTTCGATTGCGACTATTGTACATAGAGAAGAAATTTTTAGAAAATAAGAAATATTGGTCACAACATACATGGACACTGGTCGTGACTCATGATCACAGAGAATAATCTTACTAAACACACATGCTCAGGTCGCGACCCAAGTGTTAATCCAGTCATGACCAAAATTCACAGAAAGTTATAGTCACAACAAAGATAAGCACAATTCATTACTAAACATCAAAGATAGGTAACATCAGAAAATATAAACTCATGGTCGCCACAAAAATAGGCATTGGGCATGATTAAGTTTCACATAGAAGAAACTTGAAATATTCGCACACATTAGTCGAGACAAAAACAATACAAGGCCATGACCAAAATACAAAATCATAACATTTATCTGATTTTATTTATCCATTTTACACTCTATTTCCCCACACTTAATTTCTACATTGTCCTCAATGTGAAGAAGTAATGAAACACATGCTAAGGCAGAAGTAATGAAACACATGCTAAGGCTGAAGTAATGAGGATAAAACTGAACCAGAATCCAAGATGAATTTATTAATTTCTATCTACCCCTATTGACTTAGTCTACTCCCCACACTTAATCAAAAATTAAGATCTCAATTATATAAGTAAAACTGTTTAAAGCAGACAATTGTAAGTGGGAAAACAAGAAATGAGACAACCTGAATATCATGGTGGTTTGAAGTTCTCTTTGTACAACTTCAATAAGTGGCCATTGACCTGAAATGTTGTACCATCTACTTCATCTTTTCTTATTGGTATAGCATCTACCCATCTTAAGAGATAATCCATAGCTAGCAGAATAAAGGCATATCCAAAATATAGTGAAAATGGTCTTGATGATGTAACTGCTACATTATCCATTTTTGTCCCTATAGTGAAATCCTCAACAACTATGTCTTTACCTGCACATTTGTCATGTTGGTTCTTTCCAAAGCCTTCATTCAAAAATTTAGTAACAGACAAAGAAATTTCATATTCAATCATATCACTTTCAGCCTTATCAGAATTTTGAAACAACAATTCATGTTCCTCTTTAGCCTCTTCCTTGTATGCAGCATCAAGTGCACTTAAGCCTAATAATGAGTAATCTTCAAATGGATGTATTATTATTTTATAGACATTAAAAGTTATGACATCATCACCCACTTCCATTGTGATACTCTCATTTTTCATGCTTATGATAGTGTTAGCTATTCTAAGGAATGACCTCCTAAACTAATAGGACCCTCTAAGGTTGACTCATGTGACATATCTAAAATATAGAAATATATAGGTATAATCAAGTCTTTAACCTTTACTAATATATCTTCTAATAATCCCTCTGGTTTCCTAGTAGTCCCATCAGCAAGTTGAATTATCATGGAGGTTTCCTTAAGTGAGCCTATATTTATGCCTAATGATGTATAAATGGAGGTTGTCATTACATTAATGGCTACACTAAGATTTAACAAAGAACTATCATACTGAAACTTACCAATGGTGATTGGAATTGTAAAGGAATCTAGATCATTATATTTAATAGGAAGTTGTGGCTTAAGTAAAGCTGACATACTAGATCCTACTTGAACCCTTTCATTTGGCTTACAAATTCTTTTATTAGTACAGAGTTTGTTCATGAATTTTACATACTCAGGTATACTTCTAATCAGATCTACCAGTGGCATATTAATTTCCAATTTCCATAACAGATTCAAAATATCTTGTTCCTGTTTATCTTTCAAAATCTTCTTTGGCCACATATATGCATTAGGAAAAGGTAGGTGTTTTATACTTACCTCTCTATCATTCTGATCTATATCTTCATGCTCCTTTTTATTCTAGTTTCTGTCTAATTTTTTACTTGCACTGTTGGAGCTAGCAACTGTCTCCTGCACAATAGATGGTTTGAAGCATCCTTCAATATGGTTTGCTCATTTTCTTGTTGTAATATCTCCTTCTCTTTATTACTTTATAATTTTGGCATGAATGAAAGTTTTTCTTCAATCAACTCTTGAGTTCCAGATATGTTCTACTGCATATTTGCTTCATTATCCTTCTTATCATTTTCAGTATCAACTTTCCCCACTATTTTTCTACTTCTCAAACTTATAGCATTTATAGCTTTGGGGTTAACAACTGTGTTTGAAGGTAAATTTTCACCAATCCTAGCCTGCAGATCACTTACTTTAGCTAGTTGTGATACATATCTATTCATGTTTGCAACTTTTGTTTCCCACTATTCTATTTTACTCTCCAAGGCAGCAAACTTAGAATCTGTCATTGCTAAGTTATTCTCCACAGTAGATCTTAGGTCCTTGAAGTTAGAACTAAAATTTATATTTATGGAGTTTATATTTGCATTCATGACATTATTGCTCTTGATTATCTCAAATATACCATCATTTTTTCCAATAATAGGTAATTCTATAGGCCTAGAAGATTCAGCCACATGTCTATCATTGTTAAATCTGTTATGCCCAAAATTCCTATCTCTAACTCTATCTCTCCATCTGAAATTGGGATGATCTCTCTATCCTTCATTATATGTGTTGGAGTATGGGTTTCTTTGTGGATATTGATTTAGTTTACTTTGATAGATGGATGATACATCTACACAATGTATAGGACAATTGACACTGGTGCGCATAGGAGAATAACAAAGCTGACAATTAGGAGCAACTAGAGCTTCAGAGTATGTACTTTAAACATGTGAATTGCTTAATTGAGTAGTTAGATTGTTGATCTGAGCATTCATAGCAGCAATTTGAGAAGATAAGCTATTATGATCTTGAGAAGACCTTTCAAAAATATCATGAATTTGTCTAGTATCATAGCCCACATACTACTGGTCATTGCTTACTATTTTCTCAATTAAGTTCCATACTTTATCTGGAGTTAAATCATCAATGGAACCCCCAGCAGCTGCATCCAAATTATTTATGCATGCATAGCACCATCCTGAGTGAAAATACTATACCAAATGCTCACATGGAATCTGATGGTATGGACATCTAGCTAGAAGCTCTTAAAATATTTCCCAAAACTCATAGAAAGACTCTTGATTATACTATTTTATAGCAAGAATCTCCTTTCTCAATGTAGTAGTCTTAGAAATAGGAAAATATCTCTATAAGAAGGCAGTCCTCAAGTTATTCTAGGAGTCTAAGGCTTGATGTGTATGATGTGGTAGCATATAAAACCATTCATTTGCTTTTCTTTCAAGTGTAAAATAGAATACTTGTCTCTTCACAGCATCCATGTCAGCACCTACAATTTCATGGATGAGCAAACCCACTACATAGTCTTCAAATACTTGAAAGGATCCTCACCTGCTAATCCATAGAACTTTAGTAAGTTACTTAACAAAGGACCTTTCAACTCAAAATTAACATGCAAAGTAGGATAAGTACGAAAACGATCAAAGTTTACATTAGAAGAAGTGAGTTCTCTTATACTCCTACGTGCTCTCCTATTATTCATGTTGTTCATTTTGATTATTGTGATTATGCGTATGAGCTTCTCCCTCATTAACTTGTTCTATGACAAAATGATTATCTAAGATATCACCTGATGGAATTTTAATTTTAGCTGCAATAGATTCACCAGAAGAATTAAGCTCAACAATAGAAGCAATAATAGCTTGATTTAAGATTTTAGTTTTCTTAATTTGCCAAAGTGTTCTATTGATTACTTTGTCTAAAGGAAAGAATTCAGAACTTCTGGTCATTCAAATCACACTCAACAATTATGCAGGATTCAAGTATATCACAGATGCAGCAATTTTAAAAATTTAGATCAAGTAATAGCATTTTAAAACACTCAAGTCATGACTAAAAGGTCTATAGGTCGTGACCAACAATCACGGAGAATAGAGATCATGACAAAAATGAAATTCAAGTTGTGACTGTTAGTCACAGAGAGCAAAATTTTTTAATCAGGATTTTTGGTCACGATCAAATGTTACTTTTATTGTGACTAAAAATCACATAGAGCAAATGATTGAGATTTGAAGTTTCTGGTTGCGACCAAATGTCACTCCGGTCATGACTAAAATTCACAGAGAGTAAATTTAAATTAAACACTTATTTTTTATTATGACTTGATGTCAATTTGATTGTGACTAGAAATCACAGAGAAGAAAATTTGATGCAAAAGATTTTTAGTTGCGACCAATAAGTACTCCGGTCATGACTAAAAGTATAGAGAGTAAATCTGAGTTAAAAAATGATTTTAGGTTACGACCAAATGTGTGTCTGGTCCCGACTAAAATTCACAAAGTCTCTCAGAAATCAATTTAAGAACTTTGGTCGAACTAAAAAGGCAAATGGTTGCAACTCAAAAAGACAAAACACTAAATTCGCAGAAAAACTAAAACATCTATCTACTTTTTATGTTTTTGAGACCTAGCAGATTGCTTAGGAAACTTTAACAAGCAAGGCTCCTCGGCAATGGCACTATTTTGATAACTACCATTTTAATTATAAAAAAAACTAAGCTAGCCAATAGTAAAGTGAAGCTAACTTAGGTCAATTCACAAGGAGCCTAAATGGATGCTAAAGTTCCTAATTAATCTAAGGAGCCAAAAATTAACAAATTAATAAGATGATTTATGATATGAACTATGACTAAATTTTGAATGTAAATCCTATGCTATTGTTTTTTATTTTAGGTGTTTGTAATGATGAAATGTATAAATGTCAAGTGTGTTCCCTTGAAGATTACCTTACCTTCATTATCCATAAAATATTTAGAGTTAATTAGTTGAATTAGAATATGTTAGCTAACAACTCGCTAGCTAAAATCTTAATCAAAGCTACAACTAGCATATATTGAATAGAGAAATAAGAATCATTCAACTCAAGAGATAGAAAAAGATAAATTAAACAAATACAACTGTACTCTATTTTAGAATTCCTCTAATTAACTACAACCATGCCCAACTCGGTCCAAGGATAAAAATCAATCAAAGCATTAATTATGAAGAAATAGAAAATCCAACTCAGCTCCCTAATCATTAATCATCTACTAACTCTAATTAAATCAATAATTCTATAATTAACTATATAAAATTGATACAATCAAATCTGGATTAAAGACACAATAAACTACCTGTTTAGCTCAAAGATTCTGATTCAACATCATCTCTAAGATAGCACATCAACTCTAGCCTTCCATTACTGTCAAGACTTCAACAACAATAGTAAAACTAGTAATAGTCATGGTGAGTGTATAAGGAGAAGATGAAGATGAAAGCTAAACTTTCCTTTGGTTCTATTGCCTACAATAGAGGAAAGTTGTAGAGGGAAAGAGAAAGAAAATAGAGATGGAGAGAGAGAGTATAGCGTGGGGAATGGAATGAGTTCTGGATGGAATGGAGTATGGGATGCGTGAATGAAAGATAGAGTTACATATGTGTGGGATCTGAAGGAAAATGTGATATGGAATGATGTGTGTATGGATGGATATATAGGAGAAGTATGGAATGAGTGAATTGATATAATGAGCTGGTATGAATGTGATCTAGCTGAATGAGTGAGCATGTGTTCTGCATGACAAATGGTTGTTATGCTTGACAATCCCTCCAGATGGTGTTCAGTGATGTGTGTCATGTGTGAATCTAGTCTCCTCTTCAGCATATTCTTTCCACCAGTTGTTAGCCCATTTGTTCAGTCTAGCACATGCTTAATCTTCTCTTGCCCAGCCGTCAACTAACCTCCATCTAATATGTTACTTACTGCATTCCTGTAATGGAAATTTAATATATTAGTTATCCAATTAATCACTAAAATCATTTCAATTAATTTCCACTTGTTCCATTTTTAGTTTGTTTATCAATTGCTCAATATATTGATAAATTGAGATAAAAATCAATAATAAAACTCTCTTTAAACACACTAAAATTAATACAAATATGAGTTTATCAATCATATATAGAAGAAGGAAATTGTTAAATGATCATATACTAAAAAAGTTAAAAGGCTATTGACTAAATATGTATAAAAATTTTTGACAAGTAATTCATCTTGAAGGCAAGCTTAGAAGTTTTGTTCTTGTCAAATTATCCATCACTTAGTCGATTAGACCATCTTCATAACTCATGTTGTTATCGAACGACTACAAGTTAAACGTAATAGCTAAGTATTAAATATATTTTAATATAATTTTTAATACATTAAGATTCTATAATTACCATTTTATTAATTAATACACATATTTATAGAAAAGTATAATATTTATAATATAAAATCAAGTCTAATACAATATTTATCTAGTTATAATATATAATTTATAAAAGATTAAGTAATTTATATTTTTTAAATAATTTGACTCATCTTGTTCTTTTTATATCATGATTATTTGTCGATTAAGAAAAGTTTTTTCATAACTATGGTAGTTTTTTTTTATTTTAATAAAGCACTTTTCTATTATAGTCAACTCTTTTAGAATTAAGGAAATTCATTTATAATGACAGTTATATTGTTATGGATTTATATTGTAAACAAAATATGTTAAAATAATTAATAGTAGTTATATTTTAGAAGAATTTGATAGAAAATATTTCCCAACAAATCTTATTGCAACCTCCAATCACAAATCAGCCTCCTGGAAAGCCAAGGACTCCAATCATATTTAAATGGTTTAGTGTATTGTCCATACATGTTCGATTTTGGTTAATGGCCATGTTGGTTTTTGGTAAATGGTCATATTGGTCTTAGGTTAGTGGGCATGTTGCTTTTCGGTTAACGCCTAAACTAAAGTTGTTATTTTTTGTAGGTACTGTATAGTCAATTTGAAGACTGTTGGATGATGCCATTGACAAGGGAACATTAACTGGAAGTATCATGTTAATGTGTACTTGTCACTAAATATGTGTAATTAAATTATTCTAATGTAGTTGCTGGTTTTTGGTTAATGTCTACTCTAAAGTTGTTGTTATATATTCTAGAGTTGTTAGTATGAATAGTTTATTCATTATATTAATACATATATCATTGTAGTTAATATCTATATCATTATAATTAATAATACATACTTATTTTCAGTGTAGTAAATATCAATTTGGATTCTAAATAACGCCTTGGTAATATCGAATCTATTGTTTTTAACACTTATTTTACTGTTGTTAATCCTTATATCGTTATAGGTAATAATGCCTATTTATTTTTAGAGTAGTATGTCAATTTAGATTCTAAATAAAGATTTAGTAATATCAAATCCATTATTGATAATACCTATTTTATTGTTAATATCTATATCATTTTTCATGATGCACTGTATCATTTTAAATTTTGTTTATACATTTTCTATCTTTTATCTTTTTAAAAGGGTGTTTTCTAATGAGGTAATATAATATTATCCAATCGAGTTTGAAATACGTCCATTTTTATTCTTGTTTATCTTTCTGATTCCTATGTTTAGTTGTTAGGAATAGTCAAACCTATTTTGAGTTTAAATTAAGACTAAAATACACAAAACCCTTAAAACTTTAGATCAGCTGCACATAACCTTTCTAACCTTCAAAATTTTAAATTAAGGACTTTAATATTTTATGTTTTGATTATCAAAACCCTACTTTTAAAATTGTTGTTAAAGTTAACGATTTTTTACATTTGATAATTTTTATATTTTTTATTATATATCACTTCATTTAAAAAAAATAACATTTGGCACTTCACATATCATTTTGATTTTTAATGCCATTTCTTGTAAAAGATTTTTGGCTATGAATCTTATACGTAATCATAAATTTTTTATGAGCAACCAAATTGGTTCCCTTATCTATCTTTGTCATATTTTTAATTTATTTAAAAATAGAGAAAATAGTTTTGTCTAATTATTTTGATAAGCAAATTTTCTATATTTTTATGATTTATTTCAACTGAGTCAAATAAGCTTAAGCATGATAAAGAAAAGTTTCTATCCATGTCTAGAAGAAAAGATGAAGCCTTTAGTTCTGTTAAGTCCGGATTCACTCCTTTTCTTTTCTTTTTCTTTTATAAGAATTAATAATCTATTAAAAATATTTTTTATTAGCACAAATCAATAGATTTGTTTTCCAAGTAATTTAACCTTTTGTAGTTTTGTCCAAAAAAAAATTATCTTTTGTAGCCGAATAATTTTAACTTTTAGTTACAATTGAGTAAAATATTAACTTTAGCCGATAATTTCTTGTAACCATTCATACATTAATTAATGACATGGATAGTAAATTTTTCAATATGGTAAAATTATAATATTTAATTAGTGACATAAACTTATGATCAATAATTTTAAGAATTGCAATTCTATAAAGACTATATCATATATTATTTTAATCAATTAAATAATAATTTCATATTAAAAAAGAATAGCTGACAATTTCAAGCAATTTTTTTGAAAGAAAGTTGTATATAAAATAAAAGATTTTATAGAACTTACTATTTTCTTCCTGTATCATAGTCCCCCGACTGTTTGAACCTGCATCAAAATTAAACAAAAAAAAAAGATAAATAAAATTATTACACAAAAGGTGTTAAACTCTTTTTTGGCCATGTTTAATTTTAATTTTTATACCCACTTATCAACCTCTCATGATGGGCATACATTAGTCAGGAAGGTTAAATTTTGTCTTTTATTGTGTTTAGTAGATGAGGTAAATTTGACTTTCTTGAAAAATAAGGGTTTTCATTAAGGAATAGAGTTTTCCTATTCTTATGTTAAATCAAATGGACCAAATCAAATCATTTCGATTTAAATGTGGTTAATTAGAAAATTTTAGTAGAGAAAAAATGTAAAAAAAAAAAAAACTATTCTGTGAAAATGCATTAATTAAGGAAGTTTGCGTTATTCATAAAGTTTTATCAAAATTGTTTGAAGGTTTCAAGACTTAAAGCAACAAAAGTTTAGAAAGGTTTATGAAAGTTTTATCAAATATTGGTCAAAGGTTTTGAAAAATTGCTTAATGTTTATCTTAATACTTAAATTCTGTAATCCATGGAAACAAAGTTTTAAGAGCTTCCCGTAATTCATCGAAAATGACTTTTTTTTTTCCATGACAAATGTATCAAGATATATAATATTTAGGAAAAAAAAAGTAATTCATCAATCCTTATTGTTTCACAAATTAAACAGGTGTATGTTGAAGTGAAATTACAATTTTTTTTTAAAAAAACATGAAGTGAAATTATAGGATCTGGCATATTAATTAATGTTTTTTAATCTTTTTTGTGCCCATGGCATCATTATTCAACACTAATAATTGACTTTTATGTTTTTCACATAGATAAAAAAACATCATTTTGCATTCAAACCTTTTTTGTGAAAAAAAGTTTCTTTATATTTATATAAGGAATGCTATTGATGGCAATTATGCATAAACATTAAACAAGAATAGCTTACAGTTTCAAATTAGTTGAAATTAACTCAAGTGTATGTTGAGTAAAAGTCATATTATCAAATACTAGTTAAAGCCGTTTGTCTTATAAATTAATAAATTATGCGTATATGAACAAATATTTATAATTAACGAAATTATAAAGACCCAATAAAAAGAAAAAAATTATAAAAATTTAATTAAAATGAAGTGAAATTATATAGGAGCTTGCATATTTGTGTTTTTTTTAATGTTTACTGTGCTCTTGGCATCATTATTTAATGATAATAATTGATTTTTATGTTTTTCCCCATAGATAGAAAACATTATTTTGCATTAATTCCTTTGACTTTTTCAACCAATTTCTTTGTGTGCATAAAAATAAAATATCAAATGAGTGGAAATAAGATTTTAATTTCAACCAAATTTCTTAAAATTAGTCAAAGTCAAAGATTTATGGAATGGATTTGTATATAACTTCTACTCATAAACATGTTATTTTATGAAATTAAGAGCTTTTTTATGAAATATTCATGAAAAAGAGTTGTATATTTTATTTTTACTAATTTGTAATACATACTTATCACGTTTTAATTTATTTCTTTTCTTTATCTCCTCCCTTCAATGTCTTTAATTTCAAAGTTGTATATTGTTTATATTTTTATACGTAAAAACTAATAATTGATTTTTATGTTTTTCAATAAGATAAAGAAACATTACTTTGCATTCAAATTCTTTTTTATAAAAAAAAAGTCCTTTCTATTTTTCAATCCACTACAAATCAAACCTGTTATATATGATTTCAGTTTCAACCAAAATTTCTTAAAATTTTTTAAATAAGTTTTTTCTTGTTCAAAAAAATTTCTAAAAAAAGTTGACTTGAGCGTAGTCAAACATGTTATGAAATTAAGAGGGAGATTATGAAATGTTCATGAAAAGTGTTACATATTTTTTCCAATATATATATGCACCTATCTACGGTTTTATCTATTTTGTTTTTTCTCCTTCCTACAAGCTACAATGTCCTTAATTAAATGAAGTAAAATTTCAAATTTAAATTCCTTTTATATAATATTTTTTATCTTTTTATAAGTAAAATTTTGAGAAAATTAGAAAAAGATTGAATTTTTTATTGGTGGAAATGATTTAAATCATAATATTGGTACTCTATGCATGTAAAATTTGTAAAATACTGATATTTTGTGTATGTAAAAATTTATCAAGACCTTCTCACCTATAAAATTTTCAATAGAGGACTTTTCTCCAATTTTTTCTAAATTTTTTTGAATTGAACTAGGATTTTTACTTTTCTTTTACTTTCCCCTAAAGTTAATTTTCCAACAAAAAAAATTGATTTACTCTTCGGCCACACAAGTAATATTACTCTATAGGATGTTTGGCATATTATAGCTAAGTAATAATGAAATCTCTCATCTCCTCTCACTTCTAGTCTCTTTCATTAAAATTCCCCTTCTCTCTCTTGAGTTAAAAAGACCCTAGAAAAGAATATAAATACGAAGAATAATTAAAATGATGGAATGATATTAAATAAGAAAAACAATATTTTCTTCGCATTACTATGCTTAATAGAGTAGGCCAAAGATAAAAATCATATCAATATAATAAGAATAGACCAAAATATCTTTCATAGTAAAATATCAAGTAAATGATTCTTTTCATCTATGGAAACAATTTTGACTTTATATATATATTATTCCATAATTGACATAGCTCATTAAAAAAACGGAAAATTTGTGATGAAAACAATTTCAATTCTCTCAAAGGTTTAATGAAATGGACAAGGAAATGTAATCAAATTTATGTCCAGAAAAAAAGAACTTTGAATATGAGCCATTTGTTAAGAGATGATATTTCGACTGCTACGTAACTAACAAAACTTGTTCATAGACTTTAAGGAGATTTTCGTCTCCATATCCATCTCCCCCTTATAGGCAAAGATAAGTAGGATGATGAAAGGAAACAAGATGTTTTATGTCCCATGTTTTTATTTTTCTAGCTTGAGTTTATGAATTTATATTTCATAAAAAATAAAACAAGATTTCAAATATGGTAATTTATTTTCATTTCCTTTAGTTAGTTTTTCTTAGAAGCAAACATGCTGCGAGCTTTTTTGTTTAGAAATTCTAAAATGATAAAAAAAATATGGTACTTCATTTTCATTTACTTTAGCTAGATTCATGAAAGAGTTATTTCTTAGCTCTTGTTTAGGCCGTAGGGATACCCTTAATATACACAGAAAAAGAAAAAATAACCATGTAACTTTCACTTGTTTTATTGATCATACCTCAGTGCTACTTATGGTTAGCATGAGTATCAAAACTTTCACTCATCTATTTATTTTTTTCATTGTTTTGTTTTTAAGAATTAGTAGATCATTTAAAATATGTGAATTTAGAGACTAAACAGGGGGAATCGATAGATCTTCTAGCTCAATAATTATTTTGTATTCAAACAATTTCAATTTTTAATTACACATCAATAAAATATTAAATTAAGATGATAATTAGTTAGTTAGTTAGTTAGTCACAATATAAATTCAAGATTAATAATTTTAAGAAAGAAAGTCCTATACTCCTATAAAGATTATATCATATATTATTTTATTCAAATATTTTATTTTATTTTTTCAAGGAATGATGGAAATACATTAAAGAAGAATAGTTGACAATTTTAAACTATTTTCCTTTTGTTTTTGTTTTATTTATTTATTGCAATCCAAACTACTTAATAAATCTAGAGACAATAACTTACATTTATTTAAACTGCAAATTTAAAAGAAGTAAATGAAATAGAAAAAAGACTTCATAGAACTTGATATTCCTTCCAACATTATAGTTTCCCATCAACTTGCACCTGCATTGAAATTAAAAAGAAAAGATATTAAATAAAATAATCAAAAAAGGTGTTGAAACTCCTAATCAATTAGCCATTTTTTTAATTTTCCCCCATAACTTATTAGTTGTGATGGGATCATTAAAATTTGTCTCTTTATTAGGTAAAATTGACTTTCTTAAAAAAATAAAGGTTTCTATGGAAGAGAGTTTTCCTATTCTTATGTTAAAACAAATAGAATAAGCTCTTTGTTTGGCATGAAGAGAACGAAGTGAAGAGAAAGATGGGAAAAATTTATTGAGTTTATTTTTTTAAAAAAAAAAGATAAGTGGAGTTATAAAATTTTAATAGAGAGAAAACTGTAAGAAAAAATAGTTGAAAACTTTCAACCCCATTATTATCTATTTTTAAATCAAAATAGATAAAACTTTCCATCTATCTCTTCTCCATTCCCCTCAAACAAGAACAAAGGGTTAGAAATTTTAAAACACATAAAAGTATGTTAAAATAACAAGCCTTATTTCATTAAATGATGTTAGCCATACAGATCATATATATTCAATGTATTGTGCTATATTAATAATAAATTTTTTGAATATATGATAAACCAAAACATCTCATTCAATAAATATAATAAAAGTAACAAATTACCTGACATATGAATAGGTTGTAATTGTTTAATTTTGGCCATAGCTGGCATTATCTTCCATATCAGATTTCTTATTCTCTGTTGAGTTAGAAGTCTCAGTAATTTTATGAGTATTACCATAACTAACATGCTCATTAAGAGTTGATTTCTCACTCTTATTTAAGCTTGAATCTTGAGAAGAGCTCTTATGGGAATCACCATGCCCCATAAGGTCTTCAAGATTTTCCTTTTTGGGCCTTTGTTGAGAAGAGCTCTTATAGGAATCACCATACCCCATAAGTTCTTCAAGATTTTCCTTTTTGGGCCTTTGTTGAGAATCACTCATTTTCCCTCAACAAAAAATAATATAGCAACACTAAATATTTTGGGATTTATAATTTGTGTTTCTTCCTTATCTTAGTTTTTTCTTGCCTTCAATTGTGGAATTTGTTGTTGTATTTATAGAGATTTTAAATGTGTGTATGCAAATGAACATTTTTTTGAAAATGTGTCTAAATTACTTGAAAGTTTGATCAAAAGTTTCTCAAGTTGTCTTCAAAGCCTTTCAAAATTGTTGCGTTTTTGTGAAATTCCCTTAATGAAGTTTGCTTGTTCATATAATGGTCAAAGGTAAGCGAAAATTGCCTGCAAATGTAAACCCTGCAAAGATTTGTACAAATTAAGAAGTGTATATATGCAAATGAAAATCTTGTAAAAAATGTATCCAAATTTCATCAAATTAAATGTTTCAAGCATCAAAAGTTTTAGAAGGTTTATGAAAGTTCTATTAAATATTGGTTAAAAGTTTATGAAATTTCTATTTCTAAATAACTTATAATGTAACATTAATGTTTATCTTAATACTTAGATTCTATAATCCAAGGAAAAAAAGTTTTAAAAGCTTGACATAATTCATCGAAATTGTTTTTTATTTATGACAAATATATCAAGATATATAATATTTAGGAAAATATAATCCATTAGTCCTTATTGTTTCACAAATTAGATAATGTGATTTTGTTTTCTTTTTATTATGTAATTTTAGTGCAGTTTCGCATATTTATTAATTAGAGTTTATATTAATACTAATTAATCGACAATGACACGTAAATTGCCACAAAATATAAAATAAAAAAAAGTTTTTTTAAGAATAAAATTGATTCATTACCAGCATACTTCAATTAATGGTTAGTAATGATTGTCATACTTCAACATTTTTAATAAAAAATGTCTATAAGTTTTTTCTATGTAATTATCTATAAATAGAAATTGAGAAAACTATAAACACTCAACAACAAAATTATAAAAATTCAACTAAAATGAAGTGAAATCATATAAGAGCTTGCGTATTAATTTTTTTTAATGTTTATTGTGCTCTTGGCATCATTATTTAACAATAATAATTTATTTTTACTTTTTTTCCCATAGATAGAAACACTATTTTGCATCCAAGAGTTTTTTAAGAAAACTCCTTTCGCTTTTTCAACCTATTCTATTGTGTATATCAAAATATTGAATGAATGGAAATGAGATTTTAGTTTTAACCAAATTTCTTAAAAAAAATTAAATGAGCTGACAGCCATGTAGTCAAAGTCAAAGATTTATGAAATGAGTTATATATTATTATAACTTCTATTCTCAAACATGTTATGAAATTAAGAGGGAGTTTATGAAATGTTCATGAAAAAGAGTTGTATATTTTTTCCAATTTATATATATATGCGCCTATCACAGTTTTATTTATTTTGTTTTTTCTTCTCCTTAAATGTCCTTAATTAAATTAAGTAAAATTTCAAAGTTAAATTCCTTTGTATAAAATTGTTTATCTTTTTATAAGTAAAATTTTGAAAAAAATAGAGAAAGCCAATATTGATGAGAATGACCTAAATTAGAATATAAAGACTCTATGCATATAAAATTTGTAAAATACCGATACAATGTGTGTAAAAATTTATCAGCACCTTCTCATATATAAAAATTTTAATGGAGGAATTTTCTTTAATTTTTTCTAAAACTTTTTAATTAGAATTAGAATTGTTACTTTTCTTTTACTTTCCCATAAAGTTAATTTTTCAACAATAAAAAAATTGATTTACTCTTCAGACAAGCAAGTAATATTACTCTATAGTATGTTTGGCATATTGCAACTAAGTAATATTAAAATCTCTCATCTGCTCTCACTTCCCATCCTCTTCATTAAAATCCCTCTCTTCCTCTTTGTGGAGTCAAAACGACCCTAATGGAATGGAATGATATTAAATAAGAATAACAAATTAGAGTAGGACAAAGATAAAAATCAAACCAATATAATAAGAATATACCAAATTATCTTTCATAGTAAAATATAAAGTAAATCATTCTTTTCATCTGCGGAAACATTTGACTTTATATAAATAAATATATATTATTCCATAATTGACATAGCACATTAAAAAAAAATGAAATTTTGTTATGAATTTTTTTATTGCAAAATCTCAAATCACAAGAAGTTTGTATAAAATCTGTTATAAATCCATCAAAATTTTTGTTTTTCTTGGTAGTATGGACTAAGAAACAATTTCAATTCTCTGAGGCTTAATGAAATGGAAAAGGAAATGTAATCAAATTTATGTCAAGAAAAAAAAAAGAATTTTAAATGAGTCATGTGTTAAGAAATGACATTTTGGCTGCTACATAACTAGTAAAACTTTTCCATGGACTTGAGGTTCCGTCTCCTTATCCATCTCCCTCTTATAGGCAACGAGAAGTAGGATGATGAAGGAAGCAAGATGTTCTATGTCTCATATTTTTATTTTTCTAGCTTGAGTTAATGAATTTAGATTTCATAAGAAAAAAAAGATTTCAAATATGGTAATTAGGGTTTATGTGAATACTGATTAAGCAGCATGTAAGTTGCCACAAACATGTACCAAAATTGAAAATTATATTACAAAAATTGTTAGTTTTATATAAACATGCATGAAAATTTTCAAGAAAACTTTCTTATATACAAAAATATGCTCCATCTCTAAGGAACTAATTAATTGTTTATTTTTGTAGAATAACTAGAAATAAATAATTGGTTACTTAAATTATGTATTTTGCTTGACATTTCTTATATTACGTCATTTTAGTGCATTTTCTCATAGTTTATTAATTAGATTTTATGTGAATACCAATTAATCCACACATAATTGCTACAAAATATAAAATAAGAAGATATTTTAAACATATATTATGTACAATTAGGTGTATGTTAAGTGAAAGTCACATTATCAACTACTAATTAATGTCGGTTGCCTTATAAATTAATAAATTATGAATACATAAATAAATATTTGTAATTGACGAAACTATAAAGACCCAATAAAAAATATTATAAAAATTTAACTAAAATTAAGGGAAATTATATAAAAGCTTGCATAATAATTTTTTAATGTTTATTGTGCTCTTGGCATCATTAATTAACGATAATAATTTATTTTTATGTTTTCCCCCATATATAGAAAACATTTTTTTACATTCAAACTTTTTTTAAGAAATTCCTTTTGATTTTCAACATACTCCATTGTGTGCATCAAAATATCAAATGAGTGGAAATGAAATTTTAGTTTCAACTAAATTTCTTAAAGTTTTATAAATGGGTTGACAACCACGTAGTCTAAGTTAAAATTTTATAAAATTAAGATGTTGTTTATGAAATGTTCATGAAAAAGAGTTGCATATTTCTTCAATGCTTTTCAAAATTGTTGCATTTTTTGTGAAAATGCCTTAATGAAGTTTTCTTGTTCACATAGTGGTCAAGGTTAATGAAAAGTGCCTGCAAATACAAACTCTTGCGAAGATTTGTACAAATGTAGAAGTGTATATATGCAAATGAAAATTTTGTGAAAAATGTGTCCAAATTTCGTGAAATATTTTACCAAATTTTTTTTTGTGATAAATGAGGATTAAACCCAAAGTGCAAACTAAATTAACTAATGGGAAACAATTCATAAACTCTCTTTAGCCACTAATGCCTCTAAACAAGGTGGGCAAGTTCCCAAAAAAGATTATGTGGATAACGCTTGTTTAGCCAATAAATCTGTAACCTAATTAACCTTCATAAGATAAAACATTATTTTGCATTCAAACTATTTTTTTTAAATTCCTTTCTATTTTTCAATCTACTCGATTGTGTGAATCAAACCGCTTCTAAGAAATTAAAATCTCAAATGATTGGAAACTAGATTTCAGTTTCAACCAAAATTTCTTGTAATTTTCTAAATGAGTTGACTTGCACTCAGTCAAAGATTTATGAAATGGATTGTGTATTACTATAACTTCTACTGCTAAATATATTATGGAATTAAGAGGGAGTTATATATGAAATGTTCATGAAAAACAGAAAAAGAGCTGTATTTTTTTTCTAATTTATGTTAATATACGCATATCACAATTTTATTTATTTTCTTTTTCTCCTCCCTAGAAGCTACAATATCCTTAGTTTAATAAGTCAAATTTCAAACTCCCTTTATATAATATTCTTTATCTTTTTATAAGTAAATTAAATTTTAGATTCCTATGTAAAAACATTTTTGACTTTATATATACATTTTATTCCATAATTGACATAGCTTGTTACTAAATAAACAGGAAATTTGCGACGAAAACTTTTATTTCAAAAGCTCATCCGTCACAAATTTCATTCTGAATATGTCATAAAATTTTATTTTTCTTGGAAGTGCGGACTTCCATTTTCACCAACCAATTTCAATTCTCTCTCAAAAGGTTTAATGAAAATGGAAAAGGAAATGAAATTAATTTCTTCTCAAGCAAACAAAGGATTTCACTGTACTTTATTTTCATTTCTTATAGTCATTTTTTCTGTGAAGCAAACACGCTGCTATTTTTTTTTAAAAAATGTTATAGAATAATCAACATAAATTGAGCATCTCATATATGGCAATATTTATGAAATGGGTTGTGTATTTCCACAAGAATTAATTCTTGATTAATCAACACAAGAAAGAGATTGAATTTCATAGGGTAAGAATATTATACGTTTTGGCGCGTTTGACCTATTTTCTTAAAAAATTTAACGAAAGAAATTCTCGATTTCAAGTTGAGAAAGAATGCTATTAGGTTAATAATTAATTTTTAAATTTGATAAAATTTATTAAGTTAGTTATTTGTTAAAAAAATGTGTTAGATTTTCTAAGATATTACTTTTAATTATTTACATTATAAATTAATTACGTGATATAAACTCTCTTAATATGTTCAATCGATTAAAAAAATTGGGGATAAGAGAGAATATTTAGGATAAGAGGGAATATTTTTAATTTTTTTTACCAATTATTATTTCCAAATTAACAACATAGAATATTAGTTTAGAAATTATGAAAGGAAGTTACAGAGTAAATTATTCCACATGAATAATAAAAAATGGCACAAGGTATAGGGAAGTGCACTTTATTGGAAATTATGAAAACTTTTTATATTTTAAATTTCAAAATGTTAAGAATACCTTTAGGCTTTGTTTGGTTCAGCTAAGGGGAGGGTAGATTAGGTAAATTTAAGGAAGGGTAGGGAAAGGTAGGAGAGGTTAATTAACGATGTTTTTTGTTTGGTTCATAAGGGAAGGGGAGGGGAGTTAATTAGAAGTTGATAAATATACCCTTATCTCTTTATTTAAATTTATTTACTCTTTATTGATAATATTCATATCAAAATTATTATTTTTTTAATTTATAAATCTTAAAATTTTTTATCTCATTTATCTATATAATAAAATTAAAAAATATGATAAAATTTTAACATTGCTTCTTATTAATTTTATAATTATTATATATTTTAATATAATATATAAATAATTTATTATGTTTATTAAGTTTTAGCAATTGAAAAAAATTAGGTGTGAAAAAAAATAAAAAAAGGCTTGATGGTATAATTGGAATATTAAAAATACATAAAGGGCAATTTAGTCATAAAAGTGTAAAAAATTTCTCTACCCTCCAAAAACCCCCACTTTTGGAGGGGAGGGGAGCACTAAATGACAAAAAATCTCACCTCCCCACCTCCATTTTTTCCAACCAAACACACTTTCTCCTCCTCTCCCCTCTAAAACCCCCCAACCAAATAAAACTTTAACTAAATAAAAAACGAAGGTTGTATGGTCATGTATGTAATACAAAATTCATATGTACATCATGTATCCACAAATCTTTGGGATTGTTTTGGGTAATGCGTTTATCTAAAAGATTTCTAAATAAGTAAATATTAAATATGATAAAAAAACTTAAAATTAATCTATATGTTAAATACTTTTTAACAACAACAACAACAGCAAGCCTTATCCCATTAAATGGGGTCGACGACATGGATCATACGACGCTATTGTGCTCTATAAAAAACTAAATCCTTGGATAAGTTATTGACCAGGAGATCCCGCTCAATGACCTCTTTGAGCGTTCTCTTTGGCCTTCCTCTACTCATTTTAACCGGTGTCCATACTGTTTGATCTACCCTCTTCACTGGCACATCCCTTGGCCTTCTTTGTACGTGTCCAAACCACCTAAGATGGTTCTCTACCATTTTCTCTTCAATAGATGCCACTCCAACTCTTCCCCGTATATGTTCATTACGAATTTTATCTTTTCTTGTATGCCCACACATCCATCTCAGCTATCCCAACTTTATGCTCTTGCTGTCCTTTTAAAGCCCAGCATTCACTTCCAAAAAGCAATGTTGGTCTTATAACAGTGCGATAAAACTTTCCTTTTACTTTATTTGGTACTTTTTGATCACATATAACCCCAGTAACCTTTGTCCATTTAAACCACTTGGCCTGAATTCTATGATGAACATCATCTACAATTTTACTGTCCTTCTGTATAATTGATCCCAAATATTTGAACTTATTTATTTGTGGAATAACTTGATCTCCCAGTCTGACCTCCAAGTTACTTCTAACTGCCTCTTATCAAAATTACAATGCATATATTTAGTCTTACTTCTACTCAGACAAAAACCCTTTGACTCTAAAGTACTTCTCCATAACTCAAGTTTAAAATTAATATCTTCTCTTGACTTTGCCACAAGAACTATATCGTCCACAAGAAGCATGCACTTAGGGATTTCTTCTTGAATAGGCTTAGTTAGAACATCCACTACTAGATTAAATAAATAAGGACTTAAGGATGATCCCTGATGTAGACTAATCCTTATGGAAAAATCCTTTGTTTCACCCCCAGACGTTCTTACAGTAGTTGTTACCCCCTCATACATATCTTTTATTGCCTTGATATATGCCATGCATACACCTTTCTTTTCCAAAGCTTTCCAAAGCACCTCCCTTGGCACTCGATCATATGATTTTTCTAAGTCAATGAAGACCATATGCAAGTCTCTTCTTTTAATCCGGTACCTTTTTATTAACCCCCTTAATAAATAAATTGCCTCTATTGTATACCTACATGGCATGAAACCACACTGATTCTCAGTAATATCAGTCTCTAATCTTAACCTATGTTCAATTTCCTTTTCCCACAACTTCATAGTGTGACTCATAAGCTTTATCCCCTGTAGTTTGCACAATTTTGAATATCCCATTTATTTTTGTAAATAGGAACTAAAGTACTTTTCCTCCAGTCATCTGGCATTTTATTAGAACTTAATATCACATTAAAAAGTTTAGCAAGTCACACTACCTCCACTTCACCTAAACACTTCCAAACTTCAATAAAAATACCATTAGGTCCAACAACTTTACTATTTTCCATTTTCTTAAGTGCCTCTTTAATGTCGCCAACACGAATCCTACGGTAAAAAGCCAAATTTAGTTTAACTTCTCGTGTTAAATCCTCTAGCTCATAACTCAATCCTCCTCCCTCATTATTAAATAATTTGTAAAAATATGTCTCCTACACCGTTCTTTAATATCACTATTTGCAACCAAAATATTGCCTTCTTCATTCTTAATACATTATACTTGATCCAAATCCCTCGATTTCCTTTCCTTGTCTCTTGCAATCTTATAAATCTTTCGTTCTCTCGACTTTGTCTCTAACTCCTTATAAAATTCCTTAAAAGCCTTAAAATGAGCTGCACTCACCACCTTCTTAGTTTCCTTCTTAGCTAAATGATATTTTCCTAATTTTTGGTATTATTACATAAGTGTATAGCTTTGAAATAGTCTCTCTTGTACTTAACTTTCTGTTGTACGTCCTCGTTCCACCACCAAGTCTCCTTATCTGATCGACCAAAACCTTTAGATTCTCCCAAAATTACTTTAGCAACCGCTCAACCTTCTCAGCCATTTCCTTCCACATGATATTAGCATTTTCCTGCGCCTCCCAAATCCTTTTATTTAACATAGTTCTTTTAAAAGTTTCCCTATTTTCCCCTTTAGTTGCCACCACTTGACTCTTGTGTTTAAAATATATTGCCATTTTTTATTCCTACACTTAATACGCATGTCAAGGACCATTAACCTATGCTGGGTTGTCACTCCGTCCCCTGGAATCACTTTACAATTTGGACAAAGTCTTCAATCATGATTTCTAACCAAAAAGAAATCAATCTATGACCTGTGGACCCAACTCTTGTATATGATCAAGTGCTCCTCCCGCTTCTTAAAGCACGTATTAACAATCTTAAGGTTGTAAGCGAAGAAATACTCAAGGATAGATTGCCCTTCATTATTAATTTTTCTAAAACCAAAACCACTATGAGCCACTGCATATTGCCCTACTTCCTTACCAACATGACCATTAAATGCTTTTTAACAACATATGAAATAATTATTTAAAAATTCTACGCAAGCATTTATCAAAATTGAAAATTAATTTTTTTAATAAAAAATTTTAGGTAAGTTTGACACCGGTCATCTACTAAAGCAGGGTATAGCTCTAGGA
This sequence comes from Leucaena leucocephala, assembly GCA_037074615.1. Classification (NCBI taxonomy): domain Eukaryota; kingdom Viridiplantae; phylum Streptophyta; class Magnoliopsida; order Fabales; family Fabaceae; genus Leucaena; species Leucaena leucocephala. The sequence goes on from CM073527.1 coordinate 5,257,788, forward strand.
TTCAAAAAGTGTTTATAGAGGACTTATGAGATCATCTATCATAGGAGCCCTCATAATGGTAGTGGGAATCAAACTCATGCTCTTGTGAGAAACAAGTCTATTTCTTACTATTTGTGTCTACTCTCATATACAAAAAAAATGAAAATTATATTACCTTAACATCTATCATGTAAAGATTGATTTTTCAAGATTTTGGCTTTTCTAGCACAAAATATGCCCAGTTGTCCCTTGAATATGACATTTATGCATAATGGTTGATATTATATTTTTTTTTGTAAAACAATGGCTAATATTATATTATTAAGTGAATCATGGATAGCCATACATAATTATATATAACATATAATCTAAAAATATATATTATTAATTATATAGGAAATAAATAATTTTAAAGTTTATATTTAAACCTCATATGATGGTTAAAAATACAAATTTACAATATAATATTTAAATACTATTGTTATGAAAAATTATTATTAATACATCCTTATTTAAATATTCATAAGAAGATTTGAAAAGTTAATTTTGAATTGAACTAATCAATGTCTTCTTATTTCTTTCTTTATCTGTTTAAGAGAATATTTTCATGTGATTTGTCCTCTCCCCTTTTCATACTTTCTTTTTATTTAGAAATCAAATAATTAATTTATAAATATTAAATAATTATTTAAATTAGTTTTTAAAATATCCCCTCTAATGATTTTTATTGAAAACTATTTCTATTAATGAAAACTCGCAACTAAGAGTAATAGTTTAAAAAAATTATAAATTTAGAAGATAAAGTGATTGAGTTTTTATATTTATTATTAAAATAAGCATAAACTAGTTCATATATTTAAGATCTAATATAATATTATAGTCTTTTTTTTATCAGCCTTGAAAGTTTACTTATCCACATGGTCAAATAGATATAATGTTCTTGCATGTTTCATTTATCTAGACACAACCCATTTTTCTTCCTGTCAATCTGTTTATAACATCATAATACATGCCTGCACATATTATATATGTCATATAAATCATTCATTCACTAATATTATTTAGCTAAATTTCTCTTTTAAACTTTCTTATGGACATCTTCATAACCTTTTCCTTTTAAGAGAAAAATTAATGAGAAAATGTTAATTTAAAAAATGAAAGTGCTCACCATTTATAGTAGCAATTACTGGCCCTCACCCTTCACTTTTGATTCTTTTTCCCTTTTGATCCCAACTATGGTATTAAAATCAAACTTGGATTGTATGGTCAAACTAATGAATGAATTGAACAAGTGTTTTTGATCAATTTGTTCAAGAATTGTGGACAAATGATTAAGTTGAATTATATATATATTCTTTTGCTAGAACTTGGAAACAATGCCATTTAGGATAAAAATTGGAAAAAACCTATTTACTAATATCTATATAATTTTATTTTATTTTGTTAGCACAGTTAAAAACACGATATAAGAGATGGGGGTACTAAATCAGGAAGAGTTAAAGAATTTAATTAAGAGAAAAAAATACACTATATAAAATTAAAAATTAAAGAGAAATATAGGTACCTACAAAATAATTTTTCTTAAAATTATAACAAGTTGTCAAATTTATGTTTTAATAACTTGGTTAGATTATAGGGAAAATGATAAAAAGAGACTTTGGAAAATAGGAAAACTCAAATTTGGACTCTAATATTTGGAAATAACATAGATATATGAGGATCCATGATGGAATTTTTGAAGTTATGGATGAAAAGACCAAAATGCCCTCCATTTTTTGCTTTTCCCTCACTATTCCATCATCAAATGTAGTAGTATGCTTCAAATGTCGGCGTGGCTAACTCTGCCACCACTTTTAGATTTCTCTACACATATGAGGTTCAACCGCAATTGAAGGACTCCACTCTGCATCATCATTGCTCATTTCCTCACTCACACCTCTATCCTCATTTCTTCACTCCATCATTCTGACTCTTCTTCTCTCTATAGCCTATATTCTTCTCTGAAGCAGTCATCAACAACTGTGTGGTAAGGATGATGGTGGTGACATAACATCAATGAGAAGAAGACAAGTTCTCTTCAAAGAAGAAGGCAAAGGGTGGAGGTTCATATGAACCTTTAATAGTAGAGTTAATTAGAGATTACTCTAATATTGATACAGAGAGTCATGGCTATAATAATGAAGTGGTAAAATATTTGAGAGGAGCTATTAAATTGATTGTTATGTGTGGGAATATTCCAAAGAATGCTAAAGTGAATTGTAGTCGTGCTAATAGTGGGAGAACGACTACAATTTATGAAATTTATGAAAATTGAAACTTAATTATTTGAAAAACATTACTTGAGAAAAAAATCTTTGTAGGATTAGTACTATGTGGATAGATTCTAAAAAGATTGACGCCTTGCACAGCCCTATCACCAATTGAAAAAAAATCATATAACTTGCTAAATTTTATACTTCTTAAATATATAAAGAAAAACTCACATGTTGACGATGGATACAATGTCAAGATGTGGCTATCCAAACACTGAATCAACCATTACACCACATTACCTTCAAGGGCAATGACAAGTTGAGTCCAATGCATACTACAAAATATCAACAAATTTATATATGATTTTATTATAATATGTATATGTGTGTGCCAAGTATAAGAGTATACTTACCCTTTAATATAAGGTATAAAATATATCCTCTTCTTGATTTGTATCATGCCATCAATCATGTACATTATCCTAGAGCTCCTATTGTTGTTGTCTCTTGGACCCTATGCAGACACATGAAGCCATATATGTCTCCTTTTGCTTCATCTAGGCATTTGTGATATAAGTGGCTATTGTTCAAAAGAAAAAGAGTCAGTGTACGAATGATAAAATATAAAGTATTAAAATAAATTTGTAACTTACAATATGGCTAATTGGATGATAGTTGAATGCAATATATCAAAATTTAGGAATTGTACTGTCATTTTTGTCTATAGTGAATTTATATAGCTCCTCTATGCTCAAAATCCCTGATGGAATCGTGAAACTAAGTGCTTCCCCAATAGAATCTACTAGAGCATAAAGAGTTGTCATATTCTCATATATCTAGTATATGTTCTGATAAAGAGGTTTGACCTTATCTACTTTGCCCTCTTTACCTTCAACTTCTATGGTGCCTTCTTCGATTCCAGCTCTTTCAATGTTTTCTTCTTTGGCACTTTCTCTAGCACTAGCTCCAGTATGACCCCTTCCTCAATTTGACTAGATGTGTTAGCCACAGAACAAACTACCATAGAGCATCATCCAATATATAGACCTCATAGTGGGGCAAGAAATCGGTATAGTACCAAAATCTTTTCTGATATAGTGTACCGTCACCTTGACTACACCATGTGGAATTCTATTGTAGTGAATTGTTATGGTAGTTAGGTACAAGATACCATGAGTGGAAAGGGTTATAGTTGAAACATCATACTTTTAACCCCCTTATAGTATAGATTCAGAAGCGTATTTGACTAGCAGAAGTATTACTTTGACTCAAAAATTATCATACCTTAGCTTTAGAACATATTAGGATTCATTGGAATTATTATATAAGACCCAAGTTGAAAGGAGTCAAATCTAAAATTTTAAGTCATTATGTCTATTTGTCTCACCTAGTATACTAGTTCGTTGTGACTAAAGTCACCACCTTTTCTGATAATATTTTTTTGTGTTCATTTGTCACGATCAAGTCCTTTAGTTCATAGTGACTAAACACTTCTGTGTTCATTTATTGTGACCAATACCTTTGTTTTGTCATGAATAAACACTCTTGTGTTCATTCATTGTGACTAATACCTTTGGTTCATCATGACTAAACATACTTGGGTCCTCGGGTACTGTTCATTGTTTGTTTTCTAGATTTGATAGTTTAACTCTAAAAAATCATAACTAAATCTAAAAAAAATTGTATGAAGATTATCTAAATTTCTAATTTAATATATTTCATTGTTCTTTAAGGAAAAAATATAAAATTGGATATTTACTGGCCTATTCAATACATTTAATTCGATGAAGTTTACTGTTTATATGGTCATTTCTAGAACTTCTAGATTCTAACCCTCAACTTTGGAAATTTAGTTCTCTCAATGTACAAATTTAAATAATGCATGTTACCAATGAATTTAAAGATTAGATGTGTACTACATGTCTACCAATTTTTGTGTCTAGATTCATCCGTTTACTAGGTCAAAATGAATCCAGAACTTAACTACTGCATGGCCTAGTTTTTATAATGATCACTTACTTTCATTATTTCATAATTAATTCTAGCATGCATAACTCATCATCAAACTTTATCATATTCATCTAGACATATCAATAACATCATATACAACTTTATTAAATCAATAGACATGTACAACATTTATTTCAAATCATTTACATAAATGGGAAACTCATATAATACATGCTTATTTCAAATCATTTACATAAATGGGAAACTCATATAATACATGCTAGGACATCAACTTGTCTACTCTTCTTCTTCCATTCCTTAGCTCTTCTTCATACATAATTCCTCCATCATATTGAACCTATTAAGTTGGTTATGGGAGGGTGAGATTCTGGGGAATCTCAGTAGCAAATTACAAATGTAAGATGGATATTATTGCATGATATGTCATTTTACTTAGACTTTCTTTAGTTAGTGATATGCTATCATGCTTTATGATTTATATAAAATGCATGGCCATATAAAGCATATTATAAACCACATTTTCAATAATATTTAACATGTCACAACATCATTTAAACATGTCAAATATCTCAATACATAATCACACTATATCAAGCACATAAAGGGGTAAGTTAACTACCGTATAGCATAGCTTTCTCCTTTACTCTTGATCATGCTCATCTCTAAGGCTTCCTTCCTTTTCTCTTCCCTTTCTATTTTCTCTTACTTTCATCACTTGGTTGTGGCATGCTTGAAGGAGGGGAAGGGCTATTTATAGGCTAATACAAGGTTGGATCAATGGTTAGAATTTAATCTCAGAATGGATGGCCAAGATTGCATCTTGAAAATCAATGGCCAAGATTTATCCACCTAGCTTGCTTACATCATCAATTCACTTCCATGACATCATCCTTGTGATATCATTATGCTAGGTGTCACAATCTTAAGGGAAGAAAGAATATAAGATTGAGTCTTGATCCTTGATTTCTCTTAACAAGTTAGATTATGCCACTTGTCTTCATTTAATTAGACCACATATCTTATGGATTTGGCATGCTCTAATTGGTCCACCTAGTAGTCACTTATCCTCTTTCTAGTGGTCTGCATAAACCTTAGTTATCATGATCATATCTTCTTGCATCATTACATAATCTTGCTCATCATTACATAATCTTTCTTGGCCAATACAAGTATTGCATCTATCTTGCTTACATCATTGTTTCTTCACCCTGGCATCATCCATTACCTCAAGCTTACTTCTCCCTTACATCATCCATACACATGGCGCCATCTTGAAGGAAGAAGAAGCAAGATCAAATGCTAGCCCTTAGATTTAGCTTACTCTCCAAGTTTACTTTCTTTGCACGGCTCATATTTATTTGAATTTCTTAAGGGCCTTCTGTAGCTCAAAACATTCCCTTGTCTACTTCATAAACATTCTTTAATTATAGGAAAATTTCATGAATTTTCTTGGGTAATAAATCTTCTTTTAACTATTTCTTTTTAAACTTTCCATAAAATACCTCTTACTGACATTCTAAGCTTTTAACATTTCTGTAGCTCATATTGTAAACCTTTCAGGGATAAGATTAATTTTATAAACTACTTTAGTCTCTTAAATATTTATTCCCTATTTTTATGTACATTTTTTAGGACTCCTCATGATTCAAATAATTATATTTAGATAAATACCTCAAACTAAGCTATTATACTAAAAATTCTATTAAAGTCTCATGAGGGGTATTTTTGTTATTTCTCTTCATAAGAAGGCCTTTATGCCTTATTTCCCAATTTTTTAGGATTTTTCTATATTTTTTTTTGAATATTTTTCATAATTATCCCTATTGGCCCAAAACTTTTTGAAATTATGGGTTTGCTCCTACTCAAACTTAACGTTATAAACTATCACTTTGAGGTCTCTACCTCAACCATAGATATGTAACTATTCCTCTTTCTCTTTCTAAGTCCTGGGACTCTTCTAGAGTCCTTAACTTTGTTTACATATTTGCCCCTAAGAACTTTTACTATTTGCAATTTAGTCCTTGAAAACCCTCTATATATTTTTGGGACTTGTGCTCAAAGGGGCCTAATAGCCTACATATTTTAGGCTATTTTATATGCTTTTATGCCTAAAAATTAAGGTGTGACAATAGTCCCTTTGTGTGTCATAATATAAAGACTATCTTGTTCCCCATTTCCTTGGTCTGCTTAGGGCTGGATTAGATTGTTAGGATACAAACTTCTCTTTATTGTCACTACCCTTCCTACTTGTTAAATGTCCCTTGAAAAGAGAACCTTGAAAATATGAAAGAAATTACTCAAGACAAACTACATGTTAAATGTCCCTTGAAAAGAGTAATTGAATATTTTTTACCTCTAAACCTTGGCTGGTAGTGGAGAAGCCCATAATCTTTATGGCTTGGTGGAGTATGGCATCCATAGCCTCATTGAATCTCGCATCAATAGCTTGCTAGAGTCTGGTATCCATATCTTTGCACATCCTTTACAACTCCATTTGATGGTGTGTAGAAGTTCATCTCAAACATTTTAATGCTATACAATAAACAATATATCTATGGAGGCTATAATTCTTCATGGTGCGAAGCCAAAAATCTCTTTTCTGATAACTCTATTGGGGGCCTTTCTTATTCGACCTAGGTGCTCAAGCCTCCCAATAGCTATCTCCAAGATGTCCATCCCTTTTTAAAGAGCAAAAGACCCTTAGGTTGTTTGTTCCTCTATTGTATCCTACAGCATACAAGTAATCAACATAATAACTGAAGAGCACATAATAATATATTTATTCTAACTATTTAAATTAATTACTTACAATCCTCTTAAGAATAGTAGCAACTTTTGAAGTGATATATTGTCCCTTCTTAATCCTCACCACCTTCCATTTTTGTTGACAAGATGCACATTGGATGGATGCAAAAGGGTCTGATATAACAGCTTGTTGTATAGCCTGCAACCGCTCTTTCATCATTTGCTCTCTAGAACACTATACCCATGAGACATGTAATACTGGTACATATTCTTCTTAGCTATTTCCTGATTCATCTTACTCATAGCCTATGAAAATGAAATAAAGTATATTAGTTATTAAAATATACATTTATTACTAACTAAGTTTATTAAAATGAAATAAAGTAGATTAATACTTAAAATGTACACTTATTACTAACTCTAAGTTTATTAACATGTAATTTTATGCACATTAAACCTTATAAGTAGCCTCTTCCCGCAGTTGACAAAATAGTGTCTAAGTTTCATCACTAACATTAGGGTATGTGTCCATTGGATGCTTTCCCATCTTACTTTCTTAGAGGTAGTCCTTTGTAAGGTTGGATTTAAAGTCTCTCCACCATTTATCACATTGCTTTAAGATGCGATACCTCATGCTTACTGTAGCTAGAATATCAAAATGTTACTGCATTAAATATAAAACAAATAAAATGAAGCTACAATAAAGGACAAAAACCATTAATAACTAAAGTAGACAAGTAAAATATATAATTAGAAATGTATCAAAATATCCTCACAAATAATATCCTTATCTTTCAGGTCTACCACCTCCAATTGGTGTAGGTGATATTAATCTTAGCGAGTGCTATATGGCTAACATAGCTGTTAAGCAATGCCCCATTTTGACCAGTTGCTTTCATGTCATAATTAAACTCCACCAGCAACTTTATGGAATGTGTCCCCTCATCTGTCTTAGACACCTGTTTCATACGGGATGGGCCTCTTCATCTTTTATTACCTTTCTAACAAGAACCGTCGTGACCTGAACTGTCCATGCTTTGTTAAAATAAAATAAAAAAAGGGTAAGAATCATACATAGTAATCATGCAATCAATAAACATTTATTACACATAATAAACAATCCCAAATGATAACCAAATCCATCAAACTTGTCAATCAAGTTTCTTGTTAACTAATTAAATGGCTTAATTTATTAATAGTAAAAGGTATTGACTAAATAAATAGGACTTAATTAATAAATAAGTATTATACAAAAAGACACCCACAAATTTGAAAAATACAAATTAGAGTAATATTACTTGAAGAAATGGTATCACTTTACAAATTCTTTCTATCTATTAGCTCTTTTGCAAGTTCACAAATCTTCATTCACCACCACAATTAAAGGCTTATATACATGACTTTGCATGGAGTCAAAACCAAATTCATACCTCTAATATTCCCCATCGTACATAATTTGCACTTCTTTTTTATTTTGTTTATATCATGGATACCTTACCAAGACAAAAATTTACTCATTTTTTTCTGCTCTTATTCTTTTACATTTTCTACCTGTTATTTTCTACATGATTCTCATAATATATATATAGATCCCTCATCAAGAAGAAAATTCACTTGTTCAATTTATATTTAGATGGGAAAAAGAGGGAAAGAGAAGAGAGGAATCCAATTTCCTTCCAACTCATTATAATTGTTAGTCTTATAATTACAACCTACCCCTAATTTATAGACCTAAGAACCCAGTAACTAAATCTCCCCCTTTTATTACATCTTCATATCAGAAGTACAACGACAAAATGCAAGAGTTTAAAGTAGACATAATAATTAAAGTAGATAGTGAGACAATAATCCCAGCAAATAATCTCAATACTTAGACAAAGGGAGACAATAGTGTTCTTTTATGTACATGCATTACTGTAGGGAAAAATGTTTATAATAAAATGCAAATGTTTCAAACATTTATTCTCTTATCAAGGGACTTAGAGCTTTCACAATGACTTACAGCTTACAACTTTCAAGGGACTTAAGACTTACGGGCTTTCACGACAACTTACAAATGTTTCAAACAATAAAATGAGTAAATAAAGAAGTTAAATGGTGACTTACGACTTTTATAATAGAGAATGACATTAATGATGAAGATGGGCATTGAAGATTGGAAAAATACCAAAAAATGACTTTCATCCCAGTCTGTAGTGGTGGGTATGAGAACGGGATCACAAGCGGTTATGAAATACTCCACTCGAGTTTTTTTAACTCAGGTGAAATACTTTTAATGGCAGTTTTCCTCAAAACTACCATTAAAAATATCTTTCATGATTGTTTTTATAATAACTTCCATTAAAGGTACTTTAAATTGGGATTTTTTATAAAAATACCACCGCATTTTTTTCACGGCAATTTTGCTTATAACCGCTGTGATGTAGCGTTGTGATAAGTGGGTTTTTCGAATAGTGTTTATCCATTTGATTATATTATGATGATATGTTATTTTCTATATATTGTACTTTATTAACTATTTCATTTGACACCTTACGAGTATATATTGGTATGTATGATGAGTATGATTGCTAGTTACTGAAACGTTTGTCTCACCCCGTGGTTATTAATATTTTTCATGTGACAATCTCATCTTGGGACCTCAGGGAAGGGTTCAGAGGATGGATTAGTACTATATCAATTGTATAGCCTCCTCCTTTTGATTGATGTGTGGAATAGTTGTATATTGCCATAATAGGGCTCATTCTGCATACCTAATATGATATAATACTTTATTTATATTTGATTATGGGAATGCATCTTGAGAATGATATTTTAAATATCCATGATAGATTTTTCTAAATTATTGATTACTTCCTCAATTTTATTAAAATTGCATAGACTATCACACTATTTTTGAAATATATACATTTTAATCTAATTGTTAATATAATTAAGACTCTATAATTACCATTTTATTAATTAATACACATATTTATAGAAAAGTATAATATTTATAATATAAAATTAAATTTACTCTAATATCTATCTAGTTATAATATACAATTTAAAATTGAGCAATTTATATTTTCTACATAATTTGACTCATCTTATTCTTTTTCTATCATGATTATTTGTCGATTAAGAAAAATCTTTTTATCACTATAGTAGTTTTTGTTTTAGATTTTAATAAAACTCTTTTTTTATTATGGTTAACTCTTTCAGAATTAAGAAAATTCATTTATAACCATGATTATATTGTTACGGATTTATATTGTGAATAAAATATGTCCAAGTAATTAATAGTAGTTATAGCTTAGGAGAATTTTATAGAGAATATATCCCAACAAATATTATTGCAACCTCCAATCACAAGTCGGCCTCTTGAAAGGCCTAGGACTACAATCATATGTAAATGGTTTAGTGTATTGACCATGCATATTGGTTTTTGGTTAATGGCCATGTGGGTCTTAGGTTAGCGAGCATGTTGCTTTTTGGTTAACACCTAAACTAAAGTTGTTATTTTTTGTAAGTACTGTATAGTCAATTTGAAGACTATTGGATGATGTCATTGACTAGAGAACATTAACTAGAAGTATCATGTTAATGTGTACTTGTCACTGAATATGTGTAATTAAATTATTCTAATGTAGTTGCTGGTTTTTGGTTAATATCTACTCAAAAGTTGTTATTGTATATTCTAGAGTTGTTGGTATGAATATTTTATTCATTATGTTAATTCATATATCATTGAGGTTAATATTTATATCATCCTAGTTAACAATACATAATTATTTTCAGTGTAGTCAATGTCAATTTGGATTCTAAATAAAGACTTGGTAATATCGAATCAATTGTTGGTAACACTTACTTTATTGTTATTAATCCCTATATCGTTATAGTTAATAATGCCTATTTATTTTTAGTACAGTATTTCAATTTGAATTCTAAATAATGACTTAATAATATCAAATCCCATTGGTACAAAATATACTTTTTAAAGCCCTATTTTTAAACATGTCCTTATGAAGATGGTTAAAAATATGACTGGTGATATTTTTGTAAATAAGAGAAAATAGTTACACTGGATTAACACGTCACTGGTGTAAAATATAATTACTAAGCCGGATACTAATATCAATAGGTGTAGAGTAGCTGCGTCATATTCTGACTCTTCAGTTTCTTGTCTATGCTTTCCCGCTTCTTTTCTTTAACTTCTTCAGACTTTACGGAGAAGCTTTTAGAACAAATGAAATGTGGCATTTTTGTAAATAAGATGAAATATTTACACCGGATTTACATTGAATTGGTGTAAAAGATATATAACCAGTGTTAAATATACTTTCTATTCTGACTCTTCAGTTTCCTGTCTTTACTTTCCTGCTTATTTTCTCCGTACCTTCTCAAGCCGTTCATTTCACTTCTTCGACATTTGTACTCATTATGATAGAAGGTCAATTGCATTCTTCCATATTCTTTTCTAAAATCGTTCTTATTCCTCAACCATATGTATATCATTTCTATGATCAGTACTTTTGTCTCATCAGTTTATCTCTGTTTTCTTTTCTTTTCTTCTATCTGAATGCTCCAATGGTTTCTTCCTCATGCATAACTCCTTCTCTGCCACACAAAAGAAACAAAGATAATTTTGAAGAAAAACACCTAACTCTTATCCTATATTTCCTTCTCCTGCTCCCCTAGTTGTCACTCTAATAGAGTGCCTTGAGGAACTGATCATGCCTTCAATGCTCTAGAGGACTCAGTGGAAGAACTATCTCAGAAAGTTACTAGACTGAAAGACAGTTTCAGAGCTTTCCGCTTAGAAGTTTATCACCATCAATAGCATGATAGCTTCTATCATCCTGTTGATCCTACCAACTCTGATGAATCCCAGATTTCTGAGTCTGATGAGGAGTGAAAGCCTACAACCTTTATCTGCTACCCCTCCTATTTTATTTTTTGTACTTAATGACAAAATGAGAGAATATTTTATATATTCTGATAGATATTGTGTTTGGAAATTTCATACTTTTGATGTAAAGTTATTAGTAAAGTTAAATGAATGAAGTTTCTTGTTCTATGAATGAATGAAGTTTCTTGTTCTAATGACATGTTGTTCTTTTATCTTTTAAAAAAAATGCAACAGCTTGAAACTGAACATGTCAATGTCAGGTGTAGAATATAATGACCAGTTTTGAACAAGTTATTTCTACACCGGTCTTCCACTTCATCCGTTGTAGAGTTATTCAATTTATATTATTTTACACTAGTGTAAAAGTGATCAGTGTAGAATATATTATTAGGTTTAAAAAAAGTTATTTCTAAATTGGTGCTTCATTTTATTCAATGTAGATTTACTTATGGAATACTCTTTAATTTAATCGAAAGCCCCTTCGCACCTCCTATATGTCATTTTCACTTGTTCGCGCATTTAAATCTTCTTGACCCTTCACAACCGATAAGTTTTGTTTTCAACTCCTTGTCTTGAGACTAAAGATTTATGCACTACTGGAAGTACATTTTATCGTTATTTGTGCTGGATTTATTGCTATCATTTACTTGTTTCATTTGATTTGTTATTACAAGCTGGGTTTTCTTATTTTCTATTTTTCTAGTTTTTTAGTCTTCCACAAATATGGATCATAGTTGGATAAATACTAAATGAACAAGTGTTGAGTATGCTGAGGGGGTGAAGGAGTTTTTAGATTTTGCTAAACAGAATAGTGATGATGACAATTGAAGGTTTTATTGTCCTTGTGTGAGTTATTTAAATGAAAGAAAACAAAGTCCTACAGATATGTACACTTATCTAATTTGTAAGGGGTTCTGCAAGAGTTATACAGTATGGATATAGCATATTGAAAATGTGAAAAGTTCGAGTGCATCTGAACAGTTGGAACAGACCTTTGATGATGACATGGATAGTGATGATCGGGTAGAGGACATGATTCGTGATATTAGAGATGATACTTTTATGCGGTCACATGTGTATGGTACTATGTGCAATGATGTAGAAAAACCTCTATAACCACGGTGCAAAAAATACAACATGTTGAATGTGGTGTTAAGATTGGTAAGTGTGAAAGCATGGCATGGTTGGAGTGATAGAGATTTTTTAGAATTGCTTGAGTTATTGCAAGACATATTTCCAGAAGAAAATGTGTTACCCAAATGCTACTATGATGCTAAGAAAATAATATGTCCTTTAGGCATGCAGAATAGAAAGATTCATGCATGCCCAAAGGTATAGATCAAACAAGTCTCCTGTAAAGGTGTTATAGTATCTTTCAATTATACCAAGGTTTAAGCAGCTTTTTGCTAATGAAGATGAAGCAAAAAAAATGTTATGGCATGCGACTGAAAGGATTTGTGATGGAAAGCTTCGTCATCCAGCTGATTCTTTGCAATAGAAGAAGATTGATGACTTATTTCCCGAGTTTGACAAGGAACCACAAAACCTAAGGCTTGGACTAAGTACAGATGTCATGAACCCTTATGGTAGTCTTTGTAGTATACATAATTCATGGCCCATCCTCGTAGTGGTTTACAACCTATCTCCCTTGTTGTGTATGAGACGCAAGTATGTAATGTTATATATGTTGATCTCAGGACCGAAACAAACGGGAAATGACATAGATATTTACCTAATGCCCTTGATCAAAGATTTAAAGAAGCAATGGGAAGGCGTGGATATTTTTTATGCTATTAAGAATAAGGTATTCAATATGCGGGCCATGATCTTTTGTACAATTAATGACTTTCCTGCATATGAAAATTTGTCATATTAAGGGCCATAAAGCATGTCCCATTTGTGAGGAAGGGACTTGCTACTATCAACTTTATCATAGAAGAAAGACAGTTTACCTAGGTTATAGAGATTTCTAAGACAAAGCCACCTATACCATCGAATGAAGAAAAAAAAATTGGCGGCCAAGAATTTGAAAATGCTCCAAAACCATTGACAGGAGAATAAGTTTATGAAAAGGTGAAAGACATCAATATTACTTTCGGTAAGACTACCAAGAGAAGTGAGAAAAATATATAAAAAAAGATATGTCTTCTTTGAGCTTCCATATTGGTAACATCTTTAGGTAAGGCGCTGTATTGATGTCATGCATGTGGAGAAAAATGTGTGTGACAATGTTATTGGAACACTTCTCAACCTACATGGTAGTTCCAAAGATACTTTGAAGGCAAGATTAAATTTGCAAGAAATAGGAATACATGACGATTTACATTCAAGGACAGATAGTGAGGGGAGTTATTGTGTTGAAGAGATTAATATTAGTGGCTGAAGCTATGCACTTCTCTAGTTCAAAAGATAACAATCCTAAATTAGCAACAATCCCTTATTATGGTGTCGTTAAGGAGATTTTAGAGTTGGACTACACCAAATTCACAGTTCCCGTGTTTAAATGCAAATGGGTTAATGTAAACAATGGTGTAATGGTGGATTGGTTAGGATTTATACTGGTTGATTTGAATAGTATAAGTTTTGGGAATGAGCCTTTTATTATGGCAAACCAATCAAATCAAGTATTCTATATCACCGATCCAACAAATAAAAGATGGTATGTCGCTTTCTAAGGAAAAAGGGTTATTGATGATGATGATTCAATTTGTGAGACCCCTTCATTTTCAGTATGTTTACCAAAATTGAATTAAGAAGAAGTGGATAATGATTGATTTGTATGTGATTGCATATATTGTTTTGATTTAATAATAGCACAAGTATATTGTTCTAATTATATATATGATTTTGTGTAACTTACAAGTGATGGGTTAATAAAGGATTGTTTTGAAAAAATATCTCCAATATTTAAACTGGTTGTACATGTTATTTGGCGTAAAAAGTGATCTGAAAACTTTTTTATACTGGTTGTACATGTTATTCGGTGTAGAAATTATTTTGAATTTCAAAATATTAGTCGTTTCATATTCAAAATATGATTTTTACATCGTATTTAAATGTTAACCAGTGTAAAAGTCTTAAATAAAAATACTTTATCGAAGACCACCCCTTGGCGTGTCTCTTCCTTTCTTATTTCTCAGGTTGTATGCAGTCTTAGTTTTTACGTCATCTATCATTATACCAGTCATCGTGCACTGTGGTTTTCGTCGTGCTTCCCTGTGGTTAGTCATTTTTCTCTATTCTCGCTCTCATTGTTCTTTGCCATGTGCGTGTTCTAGATACTTATGTTTTCATGCATGTGCTTCGCCTTTACATGTTCGTTTAATCTAGGTTTTGTAGTTTTCTGCGATAAATGCTTGCACTTCTTTCCATCGATAAATTCTTGCACTTCTTTCGCTATGGTCAGTCGTTCTTCTCTGTTTAGCATGTTTGCTTTTGTTATTACGTGTATAGAAATATGGCGGGTAGTGGTAATCAGAATGAGGCTAGCGATGCTCCAAGCGACTCTAAGCAAAGGAGGGACAGAAGTATGACGCAATTGAAAGACATTTCAAAAGATAGGATAGAAGGGAAATTACTACTGATTGAGTTTCACACACGTTGAAACCCAATTGGTGAACACAGGAGAAAGTACATGAGTTATGTCAGCCTCCTAGTAACAAGACTAACATCGCCATATAGACTTAGGATGCTGTTGAAAATCATGTGAAGAATCAAATTTGGGACTCTATTCGGGTATAAGAATTGCCTATTGTATATTATTTGCAGACCAATATCGAAAAATAACTATTTGTTGATAACTCTGCTTTCAATGGAAATTATTCCAACTTACTTACGATGTTCCCAACAATGAAGTCTTGAAGAAGAAGACATTGTCTTATTACATTGAGTGTTTGAGGGCATTTAAGACACAACTAGCTCGTCAGTATGTGCATGGCCAGGACAAAGATGGTCAGCCTCATTCTTCTCCATGCAGCAAGTATCAATTCATTGATGAAGCTACTTGGGAAGAATTTGTTAGGCTTTAGACTATTACAGATGCTATGGTGAGTTGATATATTGTGAAAAAGAAATCTTGTATTTCCTATGTTTCTTCCTTTTGTATATATTGGGGATTAGCTACTTTAAGTATTGTAGGAAAAAAGAGGAAAAGCCATTAAACACGCTCTTAAGAATGATTGCCCCCACACAACATCTCGAGGGGTTACGCAAAAGCTGAAAGAGATTTGTTGGGGGCCAAGAGTAAGAGGCTGCTGAGTCTGATCTTAGTATTACTCTTGCTCCCCTATCTCCAATACGTCACGAAGATAAGTTGTTGTACGCTCACAAAAAAGAAGCAGATTATTTACAAGCGATCACGCTCACATGATTGCAGCAAAAATTGTAAGTACTACTTGTATTATTTTATTTTATTAGACTAATTATATTATTTCTTATGTTTGCTCTTTTTATGTTATAGGTTGATCTTAAATAATAAGAAGCCCATGGCTCCTTCAAGTTAGATGGTAGGAATGACATTTTGACTATTGCCATAGGCAAGCAAGAGCATGAGGGTTGTGTCAGGGGAGTTGGAGGAGGTATCAATATAAGAGATTTTTTTAGAGTATCTCTACGATATTCCCCATATGTCTTGAGGGTAGAATTAGAATCATTGTTATACACTGTGAGGGAAGAGGCTAAGGCAGAGGTTAGGACATAGACAGAAGCTTCAATTCAGGCACAATTACAATAGGGGTTGGCAAAAATCAAAGAAGAAATATTGTCCATATTGACATCAAGGCAATAGGAGCCAAGTGCCACCCAAATGCTCTCACATGTAGCCCATCCTAGTACTAAAAGGAGCTGTTGCATGGCCAAAAAGGTATCAGAGGATGCTAAACCTTATGATATATATGTGGAAGATCTTATCAAAAGGTTAATGGCACATTGTTCCATCTATATTTTAGGGGAAACTGTCCACCACATCCAAATTCAGGATGATCAGTTAAGGTGGTAGTTGAAAACGTGATATTTGAAAATGCTTTTATCCCAATTCCGACTGATGAGGTGAAGGTTGTGAGTCAGGCAAAAGGAACTTTCATATTATGGCTAAAGCATCTTGTTTCATATCACGTCGCGTCATCCCTAAGTGAACTTCCCACACCTCCCAATTTGAGTGCTATACAACGTGTGATCCAATTGGCATCTCACGAAACATTCCATGTGGATGCGTTGCCTATGAATTCAGTTGTGGGTGACACGATGGCTATTGCCTTTGTTAACCATGTAGATATAAAATATGTTATCACCCTAGGAATGAACTAAACTCCATGTGCATCACAGTTTTTTTAATGTAAGTCTAATTTAAATGTAAATATATGCAATAACAAAATTCATGCAAGTTGAGTGTTTGCATTAACTAACATCGTGTTTGCATTAACTGTAAATACATGCAAGTTGAGTTGGTTTCCAAGGGCAAATAAGGTTAGTTCGGATTCCTATGCCGATTTCATATTTATTCAAAAGGGACCTCCTAATCTTCAAGACTTGAGTACATTGTAAGGAGGCTTGGTGAAACCGATATTAATTGTTTCTTCGCACCATATATGCAGGAGTAAGAATAATAATATTTCAGTTTTTTATACTAGGTTTATATTTGCTTAATGCTAATAATCATTATTATTTAATTATTTTCTATAGCAATCATTGGCAAGTGATTATACTAAATAAGCATACTTATAAAAGTTTCTTCTTATGCTCCCTCTACTACAAGCCATTGGTTGATGCCAAGAAGATTATGAACATGTGAGTTTTATTCCTTACAGAACAATGGTGTTTGTAATAAATTAAATATGGTATTTGTAATAAAATGGTTACTAAGGTCATAACTTTGGTCATAGGGCTCTGAGGATGTTTGTAATTGCAAGGGGTCTTAAGAAAGTCAACTTGGTGAGGGACCCTGAATGGATCACACTGAAGGTAATAAAAGTGGTAAGTCTTATGCTCCACATAGTTTTTTACTGATGACACATAATTTTCTTCATGTTTATATTACAAAGTCGAAGGCAACCCAAGGAAAGGAACTTGTGCGGCTTCTACATGGTTAGACACATGATCAATATCATCTTATCAACTAAGACTGACCTAACTGAGGAGGTAAATTGTGTTTTTAATGATTTCATATATTTCTTATCAATTTAATATATCTTAGTAATGCTTTAATTTTTTTATTTTAATTTGATGTTTCATATGTTTGATCAATCTAACCTATTTCTTGAACAAGATATTAAGGACCTGCGCAATATTTAGGCTGAGTTTTTTGTTCAAATCATTCCTTCTCAATAGTATTTGTTATTACCACAATACATTTTTTTTATTTTCTGTTCAAATGATTGTATTTTTTATTGAATTTTATTAAATGAATAATGTAATGAGCAATTGAAGATCTGTTTCTACCATGAATTTTATCTCTGCTGCTGTCTATTTGAGTATGTATATTTAGGTTGTTTATTCATGAAGCTTCAAGGGATGGGGTTAATGAAACATTGAAGGGGTTATTTTTCAAAATACATTTAAACTAGACAAAAAGAATACTGGCAGGGGTAGAAATAATATATGTAAATATGACAATATCTACATCGGTTTTCTTTATAATAAGCTGTAGAAAATTCATTAATCTACACCGAGTGTAAATATAACCAGTGTAAAAATTCATTAATCTATACCAGGTGAAAATACAACATGTGTGAAAAAGGTCATAAATCTATAGTAGCCGTCAAAAGGGATCAGTTAAACCAGTATAGACATTAGCAAATTCTACTCCTGATTTCAAAAGGGACCGATCTAAATTCTACTCATTTTACACTGGTGAACTTCCCGATTTAAAAAGTGTACACTTTCTAAATAGTCTGTTTCTACACCGATCATTATCTAATGTAGAATACCATTTTCAACCGATTTAGAAAGCATTTTTTGCAGTAGTGTTCATTGTTAGTAATACCTATTTTATTGTTAATACCTATATCATTTTCATGATGCATTATATCATTTTTAATTTTGTTTATACATTTTCTATCTTTTATCTTTTTAAAAGGGTGTTTTCTAATGAGGTAATATAATATTATCCAATCGAGTTTGAAATACATCCATTTTTATTCTTGTTTATCTTTCTTATCTCTATGTTTAATTAATGGTTAGGAATAGTCAAACCTATTTTGAGTTCAAATTAATGCTAAAATACATAAAACCCCTAGAACTTTATGCCAGTTGCACATAACCTCTCTAACCTTTAAAATTTTAAATTAAGGATCTTTATTTGTTTTATTTTGATTATCAAAACCCTACTGTTAAAATTTTTGTTAAAGTTGACAATTTTTCCACTTGATAATTTTTATATTTTTTTTATTATATATTACTTCATTTAAAAAATAACATTTGTCACTTCACATATCATTTTAATTTTTTTTTCAAATACTTGAATATAAAATATTTAAATAACACTTTACAATTGACATGTAATTTAAAGTATTTTATAAATATTTAAAAAAATATAAAATACTTGAAAAGAATTTAAAAGACTTTATAGAATTTAATATTTCTTCATCTAAATGAGTTGAATTGAACTTAGTCAAAGATTATTTAAGAAATGGGTTATGTATTACTATAACTTTTACTCATAAATATGTTATGAGATTAAGAGGGAGTTTATGAAATGTTCATGAAAAAATGTTGTACATATTTTTTCTAATTTATAATATATGACTATTGTAGTTTTATTTATTTTCTTATTCTCCTCCCTACACGCTACTATGGTCTTAATTTAGTCAAGTCAAATTCCCTTTATATAATATTGTTTATCAATGGATCTGCTTGCGAGGTAATTTAATTTATGTATTCAAAGAATTTCATTTTTTTAATACAGTTGAGTAAAATATTAAATTAAGATGATAATTAGTAATAATTATTTATAGATTAATGACAAGGATAGTTAGTTATAATAAACTCATGACCAATAATCTTATGAAAGACAATCCTATAAAGACTATATCATGTATTACTTGAATCAATTAATTTATTTTATTTATATAAGGAATGATATTGATGGCAATTATGGATAAATATTAAATAAGAATAGCTCACAGTTTTAAACTTTTTTTTTTTCTTTTTTGTCATCCAAACTACTTCATAAACCAAGAGACAAATTTAAACCATAAATTTAAAAGAACTAAATTAAATAAAATAAAAGACTTCATCAAACTTAATATTTTTTTCTCAGATTGCCCCATCAACTTGAGCCTGCATGAAAATTAAAAATGAAAAGATATTAAATAAAATAATCACAAAAAGTGTTAAAACTGTTAATAAATTAGCCCTTTTTTAATTTATACCCATTACTAATCAACCTCATGATGGTATCATTAAAATTTGTATATTTTATTAGGAAAAATTAACTTTCATGAAAAATAGCAGTTTCCATGTTTATGGAAGAGAGCTTTCATATTCTCATGTTAAACCAAACGGATTAAACTCTTTGTTTGACTTGAGGAGAATAGAGGGAGGGAAAAAAAGAAAAATTTTAATGAGTTCAGAACTTTTTTTAAAAAATAAAAGATAATATAAAATTTTAATAGAGAAAAATATGAAGAAAATTAGTTGATATTAACTCACGTGTATGTTGAGTGAAAGTCATATTATTAAATATTAATTAATGCCGTTTATCTTATAAATTAATAAATTATGAGTATATGAACAAATATTTATAATTAACGAAATTATAAAGACCCAATAAAAAGAAAAATTATAAAAATTTAATAATGAAGTGAAATTATATAGGAGCTTGCATATTTGTGTTTTTTTTAACGTTTACTGTGCTCTTGGCATCATTATTTAACGGTAATAATTGATTTTTATGTTTTTCCCGATAGATAGAAAACATTATTTTACATTCAAAGTTTTTTTAAGAAAATTCATTTGACTTTTTCAACCAACTCCTTTGTGTGCATAAAAATAAAAATATCAAATGAGTAGAAATAAGATTTTAGTTTCAACCAAATTTCTTAAAATTAGTCAAAGTCAAAGATTTATGGAATGGATTTGTATATAACTTCTACTCCTAAACATGTTATTTTATGAAATTAAGAGCTTGTTTATGAAATATTCATGAAAAAGAGTTGTATATTTTATTTTTACTAATTTGTAATACATACTTATCACGTTTTAATTTATTTCTTTTCTTTATGTCCTCCCTTCAATGTCTTTAATTTCAAAGTTGTATATTGTTTATATTTTTATACGTAAAAACTAATAATTGATTTTTATGTTTTTTCAATAAGATAAAGAAACATTACTTTGCATTCAAATTCTTTTTTATAAAAAAAAAAGTCCTTTCTATTTTTCAATCCACTCCAAATCAAACCTGTTACATATGATTTCAGTTTCAACCAAAATTTCTTAAAAATTTTTAAATAAATTTTTTCTTGTTCAAAAAAATTTCTAAAAAAAGTTGACTTGAGCGTAGTCAAACATGTTATGAAATTAAGAGGGAGATTATGAAATGTTCATGAAAAGTGTTACATATTTTTTCCAATATATATATATGCACCTATCTACGGTTTTATCTATTTTGTTTTTTCTCCTTCCTACAAGCTACAATGTCCTTAATTAAATTAAGTA
This sequence comes from Leucaena leucocephala, assembly GCA_037074615.1. Taxonomy (NCBI): domain Eukaryota; kingdom Viridiplantae; phylum Streptophyta; class Magnoliopsida; order Fabales; family Fabaceae; genus Leucaena; species Leucaena leucocephala. The sequence continues at coordinate 5,279,277 of CM073527.1, forward strand.
AAATTTCAAATTTAAATTCCTTTTATATAATATTTTTTATCTTTTTATAAGTAAAATTTTGAGAAAATTAGAAAAAGATTGAATTTTTTATTGGTGAAAATGATTTAAATCATAATATTGGTACTCTATGCATGTAAAATTTGTAAAATACTGATATTTTGTGTATGTAAAAATTTATCAAGACCTTCTCACCTATAAAATTTTCAATAGAGGACTTTTCTCCAATTTTTTCTAAATTTTTCAAATTGAACTAGGATTTTTACTTTTCTTTTACTTTCCCCTAAAGTTAATTTTCCAACAAAAAAAATTGATTTACTCTTCGGCCACACAAGTAATATTACTCTATAGGATGTTTGGCATATTATATAGCTAAGTAATAATGAAATCTCTCATCTCCTCTCAATTCTAGTCTCTTTCATTAAAATTCCCCTTCTCTCTCTTGAGTTAAAAAGACCCTAGAAAAGAATATAAATACGAAGAATAATTAAAATGATGGAATGATATTAAATAAGAAAAACAATATTTTCTTCGCATTACTATGCTTAATAGAGTAGGCTAAAGATAAAAATCATATCAATATAATAAGAATAGACCAAAATATCTTTCATAGTAAAATATCAAGTAAATGATTCTTTTCAACTATGGAAACAATTTTGACTTTATATATATATTATTCCATAATTGACATAGCTCATTAAAAAAAAGGAAAATTTGTGATGAAAACAATTTCAATTCTCTCAAAGGTTTGATGAAATGGAGACGGAAATGTAATCAAATTTGTGTCCAGAAAAAAAGAACTTTGAATGAGTCATTTGTTAAGAGATGATATTTCGACTACTACGTAACTAACAAAACTTGTTCATAGACTTTAAGGAGATTTTCGTCTCCATATACATCTCCCTCTTATAGGCAACGATAAGTAGGATGATGAAAGGAAACAAGATGTTTTATGTCCCATGTTTTTATTTTTCTAGCTTGAGTTTATGAATTTATATTTCATAAAAAATAAAACAAGATTTCAAATATGGTAATTTATTTTCATTTCCTTTAGTTAGTTTTTCTTAGAAGCAAACATGCTGCGAGCTTTTTTGTTTAGAAATTCTAAAATGATAAAAAAAATATGGTACTTCATTTTCATTTACTTTAGCTAGATTCATGAAAGAGTTATTTCTTAGCTCTTGTTTAGGCCGTAGGGATACCCTTAATATACACAGAAAAAGAAAAAATAACCATGTAACTTTCACTTGTTTTATTGATCATACCTCAGTGCTACTTATGGTTAGCATGAGTATCAAAACTAAATTCTATTATAGCATGAGTATGAAAACTTTCACTCATCTATTTATTTTTTCCTTTGTTTTGTTTTTAAGAATTAGTAGAGCATTTAAAATATGTGAATTTAGAGACTAAATAGGGGGAATCGATAGATCTTCTAGCTCAATAATTTTTTTGTATTCAAACAATTTCAATTTTTAATTACACTTGAATAAAATATTAAATTAAGATGACCATTAGTTAGTTAGTTAGTTAGTTACAATATAAATTCAAGATCAATAATTTTAAGAAAGAAAGTCCTATACTCCTATAAAGATTATATCATATATTATTTTATTCAAATATTTTATTTTATTTATTCAAGGAATGATGGCAATACATTAAAGAAGAATAGTTGACAATTTTAAACTATTTTCCTTTTGTTTTTGTTTTATTTATTTATTGCAATCCAAACTACTTAATAAATCTAGAGACAATAACTTACATTTATTTAAACTGCAAATTTAAAAGAAGTAAATGAAATAGAAAAAAGACTTCATAGAACTTGATATTCCTTCCAACATTATAGTTTTCGATCAACTTGCACCTGCATTGAAATTAAAAAGAAAAGATATTAAATAAAATAATCAAAAAAGGTGTTGAAACTCCAAATCAATTAGCCATTTTTTTAATTTTTCCCCCATAACTTATTAGTTGTGATGGGATCATTAAAATTTGTCTCTTTATTAGGTAAAATTGACTTTCTTAAAAAAATAAAGGTTTCTATGGAAGAGAGTTTTCCTATTCTTATGTTAAAACAAATAGAATAAGCTCTTTGTTTGGCATGAAGAGAACGAAGTGAAGAGAAAGATGGGAAAAATTTATTGAGTTTATTTTTTTTAAAAAAAAAAAGATAAGTGGAGTTATAAAATTTTAATAGAGAGAAAACTGTAAGAAAAATTAGTTGAAAACTTTCAACCCCATTATTATCTATTTTTAAATCAAAATAGATAAAACTTTCCATCTATCTCTTCTCTATTCCCCTCAAACAAGAACAAAGGGTTAGAAATTTTAAAACACATAAAAGTATGTTAAAACAACAAGCCTTATTTCATTAAATGATGTTAGCCATACAGATCATATATATTCAATGTATTGTGCTATATTAATAATAAATTTTTTGAATATATGATAAACCAAAACATCTCATTCAATAAATATAATAAAAGTAACAAATTACCTGACATATGAATAGGTTGTAATTATTTAATTTTGGCCATAGCTGGCATTATCTTCCATATCAGATTTCTTATTCTCTATTGAGTTAGAAGTCTCAGTAATTTTATGAGTATTACCATAACTAACATGCTCATTAAGAGTTGATTTCTCACTCTTATTTAAGCTTGAATCTTGAGAAGAGCTCTTATGGGAATCACCATGCCCCATAAGGTCTTCAAGATTTTCCTTTTTGGGCCTTTGTTGAGAAGAGCTCTTATAGGAATCACCATACCCCATAAGTTCTTCAAGATTTTCCTTTTTGGGCCTTTGTTGAGAATCACTCATTTTCCCTCAACAAAAAATAATATAGCAACACTAAATATTTTGGGATTTATAATTTGTGTTTCTTCCTTATCTTAGTTTTTTCTTGCCTTCAATTGTGGAATTTGTTGTTGTATTTATAGAGATTTTAAACGTGTGTATGCAAATGAACATTTTTTTGAAAATGTGTCTAAATTACTTGAAAGTTTGATCAAAATTTTCTCAAGTTGTCTTCAAAGCCTTTCAAAATTGTTGCGTTTTTGTGAAATTCCCTTAATGAAGTTTGCTTGTTCATATAATGGTCAAAGGTAAGCGAAAATTGCCTGCAAATGTAAACCCTGCAAAGATTTGTACAAATTAAGAAGTGTATATATGCAAATGAAAATCTTGTAAAAAATGTATCCAAATTTCATCAAATTAAATGTTTCAAGCATCAAAAGTTTTAGAAGGTTTATGAAAGTTCTATTAAATATTGGTTAAAAGTTTATGAAATTTCTATTTCTAAATAACTTATAATGTAACATTAATGTTTATCTTAATACTTAGATTCTATAATCCAAGGAAAAAAAGTTTTAATAGCTTGACATAATTCATCGAAATTGTTTTTTATTTATGACAAATATATCAAGATATATAATATTTAGGAAAATATAATCCATTAGTCCTTATTGTTTCACAAATTAGATAATGTGATTTTGTTTTCTTTTTATTATGTAATTTTAGTGCAGTTTAGCATATTTATTAATTAGAGTTTATATTAATACTAATTAATCGACAATGACACGTAAATTGCCACAAAATATAAAATAAAAAAAAGTTTTTTTAAGAATAAAATTGATTCATTACCAGCATACTTCAATTAATGGTTAGTAATGATTGTCATACTTCAACATTTTTAATAAAAAATGTCTATAAGTTTTTTCTATGTAATTATCTATAAATAGAAATTGAGAAAACTATAAACACTCAACAACAAAATTATAAAAATTCAATTAAAATGAAGTGAAATCATATAAGAGCTTGCGTATTAATTTTTTTTAATGTTTATTGTGCTCTTGGCATCATTATTTAACAATAATAATTTATTTTTACTTTTTTTCCCATAGATAGAAACACTATTTTGCATCCAAGAGTTTTTTAAGAAAACTCCTTTCGCTTTTTCAACCTATTCTATTGTGTATATCAAAATATTGAATGAATGGAAATGAGATTTTAGTTTTAACCAAATTTCTTAAAAAAAATTAAATGAGCTGACAGCCATGTAGTCAAAGTCAAAGATTTATGAAATGAGTTATATATTATTATAACTTCTATTCTCAAACATGTTATTAAATTAAGAGGGAGTTTATGAAATGTTCATGAAAAAGAGTTGTATATTTTTTCCAATTTATATATATATGCGCCTATCACAGTTTTATTTATTTTGTTTTTTCTTCTCCTTAAATGTCCTTAATTAAATTAAGTAAAATTTCAAAGTTAAATTCCTTTGTATAAAATTGTTTATCTTTTTATAAGTAAAATTTTGAAAAAAATAGAGAAAGCCAATATTGATGAGAATGACCTAAATTAGAATATAAAGACTCTATGCATATAAAATTTGTAAAATACCGATACAATGTGTGTAAAAATTTATCAGCACCTTCTCATATATAAAAATTTTAATGGAGGACTTTTCTTTAATTTTTTCTAAAACTTTTTAATTAGAATTAGAATTGTTACTTTTCTTTTACTTTCCCATAAAGTTAATTTTTCAAAAAAAAAAATTGATTTACTCTTCAGACAAGCAAGTAATATTACTCTATAGTATGTTTGGTATATTGCAACTAAGTAATATTAAAATCTCTCATCTCCTCTCACTTCCCATCCTCTTCATTAAAATCCCTCTCTTCCTCTTTGTGGAGTCAAAAAGACCCTATAAAAGAATATAAACATAAACAAAAATTAAAATGGAATGATATTAAATAAGAATAACAAATTAGAGTAGGAGAAAGATAAAAATCAAACCAATATAATAAGAATATACCAAATTATCTTTCATAGTAAAATATAAAGTAAATCATTATTTTCATCTGCGTAAACATTTGACTTTATACAAATAAATATATATTATTCCATAATTGACATAGCACATTAAAAAAAAAACGAAATTCTGTGATGATTTTTTTTTTATTGCAAAAGCTCAAACACCACAAGTTTGTATAAAATTTGTTATAAATCCATCAAAATTTTTGTTTTTCTTGGTAGTATGGACTAAGAAACAATTTCAATTCTCTGAGGCTTAATGAAATGGAAAAGGAAATGTAATCAAATTTATGTCAAGAAAAAAAAGAATTTTAAATATGAGTCATGTGTTAAGAAATGACATTTTGGCTTCTACATAACTAGTAAAACTTTTCCATGGACTTGAGGTTCCGTCTCCTTATCTATCTCCCTCTTATAGGCAATGAGAAGTAAGATGATGAAGGAAGCAAGATGTTCTATTTCTCATATTTTTATTTTTCTAGCTTGAGTTAATGAATTTAGATTTCATAAGAAAAAAAAAGATTTCAAATATGGTAATTAGGGTTTATGTGATACTGATTAAGCGGCATGTAAGTTGCCACAAATATGTACCAAAATTGAAAATTATATTACAAAAATTGTTAGTTTTATATAAACATGCATGAAAATTTTCAAGAAAACTTTCTTATATACAAAAATATGCTCCATCTCTAAGGAACTAATTAATTGTTTATTTTTGTAGAATAACTAGAAATAAATAATTGGTTACTTAAATTATGTATTTTGCTTGACATTTCTTATATTACGTCATTTTAGTGCATTTTCTCATAGTTTATTAATTAGATTTTATGTGAATACCAATTAATCCACACATAATTGCTACAAAATATAAAATAAGAAGATATTTTAAACATATATTATGTACATAATTCTTATATTAGGTGTATGTTAAGTGAAAGTCACATTATCAACTACTAATTAATGTCGGTTGCCTTATAAATTAATAAATTATGAATACATAAATAAATATTTGTAATTGACGAAACTATAAAGACCCAATAAAAAATATTATAAAAATTTAACTAAAATTAAGGGAAATTATATAAAAGCTTGCATAATAATTTTTTAATGTTTATTGTGCTCTTGGCATCATTATTTAACGATAATAATTTATTTTTATGTTTTTCCCCATAGATAGAAAACATTTTTTTTACATTCAAACTTTTTTTAAGAAATTCCTTTTGATTTTTCAACCTACTCCATTGTGTGCATCAAAATATCAAATGAGTGGAAATGAAATTTTAGTTTCAACTAAATTTCTTAAAGTTTTATAAATGGGTTGACAACCACCTAGTCTAAGTTAAAATTTTATAAAATTAAGATGTTTATGAAATGTTCACAAAAAAGAGTTGCATATTTCTTCAATGCCTTTCCAATTTGTTGCATTTTTTGTGAAAATGCCTCAATGAAGTTTTCTTGTTCACATAGTGGTCAAGGTTAATGAAAAGTGCCTGCAAATGGAAACTCTTCCGAAGATTTGTACAAATGTAGGAGTGTATATATGCAAATGAAAATTTTGTGAAAAATGTGTCCAAATTTCATGAAATATTTTACCAAATTTTTTTTTTTGGTTATAAATGAGGGTTTAGTGCAAACTAAATTAACTAATAGGAAACAATTCATAAGCTCTCTTTAGCCACTAATGCCTCTAAACGAGGTGGGCAAGTTCCCAAAAAAGATGACCTGGATAATGCTTGTTTAGCCAATAAATCTGTAACCTAATTAACCTTCATAGGATAAAACATTATTCTGTATTTAAATTATTTTTTTTAAATTCTTTTCCCTTTTTCAATCTACTCCATTGTGTGAATCAAATGGGTTCTAAGAAATTAAAATCTCAAATGATTGGAAATTATATTTCAGTTTCAACCAAAATTTCTTATAATTTTCTAAATGAATTGACTTGCACTCAGTCAAAGATTTATGAAATGGATTGTGTATTACTATAACTTCTACTGCTAAATATATTATGGAATTAAGAGGGAGTTATATATGAAATGTTCATGAAAAACAGAAAAAGAGCTGTATTTTTTTTCTAATTTATGTTAATATACGCATATCACAATTTTATTTATTTTCTTTTTCTCCTCCCTAGAAGCTACAATATCCTTAGTTTAATAAGTCAAATTTCAAACTCCCTTTATATAATATTCTTTATCTTTTTATAAGTAAATTAAATTTTAGATTCATATGTAAAAACATTTTTGACTTTATATATACATTTTATTCCATAATTGACATAGCTTGTTACTAAATAAACAGGAAATTTGCGACAAAATTTTATTTCAAAAGCTCATCTGTCACAAATTTCATTCTAAATATGTCATAAAATTTTGTTTTTCTTGGAGGTGCGGACTTCCATTTTCACTAACCAATTTCAATTCTCTCTCAAAAGGTTTAATGAAAATGGAAAAGGAAATGAAATTAATTTCTTCTCAAGGAAACAAAGGATTTCACCGTACTTTATTTTCATTTCTTATAGTCATTTTTTCTGTGAAGCAAACCCGCTGCTAATTTTTTTTTAAAAAATGTTATAGAATAATCAACATAAATTGAGCGCCTCATATATGGCAATATTTATGAAATGGGTTGTGTATTTCCACAAGAATTAATTCTTGATTAATCAACATAAGAAAGAGATTGAATTTCATATGGTAAGAATATTATATGTTTTGGCGCGTTTGACCTATTTTCTTGAAAATTTAACGAAAGAAATTCTCAATTTCAAGTTGAGAAAGAATGCTATTAGGTTAATAATTAATTTTTAAATTTGATAAAATTTATTAAGTTAGTTAATTGTTAAAAAAATGTGTTAGATTTTCTAAGATATTACTTTTAATTATTTACATTAGAAATTAATTACGTGATATAAAACTCTCTTAATATGTTCAATTGATTAAAAAAATTGGGGAAAAATTATAAAGTTATGACATAAATAGATTAATGTTTTATATTTAAAACTAAAATAAATTTTTACTAATTTTTATATTTAGGATGAGAGGGAATATTTTTAATTTTTTTTACCAATTATTATTTTCAAATTAACAACACAAAATATTAGTCTAGAAATTATGAAAGGAAGTTATGGAGTAAATTATTCCACATGAATAATAAAAATGGCGCAAGGTATAGGGAAGTGCACTTTATTGGAAAATATGAAAACTTTTTATATTTTAAATTTCAAAATGTTAAGAATACCTTTAGGCTTTGTTTGGTTTAGCTAAGGGGAGGGTATGTTAGGTTAATTTAAGAGAGAATAGGGAAAGGTAGGGGAGATTAATTAATGATATTTTTTGTTTGGTTCGGAAGGGGAGGGAAGGGAAGGGGAGGGGAGGGGAGTTAATTAGAAGTTGACAAATATACCCTTATCTCTTTATTTAAATTTATTTACTCTTTATTTACAATATTTATATCAAAATTATTTTTTTTAATTTATAAATCTTAAATTTTTTATCCCATTTATATATATAATAAAATTAATAAAATTAAAAAATATGATAAAATTTTAACATTGCTTCTTATTAATTTTATAATTATTATATATTTTAATATAATATATAAATAATTTATTAAGTTTATTAAGTTTTAGCAATTAAAAAAATTTGGTGTGAAAAAAATAAAAAAAAGGCTTAAGGGTACAATTGGAATATTAAAAATACATAAAGGGCAATTTAGTCATAAAAGTGTAAAAAATTTCTCTCCCCTCAAAAACCCCCCACTTTTGGAGGGGAGGTGAGGGAGGGGAGGGGAGCACTAAATGACAAAAAATCTCCACTCTCCTCCCCTCCCTTCCCTTCTAAAACCCTCCAACTAAATAAAGCTTTAACTAAATAAAAAACGAAGGTTGTATGGTCATGTATGTAATACAAAATTCATATGTACATCATGTATCCACAAATCTTTGGGATTATTTTGGGTAATGCGTTTGTCTAAAAGATTGTTAAATAAGTAAATATTAAATATGATAAAAAAACTTAAAATTAATCTATATGTTAAATACTTTTTAACAACAACAACAACAGCAAGCCTTATCCCATTAAATGGGGTCAACTACATGGATTATACGACGCTATTATGCTCTATAAAAAACTAAATCCTTGGATAGGTTATTGACCAGAAGATCCTGCTCAATGACCTCTTTGAGCATTCTCTTTGGCCTTCCTCTACTCATTTTAACCGGTGTCCATACTGTTTGATCTACCCTCTTCACTGGCACATCACTTGGCCTTCTTTGTATGTGTCCAAACCACTTAAGATGGTTCTCTACCATTTTCTCTTCAATAGGTGCCACTCCATCTCTTCCCTGTATATGTTCATTATGAATTTTATCTTTTCTTCTATGCCCACACATCCATCTCAACATCCTCATCTCAGCTATCCCAACTTTATGCTCTTGCTGTCCTTTTAAAGCCCAGCATTTACTTCCATAAAGTATTGCTAGTCTTATAACAGTGCGATAAAATTTCCTTTTACTTTATTTGGTACTTTTCAATCACATATAACCCCAGTAACCTTTCTCCATTTAAACCACTTGGCCTGAATTCTATGATGAAAATCATCTACAATTTTACCGTCCTTCTGTATAATTGATCCCAAATATTTGAACTTATCTATTTGTGGAATAACTTGATCTCCTAGTCTGACCTCCAAGTTACTTCTAACTTGCCTCTTATCAAAATTACAATACATATATTCAGTCTTACTTCTACTTAGACAAAAATCCTTTGACTCTAAAGTACTTCTCCACAAGTTTAAAATTAATCTCTTCTCTTGACTTTGCCACAAGAACTATATCGTCCACAAGAAGCATGCACTTAAGGATTTCTTCTTGAATAGGCTTAGTTAGAACATCCACTACTAGATTAAATAAATTAGGGCTTAAGGATGATCCCTAATGTAGACTAATCCTTATGGAAAAATCCTTTGTTTTGCCCCCAGACGTTCTTACAGTAGTTGTTATCCCCTCATACATATCTTTTATTGCTTTGATATATGCCATGCGTACACCTTTCTTTTCCAAAGCTTTCCAAAGCACCTCCCTTGGCACTCGATCATATGCTTTTTCTAAGTTAATGAAGACCATATGCAAGTCTCTTCTTTTAGTCTGATACCTTTCCATTAACCCCTTAATAAATAAATCGCCTCTATTGTATACCTACCTAGCATGAAACCACACTGATTCTCAGTAATATCAGTCTCTAATCTTAACCTATGTTCAATTACCTTATCCCACAATTTCATAGTGTGACTCATAAGCTTTATCCCCTGTAGTTTGTACAATTTTGAATATCCCATTTATTTTTGTAAATAGGAACTAAAGTACATTTCCTCCAGTCATCTGGCATTTTCTTAGAACTTAATATCACATTAAAAAGTTTAGCAAGCCACACCACCTCCACTTCACCTAAACACTTCCAAACTTCAATAAGAACACCACCTCCCCCTTTGGTAATACTCATGATCAATAATTTAAAAAAAAAAGACAATCCTATACTCCTACAAAGACTATATAGCATATATTATTTTAATCAAATAATTTATTTTATTTATCCAAGGAAGGATGGCAATACATTAAACAAGAATACCTGACAATTTCAAACTATTTTCCTTTTTTTTTTTTTTTGCAATCCAAACTACTTAATAAACCTATAGACAATAACTTATATTTATTTAAACCATAAATTTAGAAGAAGTAAATAAAATAGAAATATGACTTAATATAACTTGATATTCCTTCCAGCATCAAAGTCCCTCCATCAACTTGCAACTGCATGAAAATTAAAAAGAAAAGACATTTAGTTCACCAAAAAAGTGTTGAAACTCCTAATTAATTATTATTTTTTAATTATTTTCCCCCTCGTGATGGGATCACTAAAATTTGTCTCTTTTATTAGGTAAAATTGACTTTATTGAAAAATAAAGGTTCCTATAGAAGAGAGTTTTCCTATTCTCATATTAAAACAAATGGACAACCTCTTTGTTTTACTTGAGGAGAATGGAGGGAGGAGAAAGGGGAAATTTTATCGAGTTTGATTTAAAGAAAAAAAGATAAGTGGAGTCATAAAATTTTAATACAAAGAAAAATATAAAGAAAATTAGTTGAAAACTTTTAAACCCATTATTTCTCCATTTTTTTAAATCGAAATCGATAAATTTTCCATCTCTCCCTCTCTCCTCCATTCCCTTCAAACAAAAATAAAGGGTTAGAAAATTTAAAGCACACAAAAGTATGTTAAAAGAACAACAAAACTTATTTTATTAAATAGTGTTGGCTATATATATCTCATATATATATATATGATGCCATTGTGCTATATTAATAACAAAAACTTTGAATATATGATAAACCAAAATATCTCATTCAATATATATATTAAAAGTAACATATTACCTGACATATGAACTGTTGTAATTTTTCAATTTCGACCATCGCGTATATTGTCTGGAAAATCATGTTTCTTATTCTTTCTTGAGTTTGAAGTCTCAGTAGTTTCATCATGGGTGTTACCATAAGTAACAAGCTCATCAAGAGTTAATTTCTTACCCTGATTTGAGCTTGGAGCTTGAGAAGAGCTCTCTTTAAAATAAGTAATAGCATGCTCCAGACCTCCATCTTTGGGCCTTCGACTCATTTTTGCCTCAACAATAAAATATAGAAACACTAAATATTTTCGGATTTATAATCTTTGTTTCTTCCTTATCTTGGTTTGCTCTTTGCCTTCAGTGGAATTTGGTGTTGTATTTATAGAGATTTTTTACGTGTGTATGCAAATGAACATTTTTGTGAAAATGTGTCTAAATTACTTGAAAGTTTGATCAAAATTTTCTCAAGTTTTCTTCAATGCCTTCCAAAATTGTTGCATTTTTGTGAAAATGCATTAATGAAGTTTTCTTGTTCACATAGTGGTCAAAGGTTAATGAAAAGTTCCTGCAAATGCAAACTCTTGCGAAGATTTGCACAAATTAGAAGTGTATATACATATGCAAATGAAAATTTTTGTGAAAAATGTGTCCAAATTTCATGAAAAATTCTACAAATTTTTTTTATTACAAATGAGGGTTAAACCCAAAGTACAAACTAAATTAACTAATGGCAAACAATTCATAAACTCTCTTTAGCTACTAATGCCTTTAAACAAGGTGGGCAAGCTCCCAAAAAAGATGACCTGGATAATGTTTGTTTAGCCAATAAATTTGTAACCTAATTAACCTTCATGTATAGGATAAAACATGATTTTGCATTCAAACTATTTTTTTTAATTCCTTTCCCTTTTTCAATATACCCAATTGTGTGAATCAAACCGGTTCTAAGAAATTAAAATCCCAAAGGATGGAAAATGGGATTTCAGTTTCAACCAAAATTTCTTGAAATTTTCTACATGAGTTGACTTGCACGCAATCAAAGATTTATAAAATGGGTTGTGTATTACTATAACTTCTACTGCTAAACATATTATGGAATTAAGAGGGAGTTATATATGAAATGTTCATGAAAAACAGAAAAAGAGCAGTATTTTTTTTCTAATTTATGTTAATATAAGCATATCCCAATTTTATTTATTTTCTTTTTCTCCTCCCTACAAGCTACAATATCCTTAGATTAATCAAGTCAAATTTCAAAGGTAAACTCCCTGTATATACTATTGTTTATCTTTTTATAAGTAAATTAAATTTTAGAATTAGATTTATAATTATTACTTGAGTTTCCTAGAAAACTCCAGCTTTTCAAACTATGAGGATGGTCATTTTTCACACTAAAAAAGTCATTTTCTCTTCAGCTATACAAGTAATATTACTTTATGGTATATTGCAACAGATTATAAAAGAATATAAAGAGGAATTTAAATAAAAATAGAATGGGATGGAAATATATTACCTCAAAGGCTCAAACCCCATTATATATAGTTTAAATAAAAAAATGTTTTATGCATTACTATGCTTATTTAAAGTAGAAGGAATTGATAAAAATGAAACTGATATAATAAGAATTGACTAAATTATCTTTCATAGTAAAATACTTAATACAAGTGATATTTATCTAATTTAGATAGATTAAAAAAACTAAATAGATTACTTAATTAAAAAAACTAAATAGACTAAATATTTTTTCTAAAACTTATCTCTTAACTGGGTCGTACAGTTACTAAATATGTAGAAACATATTTGCGACCAAACATAACTGAATCATTCTCTTCATATGTAAAAACATTTTTTACTTTTCGTATAAATTTTTTCCCATAATTGACATAGCTTGTTACTAAATAAATAGGAAAGTTGCGACAAAAATTTTTATTTTAAAAGCTCATCCGTCACAAATTTCATTCTAAATATGTCATAAAATTTTGTTTTTCTTGGTAGTGCAGACTTCGTTGTTTCCACGAACCAATTCAATTCTCACTCAAAAGGTTTAATGAAAATGGAAAAGGAAATGAAATGAAATTCTTCTCAAGCAAACAAAGGATTTTAGATACACTACTTTATTTTCACTTCTTATAGTCAGTTTTTCTGTGAGGCAAACATGCTGCTATTTAAAAAAATGTTATAAAATGGTCAAAATAAATTGAGTGTCTCATATATTGCAATATTTATGAAATGAGTTGTGTATTTTCACAAGAATTAATTCTTGATTAATCAACACAAGAAAGAGATTGAATTTCATGGGGTAAGATATTATACGTTTTGGCGCGTTTGATCTATTTTCTTAAAAATTTAAGAAAATAAATTCTCAATTTCTAGTTGAGAAAGAACGCTATTAGGTTAATAATTAATTTTTAAAATTTGATAAAATTTATTTATTTGTTAAAAAATATGTTGATTTTTTTAAAATACTACTTTTAATTATTTGCATTAGAAATTAATTCCATCATATAAAACTCTCTTAGTATGTACAATTGATTGGGACAAGTTAGAGAAAATTATAAAGTTAGGAGGTAAATGGATTGATGTGTTACGTTTAAGAATTTATGAAAGGAAGTTACCGAGTAAATTATTTTGCAAAAATACTAAAAAAAGAACAAGGTAGGGATACCCTTAATTAAATTTAAAAAAAAAAGACTGTTCATGTAGGTAATACAAAAATAGAGGTGGTAATTTGGGTTAGACCCACCACCAACTCGCCATTTTATGGGGAGTTGGGTTGCTAAATTTGCAACCCAGACACCTAGTGGGTTAGCCCACTTTTTTTTTTACTTTATTATTTTTTACTATTTATATTACACTTTTATTAATTTTAGAGTCCTAGTCAAGTTAAGGTTTATATTATACTTCATTTATATTAATTTTATCTTATTGAGTCATTTCTTTATATATATATATATTATTTTATTATTATTTTACTTGTAACAGATTTATCTACGGATAGTGATAAAATTAAAAAAATAAAAATAAATATTTTGATAATTTTATATCATGCTTTGAATTTAATTAATAATGATACATATAATTTTTTTAAAAAAATATATATGAAAATATTTTTTTTAAAAAAAAGATATATATAAATATGATTTTTTAAAAAAATAAAAACTAGTCTGCCAACCTACCATGGCAGCCTCGGGTTGGTATAATACCAACTCGCCTGAAAGCGAATCTCTTAAGATTGGCCCGCTTTCAATCCAACCACAGTGGGTCAACCCGTATCCGACAGGTTACTCGTATTGTCACCTCTAACAAAACACATTCATATGTACATCATGCCTCCACAAATCTTTGGGAAAAGTTCTGATTAAGGTTAGGAAGAAAAAGAATATCTTAAAGGAAAATACTTAAATTTTAATTTCAAATTTAAACAATTTTGAAAAAAAAAACACAATAAATAAATATGTCATAGGGGTTTATACTGGTTTTGTGAAATGCGTTTGTCTAAAAGATTGCTAAATAAGTAAATATTAAATATGATAAAAAATTAAAATTAATCTATGTGTTAAATGCTTTCTAACATCATATGAAATAATTATTTAACAATTCCACACAAACATTTATCAAAATTGAAAATTATATTTTTTTAGTACAAAAATTGAAAATTATATTACACAAACATTTATTTTATTTATTTTTTATAAGAGAATTTTTTGAAAGGGGTTGAACTCACCCATGATCTAAGGGCAGGGCTAAGTCTCCTTTCCTCCTAGACGATACTAATATCGGATAGGACGAGCCGTCTATTACTCTCAGGCATAAATCTAGGTTCCAAAGAGTTAGAATACCTCTCCAAGTACCACGACTGGAACCACAATAAAGTGGTACTCCCAGGGATCGAACACGCTCCAATGGTAATATGTATCACCCTTTCGCTAGTTAAACTCACAAACAACGGGTATTACACAAACATTTATCATGCAAAGATTGGGTTTTCAAGATTTGGGTTTTTTTGGTCCAAAATATGCCCCCTAACGTTGTCTCTTGAATATGACATTTCTACATAATAGTTTATATTATTTTTTTTTTGGTAAAACACTGGCTAATATTATATAAATAAGTGAATCATGTGTTGTCATGCATAAGTACATATAACGTATAATATAAAAATATATATTATTAATTATATAGGAAATAAATAATTTTAAAAGTTATATTTAAACTTCGTATAATGGTTAAAATTACAAATTTACAATATAATATTTAAATACTATTGTTATGAAAAATTATTATTAATACATCCTTATTTAAACTTTCATAAGAAGATTTAAAAATTTAATTTTGAATTGACCTAATCAATGTCTTCATATCGTTTAAGAGAATTTTTTCATGTGAGTTGTACTATCCCCTCTTCATACTTCCTTCTTATTTAAAAGTTCGATAACTAATTTATAAATATTAAAATAATTAATTAAACTAGTTTTTTAAAATACTCTCGTTAGTCCAATCTAATAGAATATTATAGTATTTTTTTATGGGCCTTCTAAGTTTACTTATTCACATGGTAAAATAGATGTAATGTTCATGCATGTTTCATTTATATAGACACCACCCATTTTTTCCCTCAAAATCTGTTTATAACATCATACATACATACATACATACATACATACATACATACATACATACATACATACATACATACATACATACATACATACATACATACATACATACCTACATATATTATATATGCCATATAAATAATTCATTCACTAATATTATTCAGCTAAATTTATCTTTTAAACTTTCTTATGAACATCTTCATAAACTTTTCCTTTTAAGAGAAAATTTAATAAGAAAATGTTAATTTAAAAAATGAGAGTACTTGCCATTTACGGTAAAAACTTACCAGCCCTTACCCCACACTTGCTTTTGATTTTTTTCCTTTTGATCCCCAACCATATTATGAAAATAAAACTTGGATTGTATGGTCAAACCAATGAACTAATTGAACTAGTTTCTTTGATCAATTTGTTCAAAAATTTTGGACCAATTGATTAAGTTGACATTACTCTATGGTATGTTTAGGATATTGCAATCAAGTAATATTAAAATCTCTAATCTCTCATCACTTTCCGTCTCCTTCATTAAAATCTCTAATATTGAATTAAAAAGACCTTACAAAAGAATATAAACGTGAGCAAAAGTTAAACTAAAATCGAATGATATTAAATAAGAAAAATAATGTTTTTCTTGCATTACTATGCAAAAAGAATATATACCAAATTATCTTTCATGGTAAAATATAAAGTAAATCATTCTTTTCATCCGCAGAAACAATTTTGAATTTATATATATATTATTCCATAATTGACAGCTCATTAAAAAAACTAAAATTTGTGTTGAAATTTTTTATCACAAAATCTCAAATCACAAGAAGTTTGTCTAAAATTTGTTATAAATCCATCAAAATTTTTGTTTTTCTTGGTAGTATGGACTACGAAACAATTTCAATTCTCTCAAAGGTTTAATGAAGTGGAAAAGGAAATGTAATCAACTTTATGTGAAGAAAAAAGAATTTTAAATATGAGTCATTTGTTAAGAGATGACATTTTGACTGCTATATAACTAGTAAAACTTTTCCATGAACTTGAAGGAGATTTTCGCCTCCGTATCTATCTCCCTCTTATAGGCAACGAGAAGTAGGATGATGAAGGAAGCAAGATGTTCTATGTCCCATGTTTCTATTTTTCTAGCTTGAGTTAATAAATTTAGATTTCATTTAAAAAAAGATTCAAATATGGTAATTCATTTTCATTTCCTTTAGTTAGTTTTTGTTAGAAGCAAATTAAACATGCTGCTAGTTTTTTTTAAACAATTCTAAAATGATCAACATAAATATGGTACCTTCATTTTGATTTCCTTTAGCAAGATTTATGATAGGGTTAAAATAATCTTGCAACTTTCACTTATTTTTTTAAGAAATAACTTAATTATCTGAAACATAACAAATCTATAAATTTGAATATGAACAATCTAAATTAAATAATTTTAAGAAATACACTCCTATACTCCTATAAAGACTATATCATATATTATTTTAATCAAATAATTTATTTTATTTAAAATGATGGCAATTCATTAAACAAGAATAGCTGACAATTCAAACTATTTTCTTTCTTCTTTTTTTTGCCATCCATACTACTTAATAAACCTAGAGACAATAACTTACATTTATTTAAACTACAAATTTAAAAGAAGTAAATAAAATAAAAAAGACTTTATTGAACTTGATATTCCTTTCAGCATCATAGTCCCTTATCTGCTTGCACCTGCATTGCAATTAGAAAGAAAATACATTAAATAAAATAAAAAAAAAGTGTTCAAACCCATAATTATATTATAGCCATTTTTAATTGTTTTTCCCCATAACTTATAAGACTTATGATGGGATCATTAAAATTAGTCTCTTTTATTAGGTAAAATTGACTTTCTTGAAAAATAAATATTTCCATAGAAGAGAGTTTTCCTATTCTCATGTTAAATCAAATGGACCAAACTATCTGTTTGGCTTGAGGAGAAAGAAGAAAAAATTTTATTGAGTTTGATTTAAAGAAAAACAAATATAAGTGGGGTTATAAAATTTTAATTAGGAAAAAAATTTAAGGAAAATTAGTTGAAAACTTTCAACCCCATTATTTCTTCATTTTTTTAAAATCAAAATTGATAAAATTTTCCATCTCTCCCTCTCTCCTCCATTCCCCTCAAACAAAAACAAAGGGTTAGAAAATTTAAAGCACACAAAAGTATGTTAAAATAACAAGCATTATTTCATTAAATGGTGTTAGTTATATAAATCATATATATATACACACATACACACACGATACTATTGTGCTATATTAATAACAAAATTTTTGAATATATGATAAACCAAAAAATCTCATTCAATAAATATAATAAGAATAACAAATTACCTGGCACATGAATAGGTTGTAATTATTCAATTTTGACCATAGGTCATATTTTTTGCAATATCAGGTTTCTTACTCTTTCTTGAGTTTGAAGTCTCAACGGGGTCACCGATATTATTATAAGTAGTATGCTCAGCAACAGTTGATTTGTTGTTCTGATTTGAGATTAGAGCTTGAAAAGAGCTCTCTTTAGAATAACTAGTAGCAAGAGCAAGATCTCCTTTTTTGGGCATTTTGCCTTGACAACAAAATATAGCAATACTAAATATTTTGGGATTTATAATCTTTGTTTCTACCTTATCTTGGTTTGCTCTTTGCCTTCAGTTGTGGAATTTGTTGTTGTATTTATAGATATTTTAGACGTGTGTATGCAAATGAACATTTTTGTGAAAATGTGTCTAAATTACTGGAAAGTTTGATCAAAATTTTCTAAAGTTTTCTTCAAAGCCTTTCAAAATTGTTGTATTTTTTTGAAAATGCCTAAATGAAGTTTGCTTGTTCACATAGTGGTCAAAGGTTAATGAAAAGTACCTGCAAATGGAAACTCGTGTGAAGATTTGTACAAATTAAGAAGTGTATATATGCAAATGAAAATTTTGTGAAAAATGCATCCAAATTTCATGAAAAATTTTTCCAATTTTTTTTTTGTTATAAATGAGGGTTAAACCCAAAGTTCAAACTAAATTAACTAATGGGAAAGAATTCATAAACTCTCTTTAGCCACCAATGCCTCTAAACAAGGTGGGCAAGTTCTAAAAAAAGATGACTTGGATAATACTTGTTTAGCCAATAAATTTGTAACTTAATTAACCTTCATAGGATAAAACATTATTTTGCATTCAAACTATTTTATTTTAAAATTCCTTTCCCTTTTTCAATCTACTGAATTGTGTGAATCAAACCGGTACTAAAAAATTAAAATCCCAAAGGATCAAAAATGAGATTTCACTTGCAACCACAATTTCTTGAAATTTTCTTAATGAGTTGACTTGCACGCACTCAAATATTTATGAAATGGGTTGTGTATTACTATAACTTCTACTGCTAAACATATTATGTAATTAAAAGCGAGTTATATATGAAATGTTCATGAAAAACAGAAAAAGAGCTATATTTGTTTTTCTAATTTATGTTAATATATATCACAATTTTATTTATTTTCTTTTTCTCCTCCCTATAAGCTACAATGTCCTTAGTTTAATCAAGCAAATTTCAAAGTTAAACTCCCTTTATATAATATTTTTTATCTTTTTATATGTAAATTAAATTTTAGATTCATATTTAGAAACATTTTTTACTTTCTATATGCATTTTATTCCATAATTGACAAAGCTTGTTACTAAATAAATAGGAAATTTGCGACGAAAACTTTTATTTCAAAAGCTCATCCGTCACAAATTTCATTCTAAATATGTTATAAAATTTTGTTTTTCTTGGAAGTGCGGACTTCCATTTTCACCAACCAATTTCAATTCTCTCTCAAAAGGTTTAATGAAAATGGAAAAGGAAATATAATGAAATTCTTCTCAAGCAAACAAAGGATTTCAGATACCCTTCTTTATTTTCATTTCCTCTAGTAAGTTTTTCTGTGAAGCAAACATGCTGCTAACTTTTTGTTTTTTTAAAAAAACTGTTATAAAATGATCAAAATAAATTGAGCGTCTCATATATGACAATATTTATCAAATGAGTTGTGTCTTTCCACAATAATTAATTATTGATTAATCAACACAAGAAAGAGATTGAATTTCTTGATTGTATTATAAACACTGTTCCTTCAATTTGACCAGAATATTCTTTATACAAAAACTTTTAGAAAAAGGTTAGACTTACTGAAGATCCAAGAGCAGGGCAAAGTCTTCCTTCTTCCTAGACGATGCCAATATCGGGCAGGACAAGCCGTCAATTACCTTCAGGCATAAACCTAGGTACTTGGAGCTAGGATGTCTCCCCAAGCGTTGCGACTGAAGCCACAATAAAGTGATACTCCTCAAGGATCAAACATACTCCAAATGATCACATATATCACCCATTCGCCAGCTAAACTTACAGACGATAGATAATTGAAAATTCTACATATAAATATTTATCATGCAAAGATTGGGTTTTCAAGATTTGGGCTTTTCTGGCCCAAAATATGCCTACTTACAATGTTCCATGAATATGACATTTTTGCATAATGGCAGATATAATTTATTTTTGGGGGGTAAAACAATGGCTAATCTTAACCCATTGTCTATGGGTTCATCTGGTGAAGGGGTGAAATATCTGACTATTTGAAGTTTGTTTGATCCAAAAGGAGTACCACTTTGTTGTGGTTTTAATTATAGTACTTGAGGAGGCATCATAGCTCTCGGGTATCTAACTTTACGCCTGTGGGTAATTGACTACTCGCCTTACTCAATATTGGTATCATCTAAGAGGAATGGAGACTTTGTCATACTCTTATATCGTTTGTGAGTCCAACCCTTTTATAAAAAATTTAACATAAAAAAATAATGACAAATATTATATTATTAAGTGAATCATGTATCGTCATGCATAATTACATATAACATATAAGCTAAAAATATATATTACTAATTATATAGGAAATAAATAATTTAAAAATTTATATTTAAACTTTAATGATGGTTAAAATTACAAATTTACAATATAATATTTAAATACTATTGTTATGAAAAATTATTATTAAAACATCCTCATTTAAACTTTCATAAGAAGATTTAAAAAGTTAATTTTGAATTGACCTAATCAATGTCTTCTTATTTATTTCTTTATCCGTGATAATTTTTTCATGTGACTTGTACTCACCCTTTTTCATACTTTCTTTTTATTTAGAAGTTATATAACTAATTTATAAATATTAAAAAAATTAATTAAATTAACTTCCTAAAATACACCTCTAATCATTTTTATTGAAAACTATTTCTATTAATAAAAACTCAAAATTATGAGTGATGGTTTGGAAAAAAAATGAATTTAGAAGATAAAGTAATTGAGTTTTTATATTTATAACTAAAATAAACTCTAAACTAACATCTATATTTAAGATCGAATAGAGTATTATACTCTTTTTTATCTACCTTCCAAATTTGCTTATTCACATGGTCATAGATGTAATGTTCAGGTATGTTCCATTTACCTAGCTAGATACAACTCATTTCCCCCCTCTCAATCTGTTTATAACATCATACACACATGCCTGCACATATTATATATGCTATATAAATCATTCATTCACTTATATTATTTAGCTAAGTTTCTCTTTTAAACTTTATTATGAACATCTTCATAACCTTTTCCTTTTAAGAGAAAATTTAATGAGAAAATGTTAATTTAAAAACTGAGAGTGCTTGCCATTTATAGTAACAACTTAGGAACCCTTACCCCATACTTGCTTTTGATTCTTTTTCCCTTTTGATCCCCAACGATGGTATTAAAATCAAATTTGGATTGTAGGGTTAAACCAATGAACCAATTAAACCAGTTTCTTTGATCAATTCTTTCAAGAATTTTGGACCAATTGATTAAGTTGAATTACGTATATATATATATATATATATATATATATATATTTCTCTTTTGGTAGAACTTGGAAACAATGCCGTTTTGGGTTAAAAAATGGGAAAACCTATTTACAAATACATATATAATTTAATTTTATTCTGTTAGCAAACTTAAAAACCCTATATAAGAGCTGACAGTACTAAATAGGGCAAAGTTAAAAGATTTAATTAAAAGAAAAAAACACATGGTATAAAATTAAAATTTTGAAAAACATATAGGTATATACAAAATAATTTTCCTTAAAAATATAACAAGTCGTTGAACTTATGTTACAATAATTTTATTAGATTATAGGAAAAATAACATAAAAAGACTCTAAAAAATAAGAAAATACGAATTGAGACTCTAATACAAATAATAGAGAGGTCTGAGGACCCATTCTGGATTTTTTGAAGTTATGGATGAAAAGACCAAAATGCCCTCCATTGTTTGCTTCTCCCTCACTCTTCCATCATCGAATGTAGTGGTCTGTTCAAATGTCAGTATGGCCACCTCTATTACCACTCATAAATTTCTCTAGTCACATGAGGTTTAACTACATTTGAAGGACTTCACCCTCCATCATCATCGTTCCCTTCCTCGCTCATACCTCTATTATTGTTTCTTCATATTCCTCTCTGAAGCATTAATAGACGCCTGTGTGGTAAGGATGATGGTTACGGTGTAATATCAATGAGAAGAAGGCAAATGCTCATTGAAGAAGAAGGCAAAGGTTAGAGGGGTGCTTGCCAATTTTAGTCTGAGTTGTAACCTCTGGGTTGCAAATTATGTGGTTGCAAATTAGAGGAGCTATTTAATTGATTACTATATGTGGGAACATTCTAAAGAATGATAAAGTGAATTGTAGTCATGCTAATCGATAGTGTGAGAGACGAGTTTGACTATGACCTACAGTTGGAACTTTCATTGGAAAATTCTTCTAAATTGGATGTGAGATCAATATCTATATTGGGTTGGATCCTAACTATTATATTCATTCAATATGCTTTCATTCATATTTTGGCATATACTCTTCAATGGGTTTTGGATATTCACTCGTTATGTGATCTGTGTCTCAATACCTATTATTTCAATCTTTATTTTGATTCTCGAAGACAACACCCAAATTCTTCCTATATAAGCCACTATAACTTAGCTCTGATAATGAAAACAAGAAATTCTCTTAGACAAAATTGGTTATGCTTCAGTCTAAAGTTCTAGGTCAATGGGAATATATGGATATTATGCATATGGTGTTTTTGCTACTAATAAAGTTCTTGCTCAATGGAGAATATATCCCAACAAAACTTGTTGGGCCTCTTAGAAGACCTAGGACTACAAGGGTTGAATCACAATTCCAAAACAAAAGATACACCACTGCTGGTTTGAATCATACTCCAATCATGTAAATGATTTAGTGTATTGACCATGTTGGTTTTTGGTTAATGGCCATGTTGATTTTTCATGGATGGTCTGTTAGAAAATAAATATCTCAAAGTAATATAATTAATCCAGATTATAACATACATGAACATAAAATCTATATGAGATGCAGCGAAAGACTTAGAGTTACCTCTCACCATTAGCTTGATTGATCTGAGAAGAACTAGGATCAAAATAAGATACCTGTCAAATAGAGAACATTGTCAGATAAACAATAGGTTCTTTCAGCTTGTGATTAGGCACAGTGATAGCAACTAGTTTTCTGCCCTCACTAGTGGGAAACCTTCACAAGTGAGCTGAGAATTATGTTTTGCTCTAGACTCAGAAAGTAATCTGACGATTAACTGAATTGTTAATTTCTACCATCTGAAAAGTAACCTTAAATAAAATGAGTCAATATCCTACCTTGGACTGGGCCTAATAACTTCGGGTCACACTCAAAAATATTTATTAATTATCCTAATTAATATCTAAATATTTTATAATAAATAATAAATACCTCACATTCTCTTACTTTGCCCGTATACTCAATTTCATTGCCCTATCTAGGTAAACTGACGTCATGCTACAAGAATCAAGGTGATAAGTCTCCTTTTATTGGATATTACCTTATATGTATTACAGGTAGCACCATTACTTAATGGGGGTCACATTATACATGAACTCAATATTTATCGGTTCTTGTCTCAATGTTTATCAATTTCAATAACACAAATGTATACAATCACAATTTGAAATGATAAACCACAAAATTCAATTTCATTGCTCATACCTCCACTAATCAAAAGTAGGATGAAGTCCCATATGTGATACATGTGTGATAAAGATGTTAAGCTTCAACCCTTTTGTCAAAGGATCAGCCACATTTCCAATGTACTGATACGTTCAAGGGAAACTTGGCCATCCTGAACTCTTTCTCTCAAGCAAAGGAATTTAAGTTTGACAAACTTGCTGTGACTTTTATTCCTTTTGTTCGCTATGGCCATCGCAACTGCATTACCACAGTACATTCTGATTAGCTTAGAGATTGAATCCATAATCTTAAGCCCGATAATAAAATTCCTTATCCAAATAGCTTGTGAACTTGCTTCAAAACACGCAATATACTCAGCATCACCGGTAGAATGAGCTATTTGAGTTTGCTTAGCACTTCTCCACGATATAGCTCATTCTGCCAATAGGAATATGTAACCAGATGTAGACTTGTTAGTATCTACGCATCCTCTAAGATCTGAATCTGAGTATCCAATTATGTCCAAACTGTTTGTTCTCCTGTATGTGAGCATGTAGTGTTTAGTGCCTTGTAGGTACCTAAACACCTTCTTTGCAGATGTCCAATGTGCTTCCCCATGATTATTTTAGTATCTTCCTAACATACCTATAACAAAAGCGATGTCAGATCTTGTACAAACCTGTACATACATCAAGTTTCCTATTGCTGAGGCATATGTGACCCTTTCTATCTGTTTCCTATCAAGCTCAGTTTTAGGACATTGACTTAGATTAAACTTATCTCCCTTTTCAATAGAGCCACGTTAGATGAACAGTTCTACATTCTAAATCGTTCAAGAATTTTGACAACATAAGCCTCTTGAGACAAGCCTACAAGACATTAGGTTTTATCTCTATGGATCTTTGTACCAATGACATAAGAAGCCTTACCCATGTCTTTCATGTCAAAGCTCTTAAACAGAAACTACTTCACCTCACACAATAGTCCCAAATCATTAGGAGCAAGTAATATGTCATCCACATACAAAATCAAGAATATGATTTTACTCCCACTAGCCTTGTAGTATATACAATCATCCATAATATTCTCAACAAAATCAAATAATGTGATTGCTTCATGGAACTTCAAATACCACTGCCGTGAAGCTTGTTTCAAACCATATATTGATTTCTTCATCTTACATACCAATTGTTCCTTACCTTCTGCCATAAATCCTTCAAGCTGTTTCATGTAGACTTCTTCCTCTAGTTCACCATGGAGGAAAGCAGTCTTTACATCCATCTGGTGTAACTCCAGATCAAAATGGGCAACCAATGCCATGATGATACGGAATGAATCTTTCTTAGATACAGGTGAAAAACTTTCACTGTAACAGTGGGATGAACATTGACTATTGATGTCCCCTCATGAATAATGTTAGTGGTTCGCTCTATGTGATCATCTAATAGACAATCACTCCCACTACTCACATCATTCTCAAGAAACTTGGCATTCCTAAACTCTATAAACCTTGTAGAAGGTGGAGAATAATAAAACTTATAACCCTTAGACCTTTCTGCATAGCCTATAAAGTAAGCTTTAATGGTCTTAGGGTCTAACTTATTCTCCTATAGATTATGCACTCTCACTTTCACAAGACAACCTCATACATTGAAATGATTTAAACTGGGTTTCTATCCTTTCTAGATTTCAAAGGGTGTTTTGGACACTACCTTTATTAGAACCCTTTTCAATATGTATATGACTATCTTGAATGCTTCCTTCCATAGAGAAGACGATAGTTTGAAGCTACTCATATTGCTCCTAACCATATCTAGCAAGGTCCTATTTCTTCTTTTAGCTACACCATTCATATCAGGTGATCCAGGCATACTATATTGATCTACTATACCTTGCTCTCGAAGAAAATCAGCAAATGAACCTGTCGCTTGTCCTTTACTAATGTATCTGCCATAATACTCACCACCACAGTTTGATCTACGATCTTGACTGGTTTCCCAGTCTATTTTTCTACTTCTACTTTATATTCCTTAAAAGTATATAGTGCCTCACTTTTATTATAAACCATGTAGACATACATATATCCTGAGTAATCATTAATAAAGGTGATAAAATACTTTTGACCATGTACAGTCAAATCAAGGCAACAAATATCTGTGTGTATAATTTCTAGCAAGTCAGAACTTCTTTTAGCCCCTTATGTGACTTATTAGTATGCTTTCTCCTTATGCAGTCCACACAAGAATCAAACTCCAAATGGTTTAAAGATACAAGAATTTTGTCTTTATTTAACCTTTTGATTCTGTCAATGGAGATATGACCAAATTTCCTATGCCACAGGCTATAAGAATTCTCATCAATGACACTTCTCTTAGTACCATGCAAAACAGAAAAATATTGAGGTGAATTAGAAATAATTTTAAACAAGCCATCAATTATAACTAAATTCGCAATCAAAACAAAATTCTTTGTCAAAGTCATAAGTTTCTTAGAAAGAACTAGATGATAATCAAATGGAATGAGCTTTGACATAGAAATCAAGTTGGGATGTGGAGACCTGCTTGATAAAAAGCCCTGCATGGTAGTCAAAATATGGATCATCGAACCAGTGTTAATCCACCAAGTGTCATCATTAACGCTAGAAAAGTTGGATTCAAAAGTAACACACGATGAAAGCATACCTCTCATCTCCACCATATGTTGCCTCACACCGCCAACACCTATAAGCCTCACATCATATAGTTCAGACATGATGGCACCACCCATCTGCTTGTCTACTGGCTTGAATTGCTTATTTAAGGCTTCCAGGTACCCTTTGGTTGTGTCGCACTTAGGGACTTCTCTTATAATGCTCCTAGTGATCCTTTGTTGTATAAACAGAAGAGACAAGCAGTTACTTTGCTCCCACATATTATACCTTTCTGGTCTCGAAGGTTTATCAAATCTCAAGGCATAATCCAAGTCCAACAAACTGATCTATAGCAAAATATCATCTCTCCATTTAGCATAGTTAATGCTGCCATCTAAGATTATTTTGTTGCTTACATCAGCCATAATCCTGGGGGTAGTAATTAAATATGCAAAATGAGAATAGACAAACGTACAAATAAGCTCACAGTAAGAATTTGAAGCAATCACAAGTCACTGTGCTATATATGCATGCTTACTCAAATATAGCATGCATGCAATATAAATACGTATCACCAAGGTCTACCTGTGGGCAAAAATATTAGCATAGCCATGTATTTATCTGAAATGATGGAATTAGAATGTATTCGTAATTTTCCAATACATGTGGGTTAATTAGAAAATAATGAGGCCATTCTATCATGCCCTAATTTGACCCTTCCACTCTTACCCTATTTTTTTTTTAATCTTATTTTTTTTAAAGTGTTATTTTCCTTTTATTTATCACGAGCCCATATGGATAAAATAAATCTAACTCAATTCAGTAGACCGAATTGTTGCATAGAAATATCAGCATTTGAGTGATATAAGTTCACATAATTTTATTTTATTATTTATTCCAATCTGGTCATGAGGGATTCTAGTTGTAAGATATCTAATGAAACCGTCGCTGGAATTGAGATCTCATTCAAAACGGAAGGACTTCTTTTTTTGAATCCCTATCTAAATTTACAGTAGCAGGGCAAATTTAGATATATGTTTAGTTCATATATAACTAATTATAGCATTGAAATCCATTTTTATTGACCAATTAGAATTGCCTCCCAGGATCTATAATTGTCTCAAAAGAAATTTTTTTTTTATTATTTCATTATAATGAATAATGATAAGTCATCCCCTTTAATTGCCAGATATTGCTATTTTTTTATTATTCCAACTTCCAAGGGTGTCTCTGGATATTTTGTTTGTACTTAATGTTTTCTGATTATACTAGTAGAGTTAAAACTAAAAAATATTTGTTGCTTTCCCTATGTTTTCTTACGTTTTCAATAAAACCTTCTCAGAAAAGTATTGTAACAATTGGTTCTACCTCCTATTTTTTATGAAGAGAATTAATCTTTTTATCAAAGGATCAGAAAAAAATGGGTCCGGACCTCTTGCGGGAATGATTTGGAAGATCCAAAACCAAAAATAGTGGTATTTGCTAGCAACAACATAATGGAGCCAGTCAATTAATATAGATTGATCCGAAATCTGATTCAAATCCAATATAGCACCTATGGGTACATAAGAAATGTATTGAATCGATTCTTTTTAATGAATCGATCCAATCGCAACTTTGAATATGGAAAACGAACAATTTCAACGAAATCTTTCAATTTCTTATTTTACTATGTTCAACTCTATGTATTCCTCTATCCGTAGAGTACATTGAATGTACAAAAATGGCTATAATAGAGTTTTTGTTATTCGTATTAATAGCTACTCTAGGAGGAATATTTTTATGCGGTCACAAAAAATCCAACGAACCCATCTATTTGATGAAGTAAAAAAAAAATCATATGGAATGGAAATAAATGGATCCATTTATACACGATCGGATTATATTTGTTTGATACGCTGTTGTCAATATTAATGTTAAAAAAAGAATGCAAAAATAAACAAATTAAAAACTTCAATATTAAATTGAATAAATACCAATTGAAATCCAATTGAATTGAATTCAAATTAATAAAATTAATATAATAAATACTAAGAAAAAAAGAAAAATATATATAATTAATTCTAATTAATATATTAATATTAAAAGTATTAATTAATTCAATTTAAATTTGAAATTAAAGTAAAGTAAAGTAAATAATCGTCCGCGATAGGGTCCGTTCAAGAGAGGATCATATATTTTAGGTAAGTATTTTTTTTAGTCTCATCATTACAAAGGAGTTGGTCAATGATGCTCGAACATGTACTTGTTTTGAGTGCCTATTTATTTTCTATCGATATCTATGGATTGATCACAAGCCAAAATATGGTTAGAGCCCTTATGTGTCTTGAACTTATATTGAATGCAGTTAATATAAATCTCGTAGATTTTTCTAATTTTTTTGTTAATCGCCAAATAAAAGGAAATATTTTTTCCATTTTTATTATAGCTATTGTATATTCATAATGATACCATGAGTGCTTTAGGGCGCCCCCAAGATATGTTTTCAGATACTGCTATACAATTACAACCCGTCTTTGCTCGATGGATACAAAACACCCACGCTTTAGCACCTAGTGCAACGGCCCCTGGTGTAACAACAAGCACCAGTTTGACTTGGAGGGTGGTGATTTAGTCGCAGTGGGCGGCAAAGTTGCTTTGTTACCTATTCCATTAGGTGGCCTAAAACCTCGCTAATTGATCTTTACGGTGCTTTCTCTATCAATTAGATCTTTCATCCATAGAAAAAAAGTATCTAAGCATATCTATTTCTTCATATTTCAACTTCTATGAAGTTTCCTTTCACACTCATGTCACGTCGAGGTACTGCAAAAGAAAAAACCGCAAAATCTGATCCAATTTATCATAATCGATTAGTTAACATGTTGGTTAACCGTATTCTAAAACACGAAAAAAAATCATTGGCTTATCAAATTATCTATTGAGCCATGAAAAATATTCAACAAAAAACATAAACAAATCCACTATCTATTTTATGTCAAGCAATACGTGGAGTAACTCCTGATATAGCAGTAAAAGCAAGACGTGTAGGCAGATCGACTCATCAAGTTCCCATTGAAATAGGATCCACACAAGGAAAAGTACTTGCCATTCGTTGGTTATTAGGGCATACCAAAAATGTCCATGTCGAAATATGGCTTTCAAATTAAGTTCTGAATTAGTGGATGCTGCCAAACAAGAGTTCGACCAAATGCTTTATTTCTGTCCTAGTTGATCCTGATTCGACATTAGAAGTATATTGATTTTTCCCCAATAACCAAATACTTTTGTCTGTAAATACTGCATATTTGATTCCATCCATAAATCTATTTTCTTCCCTATGAGTTCTAGTCTCAATAAGAATGCTAGTTCTTACTGTTCATATGTTATGATATGAATATACTACACCAATTCGTTATGTATGGATGATGAGATTCCATTGATACAGATCCAATTCCAATAGACTTATTGGAGGGTCCCATTGGTGTGCATCCAGTAGGAATTGAACCTACGAATTCACCAATTATGAGTTGGGCGCTTTAACTATTCAGCCATGGATGCTTAGAGGGGATCCTTGTACATGGTGAATAACCAAATTCCAATTGAAATGGAGAATGAAGTAACTAGAAAAAAAACAAAAGTCGTATGTACGACTTGGAGGGAGATCTTTCATATCTTTCGAGATCCACCCTACAATATGGCAAAAATACGTATGCCGAATGAAATGGTTGTTGCTATCTGCTCCAATAACGAATCATTGGTTTAACTGCATAACTAAATAAAGGAATGACGGTATCTGGGGAATAAGCATAGGCTAACTTTGTGCCAGCAGCCGCGATAACTGTCTGTAACTCACTATAGGCTGGAGAAACAAAGAGAAGATGTGTACAAACGAGATATCCAGTTCTGTAGTAGAGATGGAATTGAGAAAAAACCATCAACTATAACCCCAAAAAAAACAGATTCCGTAAACTACTTTCATTTGGTATTTTGGCTTCAATTCTTTGACTCCTCGATACTCAATTAAATCCTCTTTTTTGAAAATGGAATGAACTCCTATCCGATTAACTTGCTCTGTTATCAAACATTTATTTTTTATTTCCAAATTTTTTGCAAGAAAAAAATTAATATATTTTATTATGAGAATAAATCCTACCACTTCTGGTCTTGAGGTTTCTGCGCTTGAAAACAAAACTCTCAAGGACCAAATGATAGCATCTGGAACCACTTTTAAGGCTATTGAAGTCAAACTACTCAATCTAGAATTTTACTCTAGTAAGTACTATTCACTGTGCAAATTCTAGAGGAGTGACCTAACTTCAAAAAATCATAACTAATTCTAGAAATATTGAAATAAAGTGGTTCAAAGTGTTACACAAAGCTAACTTAAGCTCTTTTAGGGGAAAATAACTTGTTGACCACTCCTTGACCAGGTCAATGTCAATCAACATCTGAAGTTTACTATTTATCCTGTATTTTTCCCTGATTCCAGTATTTTGGTCCCAACATTTGCACTATCCAATCCCCAGCTTCTCTTCATGCTTCTTTAGTCTTCTTCTAACATACCTGTGGGATTGGGATTACACAGAAGGGGATGAGATTTCTAGGGAAATCTCAATAGCAAACATAAACTATACAATGTATGTAACTATATACTTGATGTTACTATGTGTGTACTTAATAATCATGCTTGCATCATGATAACATACATGCTTCCATGTTACTTAATTATAACATATGGCCATAGTATAAAAAGAAACAGAGCATTACTTAGTCATACATGCTTCACATCGTTAAGGTAAAAAAATATCACATAAACATCCAAGCAGTATAAGCATACAAGTACGTAAGTTTACTACCTAGCGTGTAGCCTTTCCTTCCATCTCTTAGCCTTGTCTCTAAGGTCCCTTCTTCTCATAAGTCAGAGCCTATACATAGCATAATAATATCTTTATTATTATCCAGTATAGCTCTACTTAATTCACACTTAACTAGGGGTAATATCCTTACTCTGACATTCCCCTAACTTTCTTTCTATCTATGGTTACCTTTATTAATAGAGATATTTCTCTATTCTAACTATTAAGAGCAATCCTATACTTTATTAGAGCAGAGACTAGATAACTTATTTACCTCATTCCTAAGCTCTGCCCAGTCCCTAAGTTCCTTGGACTGCTATTAGCTCTACCAGAACTCCTTCCTTTCTTTCTCTTCCTTCCTTTCTTTCTCTCTTCTTTCTTGGCTCTTGGACGTGGCATTCCTTGAGGGAGGGGTTTCCTATTTATAGGTGAGTGGAGGTGGAATGAATGGCTTAGATCGAATCGTGATGAATGACACAGATTGCTTAGCTTCCTCAAGAAGTTTTGCTTGCATCATCACAATGACATCATCCTCCTTGATGACTCACCAACATGACATCATCTAAGAACACCTCAGGGGGTATGTGGCGCGTGGTGGGGACCTTGGGATACCTCACTAGCTGACTCAGCCTCTCTAGAGAATTCTAGAGCCTTTTCCGGGAATGAGCGACCGAGATTGTGCCACGTGTTCTTTTTACTTTTTTCCCTTTTTCTAATCTCATGACATGTGTCATTAACTTTTCTTCTTTTCCTATAATAATGCCATGTGGCTCTTTGTGGGTCCCATGAGAACACCTTTCATGCCACCTCATGGTCTAAAGTCATATCCGATCATTTTTCCCAGTTCTATCCTTAATCGGGTAACTTTACTTTATGGAAAAGCACTAAAATATTATTTTAATGCCTCTTAAACTCCATAATCCTTGGGCCTACGTTTTTGGGCTCTTGGATTGCTATCTTGGGTTTCTAACTAAGCTTAAGCACTCTGGTGGCTCAGTTCCTATGAAACACCTCTTACTTTTCCATTATGCCCACAGGGACTTTCACTATTTTCCCTACATTTTCACTTTCTTGCAGTTTAGTCCCTAAATATCATTTGTATACTTCTGGGACTCCTGCATAATAGGGTCTAGTAGCCTACCTTTTTCAAGCTACATACTAGGTTTCTAGACCTAAAAATTGGGATATGACACACAATATCGCTAACCTTTAAAATTTTAAATAAGGACCTCTATGTTTTATGTTTTAATTATTAAGACCCTATCATTTAAATTGCCATTAAAGTTAATAATTTTTACCATGTCATAATTTTTATATTTTTAATTACATATCACTTCATTTAAAAAAAATGACATTTGGCACTTGACATATAATTTTAGTTTTTTTTTCAAATACTTAAATATAAAATATTTAAATAACACTTTACATTTGACATGTAATTTATTTTTTTAAAAATATTTAAAAATATAAAATATTTATTTGACCATGTTTAAATAAAAAAATATAAACTATTTAAAATTATATATAAATTACTAAGTGTTATTTTTTGAATAACGTGATATATAATAAAAAATATAAAACTTATGATATGACAAAAATCATTAACTTTAACGAAAATTTATACATATGAATGAAAATTTTAAAAATCTTTATTTTATACAAAAATATGCTCCATTTCTAAGGAACTAATCAATTGTCTATTTTTCTAGAATAATTAGATATAATTAATTGGTTACTTAAATTATGTCTTTTCTCTAGTAATTTACCACCTTTATGTTAATGAGGAATCACCTAATTGATACTCTATTTATACAAAATTTGAGTGTCTCATATATAGCAAGATTTATGAAAGGTTTATTCCTTAGCTATTGTTTAGGCTTAAGGCATACCCTTAATATACACAAAAAAAAATTTATAACTTTCATTTATTTTTTCAAAAATGACTTTATTATCTGAAACATAACAAATTTATAAATTTGAATATGAAGAACCAAAATTAAATTTCACCGATCACATTTCAATGTTGCTCATGGCATGAATACTAACACTAGATCCTGTTAATGCCGGATCCGCTCCTCTATTTTGTTTTACAAATAGATACTGTGATTTTGATTTCTTTTTATTACCCCATTTTAGTGCATTTTCTCATAGTTTATTAATTAGAGTTTAAGTGAGTACTAATTAATCGACACATAAATTGATTCGTTACCAGCATAAATATAAACAAATATTATGTGTATAATTATCTCCTGACATCTACATATGTATTGTTTTAGATCCACGTGATAAAATTAACTCAAGTATATGTTGAGTGAAAGTCATATTATTAACTACTAATTAATATCAATGGTCTTATGCATTAACAAATTATGAGTTGACAGCCACCACGTAGTCAAAATCAAACATTTATGAAATGGATCCTGTATTACTATGTAACTTCTACTACTAGACACGTTATGAAATTAAGAGGAAGTTTATGAAATGTTTATGGACCTATCCCAGTTTTATTTATATATTACTATGCTTAACTGAGTGGGACAAAGATAAAAATCAAACCAATATAATAAGAATATATGAAATGATCTTTCATAGTAAAATGTAAAGTAAACCATTCTTTTCATCTGCGGAAACAATTTTAACTTTATATAAATATATATATTATTCCATAATTGACATAGCACATTAAAAAGAAACAAAAATTTGTGATGAAATTAAAATTTGTGTAAATCAAATGGGTTCTAAGAAATTAAAATCCCAAATGATTGGAAATGAGATTTCAATTTCAACTAAAATTTCTTAAAATTTGCTAAATGAATTGACTTACACGCAGTCAAAGATTTATGAAATAGGTTGTGTATTACTACAATGTCTACTGCTAAACATGTTATGGAATTAAGAGAGAGTTACATTAAATGTTCATGTAAAACAGAAAAAGGATCACAATTTTATTTTCACAATGTCCTTAGTTTAATCAAGTCAAATTTAAAAGTTAAATCCTTTTATATAATCTTGTTTATCTTTTTATAAGTAAATTAATTTTTAGAATTAGATTTATAATTATTACTTGTGTTTCCCAGAAAAACTCTTCACCTTTTCAAAGTATTAGGATGCTCAGTTTTTGCAAAAAAAAAAAAAAATCTCTTCAGCGCCACAAGTAATATTACTCTATGGTATATTGCGACATATTATAGAAGAATAGAAAGGAATTGAAATAAAAAATGGAATAATGGAAATATATTACCTTAAGTTAAAGGCTCAAACCCCATTATATATAGTTTGTGATTTATGCATTACTATGAATATTTAGAGTAGAAGGAATTGATAAAAATGAAACTAATATGATAAGAATCGACCAAATTATCTTTCATAGTAAAATGACTTAATACAAGAGTTATTTATCTAATTTAGGTAGATTTAAAAAATTAAATAGATTACTTAATTATAGTATGTATAACATAATTTCCTTAAAATACTTCTATATAACATTAAATTATATGTCAATTTATAAGTTATATAAATTAATTTGAGAAAAATAATAAATATGATAGATAAATTGGATTAATATTTTACCTTTATAACAAAAAATTTAGACAAATACTTACATAGTTCAATAGCGCTGCATCATTTAAAATCTATCTAATTAAAATATAACAACTCAGCATATTTTAATCTTAGTTAGCTTATGACCATATGAAATAATTTAGATTATATTTTGTTTTCAAGAATAGATCAATGGAAAATTTCATTCTAAATATGCCATAAAATTTTGTTTTTCTTGGTAGTGCGGACTTCCTTGTTTCCAAGAACCAATTTCAATTCTCTGTCAAAAGGTTTAATGAAAATGTAAAAGGAAATGAAATGAAATTCTTCTCAAGCAAACAAAGGATTTTATTGTACTTTATTTATTAAAATAAGTAAACAAGCTGCTAATTTTTTTTTTAAAAAAATGTTATAAAATGATTAAAATAAATTGAGCGTCTCATATATAGCAATATTTATGAAATGAGTTGTGTATTTCCACAATAATTAATTCTTGATTAATCAACACAAGAAAGAGATTGAATTTCATGCGGTCAGAACATTATACATTTTGGCGCGTTTGACCCTTTTTCTTGAAAATTTAACAAAAGAAATTCTCACTTTGAAGTTGAGAAATGCTATTATTACTCTAATCTTAAATGTAGGAGGTTAATAATTAATTTGTTAAATAAATAATATTTGTTGTGCCCTTGACACATTATTCAAAACTAATAATTGATTTTAATAAAAAACTAATAATTGATTTTTATGTTTTTTTTCATAAGATAAAAAAAATTATCTTTCATTCAAACTATTTTTTAAATTCATTTCCCTTTGTCCATCTAGTCCATCGTGTAAATCAAACCGGTTCTAAGAAATTAAAATCCCAAATGATTGGAAATGAGATTTAAATTTCAACCAAAATTTCTTAAAATTTTCTAAATGAATTAGCTTGCACACAGTCAAAGATTTATGAAATAGGTTGTGAATTACTATAACTTGTACTACTAAACATTTTATAGAATTAAGAGGAGTTACATGAAATGTTAATGAAAAATAGAAAAAGATCACAATTTTATTTATTTTCTTTTTCTCCTCCCTACAAGCCACAATGTCCTTAGTTTAATCAAGTCAAATTTCAAAGTTAAATCCTTTTATATAATATTGTTTATCTCTTTATAAGTAAATTAATTTGTAGAATTAGATTCATAATTATTACTTGCGTTTCCCAGAAAAACTCATCACCTTTACAAAGTATGAGGATGTTCCTTTTTTGCAAAAAAAACAAAAATCATTTTCTCTTCAGCGCCACAAGTAATATTACTCTATGGTATATTGCAACAGATTATAAAAGAATAGAAAGGAATTGAAATAAAAAATGGAATAATGGAAATATATTACCTCAAGTTAAAGGCTCAAACCCCATTATATATAGTTTAAATAAATAAGTGTTTTATGCATTACTATGCATATTTAGAGTAGAAGGAATTGTTAAAAATGAAACTAATATGATAAGAATTGACCAAATTACCTTTCATAATAAATTAAATTAATATAAGAGCTATTTATCTAATTTGGATAGATTAAAAAAATTAAATAGATTACTTAATTATAACATATGTGACATAATTTTCTTAAAATACTTCTATATAACATTAAATTATAGTCAATTTATAAGTTATACAAAATAATTTGAGAAAAATAATAAATGTGATAGATAAATTGGATTAATATCTTACCTTTATAACTAAAACTTGATAAATACTTACATATTTCAATAGCGCTATATCATTTGAAATCTATCTAATTAAAATATAATAACTCATCACATTTTAATCTTAGTTAGCTTATGACCATATGAAATAATTTATATTCTATTTTTGTTTTCAAGAATGGATCAATGGAAAATTTCATTCTAAATATGTCATAAAATTCTGATTTTCTTGGTAGTGCAAACTTCCTTGTTTCCACGAACTAATTTCAATTCGCTCTCAAAAGGTTTAATGAAAATGGAAAAGGAAATAGAATGAAATTCTTCTCAAGCAAACAAATGATTTCAGATACCCTTTTTTATTTTCATTTCCTCTAGTCAGTTTTTCTGTGAAGCAAACATGCTGCTAATTTTGTTTTTTACAAAAATGTTATAAAATGATCAAAATAAATTGAGCGTCTCATATATGGCAATATTTATGAAATGAGTTGTGTATTTAATCAAGAATTAATTTTTGATTAATCAATACAAGAAAGAGATTGAATTTCATGGGTTAAGAATATTATACGTTTTGGCACGTTTGATATATTTTCTTGAAAATTTAGCAAAAGAAATTCTCAATTTCAAGTTGAGAAAGAATGCTATTAGGTTAATAATCAATTTTTTAAATTTGATAAAATTTATTAACTAAGTTATTTGTTAAAAACATAGGTTAGTTTTCAAAAAATACTATTTTTATTTATTTATATTAGAAATTAATTCCGTGATGTAAAACTCTCTTAATACGTACAATTGATTGGGAAAAGTTAGAGAAAATTATAAAGTTAAGAGGTAAATGGATCGATGTGTTATATTTAAGAATTTATGAAAGGAAGTTATCAAGTAAATTATTTTGCAGAAATAATAAAAAAAAGGGAACAAGGTAAGGATACCCTTGATTAATTTTTTTTTAGAAAAAGAGTGTTCATGTAGGTAATACAAAACACATTCATATGTACATCATGTCTCCACAAATCTTTGGGAAAAGTTCTGATTAAGGTTAGGAAGAAAAAGAATATCTCAAAGGAAAATACTTAAATTTTAATTTCAAATTTAAACAATTTTGAAAAAAAAACACAATAAATAAATATGTCATAGGGGTTTATACTGGTTTTGTGTAATGCGTTTGTCTAAAAGATTGCTAAATTAGTAAATATTAAATATGATAAAAAAAATTAATCTATGTGTTAAATGCTTTCTAACATCATATGAAATAATTATTTAAAAATTCCACACAAACATTTATCAAAATTGAAAATTATATTTTTGTAGTACAAAAATTGAAAATTATATTACACAAACATTTATTTTATTTATTTTTTTATAAGAGAATTTTTGGAAAGGGGTTGAATTCATCCATGATCTAAGAGCAGGGCGAAGTCTCTTTTCCTCCTAGACGATACTAATATCGGACAAGACGAGCCGTCTATTACCCTCAGGCATAAATCTCTTAAGATGTTGTTTTTGAAATGTTCACGAAAAAGAGTTGCATATTTCTTCAATGCCTTTCAAATTTGTTGCATTTTTTGTGAAAATGCCTTAATGAAGTTTTCTTGTATACATAGTGGTCAAAGGTTAATGAAAAGTGCCTGCAAATGCAAACTCTTGTGAAGATTTGTACAAATTAAGAAATGTATATATGCAAATGAAAATTTTATTAAAAATGTGTCCAAATTTCTTGAAAAAATTTACCAATTTTTTTTGTTACAAATGGGGGTTAAACCCAAAGTACAAACTAAATTAACTAATGGGAAAAAATTCCTAAACTCTCTTTAGCCACTAATGCCTCCAAACAAGGTGGGCAAGTTTCTAGAAAAGATAACATTGATAATTACTTATTTAGCCAATTTGTAACATGATTAACCTTCATACGATACAAAAAAAACATTATTTTGGATTCAAACTATTTTTTTTAAAATTCCTTTCCCTTTTTCAATCTAGTACATTGTGTGAATCAAGCCAATTCTAAGAAATTAAAATCCCCAATGATCGGAAATGAGATTTCAGTTTCAACCAAAATTTCTTATAATTTTCTAAGTGAGTTGACTTGCACTCAGTCAAAAATTTATGAAATGGGTTGTATATTACTATAACTTCTACTACTAAATATATTATGGAATTAAGAGGGAGTTACATATGAAATGTTCATGAAAAATAGAAAAAGAGCTGCATTTTTTTTCTAATTTATGTTAATATATATCACAATTTTATTTATTTTCCTTTTGTCGTCCCTACAAGCTACATTGTCCTTAGTTTAATCAAGTCAAATTTCAAAGTTCCCTTTATATAATATTGTTTATCTTTTTATAAGTAAATTAAATTTTAGATTCATATGTAGAAATATTTTTGAATTTATCTATACATTTTATTTCATAATTGACATAGCTTGTTACTAAATTTCAAAAACTTTTATTTCAAAAGCTCATCCTTCACAAATTTCCTTCTAAATATGTCATAAAATTTTGTTTTTCTTGGTAATGCGGACTTCCTTGTTTCCACGAACCAATTTCAATTCTCTCTCAAAAGGTTTAATGAAAATGGAAAAGGAAATGAAATGAAATTCTTCTAAAGCAAGCAAATGATTTCACCGTACTTTATTTCCATTTCTTATAGTCAGTTTTTCTGGGAAACAAATATGCTGCTAATTTTTTTGAAAAAATGTTATAAAATAATCAACATAAATTGAGCATCTCATATATGGCAATATTTATGAAATGAGTTGTGTATTTCCACAAGAATTAATTCTTGATTAATCAACACAAGAAAGAGATTGAATTTCATAGGGTAAGAATATTATATGTTTTGGCACATTTGACCTATTTTCTTGAAAATTTAACAAAAGAAATTATCAATTTCAAGTTGAGAAAGAACACTATTATTACTCTAATCCTAACGTAGGAGGTTAATAATTAATTTGTTAAAATTGACAAAATTATTTAAATTAGTTATTTGGTAAAACAATATGTTGGTTTTCATAAAATGCTACTTTTAATAATTTGTATTAGAAATTACTTCGGTGATATAAAACTCTTTTAATATATACAATCGATTGAAAAATTAAGAAAAATTATAAAGTAGGAGATAAATTGATCGATGAATTATATTTAAGACCAAAACAAGCTCTTCTACTATTTTTTATATTTAAAATAAGAGGGAGTATTTTAAAAAAAAATTGGCCAATTATTATTTCCAAATTATCTACACAGAATATTAGTCCAGAAATAATAAAAAAAGGGGGCATGGTCTAGGGAATTGCACTTTATTGGAAGATGTCAAAATTTTTGACATTTTAAGTTTTGAAACATTAGGGATATCCTTAGTTAAAAAAAAATGTAAGGTAGTATGTTCATGTATGTAATACAAAACACATCATATATGCATCATGTATCCACAAATCTTTGGGAAAAGTTCTGATTAAGGTTTGGAAGAAAAATAATATCTTAAAGGAAAGCACTTAAATTTTAATTTCAAATTTAAATAATTTTTGAAAAGAAAATAAATATGTTGTATGTGTTTATAATTTTTTTGGGTAATGCGTTTGTCTAAAAGATTGCTAAATAAGTAAATATTAAATATGATAAAATAATTAAAATTAAGCTATGTGTTAAACGCTTTTTAACAACATATGAAATAATTATTTAAAAATTCTACACAAACTTTATCAAAATTGAAAATTATATTACAAAAATGGTTCCTTCAATTTGACCAAAAATTGAAAATTCTTGTTTTTTTTTGTACAAAAATTTTTGGAAAAGGGTTGGACTCATCTAAGATCTAAGAGCTGGATTAAGTCTTCCTTCCTCCTAAGCGATACCAATATCGAGCAGGGCGAGCGCCAATTACCCTCAGGCGTAAACCTAGGCACTTGGAGCTAGGATGCCTCCCTAAGCGTTGGGACAGGAATCACAAAAAAATGGTACTACTCAAGGATCAAGCATGCTCCAAATGATTACATGTATTACCCATTCACCAGCTGAATCTACATACGATGGATAATTGAAAATTCTATTACATAAACCTTTATTATGCAAAGATTGGGTTTTCAAGATTTGGGCTTTTCTGGCCCAAAATATGCCTTCTTACATTGTTCCTTGAATATGACATTTTTGCATAATGGCGGATATAATTTATTTTTGGGGGTAAAATGATGGCTAATCTTAATCCATCATCTATAGGTTCATTTGGTGAAGGGGTAAAACATGCTACTATTTAGAGTTTGTTTGACCCATAGGGAGTACCACTTTATTGTGGTTTCAATTGTGATGCTTGAGGAGGCAACACAGCTCTCGGATATCTAAGTTTACGCCTGCAGGTAATTGATGATTCGCTTTACCTAATATTGGTACCATCTAGGAAGAAGGGAGCTTTCGCCATACTCTTATATCATTAGTGAATCCAACCCCTTTATAAAAATTTTAGCATAAAAAAATAATGACAAATATTATATTATTAAGTGAGTCATGTGTCGTCATACATAGACATATAACATATAAGCTAAAAATATATATTACTCATTATATAGGAAATAAATAATTTTAAAATTTATATTTAAACTTCGTATGATGGTTAAAATTATAAATTTACAATATAATATTTAAATACTATTGTTATGAAAAATTATTATTAACACATCCTCATTTAAACTTTCATAAGAATGTTTAAAAAGTTAATTTTGAATTGACCTAATTAATGTCTTCTTATTTCTTTCTTTATCGGTGATAATTTTTTCATGTGACTTGGACTCACCCTTTTTCATACTTTATTTTTATTTAGAAGTTATATAACTAATTTATAAATATGAAAAAATTTAATTAAATTAATTTTCTAAAATATCCCTCTAATCATTTTTATTGAAAACTATTTCTATTAATAAAAACTCACAATTATAAGTGATGGTTTGAAACAAAATGAATTTAGAAGATAAAGTAATTGGGTTTTTATATTTATGACTAAAATAAACTATAAATTAACATCTATATTTAAAATGGAATAGAGTATTATAGTCTTTTTTATTTGCTTTCCAAATTTGCTTATTCACATGGTCATAGATGTAATGTTCAAGTATGTTTCATTTACCTAGATACAACCCATTTTCCCCCTCACAATCTGTTTATAACATCATACACACATGGCTGCACATATTATGCTATATAAATCATTCATTCACTTATATTATTTATCTAAATTTCTCTTTTAAACTTTATTATGAACATCTTCATAACCTTTTCCTTTTAAGAGAAAATTTAATGAGAAAGTGTTAATTTAAAAAATGAGAGTGCTTGCCATTTACAGTAACAACTTAGCAGCCCTTACCCCACACTTGCTTTTGCCAGGGTATTAAAATCAAATTTGGATGTATGGTCAAACCAATGAACCAATTAAACCAGTTTCTTTGATCAATTCTTTCAAGAATTTTGGACCAATTGATTAAGTTGAATTATATATATATATATATATATATTTCTCTTTTCATAGAACTTGGAAACAATGCCATTTTGGGTTAAAAATTGAGAAAACCTATTTACAAATACCTATATAATTTAATTTTATTCTGTTACCAAAGTTAGAAACCCCTATATTAGAGCTGACAATACTAAATAGGGCAAAGTTAAAGGATTTAATTAAAAGAAAAAAAGACATGGTATAAGATTAAAATTTTGAAAAAAAAATTAGGTATATACAAAATAATTTTCCTTAAAAATATAACAAGTCGTTGAATTTATGTTTTAATAATTTTATTAGATTATAGGAAAAATAACATAAAAATACTCTGAAAAAAAGGAAAATCCAAATTGAGACTCTAATACAAATAAC
Organism: Leucaena leucocephala; assembly: GCA_037074615.1. Lineage (NCBI taxonomy): Eukaryota > Viridiplantae > Streptophyta > Magnoliopsida > Fabales > Fabaceae > Leucaena > Leucaena leucocephala. The sequence goes on from CM073527.1 coordinate 5,321,737, forward strand.
AAAGAGGTGTGAGGACCCATTATGAAATTTTTGAAGTTATGGATGAAAAGACCAAAATGCCCTCTATTGTTTGCTTCTCCCTCACTCTTCCATCATCAAACGTAGTGGTCTGTTCAAATGTCGGTATGGCCACCTCTACCACCACTCATAATTTTCTCTAGTCGCATGAGGTTTGATTGATATGAAGGACTCCACCCTCCATCATCATTGTTCCCTTCCTTGATCATACCTCCATCATCGTTTCTTCACATTCCTCTTTAAAGCATTAATCGACGATTGTGTGGTAAGGATGATAGTTGCGGTGTAACATCAATGAGAAGAAGGCAAATGCTCGTCAAAGAAGAAGGCAAAGGTTGGAAGGGTGCTTGCCAATCTCAGTCTCAGTTCCAACCTCTCTCTTCATGGGTTGCAAATTATGTGGTTGCAAATTAGAGGAGCTATCTAATTGATTGCTATATGTGGGAACATTCCAAAGAATGCTAAAGTGAATTGTAGTCAAGCTAATAGATAGTGTGAGAGACGAGTTTGACTATGACCTACAGTTGGAACTTTCATTGGAAAATTCTTCTAAATTGGATGTGAGATCAATATGTATATTGGATTGAATCCTAACTATTCTATTCATTCAATATGCTTTCATTCATATTTTGGCATATATTCTTCAATGGGTTTTGGATATTCACTCGTTATGTGATATGCGTGTCTCAATACCTATTATTTCAATATTTATTTCGACTCTCGATGACAACACCGCAAATTCTTCCTATATAAGCCACTATAACTTAGACTCCGATGATGAAAATAATAAATTCTCTCTGACAAAATTGGTTATGCTTTAGTCTAAAGTTCTAGGTCAATGGGAATATATGGATGTTATGCATATGGTGTTTTTGCTACTGATAAAGTTCTAGCTCAATGGAGAATATATCCCAACAAAATTTCTTGGGCCTCCTTGAAGACCTAGGACTACAAGGGTTGAATCACAATTCAAAAACAAAAAGATACACCACTGCTGGTTTGAATCATACTTCAATCATGTAAATGGTTTAGTGTATTGACCATGTTGGTTTTTGGTTAATGGCCATGTTGATTTTTCATGAATGGTCATGTTGGTTATAGGTTAGTGGGCATGTTGGTTTTTGGTTAATGCATAAACTAAAGTTGTTATTTTTTGTAAGTAGCATATAGTCAATTTGAAGACCATTGGATGATGTCATTGACAAGGGAAAATTACGTGGAAGCATCATGTTAATGCTTACTTGTCACTGAACATGTGTAATTCAATTATTGTAACATAGTTGTTAGTTTTTTGTTAATGACTACTCTAAAGTTGTTATTGTATATTCTAGAGTTGTTAGTATGTATATATTATTCATTATGTTAATACCTATATTATTCTAGTCAATACCTATATCATTATAATTAATAGTACATACATATTTTCAAAGTAGTAAATGTTAATTTGGATTCTAAATAATGACTTGTTAACATTGAATCCATTGTTAGTAACACTTATTTTATTGCTATTAATCCCTATATCGTTCTACTTAATAATGCATATATATTCTAAATAATAACTTAATAATATCGAATCCATTGTTGGTAATGCCTATTTCATTGTTGTTAATACCTATATGGTATTTCACAATGGATTGTATCATTTTAATTTTGTTTATAGGTTCTCTATCTTTTATCTTTTCAAAAAGATGTTTTCTCATGAGGTAATAGAATATTATTCAATCGAGTTTAAAATACTTCCACTTTTAGTCTTGTTTATTTTTCTGATCGTTCAATTAATGGTTAGGAATAACCAAACATATCTCGAGTTAAAATTAATGCTAAAATAGACCAAACTCAACTTTAGTTTAGTGGTACATAATATGCCTAATATTTAAAATTTTAAATAAGGACCTCTATGTTTTATGTTTTAATTATTAAGACCCTATCATTTAAATTGCCATTAAAATTAATAGTTTTTACTATGTCATGATTTTTATATTTTTAATTATATATCACTTCATTTAAAAAAATAACATTTGGCACTTGACATATAATTTTAGTTTTTTTTCAAATACTTATATATAAAATATTTAAATAACACTTTATATTTGACATGTAATTTAAATATTTTCTAAATATTTAAAAATAAAAAATACTTAAAAAGCACTTAAAATATTTATTTGACCATGTTTAAATAAAAAAAATATAAACTACTTAAAATTATATGTAAATTGCTAAGTGTTATTTTTTGAATGACGTGACATATAATAAAAAATATTAAACTTATAATATGACAAAAATTATTAACTTTAATGACAATTTATACATACGAAGGAAAATTTTCAAAAATCTTTATTATATACAAAAATATGCTCCATTTCTAAGGAACTAATTAATTGCTTATTTTTCTAGAATAACTAGAGATAATTAATTGGTTACTTAAATTATGTATTTTCTCTGTTAATTTATCGCCTTTATGTTAAAGCCATTTCTTGTCAAAGATTTTTGGCCATGAATCTTATGCGTAATGATAAATCTTTGATGAGCACCCAAACCAATTTCCTTACCACAATATGTGTCTTATTTTTAATTTGTTTAAAAAATCATAAAATATTTTTGTCTACTTATTTTGATGAACAGATTTTCTTTATTCTTATTATTTATTTCAACTGAATCAAATAAGCTTAAGCATGATAAAGAAGAGTTTCTATCTATGTGTATAAGAGAACATGAAGCTCTTGGTTCTATTAAGGCCGGATTCACTCCTATTTCTTCTTCTTTTTTATCTTTTTTCAGAATTCATAAACCATTTAAAATATTTTATTAGCACAAATCAATAGATTTGTTTGCCAAGTAATTTAATAAACCTTAATAAACCAAACTACTTAATACACCTTGAGACAATACCTTACATTTATTTATCCCACAAATTTAAAAGAAGTAAATAAAATAAAGACTTTATAAAACTTTATATTTCTTCCTATATCATACTCCCCTGACAGTTTAAACCTGCATTAAAATTAAACAAATAAATAAATAAAATAATCACAAAAAAAGTGTTAAACTCCATTTTTTGGCCATGTTTAATTTTACTTTTTATGCCCACTTATCAACCTCAAGATGGGCATACATTAGTCAAGATGGTTAAATTTTGCCTTTTATTGTGTTTATTAGATGAGGTAAAATTGACTTTCTTGAAAAAATAATGGTTTTCATGAAGGAAGAGAGTTTTCCTATTCTTATATTAAATCAAATGGACCAAATTAAAACGTTTCAATTTAAATGGGGTTAGAAAATTTTAATAAAGAAAAATTGTAAGGAAAATTAGTTGAAAACTTTTAACTCAATTTATCCATTTGTATTTAACTCGAACTCATTAAAACTTTCCAGAGTGTACAGAAGAATGATACAACAATGAACCTTATTTCATTAAAGGCAATCACTATAATATTATTGTACTTTATCGATAATAAAATATGTCTAAGTACATTGTTAAACAAACAATATTATTCAATAAGTTTAATAAAAATAATGAATTACGTGACATTTGAATGAGTTGTAATTATTCAATTTTGGCCATAGCTAATATTGTCTCCAATATCATATTTCTTGCTCTTGCTCGAGTTTGAAGTTTCAGTGGTTCTATAAGTATTACCACAACCAGCAAGCTCTTCGAGAGCTGACTTCTTGCTCTTGTTTGAACTTGAAACTTGTGAAGACCTTTTATAAGAATTACCACATCCCATATATTCTCCAATATCTTCCCTTTTTAGACTTTGAGGAGAATCATTCATTCTGCCTCAATAATATATATATATATATATTGATTGGGATTTATAATGTTTGTTGGTTTCTTCCTAATCTTGTATGTATATTTTACACTTTGCCTTAAAAAAATTTCCCTGTAATTTTTTTTCTTTTTATAATGTCTAGTTATTCAGGTGTATGTGGAAGTGAAATCACGTTTTTTTTTAAATGAAGTGAAATTATAGGACCTGTATATTAATTAATTTTTTAATGTTTATTGCCCTTGGCATCATTATTCAACACTACATAATTGACTTTTATGTTTTTCACAGATAAAAAATTATTTTGCATTCAATTTTTTTTTTTCAGTTTCAACCAAAATTTCTTCAAACTTTCTAAATGAGTTGAATTGCAAATAGTCAAATATTATTTAAGAAATGGGTTGTATATTACTCTAACTTTTACTTCTAAACATGTTATGAGATTAAGAGGGAGTTTATGAAATGTTCATGAAAAAAGAGTCGTATATTTTTTTTCTAATTTATAATATATGCCGATAGTAGTTTTATTTATTTTTTTATTCTCCTCCCTACCAGCTACAATGTCCTTAATTTAACCAAGTAAAATTCCCTTTATATAATATTATTTATCTTTTTATAAGTAAAATTTTGAGAAAATTGGAAAAAGTCCCCTATTGAAAATTTTATTGGTAAAAATGACCTAAATTAAAATAATGGTACTATATGGATATAAAATTTACAAAATACCGGTACTTTGTGTGTGTAAAAATTTATCAAGACATTCTCACTTATAAAATTTTTAATGGAAGACTTTTTTCCAATTTTTTTCTAAATTTTTTAAATAGAATTAGGATTTTTTTTCTTTTCTTCTACTTTCCCATAAAGCTAATTTTTCAACAAAATAAGAAATTGATTTACTCTTTAGCTACACAATATTACTCTAGCTACATAACTCGCAAAACTTTCCATAGACTCGGTATCCATCTCCCTCTTATAGGCAATGAAGGAAGTAAGATGTTCTATGTCCCATGTTTTTATTTTTCTAGCTTGAGTTAACGAATGAATTTATATTTCATAAAAAACAAAAGATTTCAAATATGGCAATTCATTTCCATTTCCTTTAGTTCGTTTTTCGTAGAAGCAAACATGGTGCTAGTTTTTTTTAAACAATTCTAAAATGATAAACAAATATGGTACTTCATTTTCATTTCCTTTAGCAAGATTTATGAAAGGGTTAATATACACAGAAAACAAAGTAAAAATAATATTGTAATTGTCACTTATTTTTTTAAACATAACTTTATTATCTGAACATAACAAATTTATAAATTTGAATATGAACAATCTAAATTAAATTTTATTGGTCATATCTCAATGTTGATTGTGGTTATCATGCATATCAAAACTAAATCCTATTAAGGCTGTATTCACTCCTCTATTTTGATTTTTCTTTGTTGTGTTTTTAAGAATTAGTAGACCATTTAAAATATATGAATTTAGATATTAAATTAGGGAAATCAATGGATCTTCTAGCCCAATAATTTAATGTTTTGTATTCAAACAATTTTAATTTTTAATTACGGTTGAGTAAAATATTATATTAAGATGATAATTTATTGCAATTATGTATATATCAATGAGAGGGTTAGTTAGTCACAATATAAACTCACGATCAATAATTTTAACAAAATCAGTCCTATACTCATATAAAGACCATATTATATATTATTTTAATCAAATAATTTGTTTTATTTATCCGAGGGATGATGGAAATACATTACACAAGTATAGTTGACAATTTTAAACTAGTTTCTTTCTTTCTTTCTTTCTTTTTTCCATCCAAATTACTTAATAAACCTAGAGACAATAACTTACATTTATTTAAACCACATATTTAATAGAAGTAAATAAAATAAAAAAACTTCATGAACTTAATATTCCTTCCAGCATCAGAGTCACCTATTTGCTTACACCTGCATGGAAATTAAAAAGAAAAGACATCAAATAAAATAATAACAAAAAAAGTGTCAAAACTCCTAATTAATTAGTCCTTTTTAATTGTTTTTCCCAATAACTTATCAGCCTCATTATGGGAGCATTAAAATTTGTCTGTTTTATTAGTTAAAACTAGCTTTCTTGAAAAATATAGGTTTCCACATGGAAGCGAGTTTTCCTATTCTCATGTTAAAATAAAGAGACCAAACTCTTTGTTTGGCTTTGAGCAAAATGGAGGGAGGAGAAAGAAGGGAAAATTTTATCCAGTTTAATTTAAAGAAAAAAAAATGATAAGTGGATTTATAAAATTTTAATAGAGAAAAATAAGATAAGTGGGTTTATAAAATTTTCATAGAAAGAAGAATGTAAGGAAAATTAGTTGAAAACTTTCAACCCATTGTTTCTCCATTTTTAATCAAACTCGATAAAGTTTTCCATTTCTCCCTTTCTCCTTGAACAAAAATAAAGAGTTAGAAAATTTAAAGCACATAAAAGTATGTTAAAACAACAATAATCCTTATTTTATAAAGTGGTGCATATATATATATATATACACAATATCATTGTACTCTATTAATAACAATTTTTTAATATCTCATAAACCAAAAATATCATTCAATAAATATAATAAAAGTAACAAATTACCTGACATATAAATAGGTTGTAATTGTTTAATTTTGGATGTAGCAGGCATTGTCTTCAATATTAGATTTCTTATTCTCTGTTGAGTTTGAAGTCTCAGCAATTTCATGAGTATTACCATAACTAACATGCTCAGTAAGAGTTGATTTCTCACTCTCATTTAAGTTTGAATCTTGAGGAGAGCTCTCATAGGAATCACCATACCCCATATGGTCTTCAAGATCTTCCTTTTTGGGCCCTTGTTGAGAATCATTCATTTTGCCTCAACAAAAAATAATATAGCAACACTAAATATTTTGGGATTTATAATTTTTGTTTCTTCCTTATCTTATTTTGTACTTTGCCTTCAATTGTGGAATTTGTTGTATTTATAGAGATTTTAAACGTGTGTATGCAAATGAAAATTTTTGTGAAAATATGTCTAAATTACTTGAAAGTTTGATCAAAATTTTCTCAAGTTTTCTTCAAAGCCTTTCAAAATTGTTGCGTTTTTGTGAAAATCCCTTGATGAAGTTTGCTTGTTCATCTAATGGTCAAAGGTAAACAAAAATTGCCTGCAAATGCAAACTCTGCGAAGATTTGTACAAATTAAGAAGTGTATATATGCAAATGAAAATCTTGTGAAAAATGTATCCATATTTCGTCAAATTAAATGTTTCACACATCAAAAGTTTTAGAAGGTTTATGAAAGTTCTGTTAAATATTGGTTAAAAGTTTATGAAATTTCTGTTTCTAAATAACTTATAATGTAATATTAATGTTTATCTTAATACTTAAATTCTATAATCCAAGGGAAAAAAGGTTTTAAAAGCTTGATATAATTCATCAAAATTGTTTTTTATTTATGGCAAATATATCAAGATATATAATATTTAGGAAAATATAATTCATTAGTCCTTATTGTTTCACAAATTAGATCATGTGATTTTGTTTTCTTTTGATTAAGTAATTTTAGTGCATTTTCACATATTTATTTATTAGAGTTTATATGAATACTAATTAATCGACACCGACATGTAATATTAATTTTCTTTTACTTTCAAATAAAGTTAATTTTTCAACAACAAAAAATTGATTTACTCTTCAGACGAGCAAGTAATATTACTCTATGGTATGTTTGGCATATTGCAACTAACTAATATTAAAATGTCTCATATCCCCTCACTTCCCATCCTCTTCATTAAAATCCCTATCTTCCCCTTTGTTGAGTCAAAAAGACCCTACAAAAGAATATAAATATGAACAAAAATTAAAATGGAATGGAATGATATTAAATATAACAACAACAAGCTTTATCCCATTAAATGGGGTTAGTGACATGGATCATATGATGCCATTGTGCTATATCAAAAACTAAATCCTTAGATAGGTTATTGACCAGGAGATCCCGCTTAATGACTTCGTTAAGTGTTCTCTATGGCCTTCCCCTACTCCTTTTAACCGGAGTCCATATTGTTTGATCTACCCTCCTCACCGACGCATCCCTTGGCCTTCTTTGCACGTGTTCAAACCACCTAAGATGATTCTCTACCAATTTCTCTTCAATAGGTGCCACTCCAACTCTTCTCCGTATTTGTTCATTACGAATGTTATCTTTTCTTATATGTCCACATATCAATCTCAACATCCTCATCTCAGCTACCCTAACTTTATGCTCTTGCTGTCCTTTTAAAGCCCAACATTCACTTTCATGAAGTATTGCTGGTCTTATAGTAGTGCGATAAAACTTTCTTTTTACTTTATCTGGTACTTTCTGATCACATATAACCCCAGTAGCCTTTCTCCATTTAAACCACCCAGCCTGAATTCTATGATTAACATCCAATACCCTAACTTTATGCTCTTGCTGTCTTTTTAAAGCCCAACATTCACTTCCATAAAGCATTACTGGTCTTATAGCAGTGCTATAAAACTTTATTTTTACTTTATCTGGTACTTTTCAATCACATATAACCCCAGTAGCCTTTCTCCATTTAAACCACCCAGCCTGAATTCTATGATTAACATCCTCCAAAATTTCACCATCTTTCTGTATAATTGATCCCAAATATTTGAACTTATCAATTTGTGGAATAGCTTGATCTCCCAATCTGACCTCTAAGTTACTTCTAACTTGTATCTTATCAAAGTTACAGTGCATATATTCAGTCTTACTTCTACTCAGCGGAAAACCCTTCGACTTTAAAGTATTTTTCCATAACTCAAGTTTAAAATTAATCTCTTCTCTTGACTCCGCCACAAGAACTATATCGTCCGAAGAAAGCATTCACTTAGGGATTTCTTCTTGAATAGACTTAGTTAGAACATCCACTACTAGATTAAATAAATAAGGACTCAAGGATGATCCCTGATGTAGACCAATTCTTATGAGAAAATCCTTTATTTTGCCCCCAACCGTTCTTACAGTAATTGTTACCCCCTCATACATATCTTTTATTGCCTTGATTTATGCCATGCACACACCCTTCTTTTCTAAAACTTTCCAAAGCATCTCCCTTGGCACTCGATCATATATTTTTTTAAGTCAATGAAGACCATATGCAAGTCTCTTCTTTTAGTCCGGTACCTTTCCATTAACCCCTTAATAAATAAATCGCCTCTATTGTAGACCTACCTGGCATGAAACCACACTGATTCTCAGTAATATCAGTATCTAATCTCAACCTGTGTTCAATTATCTTTTCCCACAACTTTATAGTGTAACTCATAAGCTTTATCCCTCTGTAGTTTGTACAATTTTGAATATCTCCTTTATTTTTGTAAATAGGAACTAAAGTACTTTTCCTCCAGTCATCTGACATTTTCTTAGAACTTAAGATCACATTAAAAAGTTTAGCAAGCCACACCACCTCTACTTCGCCTAAATACTTCTAAATTTCAATAGGAATACTGTCAGGTCCAACAGCTTTACTATTTTTCATTTTCTTAAGCGTCTCTTTAACCTCTCCAATATGGATCCTACGGTAAAATGCCAAATTTTGTTCAACTTCTTATGTTAACTCCCCTAGCTCATAACTCAACCCTCCTCCCTCGTCATTAAACAATTTGTAAAAGTAGGTCTCCCACCGTTCTTTAATATCACTATGTGCAACCAAAACCTTGCCTTCTTCATCCTTAATACATCGTACTTGATCCAAATCCCTCGATTTCCTTTTCCTATCTCTTGCAATCTTATAAATCTTTCATTTTCCCGACTTTGTCCCTAACTCCTTATAAAATTCCTCAAAAGCCTTTAAACGAGATGCACTCACTGTCTTCTTAGTTTCTTTCTTAGCTAAACGATACTTTTGCCAATTTTTAGTATTATTACATAAGTGTATAGCTTTGTCCCTCTTATTCTTAACTTTCTCTTGTATGTGCTGGTTCCACCACCAAGTCTCATTATCTCATCGACCAAAACCTTTAGATTCTCCCAAAATTGCTTTAACAACCATTATGATATTCTCCACCATTTCCTTCCACATAGTATTAGCATTCTCTTGCTCCTCCTAAACCCCTTTATTTAACATAGTTCTTTTAAAAGTTTCCCTCTTTTCCTCCTTTAACTGCCACCACTTGACTCTTGTGTTTGAAATATGTCGATGCTTTTCTTTTTTACACTTAATACGCACGTCAAGAACCATTAACCTATGCTAGGTTGTCACTCCATCCTCTGGAATCATTTTACAATTTGTACAAAGTCTTCTGTCATGACTCCTTACCAAAAACAAATCAATATGTGACCTATGGACCCCACTCTTATATGTGATCAAGTGCTCCTCCCTCTTCTTAAAGCACGTGTTGACAATCTTAAAATTGTAAACTAAGAAAAACTCAAGGATAGATTGTCCTTCATTATTAATCTCCAAAACCAAAACCACTATAAGCCCCTGTATATTGCCCTACCTCCTTACCAACATGACCATTAAGGTCCCCACCAATAAAAATCTTCTCATTAAGTGGTATGCTTTGAATCAACCCCTCTAAATCTTCCCAAAACTTTTCCTTAATATATACTTCTGTTCCCACTTGAGGTGTATAAGCACTAGTAACATTGATTGTATCCCTACCAATAATTATTCTTAAAGATATAATTTTGTTATCAATCATTTTAACATCTACCACATTCGTCTTCCACTCTTTATCCACAATGATACCAACACCCTTCCTCGTACCTATTTTACTTGTATACCAAAATTTGTACTCATTGATTTGTCGAGATTTTTCTCCAACCTATTTAATTTCCTGAAGGCACAAGATGTTAATCTTTCGCTTTACCATTATGCCCACCACCTCCCACATTTTTTCGCTCATAATTCCAATATTCCAAGTGTCAAATCTGATCTTTCTCTCCTAAATTAGCTTCTTTAGCTGCCTCCATCCGTAAGAAAATGGTAGCCCTTACTCATTTGGCTTAGGATCGGCTACATGCATAGGCGGAGTTAATGGAATGATATTAAATAAGAAAAATAAATTAGAGTAGGACAAAGATAAAAATAAAACCAATATAATAATAAGAACATACCAAATTATCTTTCATAGTAAAATATAAAGTAAATCATTCTTTTCTTATTCGGAAACAATTTTGACTTTATATAAATAAATATATTATTCCATAATTGATTTAGCACATTAAAAAAAGGAAATTTTGTGATGAAATTTTTTATCGCAAAATCTCAAATCACAAGAAGTTCGTCTAAAATTTGTTATAAATCCATCAAAATTTTTGTTTTTCTTAGTAGTATGGACTACGAAACAATTTCAATTCTCTCAAAGGCTTAATAAAATGGAAAAGTAAATGTAATCAAATTTATGTCAAGAAATAAAGAATTTTAAACATGAGTTATTTATTAAGAGATGACATTTTGAATGTACGTAACTAGGAAAACTTTTCCATGGATTTGAAGGAGATTTTCGCTTCTATTTATAGGCAACAGGAAGTAGGATGATGAAGGAAGCAAGATGTTCTATGTCCCATATTTTTATTTTTCTAGCTTGAGTTAATGGATTTAGGTTTCGTAAAAGGCAAAAGAAAACTCAAATATGGTAATTCATTTTCATTTCCTTTTGTTAGTTTTTCTTAGAAGCAAACATGCTGCTAGTTTTTCTTTTAAACAATTTTAAAATGATCAACATAAATAGGGGTACTTTATTTTCATTTCCTTTAGCAACATTTATGAAAGGGTTATTTCTTAGCTATTGTTTAGGCCTTAGGGATACCCTTAATATACACAAAAAAAAGTAAAAATAATCTTGTGCCTTTCACTTATCTTTTTTAAAAATAACTTTATCATCTGAAACATAACAAATTTATAAATTTGAATATGAACAATATAAATAAATTTTTATTGATCAAATCTCAATGCTACTTATGGCATGAATACCGAAACTAAATTCTACTAAGGCCGGATTAACTCTTTAAACTGGGGAAATCGGTGGATCTTCCAACCCAATAATTTAATGTTTTGTATTCAAAGAATTTTAATTTTTAATTGCAGTTGAGTAAAATATTAAATTAAGAAGTTAATTAGTTGTAATTATCTATATATATATATATTAATGACAGGGTTAGTTAGTCATAATATAAACTCATGATCAATAATTTAAAAAAAAAGAGTCCTATACTCCTATAATGACTATGTCATATATTATTTTAATAAAATAATATATTTTATTTATCCAAAGGTGATGGCAATACATTAAATAATAATAGTTGACAATTTCAAACTATATTCCTTTTTTTTTTTGGCAATCCAGACTACTTAATAAACCTAGAGACAAAAACTTACATTTATTTAAACCACAAATTTAAAAGAAGTAAATAAAATATAAATATGACTTCATAGAACTTGATATTCCTTCCAGCATCAAAGTCGACCCATCCACTTGTAACTGCATTGGAAATTAAAAAGAAAAGACATTTAATTCACAAAGAAGTGTTGAAACTCCTAATTAATTAGTCATTTTTAATTGTTTTTCCTCATAACTTATCAACCTCGCGATGGGAGCATTAAAATTTGTCTCTTTTATTAGGTAAGATTGACTTTATTGAAAAATAAAAGTTTCCATAGAAGAGAGTTTTCCTATTCTCATGTTAAAACAAATGGACTAACTCATTGTTTGGCTTGAGGAGAATGGAGGGAGGAGAAAGGGAACAATTTTATCAAGTTTGATTTAAAGAGAAAAAAAAAGATAAGTGGAGATATAAAATTTTAATAGAGAGACAAATATAAGAAAATTAATTGGAAACTTTCAAACCCATTATTTCTCCATTTTTTTAAAATCGAAACCGATAAATTTTCCATCTCTCCCTCTCTCCTCCATTCCCCTCAAACAAAAACAAAGGGTTAGAAAATTTAAAGCACACAAAAGTATCTTAAAAGAACTACAAGCCTTATTTTATTAAATAGTGTTAGCTATATATATCATATATATATATGATGCCATTGTGCTATATTAATAATACAAACTTTGAATATATGATAAACCAAAAAATCTCATTCAATAGATATGTTAAAAATAATAAATTACTTGACATATGAACTAGTTATAACTTTTCAATTTTGACCATCGATCATATTGTCTACAATATCAAATTTCTTTTTGTTCCTTGAGTTTGAAGTTTCAGCAGTTTTATAGGTATTGCCATATGTAGCATACTCATCAAGAGTTGATTTCTTACTTTAATTTGAGTTTGGAGCTTGAGAAGAGCTCTCATTGAAATAACTAGCCTGCCCAAGATCTCCCTTTTTGGGTCTTAGCTGAGAATCACTCATTTTACATCAACAATAAAATATAGCAACACTAAATATTTTATAATTTATAATCTTTTTTGTTTCTTCCTTATCTTAGTTTGCTCTTTGCCTTCAGTGGAATTTGTTGTTGTATTTATAGAGATTTTAGATGTGTGTGTGCAAATGAACATTTTTGTGAAAATGTGTCTAAATTACTTGAAAGTTTGATACAAATTTTCTCAAGTTTTCTTTAATGCGTTTCAAAATTGTTGCATTTTTGTGAAAATGCTTTAATGAAGTTTTCTTATTCACATAGTGGTCAAAGGTTAATGAAAAGTTCCTGCAAATGTAAACTCTTGCGAAGATTTGTACAAATTAAGAAGTGCATATATGCAAAAGAAAATTTTGTGAAAAATGTGTTCAAATTTCTTGAAAAAATTTACCAAATTGTTTTTGTTGCAAATGAGGGTTAAACCCAAAGTACAAACTAAATTAACTAATGGAAAATAATTTCTAAACTCTCTTTAGCCACTAATACCTCCAAACAAGGTGCCCAGTTCCAAAAAAAATGACTTGGATAATGTTTGTTTAGCCAATAAATCTATAACCTGATAAACTTTCAGAAGATAAAATATTATTTTGCATTCAAACTATTTTTTTTAAACTCCTTTCCCTTTTTCAATCTACTCCATTATGTGAATCAAACCGGCTCTAAGAAATTGAAATCCCAAATGATCGGAAATGAGATTTCAGTTTCAACTAAAATTTCTTGAAATTTTCTAATCACACAGTCAAAGATTTATCAAAATGGGTTGTGTATTACTAGTAGTGCTAAATATGTTATGGAATTAAGAGTGAGTTATATGAAATGCTCATAAAAAAAACAGAAAAGGAGCTGTATTTTTTTCTAATTTATGTTAATGTACGCCTTTCACAATTTCATTTATTTTTATTGACAACTTTTTCTATTAATAAAAACTCGCAACTAGGATTGATAGTTTGAAAAAAATTATAAATTTAAAAGATAAAGTGATTGAGTTTTTATATTTATGATTAAAATAAATTCTAAATTAACTTATATTTAAAATCAAATAGAGTATTATAATCTTTTTTTTTCTGGACTTTCCATGTTTGCTTATCCACGGGTCAAATAGATGTAATGTTCATGTATGTTTCATTTATCTAGACACAACCCATTTCCCCCTCTCAATATGTTTATAACATCATACATACATACCTGCACATATTATATATGATATTTAAATCATTCATTTACTAATATTATTTAGTTAAATTTCTCTTTTAAACTTTCTTATGAACATCGTCATAACCTTTTCCTTTTAAGAGAAAATTTAATGAGTAAATGTTAATTTAAAAAATGAGAGTGCTCACTATTTATAGTAACAAGTTACCAACTAGAGGTGAAAAACGTGCCAATCCGCTTAAAAATGGGCTGTATAGCCTGCCCCAAAACGAGCTAGCAAGCATGCCCGTTTTGGGGGCAGGCTAGCCCACAGGCTATATAGCCTACTTTTTTTTTAATTGTTAATGTTTTTAAAAATTATTTCTAAAATTTTAAAATACTAATAAAAAAAATTAATGTTATATTAACATAATCAAAAAAAATTTAATGTTATACTCTTAAAAGTTCTTATTTTTTATAAAAAAATCTCAAATTTTATAACTATAAAGCTAAATAAATATTAACATAATATTAATAAATTATAATATGTCAACACATATCAACAAAGAAGTAATTATCTTTACTATTATTTAATAATAAAAGTATTTAAAGTAATATTTAGATAAAATAAATAATAATATTAATAATATTCTTTAAAAAAAGGGTTGGCAGGCTGGCCAGCTTAAAAACTAGATAGCCCGCCAGCACTGGCATGCTGGGAGGAGCCCGCCTCAAAATGGGCTGACAAAATGCAAGCCCATTTTTAGCCTGTTTATTGGCAGGCTGTGCCCATTTTACTAGCTCTATTACCAACCCTTACACTTGCTTTTGATTCTTTTTCGTTTTGATCCCCAACCATGGTATTAAAATCAAACTTGGATTGTATGGTCAAATCAATGAACAAATTGAACCAATTTCTTTGATCAATTTGTTCAAGAATTTTGAACCAATTGATTAAGTTAAATTTTATGTATATTTTTCTCTTTTGGTAGAACTTGGAAACAATGCCATTTTAGGTTAAAATTTGGGAAAACCTATTTCCAAATACCTATATAATTTAATATTATTCTACTAGCAAAGTTAAAAACCCTTATATAAGAGCTGACAGTACTAAATAGGGCAGAGTTAACAAATTTAATTAAGAAAGAAAAACACATGGTATAAAATTCAAATTTGAAAAAATATATAGGTATATACAAAATAATTTTCCTTAAAATTATAACAAGTCCTCGAATTTATGTTTTAATAACTTTGTTACATTATAGGAAAAATAACATAAAACGACTCTAAAAAATAGGAAAATCCAAATTGTGACTCTAATACAAATAATAGAGGTGTGAGGATGCATTCTAAAATTTTGGAAGTTATGGATAAAAAGACCAAGATGCCCTCCATTGTTTGCTTCTCCCTCACTCTTCCATCATCAAACATGGTGGTATGTTCAAATGTCTGCATGGCCACCTCTACCACTACTCGCAAATTTCTCTTGTAGCATGAGGTTCGACTGCATCTGAAGGACTCCACTCTCCATCATCATCGTTCCCTTCCTTGCTCATACCTCCATCATCGTTTCTTCATATTCTTCTCAGAAGCATTCATCGACAACTATGTGGTAAGGATGATGGCTGTAGTGTAACATAAGTGAGAAGAAGGCAATTGCTCATTGAAGAAGAAGGCAAAGGTTGAAGATGTGCTTGCTAATCCCAGTCTCAGTTGTAACCTCTCCCTTCATGGGTTGCAAATTAGAGGAGCTATTGAATTGATTGCTATATGTGGGAACATTCCAAAGATTGCTACAGTGAATTGTAGTCATGCTAATATAGTGTGAGAGACAAGTTTGACTATGACCTACAGTTGGAACTTTCTTTGGAAAATTCTTCTAAATTGGATGTGAGATCAATATCTATATTGGATCAGATCCTAACTATTGTATTCATTCAATATGCTTTCATTCATATTTTGGCATATATTCTTCAATGGGTTTTGGATATTCATTCGTATGTGATCTGTGTGTCTCAATACCTATTATTTCAATCTTTATTTGGACTCTCGATGACAACACCTAGAAGACCTAGGACTACAAGGGTGGAATCACAATTCTAAAACAAAAAGATACACCACTGCTGGTTTGAATCATACTCCAATCATGTCAATGGTTTACTATATTGACCATGTCGGTTGTTGGTTAATGGCCATGTTGATTTTTGATGAATGGTCATGTTGGTCTTAGGTTAGCGGGCATGTTTGTTTTCGGTTAATGTGTAAACTAAAGTTGTTATTTTTTGTAAGTACTGTATAGTCAATTTGAAGACTGTTGGATGATGTCATTGATGAGGGAAAACTATGTGGAAGCATCATGTTAATGTGTATTTGTCACTGAACGGGTAATTCAGTATCGTAATGTAGTTGTTGGTTTTTGGTTAATGGTTACTCTAAAGTTGTTATTGTATATTCTAGAGTTGTTTGTATGAATATGTTATTCATTATGTTAATACCTATATTATTCTAGTTAATACATATATAATTCTAGTTAATAGTACATACATATTTTCAATGTTATAAATGTCAATTTGGACTCAAATAATGACTTGGTAATATCGAATATATTGTTGGTAGCAATTATTTCATTGTTGTTAATCCCTATATCATTCTACTTAATCATACCTATTTATTTTTAGTATAGTAGTCAATTTAGATTCTAAATAATAACTTAGTAATATCGAATATATTGTTGGTAATGCCTATTTCATAGTTGTTAATACCTATATCATTTTTCACGATGCATTGTATCATTTTTAATTTTGTTTATAGGTTTTCTATCTTTTGTCTTTTTAAAAAGATGTTTTCTAATGATGTAATAGAATATTATTCAATTAAGTTTGAAATACTTCCATTTTTAGTCTTGTTTATTTTTTTTTATCCTTACATTCAGTTCATGGTTAGGAATAGCCAAACCAATCTTGAGTTGAAATTAAGGCTAAAATACACAAAACCGCATGAACTATAGTTCAACGGTATATAACCTCCTTAACCCTTAAAATTTTAAAGAAGGACCTCCATGTTTCATGTTTTGATTATTAAGACCCTACCATTTAAATTGCTCTTAAAGTTAATAGTTTTTACCATGTCATAATTTTTATATTTTTAATTATGTATCACTTCATTTAAAAATAATATTTGGCACTTGACATAAAATTTTAGATTTTTCAAATAGTTAAATATAAAATATTTAAATAACACTTTACTTTTGACATGTAATTTAAAGTATTTTATAAATATTTAAAAATATAAAATACTTAAACAAGCATTCAAAATGTTTATTTGACCATGTTTAAATAAAAAAATATAAATTATTTAAAATTATATGTAAATTACTAATTGTTATTTTTTGAATTATGTGGTATATAATAAAAAATAAAAAACTTATGATATGAAAAAATATTAACTTTAACAACAATTTATACATATGCATGAAAATTTTCAAAAATCTTTATTATATACAAAAAGCTATGCTCCATTTCTAAGGAACTAATTAATTGTCTATTTTTCTAGAATAACTAGAAATAATTAATTTGTTATTTAAATTATTTCTTTTCTCTAGTAATTTATCGCCCTTATGTCAATGAGAATAACCTAAATCAGAATATTGATGCTCTATTTATACAAAATTTGTAGATTATGGTATACTCTATGTGTATTAAAATTTATCAAAAAATTTTCACCTATAAAATTTTGAGTGGAGGACATTCTTCAACCTCCCAAGTTATATTATTCCATGTATATAAGAAAAACTATATAAGGGGTTTATCTTAATTCTAAATATATTGCTCTAGTTCATTTGTCTTCTAATTTTATATTTTTTTCCCTAAACTCTATTGCTTTGCCCATGATATAGGTGGGTTCTATCAAAGGGTATAACATGATTAGGAGTGGTATTATAGGGAAAACAAATCATATTTATTACAAATAACTAATTTAACTAATCTCTTTAATATATATAAATCAATTATTTAGCTCTTATAGTAAGAACTAGAGAGAATATATTGCAACAAGGTGATAATAAAATTTTTCTTTTCCCTCACATCCCCTCCCTTCAGAAACATGAACAAGGTGATAATATAAAAGAATAGAAACATGAACAAAAATTAAAAATGAAACCAATATATAAGAAGACTTGACGCAATTATCTTCCACAGTAAAATATCAAGTAAATTATTCGTTTCATCTGCGGAAACAATTTTGACTTTGTATGTATATATATTATTCCATAATTTGAGTGTCTCAGATACAGCAAGATTTATGAAAGGCTTATTTATACGACACATAAATTGCCAAAAGATACAAAATAAAAAGAGCTTTTTTAAAAAATAAAATTGATTCCTTACCAGCATAAATATAAACAAATATTATGTGCATAATTATCTCCTTGCATCTACATACGTATTGTTTTAGATCTATTTAACAAAATTAACTCAGGTATATGCTGAATGAAAGTCATATTGTCAACTACTAATTAATATCATTGGTCTTATAAATTAACAAATTATGAGTATATTAACAAATATTAATAATTGATGAAACTATAAATACCCAATAAAAAGAAAAAAAAATTATACAAAATTAATTAAAATGAATTAAAATTATATAGGAGGTTGCGTTTTTTTTTTAATGTTTATTGTGCTCTTGGCATCATTATTTAACAATAATAATTGATTTCTACATTCTTACCCATTGAAAGAAAATATTATTTTGCATTCAAACTTTTTTTAAGAAAAATCCGTTTGCTTTTTCAACCTACTTCATTTTGTGCATCAAAATATCAAATGAGTGGAAATGAAATTTTAGTTTCAACCAAATTTCTTAAAATTTTATAAATGAGTTGATAGCTACATAGTCAAAGTCAAAGATTTATGAAATAGTTCGTGTATTACAACGTAACTTCTACTACTAGACATGTTATGAAATTAAGAGGGAGTTTATGAAATGTTCATGAAAAAGAGTTGAATATTTTTTCCAATTTATATATATATATATATTTATGGACCTATCTCAGTTTTATTTATTTTATTTTTATTCCTCCCTACACGCAACAATGTCCTTAATTAAATGAAGCAAAATTTCAAAGTTAAATTTCCTTCACTAAGTTAAAGTCAAAAAGACCCTATAAAAGAATTTAAACGTGAACGAAAATTAAAATAGAATGGAATGATATTAAATAAGAAAAACAATATTTTTTGTTTGCATTACTATGCTTAACCGAGTAGGATAAAGATAAAAATCAAACCAATATAATTAGAATATATGAAATGATCTTTCATAGTAAAATGTAAAGGAAATCATTATTTTCATCAGCGGAAACAATTTTAACTTTATATAAATATATATATATATTATTGCATAATTGACACAGCACATTAAAAAAATGAAAATTTGTTATGAAATTTTTTATTGCAAAAGCTCAAATCACCACAAGTTTGTCTAAAATTTGTTATAAATCCATGAAAATTTTTGTTTTTCTTGGTAGTATGGACTACGAAACAATTTCAATTATCTCAACGGCTTAACGAAATAGAAAAGGAAATGTAATCAAATTGATATAAAAAATAAAAGAAAAAAGAATTTTAAATATGAGTCATTTGTTAAAAGATGACATTTCAACTGCCACGTAACTATCAAGACTTTTTCATAGACTTGAAGGAGATTTTTGCCTCTGTATCCATCTCCCTCTTATAGGCAATGAGAAGTAGAATGAAGGAAGCAAGATGTTTTATGTCCAATGTATTTATTTTTCTAGCTTGAGTTAATGAACTTAGATATCATAAAAAAAAGATTTTAAATATGCTAAGTCATTTTCATTTCCTTTCGTTTGTTTTTCTTAGAAGCAAACATGCCGCTAGTTTTTCTTTTAAACAATTTTAAAATGATCAACATAAATAGGGTACTTCATTTTCATTTCCTTTAGCAAGATTTATGAAAGGGTTATTTCTTAGCTATTGTTTAGGCCTTAGGGATACCCTTAATGTACACAAAAAAAAGTAAAAATAATGTTGCGCCTTTCACGTATTTTTTTAAAAATAACTTTATTATCTAAAACATAACAAATTTATAAATTTAAATATGAACAGTCTAAATTAAATTTTATTGATCATATCTCAGTGCTGCTTATGGTTAGCATAAGTATCAAACCTAAATCCTATTAAGGTCAGATTCACTCCTCTATTTATTTTTTTCTTTGTTTTGTTTTTAAGAATTAGTAGAGCATTTAAAATATGTGAATTTAGAGACTAAATAGGGTGAAATCTATGGATCTTCTAACCCAATAATTTAATGTTTTGTATTCAAACAATTTCAATTTTTAATTACACTTGAGTAAAATATTAAATTAAGATGATTATTAGTTAGTTAATCAGTCACAATATAAACATAAGATCAATAATTTTAAGAAAGACGGTCCTATACTCCTATAAAGATTATATCATATATTATTTTATTCAAATAACTTATTTTATTTATCCAAGGAATGATGGCAATACATTAAAGAAGAATAACTGACAATTTCAAACTATTTTCCTTTTGTTTTTTTTACCTTTGTATTTATTTTTTGCAATCCAAAATACTTAATAAATCTAGAGACAATAACTTACATTTATTTAAATCACAAATTTAAAAGAAGTAAATAAAATAGAAAAAAGACTTCATAGAACTTGATATTCATTCCAACACCATAGTTTCCCATCAACTTGCACCTGCATTGAAATTAAAAATAAAACGCATTAAATAAAATAATCACAAAAAAAGTGTTGAAACTCCAAATTAATTAGCCTTCTTTAATTGTTTTCCCCCATAACTTATCAGTCATGATGGGATCATTAAAATTTGTCTATTTTATTAGGTAAAATTGACTTTCTTAAAAAATAAAGGTTTCTATAGAGAGAGTTTTCCTATTCTCATGTTAAAACAAATAGATCAAGCTCTTTGTTTAGCTTAAGTAGAATGGAGGGAAGAGAAAGATAAAAATTTTTTATCGAATTTGATTTTAAAAAAAAGATAAATGGAGTTATAAAATTTTAATAGAGAGAAAAATGTAAGAAAAATTAATTGAAAATTTTCAACCCTATTGTTTTCTATTTTTTTAAATCAAAATTGATAAAATTTTCCATCTCTCTCATCTCCAGTCCCCTCAAACAAGAACAAAGGGTTAGAAAATTTAAAGCAAATAAAAGTTTGTCAAAATAACAAGTTTTATTTCATTAAATAGTGTTAGCTATACAGATCATATATATACGATGTTATTGTAATATATTAATAATAAATTTTTTGAATATATGATAAACCAAAACATTTAATTCAATAAATGTAATAAAAGTAACAAATTACCTGACATATGAATGGCTTGTAATTGTTCAATTTCTACCATAGCTCATATTGTCTTCAATATCAGATTTGTTATTCTCTCTTGAATTTAAAATCTTAGCGGTTTCATAAGTGTCACCATAACTAGCATGAGCTGCAAGAGTTGATTTCTTACTCTGATTTGAGCTTGGAGCTTGAGAAGAGCTCTCATTGGAATAAGTAGTAGCACGTTCAAGATCTCCTTTTTTGGGCCTCTCATTGGAATAAGTAGTAGCACGTTCAAGATCTCCTTTTTTGGGCCTCTCATTGGAATAAGTAGTAGCACGCTCAAGATCTCCTTTTTTGGGCCTCTCATTGGAATAAGTAGTAGCACGTTCAAGATCTCCTTTTTTGGGCCTCTCATTGTAATAAGTAGTAGCACGTTCAAGATCTCCTTTTTTTGGCCTTTGCTCAGAATTACTCATTTTGACTCAACAACAAAATATAGCAACACTAAATATTTTGGGATTTCTAATCTTTGTTTCTTCCTTATCTTGATTTGCTCTTTGCCTTTAGTTGTGGAATTTGTTGTTGTATTTATAGAGATTTTAGACGTGCGTATGTAAATGAACATTTTTGTGAAAATGTCTCTAAATTACTTGAAAGTTTGATCAAAATTTTCTCATGTTTTCTTCAATGCCTTTCAAAATTGTTGCATTTTTGTGAAAAATGCCTTAATGAAGTTTGCTTGTTCACATAGTAGTCAAAGGTTAACGAAAAGTGCCTGCAAATGCAAACTTGCGAAGATTTGTACAAATTAAGAAGTGTATATATGCAAATGAAATTTTTGTGAAAAATGCGTCCAAATTTTATGAAAAGTTTTACCAAATTTTTTTTAGAAAATTTTTAGAAAATGGTTGGGCTCACATACAATCCAAATATAGGGTGAAGTCTCATTTTCTCCTAGGTATAAACCTAGGCACCTAGGAGCTAGGATATCTTCTCAAGTACCGCAATTAGAACCACAACAAATCGATACTTTTTAAGGATCGAACACAATTTAAATAGTCACATGTCTCACCTCTTCACCAGTTGAACTTAGGGAGGGTAAAAGTTTTACCAAATTGTTTGAGGGTATGGAAAGTAATAACCAAATAGGCCTATGAAATGCCCATTCGGCCTGTGAAGTGCATTGAGCTTTGTTTGTCAGTCTTGTTAGTTGTATATTGGGTGTATGTTACCTTGTTTTCCTTACTTTTGTAGGCTTTGTACAATTTTGTTTATTCATTCAATAATATAATAAGAGTTGACATAAATTATAAGAAATATAGTTGTATTATATAAGGACATAAGTTCAATTCTGTTGCCTGTTATGAGGCCTTATTTGGTAGGCCATCTCGTGAGTTCTTTATAAATATTCCCTGAGCCTTAAGGCTATACCTTAGTTTGATGAGGGTCAGGTACTAAATTTACCGAATTTTTTTATACAAAAAAGAAAATAATAGAGAGTCAATTTATCCTTTTTCTCTCTTTGATTGGGCTTTCAACATAAGGTTTCGAGACAAAACAAAACAAAAGGTTTAGAAGGTTTAAGAAAGTATTATTAAACATTATGTACATGTATTTGTACCCAAAAAAATATACATGTATTTCTTGTACAAAAAAATGTACATGTGTTTCTAAATAATAACCTTAAAATAAAAATATTTAAATTTAAAATATTTTTTAAAATAAAATGATGTAATTAAATTTATCAATTATCAACATAAAAATAAGCAAAGTTATTATGCTTATAACCGTATCCTTGCGTTTATATATAATCAATAATTTGTTTATTTTAATTTATTTAGATCTATGTAGCAAAATTAATTCAAGTATATGTTGGGCCAAAGCCACAATACCACCTTAGAAATTAATAAATTATGAATATTTCAACAACTACTTATAATTGAGAAATATAGAGATTTAATAAAAAGAAAAAAATCAAGAATTTAATTAAAAATGAATTGAAATTATTGGGCCTTGCAAATTAATTGTTTTTTTTGTAATATTTGTTGTGCCCTTGACATCATTATTCAAAACTAATAAGTGATTTTAATAAAAAAACTAATAATTGATTTTTTATTTGTTCATAAGATAAAAAACATTCTTGCATTCAAACTATGTTTTTTAATTCATTTCCCTTTTTCCATCTACTCCATTGTGTGAATCAAAACGGTTCTAAGAAATTAAAATCCCAAATGATTGGAAATGAGGTTTCAATTTCAACCAAAATTTCTTAAAATTTTCTAAATGAATTGACTTGCATGCAGTCAAAGATTTATGAAATAGGTTGTATATTACTATAACTTATACTGCTAAACATGTTATAGAATTAAGAGAGAGTTACATGAAATGTTCATGAAAAACAAAAAAAGATCTCAATTTTATTTATTTTCTCCTCCTTACAAGCCACAATGTCGTTAGTTTAATCAAGTCAAATTTCAAAGTTAAATCCTTTTATAAATATTGTTTATCTTTTTATAAGTAAATTAATTTGTAGAATTATATTTATAATTATTACTTGTGTTTCCCAGAAAAACTCTTTAGCTTTACAAAGTATGAGGATGTTCATTTTTTGCCAAAAAAAAATCATTTTCTCTTCAACGCCACAAGTAATATTACTCTATGGTATATTGCGACAGATTATAAAAGAATATAAAGGAATTGAAATAAAAAATGGAATAATGGAAATATATTACCTCAAGTTAAATGCTCAAACCCCATCCTATCTAGTTTAAATAAAAAAAAGTGTTTTATGCATTACTATGCTTATTTAGAGTAGAAGGAATTGATAAAAATGAAACTGATGATATAATAAGAATTGACCAAATTATCTTTCATAATAAATTAAATTAATATAAGAGCTATTTATCTGATTTGATAGATTAAGAAAACTAAATAAATTACTTAATTATAATATGTGTGACACAATCTCCTTAAAATATTTTTATATAACATTAAATTATATGTTAATTTATAAGTTAGATAAATTAATTTAAAAATAATAATAATAAATAAGATAGATAAATTGGATTAATATCTTACCTTTACAACTAAAACTTGAGAAATACTTACATACTTCAATACTGACATATCATCTGAATTCTATCCAATTGAAATACAATAACTCAGCACCTTTTAATCTTACTTGGCTGATGACCTTATGAAATAATTTAGATTCTATTTTGTTTTCAAGAATGGATCAAAGGAAAATTCCATTCTAAATATGTCATAAAATTCTGGTTTTCTTGGTAGTGCGGACTTCCTTGTTTCCACGAACTAATTTCAATTCTCTCTCAAAAGGTTTAATGAAAATGGAAAAGGAAATAGAATGAAATTCTTCCCAAGTAAACAAAGGATTTTAGATACCCTTCTTTATCTTTATTTCCTCTAGTCAGTTTTTTTGTGAAGCAAACATGCTGCTAACTTTTTTTTAAAAAAAAAACTTATAAAATGATCCGCATAAATTGAGCGTCTCATATATGGCAATATTTATTAAATGAGTTGTGTATTTCCACAAGAATTAATTCTTGATTAATCAACACAAGAAAGAGATTGAATTTTATAGGGTAAGAATATTATACGTTTTGGCGTGTTTGACCTATTTTCTTGAAAATTTTAAAAAAGAAATTCTCAATTTCAAATTGAGAAAGGTTGCTATTATTACTCTAATCCTAAATGTAGGAGGTTAATAATTAATTTGTTAAATAAATACATAAATAAAAGAACGCAAGATAGTATGTTCATGTATGTGTGTGTGTGTGTGTGTGTATGTATGTATGTATGTATGTATGTATGTATGTATGTATGTATGTATGTATGTATGTATGTATGTAATACAAAACAAAACACATTCATATGTACATCATGTATCCACAAATCTTTGGGAAAAGTTCTTATTAAGGTTAGGAAGAAAAATAACATCTTAAAGGAAAGTACTTGAAATTTTAATTCAAATTTAAATTATTTTGGAAAAAATAATAAACAAATATGTTGGGCCTATTTGGAAACTTTTTAAACCATAGTTTTAAAAGGGCTTCTAGCACAAACTTTATTTTAGAGAAATTTTAAAACAAATAACTATATTTATCCAAAAGTGTTTATGGACCAAACTATAGTTTAAAATCAAAGTTTTGGATAAACTACAAGGAGTAACTTCTGAAACAATAAAATAGTTTATGGACGACCCAATTACTATTTTACCCTTATTTTCTTCCTCTCTCCTTCTCTTTGCTTCCTTCCTCTCTATGGAGGCCGTTACTCACCATCAGAGTCACCATCCACAAGTCGCTACAAGGAGTTACCGTCCACGATTTGCTACAAGTAGTTACCGTCTATGACTCGCTGTGAGGAGTTACCTTCCATTAGTCGTCACCTCTATAGTTGCCATCTAGATTATCGTCTTCCTCGCCAGGAGTCGCTGCTCATTGTCGCTAGAAGTTGCTCGATGTCACTCTATCACTAAGAGCTACTGTCGCAGGGTAGGAGAAGAAGTGAACAGTAAACCTAAATAAATATAATTTATTTTTTATCTCATACCCTTTCTGGTAATTTATCAATATAAAAAGTTATTCTAAAAATAACTATCAAAACACTTATTTATTCAGAATCACTTTTTTTTTCATAAGTTCTCCTCTAAAAACCTTTTTCTAAAAACTATCTAAAAGCTTTTTTTTCATAAATTATTTTCTAAAATTCTATCTAAACACACATGTTATATGTGTTTATAATTGTTTTGGGTTATTTGTTTGTCTAAAAGATTGCTAATGAATATGTCGAATCTGCCTACCATAGAGGAAATAAATAATTTTAAAATTTATATTTAAACTTCGTATAATGGTTAAAAATAAAAATTTACAATATAATATTTAAATACTATTGTTATGAAAAATTATTATTAACACATCCTTATTTAAACTTTCATAAGAAGATTTAAAAAGTTAATTTTAAATTGACCTAATCAATGTCTTCATATTTCTTTCTTTATCCGTTTAAGAGAATTTTTTTCATGTGAGTTGTATTATCCCTTTTTTGTACTTCTTTTTTATTTAAAAGTTAAATAACTAATTTATAAATATTAAAATAATTAATTAAACTAATTTTTTAAAGTACTCTCTTTAATCATATTGAATAGAATATTATAATCTTTTTTTATCGACCTTCTAAGTTTACTTATTCACATGGTGAAATAGATGTAATGTTCATGTATGTTTCATTTATATGGCATATATAAGAAAATATTATTTAAAAAATGAGAGTACTTGCCATTTACAGTAACAACTTACCAGCCTTTACCCCACACTTGCTTTTGATTTTTTTCCTTTTGATCCCCAACCATATTATGAAAATGAAACTTGGATTGTATGGTCAAACCAATGAACTAATTGAACTAGTTTCTTTGATCAATTTGTTCGAAAATTTTGGACCAATTGATTAAGTTGAAATTACTCTATGGTATGTTTAGGATATTGCAATCAAATAATATTAAAATATCTAATCTCTCATCACTTTCCGTCCCCTTCATTAAAATCCCTCTGTTGAATTAAAAAGACCTTACAAAAGAATATAAACGTGAGCAAAAGTTAAACTAAAATCAAATGATATTAAATAAGAAAAATAATGTTTTTCTTGCATTACTATGGAAAAAGAATATATACCAAATTATCTTTCATGGTAAAATATAAAGTAAATCATTCTTTTCATCCTCGGAAACAATTTTGAATTTATATATATATTATTCCATAATTGACAGCTCATTAAAAAAAACTAAAATTTGTGATGAAATTTTTTATCTCAAATCCCAAGTTTGTCTAAAATTTGTCATAAATCCATCAAAATTTTTGTTTTTCTTGGTAGTATGGACTACGAAACAATTTCAATTCTCTCAAAGTTTTAATGAAATGGAAAAGGAAATGTAATCAACTTTATGTTAAGAAAAAAATTTTTTAAATATGAGTCATTTGTTAAGAGATGACATTTTGACTGCTATATAATTAGTAAAACTTTTCCATGGACTTGACGGAGATTTTCGCCTCCGTATCTATCTCCCTCTTGTGGACAACGAGAAGTAGGATGATGAAGGAAGCAAGATGTTATATGTCCCATGTTTTTATTTTTCTAGCTTGAGTTAATGAATTTAGAATTCATTAAAAAAAAGATTTCAAATATGGTAATTCATTTTCATTTCCTTTAGTTGGTTTTTGTTAGAAGCAAATTAAACATGCTGCTAGTTTTTTTTAAACAATTCTAAAATGATGAACATAAATATGGTACCTTCATTTTCATTTCCCTTAGTAAGATTTATGATAGGGTTAAAATAATCTTGTAACTTTCACTTACTTTTTTAAGAAATAACTTTATTATCTGAAACATAACAAATTTATAAATTTGAATATGAACAATCTAAATTAAATAATTTTAAGAAAGACGCTCCTATACTCCTATAAAGACTATATCATATATTATTTTAATCAAATAACTTATTTTATTTAAAATGATGGCAATTCCTTAAACAAGAATAGATGACAATTCAAACTATTTTCTTTCTTCTTTTTTCGCCATCCAAATTACTTAATAAACCTAGAGACATTAACTTACATTTATTTAAATCACAAATTTAAAAGAAGTAAATAAAATAAAATAGACTTCATTGAGCTTGATATTCCTTTCACCATCATAGTCCCATATCTGCTTGCACCTGCATGGCAATTAAAAAGAAACGAAATTAAATAAAATAATCACAAAAAGTGTTGAAACTCATAATTATATTATAGTCGTTTTTAATTGTTTTTCCCCATAACTTGTGAGACTTATGATGGGATCATTAAAATTAGTCTCTTTTATTAGGTAAAATTGACTTCCTTGAAAAATAAATGTTTCCATGGAAGAGAGTTTTCTTATTCTCATGTTAAATCAAATGGACCAAACTCTGTGTTTGGCTTGAGGAGAAAGAAGGAAAAATTTTATCGAGTTTGATTTAAAGAAAAATAAATATAAGTGAGGTTAAAAAACTTTAATAGAGAAAAAAATGTAAAGAAAATTAGTTGAAAACTTTCAACCCCATTATTTCTTCATTTTTTAAATCAAAATTGATAAAATTTTTCATCTCTCCCTCTCTCCTCCATTCCCCTCAAACAGAAACAAAGAGTTAGAAAATTTAAAACACACAAAAGTATGTTAAAATAACAACAAGCATTATTTCATTAAATGGTGTTAGGTATACACACACACATACACAAGATGCTATTGTGCTCTATTAATAATAAAATTTTTGAATATATGATAAACTAAAAAATCTCATTCAATAAATATAATAAATTACCTGGCATATGAATAGGTTGTAATTATTCAATTTTGACTATAGGTCATATTGCCTGCAATATCAGATTTCTTACTCTTTCTTGAGTTTGAAGTCTTAACGGTTTCATCGGTATTATTATAAGTAGTATGCTCAGCAACAGTTGATTTTTTGTTCTTATTTGAGATTGGAGCTTGAGAAGAGCTCTCTTTAAAATAAGTAAAAGCCTGCTCAAGATCTCCCTCTTTAGGCCTTTGACTCATTTTGCCTCAACAACAAAATATAGCAACACTAAATATTTTGAGATTTATAATCTTTGTTTCTTCCTTATCTTGGTTTGCTCTTTGCCTTCAGTTGTGAAATTTGTTGTATTTATAGAGATTTTAGACGTGTGTATGTAAATGAACATTTTTGTGAAAATGTGTCTAAATTACTTGAAAGTTTGATCAAAAGTTTCTCAAGTTTTCTTCACACCCTTTCAAAATTGTTGCATTTTTGTGAAAATACCTTAATGAAGTTTTCTTGTACACATAGTGGTCAAAGGTTAATGAAAAGTGCCTGCAAATGCAAACTCTTGTGAAGATTTGTACAAATTAAGAAGTGTATATATGCAAATGAAAATTTTATTAAAAATGTATCCAAATTTATTGAAAAAATTTACCAATTTTTTTTGTTACAAATGGGGGTTAAAGCCAAAGTACAAACTAAATTAACTAATGGGAAAAACTTTCTAAACTCTCTTTAGCCACTAATGCCTCCAAACAAGGTGGGCAAGTTTCTAGAAAAGATAACATTGATAATACTTATTTAGCCAATGAATTTGTAACATGATTAACCTTCATACGATAAAAAAAAACATTATTTTGCATTCAAACTATTTTTTTTTAAATTCCTTTCCCTTTTTCAATTTAGTACATTGTGTGAATCAAGCCAATTCTAAGAAATTAAAATCCCCAATGATCGGAAATGAGATTTGAGTTTCAACCAAAATTTCTTATAATTTTCTAAGTGAGTTGACTTGCACTCAGTCAAAAATTTATGAAATGGGTTGCATATTACTATAACTTCTACTACTAAATATATTATGGAATTAAGAGGGAGTTATATATGAAATGTTCATGAAAAACAGAAAAAGAGCTGTATTTTTTTCTAATTTATGTTAATATATATCACAATTTTATTTATTTTTCTTTTGTCGTCCCTACAAGCTACATTGCCCTTAGTTTAATTAAGTCAAATTTCAAACTTAAACTCCCTTTATATAATATTGTTTATCTTTTTATAAGTAAATTAAATTTTAGATTCATATGTAGAAACATTTTTGACTTTATCTATACATTTTATTTCATACTTGACATAGCTTGTTACTAAATAAACAGGAAATTTGCGATGAAAACTTTTATTTCAAAAGCTCATCCTTCACAAATTTCATTCTAAATATGTCATAAAATTTGTTTTTTCTTGGTAATGCGGACTTCCTTGTTTCTACGAACTAATTTCAATTCCTTCTTAAAAGGTTTAATGAAAATGGAAAAGGAAATGAAATGAAATTCTTCTCAAGCAAGCAATCAATTTCACCGTACTTTATTTCCATTTATTATAGTCAGTTTTTCTGTGAAGCAAACATGCTGCTAATTTAAAAAAAAAATGTTATAAAATAATCAACATAAATTGAGCGTCTCATATAAGGCAATATTTATGAAATGAGTTGTGTATTTCCACAACAATTAATTCTTGATTAATCAACACAAGAAAGAGATTGAATTTCATAGGGTAAGAATATTATACGTTTTGGCACGTTTGACTTATTTTCTTGAAAATTTAACAAAAGAAATTATCAATTTCAAGTTGAGAAAGAAGACTATTATTACTCTAATCCTAATGTAGGAGGTTAATAATTAATTTGTTAAAATTGACAAAATTATTTAAATTAGTTATTTGGTAAAGCAATATGTTGGTTTTCATAAAATGCTACTTTTAATAATTTGTATTAGAAATTACTTCGATGATATAAAACTCTTTTAATATGTGCAATCGATTGAAAAATTAAGAAAAATTATAAAGTTAGGAGATAAATTGATCGATGAATTATATTTAAGACCAAAATAAACTCCTATACTATTTTTTATATTTAAAATAAGAGGGAGTATTTTAAAAAAAATTTGGCCAATTATTATTTCCAAATTATCTACACAGAATATTAGTCCAGAAATAATAAAAAAAGGGGGCATGGTCTAGGGAATTGCACTTTATTGGAAGATGTCAAAATTTTTGAGTTTTGAAACATTAGGGATATCCTTAGTTAAAAAAAAAATGTAAGGTAGTATGTTCATGTATGTATGTAATACAAAACACATCATATATACATTATGTATCCACAAATCTTTAGGAAAAGTTCTGATTAAGGTTTGGAAGAAAAAGAATATCTTAAAGGAAAGCACTTAAATTTTAATTTCAAATTTAAATAATTTTTGAAAAATAAATAAATATGTTGTATGTGTTTATAATTTTTTTGGGTAATGCATTTGTCTAAAAGATTGCTAAATAAGTAAATATTAAATATGATAAAATAATTAAAATTAAGCTATGTGTTAAACGCTTTTTAACAACATATGAAATAATTATTTAAAAATTCTACACAAACTTTATCAAAATTGAAAATTATATTACAAAAATGGTTCCTTCAATTTGACCAACAATTGGAAATTCTTTTTTTTTGTACAAATTTTTTTGGAAAAGGATTGGACTCATCCAAGATCTAAAAGCAGGATGAAGTCTTCCTTCCTCCTAAGTGATACCAATATCGAGTAGGGTGAGCATCAATTACCCTTAGGCGTAAACCTAGGCACTTGGAGCTAGGATGCCTCCCTAAGCATTGGAACTTGAACTACAAAAAAATGGTACTACTCAAGGATCAAGCATGCTCCAAATGATTACATGTATTACCCATTCACCAGCTGAACCTACAGACGATGGATAATTGAAAATTCTATTACATAAACATTTATTATGCAAAGATTGGGTTTTCAAGATTTGGGCTTTATTGGCCCAAAATATGCCTTCTTACGTTGTTCCTTGAATATGACATTTTTGCATAGTGACGGATATAATTTATTTTTGGGGGTAAAACGATGGCTAATCTTAACCCATCATCTATGGGTTCATTTGGTGGGAGTACCACTTTATTGTGGTTTCAATTGTGATGTTTGAGGAGGAAACATAACACTCGGATATCTAAGTTTACACCTGCAGGTAATTGACGATTCGCTTTACCCAATATTAGTATTATCTAGGAGGAAGAAAGCCTTCACCATACTCTTATATCGTTAGTGAATCCAACCCCTTTATAAAAATTTTAGCATAAAAAAAATAATGACAAATATTATATTATTAAGTGAGTCATGTGTCGTCATACATAAGGACATATAACATATAAGCTAAAAATATATATTACTCATTATATAGGAAATAAATAATTTTAAAATTTATATTTAAACTTCGTATGATGGTTAAAATTACAAATTTATGATATAATATTTAAATACTATTGTTATGAAAAAATATTATTAACACATCCTCATTTAAACTTTCATAAGAAGATTTAAAAAGTTAATTTTGAATTGACCTAATCAATGTCTTCTTATTTCTTTCTTTATCCGTGATAATTTTTTCATGTGACTTGTACTCACCCTTTTTCATACTTTCTTTATATTTAGAAGTTATATAACTAATTTATAAATATTAAAAAATTTAATTAAATTAGTTTTCTAAAATATCCCTCTAATCATTTTTATTGAAAACTATTTCTATTAATAAAAACTCACAATTATAAGTGATGGTTTGAAAAAAAATGAATTTAGAAGATAAAGTAATTGAGTTTTTATATTTTTGACTAAAATAAACTATAAATTAACATCTATATTTAAAATGGAATAGAGTATTATAGTCTTTTTTATCTGCTTTCCAAATTTGCTTATTCACATGGTCATAGATGTAATGTTCAAGTATGTTTCATTTACCTAGATACAACCCATTTTCCCCCTCACAATCTGTTTATAACATCATACACACATGCCTGCACATATTATGCTATATAAATCATTCATTCACTTATATTATTTATCTAAATTTCTCTTTTAAACTTTATTATGAACATCTTCATAACCTTTTCCTTTTAAGAGAAAATTTAATGAGAAAGTGTTAATTTAAAAAATGAGAGTGCTTGCCATTTACAGTAACAACTTAGCAGCCCTTACCCCATACTTGCTTTTGCAGGGTATTAAAATCAAATTTGGATGTATGGTCAAACCAATGAACCAATTAAACCAGTTTCTTTGATCAATTCTTTCAAGAATTTTGGATCAATTGATTAAGTTGAATTACATATATATATATATATATATATATTTCTCTTTTCACAGAACTTGCAAACAATGCCGTTTTGGGTTAAAAATTGGGAAAACCTATTTACAAGTACCTATATAATTTAATTTTATTCTGTTAAAAAAGTTAAAAACCCCTATATAAGAGCTGAAAGTACTAAACAGGGAAAAGTTAAAGGATTTAATTAAAAGAAAAAAAGAAATAATATAAAATTAAAATTTTGAAAAAAATATAGGTATATACAAAATAATTTTCCTTAAAAATATAACAAGTCTTTGAATTTATGTTTTAATAATTTTATTAGATTATAGGAAAAATAACATAAATAGACTCTAAAAAACAAGGAAAATTCAAATTGAGACTCTAATACAAATAACAGAGAGGCGTGAGGACCCATTCTGGAATTTTTGAAGTCATGGATGAAAAGACCAAAATGCCCTCCATTGTTTGCTTCTCCCTTACTCTTCCATCATCAAACGTAGTGGTCTGTTCAAATGTTAGTATGGCCACCTCTACTAGCACTCACAATTTTCTCTATTCGCATGAGGTTTGATTGATCTGAAGGACTCCACCCTCCATCATCATCCTTCCCTTCCTTGATCATACCTCCATCATTGTTTCTTCACATTCCTCTCTAAAGCATTAATACGATTATGTGGTAAGGATGATGGTTGCGGTGTAACATCAGTGAGAAGAAGGCAAATGCTCGTCAAAGAAGAAGGCAAAGGTTGGAGGGGTGCTTGCTAATCTCAGTCTCAGTTCCAACCTCTCCCTTCATGGGTTGCAAATTATGTGGTTGCAAATTAGAGGAGCTATTTAATTGATTGCTATATGTGGGAACATTCCAAAGAATGCTAAAGTGAATTGTAGTCATGCTAATAGATAGTGTGAGAAATGAGTTTAACTATGACCTACAGTTGGAACTTTCATTGGAAAATTCTTCTAAATTGGATGTGAGATCAATCTGTATATTGGATTGGATCCTAACTATTCTATTCATTCAATATGCTTTCATTCATATTTTGGCATATATTCTTCAATGGGTTTTGGATATTCACTCGTTATGTGATCTTTGTGTCTCAATACCTTTCAATCTTTATTTCGACTCTCGATGACAACACCGCAAATTCTTCCTATATAAGCCACTATAACTTAGACTCTGATGATGAAAACAATAAATTCTCTCAGACAAAATTGGTTATGCTTCAGTCTAAAGTTCTAGGTCAATGGGAATATATGGATGTTATGCATATGGTGTTTTTGCTACTAATAAAGTTCTAACTCAATGGAGAATATATCCCAACAAAATTTCTTGGGCCTCCTTGAAGACCTAGGACTACAAGGGTTGAATCACAATTCCAAAACAAAAAGATACACCACTGCTGGTTTGAATCATACTTCAATCATGTAAATGGTTTAGTGTATTGACCATGTTGGTTTTTGGTTAATGGCCATGTTGATTTTTCATTAATGGTCATATTGGTTATAGGTTAGTGGGCATGTTGGTTTTTGGTTAATGCATAAACTAAGGTTGTTATTTTTTGTAAGTAGCATATAGTCAATTTGAAGACCGTTGGATGATGTCATTGACAAGGGAAAATTAAAAGGAAGCATCATGTTAATGCTTACTTGTCACTGGACATGTGTAATTCAATTATTGTAACATAGTTGTTAGTTTTTTGTTAATGACTACTCTGAAGTTGTTATTGTATATTCTAGAGTTGTTAGTATGTATATATTATTCATTATGTTAATACCTATATTATTCTAGTTAATACCTACATCATTATAATTAATAGTACATACATATTTTTAGAGTAATAAATGTTAATTTGGATTCTAAATAATGACTTGGTAACATTGAATCCATTGTTGGTAACCCTTATTTCATTGTTGTTAATCCCTATATCATTCTACTTAATAATGCCTATATATTATAAATAATAATTTAATAATATCGAATCCATTGTTGGTAATGCATATTTCATTGTTGCTCATACCTATATCGTATTTCACGATACATTGTATCATTTTAATTTTGTTTATAGGTTTTCTATCTTTTATCTTTTCAAAAAGATGTTTTCTAATGAGGTAATAGAATATTATTCAATTGAGTTTAAAATACTTACACTTTTAGTCTTGTTTATTTTTCTGATCGTTAAGTTAATAGTTAGGAATAGCCAAACATATCTCAAGTTAAAATTAATGCTAAAATAGATAAAACCCCTGAATTTTAGTTCAGTGGCACATAATATCCCTAACCTTTAAAATTTTAAATAAGGACCTCTATGTTTTATGTTTTAATTATTAAGACCCTATCATTTAAATTGCCATTAAAGTTAATAATTTTTACCATATCATAATTTTTATATTTTTAATTATATACCACTTCATTTAAAAAAATGACATTTGGCACTTGACATATAATTTTAGTTTTTTTTTTCAAATACTTAAATATAAAATATTTAAATAACACTTTACGTTTGACATGTAATTTATTTTTTTTAAATATTTAAAAATATAAAATATTTAAAAAGTATTTAAAATATTTATTTGACCATGTTTAAATAAAAAATATAAACTATTTAAAATTATATATACATTACTAAGTGTTATTTTTTAATGACATGATATATAATAAAAAAATATAAAACTTATGATATGACAAAAATCATTAACTTTAACGAAAATTTATACATATGAATGAAAATTTTTAAAAATCTTTATTATATACAAAATTATGCTCCATTTCTAAGGAACTAATTAATTGGTTACTTAAATTATGTCTTTTCTCTAGTAATTTACCGCCTTTATGTTAATGAGAATCACCTAATTATATACATACAATTTTGACTTTGTATGTATATATATTATTCCATAATTTGAGTGTCTCAAGTATAGCAAGATTTATGAAAGGCTTATTATTCCTTAGCTATTGTTTAGGCTTAAGGCATACCCTTAATATACACAAAAAAAAAGAAAAATAAAAAAATAATCTTATAACTTTCATTTATTTTTTTAAAAAATGACTTTATTATCTGAAACATAACAAATTTATAAATTTGAATATGAAGAACCAAAATTAAATTTCACGGATCATATTTCAATACTAATGATTTCACTCCTCTATTTTGTTTTCTCATAGTTTATTAATTAGAGTTTAAGTGAATAATAATTAATCGACACATAAATTGGTTCGTTATCAGCATAAATATAAATAAATATTATGTGTATAATTATCTCTTTGCATTTACATACGTCTTGTTTTAGATCCATGTGACAAAATTAACTCAGGTGTATGTTGAGTGAAAGTCATATTATCAACTACTAATTAATATCATTGGTCTTATAAATGAACAAATTATGAGTATATTAACAAATATTAATAATTGACGAAACTATAAATACCCAATAAAAATAAAAAAATATAAAAATTTAATTAAAATAAATTGAAATTATATAGGAGCTTGCGTATTAATTTTTTTTAATGTTTATTGTGCTCTTGGCATCATTATTTAACAATAATAATTGATTTTTACGTTCTTACCCATAGAAAGAAAATATTATTTTGCATTCAAACATTTTTTAAGAAAATTCCGTTTGCTTTTTCAACCTACTTCATTGTGTGCATCAAAATATCAAATGAGTGGAAATGAGATTTCAGTTTCAACCAAATTTCTTAAAATTTTATAAATGAGTTGACAGCCACGTAGTCAAAGTCAACGATTTATAAAATGGATCTTGTATTACTATGTAACTTCTACTACTAGACACGTTATGAAATTAAGAGGGAGTTTATGAAATGTTTATGAAAAAGAGTTACATATTTTTTCCAATATATATATATATATATATTTATGGACCTATCCCTGTTTTATTTATTTTGTTTTTACTCCTCCCTACACGCAACAATGTACTTAATTAAATGAAGTAAAATTTCAAAGTTAAATTTCCTTTACTAAGTTAAAGACAGAAAGACCCTATAAAAGAATATAAACGTGAATGAATATTAAAATGGAATGGAATGATATTAAATAAGAAAAACAATGTTTTCTTCTTTCTTTTTTTGCATTACTATGCTTAACCGAGTAGGATAAATATTAAAAATCAAACCAATATAAATAAGTATGGTAATTCATTTTCATTTTCATTTAGTTAGTTTTTCTTACAAGCAAAAACATGCTGCTCGTTTTTCTTTAGAACAATTATAAAATGATCAACATAAATAGGGTACTTCATTTTCATTTCCTTTAGCAAGATTTATGAAAGGGTTATTTCTTAGCTATTGTTTAGGCTTTAGGGATACCCTTAATATACACAAAAAAAAGTAAAAATAATCTTCTGCCTTTCACGTATTTTTTAAAAAATAACTTTATTATCTAAAACAAAACAAACTTATAAATTTGAATATGAACAGTTTAAATTAAATTTTATTTATCATATGCCAGTGCTGCTTATGGTTAGCATGAGTATCAAAACTAAAACAGTCCTATACTCATATAAAGACCATATCATATATTATTTCAATCAAATAATTTGTTTTATTTATCCAAGGGATGATGGATATACATTAAACAAGTATAGTTGACAATTTTAAACTAGTTTCTTTCTTTCTTTGTTTGTGTTTTTTTTCATCCAAATTACTTAATAAACCTAGAGACAATAACTTACATTTATTTATACCACATATTTAAAAGAAGTAAATAAAAAAAAAACTTCTTAGAACTTGATATTCCTTTCAACATCATATTCCCCTATTTGTTTACACCTGCATGTAAATTAAAAAGAAAAGACATCAAATAAAATAATAACAAAAAAGTGTTAAAACTCCTAATTAATTAGTCCTTTTTAATTGTTTTTCCCAATAACTTATCAGCCTCATTAGGGGAGAATTAAAATTTGTCTCTTTTATTAGCTAAAACTAGCTTTCTTGAAAAATAAAGGTTTCCACATGGAAGGGAGTTTTCCTATTCTCATGTTAAAATAAATGGACCAAACTCTTTGTTTGGCTTGAGGAGAATGGAGGGAGGAAAATGAAGAGAAAATTTTATCCAGTTTGATTTAAAGAAAAAAATATAAGTGGAGTTATAAAATTTTAATAGAGAAAAAAACTTTCAACCCCATTATTTCTCCATTTTTAATCAAACTCGATAAAGTTTTTCATTTCTCCCTTTCTCCTCGAACAAAAACAAAGAGTTAGAAAATTTAAAGATCATAAAAGTATGTTAAAACAATAATAAACCTTATTTTACAAAGTTGTGTTAGTTATATATATTATATATATATACAATATCATTGTGTTCTATTAATAACAATTTTTTAATATCTCATAAACCAAAAATATCATTCAATAAATATAATAAAAGTAACAAATTACCTGACATATGAATAGGTTGTAATTGTTCAATTTTGGCCATAGCTAGCATTGTCTTCAATATCAGATTTCTTATTCTCTGTTGAGTTTGAAATTTCAACAGTTTCATGAGTGTTGCCATAACTAACATGCTCAATAAGAGTTGATTTCTCACTCTCGTTTAAGCTTGAATCTTGAGAAGAGCTCTCATTGGAATCACCATACCCCATAAGATCTTCAAGATCTTCCTTTTTGGCCTTCTGTTGAGAATCACTCATTTTGCCTCAATAAAAAAAATATATAGCAATACTAAATATTTTGGGATTTATAATTTTTGTTTCTTCCTTATCTTATTTTGTTCTTTGCCTTCAATTGTGGAATTTGTTGTTGTATTTATAGAGATTTTAAACGTGTGTAAGCAAATGAACATTTTTGTGAAAATGTGTCTAAATTACTTGAAAGTTTAATCAAAATTTTCTCAAGTTCTCTTCAAAGTCTTTCAAAATTGTTACATTTTTGTGAAAATCCCTTAATCAAGTTTGCTTGTTCATCTAATGAAAAGAAATTATACAAAAGCTTGCGTAATCATTTTTTAATGTTTATTGTGCTCTTGGCATCATTATTTAGGGATAATAATTTATTTTTATGTTTTTCCCCATAGATAGAAAACATTATTTTACATTCAAACTTTTTTTAAGAAAATTCCTTTCGATTTTTCAACCTTCTCTGTGTGCATCAAAATATCAAACGAGTGGAAATGAGATTTCAGTTTCAACCAATTTTTTTAAAGTTTTATAAATGGGTTGACAACCACATAGTTTACGTTAAAATTTTATAAAATTAAGATGTTGTTTATGAAATGTTCATGAAAAAGAGTTGCATATTTCTTCAATTCCTTTCAAAATTGTTGCATTTTTGGGAAAAGGCCTTAATGAAGTTTTCTTGTTCACATAGTGGTCAAGGGTTAATGAAAAGGGCCTGCAAATGCAAACTCTTGCGAAGATTTGTACAAATTTAGAAGTGTATATATGCAAATGAAAATTTTGTGAAAAATGTGTCCAAATTTCATGAAAAATTTTACCAAATTTTTTTTGTTATAAATGAGGGTTAAACCCAAAGTACAAACTAAATTAACTAATGGGAAACAATTCATAAACTCTTTTTAGCCACTAAAGCCTCTAATGCTTGTTTAGCCAATAAATATGTAACCTAATTAACCTTTATAAGATAAAATATTATTTTACATTCAAACTATTTTTTTAAATTCCTTTCCCTTTTTCAATCTACTCTACTATGTGAATCAAACGGGTCCTAAGAAATTAAACTCCCAAATGATTGGAAATTAGATTTCCATTTCAACCAAAATTTCTTGTAATTTTCTAAATGAGTTGACTTGCATGCAGTCAAAGATTTATGAAATAGGTTGTGTATTACTATAATTTCTACTGCTAAACATATTATGGAATTAAGAGGGAGTTATATATGAAATGTTCATAAAAAACAGAAAAAGAGCAGTATTGTTTTTTAATTTATGTTAATATACACATATCACAATTTTATTTATTTTCTTTTTCTCCTCCCTACAAGCTACAATGCCCTTAGTTTAATCAAGTCAAATTTCAAAGTTAAACTCCCTTTATATAATATTGTTTATCTTTTATAAGTAAATTAAATTTTAGAATTAGATTTATAATTAGTACTTGAGTTTCCTAGAAAGCTCCAGCTTTTCAAACTATGAGGATGGCCATTTTTCACACCAAAAAAAGTCATTTTCTCTTCAGCTACACAAGTAATATTACTTTATGGTATATTGCAACAGATTATAAAAGAATAGAAAGAGGAACTGAAATAAAAATGGAATGGGATGGAAATATATTACCTCAAAGGCTCAAACCCCATTATATATAGTTTAAATAAAAAAAGTATTTTATGCATTACTATGCTTATTTAAAGTAGAAGGAATTGATAAAAATGAAACTAATATAATAAGAATTGACTAAATTATCTTTGATAGTAAAATACTTAATACAAATGCTATTTATCTAATTTAAAAAAATTTAAAAAAATTAAATAGATTACTTAATTATAACACGTGTGACATAATTTTCTTAAAATACTTCTATCTTGTTTTCAATAATGAACTTATTATACTATGGTTATGAGTTTTTGTTTTTTCAAATTAAAAATAATAAAATGTAAATTTTTTATAAAAATCATCACCCAAGTAAAATTAAAATGTGCTAATTTATTATATTTTAATTAAATAGAATTTAATTGATGTGGCGTTCTAGAGTATCTAAATATTTTTTTCTAAAGCTTATCTCTTAACTGGGTCGTACAGTTACTAAATATGGAGAAACATATTTGCGGTGAAAAATAAATGAATCATTCTCTTCATATGTAGAAACTTTTTTTACTTTCTATATACATTTTATTCCATAATTGACATAGCTTGTTACTAAATAAGCGGAAAATTCTCTTCATATGTAGAAACATTTCTTATAGTCAGTTTTTCTGTGAAGTAAACATGCTGCTATTTTTAAAAAAAAATGTTATAAAATAATCAACATAAATTGAGCGTCTCATTTATGGCAATATTTATAAAATGAGTTGTGTATTTTTACAAGAATTAATTCTCGATTAATCAACACAAGAAAGAGATTGAATT
Organism: Leucaena leucocephala; assembly: GCA_037074615.1. Lineage (NCBI taxonomy): Eukaryota > Viridiplantae > Streptophyta > Magnoliopsida > Fabales > Fabaceae > Leucaena > Leucaena leucocephala. Next base: position 5,363,112 of record CM073527.1, read on the forward strand.
TCATGGGTAAGAATATTATACGTTTTGGCATTTGATCTATTTTCTTGAAAATTTAACAAAAGAAATTCTCAATTTCAAGTTGAGAAAGAATGCTATTAGGTTAATAATTAATTTTTAAATTTGATAAAGTTTATTAAGTTAGTTATTTGTTAAAAAATATTTATTTTTCTAAAATACTACTTTTAACTATTTGCATTAGAAATTAATTCCGTGATATAAAACTCTCTTAATATGTTCAATCGATTAAAAAAATTGGGGAAAAATTATAAAGTTAGGACATAAATGGATTAATATTTTATATTTAAAATTAAAATAAACCCCTACTAATTTTTATATTTAGGATAAGAGAAAATATTTTCAATTTTTTTGCTAATTATTATTTCCAAATTAACAACACAGAATATTAGTCTAGAAATTATGCAAGGAAGTTACTGAGTAAATTATTCCACATAAATAATAAAAAAATGGCATAAGGTATAAGGAAGTGCCCTTATTGGAAAATATGAAAAAAAAGTTATATTTTAAATTTCAAAATGTTAAGAATACCTTTAACTAAATAAAAAAAAGAAGTAAGGTTGTATGGTCATGTATGTATGTAATACAAAATTCATATGTACATCATGTATCCACAAATCTTTGGGATTGTTTTGGGTAATGCGTTTGTCTAAAAGATTGCTAAATAAGTAAATATTAAATATGATAAAAAAAACTTAAAATTAATCTATATTCTAAATGCTTTTTAACAACATATGAAATAATTATCTGAAAATTCTATGCAAGCATTTATCAAAATTAAAAATTACTTTTTTATAAAAAAATTTAGGTGGGTTCAACACCGATCGTCTACTAAAATAGGGTATAGCCCTAGGATTCATAAAATATTTATAGAGGATTTATGAGATCAACTATCACAGAAGCACTCACAACAGCAGTATGAATCAAACTTGCAACCTTGTGGGATACAAACATGTTTTTTACTATCTGTGTCTACTATCATATTATGCAAAAAAATTGAAAATTATATTACACAAACATTTATCATGCAAAGATTGAGATTTCAAGATTTGGGCTTTTCTAGCGCAAAATATGCCCACTAACGTTGTCCTTGAATATGACATTTCTACATAAGGGCTAATATTATATTTTTTTTTGGTAAAACAATGGCTAATATTATATTATTAAATAAATCATGGATAGTCATACATAATTATATATAACATATAATCTAAAAATATATATTATTAACTATATAGGAAATAAATAATTTTAAAATTTATATTTAAACTTTGTATAATGGTTAAAAATACAAATTTACAATATAATATTTAAATACTATTGTTATGAAAAATTATTATTATTACATCCTTATTTAAATTTTTATAAGAAGATTTGAAAAGTTAATTTTGAATTGACCTAATCAATATCTTCTTATTTCTTTCTATTTTTTCATGTGATTTGTCATCTCCCCTTTTCATACTTTCTTTTTATTTAGAAATTAGATAATTAAATTATAATATTAATTAAATTAATTAAATTAGTTTTTAAAATATTCCCTCTAGTCATTTTTATTCAAAACTATTTCTATTAATGAAAACTCGCAACTAAAAGTAATAGTTAAAAAAAACATTATAGGTTTAGAAGATAGTGGTTGAGTTTTTATATTTATGATTAAAATAAGCATAAACTAGTTCATATATTTAAGATTGAATAGAATATTATGTTTTTTTATCATCCTTCAAAGTTTACTTATCCACATGGTCAAATAGATATAATATTATTGCATGTTTCATTTATCTAGACACAACCCATTTTTCTTCCTCTCAATCTGTTTATAATATCATAATACATGCCTGCACATATTATATATGTCATATAAATCATTCATTCACTAATATTATTTAGCTAAATTTCTCTTTTAAACTTTTTTATGAACATCTTCATAACCTTTTCCTTTTAAGAGAAAATTTAATGAGAAAATGTTAATTTAAAAAATGAGTGCTTGCAATTTAGAGTAACAACTTACTAGCCCATATCCCACACTTGCTTTTGATTCTTTTTCCCTTTTGATCCCCAACCATAGTATTAAAATCAAACTTGGACTATATGGTCAAACCAATCAACCAATTGAACCAGCTTCTTTTATCAATTCATTCAAGAATTTTGGACCAATTGATTAATTTGAATTATATATATATATATATATATATTTTCTTTTGTTAGAACTTGGAAACAATGCCATTTTGGGTTAAAAATTGGGAAAACATATTTCCAAATACCTATATAATTTAATGTTATTCTGCTAGCAAGGTTAAAAACCCCTATATAAGAGGTGACAATATTAAATAAGGCAGAGTTAAATGATTCAATTAAAAGAGAAAAACACATGGTATAAAATTAAAATTTGAAAAAGATATAGGTATATACAAAATAATTTTCCTTAAAATTATAACAAGTCATCGAATTTATGTTTTAATAACTGTTAGATTATAGGAAAAATAACATAAAAAGACTCTAAAAAATAGAAAAATCTAAATTGAGACTCTAATACAAATAATAGAGGTGTGAGGACACATTCCTGATATTTTTGAATTTATGGATGAAAATACCGAAATACCCTCCATTGTTTGCTTCTCCCTCACTCTTCTGTCATCGAACGTAGTGGTCTGTTCAGATATCAGTGTGGCTAACTCTGCCACCACTTCTAAATTTCTCTACACACATGAGGTTCAACCGCATTTAAAGGACTCCACTCTGCATTATCGTTGCTCCCTTCCTCGCTCACACATCTGTCCTCATTTCTTGACTCTATCATTCTGACTCTTCTTCTCTTAATAGCCTACATTCCTTTCTGAAGCAGTCATCGACGACTGTGTGGTAAGGATGACGGTGGTGACGTAACATCAGTGAGCAGAAGGCAACTACTCTTTGAAGAATAAGGCAAAGGGTGGGGGGTTCAGATGAACCTTTAATAGTATACTTAATTAGAGATTACTCTAATATTGACACAGAGAGTCATGGCTGTAAGAATGAAGTGGTAAAATATTTGAGATGAGCTATTAAATTGATTGCTATGTGTGGGAATATTTCAAAGAATGCTAAAGTGAATTGTAGTCGTGCTAATAGTGGGAGAGATAAGTTTGACTACGACCTAGAGTGGAAACTTTCCTTGGAAAATTCTTCTAAATTGCATGTGAGATCAATACCTATATTAGACTGGATCCTAACTATTGTATTCATTCAATATGCTTTCATTCATATTTTGGCATCTATTCTTCAATGGGTTTTGGATATTCACTAGTCATGTGTTTTGGGTGTCTAATACATATTATTTCAATCTTTTATTTTGACACTCGATGATGATAAAACTACAAATTCTGCCAATATCAGCAACTATAGTTAGACTCCTATGATGAAAACAAGAAATTCTGTTAGATAAAATTGGTTATTCTTCAGTCTAAAGTTATAAGTCAATGCGAATATATGGATGCTATACATATGGTGTTTTTGCTACTGATAAAGTTCTAGCTCAATGGAGAATATATCCCAACAAATCTTGTGGTAACCTCCAATCACAAGTCGGCCTCTTGGAAGGCCTAGGACTACAAGGGTTGAATCACAATTCCAAAACAAAAAGATATACCACTAGTGTGGTTTGAATCATACTCCAATCATATGTAAATGGTTTAGTGTATTTACCATGTTGGTTTTTGGTAAATGGTCATGTTGGTCTTAGGTTAGTGGACATGTTGCTTTTTGGATAACGCCTAAATTAAAGTTTATATTTTTTTTTGTAAGTACTGTCTAGTCAATTTGAAAACTGTTCGATGATGTCATTGACAAGGGAATATTAAGTGGAAGCATTATGTTAATGTATACTTGTCACTTAACATGTGTGATTCATTTATTATAATGTAGTTGTTGTTTTTGGTTTTCTAAAGTTATTATTGTATATTCTACAGTTATTTGTACAAATATATTATTAATTATATTAATACCTATATCATTCTTCTTAATAATATATACTTACTTTCAATGTAGTAAATGTCAATTTGAATTCTAAATAATAGCTTCATAATATTGAATCCATTGTAGGTAACACCTATTTTATTATTATATGCCAATCCCTATATCATTCTAGTTAATAATGTCTACTTATTTTTAGTATAGTATGTCAATTTAGATTTTAAATAATGACTTAGTAATATATAATCCATTGTTAGTAAGGCTTACTTTATTATTTTTAATACATATATCGTTCTAGTTAATAATATCTATTTATTTTTAGTATAATATGTCAATTTAGATTTTAAATAATGACTTAGTAATATATAATCCATTGTTAGTAAGGCTTATTTTATTATTTTTAACACCTATATCGTTTTTCATGATGCATTGTATCATTTTTAATTGTGTTTATATGTTTTCTATCTTTCATCTTTTTAAAAAGGTGTTTTCTAATGAGGTAATAGAATATTATTCAATAGAGTTTGAGATACAACTATTTTTAGTCTTGCTTATCTTTTTGATTTTGACGTTCAAATTGCTAAGAATAGTGAAACATATTTTAAGTTAAAATTAAGGCTAAAATATATAAAACCTCATAAATCTTATGTCAGTTATATATAGCTTCCCAAACTTTTAAAATTTTAAATTAAAGACCTTAATATTTCACATTTTAATTAGCAATACCTTACCATTAAAATTGATGTTAAAGTTAATAGTTTTTGCCATTTCATAATTTTTATATTTTTTATTATATATCACTTCATTAAAAAAAATATCATTTGGCACTTGACATATAATTTTAGTTCTTTTTTCAAATACTTAAATATAAAATATTTAAATAACACTTTATACTTGAAGTGTAATTTAAAGTATTTTCTAAATATTTAAAAAGTATAAAATGCATAAAAAAATTAAAATATTTATTGACTATGTTTAACTAAAAAATATAAATTATTTAAAATTATATATAAATTGTCAAATATTATATTTTAAATGACGTGGTATGTAATAAAAAATATAAAATTTATGATATGACAAACACCGTTAACTTGTAAAGGTAATTTTAATGGTAGAAGCTTGTTGGTCAAAATATAAAATATTAGATTTATTAAATTAAAGGTTAAAAGATTAAGGAGGTTATGTGCAACTTACATAAAATTTACAAAATTTTGTATATTTAAACTTTAAATTAATAATAGCGTTTATTAAGAACTTCAAATTGTTAATATAAATAATAAATGTTACAAGACCGAGAAAATATTGTTGAAGTATTCATCAATTAGTAATATATTTATTTGGATCAAGCACATTTATTTTTAATTTAGGTTGTCTAGATTTTGTTAAATCGCAAATTTTTGAGACATATTTCTTGTTAGCATTATTTTTATGGTATGACCGCATAATATGGTTCAGGGCAAAGATTTCATGAATTAATCTCAATATAAAGGTCAAAGCTGTCTTGAATCATATCCCTAAGAACCAAAACAAAATGAGATATAAAAATCATTAGTTTAATATAAATATGCATGAAGAATTTCAAAAATTTCTTATATACAAAAATATGCTCCATTTCTAAGGAACTAATTAATTGTTTATTTTTCTAGAATAACTATAGTAATTAATTAGTCACATAAACTTATGATCAATAATTTTAAAGATGGCAACCCTATAAAGACTATATAATATATTATTTTAATCAATTAAATAATAATTATATGACCTTCATATGAATTATTTTTTTAATTTTTATTGTGCCCCTTGGCATCATTATTCAACACTAATAATTGAATTACATGTAGTCAAAGATTATTTATAAAATGAGTTGTATATTACTATAACTTCTTTTGCTAAACTCGTTATGAGATTAAGAGGGGTTTATGAAATGTTCATGAAAATGACTTGTATATTTTTTTTCTAATTTATAATATATGCTTATCATAGTTTATTTTTATTTTCTTATTCTCATCCCCACATGCTACATTGTCCTTAATTTAGTCAAGTCAAATTTCAAAGTCAAATTCCCTTTATATAATATTGTTTATCAATGGTTCTGCTTGCAAGGTAATTTAAGTTTTTATTTTTGTATTCAAATAAATTCAATTTTTTTTATTACAGCTGATTAAAATATTAAATTAAGAAGATAATTATTGGTAAGTATTTGTATATTAATGACAGGGATAGTTAGTCATAATAAACTCATGAACCATAATTTTAAGAAAGACAATCCTATAAAGACTTATATCATACATAATTTTAATCAATTAATTTATTTTATTTATCTAAGGAATGATATTGATGGCAAATATAAAGAAACATTAAACAAGAATAGTTTAGAGTTTTAAACTTTTTTCTCTTTTGCAATCCAAACTACTTAATAAACCAAGAGACTAATTTAAAATAACTAAATAAAATAAAATAAAAGACTTCATCGAGCTTGATGTCTCTTCTAGCTTGAGAGTGTTCCATCAGCTTGAACCTACATGAAAATTAAAAATAAAAAGATGTTAAATAAAATAATCACAAAAAGTGTTAAAACTCCTAATACATTAGCGTTTTTAATTTTATACCCGTTACTAATCAACATTATGATGAGATAATTAAAATTTGTCTCTTTTATTAGGCAAAATTGACTTTCATAAAAAATAAAGGTTTTTATATTTAAAAAAGAGTTCTCCTATTCTCATTTTATTTATAAAGAGGTTTTTATACCCAATACTTGCTTTTGATTCTTTTTCCGTTTTGATCCCCAACCATAGTATTAAAATAAAACTTGGATTGTATGGTCAAATCAATGAACCAATTGAACCAATTTCTTTGATAAATTTGTTGAAGAATTTTGGAAATTAAGTTGAATTTTATGTATATTTTTCTCTTTTGTTAGAACTTGGAAACAATGTCATTTTGGGTTAAAAATTGGGAAAACCTATTTACAAATACCTATGTCATTTAGTTTTATTATGTTAGCATGGTTAAAAACCCTTATATAAGAGCTGATGGTACTAAATTGGGCAGAGTTAAATGATTTAATTAAGAAAAAACACTTTATAAAATTAAAAATTAAAAAAATATAGGTACCTATAAAATAATTTTTCCTTAAAAATATAACAAGTCTTGGAATTTATATTTTAATAACTTTGTTAGATTATAGGAAAAATTATAGAAAAAGACTCTAAAAATAGAAAAATTCAAAGTGAAACTCTAAAATGTGCAAATAAGGTGTGAGGACCCATTTTGGGATTTTTAAAGTCATGGATGAAAAAACTAAAATACCCTCTATTGTTTTCTTCTCCCTCACTCTTCCGTTATCCAACATAGTGATCTGCTTCAAATGTAGGCATGGCTACCTCTACCACTGCTCCTAAATTTCTCTAGTTGCATGAGGTTCAACTGCATCTAAAACGCTCCACTCTCCATTGTCATCATTCCCTTCATTGCTCACACCTCTACCATTGTTTCTTCACTCCATCTTTGTGACTCTTCTTCTCTCGACAACCTACATTCCTCTCTAAAGTAGTCGTTGTCGACTGTGTAGTAAGGACAATGGTGGTGATGTAACATTAGTGAGAAGAAGGCCAATACTCACTAAAGAAGAAAGCAAAGGTTGGAGGGTGAGGTTGCCAATCTCAGTTTTAGCTGCAACCTCTCCCTTCATAGGTTGCAAATTATATGGGTATTTGATTTGATCCTGGTTCTCCTATTCATTGTGGATAAAAATGCTTGAGATACATGCAATTATAATAGAATGTTTATAATAATCATTCTAATTGTAATATATGTTTGCGTGTTGTGTGGATTCTTGGTATTCTCATAGCTATTTAGTTACTTTCCTTTCGTGATATTTTTATGCATGTTAGCATTGAGAACACATAAAGCATTTCAGAAAAAGAATTAAGAATGAAATTAAATTCATAAGGAATTTTTAAAAATTCCTTTTGGGATTTATAATGTTTGCTGGTTTCTTCCTAATCTTGTATGTATATTTTACTCTTTGCCTTAAAAAAAACTTTCCTCCTATTTTTTTTTCTTTTTATAATGTCTAGTTATTCAGGTGTATGTTGAAGTCAAATCACAATTTATTTTTTACATGAATTCAAATTATAGGACCCGTATAATGATTAATCTTTTTAATGTTTATTGTGCCCTTGGCATCATTATTCAACACTAATAATTGACTTTTATGTTTTTCACATTGATAAAAAAAAATTATTTTGCATTCAATTTTTTTTTTCAGTTTCAACCAAAATTTCTCCAAACTTTCTAAATGAGTTGAGTTGAACATAGTGAAATATTATTTAAGAAATGGGTTGTATATTACTCTAACTTTTACTTCTAAACATGTTATGAGATTAAGAGGGAGTTTATGAAATGTTCATGAAAAAAGAGTTGTATTTTTTTTTTCTAATTTATAATATATGCCGATATTAGTTTTATTTAATTTTTTATTCTCCTCCCTACCAGCTACAATGTCCTTAATTTAATCTAGTCAAATTCCCTTTATATAATATCGTTTATCTTTTTATAAGTAAAATTTTGAGAAAATTGGAAAAAGTCCCCTATTGAAAATTTTATTTGTAAAAATGACCTAAATAAAAATATTGGTACTCTATGCATATAAAATTTACAAAATACCGGCTGGTGTGTAAAAATTTATCAAGACATTCTCACCTATAAAAGTTTTAATGGAAGACTTTGTTCCAATTTTTTTCTAATTTTTTTAAATAGAACTAGGATTTTTTCCCTTCTACTTTCCCATAAAGTTAATTTTTCAACAAAATAAAAAATTGACTTACTCTTTAGCTACTTTCCCATAAACAATATTACTCTTTACCCTCACTTCTCATTCCCTTCATTAAAATCCCTCACCTCCCCTGTTGAGTCAAAAATACCCTATAAAAGAATATAAACATGAATAAAAATTAAAATGGAATGGAATAGTATTAAATAAGAAAAACAATATTTTCATCCTCGAGAACAATTTTGACTTCATATATATATATATATATATATATATATATATATATATATAATTCCATAATTGACATAGGTCATTAAAAATACGAAAATTTGTGATGAAATTTTTAACGCAAAAGCTCAAACCACAAGTTTGTCTAAAATTTGCTATAAATCCATAAAAAAGGGTGTTTTTCTTGGTAGTATGGACTATAAAACCATTTCAATTCTCTCAAAGGTTTAATGAAATGGAAAAGGAAATGTAAAGAAATTTAAGTCAAGAAAATAGAATTTTAAATATGAGTCATTTGTTAAGAGATGGTATTTCGACTGCTACGTAACTCGCAAAACTTTTCCATTGATTTGAAGGAGATTTTCGAATGTACAACTAGGAAAACTTGTACATGTTTAAGTATTAGGGATACCCTTAATATAGAAAAAAAAAGTGAAAATAATATTGTAACTTTCACTTATCTTTTTAAAAATAACTTTATTATCTTAAACATAACAAATTTATAAATTTAAATATGAACAATATAAATAAATTTTTATTGATCATATCTCAATACTGCTTATGGTTGGCATGAGTATAAAAAATAAAACCTATTAAAGCCGGATTAACTCTTTAAACAAGGGAAATTGATGGATCTTCCAACCCAATAATTTAATGTTTTGTATTTAAAGAATTTTAATTTTAATTACAGTTGAGTAAAATATTAAATTAAAACAATAATTAGCTTTAATTATCTAATATATTAATGACAGGGTTAGTTAGTCATAATATAAACTCATGATCAATAATTTTAAAAAAAAAAGACAATCCTATACTCCTACATTAATCAAAAGACTATATGGCATATATTATTTTAATCAAATAATTTATTTTATTTATCCAAGGAAGGATGGCAATACATTAAACAAGAATACCTGACAATTTCAAACTATTTTCCTTTTTTTTTTATTTTTTGCAATCCAAACTACTTAATAAACCTATAGACAATAACTTTATTTAAACCATAAATTTAGAAGAAGTAAATAAAATAGAAATATGACTTAATATAACTTGATATTCCTTCCAGCATCAAAGTGCCTCCATCAACTTGCAACTGCATGAAAATTAAAAAGAAAAGACATTTAGTTCACCAAAAAAGTGTTGAAACTCTTAATTAATTATTTTTTTAATTATTTTCCCCCTCGTGATGGGATCATTAAAATTTGTCTCTTTTATTAGGTAAAATTGACTTTATTGAAAAATAAAGGTTCCTATAGAAGAGAGTTTTCCTATTCTCATATTAAAACAAATGGACAACCTCTTTGTTTGACTTGAGGAGAATGGAGGGAGGAGAAAGGGGAAATTTTATCGAGTTTGATTTAAAGAAAAAAAGATAAGTAGAGTCATAAAATTTTAATACAAAGAAAAATATAAAGAAAATTAGTTGAAAACTTTTAAACCCATTATTTCTCCATTTTTTAAATCGAAATCGATAAATTTTCCATCTCTCCCTCTCTCCTCCATTCCCTTCAAACAAAAATAAAGGGTTAGAAAATTTAAAGCACACAAAAGTATGTTAAAAGAACAACAAAACTTATTTTATTAAATAGTGTTGGCTATATATATCTCATATATATATATATGATGCCATTGTGCTATATTAATAACAAAGACTTTGAATATATGATAAACCAAAATATCTCATTCAATATATATATTAAAAGTAACATATTACCTGACATATGAACTGTTGTAATTTTTCAATTTCGACTATCGCGTATATTGTCTGGAAAATCATGTTTCTTATTCTTTCTTGAGTTTGAAGTCTCAGTAGTTTCATCATGGGTGTTACCATAAGTAACAAGCTCATCAAGAGTTAATTTCTTACTCTGATTTGAGCTTGGAGCTTGAGAAGAGCTCTCTTTAAAATAAGTAATAGCATGCTCCAGACCTCCATCTTTGGGCCTTCGACTCATTTTGCCTCAACAATAAAATACAGCAACACTAAATATTTTCGGATTTATAATCTTTGTTTCTTCCTTATCTTGGTTTGCTCTTTGACTTCAGTGGAATTTGGTGTTGTATTTATAGAGATTTTTTACGTGTGTATGCAAATGAACATTTTTGTGAAAATGTGTCTAAATTACTTGAAAGTTTGATCAAAATTTTCTCAAGTTTTCTTCAATGCCTTCCAAAATTGTTACATTTTTGTGAAAATGCATTAATGAAGTTTTCTTGTTCACATAGTGGTCAAAGGTTAATGAAAAGTGCCTGCAAATGCAAACTCTTGCGAAGATTTGTACAAATTAGAAGTGTATATATGCAAATGAAAAATTTTGTGAAAAATGTGTCCAAATTTCATGAAAAAATCTACAAATTTTTTTTGTTACAAATGAGGGTTAAACCCAAAGTACAAACTAAATTAACTAATGGCAAACAATTCATAAACTCTCTTTAGCTACTAATGCCTCTAAACAAGGTGGGCAAGCTCCCAAAAAAGATGATCTGGATAATGTTTGTTTAGCCAATAAATTTGTAACCTAATTAACCTTCATGTATAGGATAAAACATGATTTTGCATTCAAACTATTTTTTTTAATTCCTTTCCCTTTTTCAATATACCCAATTGTGTGAATCAAACCAGTTCTAAGAAATTAAAATCCCAAAGGATGGAAAATTGGATTTCAGTTTCAACCAAAATTTCTTGAAATTTTCTACATGAGTTGACTTGCATGCAATCAAAGATTTATGAAATGGGTTGTGTATTACTATAACTTCTACTGCTAAACATATTATGGAATTAAGAGGGAGTTATATATGAAATGTTCATGAAAAATAGAAAAAGAGCAGTATTTTTTTTCTAATTTATGTTAATATAAGCATATCCCAATTTTATTTATTTTCTTTTTCTCCTCCCTACAAGCTACAATATCCTTAGATTAATCAAGTCAAATTTCAAAGGTAAACTCCCTGTATATAATATTGTTTATCTTTTTATAAGTAAATTAAATTTTAGAATTAGATTTATAATTATTACTTGAGTTTCCTAGAAAACTCCAGCTTTTCAAACTATGAGGATGGTCATTTTTCACACTAAAAAAGTCATTTTCTCTTCAGCTACACAAGTAATATTACTTTATGGTATATTGCAACAGATTATAAAAGAATATAAAGAGGAATTTAAATAAAAATAGAATGGGATGGAAATATATTACCTCAAAGGCTCAAACCCCATTATATATAGTTTAAATAAAAAAATGTTTTATGCATTACTATGCTTATTTAAAGTAGAAGGAATTGATAAAAATGAAACTGATATAATAAGAATTGACTAAATTATCTTTCATAGTAAAATACTTAATACAAGTGATATTTATCTAATTTAGATAGATTAAAAAAACTAAATAGATTACTTAATTAAAAAAACTAAATAGACTAAATATTTGTTCTAAAATTTATCTCTTAACTGGGTCGTACAGTTACTAAATATGTAGAAACATATTTGCGACCAAACATAACTGAATCATTCTCTTCATATGTAGAAACATTTTTTACTTTCTATATAAATTTTTTCCCATAATTGACATAGCTTGTTACTAAATAAACAGGAAAGTTGCGACAAAAATTTTTATTTCAAAAGCTCATCCGTCACAAATTTCATTCTAAATATGTCATAAAATTTTGTTTTTCTTGGTAGTGCAGACTTCATTGTTTCCACGAACCAATTCAATTCTCACTCAAAAGGTTTAATGAAAATGGAAAAGGAAATGAAATGAAATTCTTCTCAAGCAAACAAAGGATTTTATATACACTACTTTATTTTCACTTCTTATAGTCAGTTTTTCTGTGAGGCAAACATGCTGCTATTTAAAAAAAATGTTATAAAATGGTCAAAATAAATTGAGTGTCTCATATATTGCAATATTTATGAAATGAGTTGTGTATTTCCACAAGAATTAATTCTTGATTAATCAACACAAGAAAGAGATTGAATTTCATGGGGTAAGATATTATACGTTTTGGCGCGTTTGATCTATTTTCTTAAAAATTTAAGAAAATAAATTCTCAATTTCCAGTTGAGAAAGAACGCTATTAGGTTAATAATTAATTTTTAAAATTTGATAAAATTTATTTATTTGTTAAAAAATATGTTGATTTTTTTAAAATACTACTTTTAATTATTTGCATTAGAAATTAATTCCATCATATAAAACTCTTAGTATGTACAATTGATTGGGAAAAGTTAGAGAAAATTATAAAGTTAGGAGGTAAATGGATTGATGTGTTATGTTTAAGAATTTATGAAAGGAAGTTACCGAGTAAATTATTTTGCAAAAATACTAAAAAAAAGAACAAGGTAGGGATACCCTTAATTAAATTTTAAAAAAACGACTGTTCATGTAGGTAATACAAAAATAGAGGTGGTAATTTGGGTTAGACCCACCACCAACTCGCCATTTTATGGTGAGTTGGGTTGCTAAATTTGCAACCCAGACACCTGGTGGGTTAGCCCACTTTTTTTTACTTTATTATTTTTTACTATTTATATTACACTTTATTAATTTTAGAGTCCCAGTCAAGTTAAGGTTTATATTATACTTCATTTATATTAACTTTATCTTATTGAGTCATTTCTTTATATATATTATTTTATTATTATTTTACTTGTAATAGATTTATCTACGGATAGTGATAAAATTAAAAAAATAAAAATAAATATTTTGACAATTTTATATCATGCTTTGAATTTAATTAATATTGATACATATAATTTTTTTAAAAAAATATATATGAAAATATTTTTTTTAAAAAAAAGATATATATAAATAATTTTTTGAAAAAAAATAAACACTAGTCTGCCAACCTACCATGGCGGCCTTGGGTTGGTATAATACCAACTCGCCTGAAAGCAAATCTCTTAAGATTGGCCCGCTTTCAATCCAACCACAGTGGGTCAACCCGTATCCGACAGGTTACCCGCATTACCACCTCTAACAAAACACATTCATATGTACATCATGCCTCCACAAATCTTTGGAAAAAGTTCTGATTAAGGTTAGGAAGAAAAAGAATATCTTAAAGGAAAATACTTAAATTTTAATTTCAAATTTAAACAATTTAAAAAAACAATAAATAAATATGTCATATGTGTTTATACTTGTTTTGTGTAATGCGTTTGTCTAAAAGATTGCTAAATAAGTAAATACTAAATATGATAAAAAAATTAAAGTTAATCTATGTGTTAAATGCTTTCTAACATCATATGAAATAATTATTTAAAAATTCCACACAAACATTTATCAAAATTGAAAATTAGTTGTCTCTTGAATATGACATTTCTGCATAATAGTTGATATTATTTTTTTTGTACAAAAAAGTTGATATTATTTTTTTGGCAAAAAAATGGCTAATATTATATAAATAAGTGAATCATATATCGGCATACATAAGTAGATATAACGTATAATATAAAAATATATATTATTAATTATATAGGAAATAAATAATTTTAAAAGTTATATTTAAACTTCATATGATGGTTAAAATTACAAATTTACAATATACTATTTAAATACTATTGTTATGAAAAATTATTATTAATACATCTTTATTTAAACTTTCATAAGATTTAAAAATTTAATTTTGAATTGACCTAATCGATGTCTTCTTATTTCTTTTTTTATCCGTTTAAGTGATTTTTTTCATGTGAGTTGTAATCTCGTGTTTTCATATATTTTTTATTTAGAAATTAAGTAGCTAATTTATAAACATTAAAAAATTAATTAAATTAGTTTTCTAAAATACCCCCTCTAATCATTTTTATTGACAATGATTAAAAGAGTGATAATTTGAAAAAAAATTATAAATTTAGAAGATAAAGTAATTAAATTTTATATTTATAACTAAACTAACTCCTATACTTAAAATCAAATAGAGTATTATAGTATTTTTTAGGTACTTTTCATGTTTGCTTATCCACATGGTCAAATAGATGTAATGTTCATGTATGTTTCATTTATCTAGACAACCCATTTCCCTCCTCTCAATCTGTTTATAACATCATACATACATACCTGCACATATTATATATGCTATATAAATCATTTATTCACTGATATTATTTAGCTAAATTTCTCTTTTAAACTTTCTTATGAACATCTTCATAACCTTTTCCTATTACGAGAAACTTTAATGAGAAAATGTTAACTTAAAAACTGAGAGTGCTTGCCATTTATAGTAACAACTTAGGAACCCTTACACCACACTTACTTTTGATTCTTTTTCCCTTTTGATCCCCAACCATGGTATTAAAATAAACTTGGATTGTATGGTCAAACCAATGAACCAATTGAACCAGTTTCTTTGATCAATTCATTCAAGAATTTTGGACCAATTGGTTAAGTTGAATTATATATATATATATATATATATATTCTCTTTTCATGTAACTTGGAAACAATGCCATTTTGGGTTAAAAATTGGGAAAACCTATTTCCAAATACCTATATAATTTAATGTTATTCTACTAGCACAGTTAAAAATCCCTATATAAGAGCTGATAGTACTAAATAGGGCAAAGTTAAACATTTAATTAAGAGAAAAAACACATGGTATAAAATTAATTTTTTTTAAAAAAATATAGGTATATACAAAATAATTTTCCTTAAAATTATAACATGTCGTCGAGTCTATGTTTTAATAACTTTGTTAGATTGTAGAAAAAATAGCATAAAAAGACTCTAAAAAATAAGAAAATTCAAATTGAGACTCTAATATAAATAATAGAGAGGTATGAGGACGCATTCTAAAATTTTTGAAGTTATAGATGAAAATACTAAAATGCCCTCCATTGTTTGCTTCTCTTTCACTCTTCCATTATCGAACGTAGTGGTCTGTTCAAATGCCTGTATGGCCACCTCTACCACTACTCGTAAATTTCTCTAGTCGCATGAGGTTTGATTGCATATGAAAGACTCCACTCTCCATCATCATCGTTCCCTTCCTCACTCATACCTTCATCATCATTTCTTCACATTCTTCTCTAAAGCATTCATCGATAACTGTGTGGTAAGGACGATGGCTGCAGGGTAACATCAGTGAGAAGAAGGCGATTGCTCATTGAAGAATAAGGCAAAGGTTGGAGGTGTGCTTGCTAATCCCAGTCTTAGTTACAACCTCTCCCTTCATGGGTTGCAAATTGTGTGGTATTAGAGGAGGTATTGAATTGATTGCTATATGTGGGAACATTCCAAAGAATACTAAAGTGAATTGTAGTCATGCTAATATAGTGTGAGAGAAAAGTTTCACTATGACCTACAGTTGGAACTTTCTTTGGAAAAATCTTCTAAATTGGATGTGAGATCAATATCTATATTGGATTGTATCCTAACTATTGTATTCATTCAATATGCTTTCATTCATATTTTGGCATATATTCTTCAATGGGTTTTGGATATTCACTCGTTATGTGATCTATGTGTCTCAATACCTATTATTTCAATCTTTATTTGGACTCTCGATGACAACACCTAGAAGACTTAGGACTACAAGGGTGGAATCACAATTCCAAAACAAAAATGTCACGTCCTGAAATTTGGCCTGTGACCGGCACAGAATATGAATAATTTCATATTCTGAAAGCCTAACACATTAAATAAAACATTCAAATTTTCCATAATATTTTTCAAATAAACAGAAACTTTTCTACGGTCTATGTGGAGCATTTACCTTCCTTTCAAAATAATACAAGTTCTTTAGAAAAGTAAGTACATCAAAAGTAGTATTTGTCAAAAATGACGTTTTGGATCGGCAACGAGGCTTTTCACTGCTCAGCGGGGAATTAGAGTCGCCTGCACTATCTGAGGCCAAATAATCTACTCGTGAATAACGTCCCAAAAACATGATTTTAAAGAATGCGAAAATAAACAATGCATAATCATGTTGAAAATGTATTTCATAATATTTTATAATCTGATGCAAACCTTTCCGTAAACATTTTCTTTCGAGGAAAACCACAACCTGAAATAACCATTTCCAATCAATCGTTGAAAAACAATCCTTTTAAAACCATAGTCTTTCTGTAGGACTTTAACAGAACAAAAACAGACGTGGACACACAGTCCACGAGGGTAAATAACCAATCTAGCGGCTCAAGGCCACTAGCCGTCGCGAGTACGAGACCCACGTAATAATCTGGTGGCTCGAGGCCACAATCCGTCGCGAGTACGAGACCCACGTATATCCGTCGCGAGTACAAGACCCACGTATATCCGTCGCGAGTATGAAACCCACGTATATCCGTCGAGCTCGGGTAACCAAGGTGCACCAAGGGCTAACAGTACTGCTGTTAGCAACCAGTGTTCTGTATTCCGTCCTAAAATGTTTCCATCATGCGTGGGGTTTAATTCACATGAAATAATCTCAATCGTTTTAATGCCATAACCGTTGGTAAAAACCACTTTGAATTTCAAAAACCCCAACATGAACATTCAAAATCAAGTTACTGTAAAAACATATGCAATTCACGTAGGAATATTTCATGAATAACATCAGTTCAATGCAACTTTTGCCAAACTCTTTTCAAAAAGCTTATTCATCCATTTTCATGCATAATCATAATTCTTTTGTAAACTAATCGAAAGAAAATCATTTCTAACGATTTAAACCATACTTTCGTAAACCTTGCTTTTCGTAAATCTTATTTGAAATAATAATGCATTTGAAAATGTAAATTTGTAGGGAACGTTATTCACTCACCTGTCACGCTCCAAAACCTTTATCCGTCTCAGCCAATCACTTTCGATTATAATCACATCTCAATTCCCTGATATCCCGAATAATATATTAACATTCTAATCAACATTGCGAAAAAGAAAAATAAATCATCTTTAACCTAATATTCCCTTTTATTTCATGCTTCCAATCAATCCACAGACTTAATACATACACTCCTAAGCCATCAACCATCCGACATTGATTCAATCAAATATACATATAACCATACACTACAAGCTTCCAACCCTCCCAGATAGTGAGCATTATCCTAGGTCATAATTACTTTTAGGAAAGAGATCTTATAACATTTCTTTGGTCAAATTTTCCCAAGCTTTCTAAAAATAAAACGTTCCATCAACGATTACTATGCATCCATTTTTTTTTCAAAAACTATTTTCCTTACTTGCAATATGTAAATCTACAACCTTTGGTTATGGAAATCTTTAAACCTTGCAATCATATTAAATTGAATAATCCATACCCTAATATATCTATCTTCCCTTGTCCATCCATCTAACACACTTAATGAAAACCCATAGACAATTAAATTCATCAATTAATCAGTGATTTCTCTTCCTTAGCTTCAGTTCCACCACTCTTTAATACCTCCCGAAACCTCAATGCAAATCGATTCATAAGAATGTTGAATTTATCACTTTAAATCATTTCAAACGACATGGCTCATTAAATCCTTCATTAACAACAACCATCCTCTAACCCAGAACTTATTTCAATGCTGAGGTTAGCACTTTATTGCCTTCAAAACAACAATAATAGTTCAAATAGTTTCCTATGATACTTCTAATCCTCAAAGCATTCTTTTCACTAAATTGAAATACTCATGAGCTTAACTTTACTCCAATAATAATCCATAACTTACTTTAGTTTCAAATCAATGGCTTCAAAACTGATGTACAAATTATATATATATGCACATACATACCAATCTCCCTCAACCAGAGCCCCAGAACTGCCAACACAACACACACATGCATATTCATCTCAATCTTGACAACACTACTGAAATAACCTTCTTGGAATTCCATAGCTCCACTCAACTTCCAACACTCATACTTTGACCCATCTAACATATTCTCACACAAACTTAACCAGGCACAACCCAGCAGCAACTCAAGGACTCCCATGACAATATTATACATATTTGTATATACAGCACGCATACATAACATATACCTATCATTCACCCCTGCAACAACATCCTAAACAGCACAACGACCAAATGTACATACATCCCCAGCCCAAACGATGAGCATATATACACACATATCCTTTCCCAAAACTAAGCCAGTGTCCCACCTCAATGACAGCCTCTATATCTTTCTCTATTTCAAATGGCCACTAACACATTCAGCAGACAAATTCACACACAGAAGCCTCCACGATTCAACACAAACCTAGGTTTATTTCCTTTAGGACCAATATCCAATAGTAAAGCACACACATATTCTAGTTAAGCGCAACAGTACATATATCCATAACAATGATGGTAAACTTGTGACCATAACACAATGACACAATATATGAGAAAAGAAGAAAAGGAAGATTTCCAACAGCTGAGCCTTAGCCAAATATGAACATGACAGTAACACAATCATTCACACGCAATTTCTCTATCCACAGCACACACCATTTCAATCTTTTCCCAACAGAACAATCCAATCCCCATACACATACTCACAGCCATAACAAGGAAAAAAAATCCGATAGCTTACCCCATAGTTCAGAATCCAAGTAGGTTCCAATATCTCAGCATCAACTATGCTTCCAAATCCCTTTTTTTTTTCATGCACCCCCACAAGGCAACACCACGCAACAGCACCAGAGAACAGTGTCGGCTATGAATTGCTACAGTACCCCGCCATTAACATCGAGCAACAGAGCAGAGAAAGAAATGGAATGCCAGCAAGAAATGTCACGCATAACGGCAGCGACAATGCTAGCTAAACCCCATCACAGAGAACTCCAACAATGCCGACTGCTACACCTTGCTCTACCTCCCTCCACGCTCCTATGATTTTTCCCCTGCTCGCGGCATTTAAAGGCCAACAGAAATCATGCGCTGCGCCGCTTCTAGGACGATGGCACAGCAGAGGACATCGACACCACATTGCAGTGACTGACCACCCTAGCGTGAAGCTTCTACCCTGCTCCCGCTGCTCCCCGCTGCTCCCCGCTTGCGTCGCCGCTATATCAGAAGTCTAAAAGAAATGGTGGTACGATACAGAGTAAAAAGGGGAAAGGGCAAAGTCATAATTTCACTCATTGGAAATTTAGAATAAAATGCCACTTCTGCACTCTCCACGGTTCGAACATAGGACCCCTGATTTTCACCCCCCGCCCCAGACCGCTCTGCTACTCGTACACATTGAAATTTTATGAAACAAATATATATATATCCCAAGCTATGATGATCCTTGAAATTTGAAAATTCTTGAGGCATAACAAAAAAGATACACTACTGCTGGTTTGAATCATACTCCAATCATGTAAATGGTTTAGTGTATTGGCCATGTTGGTTTTTGGTTAATGCCTAAACTAAAGTTGTTATTTTTTGTAAGTACTGTATAGTCAATTTGAAGACTGTTGGATGATGTCATTGGTAAGTGAAAACTACGTGGAAGTATCATGTTAATGTGTACTTGTCATTGAACATATGTAATTAGTATTGTAATGTAGTTGTTGGTTTTTGGTTAATGGCTACTCTAAAGTTTTTATTGTATATTCTAGAGTTGTTTGTATGAATATGTTATTCATTATGTTAATACCTATATTATTATAATTAATACACATCATTCTAGTTAATAATACATACATATTTTCAGGGTAGTAAATGTCAATTTAGTCTAAGATAATAACTTGGTAATATCAAATCTATTATTGGTAACAATTATTTCATTGTTGTTAATCTCTATATCGTTCTACTTCATCATGCCTATTTAATTTTAATATAGCATGTCAATTTAGATTCTAAATAATGACCTAGTAATATTGAGTACATTGTTAGCAATACCTATTTCATAGTTGTTAATACTTATATCATTTTTCACGAGGCATTGTATCATGTTTAATTTTGTTTATAGGTTTTCTATCTTTTATGTTTTTAAAAAGATGTTTTCTAACAACATAATAGAATATTATTCAATCGAGTTTGAAATACTTCCATTTTTTAGTCTAGGTTATTTTTCTAATCCCTACATTCAGTTAATGGTTAGGAATAGCCAAACCAATCTTGAGTTGAAATTAAGGTTAAAATACATAAAACCTCATGAACTATAGCTCAATGGTACATAACCTCCTTAAACCTTAAAATTTTAAACAAGGACCTCCATGTTTCATGTTTTGATTATTAAGACCCTACCATTTAAATTGCCATTAAAGTTAATAGTTTTGTCATGTCATAATTTTTATATTTTTAATTATATATCACTTCATTTAAAAAATAATATTTGGCACTTGACATATAATTTTAGGTTTTTCAAATAGTTAAATATAAAATATTTAAATAACACTTTACTTTTGACATGTAATGTAAAGTATTTTCTAAATATTTAAAAATATAAAATATTTAAAAAAGTATTTAAAATTTTTATTTGACCATGTTTAAATATAAAATATAAATTACTTAAAATTATATGTAAATTGCTAATTGTTATTTTTTGAATTACGTAGTATATAATAAAAAAAACTTATGATATGAAAAAAATATTAACTTTAATGACAATTTATACATATATATGAAAATTTTCAAAAATATTTATTATATACAAAAATATGCTCCATTTCTAAGGAACTAATTAATTGTCTATTTTTCTAGAATAACTAGAAATAATTAATTGGTTAGTTAAATTATGTCTTTTCTCTAGTAATTTATTGCCTTTATGTTAATGAGAATCACCTAAATCAGAATATTGATACTCTATTTATACAAAATTTATAGAGTGGTGTACTCTGTGTGTACAAAAATTTATCATATTTTTTTCACCTATAAAATTTTGAATGGAGGACATTCTTCAACCACCCAAATTATATTAGAAAAACTATACAAGGATTTATTTTAATTCTAAATATATGACCTCAATTTATTTTATCTTACAATTTTATAATTTTTCCCTAAATTCTATTGATTGCCATAATATAAGGGAGTTCCATCAAAGGATAGTTATAACAAATCATATTTATTACAAATAACTAATTTAACTAATCTATTTAATCTACATAAATTAATTATTTAGCTCTTATAATAAGAATTGGAGAGAATATATTGCAATAAGGTGATATTAAAATTTCTCATTTCCCCTCACATCCCCTCCCTTCAGATGAGCTAAACATAATATAAAAGAATAGAAACATGAAAATAAATTAAAAATGAAACCAATATAATATATAAGAAGACTTGACGCAATTATCTTCCATAGTAAAATATCAAGTAAATTATTCGTTTCATCTCTGGAAACAATTTTGACTTTGTATGTATATATATTATTCCATAACTTGAGTGTCTCATATATAGCAAGATTTATGAAAGGTTTATTCCTTAGCTATTGTTTAGGCTTAAGGCATACCCATAATATACAAAAAAAAAAGAAAAAGAAAAAATAATCTTATAACTTTCACTTATTTTTTTAAAAATGACTTTATTATCTGAAACATAACAAATTTATAAATTTGAATATGAAGAACCAAAATTAAATCTCACCAATCATATTTCAATGTTGCTCATGGCATGAATACTAATTAATTAGATCATGTTAATGTAGGATTCACTCCTCTATTTTGTTTTCTCATAGTTTATTAATTAGAGTTTAAGTGAATACTAATTAATCGACACATAAATTGATTCGCATAAATATAAACAAATATTATGTGTATAATTATTTCTTTGCATCTACATACGTATTGTTTTAGATCCATGTGACAAAATTAACTCAGGTATATGTTGAGTGAAAGTCATATTATCAACTACTAATTAATATCATTGGTCTTATAAATTAACAAATTATGAGTATATGAACAAATATTAATAATTGACCAAACTAACATACCCAATAAAGAGAAAAAAATTATAAAAATTTAATTAAAATGAATTGAAATTATATAGGAGCTTGCGTATTAATTTTTTTTAATGTTTATTGTGCTCTTGGCATCATTATTTAACAATAATAATTGATTTTTACGTTCTTACCCATAGAAAGAAAATATTATTTTGCATTCAAACTTTTTTTAAGAAAATTCCGTTTGCTTTTTCAACCTACTTCATTGTGTGCATCAAAATATCAAATGAGTGGAAATGAGATTTTAGTTTCAACCAAATTTCTTAAAATTTTATAAATGAATTGACAGCTGAAACAACCTTAAAGTCTGGTATCGCCTTGGGGTTACTTCAAAAATTTAAACTAAGGATTGCATATAGTGCAACCTTGGGTCGTTCTCTCTGAGGAGCCAAAATGTGAAATTAAACTCTGAAGTAACTAAATGTAATGCAACCTAAATTAAAAAATAGGATTTGTTTTGATTGTCCAACAACTAAATGCAATGAATTAAAATAGATTTAAAGAAAATATTTTTGGTATTTTTAGTTTAAAGAAATGAATAATAAATGATAATGAGTGAAAAGAATAAATTCAAAGGTGATTAATAATAATAAAAACAATCATTCAATTCAATAACGCAGCAATCATAGCTTCAAAAGATATAGGAGTTTATAAAAAAATGAATTAAGAATTATAATTAAACTTTTAATCCAACAACCGAGCCACCTCGAATTGTCACAAAATATTTTCTATGTCCTAATGACAATTATACCCCTGTTAAACACTAATTTAATGTAAGGTATATTAATCCAAATCATGCACAAATAATATAATTAAGAACTAAAAAATTAACAAAAATTCACTAAAATGATATGGATAAATATATAAAAATATGGGTTTGTCAATAGCCACATAGTCAAAGTCAAAGATTTATGAAATGGATCGTGTATTACTATGTAACTTCTACTACTAGACACGTTATGAAATTAAGAGGGAGTTTATGAAATATTCATGAAAAAGAGTTGAATATTTTTTCCAATTTATATATATATATATATATATATATTTATGGACCTATCCCAGTTTTATTTATTGTTTTTACTCCTCCTTACGCAACAATGTACTTAAAATAAAATTCCAAAGTTAAATTTCCTTCACTAAGTTAAAGTAAAAAAAAACCTATAAAAGAATATAAACTTGAACGAAAATTAAAATGGAATGGAATGATATTAAATACGAAAAATAATGTTTTTTTTTTTTTAACTATGCTTCACTGAGTAGGACAATGATAAAAATCAAACCAATATAATAAGAATATATGAAATGATCTTTCATAGTAAAATGTAAAGTAAATCATTCTTTTCATCTCCGGAAACAATTTTAACTTTATATAAATATATATATTATTCCATAATTGACATAGCACATTAAAAAAATGAAAATTTGTGAAGAAATTTTTATTTCAAAAGCTCAAATCACCACAAGTTTGTCTAAAATTTGTTATAAATCCATGAAAAATTTTGTTTTTCTCATAAGTATGGACTACAAAACAATTTTAATTCTCTCAACGGCTTAATGAAATAGAAAAAGAAATGTAATCAAATTGATGTAAAAATAAAGAAGAAGATTTTTGCCTCCATATCCGTCTCCCTCTTATAGGCAACGATAAGTAAGTATGGTAATTCATTTTCATTTCCTTTAGTTAGTTTTTCTTAGAAGCAAACATGCTGCTAGTTTTTCTCTGAAACAATTTTAAAATGATCAACATAAATAGGGTACTTCATTTTCATTTCCTTTAGCAAGATTTATGAAAGGGTTATTTCTTAGCTATTGTTTAGGCTTTAGGGATACACTTAATATACACACACAAAAAAGTAAAAATAATCTTCCGCCTTTCACGTATTTTTTTAAAAATAACTTTATTATCTAAAACAGAACAAATTTATAAATTTGAATATAAACAGTCTAAATTAAATTTTATTGATCATATGCTAGTGTTGCTTATGGTTAGCATGAGTATCAAAACTAAATGCTATTAAGGCCGGATTCACTCCTCTATTTATTTATTTTCTTTGTTTTGATTTTAAGAATTAGTAGAGCATTTAAAATATGTGAATTTAGAGACTAAACATGGGGAAATTGATAAATCTTCTAGCCCAATAATTTAGTCAGTCATAATATAAACTCAAGATCAATAATTTTAAGAAAAACAGTCCTATACTCCTATAAAGATTATATCATATATTATTTTATTCAAATAATTTATTTTATCTATCCAAGGAATGATGGCAATACATTAAATAAGAATAATTGACAATTTCAAACTATTTTCCTTTTTTTTTTGTTTTATTTATTTATTTGTTTGTTTGTTTTTTGCAATCCAAACTACTTAATAAATCTAGAGACAATAACTTACATTTATTTAAACCAAAAATTTAAAAGAAGTAAATAAAATAGAAAAAAGGCTTCATAAAACTGGATATTACTTCCAACATCATAGTTTCCCATCAAAGTGCACCTGCATTGAAATTAAAAAGAAAAGACATTAAATAAAATAATCACAAAAAAGTGTTGAAACTCCTAATTAATTACCACAACCAGCAAGCTCTTCGAGAGTTGACTTTTTGCTCTTGTTTGAACTTGAAGCTTGTGAAGACCTTTTATAAGAATTACCACATCCCATATATTCTCCAATATCTTCCCTTTTTGGCCTTTGAGGAGAATCACTCATTCTGCCTCAATAATATATATATATATATATATATATTGAGATTTATAATGTTTGTTGGTTTCTTCCTAATCTTGTATGTATATTTTACTCTTTGCCTTAAAAAATATTTCCCAGTAATTTTTTTTATAATGTCTAGTTATTCAGGTGTATGTGGAAGTGAAATCACAGTTTTTTAAAATGAAGTGAAATTATAGGACCTGTATATTAATTAATTTTTTAATGTCTATTGCCCTTGGCATCATTATTCAACACTACATAATTGACTTTTATGTTTTTCACATAGATAAAAAATTATTTTGCATTCAATTTTTTTTTCAGTTTCAACCAAAATTTCTTCAAACTTTCTAAATGAGTTGAATTGCACATAGTCAAATATTATTTAATAAATGGTTTGTATGTTACTCTAACTTTTACTTGTAAACATGTTATGAGATTCAGAGGGAGTTTATGAAATGTTCATGAAAAAAGAGTTGTATATTTTTTTCTAATTTATAATGTATGCCTATAGTAGTTTTATTTATTTTTTTTATTCTCCTCCCTACCAGCTACAATGTCCTTAATTTAATCAAGTCAAATTCCCTTTATATAATATTGTTTATCTTTTTATAAGTAAAATTTTGAGAAAATTGGAAAAAGTCCCATATTAAAAATTTTATTAGTAAAAATGACCTAAACTAAAATATTGGTACTCTATGCATATAAAATTTACAAAATACCAGTACTCTGTGTGTGTAAAAATTTATCAAAACATTCTCACCTATAAAATTTTTAATGGAAGACTTTTTTCCAATTTTTTTCTAATTTTTTTTAAATAGAATTAGGATGTTTTTTTCTTTTCTTCTACTTTCCCATAAAGTTAATTTTTCAACAAAATAAAAAATTGATTTACTCTTTAGCTACACAATATTACTCTAGCTACGTAACCCGCAAAACTTTTCCATAGACTCGGTATCCATCTCCCTCTTATAGGCAATGAAGAAAGTAAGATGTTCTATGTCCCATGTTTTTATTTTTCTAGCTTGAGTTAATGAATGAATTTAGATTTCATAAAAAACAAAAGATTTCAAATATGCAATTCATTTCCATTTCCTTTAGTTCGTTTTTCGTAGAAGCAAACATGGTGCTAGTTTTTTTTTTTTAAACAATTCTAAAATGATAAACAAATATGGTACATTTTCATTTCCTTTAGTAAGATTTATGAAAGGGTTAATATACACAGAAAACAAAGTAAAAATAATATTGTACCTTTCACTTATTTTTGTAAACATAACTTTATTATCTGAGACATAACAAATTTATAAATTTGAATTTGAACAATCTAAATTAAATTTTATTGATCATATCTCAATGCTGCTTGTAGTTATCATGAATATCAAAACTAAATCCTATTAAGACCGGATTCACTTCTCTATTTTGCTTTTTCTGTTGTGTTTTTAAGAATTAGTAGAGCATTTAAAATATGTGAATTTAGAGATCAAATTGGGTAAATCAATGGATCTTCTGGCCCAGTAATTTAATGTTTTGTATTCAAACAATTTCAATTTTTAATTACAGTTGAGTAAAATATTATATTAAGATGATAATTAATTGCAATTATGTATATATCAATGAAAGGGTTAGTTAGTCACAATATAAACTCACGAT
Organism: Leucaena leucocephala; assembly: GCA_037074615.1. Classification (NCBI taxonomy): domain Eukaryota; kingdom Viridiplantae; phylum Streptophyta; class Magnoliopsida; order Fabales; family Fabaceae; genus Leucaena; species Leucaena leucocephala. Next base: position 5,390,260 of record CM073527.1, read on the forward strand.
CAATAATTTTAACAAAAACAGTCCTATACTCATATAAAGACCATATTATATATTATTTTAATCAAATAATTTGTTTTATTTATCCAAGGGATGATGGAAATACATTAAACAAGTATAGTTGACAATTTTAAACTAGTTTCTTTCTTTCTTTCTTTCTTTTTGCCATCCAAATTACTTAATAAACCTAGAGACAATAACTTACATTTATTTAAACCACATATTTAAAAGAAGTAAATAAAATAAAAAAACTTCCTAGAACTTGATATTTCTTTTGAGTATCATAGTCCCCTGTTTGCTTACACCTGCATGTAAATTAAAAAGAAAAAGACATCAAATAAAATAACAACAAAAAAGTGTTGAAACTCCTAATTAATTAGTCCTTTTTAATTATTTTTCCCAATAACTTATCAGCCTCATTATGGGAGCATTAAAATTTGTCTCTTTTATTAGCTAAAACTAGCTTTCTTGAAAAATAAAGGTTTCCACATGGAAGGGAGTTTTTCTATTCTCATGTTAAAATAAATGGACCAAACTCTTTGTTTGGCTTGAGGAAAATGGAGGGAGGAGAAAGAAGGGAAAATTTTATCCAGTTTGATTTAAAGAAAAAAAAAAAGATAAGTGGAGTTATAAAATTTTAATAGAAAAAAAAAACTTTTAACCCCATTATTTCTTCAATTTTAATCAAACACGATAAAGTTTTTCATTTCTCCCTTTCTCCTCAAACAAAAACAAAGAGTTAGAAAATTTAAAGCTCATAAAAGTATGTTAAAACAACAATAAACCTTATTTTACAAAGTGGTATTAGTTATATAGATTATATATATACAATGTCATTGTGTTCTATTAATAACAATTTTTTAATATCTCATAAACCAAAAATATCATTCAATAAATATAATAAAAGTAACAAATTACCTGACATATGAATAGGTTGTAATTGTTCAATTTTGGCTATAGCTGGCATTGTCTTCAATATCAGATTTCTTATTCTCTGTTGAGTTTGAAGTCTCAGGAGTTTTATGAGTGTTGCCATAACTAACATGCTCAGTAAGAGTTGATTTCTCACTCTCGTTTAAGCTTGAATCTTGAGAAGAGCTCTCATTGGAATCACCATACCCCATAAGGTCTTCAAGATCTTCCTTTTTGGCCCTTTGTTGAGAATCACTCATTTTGCCTCAACAAAAAAAATATAGCAACACTAAATATTTTGGGATTTATAATTTTTGTTTCTTCCTTATCTTATTTTGTTCTTTGCCTTCAATTGTGGAATTTGTTCTTGTATTTATAGAGATTTTAAACGTGTGTAAGGAAATGAACATTTTGTAAAAATGTGTCTAAATTACTTGAAAGTTTGATCAAAATTTTCTCAAGTTTTCTTCAAAGTCTTTCAAAATTGTTGCGTTTTTGTGAAAATCCATTAATGAAGTTTGCTTGTTCGTCTAATGAAAAGAAATTATACAAAAGCTTGCGTAATAATTTGTTAATGTTTATTGTGCTCTTGGCATCATTATTTAAATATAATAATTTATTTTTATGTTTTTCCCCATATATAGAAAACATTATTTTACATTCAAACTTTTTTTAAGAAAATTCATTTCGATTTTTCAACCTACTCCATTGTGTGCATCAAAATATCAAATGCGTGGAAATGAGATTTCAGTTTCAACTAATTTTTTTAAAGTTTTATAAATGGGTTGACAACCACGTAGTTTAATTTAAAATTTTATAAAATTAAGATGTTGTTTATGAAATGTTCATGAAAAAGAGTTGCATATTTCTTGAATGCTTTTCAATGCCTATTTCTTCAATGCCTTATTGTTGCATTTTTGTGAAAATGACTTAATGAAGTTTTCTTGTTCACATAGTGGTTGAGGGTTAATGAAAAGTTCCTGCAAATGCAAACTCTTGAGAAGATTTGTGCAAATTTAGAAGTGTATATATGCAAATGAAAATTTTGTGAAAAATGTGTCCAAATTTCATGAAAAATTTTACCAATTTTTTTTTTTGTATAAATGACGGTTAAACCCAAAGTACTATTGGAAATCGTGCCCTAGGGGCCAATCATTGTCTTATGAACATTATTGATTTATGAATTTATTAATTGAGTTATCATATTATTTGCATGTTTACTATGATGATCATCCTTGGATAATTCATGATATTATCCTAAATGTCCCTGGTCGATCATCTATGTGGGAGCACAGATGAAATAAGACCAGTATGACTTTGAAGATGTATAGAGATATAAATCAAAGTCATAAGCACATGTAAGAGTACAGGGTGTTGGACCGACCCGCTATGAGAGAACTGCATGGGTAACGTCATAAGCTTCTCTCATATACAAACCATGTCAATATGCCCTTTGACCTGAGATCATCATGGATTCCTACATGACAAAACGCTCAGCTTTGACCTAGTCAAAAGTCACTTTTGACCGAGTGATCATAAAGACTATGTTCGGGTTTAGTGGTTTTTCATGCGGAGGAATGTGAATGGTCAAGATGGAATTTGTCCCTCACATTTGTGGAGAGATATTACTGGGCCCCTCGATGAGTGAGTCTGAGAAATGTATGGCCATACTGTAATGGAAAGGTAGTTCCATTTCTATAGTCAGACTACTCAGGGATCGAAAAAGTAACGGTCAGGAATAGGAGGATGACATTATCCATGCCTCATCCATGACCAAAATATCGCGTGACAGAAGGGACATGATATGGTTGTATAAAAGGTTACATCGTTTATCGATCCTCATATGATTTGGGTAGTCGTTATGTCTTGCTAGAGACCGCTTGCGACTTGTGGGCTAGTATAGCAAATGGCCTACTGCCAACTTCATATGGGCCTACAGGGTCGCACACAAAATAGCCCAACACGAGCTATGATGTCCAGATTCATTGAATCTAAGACATGTCCAGATTCAATGAAAGATCCAGGTGAATGTATATATATTTATTTATATTTATATTCGTATATATATAAATTCGTATATATATATTATATATATGAGATATATGAGATTTAATTTATAAGGATAAATTAAATCCCTATCACATTTGAATTCGAAATTCAAATTGATAGGATATCTCATATAAGAGATATTTATAAGATTTAATTTATAAGGATAAATTAAATCTCTATCACGTTTGAAATTCGAAATTCAAATTGATAGGATATCTCATATAAGAGATATTTATAAGATTTAATTTATAAGGATAAATTAAATCTCTATCACGTTTGAAATTCGAAATTCAAATTGATAGGATATCTCATATAAGAGATATTTATAAGATTTAATTTATAAGGATAAATTAAATCTCTATCACGTTTGAAATTCAAAATTCAAATTGATAGGATATCTCATATAAGTGATATTTATAAGATTTAATTTATAAGGATAAATTAAATCTCTATCACGTTTGAAATTCGAAATTCAAATTGATAGGATATCTCAAATTTGATTTATGAGAATAAATCAAAAATAGTCCAGTCTCATCTTTATTTAAAATTAAATAAATGGGTAATTAAATCTGTGGGACGGATTTGATATTATTTTATTTAATCAGTTTCTTATAAAATCATACAATATATGATATTGTATTATTTTGGAATTAATATAAGATTAACTCCAAAATCCAATTCAGTTGACAGAGAAAAACGCATAGCATCCTATATATCTGATTTTAGGAGCTGCGTTTTAAAGAGAGAAAACACACATAGAACACAGAAAGGCCAAAGGGGACTCTGCAAAAGGTTTGCAGATAAGAAACTGCTGAAATAGAGACGGAGAGGATGAACTCTTGAGAAAGCCCTGGAGGGACAAGAGACGCTAGCACGTCGTTCGTGGTTGAAAAGCTGTTCGTGTGGATACCAGTAGAGGAAGCTGACCTGAGTCGTCGACTTCTTGTGATCAGAAAGGGAGCACGAGCCGCAGAGCGAAGCTGTGAACGTCGTGACCGAAAGCTGTGGAAGTCGCTGAGGCACACTAAGGGTAATACTTCTTCCCACTTGACTTAAACACATACGGTAGATCCTGGCAAGGAATGGAAAAATTTTTAAATTAATTTCCGCTGCGTGTCTTCCAATTCCTTACAAGTACAAACTAAATTAACTAATGGGAAACAATTCATAAACTCTCTTTAGCCACTAATGCCTCTAAAAAAGGTAGGCAAGTTCCCAAAAAAGATGACATGGATATGCTTGTTTAGCCAATAAATATGTAACCTGATTAACCTTCATAAGATAAAACATTATTTTGCATTCAAACTAATTTTTTAAATCCCTTTCCCTTTTTCAATCTACTACATTGTGTGATCAAACGGGTCCTAAGAAATTAAAATCCCAAATGATCGGAAATTAGATTTCAGTTTCAACCAAAATTTCTTGTAATTTCATAAATGAGTTGACTTACACGCAGTCAAAGATTTATGAAATAGGATGTGTATTACTATAATTTCTACTGCTAAACATATTATGGAATTAAGAGGGAGTTATATATGAAATGTTCATAAAAAAACAGAAAAAGAGCAGTATTGTTTTTTAATTTATGTTAATATACACATATCACAATTTTATTTATTTTCTTTTTCTCCTCCCTACAAGCTACAATGTCCTTAGTTTAATCAAGTCAAATTTCAAAGTTAAACTCCCTTTATATAATATTGTTTATCTTTTTATAAGTAAATTAAATTTTAGAATTAGATTTATAATTATTACTTGAGTTTCCTAGAAAACTCCAGCTTTTCAAACTATGAGGATGCCCATATTTCACACCAAAAAAAGTCATTTTCTCTTCAGCTACACAAGTAATATTACTTTATGGTATATTGCAACAGATTATAAAAGAATAGAAAGAGGAACCGAAATAAAAATGGAATGGGATGGAAATATATTACCTCAAAAGCTCAAACCCCATTATATATAGTTTAAATAAAAAAGTGTTTTATGCATTACTATGCTTATTTTAAGTAGAAGGAATTGATAAAAATGAAAGTAATATAATAAGAATTGACTAAATTATCTTTTATAGTAAAATACTTAATACAAGTGCTATTTATCTAATTTAAGTAAATTAAAAAAAACTAAATAGATTATTTAATTATAACACCTATGACATAATCTCCTTAAAATAATCTATCTTGTTTTCAAGAATGAACTTATTATAATATGGTTATGAGTTTTTGTTTTTTCAAATTAAAAAAATAAAATATAAATTTTTTATATAAATCATCACCCAAGTAAAATTAAAATGTGCTAATTTATTATATTTTAATTAAATAGAATTTAATTGACATGGCATTCTAGAGTATCTAAATATTTTTTTCTAAAACCTATCTCTTAACTGGGTCGTACAGTTACTAAATATGTAGAAACATATTTGTGGTGAAACATAACTGAATCATTCTCTTCATATGTAGAAACTTTTTTTTACTTTCTATATACATTTTATTCCATAATTGACATAGCTTGTTACTAAATAAGCAGAAAATTCTCTTCATATGTAGAAACATTTCTTATAGTCAGTTTTTCTATGAAGCAAACATGTTGCTATTTTTTAAAAAAAAAAATGTTATAAAATAATCAAAATAAATTGAGCGTCTAATATATGGCAATATTTATGAAATGAGTTTTGTATTTCCACAAGAATTAATTCTTGATTAATCAACACAAGAAAGAGATTGAATTTCACGGGGTAAGAATATTATACGTTTTGGCACGTTTGATCTATTTTCTTGAAAATTTAACAAAAGAAATTCTCAATTTCAAGTTGAGAAAGAATACTATTAGGTTGATAACTAATTTTTAAATTTGATAAAATTTATTAAGTTAGTTATTTGTTAAAAATATTTATTTTCCTAAAATACTACTTTTAATTATTTACATTTGAAATTAATTACATGATATAAAACTCTCTTAATACATTCAATCAATTAAAAAAATTGGGAAAAATTATAAAGTTAGGACGTAAATAGATTGATGTTTTATATTTAAAACTAAAATAAACCCCTACTAATTTTTATTTTTAGGATAAGAGGGAATATTTTCAATTTTTTTTGCCAATTATTATTTCCAAATTACCAACACAGAATATTAGTCTAGAAATTATGAAAGGAAGTTACTGAGTAAATTATTCCAGATAAATAATTAAAAAATGGCACAAGGTATAGGGAAGTGCCCTTATTGGAAAATATGAAAAAAATTTATATTTTAAATTTCAAAATGTTAAGAATACCTTTAACTAAATAAAAAAAGAAGTAAGGTTGTAGGGTCATGTATGTATGTAATACAAAATTCATATGTACATCATGTATCCACAAATCTTTGGGATTGTTTTGGGTAATGCGTTTGTCTAAAAGATTGCTAAATAAGTAAATATTAAATATGATAAAAAACTTAAAATTAATCTATACGCTAAATGCTTTTTAACAACATATGAAATAATTATTTAAAAATCCACGCAACCATTTATCAAAATTGAAAATTACTTTTTTATAAAAAAATTTAGGTGGGTTCAACACCAGTAATATACTAAAGCAGGGTATAGCCCTAAGATTCATAAAACGTTTACAGATGACTTATGAGATCAACTACCACAGGAGCACTCACAACGGCAATAGAAATCAAACTCGAGCTCTTGTGGGATATAAACTCGTTCTTTACCATTTGTGTCTACTCTCATATTATGTAAAAAAATTGAAAATTATATTACACAAACATTTATCATGCAAAGATTGAGTTTTCAAGATTTGGGCTTTTCTAGCGCAAAATATGCCTACTAACATTGTCCCTTGAATATGACATTTCTGCATAACGACTGATATTATATTTTTTGGTAAAATAATGGCTAATATTAGGGTTGTGCACAAAGCCCACGGCCCGGTATGTGCTGCCCAGCCCGTAATAAAAATGCCCTGCCCAGCCTGATAAATATAGGGCAGGGCTGGGCATCGGGCTGCAAAATACAGCTCATGCATTTTTCAGGCTGGGCACCGGGCATAGGGACTAACCTGCCCTACCCTGCCCATGAGCACCCCTTCTTTTTTTTTTCTCTATCTTAGAAGGAAGAATATGATAGCTACTGGTGACTATAAGGTAATTTTAGAAATATAAGTAGTTAAGTAGGTAAGTTGTATCTTTTAAAATTTATAACTATACTAATTTCTTCTTCTTCTTTTAACTTTGCTAATTATCATATGATTATATTACAAATTATAATTATTTATTTTATTTTTTTAGATGCTTTATCTTTATCAATATTGGGGAGATTGATGTAAAATTATAATTACAAACTATTTAGATTTCAACGCTTATTTTTTATATGCAATGGATCTTAAGATTTTAATTATTATCTTTGTTTTCTTATTCTTAGTGGATTATAGATATTATTTAACTCTTGAAGATACATGAATATGGTATTATTTTAAAAGTTCATAATTGCATATTTTTTTTACAACATGAGCATGACATCACGACTTGGACATGCCCAGCCCGCCCATGCACAGCCCGCTTATGCCCAGCTCAAAATTATTAGGGTTTTTACTGGGCAAACCCAGATATCGGGCTACAAAATACAGCCCATACATTTTTTGGACAAGGCACTGGGCAGGGGATGCCCTGCCCATGCACATCCCTTGCTAATATTATATTATTAAGTAAATCATGGATAGTCATACATAATTATATATAACATATAATCTAAAAATATATATTATTAACTATATAGGAAATAAATAATTTTAAAATTTATATTTAAACTTTGTATAATGGTTAAAAATATAAATTTATAATATAATATTTAAATACTATTGTTATGAAAAATTATTATTAATACATCCTTATTTAAATATTCATAAGAAGATTTGAAAAGTTAATTTTGAATTGACCTAATCAATATCTTCTTATTTCTTTCTGTTTTTTCATGTGATTTGTCCTCTCCCCTTTTCATACTTTCTTTTTATTTAGAAATTAGATAATTAAATTATAAATATTAAAAAAATTAATTAAATTAGTTTTTAAAATATTCCCTCTAGTCATTTTTATTGAAAACTATTTCTATTAATGAAAACTCGCAACTAAGAGTAATAGTTTTTAAAAAAACATTATAGGTTTAGAAGATAAAGTGGTTGAGTTTTTATATTTATGATTAAAATAAGCATAAACTAGTTCATATATCTAAGATTGAATAGAATATTATGTTTTTTGTATCATCCTTCAAAGTTTACTTATCCACATGGTCAAATAGATATAATATTCTTGCATTTTTCATTTATCTAGACACAACCCATTTTTCTTCCTCTCAATCTGTTTATAACATCATAATACATGCCTGCACATATTATATGTCATATAAATCATTCATTTACTAATATTATTTAGCTAAATTTCTCTTTTAAATTTTCTTATGAACATCTTCATAACCTTTTTCTTTTAAGAGAAAATTTAATGAGAAAATGTCAATTTAAAAAATGAGAGTGCTTGCCATTTAGAGTAACAACTTACCAGCCCATATCCCACACTTGCTTTTGATTCTTTTTCCCTTTTGATCCCCAATCAAGGTATTAAAATCAAACTTGGATTGTATGGTCAAACCAATCAACCAATTGAACCAGTTTCTTTGATCAATTCATTCAAGAATTTTGGACCAAATGATTAAGTTGAATTATATATATATATTCTCTTTTGTTAGAACTTGGAAACATTGCCATTTTGGGTTAAAAATTGGGAAAACATATTTCCAAATACCTATATAATTTAATGTTATTATGCTAGCAAGGTTAAAAACCCCTATATAAGAGCTGACAATATTAAATAAGGCAGAGTTAAATGATTCAATTAAAAGAGAAAAACACATGGTATAAAATTAAAATTTGAAAAAAATATAGTATATACAAAAGAATTTTCCTTAAAATTATAACAAGTCATTGAATTTATGTTTTAATAACTGTTAGATTATAGGAAAAATAACATAAAAAGACTTTAAAAAATAGAAAAATCTAAATTGAGACTCTAATACGAATAATAGAGGTGTGAGGATGCATTCTAAAATTTTTGAAGTTATGGATGAAAAGACCAAAATGCCCTCTATTGTTTGCTTCTCCCTCACTCTTTCGTCATCGAATGTAGTTGTCTGTTCAAATGTCGGCATTGCTAACTCTGCCACCACTTCTAAATTTCTCTACACATATGAGGTTCAATCGCATTTGAAGGACTCCACTCTGCATCATCGTTTCTCCCTTCCTCGCTCATACCTCTGTCCTCATCTCTTCACTCCATCATTTTGACTCTTCTTCTCTCGATAGCCTATATTCCTCTCTGAAGCAGTCATCGACGAATGTGTGGTAAGGATGACGGTGGTGACGTAACAACAATGAGAAGAAGACAAGTGCTCTTCGAAGAAGAAGGCAAAAGGTGGAGGGTTCAGATGAACCTTTAATAGTAGAGTTAATTAGAGATTACTCTAATATTGACACAAAGAGTTATGGTTGTAAGAATGAAGTAGTAAAATATTTGAGAGGAGCTATTAAATCGATTGCTATATGTGGGAATATTCCAAAGAATGCTAAAGTGAATCGTAGTCGTGCTAATAGTGGGAGAGATAAGTTTGACTATGACCTACAGTGGAAACTTTCCTTGGAAACTTCTTATAAATTGCATGTGAGATCAATACCTATATTAGACTGGATCCTAACTATTTTATTCATTCAATATGCTTTCTGCATATTTTCGCATCTTTTCTTCAATGGGTTTTGGATATTCACTTGTTATGTGTTCTGGGTGTCCAATACGTATTATTTCAATATTTTATTTAGACACGATGATTATAACATTACAAATTCTTCCAACATCAGTAACTATAGTTAGACTCCTCTGATGAAAACAAGAAATTCTGTTAGATAAAATTGGTTATTCTTCAGTCTAAAGTTCTAGGTCAATGGGAATATATGGATGCTATGCATATGGTGTTTTTGCTACTGATAAAGTTCTAGCTCAATGGAGAATATATCCCAACAAATCTTGTGGGAACCTCCAGTCACAACTCTGCCTCCTAGAAGGCCTAGGACTACAAGGGTTGAATCACAATTCTAAAACAAAAAGATATGCCACTATTGTGGTTTGAATAATACTCCAATCATATGTAAATGGTTTAGTGTACTTACCATGTTGGTTTTTGGTAAATGGTCATGTTGGTCTTAGGTTAGCAGACATGTTGCCTTTTGGATAACGCCTAAATTAAAGTTTATATTTTTTTTGTAAATACTATATAGTCAATTTGAAAACTGTTGGATGATGTCATTGACAAGGGAACATTAAGTGGAAGCATTATGTTAATGTATACTTGTCACTTAACATGTGTAATTCATTTATTATAATGTAGTTGTTGTTTTGGTTCTCTAAAGTTGTTATTGTATATTCTACAGTTATTTGTACAAATATATTATTTATTATATTAATACCTATATCATTCTTGTTAATAATATATACTTATTTTCAGTGTAGTAAATATCAATTTGAATTCTAAATAATGACTTGATAATATTGAATCCATTATAGGTAATACCTATTTTATTATTGTATGTCAATCATAGTTAATAACGTCTATTTATTTTTAATATAGTATGTCAATTTAAATTTTAAATAATGACTTAGTAATATGTAATCCATTGTTAGTAAGGCCTATTTTATTATTTTTAATACCTATATCGTTTGTCATGATGCAATGTATCATTTTTAATTGTGTTTATATGTTTTCTATCTTTCATCTTTTTAAAAATGTATTTTCTAATGAGGTAATAGAATATTATTCAATAGAGTTTGAGATACAACTATTTTTAGTCTTGTTTATCTTTTTGATTTTGAAGCTCAAATGGTTAGGAATAGTGAAACATATTTTAAGTTAAAATTAAGGCTAAAATGCATAAAACCTCCTAAATTTTATATAAGTTATATATAACCTTCCCAACTTTTAAAATTTTAAATTAAAGACCTCAATATTTCATATTTTAATTATCAATACCTTACCGTTAAAATTGATATTAAAGTTAATAGTTTTTGCCATTTCATAATTTTTAATTTTTTTATTATATATCACTTCATTTAAAAAACTAACATTTGGCACTTGACATATAATTTTATTTTTTTTCAAATACTTAAATATAAAATATTTAAATAACAATTTATACTTGACATGTAATTTAAATTATTTTCTAAATATTTAAAAAATATAAAATATTTAAAATATTTAAAATGTTTATTTGACTATATTTAACTAAAAAATATAAACTATTTAAAATTATATATAAATTGTCAAGTGTTATATTTTAAATGACGTGGTATATAATAAAAAATATAAAAATTATCATATAACAAAAGTTGTTAACTTTTAATGGTAATTTTAATGGCAGAGGCTTGTTAGTTAAAATATGAAACATGAGGTTCATTAATTTAAAGCTTTAAATGTTAGGGAGATTATGCGCAATTGACATAAAAATTTTGAAATTTTGTATATTTAAACTTAAAATTAATAATAGTGTTTATGAAGAACTTCAAATTGTTAATATAAATAATAAATGTTATGAGATCGAGAAAATATTGTTGAAGTATTCACTAATTAGTAATATATTTATTTGGATCAAGCACATTTATTTTTAATTTAGGTTGTCTAGATTTTGTTAAATCGCAAATTTTTGAGACATATTTCTTGTTAGCATTAGATAACATTGGAATTTTAAACCTTGTAAATATATCAGTACCCTAAAACCTAGTCTCCAACTCTTATTGCTGTCCAATTTCTCTATTCACTCCCATCATACTATCGTTGAGATTTTTAAGTAACTTTTGTTAAAGCATCATATTGTTTGTAAATGATATTATTGTACATAGGGCCACTATACTAGTGGCAATTATTCCTCGCTTTAGCAAAATGTAACTATTTTCTACTTGTTATACATACTAATGTCTTGCTAGTGAGTAGTTTTAGTTTTTTAAAATATTGGAATGCTTTGGAATTATATTAATATATATAAAAATAAAATTGTCTTATGAGACTTGTGTTTTCAAAAGGTCATTTTTGGAAATTATAATATCATGTTCAAATCTTGAGAAATTGTGATTTGAAAATAATTATGGAATTTGAAATTGACCACTTGTTGAGTGTTGAGCACAATGCATATCATGGAAATTAGTGAGTGGATTGTTTTAGTTACCATCATGTGATGAGGCCTTCATTAATGTATAATGGTTGACTTTTGTCCCATCATTTTACTGAAGGATTTACCCCAACAATTTACTATGAGGCTGCAATACCCCCACCTATTTGCTGAGGGAGAATGAACCCATGATCTGATCATGTACTCTATAGATTTTAGCCAATTCATAACACTAGACCGATCAGCTCTTTGAGTGGCCAGTCATATGGTAGTTATCACTAACCCATGGGTTAAGTCAATAGGTATAAGGTAGTTCGGTTAGTTTGATGGAAGAAACTGTAGTGGTTTCACTACTGGTAAAAAGTCCTTTAACGACGGTTAAAGGTGACCTTTAACTGCGATTTTGTGAGCAGCGTGAATTCTACCATCGTTATAAGTCTATCTTTTAATAATAGTTTTGTAACCACCGTTAAAGGCATGTCTTTTAATGGCTGGTACAAAAAAATTGACATTAAATGTATAATATTTAACGGCAGTGACAATGAAAATCGCCGTTAAAGGTCATACCTTTAACAGCGTTTTTGGGTAAAAAAAATGTTGTTGAAAGGTTAATTTTATTTATTTTTCTTTTTAATCTTTCCATGGTGGTTCTCAGTTTAACTACCATGAAAAGTTATATTTTTTCCAGTTAATTTTATATTTAATATCATCATGCATTTAGAGTAACTAAGACAAATCAATTTCTAGGCAACAAAGTATGAAGTCAGCAATGCGAAAATCCAAATTAAATGGTAATAAAATAATCCAAATTGGTAATCTTTCAATGAACCAAATAGGTGTTTGTACATCATATATAGAAGAAGGAAGTGGTTGAATGATCATATACTAAACAAGTTAAAAGGCTATTGCCTAAATATGTATAAAATATTTTGACAAGTAATTCATCTTCAAGGAAAGTTTAGAAGTTTTGTTCTTGCCAAATTATCCCTCACTTATATGATTAGATCATCTTCATAACTCATGTTATTATCGAACGACTACAAGTTAGACGTAATAGCTAAGTATTAAATATATGAATAAATTGAAGAATCACTAAATATTAATCGTGTCATCTTCATATCTCAGGCAAGTTCTTCATGAGTCATATCTCAATCATCTCATAAATATAGCAAATTACTTAATATCCGTACTCAACACTGCCAGATTGATGGCGGTACTAACAAAGTGAAAAAATAAAAAGCACATTAGGTACTAACTTTATGTATAATAAATTTATGAAAACTGAAACTTAATTATTTGAAAACAGTTACTTGAGAAAAAAATCTCTGTAGGATTAGTACTATGTGGATGAATTCTAAAAAGATTGACGCCTTGCATAGCCCTATTACCAATTGAAAAAAAAATCATATAACTTGGTAAATTGTATGATTCTTAAAACTATAAAGAAACAATCATGTGTTGATTATGGATACAATGTCAGAATTTGGCTGTCTAAACAATGAATCGAACCATTACACCACATTACCTTCAAGGGCAATGACAAGTTGAGTCCAATGCATACTACAAAATATCAACAAAGTTATATATGATTTTATTATAATATGTATATGTGTGTGCCAAGTATAAGAGTATATTTACCTTTTAATGTAAGGTATAAAATATATCCTCTTCTTGATTTGTATCATGACATGGACCATGTACATCATCCTAGACCTCCTATTGTTGTTGTCTCTTGGACCCTTTATGGACACATGAAGCCATATATGTCTCCTTTTGCTTCATCCAGACATTTGCAATAGAAGTGTCTATTGTTCAAAAGAGAAAAGAGTCAGTGTATGAATGATAAAATATAAAGTATTAAAATAAATTTATAACTTACAATATCATATTCATCTAGACATGTCTATAACATCATTTACAACTTTATTACATCAATAGACATGTACAACATTTATTTCAAATCATTTACATAAATGGGAAACTCATATAATTCATGCTAGGACATCAACATGTCTACTCTTCTTCTTCCATTCCTTAGCTCTTCTTCATACATAATTCCTCCATCATATTGAACCTATTAAGTTGGTTATGAGAGGGTAAGATTCTAGAGAATCTCGATAGTAAACAGTACTACTTACGAATGTAAGATGTATGGTAATGTATGATATGCCATTTTACTTATACTTTCTTTAGTTAGTGACATGCTATCATGCTTTATGCTTTGTATATAATACATGGCCATATAAAGCATATTATAAACAACATTTTCATAAATATTTCTGTCACAAAATCGTTTAAACATGTCAAATATCTCAATACATAATCACACTATATCAAACACATAAAGGGGTAAGTTAACTATCTTATATCATAGCTTTCTCCTTTGCTCATGATCATGCTCATCTCCAAGGCTTCCTTCCTTTTTTCTCTTCCCTTTCTATTTTCTCTCACTTTCATCACTTGGTCATGGCATGCTTGAAGGAGGGGAGGGGCTATTTATAGGCTAATACAAGGTTGGATCAATAGTTAGGATTTAATCTCAGAATAGATGGCCAAGATTGCATCTTGAAAATCAATGGCCAAGATTTATCCACCTAGCTTGCTTACATCATTAATTCCCTTCCATGACATCATCCTTGTGATATCATTTGCTAGGTGGAATGCTAGGTGTTGCAATCTTAAGGGAAGAAAGAAGATAAGATTGAGTCTTGATCCTTGATTTCTCTTAACAAGTTAGATTATGCCACTTGTCTTCATTTAATTAGACCACATATCTTATGGATTTGGCATGCTCTAATTGGTCCACCTAGTAGTCACTTATCCTCTTTCTATTGGTCCACATAACCATTAGTTATCATGACCATATCTACTTGCATCATTACATGATATTTTTCATTATTACATAATCTTGCTCATCATTACATAATCTTTCTTGGCCAATACAAGTATTGCATATATCTTGCTTGCATCATTGTTTCCTCATCCTGGCATCATCCATAACATCAAGCTTACTTCTCCCTTGCATCATCCATACACATGGAGCCATCTTAAAGGAAGAAGAAGCAAGATCAAATACTAGCCCTTAGATTTAGCTTACTCTCTAAGTTTACTTTACATGGCTCATATTTATTTAAATTTCTTAAGGGCTTTATGTAGCTCAAAAGATTCCCCTATCTACTTCATAAACATTCTTTAATTAGAGGAAAATTTTATGAATTTTCTTGGGTCATAAATCTTCCTTTAACTATTTCTTGTTAAACTTCTCATAAAATACCTTTTACCGACATTCTAAACTTTTGACATTTCTGTAGCTCATATTGTAAACCTTTCAGGGATGAGATTAATTTTATAAACTACTTTAGTCTCTTAACTATTTATTCCCTATTTTTATGTATATTTTTAGGCCTCGTCATGACTTAAATAATTATATCTAGATAAATACCTCAAACTAAGCTATCATACTAAAATTTCCATTAAAGTCACATGAGGAGTATTTTTGTTATTTCTCTTCATAAAAAGGCCTTTATGCCTTGTTTCCCATTTTTTAGATTTTTTTTTATTTTTTTTGAATATTTTCCATAATTATCCCTATTGGCGAAAAACTTTTTGAAATTATGGGTTTACTCCTACTCAGGCTCAACCTTATAAACTATCACTTTAAGGTCTCTACCTCAACCATAGATATGTAACTTTTCATTTTTCTCTTTCTAAGCCATGGGACTCTTCTAGAGTCCTTAACTTTATTTACACATTCGCCCCTAAGAACTTTCACTATTTGCAGTTTAGTCCCTGAAAACCCTCTATATTTCTAGGACTTCTACTTAAAGGGGCCTGTAGCCTACATATTTTAGGCTATTTTATAGGCTTTTATGCCTAAAAGTTAGGGTGTGACAATAGTCCCTTTGTGTGTCATAATATAAAAACCATCTTGTTCCCCATTTCCTTGGTGTGCTTAGGGCTAACGCCAAGATTAGATTGTTAGGATACAAACTTCTCTTTATTGTCACTACCCTTCCTACTTGTCACCACAAGAGAACCTTGAAAATATGAAAGAAATTACTCAAGATAAACTACATGTTAAATGTCCCTTGAAAAGAGTAAGTGAATATTTTTTACCTCTAAACCTTGGTTGATAGTGGAGAAGCCCATCATCTTCATGGTTTGGAGGAGTATGGCATCCATAGCCTCACTAAGTCTCACATCAATAGCTTGCTAGAGTTTGGTATCCATATCTTGGCACATCCTTTGCAACTCCATTTGATGATGGGCAGTAAGTTCATCTCAAACCTTTTGATGCTATACAGTAAGTTCATCTTGAACCTTTTGCAGCTCATCTCTAAACACTATGTCTGTAGAGGTTACACTTCTTCATGGTGCGGAGCCAAAAATCTCTTTTCTAATAACTCTATTGAGGGGCTTTTTTATTCGACATGGGTGGTTAAGCCTCCCAATAACTATCTCTAAGATGTCCATCCTTTTTTAAGAACAAAAAACCCTTAGGTTATTTGTTCCTCCAGTGCATCCTAAAGCATACAAGTAATCAACATAAAATAACTGAAGAGCACATAATAATGTATATATTCTTACTATTTAAATTAATTACTTACAATCATTTTAAGAATAGTAGCAACCTTTGAAGTGATATATTGTCCCTTCTTAACTCTCACCGCCTTTCATTTTTGTTGGCAAGATAAACGTTGGATGAATGTAGAAGGGTCTAATATAGCAGATGTTGCGTATCCTGCAACTGCTCTTTCATCATTTTGCTCTCTAGAATTCTATACCCCCGAGACATGTAATACTGGTACATATTCTTCTTAGCTATTTCCTGATTCATCTTACTCATAGCCTATGAAAATGAAATAAAGTAGATTAGTTATCAAAATGTACATTTATTAATAACTAAGTTTATTAAAATGAAATAAAGTAGATTAGTTATTAAAATGTACATTTATTACTAACTAAGTTTATTAAAATGAAATAAAGTAGATTAGTTATTAAAATGTACATTTATTACTAGTTAAGTTTATTAAAATGTAATTTTATGCACATCAAACCTTATAAGTAACCTCTTCCCGTAGTTGACAAAATAGTGTCCAAGCTTTGTCACTAACACTGGGGTATATATCCTTTGGATGCTCTCCCATCTTACTTTCTTAGAGGCAATCCTTTGTAAAATTGGACTTAAAGTCTCTCCACCATTTATCACATTGCTTTAAGATGCGATACCTCATGCTTACTGTAGCTAGAATATCAAAATGTTACTGCATTAAATACAAAAATAAATAAAATAAAGCCACAATAATGGACAAAAACTATTAATAACTAAATGTACATTTATTACACATAATAAACAATACCAAATGATAACCAAATCCATCAAACTTGCCAATCAAGTTTCTTGTTAAATAATTAAATAACTTAATTTATTAATAATAAAAGGTATTGACTAAATGAATAGGATTAATCAATAAATAAGCACTATATAAAAATACATCCACAGATTTGAAAAAAATACAAATTAGAATAATATTACTTGAAGAAATTGTATCACATTACAAATTCTTTCTATCTATTAGCTCTTTTGCAAGTTCACAAATCTTCATTCACCACCACAATTAAAGGCTTATATACCTGACTTTGCATGGAGTCAAAACCAAATTCATACCTCTAATATTCCTCATCCTACATAATTTGCACTTCTTTTTTGTTTTGCTTATATCATGGATACCTTAACAAGACAAAAATTTACTCATTTTTTCTGTTCTTATTCTTTTACATTTACCTATTATTTCTACATGATTCTCATAATATATATATAGATCTCTCATCAAGCAGGAAATTCACTTGTTCAATTTATATTTAGATGGGAAAGAGAGGGAAAGAGAAGAGAGGAATTTAATTTCCTTCCAACTCATTATAATTTTCAGTCTTATAATTACAACCTACCCCCAATTTATAGACCTAAGAACCCATTAACTAACTCTCCCCCTTTTATTACATCTTCATAGCAAAAGCACAATGACAAAATGCAAGAGTTTAAAGTAGACATAAGAATTAAATTAGATAGTGAGACAATAATCCCAACAAATAATCTCAATACTCAGACAAAAGGAGACAATAATGTTCTTTTATGTATATGCATTAATGTAGAGAAAAATGTTTACAATAAAATGCAAATGTTTCAAACATTTATTCTCTTATCAAGGGACTTATGGCTTTCATAATGAGTTACAGCTTACAACTTTGAAGGGACTTAAGACTTACGAGCTTTCATGACAATTTACAAATGTTTCAAACAATAAAATGAGTAAATAAAGAAGTTAAATGGTGACTTATGGTTTTCATGACAAAGAATGACATTAACGACAAAAGATGGGCACTAAAAATAGAAAACAATACCAAAAAATGACTTTCATCTAAGTCTATAGTGGTGGGTATAAGAACAGGACCATAAGTGGTTGTGAAATACTCCACTCGAGTTTTTTGAACTCAGGTGAAATACTTTTAATGGTGGTTTTCTTCAAAACTACCATTAAAAATTATCTTTCATGACTGTTTTTATAAAAACTTCCATGAAAGGTGCTTTAAATTGGGATTTATTTATAAAAATACCACTGCCTTTTTTTTTCACGGCTATTTTGCTTATAACCGCTATGATGTAGCGTTCTGATAAGTGGATTTTTCTAATAGTGTTTATCCATTTGATTATATTATGATGATATGTTATTTTATATCTATTGTACTTTGTTAACTTTCTCATTTGACTCCTTACGAGTATATATTGGTATGTATGATGAGTATGATTGCAGGTTACTGAAACGTTTGTTTCACCCCATGGTTATTAACATTTTTCAAGTGACAATCTCATCTTGGGACCTCAGGGAAGGTTTTAGAGGCTTGATTAGCGTTATATCAATTGTATAGCCTCCTCCTTTTGATTGACGTGTGGAATAGTTGTATATTGACACAATATGGCTCATTCTACATACTCTAATATGATATAATACTTTATTTATGTTTGATTATGGGAATACGTCTTGAGAATGATATTTTCAATATCCATGATAGATTTTTCTAAATTATTGATTACTTCCTCAATTTTATTAAAATTGCATAGACTATCACACTATTTTTGAATTATCCACATTTTAATCTAATTGTTAATATCATTAAAACTCTATAATTACCGTTTTATTAATTAATACACATATTTATAGAAAAGTATAATATTTATAATATAAAATCAAGTTTACTCTAATATCTATCTAGTTATAATATACAATTTAAGATTGAGCAATTTATATTTTCTAAATAATTTGACTCATCTTATTCTTTTTCTATCATAATTATTTGTCAATTAAGAAAAGTC
Source organism: Leucaena leucocephala (assembly GCA_037074615.1). Lineage (NCBI taxonomy): Eukaryota > Viridiplantae > Streptophyta > Magnoliopsida > Fabales > Fabaceae > Leucaena > Leucaena leucocephala. The sequence goes on from CM073527.1 coordinate 5,409,775, forward strand.
TTTTTATAACTATAGGAGTTTTTGTTTTAGATTTTAGTAAAACTCTTTTCTATTATGGTTAACTCTTTTAGAATTAAGAAAATTCATTTATAACCACGATTATATTGTTATGGATTTATATTATGAATAATATAGGTCCAAGTAATTAATAGTAGTTATAGCTTAGGAGAATTTTATAGAGAATATATCCCAACAAATATTATTGCAACCGCTAATCACAAGTCGGCCTCCTGAAATGCCTAGGACTACAATCATATGTAAATGGTTTAGTGTATTGACCATGCATATTGATTTTTGGTTAATGGCCATGTTGGTCTTATATCATGTTAATGTGTACTTGTCACTGAACATGTGTAATTAAATTATTCTAATGTAGTTGCTGTGTTTTGGTTAATGTCTACTCTAAAATTGTTTTTGTATATTCTAGAGTTGTTAGTATGAATACTTTATTCATTATATTAATACATATATCGTTGTAGTTAATATCTATATCATTCTAGTTAATAATACTTACTTATTTTTAGTATAGTAAATGTCACTTTAAATTCTAAATAATAACTTGATAATATTGAATCCATTGTTGGTATCACTTATTTTATTGTTGTTAATCCCTATATGCTCTAGTTAATAATGCATATTTATTTTTAGTACAATATGTCAATTTGGATTCTAAATAATGACTTAGTAATATCAAATCCATTGTTAGTAATGCCTATTTTGTTGTTAATACCTATATCATTTTTCATGATGCATTGTATCATTTTTAATTTTGTTTATACATTTTCCATCTTTTATCTTTTTAAAAGGGTGTTTTCTAATGAAGTAAGAATATTATCCAATTGAGTTTGAAATAAGTCTATTATTATTCTTGTTTATCTTTCTGATCCCTATATTTATTTAATACTTAGGACTAGTCAAACCTATTTTGAGTTCAAATTAAGGCTAAAATATACAAAAGCCAGTTGCACATAATCTCTCTAACTTTTAAAATTTTAAATTAAAGACCTTAATATGTCTTGTTTTGATTATCAAAATCCTACTGTTAAAATTGTTGTTAAAGTTAACAATTTTTTCCACTTGATAATTTTTATATTTTTTGATATATTATTTCATTTAAAACATAGCATTTGGCACTTCACATATCATTTTTTTCAAATACTAGAATATAAAATATTTAAATAACACTTTACAATTGACATGTAATTTAAAGTATTTTATAAATATTTAAAAAAATATAAAATACTTAAAAAAGAATTTAAAATATTTATTTGATCATGTTTAAATAAAAAATATAAATTAATTAAAATTATATGTAAATTGCCAAGTGTTATTTTTTTAAATGATGTGGTATATAATAAAAAATATGCAAATTATGATATGACAAAAACCGTTAACTTTAACAGTAGGGGTTTGTTATTCTAAATATGAAACATTAGGGTTAATTTAAAGTTTTAAAAGTTAAGGAGATTATATGCAATTGACATAAAGTTTATGTGATTTTGTGTATTTAAGCCTAAAATTAATAATAGTGTTTAAGAAAAACTTTAAATTGTTACTATAAATAATAAATGTTACAAGGCACAGAAAATATCATTGAAGTATTAATCAATTATTAATATACTTATTTGGATCAAGCACATTTATTCTTAATCTAGGTTGTCTAGATTTTGTTAAATCGCAACTTTTTAAGACATATTTATTGTTAGCATTATTTTTATGTGTTGACCCCATAATATGGTTCAGGGCAATGATTTCATGAATTAATCTCAATATAAAAGTAAAGATGTCTTGGATTATATCCCTAAGAACCAAAACAAAATGAGATATAAAACCATTAGTTTAATATAAATAAATATGCATGAAAATTTTCAAAAAACGTTCTTATATAAAAAAATATGCTCCATTTCTAAGGAACTAATTAATTGTTTATTTTTCTGAAACAAATAGAAACAATTAATTGGTTACTTAAATTATGTCTTTTCTCTCAAAATTTATCGCCTTTTTGTTAATGCCATTTATTGTCAAAGATTTTTAGCTATAAATGTTATACGTAATCATAAATCTTTGGTGAGTACCTAAATTGGTTCCCTTTTCTATCTTTGTCATATTTTTAATATATTTAAAAATTTTAAAAATATTTTTGTCTATTTATTTTGAAGAGTAGATTTTCTATATTTTTATGATTTATTTCAACTGAGTCAAATAATCTCAAGTATAATAAAGAAGAGTTTCTATCCATATCTAGAAGATAAGATGAAGCTTTTGATTCTATTAAGGCCGGATTCACTCCTTTTTGTCTAAGAGTTTCTTTTTAATCTTTTGTAGCCAAATAATTTTAACTTTTAGTTACAATTGAGTAAAATATTAACTTTAGCCGATAATTACTTGCAAGTAACCATTCATATATTAATTAGTGACATGGATAGTAAATTTTTCACTATTGTAAAATTATAATAATTAATTAGTGACCTAAACTTATGATCAATAATTTTAAGAATGGAAATCCTATAAAGACTTTATCATATATTATTTTAATCAATTAAATAATAATTTCATATTAAAAAAGAATAGCTGAGAATTTCAAGCAACTGTTTTTTTGTTTTTGAATAAAGTTGTAAATAAAATAAAAGAATTTATAGAATTTAATATTTCTTCATCTAAATGAATTGAATTGTATGTAGTCAAAGATTATTTAAAAAATGAGTTGTATATTACTATAACTTCTACTGCTAAACATGTTATGAGATTAAGAGGGAGTTTATGAAATGTTCATGAAGAAAGAGTTGTATATTTTTTTTTAATTTATAATATATGACTATCATAGTTTTATTTATTTTCTTATTCTCCCCCAACACACTACGATGGTCTTAATTTAGTCAAGTCAAATTCCCTTTGTATAATATTGTTTATCAATGGATCTACTTGCGAGGTAATTTAATTTTTTAATTTTTGTATTTAAAGAATTTCAATTTTTTAATACAGTTGAGTAAAATATTAAATTAAGATGATAATTAGTAATAATTATTTATATATTAATGAGGGATAGTTAGTCATAATAAACTCATGACCAATAATTTTAAGAAAGGCATTCCTATAAAGACTATATCATATATTATTTGAGTCAATTAATTTATTTTCTATTATATAAGGAATGATATTGATGGCAATTAGGGATAAACATTAAACAAAAATAGCTTACTGTTTCAAACTTTTTTCTTTTTTCTTTTCTGTCATCCAAACTACTTAATAAACCAAGAGACAAATTTAAACCATATATTTAAAAGAACTAAATTAAATAAAATAAAAAATTTCATCGAACTTGATATTTTTTCCAGCATCAGAGTGCCCTATCAGCTTGAATCTGCATGAAAATTAAAATAAAAAGATATTAAATAAAATAATCACAAAAGTGTTAAAACTATTAATAAATTAGCGTTTTTAATTTTATACCCATTACTAACAACCTCATGATGAGATCATTAAAATTTGTATATTTTATTAGGTAAAATTGACTTTCATGAAATTTAGCTTTCCTATTATCATGTTAAACCAAACAGATTAAACTCTTTGTTTGACTTGAGGAGAATAGAGAGAGGAGAAAGAAAAAATTTAATGAGTTCATCAATTTAAAAAAAGAAAGATAAGTACCGTTATAAAATTTTAATTAAGAAAAATGTGAAGAAAATTAGTTGAAATTAATTGAGGTGTATGTTGAGTAAAAGTCATATTATCAAATACTAATTAATGCTGTTTGTCTTATAAATTAATAAATTATGAGTATATGAACAAATATTTATAATTAACAAAATTATAAAGACCCAATAAAAAGAAAAAAATTATAAAAATTTAATTAAAATGAAGTGAAATTATATAGTAGCTTGCATTAGTTTTTTTCATGTTTACTGTGCTCTTGGCATCATTATTTAACGATAATAATTGATTTTTATGTTTTTCCCCATAGATAGAAAACATTATTTTGCATTCAAAGTTTTTTTAAGAAAATTCCTTTAACTTTTTCAACCAACTCCTTTGTGTGCATAAAAAAAAATATCAAATGAGTGGAAATAAGATTTTAATTTTAACCAAATTTCTTAAAATTAGTTAAAGTCAAAGATTTATGGAATGGATTTGTATATAACTTCTACCCCTAAACAGGTTATGTTATGAAATTAAGAGCTTGTTTATGAAATATTCATGAAAAAGAGTTGTATATTTTATTTTTACTAATTTGTAATACATACTTATCACGTTTTAATTTATTTCTTTTATTTACCTCCTCACTTCAATGTCTTTAATTTCAAAGTTGTATATTGTTTATATTTTCATAAGTAAAAACTAATAATTGATTTTTATGTTTTTTCAATAAGATAAAGAAACATTACTTTGCATTCAAATTCTTTTTTCTTAAAAAAAAATCCTTTCTAGTTTTCAATCCACTCCAAATCAAACCTGTATATATGATTTCAGTTTCAACCAAAATTTCTTAAAATTTTTTAAATAAGTTTTTTCTTGTTCAAAAAAATTTCTAAAAAAAGTTGACTTGAGCGTAGTCAAACATGTTATGAAATTAAGAGGGAGTTTATGAAATGTTCATGAAAAGTGTTACATATTTTTTCCAATATATATATATATATATATATATATATATATGCACCTATCTACGGTTTTATCTATTTTGTTTTTTCTCCTCCCTACAAGCTACAATGTCCTTAACTAAATGAAGTAAAATTTCAAATTTAAACTCCCTTTATATAATATTTTTTATCTTTTTATAAGTAAGATTTTGAGAAAATTAGAAAAAGACCCCTATTGAAATTTTTATTGGTGGGAATGACCTAAATCTGAATATTGGTACTCTATGCATGTAAAATTTATAAAATACTAATATTTTGTGTGTGAAAAAATTTATCAAGACCTTCTCACCTATAAAAATTTCAATAGGGGTCTTTTCATACCAATATAATAAGAATACACCACAATATCTTTCATAGTAAAATATCAAGTAAATCATTCTTTTCATCTACGGAAACAAGTTTGACTATATATATATATATATATATATTATTCCATAATTGACATAGCTCATTAAAAAAAAGGAAAATTTGTGATGAAATTTGTTATAAATCCTTGAAATTTTTTGTTTTTTAAGATCGTATGGACTACGAAACAATTTCAGTTCTCTCGAAGGTTTAATGAAATGGAAAAGGAAATGTAATCAAATTTATGTCCAGAAAAAAAGAACTTTGCCTATGAGTTCGACTACTACGTAACTAGCAAAACTTGTTCATACACTTGAAGGAGATTTTCGTCTCCATATCCATCTCCCTCTTATAGGCAACGATAAGTAGGATGATAAAAGGAAACAAGATGTTTTATGTCCATGTTTTTATTTTTCTGGAATGAATTTAGATTTCATAAAAAATAAAACAAGATTTCAAATATGGTAATTTATTTCATTCCCTTTAGTTAGTTTTTCTTAGAAGCAAACATGCTGCGATTTAGTTTTGCTTAGAAGCAAACATGCTACGAGCTTTTTTGTTTAGAAATTCTAAAATGATAAAAAAAAATATGGTACTTCATTTTCATTTACTTTAGCTAGATTCATGAAAGGGGTTATTTCTGAGCTCTTGTTTAGGCCGTCGGGATACCCTTAATATACACAGAAAAAGAAAACATAACCTTGTAACTTTCACTTATTTTATTGATCATATCACAGTGATACTTATGGTTAGCATGAGTATCAAAACTAAATTCTATTATAGCATGAGTATCAAAACCTTCACTCATCTATTTATTTTTTTCTTTCTTTTGTTTTTAAGAATTAGTAGAGCATTTAAAATATGTGAATTTAGAGACTAAACAGGGGGAATCAATGGATCTTCTAGCTCAATAATTTTTTTGTATTCAAACAATTTCAATTTTTAATTACACTTGAATAAAATATTAAATTAAGAGAATCATTAGTTAGTTAGTTAGTCACAATATAAACTCAAGATCAATAATTTTAAGAAAGAAAGTCCTATACTCCTATAAAGATTATATCATATATTATTTTATTCAAATAATTTATTTTATTTATTCAAGGAATGATGGAAATACATTAAAGAAGAATAGTTGACAATTTTAAACTATTTTCCTTTTGTTTTTGTTTTATTTATTTATTGCAATCCAAACTACTTAATAAATCTAAAGACAATAACTTACATTAATTTAAACTGCAAATTTAAAAGAAGTAAATAAAATAGAAAAAAGACTTCATAGAACTTGATATTCCTTCCAACATTATAGTTTCCCATCAACTTGCACCTGCATTGAAATTAAAAAGAAAGACATTAAATAAAATAATAAAAAAAAAGGTGTTGAAACTCCTAATCAATTAGCCCTTTTTTAATTGTTTTCCCCCATAACTTATTAGTTGTGATGGGATCATTAAAATTTGTCTCTTTTATTAGGTAAAATTGACTTTCTTAAAAAATAAAGGTTTATATGGAAGAGAGTTTTCCTATTCTTATGTTAAAACAAATAGAATAAGCTCTTTGTTTGGCTTGAAGAGAACGAAGGGAAGAGAAAGATGGGAAAAATTTATTGAGTTTGATTTTGTTTTTTAAAAAAAAAAGATAAGTGGAGTTATAAAATTTTAATAGAGATAAAACTGTAAGAAAAATTAGTTGAAAACTTTCAACCCCATTATTATCTATTTTTAAAGCAAAATAGATAAAACTTTCCATCTCTCTCTTCTCCATTCCCCTCAAACAAGAACAAAGGGTTAGAAAATTTAAAACACATAAAAGTATGTTAAAACAGCAAGCCTTATTTCATTAAATGATGTTAGCCATATAGATCATATATATTCAATGCTATTGTCCTATATTAATAATAATTTTTTTGAATATATGATAAACCAAAACATCTCATTCAATAAATATAATAAAAGTAACAAATTACCTGACATATGAATATGTTGTAATTGTTTAATTTTAGCTATAGCTAGCATTTTCTTCAATATCAAATTTCTTATTCTATGTTGAGTTTGAAGTCTCAGTAGTTTTATGAGTGTTACTACAACTAACATGCTCATTAAAAGTTGATTTCTCACTCTTGCTTAAGCTTGAATCTTGAGAAGAGCTCTTATAGGAATCACCATACCCCATAAGGTCTTCAATATCTTCCTTTTTGGGCCTTTGTTGAGAAGAGCTCTTATAGGAATCACCATACCCCATAAGGTCTTCAAGATCTTCCTTTTTGGGCCTTTGTTGAGAATCACTCATTTTCTCTCAACAAAAAATAATATAGCAACACTAAATATTTTGGGATTTATAATTTGTGTTTCTTCCTTATCTTAGTTTTTTCTTGCCTTCAATTGTGGAATTTGTTGTTGTATTTATAGAGATTTTAAACGTGTGTATGCAAATGAACATTTTTTTGAAAATAAATCTAAATTACTTGAAAATTTGATCAAAATTTTCTCAAGTTTTCTTCAAAGCCTTTTAAAATTGTTGCGTTTTTGTGAAAATCCCTTAATGAAGTTTGCTTGTTCATATAATGGTCAAAGGTAAGCGAAAATTGCCCGCAAATGTAAACCCTGTGAAGATTTGTACAAATTAAGAAGTGTATATATGCAAATGAAAATATTGTGAAAAATGTATCCAAATTTCATCAAATTAAACGTTTCACGCATCAAAAGTTTTAGAAGGTTTATGAAAGTTCTATTAAATATTGGTTAAAAGTTTATGAAATTTCTATTTCTAAATAACTTATAATATACATTAATGTTTATCTTAGTACTTAGATTCTATAATCCAAGGAAAAAAAGTTTTAAAAGCTTGACATAATTCATCGAAATTGTTTTTTATTTATGACAAATATATCAAGATATATAATATTTAGGAAAATCTAATTCATTAGTCCTTATTGTTTCACAAATTAGATAATGTGATTTTGTTTTCTTTTTATTATGTAATTTTAGTGCATATTTGCATATTTATTGATTAGAGTTTATATGAATACTAATTAATCGACACCGACACGTAAATTTATGAAATGAGCTGACAGCCATGTAGTCAAAGTCAAAGATTTATGAAATGAGTTATATATTATTATAACTTCTATTGTTAAACATGTTATGAAATTAAGAGGGAGTTTATGAAATGTTCATGAAAATGAGTTGTATATTTTTTCCAATTTATATATATATGCGCCTATCACAGTTTTATTTATTTTGTTTTTTCTTCTCCTTAAATGTCCTTAATTAAATTAAGTAAAATTTCAAAGTTAAATTCCTTTGTATAAAATTGTTTATCTTTTTATAAGTAAAATTTTGAAAAAAATAGAGAAAGCCAATATTGATGAGAATGACCTAAATTAGAATATAAAGACTCTATGCAAATAAAATTTGTAAAATATCGATACAATGTGTGTAAAAATTTATCAGCACCTTCTCATATAAAAATTTTAATGGAGGACTTTTCTTTAATTTTTTCTAAAACTTTTTAATTAGAATTAGAATTGTTACTTTTCTTTTACTTTCCCATAAAGTTAATTTTTCAAAAAAAAAAATTGATTTACTCTTCAGACAAGCAAGTAATATTACTCTATAGTATGTTTGGTATATTGCAACTAAGTAATATTAAAATCTCTCATCTCCTCTCACTTCCCATCCTCTTCATTAAAATCCCTCTCTTCCTCTTTGTGGAGTCAAAAAGACCCTATAAAAGAATATAAACATAAACAAAAATTAAAATGGAATGATATTAAATAAGAATAACAAATTAGAGTAGGACAAAGATAAAAATCAAACCAATATAATAAGAATATACCAAATTATCTTTCATAGTAAAATATAAAGTAAATCATTATTTTCATCTGCGGAAACATTTGACTTTATACAAATAAATATATATTATTCCATAATTGACATAGCACATTAAAAAAAAAACGAAATTCTGTGATGATTTTTTTTTTATTGCAAAAGCTCAAACACCACAAGTTTGTATAAAATTTGTTATAAATCCATCAAAATTTTTGTTTTTCTTGGTAGTATGGACTAAGAAACAATTTCAATTCTCTGAGGCTTAATGAAATGGAAAAGGAAATGTAATCAAATTTATGTCAAGAAAAAAAAGAATTTTAAATATGAGTCATGTGTTAAGAAATGACATTTTGGCTTCTACATAACTAGTAAAACTTTTCCATGGACTTGAGGTTCCGTCTCCTTATCTATCTCCCTCTTATAGGCAATGAGAAGTAAGATGATGAAGGAAGCAAGATGTTCTATTTCTCATATTTTTATTTTTCTAGCTTGAGTTAATGAATTTAGATTTCATAAGAAAAAAAAAGATTTCAAATATGGTAATTAGGGTTTATGTGATACTGATTAAGCGGCATGTAAGTTGCCACAAATATGTACCAAAATTGAAAATTATATTACAAAAATTGTTAGTTTTATATAAACATTCATGAAAATTTTCAAGAAAACTTTCTTATATACAAAAATATGCTCCATCTCTAAGGAACTAATTAATTGTTTATTTTTGTAGAATAACTAGAAATAATTAATTGGTTACTTAAATTATGTCTTTTGCTTGACATTTCTTATATTACGTCATTTTAGTGCATTTTCTCATAGTTTATTAATTAGATTTTATGTGAATACCAATTAATCCACACATAATTGCTACAAAATATAAAATAAGAAAATATTTTAAACATATATTATGTACATAATTCTTATATTAGGTGTATGTTAAGTGAAAGTCACATTATCAACTACTAATTAATGTCGTTTGCCTTATAAATTAATAAATTATGAATACATAAACAAATATTTGTAATTGACCAAACTATAAAGACCCAATAAAAAAATATTATAAAAATTTAACTAAAATGAAGGGAAATTATATAAAAGCTTGCATAATAATTTTTTAATGTTTATTGTGCTCTTGGCATCATTATTTAACGATAATAATTTATTTTTATGTTTTTCCCCATAGATAGAAAACATTTTTTTTACATTCAAACTTTTTTTAAGAAATTCCTTTTGATTTTTCAACCTACTCCATTGTGTGCATCAAAATATCAAATGAGTGGAAATGAAATTTTAGTTTCAACTAAATTTCTTAAAGTTTTATAAATGGGTTGACAACCACCTAGTCTAAGTTAAAATTTTATAAAATTAAGATGTTTATGAAATGTTCACAAAAAAGAGTTGCATATTTCTTCAATGCCTTTCCAATTTGTTGCATTTTTTGTGAAAATGCCTTAATGAAGTTTTCTTGTTCACATAATGGTCAAGGTTAATGAAAAGTGCCTGCAAATGGAAACTCTTCCGAAGATTTGTACAAATGTAGAAGTGTATATATGCAAATGAAAATTTTGTGAAAAATGTGTCCAAATTTCATGAAATATTTTACCAATTTTTTTTTTTTGGTTATAAATGAGGGTTTAGTGCAAACTAAATTAACTAATGGGAAACAATTCATAAGCTCTCTTTAGCCACTAATACCTCTAAACGAGGTGGGCAAGTTCCCAAAAAAGATGACCTGGATAATGCTTGTTTAGCCAATAAATCTGTAACCTAATTAACCTTCATAGGATAAAACATTATTCTGTATTTAAATTATTTTTTTTAAATTCCTTTCCCTTTTTCAATCTACTCCATTGTGTGAATCAAATGGGTTCTAAGAAATTAAAATCTCAAATGATTGGAAATTATATTTCAGTTTCAACCAAAATTTCTTATAATTTTCTAAATGAATTGACTTGCACTCAGTCAAAGATTTATGAAATGGATTGTGTATTACTATAACTTCTATTGCTAAATATATTATGGAATTAAGAGGGAGTTATATATGAAATGTTAATGAAAAACAGAAAAAGAGCTGTATTTTTTTTTTCTAATTTATGTTAATATACGCATATCACAATTTTATTTATTTTCTTTTTCTCTTCCCTACAAGCTACAATGTCCTTAGTTTAATCAAGTCAAATTTCAAACTCCCTTTATATAATATTCTTTATCTTTTTATAAGTAAATTAAATTTTAGATTCATATGTAAAAACATTTTTGACTTTATATATACATTTTATTCCATAATTGACATAGCTTGTTACTAAATAAATAGGAAATTTGCAACAAAAACTTTTATTTCAAAAGCTCATCCGTCCTAAATTTCATTCTAAATATGTCATAAAATTTTGTTTTTATTGGAAGTGCGGACTTTCATTTTCACCAACCAATTTCAATTCTCTCTCAAAAGGTTTAATGAAAATGGAAAAGGAAATGAAATTAATTTCTTCTCAAGCAAACAAAGGATTTCACCGTACTTTATTTTCATTTCTTATAGTCAGTTTTTCTGTGAAGCAAACACGCTGCTAATTTTTTTAAAAAAATGTTATAAAATAATCAACATAAATTGAGCGTCTCATATATGGCAATATTTATGAAATGGGTTGTGTATTTCCACAAGAATTAATTCTTGATTAATCAACACAAGAAAGAGATTGAATTTCATAGGGTAAGAATATTATACGTTTTGGTGCGTTTGACCTATTTTATTAAGTTAGTTATTTGTTAAAAATATGTCTTAGATTTTCTAAGATATTACTTTTAATTATTTACATTAGAAATTAATTATGTGATATAAAACTCTCTTAATATGTTTAATCGATTAAAAAATTGGGGAAAAATTATGAAGTTATGACATAAATAGATTAATATTTTATATTTAAAACTAAAATAAATTTTTACTAATTTTTATATTTAGGATAAGAGGGAATATTTTTATTTTTTTATCAATTATTATTTCCAAATTAACAACAGAATATTAGTCTAGAAATTATGAAAGGAAGTTACAGAGTAAATTATTCCACATAAATAATAAAAAATGGCACAAGGTATAGGGAAGTGCACTTTATTGGAAAATATGAAAACTTTTTATATTTTAAATTTCAAAATGTTAAGAATACCTTTAGGCTTTGTTTAGTTCAGCTAAGGGGAGGGTAGGTTAGGTTAATTTAAGGAAGGGTAGGGAAAGGTAGGGGAGATTAATTAATGATATTTTTTATTTGGTTCAAGAGGGGAGGGGAGGGGAGGAGAGTAGAGTTAATTAGAAGTTGACAAATATACCCTTATCTCTTTATTTAAATTTATTTACTCTTTATTTACAATATTCATATCAAAATTATTACTTTTTTTAATTTATAAATCTTAAATTTTTTTATCTCATTTATATATATAATAAAATTAAAAAAATTAAAAAATATGATAAAATTTTAGCATTGCTTCTTATTAATTTTATAATTATTATATATTTTAATATAATATATAAATAATTTATTATATTTATTAAGTTTTAGTAATTAAAAAAATTAGATGTGAAAAAAAAATAAAAAAAGGCTTGAGGGTACAATTGGAATTTTTTTTATATAAAATTTTTTGGAAAAGGGTTAAACCTAGGCACCCGGAGCTAGGATGCCTCCCCAAGTACTACGACTAAAATTACAATAAAGTGGTACTCCTCAAGGATCAAACATACTTCAAATGATCACATATATCACATATTCGCTAGCTAAAACTACAAACGATAGATAATTGAAAATTCTATCACAAACATTTATCATGCAAAGATTGGGTTTTCAAGATTTGGGCTTTTCTGGCCCAAAATATGCCTATTTGCGTTGTTCCTTGAATATGACATTTTTGCATAATGACGGATATAATTTATTTTTGTGGGTAAAACAATGGCTAATCTTGACCCATCGTCTATAGGTTTATCTGGTGAAGGGGTGAGACAAGTGACTATTTGGAGTTTGTTTGATTCATAGAAAGTATCACTTTGTTGTGGTTTCAATTGTGGTGTTTGAGGAGGCATCATAGCTCTCGGGTATCAAAGTTTACGCTTGCGGGTAATTGATGACTCATCTTACCTAATATTGGTATCATCTAGGAAGAAGGAAAGCTTCGTCATACTCTTATATCATTAGTGAGTCCAACCCCTTTATAAAAATTTTAACATAAAAAAATAATGACAAATATTATATTATTAAGTGAATCATGTATTGTCATACATAATTACATATAACATATAAGCTAAAAATATATATTACTAATTATGTAGGAAATAAATAATTTTAAAATTTATATTTAAACTTCGTATGATGGTTAAACTTACAAATTTACAATATAATATTTAAATAATATTGTTAAGAAAAATTATTATTAACACATCCTCATTTAAACTTTCATCAAAAGATTTAAAAGGTTAATTTTGAACTGACCTAATTAATGTCTTATTATTTCTTTCTTTATCCGTGATAATTTTTTCATGTGACTTGTACTCACCCTTTTTCATACTTTCTTTTTATTTAAAAGTTATTTAACTAATTTATAAATATTAAAAAATTTAATTAAATTATTTTCCTAAAATACCCCACTAATCATTTTTATTGAAAACTATTTCTATTAATAAAAACTCACAATTATGAGTGATGGTTTGAAAAAAAATGAATTTAGAAGATAAAGTAATTGAGTTTTTATATTTATAACTAAAATAAACTCTAAACTAACATCTATATTTAAGATCGAACAGAGTATTATAGTCTTTTTTATCTGCCTTCCAAATTTGCTTGTTCACATGGTCATAGATGTAATGTTCAGGTAAGTTTCATTTACCTAGATACAACCCATTTTCCCCCCTCAATCTGTTTATAACACCATACACACATGCCTGCACATATTATATATGCTATATAAATCATTCATTCACTTATATTATTTAGCTAAATTTCTCTTTTAAACTTTATTATGAATATCTTCATAACCTTTTCCTTTTAATAGAAACTTTAATGAGAAAATGTTATTTTAAAAACTGAGAGTGCATGCCATTTACAGTAACAACTTAGGAGCCCTTAGCCCACACTTGCTTTTGATTCTTTTTTCCTTTTGATCCCCAACCATGGTATTCAAATCAAATTTGGATTGTATGGTCAAACCAATGAACCAATTAAACCATTTTCTTTGATCAATTCTTTCAAGAATTTTGGACCAATCGATTAAGTTGAATTACATATATGTATATATATACATATATATATATGTATATATTTCTCTTTTGGTAGAACTTGAAAACAATGTCGTTTTGGGTTAAAAATTGGGAAAACCTATTTACAAATACCTATATCATTTAATTTTATTGTGTTAGCAAAGTTAAAAACCCCGATATAAGAGCTAACAATACTAAATAGGACAAAAATTAAAAGATTTAATTAAAAGAAAAAACACATGGTATAAAATTAAAATTTTGAAAAAAAATATAGGTATATACAAAATAATTTTCCTTAAAAATATAACAAGTCGTTGAATTTATGTTTTAATAATTTTATTAGATTATAGGAAAAATAATATAAAAAGACTCTAAAAAATAGAAAAATCTGAATTGAGACTCTAATAAAAATAACAGAGAGGTGTGAGGACCCATTCTGGAATTTTTGAAGTTATAGATGAAAAGACCAAAATGCCCTCCATTGTTTGCTTCTCCCTCACTCTTCCATCATCAAACATAGTGGTCTGTTCAAATATCGGCATGGCCACCTCTACCACTACTCCTAAATTTCTCTAGTCACATGAGGTTTGACTACATTTGAAGGACTCCACCCTCCATAATCATCGTTCCCTTCCTCGCTCATACCTCCATCATAATTTCTTCACATTCCTCTCTGAAGAATTAATTGACGCATGTGTGGTAAGGATGATGGTTGCAGTGTAACATCAGTAAGAAGAAGGCAAATGCACATCGAAAAAGAAGGCAAAGGTTAGAGGGTGCTTGCCAATCTCAGTCTCAGTTGCAACCTCTCCCTTAATGGGTTGCAAATTATGTGGTTGCAAATTAGAGAAGCTATTTAATTGATTGCTATATGTGGGAACATTCCAAAAAATGCTAAAGTGAATTGTAGTCTTGCTAATAGATAGTGTGAGAGACGAGTTTGACTATAACCTACAGTTGGAACTTTCATTGGAAAATTCTTCTAAATTGGATGTGACATCAATATCTATATTGGATTAGATCCTAACTATTCTATTCATTCAATATGCTTTCATTCATATTTTGGCATATATTCTTTAATGGGTTTTGGATATTCACTCGTTATGTGATATATGTGTCTCAATACCTATTATTTCAATCTTTATTTCGACTCTCAATGAAAACACCACAAATTCTTCCTATATAAGCCACTATAACTTAGACTCACATGATGAAAACAAGAAATTCTCTCAGACAAAATTGGTTATGCTTCAGTCTAAAGTTCTACGTCAATGGGAATATATGGATGTTATGCATATGGTGTTTTTTCTACTGATAAAGTTCTAGCTTAATGGAGAATATATCCCAACAAAACTTGTTGGGCCTCCTAGAAGAACTAGGACTACAAGAGTTGAATCACAATTCCAAAACAAAAAGATACACCACTGCTAGTTTGAATCATACTTCAATCATGTAAATAGTTTAGTGTATTGACCATGTTGGTTTTTGTTTAATAGCCATGTCGATTTTTCATTAATGGTCTGTTAGAAAATAAACATCTCAAAGCAATATAATCAATCCAGATTATAACATACATGAACATAAAATATATATGAGATGCAGCGGAAGACTTAGAGTTTCCTCTCGTCATTAGCTTGATTGATTTGAGGAGAACTAGGATCAAAATAAGATACCTGTCAAACAGAGAACACTGTCAGATAAACAATAGTTCTTCCAGCTGGTGATTAGGCACAGTGATTGCAATTAGTTTTCTGCGGTCACTAGTGGGAAACCTTCAGAAGTGAGTTGAGGATTAGGTTTCGCTCTAAACTTAGAAAGTAATCTCACGATTAACTGAATTGTTAATTTCCACCATCAGAAAAGTAACCTTAAATAAACTGAGTTAATAACCCACCTTGGACTGGGCCCAATAACTACGGGCCACACTCATAAATATTTATTAATTATCCTAATTAATATCTAAATAGGTTATAATAAATAATAAATATCTCACATTCTCCCATTTGGCCTGTATACTCAATGCAATTGCCCCGTTTAGGTAAACTGGTGTCATGCTACAAGAATCAAGGCGATAAGTCCCTTTTTATTGGGTATTACCTTCCATGTATTATAGGTAGCACATCACTTAATGGGTGTCACATTATACATGAATTCAATGTTCATTGGTTCATATTTCAATGTTTATCAATTTCAATAACACAAATGTATGCAATCACAATTTGAAATGATAAACCACAAAATACAATTTCATTGCTCATACCTCCACTAATCAAAAGTAGGAAGAAGTCCCATATGGGGTACATATGTGATAAAGATGTTCAGCTTTAACCCTTTCATAAAAGGATCAGCCAACATATCTAATGTACTGATGCATTCAACAGAAACTTGGCCATCTTGAACTCTTTATCTCAAGCAAAAGAATTTAAGCTCGACAAACTTGCTGCGACTTTTATTCCTTTTGTTGTTCATTATGGCCACCACAACTGTGTTATCATAGTATATTTTGATTGGCTTAGAGACTGAATCCACAATCTTAAGCCCAACAATGAAATTCCTTATCCAAATAGCTTGTGAACTTGCTTCAAAACATGCAATGTACTCAACATCACCGGTAGAAGGAGTTATTTGAGTTTGCTTAGTGCTTCTTCATGATATAGCTCCTACCAATAGGAAGATGTAACCAGATATAGACTTGTTCATGTCTACGCATCCTCCAAGATCTGAAGCTGAGTATCCAATTATGTTCAAACTGTCTGTTCTCCTATATGTGAGCATGTAGTGTTTAGTGCCTTGTAGGTACATAAACACCTTCTTTGCAGTTATACAATGTGCTTCCCCATGATTACTTTAGTATCTTCCCAACATACCCACAACAAAAGCGATATAGATCTTGTACAAACTTGTGCATACATCAAGCTTCCTACAGCTAAGGCATATGTGACCCTTTCTATCTGTTTCCTATTAAGCTCAGTTTTAGGACACTGATTTAAACTAAACTTATCTCCCTTTTCAATAGGAGCCACATTAGATGAACAGTTCTACATTCTGAATCGTTCAAAATTTTTGACAAGGTAAGCCTCTTGAGATAAGCCTACAAGACATTAGATTCTATCTCTATGGATCTTTATACCAATGACATAAGAAGCTTCACCCATGTATTTCATGTCAAAGCTCTTAAACAGAAACTACTTCACCTTACACAATAGTCCCAAATCATTAGTAGCAAGTAATATGTCATCCACATACAAAATCAAGAATATGATTTTACTCCTACTAGCCTTATGGTATATACAGTCATCCATGATGTTTTTAACAAAACCAAATAATGTGATCACTTCATGGAATTTCAAATACCAATGCCATGAAACCTGTTTCAAACCATATATTGATTTGTTCAACTTGCATACCAATTGTTCCTTACCTTCTGTCACAAATTCCTCAGGCTGTTTCATGTAGACTTCTTCCTTCAGTTCACGATTGAGGAAAGTAGTCTTTACATCCATCTAGTGCAACTCTAAATCAAAATGGGCAACTAATGCCAAGATGATATGGAATGAATCTTTCTTAGATATACGTGAAAATGTTTCACCGTAATCGATTCCTTCTACTTGATTGAAGCCCTTGGCAACTAACCTAGCCTTATATCTCTCGACGTTACCTTGTGAGTCTCAGTTTTGTAAACCTATTTATAGCCAATGGCCTTAGACCTAGTAGGTAACTCTACAAGTTCCCAAATATGGTTGTTTGCCATGGAATTCATTTCATCAATCATAACATCATGCTATAACTTAGAGTTCACACTCTTCACAGCCTGAGTAAACGTTGAAGGATAATTCTCAATACTTACATCACAGTCAACCTCAGCAGAATATACTACATAGTCATCAGGTAATACCGATCTCTTTTCTCTAGTTGACCTCCTTAATTCAACCTCTTGGGTTGATCCAGGTTGCTGAACAGTGACATCCTTTATCACATTTTGTGGTGGTTCCACTTGTGTGATAGGTTAACTATCTGGTATGTTATATCTTTTTCAGCACCGTCAACTTGAGCCACATGATCTACATCATGTTTAATGTCAATCCCAACAGTGGGATGATCATTAACTATTGATGTCCCCTCATGAATAATGTTAGTTGTTCGCTCTATGTGATCATCTAATAGACAATCACTACCACTAATCACATCATTCTAAAAAAACTTAGCATTCCTAGACTTTATAAACCTTGTAGAAGGTGGAGGACAATAAAACTTATAACCCTTAGACCTTTCCGTATAGCCTACAAAGTAGGCTTTAATGGCCTTATGATCTAACTTCTCTTCTTCTGTGAATTATACACTCTCACTTCTACAGAATAACCCCATACCTTCTAATAATTTAAACTCAGTTTCCATCCTTTCTAGATTTCAAAGGGTGTCTTGGACATTACCTTTATTATAACATTGTTCAATATGTATGTGGCTGTCTTGAGGTGCTTCCTTCCACAAAGAAAATGGCAGTTTGGAGCTACTCATTATGCTCCTAACCATATTTAGCAAGGTCTTATTTCTTCTTTCAGTTATACTATTCATATCAGGTGATCCAAGCATAGTATGTTGAGCTACTATACCTTGTTATCAAAGAAAATCAGCAAATAGACCTGCTGCTTATCCTTCACTAGTATATCAACCAGAATACTTACCACCATGGTCTGATCTCACTATCTTGATTGGTTTCCCAATCTATTTTTCTACTTCTACTTTATATTCCTTGAAAGCATCTAGTGTCTCACTTTTATTATAAAGCATGTAGACAAACATGTATCGTGAGTAATCATCAATAAAAGTGATAAAGTACTTTTGACCATGTGCAGTCAAATCAGGGCAACAAATATCCATGTGTATAATTTCTAACAAGTCAAAACTTATTTTAGCCCCCTTATGTGACTTATTGGTCTACTTTCCCCTTATGTAGTCCACACAAGAATCAAACTCTAAATGGTTTAAAGATGGAAGAATTCTGTCTTTATTTAACCTTTTGATTATGTCAATAGAGATATGACTCAATCTCCTATGCCATAAGCTATAAAAATTCTCATCGATGGCACTTCTCTTAGTACCACATGAAACAGAAAAAGATTGAGGCGAATCAGAAACAATTTTAAATAAGCTATCAATCATAACCAAATTAGCAATCAAAACAGAATTCTTTGTCAAAGTCATAAGTTTCTTAGAAAGAAATAGATGATAATTAAATGGAATGAGATTTGACATAGAAATCAAGTTCCTTTTGTAAGAGGGAACATAAAAAATATCGTAAAGTTCCAAAATATGATTATTTAAAAAAGTTATGAGAAAAATTCTAATGGCTTTCACAATATCTCCTCTCCCACTACCTGAAAGGACAGTTTTCTCATTAGGATATGGAGACCTACTTGATAGAAACCCCTGTATGGTAGTCAAAATGTGGATCATAGAACCAGTGTCAATTCACCAAGTATTATCGTTAACGCTATAAAAGTTGGATTCAAAAGTAACACATGATGAAAGCATACATCTCATTTCCACCATATGTTGCCTCATACCGCCAATACCTATAAGCCTTACATCATATAGTTTAGACATGATAGCACCACCTATTTGCTTGTCTGTCAGCTTAAATTGCTTATCTAAGGCTCCAGGTACCCTTTAGCTATGTCATACTTAGGGACTGCTCCCCTAATGCTCCTAGTGATCCTTTGTTATATAAATAAAAGAGACAAGAGGTTACTCTGCTCTAACATATTATACATTTCCTTTGCCTCTTTATCATCGGAGGCATCATCAGGTCTCAGAGGTTTATCAAATATCAAGGCATAATCTAAGTCCAAGAAATCGAGCTGCAGCAAAACATCAACTTTCCAGTCAGCACAGTTAATACTGCCATCTAAGTTTGTTTTATTGCTTGTATCAGCCATAATCCTGGGGGCAACAATTGAATATGTAAAATGAGAACTGACAAATGTAAAAATAAGTTCACAGTAAGAATTTGAAGCAATCACAAGTCACTGTGCCATGTATGCATGCTTAGCTCAAATATAGCATGCAAACAGTATAAATATGTATCACCAATATCTAGTTGTGGGCAAAGACATTAGCATAGCCATGTATTTATCTCAAATGATAGAATTAGAACACATTCGTAATTTTCCAATATATATGGGTTAATTAGAAAATAACAAGGCCATTCTATCCTACCCTAATTAAATGTACAATTATGAGATATATACCTATGGGCAAAGATAAATAATATCTATACATTTAATTACAAATGATATTTCAAATCCATATATGATTAATGAATGCATGTAACAAATTCAATAAACAAGGATGATATGACTACTCCTCAAAGAATTGCACGCTAACCACAAATATCATTTATGTGCATTAAAAATCTAAATATGCACAACTTAATGGAGAAATTAATTCTCCCCTAATTAAATGTACAATCATGAGATATCTTCCAATGGGTGAAGATAAATCATAACTATACATTTAATTGTAATTAATATTTTAAATCCATATGTGATTAATTAATGCATGCAACAAAATTAAATAAGGACGATGTGACTACTCCTCACAAAACTACATGCTAATCACAAATATCAATAATGTGCATATAAATCCAAATATGCACAATATAATGGAGTATTTAATAAATTAATTTAATGAACAAATATGACTAAACAATTTAATTTAAATTCTCCCACTATTTCATGCACCAAAAAATGTCTAATAAATTAATTTCAACTTAAAAGGCTTTTAAAAAATTAAATAGTTAATTTAATTGTCAATGGAGAAATTAGTATACAAAAGTAGGCAATTAAATAACATAAAAAATTAAAATTTATAAACACCTTTTTCCAAAATTAAAATGATAGATAAATTAATTTAAGCATTTACAATGCATGAAATAGTAATTAAAATTTTTCTGGAAAAATCAAATTAAATGGCCAAAATAATTTTTTGAAAATAAAACCAAGTGGCCCCATATACAAAAGTCTAAAAATAGAGCCCAAAATAATTTCTAGAAATAAAAATCCAATTCAGGTCCAAACACATTTTTCTAAAAGAAAAAAATAATTCAATAGCCCAAATTATGTCAGCATAGCAGGATTAAAAAAATGTAATTCTGGAGCAGCCCAGTCGCCTCAAGAATAGGAAAGAAAAAAAACTTCTTCGACCCACAAAGCAATGAAAAACGACCCAAATAACATTTTTTAAAAAAAAATGGTTCAAATAGCTGGCCCACGTTGATAAATGAAACGGTGAATTTTTTGGCTTAGGACAAAATGCACTGTTTTAGCCTTCATCACTACTGAGTGACCCAGTTTGCACACAACCCATAGCCGTGACTTCCTTTCCAGAGTAGTGGACGTCGGCAGTTTTTCTTAAGGGCATTTTTCGACAACCCTTTCACGTTGACTGTGATGACAATGGAAGTTAAAGAGCTTTTCACTGCACAGTCACTATGACCATGAGCTGGAAATTAAAGCCAACACAGTTTCTTGTGACGGTAGATTTTATAGTGCGATAATGGTGGGGTTCGTGGGGTGATTTCTAGCAGCTTAAGGCTCCTATTCTGGCGATCTCAATGGGGACTCAGCGTAGTACTTCCTTATCTCTCTCTCTACTTTCATGGCTGGGACTCTCTGGTTGTCAGTGATTGTAACGACAATTTTTCTCGCGATCTCTCTGTCGCCATTTGTATAGTAACAAATGCTCTCCCTCAATCTCACCATTCATAGAAGATTCAAGAAGAAATGGTTAACGGATAAAAAATAAAATAAATCTCTATATCCTATATTCATCTCATGAACACAAGATCAATAAGTAAGGTAAAAGTGATCCCAAACGAGGCTCTGATACCACATGTTAAAAAATAAACATCTCAAAGCAATATAATCAATCCAGATTATAACATACATGAACATAAAACCTATATAAGATGCAACAGATGACTTAGAGTTACCTCTCGCTATTAGCTTGATTGATTTGAGGAGAACTGGGATCAAAATAAGATACCTATCAAACAGATAATACTATCAGATAAACAACATGTTCTTCCAACTAGTAATTAGGCACAGTGATGGCAACTAGTTTTCTGCCGCACAAGTGGGAACATTTAGAAGTGAGCTGAGAATTAGGTTTCACTCTTGAATAAGAAAGTAATCTCACGATTAATTGAATTGTTAATTTCCACCATCAGAAAAGTAACCTTAAATAAACTGAGTCAATAACCCACCTTGGATTGGGCCCAATGACTACGGGCTACACTAAAAAAATATTTATTAATTATCATAATTAATATCTAAATAGGTTATAATAAATAATAAATATCTCACATGGTCATGTTGGTTATAGGTTAGCGGGCATGTTGGTTTTTGGTTAATGCATAAACTAAAGTTCTTATTTTTTATAAGTAGTGTATAGTCAATTTAAAGACCGTTGGATGATGTCATTGACAAGGGAAAATTACGTGGAAGCATCATGTTAATGCTTACTTGTTACTGAACATGTGTAATTCAGTTATTGTAACATAGTTGTTAGTTTTTCGTTAATGACTACTCTGAAGTTGTTAGTATGAATATATTATTCATTATATTAATACCTATATTATTCTTGTTAATACGTATATCATTATAATTAATAGTACATACATATTTTCATAGTAGTAAATGTTAATTTGGATCTAAATAATGACTTGGTAACATTGAATCCCTTGTTGGTAACCCTTATTTCATTGTTGTTAATCCCTATATGGTTCTATTTAATAATACCTATATATTCTAAACAATAACTTAGTAATATCGAATCCATTGTTGATAATGCCTATTTCATTATTGTTAATACCTATATCATATTTTACGATGCATTGTATCATTTTAATTTTGTTTATAGGTTTTCTATCTTTTATCTTTTCAAAAAGATGTTTTCTAATGAGGTAATAGAATATTATTCAATCGATTTTAAAATAATTCCACTTTTAGTCTTGTTTATTTTTCTGATCGTTCAGTTTTAATGGTTAGGAATAGCCGTTAAAACATATCTCCAATTAAAATTAATGTTAAAATAGACAAAACTCCTTAACTTTAGTTCAGCGGTACATAATATCCCTAACTTTTAAAATTTTAAATAAGGACCTTTATGTTTTATATTTTAATTATTAAGACCCTATCATTTAAATTGCCATTAAAGTTAATAATTTTTACCATGTCATAATTTTTATATTTTTAATTATATATCACTTCATTTTAAAAAAATAACATTTGGCACTTGACATATAATTTTAGTTTTTTTTCAAATACTTAAATATAAAATATTTAAATAACACTTTACATTTGACATGTAATTTAAAAATTTTCTAAATATTTATAAATATAAAATACTTAAAAAGTATTTTAAACATTTATTTGACCATGTTTAAATAAAAAATATAAACTACTTAACATTATATGTAAATTATTAATTGTTATTTTTTGAATGACGTGATATATAATAAAAAATATAAAACTTATGATATGACAAAAATTATTAACTTTAATGACAATTTATACATATGAATGAAAATTTTCAAAAAAAATTATTATATAAAAAAATATGATTCATTTCTAAGGAACTAATTAATTTTCTATTTTTCTAGAATAACTAGAAATAATTAGTTGGTTACTTAAATTATGTCTTTTCTCTAGAATACCTATCACAGTTTTATTTATTTTGTTTTTTCTCCTCCCTACAAGCAACAATGAACTTAGTTAAACGAAGTAAAATTTGAAGGTTAAATTTCCTTTACTAAGTTAAAGAAAAAAAGACCCAATAAAAGAATATAAACGTGAATGAAAATTAAAATGGAATGGAATGATATTAAATAAGAAAAACAATATTTTTTGTTTGCATTACTATGATTAACTGAGTAGGACAAAGATAAAAATCAAACCAATATAATAAGAATATATGAAATTATCTTTCATAGTAAAATGTAAAGTAAATCATTCTTTTCATCAGTGGAAACAATTTTAACTTTATATAAATATATATATATTATTCCATAATTGACATAGCATATTAAAAAAAACGAAAATTTGTGATGAAATTTTTTATTGCAAAAGTTCAAATCACCACAAGTTTGTCTAAAATTTGTTATAAATCCATGAAAATTTTTGTTTTTCTTGGAAGTATGGACTACGAAACAATTTCAATTCTCTTAACAGCTTAATGAAATGGAAAAGGAAATGTAATCAAATTGATGTAAAAACAAAGAAGAAGATTTCGCCTCCGTATCCGTCTCCCTCTTATAGGCAACGAGAAGTATGGTAATTCATTTTCATTTCCTTTAGTTAGTTTTTCTTACAAGCAAAAACATGCTGCTTGTTTTTCTTTAAAACAATTATAAAATGATCCACATAAAAAGGGTACTTCATTTTCATTTCCTTTAGCAAGATTTATGAAAGGGTTATTTCTTAGCTATTGTTTAGGCCTTATGGATACTCTTAATATACACAAAAAAAAAGTAAAAATAATGTTGTGCCTTTCACATATTTTTTTAAAAATAACTTTATTATCTAAAACATAACAAATTTATAAATTTAAATATGAACAGTCTAAATTAAATTTTGTTCATCATATCTCAGTGCTGCTTATGGTTAGTATCAGTATCAAACCTAAATCCTATTAAGGTCGGATTCACTCCTCTATTTATTTTTGGGAAAAAGATAGAAAAAGTCCACTTGAAAATTAAAAGGATGGATTGGGCATCTGAACATTGGAAAAGACAGATTGGGCAGGAGGCCCAATCTGTCTTTTGGAAATTCTGGGGCAAAGACTAAAATAGCCCTCATTAGAAGAGGATACTATAGTAACAACAAGGGAGGGCGCGAATGACAGAAGAAGCTTATGAAAGACGCCTTTGTTTGAGCTGAAGGTAAACAGGAGGAAGTGTAAGAAAATAGTTGACACAAATCTTGTTATTTTACTCCACTGGTAATCAGGTATGTTTTATTTACTATGGTTACTTTAGGAGAAAGAGATTGTCAAAATGATAGCGTCAAGTAGTTCAACAAAGCAGTTGGAGAAACTGCGAAGTATAACTTCCGCACACATATATAAGTCATTTGGGAAAGAACAATCGTTTGCTTCAGTACAATCATTTGCAAAAAAAGATTTGACAACAATGATTTAGGAAATACAATTCATTTGGGAAACAACAACATTTGCTTCAGTACAATCATTTGCGAAAAAAGTTTTATACTCTACAAAAAGTTATGTGCAATTAGTTGGGTTAATTATTATTCTTCTCATGGGATATACAACTTCACAAATGATATTAAGAACATCAACTTAGACATTTAATACTATGAGAAAAGTTAAGTGCAATAAGTTGGGTCATTTAATAGTCTATTAATGATTTCAAAAACTTGAGTTAAGAAATTTAAAAGTACGTAACAAGTAATTGATATTACTTTTTAAAGTTTGCAAACTCCTGTAATAGAATTTGCAAGTTCAGTAATTATTTTCACAACTTGAAGTATGATATTTACTTAACCGTAGAAAAATTGATAACCTCCATTGAAGCAACGAATTATGTGTTGTGGCTATCTTGTGAAGTGTTGATGATGATTGTTAGGGACGTAAGATTATGATAAATGCTTTGTTTGTTGCAGGTTAGTTGGGAAGATGACCTGTAATATTGTCTCAACATCTTCCAAAGAAATTTGTTGTTTTTTCCATGTAGGTGGGAACTTTGTATATAATATTGAAGGTGGAGTTAAATATAATGGAGGGGATGTGAAGGTAAAATGGATAAAGGAGGGGATGACAGTTGAAGAATTGAGGGCAATGATAGGTGGGTGGCTTGGTATAGATGGTAGTGCTTGTGTCATGAAATATACAGTGAAGTTTGATGAGAGAATATTATTAAATCTGAATGATGACAATGAAGTTTATAATTTGTTTAAGTTTAATGACAGCAGTGCACATGTTTATTTAGCAGTTGAAGTAACTGATAATATAGCAGAACAAAGGGATGATCCAGATATGTAAGTGAATTTTCTTGTGTTTATTTATATAAGTTGTTAATTATTTCATTGTGTGAATGTTTTTACAAAGTACATTTTCTTGTTGATAGTATTAAGGATTTGTTCGAACTGTCTGAAGAAATGTGCCCTTCTTTGTGGAGTGGGGATAACAATTTGGAGACTTTAGTTGAGCAAACTACTGTTGGAGTACAAAGGTCACAAACATCGATGGCTGCCATGAACTATGTGAAATAGAAGGAAGAGTTGGTTGGAGGGATGCATATTTTTGCAAATATGGACACATTTAAGAAGGCGTTACACAAGTTCAGTATTGCGCATCAGTTCAAGTACAAATATATAAAAAATTATAAGGATAATATGTATGTGAAATGTAAGGTTGAAGGTTGTCCGTGGCGTATTACTGCCAGAGTACTTGGCAAGAGCACACCTTTCCTACGCGTAACAAAATTCAGAAACAGCCATGTTCATAGTGCCCAAGACAATCTTAAAGTGACACATGGTGGAAGTGCTACCTTGACATCAGCAATTATAATTGATAAGGTGAGGGATCATGTAGACAAGCGTCCAAATGAAATAAGAAAGAGTTTGGAGAGAGATTATGGTGTGAAGTTGACATATAAGCAAGCATATATGGCAAAAGAAAAAGCATTGGAGGACATATATGGCATACCTGATCAATCTTATATGTTAATACCATGGATTTGTCAACGGTTGAAGGAAAATGATGACAAAACTGTGGCTAAATAGGTGGCTAGTGGGAACACATTTGAGCGTGTATTCATAGCCTATGGATGTTGTATAGAAGGGTTCGTTGAAGGTTGTAGACATGTCCTATACATTGATGAAACTCATTTAAGTGGACCCTACAAAGGGACGTTGTTGGCTGCTACTGCGTACGATGCAGACAATCAATTGTTTCCATTTGAATTTGCAATTGTGAAGGGAGAGACATTTGAGGACTGGACATGGTTTCTTGACATGATTAAATGAATAGTTGGTTCTATACAACTGAGAATTGTGTCTGACTGTCACAAGACAATAGCCGGTGCTGTCCAATTAATATTTAGAGGTGACATCCATGCATACTGTTATAGGCATGTGAAGGAGAATTTCAGCACACAGATGATTAAACTAAACATAGGTAAGAGAAAGATGAGTGGACAAGCAAGGGAAGATGGACTGAAGTTGCTCAATGATATTGCTTTTGCAAGGCTTGACACTGATTTCCACAAAGCATTGGAAAACATGAGAGCTTTCAATGAGCAGTTATATGTCTGGCTTGTCAATCATGGTGATGTAGAAAAGTGGGCAATGAGCAAGTTCCCATTTAAACGGTGGGATAATATAACGACTGCAACATCCTTACTTTTATACATCTTAGGGACCATTTAGTAGCATTTAGAACCACTTACAAGACCTTGGAAGTCCATTAGGCAAATCTGGAATTTTGCTCTTTCTCGGGTTACTGTTCATATGATATTCCAGATTACGTAATGAACTTTAAAACAATCATAATTAATTCTAAAAAACTCAGAATGAAGTGGTTCAAAGAGCTACGTGAAGAAAATATCTTGAAATTTAAGGTAAAAATAATTTCTAGGCCAAATGATTAGCCAATTGATATAGTTTATTCATTGAATTTTACTGTTCATTTGGTCAAAAACTCTGGAAACAGATTCTGGTCTCTTATTTTAGAAATTAATTTCTCTTGATACACACATCC
Source organism: Leucaena leucocephala (assembly GCA_037074615.1). NCBI lineage: Eukaryota > Viridiplantae > Streptophyta > Magnoliopsida > Fabales > Fabaceae > Leucaena > Leucaena leucocephala. Next base: position 5,437,590 of record CM073527.1, read on the forward strand.
AAATAACACGTTCTACCTATGCATTTAAATCTCTGGATGTGTGATACATGCTCATAAAATTTTGTGAAATAATTCCTTCATTTGCTAGATCAAACTGAAGCCACAACAAAACTGCTCTAGGACCTACTTTTTTACTATTTCAGTTTCCTTTCTTTTACTTCCAATAATTGTTTCAGCATGCACAAGCCATCAAATAAACTTCTCAACATTCATATATATCATGTACATATGCCATAAGTATTACAATAGTTTCATCACATAAATGGACACCTTACATGGCATTTACATATATAGACAATTTATAGTATATGCTAAAATCTCAATACTTCACTTCCTTTCTTCCATTCTTTAGCTCTTCTCCATGCATACCCTTTTCTTCATGCTTGACCTAAATTGGTTGGTTATGGGAGAGTGAGATTTTAGGGAATCTCAGTAGCAAACATTACCACTTAAATATGCAATATGGATGCTAATGCATGATATGTAAGTTCATTAAACTTTCTTTGATTAGTGACATGCTATCATGGTACATACTCTTACAAAAAGTGCATGGCCATGGAAAACATGTTATTCACACTACATTGAACATCATTAATCATGTCACAACATCATTCAAATATCATATACATGTCAACACATAAGCATACCACATCAAGCACATAAAGAGGTAAGTTCACTACCTTGCACTTAAGCTTTCCTCTTGATCTTTAACACTTGCTCCCTAGCTTTCCAACCATGAAGCCTTTATGTCAATCACTTCCCAACATCTTCTTGGATGTTTCAAGGTCCTAAACACATTCATATTCATCACATAATTCATTAGGACCCATGAACTCCAACAATGTTCAAGTATACTTTATTACATTCTTTATTATCATAACTTTCTCTAATCTTCACTAATGGGCCTGGCTTTTGAATCAATTGATATCTTGACTTTACCCTACATAATTTCATCTTTTGAATCCATTTATGAGCTTAGAATCATGAAATTCCAGCTCCTTCATCACATGCTGTACAGAACCGAAACTTCACTCAATTCTTTCAAAAATTATCATTTTGATTCCAATACTTGCCATACTTGTTTCTCTACTTTATCCCACACAATTTTTCATTTTAAAACCATTGGAAGCATCAAAACCATGAAATTCCAATCACTGTTCATGCGTGTGAACAGTAATAGAGAAGGGTTTCAAAAACTACAATCTTGGAATTTCAATGCTTTCAAGGTTCAAAACCTTTCCAATCCTACACAAAATCATCATCTAAATTCAATGGAAGCACTAAATCATTGAAATTCAATTTGCTTCCCTCATGAACAGTGCAGACCAAATAGGGCACATCATGGCAAAGTCAAGAATATTAACTTGATTCCACAGCCAATCTCTTAACTAGCTTGTTTAAGCTTCAATCATATGTTTCTAACTTTAATTTCTTCTTTCCCCTTTCATCTAAGGTCTTTGGGCAGCACCTCCCCTTAGAGAAAACTCAACTTTTCTCCCATGAAAATCATAAGTTCAAGCTCCCAAATCAAAGGAAAATAAGCTAAGAGAGATTGCTTACCTTTAATCTCTAACTTGCTTGAACTTTGGTACCTTGAATCTTCTTTGTCTTGGCTTGATTTTTAATTTTGCAAGAGTTTCCCCAAGGGTCCATGAAGCCACGGTTTGCTGCAGAATTGAGGGGGTATTTATAGAAAAATTCTATGGAAAATGAATGGCCAAGATCACTTTGTACACTATTTGATCTAATGGCTCATATTTGTTCTTACTTCAAGCTTCCTTTCCAAGCCAACTTGAGATAAATCTACATGACAAAAATCTTCTCCTCCCCCTTGTCTTGGACACCAAGTGTGTGGGTGTGTGGGTCCCACCATGTGCAAGCTATAATTCACACTTTATCTCTTTTTTTTCTTTTCAAAAATTCATAAATTATTCATTATTGGACTTAGGCTCCAAGACAACTCTTGGGACTTAATGGGCTGCCCTAGCATGAAATTTTAGGCTGCCATAGGCCTTCCTTGGGTCCAATAGTTAATTGGCACAAATTCCAAGGTACTTTTCTTATACCGATATTCTTAAAATATCATGATTTTGAAATAAATGCTAGACACCTCTTTTAATAGTTCTAACATTTTTAGAAATTCATTCTAATATAAAATAAATTCCCTGTAAAGTCTAAATTTTCTGAGACCCAGAAGTCCTGATAAAAATTCCTTACATTTCCTTTAACCCTTTATCGGTGTCTGATTTTACTTTCATTTCTCAAAGGGCATTATTGTCTTTTTAAACATCATCAAAGTATTCACTGGCTCTAATTAATCATCTTTATACCATCTTACATGTTTTTGACCTATCCAGAATGACTAGAATACCCTCCATCTATCACTGGTACAATAGGGGCATCAAGGGGCATTTTCGTAATTTCGCACTTTTCTTGGACTGCTCTGGACTCTGGCCCACATAACTGTCTCACTACTTTATTGGGCTCGTTATGGCGCCATTTGGGCCTTGGTATGGGTTCATTGCCTTTATGCCCTTTATAGCACAATTCATAATAAATCTCACCCGATCCTATTTATCGAGTATTTTATTTCACCGTAAAATCCCGTAAGGCTTCTACAGAATTCCTTTTCTGACTCTGTCAACTTTATAAATTCTTATATTAAATATGGGAATTTCCTATAATATCCCATCTGATTCTGATGTCTAAAGAATACTGTAATAATTCTTCTAACTTCATAAATTTATATCAATTAATCGGAACCTCAAATCAAAATTCTGTGTTGAGTTAAACTGACCAGCATAATTTTGTCTATCTACTGGTAAAATTTGGTCTGATATGATTCCGGGCATTTTTGGCCTGTTTTGGCTCAACTTTTTCATAATTACAGTTAGGCCCCTGAACTTTTGGCTATTTGCATTTTAGCTCCTTAATTTTTAAAAATTACACTTAAGGGCCCAACTTTTGTTTCTACTTTCACTTTTTGCCTTTAACCTTTTCTACTTTTCATTTTAGTCCTTCTCTTCCTTAAAGAATCATCTAACCTTTATTATTTCTTCATATCTTTGTCATAATCCTTTCCAAGCCTCTTTCCACTATCAGTATTATACCGATAGGGAAAAATTAGGATATGACAATGATAAATGTTGTTGAGTCCTTGAATGCATGGATTGCGAGGGAGAGACACCATAACGTTGCCCAATTGATCCATGAGCATCGTGAGAAAGTGGCTAAGAAGATGTGCGCAGCAATAATGGCTATGAGTAAATGTAAAAATGGTGTTGGGCCAAACATAAATGCAAAAGTTATGGAGAATGTTGCTATTGCTAGGCATATGACTCTTGTACCTTATGGAAGAGGGCAGGTGTGTGTATATACATCTGAAGGAGCCGTACATGTGAATCTTGGTTCACATCAATACAGTTGTGCAAAGTGTCAAATATCAGGCATCCCATGTGCACATGCTTGTATGGCCATCAAGGCTTCGCATCTCAATGTGTATGATTTTGTTGATGAGTGCTACAAGATTACATCCCAGCAAAAGATTTATAGAATGACCATGATTCCAGTGGTCACACTTGACATGCCACAACCCAATGAGTATCGACTGTAAAATAGAGATGACCAAATATGTCTTACACCACCTCTTACAAATAGACTACCAGGAAGGCCTAAAACTAAAAGGAAAGAATCTCAAACCTAAAACAAGAAGATATATCACTGCAGCACATGCCACCAAGCTTGCCACACTGAAGAACATGCAAAAATCCAAATCCAATGTGAAGTTGGCTGTCAGTCCATGATGATTTTTTGGTATTTAACATAACTTTTTTGTCCATGATTACTAGGGTATAAGAAGAAAGTGTGTAGTGCATGGAAGTTGATGTATATTGTTAGTTGTTCATAACAGTAATGTAAAGTGTAATAGTAATGACTACTATCATTTTGTTTATATGTAATACTACTGAAGTTGCTGATAACTGTACAAGGTGCAACTTGCATTGTCGAAGATGCACATCCCATTGAAGAAGTTGCAAATTCCATTGAGGAAGTTGTAAATACCATTTGCGAAGTTGCAAATTCCCATGGATGAAGTTTCCAAGTACTGTACAAGTTACAACTTGCCCAATGACAAAGTTGCAAATTCCATTTACTAAGTTGCTAATACCATTGACGAAGTTGCAAATCCCTTTGAGCAAGTTGGTAATCACTGTATAAGTTACAACTTGCCCAATGATGAAGCTACAAATACCATTGACGAAGTTGCAAATCCCATTGGCCAAATTGCAAATTCCACTATGTAAGCTGCAAATCCCACTGTAAGTGAAAGGAATTGGAAGACACGTAGCAGAAATTAATTAAAAATTTTTTCCATTCCTTGCCAGGATCTACGGTATGTGTTTAAGTCAAGTGGGAAGAAGCATTACCCTCAGTGTTTCTCAGCGACTTCCACAGCTTCTCTCCGTGGCTGGTGATCTCTTTCTGATCGCAAGAAGATGTCCACAGCTTCTCTCCGCGGCTCGTGCTCTCTTTTCGATCGCAAGAAGTCGACGCCTCAGGTCGGCTTCCTCTACTGGTATCCACACGAACAGCGTTCCAACCACAAATAACGTGCTAGTATCTCCTGTCCCCTTCAAGGCTCTCTCAACAATTTGTCCTCTCCGTCTCTACTTCAGCAGTTTCTTATCTGTAAACCTTTTGCAGATTCCCTTTGGCCTTTTGTGTTATGTGTTGTTTAAAAAACGTAGCTCCTAAAATCAGATATATAGGATGCTCTGCATTTTTCTCAACCGAATTGGATTTTAGAATTAATCTATATTAATTCCGAAATTAATACAATATCATATATTGTATGATTTGATAAGAAACTAATTAAATAAATAATATTTATATTAAATCCATCCCACAGATTTAATTCACCTATTTATTTAATTTAAAATAAAGATAAGATGGGACTATATTTGATTTATTCTTATAAATCAAATTTGAGATATCATGTCAATTTGAATTTCAAATTCAAACGTGATAGAGATTTAATGTATCCTTATAAATTAAATCTTGTAAATATCTCTTATATAAGATATTCTATCAATTTGAATTTTAAATTCAAACGTGATAGAGATTTAATTTATCCTTATAAATTAAATCTTGTAAATATCTCTTATATGAGATATCCTATCAATTTGAATTTCAAATTCAAACATGATAGAGATTTAATTTATCCTTATAAATTAAATCATATATATTCCTTATATATAATGTATATATACGAATATAAATATAAATAAATATATGCATCTTAGATTCAATGAATCTGGACACGTCTTAGATTCAATGAATCTGGACATCATAGCTCGTGTTGGGCTATTTTGTGTGTGACCCTGTAGGCCCATATGAAGTTGGCAGTGGGCCATTTGTTATACTGGCCCAAAAGTCGCAAGCGGTCTCTAGGAAGACATAACGACTACCCAAATCATATGAGGATCGATAAACGATGTAACCTTTTATACAACCATATCATGTCCCTTCTGTCACGCGATATTTTGGTCATGGATGAGGCATGTATAATGTCATCCTCCTATTTCTGACCATTACTTTCTCGATTCCTGAGTAGTCTGACTATAGAAATGGAACTACCTTTCCATTACAGTATGGCCATATATTTCTCAGACTCACTCATCGAGGGGCCCAGTAATATCTCTCTACGAATATGAGGGACAAATTCCATCTTGACCATTCACATTCCTCCGCATGAAAAACCACTAAGCACGAACATAGTCTTTATGATCACTCGGTCAAAAGTGACTTTTGACTAGGTCAAAGCTAAGCGTTTGTCATGTAGGAATCCATGATGATCTCAGGTTAAAGGGCATAGTGACATGGTTTGTATATGAGAGAAGCTTATGATGTAACCCATGCAACTCTCTCATAGCGGGTCGGTCCAACACCTTGTACTCTTACATGTGCCTATGACTTTGATTTATATCTCTATACATCTTCAAAGTCATACTGGCCTTATTTCATCTCTGCTCCCACATAGATGATTGACCAGGGATATTTAAGATAAGATCATGAATTATCCAAGGATGGTCATCACAATAAACATGCAAATAATATGATAACACAATTAATAAATTCATAAATCAATAATGTTCATAAGACAATGATTGGCCCCTAGGGCACATTTTCCAACAGTAAGTTGCAACTTGCATTGAGGAAGTTATAACTCCCATTGACGAAGTTGCAAATACCATTGACGAAGATGCAAATCCCATTGGGCCAGTTGGTAATCACTGTACAAGTTGCAACTTGCCCAATGATGAAGTTGCAAATCCCATTGATGAAGTTGCAAATCCCATTGGGCAAGCTACAAATACCATTGGTCAAGTTGCAAATCTCACTGTGTAAGCTGCAAATCCCACTGTAAGTTGCAACTTGCATTGAGGAAGTTGTAACTCCTATTGACGAAGTTGCAAATCCCATTAGGCCAGTTGGTAATCACTGTAGCAGTTGCAACTTGCCCAATGATGAAGTTGCAAATCCCATTGACAAAGTTGCAAATCCCATTGGGCAAGTTACAAGTCCTACTGTGTAAGCTGCAAATCCCACTGTAAGTTACAACTTGCATTGATAAAGTTGTAAATCCCATTAACGAAGTTGTAAATCCCATTAGGCCAGTTGTTAATCACTGTACAAGTTGTAACTTGCCCAATGAAGAAGTTGCAAATCCCATTAACGAATTTGCAAATCCAATTGGGTAAGTTACAAATCCCACTGTGTAAGCTACAAATCCCCTAACTTGCAAACATCATTGCCATAGGTTAACAGAAGGCGATATGTGAGACAAAGTATGTACACAGTGATAACAAAATTTTGACATTTTCATTACAAGGTTAACGTCCAACTGTCATACAGGGAAATGTGTTTGCCTAATGTCACCAGTTCGTCACTGGCTTAACTTTGCACAAATGAAGAGCTACCAAAATTAACATTACAACCATTTGAACATCATTTGGTGGCCGTTGCATTGTTGCTTTGCGGTAGTAAGCTTAATGTAAATTCTCGATTTGAGTTTAGCTCATGATTAACTAGCCACCATAGTAAGTTCCATCTAAACTCTACAACCTGATCATCATCATATTGAAGTGCAACGTTGGGCTCCCACTTTGTCAACCAAATTAGTACATGCACCCTATAGTCTCGCCTACATAGAAAAAAATATAAACAATATGACCAACTTGTACCAACTTACAGCGTACACATCTTAACAACAACTAATTAAATGGCTTACAAATTGTTTTGCGCAGGAACGTCAGCCCAAATAATCTCACCCTTTCTCTTCTTCCCTTTCCCGAGGAAGTTAGGTTTAACTAACTCAATTATATCATAAAACCTATCTCTCTAGTCAAAAGACAAATGCATAGGTTAGCCATTATAGTCATTACCAATATATAGATGTACGGGGTGAATAAGGCACTCACGCATGCTTTGACAACAAAGGCCATCTCATTCCCTGTTGCTCTTCTATTTTTTCTCTTCTGACTATCAGCGAGTTTGACCAAATAATCCAAGACATAGAAGTTCATTGTCCTCGGCTCTAATGCAAGATAGAACTAGTGAGCTCCGACAAGTGTCGGCCTAAGAATCAAATCACAATTGGCCAAGTTATAACCAAGATGTTCAGGCATAAATTGCTTCTTCTTTGCATTCACATTCCAAGTGAGCAGATTAGATGCCATAATTGCCTACAAAAGAATTGAAGGTTACTAACTCAGCATGTTCAGAGACAAAACTGATGTCATAACATGCTCACCATGAAGTCAGCGTCAAAAAGGTGTCACCGTACTTGTCCTTCCTTCTTCATATCAGCTATTATGTCTTACACACCACTAACATAACCTATACAAATCAGGAAAAAGCGCATCTTATATAAAGCAACAATGCAAATCCCTCACTTGAATACAAACTAAGATAAGTGATTTTACATTTACCCTGTTACTTATTCTTTAAATGCCACCAAGTATGTATAGCTTATCGTGGCTGATATCTTCACCCAGTATGTTGACCAAAACCCTGTACTTTTATTGTTAGCAACATGTGCATAGAAAATCATAAAAGCCAAGACTTGGACTTAACATGCCTAAACTTACCATTGGCCTTCCTCACGCGAACATATGCGGCTTATCTTCGTGAAAAACACATCTTTTACATCTGTCGGCCTATTTTTCTTCTCAGTAGCCTTCGTCACCACCCACGGAGACAGTACTGAAGCTGCAGATCTCTTTTGGCATTTTGATCTCCTAAGATGTACTTCCTTTAATACTTCTACCTCATCCATTACGCAGCCTTCAGAATCTATAGTTACAGAGATTGGTGCATCATCATCATCACTCACTTGTCCTTGCTCAGTAGCCTCTTCTTCTACTTGTCCCTTACCACCTTTGTCTCCTTTTCCTTCTTCATCTCCCTTATCCTCTTCTTCACCCCCTCACTACATGCTTCTCTCATTTCATCCTCATGTCGACCATAATCCTCTTATCCTTCACTTCCTTATTCGATGTTCATTTCATCTTCTCTATGACGCTTCCCATGTCTGTGGAGCTGTACCTTCAACAGCTCTTGCTCAACTACATTGATAAGCTGATGACTGCTCTCTTCAATTGCACCCACCAATCGTGAATACAACTCCTTCAACTCCTGCATAACACAATCAGAATATGGTGAAATGCGTAACTTAGTTCTGCAACATTAAACTATCAAATCTTACACATTAAAGTCAGTACTACAACATTAAAGGCATAATACAGTACTACAACACATACTGGGTCTAAATGGATTGTCGTGCCGCCCTTCACCTCCCTTTCTTGAGTACAACCTTCATTGTACAAAATCCCCATATAGCTTTCCATCTCAACCTTCACCATTTCCTTCAACCTCTCATCAGTCCAAAAATGCATAGGGTTGCTGGACTTATGTTGTCCAACTTTCAGCAATGCAAAATGCTGACCAAAATATAACTGCAACACCAACAACATAAGTTATAACATTTTCAATAAAAAGAAATACCCAGAAGCATAGACAATAAATATATACTAATAATAAGTAGATGCAGCCTCCCATGTTGGACCTCCGTCCCTTGCTCTTTTTCAGCGAATTCACATAAACCGTCATCTCTTTCCATAGAATATCTATAATGTATTTGGCCCAATTAAACCGCTGAAATCTACTCATGGTGCATTTTATCACCTTCAACAGCTTCTCACTCACAATTGTGCTCGCAGTACGAGCTACAAATGTCCCAACCACATATATCATAAATAACAACTCGAATTTATCTCTCTGCTGACTAGATTTGATATATCCGAGTATTTTGGTATATGAAACTTTACCATACTGAGTCTTTAACATCTTCAATATCTTATTGTCATCATCATCATTATCAATTCTTATGTCCTCCCCATTGCAAGGTACACTAAACAACTGGTCAACATCTTTTGGCCCTATTCCTTTTGTCCTCCCCCTGATTCAAAATTGATGAGTTGGAGGATCATATGACTGAATCAATGAGGCTAACAAGTTCTGGGGGAGTCTTGTCGTTTCAACATCAAGCAAGTTGTGAAACCCTAAAGATTTCACCCTACCGACTAGGCCTTCATCTTTCTTGACAAACTCCATCAGTTCGTTCAACTGACGGGGTGAACACTGAGTATTGAAGGGAACTTCATTCTTCATCCCTTTGTTCTCCCTCTTCTCATCAGCATGTGAACTCTGTAACTGTTGTCTATACCACTTCTGCTCATCACTAGACAACTCCTTCCAGGCCAATGCTGTTTGCTTAGCTTGCTCATTCATGTTCTTAAACTTTCTACCTGAATGGATGAACTCATTGCAAAATGCAAGGTATGGATTCCTAACCTCTTTCTTTGTCCCTTGTTAAAATGCCATTTTTCCTGCTAAAAAACCATGAGTACATAGTATGTTTCATAAACAGTTGTAGCTCAATATTATGTAATGCTAAGTGGAAATACTACATGTTAATGTAATTTGTGCCTACTGTTGTTAACTAACCCATAACTAATCTCTCTTGTTTGACCACAGATAAAGCAGCAACTGCATATACCTTAACACTAAAAGCATGATTAAATCACGTCAGCTATGTGGCTAAACATACTCATGAAGAAATTGGATGCAATTACTCCATAACAAAACCATAGTTAACTAAATTTTTATACCAAAACATAGGGGTGTTAACTAAACTTTATAGTCCAAGCGAAAAAATTATGACAGAAATATTGGTACCAAAACCAACATGGGTTCAAAAAAGTCCTATAATCAAAACATATTCTAAACAAAATAAATAGGAATTATTAACCTCTAACAAGGACTAAACCCCATTTTCTGGGCTTTATTTAAAGCAAAGTAAAGCTAATTGAAAATGAGAAATTGAACAGTTATGGGTTACATAGGGGTCCATCTACAATATGTACATACAAGGAAAAAGAAAGAGAAGCGGATAATAAAAATTGAAACAATGAAGGTGACATGAAAAAGTATGAGAACAGGGAAGAGAGTGATGAAGGGCTTCAGGTCCTTTAGCTTCATTTTAGGAAATAAATGAGCATGGTGTATCAATAATTTGATGCCTTCTTTGGGAAGACTTTGTCATTGCTTCCAATATAAGTGCTTCATGCTTCATAAAAGAATGCCAATAGCCCCTAAAATTGAGCATCTTACTGCAGATATCAAAATATGTTTATGTTATAAACCACCGTGCCTTAAATCATAGCCATCTGTGTTGCTACCTTTGACTCATTGCCTCTAAAATTTTAGGCATTTAAACAATATGGAAACTGAGTAGACACATATATACTAACTAACTACAATAAGCATAACATGACTACATTGGGTTTTTCAATCGTCAACTTACTAGTGATATTACAAAGTCAGGACAAGTTAGAAATCTCAACCATATTTAATCATCAATTGGGTTCAGCCCTTGAATCGACATGCATCATACGCAAGTTTCTTTTAAACCGATCACATTTCATACACACAACCAAATGAACATAATGTTAATGATAATATTCTAATTTATAAACAACGGTTGGTTGAATGGTAAGAGACATAGCACATTTAAATAAAATCTTGAATTCGAGTTTTGCGGATGGGGAAAAAACACAATGGAAGAACTTCCCCCTTATTGGGACGCAACCCAACTCAAATTTTAGATCAATGGGTATATATTAAAGCAGTAAGAAAAAAATATGTCAAATTTCAGAAGGATAAATCGAACAAAAAAGGATTTTAGATAAATCTCAATGGTGAACTAAACCCTAATCTTCCTCCGACTCAAATGCAAACTCACCTTGAACTATGACAATCCTCAGTGAAGGCGTCCGATAATCTTTTATGCTGTTGCAATGAGCCTTTGATGGCGCTAGAATGAGGATTTGATGACGCTGGAACTAGGATTTGAGGGCGCTGGAAGGACGATTCAATGGGGCTAGAACGAGGTCTCTCTCTCGGGTGTTATGCATGCTTCAGAGTGAAGTGCACCTGCCTTTAACTTCATTTATCGAAGGTTAATTTTGTATTTTTACATGAATTTTCAAAAGACAGATTGGGCCTTCTGCCCAATCTGTCTTTTCCAATTTTCAGATGCCTAATCCGTCCTTTTGATTTTCAGGTGGACTTTTTCTGTCTTTTTCCCTTTATTTTTTTCTTTGTTTTGTTTTTAAGAATTAGTAGAGCATTTAAAATATGTGAATCTAGAGACTAAATAGGGTGAAATCTATGGATCTTCTAACCCAATAATTTAATGTTTTGTATTCAAACAATTCCAATTTTTAATTACACTTGAGTAAAATATTAAATTAAAACGATTATTAGTTAGTTAGTTAGTCACAATATAAACACAAGACCAATAATTTTAAGAAAGACAGTCCTATACTCCTATAAAGATTATATCATATATTATTTTATTCAAATAAATTATTTTATTTATCAAGGAATGATGGCAATACATTAAAAAAGAATAACTGACAATTTCAAACTATTTTCCTTTTATTTTTTTTACCTTTGTATTTATTTTTTGCAATCCAAACTGCTTAATAAATCTAGAGACAATAACTTACATTTATTTAAACCACAAATTTAAAAGAAGTAAATAAAATAGAAAAAAGACTTCATATAACTTGATATTCCTTCCAATATCATAGTTTCCCATCAACTTGCACCTGCATTGAAATTAAAAATAAAACGCATTAAATAAAATAATCACAAAAAAAGTGTTGAAACTTCAAATTAATTAGCCTTCTTTAATTGTTTTCCCCATAACTTATTAGTCATGATGGGATCATTAAAATTTGTCTATTTTATTAGGTAAAATTGACTTTCTTAAAAAATAAAGGTTTCTACAGAGAGAGTTTTCTTATTCTCATGTTAAAACAAATAGATCAAGCTCTTTGTTTGGCTTAAGTAGAACGGAGGGAGGAGAAAGATAGAAATTTTTTATCAAATTTGATTTAAAAAAAAAGATAAATGGAGTTATAAAATTTTAATAGAGAGAAAAATGTCAGAAAAATTAATTGAAAATTTTCAACCCTATTATTTTCTATTTTTTTAAATCAAAATTGATAAAATTTTCCATCTCTCTCATCTCCATTCCCCTCAAACAAGAACAAAGGGTTAGAAAATTTAAAGCACATAAAAGTTTGTCAAAACAACAATTTTTATTTTATTAAATAGTGTTAGCTATATAGATCATGTATATACGATGTTATTGTAATCTATTAATAATAAATTTTTTGAATATATGAATAACCAAAACATTTAATTCAATAAATGTAATAAAAGTAACAAATTACCTGACATATGAATGGCTTGTAATTGTTCAATTTCTACCATAGCTCATATTGTCTTCAATACCAGATTTGTTATTCTCTTTTGAATTTGAAATCTCAACAGTTTCATAAGTGTTACCATAACTAGTATAAGTTGCAAGAGTTGATTTCTTACTCTAATTTGAGCTCAGAGCTTGAGAAGAGCTCTCATTGGAATATGTAGTAGCACGTTCAAGATCTCCTTTTTTGGGCCTTTGCTCAGAATTATTCATTTTGCCTCAACAACAAAATATAGCAACACTAAATATTTTGGGATTTATAATCTTTGTTTCTTCCTTATCTTGATTTGCTCTTTGACTTTAGTTGTGGAATTTGTTGTTGTATTTATAGAGATTTTAGACGTGCGTATGCAAATGAACATTTTTGTGAAAATGTGTCTAAATTACTAGAAAGTTTGATCAAAATTTTCTCATGTTTTCTTCAATGCCTTTCAAAATTGTTGCATTTTTATTGAAAATACCTTAATGAAGTTTGCTTGTTCACATAGTGGTCAAAGGTTAATGAAAAGTACCTGCAAATACAAACTCGCAAAGATTTGTACAAATTAAGAAGTGTATATATGCAAATGAAAATTTTGTGAAAAATGCGTCCAAATTTTAGGAAAAGTTTTACCAAATTTTTTTTAGAAAATTTTTGAAAAAAGGTTGGGCTCACCCACAATATAAATGTAAGGTGAAGTCTCCTTTTTTTCTAGGAGTAAACCTAGGCACCCAGGAGCTAAGATAATTTCCTAAGTACCGCGATTGGAACCACAACAAAGCGTACTTTTCAGGGATCCAATACAATATAAATAGTCATATGTCTCACCCTTTTACCAGTTAAACCTATGAGGGTAAAAGTTTTACCAAATTGTTTGAGGGTATGGAAAGTAATAACCAAATTGTTTGAGGGTGTGGAAAGTAATAGCCATTCGACCTGTGAAGTGCATTGGGCTTTGTTTGCCAGTCTTGTTAGTTGTATATTTGGTGTATGTTACCTTGTTTTCCTTACTTTTGTAGGTTTTGTACAATTTTGTTTATTCATTCAATAATATAATAAGAGGTGACATAAATTATAAGAAATATATTTGTATTATATAAGGATATAAGTTCAATCCTGCCACCTATTGTGAGGCCTTATTAGGTAAACGATATCGTGAGTCTCTAGTAAGTGTTCCCTGAGCCTTAAGGCTATGCCTTAGTTTGATGAGGGACTAGTACTGAATTTACTTAAATTTTTTTATACAAAAAAAATAATAGAGAGTGAATTTATCATTTTTCTCACTTTGATTAGGCTTTCAACATAAGGTTTTTGAGTCAAAATGCAACAAAAGTTTTAGAAGGTTTAAGAAAGTATTATGAAAACATTATGTACATGTATTTGTATCCAAAAAAATGTAATTGTATTTCTTGTAAAAAAATGTACATGTGTTTCTAAATAATAACCTTAAAATAAAAATATTTAAATTTAAAATATTTTTTAAAAATAAAATGATGTAATTAAATTTATGAATTTTCAACATAAAAATAAGCAAAGTTATTATGCTTATAACCGTATCCTTGCGTTTATATATAATCAATAATTTGTTTATTTTAATTTATTTAGATCTATGTAGCAAAATTAATTCAAGTATATGTTGGGCCAAAGCCACAATACCACCTTAGAAATTAATAAATTATGAATATTTCAACAACTACTTATAATTGAGAAATATAGAGATTTAATAAAAAGAAAAAAAATCAAGAATTTAATTAAAAATGAATTGAAATTATTGGGCCTTGCAAATTAATTGTTTTTTCTAATATTTGTTGTGCCCTTGACATCATTATTCAAAACTAATATGTGATTTTAATAAAAAAACTAATAATTGATTTTTTTTTTATTTTTTCTTCAGATAAAAAACATTATCTTGCAATCAAACTATTTTTTGAATTCATTTCCCTTTTTCCATCTACTCCATTGTGTGAATCAAAACGGTTCTAAGAAATTAAAATTCCAAATGATTGGAAATGAGGTTTCAATTTCAACCAAAAATTCTTAAAATTTTCTAAATGAATTGACTTGCACACAGTCAAAGATTTATGAAATAAGTTGTATATTACTATAACTTCTACTGCTAAACATGTTATGGAATTAAGAGAGAGTTACATGAAATGTTCATGAAAAACATAAAAATATCACAATTTTATTTATTTTCTTTTTCTCCTCCCTACAAGCCACAATGTCCTTAGTTTAATCAAGTCAAATTTCAAAGTTAAATCCTTTTATAAATATTGTTTATCTTTTTATAAGTAAATTAATTTGTAGAATTAGATTTATAATTATTACTTGCATTTCCCAGAAAAACTCTTCAGCTTTACAAGTATGAGGATGTTCATTTTTGGAAAAAAAAAATTCATTTTCTCTTTAGCGCCACAAGTAATATTACTCTATGGTATATTACAACAGATTATAAAAGAATAGAAAGGAATTGAAATAAAAATGGAATAATGGAAATATATTGCCTCAAGCTAAAGGCTCAAACCCCATTAAATATAGTTTAAATAAACAAGTGTTTTATGCATTACTATGCATATTTAGAGTAGAAGGAATTGATAAAAATGAAACTAATATGATAAGAATTGACCAAATTATCTTTCATAGTAAAATGACTTAATACAATAGATATTTATCTAATTTGGGTAGATGAAGAAAACTAAATAGATTACTTAATTATAACATGTGTAACATAATCTCCTTAAAATACTTCTATATAATTAAATTATATGTCAATTTATAAATTAATTTAGGAAAAATAATAAATATGATAGATAAATTGGATTAATATCTTACCTTTATAACTAAAACTTGAGAAATACTTACATACTTCGGTAATGCCACATCATCTGAACTATATCTAATTAAAATATAACAACTCAACACATTTTAATCTTAGTTAGCTAATGACTATATGAAATAATTTATATTCTATTTTGTTTTCAAGAATGGATCAATGGAAAATTTCATTCTAAATATGTCATAATTTTCTTTTTCTTAGTAGTGCGGACTTCCTTGTTTCCACGAACCAATTTCAATTCTCTCTCAAAAGGTTTAATGAAAATGCAAAAGGAAATAGAATGAAATTCTTCTCAAGCAAACAAAGGATTTCAGATACCCTTCTTTAGTTTCATTTCCTCTAGTCAGTTTTTCTGTGAAGCAAACATGCTGCTAAAAAAAGGGTTATAAAATGATCAAAATAAATTGAGCGTCTCATATATGGCAATATTAATGAAATGAGTTGTGTATTTCCACAAGAATTAATTCTTGATTAATCAACACAAGAAAGAGAATAAATTTCATGACGTGAGAATATTATACGTTTTGGCGCATTTGACCTTTTTTTCTTGAAAATTTAAAAAAAGAAATTCTCAATTTGAAGTTGAGAAAGGTTGCTATTATTACTCTAATCCTAAATGTAGGAGGTTAATAATTAATTTGTTAAATAAATACATAAATAAAAGAACGCAACATAGTATGTTCATGTATGTAATACAAAACAAAACACATTCATACGTACATCATGTATCCACAAATCTTTGGGAAAAGTTCTTATTAAGGTTAGGTAGAAAAATAACATCTTAAAGGAAAGTACTTGAAATTTTAATTTCAAATTTAAATAATTTTGGAAAAAATAATAAACAAATATGTTAGGCCTGTTTGGAAACTTTCTAAACCATAGTTTTAAAAAGGCTTCTAGCACAAATCTTGGTTTGGAGAAATTTCAAAACAAACTATCTTTATCCAAAAGTACTTATGGACCAAATTATAGTTTAAAATCAAAGTTTTAGATAAACTACTATGAGTAACTTCTGAAACAGTAAAAGAACTTATATATTACCCAATTACTATTTTACCCTTATTTCCCCTCTCTCCTCTTGTCTCTCATTCTCTTTGCTTCTCCTTCTCTTTGTGAAGGCCGTTACTCGCCACCGGAGTCACCGTCCACAAGTTGCTGCGTGGAGTTACTGTCCACAAGTCGTCACCTCCATAGTTGCCATCTAGATCTGCCGTTTTCCTTGCAAGGAGTCGCTGCTTGCTGTCGCTAGGAGCTGCTCGATGCACTATAAAAAAATAAAGTTGTCGCTAAATACCTTTAGCAATGACGTTTAGTCGCCACCATGTCGCCGCTTATTAGACTGTCGCTTATAAATATTAGCAGCGACAGTAGGTAGTTGCCACTGTATATCAACAATCTGTGGTGATATTTCTATCACCATTTATTGTGCAATTTACAGAGACAATAGTCACTGCTGAAAGTTAATATTATTATTTAATTTTTTCTCAATTTTTTAGTAATAAAAAATAAAAAAAATAATAAATAACTAAATAAACCAAACTCTAATAATTGATAAATAATTTAGATCTTCCAATAAAATATCAAATTGCTTTAATTACTTAAACATATTTAAAAAGAAAATAAAATTGTTTAGTTTATAAATAAATATTATATGGAAAGACCAATACTAGGAGTAGAAGAAGTAGGAGCCTGTGGTTGCCCTCTTTGCATCAAGGCAGCGAATTGAGCTTGTATTCTTTCCTCCATTTGTTCCATTAATCTTTTCTCGAATTGCAAATGCTCTTCTTCCATCTTTACACGCTCTGCTGCATGCTTTTCTTCCATCTTTGCACGCTCTGCCTCCATGTTTTGTCTTTCCTCTTGAATTTTTTTATCAAACTCTTCTTGCAATTGGGCATGGACACTTTGCACAACTAAACTATCACTAGATTAAGGGAGATTTCTCTTCCTTGAAGGTTCTACTCCATACCTTTACCCTCTTACATACCTTGACTTCTCCCCAAGAACAGTCGCTAATATTTCCTCAAACATCATTTAAGCATCACTCTCTAAATCTTAGTCTGATTGCTGAGAAAGTTCATACATATGACTTTACAATGAAAACATATGAAACTATTATATTAAAAATAAAATAAAATAAAAATAAAATATAAAACTACAATGCATACATGAATCTGCTTAGAGTATGAGTCAGTCCATACTACTTATCCATCTAATGTCTTCCTAGTATGCATTATCTCCCACAACTGGTCAGGAGGAATAGATTGTCCAGTAGTTGGATCTCTCTACAAAAGAATAACATACAAGAAAAAAAATAATATATTTTAAAATAAAAAAGATTAAAAACTTAAATTATAGTAGTGATAAATTGAACTTACTATAGAATAGTCAATCTCTGCAAATGATCGAGGACCACAAGTATGTTTAGTCATTAGTTTTTCTCGATTTATCGTGTTTCTTACACTTTTGTTCTACAACAAAATTTGGGAATTAATAAGAATTTAATTATTAAAACAAAAAATATAATATAGTTAAAAGGATAGTAAGGTACCTTAAACATGTCACTCTTAAAATATACTAATAACCACTCCCAATCTTAAAAACTAATAGTTTGAGGAGGATCAATCAACCTATCCTTATCAATCTCATATTTCTTATAGTAAGAGTGTAGATTAGTCTTCTAATTTCTAAATGCATTTTATAAAATAATTGATATAGCTATATGAAACTTTTCTTCAGTAATTGCATCAGCAGGTTCAAATTTATCATGAAACAAATAAATATAAATATTTTATATAATAATATAAATAAAGTAAGAAAAGTATTAAAATATGACATAAATAATACCTTTATTTTTAAAATCATATATTGACCATATTTTTAAACAATATTCTTACAGTTACCTCCATTATCCTTGAAAGAAATTGTGGTTCTAAGTGTTAAATCACAATAATTAGAAAAGTCTCTTGCTTCGGGACTAATTGCTCTTGACATGGAATCTAAAAATTTAACTCGAATCTTCCCTCCTTGTGCAGTCTTCAAATTCAAGTTAATAGACTTATAAACTCCTCTACCCTTGGTGATTGCAGTAGAAGAGCCTATCATTCATGTTGAATTAGAACAATTAAATGTTACTTGCGATGTAAATCAATTATTATAAAATTGAAGTAAACTTACTTACACTACTATTTTGAGTGTGGGGAGTAGGAGGAGAGTTGGCAAACATTTCCTTAAGTTGCTGTTTTAGTGATCGAGGTGAAATAACATGTCTTGATTGAGATATAGAGCATGTACCTTGGCTATTTATGTTGTTATGAGATATCACAGAAAGACCTTTCCCACCTCGACCTCTTTTTAATACTGATATATCCTACAAAAATATACATTTTATTTAGTCTTTACCTTTCTATTATATAATATAAGTTCTTATATAAAATGTATTTGACTCAACCTGCACTTTTAGAAAATTCCAACCCAAGAATGATCTGGGATGGTATAATTGAAAGTGGAATTGCCTTGCAATCAAAACCTTATATAATACAGAACACGTGATGATCATTGCCAAGATTGCAAATAACCAAACCACTTGTAGAGAGCTACCATTTAAAGCAAGAAATACCCAACAGTAGAGAGATAGACTTGCTGCTTTTCTAATCATTTGAGAAACATGGAAGACTGCTTATATACTAATGCCTCTAAACAAGGTGGGCAAGCTCACAAAAAAGATGACCTGGATAATGTTTATTTAGCCAATAAATTTGTAACCTAATTAACCTTCATGTATAGGATAAAACATGATAACATCAGTGAGAAGAAGGCAATTGCTCATTAAAGAAGAAGGCAAAGGTTGGAGGTGTGCTTGCTAATCCCAGTCTTAGTTGCAACCTCTCCCTTCATGGGTTGCAAATTAGAGGAGGTATTGAATTGATTGCTATATGTGGGAACATTCCAAAGAATACTAAAGTGAATTGTAGTCATGCTAATATAGTATGAGAGACAAGTTTGACTATGACCTACAGTTGGAACTTTCTTTGGAAAATTCTTCTAAATTGGATGTGAGATCAATATCTATATTGGATTGGATCCTAACTATTGTATTCATTCAATATGCTTTCATTCATATTTTGGCATATATTCTTCAATGGGTTTTGGATATTCACTTGTTATGTGATCTGTGTGTCTCAATACCTATTATTTCAATCTTTATTTGGACTCTCGATGACAACACCTAGAAGACTTAGGACTACAAGGGTGGAATCACAATTCCAAACCAAAAAGATACACCACTGCTGGTTTGAATCATACTCCAATCATGTAAATGGTTTAGTGTATTGGCCATGTTGGTTTTTGGTTAATGGTCATGTTGGTCTTAGGTTAGTAGGCATGTTGGTTTTTGGTTAATGCCTAAACTAAAGTTGTTATTTTTTGTAAGTACTGTATAGTCAATTTGAAGACTGTTGGATGATGTCATTGACAAGGAAAAACTACGTGGAAGTATCATGTTAATGTGTACTTGTCATTGAACATATGTAATTAGTATTGTAATGTAGTTGTTGGTTTTTGGTTAATGGCTACTCTAAAGTTGTTATTGTATATTCTAGAGTTGTTTGTATGAATATGTTTATTCATTATGTTAATACCTATATTATTCTAATTAATACACATCATTCTAGTTAATAGTACATACATATTTTTAGTATAATAAATGTTAATTTAGACTCAGATAATAACTTGGTAATATCGAATCTATTATTGGTAACAATTATTTCATTGTTGTTAATCTCTATATCGTTCTACTTCATCATGCCTATTTAATTTTAGTATAGTATGTCAATTTAGATTCTAAATAATGACCTAGTAATATTGAGTACATTGTTAGTATGCCTATTTCATAGTTGTTAATACTTATATCATTTTTCACGAGGCATTGTATCATGTTTAATTTTGTTTATAGGTTTTCTATCTTTTATCTTTTTAAAAAGATGTTTTCTAACAACATAATAGAATATTATTCAATTGAGTTTGAAATACTTCCATTTTTTAGTCTAGGTTATTTTTCTGATCCCTACATTCAGTTAATGGTTAGGAATAGCCAAACCAATCTTGAGTTGAAATTAAGGTTAAAATACATAAAACCCCATGAACTATAGCTCAATGGTACATAACCTCCTTAAACCTTAAAATTTTAAACAAGGACCTCCATGTTTCATGTTTTGATTATTAAGACCCTACCATTTAAATTGCCATTAAAGTTAATAGTTTTTGTCATGTCATAATTTTTATATTTTTAATTATATATCACTTCATTTAAAAAATAATATTTGGCACTTGACATATAATTTTAGGTTTTTCAAATAGTTAAATATAAAATATTTAAATAACACTTTACTTTTGACATGTAATGTAAAGTATTTTCTAAATATTTAAAAATATAAAATATTTAAAATGTTTATTTGACCATGTTTAAATATAAAATATAAATTACTTAAAATTATATGTAAATTGCTAATTGTTATTTTTTGAATTACGTAGTAGATAATAAAAAAAAAAACTTATGATATGAAAAAATATTAACTTTAACGACAATTTATACATATATATGAAAATTTTCAAAAATATTTATTATATACAAAAAATATGCTCCATTTCTAAGGAACTAATTAATTGTCTATTTTTCTAGAATAACTAGAAATAATTAATTGGTTAGTTAAATTATGTCTTTTCTCTAGTAATTTATCGCCTTTATGTTAATGAGAATCACCTAAATCAGAATATTGATACTCTATTTATACAAAATTTATAGAGTGGTGTACTCTGTGTGTACAAAAATTTATCATATTTTTTTCACCTATAAAATTTAGAATGGAGGACATTCTTCAACCACCCAAATTATATTAGAAAAACTATCCAAGGATTTATTTTAATTCTAAATATATGACCTTAATTTATTTTATCTTATAATAAGAATTGGAGATAATATATTGCAATAAGGTGATATTAAAATTTCCCATTTCCCCTCACATCCCCTCCCTTCAGATGAGCTAAACATAATATAAAAGAATAGAAACATGAACAGAAATTAAAAATGAAACCAATATATAAGAAGACTTGACCCAATTATCTTTCATACTAAAATATCAAGTAAATTATTCGTTTCATCTGTGGACTACGAAACAATTTCAATTCTCTCAATGGCTTAATGAAATGGAAAAGGATATGTAATCAAATTGATGTCAAGAAAAAAAGAATTTTTGAATGCATGTAATTGTTCACTTTTGAACATAGGTCATATTTGCAAAATCATCTTTCTTGCTCTCACTTCGGTTTGAATTCTCAATGGTTTTAAAGGTGCTACCATAACTGTCACGTCCCAAAATTTAGACCGTGACCGACACAGAATATGAATAGTTTCATATTCTGAAAGTCTAAAACCTCAAATATAACGTTTAAAGTTTCCATAACGTTTTTCAAAATAAACAGAATCTTTTCTAAAGTCTATGTGGAGCATTTACCTTTTTATCAAAATAACACAAGTACTTAATAAAGATTAAAATCAATCTTGTTCAAAAACAATGCTTCGGATATGCGACGAGGCTCTTCACTGCTCAGCGGGGGGATTAGGGTCACCTACACTATCTGAGGCCAAATAATCTACTCGTGAATAACGTTCCAAAAACATGATTTAAAAGAATGCAGAAATAAACAATGCAAAATCATGTTGAAAATGTATTTCATAATATTTCATAATCTGATGCAAACCTTTCTGTAAACATTTGTATTATTTCAGGGGAAATAACAATCTGAAATAACCATTTCAAATCAATCATTTAAAAACAATCCTTTCAAAACCATAATCTTTCTGTAGACATTATTGTTTCAGATAAACAATTTGAAATAATCATTTCAAAACAATCATAAAACAATCCTTTGAAAACCATAACCCTTCTGTAGGACTTCAACAGAATGAAAACAGACGTGGACACACAGTCCACGAGGGTAACTAACCATTCTGGTGGCTCAAAGCCACTAACTGTCGCGAGAATGAATCCCACAAAATAATTCTGGTGGCTCAAGGCCACAAACTGTCGCGAGAATAAATCCCACTAAATAATTCTAGTGGCTCAAGGCCACAAACTGTCGAGCTCGAGGAACCAAGGTGCACCAAGGACTAACAGTACTGCTGTTAGCAACCAGCGTTCTGTATTCCGTCCTAAAACATTTCCATCATGCATGGGGTTTACTTCATATGAAATAATCTCAATCGTTTCAAATACCATAATCATTGATAAAGCCACTTTGAATTTCAAAAACCCCAGCATGAACATTCAAAATCAAGTTACTGTAAAAACATATGCAATTCACATATAAATATTTCATGAATAACATCAGTTCACTGTCAAATATTTTTCTAAAGCCTCTTTATCCATTTTCATGAATAATCGTAATCTTATCTTTTATAAATCGATCGAAAGAAAATCATTTCTAACGATTTAAACCATACTTTCGTAAAAGTTGCTTTTTGTAATTTATATTTGAAATTCAACATTTGAAATGACAATGCATTTGAAAACATAAATTTTTAGAGAACGTTATTCACTCACCTGTAAGCTTTCCAAATATAAGACTTACTCCTACTTAGCTGCTTCCCAAATACATATCACTTTCACTTGTTCCTCCGCTTCTGACTTATTTACTTTCCTAATGTCCCAAAACATAAATGTTATTACTCTCATTATAACTTTATATAACATATCCATGGTATCCCATTATACTATATGAGTTATTCCAATTAATTCATGCACATTACCTTATAATCAATATATGTACTTTACAAGTTAAGATTATAATTTCAACAACCAATATATATATATAAACACACGTATATAAACCATAGAGTATATATATAATTCTTTTTCAAGTCTAGCATAGAAATTAAATAGCTTATAATTATCCAATATTATCCTCTACATCCTCATCTTATCACAAAGTCAAATTCCATTCCAATAACAAATATAAACCTTGTTAAACTCTCCAGGATTTCCGTACCATGACCTTCACTACTTACTAGCTTTCACAAGATGTCAAAACAACTAGAATGAGTACGAACAATACTATAATTTAAAGCAATTATTTTGAAGATATATACAAGTTCTAAAATTTCAGATTTCATGAACAAGTACAGAGACTATATATAGAGACACTTAATTCAAAGTCGCAACAGCCACGTATGATGCCATAGATTCAATAATACATAAAGTTCCTTATAACAATTGATATATATTCGATTCCTAAAATTCCCACAGTAATTACCAAAAGAATTACGCAAAACCAGGGAAATAATATTGAATAGCAAGCTCAAGTTTCAAATCGTATAAGTAGAAATTTCAAGGATCTAACAAGTTCAAATTACCTGCAAGTTTTCAACAATCTCTATATCAAAAATAGAAAACACTTTGTGGGTGACTCCCTTCAATTTCTCTTCCGCTGGGTTTTTGGAACAGTGTGAAGTTTCAATAGTATTGGAGTGAGACGAATGGTCTTTTTGTTCTCTATCAGTTTGATCTGAAAGAAATCTACTGTCGCGCACAAAATGAAAATCCAGAAAAGACAAGCCAAAGTTCTATTGGCTTTAATAACCATTTACTGAGCTTCGGCCCTAGAGCATCAAGTTCTTCCCAGAAACAGAGATACCTCAATCGATCTCCAGCTGCACGAGCTCGTTCCTCCTCTACCCATCCTTCCGATGTCGCACTCCTATGGTCCATCACCCTTCTCTTGCGTTCTCTCTCTCTCGGCCTCACCTCTCTCTCTCTCTCTTGCGTGCTACCCTAATTGCTTTTGGAAGACCAAGTCGGTGATGAGATTGGCAGAAAGAAAAGGAGATGGATGGGTTTGAGGATGCCACGTGCAAGGTATGGTGTGAGGCAAGATGACCTTTCTACCCTATTAACCTTATTTACTCCTTATTTCATCTCTTATTTAACATCTTGAACTTTTTTAAAATTTCTAAAAAATAATCCTTAAAAGTGCATTATAATTTTCTTCTCCCAAAATATCTATTCCATGATTTTTGCTTAATATTTCTAAGCCTCAATATATATATTATTATTTCCCTAATCATTTTCTTAAAATTTAACATTTAGACTTTTTAATTTTTTTCTTTTAAAAAAATACTCTTGATCTTAAGCACTCTTTAAAACTTCTTTCTATCAAAATTTGGGATGTTACAATAACTAGCACCACGCTCGAGATCTCCTTGTTTGTGCATTCACTCAGAATTACTCATTTTGCTCTCAGAATTACTCATTATGCGCTCAGAATAACCAGGGCCATGCTCAAGATCTTCCTTTTTGGGCATTTTTCCTTAACAACAAAATATAGCAAAACTAAATATTTTGGAATTTATAATCTTTATCTTTTTCCTTATCTTGGTTTGCTCTTTGCCTTTAATTGTGAAATTTATTGTATTTATAGAGATTTTAGATGTGTGTATGCAAATGAACATTTTTGTGAAAATGTGTCTAAATTACTGGGAAGTTTGATCAAAATTTTCTAAAGTGTTCTTCAAAGCCTTTTAAAATTGTTGCATTTTTGTGAAAATGCCTTAATGAAGTTTGCTTGTTTACATAGTGGTCAAAGGTTAAAGAAAAGTGCCCACAAATGCAAACTCTTGCGAAGATTTGTATAAATTAAGAAGTGTATATATGCAAATGAAAATTTTGTGAAAAATGCGTCCAAATTTCATGAAAAGTTTTACCAAATTGTTTGAAGGTGTGGATAGTGATAACCAAATGGGTATTGGGCTTTGCCTATCAGTCCTGTTAGTTGTATATTGGGTTTATGTTACCTTGTTATTTTCGTTACTTTTGTAGGTTTTGTACAAATTTTTTTAATCATTCAATAATAAAGAATCAGGTAATAAGAGTTGACACAAATTATAAAAAATATATTTATATTATATAAAAATATGAATTCAATTCTTGCTACTATTGTGAAGCTTTATTTGATAGGTGATCTCATAAATCTCTTGTAAGTGCTCATTGAGCCTTAGAGCTATGCCTGGCTTTAGTGGGAGATCGATACTAAATCTAACTAAATTTTTTTATATCAAAAAGGAAATAATAGAGTCAGTTTATCCTTTTTCTCTCTTTGATTGGGCTTTCAACATAAGATTTTGAGACAAAACGCAACAAAAGTTTTAGAAGGTTTAAGAAAGTGTTATGAAACATTATGTACATGTATTTGTACCCAAAAAAATGTACATGTATTTCTTGTACAAAAAATGCCCATGTGTTTCTAAATAACTGATAATGTAACCTTAAAATAAAAATATTTAAATTTAAAATAATTTTTTAAAATAAAATGATGTAATTAAATTTATCAAATATCAACATAAAAATAAGCAAAGTTATTATGCTTACAACCGTATCCTTGCATTTATATATAATCAATAATTTGTTCATTTTAATTTATTTAGATCTATGTAGCAAAATTAATTCAAGTATATGTTGGGTCAAAGCCACATTACCACCTTAGAAATTAATAGATTATGAATATTTCAACAACTACTTATAATTGAGAAATTATAGAGAGTTAATAAAAAGAAACAAAATTCAAGAATTTAATTAAAAATGAATCGAAATTATTGGGCCTTGCAAATTAATTTTTTTTTCTAATATTTGTTGTGCCCTTGACATCATTATTCAAAACTAATAATTGATTTTAATAAAATAATAATAATTGATTTTTATATTTTCATAAGATAAAAAAACATTATCTTGCATTCAAACTATTTTTTTTAATTCATTTCCCTTTGTCCATCTACTCCATTGTGTAAATCAAACGGGTTCTAAGAAATTAAAATCCAAAATGATTGGAAATGAGATTTCAATTTCAACTAAAATTTCTTAAAATTTGCTAAATGAATTGACTTACAAGCAGTTAAAGTTTTATGAAATAGGTTGTGTATTACTATAATGTCTACTGCTAAACATGTTATGGAATTAAGAGAGAGTTACATGAAATGTTCATGAAAAACAGAAAAAGGATCACAATTTTATTTATTTTCTTTTTCTTCTCCCTACAAGCCACAAAGTTAAATCCTTTTATATAATCTTGTTTATCTTTTTATAAGTAAATTAATTTGTAGAATTAGATTTATAATTATTACTTGCGTTTCCCAGAAAAACTCTTTAGCTTTACAAAGCATGAGGATATTCATTTTTTGCAACAAAAAAAAAATCATTTTCTCTTCAGTGCCACAAGTAATATTACTCTATGGTATATTGAGACAGATTATAAAAGAATAGAAAGGAATTGAAATAAAAAATGGAATAATGGAAATATATTACCTCAAGTTAAAGGCTCAAACCCCATTATATATAGTTTGTGATTTATGCATTACTACGCATATTTAGAGTAGAAGGAATTGATAAAAATGAAACTAATATGATAAGAATTGACCAAATTATCTTTCATAGTAAAATGACTTAATAATAAATTAAGTAGATTACTTAATTATAACATGTGTAACATAATCTTCTTAAAATACTTCTATATAACATTAAATTATATGTCAATTTATAAGTTATATAAATTAATTTAAAAAAATAATAAATATGATAGATAAATTGGATTAATATCTTACCTTTATAACTAAAACTTGATAAATACTTACATATTTCAGTAGTACCACATCATCTGAACTCTATTTAATTAAAATACAACAACTCAACACCTTTTAATTTTACTTGGCTGATGACCATCTGAAATATTTTAGATTCTATTTTGTTTTCAAAAATGGATCAATGGAAAATTTCATTCTAAATATGTCATAAAATTCTGGTTTTCTTGGTAATGCGGACTTCCTTATTTCCACGAACTAATTTCAATTCTCTCTCGAAAGGTTTAATGAAAATGGAAAAGGAAATAGAATGAAATTCTTCTCAAGCAAATGAAGGATTTCAGATACCCTTCTTTAGTTTCATTTCCTTTAGTCAGTTTTTCTGTGAAGCAAACATGCTGCTATTTTTTTTAAAAAAAAAGTGTTATAAAATGATCAAAATAAATTGAGCGTCTCATATATGGCAATATTTATGAAATGAGTAGAGTATTTCCACAAGAATTAATTCTTGATTAATCAACACAAGAAAGAGAATGAACTTCATGTGGTGAGAATATTATACGTTTTGGCGCGTTTGACCTATTTTCTCCAAAATTTAAAAAAAGAAATTATCAATTTGAAGTTGAGAAAGGTTGCTATTATTACTCTAATCCTAAATGTAGGAGGTTAATAATTAATTTGTTAAATAAATACATAAATAAAAGAACGCAAGATAGTATGTATGTATGTAATACAAAACAAAACACATTCATATGTACATCATGTATCCACAAATCTTTGGGAAAAGTTATGATTAAGGTTAGGAAGAAAAATAACATCTTAAAGGAAAGTACTTGAAATTTTAATTTCAAATTTAAATAATTTTGGAAAAAATAATAAACAAATATGTTGGGCCTGTTTGAAAACTTTCTAAACCATAGTTTTAAAAGGGCTTCTGGCACAGACCTTGGTTGAGAGAAATTTCAAAACAAACAATTATATTTATTCAAAAATACTTGTGGACCAAACTATAATTTAAAATCAAGGTTTTGGATAAACTACTAGGAGTAACTTTTTGATCAGTAAAAGAGCTTATGGACTACGCAATTACTTTTTTACCTTTATTTTCCCCTCTCTCCTCTTCTCTCTCCTTCTCTTTGCTTCTCCTCCTCTCCATAAAGGCCATTACTCGCCACCAGAGTCACTATCCATGAGTCTCTATGAGGAGTTACCGTCCACGGGTCGCCACCTTCATAGTTGCTATCTAGATCTACCGTCTTCCTCGCCAAGAGTCACTACTCGCCGTTGCTAGGAGCTGTTCGATGTCACTCCGTCACTGGGAGCTACCGTCGTAGAATAGGGGAAGAAGTGAAAAGTAAACTTAAATAAATATAATTTATTTTTTTATCTCATACCATTTCTGGTAATTTATCAATATAAAAAGTTATTCTAAAAATAACTATCCAAATACTTATTTATTCAGAATCACTTTTTTTCATAAGCTCTTCTCTAAGAGCCATTTTCTAAAAACTATCTAAAAGCTATTTTTTTCATAAGTTATTTTCTAAAATTCTATCTAAATACACATGTTATTTGTGTTTATAATTGTTTTGGGTAATGTGTTTGTCTAAAAGATTGCTAAATGCTATCTGTCAAATCTGCCTACCATATTGTGTGCGGGAACAAGGTGCTAAATAATTATATAGGAAATAAATAATTTTAAAATTTATATTTAAACTTCGTATAATGGTTACAAATAAAAATTTACAATATAATATTTAAATACTATTGTTATGAAAATTATTATTAACACATCCTTATTTAAATTTTCATAAGAAGATTTAAAAAGTTAATTTTGAATTGACCTAATCAATGTCTTCTTATTTCTTTCTTTATCAGTTTAAGAGAATTTTTTCTCATGTGAGTTGTACTATCCCATTTTCATACTTCCTTTTTATTTAAAAATTAGATAACTAATTTATAAATATTAAAATAATTAATTAAATTATTTTTTTAAAATATTATCTTTAATCATATTGAATAGAGTATTATAGTCTTTTTTCAATTAAAATCCCTCTGTTGAATTAAAAAGACCTTACAAAAGAATATAAACGTAAGCAAAAGTTAAACTAAAATCAAATGATATTAAATAAGAAAAATAATGTTTTTCTTGCATTACTATGCAAAAATATTATATACCAAATATCTTTCATATTAAAATATAAAGTGAATCATTCTTTTCATCCGCGGAAACAATTTTGACTTTATATATATATTATTCCATAATTGACATAGCTCATTAAAAAAACCTAAAATTTGTGTTGAAATTTTTTATCACAAAATCTCAAATCACAAGAAGTTTGTCTAAAATTTGTTATAAATCCATCAAAAATTTTCTTTTTCTTGGTAGTATGGACTACGAAACAATTTCAATTCTCTCAAAGGTTTAATGAAGTGGATAAGGAAATGTAATCAACTTTATGTCAAGAAAAAAGAATTTTAAATGTGAATCATTTGTTAAGAGATGACATTTTGACTGCTATATAACTAGTAAAACTTTTCCATGAACTTGAAGGAGATTTTCACCTCCGTATCCATCTCCCTCTTATAGGCAACGAGAAGTAGGATGATGAAGGAAGCAAGATGTTCTATGTCCCATGCTTCTATTTTTCTAGCTTGAGTTAATGAATTTAGATTTCATTTAAAAAGAGATTCAAATATGGTAATTCATTTTCATTTCCTTTAGTTAGTTTTTGTTAGAAGCAAATTAAACATGCTGCTAGTTTTTTTTAAACAATTCTAAAATGATCAACATAAATATGGTACCTTCATTTTCATTTCCTTTAGCAAGATTTATGATAGGGTTAAAATAATCTTGTAACTTTCACTTATTTTTTTAAGAAATAACTTTATTATCTTAAACATAACAAATCTATAAATTTGAATCTGAACAATCTAAATTAAATAATTTTAAGAAAGACACTCCTATACTCCTATAAAGACTATATCATATATTATTTTAATCAAATAATTTATTTTATTTAAAATGATGGCAATTCATTAAACAAGAATAGCTGACAATTCAAACTATTTTCTTTCTTCTTTTTTCGCCATCCAAACTACTTAATAAACCTAGAGACAATAACTTACATTTATTTAAACTACAAATTTAAAAGAAGTAAATAAAATAAAAAAGACTTTATTGAACTTGATATTCCTTTTAGCAT
The DNA here is from genome assembly GCA_037074615.1 of Leucaena leucocephala. Taxonomy (NCBI): domain Eukaryota; kingdom Viridiplantae; phylum Streptophyta; class Magnoliopsida; order Fabales; family Fabaceae; genus Leucaena; species Leucaena leucocephala. The sequence goes on from CM073527.1 coordinate 5,468,136, forward strand.
CATAGTCCCCTATCTGCTTGCATCTGCATGGCAATTAAAAAGAAAAGACATTAAATAAAATAATCACAAAAAAGTGTTCAAACCCATAATTATATTATAGTCATTTTTAATTGTGTTTCCCCATAACTTATAAGACTTATGATGGGATCATTAAGATTAGTCTCTTTTATTAGGTAAAATTGACTTTCTTGAAAAATAAATATTTCCATACAAGAGAGTTTTCTTATTCTCATGTTAAATTAAATGGACCAAACTCTCTGTTTGGCTTGAGGAGAAAGAAGGAAAAATTTTATTGAGTTTGATTTAAAGAAAACAAATATAAGTGGGGTTATAAAATTTTAATTAGGAAAAAAATTTAAGGAAAATTAGTTGAAAACTTTCAACCCCATTATTTCTTCATTTTTTTAAATCGAAATTGATAAAATTTTCCATCTCTCCCTCTCTCTCCTCCATTCCCCTCAAACAAAAACAAAGGGTTAGAAAATTTAAAGCACACAAAAGTATGTTAAAATAATAAGCATTATTTCATTAAATGGTGTTAGTTATATAAATCATATATATATACACATACACACACACACACGATGCTATTGTGCTATATTAATAACAAAATTTTTGAATATATGATAAACCAAAAAATCTCATTCAATAAATATAATAAGAATAACAAATTACCTGGCATATGAATAGGTTGTAATTATTCAATTTTGACCATAGGTCATATTTTTTGCAATATCAGATTTCTTACTCTTTCTTGAGTTTGAAGTCTCAACGGGGTCATCAATATTATTAATAAGTTGTATGCTCAGCAACAGTTGATTTGTTGTTCTGATTTGAGATTGGAGCTTGAAAAGAGCTCTCTTCAGAATAACTAATAGCAAGAGCAAGATCTCCCTTTTTGGGCATTTTGCCTTAACAACAAAATATAGCAATACTAAATATTTTGGGATTTATAATCTTTGTTTCTACCTTATCTTGGTTTGCTCTTTGCGTTCAGTTGTGGAATTTGTTGTTGTATTTATAGATATTTTAGACGTGTGTATGCAAATGAACATTTTTGTGAAAATGTGTCTAAATTACTGGAAAGTTTGATCAAAATTTTCTAAAGTTTTCTTCAAAGCCTTTCAAAATTGTTGTATTTTTTTGAAAAGTACTTGCAAATGCACACTCGTGCGAAGATTTGTACAAATTAAGAAGTGTATATATGCAAATGAAAATTTTGTAAAAAATGCGTCCAAATTTCATGAAAAATTTTTCCAATTTTTTTTTTTGTTATAAATGAGGGTTAAACCCAAAGTTCAAACTAAATTAACTAATGGGAAAGAATTCATAAACTCTCTTTAGCCACCAATGCCTCTAAACAAGGTGGGCAAGTTCTAAAAAATGATGACTTGGATAATACTTGTTTAGCCCATAAATTTGTAACTTAATTAACCTTCATAGGATAAAACATTATTTTGCATTCAAACTATTTTTTTTTTAAATTCCTTTCCCTTTTTCAATCTACTGAATTGTGTGAATCAAACCGGTACTAAAAAATTAAAATCCCAAAGGATTGAAAATGAGATTTCACTTTCAACCACAATTTCTTGAAATTTTCCTAATGAGTTGACTTGCACGCACTCAAATATTTATGAAATGGGTTGTGTATTACTATAACTTCTACTGCTAAACATATTATGTAATTAAAAGGGAGTTATATTGAAATGTTCATGAAAAACAGAAAAAGGGCTATATTTGTTTTTCTAATTTATGTTAATATATATCACAATTTTATTTATTTTCTTTTTCTCCTCCCTATAAGCTACAATGTCCTTAGTTTAATCAAGTCAAATTTCAAAGTTAAACTCCCTTTATATAATATTGTTTATCTTTCTATAAGTAAATTAAATTTTAGATTCATATGTAGAAACATTGTTTACTTTCTATATACATTTTATTCCATAATTGACAAAGCTTGTTACTAAATAAACAGGAAATTTGCGACGAAAACTTTTATTTCAAGAGCTCATCCGTCACAAATTTTATTCTAAATATGTCCTAAAATTTTGTTTTTCTTGGAAGTGCAGACTTCCATTTTCACCAACCAATTTCAATTCTTACTCAAAAGGTTTAATGAAAATGGAAAAGGAAATATAATGAAATTCTTCTCAAGCAAACAAAGGATTTCAGATACCCTTCTTTATTTTCATTTCCTCTAGTCAGTTTTTCTGTGAAGCAAACATGCTGCTAACTTTTTGTTTTTTTTAAAAAAAACTATTATAAAATGATCAAAATAAATTGAGCGTCTCAGACATGGCAATATTTATGAAATGAGTTGTGTCTTTCCACAATAATTAATTCTTGATTAATCAACACAAGAAAGAGATTGAATTTCATGCGGTGAGAATATTGTACGTTTTGGCGCGTTTGACCTTTTTTTTCTTGAAAATTTTAAAAAAAGAAATTCTCAATTTGAAGTTGAGAAAGGTTGCTATTATTACTCTAATCCTAAATGTAGGAGGTTAATAATTAATTTGTTAAATAAATACATAAATACAATAACGCAAGTATGTATGTATGTATGTATGTATGTATGTATGTATGTATGTATGTATGTATGTATGTATGTATGTATGTATGTATGTATGTATGTATGTATGTATGGAAAAGTTCTGATTAAGTTTAGGAAGAAAAATAACATCTTAAAGGAAAGTACTTGAAAAAAATAAATAAATATGTTGTATGTGTTTATAATTTTTTGGGGTAATGCGTTTGTCTAAAAGATTACTAAATAAGTAAATATTAAATATGATAAAATAATTAAAATTAAACGATTTTTAACAACATATGAAATAATTAATTAAAAATTCTACACAAACTTTATCAAAATTGAAGATTATATTACAAACACGGTTCCTTCAATTTGACCAGAATTTTTTTGTACAAAAACTTTTAGAAAAAGGTTAAACTTACTCAAGATCCAAGAGTAGGGCAAAGTCTTCCTTCCTCATAGACGATGCCAATATCGGGCAGAACAAGCCATCAATTACCTTCAGGCGTAAACCTAGGTATTCGGAGTTAGGATGTCTCCCCAAGTGTCGCGACTGAAACCACAACAAAGTGGTACTCCTCAAGGATCAAACATACTCCAAATGATCACATATATCACGCATTCGCCAACTAAACTTACTACCAATAGATAATTTAAAATTCTATCACATAAACATTTATCATGCAAAGATTGGGTTTTCAAGATTTGGGCTTTTCTAGCCCAAAATATGCCTACTTACGATGTTCCTTGAATATGACATTTTTGCATAATGGCGGATATAATTTATTTTTTGGGGGTAAAACAATGGCTAATCTTAACCCATTGTCCATGGGTTCATCTAGTGAAGGGGTGAGACATCCGATTATTTGAAGCTTGTTTGATCAAAAAGGAGTACCACTTTGTTGTGGTTTCAATTGCAGTACTTGAGGAGGCATCATAACTCTCGGGTATTTAAATTTACGCCTACAGGTAATTGACGACTCGCCTTACTCAATATTGGTATCATCTAAAAGGAAGGGAGACTTCATCATACTCTTATATCGTTTGTGAGTCCAACCCCTTTACATATAACATATAAGCTAAAATATATATTACTAATTATATAGGAAATAAATAATTTAAAAATCTATATTTAAACTTTAATGATGGTTAAAATTACAAATTTACAATATAATATTTAAATACTATTGTTATGAAAAATTATTATTAACACTGCCTCATTTAAACTTTCATAAGAAGATTTAAAAAGTTAATTTTGAATTGACCTAATCAATGTCTTCTTATTTCTTTCTTTATCCGTGATAATTTTTTCATGTGACTTATACTCACCCTTTTTCATACTTTCTTTTTATTTAGAAGTTATATAACTAATTTATAAATATTAAAAAATTTAATTAAATTAATTTCCTAAAATACACCTCTAATCATTTTTATTGAAAACTATTTCTATTAATAAAAACTCACAATTATGAGTGATGGTTCAAAAAAAAATGAATTTAGAAGATAAAGTAATTGAGCTTTTATATTTATAACTAAAATAAACTCTAAACTAACATCTATATTTAAGATCGAATAGAGTATTATAGTCTTTTTTATCTACCTTCCAAATTTGCTTATTCACATGGTCATAGATGTAATGTTCAGGTATGTTCCATTTACCTAGCTAGATACAACCTATTTTCCCCCTCTCAATCTGTTTATAACATCATACACACATGCCTACACATATTATATATGCTATATAAATCATTCATTCACTTATATTATTTAGCCAAATTTCTCTTTTAAACTTTATTATGAACTTCTTCATAACCTTTTCCTTTTAAGAGAAAATTTAATGAGAAACTGTTAATTTAAAAACTGAGAGTGCTTGCCATTTACAGTAACAACAACCCGTACCCCACACTTGCTTTTGATTCTTTTTCCCTTTTGATCCCCAACAATGGTATTAAAATAAAATTTGGATTGTAGGGTCAAACCAATGAACCAATTAAACCAGTTTCTTTGATCAATTCTTTCAAGAATTTTGGACCAATTGATTAAGTTGAATTACATACATATATATATATATATATATATTTCTCTTTTGGTAGAACTTGGAAACAATGCCGTTTTGGGTTAAAAATTGGGAAAACCTATTTACAAATACATATATAATTTAATTTTATTCTGTTAGCAAAGTTAAAAACGCTATATAAGAGCTAACAATACTAAATAGGGCAAAGTTAAAAGATTTAATTAAAAGAAAAAAACACATGGTATAAAATTAAAATTTTGAAAAAAATATAGGTATATACAAAATAATTTTCCTTAAAAATATAACAAGTCGTTGAATTTATGTTTTAATAATTTCATTAGATTATAGGAAAAATAACATGACTCTGAAAAATAAGAAAACGAATTGAGACTCTAATACAAATAATAGAGAGGTCTGAGGACCCATTCTGGAATTTTTGAAGTTATGGATGAAAAGACCAAAATGCCCTCCATTGTTTGCTTCTCCCTCACTCTTCCATCATCGAATGTAGTGGTCTATTCAAATGTCAGTATGACCACCTCTACTACCACTCATAAATTTCTCTAGTCACATGAGGTTTAACTGCATCTGAAGGACTCCACCCTCCATCATCATCGTTCCCTTCCTCGCTCATACCTCTATTATCGTTTCTTCATATTCCTCTCTGAAGCATTAATTGACTCATGTGTGGTAAGGATGATGGTTATAGTGTAATATCAGTGAGAAGAAGGCAAATGCTCGTTGATGAAGAAGGTAAAGGTTGGAGGGGTGCTTGCCAATCTTAGTCTGAGTTGCAACCTCTGGGTTGCAAATTATGTGGTTGCAAATTAGAGGAGCTATTTAATTGATTGCTATATGTGGGAACATTCTAAAGAACGCTAAAGTGAATTGTAGTCATGCTAATCGATAGTGTGAGAGACAAGTTTGACTAAGACCTACAGTTGGAACTTTCATTGGAAAATTCTTCTAAATTGGATGTGAGATCAATATCTATATTGGATTGGATCCTAACTATTATATTCATTCAATATGCTTTCATTCATATTTTGGCATATACTCTTCAATAGGTTTTGGATATTCACTCATTATGTGATTTGTGTCTCAATACCTATTATTTCAATCTTTATTTTGACTCTCGAAGACAACACCGCAAATTCTTCCTATATAAGCCACTATAACTTAGCTCCAATAATGAAAATAAGAAATTCTCTCAGACAAAATTGGTTATGCTTCAGTCTAAAGTTCCAGGTCAATGGGAATATATGGATGTTATGCACACGGTGCTTTTGCTACTAATAAAGTTCTATCTCAATGGAGAATATATCCCAACAAAACTTGTTAGGCCTCTTAGAAGACCTAGGACTGTAAGGGTTGAATCACAATTCCAAAACAAAAGATATACCACTGCTGGTTTGAATCATACTCCAATCATGTAAATGGTTTAGTGGTCATGTTGGTTTTTGGTTAATGGTCATGTTGATTTTTCATGAATGGTCTGTTAGAAAATAAATATTTCAAAGTAATATAATTAATCCAGATTATAACATACATGAACATAAAATCTATATGAGATGCAGCGAAAGACTTAAAGTTACCTCTCCATTAGCTTGATTGATTTGAGAAGAACTAGGATCAAAATAAGATACCTGTCAAACAGATAACACTGTCAGATAAACAACAGGTTCTTCCAGCTGATAGCAACTAGTTTTCTGGCCTCACTAGTGGGGAACCTTCACAAGTGAGTTGAGAATTATGTTTCGCTCTAGACTCAGAAAGTAATCTTACGATTAACTGAATTGTTAATTTCTACCATCAGAAAAGTAACCTTAAATAAACTGAGTCAATAACACACCTTGGACTGGGCCCAATGACTACGGGTCACACTCAGAAATATTTATTAATTATCCTAATTAATATCTAAATATGTTATAATAAATAATAAATACCTCACATTCTCTCACTTTGCCTGTATACTCAATGTCATTGCCATGTCTAGGTAAACTGATGTCATGCTACAAGAATCAAGGTGATAAGTCTCCTTTTATTGAGTATTACCTTCTATGTATTATAGGTAGCGCCATTACTTAATGGGGGTCACATTATACATGAACTCAATGTTTATCGGTTCCTATCTCAATGTTTATCAATTTCAATAACACAAATGTATACAATCACAATTTGAAATGATAAACCACAAAATACAATTTTATTGCTCATACCTCCACTAATCAAAAGTAGGACGAAGTCCTATATGGGGTACATGTGTGATAAAGATGTTCAGCTTCAACCCTTTTGTCAAAGGATCAGCCACATTTCCAATGTACTGATACGTTCAAGGGAAACTTGGCCATCCTGAACTCTTTCTCTCAAGCAAAGGAATTTAAGTTCGACAAACTTGCTGTGACTTTTATTCCTTTTGTTGTTCGCTATGGCCATCGTAACTGCGTTATCACAGTACATTCTCATTGGCTTAGAGATTGAATCCACAATCTTAAGCCCAGTAATAAAATTCCTTATCCAAATAGCTTGTGAACTTGCTTTAAAACACGCAATATACTCAACATCACCGGTAGAATGAGCTATTTGAGTTTACTTAGCACTTCTCCATGATATAGCTCATTCTGCTAATAGGAATATGTAACCAGATGTAGACTTGTTAGTGTCTACGCATCCTCTAAGATCTGAATCGAGTATCCAATTACATCCAAACTGTCTGTTCTCCTGTATGTGAGCATGTAGTGTTTAATGCCTTGTAGGTACCTAAACACCTTTGCAGCTGTCCAATGTGCTTCTCCATGATTATTTTAGTATCTTCCCCACATACCCATAGCAAAAGCGATGTCAGGTCTTATACAAACCTGTGCATATATCAAGTTTCTTACTGCTGAGGCATATGTGACCCTTTCCAAATGTTTCCTATCAAGCTCAGTTTTAGGACATTGACTTAGATTAAACTTATCTCCCTTTTCAATAGGAGCCACGTTAGATGAACAGTTCTGCATTCTAAATCGTTCAAGAATTTTGACAGCGTAAGCCTCTTGAGACAAGCCTACAAGACATTAGGTTCTATCTCTATGGATCTTTGTGCCAATGACATAAGAAGCCTTACCCATGTCTTTCATGTCAAAGCTCTTAAACAGAAACTACTTCACCTCACGTAATAGTCCCAAATCATTAGTAGCAAGTAATATGTCATCCACATACAAAATCAAGAATATGATTTTACTCCCACTAGCCTTGTAGTATATACAATCATCTATAATGTTCTCAACAAAACCAAATAATGTGATCACTTCATGGAACTTCAAATACCACTGCCGTGAAGCTTGTTTCAAACCATGTATTGATTTCTTCAGCTTACATACCAATTGTTCCTTACCTTCTGCCATAAATCCCTCAAGATGTTTCATGTAGACTTCTTCCTCCAGTTCACCATTGAGGAAAGCAGTCTTTGCATCTATCTGGTACAACTCCAGATCAAAATGGGCAACCAATACCATGATGATACAGAATGAATCTTTCTTAGATACAGGTGAAAAAGTTTCACTGTAATCGATTCCTTCCACTTGAGTGAAGCCCTTGGCAACCCTTAGCCTTGTATCTATCGACGTTACCTTGTGAGTCTCTTTTGGTTTTGTAAGCCTATTTACAGCCAATGGCCTTAGACCTACTAGGTAACTCTATAAGTTCCCAAACCTGGTTGTTTTCCATAGAATTCATTTCATTAATCATAGCATCATGCCACAACTTAGAGTTCACAGTTTTCACAGCTTGAGTAAACATTAAAGGATCATTCTCAATACTTACATCGCAGTCAACCTCAGCAGAATACACTATATAGTCATCAGGTAATGCCGATCTCCTTTCTTTAGTTGACCTCCTTAATTCAATCTCTTGGGTTGATCCAGCTTGCTAAACAGTGACATCCTCTATCATATTTTATGGTAGTTCCACTTGTGTGATAGGTTGACCATTCGGTATGTGTCCATCTTGTTTAGCACCGTCAACTTGAGCCACAGGGTCTATATCACGTTCAATGTCAATCCCAATAGTGGGATAATCATTAAATATTGATGTCCCCTCATGAATGATGTTAGTGGTTCACTCTATGTGATCATCTAATAGACAATCACTCCCATTAATCACATCATTCTCAAGAAACTTGGCATTCCTAAACTATACAAACCTTGTAGAAGGTGGAGAATAATGAAACTTATAACCCTTAGACCTTTCTGCATAGCCTATAAAGTAAGCTTTAATGGTCTTAGGGTCTAACTTATTCTCCTATAGATTATGCACTCTTACTTTCGCAGGACAACCCCATACATTGAAATGATTTAAACTGGGTTTCTATCTTTTCTAGATTTCAAAGGGTGTTTTGTACACTACCTTTGTTAGAACCCTTTTCAATATGTATATGACTATCTTGAATGCTTCCTTCCACATAGAAGATGGTAGTTTGGAGCTACTCATCATGCTCCTAACCATATCCAGCAAGGTCCTATTTCTTCTTTTAGTTACACCATTTATATCAGGTGATCCAGGCATAGTATATTGATCTACTATACCTTGCTCTTGAAGAAAATCAGCAAATGAACCTACCGCTTGTCCTTCACTAATGTATCTGCCATAATACTCACCACCACGGTTTGATCTCACTATCTTGACTGGTTTCCCAATCTATTTTTCTACTTATACTTTATATTCCTTGAAAGTATATAGTGCCTCACTTTTATTATAAAGTATGTAGACATACATGTATCCTGAGTAATTATCAATAAAGGTGATAAAGTACTTTTGACCATGTGCAATCAAATCAAGGCAACAAATATCCATGTGTATAATTTCTAGCAAGTTGGAACTTCCTTTAGCCCCCTTATGTGACTTATTGGTATGCTTTCTCCTTATGCAGTCCACACAAGAATCAAACTCTGAATGGTTTAAAGATGGAAGAATTTCATCTTTATTTAACCTTTTAATTCTGTCAACAGAGATATGACCAAATCTCCTATGCCACAGTCTATAAGAATTCTCATCGATGACACTTCTCTTAGTACCACGCAAAACAGAAAAATATTGAGGTGAATTAGAAATAATTTTAAACAAGCCATCAATCATAACTAAATTCATAATCAAAACATAATTCTTTGTCAAAGTCATAAGTTTCTTAGAAAGAACTAGATGATAATCAAATGGAATGAGCTTTGACATAGAAATCAAGTTGGGATGTGGAGACCTGCTTGACAAAAAGCCCTGCAATCTAGTCAAAATATGGATCATCGAACCAGTGTCAATCTACCAAGTGTCATCGTTAAGGCTAGAAAAGTTGGATTCAAAAGTAACACACGATCAAATCATACCTCTCATCTCCACCGTATGTTGCCTCACACAGCCAACACCTGTAAGCCTCACATCATATAGTTTAGACATGATGGCACCACCCATCTACTTGTCTGTCAGCTTGAATTGCTTATTTAAGGCTTCCAGGTACCCTTTGGTTGTGTCGCACTTAAGGACTGCTCCCATAATGCTCTTAGTGATCCTTTGTTGTATAAACAAGAGAGACAAGCGGTTACTCTGCTCCCACATATTATACCTTTCTGGTCTCGAAGGTTTATCAAATCTCAAGGCATAATCCAAGTCTAATAAACTGATCTATAGCAAAACATCATCTCTCCATTCAGCATAGTTAATGCTGCCATCTAAGATTTTTTATTACTTACATCAGCCATAATCCTGGGCATAGCAATTAAATCTGCAAAATGAGAATAGAAAAACATACAAATAAGTTCACAGTAAGAATTTGAAGCAATCACAAGTCATTATGCTATATATGCATGCTTACTCAAATATAGCATGCAAGCAATATAAATACGTATCACCAAGGTCTATCTGTAGGCAAAAACATTAGCATAGCCATGTATTTATCTGAAATGATGGAATTAGAATGCATTCATAATTTTTCAATACATGTGGGTTAATTAGAAAATAATGAGGCCATTCTATCACACCCTAATTAAATGTATAATTATGAGATATCTACCTGTGAGTAAAGATAAATAATAGCTATACATTTAATTACAAATGATATTTCAAATCCATATGTGATTAATGAATGCATGCAACTAATCCAATCAACAAGGATGCTGTGGCTACTCCTCAGAGAATTGCACGCTACCCACAAATATCATTCATGTGTATTGAAAATTCAAATATGCACAACTTAATGGACAAATTAATTCTCCCCTAATTAAATGTAAAATCATGAGATATATACCTGTGGGTGAAGATAAATCATAACTATACATTTAATTATAATTGATATTTTAAATATATATCTGATTAATTAATGTACACAACACAATTAAATAAGGATACTGTGGCTACTCCTCACAAAACTGCATGCTAATCACAAATATCAATATCGTGCATATAAATCCAAATATGCACAACATAATGGACCATGTAATAAATTAATTTACTCGACAAATGTGACAAATAATTTAATTTAAATTCTCCCACTATTTCATGCACCCAAAAATGTTTAATAGATTAATTTCAACTCAAAAGATTTTTACAAAATTAAACAGTTAATTTAATTTCTAAGGGAGAAATTAATATCCAAAAGTAGGCAATTAAATAACATAAAACATTGAAATTTATAAACACATTTTTTCCAAATTAAAATGATAGAGAAATTAATTTAAGCATTTATAGTGTATGAAATAGTAATTAAATTTTTTCTAGAAAAATCAAATTAAATGGCCCATACATAAAAGTCCAAAAATAGAGTTCAAAATAATATTTAGAAATAAAAACCCAATTCAGGCCCAAAAATATTTTTCTGAAAGAAAAAAAAATTCAGTGGCCTAAATTGTGCTGGCCCAGCAGGATTTAAAAAAAATGTAATTCTAGAGCAGCCCATTCGCCTTCAGAAAAGGAAAGAAAAAAAAAGTCTTCTTTGGCCCAGAAAGTAATGAAAAACAGCCCAAATAACATTTTTAAAAAAAAAATGGCTTAAACAGATGGCCCACACTGATAAATGAAATGGTATGCTTTGACTTAGGCCGAAACACACCATTTTTGCCTTCTTCACTACTGAGTCGGGTTAGGTTAACCTGACTCAGTGACCCAGTTTGCACACAACCCACAACCGTGACTTCCTTTCCACAGCAGTGGACGCTAGCGGTTTTTCTTAAGGGCATTTTTTGATAACCCTTTCATGCCAACTATGATGACAATAGAAGGTAAAGAGCTTTTCACTGCACAGTCACCATGACCATGAGCTGGAAGTTAAAACCAAAATAGTTCTTGCGACGACAAATTTTATGGTGACAGTGGTGGGGTTCGTCGGGTAATTTTCGAAAGCATGAGGCTCCTGTTCTGGCAATCTGAATGATGCCTTACTGTAGCACTTCCTTATCTCTATCTCACGCCACATTCATGGTTGGGACTCTTTGGTTATTGGCGACTGTAACAGCAATTTTTCTCATAATCTCTCTGTCACCATTTGTACAGTAACAAATGCTCTCCCTCGATCTCGCCATTCACAGAGGAGTCAAGAAGAAATGATTAAAGGATAAAAAATAAAATAAATCTCTATATCCCATATTCATCTCATGAACACAAGATCAATAAGCAAGGTAAAAGTGATCTCAAATGAGGCTCTGATATCACATGTTAGAAAATAAACATCTCAAAGCAATATAATCAATCCAGATTATAACATACATGAACATAAAAACTATATGAAATGCAGTGGAAGACTTAAAGTTACCTCTCGCCATTAGCTTGATTGATCTGAGAAGAATTAGGATCAAAATAAGATACTTGTCAAACAGATAACATTGTCAGATAAACAACAAATTCTTCTAACTGGTGATTAGGCACAGTGATGGCAACTAGTTTTCTGCCGTCACTAGTGGGGAACCTTCAGAAGTGAGCTCAGAAATAGGTTTCGCTCTAGACTCAGAAAGTAATATCACAATTAACTAAATTGTTAATTTCCACCATTAGAAAAGTAACCTTAAATAAACTGAGTCAATAACTCATCTTAGACTGGGTCTAATGACTACGGGCCACACTCAAAAATATTTATTAATTATTCTAATTAATATCTAAATAGGTTATAATAAATAATAAATACCTCACATGGTCATGTTGGTTATAGGTTAGCGGGCATGTTGGTTTTTGGTTAATGCATAAACTAAAGTTGTTATCTTTTTCTAAGTAGTGTATAGTCAATTTGAAGACCGTTGGATGATGTTATTGACAAGGGAAAATTTTGTCGAAGCTTCATGTTAATGTTTACTTGTCACTGAACATGTGTAATTCAGTTATTGTAACTTAGTTGTTAGTTTTGGGTTAATGACTACTCTCACATTGTTATTGTATATTCTAGAGTTGTTAGTATGAATATATTATGCATTTGAACAATTCAATTCAAATAAAATTCTTTATTTATTTAAAATATTTATAGAATTTTATTAATATAGTTTATAGTTTCAAAATAGTTTTGAATATTCATTCGTATAAAGCGTATAAAGAATTAGATTAGTCCTATAATTGTACCTAGATGAATTTGTTTGCTCATGGTAATTGTGGCCTCTTGGGAGAATTGATGACTGGATCAAAGATGCACTTGCTAGTACTAGTACATCTGAGAATTCAGAATACGGTTAACCAACATGTTAACTAATCGATTACGATAAATTGGATCGGATTTTACGATTTTTTCTTCTGCAGTACCTCGATGTGACATAAGCATGAAAGGAGTTCAAGAATCCGTTTCTGTAATTGTACAAGATCCCATAGCAATAACATATTTTGGTTCAGGTATTTACTCATATAATCTCACTAAAGAAGGAGCTATCTGCGATGTATTGATGATGCGTATATAACGCAGCTTGAGTAGTAAAGTCTTGCGCTATGAACGCATAAGCAGGTAAGTACATTTTGTGAAACATCCCTTCCTATCTGATAGAAAAGGATCCTGTGATCCTGAATCGATCTTACCTGGATTCAGAGGTTATTATGTCAGCAATGGTGTCCTTACCCATGATAAACTAAAATGATTGTTGCCCTTGACTTTTGATATAATCAACATGTCTCATGTTACAATCCTCTTCCCGCTGAGCTCCCTTTCTCCTCGGTCCACAGACACAAAATGTAAGACTGGTGCCAACAGTTCATCACCCGCTCATTATTTAGTACGAATTGGTGAAATGGTATTCTTTTTTTGAAACATCCATAAAACAAAAAGATGTCTTATAGCGATTATATTCTATACACCTAGTTTGACCCCTCCACCCCTACCCTATTTTTTTTAATATCATTTTTTTAAAGCGTTCTCTTCCTTTTATTTATCACAAGCCCATATGGATAAAATAAATCTAAATCAATTCAGTAGACCGAATTGTTGCATAGAAATATCAGCATTTGAGTGATCTAAGTTTATGTAATTTTATTTTATTATTTATTTCAATTTGGTCACAAGGGATTCTAGTTGTAAGATATCTAATGAAACTGTCGCTAGAATTGAGATCTCATTCAAAACAGAATGACTTCTTTTTTTAATCCCTATCTAAATTTACAGTAGCAGGGCAAATTTAGATATATGTTTAGTTCATATATAACTAGTTATAGCATTGAAATCCATTTTTATTGACCAATTAGAATTGCGTCCCAGGATCTATAATTGTCTTAAAAGAACATTTTTTTATTATTTCATTATAATGAATAATGATAAGTTATCCCCTTTAATTGCCAGATATTGCTATTTTTTATTATTCCAACTTTCAAGGGTGTCTCCGGATATTTTGTTTGTACTTAATGTTTTATGATTATACTAGTAGAGTTAAAACTAAAAAATATTTGTTGCTTTCCCTATGTTTTCTCACGTTTTCAATAAAACCTTCTCGGACAAGTATTGTTGTAACAATTGGTTCTACCTCCTATTTTTTATGAAGAGAATGAATCTTTTTATCGAAGGATCAGAAAAAAAAAATGGGTCCAGACCTCTTGCAGGAATGATTTGGAAGATCCAAAACCAAAAATAGTGGTATTTGCTAGCAACAACATAATGGAGGCAGTCAATCAATATAGATTGATCCAAAATCTAATTCAAATCTAATATAGCACTTATGGGTACATAAGAAATGTATTGAATCGATTCTTTTTATGAATCAATTTGATCGCAACTTCGAATATGGAAAATGAACAATTTCAATGAAATCTTTCAATTTCTTATTTTACTATGTTCAACTCTATGTATTCCTCTATCCGTAGAGTACATTGAATGTATAGAAATGGCTATAATAGAGTTTCTGTTATTCGTATTAATAGCTACTCTAGGAGGAATGTTTTTATGCTGTCACAGAAAATCCAACGAACCTATCTATTTGATGAAGTAAAAAAAATCCTATCGAATGGGAATAAATGGAAATAATGGATCCATTTATTCACGATCGGATTATATTTGTTTGATACGCTGCTGTCAATATTAATGTTGAAAAAAGAATACAAAAATAAACAAATTAAAAACTTCAATATTAAATTGAATAAATACCAATTGAAATCCAATTGAATTGAATTCAAATTAATAAAATTAATATAATAAATACTAAGAAAAAAAGAAAAAAATACATAATTAATTCTAATTAATATAATTAATATTAAAAGTATTAATTATTTCAATTTAAAATTAAAATTAAAGTAAAGTAAATAATCGTCTGCAATAGGGTCCATTCAAGAGAGGATCATATATTTTAGGTAAGTATTTTTTTTTAGTCTCATCATTATAAAGGAGTTGCTCAATGAAGCTTGAACATGTACTTGTTTTGAGTGCCTATTTATTTTCTATCTGTATCTATGGATTGATCACAAGCTGAAATATGGTTAGAGCCCTTATGTGTCTTGAACTTATATTGAATGCGGTTAATATAAATCCCATAGCTTTTTCTGATTTTTTTATAGTCGCCAATTAAAAGGAAATATTTTTTCCATTTTTTTATAGCTATTGT
This sequence comes from Leucaena leucocephala, assembly GCA_037074615.1. Lineage (NCBI taxonomy): Eukaryota > Viridiplantae > Streptophyta > Magnoliopsida > Fabales > Fabaceae > Leucaena > Leucaena leucocephala. The sequence goes on from CM073527.1 coordinate 5,483,707, forward strand.
ATATTCATAATGATACCATGAGTGCTTTAGGGCGCCCCCAAGATATGTTTTCAGGTACCGCTATACAATTATAACCCGTCTTTACTTAATGGATACAAAACACCCACGCTTTAGCACCTGGTGCAATGGCCCCTGGTGTAACAACAAGGACCAGTTTGACTTGGGGGGTGGTGATTTAGTGGCAGTGGGCGGCAAAGTTGCTTTGTTACCTATTCCATTAGGTGGTCCAAAACCTAGCTAATTGATCTTTATGGTGCTTTCTCTATCAATTAGATCTTTTATCCATAGAAAAAAAAGTATCTAGGCATATCTATTTCTTCATATTTCAACTTCTATGAAGTTTCCTTTCATGCTCATGTCACGTCGAGGTACTGCAGAAGAAAAAATCGCAAAATCTGATCCAATTTATCGTAATTGATTAGTTAACATGTTGGTTAACCGTATTCTGAAACACAGAAAAAAATCATTGGCTTATCAAATTATCTATCGAGCCATGAAAAAGATTCAACTAAAGACAGAAACAAATCCACTATCTGTTTTATGTCAAGCAATACATGGAGTAACTCCCGATACAGCAGTAAAAGCAAGATGTATAGGCGGATCGACTCATCAAGTTCCCATTGAAATAGGATCCACACAAGGAAAAGTACTTGCCATTCATTGGTTATTAGGGGCATCCCGAAAACATCCAGGGTCAAAATATGGCTTTCAAATTAAGTTCCGAATTAGTGGATTCTGCCAAAGAAGAGTTCAACCTAATGCTTTATTTCTGTCCTAGTTGATCCTGATTTGATTCCGTCCCTAAATCTATTTTCTTCCCTATGAGTTCTAGTCTCAATAATAATAATGCTAGTTCTTACTGTTCATATGTTATGATATGAATATACTAAACCAATTCGTTATGTATGGATGATGAGATTCAATTAATACAGAGCCAATTCCAATAGACTTATTGGAGGGTCCCATTGGCGTGCATCCAGTAGGAATTGAACTTACGAATTCGCCAATTATGAGTTGGGCGCCTTAACCATTCAGCCATGGATGCTTAGCGGGGATCCTCGTACATGGTGAATAACCAAATTCCAATTGAAATGGAGAACGAAGTAACTAGAAAAAAAACAAAAGTCGTATGTACGGCTTGGAGGGAGATCTTTCATATCTTTTGAGATCCACCCTACAATATGGCAAAAATACGTATGCCGAATGAAATAGTTGTTGCTATATGCTCCAATAAGGAATCATTGGTTTAACTGCATAACTAAATAAAGGAATGACAGTATATGGGGAATAAGCATCGGCTAACTCTGTGCTAGCAGTCGTGGTAACTGTCTGTAACACACTATAGGCTCGAGAAACAAAGAGAAGATGTGTACGAATGAGATATCCAGTTCTGTAGTAGAGATGGAATTGAGAAAAAACCATCAACTATAACCCCAAAAAAAACAGATTCCGTAAACTACTTTCATTTGGTATTTTGGCTTCAATTCTTAGACTCCTCGATACTCAATTAAATCCTCTTTTTTGAAAATGGAATGAACTCCTATCCGATCAACTTGCTCTGTTATCAAACATTTATTTTTGATTTCCAAAATCCTACCACTTCTGGTCCTGAGGTTTCTGCGCTTGAAAATAAAAACTCTCAAAGACCAAATGGTAGCATCTGGAACCACTTTTAAGGCTATTGAAGTCAAACTACTAAATCTGGAATTTTACTCTAGCAAGTACTATTCACTGTGCAAATTCTAGATGAGTGACCTGACTTCAAAAAATCATAACTAATTCTAGAAATATTGAAATAAAGTGGTTCAAAGTGCTACACAAAGCTAACTTAATGCTCTTTCAGGGAAAAATAACTTGTTGATCACTCCTTGACCAGGTCAACGTCAGTCAACATCCAAAGTTTACTATTTATCCTGTATTTTTCGTTGATTCCAGCATTTGGGTCCCAACATTTACACTATCCAATCCCCAGCTTCTCTTCATGCTTCTTTAGTCTTCTTCTAACATACCTGTGGGATTGGGATTAGATGGAAGGGGATGAGATTTCTAGGGAAATCTCAGTAGCAAACAGAAACTATACAATGTATGTAACAATATGCTTGATGTTACTATGCGTATACTTAATGATCATGCTTGCATCATGATAACATGCATGCTTCCATGTTACTTAATTATAACATATGGCCATAGTATAAAAAGAAACAGAGCATTACTTAGTTATACATGCTTCACATCATCAAGGTAAGAAAATATCACATAAAATATCCAAGCAGTATAAGCATACAAGTAGGTAATACTACCTAGCGTGTAGCCTTTCCTTCCATCTCTTAGCCTTGTGTCTAAGGTCCCTTCTTCTCATAAGTCACAGCCTATACATAGCATAATAATATCTTTATTATTATCCAGTATAGCTCTACTTATCTCATGCTTAACTAGGGGTAATATCCTTACTCTAACATTCCCCTAACTTTCTTTCTATCTATGGCTACCTTTATTAATAGAGATATTTCTCTATTCTAACTATTAAGAGAAATCCTATACTTTATTAGAGTAGGGACTACATAACTTACTTACCTCATTCCTAAGCTCTGTCCAGTCCCCAAGCTCTTTGGACTGCTACTGGCTCTGCCAGAACTCCTTCCTTTCTTTCTCTTCCTTCCTTTCTTTCTCTCTTCTTTCTCTTCTTTCTTGGCTCTTGGAAGTGGCATTCCTTGCGGGAGGGGTGTCCTATTTATAGGTGAGTGGAGGTGGAATGAATGGCTCAGATCGAATCGTGATGAATGACACAGATTGCTTAGCTTCCTCAAGAAGCTTTGCCTGCATCATTACGATGACATCATCCTCCTTGACGACTCACCAACATGGCATCATCCAAGGACACCTCGGGGGTATGTGGCACAATGGTGGGGCCATTGGGACACCTCACTAGCTGACTCAGTCTCTCCAGAGAATTCTAGAGCATTTTCCTGGAATGAGCGGCCGAGATTGTGCCACGTGTCTTTTTTACTTTTTCCCTTTTTTCTAATCTCATGACATGTTTCATTAACTTTTCTTCTTTTCCTATAATAATGCCATGTGGTACCTTGTGGTTCCCATGAGGACACCTTTCATGCAACCTCATGGTCTAAAGTCATATATGATCACTTTTTCCAATTCTATCCTTAACCTGGTAACTTTACTTTGTGGAAAAGCACTAAAATATTATTTTAATGCCTCTTAAACTCCATAATCCTTGGGCCTACGTTTTTGGGTTCTTGGATTTCTATCTTGGGTTTCTAACCAAGCCCAAGCACTCTGGTGGCTCAATTCCTAAGAAACACCTCTTACTTTTTCATTATGCCCACATGGACTTTCACTATTTTCCTTGCATTTTCACTTTCTTGCAGTTTAGTCCTTAAATATCATTTGTATACTTCTGGGACTCCTACATAATAGGATCTAGTAGCCTACATTTTTTAGGCTACATACTAGGCTTCCAGGCCTACAAATTGGGATATGACACATAATATCCCTAACCTTTAAAATTTTAAATAAGGGACCTCTATGTTTTATGTTTTAATTATTAAGACCCTATCATTTAAATTGCCATTAAAGTTAATAATTTTTACCATGCCATAATTTTTATATTTTTAATTATATATCACTTCATTTAAAAAAATGACATTTGGCACTTGACATATAATTTTAATTTTTTTAAATACTTAAATATAAAATATTTAAATAACTCTTTACATTTGACATGTAATTTATTTTTTAAAAATATTTAAAAATATAAAATATTTAAAAAGTATTTAAAATATTTATTTGACAGTATTTAAATAAAAAATATAAACTATTTAAAATTATATATAAATTACTAAGTGTTATTTTTTGAATGACGTGATATATAATAAAAAATATAAAACTTATGATATGACAAAAATCATTAACTTTAACGAAAATTTATACATATGAATGAAAATTTTAAAAATGTTTATTTTACTTAAATTATGTCTTTTCTCTAGTAATTTACCGCCTTTATGTTAATGAGAATCACCTAATTGATACTCTATTTATACAAAATTTGAGTGTCTCATATATAGCAAGATTTATGAAAGGCTTATTCCTTAGCTATTGTTTAGGCTTAAGCATACCCTTAATATACACACAAAACAAAAAGAAAAAATATTTTTTATAACTTTCATTTATTTTTTCAAATATGACTTTATTATCTGAAACATAACAAATTTATAAATTTAAATATGAAGAACCAAAATTAAATTTCACCGATCACATTTCAATGTTGCTCATGGCATGAATACAAACACTAGATCCTGTTAATGCCGGATTCGCTCCTCTATTTTGTTTTACAAAAAGATACTGTGATTTTGATTTCTTTTTATTACCCCATTTTAGTGCATTTTCTCATAGTTTATTAATTAGAGTTTAAGTGAGTACTAATTAATCGACACATAAATTGATTCGTTACCAGCATAAATATAAACAAATATTATGTGTATAATTATCTCCTTGCATCTACATACGTATTGTTTTAGATCCACGTGATAAAATTAACTCAGGTATATGTTGAGTGAAAGTCATATTATCAACTACTAATTAATATCAATGGTCTTATGAATTAACAAATTATGAGTTTATGAACAAATATTAATAATTGACAAAACTATAAATACCCAATAAAAAGAAAAAATTATAAAAATTTAATTAAAATGAATTGAAATTATATAGGAGCTGGCCTATTAATTTTTTTAATGTTTATTGTGCTTTTGGCATCATTATTTAACAATAATAATTGATTTTTAAGACGATCATTAGTTAGTTAGTTAGTCACAACATAAACTCAAGATCAATAATTTTAAGAAAGACAGTCCTATACTCCTATAAAGATTATATCATATATTATTTTATTCAAATAATTTATTTTATTTATCTAAGGAATTATGGCAATACATTAAAGAAGAATAGCTGACAATTTCAAACTATTTTCCTTTTGTTTTTATTTATTTATTGCAATCCAAACTACTTAATAAATCTAGAGACAATAACTTACATTAATTTAAACCAAAAATTTAAAAGAAGTAAATAAAATAGAAAAAGAACTTTATAGAACTTGATATTCCTTCCCAACATCATAGTTTCCATCAACTCGCACCTGCATTGAAATTATAAATAAAAGACATTAAATAAAATAATCACAAAAAAGTGTTGAAACTCCTAATTAATTAGCTTGTTTTTAATTGTTTCCCAACTTAATTAAATGAAGTAAAATTTTAAAGTTAAATTTCCTTCACTAAGTTAAAGTCAAAAAGACCCTATAAAAGAATATAAACGTGAAAGAATATAATAAAAATCAAACCAATATAATAAGATAAAAATCATTCTATACGAATATGTTTTTTTTTGCATTACTATGCTTAACTGAGTGGGACAAAGATAAAAATAAACCAATATAATAAGAATATATGAAATGATCTTTCATAGTAAAATGTAAAGTAAATCATTGTTTTCATCTGCGGAAACAATTTTAACTTTGTATAAATATATATATTATTCCATAATTGACATAGCCCATTAAAAAACGAAAATTTGTGATGAAATTAAAATTTGTGTAAATCAAACGGGTTCTAAGAAATTAAAATCCCAAATGATTGGAAATGAGATTTCAATTTCAACTAAAATTTCTTAAAATTTGCTAAATGAATTGACTTACACGCAGTCAAAGATTTATGAAATAGGTTGTGTATTACTATAATGTCTACTGCTAAACATGTTATGGAATTAAGAGAGAGTTACATGAAATGTTCATGAAAAACAGAAAAAAGATCACAATTTTATTTATTTTCTTTTTCTTCTCCCTACAAGCCACAATGTCCTTAGTTTAATCAAGTCAAATTTCAAAGTTAAATCCTTTTATATAATCTTGTTTATCTTTTTATAAGTAAATTAATTTGTAGAATTAGATTTATAATTATTACTTGCGTTTACCAGAAAAACTCTTCAGCTTTACAAAGTATTAGGATGTTCATTTTTTGCCCAAAAAAAAAGTTCTCTTCAGCGCCACAAGTAATATTACTCTATGGTATATTGCGACAGATTATAGAAGAATAGAAAGGAATTGAAATAAAAACTGGAATAATGGAAATATATTACCTCAAGTTAAAGGCTCAAACCCCATAATATATAGTTTGTGATTTATGCATTACTATGAATATTTAGAGTAGAAGTAATTGATAAAAATGAAACTAATATGTTAAGAATCGACCAAATTATCTTTCATAGTAAATTGACTTAATACAAGAGTTATTTATTTAATTTAGGTAGATTAAAAAAATTAAATAGATTACTTAATTATAATATGTATAACATAATCTCCTTAAAATACTTTTATATAACATTAAATTATATGTCAATTTATAAGTTATATAAATTAATTTGAGAAAAATAATAAATATGATAGATAAATTGGATTAATATCTTACCTTTATAAAAAAAAAATTAGAGAAATACTTACATACTTCAATAGCGCTATATCATTTAAAATCTATCTAATTAAAATATAACAACTTAGCACATTTTAATCTTAGTTAATTGATGACCATATGAAATAATTTAGATTATATTTTGTTTTCAAGAATGGATCAATGGAAAATTTCATTCTAAATATGCCATAAAATTTTGTTTTTCTTGGTAGTGCGGACTTCCTTGTCTCCACGAACCAATTTCAATTCTCTCTCAAAAGGTTTAATGAAAATGGAAAAGGAAATGGAATGAAATTCTTCTCAAGCAAACAAAGGATTTTACTGTACTTTATTTATTAAAATAAGTAAACAAGCTGCTATTTTTTTAAAAAAAATGTTATAAAATGAGTAAAATAAATTGAGCGTCTCATATATGGCAATATTTATGAAATGAGTTGTGTATTTCCAAAATAATTAATTCTTGATTAATCAACGCAAGAAAGAGATTGAATTTCATGCGGTCAGAATATTATACGTTTTGGCACGTTTGACCCTTTTTTTTTTAAAATTTAACAAAAGAAATTATCAATTTAAAGTTGAGAAATGCTATTATTACTCTAATACTAAATGTAGGAGGTTAATAATTAATTTTTTAAATAAATAAAAAGATGCAAGATAGTATGTTCATGTATGTATGTAATACAAAACACATTCATGTGTACATCATGTACCCACAAATCTTTGGGAAAAGTCTTATTAAGGCTAGAAAGAAAATGTGTCTAAATTATTTGAAAGTTTGATCAAAATTTTTTCAAGTTTTCTTCAATGCCTTTCAAAATTGTTGCATTTATGTGAAAAATGCCTTAATGAAGTTTGCTTGTTCAAATAGTGGTCAAAGGTTAAAGAAAAGTACCCGCAAATGCAAACTCTTGCAAAGATTTGTACAAATTAAGAAGTGTATATATGCTCAAATGAAAATTTTGTGAAAAATGCGTCCAAATTTCATGCAAAGTTTTACCAAATTGTTTGAAGGTGTGGAAAGTGATAACCAAATGGGCCTATGAAATGCCCATCCGGCCTGTGAAGTACATTGGCTTTTGTCTGTCAGTTTTGTTAGTTGCATACTGGGTTTATGTTACCTTGTTGTTTTCCTTACTTTTGCAGGTTTTGTACATATTTTTGTATTCATTCAATAATAATAGAGAACGAGGTAATAAGAGTTAATATAAATTATAAAAAATATATTTATATTTTATAAAGATATAAGTTCAATTTCTGCTATTATTGTGAGACCTTATTTAGTAGGTGATCTCGTAAGTCCCCTATAAATACTCCCTAAACCCTAGGGTTATGCCTAACTTTGGTGGGAGACTAGTACCGAATATCAGGGCTATGCACAATGCCTACGGCTAGGTCCACCCGCCCGAACCCATAAAAAACATGCCCAACCCAATCCAAAAAATATTGCCCAAAATGTATTTGGGTAAGGTTGGGCCGGGCCAAGTGTCGGGTAGGGCAAGGTATATTGCCTCACCCATTTAGCCCAGCCCTCTCTCTCTCTCTGTATATATATATATATATATATTATTTTTTTACTTTTTTCTTATAGTCTTATTTTTTTCTTAGTTTATTTTATTTCTAATTTTACACATTTCACACAATTTTCCTTACTCATCTTTAAAGTATTGAACATAACTCTTATATTTATTTAGATACAAAAATTGCTATTATACTTTATTTGCTAAGTATTTGATTATTGGTGTTGCAATAACGCTATAAATATCTGACCCCTACATATATACAATATATTTAAAATTTTTAATTATTATCTTTTTGTTACTTTATTATTAATGGATTGTGTATATTATTTAACTCTTGAATACATAAATATGATATTATTTTATAAGTTTCTGATTGCAGAATTTTTCTCACAATATGAATATGACATCACGATTTGGGCATCCCAACCCGCCCATACCCAGCCCAAAATAGTTAGGGAAGGGTAAGGCATCGGGCTACAAAATATAGCCCATATTTTTTTCGGGCAGGGCACGAGGCAAAGGGGTTGCCCTGCCTAACCCTGCCCATGCACACCCCTACCGAATCTATCTAAATTTTTTATACCAAAAAGAAAAATGAAACATTATGTACATGTATTTGTACCAAAAAAATGTACACGTATTTCTTATACCAAAAAAATGTACATGTGTTTCTTAATAACTTATAATGTAATCTTAAAATAAAAATATTTAAATTTAAAATAATTTTTTTAAAAATAAAATGATGTAATTAAATTTATCAATTATCAACATAAAAATAAGCAAAGTTATTATGCTTATAACCGTATCCTTGTATTTATATATAATCAATAATTTGTTTATTTTAATTTATTTAGATTTATGTAGCAAAATTAATTCAAGTATATGTTGGATCAAAGCCACATTACCACCTTAGAAATTAATAAACTATGAATATTTCAACAACTACTTATAATTGAGAAATTATAGAGATTTAATAAAAAGAAACAAAATTCAATAATTTAATTAAAAATAAATTGAAATTATTGGGCCTTGCAAAATTAATTGTTTTTCTAATATTTGTTGTGCCCTTCACATCATTATTCAAAACTAATAATTGATTTTTATGTTTTTTTCATAAGATAAAAAAAATTATCTTTAATTCAAACTATTTTTTTAATTCATTTCCCTCTGTCCATCTATTCCATCGTGCAAATCAAAGCGGTTCTAAGAAATTAAAATCCCAAATGATTGGAAATGAGATTTCAATTTCAACCAATATTTCTTAAAATTTTCTAAATGAATTAACTTGCACAAAGTCAAAGATTTATGAAATGGTTGTGAATTACTATAACTTGTACTACTAAACATTTTATAGAATTAAGAGGAGTTACATGAAAAATAGAAAAAGATCACAATTTTATTTATTTTCTTTTTCTCCTCCCTACAAGCCACAATGTCCTTAGTTTAATCAAGTCAAATTTCAAAGTTAAATCCTTTTATATAATATTGTTTATCTCTTTATAAGTAAATTAATTTGTAGAATTAGATTTATAATTATTACTTGTGTTTCCCAGAAAAACTCTTCACCTTTACAAAGTATGAGGATGTTCCTTTTTTGTAAAAAAAAACAATCATTTTCTCTTCAGCGCCACAAGTAATATTACTCTATGGTATATTGCCACAGATTATAAAAGAATAGAAAGGAATTGAAATAAAAAATGGAATAATGGAAATATATTACCTCAAGTTAAAGGCTAAAAGCCCATTATATATAGCTTAAATAAACAAGTGTTTTATGCATTACTATGCATATTTAGAGTAGAAGGAATTGTTAAAAATTAAACTAATATGATAAGAATTGACCAAATTACCTTTCATAATAAATTAAATTAATATAAAAGCTATTTATCTAATTTGGATAGATTAAAAAAATTAAATAGATTACTTAATTATAACATGTCTGACATAATTTCCTTAAAATACTTCTATATAACATTAAATTATAGTCAATTTATAAGTTATATAAATTAATTTGAGAAAAATAATAAATATGATAGATAAATTGGATTAATATCTTACCTTTATAACTAAAACTTGATAAATACTTACATATTTCAATAGCACTATATCATTTAAATTCTATCTAATTAAAATATAATAACTCAGCATATTTTAATCTTAGTTAGCTGATGATCATATGAAATAATTTAGATTCTATTTTTGTTTTCAAGAATGGATCAATGGAAAAATTCATTCTAAATATGTCATAAAATTCTGATTTTCTTGGTAGTGCGAACTTCCTTGTTTGCACGAATTAATTTCAATTCTCTCTCAAAAGGTTTAATGAAAATGAAAAAGGAAATAGAATGAAATTCTTCTCAAGCAAACAATGGATTTCAGATACCTTTCTTTATTTTCATTTCCTCTAGTCAGTTTTTCTATAAAGCAAACATGCTGCTAATTTTTTTTTAAAATGTTATAAAATGATCAAAATAAATTGAGCGTGTTATATATGGCAATATTTATGAAATGAGTTATGTATTTCCACAAGAATTAATTCTTGATTAATCAACACAAGAAAGAGATTGAATTTCATGGGTTAAGAATATTATATGTTTTGGCGCATTTGATCTATTTTCTTGAAAATTTAACAAAAGAAATTCTCAATTTCAAGTTGAAAAAGAATGCTATTAGGTTAATAATTAATTTTTTAAATTTGATAAAATTTATTAAATAAGTTATTTGTTAAAAAAATATGTTAGTTTTGTAAAAATACTATTTTTATTTATTTTTATTAGAAATTAATTCTGTGATGTAAAACTCTCTTAATATGTACAATTGATTGGGAAAAGTTAGAGAAAATTATAAAGTTAAGAGGTAAATGGATTGATGTGTTATATTTAAGAATTTATGAAAGGAAGTTATCAAGTAAATTATTTGGCAGAAATAATAAAAAAAAGGGAACAAGGTAAGGATACCCTTAATTAATTTTTTTTTTAGAAAAAGATTGTTCATGTAGGTAATACAAAACACATTCATATGTACATCATGTCTCCACAAATCTTTGGGAAAAGTTCTGATTAAGGTTAGGAAGAAAAAGAATATCTTAAAGGAAAATACTTAAATTTTAATTTCAAATTTAAACAATTTTGAAAAAAATAATAATAAATAAATATGTCATAGGGGTTTATACTGGTTTTATGTAATGCGTTTGTCTAAAAGATTTCTAAAAAAGTAAATATTAAATATGATAAAAAAAATTAAAATTAATCTTTGTGTTAAATGCTTTCTAACATCATATGAAATAATTATTTAAAAATTCCACACAAACATTTATCAAAATTGAAAATTATATTTTTTTAGTGCAAAAATTGAAAATTATATTACACAAACATTTATTTTATTTATTTTTTTACAAGAGAATTTTTGGAAAGGGGTTGAACTCACCCATGATCCAAGGGCAGGGCGAAGTCTCCTTTTATCCTAGACGATACTAATATCGGATAGGACGAGCCGTCTATTATCTTCAGACATAAATAAGGTCTTTTTAATTCTTATTTAATATCATTCGATTTTAGTTTAACTTTTGCTCACGTTTATATTCTTTTGAAAGGTCTTTTTAATTCAATATTAGAGATTTTAATGAAGGAGACGGAAAGTGATGAGAGATTAGAGATTTTAATATTACTTGATTGCAATTAAATAATATTTTTCTTGCATTACTATGATATTAAATATTGAATTAAACATGCTGCTAGTTTTTTTAAAACAATTCTAAAATGATGAACATAAATATGGTACCTTCATTTTCATTTCCTTTAGCAAGATTTATGATAGGGTTAAAATAATCTTGTAACTTTCACTTATTTTTTTAAGAAATAACTTTATTATCTGAAACATAACAAATCTATAAATTTGAATATGAACAATCTAAATTAAATAATTTTAAGAAAGACACTCCTATACTCCTATAAAGACTATATCATATATTATTTTAATCAAATAATTTATTTTATTTAAAATGATAGCAATTCATTAAACAAGAATAGCTGACAATTCAAACTATTTTTTTTCTTCTTTGTTCGCCATCCAAACTACTTAATAAACCTAGAGACAATAACTTACATTTATTTAAACTAAAAATTTAAAAGAAGTAAATAAAATAAAAAAGACTTTATTGAACTTGATATTCCTTTCAGCATCATAGTCCCCTATTTGCTTGCACCTGCATGGCAATTAAAAAGAAAAGACATTAAATAAAATAATCACAAAAAAGTGTTCAAACTCATAATTATATTATAGCCATTTTTAATTGTTTTCCCCCATAACTTATAAGACTTATGATGGGATCATTAAAATTAGTCTCTTTTATTAGGTAAAATTGACTTTCTTGAAAAATAAATATTTCCATAGAAGAGAGTTTTCTTATTCTCATGTTAAATCGAATGGACCAAACTCTCTGTTTGGCTTGAGGAGAAAGAAGGAAAAATTTTATCGAGTTTGATTTAAAGAAAAACAAATATAAGTGAGGTTATAAAATTTTAATTAGGAAAAAATGTAAGGAAAATTAGTTGAAAACTTTCAACCCCATTATTTCTTCATTTTTTTAAAATCAAAATTGATAAAACTTTCCATCTCTCCCTCTCTCCTCCATTCCCCTCAAACAAAAACAAAGGGTTAGAAAATTTAAAGCACACAAAAGTATGTTAAAATAACAAGCATTATTTCATTAAATGGTGTTAGTTATATAAATCATATATATACACACATACCCACATGATACTATTATGCTATATTAATAACAAAATTTTTGAATATATGATAAACCAAAAATTCTCATTCAATAAATATAATAAAAATAACAAATTACCTGGCATATGAATATGTTGTAATTATTCAATTTTGACCATAGGTCATATTGCCTGCAATATCAGATTTCTTACTCTTTCTTGGGTTTGAAGTCTCAGCAGTTTCACCAGTATTATTATAAGTAGTATGCTCAGCAACAGTTGATTTGTTGTTCTGATTTGAGATTGGAGCTTGAAAAGGGCTGTCTTTAGAATAACTAGTAGCAAGAGCAAGATCTCCCTTTTTGGGCATTTTGCCTTAACAACAAAATATAGCAATACTAAATATTTTGGGAGTTATAATCTTTGTTTCTACCTTATTTTGGTTTGCTCTTTGCCTTCAGTTATGTAATTTGTTGTTGTATTTATAGATATTTTAGATGTTTATGCAAATGAATATTTTTGTGAAAATGTGTCTAAATTACTTGAAAGTTTGATTAAAATTTTCTAAAGTTTTTTTCAAAGCCTTTCAAAATTGTTGTATTTTTGTGAAAATGCCTGAATGAAGTTTGCTTGTTCACATAGTGGTCAAAGGTTAACAAAAAGTACCTGCAAATGCAAACTCGTGCAAGGATTTGTACAAACTAAGAAGTGTATATATGCAAATGAAAATTTTGTGAAAAAAGCGTCCAAATTTCATGAAAAATTTGACCAATTGTTTTTTTGTTATAAATGAGGGTTAAACCCAAAGTACAAACTAAATTAACTAATGGGAAATAATTTATAAACTCTCTTTAGCCCCCAATGCCTCTAAACAAGGTGGGCAAGTTCTAAAAAAAGATGAGTTGGATAATACTTATTTAGCCAATAAATCTGTAACTTAATTAACCTTCATAGGATAAAACATTATTTTGCATTCAAACTATTTATTTTTTTTAAATTCCTTTCCCTTTTTCAATCTATTGAATAGTGTGAATCAAATCGGTACTAAAAAATTAAAATCCCAAAGGATCGAAAATGAGATTTCACTTTCAACCACAATTTCTTGAAATTTTCTTAATGAGTTGACTTGCACGCACTCAAATATTTATGAAATGGGTTGTGTATTACTATAACTTCTACTGCTAAACATATTATGTAATTAAAAGGGAGTTATATATGAAATGTTCATGAAAAACAGAAAAAGGGCTATATTTGTTTTTCTAATTTATGTTAATATATATCACAATTTTATTTATTTTCTTTTTCTCCTCCCTATAAGCTACAATGTCCTTAGTTTAATGAAGTCAAATTTCAAAGTTAAACTCCCTTTATATAATATTGTTTATCTTTTTATAAGTAAATTAAATTTTAGATTCATATGTAGAAACATTTTTTACTTTCTATACACATTTTATTCCATAATTGACAAAGCTTGTTACTAAATAAACAGGAAATTTGCGACGAAAACTTTTATTTCAAAAGCTCATCCGTCACAAATTTCATTCTAAATATGTCATAAAATTTTGTTTTTCTTGGAAGTGTGGACTTCCATTTTCACCAAACAATTTCAATTCTCTCTCAAAAGGTTTAATGAAAATAGAAAAGGAAATATAATGAAATTCTTCTCAAGCAAACAAAGGATTTTAGATACCCTTCTTTATTTTCATTTCCTCTAGTCAGTTTTTCTGTGAAGCAAACATGCTACTAACTTTTTGTTTTTTTTAAAAAAAACTGTTATAAAATGATTAAAATAAATTGAGCGTCTCATATATGGCAATATTTATGAAATGAGTTGTGTCTTTCCACAATAATTAATTCTTGATTAATCAACACAAGAAAGAGATTGAATTTCATGCGGTGAGAATATTATACGTTTTGGTGTTTGACCCTTTTTTTTGAAAATTTAACAAAAGAAATTCTCAATTTGAAGTTGAGAAAGGTTGCTATTTTTACTCTAATCCTAAATGTAGGAGGTTAATAATTAATTTGTTAAATAAATACATAAATAAAAGAACGCAAGATAGTATGTTCATGTATGTATGTAATACAAAACAAAACACATTCATATGTACATCATGTATCCACAAATCTTTGGGAAAAGTTCTGATTAAGCTTAGGAAGAAAAATAACATATTAAAGGAAAGTACTTGAAATTTTAATTTCAAATTTAAATAATTTTTGAAAAAAATAAATAAATATGTTGTATGTGTTTATAATTTTTTTGGGTAATGCATTTGTCTAAAAGATTGCTAAATAAGTAAATATTAAATATGATAAAATAATTAAAATTAAACAATTTTTAACAACATATGAAATAATTAATTAAAAATTCTACACAAACTTTATCAAAATTGAAAATTATATTACAAACACGGTTCCTTCAATTTGACCAGAATTTTTTTTTGTATAAAAACTTTTAGAAAAATGTTAGACTTACTCAAGATCCAAGAGCAGGGCAAAATCTTCTTTCCTCCTAGACGATGCCAATATCGGGCAGGACAAGCCGTCAATTACCTTCAGTCGTAAACCTAAGTACTCGAAGCTAGGATGTCTCCCTAAGCGTCGTGAATGAAACCAAAACAAAGTGGTACTCCTCAAAGATCAAACATACTCCAAATGATCACATATATCACCCATTCGCCAGCTAAACTTACAGACGATAGATAATTGAAAATTCTATCACATAAACATTTATCATGCAAAGATTGGGTTTTCAAGATTTGGGCTTTTCTGGCCCAAAATATGACTACTTACAATGTTCCTTGAATATGATATTTTTGCATAACGGCGGATATAATTTATTTTTTGGGGGTGAAACAATGGTTAATCTTAACCCATTGTCTATGGGTTCATCTGGTGAAGAGGTGAGATATCCGACTATTTGAAGCTTGTTTGATCCAAAAGGAGTACCACTTTGTTGTGGTTTCAATTGCAGTACTTGAGGAGGCATCATAGCTCTTGGATATCTAAATTTACGCCTACGGGTAATTGACGACTCACCTTACTCAATATTGATATCATCTAAGAGGAAGGGAGACTTCGTCATACTCTTATATCGTTTGTGAGTCCAACCCCTTTACATATAACATATAAGCTAAAAATATATATTACTAATTATATAGGAAATAAATAATTTAAAAATTTATATTTAAACTTTAATGATCGTTAAAATTACAAATTTACAATATAATATTTAAATACTATTGTTATGAAAAATTATTATTAACACATCCTCATTTAAACTTTCATAAGAAGATTTAAAAAGTTAATTTTGAATTGACCTAATCAATGTCTTCTTATTTCTTTCTTTATCCGTGATAATTTTTTCATATGACTTGTACTCACCCTTTTTCATACTTTCTTTTTATTTAGAAGTTATATAACTAATTTATAAATATTAAAAAATTTAATTAAATTAATTTCCTAAAATACACCTCTAATCATTTTTATTAAAAACTATTCCTATTAATAAAAACTCACAATTATGAGTGATGGTTTGAAAAAAAATGAATTTAGAAGATAAAGTAATTGAGTTTTTATATTTATAACTAAAATAAACTCTAAACTAACATCTATATTTAAGATCGAATAGAGTATTATAGTATTTTTTATCTACCTTCCAAATTTGCTTATTCACATGGTCATAGATGTAATGTTCAGGTATGTTCCATTTACCTAGCTAGATACAACCCATTTTCCCCCTCTCAATCTGTTTATAAAACCATACACACATGCCTGCACATATTATATATGCTATATAAATAATTCATTCACTTATATTATTTAGCTAAATTTCTCTTTTAAACTTTATTATGAACATCTTCATAACCTTTTCCTTTTAAAAGAAAATTTAATGAGAAAATGTTAATTTAAAAATTGAGAGTGCTTGCCATTTACAGTAACAACTTCGGAACCCTTACCCCACACTTGCTTTTGATTATTTTTCCCTTTTGATCCCCAACGATGGTATTAAAATCAAATTTGGATTGTAGGGTCAAACCAATGAACTAATTAAACCAGTTTCTTTGATAAATTCTTTCAAGAATTTTGGACCAATTGATTAAGTTGAATTACATATATATATATATATATATATATATTTCTCTTTTTGTAGAACTTGGAAACAATGCCGTTTTGGGTTAAAAATTGGGAAAACCTATTTACAAATACATATATAATTTAATTTTATTCTATTAGCAAAGTTAAAAACCCTATATAAGAGCTGACAGTACTAAATAGGGCAAAGTTAAAAGATTTAATTAAAAGAAAAAACACATGGTATAAAATTAAAATTTTGAAAATAATATAGGTATATACAAAATAATTTTCCTTAAAAATATAACAAGTCATTGAATTTATGTTTTAATAATTTTATTAGATTATAGGAAAAATAACATAAAAAGACTCTGAAAAATAAGAAAATACGAATTGAGACTCTAATACAAATAATAGAGAGGTCTGAGGACCCATTCTGAAATTTTTGAAGTTATGGATAAAAAGACCAAAATACCCTCTATTGTTTGCTTCTCCCTCACTCTTCCATCATTGAATGTAGTGGTCTATTCAAATGTCAGTATGGCCACCTCTACTACCATTCACAAATTTCTCTAGTCACATAAGGTTTAACTCCATCTGAAGGACTCCACCCTCCATCATCATCGTTCCCTTCCTCGCTCATACCTCTATTATCGTTTCTTCATATTCCTCTCTAAAGCATTAATTGACGCCTGTGTGGTAAGGATGATGGTTACGATGCAACATCAGTGAGAAAAAGGCAAATGCTCGTTGAAGAAGAAGGCAAAGGTTGGAGGGGTGCTTGCCAATCTTAGTCTGAGTTGCAACCTCTTGGTTGCAAATTATGTGGTTGCAAATTAGAGGAGCTATTTAATTGATTGCTATATGTGGGAACATTCTAAAGAACGCTAAAGTGAATTGTAGTCATGCTAATTGATAGTGTGAGAGACGAGTTTGACTATGACCTACAGTTGGAACTTTCATTGAAAATTTCTTCTAAATTGGATGTGAGATCAATATCTATATTGGATTGGATCCTAACTATTATATTCATTCAATATGCTTTCATTCATATTTTGGCATATACTCTTCAATGGGTTTTGGATATTCACTCGTTATGTGATATGTGTCTCAATACCTATTATTTCAATCTTTATTTTGACTCTCGAAGACAACACCGCAAATTCTTCCTATATAAGCCACTATAACTTAGCTCCGATAATGAAAACAAGAAATTCTCTCAGACAAAATTGGTTATGCTTCATTCTAAAGTTCCAGGTCAATGGGAATATATGGATGTTATGCATATGGTGTTTTTGCTACTAATAAAGTTCTAGCTCAATGGAGAATATATCCCAACAAAACTTGTTAAGCCTCTTAGAAGACCTAGGACTGCAAGGGTTGAATCACAATTCCAAAACAAAAGATACACCACTGCTAGTTTGAATCTACTCCAATCATGTAAATGGTTTAGTGTATTGACCATGTTAGTTTTTGGTTAATGGCCATGTTGATTTTTCATGAATGGTCTGTTAGAAAATAAATATCTCAAAGTAATATAATTAATCCAGATTATAACATACATGAACATAAAATCTATATGAGATACAGCAAAAAACTTAGAGTTATCTCTCGCCATTAGCTTGATTGATCTGAGAAGAACTAGGATCAAAATAAGATACCTATCAAACAGAGAACACTGTCAGATAAACAACAGGTTATTCCAGCTGGTGATTAGGCAAAGTGATAGCAACTAGTTTTCTGCCCTCACTAGTGGGGAACCTTCACAAGTGAGTTGAGAATTATGTTTCACTCTAGACTCAGAAAGTAATCTCACGATTAACTGAATTGTTAATTTCTACCATCAGAAAAGTAACCTTAAATAAACTGAGTCAATAACCTACCTTGGACTGGGCCCAATGACTATGGGTCACACTAAAAAATATTTATTAATTATCCTAATTAATATATAAATATGTTATAATAAATAATAAATACCTCACATTCTCTCACTTTGCCCGTATACTCAATGTCATTGCCCTGTCTAGGTAAATTGATGTCATGCTACAAGAATCAAGGCGATAAGTCACCTTTTATTGGGTATTGCCTTCTATATATTACAGGTAGCATCATTACTTAATGGGGGTCACATTATACATGAACTCAATGTTTATCGGTTCTTGTCTCAATGTTTATCAATTTCAATAACACAAATGTATACAATCACAATTTGAAATGATAAACCACAAAATACAATTTCATTGCTCATACCTCCACAAATCAAAAGTAGGATGAAGTCCCATATGGGGTACATGTGTGATAAAGATGTTCAGCTTCAACCCTTTTGTCAAAGGATCAGCCACATTTCTAATGTACTGATATGTTCAAGGGAAATTTGGCCATCCTGAACTCTTTCTCTCAAGCAAAGGAATTTAAGTTGGACAAACTTGCTGTGACTTTTATTCCTTTTGTTATTCGCTATAGCCATCGCAACTGCGTTATCACAGTACATTCTGATTGGCTTAGAGATTGAATCCATAATCTTAAGCCCAGTAATAAAATTCCTTATCCAAATAGCTTGTGAATTTGCTTCAAAACACGCAATATACTCAGCATCACTGGTAGAATGAGCTATTTGAGTTTACTTAGCACTTCTCCATGATATAGCTCATTCTGCCAATAGGAATATGTAACCAGATGTTGACTTGTTAGTGTCTACGCATCCTCTAAGATCTGAATCTGAGTATCCAATTACGTCCAAACTGTCTGTTTTCCTGCATGTGAGCATGTAGTGTTTAGTGCCTTATAGGTACCTAAACACCTTCTTTGCAGCTGTCCAATGTGCTTCCCCATAATTATTTTAGTATCTTCCCAACATACCCACAAGAAAAGCAATGCCAGGTCTTGTACAAACCTGTGCATACATCAAGTTTCCTACTGCTGAGGCATATGTGACCCTTTCCATCTGTTTCCTATCAAGCTCAATTTTAGGACATTGACTTAGATTAAACTTATCTCCCTTTTCAATAGGAGCCATGTTAGATGAACAGTTATGCATTCTGAATCGTTCAAGAATTTTGACAACGTAAGCCTCTTGAGACAAGCCTACAAGACATTAGGTTCTATCTCTATAGATCTTTGTGCCAATGACATAAGAAGCCTTACCCATGTCTTTCATGTCAAAGCTCTTAAACAGAAATTACTTCACCTCACGCAATAGTCCCAAATCATTAGTAGCAAGTAATATGTCATCCACATACAAAATCAAGAATATGATTTTACTCCCACTAGCCTTGTAGTATATACAATCATCCATAATGTTCTCAACAAAACCAAATAATGTGATCACTTCATGGAACTTCAAATACCACTGCCGTGAAGCTTGTTTCAAACCATATATTGATTTCTTCAGCTTACATACCAATTGTTCCTTACCTTCTGCCATAAATCCCTCAAGTTGTTTCATGTAGACTTCTTTCTCCAGTTCACCATTGAGGAAAGCAGTCTTTGCATCTATCTGGTACAACTCCAGATCAAAATGGGCAACCAATACCATGATGATACAGAATGAATCTTTCTTAGATACAGGTGAAAAAGTTTCACTATAATCAATTCCTTCCATTTGAGTGAAGCCCTTGGCAACCAACTTAGCCTTATATCCATTGATGTTACCTTGTAAGTCTCTCTTTCTTTTGTAAACCCATTTACAGCCAATGGCCTTAGACCTACTAGGTAACTCTATAGGTTCCCAAACATGGTTGTTTTCCATAGAATTTATTTCATCAATCATAGCATCATGCCATAACTTAGAGTTCACAGTCTTCACAGCTTGAGTAAACATTAAAGGATCATTCTTAACACTTACATCACAGTCAACCTCAGCAGAATATACTATATAGTCATCAGGTAATGCCGATCTCCTTTCTCTAGTTGACCTCCTTAATTCAACCTCTTGGGTTGATCCAGCTTGCTAAACAGTGACATCCTCTATCTCATTTTATGGTGGTTTTACTTGTGTGATAGGTTGACCATTCAGTATATGTCCATCTTGTTTAGCACTATCAACTTGAGCCCCAGGGTCTACATCATGTTTAATGTCAATCCCCATAGTGGGATAATCATTAACTATTGATGTCCCCTCATGAATGATATTAGTGGTTCGCTCTATGTGATCATCTAATAGACAATCACTCCCACTAATCATATCATTCTCAAGAAACTTGGCATTCCTAAACTATACAAACCTTGTAGAAGGTGGAGAATAATAAAACTTATAACCCTTAGACCTTTCTGCATAGCCTATAAAGTAAACTTTAATGGTCTTAGGGTCTAACTTATTCTCCTATAGATTATGCACTCTCACTTTCGCAGGATAACCCTATACATTGAAATGATTTAAACTGAGTTTCTATCCTTTCTAGATTTCAAAGGGTGTTTTGGACACTACCTTTGTTAGAACCCTTTTCAATATGTATATGACTATCTTGAATGCTTCCTTCCATAGAGAAGATGGTAGTTTGGAGCTACTCATCATGCTCTTAACCATATCCAGCAAGGTCCTATTTCTTCTTTTAGCTACACCATTTATATAAGGTGATCTACGCATAGTATATTGATCTATTATACCTTGCTCTCGAAGAAAATTAGCAAATAAACTTGCCGCTTGTCCTTCACTAATGTATCTGCCATAATACTCACCACCACGGTTTGATCTCACGATCTTGACTGGTTTCCCGATCTATTTTTCTACTTCTACTTTATATTCCTTGAAAGTATATAGTGCCTCACTTTTATTATAAAGCATGCAGACATACATGTATCCTGAGTAATCATCAATAAAGGTGATAAAGTACTTTTGACCATGTGCAGTCAAATCAAGGCAACAAATATCCATGTGTATAATTTCTAGCAAATTAGAACTTCTTTTAGCCCCCTTATGTGACTTATTGGTATGCTTTCTCCTTATACAGTTCACACAAGAATCAAACTCCGAATGGTTTAAAGATGGAAGAATTTCATCTTTATTTAATATTTTAATTCTGTCAACGGAGATATGACCAAATCTCCTATGCCACATGCTATAAGAATTCTCATCGATGACACTTCTCTTAGTACCATGCAAAATAGAAAAATATTGAGGTGAATTAGAAATAATTTTAAACAAGCCATCAATCATAACTAAATTCACAATCAAAACAGAATTCTTTGTCAAAGTTATAAGTTTCTTAGAAAGAACTAGATGATAATCAAATGGAATGAGCTTTGATAGAGAAATCAAGTTAGGATATGGAAACCTGCTTGACAAAAAGCCCTGCATGGTAGTCAAAATATGGATCATCGAACCAGTGTCAATCCACCAAGTGTCATCGTTAACGCTAGAAAAGTTGGATTCAAAAGTAATACACGATGAAATCATACCTCTTATCTCCACCATATGTTGCCTCACATAGCTAACACCTGTAAGACTCACATCATATAGTTCAGACATGATGGCACCACCCATCTGCTTGTCCGCTGGCTTGAATTGCTTATTTAAGGCTTCCAGGTACCCTTTGGTTGTGTCACACTTAGGGACTGCTCCTATAATGCTCCTAGTGATCCTTTGTTATATAAATAGAAGAGACAAGTGGTTACTCTGCTCCCACATATTATACCTTTCTAGTCTTGAAGGTTTATCAAATCTCAAGGCATAATCCAAGTCCAATAAACTGATCTATAGCAAAATATCATCTCTCTATTCAGCAGAGTTAATGCTGCCATCTAAGATTATTTGTTGCTTATATCAGCCATAATCCTGGTGTAGCAATTAAATCTACAAAATGAGAACAGATAAATGTACAAATAAGCTCACAGCAAGAATTTGAAGCAATCACAAGTCACTGTGCTATATATGCATGCTTACTCAAATATAGCATGCAAGCAATATAAATACGTATCACCAAGGTCTACTTGTGGGCAAAAACATTAGCATAGCCATGTATTTATCTGAAATGATAGAATTAGAATGCATTCATAATTTTCCAATACATGTGGGTTAATTAGAAAATAATGAGGCCATTCTATCACACCCTAATTAAATGTACAATTATGAGATATCTACCTGTGAGTAAAGATAAATCATAGCTATACATTTAATTACAAATGATATTTCAAATCCATATGTGATTAATGAATGCATGCAATAAATTCAATCAACAAGGATGTTGTGGCTACTCCTCAAAGAATTGCAAGCTACCCACAAATATCATTCATGTGTATTGAAAATCTAAATATACACAACTTAATGGAGAAATTAATTCTCCCCTAATTAAATGTAAAATTATGAGATATATACCTGTGGGTGAAGATAAATCATAACTATACATTTAATTATAATTAATATTTTAAATCCATATCTGATTAATTAATGTATGCAACAAAATTAAATAAGGATGCTGTGGCTACTCCTCACAAAACTGCATGCTAATCACAAATATCAATAACATGCATATAAATCCAAATATGCACAACATAATGGAGCATTTAATAAATTAATTTAATCAACAAATGTGACTAAACAATTTAATTTAAATTCTCCCACTATTTCATACACCCAAAAATGTTGAATAAATTAATTTTAACTCAAAAGAATTTTACAAAATTAAACAGTTAATTTAATTGCCAAGGGAGAAATTAATATCCAAAAGTAGGCAATTAAATAAAATAAAAAATTGAAATTTATAAGCACCTTTTTCCCAAATTAAAATGATAGAGAAATTAATTTAAGCATTTATAGTGTATGAAATAGTAATAATTTTTTTTCTAGAAAAATCAAATTAAATGGCTAAAATAATTTTCTCAAAATAAAACCAAGTGACCCATACATAAAAGCCCAAAAATATAGTCCAAAATAATTTTTAGAAATAAAAACCCAATTCAGGCCCAAAAAGTTTTTTCTGAAAGAAAAACAAATCAGTGGCCTAAATTGTGCCAGCCCGGTAGGATTGAAAAAAAATGTAATTCTAGAGCAGCCCAGTAGCCTTCAGAAAAGGAAAGAAAAAAAAATCTTCTTCGGCTCAGAAAGCAATGAAAAACGGCCCAAATAACATTTTTTTTTAAAAATGGTTTAAACAGATGGCCCACACTGATAAATGAAATGGTACATTTTGACTTAGGCTGAAACACACCATTTTGGCCTTCTTCACTGCTGAGTCAGGTTAGGTTAACCTGACTCAGTGACCCGGCTTGCACATAACCCACAGCCGTGACTTCCTTTCCACAACAGTGGATGCCAACAGTTTTTCTTAAGGGTATTTTCCGATAACCCTCTCATGCCGACTATGATGACAATGGAAGGTAAAGAACTTTTCACTGCACAATCACCATGACCATGAGATGGAAGTTAAAGCCAATATAGTTTCTTGCGACGACAAATTTTATGGTGTGACAATGGTAGGGTTCATCGGGTGATTTCTGGCAGCATGAGGCTCCTGTTCTGGCAATCTCAACGATGCCTTGCCGTAGCACTTCCTTATCTTTCTCTCATGCCACATTCATGGTTGGGACTCTCTGGTTGTTAGCGACTGTAACGGCAATTTTTCTTGTGATCTCTCTGTCGCTATTTGTACAGTAACAAATGCTCTCCCTCGATCTCGCCA
The DNA here is from genome assembly GCA_037074615.1 of Leucaena leucocephala. Taxonomy (NCBI): domain Eukaryota; kingdom Viridiplantae; phylum Streptophyta; class Magnoliopsida; order Fabales; family Fabaceae; genus Leucaena; species Leucaena leucocephala. The sequence continues at coordinate 5,508,105 of CM073527.1, forward strand.
TTCACAGAGGAGTCAAGAAGAAATGATTAAAGGATAAAAAATAAAATAAATCTCTATATCCCATATTCATCTCATGAACACAAGATCAATAAGCAAGGTAAAAGTGATCTCAAACGAGGCTCTGATATCACATGTTAGAAAATAAACATCTCAAAGCAATATAATCAATCCAGATTATAACATACATGAACATAAAAACTATATGAAATGCAGTAGAAGACTTAAAGCTACCTCTTGCCATTAGTTTGATTGATCTGAGGAGAACTGGGATCAAAATAAGATACTTGTCAAACAGATAACATTATCAGATAAACAGCAAATTCTTCTAACTGGTGATTAGGCACAGTGATGGCAACTAGTTTTCTGCCGTCACTAGTGGGGAACCTTCAGAAGTGAGCTCAAAAATAGGTTTCGCTCTAGACTCACAAAGTAATATCACAATTAACTAAATTGTTAATTTCCACCATTAGAAAAATAACCTTAAACAAACAGAGTCAATAACTTACCTTAGACTGGATCTAATGACTACGGGCTACACTAAAAAATATTTATTAATTATTCTAATTAATATCTAAATAGGTTATAATAAATAATAAATATCTCACATGGTCATGTTGGTTATAGGTTAGCGGGCATGTTGGTTTTTGGTTAATGCATAAACTAAAGTTGTTATTTTTTTTCTAAGTAGTGTATAGTCAATTTGAAGATCGTTGGATGATGTTATTGACAAGGGAAAATTACGTCGAAGCATCATGTTAATGTTTACTTGTCACTAAACATGTATAATTCAATTATTGTAATATAGTTGTTAATTTTTGGTTAATGACTACTCTCAAGTTGTTATTGTATATTCTAGAGTTGTTAGTATGAATATATTATTCATTTTGAACAATTCAATTCAAATAAAATTCTTTATTTATTTAAAAGATTTATAGAATTTTATTAATATAGTTTATAGTTTCAAAATAGTTTTGAATATTCGTTCGTATAAAGCGTATAAAGAATTAGATTAGTCCTATAACTGTACCTAGATGAATTTGTTTGCTTATGGTAATTGTGGCCTCTTGGGAGAATTGATGACTGCATCAAAGATGCACTTGCTAGTACTAGTATATCTGAGAATTCAAAATACAGTTAACCAACATGTTAACTAATAGATTACGATAAATTGGATCGGATTTTGCGTTTTTTTCTTCTGCAGTACCTCAACATGACATGAGTGTGAAAGGAGTTCAAGAATTCGTTTTTGTAATTGTACAACCTCCCATAGCAATAACATATTTTGGTTCAGGCATTTGCTCATATAATCTCACTAAAGAAGCAGCCATCTGCGATGTATTGATGATGAGTATATAACACAGCTTGAGTAGTAAAGTCTTGCGCTATGAACGCATAAGCAGGTAAGTAAATTTTGTGAAACATCCCTTCCTATCTGATAGAAAAGGATCCCATGATCCTGAATCGATCTTACCTGGATTCATAGGTTATTATGTCAGCAATGGTGTCCTTACCTATGATAAACTAAAATGATTGTTGCCCTTGATTTTTAATATAATCAACATGTCTCATGTTACAATCCTCTTCCCGCTGAGCTCCCTTTCTCCTCGGTCCACAGAGACAAAATGTAGGAATGGTGCTAACAGTTCATCACCTGCTCATTATTTAGTACGAATTGGTGAAATGGTATTCTTTTTTTGAAACATCCACAAAACAAAGAGCTGTCTTATAGAGATTATATTCTATACACCTAGTTTGACCCCTCCACTCCTACCTTATTTTTTTTAATCTCATTTTTTAAAGCGTTCTCTTCCTTTTGTTGCATAGAAATATCAGCATTTGAGTGATCTAAGTTCATGTAATTTTATTTTATTATTTATTCCAATTTGGTCATGAGGGATTCTAGTTGTAAGATATATAATGAAACCGTCGCTGTAATTGAGATCTCATTCAAAATGGAAGGACTTCTTTTTTTGAATCCCTATCTAAATTTACAGTAGCAGGGCAAATTTAGATATATGTTTAGTTCATATATAACTAGTTATAGCATTGAAATCCATTTTTATTGACCAATTAGAATTGCCTCCCAGGATCTATAATTGTCTCAAAAGAACTTTTTTTTTTATTATTTCATTATAATGAATAATGATAAGTCATCCCTTTTAATTGCCAGATATTTCTATTTTTTATTATTCCAACTTCCAAGGGTATCTCCGGATATTTTGTTTGTACTTAATGTTTTCTGATTATACTAGTAGAGTTAAAACTAAGAAATATTTGTTGCTTTCTCTATGTTTTCTCACGTTTTCAATAAAACCTTCTCGAAAAAGTATTGTAACAATTGGTTCTACCTCCTATTTTTTATGAAGAGAATGAATCTTTTTATCGAAGGATAAGAAAAAATGGGTCCGGACCTCTTGCGGGAATGATTTGGAAGATCCAAAACCAAAAATAGTGGTATTTGCTAGCAACAACATAATGGAGGCAGTCAATCAACATAGATTGATCCGAAATCTGATTCAAATCCAATATAGCACCTATGGGTACATAAGAAATGTATTGAATCGATTCTTTTTAATGAATCAATCTGATCGCAACTTCGAATATAGAAAATGAACAATTTCAATGAAATCTTTCAATTTCTTATTTTACTATGTTCAACTCTATGTATTCCTCTATCCGTAGAGTACATTGAATGTACATAAATGGCTATAACAGAGTTTCTGTTATTCGTATTAACAACTACTATAGGAGGAATGTTTTTATGCGGTCACAGAAAATCCAATGAACCCATCTATTTAATGAAGTAAAAAAAATCCTATGGAATGGGAATAAATGGATCCATTTATTCACGATCGGATTATATTTGTTTGATACTGTGTTGTCAATCTTAATGTTGAAAAAAGAATACAAAAATAAACAAATAAAAAACTTCAATATTAAATTGAATAAATACCAATTGAAATCCAATTGAATTGAATTCAAATTAATATAATTAATATAATAAATACTAAGAAAAAAGAAATATATATATAATTAATTCTAATTAATATTTCTAATTAATATAATTAATATTAAAAGTATTAATTAATTCAATTTAAAATTGAAATTAAAGTAAATTAAAGTAAAGTAAATAATCGTCCGCGATAGGGTCCATTCAAGAGAGGATCATATATTTTAGGTAAGTATTTTTTTTTAGTCTCATCATTACAAAGGAGTTGGTCAATGATGCTCGAACATGTACTTGTTTTGAGTGCCTATTTATTTTCTATCTTTATCTATGGATTGATCACAAGCCAAAATATGGTTATAGCCCTTATGTGTCTTGAACTTATACTGAATACGGTTAATATAAATCTCATAGCTTTTTCTGATTTTTTTATAGTCGCCAATTAAAAGGAAATATTTTTTCCATTTTTGTTATAGCTATTGTATATTCATAATGATACCATGAGTGCTTTAGGGTGCCCCAAGATATGTTTTCAGATACCGCTATACAATTACAACCCGTCTTTGCTCAATGGATACAAAACACCCACGCTTTAGCACCTGGTGCAACGACCCCTGGTGTAACAACAAGCACCAGTTTGACTTGGGGGTGATTTAGTGGCAGTGGGTGGCAAAGTTGCTTTGTTACCTATTCCATTAGGTGGCCCAAAACCTCGCTAATTGATCTTTACGGTGCTTTCTCTATCAATTATATCTTTTATCCATAGAAAAAAAGTATCCAGGCATATCTATTTCTTCATATTTTAACTTCTATGAAGTTTTCTTTCACGCTTATGTCATGTCGAGGTACTGTAGAAGAAAAAACCGCAAAATCTGATCTAGTTTATCATAATTGATTAGTTAACATGTTGGTTAACCGTATTCTAAAACACGGAAAAAAATCATTGGCTTATCAAATTATCTATCGAGCCATGAAAAATATTCAACAAAAGACAGAAACAAATCCACTATGTGTTTTATGTCAAGCAATACATGGAGTAACTCCCGATATAGCAGTAAAAGAAAGACGTGTAGGCGGATCAACTCATCAAGTTCCCATTGAAATAGGATCCACACAAGGAAAAGTACTTGCCATTCGTTGGTTATTAGGGGCATCCCAAAAATGTCCGGGTCGAAATATGGCTTTCAAATTAAGTTCCGAATTAGTGGATGCTGCCAAAGAAGAGTTCGACCCAATGCTTTATTTTTGTCCTAGTTGATCTTGATTCGACATTAGAAGTATATTGATTTTTCCCCAATAACTGAATACTTTTGTCTGTAAATACTGCATATTTGATTCCATCCATAAATCTATTTTCTTCCCTATGAGTTCTACTCTCAATAAGAATGCTAGTTCTTACTGTTCATATGTTATGATATGAATATACTACACCAATTCGTTATGTATAGATGATGAGATTCCATTGATACAGAGCCAATTCCAATAGACTTATTGGAGGGTCCCATTGGCGTGCATCCAGTAGGAATTGAACCTACAAATTCGCCAATTATGAGTTGGGTTCTTTAACCATTCTGCCATAGATACTTAGCGGGGATCATCGTACATGGTGAATAACCAAATTCCAATTGAAATGGAGAACGAAGTAACTAGAAAAAAAACAAAATTCGTATGTACGGCTTAGAGGGAGATATTTCATATCTTTCGAGATCCACCCTACAATATGGCAAAAATTAGTATGCGGGATGAAATGGTTGTTGCTATCTGCTCTAATAATGAATCATTGGTTTAACTGCATAACTAAATAAAGGAATGACGGTATATGGGGAATAAGCATCGGCTAACTCTGTGCCAGCAGCCGCGGTAACTGTCTGTAACTCACTATAGGCTCGAGAAACAAAGAGAAGATGTGTACGAATAAGATATCCAGTTCTGTAGTAGAGATGGAATTGAGAAAAAACCATCAACTATAACCCCAAAAAAATAGATTCTGTAAACTACTTTCATTTAGTATTTTGGCTTCAAATCTTTGACTCTTCGATACTCAATTAAATCCTCTTTTTTGAAAATGGAATGAACTCCTATCCGATCAACTCTGATATCAAACATTTATTTTTTATTTCCAAATTTTTTGCAAAAAAAAATTAATATATTTTATTATGAGAATAAATCCTACCACTTCTAGTCTTGAGGTTTCTGCGCTTGAAAAAAACCTCTCAAAGACCAAATGGTAGCATCTGGAATCACTTTTAAGGCTATTGAAGTCAAACTACTCAATCTGGAATTTTACTCTAGCGAGTACTATTCACTGTGCAAATTCTAGAGGAGTGACTTGACTTCAAAAAATCATAACTAATTCTAGAAATATTGAAATAGAGTGGTTCAAAGTGCTACACAAAGCTAACTTAATTCTCTTTTAGGGAAAAATAACTTGTTAACCACTCCTTCACCAGGTCAACATCAGTTAACATCCGAAGTTTACTATTTATCCTAAGTTTTTCCCTGATTCCAGCATTTTGGTCCTAACATTTACACTATCTAATCCCCAGCTTCTCTTCATGCTTCTTTAGTCTTCTTCTAACATACCTGTGGGATTGGGATTACATGGAAGGGGATAAGATTTCTGGGAAAATCTCAGTAGCAAACAGAAACTATACAATGTATGTAACAATATGCTTGATGTTACTATGTGTGTACTTAATGATCATGCTTGTATCATGATAACATACATGCTTCCATGTTACTTAATTATAACATATGATCATAGTATAAAAAAAACAGAGCATTACTTAGTCATACATGCTTCACATCATCAAGGTAAGAAAACATCACATAAAACATCCAAGCAGTATAAGCATACAAGTAGGTAAGTTTACTACCTAGCGTGTAGCATTTCCTTCCATCTCTTAGCCTTGTATCTAAGGTCCCTTCTTCTCATAAGTTAGAGCATATACATAGCATAATAATATCTTTATTATTATCCAGTATAACTCTACTTAACTCATGCTTAACTAGGGGTAATATCCTTACTCTGACATTCCCCTAACTTTCTTTCTATCTATGGCTACCTTTATTAATAGAAATATTTCTCTATTCTAACTATTAAGAGCAATCCTCTACTTTATTATAGCAGGGACTAGATAACTTACTTACCTCATTCCTAAGCTCTGCTCAGTCTCCAAGCTCCTTAGACTGCTACTGGCTCCGCAAGAACTCCTTCCTTTCTTTCTCTCTTCCTCTCTTCTTTCTCTTCTTTCTTGGCTCTTGGATGTGGCATTCCTTGAGGGGGGGTGTCCTATTTATAGGTGAGTGGAGGTGGAATGAATGGCTCAGATTGAATCGTGATGAATGACATAGATTGCTTAGCTTCCTCAAGAAGCTTTGCATGCATCATCACGATGACATCATCCTCCTTGATGACTCACCAACATGACATCATCCAAGGACACCTTAGGGGGTATGTGGTGCAATGGTGGGGCCCTTAGGACACCTCACTAGCTGACTCAGCCTCTCCAGAGAATTCCAGAGCCTTTTCCTGGAATGAGCGGTCGAGATTGTGCCACGTGTCCTTTTTACTTTTTCCCTTTTTTCTAATCTCATGACATGTGTACTTTTTCAATTCTCTCTCAAAAGGTTTAATGAAAATGGAAAAGGAAATGGAATGAAATTCTTCTCAAGCAAACAAAGGATTTTACCGTACTTTATTTATTAAAATAAGTAAACAAGCTGCTAATTTTTTTAAAAAAAAATGTTATAAAATGATTAAAATAAATTGAGTGTCTCATATATGGAAATATTTATGAAATGAGTTGTGTATTTCCATAATAATTAATTCTTGATTAATCAACACAAGAAAGAGCTTAAATTTCATGTGGTCAGAATATTATACGTTTTGGCACGTTTGACCCTTTTTTTTTTGAAAATTTAACAAAAGAAATTCTCAATTTGAAGTTGAGAAATGCTATTATTACTCTAATCCTAAATGTAGGAGGTTAATAATTAATTTGTTAAATAAATAAAAAGACGCAAGATAGTATGTTCATGTATGTATGTAATACAAAACACATTCATGTGTACATCATGTACCCACAAATCTTTGGGAAAAGTTCTTATTAAGGCTAGAAAGAAAATGTGTCTAAATTATTTGAAAGTTTGATCAAAAATTTTTCAAGTTTTCTTCAATGCCTTTCAAAATTGTTGCATTTTTGTGAAAATGCCTTAATGAAGTTTGCTTGTTCACATAGTGGTCAAAGGTTAAAGAAAAGTACCCGCAAATGCAAACTCTTGCGAAGATTTGTACAAATTAAGAAGTGTATATATGCTCAAATGAAAATTTTGTGAAAAATGCGTCCAAATTTCATGAAAAGTCTTACCAAATTGTTTGAAGGTGTGGAAAGTGATAACCAAATGGGCCTATGAAATGCCCATCCGGCCTGTGAAGTATATTGGCTTTTATCTGTCAGTTTTGTTAGTTGCATACTGGGTTTATGTTACCTTGTTGTTTTCCTTACTTTTGCAGGTTTTGTACATATTTTTGTATTCATTCAATAATAATAGAGAACGAGGTAATAAGAGTTAACATAAATTATAAAACATATATTTATATTTTATAAAGATATAAGTTCAATTTCTACTATTAATGTGAGACCTTATTTAGTAGGTGATCTCGTAAGTCCCCTATAAGTACTCCCTAAACCCTAGGGCTATGCCTAACTTTGGTGGGAGACTATTACCGAATCTTAGGGCTATGTACAATGCCTACGGCCTGGTCCACTCGCCCGAACCCATAAAAAAAATGCCCAACCCAATCCAAAAAATATTGCCTAAAATGTATTTGGGTAAGGCTGGGCCAGGCCAAGTGTCGGGTAGGGCAAGGCATTGGGCAAGGTATATTGCCTCACCCATTTAGCTCGGCCCTCTCTCTCTATATATATTATTTTTTTACTTTTTTATTAGCTTATTTTATTTTTAATTTTACACATTTCACACAATTTTCCTTACTCATCTTTAAAGTATTGAACATAATTCTTATATTTATTTAGATATGAAAATTGCTATTATACTTTATTTGCTAAGTATTTGATTATTGGTGTTGCAATAACGCTATAAATATCTGACTCCTACATATATACTATATTTAAAAATTTTAATTATTATCTTTTTGTTACTTTATTATTAATGGATTATGTATATTATTTAACTCTTGAATACATAAATATGATATTGTTTTATAAGTTTCTGATTACAGGATTTTTCTCACAATATGAATATGACATCACGATTTGGGCATCCCAACCCGCCCATACCCAGCCCAAAATAGTTAGGGAAGGGTCAGGCATCGGGCTGCAAAATATAGCCCATACTTTTTTCGGGCAGGGCACGAGGCAAAGGGGTTGCCCTGCCTAACCCTGCCCATACACACCCCTACCGAATCTATCTAAATTTTTTATACCAAAAAGAAAAATGAAACATTATGTACATGTATTTGTACCCAAAAAATGTACCCGTATTTCTTGTACCAAAAAAAATGTACATGTGTTTCTTAATAACTTATAATGTAACCTTAAAATAAAAATATTTAAATTTAAAATATATTTTTTAAATAAAATGATGTAATTAAATTTATCAATTATCAACATAAAAATAAGCAAAGTTATTATGCTTATAACCGTATCCTTGTATTCATATATAATCAATAATTTGTTTATTTTAATTTATTTAGATTTATGTAGCAAAATTAATTCAAGTATATGTTGGGTCAAAGCCACATTACCACCTTAGAAATTAATAAACTATGAATATTTCAACAACTACTTATAATTGAGAAATTATAGAGATTTAATAAAAAGAAACAAAATTCAATAATTTAATTAAAAATAAATTGAAATTATTGGGCCTTGCAAAATTAATTGTTTTTTCTAATATTTGTTGTGCCCTTCACATCATTATTCAAAACTAATAATTGATTGTTATGTTTTTTTTCATAAGATAAAAAAAATTATCTTTAATTCAAACTATTTTTTTAATTCATTTCCCTCTGTCCATCTATTCCATCATGTAAATCAAAGCGGTTCTAAGAAATTAAAATCCCAAATGATTGGAAATGAGATTTAAATTTCAACCAATATTTCTTAAAATTTTCTAAATGAATTAACTTGCACAAAGTCAAAGATTTATGAAATGGTTGTGAATTACTATAACTTGTACTACTAAACATTTTATAGAATTAAGAGGAGTTACATGAAAAATAGAAAAAGATCACAATTTTATTTATTTTCTTTTTCTCCTCCCTACAAGCCACAATGTCCTTAGTTTAATCAAGTCAAATTTCAAAGTTAAATCCTTTTATATAATATTGTTTATCTCTTTACAAGTAAATTAATTTGTAGAATTAGATTTATAATTATTACTTACATTTCCCAGAAAAACTCTTCACCTTTACAAAGTATGAGGATGTTCCTTTTTTGCAAAAAAAAAAAAATCATTTTCTCTTCAGCGCCACAAGTAATATTACTCTATGGTATATTGCCACAGATTATAAAAGAATAGAAAGGAATTGAAATAAAAAATGGAATAATGGAAATATATTACCTCAAGTTAAAGGCTGAAAGCCCATTATATATAGTTTAAATAAACAAGTGTTTTATGCATTACTATGCATATTTAGAGTAGAAGGAATTGTTAAAAATTAAACTAATATGATAAGAATTGACCAAATTACCTTTCATAATAAATTAAATTAATATAAAAGCTATTTATCTAATTTGGATAGATTAAAAAATTAAATAGATTACTTAATTATAACATGTGTGACATAATTTCCTTAAAATACTTCTATATAACATTAAATTATAGTCAATTTATAAGTTATATAAATTAATTTGAGAAAAATAATAAATATGATAGATAAATTGGATTAATATCTTACCTTTATAACTAAAACTTGATAAATACTTTCATATTTCAATAGCACTATATCATTTGAATTCTATCTAATTAAAATATAATAACTCAGCATATTTTAATCTTAGTTAGCTGATGACCATATGAAATAATTTAGATTCTATTTTTGTTTTCAAGAATGGATCAATGGAAAATTTCATTCTAAATATGTCATAAAATTCTGATTTTCTTGGTAGTGCGAACTTCCTTGTTTGCACGAACTAATTTCAATTCTCTCTCAAAAGGTTTAATGAAAATGAAAAAGGAAATAGAATGAAATTCTTCTCAAGCAAACAATGGATTTCAGATACCTTTCTTTATTTTCATTTCCTCTAGTCAGTTTTTCTGTGAAGCAAACATGCTGCTAATTTTTTTTTAAAATGTTATAAAATGATCAAAATAAATTGAGCGTCTTATATATGGAAATATTTATGAAATGAGTTATGTATTTCCACAAGAATTAATTCTTGATTAATCAACACAAGAAAGAGATTGAATTTCATGGGTTAAGAATATTATACGTTTTGGCGCGTTTGATCTATTTTCTTGAAAATTTAACAAAAGAAATTCTCAATTTCAAGTTGAGAAAGAATGCTATTAGGTTAATAATTAATTTTTTAAATTTGATAAAATTTATTAAATAAGTTATTTGTTAAAAAAATATGTTAGTTTTGTAAAAATACTATTTTTATTAGAAATTAATTCCGCGATGTAAAACTCTCTTAATATGTACAATTGATTGGGAAAAGTTAGAGAAAATTATAAAGTTAAGAGGTAAATGGATCGATGTGTTATATTTAAGAATTTATGAAAGGAAGTTATCAAGTAAATTATTTGGCAGAAATAATAAAAAAAAAAGGGAACAAGGCAAGGATACCCTTCATTAATTTTTTTTTTTTAGAAAAAGAGTGTTCATGTAGGTAATACAAAACACATTCATATGTACATCATGTCTCCACAAATATTTGGGAAAAGTTCTGTTAGGAAGAAAAAGAATATCTTAAAGGAAAATACTTAAATTTTAATTTCAAATTTAAACACTTTTGAAAAAAAATAAAAAATAAATATATCATAGGGGTTTATACTGGTTTTGTGTAATAAGTTTGTCTAAAAGATTGCTAAATAAGTAAATATTAAATATGATAAAAAATTAAAATTAATCTATGTGTTAAATGCTTTCTAACATCATATGAAATAATTATTTAAAAATTCCCCACAAACATTTATCAAAATTGAAAATTATATTTTTTTAGTACAAAAAAGAAAAAAATAATCTTATAACTTTCATTTATTTTTTCAAAAATGACTTTATTATCTGAAACATAACAAATTTATAAATTTAAATATGAAGAACCAAAATTAAATTTTACCGATCATATTTTAATGTTGCTCATGGCATGAACACTAACACTAGATCATGTATAATTATCTCTTTGCATCTACATACGTATTGTTTTAGATCCACGTGATAAAATTAACTCAGGTATATGTTGGGTGAAAGTCATATTATCAACTACTAATTAATATCAATGGTTTATGAATTAACAAATTATGAGTTTATGAACAAATATTAATAATTGGCAAAACTATAAATACCCAATAAAAAGAAAAAATATAAAAATTTAATTAAAATGAATTGAAATTATATAGGAGCTTGCGTATTAATTTTTTTAATGTTTATTGTGCTCTTGGCATCATTATTTAACAATAATAATTGATTTTTACGTTCTTACCCATAGAAAGAAAATATTATTTTGCATTCAAACTTTTTTAACAAAATTCCGTTTGCTTTTTCAAATGAGTGGAAATGAGATTTCAGTTTCAACTAAATTTCTTAAAATTTTATAAATGAGTTGATAGCCACCACGTAGTCAAAATCAAACATTTATGAAATGGATCCTGTATTACTATGTAACTTCTACTACTAGACAAGTTATGAAATTAAGAGGAAGTTTATGAAATGTTCATGAAAAAGAGTTTGATATTTTTTCCAATTTATATATATATTTATGGACCTATCCCTACACGCAACAATGTACTTAATTAAATGAAGTAAAATTTTAAAGTTAAATTTCCTTCACTAAGTTAAAGTCAAAAAGACCCTATAAAAGAATATAAACGTGAACAAATATAATAAAAATCAAACCAATATAATAAGATAAAAATCATTCTATACGAATATTTTTTTTTTGCATTACTATGCTTAACTGAGTGGGACAAAGATAAAAACTAATCTAATAAGAATATATGAAATGATCTTTCAAGGTAAAATGTAAAGTAAATAATTCTTTTCATATGTGGAAACAATTTTAACTTTATATAAATATATATATTATTCCATAATTGACATAGCCCATTAAAAAACGAAAATTTGTGATGAAATTAAAATTTGTGTAAATCAAACGGGTTCTAAGAAATTAAAATCCCAAATGATTGGAAATGAGATTTCAATTTCAACTAAAATTTCTTAAAATTTGCTAAATGAATTGACTTACACGCAGTCAAAGATTTATGAAATAGGTTGTGTATTACTATAATGTCTACTGCTAAACATGTTATGGAATTAAGAGAGAGTTACATGAAATGTTCATGAAAAACAGAAAAAATATCACAATTTTATTTATTTTCTTTTTCTTCTCCCCACAAGCCACAGTGTCCTTAGTTTAATCAAGTCAAATTTCAAAGTTAAATCCTTTTTAATCCTTAGTTTATCTTTTTATAAGTAAATTAATTTGTAGAATTAGATTTATAATTATTACTTGCGTTTCCCAGAAGTCTTTTTTTTATGGGCCTTCTAAGTTTACTTATTCACATAATAAAATAGATGTAATGTTCATGTATGTTTCATTTATATAGACACCACCCATTTTTTCCCTTCTCAATCTGTTTATAACATCATACATACATACATACATACATACATACATACATACATACATACATACATACATACATACATACATACATACATACATACATACATACATACATACATACATACATACATACATACATACATACATACATACCTACATATATTATATATGCCATATAAATAATTCATTCACTAATATTATTCAACTAAATTTCTCTTTTAAACTTTCTTATGAACATCTTCATAAACTTTTCCTTTTAAGAGAAAATTTAATAAGAAAATGTTAATTAAAAAAATGAGAGTACTTGCCATTTACCGTAAAAACTTACCAGCCCTTACGCCACACTTGCTTTTGATTTTTTCCGTTTGATCCCCAACCATATTATTAAAATCAAACTTGGATTGTATGGTCAAACCAATGAACTAATTGAACTAGTTTCGTTGATCAATTTGTTCAAAAATTATGGACCAATTGATTAAGTTGAAATTACTCTATGGCATGTTTAGGATATTGCAATCAAGTAATATTAAAATCTCTAATCTCTCATCACTTTCCGTCTCCTTCATTAAAATCTCTAATATTGAATTAAAAAGACCCTACAAAAGAATATAAACGTGAGCAAAAGTTAAACTAAAATCGAATGATATTAAATAAGAAAAATAATGTTTTTCTTGCATTACTATGATATTAAATATTGAATTAAACATGCTGCTAGTTTTTTTTAAACAATTCTAAAATGATCAACAAAAATATGGTACCTTCATTTTCATTTCCTTTAGCAAGATTTATGATAGGGTTAAAATAATCTTGTAACTTTCACTTATTTTTTTAAGAAATAACTTTATTATCTGAAACATAACAAATCTATAAATTTGAATATGAACAATCTAAATTAAATAATTTTAAGAAAGACACTCATATACTCCTATAAAGACTATATCATATATTATTTTAATCAAATAATTTATTTTATTTAAAATGATGGCAATTCATTAAACAAGACTATTATTACTCTAATCCTAACGTAGGAGGTTAATAATTAATTTGTTAAAATTGACAAAATTATTTAAATTAGTTATTTGGTAAAGCAATATGTTGGTTTTCATAAAATGCTACTTTTAATAATTTGTATTAAAAATTACTTCGGTGATATAAAACTCTTTTAATATGTGCAATCGATTGAAAAATTAAGAAAAAATATAAAGTTAGGAGATAAATTGATCGATGAATTATATTTAAGACCAAAACAAACTCCTCTACTATTTTTTATATTTAAAATAAGAGGGAGTATTTTAAAAAAAAATTTAGCCAATTATTATTTCCAAATTTTCTACACAGAATATTAGTCCAGAAATAATAAAAAAAAGGGGGCATGGTCTAGGGAATTGCACTTTATTGGAAGATGTCAAAATTTTTTAGTTTTGAAACATTAGGGATATCCTTAGTTAAAAAAAATGTAAGGTAGTATGTTCATGTATGTATGTAATACAAAACACATCATATATACATCTGTATCCACAAATCTTTAGGAAAAGTTCTGATTAAGGTTTGGAAGAAAAAGAATATCTTAAAGGAAAGCACTTAAATTTTAATTTCAAATTTAAATAATTTTTGGAAAAAAATAAATATGTTGTATGTGTTTATAATTTTTTTGGGTAATGCGTTTGTCTAAAAGATTGCTAAATAAGTAAATATTAAATATGATAAAATAATTAAAATTAAGCTATGTGTTAAACGCTTTTTAACAACATATGAAATAATTATTTAAAAATTCTACACAAACTTTATCAAAATTGAAAATTATATTACAAAAATGGTTCCTTCAATTTCACCAAAAATTGAAAATTCTTTATTTTTGTACAAAATTTTTTGGAAAAGGGTTGGACTCATCCAAGATCCAAGAATAGGATTAAGTCTTCCTTCCTCCTAAGCGATACCAATATCGAGTAGGGCGAGCGTCAATTACCCTCAGGCGTAAACCTAGGCACTTGGAGCTAGAATGCCTCCCTAAGCGTTGGGACTGGAACTACAAAAAAATGGTACTACTCAAGGATCAAGCATGCTCCAAATGATTACATGTATTACCCATTCACCAACTGAACCTACAGACGATAGATAATTGAAAATTCTATTACATAAACATTTATTATGCAAAGATTGGGTTTTCAAGATTTGGGCTTTACTGGTCCAAAATATGCCTTCTTACATTGTTCCTTGAATATGACATTTTTGCATAATGGCGGATATAATTTATTTTTGGTGGTAAAACGATGGCTAATCTTAACCCATCATCTATGGGTTCATTTGGTGAAGGGGTAAAACATGCTACTATTTAGAGTTTGTTTGATCCATAGGGAGTACCACTTTATTGTGGTTTCAATTGTGATGTTTGAGGAGGCAACATAACTCTCGGATATCTAAATTTACGCCTGCAGGTAATTGACGATTCGCTTTACCCAATATTGATATCATCTAGGAGGAAGGAAGCCTTCACCATACTCTTATATCGTTAGTGAATCCAACCCTTTTATAAAAATTTTAGCATAAAAAACTGACAAATATTTTATTATTAAGTGAGTCATGTGTCGTCATACATAATGACATATAACATATAAGCTAAAAATATATATTACTAATTATATAGGAAATAAATAATTTTAAAATTTATATTTAAACTTCATATGATGGTTAAAATTACAAATTTACAATATAATATTTCAATACTATTGTTATGAAAAATTATTATTAACACATCCTCATTTAAACTTTCATAAGAAGATTTAAAAAGTTAATTTTGATTTGACCTAATCAATGTCTTCTTATTTCTTTCTTTATCCGTGATAATTTTTTCATGTGACTTGTACTCACCCTTTTTCATACTTTCTTTATATTTAGAAGTTACATAACTAATTTATAAATATTAAAAAATTTAATTAAATTAGTTTTCTAAAATATCCCTCTAATCATTTTTATTGAAAACTATTTCTATTAATAAAAACTCACAATTATAAGTGATGGTTTGAAAAAAAAATGAATTTAGAAGATAAAGTAATTGAGTTTTTATATTTCTGACTAAAATAAACTATAAATTAACATCTATATTTAAAATGGAATAGAGTATTATAGTCTTTTTTATCTGCTTTCCAAATTTGCTTATTCACATGGTCATAGATGTAATGTTCAAGTATGCTTCATTTACCTAGATACAACCCATTTTCCCCCTCACAATCTGTTTATAACATCATACACACATGCCTGCACATATTATGCTATATAAATCATTCATTCACTTATATTATTTATCTAAATTTCTCTTTTAAACTTTATTATGAACATCTTCATAACCTTTTCCCTTTAAGAGAAAATTTAAAGAGAAAGTGTTAATTTAAAAAATGAGAGTCTTGCCATTTACAGTAACAACTTAGCAGCCCTTACCCCATACTTGCTTTTGCTAGGGTATTAAAATCAAATTTGGATGTATGGTCAAACCAATGAACCAATTAAACCAGTTTCTTTGATCAATTCTTTCAAGAATTTTGGACCAATTGATTAAGTTGAATTACATATATATATATATATATATATATATATATATATATTTCTCTTTTCATAGAACTTGGAAACAATGCCATTTTGGGTTAAAAATTGGGAAAACCTATTTACAAATGCCTATATAATTTAATTTTATTTTGTTAGCAAAGTTAAAAACCCCTATATAAGAGCTGAAAGTACTAAATAGGGAAAAGTTAAAGGATTTAATTCAAAGAAAAAAAGACATGGTATAAAATTAAAATTTTGAAAAAAATATAGGTATATACAAAATAATTTTCCTTAAAAATATAACAAGTCGTTGAATTTATGTTTTAATAATTTTATTAGATTATAGGAAAAATAGCATAAAAAGACTCTAAAAAAAAAGGAAAATCAAAATTGAGACTCTAATACAAATAACAGAGAGGTGTGAGGACCCATTCTGGAATTTTTGAAGTTATGGATGAAAAGACCAAAATGCCCTCCATTGTTTGCTTCTCCCTTACTCTTCCATCATCGAACGTAGTGGTATGTTCAAATGTCAGTATGGCTACCTCTACCACCACTCACAATTTTCTCTAGTCGCATGAGGTTTGATTGATCTGAAGGACTCCACCCTCCATCATCATCGTTCCCTTCCTCGATCATACCTCCATCATCGTTTCTTCACATTCCTCTCTGAAGCATTAATCGATGATTATGTGGTAAGGATGATGGTTGTGGTGTAATATCAGTGAGAAGAAGGCAAAGGTTGGAGGGGTGCTTGCCAATCTCAATCTCAGTTCCAACCTCTCCCTTCATGGGTTGCAAATTATGTGGTTGCAAATTAGAGGAGCTATTTAATTGATTGCTATATGTGGGAACATTCCAAAGAATGCTAAAGTGAATTGTAGTCATGCTAATAGATAGTGTGAGAGACGAGTTTGACTATGACCTACAGTTGGAACTTTCATTGGAAAATTCTTCTAAATTGGACGTGAGATCAATATCTATATTGGATTGGATCCTAACTATTCTATTCATTCAATATGCTTTCATTCATATTTTGGCATATATTCTTCAATGGGTTTTGGATATTCACTCGTTATGTGATCTTTGTGTCTCAATACCTATTATTTTAACCTTTATTTCGACTCTCGATGACAACACCGCAAATTCTTTCTATATAAGCCACTATAACTTAGACTCCGATGATGAAAACAATAAATTCTCTCAGAGAAAATTGGTTATACTTTAGTCTAAAGTTCTAGGTCAATGGGAATATATGGATGTTATGCATATGGTGTTTTTGCTACTGATAAAGTTCTAGCTCAATGGAGAATATATCCCAACAAAATTTCTTTGGCCTCCTTGAAGACCTAGGACTACAAGGGTTGAATCAAAATTCCAAAACAAAAAGATACACCACTGCTGGTTTGAATCATACTTCAATCATGTAAATGGTTTAGTGTATTGACCATGTTGGTTTTTGGTTAATGGCCATGTTGACTTTTCATTAATGGTCATGTTGGTTATAGGTTAGTGGGCATGTTGGATTTTGGTTAATGCATAAACTAAAGTTGCTATTTTTTGTAAGTAGCATATAGTCAATTTGAAGACCATTGGATGATGTCATTGACAAGGGAAAATTAAAAGGAAGCATCATGTTAATGCTTACTTGTCACTGAACATGTGTAATTCAATTATTGTAACATAGTTGTTAGTTTTTTGTTAATGACTACTCTGAAGTTGTTATTGTATATTCTAGAGTTGTTAGTATGTATATATTATTCATTATGTTAATACCTATATTATTCTAGTTAATACCTACATCATTATAATTAATAGTACATACATATTTTTAGAGTAGTAAATGTTAATTTGGATTCTAAATAATGACTTGGTAACATTGAATCCATTGTTGGTAACCCTTATTTCATTGTTGTTAATACCTATATCGTATTTCACGATGCATTGTATCATTTTAATTTTGTTTATAGGTTTTCTATCTTTTATCTTTTCAAAAAGATGTTTTCTCATGAGGTAATAGAATATTATTCAATTGAGTTTAAAATAATTATACTTTTAGTCTGGTTTATTTTTCTGATCGTTAAGTTAATAGTTAGGAATAGCCAAACATATCTCAAGTTAAAATTAATGCTAAAATAGATAAAACCCCTGAATTTTAGTTCAGTGGCACATAATATCCCTAACCTTTAAAAATTTAACTAAGGACCTCTATGTTTTATGTTTTAATTATTAAGACCCTATCATTTAAATTGCCATTAAAGTTAATAATTTTTACCATATCATAATTTTTATATTTTTAATTATATATCACTTCATTTAAAAAAAATAACATTTGGCACTTCACATATAATTTTAGTTTTTTCAAATACTTAAATATAAAATATTTAAATAACACTTTACATTTGACATGTAATTTAAAATTTTTCTAAATATTTAAAAATATAAAATACTTAAAAAGTATTTAAAATATTTATTTGACCATGTTTAAATAAAAAATATAAACTACTTAAAATTATATGTAAATTGTTAAGTGTTATTTTTTGAATGATGTGATATATAATAAAAAATATAAAACTTATGATATGACAAAAATTATTAACTTTAACGATAATTTATACATATAAAATTCTTTATTATATACAAAAATATGTTCCATTTCTAAGGAACTAATTAATTGTCTATTTTTCTAGAATAATTAGAAATAATTAATTGGTTACTTAAATTATGTCTTTTCTCTAGTAATTTACCGCCTTTATGTTAATGAGAATCACCTAATTGATACTCGATTTATACAAAATTTGAGTGTCTCATGTATAGCAAGATTTATGAAAGGCTTATTATTCCTTAGCTATTGTTTAGGCTTAAGGCATACCCTTAATATACACAAAAAAAGAAAAAGAAAAAAAATAATCTTATAACTTTCATTTATTTTTTAAAAAACGACTTTATTATCTGAAACATAAACAAATTTATAAATTTGAATATGAAGAACCAAAATTAAAAACGACTTTATTATAGGTTTTCTATCTTTTATCTTTTTAAAAAGATGTTTTCTAACAACATAATAGAATATTATTCAATCGAGTTTGAAATACTTCCATTTTTTAGTCTAGGTTATTTTTCTGATCCCTCCATTCAGTTAATGGTTAGGAATAGCCAAACCAATCTTGAGTTGAAATTAAGGTTAAAATACATAAAACCCCATGAACTATAGCTCAATGGTACATAACCTCCTTAAACCTTAAAATTTTAAACAAGGACCTCCATGTTTCATGTTTTGATTATTAAGACCCTACCATTTAAATTGCCATTAAAGTTAATAGTTTTTGTCATGTCATAATTTTTATATTTTTAATTATATATCACTTCATTTAAAAAATAATATTTGGCACTTGACATATAATTTTAGGTTTTTCAAATAGTTAAATATAAAATATTTAAATAACACTTTACTTTTGACATGTAATGTAAAGTATTTTCTAAATATCTAAAAATATAAAATATTTAAAAAAGTATTTAAAATTTTTATTTGACCATGTTTAAATATAAAATATAAATTACTTAAAATTATATGTAAATTGCTAATTGTTATTTTTTGAATTACGTAGTATATAATAAAAAAAAACTTATGATATGAAAAAATATTAACTTTAATGACAATTTATACATATATATGAAAATTTTCAAAAATATTTATTATATACAAAAATATGCTCCACTTCTAAGGAACTAATTAATTGTCTATTTTTCTAGAATAACTAGAAATAATTAATTGGTTAGTTAAATTATGTCTTTTCTCTAGTAATTTATTGCCTTTATGTTAATGAGAATCACCTAAATCAGAATATTGATACTCTATTTATACAAAATTTATAGAGTGGTGTACTCTGTGTGTACAAAAATATATCATATTTTTTTCACCTATAAAATTTTGAATGGAGGACATTCTTCAACCACCCAAATTATATTAGAAAAACTATACAAGGATTTATTTTAATTCTAAATATATGACCTCAATTTATTTTATCTTACAATTTTATAATTTTTCCCTAAACTCTATTGATTGCCATAATATAAGGGAGTTCCATCAAAGGATAGTTATAACAAATCATATTTATTACAAATAACTAATTTAACTAATCTATTTAATCTATATAAATTAATTATTTAACTCTTATAATCTATTTATTCTACTACTAGACACGTTATGAAATTAAGAGGGAGTTTATGAAATATTCATGAAAAAGAGTTGAATATTTTTTCCAATTTATATATATATATATATATATATATATATTTATGGACCTATCCCAGTTTTATTTATTGTTTTTACTCCTCCTTACGCAACAATGTACTTAAAATAAAATTTCGAAGTTAAATTTCCTTCACTAAGTTAAAGTAAAAAAAAAAAACTATAAAAGAATATAAACTTGAACGAAAATTAAAATGGAATGGAATGATATTAAATACGAAAAATAATTTTTTTTTTTTTGCATTACTATGCTTAACTGAGTAGGACAAAGATAAAAATCAAACCAATATAATAAGAATATATGAAATGATCTTTCATAGTAAAATGTAAAGTAAATCATTCTTTTCATCTGCGGAAACAATTTTAACTTTATATAAATATATATTATTCTATGAAAATTTGTGATGAAATTTTTATTTCAAAAGCTCAAATCACCACAAGTTTGTCTAAAATTTGTTATAAATCCATGAAAATTTTTGTTTTTCTTGGAAGTATGGACTACGAAACAATTTCAATTCTCTCAACGACTTAATGAAATGGAAAAGGAAATGTAATCAAATTGATGTAAAAACAAAGAAGAAGATTTTCGCCTGTGTCCATCTCCCTCTTATAGGCAACGAGAAGTAAATGTGGTAATTCATTTTCATTTCCGTTAGTTAATTTTTCTTAGAAACAAACATGCTGCTTGTTTTTCTTTGAAACAATTTTAAAATGATCAACATAAATAGGGTACTTCATTTTCATTTCTTTTAGCAAGTTTTATGAAAGGGTTATTTCTTAGCTATTGTTTAGGCTTTAGGGATACCCTTAATATACACAAAAAAAAAGTAAAAATAATCTTCTGCCTTTCACGTATTTTTTTAAAAATAACTTTATTATCTAAAACAAAACAAATTTATAAATTTGAATATGAACAGTTTAAATTAAATTTTATTTATCATATGCCAGTGCTGCTTATGGTTAGCATGAGTATCAAAACTGAAACAGTCCTATACTCATATAAAGACCATATCATATATTATTTTAATCAAATAATTTGTTTTATTTATCCAAGGGATGATGGATATACATTAAACAAGTATAGTTGACAATTTTAAACTAGTTTCTTTCTTTCTTTCTTTGTTTTTTTCCCAATCCAAATTACTTAATAAACCTAGAGACAATAACTTACATTTATTTATACCACATATTTAAAAGAAGTAAATAAAATAAAATAAAACTTCTTAGAACTTAATATTCCTTTCAACATCATATTCCCCTGTTTGTTTACACCTGCATGTAAATTAAAAAGAAAAGACATCAAATAAAATAATAACAAAAAAGTGTTGAAACTCCTATTAATTAGTCCTTTTTAATTCCTTTCAAAATTGTTGCGTTTTTGTGAAAATCCCTTGAAGTTTGCTTGTTCATCTAATGGTCAAAGGTAAACGCAAATTGCCTGCGAATGAGATTTATGTTTTTCTTGGCATCATTATTTAGCGATAATAATTTATTTTTATGTTTTTCCCCATAGATAGAAAACATTATTTTACATTCAAACTTTTTTTAAGAAAATTCCTTTCGATTTTTCAACCTACTCCATTGTGTGCATCAAAATATCAAATGAGTGGAAATGAGATTTCAGTTTTAACTAAATTTTTTAAAGTTTTATAAATGGGTTGACAACCACTAGTTTAAGTTAAAATTTTATAAAATTAAGATGTTGCTTATGAAATGTTCATGAAAAAGAGTTGCATATTTCTTCAATGCCTTTCAAAATTGTTGCATTTGTGTGAAAATGCCTTAATGAAGTTTTCTTGTTCACATAGTGGTTGACGGTTAATGAAAAGTGCCTGCAAATGCAAACTCTTGCGAAGATTTGTGCAAATTTAGAAGTGTATATATGCAAATAAAAATTTTGTGAAAAATGTGTCCAAATTTCATGAAAAATTTTACCAATTTTTTTTTTTGTATAAATGAGGGTTAAACCCAAAGTACAAACTAAATTAACTAATGGGAAACAATTCATAAACTCTCTTTAGCCACTAAAGCCTCTAAACAAGGTGGGCAAGTTCTCAAAAAAAAAAAACTTGGATAATGCCTGTTTAGCCAATAAATCTATAATCTGATTAACCTTTATAAGATAAAATATTATTTTACATTAAAACTATTTTTTTAAATTCCTTTCCCTTTTTCAATCTACTCCACTATGTGAATCAAACGGGTCCTAAGAAATTAAACTCCCAAATGATCGGAAATTAGATTTCCATTTCAACCAAAATTTCTTGTAATTTTCTAAATGAGTTGACTTGTATGCAGTCAAAGATTTATGAAATAGGTTGTGTATTACTATAATTTCTACTGCTAAACATATTATGGAATTAAGAGGGAGCTGTATATGAAATGTTCATAAAAAACAGAAAAAGAGCAGTATTGTTTTTTAATTTATGTTAATATACACATATCACAATTTTATTTATTTTCTTTTTCTCCTCCCTACAAGCTACAATGCCCTTAGTTTAATCAAGTCAAATTTCAAAGTTAAACTCCCTTTATATAATATTTTTTATCTTTTTATAAGTAAATTAAATTTTAGAATTAGATTTATAATTAGTACTTGAGTTTCCTAGAAAACTCCAGCTTTTCAAACTATGAGGATGGCCATTTTTCACACCAAAAAAAGTCATTTTCTCTTCAGCTACACAAGTAATATTACTTTATGGTATATTGCAACAGATTATAAAAGAATAGAAAGAGGAACTGAAATAAAAATGGAATGGGATGGAAATATATTACCTCAAAGGCTCAAACCCCATTATATATAGTTTAAATAAAAAAAGTGTTTTGTGCATTACTATGCTTATTTAAAGTAGAAGGAATTGATAAAAATGAAACTAATATAATAAGAATTGACTAAATTATCTTTTATAGTAAAATACTTAATACAAATGCTATTTATTTAATTTAAGTAAATTAAAAAAATTAAATAGATTACTTAATTATAACACGTGTGACATAATTTCCTTAAAATACTTCTATCTTGTTTTCAAGAATGAACTTACTATACTATGGTTATGAGTTTTTGTTTTTTCAAATTAAAAAAAATAAAATGTAAATTTTTTATACAAATCATCACCCAAGTAAAATTAAAATGTACTAATTTATTATATTTTAATTAAATAGAATTTAATTGATGTGGCATTCTAGAGTATCTAAATATTTTTTTCTAAAGCTTATCTCTTAACTAGGTCATACAGTTACTAAATATGGAGAAACATATTTGCGGTGAAAAATAACTGAATCATTATCTTCATATGTAGAAACTTTTTTACTTTCTATATACATTTTATTCCATAATTGACATAGCTTGTTACTAAATAAGCAGAAAATTCTCTTCATATGTAGAAACATTTCTTATAGTCAGTTTTTCTGTGAAGTAAACATGCTGCTATTTTTTTAAAAAAATGTTATAAAATAATCAACATAAATTGAGCATCTCATTTATGGCAATATTTATGAAATGAGTTTTGTATTTTCACAAGAATTAATTCTTGATTAATCAACACAAGAAAGAGATTGAATTTCACGGGGTAAGAATGTTATACGTTTTGGCGCGTTTGATCTATTTTCTTGAAAATTTAACAAAAGAAATTCTCAATTTCAAGTTGAGAAAGAATGCTATTAGGTTAATAATTAATTTTTAAATTTGATAAAGTTTATTAAGTTAGTTATTTGTTAAAAAATATTTATTTTTCTAAAATACTACTTTTAACTATTTGCATTAGAAATTAATTCCGTGATATAAAACTCTCTTAATATGTTCAATCGATTAAAAAAATTGGGGAAAAATTATAAAGTTAGGACATAAATGGATTAATATTTTATATTTAAAATTAAAATAAACCCCTACTAATTTTTATATTTAGGATAAGAGAAAATATTTTCAATTTTTTTGCTAATTATTATTTCCAAATTAACAACACAGAATATTAGTCTAGAAATTATGCAAGGAAGTTACTGAGTAAATTATTTCACATAAATAATAAAAAAATGGCTCAAGGTATAGGGAAGTGCCCTTATTGGAAAATATGAATTTTTTTTATATTTTAAATTTCAAAATGTTAAGAATACCTTTAACTAAATAAAAAAAGAAGTAAGGTTGTATGGTCATGTATGTATGTAATACAAAATTCATATGTACATCATGTATCCATAAATATTTGGGATTGTTTTGGGTAATGCGTTTGTCTAAAAGATTGCTAAATAAGTAAATATTAAATATGATAAAAAAACTTAAAATTAATCTATATTCTAAATGCTTTTTAACAACATATGAAATAATTATTTAAAAATTCTATGCAAGCATTTATCAAAATTAAAAATTACTTTTTTATAAAAAAAATTAGGTGGGTTCGACATCGATCATCTACTAAAATAGGGTATAGCCATATGATTCATAAAACATTCCTAGAGGATTTATGTGATCAACTACTACAGGAGCACTCACAACAGCAGTAGGAATCAAACTCACGCCCTTGTGAGATATAAATATGTTCTTTACTATCTGTGTCTACTATCATATTATGCAAAAAAAATTGAAAATTATATTACGCAAACATTTATCATGCAAAGATTGAGTTTTCAAGATTTGGGCTTTTCTAGCGCAAAATATGCCCACTAACGTTGTCCTTGAATATGACATTTATGCATAACGGTTGATATTATAATGTTTTGGTAAAACAATGGCTAATATTATATTATTAAATAAATCATGGATAGTCATACATAATTATATATAACATATAATCTAAAAATGTATATTATTAACTATATAGGAAATAAATAATTTTAAAATTTATATTTAAACTTCGTATAATGGTTAAAAATACAAATTTACAATATAATATTTAAATACTATTGTTATGAACAAATATTATTAATACATCCTTATTTAAATATTTATAAGAAGATTTGAAAAGTTAATTTTGAATTGACCTAATCAATATCTTCTTATTTCTTTCTATTTTTTCATGTGATTTGTCCTCTCCCCTTTTCATGCTTTCTTTTTATTTATAAATTAGATAATTAAATTATAAATATTAAAAAATTAATTAAATTAGTTTTTAAAATATTCCCTCTAGTCATTTTTATTGAAAACTATTTCTATTAATGAAAACTCGCAACTAAGCGTAATAGTTTAAAAAAAAACATTTTAGGTTTAGAAGATAAAGTGGTTGAGTTTTTCTATTTATGATTAAAATAAACATAAACTAGTTCATATATTTAAGATTGAATAGAATATTATGTTTTTTTTTATCATCCTTCAAAGTTTACTTATCCACATGGTCAAATAGATATAATATTCTTGCATGTTTCATTTATCTAGACACAACCCATTTTTCTTCCTCTGAATCTGTTTATAACATCATAATACATGCCTGCACATATTATATCTGTCATATAAATCATTCATTCACTAATATTATTTAGCTAAATTTCTCTTTTAAACTTTCTTATGAACATCTTCATAACCTTTTCCTTTGAAGAGAAAATTTAATGAGAAAATGTTAATTTAAAAAATGAGAGTGCTTTCCATTTAGAGTAACAACTTACTAGCCCATATCCCACACTTGCTTTTGATTCTTTTTCCCTTTTGATCCCCAACCATAGTATTAAAATCAAACTTGGACTGTATGGTCAAACCAATCAACCAATTGAACCAGTTTCTTTTATCAATTCATTCAAGAATTTTGGACCAATTGATTAATTTGAATTATATATATATATATATATTCTTTTGTTAGAATTTGGAAACAATGCCATTTTGGGTTAAAAATTGGGAAAACATATTTCCAAATACCTATATAATTTAATGTTATTCTGCTAGCAAGGTTAAAAACCCTTATATAAGAGGTGACAATATTAAATAAGGCAGAGTTAAATAATTCAATTAAAAGACAAAAACACATGGTATAAAATTAAAATTTGAAAAAAATATAGGTATATACAAAATAATTTTCCTTAAAATTATAACAAGTCATCGAATTTATGTTTTAATAACTGTTAGATTATAGGAAAAATAACATAAAAAGACTCTTAAAAATAGAAAAATCTAAATTGAGACTCTAATACAAATAATAAAGGTGTGAGGACACATTCCTGAAATTTTTGAAGTTATGGATGAAAAGACCGAAATGCCCTCCATTGTTTGCTTCTCCCTCACTCTTCTATCATCAAACTTAGTGGTCTATTCAGATGTCGGTGTGGTTAACTCTGCCACCACTTCTAAATTTCTCTACACACGTGAGGTTTAACCGCATTTAAAGGACTCCACTCTGCATTATCGTTACTCCCTTCCTCGCTCACACCTCTGTCCTTATTTCTTCACTCCATCATTCTGACTCTTCTTCTCTTAATAGCCTACATTCCTTTCTGAAGCAGTCATCGACGACTGTGTGGTAAGGATGACGGTGGTGACGTAACATCAGTGAGCAAAAGGCAACTACTCTTTGAAGAATAAGGCAAAGGGTGGAGGGTTCAGATGAACCTTTAATAGTATAGTTAATTAGAGATTACTCTAATATTGACACAGAGAGTCATGGCTGTAAGAATGAAGTGGTAAAATATTTGAGAGGAGCTATTAAATTGATTGCTATGTGTGGGAATATTCCAAAGAATGCTAAAGTGAATTGTAGTCGTGCTAATAGTGGGAGAGATAAGTTTGACTACGACCTAGAGGGGAAACTTTCCTTGGAAAATTCTTCTAAATTGCATGTGAGATCAATACCTATATTAGACTGGATACTAACTATTGTATTCATTCAATATGCTTTCATTCATATTTTGGCATCTATTCTTTAATGGGTTTTGGATATTCACTCGTCATGTGTTCTGGGTGTCTAATATGTATTATTTCAATCTTTTATTTGGACACTCGATGATGATAACACTACAAATTCTGCCAATATCAGCAACTATAGTTAGACTCCTATGATGAAAACAAGAATTTCTGTTAGATAAAATTGGTTATTCTTCAGTCTAAAGTTATAAGTCAATGCGAATATATGGATGCTATGCATATGGTGTTTTTGCTACTGATAAAGTTCTAGCTCAATGGAGAATATATCCCAACAAATCTTGTGGTAACCTCCAGTCACAAGTCGGCCTCTTGGAAGGCCTAGGACTACAAGGGTTGAATCACAATTCCAAAACAAAAAGATATGCCACTACTGTGGTTTGAATCATACTCCAATCATATGTAAATGTTTTAGTGTATTTACCATGTTGGTTTTTGGTAAATGGTCATGTTGGTCTTAGGTTAGTAGACATGTTGCTTTTTGGATAACGCCTAAATTAAAGTTTATATTGTTTTTGTAAGTACTGTCTAGTCAATTTGAAAAATGTTGGATGATGTCATTGACAAGGGAATATTAAGTGGAAGCATTATGTTAATGTATACTTGTCACTTAACATGTGTGATTCATTTATTATAATGTAGTTGTTGTTTTTGGTTCTCTAAAGTTATTATTGTATATTCTACAGTTATTTGTACAAATATATTATTAATTATATTAATACCTATAGCATTCTTCTTAATAATATATACTTATTTTTAGTGTAATAAATGTCAATTTGAATTATAAATAATGACTTGGTAATATTGAATCCATTGTAGATAACACTTATTTATTATTGTATGCCAATCCCTATTTCATTCTACTTAATAATGTCTATTTATTTTTAGTATATTATGTCAATTTAGATTTTAAATAATGACTTAGTAATATATAATCCATTGTTAGAAAGTCTTATTTTATTATTTTTAACACCTATATCGTTTTTCATGATGCATTCTATCATTTTTAATTGTGTTTATATGTTTTCTATCTTTCATCTTTTTAAAAAGGTGTTTTCTAATGAGGTAATAGAATATTATTCAATAGAGTTTGAGATACAACTGTTTTTAGCCTTGTTTATCTTTTTGATTTTGACGTTCAAATGGCTAGGAATAGTGAAACATATTTTAAGTTAAAATTAAGGCTAAAATATATAAAACCTCATAAATCTTATGTCAGTTATATATAGCTTCCCAAACTTTTAAAATTTTAAATTAAAGACCTTAATATTTCACATTTTAATTAGCAACACCTTACCATTAAAATTGATGTTAAAGTTAATAGTTTTTGCCATTTCATAATTTTTATATTTTTTATTATATATCACTTCATTTAAAAAAATATCATTTGGCACTTGATATATAATTTTAGTTTTTTTTCAAATACTTAAATATAAAATATTTAAATAACACTTTATACTTGAAATGTAATTTAAAGTATTTTCTAAATATTTAAAAAATATAAAATGTATAAAAAAATTAAAATATTTATTGACTATGTTTAACTAAAAAATATAAATTATTTAAAATTATATATAAATTGTCAAATATTATATTTTAAATGACGTGGTATGTAATAAAAAATATAAAATTTATGATATGACAAAAACCGTTAACTTGTAAAGGTAATTTTAATGGTAGAAGCTTGTTGGTCAAAATATAAAATATTAGATTTATTAAATTAAAGTTTAAAAGATTAAGGAGGTTATGTGCAACTTACATAAAATTTACAAAATTTTGTATATTTAAACTTTAAATTAATAATAGTGTTTATTAAGAACTTCAAATTGTTAATATAAATAATAAATGTTACAAGACCGAGAAAATATTGTTGAAGTATTCATCAATTAGTAATATATTTATTTGGATCAAGCACATTTATTTTTAATTTAGGTTGTCTAGATTTTGTTAAATCGCAAATTTTTGAGACATATTTCTTGTTAGCATTATTTTTATGGTATGACCGCATAATATGGTTCAGGGCAAAGATTTCATGAATTAATCTCAATATAAAGGTCAAAGCTGTCTTGAATCATATCCCTAAGAACCAAAACAAAATGAGATATAAAAATCATTAGTTTAATATAAATATGCATGAAGAATTTCAAAAACTTCTTATATACAAAAATATGCTCCATTTCTAAGGAACTAATTAATTGTTTATTTTTCTAGAATAACTATAGTAATTAATTAGTCACATAAACTTATGATCAATAATTTTAAAGATGGCAACCCTATAAAGACTATATAATATATTATTTTAATCAATTAAATAATAATTATATGACCTTCATATGAATTATTTTTTTAATTTTTATTGTGCCCCTTGGCATCATTATTCAACACTAATAATTGAATTACATGTAGTCAAAGATTATTTATAAAATGAGTTGTATATTACTATAACTTCTTTTGCTAAACACGTTATGAGATTAAGAGGGGTTTATGAAATGTTCATGAAAATGACTTGTATATTTTTTTTTCTAATTTATAATATATGCTTATCATAGTTTTTTTTTTATTTTCTTATTCTCATCCCCACATGCTACATTGTCCTTAATTTAGACAAGTCAAATTTCAAAGTCAAATTCCCTTTATATAATATTGTTTATCAACGGATCTGCTTGCAAGGTAATTTAAGTTTTTATTTTTGTATTCAAATAAATTCAATTTTTTTATTACAGCTGATTAAAATATTAAATTAAGAAGATAATTATTGGTAATTATTTGTATATTAATGACAGGGATAGTTAGTCATAATAAACTCATGAACCATAATTTTAAGAAAGACAATCCTATAAAGACTTATATCATACATAATTTTAATCAAT
This sequence comes from Leucaena leucocephala, assembly GCA_037074615.1. NCBI lineage: Eukaryota > Viridiplantae > Streptophyta > Magnoliopsida > Fabales > Fabaceae > Leucaena > Leucaena leucocephala. Next base: position 5,538,364 of record CM073527.1, read on the forward strand.
TAATTTATTTTATTTATCTAAGGAATGATATTGATGGCAAATATAAAGAAACATTAAACAAGAATAGTTTAGAGTTTTAAACTTTTTTCTTTTTTGCCATCCAAACTACTTAATAAACCAAGAGACTAATTTAAAAGAACTAAATAAAATAAAATAAAAGACTTCATCGAGCTTGATGTCTCTTCTTGCTTGAGAGTGTTCCATCATCTTGAACCTACAAGAAAATTAAAAATAAAAAGATGTTAAATAAAATAATCACAAAAAGTGTTAAAACTCCTAATACATTAGCGTTTTTAATTTTATACCCATTACTAATCAACATCATGATGAGATAATTGAAATTTGTCTCTTTTATTAGGCAAAATTGACTTTCATAAAAAATAAAGGTTTTTATATTTATAAAGAGAGTTCTCCTATTCTCATTTTATTTATAAAGAGGTTTTTATACCCAATACTTGCTTTTGATTCTTTTTCCGTTTTGATCCCCAACCATAGTATTAAAATCAAACTTGGATTGTATGGTCAAATCAATGAACCAATTGAACCAATTTCTTTGATAAATTTGTTCAAGAATTTTGGAAATTAAGTTCAATTTTATGTATACTTTTCTCTTTTGTTAGAACTTGGAAACACTGTCATTTTGGGTTAAAAATTGGGAAAACTTATTTACAAATACCTGTGTCATTTAGTTTTATTATGTTAGCACGGTTAAAAACCCTTATAAAAGAGCTGATGGTACTAAATTGGGTAGAGTTAAATGATTTAATTAAGAAAAAAAGCACACGTTATAAAATTAAAAATTAAAAAATATAGGTACCTATAAAATAATTTTTCTTAAAAATATAACAAGTAGTGGAATTTATATTTTAATAACTTTGTTAGATTATAGGGAAAATTATATAAAAAGACTCTAAAAATAGAAAAATTCAAAGTGAAACTCTAAAATGTGCAAATAACACAGAGGTGTGAGGACCCATTTTGTGTTTTTTGAGGTCATGGATGAAAAAACTAAAATACCCTCTATTGTTTTCTTCTACCTCACTCTTCCGTTATCCAAAATAGTGGTTTTCAAATGTAGGCATGGCCACCTCTACCACTGCTCCTAAATTTCTCTAGTTGCATAAGGTTCAACTGCATCTAAAACGCTCCACTCTCCATTGTCATCATTCCCTTCATCGCTCACACCTCTATCATCATTTCTTCACTCCATCTTTGTGACTCTTCTTCTCTCGACAACCTACATTCCTCTCTAAAGTAGTCGTCGATGACTGTGTAGTAAGGACGACGGTGGTGATGTAACATTAGTGAGAAGAAGGCCAATACTCACTAAAGAAGAAAGCAAAGGTTGGAAGGGGAGGTTGCCAATCTCAGTTTCAGCTGCAACCTCTCCCTTCATAGGTTGCAAATTATATGGGTATTTGATTTGATCCTGGTTCTCCTATTCATTGTGGATAAAAATGCTTGAGATACATGCAATTATAATAGAATGTTTATAATAATCATTCTAATTGTAATATATGTTTGCGTGTTGTGTGGATTCTTGGTATTCTCATAGCTATTTAGTTACTTTCCTTTCATGATATTTTTATGCATGTTAGCATTGAGAACACATAAAGCATTTCAGAAAAAGAATTAAGAATGAAATTAAATTCATAAGGAATTTTTAAAAGTAAGAAGACTTATAGATTCTCAACTTGTTTAATAAGAATGAGGAATGATATAAGGTGTTAGTTGGGTGATTAGTATCAATGATAATGTGAAAAAGAAGACAACATATGATTGATGTTTTGATTGAGGATATAGAAATTGAATAAGCATGAGTTTGATTTTCATTGGATATTCATTCAAAGTTAGAAAGTTGCATTGGGAGGTTATTGAAGGTTTAGCTAATTGGATCCTAAGATAAGTTTGTTGAGGATTTTAGAAGTAAATAATAAAATTATTTAGGATATTACTTTATGATTAGGATTGTCAGTGTTGAAAAAAAAACAATTAACTTATAATTACGGTTACAAGAAAGTGAAATTCAAAGAGATGGTATATTAGATAATACCATTAGAAAATAAAATAAAGAAGATTTATAGCATGCTGAATTTTGAGGATAAAATTCATAAAAGGAGAGAAGAGTTGTAATATCCTAATTTTTTTAAGCACAATTTATATGTTATTTATCAATTACTGAAGTTTATAATAGATTAAACTCATTGTTTAAAGTTTTAAAATATATAAAATTAAGAAAATAAGAGAAAATTAGCTTACCAATTGTTGAAAATTTTCTATAAAGGATTAAAGAAATTATAGGGATTTAAGAGTGAATAAATAATTAATAATCATTTTAAATGGTTCATAATATGAATATATAGGTAGATACGGAGAATATATTTATAATCATAATATTATACATATATCTTTGGTTAAATATACATGTAATAATATACATATTTATACTATAATGTTAATATAGTATAAATATATATATATATAGGGAATATATATCTATAAGGATAAATAAATGGTTTTTTATTATTTAGGGATTATCTATGGTGCCTTTAATTATATTTATTATTAAATTATCTTATGTATTCATCTTTTATGGTGCCATCTTAGGATAATTTTTATAAAGAGAATTTTCTGTTGATCTATTAGCATAATGGATCTATTGGATGAATGTATCAATTAGATTATCCTAAGATATTATTTTAAATTGTAATTCATAAAAAATAAGATAAGATTGGATATAGGAGCAATATAATAATACTGAAAATAATAAGAGTAGATTAGATAATTATTATTGCTGTCCAGTTTCTCTATTCACTCCCATCATACTGTCGTTGAGAATTTTGAGTAACTTTTGTTAAAGCATCATATTGTTTGTAATTGATGTTGTTGTACATAGGGCCACTATACTAGTGGCAATTATTCCTTGCTTTAGCAAGATGTAACTATTTTCTAATTGTTATACATACTAATGTCTTGCTTGTGAGTAGTTTTAGTTTGTTAAACTATTGGAATGCTTTGGAATTATGTTAATATATATAAAAATAAAATTGTCTTATCAGACTTGTGTTTTCAAAAGGCCATTCTTGGAAATTATAATATCGTGTTCAAATCTTGAGAAATTGTGATTTGGAAAATGATTATGAAATTTGAAATTGACCACTTGTTGAGTGTTAAGTACAATGCATATAATGAAAATTAGTGAGTGAATTGTTTTGGCTACCATCATGTGATGAGGCCTTCATTAATGTATAATGGTTAACTTTTATCCCATTAGTTTACCAAAGGATTTACCCCAACAGTTTACTGTGGGGCTGTGATATACCCACCTATTTGTTAAGGGAGAATGAACCCAGGATCCAGTCTTGTACTCTATAGATTTTAGCCAATTCATAACACTAGACCTATTAGTTCTTTGAGTGGCCAGTCATATGGTAGTTATCACTAGCCTATGGGTTCAGTCAGCAGGTATAAGGTAGTTCAGTTAGTTTGATGGGAGGAACTGTAGTGGTTTCACTACTGGTAAAAAGTCCTTTAACGGCGGTTAAAAGTGACCTTTAACTGCGGTTTTGTGAGTGGCGTGAATTCTACTACTGTTGTAAGTCTATGTTTTAATAATAGTTTTGTAACCACCATTAAAGGCATGACTTTTAATGGCTGTTATGGAAAAAATCACTGTTAAATTTATAATATTTAATGGCGGTGACAATGAAAACTGTTGTTAAAGGTCATACCTTTAATGACGTTTTTGGGTAAAAAAAACACTGTTGAAAGGTTAATTTTATTTATTTTTCTTTTTAATCTTTACATGGCGGTTCTCAGTTTAACTATCATGGAAAGTTATGTTTTTCTAGTTAATTTTCTATTTAATATCATCATGCATTTAGAATAATTAAGACAAACCAATTTCTAAGCAGCAAAGTATGAAGTCAACAATGCCAAAATCCAAATTAAATGGTAATAAAATAATCCAAATTGGTAGTCTTTCAATGAACCAAATATGTGTTTATACATCATATATATAGAAGAAGGAAGTGGTTAAATGATCATCTACTAAAAAAGTTAAAAGGCTATTGACTAAATATGTATAAAAAATTTTGACAAGTAATTCATCTTCAAGGCATGTTTAGAAGTTTTGTCCTTGCCAAATTATCCCTCACTTAGTCGATTAGATCATCTTCATAGATCATGTTGTTATCGAACGAATGTAAGTTAGATGTAATAACTAAGTATTAAATATATGAATAAATTGAAAAATCACTAACCATACCTCATGCAAGTTCTCCATGAGTCATATCTCAATCATCTCATGAATATAACGAATTACTTAGTATCCGTACTCAACACTGCCAGGTTGACGGTGATACTAAAAAAGTGAAAAAAATACAAAGAATATTAGGGACTAACTTTATATCTAATAAATTTATGAAAACTGAAACTTAATTATTTGAAAAACATTACTTGAGAAAAAAATCTCTCTAGGATTAGTACTATGTGGATGGATTCTAAAAAGATTGACGCCTTGCACAGCCCTATCAGTAATTGAAAAAAAATCATATAACTTGCTAAATTTTATGCTTCTTAAATATATAAAGAAAAAATCACGTGTTGATGATGGATACAACGTCAGGATCTGGCTGTCCAAATATTGAATCGAACCATTACACCACATTACCTTCAAGGGAAATGACAAGTTGAGTCCAATGCATACTACAAAATATCAACAAAGTTATATATGATTTTATTATAATATGTATATGTGTGTGCCAAGTATAAGAATATACTTACCCTTTAATATAAGGTATAAAATATATCCTCTTCTTGATTTGTATCATGACATCGATCATGTACATTAACCTAGAGCTCCTATTGTTGTTGTCTCTTGGACCCTATGCAGACACATGAAGCCATATATGTCTCCTTTTGCTTCATCTAGGCATTTGTGATAGAAGTGGCTATTGTTCAAAAGAAAAAGAGTTAGTGTATGAATGATAAAATATAAAGTATTAAAATAAATTTGTAACTTACAATATGGCTAATTAGATGATAGTTGAATGTAATATATCAAAATTTAGGAATTGTACTATGTTATTCCTGTCTATAGTGAATTTATATAGCTCCTATATGCTCAAATTCCCTGATAGAATCATGAAACTAAGTGTTTCCCCAATAGAATCTATCAGAGCATAAAGAGTTGTCATATTCTCATATCTCTAGTATATGTTCTGATAAAGAGGTTTGACCTTGTCTGCTTTACCTTCTTTACCTTCAACTTCTATGGTGCCTTCTTTGATTCCAGCTCTTTCAATGTTTTCTTCTTTGACACTTTCTCTGGTACTAGCTCCAGTATGACCCCTTCCTCAATTTGATTAGATGTGTTGGCCACAGAATAAACTACCTTAGAGCATCATCCAAAATGTATACCTTGTTAGTAGGGCAGGAAACCGGTATAGTACCAAAATATTTTCTGATATGGTGTACCATCACCTTGACTACACCATGTGGAATTCTATTATGGTGAATTGTTGTGGCAGTTAGGTACAAGATACCATGAGCGGAAAGGGTTGTAGTTGAAACATCATACTGTTAACCCCTTATAGCACATATTCGGAAGTGTATTTGACTAGCAGAAGTATTACTTTGACTCAAAAATCATCATACCTTAGCTTTAGAACATATTAGGATTCATTGGAATTATTATATAAGACCCAAGTTGAAAGGAGTCGAATCTAAAATTTTAAATCATTGTGTCTATTTGTCTCACCTAGAATACTAGTTCGTTGTGACTAAAGTCACCACCTTTTCTGATAATATTTTTTGTGTTTATTCGTCGCGATCAAGTCCTTTGGTTCATAGTGACTAAACACTTCTGTGTTCATTCATTGTGACCAATACATTTGTTTTGTCATGAATAAACACTCTTGTGTTCATTTGTTGTGACTAATACCTTTGGTTCATCATGACTAAACATACTTGGGTACTTAGGTATTGTTCATTGTTTGTTTTCCAGATTTGACAGTTTAACTCTAAAAAATCATAACTAAATCTAAAAAAAAAATTATATGAAGATTATCTAAATTTCTAATTTAATATCTTTCATTGTTATTTAAGAAAAAAATATAAATTTGGATATTTACTGGCCCAGTCAATACATTTATTTCGATGAAGTTTATTGTTTATATGGTCATTTCTAGAACTTCTAGATTCTAACCCTCAACTTTGGAAATTTAGTTCTCTCTTTGTACAAATTTAAATAATGCATGTTACCTATGAATTTAAAGCTTGGATGTGTACTACATGTCTACCAAATTTTGTGTCCAGATTCATCCGTTTACTAGGTCAAAATGAATCCAGAACTTAACTCCTGCATGGCCTAGTTTTTATAATGATCACTTACTTTCACTATTTCATAATTAATTCTAGCATGCATAACTCATCATCAAACTTTATCATATTTATCTAGACATATCTATAACATCATATACAACTTTATTACATCAATAGACATGTACAACATTTATTTCAAATCATTTACATAAATGGGAAACTCATATAATACATGCTAGGACATCAACTTGTCTACTCTTCTTCTTCCATTCCTTAGCTCTTCTTCATTCATAATTCCTCCATCATATTGAACCTATTAAGTTGGTTATGGGAGGGTAAGATTTTGGGGAATCTCGGTAGCAAATTACAAATGTAAGATGGATGTTAATGCATGATATGTCATTTTACTTAGACTTTCTTTAGTTAGTGACATGCTATCATACTTTATGCTTTGTATAAAATACATGGCCATATAAAGCATATTATAAAAAACATTTTCAAAAATATTTAACTTGTCACAACATCATTTAAACATGTCAAATATCTCAATACATAATCACACTATATCAAGCACATAAGGGGGTAAGTTAACTACCTTATATCATAGCTTTCTCCCTCGCTCTTGATCATGCTCATCTCTAAGGCTTCCTTCCTTTTCTCTTCCCTTTCTATTTTCTCTCACTTTCATCACTTGGTTGTGGCATGCTTGAAGGAGGGGAGGGTCTATTTATAGGCTAATACAAGGTTGGATCAATGGTTAGAATTTAATCTCGGAATGGATGGCCAAGATTGCATCTTGAAAATCAATGGCCAAGATTTATCCACCTAGCTTGCTTACATCATCAATTCCCTTCCATGACATCATCCTTGTGATATCATTATGCTAGGTGTCTCAATCTTAAGGGAAGAAAGAGAAGAAAGAATATAATATTGAGTCTTGATCCTTGATTTCTCTTAACAAGTTAGATTATGCCACTAGTCTTCATTTAATTAGACCACATATCTTATGGATTTGGCATGCTCTAATTGGTCCACCTAGTAGTCACTTATCCTCTTTCTATTGGTCTGCACAACCCTTAGTTATCATGATCATATTTTCTTGCATCATTACATAATCTTGCTCATCATTACATAATCTTTCTTGACTAATACAAGTATTGCATCTATCTTGCTTGCATCATTGTTTCTTCACTATGGCATCATCCATTACCTCAAGCTTACTTCTCCCTTGCATCATCTATACACATGGCACCATCTTGAAGGAAGAAGCAAGACCAAATGCTAGCCCTTAGATTTAGCTTACTCTCCAAGTTTACTTTCTTTGCACCGCTCATATTTATTTGAATTTCTTAAGGGCCTTTTGTAGCTCAAAAAATTCCCTTGTCTACTTCATAAACATTCTTTAATTAGAGGAAATTTTCATGAATTTTCTTGGGTCATAAATCTTCCTTTAACTATTTATTTTTAAACTTCCCATAAAATACCTCTTACAGACATTCTAAGCTTTCAACATTTCTATAGCTCATATTGTAAACCTTTCAGGGATGAGATTAATTTTATAAACTATTTTAGTCTATTAAATATTTATTTCCTATTTTTATGTACATTTTTTAGGCTTCCTCAGGATTCAAATAATTATATCTAGATAAATACCTCAAACTAATCTATTATACTAAAAATTCTATTAAAGTCACATGAGGGGTATTTTTGTTATTTCTCTTCATAAGAAGGCCTTTATGCCTTATTTTCCATTTTTACAATTTTTCTAGAATTTTTTTGAATATTTTCCATAATTATCCCTATTGGCCCAAAACTTTTTGAAATTATGGGTTTGCTCCTACTCAGACTCAATCTTATAAACTATCCCTTTGAGGTCTCTACCTCAACCATAGATATGTAACTATTCCTCTTTCTCTTTATAAGTCCTGGGACTCTTCTAGAGTCTTTAACTTTATTTATATATTTACCCTTAAGAATTTTCACTATTTACAGTTTAGTCCTTGAAAACCCTCTATATATTTTGGGGACTTATGCTTAAAGGGGCTTGGTAGCCTACATATTTTAGGTTATTTTATATGCTTTTATGCCTAAAAATTAGGGTGTGACAAGAGTCCCTTTGTGTGTCATAATATAAAGACCATCTTGTTCCCTATTTCCTTGGTCTACTTAAGGCTAGGGCCAATATTAGATTGTTAGGATACAAACTTCTCTTTATTGTCACTACCCTTCCTACTTGTCACCCCAAGAGAACCTTGAAAATATGAAAGAAATTACTCAAGACAAACTACATGTTAAATGTCCCTTGAAAAGAGTAAGTGAATAGTTTTTACCTCTGAACCTTGACTGGTAGTGGAGAAGCCCATAATCTTCATGGCTTGGTAGAGTATGGCATCCATAGCCTCATTGAGTCTTCCATCAATAGCTTGCTAGAGTCTGGTATCCATATCTTTGCACATCCTTTACAACTCCATTTGATGATGTGCAGAAGTTCATCTCAAACATTTTAATGCTATACAGTAAACACTATATCTATAGAGGCTACACTTCTTCATGGTGCGGAGCCAAAAATATCTTTTTTGATAACTCTATTGGGGCCTTTCTTATTTGACTTAGGTGGTCAAGCCTCCCAAAAGCTATCTCCAAGATGTCCATCCCTTTTTAAAGAACAAAAGACCCTTAGGTTATTTGTTCCTCTAGTGCATCCTACAGCATACAAGCAATCAACATAAAATAACTGAAGAGCACATAATAATGTATTTATTCTTACTATTTAAATTAATTACTTACAATCCTCTTAAGAATAGTAGCAACCTTTGAAGTTATATATTGTCCCTTCTTAACCCTCACCACCTTCCATTTTTATTGGCAAGATGGACATTGGATGGATGCAAAGGGTCTGATATAGCAGCTTGTTGCATAGCCTGCAACTGCTCTTTCATCATTTTTCTCTCTAGAACACTATACCCACGAGACATGTAATGCTAGTACATATTCTTCTTAGCTATTTCCTGATTCATATTACTAACTAAGTTTATTAAAATGAAATAAAGTAGATTGGTTATTAAAATGTACATTTATTACTAACTAAGTTTATTAACATGTAATTTTATGCGCATCAAACCTTATAAGTAGCCTCTTCCCGCAGTTGACAAAATAGTGTCTAAGTTTCGTCACTAACATTAGGGTATGTGTCCTTTGGATGCTTTCCCATCTTACTTTCTTAGAGGTAGTCCTTTGTAAAGTTAGACTTAAAGCCTTTTCACTATTTATCACATTGCTTTAAGATGTGATACCTCACGCTTACTGTAGCTAGAATATCAAAATGTTACTACATTAAATAAAAAACAAATAAAATGAAGCTACAATAATGGACAAAAACCATTAATAACTAAAGTAGACAGGTAAAATATATAATTAGAAATGTATCAAAATGTCCTCACAAATCATATCCTTATCTTTCAGGTCTACCACCCTCCAATTGGCGTAGGTGATATTAATCTTAGTGAGTGCTATATGGCTAACATAGCTCTTAAGCAATACCCCATTTTGACCAGTTGCCTTCATATCATAATCAAACTCTACCAGCAACTTTGTGGGATGTGTCCCCTTATCTGTCTTAGACACCTATTTCATACGGGACGGGTCTCTTCCTCTTTTATTGCCTTTCTAACAAGAATCGTATTGACCTGAACTGTCCATGCTTTGTTAAAATAAAATAAAAAAGGGTAAGAATCATACATAGTAATTGTGCAATCAATTTAATAATCAATAAACATTTATTACACATAATAAACAATCCCAAATGATAACCAAATCCATCAAACGTGTCAATCAAGTTTCTTGTTAACTAATTAAATGACTTAATTTATTAATAGTAAAAGGTATTGACTAAACAAATAGGACTTAATTAATAAATAAGCATTATACAAAAAGACACCCACAAATTTGAAAAATACAAATTAGAGTAATATTACTTGAAGAAATGGTATTACATTACAAATTGTTTCTGTCTATTAGCTCTTTTGCAAGTTCACAAATCTTCATTCACCACCACAATTAAAGGATGATATACCTGACTTTGCATGGAGTCAAAACCAAATTTATACCTCTAATATTCCTCATCCTACATAATTTGCACCTCTTTTTTGTTTTGTTTATATCATGGATACCTTACTAAGACAAAATTTTACTCATTTTTTTTGCTCTTATTCTTTTACATTTTCTACCTATTATTTTCTACATGATTCTCATAATATATATATAGATCCTTCATCAAGCAGGAAATTCACTTGTTCAATTTATATTTAGATGGGGAAAAGAGGGAAAGAGAAGAGAGGAATCCAATTTCCTTCTAACTCATTATAATTGTTAGTCTTATAATTACAACCTACCCTTAATTTATAGACCTAAGAACCTATTAACTAACTCTCCCCTTTTATTACATCTTCATATCAGAAGCACAATGACAAAATGCAAGAGTTTAAAGTAGACATAATAATTAAAGTAGATAGTGAGACAATAATCCCAGTAAATAATCTATATACTCAGACAAAGGGAGACAATAATGTTCTTTTATGTATATGCATTACTGTAGGGAAAAATGTTTACAATAAAATGCAAATGTTTCAAACATTTATTCTCTTATCAAGGGACTTAGAGCTTTCACAATGACTTACGCTTACAACTTTCAAGGGACTTAAGACTTACGGGCTTTCACGACAACTTACAAATGTTTCAAACAATAAAATGAGTAAATAAAGAAGTTAAATGGTGACTTACAACTTTTATAACAGAGAATGACATTAATGATGAAGATGCGCACCGAAAATTGGAAAAATACCAAAAATTGACTTTCATCCCAGTCTGTAGTAGTGGTATGAGAATGGGATCACAAGTGATTGTGAAATACTCTACTCGAGTTTTTTGAACTCAGATGAAATAGTTTTAATGGTGATTTTCCTCAAAACTACCATTAAAAATATCTTTCATGATTGTTTTTATAAAAACTTCCATGAAAGGTACTTTAAATTAGAATTTATTTATAAAAATACCACCGCCTTTTTTTCACGGTGATTTTGCTTATAACCGCTATGATATAGTACTATGATAAGTGGGTTTTTCTAATAGTGTTTATCCATTTGATTATATTATGATGATATATTATTTTTTTATCTATTGTACTTTATTAACTGTCTCATTTGACACCTTACGAGTATATATTGGTATGTATGATAAGTAGGCTTGCTGGTTACTGAAACGTTTCTCTCACCCCGTGGTTATTAATATTTTTCATGTGACAATCTCATCTTGGGACCTCAGGGAAAGGTTTAGAGGCTTGATTAGTACTATATCAATTGCATAGCCTCCTCCTTTTGATTGATGTGTAGAATAGTTGTATATTTCCACAATAGGGCTCATTCTGCATACTCTAATATGATATAATACTTTATTTATATTTGATTATGGGAATGCGTCTTGAGAATGGTATTTTAAATATCTAGGATAGATTTTTCTAAATTATTGATTACTTCCTCAATTTTATTAAAATTGCATAGACTATCACACTATTTTTGAAATATATACATTTTAATCTAATTGTTAATATCGTTAAGACTCTATAATTACTATTTTATTAATTAATACACATATTTATGGAAAACTATAATATTTATAATATAAAATTAAGTTTACTCTAATATCTATCTAGTTATAATATAAAATTTAAAATTGAGCAATTTATATTTTCTACATAATTTTACTCATCTTATTCTTTTCTATCATGATTATTTGTCGATTAAGAAAAATCTTTTTATAACTATAGTAGTTTTTGTTTTAGATTTTAATAAAACTCTTTTCTATTATGGTTAACTCTTTCAGAATTAAGAAAATTCATTTATAGCCACGGTTATATTGTTACGGATTTATATTGTGAATAAAATAGATTCAAGTAATTAATAGTAGTTATAGCTTAGGAGAATTTTATAGAGAATATATCCTAACAAATATTATTGCAACCTCCAATCACAAGTCAGCCTCCTAAAAGGCCTAGGACTACAATTATATGTAAATGGTTTAATGTATTGACCATGCATGTTGGTTTTTGGTTAATGTCCATGTTGGTCTTAGGTTAGCGAGCATGTTGCTTTTTGGTTAACCCCTAAACTAAAGTTTTTATTTTTTTGTAAGTACTGTATAGTCAATTTGAAGACTATTGGATGATGTAATTTACCAGGGAACATTAACTGGAAGTATCATGTTAATGTGTACTTGTCACTGAATATGTGTAATTAAATTATTCTAATGTAGTTGCTGGTTTTTGGTTAATATCTACTCTAAAGTTGTTATTGTATATTCTAGAGTTGTTAGTATGAATATTTTATTCATTATGTTAATACATATATCATTGTAGTTAATATTTATATCATTCTAGTTAATAATACATACTTATTTTTAGTGTAGTAAATGTCAATTTGGATTCTAAATAAAGACTTGGTAATATCTAATCCATTGTTGGTAACACTTACTTTATTGTTATTAATCCCTATATCGTTATAGTTAATAATGCCTATTTATTTTTAGTACAACATTTCAATTGAATTCTAAATAATGACTTAATAATATCAAATTCCATTGGTACAAAATATGATTTTTAAAGCCCCATTTTTAAACATGTCCTTGCGGAGATGGTTAAAAATATGACTAGTGGTATTTTTGTAAATAAGAGGAAATAGTTACACTGGATTAACACGTCACCGGTGTAAAATATAATTACTACGCCAGATACTAATATCAGCAGGTGTAGATTAGCTGCGTCATATTCTGACTCTTTAGCTTCTTATCTATGTTTTCCCACTTTTTTTCTTTAACTTCTTCAGACTTTGCGAAGAAGCTTTTAGAACAAATGAAATATGGCATTTTTGTGAATAAGATAAAATATTTACACCGGATTTACATTGAACTGGTGTAAAAGATATATAACCGGTGTTAAATATACTTTCTATTCTGACTCTTCAGTTTCCTGTCTATTCTTTCCTGCTTATTTTCTCTGTACCTTCTCAGGCCGTTCATTTCACTTCTTCGATGTTTGTACTCATTATGATAGAAGGCCAATTGCATTCTTCGATATTCTTTTATGAAATCGTTCTTATTCCTCAACTATATGTATATCATTCCTATGATCAGTACTTTTGTCTCATCACTTTATCTCTATTTTATTTTATTTTTTTCTATCTGAATGCTCCAATGGTTTTTTCCTCACGCATACCTCCTTCTATGTCACACAAAAGAAACAGAGACGATTTTGAAGAAAAATATCCTGACTCTTACCCTGTAGTTCCTTCTCCTCCACCCCTAGTTGTCAATCTGATAGAGTGCCTTGAGGAACTGATCATGCCTTCAATGCTCTGGAGGACTCAATGGAAGAACTATCTCAGAAAGTTACTAGACTAAAAGACAGTTTTAGAGCTTTTCGCTTAGAAGTTCATCGCTATCAATAGCATGATAGCTTCCATCATCCTGTTGATCCTACCAACTCTAATAAATCCTATACCTCTGAGTCTGATGAGGAGTGAAAGCCTGCAACCTTTATCTGCTCCCCTCCTATTTTATTTTTTGTATTTAATGACAAAAGGAGAGAATATATTATATATTTTGATAGATATTATATTTGAAAATTTCATACTTTTGATATAAAATTATTAGTAAAGTTAAATGAATGAAGTTTCTTGTTCTGATGACATGTTGTTCTTTTATTTTAAAAAAATGCAATAGCTTGAAACTGGGCATATCAATGTCAGTTGTATAATATAATGATCGATTTTGAACAAGTTATTTCTATACCGATCTTCCACTTCATCCGTTATAGAGTTGTTCAATTTATATTATTTTGCACTAGTGTAAAAGTGACCGGTGTAGAATATATTGTCAGGTTTAACCAAAATTATTTCTACATTGGTGCTGCATTTTATTCGGTGTAGATTTGCTTATGCAATACCCTTTAATTTAATCAAAAGCCCCTTCACGCCTCCTATATGTCATTTTCACTTGTTCGCGCATTTAAGTCTTTTTTACCCTTCAAAACCGGTGAGTTTTGTTTTCAACTCCTTGTCTTGTTTCATTTGCTAAACAGAATGGTGATGATGACAATGGAAGGTTCTATTGTCCTTGTGTGAGTTATTTGAGTGAAAGAAAATAAAGTTCTACAGATATGTACACTTATCTAATTTGTGAGGGGTTCTATAAGAGTTATACAATATGGGTATGTCATATTTAAAATGTGGAAAGGTCGAGTACATCTGAACAGTTAGAACAGACCTTTGATGATGACATAGATAGTGATGATCGAGTAAAGGACATGATTCGTGATATTATAGATGATACTTTTATGCGGTCATATGCATATGGTACTATGTGCAATAATGTAGAAAAACCTCTATACCCACAGTGCAAAAAATAGAACCTGTTGAATGTGATGTTGAGATTGGTAAGTATGAAAGCACGGCATGATTAGAGTGATAAAGGTTTTTTAGAATTGCTTGAGTTGTTGCAAGACATGTTTCTAGAAGAAAATGTGTTACCCAAATGCTACTATGATGCTAAAAAAATAATATGTCCTTTAGGCATGCAATATAAAAAGATTCATGCATGTCCAAATGATTGCATACTGTACAGGAAAGATTTTGAAGATAAGGAGAAATGTCCAATATGTAAGATACCAAGGTACAGATCAAACAAGTTTCCTGTAAAGGTGTTATGGTATCTTCCAATTATACCAAGGTTTAAGCAACTTTTTGCTAATAAAGATGATGCAAAAAAAAATGTTATGTCATGCTACTGAAAGGATTTGTGATGGAAAACTTCGTCATCAGGCTGATTCTTTGCAATAGAAGAAGATTGATGACTTATTTCTCGAGTTTGATAAGGAACCATGAAACCTAAGGTTTGGACTCAGTACATATGGCATGAACCCTTATGGTAGCCTTAGTAGTATACATAGTTTATGGCCCATCCTCTTGGTGGTTTACAACCTATCTCCCTTGTTGTGTATGAGACGCAAGTATGTAATGTTGTATATGTTGATCTCAGGATCAAAATAACCAGAAAATGATATAGACGTTTACCTAATGCCCTTGATCGAAGATTTAAAGAAGCTAAGGGAAGGCATGGATATTTTTTATGCTATTAAGAAGAAGGTATTCAATATGCGGGCCATGATCTTTTATACAATTAATGACTTTCTTGCATACAGAAATTTGTCAGGATATAGTGTTAAGGGCCATAAAGTATGTCCCATTTTTGAGGAAAAAAGACAGTCTACCCAGGTTATAGAGATTTCTAAGACAAGGCCACCCATACCGTCGATTGAAGAAAAAAAATTTTGACAGCCAAGAATTTGAAGATGCTCTGAAGCCTTTGACAGGAGAACAAGTTTATGAAAAGGTGAAAGACATCAACATTACTTTCAGTAAGACTACCAAGAGAAGTGAGAAAAATATATGGAAAAAAAGATATGTCTTCTTTGAGCTTCCATATTGGCAACATCTTTAGGTAAGACACTATATTGATGTCATGTATGTGGAGAAAAATGTGCATGACAGTGTTGTTGGAACACTTCTTAACCTACATGGTTGTTCCAAATATGCTTTAAAGGCAAGATTAAATTTGCAAGAAATAGGAATACATGATGTTTTACATTCAAGGCCAAATAGTGAGGGGAGTTATTGTATTGAATATATTAATATTAGTGGCTGAAGCTATGCACTTCTCTAGTTCAAAAGACAACAATTATAAATTAGTAGTCATCCCTTATTATGGTGTCGTTAAGGAGATTTTAGAGTTGGACTACACCAAATTCATAGTTCCAGTATTCAAATGCAAATGGGCTAATGTAAACAACGGTGTTATGGTAGATCGGTTAGGATTTATACTGGTTAATTTGAATAGTATAAGTTTTGGGAATGAGCATTTCATTATGGCAGACCAAGCAAAGCAAGTAATCTATATCACTTATCCAGCAAATAAAAGATGGTCTATCGCTCTCCAAGGAAAAAGGGTTATTGACGATGATGATTCAATTTGTGAGACCTCTTCATTTTCAGTAGGTTTACCAAAATTGAATTAAGAAGAAGTGAATAATGATTGATTTGTATGTGATTGCATATATTATTTTGATGTAATAATAGCACAAGTATATTGTTCTAATTGCATATATGATTTTGTTGTAACTTACAAGTGATGGGTTAATAAAGGATTATTTTGAAAAGATATCTCCAATATTTAAACCGGTTGTATATGTTATTTGGGTAAAAAGTGATCTGAAAACTTTTTTATACTGATTGTACACGTTATTCGGTGTAGAAATTATTTTAAATTTCAAAATATTAGTTGTTTCATATTCAAAATATGATTTTTACACCGTATTTAAATGTTAACCGATGTAAAAAGTCTTAAACAATAATACTTTATTGAAGACTACCCATTGGCGCATCTCTTCCTTTCTCATTTCTCAGATTGTATGTAGTCTTAGTTTTTACGTTGTCTATCATTACACCAGTCGTCATGCACTGTGGTGTTCGTCTTGCTTCGCTGTAGTTAGCCATTTTTCTCTATTCTCGCTCTCGTTGTGCTTTTTTGTGTTTGTATTCTGGACACTTTTTTTTCATGTATGTGCTTTGCCTTTTACATGTTCGTTTAATCTAGGTTTTATAGTTTTCTACGATAAATGCTTGCACTTTTTTTGCTGTGGTCAGTTGTTATTCTCTGTTTACCATGTTTGCTTTTGTTATTGCGTATATAGAAATATAGGGGGTAGTGGTAATCAGAATGAGTCTAGCGATGCTCCAAGCGACTCTAAGCAAAGGAGGGGCAGAAGTACGATGCAACTGAAAGATATTTTGAAAGATAGGATGGAAGGGAAATTACTACCGATTGAGTTTCACACACGTTGGAACCCAATTGGTGAACACAGGAGAAAGTACATGAGTTATGTCAGCCTCCTAGCAATAAGACTAACATCGCCATACAGACTTGGGATGATGTTGAAAATCGTGTGAAGAATCAAAGTTGGGACTTTATCTGAGTAGAAGAATTGCCTATTGTATATTGTTTGTAGACCAATACAGAAAAATAACTATTTGTTGATAACTCTTCTTTTAATAGAAATTATTGTAGCTCACTTACGATGTTCCCAATAATGAAATCTTAAAGAAGAAGACGTTGTCTTATTACACTGAGCGTTGGAGGGCATTCAAGACATAACTAGCTCGTCAGTATGTGCATGCTAGGACAAAGATGGTCAGCCTCATCCTTCTCCATGAAGCAAGTATTAATTCATTGACGAAGCTACTTGGGAAGAATTTATTAGGCTTCACACTACTACATAAGCTATGGTGAGTTGATATGTTATGAAAAAGGAATCTTGCATTTCTCATGTTTCTTCCTTTTATATGTATTGGGGATTAACTACTTCAAGTCTTGTAGGAAAAAAGAGGAAAAGCCATTGAGCACGCTCTTAAGAATGATTGCCCCTACACAATATCTCGAGGGGTTACGCGAAAGCTGAAAGAGACTTGTTGGGAGCCAAGAGGAAGAGGCTGCTGAGTCTGATCCTAGTGTTACTCTTACTCCCCTATCTCCAATACGTCACGAAGATAATTTGCTGTATGCTCACAAAAAAATGAGCATATTATTTACAAGCGATCACGCTCACATGATTACGGCAAAAATTGTAAGTACTACTTGTATTATTTTATTTTATTAGACTAATTATATTATTTCTTATGTTTGCTCTTTTTATGTTATAGGTAGATCTTAAACAACAAGAAGCCCATGGTTCCTTCAAGTTAGATGGTAGGAATGACATTTTGACTGTTGACATGGGCAAGCAAGAGCATGAGGGATATGTCAGGGGAGTTAGAGGAGGTATCGATATAAGAGATTTTTTTGGAGCATCTCCACGACATTCCCCATATGTCTCGAGGGCAGAGTTAGAATCATTGTTATCCACTGTGAGGGAAAAGGCTAAGGTAGAGGCTAGAGCACAAACAAAAGCTTCAATTCAGGCACAATTACAAGAGGGGTTGGCAAAGATCAAGGAAGAAATATTATCCATATTGACATCAAGGCAACAGGAGCCAAGTGTTATCTAAATGCTCTCACATGTAGCCCGTCCTAGTACTAAAGGGAGCTATTGCATGGCCGAAAAGGTGTCAGATGATGCTGAACCTTGCGATATATATGTGGAAGATCTTATCAAAAGGTTAGTGGCACATTGTTCCATCCATATTTTAGGGGAAACTGTCCACCACATCCAAATTCAAGACGATCAGTTAAGGTGGCAGTTGAAGACGTGATATTTGAAGTTGCTCTTATCCCAATTCTGACTGATGAGGTGAAGGCTGTGAGTCAAGCAAAAGGAACTTTCATATTATGGCCAAAGCATATTGTTTCGAATCACAACGCGTCATCCCCAAGTGAACTTTCCACACCTCCCAATTTGAGTACCATACAACGTGTGATCCAATTGGCATATGATGAAATATTCCATGTGGATGCGTTGCCTATGAATTTAGTTGTGGGTGACACGAGGGTTGCTGCCTTTATTGACCATGCAGATGTAAAATATGTTATCACCTTAGGAATGAACTAACCTCTGGGTGCATCCAAACATTTTTAATGTAAGTCTAATTTAAATGTAAATATATGTAATAACAAAATTCATGCAAGCTGAGTGTTTGCATTAACTAAAATCGTGTTTGCATTAACTATAAATACATGCAAGCTGAGTTAGTTTCCAATGGCAAACAAGGTCAGTTCGGATACCTATGCCTATTTCAGATTTATTCAAAAGGGACCTCCCAATCTTCAAGACTTGAGTACATTGCAAGGAGGCTTGGTGAAATCGATATTGATTGTTTCTTCGCACCATATATGCAGGAGTAAGAATAATAATATTTCAATTTTTTTATACTAGGTTTGTATTTGCTTAATGCTAATAATTATTATTGTTTAATTATTTTCTATAGCAATCATTGGCAATTGATCATACTATTTAAGCATACTTATAAAATTTTCTTCTTATGCTCCCTCCACTACAAACCATTGGTTGATGCCAAGAATATTATGAACATGTGAGTTTTCTTCCTTACAGAATAATGATGTTTGTAATAAATTAAATATGGTCTTTATAATAAAATGGTTATTAAGGTCATAACTTTGGTCATAGGCTTTGAGGTTGTTTGAAATTGCAAGGGGTCTTAAGAAAGTCAACTTGGTGAGGGACCCTGAATGGATCATACCGAAGGTAATAAAAGTATTAAGTCTTATGCTCCACGTAGTTTTTATTGCTAATGACAGATAATTTTCTTCATGTTTATATTACAGAGTCGAAGATAACCCAAAGAAAGGAACTTGTGCGGCTTCTACATGGTTAGACACATTATCAATATCATCTTATCAAATAGGACTGACCTAACTGAGGAGGTAAATTGTGTTTTTAATGATTTCATATATTTCTGGTCAATTTAATATATCTTAGTAATACTTCAATTTTTTTTATTTTAATTTGATGTTTGAGATGTTTGATCAATCTGACCTATTTCCTGAATAAGATATTGAGGACCTACGCAATATTTGGGCTGAGTTTTTTCTCAATAGTATTAGTTATTACCAGAATACATTTTATTTTATTTTTATATTCAAATGATTGTATTTTTTATTGAATTTTATTAAATGAATAATGTAATGAGCAATTGAAGATCTGTCTCTGCCATCTTGAATTTTATCTCTGCTACTGTCTCTTTAAGTTTGTATATTTGGGCAGTTTATTCATGAAGTTTCAAGGGCTGGGGTTCATGAAAGATTGAAGGTGTCATTTTTTCAAAATACATTTAAACTGGACAAAAAGAATACCGGCAGGAGTAGAAATAGTATATATAAATATGACAATATATACATCGGTTTTCTTTATAGTAAGGTGTAGAAAATTCACTAATATACACTGGGTGTAAATATAACCAATGTAAAAATTCATTAATCTACATCGAGTGAAAATACAACCGGTGTAAAAAAGTCATAAATCTATAGTAGCCATCAAAAGGGATTAGTTAAACCAGTATAGACATTAGAAAATTCTAATCCTGATTTCAAAAGGGACCAGTCTAAATTTTACTCTTTTTACACTAGTGAACTGCCCGATTTAAAAATTGTATACTTTCTAATGTAGAATACAATTTTCAACCGATTTATAAAGTATTTTTTGCAATAGTGTCCATTGTTGGTAATACCTATTTTATTGTTAATACCTATATCATTTTCATGATGCATTATATCATTTTTAATTTTGTTTATACATTTTCTATCTTTTATCTTTTTAAAAGGGTGTTTTCTAATGAGGTAATATAATATTATCCAATCGAGTTTGAAATACATCCATTTTTATTCTTGTTTATCTTTCTGATCCCTATGTTTAATTAATGGTTAGGAATAGTCAAATATATTTTTATTTCAAATTAATGCTAAAATACACAAAACCCCTAGACCTTTATGTAACCTCTCTAACCTTTAAAATTTTAAATTAATGATCTGTATTTGTCATGTTTTGATTATCAAAACCCTACTATTAAATTTTTTGTTAACATTAACGATTTTTCCACTTGATAATTTTTATATTTTTTTATTATATATTACTTCATTTAAAAAATATCACATATCATTTTAATTTTTTTTTCAAATACTTAAATATAAAATATTTAAATAACACTTTATAATTGACATGTAATTTAAAGTATTTTCTAAATATTTAAAAAATATAAAATACTTAAAAAGAATTTAAAATATTTATTTGATCATGTTTAAATAAAAACTATAAATTAATTAAAATTATATGTAAATTGCTAAGTGTTATTTTTTTTAAATGATGTGGTATATAATAAAAAATAAATAAATTTATGATATGACAAAAACTGTTAACTTTAACACTAGGGATTTGTTAATCTAAATATAAAATATTAGGGTTATTAATTTAAAATTTTAAAAGTTAAGGAGGTTATATGCAACTGACATAAAGTTTAGGAGATTTTGTGTATTTAAGCCTAAAATTAATAATAGTGTTTAAGAAAAACTTTAAATTGTTACTATAAATAATAAATGTTACAAGGCACAGAAAATATTATTGAAGTATTAATCAATATTTAATATACTTATTTGGATCAAGCACATTTATTCTTAATTTAGGTTGTCTAGATTTTGTTAAATCGCAACTCTTTAAGACATATTTATTGTTAGTTGACCCCATAATATGGTTCAGGGCAATGATTTCATGAATTAATCTCAATATAAAAGTAAAGATGTCTTGGATTATATCCCTAAGAACCAAAACAAAATGAGATATAAAAACCATTTGTTTAATATAAATATGCATGAAAATTTTCAAAAAACGTTCTTATATAAAAATATATGCTCCATTTCTAAGGAACTAATTAATTGTTTATTTTTTAGAAGAAATAGAAACAATTAATTGGTTACTTAAATTATGTCTTTTCTCTCAAAATTTATCGCCTTTTTGTTAATGCCATTTATTGTCAAAGATTTTTAGCTATAAATGTTATACGTAATCATAAATCTTTGGTGAGTACCTAAATTGGTTCTCTTATCTATCTTTGTCATATTTTTAATATATTTAAAAATTCAGAAAATATTTTTGTCTATTTATTTTGACGAGTAGATTTTCTATATTTGTATGATTTATTTCAACTTAGTCAAATAATCTTAAGTATAATAAAGAAGAGTTTCTATCCATATCTAGAAGAGAAGATGAAGCTTTTGATTTTATCAAGGCCGGATTCACTCCTTTTTGTCTAAGAGTTTCTTTTTAATCTTTTGTAGCCAAATAATTTTAACTTTTAGTTACAATTGAGTAAAATATTAACTTTAGCCGATAATTACTTGTAACCATTCATATATTAATTAGTGACATGATAGTAAATTTTTCACTGTTGTAAAATTATAATAATTAATTAGTGACCTAAACTTATGATCAATAATTTTAAGAATGGAAATCCTATAAAGACTTTATCATATATTATTTTAATCAATTAAATAATAATTTCATATTAAAAAAGAATAGCTGACAATTTCAAGCAACAGTTTTTAAAATAAAGTTGTAAATAAAATAAAAGACTTTATAGAATTTAATATTTCTTCATCTAAATGAGTTGAATTGAACGTAGTCAAAGATTATTTAAGAAATGGGTTATGTATTACTATAACTTTTACTCCTAAACATGTTATGAGATTAAGAGGGAGTTTATGAAATGTTCATGAAAAAAAGTTGTACATATTTTTTCTAATTTATAATATATGACTATCGTAGTTTTATTTATTTTTTTATTCTCCTCCCTACACGCTACTATGGTCCTAATTTAGTCAAGTCAAATTCCCTTTATATAATATTGTTTATCAATGGATCTGCTTGCGAGGAAACTTAATTTTTGCGAAGTAAAATATTAAATTAAGATGATAATTAGTAATAATTATTTATATATTAATGACAAGGATAGTTAGTCATAATAAACTCATGACCAATAATTTTATGAAAGACAATCCTATAAAGACTATATCATGTATTACTTGAATCAATTAATTTATTTTATTTATATAAGGAATGATATTGATGGCAATTATGGATAAATATTAAATAAGAATAGCTCACAGTTTTAAACTTTTTTTTTTCTTTTTTGTCATCCAAACTACTTCATAAACCAAGAGACAAATTTAAACCATAAATTTAAAAGAACTAAATTAAATAAAATAAAAGACTTCATCAAACTTAATATTTTTTCTCAGATTGCCCCATCAACTTGAGCCTGCATGAAAATTAAAAATGAAAAGATATTAAATAAAATAATCACAAAAAGTGTTAAAACTGCTAATAAATTAGCGTTTTTTAATTTATACCCATTACTAATCAACCTCATGATGGTATCATTAAAATTTGTATATTTTATTAGGAAAAATTGACTTTCATGAAAAATAGCAGTTCCATGTTTATGGAAGAGAGCTTTCATATTCTCATGTTAAACCAAACGGATTAAACTCTTTGTTTGACTTGAGGAGAATAGAGGGAGGGAAAAAAAGAAAAATTTTAATGAGTTCAGAACTTTTTTTAAAAAATAAAAGATAATATAAAATTTTAATAGAGAAAAATATGAAGAAAATTAGTTGATATTAACTCACGTGTATGTTGAGTGAAAGTCATATTATTAAATATTAATTAATGCCGTTTATCTTATAAATTAATAAATTATGAGTATATGAACAAATATTTATAATTAACGAAATTATAAAGACCCAATAAAAAGAAAAATTATAAAAATTTAATAATGAAGTGAAATTATATAGGAGCTTGCATATTTGTGTTTTTTTTAACGTTTACTGTGCTCTTGGCATCATTATTTAACGATAATAATTGATTTTTATGTTTTTCCCGATAGATAGAA
The DNA here is from genome assembly GCA_037074615.1 of Leucaena leucocephala. NCBI lineage: Eukaryota > Viridiplantae > Streptophyta > Magnoliopsida > Fabales > Fabaceae > Leucaena > Leucaena leucocephala. Next base: position 5,562,183 of record CM073527.1, read on the forward strand.
AACATTATTTTACATTCAAAGTTTTTTTAAGAAAATTCATTTGACTTTTTCAACCAACTCCTTTGTGTGCATAAAAATAAAAATATCAAATGAGTAGAAATAAGATTTTAGTTTCAACCAAATTTCTTAAAATTAGTCAAAGTCAAAGATTTATGGAATGGATTTGTATATAACTTCTACTCCTAAACATGTTATTTTATGAAATTAAGAGCTTGTTTATGAAATATTCATGAAAAAGAGTTGTATATTTTATTTTTACTAATTTGTAATACATACTTATCACGTTTTAATTTATTTCTTTTCTTTATGTCCTCCCTTCAATGTCTTTAATTTCAAAGTTGTATATTGTTTATATTTTTATACGTAAAAACTAATAATTGATTTTTATGTTTTTTCAATAAGATAAAGAAACATTACTTTGCATTCAAATTCTTTTTTATAAAAAAAAAAGTCCTTTCTATTTTTCAATCCACTCCAAATCAAACCTGTTACATATGATTTCAGTTTCAACCAAAATTTCTTAAAAATTTTTAAATAAATTTTTTCTTGTTCAAAAAAATTTCTAAAAAAAGTTGACTTGAGCGTAGTCAAACATGTTATGAAATTAAGAGGGAGATTATGAAATGTTCATGAAAAGTGTTACATATTTTTTCCAATATATATATATGCACCTATCTACGGTTTTATCTATTTTGTTTTTTCTCCTTCCTACAAGCTACAATGTCCTTAATTAAATTAAGTAAAATTTCAAATTTAAATTCCTTTTATATAATATTTTTTATCTTTTTATAAGTAAAATTTTGAGAAAATTAGAAAAAGATTGAATTTTTTATTGGTGAAAATGATTTAAATCATAATATTGGTACTCTATGCATGTAAAATTTGTAAAATACTGATATTTTGTGTATGTAAAAATTTATCAAGACCTTCTCACCTATAAAATTTTCAATAGAGGACTTTTCTCCAATTTTTTCTAAATTTTTCAAATTGAACTAGGATTTTTACTTTTCTTTTACTTTCCCCTAAAGTTAATTTTCCAACAAAAAAAATTGATTTACTCTTCGGCCACACAAGTAATATTACTCTATAGGATGTTTGGCATATTATATAGCTAAGTAATAATGAAATCTCTCATCTCCTCTCAATTCTAGTCTCTTTCATTAAAATTCCCCTTCTCTCTCTTGAGTTAAAAAGACCCTAGAAAAGAATATAAATACGAAGAATAATTAAAATGATGGAATGATATTAAATAAGAAAAACAATATTTTCTTCGCATTACTATGCTTAATAGAGTAGGCTAAAGATAAAAATCATATCAATATAATAAGAATAGACCAAAATATCTTTCATAGTAAAATATCAAGTAAATGATTCTTTTCAACTATGGAAACAATTTTGACTTTATATATATATTATTCCATAATTGACATAGCTCATTAAAAAAAAGGAAAATTTGTGATGAAAACAATTTCAATTCTCTCAAAGGTTTGATGAAATGGAGACGGAAATGTAATCAAATTTGTGTCCAGAAAAAAAGAACTTTGAATGAGTCATTTGTTAAGAGATGATATTTCGACTACTACGTAACTAACAAAACTTGTTCATAGACTTTAAGGAGATTTTCGTCTCCATATACATCTCCCTCTTATAGGCAACGATAAGTAGGATGATGAAAGGAAACAAGATGTTTTATGTCCCATGTTTTTATTTTTCTAGCTTGAGTTTATGAATTTATATTTCATAAAAAATAAAACAAGATTTCAAATATGGTAATTTATTTTCATTTCCTTTAGTTAGTTTTTCTTAGAAGCAAACATGCTGCGAGCTTTTTTGTTTAGAAATTCTAAAATGATAAAAAAAATATGGTACTTCATTTTCATTTACTTTAGCTAGATTCATGAAAGAGTTATTTCTTAGCTCTTGTTTAGGCCGTAGGGATACCCTTAATATACACAGAAAAAGAAAAAATAACCATGTAACTTTCACTTGTTTTATTGATCATACCTCAGTGCTACTTATGGTTAGCATGAGTATCAAAACTAAATTCTATTATAGCATGAGTATGAAAACTTTCACTCATCTATTTATTTTTTCCTTTGTTTTGTTTTTAAGAATTAGTAGAGCATTTAAAATATGTGAATTTAGAGACTAAATAGGGGGAATCGATAGATCTTCTAGCTCAATAATTTTTTTGTATTCAAACAATTTCAATTTTTAATTACACTTGAATAAAATATTAAATTAAGATGATCATTAGTTAGTTAGTTAGTTAGTTACAATATAAATTCAAGATCAATAATTTTAAGAAAGAAAGTCCTATACTCCTATAAAGATTATATCATATATTATTTTATTCAAATATTTTATTTTATTTATTCAAGGAATGATGGCAATACATTAAAGAAGAATAGTTGACAATTTTAAACTATTTTCCTTTTGTTTTTGTTTTATTTATTTATTGCAATCCAAACTACTTAATAAATCTAGAGACAATAACTTACATTTATTTAAACTGCAAATTTAAAAGAAGTAAATGAAATAGAAAAAAGACTTCATAGAACTTGATATTCCTTCCAACATTATAGTTTTCGATCAACTTGCACCTGCATTGAAATTAAAAAGAAAAGATATTAAATAAAATAATCAAAAAAGGTGTTGAAACTCCAAATCAATTAGCCATTTTTTTAATTTTTCCCCCATAACTTATTAGTTGTGATGGGATCATTAAAATTTGTCTCTTTATTAGGTAAAATTGACTTTCTTAAAAAAATAAAGGTTTCTATGGAAGAGAGTTTTCCTATTCTTATGTTAAAACAAATAGAATAAGCTCTTTGTTTGGCATGAAGAGAACGAAGTGAAGAGAAAGATGGGAAAAATTTATTGAGTTTATTTTTTTTTAAAAAAAAAAGATAAGTGGAGTTATAAAATTTTAATAGAGAGAAAACTGTAAGAAAAATTAGTTGAAAACTTTCAACCCCATTATTATCTATTTTTAAATCAAAATAGATAAAACTTTCCATCTATCTCTTCTCTATTCCCCTCAAACAAGAACAAAGGGTTAGAAATTTTAAAACACATAAAAGTATGTTAAAACAACAAGCCTTATTTCATTAAATGATGTTAGCCATACAGATCATATATATTCAATGTATTGTGCTATATTAATAATAAATTTTTTGAATATATGATAAACCAAAACATCTCATTCAATAAATATAATAAAAGTAACAAATTACCTGACATATGAATAGGTTGTAATTATTTAATTTTGGCCATAGCTGGCATTATCTTCCATATCAAATTTCTTATTCTCTATTGAGTTAGAAGTCTCAGTAATTTTATGAGTATTACCATAACTAACATGCTCATTAAGAGTTGATTTCTCACTCTTATTTAAGCTTGAATCTTGAGAAGAGCTCTTATGGGAATCACCATGCCCCATAAGGTCTTCAAGATTTTCCTTTTTGGGCCTTTGTTGAGAAGAGCTCTTATAGGAATCACCATACCCCATAAGTTCTTCAAGATTTTCCTTTTTGGGCCTTTGTTGAGAATCACTCATTTTCCCTCAACAAAAAATAATATAGCAACACTAAATATTTTGGGATTTATAATTTGTGTTTCTTCCTTATCTTAGTTTTTTCTTGCCTTCAATTGTGGAATTTGTTGTTGTATTTATAGAGATTTTAAACGTGTGTATGCAAATGAACATTTTTTTGAAAATGTGTCTAAATTACTTGAAAGTTTGATCAAAATTTTCTCAAGTTGTCTTCAAAGCCTTTCAAAATTGTTGCGTTTTTGTGAAATTCCCTTAATGAAGTTTGCTTGTTCATATAATGGTCAAAGGTAAGCGAAAATTGCCTGCAAATGTAAACCCTGCAAAGATTTGTACAAATTAAGAAGTGTATATATGCAAATGAAAATCTTGTAAAAAATGTATCCAAATTTCATCAAATTAAATGTTTCAAGCATCAAAAGTTTTAGAAGGTTTATGAAAGTTCTATTAAATATTGGTTAAAAGTTTATGAAATTTCTATTTCTAAATAACTTATAATGTAACATTAATGTTTATCTTAATACTTAGATTCTATAATCCAAGGAAAAAAAGTTTTAATAGCTTGACATAATTCATCGAAATTGTTTTTTATTTATGACAAATATATCAAGATATATAATATTTAGGAAAATATAATCCATTAGTCCTTATTGTTTCACAAATTAGATAATGTGATTTTGTTTTCTTTTTATTATGTAATTTTAGTGCAGTTTAGCATATTTATTAATTAGAGTTTATATTAATACTAATTAATCGACAATGACACGTAAATTGCCACAAAATATAAAATAAAAAAAAGTTTTTTTAAGAATAAAATTGATTCATTACCAGCATACTTCAATTAATGGTTAGTAATGATTGTCATACTTCAACATTTTTAATAAAAAATGTCTATAAGTTTTTTCTATGTAATTATCTATAAATAGAAATTGAGAAAACTATAAACACTCAACAACAAAATTATAAAAATTCAATTAAAATGAAGTGAAATCATATAAGAGCTTGCGTATTAATTTTTTTTAATGTTTATTGTGCTCTTGGCATCATTATTTAACAATAATAATTTATTTTTACTTTTTTTCCCATAGATAGAAACACTATTTTGCATCCAAGAGTTTTTTAAGAAAACTCCTTTCGCTTTTTCAACCTATTCTATTGTGTATATCAAAATATTGAATGAATGGAAATGAGATTTTAGTTTTAACCAAATTTCTTAAAAAAAATTAAATGAGCTGACAGCCATGTAGTCAAAGTCAAAGATTTATGAAATGAGTTATATATTATTATAACTTCTATTCTCAAACATGTTATTAAATTAAGAGGGAGTTTATGAAATGTTCATGAAAAAGAGTTGTATATTTTTTCCAATTTATATATATATGCGCCTATCACAGTTTTATTTATTTTGTTTTTTCTTCTCCTTAAATGTCCTTAATTAAATTAAGTAAAATTTCAAAGTTAAATTCCTTTGTATAAAATTGTTTATCTTTTTATAAGTAAAATTTTGAAAAAAATAGAGAAAGCCAATATTGATGAGAATGACCTAAATTAGAATATAAAGACTCTATGCATATAAAATTTGTAAAATACCGATACAATGTGTGTAAAAATTTATCAGCACCTTCTCATATATAAAAATTTTAATGGAGGACTTTTCTTGAATTAAAAAGACCCTAGAAAAGAATATAAATACGAAGAATAATTAAAATGATGGAATGATATTAAATAAGGAAAACAATATTTTCTTCGCATTACTATGCTTAATAGAGTAGGACAAAGATAAAAATCATATCAATATAATAAGAATAGACCAAAATATCTTTCATAGTAAGATATCAAGTAAATGATTCTTTTCATCTACGGAAACAATTTTGACTTTATATATATATTATTCCATAATTGACATAGCTCATTAAAAAAAAGGAAAATTTGTGATGAAAACAATTTAAATTCTCTCAAAGGTTTAATGAAATGGACAAGGAAATGTAATCAAATTTATGTCCAGAAAAAAAGTTGACTTTATATATACATTTTATTCCATAATTGACATAGCTTGTTACTAAATAACCAGGAAATTTGTGACGAAAACTTTTATTTCAAAAGCTCATCCGTCCCAAATTTCATTCTAAATATGTCATAAAATTTTGTTTTTATTGGAAGTGCGGACTTCCATTTTCACCAACCAATTTCAATTCTCTCTCAAAAGGTTTAATGAAAATGGAAAAGGAAATGAAATTAATTTCTTCTCAACCAAACAAAGGATTTCACCGTACTTTATTTTCATTTCTTATAGTCAGTTTTTCTGTGAAGCAAACACGCTGCTAATTTTTTTTAAAAAATGTTATAAAATAATCAACATAAATTGAGCGTCTCATATATGGCAATATTTATGAAATGGGTTGTGTATTTCCACAAGAATTAATTCTTGATTAATCAACACAAGAAAGAGATTGAATTTCATAGGGTAAGAATATTATACGTTTTGGCGCGTTTGACCTATTTTCTTGAAAATTTAACGAAAGAAATTCTCAATTTCAAGTTGAGAAAGAATGCTATTAGGTTAATAATTAATTTTTAAATTTGATAAAATTTATTAAGTTAGTTATTTGTTAAAAAAATGTGTTAGATTTTCTAAAATATTACTTTTAATTATTTACATTAGAAATTAATTACGTGATATAAAACTCTCTTAATATGTTCAATCGATTAAAAAAATTGGGGAAAATTATGAAGTTATGACATAAATAGATTAATGTTTTATATTTAAAACTAAAATAAATTTTTATTAATTTTTATATTTAGCATAAGAGGGAATATTTTTAATTTTTTTTACCAATTATTATTTCTAAATTAACAACACAGAATATTAGTCTAGAAATTATAAAAGGAAGTTACAGAGTAAATTATTCCACATAAATAATAAAAAATGGCACAAGGTATAGGGATGTGCACTTTATTGGAAAATATGAAAACTTTTTATATTTTTAATTTCAAAATGTTAAGAATACCTTTAGGCTTTGTTTGGTTCAGCTAAGGGGAGGGTAGGTTAGGTTAATTTAAGGAATGGTAGGGAAAGGTAGGGGAGATTAATTAATGATGTTTTTTGTTTAGTTCAGAAGGGGAGGGGAGGGGAGGGGAGGAGAGTAGAGTTAATTAAAAGTTAACAAATATACCCTTATCTCTTTATTTAAATTTATTTACTCTTTATTTATAATATTCATATCAATTTTTTTAAATTTATAAATCTTAAATTTTTTTATCTCATTTATATATATAATAAAATTAAAAAAATTAAAAAATATGATAAAATTTTAACATTGCTTCTTATTAATTTTATAATTATTATATATTTTAATATAATATATAAATAATTTATTATGTTTATTAAGTTTTAGCAATTAAAAAAATTAGGTGTGGATAAAATAAAAAAAAGGCTTGAGGGTATAATTGGATTTTTTTTTTGTACAAAAATTTTTGGAAAAGGGTTAAACCTAGGCACCCGGAGCTAGGATGCCTCCCCAAGCGCTACGACTGGAACCACAATAAAGTGATACTCCTCAAGGATTAAATATGCTCCAAATGATTACATATATCACCTATTTGCTAGCTAAAACTACAGACGATAGATAATTGAAAATTCTATCACAAACATTTATCATGCAAAGATTGGGTTTTCAAGATTTGGGCTTTTCTGGCCCAAAATATGCCTACTTGCGTTGTTCCTTGAATATGACATTTTTGCATAATGGCGGATATAATTTATTTTTGTGGGTAAAACAATGGCTAATCTTAACCCATCGTCTTTAGGTTTATCTGGTGAAGGGGTGAGACATGCGACTATTTGGAGTTTGTTTGATCCATAGAAAGTACTACTTTGTTGTGGTTTCAATTGTGGTGCTTGAAAAGGCATCATAGCTCTCGGGTATCAAAGTTTGCGCCTGCGGGTAATTGATGACTAGTCTTACCCAATATTGGTATTATCTAGGAAGAAGGGAGATTTCGTCATACTCTTATATCATTAGTGAGTCCAACCCCTTTATAAAAATTTTAACATAAAAAAAATAATGACAAATACTATATTATTAAGTGAATCATGTATCGTCATACATAATTACATATAACATATAAGCTAAAAATATATATTACTAATTATATAGGAAATAAATAATTTTAAAATTTATATTTAAACTTCGTATGATGGTTAAACTTACAAATTTACAATATAATATTTAAATAATATTGTTATGAAAAATTATTATTAACACATCCTCATTTAAACTTTCATCAAAAGATTTAAAAAGTTAATTTTGAATTGACCTAATTAATGTCTTATTATTTCTTTCTTTATCCGTGATAATTTTTTCATGTGACTTGTACTCACCCTTTTTCATACTTTCTTTTTATTTAAAAGTTATATAACTAATTTATAAATATTAAAAAATTTAATTAAATTATTTTCCTAAAATACCCCACTAATCATTTTTACTGAAAACTATTTCTATTAATAAAAACTCACAATTATGAGTGATGGTTTGAAAAAAAAATGAATTTAGAAGATAAAGTAATTGAGTTTTTATATTTATGACTAAAATAAACTCTAAACTAACATCTATATTTAAGATCGAATAGATTATTATAGTCTTTTTTATCTGCCTTCCAAATTTGCTTGTTCACATGGTCATAGATGTAATGTTCAGGTAAGTTTCATTTACCTAGATACAACCCATTTTGCCCCTCTCAATTTGTTTATAACACCATACACACATGCCTGCACATATTATATATGCTATATAAATCATTCATTCACTTATATTATTTAGCTAAATTTCTCTTTTAAACTTTATTATGAATATCTTCATAACCTTTTCCTTTTAATAGAAAATTTAATAAGAAAATGTTATTTTAAAAACTAAGAATGCATGCCATTTATAGTAACAACTTAGGAGCCCTTACCCCACACTTGCTTTTGATTATTTTTCCCTTTTGATCCCCAACCATGGTATTCAAATCAAATTTGGATTGTATGGTCAAACCAATGAACCAATTAAACCAGTTTCTTTGATCAATTCTTTCAAGAATTTTGGACCAATCGATTAAGTTGAATTACATATATGTATATATATATATATATTTCTCTTTTGGTAGAACTTGAAAACAATGTCGTTTTGGGTTAAAAATTGGGAAAACCTATTTACAAATACCTATATCATTTAATTTTATTGTGTTAGCAAAGTTAAAAACCCCGATATAAGAGCTGACAGTACTAAATAGGACAAAATTAAAAGATTTAATTAAAAGAAAAAACACATGGTATAAAATTAAAATTTTGAAAAAAAATATAGGTATATACAAAATAATTTTCCTTAAAAATATAACAAGTCATTGAATTTATGTTTTAATAATTTTATTAGATTATAGGAAAAATAATATAAAAAGACTCTAAAAAATAGAAAAATCCGAATTGAGACTCTAATAAAAATAACAGAGAGGTGTGAGGACCCATTCTGGAATTTTTGAAGTTCTAGATGAAAAGACCAAAATGCCCTCTATTGTTTAATTCTCCCTCACTCTTCCATCATCGAACGTAGTGGTCTGTTCAAATATTGGCATGGCCACCTCTACCACTACTCCCAAATTTCTCTAGTCACATGAGGTTTGACTGCATTTGAAGGACTCTACCCTCCATCATCATCGTTCCCTTCCTTGCTCATACCTCGATCATCGTTTCTTCACATTCCTCTCAGAAGCATTAATTAACGCCTGTGTGGTAAGGATGATGGTTGCGGTGTAACATCAGTAAGAAGAAGGCAAATGCACATCGAAGAAGAAGGTAAAGGTTGGAGGGTGCTTGCCAATCTCAATCTCAGTTGCAACCTCTCCCTTCATGGGTTGCAAATTATGTGGTTGCAAATTAGAGAAGCTATTTAATTGATTGTTATATGTGGGAACATTCCAAAAAATGCTAAAGTGAATTGTAGTCTTGCTAATAGATAGTGTGAGAGACGAGTCTGACTATAACCTACAGTTGGAACTTTCATTGGAAAATTCTTCTAAATTGGATGTGACATCAATATCTATATTGGATTGGATCCTAACTATTCTATTCATTCAATATGCTTTCATTCATATTTTGGTATATATTCTTTAATGGGTTTTGGATATTCACTCGTTATGTGATCTATGTGTCTCAATACCTATTATTTCAATCTTTATTTCGACTCTCGATGAAAACACCATAAATTCTTCCTATATAAGCCACTATAACTTAGACTCAGATGATGAAAACAAGAAATTCTCTTAGACAAAATTGGTTATGCTTCAGCCTAAAGTTCTACGTCAATGGGAATATATGGATGTTATGCATATGGTGTTTTTTCTACTGATAAAGTTCTAGCTTAATGGAGAATATATCCCAACAAAACTTGTTGGGCCTCCTAGAAGAACTAGGACTACAAGAGTTGAATCACAATTCCAAAACAAAAAGATACACCACTGCTAGTTTGAATCATACTCCAATCATGTAAATGGTTTAGTGTATTGACCATGTTGGTTTTTGTTTAATGGCCATGTTGATTTTTCATGAATGGTGTGTTAGAAAATAAACATCTCAAAGCAATATAATCAATCCAGATTATAACATACATGAATATAAAATCTATATGAGATGTAACAGAAGACTTAGAGTTACCTCTCGCCATTAGCTTGATTGATCTGAGGAGAACTAGGATCAGAATAAGATACCTGTCAAACAGAGAATACTGTCAGATAAACAATAGTTCTTCTAGCTGGTGATTAGGCACAGTGATTGCAATTAGTTTTCTGCGGTCACCAGTGGGAAACCTTCAAAAGTGAGTTGAGGATTAGGTTTCGCTCTAAACTTAGAAAGTAATCTCACGATTAACTGAATTGTTAATTTCCACCATCAGAAAAGTAACCTTAAATAAACTAAGTTAATAACCCACCTTGGACTGGGCCCACACTCAAATATTTATTAATTATCCTAATTAATATCTAAATAGGTTATAATAAATAATAAATATCTCACATTCTCCCCTTTGGCCTGTATACTCAATACACTTGCCCCGTTTAGGTAAACTGATGTCATGCTACAACAATTAAGACGATAAGTCCCCTTTTATCGGGTATTACTTTCCATGTATTATAGGTAGCACATCACTTAATGGGTGTCACATTATACATGAATTCAATGTTCATTGGTTTCTATCTCAATGTTTATCAATTTCAATAACACAAATGTATGCAATCACAATTTGAAATGATAAACCACAAAATACAATTTCATTGCTCATACCTCCACTAATCAAAAGTAGGACGAAGTCCCATATGGGGTACATGTGTGATAAAGATGTTCAGCTTTAACCCTTTCATCAAAGGATCAGCCAACATATCCAATGTACTGATGCATTCAACAAAAACTTGGCCATCTTGAACTCTTTATCTCAAGCAAAAGAATTTAAGCTCGACAAACTTGCTGCGACTTTTATTCCTTTTGTTGTTCATTATGGCCACCGCAGCTGCGTTATCATAGTACATTCTGATTGGTTTAGAGACTGAATCCACAATCTTAAGTCTAACAATGAAATTCCTTATCCAAATAGCTTGTGAACTTGCTTCAAAACACGCAATGTACTCAGCATCACCGGTAGAAGGAGTTATTTGAGTTTGCTTAGTGCTTCTCCACGATATAGCTCCTGCCAATAGGAAGATGTAACCAGATATAGACTTTTTCATGTCTACGCATCTTCCAAGATCTGAAGCTGAGTATCCAATTACGTCCAAACTGTCTGTTCTCCTGTATGTGAGCATGTAGTGTTTAGTTCCTTGTAGGTACATAAACACCTTCTTTGCAGCTATCCAATGTGCTTCCCCAGGATTACTTTATTATCTTCCTAACATACCCACAACAAAACCGATATAGATCTTGTACAAACTTGTGCATACATCAAGCTTCCTACTGCTGAGGCATATGCGACCCTTTCTATCTGTTTCCTATCAAGCTCAGTTTTAGGACATTGATTTAAACTAAACTTATCTCCCTTTTCAATAGGAGCCACATTAGATGAACAGTTCTGCATTTTGAATCTTTCAAAAATTTTGACAAGGTAAGCCTCTTGAGATAAGCCTACAAGTGTAAGGAATTAGAAGACACGCAGCAGAAATTAACTTAAACATTTTTCCATTCCCTGCCAGGATCTACCGTATGTGTTTAAGTCAAGTGGAAAGAATTATTACCCTCAGTATTTAGTCGCGACTTTCTCATCTTCTGGTTGTGACGTCCACAGTTTCTCTCCGCGGCTCGTGATCTCTTTTCGATTGCAAGAAGTCGATGACTCAGGTCGGCTTCCTCTACTGGTATCCACATGAACAGCATTCCAACCACGAATGACGTGCTAGCGCCTCCTGTCCCTCCAGGGCTTACTCAAGAATTCGTCCTCTCCGTCTCTATTTTGACAGTTTCTTATCTGTAAACCTTTTGCGGATTCCTGTTCATGCTTTTTTCTGTCCCAATCGTAGCTCCTAAATATCAGATATATAGGATGTTATGCGTGTTACCACAGACTTGGATTTTTGGAATTAATCTTATATTAATTCTAAAATTAATACAATATCATATATTATATAATTTGATCATAAACTAATTAAATAAATAGTGTTTGTATTAAATCCATCCCACAGATTTAATTCACCAATTTATTTAATTTAAAATAAAGATAAGACGAAATTACATTTGATTTATTCTCATAAATCAAATTTGAGGTATCATATCAATTTAAATTTCACATTCAAACGTGATAGAGATTTAATTTTATTCTTATAAATTAAATCTTGTAAATATCTCTTATATGAGATATCATATCAATTTGAATTTCAAATTCAAATGTGATAGAGATTTAATTTATCCTTATAAATTAAATCTTGTAAATATCTCTTATATATAATATATATATACGAATTTATATATATACGAATATAAATATAAATAAATATATACATCCACCCTGGACCATTCATTGAATCTGGACATGTCTTAGATTCAATGAATCTAGACATCATAGCTCGTGTTAGGCTATTTTGTGTGTGACCCTGTAGGCTCATATGAAGTTGGTAGTGGGCCATTTACTATACTGACTCACAAGTCGCAAGCGGTCTCTAGCAAGACATCATGACTACCCAAATCATATGAGGATCGATGAACGATATAACCTTTTATACAACCATATCATGTCCCTTTTGTCACACGATATTTTGGTGATGGATGAGGCATGGAGAATGTCATCCTCCTATTCCTGATCGTTACTTTCTCGATCCCTGAATAGTCTGACTATAGAAATGGAACTACCTTTCCATTACAGTATGGTCATACATTTCTCAGACTCACTCATCGAGGGGCCCAGTAATATCTCTCTACGAATGTGAGGGACAAATTCCATCTTGACCATTCATATTCCTCCACACGAAAAACCATTAAGCCTGAACATAGTCTTTATGATCACTCGGTCAAAAGTGACTTTTGACTAGGTCAAAGCTGAGTGTTTGTCATGTAGGAATCCATGATGATCTCAGGTCAAAGGGCATAGTGACATGGTTTGTATATGAGAGAAGCTTATGACTTAACCCATGCAGCTTTCTCATAGCGGGTCGGTCTAACACCTTGTACTCTTACATGTGCCTATGACTTTGATTTATATCTCTATACATCTTCAAAGTCATATTGGCCTTATTTCATCTCTGCTCCCGCATAGATGACCGACCAGGGACATTTAGGATAAGATCATGAGCTATCCAAGGATGGTCATCACAGTAAACATGCAAATAATATGATAACATAATTAATAAATTCATAAATCAACAATGTTCATAAGACAATGATTGGCCCCTAGGGCACAATTTCCAACAACAAGATATTAGGTTCTATCTCTATGGATCTTTACGCCAATGACATAAGAAGCTTCACCCATGTCTTTCATATCAAAGCTCTTAAACAGAAACTATTTCACCTTACGCAATAGTCCCAAATCATTAGTAGCAAGTAATGTGTCATCCACATATAAAATCAAGAATATGATTTTACTCCTACTAGCCTTGTGGTATATACAGTCATCCATGATGTTTTCAACAAAACCAAATAATGTGATGACTTCATGGAATTTCAAATACCACTGCCGTGAAGCATGTTTCAAACCATATATTGATTTGTTCAACTTGCATACCAATTGTTCCTTACCTTCTGTCATAAATTCCTTAGGCTGTTTCATGTAGACTTCTTTCTTCAGTTCACCATTGAGGAAAGTAGTCTTTACATCCATCTGGTGCAACTCTAAATCAAAATGGGCAACTAATGTCATGATGATATGGAATGAATCTTTCTTAGATATAGGTGAAAACATTTCACCATAATCGATTCCTTCCACTTGAGTGAAGCCCTTGGCAACCAACCTAGCCTTATATCTATCGACGTTATCTTGTGAGTCTCTCTTAGTTTTATAAACCTATTTATAGCCAATGGCCTTAGACCTACTAGGTAACTCTACAAGTTTCCAAATATGGTTGTTTTCCATAGAATTCATTTCATCAATCACAGCATCATGACATAACTTAGAGTTCACACTCTTCACAGCCTGAGTAAACGTTAAAGGATCATTCTCAATACTTACATCACAGTCAACCTCAGCAGAATATACTACATAGTCATCAGGTAATACCGGTCTCCTTTCTCTAGTGACCTCCTTAATTCAACCTCTTGGGTTGATCCAGGTTGCTGAACAGTGACATCCTCTATCACATTTTATGGTGGTTCCATTTGTGTGATAGGTTGACCATCCAATATTTTCTATCTTTTTCAGCACCGTCAACTTGAGCAACATGATCTACATCATGTTTAATGTCAATCCCAACAGTAGGATGATCATTAACTATTGATGTCCCCTCATGAATGATGTTAGTTGTTCGCTCTATGTGATTATCTAATAGACAATCACTCCCACTAATCACATCATTCTCAAAAATCTTAGCATTCTTAGACTTTATAAACCTTGTAGAAGGTGGAGGACAATAAAACTTATAACCCTTAGACCTTTCTGCATAGCCTACAAAGTAAGCTTTAATGGCCTTATGATCTAACTTTTTCTTCTTCTGTGGATTATACACTCTCACTTCTGCAGAATAACCCCATACCTTCTAATAATTTAAACTGGGTTTCCATCCTTTCTAGATTTCAAAGAGTGTCTTGGACCTTGCCTTTATTAGAACATTGTTCAATATGTATGTGCCTGTCTTGAGTGCTTCCTTCCATAGAGAAAATGGCAGTTTGGAGCTACTCATCATACTCCTAACCATATTTAGCAATGTCTTATTTCTTCTTTCAGCTACCCTATTCATATAAGGTGATCCAAGCATAGTATATTAAGCTACTATACCTTAATATCGAAGAAAATCAGCAAATAGACATGCTTGTCCTTCACTAGTATATCAGCCATAATACTCACCACCATGGTCTGATCTCACGATCTTGATTAGTTTCCCAATCTATTTTTCTACTTCTACTTTATATTCCTTGAAAGCATCTAGTGCCTCACTTTTATTATAAAGCATGTAGACATACATGTATCGTGAGTAATCATCAATAAAAGTTATAAAGTACTTTTGACCATGTGCAGTCAAATCAGGGTAACAAATATTCGAGTGTATAATTTCTAACAAGTTAGAACTTCTTTTAGCCCCTTATGTGACTTATTGGTCTACTTTCCCCTTATATAGTCCACACAAGAATCAAACTCCGAATGGTTTAAAGATGGAGAATTCTGTCTTTGTTTAATCTTTTGAATATGTCAACGGAGATATGACTTAATCTCCTATACCACAAGCTATAAAAATTCTCATCGATGGCACTTCTCTTAGTACCACATGAAACAAAAAAAGATTGAGGCGAATCAGAAATAATTTTAAACAAGCTATCAATCATAACCAAATTAGCAATCAAAACAGAATTCTTTGTCAAAATCATAAGTTTCTTAAAAAGAAATAGATGATAATTAAATGGAATGAGATTTGACATAGAAATCAAGTTCCTTTTGTAAGAGGGAACATAAAAAACATCGTAAAGTTCCAAAATATGATTATTTAAAAAAGTTATGAGAAAAGTTTTAACGGCTTTCACAATATCTCCTCTCCCACTGCCTGAAAGGGCAGTTTCCTCATTAGGATATGGAGACCTGCTTGATAGAAAACCCTACATGGTAGTCAAAATGTGGATTATAGAACCAGTGTCAATCCACCAAGTATCATCGTTAATGCTATAAAAGTTGGATTCAAAAGTAACACATGATGAAAGCATACATCTCATCTCCACCATATGTTACCTCATACCGCCACTACCTATAATCCTCATATCATATAGTTCAGACATGATAGCACCACCTATTTGCTTGTCTGTCAGCTTAAATTGCTTATTTAAGGCTCCAGGTACCCTTTAGCTATGTTACACTTAGGGACTGCTCCCCTAATACTCCTAGTGATCCTTTGTTATATAAATAGAAGAGACAAGAGGTTACTCCGCTCTAACATATTATACATTTCCTTTGCCTCTCTATCATCGGAGGCATCATCAGGTCTCAAAGGTTTATCAAACATCAAGGCATAATCCAAGTCCAAGAAATCGAGCTACAGCAAAACATCATCTCTCCAGTCAGCATAGTTAATATTGCCATCTAAGATTGTTTTATTGCTTATATCAGCCATAATCCTGGGGCCAACAATTGAATCTATAAAATGAGAACTGACAAATGTAAAAATAAATTCACAATAAGAATTTGAAGCAATCACAAGTCACTGTGTCATGTATGCATTCTTAGCTCAAATGTAGTATGCAAGCAGTATAAATATGTATCACCAATATCTACTTGTGGGCAAAGACATTAGCATAGCCATGTATTTATCTCAAATGATAGAATTATAACACATTCGTAATTTTCTAATATATATGGGTAAATTAGAAAATAACAAGGCCATTCTATCCCACCCTAATTAAATGTACAATTATGAGATACATACCTATGGGCAAAGATAAATAATAGCTATACATTTAATTACAAATGATATTTCAAATCCATATATGATTAATTAATGCATGCAACAAATTCAATAAACAAAGATGATATGACTACTCCTCAAAGAATTGCACGCTAACCACAAATATCATTTATGTACATTGAAAATTTAAATATGCACAACTTAATGGAGAAATTAATTCTCCCCTAATTAAATGTACAATCATGAGATATCTACCAGTGGGTGAAGATAAATCATAACTATACATTTAATTGTAATTGATATTTTAAATCCATATGTGATTAATTAATGCACGCAACAAAAATAAATAAGGATGATGTGACTATTCCTCACAAAACTACATGCTAATCACAAATATCAATAATGTGCATATAAATCCAAATATGCACAACATAATGGAGTATTTAATAAATTAATTTAATCAACAAATATGACTAAACAATTTAATTTAAATTCTCCCACTACTTCGTGCACCTAAAAATGTCTAATAAATTAATTTCAACTCAAAAGGCTTTTAAAAAATTAAATATTTAATTTAAATGTCAATGGAGAAATTAATATACAAAAGTAGGCAATTAAATAACATAAAAAATTAAAATTTATAAACACTTTTTCCAAAATTAAAATGATAGATAAATTAATTTAAGCATTTACAGTGCATGAAATAGTAATTAAAATTTTTCTAGAAAAATCAAATTAAATGGCCAAAATAATTTTTTGGAAATAAAACCAAGTGGCATACACAAAAGTCCAAAAATAGAGCCTAAAATAATTTCTAGAAATAAAAACCCAATTTAGGTCCAAAACCATTTTTCTGAAAGAAAAAAATAATTCAGTGGCCCAAATTATGTCAGCACAGCAGGATTAAAAAAATGTAATTCTGGAGCAGCCCAGTCACCTTTAGAATAGGAAAGAGAAAAAAATCTTCTTCGACCCACAAAGCAATGAAAAACGGCCCAAATAACATTTTTTAAAAAAATGGTTCAAATAGATGGCCAACGTTGATAAATGAACAGTGAATTTTTTGGCTTAGGTCAAAATGCACTGTTTTGGCCTTCATCACTACTGAGTCGGGTTAGGTTAACCCGACTCAGCGACCCAGTTTGCACACAACCCACAGCCGCGACTTCCTTTCCAGAGTAGTGGACGCCGACGGTTTTTCTTAAGGGCATTTTTCGACAACCCTTTCACTCCGACTGTGATGACAATGGAAGGTAAAGAGCTTTTCACTGCACAGTCACCGTGACCATGAGCTGGAAATCAAAGCCGACACAGTTTCTTGTGACGGCAGATTTTATAGTGCGATAATGGTGGGGTTCGTGGGGTGATTTCCAGCAGCTTGAGGCTCCTATTCTAGCAATCTCAATGGGGACTTAGCGTAGCACTTCCTTATCTCTCTCTCTACTTTGATGGCTGGGACTCTCTGGTTGTCAGTGACTGTAACGACAATTTTTCTCACGATCTCTCTGTCGCCATTTATACAGTAACAAATGCTCTCCCTCAATCTCACCATTCATACAGGATTCAAGAAGAAATGGTTAAAGGATAAAAAATAAAATAAATCTTTATATCCTATATTCATCTCATGAACACAAAATCAATAAGTAAGGTAAAAGTAATCTCAAACGAGGCTCTGATACCACATGTTAAAAAATAAACATCTCAAAGCAATATAATCAATCCAGATTATAACATACATGAACATAAAACCTATATAAGATGCAACAAAAGACTTAGAGTTACCTCTCGCCATTAGCTTGATTGATTTGAGGAGAACTGGGATCAAAATAAGATACCTATCAAACAGATAATACTATCAGATAAACAACAGGTTCTTCTAACTAGTGATTAGGCATAGTGATGGCAACTAGTTTTCTGCCGTCACCAGTGGGAACCTTCAGAAGTGAGCTGAGAATTAGGTTTCGCTCTTAACTCAGAAAGTAATCTCACGATTAATTGAATTGTTAATTTCTGCCATCAGAAAAGTAACCTTAAATAAACTGAGTCAATAACCCACCTTACACTGGGCCCAATGACTACGAGCTACACTAAAAAATATTTATTAATTATCATAATTAATATCTAAATAGGTTATAATAAATAATAAATATCTCACATGGTCATGTTGGTTATAGGTTAGCGGGCATGTTGGTTTTTGGTTAATGCATAAACTAAAGTTCTTATTTTTTGTAAGTAGTGTATAGTCAATTTGAAGACCGTTGGATGATGTCATTGACAAGGGAAAATTACGTGGAAGCATCATGTTAATGCTTACTTGTCACTGAACATGTGTAATTTAGTTATTGTAACATAGTTGTTAGTTTTTCGTTAATGACTACTCTCAAGTTGTTAGTATGAATATATTATTCATTATATTAATACCTATATTATTCTAGTTAATACGTATATCATTATAATTAATAGTACATACATATTTTCATAGTAGTAAATGTTAATTTGGATTCTAAATAATGACTTGGTAACATTGAATCCCTTGTTGGTAAACCTTATTTCATTGTTGTTAATCCCTATATGGTTCTACTTAATAATGCCTATATATTCTAAACAATATCTTAGTAATATCGAATCCATTATTGATAATGCCTATTTCATTGTTGTTAATACCTATATCATATTTTACGATGCATTGTATCATTTTAATTTTGTTTATAGGTTTTCTATCTTTTATCTTTTCAAAAAGATGTTTTCTAATGAGGTAATAGAATATTATTCAATTGATTTTAAAATACTTCCACTTTTAGTCTTGTTTATTTTTCTGATCGTTCAGTTTTAATGGTTAGGAATAGCCGTTAAAACATATCTCGAGTTAAAATTAATGCTAAAAAAGACAAAACTCCTTAACTTTAGTTCAGTGATACATAATATCCCTAACTTTTAAAATTTTAAAAAAGGACCTTTATGTTTTATATTTTAATTATTAAGACCCTATCATTTAAATTGCCATTAAAGTTAATAATTTTTACCATGTCATAATTTTTATATTTTTAATTATATATCACTTCATTTAAAAAAATAACATTTGGCACTTGACATATAATTTTAGTTTTTTTTCAAATACTTAAATATAAAATATTTAAATAACACTTTACATTTGACATGTAATTTAAAAATTTTCTAAATATTTATAAATATAAAATACTTAAAAAGTATTTAGAATATTTATTTGACCATGTTTAAATAAAAAATATAAACTACTTAAAATTATATGTAAATTATTAATTGTTATTTTTTGAATGACGTGATATATAATAAAAAATATAAAACTTATGATATGACAAAAATCATTAACTTTAACGACAATTTATACATATGAATGAAAATTTTCAAAAATCTTTATTATATAAAAAAATATGATCCATTTCTAAGGAACTAATTAATTTTCTATTTTTCTAGAATAACTAGAAATAATTAGTTGGTTACTTAAATTATGTCTTTTCTCTAGTAATTTACCGCCTTTATGTTAATGAGAATCACCTAATCGATACTCTATTTATACAAAATTTGAGTGTCTCATATATAGCAAGATTTATGAAAGGCTTATTCCTTAGCTATTGTTTGAGGCATACCCTTAATATACACAAAAAGAAAAAAAGAAAAAATAATTTTATAACTTTCATTTACTTTTTCAAAAATGACTTTATTATCTGAAACATAACAAATTTGAATATGAAGAACCAAAATTACATTTCACCGATCATATTTTAATGTTGCTCATGGCATGAACACTAACACTAGATCCTGTTAATGTCAGATTCACTCCTCTATTTTGTTTTCTCATAGTTTATTAATTAGAGTTTAAGTGAATACTAATTAATCGACACATAAATTAATTTGTTACTAGCATAAATATAAACAAATATTATGTGTATAATTATCTCTTTGCATTTACATACGTATTGTTTTAGATCCATGTGACAAAATTAACTCAGGTATATGTTGAGTGAAAGTCATATTATCAACTACTAATTAATATCATTGGTCTTATAAATGAACAAATTATGAGTATATTAACAAATATTAATAATTGATGAAACTATAAATACCCAATAAAAATAAAAAATTATAAAAATTTAATTAAAATGAATTGAAATTATATAGGACCTTGCGTATTAATTTTTTTTAATATTTATTGTGCTCTTGCCATCATTATTTAACAATAATAATTGATTTTTACGTTCTTACCCATAGAAAGAAAATATTATTTTGCATTCAAACTTTTTTTAAGAAAATTCCGTTTGCTTTTTCAACCTACTTCATTTTGTGCATCAAAATATCAAATGAGTGGAAATAAGATTTTAGTTTCATCCAAAATTTTTTAAAATTTTCCAAATGATTTTTTTTTTATGAAAACAAATTTCTAAATGAAGTTGACTTGAACGTAATCAAAGATTATTTACAAAATGGGTTGTATATTACTATAATTTCTACTGCTAAACACGTAATGAAATTAAGAGGGAGTTTATGAAATGTTCATGAAAAATAGTTGCATATTTTTTCCAATTTATATATATATATATATATATATTTATGCACCTATCACAGTTTTATTTATTTTGTTCTCCTCCCTACAAGCAACAATGAACTTAATTAAACGAAGTAAAATTTGAAGGTTAAATTTACTTTACTAAGTTAAAGAAAAAAAGACCCAATAAAAGAATATAAACGTGAATGAAAATTAAAATGGAATGGAATGATATTAAATAAGAAAAACAATATTTTTTGTTTGCATTACTATGCTTAACTGAGTAGGACAAAGATAAAAATCAAACCAATATAATAAGAATATATTAAATTATCTTTCATAGTAAAATGTAAAGTAAATCATTCTTTTCATCTGCGGAAACAATTTTAACTTTATATAAATATATATATTATTCCATAATTGACATAGCACATTAAAAAAAAACGAAAATTTGTGATGAAATTTTTTATTGCAAAAGCTCAAATCACCACAACTTTGTCTAAAATTTGTTATAAATCCATGACAATTTTTGTTTTTCTTGGAAGTATGGACTACGAAACAATTTCAATTCTCTTAACGACTTAATGAAATGGAAAAGGAAATGTAATCAAATTGATGTAAAAACAAAGAAGAAGATTTTCACCTCCGTATCCGTCTCCCTCTTATAGGCAACGAGAAGTATGGTAATTCGTTTTCATTTCCTTTAGTTAGTTTTTCTTACAAGCAAAAACATGCTGCTTGTTTTTCTTTAAAACAATTATAAAATGATCAACATAAATAGGGTACTTCATTTTCATTTCCTTTAGCAAGATTTATGAAAGGGTTATTTCTTAGCTATTGTTTAGGCCTTATGGATACTCTTAATATACACACAAAAAAAGTAAAAATAATGTTGTGCCTTTCACATATTTTTTAAAAAATAACTTTATTATCTAAAACATAACAAATTTATAAATTTAAATATGAACAGTCTAAATTAAATTTTGATGATCATAGCTAAGTGCTGCTTATGGTTAGTATAAGTATCAAACCTAAATCCTATTAAGGTCGGATTCACTCCTCTATTTATTTTTGGGAAAAAGACAAAAAAAGTCCACCTGAAAATTAAAAGGACAGATTGGGCATTTGAAAATTGGAAAAGATAGATTGGGTAGGAGGCCCAATTTGTCTTTTGGAAATTATGTGGCAAAGACTAAAATAGCCCTCATTAGAAGAGGATACTATAGTAACAACAAGGGAGGGCGCGAATGACAGAAGAAGCTTATGAGAGATGCCTTTGTCTGAGCTGAAGATAAACAGGAGGAAGTGTAAGAAAATAGTTGACACAAATCTTCTTGTTTTACTCCACTGGTAATCAGGTATGTTTTATTTACTGTGGTTACTTTAGGAGAAAGAGATTGACAAAACGATAGCCTCAAGTAGTTCAATAAAGCAGCTGGAGAAATTGCAAAGTATAACTTCCGCATACACATATAAGTCATTTGGGAAAGAACAATCATTTGCTTCAGTACAATCATTTGTGAAAAAAGATTTGACAACAATGATTTAGGAAATACAATTCATTTGGGAAAGAACAACCATTTGCTTCAGTACAATCATTTGCGAAAAAAGTTTTATACTCTACAAAAAGTTAGGTGCAATTAGTTGGGTTAATTATTATTCTTCTCATGGGATATACAACTTCACAAATGACATTAAGAACATCAACTTAGACATTTAATACTCTGAGAAAAGTTAAGTGCAATAAGTTGGGTCATTTAATAGTCTATTAATGATTTCAAAAACTTGAGTTAAGAAATTTAAAAGTATGTAACAAGTAATTGATATTGCTTTTTAAAGTTTGCAAACTCCTGTAATAGAATTTGCAAGTTCAGTAATTATTTTCACAACTTGAAGTATGATATTTACTTAACTGTAGAAAAACTGATAACCTCCATTGAAGTAACGAATTATGTGTTGTGGCTATCTTGTAAAGTGTTGATGATGATTGTTAGGGACGTAAGATTGTGATAAATGCTTTGTTTGTTACAGGTTAGTTGGGAAGATGACCTGTAATATTGTCTCAACATCTTCCAAAGAAATTTGTTATTTTTTCCATATAGGTGGGAACTTTGTATATAATATTGAAGATGGAGTTAAATATAATAGAGGGGATGTGAAGGTAAAATGGATAAAGGAGGGGATGACAGTTAAAGAATTGAAGGTAATAATAGGTGGGTTTAGGGTTTAGGGTTTAGGGTTTAGATCTGAATGATAGGGTTTAGGGTTTAGGTGGTATAGATGGTAGTGCTTGTGTCATGAAATATACAGTGAAGTTTGATGAGAGAATATTATTAAATCTGAATGATAACAGTGAAGTTTATAATCTGTTTAAGTTTAATGACAACAGTGCATATGTTTATTTAGCAGTTGAAGTAACTGATAATATAGCAGAACAAAGGGATGATCCAGATATGTAAGTGAATTTTCTTGTGTTTATTTATGTAAGTTGTTAATTATTTCATTGTGTGAATTTTTTACAAAGTATGTTTTCTTGTTGATAGTATTAAGGATTTGTTCGAACTGTTCGAAGAAATGTGCCCTTCTTTGTGGAGTGAGGGTAACAATTTAGAGACTTTAGTTGAGCAAACTACTGTTGGAGTATAAAGGTCACAAACATCGATGACTGCCATGATCTCTGTGAAATGGAAGGAAGAGTTGGTTGGAGGGATGCAGATTTTTGCAAATGTGGACATATTTAAGAAGGCGTTACACAAGTTCAGTATTGCGCATCGGTTCGAGTACAAATATATAAAAAATTATAAAGATGATATGTATGTGAAATGTAAGGTTGAAGGTTGTCCGTGGCCTATTACTACCAGAGTACTTGGCAAGAGCACACCTTTCCTACGCGTAACAAAATTTAGAAACGACCATGTTCATAGTGCCTAAGACAATCTTAAACTGACACATGGTGGAAGTGCTACCTTGACATCAGCAATTATAATTGATGAGGTAAGGGATCACGTAGACAAGCGTCCAAATGAAATAAGCAAGAGTTTAGAGAGAGATTATGGTGTGAAGTTGACATATAAGCAAGCATATAGGGCAAAAGAAAAAGCATTGGAAGACATACATGGCATACCTAATCAGTCTTATATGTTAATACCATGGATTTGTCAACGGTTGAAGGAAAGTGATGACAAAACTGTGGCTGAATGAGTGGCTAGTGGGAACACATTTGAGCGTGTATTCATAGCCTATGGATGTTGTATAGAAGGGTTCTTTGAAGGTTGCAGACGTGTCCTGTACATTGACGGAACTCATTTAAGTGGACCCTATAAGGGAACGTTGTTGGCTGCTACTGCGTACGATGCAGGCAATCAATTGTTTCCATTTGCATTTGCAATTGTGAAGGGAGAGACATTAGAGGACTGGACATGGTTTCTTGACATGATTAAACGAATAGTTGGTTCTATGCAACTAACAATTGTGTCTGATCGTCACAAGGTAATAGCCGGTACTGTCTAATTAATATTCAGAGGTGACATCCATGCATACTGTTATAGGCATGTGAAGGAGAATTTCAGCACACAGATGATTAAACTAAACAGAGGTAAGAGAAAGATGAGTGGACAAGCAAGGGAAGATGGACTGAAGTTGCTTAATGATATTACTTTTGCAAGGCTTGACACTGATTTCCATAAAGCATTGGAAAACATGAGAGCTTTCAATGAGCAGTTATATGACTGGCTTGTCAATCATGGTGATGTAGAAAAGTGGGCACTGAGCAAGTTCCCATTTAAACGGTGGGATAATATAACGACAAATGTTGTTGAGTCCTTCAATGCATGGATTGTGAGGGAGAGATGCCATAACGTTGCCCAACTGATCCATGAGCATTGTGAGAAAGTGGCTAAAAAGATGTGCTCAGTAACAATGGCTATGAGTAAATGGAAAAATGGTGTTGGGCCAAACATAAATGCAAAAGTTATGGAGAATGTTGCTATTGCTAGGCATATGACTCCTGTACCTTATGGAAGAGGGCAGGTGTGTGTATATACATCTGAAGGAGCTGTACATGTGAATCTTGGTTCACATCAATGCAGTTGTGCAGAGTAGCAAATGTCAGGCATCCCATGTGCACACGCTTGTGTGGCCATCAAGGCTTCGCATCTCAATGTGTATGATTTTGTTAATGAGTGCTATACTATAAGATTACATCCCAGCAAAAGATTTATAGAATGACCATGATTCTAGTGGTCACATTTGACATGCCACAACCCAATGAGTATCGACTGCAAAATAGAGAT
The DNA here is from genome assembly GCA_037074615.1 of Leucaena leucocephala. Taxonomy (NCBI): domain Eukaryota; kingdom Viridiplantae; phylum Streptophyta; class Magnoliopsida; order Fabales; family Fabaceae; genus Leucaena; species Leucaena leucocephala. Next base: position 5,587,600 of record CM073527.1, read on the forward strand.
GACCAAATATGTCTTACACCACCTCTTACAAATAGACCACCAGGAAGGCCTAAAACTAAAAGGAGAGAATCTCAAACCCAAAACAAGAAGATATATCACTACAGCACCTGCCACCAAGCTGGCCACACTAGAAGAACATGCAAAAATCCAAATCCAATGTGAAGTTGGCTGTCAGTCCATGATGATTTGTTGGTATTTAACATAACTTTTTTGTCCATGATTACTAGGGTATAAGAAGAAAGTGTGTAGTGCATGGAAGCTGATGTATACTGTTAGCTGTTCATAACAATAATGTAAAGTGTAATAGTAATGACTGCTGTCATTTTGTTCATATGTAATAGTACTGAAGTTACTGATAACTATACAAGGTGCAACTTGCATTGTCCAAGATGCATATCCCATTGAAGAAGTTGCAAATTCTATTGAGGAAGTTGTAAATACCATTTGCGAAGTTGCAAATTCCCATGGATGAAGTTGCCAAGTACTGTACAAGTTGCAACTTGCCCAATGACGAAGTTGCAAATTCCATTTACTAAGTTGCTAATACCATTGACGAAGTTGCAAATCCCTTTGGGCAAGTTGGTAATCACTGTACAAGTTGCAACTTGCCTAATGACGAAGTTGCAAATACCATTGGCCAAGTTGCAAATTCCACTGTGTAAGCTGCAAATCCCACTGTAAGTTGCAACTTGCATTGAGGAAGTTGTAACTCCTATTGACGAAGTTGCAAATCCCATTGGGGCAGTTGGTAATCACTGTACAAGTTGCAACTTGCCCAATGATGAAGTTGCAAATCCCATTGGGTAAGTTACAAATACCATTGGTCAAGTTGCAAATCCCACTATGTAAGCTGCAAATCCCACTGTAAGTTGCAACTTGCATTGAGGAAGTTGTAACTCCCATTGACGAAGTTGTAAATCCCATTGACGAAGTTACAAATCCCATTGATGAAGTTGCAAATCCCATTAGGCCAGTTGGTAATCACTATAGCAGTTGCAACTTGCCCAATGATGAAGTTGCAAATCCCATTAGGCAAGTTGCAAATCCCATTGGGCAAGTTGCAAATACCATTGGGCAAGTTGCAAATCCCACTGTGTAAGCTGTAAATCCCACTGTAAATTGCAACTTGCATTGAGGAAGTTATAAATCCCATTGACGAAGTTGCAAATCCTATTGGGCCAGTTGGTAATCACTGTACAAGTTGCAACTTGCCCAATGACGAAGTTGCAAATCCCATTGACGAAGTTGCAAATCTAATTGAGGAAGTTGTAAATCCCATTGGGCAAGTTGCAAATCCCACTGTGTAAGCTGCAAATCCCCTAACTTGCAAACATCATTGCCATATGTTAACAGAGGGCAATATGTGAGACAAAGTATGTACACAGTGATAATAAAATTTTGACATTTTCATTACAAGGTTAAAGGTCCAACTGTCATATGGGGAAATGTGTTTGCCTAATGTCACCAGTTCGTCACTGGGTTAACTTTGCACAAATAAAGCGCTACCAAAATTAACATTACAACCATTTGAACATCATTTGGTGGCCGTTACACTGTTGCTTTGTGGCAGTAAGCTTAATGTAAATTCTCAATTTGAGTTTAGCTCGTGATTAACTAGCCACCATAGTAAGTTTCGTCTAAACTCTGCAAGCTGATCATCATCATATTGAAGTGCAACATTGGGCTCCTACTTTGTCAACCAAATTAGTACATGCACCCCATAGTCTCGCCTGCATAGAAAAAAATATAAACAATATGACCAACTTGTACCAACTTACAGCGTACACATCTTAACAGCAACTAATTAAATAGGTTACAAATTGTTTTGCGCAGGAACGTCAGTCTAAATAATCTCACCCTTTCTCTTCTTCCCCTTCCCAAGGAAGTTGGGTTTAAATAACTCAATTATATCATAAAACCTATCTCTCTGCTCAGAAGACAAATGCATAGGTTAGCCATTATAGTCATTACCAATATATAGATGTACGGGGTGAATAAGGCACTAATGCATGCTTTGACAACAAAGGCCATCTCATTCCCTGTTGCTCTTCTATTTTTTCTCTTCTGACTGTCAGCAGGTTTGGCCAAAGAATCTAAGACATAGAAGTTCATTGTCCTCGGCTCTAATGCAAGACAGAACCAGTGAGCTCTGACAAGTGTCAGCCCAATAATCAAATCACAATTGGCCAAGTTATAACCAAGATATTCAGGCATAAGTTGCTTCTTCTTTGCATTCACATTCCAAGTGAGCAGATTAGATGCCATAATTGCCTACAAAAGAATTGAAGGTTACTAACTCAGCATGTTCAGAGACAAAACTGATGTCATAACATGCTCACCATGAAGTCAGTGTCGAAAAGGTGTCGCCGTACTTGTCCTTCCTTCTTCATATCAGCTATTAGTGTATTACACACCACTGACATAACCTGTACAAATCAGGAAGAAGCGCATCTTATATAAAGCAACAATGCAAATCCCTCACTTGAATACAAACTAAGATCAGTGATTTTACACTTACCCTGTTACTTATTCTTTGAATGCCACCAAGTATATAGAGTTGATCGCGGCTAATATCTTCATCCAGTATGTTGACCAAAACCATGTACTTTTGTTGTTAGCAACACGTGCATAGAAAATTATAAAAGCCAAGAACTTGGACTTAACACGCCCAAACTTACCGTTGGCCTTCCTCACGCGAACATATGTAGCTTATCATCATGAACAACACATCTTTTGCATCAGTCGGCCTATTTTTCTTCTCAGTAGCTTTCGTCAGCACCCACAGAGACAGTACTGAAGCTGCAGGTCTCTTTTGGCATTTTGGTCTCCTAAGATGTACTTCCTTCAACACTTCTGCCTCATCCATTATGCGACCTTCAAAATCTATAAAGACAGAGATTGGTGCATCATCATCATCAACACTCACTTGTCCTTGCTCAGTAGCCTCTTCTTCTACTTGTCCCTTACCACCTTTGTCTCCTTCTCCTTCTTCGTCTCCCTTATCCCCTTCTTCACCCCCCTCACGACATGCTTCTCTCATTTTATCCTCATGTCGACCATAATCCTCTTGTCCTTCACTTCCTTGTTTGATGTTCATTTCATCTTCTCTATGACGCTTCCCATGTCTGTGGAGCTGTACCTTCAACAGCTTTTGCTCAACTACATTGATAAGCTGATGACTGCTCTCTTCAATTGCACCCACCAATCATGAATGCAACTCTTTCAACTCCTGCATAACACAATCAGAACATGGTGAAATGCGTAACTTAGTTCTGCAACATTAAACTATCAAATCTTACACATTAAAGTCAGTACTGCAACATTAAAGGCATAACATAGTACTACAACATATGCTGGGTTTAAATGGATTGTCATGCTGCCCTTCACCTCCCTCTCTTGAGTACAACCTTCATTGTACAAAATCCCCATATAGCTTTCCATCTCAACCTTTACCATTTCCTTCAACCTCTCATCAGTCTAAAAATGCATAGGGTTGCTGGACTTATGTTGTCCTCCTTTCAGCAATGCAAAATGCTGACCGAAATATAACTGCAACACCAACAACATAAGATGTAACATTTTCAATAAAAAGAAATACCCAGAAGCATAGACAATAAATATATACCAATAATAAGTAGATACAGCCTCCCATGTTGGACCTCCGTCCCTTACTCTTTTTCAGCGAATTCACATAAACTATCATCTCTTTCCATAGAACATCTATAATGTATTTGACCCAATTAAACCGCTGAAATCTACTCATGGTGCATTTTATCACCTTCAACAGCTTCTCACTCACAATTATGCTCGCAGTAAGAGCTACAAATGTCCCAACCACATATATCATAAATAGCAACTCGAATTTATCTCTCTGCTGACCAGATTTGATATATCTGAGTATTTTGGTATATGAAACTTTACCATACTGAGTCTTTAACATCTTTAACATCTCATCGTCATCATCAACATCAATTCTTATGTCCTCCCCATTGTAAGGTACACCAAGCAACTACTCAACATCTTTTGGCCCTATTCCTTTTGTCCTCCCCCTGATTCTAAATTGATGAGTTGGAGGATCATATGACTGAATCAATGAGGCTAACAAGTTCCGGGGGAGTCTTGTCGTTCCAACGTCAAGCAAGTTGTGGAACCCTAAAGATTTCACCCTGCCGACTAGGCCTTCATCTTTCTTGACAAACTCCATCAGTTCGTTCAACTGACGGGGTGAACACCGAGTATTGAAGGGAACTTCATTCTTCGTCCCTTTATTCTCCCTCTTCTCATCAGCATGTGAACTCTGCAACTGTTGTCTATACCACTTCTACTCATCACTAGACAACTCCTTCCAAGCCAATGCTGTCTTCTTAGCCTGCTCATTCATGTTCTTGAACTTTCTACTTGAATGGATGAACTCATTGCGAAACGCAAGGTATGGATTCTTAACCTCTTTCTTTGTCCCTTTTTGAAATGCCATTTTTCCTGCTAAAAAACCATGAGTACATAGTATGTTTCATAAACAGTTGTAGCTCAATATTATGTAATGCTAAGCGGCAATACTACATGTTAATGTAATTTTTGCCTACTGTTGTTAATTAACCCATAACTAATCTCTCTTGTTTGACCATAGATAAAGTAGCAACTGCATATACCTTAACACTAAAAGCATGATTTAATCACATCAGCTATCTGGCTAAACATACTCATGAAGAAATTTGATGCAATTACTCCATAACAAAACCATAGGTAACTAAATTTTTATACCAAAACATAGGGGTGTTAACCAAACTTTATAGTTCAAGCAAAAAAATTATGACAGAAATATTGGTACCAAAACCAATATGAGTTCAAAAAAGTCCTATAATAAAAAATATTCTAAACAAAATAAATAGGAATTAGTAACCTGTAACAAGGACTAAACCCCATTTTTTGGGCTTTATTTAAAGCAAAGTAAAGATGATTGAAAATGAGAAATTGAACAGTTATGGGTTACACAGGGGTCCATCTACAATATGTACATATAAGGAAAAAGAAAGAGAAGCGGATAATAAAAATTGAAACAATGAAGGTGACATGAAAAAGTATGAGAACAGGGAAGAGAGTGATGAAGGGCTTCAGGTCCCTTAGCTTCATTTTAGGAAATAAATGAGCATGGTGTATCAATAATTTGATGCCTTCTTTAGGAAGACTTTGTCATTGCTTCCAATATAAGTGATTCATGCTTCACAAAAGAATGCCAATAACCCCTAAAATTAAGCATCTTACTGCAGATATCAAAATATATTTATGCTACAAACCACCGTGCCTTAAATCATAGCCATCTGTGTTACTACCTTTGACTCATTGCCTCCAAAATTTTAGGCATTTAAACAGTATGGAAATAGAGTAGACACACATATACTAACTAACTACAATAAGCATAACATGACTACATTGGGTTTTTCAATCGTCAACTTACTAGTGATATTACAAAGTTAGGACAAGTTAGAAATCTCAACCATATTTAATCATCAATTGGGTTCAGCCCTTGAATCAACATGCATCAAAATTATAAATACCTAACTACTCAGAAAACATGTTTGAAGGATATCATACGCAAGTTTCTTCCAAATCGATCACATTTCATTCACACAACCAAATGAACATAATGTTAATGATAGTATTCTAATTTATAAACAGCGGTTGGTTGAATGGTAAGAGACGTAGCACATTTAAATAAAATCTTGAATTCGAGTTTTGTGGATGGGGCAAAATATAATGGAAGAACTTCCCCCTTATTGGGATGCAACCCAACACAAATTTTAGATCAATGGGTATATATTAAAGCAGCAAGCAAAAAATACGTCAAATTTCAGAAGGATAAACTGAACAGAAAGGGATTTTAGATAAACCTCAATGGTGAACTAAACCCTAATCTTCCTCTGACTCAAATGCAAACTCACCTTCGACGATGACAATCCTCAGTGAAGGCATTCGACAATCTTTTATGCTATTGGAATGAGCCTTCGATGGCACTGGAACGAGGTCTCTTTCTCGGGTGTTATGCATGCTTCAGAGTGAAGTGCCCCTACCTTTAACTTCATTTATCGAAGGTTAATTTTGTATTTTTACATGAATTTTCAAAAGACAGATTGGGCCTCCTGCCCAATCTATCTTTTTCAATTTTCATATGCCCAATCTGTCCTTTTGATTTTTAGGTGGACTTTTTATGTCTTTTTCCCTTTATTTTTTTCTTTGTTTTGTTTTTAAGAATTAGTAGAGCATTTAAAATATGTGAATCTAGAGACTAAATAGGGTGAAATATATGGATCTTCTAACCCAATAATTTAATGTTTTGTATTCAAACAATTCTAATTTTTAATTACACTTGAGTAAAATATTAAATTAAAACGATTATTAGTTAGTTAGTTAGTCACAATATAAACACAAGATCAATAATTTTAAGAAAGACAATCTTATACTTCTATAAAGATTATATCATATATTATTTTATTCAAATAATTTATTTTATTTATCCAAGGAATGATGGCAATACATTAAAGAAGAATAACTGACAATTTCAAACTATTTTCCTTTTGTTTTTTTTTTACCTTTGTATTTATTTTTTGCAATCCAAACTACTTAATAAATCTAGAGACAATAACTTGCATTTATTTAAACCACAAATTTAAAAGAAGTAAATAAAATAGAAAAAAGACTTCATAGAACTTGATATTCCTTCCAACATCATAGTTTCCCATCAACTTGCGCCTGCATTGAAATTAAAAATAAAATGCATTAAATAAAATAATCACAAAAGAAGTGTTGAAACTTCAAATTAATTAGCCTTCTTTAATTGTTTCCCCCATAACTTATCAGTCGTGATGGGATCATTAAAATTTGTCTATTTTATTAGGTAAAATTGACTTTCTTAAAAAAGAAAGGTTTCTACAGAGAGAGTTTTCTTATTCTCATGTTAAAACAAATAGGTCAAGCTCTTTGTTTGGCTTAAGTAGAACGGAGGGAGGAGAAAGATAGAAAATTTTTATCAAATTTGATTAAAAAAAAAAGATAAATGGAGTTATAAAATTTTAATAGAGAGAAAAATGTAAGAAAAATTAATTGAAAATTTTCAACCCTATTGTTTTCTATTTTTTAAAATCAAAATTGATAAAATTTTCCATCTCTCTCATCTCCATTCCCCTCAAACAAGAACAAAAGGTTAGAAAATTTAAAGCACATAAAAGTTTGTCAAAACAACAAGTTTTATTTTATTAAATAGTATTAGCTATATAGATCATCTATATACGATGTTATTGTAATCTATTAATAATAAATTTTTTGAATATATGAATAACCAAAACATTTAATTCAATAAATGTAATAAAAGTAACAAATTACCTGACATATGAATGGCTTGTAATTGTTCAATTTCTACCATAGCTCATATTGTCTTCAATACCAGATTTGTTATTCTCTTTTGAATTTGAAATCCCAATAGTTTCATAAGTGTTACCATAACTAGTATAAGTTGCAAGAGTTGATTTCTTACTCTGATTTGAGCTTCAAGCTTGAGAAGAGCTCTCATTGGAATAAGTAGTAGCACGTTCAAGATCTCCTTTTTTGGGCATTTGCTCAGAATTATTCATTTTGCCTCAACGACAAAATATAGCAACACTAAATATTTTGGGATTTATAATCTTTGTTTCTTCCTTATCTTGATTTGCTCTTTGCCTTTAGTTGTGGAATTTGTTGTTGTGTTTATAGAGATTTTAGACGTGCGTATGCAAATGAACATTTTTGTGAAAATGTGTCTAAATTACTAGAAAGTTTGATCAAAATTTTCTCATGTTTTCTTCAATGCCTTTCAAAATTTTTGCATTTTTGTGAAAAATACCTTAATGAAGTTTGCTTGTTCACATAGTGGTCAAAGGTTAATGAAAAGTGCCTGCAAATGCAAACTCGTGAAGATTTGTACAAATTAAGAAGTGTACATATGCAAATGAAAATTTTTGTGAAAAATGCGTCCAAATTTTAGGAAAAGTTTTACCAAATTTTTTTTAGAAAATTTTTTTTAAAAAGGTTGGGCTCACCCACAATTTAAATGTAAGGTGAAGTCTCCTTTTTTCCTAGGAGTAAACCTAGGCACCCAGGAGCTAAGATACTTTCCTAAGTACCGCGATTGTAACCACAACAAAGCGTACTTTTTAGGGATCCAATACAATATAAATAGTCATATGTCTCACCCTTTTACCAGTTGAACCTATGAGGGTTAAAGTTTTACCAAATTGTTTGAGGGTGTGGAAAGTAATAACCAAATAGGCCTATGAAATGCCCATTCGACCTGTGAAGTGCATTGGGCTTTGTCTGCCATTCTTGTTAGTTGTATATTGGGTGTATGTTACCTTGTTTTCCTTATTTTTGTAGGTTTGGTACAATTTTGTTTATTCATTCAATAATATAATAAGAGGTGACATAAATTATAAGAAATATATTTGTATTATATAAGGATATAAGTTCAATCCTGTCACCTGTTGTGAGGCCTTATTAGATAAACGATCTCGTGAGTCTCTTGTAAGTGTTCCCTAAGCCTTAAGGCTATGCCTTAGTTTGATGAGAGACCAGTACTGAATTTATTTAAATTTTTTTATACAAAAAAGAAAATAATAGAGAGTCAATTTATCATTTCTCTCTCTTTGATTGGGCTTTCAACATAAGGTTTATGAGACAAAACGCAACAAAAGTTTTAGAATGTTTAAGAAAGTATTATGAAACATTATGTACATGTATTTGTATCCCAAAAAATGTAGATGTATTTCTTGTAAAAAAATGTACATGTGTTTCTAAATAATAACCTTAAAATAAAAATATTTAAATTTAAAATATATTTTTAAAATAAAATGATGTAATTAAATTTATGAATTGTCAACATAAAAATAAGCAAAGTTATTATGCTTATAACCGTATCCTTGCGTTTATATATAATCAATAATTTGTTTATTTTAATTTATTTAGATCTATGTAGCAAAATTAATTCAAGTATATGTTGGGCCAAAGCCACAATACCACCTTAGAAATTAATAAATTATGAATATTTCAACAACTACTTATAATTGAGAAATATAGAGATTTAATAAAAAGAAAAAAATTCAAGAATTTAATTAAAAATGAATTGAAATTATTGGCCCTGCAAATTAATTGTTTTTTCTAATATTTGTTGTGCCCTTGACATCATTATTCAAAACTAATAAGTGATTTTAATAAAAAACTAATAATTGATTTTTTTTATTTTTTCTTAAGATAAAAACCATTATCTTGCATTCAAACTATTTTTTGAATTCATTTCCCTTTTTCCATCTACTCCATTGTGTGAATCAAAACGGTTCTAAGAAATTAAAATCCCAAATGATTGGAAATGAGGTTTCAATTTCAACCAAAATTTCTTAAAATTTTCTAAATGAATTGACTTGCACGTAGTCAAAGATTTATGAAATAAGTTGTATATTACTATAACTTCTACTGCTAAACATGTTATGGAATTAAGAGAGAGTTACATGAAATGTTCATGAAAAACAGAAAAAGATCACAATTTTATTTATTTTCTTTTTCTCCTCCCTACAAGCTACAATGTCCTTAGTTTAATCAATCCTTTTATAAATATTGTTTATCTTTTTATAAGTAAATTAATTTGTAGAATTAGATTTATAATTATTACTTGCGTTTCCCAGAAAAACTCTTCAGCTTTACAAAGTATGAGGATGTTCATTTTTTGCAAAAAAAAAAAAATCATTTTCTCTTCAGCGCCACAAGTAATATTACTCTATGGTATATTGCAACAGATTATAAAATAATAGAAAGGAATTGAAATAAAAATGGAATAATGGAAATATATTACCTCAAGTTAAAGGCTCAAACCCCATTATATATAGTTTAAATAAACAAGTGCTTTATGCATTACTGTGCATATTTAGAGTAGAAGGAATTGATAAAAATGAAACTAATATGATAAGAATTGACCAAATTATCTTTCATAGTAAAATGACTTAATACAATAGATATTTATCTAATTTGGATAGATTAAGAAAACTAAATAGATTACTTAATTATAACATGTGTGACATAATCTCCTTAAAATACTTCTATATAATTAAATTATATGTCAATTTATAAATTATATAAATTAATTTAGGAAAAATAATAAATATGATAGATAAATTGGATTAATATAGTACCTTTATAACTAAAACTTGAGAAATACTTACATACTTCGGTAATGCCACATCATCTGAACTATATCTAATTAAAATATAACAACTCAACACATTTTAATCTTAGTTAGCTAATGACTATATGAAATAATTTATATTCTATTTTGTTTTCAAGAATGGATCAATGGAAAATTTCATTCTAAATATGTCATAATTTTCTTTTTCTTAGTAGTGCGGACTTCCTTGTTTCCACGAACCAATTTCAATTCTCTCTCAAAAGGTTTAATGAAAATGGAAAAGGAAATAGAATGAAATTCTTCTCAAGCAAACAAAGGATTTCAGATACCCTTCTTTAGTTTCATTTCCTTTAGTCAATTTTTCTGTGAAGCAAACATGCTGCTAATTTTTTTTTAAAAAAAAGAAGTGTTATAAAATGATCAAAATAAATTGAGCGTCTCATGTATGGCAATATTTATGAAATGAGTTGTGTATTTCCACAAGAATTAATTCTTGATTAATCAACACAAGAAAGAGAATGAATTTCATGCGGTGAGAATATTATACGTTTTGGCGCGTTTGACCTTTTTTTTCTTGAAAATTTAAAAAAAGAAATTCTGAATTTGAAGTTGAGAAAGGTTGCTATTATTACTCTAATCCTAAATGTAGGAGGTTAATAATTAATTTGTTAAATAAATACATAAATAAAAGAACGCAAGATAGTATGTTCATGTATGTATGTATGTATGTATGTATGTATGTATGTATGTATGTATGTATGTATGTATGTATGTATGTATGTATGTATGTATGTATGTATGTATGTATGTATGTATGTATGTATGTATGTATGTAATACAAAACAAAACACATTCATATGTACATCATGTATCCACAAATCTTTGGGAAAAGTTCTGATTAAGGTTAGGTAGAAAAATAACATCTTAAAGGAAAGTACTTGAAATTTTAATTTCAAATTTAAATAATTTTGGAAAAAATAATAAACAAATATGTTAGGCCTATTTGGAAACTTTCTAAACCATAGTTTTAAAAAGGTTTCTAGCACAAATCTTGGTTTGGAGAAATTTAAAAACAAACAACTATTTTTATTCAAAAGTACTTGTGGACCAAATTATAGTTTAAAATCAAAGTTTTGAATAAACTACTAGGAGTAACTTTTGAAACAGTAAAAGAACTTATAGACTACCTAATTACTATTTTACCCTTATTTCCCCTCTTTCCTCTTGTCTCTCATTCTCTTTGCTTCTCCTTCTCTCTGTGAAGGCCGTTACTCGCCACCAGAGTCACCATCCACAAGTCGTTGCGTGGAGTTACCGTCCACGAGTCGCTGTAAGGAGTTACCGTCCACGAGTTGTCACCTCCATAGTTGCCATCTAGATCTGCCATCTTCCTCGCAAGGAGTCGCTACTCGTTGTTGCTAGGAGCTGCTCGATGCATTACAAAAAAATAAAGTCGCCGCTAAATACCTTTAGCAGCGACTTTTAGTCGCCGCCTATGAGACTGTCGCTTATAAATATTGGCGGAGACAGTAGGTAGTCGCCGCTGTATATCAACAATCTGTGGTGACATTTTTGTCACAATTTATTGTGCAATTTGCGGAGACAATAGTCACTGCTGAAAGTTAATATTATTATTTAAATTTTTCTCAAATTTTTCTTATATTAAAACATATAATTTAGTAATAAAAATAAAAAAAATAATAAATAACTAAATAAATCAAACTCTAATAATTGATGAATAATTTAGATCTTCCAATAAAATATCAAATTGCTTTAATTACTTAAACATATTTAAAAAGATAATAAAATTGTTTAGTTTATAAATAAATATTATATGGAAGGACCAATACTAGGAGTAGAAGAAGTAGGAGCCTGTGGTTGCCCTCTTTATATCAAGGAAGCGAATTGAGCTTGTATTCTTTCCTCCATTTGTTCCATTAATCTTTTCTCAAATTGCAAACGCTCTTCTTCCATCTTTACACGCTCTGCTGCATGCTTTTCTTCTATCTTCGCACGCTCTGCCTCCATGTTTTGTCTTTCCTCTTGAAATTTTTTATCAAACTCTTCTTGCAATTGGGCACGGACAATTTGCAAAACTGAACTATCACTAGATTAAGGGCGATTTCTCTTCCTTAAAGGTTTCGCTTCATACCCTTTCCCTCTTACATACCTTGACTTCTCCCTAAGAACAGTCGCTAATATTTCCTCAAACATCATTTGAGCATCACTCTCTAAATCTTGGTCTGATTGCTGAGAAAGTTCGTACATACGACTTTACAATGAAAACATATGAAACTATTATATTAAAAATAAAATTAAATCAAAATAAAATATAAAACTACAATGCATACATGAATATACTTAGAGTATGAGTCAGTCCATACTACTTGTCCATCTAATGTCTTCCTAGTATGCATTATCTCCCACAACTGGTCAGGAGGAATAGATTGTCCAGTAGTTGGATCTCTCTACAAAAGAATAACATACAAGAAAAATAAATAATATATTTTAAAATAAAAAAGATTAAAAACTTAAATTATAGTAGTGATAAATTGAACTTACTATAGAATAGTCAATCTCTGCAAATGATCGAGGACCATAAGTATGTTTAGTCATTAGTTTTTCTCGGTTTATAGTGTTTCTTACGCTTTTGTTCTACAAAAAAATTTGGGAATTAATAAGAATTTAATTATTAAAACAAAAAATATAATTTAGTTAAAAGGATAGTAAGGTACCTTAAACATGTCACTCTTAAAATATACTAATAACCACTCCCAATCTTGAAAACTAATAGTTTGAGGAGAATCAGTCAACCTATCCTTATCAATCTCATATTTCTTATAGTGAGAGTGTAGATTGGTCTTCTAATTTCTGAATGCTTTTTGTAAAATAATTGATATAGCTATATGAAACTTTTCTTCAGTAATTGCATCAGCAGGTTCAAATTTATCATGAAACAAATAAAGATAAACACTTTATATAATAATATAAATAAAGTAAGAAAAGTATTAAAATATGACATAAATAATACCTTTATTTTTAAAATCATATCTTGACCATATTTTTAAACAATATTCTTACAGTTACCTCCACTATCCTTGAAAGAAATTGTGGTTCTAAGTGTTAAACTACAATAATTAGAAAAGTCTCTTGCTTCGGGACCAATTGCTCTTGATATGGAATCTGAAAATTTAACTCAAATCTTCCCTCCTTGTGCGGTTTTCAAATTCGTGTTAATAGACTTATAAACTCCTCTACCCTTAGTGATTGCAGTAGAAGAGCCTATCATTCATGTTGAATTAGAACAATTAAATGTTACTTGCGATGTAAATCAATTATTATAAAATTGAAGCAAACTTACTTACACTACTATTTTGAGTATGGGGAGTAGGAGGAGAGTTGGCAAACATTTCCTTAAGTTGTTGTTGTAGTGATCGAGGTGAAATAACAGGTCTTGATTGAGATATAGAGTATGTACCTTAGCTATTTATGTTGCCATGAGATATCACAGAAAGACCTTTCCTACCTCGACCTCTCTTTAATACTGATATATCCTACAAAAATATTCATTTTATTTAGTCTCTACCTCTCTATTATATAATATAAGTTCTTATATAGAACGTATTTGACTCAACCTGCACTTTTAGAAAATTCCAACCCAAGAACGATCTGGAATAGTATAATTGAAAGTGGAATTGCCTTGCAATCAAAACCTTATATAATACAGAACAGGTGATGACCATTGCCAAGATTGCAAATAACCAAACCACTTGTAGAGAGCTACCATTTAAAGTAAGAAATACCCAATAGTAAAGAGATAGACTTGCTGCTTTTCTAATCGTTTGAGAAACATGGAAGACTGCCTTCAGTTGGTCATGGTGCAAATGGCACAATATTTTGACCCCAAATTTGAAAGAAAAGGGGGTCAGCACTGGAGATAAAAACAGTTGAATGACTGCAATAGTCAAATTGAACGAGAAAATGCCAAACTAAAAAGAGAAAATGAGATTCACAGTATTTAGTTTATAGTTTTGTGTCCAGTGGCATGTCCGTCCATAATCATTATAATTCAAACTTGTTAATTAATACCTTAAGCCCCTCCAAATTAGCAAATATCGCCATTTAGATTATAACCCAATCATGTGAACTCATACACGATGGTAGCAAACATAAAGTTTATGTTCTTAAACAGTATCAACAGAAACAATCAATAAGAAATGTAGGAATCCATCACAAAGAACGATAATATTAATCAATAAGAAATGTATTATATAAGTTCTTACAGACATTTCAAAGACTTACACACATTTCATCTCATAGTACACACATTTTAATATGATAAAATGAATATGACTTAGCATAAATTTGAACATAGCATTTGTTCACTAGGAACAAACCTACATTGTACACAAAAATAAATGTAGAACACACACAGACATTTATTTAAGATTTCTTTGAAAGTCTCATAAATGTTCATTCAAGACTGTCCCTTTTGCAAAATCATTTTCTAGGGTAAGTAGTGAAGAATTTCATTACTATCAAAACAAAAATATATAAGCTTATTACAATATAATAATCTAATCATTTAATTAACAACACAATCCTTTGCAGAAATTTTGGTTCCTCATGTCTTTGTTTTGAACTTGCATATCTATTAATTAGATCAAGCTCTTAGTTCTTGTTTTATCACTTTGAGCGCCATTTAATTTGTTATTTTCTTCACCTATTTTTGGTAAATATTTTTTTTTGCTTTGTTTTTATTTGTTAGTGGATGAAGAAGATCCAAAAGGAAGTCATTAAATTAGTGTCAATCTATGTAACATAGTCCCTTTGAATAAAAGCTAAGTTATACTAATTGGGTCCCTCTTAACTGGTAATTAAATGAAATCAATAGGGACAACTAATAATGCATGAGTTTGAATACTAATCTAAATCTTCCACATAAACAAATCAATATTATAAAATATGTAAACTATACAATTTGTAACAACCAATACTATTCAAAAACACAGAACTAAATCAACCTTAACCAAAACAACTGCTATGGGGTGTGTACTTTCTGGGGGAAAATACAAAATTAGCTAGTCCAATTTTGTTGAGCTCCTAACTCCATGGGTCTAATCTAAACATCAGGGGCCATAAAAATCCGTCTACCGTCCCCTGCCTTAACTACCATATGATACAATTCTCTAAATAGTTGCTTACCATATAATACCCATGATTAAAGCTAAGCGTGGATGCAATGGTTAAGACTTAAGACAATATTGGGGTATCTGCCTATCTTGTGACACTCAAAATCATCAATTTTCACTCTCAATGAATATAGCTTTTAACAAAACCAGAACACACAATGTTACAATACAAAAGAAAAAATATCTATAACCAGTTACAAAAAAAATCAATATTTATGAAATGAAATGCTACAGCAGTCAACAGGGAATTAACTTGGAAATATGAGGTTTTGAAAAGCTTTCGAAACGACTTGATCAAAAATGAGGATTCAGATATGCAAGCCCTTACACAATGAGAGAGCTTTATAAATGTCGCAAACAATAGACAGGAGAGAGATTAAAAAATGTCGCAAAATTGTCACAAAGCTGTCGCAAAACCGTCGATAGGAGAGAACTTCAAAAATGTCGCAAAACTGTTGCAAAACTGTTGACAAGAGAGAGCTTAAAAAAATGTTGCAAAATTGTTGCAAAACTGTTGACAGGAGAGAGCTCAACAATGCCACAGAGCGACTTGATCTACCGACCTTGCAGTTGCAGATATGGCAAAGAGGAGGAGAGAGCTTAAGCCGACAGGAAAGACCTCAAAGTTTGCAGACAGGAAACTGAACCTTAAACCCTCTTTCAATTTGAACTCTATAACCTAAACTAATAAACACTAATTACCTTCAGCGGCGACAAAAAAAAAGTCATCGCTGAAATAAAATTTTAGTGGCGACACAAAAGGTCGCCGCTAAAACTAACTTTTAGTGGCGACACAAAGGGACGCCGCTAAAACTAACTTTCAGTGGTGACAAAAAAATGTCGCTGCTAAAAGTCTTACTTTTACCAAATAATTTTAAGATAATAATCCACTTAATAAAATAATGATATGTTTTCCCCAATATATTCTTGAACTTATTAGGAAATTTTTATAAAATTTTTTGGACTAATGATAACTTCAAGTTATTTTTCTTGATTTTTCTAAGAAAATAAGCCTTTAATTACCCAAAAATAGCTATTAAATCCTTTAGGTCTCTTTTGGTGAAATAAACTCTTCCATAATTTTTCAAGCCCCTAAAATACTAATTTTATGATTTTTTTCTTAATTTTTCTTAACCCCAACATATTTTTAACCACTATTCTTTCCTTTATTCTTTCTCACAAATATCACTTATTACACTTTTTTATTTGAGAAAAATACTCTTAAACTCAATAATACCTTATCAATCATTTTAATAAAAGTTTGGATGTTATATAAAATGCAATAGGAGCATATATTATTTAAAATACTCTTATTTGAATGTACATATGTATTCTACGTTCATTCTTTCTCCTGCTCCCTACATTAACTCTCATGCACACATCTCTGTGTCTCTATCTCCTCCCTCACATTGTCTCTAACACACAGATATTAACTTTCATGCTCATTGATACACATTTATAATATATATCTCATGCATATACCCCTACTTCATCTCCTTCTTTCACAAACATTATATTATTAACTATATAATCTCTCCTTACTATAATAACATGTCAAATTTATTTATTTATTTTTTTAAAATGATATTATTCAATAATTTAATTCTATATAATAGATAGTTGCTTTAGACCCTTTAAATTAATGTATGCAGACTTTTAGAGCCGATAATTGTCGTCGCTAAAGAGTATAAAAGTCGCTGTTGAATCAAACTTTCTGTGGGGACGAAATAATGTCACTGCTGAAAGTCTTACTTTAAGCGGCGATAACATATTGTCGCCGCGGAAAATCTTACTCTCAGACAAAATTGGTTATGCTTCAGTCTAAAGTTCTAGGTCAATGGGAATATATGGATGTTATGTAAGGAATTGGAAGACACGCAGCGGAAATTAATTTAAAAAATTTTTTCCCATTCCTTGCCAGGATCTACCGTATGTGTTTAAGTCAAGTGGAAAGAAGCATTACCCTTGGTGTTCCTCAGCGACTTCCACAGCTTCTCTCCGCGACTGGTGATCTCTTTTCGATCGCAAGAAGATGTCCACAGTGTTCCAACCACAAACGATGTGCTAGCGTCTCCTGTCCCTCCAAGGCTCTATCAAGAATTTGTCTTCTCCGTCTCTACTTCAGCAGTTTCTTATCTGCAAACCTTTTGCAGATTCTGTTTGGCCTTTTGTGTTATGTGTTGTGTGTTGTGTGCCAAAAATGTAGCTCCTAAAATCAGATATATAGGATGCTTTGCGTTTTTCTCAACCGAATTGGATCTTGGAATTAATCTATATTAATTCTAAAATTAATACAATATCACATATTGTATAATTTGATAAGAAACTAATTAAATAAATAATGTTTATATTAAATCCGTCCCACAGATTTAATTCACCTATTTATTTAATTTAAATAAAGATAAGATTGGACTATATTTAATTTATTTTCATAAATCAAATTTGAGATATCCTACCAATTTGAATTTCAAATTCAAACGTGATAGAGATTTAATTTATCTTTATAAATTAAATCTTGTAAATATCTCTTATATGAGATATCCTATCAATTTGAATTTCAAATTCAAACGTGATAGAGATTTAATTTATACTTATAAATTAAATCCTATATATCCCTTATATATAATATACATATACGAATATAAATATAAATAAATATATACATCAACCCTGGATCATTCATTGAATCTAGACACGTCTTAGATTCAATGAATCTGGACATCATAGCTCGTGTTGGGCTATTTTGTGTGCGAGCCTGTAGGCCCATATGAAGTTGACAGTGGGTCATTTGCTATACTGGCCCACAAGTCACAAGCGGTCTCTAGCAAGACATAACGACTACCCAAATCATATGAGGATCGATAAACGATGTAACCTTTTATACAACCATATCATTTCCCTTCTGTCACGCGATATTTTAGACATGGATGAGGCATGGATAATGTCATCCTCCTATTCCTGACCGTTACTTTCTCGATCCCTGAGTAGTCTGACTATAGAAATGGAACTACCTTTCCATTACAGTATGGCCATACATTTCTCAGACTCACTCATCGAGGGGCCCAGTAATATCTCTCTACGAATGTGAGGGACAAATTCCATCTTGACCATTCACATTCCTCCGCATGAAAAACCACTAAGCCCGAACATAGTCTTTATGATCACTCGGTCAAAAGTGACTTTTGACTAAGTCAAAGCTGAGCATTTGTCATGTAGGAATCCATGATGATCTCAAGTCAAAGGGCATAGTGACATGGTTTGTATATGAGAGAAGCTTATGAAATAACCCATGCAACTCTCTCATAGCGGGTCGATCTAACACCTTGTACTCTTACATGTGCCTATGACTTTGATTTATATCTCTATACGTCTTCAAAGTCATACTGGTCTTATTTCATCTCTTCTCCCGCACAGATGATCGACTAGGGATATTTAGGATAAGATCATGAATTATCCAAGGATGGTCATCACAGTAAACATGCAAATAATATGATAACACAATTGATAAACTCATAAATCAATAATGTTTATAAGACAATGATTGGCCCCTAGGGCACGTTTTCTAACATGTTATGCATATGGTGGTTTTGCTACTGATAAAGTTCTAGCTCAATGGAGAATATATCCCAACAAAACTTGTTAGGCCTCCTAGAAGACCTACGACTACAAGGGTTGAATCATAATTCCAAAATAAAAAGATACACCAATGCTGGTTTGAATCATACTCTAATCATGTAAATGGTTTAGTGTATTGACCATGTTGGTTTTTGGTTAATGGCTATGTTGATTTTTCTTGAATGGTCATGTTGGTTATAGGTTAGTGGGCATGTTGGTTTTTGGTTAATGCATAAACTAAAGTTGTTATTTTTTTGTAAAAAGTGTATAGTCAATTTGAAGATCGTTGGATGATGTCATTGACAAGGGAAAATTATGTGGAAGCATCATGCTAATGCTTACTTGTCACTGAACTTGTGTAATTCAATTATTGTAACATACTTGTTAGTTTTTTGTTAATGACTACTCTGAAGTTGTTATTGTATATTCTAGAGTTGTTAGTATGTATATATTATTCATTATGTTAATACCTATATTATTCTAGTCAATATGTATATCATTATAATTAATAGTACATACATATTTTTTGAGTAGTAAATGTTAATTTGGATTCTAAATAATGACTTGGTAATACTGAATCTATTGTTGGTAACCCTTATTTTATTGTTGTTAATCCCTATATCGTTCTACTTAATAATGCCTATATATTCTAAATAATAACTTAGTAATATCGAATCTATTGTTGGTAATACCTATTTCATTGTTGTTAATACATATATAGTATTTCACGATGCATTGTATCATTTTAATTTTGTTTATAGGTTTTCTATCTTTGATCTTTTCAAAAAGATGTTTTCTAATGAGGTAATAGAATATTATTCAATCGATTTTAAAATACTTCCACTTTTAGTCTTGTTTATTTTTCTGATCCTTCAGTTTTAATGGTTAGGAATAGCATTTAAAACATATCTCGAGTTAAAATTAATGCTAAAATAGACAAAACTCCTTAACTTTAGTTCAGTGGTACATAATATCCCTAATCTTTAAAATTGTAAATAAGGACCTCTATGTTTTATGTTTTAATTATTAAGACCCTATCATTTAAATTGCCATTAAAATTAATAGTTTTTACTATGTCATAATTTTTATATTTTTAATTATATATCACTTCATTTTAAAAAAAATAACATTTGGCACTTGACATATAATTTTAGTTTTTTTCAAATACTTATATATAAAATATTTAAATAATATTTTATATTTGACATGTAATTTAAATATTTTCTAAATATTTAAAAATATAAAATACTTAAAAAGTATTTAAAATATTTATTTGACAATGTTTAAATAAAAAATATAAACTACTTAAAATTATATGTAAATTGCTAAGTGTTCTTTTTTGAATGACGTGATATATAATAAAAAATATAAAATTTATGATATGACAAAAATTATTAACTTTAACGACAATTTATAAGGAACTAATTAATTGTTTATTTTTCTAGAATAACTATAAATAATTAATTGGTTACTTAAATTATGTCTTTTCTCTGTTAATTTATCGCCTTTCTGTTAAAGCCATTTCTTGTCAAAGATTTTTGGCTATGAATCTTATGCGTAATGATAAATCTTTGATGAGCACCCAAACCAATTTCCTTACCACAATATGTGTCTTATTTTTAATTTGTTTAAAAATTCATAAAATATTTTTATCTATTTATTTTGATGAGCAGATTTTCTTTATTTTTATTATTTATTTCAACTGAATCAAATAAGCTTAAGCATGATAAAGAAGAATTTCTATCTATGTGTATAAGAGAACATGAAGCTGTTGGTTCTATCAAGGCCGGATTCACTCCTATTTCTTCTTTTTTTTTCTTTTTTAAGAATTCATAAACCATTTAAAATATTTTATTAGCACAAATCAATAGATTTGTTTGCCAAGTAATTTAATAAACCAAACTACTTAATACACCTTGAGACAATACCTTACATTTATTTATCCCACAAATTTAAAAGAAGTAAATAAAATAAAGACTTTATAAAACTTTATATTCCTTCCTGTATCATACTCCCCATACAGTTTAAACCTGCATTAAAATTAAACAAATAAATAAAATCATCACAAAAAAAGTGTTAAACTCCTTTTTTTGGCCATGTTTAATTTTACTTTTTATGCCCACTAATCAACCTCATGATGGGCATACATTAGTCAAGATGGTTAAATTTTGCCTTTTATTGTGTTTATTAGATGAGGTAAAATTGACTTCTTAAAAAATGATGGTTTTCATGAAGGAAGAGAGTTTTCCTATTCTTATGTTAAATCAAATGGACCAAATTAAAACATTTCAATTTAAATGGGGTTAGAAAATTTTAATAAAGAGAAATTATAAGGAAAATTAGTTGAAAACTTTCATCTCAACTTCTCCATTTGTATTTAACTCGAACTCATTAAAACTTGTAAGAGTGTACAAAAGAATGATACAACAATGAACCTTATTTCATTAAAGGCGATCACTATAATATTATTGTATTTTATTGATAATAAAATATGTCCGAGTACATTGTTAAACAATCTTATTCAATAAGTTTAATAAAAATAATGAATTACGTGACATTTGAATGAGTTATAACTATTCAATTTTGGCCATAGCTAATATTGTCTCCAATATCAGATTTCTTGCTCTTGCTCAAGTTTGAAGTTTCAGTGGTTCTATATAAGTATTACCACAACCAGCAAGCTCTTCGAGAGTTGACTTCTTGCTCTTACTCGAGTTTGAAGTTTCATTGGTTCTATAAGTATTACCACAACCAGCAAGCTCTTCGAGAGTTGACTTCTTGCTCTTGCTCGAGTTTGAAGTTTGATTGGTTCTATAAGTATTACCACAACCAGCAAGCTCTTCGAGAGTTGACTTCTTGCTCTTGTTTGAACTTGAAGCTTGTGAAGAACCTTTTATAAGAATTACCACATCCCATATATTCTCCAATATCTTCCCTTTTTGGCCTTTGAGGAGAATCACTCAGTCTGCCTCAATAATATATATATATATATATATATATATATATTGGGATTTATAATGTTTGTTGGTTTCTTCCTAATCTTGTATGTATATTTTACTCTTTGCCTTAAAAAAAAAAATCCCTGTAATTTTTTTCTTTTTATAATGTCTAGTTATTCAGGTGTATGTGGAAGTGAAATCACAATTTTTTTTTAAATGAAGTGAAATTATAGGACCTGTATATTAATTATCCTTAATTTAATCAAGTCAAATTCCCTTTATATAATGTTATTTATCTTTTTATAAGTAAAATTTTGAGAAAATTAGAAAAAGTTCCCTATTGAAAATTTTATTAGTAAAAATGACCTAAATTAAAATATTGGTACTCTATGCATATAAAATTTACAAAATACCGGTACTTTGTGTGTGTAAAAATTTATCAAGACATTCTCACCTATAAAATTTTTAATGGAAGACTTTTTTCCAATTTTTTTCTAAATTTTTTAAATAGAATTAGGATTTTTTTTCTTTTCTTCTACTTTCCCATAAAGCTAATTTTTCAACAAAATAAGAAATTGATTTACTCTTTAGCTACACAATATTACTCTAGCTACATAACTCGCAAAACTTTTCCGTAGACTCGGTATCCATCTCCCTCTTATAGGCAATGAAGGAAGTAAGATGTTCTATGTCCCATGTTTTTATTTGTCTAGCTTGAGTTAACGAATGAATTTATATTTCATAAAAAACAAAAGATTTCAAATATGTCAATTCATTTCCATTTCCTTTAGTTCGTTTTTCGTAGAAGCAAACATGGTGCTAGTTCTTTTTAAGCAATTCTAAAATGATAAAGAAATAGGGTACTTCATTTTCATTTCCTTTAGCAAGATTTATGAAAGGGTTAATATACACAGAAAACAAAGTAAAAATAATATTGTAACTTTCATTTATTTTCTTAAACATAACTTTATTATCTGAAACATAACAAATTTATAAATTTAAATATGAACAATCTAAATTAAATTTTATTGATCATATCTCAATGCTGCTTGTGCTTGTCATGAATATCAAAACTAAATCCTATTAAGACTAGATTCACTCCTCTATTTTGCCTTTTCTATTGTGTTTTTAAGAATTAGTAGAGCATTTAAAATATGTGAATTTAGAGATCAAATTGGGGAAATCAATAGATCTTCTACCCCAATAATTTAATATTTTGTATTCAAACAATTTCAATTTTTAATTACAGTTGAGTAAAATATTATATTAAGATGATAATTAATTACAATTATGTATATATCAATGAGAGGGTTAGTTAGTCACAATATAAACTCATGATCAATAATTTTAACAAAAACAGTCCTATACTCATATAAAGACCATATCATATATTATTTTAATCAAATAATTTGTTTTATTTATCCAAGGGATGATGGAAATCATTAAACAAGTATAGTTGACAATTTTTAACTAGTTTCTTTCTTTTTGCCATCCAAATTACTTAATAAACTCAGGGACAATAACTTACATTTATTTATACCACATATTTAAAAGAAGTAAATAAAAACAAATTCCTAAAACTTGATATTCCTTTCAGCATCATAGTTCCCAGTTTGCTTACACCTGCATGTAAATTAAAAAGAAAAGACATCAAATAAAATAATAACAAAAAAGTGTTGAAACTCCTAATTAATTAGTCCTTTTTAATTGTTTTTCCCAATCACTTATCATCCTCATTATGGGAGCATTAAAATTTGTCTCTTTTATTAGCTAAAACTAGCTTTCTTGAAAAATAAAGGTTTTCACATGGAAGAGAGTTTTCCTATTCTCATGTTAAAATAAATGGACCAAACTCTTTGTTTGGCTTGAGGAGAATGGAAGGAGGAGAAAGAACGGAAAATTTTATCCAGTTTGATTTAAAAGAAGAAAAAAAGATAAGTGGAGTTACAAATTTTTAATAAAGAAAAAAACTTTCAACCCCATTATTTCTCTATTTTTAATCAAACTCGATAAAGTTTTTCATTTCTCCCTTTCTCCTTGAACAAAAATGAAGAGTTAGAAAATTTAAAGCTCATCAAAGTATGTTAAAACAACAATAAACCTTATTTTACAAAGTGGTGTTAGTTATATAGATTATATATATATATATAGACAATGTCATTGTGTTCTATTAATAACAATTTTTTAATATCTCATAAACCAAAAATATCATTCAATAAATATAATAAAAGTAACAAATTACTTGACATATGAATAGGTTGTAATTGTTCAATTTTGGCTATAGCTGGCATTGCTTTCAATATCAGATTTCTTATTCTCAGTTGAGTTTGAAGTCTCTGCAGTTTCACGAGTGTTGCCATAACTAACATGTTTAATAAGAGTTGATTTCTCACTCTCGTTTAAGTTTGAATCTTGGAAAGAGCTCTCATAGGAATCACCATACCCCATAAGGTCTTCAAGATCTTCCTTTTTGGGCCTTTGTTGAAAATCACTCATTTTGCCTCAACAAAACAAATAAAATATATATATATAGCAACACTAAATATTTTGGGATTTATAATTTTTGTTTCTTCCTTATCTTATTTTATTCTTTGCCTTCAATTGTGGAATTTGTTGTTGTATTTATAGAGATTTTAAACGTGTGTAAGCAAATGAATATTTTTGTGAAAATGTGTCTAAATTACTTGAAAGTTTGATCAAAATTTTCTCAAGTTTTCTTCAAAGCCTTTAAAATTTTTTGCGTTTTTGTGAAAATCCCTTAATGAAGTTTGCTTGTTCATCTAATGGTCAAAGGTAAACGAAAATTGCCTGCAAATGCAAATTCTGCGAAGATTTGTACAAATTAAGAAGTGTATATATACAAATGAAAATTTTGTGAAAAACGCATCTAAATTTCATCAAATTAAATGTTTCATCAAAATGGTTTAAAGGTTTTAAGACGTAACGCCATAAAAGTTTTAGAAGTTTTATGAAAATTCTATCGAATAGCTTATAACGTAACGTCTATGTTTATCTTAATACTTAAATTATGTAATCCATGGAAAAAAAAGTTTTAGAAGCTCTACATAATTCATCAAAATTGATTTTTGTTTTCATGACAAATATATCAATATATATAATAGTTAGAAAAAATTAATTTATTAGTCCTTATTGTTTCACAAATTAGATATGTTATTTTGATTTCTGTTTCACAAACTAGATATGTGATTTTGATTTCTTTTGATTTCGTCATTTTAGTGCGTGTTATCATCATTTTTTAATTACAGTTTATGTGAATACAAAATAAAAAGAGGTTTTTATATCGAATTTATCACGTTTTAATTTATTTCTTTTCTTTTTCTCCTCCCTTCAATCTCTTTAATCTATTCATGTCGAATTTCAATGTCAAATACCTTTTATACATTTTTTTTTATATTTTTATAAGTAAAAACTAGTAATTGATTTTTTTGTTTCTTCAATAAGATAAAAAAACATTACTTTGCATTCAAACTCCTTTTTTTAAAAAAACAAAATTCCTTTCCCTTGTGTGAATCAAACAAGTTCTAAAAAAAATTAAAATTCAAAATGAGTAAAAATAAGATTTCAGTTTCAACCAAAATTTCTTGAACTTTTTAAAATGAGCTTTTTTGTTCAAACAAATTTCTAAATGAAGTTGATTTGCAAATAGTTAAAGATTATTTATGAAATGGGTTGTATATTACAATAACTTCTACTGCTAAATATGTTATGAAATTAAGATAGAATTTATGAGATGTTCATGAAAAAGAGTGGCATATTTTTCACAAGATATATGAATATATATATATATATATATATGCACCTATCACAGTTTTATTTATTTTGTTTTTTCTTACTTACAAGATACAGTGTCCTTAATTAAATGAAGTAAAATTTCAAAGTTAAATTCCCTTTATATAATATTGTTTATTTTTTATATGTAAACTTTAGAAAATTGTAAAAGGACCTCGATTAAAAATTTTATTGATGAGAATGACCTAAATCATAATATTGATGCTTTATGCATATAAAATTTGTAAAGTACAAATAAGTATTCAGTGTGTAAACATTTATTAGGACCTTCTCATCTATAAAATTTTCCATGGAGGACTTTTGTCCAATTTTTTTCTAAAATTTTTTAATTAGAATTAGAATTGTTAATTTTCTTTTACTTTCCCAAAAAGTTGATTTTTCAAACAAAAAAAAAAAGATTTACTCTTCGTCCACGCAAGAAACATTACTCTATGGTATATTTGACATTGCAATCAAATAATATTAAAATCTCTCATCTCCCCTCAGTTTTCATCCCTTTTATTAAAATCTCTTTCATTTATTTTGTTAAGTCAAAAAGACCCTACAGAATAATGTAAACATGAACACAAATTAAAATGAAATGGAATGATATTAAATAATTTTTTTTCACATTACTATGCTTAATAGAGTAGAACAAAGATAAAAATCAAACCAATATAATAAGAATATACTAAAAAACTATAATTAACAAACTATGAGGAAATGCACTAAAATGACATAATAAAAAGAAATCAAAATCACAGGATCTAATTTGTGAAACAATAAGGACTAATGAATTCATTTTTTCTAACTATTATATATATTGGTATATTTGTCATAAAAAATCAATTTTGATGAATTATGTCAAATTTCTAAAACTTCTTTTTTCATGGATTATAGAATTTAAGTTTTAAGATAAACATTAACGTTACGTTATAAGTTATTTAGAAATAAATGCACATAATGTTTCATAAAACTCTTAACCAATATTTAATAGAACTTTCATAAACCTGCTAAAACTTTTATTGCGTTATGTCTTGAAACCTTCAAACCATTTTGATAAAGTATTTAATTTGATGAAATTTGGATGCATTTTTCACAAAGATTTCATTTGCATACATACACTTCTTAATTTGTTCCAAATCTTCGCAAAAGTTTGCATTTGGAGACACTTTTCATTAACCTTTGACCATTATGTGAATAAGCAAACTTTCTAGTAATTTAGACAATTTGCAAAAAAAATGTTCATTTGCGTACACACGTCTAAATTCCACAACTGAAAGCAAAGAGCAAAATAAGATAAGGAAGAAACAAAAAGTATAAATCCTAAAATATTTAGTGTTGCTATATTTTGTTGTTGAGGTAAAATGAGTTATTATCAATAAAGACCCAAAAAGGAAGATCTTGAAGACTTTATGGGGTATCGTGATTCCCATGAGAGCTCATCTCCAGCTTCAAGCTCAAATCTGAGCGAGAAATCAATTCTTGTTGAGCATGTAAGTTATGATGACACTTATCTTTGAGACTTTAAACTTAAGAGAGAGTAAAAAAATCTAATATTGAAGACAATACCAACTATGGTCGAAATTAAAGAATTATAACCCACTGATATGTAGCAAATTTGTTACTTTTATTATACTTATTGAATGTAATCTTTTGATTGATCATATATGAAAACAATTTGGTCTTTATATACCACAATGGCGTCATATATATAATCTATATAGTGAATCTCATTTATTGAGATATTGTTTGATGTTGGTGTATTATACTTTCATATGTTTTAAATTTCATGACCCTTTACTTTTGTTTGAGGGGAATGGATGTAAAAGGGAGAGATGGAAATTTTTTATCAATTTCAATTTAAATTTTATATGTTGAAAGTTGTCAACTAATTTTCTTTACAGTTTTCAATTTAAAACTGTAAGCTATTCTTGTTTAATGTTTATCCATAATTACCATCAATATCATTCCTTAGATAAATAAAATAAATTAATTGATTAAAATAATGAATGATATAGTCTTTATTATGAGTTTATTATAATATAAATAATTACCACTAATTATGAAACGAATGATTTACTTGATATTTTACTATGAAAGATAACTTGGTCAATTCTTCTTATATATTGGTTTCATTTTTATTATTCTTCTACTCTATTAAGTATAGTAATGTAAAAAAACACTATTTTCTTATTTAAAATCTATGCTAATGAATGTTACAAGAAAATGTATTCTAAAGAGGTTGTAGGTAATATCATTCCATTCTATTTTAATTTATGTTCATGTTTATATACTTTTAATTGTATGTTTGGCTCAACAAAAGGGAAGGGAAGGGAAGGGAAGGGAAGGTGAGAGGAAGGGAAGGAAGAATTTTTAATATCACCTTATTGCAATATACTCCATTCGGTTCTTAATATAAGAGTTAAATAACTAATTTATGTAGATTAAGAAGATTAGTTAAATTATTTATAACAAATATGATTTAATTTCCTTATAATATAATTCCTAATCATGTGCATTATTACTACCCATTAATGGGACCCTATTATACCATGGGAAATCAATAGAGTTTAGGGGAAAAAATTATAAAATTCAAAGACAAAATGAACTGGGGTTATATATTTAGAATTAAAATAATCCTCTTGTATAGTTTTTATGACATGGAATAATATTAATTGGGTGATTGAAGAATGTCCTCCTAAAACTTTTATAGGTGAAAAAACTTGATAAATTTTATGCATACAAAGATTTCACTACTCTACAAATTTTGTATAAATAGAGTATCAATATCATGATTTATATTTTTCTCATTAATAAAATTTTTAATAGGGGATTTTTTTCTAATTTTATCAAAATTTCACTTATAAGTGTTGGGCTGACGAAGCCCTAAAGTTGGAAGCAAACTTATATTATTATTATTGATTGAATATGAAACTGCACATATATAAATACACTATTACTATGGATCTAAACCAATTGTCATATGTTTAAACCAATTGGGCCTATTGGGCTTATTACTAATATTCCTAAGTCTATCACTCCCCTCAAGTTGGGTGCTAAAAACATCAATAGCTCTCGACTTGCTGAGAAATTTATTCTGCAAATCTCTCCCAATTGTCTTAGTTAATATATCAGCTTCCTATTCTCCTGACTTTACACGCTATAAATCAATAAGTTTCCCTTGTACCTTTTCCCTAATGAAATGACAATCCACTTTAATATGTTTAGTTCTCTCATGAAATACAGGATTGTTGGTAATATGGATAGCTGATTTGCTATCACAATAAACATTCACTGTATTTAAAACTTCAATATTTAACTCTTTCATTAATCCTACTACCCACACAATCTCTGACATAGCCATTACCAATACTCGGTATTCAGCTTCAGTAGATGATCTTAAAGTGGTGTTCTGCTTTTTAGTCTTTCACATAATGAGTGAGTTCTCCAACTTCAACAAATATCATGTAATTGATTTTCTTGTGGTTGCACGTGAAACCTAATCAAAATCAAAATAACAGCTAAGGGATTTATCTCCATCTGCACTTATCAAGATCCCCAGTCTAGGTTTTTTCTTCAGGTATCTTACTACTACCTTTGCTGCAGCCATGTGTGCTTTCATTAGCATATGCATATATTGGCTAAGCACCTACACAGCAAAACAAATATTAGGGCAAGTTGATATCAAATATATCAAGCGTCCCACCAATCTTCTATAACTCCCTGGATCTTTCAATAGGTTTGTATCCTTATCCTTTCCTTCTTCAAATGCCCTGAGTTTCAAAGTTTGGAGACATAGGGACACTCAATGGTTTACAACCACTTAGCCCTGTATCTGCAAGTAAGTCTAACACATATTTCCTCTAAGACAAAAGCACACCTTTCTTAGATCTACCAATCTCAATTCCAAGGAAGTATTTCATCAAACCTAGATCTCTTATTTTAAAAGCATTGTGTAGATAGTCTTTATCTTCTTTTATCCCATTTTTACAACTACCAGTAATTAACAAATCATCCACATAAACAAGTATGGTTACTATACCATCTGAAAAACATTTGAAAAATAATGCATAATCATTTTTGTATTGAGTAAAACCTCCTACAATTAATGATAATGTCAACTTACAATTCCACTGTCTAGAGGCTTGTTTAAGCCCCCATACAGTAATTTCTTCAATTTATAGACCATGTTGTTCTTCTTAGGCTGAAAGCCTTGCAGTATAGTCATGTAAACCTCTTCTTCTAAATCTCCCTGCAAGAAAGCATTATAAACATCCATATGATATAAGTTCCAGTCATTTATCATAGCCATTTTAAGAATCAACCTCACTGTTATCATTTTTACAACTAAAGAAAATGTCTCATGTAATCACTCCTTCGTTTTGATTATACCCTTTAGCTACCAATCGAGCTTTAAACTTATCTATATCATCATTTGATTTGTACTTAATTCGAAAAAGTCATTTACATCCTATAGGTTTCTTTTCTTTAGGCAATGGGACTATTTCCCATGTGTGATTGCTTTCAAGAGCTTCCATCTCTATTCTCATTACTTTTACCCATTAATCATTTCTTATTGCTTCTTCATAGGTTCTAGGTTATGGAACATAATCAATTTTGCACAAATAACATAAATAAGAAGGCGGAATACTTTGATATGTCATATATTTATTTATGGGATATAAGTAGGCATTCTGATTACTCTCCTGTTGATCAGTTGCAGTCAAGTTAATACATAATCCTTAGACCAAATAGGTGGCTTTCTATCCCTATTAGACTTGACCCTAGGCTGAACAACACAAGTATTGTCATTTATTAAACTCTCTTCTATGTTACTATTTTCTTCCTATACCTGTTCTTCCCCTACACGTTCTATTCCTCTGGGTTTATCCAATTTGATCAATTCATCATCAAATAAAAATAGTTCTCTTGTTTCTTTACTCACTCCCCCTTGATCCAAGGTTGAGCTTTCATTGAAAGGGAATTTATTCTCTATGAATCCCATGAACCATTGAGTATTTGAACGCACTGAGCCCGAAGCCATTAGGCCAAGGGCACGTATGCCTGGGTATCACAACAACTCTCAACAACAGATATCTCAGCTCTCACATCGATAAAGAACATAGCAAAATACGATACTTGGTGTGAATTACAGAATCCCGTGAACCATTAAAAAAATTAGTGAACATGATATCTTGTCAAAATGTTCTTGAAGGTCTTTCCATAACATACTTGCCTCATGGTAGAAAATAACCCTATTACCTATTTCCTTGGAGACAGAGTTGAGCAACTAGGCAAGCACAATAGCATTGCATTGCTCCCACTGCTCTTGCAGTACGTCCTCTTGAGATTCTTTGCTACAAGTCCCGTTTACGAACCTGAGCTTCCGTTTTTCCCTCAGTGCAATTCGCATAGCACGACTCCATATGGTATAATTTTCACTTTCAATTAGCACATGGGGAATAATCGCAGTTCCTTATGTGTCTAAAGCGTGGAGATACAGAGGATGGGTGAAACTGATTGCAGATTCCCTGGTGGTGTGTTTATCTCCTATCGATTATGTGGGTGTATCTTTCTTGTTGATTTAATCGATGATACTTTACCGATTCAGTGGATGTAGATTGGATTTCTAGAATATGTGCATAATGGATTTTTGGAATCTGCGCAGAAGCCTTTCGAGAATGTCGTGACTGTGCGTTACTAATGTGGACTCATGCTAATTAGGGTTACCTCATCAACTCGATGGCTGCATCTTGGTTTCTAGGTTTATGCTCTAACAGCTCAATCTTAACCCATCGAGTTTTTGCATTCTTCTTGCTTTTCTATCATAAGTCTTGTGTTTTCTGGGTATGATTCTTGAATCCCAACTAGCTCTGGTACCATGTTGGGCTGACGAAGCCCTGAAGTTGGAAGCAAACTTATATTATTATTATGATTGAATATGAAACTACACACACACACACACATATATACACTATTAGTGATATATCTAAACCAATTGTCATATGTTTAAACCAATTAGGCCTATTGGGCTTATTACAAATATTCCTAAGTCCATCAAAAAGTTAAACAATATTATATAAAAGGAATTTAACTTTGAAATTTGACTTGATTAAATTGAGGACATTGTACGTTGTAGGGAGGAGAATAAGAAAATAAATAAAACTATGATCGGCATATATTATAAATTAAAAAAAAATGCTTTTTCATGAATATTTCATAAACTCCCTCTTAATTTAATATCATAACATGTTTAGCAGTAGAAGTTATAGTAATATGCAACCCATTTCATAAATAATCTTTGACTTCGTGCAATTCAAGTCATTTAAAAAATTTGAACAAATTTTAGTTGAAACTGAACTCTTATTTCCACTCATCTAAGATTTTGATGCCCACAATGGAGTAGTATGAAAAGGAGAAAGAGTTTTTTTTTTACAAAAAAAAAGCTTAAATGCAAAATAATATTTTTTATCTATATGAAAAACATAAAAGTCAATTATTAGTGTTGTATAATGATTCCAAGTGCACAATAAACATTAAAAAAATAATTAATATGCAAGGTCCTATAATTCCACTTCATTTAAAAAAAAATTGTAATTTCACTTCAACATACACCTAAATAACTAGACCGTATAAAAAGAAAAAAATTACATGATTGAATTTGTGAAACAATAAGGAGTGATGAATTATTATTTTTCCTAAATGTCATCTATCTTGATATATTTGTCATGAAAAAAAATAAGGAGTTTAACATTTTTTGTGATGAATTTATTTATCTTTTTTATTTAATTTTGATGCAGGTTCAAACTGTCGGGGCTCTGATATAGGAAGGAATATTAAGTTCTATAAAAAAAAATTATTTTATTTACTTCTTTTAAATTTGTGGTATAAGTAAATGTAAGGTATTGTCTCAAGGTTTATTATGTAGTTTGGTTGGCAAGAAAAAAAATACAGTTGCTTGAAATTGTCAGCTATTCCTTTTTAATGTGGAATTATTTTTTGATTGATTAAAATAATATATTATATAGTCTTTATATGGTTGCCATTCTTAAAATTATTAATCATAAGTTTATGTGATTAATTAATTATTATAATTTTACCATAATGAAAAATTTACCATCCATGTCATTAATTAGTATATGAATGGTTACAAGTAATTATCGTCTAAATTTAATATTTTACTTAATTGTAACTAACAGTTGATGAAAAGAAGTTACCGAGTAAATTATTCCAGAAAAATAAAAACAAAAAAGGACGCAAGGTCTAGGGAAGTGTTACTTTATTAGAAAATGTAAAAATCTTTTATATTTTGAGTCTTGTTAGGGATACTTTAACTAAATAAATAAAGAAAAAAGAAACTAGATAGTATGTTCATGTATGTATGTAATACAAAACACATTCATATGTACATCATGTAGCCACAAATCTTTGGAAAAGGTTCTGATTAAGGTTAGGAAGAAAAATAATATCTTAAAGGAAAATAATTAAATTTTAATTTCAAATTTAAATAATTTTGAAAAAATAATAAATAAGTATGTTATATGTGTTTATAATTGTTTTGAGTAATGCGTTTGTCTAAAAGTTTGCTAAATAAGTAAATATTAAATATGATAAAAAAATTCAAATTAATCTATGTGTTAAATGCTTTTTAACAACATATGAAATAATTATTTAAAAATTCTACACAAACATTTATCTAAATTGAAAATTATACTACAAAAATGGTTCCTTCAATTTGACCCAAAATTAAAAATTATATTACACAAACATTTATCATGCAAATATTGGGTTTTCAAGATTTGGGTGTTTGTGGTCCAAAATATATGCCTGCTAACATTGTCCCTTGAATATGACATTTCTGCATAATGACTAATATTATATTATTAAGTGAATCTTGTATCGTTATAATTACATACAAAATATAATCTAAAAATATATATTATTAATTATATAGGAAATATATGTATGGTCAAATAGATGTAATGTTCATGTATATTTCATTTATATAGACACAACCCATTTTCCCCCTTCAATCTGTTTACAACATCATACATGCATACCTGCACATATTATATATGCTATATAAATCATTCATTCACTAATATTATTTAGCTAAATTTATCTTTTAAACTTTCTTATGAACATCTTCATAACCTTCTTTTCCTTTTAAGAGACAATTTAATGAGAAAATGTTAATTTAAAAAATGAGAGTACTCCCCATTTACAGTAACAACTTACCAGCCCAGCCACCTCTGCCACCGCTCCCAAATTTCTCTTGTCACATGAGTTCGACCTGATCTGAAGCACTCCACTCCACATCATCCTTGTTCCCTTCCTCACTCACACCTTCATCATTGTTTCTTCACAACACTCTTCTCTCGAGAGCCTACATTCCTCTCTAAACAAGTCATCAACGACTGTGTACTAAATTTACAACCCAGACCCACACCTGGTGGGTTAGCCCACTTTTTTTTTTTACTTTATTAGTTTTTACTATTTATATTATACTTTATTAATTTTAGAGTCCCAAACAAGTTAAGGTTTATATTATACTTCATTTATATTAACTTTATCTTATTGAGTCATTTATTTATATATATATTATTTTATTATTATTTTACTTATAACAGATTTATCTACGGATAGTGATAAAATTAAAAAAATAAATATTTTGACAATTTTATATCATACTTTGAATTTAATTAATATTGATACATATAATTTTTTTAAAAAAATATATATGAAAATATTTTTTTTAAAAAAAGATATATATAAATAATTTTTTTTAAAAAATAAAAACTAGCCTGCCAACCTGCCATGGCGGCCTCGGGTTGGTATAATACCAACTCGCCTGAAAGCGAACCTCTTAAGATTGGCCCGTTTTCAATCCAACCGTAATGGGTCAACCCGTATCCGGCAAGTTACCCGCATTACCACCTCTAACAAAACACATTCATATGTACATCATGCCTCCACAAATCTTTGGGAAAAGTTCTGATTAAGGTTAGGAAGAAAAAGAATATCTTAAAGGAAAATACTTAAATTTTAATTTCAAATTTAAACAATTTAAAAAAACAATAAATAAATATGTCATATGTGTTTATACTTGTTTTGTGTAATGCATTTGTCTAAAAGATTGCTAAATAAGTAAATACTAAATATGATAAAAAAATTAAAGTTAATCTATGTGTTAAATGCTTTCTAACATCATATGAAATAATTATTTAAAAATTCCGCACAAACATTTATCAAAATTGAAAATTAGTTGTCTCTTGAATATGACATTTCTGCATAATAGTTGATATTATTTTTTTGTACAAAAAAGTTGATATTATTTTTTTGGCAAAAAAGTTGATATTATTTTTTTGGCAAAAAAATGGCTAATATTATATAAATAAGTGAATCATATATCGGCATACATAAGTACATATAACGTATAATATAAAAATATATATTATTAATTATATAGGAAATAAATAATTTTAAAAGTTATATTTAAACTTCGTATGATGGTTAAAATTTCAAATTTACAATATACTATTTAAATACTATTGTTATAAAAAATTATTATTAATACATCTTTATTTAAACTTTCATAAGATTTAAAAATTTAATTTTGAATTGACCTAATCGATGTCTTCTTATTTTTTTTCTTTATCTGTTTAAGAGATTTTTTCCATGTGAGTTGTAATCTCGTGTTTTCATATATTTTTTATTTAGAAGTTAGGTAGCTAATTTATAAACATTAAAAAATTAATTAAATTAGTTTTCTAAAATACCCCCTCTAATCATTTTTATTGACAATGATTAAAAGAGTGATAATTTGAAAAAAATTGTAAATTTAGAAGATAAAGTAATTAAGTTTTATATTTATAACTAAACTAACTCCTATACTTAAAATCAAATAGAGTATTATAGTATTTTTTAGGTACTTTTCATGTTTGCTTATCCACATGGTCAAATAGATGTAATGTTCATGTATATTTCATTTATCTAGACAACCCATTTCCCCCCTCTCAATCTGTTTATAACATCATACATACATACCTGCACATATTATATATGCTATATAAATCATTCATTCACTAATATTATTTAGCTAAATTTCTCTTTTAAACTTTCTTATGAACATCTTCATAACCTTTTCCTTTTAAGAGAAACTTTAATGAGAAAATTTTAATTTAAAAAATGAGAGTGCTTGCCATTTAGAGTAACAACTTACCAGCCCTTATCCCACACTTGCTTTTGATTCTTTTTCCCTTTTGATCCCCAACCATGGTATTCAAATAAACTTGGATTGTATGGTCAAACCAATGAACCAATTGAACCAGTTTCTTTGATCAATTCATTCAAGAATTTTGGACCAATTGGTTAAGTTGAATTATATATATATATATATATATATATTCTCTTTTCGTGTAACTTGGAAACAATGTCATTTTGGGTTAAAAATTGGGAAAACCTATTTCCAAATACCTATATAATTTAATGTTATTCTACTAGAACAGTTAAAAATCCCTATATAAGAGCTGATAGTACTAAATAGGGCAAAGTTAAACATTTAATTAAGAGAAAAAACACATGGTATAAAATTATTTTTTTAAAAAAAAATATAGGTATATACAAAATAATTTTCCTTAAAATTATAACATGTCATTGAGTCTATGTTTTAATAACTTTGTTAGATCGTAGAAAAAATAACATAAAAATACTCTAAAAAATAAGAAAATTCAAATTGAGACTCTAATATAAATAATAGAGAGGTATGAGGACGCATTCTAAAATTTTTTAAGTTATGGATGAAAATACTAAAATGCCCTCCATTGTTTGCTTCTCCTTCACTCTTCCGTCATCGAATGTAGTGGTCTGTTCAAATGTCTGCATGTCCACCTCTACCACTACTCGTAAATTTCTCTAGTCGCATGAGGTTTGATGGCATATGAAGGACTCCACTCTCCATCATCATCGTTCCCTTCCTCGCTCATACCTCCATCATCATTTCTTCACATTCTTCTTTGAAGCATTCATCGATGATTGTGTGGTAAGGACGATGGCTGCAGGGTAACATCAGTGAGAAGAAGGCAATTTCTCATTGAAGAAGAAGGCAAAGGTTGGAGGTGTGTTTGCTAATCCCAGTCTCAGTTGCAACCTCTCCCTTCATGGGTTGCAAATTGTGTGGTATTAGAGGAGGTATTGAATTGATTGCTATATGTGGGAACATTCCAAAGAATACTAAAGTGAATTGTAGTCATGCTAATATAGTGTGAGAGACAAGTTTGACTATGACCTACAGTTGGAACTTTCTTTGGAAAATTCTTCTAAATTGGATGTGAGATCAATATCTATATTGGATTGTATCCTAACTATTGTATTCATTCAATATGCTTTCATTCATATTTTGGCATATATTCTTCAATGGGTTTTTGATATTCACTTGTTATGTGATCTGTGTGTCTCAATACCTATTATTTCAATCTTTATTTGGACTCTCGATGACAACACCTAGAAGACTTAGGACTACAAGGGTGGAATCACAATTCCAAAACAAAAAGATACACTACTGCTGGTTTGAATCATACTCTAATCATGTAAATGGTTTAGTGTATTGGCCATGTTGGTTTTTGGTTAGTGGGCATGTTGGTCTTAGGTTAGTGGGCATGTTGGTTTTTGGTTAATGCCTAAACTAAAGTTGTTATTTTTTGCAAGTACTGTATAGTCACTTTGAAGACTGTTGGATGATGTCATTGGTAAGGGAAAACTACATGGAAGTATCATGTTAATGTGTACTTGTCATTAAACATATGTAATTAGTATTGTAATGTAGTTGTTGGTTTTTGGTTAATGGCTACTTTAAAGTTTTTATTGTATATTCTAGAGTTGTTTGTATGAATATGTTATTCATTATGTTAATACCTATATTATTCTAATTAATACACATCATTCTAGTTAATAGTACATACATATTTTCAGCGTAGTAAATGTCAATTTGGACTAAGATAATAACTTGGTAATATCGAATCTATTATTGGTAACAATTATTTCAGTTGTTAATCTCTATATCGTTCTACTTCATCATGCCTATTTAATTTTAGTATAGCATGTCAATTTAGATTCTAAATAATGACCTAGTAATATTGAGTACATTGTTAGTAATGCCTATTTCATAGTTGTTAATACTTATATCATTTTTCATGAGGCATTGTATCATGTTTAATTTTGTTTATAGGTTTTCTATCTTTTATCTTTTTAAAAAGATGTTTTCTAACAACATAATAGAATATTATTCAATCGAGTTTGAAATACTTCCATTTTTTAGTCTAGGTTATTTTTCTGATCCCTACATTCAGTTAATGATTAGGAATAGCCAAGCCAATCTTGAGTTGAAATTAAGGCTAAAATACACAAAGCCCCATGAACTATAGTTCAATGTTATATAACCTCCTTAAACTTTAAAATTTTAAACAAGGACCTCCATGCTTCATGTTTTGATTATTAAGACCCTACCATTTAAATTGCCGTTAAAGTTAATAGTTTTTGTCATGTCATAATTTTTATATTTTTAATTATATATCACTTCATTTAAAAAATAATATTTGGCACTTGACATATAATTTTAGGTTTTTCAAATAGTTAAATATAAAATATTTAAATAACACTTTACTTTTGACATGTAATGTAAAGTATTTTCTAA
The DNA here is from genome assembly GCA_037074615.1 of Leucaena leucocephala. Taxonomy (NCBI): domain Eukaryota; kingdom Viridiplantae; phylum Streptophyta; class Magnoliopsida; order Fabales; family Fabaceae; genus Leucaena; species Leucaena leucocephala. Next base: position 5,626,030 of record CM073527.1, read on the forward strand.
ATATTTAAAAATATAAAATATTTAAAAAAGTATTTAAAATGTTTATTTGACCATGTTTAAATACAAAATATAAATTACTTAAAATTATATGTAAATTTCTAATTGTTATTTTTTGACCATAACTGACAAAGCTTGTTACTAAATAAATAGGAAATTTGTGATGAAACTTTTATTTCAAAAGCTCATCCATCACAAATTTCATTCTAAATATGTCATAAAATTTTGTTTTTCTTGGAAGTGCAGACTTCCATTTTCACCAACCAATTTCAATTCTCTCTCAAAAGGTTTAATGAAAATGGAAAAGGAAATATAATGAAATTCTTCTCAAACAAACAAAGGATTTCAGATACCCTTCTTTATTTTCATTTCCTCTATTCAGTTTTTCTGTGAAGCAAACATGGTGCTAACTTTTTGTTTTTTTAAAAAAAACTGTTATAAAATGATCAAAATAAATTGAGCGTCTAATATATGGCAATATTTATGAAATGAGTTGTGTCTTTCCACAATAATTAATTCTTGATTAATCAACACAAGAAAGAGATTGAATTTCATGCGGTGAGAATATTATACGTTTTGGTGCTTTTGACCCTTTTTTTTGAAAATTTAACAAAAGAAATTCTCAATTTGAAGTTGAGAAAGGTTGCTATTATTACTCTAATCATAAATGTAGGAGGTTAATAATTAATTTGTTAAATAAATACATAAATAAAAGAACGCAAGATCGTATGTATGTAATACAAAACAAAACACATTCATATGTACATCATGTATCCACAAATCTTTGGGAAAAGTTATGATTAAGGTTAGGAAGAAAAATAACATCTTAAAGGAAAGTACTTGAAATTTTAATTTCAAATTTAAATAATTTTTGAAAAAAATAAATAAATATGTTGTATGTGTTTATAATTTTTTGGGGTAATGCGTTTGTCTAAAAGATTGCTAAATAAGTAAATATTAAATATGATAAAATAATTAAAATTAAACGATTTTTAACAACATATGAAATAATTAATTAAAAATTCTACACAAACTTTTTCAAAATTGAAAATTATATTACAAACACGGTTCCTTCAATTTGACCAGAATTTTTTTCGTACAAAAACTTTTAGAAAATGGTTAGACTTACTCAAGATCCAAGAGCAGGGCAAAGTCTTCCTTCCTCATAGACGATGCCAATATCGGACAGGACAAGCTGTCAATTACCTTCAGGCGTAAACCTAGGTACTCGGAGCTAGGAAGTGGTACTCCTCAAGGATCAAACATACTCCAAATGATCACATATATCACCCATTCGCCAACTAAACTTACTGTCGATAGATAATTGAAAATTCTATCACATAAACATTTATTATGCAAAGATTGGGTTTTCAAGATTTGGGCTTTTCTAGCCCAAAATATGCCTACTTACGATATTCCTTGAATATGACATTTTTGCATAATGGCGGATATAATTTATTTTTTGGGGGTAAAACAATGGCTAATCTTAACCCATTGTCTATGGGTTCATCTAGTGAAGGGGTGAGACATCTGATTATTTGAAGCTTGTTTGATCAAAAAGGAGTACCACTTTGTTGTGGTTTCAATTGCAGTACTTGAGGAGGCATCATAGCTTTCGGGTATCTAAATTTATGCCTCCGGGTAATTGACGACTCGCCTTACTCAATATTGGCATCATTAAGAGGAATGGAGACTTCATCATACTCTTATATTGTTTGTGAGTCCAACCCCTTTACATACAACATATAAGCAAAAAAAATATATTACTAATTATATAGGAAATAAATAATTTAAAAATTTATATTTAAACTTTAATGATGGTTAAAATTACAAATTTACAATATAATATTTAAATACTATTGTTATGAAAAATTATTATTAACACTTCCTCATTTAAACTTTCATAAGAAGATTTAAAAAGTTAATTTTGAATTGACCTAATCAATGTCTTCTTATTTCTTTCTTTATCCGTGATAATTTTTTCATGTGACTTGTACTCACCCTTTTTCATACTTTCTTTTTATTTAGAAGTTATACAACTAATTTATAAATATTAAAAAATTTAATTAAATTAATTTCCTAAAATACACCTCTAATCATTTTTATTGAAAACTATTTCTATTAATAAAAACTCACAATTATGAGTGATGGTTCAAAAAAAATGAATTTAGAAGATAAAGTAATTGATCTTTTATATTTATAACTAAAATAAACTCTAAACTAACATCTATATTTAAGATCGAATAGAGTATTATAGTCTTTTTTATCTACCTTCCAAATTTGCTTATTCACATGGTCATAGATGTAATGTTCAGGTATGTTCCATTTACCTAGCTAGATACAACCCATTTTCCCCCTCTCAATCTGTTTATAACATCATACACACATGCCTACACATATTATATATGCTATATAAATCATTCATTAACTTATATTATTTAGCTAAATTTCTCTTTCAAATTTTATTATGAACATCTTCATAACCTTTTCCTTTTAAGAGAAAATTTAATGAGAAAATGTTAATTTAAAAACTGAGAGTGCTTGCCATTTACAGTAACAACTTAGGAACCCTTACCCCACACTTGCTTTGGATTCTTTTTCCCTTTTGATACCCAACGATGGTATTAAAATAAAATTTGGATTGTAGGGTCAAACCAATGAACCAATTAAACCAGTTTCTTTGATCAATTCTTTCAAGAATTTTGGCCCAATTGATTAAGTTGATTTACGCGCGCGCACACACACACACACATATTTCTCTTTTGGTAGAACTTGGAAACAATGCCGTTTTGGGTTAAAAATTGGGAAAACCTATTTACAAATACATATATAATTTAATTTTATTTTGTTAGAAAAGTTAAAAATCCTATATAAGAGCTGACAATACTAAATAGGGCAAAGTTAAAAGATTTAATTAAAAGAAAAAAACATATGGTATAAAATTAAAATTTTGAAAAAAATATAGGTATATACAAAATAATTTTCCTTCAAAATATAACAAGTCATTGAATTTATATTTTAATAATTTTATTAGATTATAGGAAAAATAACATGACTCTGAAAAATAAGAAAATACGAATTGAGACTCTAATACAAATAATAGAGAGGTCTGAGGACCCATTCTGGAATTTTTGAAGTTATGGATGAAAAGACCAAAATGCCCTCCATTGTTTGCTTCTCCCTCACTCTTCCATCATCGAATTTAGTGGTCTATTCAAATGTCAGTATGACCACCTTTACTACCACTCACAAATTTCTCTAGTCACATGAGGTTTAACTGCATCTGAAGGACTACACCCTCCATCATCATCGTTCCCTTCCTCCCTCATACCTCTATTATCGTTTCTTCATATTCCTCTGTGAAGCATTAATCGACGCCTGTGTGGTAAGGATGATGGTTATAGTGTAACATCAGTGGGAAGAAGGCAAATACTCATTGAAGAAGAAGGTAAAGGTTGGAGGGGTGCTTGCTAATCTTAGTCTGAGTTGTAACCTCTGGGTTGCAAATTATGTGGTTGCAAATTAGAGGAGCTATTTAATTGATTGCTATATGTGGGAACATTCTAAAGAACGCTAAAGTGAACTGTAGTCATGCTAATTGATAGTGTGAGAGACGAGTTTGACTAAGACCTACAGTTGGAACTTTCATTGGAAAATTCTTCTAAATTGGATGTGAGATCAATATCTATATTGGATTGGATCCTAACTATTATATTCATTCAATATGCTTTCATTCATATTTTGGCATATACTCTTCAATGGGTTTTGGATATTCACTTATTATGTGATCTGTGTCTCAATACCTATTATTTCAATCTTTATTTTGACTCTCGAAGACAACACCGCAAATTCTTCCTATATAAGCCACTATAACTTAGCTCCGATAATGAAAACAAGAAATTCTCTCAGACAAAATTGGTTATGCTTTAGTCTAAAGTTCCAGGTCAATGGGAATATATGGATGTTATGCATATGGTGTGTTTGCTACTAATAAAGTTCTATCTCAATGGAGAATATATCCCAACAAAACTTGTTGGGCCTCTTAGAAGACCTAGGACTGCAAGGGTTGAATCACAATTCCAAAACAAAAGATACACCACTGCTGGTTTGAATCATACTCCAATCATGTAAATGGTTTAGTGTATTGACCATGTTGGTTTTTGGTTAATGGTCATGTTGATTTTTCATGAATGGTCTGTTAGAAAATAAATATTTCAAAGTAATATAATTAATCCAGATTATAACATACATGAACATAAAATCTATATGAGATGCAGCGAAAGACTTAAAGTTACCTCTTGCCATTAGTTTGATTGATCTGAGAAGAACTAGGATCAAAATAAGATACCTATCAAATAGATAACACTGTCAGATAAACAACAGGTTCTTCCAGCTGGTGATTAGGCACAGTGATAGCAACTAGTTTTCTACCCTCACTAGTGGGGAACCTTCACAAGTGAGTTAAGAATTATGTTTCGCTCTAGACTTAGAAAGTAATCTCACGATTAACTGAATTGTTAATTTCTACTATCATAAAAGTAACCTTAAATAAACTGAGTCAATAACACACCTTGGACTGGGTCCAATGACTACGGGTTACACTCAGAAATATTTATTAATTATCCTAATTAATATCTAAATATGTTATAATAAATAATAAATACCTCACATTCTCTCACTTTGCCTGTAAACTCAATGTCATTGCCATGTCTAGGTAAATTGACGTCATGCTACAAGAATCAAGGCAATAAGTCTCCTTTTATTGAGTATTACCTTCTATATATTATAGGTAGCACCATTACTTAATGGGGGCCACATAAAGTAATGATGTTTTCATTTTTTTGAATGTGTCACAAACTTGCCTTTTTTTGTGGACCAAAATGGCATCATTTTGGCTGGAGGTCATCTTCAACCTCCAGCCGGGCACAACGACCCATTTTGCAGAGGCGGACTGACAACTTCTCTCCTCCATAACTCCACCGTCTGATGTTTATTTTTGATGTTTTTGGAGTCATTTTCCATCATTTTCTCAAGCTCTACATAATGGGACTATTTTTAGGTGACCCAATTTTACATGAAACTTCTCTCCTCTATAACTCTATCCTCTTACATCCATTTTTTACGTTCTTATAGTCTATTCTCATTATTTTCGTGAGCTCTTCTGAATGGTACTAATTTTAGAGGCTAAAACAGTTGTTTACAGAAATCCAAAAATTTGTAAAGACGCTGTACGTGTTGGTTTTCACCCTCTTACTTCTATAGTATGAACTACTATGGAAAACTAGCAGAGACATATTCATGCAATGGAAATAATCATAAAAATAAGAATCTGGCTCTGGTACACAATAAAAGTACATTCAAGAGAGGAGAGGAGAGAATTGTTTCGGTTCTTCGTAAGGAAAAGAAACTTCACCCTTTTAGAGAGCACACACGGAGAGCCCTCTTACTGCCAAAATGATTCCCTACTCACGTACCTATGAAGAGAGAATGGAGGGATAGTGGGTAGTTATCCTCATAACCTCCCTCCATCATTTTTGAATATTTTAGGATACTCAAAATGATAACCCAACTCTTTGGATATCTCTATTTCATCCCACATACACATATATGGGTTTGGGCCTAATACACTAAGGGCTGACTAACCCATTTTCCTACAAAGTTCAATACCTATAAGCTTACGCCAAATACTCCTATGAAGTAATATCTGAAAGAGATAACCAACATGATCAGAGAGCTTAAAGAAACTGGTTATACCTTACCTGATGAGTAGTAAGTGCAAGTTATGATCAAATTGCTCCTTACTGGTTGGGGTATATAAAAGTCAAATTATCCCAAAAAGAAAATATTGTTACTTTTAATGATACAACTAGGTATTTAGAGCTGGAAGATGAGCATCTAAAGGCTTACAGAACCTCTAGACATACCTATTTACCTGAGAATACTGGCACTTCCCATTCAAAGCCCTATTTTAAGGAGGGAACGAAGTTCCAAAAGAAAGGGAAGAAGGGCAGTCCTCAATTTCAAAAAGGCAAGAAATAATTCAAGAAGAAGGGTTAGAAAGGCTAAAAGCAGAAATTGGACCTAAGAAATATCAAGTGCTTTGCTGTAACTATTCTAAACAGGATGAAAGCAAAAAAATATTAGTGAATTATGTGAATTAGTATGCCTCATTTGTTTCAAGTACTATTTTCCTAAAATAAACAATCTTTTCTTCTTGGGTTATTAATTAAAGCTCCACTGTCATATCCTGATTTTTCCCTATCCGTATAGTACTGATAGTGGAAAGAGGCTTGAAAAGGATTATGACGAAGATCAGAAGAAAAGATAAAGGTTAGATGGGTCTTGAAGAAAGAGAAGGACTAAAAGAAAAATTAGAAAAGGTTAAAGGCCAAAAGTTAAAGTAGAAACAAGATTTGGGCTAAAAGTGGTCATTTTCAAAAGTTAAGGGACTTAAATATAATTAAGTAAAAAGTTCAAGGGCAAAATTGTAATTATAAAAATATCAACCCAAAAAGGGTTAGAACTGCCCAGAAGTATTTCAGTCCCATATTCCATGAGTAAATAGAGGAAGATATGCTGGTTAATCTGACATGATACATAAATTTTATTAGGGCTCCAGACAGCAGATATTTATCTGATAGTCTAAAAGTTCTTTGAAATTTTATCAGATTTCATGGACTTCAGATATAAGTGGGAAAATTAAGAGAAAGTGTGTTCTATAATGTTAGATGTCCTGGATTTGACAAAACTCTGAAAGAAGTTCTGTATAAAAAGTTATTCGCATATTAGTGAATTTTGACGGGAGTTTGATAACACCTATGATCCGATAATGGAACTTATCAGTATGTAAGCCTGGATAGAATGAGATCATATGACCTCATATATAGGCTCATGATGACGCTAAGGAGGTCCCAAAACCTAGGGTACTAGTCCATCAATAGAAGGGGCCAGTATCCAGAAAAAGTGCAAAATTATGAAAATGCCCCTAGATGCCCAGATTATACCAGAGATGGATGAAGGGCATTTTGATCATCTGGGATAGGATAAAACATGGCATATGGTATAAATATGATTAGTTGAGCCAGTATATGCCTTGAGACAGTACAAAGAGGGGTGAAATGATAATTATGCCCTTAGGGTCAATATAGTGCAAGAAAGGACACCAATGATATTTTGGTTATTTCCTGAGGGATCTGCAATTAAGTTGTGGCCCAGTACAAGTATTTCAATGGTGTGAGAAGCCTAGACATTGATTTTCAGGACATAATACATATCCTGGTATATTATAAAAAATTAGGAACAGAAAATAGTCTGGTTGCTGTGAATCTGCTCCGATCGGTACCAGATTAGACTAGAATTTTTCCAGAAGCTTCCTACCATAATAATTTCACCATATGTACCATGAGGTGTCCATTGAGTTATCCTTTATGATGTCATAATTACCTTTTTGAAAAAGTTAAATCCAAGATTAAATATGGGCCTTTAGATCAAATAGTAACTAAATCAATCTTGGCCATTGATTTCCACAAAGAGTTTTCTATAAATACCCCCTCAAATCTGCATACAAACTGTGGCTTCTTAACCCTTGGGGAAACTCTTGCAAAATAAAAACTCAAGCCAAGACAAAGAAGATTCAAGGTACCAAAGTTCAAGCAAGCTAGAGATTAAAGCTAAGCAAGCTCTCCTAGCTTATTTTCCTTTGATTTGGGAGCTTGAACTTAGGGTTTTTATGGGGGAAAATTTGAGTTTTCTCTAAGGGGAGGTGCTGTCCAAAAACCATAGATGAAAGGGGAAAGAAGAAATTAAAGTTAGAAATTTATGATTGAAGCTTAAACAAGGTAGTTAAGTTATTGGTTGTTGAATCAAATGATATTCTTGACTTTTTCATGGTGTGCCCTATTTGGTACGCACTGTTCATGAGGGAAGGAAATGGAATTTCAATGATTTAATGCTTCCATTGAGTTTATATGTTGATTTTGTGTAGGATTGGAAAGGTTTTGAACCTTGGAAACATTAAAACCTCAAGGTTATAGTCTTTGAGATTCCTTGCTTTTACTGTTCATTCGCATGAACAGTGATTGGAATTTCATGATTTTGATGGTTCCAATGGTTTTAAAATGAAAAGTTGTGTGGGATAAAGTGGAGAAACAAGTATGGGAAGCATTAGAATCAAAATGAGATTTTTTGAAAGAATTGCATGCTTATGTTCAGTTCTGTACAGCAAGCCATGAAGGAGATGGAATTTCATGATTCTAAGCTCATTAATGGATTCAAAAGATGAAATTGTGTAGGGTAAAGTCAAGACATCAATTGGTTCAAGAACCAAGTAGATTAGTGAAGATTAGAGAAAGTTATGACAATAAAGAGTGTGACAAAGTTAGTCTTGAACATGGTTGGAGTTCATGAGTCCTAATGAGTTATGTGATGAATATGAATGTGTTTAGGATCTTGAAACATCCAAGAAGATGTTGGGAAGTGATGGACATAAAGGCTTTATGGTTGGAAAGCTAGGGAGCAAGGGCTAAAGGTCAAGAGGAAAGCTTAAGTGCAAGGTAGTGAACTTACTTCTTTATGTGCTTGATGTGGTATACTTATGTGTTGACATGTATATGATATTTGAATAATGTTGTGACATGATAAATGATGTTGAAAGTATTGTGAATAACATATTTCCATGGCCATGAACTTTATGTAAAAGTATATAACATGATGGCATGTCACTAATCAAAGAAAGTTTAATGAAATTACATATCATCCATTAGCATCCATCTTGCATATTTAAGTGGTAATGTTTGCTACTGACATTTCCTAGAATCTCACTCTCCCATAACCAACCAATTTAGGCCAAGCATGAAGAAAAGGTATGCATGGAGAAGAGCAAATGAATGGAAGAAAGGAAGTAAAGTATTGAGATTTTAGCATATACTATAAATTGTCCATGTAAGTAAATGCCATGTAAGGTGTCCATTTATGTGATGAAACTATTGTAATACTTATGGCACATGTACATGATGTATATGAATGTTGAGAAGATGATTTGATGGCTAGTGCATGCTGAAACAATTATTGGAAATAAAAGAAAGGAAACTAAGATGGTAACAACATAGGTCTTAAACCAGTTTTGTTTTGGCTTCAGTTTGACCTAGCAAATGAAGGAATTAGTTCACGAAATTTTATGAGCATGTAGCACACATCCAGATATTTAAATACATAGGTATAACATGTCATTTGGATGTGTATAACAAGAGAAATGAATTATCAAAGTAAGGGACCAGAATTTGTTTCTAGAGTTTTTGACCAAATGAACAGTAAACTTGAACGAATAAACTGTATTAATTGGCTAATCATTTGGTCTGAAAATTATTTTTTCCTTAAATTTTAAGATGTTATCTTCATGTAGATTTTTAAACCACTTCCTTTTGAGGTTTCTAGAATTAATTATGATTTTTCGAATTTTATTGTGTAATCTGGAATACCAAGTGAACAGTAATCTGAGAAAGAGTAAAATTCCAGATTTGGCTAATGGATTTCCAAGGCATTGTAAGTGGTTCTAAATGCTACTGAATGGTCTCTAAGATGTATGAAAGAAAGGATGTTACATCCATAGACCATGTAACTAATAATTGATAATCCTTTATGGAGTATCGTCAAAGCAAGAGGCTTTATGTGGGAAACAATGTGAGAATCAAGGTTAGAGGTATTGATACCTAAAAAAATGAAAAAAAATAGAAAGAAAATTCACTTTGCGTGATAGAAAGACCTTGATACTCCATGATGTGCTTCAAGCTCCCGACATACGGCAGAAGTTGGTCTCTGTGTGATGTTTTTTTTTAGGTTTGGGTTTAAAGTGAACTTTCATGATAAAATTGCAGACATTTTTAGTGACTTTGTCTCTTATGGTTCAGCTTTCCTATTCAAAAAGTTCTTTGATGTGAATATTGTTGGTGGTTCTAGTGTTAATGAATGCTTTGAAATTTCTTCCAATATTATTGATATAAATGCCTGGTACGCTTGACTAGGACATATCAATAAAAAAGGAATGATTAAATTAGCAAAAATAGTATTGATGGGTTCTATTGCAAGCATGGAAATATCCTAATGTGAAAACTGTCTAGTAGGCAAGGCAACAAGAAAGTTTTTTAGTAAGGGAACAAGAGCTGAGAGTCCATTGCAATTAATCCATTATGACATTTGTGGTCCCAATAAGTGTGAGGGCAAGGCATGAAACTTGGTATTTTATTACCTTTATTGACAAATTTTCACGATATGGTCATGTGTATTTGATCTCACATAAGTCTGAGGCCCTTGAGTGTTTCAAACGATAAATTACTGAGATAGAGAATCAAATAGACAATAAAATTATAGTGTTATGCACTGATTGAGGTCATGATATTTGTCTAGCTAAAGCAACCTACCAATTTTATATTAGATGACGCTTTATTGATAACAATATTCATGCTTAACCGTGTGTCCTCAAAATCAGTCTCTTCCATGCCTAAAAGTTATGGACAAAATGCAAGCTGGATCTAACCTTCCTTAAACCATGGGGGTCAGTTACGTATATTCATGATGATTCCCTTAAGTATGGGAAATAGGGTCCTAGAGGAAAGAAGTGTATCCTTATAAGGTACTCTAAACAGTCTAAAGGATATGTTTTCATAGGTGAAAATGAAGATGGAATAGTGACTGACATAGAATCAAGAGAAGCCATATTCATTGATGAAAAATTTCCCAGTATCGGAGATGTTGACCGCACTGTATCTATTTATGAGACTCAGTTATAGAATAGTGTCGAACAAATTGACAGACTAGAATCCTCTAGGTATGTCAATCTGAGTAGGAGCTAAGAAATGTCAACATAAAAAATAAAAATTAAAAAAAGGATAAGGAAGTAGCTCTATCAGAAGGAGTAACAAGGAAAGTGTTCAAAAGAGAAGCTTTCAAAGAAGGCGAAGCACTCTTAGTTACTCTAGAAGGGGATATTGAACCTTGCTCTGTTCATGAAGCCTTGATACATCCTACTAAGGAGGAATGGAAGAAAGCAATGGAAGTAGAAATAAACTCAATAATGTCAAACCAAGTCTGGGAGTTAATTGATCTCCCAAAAGGGCACAAAGCCCCATTGGGAACAAGTGTGTTCTCAAATCAAGAGAAATATAGATGAATCAATTGATAAATTCAAAGCCTGATTGGTTGCAAAGGGATATAAACAACAGGAAGATATACCTATTGTGCACTTCAATTCGATAAGATTTATTCTAGCAATAGTAAACAGTTTAAACCTGGAGTTATATCAGATAGATGTAAAAAAATCGTATTCCTGAATGATGATCTGGATGAAGAAATCTATATGGAACAACCAATAGGTTTCATTGAAAAAGGGTTTGAACACAAGAAGTGTGAACTCAAAAGATCCATTTATGGATTAAAATAGTCATCCAGACAGTGGTACTTGAGGTTTCACAAGGCAATAACCTCATATAACTTCCAGCTGATAGAGGAAGACCACTGTGTCTACGTTCAGTAGTTTGAAGATAATTTTGTAATATTATCCTTATACATAGATAACATACTCTTAGCTGTAAATAGTCTTGACTCTATGATAGCTATTAAAAAATGTCTTTCATCAAATTTTGAGATAAAAGACCTGGGTGAAGTAGAATACATACTTGGAGTCAAGATTCGAAGGAACTGCTCCAAGAGAATCCTCACTCTTTCACAAGAGAATTATATCAAGAAGATACTTGAGAAATTCCATATGAGTTACTGCAATCCAATGGATATCCCTTTGGCCATTGGAGTGGCCTTGAGTTCTTACATATGTCCCAAAATTGAATTAGACAAAAAGTAGATAGAAAGAGTTCCATATGTCAGAGCTATTGATGTGCACAATATCATATATCTATTATGCAATACGGCTAGTAAGCAAATTCCAGTCCAATCCCAAGGAGAAACACTGGAAGACAGTGAAATGGATCTTGAGATACTTGCAGGGAATAACTTATGCACTGTGTTATGAGGGAAGCGATCTACGCCTAGTGGGATTCTAGATCGACTTCGGGTTATACCTTCTTGCTAAATAATGTCACCATATATTGGTGTATCAAGAAGCAAACATGCATTACCTTATACTCTATGGAAGCTGAGTTTGTGGCATGTACTATAGTAGTGCAAGAGGCTTTGTGGCTAAAAAGAATCATAGAACACCTTGGATTTGGAAATGAGAGTACCAATATGGTATAGTGCACTGTGGCAATACTGCGGCCATAACCTACACTAAAGACCCTAAGTATTATAGCAAGACCAAGAATGTTGACATCAAGTACAATTTTGTGAGGGATTATATAATACAGAAAATTGTTACCGTGTAATACATTTTTACCAAATATATGGTAGCAGATCCCATAACAAAGCCAATAGGCAAAGAAGTCTTTGAGAGACATATAAAAGCTCTGGGTATGCATTAAATGTGAAATGCAAACCTATTTTTGTAATGCTTTTATGATTGATGGAATTATGTTTTTCATCATTACTTGATGTGTTTGTGAAAGTATACAATATTCAGCATGCCGTACAAGCCAGAGAGGTTGGGTCTCTCACACGAGCAATCACCTCAGACGCTCAGGTGGAATGTGCAAAGATGAGTAATTTGTGTTCACAAGTAAAGCGGCAAAGAGTACTGATATGGTAGAGAAGAAACACAAACTATATGTCACCTCGGTTAAAGTGTGGCAAGTCAAGATAAGATCCATATACTTGAAATTGGATCAAACCATAGAAACCCACTTCTATTGTCACATCCTTACTTTTAACCTCAATTATACTCCATTAGAAGTGATTGGAACCAATTACATGATCATTTGCTTTGAAAACATCTGTTTCCAAAAGATTTGCTCTCGGGGGGGTACTGTTCACTTTTACTGTTCATTTGGTAATTCTAGAACATGTACCCTACTTTGAAAATTCATAGTTAATTATAGAAAAATTGGAATAATGTGGTTCCAATTTCTAATGAAATCTCCTTCATACATCTTTGAGGGAAAAATATGAAAGTGAGGTTCTCTTGTTCACATGAAATCAGTTTATTGGTTAAAAATCACTGTTCATTTGGTAAAATCTGGAAGTTCCAGTTTCTTTGCTTTAACTTTAAAAATTTATTTCTCTTTAGTTACTTATCCAAATGAACTGTGCTACCTATGGAATTAAATCTCTAGATGTCATCTTTAAGATCCCCAAATTTCATAGAAAAAATCATTCATTTGATATATAAAATCATCACGTGAACATCGCTATCTCTAATCGTTTACTTTATCTCAATTCCAGCTTTTAGTTTCAATGTTGGAAAATCATAACAATTCGGTTACTTATCCAATTAAGGCATTCTTGGTGTCCATTTAAAGCTCTATATCGTAGCTACCCTCACTCTAAATTTCAGACTAAAACTCGTTAATTTACACATCAAAATCATCATCACATCACCACAGCCTCACAACAGGGTTACAAAAACATACACTATGCATGCTAGCATATCATCCCATAGTGTCATGTGAGTCATATAACCTATTATACAAACTTAATCATCAACATTTAATCTCTTCCCTTGAGAGGATCTAGCACCTAAAACATAGTTATGCATGTGGAAGGAATGAGATTTCATGGAAATCCCAATAACAAGTTACACAAACTATAATATCATGCATGAATAATTGAATGCTTAACATGTTATCATGTGATGGGAACTACTTCATAATGGTACATAAGCAAAATCTAACATGCATATTGTCATGACATAACTTGCAAGGAGTTGCAATCATTCATACTTCATCATAACATGATGACATAAGCTCAAGCTCAACCAAACACCATAATCAACAAGCAAGCAAAACAATTAAACAAACATGAGTTATAGTTAGGTATCCTTACTACCTCCTAGCTATCTTGGTCAATACCTTCTTGGGATGATCTCCTTCCTTCACAAATGTCAAAACCTAGCCATTACAAAATAATATCAAGTTACAATTCAACTTGAAACCAAATCCAAGACTAGATTTTCACTAACTTGCTTTCTTTCTCCCTTTTATGCTTCATACTTCAACCTTTCCACCATGCATGTCGAAGTGATCTGAATAGGGGATATTTATAGAGAAATTTGGGTTGAAATGGATGGCCAAGATTAATTTGGTCACTATTTGACATTGTTATACTAAGTATTTATCTACCATCCATCCCCTGGGAAGTGACCAAAATACCCTTGGTGTCCTTTCAAACACTATATTAACCCTAAGGGCATAATTATCATTTCACCCCTCTTTGTACTACCTTATGGCATATATTGGCTCTAACTAATCACATTTATACTATGTGCCAGATTTTTTTCCTGTCTAGAATGACCAAAATGACCTCCATCCATTACTGGTATAGTATGGGTATCTAAGGGCATTTTTCTAATTTTGCACTTTTCTTAGACTGCTCTGGTCTCTAGCCCACATAACTGTCTAGTCACCTTAATGGGCCTATGATGGTACCATTTGATCCTTATTATGGGCTTATTGCCTGTATTACCTTGATGGCCCAATTCACTTTACAACTCTCCTGATCATATTTATCGGGTATTTTATTTCATTGTAAAATCCCGTATGGTTTCTACAGGATTCCTTTTCTGACTCTATCAATTTTATAAATTCTTACATTAAATATATGAATTTTCTATAACGTCTCATCTGATTCTGAGATCTAAAAATTACTGTAATAATTCTTTCTGACTTCAGGAATTTATATCAATTAAGCGGGATCTCAAATCAAAATTCTGTGTTGCGTTAAACTGACCAAAATATTTTTGTCTATCTACTGGTAAAATTTGGGTCTGATCTAATTCTGGGCATTTTTGGCCTATTTTGGCTCAACTTTTCTATATTTACATTTAGGTCCCTTAACTTTTGAATAATTGCACTTTAGTCCCTAAACTTTTCATTAATTGCTTTTAGGTCCCTCCTTTTATTTCTACTTTAACTTTTTTTGTCTTCAAACTTTTCAATTTGCATTTTGGTCCCTATTATTTCCTTAGTTATTAATCCTTCCCTTTCTTTTCTCAATATGATACAGTTTATTTCAAGAATCTTATATCCATTGCAGATAAACTGTATAGCTATATTAGGTCAAAAAATTAGGGATATGACATCCATGGTGCCTGTAGCCAAATAACAAATTCTTCACCATTGATGTCATAGAGATAGGGTTGAAGAATTTGGGTTTAGATATTGAGACTGTCTAGACTTAAATCTATATAGTGTTTAAAATAGACTCAAATCGAGTACGCTCTTAAAGTATAAGAGTAGCACTGTAGCATCTGATTCTTACCACATGTGCTAAAAGAATCGCAAAAGGGAAGCAAGTGAAAGATCCATATTTCATTGCTATGTGAGCCCCAGAAATGAACAATCCTTCCATTGGTGTCCTTTAACTTTGACAATATCATGGATGTACTGCTACTTTATCATATATCTTACGATCATGATAGATACGATCTAAGGAATTACACTAGGAAAGCGGTTGATCCATATTGAAGTAATATATGAGCGAAAGGAAGATTACCTATAATATACATACGTATACTAGTGTCTGTGACATGTCCTTTATGATATTTTGTTTTCATAAGTATGGATACTAGGCTTACAAGAAAGGCAATATGAGTCAAGTTTGATTCGAGAGGGATCAGATTGGCCATAGAAAATTGTATATTGGTAAATCTAGGACATCTGAGACATATTATTAAATGCAAGCTACATGAAGGAAAGGTTGTCTTATACTGGTCCTATAAAAGGGATTTCTAATACAGGCACCTAGATGTAGCTGTCATGCCCATACGGTCATGGCAAAGCACTTAGTATGAAAGAAGGAAAAGAGAGTATAAACCCATGATCCCTAACTCACTAAGTGTGAGTTGGAGATGTAGGAAAATGGGCCGATCCACCCTTGGTGTATTAGGCCCAAACCCATATATGTGTATCTGGGCTGAAGTAGAGATACCTAAAGAGTTGGGTTATCATTTTGAATATCCTAAAATATATATTAAAAACTAATGAGGGAGGTTATGAGGATAACTACCCACTATCCCTCCATTCTCTCTTCATGGGTATGTGAGTGGAGTATCATTTAAAAAAAAAAAGAAGGCTCTCTGTGTGTGCTCTCTAAAAATGTGAAGTTTCTTCTCCTTATGAAAAACTGAAGCAACTCTCTCATCTCCTCTCTTGAATGTGCTTTTGTTATGTACCAGAGACCCGAGTCTAGTAATGATGCCAGGTTACTGTGTGGGTACCTGAAGTAAGTGAACTGACAGCAGGTATGCCCGAAATCCTTCATAGGATGTAATTTATGTTTTGACTAATACAAGCATATCTATTTACTTGTCTTTTTTTTTCCCAATATTGTAAAACAATAATATTATTTACCTAACATATCCATTGTATTATTAATTAAAGATAAAATACTCTAACCTCCTTTACATTTTACTTTAGTTACATAGATATCTCCTATATTTTAAAAATATGCACTTAAATCCAAACCTTTAATTAATTAAGAATATTCTAAAAAGATACTTTGTAATTAAAATTTATATTATAATAAATTTTATTTATTAATTTACGTGTCATTATCCTAAATATTTAATTTTAAGTAAAATTGTTTTGAATAACTTAAAAGTTTTCTTTTTCTTTTCTTAATTTTGTTTCTTTAGTAAAGTTATTTGATCAATATTGCTTTTTTTAATTAAGACAATTTTTAAAACCCCCTCCCTCATAGGGGAGAGGGACCACACACAACACAAATACACACACTCACTTTATGATATAGAATCCATAATTTTCTAGAGGAGGCATGGGTACTATGGAGTTACAAGGCTCTTAGCATATATTCAATATTATTTTTATCACATCGGGACATAAGCTTAATTAATTTAGTTAACATATATATATATATATATATATATATATATATAAATTGATAAAAATTAATCAATTTCTTAATAATATATACTTGACTAAATGTGTTTATAAAATCTTGTAGGAAAAAATGTGTTTAAAAATTTTAAATTTAAGTAATTTATACAATCTCTCAAACTTACATCATTTATACTATATGATAAATAAAAATATAATTTTAACAATTTAAAAGAAATCTAAATGAATAAATTTCAATAAATAGGATGAAAAATTAAAATTTTATAATAATATAATATAATCAAAATTAATAAATATTATATCATATTATAAAATTTGAAATTATATTCATTAGAATTATTCTTTGGGTTTATAAAAACTTATTTTTTTGGCTAGTACAAATATTTAAATAATTCTTATGTAAAAAAAAGGTATTTTGATCAAAATAAAAGTTTAATCATCAAATTTAAAAGTTAATTCTTGGTTGGATGAATAGAAATAATAAAATCTTAAATATATAAAAGAAGTTTTTTAACATATATTTTAATTTTAAAGGATGCTTTTAAACATGCTATAGGGGCAATGGGGTCACAATTTAATTAGTTTTTAACAAACAATTGGGTAAGATGATATTTTGCCGATGTAAATCAGAGTAACACAATGTTATACTAGAACACCTATATCTCCTATAATTTTGACTATTCTTGGCATGACAAGAGTTCCTTAATTTACTGAAGTATTTTTTCAGTATAACTTTATCACCGTTAGTCTTTTTAGCTAAAACGCTGTAATGGTAATTTTAAATGCTAACATCAATTTTTCAAATGCTAATAAATTAAGTTTTATTTAAAAAATTAAATTAAACAATTAAAATTATTAGATTAAAATTATCATTATTTGCGATGTTTTTGTCAATAGTTAAACTTGCCGTGTTAACATTTTTTATTAACAAAACTTACCGTATTAGAGTTGTTGATTAAGAACACATTTCATAAAATAAAACGACCAATTTAAAATGTTATTTAAAGTTATAGGACTACATGTGTAGTTTTGTCATTTGTTGTACTATATTGTGTAACACCCTTAATTTTCTTATATTTTAGGGATTAAATGGTAGCATCTGGAATCACTTTTAAGGTTATTGAAGTAAAATTACACAATCTATAATTTTACTATACAAATTCTAGACAGGTGACCTAATTTTAAAAAATTATAATTAATTTTAGAAAAATCTAAATGTAGTTGTTCAAGTTGTTACGCGAAGCTAACTTGAGCTTTTTTCAGGAAAAAATATTTAGTTGATGAAAAATTGACCGAGTCAACACCAATCAATGCACAAAATGTACTGTTCATCCAATGTCATTCCCCTGATTCTAGAATTTTGATCCCAACTTTAAAAAATTATATCTCAACAAGTAGACATCCAAATGAAGCGTTATATGTATCAAATTGAGTGCTAGCATTGAATGCAATTCATCATACAAGGACCAAACACATCAAGATAGATGTTCACTTTGTCCGAGATCAAGTAATGTTAGTCTCTAAATGTGCAGTATGTTCCCTATGAATATCAACTAGCCTATTGCCTAACTAAACCTCTACATCATGTGTGTTTCTGGTGTCTTAGAGACTGATGAAACCTATTTCTATGCAAGTATTTCATATTATTTTATAGAGTTTTTGAGCTTAAATTCCATAATATTTGATTTTATTGAGTCATACGTCCCTACTTGTGATTTTGTGCTAAAAATAGCATTTTGGTCATTCATTTGTGCTTTACAATTTTGATTAATTCACAAGATATTTGTTATTACAAATGTTTTATGTTATTTGTAGGAAATTAGAGACTAGTTGAAGTTGGAAGTGAATTTTAAGATTGCCAAAGAATGATCTAAGGAAAAGTTACCAAAAAGACCAAAGAATTACCAAGGAAGGATCCAAATTAATGCTAAAAAAAGACCCAGGGGCAAAATTGTAAAAAATTGTAACTTCATTAAAATTTTTCCTTTTTAGTCTCAACGAAAGGCACTATAATTTGTAGAAACATGTTTTGGGCTGAGATTTCATCATAGATATAACTCTAACCCAGTTTTCATACTTGAGCCTTATTCTTAACCTAATTTTTTACCTAAACCCTCTACTTTCACCCATCAATTCAACCATTCATCATTCATTCATTCTCTACACAATTGTTTAACCTTAACTTCTTATTCTCTGTCTCTTTCACCTCCCATCATATAACATCCTTACTTTTATACGTCTTAGAGACCATTCAGTAGCATTTGGAACCACTTACAAGACCTTGGAAGTCTATTAGCAAAATCTAGAATTTTACTCTTTATCGGGTTACTGTTCATATGGTATTCCAGATTATATAATGATCTTCAAAAAATCATAATTAATTCTAGAAAACTTGAAATGAAGTGATTCAAAAAGCTAAGTGAATCTAACATCTTAAAATGTGAGGAAAAAATAATTTTCATACCAAATGATGCGTCAATAAATACAGTTTATTTGCCAAAGTTTACTGTTCATTTGGTCAAAAACTCTGGAAACAGATTCTGGTCCCTTACTTTGAAAAATTGGTTCTCTTTGTACAGACATCAAAATAAAGCATTCTTGGTGTCAAAAAGAAGCTTGGCATGTCAACTAAATATCTGTAAAATTTCATACATTTATTCCATCATTTACTACTTTTAATTTCATCATGACCACTACTACTTACATTGGTTATATAGAAACATTATACTTAACAATTTCTGACATAATACATATACTATCCAATCCCTAATTCCTCTTCATGCTTCATCATCCTCTTTCATCATTCATAAAGCTGTGGGATTGGGATTACATGGAAAGGGATGAGATTTTTGGGGAAATCTCAGTAGCAAACATCACTAAATAATGCATGCATTAATGTAACTATTTGTGCTTGCTTGTGAAAGTATTACCATTGTGTAATGTGCATGCTTCCATGTTACATATAAAATACAATTGGACAAAGTAATCAAGGAACAGAGCTTCATACATAAACACATTTGCAACACAATTCACCAAAGCTATAGTACAATCAAGCATAACATTCAATGCATACAAGTTTAGGATAAGTTTACTACCACTTGACTTTCTTCCACTTTATCTTGCTTTTTCTTGTCACTTTTCTTGAACATGTGGCTGCCTATTTTGGAGCATACCAACCAATCCCTAACATCACATAACCATTCATCCATTACCATATAATTTTCTTGAGCATTAAACTTACTTTAACTAACATAACTCCCTCTTGAACATTAAGCTCACTTACTTTTCTTAATCTTAACTAATAAACTTGGTCTTTGAATCAATTGATATCTTAACTTTACCCTACAAAATTTTATCTTTTGAATTCATTTATGAGTTTAGAATCATGAAATTCTGGCTCCTTCATAGCATGCTGTACAGAACCGAAACTGTACCTACTTCCTTCAAAAATTCTCATTTTGATTCCAATACTTCACATACTTGTTTCTCTACTTTATCCCACACAAATTTTCATTTTAAAATCATTGGAAGTATCAAAATCATGAAATTCTAATCACTGTTCATGCGTGTGAACAGTAATAGAGAAGGGTTTCAAAAACTACAATCTTAGAATTTCAATGCTTTCAAGGTTCAAAACCTTTCCAATCCTACACAAAATCATCATCTAAATTCAATGGAAGCATTAAATCATTGAAATTCAGTTTACTTCCCTCATGAACAGTGCATACTGAACAGGTTCCATTATGACAAAGTCAAGAATATCAACTTGTTTCAATAACCAGTCTCTTAACTAGCTTGTTTAAGCTTCAATCATATGTTTCTAACTTTAATTTCTTCTTTTCACTTTCATCTAAGGTATTTGGGCAGCACCACCCCTTAGAGAAAACTCAACTTTTCCCCCATGAAAACCCTAAGTTAAGGTCCCAAATCAAAGGAAAATAAACTAGGATAGATTACTTACCTTTAATCTCTAGCTTGCTTGAACTTTGGAACCTTAAATCTTCTTTGTCTTAGCTTGAGTTTTCATTTTGTAAGATTTTCCCCAAGGGTTCATGCTCCACGGTTTTGAATCAGATTTGAGGGGGTATTTATAGAAAATTCCATGGAAAATGAATGGCCAATATCACTTTATACACTATTTGATCTAATGGCTCATATTTGTTCTTACATCAAGCTTACTCTCCAAGCCTATAAGGAATTGGAAGACACGCAGCGGAAATTAATTTAAAAATTTTTCCATTCCTTGCCAGGATCTACCGTATGTGTTTAAGTCAAGTGGGAAGAAGTATTACCCTTAGTGTTTTTCAGCGACTTCCACAGCTTCTCTCCGCAGCTGGTGATCTCTTTCCGATCGCAAGAAGATGTCCACAGCTTCTCTCCGCAGCTCGTGCTCTCTTTCTGATCATGAGAAGTCGACGCCTCAGGTCGGCTTCCTCTACTGGTATCCACACGAACAGCGTTCCAACCACGAATGATGTGCTAGCGTCTCCTGTCCCTCCAAGGCTTTCTCAAGAGTTCGTCCTCTCTATCTCTACTTCAGCAGTTTCTTATCTGCAAACCTTTTACAGATTCTGTTTGGCCTTTTGTGTTGTGTGTTGTGTGTCGTGTGTCAAAAACATAGCTCCTAAAATCAGATATATAGGATACTCTGCGTTTTTCTCAACCGAATTGGATCTTGGAATTAATCTATATTAAATCCGAAATTAATACAATATCACATATTGTATAATTTGATAAGAAACTAATTAAATAAATAATGTTTATATTAAATCCGTCCCACAGATTTAATTCACCTATTTATTTAATTTAAATAAAGATAAGATTGGACTATATTTGATTTATTCTCATAAATCAAATTTGAGATATCCTATCAATTTGAATTTCAAATTCAAACGTGATAGAGATTTAATTTATCCTTATAAATTAAATCTTGTAAATATCTCTTATATGAGATATTCTATCAATTTGAATTTTAAATTCAAACGTGATAGAGATTTAATTTATCCTTATAAATTAAATCCTATATATCCCTTATATATAATATATATATACGAATTTATATATATACGAATATAAATATAAATAAATATATACATTAACCTTGGATCATTCATTGAATCTGGACACGTCTTAGATTCAATGAATCTGGACATCATAGCTCATGTTGGGCTATTTTGTGTGCGACCCTGTAGGCCCATATGAAGTTGGCAGTGGGCCATTTGCTATACTGGCCCACAAGTTGCAAGCGGTCTCTAGAAAGATATAACGACTACCCAAATCATATGAGGATCGATAAACGTTGTAACCTTTTATACAACCATATCATGTCCCTTCTGTCACGCGATATTTTGGTCATGGATGAGGCATGGATAATGTCATCCTCCTATTCCTGACCGTTACTTTCTCGATCCCTGAGTAGTCTGACTATAGAAATGGAACTACCTTTCCATTACAGTATGGCCATACGTTTCTCAGACTCACTCATTGAGGGGCCCAGTAATATCTCTCTACGAATATGAGGGACAAATTCCATCTTGACCATTCACATTCTTTCGCATGAAAAACCACTAAACCCGAACATAGTCTTTATGATCACTCGGTCAAAAGTGACTTTTGACTAGGTCAAAGCTGAGCATTTGTCATGTAGGAATCCGTGATGATCTCAGGTCAAAGGGCATAGTGACATGGTTTGTATATGAGAGAAGCTTATGACGTAACCCATGCAGCTCTCTCATAGTGGGTCGGTCTAACACCTTGTACTCTTATATGTGCCTATGACTTTGATTTATATCTCTATACATCTTCAAAGTCATACTGGCCTTATTTCATCTCTGCTCCCACATAGATGACTGACCAGGGATATTTAGGATAAGATCATGAATTATCTAAGGATGGTCATCACAATAAACATGCAAATAATATGATAACACAATTAATAAATTCATAAATCAATAATATTCATAAGACAATGATTGGCCCCTAGGGCATGTTTTCCAATAACCTCCCACTTGCACTAGGTACAATTATTAATTTGACTAATTCCCATTGACCTAACATGATGATCATGCTTTGCCTGCGCAAGCGGCTTTGTTAGAGGATCAGCAACATTGTCTTCTCCTGCTACTTTGCATATTTTTATATCACCTCTATCGTTGATTTCTCTAATGAGATGAAATCGCCTGAGTATGTGCTTGGTCCTTTGATGTGACCTAGGCTCTTTGGCCTGTGAAATGGCACCGCTATTGTCACAGAGCAAAGTTATTAGATATGAGATGGTAGGTATCACCCCTAGCTTTGTGATGAACTTCCTGATCCAAACGGCTTCCTTAGCTGCATCAGATGCTGCTATATACTCAGCTTCCATTGTAGAATCTGCTAAAGTGCCCTGCTTATAGCTCTTCCAGCTTACTGCTCCATTATTGAGGAGGAATATATATCCAGACTGCGATTTTTGGTCATCCTGGTCAGTTTGGAAACTCGCATCTGTGTAACCAGTTACACATAGTTCGTCATCCAATCCACCATAGACCAAGAATAAGTCCTTAGTCATTTTTAAGTACTTAAGGATATTCTTGACAGCAGTCCAATGGG
Source organism: Leucaena leucocephala (assembly GCA_037074615.1). Lineage (NCBI taxonomy): Eukaryota > Viridiplantae > Streptophyta > Magnoliopsida > Fabales > Fabaceae > Leucaena > Leucaena leucocephala. The sequence continues at coordinate 5,649,573 of CM073527.1, forward strand.
CCTCACCAGGGTCCTGTTGATATCTGCTAGTCATACTTAAGGCAAACGAGACATCCGGTCGAGTACATAACATGGCGTACATGATAGATCCTATGGCCGAGGCATAGGGAACTTTACTCATGCGACCTCGCTGATCAGATGTACTAGGACACAGATCTTTACTGAGGTGACTACCATGAGACATGGGTATGAAACCCCTCTTTAATTCGTGCATACTGAACCTATGCAGTATTTTGTCTATGTATGGACTCTGACTGAGTCCTAGAAGTCTTTTAGATCTATCTCTATAGATCCTGATTCCTAGGATGTAGGTGGCTTCACCCAAGTCTTTCATCGAGAAAGACTTTCCTAACCAAGACTTGACAATCTGCAAGGTAGGAATGTCATTCCCAATAAGTAGGATGTCATCGTCATAGAGTACCAAAAACACAACTGTGCTCCCACTAACCTTCTTGTACACATAAGGTTCATCAATGTTTTGAAGAAATCCAAACTCTTTGACTACTTCATCAAAACGATGATTCCAACTCTGAGAGGTTTGCTTCAGTCCATAAATGGACCTTTGAAGCTTGCACACTTTACCAGAGTCCTCAGAACACACAAACCCTTCAGGTTGTGTCATGTACACATCCTCAAGGAGTTTTCCATTAAGGAAGGCTGTCTTAACGTCCATCTGCCATATTTCATAGTCATAATATGCTGCTATGGCAAAGAGGATTCTGATTGATTTGGCCATTGTAACTGGGGAAAATGTCTCATTATAATCCACACCATGAGTTTGAGTAAATCCTTTTGCAACCAGTCGTGCCTTGAAGACATTTACATTGTCATCCATGTCAGTTTTCTCCTTAAAAACCCACTTGCACCTGACAATTTTTACACCTTCAGGTGGGTCGACTAAGGTCCAAACCTTATTATCGTACATGGATTGCATTTCAGACTTCATGACATTAAGCCACTTTTCAGAGTTTGGTCCCACTATAGCTTCTCGATAGGTAGTCGGCTCATTATGCTCAATGAGCAACACATCACGACTGTCAGAAATCAGAAATCCATATCTCTGAGGCTGAAGTCGTGTCCTATTAGACTTTCGTGGACCTTACATGACTTGAGGAGTCTCAACAACTTGTTGTGAGTCTTCTCTATTTTCCATCTGCAGTTCTTTGGTATCTTGTGGCTCTCGAACTTCTTTGAGGTGTACCTTACTCCCACTGGTTCTTTTAGAGATAAATTCTCGTTCGAGATAGATACCATTTCTGACAACAAACACTTTGTTATCAGCAGGGTTGTAGATGTAATATCCCTTGGTTTCCTTAGGATATCCCACAAAAAGGCACTTTGAGGATTTGGGTGCTAATTTGTCTGAGGCTTGTTGCTTAACATAGATCTCACATCCCCAAATCTTGAGGAAAGACAAACTAGGCGTCCTCCCAGTCCATATATCATACGGAGTCTTTTCAATTGCCTTAGATGGAACACGATTGAGTGTGAACGCAGCTGTCTCTAGGGCATGGCCCTAAAAGGAGGGCGGAAGATTTGTTTGACTTATCATGGATCAAACCATATCTAATAGTGTTCGATTCCTCCGTTCAGAAACGCCATTCCATTGTGGTGTTCCTGGAGGAGTCAATTGTGAGACTATCCCACAACTCCTGAGATGATTTATGAACTCTTAGCTCAAATATTCACCACCCCAATTAGATCGAAGTGCTTTAATTGTTTTGCCAAGCTGGTTTTATACTTCATTTTGAAATATCTTGAACTTTTCAAAAGATTCAGATTTATGTTTCATCAGATAGATGTACCCATATCGACTGAAATCATCTATGAATGTTATGAAGTACGAATAACCTCCTCTGGCATTTGTGTTCATCGGTCCACACACATCTATATGTATGAGGCCTAATAAATCAGTGGCCCTCTCACTGTGCCCAGTGAAGGGTGACTTTGTCATCTTTCCTAACAAGCAAGACTCGCAAGTGTTATATGATTCAAAATCAAATGAGTTTAGAAATCCATCTTGATGGAGTTTAGAAATGCGTTTCTCATTTATGTGGCCCAGAGACAGTGCCAGAGGTATGTCAGATTCAAATCATTCAGTTTGACCCTTTTGGCGGTTCTGTTATAGATATTTCCATGATTGGGTTGTTCTAAATTTAATATGTAATGATCCACATGCAAATCACCATGAGCATAGAAAACATCATTACGATAAATAGAACATCTACTATTCCCAGCAATGGAAGTGAAACCTTCCTTATCCAAATAAGAAAGTGAAACAATGTTACTACTTAAAGCAGGAACATAATAGCAATTGTTCAAAACTAATAAAAGCCCAGTGGGCAGAACTAATTCATAAGTGCCTACAGCTAACGCAGTGACTCTTGCTCTGTTTCCAACTCGTAGGTCAACCTCGCCCTTTTTCAGCTTCCTACTGTCCTTTAGTCCCTGCACATTTGTACAAATGTGAGAACCACATGCAGTATCTAATACCCATGAGGTGGAAGTAGAAAGATGAATGTCTATAACATAAATACCTGAAGCGATAGCCCCGCTATCCTTCTTGTTCTTTTTCAGATCTTCGAGGTAGAGTTTGCAATTCCTCTTCCAATGACCAGGTTCATTGCAGAAGAAGCAGACTCCTTCCTTAGGAGACTTTGCCTTCTTTGGTGCAGGCTTGGTTTCGGGCTTGCCTAACTCTTTAGTCTTACCTGATGAGCCATGACCCTTCCCCTTGCCTTTGTCTTTCTTTTTCATACCCTTTCCTTTCTGAACCATCAAAACAGCACTGGGCTTCTTCTTAAGACTTAGCTCAGCAGTTTTAAGCATCCCATGCAGTTTAGAAATAGATTTCTCCATGTTGTTCATGTTGTAGTTCATGACAAACTGGTCATAACTTTTCGGGAGTGAGTTCAAGATCAAATCTATAGCTAACTCCTGGCTTATGGGAAATCCAAGCCTCTCAAGGTGATCAATGTACCCTTTCATCTTTAAGACATGAGTACTGACTGATGCACCTTCAGCCATCTTGCAGGAATGTAAGGCCTTAGTGGTCTCATACCTCTCTTGCCTTGCCTGTTATTGGAATATTTCCTTGAGATACACAATCATCTCATAAGCCTCCATGTGTTCCAGATCTCTTTGGAGCTCCAAAACCATAATGGCTAGCATCAAGCATCCCACATCGATAGAGTCTTCCTTATGCTTCGTGTAAGCATCTCTTTAAGCTCTAGGAGCATTGGCCGCTGGCTCCTCAGGAATGGGTTAATCTAGGACATGCGCCTTTCTTTCCTGCTTGAGAACAATTCTCAAGTTCCTAAACCAGTTAATAAAGTTTGTCCCATTAAGTTTGTCCTTCTCAAGGACAGATCGCAGCGATAATGTAGCAGTATTACTAGTCGTCATGATTCTACAATTAAAAATATGCAATTCAATTAGCAATCTCCCACTAAATAAACAACCCTCAATGCAATAGTTAGTGGGCTAAGATCTATATTTGGCTTAAACTTAAGTTTGCTTTGGCAGGACGCTTAAATTAAGTTATTTAGGTAGGTAACACCTTTACCAATTACATCAAATGTAACTCTTAGATGTTCATGGGATTCTATCATCATATAATCTGGCATGTTTTTAATACCATCCAATGCCTTGAGACTCAAAACCATTTTATTAATCTCGATTAAGTCAAACAATAATAAACATGTGAGAGTAGCACCATTACTCTTGCTTATCTCCCTAAGATAACTCAAAAGCACCCACTTTGGTGGAGTCCATAATTGAGCGATCGATGTTTTGACAAGTGTTCATAAATTGACGGCATTATGACTTAAGATTTCATTTAGAGGGCTTAATTTAACTATCTGGCTTATAAGAATGCATATTTCTCAGTTTGTATCTCATACAAGTATATGCATGTTTCTGATATAATCATAATACGCATAATCTAAATGTGATGCAATATGGCTCACCTATCCTAAGTCCCCTCAAGCCAATGAGAGGAGCTCTCTAATAAGAAAAAGGAAAATTACATATAGAAACCTCTTTTAACATTCGAGGGGAGTGAGATGAGAAAAAAAGGTATATTGAGAGTATATAGAGGAAGGCACGACACGCAGGCTATATTTAAAAATTACAACACTTGCAATCTAGAGCCATATTGTTCACCATACCCAAACATTCAAGAATCAATATTGAGATCTAATTGAAGGAAAATTAATGTTTCATATCTAAAACATTCATCAAATAACATATGTTACGATTATGTTGTGCTACGAACAGGTAGCCACGGCGGCCCCGTCGATTTCATAAATAATCACGAATCTGCATTCGGTTTTCTTAGACCCTATCTATGTTAATTGATCAAATCAAAAAGCATCACCACCGATTTTAATTCCCTTTTCGATTCCTTTTATGTCATACATAACACGGATTCCTTATATGTCATACATAAAACGCATATTATATGATTGGCTACGACTAACACATATCATATTAATCAACAATCAAGCCTAACTTAAACAAAAAACGGCATAGCTCTGATACCACTGTAAGGAATTGGAAGACACGCAGCGGAAATTAATTTAAAAATTTTTCTATTCCTTGCCAGGATTTATCGTATATGTTTAAGTCAAGTGGGAAGAAGTATTACCCTTAGTGTTTCTCAACGACTTCCACAGCTTCTCTCCGCTGGTGGTGATCTCTTTCCGATCGCAAGAAGACGTCCACAGCTTCTCTCCACGACTCGTGCTCTCTATCTGATCGCGAGAAGTCGACGCCTCAGGTCAGCTTCCTCTACTGGTATCCACACGAATAGCGTTCCAACCACGAACGACGTGCTAGCATCTCCTATCCCTCCAAGGCTTTCTCAAGAGTTCATCCTCTCCATCTCTACTTCAGTAGTTTCTTATCTGCAAACCTTTTACAGATTCCGTTTGGCCTTTTGTGTTGTGTGTTGTGTGTCGTGTGTCAAAACGTAGCTCCTAAAATCAGATATATAGGATGCTCTACGTTTTTCTCAACCGAATTGGATCTTGGAGTTAATCTATATTAAATCCGAAATTAATACAATATCACATATTGTATAATTTGATAAGAAACTAAGTAAATAAATAATGTTTATATTAAATCCATCCCACAGATTTAATTCACCTATTTATTTAATTTAAATAAAGATAAGATTAGACTATATTTGATTTATTCTCATAAATCAAATTTGAGATATCCTATCAATTTGAATTTCAAATTCAAACGTGATAGAGATTTAATTTATCCTTATAAATTAAATCTTGTAAATATCTCTTATATGAGATATCCTATCAATTTGAATTTCAAATTCAAACGTGATAGAGATTTAATTTATCCTTATAAATTAAATCTTGTAAATATCTCTTATATGAGATATCCTATCAATTTGAATTTCAAATTCAAATGTGATAGAGATTTAATTTATCCTTATAAATTAAATCCTATATATCCCTTATATATAATATATTTATGAATTTATATATATACGAATATAAATATAAATAAATATATACATCAACCTTGGATCATTCATTGAATCTGGACACGTCTTAGATTCAATGAATCTGGACATCATAGCTCGTGTTGGGCTATTTTTTGTGCGACCATATAGGCCCATATGAAGTTGGCAGTGGGCCATTTGCTATACTGGCCTACAAGTCATAAGCGGTCTCTAGCAAGACATAACGACTACCCAAATCATATGAGGATCGATAAACGATATAACCTTTTATACAACCATATCATGTCCCTTCTGTCACGCGATATTTTGGTCATGGATGAGGCATGGATAATGTCATCCTCCTATTCCTGACCGTTACTTTCTCAATCCCTGAGTAGTCTGACTATAGAAATGGAACTATCTTTCCATTACAGTATAGCCATACATTTCTCAGACTCACTCATCGAGGGGCCCAGTAATATCTCTCTACGAATGTGAGGGACAAATTTCATCTTGACCATTCACATTCTTCCGCATGAAAAACCACTAAGCCCGACATAGTCTTTATGATCACTCGGTCAAAAGTGACTTTTGACTAGGTCAAAGCTGAGCATTTGTCATGTAGGAATCCATGATGATCTCAGGTCAAAGGGCATAGTGACATGGTTTGTATATGAGAGAAGCTTATGCGTAACCCATGCAGCTCTCTCATAGTTGGTTGGTCTAACACCTTGTACTCTTATATGTGCCTATGACTTTGATTTATATCTCTATACATCTTCAAAGTCATACTGGCCTTATTTCATCTCTACTCCCACATAGATGACCAACCAAGTACGTTTATGATAAGATCATGAATTATCCAAGGATGGTCATCACAATAAACATGCAAATAATATGATAATACAATTAATAAATTCATAAATCAATAATGTTCATAAGACAATGATTGGCCCCTAGGGCAAGTTTTCTATCACATCCTTACTTTTAACCTCAATTATACTCCATTAGAAGTGATTGGAACCAATTACATGATCATTTGCTTTGAAAATATCTATTTCCAAAAGATTTGCTTTCGGGTACTGTTCACTATTACTGTTCATTTGGTAATTTCAGAACATGTACTCTACTTTGAAAATTCATAATTAATTTTAAAAAAGTCAAAATAATATGGTTCCAAGTTCTAATGGAAGCTCTTTCACGTATCTTTGAGGTAAAAATATGAAACTGAGGTTTTCTTGTCCCAATGAAATCAGTTTAATCGTTGAAAATCACTGTTCATTTGGTAAAATCTAGAAGTTCCAGTTTCTTTGCTTGAACTTTAAAAATTTGTTTCTCTTTGGTTACTTGTCCAAATGAAATGTGTTATATATGGAATTAAAGCTCTAGACGTCCTCTTTAAGATCACCAAATTTCATAGAAAAATTCGTTCATTTGATATATGAAATCATTGCATGAACATCACTGCCTCTCAGCACTCGTTTTATCTCAATTCCAGATCTTCAAACTTTGGAAAATCATCACAATTCGGATACTTATCCAGTTAAGGCGTTCTTAGTGTCCATTTAAAGATATGTATCTTAGCTAACCTCACACCAAATTTCAGCCTAAAACTCGTTGGTTTACATATCAAAATCAGCGTCACATCACCACGGCCTCAAAATAAGGTTACAGAAACATACACCATACACACTAACATATCATCCCATATTGTCATGTAAGTCATATAACTTGTTATACAACTTAATCATCAACAATTACTCTCTTCCCTTGAGAGTATCCAGCACCTAAAACATAGTTATGCATGTGGAAGGAATGAGATTTCATGGAAATCCCAATAGTAAGTTACACAAACTATAATATCATGCATGAATAATTGTATGCTTAACATGTTATCATGTGATGGAAGCTACTTCATAATGGTACATAAGCAAACTCTAACATGTATATTGTCATGACATAACTTGCAAGGAGTTGCAATCATTCATACTTCATCATAACATGATGACATAAGCTCAAGCTCAACCAAACACCATAATCAACAAGCAAGCAAAACAATTAAACAAACATGAGTTATAGTTAGGTATCCTTGCTACCTCTTAGCTATCTTGGTCAAGACCTTCTTGAAGTACTTTCCTTCCTTCACAAATGTCAAAACCTAGCCATTACAACATAATGTCAAGTTACAACTCAACTTGAAACCAAATCCAAGACTAGGTTTTCACTAGCTCCCTTTCTTTCTCTAATTTATGTTTCCTACTTCCACCTTTCCAAAATAAATTCTCATGGTTCATTTCCACATAATTTTTCATGTAGAATCCAAATATGAAATCAGAATTTCCAAAATCAAAACATACCAATTGTTACAGTGCTAAACCGAAATGCATGCTCTTGTTTTCCAAAAATTCTCATTTTGATTCCAATGCTTCCAATACTTGTTCTCCTACTTTATCCCCACACAACTTTCCATTTTAAACTCATTGGAAGCATCAAAATAATGAAATTCCTTCATATGAACAGTACCACATACAGTACCAGCAAGAACACAAAACCCTAAATCCAAACATACTTGAATTCACAAGCTTATACCACTTGATTCTAGTTTGTTTAAGCTTGTCTAAACTATCCATAACATAAAACTCATATTTTAACCACATATGAGAAGAACTTCCAGCAGCAACCATAAGGGAAATATAGCATGAAAACCCCTTAAAACCATGAGCTAACTTGCTAGAACAAAGCTCAAGATCAAGGGAGATGATTACCTTGCTTGTTACTTCACTTTGGTTGCTTCTTTCTTGGTTGAATGGAAATTTTGCAAGAGTTTCCCTATGGTTCACCATGCATGCCGAAGTGTTCTGAATAGGGGGTATTTATAGAGAAATTTGGGTTGAAATGGATGGCCAAGATTGATTTGGTTACTATTTGATCTAAAGGCTCACATTTAATCTTGGATTTCACTTTTTCTAAAAAGAATAATTATTACATCATGTGGGACAGATCATGGGACACCTAAGAGGGTTAGGTGGCGTGCTGCCCATGCAAAGAACCTTCTGGAGAAATTTCAGTCCAATCCGGTACCGATCAGTGCAGTTTCACAATAACCGGACTGTGTTATGTTCCTAATTTTTTTATAATATACCAGGATATGTATTCTATCCTAGAAATTAATGTCTAGGCTTCTCATATCATTGAAAATATTATACTGAGTATTTATCTGCCATCCATCCCTTAGGAAATGACCAAAATACCCTTGGTGTCCTTTCCTGCACTGTACTAACCCTAAGGGTAAAATCGTCATTTCACCCCTCTTTATACTGGCTCATGGTGTATATGGGCTCTAAATAATCCTCTTTATACTATATGACACGTTTTTAGCCTGTTTAAAGTGACCAAAATGACCTCTATCCACTACTGGTACAGTATGGGCATCCAGGGGTATTTTCATAATTTTGCACTTTTCCTTGACTGCTCTGGTCTCTGGCCCACATAACTGTCCAGTCACCTTAATGGGCTTATGATGGCGCCATTTGGGCCTTATTATGGGCTTATTTCCTGTATTGCCTTTATGGCCCAATTCACGTTATAACTCTCCCGATCCTATTTATCGGGTATTTTATTTCACTGAAAAATCCAGTATGGTTTCTACAGGATTCCTTTTCTGACTCTCTCAATTTATAAATTCATATATTAAATATATGAATTTTCTATAAGGTCTCATCTGATTATGAGATCTGAAAAATACTGTAATAATTCCTTCTGACTTCAGAAATTTATATCAATTAATCGGGACCTCAAATCAAAATTCTGTGTTGCGCTAAACTGACCGAAATATTTTTGTCTATCTACTGGTAAAATTTGGGTCTGATCTGATTCCGGGCATTTTTAGCCTGTTTTGGCTCAACTTTTCCATATTTACATTTAGGTCCCTTAACTTTTGAATAATTGCACTTTAGTCCCTGAACATTTCATTAATTGCATTTAGGTCCCTCCTTTTTCTTCTACTTTCACTTTTCACCTTCAAACTTTTAAATTTTCATTTTGGTCCCTATTCTTTCCTTAGTTATTAATCCTTCCCTTTCTTTTCACAATCTGATACATTTTATTCTAAGAATCTTATATCCATTGCAGATAAACTGTACATGTACATCAGGTCAAAAATTTAGGGATATGACATTTTCCAACAAAGCCAACTTGAGATAAGTCCACATGACAAAAATCTTCTCCTCCCCCTTGTATTGGACGCCAAGTGTGTGGGTGTGTGGGTCTCATCATGTGCAAACCCTAATTCTCACTTTATCCCTTTTTTCTCTTTTAAAAAATTCATAAATTATTCATTATTGGACTTAGGCTCCAAGACAACTCTTGGGACTTTTTGGGCTGCCCTTGGACAAAATTTTGGGCAGCCCTAGGCCTTCCTTGGGTCCAATAGCTAATTGGCACAAATTCCAAGGCACTTTTCTTATACTGATATCCCTTAAAATATCCTGATTTTGAAATAAATGCTAGACACCTCTTTTAATGGTTCTAACATTTTTATAAATTCATTCTAATATAAAATAAATTCTTTTTAAAGTATCATAATTTTATGAGACCCAGAAGTCTTGATAAAAATTCTCTACATTTCCTTTAACCTTTTATCGGTGTCTGATTTTACTTTAATTTCTCAAAGGGCATTATCATCTTTTCAAACATCATCAAAGTATTTACTGGCTCTAATTAATCATATTTATACTATATGTCACATTTTTTGTCTGTCCAGAATGACCAAAATACCATTCATCCATTTCTAGCACATTCTGGCTACACAGGGGCATTTTTATAATTTTGCACTATTCCTGGACTGCTCTGGACTCTGGCCCACATACTGTCTCATTACTTTATTGGGCTCATTATGTCACACCATTTGGGCCTTGGTATGAACTCATTAGCCTCATTACCTTCATGGCACAAATCCCAATAAATCTCACCAGATCTTATTTATCGGGTATTTTATTCCACCGTAAAATCTTGTAAGGCTTCTACAGGATTCTTTTTCTAAATCTGTCAATTTTATAAATTCTTACATTAAATATAGGAATTTTCTATAAAGTTTGATCTGATTCTGATGTCTGAAAAATGCTGCAATAATTCCTTCTGACTTCAGGAATTTATATCAATTAATCGGGACCTCAAATCAAAATTCTGTGTTGTGTTAAACTAACTGAAATATTTTTTGTCTATCTACTACTAAAATTTGAGTCTGATATGATTTCAGGTATTTTTGGCCTGTTTCGGCTCAACTTTCTCATATTTACGTTTAGGTCCATGAACTTTTGAATAATTACACTTAAGGGCCCAACTTTTGTTTCTACTCTTACTTTTTGTCTTCAACATTTTCTAATTTTCATTTTAGTCCTTCTCTTTCTTCAAGACTCATCTGACCTTTATCTTTTCTTCTGATCTTCGTCATAATCCTTTTCAAACCTCTTTCCACTATCAATATTAATACAGATAGGGAAAATTTAGGATATGACACATCATAATTCTCTTCCATCTTCTTTCATTTCTTTCCTTAACTTCTGTAATTTGTTTGATGGTGGTGACAACACTATGATGCATTGCTAGAGGGCCTATCTCTTGAGGATGGAGGCTTGGGCTTAAGTTATGGACCTACAAAGGGGAGTTCTAGCATTCAATTCATAGTTTCAGCTTGTATTTACTTTCTCCTAGATATAGGATGAAACATTTATGGTTGGATTTGTAATTTTTATGAGATTTCCTATTTGAGTTGAATATATTGTAATGAAGATTGATTTTGGAGCTTTTGATTATATCTATGATTATGATTATGATTATTCCTACTCTTGGTGTTAGGTTGATTTCAACACCAATATGTCTGTGTTATGAGTTGAGATTGCTTGTACATCTAAAATGGATTGGTGTTAAGGCCAAGCATTGAATCATTGAAAAGGAATTAGCTTCATTGAGTTGATCACATAGCAATTAATAACTCCCAAACTTAGTAGAACTATAATGGCCCAAACTCATTCTAAAGAGGTTTTTATCACTTACATTTACACCTATTTTCCATCATTCCATTTATTTCTATAAAAACCCAAAAATATCTATTGCATTGTCATTAATTGTTTTCAAATGAATTCACAAAATCCCCATGTTTATATGCTTTCTAGGCACTTAGGTAACTATGATTTCAATAAATAAGGCTCCTCGATAAAATTTATTATAATCCTTGGTAATTACGGCTATTTCGTATGTGAACCCCCAAGGCTATCGATAAAAAGGTTCTAAGGGACAAATCTCCAGTACAAATGAAAAGAAGAGGAATAGGAAGGAAGTTCAAAGTAAAGGAGGGAGTTCAACATAAATATTATTTGTATTTATATATTGTGTTGTACAAATATAAATCTAGAATATTCTCTAGACTTAACAAGTGTCATCACCTAATTGTACTCTACTCTTTATGACAGGTTAAGAGGATTCATTGTGGAGCCTTCTCATTTTATTAATTGTGTAACTAAATATCTGATCTAAAATAAAGCTATGTTGTTACTAGCTACATTAATTATATTGCAAATATTATATCATGGTATAGAATATAAGGACCGGTGGAGGGAATCAAGAAGACACCCAAAGAAGCAATTTATGTATTGTGGAAGTCAAATGAAGGCAAGTCTGATGTATAATCTATGCTTGAACTGTAAGTGGATAAGGAAGGGTAAATGGGCAATATTTAATTGAAGGAAAGGAAAGAAAAGAAAAGTGTGTATCTCTCTGTACACTAAGAAAAGGATCAAGAAAAAACTCACTTACCTGGTGGCTATATGCATCCAACTAAATAGAACTGCAACGTGGTTGGCGAAGACAACGGGATAAGACAAAAGAGTTCTAATTGGGATGTGAAATCTTAAAAAGCAATGTATGTGGGAGAGGAAAATATCAACATAATGGAAGATCAATTGAAAGAAGAAGGAAGAAAGGAATAGTACGTATAGGGAAGGATGAGAATTTCTGGATTCACCTGAAGCTCTTGACGGACAGATGAGGAAAAAAATAGAAGAGTGATCGGTTCTTAAGAGGTTTGGAAGGCGAGAGTTTTGCACAAATTTAAATCCAAAATTATCTATTATTATTATTATCTTTATTAGATGCTATTAGAATTGAAATAGGGGTTTTAGAAAATTCCCTAGGATAATTTCTGCTAGGATGTGATTTACTTATGTTATTTTCTGAGATTTGCTAATATTGATTGTCTATCTTTTTTTTATAGGATGCGATTTTCTAATACTAATCAAATACCGTTTGATATGAATATATATTTTAATTATTTCTTATTATTGTAATCCATACTTTTTTATTATTTATAAAATATCTATCCTTTATCTATTTCCTATATATTATTTATTTATTTTTACTTGGCCTATCATATTAAGGCTTTGAAACTACGAGGCTGAGATTAGCCTAATCGATTTAGGATCTACTGTTAGCTTATTGAATGAATGTTGTTTTCTTCATAATATGCCAAAATAGAGGATGCAATATTGCCCCATTTATCGTTATCCTATAAATTATAAACATATAATTTGTTATTTAATAAAAGCTTAGATACAAATGACAAATTTATTTAATAAATTTATAAATGAAAAATTAACTCAGTTGACTATTTGATCTATTAGGTTAGGGAGATATTGCTACGATTTTCTAACTTCTTGAGCGACATTGCTTCAAAAAGTTTTTTAAGTATCTATAAATCTTTCTTGAAATCTTCCAAGGCAAAGATGTTGTTTGACACTAAATAATAAATAAATGTTAAAAGACAAAAAATATTATTGTATTACTTATCAATAGATTATTTGGATCAAGCAATGTCCCCCTGTGAATTACAAATATTAATGAGCGACATTAATTTTTTAATAGCCAACATTAGTCTCTAATGGTTACATCAACTTTGTTCCTTTTTTAGTACTTCTTAGGAAAAATTAATACAACAAAAAACATTTGGATACTGTCATACCTTAGTTATAGACCATATTAGGATTCATTTATGTCCATTGGAATTATTATGGAAGACCCAAGACTTAAGAAAACCAAATATGGAAAATTTATTTTCTCAAGTTACTGTTTATTTGGTAATTCTAAAATTTATGTCCAACTTTAAAAATTCATAGCTAATTCTAGAAAAATCGTATGGAGTTTCTCCAAATTCCTATTTGAATCTATTTCATTAATATTTGAGAAAAAAAAATCAAATTGGACATTTACTTGACCAATTCGTTAATCTTTGAGAAATCCCAATGGCAAGATTTATTAACAAAAATATTAATAAGCATGATTATTATGAAACTAAGCATAATACCACAATTAGGGAACTATTTTTCTCATGCCAACTCAATCATGCATCAAATCAAGATATCACAGTGCAAAGAGTAGCTTCATATATCATCTTTAGTTCAACCAACAACGATGGTAAATACAATATAACAATAAAAGCAAGTTAACAATCAAGTTGAGTAATCTTGCTACCTTAATTAAATAATGCCTAAGTTCTTGTTCTTGAGTTTAGTACTTTTTCCCATAAATGTAAAACCCTATTCCAATATGCAAAAGGGAGCACAACCATCAATATACATTCTATTAACTATAGTTTAAACAAAACCCCTTAAATACTTAATATTTAACTTGATCTTTAGGACTTTGTTTCCACTAACTTAACAATTATTCTCTTAGGTCATTCTATATAATTTTTCATGTAGAATCCAAATATGAGCTTGGATTCATGAAAATAAAAATCCTCCCTTAAGTTCTGTCCATACCAAGAGGTACTAAGGAGAAATCATAAATTTCTAATTTTGATTTCAATGCTTCCAAAGCTTGTTTCTTAGGTTGATTGTACACCATTTTTCATTTTAAATACAATGGAAGAATCAAAATCAACAAATTCAATTCCTAGGACAACAATTTTAGAGTGGCCGAGAGGCTTGGATAAATTTCAATCCAAGGAATTGAACAATCTATATGCAATACCACTTAAACTATCCACTAATCAATATCTCCAATCTAGGTTTAAAATCATAATCATATCTCCCTAGGTCTTATACATTTTGACCAGCATGCATCCATAGGGAAATCTTGATTTTCCAACCACCTAAACCATGATTTAACTACTAAAAACATTAACTAAGGTTGCAGACATAAACTAACATTTAATCCAAGCTAAGTGACCAAATTGGCTAGCTCTTCCTTGTCTTGAAAAGTGAAGAATACATTTTGTAAGAGGTTCCCTTGTTGGTTGAAATATGCAATAGTGAGAGGAAAATGAGTGTTATTTATAGACCATAGGATAATTGTTTAGCCTATCAGTTCACCCTAATTACATGCTTATGTGTCAAATTGTCATGGCTTCTTGCAACCAATCTTCCTATAACAAATAATTCTAAATTAAATTATTTTTAAAGTTAAAATCCTCACTATTCTTGGCAAGAAGAAAAGCTAGGTTATATCAGTGTATTTTATAATGGAATAAATTCCTATTTCATAATTCCAGTGTCATAGGCACGATAATTAATTTTTATTAGTTCCATAATACATTCTTAACATTTATCTTGTCCAAATAAGTTCCTTATTTATTACCATAATCATTTTATTGATGGTAAAATAGAAAGAAACTAATGTAATTCCTATTATCCAACCTTACTTAGAAATTAAATTCTAGAGTTTTTGAATTAATAAAAGACTTATGTATACTACATTATCTCATATTAATTCCATGGAAACCCCATAAATTTTCTTAGAATTTATTTACCCCTTTAGGTATTTATTTGGACTTTTTCCAAATAAAATCCCTAATTAGCTTAACTTGCATTTAAATTCCTTTAAAATTTAACTAGGAGCATTTTAGGAATAAAACCACTTGTACAATGTCATATAATTCCTAAAGTATATTATCCCTTTCTTTCCATAATTTTTTCAGGTCTCCACATAACTCAAACAATTAATTTTGACTAAATAGTTTATAATTAGCCAAATATCCAAAAATTTCTTTAAAATTATTATATGGATATTTTTATCATTGTCACCTCAAATGGGTCTTAATATCTCATTTTCTATTTTTTGGATTTTTTCTAGAATTTTAATACATATTTTCAAAATTACCCCTATTGGCCTAAAACTTTCTAAAAGTTACACTTCGGTCGTAGCTTTGGCTTAACTTCACATATTGTGCCAACTATATTAATACTACTCTTATAGCCTTAAAAATTTGGGATATGAATATACCCATAGCTCCTACATAAAAACTTTGGAGTCAAAATTGAACCTTAACCATAAAAAACTTTATTTTTTGCAGTACCAACAACTTGTTCTAGACTTTAGAATGTGGAAGGCTATAACTTCTGCATCATAAAGACTTCCACCAATTGAATAATGTCTAAACCTCAAATCTTGGAGTTTATCTTGACGAGGGCTAAGAGTGAATAGATCTTGGGTTCCTTCTCCACAAGTGGCAAAGGTAAAGTTTGGCTTGATTCTAGGGGAGTTTAAATGATTAAATCTTTATCTCTTCATCTATTTGAGCTTGAATGTGCCACTATAGCTTTTCCATAAAGAGTGAACAAAAGACAGTAGATCAATTATTACACAATCAAATAAATAGAAGAAAACTTGGGAGTATTTAATCTGCATTCTCTTGACTGTCACATCCTAATTGTTTTCTATATGTATAAGATTCATAGAGGAAGAAAGATGTTAGGAAGAGATTGTGATGCTGACTAGAATAAAAGATAATGATTAGAGGAGGTTTAAGTTAGAAAAAGGAAAAGAACAAGAAAAGGTATAAAGGAGAGGGACTTAAATGAAAAATCCACAAGTTTAACGGTAAGCTTAAAAAGAAAGAGACTAAATTGAAAAGTTTAAAATCTTATAGGGGAAAGTGTAATTATGAGGAAATAGAGCTGAAAATGGCCAAAATTGCCCATAACCATTTTAGTCCCAAATTTTACTAGTGGATAAAGAAAAATATATAGAGTTGAATGATGCACACGGAATTTTTATTGGAGATTCTGAACAATTGATATTGATTTAAAGCTCTAAAAGTTATCTGAATTTTTTATCAAACCTTCTGGACCTCATATATGGATGAAAATTAATAGGAAGGTTCATCCTATAAAACAAGAAGTTAGAAAATTGACAAACCCTGAAAGGAGCTATGGGGAAAAGGTTATTCATGTTTTAGTCAATTTTGACGGAAGTTTGTGGATGCTTTATATCTGGATCATAAGAATTAAGAAGTAAGTAAGCTGGGCCTGATTGGATCCAAAATGGTGCCAAAGAGTACTTAAACAGTAATTTAGTAAAGTTCATAAAAAATACAAGTACCTTGTTACAATTATAAATGGGGAATTGATCTGATAGGGGAATTTTATTAGATATTTACAAGTATCTATTTAATAAATGTTCCCTAGGTAAATAGTACCATTGAAACACAAGGAAATTATTAGGACATTCTAATAATTCAGGATAAACTTCTATATAAAGTATAAGATTGTATATAATTGGACAAAATGTGCTGGAGTGCTCTAGATTCTTCCAGAAACCATAAGGTGGCGTCATGAGGTGTCTCTATGGGACCCACCAAAATGCCACATGTCCTTAACTTGAGGAGAAGAAACCATGTAGAAATATTAGCCACACATTTATTTAAAGTAAAAACATGTGGTTTGATCTTAGCCATTTATCGCATAAAGTTACTCCAAGCTTCTGGAAGTAATGACTCACCATGTGAGGTGTCCTTATAGGACCCACATGTGGTACCCACTTGTCTTCCTATTAAGGAAGAAGAGATTTAAACTAAGTGTTTTATAATAAAATAATGTAAAGAAAGAGAATAATCCATGATTAAAGAATAAAGCAACCAATTAAGGGTTAATAATTAAATTTATACCCAGTCCAAGAATGTCAATTGTAGAAAAAATTCAGAGACTAGATTTAAGGTTAGAAAATATATGTTGGAATCTCAAAAATTATATTTAGAAAACAATTTGATTTTTACGAAATTGAATTGAGCCAGTACCGGATTAAACTGAAATTCTCTAGGCTTTTCTTTCTCGATGCCATGGATTATGTAAGCATTGATGTCCTGGATGATGTAACAAATAATGTCATGGATGATGTCATCTTAGCTTGGGGGGTAAGTTAGTAAGAAGCAATCATGGCTTTTCATTCAAGATGGATCTTGGCCATTACTTTCCCTAGAATTTTGCTATAAATAAATCCCTCTCCTTCACAAAACTGTGGCACTTGAGAACCATGAGGGAAAATTTATTCAAATGAAAACTCAAGCAATCCAAGGCACCTAGAGTTCAAGCTAGCTAAGAATTAAGCTAAGTAATCTATCCTAGCTTATGTTACTTCAATTTAGGAGCTTGAATCTAGGATTTTAATGGATCGATTTTGAGAAACTCCCTTGGGTTAATGGGTAGCTGAAATCTGGAAAAATGGAGGAAAGGATGAATCAATGTTAGAAGCATGAAATTGAGACCTAGACAAGCCTAGATTAGTTGTTATACTATGAATTAATTGTGTAATCCTTTATTTCCCAATTTTGAGAGCCTTTCTTCCTTAGCTAAAACTAGACAAGGGAGAATGATTTTTATAATTTTGATGCTTCCATTGAGTTGAGAAAGAGAAATTGTATAGGATTGAGTAAAGGGACAAGAGTTGGAAACATTAAAATCAAAAGTAGAATTTTTGGACAAAACCCTTAAGCTTCACGGTTATGTTCTATCTAGATCTCAAGGAGGAGTTAGAATTTGTCAATTTTGACTTCATATTTAGATTCCTTGGGAAAAATTGTGTGGGATATAGTCAAGGTATAAATTAATTCAAAGGGCAAGATAATTAACCAAAATTAAAGAGAGATAGGGGCTTGTTAGTCAAGGAAGTTTTATTGAACTTAAACTAAGTTTAAAACTTGATAGAAATAGATTGTGATGAGTATGTTATTATACTATGTTAGGGTTTGATCTTTATGGTAAAGAGTACTACAAAGTAAGAGGCAAAGTTATAAAGGAAAGGTTAAAGAAAAGCGATAAAGAGGTAGTGAACTTACCTAACTTATATACTTGTTTACTTGGATATGTTTTACGTGATTGTTGCTTAACTTGATTATGTGAGGCATAAATGATTGATTGAAGCTCTATTTCTTTTTATGCTATAGACATATGTTAAAAGGAACATGGAAGCATGCAAATATGTCATTATGGAAGCATGATCATTAAAAGCACACATAGTAACATCAAACATTAGTTTGCATACACTGTATAGTTCTATTTGCTATTGAGATTTCCCAAACAATTCACCCCTTTCCATGTCACCCTATTCACAGCAAGTTTATCTAAGATGAAAGAGATGATGTTACATGAAGAAGATTAAAGATGGAATAATATGATTGATTTGTAACTTATGTTATATGTCATATCCTAATTTTCTTATATCTTAGGGACCAAATAGTAGCATATGGAACAACTTTTAAGGTCATTAAAGTCAAATTACACAATATGAAATTTTAGTCTATCGAGTACTGTTCATTGTGTAGATTCCAGACAAGTTACCTAACTTTGAAAAATCATAATTAAATCTAGAAAAATTGAAACAAAGTGGTTCAAGTTGATACATAAAGATAACTTAATCCTCTTTCAAGAAAAATAACTCATTGACCACTCTTTGACCAAATCAATGTCAGTCAAGGCTCAAATTTTACTATTCATCCAACGTCCTTCTCTTGATTCTAGTATTTTGGTCCCAACTTCGAAAAATTATATCTCCATGTGTAGACATCCAAATAAGGAGTTCTATATATAAAATTGAAGCTTAGTATGCTTACTATTTACTAGTAAAATATAATACATTAATTTAACCTGTTAATATTTTTAATTATAACTCAAATGTCACTGCCTCACCATGAGTTACTATTCACAGTAACAAATTCCAACAACTAATATTACATACATATGCATAAAGGTTATAATAAAGGATTATGACGATGATCGGAAAGAATAATAAAGGTTATATGAGTTTTCAAGGAAGAGAAGAACTAAAATGAAAATTAGAAAAGGTTGAAGGCCAAAAGGAAAGTAGAAACAAAAGTTGGGCCAAAAGTGGTAATTATCAAAAGTTTAAGGACCTAAATGTAATTAAGCAAAAGTTCAGGGACAAAAATATAATTATGAGAAAGTTGAACCGAAAAAGGTCAAAAACTGCCCAGAAGCAGTTTAGTACCAAATTTTACTAGTAGTTAGATAAAATTATTCTGATCAGTTTAACGCAACACAGAATTTCAATTTGAGGTCGCGATTAATTGATATGAATTCCTGAAGTCAGGAAGAATTATTATATTATATTTTAGACCTCAGAATTAGATAAAACTTTATAGTAAATTCCAATATTTAGTATAAGAATTTATAAAATTGACAGAGTCAGAAAAGGAATCCTGTAGAATTCTTATAGGAATTTACAGTAGAATAAAATACCCGATCAATAATGTGGGGAGAGGTTCATTGGGATTTGTACCATAAAGGTAATTGACTAATAGTAAGGCCCAAATGGCATCCTAAGAGGCCCAATAAGGTGATTGGATAGTTAAGTGGACTAGGGTTCAGAGCAACCCCAGAAAAGTGTGAATTTATGAAAATGCCCTTGTGTGGCCAGATTGTACCAGTAATAGATGGAGGGCATTTTGGTCAATATGGATAGGCTAAAAATGTCCAAGCTAGTATAAAGATGATTAGTTAGAGCCAGTATACACCCTAATGCAGTATAACGGAGTGTAAAATGACAATTATGCCCTTAGGGTTAATATAGTGCAAGATAGTGGACCAAGGGCATTTCAGCCATTTTCCAAGGGATTTGTAATTAAGTTTTGGCCCAGTCAAAGAATTTCAATGGTAGGTAAAATCTGGATACTGGATTTAAGGTCAGAAAACATATTATGAAATCTCAGAAAAATTATATTTATAGAACAATATGGTTTTTGGGGAATCGGACTGAGCAGGTACTAGATTAGACTAGAATTTTTTAGAAGCTTCCCCCATTGGAATTTTTCCACCTATCCTATAAGTTGTCACTTGATGATGTCATGGATGATGTCATAATTCTCTTTTTGAAAAAGTTAAATCCAAGATTAAATGTGAGCCATTAGATCAAATAGTGCACAAAGTAATCTTAGCCATTGAGTTTCCATGAGATTTTTCTATAAATACTCCCTCAAATCTGAAGCAAACTGTGAGCACAAGAAACCTTGGGAAAACTCTTGCAAAATGAAAACTCAAGCCAAGACAAAGAAGATTCAAGGTACCAAAGTTCAAGCAAGCTAGAGATTAAAGGTAAGTAATCTATCCTAACTTATTTTCTTTTGATTTGGGAGCTTGAACTTAGGGTTTTCATGGAGGAAAGTTGAGTTTTCTCTAAGGTGTTGTGCTGTCCAAAAATCTTAGATGAAAGGGAAAAGAAGAAATTAAAGTTAGAGATTTATGATTTAAGCTTAAACAAGCTAGTTAAGCGATTGGTTATTGAATCAAGTTGATATTCTTGACTTTTCCATGGTTGAAATAGTTCCATTTGCACTGTTCATGATGGAAGGAAATAGAATTTTAATGATTTAATGCTTCCATTGAATTTATATGATGATTTTGTGTAGGATTAGACAGGGTTTGAACCTTTGAAGCATTAAAATTCAAAGATTATAGTTTTTGAAATTCTTTTTCTGTTACTGTTCACTCGCATGAACAATGATTGGAATTTCATGATTTTGATACTTCCAATGATTTTATGAAAATTTGTGTGGGATAAAGTGAAGAAACAAGTATGGGAAGCATTAGAATCAAAATGAGAATTTTTGAAGGAATTGTGTACATGTGTTCGATTCTGTCCAGCAGGCCATGAAGGAGCTGAAATTTCATGATTCTAAGCTCATAAATGGATTCAAAAGAATAAATTGTATAGGTTAAAGTCAAGACCTCAATTGATTCAAAGGCCAAGTCCATTAGTTAAGATTAAGGAAAGTTAATGTAGTTAAATGAGTTTAATGTTCAAGAGGAAGTTATGTTAGTTAAAGTGAGTTTAATGCTCAAGGAAGTTAGATTATGATGAATGAATGATTATGTGACATTAGGAATTGATTAGTATGCTCCAAAAGAGGCAACAACATATCCAAGAGAAGTGAGAAGAAAGAAGCAAGATAAAGTGAGAGAAAGTCAAGTATATAAGGTAGCAAACTTATCCTAATCTTGTATGTATTGAATGTTATGCTTGGTTGTGCTATAGCTTTGTTGAATGGTGTTGCATATGTGCTTATGTATGAAGCTCTGTTTCTATGATTACTTTGGCCAATTGTATTTTATATGTGCTGTTTCTATGATTACTTTGGCCAATTGTATTTCATATGTTACATGGAAGCATGCACATTTCACAATGTTAACACTTTCACAAGCAAGTACAAGTATTTACATTAATGCATGCATTGTTTAGTACCATTTGCTACTAAGATTTCCCCATAAATCTCATCCCATTCCATGTAAAACCAATCCCACAGGTTTGTTAATGATGAAAGATAATTGAAGAAGTATGAAGAGAAGCTAGGGATGGGATAGTATAAATGTTATGTGAAGAATTGTTATATGTAATGTTATTATTTGACCAATGCTAGTAGTGATGATCATGATGTAATGAAAAATAGTAAATGATGAGATAAATGTATGAAATTTTACAAACATTTATTTCACATGTCAAGCTTCATTTTGACACCAAGAACATCTTATTTTGAAGTCTGTAC
This sequence comes from Leucaena leucocephala, assembly GCA_037074615.1. Taxonomy (NCBI): domain Eukaryota; kingdom Viridiplantae; phylum Streptophyta; class Magnoliopsida; order Fabales; family Fabaceae; genus Leucaena; species Leucaena leucocephala. The sequence goes on from CM073527.1 coordinate 5,671,862, forward strand.
AAAGAAAACTAATTTTTCAAAATAAGGGACCAGAATCTGTTTTGAGAATTTTTGACCAAATGTACAGTAATCTTTGACTAATAAACTGTATTAATTGGCTAAATATTTGGCCTGAAAATTATTTTTCTCCTAAATTTCAAGATGTTATCTTCATGTATAGTTTTGAACCACTTAATTTCAATTTTTCTAAAATTAATTATGATTTTTTAAGTTCATCACGTAATCTGGAATGCCATATGAACAGTAATTCGAGAAAGAGAAAAATTCCAGATTTAGCTAATGGACTTCCAAAGTTTTGTAAGTGGTTCTAAATGCTACTGAATGGTCCATAAGATGTATGAAAGTAAGGATGTTTCATATATGGAAGGGGTGAGATTTCTGGGGAAATCTTAGTAGCAAATGATACCATAAACAATATATGCATCAATGTAAATACTTGTGCTTGCTTGTGAAAGTGTTAACATTGTGTAAAGTGCATGCTTCCATGTAACATATGAAATAAAATTGGCCAAAGTAATCATAGAAATAGAGCTTCAATCATATACACATATGCAACACAATTCAACATACTCATAGGACATCCAAGCATAACATTTAATACATACAAGTTTAATATAGTCTACTACCTGACTTGTAGCCTCTCCTTTAGCTTTTGCTCCATGGTTCCTTCTTTTCATAGGTCGGAGCCTATGTATAGCTTAATAATATTTTTATTATTATCCTATCCAGTATAGCTTTACTTAACTCAAGCTTAACTTGATGTAATACTATTAATCTGACAATCCCTTAACTTTCTATCTAACCTTACCAAGAGAGAGCATATCTCTATTATAATTATTAAACTCATAAGAACAATCATCTAATTTATTAGAGTAGGGACTAAGATAAATTACTTACTATATTCCTAAGGTTGTCGAGTCCCTAAGCTCTTTGGATTACTTCTAGCTTGGTCAGACCTCCTTTTCCTTCCTGTCTTTCTCTTTCTTTCTCTCTTTCTCTTTCTCTCTCTTATATTCTCTTATTTCCTTGCTCTTGTAGGTATTTATAGGTGAAGCAAGGTGGATTGGATGGTCCAAACTGAATAGCAATGAACCACTCATATAGCTTGCTACCTTAATAAGATTTGCCTGTATCATTATGATCACATCATCAGGACACCTTGCATGCTAGGTGGGGCCCTTGGGATACCTCAGTTGCTGACTCAGCACTTCCAGAGAATTCTAGAATCTTATCCTGTGATGAACAACTGAGATCGTGCCATGTCATATCCTAATTTTTCCCTATCCGTATAATACTAATAGTGAAAAGAGGTTTGAAAAGAATTATGACAAAGATCAAAAGAAATAATAAAGGTTAGATAAGTCTTGAAGAAAGAGAATGACCTAAACGAAAATTATAAAAGTTTAAAGGCCAAAAGTTATAGTAGAAATAATGTTGGGCCAAAAGTGGTAATTTTCAAAAATTTAGAGACCTAAATATAATTAAGCAAAAAGTTAGGGACATAAATGTAATTATAGAAAAGTTCATCCAAAAAAGGCTTAGAACTGCCTGTAAGTATTTCAGTCCCATATTCCATTAGTAAATAGAGGAAGTCATGCTGAGTAATCTGGCATGATACAGAAATTTTATTAGGGCACCAGACAACAGAAAATTATCTAATAGTCTAAAAGTTATATGAATTTTTATCAGATTCCATGGACATCAGATATAAGTGAGGGAATTACAGGAAAGTGTGCCCTACAGTGTCAGATGTTATGAATCTAATAGAACCCCAGAAGAATACCTGTATAAAAAGTTATTCCCATAACAGTGAATTTTGACGGGAATTTGAGAACACCTGTTATCCGATTATGGAACTTAGCAGTAAATAAGCCTGGATAGAATGAACTTAGATACCATTATATATTGTCCTATGGGAGGGCCCAAAACCCAGGGTACCAGTTTATCAGCAGAAGGGGCCAGTGTCCAGGAAAAGTGTGAAATTACGAAAATGCCCCAAGATGCCCAGATTGTACTAGTGATAGATGGAGGGCATTTTGGTCATTCTAAATAGGCCACACACGTGGTATATACCATAAATATGATTATTTAGAGCCAGTATATGCTCTGAAGTAGGGCAAAGAGGGGTGAAATGACGATTATGCCCTTAAGGTCAATATAGTATAAGAAAGGAGACCAAGGGTATTTTGGTCATTTCCCAAGGAATGGATGGCAGATAAATACTCAGTATAACCATGTCAAGGGTATGAGAAGCCTAGAAATTGATTTCTAGGACAAAATACATATCCTGGTATATTATAAAAAATTTAGAACAGAAAACAGTCGGGTTGTTGTGAAACTGCTCCGATCGGTGCCAGATTGGAATAAAATTTTTCCAGAAGCTTCCTTACACTATGAGCACGCCACCTAACCCCTTGAGGTGTCCCATGATCTCTCCCACATGATGTCATAATTATTCTTTTATGAAAAAGTAAAATCTAAGATTAAATGTGAGCCTTTAGATCAAATAGTAACCAAATCAATCTTGGCCATTGATTTTTCTTGGATTTTGGCTATAAATACACCATCATTCTGCCCAAAACCTTGGCCTTGTGATACCTTGGGGAAACTCTTGCAAAATGAAAACTCAAGCCAAGATAAAGAAGATTCAAGGTTCCAAAGTTCAAGCAAGCTGGAGATTAAAGGTAAGCAATCTCTCCTAGCTTATTTTCCTTTGATTTGGGAGCTTGAACTTAGGGTTTTCATGGGAGAAAAGTTGAGTTTTCTCTGAGGGAAGGTGGTGCCCAAAAACCTTAGATGAAAGGGGAAAGAAGAAATTAAAGTTAGTTAAATCAAGTTGATATTCTTGACTGGTTGTTGGAAATTAAACAAGCTAGTTAAGTGATTGGTTGTTGAATCAAGTTGATATTCTTGACTTTGCCAAGAGTGAACCTGTTCGGTATGCACTGTTCATGAGGGAAGGAAATTGAATTTCAATGATTTAATACTTCCATTGAATTTAGATGATGATTTTGTGTAGGATTGGAAAGGTTTTAAACCTTGAAAACATTGAAATTTCAAGATTGTAGTTTTTGAAACCCTTCTATGTGTACTGTTCACACGCATGAACAGTGATTGGAATTTAATGATTTTGATGCTTCCAATGGTTTTAAAATGAAAAATTGTGTGGGATAACGTAGAGAAAACAAGTATGGGAAGCATTGGAATCAAAATAAGAATTTTAGAAATATTTGAGTGCAGTTATGGTTCTGTACAGCATGTGATGAAGGAGCTGGAATTTCATGATTCTAAGCTCATAAATGGATTCAATAGATGAAATTGTGTAGGGTAAAGTCAAGGCATCAATTGATTCAAAGACCAAGTCCATTGGTTAAGATTAATGAAAGTTAATGAGATTAATGTTCAAGAAGAAGTCATGTTAGTTAAAGTAAGTTTAATGCTCAAGGAAGTTAGATTGTAATGGATGAATGATTATGTGATGTTAGGAATTGATTGGTATGCTCCAAGAGAGGCAGCCACACGTTCAAGGAAAGTGAGAAGAAAGAAGCAAGTTAAGGTGAAAGAAAGTCAAGTGTTCAAGGTAGTAAACTTATCCTAAACTTGTATGCATTGAATGTTATGCTTGATTGCGCTATGGCTTGATTGAATTGTGTTACCTATGTACTCATGTATGAAACTCTTTTTATATGTTTACTTTGGCCAATTGTATTTTATATGTAACATGGAAGCATGCACATGACACAATAGTAATACTTTCACAAGCAAGCACAAGTAGTTACATTAATGCATGCATTGTTTAGTACCGTTTGCTACTGAGATTTCCCCCGAAATCTCATCCCTTTCCATGTAATCCCAATCCGACAGGTTTATGAATGATGAAAGAGGAAGATGAAGCATGAAGAAAAGCTAGGGATTGGATAGTATATATGTTATGTGAATGTGTAATGTTGCTGTATGACCAATATAAGCAGTGACGGTCATGATGTAATGAAAAATAGTAAATGATGGAATAAATGTATGAAATTTTACAGACATTTAGATGACATGCCAAGCTTAATTTTTACACCAAGAATGCTTTATTTAGCTGTCTATACAAAGAGAACTGATTTTTCAAAGTAAGGGACCAGAATCTGTTTCCAGGATTTTTGACCAAATGAATAGTAAATTTTGGTGAATAAACTGTATTAATTGGCTAATTATTTAGTCTGGAAATTATTTTTCCCTTAAATTTCAAGATGTTATCTTCACGTAACTTTTTGAAGCACTTCATTTCGAGTTTTCTAGAATTAATTATGATTTTTTGAAGTTCATTGCGTAATCTAGAATACCATATAGACAGTAACCCGTGAAAGAATAAAATTCCAGATTTGGCTAATAGACTTCCAAGGTCTTGTAAGTGGTTCTAAATGCTACTGAATGGTCTCTAAAATGTATTAAAGTAAGGATGTTATATGCCACATGTCTTTACTCTTTCTTCTTCCCTTATATTAGTGCCATGTGGCATCTTGGTGGGTCCCATGAGGACACCTTTCATGCCACATCATGGCTTACAGATAAGTCCAAAGCTTTATCTGATCAATTCCCCAGTTATGACTTCCACTGAGTAATTATACTTTATTGAAAATCACTAAAATATTTTTTTTAATTACACTTTGACACACATAGCTCTTAGGCTACGTTTTTGTACTTCTTCAAATGCCATCTTGGGTCTCTGATCAAGCTCAAGTACTCTGATGGCTCAATTCCTAAGAAACTTTCCTTGGCAAATTACCAAAATACCCTTGGTTACTCTTTATTTACTTTAATGATTCTAGGGTCATTATTGTCTTTTCACAGTTCAACATAATATTTCCTAACCCTGGTCAACTGTTACTATAGCTCTCTTTGACCTTTTGACTTGTGTAAAATGACTAAAATGCCCTTTGCTCATGTTTTAATCATTTTTGTAGTATAGGGGCACTTTTGTCATTTTGCACCCCTTCTAAATATTTCTAGACACTGGCCCTTTTAACTGATAAACTGATATCATAGGCCTGGGCCTCACTTGGCATCATCATGGGCCTCTTGTTATGTCATCTGGACTCATTCAGTCCCAACTTGCTTACTACTTAAGTTTCATAATAAGATATCATGTGTCTATAAACTCCCATCAAATCAACTTTTCTTACATATCTCTTTTTAGAGTTTCGCCAATTCCCTAACCTATCACTTTACAGGACGTACCTTCCTATAACTTTTTATTTATATTTGAGGTCCATAAGGTATGATAAAAAATTCAGATAACTTTCAGACTATCAGATAAATATCAGCTATCTGGAACTCCAATAAAATTTCTATATTAGGCTAGCTTAACCAGCATAACTTTCTTTATCTACTGATAAAATTTGGGACTGAAATACGTTAGGGCAGTTCTAAGGCTTTTCTAGCTTAACTTTCTATAATTACAATTTTGCCTCTGGAAACTTTCAGAAATTACACTTGATGGACCACAACTTGTATCTACTTTTATTTTTGGCCTTTGGACTTTTGGAATTTTATTTTAGTCCCTTTTTTTCAAAATGACCATTATACCCCTATGGACTTTCACTATTTACATGTAAGTCCCTATACTTTCACTCATTTATAGTTTAGTCCCTAAAAGTTCTATGTATGTTTATGAGACTTTTACTCAAAGGGATCTGGTAGCTTATCTATTTAAGGCTAAATACTAGGCTTATAGGTCTAAAAATCGGGATATGACATTATGACTTGTAATTAGTATAAATATTTAATATTCAAATTCTAGTGACAAGTTGTGTTTGGTAAGGAAAAATAGTAAATGATTAAATAAATATATGATAAGTTGTATGATAAAAGCTTACATCCTAAGGTTTAATTCGATATATAGAACGTCTTAATCGGATGTTTACAAGATGAGAAATAATTGTCCAAAGGAGAGGGACCAAATCTAGAAGTAGGGAAAACTGACCAAATGAACAGTAAAATCTAATGAATTAACTGTATTAATTGGCAAAGAGTTTGGCCAAACTTATATTTTTTCCTTAAAGAGGCATAAGTTAGGTTTGAGTAGCAACTGCAACTACTTTGTTTTGATTTTTCTAGAATTAATTATGATATTTTCAAAGTCAGGTAGCTTGTCTAAAATTTACACAGTAAATAGTACACGAGAAGGGAAAAATTCCAGATTATGATATCTTACTTCAATGGCCTTATAAATAGTTCTATATGCTACTGCTAGACTAAGTAGATACACCTAAGAGGGATGAATTGGTGCTTTAAAACTTTTAATAGAAATTTAAAACTTAAAGACAATTATAATATGAATGAATGAAAGAATATGGATAAGAAATATTTCACCGAATGATAGAAGAATCAACACAAGTAGTTTATCCTGGTTTCGATTAATCCTTGATAGGCTCAGATTGTAGTCGTCCGATCTATCAAAATGATTATTACACCCCATAATATAGTAAAGGCACAACCCTATTATTCTTCTCAAGGAGCCTTTTTATTGGAATCCTAGTAAATTGGTGGGCGAAGCTATTGAAAACCTAAGTAAAAACATTGGTTTTGGGTTTGATCGAATATTGATACAATAAAATAAGGGTGCAATAAAGTAAATGTTTTTGTATTTTTGATTAAGAGGAAAATGAGTTGGATTGTGAAAGAAATATGTTCATAAAGACTATTGATAATGAAGACATATATATCCTTGCTCTTAATTTGATATGGGAGTTTTTAAATAAAAGTCTTAAATAAAACATCAATCAATTGATTGAGTACATTGCATTAATGGTTCTTGAACTCCTTTGATCAAAGCTAGTTTAAAAACTTCTTAATACAATGTTAAAATCCACTTAGTATGTAATTAAATCAGATGATGATAATGCCCTCAAATGGTCATCAATCAACAACCATAAACTTTAACCAATTGAATTAAATATCAACAATCAGTGATAATAGTCCAATTATCCAGAAAATCAAAATTGAAATATTTATATTAAAATCAACAGTCACATCATCCAATGTCAATTACAAATATCTAATATGAGAATAATCAATCGACATTAAATCCCTATTTATACAATGAAATCCTTAAATCCAGAAATGTCAAAATATGAAATATGTGGAGATTAAGATAGAAAACTGCACAGTGTAATCCATGAGCTCAAGATATGCTATCCATCACTAAGATACTAAAGATCTAGCCTCTCATAACTCCTACTGTGCTGCCATCGCTCCCCAAAAATGATGTCATGCAGAGTGCATAAAAAGGTGATGGAAAGGTCAAGAGAAAGATGATAGAAGTGGATTAATTGGTGTAGAAATATGAAAATTTATGGAAAGGTCAATAAAAATGGAAGGTACGAGTGGAGGTTATGGAGAGAATGTTGAGAGAGAATGAGTAGCTGCATCTTAGCCAAATCTGGCAAAAATCACAGCCTCCTTTGTTTGACTGCTTCACCTTTGCCTTAATTATAGAGTAACCTAAATAAAAATGCATAGCTTCACTAACTGACAATTTTAGTTGTGACCAGTTCCTATTTTTTTGTCATAACTTGAGAACACAAAGAACCTCCCAATAGAAAAGTAGGTCATGACCAGTGGACTTTGAGGTCACGACTAAATATTACAGAAGTTGACTTTTTCATTTTAGGTCTTCTTTGTCTATTGATTCATTTTCTGATTCACATTGGGTACTTGATTCTCCTCCAAAACACCTACAATTCAAAATAAAAGCTCACAATAAAAGTTTAACTAATTATAGAACTAACATATATGTAGTTTGGAATAATTAATTTACCATTTAATCCTTTAATCAACACATTGCCATGCCCAATCATGTATTACCACAAAAGCATAATTTTAGGCATAAAATGAATGGTAAACTTCTCATAAAACTCTTAAAAATGTCAAAGAAACCATATACAATTTATATTGTCATACGTCCAGTCCCCCCATAGGCCTTATGAGATTTTTAACTATCTCCAAGATTTGAACGGGCTCTTGGCGCCTCAATACAACAATTGATTCACTTAATCACTCCCCTTACTTCCCGTACATTTATAATCCCAACTTAAGAGAACCAATCTCTTAAGTCTACAGAATGAATAAAAATTGTATTCACAATCTCTCTTAAAGAGTATGTATGATGATAAACACGAAAGCTTAATAAATGTCAGGTTACATAATGAAGTAACAGAGAATGTAATAAATCTAAAAGTTGTTGTTTCGTATGTTCATTGCTTGTTTCTTCATCAATACCAATTCCTTAAATATCATTTACTTTGGTTGGTAGCCGTTAGAATCATATTTATAACTATTATTGTGAAGGCGTCATTAGTTATTGGCAGGTAGGTGAGCATTTGATGCTTTGCCAAAAGTAGCAACTTTACATAGCCGTAGCCTTTATCATTTCAACCTCTTAGGGTTTTCTAAACACACTCAATCTCAAAAGATTTGTTAGTAGTGAAAGCATTGACTAAGTGTATGAACCATTAATAATCAAAGCATTATCAAAGATCAAGTTCTTAATCAAGTTCAGATGGCTTTCAGAAAAATATACTGAATTAATTGATTAACTAATGATTTAATTATCATTAATTCTATCAATGTTTCAATTAACAAGAGAAATAGAAAATAGAGCATCACAATGTAATAAGTTTATAAAAAGATATATACTGAAGAGTGTGGAGAAATATATGTATATTTCATATTTGGAATAATCATATATAACTCAAAGAGAGATTTAATTAGTTTAAATATAAATAGAGAAAGGTATTTGAAATATATGAAGTTAATTGATTAACTACTCGATTAATATAAATTAATCGAATGCTTAGTCGATTAATGTCTCTAGAAGAATTGAAATAGAAATATTTTTAACACAAATTAATCGAACAATTAATCATTAATGTAAATTAATCGATTCATATTTGAATTTCACAAAATAATTCTTCACTTAGTAATGTAACAGTTAATAGGTTAATATAAATTAATCGATTAATAGAATTATCTTTGTTTAGATGAAAAATGATTCTCAACAAATTAATCGATCAGGAAATGAATTAATTATAATTAATCAATTAATCAATTGATTAACTGACTTATCTATTCAATTCCATAAAGCTATCTTATTACATTAATCAAACACTTATTTGATTAGTGGACACTCATTAATCGATTAATTAATTTTTATTTATAGCATAGAACTCTGTCCATTCATTAATCGAACAACCAATCAATTAATTGATACTCATTAATCAATTAACTAATGGATTAAATACCATTAATTGACTGACTAATCAATTAACTTGATTAACTTCATCTTTTAACAACATCTAAAAATACATAAATAACTTGATTATTTTAAATCACTTTTGACATCATTTAAGCACAGAAATAACTTAATTATTTTGAATACCTTTTAACATCATCAAAATATTATTAAATATGGACTCTAACAGCTACCATTTGGTCCCTGAGGTGTAGCAAAATGAGGTATTACACTGACTTTCTATATTTTTCCCACTATAACTAACAAGAAGTCAAAACTCGAGAAGAAAAAGAAGGAGATGAACCTTTAGATAAGTGACAGGGTCTATAGCATGAACATACCAACATATCCATTTCAAATAGAATTGGAGACATAAAGAAAATGGCAGTTGAGTGTTGAGACAAAAAATTGAATGAGATTGAACAAAAAGATTCACTGTCTCTTATTTTTCAAGGGGAATTTTGGATTTGGATTTTCACAAATTGATTCATGTCTCCTAATTTTTCAAGAAGGCTTTTGGATTTCCAAAGGGGCTTCTCATTTCAATAACAATAACTAAAGTCAAAGAAAAGATGGTACATCATTAAAGAACAGTTTAGCTGGTAGACTATGAAATGGCTTATTACTTGGCACATCTATATTGATAATAAAGGGGATTAGGTGGACCAAGCATTTAGTGGCTTAAGTAGACAAATAACAATAATTCTACAGGGTTCAAGATGATATATAGATTTGCTACTTAAGTAGACCAATAATAGCAATTCTACAAGGTTTAAGATGATATATAGATAGGATGGTTTAGTAGACCAATAACATTAATTCTATTAGGTTTAATATGATATGTAGGTAGATAGATTGAAGCCTATCTACCTTAGTTGTGTCAGTTGTGAATGCTACTAATGTAGATAAGCCATATTGTAGTTTATTATTTTTAGGTAAGTCCAAGGTATCCACTGCTAGAAGCAATGACTAATCCTCTTACACTATGGACTATTTTTTACATCATTTATTATTTAAATGTTGTAGTAAGTCTCATAATGTACATTGTTTTTCAGCAAACTGACATAGTTAGGCTAAAAGTCATAATTTTATTTACAAAACTATCCCCACTTTTTTTTCTACATGATTTTTAATTTTACCAGGTATATTAGTACAATCACTTTCCTGTGGTAGTGAGTATTATTTAGAGAAGTCATTTAATGCCGCCATGGAATTTATTATAATAGTGGATGGTATACTTTATTAGAGAGAAGGATATGAATGAGTCTTTGATTATGAATTTCTTAATTTTGTTATGATTTGGAAAGAGAAAAAGAGAGGTTTGATGAGATTCATTATTGAGTCCCGTACTACACTCTCTCCTTCATTTTTCCAATTTTATAGAAAATTCAAAGAGGTTGAGATAGGTTCGGATCTTCTCTTGAGTAAGAATGTATGTATATTGACTCTCAATATTTTTATTTATTTAGGCAATTATTCTGTATCTTTTTTTTTGCAAATATTTTTCTCTATTTCTCTAATTGTAAGGTATGCATTCACCTATTAAATGTTATATATTCCAAATACTTTAATAATTTAAACATTTTCACACACTTTACAAAAAAGGAGGATACATAGAATCAAAGATTTAAATGCTAATTGAAAGCTATGTTGCATGAATACAATTAATTAATTTGAATTTGAATCTAGACCCTCAAATTGAATAGACAAGAACATTACATTTTCTCAGCATTCACTAGTCCTATTTGATTATAAAACGATTCGGATGTGGTTATGGTGAGTAGCATAGAAAATTTACTCTAAAACGATAATGGACAGCAATTGTTGTTCCAACAACAAAATTGTGGCATCTGTGCTTATGGTTTTGCTCCTTGCTTCTGCTATCATTGGTTTTCCTTGCTTCATGAGTCAAGAACCTCCATTGTTTTGGCTTCTATGGTTTTGTTCTTTTCCTATTTTTACCTTCTTGTATGCCATTTACCTTGTAACTTTTGTTTGGTGAAGCCTTCTTTTGCATAAGGCTGAGCCAATATGTAGGCAAGTTGGTGATTGTCTCCAAACAATGGTGAAATGTATCTTTATATTGAGGATAATTGATGAAATAGTGAAAGAGAAGGTAACATGTAATTTTTATGTTTTCCTTCACTTGGATTTATATGTAATATTTTCTTTTCTTGGTATTATGCTCAAATCCATAAAAATCAAAATGATCAATAAGGGCATAAAGAAAATGTTGGAAGTGCTGAAGATTTAAATTAAAAACATTAACTTTTTATTTCATTTCTTTTTCTTTCTTTCTTGTCAAAGTCAATCAAAACCCATCGTAAATAACTTCATTAGTGGTAGATAAATAGAAAATTGAGTACAAAAAGAAATAGATGTGATCTATTGAAAATGTTAGAATTTGGGCTCAGATCCACCCTTGGTGGATGTGGTCCAAGCCCATTTAATATGGGGCTTAGATGATAATAACTAAAAGTTTGGGTTGTTATTCGATTGATTTCCCTTATGTTCAAATTTTGAATTTTAAACGGGATTATGTAGATACTGACTTGGGATTAAGAGAAAGAAATAAGAGAGTATCTTTTGGCATATCTCATCCAAGATTGAGATCAGGAGAGATACTTCTTTTTTGTCCCCCAGCTGGAATTTTTCTCTTGGCTCTCTCTCTTCTTTTCTTGGAGTGTATTTGTTGTCTTCAAATACCTAAGTCTATCAGAGTAACTGGGGTTATCGTGTGGCTACTAGAGAAACTGATCTATATCTCAGGTATGTCCGAATCCTTTCATTAGTATTAGAGCATATTTGATTTTACAATTGTGATAATATACTATTTGTGAACGAGCATGTTTCCTTAATGTTCCACTGTACTTTTGAATTTGTTTAAGCCTCAAATAATACATACAGGATGCATATACATGGACGTGCTTGTTACTCTCCTTCATATATACATGTGAACCATCACATGCTCATATATCCAGTTGGATAACAATATGCTTCCATAAATTTTGTTTATTTCCTCGTAACTTGGATACGCAAAGAAACATATATGTAGCTCTTCCTTTAATTTGTGCATATGATCATATGTAAGTGTTTGGTTGCATGATGTATTCCATTTTTTATGAACTTGAGAATGTTCTCTAGGTATTGTCAAAGCTTGAATCTTTGTTAGATGTAAATTATAATGAAAATGTAAGGAAAACTCGTCCAAATCTCGTTACAAAGTGCTAACGCAAACAACTGAAAGTTTCAACAAAAAAATTGGGTATACAAACATGAACTTTTTCATGCAACCAAACACCATCAACATGTAGAACTCTATGAGATGATTTCGATGACACCAAAAATGCATCAAACAGAATACCGATGATGTACTTACAAAGGAGAGAAGTTTTGGATTGAATTGGGTCACTTGAAAACATCTAATTTAGGCTTCAAAATAGTCCCATTGTGTAGAGTTCACGAAAATAATAGAAAACTACTACAAGATTGTTAAAAAAGGACATTGGAATGTTAAGAAAAGGAGGAGAGAAGTTTCCTGTAGGAAAACTGGGTCAATCATGACCCCACTAGATGTTGAAGATGACCTCCAGCCAAAATGCCACCATTTCGATCATTACAAATATTGGCTGCTTGTGGACTGGGCCAAATTATAGGATCTAGCCCAGACCAAAAAAAAATTGTGAATTGGATTGGGCTAGATGCCCTAACATAAAAAAATATTTTTTGGGTTGGGTTGAACTAGCCCAACCTGGTCCAGTATAATAAAATGAACTTGTTTTGGAGGCAGAGGCCATGTGGCACATAACTCCACATGGAAACCTCATAGCAGCATGTGGAGGCCACGTGCCAAGGCCGAGAGTGGGTCTTATCAATTTTATCTATTTTTATTTAATCTTCTGGGGGTGCAGTTTATTAGGGTGCATCATGGCTACGATTGAGGTGTGGTTTGTCCCTAAAAATTTCTAAAATCAAGATATTCATTTTGATATATAATTTGCCCATTTTGGAGGCAATTTTGGACTTGTTTGTGAGCATTCAATGCATTTTCTAGTAATTTTTATGTGGTTAAAAAATTCTCAAATTATTGTAATAATTTATATTATTTGACTCCTAGGTATAAATGAGTTAACAAACTTCAAGTACCACTGAAATAACTGAATATGCTCTGTTAAGCTTCTCATATCTGGATGATGAAGTTCCAAAAAATGAACCTCAAAGTGAGGATTCAGATTTTGAACTTCTTGAAGAAGAAGAACTAGAAGAGCTTGTAAGATTAATAGTCCAGAAGAAGATCTTGATGAGGACCCTGAAGAAAATCTAGATGCATATCCAGAAAGGGATCTTGAGCAGAACCCTAAGGAACTAATGAAATATTCTCTACCTAAGGAGTTTCAATTTATGTTCACATATTCTTGATCTAACTCTGTGCCTTCTCTTCCTAAACAACTTATGTATGGGGAAGAAGAAGAAGTAATTCAACCCAGTACCCTAGCTTTGGCTAGGAGAATAGCTAAAGATTAGGAAGCCAAACTCATGAACATAAAAGGAATTTATAAAATTCTTCATGAATATGCCAAGTTCATGACTAACAAGAAAGACACAAAATTCTATACTAAAGTCATGATGGATTATATAAGACAAGTAAGAGATAGAGTCTGGCGTACCATAAAGTCTTTCTTGGTTGTCGCTATAGTGAGAATTTCAAAATTTATGCTTAAGTCTCCCAAGCTTATAAAACTAAGGAAAGCCGTTCTTAAATTTTTCCTCTCGTATCTTGATTGATGTATCTTTGTACTAGCTTTCCTTTTGTTTGTTGTATTTGAAGACATGATTTCATTTATTGTAAATAGTATGCATGTATTACTTTATTTAATAAAGCTCCTTTAAATTGCAATTTGATTATTCGGGTATAATCTAAGCATGCTTCTCATAAGTGGAAGCTTTCAGAAGATAAGTTTAATATCCTTCTAAAATATAATTATTATTAATTACTTAGACCTATTTTGTACCCAATATAATTTAAAAGTAATATTATAAAGGAATTTGGTTTATTTTAAAAGAGTTAACCATGGTAGAAAATAGCTTTTTTAAAATCTAAAAGATACTCTACCATGGTTATAAAAAGAATTTTTTTTAAAATTCAAATAATTAATATAATATTAGAGTATACATAATGAAACCTACTATGGCAATATACAAGTATTATACACATACCTTCAAAGGGAAATGCTATACAATTAATATAAGTTTAATCAAGCCTCTAAAGTTTTCCTTGGGTCCTAAGATGAGAGTTTCATCTAAAAAATGTTAATAATAATAGGGTAAGACAAACGTCTCAGTAACCATCAATTCTACTCATCATGTATACTAACATGTGCTCATGAGGTGTCAAGTGGGACAAATCACAAAATACAATATATAGAAAATAACATATTATCATAATAAAATTAAATATATAACCCACCCAAGTTTTTCCCATGAAACCAATCAAACCGCTTTATTCCCGTTGATCGAACCCATGGGCTTGTGATAACTGATCACTCAAAAAGCTAACTAGTCAAGTGGTCTGGATAGGCCAAAATCCACAGAGCTTGTGATAGGACTATGGATTCATTCCCCTCGATAAACAGGTAGGGCACATCTCTTGACAAACTGGTAGGATAAAAGTCAACCATCAAGCTCTAATGGAGGCTATACCACATGTTAAAAATATAACTCTATCATCACCTATCCCCATTGCATACTTATCAAAATAATCATATTAATCAAAATCTCAATAGTTTGATAAATATCACAAAATGGTTTTTCTCAAGATAATAACTTTCTTTAAATTCCAATATCAAAATATAACAATAATCAAACAAGTTTTCTTAACACAATCATATCAATATCAATAGATTTATATGTATATATATCAAATCACTCACAAACATTACATTAGCACACACAATGAGTAGAAAGTGGTTACCTCTTACAAAAACAACAAATAATTACTATAAGTTAAGTGGCCCTGTGAACAACATCAATCATAATGGGAAGTAGTACTTAGGAAACAGTAAAAGGAGATGGCCTAGAGGTGAACATATATGCATGCTAAATAGATGGGGAAAAAGGAAGGGTTGCTACTGCTAGGACAAATCTAATCCTATTCCGACCACAAGCATGCCAAGATGAGCTTCAAAAAGCTCCAATAGCAGGCAAGTCAAGTCCATAAATTCCCTAACTTTAGATGCCAAATAATTGTTGAAGTAAACCAATGATTTGGGTGCTTTCTTCATTGATGGGCTCATAATTTTGGTGGGGAAATTGAATGGGAGCTACAGATGTAGAAGATATTTGGTTGTTGAGAGGAACGAGGAGATGGTCACAGTTAGAAATAAGAGAGGCATATAGGGTAAAACTATTAAGAATTTTATAAAAGTTTAAACACAATTTCTATATCTTATATAATCTCATATTATGTTATTATTATGATTCTTATCAAAATCCTCTCAAATATGGTCATTTATATTTAGATCATATTTTTAAAATTTAAATCCATATATAAATTTGAACCCAAATCCTAATAAATTCCTAACTAATAATAACAATCAAATTATAAAACCCTAAGTAAAGATAACAGTAGGACAATATAGATATCCTATTTTATTGAAATTAATAAAAATACTAAACCATAATAACTTATTTAGATAATATTTTTAAGTTATTGATAAATAATATTTTAATTGTTTTAAAATAAAAGATAAAAATTGAATATTACAATAAGGCTCCTAAAAGTTTAGTTTTATTGTTAAAGTACTTGTGTAACAAACCAAATTTTTTCTATTTGTATAATACTGATAACCATGTTATAAGTGTTAGAGGAAATAGGGTAAAAATGGATGAATGATCTTCTATGATAAGTTAAATTTACTATGTGACATTATGAGACAGCCATATGGGATGCATAGTACAATATAGTGTGTTTGTATTATGAGGCTGACACATTATGATGATAGTTTCTATAACTTAACCAATGAGTTTTGACATGAAATTTGAAATAAAAATATCTAAGATACATAGCTTTAAATGGACACAAAGAACGTATCAATTTATTAAGTTTTCGATATACTATGATTTTTCTAATTTGAAGATAAAATCTGGAATAGGATAAAATGAGCATCCAGAGGTAGTGAGGTTCAAGCGCTAATTTCACTTAGTTAGTGAACAAATTTTTCTATGAAATTTTACAAAATTAAATATAACATCTTGAGATTTAAATCCATGGGTAATACATTTCATTTGGATAAGTAAACAAGTAGAAATAAATTTTTTAAATTAAGGTAAAGAAACTGGAACTTCCATACTTTACCAAATGAACAGTGTTTTTTAACGAATAAACTAATTTCATGTGGACAATGAAACCTCAGTTTTGTATTTTTCCTTCAAATTTCAATGAAATAGCTTTTCATTAGAAATTTTAACCATTCCATTTTGATTTTTCTATATTTAATTATGAATTTTTAAAGTTAGGTGTATATTCTAGATTACCAAAGGAACAATAGCTTTAAAGGAACAATACCAGGTGTATATTCTAAGTTAAAGAGGTTTTTAATTAGTTCAAGTTACTTCCAATTGATTATAATTGAGGTTGAAAATAAGGATACAATAATTGACTAATCGATACGTACCATTAATTGACTAACTAATCGATTAAGTTGATTAAATTTATCTTTCAGCAACATTTAGACACAAACAACTTGATTATTTTAAATCACTGTTGACATAATTTGACCACAGAAATAACTAAATTACTTTGAATTTCTTTTGACATCATCAAAATATTATTGAATATCGATTCTAACATTCTCCCCCTTTTAGATGATGACAATCCTAATTGAATAAAAATCATTTAAGAGTCAAATAACATGAATTAAAATATAACTTTGAATAATAAGGTGAATCATATCATTAAAATTTCAAAGTTATACAAAGTATAGCAAGTACAAAATAATAAAAAACAAATAAACATACCTTAAACATAAACTCCAACAATGGACTCTAGAGAGGATTCCTTCTCCTCTTCACTTCCTCTCTCCTTCTTTTTAACATCATCTAAAAGGGTTGGGGCCAAAGATGAAGGAGTAACCAAGGGAAGTTGGGGTAATAGAAGGGCAGGTGTTATGGAAATGGAAGGAAGGAGTACTAGGAGTGAGTAGGTAGGAGTGACTGAAGATGGGGTCTAGGAGCATTTAGAACATGTTAAAGCTCTAATAGTGGAGGCTGATCTTTAAGTTCTTCCTTTGAGAAAGAAGATTTGATGTGGTTTAGATATGCCAGTAGAATATTATTCATATTAGATACTTCTTGGTAGATTGCCTTTTGTCTCTATGATAATTCTTTATGCCTATCCATAAATTCTTCATTAAAAGCATTGAAATCCCTTATATGTGTCTTAAGTAATGTCTATATCCCATAGTTATGCCTCTCATGAATCATGTCTGCTTCCTTCCTAGAGGCATGGAGTCTGCTCTCTAACTTAGCAAACTCAGCTTAAAGGTGTCTTGGAATCACTTAACAAACATTCACTGCATCTTGAAGGTGCGGTAGATACTTAAGGTCCAGCAGAGGAGTGACCTTCATCCTGAAGAAGAGAAGAACTAGCAGTTGGCTGTTTAACTTAGTGATCTCTAGGAAGTATGCCCTTCTTGGCATCATAAAGAAGCTTAATCTTCATCTTATTCAGTTGTGTCATCTTAAAGGCACCAATCTATTCCTTCTTCATTCCTTCCAAGTGATGGATGTTGTAGTGCTTGAGAAAAAAGGAAACAAGCTATAGAAATGGCATAGGAATAGTCATTGTCTAGATTAAACAAATCTCTCTCATATGGCTATATATGAAGGCTCCTAGGTTGATCTTCTTTCCACTCACTATCCTAGCCAGATTGATGTAATCCTGCTGGGTAAGGTAGGTGAAGCTTGTAAACTTGATAATCATGTACCAAGAGTAGATGCAGTGGATGATACAATAAAAGTCATACATCTTACTGGCGGTGAAGAATAGTAACCTAAAGAATGGCTTGTTGGTCTGCAAAAGGATATCATAGGCCTTAGCATGATCCATATTCTTCATTGGAACTGAAGTATGAGCATCAATCATCTAATTGATTACACTAAAGTTCAAATTGATCTCTCGCCCTCTTAGTCTAGTAGTTAGTAACTATCTACAATATTCTTATTGCAGTAGAAGCTTCTAACTACTTCTAGACTATAGGGTTCACTTATCTTAACCAGCTTTTAAAATGATGTAGAGGCTCTATTAGGTCCAAATTGATCTTCTTATTAGCTTTAAGTGTATGGATATCTACATATACCATTGGACATCATTTTCTCTCCCTAAACTTAGTGTTATATCTAGCCATGTCAACATCCAAGACTAGATTACCTTATAAAAAGATCAAATGGATGGCTGAGAATCTGAGGAAGCTGGTGTGGCATAGGCTTCCTTAGTGTCTTCTGTTTTTTCCCAAGAGATTTAGTGGCAATCTTAACAGACTTCTCAAGCATGGTGGTTAACTATGGATCAAAGTCAATGTCAAAGTTGATATGTTGTAACTTTGCCTTTCTCTTTGTGACAAACTTTGGAGAAGGCTCAGATATCTGGATTTTACTTTTATCCTTGGTTGGCCCCTTTGTTGGATCCTTGCTCGCCTGTGCCTTGCCCTTTTCTTTTGATACCTTTGGGTTATCCTTGGTGATAAACTCATATTTGTAGTGATTTTTAGTGTGTTTTAAGTTAGTTTTATATTTGATTTGATCCCCATTTACTAATATGATAGCAATTAATTAATAAAATTAAAAAGGAACAAGTGGAAATTTATTGATGTGATTTTAGTGATTAATTGGATAAATACTCTATTAAAGTTCTATTACAAGAATGCAGTAACTAATCAACAAATTTGGTGGAAGGTAGTGACAGTTGGACAAGCAAAGATGTAAACATGAGCTGGATTAAAGAAGTTAATATATTGAAGCATGTGCTGGAAAAGATGCTAACGAAAATCACATGAGGAAATGCATCACAAGCTGCACGTGCTGTAGCTAAAAGGGAGTACAATTCAATGGGCATTGCACATGAATTACACATAGGGATCACACAATGAAGTTGCACAGGCTATATCACATGGAATTGAGAAGTTGTTAACATAAGCAAGTAGTGGATTTACACATGTGCTATAATAGAATTAGGCATGTGCTGATTCAGATCTGTCATACCAAGGATTTGTTACCTCTCTTATCATTCACAGATAATATATTATTCATATGTCTCAGTTTATTAATTGATTATGTTACCTCACACATTCCACACATAACTCTCATGCCATCTCAGCCGACTCTCACATTCCTTTCACACTTATATATTCACACCATCACCATTGAATAAGGGAGACACTTAACACACAACACACCCCATATTCCATCACCTAGCTGCCATCATTCCATAACACTCCTATAGCACATCACATACACTTCACACTCAGAACCAATTCCACTCCACAACACTTTCCACTCCATTAAGCTCACACTTAAACGCCATTTTTCCATTTTCTCTCTATTTCTATTATCTTATCAATAAACTTTCCTCTATTCTAGACAATAGAACCAGATGAAAGTTCAGCCATCATCTTCATCTTCTTCTTTCACTTTCACCATGACTGCTGTTGGGTTTTCTGTTGCTACTGAAGTTCAGATGGCAATGCAAGGCTAAGCTGTTATGCTCTCTTAGAGATGATGCTGAACTAGAATCCTTGAGTTAAACAGGGAGTTTCATTATGTCTCAATTCATATTTAATTGTATTAAGTTGATGTAGTTACTTCTGGTTTATTAATTCAATTAGAGTTAGTAGATGACAAAGAAGTAGGGAACCGAGTTAGATTTCTTATTTCTGCATTATTAATGCTTTGATTAATTTTTATCCTTAGATCGAGTTGGACATGTCTATGATTAATTAGAGTAATCATAAAATAGAGTATAGTTGTATCTGTTAATTCATCTTCTTCTATCTCTAAGTTGAATGATTCATAATCTCTATTAATGCATGTGAGTTATAGCTTTGATTGAGATTTAGCTGGTGAGTTGTTAGCTAACATATTCTAATTCAACTGATTAACTTCTCATATTCTTTGGATAATGAAGGTAAGGTAATCTCCAAGGAAACACACTTGTCATTCATTAATCTCATCATCATAAACACTTAAAAGCATAAAAAATATCATAGGATTTACTTTTAGAAGTTAGATAAAATCTCATCACACACCATCTCTTTAACTTGTTAAATTGTGGCTCATTTGATTAATTAGGTACCTTAGCATCCATCTAGACTCCTTGTGAATTGACCTAGGTTAACCTTTACTTTACTATTGGTTAGCTTAGTTTTGTTTGATAATTAAAATGACAGTTATCAAAATGGCATCGTTGCCAGGGAACGTTACTTGTTAATACTTCCTAAGCAATCTGCTGGGACTAAAAATCATAAAAAGTATATAGGTGTTTTAGTTTTCCTACGAATTTAGTGTTTTGTCTTGTTGAGTCACGACCAAAGTGCTTAAAATTGATTTTTGAGCGTCTCTATTAATTTTTTTTGCGACTAAAAACACATTTGGTCGCAACCAAAAATTTGTTTTCAACTCATTTTGCTCTCTATTACTTTTAGTCATGACCGGTCTGCATTGTGGTCGCAACCAAAAATATTTTTCATCAAGTTTTATTCTCTATGATTTCTAGTCATAACCAATTTGACACTTAGTTATGACAAAGAATCAGTGTTTCAATCAGATTTACTCTCTGTATTTTTTATTCGTGACCTCAGTGACAATTGGTCGCCACTAGAAACTAAATTTCAATCATTTGCTCTCTGTGATTTTTAGTCGAGACCTAAGTGACATTTGGTCATGACCAAAAATCCTGATTCAGAATTGTTCCTCTCTGTGACTGATAATTGAGAAGTTAAATTTGTCATATCTTATTTTTCCCTATCTGTATAATACTAATAGTGGAAAGAGGTTTGGAAAGGATTGTGATGATGAATAGAAAGGAAAAATAATTATTAGACAAAGGTATAAAGATGAGGGATTAAATTGAAAAGTTTAAAAGTTCTATGGTGCAAAAATGAAAGTAGAAATAAAATTTGGGCCATTAAGTGTAATTATGGAAAGTTAAGGGCCTAAAGTGTAATTTTTAAAAGTTTAAAGGTAAAATGGTAATTATTGAAAGTTTAGCAAGAAAAGGCCCAAAAATGCCCAGAATCATATTAGTCCCAAATTTTCCTAGTAAATAGAGAAAATTATTCTGATCAGTTTGATGCAACACATAATTTTGATTTGAGGTCCCGAAAAATTAATCCGAAAAATTAATATTAATTTTTAAAGAAAAGAAAATTAATATTAATTTTTAAAGTATCCTCTAGACCTCAGAATTATATTAAATTTGGCACCAAATTCTTATAATTAATATAACAATTTATGAAACTGATAGAGTTCAAAAAGAAGTTTTGTAGAATTTATTATGTAATTTACAGTGAATTTAAACATCCGATAAATATGTTTCAGGGGAATTTCTCTGGAATTTAGCCCATGAAGTTAGTCGATTATGTAGAGGGCCCAAAATGGTGCCTTATAGGCCCAATAATATTTTTAGATAAGTACGTGGGATAGGGCTAATAAAGAATGGGAAAAATATAAAATTATGAAAATGCCACTGAGTATGCCATTGTATTATATCATTGAGTCAGAGTTAGACGAAAGGCATTATGGTCATTTGATTAAGGTTAGACAGTCAAAGAGAGTTCCCATAATAGTTGAACACAGTCAGGAAATACTATGATAATGTGTGAAAAGATGATAATGCCCTTTGAGAAATTAAAGTGAAATCGCACTCCGATAAAGGGTCTTGAAGAAATATAGGGAATTTTTATCAGGACTTATGGGTCTCAAAATATTATTAGACTTTGCAGGGGATTTATTTTATATTATAATGAATTTATAAAAATGTTAGAATCATTAAAAGAGGTTTCTAACATTTATTTCAAAATCAGGATAATTTAAGGATATCGATATAAGGAAAGTACATTGGGATTTGTGCCAATTAGCTATTGGACCCAAGGAAGGCCTAGGGAAGCCTAATATTTCATCCTAGTGCAGCCCAATAAGTCCCAAAAGTTGTCTTGGTGCCCAAGTCCAATAATGAATAATTTATAAATTTTTGAAAAAGAAAAGAAAAGGGAATAAAGTGAGAATTAGGGTTTGCACATGATGGGACCCACAAGACCTCACACATGGCGTACAAGGCAAAGGGAAGAGAAGCTTTTTGTCATGTGATCTTATCTCAAATTGGCTTGGTGGGAAAGTTTGATGTAAGAGCAATTATGAGCCATTAGATCAAATAATACACAAAAGTGA
The DNA here is from genome assembly GCA_037074615.1 of Leucaena leucocephala. Taxonomy (NCBI): domain Eukaryota; kingdom Viridiplantae; phylum Streptophyta; class Magnoliopsida; order Fabales; family Fabaceae; genus Leucaena; species Leucaena leucocephala. The sequence continues at coordinate 5,694,579 of CM073527.1, forward strand.
TCTTGGCCATCATTTTCTATGAGATTTTCTATAAATACCCCAATATTTTCTATCCAAAACCATGGCTTTGGAACCATTGGAGAGGTGCTGCCCAGATGCCAACTCAAGCCAAGACAAAGAAGAATTCAAGGACCAAAGTTCAAGCAAGCTAGAGAATAAAGGTAAGCAATATATCCTAACTTATTTTCTTTTGATTTGGGGGCTTGAACTTAGGGTTTTCATGGAAATAAAGTTGAGTTTTCTCTAAGGTGTATGTGCTATCCAGAACCTTGGATGAAAGGAGAAAGAAGAAATTAAAGTTAGAGTTATGTGATTGAAGCTTAAACAAGCTAGTTAGGTGATTGGTTGTTGAATCAAGTTGATATTCTTGACTTTGCCAAGGTTGTGACATTTTGTTCTGCATTGTTCATGATAGAAGGAAATGGAATTTCAATGATCTAATGCTTCCATTAAATTTATATGATAATTTTGTATAGGATTGGATAGGTTTTGAACCTTGAAAGCATTGGAATTCCAAGTTATAGTTATTGGAATTCTTCTCTGTTACTATTAACTCGTATGAACAGTGATTGGAATTTCATGATTTTGATGCTTCCAATGGTTTTAAAATAAAAAGTTATAGTTATTGGAATTCTTCTCTGTCTGGAAGTATTATAGTTCCACATTTCATCAATAAATAGAGGAAGTTAAGCAGGTTAATCTAGCATAATATAGAAATTTTATTAAGGTCCCAGATAGTGGATATTTATCCGATAGTTTGGAAGTTATCTAAAATTTTATCAGATCTCATGGACTTCAGATATAAGGGGACAAGTTACAGGAAGGTGTGCCTCATGACATCAGAGGTCATGAATCTGATAGGACCCTGAAAGGAGCTCTATAGGAAAAGTTATCCCCATATTAGTGAATTTTGATGGGAGTTTGAGAACACCCATTATCCAATTATGGAACTTAGCAGTAAATAAGTCTGAATAGAATAAACTTAGATACCCTTATATATTGGCCTATGATGACGCCAAGGAGGGCCCAAAACCTAGGGTACCAATTTATCAGTGGAAGGGGCCAGTGTCCAGGAAAAGTGTGAAATTACGAAAATACCCCTAGATGCCCATATATACTAGTGATGGAAGGAAGGCATTTTGGTCATCTAAAATAGGCCAAAAATGTGGTACATAGTATAAAAATGATTAGTTAGAGCCAGTATATGCTCTGAGGCAGTACAAAGAGGGGTAAAATGACAATTATGCCCTTAGGGTTAATATAGTGTAAGAAACGACACCAAGGGTATTTTGGTCATTCCCTAAGGGATAGATAGCAGATAAATACTCAGTATAACAATGCCAATGGTATGAGAAGCCTAGACATTGATTTCTAGGAAAAAATACATATCCTGGACTGGAATATAAAAAATTAGGAATAGAAAACAGTCCAAGTTTTGGTGAAATTGCTCCGATCGGTATCGAATTGGACTGGAATTTTTTCAAAGGCTTCCTACCATGAGAATTTCACCACATGTCCCATGAGGTGTCCCTTGAATTGTCCCTTGTGATGTCATGGATGATGTCATAATTATTATTTTTGAAAAAGTTAAATCCAAGATTAAATGTGAGCCCTTAGATCAAATAGTACACAAATCAATCTTGGCCATCCATTTCAACCCAAATTTCTCTATAAATACCCCTTATTCAGATCATTTTGGCATGCATGGTGAACCATAGGGAAACTCTTGCAAAATTTCCATTCAACCAAGAAAGAAGAACACAAAGTGAAGCAACAAGTAAGGTAATCATCTCCCTTGATCTTTAGCTTAATTCTAGCAAGTTAGCTCTTGGTTTTAAGGAGGTTTTGTGCTCTATTTCCCTTATGGTGTAAGGAATTGGAAGACACGCAGCGGAAATAAACTTTAAAAATTTTCCATTCCTTGCCAGGATCTGCCGTATGTGTTTAAGTCAAGTGGAAAGAATCATTACCCTTAGTGTTGCTCAGCGAATTTCACAGCTTCTCTACGTGGGTGGTGATCTCTTTCTGATCGCAAGAAATCGACGGAGTGTTCCTCAGCGACCTTCACAGATTCTCTCCGCGGACGGTGGTCTCTTTCCGATCACAAGAAGTCGACGCCTCAGGTCGGCTTCCTCTACTGGTATCCACACGAACAGCGTTCCAATCACGAACGACGTGCTAGCGTCTCCTGTCCCTCCAAGGCTTTCACAAGTCTCCGTCTCTATTTCGGCAGTTTCTTGTCTGCAAACCTTTTGCAGATTCCGTTCGGCCTTTTGTGTTCTGTGTTATTTTCAAACGTAGCTCCTCCAATCAGATATAAAGGATGCTATGCGTTTTTACACTTGACCTAATTGGATTTTGGAGTTAATCTTATATTAATTCCGAATTGATACAATATCATATATTGTATAATTTTATAAGAAACTAATTAAATAAAATAATATTAAATCCGTCCCACAGATTTAATTACTTATTTATTTAACTTTAAATAAAGATGAGACTGAGTTATATTTGATTTATTCCCATAAATCAAATTTGAGATATCCTATCAATTTAAATTTCGAATTTCAAACGTGATAGAGATTTAATTTATCCTTATAAATTAAATCTTATAAATATCTCTTATATGAGATATCCTATCAATTTGAATTTCGAATTTCAAACGTGATAGAGATTTAATTTATCCTTATAAATTAAATCTTATAAATATCTCTTATATGAGATATCCTATCAATTTGAATTTCGAATTTCAAACGTGATAGAGATTTAATTTATCCTTATAAATTAAATCTTATAAATATCTCTTATATGAGATATCCTATCAATTTGAATTTCGAATTCAAACGTGATAGGGATTTAATTTATCCTTATAAATTAAATCTCATATATCTCATATATATAATATATATATATATACGAATTTATATATATACGAATATAAATATAAATAAATATATATACATTCACCTGGATCTTTCATTGAATCTGGACATGTCTTAGATTCAATGAATCTGGACATCATAGCTCGTGTTGGGCTATTTTGTGTGCGACCCTGTAGGCCCATATGAAGTTGGCAGTGGGCCATTTGCTATACTAGCCCACAAGTCGCAAGCGGTCTCTAGCAAGACATAACAACTACCCAAATCATATGAGGATCGATAAACGATGTAACCTTTTATACAACCATATCATGTCCCTTCTGTCACGCGATATTTTGGTCATGGATGAGGCATGGATAATGTCATCCTCCTATTCCCGACCGTTACTTTCTCGATCCCTGAGTAGTCTGACTATAGAGATGGAACTACCTTTCCATTACAGTATGGCCATACATTTCTCAGACTCACTCATCGAGGGGCCCAGTAATATCTCTCCACGAATGTGAGGGACAAATTCCATCTTGACCATTCACATTCCTCCGCATGAAAAACCACTAAGCCCGAACATAGTCTTTATGATCACTCGGTCAAAAGTGACTTTTGACTAGGTCAAAGCTGAGCGTTTTGTCATGTAGGAATCCATGATGATCTCAGGTCAAAGGGCATATTGACATGGTTTGTATATGAGAGAAGCTTATGACGTTACCCATGCAGTTCTCTCATAGCGGGTCGGTCCAACACCCTGTACTCTTACATGTGCTTATGACTTTGATTTATATCTCTATACATCTTCAAAGTCATACTAGTCTTATTTCATCTGTGCTCCCACATAGATGATCGACCAGGGACATTTAGGATAATATCATGAATTATCCAAGGATGGTCATCATAGTAAACATGCAAATAATATGATAACTTAATTAATAAATTCATAAATCAATAATGTTCATAAGACAATGATTGGCCCCTAGGGCACGATTTCCAACAACCTCCCACTTGCACTAGGTACAATCATTAATTTGACTAATTCCCATTGACCTAACATGACGCTCATGCTTTGCCTGCACAAGCGGCTTTGTTAGAGGATCAGCAACATTATCTTCTCCTGCTACTTTGCATATTTTTATATCACCTCTATCGTTGATTTCTCTGATGAGATGAAATCGCCTGAGTATATGCTTGGTCCTTTGATGTGACCTAGGCTCTTTGGCCTGTGCAATAGCACCGCTATTGTCACAGAGCAAAGTTATTGGATCTGAGATGGTAGGTATCACCCCTAGTTCTGTGATGAACTTCCTGATCCAAACGGCTTCCTTAGCTGCATCAGATGCTGCTATATACTCAGCTTCCGTTGCAGAATCTGCTACAGTGCCCTGCTTAGAGCTCTTCCAGCTTACTGCTCCATTATTGAGGAGGAATATGTATCCAGACTGCGATTTTTGGTCGTCCTGGTCAGTTTGGAAACTCGCATCTGTGTAACCAGTTACACAGAGCTCATCATCCAATCCACCATAGACCAAGAATAAGTCCTTAGTCCTTCTTAAGTACTTAAGGATATTCTTGACAGCAGTCCAATGGCCCTCACCAGGGTCCTGTTGGTATCTGCTAGTCATACTTAAGGCAAACGAGACATCCGGTCGAGTACATAACATGGCGTACATGATAGATCCTATGGCCGAGGCATATGGAACCTTACTCATGCGACCTCGCTGATCAGATGTACTAGGACACAGATCTTTGCTGAGGTGAGTACCATGAGACATGGGTATGAAACCCCTCTTTGATTCGTGCATACTGAACCTATGCAGTATTTTGTCTATGTATGTACTCTGACTGAGTCCTAGAAGTCTTTTAGATCTATCTCTATAGATCCTGATTCCTAGGATGTAGGTGGCTTCACCCAAGTCTTTCATCGAGAAAGACTTTCCTAACCAAGACTTGACAATCTGCAAGGTAGGAATGTCATTCCCAATAAGTAGGATGTCATCGACATAGAGTACCAAAAACACAACTGTGCTCCCACTAACCTTCTTGTACACACAAGGTTCATCAATGTTTTGAAGAAATCCAAACTCTTTGATTACTTCATCAAAACGATGATTCCAACTCCGAGAGGCTTGCTTTAGTCCATAAATGGACTTTTGAAGCTTGCACACTTTACCAGAGTCCTCGGAACGCACAAACCCTTCAGGTTGTGTCATGTACACATCCTCAAGGAGCTTTCCATTAAGGAAGGCTGTCTTGACGTCCATCTGCCATATTTCATAGTCATAATATGCTGCAATAGCAAAGAGGATTCTGATTGATTTGGCCATTGCTACTGGGGAAAAGGTCTCATCATAGTCCACACCATGAGTTTGAGTAAAACCTTTTGCAACCAGTCGTGCCTTGAAGACATTTACATTGCCATCCATGTCAGTTTTCTCTTTGAAAACCCACTTGCACCCGACGGTTTTTACACCTTCAGGCGGGTCGACTAAGGTCCAAACCTTATTGTCGTACATGGATTGCATCTCAGACTTCATGGCACTAAGCCATTTTTCGGAGTTTGGTCCCACTATAGCTTCTCGATAGGTAGTCGGCTCATTATGCTCAATGAGCAACACATCACGACTATCAGAAATCAGAAATCCATATCTCTGAGGCTGAAGTCGTGTCCTATTAGACTTTCGTGGACCTTGCGTGACTTGAGGAGTCTCAACAACTTGTTGTGAGTCTTCTCTATTTTCCATCTGCAGTTCTGTGGTGTCTTGTAGCTCTCGAACTTCTTCGAGTTGTACCTTACTCCCACTGGTTCTTTTAGAGATAAATTCTCGTTCAAGAAAGATACCATTTCTGACAACAAACACTTTGTTATCAGCAGGGTTGTAGACGTAATATCCCTTGGTTTCCTTAGGATATCCCACAAAAAGGCATTTTGAGGATTTGGGCGCTAATTTGTCTGAGGCTTGTTGCTTAACATAGACCTCGCATCCCCAAATCTTGAGGAAAGACAAACTAGGCATCCTCCCAGTCCATATCTCATACGGAGTCTTTTCGATTGCCTTAGATGGAACACGATTGAGTGTGAACGCAGCTGTCTCTAGGGCATAGCCCCAAAAGGAGGGCGGAAGATCTGTTCGACTCATCATGGATCGAACCATATCTAATAGTGTTCGATTTCTCCGTTCAGAAACGCCATTCCATTGTGGTGTCCCTGGAGGAGTCAATTGTGAGAGTGTCCCACAATTCCTAAGATGATCTATGAAATCTTGGCTCAAATATTCACCACCCCGATCAGATCGAAGGGCTTTAATTGTTTTGCCAAGCTGGTTTTGTACTTCATTTTGAAATATCTTGAACTTTTCAAAAGATTCAGATTTATGTTTCATTAGATAGATGTACCCATATCTGCTGAAATCATCTATGAATGTTATAAAGTACGAATAACCTCCTCTGGCATTTGTGTTCATCGGTCCACACACATCTGTATGTATGAGGCCCAATAAATCAGTGGCCCTCTCACTGTGCCCAGTGAAAGGTGACTTTGTCATCTTTCCTAACAAGCAAGACTCGCAAGTGTCATATGATTCAAAATCAAATGAGTTTAGAAATCCATCTTGATGGAGTTTGGAAATGCGTTTCTCATTTATGTGGCCCAGACGACAGTGCCAGAGGTATGTGGGATTCAAATCGTTTGGTTTGACCCTTTTGGCGGTTACGTTATAGATATTTCCATGATTGGGTTGTTCCAAATTTAATATGTAATGATCAACATGCAAATCACCATGAGCATATAAAACATCATTACGATAAATAGAACATCTACTATTCCCAGCAATGGAAGTGAAACCTTCCTTATCCAAATAAGAAAGTGAAACAATGTTACTACTTAAAGCAGGAACATAATAGCAATTGTTCAAAACTAACAAAAGCCCAGTGGGCAGAACTAATTCATAAGTGCCTACAGCTAACGCAGCAACCCTTGCTCTGTTTCCAACTCGTAGGTCAACTTCACCCCTTTTCAGCTTCCTACTGTCCTTTAGTCCCTGCACATTCGTACAAATGTGAGAACCACATGCAGTATCTAATACCCATGAGGTGGAAGTAGAAAGATGAATGTCTATAACATAAATACCTGAAGCGATAGCCCCGCTATCCTTCTTGTTCTTTTTCAGATCTTCGAGGTAGAGTTTGCAATTCCTCTTCCAATGACCCGGTTCATTGCAGAAGAAGCAGACTCCTTCCTTCGGAGGCTTTGCCTTCTTTGGTGCAGGCTTGGTTTCGGGCTTGCCTGACTCTTTGGTCTTACCTGATGAGCCATGACCCTTCCCCTTGCCTTTGCCTTTCTTTTTCGTACCCTTTCCTTTCTGAACCATCAAAACACTACTGGGTTTCTTCTTAAGACTCGGCTCAGCAGTTTTAAGCATCCCATGCAGTTCAGAAATAGATTTCTCCATGTTGTTCATGTTGTAGTTCATAACAAACTGGTCATAACTTTCCGGGAGTGAGTTTAAGATCAAATCTGTAGCTAACTCCTGGCTCATGGGAAATCCAAGCCGTTCAAGGTGATCAATGTACCCTTTCATCTTTAAGACATGAGCACTGACTGATGCACCTTCAGCCATCTTGCAGGAATGTAAGGCCTTAGTGGTCTCATACCTCTCTTGCCTTGCCTGTTGCTGGAACATTTCCTTGAGATGCACAATCATCTCATAAGCCTCCATGTGTTCCAGATCTCTTTGGAGCTCCGGAACCATGGTGGCTAGCATCAAGCATCCCACATCGACAGAGTCTTCCTTATGCTTCATATAAGCATCTCTCTGAGCTCTGGGAGCATTGGCGGCTGGCTCCTCAGGAATGGGTTGATCTAGGACATGCGCCTTTCTTTCCTGCTTGAGAACAATTCTCAAGTTCCTAAACCAGTCAAGAAAGTTTGTCCCATTGAGTTTGTCCTTCTCAAGGACAGATCGCAGCGATAATGTAGCAGTATTACTAGTCGTCATGATTCTACAATTAAAATATGCAATGTAATTAGTAATCTCCCACTAAATAAACAACCCTCAATGCAATAGTTAGTGGGCTAAGATCCATATTTGGCTCAAACTTAAGTCCGCTTTGGCAGGACACTTAAATTAAGTTATTTAGGTAGGTAACACCTTTACCAATTACATCAAATGTAACTCTTAGATATTCATGGGATCCTATCATCATATGATCTGGCATGTTCTAATCCCATCTAATGCCTTGAGATCCAAAACCGTTTTGTTAATCTCAATTAAGTCAAACAATAATGAACCTATGAGAGTAGCACCATTACTCTTTGCTTATCTCCCCAAGATAACTCAAAAGCACCCACTTTGGTGGAGTCCACAATTGAGCGATCAAGGTTTTGACAAGTGTTCATAAATTGACAGCATTATGACTTAAGATTTCTTTTAGAGGGCCTAATTTAACTATCTGGTTTATAAAACGCATGTTTCTCAGTTCGTATCTCATACAAGTAATATGCATGTGCTGATCTAATCATAAGATGCATAATTCAAACGTGATACAATATGGCTCACCTATCCTAAGTCCCCTCAAGCCAATGAGAGGAGCTCTCTAGTAAGAAAAGAGAAATTACATATAGAAACCTCTTTTAACATTCGAGGGGAGTGAGATGAGAGGAGAAGGTACATTGAGAGTATATAGAGGAAGGCAGCGCCCCGGAAGAAATTTTTTTTTTTGTTTTTGTTTCATAAATAATCACGAATCTGAATTCGGTTTTCACAAATAATCACAAATTCGAATTCGGTTTTCTTAGACCCCATCTATGCGGATTGATCAAATCAAAAAGCATCACCACCGATTTCAATTTCCTTTTAGATTCCTTTTATGTCATACACAACAAGGATTCCATATATGTCACACATACAACGCTTATTATATGATCGGCTACTAATAACATATATCATATAAATCACAAATCAAGCCTAACTTAAACACAAAACGGCATGGCTCTGATACCACTGTAAGGAATTGGAAGACACGCAGCGGAAATAAACTTTAAAAATTTTCCATTCCTTGCCAGGATCTGCCGTATGTGTTTAAGTCAAGTGGAAAGAATCATTACCCTTAGTGTTGCTCAGCGAATTTCACAGCTTCTCTACGTGGGTGGTGATCTCTTTCTGATCGCAAGAAATCGACGGAGTGTTCCTCAGCGACCTTCACAGATTCTCTCCGCGGACGGTGGTCTCTTTCCGATCACAAGAAGTCGACGCCTCAGGTCGGCTTCCTCTACTGGTATCCACACGAACAGCGTTCCAATCACGAACGACGTGCTAGCGTCTCCTGTCCCTCCAAGGCTTTCACAAGTCTCCGTCTCTATTTCGGCAGTTTCTTGTCTGCAAACCTTTTGCAGATTCCGTTCGGCCTTTTGTGTTCTGTGTTATTTTCAAACGTAGCTCCTCCAATCAGATATAAAGGATGCTATGCGTTTTTACACTTGACCTAATTGGATTTTGGAGTTAATCTTATATTAATTCCGAATTGATACAATATCATATATTGTATAATTTTATAAGAAACTAATTAAATAAAATAATATTAAATCCGTCCCACAGATTTAATTACTTATTTATTTAACTTTAAATAAAGATGAGACTGAGTTATATTTGATTTATTCCCATAAATCAAATTTGAGATATCCTATCAATTTAAATTTCGAATTTCAAACGTGATAGAGATTTAATTTATCCTTATAAATTAAATCTTATAAATATCTCTTATATGAGATATCCTATCAATTTGAATTTCGAATTTCAAACGTGATAGAGATTTAATTTATCCTTATAAATTAAATCTTATAAATATCTCTTATATGAGATATCCTATCAATTTGAATTTCGAATTTCAAACGTGATAGAGATTTAATTTATCCTTATAAATTAAATCTTATAAATATCTCTTATATGAGATATCCTATCAATTTGAATTTCGAATTCAAACGTGATAGGGATTTAATTTATCCTTATAAATTAAATCTCATATATCTCATATATATAATATATATATATATACGAATTTATATATATACGAATATAAATATAAATAAATATATATACATTCACCTGGATCTTTCATTGAATCTGGACATGTCTTAGATTCAATGAATCTGGACATCATAGCTCGTGTTGGGCTATTTTGTGTGCGACCCTGTAGGCCCATATGAAGTTGGCAGTGGGCCATTTGCTATACTAGCCCACAAGTCGCAAGCGGTCTCTAGCAAGACATAACAACTACCCAAATCATATGAGGATCGATAAACGATGTAACCTTTTATACAACCATATCATGTCCCTTCTGTCACGCGATATTTTGGTCATGGATGAGGCATGGATAATGTCATCCTCCTATTCCCGACCGTTACTTTCTCGATCCCTGAGTAGTCTGACTATAGAGATGGAACTACCTTTCCATTACAGTATGGCCATACATTTCTCAGACTCACTCATCGAGGGGCCCAGTAATATCTCTCCACGAATGTGAGGGACAAATTCCATCTTGACCATTCACATTCCTCCGCATGAAAAACCACTAAGCCCGAACATAGTCTTTATGATCACTCGGTCAAAAGTGACTTTTGACTAGGTCAAAGCTGAGCGTTTTGTCATGTAGGAATCCATGATGATCTCAGGTCAAAGGGCATATTGACATGGTTTGTATATGAGAGAAGCTTATGACGTTACCCATGCAGTTCTCTCATAGCGGGTCGGTCCAACACCCTGTACTCTTACATGTGCTTATGACTTTGATTTATATCTCTATACATCTTCAAAGTCATACTAGTCTTATTTCATCTGTGCTCCCACATAGATGATCGACCAGGGACATTTAGGATAATATCATGAATTATCCAAGGATGGTCATCATAGTAAACATGCAAATAATATGATAACTTAATTAATAAATTCATAAATCAATAATGTTCATAAGACAATGATTGGCCCCTAGGGCACGATTTCCAACATATGGTTGCTTCCCTTATGGTTTCTGCTAGAAGTGCTATCCATGTGGGGTTGGAATATGAGTTTTATGTTATGGATAGTTTAGACAAGCTAGAATCAAGTGATATAAGCTTAGGAATCCAAGTATGGTTGGATTTAGGGTTTTGTGTTCTTACTGTTACTATGTGTAACACTGTTCATATGTTAGAATTTCATGATTTTGATGCTTCCAAAGAGTTTAAAATTGAAAACTATGTGGGGATAAAGTAGGAGAACAAGTATTGGAACATTGGAATCAAAATGTGAATTTTGGAAAATAAGGGGGTGCACTTCGGTCAAGGGAAGCAGCTTGTGATATGATTTGATTTTGGAAATTATAGTTTCATATTTGGATTCTACATGAAAAATTATTTGGAAATGAACTATGAGAATTTATTTTGGAAAGATAGAAGTATGAAACATAAAATAGAGAAAGGAAGGAAGTTAGTGAAAACCTAGGCTTGGATTTGTGTTAAAGTTGAGTTATAACTTGATATTACTTTGTAATGGCTAGTTTTTGACATTAGTGAAGGAATGAAACTACTTCAAGAAGACCTTGTGAAGGATAGCTAAGAGGTAGCAAGAATACCTAACTATATTTCATGTTTGCTAAATTGTTTGCTTGCTTATTGATTATGTGGTGTTTGGTTGAGCTTAAGATTATGTCATCATGTCTATAATAAAGTATAAATGATTGCAACTCCTTTCAAGTTATGTCATGACAATATGCATGTTAGAGTTTGCTTATGTACCATTATGAAGTAGCTCCCATCTCATGATAACATGTTAAGCATCCAATTATTCATGCATGATATTATGATTTGTGTAACTTGCTATTGGGATTTCTATGAAATCTCGTTCCTTCCATATGAATAACCATATTTTAGGTGCTAGGATTTCTCAAGGAAAGAGGGTAAGCATGGATGGTTAGGCATGTATAATAAGTCAAATGAGTTGCTTGACATTATGGAAGCATACGCTGGAATGTATATTGAATGTTTATGTGTTGGTGTTCTAAGGTAGTGACCTTTTGACGATATTTACAGTACCTTAATCAACAATTTTGAAATTGAATTTTGGTATGATTGTAGTCAAGATACATATCTTTAAATGAACACCAAGAATTCCTCAATTGGTTCAGAAATCGATTTTTTATGATTTTTATAAGTTGGAGTTAAGATATGGAAATGAGATAAAACAAGCAATTAGAGGCAGTGAGGTTTCGATGCGAATTTCATATAGTAAATGAATGATTTTTTCCATGAAATTTTGTGGTATTAGAGGGAACATCAAGATATTTAAATCCATAGGTAACACTTCTTATTTGGACCAGTAACCAAAGATAAATGAATTTTTGAAGTTATGCTAAGAAACTGGAACTTTCAGTTTTTACCAAATGAACAGTGATTTTCAATGAATAAACTGATTTTATTTGGCCCAGAAAAACCTCAGTTTTATATTTTTCCTTCCAATTTCAATGAAAAGGTTTTTATTAGAAATTGGAACCACCTTATTTTGATTTTTCTACATTAATTATGAGTTTTCAAATATGGGTACATGTTTTGGAATTACCAAATGAACAGTAGCATGAACAGTACCTAAGAGACCAACTTTTCAAAATACATCTTTTTGATGTTAAAGGTTATGTAATTGATCCAAATGGGTTTCAATTGAGTATAATTGAGGTTGAAATTAAGGATGTGATATTTTGATATAAAAGCAAAGGATTGTGGCTTAATAAATGCTGAATAGATTATTTATGGACTGATATGAGATTATTCCTAGACCCTAACTCTAAATAGTAAGTATTTTGTTAAGGTAGGGTTTGTTATGGGATAGTTAGCATTGCTTAATTAAGCATATACTACCAGAGTAGATATGGGGTTTCATGAAGTTAAGTCAGAGGCCTTAATTAATAAGGTAGTTAATAAGAGAGACTCCTGGCTAGTAGTGATATGTGATCCGGACTTTGATCATCCTTCAGACAATACAGAGAGTTCAGATGAGAGTATAGAGATCAGTCAGGAAAGTCTACAGTAAAATGTCCCACAAATGTTTCTGTAGACTCAAACCTATAGTTTGGAGGTCATACAGAGATTTAACCTGAAGCCCAGTATGTACCAAATGATGTTGAGTCTAGTGAATCTATATGGTATAAGTTTATTGGAGTATCCTCTAACCCTGATATAAGCTTTATCTCTCTAATAAGAGGACATATTATGGCCGAGGAAGCTAAGTACTGGTACTAAATTATGGGTAGACCAGATATTATTCCTCCTCCACTAGAGGTTGAGGATAGAGTTGTTATAAGTAATAGATCACAGTCCCCTAATTCAAACATACAGTCAAAGTTTATGACAGTTCCTGTCCATTCCCAAAGTCCAGGAATATGTGACTTTATAGAGAAAGATCAGTGGGATGTTCCTGGTCCTAGTCAACTCCTGCTTTCTTTGTTAAAGATAGATAGTGTTAACCATATTAGTCTGAAGAAAGACGTGGAGAGTGAATTACTCAGTCTAGGTCAAGGGATGGACAAAAGTAGAGATTAAGAATAGTCAGTTTATCTGCAGTTCCTCAATGACGTAGCAGGGATGATAAATAGACATACAGTAGAGGGCATTAACCTAATATACTCTAGAGGACTGGCATGGGATGATAGTAAATCAGGTACTGCCATATACCCCTACATGGTGTATAAAGCTAAGTGAGTATTTGACAAATGATCTGCCAACTAATATACAAGGGGTGGTACTTCTGTATGCAAACGTATGTGCAGTCCATGATTTATATGAAAGAATGTAAAAGAGATAAGGGGTAATGTATGTACAAATATTATGGTGACATAAAAGGTGATGGCTAGAAGTACCAAACAAGTTAAGTCATGATGAGTTAAGCCACAGGTCATGACAAATATGTACAAAAACTCTTGGTCGTGACAAGTAAAGACCATTGATTGCAACAGGAATTTTTTACGCTACTAGACCACGACAGAAGATGACCTATGGTCATGACGGAAGAACATAGAGTTGTTAAGGCGTGACAAATAAGTTGAGATGGTCATGACTAAAAGTTATAGAGAATATGAGACAGCTAGCAAGTATTCAAGTGGTGACTAAAATGCATAAGGACCTGATGATAGGATTGAAGATGTTGACCTCACTGAAGGTTATCGGTTAGAGGTTTAGCATTGAATGTAGGCAAGCTAGACAGTACGATGCACTGAGATATAGAAGATCAGTTTAAGAAGAGGTTCAGAAGTAGATCCTTTGTATGATCATCAGGAGTTGATCTATATTATAAAACACTTGGTGCAACTAGTCTCTATTGAACAGGATAAAAAGAAGTAGTATGAGACTTGCTTAAGAATGATCTAATACATAGCCTAAGGTTAAAGATGTGATGGGTAATAAATAGGAAGTTCATGTTCCCAAAGCAGCGGGATCCTATCACGAAGAGATAGTAACCTAGCACACCTAGGGTAGAGCCCCTAAAGAACAAAGTAATAGTGCAAGATGATGAATGAGATCCATGTGACTTAAGTTAGTTAGGATCCAGAAATAAGCTAGAAAAGAACCGTAGTCTAGTCCAGAGTAGACTGAGACTGATGGACATAAAGAATTAAGAGACAGTAGAGAGATACCAAAGTTTCCCCATACGAGATGGGAAGTTATTCTCGAATAATTACGAGAAACATTCCTTTCAGTTAGATAAGAAAGGAGCATAAGGCTAAGGGTTAGTACAAGGGAAAGAGAAACCCTTTGTTGAATACTTAGCTGAGTTCATCCACATGAATGTTAAGTCTTAATAAGAGATACTTTCTCGCCTGTTAGTAATACATAAGGATAAGGGGAAAACTTAAAGTATGAATGGCATAGAAATATAAGCCAGACCTTTCCTCAAATGGCTGCAAGGAAATAACTGACTCAGTTATTGATTACAGTAGGCCAAGGACATATAAATCTTTCAAGCGAGAGCACAGAAGTCTTACAGGGGATGAGAGTGTAAGGAATTGGAAGACACGCAGCGGAAATTAATTTAAAAATTTTTCCATTCCTTGCCAGGATCTACTGTATGTGTTTAAGTCAAGTGGGAAGAAGTATTACCCATAGTGTGCCTCAGCGACTTCCACAGCTTTCGGTCACGACGTTCACAGCTTCGCTCTGCGGCTCGTGCTCCCTTTCTGATCACAAGAAGTCGACGACTCAGGTCAGCTTCCTCTACTGGTATCTATAACATCCTTACTTTTCATACGTCTTAGGGACCAAACAGTAGCATCTGGAACCACTTCCAAGGCTGTTGAAATCAAATTACTCAATCTGGATTTTTACTCTAGCGAGTACTGTTCACTGCACGAATTCCAGAGAAGTGACCTGACTTCGAAAAATCATAACTAATTCTATAAAAATCGGAATGGAGTGGTTAAAATTGCTACATGAAGCTAACATAATACTCTTTCAGGGAAAAATGACTCGTTGACCACGCCTTGACCAGGTCAACGTCAGTCAACGTCCGTAATTCACTGTTCATCCAGCGTCCTGTCCCTGATTCCAGCATTCTGGTCCCAACTTTGAAAAATCATACCTTTATGTGTAGACATCCAAATGATACGTTCTATATATCAAATCGAAGCTTGGCATGTCTACTATTTACTGGTAAAATACCATACATTTATTAAATCATTTACTATTTATAATTACAGCTCAAATGTCACTGCCTCCATCACGAGTTACTGTTCATAGTGATAATTTCCAGCAATTATACATACATGAATCACATATCAATCATGCTAAGTAATTAATATCTCTTCATGCATCTTTATCTCCTCCATCTTGAGAAGACCTGCTGTAATTGGATTGATATGGAAGGGTGCGATTTCTGGGGAAATCTCAGTAGCAAACAGCACTAAACAATGTATGCATTAATGTGAATACTTGTGCTTGCTTGTGAAAGTGTTAGCATTATGTCATGTGCATGCTTCCATGTTACATATGAAATACAATTGGCCAAAGTAATCATAGGAACAGAGCTTCATACATAGGCACATATTCAACACAATTCAACAAAGCCATAGCACATCAAGCATAACATTCAATGCATACAAGTTTAGGATTAGTTTACTACCTGACATGTAGCTTTTCCTTCTAGCTCTTAGCCTTTGCCCTAAGGTTCATTCTTTCCATAGGTTAGAGCCTATACATAGCATAATAATATCTTCATTATTATTCTATCAGCATAGCTCTATTTAACTCATACATAGCTCAAGGGTAATATCCTTAATCTGACATTCCCCTGGCTTTCTCTCTACCTTTAGCTACCTTTATTAATAGAGATATTTCTCTATTCTAACCACTAAGAGAAATCCTATACTTTATTAGAGAAGGGACTAGATAACTTTATTACCTCATTCCTAAGCTTTGCCCAGTCCCTCAGCTCCTTAGACTGCTCCTGGCTCCACCAGAACTCCTTCCTTCCTTTCCTTTCTTTCTTTCCTTCTCTCTTTCTCTCTTTCTCTCTTCTTTCTCTTCCTTTTCTTGCTAGATCCGTGGTGTGCCTTGAAATGGGAGGGGAGTGGCCTATTTATAGGTGAGAGGAGGTGGAATGAATGGCCCAGATTGATTCACAATGAATGGCTCAGATTGCTTGCTTCCTCAAGAAGCTTTGCCTGCATCATCATGATGACATCACCCTCCTTGCTGACTCACCACTCATGACATCATCTAGGACACCTCAAGGGACACCTAAGGGGTATATGTGGCGAAATGTGGGGCCCTTGGGACACCTCACCAGCTGAGTCAGCCTTTCCAGAGAGTTCCAGAGTCTTTTCCCTGAATGGACGGCCGAGATCGTGCCACGTGTCCTCTTGCTTTTTCTCCTTTTTCTATAATCATGCCATGTGTCCTTTGCTTTTCCTCCTTTACTATAATCATGCCATGTGGCACATTGTGGGCCCCATTTATGTCCTCTCATGATTCTAGATCACTTTACCCAGTTCTATATTGGACCGGGTCACTTTACTTTATTGAAAAAGTACTAAAACATTATTTTAATGCCTCTTGGGTCCACTTTACTCTTGGGGTACGTTTTTGTGCCTTTAAATATCAACTTGGGTTTCTAACCAAGCCCAAGCACTCTGGTGGCTCGGTTCCCAAGGAAAATCCTTAGTAAATTACCATAATGCCCTTACTACCTCTTTAGTACTTATAGGGGCACTATTGTCTTTCCATACCTTACCAGAGTATCTCTTGACCCTAGTCAACTATCCAAATACCCTTTCTTGACTGTCTAACCTTAGTCTAATGATCATAACGCCCTTCGTCTGACTCTAACTTAATGACACAACACAGTGGCATACCTTCAGTGGCATTTTCGTAATTCTTCATTTTTCTCGGTCTTTATTAGCCCTGGCCCATATATTTATCTGAAAATATCATTGGGCCTATAAGGTGCCATTCTGGACCCTCTGTATGATCCCCTATCTTCATGGGCTCAATTCCCGAGAAATTCCCCCGAAACCTATTTATCGGGTCTTTTGATCCACTGTAAATTCTGTAGTAAATTCTACAGAACTCCTTTTTGAGCTCTGTCAGTTTCAGAAATTCTTATATTAATTATAGGAATTTACTGCCACATTTCATCTGATTCTGAGGTCTAGAGCATACTGTATTAATTTTCCTTTTCTTTGGAAATTAATATAAATCTTTCATGACCTCTTATCAGAACTTTGTGTTGCATCACACTGATCAACATAATTTTCTCTATTTACTGAGACCTCTGCTCAACAGGGTCTGGTAGCATCCCTTTTTCAGGCTATATACTGGGCTTCTAAGCCTAAAAATTGGGATATGACATTTCTCCTCCCCTTAAATAAATTTCGTCCTCGAAATTTCAGGGCTAAATCTCTATTCATCCTTCGATGAAGAGTTCCTTTGAGGAGAATGTCCCTTTCTTCCATACTAAACTTTCTCATATACTCCTATATTCTGGAGTTTTTGTTGACTACTCATCATGATTCTTAGTGCAGTCACTTATTACTCATCTGAGTATTCAGCGGAATTCTCTAAATATCCTCAAAACTTCATCTCTCATTCTCATATCATCATATGCTTTTATCATCTTTACTAACTCATCATAATACAGAGAGAGGACTTATATCATTATTCTTTCTTTTGTTTCTCTACTGCTAAACAGGAGCACATAATAGCATATAGGAGCATATAGGAGCACATACTCTAACATGCATAATGCCCGGCTAGCATGCTGCAGGACTACATACCTGCTCATGAATGCAAAGCTCTAACAACGGAGCTCAAGCATTCCTTCTCTTAATATGCACAGCTCTAACACTCGGAGCTTGCACAACTCTATCACATAGAGCTTGCACTGCTCTAACATTCGGAGCTTTTGCATATTTTACAAATATAACATAACATAGCATAACATAATGCCTGGCATTTCATGCAAGGAGTGAAAGCTCTTAAAGCTCTCATTTGCTCTTTCACACGTATCTTAACATTCAAACATCTTTTCTCTTTCAAAATCAGAGTCTCTCAATCTGTTTATAGGGCTAGCTATAAAGCCACTTCATGTTATACTTCTTAACACATACTTTTCATATCCTTCATGGCATATCTCATCACGTATCTTTTATGTCATATCACGGCATATCCGGCCAAATCTGGCTATATCATAGTCATCTTTCAAATCCATTTCATTTGGACTTGACATAAGGGTTCTAGTCTCTTTCTGTTCACAACCCTTTCAACTTTTCATAACTCTTTCTATAATTCTGTGTACATATGTGCCAACCTCTTGTGGCATTCATACCTCTTCCATTACTTCCCAGGGGGTCACCCATCATTGGGCTACTCTTGCCTGAGCACGCTTAACTGAAATGTGTCGATATAAATCTGAAGCACAGATGCTCACAGGCTCTAACCCTGGTACTCTACTATCTTAGACCCAGCTTATGTTATCTCTCTTGGGTCTATCTGTTCTTCTTATCTCTTTACCTGGAGGATTTATCTATCTTTTATTCTTATAGTAAGGATCTCTTTATTTGACCCTTTCTCATATCTTATGAGATTTGCTCATAACTCCTTGGTACTCAGGATTAATAACTTTAACTTTGATCACTCAGTTCCTGTACGTGTAAGGAGATTTTGAGTTCAGTCCCTGATAGTAATAAGGCTATCTAACATCATGGGTACTCTCTCTGTTAGGAGCTAACCAACTTGTGAAGCTTTTGTACCTTAACTTTTCCTTGGTATTCGTCCTTCCAAAGACATACGGTACTTATGGCTCAATACTTTTCTCTCTCTAGGCCAGGTCTACTGCGACCCTCGGGATCTACTGTGATCAACCGTAAGCCTCTTCAGGATCTAACTGCGACCCTGGAATTCTACTTTCTGGGAGCCATACTAGGATCTAACTGCAATCCTCTAGAATCTACTGCGATTCTGTTGTACTGTATTCTCATCTTTGGAAGACTTAAACCAACGGACAAAGTTACAAGGTTAATCACTTCCACGTAGTTGTTAACTTAACAGATAATTCCCCTAAAATTATCACATAAGCCAATATTATCTATCAAGTCTTTACTCATTTCCTCTATCACTTAGGAACTTCTCATATAATTCTCATCTTTTATAGCTTTACTATATCCTTTACTGCAGAGAGCTACACAGGCTCTACCATGCACATATCTATCATCATCTATTCGTCTCATCAGAGGGACCTTACTCTATCTGAGCTATACTGTCCCATCTCTTGGCTTTATTTCAAAAGCAATCATTTTCTATCGCAAGAGCAATCTAGCTCTGTTGCAACAATACTAACTTATGTCTTTACTGCTCTTTCTTAGAGCTATACCATCTTTCATAAATGCTTCTCATTTCATTTCATTTTCATCACTCATATATCTTACCCTTGAAGGGATATATCCTGAGTGTCGTAATCATCTATCTGTAGATTCACTATTAATCATCATCTTAATCTTATTGCCTATCATTGTCTGATCATATTGTCCAGATCCCAAACATTCATTTAGGAATCGGAAATAACTATTTATCTGACTTAGGTTGCCACATTACCCTCTTACTAGGGTATAGACTCAACCCTTCATTACCCTTTCTTACATAGGGAACAGGAGAGTCACTTTATCTTTAAAAATGTGGCTAGCTTTCTCTTTATCAGTCTTAGTCTATTCTAGATTAGACTGTGGTTCCTTTATCTTGGGAACATCAGCGGCCCATCTTGTCTCTAATTTTAGGCCATGTACTAGGATTATTCCTAGGCAAGCCTCATTCTAACTTTTAATTATTTTGTTCAAAAAAAAACACTAGCTGAACAAATTCTTTCATAACGTAGATCTACTCACATAGAGGATCTACTTCTGAACATCATCTAACCTTTCATATCTTAATTTATATTATCTGGCTTGATTATACTTTATACCAATCCTCTAGTTGACAAACTTCAACGAGGTTGGTATCTTTATTATAACTGTAACGTCTGGTAGCTTCCCTTGACCTAGGACTGGTCAGCTTCTATCTCTACTCATAAAGGAAACTGCTCCCCAGACGTTATCCTGCTTAGTCTAGCCACATCGTGCTAAGAAACACGAGACCTCGGCGGTAACAGCTGACTAAGACTAGCCACTTCCTTGAAGATCGCCTCGTACCGCTGTAAGTTATGGGGTACTATTATATCTGTCTGGGTGTCACTATCTCTTGTTCAAATCATTCTCTAGGTAGTGAACACCATCCCCATATCTCATACTAGGGAGGAAACCTCTGTAGTTCACATCTCCAACTTGTTTTAATGGGTTAGTTTATCTACTCCAGAGCATCACTGAGCCAGAACCTTCTGTTCTGTGCCAGAATCTTATGCTCTGATACCAAATATAACATCCTCACTTTTCATACGTCTTAGGGACCAAACAGTAGCATCTGGAACCACTTCCAAGGCTGTTGAAATCAAATTACTCAATCTGGATTTTTACTCTAGCGAGTACTGTTCACTGCACGAATTCCAGAGAAGTGACATGACTTCGAAAAATCATAACTAATTCTATAAATATAGGAATGGAGTGGTTCAAATTGCTACATGAAGCTAACATAATACTCTTTCAGGGAAAAATGACTCGTTGACCACGCCTTGACCAGGTCAACGTCAGTCAACGTCCGTAATTCACTGTTCATCCAGCGTCCTGTCCCTGATTCCAGCATTCTGGTCCCAACTTTGAAAAATCATACCTTTATGTGTAGACATCCAAATGATATGTTCTATATATCAAATCGAAGCTTGGCATGTCTACTATTTACTGGTAAAATACCATACATTTATTAAATCATTTACTATTTATAATTACAGCTCAAATGTCACTGCCTCCATCACGAGTTACTGTTCATAGTGATAATTTCCAGCAATTATACATACATGAATCACATATCAATCATGCTAAGTAATTAATATCTCTTCATGCATCTTTATCTCCTCCATCTTGAGAAGACCTGCTGTAATTGGATTGATATGGAAGGGTGAGATTTCTGGGGAAATCTCAGTAGCAAACAGCACTAAACAATGTATGCATTAATGTGAATACTTGTGCTTGCTTGTGAAAGTGTTAGCATTATGTCATGTGCATGCTTCCATGTTACATATGAAATACAATTGGCCAAAGTAATCATAGGAACAGAGCTTCATACATAGGCACATATTCAACACAATTCAACAAAGCCATAGCACATCAAGCATAACATTCAATGCATACAAGTTTAGGATTAGTTTACTACCTGACATGTAGCTTTTCCTTCTAGCTCTTAGCCTTTGCCCTAAGGTTCATTCTTTCCATAGGTTAGAGCCTATACATAGCATAATAATATCTTCATTATTATTCTATCAGCATAGCTCTATTTAACTCATACATAGCTCAAGGGTAATATCCTTAATCTGACATTCCCCTGGCTTTCTCTCTACCTTTAGCTACCTTTATTAATAGAGATATTTCTCTATTCTAACCACTAAGAGAAATCCTATACTTTATTAGAGAAGGGACTAGATAACTTTATTACCTCATTCCTAAGCTTTGCCCAGTCCCTCAGCTCCTTAGACTGCTCCTGGCTCCACCAGAACTCCTTCCTTCCTTTCCTTTCTTTCTTTCCTTCTCTCTTTCTCTCTTTCTCTCTTCTTTCTCTTCCTTTTCTTGCTAGATCCGTGGTGTGCCTTGAAATGGGAGGGGAGTGGCCTATTTATAGGTGAGAGGAGGTGGAATGAATGGCCCAGATTGATTCACAATGAATGGCTCAGATTGCTTGCTTCCTCAAGAAGCTTTGCCTGCATCATCATGATGACATCACCCTCCTTGCTGACTCACCACTCATGACATCATCTA
Organism: Leucaena leucocephala; assembly: GCA_037074615.1. NCBI lineage: Eukaryota > Viridiplantae > Streptophyta > Magnoliopsida > Fabales > Fabaceae > Leucaena > Leucaena leucocephala. Next base: position 5,716,856 of record CM073527.1, read on the forward strand.
GGACACCTCAAGGGACACCTAAGGGGTATATGTGGCGAAATGTGGGGCCCTTGGGACACCTCACCAGCTGAGTCAGCCTTTCCAGAGAGTTCCAGAGTCTTTTCCCTGAATGGACGGCCGAGATCGTGCCACGTGTCCTCTTGCTTTTTCTCCTTTTTCTATAATCATGCCATGTGTCCTTTGCTTTTCCTCCTTTACTATAATCATGCCATGTGGCACATTGTGGGCCCCATTTATGTCCTCTCATGATTCTAGATCACTTTACCCAGTTCTATATTGGACCGGGTCACTTTACTTTATTGAAAAAGTACTAAAACATTATTTTAATGCCTCTTGGGTCCACTTTACTCTTGGGGTACGTTTTTGTGCCTTTAAATATCAACTTGGGTTTCTAACCAAGCCCAAGCACTCTGGTGGCTCGGTTCCCAAGGAAAATCCTTAGTAAATTACCATAATGCCCTTACTACCTCTTTAGTACTTATAGGGGCACTATTGTCTTTCCATACCTTACCAGAGTATCTCTTGACCCTAGTCAACTATCCAAATACCCTTTCTTGACTGTCTAACCTTAGTCTAATGATCATAACACCCTTCGTCTGACTCTAACTCAATGACACAACACAGTGGCATACCTTCAGTGGCATTTTCGTAATTCTTCATTTTTCTCGATCTTTATTAGCCCTGGCCCATATATTTATCTGAAAATATCATTGGGCCTATAAGGTGCCATTCTGGACCCTCTGTATGATCCCCTATCTTCATGGGCTCAATTCCCGAGAAATTCCCCCGAAACCTATTTATCGGGTCTTTTGATCCACTGTAAATTCTGTAGTAAATTCTACAGAACTCCTTTTTGAGCTCTGTCAGTTTTAGAAATTCTTATATTAATTATAGGAATTTACTGCCACATTTCATCTGATTCTGAGGTCTAGAGCATACTATATTAATTTTCCTTTTCTTTGGAAATTAATATAAATCTTTCATGACCTCTTATCAGAATTTTGTGTTGCATCACACTGATCAACATAATTTTCTCTATTTACTGAGACCTCTGCTCAACAGGGTCTGGTAGCATCCCTTTTTCAGGCTATATACTGGGCTTCTAAGCCTAAAAATTGGGATATGACAGTATCCACACGAACAGCTTTTCAATCACAAACGACGTGCTAGCGTCTCTTGTCCCTCCAGGGCTTTCTCAAGAGTTTTGTCCTCTCCGTCTCTATTTTGGCAGTTTCTTATCTGCAAACCTTTTGCAGAGTCCCCTTCGGCCTTTTTATGTTCTATGTGTGCTTCTCACTTTAAAACGCAGCTCCTAAAATCAGATATATAGGATGCTATGCGTTTTTCTCTGTCAACCGAATTGGATTTTGGAGTTAATCTTATATTAATTCCAAAATAATACAATATCATATATTGTATGATTTTATAAGAAACTAATTAAATAAAATAATATCAAATCCGTCCCACAGATTTAATTACCCATTTATTTAATTTTAAATAAAGATGAGACTGAACTATTTTTGATTTATTCTCATAAATCAAATTTGAGATATCCTATCAATTTGAATTTCGAATTTCAAACGTGATAGAGATTTAATTTATCCTTATAAATTAAATCTTATAAATATCTCTTATATGAGATATCCTATCAATTTGAATTTCAAATTTCAAACGTGATAGGGATTTAATTTATCTTTATAAATTAAATCTTATAAATATCTCTTATATGAGATATCCTATCAATTTGAATTTCGAATTCAAACGTGATAGGGATTTAATTTATCCTTATAAATTAAATCTCATATATCTCATATATATAATATATATATATACGAATTTATATATATACGAATATAAATATAAATAAATATATATACATTCACCTGGATCTTTCATTGAATCTGGACATGTCTTAGATTCAATGAATCTGGACATCATAGCTCGTGTTGGGCTATTTTGTGTGCGACCCTGTAGGCCCATATGAAGTTGGCAGTGGGCCATTTGCTATACTAGCCCACAAGTCGCAAGCGGTCTCTAGCAAGACATAACGACTACCCAAATCATATGAGGATCAATAAACGATGTAACCTTTTATACAACCATATCATGTCCCTTCTGTCACGCGATATTTTGGTCATGGATGAGGCATGGATAATGTCATTCTCCTATTCCTGACCGTTACTTTCTCGATCCCTGAGTAGTCTGACTATAGAAATGGAACTACCTTTCCATTACAGTATGGCCATACATTTCTCAGACTCACTCATCGAGGGGCCCAGTAAAATCTCTCCACGAATGTGAGGGACAAATTCCATCTTGACCATTCACATTCCTCCGCATGAAAAACCACTAAGCCCGAACATAGTCTTTATGATCACTCGGTCAAAAGTGACTTTTGACTAGGTCAAAGCTGAGCATTTTGTCATGTAGGAATCCATGATGATCTCAGGTCAAAGGGCATATTGACATGGTTTGTATATGAGAGAAGCTTATGACGTTACCCATGCAGTTCTCTCATAGCGGGTCGGTCCAACACCCTGTACTCTTACATGTGCTTATGACTTTGATTTATATCTCTATACATCTTCAAAGTCATACTGGTCTTATTTCATCTGTGCTCCCACATAGATGATCGACCAGGGACATTTAGGATAATATCATGAATTATCCAATGATGGTCATCATAGTAAACATGCAAATAATATGATAACTCAATTAATAAATTCATAAATCAATAATGTTCATAAGACAATGATTGGCCCCTAGGGCACGATTTCCAACAGAGAGATGTTATGATAAAATGAATATGGCTTAGTAATGTAAAGTGGTCGGATATGATAAGCTATCTCATATTCCTAAATGAATAGATAGTATATTGGAGATGTAGGCTAAAGATAAAATTGCCTCATAAATTTCTTAAGGATTAGTAGGAAAGATGTATACAAGATGAGAAAAAGAAGTTTATGATGTTTAAAGGAAGTAAGGTAGCCACATATTCAAAGATAAAGTGACTCCCCTATGCCCTATGTAAGAAAGCTTAAAGAAGGGTTGAGTCTATACCTAGTAAGAAGATAGCGTGGCAGCCTAAGTGAAATAAGCAATTGACTCAGGTCCCATAATAGATGAATAGAACCTGACAGTTAAGGTGATAAAGGGACAAAGTGCTTTCATGTTTGCTTAGTTAATTGTTTGATTGTAATATGAGTATAAGGGATGGTTGAGAAAACTATATAATAATGATATGGCTTATGTTGCCATAAGTTATGATAAGAAGTTGCATCTAATTGCAGTTATCATATGATGACACACATGTTAGAGAATGCTTAAATGACTACATCTCCTTACATATTATGCTATGATAAATGAATACACCCCTCACGCAGTATATACAGGGTAGAGTATACCAGATGAGAAAGTTATGTTGCTCCCATGCCCTACGACATGCAATTAGATAATTTAAATTGGTGATGATAAAGCAATAGAAAACTATGAACAAGATAGTTAGCTAGTTAATATTCAAATAATATAATGAGAATTTATGATCAAGCAATGATAGTCAATGAGATAGAGAATGAGATTAAAGATGAGGATTAATAATGAGTCTGTGGATAAATGATTATGACACTCAAGATATATTCCTTCCGTAGGGGAAGATATATGAATGATGTACTATGAATATGAAATAGAATGAGAAGCATTTATGAAAGATAATACGGCCCCAAGAAGGAGCAGATTCTGAGTAATATAAGTTAATATTTTTGCAATAGAGCTAGATTGCTCTTGCGATAGAGTAAGATTATTTTTGAAATAAAACCAAGAAAATGGACGGTATAGCTCATATAGAGTGATGTCCTTCAGATGACATGAATAGATAATGATAGATATATGCATGGTAGAGCTTGTGTAGATCTCTACAGTAACGAACATAGTCAAATTATGAAAGATAGGAATGATATGAGAAATTCCTGTGTGATAGAAGAAATTAGTAAAGTCCTAATATATAATATTGGCTTTTGTGACCATTTTTTGGAATTATCTATTAAGTTAACAGCTATGTGGAGGTGACTAACTTTGTAACTTTGTCCGTTGGTTTAGGTCTTCCAAAGATGAGAATACAATACAACATAATCACAGTAGATTCTGGAGGATTACAGTAGATCCAAGCATGGCTCACATGGTTACAGTTAGATCCTAAAAAGGCTTACGATTGATCGCAGTAGATCCTGAGGGTCACAGCATAACAAGCCTAGAGCAAGAAAGTAATGAGCCATAAGTACAATATTTCTTTGGAAGGATGAATACCAAGGAAAAGTTAAGGTATAAAAGCTTCACAAGTTAGTTAACTCATAACAGAGAGAATACCCATGATGCTAATTTTATATAGCCTTATTACTGTTAAGGGCTAAACTTAGAGTCTTCATACAAGCAACAGGAACTCAGTAATCAGAGTTAAAGTTGTTAATCCTGAGTCCCAAGGATTTATAAGAATATTTCATAGGATATGAGAAAGGGTCAAATAAGAATAAAGAGATTCTTACGATAAGATTACAAGGAATAAGAATGAAAGACAAGTATATCCTCTAGATGAGGATAAAGAGATTAGAAGGCTAGATAGACCGAAAAGAGATAGTATAAGTGAAATATCCTCCTTTTCTTACATTTTAGGGACCATTCAGTAGCATTTAGAACCACTTCTAGGGCCATTGAAGTCAAATCATACAATCTGAAATTTTACTCCTAGCGAACATTGTTCAATGTGTAAATTCCAGCGGAATGACTTGACTTCAAAAAATCATAACTAACTCTAGAAAAATTGAAATAAAGTGGTTCAAATTGCTATGCGAAGCTAACATAATTATCTTTTAGGGAAAAATAACTTGTTGACCACGACTTAACCAGGTCCACGTCAGTCAATCTCTGAAGTTTACTATTTATCCTGCTTTTTTCCCTGATTCTAGCACCTTGGTCCCATCTTTGCATAACCTCTGCACCATCCAATCCCTAGCTCCTCTCTATGATTCTTCGGTCCTCTTTAAGCATACATATGGGATTGGGATTACATGGAAGGGGATGAGATTTATGGGGAAATCTCAGTAGCAAACGGTAACCATACAATGTATGCAACTATATGCTTGATGTTACTATGTGTGTACTTAATGATCATGCTTGCATCATGATAACATACATGCTTCCATGTTACTTAATTATAACATATGGCCATAGTATAAAAAGGAACAGAGTATTACTTAATCATACATGCCTCACATCATCAAGGTAAGAAAATATCACATAAAACATCTCAGCAGTATAAGCATACAAGTATGTAAGTTTACTACCTGGCGTGTAGCCTTTCCTTCCAGCTGTTAGCCTCTTCTCTAAGGTTCCTTCTTTTCATAAGTCATAGCCTATACATAGCATAATAATATATTTATTATTATCCAGTATAGCTATACTTACCTCATGCTCAACTAGGGGTAATATCCTTACTCTGACATTCCTCCAATTTTCTTTCTAGCTATAGCTAACTTTATTAATAGAGATATTTCTCTATTCTAACCACTAAGAGCAATCCTCTACTTTACTAGAGCATGGACTAGATAACTTTCTTACCTCATTTCTAAGCTTTGCCCAGTCCCTCAGCTCCTTAGACTGCTCCTGGCTCCACCTGAACTCCTTTCTTTCCTTTCTTTCTTTCCTTCTCTCTTTCTCTCTTTTTCTCTTCTCTCTCTTCCTTTTCTTGCTAGATCCAAGGTGTGCCTTGAAATGGGAGGGGAGTGGCCTATTTATAGGTGAGAGGAGGTGGAATAAATGGTCCAGATTTATTCACGATGAATGGCTCAGATTGCTTGCTTCCTTAAGAAGCTTTGCCTACATCATCACATGACATCATCCTCCCTGATGACTCGCCATTAATGACATCATCCAGGACACTTCAAGGGACACCTCAGGCGTATATGTGGCACAATGGTGGAGCCCTTGGGACACCTCACCAGCTGACTCAGCCTTTCCAGAGAGTTTCAGAGTCTTTTCCCTAATAAATGGCCGAGATCGTGCCACGTGTCCTCTTGCTTTTTCTCCTTTTTCTCTAATCATGCCATATGTCCTTTGCTTTTCTTCTTTTATTGTAATCATGCCATGTGGCACATTGTGGGCCCCATTTATGTCCTTTCATGATTCTGGATCACTTTACCTAATTCTATGTTGGACCAGGTCACTTTACTTTATTGAAAAAGCACTAAAATAATATTTTAATGCCTCTTGGGCCCACATTACTCTTAGGTACCTTATGTAGTCCCAAGAAGGACTTCACTTTACTCTTTGCATTGTAGTCGAGAGGTTGGTGCGTAAAACTTGCATCTAAGGTACCTTATGTAGTCCCAAGAAGGACTCTGTATTTTGGTATCAAAGCAGAGAATTCTGGCTCAGAGTAGAAGGTTCTGGTACAGAATCAAGAGGGTTATAGTACAGAACAAAGGGTTCTGGCACAGAGCATAAGATTCTAGCACAGAATAGAAGGTTTTGGCTCAGTGATGCTCTGGTGTAGTTAGAGATTTGAACTAAGAGGTTATCCCCTAGTAGAAGATATGGGGATAGTGTTCACTACTTAGAGACAGTGACACCCAAATAGATAGAATGATACCCCATACCTTACAGTGGTACAGGGTAATATTTACAGAAGTAGCTAGTCTTAGTCAGTCATTATCGCCAAGGTGTTATGTTTCCTAGCACGACGTGGCTAGACTAAGTAGGATAACATCTGGGGAGCAGTTTCCTCTATGGATAGAGACAGAAGCTGACTAGTCCCAGGTCAAGGTAAGCTGTCAGACATTACAATGACAATGATAGTAAAGGTACCAACCTGGTTGAAGTTAATCAACTAGAGGATTAGTACAATGCATAATCAAGCCAGATAGTATAAAGTAATGAGGTATGAAAGATTAAGACGATATTTAGAAGTAGATCCTCTATGTGAGTAGATCTACATTATGAAAGAATTTGTTCAGCTAGTGTTTCCTAAACAAAATAATTAATAGTTAGAAATGAGATAATTGATAGATAGAGGGAGCTGATGTTCCCAAGATAGAGAAACCACAGTCTAGTCTAGAGCATACTAAGACTGATAGAGAGAAAGGTGGCCATAATCTCAAAGATAAAGAGACTCCCCAGTTTAAGAAAAAGTAAGAAGGGTTTAGTCTATACCCTAGTAAGAGGGTAATGTGGGAACCTAAGTTAAATGAGTGGATATTTTATATTCCTAAATGAATGTTTATAATCTGGTAGATAATAGGTCAGAGGAAAGAATGTTTTAAAGTTTATTTAGTTGATTGTTCAATTGCAGTGTACGTATAATGGATGGTTGAGCAAATTATGTGATGATGATATGGCTTATGTTGCTATAAGTTATGAGGAATAGTTACATCTCCTTACAGTTGTCATATGATGACACGCAAGTTAGAGTGTTCTATGAATACTCCCCTCATGCAGTACATGCAGGGTAGAGTTTATCATGAAATGAGAAAGTTATGTTGCTCCCATACCATACGACATGCAATAAGAATGTACCCAGAATGAGAGACAGTCTCAGTAAGTAAGACAATTGTTATAGTATGATTGGGGTTACTCAGATATTTCTACAGACTTATGAATATAGTACTCAGGGTCATTTCTTATGTTAGGATTCCAGCAAGTACCAAGAAGGTGGTAGCATTATAACTCTATCAAAAGAAATTGTATACAAAAAGAGTAAGAGATAGCAATAAAGAGAATGTTTTCATATCACTCTTCATATAAGAGTTGGATATGAAACATATGGCTCTCATATAGAGCTAGATTCAGATGAGTTCATATCACTTTTTAGATAAGAGTTAGATCTGATACAGATTGCTCACAGTAAGAGCATAGTTCAAATAGCTCACAGTTAGAGCACAGATGGAAATGAGAAGTTATAATGAGGCCATAGCAATAGAATGCAATGGCAGGTGGTTAGACCATAATTGGTAAGCCACACAGAGTAAGAAAGATAAGAAGGAACTCCTGAGTAAGAGGGAAATAAGTAAAGTCTGGATAAATATATGGGCTACTAAATGTATTTTAAAATTTTTATTAAGTTATCAACAAGTGGAAGCAGTTAACCTTATAACTTAGTCTGTTGGATGAGATCTTTCAGAGATGATACAGTACAACAAAATCACAGAGGATTCTGGAGGATCGCAGTTAGATCCTAGCATGGCTCAAGGGTCACAGTTAGATCCTAATAGCTCATAATTGCAGTTAGATTCTGAAGAGGCTTACGGTTGATCGCAGTTAGATCCCGAGGTCACAGTTAGACCTGGCCTAAGGAAAGTAAGGAGCCATGAAGAAATGAGAACAATACAGTATCTCTCTGGAAAGATGAGTACCAAAGACGAAGTTAAGGGAAGGAGCTTCAAGAGTTGATTAACTTATCTAAAAAACTTATTTATAGCCTAAATTATATACAGATTGAACTTAGTTTTCCTTAAACAAAGATGGAGTCTAAGTTCAAGTCTGAGTGCTTATATTCAAAATATTTTATAGAAGTATGCTTGAGGAATAGAGAAGAGAACCCCATATATTTTGAGAATAGAAAAGTATGAGTAGATAGATCCTTCAGATAATGATCAAAAGATGAAGAGACTAGTAAAGACCCAACGAAGAGGGTCTAAGATAGAGTAAAAATAGAATGCAGTTATATGAAAGATAGTAAGAGAAGTTAAGAAGAGCTAAAAAGTTAAGAAAATGTTATGAAATGAAAGGGACATTCTCCTCAGAAGAAACTATTCATTAAGGAATGAATAGAGGTTTGACCCTCAAATTTTGAGGACGAAATTTATTTTAAGGGGAGGAGAAATGTCATATCCCAATTTTTAGGTTTAAAAGCCCAGTATATAGCCTGAGAAAGGGATGCTACTAGACCCTGTTGAGCAGAGGTCTCAGTAAATAGAGAAAATTATGCTGATCAGTTTGATGTAACACAGAGTTTTGATACGAGGTCCCGAAAGATTTATATTAATTTATGAAGAGAAAGAAAATTAATACAGTATTCTCTAGACTCAGAATCAGATAAAATGTGGCAGTAAATTTCTATAATTAATATAAGAATTTATGAAACTGATAGAGCTCAAAAAGGAGTTCTATAGAATTTACTACAGAATTTACAGTGGATCAAAAGACCCGATAAATAGGTTTCGGGGGAATTTCTCGGGAATTGAGCCCATGAAGATAATGGATCATACAGAAGGTCCAGAATAGCACCTTATAAGTCCAATGATATTTTCAGATAAGTATGTGGGCCAGGGCTAATAAAGACCGGGAAAAATGAAGAATTACAAAAATGCCGCTGAAGGTATGCCACTGTGTTGTGTCATTAAGCTAGAGTCAGACGAAGGGAATTATGATCATTTAACTAAGGTTAGACAGTCAAGAAAGGGTATTTGGATAGTTGACCAGGGTCAAGAGGTACTCTAGTAAGGTATCGAAAGATTAGAGTGCCCCTAGAAGTACTAAAGAGGTATTAAGGGCATTTTGGTAATTTTACTATAGATGTTTCTTGGGAACCAAGCCACCAAAGTATTTGGGCTTGGTTAGAAATACAAGATGACAATCCAAGGCCCAAAAACGTAGCCTAAGAGTAATGTGGGCCCAAGACGCATTAAAATATTATTTTAGTACTTTTTCAATAAAGTAAAGTGACCCGGTCCAAGATAAAACTGGGTAAAGTGATCTGGAAAAGAAGAAAAGCAAAGGACACATGGCATGATTACAGAAAAAGGAGAAAAAGCAATAGGATATGTGGCACAATCTCAGCCGTCCATTAAGGGAAAAGACTCTAGAATTCTCTAGAAAGGCTAAGTCAGCAGGTGAGGTGTCCCAAGGGCCCCACTATTGTGACACATACCCCCTGAGTTGTCCCCTGTAGTGTCCTAGATGATGTCATTAGTGGTAAGTCATCAAGGAGGGTGATATCATCATGATGATGCAGGCAAAGCTTCTTGAGGAAGCAAGCAATCTGAGCCATTCATTGATAATCAATCTAGACAATTCATTCCACCTCCTCTCACCTATAAATACTCCACCCCTCCTTCCATTCCATTCATGGACAAAGCAAGGCAAAAAGAAGAGAAAGAGGAGAGAAGGGAGAAAGAGAGAAAGTGAGAAAGAAAGGAAGGAAGAGAAAGAAGGAAGGAGTTCTGGTGGAGCCAGAAGCAGTCTAAGGAGCCGAGGGACTGGGCAAAGCTTAGGAATGAGGTACGTAAGTTATCTAGTCCTTGCTCTAATAAAGTAGAGTATTGCTCTTAGTGGTTAGAATAGAGAAATATCTCTATTAATAAAGGTAGCTAAAGGTAGAGAGAAAGCTAGGGGAATGTCAGATTAAGGATATTACCCTTGAGTTAAGCATGAGTTAAATAGAGCTATGTTGATAGAATAATAATGAAGATATTATTATGCTATATATAGGCTCTGACCTATGAAAAGAAGGAATCTTAGAGCAAAGGCTAAGAGCTAAAGGAAGGCTATATGCCAGGTAGTAAACTAATCCTAAACTTGTATGCATTGAATATTATGCTTGATGTGCTTTGGCTTTGTTGAATTGTGTTGAATATGTGCTTATGTATGAAACTCTATTCTGATGATTACTTTAGCCAATTGTATTTCATATATAACATGGAAGCATGCACATTATGTAATGGTAACACTTTCACAAGCAAGCACAAGTATTCACATTAATGCATGCATTGTTTAGTGCTATTTGCTAATGAGATTTCTCCAGAAATCTCATCCCTTCCATATCAATCCAATTCCAGCAGATCTTCTCAAGATGGAGGAGATAAAGATGCATGAAGAGATATTAATTACTTAGCATGATTGATATGTGATTCATGTTTGTATAATTGCTAGAAATTGTCATTGTGAACAGTACCTTGTGATGGAGGCAGTGACATTTGAGCTGTAATTCTAAATAGTAAATAATTGAATAAATGTAAGATATTTTTCCAGTAAATATTAGACATGCCAAGATTTTATTTGATATATAGAACATCTCATTTGGATGTCTACACATAAAGCTATGATTTATCAAAGTTGGAACCAGAATGCTGGAATCAGGGACAGGACACTGGAGGAACAGTAAACTTCAGACGTTGACCAATGTTGACCTGGTCAAGGCATGGTCAACGAGTCATTTTCCCCTGAAATAGAATTATGTTAGGTTCATGTAGCAATTTGAACCATTCCATTTCTCTTATTATAGAATTAGTTATGATTTTTCGAAATCAGGTCACTCCTCTGGAATTTGCACAGTGAATAGTACTCGCTAAGAGTAAAATTCCAGATTGAGTAATTTGACTTCAACAGCCTTAGAAGTGGTTCCAGATGCTAACGTTTGGTCCCTAAGACATAAGAAAATGAGGATGTTACAATTTAACTCTAGATAAAGCATGGAACTTGATTGAGAAGATAGTAAGCAATGAGTAGTAGTATGGAGCTAAGATTCTAGGCAAGTCCATGAAGTTTCTACAAGGCTCTCTCAAGATTACAGTAGATTATCTTCTTAAGTTGCTGCCATGAATGCTCAGATCAATAATCTAGCTGCCCAACTGAACAATTCACTTGTTAAAAGCTCATACTCTCAAGCTCTTGTTGCTCCTAGTTGTCAGCTTTGTTATTCTCCTATGTACACCACTGTCAATTGTCCTACACACTGTGAAGACATATCAACCATATATCAAGGTAAATAGAACCAGTATCCATAAAGGAATCCATACTCTAACACATATAATGAGGATGAAGAGATAATCAAGAGCATTAATATGATAAATTCAACTATAAACTCCATCAACACAAACTTCTGCACTAACTTCAAGGACTTGAGATCTACTGTGGATAACAACCAAGCAATGACATAGTCCAATTTTGCTGCCTTAGATAATAAAATAGAACAGTGGGAAACAAAAGTTATAAACATGAATGGCTATGTGTCATAATTAGCCAATTCAATAAGTGATGTTCAGGCAAGCATCAGTGACAATCTACCTTTAAATACATTTGTTAACCTAAATCTGTGAATGTTATAAGTTTGATAAGTGAAGAACAAGTTAGGGAACAAGTTACAATACTAAAGGTAAAAAGGAATGTGAGGTAGACACTGATTCTAGCAGTTTAATGATAATTAGCATTGAGAAGTCTGAAAGTGAGAAAGAAGTACAAATACTTGGGAAGAAAAATATTATAGAAAGTCAAATTGATTATGCACAAGATTCAGAAGGTTGTGGACAACTTAGGTTAGCTTAGGTTGATACTTCTTCCTTTCCTTCAAGATTGACATTTGAGGAGCATTGGATGTTGACTTGGAAGGTTTTGTCTTAGATCTATCGGTATTTGTGATTTTTGTTCTCGCCATAAATATTGTGAATTGAGAAATTGATCGGTAAAATGGAGGAATTTGTGGATGATTTTTGGTGGGTTATGATCTATAGAAGGTGCATAAACAATCCCACAAACTGATTTGAGGATTTTTTAGGATTGAAAGTAAAAGAGATTGGAGATTAGTCAATTTGGGCTTGAGTTGAATAATGAAGAGTCATGACTGATAACTGATAAATCCCAACATTAATCAATTAATGCCTATTTATCGATTAACTAATCGATTAATGCCCATCTATTGATTAACTCATTGATTAATGCCTATTTATCAATTAAGTAATCGATTAATTTCATCAAATATGCACATATAGATACCAATTAATTGATTAAGTATTCAATTAATTCCAATTAATCGAATAGTCAATCAATTAATTTCAAAGAAAAGCAACATCTAATGCAGATTCAATATTGAGTAAACAATTATATGTTCGATTAATTAACATTAGTCGAATAGTTAATTGATTAATTCTCTAGAAAAACAACATATAACGCATATTCAATATCCATTAATTGTTTATATGTTCAATTAATTAATATTAATTGAATTCTTAATTAATTTTAAAGTAAAATAGCTTTTAAAACATTTTTAACTGTAATTAATCAATCAGCTATATGATTAATTGACATTTAAGTACATGCATATCACCTTTTTTCATTGATTAATTAACTACGTGTTCTATTAATTTCAATTAGTCAAACTATTAATCGATTAATTTCACAAAAATAACACATTTAACGCATATTTCAACAAATATTAAGTTACCTTTCTCTGTTGATAGATTAAGTGTGGGATTAATCCATCCTCTGTTAGCTTCTGTTTTTTAATCCAATAACAGAGCATCATGCAAAAATTTAACTATACACTTCGAAGCTTAAGTTAGCAACTTTAATCATCAAAACATAAGTATTAAACAATTATTTTGAGAATATGAAAGCTGAAGAAAGCTTAAAACAAAATCTTTGTAAGTTTATTTAAAAGAATAGAAACCTTACAACTCATTGAGATTTACCATTCCAAATTCTCTCCTGATGTTGTTGAATTGATATTGAGTAAGTGGTTTGGTAAATATATCTCCTACTTTTATATCTTTCTTCTGCATGTGATCTAATATAAAATGGTGTATAATATCAATGTACTTTGTCCGAGGAATAAAGTATGTGATTGTTTGACAAATCATGAGACTAAATATCCCCAATTTGCTTATCTGGTATGTAATATACATGAGATTCTCTAAGGAAAATATTGCACTTTAAGGAAGGAAATGGATTAAATTGTAAATAATAGAAAGTTCAAGGACCTAAGTGAAATTAGAAAAGTTCTAGGGTCAAAATAAAATATAGACATAAATCTTGGGCCAACAAGTGAAATTACAAAAAGTTTGAGCACTTAAATGTAATTTATCAAAAGTTTAAGTGTAAAATCGTAATTATGAGGAAGCTGTGTCAGAAAATGCCTAGAACTACCTAAAAATGCTAAAGTCTTGAATTTTGCCAATAAATAGAGAATGAAAATTGGGTCAGACATATTTTTAAGATTTTTGATTTTGAGGCCCCAGACAATTAATATTAATTTCTAAAGTATTAATATTATTACAATACCTTCCAGATTTCTTAATTGGATAAAATTTGGTAGTAAATTCCCATAATTAATATAAAATTTTATAAAATTGACAAAGCTCAAAAAGGAGTTCTGTAGAAGTTTTAATAGAATTTACAGTAGAATAATATACCCGACAAATACTTTCAGTAAGGTTTCTTAGGAATTGAACCATTAAGGTATTAGACCCATGTAAAGGCCAAGTTGGCATCCAATAGGCCCAGTAAGATATTTGAACAATCATGTGGGCCAGTGTCCAGAGGAACCCTAAAAAATACAAAATTATGAAAATGCCCTTATGTTGTAATAATGAACAAGAGATAGATTGAGGGCATTTTGGTTATTTTGGCCAGGTCAAAATGTCAAGGCATGTACATGGATAATTAAGCAGAGTCATAATATGCCCTCACAATATGTAAAGAGGTATGAAATAACAATTATGCCCTTAAGATTAATATAGTGTAAGATAGTGAACCAAGGGGATTTTGGTCATTTTTAAAGGGATGGTAAGTAGATAAATACTCAGTCTAACAATTTTAGTGGTAGGAAAAATCTAAACACTGGCTTTCATGACAGAATACATATTCTGGAATATTATAAAAATTAGAAACATAAATCAGTATAGTTTTGTGAAACTGACTGGATAAGTACCAAATTGGACTATAATTTTTCCTATCAGTATTTCTCTATGTTTTATACCAAACACATGCCTATGTAATGTCATAGATGATGTCATTCTTTGGCTTCTAGGGCAAGCTTGATGGAAGGTACATTATGGACCTTTGGATGAAATAGTGTTTAGATTAATCTTGGCCTTTTATTTCCACCCAAATTTTTCTATAAATACCCCCTTCATAGCACATTTAGAAGCTTAGACAACCTTAGAGAAACTTTGCCAAAATTTATTTTGGAGCTAGGAAGAAGCATACAAGTTGAAGCAAAAAGAAAAGTAATTAGTTCCTTTGATCTTATACTTTATTCTAGAAAATTTACTTTTGGTTTTAAGAGGTTCTTATGGATTTTTCCCTTTGATGTTGTTGCTGGACATGCTCTTCATATGTGGTGGAAATATGAATGTTATGTTATAGATAGTTTATACTAGCTTAAATAAGCTAGAATCAAGTAATATTGGCTTGGAAATTCAAGTTTACATGTGATTAGGGTTTTATGTTCTTGGTGCCATCATATGAATCACTATTCATATGTGAGAATTTTATGATTTTAATGCTTCTAATAGTTTTAAAATGGAAAATTGTGTGGGAGTAAGGTAGAGAAACAAGTAGTGGAAGCACTAGAATCAAAATGAGAAATTTTGGAAAATAAGAGAAGGCATTTCAGTTCTGTACAGTAGCCAAGGAAGGAGTTTGATTTTGGAAATTATGATTTCATATTTAGATTCTACACAAAAAATTATGTGAAAATAAACCATGAGATTTTATTTTGGAAAGATAGAAGTATAAGACATAAAATAGACAAAGAATGGAATTTAGTGAAAACCTAGTCTTGGTATTGTTTTGAAGTTGAGTTGTAACTTGATATTGCTTTGTAATGGCTAGGTTTTGACATTTGTTTGGGAAGAAGACCATATCAAGAAGAGTTTGATAAGGATAACTTAAGAGGTAGGAAGAATACTTAACTATAATCATATATTTGTTTGACTTTATGCTTACTTGTTAGTTGTGATCTTTGGTTGAGCTTTAAGATGATGCTATGATGATGATGAAGAAGAAGTATGAATGATTGATTCGCATGGATTGTCATCGTCTGGTTCATAAAAATAAAATAATTTCACCCTATTAATGCAGTATATGGCATAACCCTATCGTTCTTCTCAAGGAGCCCTTTTTATTGAAACCCTAGCAGATCGGTGACAAAATCATTGAAAACCTAAGTGAAAGTAAAATGGGTTTTGGGTTTGATTGATTTTTGATGCAATAAAATAAGGGTGCAGTAAAGTAAATATTTTTGTATTTTTTATTAAGATGAAAAATGAGTAGATTGAGAAAGAAATATGTTAATGAAAAATGAGTAGATTGAGAAAGAAATATGTTAAGAAAGACTCTTGATGATGGAAACCTATCTATCCTTGCTCTTAATATGATATGGGAATTTTAAAATCACTTAGTCTTAAATAAAACATCAATCAATCGATTGAGTCTAAAACATTAATTCAAAGACCACAATACGCTGTTAAAAACCACTTAGCGTGTTATTAAATCATATGCTGAAAATGCCCTCAAATGATCATCGATCGGTAACCATATATTTCAAGAATCAAATTAGTTAATAACAATCATTGATAAAAGCTCAATTATCCATAAATCAAAACTGAAATATTCATATTAAAATAAACATTCAAATCATCCAAATTCAATTACAAAACATAATCTCAGAATAATCGATCGATATTCAATCCCTACTCATACAATGAAAACCCTAGATCTAGGAGTTCCAAAACATGAAAAAGGTGAGATTAAAACAGAAAACTCCCCCGTGCAGTGCAGTCCATGAGCTCAAGATATACAATCCATCACCAAGAGACTAAAGATTTATCCTCTTATGACTCCTATTGTGCTGCAATCGCTTCTTATATATGATGCCATGAAGAAAGCAGAAAAATGGTGATGGAAAGATGAATGATGGAAGATATGTGGGTAGGTTGTGGACAGAGTGTGGAGAGAATGTTCGAGAACTGCTTCTTAGCCATATCAGGTAAAAATCAGCCTCCCTTTGAGTTTATGGCTTCCCTCTCCTTTTAAAGCTAGAATGACCTAATCAAAAATGCACATCTTCACTAATTCTCTTCTTTGGTTGCAACCGGATCCTATTTTTTGTCATGAGCTGTGAACGCAGGAAAACTTCCTAGAAGAAATGAGGTCATGACCTGTGGATGCTTTGGTCACGACTAAAGAGGATAGAAGCTTCCTTGCTTAATTTGATTCACTTTGTCTTGTGATTTCTTTTCCGCTCACATTAGTCATTGGTTCTCTCCCAAAAGACCTACAATTTAGAATCAAAATTCACTATAAAAGTCCAACTAGTTACTAAAGAATGACATATATGCAGTTTGGAGGAGTTAATTTACCATTTAACCCTTAAATAAGCATATTGCCAAGCACATTCATTTATTACCACAAAAGCACAATTGTAGGCATAAAATGAATGGTAAAGTTATCATAAAACCCTTAAAATGTCACAGAAACTATACACAATTTGTGTCTTATCAATTCCCCCACACTTGAACCTTTGTACTCTTGAACAAAGAAATGAAGTACACATAGGCTAACGCTATTAAATCTGAGTTAACAACATAATCCATTGTGACACATTAAAACAATTACTACACTATCTTTTTAGGAATGCAAAAGTGACAATATGAGCAATGCCAAGTAATCAACTACCAAATGAAATCAACCTTAACTATATGAGTGCAATAGATTCTCTATAAGGATGTAAGTATTTAGCTCTCTATATCCTCTCATTGTTAGGGTTCTTTCACTTAGATTCAAATTGGAAAACATCCTAAATATTCTTGTAATGGTTCTAAATCTCATCAACTATACAACACTTTTACAAAGAATCAAGAGGTCTTTTAAGGGTGCAATGATGGAGATATGCCACGTGGAATGGAATATGAAGGATAGAAAGTACCATATGCTTTTGATAATTAATATATAGAATCTTTTGAGATGTAGAGGTGGTAATTGTGCAATAGGAGTTGATAATAGTGCCTCATTCATTATTCTTTTCTTTCTTGAATTTTTCTTGCGCTATCTCCCTTTTTTTTATTTATTTGGACAATATGCTTTTTCTCTCCTCTATTTGGCACCTTGTATATATAATATGTAGCAAAATTTCACAATAACAATGATTTTCTTACATGATTAAGTTTATTTTAAAAAGATGTTCATGCATATATGACTTTCTATGATGGAAAAAGTAAAATGATGGGCTCAAAAGGGGTGACTATGGATATAATATGTGCTTACTTGTGTTTGGGATAAAAGGGTTTAGAAATGAATTCCTCTATCATACTCAATAACATAAATGTGCAAGTAATTTTTAACTCAGAGCTAAGACAAGTTCAAGAGGATATAAACCAATTGAATAACCACTCAATATAGAAATTTAGGTCGAGAATCCTTGCAACTAAGGCTTTCATCTAAATTGCTCATAAGCTAAAGTCTCAGACAATGTTCATCATTCACTAGGCATTAAAACACTTATCACAATTAAAAACCCTTTTAAATGATGAATTAAAAGTTCCAAAGCAATCACTCAGAATCATGAAATAATCCCAAATCTAACAGTACAAGCTTAAGTGTTTCCAATTCCATTTCCATTTACAAAAATTCAAGTGTGACAATGGTTTCTATAAACTATTTATGTAAAAGGTTGGAAATAGGAGGAGCATTGCACAAAGCAAAGAGAAGGTGAATGGATATTTCTACACTCAAGTCGCGACTAAAAGTAGTGAAGGTCGCGACCAACTTTCATAGTGAGTGCTTGCTCTTAACTTACAACAACTAGTCATGACTAGGAAAGATCAAGTCGTGACCCCAATACACAGAGAGATATTGTCGCAACATAATTGCACTAGTGTTATGACTGATTTTCACATAGAGCATATTAGGTTTAAACTTCCATGTCAGGTCACGACGAAAAACCACAGAGACTACCATTTGATAATTTTCAATGCCCAGAACATAGTTTGTAGTAAAACCTTTTAGCCAACAACAAAATAGTTTAAAGTGGGAATCCAATTTTCAGCAATTTATCACACATTAAGATAAAAACACTAGAATTTTTTTGATGAAAGATTGGATTAATTGAAGAATTTCACATTAAATAGCAGAGAGATAAGAACATCTCCCCCACACTTAAACTTGATAGTGCCCTCACTATTAGCAAAATTATAGACACTATAGTGCTATATAAGATCAATTTAAATATAGCTTTAGCACAACAGTTAAACACATCACTCAATACAATTTCATGGTGAAGCTCACAGTCACATTCAAATCATACATCGCAATGCAAGGCAAGCAAATATGACAAGATGGGTAAGCTAAAATCATGCAATTGAGTATGGATTCATCTCAGATAACTAATAATAAGTAAACAACACATGGCAACACAGCGGTATTATTCAAAACAGAAGCAAACTAAAATTAAACACTATCCTATTGAATCATCAAGCAGAAAAAATTAACTCATACTTTCACTGGTTTATCCCTTTCTAATAATCAAACTAACATGTCAAACATATATCACATTAAGAAAACTAGTAAAAGGTAAGAGATAGGAAAGGGATAACCTGGCGTCATAGCGATGGTGGGATCTCATAGAATTTTGAGAGATGGTTGTTTGATTGAAAAATATTCCCCATTGCCTTTTCTCTCCACCCTAGCATCCGAAAATCGTGCACTTTGATTACATTACGAAGTCCATCCAAGCTTGTCTTGAATTTGCCATATTTAAACTTAAACTTGCCCAACTTGCTTGGTATATATTAACAACAAACTTGGGTGCTATTCCTTTTATATCCTTTGTATACTCCACTTCCTCAAGTGCTTCACCCAGTTGAGGTTGGTATACCACTGCAACATACTTAGGATCACTCTCCTTCGATTCATTCAAATTCTCCATCTTGCTTTCAATCTCCTCAGGCGTAGCACGAAGCTTAAGTTGGTATACAATTGCAACATGGTTGAGATCAGTCTCCTTCATCCTGCATCATTATTTGAAATCAAATCATTCAAGAATCTTAAAGTATGAGAGGTAATTATTGAATGTGAGTGAGGAATAATAGAGTCAGAACATATTGGCCCTTTAACCAAAATAGTGAAATATGGAATTCAAGGAATTTAAAATTTACTAGTTGTGTCTACCATTTCTGGTCGTGACCTCTCAGGCTTATCTTTAACTTCTCGTCATGACTAAAACTAACAATGAGTGTATCTAAAATGTCTAGTCATAATGTAGTCATCTTTTTATCGTAACTTGGAATCATAGAAATCCTATCCCCAGTACCATGATATACTATCGCAACTTTATCATCCTCACGTCGCGACTGGACGTCTTGGGAGTTTTAGGTATAACCAAACAATCATCATGTCGTGACTCCTTTACACAGAGAGTCTTTCCATCAACAAGTTCATATCTAGTCACAACTTTGAGGTCTTTACTTCAAGATTTGAGATCACATAAGCTCGACTCTCTTTGTTCATTCTACTTCCATCTTCCACAATGTCTTATATTCCTATAAAATCACTCATAAATTCCTTTCCAAAAACATTATCACTGGAGGATGTTGAAATTGTATGAAAGTTAGATGGGAGTGAGAAATCTTTAGAGACTAAAGCATGATATTTACATCAAAACAATTAAAATATGATGCATTTCCTTCACAAGAGCAAGGAAAAGAATAAATAGAAGAAAGATTCGAAATAGTTATCATAAGCACTCAAAGATGAATTTGAATCCACATGCTCCTGAAATGCTTTATAGGAATTTTGGAAATTATGCAACACAAGATCATACCCATTATGCAAACTTAATTCATACTCATCCCTAGTTTCTTCAATAGCATAATCAATAGCATTCACCCTATCAAAAGCATAATTATCAAAAGGATATTTTATTGCTTCATTCATATTGAAAGTCACTACATGTCCTCCAACCTCCATTGTAATGGAACTATGCTTCATACTGATGATTGTCTTAGAAGTTTGGATGAAGGGTCTGCTTAGGATCAAAGTGCTCTTATTCACTAGCTCACTAGACATATCCAGAACATAGTAATCAACTGGGAACACTAAATCCTTAACCTGCACTAGAATATCCTCAAGAATTTTGTTAGGATATCTAATTGGTCTATCAACTAATTGGAGCACTATACTTGTGTCTCTAGATTATTAATCCTTAAAGCTAAGTATACTGACCAAGGTATTACATTAATAGCAGCCCCTAGATCTAATAACGCTCCCTTAATATGAACTTTGCCTATAAAGCATGGGATTGTGTAAGATCCTAGGTCTTGGCACTTAATTGGTAATTCATCATTAAAAAGTAATGACACATTAGCACTCACCTGAATTCTCTTAAGAGGCCTAAACTTTTTCTTATTAACACACAACTCTTTCAAAAATTTAGCATACTTAGGGTTTCTTTTGAGGAATTCAACCATAGGAATATTTATTTCAATTTTATTAAAAAGAGTATATGCATCTTTTACAAATTCAGGGTCAATCATTTTCTTTCCAAAAAAGTAAGTTTTAGGAAAAGGATGATGCAGTTCTGAGAAGGAGTAATATCTATGTAATAAAAGTTAAAGTTCTTGTAATAGAGCTAGACTGCCCTTACGATAGAGTCATATTGCTCTTGAAATAGAGCCAAGAGAATAGACAACTAGAAAAGATATACAGATTATGACAAATATGTACATGGTAGAGCCTGTGTAACTCTCTGTAGTATTAGATATAGTAAAGTTATGAAAGATGAGAATTATATGAGAAATTCCTGAGTGATAGAAGAAATGAGTAAAGTCTTAACAGATAATATTGGCTTATGTGATTATTCTTAGGGAATTATCTGTTGAGTTAACAACTAAGTGGAAGTGGCTAACCTTGTAACTTAGTCTATTGATTTATGCTTCTAGAGATGCGAATACAGTAACACATAATCACAGTAGATTTTGGAGTATTAGCATGGATCATAGAGAATAGAATTCTAAGGTCACAGTTAGATCCTGAAGAGACTTACGGTTGACCATTGTCACATCATACTTTTTCCCTATCTTTATAATACTGATAGTGGAAAGAGGTTTGGAAAAGATTGTGCTGATGAATAGAAAGGAAAAATAATAATTAGACAAAGGTATAAAGATGAGGGACTAAAATAAAAAGTTTAAAAGTTCTTTGGTGCAAAGATGAAAGTAGAAATAAACTGTAGGCCATTAAGTGTAGTCATAAAAAGTTGAGGGCCTAAAGTGTAATTTTCAAAAGTTCAAGGGCACAATGGTAATTAGTGATAGTTTAGCCAAAAAAGGCTCAAAAATGCCCAAAATTATATTAGTCCCAAACTTTTCCAAAAAATAGAGAATTTTATTCTGATCAGTTTGACGCAACACAGAATTTTTGAAGAAAGGGAAATTAACACATATCCTCTGGACCTTTGAATCAGATGAAATTTGGTAGTAAATTCGTATAATTAATATAAGAATTTATGAAACTGACAGAGCTCAAAAATGGGTTATGTAGAATTTATTATGGAATTTACAGTGGATTAAAACACCCGATAAATGCGTTTCAGGGGAATTTCTCGGGAATTTAGCTGATGAAAGTAATGGACCATATAGAAGGCCCAAGATAGCATCTTATAGACCCAATAATATTTTTAGATAAGTATGTGGGTCATCGCTAATAAAGACTGGGAAAAATATAAAATTATGAAAATGCCACTGAGTATGCCACTGTGTTGTGTCAATGAGCCATAGATAAATGAAGGGCATTTTGGTTATTTGACTAAGGTTAGATGGTCAAGGAGAATTCCCAAAATAGTTGACCAAGGTCAAGGAATACTTTGATGAGGTTTGAAAAGACGATAATGCCCTTAAGATGTTAAAGTAAATAAAGAAGAACCAAGGGGCATTTTGGTAAATTACCAAGGGATCTGTCATTAAGTTTAGGCCTAGTCCAAGCCTTTCAATGGTAGGAAGGATCCGGATATTGGATTTAAGGTTAGCAAGAATATTATGGAATCTCAAAAAAAGTATAATTCTAAAACAGTCTGGTTTTTGAGAAATTGGACTGAGTTAGTACCGGATTAGGCTAGAATTTTTCCAGAAGCTTCTTCCCTTGGAAATTTCACATGTCTTATGAAGTGTCCCTTGATGATGTCATGGATGATGTCATAAGCTTCTTCCCTTAGAAAAGTAAAATCCAAGATTAAATGTGAGCCATTAAATCAAATACTGCATAAAGTAATCTAGGCCATTGATTTTTCATGGAATTTGGCTATAAATACCCCACAAATTCTGATGCAAACCATATAGCAAAAACCCTTGGGGAACCTCTTGCAAAATGAAAACTCAAGCCAAGACAAAGAAGATTCAAGTTACTAAAGTTCAAGCAAGCTAGAGATTAAAGGTAAGCAATCTATCCTAGCTTATTTTCCTTTGATTTGGGAGATTGAACTTAGGGTTTTCATGGAAGAAAGTTTATTTGTCTCTAAGGTGTATATGCTGTCCAAAACGTTAGATGAAAGGAGAAAGAAGAAATTAAAGTTAGAGATATGTGATTGAAGCTTCAACAAGCTAGTTAAGTGATTAGTTGTTGAATCAAGTTGATATTATTTACTTTGCCCTGGTTGAACCATTTTAGTTTGCACTGTTAATGATAGAAGGAGATAGAATTTCAATGATTTAATGCTTCCATTGAATTTATATGATGCTTTTGTGTAGGATTGGATAGGTTTTGAACATTGGAAGCATTGGAATTCCAAGTTGTAGTTTATAAGTTATTCTCTATTACTATTCAGTCTTATGAACAGTGATTAGAATTTCATGATTTTGATATTTCCAATGGTTTTAAAATGAAAAGTTGTGTGGGATAAAGTAGATAAACAAGTATGGGAAGCATTGGAATGAATATGATAATTTTTGAAAGAATTATGCATATTTTTCAAATATGTCTAGAATAGGTTATAGGAGCTAGAATTTCATGACTCTAAGCTCATAAATGGATTCAAAAGGTGGAATTGTATAGGGTAAATTCAAGATATCAATTGATTCAAAGGCCAAGTCCATTAGTTAAGATATAGGAAAGTTAATGTTGTTAAATGAGCTCAATGTTCAAGAGAAAGTTATATTATAATGGATGAATGATTATGTGATGT
The DNA here is from genome assembly GCA_037074615.1 of Leucaena leucocephala. Classification (NCBI taxonomy): domain Eukaryota; kingdom Viridiplantae; phylum Streptophyta; class Magnoliopsida; order Fabales; family Fabaceae; genus Leucaena; species Leucaena leucocephala. The sequence goes on from CM073527.1 coordinate 5,740,791, forward strand.
TAGGATTTGATTATGTACTCTAAGGAGGTAGCCACACATAAAAGAGAAGTGAGAAGAAAGAGTCAAGATAAAGTGAAAGAAAGTCAAGTATATGAGGTAGTAAACTTATCCTAAACTTGCATGTATTGAATGTACGGTTGTTGTGCTATGGCTATGTTGAATTGTGTTGTATATGTGTTTATGTTTGAAGCTCTATTTCTATGATAACTTTGATTAATTGTATTTCATATGTTACATGGAAGCATGCACATTACACAATGTTAACACTTTCACAAGTAAGCACAAGTATTTACATTAACACATGCATTGTTTAGTACCATTTGCTACTAAGATATTCCTAGAAATCTCACCCCATCCTTGTAATCTCAACCCTAGCAAGTTTATGAATGATGAAAGAGGATGATGAATCATGAAGAGGAGCTAGGGATTGGATAGTATATGTGTTATGTGAAGAATTGTTATATGTAATATTGCTATATGACCGATATAAGTAGTGATGGTCATGATGTAATGAAAAATAGTAAATGATGAGATAGATGTATGAAATTTTACAGACATTTAGTTAACATGTTAAGCTTTATTTTGACAACAAGAATGCCTTATTTTGATGTCTGTACAAAGAGAACAAATTTTCCAAATTAAGAGACCAGAATCTATTTTTAGAATTTTTAACCAAATGAGTAGTAATCTTTGATGATTAAACTGTATTAATTGACTAAGTGTTTGGTATATAGATTATTTTTCCCTTAAATTTCAAGATGTTATCTTTACGTATCTTTTTGAACCACTTCATTTCAGTTTTTCTAGAATTAATTATGATTTTGTGAAGTTCATAGCCGAATCTGGAATACCACATGAACAGTATCTCGAGAAGAGTAAAAATTCCAGATTTAGCTAATGGACTTCCAACGTCTTGTAAGTGGTTCTAAATGCTACTGAACAGTCCATAAGATATGCAAAAGTAAGGATGTTTCAACCACAGTAGATCCTGAGGGTTATAGTAGACCTAGCCTAAAGAAAGAAAATGAATGAGCTATAAGTACAATATTTCTTTGGAAGGATGAATTACCAAGGACAAGGTTAAAGTGGGAAAGTCTCACAAGTTGGTTAACTCATAACAGAGAGAGTACCCCTAATGTTAGTTTCATATAGCTTTATTATTATTATGGACTAAACTCATAATCTTCTTACACAAAGAAGGAATTAAGTTATCAGAGTTAAGGTTTTAGTCCTGAGTAATAGATATTTATAAGTTTGTAGATAATATGCCTAAGGAAGAGAAAAAGAAAATATCATGAGATATGAGAAGGGTAAAGTAAGAACAAAGAGATCCTTAAAATGAGGCTAAAGAGAATGAGAATAAGAGCCAAATAAACTCAAAAGAGACAGTATAAGAAGGGTCTAAGATATTAAAGTACCTGGGTTGGAGACTATTAGCACCAGTGCTTTAGATTATTATTGGCACTTTTCAGTTAAGCATACTCAGCCAAGAGTAGCACAATGATAGGTTACCCCCTAGGAAGTGATGAGAAAATGTGTAAATGCCAAAGAAGTTTGGCATAGATACACAAAGTTATGTAAAAAGATAGAAAGAGTTAAGAAGAGTTAGAAAATGTAAGAGATTAAAACCAGTATGACAAATCTCAGTAGAGGAGATATGAAAGGAAAGATTCAGATTACAGTTTTATGTTAAGAGGAAGTTAGAAAGACTTAAAAAGCAAGATCTTCCTCATAAATTTTTCTCTAAGACAAGTAAAGTTATGAATTAAATATAATATTAGACTTATGGTATCTCAAGATATGTCATGGAAAGATGAGATACGTTATGGTAAAGCGAGATATGTCATGATACAGCCAGAAATAGCAAGATCACCATGATATGGTGTAAAAAGCACATAATGAGATACATTATGAGAAATGTGTAATGAGGTACATAATGAGAAATATGTATTGAGAAGTATAATACGAAGTAGCTTTGTAGCTAATTTTGTATATAGATAAAGAGGCTCCCTTTTAGTAGGGATAAGATGTTTGAATGTTATACTACAGATGAAATAGCAAATAAGAGCTTTCAATCCTTGCATGAAATGCCAGGCATTATGCTATATTTGTAAAATATATTAAACCTCCCAATGTTTGAGCAGTACAAGCTCTATGTGATAGAGTTGTGCAAGCTCTGAGTGTTAGAGCTGTGCATATTAAGGAAAGGAATGCTTGAGCTTTGATATTAGAGCTTTATATTCATGAGCAGGTATATAGTCCTACGATATGTTGGCCAAGCATTATGCATGTTAGAGTATGTGTTTCTGCTTAGTGGTAAAGTAAAGAAAAACTAATTATGTAAGTCCTCTCTCTGTACTCTGCTAAATTATTAAAGACGATAAGAGCAATTAGAAGGGTGATAAATATTCTAAGAACAGACATACAATGATGTCAAAACAAAAGTTAAAGCTTTGCGGATGTTAAGAAACTCTACTAGATACTCAGATAAGTAATAAGAGATGTACAATAAAAGTATGATGAGTAGTTGACCAAAATTCCATAATACAGTAGTATTCGAAAGAATTTTACATGAAAAAAATGGACATTACTCACAATTATAGTATAGTGAGACGTCTATATGCAAATAGATGCATAGCAAGTAAGCAAGTAACAAAATAAAGTAGAGTTCAACTCTTATTGAGTTTATTCATAAAAGAAGAGTAATAGCAACAAAGATATGAAGATCTGTAGATATGAAAAGTACTCCACTAAGATGTCAAGATAGAAGATAAGAGATAGATACCACAATCTTTAGTCAAAAAGTAGAAAAGGATATTTATCCAAGATAGTTGACTAAGGCGCTAAGTAAATTTTGAGGACGAAATTTATTTTAAAGGGGACAGAAATGTCATATCTTAATTTTATTCTATCTGTATAAGACTGATAGAGGAAAGAGGTTTATAAAAGATTGTGACGATGATCAGAATGAATGATAAAGTTTAGATGAGTCTTGAAGAAATAAAGGGACTAGACTGAAAAGTTTAAAATTTCTATGGTGCAAAAATAAAAGTAGACATAAACTCTGGGTCATTTAATATAATTATAAAAAGTTGAGGGCCTAAAGTATAATTTGTAAAAGTTTAAGGTAAAATGATAATTATTGAAAGTTGAGCCAGAGAAAGGCCCAAAACTGTCTAGAATCAGTTTAGTCCCAAATTTACCCAGTAAATAGAGAAAATTATTTCGATCAATTTGACGTAACACATAATTTTGATTTGAGGTCCCAAAAAATTAATATGAATTTTTGAAGAAAGTAATTTAATATAGTAGCTTTGGACTTTAGAATTAGATAAAATTTGGTAGTAAATTCTTATAATTAATATAAGAATTTATGAATCTAAAAGAGCTCAAAAAGGAGTTTTGTAGAATTTATTATGAAATTTATAGTAGATTAAAATAGCAGATAAATACGTTCCGGGGGAATTTCTCGGGAGTAGAGCCCATAAAGGCAGTAGATCATGTAGAAGACCCAAAATGGCACCTTATAGGCCTAATAATTTTTTCAAATAAGTTTAAAGGCTAGTGTTAATAAAGACCCGAAAAAATATAAGATTACCAAAATGCCACTTACTGTGCCCCTGTGTTATATTAAGGAACTAGAGATAAATGGATGGCATTCTGGTCATTTTGGATAATCCAAAACACTAAGCCAAGTATAAGGGTGATTCATCAGAGTTAGTATATGCCCTGATAAGCAGTAAAGGGATGTAAAATGACAATTTTACCCTTAGGGTTAATATAGTGTAAGATAAAGAACTAAGGGCATTTCAGTCATTTTTCAAGAGATAGAAAATAGATAAATTCTCAGTCTAACAATATTAATAGTAGGAAGAATTCGAATACTGGATTTAATGTCAGAAAGCATATTATAGAATCTAAAAAAAAATTAGATTCAGAAAGTCTGGTTTTTGGGAGACCGGACTAAGCTGGTATCATATTGGATTGAATTTTTTCCATATGCTTCCTCTCCTTTCAATTTCATCACATGGGCTATTAGGTGTCCCTTGATGATGTCATGGATGATGTAATCTCATTTGTTTCTAGGGAAAGCTAATCTAAGATCAAATATAATCCATTAGATCAAATAGTTCACAAAGTCATCTTGGCCATTCATTTTCCATGGAATTTTTCTATAAATACCCCCATTTTTTTCCACAAAATTGTGCCCCTGGGAACCCTTGGGAAGGTGCTACTCAAATGAAGAGTCAAGCCAAGATAAAGAAGAATTTAAGGACCAAAGTTCAAGCTAACTAGGAATTAAGGTAAGCAATCTATCATAGCATATTTTCCTTTGATTTGGAGGCTTGAACCTAGGTTTTTCATGGAACAAATATGAGGCTTAATATAGGGTGTATATGCTATCCAAAACCCCTAGATGAAAGGAGAAAGAAGAAATTAAAGTTAGAGTGATATGATTGATGCTTAAACAAGCTAGTTAGATAATTAGTTGTTGAATCAAGTTGATATTTTTGACTTTGCCAAGAAGGAGACCTTTCAGTCTGCACTGTTCATGATAGATGTAGATAGAATTTCAATGATCTAATGCTTCCATTGAATTTATATTATGATTTTGTGTATGATTGGATAGGTTTTGAACCATGGAAGTATTAGAATTCTTCTATATTACTGTTCACTCATATGAATAGTGATTGGAATTTTATGATTTTGAAGCTTCCAATGGTTTTCAAATGAAAAATTGTGTAGAATAAAGTAGAGAAACAAGTATTAGAAGTATTGGAATTAAAATGAGAATTTTTGAAAGAAAAAGGGTGGATATGGAAATCTGTCCATAATAGTGCATAGGAGCTAAAATTTTAAGATTCTAAGCTCATAAATGGATTCAAAAGATGAAATTGTGTAGGGTAAAGTCAAGACATCAATTGATTAAAAGGCCAAGTCCATTAGTCAAGATTAAGGAAAGTTAATGTAGTTAAGTAAACTCAATGTTCAAGAGAGATAGTTTGTAATGAATGGATGGTAATGCTATGTTAGGAATTGATTAGTGTGCTCAAAAGAGGTACACACACATCAAGAAATAAGAAGGAAAAGGCTAAGATAAAGTAAAGGAAGGTCAAGCATGTAAGGTAGTAAAATTATCCTAAGCTTGTATGTATTAAATGTTATGCTTAGTTATGCTATGGCTGTATTGAATGGTGTTGCATATGTGTTTGTGATTGAAGCTATATTTCTATAATTACTTTGGCCAATTTTATTTCATATATTGCATGGAAGCATGCACATTACACAATGTTAACACTTTCACAAGCAAACACAAGTATTTACATTAATGCATGCATTGTTTAGTACCGTTTGCTACTGAGATTTCCCCAGAAATCTCACCCTATACATGTAACCCCAATCCTAATAGGTTCAATAATGATGAAAGAGGATGGAGAAGTATGAAGAGAAGTTAGGTATTGGATAGTATAAATGTTACATGAACAATTATTACATGTAATGATATTATATGACAAGTTTGAACAACAATGTTCATGATGTAAGGAAAAATAGTAAATGATGGAATAAATGTATTAAATTTTATAGAGATTTAGTTAACATGTCAAGCTTTGTTTTAACACCAAGAACACTTTATTTCAATGTATGTACAAAGATAATGAATTTTCCAAAATTAGGGACCAAAATCTATTTTCAGAATTTTTGACCAAATAAACAGTAATCTTTCACGGTTAAACTATATTAATTGACTAAGAGTTTGGTCTGGAAATTATTTTTCCCTTAACTTTTAAGATGTTATCTTCACGTGGCTTTTTGAATTACAACATTTCAATTTTTCTAGAATTAATTATGAATTTTTAAAGTTCATCGCCAAATCTGGAATACCATATGAACAGTAACTCGAGAAGAATAAAAATTTCAGATTTAGCTAATAAACTTCTAAGGTCTTGTAGTAGTTTTAAATGCTACCAAATGGTCCCTAAGATGTATGAAAGTAAGGATGTTATAACCCACACCATGTGCAAAATTGCCATATGGAAGCTAAGCAAGAGAGAAGAAGTTTTGGCACATTTAGAATTATATTAAAATAATGTAAGAATTCAATTAAGTATGATTAAAGGATAATTAATCAAAGAATCAACCAATGATAGGAGATTTTAAGCCATTGTAATAATTAGTTGAAGGAGGGGTAAAATGGCATCAAGACCCATAAAAATTTGCTATAAATACCCTCTTAACAAACCAAAATAGTGATGCTCTTGTGGAACCAAAGGGAACCTCCTGTAAAATGAAAACTCAATCATTCCAAGGCAAATTCAAGAGAAGATCCAAGGTACTTTGGCCCAAGATAGTTAAGGCATAAGGTAAGAGATTCTTCCTAGTTTATTTATAAGTGTTTTGGATGCGTAAAACCTAAGTTTTAATGGAAGAACAGTGAGATATTCTCTTGGTAATGATGCTGTCCAGAACTAGACAACATTGAAGGAAGAAGAAAATGAAGCTAGAACTGTGTAGTTAACACTTAAATAAACCTAAAGTGCGTTCTTGACTTTGCCATTTAAGAGGCTATTTGGCCACCTACTGTGCAGGACCAAGAAGAATGAATTTCAATAATCTAATGCTTCCATTGAATTTAAAGTATATTTTGTGTAGGATTGGATAGGATTTTAACCTTGAAAGCATTGAAATTGAAAAGGGAATATTTGAAAACCTTTCTATTACTATTCATATGTATATGCAAAGGACCAAGAAGCATGCTGCAGGACTACATACCTGCTCATGAATGCAAAGCTCTAACATCAGAGCTCAAGCATTCCTTCTCTGAATATGCACAGCTCTAACACTCAGAGCTTGCACATCTCTAACACTCAAAGCTTGCACTGCTCTAACATTTGGAGCTTTAGCATATTCTGTAAACATCACATAACATAACGTAGCACAACATAATGCCCAGCATTTCATGCAAGGAGTGAAAGCTCTCATTTGCTCTTTGATATAACCTCATATATCACACTTATCTTTTCTTTTAATGAATCTTCTTCTTAGAGTTTAATAACTCTTGCTAATTTTATGAATTGAGAATGAATTCATTATATTTAGATAGCAATTCATCATAGGTAGGTTCAACATTTGTTACCTCCTTTGTCTCAGAGTCATTTTCTTCTTTAGTTACTAGACAAATGTTAGCTTTTTCATCATTGTCGCTCTCTTCACTTTCTGAAGAGCTTCCTCCCTATATTGATGACATGAATGATCTCCTCTTTTGAAACTTTTCTTTCTTCTTATTTGTCTTTCTTGGAGAATTGAGGATATTCAGCTTTGATATGGTCTAGTTTTTTACACTCAAAGAAGATAATTTAATCTTTTTGTTCCCTTGATGATGAAGAAACTTCTTTGGTTGAAAATTTCTGTTTGCTCAATTTTTGTAGAATTTCTTGAATTTCTGGGCTGAGACCTATTTCATCATCTTCCAGCTCTTCATCATCAATATCACTTTCTTGAGCTTTAAGAGCAAGTTCTTTTTTGTTCTTTTCTTTGATATCTTCCAGCTAGACTTCTAAATAGAGTAGAGATAGACTTTATGGATTTGCCTTTACCTTCTTTAATTACTGTGACATTTAGCTCATATTCTTTTGTAATACCATCAAGAATCTTACGTACTTGATCTCTTGAGCTATACAATTTCCCAAGAGTTGTCAAATGGTTAATGAGATATTGAAATCTTACTTCCATGTCCTGGATGCTTTCTATATCAGCCATTCTGAAAAGCTTAAACTCCATTTTGAGAGTGTTGACTCTACTTTCTTTAACACTAGAGGTTCCTTCATGGGCTATTTCTAGAGCTTCCTATATTTCCTTAGTTGTTTCCAGACTAGACACCCAAAAATACTCCTTTTGACTTAAGGCACATGTTATAATATTGATGGCCTTTTTGTTTAGTAGTATCATCTTTTTGTCATCATCATTATATTCATTTAGCTTCTTTGGAACTTTTTCTCCATTAACGACCTCTGTTGGAACATAGTTCCTATTTTGTATGACATCCCAGAGACCATACTCAGAAGCTTTGATGAAGGTCTTCATTCTCATTTTCTAGAACCTAAAGTTCTGTTTGTTGAAGGATGGAGGCTTCATGGTGGAGAGTCTCTCTGGTAACACACTATCTCTATAAAAAATCAAGTTCATATGGTTTTAAGAAAACATACTATATTAATCGATTAACTAATAGATTAATTATCATTAATTTGATGAATGTTTCAATTAATGAGAGAAACAAAAGATAAAGCATCGCATTGATAATAATTTTCAACTATATAGAATATAATTTGATAATATAAGTTTCTCAAAAGAGATATAATGAAGAATAATAAGAAACAAATGTATATTTCATACTTGAAATAATCATATAAGACTCAAAAAGAGATTCAATCAGTTTTAATATAATCAGAGAAAGAATTTTGAAATATATGAGGTTAATGTATTAACTAATTGATTAACATAAGTTAATCAAATACCTAGTTGATTAATGTATTTGGAAGAATTGAAACAAAAACATTTCAACACAAATTAATCGAACAAATAATCCATTAATGTAAATTAATTGATTAATGGATTCAGACTTGAATTTCTTAAAATGATTCTTCACTAATTAATCAAACAGTTAATGTATTAGTATAAATTAATTGATTAAGTAATCAATTAATAGAGTTATCTTTGTTCAGAAGAAAAGTTGTTCTTAACAGATTAATTGAACAAGAAATATAGTAATTATAATCAATCGATTAATTGACTTATCTATTCAATTATAGAGAGCTATCTTATGACATTAATCGAACACTTAATTGATTAATGGACACTCATTAATTGATTAATTGATTTTCTTCTATAGCACGAAATATTGTCCTTACATTAATTGAACAACCAATCGATTAATTGATACTCATTAATTGATTGATTGATCGATTAAGTACTATTAATCGATTGACTAATCCATTAACTTGATTAATTTCATCTTTCAACAACATTTAAACACACAAACAACTTGATTATTTTAAATCACTTTTGACATCATTTGAGCATAGAAATAACTAAATTATTTTGAATTTCTTTTGGCATCCTCAAAATATTATTGAATATGGAATCTAATAGTATAAGACACAACCTTATCATTCTTCTTGAGGAGCCATTTTATTAGAAACCTAGCATATTGGTTAACAAAAATATTGAAAACTTGAGTAAGATATGGGGTTTTGGTTTCATAGAACTGTTGTGCAATAAAAGTAGAGATGCAGTGAAAATAATTCTTTTTGCTATTTTGAATAAATGTTTTGGATTATGGGAAAATATGATAAAATATCCCCTTGGTGATGAAAACTCAGCTATCCTTGCTCTTAATTTGATATGGGAGTTATGAAATCAATAAATCTAGATAAAACCCTCAATTGATCGATTAAGTCTGATACATTAATTAGTTGAAAACTACTTTCATCAAAGTTAAGTTTAAAATTTCTTAATATATTGCTGATAACCACTTAATGTGTAAATTGAGATAGATGTTGTAGTTTCCCTCAAATAGTTATGAATCAACAATCAGAGATTCCAAGTAATCAAATTAACTACCAACAATCGTTGATAATCAACCAACTAACAATAAATCAAAATTGAAATATATATACATAAATCAACAATTATATCATCCAAGTAAATACAAGAGTCTAAACTCAAGAATAACCAATCGGTACTTAAGTCTCATGCAAATAATGGAAATTCCTAAATCTAGAAACTTCAAAATATGAATAAGCACATATTAGACTAAAATAACTCCCCTATTATATCCATTAAGCTCAAGATTCATCCTCCATCACCAAGAGACTATGAAAATTAGCCTCTCAAAGCTCCAATAATGTCACGATAGCTTAATGAAAATTTTGCCATGAGAAATGACAAAAAAGGTGATGGAAAGGTAGAGAAGAACATGGTGAAAGTGATTTAATTTGTGTAAAAATGGGGGAAATGATGGAAAAAGGTGCAAAAGTGGAATATTTGAGTGATAGTTTATGGGAGAAGTTGAGAGAAAATGATGAGCCTCCTTTTGTCAAAATATGGCAATCAAAGCTTTTGATTTTCATGGTTGCTGCTTCTTTTTACCATATCTGCTGAGTGACCTAACTCAAAGTGTGCAGCTTCACTTAAAGTCCTTTTTTGTTGTGACAAGAGGGAAGATTTTTGTCTGACCAATGAATAAAGGAAGTCTCCTAATAGATTTTAGGTCATGACTAATGAACACTCAGGTAGTGACTAAGGAACAAAGTAGTTGGCTCTTCTCATTGTGGTCTTCTTGATCTCGTGACTTATTTCCTGCTCCATTTTGCATATCTAAATCTCCTCCAAATGCCTACTACCAAAGGCAAAGCTCTTTGTAAAAACTAAACAATTTAAAAATTAAGGCATTTATAGTTTGGATGAGATAATTGACAATTTTGCCCCTAAATAAGCATAATGCCATGTATAAATTAAACATAATCATAAAAGTATAATTACATGCAGAAAATGAGGGTAAATGAAACATCTTTACTTTTGTATATATTAGGGACCATTCAATAGAATTTATAACCACTTATAAGACCTTGGAAGTCCATTAGCTAAATCTAAATTCTTACTCTTCTCGAGTTACTATTCATATAGTATTCCAGATTTGGCAACAAACTTCAAAAAATCATAATTAATTATAAAAAAATCAAAATGAAGTGATTCAAAAATTCACATGAAGATAACATCTTGAAATTTAAGGAAAAAATAATTACCTGACCAAATGCTTAGCCAATTAATACATTTGAATCGTCAAATATTACTATTCATTTGGTTAAAAATCCTAAAAATAGATTCTTGTCCCTAACTTTGGAAAATTTGTTCCCCTGGTACATACATTGAAATAAGGTGTTATTGGTGTTAAAATGAAGCTTGACATGTTAACTAAATATCTATAAAATTTCATGCATTTACTTTATCATTTACTATTTTTTATTACATCATGACCATCACTATTTATATTGGTAATATAGAAACATTACATTTATAACAATTCTTCACATAACATATATACTATCTAATCCCTAGCTTCTCTTCATGCTTCATCATCCTCTTTCATCATTCATAAACCTGTTGGGATTGGGATTACATGGAGGGGTGAGATTTTTGGGGAAATCTCAGTAGTAAACGGTACTAAACAATGCACACATTAATGTAAATACTTGTGCTTACTTGTGAAGGTGTTAACATTGTGTAATGTGCATGCTTCCATGTAACATATGAAATACAATTGGCCAAAGTAGCATTCAATAGACTTGGCACAACCAAGCATTATATTCAATAGATACATGTCAAATTTTTCCCTATCTGTATAGTACTGATAGTGGAAAGAGGTTTAAGAAGGATTATGACAAAGATCAGAAGAAATGATAAAGGTTAAATGAGTCTTGAAGGAATAAAGGGACCTAAACGAAAATTGGAAAAGTTTAAAGGCCAAAGGTTAAAGTAGAAACAAAAGTGGGGCCAAAAGTTGTAATTTCCAAAAGTTTAGGGACCTAAATGTAAATATCTAAAAAGTTAGGGACATAAATGTAATTAAGAGAAAAGTTCGAGGGTAAAATTGTAGTTATAGAAAGATCAGCCCGGAAAGGGTTAGAACTACCCAGAAGTATTTTAGTCCGATATTCCATCAGTAAATAGAGGAAGGCATTGGAATCAATATGAGAATTTTTGGAAGAATTATGCATGCTTTCAAAATCTATCTAGAATAGTGTATAGGAGCTAAAATTTCATTATTCTAAGCTCATAAATGGATTCAAAAGGTGAAATTGTATAGGGTAAAGTCAAGATATCAATTGGTTCAAAGGCCAACTCAATTAGTAAAGATCAAAGGAAGCTATGTTAGTTAAAGTAAGTTTAATATCCAAGGAAGTTTGATTGTAATGGATGGATGATTATGTGATGTTAGGATTTGATGATGGACTCCAAGGAGGCAGCCACACATCAAAGAGAAGTGAGAAGAAAGAGGCAAGATAAAGTGAAAGAAAGTCAAGTATTTGAGGTAGTAAACTTACCCTAAACTTGTATTGTAACATCCTTAATTTTATACATCTTAGGGACCACTCAGTAGCATTTGGAACCACTTACAAGACCTTGGAAGTCCACTAGCCAAATCTAAAATTTTACTCTTTCTCAGGTTACTGTTCATATGATATTCTAGATTACGCAATGAACTTCAAAAAATCATAATTAATTATAAAAAATTTGAAATGAAGTGGTACAAAAAGCTACGTGAAGCTAACATCTTGATATTTAAGGGGAAAATAAGTTCTAGACCAAATACTTAGCCAATTAGTACAGTTTATTCGTTAAATTTATTGTTCATTTGGTCAAAAATTCTAAAAATAGATTCTGTCCCTTATTTTGGAAATTCATTTCTCTTGATATACACCTCCAAATAAAATGTTCTACCTATGAACTTAAAGATCTAGATGTGTGCTATACACTTGTAAAATTTTGTGAAATAATTCCTTCATTTACTAGGTCAAACTGAAGCCACAACAAAACTGCTTTAGGACCTACATTTTTACCATTTAAGTTTCCTTTCTTTCACTTCCAAAAATTGTTCTAGCATGCATAAGCATCAAATAAGTTTCTCAATATTCATATATATCATGTACATATGCCATAATTATTTGAAATAGCTTTATCACGTAAATAGACACCTTATATGGCATTTACATACATGGATAATTCATAGCATATTCTAGGATTTCAACTACTTCACTTCCTTTCTTCCATTCTTTAGCTCTTCTTCATGTATGCCTTTTGCATCATGCTTGAACTAAATTGGTTGGTTATGGGAGAGTGAGATTCTAGGGAATCTAAGTAGCAAACATTACCACTTAAATATGCAAGATGGATGCTAATGCATGATATGTAATTTCATTAACTTTCTTTAATTAGTGACATGCCATCATGCTATATACTTTTGCATAAAGTGCATGGCCATGGAAAACATGTTATTTACAATAAATTCAACATCATTTATCATGTCATAACATCATTCAAATATCATATACATGTCAACACATAAGCATACCACATCAAGCACATAAAGAGGTAAGCTCACTTCCTTGCACTTAAGCTTTTCTTTTGATCTTTTGCACTTGTTCCCTAACTTTCCAACCGTAAAGCCTTTATGTCAATCACTTCCCAATATCTTCTTGGATGTTTCAAGGTCCTAAACACATTCATAGTCATCACATAATTCATTAGGACCCATGAACTCCAACAATGTTCAAGACTAATCTTGTTACACTCTTTTTTATCATAACTTTCTCTAATCTTCACTAATCCACTTGGCTCTTGAACCAATTGATGTATTGACTTTACCCTACACAATTTCATCTTTTGAATCCATCTATGAGCTTAGAATCATGAAATTCCAGCTCCTTCATAGCCTCCTGTACAAAACCAAACACATGCACACAATTCTTTCAAAAATTATCATTTTACTTCTAATGCTTCCCATACTTGTTTCTCCACTTTATCCCACACAACTTTTCATTTAAAAACCATTGGAAGCATCCAAATCATGAAATTTCAATCACTGTTCATGCGAGTGAACAGTAATAGAGAAGAATTTCAAAAACTACAATCTTGGAATTTCAAGGCTTCCAAGGTTCAAAACCTTTCCAATCCTACACAAAATCATCATATAAATTCAATGGAAGCATTAGATCATTGAAATTCCATTTCCTTCCCTTATGAACAGTGTAGACCGAACAGGTTCATCCATGGAAAAGTCAAGAATATCAATTTGATTCAATAACCAACCATTTAACTAGCTTGTTTAAGCTTCAATCATATATTTCTAACTTTAATTTCTTCTTTCCCATTTCATCTAAGGTTTTTGGACAGCACAACACCTTAGAGAAAATTCAACTTTTCCCCATGAAAACCCTAAGTTCAAGCTCCCAAATCAAAGGAAAAAAAGCTAGGATAGATTACTTACCTTTAATTCTAGCTTGCTTGAACTTTGGTACCTTGAATCTTCTTTATCTTGGCTTGAGTTTCCAGTTTACAAGAGTTTCCTGAAGGTTTATGAGCTCAAGGTTTTGAACTAGATTTGAGGGGGTATTTATGGAAAATTTCATGGAAAATCAATGGCCAAGATTACTTTGTGCATTATTTGATCTAAAGGCTCACATTTAATCTTGGATTTAACTTTTTCAAAAAGGAGATTTATGACATCATCCATGACATCACAAGGGACAACTCAAGGGGACACCTCATAGGGTATGTGGCCCAATTCTCATAGGGAGAAAGATTCTAGAAAAATTTCAGTCTAATCCAATACTGGCTCAGTCTGATCCCTAAAAACTGGACTGTTCTATAAATCTATTTTTTTTAATATTTCATAACATGCTTTCTGACCTTAAATCCAGTATCCGGATTCTTCCTACCATTGACACTCTTGTACTGGGCCACAACTTAATTACAGATCCCTTGGAAAATGACTGAAATGCCCTTGGTTCACTGTCTTACACTGTATTAACCCTAAGGGCATAATTATCATTTCACACCTCTTTATACTGCCACATGGTGTATATTGGCTCTAACTAGTCATCTTTATACTATCTTAGACATTTTTGGCCTGTTCAAAATGACCAAAATGCCCTTTATCCATCCCTGGTAGAATATAGTCATCCAAGGGCATTTTTGTAATTTCACACTTTTCTTCGGCACTGGCCCCTTCGATTGATGAACTGGTATCATGGATTTTGGGCCCTCCTTGGCGTCATCATGGGCCTATATATGATGTCATCTAAGCTCATTCTATACTGGTTTACTGACTGTTAAGTTCCATAATCGGATCACAGGTGTTCTCAAACTCCCGTCCCGTCAAAATTCACTAATATAGGGATAACCTTTTATACATAACTCCTTCTGGGGTTCTGTCAAATCCATGACATCTAAAACTATAAGGCACACTTTCCTGTAATTCTCCCACATATATCTGAAGTCCATGAAATCTAATAAAATTTTAGATAAATTTTAGACTATTAGATAAATATATACTGTATAGAGCCCTAATAAAATTTATGTATCATGCTAGATTAACTAGTATGACTTCCTCTATTTACTGATGGAATGTGGTACTAAAATACTTCTGGGCAGTTCTAAACCTCTTCAGCTGAACTTTCTATAATTATAATTTTGCCCTTAACTTTTTACTTAATTACATTTAAGTCCTTTACCTTTTGGAAATTACCACTTTTGGCAAACTTTGATTTCTACTTCAACTTTTTGCCTTGAACCTTTTCTAATTTACATTTTAGTCCTTCTCTTTCTTCAAGATTCATCTAACCTTTATCATTTCTGATGATCTACGTCATAATCCTTTCTAGACCTCTTTCCACTATCAGTATTATACAAATAGGGAAAAATTAGGATATGACACTAGACACCTATTTTAATGGTTCTAACATTTTTAGAAATTTATTCTAATATAAAATAAATCCCCTGCAAAGTCTCATAATTTTTTGAGACACAGAGGTCTTAATAAAAATTCCCTATATTTCCTCAAGACCCTTTATCAGTGTCCGATTTAACTTTAATTTCTCAAAGGGCATTATCGTCTTTTCACACATCATCACAGTATTCCCTGACTGTGGTCAATTATTTTGGGAATTCTTATTGACTGTCTAACCTTAGTCAAATGACCAAAATACCCTTCATTTATCTTTGGCTCATTGACATAACCTAGTGGCATACTCAATGTCATTTTCATAATTTTATATTTTTCTCGGTCTTTATTAGCCCTAACCCACGTACTTATCTAAAAATATTATGGGGTCTATAAGGCACCATTTTGGGCCTTCTACATGGTCCACTACCTTCATGGGCTAAACTCCCAACTCCCGAAACATATTTATCGGGTGTTTTAATCCACTGTAAATTCTATAGAACTCCTTTTTGAGCTCTGTCAGTTTCATAAATTCTCATATTAATTATAAGAATTTACTACCAAATTTTATCTAATTATGAGGTTTAGAGGATATTATATTAATTTCTCTTTCTTCAAAAATTAATATAAATTTTTTAGGACCTCAAATCAAAATTCTGTGTTGCGTCAAACTAATCAGAATAATTTTCTCTATTTACTGGGAAAATTTGGGACTAATATGATTCTGGGCATTTTTTGCTCAACTTTCAATAATTACAATTTTACCCTTGAACTTTTGAAAATTACATTTTAAGCCCTTAACTTTTCACAATTACACTTAATGGCCCAAAGTTTATTTCTACTTTCATTTTCCATTATGGAACGTTTAAACTTTTCATTTTAGTCCCTCTCTTTCTTCAAGACTTGTCTAACCTTTCTCATTCCTTCTTATCATCGTCACAATCCTTTCCAAACCTCTTTCCACTATCAGTATTATACATATAGGAAAAAATTAGGATATGACATACATCATTAGCCTTATGTTGTGACGAAGGATTTCAGTGAACTCCTCTACAAGTTTTACTAACGATGAACCTGTATAAAGGCTCTCCTCTTCAAAAAGCCAGCTCCTTAGTCATGACTAGAAAGTCAATTGGTCACATTGTAAGTTCACAGAAATTAGATCCTTTAGATTTTGCTCCATTCTCAGCATCAATCATGTCTTGTAACACTGTGAAATTAGCTAACAAAGCTTTGCTAAAGGCCATGTCACTTACAAATGAGGAATATAATCAAAATTATATGAGATTGCTAAATCTTGAGACATAAAGAGTATGCTATCAATTTCTAGAAAATTAAAACAATGTGCCTCACTCCCACCAGAACAAGAGAATGAATGAATAGAAGAAAGAGATGAAAATACTCATCATATGTACTCAAAGATGAATTAAGCATAATAGGATCATGTGATGCTTCATGGGAATCATGCAAATTATGCAAAACAAGATCATAACAATCATGCATATTCAACTCATGTTTATCTCTAGCTTCTTCCATATAAAAAGTCAATAGCATTAAGCCCAAAAAAGTATAATTATCAAAGGGATATTTCATAGCTTCATTCATATTAAAAGTAAGCACATGTTCCCCAACCTCTATAGTAATACAACTATGTTTCATACTTTTGATGGTCTATGAGGTTTGAAGCAAAGGTCTTCCTAGGATTAAAGTTACTCTCATTTACGAACTCATTAGACATGTCTAGCCCATAAAAATCAGCTGGAAATACTAAATCCCTTACCTAAGCCAAAATATAGTCAATAATTCCCTTAGGGTATCTAATTGACTTGTTTGCTAATTGGAGTACTATACTAGTGTCTATGAGGTTGTTAATACCTAAAGCTAGGAAACTGACCAAGGCATGACATTTATAGTTGCTCTTAAATCTAATAGAGCTCCCTTAAAATGAACTTTTCCTATTTTGAAGGGGATACCTGGGGTCTTGACACTTAACGAGTAAGTCAACTTTAGAGGGAAAACATATTAGCAGTTACTTGTATTCTCTCAATATGCCTAAATTTTTACTTGCCAGCACACAACTCTGTATAGAATTTGGTATATTTAGGGTTTCTCTTAAGGAATTCTACCATGGGGATATTAATCTCAAGAGTATAAGCATCTTTAACGCACTTAGCATCAAACTTCTTTTTACCAGTAAAATAAGCTATAGGAAAAGGGAGATCTTTAGTACTTACCTCTTTAGTAAAATAAGCTCTAGGAAAAGGGAGATCTATTGGCTCTCTTCTTGGCTCACCTTTTGGTCATAAGTTTCTCTTCTTTAGCACCCTTAGATTTCCCAAATTTTATTGGTGTGAGTGGTGGACTATCAACATCTTCACCATCCGCATTAGATACATCATCACCTTTAAATTGAACATTATTTCCACTTGTAACACCTTACTTTCGCATGTCTTAGGGACCGTTCGATAGTATTTGAAACCACTTAAACAACCATTGAAGTTTATTTGTTAAATCTGGAATTTCCAAGACTACGGTTACTATTCATTTAGTATTTCCAAATTTGGAGACAAACTCCAAAAAATTATAAATAATTCTAAAAAAATCAAAATGAAGTGATTTAAGAATACGTGAAGCAAACATAATGAAGTTTAATGGAAAAATATCCCTTAGACCAAATTCTCAATCAATCAAAATATTTTTAATGTCAAAGATCACATTCATTTGGTTAGAAATTCTAGAAAACAATTTTTGGTTCCTAATTTTGAAAATTTCGTTCACTTTATACAGACATTGCAGTAAAGCATTCTTGGTGTCAAAATGAAGCTAGACATGCTAACTAAGTACTGGTAATATATCATACATTTTTTTAGACAATTACTCATTTTCCTGGGCAGATACAAATTACTACCAGAAACTAAAATCTTTCATTCATACATCACATAACATAATTTACAATTAATCATGCTATCTATTTACTAAATTCTCTTCATGCATCTTTAACTTCCTCCATCTTCAAAAAACTTGCTAGTGTTGAAGTGACATGGAGGAGTAATATTTCTGGGGAAATCTCATAGCAAACGGATACCATACCATGTATGCAACTACATGCTTGATGTTAATATGTGTGCAGTTAATGATCATACTTGCATAATGATAACTTTCATCCTTCCATGTCCCTTAATTATAACATATGGCCATAGCATAAAAAGAATTATAGTATCACTTAATTATACATGTGATAGAACACAAATTGTGTATGGTTTTTGTAACATTTTTAGGGTCTTATTATGACTTTACCATTCATTTTATGCCTATATTTATGCTTTTATGGCAATACATTATTGTGCTTAGCAATGTACTATTTAAAGGGTAAAATGGTAAACTAACCCTTCAAAACTGCATAAATATTGTTTTCTACTGATTTGGACTTTTACAATGAGCTTAGGTTTTGAATTACAGTTATTTTTGGGGAGAAACAAGGACTAATGAGAGCATAAAAGAAATCACAAGACAAAGAAAATCATATCACGCCTCTGTAATTTTTAGTCGTGACCAAAGTGTTCACAGGTCACAACCTCATTTCTTCTGGGAAGTTTCTCTATGTTTACAGGTCACGACCAAAATATGGATCTGGTAATGACTAAAATAGACAATCGCTAAAGCTGCGCGTTTTGGATTAGATCATGCTGGAATAAAAGGAAGCTGAAGCTGCAGACATCTGAGAGGCTAGTTTTTGACCTGATTAGGATAAGAAGCAATACTAGAATCGTCTCTACACCTTTTCCCCAACTTACACACTCATCTTCCATCATTATGCACCTTTCCACAGAATCTTACATCTTTACACCATTAACCCTTTACTTATTTCAGCTTTCTTCATGGCATCATATATAGATAGTGATTAGAGCACAGTAGGAGTCATGCGAGGCTAAATCCTTAGTCTCTTGGGGATAGATATGATATCTTGAGTTCATTGACTACATAGGGGAGTTTTCTATTTTAATCTACAGCTATTTCATGTTTTGATACTGCTAGATCTAGAGTTTTTAATATATGAACAAGGGATTGAAGGTCGATTGATTATTCTCAGATTAGACAACTTTAATTTACTTCAGATGATTTGGATGTTGATTTTTAATATAGTATTTCGATTTTGATTTTAAGATAGTTGGACTATTATCAACGATCTTTGTTAAATAATTCAATTGCTTGAAATCTATGGTCATCGATCGATGATTATTCGAGGGCATTTTCATCATCTAATTTAATTGTATGCTAAGAGGTTTTTAACAGTTCATTAAGAGATTTTAAACTAGCTTTGGTCATAGGAGTTTAAGAATTATTAATGCTTTATACTCAATCGATCAATTGAGGTTTTACTTAAGACTTAGTGATTTCAAAACTCCTATATCACATGAAGAGCAAGGATAAATAGGCCCCCATCATTAAGAGTCTTTCATAATAGATTTCTTTCACAATCCACAAAATTTCCATCTTAATCAAAAATATAAAAATATTTACTTTACTGCACCCTTACTTTATTGCATCAAAAATTAGTCAAACCCTAAAACCCATTTTACTTTCACTAAGGCTTTTAATGGTTTTGTTACCTATTTGCTAGATTTTCAATAAAAAGCTCCTCGAGAAGAATGATAGGGTTATGCCTTATACTACATTAATAGGGTGCAATTATTTTTGTTTTGATGAGTTGGACTACGATAATCCGTGCTTCAAATCAATGGCGCCATTGCTGGGGAGCCAAGTAATTAGTTCATAAGCAATTGGTTGTCTATTTAATTATTTACCTGAGTCATTTTTCGTTTGAATTTTAGTTTTTGTTGTTTTCATTGCATAACATTATGCATTTTTCTTTTCCTTCAAGTTTCTGAGAATCTACTCTTTGTGAAATCGAGTCGCGACCAAATCACATTTTAGTCACGACATAAAATCCATTTTTTAGAACTTTTACTCTCTATGTAATTAGGTCGCGACCTGAACACCCTTGTGTCGTGACCTGTTGAACTTTTATACTGTGAAACTTTTGTGTTTGATTTTGATTCCTTACCTGTTATTCTTGATTGTTCCTGTGTTGCATGCATAGAATAACTGAACCATTAATGCCTTTTGAACTTAAAATTAAGAGACAACTTCAGAAACTAAGGAGAGAATTTAGAGAAGATGAAATATCAGCAGAATCTAGTTCACCCTCTAGTGTCCTTAAATATGAAATTGAACTCGATTTAGAGATTCCATTAGACATTTCTAACATGGCTGAGATTAATCCTAATGGGCATGATGGGCATAATAGACAAGGAGAAAATAAAATGCCAATGAATGTAGAAGATAATAGAAGTGTGAGGGAAATAAAACATTCGCATGTGAATTATGATCCTTATGGCTTTTACACTGAAGAGGCCAATTTTGAAATTAAAGGAGCTTTGACTGTAGCCTCACCTAAATTTCATATTTTTGAGGAGATTGCCCATATCGGCACTTATAAATCATGCATATGATCTGCTATTCGATGAAGCCTCTATTGACTATAGTGGATGATGTTTTGAGGAGGTGTTTCCATTTCACTTTGGAAGAGAAGGCTAAGGAGTGGTTATATAATCTACCAACTTATTTCTCCACTCTTATATAGGATCAATTGAAGTCAACATATCTAGAATATTTCTTCCTAGCCTCGAGGACAACTCAGATGAAGAAGGACATTACAAATATTATGTAATAGGATAGAGAGTCATTA
This sequence comes from Leucaena leucocephala, assembly GCA_037074615.1. NCBI lineage: Eukaryota > Viridiplantae > Streptophyta > Magnoliopsida > Fabales > Fabaceae > Leucaena > Leucaena leucocephala. The sequence goes on from CM073527.1 coordinate 5,762,039, forward strand.
CATGAATATTGGACAAGATTTATCAATTTGTTTGCTCGTTGTCCCCATCATAACATGACAAAGCTGATCTAGTAGACATTTTCTTTGATGGTCTACTTCCTCACAAACAGGTATCCTTGAATGCAGTAGCAGGTAGCTCTTTGAGAGATAGCACTCCACAAGCAAGTTAGGAGTTATTCTAGAAGATGGCTAATGATGACCATCAGACTGGGGATCCAAGGAGAATGCCCTCATCATCTTCAGGTAATTCAAATGAGATCTTAGCAAAAATAGTAGCTTTGTGAAACTAAATAGAAAAAGAGGATGAATTTAATTGAAAGAGAGCTACATTCCATAAAGCAAGTTCATGAAGTGGGAACCTTACAAGCACTAGTTACAGAATATGAGTCATGCGGTTCAACGATGCATGCTACCAGTACATGTGACAGATAGTATGAAGAAGTGGCAGCAATGTATCAAGGGAGAAAAAATCAATACCAGAAGAGAGACCCATACTCCAACATATATAACCCTGGTTAGAGAGAGACCACCCAAATTTCAAGTGGGGGGAGTGAGGAAAATTGTCATATCCCAATTTTTAGGCCTAGAAACCCAGTATGTAGCCTAAAAAAAATGAAGGCTACTATACCTTATTGTGCAGGAGTCCCAGAAGTATACAGATGATGTTCAGGGACTAAACTGCAATAAAGTAAAAATTCAGGGAAAATAGTGAAAGTCCCTGTGGGCATAAAGAAGTAAGAAGTGTTTCTTAGGAACTGAGCCACCATAATGCTTGGGCTTGGTTAAAAACCCAAGATGACATTTAAAGGCCTAAAAACGTAGGCCCAATAGTTATAGGAGTTTAAGAGGCATTAAAATAATATTTTAGTGCTTTTTCATAAAGTAAAGTTACCCGGTTAAGGATAGAACTGGGAAAAGTGATCAAATATGACTTTAGACCATAAGGTGGCATGAAAGGTGTCCTCATGGGACCCACAAGATGCCACATGGCACGATTATAGGAAAAGAAGAAAAGTTAAGGACACATGTCATGAGATAGGAAAAAGGAGAAAAAGGAAAAAGGACACGTGGCACAATTTCAGCTGCTCATTCCAGGAAAAGGCTTTGGAATTCTCTAGAGAGGTTGAGTCAGCTGGTGAGGTGTCCCAAGGGCCTCACCAATTGTGCCACATACCCCATAAGGTGTCCTTGGATGCTATCATATTGGTGAGTCATCAAGTAGGATGATGTCATTGTGATGATGCAGGCGAAGCTTCTTGACGAAGCTAAGCGATCTGGGCCATTCATCACGATTCGATATGAGCTATCCATTCCACCTCCCTCCAACTATAAATAGGCCACCCCTCCCTCAAGGAAAGCCACGGCCAAGAGCCAAGAAAGAAGAGAGAAAGAGAGAAAGAAAGGAAGAAGTTCTGGCAGAGCCAGGAGCAATCCAAGGAGCTTAGGGAATGGGCAGAGCTTAGGAATAAGGTAAGTAAGTTATCTAGTCCTTGCTCTAATAAAGTATAGGATTGCTCTTAATAGTTAGAATAGATAAATATATCTATTAATAAAGATAGTTAAAGAGAGAAAGAAAGTTAGGGAAATGTCAGAGTAAGGATATTACCCTTAGTTAAGCATGAGGTAAGTAGAGTTATACTGGATAATAATAAAGATATTATTATGCTATGTATAGGCTCTGACTTATGACAAGAACGGACCTTAGAGACAAGGCTAAGAGATGGAAGGAAAGGCTACATGCTAGGTAGTAAACTTACCTACTTGTATGTTTATACTGCTTGGATGTTTTATGTGACGTTTTCTTACCTTGATGATGTGAAGCATGTATGATTAAGTAATGCTCTATTTCTTTTTATGCTATGGCCATATGTTATAATTAAGTAACATGGAAGCATGTATGTTATCATTATGCAAGCATGATCATTCAGTACACACATAGTAACATCAAGCATATAATTGTATACATTATATGGTTTCTGTTTGTTACTGAGATTTCCCCAAAAATCTCACCCCCTTCCATGTAATCCCAATCCCACAGGTATGTTAGAAGAGGACTGAGGAAGCATAAAGAGAAGCTAGGGATTGGAGAGTACAAAGTTGGGACCAAAATGCTAAAATCAAGGAAAAACGCAGGATAAACAGTAAACTTTAGACATTGACTGACATTGACCTGGTTAAGGCGTCATCAGCATGTTATTTTTCCCTGAAATAAAATTAAGTTGGCTTCGCGTAGCAATTTAAACCACTTCGTTTTGATTTGTTTAAATTAGATATGATTTTTTGAAGTCAGGTCACTCCGCTGGGATTTACATAGTGAACAGTACTCGCTAGGAGTAAAATTCCAAATTGTATGATTTGACTTCAGTGGCCCTAAAAGTGGTTCCAAATGCTATTGAATGGTCCCTAAGATGTAAGAAAATGAGGATGTTTTAAAAATAAGTGAAACCAATTCCAAGGAGGTGGTGCTTCCTTAAGTAACTACCAAAATAATGTAAGGTTTATAGTTCTAACTCACCCTAATACTTTAGTGGCATCAAGACTAGATGAGACTTCTCAGTTGTTGAAGAGTATGGTTGTACAAATTAACAACATGGATGATAGAATGACTAATATAGACCATAAGTTCAAAGAGAATGATGGTTAATTCACCTCCACAACTTCAATCCTTCAAAGTATGCAGAAGGATAATGCTGATGTGCACAGGAAACTTGAGGAGTTAAGTTCCAAGAATACAGATATTACAAGTCATTTAACTCAAGTTGCTAATATAGTAAGTGACATCCAAATGAAGAGCAGTGGCAGCATACCTTCAAATACTGTCATTAATCCGAACGGTCTGAATGCCACATCACTCAGAAGTGGGAGAGAAGTCCAATTTAAGGAAGTTGAAAGAGCAAAGGAGGATATGGAGGATTCTGAAGTTGAAAATTCAACAATATCACAGATGAAGATTGGGAAATCAGAGAGATTAAAGAATAATAGCTCTTGATCAAGAAGGTAACCCAAGAGGAGAACTCACAAGCACAAGAGGAAACACAAGAGAAGCAAGGAGAGGAAGTGATAATTCCAAGTCCAGCATACAAGGGAAAGCAAATTGAGGGGAAAGCGGAATAGAGCAAGCAAGGAGCCTCTATACATACAGGTAAGGAGGTAAGTATAAAGGATCTCCCTTTTCCTAAATCTTATTTTGTTGTAAAGAAAAATATTGATTTTGAATTTACAATATATGCTTTTAATCTCTTCAATAAGTTAGAAATAAACATCCCTATTGTTGAATTCCACAAAAGAAATCCTAAATATGCTAAATTTTTAAAAGAGTTGTGTACTAATAAGAAAAAGTTTAGGCCTCTTGAGAGAATTTGGTGAGTACTAATGTCATCACTTTTTAAAGCTGAATTACCGGTTAAGTGCCAAGACCCAGGATGTTACACAATTTCATGCACTGTAGGAAAAGTTCTTATTAAGGGAGCGTTATTAGATCTAGGGCTGCCATTAATGTAATGCCTTAGTCGGTATACGTAGCCTTAGGTATTAACAATCTTAGAGACACAAGTGTAGTGCTCCAATTAGCTGATAGACTAATTAGGTACCCTAAAGGAATTCTAGAGGATATTCTAGTACAGGTTAAGGATTTAGTGTTCCTAGCTAATTTTTATGTTCTAGACATGTCCATTGAACTAGTGAATGAGAGCACTTTGATCCTAGGTAGATCTTTCCTTCAAACTTCTAAGACAATCATTAGTATGAAGCATAGTTCTATTACAATAGATGTTAGAGGATATGTAATGACTTTCAATATGAATGAAGCAATATAATATCCTTTTGATAATTATGCTTTTGTTGGGGTTGAACGCCATCGATTATGCTATTAAAGAAACTAGGGATGAGCATGAATTGAGTTTGCATGATGAGCATGATCCTATGTTGCATAATTTTCAGATTTCCCATGAAGCATTTTAGGGGCATGAGGATTCAAATTTATCTTTGAGTGCTTATGATAACTATTTTGAATCTCTTTCCTTTATTTATTCTTTTTATTGCTCTTGTGAAAGCAATGGATCATGTTTTCATTATTTTAATGTGAATAGCATGCTTTTAGTTTCCAAGGATTTTTTATTCCCATCTAACTTTGATACTATTTCATCATTCTCTAGTGATAATATTTTTTGAAAGGAATTTGTGAGTGATTTTACAAGAATATAAGACATTATGGAAGCTGGAAGTGGAACAAACAAAGAGAGGTCGAGTTTATGTGACCACAAGTCGTAACGTCAAGACCTCAACGTCATAACCAGATATGAACCTGCTGAGAAACAGACTCTCTGTGTAATATAGTCATAACAGGTTGACTATTTGATCATGACCAATAACTCCTGAGATGTAAAGTCGTGACATGTAGATGATGTTGCAACTAAATATCAGGATGCTGAGGAAAAGACTCTATGTGATCCCAAGTCGTAACTAAATGACGATTCCGTTATGACCAAATGTTTTAGAGACACTCACTGTTAGTTTGAGTCACGACAAGAAGTTGAAGATAAGCTTGAGTATCGCAACCAGAAATGGCAGATATAGCCAATAAATCTCATATTCCTTCAGTTTGACATTCTATTATTTTGGTTAAAGGGACAATATGTTCTAACTCTACTTACCCTCACTCACATTCACTAATTACCTCTCATACTTTAAGATTCTTAAATGATTTTATCTCAAATAATGATGTAGGAGTGAAGCAGACTGATCCAAACTCATATATGGTTAAAATATGAGTTTTATGTTATGGATAGTTTAGATAAACTTAAATAAGCTAGAATCAAGTGGTATAACCTTAGGAATTCAAGCATGTTTGCATTTAGGGTTTTGAGTTCTTGCTGGTACAGTATGTGACACTATTCATATGATGGAATTTCATGATTTTGATGCTTCCAATGAGTTTAAAATAGAAAATTATGTGGGGATAAAGTAGGATAACAAGTATTGGAAGCATTGGAATCAAAATGTGAATTTTGGAAACCAAGGACACGCACTTCATTCAAGGGCAGGACATTTTGATTTGTTTTGATTTTGGAAATTCTGATTTAATATTTGGATTCTACATGAAAAATTATGTGGAAATGAACTATGAGAATTTATTTTGGAAAGATAGAAGTATGAAACATAAAAGGGACAAAGAAAGCAAGTTAGTGAAAACCTAGTCTTAAATTTGGTTTCAAGTTGAGTTGTAACTTGATATTACTTTGTAATGGCTAGGTTTTGACATTTGTGAAGGAAGGAAATCATTACAATAAGACCTTGACAAGGATAGCTAAGAGGTAGCAAGGATACCTAACAATATTACATGTTTGCTTAATTGTTTGCTTGCTTGTTAGTTATGATGTTTGGTTGAGCATGAGAATGTGTCATCATGTTGATTATGAAGTATGAATGATTGCAACTACTTGCAAGTTATGTCACGACAATATTCATGTTAGAGTTTGCTTATGTACCATTATGAAGTAGCTCCCATCTCATGATAACATGTTAAGCATCCAATTAATCATGCATGATATTATGGTTTGTGTAACTTGCTATTGGGATTTCTATGAAATATCATTCCTTCCATTTGCATAACCATGTCATAGGTGCTAGAACCTCACAAGGAAAAAGGGAAAACATAGATGGATGAGGTTGTATAATGAGTTACAATACTTATTTGACATTATGGAAGCATATGATAGCATGTATGGTAATATGGTGTATGATTCTGTAATTTTATTTTGAGGCCATGACGGTGTGACAATGGTTAGGATGCCTTAATCATTGATTTTGAACTTGAAATTTGGCATGATTATATTTAAGACACAAAACTCCTCAATTTGTTAGGGATTCGATTTGTTATGATTTTTCTAAGTTGAAGTTAAAATCTGGAATTGAGATGAAGTAAGCTTTAGCGGCAGCGACGTTCATACAATAATTTTATATAAAAAATGAACAATTTTTTCTATAAAATTGTATGAGCTTAAAGAACACATCCATATCTTCAAATCCATAGGTAACACGGTTCATTTGGATAAGTAACCAAAGATAAATGAATTTTTGAAGTTAAGGCAAATAAACTGAAACTTCTAGATTTTACCAAATGAACAAAAATTTTCAATGAATAAAATGATTTCATGTGGATAAGAAAACCTCAGTTTCATATTTTTCCTTCAAATATCTATGAAAGAGCTTTCATTAGAAATTGGAAACAAATTATTTCGATTTTTATACATTTAGTTATGAATTTTCAAAGTTGGGTATATGTTCTAGAATTACCCAATAAATATTACCCAAGAGCAATTCTTTTGAAAATAGATATTTTCAAAGCAAATGATCATGTAATTGGTTTCAATAACTTCTAATGGAGTATAAATGAGGTTAAAAATAGGATGTGACATGTAATGCTCCAAGCACATTTTAGTGTTATCATGTAGCAGTCAAGTACTTGTTCCATAAACCTCAATCTATGCTAAGACTTCTACGATGGATTCTACTACTTCAAGAGTTTGATATAGAAGCGAGGGATCAAGTTAGAAATGTGAACCACATTGTAGATCATCTAAGTAGATTACCAACAGAGACAAGGGGAGTACTTAGTTTTGATCTTATTTGTGATTCTTTCCCTGATCAATCTCTTTGTTTGTTACTGTTATAGAACCTTGGTATGCTCATTTAGTTAATTTCATTGAGATCGGCCTAATCCCATCATATTTATCTAAATTTTAGGCCCAAAAGCTCAAGAGTGAATCTAAATACTTTATTTGGGGTAACCCTTTTTGTGGAGGTTGTGCTCAAATCAAGTATTAAGACGATGTGTCCCAGACTAAGATCATAAATTAGTTTTGGAAGCTTGCCATTTATGGGTTTATGGTGGTCATTTTGGGGGGAAAAGGACGGCACGTAGGGTCCTTGAATCTAGTTTTTATTGGCCTTCCCTTTTCAAGGATGCTTTCAAGTTTTGTAAAGCCTATGATAAGTGCCAAAGATTTGAGTGGATTAGTAAAAGGCATGAGATGCCACAACAACCTATCTTATTTTGTAAAATTTTTTATGTTTGAGGAATAGATTTTCATGGAAACTTTTCTACCCTTAGCGGGATTTCATTACATTTTATTAGTTGTAGACTATTTATCTAGGTGGGTAGAGGCCATTTCTACAATACTAGATGATACACAAACGATCTCCAAGTTTCTAAGGTCTCATATCTTTAGTAGATTTGGAGTACCGAAAGCATTAATTAGTGACCAAGGTACTCATTTATGCAATAAGCTAATCAATAACTTATTAGCAAAATATGGTGTAACCCATAAATTCTCAACCCCATACCATCCTCAAACTAATGGTCTAGCAGAGGTTTCTAATACGGAAATTAAGCATATTCTATACAATATTGTTAAGCCATCCAATAAGATTAGAATTTAAGATTTGATAATGCTTTATAGCTTACCGAACAACTTTCAAAACCCCTCTAGGCATGTCCCCTTATAGGACAATTTTTGGGAAAACTTGTCATATGCATGTGGAAATAGAGCATAAGACATTATGGGCAGTGAAGTCTTGCAATGAGTACCTTGCAGAAGCTAGTTCAGAGAGGTTGTTGTAGATTCAAGAGCTGGAGGACATTAGGTTGGATGCTTGTAGTAGCTTTGAGATTTATAAACTGAAGACAAAAGTAATCCATGATTATCATATTTTGAGGAAGAGGTTTAAGGAGGGTGATAGAGTGTTAAGGTACCAAGCTAAGTTCAAGTTCAAACATGGTAAATTCAAAACTAACTGGGATGGACCTTACACAGTTGTTAAAATCCATATATTTGCGATGATTGAGTTGAAGGAGGAGGCAACAGGCAAAATCTTCTAGTCAAATGGCCACCTTTTAAAACTTTATGAGGAATCTGCTCTGCTTCCTTGAGGCCAGGTTGTCCCTTTACTATCTCTTACCTTTTCCAAATTTTCCTAATGTGATATAAGCTTGACATTTTGGTTTGATGATTGGAAAGGGATTAACTAGTAGAAGTAGTAGTTAATTTTTCTGCTTGATGATTCAATAGGATAGTGTTTCATTTTAGTTTCTTTCTACTTTTGAATAATACCCCTGTGTTGCCCATGTGTTGTTTCTTCAGTGATGGTTATTTGAGGTGTGACACACTCAATTGCATGCTATAATTTACCCATCTTGTCATCTTTGCTTTCTTTGTATTGCAATATATGATTTGAATGTGACTATGTGCTTCATTGTTGAATTTGCATTGAGTTGTTTGCTAGTTTATTGTGGGAGAAATCTATTCTACTGATAGTGAGGACACTATCAAGTTTAAGTGTGGGGGGGATGTTATTGTTTTTGTGCTAATTAATGTAAATTCTTCGATTACTCCAATCTTTCATCATAAAATTTTTTATTTTTTATTTTAATGAATGATAAATTGCTAAAAATTGGATTCCCACTTTAAACTGTTTTACGGTTAACCAAAAAGGTTTCAGTGTAAAAGATGTTTCATCGTGACCTATGTGTTGTATGGTTGAGACCTGACATGGAATTTTGGACTTAATATGCTATCTATGAAAATAAGCCATGACATGAATGCCTTAGGTCACGACAATATCTCTCTGTGTACTTTAGTGGCGACCTATGTGCTGTATGGTCGTGACTACTTGTTGTAAGTTTAGGGCAAGCATCGACTGTGAAATTGGGTAGCGACCTTCACTACTTCAAGTTGCGACCTGAGTGTGAAAATGTCCATTTACCTTATCTTTGCTTTGTGCAATGCTGTATAGAAGGATTCCTTTTGAGCTACTAAAGTTTTTTTATAAATAAATGATTCATTACCCTCTTATTTTCAACATTTTGTATGAAATAGTTTATAGAAACCATTGCCATACTTGAATTTTTGGAAATGCAAATTGAATTGGAAACACTCAAGTTTTTACTATTAAATTTGGTATTATTACTTGAATTTGAGTGATTACTTTGGAACTTTTAATCTGTCATTCAAGAGGATTTTCAATTGTGATAAGTGTTTTAATGCCTAGTTAACGATGAACATTGTTTGAGACTTTAACTTATGAGCAATTTAGATGAAAACCTTAGTTGGAAGGATTCTCGGGCTAAATTTATATATTAAGTAGTTATTCAATTGATTTATATCCTTTAGAACTTGTCTTAGCTCTGAGTTAAAAATTACGTGCGCATTTATGCTATTGAATATGATAGAGTCATTCATTTCTAAATCCTTTTATCCCAAACACAAGCCCATCACACATTATATCCATAGTCACCCCCTTTGAGCCTATCACTTTTCTTTTTCCATCATAGAAAGTTATATATGTATGACACTCTTTTTGAAATAAACTTTTACTCATGTTAGAAAAATCAGTGTTATTGTGATATTGTGCTACATCTTTTATATACAAGGTGCCAAAAAAAGAGATAGTGCAAGAAAAATTGAAGAAGAAAGAAAAGAGAAATAAATTAGGCACTATTATCAACTCTTATTAGTACAATTACCACCTCTACATCTCAGAAGACATGAATTCATGCTATATATTCATCATCACGAGCATATGGTACTTTCTATCCTTCATATTCCATTCCACGTGGCCTATCTCAATCATTTCACCCTTAAAAGCCCTCTTGATTCTCTGCATGAGTGTTGTATAATTGATGAGATTTAGAGCCATTACAAGCATATGGTAGGATGTTTTTCAATTTGAATATGAGTGAAAGAACCCTAACAATGAGAGAACATGGAGAGCTAAACACTTACATCCTTATAGAGAATTCAATTAGTAGTTGATTACTTGGCATTGCTCATATTATAACCTTTTCATTCCCAAAAGATGGTGCATTAATTGTCTTAAGGTTTCACTGTGGATTCTATTATTACCTCTGATTTAATAGCTTTGGCTTAGGTGTACTTGATGTCTTTGTCGCAGAGTACAAAGGTTCAAGTGTGGGGACATTGATAGAACACAAATTGTGTATGGTTTCTGTAACATTTTTAGGGTCTTATTACGACTTTATCATTCATTATATGCATGTATTTGTGCTTTTGTGATAATACATGATTGTGTTTGGCAATGTGCTAATTAAAGGGTAAAATGGTAAATTAACCCTTTTAAACTGCATAAATATTGTTCTCTACTAATTTAGACTTTTATAGTGAGCTTTGATTTTGAATTATAGGTATTTTGGAGAGAACCAAGGACTAATGTGAGTAGAAAAGAAATCACAAGACAAAGAAAATTAGAACAGGCCTCTGTACATTTTAGTCATGACCAAAGTATCCATAGGTCGCGACCTCATTTCTTCTAGGAAGTTTCTCTGTGTTTATAGGTCGAGACCAAAACATGGATCTAGTCGCAACTAAAATAGACAAACACTGAAGCTATGCCTTTTGGATTAGGTCATGCGGGAATAAAAGGAAACTAAAGTTGCAGACATCCGAGAGGCTGGTTTTTGACTTGATTATGCTAAGAAACAGTACTCGAATCCTCTCTACACCTTCTCCCCAACCTACACACTCATCTTCTATCGTTCTGCACCTTTCTACAAAATCTCACATCTCTACATCATTAACCCATCACCTATTTCTTCTTTCTTCATGGCATCATATCTGGACAGCGATTACAGCACAGTAGGAGTCATGAGAGGCTAAATCCTTAGTCTCTTAGTGATGGATGTGATATCTTGAGCTCAGTGAATATACTAGGGAGATTTTTGTTTTAATCTGCACCTATTTCATGTTTTGATGCTGCTAGATCTAGGGTTTTCATTATATGAACAAGGGATTGAATGTCAATTGATTATTCTCATATTAGGCGACTATAATTTAATTCAGATGATTGGATGTTAATTTTTAATATAGTATTTCAGTTTTGATTTTAAGATAGTTGGACTATTATCAACTATCGTTGTTAAATAATTCAATTGCTTGAAATCTATGGTCATCAATCGATGATCATTCAAGGGAATTTTCATCATCTGATTTAATTCACGCTAAGTGGTTTTTAACAGTTGATTAAGAGTTTTTAAACTAGCTTTGATCAAAGAAGTTTAAGAATTATTAATGCTCTGGACTTAATTGATTGATTGAAGTTTTATTTAAGACTTAGTGATTTCAAAACTCCTATATCGAATTAAGAGCAAGGATAGATAGGCTCCCATCATCAAGAATCTTTCATAACAGGTTTCCTTCATAATCCACCGAATTTCCATCTTAATCAAAAATACAAAAATATTTACTTTATTGCACCCTTACTTAATGCATCAAAAATCAATCAAACCCCAAAGCCCATTTTACTTTCACTAAGGTTTTCAATAGTTTTGTCACCTATGTGCTAGGTTTCTAATAAAAAGCTCCTCAAGAAGAAGAATAGGGTTGTACCTTATACTATATTAATAGGGTAAAATTATTTTTGTTTTGATGAATCGGACTATGACAGTGCGTGCTTCAAATCATCATGCTTCACATAATCAAAGTAAACATCACATAAAATATCCAAGCAACATAAACATACAAGTAGGTAAGTTCACTACCTCATTAACTTGCTCTTCCTTTAACCTTTCTATACATTCTTGTTCCTTGCTTGTAGTACTCTTTACCATAACTAACTAGGCTAACATAACATTATAAATTTCATATTATAACTCAATTAAATCAACCTTTAAACCTGGTTTATTTTCCTTAACCTGTTAAGCTTATATCTTTATCTAATCTTTATTAATTCATTTGGCCTTCAAATTAATTCTGTTAGATTTAGGTAGATAAGTTGGATCACCCAAGAGGGAGGTGAATTAGGTCAATGATGACTTCTTAATCCTTTTGCAACTCTTTCAAAACTTGATAAGTAAAACTATATAACTTGAAATATTTTGATTGAAAATAAGTTACTGGAAATCAAGGAGTTAAGGAAGAAGAATTTGCATAGAGAATTTATCCTGGTTCAGTCTTTCCTTGACCAACATCCAGTCCTCAGTTCCTTTCGAGATTTTCCAATGAACTATATACCAAGATTTCAATGGGCTCTTGTAGCCTTTAGAAGCTAAACAAACTTGAGGTTACACCATAATACCGGTGGTAACACTCCTCTTCAAACATATACAAGCAAATCCCAACCTTAAACCCCCTAATTCCAAGGTTTTACTCTTAAATTGATAAAGAAATAAATGGTATATTTAGCTCTCAAATAGAGTGGATGATAAATCTAACATCCCAACTTTTTCCTATCTATATAGTACTGATAAAGGAAAGAAATTTGAATAGGATTGTGATTATAAATAGAAAAGAATATATTGAGTAGAGAATTTAAGGTGAAATAAGACATTCATCAAGGATTTAAAGAAACATAGAGAATTTTTATTAAGACTTCTGAGTCTCAAAAACTTATGAGACTTTGTAGAAAATTCATTTAATATTAGAATGAATTTCTAAGAATATCATAATCATTAAAAAAATGTGTCTAGAATTTATCAAAAAAATCAAGGCAATTTAGGAATATGAGTATAGGAAAATTAAAGAGAAATGCCTTAGGAATTGTGCCAAATGGACAATTAGGCTCAAAAAGGGACTTGAATGGAATCACATGGAAAGGCCCAATGTGTCCAAGAAATGCTTGAAGCTCAAGAAGCATAAGGTGGCCTGTGAGGTGTCTGAATGGACCCCATAATTTGCCACATGGAAGTCAAAGAGGGAAGAAGAGCTTTTGTCATAGGGTGATTATAATAAAATAATATAAAGAATTATGATAATTATGATTTAGGGTTAGTTAATTAAGAGAACAACCAATCATATTCAAGCTTTAGCCATTGTAATAATTAATAGAAGTAAGGATATTGTGGACCTAAGGTGGCTAAAAGTTGGTTATAAATACCCCCATTCTTCATAAATGGTGTGAAGGTTGGATGCCTTGGGGAAACTCTTGCCATTTGGAAACTTGACCTAAAGCCAAGACAGTTCAAGAATGAAAATCAAGGTGCCATGATCCAAGAAAGCTAAGGTATAAGGTAAGCAATCTTCCTTGGTTGAAATGCTAACCAAATATGGAAAAAAAGGCAAGGAAGGAATTGAGCTAGTCATGAAATTGGCACTTGAATAAGCTAGAATTGATGATTGGTTGTCGGATTAAATTATGTTTTTTATTTTACCTAATATGAAGGGCATTCACCAATCATGGACTTTAGTCAAGGAAATGGAATTTCATTGTTCTAATGCTTCCATTGAATTCAAATCATGATTTTGTGTAAGATTGAATAAGATTATAACTTTAGAAGTATAGTAATTGGAAAATATAAACTCAAGAACCCTCTCTATTACTGTTCACATACATGAACATCAACAAGAATTTCATGATTTTGATGCTTCCAATGGATTTAAAATGAAAAATTGTATGGGATTATATAGAGAAATAAGTGTGGTAAGCATTATAATCAAAATGAGAATTTTTAGAAGTATTTGAGGGTGTTATCTAGTTCAGTCTAGAATTTGTGAAGGAGCTAGAATTTTGTAATTCTAAGCTCAAAAATGGATTTGGACGGTGAAATTCTATAAGGTAAAGTCAAGACACAAATTAATTCATAGGACAAGACAATTAACCACAAATTAAGAAAGTTAGGGTTTAATTGATTAGGTTAAATTCAATGTCCTTATATGCCAATTGAATTGGAAATGATAAATGAATGAATATGTGGTGTTTAGGCTTTGTTGTGTGGACTCAAGATGGCAGCCACTTAGCAAGAAAAGAGTAAAGGAAAGTAAAGCAGTAAGGTAGTAAACTATCCTAAACTTGTATGTGTTGGATGTTATGCTTAGTTGTACTATAGCTTTGTTGAATTATGTTGCATATGTGTATATAATTAAAGCTCTATTTCTATGATTGCTTTGGCCAATTGTATTTCATATGTTACATTGAAGCATGCACATTACATAATGTTGCCACTATCACAAGCATTTACATTGAAGAATACATTTTTTAGTTCTGTTTACTAATGATGTTTCCACAGAAATCTCACCCTATTTCTATATGCAAATAATATGACTCTCAAGCATAAAAGGAGGGGAATGTATGATAATGATATTGCTTGATGACATGAACATGTAATGGTTGATTTTGAGAATGTATGTAGTATGTATAGTTATTGGAATTTTGCCTTTGAACAATAACTCATGTTAAGGTAGTAATGTTTGAGATGTAATGAAAAATAGTAAATAATTGAATAAATGTATGATATTTTACTAGTATTTAGTTAACATGTCAAGTTTCATTTTGATACTAAGAATGCCTTATTTCATTGTCGATACAAAGAGAATAAAATTTTTAAATTTAGGGACTATAAATTATTTTCTATAAATTTTGACCAAATGAACAGTGATATTTGATTATTAAACTATATTGAGTTGCTGAGCATTTGATCTAAGAATTATATTTCCAGTAAATTTCATTTTGTTAGGTTCGATTATCCTTTTGAACCACTTCATTTCAATTTTTATAGAATTAATTATGATTTTCAAAGTTTATCACTTAATATGGAATTACCATATGAACAATACCTGAGAAGCTTCAAAATTCCATATTTTGTATTAAACTTCAATGGATATTTAAGTGGTTCTAAATGCTACCGAATGGTATCTAAAGGGTATGAAAGTAAGGTGTGACATTTTGAATATCACAGCAAAAGTTTACGCCATTAGATAAGACAGTTCCTAAACCCTAACTCTAAGTACTAAATACTATGTTAATTTTAGGGTATATGTTAAGATAGTTAGCACTACCTATTCAAGCTAGTTTTGTAGGAGTAGATATGAGATTTTATAAAGTTAGGCCATAATCATTAGTTAATAAGGGAAACCCCTGGCCAGTAATGATTTATGAAGACGATGTGCATCCAGACTTTGATCCTTCTTCATATAGTAAATAAAGTTTAGATGATATTATAGTGGATCAATCAGAGAGGTCTTCAGTATAATATCTCATAGATATTTCTTTATATTCAAACATATAGTCTAGAGATTTTGTAGAGATTCAGCCTAAAGTTTTGTATGCACCAGATAATATATAGTCAATAACTCTATCATATCCTTACTTTTAACCTCAATTAAACTCCATTAGAAGTGATTGGAACCAATTACATGATCATTTGCTTTGAAAACATTCATTTCCAAAAGAATTGCTCTTGGGTACTGTTCATTTTTATTGTTCATTTGGTAATTCCAGAACATATACCCTACTTTGAAAATTCATAATTAATTGTAAAAAAATCAAAATAATGTGGTTCTAATTTCTAATGAAATATCTTTCATAAATATTTGAGGAAAAAATATGAAACTGAGGTTTTCTTGTCCACACGAAATCAGTTTATTGGTTTAAAATCACTGTTCATTTGGTAAAATCTGGAAGTTCCAGTTTCTTTGCCTTAAATTCAGAAACTCATTTATATTTCATTACTTATCCAAATGAACCGTGTTACCTATGGAATTAAGCTATAAACATCCTCTTTAAGATCATAAAATTTCATAGAAAAACCCATTCATTTGTTATATGAAATCATCATGTGAACGTTGCTGCCTTTAAACGCTTACTTCATCTCAAGTCCAGATTTTAACTTTAACTTAGAAAAATCATAACAAGTCAAATTCTTAACCAATTGAGGCGTTCTTGTTGTCCATTTAAAAATCTGTATATTAACTATAATCATGCCAAATTTTAGACTAAAAATCGTTGATTTAAGCATCATAAACATCGTCACATCACCAAGGCCTCAGAATAGGGTTCTAGAAACATACCCCATGCATACTAGCATATCATCCCATAGTGTCATGTAAGTCATGTAACTTATTATACAAACTTAATCATAAAAATTTACTCTCTTCCCTTGAGAGGATCCAGCACCTAAAACATAGTTATGCATGTGGAAGGAATGAGATTTCATGGAAATCCCAATAGCAAGTTACACAAGCTATAATATCATGCATGAATAGTTGGATGCTTAACATGTTATCATGAGATGGGAGCTACTTCATTATGGTACATAAGCAAACTCTAACATGCATATTGTCATGACATAATTTGCAAGGAGTTGCAATCATTCATACTTCATCATCAACATTATGACACTTCTCATGCTCAACAAACACCATAATCAACAAGCAAGCAAACAATTAAACAAACATGAGTTATAGTTAGGTATCCTTGCTACCTTTTAGCTATCTTGGTCAAGACCTTCTTGGGATGATTTCCTTCCTTCACAAATGTCAAAACCTAGCCATTACAAAATAATATCAAGTTACAACACAACTTGAAACCAAATCCAAGACTAGGTTTTCACTAACTTCCTTTCTTTCTCTCTTTTATGTTTCATACTTCCTTCTTTCCAAAATAAATTCTCATGGTTCATTTCCACATAATTTTTCATGTAGAATCCAAATATGAAACTAGAATTTCCAAAATCAAAACATACCAATTGCTACAGTACCAAACCGAAATGAATGCTTTTGTTTTCCAAAAAATCACATTTTGATTCCAATGCTTCCAATACTTGTTCTCCTACTTTATCCCCACACAATTTTCCATTTTAAACTCATTGGAAGCATTAAAATCATGAAATTCCATAATATGAACAGTGTCACGCACAGTTCCAGCAAGAACACAAAACCCTAAATCCAAAATACTTGAATTCCCAAGCTTATACCACTTGATTCTAGCTTGTTTAAACTTATCTAAACTATCCATAACATAAAACTCATATTTTAAACACATATGAGAAGCA
This sequence comes from Leucaena leucocephala, assembly GCA_037074615.1. Classification (NCBI taxonomy): domain Eukaryota; kingdom Viridiplantae; phylum Streptophyta; class Magnoliopsida; order Fabales; family Fabaceae; genus Leucaena; species Leucaena leucocephala. Next base: position 5,778,819 of record CM073527.1, read on the forward strand.
CTTCCAGCAGAAACCATAAGTGAAATATAGCATGAAAACCCCTTAAAACCATGAGCTATCTTACTTGAACAAAGCTCAAGATCAAGGGAGATGATTACCTTGATTGTTGCTTCACTTTGTGTGCTTCTTTCTTAGCTGAATGGAAATTTTGCAAGAGTTTCCCTATGGCTCACCATGAATGCCGAATGGGTTCTGATTTGGGGGGTATTTATAGAGAAAATTGGGTTGAAATGGATGGCCAAGATTAATTTGGTCACTATTTGATCCAAGGGCTCACATTTAATCTTGGATTTAACTTTTTCTAAAAATAATAATTATGACATCATGTGGGACAGCTCATAGGACACCTAATAGGGGTATGTGGCATGCTTCCCATGCAAGCAAGCTTGTGGAAACATTCTAGTCCAATCGGGTACCGATCGGATCAGTTTCATAACAACCAGACTGTTTTATGTTCCTAATTTTTTATAATATAGCATAATATGTATTATGTCCTAGATATCAATGTATAGGCTTCTCATACCATTGAAATTATTATATTAAGTTATCTTCCATCCATCCCTTGGAAAATGACCAAAATACCCTTGGTATCCTTTCTTGCATTGTACTAGCCCTAAGTGCATAATTGTCATTTCACCCCTCTTTGTACTTCCTTATGGTATATACTGGCCCTGACTAATCGTATTTATACTATGTGCCACGTTTTTTGCCTTTCTAAAATGACCAAAATGACCTCCATACATCACTAGTACAGTGTGAGCATCTAGGGACATTTTCGTAATTTCGCACTTTTCCTAGACTAGTATGGTCTCTGGCCCACTTAACTGTCCAGTCACCTTAATGGGCTCATGATGGTGCCATTTGAGCCTTAGTATGAGCTTATTGCCTGCATTGCATTTATAGCCCAATTCACAATACAACTCTCCCGATCCTATTTATCGTGGTATTTTATTTCATTGTCAAATCTCGTATGGCTTCTACATGATTCCTTTTCTGGCTCTGTCAATTTTATAAATTCTTACATTAAATATATGAATTTCTTGAAAGGTCTCATCTAATTCTGAGATCTGAAAAATACTATAATAATTCATTCATACTTCAGGAATTTATATCAATTAATCGGGACCTCAAATCAAAATTCTGGGTTGCATTAAATTGACTGAAATATTTTTTTCTATCTACTAGTAAAATTTGGGTATGATCTGATTTTGGGCATTTTTGAGCATTTTTCAGTTCAACTTTTCTATATTTACATTTAGATCCCTCAACTTTTGGATAATTGCACTTTAGTCCCTAAACTTTTCATTAATTGCATTTATGTCCCTCCTTTTTCTTCTACTTTCACTTTTTACCTTCAAAATTTTCAATTTTTGTTTTGGTCCCTATTCTTTCCTTAGTTATTAATCCTTACCTTTCCTTTCTTTATCTGATACAGTTTATTCCAAGAATCTCATATCTACTATAGATAAACTGTACAGTTATATCAGGTAAGAAAATTAGGGATATGACAAACTCTATATAGTATGAGTTTATGTGAATGCCCTCTAACCCTGATGAAAGATCTATTCCTCTGATGAAAGTATAGATTACAACTGAGAAAGTTGAGTATTAGTACTGGATTACAGGTAGACAAGATATTATTCCTCCTATACCAGAGACACATCCACAGTCAAGATAATCCCTTCCTATTCTCACAATCTAGGGATATATGACTTTATAGATAAACATCAGTGGGATCTTCTTAGTCCAAGTCAACCCCACCCTTCTTTACTAAAGACAGATAATGTTGATTATATTAGTCTCAAGAGAGATATAGAGAGTGAATTACTCAGTCTAGGTCAAGGGATGGATAGAAGTAGAGATCAAGAATAGTCAGTCTATCTATAATTTCTCAATATTGTAGCAGGGATGATAAACATATATTCAATGAAGGACATACACCTGAATCAAGTTTACATTTTAGAAGACTGGCATAAGATGGTAATAAGTCAGATACTACCATATACCCCTACGTAGTACATAGAGTTAAGTGAGTTTCTGGTGAATGACTTGCCAATTGATATACAGGGGTGGCATTTTCATATACAAAAGTACTTGCAATTCACTATCCCTTATGAAAGAATTTCAATAGAGATGAAGAGTAATGTAAATATGTCAATAGTATAAATCAAAATATTTACATAGATGTATAATAGTAATGGCATACCCCGTATTTGAAGTTAATATGCATGTAATGTATGTACAAATGCTATATGGCATGAAATATGAGGTTTGATATGATATAATGAAATGATAGTTGGTTGAACATTTATGTGAATATGTTCCCTATTCAAGAACAAGAATTAACCATTGCTAGAGTAGAGACTAGAAAAATAACATTATAAGAGAATTTTTAAAGAAAGATATGTCAAAGTTGCTACGTGAAGGTGTTAAGGTCGTGACTAGTTGTCACAGAAAAGTTAGGTGCGACGACTTAAGACATTGGTCATGACAAATATTCGCAAAGGTGTTTTGGTCATGACAAGTGAAGACTATTGGCCATGATAAAAGAATACATAATATTCTAGTCACTATGGGATAAGATCTTTGGTCACAATAGAAGAACACTGAGCTATCTGGTCATGACAAGTTAAGTGAGATGGTCGCAATGAAAGTCTACTGACAATGTGAGTTGTGATAAGCCTATACTCAGGTCATGATTGGCATACATAGAGACCTAATGACGAGAATAAAAATGACAATTTCACGTAAGTTCATGAGCTAGAGGATTAGTGTAAAGCACGATCAAGCCAGAGAGTATGAGGTATTTAATTTAAGAGGATGTTCAGAAGTAGTTTCTCTGTATGATCATCAGGAGTCTATCTACTTTACAAAAAACTTTGTTCAGCTAGTCATTCCTGAATAGAAGAATGAGCAACTATATTAAACCTTGTCTAGGAATGAGCCTAGCATATGGCATAAGGTTAGAGGCATGATGGTTAATAAATAGAGAGCTAATATCTTGAAATAGAGGAACCACATTATGAAAAAACAAGTAACCTAGTAAACCTAGGGTAGAGGACCCTAGAAAGAAGAAGTAATAGTAGTAGATAATGAAGGAGATCCATGCTACCCAAATTCATCAGTATCAATAAAAAGAAAAAGACTAAAAGGGAAGGGAACAACAATCCGGTCAAGAACAAACTGGGATTGATATATAGACAAAAAGTTAAGAGATAATAGGACATGCAAAAGTTACTCTATAAGGATGGAGATTTATCCACTCACCTAAGATTTTTTCTTGAATACTTTTATGAGAAGCTTCCTCTCAACTAAATAGAGATGACCGTGAGGCTAAGTATTAAAGTGTGTAAAGAGGAACCATTTGATGAATACTAAGTCAAGTTTATCCATATGAACAGTAAGAGTTAAATGACTGAGAAGTTAATGCACAGATTGAATTTTGTGTTATAAAAAAAGAATTTTCTCAGGTAGTTGAAGAAGTTTAATAGAGCAGTAAAAGTTTAAAAAAATGCTATGATGTTTAGAGAGAAAACAGTATATAGTGTTAGTTAATCCACAAGGACTAAGAGTAAGAGTATAATGGAAATTAGGACAAGAATTAGAGTTAGATTAAAGTTAGGAACATAGAGAAGATAATGATGAGAGTCAGTTAGATGAGAAAGATAGAGCAGGATAGTGATAAAAAGCATCTAGAATAACAAACAGTCTTAGCAAGTGGGACAGTACTAAGAGGGTGGTAGTTTTATAACTGTATCAAAATAAATGGTATACTGAATGATTAGCAGACAACAAATATCACTCTTCAGATAAGAGTTAGATATGAAACAAATGGCTCTCAAATAGAGCTAGATGCAGATAAGTTCAAATTACTCTTCAAATAAGAGTTAGATATGATACAGATTAATCTTTAGATAATAGCACAGTTCAGATACAGATTGGGAGTAAGAAAGATGAGAAGGAACTCTTGAGTAAAAAAGGAATTAAGTAATGTCTTAGGAAATAATATAGGCTACTGGATGTATTTCTTAAAAAATTTACTGATTGAGTTATCAACAAGTGTAAGTAGTTAACCTTATAACTTAGTCTGTTTATTTTAAGATCTTTTAGAGATGATGATATAGTATAACATAATCATAGAGGATTATAGGGAATAACAATTAGATCCTAACTTGGCTCCATAGTTGAAGTTAGATCCTAAAGAGGCTTATGGTTTATCACAATTAGATCCTAAGGTCACAATAGACCTAGCCTAAGAAAAGCAATGAGCTATGAAGATAGGAGTACAATGCAATATCTCTCTAGAAAGATGATTTCCAAGGACAAAGTTAAAATAAGGGAGCTTCACAAGTTGATAAACTCATCTAACAAAAGTATTTATAATAGTTTTTTTTCCAGATAGTCTCTATTATATAATAGACTGAACTTTGTTTTCTCTTAAATGAAGACAGAGTTTAGTTCAAGTCTGAGTGTTGATATTTAAAGTTTGGTAGAAGTATACCTAAGCTATAAAGAGAACCCTATATGCTTTTAAAAAAAATGACAAGTATAAGCATATAAATCCTCTAGAGGAGGATAAAGAAAATTAAAAGGCCAAAGAGACCCAGAGAAGAAGGTCTAAAGTAGCGTAAAGATAGAGCACCGTTCTATGAGAGAGAATATGCTAGGGCTCAAAGCCATACAAAAAATAACCTAGCTTTAACCCAGCAGCACACTTAACTAAAAGGTGCTTACGCTAGAGAAATCAAGTGATAGGTGACCTATTGGGAAGTACATTGTTGAGTCACAAGATTAGAAAGATGTTATAATACACTGAGAAAATAGTGTTAATTAACATAAGTGCATAGTGAAAAATAAAATAAGAGATAATAGAATTTCTTGTACTAGTTCTAAATAGGGGAACTGTGAAGAGAGAAAGAGATAGTTAGCTCAAAAGCATTTTAACTATGATAAGTAGTCCCTGAAAAGTTATAAAAATTGTGCATCTTTGCCATGTCATGCACAAAGTTATGCAAAAAGTTAGAACGAGTTATGAAAGGAAAGGAACTAGAACCCTTATGTCAAGTCTCAATAGAGTGGATTTGAAAGGAAAGATTCATATTACAGTTTTATGTCAGGAAGAAGATAGAAAGGCTTAAGAACAAGATCTTCCCTAGAAAATTCTTTCCAAAAGTTGGTAAAGTTATGAGTTAAAGAGAATGTTAGACTTATGGTAGATCAACATATGTTGTGATAAGGTAAGATACACCATGATATAACAGGATATGCCATAATATACCAAAACATGCCATGAGACAGTGTGAGAAACATATAATATGATACACAATGAGGAATGTTAATGAGAAGTAGAGTAGTAAAGGGCTTTGTAGGTAACTTTATAAATAGATAGAGATGCTCCCTCTAAGAGGGATAAAATAATTGAATAAAATGATATTAAAATAGTAGCGAGTAAGAGCTTACACTCCTTGTATTAAATGCCAAGTATTATGTTGTATTTATGAAATGTTTAAGTTTCAATGTTAGAGTTATGCATTGCAATACCTTGACCAGGCATTATACATGTTAGAGTATGAGCTTCTACTCAGAAATAAAGCAAAAAAATAATAATTGCATTAGTCCTCTCTTTATACTATGTTGAATTACTAATGATGATAAGAGCAATTGTAGAGTAATAGATTTTTTATGATATGAAAAATAGAGATGAAGCTTTACGGATGTTAAGAAAACTTCGCTAGATACTAAGATAAGTAATAACATATATACAATAAAAAGTATGATGAGTAGCTGACGGAAACTCCAAAATACGGTAGAATTTGAGAGAGTTAGATATAAAAGAAATAAACATGACTCACAAGTCCAGTATAGTGAGTCATCCATAAATGAGTAGATATATAGCAGGCAAACAAGTAATAGAACAAAGTGAAGTACAACTTTAATTGAGTTGGCTACACAGCATGAGACTGATGTTAGAAGAACTTTGTCAGATATAAAGATAAGAGATATAAGCCTTAGTCATAAAGTAGAAGAGGATATAAAGAAGAGATATGTCCAAGACAATTTGACTAAGGTACCAAGTAAATTTTGAGGCAAAATTTATTTTAAGACAGTGGAAATGTCACATCCTAATTTTTCCCTGTTTGTATAATACTGATCGAGGAAAGAGGTTTGAAAAGGATTGTAATGATAAATAGAGAAGAAAGATATTGAGTAGACAAAGTTATAAAGAAGAGGGACTAATGTGAAAGCCCTAAAAGTTCCATGATGCAAAATGTAAGTAGACATAAGCTTTAGGTCATTAAGTATGATTATGAAAAGTTAAGGGCCTAAAGTGTAATTTTTAAAACTTTACGGGTAAAATAGTAATTATGAAAAGTTGAGCCAGAAAAGGCCCAAAATACCCAAAAATATTTTATTCCAAAATTTTACTAGTAAATAGAGAATAAAAATAGACCAGGCCTATTTTTCAGAATATGGATTTGAGGCCCTAGATAATTGATATTAATTTCTAAATCCAGAGATTATTACAAGACCTTCTGGATTTCTTAGCTAGATAATATTTGGCAAGAAATTCTTATAATTAATATGAGAATTTGTGAAATTGATAGAAGTAAAAAATGGGTCCTATAGAATTAATTAGAGAATTTAAGGTGAAATAAGACACTGATCAAGGATATAAAGAAATGTATAGAATTTTTATCAGGACTTATAAGTCTTAAAAAATTATGAGACTTTGCAAGAAATTTATTTAAGTATATTGGTAAAGGAAAATTAAAGAGAAGTATATTGGTAATTTTAGAATTTATCTCAAAAATCAAGGCAATTTAAGTATATTGGTAAAGGAAAATTAAAGAGAAGTGCCTTGGGAATTGTGCCAAATGGCAATTGGGATAAAAAAGGGACCTAAATGGCATCACATGGTATGTCCCAATGTTTCCAAGAAATGCTTGAAGCTCAAGTGGATTTTAAGGATAAAATAAAAAAATAAGAAAGATATAAAGGAAAACTCAAGGAGCATGAGGTGACATTATGATGTGTCCAAATGGACCCCACAATTTGGCACTTGGAAGCCAAAAAGGGAAGAAGAGATTTTGACACAGGGTAAATTATAATAAAGAATTATGCTAATTATGATTAAGGTTAGTTAATTAAGAGAACAACCAATCATATTCAAGCTTTAGCCATTGTAATATTTAAAAGAAGCAAGGATATTGTGGGCCTAATGTGGCTACAAGTTGGATATAAATACCCACATTCTTCATAAATGGCATGAAGGTTGGATGCCTTGGGGAAACTCTTGCCGTTTGGAAACTTGTCCTAAACCAAGACAATTCAAGAAGGAAAATCAAGGTTACATGATCCAATAAAGCTAAGGTATAAGGTAAGCAATCTTCCTTGATGTTATGTATATGTTTTAGAAGTTTTAAACCTATGTTTCTAAGGTTGGAAATTGAATTCTTCCTTGGTTGAACTTGCTGACATTGGAAAGAAAAAGGGAGGGAAGGAATTAAGCTAGAGCCATGGAATTGGCACTTGTATAAGCTAGAATTGATGATCGGTTGTTGGATTAACTTAAGTTTTTTATTTTGCCCAATATGAAGGCCATTGAGCCAATCATGGACTTAAGTTAAGGAAATGGAATTTCATTGTTCTAATGCTTCCACTTAATTCAAATTATGATTTTGTGTAGGATTTAATAAGATTGGAACTTTAGAAGCATTGGAATTTGAAAATAAAAATTCAAGAACCCTCTCTATTGCTGTTCACACTAGGAAAGTAATAAGAATTTCATGATTTTGATACTTCCAATGGATTTAAAATGAAAAATTGTGTGGGATTATATAGAGAAACAAGTATGGTAAGCATTGTAATCAAAATGAAGATTTTTAGATGTTTTTGAGAGTGCTGTCTAGTTCTATCCATAATTAGTGTAAGAGCTAGAATTTCATAATTCTAAGCTCATAAAGTGATTCAAAAGGTGAAATTTTGTAGGTATAGCAAGAAACAAATTAATTCAACGGACAAGAGAATTAACCACAAATTAAGAAAGTTAGGGGTTAATTGATTAGGTTAAGTTCAATGTCTTTATATGCCAATTGAATTGGATCATGATGAATGAATGAATAAGTGATGTTTAGGATTTGTTGTGTAGACTCAACAAGGCAGCCACTTAGCAAGGAAAGAGGTCAAAGAGTAAAGGAAAGTAAAGCCATAAGGTAGTAAAGTATCCTAAACTTGTATGTGTTGGATGTTATGCTTGGTTGTGCTATGGCTTTGTTTAATTGTGTTGCATATGTGTATATGATTGAAGATCTATTTCTATGATTGCTTTGGCCAATCATAGACATGTCTCGATGATTAGTAATAGGATAAACATCTATGATTGCTCGGTGAAATAGACATGTCTGTGAAGATGCGGACTACCTGCACTTGGACAGAAAGACCCTATGAAGCTTCACTGTTCCCTGGGATTGGCTTTGGGCCTTTCCTGCGCAGCTTAAGTGGAGGGCGAAGAAGGCCTCCTTCCGGGGGGGCCTGAGCCATCAGTGAGATACCACTCTGGAAGAGCTAGAATTCTAACCTTGTGCCAGGACCTACGGGCCAAGGGACATATGTTACCTGGAAGCATGCACATTACACAATGTTGACACAATCCCAAGCAAGCACAAGCATTTACATCGAACCATACATTGTTTAGTTCAGTTTGCTAATGAAATTTCTCATAAATCTCACCCTTATTTCCTTCTATAAATGGTAGGTCTCTCAAGCACAATAGAAGGAGAATGTATGTTGATGATACTTCTTGATGACATGAACATGTAATATATGATTTTGAGAATGTATGTAGTATGTATAGTTGCTGGAATTCTGCCAATGAACAGTATTTTGTGTTAAGGGAGTAACATTTGAGATGTAATGGAAAATAGTAAATGATTGAATAAATGTGTTATATTTTACCAAAATTTATTTAACATGCCAAGCTTCATTTTGATACCAAGAATGCCTTATGTCAATGTCGATACAAAGAAAACAAAATTTTTAAAGTTAGGGACCATAAATTGTTTTCCAGAAATTTTGACCAAATGAACATTGATATTTAAGGATTAAACTATATTGAGTAGCTGAGCATTTTCTAAGAATTATTTTTCTATTAAATTTCATTATGTTAGCTTCAATTATCATTTTTAATCACTTCATTTTGATTTTTCTAGAATTAATTATTATTTTTCAAAGTTCATCACTTAATCTAGAATTACCATATGAACAATACCCGTGAAGCTTCAAAATTTCAGATTTTATAATTGAACTTCAATGGATGTTTAAGTGGTTCTAAATGATACCAAATGGTCCCTAAGATGTATGAAAGTAAGATGTGTCAATAATCATTGTTTTCTTTTTCTTCCATAGTCATCAACCTCTTAACTTTGAATGCTCTTCTACTTATAGTTGTTGTTTATGACCATTGATCATTATTTTTGTTGAGTCTTTCTTCCATTGAGTTTTCTTCTCGTTGGAAATATGATCATTGAACTAGCCATGCAGCAGTTGAGGATGTTTGTCTTTTTGTTGTTGAATGTGTGTTGGCTTTTATCTTTGTCTATTCTCATTTCTAGCTTTGAACTCAACTTAGTCTTAACTTCGATTAGTAATCTTGTAAATACTTCAAGATTTAATCGTTAGAATATAAACACATGAAGTGAGAACTTGATCAAATGAATTTAAGCTTTAATGGAATTAATCACAACAATGATGATAGTAGAATAATGCATGCTCAACCATATCTGATAACTCAATCAATGATCAATTGTTTAAGAATCAATCTACTTATCAACATTCTAAGATCAATAAAGAATTATGCTTGTTTTCAAGATTATGCTATATTAATATATTACCCAATCAATTAATTAGTACTATTGCGTAAATAAGAAAACAAAGCATTATACACCACTGGATTATTCATGCATATATGATGTAAATTTATAAAGATAAATTTCTCAAAAGTTTTTTCATAAAGAATAATGAAAAACATAAGCATATTATCACTTAAATCAATCATTTGGAATGTGAGATGAGTTTGTAGCTTATAACAGAGATATATTTAAAATTTCTGAAGTTTCTGAAGTTAATTGAACACTTAATCGATTAATGTGTTTTGAAGATTTGATTCAAAAACCATTTCAACACAAATTAATCGAATAGTTAATCTATTAATTAAAATTAATTGATTAACTAAACGATTAATTGGTTTATATTTGAATTTTACAAAATTGATACTTAACCAATTAATCGAATAGTTAATAGATTAATATAAATTAATCGATTAACCAATTGATTAATTAACTTATTATATTACTTCTAGAAAGCTATCTCTCGACATTAATTGATTAACTAATTAATTAATAGTAACTCATTAATCGATTAATTAATTTTTCTTGGTAAAATAGATTTATATCTTTACATTAATGTATTATTCAATCCATGAATTGATACTAATCGATTAATTATCAATAATTGAACAATTAGTCGATTAACTCTACCAACTTCTTCATTTAACTTAATTTGATTGCAAATTCATTTTAATTATATCATAAACACTTTTTCTCTTCATTAAACAACTTGATTATCTTTTCTCTTAAACTTTATTCCATTAAAAACACATTTCTATAGCTTCAGAAACATCAACTTAATTCTTTTCTTTTGTCATCATCAAAACATAGTCAAACTAACAAATTGATATCTTGACTTTACCCTACATAATTTACCCTTCAAAATCCATTTATAAGTTTAGAATTATGAAATTTTAGCTCCTTCATACAATTCTGGATAGAACCAAAACGAAGTGTACTTCCTTTCAAAATTTTTCATTTTGATTATAATGCTTCTAATACTTGTTTCTCTACTTAATCCCATACAATTTTTCATTTTAAATCTATTGAAAACATTTAAATTATGAAATTCTCATCATTGTTCATGAGTATGAATAGTAACATAATTCAAAAATCCCTTTTCAATTTCAATGCTCTCAAAGTTCCAATCCTATATAAAATTATCATTTAAATTCAATAGAAGCATTAGATCATTGAAATTCTATTTCCTTGGTCTAGCATAACCCTAGGTAAAAAGCAATAAGATAATGCAAAGTCAAGAACATCAATTAAATTCAATAACCTACTATCCAAACTAACTTATCTAAGTGTCATTTACACACTTCTAAATTCATTTAAATCTTTCCTCTTTGTTCTAACAATTCAGCCAGCATGCATACCAAGGGAAAAACTCAACTTCCAACCATTAAAACCTAGATTTCATCCTTCCAAAACACTTATAAATAAAGTATGAAGGACTGTTTAGCTTAGGTACTTGCTTGGGTGGCTTACCCTTGTTCTTATTTCGTGTTATCTCTTCATTTTGGCATGGTTTCCCCAGGGGTCTTCTAAGTGCAAGAAATTGTAAAGACAAAGGGGTATTTATAGCAAAAACTTTGGCATCTTGAGACCATTTTACCCTCCCTTCAACTAATTATTACATAGCCTTAATCTTAACTCTCATTGGTTGCATTCTTGCTTAATTAACCTTAATCTTCATTAACTTTATCCTTATATTATTTTATTATAATCCATCATATGCCAAAACTCTTCCTTCTTGCATTTGGCTTCCAAGTGGCAATAGTGTGGGTCGCACAAGACACCTCACAAGCCACCTTGCATATTATGGAAATTTCCTTGAAGTTTCCTTTACAAAATACTAAGGAATATTCTTCAAAATTGATTTAAGCTCCAACACAAACCTTAGGACTTTGGGCCTTCCTCCTTGATGCCATGTTGGGCCTTCTTTGGGTCCAATTACTAATTGGCACAATTCCCAAGGTACTTCCCTTTTATTCCCTAAATTGATATCCTTAAATTATCCTAATTTTTTAGATAAATTTTATATAATTATTTTAACGGTTATGAAACTTTTAGAAATTCATTCTACTATAAAATGAATTTCATACAAAGTCTCATAATTTTTTTAGAGCTAAAAGTCCTAATAAAAATTCTGTACATAGTAGAAAATTCTGATAATGCTCACTGTATTTGATGTCTTAGGGACCAAACAGTAGCATCTGGAACCACTTATATAATCAATGAAGTCAAATTACATAATCTGGAATTTTTGACCAAGAGTTACTGTTCATTTGGCAAAACTCCAGATAAGTAATGCAAATTCAAAAATTCATAACTAATTCTAGAAAATTCAAAATGAAGTGGTTCAAGTTGCTATATGAAGATAACATAAGTATCTTTAATGGAAAAATATGTATCTGACCAAACTCCATACCAATTAATATAGTATTGGTGTGAAATGTTACTGTTCATTTGGTCAGTTTCACAGTTTCCAGATTTGGTTCCCTAACTTTGAAAAATTCGTTATCTTTGTACAAATATCATAATAAGACATACTTGGTACCAAAACAAAGTTCAAAATGTCTATTATCTTACTATAAAATCTTATACATTTATCCAAAGGTTAACTATTTTTCCCAAGTCTCAACAAAACATAACTAGAACTAAAATGAGCACACATTACATGTTTTCCTAAAAAGTCTCCTATACAATAAAGTATCTATGCATCATAACTTCTTCATTCTCCTTCCTTGATTCCATAAGATGGTCCTTCTGTGATATTTGTATCATGGAAGGGGTGAGATTTTGGGAAAAATCTCAGTAGCAAACATAAACAAAATAGTGTATGCAACTCAATGCTTGATGTTAATATGTATATGCTTAATGATCATGCTTGCATAATGATATCTTTAAATGCTTCCATGTTCCTTAAATTATAACATATGGCCATAGTATAAAAAGAAACAGAGCATCATTCAATCATACATGCTTCACATCATCAAAGTAAACATCCAACACATAAAACATCTAAGCAAGCAAAGCATATAAGTTAGGTAAGTTTACTACCTTGGAATAGCTCTCCTTTAACCTTTTCTTTCTTGGTCTTTTAGTCTCCTCTTTCACAAATGTCAAAGCCTAATCATGGTAGAGTAACACACTTATTACAATCCATACCAATTCAGCTTTGCACCTAGCTTAATAATTTACTTCCATTTTCCTATACCAATACACTCCTAACTTTCTTTATTTGTGGTTAATTGTCTTGTCCCTTGAATTAATTGGTGCCTTGACTATATCCCACACAATTTTGCCCAAGGAATCCAAATATGGATTCAGAATTTCAAAATTCTAATGTTTACTTCAGGTCTGGACTGAAACAGAAACAGCACATGCAATTTTCCAAAAATTCCTCTTTTCAATTCCAATGCTTCCAAGACTTTGATCTTACTTAATCCTACACAATTTTGCATTTTAAACCCATTGGAAACATCAAAATCATGAAATTCCAATCACTGTTCATACGCATGAACAGTAATATAGAAGGTTTCAAATTCTCCCTTTCTCAATTTGAATGTTTCCAAGGTTCCAATATTATTCAATCCTACACAAAATCATCATATAAATTCAATGGAAGTATTAGATCATTGAAATTCATTTTCTTGGTCCAGAACAGACCTAGGCTGAATGCCTCTATCAATGACAAAGTCAAGAGCACAACTTAATTCAATAACCAATCATCAAAACCAACTTATCTAAACCTTAATCACCTAATTCTACCTTTATTTTCTTCTTCCTCATTTAACTTAAAATTTGGACAGCAAGCATACTCTAGGTTTAATGGAATTTTCAACCACTAAAACCTAGGTTTTACCCTTCCAAAACACATCTAAATAAACTAGGAAGGATCACATACCTTATGCCTTGACTACCTTGATCTCTAAGTGCCTTGAATTGCCTTTATCTTGGTTGAGTTTTCAAATGACAAGAGTTTCTCCAAGGTAACCAAGGGTGCACGGTTTTGTGAAGGATGGGAGGGGTATTTATAGCCAAAATGTTGACATCTTGGGTCCATAATGTCCTCAATTTTCCTAATTATTACAATGGCTTAATCTTGAATTTGATTGGTTAATTTTTAGATTAATTAACCTTAATCATCATTAGATTAATTCTTATATTATTTTATTATATTTTAACACATGCTATAATCTTACTTTCCTCTTCTTGGTGCCATGTGTAAAGCTTGTGGATCCCACAAGGACACCTCACATGCTTCTTGGACTTTCTTAAATTCTTTATCTTTTAAAAATACATAAAATATTTTAAAAATTCATTTGACCACATAAAAATTCCATGGGCTTATTAGGATGGCATATCACGTGATATTGGGTCTCTTTTAAGTCCAATAGCTACTTGGCACAAATCCCAAGGCACTTTCCTTATACCGATATTCTTAAATAACCCTAATTTTTAGGATAAATGCAAGACACCTCTTTTAATGGTTCTAAAATTTTTAGAAATTAATTCTAATATAAAATGAATTTACTACAAATTTTCATAATTTTTTGAGATCCAGAAGTCTTGATAAAAATTTCCTATATTTCCTTTAACCCTTTATCGGTGTCCTATTTCACCAAAATTTTATAATTAATTCTACAGGACTCCTTTTTGACTTCTGTTAATTTTATAAATTCTTATATTAATTATAAGAATTTACTATCAAATTTTATCTGATTGTGAGGTCCGTAAGATACTGCAATAATCTCCCGACTTCATAAATTTATATCAATTTTTCAGGACCTCAAATCAAACTTCTGTGTTGCGTTAAACTAATCTGAATAACTTTCTCTATTTTATGGTAAAATTTAGGACTAAAATGCTTCTGGCATTTTTTTGGCCTCTTCTGGCTCAAATTTTCAAAATTACCATTTGAAACATTGACTAATTGCAATTTAGTCCTTTTTGCTTTACAAGTTTATGTTGGAAAATGTGCCCTAGGGGCCAATCATTGTCTTATGAACATTATTGATTTATGAATTTATTAATTGTGTTATCATATTATTTACATATTTATTGTGATGACCATCCTTGGATAATTCATGATCTTATCCTAAATGTCCCTGGTCGGTCATCTATGTGGGAGCAGAGATGAAATAAGGCCAGTATGACTTTGAAGATATATAGAGATATAAATCAAAGTCATAGGCACATGAAAGAGTACAAGGTATTGGACCGACCCGCTATGAGAGAGCTGTATGGGTTACGTCATAAGCTTCTGTCATATACAAACCATGTCACTATGCCCTTTGACCTGAGATCATCATGGATTCCTACATGACAAACGCTCAGCTTTGACCTAGTCAAAAGTAACTTTTGACCGAGTGATCATAAAGACTATGTTTGGGCTTAGTGATTTTTCATGCGGAGGAATGTGAATGGTCAAGATGGAATTTATCCCTCACATTCGTAGAGAGATATTACTGGGCCCTCGATGAGTGAGTCTGAGAAATGTATGGCCATACTATAATGCAAAGGAAGTTCCATTTCTATAGTCAGACTACTCAGGGATCGAGAAAGTAACGGTTAGGAATAGGAGGATGACATTATCCATGCCTCTTCCATGACCAAAATATCGCGTGACAGAAGGGACATGATATGGTTGTATAAAAGGTTATATCGTTTATCGATCCTCATATGATTTGGGTAGTCGTTATGTCTTGCTAGAGACCGCTTGCGACTTGTGGGCCAGTATAGCAAATGGCCCACTGTCAACTTCATATGGGCCTACAGGGTCACACACAAAATAGCCGAACACGAGCTATGATGTCCAGATTCATTGAATCTAAGACGTGTCCAGATTCAATGAATGATCCAAGGTTGATGTATATATTTATTTATATTTATATTCGTATATATACATTATATATAAGGAATATATAGGATTTAATTTATAAGGATAAATTAAATCTCTATCATGTTTGAATTTGAAATTCAAATTGATAGGATATCTCATATAAGAGATATTTACAAGATTTAATTTATAAGGATAAATTAAATCTCTATCACATTTGAATTTGAAATTCAAATTGATAGAATATCTCATATAAGAGATATTTACAAGATTTAATTTATAAGGATAAATTAAATCTCTATGACGTTTGAATTTGAAATTCAAATTGATATGATATCTCAAATTTGATTTATGAGAATAAATCAAATATAGTCCCGTCTTATCTTTATTTTAAATTAAATAAATAGGTGAATTAAATCTGTGGGACGGATTTAATATAAACATTATTTATTTAATTAGTTTCTTATCAAATCATACAATATATGATATTGTATTAATTTCAGAATTAATATAGATTAATTCCAAAATCCAATTCGGTTGAGAAAAACGCAGAGCATCCTATATATCTGATTTTAGGAGCTACATTTTTGAACAACACATAACACAAAAGGCCGAAGGGAATCTGCAAAAGGTTTGCAGATAAGAAACTGTTGAAGTAGAGACGGAGAGGACAAATTGTTGAGAGAGTCTTGGAGGGACAGGAGACGCTAGTACGTCGTTCGTGGTTGAACGTTGTTCGTGTAGATACCAGTAGAGGAAGCCGATCTGAGGCGTCGACTTCTTGCGATCAGAAAGAGAGCATAAGCCACGGAGAGAAGCTGTGGACATCTACTTGCGATCGAAAAGGGATCACCAGCCGCGGAGAGAAGCTGTGGAAGTCGCTGAGAAACACTGAGGGTAATGCTTCTTCCCACTTGACTTAAACACATACGGTAGATCCTGGCAAGGAATGGAAAAATTTTTTAATTAATTTCCACTGCGTGTCTTCCAATTCCTTTCAATTTATACCTTCTCTCTTTCTTTAGCTTAACACTTATCTTACTCATTATTTTTTCTTCTTATTACCATCCCAATGTCTTCATTACCTATTTCCTCTATCAATCTTATACAAATAGGGAAATTTTGGGATGTTACAAACCCAAATCATTCTTGGGGTGCCTTTTTCAAGGTTATTATTCCCTTATATGACTGATGAAAATGGAATTTGAAAAGAACATTTGGATAAAATGTTTTTGTTTCCTTTTGTGCAGAAACCTAGGATCAAAGAGCTCAATCTTTTGGTATCCAAACAACAACAAATAAACTTTTCAAACGAAGAGATTTCTTTTCAACATTTAGAAAGGCAACTATGTCAAAAAGATGTTCAAAAGAAAATCCAAAACTGTCTTGAACAAATTCATAAAATATTTATTATGACTTGCCATACGCTTTTTAGAATCATAAACATGTTGTAGATTTGCCATATGAAAGAGACTCCTTCTGCAATGAAAATTCCAACAAAGGCTAAGCCCATTCAAATGAACCCAAAGCTTTTGGAAACTTATAAAACAGAGACCCAGGATCTCTTAAACCAAAAATTAATTCGTAAGTCACGAAGCCATGGTCTTGTTCTGCTTTTTATGTCAATAAAAATGCAGAAATAGAACGTGGAGCTCCTAGGCTTGTAATTAATTACAAACCTTTAAATGAAGATTTACAATGGATCAAATATCCAATCCTAAACAAATTTGATATACTAAAATATTTGTATTTTATAAAAATCTTTTCAAAATTTGACATGAAATCTAGTTTTTGGCAAATACAAATTTCTGAAAACGATAGGTATAAAATTGCTTTTATTGTACCTTTTGGTTAGTATGAGTGGAATATTATGCCTTTTGGTTTGAAAAATGCTCCTTCTATATTCTAGAGGATCATGAATGAGATCTTTAATGATCATAGTCAATACATTATTGTTTACATAGATGATGTATTAGTCTATAGTCATTCCATAGATCAACATTTTAAACATATCTCCAAATTTGTGAGAATTGTAGAGACAAATGGATTAGTAGTTTCAAAACCTAAAATTAGTTTGTTTTAAACTAAAATATGATTTTTGGGTCATTGGATATATCAAGGATACATCACAACAATTGAAAGAGCAATTCAATTCACTGATAAATTCCTCGATCAAACCATTGATAAAACACAACTTCAACGATTTTTAGGAAGCATAAACTATGTTGCAGATTTTATTCCTCATCTTAGTAACTTAATTAAACTGCTTCATCAGTGACCTAAGGATAGTCCACCTCTGTGGACTGACCTTCACTCAAATATTGTTAGGCAAATCAAAACCCAAGTTAAGGAGCTTCCTTGTCTTAGCTTCTAGATCCAACTGTCTACAAAATTGTTGAAACTATTGCCAGTGACACAGGTTACGGTGTGAAAATTGTTTCTTTTACATTCAAACACTGAAATAGTACTCAATAGAACTATTTCACAATTAAAAAATAAATTCTGTCAATTGTTTTATGCATTTCCAAATTTCAATCAAATTTATTAAACCAAAGATTTTTACTCCATATCAATTGTAAATCAGCAAAAGATGTTAAAAATCTTGCATCAAAGAAGGTTTTTGCCCAATGGCAAGCTATTTTAAGTGTTTTTATTTTGAAATTTATTTTACCAAAGGCATTTCAAACTTCCTCCCATCTTTTCTTACCCATGAGTTTTTATAGGGTAGGTAAAAACTGAGAGAAAACAAAACATGCTGAGTAAAAAGAAGCCTTGAGAGAAACCTATTGAAGACCAGAAACAAAAGAGTATTCTACAAGATGCCCAAAGCCAAATAGTGTCAAGTTCTAAACTTGAAACCATCATCCAAGCGGTGATGAAAAAAAATATGGGACCCAATAAAGGACCCAAAAATCTCTAACAGACTTATATATTCTATCTAGACCTTCAGTCTAGAAACCCCAAACAAAATTAGAGTCATCTACTTCGTCTGGGTTATCAACCAGCCTATTCAATCAAATGAGAGCGTCTTCTAAAAAAACTTTGGAATCATATGGCCAGAAGATACTACCAGAAAAAACCTTCACCCAACAATTGGCCCAAAAGATACTCCAATTCCTCAGAAGGTATTAACAAAAAACCAATATGATTTACTTTACCAACAACCTAAGGTTTTGCAAATCAATCCATTCCAAAACCAGATTGGTTCTGTTTCTACAAAAATGGACAATCTTGCCTTCCCAAAACCAAACAGGGTTATGAAAATTGTATAAATAGAACTAGAATTCTATCACACAAACCCAAACCAAGTAGCCTTAAATATTTTCCTAAAAGGATTTCTTTTTAGGCCTAAACAATTAAACAAAACAAGAGAGTTTTATGAATTAATATTGATTCATTCTAAATCTGCAGTAATTAAAAGAAATACTAAAAAACAAATGAGTCTTTAATAACTCATTATACTTTTCAAATTTTACAAGTCCTTACTCCCTCTTCGTGGGGACAAGATTATATAAAATAAAAAATTTTGGGATAAAGTTTGATCATATGAGATACAATTATTAGGACTATGTTGATGCATGGTGTAACATACTAATTTTCTTACATCTCAGGCACCAAACAGTAGCATATGGAACCACTTTTAAGGATATTGAAATTAAATTACACAATTTGGAATTTTACTCTACCGAGTACTGTTAAATGTGTAAATTCTAGTGAAGTGACCTGACTTCAAAAACTCATAATTAAATCTAGAAACATTGAAATGAAGTGGTTCAAATTGCTACATAAAGCTAACTTAATGTTCTTTTAGGAAAAAATAACTCATTGACCACACCTTGACCAAGTCAATGTCGATCGATGCTCCAAATTTACTGTTCATCTAGCGTCCTTCCTTGATTCCAGCATTTTTGGTCCCAACTTCAAAAATTTAAATCTCCATGTGGAGACATCCAAATAATATGTTCTATATATCAAATCAAATACCACGAGTTACTGTTCACAATGGCAAATTTCAGCACCCAACTTTACATACATATGCATAATATACATTAATCACATGTCAATCATGCTAAATAATTCTCAACTTCTCTTTATGCATCTTTATCTCCTCCATCTTGAGAAGACATTGATAAGACACATTTTGTATATGGTTTCTGTGACACTTTTTAGAGCTTTATAACAACTTTACCATTCATTTATGCCTTAAATTGTACTTTTGTTGTAATACATGATTGTACGTGGCAATGTGCTAACAAAAGGATAAAATGGTATTTGGAAGAGAGCAATGACCAGGAAAGAAATCACAAGCTAATGAAAGTGAAACTATGCTGCTGCACATTTTAGTGGCGACCAAAGAGTCCACAAGTCGTGACCTTGATTCTTCTAGAATATTTTCTGTGTTTACAGGTCACGACCAAAACATGGATCTAGTCATGACTAAAATGTGAAATCGCTGAGGTTACGTGTTTTGAATTAGGTTATGCAGAAATAAAATGGGAAAGAAGGCTGCCGTCAAAGGAAGGCTATTTTTTTACCTAATTAGGCTAAGAAGCAGTACTCTCGCGCTCTCTGATCATCTTCTTCACCCCTGCCATCATTCTACACCTCTCCACATATTTCTTCACCTATTCACTCCATTAACCTACAACCTTCCCACTGTTTCTTCATGACGTCTTAACTGAACAGCGATTGCAGTGCAGCAGGAGTCATGAGAGGCTAAACCTTTAGCCTCTTAGTGATGAACCAGATATCTTGAGCTCATAGACTCTAACGAGGAGTTTTTTCTGAGCTAATTTGCATTTTCTCATTGTATGATTGCTACTAGATCTAGGATTTTCATCTTATGAGCAAGTTTTAAATGTCGATTGATTTTTCATCAGATTAGACTTTGTAATTGGATTTGGATGATTTGAACATTTGCTTTTGATAGATTATTTTAGTTTTGATTTTTAGAGAGTGGGTTATTATCAGCGATCGTTGTTAATTAATTCATTACTTGAAATCTAGGGTTTTTGATCGACAACCATTCGAGGCCATTTTCATCATCTAAATTCAATTTACATGCTAAGTGGTTTATGACAGTTCACTAATAGTTCTTAAACCAGCTTTGATCAAAGGGGTTTTAGGAAAATTAGGGTTCTGGACTCAATCGATCGATTGAGGTTTTCTTTGAGACTTAGTGATTTCTAAACTCCAATTTCAACGTGAGAGCAAGAATATATACGTTTTCATCATCAAGAGTCTATCATAGCATATTTCTCAACTCAACCAACTCATTTTCATCGTAAACAAAAATCCAAAAAAATCTACTTTTCTGTACCCTATTTTTATTGCATCAATCACTAAAACCTAAAAACCATTTTTTCCTTGCTCAGGTTTTTCATTGATTTTGACATCTAATATACTAGGTTTCCATATAAAAGGCTCTTTGAGAAGAACGATAGGATTTTGCCTTATACTATATTGTATTGGGTACAATAACTTTATTTTGATGGATCAGACCATGACAAACTGACTTCATTAATGGCACCATTGCTGGGGAGCCAAGTAATTGATTGTCAATTTCATTAGCTACTTGAGTCATCTTTCTTGCTTTTGTTTGCTTTTAGTTTTTAGTAGATTTTAAATTGCATTGTATTCTACACTTTTCTGAGTATTCTGCAAAATCAGTCTATGTTACTGCGAGTGGTGACCTAAACTAACTTGTGTCGCGACTATGACTCTCTGTGATGTTAAGTCATGACCAAAAATCTTTTGTGTCATGACCTTATTGCTCCCCTGTGAAATTTGACTACTCTGTGAAAACTAGTCACGTCATTTAACACCTTCAGTTGTGACTACTTTTCTCTGTGATATTGTGTCGTGACTTTCATTCTGAAAATTTCTTGATGTGCAACTTTCATGATTGACTATGACTGATTGCATTTATTATTCTCTATCTGTTCTACATTACATGTATAAAAGAGTTGAACCATTAGTGCCTTTTGAACCTGAAATTAAGAGAAGACTTAGGAAACTAAAGAGAAAGTTGAGAGAATTTAGAGAATAAGAAGCAAAATCTAGTTCCATCTTTAGTATTCCAGAGTCTGAAACTGAACTAAATATGGATGACATTAATCATAATGGGCATGGGGAAAATGAAATACCAATAAACCTAGAAGATAATAGAAGTGTGAGGAAAATTAATCATTCGCATGTGAATTATGATCCTTATGGTTTCTATACTAAAGAAGCTAATTTTGAGATTCAAGGAGCTTTGATTGCAACCTTCCCTAAATTTCATGGTTTTACAGGAGAATGACCACACAGACACTTACAAACTATTCATATGATATGTTCTTCAATAAAGCCCCCAATGACTGCACTAGATGACGTCTTAAGGAGGTGTTTCCATTTTACCTTGAAAGGGAAGGCTAAGAAGTGGCTGCATAACTTGCCCACCCATTTCTCTGCTCTTACATGTGATCAGTTGAAGTCAACATACCTTGAACAATTTTTCTTGGCTTTAAAGACCACTCGAATGAAAAAGGAAATCATGAATATTCTGCAACAGGATAGAGAATCTTTACATGAGTATTGGACGATGTTCTTTAAACTGTTGGCTCGATAACCTCACCACAACATGACCAAGGCTAATTTAGTAGATATTTTCTTTGATGGTCTACTTCCTCATAATCAGGTTTCCTTGAATGCTATAGCAAATGGATCCTTGAGAGATAAGACTCTATAAGCAAGTTGGGAGTTATTCCAGAAAATGGCTAATGAAGACTACCAGACACGGAATCTAAGGAGAATGCCCATATCTTCTTCGGTAATTCAAAAGAGATATTAGCAGAGATAGCAGCCCTAGGAAATAGAATGGAGAAGAGGTTGAATTTGATTAAAAGAGAGCTACATTCCACAAAACAAGTTCATGCAGTAGATACCTCACAAGCCTTAGTTATAGGATGTGAATCATGCGGCTCTATGATGCATACCACCAGTACATATGACAGACAGTATGGAGAAGTGGCAGCAATGTATCAGGGGAGGGATAATCAATACCAGAAGAGAGACCCATACTCTAACACATACACCCTGGTTGGAGAGGGGCAATAGAATAAATCAATTCCAAGCAGGTGGTGCTTCCTCAAGCAACTACTAAACTAATACAAAGTCTATAGTTCCAACTCACCCTATGACCTTATTAACATCAAGGCCATATGAGACTTCTCAATTGTTAAAGAGTATGGCTACACAGATGAACAATATAGACGGTAGAATGATCAACATAGATAACAAGCTCAAAGAGAATGACGGTTAATTCACTTCCATAGCTTCAGTCCTTCAAAGTATGTAGAAGGATAATGCTGATGTGCACAGGAAACTTGAGGAGTTAAGCTCTAAGAATGCAGATATCAAAAGTCACTTAACTCAAGTCTCTAATATAGTGAGTGACATTCAAGGGAAGAGTAGTGGCAGTATACCTTCGAATAATGTCATCAATCTGAGGGGTATGATGTTATATCCCTAATAAGTGGAAGAAAAGTTCATTTTAAGGAAACTGATTCACAGGAGCAGGATGAGGAAGGTGCCGAATATGAGAATTAATCTTTGTCATAGGTACAAATTGGTAAATCTGAAAGTGCTAAAGAACAACATCTTGTAATGAGGAAGCTAACCCAAGAGGAGAACTCACAAACTCAAGTGGAGATATAAGAACTGTAAGAATAAGTAGCAATAGTGCCAAGTCCAGCCTACAAAGGAAAGCAACCTGAGGAGAAGCTGGAGTCGAGCAAGCAAGGAGCCTCTATGCATAAAGGTAAGGAGGTAAGTATAACAGATCTCCCTTTTCCTAACTCTTACTTTGCTGGAAAGAAAAAAATTGACCCTGATTTTACAAAACATGCTTACACTCTATTCAACAAGTTAGAAATAAATGTCCCTTTAGTCGAGTTCTTCAAGAGAAACCCTAAGTATGCACAATTTTTGAAAGAACTGTGTACCGATAAAAAGAAGTTTAGGCCTCTTGAGAGAATCCAGGTGAGTGCCAATGTGTCATCACTATTTAAGGCTGAACTACCAATTAAATGCCAATATCCAGGATCCTACATAATCCCATGCACTATAGGAAATATTCCTATTAAGGGAGCGTTACTAGATCTAGGGGCAACCATTAATGTAATGCCTTGGTCAGTATATCAAGCCTTAGGAATCAACAACCTTAGAGGCACAAACGTAGTGCTCCAGTTAGTTGATATGTCAATTAGGTATCATAAGGGAATCCTTTAGGATATTCTAGTACAGGTAAGGACAACTTTCCTAGCTGATTTTTATATCTAGACATATCTAATATGTTAGTAAATGACAGCACTCTGATCCTAGGCTGACCTTTCATCTAAACCTTCAAGACCATTATTAGTAGTTCCATCACAATAGAAGTTAGAGAACATATAGTAACCTTCAACATCAATGAAGCAACAAAATTTCCCTGTGATAATTCTGCTTTTACTGCTTTGAATGCCATTGATTATACTATTGAAGAGACTAAGGATGAACATGAACTGAGTTTACATGATAATGATAGATATAATTCAATTGCAAAAGGTTTGTTGAGTGATCTTACTGGAGCCCAAGATGTTCTGGAAGCTGGAAGTGCAATGATTGAAGAAGGGCCAAATTTTTGTGACCAAAGGTCATGACCAAATGGCTTTAAGGTCATGACATAAAACTCCAGCAACTACCTATCGTGACACAAAGATAAAGATGTCATGACTAAACATCAATTTGCTGAGGGAGAGCCTTTCTGCTACCATAAGTCATCACTAAAAGATGAACATGTCATGACTAAAAGTTCCAGAGACACACCCTATCAACTGAAGAGTAATGAGAAGATCCAATATCACGACCAAAAATACCATACACAACCAAGGAACCCCACACTCCTTCAATTACACACTCCACTGATTTGGTTAAAGGACCCTTACATTCTAACTTTTCTCAACCTCATTCTTATTCCAAAATTATATCTCATACCTTAACATTTTTAAAAGATCTAATCTCTAATAATGATGCAAGTATGAAAAAAAATGATCCCAAGTACGTTGTAGTCATAGACCAATCTCAGCTCGGCGTGACACTTGGGGAAGCACATGATAAATTGGAGGGCCTACACAAGCCAGAGAAGATAAACTGCAAGGAATAAACGAAGGAGATAAAGGAATTATTTCCCAAGTCTGTTGTCGTCACATACCAACCACAACTGGGTAAGTTCAAGTTTAAACAAGGAAAATTCAAGATGGGCTTAGATGAATTTCAATATAAGATGTGTGATTATAGAATGGTATGTTGGAAATTGTGCCCTAGGGGCCAATCATTATCTTATGAACATTATTAATTTATGAATTTATTAATTGTGTTATCATATTATTTATATGTTTACTGTGATGACCATCCTTGGATAATTCATGATCTTATCCTAAATATCCCTGGTCGGTCATCTATACGGGAGCAGAGATGAAATAAGACCAATATGACTTTGAAGATATATAGAGATATAAATCAAAGTCATAAGCACATGTAAGAGTACAAGGTATTGGACCGACCCGCTATGAGAAAGCTGCATGGGTTACGTCATAAGCTTCTCTCATATACAAACCATGTCACTATACCCTTTGACCTGAGATCATCATGGATTCCTACATGACAAGCGCTCAGCTTTGACCTAGTCAAAAGTCACTTTTGACCGAGTGATCATAAAGACTATATTCGGGCTTAATGGTTTTTCATGCGGAGGAATGTGAATGGTCAAGATGGAATTTTTCCCTCACATTCGTAGAGAGATATTACTGGGCCCCACGATGAGTGAGTCTGAGAAATGAATGGCCATACTGTAATGGAAAGGAAGTTCTATTTTTATAGTCAGACTACTCAGGGATCGAGAAAGTAACAGTCAGGAATAGGAGGATGACATTATCTATGCCTCATCCATGACCAAAATATCGCGTGACAGAAGGGACATGATATGGTTGTATAAAAGGTTACATCGTTTAATGATCCTCATATGATTTGGGTAGTCGTTATGTCTTGTTAGAGACCGCTTGCGACTTGTGGGCCAGTATAGCAAATGGCCCACTGCCAACTTCATATGGGCCTACAGGGTCGCACACAAAATAGCCCAACACGAGCTATAATGTCCAGATTCATTGAATCTAAGACATGTCCAGATTCAATGAATGATCCAGGGTAGATGTATATATTTATTTATATTTATATTCGTATATATATAAATTCGTATATATACATTATATATAAGAGATATATGAGATTTAATTTATAAGGATAAATTAAATATGTATCACGTTTGAATTTGAAATTCAAATTGATAGGATATCTCATATAAGAGATATTTATAAGATTTAATTTATAAGGATAAATTAAATCTCTATCACATTTGAATTTAAAATTCAAATTGATATGATATCTCAAATTTGATTTATGAGAATAAATCAAATATATTTCAGTCTTATCTTTATTTTAAATTAAATAAATAGGTGAATTAAATCTATGGGATGGATTTAATATAAATATTATTTATTTAATTAGTTTCTTATCAAATTATACAATATGTGATATTGTATTAATTTTAGAATTAATATAAGATTAACTCTAAAATTCAATTCGGTAGAGAAAAACGCATAGCATCCTATATATCTAATTTTAGGAGCTACGTTTTGAATACACATAGAACACATAAAGGCTGAAGGGGAATCTGCAAAAGGTTTGCAGATAAGAAACTGCTAAAATAGAGACGGAGAGGACGAATTCTTAAGAAAGCCCTGGAGGGACAAGAGACGCTAGCACGTCGTTCGTGGTTAGAACGTTGTACGTGTGGATACCAGTAGAGGAAGTCGACATGAGTCGTTGACTTCTTGTGATCGAAAGGGAGCACGAGCCATGTAGAGAAGCTATGAACGTCGTGACCAGAAGCTGTGGAAGTCACTGGGGAACACTGAGGTTAATGCTTCTTCCCACTTGACTTAAACACATACGGTAGATCCTAGCAAGGAATGAAAAAAATTTTAAGTTAATTTTCACTGCGTGTCTTCCAATTCCTTATAGTGGTATCAGAGCCATGCCATTTTGTGTTTAAGTTACGCTTGATTGTTAATTCATATGATATGTGTTAGTCATAGCCGATCATATAATATGCATTTTATGTGTGATATATAAGGGATCCGTGTTATGTATGACGTAAAAGGAATCTAAAAGGGAATTGAAATCAGTGGTGATACGTTTTGATTTGATCAATTAATATAGATGGGGTCTAAGAAAATTGAATTCAGATTCGTGATTATTTTTGAAACAAAATTTCTTTTCTGGGGTGCTGCCCCTAGACCCCGCCCACTAACCGGCTAGTGGGACCGTCATGGCTACCTATTCGTAGCGCATCCTAACCGTAACATATATTATTTTGTGAATGTTGTAGATTTGAAATATCAATTGCCCTTCAATTAAATCTGAATGTTGATTCTTGAATGCTTGGGTTTGGTGAACAATATGGCTTTAGATTTCAAGTGTTGTAATTTTTAAATATGGCCTAGGTGTCATGCCTTCCTATATATACTCTCAATGTACCTTCTCTTCTCATCTCACTCCCCTCGAATGTTAAAAGAGGTTTCTATATGTAATTTCCCTCTTCTTACTAGAGAGCTACTCTCATTGGCTTGAGGGGACTTAGGATAGGTGAGCCATATTGTATCACGTTTAAATTATGCATCTTATGATTATATCATAAACATGCATATTACTTGTATGAGATACAAACTAAGAAACATGCATTCTTATAAACCATATAGTTAAATTAAGCCTTCTAAATGAAATCTAAATGTGATACTAACTATTGCATTGAGGGTTGTTTATTTAGTAGGAGATTACTAATTAAATTGCATATTTTAATTGTAGAATCATGACAATTAGTAATACTGTTACATTATCGCTGTGATCTATCCTTGAGAAGGACAAACTCAATGGGACAAACTTTCTTGACTGGTTTAGGAACTTGAGAATTGTTCTCAAGCAGGAAAGAAAAGCGCATGTGCTAGATCAACCTATTCTTGAGGAGCCAGCGGCCAATGCTCCTAGAGCTCAGAGAGATGCTTACACAAAGCATAAGGAAGACTTTGTCGATGTGGGATGTTTGATGCTAGACACCATGGTTCCAGAGCTCCAAAGAGATCTGGAACACATGGAGGCTTATAAGATGATTATGCATCTCAAGGAAATGTTCCAACAACAGGCAAGGCAAGAGAGGTATGAGACCACTAAGGCCTTACATTCCTGCAAGATGGCTAAAGGTGCATCAGTCAGTACTCATGTCTTAAAGATTAAATGGTACATTGGTCACCTTGAGAGGCTTGGATTTCCCATAGCCAGGAGTTTGCTACAGATTTGATCTTGAACTCATTACCAAAAAGTTATGACCAGTTTGTCATGAACTACAACATGAACAACATGGAGAAATCTATTTCTAAACTGCATAGGATGCGTAAAACTGCTGAGCCGAGTCTTAAGAAGAAGCCCAGTACTATTTTGATGGTTCATAAAGAAAAGGGTATGAAAAAGAAAGGCAAAGGCAATAGGAAGGGTTATGGCTCATCAGGTAAGACCAAAGAGTCAGGCAAGCCCAAAGCCAAGCCTGCACCAAAGAAGGCAAAGCCTCCGAAGGAAGGAGTCTGCTTCTTCTGCAATAAACCTGGTCATTGGAAGAGAAGGATAGCGGGGCTATCGCTTCAGGTATTTATGTAATAGACATTCATCTTTCTCCTTCCACCTCATGGGTATTAGATACTGCATGTGGTTCTCATATTTGTACAAATGTGCAGGGACTAAAGGACAGTAGGAAGTTGAAAAAGGGCGAGGTTGTCCTACGAGTTGGAAATAGATCGAGGGTTACTGCGTTAGCTGTAGGCACTTATGAATTAGTTCTGCCCACTGGGCTTTTGCTAGTTTTGAACAATTGCTTTTATGTTCCTACTTTAAGTAGTACCATTGTTTCACTTTTTTATTTGGATAAGGAAGGTTTCACTTCCATTGTTGGGAATAGTTGATGTTCTATTTATCGTAATGATGTTTTCTATGCTCATGGTGATTTGCATGTTGATCATTACATATTAAATTTGAAATAACCCAATCATGGAAATATCTATAACATAACTGCCAAAAGGGTCAAACCAAACAATTTGAATCCCACATACCTCTGGCACTGTTGTCTGGGCCACATAAATGAGAAATGCATTTCCAAACTACATCAAGATGGATTTCTAAACTTATTTGATTTTGAATCATGTGATACTTGCGAATCTTGCTTGTTAGGAAAGATGACAAAGTTACCTTTCACTAGGCACAGTGAGAGGGCCACTAATTTATTGGGCCTCATATATATAGATGTGTATGGACCGATGAACACAAATGCCAGAGGAGGTTATTCGTACTTCATAACATTCATAGATGATTTCAGCAGATATGGGTATATCTATCTGATAAAACATAAATTTAAATCTTTTAAAAAGTTCAAAATATTTCAAAATAAAGTACAAAACCAGCTTGGCAAAACAATTAAAGCCCTTCGATCTGATCGAGGTGGTGAATATTTGAGCCAAGAGTTCATAGATCATCTTAGGAGTTGTGGGATAATCTCACAATTGACTCCTCCAGGGACACCACAATGGAATGGCATTTCTGAATGGAGGAATCGAACACTATTAGATATGGTTCTATCCATGATGAGTCGAACAGATCTTCCGCCCTCCTTTTGGGGCCATGCCCTAGAGACAACTGCGTTCACACTCAATCGTGTTCCATCTAAGGCAATTGAAAAGACTCCATATGAGATATGGACTGGGAGGATGCCTAGTTTGTCTTTCCTCAAGATTTGGGGATGCCAGGTCTATGTTAAGCAACAAGCCTCAGACAAATTAGCGCCCAAATCCTCAAGGTGCCTTTTTATGGGATATCCTAAGGAAACCAAGAGATATTATGTCTACAACACTGCTAATAACAAAGTGTTTGTTGTCATAAATGGTATCTTTCTCGAATGAGAATTTATCTCTAAAAGAACCAGTGGGAGTAAGGTACACCTTGAAGAAGTTTGAGAGCCACAAGACACCACAGAACTGTAGATAGAAAACAGAGAAGACTCACAACAAGTTGTTGAGACTCCTCAAGTCACTCAAGGTCCACAGAAATCTAATACGACACGACTTCAGCCTCAGAGATATGGATTTCTGATTTCTGATTTCTGATAGTCGTGATGTGTTGCTCATTTAGCATAGTCATTATGTGTTGTTCATTCCGCTGTGTGTCTTCCAATTCCTTACATGCTGAAGTGGAGAGAAAGGGCAACTGGGAAAATCGTCCAATAACACAGCCATTTTTCAAAGTTTTTTGATTTTCCATCTCCGCCTTGAGGCCAGGTTGTCCTTTTCCTATCTCTTTCCTTTACGAATTCATATGTGCTTGACATGTTGGTTTGGTGATTGGAAAGGGTTGAACCAGTAGGAGTAGTAGTTAATTTTTCTGCTTGATACTTCAGTAGGGTAGTTTTCATT
This sequence comes from Leucaena leucocephala, assembly GCA_037074615.1. Classification (NCBI taxonomy): domain Eukaryota; kingdom Viridiplantae; phylum Streptophyta; class Magnoliopsida; order Fabales; family Fabaceae; genus Leucaena; species Leucaena leucocephala. The sequence goes on from CM073527.1 coordinate 5,809,139, forward strand.
TTCTGTTTATTCTAGGTTTCTTTCTATTTTGAACACCCTCGTTCCTGTCCATATATCGTTTCATCATTGATTGATCCCTCTGGAGTTTCCATACTCACATGCATGATCTTAGCTTATGTTATATCCTAAATTTTTCCCTATCTGCATAGTATTGATAGTGGAAAAAGGCTTAGAAAGGATTATGATGAAGATCAGAAGAAATGATAAAGGTTAAATGAGTCCTGAAGAAAGAGAAGGACTAAAACGAAAATTAGAAAAGGTTAAAGGTAAAAAGTGAAAGTAGAAACAAAAGTTGGGCCCTTAAGTGTAATTTTTAAAAGTTAAGGGACTTAAATGCAAATAGCTAAAAGTTCAGGGGCCAAAATGCAATTGTTCAAAGGTTTAGAGACCTAAATATAAATATGAGAAAGTTGAGATGAAACAGGCCAAAAATGCCCAAAATCAGATAAGACCCAAATTTTACCAGTAGATAAACAAAATTATTCTGGTCATTTTAACACAACACAGAATTTTGATTTGAGGCTCCGATTAATTGATATAAATTTATAAAGTCAAAAGAGTTGTTGCAGTATTTTTCAGATAGCATAATCAGAAAAAAATTTATAGGAAATTCCTATATATAATGTAAGAATTTATAAAATTAACAGAGTCAGAAAAGGAATTTTATAGAAGTCTTACGGGATTTTACGGTGAAATAAAATACTCGATAAATAGGATCGGGTGAAATTTATTGGGATTTGTGCCATAAAGGTAATGAGGCCAATGAGCCTATACCAAGGCCTAAATGGTACCATAATGAGCCCAAAAAGTAGTGAAAAAGTTAACTGGGCTAGAGTCCAGAGCAGTCTAGGAAAAGTGCGAAATTATGGAAATGCCCCTGGATGCCCACACTATACCAGTGTTAGATGGAGGTTATTTTGGTCATTATGGACAGGCCAAAAATGTGGGACATAGTGTAAATATGATTAGTTAGAGCCAATATATGCCCTGAGGAGTGTAAGAGGGGTGAAATGACAATTATACCCTTAGGGTTAGTACAGTGCAAGAAAGGACACCGAGGGTATTTTGGTCATTTTCTAAAGGATGGATAGAAGATAAATATTTAGTATATCAAGTTCAATGATATGATAATCCTAGACATTGATTTCTAGGACAAAATACATATCCTGGTATATTATAGAAAAATTAGGATCAGAAAAAAGTTCGGTTACTATGACACTTCTCCGATCAGTACAGGATTGGACTAGAATTTTTCTAGAAGCTTCCTGGCATGTAAGCATGCCACATACCCCCATGATGTGTCCTTGAGCTGTCCCACATGATGTCATAATTATTCTATTTAGAAAAAGTTAAATCCAAGATTAAATGTGGGCCTTTAGATCAAATACTAACCAAATCAATCTTGGCCATTCATTTTTCATGGATTTTGGCTATAAATACCCCTCATTCTGCATCAAAACAGTGGCTTCATGGACCATTGGGGAAACTCTTGCAAAATGAAAACTCAAGCCAAGACAAAGAAGATTCAAGGTACTAAAGTTCAAGCTAGCTAGAGATTAAAGGTAAGCAATCTCTCCTAGCTTATTTTCCTTTGATTTGGGAGCTTCAACTTAGGATTTTCATGGGGAAAAGTTGAGTTTTCTCTAAGGTGTTATGCTGCCCAAAAACCTTAGATGAAAAGGGAAAGAAGAAATTAAAGTTAAAAGCATATGATTGAAGCTTAAACAAGCTCGTTAAGAGATTGGTTGTTGAATCAAATTGATATTCTTGACTTTACCATGGTCTTCCTGTTTGGTATTCACTGTTCATGATGAAGAAAATGGATTTTCAATGATTTAAGGCTTCCATTGAATTTAGATGATGATTTTGTAAAGGATTGGAAAGGTTTTGAACCTTAGAAACATTAAAATCTCAAGGTTATAGTCTTTGAGATTCCTTATAGTTACTATTCACTCACATGAATAGTGATTGGAATCTTGATGGTTCCAATGGTTTTAAAATGAAAAGTTGTGTGGGGTAAAGTGGAGAAACAAGTATGTGAAGCATTAGAATCAAAATGAGAATTTTTGAAAGAATTGTATGCTTATGTTCAGTTCTGTACAGCAGGCCATGAATGAGATGGAATTTCATGATTCTAAGCTCATAAATGGATTCAAAAGATGAAATTGTGTAGGGTAAAATCAAGACACTAATTGGTTCAAGAGCCAAGTGGATTAGTGAAGATTAGAGAAAGTTATGACAATAAAAGAGTGTAACAAAGTTAATCTTGAATATGGTTGGAGTTCATGAGTCCTAATCAGTTATGTGATGAATATGAATGTGTTTAGGATCATGAAACATCCAAGAACATGTTGGGAAGTGATCGACATAAAGGCTTCATGGTTGGAAAGCTAGGGAGCAAGTGCTAAAGATCAAGAGGAAAGCTTAAGTGCAAGGTAGTGAACTTATCTCTTTATATGCTTGATGTGGTATGCTTATGTTTTGACATGTATATGATATTTGAATGATGTTGTTACATGATAAATGATGTTGAATGTATGATTAATATCATGTTTTCCATGGCCATGCACTTTATGTAAAAGTATATAGCATGATGGCATGTCACTAATCAAAGAAAGTTTAATGAAATTACATATCATGCATTAGCATCCATCTTGCATATTTAAGTGGTAATATTTGCTACTGAGATTACCTAGAATCTCACTCTCCCATAACCAACCAATTTAGGTCAAGGATGATGGAAAAGGTATGCATGGAGAAGAGCTAAAGAATGGAAGTGAAGTATTAAGATTTTAGCATATACTATGAATTACTCATGTATGTAAATGCCATGTAAGGTGTCTATTTATGTAATTAAACTATTTGAAATACTTATGGCATATGTACATGATGTATATGAATATTAAGAAGCTTATTTGATAGCTTATGCATGCTGAAACAATTATTGAAAGTAAAAGAAAGGAAAATGAAATGGTAAAAACGTAGGTCCTAAAGCAGTTTTGTTGTGGCTTTAGTTTGACCTAGCAAATGAAGGAACTATTTCACAAAATTTTATGAGCATGTATTACACATCCATAGATTTAAGTGCATAGGTAGAACTTATCATTTGGATGTGTATATGAAGGGAAATTAATTTCCAAACTAAGGGACCAGAATCTGTTTCCAAGATTTTTGACCAAATGAACAGTAAATTTTGACGAATAAACTGTATCAATTGGATAATCATTTGGCATGGAAATTATTTTTCCCTTAAATTTCAAGATTTTATCTTCATGTAGATTTTGGAACCACTTTATTTCGAGTTTTCTAGGATTAATTATGATTTTTCAAAGTTCATTGCATAATCTAAAATACCATATGAACAGTACCCGAGAAAGAGTAAAATTCCAGATTTGGCTAATAGACTTTCAAGGTCTTATAAGTGATTCTAAATGCTACTGAATGGTCCCTAAGATGTATGAAAGTAAGGATGTTAAAGCTTACCTATCTTATCATCTCTACTTTACTAGTATTGCTTTGCGTGACTTAAGTGATTAGGCTATCTGTTGTTTTATAGCTACATTTGATTGGCTTTACATAGTGGCTGTGATATTTTCTGCTTTAATTCTATTGATAGTGAGAACACTGTCAAGCTTAAGTATGGAGGAATGTCTTTGCTTTTGTGCTACTCAATCTTTGATTAATCCAATATTTTCATCACACTTGTTTTTGTTTTTGATCTTAAAGTGTGATGAATTGTAAAAATTGGACCCCCACTTTAAACTTTGTTGATAACTAGAAAGGTTTTAGCATGAAAAAATTGTTTTGGAACTTTGACAATTACCACTCGGTAGTCTTTGTGAAAAATGGTCGCGACATACTGGCTTTTGGGTCATGACCTGTAATGAAACTTTGGACTTAGTCTACTCTCTATGACCTATAGTCGTGACCTATGTACATAGTGGTAATGATAATAACTCCCTGTTGATTTGTGTCGCGACATGATTACCTACACGGTCGTGACTATTTCTCTTTGTATGTTTGCGTCAGGAAGGATACACCCTCTAGACGCGACTAAATATTTTGAAAGTCCTGAGTAAAACATCCTTATTTTCTTACATCTTAGGGACCAAATGGTAGCATCTGGAACCACTTCTAAGGCTATTGAAGTAAAATTACACAATCTAGAATTTTACTCTCCTGAGTACTATTCACTATGTAAATTCTAGAGAAGTAACTTGACTTTAAAAAATCATAATTAATTCTAGAAAAATCAAAATGAAGTGGTACAAATTGCTACAAAAAGCTAACTCAATTGTATTTCAGGGAAAAATAACTCTTTGACCACGCCTTGACCAAGTCAATATTGGTCAACATTCCAATATTACTGTTCATCCAGTGTTTTCCCCTGATTCTAGCATTTCTGGTCCCAACTTTGAAAAATCATATCTTTATGTGTAGACATCCAAATGAGATGTTCTATATCAAATCGAAGCTTGGCATATCTACTATTTACTGGAAAAATATCATACATTTATTTAATCATTTACTATTTAAAATTACAGCTCAAGTGTCACTGCCTCATCACAAGTTACTGTTCACAGTGATACATTAATCACATATCAATCATACTAAATAATCATTAACTTGTCTTTATATATCTTTATCTCCTCCATCTTGAGAAGACCTATTGTAATTGGATTGATATGGAAAGGGTGAGATTTCTGGGGAAATCTTAGTAGCAAACAAAAACCATACAATGTATGTAACTATATGCTTAATGTTACTGTGTGCACTTAATGATCATGCTTGCATCATGATAACTTACATACTTACATGTTACTTAATTATAACATATAGCCATAGCATAAAAAGAAATAGAGCATTACTTAATCATACATGCTTCATATTATCAAAGTAAGTAAATATCACATAAAACGTCTAAGCAATATAAGCATACAAGTAGGTAAGTTTACTACTTGATGTGGAGCCTTTCCTCTAGTCCTTAACCTTTACTATATGGTTATTTCTTTTCATAGATCAAAACCTTATTCCTAAGCTAGCCAAATCTCTAAGCTCCTTGGACTGCTCCTAACTCCACTAGAACTCCTTCCTTCCTTTCTCTTTCTTTCTTTCTTTCTCTCTTTCTCTTTTTCTCTCTTCTTGCTCTTGTTTCATGCTCCTGGCTGTGGAGTAGAATGGAAGGGGGAGTGCCTATTTATAGGTGAAAGGAGGTGGAATTGATGGTCTAGATGTTGGAAATTGTGCCCTAGGGGCCAATCATTGTCTTATGGACATTATTGATTTATGAATTTATTAATTGTGTTATCAAATTATTTGCATGTTTATTGTGATGATCATCCTTAGATAATACATGATCTTATCCTAAATGTCCCTGGTCGGTCATCTTTGCGGGAACACAGATAAAATAAGACTAGTATGACTTTGAAGATGTATAGAGATATAAATCAAAGTCATAGGCACATGTAAGAGTACAAGGTGTTGGACCGACCCGCTATGAGAGAACTACATGGGTAACGTCATAAGCTTCTCTCATATACAAACCATGTCAATATGCCCTTTGACCTGAGATCATTATGGATTCCTACATGATAAAAGCTCATCTTTGACCTAGTCAAAAGTCACTTTTGACCGAGTGATCATAAAGACTATGTTCGGGCTTAGTGGTTTTTCATCAGAGGAATGTGAATGGTCAAGATGGAATTTGTCCCTCACATTCATAAAGAGATATTACTGGGCCCCTCGATGAGTGAGTCTGAGAAATATATGGCCATACTGTAATAGAAAGGTAGTTCTATTTCTATAGTCAGACTACTCAGGGATCGAGAAAGTTACGGTCAGGAATAGGAGGATGACATTATCCATGCCTCATCCATGACCAAAATATTGCATGACAGAAGGGACATGATATGGTTGTATAAAAGGTTACATTGTTTAATGATCCTCATATGATTTGGGTAGTCGTTATGTCTTGCTAGAGACCGCTTGTGACTTGTGGGCTAGTATAACAAATGTCCCACTGCCAACTTCATATGGGCCTATAGAGTCGCACACAAAATAGCCCAACACGAACTATGATGTCCAGATTCATTAAATCTAAGATATGTCCAGACTCAATGAATGATCTAGGATAGATGTATATATATTTATTTATATTTATATTCATATATATATAAATTCATATATATACATTATATATAAGAGATATATAAGATTTAATTTATAAGGATAAATTAAATCTCTATCACATTTGAATTTAAAATTTAAATTGATAGGATATCTCATATAAGGGATATTTATAAGATTTAATTTATAAAGATAAATTAAATCTCTATCACGATTGAATTTGAAATTCAAATTTATAGGATATCTCATATAAGAGATATTTATAAAATTTAATTTATAAGGATAAATTAAATCTCTATCGCGTTTGGATTTGAAATTCAAATTGATATGATATCTCAAATTTGATTTATAAGAATAAATCAAATACAGTTCCGTCTTAGCTTTATTTTAAGTTAAATAGATAGGTGAATTAAATCTGTGGGACGAATTTAATATTATTTATTTGATTTATTTCTTATCAAATTATACAATATATGATATTGTATTAATTTTGGAATTAATATAAGATTAACTCCTAAATCCAATTCGGTAGAAGAAAACGCAGAGCATCCTATATATCTGATATTAGGAGCTACGTTTTATACAGAGATACACATAGAACACACAAAGGCCAAAGGGACTTAGCAAAAGGTTTACAGATAAGAAACTATCGAAATAGAGACGGAGAGGACGAACTCTTGAAAAAGCCCTGGAGGGACAAGAGATGCTAGCACGTCGTTCATGGTTGGAACGTTGTTCGTGTGGATACCAATAGAGGAAGCCGACCTGAGTCGTCAACTTCTTGCGACCGGAAAGGGAGCACGAGCCACAGAGAGAAGCTGTGAACGTCGTGACCACAAGCTATTGAAGTCCCTGAGGAATACTAAGGGTAATGCTTCTTCCCACTTTACTTAAACACATACGGTAGATCCTAGCAAGGAATGAAAAAAATTTTAAACTAATTTCTGTTGCGTGTCTTCCAATTGCTTTCACCAGATTGAATCGTGATTAATTGTTCAAATTGCTTAGCTTCCTCAAGAAGCTTTGCCTGCATCATCACGATGAGATCATCATCCTAGATGACTCATCAAAGTGACATCATCCATGGGACACCTCACATGCTAGGTGGCGCAATGGTGGGGCCCTTGGGATACCTCACCAGCTGACTCAGCACTTCTAGAGAATTCCAGAGTCTTTTCATATAATGAAGGCTGAGATTGTGCCACGTGTCCTTTAGCTTTTTCTCCTTTTTGTAGTATAGTGCCATATGTCCTTAACTTTTCTTCCTTTCCTATAATCATGCCATGTGGTGCCTTGTGGGTCCCTTTTATGCCAATTAATGGTTCCAGATCACTTTCCCCAGTTCTATCTTTGACTGGGTCACTTTACTTTATTTAAAAAGTACTAAACTAATATTTTAATGCCACTTGGGTTCACATCCCTCTTGGGCTACGTTTTTGAACATATAGGATGCTATCTTGGCCTCTAATCAAGCTCAAGCACTATGATGGCTCAATTCCCAAGAAAAATCCATTTCTTTTTCAAAAAATCATTATGGCCCCAGGGACTTTTACTATTTACAATTTAGTCCCTGAATCTCATAATTTGCAATTTAGTCCCCAAACATCATTTGTATACTTCTAGGACTTCTACTCAATAGGGCCTGGTAGCATACCTTTTTTAGGCTACATTCTAGGGTTCTAAGCCTAAAAATTGGGATATGACACTAAGCATGCACCCCTGTGACATTTGGTCACAACTTCACTGTCATACATCACAACCAATGGTTGAAAAATGTCCAATTACCTTCTCTTTGCCTTGTGCAAAGCTGTATAGAAGAATTCCTCTTTGAACTACTGAGATTCTTTCACAAATAATTCATTATTCCCTTATTTCAAAGCCTTTTTAGCTCCTAGAAACCATTGCCCCACTTGAACTTTTTGAAATATCTTGGAAATTGAATTTGAAGACACCTAAGCCTTCACTGTTACATTTGGATTATCACATGGTTCTAAGTGATTACTTTGAAACTTGTAAATAATCTTTTAGAGGGTTTTCAGTTATGATAAGTGTTTTAATGCCTAGTGAATGATGAACATTGTTTGAGACATTAGCTTATCAGCAATCTAGATCAAAACCTTTGTTGGAAGGATTCTCAGCCTTAAATTCTATATTGAGTGATTATTCAATTGGTTTATATTCTCTAGAATTTGTCTTGGCTCTGAGTTTAGAGTTACTTGTGCATTGATGAACTAAACATGATAGAGGCATTCTTTCTAAACCCTTTTATCCCAAACACAAGCCCACTACATATTACATCCCTAGCCACCCCTTTTGAGCCCATCACTTTTTATTTTTTGCCATTCTTATAGAATGTCATATGTGTATAAACATCATCTTGAAATAAAATTTTTATTCATGTCAAAAATTTATCATTGTTGTGTTATTGTGTTGAGCTCCCATGAACAAGGTGCCAAATAAAAGAAAAGAAGCATATTGTAATGAAAAAAAATAAGGGGAGAGAGTGCAAGAAAAAGAAAACAAAATGAAAAGAGAGGAAGGCACCTTTATCAACTCTTATTAGCACAATTACCACAACTACATCCATAGAGACATTAATTCATGCTATATATTTATTACTGAATGCATATAGTACTCTATATTCTTCACATTCCATTCCATATGGCTCATCTCCATCATTTCAACCTTAAAAGACATATTGATTCCTTGCATAAGTGCTATATAGTTGCTAAGATTTAGAGCCATTACAAGCATATGGTAGGATGTTTTCCAATTTGAATTTGAGTGAAAGAACCCTAACAATGAGAGGAAATAGATTGCTAAACACTTACAACCCTTTGAGAGGATATATTGCGCTCATACAGTTGAGGTTGATTTCACTTAGTAGTTGATTGCTTGGCATTGCTCACATTATCACCTTTGCATTCCCAAAGGATGACGAGTTATTTGTTTACAGGGTACACAATAGATTATGCTATTATCTTGAATTCAATAGTGTTGTTGTAGGTGTGATTCATTCCTTTGTCCAGGAGTACAAAGGTTCAAGTATGGGGGAATTGATAAGATACATTTTGTATATGGTTTCTGTGACACTTTTTAAAGCTTTATAACAACTTTACCATTCATTTATGCCTTAAATTGTACTTTTGTGGTAATACAGGATTATGCGTGACAATATACTAACAAAAGGCTAAAATGGTATTTTGGAATAGAGCAAGGACTAGGAAAGAAATCACAAGCCAATGAAAGTGAAACTACACTGCTACACATTTTAGTCGTGACCAAATAGTCCATCGGTCGTGACCTTGATTCTTCTGGAATGTTTTCTGTGTTTACAGGTCACGACCAAAACATGGATCTGGTCACGACTAAAATGCGAAATTACTGAAGCTACGCGTTTTGAATTCAGTTATGCAAAAATAAAAGGGGAAGGAAGGCTGCTGTCAAAGGGAGGCTATTTTTGACCTGATTAGGCTAAGAAGCAGTACTCGCGCTCTCTAATCATCTTCTCCACCACTGCCATCATTTTACACCTCTCCACATATTTTTTTCACCTCTTCACGCCATCAACCTACAACCTTCTCACTATTTCTTCATGACGTTTGAACTGAACAGCGATTGTAGTGCAGCAGGAGTCATGAGAGCCTAAACTTTTAGCCTCTTGATGATGAACCACATATCTTGAGGTCATGGACTCTAACAGGGAGTTTCTTCTGTTCTAATTTGCATCTTATAATCTTATGATTGTTGCTAGATCTAGGGTTTTCATCTTTTGAGCAAGTTTTAAATGTCAATTGATTTTTCATCAGATTAGACTTTGTAATTGGATTTGGATGATTTGAACGTTTGCTTTTAATAGATTATTTCAGTTTTGATTTTGAAAGAGTGGGTTATTATCAGCAATCGTTGTTAATTAATTTATTGCTTAAAATCTAGAGTCTGTCATAGCATATTTCTCAACTCAACCAACTCATTTTCATCGTAAATAAAAATTCAAAAATATTTACTTTTATGCGCCATACTTTTATTGCATCAATCACTAAAACCCAAAAACCATTTTATCCCTGCTCAGGTTTTTCATTGATTTTGACATCCAATCTACTAGGTTTCTATATAAAATGCTATTCTAGAAGAACGATAGGGTTGTGCCTTATACTATATTATATTGGGTGCAATAACTTTATTTTGATGGATCAAACCACGACAAATTGACCTCATCAGACCTGCTATGATTGGATTAATATGAAAGGGGTGAGATTTTTGGGGAAATCTCATTAGTAAATGTTACTAAACAATGTATACATTAATGCTTGGTATTAGTGCTTGCTTGCAATTGTGTCAACATAATGTAATGTGCATGCTTCTATGTAGCATATGAAATACAATTGGCCAAATTAATCATAGCACAGAGCTTCAACATTTACATAAGAACAACATTAATCAAGCCATAACACCAACAACCATACATTCAACACATACAATTTTAGGTAAGTTTACTAGCTGACATGTAGCCTTTCCTCTAGTTCTTAGCCTTTGCTCTAAGGTTCCTTCTTTTCATAGGTCAGAGCCTATACATAGCATAATAATATCTTCATTATTATCTTATCCAGTATAGCTCTACGTAACTCAAGCTTAACTTGAAGTAATGCCCTTAATCTGACAATCCCCTAATTTTCTTTATATCCACGGTTAACCTTATCTAGAGAGAGATATTCTCTATTCTAACTATTAAATTCATAAGAACATTCCTCTAATTTATTAGAGCATGGACTAGAATCAATTACTTACCTTATTCCTAAGCTTGCAAGTCCCTAAGCTCCTTGGATTGCTCTTAACTCAGCCAGAACTCCTTCTTTTGCCTTCCTTTCTTTCTCTCTTTCTCTCTTTCTTTCTCACTCTTCTTTTCTCCTATTTCTTGGCTCTTGGCTGTGATTCACCTTGTGGGGGTGGGGGTATTTATTGTCATATCCTAATTTTTCTCTATATGGATAATACTAATAGTGGAAAGAGGTTTGGAAAGGATTATGACAATGATTAGAAGAAATAATAGAGGTTAAATGAGTCTTGAAGGAAGAAAGGGACCTAAAAAAATTGGAAAAGTTTAAAGGCCAAAAGTTAAAGTAGAAGCAAAAGTTAGGCCGAAAGTGGTAATTTTCAAAAGTTTAGGGACCTAAATGTAAATATGGAAAAAGTTATGGACAAAAATGTAAATAAGAGAAAAGTTCAAGGGCAAAATTGTAATTATAGAAAGATCAGCCTAGAAAGGGTTGAAACTGACAAGAAGTATTTCAGTCCCATATTCCACCAGTAAATAGAGGAAGATATGCTAATTAATCTGACATGATACATAAATTTTACTAGGGCTCCAGACAGCAGATATTTATCTGATAGTCTAAAAGTTATCTAAAATTTTATCAGATTTCATGGAGTTCAGATATAAGTGGGAGAATTACAGGAAAGTGTGCCCTACAGTGTCAGATGTCCTGAATCTGACAGAACTCCATAAGAAGTTATGTATAAAAAGTTATTCATATATCAGTAAATTTTGAAGGGAGTTTGTTAACACCCGTGATCCGATAATAGAATTTATCAGTATGTCATCTTGGATAGAGTAAGACCAGATGACCACATATATACGCCCATGATGATTCCAAGGAGGTCCCAAAACCTAAGGTACCAGTTCATCAGTAGAAGGGGCCAGTGTCCAGAAAAGGTGCGAAATTACAAAAATGCCCCTAGATGCCCAGATTGTACTAGAGATGGATGAAGGGTATTTTGGTCATCTGGGATAGGATAAAAATATGGCACATGAAATAAATATGATTAGTTGAGCCAGTATATGCCCTGAGTTAGTATAAAGAGGTTTGAAATGACAATTATGCCCTTAGGGTTAGTACAGTGCAAGAAAGGACACCAAGGGTATTTTGGTCATTTCCTAAGGGATTTGTAATTAAGTTGTGGCTCAGTACAAGTATGTCAATGGTGTGAGAAGCCTAGACATTGATGTTCAGGACATAATACATATCATGGTATAGTATAAAAAATTAGGAACAGAAAACAGTCCAGTTGCTGTGAAACTGCTCCGACTGGTACCGGATTGGACTAGAATTTTTCTAGAAGCTTCTGACCATGATAATTTTGCCACATAAGCCCATGAAGTTTCCCTTGAGGTGTCCCTTGTGAGGTCATGATCATGTCATAATTTGCTTTATAAAAAAGTAAAATCCAAGATTAAATGTGAGCCCTTAGATAAAATAGTAACCAAATTAATCATGGCCATTGATTTTCACCAAGATTTTTCTATAAATACCCCCTTAATTTCTGCAGCAAACTGAAAGTTCATGAACCCTTGGGGAAGCTCTTGCAAAATGAAAACTCAAGCCAAGACAAAGAAGATTCAAGGTTCTAAAGTTCAAGCAAGCTAGAGATTAAAGGTAAGCAATCTCTCCTATCTTATTTTCCTTTGATTTGGGAGCATGAACTTAGGGTTTTCATGGGGAAAAGTTCAGTTTTTTCTAAACAAGCAAGTTAAGTGGTTGGTTGTTGAATCAAATTGATATTTTTGACTTTGCCATAGCGTGCCCTATTTGGTCTACACTATTCATGAGGGAAGGAAATGGAATTTCAATGATTTAATGCTTACATTAAGTTTATATGATGATTTTGTGTAGGATTGGAAAGGTTTTGAACCTTGGAAACATTAAAATCTCAAGGTTGTAGTCTTTAAGATTCCTTATGGTACTGTTCACTCACATGAACAGTGATTGGAATTTCATGATTTTGATGGTTCCAATAGTTTTATAATGAAAAGTTGTGTGGGGTAAAGTGGGGAAACAAGTATGGGAAGCATTATAATCAAAATGAGAATTTTTGAAAGAATTGTATGCTTATGTTCAGTTATATACAGCAGGCCATGAAGGAGCTGGAATTTCATGATTCTAAGCTCATAAATAGCTTCAAAAGATGAAATTGTGTAGGGTAAAATCAAGACACTAATTGGTTCAAGAGCCAAGTGGATTAGTGAAAATTAGAGAAAGTTATGACAATAAAGAGTGTAACAAAGTTAGTCTTGAACATGGTTGGAGTTCATGAGTCCTAATGAGTTATGTGATGAATATGAATGTGTTTAGGACCATGAAATATCCAAGAAGATGTTAGGAAGTGATGGACATAAAGGCTTCATGGTTGGAAAGCTAGGGAGCAAGGGCTAAAGGTCAAGAGGAAAGCTTAAGTGCAAGGTAGTGAACCTACCTCTTTATGTGCTTGATGTGGTATGCTTATGTGTTGACATGTATATGATATTTGAATGATGTTGTGACATGATTAATGATGTTCATTGTATTGTGAATAACATGTTTTCCATGGCCATGCACTTTATTTAAGAGTATATAGCATGATAGCATGTCACTAATCAAAGAAAGTTTAATGAAATTACATATCATGCATTAGCATCCATCTTGCATATTTAAGAGGTAATGTTGGCTACTGATATTCCCTAGAATCTCACTCTCCCATAACCAACCAATTTAGGTCAAGCATGAAGAAAAGGTATACCTGCAAAAGAGCTAAATAATGGAAGAAAGGAAGTGAAGTATTGAGATTTTAGCATATACTATAAATTATCCATGTATGTAAATGCCATGTAAGGTGTCCATTTATGTGATGAAACTATTGTAATACTTATGGCATATGTACATTATGTATATGAATGTTAAGAAGCTTATTTGATGGCCTGTGCATGCTGAAACAATTATTGGAAATTAAAGAAAAGAAACTAAAATGGTAAAAACGTAGGTCCTAAAGCAGTTTTGTTGTGGCTTCAGTTTGACCTAGCAAATGAAGGAATTAGTTCATGAAATTTTATGAGCATGTAGGACACATCTAGAGATTTAAATACATAGGTTGAACATTTCAATTGGATGTGTATTTCAAGATAAATGAATTTCCAAATTAAGGGACCATAATCTATTTCCAGAGTTTTTGACCAAATGAACAGTAAATTTAACGAATAAACTATATTAATTGGCTAATCATTTGGTCTGGAAATTATTTTTCCCTTTAATTTAAATATGTTATCTTCACTTAGCGTTTTGAACCACTTCATTTCGATTTTTGTAGAATTAATTATGATTTTTTAAAGTTTGTTACGTAATCTAGAATACCATATGAACAGTAACCTGAGAAAGAGTAAAATTCCAGATTTGGATAATGGACTTCCAAGGTCTTGTAAGTGGTTCTAAATGCTACTGAATGGTCCTAAGATGTATGAAGGTAAGGATGTTACATTTATAGTTGAATGGAGGTGCTATGGATGGCTTAAATTGAATCACAATAAACAGCTTAGATCGCTTAGCTTTTTCAAGAAGCTTTGCCTGCATCATCATCCTAGATGACTTATTAAAATTACATCATCCATGGACACCTCACATACTTAGGTGGCATAATGGTGGGGCCCTTGGGACACCTCACCAGCTGACTCTGCACTTCCAGAGAATTCCATATTCTTTTCCCAAAATGAACTGCTGAGTTCAGGCCACGTATCCTTAGGTTTTTCTTCTTTCCCTATACTCATGCCATGTGGCACCTTGTGGGTCCCATGAGGACACCTTTCATGCCACCTCATATTTTTGGATGAGTCTAAAGCTCTATCTGATCACTTTCCCTAGCTCTATCTCTAACTGGGTAACTATGCTTTATTGAAAATCACTAAAATATTATTTTGTTACCACTTGGACCCATATAACTCTTGGGCCATATTTTTGGACATCTTGGAATGCCATCTTGGGTCTCTAATGAAGCCCAAGCACTCTGGTGGTTTGGTTCCCAAGAAACATCCCTGACCAAATTACCAAAATGCCCTTAGTTCCTCTTTAATAATTCTAGGGGCATTATTGTCTTTTCATACCTTTCCAGAGTATCTATTAACCCTAGTCAACTATCCAGATAAACTTCCTTGACTGCCTAACCTTAATCAAATGACCAAAATACCCTTCACTCATTCTTTAATTATTTTATAACATAGGGATATTTTTGTCATTTTGCACCTTTTTCTGGATATTTATGGACACTGACCCTTTTATCCGATGAACTGATATCATGGGCCTCTCTATGACATCATCTAAAATGTAAATAAATTTTCCTACAGAACTCCTTTCTGGTTTCTGTCAGTTTCCTAACCTCTTGCTTCATAGGACGCACCTTGTAACTTTTTATCTATATATGAGGTCCAAAAGGTTTGATAAAAATTTTAGATAACTTTGAGACTATCAGATAAATATCAGTTATCTGGAACTCCAATAAATTTTTTGTAACATTCTAAATTAACTAGCATAACTTTCTCTATCTACTGATGAATTTTGGGACTAAAATACTTCTGGGCATTTCTAAGCGTTTTTTGGCTCAACTTTCTATAATTACAATTTTGCCATTAGAAACTTTTGAAAATTACACTTTAGTCCCTCAACTTTTTATAATTACGATTAATGGCCTACAACTTGTATCTACTTTCATTTTTGTCCTTAGGAGTTTTTAACTTTCCAGTTTAGTCCCTCTCTTTCTTCAAAATAATCATTATGCCCTAGGGACTTTCACTATTTATAATTTAGACCCTAGTTTATCACTTGTAGTTTAGTCCCTGAACATCATATGTATACTTCTGGAATTTTTGCTCAACAGGGCCTGGTAGCTTACCTCTTTCAAGCTACATGCTAGGCTTATATGTCTAAAAATCAGGATATGACACATGGTACTATGTAGTTTGGGATCAAAATAAACTTTTTAAATATACTTGGTTTATTTATTTTAAACAAAAGCTAATTACAATTTTCCTCAATGGTTCAGACACTGGGGGGATTTTTTGGACAAATACCAGATATGGTCCCTCCAAGAGTAGTTCAAGCTTTTAAGTTGTTTAAACAAAAGTTCAATATTGAAGAAAAAAGTTTTCCTGCTGAGCTTTATTACTTTTCAAACTTATTTGTATCTCAGATATTTTCTTGGAGTTACAGGTTTTCCCCAATAGAAGGATCAAGATTCTTACCCATACTTTAAAGACTTCTGTCTATAAAGTAGTGGGTAAAATTTGATCTTTCTAGGATAAACATAATAGCAGTCGAGAGATGGTTCAAACAGAATCCCCAACACCTTTTTATGACATAACACAATAAGTTCCTAAATTAGAAGATAAGGGTACAAGCCATCCTCTCCTAAGAAAATGATAAGGTTAGCCTTATCAACCAACTAAGTTTCACGCTCTAACCCTTATAGAAATAGGAGCAGACACCTTCTACAAGCAAGACAAGTTATACTCTACCATCAGAAATAGGGGTGATGAAGAATAATTTGTTATTGACTTAGATAAAGACTAAACTATCCGATGACTTAGGTTATCGAGAAATCTGTCCTAAATTTTTTCTAACCAAATTGTAGAAAGCACTATTCAAATAGTAAAATTATTGTAGTAGTACTATTTAAATAGTGAGTAATATAGTGTCAGTAGGAACTGTAATGTCGGTAGTAGTATGCAAATAGTGTTTGGCTCAAACTATGTAAACAGTAACCATTTCCAAGTCAAAACACTACTCAAATAGTAACTTTGCCTGGCTATTTAAGTTCAATTTATTTCCTTCTCTAGACAGGTTCAGTTGGAACTAAACACTTGTAGTTAGAGGGAGATACTCCTAGTAGAGATAGAACCTCCTTTTCTTCCTTCTCCTCTTGTATCCCTTCTTATTTTGTAAGTTTATGTTTTAAAGAATACTTTAATTTTAGTTTCTTTAACTCTTCATTTTCTTTTATTCATATCCTTACATCATCTGATGAGCTAAAGTGGGCATATTCTACCGCCTTTTAGTTCATTCTATAGCATCCCTTCTGCATGCCTATTTAATTTCTGTTATGCTTTAACTGGTCTATCCAGTGGTCTGTCAGGGACCTCCCCTAAGTTAGTATTAGAGCCAGATGGTGAAGTAGAGATGTGGTAAATAAATCTGGATCTATCTTTATGATATCAAGATGATTGTTGAGCTTGTTAATATGATACGACTGTCATATATTGATAGCACATCCAGTATAGGCTGGGAATATTATGCATGAGTCTATCCGTATGAAATTAGACCATAAAACTCGATAGACTGAGGTAGGTGGAACTCCATACACAGTAGTGCATAATAAACCTAGTACATGCATGCACCAAAGTGGTGGTGTTGGCTTGATCTATGGCTGGTCATATATTATTATACTAACATCCTAACAATATTTCTAGATCCATAAAGATCGATAAATTTTTATTCATCATATCACTACAAATCTAGAAGGTAAAGATACGTAAGGGAGAATTAACAATTGTTGAGCATTATTTTCCTTTTTTCTTTACTCTATTCTTATTTCTTGTTGGTATCTATTCTTTTTTTCGTTCTTTTTACTTCCTCCTTTATTATTCTGCTATTTCGCTCCACCTGCCTTGGTACATCGGGTCTTATGGTCCAATTTTGTATGGATAAACTCATGCATAATATTCCCAACTTGTACTGGACGCGCTATCATTATATGACAGTCGTATCATACTAACAAGCTCAACAATCATCTTGATATCATAAAGATAGATCCATATTTGCAACTTGGGGGATGTCTCCCAGAAGAAGAAAGGGAAGGGAAGAAAAATAGAAAAAGAAGTCAAAATTAAATATGCATTGGATGGACCAGTTAATGCATGACATAAATTAAATATGCATCAAAAAGGGATACTCTAGAATAAACTAAAAGGCGATACAACTAGCCAACCTTATCTCATCAGAGGATGCAAGAATGTGAATAAAAGAAAAGGAAGAGTTAAAGAAACTAAAATTAAAGTATTATTTAAAAAATAAACTTATAAAAGGAGAATGGATACAAAAAGAGAAGGAAGAATAGGAAGTTTTCTCTCTACACGGAGGATCTCTATCTGAGTAAAAGTGTTTAGTTTAAATTGAACCTTCCTAAAGAAGAAAATGAATCGAACATAAATAGATAGACAGAGTTACTATTTGAACAATATTTTGACTTTGAAATAGTTACTATTTGCATAGTTCCAGTCATAATACTATTTGCACAGTATTACTGACACTATATTATTACGAACACTATAGTGACTCACTGTTTAAATAGTATTGCTATAGTAATTTTATTACTTAAATAGTACTTTCTACAATTTGTTTACCAAAAACTTAGGAAAGATTTCTCAATCAAACTAAGTCTTCAGATAGTTTAGTCTTTATTTAAGTCAATAACAAATTCTTCTTTATCACCCTTTTTTGACGGTAGAGTATAACTTGTCTAACTTGTAAAAGGTGTCTGCTGCTATTGTTGTAAGAGTTGAAGCATGGAACTCAGTTGGTTGATAAGGCTAACCTTATCATTTGTTAAGGAGAAGACGACTTGTACCGTTATCTTCTGATTTAGGAACTTATTGTGTTTTATCATACAGAGGTATTGGGGATTCTATTTGAACCATCTCTCGACTGCCGTTATGTTTATTCTAGAAAGATCAAATTTTGCCCACCACTTTACAGATAGAAGTCTTTGAAGTATGGGTAGAAATCTTGATCCTTCTGTTGGGGAAAACCTATAACTCCAAGAAAAAATCCAAGATACAGATAAGTTTGAAAAGTAATAAAGCTCAACAGGAAAACTTTTTTCTTCAATATTAAACTTCTGTTTAATCAGTTCAAAAGCTTGAACTACTGTTAGGGGAACATATCTGGTATTGGTACAAAAAATTCCCACCAGTATCTGAACTATTGAGAAAAATTATACTTGGTTTTGTTTTAAAATAAATAAACCAAGTATGTTTAAAAAGTTTATTCTAATCCTAGAATAAATAATACCATGCACTAACATAGTCCCAATAATTGTATCCCATAGGATCAAAATTTATCCCAAATTTTTTTTATATAAATCTTATCCCCAATGGGAGGGAGTAAGGACTTGTAAAATTTGAAGAGTAGAATGAGTTATTAAAGACTCATATGTTTTAACAGTATTTTTTTAATAACTATCGATTCAGAGTGAATAAATATTAATTCATAAAACTCAATTATTTTGTTTAATTGTTTGGGCATAAGATGAAATCCTTTTTGGAAAAAATTTAAGGCCACTTAGTTTAGTTTTGTGTGATAGAATTCTGGTCCTACCTGGATAGTGTTCATAACCTTGTTTGGTTTTAGGAAGGCAGGAATGTCCATTTTGTAGAAATAAAACCTATCTAGTTTTGGGATAGATTGATTTGCTAAACCTTAGGTTGTTGGTCAAGAAAATTATATTGGTTTTTTGTTAATACCTTATGAGGAATGAGAGGAAGGGACAATTTCTCGGTGAAGGTTTTTTCTAGGAGTATCTTCTGGGCATAACTCTGGGCATATGATTCCAAAGTCTTTTTAGAAGACGCTCTTATTTGAATAGGCTGGGTTGATAACCCAGACGGAGTATATGTCTCTGACTTTGGGGTTTCTGGATGGTCCCTAATTGGGTGCTATATTTTTTTCATCACCGCTTGATGATGGCCTCAAGTCCAGAACTTGAGACTGCTTGGCTTTAGGCATCTTGTAGAATGCCCTTTTGTTTATGGTCTTCACCAGGTTTCTCTCCAGGCTTCATTTTCCTCGACATATTTTGTTTTATCTCAGCTTCTACCTATCCTGTAAAAAATCATGGGTAAGAAAATATGGGAGGGAGTTTGAAGTGCCTTTAATAAAATAAATTTTAAAATAAAAAACACTTAAAATGGCTTGCTATTAGGCAAAAACTTGTTTTGATGCAAGATTTTTAACATCTTTTGTAAAATATCTTTTGTTGATTTTCAATCAATGTGGAGTAAAAATCTTTCATTTAATAAATCTGATTGAAATTTGGAATGCATAAAACAATTGGCAAAATTTCTTTTTTAATTATGGAATAGTTTTGTTGAGTACTATTCTAATGTTTGAACGTTAAAGAAACAATTTTCACTTTTTTGTCTAAACTTTATAAGAATGCCACTGTAACCTATGTCATTGGCATCAGTTTCAATAATTTCATAGGCAGTTGGATCTGGAAGGCTAAGAAAAAGAAGCTCCTTAACCTAGGTTTTGATCTGCCTAACAATGTTTGAGTGAAGGTTAGTCCACGGAGGCAGATTATCCTTGAGTCGTTAATGAAGCAGTTTAACAAAGTTATTGAGATAATGAATAAATTTTGCAATATAGTTTAAACATCCCAAAAATCGTTGAAGTTATGTTTTATCAATGATTTTATTGGGAATTTATCAGCAAATTGAATTACTCTTTCAATTAGTGTGATGGATCCTTGATATATCCAATGACCCAAAAACCATATTTTTGTTTGAAACAAACTAATTTTAGGTTTTGAAACCACTAATCCATTTATTTCTACAATTCCCACAAATTTGGAGATATGTTTAAAATGTTGATCTATAAAATGACTATAGACTAATACATCATCTATCTAAACAATCATGTATTCACTATGATCATTAAAGATCTCATTTATGATCCTCTAGAATTCAAAAGGAGCATTTTTTAAACCAAAACGCATAACATTCCATTCATACAGACCAAAAGGTATAGTAAAAGTAGTTTTATACCTATCATTTTTTGAAATTTGTATTTGCCAAAAACTAGATTTCATGTCAAATTTTGAAAAGATTTTTTGCAGAATACAAATGTTTTAGTAGATCAAACATGTTTGGGATTGGATATCTGGTCCATTGCAAAGGTTCATTTAAAGGTTGGTAATTAATTACAAGTCTAGGAGCGTCACGTTCTATTTTTGTATTTTTATGGACATAAAAAGTAGCACAGGCCATGGGCTTCATGACTTGCAAATTAATTTTTTGTTTAAAAGATCATGCATCTCAATTGTCCTTTGTTGGAATTTTCTTTTCAGAAAAAGTCTTTTTCATATGGTAAATCTACCACATGTTGTTTATGATTCCAAAAAGTGTTTGGCAAGTTAGAACAAATATTTTTGTGAATTTGTTCAAGATAGTTTTGGATTTTCTTTTGAACATCTTTTTGACACAATTGCCTTTATAAATCTTGAAAAGAAATCTCTTCATTTAAAAAGTTTATTTGTTGTTGTTTGGATACCAAAAGATTTAGCTCTTTGATCTTGGGTTTCTGTGTAAAAGGAAACATAATTATTTTGCCCAAATGTTCTTTTAAAATTCCATTTTCATCAATCATATAAAGGAATAATAACCTTGTGAAAGGTGCCCCAAGAATAATCTAGGTTCCCATATTTTTAACTAATATAAATGGAGTTTCAAGTTCAATTCTTGATTTTCTACAACAACATTTAAAACTTTATATCTGACATCTAAGCGTGAGCCATTGACTCCATTAAACCTTTCAGTTGTTTTTTTAAAATATTTTGTAGGAATAATTCCTTCATTAAATCAATTACAATAAGCTCATGTGTCAAATAAGCAGTTTATTCTAAGATAAAATCATTATGAATAATGATTTTAGCGTGGATATAAAATTTTTGAATTAAAATTCTTGAAATGAAATTTAAAAGAGTTTTATCTTCTTTATTTTCACTATCAGGTGTGATTTCAAGATTTCCTTCAGTTTTACACGCAAGTTGTATACCTTGGAATTGGGATATAGCTTCTACATGTGTTTCTTGTTAAAGTTTTATTAAATGTACTTTAGGCTCAAGGTTACCCACCTCTTGGTGAAGATTGTTAAGAGTTGTTGGTTTAACAAAATGTTAAAACTTGTTTAAAACATTTATTAAATTATAATTATTTGGAGGAAAAGCAGGTTTAGAGTTTCAATAAGATGGTCGTTATTTAACCAACTCTCTAAACTTAAACAAATATTCTCATTTTTCATCATCTAGAAGTTTATCAATGATATCAAGAAGTAAATCTTGTTCCTTCGAGATAACATTTACTGAAGATGAAGATTATGGGATATGATCTTTTTTTAATATTTTGAATATCCTCAGAAGAATCACTTTCAGTTTTTCAATTAGAAGTTTCTTCAATCAAAAGATTGTTTATTTATTAAAGAAGAGGTTCATCAGTACACTTAATCTTCTTAAGTTTTCTTCTCAAAGCACAATATTTTGAAATATGGCCTAGCTTACCACATTTAAAACATTTGACCTTGTTTTGTTAAGGAAAAAAACCTTAGGTTTGGATATAAATTCCTATTTTAACCTATGGGGAGAGTGTTTTGGTTATATCTCCAGTAGTTATGTTTTTTCTTTTTGTGATAGGAAGGCTTCCTATATTTTTTGGATTATTTATAGGCTGGAAGACTGAATTGCTCATAGAAAGTTCCTAACTCTCTAGAGTTTACGGTTTTCTCTTTGGCCAGTTGATGTTGGATGCTATCATCCTAGAAAATTTTAATAGTGTTTTCAACATAAGAGATTAATTCTCCATATGTTAGTGCCCATAAGGGATTATGCCATTATTTTGATTTCTAAATTTTTCTCCAACTTTATCACCTAAAGATTTAGGTAATCCAGCTAGGAATTTTTCTTTCCAAAATCGTTGTTTGGTATCATCTCTTGTGAGAACTCTTTGGATAAAAATATCCCCATACTATGTGAAATTAGATAAGGTTTTGCACTTAAGATTTGACAGTAATTTAGCTGATTTATATTTCCAAATAGATGGATCACCAACATAATGTTTAACAATTGTAAAAGTTAAAGTTTAGATGTCACATCAAACTTTTTCCCTATCTGTATAATACTCATAGTGGAAAGAGGTTTGAAAAGGATTGTGATGATGAATAGAAAGAAAAAATAATGATTAGACAAAGGTATAAAGATGATGGACTAAAATGAAAAGTTTAAAAGTTTTACGGTGCAAAGTGTAATTTTTAAAAATTTAAGGGTAAAATGGTAATTATTGAAAGTTGAGCCAGAAAAGGCCTAAAAATGCCCAGAATCAGATTAGTCCCAAATTTTCCCAGTAAATAGAGAAAATTATTCTGATCAGTTTGACGTAACATAGAATTTTGATATGAGGTCCCGAAAAAATTTATATTAATCTTTGAAAAAAGGAAAATTAATACAGTATCCTTTGGACCTCATAATTGTATAAAATTTGGTAAAAAAATCCTATAATTAATATAATAATTTATAACACTGATAAAGCTCTAAAAGGAGTTTTGTAGAATTATGGAATTTACAGTGTATTAAAACACCCGATAAATATGTTTCAGGGGAATTTCTCGGGAGTTTAGTCCATGAAGGTAGTGGATCATGTAGAGAGCCCAAAATGGCATCTTATAGGCCAAGTAATATTTTTAGATAAGTATGTGGGCAGGGACTAATAAAGATAGGGAAAAATATAAAATTATGAAAATGCCATTAAGTATGCCACTGTGTTGTGTCATTGAGTCAAAGTCAGAGTCAGACGAAAGGCATTTTGGTCATTTGACTAAGGTTAGATGGTCAAGGAGAATTCCCATAATAGTTGACCAAGGTTAGACAATACTATGATGAGGTGTAAAAAGATTATAATGCCTTTAAGATGTTAAAGTACATAAAAAAAATCAAGGGACATTTTGGTAAATTGCCAAGGGATCTGTAATTAAGTTTAGGCCCAGTCTAAGAATGACAATGGTAGGAAGAATCTAGATACTGGATTAAAGGTTATACAGCATATTATAGAATCTCAGAAAAAAGATTTATAAAAGAGTCTGGTTTTTAGGAAATCGGACTGAGCCGGTACCAGATTGGACTATAATTTTTCCAGAAGCTTCTTTCCCTTGGAATGGCACCACATAGTCCTATGAGTTGTCCCTTGATGATGTCATGGATGATGTCATAGTTAGCTTTTTAGAAAAGTTAAATCTAAGATTAAATGTGAGCTATTAGATCAAATAGTACACAAAGTGATATTGGCCATTGATTTTCCATTGAATTTAGGTATAAATACCCCACAATTTTTTATGCAAACTGTGGAGCAGGAACCTTGGGGAACCTCTTGCAAAATAAAAATTCAAGCTAAGACAAAGAAGATTCAAGGTACCAAAGTTCAAGCAAGCTAGAGATTAAAGGTAAGCAATCTATCCTAGCTTATTTTTCTTTGATTTGGGAGCTTGAACTTAGCGTTTTCATGGAAGAAAGTTGAGTTTTATCTAAGGTGTATATGCTGTCCAAAACCTTAGATGAAATGAGAAAGAAGAAATTAAAGTTAGAGATATGTGATTGAAGCTTAAACAAGCTAGTAAGTGAACGGTTGTTTAATCAAGTTGATATTCTTGACTTTGCCATGGTTGAACCATTTTGGTTTGCACTATTTATGATATAAGGAGATAGAATTCCAATGATCTAATGCTTCCATTGAATTTATATGATGATTTTGTGTAGGATTGGATAGGTTTTGAACCTTGGAAGTATTGGAATTCCAAGTTGTAGTTTTTAAATTTCTTCTCTATTACTGTTCACTCATATGAAAAGTGATTAGAATTTCATAATTTTGATGTTTCCAATGGTTTTAAAATGAAAATTTGTGTGGGATAAAGTAAAGAAACAAGTATGGGAAGCATTGGAATCAAAATGAGAATTTTTGAAAGAGTTATGCATGTTTTTCAAATCTGTCTAGAACAGTGTATAGGAGCTAGAATTTCATGATTCTATGCTTATAAATGGATTCAAAATGTGAAATTGTGTAGGGTAAAGTCAAGACATCAATTGGTTCAAAGGCCAAGTCCATTAGTTCAGATTAAGGAAAGTTAATGTAGTTAAATGAGCTCAATGTTCCAGAGACAGTTAGGTTGTAATGGATCAATGATTATGTGATATTAGGATTTGATTGTGGACTTCAAAGACACAACCATACATCCAAGAGAAGTAAGAAGAAAGAGGAAAGTTAAAGTGAAAGAAATCAAGCAAGTGAGGTAGTAAACTTATCCTAAACTTGTACGTATTGAATGTTACGCTTTGTTGTGCTATGACTTTGTTGAATTGCGTTGCATATGTGCTTATGATTGAAGCTCTATTTCTATGATTACTTTGGCCAATTGTATTTCATATGTTACATGGAAGCATGCACATTACATAATGTTAACACTTTCACAAGCAAGCACAAGTATTTAAATTAATGCATGCATTGTTTAGTACCATTTGCTACTGAGATTTCCCCAGAAATCTCAGCCCCTCCATGTAATCCCAATCCCAGCAGGTTTATGAATGATGAAAGAGGATGAGGAATCATGAAGAGAAGTTAGGGATTGGATAATATAAATGTTATATGATGAATGTATAAATAGTTGCAAGTAATAATGTTATATGTCATGTTTGAGCCACAATGGTCATGATATAATGAAAATAGCAAATGATGAGACAAATGTATGAAATTTTACAGAAGGGAATACTTGTGCATATAATGAAAATAAGTAAAGTCCTAATAGGTAATATTGGCTTCTGTGACATTTTTGGATAATTATTTGTTGAGTTAACAACTATGTGGAAGTGACTAACCTTGTAACTTTGTCCATTGGTTTAGGTCTTTCAGAGATGAGAATACAATACAACGGAATCGCAGTAGGTTCTGGAGGATTGCAGTAGATCCTAATATGGCTCACAGGGTCATAATTAGATCCTAAAAAGGCTTACGGTTGATCGCAGTAGATCCCGAGGGTCACAGTAGACCAAGCCTAAAGAAAGAAAGTAATGATGCATAAATACAATATTTCTTTGGAAGGATGAATACCAAGTAAAAGATTAAGGTATAGAAGCTTCACAAGTTGGTTAACTCATAACAGAGAGAGTACCCATGATGTTAATTTCAAGCAGCCTTATTACTATTAGGGATTGAACTCATAATTTTTTTATACGTAACAGGAATTAAGTGATCAAAGTTAAGGTAAGTAACTCTAAGTACCAAAGATTTATGAGAATATCTCATAAGATATGAGAAGAGGTCAAATAAGAATAAAGAGATCCCTATGATAAGATTATAGAGAATAAGAATAAGAGACCAATGGATCCTCCAGATGAGGATAGAGAGATTAGCATGCCAGATAGACCCAAGAGAGATAGTATAAGAAGGGTCTAAGATAGTAAAGTACCAGGATTAAAGCCTATTAGCACCATTACTTCAGATTTATATCTGCACTTATCAGTTAAGCGTGCTCAGGCAAGAGTAACCCAATGATGGGTGACCCCCTAGGAAGTGATGAATGTCATATCCTAATTTTTCCCTATCTGTATAGTACTGATAGTGGAAAGAGGTTTAGAAAGGATTATGACGAAGATAAGAAGGAATGATAAAGGTTATATGAGTCCTGAAGAAACAAGATTTGGGCCCAAAGTGGTAATTTCCAAAAGTTTAGGGGCCTAAATGTAATTAAGTAAACAGTCAGGGTCCCGAATGTAATTATGGAAAAGTTGAGCCAAAACAGGCTAAAAATAGTCGGAATCAGATCAGACTCAAATTTTACCAGTAGATAGACATAATTATTCTGGCCAGTTTAACGCAGCACAGAATTTTGATTTGAGGTCCCGATTAATTGATATAAATTCCTGAAGTCAGCAGGAATTATTGCAGTATTTTTCATATCTCAGAATCAGATAAAACTTTACTGTAAATTCTTATATTTAATATATGAATTTATCAAACTGACAGAGTCAGAAAAGGAATCATGTAGAATTCTTAGGAGATTTTATGGTAGAATAGAATACCCGATAAATAGGATCGGGAGAGGTGTCTTGGGATTTATGCCATAAAAGGGAATAAAGGCAATGAGCCCAAACCAAGGCCCAAATGGGGCCATAGTAGGCCCAATGTGATGACTAGACAGTTAAGTGGGCCAGAGTACATAGCAGTCCATGATAAGTGCAAAATTATGAAAATACCCCTGGATGCCCATATTGTACCAGTGATGGATGGAGGTCATTTTGGTCATTCTGGACAGGCCAAAAATGTGAGACATAGTATAAATATGATTATGTAGAGTTAATATATACCCTAAGGTAGTACAAGAAGGGGTGAAATGACAGTTATGCCCTTAGGGTCAGTGCAGTGCAAGAAAGGACACCAATGATATTTTGGTCATTTCTCAAGGGATGGATGGTAGATAAATACTCAGTCTAATATTTTCAATGGTATGAGAAGCCTAGACATTAATTTTTAGGATAGAATACATATCCTGGTATATTATAAAAAATTAGGAACATAACACAGTCCGGTTGTTGTCAAACTGCCCTGATCGGGACCGGATTGGACTGGAATTTCTCCAGAAGGTTCCTTACACTATGAGCACGCCACCTAACCCCTTGAGGTGTCCCTTGAGCTGTCCCACATGATGTCATAATTATTATTTTATGAAAAAGTTAAATCCAAGATTAAATGTGGGCCTTTAGATTAAATAGTAACCAAATCAATCTTGGCCATTCATTTTTCTTGGATTTTGGCTATAAATACCCCCTCATTCTGCAGCAAACCGTAGCTTCATGGACCCTTGGGGAAACTCTTGCAAGATGGAAACTCAAGCCAAGACAAAGAAGATTCAAGGTTCCAAAGTTCAAGCAAGCTAGAGATTAAATGTAAGCAATCTCTCCTAGCTTATTTTCCTTTGATTTAGGAGCTTGAACTTAGGGTTTTGATGGGAGAAAAGTTGAGTTTTCTCTAAGGGGTGGTGCTTCCCAAAGACCTTAAAGGAAAGGGGAAAGAATAAATTAAAGTGAGAAACACATGACTGAAGCTTAAACAAGCTAGTTAAGTGGTTGGTTGTTGAATCAAATTGATATTCTTGACTTT
Organism: Leucaena leucocephala; assembly: GCA_037074615.1. NCBI lineage: Eukaryota > Viridiplantae > Streptophyta > Magnoliopsida > Fabales > Fabaceae > Leucaena > Leucaena leucocephala. The sequence continues at coordinate 5,837,031 of CM073527.1, forward strand.
GCCATGGTGTGCCCTGTTCCGTATGCACTGTTCATGAGGGAAGGAAATTGAATTTCAATGATTTAATGCTTCCATTGAGTTTGTATGATGATTTTGTGTAGGATTGGAGAGGTTTTGAACCTTGGAAACATTAAAATCTCAAGGTTGTAGTCTTTGAGATTCCTTACGGTTACTGTTCACTCGCATGAACAGTGATTAGAATTTCATGATTTTGATGGTTCCAATGATTTTAAAATGAAAAGTTGTGTGGGCTAAAGTGGAGAAACAAGTATGGGAAGCATTAAAATCAAAATGAGAATTTTTGAAAGAATTGTGTGCTTATGTTCAATTCTGTACAGCATGCCATGAAGGAGCTGGAATTTTATGATTCTAAGCTCATAAATGGATTCAAAAAATGAAATTGTGTAGGGTAAAGTCAAGACATCAACTGGTTCAAGAGCCAAGTGGATTAGTGAAAATTAGAGAAAGTTATGACAATAAAGAGTGTAACAAAGTTAGTCTTGAACATGGTTGGAGTTCATGAGTTCTAATGAGTTATGTGATGAATATGAATGTCTTTAGGACCATGAAACATCCAAGAAGATGTTGGGAATTGATGGACATAAATGCTTCATGGTTAGAAAGCTAGGGAGCAAGGGCTAAAGGTCAAGAGAAAAGCTTAAGTGAAAGGTAGTGAACTTATCTCTTTATGTGCTTGATGTGGTATGCTTATGTGTTGACATGTATATGTTATTTGAATGATGTTGTGACATGATAAATGATGTTGAATGTATTGTGAATAACATGTTTCCATGGCCATGCACTTTATGTAAAAGTTTGTAGCATGTTGGCATGTCACTAATCAAAGAAAGTTTAATGAAATTATATATCATGCATTAGCATCCATCTTGCATATTTAAGTGGTAATGTTTGCTACTGAGATTCCCTAGAATCTCACTCTTCCATAACAACCAATTTAGTTCATGCATGATGGAAAATGTATGCATGGAGAAGAGCTAAAGAATGGAAGAAAGGAATAGAAGTAATTGAGATCCTAGCATATGCTATGTATTATCTATGTATGTAAATGCCATATAAGGTGTCCATCTATGTGATGAAACTATTTGTAATACTTATGGAATATGTACATGATGTATATGAATATTGAGAAGCTTATTCGATGGCTTATGCATGATAGAACAATTATTGAAAGTAAAAGAAAGGAAACTGAAATAGTAAAAGTGTAGGTCTTGAAGCATTTTGTTGTGGCTTTCGTTTGACCTAGCAAATGAAGGAATTATTTTACAAAATTTTATGGTCAAGTAGTACACATCCAGATATTTAAGTGCATAGGTAGAACATTTCATTTGGATATGTATATCAAGAGAAATGAATTTCCAAAGTAAGGGACCAAAATCTGTTTCTAAAATTTTTGACCAAATGAACAGTAAACTTTGGCGAATAAACTGTATTGATTGGCTAATCATTAGGTCTGGAAATTATTTTTTCCTCAAATTTCAAGATGTTATATTCACTTAGCTTTTTGAACCACTTCATTTTGAGTTTTCTAGAATTAGTTATGATTTTTTGAAGTTCATTGCGTAATTTGGAATACCATATGAATAGTAACCCGAGAAAGAGTAAAATTTCATATTTAGCTAATGAACTTCCAAGGTCTTGTAAGTGGTTTTAAATGCTACTGATTGGTCCCTAATATGTATGAAAGTAAGGATGTTACATTTTGTTATCAAAGCATAGGATTCTGGCTTAAGAAATGTGTCATATTCCCAATTTTCTGACCTGATGTACCTGTATAGTTTATCTACAATAGATATAAGATTCTTGGAATAAACTGTATCAGATTGTGAAAGGAAAGGGAATGATTAATAACTAAGAAAAGAATAGGGACCAAAATGAAAATTTAAAAGTTTGAAGGTGAAAAGTGAAAGTAGAAGAAAAAGGAGGGACCTAAATACAATTAATGAAAAGTTCAGGGACTAAAGTGCAATTATTCAAAAGTTAAGGGACCTAAATGTAAATATGGAAAAGTTGAGCCAAAACAGGCCAAAAATGCCCGGAATTAGATCAGACCCAAATTTTACCAGTAGATAGACAAAAATATTCCGGTCAGTTTAACGCAACACAGAATTTTGATTTGAGGTCCCGATTAATTGATATAAATTCCTGAAGCTAGAATGAATTATTACAGTATTTTGCGTATCTAAAAATCATATGAGACTTTTTAGGAAATTCATATATTTAATATATGAATTTATAAAATTGACAGAATCAGAAAATGAATCTTGTAGAAGCCAAACCGGATTTTTCAGTGAAATAAAATACCCGATAAATAGGATCGGGAGAGTTGTAGCGTGAATTGGACCATAAAGGCAATACAGGCAATAAGTCCATAATAAGGCCCAAATGGCGCCATCATAAGCCCATTAAGGTGATTGGACAGTTATGTGGGCCAGAGACCAAAGCAGTCCAGAAAAAGTGCAAAATTACGAAAATGCCCCTAAATGCCCACACTATACCAGTAGTGGATGGAAATTATTTTGGTCATTATGGATAGGCCAAAAACATGGGACATAGTATAAATATGGTTATATAGAGTCAATATATGCCCTGAGGCAGTGTAAAGAGGTGTGAAATGACGATTTTGCCTTAGGGTTAGTACAGTGCAGGAAATGACACTAAGGGTATTTTGGTCATTTTCCAAGGGATGGATGGCAGATAAATACTCAGTATAACATTTTCAATGATATGAGAAGCCTAGATATGAATTTCCAGGATAGAATACATATCCTGGTATATTATAAAAAATTAGGAACAGAACACAGCCCGGTTGTTGTGAAACTGCACTGATTGGTACCGGATTAGACTGGAATTTCTCCAGAAGGTTCTTTGCATGGGAAGCACGCCACCTAACCCTCTTAGGTGTCCCATGAGCTGTCCCACATGATGTAATAATTATTCTTTTTAGAAAAAGTAAAATCCAAGATTAAATATGAGCCTTTAGATCAAATAGTAACCAAATCAATCTTGGCCATCCATTTCAATTCCATTTCAACCCAAATTTCTCTATAAATACCCCCTATTCAGAACACTTCGGCATGCATGGTGAACCATACTCTTGCAAAATTTCTATTCAACCAAGAAATAAGCAACCAAAGTGAAGTAACAAGCAAGGTAATCATCTCCCTTGATCTTGAGCTTTGTTCTAGCAAGTTAGCTCATGGTTTTAAGGGGTTTTCATGCTATATTTCCCTTATGGTTTCTGCTGGAAGTGCTGCTCATATGTGGTTAAAATATGAGTTTTATGTTATGGATAGTTTAGACAAGCTTAAACAAGCTAGAATCAAGTAGTATAAGCTTGTGAATTCAAGTATGTTTGGATTTAGGGTTTTGTGTTCTTGCTGGTACTGTACGTGGTACTGTTCATATGATGGAATTTCATGATTTTGATGCTTCCAATGAGTTTAAAATGGAAAGTTGTGTGGGGATAAAGTAGGAGAACAAGTATTGGAAGCATTGGAATCAAAATGAGAATTTTTGGAAAACAAGAGCATGCATTTCAGTTTGGCACTGTAGCAATTGGTATGTTTTGATTTTGGAAATTCTGATTTCATCTTTGGATTCTATATGAAAAATTATGTGGAAATGAACCATGAGAATTTATTTTGGAAAGGTGGAAGTAGGAAACATAAATTAGAGAAAGAAAGGGAGCTAGTGAAAACCTAGTTTTGGATTTAGTTTCAAGTTGAGTTGTAACTTGATATTATGTTGTAATGGCTAGGTTTTGACATTTGTGAAGGAAGGAAAGCACTTCAAGAAGGTCTTGACCAAGATAGCTAAGAGGTAGCAAGGATACCTAACTATAACTCATGTTTGTTTAATTGTTTTGCTTGCTTGTTGATTATGGTGTTTGGTTGAGCTTGAGCTTATGTCATCATGTTATGATGAAGTATGAATGATTGCAACTCCTTGCAAGTTATGTCATGACAATATGCATGTTAGAGTTTGCTTATGTACCATTATGAAGTAGCTCCCATCACATGATAACATGTTAAGCATACAATTATTCATGCATGATATTATAGTTTGTGTAACTTGCTATTGGGATTTCTGTGAAATCTCATTCCTTCCACATGCATAACTATGTTTTAGGTGCTGGATCCTCTCAAGGGAAGAGAGTAATTGTTGATGATTAAGTTTGTATAACAAGTTATATGACTTACATGACAATATGGGATGATATGTTAGTGTGTATGGTGTATGTTTCTGTAACCCTGTTTTGAGGCCGTGGTGATGTGACGCTGATTTTGATATGTAACCCAACGAGTTTTAGTCTGAAAGTTGGTGTGAGTTTATCTAAGATACATATCTTTAAATGGACACCAAGAATGCCTTAATTGTATAAGTATCCGAATTTTTATGATTTTCCAAAGTTGGAAGTAAGACCTGGAATTGAGATAAAATGAGTGCTGAGAGGCACTGGCGTTCATGCAATGATTTCATATATCAAATGAACGAATTTTTCTATGAAATTTGGTGATATTAAATAGGACATCTAGATCTTTAATTCCATATGTAACACATTTATTTTTGACAAGTAACCAAAGAGAAACAAATTTTTAAATTTAAAGCAAAGAAACTGGAACTTCCAGATTTTACCAAATAAACAGTGATTTTCAACGATTAAACTGATTTCATTGGGACAAGAAAACCTCAGTTTCATATTTTTCCCTCAAAGATATGCGAAAGAGATTTCATTAGAAATTTGAACCATATTATTTTGATTTTTGTACAATTAATTATGAATTTTTAAATTAGAGTACATGTTCTGGAATTACCAAATGAACAGTAACAGTGAACACTACCCCAAAAGTAAATCTTTTGGAAATGGATATTTTCAAAGTAAATGATCATGTAATTGGTTACAATCACTTCTAATGGAGTGTAATTGAGGTTAAAAGTAAGGATGTGACATTTTGGTATCAGAGCAAAGGATTCTGGCTTAGTAAATGCTCTGATTATATTATTTATAGACTGTTACATAAGTGAACATCTGCATAATTGACCTTAAGTTAATTATTGCAGGATACCAATGACTGAGTCTAGAACATCAGAGACTATAGTAAACCAGGGGGACCCTAGACCCACAGTCTATAGTTCTGATAGATCAGGGTGGAACTCAGAAGAGATGGATGCTTTCATACATGATCCGAAGTTTGGTCTTCCTCCAGTGATCAATATCCGGGATTCCAGTAGTGAATCAGAATTGGGCAGGTTAGATAATTCTTCTGTGGGATCAAATGAGATGGATGAGGATGATGATGAAGATGAGGAAATATCAGATGAGGATATACCATCAGAAGAGGATGAACTTGAGGAACCTAACCCAGCCCCACCTATGAATATTGTATTAGAAAGAGATGCAGGTCAGATATATGATATAGAGATGATAGACCCTCAAGAGGAACAATCTGATGTGGGTTACTCTTATATTAGGAATGCAACATACCCTGTGCCTAGCCAGGCGGATGAGGTAGATGTTCCTGGACCGAGTCAGGTACCTAAACCAGTTGATGTACCTGGACCCAGCCATACAGCTAATGTGCCTGAACCTAGTCATGTAGCTGATATACCTGGACCTAGTCAGAGACCAGACCCTACAGATATTCCAGGTCCAAGTGGAACCAAGAAGTTAATGGTATAGATATATCTGGGTAACTATCAGATAATTGAGTTAACCCCTGGGGAGGATATGGATGAAGAACATTTTAGGAAAGCTGTTGAACTCACAAAACAGCTATATGAGATAGGAAGAATGTTGATTAGAGGTGTTGATCAAGACTATAGAGTTTATAAAGATTTCATAGCAAGGGTAAGAGAGGCCTATCAAGCATATGATCCAGATACTCTTACCCTAGAAGCTTGGGTTGATATCATGGATGATATTTTGCCTCTTACAACAACATGGAGAGAAGGGTTAGATCAGTACTTTGAAGAGGAACCCTTTGAGGATATCCATGATTGGATCTACATGGTAGGGGAATTTATTAGGATCCATTATGAGAAAACATAGTGTAATAGCTGTATGTATGAATGTTGTTGTAATCTATGTACTTTTGACTAGTAATGACATAATACATGTATATGTGTCTGTTATGAAGAGTTTATGTAATGATGTTAAACCTGCTGTATGCTATGTTTTGAATGAAATATAAAGTATGTTAATTATAATATTCCTTTCCTATTTCCTATTACGATAGTAAAACAAAATGGTAAGAACCAGAAGAGCTAGTGCTTCGAGTGAACCCCAAAACGCCGGAGATATTAATCATGTGATTCTAGAACTGCTGGAACAGCAGCAGAAGCTGATAGAGGAAGTAAGAGCTGCTCAAGCAAAGAGTGAATAGGAAAGGGATGCTGCCATAGCAGCGGCTGTAGCAGAAGTGGTAGAGAATCTACGGCAACCAGAATCTGCTGGTACAGCTAATACAGAACCAGAGATGGTTCAATCGACAACAGAACAACCAAGACAGACATGACAGACAATAGATCCTGTTGGCATTCAACAGTGGATGGCTAAGTTCTGTAAACATAGTCCTCTGACGTTCGAGGGAACATTTGATATACAAAAAATGGAGGATTGGATCAGTAGACTGGAGAAGATCTTCAAGATACTGGGTTGTCCGTCTGAGAGTAAAGCACAGATGGCAATCTACCAGTTAGAAAGGGATGCAGACAGATGGTGGAAGAACACAGAGTTAGTATTGCAGGCCAGACACATTCCTATCACGTGGGAAGTGTTCCTTGAACAGTTTTATGAGAAGTATTTTCCCCAGTCAGTGCGGGATGAACGAGAAGCAGAATTCCTTGTGCTGAGACAAGGAGAAAAAGAATCATATGATGAATACTTAGCAAAGTTCATCCGTCTTTCTCAGTAATCCACTTACCTACGACAGGTGGATGATGAGTGGTGGATGACGGAAAGGATGATCAGGGGATTGAATGCTACCTTGAAAGATAAGATAACCCCTCAACAATACCATCAGTTCAATAAAGTAGTAGAGGCTTGCAGAATTATTGAGAATAGTCTGAATCACCAGATGCTAATGAAACCAGTGAGCAGAGAGACTGCTACTCCTGAGAGACCTAACTAGAATAGAAATATAGCCAGTGGCAGTGGCTATAACAAGAAAAGGAAAAGGCAGTGGCAGTAGAAACGAAAGCCTAGCAGAGGGAATTACAGGGGAAACACAAATAATAGAGATCAGAGGTCTAGAGTATGTGACAAATACGGGAAGAACCATGGAGATAGACCATGCTTGATGGGGTAAAATGTCTGTTACACATGTGGGAAGCCTAGACATTTCTCCAGGAGTTGTCCTCAAGCAGCTGATTATCAAAGGCCGCGCACTCAAGGGCGAGTGTTTGCAATGACAAGGGAAGAGGCACAGAGAGCACCCAAGATGATCCAAGGTATCATCTATCTCAATAATCATGCTGTGATTGCTATGTTTGATTTGGGTGCAAGTCATTCCTTTATTTCTTATGAATGTGCTAAATGTTTGGGCCTTACAATTAGTAAGCTGCATTATGCCATATGTGTCACAACCCCTACAAATGCTAAAGTAGTTACATCAGATGTCTTCCTAAATAGTGTCATTCGATATGAATGTTGTTGCACTACTCTTGACCTAATATGCATGCCATTCCATGAAATTGATGTCATAATTGGATTGAATTGGTTATCTGCCAATAATGTAATGCTGGATTGTAAGAACAAAACTCCAGTTCTTTGTCCACAAGCCCCAAATGTGAATCCAGAAGTGAAACTGAATTTCCTAACGGAGGCTCAAGCGGATAGATATTTACAAAAAGGATGTTAGGGATATATGGTCTTCTTTTCTATTCAAGCAGAAGTGGAAGAAGGAATTAAAGCAATTCCAGTGGTCAAAGAATTTCCTGAAGTCTTTCCAAAGGAGATTCAGGGATTGCCTCTAGAACGAGAAGTGGAGTTTGCAATTGACATCGTACCTGGAACTGGACCAGTATCTAAAGCCCCATATCGTATGGCTCCCAATGAGATGATTGAACTTAAGAAGCAGATAGAGGAGCTATTAGATAAGGGTTTCATCTGACCCAGTGTTTCTCCATGGGGTGCTCCAGTGTTATTCGTCAAGAAGAAGGATGGCAGTCTTAGATTGTGCATTGACTATCGGGAGTTGAATAAGATTACTGTTAAGAATAAGTACCCTCTTCCTCGAATTGATGATTTGCTAGACCAGTTGGTTGGAGCAAGCTTATTCTCTAAGATTGATCTGAGATCAGGTTATCACCAACTCAGAATCAGAGCAGATGATATTTCAAAGACTACATTCAAGACTCGATATGGTCATTTTGAATTTTTAGTGATGCCCTTTGGTCTGACGAATGCACCTGCAATTTTCATGGATTATATGAACAGAATATTCAGGCCTTATCTAGATCAGTTTGTTGTAGTCTTCATTGATGATATCTTAGTGTACTCCAAATCGGATGTAGAGCATGAAGAGCATTTGAGGATTGTTCTTAGTACTCTTAAAGAGAAACGACTTTATGCTAAGCTTAGTAAATGTGAGTTTTGGCTGCAAGAAGTCAAATTTCTCGGTCATGTCATAGCCCATGAAGGTGTAGCTGTAGATCCTAGCAAAATTGAAGCAGTGCTAAGCTGGGAACAGCCAAGGACAGTGACAGAGATCAGAAGTTTTCTGGGCTTAGCAGGGTATTATAGAAGATTTATTAAGGACTTTTCTTGAATTGCTCTACCGTTAACCAAGCTAACCAGAAAGAATCAGCAGTTCAAGTGGGATGAGAAGTATGAGGCCAGTTTTCATGAACTAAAGCAGAGATTAACCACGACTCCTGTGCTGATTATTCTAGACCCAACTCAGACTTATGTAGTCTACACTGATGCTAGCAAGCAGGGGTTGGGATGTGTGTTGATGCAGCAGGGACGAGTGGTAGCCTATGCTTCTTGACAATTAAAGCCACATGAAGAGAATTATCCCACGCATGATCTGGATCTTGTAGCGGTAGTTTATGCTCTCAAGATATGGAGGCACTACTTGTATGGAGCTACCATAGAACTGTACTATGATCATAAAAGCCTGAAGTAACTGCAAGATCAGAAAGAATTGAACATGAGGCAATGGAGATGGATGGAATTTCTAAAGGATTATGATTTCCAGATCAAATACCATCTAGGAAAAGCTAATGTAGTGGCTGATGCCTTGAGCAGAAAGGTGGTGCAGGTTGCTAGTCTCATGATCAAAGAGCTAGAACTAATAGAAGATGTTCAAGATTGGAGTCCTTTATATCAAATGCAGACATCAGAAAGTTCTTATGGAGGAACACATATTAAAGCTTTTATTGAGGATGAGATAAAAGAGGCTCAGGAGCAAGATAGGCTCGCTGAAATTTTCAAAGGTAAGCTGGAAAGAGGGGAAACTAAAAACTTTGATGTGTCCCAAGATGGATTACTACGATTTAGGGGATGACCATATATTCCCAATGCAATGGGATTGAGAGAAAAGATACTAGAGGAGGCACATAAAAGCAAGTATACAGTACATCCAGGTATGACCAAGATGTATCATGATGTGAAGAGTTTATTTTGGTGGCCTGAATTAAAGAAAGATGCTGTAAATTATGTGTCCAAGTGTTTGACATGTCAAAAGGTGAAAGTTGAGCATGAGAAGCCAACAGGGAAATTACAACCACTAGAGATACCCGAGTGGAAATGGGACAACATTGCCATGGATTTTGTTGAAGGACTGCCCATGACTCCTACTAAGCATGATGCTATATGGGTGGTAATTGACCGATTAACGAAGTCAACTCATTTCCTGGCAATCAATAAAAAGGATTCTCTAGAGAAGAAGGCAAAACTCTATATAAAAGAGATTATTAGACTACATGGTATTCCCAGTAGTATCATTTCTGACAGAGATCCTCGGTTTACATCAAACTTTTGGCGTGCTTTACATAAAGAAATGAACACTACTCTTAGATTTAGTACAGCCTACCATCCTCAAACAGATGCTCAATCTGAGAGAACGATCCAAACGCTCGAGGATATGTTGACAGCTTGTGTCTTGGATTTTAAAGGAAGTTGGGATGTCTATCTGTTGTTGATAGAGTTTGCCTATAGTAACAGTTATCAGGCTAGCATTCAGATGGCTCCATTTGAAGCACTTTATGGACGGAAATGTAGATCTCCCTTATGTTGGGTGGAGTTGAGTGAAAGGAGGATATTTGGTCCTGATCTAGTAGACCAGACAGCAGTACAGATTGATAAGATCAGAAAAAGGCTATTAACAGCTCAAAGCATACAGAAGAGTTATGTTGATATTAGAAGGAAGCCGTTGGAGTTTAAATAAGGAGAGCATGTATTCCTTAAGTTGACTCCGATGACAGGAGCTGGACGATCGATCAAAGTGAAGAAGCTGCACCCTAGATACATTAGGCCATTTCAGATCCTCTCAAGAGTAGGATCAGTGGCTTATAAATTAGCTCTTCCTCCACATCTCAGCAAGATTCATGATGTGTTCCATGTTTCCCAATTCAAGAAGTATGTTCCAGATCCATCACATGTGATTGAGTAGGATGATATTGCACTACGAGATGACCTGACTTATGAAGTTGGACCAGTACAGATAGTAGATAGAAAGGTCAAGCAGTTGCGAAATAAGCAGATCCCTCTAGTTAAGGTGGTCTGGAAGGGATTAATAGAGAATGAAGCTACCTGGGAAGCAGAGGAAAGAATGAGAGAGATATACCCTGAACTATTTCCTTAATGTATATGTAATGTAAATTTCGAGGACGAAATTTATTTCAATGGGAGAGAAATGTCATATTCCCAATTTTCTGACCTGATGTACCTGTACAGTTTATCTGCAATAGATATAAGATTCTTGGAATAAACTGTATCAGATTGTCAAAGGAAAGGGAATGATTAATAACTAAGGAAAGAATAGGGACCAAAATGAAAATTTAAAAGTTTGAAGGTGAAAAGTAAAAGTAGAAGAAAAAGGAGGGACCTAAATGCAATTAATGAAAAGTTTAGGGACTAAAGTGCAATTATTAAAAAGTTAAGGGACCTAAATGTAAATATGGAAAAGTTGAGCCAAAACAGGCCAAAAATGCCCGGAATCAGATCAGACCCAAATTTTACCAGTAGATAGACAAAAATATTCCGGTCAGTTTAACGCAACACAGAATTTTGATTTGAGGTCCCGATTAATTGATATAAATTCCTGAAGCTAGAAGGAATTATTACAGTATTTTGCATATCTAAAAATCATATGAGACTTTTTAGGAAATTCATATATTTAATATATGAATTTATAAAATTGACAGAATCAGAAAATGAATCTTGTAGAAGCCAAACCGGATTTTTCAGTGAAATAAAATACCTGATAAATAGGATCGGGAGAGTTGTAGCGTGAATTGGACCATAAAGGCAATACAGGCAATAAGTCCATAATAAGGCCCAAATGGCGCCATCAGAAGCCCATTAAGGTGATTGGACAGTTATGTGGGCCAGAGACCAAAGCAGTCCAGAAAAAGTGCAAAATTACGAAAATGCCCCTAGATGCACATACTATACCAGTAGTGGATGGAAATTATTTTGGTCATTATGGACAGGCCAAAAACATGGGACATAGTATAAATATGGTTATATAGAGTCAATATATGCCCTGAGGCAGTGTAAAGAGGTGTGAAATGATGATTTTGCCTTAGGGTTAGTACAGTGCAGGAAATGACACTAAGGGTATTTTGGTCATTTTCCAAGGGATGGATGGCAGATAAATACTCAGTATAACATTTTCAATGATATGAGAAGCCTAGACATTAATTTCCAGGATATAATACATATCCTGGTATATTATAAAAAATTAGGAACAGAACACAATCCAGTTGTTGTGAAACTGCACTGATCGGTACCGGATTAGACTGGAATTTCTCCAGAAGGTTCTTTGCATGGGAAGCCCGCCACCTAACCCTCTTAGGTGTCCCATGAGCTGTCCCACATGATGTAATAATTATTCTTTTTAGAAAAAGTAAAATCCAAGATTAAATGTGAGCCTTTAGATCAAATAGTAACCAAATCAATCTTGGCCATCCATTTCAACCCAAATTTCTCTATAAATACCCCCCTATTCAGAACACTTTGGCATGCATGGTGAACCATAGGGAAACTCTTGCAAAATTTCCATTCAACCAAGAAAGAAGCAACCAAAGTGAAGTAACAAGCAAGGTAATCATCTCCCTTGATCTTGAGCTTTGTTCTAGCAAGTTAGCTCATGGTTTTAAGGGGTTTTCATGCTATATTTCCCTTATGGTTGCTGCTGGAAGTGCTGCTCATATGTGTTTAAAATATGAGTTTTATGTTATGGATAGTTTAGACAAGCTTAAACAAGCTAGAATCAAGTAGTATAAGCTTGTGAATTCAAGTATGTTTGGATTTAGGGTTTTGTGTTCTTGCTGGTACTGTATGTGGTACTGTTCATATGATGGAATTTCATGATTTTGATGCTTCCAATGAGTTTAAAATGGAAAGTTGTGTGGGGATAAAGTAGGAGAACAAGTATTGGAAGCATTGGAATCAAAATGAGAATTTTTGGAAAACAAGAGCATGCATTTCGGTTTGGCACTGTAGCAATTGGTATGTTTTGATTTTGGAAATTCTGATTTCATCTTTGGATTCTACATGAAAAATTATGTGGAAATGAACCATGAGAATTTATTTTGGAAAGGTGGAAGTAGGAAACATAAATTAGAGAAAGAAAGGGAGCTAGTGAAAACCTAGTTTTGGATTTGGTTTCAAGTTGAGTTGTAACTTGATATTATGTTGTAATGGCTAGGTTTTGACATTTGTGAAGGAAGGAAAGCACTTCAAGAAGGTCTTGACCAAGATAGCTAAGAGGTAGCAAGGATACCTAACTATAACTCATGTTTGTTTAATTGTTTTGCTTGCTTGTTGATTATGGTGTTTGGTTGAGCTTGAGCTTATGTCATCATGTTATGATGAAGTATGAATGATTGCAACTCCTTGCAAGTTATTTCATGACAATATGCATGTTAGAGTTTGCTTATGTACCATTATGAAGTAGCTCCCATCACATGATAACATGTTAAGCATACAATTATTCATGCATGATATTATAGTTTGTGTAACTTGCTATTGAGATTTCCATGAAATCTCATTCCTTCCACATGCATAACTATGTTTTAGGTGCTGGATCCTCTCAAGGGAAGAGATTAATTGTTGATGATTAAGTTTGTATAACAAGTTATATGACTTACATGACAATATGGGATGATATGTTAGTGTGTATGGTGTATGTTTTTGTAACCCTGTTTTGAGGCCGTGGTGATGTGACACTGATTTTGATATGTAAACCAACGATTTTTAGTCTGAAATTTGGTGTGAGGTTAGCTAAGATACATATCTTTAAATGGACACCAAGAACGCCTTAATTGGATAAGTATCCGAATTGTTATGATTTTCCAAAGTTGGAAGTAAGACCTGGAATTGAGATAAAACGAGTGCTGAGAGGCAATGACGTTCATGCAATGATTTCATATATCAAATGAACGAATTTTTCTATGAAATTTGGTGATCTTAAAGAGGACGTCTAGAGATTTAATTCCATATGTAACACATTTCATTTGGACAAGTAACCAAAGAGAAACAAATTTTTAAATTTAAAGCAAAGAAACTGGAACTTCCAGATTTTACCAAAAGAACAGTGATTTTCAACGATTAAACTGATTTCATTGGGACAAGAAAACCTCAGTTTCATATTTTTCCCTCAAAGATATGTGAAAGAGATTTCATTATAAATTTGAACCATATTATTTTGATTTTTGTACAATTAATTATGAATTTTCAAAGTAGAGTACATGTTCTGGAATTACCAAATGAACAGTAACAGTAAACAGTACCCGAAAGCAAATCTTTTGGAAATGGATATTTTCAAAGTAAATAATCATGTAATTGGTTCCAATCACTTCTAATAGAGTATAATTGAGGTTAAAAGTAAGGATGTGACAATATGAGATTATAATTTTCATGCATGATATTTATGAGATTATAATATGAGATTAAAAGTAAGGAAATGGATATAATTTTCATGCATGATATTTATGGACTAATATGAGATTATTCCCATACCTTAACCCTAAATAGTAAGTATTTGGTTAAGTTAGGGTATGTTATGGGATAGTTAGCATTGCTTAATTAAGCAAATAGTGCAAGAATAAATATGTGATTTCATAAATTTAAGATAGAGGCTTCAGTCAATAAGGGAGACTTCAGACCAATAATGATATATGAAGATCATTCCTCAGACAATGAAGAGAGTTCAAAGGTGAGTATGGGGGATTAGTCAGGAAAGTCTATAGTAGAATGTTCCATAAATATTCTTGCAGACTTAAATATGCAGCCTAGAGGTCATAAAGAGATATAGCCTGAAGCCTAATATGCACCAGATGATGTTAAGTCTAGTGACTCTACATAGTATGAGTATATTGGAGTGCCCTCTAACCCTGATGTAAGTGATATTCCTCCGATCAGAGGACATATTACGGTTGAGGAAGTTGAGTACTGGTACTAGATTATGGGTAGACCAAATATTATTCCTCCTCTACCAGAGTTTGAGGACAGAGTTGTTATGAGTAATAGATAACAATCCCCTAATTCAGACATCCAGTTAGAGCCTATGACCATTCCTGTCCATTCCCAAAGTCCAAGAATATATCACTTCATAGAGAAAGATCAGTGTGATGTTCCTGGTCCTAGTCAATTCCAGCCTTCTTTGTTAAAGACAGATAGTTTTGACCATATTGGTCTGAAGAAAGCTGTGAAGAGTGAATTACTCAGTCTAGGTCAAGGGATGGACAGAAGTAAAAATTAAGAATAGTTAGTTATCTGTAGTTCCTCGATGCCATAGCAGGAATGATAAACAGACAACAGTAGAGGGCATTAACCTAATATACTTTAGAGGACTGGTATGAGATGATAGCAAGTCAAGTGTCATGAGACTAAAGATACCAACCTCATTGAAATCTATCAGTTAGAGGTTTAGCATAGAGTATAGGCAAGTTAAACAGTATGAAGCACTGAGATACAGAAGATCAGTTTAAGAAGAGGTTTAACAGTAGATCCTCCATATGATCATCATGAGTTGATTAACATTTCGAAACACTTTGTGCAGCTAGTTTTTACATAAAAGAATAATGAGAAGTTAGAATGAGAATTTCCTAATAATGATCTAATACATGGCCTAAGGTTAAAGATGTGATGGATAATAGATAGAAAGTTAATATTCCCAAGATAGAGGGATTCCATCACGAAGAGATAGTAACCTAACGCTCTGCCCTATAGAACATAAATAGTAATGTTAGGTGATGAATGAGATCCAAGTGACCTGAATTGGTCAGGATCTAGAGACAGACCATAAAGGAAGTATAATCTAATCCAAAGTAGATTGAGACAGACAGACAGAAAGAGTTAAGGATGATACAGAGAGACACAAAAGCTACTCCATATGAGATGGAGAGTGATTAGCTCACTTGAGAAGCTTTTCTCAAAGAGTTTAAAAGAAGCATTCCTCTCAATTAGAGAGAGGTGAGCGTGAGGTTAAAGGTTAGAGCAAAGGAAAGAGAAACTCTTTGATGAATACTTAACCGAGTTCATTCATATGAACCTTGAGACTTAATAAGAGATACGTTCTCGCCTGTTAGTAATCCAGGAGGATAAGGGAAAACTTAAAAGTTCAAATAGCATAAAGATATGAGCCAAACCTTTCCTTAGTTAGCTGAAAGAAAACAGCTGACTCAGTTATGTATTACAGATAGATTACAGTGAGGCCAAGGACACAGAAGTCCTTCAGTTTAGTGACATGGAAGTCTTACAGGCGATGAGAAATATTATGATATGATAGCCTGATATGATAAGCTTCTCTGATTCCTAAATAAATAAATAGGATACTGGAGATGTAAGCTAAAGATAAATTGCCTCATAAATTATTTGAGGATTAGTAGAAAGAGATATATGTAAGCTAAGAGAAAGAAGTTTATGATGTTTAAAGAAAGTCAAGTAGCCACATATTCAAGATAAAGTGACTCCCCTATTCCTTATGTAAGAAAGAGTAATAAATGGTTGAGTCTATACCCTAATAAGAGGGTAATATGGCAGCCTAAGTGAAACAAGTAAATGACTCAGGTACTTGAATAGATGATCAGGACTTAGCAGTTGAGGTGTTAAAGGGATAGAATGTTTAAAATTTACATAGCTGATTGGCTAATGGCAATGTGAGTGTGAGGGATAGTTGAGCAAACTATGTAATGATGGTATGGCTTATGTTGCCATAAGTTATAATAAGAAATTGCATCTCATTGCAGTTGTCATATGATGACACGCATACTAGAGAATGCTTAAATGTTTGCATGTCCTTGCATATTATGAATGATGAGTAAGCTATGATAATGAATACTCCCCTTATGCAATACGTACTGGGTAGAGTATACCAGATAAGAAAGTTATGTTGCTCCCATGCCCTACAACATACAATTAGATGATTCAACTTAGCAAGGATGAAGCAATAGCAAAGTCCTAAACTAGAAAGTTAGCTACCTAATTTTCATAAGATAGAAAGAGAATTTATGATCATACAATGATAGTCAATGGGATAGAGAATGAGATTAAAGATAAAGATTAATAGTGAGTCTACAGATAAATGATTACGATACTCAGGATATATCCCTTTAGTAGGGGTAAGATGCATGAATGAGGTGCTATGAATATGAAATGAGATGAGAAGCATTTATGAAAGATGATGCAGCTCTAAGAAGGAGTAGTGACTGTGTAATATAAGTTAAAGATCTCGCAATAGAGCTAGATTGCTCTTGTGATAGAGTAAGATTACTTTTGAGATAAAACCAAGAGATGGGACAGTATAATTCATATAGAGCAAGGTCCCTCTAATGAGATGAATAGATGATGACAAATATATGCATGGTAGAGCTTGTGTAGCTCCCTGCAATATTAAATGTAATAGAGTTATACAAGATGAGGATGATATGAGAAATTCCCGAGTGAGAGAGGAAACGAGTAAAGTCCTGATAGATAATATTGGCTTCTGTGATCATTTTTTGGGAATTATCTATGGAGTTAACAACTATGTGGAAGTGACTAACCTTGTAACTTTGTTCGTTAGTTTAGGTCTTCCAAATATAAAAATATAGTACAATAGAATCACAGTAGATTCTGGAGGATTACAGTTAGATCCTAGTATAGCTCACAGGGTCACAATTAGATCCTGAAAGGCTTACGGTTAATCGCAGTAGATCCTGAGGGTCACAGTAGACCAAGCCTAGAGCAAGAAAGTAATGAGCCATAAGTACAGTATGTCTTTAGAAGGATGAACACCAAGGAAAAGTTATGGTATAGAAGCTTCACAAGTTGGTTAACTCATAACAGAGAGAGTACCCATGATGCTAGTTTCAGATAGCCTTATTAGTATTAGGGACTCAACTCAAAATCTCCTTACACGTATCAGGAACTAAGTGATCAAAGTTAAAGCTGTTAATCCTGAGTTTCAAGGATTTATGAGAATATTTCATAAGATATAAGAAAGGGTCAAATGAAAATAAAGAGATCCTTACGATGAGATTACAAAGACTCAAAATAAAGGTAAGTAGATCCTCCAGATAAGGACAAAGAGATTAGAAGGCTAGATAGACCGAAGAGAGATAATATAAGGTGGGTCTAAGATAGTGAAGTACCAGGGTTAGAGCCTGTGAGCACTAGTACTTTAGATTTTTATCTGCACATTTTAGTTAAACGTGCTCAAACAAGGATAGTTCAATGATGGGTGACCCCCTGGGAAGTGATAGAAAAAGGTAAAAATGCCATAGAAATTGGCATATATGCACAGAGCTATGTAAAATGATAGAAAGAGCTATGAAAAGCTAGAAAAGGGTTATGAATAGTAAGAGACTAGAAGCCTTATATCAAGTCCAAATGAAATGGATTTAAAAGATAGACGATGATATAACCAGATTTGGCCAGATAAACCATGTTATGTCATAAAATATATGAAATGAGATATGTTATGAAAAGTATGTAATAAGATACGAAATGAGAAATATGTATTGAGAAGTACGATATGAAGTGGCTTTATAGCTAGCCTTATAAACAGATTGAGAGGCTATGTTTTGAAAGGGATAAAATGTTCAAATGTTATATTACAGATGAAAGAGCAAATGAGAGCTTTCACTCCTTGCATGAAATGACAGGCATTATGTTATGCTACGTTATGTTATGTGATGTTTACAGAATATGCTAAAGCTCCGAATATTAGAGCAGTGCAAGCTCTGAGTATTAGAGCTGTGCAAGCTTCGAGTTTTAGAGTTGTGCATATTAAGAGAAGGAATGCTTGAGCTCCGATGTTAAAGCTTTGCATTCATGAGCAGATATGTAGTCCTACAGCATGCTGGCCAGGCATTATGCATGTTAGAGTATGTGCTCCTATATGCTCCTATGTGCTCCTATGTGCTCCTGTTTAGCAATAGAGCATTGAAAGAGAGAATAATGATATAAGTCCTCTCTCTGTATTATGATAAGATATTAAAGATGATAAGAATGAATGATGACATAAGAATCAGAGTTAACTCGTGCGGATGTTCAGAGAATTCCGCTAGATACTCATATGAGTAATCAGTTATTGCACTAAAAAGTATGATGAATTGTTAATAGAAACTTTAGAATATAGTAGTATTCGAGGGAGTTTGATATGAAAGAAATGGACACTACTCACAAGTCCAACATAGTGAGGAGTCCATATACAAATAGATGCAAAGCAATAAAATAAGTACCAGAATGAGGTAGCGTTCAGCTCTGATTGAGTTGATTTAGAATAAGAGAAAGTAATAATAGTAAAGATATGAAGCTCTGTAGACATGAAAAGTACTCCGCTAAAATGTCAAGATAAAATATAAGAGATAGATACCCCAATCCTTAATTAAGGTGTTGAGCAAATTTTGAGGACGAAATTTATTTTTAGGGGTTAGAAATGTCATATCCTAATTTTTCTCTATCGGCATAATACTGATAGTGGAAAGAGGTTTGGAAGGGATTATGACAAAGATTAGAATAAATGATAAGGGTTAGATGGCTCTTGAAGAAAGAGAATGACTAAAAGGAAAATTATAAAAGGTTAAAGGCCAAAAGTTAAATTAAAAACAAGATTTGGGCTAAAAGTGATAATTTTCAAAACTTAAGGGACTTAAATGTAATTAAGTAAAAAGTTCAAGGGCAAAATTGTAATTATAGAAAGATCAGCCCGGAAAGGGTTAGAACTGCCCATAAGTATTTCAGTCCCATATTCCATCAGTAAAAAGAGGAAGGTGTGCTAGTTAATCTGACATGATACAGAAATTTTATTAAGGCTCTATACAACAGATATTTATCTGATAGTCTAAAAGTTATATGAAATTTTATCAGATTTCATGGACATCAGATATAAGTGGGAAAATTATAGGAAAGTGTTCCCTACAGTGTCAGATGTCCTAGATCTGACAGAACTCTAGAAGAACTTATGTAAAAAAGTTATTCACATATTAGTGAATTTTGACGGGAGTTTGATAACACCCGTGATTTGATAATGGAATTTATCGGTTTGTAAGCCTGGATAGAATGAGATCAGATAACCTCATATATAGGCCAATGATGATGCCAAAAAGGGTTCAAAACCAAGGGTACCAGTCCATCAGTAGAAGAGGCCAGTGTCCAGAAAACATACAAAATTGCGAAAATGCCCCTGGATGTCCAGATTGTACCAGAGATGGATGAAGGGCATTTTGGTAATCTGGGACAGGCCAAAAATGTGGGACTTAGTATAAATATGATTATTTGAGCTAGTATATGCCCTGAGACAGTACAAAGAGGGGTGAAATGACAACTATATCCTTTGGGTCAATATAGTGCAAGAAAGGACACCAAGGGTATTTTGGTCATTTCCCAAGAGATCTGTAATTAAGTTATGGCCCAATACAAGTATTTCAATGGTGTAAGAAGCCTAGACATTGATTTCTAGGACAGAATACATATCCTGGTATATTATAAAAAGTTAGGAACAGAAAACAGTCCGGTTGCTGTGAAACTGCTCTGATCGGTACCAGATTGGACTGGAATTTTTCCAGAAGCTTCCTACCATGATAATTTCACCACATAAGCCCATGAAGAGTCCCTTAAGGTGTCCCTTGCGATGTCATGATGATGTCACAATTTGCTTTATGAAAAGAGTAAAATCCAACATTAAATGTGAGCCTTTAGATCAAATAGTAACCAAATCAATCTTGGCCATTGATTTTCCATGGATTTTGGCTATAAATACCCCCTCATTTCTGTATCAAAACTGTGGCTTGTCAACCCTTGGGGAAACTCTTGCAAAATGAAAACTTAAGCCAAGATAAAGAAGATTCAAGGTTTCAAAGTTCAAGCAAGCTAGAGATTAAAGGTAAGCAATCTCTCCTAGCTTATTTTCCTTTGATTTGGGAGCTTGAACTTAGGGTTTTCATGGGGGAAAGTTGAGTTTTCCCTAAGGGGAGGTGCTGCCCAAAAACCATAGATGAAAGGGGAAAGAAGAAATTAAAGCGAGAAACTTATGATTCAAGCTTAAACAAGCTAGTTAAGTGATTGATTGTTGAATCAAATTAATATTCTTGACTTTGCCATGGTGTGCCCTGTTTGGTCTGCACTATTAAAAAGTGAAGGAAATGGAATTTCAAAGATTTAATGCTTCCATTGAGTTTATATGATGATTTTGTGTAGGATTGGAAAGGTTTTGAACCTTGGAAACATTAAAATCTCAAGGTTGTAGTCTTTGAGATTCCTTACGGGTACTGTTCACTCAGATGAACAGTGATTATAATTTCATGATTTTGATGGTTCCAATGGTTTCAAAATGAAAAGTTGTGTGGGGTAAAGTGGAGAAACAAGTATGGGAAGCATTAGAATCAAAATGAGAATTTTTGAAAGAATTGTATGCTTATGTTCAGTTCTGTACAGCAGGCCATGAAAGAGCTCAAATTTCATGATTCTAAGCTCATAAATGGATTCAAAAGATGAAATTGTGTAGGGTAAAGTCAAGATATCAATTGGTTCAAGAGCCAAGTTGATTAGTGAAAATTAGAGAAAGTTATAATAACAAAGAGTGTAACAAAGTTAGTCTTGAACATTGTTGGAGTTCATGGGTCCTAATGAATTATTTGATGAATATGAATGTGTTTAGGACCTTGAAACATCCAAGAAGAGGTTGGGAAGTGATTGACATAAAGTCTTCATGGTTGGAAAGCTAGGGAGCAAGTGCAAAAGATCAAGAGAAAAGCTTAAGTGCAAGGTAGTGAACTTACTTCTTTATGTGCTTGATATGGAATGCTTATGTGTTGAGATGTATATGATATTTGAATGATGTTGTGACATGATAAATGATGTTGAATGTATTGTGCATAACATGTTTTCCATGGCCATGCACTATTATGTGAAAGTATATAGCATGATGGCATGTCACTAGTCAAAGAAAGTTTAATAAATTTACATATCATGCATTAGCATCCATCTTGCATATTTAAGTGGTAATGTTTGCTACTGAGATTCCCTAGAACTTCACTCTCCCATAACCAATCAATTTAGGTCAAGCATGATGGAAAATGTATGCATGGAGAAGAGCTAAAGAATGGAAGTAATTAAGATCCTAGCATATGCTATGGATTATCTATGTATGTAAATGCCATATAAGGTGTCCATCTATGTGATGAAACTATTTGTAATACTTATGGAATATGTACATGATGTATATGAATGTTGAGAAGCTTATTTTATGGCTTATACATGATAGAACAATTATTGAAATTAAAAGAAAGGAAAATGAAATAGTAAAAACGTAGGTCCTAAAGCAGTTTTATTGTTGCTTCTGTTTGACCTAGCAAATGAAGGAATTATTTCACAAACTTTTATGACCATGTAGTACACATCAATATATTTAAGTTCATAGGTATAACATTTCATTTGGATGTGTATATCAAGAGAAATTAATTTCCAAAGTAAGGGACCAGAATCTATTTCCAAAATTTTTGACCAAATGAACAGTAAAGTAAAAACGTAGGTCCTAAAGCAGTTTTATTGTTGCTTCTGTTTGACCTAGCAAATGAAGGAATTATTTCACAAACTTTTATGACCATGTAGTACACATCAATATATTTAAGTTCATAGGTATAACATTTCATTTGGATGTGTATATCAAGAGAAATTAATTTCCAAAGTAAGGGACCAGAATCTATTTCCAAAATTTTTGACCAAATGAACAGTAAACTTTATCGAATAAACTGTATTGATTGGGTAATCATTTGGTTTTTTCCTTAAATTTCAAGATGTTATCTTCACGTAGCTTTTTGAATCACTTCATTTTGAGTTTTCTAGAATTAGTTATGATTTTTTGAAGTTCGTTGTATAATCTGGAATACCATATGAATAGTACCCCGAGAAAGAGTAGAATTCCAGATTTAGCTAATGAACTTTCAAGGTCTTGTAAGTGGTTCTAAATGCTACTGATTGGTCCCTAATATGTATGAAAGTAAGGATGTTACAGTCTTACTTTCCCATTTCATACGGATAGACTCATGCATAATATTCCCAACCTGTCCTGGATGTGCTATCAATATATGATAGTTGTATCATACTAACAAGCTCAATAATCATCCAAATATCATAAAGATAGATGGAAACTTATTTACCATATCTCTATTTCACCTTTTGACTCTGATGCCAACTATAAGAAATTCTTATATTTATTATAAGAATTTATTAAACTGATAGAACTTCAAAAGGAATCTTGTAGAATTTATTAAGGAATTTAAGGTGAAATAGGACACCAATAAAAGGATTTAAAGAAACATATGGAATTTTTATCATGACTTATGGGTCTCTAAAATTTATGAAAGATTGCAAGAAATTCAATGGTAGAATGATTTTCTAAAAATGTCATAACCCCAAAAAGAGTTTTATTGAATTTATCTCGAAATTTAAGGTATATTAGGTATAACACCTTAATTTCGTAGGTCTTAGAGATCATTTGGTAGCATTTAGAACCACTTATATGATCAATGAAGTCAAATTACACAATATGGAATTTCACTATAACGAGTTACTATTCATTTGGCAAAACTCTAGACAAGTGATTCAACTTCAAAAATTCATAACTAATTCTAGAAAAATCGAAATGAAGTGGTTCAAGTTGCTATATGAAGGTAACATAAGCCTTTTTAAAGGAAAAATATGAATCTGACCAATTAATACAGTATTGGTGTGGAAAATTATTGTACATTTGGTCAGTTTTACAGTTTCCATATTTGGTTCCCTAACTTTGAAAAATTCGTTCTCCTTGTACAAATATCGGAATGAGGCGTTCTTGGCACCAAAACGAAGTTCAACATGTCTATTATCATAATATAAAGTCTCATATATTTATTCAAAGTTTAACTATTTTCCTAAGTCTCAACAAAACATAACCAGAACTGAAATAAGTACTTAATACACCATTACATATTTTCATAAAAAGTCTCATACAACAAAGTATCTATGCATCATAATTTCTTCATTCTCCTTCCTTGCTTCCATAAGATGGCCCTGCTGTAATGTTTGTATAATGGAAGGGGTGAGATTTTGGGGGAAATCTTAGTAGCAAAAGGAAACCAAACAGTGTATGCAACTCAATGCTTGATTTAATATGTGTGTGGTTAATGATTATGCTTACATAATGATATCTTTACATGCTTCCATGTTCCTTAAATTATAACATATGGCCATAGTATAAAAAGAAATAGAGCATCATTCAATCATACATGCTTCACATCATCAAAGTAAACATCCAACACAAAACATCCAAGCAAACAAAGCATACAAGTTAGGTAAGTTTGCTACCTCTTACTCCTTGCTTTTCCAAATCCTTTTACTTTACCTCTTGCTTCCTACTTCTCCTTGAGGTGTGACTACCCTCATTGAGAACACCAACCAAATCCTAACATAACATACCTTAAAGTTTTCTTCTTTCCTTAGATTAATGCCATGTGGCATCTTAATGGGTCCCATGAGGACACATTTCATGCCACCTTATGGCTTTTGGGCAAATCCAAAGGTTTATCTGATCAATTCCCCAGTTATAACTTCAACTGCATAATTATACTTTAATGAAAATCATCAAAACATTATTTTAACTTCAGTTAGACCCACATAATCCTTGGGCTACATTTTTGTACTTCTTGGAATGTCATCTTGTGTCTCTAATCAAGCTCTAGTACTCGAATGGCTCAATTCCTAAGAAACTTCCCTTGGTAATTTACCAAAATGCCCTTGGTTCCTCTTTATTTACTTTAATTATTATAGGGGCATTATTGTCTTTTCACACTTCAACATAATATTTCTTGACCAAGGTCAACTATTCCTGTAACCCTGTTTGACCATTTGTCTTGGGTAAAATGACTAAAATGTCCTTCACTTATTTCTTAATTATTTTTATAATACATGGATATTTTCATCATTTTACACATTTTTTGAATATTTTTGGACACTAACCCCTCTAACTATTGAACTCATATCATGGGTATGGGCCTCAGTTATAGTCATCATGGTCCTCTTGTGATGTCATTTAGGCTCATTCAGTCTTAGTTTGCTTTACTGCTTAAGTTTCATAATCTGATATCGGGTGTCCAAAAACTCCCATCAAAATTTACTAAAACGTGAATAACTTTTCCTACATAACTCCTTTCGGGGTTTCATCAGTTCCTTATCCTCTGGCTTTATAGGATGCACATTCCTATGATTTTTTATTTATATCTGAGATCCAGATGGTCTGCTAAAAAATTTAGATAAATTTTAGACTATCAGATAAATATCAATTATCTGGAACTCTAATAAAATTTATGTACTATGCCAGATTAACTAACACAATTTTCTTTATCTACTGATAAAGTTTGGGACTGAAATGCTTTGGAAAGTTCAGAGCTTTTTGTGGCTCAACTTTCTATAATTACCATTTTGCCTTTGTACTCTTTAAATTTACACTTTAATCCCTCAACCTTTCATAATTACACTTAATAGGCTATAACTTGTACCTACTTTCATTTTTGGCCTTAGGACCTTTCTAATTTACATTTAAGTCCTTGAACTTTCTTTAATTGCAATTTAGTCCCTAGACTTTCTCTAAATTGTAATTTAGTACCTTATCTCTTTCTTTGGCTTAAAACTTATCTTAATCATTATCTTTTCTTCTGATTACCATTCTAATCCCTTCATAACATCTTTCCTCTATTAGTCTTATACAGATAGAAAAAATTTAGGATGTTACATTAGGTTTATTCAGTGAAGGAATTGATTTGGGATTTGTGCCAAATTAGTGGAGTGACCCTAAGCTACTGCAAAATGGAGTCACAAATGAGGCTCAATATGCTAGAAATTTATAAGGTTGTCAAATGGATTTTTATGCTATTTTATAAAAAAATGAAATGAAAGGAAGAAATTTCAAGAAGATTGTGAGGTAGCTTAGTGAAGTGTCCTTGTGGGACCCATCCCCTCCATATGGAGAAAGTACAAGAAGGAAGCATGATCACATGTGCTTCATTGCAATAAAATAATCTAAGAAGTAAATTATGGATGATTAAGTTTAATTAATCTAAAAAGTAATGAATAAGAAGTGAATTTAAGGGTAGATTAATCCTTAAATTATAAAACTCACTTAATAAATACACCTTGTGATGCCCAAGTAAAGTCAAAACTCAAACAAAGGCAATTTGTCATATCCTATTTTTTCTCTATCTGTATAATATAGATGCTGGTGATGGATAGAAAGAAAAAATAATAATTAGACAAAGGTATAAAGATGAGGGACTAAAATGAAAAGTCTAAAAGTTATATGGTGCAAAGTGTAATTATTGAAAGTTAAGACAGAAAATGCCCAAAAATGCCAGAATTAGGTTAGTCCCAAAATTTTCCAGTAAATAGAGCAAATTATTTTGATCAGTTTGATGTAACACATAATTTTGATTTGAGGTCCCGAAAAATTTATATTAATTTTTGAATAAAGGGAAATTAATACAGTATCCTCTAGACCTCAGAATCAGATGAAATTTGACACTAAATTCTTATAATTAATATGAGAATTTATAAAATTTATATAACTCAAAAAAGAGTTCTATAGAATTTACAGTAGATTAAAACACCCGATAAATAAGTTTCGGGTGAATTTCTTGGGAGTTGAGCCCATAAAGGTAGTGGATCATGTAGAGGGCCCAAAATGGCACCTCATTGGCCCAATAATATTTTTCGATAAGTACGTGGGCTAGGGCTAATGAAGATCGGGAAAAATATAAAATTATGAAAATGCCATTAAGTGTGCTACTCTGTTGTGTCAATGAGATAGAGGTAAATAAAGGGTATTTTGGTCATTTGACTAAGGTTAAACAGTCAAAGAGAGTTCCCAAAATAGTTGACCAAGTTAAAGGAATACTTTGATGATGTGTGAAAAGACGATAATGGCCTTTGAGAAATTAAAGTGAATTCGGGCTCCAGTAAAAGGTCTTGATGTAATATAGGAAATTTTTATCAAGACTTATGGGTCTCAAAAGATTATGAGACTTTGCAGGAGATTTATTTTATATTAGAATGAATTTCTAAAAATTTTAGAACTATTAAAAGAGGTGTCTAGTATTTATTTCAAAATTAGGATATTTTAAAGATATCGGTGTAAGGAAAGTACCTTGGGATTTGTGCCAATTAGCTATTGGACCTAAGGAAGGCATAAGGCAACCCAATATTTCATACTAGGGCAACCCAATAAGTCCCAAAAAGTTCTCTTGAAGCCCAAGTCCAATAATGAATCATTTATAAAGTTTTAAAAAAGAAAAGAAAAAGAAACAAAGTAAGAATTAGGGTTGCACATGGTCAAACCACAAAGACTTTACAATGGCGTACAAGGCAAGGGGAAGAGATAATTTTTTTCATGTGATCTTATATCTCAAATTGGCTTGGTGTGCAAGTTTGATGTAAGAGCAATTAGGAGCCATTAGATCAAATAGTGCACAAAGTGATCTTGACCATTCATTTTCCATGAGATTTTCTATAAATACCCCCACTCTTTCTGCTCAAAACCGTGAAGCAAGAATCTTGGGGAAACTATGGGAAAATGAAAACTCAAGCCAAAATAAAGAAGAATCTAAGGTCCAAAGTTCAAGCAAGCTAGAGATTAAAGGTACGTAATCTATCCTAGCTTATTTTCCATTGATTTGGGGGCTTGAACTTAGGGTTTTCATGGAAGAAAGTTGAGTTTTCTCTAAGGTGTATAAGATGTCCAAAACCTTAGATGAAAGGAGAAAGTAGAAATTAAAGTTAGAGATATGTGATTGAAGCTTAAACAAGCTAGTTAAATGATTGGTTGTTGCATCAAGTTGATATTCTTGACTTTGGCATGGTTGAACCATTTCTGTTTGCACTGTTCATTATAGAAGGAGATGGAATTTCAATGATCTAATGCTTCCATTGAATTTATATGATGATTTTGTGTAGGATTTGATAGGTTTTGAACCTTGGAAACTTTGGAATTGAAAGTTGTAATTCTTGGAATTCTTCTATATTACTGTTCACTCACATGAACAGTGCTTGTAATTTCATGATTTTGATATTTCTAATGGTTTTAAAATGAAAAGTTGTGTGGGATAAAGTAGAGAAACAAGTATTGGAGGCATTAGAATCAAAATGAGAATTTTTGGAAGAATTGAATATGTTTTGTGAATCTGTCCAGAATAGTGTATAGGAGCCAGAATTTCATGATTCTAAGCTCATAAATGGATTCTAAAGATTAAATTGTGTAGGTTAAAGTCAAGACATCAATTGATTCAAATGCCAAGTCCATTAGTTAAGATTAAGGAAAGTTAATGTAGTTAAATGAGCTAAATGTTCAAGAGAAAGTTAGATTGTAATAGACGGATGATTATGTGATTTTATGATTTGATTGTGTATTCCAAAGAGGCAGCCATAGATCCAATAGAAGTAAGAAGAAAAAGGCAAAGCAAAGTTAAAGTAAGAAGAAAGTCAAGTATATGAGGCAGTAAACTTATCCTAAACTTGAATATATTGAATGTTATGCTTGGTTGTGCTATGGCTATATTGAATTGTGTTGCTTTTGTATATGATTGAAGCTCTATTTCTATGATTACTTTGGCCAATTGTATTTCATATGTTATATGGAAGCATGCACAGTACACAATGTTAACACTTTTACAAGCAAGCACAAATATTTACATTAATGCATGTATTATTTAGTACTGTTTGCTACTGAGATTTCACCGAAAATATCACCCCATCCATGTAATCCAAATTCCAATAGGTTCATGAATTATGAAATTGGATGTAGAAGCATGAAGAGAAGTTAGGGATTAGATAGTGTAAATGTTATGTGAAGAAGTGTTATGTGTAATGATGTTATATGAAAAGTTGAACAATAATGTTCATGATGTAATGAAAAATAGTAAATGATAGATTAAATGTATAAACTTTTATAGACATTTAGTTAACATGACAAGATTCATTTTGACACCAAGAACACCTTATTTCGATGTTTGTACAAAGAGAACGAATTTTCCAAATTAAGGGACTAGAATTTGTTTTTAGAATTTTTGACCTATTGAACAGTAATATTTGATGGTTAAACTGTATTAATTGGCTAATAATTTGGCCAATAACTTATTTTTCTCTTAAATTTAAAGATGTTATCTTCGAGTATAATTTTGAACCACTTAATTTTAATTTTTCTAGAATTATTTATGATTTTTTGATGTTTTTCTAGAATTATTTATAATTTTGAACCACTTAATTTTAATTTTTCTAGAAAAATTTCAGATTTAGCTAATGGACTTCTAAGGTATTGTAAGTTGCTCTAAATGCTACTAAATTGTCCCTAAGATGTATAAAGGTAAGGATGTTTCATTTTAGTATCAGCACAAAGTTTCTGGCATTATATAGTATAATTTCTGGACCATAAACCTAAGAAGTTAAAACTATGTTAACGTAAGGGTACTTAGTGGGAAATGTAGTATCATTTAAGTATAGATCTTAAGTTAACCAAAGAGATTCCCTTCCTAGAATAAGATATAGGGATGGTGTTCACTTTTTAGAGAAGTATTCAGACAAAAGACAATAACACCCAGATAAATAGAACTACAACCCATATCTTACAGCTTTACGAGGTAGTCTTTAAGGAAATGACTACGATAGACTAGTCTTAGTCAGCCGTTACTCCCAGGTCTTGTGTTTCTGATGACGATGTGGTTGGACTAAGTAGGATAATATTGGAGGAGAAATTTCCTCTATTGATAGAGATAGAAGCTGACCAATCCAAAGTCAAGGAAGCTATTAGAGTAACGTGAGGTAATGATAGTAGAATGCATGATAATCATTCTGTGTACATAATATAGTGACTAGACGTTACAGTAATGATGATAATGAAGATGCCAACCTTGCTGAATTTTATCAATTAAAGGTTTAGCACAGTGTACAGGCATGCCAAATAGTGCAAAGTACTAAGATATGGAAGATCAATTTAAAAAGATGTTACCAATTTAAAAAGATGTTCAAAAGTAAATCCTCCATATGATCACTAGGAGTTAATCTACGTTATGAAAGACTTTGTTCAACTAGTCTTATATGAACAAAAGAATCAAAAGTTATAATGAGCTTTGCCTAGAAATTAGCCTAATCTGGAATACCATATGAATAGTAACTCGAGAAGAGAAAAATTTCAGATTTAGCTAATAGACTTCTAAGATCTTGTAAGTTGCTATAAATGCTACTAAATTGTCCAAGATGTATAAAGGTAAGGATGTTTTATTTTAGTATCAGCACAAAGTTTCTGGCATTATATAGTATAATTTCTGGACCATAAACCTAAGAAGTTAAAACTATGTTAATGTAAGGGTACTTAGTGGGAAATATAGTATCATTTAAGTATGGATCTTAAGTTAACCAAAGAGATTCCCTTCCTAGAATAAGATATAGGGATGGTGTTCACTTTTTAGAGAAGTATTCAGACAAAAGACAATAACACCCAGATAAATAGAACTACAACCCATATCTTACAGCTTTACGAGGTAGTCTTTAAGGAAATGACTATGATAGAATAGTCTTAGTCAGCCGTTACTCCCAGGTCTTGTGTTTCTGATGACGATGTGGTTGGACTAAGCAGGATAATATTGGAGGAGAAATTTCCTCTATTAATAGAGATAGAAGCTGACCAATCCAAAGTCAAGGAAGCTATTAGAGTAACTTGAGGTAATGATAGTAGAATGCATGATAATCATTCTGTGTACATAATATAGTGACTAGACGTTACGGAAATGATGATAATGAAGATGCCAAGCTTGCTGAATTTTATCAATTAAAGGTTTAGCACAGTGTACAGGCAAGCCAACTAGTGCAAAGTACTAAGATATGGAAGATCAATTTAAAAAGATGTTACCAATTTAAAAAGATGTTCAAAAGTAAATCCTCCGTATGATCACTAGGAGTTAATCTACATTATAAAAGACTTTGTTCAACTAGTCTTATATGAACAAAAGAATCAAAAGTTAGAATGAGCTTTGCCTAGAAATTAGCCTGGTACATGGCTTAAGTTGATAGATGTGATGGTTAATAGATAGAAAGTCAAGTTTCCCAAAATAGAGGGATCCCATCATAAAGAGACAGTAATGTAGCAGACCTAGGGTAGAGTACCTTAGAGAACAAAAGTAATAGTGCTAGATGATGAATGATCCATGTGACTCAAGTTAGTGAGGATCCAGAGACAGGCCATAAATGAACCATAGTTCTATCGAAAGTAGACTAATATTGACATACAGAAAGAGATAAGAGATAGTAGAGAGATATAAAAGTTACTCTATAGAGATAGAGATTGATTTGCTCACCTGAGAAGTTAGTTCGTTGATTGAATTATGTGTTACAAAGAAAAAGGTTTTCTGAGGTAGTTGTAGAAGTCAACAGAGCGGTAGATGTATGCAAGGTTAGAAAAAAAGTTTATGATGCCTAAAGAGAGAAATGTAACCACAGTTTAAAAGATAAAGTGACTCCCTTATTCCCTATGTAGGAAAGAGTAATGAAGGGTTGAGTCTATACCCTAATAAGAGGGTAACATGGCAGCCTAAGTTAGATAAATATTTACTTCAGGTTCTTGAATAAATTGTCAGATCCTGACCAGATAATGTGACAAATGAAATAATGCTTTAAGGTTAATTAATTGTATGATAGATAGTTAAGCAAAATTATGTGATGATATGGCTTATGTTTCCATAAGTTATGATGAATATTACATCTCCTTGCAGTTGTGATATGATGACACTCATGTTAGAGTATGCTATGATGAATGAATACTCTTCTCACACATTACATGCATGGTAGTAGAGTATATGATGAGAAAGTTATGTTGCTCCCATACCATACGACATGCGATAAGAATGTACCCAGGATGATAGATAGTTTCAGTAAGTGGGATAGTTATTATAGTATGATTAGGGTTACTAGGTATTTCTACACACTTATGAATGCAGTACTCAAGGCCATTTCTTATGTTAGGGTTATAGCAAGTACTAAGAAGGTGGTAGTGTTATAACTCTATCAAAAGAAGTGGTATACAAAAAGAGCAAAAGATAATAGTAAAGATATTGTTTTCATATCACTCTTCATATAAGAGTTAGGTCTGAAACATATGGCTATCAGATATAGTTAGATCCTAACATGGTTCCAGGGTCACAGTTATATCCCAAGGAGGCTTATGGTTGATCGTAGTTAGATCCCGAGGGTTAAAGTAGACTTAGCCTAAGGAAAGTATGAGCCATGAAGATATAAGTACAATGTAGTAAATTTCTAGAAAGATGATTACCAAAGACGAAGTCAAGGTAGGGAAGCTTCACGAGTTGATTAAGTCCTCCAAAAAAACTTTATTTATAATATTTTTCCTCAGATAGCCTTTATTATAATTAGACTGAACTTAGTTTTCCCTTAAATGAAGATGGAGTCCAAGTTCAAGTCTGGGTGCTGATATTCAAAAGTTTGTGGAAGTATGCTTAAGGAACTGAGAATAGAATCCCATATGTTAGACTTATGGTATCTCAAGATACATCATGATAAGGCAAGATAGACCATGATATAGCCAGATTTGGCCAGATATGCCATGATACGGCATGAAAAGTACGTAATGAGATATATTATGAGAAATATGTATTGAAAAGTAAAATACGAAATAGCTTTGTAGCTAGCTTTGTAAACAGATAGAGAGGCTCCCATTTTTAAAGGGATAAGATCTTTGAATTTTATGTTACAGATGTAATAGCAAGTGAGCTTTCACTCCTTGCTTGAAATGCCAAGCACTATGTTATGTTTGTAAAATATGCTAAAGCTCTAAATGTTAGAGCAGTGCAAGCTCCACGTGATAGAGCTGTGTAAGCTCTGAGTGTTAAAGCTGTGCATATTAAGGAAAAGGAATGCTTGAGATTCGATGTTGGAGCTTTGTATTCATGGGCAGTTATATAGTCCTGCAACATGTTGGCCAGGCATTATGCATGTTAGAGTATGTGCTCCTATGTGCTCTTATCTAGAAGTAAAATAAAGAAAGAAAGAATAATGACATAAGTCCTCTCTCTATATTATGATGAATTATTAAAGATGATAAGAAGAAGTATGATGAGTAGTTTACAAAAACTCCAGAATATAATAGTATTCGAGAGGGTTTGATATGAAAGAAATTGACACTACTCACAAGTCTAGTATGGTGAAAAGTCCATATGCAAATAGATACATAGCAAGTAAGTAAGTAAGCAAGTAATCTAATGAAGTAGAGTTCAACTCTGATTGAGTTGACCTATAACAGAAAAATAATCACAGCAAAGATATGAAGATCTACGAATATGGAAAATACTCCGCTAAGATGTCAAGATAGAAGATAAGAGATAAATACCCCAATCCTGAGTCATAAAGTAGAAAAGGATATTTATCCAAGATTGTTGACTAAAGTGCTGACTAAATATCGAGGACTAAATTTATTTTAACAGGTAAAATTGTCATATCCTAATTTTCCCTATCTGTATAATATTGATAGTAGAAAGATGTTTGAAAAGGATTGTGATGATGAATGGAAAGGAAAAATAATGATTAGAAAAATATATAAAGATGAGGGACTAAAATCAAAAGTTTAAAAGTTCTATGGTGCAAAGTGTAAAGTGAACAAAAGCTTTAGACCATTAAGTGTAATTATTGAAAGTTGAGCCAAAAAATGCCCAAAAATGCCCGAATTAGATTTTAGCTAAATTTTCCCAGTAAATAGAGAAAATTATTCTGATCAATTTGACCCAAGACAGAATTTGATTAGTCCCAAAAATTTTATATTAATCTTTAAAAAAGGGAAATTAATAAAGTATCATCTAGACCTCATAATCATATAAAATTTGGTAGTAAATTCCTATAATTAATATCAAAATTTATGAAACTGATAGAGCTCAAAAAGGAGTTATGTAGTATTTATTATAGAATTTATTGTGGATTAAAATACCCGATAAATACGTTTCGGGGGGATTTATCGGGAGTTAAACCCGTGAAGGTGGTGAACCATGTAGAAGGCCCAGAATGGTGCCTTATAGGCCGAATAATATTTTTAGATAAGTACATGGGCCAGGGCTAATAAAGACCAGGAAAAATGTAAAATTACGAAAATTCCACTGAGTAAGCCACTGGGTTGTGTCAATGAGCCAGAGATAAATGAAGGGTATTTTGGTCATTTGACTAAGGTTAGATAGTCAAGGATTGTTCCCAAAATAGTAAACCATAGTCAGGGAATGCTTTGATGATGTGTGAAAAGACGATAATGCCCTTTGAGAAATAAAAGGGAAATCAAACACCGATAAAGGGTCTTGAGGAAATATAGGGAATTTTTATTATGACCTCTGGGTCTCAAAAAATTATAAGACTTTGCAAGGGATTTATTTTATATTAGAATAAATTTCTAAAAATATTAGAACTATTAAAAGAGGTGTCTAGAATTTATTTCAAAACTAGGATAATTTAAGGATATCGGTATAAGGAAAGTGCCTTGGGATTTGTGCCAATTAGCCATTGGACCCAAGGAAGGCCTATGGAAGCCCAAAATTTTGTCCTAGGGCAGCCTAAAAAGTGCCAAAAGTTGTCTTGGAGCTCAAGTCCAATAATGAATAATTTATGAATTTTTGAAAAAGAAAAGAAAATAGAATAAAGTGAGAATTAGGGTTGACACATGACGGGATCCACAAGACCTCACACATGGTGTCCAAGACAATAGGAAGAGATGATTTTTATCATGTGATCTCATCTCAAATTGGCTTGGTGGGCAAGTTTGATGTCAGACCAATTATGATCCATTAGATCAAATAGTGCATAAAGTGATCTTGGCCATTCATTTTCCATGAGATTTTCTATAAATACCCCCACTATTTTCTGCTCAAAACTGTGAAGGAGAACCCTTGGGGAACCTCTTGCGAGATCAAAACCCTAGCCAAAACAAAGAAGAATCCAAGGTCCAAAGTTCAAGTAAGCTAAAGATTAAAGGTAAGCAATCTATCCTACTTTATTTTGCTTTGATTTGGGAGCTTAAACTTAGGGTTTTCATGGAAGAAAGTTGAGTTTTCTCTAAGGTTTATATTCTGTCCAAAACATTAGATGAAAGGAGAAAGAAGAAATTAAAGTTAGAGATATGTGATTAAAGCTTAAACATGCTAGTTAGGTGATTAGTTGTTGAATCCAGTTGATATTCTTGACTTTGTCATGGTTAAAACATTTTAGTCTGCACTATTCATGATAGAAGGAGATGGAATTTCAATTATCTAATGCTTCCATTGAATTCATATGATGATTTTGTGTAGGATGGGATAGGTTTTGAACCTTGGAAGTATTGGAATTCCAAGTTGTAGTTTTTGAAGTTCTTCTCTATACTGTTCACTCATATGAATAGTAATTGGAATTTCATGATTTTGATATTTTCAATGGTTTTAAAATGAAAAGTTGTGTGGGATAAAGTAGAGAAACAAGTATGGGAAGCATTGGAATCAATATGAGAATTTTTAGAAGAATTATGCATGTTTTTCAAATATGTCCATAACAGTGATAGGAGATGGAATTTCATGATTCTAATCTCATAAATGGATTCAAAAGGTGGAATTGTGTAGGGTAAAGTCAAGATATCAATTGGTTCAAAGGCCAAGTCAATTAGTAAAGATCAAAGGAAGTTATGTTAGTTAAAGAAAGTTTAATGTCCAATGAAGTTAGATTGTAATGGATGGATGATTATGTGATGTTAGAATTTGATGGTGGAATCCAAGGAGGCAGCCACACATCAAAGAGAAGTGAGAAGAAAGAGGCAAGATAAAGTGAAAGAAAGTCAAGTATATGAGGTAGTAAACTTATCTTGAACTTGCATGTATTGAATATATGCTTGGTTGTGGTATGGGTATGTTGAATTGTGTTGCCCATGTGTTTATGTTTGAAGCTCTATTTCTATGATTACTTTGGCCAATTGTATTTCATATGTTATATGGAAGCATGCACATTACACAATGTTAACACCTTCACAAGCAAGCACAAGTATTTACATTAATGCATGCATTGTTTAGTACCGTTTGCTACTGATGTTTCCTTAGAAATCTCACCCCTCCATGTAATGCCAATCCCAACAAGTTTATAAATGATGAAAGAGGATGATGACACATGAAGAGAAGTTAGGGATTGAATAGTATAAATTTTAAGTGAGGAATTGTTATATGTAATGTTGCTATATGACCAATATAAGTAGTGATGGTCATGATGTATTGAAAAATAGTAAATGATGGCATAAATGTATGAAATTTTATAGACATTTATTTAACATGTCAAGCTTCATTTTTGACACCAAGAAAACCTTATTTTGATGTCTGTACTAAGATAATGAATTTTCCAAAATAAGGGACCGTAATCTATTATCAGAATTTTTGACCAAATGAACAGTAATTTTGACAAATAAACTGTATTAATTGACTAAGCATTTGGTATGCAAATTATTTTTTCCTTAAGTTTCAAGATGTTATCTTCACGTATTTTTTTGAACCACTTCATTTCAATTTTTCTAAAATTAATTATGATTTTTTGAAATTCGTCACCTAATATGGAAATACCATATGATTAGTAACTTGAGAAGAGTAAAATTTCAGATTTAGCTAATGGACTTCCAATGTCTTGTAAGTGGTTATAAATGTTACTGAATGGTCCCTAAGACGTACAAAAGTAAGGACGTTTTATTTTGATATCAGAGCAGAAGTTTCTGCCATCAGATAAGAAAAATCCCAGACCATAACTCTAAATAGTAAGTACTTTGTTATGTTGGGGTATTGGTTGGGATAGTTAGCATTGCTTAATTAAGAAAATATTGCAGGAATAGTTATGGGATTTTATAAAGTTAAGTCAGAGCCATCAGTTAATAAGGGAGACTCCTAGTCAGTAATGATATATGAAGATGATGTACATCTAGACTTTGATCATCCTTCAGACAGTGAAGAGAGTTCATAGAGAGTATAGGGGATCAACCAGGGATGTTTATAGTAGAATATCCTATAGATATTTCTGTAGACTCAAACCTGCAGTCTGGAGGTTATGTAGAGATTCAGGTTGAAGTTATGCATGTACCAAAGGATGTTAAGTTTAGTGACTCTATACAATATGAGTTTGTTAGAGTGCCCTCAAACCCTTATGTGAGCTATATTCTTCCATTGAGATGACATATTACGGCTGAGAAAGCTGAGTACTGGTACTGGATTACAGGTAAACCAGATATTATTCCTCCTTTACCAGAGTTTGAGGATAAATTTGATATGAGTAACTCATAGCAATCCCTTAATCCATAAATCCAGTCAGAGTCTACGACAGTCCCTTCCTATTCTCGTAGTCTAGGAATACATGACTGTATAGGTAGAGATCAGTGTGATGTTCCTGGTCCTAGTCATTCCCAGCCTTCTTTGCTAAAGACAGATAATGTTGACTATATCTATCGTATCCTTATTTTCAATTTCAATTATAGTCAATTGGAAGTAACTTGAACTAATTACATATCCCTTTCCTCTAGAAATATACATTTTCAAGAAATTTCTTCTCGGGTACTGTTCACGAGTACTGTTTATTTGGTAATCTAGAATACATACCTAACTTTGAAAATTCATAATTAAATATACTAAAATTGAAATAGAGTGATTCTAATTTCTAATGAAAGCTCTTTTATTTAAATTTGAAGGAAAAATGTAAAACTAAGGTTTTATTCTCCAAATGAAATCAGTTTATTCGTTGAAAAATACTGTTCATGTGGTAAATCTAGAAGTTCCAGCTTCTTTGCCTTAAATTCAAAAATTAATTTCTCTTTGGTTAATTGTCCAAATGAAAAGTGTTACCTATATATTTAAATCTCCAGATGTGTGCTTTAAGTCCATAAAAGTTCATAGAGAAATTCATTCGTTTACTTTATGGAATTAGTGATTGAACGTCACTACCTCCAATTACTAACTTTATCTCAATTCCAGATTTTATCTCAAACTTCAAAAAATCATATTTAATAAAAAACTTAACTAATTGAGACTTTTTTAGTGTCCATTTAAATCTCTGTATCTTAGGTATTTTCATACCAATTTTCAAGTTCAAAATCGTCAGTTTGGTCATCGTAATTATCATCATAAGGTTACTATCTAATAATACAACCACATGATAAGGTACTGTGCATCCCATCATATCCTCCCATAGTGTCAAATGATCAATATGACTTATTACACAAGTTCAACCATCTATATTTACCCTTTTTCCTTGAGATGTTCAAGCACCTATAATATGATTATGCATATGGAACGAATAAAATTTCATGAAAATCTCAATAGCAAATCATACAAACTATAATATCATGCATGATTGATTAAATGCCTAACATGTTATCATGAGATGGGAGCTACTTCATAATAATACATAAGCAAACTCTAACATGTATATTGTCATGTCATTAGTAACAAGGAGTTGCAATCTACTTCATCATCATCATGATGGTATAATCTTAAGCTCAACCAAACATCATAACTAACAAGCAAGCATACAATCAAACAAACATGAAATTGTAGTTAGGTATTATTGCTACCTCTTAAGATATCCTTGTCACACTCTTCTTGAAATGGTCTTCTTTCTACACAAATATCAAAACCTAGCCATTACAAGTAATATCAAATTACAACTCAACTTCAAAACAATTCCAAAACTAGGTTTTCACTAACTTCTATTCTTTTTCCATTTTATGTTCTATACTTTCATCTTTCTAAAATAAATTCTCATGGTTCATTTTCAAATAATTTTTCATGTATAATCCAAATATGAAAGAAGAATTTCTAAAATAAAAACAAATCCTTGGCTGCTGTACAGAACCGAAATAATTTCTAAAAATTCACATTTTGATTCTAATGCTTCCAATACTTGTTTCTCTACTTTATCCCCACACAATTTTCCATTTTAAACTCATTGGAAGCATCAAAATCATGAAATTCTAACACATTAATAGTAATTCGTATAGTGGCAGCCAAGAACACAAAACCCTAACTACATAGCATACTTGAATTTCCAAGCCCATACCACTTGATTCTAGCTAGTTTAAGCTTGTCTAAACTATCCATAACATAAAACTCATATTCTTATCACATATGGACAGCATGCCTAGCAGCACCATCAAGGGAAATATGTCACAAAAATCTCTTAAAACCAAGAGCCAACGTGCTAGATTAAAGTCCAAGAACAAAGGAACTAGCTACCTTTCTTGTTAATCCAAGTTGTATGATTCTTTCTTGCTTCAAAGGAAATTTTGGTAGAGTTCCCTAATGTGTCTAAGCTGCCAAACAAGTATAAAATTGTGTGGTATTTATAGACAAAATTGGGTGAAATTGGAAGGCCAATATTAATTTGGTTACTATTTGATATAATGGTCCATAGTCCACCTTCCATCAAGCTTGCCCTAGAAGCCTCATTAATGATGCCATGCATGACCTCATTTAGTGCTGTGTTTGGCTGAAGAAAAGTATAAATACTGGTAGGAAAAATTCTAGTCCAGTCTGGTACTAATCTGAGTAGTTTTACAAAAATCAAACTGTTTTATGTTCCCGATTTTTATAATATTATAGAATATGTATTCTATCATGAAAACTAGTGTTTAGGTTTTTCCTACTATTGACATTGTTAGACTGAGTATTTATCTGCCAACCATCCATTGAGAAATGACCAAAATACCCTTATTGCACTTTCTTGTACTATAATAACCCTAAGGGCATAATTGTCATTTCACACCTCTTTATACTTCATCAGAGTATATACTGGCTCTAACTAATCACCCCTGTACTCATTTGGACCATTTTGACCTATCTAAAATGACCAAAATACCCTCCATCCTCCTCTAGTACAATCTTACAATATAGGCGCATTTTCGTAATTTCACATTTTTTTGGGGTTCCTCTGGACTCTAGCCCACTTAACTATTCAACCATCTTACTGGGCCTTTGGGACACCATTTTGGGCCTTTATATGGGTCTATTACTTTTATGGCACAAATCCTGAGAAACCTCTCCTAAAGGTATTTATCGGGTATTTTATTACACTGTAAATTCCTTTAAAAATTTTACAAGATTCCTTTTCTGACTCTGTCAATTTTATAAATTCTCATATTAATTATAGAAATTTACTGTAAAGTTTTATCTAATTCTGAGGTCTAAAAAATATTGTAATAGTTTTTCCTAAATTTAAAAATTTATATCAATTAATCGGGACCTCAAATTAAAAATCAGTATTGTGTCAAACTGATTAGAATAATTTTCTCTACTTACTGGTAAAATTTGTGAGTAAACTATTTCCAGGCAGTTTTAGGCCTTTTCTAGCTCAACTGTCTCATAATTACATTTTTCCCTTGAACTTTTGATAAATTACATTTAAGTCTCTTAACTTTTGGTAATTACATATTTTGGTCCAACTTTTATTTCTACATTTAGTTTTGGCCTTAAACCTTTTCTAAATTTCATTTAGGTCCTTGAAC
This sequence comes from Leucaena leucocephala, assembly GCA_037074615.1. Taxonomy (NCBI): domain Eukaryota; kingdom Viridiplantae; phylum Streptophyta; class Magnoliopsida; order Fabales; family Fabaceae; genus Leucaena; species Leucaena leucocephala. Next base: position 5,877,263 of record CM073527.1, read on the forward strand.
TTTCCTTAGTTACAAGTCACTCTCTTTCTTTCCTCAATCTGATATAGTTTACTTCAAGAATCTCATGTCAATTACACATAAAATGTACATATATATCAGATAAGAAAATTGGGGATATGACACTGTTGCACTAGTGCTTTAGATTTTTATCTATATTTTTCAGTTAAGCATGCTCAGTCAAGAGTAGTTCAATGATAGGTGACCCCCTGGTAAGTGGTGAAAAAGGGTGTAAATGCCACAGAAATTTGGCATATATGCACAAAGTTATGTAAAATGATAGAAAGAGCTATGGAAAGTTAGAAAGGGTTATGAACGGTAAGAGACTAAAACCCTTATGTCAAGTCCAAATGAAATTGATTTGAAAGGAAATATTTAGAAGAGTTTTCTTAAATGCTAGCAAAGTTATAAGTTAAAGAGAATGTTAGACTTATGGTATCTCAAAAGAAGTCATAAAAGGGTGAGATATACCATGATATAGCCAAATTTGGCTAGAAATGCCATGATATGGCATGAAAAATATGTAATGAGATATGCTATAAGAAACATGTAATGTGATACATAATGAGAAATATGTATCAAGAAGTACAATACGAAGTAGCTTGGTAGCTAGCTCTATAAACAGATAGAGAGGCTCCTTTTTTTAAAGGGATAAGATGTTTAAATGTTACATTACAAATGAAGTAGCAAGTGAGAGCTTTCACTCCTTGCATGAAATGCCAGGCATTATGTTATGTTTGTAAAATATGCTAAAACTCCAAATGTTAGAGCAGTGCAAGCTCCATGTGATAGAGTTGTGCAATCTCCAAGTGTTAGAGCTTCTCCTTCATGGGCAGGCATGTAGTCTTCTAATATGTTGGCCAAGCATTATACATGTTAGAGTATGTGATCATATGTGCTCATATCTAGCAGTAAAGTAAAGAAAGAAAGAATAATGACATAAGTCCTCTCTCTATGTTATGATGAATTATTAAAGATGATAAGAAGAAGAAGAAGTATGATGAGTAATTAACAGAAACTCCAGAATATAGTAGTATTCGAGATAGTTTGATATGAAAGAAATGGACACTACTCACAAGTCTAGTATGGTGAGAAGTCCATATGCAAATAGATGCATAGCAAGTAAGAAGTAATAGAATGAAGTAGAGTTCAACTCTGATTGAGTTGATTTAGAAAAGAGGTTTGGAAAGAATTGTGATGATGAATAGAAAGGAAAAACAATGATTAGATAAAGGTATAAAGATGAGGGACTAAAATGAAAAGTTTAAAAGTTCTATGGTAAAAAATGAAAGTAGAAATAAACTTTGGGCCATTAAGTGTAATTATAACAAGTTGAGGGCCTAAAGTTTAATTTTCAAAAGTTCAGAGCAAAATGGTAATTATTGAAAGTTGAGCCAGAAAATGCCCAAAAATACCAGAATTAGATTACTCCTAAATTTTTCCAGTAAAAATAAAAAATTATTCTAATAAGTTTGACGCAAAACAGAATTTTGATGTGAGGTCTCAAAAAATTTATATTAAATTCTGAAGAAAAAAAATTAATACAGTATCCTCTAGACCTCATAATCAGATAAAATTTGGTAATAAATTCCTATAATTAATATAAGAATTTATGAAACTGATAGAGTTTAAAAAGGAGTTCTGTAGAATTTATTATGCAATTTATTGTAGATTAAAACACTCGATAAGTACGTTTCGGGGGGATTTCTCGGGAGTTGACCCATGAAGGTAGTGGATCATATATAATGCCCAAAATGGAGCCTTATAGGCCCAATAATATTTTTAGACAAGTACGTGGGCTAGGGCTAATAAGGACTGGGAAAATGTAAAATTATGAAAATACCACTAAGTATGACACTATGTTGTGTCATTGAGTCAGAGTCAGACGAAGGGCATTTTGGTCATTTGACTAAGGTTAGATGGTCAAGGTAAATTCCTAGAATAGTTGAACAAGGTTAGGGAAAACTCTGATGATATATGAAAAGATGATAATGCCCTTTGAGAAATTAAAGTGAAATCGGACACCGATAAAGGGTCTTAAAAAATGTAGGGAATTTTTATCAACACTTATGGGTCTCAGAAAATTATTAGACTTTGCAGGGGAGTTATTTTATATTATAATGAATTTATTAAAATTTTAGAACCATTAAAGGAGGTGTCTAACATTTATTTCAAAATCAGGATATTTTAAAGATATCGGTATAAGGAAAGTGCCTTAGAATTTGTGCCAATTAACTATTAGACCCAAGGAAGGCCTAGGGCAGTCCAATATTTCATCCTAGGGAAGACCATTAAGTCCTAAAAGTTGTTTTAGAGCACAAGTCCAACAGTGAATGATTTATGAATTTTTGAAAAAGAAAAGAAAAAGGAATAAAGTGAGAATTAGGGTTTGCACATGGTGGGACCACAAGACCTCATACGTCATATCCCCATTTTTCTTACCTGATATAGCTATACAGTTTATCTGCAATGGATATGAGATTCTTTGAATAAACTGTATCTGATTGAGAAAGGAAAGGGAAGGATCAATAACTAAGGAAAGAATAGGGACCAAAATGAAAATAGAAAAGCTTGAAGGCAAAAAGAGAAAGTAGAAGAAAAAGGAGAAACCTAAATGCAATCAATGAAAAGTTTAGCGACTAAAGTGGAATTATTCAACAGTTGAGGGACCTAAATGTAAATATGGAAAAGTTGAACTGAAAAATGCTCAAAAATGCCTAGAACCATATTAAACCCAAATTTTACCAATAGATAGATAAAGTTTATTCTAGTCTGTTTAAGGAGTAACATAATTTTGATTTGAGGTCCTGATTAATTGATATAAATTCCTGAAGTCAGAAGGAATTATTGCAGTATTTTTTATACTTTAGAATTAGATGAAAATTTATATAAAATTCATATATTTAATGTAAGAATTTATAAAATTGACAGAGTCAAAAAAGGAATCCTGTAGAATCTATATGGGATTTTACAGTGAAATAAAATACCCGATAAATAGGATTGGGAGAGTTGTATTATGAATGGGGCCAAAAAGGCAATACAGGAAATAATCCAATATTAATGCCCAAATGGTGCCATCATGAGCCCATTAAGGTGACTGGACAATTAAGTGTGCCAGAGACCAGAGCAATCCAGCAAAAGTGCGAAATTACAAAAATGCCCCTGGATGCCCATACTGTACCAGTGATGGATAGAAGTCATTTTGGTCATTCTGGACAGGCCAAAAGCATGGCACATAGTATAAATATGATTAGTTAGAGCCAGTATATGCCATAAGGCAGCACCAAGAGGGGTGAAATGACAATTATGCCCTTAGGGTCAATATAGTGCAAGAAAGGACACTAAGGGTATTTTAGTCATTTCTCAAGGGAAGGATGGCAGATAAATACTCAGTATAATATTTTCAATGGTATGGGAAGCATAGACATTGATTTCTAAGACAGAATACATATGCTGGTATATTATAAAAAATTAGGAACAGAACACAGTCCGGTTGTTGTCAACTGCTCTGATCGGTACTAGATTAGACTGGAAATTTTCTAGAAGCTTCCTTGCATGGGAATCATGACACATACCCCTATTAGGTGTCCCATGAGGTGTCCCTTATGATGTCATAATTATTCTTTTTGGAAAAAGTTAAATTCAAGATTAAATGTGAGCCCTTAGATCAAATAATACACAAATCAATTTTGGCCATCCATTTCAACCCAAATTTCTCTATAAATCCCCCTATTCATATGGCTTCAGTATGCATGGTGAACCATAGGTAAACTCTTACAAAATTTCCATTCAACCAAGAAAGAAGTACACAAAGTGAAGTAACAATCAAGGTAATCATCTCCCTTGATCTTGAGATTTATTTTAGCAAGTTAGCTCATGTTTTTAAGGAGTTTTCATGCTATATTTTCCTTATGGTTTCTGCTAGAAGTGCTGCTCATATATGGTTAAAATATGAGTTTTATGTTATGGATAGTTTAGATAAGTTTAAACAAGCTAGAATCAAGTGGTATAAGCTTGGGAATTCAAGTATGGTTGGATTTAGGGTTTTGTGTTCTTGCTGGTACTGTGCATGACACTATTAATATGATGGAATTTAATGATTTTGATGCTTCCAATGAGTTTAAAATGGAAAATTGTGTGGGGATAAAGTATAAGAACAAGTATTGGAAGTATTGGAATCAAAATATGAGTTTTTGGGAATCAATGGCTTCACTTCGGTTTGGTTCTGTAGCTACTCAAGTGTTATGATTTTTGAAATTCTAGTTTCATACTTGGATTCTACATGAAAAATTATGTGTAAATGAACCATGAGAATTTATTTTGGAAAGATGAACGTAAGAAACATAAAGTAGAGAAAGAATGAGAGTTAGTGAAAACCTTGGATTTGGTTTCAAGTTGAGTTGTAACTTGATATTACTTTGTAATAGCTAGGTTTTGATATTTGTGAAGGTAGGAAAGCACCTTAATAAGACCTTGACAAGAATAGCTAAGAGGTAGGAATAATACCTAACTATAACTCATGTTTGTTTAATTATTTGCTTGCTTGTTGATTATGGTGTTTGGTTGAGCATGAGAATGTGTCATCATGTTGATGATGATGTATGAATGATTGCAACTCCTTGCAAGTTATGTCATGACAATATGCATGTTAGAGTTTGCTTATGTACCATAATGAAGTAGCTCCCATCTCATGATAACATGTTAAGCATCCAATTAATCATGCATGATATTATGGTTTGTGTAACTTGCTATTGGGATTTCCATGAAATCTTAATCCTTCCATATGCATAACCATGTTATAGGTGCTGGAACTTTACAAGGAAAAAGGGTAAACATAGATGGATGAGTTTGTGTAATGAGTTACAATACTTACTTGACCTTATGGAAGCATATGATAGCATGTATGGATGAATGGTGTATGACTCTATATTTTTGGTTTGAGGCTGTGATGGTGTTATGATGGTTAGGATGCCTTAATCAACAAGTTTTAACCTGCAATTTTGCATGACTAAAGCTAAGATAATGAGATTTAAATGAACACCAAGAACGCCTCCTTTGGTTAAGAATCCAAATTGTTATGATTTTCCAAAGTGGGAACTAAGATCTGGAATTGAGATAAAACGAGTGCTAAGAGGCAGCGGCGTTCACACGATGAAGTTATATACCAAATGAAAGAATTTTTCTATGAAATTTTATATACCGAATAAACTGATTTCATGTGGACAAGAAAACCTCAGTTTCATATCTTTCTCTCAAAGATCGATGAAATAGCTTTCATTAGAAATTGGAACCACATTATTTCAATTTTTTACAATTAATTATGAATTTTCAAAGTAGGGTGCATGTTCTGGAATTACCAAATGAACAGTAAAAGTGAACAGTACCTGAGAGAAATTCTTTTGGAAATGAATGATTTCAAAGCAAATGATCATGAAATTTATTCTAATCACTTCGAATGGAGTATAATTGAGGTTAAAAGTAAGGATGTGTTATTTTGGTATCAGAGCAACGTATTCTGGCTTAGGAAATGCTCTAATTAGATTATTTATACACTGATGCATAAGTAAGTATCTGCATAACTGACACAAAGTTAGTTATTGTTGGGTAAAGATGACTGAGTCTAGAACTTCAGAGACTACAGTAAACCAAGGAGACCTAATGCCTGAGGTGTTTAGTTCAGATAGGTCATGACTGAACCTAGAAGTAGTAGAGGCTTTAGTATATGATCCAGAATTTGGATTGCCTCCAGTAATCCGCATCCATGATTCTACCAGTGAATCAGAATTGGCCAGGTTATATAATTCTTAAGTTGGATCAAATGGGGCAGATGAGTCATCAGATGAGGAACCTATTCTAGACCCACCTATTAATGTGGTACCTCCTAATGAAGCCAACTCTAATGAAGAGGGAGATATGGATCAGATGGATGATATAGAGATAGAAGATCCTCAACAAGATCAGGTTAAGGAGGGGTACTCCTATGTTGTGGGAACTGTAGAACCTGTACCTAGACAGGCTAATGAGATAAATGTCCCTAATCCAAATCAAGTACCTGAACCAGTTGTTGAACCTAGACCCAGTTATACAGTTGACATACCCAAACCTAGTCATAGACCAGACCCTACAGATATCCCAGGTCCCAATGGAACTAAGAAACCAATAGTAAAGATATACCTGGACCATAATTATGTTATAGAGTTGGTACTAGGAAAGAATATGACAGAGGAACGGTTTGAGAAAGCGGTGGAATTGGTGAGGCAGCTATATGATTTAAGAAGGATGTTGGTCAGGGAAGTAGATGAAGAATATCAGATCTACATGGATTTCATAACAAGGGTAAGAGAGGCCTACCTAGCATATGATCCAGATACCCTTACCCTAATAATTTGGACAAATATCATGGATGATATATTGCCTCTTACAGCAATATGGAGAGAAGGTATAGATCAGTACTTTGACGAGGAACCCTTGGAGGATATCTATGATTGGATCTATATGGTAGGGGAGTTCATTAGGATCGACTATGAGAAGACATAATGTAAAAGCTGTATGTATGAATGTTGCTGTAATCTATGTACTCATGACTAGTAATGGTATTATACATGTATGTGTGTATGTGATGATAAGTTTTTATAATGCTGTTAAACTTTCTGTATGCCATATTGTGAATGAAATGTGAATTATGTTGATTATAGTATTCCTTTCCTATTATTATAGTAAGACAAAATGATAAGAACAAGAAGAACTAGTTCTTCGGGCGAACCCTAAAGCATCGAAGACATTAACCAGTTGATTCTAGAACGACTGGAATAACAACAGAAGCTGATTGAAGAAGTAAGAGCCGCTCAAGCAAGGAGCACATAGGAAAGGGGTGCTGCTATAGTAGCGGCCGTAGCAGAAGCAGTGGAGAATTTACGCCAAGTAGAATCTACTGGTATAGCTAATACAAAACCAGAGATGGTTCAACAAACAACAGAGCCACCAAGACAAACAAGATAAACAGTATATGTCATATCCCAATTTTTAGGCATGGAAGCCCAGTATGTAGCCTAAAAAAGAAAGGCTACTAGGCCCTGTTATGCAGGAGTCCCATAAGTGTACAGATGATGTTCAAGGACTAAACTGCAAGAAAGTGAAAATTTAGGGAAAATAGTGAAAGTCCCTGTGGGCATAAAGAAGTAAGAAGTGTTTCTTGGGAACCGACCCACCAGAGTATTTGGGCTTGGTTAGAAACCCAAGATAGCAATCCAAAGCCCAAAAACGTAGGTCCAGTAGTTATGGGAGTTTGAGAGGCATTAAAATAGTATTTTGTTATTTTAGTGCTTTTCCCTAAAATAAAGTTACCCGGTTAAGGATAGAACTGGGAAAAGTGATCAGATATGACTTTAGACTATGAGGTGGAATGAAAGGTGTCATCATGGGACCCACAAGGTGCCACATGGAATTATTATAGGAAAAAAAGAAAAGTTAAGGACACATGTCATGATATTAGAAAAAGGAGAAAAAGTAAAGAGGACACATGGCACAATCTCAGCTGCTCATTCCAGGAAAAGGCTCTAGAATTCTCTAGAGGCTAAATTAGCTGGTGAGGTATCCCAAGGGCCCCACCATTGTGCCACATATCCCCTGAGGTGTCCTTGGATGATGTCATAATGGTGAGTCATCGAGGAGGATGATGTCATAGTGATGATGTATACAAAGCTTCTTGAGGAAGCAAGCGATCTGAGCCATTCATCGCGATTCAATCTAAGGCATTCATTCCACCTCCACTCACCTATAAATAGGCATTCCCCTCCCTCCATTGCGTTCATGGATTTGGCAAGAAAAAGAAGAGAAAGAAGAGAGAAAAAGAGAAACAGAGAAAGAAAGGAAGGAAGAGAAATAGAGGAAGGAGTTCTGGTGAAGCCAGGAGCAGTCTAAGGAGCTGAGGGACTGGGCAAAGCTTAGGAATGAGGTAAGTTATCTAGTCCATACTTTAATAAAGTAGAATATTGCTCTTAGTAGTTAGAATAGAGAAATATCTCTGTTAATAAATGTAGCTAAAGGTAGAAAGAATGCTAGGGGAATGTCAGATTAAGGATATTACCCCTAGTTAAGCATGAGTTAAGTAGAGCTATACTAGATAATAATAAAGATATTATTATGCTATGTATAGGCTCTGACTTATGAAAAGAAGGAACCTTAGAGGCAAGACTAAGAGCTAGAAGGAAAGGCTACACGCCAGGTAGTAGACTTACCTACTTGTATGCTTATATTGCTTGGATATTTTATGTGATCTTTTCTTACCTTGATGATGTGAGGCTTGTATGATTAAGTAATGCTCTATTTCTTTTTATACTATGGCCATATGTTATAATTAAGTAACATGGAAGCATGTATATTATCATGATGCAAGCATGAACATTAAGTACACACATAGTAACATCAAGCATATAGTTACATACATTGTATGGTTTCTATTTGCTACTGAGATTTCCCCAGAAATCTCATCCCCTTCCATGTAATTCTAATCCCATAGGTATGTTAAAATAGGACCAAAGAATCATAGAGAGGAGCTAGGGATTGGATAGTACAGAGGTTATGCAAAGATGGGACCAGAATGCTGGAATCCGGGAAAAATGTAGGATGAATAGTAAACTTTGGATGTTGACTGATGTGGACTTAGTCAATGCATGGTTAACGAGTTATTTTTACCTAAAAGAACATTAAGTTAACTTCGAGTAGCAATTTGAACCACTCCATTTTGATTTTTCTAGAATTAGTTATGACTTTTCAAAGTCAGGTCACTCCACTGGAATTTACATAGTGAATAGTACTCACTAGGAGTAAAATTCTAGATTGTATGATTTAACTTCAATGGCCCTAGAAGTGGTTTCAAATGCTACTGTATGGTCCCTAAGATGTAATAAAATGAGGATGTTTTAGTAGATCCTACTATATTCAACAGTGGATGGCTAAGTTCTGCATGCATAATCCTCCGACGTTCGAGGGAACGTTCGATGTACAAAGGTGGGGGATTGGATCAGCAGACTTGAGAAGATGTTTAAGGTACAGGGTTGTCCATCTAAGAGTAAAGCACATATGGCAATCTACCAGCTAGAGAGAGATGGTGATAGATGGTGGAAGAACACAGAGCTAGTATTGTAGGCAAGGCACATTCCTATCACGTGGGAAGTGTTCCTTGAGCAGTTATATGGGAAGTATTTCCCCTAGTTTGTACAAGATGAAGGAGAAGCAGAGTTCCTTGTGCTGAGACAAGGAGAAAAAGAATCTTTTGATGAGTACTTAGCAAAGTTCATTCGTCTTTCTCAGTATTCTATTTACATGCAACAGGTGAATGATGAACAGCGGATGACAGAAAGGATGATTAAGGGATTGGATGCTACTCTAAAAGACAAGATAACTCCCTAACAGTACAACCAATTTAATAAAGTAATAGAAGTTTGCAGGATCATTGAGAAAAGCCTGAATCACCGGATGCTGATGAGATCAGTGAGCAGAGAGACTGCTGCTCCTAAGAGAACTAACCATAATAGAAATGTAGCCAGTGGCAATGGCTATAATAGGAAAAGGAAAAGATAGTGGCAGTAGAACAAGAAGCCTAACAGAGGGAATTTTAGAGGCAATGCAGATACTAGAAACCAGAGGTATAGAGTATGCGACAAATGCGGGAAGAACCATGGAGACAGACCTTGTTTGATAGGGCAGAATGTCTATTACATATATGGGAAACCTGGACATTTCTCTAGGAATTATCCTTAGGCAGCTAATAATTAAAGGCCTCGCACTTAAGGGCGAGTGTTTGCAATGACAAGGGAAGAGGTACAAAGGTCACCTGAGATGATCCAAGGTATCATCTATCTCAATAATCATGTTGTGATTGCTATGTTTGATTCAGGTGCAAGTCATTCCTTTGTTTCTTATAAATGTGCTAAACATTTGGGCCTTACAATTAGCAAGCTGCATTATGCCATATGTGTCACAACCCCTATAAATGCTAATGTAGTTATATCAGATGTCTGCCTAAATAGTATCATTCGATATGAATGTTGTTGCACTACTTTTGACCTAATATACATACCATTTCATGAAATTGATATGATAATTGGATTGAATTAGTTATCTGCCAATAATGTAATGCTAGATTGTAAGAACAAAACTCTAGTTCTTTGTCCACAGCTACAGATGTGAATCCAGAAGTGAAACTGAATTTCCTGATAGAGGCTCAGGCAAATAGTTGTATACGGAAAGGATGTAAGGGATATATGGTCTTCTTTTATGTTCAAGTAGAAGTGGAAGAAGGAATTAAAGCAATTCTAGTGGTCAAAGATTTTCCCAAAGTCTTTCCAAAGGAGATTCAGGGATTACCTCTAGAGCGAGAAGTAGAGTTCGCTATTGATATTGTACCTGGAGTTAGACCAATATCTAAAGCCCCATATCATATGGCTCCCAACAAGATGAATGAGTTGAAGAAACATATAGAGGAGCTTCTAGAGAAGGGTTTCATCTGACCTAGTATTTCTCTATGGGGTGCTCTAGTGTTATTCGTTAAGAATAAGGATGGTAGTCTCAAATTGTGCATTGACTATCGGGAGTTGGATAAGAATACAGTTAAGAATAAGTACCCTCTTCCCTGAATTGATGATTTGCTAGACTAGTTGGTTGGAGCAAGCTTATTCTTTAAGATTGATCTGAGATCAGGCTATCACAAACTCAGAATCAAAGTAGATGATATTGCAAAGACTGTGTTCAGGACTCTATATGGTCATGTCAAATTTCTAGTGATGCCCTTTGGTCTGATGAATGCACCTACAATTTTCATGGATTATATGAACCAGATCTTCAGGCCTTATCTAGATCAGTTTGTGGTAGTTTTCATTGATGATATTATGGTGTACTCTAAATTTACTGAAGAGCATGAAGATCTTAAAGAGAAACGACTCTATGCTATGCTTAGTAAATGTGAGTTTTGGCTACAAGAAGTCAAATTTCTCGGCCATGTCATATCCCATTAAGGGGTAGCTATAGATCCTAGCAAAGTTGAAGCATTGCTAATCTGAGAACAGCCAAGGACAGTGACAGAGATTAGAAGTTTTCTGGGCTTAGCAGGGTATTATAGAAGATTAATTAAGGACTTTTTCCGAACTGCTTTTCCATTAACTAAGCTAACCAGAAAGAATCAGCAGTTCAAGTGGGATGAGAAGTGTGAGGCTAGTTTTCATGAACTAAAGCAGAGATTAACCACGACTCCTATGCTGATTATTCCAGACCTAACTTAGACTTATGTAGTTTATACTAATGCTAGTAAGTAGGGGTTGGGATGTGTGTTGATGCAGCAGGGATGAGTGGTAGCCTATGCTTCTCAGCAGTTAAAACCACATGAAGAGAACTATCCTACTCATGATATGGAGCTTGCAGCGATAGTTTATGCTTTCAAGATATGGAGACATAACTTGTACGGAGCTACCATAGAGCTTTATTATGACCCCAAAAGCCTAAAGTACCTACAAGATCAGACAGAATTGAACATGAGGCAATGGAGATGGATGGAATTTCTGAAGGATTATGATTTCTAGATTAAGTACCATCTAGGAAAAGCTAATGTAGTGGCCGATGCCTTAAGCAGAAAGGTGGTGCAGGTTGCTAGTCTCATGATCAAAGAGTTGGAACTGATAGAAGATGTACGAGATTAGAGTCCTCTGTGTCAAATGCAGATAGCAAAAAGTTCTTATGGAGGAACACAGATTAAATCTTTCATAGAGGATGAGATAAAAGAGGGTCAGGAGCTAGACTTGCTGAGATTTTCAAGAGTAAGCTGGAAAAAGGGGAAACTAAGAATTTTGATGCATCCCAATATGGGTTGCTATGATTTAGAGGGCGACCATATATTCCCAATGCAATGGGATTGAGAGAGAAAATCCTAGATGAGGCACACAAAGCAAATATACAGTACATCCAGGTATGACCAAGATGTATCATGATGTTAGAAGCTTATTTTGGTGGCTTGGATTGAAGAAAGATGTTGTAGCTTATATGTCCAAATGCTTAACATGTTAAAAGGTGAAAGTTGAGCACTAAAGGCTAGCAGGGAAATTACAACCACTAGAGATACCTGAGTAGAAATGGGATAGTATTGCCATGAATTTTGTTGAAGGACCGCCCATGACTCCTACTAAGCGTGATGCTATATGGGTAGTAATTGACCGATTGACAAAGTTGGCTCATTTCCTGGCAATCAACAAGAGAGATTCTCTTGAGAAGCTAGCGAAATTGTATGTAAAGGAGATTGTTAGACTACATGGTATTTTTAGTAGTATCATATATGATAGAGATCAGCAATTTACGTCAAATTTATGGCGGCCTTTACATAAAGAAATGGACACTACTCTCAGATTTAGTATAGCTTACCATCCTCAAATAGATGGTCAACATGAGAGAACAATCTAGACGCTTGATGATATGTTAAGAGCTTGTGTTTTGGATTTCAAAGGGAGTTAGGATGTCCATATACCATTGATAGAGTTTGCCTATAACACCAGTTACTAGGCTAGTATTCAGATGGCCCCTTTTAAAGTACTTTATGGACAAAAATGCAGATCTCCCTTGTGCTGGGTGGAGTTGAGCAAAAGGAGGATGTTTGGTCCTGATATAGTAGACCAGACAGCAGCATAGATCGATAAGATTAGAAAGAGATTGTTGACGGCTCAAAGCAAACAGAAGAGTTATACTGATGTTAAGAGGAAGTTGTTGGAGTTTGAAGAAGGAGAGCATGTATTCCTTAAGTTAACTCTGATGACAGGAGCTGGACGATCAATTAAAGTGAAGAAGCTGCATCCTAGATACATTGGGCTATTTCAGATCCTCTCAAGAGTAGGATCAGTGGCTTACAAGTTAGCTCTTCCTCCACATCTCAGCAAAATTCATGATGTGTTCCATGTTTCCCAATTAAAGAAGTATGTTCTAGATACATCACATGTGATTGAGCAGGATGATATTGCACTGCGAGATGACCTAACTTATCAAGTTGGATCAGTACAGATTGTAGATAGAAAGGTAAAATAGTTGCAAAATAAGCAGATTCCTCTAGTTAAGGTGGTCTGGAAGGGATTAACAGAGAATGAAGCCACCTGGGAAGCAGAGGAAAGGATGAAAGAAACATAACCTGGACTATTTTCTTAGTACATGTAATATAAATTTTGAGGACAAAATTTATTTTAAGGGGGAGAGAAATATCATATCCCCAATTTTCTTACGTGATATAGCTGTACAGTTTATCTGCAGTGGATATGAGATTCTTTGAATAAACTGTATCAGATTGAGAAAGGAAAGGGAAGGATCAATAACTAAGGAAAGAATAGGGACCAAATGAAAATAGAAAAGCTTGAAAGCAAAAAGTGAAAGTAGAAGAAAAAGGAAGGACCTAAATGCAATTAATAAAAAGTTCAGGGACTAAAGTGCAATTATTCAAAAGTTGAGGGACCTAAATGTAAATATGGAAAAGTTGAACTGAAAAATACTCAAAAAAGCCCGAAATCAAATTATACCCAAATTTTAGTAGTATATAGATAAAGTTGTTCCGGTCTGTTTAAGGAGTCACAGAATTTTGATTTGAGATTCCGATTAATTGACTTCAGAATTAGATGAAACTTTACAAGAAATTCATATATTTAATGTAAGAATTTATAAAATTGACAGGGTTAGAAAATGAATCCTATAGAATCCATATGGGATTTTATAGTGAAATAAAATACCCGATAAATAGGATCGGGAGAGTTGTATTGTGAATTGGGCCAAAAAGGTAATACAGGCAATAAGCCAATATTAAGGCCCAAATGGTGCCATCATGAGACCATTAAGGTGATTCAGTTAAGTGGGCCAGAGACCAGGGCAGTCCAACAAAAGTGTAAAATTACGAAAATGCCCATGGATGCCCATACTGTACCAGTGATGGATGGAGGTCATTTTGGTCATTATGGACAGGCCAAAAACATGGCACATAGTATAAATATGATTAGTTAGTGCCAGTACATGCCATAAGGCAATACCAAGAGGGTGAAATGACAATTATGTCCTCAGGGTCAATATAATACAAGAAAAGACACTAAGGGTATTTTGGTCATTTCTCAAGGGATGGATGCCAGATAAATACTCAGTCTAATATTTTCAATGGTATGAGAAGCCTAGACATTAATTTCTAGGATAGAATACATATGCTGGTATATTATTAAAAATTAGGAATAGAACACAGTACAGTTGTTGTCAACTGCTCTGATCGGTACCGGATTAGACAGAAAATTTTCCAGAAGCTTCCTTACATGGGAATCATGCCACATACCCCTATTAGGTGTCCCATGAGCTGTCCCTTATGATGTCATAATTATTCTTTTTGTAAAAAGTTAAATTCAAGATTAAATGTGAACCCTTAGATCAAATGATACACAAAACAATCTTGGCCATCCATTTCAACCCAAATTTCTCTATAAATCCCCCTAATCAGATGACTTCAGTATGCATGGTGAACCATAGGTAAACTCTTGCAAAATTCCATTCAACCAAGAAATAAGCACACAAAGTGAAGTAACAATCAAGGTAATCATCTCCCTTGATCTTGAGATTTGTTTTAGCAAGTTAGCTCATGGTTTTAAGGGGTTTTCATGCTATATTTTCCTTATGGTTGATGCTGGAAGTGCTGCTCATATATGGTTAAAATATGAGTTTTATGTTATGGATAGTTTAGATAAGCTTAAACAAGCTAGAATCATGTGGTATAAGCTTGGAAATTCAAGTATGTTTGGATTTAGGGTTTTGTTTTCTTGCTGGTACTGTGCATGACACTGTTAATATGATGGAATTTCATGATTTTGATGCTTCCAATGAGTTTAAAATGGAAAATTCTGTGGGGATAAAGTAGGAGAACAAGTATTGGAATCAAAATGTGAATTTTTAGGAATCAATGGCTTCACTTCGGTTTGGTACTGTAGCTACTGAAGTGTTTTGATTTTTGAAATTCTAGTTTCATATTTGGATTCTACATGAAAAATGATGTGTAAATGAACCATGAGAATTTATTTTGGAAAGATGGAAGTAAGAAACAGAAAGTAGAGAAAGAAAGAGAGTTAGTGAAAACCTAGTCTTGGATTTGGTTTCAAGTTGAGTTCTAACTTGATATTACTTTGTAATGGCTAGGTTTTGATATTTATGAAGGCAGGAAAGCACCTTAAGAAGACCTTGACAAGAATAGCTAAGAGTTAGCAATAATACCTAACTATAACTCATGTTTGTTTAATTGTTTGCTTGCTTATTGATTATGGTGTTTGGTTGAGCATGAGAATGTGTCATCATGTTGATGATGATGTATGAATGATTGCAACTCCTTGCAAGTTATGTCATGGCAATATGCATGTTATAGTTTGCTTATGTACCATTATGAAGTAGCTCCTATCTCATAATAACATGTTAAGCATCCAATTAATCATGCATGATATTATGGTTTGTGTAACTTGCTATTAGGATTTCCATGAAATCTCATTCCTTCCATATGCATAACCATGTTATAAGTGCTAGAACTTCACAAGGAAAAAGGATAAACATAGATGGATGAGTTTGTGTAATAAGTTACAATACTTACTTGACCTTATGGAAGCATATGATAGCATGTATGGATGAATGGTGTATGACTCTGTATTTTTTGATTGAGGCCGTGATGGTGTTATGATGGTTAGGATGCCTTAATCAATAAGTTTTAACCTGATATTTGGCATGACTAAAGCTAAGATACAGATCTTTAAATGAACACCAAGAACGCCTCATTTGGTTAAGAATCCGAATTGTTATGATTTTCCAAATTGGTAACTAAGATCTGGAATTGAGATAAAACGAGTGTTAAGAGGCAGTGACGTTCATACAATGATTTTATATACCAAATGAATGAATTTTTCTATGAACTTTTATGAGCTTAAAGAGGACGTCTAGAGCTTCAAATCCATAGGTAACACAGTTCATTTGGATAAGTAATGAAACAGAAATGAATTTTTAAAATTAGGGTAAAGAAACTGGAACTTCCAGATTTTACCAAATAAACAGTGATTTTAAACGAATAAACTGATTTCGTGTGGATAAGAAAACCTCAGTTTCATATTTTTCCTCAAAGATCTATGAAAGAGCTTTCATTAGAAATTGGAACCACATTATTTTGATTTTTCTACAATTAATTATGAATTTTCAAAGTAGGGTACATGTTCTAGAATCACCAAATGAAAAGTAAAAGTGAACAGTATCCGAGCAATTCTTTTGGAAATGAATGATTTCAAAGCAAATGATCATGAAATTGGTTCCAGTAACTTGTAATGGAGTATAATTAAGGTTAAAAGTAAGGATATGACATCACGCATGGCGTTTAAGACAAGGGGGAGGAGAAGATTTTTGTCATGTGATCTTATCTTAAGTTGGCTTGGTAGGTAAGTTTAATGTAAGACCAATTATGAGCCATTAGATCAAATAGTGCACAAAATGATATTGGCCATTAATTTTCCATGAGTTTTTTCTATAAATACCCCCAATTTCTAATGCAAAACTGTGGCATGAGAACCCTTGGGGAGGCTATGTCAAAATGAAGACTCAAGCCAAGACAAAGAAGAATCCAAGATCCAAAGTTCCAGTAAGCTAGAGATTAAAGGTAACCATTATATCCTAGCCTATTTTTCTTTGATTTGGGGGCTTGAACTTAGAGTTTTTATGGAAGAAAGTTGAGTTTTCTCTAAGGTGTATATGCTTTCCAAAACCTTAGATGAAAGGAGAAAGAAAAAATTAAAGTTAGAGATATGTGATTGAAGCTTAAAGAAGTTAGTTAAGGGATTGGTCGTTGAATCAAGTTGATATTCTTGACTTTGCCATAGTTGAACCATTTCAGTTTGCACTATTCATTATATAAGGAGATGGAATTTCAATGATCTAATGCTTCCATTTAATTTATATGATGATTTTGTGTAGGATTGGATAGGTTTTGAACCTTGGAAGCATTGTAATTCCAAGTTGTAGATTTTGAAGTTCTTCTCTATCACTGTTCACTCATATGAACAGTGATTGGAATTTCATGATTTTGATGTTTCCAATGGTTTTAAAATGAAAAGTTGTGTGGGATAAAGTAGAGAAATAAGTATGAGAAGCATTGGAATCAAAATGAGAAATTTTGGAAGAATTATGCATGTTTTACAAATATGTCCAGAAGAGTGCATATGAGCTGGAATTTCATGATTCTAAGCTCATAAATGAATTCAAAAGGTGAAATTGTGTAGGGTAAAGTCAAGACATCAATTGGTTCAAAAGCCAAGTCCATTAGTTAAGATTAAGGAAAGTTAATGTAGTTAAATGAGCTCAATGTTCAAGATAAAATTAGATTATAATGGATGAATGATTGTGATGTTAGGATTTGATTTTTAACTACAGCCACACAACCAAGAGAAGTAAGAAGAAAGAGGCAAAGTTAAAGTGAAAGAAATCAAGCAATTGAGGTAGTAAACTTATCCTAAACTTGTAAGTATTGAATGTTATGCTTAGTTCTGCTATGGCTTTGTTGAATTGTGTTACATATGACACTGTTGAGCACACTTTCCTATAATTTGTCCACTTATATCTGAAGTCCATGAAATTTGATAAAATTTCAGATAACTTTTAGACTATCAGATAAATATCTGCTGTATGGAGCCTTAATAAAATTTTTATATCATGTCAGATTAACCAGCATATCTTCCTCTATTTACTGATAGAATATGAGACTGAAACACTTATGGGCAGTTCTAACCCTTTTTGGGCTGATCTTTCTATAATTACAATTTTTCCCTTGACCTTTTTACTTAATTACATTTAAGTCCCTTAACTTTTGAAAATTATCACTTTTGGCCAAATCTTGTTTCTACTTTAACTTTTGGCCTTTAACCTTTTATAATTTTTGTTTTAGTCCTTCTCTTTCTTCAAGACTCATCTAACCTTTATCTTCTCTTCTGATCTTCGTCATAATCCTTTCCAAACCTCTTTCCACTATCAGTACTATACGGATAGGGAAAAATTGGGATATGACATTTATACCCCCTTAAAATAAATTTTGTCCTCAAAATTTACTCAATACCTTAATGATGAATTGGGGTATCTATCTCTTATCTTTTATCTTGACATCTTAGCTTAGTACTTCCCATATCTGTAGATCTTCATATCTTTGCTATGATCATTCTTCTGTTCTGAATCAACTCACTCAGAGTTGAACTCCAGTACATTCTATTACTTTCTTGCTATGCATCTATCTACTTATGGACTTCTCACCATACCAAACTTGTGAGTAGTGTCTAATTCTTTCATATTAAACTCTCTCGAATACTACTATTTTCAGGAGTTTCTATTAATAATTCATCATACTTCTTAGAGCAATCATTTATGACTCATGTGAGTATCTAGTGGTATTCTCTGACCATCTGCACACTTTAACTCTCATTCTTGTGACATCATGCATTCGTATCATTTTTAATAACTCATCATAATACAGAGAGAGGACTTATATCATTATTCTTTCTTTCATTGCTCTACTGCTAAACAGGAGCATATAGGAGCACATACTCTAACATGCATAATGCCTGGCCAGTATGCTGCAGGACTACCTACCTGCACATAAATGCAAAGCTCTAACATCAGAGCTCAAGCATTCCTACTTTTAATATGCACAGCTCTAACACTCGGAGCTTTAGCATATTCTACAAATATAACATAACATAGCATAACATAATGCCTGGCATTTTATGCAAGGAGTGAAAGCTCTAATTTGCTCTTTAACCTGTAACTTATCATTCAAACATCTTCTCCCTTACAAAAAGGGAGCCTCTCTATTTGTTTATAGAGCAAGCTATAAAGCCACTTCATATTGTACTTCTTAACATATCTCTCATAATATAACTCATTACATACTTTTCATAACATATCTCATTTCATCTCTTTTATGTCATAAAATGGCATATCTGGCCAAATCTAGCTATATCATAGTCCATCTTTCAAATCCATTTCATTTGTACTTGACATAAGGGTTCTAGTATCTTATTATTCATAACCCTTTCTAGCTTTTCATAGTTCTTTCTATCATTTTACATAGCTTTGTGCATATATACCAATTTCTATGGCATTTACACATTTTTTCATCACTTCCTAGGCGGTCACCCATCATTGGACTACCCTTGCCTGAGCACGCTTAACTGAAATGTGTAGATAAAAATCTAAAGCACTGGTGCTCATAGGATCCAACCCTGGTACTTTACTATCTTTGACCCACCTTATATTATCTCTCTTGGGTCTATCTGGCCTTCTAATCTCTTTATCCTCATCTGGAGGATCTACTTGTCTCTTATTTTCTATAATCTCATTATAAGGATCTCTTCTCATATCTTACGTAATATTCCCATAAATCCTTGGGACTCAGGATTAACAACTTTAACTTTGACACTGAGTTCCTGTTACGTGTAAGAAGATTCTGAGTTCAGTCCCTAATAGTAATAAGGCTATCTGCAACTAACATCATGGGTACTCTCTCTGTTATAAGTTAACTAACTTGTGAAGCTTTTATACCTTAACTTTTCTTTGGTATTTGTCCTTCCAAAGAAATACTATAGTTATGGCCCATTACTTTCTTGCTCTAGGCTAGGTCTACTACGACCCTCGGGATCTACTGCAATCAACCGTAAGCCTCTTCAGGATCTAACTACGACCCTGTGAGCTATACTAGGATCTAACTGCAATTCTCTGGAATCTACTGCGATTCTGTTGTACTGTATTCTCATCTCTGGAAGACCTAAACCAATGGACAAAGTTACAAGGTTAGTCACTTTCACATAGTTGGTAACTCCACAAATAATTCCCAAAAAATGATCACATAAGCCAATATGATATATTAGGACTTTACTCATTTCCTCTATCACTCAGGAACTTCTTATATCATTTTCATACTTTATAACTTTACCATATCCATTACTGCAGAGAGCTACACAGGCTCTACCATGCATATGTCTATCATTATCTATTCATCTCATCTGAAGAATATTACTCTACATGAGCTATACTGTCCATCTCTTGGTTTCATTTCAAAAGTAATCTTACTATATCGCAAGAGCAATCTAGCTCTATTGCAACAACATTAACTTATATAACTCAGAATTTGCTCCTTCTTGGGGCCACATCATTCATACATCTTACCCCTACTGAAGGGATATATCCTGAGTATCATGATCATTTATTTGCAGATCCACTATTAATCCTCATCTTCAATCTTATTGACTATCACTGTTTGATAATAATTTCTCTTTATACTCTTTGGGACTTAACTAGCTAACTATCGTGTTTAGCCCTTTACTATTGTTTCATCCTTACCAAGTTGAATTATTTAATTGCATGTCGTAGGGCATGGGAGCAACATAACTTTCTCATCATATCTACTCTACCCTGCATGTAATGTAAAGGGGAGTATTCATTCATCATAGCATACTCAACATGCATAATATGCAAGGAGATGCAATTAAGCATTCTCTAACATGCGTGACATCTCATGACAACTGCAAGGAGATGTAATTTCTCATCATAACTTATAGCAACATAAGCAATATCATTATTACATAATTTGATCCACTATCCCTTTATGCAAACTGCAACCAAATAATTAACTAGGTAAATTTTAAAGCATTATGTCCCTTTATCACCTTAACTACCAGGTCCTGATCATCTATTCGGGAATCTGAGTCATTTACTTGTTCACTTAAGATGCCACTTCACCCTCTTATTATGGAATAGACTCAACCCTTCTTTACTCTTTCTCACATAGGGAATAGGGGAGTCACTTTATCTTTAAGACTGTGGCACCTTTACTTTCTTTAAACCTCATAAACTTCTTTTTTGTATCTTACATATATTTCTTTCTACTAATCCTCAAGCAATTTCTGAGGCAATTTATCTTACTAGGCCATATGCATTCTTATCATAACATTTCTTGTCGCCTGTAAGACTTTTATATCTCTAGCCTGAAGGACTTATGTGTCCTTGGCCTCATGGTAATCTATTTGTAATCTATAACTGAGTCAGCTGTTTTATTTCAGCTAACTAAGGAAAGGTCTGGCTCATATCTTTATGTCATTAAACTTTTAAGTTTTCCCTTATCCTCCTATATTACTAACATATGAGAAAGTAACTCTTATTAAGCCTTAGGGTTCATATGAATGAACTCGGTTAAGTATCCATCAAAAGAGTTTTCTTTCCTTAGCTCTAACCCTTAGCCTCATGCTCACCTCTTTCTAATTAAGAGGAATGCTTCTTTTAAACTCTTTGAGAAAAACTTCTCAAGTGAGCTAATCAATCTCCATCTCATATGGAGTAGCTTATGTGTCTCTTTGTATCATCCTTAACTCTTTATGTCTGTCAGTCTCAGTCTACTCTGGACTAGACTATAATTCTTTTCTGGTCTGTCTCTAGATCCTGACCAATTTAGGTCACTTGGATCTCATTCATCACCTAACCTTACTATTTCTGTTCTCTAGGGCAGAGCGTTAGGTTACTATCTCTTCACGATAGAATCCCTCTGTATTGGGAACATTAACTTTCTATCTGTTAACCATCACATCTTTATCCTTAAGCCATATATTAGATCATTCTTAGGTAAGTCTCATTCTAACTTCTCATTATTCTTTTCTATAAAGACTAGCTGCACAAAGTCTTTCATACTGTAGATCAACTCGTGATGATCATATGGAGGATCTACTGTTGCACCTCTTCTTAAACTGATATTCTGTATCTTAGTGCTTTGTACTGTTTAACTTGCCTATACTCTGTACTAAACCTCTAACTGATAAACTTCAGTGAGGTTGGCATCTTTAGTTTCATGACACTTGTCTTACTATCATCTCATACCAGTCCTCTAAAGTATATTAGGTTAATTCCCTCTATTGTATGTATGTTTATCATTCTTGCTATGGCATTAAGGAATTGCATGTAAACTGTCTGTTCGTAATCTCTATTTATGTCCATCCCTTTACTTGAACTGAGTAAGTCACCCTCCGCAGCTTTCTTCATACCAATATGGTCAACACTAACTGTCTTTAAAAAAGAAGGCTAGGGTTGACTAGGACCAGGAACATTCCACTAATCTTTCTCTATGAAGTCACATATTCCTGGGGACTGTTATCTATTACTCATAACAACTCTGTCCTCAAACTCTGGTAGAGGAGGAATAATATCTGGTCTACCCATAATCCAGTACCAATACTCAACTTTCTCAGTCTTAATCTGTCCTCTCATAAGAAGAATAGAACTTACATCAGGGCTAGAGAGCACTCCAATTTACTCATACTGTGTAAAGTCACTAGACTCCATATTAACTGGTGCATATTAGGCTTCAGGCTACATCTTTTCATGACCTCCAGACTGCATGTTTGAGTCTACAGAGACATCTATGGAACATTCTACTGTAGACTTCCTTGACTGGTCCCCTATACTCTCATCTGAACTCTCTTCATTGTGTAAGGGATGATCAAAGTTTGGATGTACACCATGTCCATACATCACTACTGGCCTGAGGTCTTCCTTATTAACTGAAGCCTCTGACTTAACTTTATGGACTATCGTATCTACTCCTACAATATTTGCTTAATTAAGCAATGTTAACCATTCCATAACATACCCTAACTTAACAAAACACCCACTGTCTAGGGTTAGGGTATGGGAATAATCTCATATTAGTCCATAAATAATATATTCATAGCATTTCCTAAGCCAGAATCCTTTGCTTTGATACCAAAATGTAACATCCTTACTTTCATATGTCTTAGGGACCATTCAGTAGCATTTAGAACCACTTACAAGACCTTGAAAGTCCATTAGTCAAATCTGGAATTTTACTCTTTCTTGGGTTACTGTTCATATGGTATTCCAGATTACGCAACAAACTTCAAAAAATCATAATTAATTATAGAAAACGCAAAATGAAGTGGTTCAGAAAGCTACATGAATATGAAATCTTCTAATTTAAGGAAAAAATAATTTTTAGACCAAATGATTAGCCAATTAATACAGTTATTCGTTAAATTTTACTATTCATTTGGTCAAAAACTCTGGAAACAGATTCTGGTCCCTTACTTTGAAAATTCATTTCTCTTGATATACAAATCTAATTGAAACATTCTACCTATGAATTTAAATATATGGATGTTTACTACATGCTCATAAAATTTCATGAATTAATTCCATCATTTGCTAGGTCAAACTGAAGCCACAACAACACTGCTTCAGGACCTACATTTTTACCATTTCATTTTCCTTCCTTTTACTTTCAATAATTGTTTCAGTATACATAAGCTATCATATAAACTTCTTAATATTCATATACATCATGTACATATACCATAAGTATTTCAAATAGTTTCATCACATAAATAGATACTTTACATGGCTTTGACATACATGGAAAGTGCATAGCATATGCTAACATCTTAAATACTTCACTTTTCTTCTTCCATGCTTTAGCTCCTCCATGAATACATTATCCATCATGCTTGACCTAAATTGGTTGGTTATGGGAGAGTGAGATTCTGGGGAATCTCAGTAGAAAACATTACCACTTAAATATGCATGATATGTAGTTTCATTAAATTTTCTTTGGTTAGTGACATGCCATCATGCTATATACTTTTACATAAAGTGAATGGCCATGGAAAACATATGATTCACAATACATTCAACATCATTTATCATGCCACAACATCATTCAAACATCATGTACATGTCAACACATAAGCATACCACATCAAGCACATAAAGAGGTAAGTTTACTACCTTGCACTTAAGCTTTCCTCTTGAGCTTTTGCACTTCCTCCCTAGCTTTCCAACCATGAAGCCTTTATGTCAATCACTTCCCAACATCTTCTTGGATGTTTCAAGGTCCTAAACACATTCATATTCATCACATAACTCATTAGGACCCATGAACTCTAACAATGTTCAAGTCTACTTTATTACATTCTTTAGTATCACAACTTTCTCTAATCTTCACTAATGGACTTGGCCTTTGAATCAATTGATGTCTTGACTTTAACCTACACAATTTCATCTTTTGAATCCATTTATGAGCTTAGAATCATGAAATTCTAGCTCCTTCATGGCCTGCTGTACAGAACTGAACATAAGCATACAATTATTTCAAAAATTCTCATTTTGATTCTAATGCTTCCCATACTTGTTTATCCACTTTGCCCCACACAACTTTTGATTTTAAAACCATTGGAACCATCAAAATTATGAAATTCCAATCACTGTTCATGAGAATGAACAGTAACCATAAGGAATCTCAAAGACTATAACTTTGAGATTTTAATGTTTCCAAGGTTCAAAACCTTACCAATCATACACAAAATCATCATATAAATTTAACGAAAGCATTAAATCATTGAAATTCCATTTCCTTCAGTCATGAATAGTGCATACCAAACAGGGCACACCATGGCAAAGTCAATAATATCAACTTGATTCAACAACCAATCACTTAACTAGCTTGTTTAAGCTTCAATCATAAGTTTCTAACTTTAATTTCTTCTTTCCCCTTTCATCTATGTTTTTTGGGCAGCACCTCCCCTTAGATAAAACTCAAATTTTCCCCCATGAAAACCCTAAGTTCAAGCTCCCAAATCAAAGGAAAATAAGCTAGAAGAGATTGCTTACCTTTAATCTCTAGCTTGCTTGAACTTTGGTACCTTGATTCTTCTTTGTCTTGGCTTGAGTTTTCATTTTGCAAGAGTTTCCCCAAGTGTCCATGAGCTTACGGTTTAGATGCAGAATGGAGGGTAATTTATAGAAAAATCTAGGTGGAAATCAATGGCCAAGATTGATTTGGTTACTATTTGATCCAAGGGCTCACATTTAATCTTGGATTTTACTTTTTCATAAAGCAAATTGTGACATCATCATGACATCACAAGGGACACCTCAAGGGACACTTCATGGGCTTATGTGGCGAAATTATCATGGTAGGAAGCTTCTGGAAAAATTCCAGTCTAATCTGGTATCGATTGGAGCAGTTTCATAGCAACCAGACTATTTTCTGTTCCTAATTTTTATAATATACCAGGATATGTATTATGTCCTAGAAATCAATGTCTAGGCTTCTCACACCATTGACATACTTGTACTGAGCCATAACTTAATTACAGATCCCTTGGGAAATGACCAAAATATCCTTTGTGTCCTTTCTTGCACTATTGACCCTAAGGGCATAGTTGTCATTTTACCTTTTTTTGTACTACCTCAGGGCATATACTAGCTCAACTAATCATATTTATACCATGTGCCACATTTTTAGCCTATCCCATATGACCAAAATGCCCTTCATCCATCTTTGGTACAACATGGGCATCCAGGGGCATTTTCGCAATTTTACACTTTTTCTGGACACTGGCCCCTTCTACTTATGGACTGGTACCCTGGGTTTTGGGCCATTCTTGACGTCATCATGGGCCTATATATGAGGTCATCTGATCTCATTCTATCTAGGCTTACATACCGATAAATTTCATTATCGGATCACGGGTGTTATTAAACTCCCGTCAAAATTTACTAATATGTGAATAACTTGTTATACAGAACTTCATCCAGAGTTCTGTCTGATCCAAGACATCTGACACTATAGGGCATACTTTTCTGTAATTTGCCCACTTATATCTGAAGTCCATGAAATCTGATAAAATTTCAGATAATTTTTAGACTATCAGATAAATATCTGCTGTCTGGAGCCTTAATAAAATTTCTATATCATGTCAGATTAACCAGTATATCTTCCTCTATTTACTGATAGAATATGAGACTAAAACACTTATGGGTAGTTCTAACCCTTTCCAAGCTGATCTTTCTATAATTACAATTTTTACCTTGAACTTTTTACTTAATTACATTTAAGTCCCTTAACTTTTGAAAATTATCACTTTTAGCCCAAATCTTGTTTCTACTTTAACTTTTGGCCTTTAACCTTTTCTAATTTTTGTTTTAGTCCTTCTCTTTCTTCAAGACTCATCTAACCTTTATCTTTTCTTCTGATCTTCATTATAATCTTTTCCAAACATCTTTCCACTATCAGTACTGCACAGATAAGGAAAATTAGGAATGACAATTCTAGATGCTGAGATGCGGGGGCATGATACTGATGGCTAGGACTGCTAAAACATCATTTGATATATGTTCCTTCTATTACCTTATTCTTCTTGGTACTAGGGCTTCAATCTTTCCATCATTTCTTGCGATCGAGCTAGCTTAACATCCTTATTAAGGTATGATGCTGCTATTCTGTTTGGCATATTTCTTAAGGATTTTCCCTTGGTCAG
Organism: Leucaena leucocephala; assembly: GCA_037074615.1. NCBI lineage: Eukaryota > Viridiplantae > Streptophyta > Magnoliopsida > Fabales > Fabaceae > Leucaena > Leucaena leucocephala. The sequence goes on from CM073527.1 coordinate 5,903,641, forward strand.
GTAAAGGACCTCGTACTTTAGTACAGAGGTCTTAATTAGCTCTATGACCATAGACTAAATCATGAGCTAGGAGGAGTATAAGTAATTAGTGGAGTGTCAACTTGAGGGCTAATGGCATATTTGCGCTCAGTCCCTTGCTTGTTAGGTCTAGTGTCTTCAAAGATTTCTTTCTTGTTATTGGTAAAGGACATTTCCCTTACTATTAAAGTGGTAAGTGAGGGCTTTATTAGATGCAGAAAATAGACTTTAGGAAAGTGGTTAAGGTAGCTCAGCTGTTAGAGCAAAGGACTAAAAATCCTTGTGTCAGTGGTTCGAATCCACTTCTAAGCGAGCTTTGGGTCCAAAGAACAGGTAGCGGGAGTGAGCCAGATTTAGAAATTCAAGTAAAAGAGGAAGCTAAAAAATGTGAGCACTCCTATACTATATGGCTTTTTGGTAAGGGTGGCTTACTGGAGGCAAATTTTATAAAAAAGCGGTTGATTACTTGATTTAGTTTTTACATCCTATGCCCAAAAGGATGAGCGAGTTGAGCTTGAGTGTTCATTGATTAGGTGGATCTATATGTTGGGTTATAATAGGTATAGTGTAGTCTAGTTAGCGCATCTATTTTGGGTATAGAGGGCCATAAAGGAGACCCATAGTGGTGTCATATAAGTGTCCATAAAGCAACAAAAATTGTCATTTGATTAAAAGAATTTTATATGGATTATTAAATAAATAAAAGAAAGGAAATTTCTAAGGAAACTTCTAGTGTTATAGGTGGCATGGTGAGGTGTATCATTGGGTCCCACTTAGCCTAAACTTGTGCCACATAAAAGCCATATGAGGAAGAAGAATTGATGTATGTGATATATTATAATAAAATAATATAAATATTATATTAAGCTTAATTACTTTGGAAACTAATTAATGATAGTAAAGCTTTAAGGGTTGTAATCATTAGAGGTTAAAGGGGTAGATTAGTCTTTGGAACTCCAAAATTGGGCTATAAATACCCCATCCCTTCTCTTCAAATGGCACCATATCTTAGTCTTGGGGAGATGCTGCAAAAATTTCTTTTGAAGTTAAAGGAAGACAACCAAATTTGGAACAACAATAAGGTATTGTTCCTTTGAATTTTAGATCTTGCCATGGAAGGATTTATCTAAGATTTGAATGGTTTAATGGCAATATCTCTTCCATAAATTGCTGTTGGATGTGCTGCCATATTATAGGAAGAGGAAGAGTATGAATTTTATGTTATGTATAAATTAGATAAGATTAAACAAGCTAAAGTCAAGTGAAAATAACTTGGGAATTCAAGTATGCATGCAATTAGGGTTTTAGGTTCACTTCTGCCACTGTATGGATCACTATTCATATGTAAGGATTTCATAATTTTGATGCTTCCAATAGGATTAAAATGAAAAATTGTGTGGGATAAAGTGGAGAGATAAGTATTAGTAGCATTAGAATCAAAATGGGAATTCTTGAAAAAATAAAGAGGGTATGTTCAGTTCTGTACATTATGCTAAGGAGGAATTTGAATTCTACATGAAAAATAATATTGAAATGGACTGTGAGAATTTATTTTGGAAAGGTAGAAGTATAATACAAAAAATGGACAAATAAATGAAACTAGTGAAACCTAGACTTGGATTTGTCTTGAAATCAAGTTGTGACTTGTAATGTTTTGTAATGTCTAGGTTTTGATATTTGTTTGAAAGGAGACCACTAAAAGAGGAGCTTGTCAAGGATAGCATAAGAGGTAGCAAGAATACCTAACTATAATGTTGTACTTGTTTGATTATGTGCTTCCTTGTTCATTGTATTTTTGGTTGAGCTTTAGATGATGTTATGATGATGATAGATGAAGGGATACAACTCCTTACTATATATGTCATATCAATATGAATGTTAGAAATTGCTTATATATGATCATGAAATAGCTCCCATATCATGAGAACATGTTAGGTATTTAATCAAGCATGCATGATATTATAGTTTGTATGACTTGCTATTAGGATTTCATTGAAATCTCACTCTTTTCAAATAAATAACTATGTTTAGGTGCTAGTATATCAAAAGGAAAGGAATTGGATGTAGATGAATAATTTTGTGATATGTCATATTAATGATCCTAGACATAATAGAACAAGTTGACATGTTGTGATGCAATGTCAACTGGAGGTAGTGACCTTACTTTACATTTTAAATATCTTAAAGGAGGAGTTATGACTTGAAATTTGGCACGAATATAGATAAGATATAAAAATTTAAATGGACATAAAGAATGCCACAATTGGTTAAATGGATATAAAATTTTAAATGGACATAAAGGAGGAGTTATATTCATTTAGACAATGAAACCTCAATTTTATATTTTCCCTCAAAGTTTAATGAAATAGCTTTCCACATAAATTTGAATCACTTCATTTCAATTTTTCTAGATTTAATTATGAGTTTTCAAATTTGATTTTGCAATCTGGAATTTCCAGGTAAATAATAATTGCAATTTTAATTTTTTAAGATTCACTCTTTCAATCTAAAAAGATCTAAAAGTGGTTCAAACTACTTCCAATTAAGCCTAATTAAGGGTAAAAATAAGGACACAACATCTTGTCCTAAAAATCCTGCTCTTTTGTTGCGACAGGAAGGTTAGTTGGTCACGACGTAGATTCACAAAAGCTCGATTCTTAATATTTTGTTCAACTTTAAGCATTTTTCATATCATGCAACCCTATAAAGTATTTATCACTTGAAAATGATGAAATAAAGTCCAAATTCGATGAGAATGAAAAATCTTCAGAAATAGAAAGCATATATTAATTTCTAAGCAATTAAAACATGGTGTCTTACTTCCACAATAACAAGAGAAAGAATAAACATAAGGAAGAGATGAAAAGTATTTATCATATGCACTCAGATATGAATTTAACTCAGAAGGCTTATGAGGTGCTTCATGGGAATCATGTAAATTATGCAAAATAGAATCATACCTATCATTCAAGTCCAATAAAAGCATAATTATTGAAATGATATTTCATGGCTTCATTCATGTTAAAAGTGGCCACATGTTCTCTAACCTCCATTGTATGAAACTATACTTCATGCTTATAATGGCTTTAGAATTTTGGAGGAAAAGTCTTCCTAGGATTAAAGTGCTTTCATTCACTAGCTCACTAGATATATCTAGCATATAAAAATCATATGAGAGCACTAAATCCTTGACCTATACCAAGATATCCTCAATAATTCCCTTGGGGTATCTAATTGACAAATATGCTAATTGGAGCACTACTCTAGTATTCTGAGCTTGTTAATACCTAAAGCTAGATATACCTACCAATCCATTATATTGATAGTGGCCCTAAAATCTAATAAATCTCCCTTAATATAGATTTTTTTTATTTTGTAAGGGATAATGTAAAATCATGGGTCTTAGCACTTTACTGGTAATTCATGTTTAAAAAGGAATGACACATTAGAACTTACTTGAATTCTCTCAAGAGGCCTAAATTTCTTCTTATTAGCACACAATTCTTTTCAAGAATTTAGCACATTTAAGGTTACTCTTAAGAAATTAAACCATTAGAATATTTATTTCAAGTTTATTGAACAATATAGAAGCATCTTGTGTACGTACCTCCTTACCTATAGGATTAGAGGCTCCTTGCTTGCTTGTCTTCGCTCTTTCCTCAATATGTTTGCCTTTGCAAGTTGAATTGGGCATTATCTCATCCCTTTCTTGTAGCTTTTGCAATTCTTCTTGTGCTTGTTGTTCTCTTCTTGGCTTACTCTTTTAATCATAAGTTGCTCTTCCTTGGCACTCTTAGGCATCACAAGTTTCATCGATGAAAGTGGTGGACTCTCAATTTCTAGGTCTTATCCATCCTTATTGGATGCAACATCATCTTGGAATAGAACCTTTCTTCCTCTTTTTAATGAAATAACATTCAAAGCCTTCAGATTGATACCTATATCAGAAGGTATGCTACCATTATTCTTAGCTTGAATGCCACTCAAGATATTATAAACTTCTATCAGATGACTAGAAATGTTAGCATTATTTGAACTCAATTCTTCAATTTTTCTCTGCACATCAGCATTTTCTTTCTACATGATTTGAAGAATGGTAGCTATGGAGTTGAATTGACTATCATTTTCTTTCAACTTGTTGTTAATATGGATCATTCTACTATCTATATTGCTCATTTGTGCAGGCATGCTCTTTAATAGTTATGACGTCTCATCCGCTCTTGGTATAGCTAAAATGTGAGGTTAGGTAGGGATAATGGGCCGTGAATTGTAACATCCCAATTTTTTCCTATCTCTATAAGATTGATAGAGGAAAAAGATTATGAAGTGATTGTGATGGTAATTAGAAGAAAAAGATAATGTTTAGATAAGTTTAAGTGAAAGAAATAATGGAAAAGTAAAAAGTTATAAAGCTACATGACGTAAATGTAATTTATATAAAAGTTAAATATAGAAAATGTAAGGAATAATAGAAAAAGGGACTTAGATGGAGTTTTGAAATTTCAAGTACCAAATTGGAGTTTCAAATTTGGTAGCAAGGGACTAAAGTAGAATTTGGCAAATTCAAGGGTTAAAGTGTAATTTTACCAAATTCAGGTTATAGTTGATCATAGTAGATCCCGAGGGTCACAATAGACCTAGCCTAAGAAAAGTTACAGAGCTATATGAGTAAGTGCATAATATCTCTTTAGGAAGCTGATGACCAGGGATGATCCTCTCAAGTTGATTGAATTATGTGGAAAAAATAGGTAGAGAAAAGATAGACATAACGATTAGTCTAGCTAAATTCCTTAGATGTTAGAAATCACATCAAGATTAGAATTAGGATTAAAGTTAGGATAAAAGATTGAAAATAAAACCTAACATAGGATAGCAATAGGTAAGCACCTAAAGTAACATACAATCTCAAGAAGTGGGACATTCAGTTAGAGTTTGATTGGGGTTACTCAGATATTTCTATAAACTTTTGCATACAATACTCAGGGCCATTTTGTATTATAGGGTTACCACAAATACCAAGAGGGTGGTAGTGTTATAACTCTATCAAAAGAAATGGTATAGAGTAAGAACAACAGACAATATTATAGAGATTGCTTTCAGATCACTCTTCAAATAAGAGTTGGATCTAAAACAGATGGCTCTCAGATAGAGCTAGATTCATATAAGTTCATATTACTCATCATATAAGAGTTAGATTTGATACATATTGCTCTTTAGATAAGAGCACAGTTCAGTACAAATTGCTCGCAGTTAGAGTATAGATTTATATCAGAAGTTATGTTATGACCATAATAATAGAAAGCAATGGAAGGTGGTTAGACCATGATTGCACACAACAATTGCCAATGGTAAGCCACAATAGAGTAAGAAAGATGAGAACAAAATCCTAAGTAAGAGAGAGAAAAGTAAAGTCTTGATAGATAATAAAGGTTATAGGATATAGTTTTGAAAACAATTTTATGGGTTTGAGTCATCAACATAAAGGGAGTAGCTAACCTTGTAAGGTGTTGATTAGCTCATATAGAGAAAGTATTTATAATGTTTCCCTAATAACCTCTATTATATACAGACTGAACTTAGTTTTCTTTTAAATGAAGACAGATTCCAAGTTTAAATCTGAGTGTTGATATTCAAAGATTTCTAGAAGTATGACTGAGAATCATAGGAGAGAACCCCATATGTCTTAAGAAAAAGAAAAGTATGAGCTGATAAATCTTCTAGATGAGTATAGAGAGATTAAAAGGCTAGAAAGAGCCAGAAAAAAGGGTATAAGTCAGAGTAAAGTTAGAACATTAAGTTATGAGAAAGAATATGCTAGGGCTTAAAGCCCTATGAAGTATAAACTAGCCCTAACCTAACAGCACACTTCAATTAAGTATGATTAAGCCAGAGAAATCTAGAGATGGGTAACGTACTAGGAAGTACAATATTGAGTCACAAGCAATAGAAAGATGTTATAGAAAGCTGAAAAAGAACATTGCTAGGTAGCATAATAAAAAGAAAGAATAGTATGAGCAAAGAGGAGCAAAAGTAGAGAATAGTATCCATGCCCAATAGAGAGAGAATAATGGACACTAGTATTCCCTTGTATTAGTTCCAAGTAGAGGAATTATATAGAAAGAAATAGATAGTTTAAAGAAAAGTATTTCTTTATATAAATTCCAAGAACAATAATTGTGAATAGAGAAAAAAATAGACAGATAGATAGAAAAGTACTCCAAGTAGCTAATTGAAACCCCAGAGTATAGCGAAGTTTAGACAGTTCAGCATTAAAGAAATATACACTACTCACTAGTCCAGTATACTAAGATTTCCACAAACTTAAGTAGATATATAGATTACAAATGAAAATAGAAAGAAGTAAAGTCTGACTCTGATTGAGTTGACAAAGGAAAAAGGGAACATAGCAAAACAAGAAAGATATGAAGTTCTGTGGATGTTGAAAGCATTCTGCCAGATGCCAAGATATAAGATAAGAGATAGATGCCTCAAACCTTAATCATAAAGCAAAAGGGGATATAAAGAGGAGATATATCCAAGCTATTTTGACTAAGGTATAAATTAATTTTTCAGGACAAAATTTATTTTAAGGGTTAGAAATGTAACATCCCAATTTTTACCTATCTATATAAGACTGATAGAAGAAAAATGTTATGAAGGGATTGGGATGGTAATTAGAAGAAAAGATAATGTTTAGATAAGTTTAAGTCAAAGAAATAATGGAAAAGTACAAAGTTATAAAGTTATAAGACGTAAATGTAATTTAGACAAAAGTTAAATATATAAAATTCAAAGAAAAATAGAAAGGGACTTAAATGGAGTTTTGAGATTTCAAGTACCAAATTGAAGTTTCAAATTTGGTAGCAAGGGACTAAAGTGGAATTTGGCAAATTCAAGGGGCTAAAGTGTAATTTTGCCAAATTTAGGGGTAAAATAGTAATTATGGAAAGTTGAGCCATAAAAGGCCCAAAATTGCCTAAAAATATTTCTGTCTCACATTTTACCAGTAAATAGAGAATAGAATTCAAGTTAGGCATATCTCTTAGAATTTTGATTTAAGGTCCTAATAAATTAATATTAAGCTCTGAAGTCTGGAGATTAGTACAATATCTTCCAGACTCCATATTCAGATGAAATTTTACAATAAATTCTTATAATTAATATAAGAATTTATGAAATTGATAGAAGGTCATAAAGGAGATGGAACTTTATGATTCTAAGCTCATAAATAGATTTAGAAGTCCAAATTATATAAGGTAAAGTCAAGACACAGATTAATTTAAAGGACAGGACAATAACCACAAACAAACAAAATTAGGGGTTAAGTAGTAAATTAAGTTTAATGTTCATGAACGTCAGATAATTTGGTGTTGATGAATGAATGATTATGAAATGTTTAGGATTTGACTTGTGTCCTCAAAGGAAGCAACACATCAAGGAGAAGTAGGAAGTAAGAGGTAAAAAGAAAGGTTAAAGGAAGAGCAAGAAATAGAGGTAGTAAATTGACCTACTTGTATGCTTATGTTGTCTGGATGTTTTATGTAATGTTTAGTTACTTTGATTATGTCAAGCATTTATGTCTAAGTGATGCTCTATTTCTTTTTATGCTATGGCCATGTGTTATAATTAAGGGACATGTAAGCATTCAAGTTATCATTATGCAAGCATGATCATTAAGGGCACACATATTAACATCGAGCATGTAGTTGATACAATGTATGGTTTCCATTTGCCACTGAGATTTTCCTCAAAAACTCACCCCTCAATATCATCCCAACACCAGCAGGTTTCCAAAGAAGAAAGGATCTGAAGTTGCATAAGGAGTTAGGGATTGAATAGTATGTTTGATGTATGAAATTGTTATGAATGTAATATGTAGAAATGTTATGTATTTTGATTTGATGACATTTTGTGTGATTAAAAGAAAAATAGTTAATGATTGAATAAATATATGATATTTTCCCAATATTTAGTTAACATGTCAAGCTTCATTTTGAAATCAAGAACGCCTTATTTTGACCTCTCTACAAAGATAAGAAATTTTTCAAACTTAGGGACTAGAAACTGTCTTTAGAAAATCTGACCAAATAAATAGTGATTTTTGACGATTAAACTATAATGATTAGCTAAGAATTTGGTCTACAACTTATTTTCCCTCAAAGTTCAATATTTTAGCTTCAAGTATCCTTTTGAATAACTTCATTTTGATTTTTCTAGAATTAAGTATGGTTTTTTGAAGTTCATCGCTTAAGCTAGAATTACAATATGAATAGAACCCATGAAGAGTGAAATTCCACATTTTGTAATTGAACTTCAATGGATGTTTAAGTGGTTCTAAATGCTACAGAATGAACCTTAAGATATACGAAAGCAATGTGTTACATGAATTTCCTTGATAATTACTAGAGGAAGGGCCACCGCTTTGGAATTGATTAGGGTTATTATCTCCATCCACCCACTTCCAGTTTGGATTATCCCTCCATACTGGATTATATGTATTTTAGTAAGGATCCTTCTTATGAAATTGATTAGCTCTTTCTTGGTACATTGCTACAACTTTGTCAAATTGTCTTTTACATGTGTTTGTAGAATGCATCATGGATCCACAAGACTCATACCCTATAACTAATTTTGTAGACTAGAGCTCACATTTAATTTAGCTTATTCTCTTCTCCATCTAGTTTCCCAATGCAACTATCTATGATAAGATCTCCTTCTAGAACAATTCCCATCTTACTTGTTGAGTTTTATCTCTTACATATACATTGGCAGCTACATTCAATGAAACTTTATTGTGTGGTAGTAGACCATCAAGGAATATATCTACCCATTCAGTTTTAATGATGGTATGATGTGGACTTTTTGCCAACAAATTTATAAATCTTATCCAATACTCATGCAGTGATTCCCCATCTTGTTAAACAATGTTAGAGATTGCTTCATCATTTGTGTAGTCTTTGAATATGGGAAGAATTGTTCTAAGAATACTGTCTTTAGTTGGTCCTAGGTTAGAGTGGTAAAGTGGTTTGGCAAGTTATACAACCACTCCTCTGCTTTCCCTTCCATAATGAAGTGGAAACATCTTCTCAAGACATAATCTAATACAGTCATTGGAGGCTTCATAGAAGAACAAATCATGTGCATAGTTTAAAGATGTCGATGCGAACATTCTCTTGTAAAACCATGAAATTTAGGTAACTACAATCAAGGCTTTTTTAATTTTAAAATTAACTTTATCAATGTATAAAGTACAGGGATCATAATTCACATGCGAATGATTGATTTCCCTAATGCTCCTATTATCGTTTACATTATTAGGTACTTCATTCTTTCCATCCCCATTATTCCCATTATGCCCATTTGGATTTTGGATTAACCTCAGCCATATTGGGAATATCTATCTAAGGGAATTTCTAAGTTAAGTCCAATTCTAGACCCTGGGACACTAGAGAATGAACTAGATTCTTGTGATCTAACTTCTTCAACTAAAGCTTCACTAGGTCCTTATTCTCTAAACACTTTAGTAAGTTTCCAAAGTGACCTCTCAATTTCATGATAAAATGTACAAAGGGTTCAGTCTTTTTATGCATGCAACAAGAAATAATAAGAAGAACCAATAAATAATCAAAATCATTACAAAAAATCTTTTAGCAGAGAACACTTATCGTCATGATAAAAGTGACTCTTTGATGAGACTATTAAACACAAAAAGCAAAACTCATGAAACATATTTACTTGCGATAAGCTGTGCAACTGGTCATGACGAATAGTCACAGAAAGTAAACTCAATAAGCACATACTTTTAGTCATGACAAAGTGGAACACTAGTCATGATGATCAATCACAGAGAGTCTCCCCTATAACAGCAAAGTAGTTTAGTCATGACTAACCATGATATTGGTCATAATGTACAAACACAGAACACATATTTAGTAGAAACTTAAAAATTTGAACTAAGTTACTCAGCCAAATGCACTCAAAAACTTGTGAACAATTTCTAAAACCTTTGTGCAAGTGAAGAATGACTCAGATTGAAAATTGATAGGCCTAAAAATCTTAGTTCACACACAACCAAATAGATATTGATAGATACCCAGACCAAACTCTAAGTACATAAAAATACAGGATGCTATGCAAGGATATAAATGTAAAAATGAAAGATAATAAGATATTTGTTTCTATTTCTCAAAGTTTTCATGCCATGCAATTTAAAGCTCAATAATAAGAATGACTCAGGGAGACAATGGAATCAACAACCTATTGCTAGGGAACAAATGACTTGGCTCCCCGACAATGGCACCATTGAAATGCCTGATGTCATATCCTAATTTTTCCCTATCTGTATAGTATTGATAGTGGAAAGAGGTTTAGAAAGGATTATGACGAAGATAAGAAGGAATGATAAAGGTTATATGAGTCCTCAAGAAGGAGAAGGACTAAAATGCAAAGTAGAAAAGTTAAAGGCCAAAAGTTAAAGTAGAAACAAGATTTGGGCCCAAAGTGGTAATTTTCAAAAGTTTAGGGACCTAAATGTAATTAAGTAAAAAGTCAGGGACCCAAATATAATTATGGAAAAGTTGAGCCAAATCAGGCCAAAAATGCCCGGAATTAGATCAGACTCAAATTTTACCAGTAGATAGACATAATTATTCCGGTCAGTTTAACGCAACATAGAATTTTGATTTGAGGTCCCGATTAATTGATATAAATTCCTGAAGTCAGCAGGAATTATTGCAGTATTTTTCATATCTCAGAATCAGATGAAACTTTACTGTAAATTCTTATATTTAATATATGAATTTATCAAACTGACAGAGTCAGAAAAGGAATCCTGTAGAATTCTTACGGGATTTTGTGGTAAAATAGAATACCCGAGAAATAGGATCGGGAGAGGTGTCTTGGGATTTGTGCCATAAAGAGCATAAAGGCAATGAGCCCAAACCAAGGCCCAAATGGCGCCATAGTAGGCCCAATGTGATGACTAGACAGTTAAGTGGGCCAGAGTACAGAGCAGTATAGGATAAGTGCGAAATTACGAAAATACCCCTGGATGCCCATAATGTACCAGTGATGGATGGAGGTCATTTTGGTCATCTGGGATAGACTAAAACCGTGGCACATGGTATAAATATGATTAGTTGAGTTAATATATGCCCTGAGCCAGTACAAGAAGGGGTGAAATGACAATTATGCCCTTAGGGTCAGTACAGTGCAAGAAAGGATACCAAGGGTATTTTGGTCATTTCTCAAGGGATGGATGGCAGATAAATACTCAGTCTAACATTTTCCATGGTATGAGAAGCCTATACATTAATTTCCAGGATAGAATACATATCCTAGTATATTATAAAAAATTAGGAACAAAACACAGTCCGGTTATTGTGAAACTGCACTGATCGGTATCAGATTGGACTGGAATTTCTCCAGAAGGTTCCTTACACTATGAGCATGCCACCTAACCCCTTGAGGTGTCCCTTGAGCTGTCCCACATGATGTCATAATTATTATTTTATGAAAAAGTTAAATCCAAGATTAAATATGGGCCTTTAGATCAAATAGTAACCAAATCAATCTTGGCCATTCATTTTTCTTGGATTTTGGCAATAAATACCCCCTCATTCTGCAGCAAACCGTAGCTTCATGGACCCTTGGGGAAACTCTTGCAAAATGGAAACTCAAGCCAAGACAAAGAAGATTCAAGGTTCCAAAGTTCAAGCAACCTAGAGATTAAAGGTAAGCAATCTCTCCTAGCTTATTTTCCTTTGATTTGGGAGCTTGAACTTAGGGTTTTGATGGGAGAAAAGTTGAGTTTTATCTAAGGGGTGGTGCTTCCCAAAGACCTTAAAGGAAAGGGGAAAGAATAAATTAAAGTTAGAAACACATGATTGAAGCTTAAACAAGCTAGTTAAGTGGTTGGTTGTTGAATCAAATTGATATTCTTGACTTTGCCATGGTGTGCCCTATTCAGTATGCACTGTTCATGAGGGAAGGAAATTGAATTTCAATGATTTAATGCTTCCATTGAGTTTGTATGATGATTTTGTGTAGGATTGGAGAGGTTTTGAACCTTGGAAACATTAAAATCTCAAGGTTGTAGTCTTTGAGATTCCTTATGGTTACTGTTCACTCGCATGAACAGTGATTGGAATTTCATGATTTTGATGGTTCCAATGGTTTTAAAATGAAAAGTTGTGTGGGTAAAGTGGAGAAACAAGTATGGGAAGCATTAAAATCAAAATGAGAATTTTTGAAAGAATTGTGTGCTTATATTCAATTCTGTACAGCATGCCATGAAGGAGCTAGAATTTTATGATTCTAAGCTCATAAATGGATTCAAAAGATGAAATTGTGTAGGGTAAAGTCAAGACATCAATTGGTTCAAGAGCCAAGTGGATTAGTGAAAATTAGAGAAAGTTATGACAATAAAGAGTGTAAAAAGTTAGTCTTGAACATGGTTGGAGTTCATGAATTCTAATGAGTTATGTGATGAATATGAAGGTGTTTAGGACCATGAAACATTCAAGAAGATGTTGGGAAGTGATGGACATAAATGCTTCATGGTTGGAAAGCTAGGGAGCAAGGGCTAAAGGTCAAGAGAAAAGCTTAAGTGTAAGGTAGTGAACTTACCTCTTTATGTGCTTGATGTGGTATGCTTATGTGTTGACATGTATATGTTATTTGAATGATGTTGTGACATGATAAATGATGTTGAATGTATTGTGAATAACATGTTTCCATGGCCATGCACTTTATGTAAAAGTTTGTAGCATGTTGGCATGTCACTAATCAAAGAATGTTAATGAAATTACATATCATGCATTAGCATCCATCTTGCATATTTAAGTGATAATGTTTGCTACTGAGATTCCCTAGAATCTCACTCTCCCATAACCAACCAATTTAGGTCAAGCATGAAGAAAAGGTATGCATGGAGAAGAGCTAAAGAATGGAAGAAAGGAAGTGAAGTATTGAGATTTTAGCATATACTATAAATTGTCTATGTATGTAAATGCCATGTAAGGTGTCCATTTATGTGATGAAACTGTTGGAATACTTATGGCACATGTACATGATGTATATGAATGTTAAGAAGCTTATTTGATGGCTTGTGCATGCTGAAACAATTATTGGAAATGAAAGAAAAGAAACTAAAATGGTAAAAACGTAGGTCCTGAAGCAGTTTTGTTGTGGCTTCAGTTTGACCTAGCAAATGAAGTAATTAGTTCACGAAATTTTATGATCATGTACCACACATCCATAGCTTTAAATTAATAGGTGGAACGTTTCATTTGGATGTGTATATCAAGAGAAATGAATTTCCAAAGTAAGGGACCAGAATCTGTTTCTAGAGTTTTTGACCAAATGAACAGTAAACTTCAACGAATAAACTGTATCAATTAGCGAATCATTTGGTCTGGAAATTATTTTTACCTTAAATTTTTAGATGTTATCTTCATGTAGCTTTTTGAACCACTTCATTTTGAGTTTTCTATAATTAATTATGATTTTTTGAAGTTCATTGCGTAATCTGGAATACCATATGAACAGTAACCCGAGAAAGAATAAAATTTCAGATTTGGCTAATGGACTTCCATGGTCTTGTAAGTGGTTCTAAATGTTGCTGAATGGTCCCAAATACGTATGGAAGTAAGGATGTTACATTTTGGTATCAGAGCATAGGATTCTGGCTTAAGAAATGCTCTGAATAGATTATTTATGGATTGATATGAGATTATACCCAGACCGTAACCCTAAACAGTAAGTATTTTGTTAAGTTAGGGTATGTTATGGGATGGTTAACATTGCTTAATTAAGCAAATGTTGCAGGAATATATATGAGATTCCATAAGGTTAAGTCAGAGGTTTCAGTTAATAAGGAAGACTCCAGACCAATAGTGATATATGGAGATGATATATATCCATATCCCTTAGACAATGAAGAGAGTCCAGATGAGAGTTTAGGGGATCAGTCAGAAAAATCTACAGTGGAATATCCCATAAACATTTCTGTAGACTTAAACCTGCAGTCTGGAGGTGATGTAGAGATTCAGCCTAAAGCCTAATATGCACCAGTTGATGTTGAGTCTAGTGACTCTATACGGTATAAGTTTGTTGGAATGCCCTCTAACCCTGATATAAGCTTTATCCCTCTTACGAGATGATAGATTACGGCTGAGGAAGATGAGTATTGGTACTGGATTATGGGTAGACCATATATTATTCCTCCTCTACCAGAGTTTGAGGATAGATTTAAGATAATTAAGATACAACAGTCCCCTAATTCAGACTGTTGGAAATCGTGCCCTAGGGGCCAATCATTGTCTTATGAACATTATTGATTTATGAATTTATTAATTGAGTTATCATATTATTTGCATGTTTACTATGATGACCATCCTTGGATAATTCATGATATTATCCTAAATGTCCCTGGTCGATCATCTATGTGGGAGCACAGATGAAATAAGACCAGTATGACTTTGAAGATGTATAGAGATATAAATCAAAGTCATAAGCACATGTAAGAGTACAGGGTGTTGGACCGACCCGCTATGAGAGAACTGCATGGGTAACGTCATAAGCTTCTCTCATATACAAACCATGTCAATATGCCCTTTGACCTGAGATCATCATGGATTCCTACATGACAAAATGCTCAGCTTTGACCTAGTCAAAAGTCACTTTTGACCGAGTGATCATAAAGACTATGTTTGGGCTTAGTGGTTTTTCATGCGGAGGAATGTGAATGGTCAAGATGGAATTTGTCCCTCACATTCGTGGAGAGATATTACTGGGCCCCTCGATGAGTGAGTCTGAGAAATGTATGGCCATACTGTAATGGAAAGGTAGTTCCATTTCTATAGTCAGACTACTCAGGGATCGAGAAAGTAACGGTCGGGAATAGGAGGATGACATTATCCATGCCTCATCCATGACCAAAATATCGCGTGACAGAAGGGACATGATATGGTTGTATAAAAGGTTACATCGTTTATCGATCCTCATATGATTTGGGTAGTTGTTATGTCTTGCTAGAGACCGCTTGCGACTTGTGGGCTAGTATAGCAAATGGCCCACTACCAACTTCATATGGGCCTACAGGGTCGCACACAAAATAGCCCAACACGAGCTATGATGTCCAGATTCATTGAATCTAAGACATGTCCAGATTCAATGAAAGATCCAGGTGAATGTATATATATATTTATTTATATTTATATTCGTATATATATAAATTCGTATATATATATATATATTATATATATGAGATATATGAGATTTAATTTATAAGGATAAATTAAATCCCTATCATGTTTGAATTCGAAATTCAAATTGATAGGATATCTCATATAAGAGATATTTATAAGATTTAATTTATAAGGATAAATTAAATCTCTATCACGTTTGAAATTCGAAATTCAAATTGATAGGATATCTCATATAAGAGATATTTATAAGATTTAATTTATAAGGATAAATTAAATCTCTATCACGTTTGAAATTCGAAATTCAAATTGATAGGATATCTCATATAAGAGATATTTATAAGATTTAATTTATAAGGATAAATTAAATCTCTATCACGTTTGAAATTCGAAATTTAAATTGATAGGATATCTCAAATTTGATTTATGGGAATAAATCAAATATAACTCAGTCTCATCTTTATTTAAAGTTAAATAAATAAGTAATTAAATCTGTGGGACGGATTTAATATTATTTTATTTAATTAGTTTCTTATAAAATTATACAATATATGATATTGTATCAATTCGGAATTAATATAAGATTAACTCCAAAATCCAATTAGGTCAGGTGGAAAAACGCATAGCATCCTCTATATCTGATTGGAGGAGCTACGTTTGAAAATAACATAGAACACAAAAGGCCGAACGGAATCTGCAAAAGGTTTGCAGACAAGAAACTGCTGAAATAGAGACGGAGACTTGTGAAAGCCTTGGAGGGACAGGAGACGCTAGCACGTCGTTCGTGGTTGGAACGCTGTTCGTGTGGATACCAGTAGAGGAAGCCGACCTGAGGCGTCGACTTCTTGTGATCGGAAAGAGACCACCGTCCGCGGAGAGAATCTGTGAAGGTCGCTGAGGAACACTCCGTCGATTTCTTGCGATCAGAAAGAGATCACCACCCACGTAGAGAAGCTGTGAAATTCGCTGAGCAACACTAAGGGTAATGATTCTTTCCACTTGACTTAAACACATACGGCAGATCCTGGCAAGGAATGGAAAAATTTTAAAGTTTATTTCCGCTGCGTGTCTTCCAATTCCTTACAGTGGTATCAGAGCCATGCCGTTTTGTGTTTAAGTTAGGCTTGATTTGTGATTTATATGATATATGTTATTAGTAGCCGATCATATAATAAGCGTTGTATGTGTGACATATATGGAATCCTTGTTGTGTATGACATAAAAGGAATCTAAAAGGAAATTGAAATCGGTGGTGATGCTTTTTGATTTGATCAATCCGCATAGATGGGGTCTAAGAAAACCGAATTCGAATTTGTGATTATTTGTGAAAACCGAATTCAGATTCGTGATTATTTATGAAACAAAAACAAAAAAAAAACTTTGTAAATGTTTTTTGCCCTTCGATTAGATCTGAATATTGATTCTTGAATGTTTGGGTATGGTGAACAATATGGCTCTAGATTGCAAGTGTTGTAATTTTTAAAAATACGGCCTGCGTGTCGTGCCTTCCTCTATATACTCTCAATGTACCTTCTCCTCTCATCTCACTCCCCTCGAATGTTAAAAGAGGTTTCTATATGTAATTTCTCTTTTCTTACTAGAGAGCTCCTCTCATTGGCTTGAGGGGACTTAGGATAGGTGAGCCATATTGTATCACGTTTGAATTATGCATCTTATGATTAGATCAGCACATGCATATTACTTGTATGAGATACGAACTGAGAAACATGCGTTTTATAAACCAGATAGTTAAATTAGGCCCTCTAAAAGAAATCTTAAGTCATAATGCTGTCAATTTATGAACACTTGTCAAAACCTTGATCGCTCAATTGTGGACTCCACCAAAGTGGGTGCTTTTGAGT
This sequence comes from Leucaena leucocephala, assembly GCA_037074615.1. Taxonomy (NCBI): domain Eukaryota; kingdom Viridiplantae; phylum Streptophyta; class Magnoliopsida; order Fabales; family Fabaceae; genus Leucaena; species Leucaena leucocephala. The sequence goes on from CM073527.1 coordinate 5,920,727, forward strand.
TATCTTGGGGAGATAAGCAAAGAGTAATGGTGCTACTCTCATAGGTTCATTATTGTTTGACTTAATTGAGATTAACAAAACGGTTTTGGATCTCAAGGCATTAGATGGGATTAGAACATGCCAGATCATATGATGATAGGATCCCATGAATATCTAAGAGTTACATTTGATGTAATTGGTAAAGGTGTTACCTACCTAAATAACTTAATCTAAGCGTCCTGCCAAAGCGGACTTAAGTTTGAGCCAAATATGGATCTTAGCCCACTAACTATTGCATTGAGGGTTGTTTATTTAGTGGGAGATTACTAATTACATTGCATATTTTAATTGTAGAATCATGACGACTAGTAATACTGCTACATTATCGCTGCGATCTGTCCTTGAGAAGGACAAACTCAATGGGACAAACTTTCTTGACTGGTTTAGGAACTTGAGAATTGTTCTCAAGCAGGAAAGAAAGGCGCATGTCCTAGATCAACCCATTCCTGAGGAGCCAGCCGCCAATGCTCCCAGAGCTCAGAGAGATGCTTATATGAAGCATAAGGAAGACTCTGTCGATGTGGGATGCTTGATGCTAGCCACCATGGTTCCGGAGCTCCAAAGAGATCTGGAACACATGGAGGCTTATGAGATGATTGTGCATCTCAAGGAAATGTTCCAGCAACAGGCAAGGCAAGAGAGGTATGAGACCACTAAGGCCTTACATTCCTGCAAGATGGCTGAAGGTGCATCAGTCAGTGCTCATGTCTTAAAGATGAAAGGGTACATTGATCACCTTGAACGGCTTGGATTTCCCATGAGCCAGGAGTTAGCTACAGATTTGATCTTAAACTCACTCCCGGAAAGTTATGACCAGTTTGTTATGAACTACAACATGAACAACATGGAGAAATCTATTTCTGAACTGCATGGGATGCTTAAAACTGCTGAGCCGAGTCTTAAGAAGAAACCCAGTAGTGTTTTGATGGTTCAGAAGGGAAAGGGTACGAAAAAGAAAGGCAAAGGCAAGGGGAAGGGTCATGGCTCATCAGGTAAGACCAAAGAGTCAGGCAAGCCCGAAACCAAGCCCGCACCAAAGAAGGCAAAGCCTCCGAAGGAAGGAGTCTGCTTCTTCTGCAATGAACCGGGTCATTGGAAGAGGAATTGCAAACTCTACCTCGAAGATCTGAAAAAGAACAAGAAGGATAGCGGGGCTATCGCTTCAGGTATTTATGTTATAGACATTCATCTTTCTACTTCCACCTCATGGGTATTAGATACTGCATGTGGTTCTCACATTTGTACGAATGTGCAGGGACTAAAGGACAGTAGGAAGCTGAAAAGGGGTGAAGTTGACCTACGAGTTGGAAACAGAGCAAGGGTTGCTGCGTTAGCTGTAGGCACTTATGAATTAGTTCTGCCCACTGGGCTTTTGTTAGTTTTGAACAATTGCTATTATGTTCCTGCTTTAAGTAGTAACATTGTTTCACTTTCTTATTTGGATAAGGAAGGTTTCACTTCCATTGCTGGGAATAGTAGATGTTCTATTTATCGTAATGATGTTTTATATGCTCATGGTGATTTGCATGTTGATCATTACATATTAAATTTGGAACAACCCAATCATGGAAATATCTATAACGTAACCGCCAAAAGGGTCAAACCAAACGATTTGAATCCCACATACCTCTGGCACTGTCGTCTGGGCCACATAAATGAGAAACGCATTTCTAAACTCCATCAAGATGGATTTCTAAACTCATTTGATTTTGAATCATATGACACTTGCGAGTCTTGCTTGTTAGGAAAGATGACAAAGTCACCTTTCACTGGGCACAGTGAGAGGGCCACTGATTTATTGGGCCTCATACATACAGATGTGTGTGGACCGATGAACACAAATGCCAGAGGAGGTTATTCGTACTTTATAACATTCATAGATGATTTCAGCAGATATGGGTACATCTATCTAATGAAACATAAATCTGAATCTTTTGAAAAGTTCAAGATATTTCAAAATGAAGTACAAAACCAGCTTGGCAAAACAATTAAAACCCTTCGATCTGATCGGGGTGGTGAATATTTGAGCCAAGAGTTCATAGATCATCTTAGGAATTGTGGGACACTCTCACAATTGACTCCTCCAGGGACACCACAATGGAATGGCGTTTCTGAACGGAGAAATCGAACACTATTAGATATGGTTCGATCCATGATGAGTCGAACAGATCTTCCACCCTCCTTTTGGGGCTATGCCCTAGAGACAGCTGCGTTCACACTAAATCGTGTTCCATCTAAGGCAATCGAAAAGACTCCGTATGAGATATGGACTGGGAGGACGCCTAGTTTATCTTTCCTCAAGATTTGGGGATGCGAGGTCTATGTTAAGCAACAAGCCTCAGACAAATTAGCGCCCAAATCCTCAAAATGCCTTTTTGTGGGATATCCTAAGGAAACCAAGGGATATTACGTCTACAACCCTGCTGATAACAAAGTGTTTGTTGTCAGAAATGGTACCTTTCTTGAACGAGAATTTATCTCTAAAAGAACCAGTGGGAGTAAGGTACAACTCGAAGAAGTTCGAGAGCTACAAGACACCACAGAACTGCAGATGGAAAATAGAGAAGACTCACAACAAGTTGTTGAGACTCCTCAAGTCACGCAAGGTCCACGAAAGTCTAATAGGACACGACTTCAGCCTCAGAGATATGGATTTCTGATTTCTGATAGTCGTGATGTGTTGCTCATTGAGCATAATGAGCCGACTACCTATCGAGAAGCTATAGTGGGACCAAACTCCGAAAAATGGCTTAGTGCCATGAAGTCTGAGATGCAATCCATGTACGACAATCAGGTTTGGACCTTAGTCGACCCGCCTGAAGGTGTAAAAACCGTCGGGTGCAAGTGGGTTTTCAAAGAGAAAACTGACATGGATGGCAATGTAAATGTCTTCAAGGCACGACTGGTTGCAAAAGGTTTTACTCAAACTCATGGTGTGGACTATGATGAGACCTTTTCCCCAGTAGCAATGGCCAAATCAATCAGAATCCTCTTTGCTATTGCAGCATATTATGACTATGAAATATGGCAGATGGACGTCAAGACAGCCTTCCTTAATGGAAAGCTCCTTGAGGACGTGTACATGACACAACCTGAAGGGTTTGTGCGTTCCGAGGACTCTGATAAAGTGTGCAAGCTTCAAAGGTCCATTTATGGACTAAAGCAAGCCTCTCGGAGTTGGAATCATCGTTTTGATGAAGTAATCAAAGAGTTTGGATTTCTTCAAAACATTGATGAACCTTGTGTGTACAAGAAGGTTAGTGGGAGCACAGTTGTGTTTCTAGTACTCTATGTCGATGACATCCTACTTATTGGGAATGACATTCCTACCTTGCAGATTGTCAAGTCTTGGTTAGGAAAGTCTTTCTCGATGAAAGACTTGGGTGAAGCCACCTACATCCTAGGAATCAGGATCTATAGAGATAGATCTAAAAGACTTCTAGGACTCAGTCAGAGTACATACATAGACAAAATACTGCATAGGTTCAGTATGCACGAATCAAAGAGGGGTTTCATACCCATGTCTCATGGTACTCACCTCAGCAAAGATCTGTGTCCTAGTACATCTGATCAGCGAGGTCGCATGAGTAAGGTTCCATATGCCTCGGCCATAGGATCTATCATGTACGCCATGTTATGTACTCGACCGGATGTCTCGTTTGCCTTAAGTATGACTAGCAGATACCAACAGGACCCTGGTGAGGGCCATTGGACTGCTGTCAAGAATATCCTTAAGTACTTAAGAAGGACTAAGGACTTATTCTTGGTCTATGGTGGATTGGATGATGAGCTCTGTGTAACTGGTTACACAGATGCGAGTTTCCAAACTGACCAGGACGACCAAAAATCGCAGTCTGGATACATATTCCTCCTCAATAATGGAGCAGTAAGCTGGAAGAGCTCTAAGCAGGGCACTGTAGCAGATTCTGCAACGGAAGCTGAGTATATAGCAGCATCTGATGCAGCTAAGGAAGCCGTTTGGATCAGGAAGTTCATCACAGAACTAGGGGTGATACCTACCATCTCAGATCCAATAACTTTGCTCTGTGACAATAGCGGTGCTATTGCACAGGCCAAAGAGCCTAGGTCACATCAAAGGACCAAGCATATACTCAGGCGATTTCATCTCATCAGAGAAATCAACGATAGAGGTGATATAAAAATATGCAAAGTAGCAGGAGAAGATAATGTTGCTGATCCTCTAACAAAGCCGCTTGTGCAGGCAAAGCATGAGCGTCATGTTAGGTCAATGGGAATTAGTCAAATTAATGATTGTACCTAGTGCAAGTGGGAGGTTGTTGGAAATCGTGCCCTAGGGGCCAATCATTGTCTTATGAACATTATTGATTTATGAATTTATTAATTGAGTTATCATATTATTTGCATGTTTACTATGATGACCATCCTTGGATAATTCATGATATTATCCTAAATGTCCCTGGTCGATCATCTATGTGGGAGCACAGATGAAATAAGACCAGTATGACTTTGAAGATGTATAGAGATATAAATCAAAGTCATAAGCACATGTAAGAGTACAGGGTGTTGGACCGACCCGCTATGAGAGAACTGCATGGGTAACGTCATAAGCTTCTCTCATATACAAACCATGTCAATATGCCCTTTGACCTGAGATCATCATGGATTCCTACATGACAAAATGCTCAGCTTTGACCTAGTCAAAAGTCACTTTTGACCGAGTGATCATAAAGACTATGTTTGGGCTTAGTGGTTTTTCATGCGGAGGAATGTGAATGGTCAAGATGGAATTTGTCCCTCACATTCGTGGAGAGATATTACTGGGCCCCTCGATGAGTGAGTCTGAGAAATGTATGGCCATACTGTAATGGAAAGGTAGTTCCATTTCTATAGTCAGACTACTCAGGGATCGAGAAAGTAACGGTCGGGAATAGGAGGATGACATTATCCATGCCTCATCCATGACCAAAATATCGCGTGACAGAAGGGACATGATATGGTTGTATAAAAGGTTACATCGTTTATCGATCCTCATATGATTTGGGTAGTTGTTATGTCTTGCTAGAGACCGCTTGCGACTTGTGGGCTAGTATAGCAAATGGCCCACTACCAACTTCATATGGGCCTACAGGGTCGCACACAAAATAGCCCAACACGAGCTATGATGTCCAGATTCATTGAATCTAAGACATGTCCAGATTCAATGAAAGATCCAGGTGAATGTATATATATATTTATTTATATTTATATTCGTATATATATAAATTCGTATATATATATATATATTATATATATGAGATATATGAGATTTAATTTATAAGGATAAATTAAATCCCTATCATGTTTGAATTCGAAATTCAAATTGATAGGATATCTCATATAAGAGATATTTATAAGATTTAATTTATAAGGATAAATTAAATCTCTATCACGTTTGAAATTCGAAATTCAAATTGATAGGATATCTCATATAAGAGATATTTATAAGATTTAATTTATAAGGATAAATTAAATCTCTATCACGTTTGAAATTCGAAATTCAAATTGATAGGATATCTCATATAAGAGATATTTATAAGATTTAATTTATAAGGATAAATTAAATCTCTATCACGTTTGAAATTCGAAATTTAAATTGATAGGATATCTCAAATTTGATTTATGGGAATAAATCAAATATAACTCAGTCTCATCTTTATTTAAAGTTAAATAAATAAGTAATTAAATCTGTGGGACGGATTTAATATTATTTTATTTAATTAGTTTCTTATAAAATTATACAATATATGATATTGTATCAATTCGGAATTAATATAAGATTAACTCCAAAATCCAATTAGGTCAGGTGGAAAAACGCATAGCATCCTCTATATCTGATTGGAGGAGCTACGTTTGAAAATAACATAGAACACAAAAGGCCGAACGGAATCTGCAAAAGGTTTGCAGACAAGAAACTGCTGAAATAGAGACGGAGACTTGTGAAAGCCTTGGAGGGACAGGAGACGCTAGCACGTCGTTCGTGGTTGGAACGCTGTTCGTGTGGATACCAGTAGAGGAAGCCGACCTGAGGCGTCGACTTCTTGTGATCGGAAAGAGACCACCGTCCGCGGAGAGAATCTGTGAAGGTCGCTGAGGAACACTCCGTCGATTTCTTGCGATCAGAAAGAGATCACCACCCACGTAGAGAAGCTGTGAAATTCGCTGAGCAACACTAAGGGTAATGATTCTTTCCACTTGACTTAAACACATACGGCAGATCCTGGCAAGGAATGGAAAAATTTTAAAGTTTATTTCCGCTGCGTGTCTTCCAATTCCTTACACAGACATCCTGTCAGAGCCTATGATAGTTCTTATCCATTCCTAAAGTCTAAGAATATGTGACTTTATAGAGAAAGATCAGTGGGATGTTCCTAGTCCTAGTCAACCCCAGCCTTCTTCATTAAAGACAGATAGTGTTGACCATATTGGTCTGATGAAAGCTGTGGAAAGTGAATTACTCAGTCTAGGTCAAGGGATGGACAGAAGTAGAGATTAAGAACAGTTAGTTGTCTGCAGTTCCTCAATGCTGTAGCAGGAATAATAAACAGACATCCAGTAGAGGGCATTAACCTAATATACTTTAGAGGATTGGTATGAGGTGATAGTAAGTCAAGTGTCATGAGACTAAACATGCCAACCTCACTAAAGTCTATCAATTAGAGGTTTAGCATAGAGTATAGGCAAGTTAAACAGTACGAAGCACTAAGATACAGAAGATCAGTTTAAGAAGAGGTTCAACAGTAGATCCTCCGTATGATCATTAGGAGTTGATCTACAGTACAAAAGACTTTGTTCAGCTAGTCTTTACGGAAAAGAATAATGAGAAGTTAGAATGAGACTTGCCTAAGAATGATTTAATACACAGCCTAAGGTTAAAGACGTGATGGTTAATAGATAGAAAGTTAATGTTCCCAAAGGAAAGGGATTCTATCACAAAGAGATAGTAACCTAACGCTCTGACCTAGAGAACATAAATAGTAATATTAAGTGATGAATGAGATCCAAGTGACCTGAATTGGTCAGGATCTAGAGGTAGACCAGAAAAGAATCACAATCTAGTCCAGAGTAGACTGAGATTGATAGACAGAAAGAGTTAAGAGATACAGAGAGGCACAAAAGTTACTCCATATGAGATGGAGAATTATCCGCTCACTTGAGAAGTTTTTCTCAAAAAGTTTAAAAGAAGCATTCCTCTCAATTAGAGAAAGGTGAGCATGAAGTTAAGGGTTAGAGCTAAGGAAAGAGAACTCTTTTGATTGATACTTAATCGAATTCATTCATATGAACCTTGAGGCTTAATAAGAGATACTTTCTCGCCTGTTAGTAATCCAGGAGGATAAGAAAAACATAAAAGTACAAATGGTATAAAGATAGGAGCCAAACCTTCCTCAGTTAGCTGAAAGAGAATAGCTAACTCAGTTATGGATTGTTGTGAGGCCAAGGACACATAAATCCTTCAGGCTAGAGACATAGAAATCTTACAGGCAATAAGAGATGATATGATAGAATAAATATGGCCTAGTAAGGTAGCCATAGATTTAAAGATGAAGTGACTCCCCTATTCCTTATGTAAGAAAGAGTAAAGAAGGGTTGAGCCTATACCCTAGTAAAAGGGTGATGTGGCAGCCTAAGTGAAACAAGTAAATGACTCAGGTACCTGAATAAATGATCAGGACCTAGTGATTAAGGTGATAAGGGATGGTTGAGCAGATGTATGTAATAATGATATTGCTTATGTTGTTATAAGTTATAATAAGAATTTGCATATCATTGCAGTTGTCATGTGATGACACACATACTAGAGAGTGCTTAACTGATTGCATCTATTTGCATATTATGCATCTTGAGTATACTATGATAAATGAATACTCCCCTTATGCAGTACGTACTGGGTAGAGTATACCAGATGAGAAAGTTATGTCGCTCCCATGCCCTATGACATGCAACTAAATAATTCAACTTAGCAAGAATGAAGCAATAGTAAAATGCAAAACTAGAAATTTAGCTACTTGATTCTCAGAAGATAGAAAGAGAATTTATTATCAGACTATGATAGTCAATGGGATAGAGAATGAGATTAAAGATGAAGATTAGTAGTGAGCCTATAGATAAATGATTATGATACTCAGGACATATCCCTTTAGTAGGGATAAGATAGATGAAAGGAAATGAGATGCAGTTATGAAAGATGATATGGCTCTAAGAAAGAGCAGTATTTAAGTAATATAAGTTAATATTTTTGCAATAGAGCTAGATTGCTTTTGCAATAGAGTAAAATCCCTCTGATGAGATAAATAGATGATGATAGATATGAGATGTGTGCATGGTAAAGCCTATGTAGCTCTCTGCAGTAATGGATCTAGTAAGTTATAAAGATGAGAATGGCATATGAAGTTCCTAAGTGATAGAGGAAATGAGTCAAGTTCTAATAGATAATATTGGCTTCTGTGATCATTTTTGGGGAATTATCTGTGGAGTTAACAACTATGTGGAAGTGACTAACCTTATAACTTTGTCCGTTGGTTTAGGTCTTCCAGAGATGAGAATACAGTACAACGGAATCCAGTAGATTCCAGAGGATTGCAGTTAGATCCTAGTATGGCTCACAGGGTCACAGTAGATCCTGAAAGGCTTACGGTTGATCGCAGTAGATCCCGAGGGTCACATTAGACCAAGCCTAGAGCAAGAAAGTAATGAGCCATAAGTACAGTATTTCTTTGAAAGGACGAATACCAAGGAAAAGTTAAGGTATAGAAGCTTCACAAGTTGATTAACTTATAACAGAGAGAGTACCCATGATGCTAGTTTCAGATATCCTTATTACTATCAGGGATTGAACTCAAAATTTCCTTACATGTATCAGGAACTAAGTGATCAAAGTTAAAGCTGTTAATGCTAAGTCCCAAGGATTTATAGGAATATTACGTAAGATATAAGAAGAGATCCTTATGATAAGATTACAGAAAATAAGAGACAAGTAAATCCTCCAGATGAGGATAAAGAGATTAGAAGGCCAGATAGACCCAAAAGAGATAGTATAAGATGGGTCTAAGATAATAAAGTACCAGGGTTGAAGCCTGTAAGCACCAGTGCTTCAGATTTTTATCTGCACATTTTAGTTAAGCGTGCTCAAGTAAGGGTAATTCAATGATGGGTGACCCCCCTGGAAAGTGATGGAAAAGTGTGTAAATGCCATTGAAATTGGCATATGTGCACAGAGCTATGTAAGATGATAGAAAGAGATATGAAAAGCTAAAAAGGGTTATGAATAATAAGAGACTATAACCCTTATGTTAAATCCAAATGAAATGGATTTGAAAGATTGACTATGATATAGCCAGATGTAGCTAGATATGTCATGTTATGATATAAAAGATACAAAATGAGATATGTTATGAGAAAGGTGTATTGAGAAATGCAATACAAAGTGGCATAATAGCTAGCCTTGTAAACAGATAGAGAGGCTCCCTGCTAAAAGGGGTAAGACATTTGAATGATACGTTACGTATGAAAGAGCAAATGAGAGCTTTCACTCCTTGCATAAAGTGCCAATCATTATGTTATGTTATGTTTGTAAAATATGCTAAAGCTCCGAATGTTAGAGCAGGGCAAGCTTTATATGATAAAGCTATGCAAGCTCCGAGTGTTAGAGCTGTGCATATTAAGAGAAGGAATGCTTGAGCTCCGATGTTAGAGCTTTGCATTCGTGAGCAGGTATGTAGTCCTGTAGCATGTTGTCCAGGCATTATGCATGTTTGAGTATGTGCTCCTATATGCTCCTATATGCTCCTACGTGCTCCTATTTAGCAGTAGAGCAATGAAAGAAAAAATAATGATATAAGTCCTCTCTCTGTATTATGATGAGTTTTTAAAGATGATAAGAATGTATGATGATATGAGAATGAGAGTTAAAGTTTGCGAATATTCAGAGAATTCTGCTAGATACTCAAATGAGCAATAAGTGATTGCATTAAGAAATATGATGAAGAGTTGGTAGAAGCTCCAAAATATAGCAGAGGGAGTTTGACATGAAAGAAATGGACACTACTCACAAGTCTAGCATAGTGAAAAGTCCATATACAGATAGATACGTAGCAAGAAAGTAATAGAATGAACTGGAGTTCAACTCTGAGTGAGTTGATTCATGACAAAAGGATGATCATAGTAAGATATGAAGAATTGCGGATATAAAAAGAACTCCGTTAATATGTCACAATAAAAGATAAGAGGTAAATACCCCAATCCTTGACTGAGGTGTTGATTAAATTTTGAGGACGAAATTTATTTTAAGCGGGGTAGAAATGTCATATCCTAATTGTTCCCTATCTGTATAGTACTGATAGTGGAAAGAGGTTTAGAAAGGATTATGACGAAGATAAGAAGGAATGATAAAGGTTATAGGAGTCCTGAAGAAGGAGAAGGACTAAAATGCAAAGTACAAAATGTTAAAGGCCAAAATTTAAAGTAGAAACAAGATTTGGGCCCAAAGTGGTAATTTTCAAAAGTTTAGGGACCTAAATATAATTAAGTAAAAAGTTAGGGACCCAAATGTAATTATGGAAAAGTTGAGCCAAAACAGGCCAAAAATACCCGGAATCAGATCAGACTCAAATTTTACCAGTAGATAGACATAATTATTCCGGTCAGTTTAACGCAACACAGAATTTTGATATGAGGTCCCGATTAATTGATATAAATTCCTAAAGTCAGCAGGAATTATTGCAGTATTTTTCATATCTTAGAATCAGATGAAACTTTACTGTAAATTCTTATATTTAATATATGAATTTATCAAACTGACAGAGTCAGAAAAGGAATCCTGTAGAATTTTTACGGGATTTTATGGTAAAATAGAATACCCGACAAAAAGGATCGGGAGAGGTTTCTTGGGATTTGTGCCATAAAGGCTATAAAGGCAATGAGCCCAAACCAAGGCCCAAATAGGGCCATAGCAGGCCCAATGTGATGACTAGACAGTTAAGTGGGCCAGAGTACAGAGCAGTCCAGGATAAGTGCGAAATTACGAAAATACCCCTGGATGCCCATACTGTACCAGTGATGGATGGAGGTCATTTTGGTCATCTAGGATAGGCTAAAAACGTGGCACATGGTATAAATATAATTAGTTGAGTTAATATATGCCCTAAGGCAGTACAAGAAGGGGTGAAATGACAATTATGCCCTTAGGGTCAGTACAGTGCAAGAAAGGATACTAAGGGTATTTTGGTCATTTCCCAAGGGATGGATGGCAGATAAATACTCAGTCTAACATTTTCCATGGTATGAGAAGCCTATACATTAATTTCCAAGATAGAATACATATCCTGGTATATTATAAAAACTTAGGAATAGAACACAGTCCGGTTGTTGTGAAACTGCACTGATCGGTATCGGATTGGACTGGAATTTCTCCAGAAGGTTCCTTACACTATGAGCACGCCACATAACCCCTTGAGGTGTCCCTTGAGCTGTCCCACATGATGTCATAATTATTATTTTATGAAAAAGTTAAATCCAAGATGAAATGTGGGCCTTTAGATCAAATAGTAACCAAATCAATCTTGGCCGTTCATTTTTCTTGGATTTTGGCTATAAATACCCCCTCATTCTGCAGCAAACTGTAGCTTCATGGATCCTTGGGGAAACTCTTGCAAAATGGAAACTCAAGCCAAGACAAAGAAGATTCAAGGTTCCAAAGTTCAAGCAACCTAGAGATTAAAGGTAAGCAATCTCTCCTAGCTTATTTTCCTTTGATTTGGGAGCTTGAACTTAGGGTTTTGATGGGAGAAATGTTGAGTTTTCTCTAAGGGGTGGTACTGCCCAAAGACCTTAAAGGAAAGGGGAAAGAAAAAATTAAAGTTAGAAACACATGATTGAAGCTTAAACAAGCTAGTTAAGTGGTTGGTTGTTGAATCAAATTGATATTCTTGACTTTGCCATGGTGTGACCTATTCAGTATGCACTGTTCATGAGGGAAGGAAATTGAATTTCAATGATTTATTGCTTCCATTCAGTTTGTATGATGATTTTGTGTAGGATTGGAGAGGTTTTGAACCTTGGAAACATTAAAATCTCAAGGTTGTAGTCTTTGAGATTCCTTACGGTTACTGTTTACTCGCATGAACAGTGATTGGAATTTCATGATTTTGATGGTTCCATGGTTTTAAAATGAAAAGTTGTGTGGGGTAAAGTGGAGAAACAAGTATGGGAAGCATTAAAATCAAAATGAGAATTTTTGAAAGAATTGTTTGCTTATATTCAATTCTGTACAGCATGCCATGAAGGAGCTAGAATTTTATGATTCTAAGCTCATAAATGGATTCAAAAGATGAAATTGTGTAGGGTAAAGTCAAGACATCAATTGGTTCAAGAGCCAAGTGGATTAGTGAAAATTAGAGAAAGTTATGACAATAAAGAGTGTAAAAAGTTAGTCTTGAACATGGTTGGAGTTCATGAATTCTAATGAGTTATGTGATGAATATGAAGGTGTTTAGGACCATGAAACATTCAAGAAGATGTTGGGAAGTGATGGACATAAATGCTTCATGGTTGGAAAGCTAGGGAGCAAGGGCTAAAGGTCAAGAGAAAAGCTTAAGTGCAAGGTAGTGAACTTACCTCTTTATGTGCTTGATGTGGTATGCTTATGTGTTGACATGTATATGTTATTTGAATGATGTTGTGACATGATAAATGATGTTGAATGTATTGTGAATAACATGTTTCCATGGCCATGCACTTTATGTAAAAGTTTGTAGCATGTTGGCATGTCACTAATCAAAGAATGTTAATGAAATTACATATCATGCATTAGCATCCATCTTGCATATTTAAGTGATAATGTTTGCTACTGAGATTCCCTAGAATCTCACTCTCCCATAACCAACCAATTTAGGTCAAGCATGAAGAAAAGGTATGCATGGAGAAGAGCTAAAGAATGGAAGAAAGGAAGTGAAGTATTGAGATTTTAGCATATACTATAAATTGTCTATGTATGTAAATGCCATGTAAGGTGTCCATTTATGTGATGAAACTGTTGGAATACTTATGGCACATGTACATGATGTATATGAATGTTAAGAAGCTTATTTGATGGCTTGTGCATGCTGAAACAATTATTGGAAATGAAAGAAAAGAAACTAAAATGGTAAAAACGTAGGTCCTGAAGCAGTTTTGTTGTGGCTTCAGTTTGACCTAGCAAATGAAGTAATTAGTTCACGAAATTTTATGATCATGTACCACACATCCATAGCTTTAAATTAATAGGTGGAACATTTCATTTGGATGTGTATATCAAGAGAAATGAATTTCCAAAGTAAGGGACCAGAATCTGTTTCTAGAGTTTTTGACCAAATGAACAGTAAACTTCAACGAATAAACTGTATCAATTGGCGAATCATTTGGTCTGGAAATTATTTTTACCTTAAATTTTTAGATGTTATCTTCATGTAGCTTTTTGAACCACTTCATTTTGAGTTTTCTATAATTAATTATGATTTTTTGAAGTTCATTGCGTAATCTGGAATACCATATGAACAGTAACCTGAGAAAGAATAAAATTTCAGATTTGGCTAATGGACTTCCATGGTCTTGTAAGTGGTTCTAAATGTTGCTGAATGGTCCCTAATACGTATGGAAGTAAGGATGTTACACCTGAGCTTGTTGCCATTTGGGTTTTTTAAAATAAAGATTGCACCCAATAATATAGTATAAGGCATAACCCTATCGCTCTTCTAAAGGAATCTTTTTATTTGAATCCTAGCTAATTGGTGAGCGATAACATTGAAGACTTGAATAAAAACATAGGGTTTTTTATTTGACTGAACTTTGGTGCAATAAAAATAAGGGTGCAATAAAAGTAAATATTTTTTTGGTATTTTGATTAATTTGCGAATATTTTGGATTATGGAATAAATATGATAGAAAAGACTTTTGATGATGACAACTTAGATATCCTTGTTCTTGATTTGAAATACAAGTTATGACATCACTAAATCTTATATAAACCTTAATCAATCGATCGAGTCAAATACATGAACGAGTTTGAAGGCACTTTAATCAAAGTTGATTTTAAAACATCTTAATGCACTATTGAAAATCACTTAGTGTGTAAATTGAAGTAGGTGATGCAAATACCCTCAAATGACTTTCGCCAATAATTATCCAATAAACTAGAAATCATCACTGAAATATATATATATTAAAAATCAGTAATAAATCATCGAAATCAGTTACAAATATCTAAACTGAGGAATAATCAATTGATATTCAATTCTCATACACATAATAGAAATCCCTAAATGTAGCAATCCCAAAATATGAACAAGCTCATATTAGAGGAAAATAACTCCTCATTTACTTTGTGAACTCAAGCTATGTTGCCTATCACCAAGAGGTTAAAAGATCTACCCTCTCATACCTTTGACCATACTGTAATCATTGTCCAAAGTCACTGCCATAAGATATGTAGAAAGAAAGGTGGTATAGATGATTTAATCAGTGCAAAAATGGAGAAAATAGTAGGGAAACACAAAAAATTGGAGGATTTTATTAAAGGTTGATGGGAGGAGTTGAGAGAATGTCTTAGGATTCTTCTTTACCAAATATGGCAAAAATTCCTATCCCCTTGTGGCTGCTAGAGTCCTCTCAATAATTATAGAGTGACCTAGTAAAAAATGCACAGTTTCACTAATTTTCTCTTTTGGTTGCCACCAGATCAATATTTTTGGTCATGACCAGTGAACACAAAATATCCCAGAAAAATGTAGGTCACGCCTAGTGGACACTTAGGTTGCAACTAAGAAACACAATGGCTGGTTCTTCTTTTTTTGTCCTTTTCATCTTGTGGTTCTTTCTTTGCTCCAGTTTGGGTCTTTGAATCTCTTCCAAATGCCTGCAAACCAAAGCCAAGCTCCTTGTAAAAGTTAAGCAAATTAAAGATCAAAGTGTTTGTAGTATGGAAGAAATAATTGACCATTTTACACTTAAATAAGCACAGTACCATGCAAAACCAAATATCATAACAAAAGTATATTTACAAGCATAAATTGTAGGTAAAAGTGTCACAAAACACTTGGAAATACCAAACAAATCATATAGAATTTGTATCTTATCAGTAAGTTTATGGTTGAGCTTGCAAGGTATGATGCACAAATTGTCACATCCTTACTTTTAACCTCAATTATACTTCATTAGAAGTTATTGGAACCAATTACATGATCACTTGCTTTGAAAACATCCATTTTTCAAAAGAATTGCTCTCGGGTACTGTTCACTTTTACTGTTCATTTGGTAATTCTAGAACATGTACCAAACTTTGAAAATTCATAATTAATTGTAGAAAAATTGAAATAATGTGGTTCCAATTCCTAATGGAATATATTTCATAGATATTTGAAGGAAAAATATGAAACTGAGGTTTTCTTGTCCACATAAAATCAGTTTATTCGTTATAAATCACTATTTATTTGGTAAAATCTGGAAGTTCCAATTTCTTTACCTTAAATTCAAAAATTCATTTCTCTTTTGTTACATATCCAAATGAACCATGTTAACTATGGATTTGAAGCTATAGATGTCCTATTTAAGGTCACAAAGTTTCATAGAAAAACTGATTCATTTGTTATATGAAATCATCACTTGAACGTCGCTGCGTCTAAACGCTTACTTCATCTAAATTCCATATTTTAACTTCAACTTTGAAAAATCATAACAAATTGAATTCTTAACCAATTGAGGTGTTATTATTGTCCATTTAAAGCTCTGTGTCTTAGCTCTTATCACACCAAATTCAAGTTAAAAATCGGTGACTCAGGCATCCTAACCATCTTACACCGTCACGGCCTTAGAACAGAAATTTCAGGATCATACAACATTCATCTATACGTGCTATCATATGCTTCCATAATGTCAAGTAACTCATGTAACTTATTTTACAAACTCATTCATCAATCTTTACCCTTTTTCCTTGTGAAGTTCTAGCACCTATGACATGGTTATGCATATGGAAGGAATGAGATTTCATGGAAATCCCAATAGTAAGTTACTCAAACTATAATATCATGCATGATTAATTGGACGCTTAACATGTTATCTTGAGATGGGAGCTACTTTATAATGGTACATAAGCAAACTCTAACATGCATATTGTCATGACATAAGTTGCAAAATGTTGCAATCATTCATACTTCATCATAGACATGATGACATAATCTCAAGCTCAACCAAACACCATAATCAACAAGCAAGCAAACAATTAAACAAACATGAAACTATAGTTAGGTATTCTTTCTACCTCTTAGCTATCCTTGTCAAGGTCTTCTTGGCATGATTTCCTTCCTTTACAAATATCAAAACCTAGCCATTACAAAGCAATATGAAGTTACAATTCAACTTAAAACCAAATCCAAGACTAGGTTTTCACTAACTTGCTTTCTTTCTCCCTTTTATGTTTCATACTTCCATCTTTTCAAAATAAATTCTCATAGTTTATTTCCACATAATTTTTCATTTAGAATCCAAATATGAAATCAGAATTTCCAGAATCAAAATATACCCATTGCTACAGTACCAAACTGAAGCAACCCTCTTGTTTTCCAAACATTCACATTTTGATTCCAATACTTGTTGTCCTACTTTATCCCCACACAATTTTCCATTTTAAACTCATTGGAAGCATCAAAATTATGAAATTCTATCATATGAACAGTGTCAATCATAGTACCAGTAAGAACACAAAACCCTAAATCTAAACATACTTGAATTCCCAAGCTTATACCACTTGATTCTAACTTGTTTAATCTTATCTAAACTATCCATAACATAAAACTCATATTTTAACCATAGATGAGCAGTACTTCCAGCATCAACCATAAGGGAAATATAGCATAAAAATCCCTTAGAACAAAGCTCAAGATCAAGGGAGATGATTACCTTGATTGTTACTTTACTTTGTGTGTTTCTTTCTTGGTTGAATGGAAATTTTGCAAGAGTTTTCCTATGGTTCACCATGCATGCTGAAATGATCTGATTAGGGGGTATTTATAGTTGAACTTTAGTTGAAATGGATGGCCAAGATTGATTTGGTTACTATTTGATCTAATGGTCCATATTCAATCTTGCACTTGGCTTGCCCTAGAAGCCTAAAGCTTGATGCCATGCATGATATCATTTTAGGTCATGTTTGGCTAAAAAAGGTGAAATATACTGCTAAGAAAATTTCAGTCCAGTTTGATACCAATTAGAGCAATTTTACCAAAGTCAGACTGTTTTCTGTTCCTAATTATTATAATATTACAAGATATGTATTCTATCCTAGAAATCAATGTCTAGGTTCTTCATACCATTGACGTTGTTAGACTGAATTTTTATCTTCCATCCATCCCTTGGTAAATGAGCAAAATACCCTTGGTGTCCTTTCCTGCACTATATTGACCCTAAGTGCATAATCGTCATTTCACCCCTCTTTGTACTGCCTCAGGACATATACTGACTCTAAATAATCATATTTATACTATATGCCACATTTTTAGCCTATCCCAGATGACCAAAATACCCTCCATCTATCTCTGGTACACTATGGGCATCCAGGGGTATTTTCGTAATTTCACACTTGTCAATTAATCAATTGATTAATCGATTAATACATTAAAAATATATTTACTTTTGAATAAAGATATTGCTATTAATCGATTAATCTATATTAATATGTTAATTGTTCGATTAATAAGTGAACCTTCTATTATGTGAAAATTCAAATATATATCAATTAATCGATTAGTTAATCGATTAATGTACATTAATAGATTAAGTGTTCGATTAATTTGTGTTGAAATATTCTCATTTATTTTTTTAAACACATTAATCGACTAGGCATTTGATTAACTTATATTAATTGATTAATTCCAAAAACTTTTGAAATTTGAAGTATAGCTCTGCGTCACGTTACCAATTCATTTTATATTTCAAATGATTAATTTAAGTGATAATCTCACAATGCCTCTAGGTAATCTTAATGCAAATGTCTTGAGAAATTTATCTTTATAAGAATACATCATATACGTCTAGAAAGTCAAATCACCATGATGCTCTATTTCCTATTTCATATGCCAAGTTGAATTAATCGACTAAGTAATCAATTCATATAGAATAATATTTGAAAACAAGCATAATCTTTGTATGATCTTAAAGTGTTTACAATTAAATTAATTTTATACACTTGATCATTGATTGAACTATTAAATATGAATGGGCATGCATTAATTCATTATTAATCTTATTGTGATTAAATCTATTCAAGTTTAATATCATTTACTCAAATCCTCACTTAGCATTTATATACTAACGATTAATTCTCAAAGTGTTTACATGATTAATATCAAAGAGTTTAGTTTCCATTAAGATCAAAGCTAAATCAAATATCCGACTAAGAGCAAAGCTAATAGACTTCAATGACAAAAAGACAAAAAGTCTCAATGGCTATAACAACTAGTTCAACGATCATATTTCCAATGGGAAGAAAACTTAACAGAAGAAAGCCTCAATGTAAACAATGCTAAATGGTTATAAGATCAAATATAAATAGAAGAGCATTCAAAGTTATAAGGGAGGTGACTAGCAGCGACAAATAGAAAAGCAATGAAAGATTAATCATGTTAGAAATATTTCAACCTAGAAAGTATTCATCTCTCAGTTCCTTATGTATTATTCTTTTGAGAGAAAATTTACAGTGAGCTTTAATGTCAATATACTCACTCTATTTGAGATATACTCTTTATTCTTCATTTTATTTGAGAGCAAAACCTTCAAATAAGGGGATTCAAAGTTGAAAATTGCTTATATCAGTTTAAGGGAGAGTGTAACCATGGAGTGTAGTGTAACCTCAAAGTTGAGGTAGTTCTCAATTATCCGTTAAAATTGAGGTTGTAAAGGCTACCAAGAGCCCATTGTAATCTTGGTGTTTATAGTGGATTGAAAAATCTAAGTGGGAAGCTAAGGACTGGACGTAGGTCAAGGAAAGATCAAAGAAGAATAAATTCCTTGTGCAAATTCTTCTTCCTAAACTCGTTGGTTTCCATAAAATGCATTTTCATTCCAAGTTTTTTAAATTACATTGTTTTATTTATAAAGCTTTTAAAGAGTCATAAAAGATTTTGAAAAGTCATCGTTTACCCAATTCACCCCTTGGTGATCTAGCTTATCTACCTGGAACTAACATATTCCAGTCTTTATGCTTATCGTCCTAGACCTTGTAAACCTGGTGTGCCTCAAAGGCAAGAATATATGGCTCATCATCTTCATATTCCTCATATGAATGAGCCTAGAGAATTTAACGAAAGTGATGCCCAAGTGGTCAGTGGTGAGTCCCTGTGATGTTATCGTATTTGCCCAGGAGCACTTGAAAAGAATTATAATGAAAAGTTGGTAATTTAACGATATCATTTAACTTTTCATAGTAAGTGACGCCTCCAAAATGCATCTCGCCATCACTATTGCTATCATAATATCTTGTTTTGAATGTGCTATAAACTGTAAAGTTTTGTGTTAGCAATCTCTGATCACGTGCAACCATACAATACTTGAACATGTTAAGATCACACATGGTATACCTTCTTGCATGGTCTAATGCCAGACCTTAGATTTAGACCATATTAGGGTTCATTTCATGTCTATTAGAACCATTTTGTATGGCCTAAGATTCAATCAACAAAATTTGGAATTTTTAGTTTCCCGAGTACTATTCATTTAGTATTTTTAGAATTTTTGCCCAATTTAAAAATTCATAACTAATTATAGAAAAATAAAAATTAAACGGTTCCAAGTCCTACTAAAATATTCTTAATATTTATTTAAAGTAAAAATAGTTTTAGGAACCTATTAATTATAGAACAGTGCTAGGTTGGTACATAATTTCTACTGTTCATTTGGTCAAAAACTGTGTTCCAGATTTCTAATCTTAATTTTGAAAAGTTACCATAAATGGTATACATATCCAATTTAAGTATTCTACCTATAGATTTAAATATTGTTATTTTTCATTTAAGCATGCAAAATTTCAAAGTCAAATTAAAATAATAACTTAAACAAAACAAGCTTAAAGGTCACTTCCTCATACAAGGTCATACATATTGTCATAATTAATTACATCACAATAAACTTCAAAATATCATGGCATAAGTATGAAATATCCTTACTTTCATACGTCTTAGAGACAATTCAGTAACATTTAGAACTACTTACAAGACCTTGGAAGTCCTTTAGCTAAATCTAAAATTTTACTCTTCTCGAGTTATTGTTCATATGGTATTTTCAAATTAGGCGACAAACTTTGAAAAATCATAATTAATTCTAAAAAATTGAAATGAAGTGGTTCAAAAAGTTACGTGAAGATAACATCTTTAAATTTAAGGGAAAAATAATTTCCATATCAAATGATTAGTCAATTAATACAGTTTATTCGTCAAATATTACTGTTTATTTAGTCAAAAATTCTAAAAATAGACTCTGGTCCCTTTATTTGAAAAATTTGTTCTCTTTGTACAAACATCGAAATAAGGTGTTCTTAGTGTTAAAATGAAGCTTGACATATTAACTAGATGTCTATAAAATTTAATATATTTATCTCATCATTTGCTATTTTTCATTACATCATGAACATTGTGGCTCAAACATGACATATAACATCATGACTTGCAACAATTTGTGCATTCATCATATAACATTTACATCATCCAATCCCTAACTTCTCTTCATGCTTCTTCATCCTCTTTCATCATTAATAAACCTACTAGGATTGGGATTACATGGAGGGGTGAGATTTCTGGGGAAATCTCAGTAGCAAACAGTACTAAACAATGCATGCATTAATGTAAATACTTGTGCTTGCTTATGAAAGTGTTAAAATTGTGTGATATGCATGCTTCCATATAACATATGAAATACAATTGGCAAAAGTAATCATAGAAATAGAGCTTCAATCATAAACACATATGCAACATAATTCAACATAGCTATAGCACTGCTAAGCATAACATTCAATACATACAAGTTTAGGATAAGTTTACTACCTCACTTGTTTGATTTCTTTCACTCTAACCTTGCCTCTTTCTTCTTATTACTCTTATATGTGTGGCTGCCTCTTTGGAGTCTACAATCAAATCCTAACATCACATAATCATTCATCCATTACAATATAATTTCCTTTTGAACATTGAGCTCATTTAATGACATTAACTTTCCTTAATCTTAACTAATCAACTTGGCCTTTGAATCAATTGATGTCAACTTTAACCTAAACAATTTCATCTTTTGAATCCATTTATGAGCTTAGAATTATGAAATTCCAGCTCCTTTATGGCCTGCTGGACAGAATCGAAAACATGTATATAATTCTTTCAAAAATTCTCATTTTGATTCTAATGCTTCTCATACTTGTGTCTCTACTTTATCCCACACAAATTTTCATTTTAAAACCATTGGAAATATCTACATCATGAAATTCTAATAACTGTTCATATGAGTGAATAGCAACAGAGAAGAATTCTAAGAATTACAACTTCAAATATCAATGTTTCCAAGGTTTAAAACCTATCCAATCCTACACAAAATCATCATATGAATTCAATGGAAGCATTAGATCATTGAAATTCTATTTCCTTATATCATGAACAGTGCAGACTAAAATGGTTCAACCATGACAAAGTCAAGAATATCAACTTGGTTCAACAATTAATCATATATCTAGCTTGTTTAAGCTTCAATGACATATATCTAACTTTAATTTCTTCTTTCTCATTTCATATAAGGTTTTTGGACAGCATATACACTTTAGAGAAAACCCAAATTTCTTCCATGGAAACCCTAAGTTCAAGTTCCCAAATCAAAGGAAAATAAGCTAGGATAGATTGCTTACCTTTAATCTCTAGCTTGCTTGAACTTTGGCACCTTGAATCTTCTTTGTCTTGGCTTGAGTTTTCATTTTGCAAGAGGTTCCCCAATAGTTCTCATGCCATGGTTTTGAAGCTGAAATGTGGGGCTATTTATAGCCAACTTCCATGGAAAATCAATAGCCAATATCACTTTGTGCACTATTTGATATAATGGGTCACATTTAATCTTGGATTTAACTTTTCTAAAAAGCTAATCATGACATCATCAAGGGACACTTCGTAGGACATATGGCAAAATTTCCAAGGGAAGAAGCTTATGTAAAAATTTTAGTCCAATCTGGTACCAAGTCTAATTTCCCAAAAATTAGATTGTTTTATAAATCTATTTTTTTCTGAGATTCCACAATATGTTTTCTAACCTTAAATCTAGTGCCCGAATCCTTCCTACCATTGACATTCTTAGACTGGGCCTAAACTTAATTACAGATCCTTTGGTAAATTACCAAAATATCCCTTGGTTCTTCTTTATTTACTTGAACATCTTAAGGGCATTATCGTCTTTTTACACCTCATCAGAGTATTCCCTGACTTGGTTAACTATTTTGGGAATTTTTCTTGACCATCTAAGCTTAGTCAAATGACCAAAATATCCTCCATTTGACTCTGACTCTGACTCAATGACACAACACATTGACATAATTAGTGGTATTTTCATAATTTTATATTTTCCAAGTCTTTATTAGCCATGGCCCACATACTTATCTGAAAATATTATTGGGCCTATAAGATGCTATTTTGGGCCCTCTACATGGTCCACTATCTTCATGGGCTAAACTCCCAAGAAATTCCCCCGAAACATATTTATCGGGTATTTTAATACACTGTAAATTCTATAATAAATTCTACATAACTCCTTTTGAACTCTATCTGTTTCATAAATTCTTATATTAATTATAGGAATTTACTGTGAAATTTCATCTGATTCTAAGGTCCAGAGGATACTGTATTAATTTCCCTTTTTTTAGAGATTAATATAAATTTTTCAAGACCTCATCAAAATTCTGTGTTGCGTCAAACTGATCAGAATAATTTTTTCTATTTATTGGAAAAATGTGGGACTAATATGATTTTGGGCATTTTTAGACCTTTTATGATTAACTTTCAATAATTACCATTTTACCCTTGAACTTTTGGAAATTACACTTTGCACCATATAACTTTTAAACTTTTTATTTTAGTCCCTCATCTTTATACCTTTGTCTAATCATTATTTTTTCTTTCTATTCATCATCACAATCCTTCCTAAACCTCTTTCTACTATTAGTATTATACATATAGGGAAAATTAGGATGTGACAAAGTACACTAGTCTTCCCTCAATATGCCCTTGCCTCTTGATAGTTCAATTCCTTGATTGATCAATTGGAAGAGTGAATTTCAATGAAATTTCAATAGCAAGTTACATCAACTTGTATGATTATTAATGAACTAAGCATAATACCATAATTAGGGAACTACCTTTACCTCATGCTAACTCAAAATGCATCAATTCAAGACATCAAATGTAAATAGTAGCATTATATTATCATCTTCAGTTAACCAACAATCATGGCAATATCACATACAACAATAAAGACAAGTTAATATTAAAGTTGAATAATCTTGCAACCTTGATCAAACAACCATTATCTCTTGTTCTTGACTTCAATTTTTTTCTCCACAAATGTCAAATGCTATTTTAATATGACAAAGGGGCACTCCCATCAACATACAATCAACTAGTTATGGTTTAAACAAAAACCCTGGAAACCCTTAGTCTTTTAACTTGATATTTAGGATTTTGTTTCTATCAACTTAAAAATTATTCTATTAGGTCACCTCTATATAATTTTTCATGCATAATCCAAATATAGTCTTGGATTTATGAAAATCAAACTTCCCCTTGAGATCTGATCATTGATCGAGAGGTATACTAAGGGAGATCTAAATTTCTAATTTTGATTCCAATTCTTCCAAATCTTGTTTCTTAGGTTTATCTTACCCCATTTTTCATTTTAAACATATTGGAAGTAGCAAAATCAGTAAAATCAACTCCTAGGGAAGCAATCTCAAAGTGATAGAGAAGCCTTAACAATCTCCAACTAAGTAAAACAAACAATCTTCTGCAATACCACTTAAATCAACCTCTAATCAATATCTTGAACCTATATTTAATAGCAAAATTGTCATATCCTAATTTTTCCCTATGTGTATAGTACTGATAGTGGAAAGAGGTTTAAGAAGGATTATGACAAAGATCAGAAGAAATGATAAAGGTTAAATGAGTCTTGAAGGAAGAAAGGGACCTAAATAAAAATTGGAAAAGTTTAAAGGCCAAAAGTTAAAGTAGAAACAAAAGTTGGGCCAAAAGTTGTAATTTTCAAAAGTTTAGGGACCTAAATATAAATATCCAAAAAGTTAGGGACATAAATGTAATTAAGAGAAAAGTTCGAGGGCAAAATTGTAATTATAGAAAGATCAGCCCGGAAAGGGTTAGAACTGCCCAGAAGTATTTTAGTCCCATATTCTATCAATAAATAGAGGAAGGTATGCTGGATAATTTGACATGATACAGAAATTTTATTAGGGCTCCAGACAACAAATATTTATCTGATAGTCTAAAAGTTATCTAAAATTTTGTTAGATTTCATGGACTTCAGATATAAGTGGGCAAATTATAGGAAAGTGTGCCCTATAGTGTCAGATGTCCTGGATCTGACAGAACTCCAGAAGAAGTTCTGTATAAAAGGTTATTCACATATCAGTGAATTTTGACGGGAGTTTGTTAACACCCGTGATCCGATAATGGAACTTATCGGTATGTAAGTCTGGATAGAATGAGATCAGATGACCTCATATATAGGCCCATAATAATTCCAAGGAAGGCCCAAAACCCAAGGTACCAGTCTATCAGTAGAAGGGGTCAATGCCAAAAAAAGTGCGAAATTATAAAGATGCCCCTGGATGCCCAGATTGTACCAGGGATGGATGAAGCGCATTTTGGTCACCTGGGACAGGCTAAAAATGTGGCACATGGTATAAATATGATTAGTTGAGCCAATATATGCCCTGAGGCAGTACAAAGAAGGGTAAAATGACAATTATGCCCTTAGGGTCAATATAGTGCAAGAAAGGACACCAAGGGTATTTTGGTCATTTCCCAAGGGATCTGTAATTAAGTTGTGGCCAGTACAAGTATTTCAATGGTGTGGGAAGCCTAGACATTGATTTCCAGGACATAATACATATCCTGGTATATTATAAAAAATTAGGAACAGAAAACAGTCCGGTTGCTGTGAAACTGCACCGATTGGTACTGGATTGGACTAGAATTTTTCCAGAAGCTTCCTTACACTATGAGCACGCCACCTAACCCATTGAGGTGTCCCTTGATGGGTCCCACATGATGTCATAATTATTATTTTATGAAAAAGTTAAATCCAAGATTAAATGTGGGCCTTTAGATCAAATAGTAACCAAATCAATCTTGGCCATTCATTTTTCTTGGATTTTGGCTATAAATACCCCCTCATTCTGTAGCAAACCATAGGTACATGGACCCTTGGGGAAACTCTTGCAAAATGAAAAATCAAGCCACGATAAAGAAGATTCAAGGTTCCAAAGTTCAAGCAACTTAGAGATTAAAGGTAAGCAATCTCTCCTAGCTTATTTTCCTTTGATTTGGGAGCTTGAACTTAGGGTTTTCATGGGGAAAAAGTTGAGTTTTCTCTAAGGGAAGGTGCTGCCCAAAGCCCGTAAAGGAAAGGGGGAAGAACAAATTAAATATAGAACCATATGTTTGAAGCTTAAACAAGCTAGTTAAATGGTTGGTTGTTGAATCAAATTGATATTCTTGACTTTGCCATGGTGTGCCCTGTTCTGTATGCACTGTTCATGAGGGAATGAAATTGAATTTCAATGATTTAATGCTTCCATTGAGTTTGTATGATGATTTTGTGTAGGATTGGAAAGGTTTTGAACCTTGGAAACATTAAAATCTCAAGGTTGTAATCATTGAGATCCCTTACAGTTACTGTTCACTCGCATGAACAGTGATTGGAATTTCATGATTTTGATGGTTCCAATGGTTTTAAAATGAAAAGTTGTGTGGGCTAAAGTGGAGAAACAAGTATGGGAAGCATTAAAATCAAAATGAGAATTTTTGAAAGAATTGTGTGCTTATGTTCAATTCTGTACAGCAGACCATGAAGGAGCTGGAATTCATGATTCTAAGCTCATAAAGGGATTCAAAAGATGAAATTGTATAGGGTAAAGTCAAGACATCAATTGGTTCAAAAGCCAAGTGGATTAGTGAAGATTAGAAAAAGTTATGACAATAAAGAGTGTAACAAAGTTATTATTGAACATGGTTGGAGTTCATGAGTCCTAATGAGTTATGTGATGAATATGAATGTGTTTAGGACCATGAAACATCCAAGAAGATGTTGGGAAGTGATGGACATCAAGGCTTCATGGTTAGAAAGCTAGGGAGCAAGGGCTAAAGGTCAAGAGGAAACCTTAAGTGCAAGGTAGTGAACTTATCTCTTTATGTGATTGATGTGGTATGCTTATGTGTTGACATGTATATGTTATTTGAATGATGTTGTGACATGATAAATGATGTTGAATGTATTGGGAATAACATGTTTCCATGGCCATGCACTTTGTGTAAAAGTTTGTAGCATGTTGGCATGTCACTAATCAAAGAAAGATTAATGAAATTACATATCATGCATTGGCATCCATCTTGCATATTTAAGTGGTAATGTTTGCTACTGAGATTCCCTAGAATCTCACTCTCCCATAACCAACCAATTTAGGTCAAGCATTAAGAAAAGGTATGCATGGAGAATAGCTAAAGAATGGAAGAAAGGAAGTGAAGTATTGAGATTTTAGCATATACTAGAAATTTTACATGTATGTAAATGCCATGTAAGGTGTCTATTTATGTGATAAACTTGTATGTAATAATTATGGCATATGTACATGATGTATATGAATGTTAAGAAGCTTATTTAATGGCTTGTGCATGCTGAAACAATTATTGGAAATGAAAGAAAAGAAACTGAAATGGTAAAAACGTAGGTCCTGAAGCAGTTTTGTTGTGGCTTCAGTTTGACCTAGCAAATGAAGGAATTAGTTCAAGAAATTTTATGAGCATGTAGTACACATCCATAGCTTTAAGTTCATAGGTATAACGTTTCATTTGGATGTGTATATCAAGAGAAATGAATTTCCAAAATAAGGGACCAGAAACTGTTTCCAGAGTTTTTGACCAAATAAACAGTAAACTTCAACGAATAAACTGTATCAATTGGCTAATTATTTGGTCTAGAAATTATTTTTCCCTTAAATTTCAAGATGTTATGTTCATGTATCTTTTTTAACCACTTCATTTCGAGTTTTCTAGAATTAATTATGATTTTTTGAAGTTCGTTGCATAATCTAGAAGACCATATAAACAGTAACCCGAGAAAGAGTAAAATTCCAGATTTGGCTAATGGACTTCCAAGGTCTTGTAAGTGGTTCTAAATGCTATTGAATGGTCCCTAAGATGTATAAAAGTAAGGATGTTACAAAAATCATATCTCCCTTGCCTTTATACTTTCCGGTCAGCAGGCAATCATAGGAGAATCTTTATTTTCCAACCACCTAAACCATGATTTAACTAGCTAAAACATTAATTAAGAGGTTGAAGACATAAACTAACCTTTAAACCAAGCTTGAAGACTAAGGTGGCTAGCTCTTCCTCCTCTTTAAAAGTCAAGAATACAAATGGCAAAAGTTTCCCTTCATGTGCTGAAAAGGTCTTGTGTGTGGAATGAGGAGTCCTATTTATAATCCATGAGTCAATTGTTTCCCTCTAAGTTCATGCTAATTACAATGCTTACTTGTCAATTTCCTATTGAAACATCCTTACTTTCGTACATCTTAAGGACCATTCAGTAGCATTTAGAACCACTTACAAGACCTTGGAAGTCTATTAGCTAAATCTAGAATCTTACTCTTCTTAAGTTACTATTCATATGGCATTCAAGATTCGACGACGAACTTTGGAAAATCATAATTAATTCTAGAAAAATCAAAATGAAGTGGTTCAAAAATATACGTGAAGATAACATCTTCAACTTTAAGGAAAAATAATTTTCAAACCAAATACTTAGTCAATTAATATAGTTTAATCGTCAAAGATTACTATTCTCTGAAAATAGATTATGGTCCCTTACTTTGGATTGTACAAACATCGAAATAAGGCGTTCTTGGTGTCAAAACAAATCTTGACATGTTAACTAAATGTCTGTAAAATTTCATACATCTATCTCATCATTTACTATTTTTCATTACATTATGACCATCACTACTTATATTGGTCATATAGAAACATTACATATAACAATTCCTCAAATAACATATATACTATCCAATCCCTAGCTCCTCTCCATGCTTCATCATCCTCTTTCATCATTCATAAACCTGCTAGGGTTGGGATTACATGGAGGGGGTGAGATTTCTGGGGAAATCTCAGTAGCAAATGGTACTAAATAATGCATGCACTAATGTAAATACTTGTGCTTGCTTGTAAAAGTGTTAACATTGTGTAACGTGCATGGTTTCATGTAACATATGAAATACAATTGACCAAAGTAATCATAGAAATAAAGCTTCAATAATAAACACATATGCAACACAATTCAACACAGTCATAGCATAACCAAGTATAACATTCAATACATAAAGTTTAGGATAAGTTTACTACCTCACTTGCTTGATTTCTTTCACTCTAACCTTGCCTCTTTCTTCTTATTCCTCTTGGATGTGTAGCTGCCTCTTTGGAGTCCACAATCAAATCCTAACATCACATAATCATTCATCCATTATATTCTAACTTCCTCTTGAATATTGAGCTCATTTAACTAAATTAATTTTTCTTAATCTTAGCTAATGGACTTGGTCTTTGACTCAATTGATGTCTTGACTTTAGCCTACACAATTTCATCTTCTAAATCCATTTATGAACTTCTAATAATGAAATTATAGATCCTTCATGGCCTACTGGATAGAACTAAAAACATGTACATAGTTCTTTCAAAATTCTCATTTTGATTCCAATGCTTCCAATACTTATTTCTCTACTTTATCCCACACAAATTTTCATTTTAAAACCATTGGAAATATCCACATCATGAAATTCTAATAACTGTTCATATGAGTGAACAGTAACAGAGAAGAATTCTAAGAATTACAACTTCCAATTCCAATATTTCCAAGGTTCAAAACCTATCCATTCCTACACAAAATCATCATATGAATTTAATGGAAGCATTAGATAATTGAAATTTCATCTCCTTCTATCATGAATAGTGCAGAATAAAATGGTTCAATAATGGCAAAGTCAAGAATATCAACTTGATTTAACAATTAATTGTCTATCTAGCTTGTTTAAACTTCAATGACATATCTCTAACTTTGATTTCTTCTTTCTCCTTTCATCTAAGGTTTTTGGACAGCATATACACCTTAGAGAAAACTCAACTTTCTTCCATGAAAACCCTAAGTTCAAGTTCCCAAATTAAAGGAAAATAATCTATGATAGATTGCTTACTTTTAATCTCTAGCTTACTTGAACTTTGGTACCTTGAATCTTCTTTGTCTTGGCTTGAGTTTTTATTTTGCAAGAGGTTCCCCAAGATTTCTTGGTCCACAGTTTGCATCAGAAATTGTGGGGGTATTTATAGCCAAATTCCATGGAAAATTAAGGGCCAAGATTACTTTGTGCACCATTTGATCTAATGGGTCACATTTAATCTTGGATTTAACTTTTCTAAAAAACTACTTATGACATCATCAAGGGACAACTCATAGGGTTATGTAGACCCATTCCAAGGGAAAGAAACTTTTGGAAAAATTCCAGTCCAATTTGGTACTGACTCAGTCCAATTTCCAAAAAATCAGACTATTTTATAATTCTAATTTTTCTGAGATTCTATAATATGCTTTTTAACCTTAAATCTAGTATCTGGATTATTCCTACCATTGACATTCTTCGATTGGGCCTAAACTTAATTACAGATTATCACATCCTTACTTTTAACCTCAATTATACTCAATTAGAAGTGATTGGAACCAATTACATGATCATTTGCTTTGAAAACATTCATTTCCAAAAGAATTACTCTCAGTAGTGTTCACCTTTACTGTTCATTTGGTAATTCTAAAACATGTACCATACTTTGGAAATTCATAATTAATTGTAGAAAAATTGAAATAATGTGGTTCTAATTTCTAATGAAATCTCTTTGATAGATCTTTGAGCGAAAATATGAAACTGAGGTTTTCTTGCCCAAATGAAATCAGTTTATTTTTTGAAAATCACTGTTCATTTGGTAAAATCTGGAAGTTCCAGTTTCCTTACCTTAACATTAAAAATTCATTTATCTTTGGTTACTTATCCAAATAAACTGTGTTACCTATGAATTTGAAGCTTTGGATGTTTTCTTTAAGGTCATAAAATTTAATAGAAAAATTCGTTCATTTGATATATAAAATCGTTGCATGAATGTCGCTGCCTCTTAACTCTCATTTTATCTCAATTCCAGATTTTAACTTCAACTTAGAAAAATCATAACAAATCAAATTCTTAACCAATTGAGGCTTTCTTGGTGTCCATTTAAATCTCCATATCTTAAATATAATCATGCCAAAATTCAGACTAATACTCATTAATTTAAGCATCATAAACATTGTCATATCATCACGGCCTTAGAATATGGTTACAGAAACATACACCATGCATACTAGCATATCATCCCATAGTGTCATGTAAGTCATGTAACTTATTATTCAAACTTAATCATCAATATCTACTATCTTCCCTTGAGAGGATCTAGCACCTAAAACATAGTTATGCATGTGGAAGGAATGAGATTTCATGAAAATCCCAATAGCAAGTTACACAAACTATAATATTATGCATGAATAATTGGATGCTTTACATGTTATCATGAGATGGGAGCTATTTCATAATGGTACATAAGCAAACTCTAACATGCGTATTGTCATGACATAAGTTGCAAGGAGTTGCAATCATTCATACTTCATCATCAACATGATGACACATCTCATGCTCAACCAAACACCATAATCAACAAGCAAGCAAACAATTAAACAAATATGAGTTATAGTTAGGTATTCTTGCTACCTCTTAGCTATCCTTGTCAAGGTCTTCTTGGATTCCTTCCTTTACAAATGTCAAAATCTAGCCATTACAAAGTAATATCAAGTCACAATTCAACTTGAAACCAAATCCAAATATGAAACTAGAATTTATAAAATCAAAACATCTCAAAAGGTGCTGTGCCAATCCGAAGTGAGTGCCCCTTTTTCCAAAAATTCACATTTTGATTCCAATACTTCCAATACTTGTTCTCCTACTTTATGCCCACACAATTTTCCATTTTAAACTCATTGGAAGCATCAAAACCATGAAATTCCATAATATAAATAGTGTCATGCACAGTACCAGCAAGAACACAAAACCCTAAATCCAAACATGCTTGGATTTCCAAGCTTATATCACTTTGATTCTAGCTTGTTTAAGCTTGTCTAAACTATCCATAACATAAAACTCTTATTCCAAACCCATATGGACAGCACTTCCAGTAGCAACCATAAGGGAAATAGAGCACAAAAACCCCTTAAAACCAAGAGCTAACTTGCTAGAATTAAGCTAAAGATCAAGAGAGATGGTTACCTTGCTTCTTGCTTCAAGTTGTCTGTTTCTTTCTTGGTTGAATGGAAATTTTACAAGAGTTTCCCAATGGTTCCAAGGGCTTCTGAATGGGTTCTGATTTGGAGGTATTTATAGAGAAATTTGGGTTGAAATGGATGGCCAAGATTAATTTGGTTACTATTTGACCAAGTGCTCACATTTAATCTTGGATTTAACTTTTTCTAAAATCAATAATCATGACATCATATGGGACAGCTCATGGGACACCTAATAGGGGTATGTGGAATGATTCCAATGTAAGGAAGCTTCTAGAAACATTCCAGTCCAATCCAATACTGATTGGAGTAGTTTCAGAACAACCGGACTGTGTTATGTTCCTAATTTTTTTATAATATACCAGGATATGTATTCTATCCTGGAAATCAATGTCTAGGCTTCTCATACCATTAACAATATTAGACTAAGTATTTATCTACCATCCATCCCTTGAGAAATGACCAAAATACCCTTGGTGTCCTTTCTTGCACTATATTGACCCTAAGGGCATAATTGTCATTTCACCCCTCTTGGTACTCCCTTATGGCATGTACCGCTCTAACTAATCATATTTATACCATGTGCCACATTTTTTGCTTGTTCAAAATGACCAAAATGACCTCCATCCACCACTGGTATAGTATGGCGTCGAGGGGCATTTTCATAATTTTGCACTTTTCCTATACTACTCTGGTCTCTGGCCCACTTAACTGTCCAATCACCTTAATGGGCTCATGATGGCACCATTTGGGCCTTGTTATGGACTCATTACCTTTATGCCCTTTATGGCACAAATCCCAAGATACCTCTCCCGATCCTATTTATCGGGTATTCTATTTTATTGTAAAATCCCATACGAATTCTACAAGATTCCTTTTTTGACTCTGTCAATTTTATAAATTTATATATTAAATATAGGAATTTATGTAAAGTTTCATTTGATTATGAGATCTAAAAAATACTGTAATAATTCCTTCTGAATTCAGGAATTTATATAAATTAATCGGGACCTCAAATCGAAATTCTGTGACTCCTTAAACTGACCATAATCACTTTGTCTATCTATTGGTAAAATTTGAGTCTAATCTGATTCTGGGCATTTTTTAGCCTTTTTCGGTTTAACTTTCTCATAATTACATTTAGGTCCCTAACTTTTTGATTATTTATACTTAGGTCCCTAAACTTTTATAATTACCACTTTTGGCCCAAATCTTGATTCTACTTTAATTTTTTGCCTTCAACCTTTTCCAATTTTCCTTTAGGTCCATTTCTTTCTTCAAGACTCATTTAACCTTTATCATTTCTTCTTATCTTTGTCATAATCCTTTCCAAATCTCTGTCCAATATCAGTATAATACAGATAGGAAAAATTTAGGATATGATATTTCTACCCTCCTTAAAATAAATTTTGTCCTCAAAATTTACTCAGCACCTTAGTCAATGATCTTGAATAGATATTCTTTTCTCACTTTATGACTAAGGACTGGGTTACCTATCTCTTATCTTCTATCTTAACATCTTAGCAGAGTACCTTTCATGTCCGTAAATCTTTATATCTTTACTGTCATTACTTTCCTTTTATTCTGAATCAATCAGAGTTGAACGCTACCTCATTATGCTACTTGCTTCATTGCTTTGCATCTATTTGCATATGGACTTCTCACTATACTGGACTTGTGATTAGTGTCCATTTCTTTCATGTAAAACTCTCTTGAATACTGCTATATTATGGAGTTTCTGCTAACTATCCATCATACTTCTTAGTATAATCATTTATGACTCATCTAAGTATCTAGCAGAATTTTCTAACCATCCGCAAAACTTTATCTCTCATTTTCATATCTTCATACTTCTTATCACCTTTAATAACTCATCATAGTACAGAGAGAGGACTTATGTCATTACTCTTCCTTTCATTGCTTTACTAATGAATAGGAGCACATAAAAGCATATAGGGGCACATCCTCTAACATGCATAATACCTGGCTAACATGTTGCACGACTATATACCTACTCATGAATGCAAAGCTCTAACAGTGGAGCTCAAGCATTCCTTCTCTTAATATGCATAACTCTAACACTTGGAGCTTGAACAGCTCTAACATTCAGAGCTTTAGCATATTTTACAAACATAACATAATGCCTGACATTTCATGCAAGGAGTGAAAGCTCTCATTTGCTACTTCATTTGTAACATAACACTTAAACATCTTATCCCTTTCAAAAATAGAGCCTCTCAAACTATTTACAGGCTAGCTATAAAGCCACTTCATATCGTATTCCTCAATACATATTTCTTATAACATACTCTTCATAGCATTTCTCATTTCGTATCTTTCATGCCATAATATGGCATATCTGGCCAAATTTGGCTATATCATAATCTAGTTTTCAAATCTATTTCATTTGGACTAGATATAAGGGTTATAGTCTTTTATTGTTTATAACCCTTTCTAGCTTTTCATAGTTCTTTCTATCATTTTACATAACTCTGTGCATATAGGCCAATTTTTATAGCATTTCTACCTTTTTCTATCACTTCCCAAGGGTCACCAATCATTGGGCTACTCTTGCCTGAGCATGCTTAACTGAAAAGTGTAGATATAAATCTGAAGTACTAGTGCTAACAGGATCTAACCCTGGTACTTTAATATCTTAGACCCATCTTATACTATGTTTCTTGGGTCTATCTGGCCTTCTAATCTCTTTATCCTCATCTGGAGGATCTATTTACCTTTCATTCTTATTCTTTGTAATTTTATCGTAAGGATCTCTTTATTCTCATTTGACCCTTTCTCATATCTTATAAAATATTCTTATAAATCCTTGGGACTTAGGATTAACTTTAACTTTGATCATTTAGTTCCTATTGCGTGCACAAAGATTCTGAGTTCAATCCCTAATAGTAATAAGGTTATATAAAATTAACATCATTGGTACTCACTCTGTTATAAGTTAACCAACTTGTGAAGCTTCTATACCTTAACTTTTCCTTGGTATTTGTCATATCCCAATTTTTAGGCCTATAGGCCTAGAATATAGCCTGAAAAAGGTATACTACCAGGCCCTATTGAACAGAAGTCCTAGAAGTATACATATGATGTTTAGGGACTAAATTGCAAGAAATTAAACGATAAGGGACCAAATTGTAAATAGTGAAAGTCCCTGGGGCATTTTGATAATTTTCTATGGGATATTTCTTAGGAATCAAGCCACCAGAGTGCTTGAGCTTGATTAGAGGCCAAGATAGCATGGAAAGGGTCCAAAAACGTAGCCTAAGACGGATGTGGGCCTAAATGGTATTAAAATATTAGTTTAGTACCTTTTTAGTAAAGTAAAATGACCCAGTCAAAGATAAAACTGGGGAAAGTGATTTCGAATCATGAGGTGGCATAAAAGGGACCCACAATACCACATGGCATGATCCTAGGAAAAGAAGAAAATTTAAGGACACTTGGCATGATTCTAGGAAAAAGGAGAAAAAGCTAAAGGACACGTGGCACAATCTCAGCCATTTATTCCAAGAAAAGACTCTGGAATTTTCTAGAAAGGCTGAGTCAGCTGGTGAGTTATCCCAAGGGCTCCACCATTGTGCCACTTAGCATGTGAGGTATCCCGTGGATGATGTCACTTTGATGAGTCATCTAGGATGATGATGTCATCATGATGATACAGGTAAAGCTTCTTGAAGAAGCTAAGCAATCTGAGCCATTCATCATGATTCAATTTGGACCATTCATTCCATCTCCCTCTACCTATAAATAGACCCTTTCCCCTTACTTCATTCCACACCCAAGGCAAGCCAAGAAAAAGAGAGAAGGAAGAGAGAAAAAGAGAAAGAAAGAAAGGAAGAGAAAGAAAGGAGGAGTTCTGTGGAGCTAGGAGTAATCCAAGGAGCTTAGGGGCTGAGCAAGCTTAGAAATAAGGTTTTGACTTATGAAAAGAAGGAACCTTATAGCAAAGTTAAGGACTATAGGAAAAGCTCCATGCCAAGTAGTAAACTTACCTACTTGTATGCTTTTACTGCTTGGATGTTTTATGTAATGTTTACTTACCTTGATGATGTGAAGCATGTATGATTAAGTAATGCTCTATTTCTTTTTATGCTATGGCCATATGTTATAATTAAGAGACATGGAAGTATGTAAGTTATCATTATTCAAGCATGATCATTAAGTGCACACATAGTAACATCAAGAATATAGTTGCATACATTGTATGGTTTCTGTTTGCTACTGAGATTTCCCTATAAATCTCACCCCTTCCATATCAATCCAATTACAACAGGTCTTCTCAAGATAGAGGAGATAAAGATTCATGAAGAGACATTAATTATTTAGCATGATTGATATGTGATTCATGTATGTATAATTGCTGGAAAATGTCACTATGAACAGTAACTTATGGTGAGGTAGTGATATTTGAGGTATAATTAAAAATAGTAAATGATTGAATAAATGTATGATATTTTACCAGTAAATAGTAGACATACCAAGCTTCAATTTGATATATAGAACGTATCATTTGGATATCTACACAAAAAGATATGATTTATCAAATTTGGGACCAGAAATGCTAGAATTAGGGACAGGATGTTGGATAAACAGTAAACTTTAGATGTTGACTAATATTGAATGATTCAAGTCATGGTCAACAAGTTATTTTTCCCTGAAAGATAATTAAGTTAGATTTATGTATCAATTTGAACCACTTTATTTTGATTTTTCGAGAATTAGTTATGATTTTCCGAAGTTAGGTCACTCCTCTGGAATTTACATAGTGCACAGTACTCGGGAGAGTAAAATTCCATATTGTGTAATTTGACTTCAATGACCTTAAAAGTGGTTCCAAATGCTACCGTTTGGTCCCTAAGACATAAGAAAATTAGGATGTTATAGTATTCATCCTTTCAAAGAAATATTATTCTTATAGCTCATTACTTTCTTACAGGCTTGATCTACTGTGACCCTTGGATCTACTGCGATCAACCGTAAGCCTTTTCAGGATCTAACTATGACCCTATAAGCCATACTAGGATCTAACTGAAATCCTCTGGAACCTATTGTGATTCTGTTGTACTATATTCTCATCTCTGGAAGACCTAAACCAAAGGACAAAGTTACAAGGTTAGTCACTTTCACATAGTTGTTAACTCCACAAATAATTCCCCAAAAATGATCATATAAGCCAATATCCATTACTGTAGAGAGCTACACAGGCTCTACCATGCACATATATATCATCATCTATTCATCTCATCTGAAGGACATTACTCTATATGAACTATGCTGTACATTCTTTCATAAATGCTTCTCATTTCATTTCATAGTTATAGCACATCATTCATATATCTTCCCCTACTGAAGAAATATATCCTGAGTATCATAATCATTTATCCGCAGATTCATTATTAATTCTTATCTTTAATCTCATTCCCTATCTCATTGACTATCATTGCTCGATCATAAATTCTCATCCTATTCTTTGAGAATTAACTAGTTACCTATCTCGTTCATCATTTTTCTATTGCTTTATCAACACCAAGTTAAATGATCTAATTGCATGTCATAGGGCATGGGAGCACATAACTTTCTTATCTGATATACTCTACCCTGTACGTACTGCGTAAAGGGAGTATTCATTTAACATAGCATACTCATCATACATAATATGCAAGGAGATGCAATTATTTTAGCATTCTCTAACATGTGTGTCATCATATGACAACTATAAGGAGATACAACTTCTCATCATATCTTATGGCAACATAAGCCATATAACTATTACATGGTTTGCTCAAC
Source organism: Leucaena leucocephala (assembly GCA_037074615.1). Taxonomy (NCBI): domain Eukaryota; kingdom Viridiplantae; phylum Streptophyta; class Magnoliopsida; order Fabales; family Fabaceae; genus Leucaena; species Leucaena leucocephala. The sequence continues at coordinate 5,958,273 of CM073527.1, forward strand.
CATCCCTTATACTCATATTGCAATTAAACAATTAACCAAGTAGACTTTAAAGTATTCTATCCCTTCATCACCTTAATCACTAGGTCCTGATCATTTATTCAGGATCCTGAATCACTTGTTTTACTTAGGCTGCCACATTACCCGCTTACTAGGGTACAAACTCAACCCTTCTTTACTCTTTCTTACATAAGGAATAGGTGAGTCACTTTATCTTTGAATCTGTGGCTACCTTATTAGGCCATATTCATTCTTATCATAATATTTCTCATCGCCAGTAAGACTTCTATTTCTCTAACCTGAAGGACTTCTGTGTCCTTGGCCTTACCATAATCCATAACTGAGTCAACTATTTTCTTTTAGTTACTGAGGAAAGGTCAGGCTCATATCTCTATGCCATTTAATCGTTTAAATTTTCCTTTATCCTCCGGGATTACTATCAAGCAAGAAAATATCTCTTATTAAATCTCAAGGTTCATGTAGATAAACTCGACTAATTATTCGTCAAAGGGTTTCTCTTTCCTTTACTCTAACCCTTAGCCTCACGCTCACCTTTCTCTAATTGAGAGGAATACTTCTTTTAAACTCTTATAGAAAAACTTCTCAAGTGAATGGATCACTCTCCATCTTGTATGGAGTAACTTTTATATCTCTTATAACTCTTAATTCTTTCCGTCTGTCAGTCCCAGTCTGTTCTTGACTAGACTGTGATTCCTTTTTGGTTTATCTTTGGATACTGACTAATTTTGGTCATATAGATCTCATTCATCATTTAGTACTATTACTTGTATCCTCTAGGGTGCTTTACTCTAGGTATGCTAGGTTACTATCTCTTCGTGATGGGATCCCTCTGTTTTGGGAACATAAACTTTCTATCTATTAGCCATCACGTCTTTAACCTTAAGCCACATGCTAGGCTCATTTCTAGGCAAGTCTTATTCTAACATCTTATTATTCTGTTTAATAGAGATTAGCTGTACAATGTGTTTCGTAATGTAGATCAACTCCTGATGATCGTACGAATGATCTACTTCTGAATCTCTTCTTAAACTGATCTTCTATATCTCAGTACCTCATATTATTTTGCTTGCCTGGTAACTGAGCTAAACCTCTAACTGATAAACTTCAGTGAGGTTAGCATCTTCATTCTTGTCATCAGGTTCATGTGCATTCTAGTCATAACTTGAGTACTGGCTAGTCGTGACTCATATTCTCTGTAACCTTTAGTTGCGACCACCTCCACTTGCTTGTCATAACTTGACAGCTCTGTGTTCTTTAGATGTGGCCATAGGTCATCTTCTGTCGTGACCTAAACTACTTCATATCGCGATCTCACAGCTTTCTCTAAATAGTCACTTCTAATGGTCTTGACTTTAATGAATTTGAGTTAATTAAACATCATTCATATCTATACATCATAATCACAAAAATATTCAACCAACTATCATTTCATTACATCACATAAAACTTCATATTTCATGTCCTTATACATTTGTACATACATTACATTCATGTCAATCACATATTAGGGTTATATTCTAACTGTCATACATCTATGTATTTACTTTACACTTTACATATTTACATTACCCCTCATCTCTTCTTTTTTTTACATTGTTTTCTAGGGAATCATATACTGCACCTACTTCTGTATACAGAAGTACTACCCCTGTATCTAGTTGGTAGATTATTAGCCAAAAACTCACTTGGCTCTACGTGCCAGTGGGGGTATATAGCAGTATTTGGCTTACTACCATCTCATATCAGTCTGCTATAGTGTAAACCTAATTCAGGTCAATACCCTCTACTGTGTATCTGTTTATCATCCTTGCTACGGCATTGAGGAGCTGTAGGTAAACTGTATGTTCTTGATCTTTACTTTTGTCTATCCCTTGACCTAGACTAAGTAATTCACTCTCCACAGCTTTCTTGAGACAGATACAGTCAGCATTATCTGTCTTTAGCAAAGAAAGCTAGGGTTAACTAGGACCAGGAACAATATGCTTATCTTTCTCTATAAAGTCACATATTCCTGGACTTTGGGAATGGACAGGAACAGTCATAAACTCTGACTGGATGTCTAAATTAGGGAACTATGATCTATTACCTATAACAACTCTGTCCTTAAACTTTAGTGGAGGAGGAATAATATCTTGTATACCCATAATCCAATTCCAGTACTTAGCTTCCTCAACCGTAATCTATCCCCTCATCAGAGGAATAGAACTTACATTAGGGTTAGAAGTCACTTTGACAAACTCATACTGTGTAGAGTCACTACACTCAACATCATCTAGTGCATTCACTGCTTCAGTAGGAATCTCTACATGACCTCCAGATTGCAGGTTTAAGTCTATAGAAATATCTATGAAATATTCTACTATAGACTTCCCTGAATAATTCCCTATACTCTCATCTAAACTTTCTTTATTGTCTGAAGGATGATCAAAGTATGGGATGTACACCATGTCCATACATCACTATTGGCCTGGGGTTTCCCTTACTAACTGAAGCCTCTGACTTAACTTTATGAAATATCATATCTACTTTTGCAATAATTGCTTAATTAAGCAATGCTAACTATCCCATAACATACTATACCTTAACAAAATACTTACTGTTTAGGGTTAGGGTCTGGGAATAATCTCATATCAGTCCATAAATAATCTATTCAGAGCATTTATTAAGCCAGAATCCTTTTCTTTAATGCCAAAATATCATATCCTTACTTTTAACCTCAATTATACTCTATTAGAAGTGATTGGAACCAATTACATAATCATTTGCTTTAAAAACATTCATTTCCAAAAGAATTCCTCTTGGTACTATTCACTTTTACTGTTCATTTGGTAATTCTAGAACATGTATCCTACTTTGAAAATTCATAATTAATTGTATAAAAATAAAAATAATGTGGTTCCAATTTTTAATGAAATCTATTTCATACATCTTTAAGGAAAAAATATGAAACTGAGGTTTCTTGCCCAAATGAAATCAATTTATTCATTGAAAATCACTGTTCATTTGGTAAAATCTGGAAGTTCCAGTTTCCTTACCTTAACTTTAAAAATTCATTTATATTTCGTTACTTATCCAAATGAAATATGTTAGCTATGTATTTGAATCTCTAGATGTGTTCTATAAGCTCATAAAATTTCATAGAAAAATTCATTCGTTTGATATATAAAATCATTGCGTGAACATCATTGCCTCTTAACTCTCATTTATCTCAATTCCAAATTTTAACTTCAACTTAGAAAAATCATAACAAATCAAATTCTTAACCAATTGAGGCATTCTTGGTGTCCATTTAAATCACTGTATCTTAACTATAATCATGCCAAATTTCAGACTAAAACTCGTTAATTTAAGTGTCATAAACATTGTCATATCCCCATGGCCTTAGAACATGGTTACAGAAACATATACCATGCATACTAGCATATCATCCCATAGTGTTATGTAACTTATTATACAAACTTAATCATTAACATCTACTCTCTTCCCTTGAGAGGATCCAGCACCTAAAACATAGTTATTCATGTGGAAGGAATGAGATTTCATGGAAATCCCAATAGCAAGTTATACAAACTATAATATTATGCATGAATAGTTGTATGCTTTACATGTTATCATGAGATGGGAGCTATTTCATAATAGTACATAAACAAACTCTAACATGCATATTGTCATGACATAAGTTGCAAGGAGTTGCAATCATTCATACTTCATCATCAACATGATGACACATCTCATGCTCAACCAAACACCATAATCAACAAGCAAGCAAAGAATTAAACAAACATGTGTTGTAGTTAGGTATTCTTGCTACCTCTTAACTATCCTTGTCAAGGTCTTCTTGGATTCCTTCCTTCACAAATGTCAAAACCTAGCCATTACAAAGTAATATCAAGTTACAATTCAACTTGAAACAAAATCCAATACTAGGTTTTCACTAACTTGGTTTCTTTCTCTCTTATATGTTTCATGCTTTCATCTTTCCAAAATAAATTCTCATGGTTAATTTCCACATAAATTTTCATGTAGAATCCAAGTATGAAACTATAATTTCTAAAATCAAAACATCTCAAAAGGTGCTGTGCCAATCTGAAGTGAGTGCCCCTTCTTCCAAAAATTCACATTTTGATTCCAATACTTCCAATACTAGTTCTCCTACTTTATCCCCACACAATTTTCCATTTTAAACTCATTGGAAGCATCAAAACCATGAAATTTCATCATATGAATAGTGTCCATCATAGTACCAGCAAGAACACAAAACCTTAAATCCAAACATGCTTAGATTTCCAAGCTTATACCACTTGATTCTAGCTTGTTTAAGCTTGTCTAAACTATCCATAACATAAAACTCATATTCTAACCCCATATGGACAGCACTTCCAGCATCAAACATAAGGGAAATAGAGCACAAAACCCCCTTAAAACCAAGAGCTAACTTGATAGAATTAAGCTCAAGATCAAGGGAGATGATTACATTGCTTCTTGCTTCAAGTTGTCTGCTTCTTTCTTAGTTGAATGGAAAATTTGCAAGAGTTTCCCCATGGTTCCAAGGGATTCTGAATGGGTTATGATTTGGGGGGGTATTTATAGAGAAATTTGGGTTGAAATGGATGGCCAAGATTAATTTGGTTACTATTTGATCCAAGAACTCACATTTAATCTTAGATTTAACTTTTTCGAAATGAATAATTATGACATCATATGGAACAGCTCATGGGATTCCTAACAGGGGTATGTGCCGTGATTCCCATGCAAGGAAGCTTCTGAAAAAATTATAGTCCAATCTGATACCGATCGGAGCAGTTTCACAACAACCGGACTGTGTTCTGTTCCTAATTTTTTTATAATATACCAAGATATGTATTATGTCCTAAAAATCAATGTCTAGGTTCTCATACCATTGAAAATATTATACAAAGTATTTATCTGCCATCCATCTCTTGTGAAATGACCAAAATACCCTTGGTGTCCTTTCTTGCACTATATTGACCCTAAGGGCATAATTGTCATTTCACCCCTCTTGGTACTCCCTTTTGGCATGTACTACTCTAACTAATCATAGTTATACCATGTGCCACATTTTTGGCCTATTTGGAATGACCAAAATGACCTCCATCCATCACTGGTACAGTATGGGCATCTAGGGCCATTTTCGTAATTTCACACTTTTTCTAGACTACTCTGGTCTCTAGCCCACTTAATTGTCCAGTCACCTTAATGGGATCATGATGGCGCCATTTGGGCCTTGTTATGGGCTCATTGCCTTTATGCCATTTATGGCACAAATCCCAAGATACCTCTCCCGATCCTATTTATCGAGTATTCTATTTTACCGTAAAATCCCGTACAAATTCTACAAGATTCCTCTTTTGAATCTGTCAGTTTTATAAATTCATATATTAAATATAGGAATTTACGGTAAAGTTTCATCTGATTCTGAGATCCAAAAAATATTGCAATAATTCCTTCTGACTTTAGGAATTTATATCAATTAATCGGGACCTCAAATCAAAATTCTATGACTCCTTAAACTGACCAGAATCACTTTGTCTATCTACTGGTAAAATTTGAGTCTAATATGATTCTGGGCATTTTTTAGCCTTTTTCTGTTCAATTTTCTCATAATTATATTTAGGTCCTGACTTTTTGATTATTTATATTTAGGTCCCTAAACTTTTGGAAATTACCACTTTTGGCCTAAATATTGTTTCTACTTTAACTTTTTGCCTTCAACCTTTTTCAATTTTCATTTAGGTCCATTTCTTTCTTCAAGACTCATTTAACCTTTATCATTTCTTATGATTTTCGTCATAATCCTTTCCAAATCTCTTTCCACTATCAGTATAATACAGATTGGAAATACGTATTCAAAATATGATTTATTAATTTAGATTAAAAACACAAGATCATCTTTTAGCACATCAGAGCAAGTCACAAGATCATAACTTGACTGAATTTATTTAGCACAACATAATAAGTTATGAGCATATAATCATTTAGGAAATATAAATAAGTTATAAATTCATGAAGATCGTTCAATCAATCAAATAAAAGTAATTCATAAGCTCATCAAGGTTATCTAGGGCTTATCTAATCAGATTTTTGACAGATTAATCTTAATAGAGAATCTTATCATTTTAGTGCTCTGTGGTTTTTTTAGCAAGAAATTGATGATCTTATAGTCCAATGTTATATCTCCCCTTAATTGAGTTGTCAGATAACGTATCACTATGTCCCATTCTTCATTGGCTTCCTCGTAGACTGTTATATTGCAGAAGAACCTCCTTATCATTTCATGGGTTTGGAGAGATCTAATTGAATCTTATCATTAAAATTCAGATACTCCAAGTCAGGGCAAAACTCTCTTTCTATATATTCTACCTTATATCTGCCTTTACCCATTCCTTTGTTTAAGTTTCTAGTGAGTAATGCTAAAGAGGTATGATTAGATGGAGTAGGCATGGATGAGGGAGTGGAAGTATGTGAGATGGGAGATAGTTTTGGGGTACATTTTCTTCTTCTTTGATCATATGGGGTGCTAAGAGATGTTGGAGAGGTTCCTAGGTTAATGACAATGTGAATAGCTTGATTTACGTGGTCATCTAACTTGGTGTTATTGGATCCAATTTCTTCAAATATGTAGACAAAAGGTGCCTTTTTTCTTTTCAAAGCTTGTCATGCACTCTGTCTAACTAGACTTGGAGACTCTTGTTTAGAACCTAAAATTGAGCTACTAAAGTATATGTAACTTGGTCTCTTATCCTTTCTTACTTTAGGCTTAAATTTGGAACTTAAAGAACCAGCCTTTTGCTTTCCCTTTGACCTTTATAAAATAACCTCAAGTACTTTGGTTCTCACTATTTTTATGTAAGGTTGATGAGTAATAGTAACTACGATGTGTGGGTAATCTGTGAATTCTAAGAGCTAATATGTTGTGGGAATGTTGGGGAAAATGATTTTGATGTTTGGAGGGTACAAAATCATATTTGAGTTTATGGGTTCAGGCAAAATGAATGATTTTTAGAGAAGAAATTCAATAAATTGAACAGTAAAGGTCATATTTTTGCTAAATAACTGATAATTTATTAATAAGTTATTCGATAAGATCCCTATTCGAATTATTTACTGATAAATCTTCAAGAAATGGTAAGATATTTATTGAATAGCTCTTCAATAAGCACCCTTGTCGATGAATTGTAAGATAAATAACTATCTTTTCAAACAAATCATACAAAATTTATCGAAGAATTTTTGGATAAATAATCTTATCAAAGTTTTATTTGTTCAACAAGTCAAAAATACACAATTTATCGAATAGTTTTTTTGTAAGTGAAATTAACGATAATATATTCGATAAATTTCAACACTTTTTCATAAACCTTGTCGAATAACATTTGGAAAAGTGTTCTTATCGAAGAATTAATCAATGAAACAAGCATAGGACACTTCACAATTTTTTCAAAAGAGTTCATCAAATAATCAATTTTATCACAGAATTGTTCGATGAAGCACTTTATCAAAAATATTTTCAAAAATATTTAGTTTATTAAATATCAAAACATCTCATGTTTTATCAAAACATTTATCGATAAGAACCTTTATCGATATCTTCTTTGATGAATTCATAACTTCTTTCACACATTCATATGATGTTTTTTAAATATAAAAACAATATCATAATGCATCAAAAACACATATAGGCTCATCAAGAATAAAGACAATATCATCAAGATAGATCAGATAAATATTCAATATAAAGAGAGAATAAATGCTCATTTGATTTATGCAATTTGCTGAATTGATCATGAAGCTCTTTGCTGTCCTCTCTCTGAGCATCTTTAGTTTTGGCATGGATGATGATCCTCTTTAATTTTGTTGCAAATAAACTTTATAGCTTCAATGCTCCTTTATATCAATCCTCATAATGTAGCAGTGCAATCCATTGAGAAATTTCTTTATTCTCCTATAATAGATAAATAAAATTTTCTTTCTTTCTAGGAGAATGATTAGTATGGTCCAGTATATTGAATATTATGATTTTTATGTAAGACAAAGATAACTCATCATCAAAATATACCAATTCCCAGTGAGTACAGATAAGTAGATATGAACTTATAAGATGATATGCACTTAATAATATGAAGTTCTCATTCTTTAGAATGAGTCTATCTTTGATAAATAACATTTCTTTTTGAAGGAAAACAAATTCAATATAATTTTTCAAAAATATAGACCTTTGAAAAATTAATTTTTGAAAAACATTGAAAGTCATTAGATTGGAGAGACTTACTCTTTGTAAGAACATATTGGATAACATGTTGAACACAAATGTTAACATGTTTAGAAATTTTCTAAGAGCAAAAATCATATAGAATAGGATATCAGTAACATAAACAGTTCAAAGACTTTGCTCACTTAAATTTCAAAATGATGACAGAACAATGAAGCACATTAACTCTTTAGTCCAAATGACAGAGTTGTACATATAGACTTTGATATTCTAGAATAATTCTAAATAGATATACTGGAGCAAAGAATTGTTTAGCTCACTGGAGGAAAAAGAGTTCAAGCACAAGACATCATATTCAAGGTCAATGATGACTATGTCAAATGGATTTGGAGTATTTTTGGAATTTCTAAACAGATATATTAATCTCTAATACTAATGCCCATTACTTTTAGAAGTGAGTATTTTCAGCATCATTTGTATGCATTTAGTACAATAGAAAATATTTGAAGTTTTACTTTGAAAGGCACTTTTGTCTTTCAAATCATGAATATTCACTTGTATAAAATCAAGATGAATCTATGTGTTGAAATTCATGAAACAATTTAAATTATGCATTTAAGAGTATGAATATAGAAAAACATGTACATGTTCATTTTAGAATTCATTTAACAATCTGAAAGAGTTTTTAACAATATTGAGAAGTTGATGGCTAATGAAGTTCAACAAGGGACAAGTATTCATTACCCATATCACTAATTCATTTAAGCACAATAAAAGGTAAAGTTTAGATTTCACCATATTTCTTTTTGTCCTTGTGGCAGCTAGCTTGATTAAGGTGAATTGATGTTGAAGATTTCTCTAGCACCACAATTTCAAGCTTTCTTTTGAGCATAGTCCCAGATGCATCTCTTTTGTGATGTTGATACTTTGGATTTCTTGCTTTGGAATCTTACAATCTACTTGGAGCTTGAGAAATCCAATTTATCTTGTTCTTATCAGAGCAGTTCAATGGTACTCTATGATAATCCATCCTTAAGATGCGTGATGCTCTTTTTCTCCATTTGTAACTCTAGCAATACATACTCTAAGAGTGTTATTGTTGAATGTGAGAGTAGTTATCTTAGGTATTTTCTTCTTCTTTGGGCCAATCTGTCTATTCTTGAAAATATTGTGCAAGATTAGAGAATTGGGACATTTTGGTACCCCCTTATATTTGGGTCCTTGAGTGTAGCATTGGACCTTACTTGTCCTTTAGGAACCCAAATCATAGTTCTCACATTAGAATTTCTTCTAATATAGCATGCGGCAAAATGTGACCTAGTTTACCACAATAGTTGCAGATAATAGGATGATGCAATTTATGAATGTTTGCAAATATTGTGCTGGTCGAGTGGAAAAAATCTTAAATTATCACTGTGTATAACTTCTCTCTTCCTATCATATTTCTTAGTGACACATCCCCTTAAATTGCAAAACATTTTTGCTTTTTGAAATAACATCAATAATAGGTTGAAAAACAATTTTATGCAAAGTTTCAAAATCATTTTTCACAAATATTTTAGAAGAATTGGAATTGTTTACGGTAGTACATCTTGACTTCCATATAATGATTCTTTCTCATTTGATTTGTCCCTGTTGAACTCTTCTAGATGCTCATTTTCTTCTTGTTGATATCAGATTTCTCCTTCTTCAATCTCAGGCATCATTCGTTAAGATGAGTTATCAGAATCATTCACTTCAATAGAGTTGTTAGAGGTATAAATGAAATACGAATATCTAAAATATCTTTAGCATTAGAGTAAGATTTAATTTTATCATAATCATTTCTAGTTAAACTACTATACATAATATTCATTGCTCTAAAATTCAATAAATAAATTTTCTTTTCTTCTCAGTCTAATTCTTTATAATTTTAAAATCAAAATCATTTGTAAAAATGTATCTCATACCAAAATCAATAGTTTTCAAAAATATCCTCATTCGGGCTTTCCAAAAATAGAAATCAATCAATATTTTTTTAAAAATGAAGAATAGTATAATCAAAACCTTCAAAAATAGTTATGATCTTTGCATTTGAGATCATTAGATTTTTTAAACAAGTGACATGCATTGATACCAAATGTTAGAATGGTTGTTTTACCTAAGAGGGGTGAATTGGGTGAAATTGAAAATTTTGAAAACTTTAAGTTCAGAAAGATATCACCGATTGTAGAAATTCAAAGGAAGCATATAAGAGAGATGTTAAGCACCATAATTTATGCTACTTCAGTCTAACCACTTGGTTTATGTCTAGTCTCTAGAGCTCCTTTAAGTGCCCCACTATCTTATAAGATTATTCGAGCTCCTGGCACTTCAGTACATCAATGTGAGAATCCATTCACTTCCCCTTACAACTCGTAAGGTTACAATCGTGAGAATCTTTCTAACTCCCCCTTACTACTTGTAAGGTAATTTTCAGTAAGAATTCCTATCACTCTCCCTTACAACCTGTAAGGTATTAATCCACTCAAGAGAATCCACTCCTAAGCAACTCAGAAAATGAAAATATAATTTTATAATTATCTTTCTCAACTAGAGGAATTATGATAATCACTTAAGCTCATAATCTCTTTATTTCTCTCTTTCAAGAATATTGTATTGTCTGAACCAAAGAAGAGAACAAAGTGAAATAGTGACTCTCTTATGACTTCACTAAATATGATTGCAATACACTGTTGAGTATTTATTGTCTCTTCTTACATTATTCAATGTCCTCTGCTCTCTTATTCTGGCTTCTTTTTCTTTTATACATGTTCTTCATAATTTCGTTGAAGTAGTTGTTGATATTATAATCTTTATTGCTCTTTGCACACAAAAAAGACCACTAGAGAAGATAGGAATTATAAGCGATTGAAGAGAATAGGAGGAGAGCTAGGATTGCAATTAATAAAAGTAAATTGCAAAATAATCCTTTCGTGAAGTAATAATTCAAAATCGGGATAACTCTAAAAATAAAAAAAATTACACATAATTTGCCAAGTAATCTTAATTAGGTATGTGCTACGTTTTATTTAACGTTTTATTTAATAGTCATGTCAACATACAACAAGGAGCTCTTGGTCAAAATGTGAAAGATGAGGCCATGATTTTTAAACTTTTAAATTGTGAGGGGATTATATGCAAAAGGACTAAAATTGTGGGGTATTATGTATATTTTAACCTAGAGATGTATTGTGTATTTTAACCAGAGGATTATTATCAATACCTTCTAAATATTTACTATAATTAACCCAACAAACTATAAGATTATGACAAAAAAAAAAGACAACTATTACATTTCTAACCGTTTATTAAGATGATGGAGATGAGATGGACAGAACTCATGTTCAATTTGGTACATATCTTATTGCAACTTATTAAAATGCTGCTAAAATTAAAGGAACTAGCGAAGACACCCCAATATCGAAAATAATGGAATGAAGAACATCGTGTGATTACTTGTCAACTAGAATAATTATAGTTAATGTATTGCGAAATAGAGTTTCTATATCACGGAGAAAATTATAAGAATAATAAAAATATATAGACTCTCTCCCTAACACACTAGGGGTGGGGAATAAGTTAGTGGTAATTGGTTTACTAGTTTGACTACTATTACTTCGCTTCCTCTTTTTCCTCTCTTCCTCTCTCACTTTACTAACATGGTATAAATTCCTCCCTTTCAAACACCACGCTGTCCGGTGAGCTTCCTCTCGTTATTAAAATATAGAAACCTCGTATTAAATAATTAAGAAAAATATTGAAGATATATAATGTTAAAAAAAGTCTTATCAAATTGACTTAAGTCATTTTAATATAAAGACAACTCTAAAAATCTAATATTGGCTGGGCAGAAAAATGTTTTAACATCTACTGCTGTAACTTAATCACATACAATCACCACTGTTCTCTCTTCCTCTCTCAGTTTAGTAACACAACGCAACATTGCCTATTGATCTGAACCAAAAGCTAAGAAGCTCCTCAATCACTTCAAAATAAGCTTCTCAAACTTCATCCCAGTCAACCAATATTGTCGAGCCACCATATTCGAAGACTTTGATGAGATTTTGGAAACATCGTCCATTTGTAATTGACAAAGAATTAGAGTATTACTATGTTGTTATATTACTCATTGTTTTGTGAGAAACCAAGAGTATTAGTGGTTTTATATATAGAGAGTAAAAGCATCACTCCTTGATCTCACAAAGAGATCGAATCTAATTTTTTCAACACTACAAAAAGATACAAACAACTTAAAGCTATTTATATTATTGAACCACTTTTTAGATTTGATTCTCCACCAATCTAGACTTTAGTCCATGATTTTTTTTCACAAATAAGAATGTAGTTGACTTTTCAGTGAAATATCCCTTGAAAGAAAGAATGTGAAGATGATTCAACGTATTTCACTCAATATTTGTCATCCATTTCGTTATAGTCTTTTTTTTACATAATATATTCCAAAATTTATATGCAGCATTTCACAAAAACATAGTGGGGGGGGGGAGAACAACATTGAAAAAGAATTACATTATCACATGTTAAACAAAAAAATACAAAAAAAAAATCGTGAATCTAATCTAATTTTATTGGAATTTTTATCTTTTTCTGTTAGAATATGAACATCTCAAACACAATATAATTAATCCAGATTACAACATATATAAGTATAAAACCTATATGAGATGTAGTGGAAGATTTAAAGTTACCTCTCACTATTAGCTTGATTGATCTGAGAAGAACTGGAACTCAAATCAGATACCTGTCAATAAGAGAATACTGTTAGATAAACAACAGATTCTTCCAGCTGGTGATTAGGCACAATGATGATAACTTGTGTACTGTCGTCACAAGTAGAGAACTTTCGAGAGTGAACTGTGAAACTAGGTTATCTCTCTGGACTCAGAAAAGTATCGCACGATAAAACTAAATGGTTAATTTACACCATAAGAAAATAAACCTTAATAAACTGAGTCAATAACCCACCTTGGACTGGGCCCAATGACTATGGGCCACACTCAGAAATATTTATTAATTATCCTAATTAATATCTAAATAGGTTATATTATAATAAATATCTCACATTCTCTCACTTGGCCTATATACTCAATGTCATTGCCATGTCTAGTTAAACTGATGTCATGTTACAAAAATCATGGCGATAGCCCCCCTTTTATTGGGTATTACCTTCCATGTTTTATAGGTAGCACTATCACTTAATGGGTATCACATTATACATGAACTCAATGTTCATTAGTTCCTGTCTCAATGTTTATCAATTTCAATAACACAAATGTATATAATCACAATTTGAAATTGATAAACCACAAATATGATTTAATTGCTCATACCTCCACTAATCAAAAGTAGGATGAAGTCCCATATAAGGTACATGTGTGACAAAAATGTTTGGCTTCAATCCTTTCATCAAAGGATCAGCCAACATATCTAATGTATTGATGCGTTCAATAGAAACTAGGCCATCCTGAACTCTCTCTCTCAACCAAAGGAATTTAAGTTTGACAAACTTGCTTTGACTTTTATTCCTTTTGTTGTTTGCTATGGCCACCACAGCTGCATTATCACAGTACATTTTGATTAGCTCAGAGACTAAATCCATAATCTTAAGCCCAGCAATGAAATTCCTTATTCAAATAGCTTGTGAACTTGCTTCAAAACACGCAATGTACTTAGCATCACCGGTAGAAGGAGCTATTTGAGTTTGCTTAGCACTTCTCCATGATATAGCTCCTTTTGCCAATAGAAAGATATAACCAGATATAGACTTGTTTATGTATACGCATCCTCCAAGATCTGAATCTAAGTATCTAATTACGTCCAGACTGTCTATTCTCCTATATGTGATCATGTAGTGTTTAGTGCCTTGTAGGTACCTAAACACCTTTGCAGTTGTCCAATGTGTTTGCCCAGGATTACTTTGATATCTTCCTAACACACCCACAGTAAAATCCATGTCAGGTCTTGTACAAACATGTGTATACATCAAGCTTCCTACTATTGAGGCATATGGGACCCTTACCATATGTTTCCTATCAAACTCAGTTTTAGGACATTGACTTAGACTAAACTTATCTCCTTTTTCAATAGGAGCCATATTAGATGATCAGTTTTGTATTCTGAATCGTTCCAGGATTTTGACAACATAAGCCTCTTGAGACAAGCCTACAAGACATTGGGTTATATCTCTATAGATCTTTATGTCAATGATATAAGAAGCCTCACCCATGTCTTTCATGTCAAAACTCTTAAATAGGAACTGCTTTACCTCACGCAAGTCCGAAATCATTGGTAGCAAATAATATGTCATCTATATATAAAATCAAGAATATAATCCTGGTCCCACTAGCCTTATGGTATATAAAGTCATCCATGATGTTCTCAATAAAGCTAAATAATATGATCACTTCATGGAACTTCAAGTACCACTGCCGTGAAGCTTGTTTCAAACTATATATTAATTTCTTTAGCTTACACACTAATTATTCTTTACCATCTACAACAAATCCCTTAGGTTGTTTCATGTAGACTTCTTCCTCTGGTTCACCATTGAAGAGAGCAGTCTTTACATCCATCTGGTGTAACTCCAGATCAAAATGGGAACCAATACCATGATGATATGGAATGAATTTTTCTTAGAAACAGGTGAAAAAGTTTCACTGTAATCGATTCCTTCCACTTGAGTGAAACCTTTAGCAACCAACCTAGCCTTGTATTTATCTATGTTACCTTGTGAGTCTCTCTTTGTTTTGTAAACCCATTTATAGCCAATGGCCTTAGATCCACTAGGCAACTCTACAAGTTTTCAAACATGGTTGTTTGCCATGGAATTCATTTCATCAATCATAGTATCATGCCACAACTTAGAGTTTACACTCTTCACAACCTGAGTGAATGTTAAAGGATTATTCTCAATATTTACATCACAGTCAACTTTAGCAGAATACACTACATAGTCATCAAGTAATACCAGTCTTCTTTCTCTAGTTGACCTCCTTAATTCAACCTCTTGTGTTAATCCAGGTTACTGAATAAGGATATCCTATATCACATTATGTGGTTGTTCACTTGTGTGGTAGGTTAACCATTCGATATGTGTCTATCTTGTTCAGCATCGTCAACTTGAGCCACAGAGTCTATATCACGTTCAATATCAATCCCAACAGTGGGATGATCATTAACTATTGATGTCTTCTTATGAATGATGTCAGTAGTTCACTTTATTTGATTATTTAGTGGACAATCACTCCTACTAATCACATCATTCTCAAGAAATTTGGCATTCCTAGACTCTACAAACCTTATAGAAGGTGGAGGACAATAAAACTTATAACTCTTAGACCTTTCTGCATAACCTACAAAGTAAGCTCTAATGGTCTTAAGGCCTAACTTTTTCTCCTGTGGATTATACACTCTTACTTCAGCAGGATAACCCCATACCTTGAAATGATTTAAACTGGGTTTCCATCCTTTCTAGATTTTAAAAGCTTTCTTAGATACTGCCTTTGTTGGAACCCTGTTTAATATGTATGTGGCTGTCTTGAATGCTTCCTTTCATAGGGAAGACGGCATTTTGGAGCTACTCATCACGCTCCTAACCATATCCATCAAGGTCCTATTTCTTCTTTCAGCTATAATATTCATTTCAGGTGATCTAGGCATAGTATATTGGGCTACTATACCTTACTCTCGAAGAAAATTAGCAAATAGACTTGGCACTTGTCCTTAACTAGTGTATCTGCCATAATACTCACCATCATGGTGTGATCTCACAATCTTGATTAGTTTCCCAATATATTTTTCTACTTCTACTTTATAATCTTTGAAAGCATCTAGTGCCTCACTTTTATTATAAAGTATGTAGACATACATGTATCGTGAGTAATCATCAATAAAGATGATAAAGTACTTTTGAGCATGTGCAGTCAAATCAGGACAATAAATATCCATGTGTATAATTTCTAGCAACTTAGAACTTCTCTTAGCCCCTTTATGTGACTTATTAGTCTTCTTTCCCCTTATGTAGTCCATACAAGAATCAAATTCTGAATGGTTTAAAGATAGAAGAATTTCATCTTTATTTAACCTTTTGATTCTATTAATAGAGATATGACCTAATCTCCTATACCACAGGCTATAAGAATTCTCATCGATGACACTTCTCTTAGTACCACGTGAAATAGAAAAAGATTGAGGTGAATCATAAACAATTTTAAACAAGCCACTATCATAACTAAATTCACAATCAAAACAGAATCCTTTGTCAAACCCATAAGTTTCTTAGAAAGAACTAGATGATAATCAAATGGAATGAGCTTTGACATAGAAATCAAATTTCTTTTGTAAGAGGGAACATAAAAAATATCATAAAGTTCCAAAACATGATTATTTGAAAAGGTTATGTGAAAAGTTTCAACAGCTTTCATAGGATCTCCTCTCCCATTACCTGAAAGGGCAGTTTCCTCATTGGGATGTGGAGACTTGCTTGACAGAAAGCCGTATATGGTAGTCAAAATATGGGTCATCAAACCAGTGGCAATCTACCAAGTGTTATTGTTAATGCTAAAAAAAAATATATGTAACACACGATGAAAGTATACCTCTCCCACTATATGTTGCCTCACACCTCCAATACCTGTAAGCCTCACAGCACATAGTTCAAACATGATAGCACCATCCATCTGCTCGTCTATCAGTTTAAATTGCTTATATAAGGCTTTAAAGTATCCTTTGGTTGTGTCACACTTAGGGACTACTCCCCTAATGCTCCTAATGATCCTTTGTTGTATAAGCATAAGAGATAAGCAGTTACTCCACTCCCACATATTATACATTTCCTTTACCTCTCTATCATCAGAGGCATCATTAGGTCTCAGAGGTTTATCATACCTCAAGGCATAATCCGAGTCCAAGAAAATGAGCTTCAACGAAATATCATCTCTCCCATCAGCATAGTTAATGCTCTATCTAAAATTTTTTGTTACTTACATCAGCCATAATCCTAAGGGCAGCAATTGTATTAGCAAAATAGAATAGACAAACATACAAACAAGCTCATGAGTTAGAATTGTTGGAAATCGTGCCCTAGGGGCCAATCATTGTCTTATGAACATTATTGATTTATGAATTTATTAATTGAGTTATCATATTATTTGCATGTTTACTATGATGACCATCCTTGGATAATTCATGATATTATCCTAAATGTCCCTGGTCGATCATCTATGTGGGAGCACAGATGAAATAAGACCAGTATGACTTTGAAGATGTATAGAGATATAAATCAAAGTCATAAGCACATGTAAGAGTACAGGGTGTTGGACCGACCCGCTATGAGAGAACTGCATGGGTAACGTCATAAGCTTCTCTCATATACAAACCATGTCAATATGCCCTTTGACCTGAGATCATCATGGATTCCTACATGACAAAACGCTCAGCTTTGACCTAGTCAAAAGTCACTTTTGACCGAGTGATCATAAAGACTATGTTTGGGCTTAGTGGTTTTTCATGCGGAGGAATGTGAATGGTCAAGATGGAATTTGTCCCTCACATTCGTGGAGAGATATTACTGGGCCCCTCGATGAGTGAGTCTGAGAAATGTATGGCCATACTGTAATGGAAAGGTAGTTCCATTTCTATAGTCAGACTACTCAGGGATCGAGAAAGTAACGGTTGGGAATAGGAGGATGACATTATCCATGCCTCATCCATGACCAAAATATCGCGTGACAGAAGGGACATGATATGGTTGTATAAAAGGTTACATCGTTTATCGATCCTCATATGATTTGGGTAGTTGTTATGTCTTGCTAGAGACCGCTTGCGACTTGTGGGCTAGTATAGCAAATGGCCCACTGCCAACTTCATATGGGCCTACAGGGTCGCACACAAAATAGCCCAACACGAGCTATGATGTCCAGATTCAATGAAAGATCCAGGTGAATGTATATATATATTTATTTATATTTATATTCGTATATATATAAATTCGTATATATATATATATTATATATATGGGATATATGAGATTTAATTTATAAGGATAAATTAAATCCCTATCATGTTTGAATTCGAAATTCAAATTGATAGGATATCTCATATAAGAGATATTTATAAGATTTAATTTATAAGGATAAATTAAATCTCTATCACGTTTGAAATTCGAAATTCAAATTGATAGGATATCTCATATAAGAGATATTTATAAGATTTAATTTATAAGGATAAATTAAATCTCTATCACGTTTGAAATTCGAAATTCAAATTGATAGGATATCTCATATAAGAGATATTTATAAGATTTAATTTATAAGGATAAATTAAATCTCTATCACGTTTGAAATTCGAAATTTAAATTGATAGGATATCTCAAATTTGATTTATGGGAATAAATCAAATATAACTCAGTCTCATCTTTATTTAAAGTTAAATAAATAAGTAATTAAATCTGTGGGACGGATTTAATATTATTTTATTTAATTAGTTTCTTATAAAATTATACAATATATGATATTGTATCAATTCGGAATTAATATAAGATTAACTCCAAAATCCAATTAGGTCAGGTGTAAAAACGCATAGCATCCTCTATATCTGATTGGAGGAGCTACGTTTGAAAATAACACAGAACACAAAAGGCCGAACGGAATCTGCAAAAGGTTTGCAGACAAGAAACTGCTGAAATAGAGACGGAGACTTGTGAAAGCCTTGGAGGGACAGGAGACGCTAGCACGTCGTTCGTGGTTGGAACGCTGTTCGTGTGGATACCAGTAGAGGAAGCCGACCTGAGGCGTCGACTTCTTGTGATCGGAAAGAGACCACCGTCCGCGGAGAGAATCTGTGAAGGTCGCTGAGGAACACTCCGTCGATTTCTTGCGATCAGAAAGAGATCACCACCCACGTAGAGAAGCTGTGAAATTCGCTGAGCAACACTAAGGGTAATGATTCTTTCCACTTGACTTAAACACATACGGCAGATCCTGGCAAGGAATGGAAAATTTTTAAAGTTTATTTCCGCTGCGTGTCTTCCAATTCCTTACAAGAATTTGAAGCAATCACAAGTCATTGTACCATGTATGCATGCTTAGCTAAAATGTAGCATGCAAGCAGTATAAATATGTATCACCAATGTCTACCTATTAGTAAAGGCATTAGCATAGCATGTATTTATCTCAAATGATAGAATTAGAATGCATTCATAATTTTCTAATACATGTGGGCTAATTAGAAAATAACAAAACTATTCTATCCCACCCTAATTAAATGTACAATTATGAGATATCTACCTGTGGGCAAAGATAAATCATAGTTATACATTTAATTACAAATGATATTTCAAATCCATATGTGATTAATGAATGCATGTAACAAATTCAATAAATAAGGATGTTGTGGCTACTCCTCAAAGAATTGCACACTAACCATAAATATCATTCATATGCATTGAAAATTCAAATATGTACAAATTAATGGAGCAATTAATTCTCCCCCAAATTAAATGTACAATCATAAAATATCTACTTGTGGGTAAAGATAAATTATAACTATATATTTAATTATGATTGATATTTTAAATCCATATGTGATTAATTAACACATGTAACAAAAATAAATAAGGATGATGTGGTTACTCATCACAAAAATGCATGCTAATCACAAATATAATTAACGTGCATATAAATCCAAATATGCACAATATAATAGAGCATTTAATAAATTAATTTAATTAACAAATATAACTAAATAATTCAATTTAAATTCTCCCACTATTTCATGCACCCAAAAAATATTTAATAAATTAATTTCAATTCAAAAGATTTTTATAATAATTAAATATTAATTTAATTGCCAAGGGAGAAATTAATATACAAAATAGGCAATTAAATAACATAAAAATTAAAATTTATAAATACCTATTTAAATAAAAATAAAAATAATGGAGAAATTAATTTAAACATTATAGTGCATATAATAGTAATTAAATATTTTAGAAAATCAAATTAAATAGCCAAAAATAATATTTAGAAACAAAAATAAAAAAAAATTCAAGCCCAACAAGTATTTTCCAGAAGCAAATAGGAAAAAAATTATGTTCAACCCAAAACGTGAAGCCCAGTAGGCTTTTCTAAAAAACAAATTATAACAGTAGCCCAAACCACAAAGGCCCAGCATGCAACCAATAAAAAAAACTCTGATAGGCCTAGAAAGCATGCAACCTAGAACAATTGAAAAAAATACAATTATTACAGCCCAAATAGTTATATAAAGGAAAATAATCAACAAATTATTATCTTTAGAGATCCCTGTATCTCATATTTTATCTCAGATTGTTACTCATGAGAATTAGAGAGCAATAGACAAGGCAAGGGGATCTCAAACCTGGCTCTGATACCACATGTTATAATATAAACATCTCAAACACAATATAATCAATCCAGAGTATAAAACCTATATGAGATACAGCTGAAGATTTAAAGTTACCTCTCACCATTAACTTGATTGATCTAAGAAGAATTGTAACTCAAGTCATATACATGTCAATTAGAGAATACTGTTAGATAAACAATAAGTTCTTCCAGCTAGTGATTAGGCACAGTGATGGCAACTTGTATATTGTTATCACCAGTGGGGAACCTTCGAGAGTGAACTGAGAAACTAGGTTATCGCTCTGGACTCAGAAAATTATTGCACGATAAAATTGAATGGTTAATTTCTACCAGCAGAAAATTAACCTTAATAAACTGAGTCAACAACCCACCTTGGACTAAGCCCAATGACTATGGGCCACACTCAGCAATATTTATTAATTATCCTAATTAATATATAAATAGATTATATTATAATAAATATCTCACATTTTCATCTTCAAACACTTGTTCGATTTGAGTAAGTTGGCTCCATTCAATTGCCCTGTTCTTCAAAGTAAAGCCAAACTTTAGGATAGGATTGAATCTATGATTAATTGAGCATAAATTCTTAGAAATCACAACTAGTGATTTATAATTCAAATGGAATATGATTTACTTTACTTTCCTAAAATCTAGTCTAATATATAACTTTTATAGGCAGCCAATTTGACTAATTTAATAACTTGTGAATGGTGTTATCATGTTATGATTTGTATTATTTCGCTTACATTAAGCAATGTATTTTGTTGTTTGGTAGCATACTTTAATGGATATATAACTTTTCTTAGATACCCATCGTCCGTGGGTTCAGCTGGCGAAGGGGTGAGACATGCAACCATTTGGAGTGTATTCGATCCCTAGGGAGTACTACTTTATTGTGGTTCCAGTCGCAGTGCTTGGGGAGGCATCCTAGCTCCTGGGTGCCTAAGTTTATGCCTGAGGGTAATAGACAGCTCGCCCTGCTCGACATTGATATCACCTAGGAGGAAGGGAGACTTCGCTTTGCCCTTAGATCGTTGGTGAACCCGACTCCTTTTCAAAAAATTTTGTACCAAAAAAAATAATAACTTTTCGTAGATGTTTTAAACCCGTGTATGGTTTTAAAAGAGTCCATATCAACTTATTAGATGTGAAATTAAAATTGCGCTACTTTTTCTACACACACACACACACACACTATGATCTCTTAATGGTTCATCTTCTAATTAAAAGGTGAGACTTCCTGCAATCCTACCTTTATATTATAAGGTTAATTGTGCTGAAAGATAATTTAAAATTCATTAGAGTTCCTTACATGATTTTTAAGTAATAATCTTTATTACATTTACTATGAATATTTGTGCCTTAAGCTCTTGAAATTTCTGGTACAGTTTTGTTTGCGATTTCTCAAACTGAGCCGTTAGTTAAAAAGATTGGTGTTATGTAATGATTATAATCTAGCAGCTGTTTCCCTATTGTAAATGTAGATATATGTATTATTTAGTAAAGAATTGGAGTTATGCATATTGTGAGTTTTATATGATTTTATTTTCACACCATTATGTTTTAATTATTTTGCTAGATTTATTTAATGATTCCCCAGAGATTTGAAAATTGAATAAATTGATTAATGATAGTAATAGATATACATATATAGATATATCTTACATACGTCAGGTCATTTTAAATTTGTTACATAAATTTATTTTAACAAGTTATATACTTAACCTGTAGAATTTGATATAAAATGAAATATATAAATTAATAATGAATTGATGAACAACTTTTTTATATATTTTATGTATTAATTAATTCTTGGAATTAACGAATATGACCGTTATTTAACAAAATTATCTGAGATTCCAAGTACGCTGAATTTTTACCTCAAACTCAAATTGTGAGAATCGATGCTTTCTGAATATCAATAAATTATTAATGAATTAAATTATTAACTTAAAAATCTTCATTGTACAGTACAATTCAGATTAACTCATCCCAGTAACGTGGTCACTCCAAGTGGTCATAATAATAGTGCTTACTCGTTGGCTTTCTCTGTATCAGAATAAATGTAACTGAAATGGAAAGATGCATTCTGTCTTTTGCATGCTTTATTCTCTGCAGTTGACAATCAATTAATGGCTGAGAATATTTATTATTTAAGTGATTTTCGTTAGTTAATTATTTAAGCTATACTAACTTTTATGTTTGTCATTAATTTATTCTTTGCCGGAAACAGAAGTTGTTCAGCAGAAGCAAGTATTATAAACATATATCTCTCTCCGGTACTAAATGTGAGAACTAATAATAAATTTGCAAGGATTAAAAAAATTAATTAATTTAATTATTTGTAAAAAAGAAATGTATGTGTTGATTTCATAAAGTAATGGGGGGGAGGGTAAAGTGAGTAGGGCTGGAAAAGAAAATCAGTCCACATATTAAAATCGAGTTAACTTTACCTCAGCCCACTTAACCCATTGATAAGTTGATCGATATGTGCATTTTATACATGATATATACCTGTAGGCCTTAAATATTTTAAAATATGAGTTAATTGTGATCCAATCCAATTGATTTAACATATTACATATATTTCAAAAGACACAAAATTCAAAAAGCTCCAAAAAAATCTTTCTTTTATCTGATATGGATCTTCTAGTAACCTGTTCAGAGACCACATAAAATACGAAGTAGGTTAGAGTAAAAGACTTGAAATATAAATATTCTATAGAGAATACATATTAAAATAATAAGTAAATACTTTGCCAAAAGAAATTTCTCATTCATAACTTCAAAGTAATGGAATGCAATTTGGTCTTTAAATAGACAAAATTTCATGCTTATGTTACACCAACTTCATAAAATCTTCATGCATGTTTTGCCACATGCTCAAACTTCTATGGGTCGTAAATGCTTGCATATGGACCTAAAAATATACTGTTAAGG
This sequence comes from Leucaena leucocephala, assembly GCA_037074615.1. Classification (NCBI taxonomy): domain Eukaryota; kingdom Viridiplantae; phylum Streptophyta; class Magnoliopsida; order Fabales; family Fabaceae; genus Leucaena; species Leucaena leucocephala. Next base: position 5,981,889 of record CM073527.1, read on the forward strand.
CTCCCTTAAGACCATCAACATGTATATCAAACATTATAGGTCTTTAATATAGTAAATTGAAGCCCAAATGTTTTCTCCCTATTATTACTGACTGAAAAAATATCTATCATAGATTAAGAATAACTCTATCCATATTTTTTACAGTGGAATCTAAAGCTCTATTTGGTATGAGGGATTGAGAGGTTGGGATTGGCATTGGCCAAATTAGACATGTTTGGTATGAAGGAGTAAGGGTAACTTGGGTTTTCTTAATCCCACGTTCATGGGATTGCTCAAAATCATCTCCCCCTGGTATTGGAGTTCTTCGGATTGAAAAAATTTGGGACAAAAGTATTCTCCCTTCAAAACGGTTCTCAGCATCACCTGAAACGGTGGTCATCTCTCTCTCTTTCTTTCTCATGTCATCTTCGATGGCCTCAAATCGTCTAAACCCCTAACCAGCAAAGCTTCAAACGACCACTAGATCTAATATGCAACTCACCATCGTGAAGAGGAACGACAATATGATCGCCATCAACATCATCACCAGATCTATTCGATATCGTCACTCTCTTAATCTCGCTAACCGATATGTAGCACCACCATACCATCCGTGACTACGGATAAAACATATCTCTTGATAATTGCGTCATTGAGAGTACCTGCTTTGATTTTGGAATTAGGGTGGTCTTCTCTGGTGGCGCAATGAAGGAGAATAAGTTGCAGCATAATGGAGAGCTTTTTGAAGAAGGGTCAAAACGGCAAGGTGCGAGAGAGTAGGCTATAATATTTTTTTTTTATTTCTTATAAGTGTGATATAGTCATTTCATAAAATAAAATTAATGCCACTATTCCCATCAAATATTGCTCTATACCAAATATATATTATTTTAAAGCATCTCTTCCAATCTCAATCCCACTCAAACAAAGCCTAAAGTTATTTCAGAACATAAGCTTCTTAAAGGAATTTGGGCATATCTGAGATGGTTTCATTTCCACTAAGATACCCACATGCAACTAGAGCACCTTGTATGGACTCTGGTACGTCTCACGGCAAATTCACCGAAGAAGGATGAGCACCGAGAAGCACTGACATGAAGCAAAAAAGGAGAACAGAGGAGGAGAAAAAGAAAAACACTCTTTTTCTTGTCTGCAAAGAAAAACTATACACACGAGAGAATCTTAAAACTGATCCTTCCTCATTTCTTTCCTATACATGTGTATATGTGGTGGGGGAGTAGGATACTTGTAACTCCCACTCCCTCATTTTCCTCCCTTCAAAAATGTAAACCGTTCCCTCTATTTGCTTCTTAAATTTGGGCCTGATCTACCATGGGTGGACTAGCCCATTTCCCAACATCTCCCACTCACATAGTGGATTGGTGATTATGGCTCCAATCTCATTTTCTTCCTTCTTTCATACTAGGTACTTTTCCGTGACCGCGTAGGCATGATGTCTCCTTCCAGGCATTTGTACTAGAAATCCCTTTTTCAGAGACCAACATAAAGCAACCCTTTAGTGTAGCTCGATCAAATAAGTTATAGTGTCTTGAATGTCTTAGATTTTCATATATACACTTTTCTTATGGCTAATTTAATCCCTCTTGAGTAATCATATAACTCAGATAGCCTCTATTTATGCATAGTGTCCACACTTATGAAATTAACAAAATAATATCACAAGGAACTGATTAGAGATACTAGTATGGATGTGTATATTCTGACAATCTTTCTTTCGTCCATATATCATTTTGATATGAATCAACTGCTTTTCTAGCATAATACCTTTGATTCATACATGATTTGACCATAGGACATATACCAAAATAGCAATCGCTGAAACATACCTCCATAATACTGTTAAAGTCAAAGGACATTAATGAAAGGATTATACCTTTCTGGAACTCACACAACAATGAAGCAGGGATTGATTCACTTGCTTTCCATTAGCGGTTCTTTAGTACATGTGGTATGAATCACATGTGACAGTGCTTCTCTTATCCTTAAAGAGTGTACTCATTTTGATTCTACCAATCAAACCGTACAGACTTAAGTCTAGACACTCATAATATCTAAATCCAAACTCTTCAATTCTATTCACATAATATGACATCAATTTTGAAGAATTTGTTATCTGGCAACAGGTTTCATAAATGTGGGTATTCATTGTTCGATCCATACCCTTACTCATGGATCTTATCTCAACTTACTGCACATTTTTAAATCAGCACTCTTGCTGCTTTACTGGTGAACACATGTCTCATCTTTGAATGCTTCTCTACCATTAAAGGCGGTTGTTGTGTGAGAGAGCTACCCTTTTCAACCTGTATGACATACTAGACATTGCATATTTTTACCCAGACATATAAGTAATAATAAATGACATGATATCATTAATAAAAAATAAAAGTATTACATACAGTCTGCAACTTTATATTTTTTACATACCAATGGCTTTTACATGTTTCTCGAATGTTTCTTTGCCTATTGGCTTGGTCAAGGGGTCTACAACCATACATTTAGTTTAAATGTATTATACAGTTACAATTTTCTATGCTATATAATCCCTCACAAAGTTATACTTTATATCAATATGTTTGGTCTTGTTGTGATACTTAGGGTCTTTAATGTAGGCTATGGCTGCAGTATTGTCACAGTGTATCAACACCGAATTAGTAATCTCGTTCCCAAATCCAAGGTGTTTGATAAATCTCTTTAGCCAAATAGCCTCTTGCGCTGCTACAGTGCATGCCACAAACTCAGCTTCCATATAGTGCAAAGTAATGCACGTCTGCTTCTTGCTACTTCAACATATGGCGCCGTTGTTAAGCAAGAAGGTGTATCCTGAAGTCGATCTTCATTCTTCTTCATCACTGCCTACATCAGCATCGGAATATCTGATTAGGCACATATTGCTTCCTTCATAACACAACGCATAGTCAGTTATGTACTTTAAGTATCTCGTATCTCAAGTTCTTCTTCATTGCTTTCCAGTGTTTCTTACTGGGGTTAGACTGGAATCTGCTAACCAGCCCAATGGCATAACAAATATCTGGTCTTGTACACATCATTGCATAATCAGGCTACCAACAACACTAGCATATGGAACTCTTTCCATTTGCTTTTTATTTAATTCAGTTTTGGGACACATGTCAGAACTCAAGGCCACTCTAATGGCCATAGGGATATCCATGGGATTGCATTCACTCATATTGAATCGCTCAAGTATCTTCTTAATATAATTCTCTTGTGAAAGAGTGAGGATTCTCTTGGAGTGATTCCTTCGAATATTAACTCCAAGTATGTATTATGCTTTACCCATATCTTTCATCTCAAAAATTGATGAAAGCCATTCTTTAATAGATATCACAGAGTCAAGACTATTTTAGGCTAAGAGTATATCGTCTATGTATAAGGATAATATCATAGAGTTACCCTCAAACTACTTAACATAGACAAGTGGTCTTCCTCTATCATCTGGAAGTTATGTGAGGTAATTGTCTTGTGAAATCTCAAGTACCACTCTCTGGATCACTGTTTTGATCCATAAATGGATCTTTTGAGTTTACACTTATTGTGTTCAAACCCTTTTTCAATGAAACCTATTGGTTGTTCCATATAGATTTCTTCATCCAGGTCACTATTTAGGAATGCGATTTCTACATCCAGCTGATATAACTCTAAGTTTAAACTATTTACTATTGCTAGAATAAGTCTTATTGAATTGAACCGCACAACAGGTGAAAAAGTATCCTCATAATCTATACCTTCCTGTTGTGTATATCCCTTTGCAACGAATCGAGCTTTAAATTTGTCAATTGATCCATCCACCTTTCTCTTGATTTTGAGAACCCACTGGTTCCCAATGGCTTTAAGCCCTTTTGGTAGATCAACTAATTTCTAAACTTAGTTTTTCATCATTGAGTCCATTTTCTCTTTCATTGATTTCTTCCATTCCTCCTTCGCAGGACCTGCTAAGCCCTAATAAACAGTGCGGGGTTCATCATCCCCTTTTAGAGTAACTAAGAGTGCTTCACCTGCTATTTGGAAGCATCTCTTTGGAACACTTTCCTTATTACTCTTTCTGGTAGGAGAAACTTGCTTATGCTTTCTTATTTGTCTCGGTCTTTGTGTTGACTGTTCTTGGCTCCTACTCAGATTCACATACCTAGAGGATTTTGGTCTTTCAATTTGTTTGGCACTGTCCTATTACTGAGTCTCATAAAGAGATACAGTGCAGTCAATATCTCCCCTACTGGGAAACTCCGTCTCAATAAATACATCATCTCTTGATTATGTTTCAGTCACTATTCCATCTTCAATTTCACTTATGAATATATATCCTTTTGAGGGCTCAGAGTACCTTATAAAAATACATTTATTCCCTCTAGGACCCAGTTTCCTATATCTATGAGAATTATCATGGATATATACCACCGAGCCCCAAGGTCTAAGGATGCTTAGATCTGGCTGACGTTTAGTCCATAACTCTAGGGTGTGGAAGCGACTGACTTTGAGGACACACGGTTAAGTATGAAGGTTGCCGTCCATAAAGTATCACCCCAATGTGAAATTAGAAGGTTTGCCTAAGCCATCATAGACCTAACTATGTCTAGAAGAGTTCTATTTCTTCTTTTGGCAACCTCATTCTATTGAGGAGTACCAAGGATAGTTAGTTGCCTAATAATCTATTTTTCATCACAGAGCTGTTTAAATTGATTTGAAAGGTATTCACAACCTCGATCAGTATGTAATGCCTTGATTTTATTGTCCATCTAATCTCTACTTTATTTATGTATCGTCTAAAGCACTCTAGTTCTTCGAACTTATGTGAAATCAAATAGACATGACCATATCATAAAAAATCATCAATAAAGGTAATGAAATACCAAGCTCCGTGTCTCGCCCTCACACTCATTGGACCACAAATATCGAAATTGATTAATTGCAATGGGTTTTTGGCTCGTATTCCCTTACCAAATGGTTTCTTAGTATCCTTACTAGCTAAACATGTTTTGCATAATGACATATTCATGTTAGGGATCACCCCCAACAAGCCTTATTTAGCCAGTTTAATTATTCTATTTTGATTAATATGTCCTAGTCTAGCATGCCAAATATTCATATCAAGATTATTCGAAGTAATAGCAAAGCAATCATGAACATTAAAATCACGAAGAACTTTTGAAATCGGAAAGCTGAACCATAAAATATTGAGTTGCTACAAATATATGCAACTTTACCATGAAAGTTTACATTAAACCTAATGTCTAATAAACAAATTACAGAAATTAAATTCCACCGGATGTTAGGAGCATGAAGTACATCATGCAGTATCAAGGTCTTTCCACCACGCAAAACAAGTTTGCAGGTACCAATACCTCAAACCTTGATCCTTGTATTATTACCAACGAAAAGCCAGTTGATTTAAAATAGCAACCGACAGTATTCCACGAAAGATCCTCAATCTCAACTTATATGGTCTGTGGAGCTTGAGTCAATAATCCAAGAAAAAGAAATAGGTTCTATCAGAAAAATAGTGTTAGAAACAAATGAGACATGTGAATTCACATAATTCACTGTTACCTTTCCTCTCGCAGCCTGTTTAGAACAGTCACGTGCAAAATGTCCCATATTGTGGCAAGCAAAGCATTTGACCTTCTTTAGGTTTAGCTTTTTCTTGCCTCCTTTCTTTCCCTTCTTCTTGCAATGTTGCTTGCCTTTCTTGGGTGGATGACTGCCTTTCTTCCCATTTTTCTAAAATTTCTTACCCTTTCTGAATTCAGGCTTTGATTGAGAAGTACCAGGACCTTTGGTTAAATAGGCTTGTCCAGTGGCTTTATAAGCCTCCAGATGTTCATCCTGAAGCTCCAAATGTTTAGCTACATCATTGAAAGTGATGATATTTTTGTTATGGGTCAGATTAACTTTTATGTGTTTTCAACTGGCAGGGAGCAACCTGATGACAACCTACACTTGCTGTTCGTCAGATAGATTATATCCAGCTTCCTTCAGTTCATAATCATTGTGGACATCTCTCGTAGATGTTGCGTCATAGGATTATTTGATTTTAGCTTATAGATATCAAATTTAATCATCAACCTTCTAAGCTTAGTAGTGGACACTCCCCCAAACTTATCCTTTAAGGCAATCCATATTGCTTGTGCCATTCTGTGTGTCTCAAACTCACACATTAAATTATCAGCCATTGTACTCAGTAGTGTGATTCTTGTAATGCTATTCTTCCTTTTCTAGGACATGTATGCTTCCTGGTCTCTCCTGTGCTGGGCCTTATTTCTAGCCTCAGGCTCTACCAAAGCCATTGTTAATGCTCAATTGTATCCTAGTCTTCTAGAATATATTGGACCTTTGGTGTCAAATATCCGAATTGTCCCCGTTGAGTTTTCCCCTTTGTTCAATTCAGCAGTAATGTTCTTTGATGCCATTGTTCAATATCGGTTTTATGACAAACCTTTCCCATATTAATTTATTGAACCATAGAACATTTAAGTGAATTTATATATATAGTACATGTAAAGAATACAGTGTCACATACTTTTATCATTTTTATCAGAAAATAATAATATCACTAGACCCATGATCAGGAGAATACATTTGCACCTCCCATCACACAAGCACTAGCAACGCCATCATTTCCTATCAAAATTAATATGAGCATTATTCTCATCAAATATTATTTTTTTAGAATACTCATCATCTAAAAAAGCTCCCAATTATAAAAAGGTATACATGAATCACAACTAATATAAAGAAATGAAATGAAACATGTTTTTCTTGCATATAAGGCATGTAATAAATGACAAGTCTTTACAAAGAAAGAGTAATAAAGCATGTCCTTAATCAAAGTAAAGCTATAGTAATCAAAATACAAAGATACGTCATTTGATATGAGCTTTACAATATTCTAACATCGCTTTTCTTAGCTTCTTAAGCTCACGCGGCGGCTTTATAAGGTTAAATATAAATTCTATTATTCTAAGCCAATATTTCTTGCTCATGCATCCTGGTTTGGGCTTGCCTCTAACTCTTGTTGCTCTTATATATTCCATTATGACTTTCAAGTAGAATTCAGTATTCTCCTTATCTATCATGCATTCAATGTAATCACCAATCATGCCATTAATGCCTTTTATGTTTGTTAATTTGGCTGCATCTCTTTTAGCTATGTTCATTGCCAAATTAGGCGTGTGCAGAGATTTTCCCCCTTTTTTTACTCAAAAAACCTTTTTTTAATGGGCTTAGCCCAGTTCAGGCCAAAAGATTTTTTTTTGTGACTGGGATGGTGTAGCCCAGTCTGTCACAAAACAATGAGTTTTGATCATCCCTAATCTCCAGCCGGGTCGCACAGATTCGACTGGAAAATGACGGACCTGACTCGTTGTTTTGGCCATAACTTCTCTGTCTAACGTCCGATTTTGACATTCTTGGTGTCATTTTCTTCATTTTTTGTACTCTACACAATGGGATTAATTAAAAGGCCTGAAAAAAAATTTGTTTTCTAATAACCCAATTTCAAAACAAAAGTTCTCCGCTACGATCAATGTTAAATATGCTTCTATTTATGGTTTAAATGCATGCTCTATATATATTATCACTAAATAGACACTCTAAAATAAAAATAAGCACATAGAACAGTGTATAACTAGAAAATAAAAAATCATAGAGAAGTATGCGGAAGCACAGAACCTGGCTTATGATACCATTGAAGGATTTTGGGCAGACCTGAGATGGCTTTTTTTCCACTGAGATACCTACACGCAACCATAGCACCTTGTATGGACTCTCTTACGTCTCACGACAAATTCACCGAAGAAGGATAAGCACCGAGAAACACTGACAGGAAGCAAAAAATGATAACAAATAAGGAGAAAAGAATAGCACTCTCTTTTTCTTGTCTATAGAGCAAAACTATACACACACGAGAGAATCTTAAAATTGATCCTTCCTCATTTCTTTCCTGTATGTGTGTATATGTGGTGGGGGAGTAGGATACCTGTAACTCCCATTCCCTCATTTTCCTTACTTAAAAAATGTAAACCGTTCCCTCTATTTGCTTCTCAAATTTGGGTTTAATCTACTATGGGTGGACTAGCCCATTTCCCAACACTTCTCAAGTTTCATAAGAGGCAAACGATATTGTAGAGCACAATATTGGAAGCCTATTATGACACATGAAAACGTATCCCACTAATATATAAAACATTTAGATGTTAAGATTATCATTGCCTTATGAGGTACAAGAAACTGATCATGAGTGGATATATATAGAGAGAGAGAGAGAAGGGGAGAAAGTGTCGCTCCTTGATCTCAAAAACATATAGAATCTCATCTTCTGCCACACCTCACCAAGTTTCAAACAAAATCGTGCTAAATATTATTGGCGCTCATTTCCCAGATTAAAAAATACCTCTTGAAAGCTAGAGATCTAAAGAAGATTCAAAGCGTTTCGCTCAATCCTTATTTCAAAACATTGTAATTAATATTAAGGAAATAAATTTATATGAAATATTTCACTAAAAAAAATAAAAGAATGCTTTATATGAACATTATTGAGTCATATCAAGTCCATCCTTAGTATAATAAGACCCAAGCCCAATGAAATAACTGGACCAAAATTTTTTGTATAAAAAAAATGAAATATATAGGTCATATAAGATAGTTTTCTCAATAACCGTCCGGACAGTAACTGCCAATGATGCGGTACTGGATAAGAAGACCACGAGGGAGTCAATATTTTAAAAGGATCAGAACCTAGAGAATAGAATTCTCTCTTCCTAAAAAAACAACTCTCTTTTTCTTCCTTCTAAGTATTTGTCATGTAAGACAAAACGAGTCCAGACTAATGTTCTATTTCGTGTGTGCAATCACTCTGTCGAATTCACAAATATATTTATTTTCTTAAAAAATAATCATCATGTATCGTAAATGAATTCCAATCCCTTGAACATACTGTATATTGTTAAAAAATATAGTCTCCAAAAATATGATAATTTTGGTTTATTTTGATGATAATGATTTTTCTTAATTAATTGATACAATTTTAAAATCAAGTGCTTACTCCATTCTTCCGTGGTATCAGAATGTAACACACATGGAAAGATGCCTACTGTCTTTTGCCAGTTTTATTCTCTGCAGTTGACAAGGAATTAATGGCCCAGAATATTTTACATGCTTTTCCTTTATTACGAAAGATATTATTAATTTTCATGTCTAACATATTGTAGTTTAATTTGATATTGTCTATAAACACATGTTCAGCAAAAGAAAATAATAAGAAGAAGACAAAGAAAGTTAAAAGTAATAACATAATAATGTTGATGCTGTTGGTCAAAGATGATCCAAAGGAGGGTTAGTCAAAGGGCATTTTTGTCATTTTATGTGTAAAAATTGACTCTCAGGTCCCTTAGGTCTCTATAATAGTTAAATCCGTGTGACTTAACTCACATTAATGTCCTTTATATGGGATTAACCTGCGTCATTTTCTTAGCATTTTTTTAACTGCAACTGAATTTGAAATTAATAATAATAAACTAATTTACTACATATGAAAACTGTTTGAGAAAACAAAGGAATTCAAAATGGGGGAAAATCCAATGCTAATAATTCTCAAGTTAGAATATATTGTTATGAAAATAAAGGAAAATACAAAAAGAGTTTTGGCATGAAAGAAAGGAGATAATTGGAGAGAGGAAGGGAGTAAATATTTTCATTCATCTTGTTATCCCCATATGTGTACATCATCCTCTATTTATATGACACCAACATTGAAAACTAATTCTAAAGAGTTACAAGTATATAAGATGGGAATGAAGTAACATAATTGTACAATTAGAGTTTATCTATGAACATCTAAGGGGGAGTGTTATAAATATTACATCATGTGTGGATATTTATAGTCTCTTAGGATTCCATCTCATATTGAATGGCATTATAGCTTATAACTCCCAAATTGAAAGGTCTCTAATATTCATTGTCAATAACCTCTAATTGTACAATTATGTTGCTTAATTTCCTTCCTTATGTACTTATAACTCTTTATAATTAGTCTTTAATATCGGTGTCTTATAAATAGAGGATGATGTACACACATTCGGTATAATAATATGAATGAAAATCACTCCCTCTTTCTCTCCAATTCTCTCTTGTCCTTCTGTTTTCTTTCATCCCAAAACTCTTATATTTTCCTTTATTTTCATAACACGTTATCAACACGAGTTCACTATAAAAATTTTGAGGTAATAATTTCTTATAGATTCATATGTTCTTGTAGTATATGATAATTTTCTATTTACACAAATATTTATTTTACCTAGTTATTATGTGCAGCTTTAATTTTCTGTATATTTACTATATTCAATACGTTAATTGTTATTTTCTAATCATTGTTGTTATATTTTGTTATTTATATCTATCATGTTGTTTGTCTCATATTATGCTATTATTTTGTTTGTTATCTAAGGTATCTTTCTATTTTTATGTTATTTATTGTCCCATATTATTTTTGTTATTTTTATTTATGTTATTTATATCTATCTTTTATGTTGTTATTTTTTATCTTGTTATTTATTTTTTATGTTATTTTTATATTGTTTATTATCATGTTCACAGCATTATAATTGACACACACATAATTTATGCCATTTATATGTTTCCTTCATTTTATTAAGTTTGTATTTATGTTGTCTGGTTTATATATATATATATATATATGTATGTGTGTATATACATAATATATAGTATTATTTATTTTTATGTTATCTTTTATATTGTTTATTATTATGTTTACACCTTTATAATTGACACATAATTTATGACATTTACATGTTTATTTCATTTTATTGAGTTTATATTTATGTTGTTTAGTTTATATATATTTATATATATGTGTGTGTATATGTATGTATATACATAATATATATAGTATTACATATGGTTATATAATGTAATTATATGATTTTGGGCTTATTTGTTCATTATATTATTTGATTATGAGATTGAATTTGTTTAATTTATTTTGTTCTGGTACTATTCTTGCCCTCATTTAAATTGTTGTATTTATATTTATATATTGCTAATTCCCTTTCTCCTCTTTCTACATATATATTAATTTATGTTTCAATAGTTTTATTTATCTCTTCTATATCTCGTCTCTCTCTAGTGATTATAAATTTATATTATTAAATGACCAGTAGCCATAATATTCTCAATATTCTTATTAGATGGCCATTGGTAAAGGAGCATCTTTTGAATTTAATATTTGGTATCATAAGACAAATATTATGACAATTTAATGATGTAATGGTTATATAAGCCCTAAAGGCTAATGATTCATATCTAATTTTTATAAAAACCCTAAAGGCCCATGATTCATACATCAAATCATACAAAATAACTTTGTAGCTTTGAAAGATTTTTGCTATAGTCCTGAAGACTATAATATTTAGAGAAATTGATGATGATGTACTATTGAAAGTATGAAATAGATATGTAAGAGTGATAATAACTATTATGGGCATGTTTGGAAAAGGGTTTATGAAAAAAAGGCTTTTGGGCAGCTTTTGGTGAAGAGCTCATGAAAAAAAGTGGTTTTGAATAAATGAGCGTTTGGATAGTTATTTCCATAAGTACTTTTGTTATTGATAAATTATGAAAAAATGTATGGTTATTAAATATAGGAGAGAGGAGATATAAGATATGAGAGATGAGAAAGGGTGTATAAGAGAGATGAGAGAGGAGATATGGTGTAAAAAAAGTAGGAGAGAGGGTGTAAAAAAAGTAGGAGAAAGGGTGTAAGAAAAAGTAGGGGTAATATAGTAATTGGTTAGTCTATAAGCTCTTTTAGTGTTCCATAAGCTACTCTGACCAGCTTATCTGAAACCTTAGTTTTAAACCATTATTTAGTCCAAAAGCCCTTTTGAACAAATATAATTGTTTGTCTCCAAATCTAAGTGTTGCCCAAATCTAGGTTTTAGGAAAACCAAACACACTAGAAATTGATAATTGACAGCTTATACTATTTTGTCTGAGCTATTAAACTATAATTTTGACTATAAGTCATATAGACAAAAGTAAAATGTTATAATATGACTAGAAGTCAAATGGATAAAAAAATAAATGTTATAATATGATTAGAAGTCATATGAATTAAAGGCAAATGTTAAGATATGACCAAATGAATATCTTATGAATAATATGCTTTAATTCATTGAAATTAAATGTCAAAATTGACAGTGATACCAAAAGGACCATGAAAGTTTGTAGAAAAAATCAAAATTAATTATACTCCCAATACAATAAGTTGTGGAGAAAATGCTAAAAGAAAATAACATAAGCCTAGAAAGTTAACAACTATATGATATTTGTGTATGATATTTAATTTTTATTATTGTTTAAATTAATGTGACAGAAATTATTATAAGTATATGATATTATGATATTGATGTGAATTTTAAGATTTACATGAAAGCAAATAGACCGAAAAGTAATTATTGGTCATATTGTGATATATGATGTTATTCAATATTAGTTTGAATTTATTATGATTTATTGATGATAACTTTTAAATATTTGAATTTTTTTTATTTTCATAATCTTTTTGTTAAGAAAGAAAAATTATGAACTTATACAATATGCAAGCATTAGTCCAAATAACATTTTGAATGTTGCAAATAAGTTGTATGTAGCGTCTCAAAAGTTTAATTTAAAGGATCTTCTATCTTTGGGTTTGATGAGTTTGATAAATATTAAATTGATTCAAATACAATTATATATTTATATTTGTTATTAGTATTCTATTCTAATCTCAAGAGGTGTTTTCAATCTTCATTTTTGAAATGATGAATTCTTGGGCATATATATTAGAATTAAATTTAGTTTTCTTATGACATTGGAGAGAAAAATATATTTATGTTACATCTAAATGAGAATTTATTAATTTATAGATTATAATCTTAAGAGTTATTACATGCTAATCATAACACTCAAGTTCTAGAAATTATTTTTGGTTAGCGGTATATTTTTAATTTATTACTAATGTGAGGATATTGGATGAATTACCATTAGCTTAATGTAATTTTTACTCTCTTTATTTGATGGTTAAATTGATTATTGATACCAACAAGTGTTAAAAAATAGTATGTATTCTATGAGTTATTAGCTATTGATTTACTTACTATGAGATTGGTAATCTCTGAAGTTATTTATATTATATACTTAATTATTGATCAATAGTAGTTAAATTTAGGGATGCTAAAATAGTTGAATAATTTAAAATAAAAATATAAATATCATAATTATTTATTATTTTATATTATAATGTTGATGATATGTTGGATATTATTACACAGTACCCCATAAACATCATAAATAATTATAAGATTTTGAATATGTTGAAGTATGTTACTAATGAATACTAAAATTATATAGTGATGTAATAATATATGATAGTTTATGAAGAACTTATGTGACAACAAAATTGAAATAGTTCTTGAAGAACTAATACATATTTTTTTACATAATGATTGATAATAAAAATTGTCACCCATAGATCTACATTAGATCCATGATTGTATATAAGGTAGGAAGCACCTAGAATTCCTAGATAAATACATGAAAAAGGAAAACATGTTGATATGACTTACACTTGAGGGGGAGATTATTGGAATATAAGTGTGAGCTAACATTGAATTAAATTATAGTCAGATCTTCATATAAGTCCAATTGATCTACAAAAAATAGATGTCGTATTGAGGTTGTAAATAAGTCACATGATATAAAAATTAAATTTATTGTTGGATATGGTAAACCAAAAGTTTACTTATCCAAATAAATTTACTGTTATCCTGACTTATTTAATCATCATGAATCGTATAGATGATGTAACAAATTATTGAAAATTATGTATGAAATCCATTGAAGAACCAGAAGATTCTTCATGAATAGCCAACATAAGAATTAAAATGTAATATTTGTTCTCAAACAAAATTAATTATGAGAATATCACTAATTATAATTTGGAATGGATCTCTACATTTACGAAAATATACTAAATTCATATATGGGTCCATTCAATTAGCATGTAACCATATAAGTATTCAATAAATTTGATAGATGTATCTATAAGATAGTTACATGTGTGATTATTATGAGTTTGCAATAAGAAGTTTGCAAGATTATCTGCATAGATATAATCAATATGTTGAGTGTACAATTTCCAGAATAGGAGAATTATTTATAAATGCGTCCACAAGTAACTTGATCAATGCTTATCAGAACAATATTTCTATTTCAGAATTAGCATATTTGATTTTATATATTAAGGCCTTTATATATATCAAGCCAATAAAATTAGCTTTTGGTCAGGAGCCAAATATTTTTAAACGTGCAATGCTTATTTCTATTGATCCACCACAATGCATATAGATGACTATTAAAAGAAAATTGAGAGTAAGAACATCCTTCTTCTTGTTTGTCTCTACATGGAACAAAATGATGTTTCTAAAGGAAACAAATAGATTTAGGAGACTTATATCACATTATTGATTGATCATCATTTGACAAAATTTTCTTAACATGAGTTGGAGAAATTGAGTAGCTAGAAAGGAAAATATAATGAATACATCATTAATATCAAATGTCGATTCTCAAATATAGTAGTATGAATTAGAAATTTATCAAATATTACATTCATAAGATATTACAAAATATGTGATATATATGATTACTGACCTAAATGAGGATTATCAAATCTCATATTCCAACTAAAAATACTCTAACTAGTATAAATCAAAGTGAGATATGTATAAAATATGAAAGGTTAATTGGTTCCAAATATAATATTAAAAATATTAGAGCATGCAATTAAGATGATCATATTAAAGAGACATGTACTCTAGAAGAGTACTAAAACATAAGTACTAGCAATAATCTCAAAAGAGGTTCAGATACCTGAGATATAATAAAGAGAGCTCCATAAGTTATGTCACAAAAAAATAGAACTAAAAAGGTAAAGTTGTTCACAACATTTTTTATAATAATATCATTAAATGAGGATCTTGTGTGTAGATCTATCATATGTAGTAGACCGAAAAATATATTTGACCAAAAGGAAAAGTAAAAGGGCAAAGATACAATTAAAATATAATTATATTCTTTTAATATATAAAAATTAAGAACCTGTAGTCCAAACACTTGAAATATAAAGTTATTATGAAATATATAAATATTTATGTGAAAATAAAGATTTTCATAAAGCTAATGATGAATATAATAAGGAATATTATTTTATAGTGGACGCAATAATTTTTGTATATATTAATATTTTTGCGGTGTATAAAAATAAAATATGTGTCTAATAAATATTGTTATAGCCTATGCATATGACTTACTAGATAGTGAAATTTATATGATAATCTTTTAAAGATTTAAAATGTCTTAAGCATATAAAGAAAAATGTCTAGAGTTGAATATCTAGTGATTTCATAATTTTTGGATTTTTGCTATAATTATTTTGTCTTTAAAAATATATTAAATTTAATTGACCAGAAGTTCCATATATTTATTTAATTATAATATTTACCTATTGTATTGGTGTTGCATATTTTATTTGTATTGGCAAAATTAAGTTCCTGCAAGTACACAAATAGATAATAAAATTAATATTTGAAGTTATAGTTCTACGAAACATTATATGAGATCATTTTGTTATGAATAAATTGAACATGTGGATGCAAGATATATCATGGTGATTTTCAGGATGATTTTTCTATTATTTTCACAGTGCATAAAGCAGATGAAGAGTATGTTGATAATTCAACATATTCAGAATATATGTTGGAGGAATATACTTAAAAAATATGACAATGCATTATGTATAGCTAAGATAAAAGGAAGATATTCTCAAATGGCATTGAAATAATCTGTTTGAGAAATTAGTACATCATGTTCATATGAAAGGATAACTAGTAATGTTATCATCAAGGGGAGTAAAATTGATATTATCATCAGGGGAGTAAAGATCATGATGTACTCCTTTTTCTGTAACCAAGATTTTGTCCTAACTAGATTTTCCTGGTAAAGTTTTTAATGAGGTAGCTTCAATATATATTATATACTTTTTTCCTTTATTAGGCTTTTGTCCCACAAGATTTTTTCTAGTAAGGTTTTAATGAGATACAATATTTTTCTATGAACATCTAAGTAAGAGTATTATAAAAATTATATCATATGTCGATGTCTATAGTCTCTTAGGATTCTATCTCATATTGAATGTCATTATAGCTTATAACACACAAATTGAATGTCTCTAATATTCATTCTCAATGACCTCTAATTGTACAATTATGTTGCTTAATTCCCTTCTTTATATATTTATAACTCTTTAGGATTAGTCTTCAATGATGGTGTCTTATAAATAGATAATGATGTACACATATTGGGGATAACAATATGAATGAAAAACACTCCCTCTTTCTCTCCAATTCTCTCTTGTCATTTTCTTTTCTTTCATCCCAAAACTCGCATTTTTCTTTATTTTCATAACATATATTTAATTTATTCTGATTTTCAATTAGCTTATATTTAATATTTCACTAGTGATAAGAAATAGAGTAACAATATGAAGTCGTAAAATTACAAAATACAGGTTAATAATTTAATAGAAAAAATAATTATTCAGCTGTCCTTATAGTTTTACCTAATGTTTAATAAAGCCTTCGTAGTTTTTTTTATTAGATCCTTATAGTTTCCTAGTTATATATAGATGCATTAATCCCTATGCTTATAATATGTTAATAATTAGGGTTTATGTGGATGCTAACTAAAAACATGTAAGTTGCCACAAAATATAAAATAAAAAGGTTTTAAACAACTAAAATGTTGAAATAAAATTCAACATGAAATTAAGAAAATTAATATGTTTATAACTGTTTACTTACATTTATATATAATTTATGATTTATTTTGATTTTATAAATATTCTCAATGGCAAGATTAATCCTAGTGTATACTGAGTGAGATCCACGTTATTAGCTATTAATGTTATTTTTTTTACAAATCAACAAATTATAAGTATAAAGATCAATACTTATAATTGAGAAAACTATAAGGACTGATCAATAAAAAGAAAAACAAAAGATACAATAACCTAATTTAAAATGAGGTAAAATTATAGTGACTTGGATATTAATTTCACTTAACCAATGATGTAATAAAATACATAAGAGAAGGTTTTGAAACTATAATATGAATGAAACGTTGAAAGGCTGATACTTGAACACTGTAGACATATAATCTCTTACATTCAAATATTCCATTTGACATAAGCGGGGAATGAAGATTTCACACGCACGCATTTTTCATTTGACATGTGGAAAATGATGATTGATAAATCGTTAGGCTGATTATAATTTATACACAAACACATATATGTATACATACATACATACATACATACATACATACATACATACATACATACATACATACATACATACATACATACATACATACATACATATATATATATATATATATATATATATATTCTGTCTCGACGTACCCATGCGCGCGCACAAATATATGTAATCAAGAAAAATAGAATTGTCTAGTCGAAATGCCAAAGGGTCAAGAATCTCAATGCTATTATTACTGAACAAAAAACTTGAAAAACTTGGATTCGATTCGTAAGTGCTCATATCTATCACAAACAGATAATTGACCATAGATTCCAGCAAGTGCACATGGTTTAACAAAACCTTTATGCTTATATTTATATAAATAAATATTCCATTCGGTAATAAATGGAGGAGTTATTAGATAACTAATTTTCAGTGATTAAAGAAATTAATTTAGTTATTTATTAAGAAAAATGTATGCTGGTTATCTTCATATATCCCTTTAATCATTTATATTGAAAGTATCTCAATTAATAAAACATATTTGATATCACATGTCTTTAGCACTTAAATTAATTACTAAATTAATTTTTATGTAGTATACATGTCAACTTATGTCTTATTCTTTATATGGAATCATTGTGAGGCATAACTCTATATTAGACTAAGTGTAATAAGGAGAGTAGTATGAGAAGGAGGAGTAGGAGAAGATGACTTGATTAATAACTTTTAGAAAATAAAAGTGGATAATAACAAAGATAAAAGCAATAGTGGAGAATGATATCACCAATAAGACAAGCACTCCCAAATATTGATGCGTGACTATCATTGTTCAATAATATATTAGAGTTATAATAATTGTATATACTAAGTCCCTATCATGTAGAATCCTATACAACTATTATGATAATAATCAAACAATTCATAATTATATCTAGCCTAGTATACAATTGTATCTAGAATTATTAATGAAGATCCACTTAACATATAATAAATTAAACAACAAATTACATGTGAACCTAACATGAATAATTATAAGAGGAAACTAAAGATATTAAATAAATAACATCAAATCATAAATTGAAATAATAAATCACAAAGGTTTGAAAACAAAAGTGTCTCAATCAAAACTATATGTCTAACATATATATATATATATATATAAATCTCAAAACCTAAATCTAGAAAATCATAAATTTGCATAAAGAAAAAATAAAATTGTTTAACTCTTAACTCTAAATGTATAGGAACTCAAGCCACTACATCTCTTCTAAAAAACTTAGAAGGAAAATGATAGAATTGTGGAAAACATGAAGATGATTGTGATTATTCAGTATCCTTTCAAACTGTCATCTCTTCCAATATCTCCATAGATAATTTTTTTTTAACTTAAATATCCTATAAATAATTCAAATAAAAAGTAATAGGACAAAAGAGATAAATCAATTAATAAGAAAATAGGAAAACATAACACATTTATCTATTATCATTTGATTAAATTCCAATGTTAGATATTAAGAAATTATATTTGAATTAAATCAAATTATATTGAATTAATATAAAAATTATATTAAATTGATATAATATAATATAATATAATATAACATAATAATATAATGTAATATTATATTATATTAAAGGAATGAATTGATATAATAAAATATAATATTAATATAATATAATATAATATTATTGGAGGTATTTTGATTTTTTTGAATTAGATATTATAATTTTCTCCTTCAATTTGATAATTCCTCAATTAATATTCCTTAAATAATATAATTGTGTAGTAGTTGATCTGGATTTGTCATCATTGATTTATTTTTCTAATTTCCTAAAATATATAAAAGTAAAATACCTTCATGCAAATCAATTTAATCAAGAGAAATAATATAATTAACAAAAATAAAAGAAAATGATATTTTTAATAATTTAATTCATATAATCAATTAAAGTACAAAGTAAGCAAAACTACTACAATAATGCCTATTAAACATGATAAATTCCCTGAAATAGATAAGAAATAATATAATAAAATAGATATTCATCAAATTTCCCCATACTTAAACATTTACACTCCTAGGAAAAGCTTTGGATAATATCCTGATGAACAACTGAAAACAAGTAGAGGACTTAATCAAGTTTGAGCATAAGAGTAGTAATAATACAATCAATAAAATCCTTCAATTCAGCGATAGTCACAGAATAATAAATACAATAAGAACAATCTCTGTGAACACAGTTAAAACAAATGAACATGATAAAAGAGATAACACGCAGGGATATACCTATTTCTCTCATCTCACCTTTTAAGGGTTCTTTCACTCAAACATGTATATACTAACCCCTACCACAGGTTTGTAATAGTTATAAGTCTTTGTCATGAGTTTCATGTGTATTCTTTAATCAAGAGGACTTATAAGCTTGTAATGGAAATAGGCCACGTAAAATGGAATATGAATAATAGAAAATAGTATATGCATGTAATAATGAATAGATAGCATGAATTCATGTCATAAGAGATGTAAGGTGATAATAATGCTAATAAGAGATGATAATGGTGCCTTCTTCCTTTCTCTTTTCTCTTTTTTTTTTCTTTTGTTTTCTTTTTCTCGACCCTTTTTTGGGGGCAATATGCTTTCCTCTTTGTCTTTTTTCTTTTTTCTTTTTTCCTCTGGCACATTGTATATAAATGATTTAGCACAATATTATATAAATAATATTTTTTGACATGAATAAAAAATTTATTTCAAAAATATGTTCATGCAGATAAGACTTTCTACAAAAATGATAGAAAAGAAAAGTGATGGGCTCAAAAAGGGTGACTATGGATATAATGTATAATGGGCTTGTGTTTGGGAGAAAAGGAATTTAGAATATGATAGCCTCAATCATTTTAAAGAGTTGCACATGAGTTAGATAGCAGATAAAAGAACTAAGACAAGTTTTGAAGAGAAACTAATGTAGGAGGTAGTCGCTAAATTTAAGAATTTAAGGCCAAGAATCCTTCTAACATGGCTAGTTCTCTTTATTCCTATTCACAAATTCTCATTAAAGACTTCAACTGTTCTCAATGCGTTACATTACCTATTTCTAGGATAACTCTCAGAATATTGACTAACTCAACTATCACAATCAATAGTGGACTTGAAAGATTCATATGTCATATCCTACTTTTAAATCCTCAGAGTATGTATTCAGAAGCTTATTTAATTAGCGGAAGTATTACTTTGGCCCAAAATTTAATATTTTTAAATTTAACTCTCAGGTATTGTTCATTTATTAAATTCCAGATTAACAGTCCAACTTTGAAAAATCATAATTAATTCTAAAAAATTGTATAAAGATGATTCATAACTTAATTAAAGCCCTTTCATTTATCTTTGAGGGAAAAATATAAAACTAGTTATTTACTTTCCTAATCGATACATTTAATTTATTAAAATTTACTATTCATTAGTCAATTCTGGAAATTATAGATTCTAACCCTTAACTTTGGAAATTCATTTCTCTTGATATACACATTCAAATGAGGCATTTTATCTATAAATTTAAAGCTCTAGATATGTACTACATGATCATAAAATTTTGTGAATTAATTATTTTATTTACTATGTCAAACTAGAGTCAATGTAAGACTGCTCTAGGACCTATGTTTTTGCCATTTCACTTTCTTCTTTTCATTCTCATAAATTAATTAAATATTCATAAACCATCAACTTGGCTTTTCATACAATCACGTACATCATGGGGTTATGCCATGAATATTTAATATATTTTCATTGCATATAATGGCATATTATATAACTTGAATATAGTTGGCAAATTATACAATTTATGCTAGAGCATAAATTTGTTCACTTTCCTTCTTCCACTTTGTTGCTCTCCTTCAAGCATACAATTTCCATCATTGTTGATCTATATTGGTTGGTTATGGTAGGGTGATATTTCTGGAGAAATCTCAATAGCAAACAGAACCATTCGATGCATACAAGATGAATACAAGTGCATGACATGTTACCTTTATCTTTCTTTAACTTCCATTTACATACTATCATGCTCTATGCCTTATACTATCATGCGTGACCATAAAATCATAAAGACAAAGAATATGTCATTCATATATCATCATCACATAACATAAACATATCAATACACAAGCATGTACATCAAGCATACAAGAAAGGTACATTCACTACCTTGTACTTAAGCTTTCTCTCTTGATATTGCACTTTCTCCCTAGCCTTCCAACCATGAAGTCTTTAGGTCATCCACTTTCCAACATCCTCTTGGATTCCTCAAGGTCCTAAACATATCTATATTCATCACATAACTCATTAATACCATGAACTCAAGTAATGTTCAAAACTATCCTTCTAGAACTCTTAACTCTTTACTTTAACTTTAGAGATTTCTATCCATCTTTCTAAAAATTATTTCCATAGGTAAGTCCCACACAATTTTGCCCAAGGAATCCAAGTATGAAGTTAGAATTGACAAATTCCAACTCCTTTCTTGAGACCTGGACATAACAGAAACGTGGCACAATAAGGTTTTCTCCAAAAATTCTTATTTTGATTCCAATGCTTCTAATACTTGCTTCTATACTTATCCCCACACAATTTTTCTTTTTAAATCCATTGGAAGTGTCAAAATCATCATATTTCATCTCCTTCCCAGACTTTGTAATAGTGGTAGAATCATCACTAAATTTGGATTTGCAAGAATACATGGTTTTATAAATTAAAACCACTTGATTCTAGCTTGTTTAAGCTTGTCTATGCTATTAATAACATTAAATTCATCCTTTCCTTTCACTTATAAATTTTGTGCAGAAACCTTCCAAGGAAAGAAAATGGTGTTTCAATCATCCAAATCCAAGAGAAAGCTTCCTACAACGCAATCTAAAGATTGGAGGAAGAAATTACTTTAGTTACTTGATGAATTAGCTCTTGGATTTGCCTTGTTCTTGCTTGAGATTTTAATTTGCAAGAGGTTTTCCATGCTTTCTAATGCCTTGCGTATTGCTACTGAAAAGGGGGTATTTATATATTGTTGGCATGGCAAAATCAAGTCTAGGATTACTTTGTACACTATTTGATCTATGGCTAAGGTTGCACCTTGAATCTTGACTTACCCACTAAGCCAAATTATGACATCATCTATGACAACACTTAATGCCATGTTTGCTATCTTTCAAAGAAGTAAAGGATGCTTTGGAAAATTCAGTCCAATCCAATATCAGCTCTGTTAGATTTCACAAAAATTAGACTGTTTTATAACTCTAATTTTTGTAACATTGTAGAATATGTTTTCTATCATTAAATCTAGTGTCTAGATATTTTTTACCATTGACATTCTTAGACTGGGTATAAATTTAATTACTGTCTTAAAAATAACCAAAATACCCTTGGTTCCTCTTTATTCTCTTTATTAACCTTAGTTGCTGTCTTTTTATACTTTACTAGAGTATTCCCTAAATTTGGTGAACTATTTCTAGAACCCTCTTTGACTTTTTGACCTTAGTCAAATTAATGAAATGACCTATATACATTCTTTATTCATTATTATAACATAAGGGCATTTTTGTCATTTTTTACTTTTTAGGGTTTTTCTTAACACTGACCCCTATAACTGTTTTAGCATATTATTTGGCCTCTGGGATGCCAACTTGGGCCTTTGACTATGCACTGAATCTCTAGGATATAGCTTAAATGATGACATCTCATTCTTGGATGATATCGATAACCTAGAGGAAAATCTTCAAGAGGACCCCGAGGGGGAACCTGAGGAAGATCCAGAACAAGATCTTGATAAATTTTTTGAAGAAGACCCAGAGGAGTTAGTGGAGGAACTAGAAGTAATATATGATTCCGGACCAAGGTTGGAAACTTTATTCTCTATCCCCTTCCTCTATAGCCTTTCATGGTGTCTTCATATTTAAACTCCAAGATGGTGCCTACTCTTAACAATGAATCTCCATTTGAGGACAGAGAGAAAGTGAACCAATCTCTTACCCCTACTTTGGCCATGACTATAGCTGAAAGAGATACAGCCAAACTAACAAACATAAAAGGCGTTAATGGCGTGATTGGTGATTACATTCAATTCATGACAAATAAGGAGAATATTAAATTCTACTTGAATGTCATAATGGAACATATAACAGCAACAAGGGTTAGAGGCAAGCCTAAAACAAGATATGCATGAGTAAAGCATATTGGCTTAAAACAATAGAATTTGTGTCTAACCTTAAAAAGTCACCTCGTAAGTTGAAGAAGCTAAGAAAAGCGATGTTTGAATTATAAAGCTCATATCAAATGATGTATATTTGTATTTTGATATCTATTGCTTTACTTTGTTAAGGACATATTTTATTACTTTTTCTTTGTAAAGATTTGCCATTTATTACATGCCTTATATGCCAAAAAAATATGTTTAATTTCATTTCATTATCTTAGTTGTGATTCATATATACCTTTTTATAAGTGGAAGCCTTTTAGATGATGAGTATTCTAAAAGCAAGATTTGATGAGAATAGTGTTTATATTAATTTTGATAGGAAATGATGGTGTTGCTAGTGCTTATGTGATGGGAAGTATAAACGTATTTTCCTAATCATGGGTCAATGATGTTATTATTTTCTTATCAAAAAATGATAAAAGTACGTTGCATTGTATACTTTACATGTGCTATATATATGTAAATTCAATTAAATATTCTATGGTTCAATAAATTAATATGGGAAAGGTTTATCACAGAACCGATATTAAACAATGGCATCAAAGAACATTATAGCTGAATTGAACAAGGGGAACATATCAACGGGGACAACTGGGATATTTGGCATTGGAGGGTCCAATATATTCTAGAAGAACAGGATGCAATTGAGCTATTAACAATGGCAATGGTAGAGCCTGAGGCTGGAAATACGGCCAAGTATAGGAGAGACCAGGAAGCATACCTGTCCTAGAAAAGGAAGAATAGCATGGCAAGAATCACACTGCTGAGTGTAATGGCTGATAATTTAATGTGTGAGTTTAAGATACATAGAATGGCACAAGCAATGTGGATTGCCTTAAAGGATAAGTTTGGTGGAGTTTCCATGACTAAACTTAGAAGTTGACGATTAAATTCGATACCTATAAGCTAAAACCAAATAATCCTATGAGGCAACATCTACAAAAGATGTCCATAATGATTCATGAACTGAAGGAGGCTAGACATAATCTATCTAATAAACAGCAAATACAGGCTATCATCAGGTCACTCCCTACCAGTTGAAAGCACATAAAAGTTAATCTGACCTATAATAAAAATATCATCACTTTCAATGATGCAGCTAAACATTTAAAGCTAGAGGATGAACGTCTGGAGGCTTATAAGGCCACTGGACAAGCCTATTTGACCAAAGGTGCTGGTCCTTCCCAACCAAAGCCTGAATTCAAAAAAGGCAAGAAATTTTAGGAAAATAGGAAGAAAGACGGTCCTCCACCCAAGAAAGGCAAGCAACAATACAAGAAGAAGGGAAAAAAGGATGCAAGAAAAAAGCTAGACCTAAAGAAAGTCAAATGCTTTGGCTGTTACAATATGGGACATTTTGCATGTGATTGTTCTAAATAGACCGAGAGCAGAAAGGTAACACTGAATTATGTGAATTCACATGTCTCATTTGTTTATAGTATTGTTTTTCTGACAAAACCTATTTATTTTTCTTGGATTATTGACTTAGGCTCTATAGACCACGTAAGTCGAGATTGAGGATCTTTCATATAATACTGTCGGTTGCCATTTCAAAGCAAATAGCTTTTCGTTGGCAATAATGCAAGGATCGAGGTTTGAGGCATTGACACCTGCAAATTTATTTTGCGTGGTGGAAAGACCTTGATGCTGCATAATGTGCTTCATGCTCCTGACATCCAACGGAATTTAATTTCTATAATTGGCTTATTAGACTTTGGGTTTAATGTAAACTTTCATGGTAAAGTTGTAGACATTTATAGCAACTCAATATTTTATGGTTCAGCTTTCTGATTTTAAAAGTTCTTTATTTTGGATCTTGCTAGTAATTTTAATACTCACCATTGTTTTGCTATTACTTCGAATAATCCTGATATGAATATTTGGCATGCTAGATTAGGACATATTAATCAAAATAGAATGATTAAATTGGCTAAAGAAGGCTTGTTGAGAGTAATCTTTAGCATGGATATGTCATTATGCGAAAGCTGTCTAGCTAATAAGGCTACTAGAAACCATTCGGTAAGGGAACACGAGCTGAAAACCAGTTACAATTAATCCATTTTTATATTTACGGTCCAATGAGTGTGAGGGAAAGACACTGAGCTTGCTATTTCATTATCTTTATTAATAATTTTTCACAATATGGTAATGGCTATTTGATTTCACATAAGTTCGAGGCACTAGAGTGCTTTAGACGATACATAAATGAAGTAGAAAATCAAATGGACAATAAGATTAAGGCATTACATACTGATCGAGGTCGTGAATACCTTTCAGATCAATTTAAGTAACTCTGTGAAGAAAAAGGGATTATTAGGCAACTAACTATACCAAGCACACCTCCACATAATGGGGTTGCCGAAAGAAGAAATAGAACTCTTCTAGACATGGTTAGGTATATGATGGCACAAGCAAACTTTTCAATTTCACATTAGGGTGATGCTTTACTGACAGAAACATTCATACTTAACTGTGTGCCCTCAAAGTCAGTCGCTTCCACACCCTATGAGTTATGGATAAATGTCAGCCAGATCTAAGCATCCTTAGACCTTGGAACTTGGTGGCATATATCCATGACAATTCTCATAGCATGGAAAACTGGGTCCTAGAGGGAAGAAATATATTTTCATAAGGTACTCTGAACCCTCAAAAGGATATGTATTCATAAGTGAAATTGAAGATAGAGCAGTGACTGAAATATAATCAATAGATGCTGTATTTATTGAAATAAAATTTCCCAGTAAGGGAGATGTTGACCGCACTATATCTCTTTATGAGACATATAAACATGATAGTGCTGAACAAATTGACACACCAGAATCCTCTAGGTATGTCAATTTGAGTAGGAGCCAAGAACGGTAAACACAAAGACTGAGACAAGTGTGAAAAGATAAACAAGTTGCTCCTACCAGAAAGAGTAATAGGGAAAGTGTTCCCAAGAGATGCTTCTAAATAGAAGGAGAAGCACTCTTAGTTACTTCAGAAGGGGTTGATAAACCCTGCATTATTCATGAGGCCTGGGTAGGTCCGGCTAAGGAGGAATGGAAGAAAGCAATGAAAGAGGAAATGGATTCAATAATGAAAAACTAAGTTAGTAATGAAAGAGAAAATGGACTCAATGATGAAAAACTAAGTTTGGGAATAGGTTGATCTACCAAAAGGGCGTAAAGCCATTAGGAAAAAGTGGGTTCCAAAATCATGAGAAAAGTTGATGGATCAATTGACAAATTCAAAGATCGATTGGTTGCAAAGGGATATACACAATAGGAAGGTATAGATTACGAAGATACTTTTTTACCTGTTGTGCGCTTTAATTCGATAAGACTTGTTATAGCAATAGTAAATAATTTAAACTGAAATTACATCATATAGATATAAAAACTGCATTCTTGAATGGTGATTTAGATGAAGAAATCTATATGGAACAACCAATAGGTTTCAATGGAAAAGAGTTTGAACACAAGAAGTGTAAACTCAAAAGATCAATTTATGGATTAAAACAGTCATCAGACAGTGGTACTTGACGTTTCACAAGGCAATAACCTTATATAACTTCCAAATGATAGAGGAAGACCAATATATCTATGTTAAGTTGTTTGAGGGTAACTTTGTGATATTATCCTTATATGTAGATGACATACTCTTAGTCGGAAATAGTCTTGACTCGGTGATAGCTATTAAAGAATGGCTTTCATCAAATTTTATGATGAAAGATATGGGTGAAGCATAATACATACTTGTAGTCAAGATTCAAAAGAATTTCTCCAAGAGAATCCTCACTCTTTCACAAGAGAATTATATAAAGAAGATACTTGTGCGAATCAATATGAGTGACTGTAATCCCATAGATATCCCTGTAGCCACTGGTGTAGCCTTGGGTTCTAACATGCGTTCCAAAACTAAATTAGACAAAAAGTAAATGGAAAGAGTTATATATGTCAGTGTCATTGGTAGCTTGATGTATATGATGATGTGTACAAGACCAGATATTTGTTATGTCATAGGGCTGGATAGCGGATTCCAGTCCAACCCTGATGAGAAACACTGGAAAGCAGTAAAGAGGATCTTGAGATACTTAAAGGGCATAACTGACTATGCGTTATGTTATCAAGGAAATGATCTGAGCCTAATTGGATATTCTGATGCTAATGTAGGTGGTGATGAAGAAGAACAAATATCAACTATAGGATAAACCTTCTTTCTTAACAACTGTGCCATATGTTGGAGTAGCAAGAGCAGACATGCATTGCTTACGCTCTATGGAAGCTAAGTTTGTGGCATGCACTACAGTAGTACAAGAGACTGTTTGACTGAAGAGATTTATCGAACTCCTAGGATTTAGGAATGAGAGTACCAATCTAGTGTTCATACACTGTGACAATACTACAGCTATAGCCTACACCAAAGACCCTAAGTATCATAGCAAGACCAAACACATTGATATAAAGTATAACTTTGTGAGGGATTATATAGCACAGAAAATTGTAACTGTACAATACATTTCAACCAAATGTATGGTTGCAAACCCCCTGACCAATCCAATGGGCAAAGAAGCATTTGAGAAACATGTAAAAGCTATTGGCATGCGAAAAATCTAAAGTTGCAGACTGTATGTAATACTTTTATTTTTTTATTAATGATATCATGTCATTTATTATTACTTATATATGTCTAGATAAAAGTATACAATGTCTAGTATGTCATACATGTTGAAAAGGGTAGCTCTTTCACACGAGCAACCGCCTTTGATACTAGAGAAGCATTCAAAGATGAGAAATGTGTTCACTAGTAAAGCATCAAGAGTGCTGATATGGTAGAGAAGAAACACAATAAATGTCACCTTGGCTTAAAAAGTGTAGTAAGTCAATATGAGATCCACGAGTAAGGGTATAATTGAACTATGGATACCCACATCCATGAAACATGTTGCCAAATAACAAATTCTTCAAAATTGACGTCCTATTATATGAATAGAATTGAAGAGTTTGGGTTTAGATACTATGAGTATCTAGACTTAAGTCTGTACAGTGTGATTGATAGAATCAAAATGACATACACTTTTTAAGGATAAGAGGAACACTGTAACATGTGATTCATAACACATGTGCTAAAGAACCACAAATGGAAAGCAAGTGAATCAAACCCTACTTCATTGTTGTGTGAGTTCCAGAAAGGTATCATCCTTTCAAAAATGTACTTTGACTTTGATAGTATCATGGAGGTATGTTTCAGCGATTGCTACTTTAGTATATGTCCTATGGTCAAATTATATATGAACCGAAGGTATTATGCTAGGAAAGCGATTGATTCATATCAAAATGACATATGGGCGAAAGAAAGATTGCCAGAATATACACATTTATGCTAGTGTCTATGACCGGTCCCTTGTGATATTATTTTGTTAATTTTATGAGTGTGGATACTATGCATAAGTAAAGGTTATCTGAGTTATGTATAGACTCAAGAGGGATTAGATTAGCCATAAGAAAAGTGTATATAGAAAAATATAGGACATTCAAGGCACTATAATTTATTCTGATCGAGCATGGTTGCTTTGTGCTGGTCTCTGTAAAAGGGATTTCTAGTATAGATGCCCGAAAGGAGACGTCATACCTATATAGTCCCGGTAAAGCACCTAGTATGAAATAATGAAGAGAATGAGATTGGACCTATGACATCTAATTTACTAAGTGTGAGTAGGAGATGTTAGAAAATAGGTCATTCTACCCTTGGTGGATTAGGCCCAAGTCCATGAGGAGCTCTATTTGAGGGAACAATTTTATTTTTGAAAGGAGAAAAATAAGGGATATGGGAGTTTTAGAGATCCCACTCCCCATGCATGCACTTTCTCTGGAAGTGAATAAGGCAGCAGCAAGTGTGGTTGCATTTTACTTCTTGGAAAAACGGTAGTTTGGCTAGCATATTTGTGTGAGACAAATTCATATTGTGAAAGGTTCCTCTCCTCTCCTCTCTGTGTGTCTCTGTTCTTTCTTCCTCCGTTGGTGTCATTTGTTGTGAAACATACCAGAGTCCATACAAGGTGCTCTGGTTGCGTGTGGGTACCTCAGTGGAGAAGAGACCATCTCATGTACGCCCAAAATCTATCAAAAGCGAACAAGACCCTAACAACAACTTATAAGGAAAATGAAGTCTAATAATGAAGTATGATTTATACCAAATGAAAATTATGTCAAATCAATTGTATGACCTTAGCATCACAAATTGAATATTAGCATGCTAGGAACCTGAATAATGGTAGAAAAAAGTATCAGTGACCCATTTTAAAAGAAATCGAAGTAGAAACAAAATTGCAAATTTAAGATTGTACATTCAAATCGATAGTGTTCATCTTCTCTAGATTATGAAATTGAACTATCCGTTGGGCAGTTTCATATGAAAATTAAGTTTGACGCCTGAGGATATTGTTTGCATTCACATCTATTCGTGAAGTTATCTGACACAAGATGCTTAATCAGAGAAAATAAAAATAGATCAAACAAATTGGGAGGGTCACCTGATAAGACAATCTCAGTCTGTTATAACGACATTGGATCCTGAAGAAGATAGTTAAAAGTGTTGAGGCGATAATGAAAGTTCTTGTGATGGGAGCATTAGTTGTAACAAACATAGAGGACCAAGCATTTGATTATGAATCTGAGAGAAAATATTTCCAATAAGCACACCCAAATTATTACTGGGTTAAAAGAATAGGGAGAGATAGTACACACTAAAACCAGATGGGCCACCATTCATCTTGTTAGTGAAGTAGAGAGCGATGAAAATTGGAAGTCAATCGATAATGGTGGAGTACTGGTCTACTGGAGATAGCAATAATTGACTCGAAGAAGCGACCAAAGCCGTGAACGGAGGGGGATTGGCAGCGGAGTATGGGAGACCTAAAGGGATTTCGAATTTGCAAGCACGGCTTGTCATTGAGGAGCGACCAAGGGCATGACAGGAAGGGGATTGTGGGCGACAGCAGAGAGTGGGAGACCTGGTGAAGCCGACCTGAAAAGAAGAGAGAAGAGGGAAGCCTGAAGGCTTACTGTCTACACGTGACAATTTTTTAAAATATATATATCTATACAGTATTGGAACAGGATGTCCTGAGGGTCTGGCCGAGACCCGTCTTACACCTAGACTTTCTTTTCCATTTATCATCCAAACAATTTTTATTTTATCAAATTGAATTCTTTATAAAAATTAATATAAACATAAATTACATTACCTTACGTTACGTGGCTGGCCAAGGTAAAAAAAACAACAACTAAGTCTTGGTCGTTGTCAGTACTTTGGTCTATCCATGTTGGCATGTTATCTAACTTTCTTTAGTCACTTTCCTCAACTATTATTTACTTCCTCAAATAACAACTTAATCCAAAAATACTTTTCTGAAATCAAGATAAAATGTCCTTAAACACATTATTTTTTACTCTCCAATCGCGAAAGCTTTATATTTTTGGCCTTGCAATATTTAATTTCTCTTTATTCCCTCTTAATTCTTGCTCGAATAATATATATATTTGACTAAGATACATGTCTCACTAGTATCCAAAACAGTTTTTACAAAATATAAAAATTGATGTAAAAATAGAGACGATGAACTTTTAAAAAAAATTAAATTGAGTTTCACTTGAATTACATAATTCGTTTATATAAAATTGATGTAAATCAATTACGCAAAACCATGTCCGTTAACAAAAAAATGATTTGTAATCTTTCTCTCTCATCTTTTTCTCACAACCTAAATACTCTATAATTTCCTGGAAATAGCATCTAAATTGTTTTCATTCTCAAGTCAATGAGCTAGTCTTCCTGCGACCCAGTCAGTTTTTTTTTAAAAAAAAATTGACCAGTAACAATGGTATCACTAGTCCAAAATAAAAGAATAAATTATGTTGATATATTCTATGAAGTTTGACTAAAATGATAAGCAACAGTGTACCACTAGTCTAAAAAAACTGATTTTCTTTTTATAAAGAAAATTTAAAAATAATTTTCTTAATAAGATATTAATTTCTTTAAAAACTGTTTGGCTCTCTAATAGTGAAATATCCTTTTACCTTTTTAGACAGGCATATATAAACAAGTACCTGTAGCATATTAATCTTCTCTGACACTGTATAAAATTAAAATGAACTACTAAATGTGGATTCTTTGTTTTGTTTGTTGTGCAAGAGATGATCTTCACTATTTAAGACTTACGAATAATATAGATTGTTGGAATTTTTGTATTTTATAATTCTAATTTATCTCTCCCCTCTCATTTAATTTTATTTTTCAATATGGCTAACTAGTAATATTTGAATATTGTCAATTTTAATTAGAAATCATTCTCTTAAAAATATTTTTTATATTCATACAAATTTAAATTTAATATTTTATACTTAAGCGAATAAAATCCTTCTCACTTGTACCACACCTGTTAGTCTCTCATCTCTTTTTCTAACCTACCCTATCAATTTCCTGTAGTGACAGCATCTAAATTGTTTCCATTCTTGTGTCAGTGAGCAAGTCTTCCTATGAACTCGTCAAAATATATAATTTTTTTAACATCTCTTTTAAAAAATGTTAATAAAGCAATAAAACTAAGAATACAATTTACTCAAAATATAAAATTTCTGTAATATAAACTATACATGGAGTAGACAATTCAACTCTTTGCTTGCCTCTCACGAGGCTATAAATATAGAAGATGGGTTAGTGAAGTATATGAGCATTTTAAAAGCCAAAAATTGAAGAGTTGGTGTAATTAACAACAATGAAGAAGGATATTCTAATTGCTTTACTAATTTTGGCTTCCACATTTATCTTCTTTCTTCCTTTTTCCATAACTATATCTTCTTGGATCAATTATTAAATCTTGAGTTATATATTAATTATTTTTTAATTACATATTGTGAATCAATATGATTATTATATGATGATGCAGAGGAGACCTTGCCTGTAGTTAGGGGGACCCCAATAAGGAATAATCCTGCAATTCCATGTCCTCCCGGTGTTAGTTGTAATGCTTGCTTGCCTAAGAAACCTCCACTTCGAAAATTTCCACCACCTAGGAATTAGCGAAAAGAGAGAGTTGCTTATAGTTGAGACCAGAAGGAGTATAACACAATAAATTGTAGAGAAAATCGCTAAAAAATCCTCAATTGCAAAATTTATTATCTAAAGAGGGTCCTTGAGCAGATGTAACTTTTTTTAGCTACATGCAACACATCTTTAGTGTAAGGAATTGGAAGACACGCAGCGAAAATTAACTTAAATTTTTTTTCATTCCTTACCAGGATCTACCGTATATGTTTAAGTCAAGTGGAAAGAAGTATTACCCTCAGTATTTAGTCGTGACTTTCTCAGCTTCTGGTTGCGACGTCCACAGCTTCTCTCCGCAGCTCGTGATCTCTTTTCGATCGCAAGAAGTCGACGACTCAAGTCGGCTTCCTCTACTAGTATCCACATGAACAGCGTTCCAACCACGAACGACGTGTTAGCGTCTCTTGTCCCTCCACGGCTTTCTCAAGAATTCGTCCTCTCCATCTCTATTTTGACAGTTTTTTATCTGTAAACCTTTTGCAGATTCCCCTTCAGCCTTTTTGTGTTCTATGTGTTTTCAAAACGTAGCTCCTAAAATCAGATATATAGGATGCTATGCTTTTTTCTCTATCGAATTGGATTTTGGAGTTAATCTTATATTAATTCTGAAATTAATACAATATCATATATTGTATAATTTGATAAGAAACTAATTAAATAAATAATATTTATATTAAAACCGTCAGAGAGATTTAATTCACATATTTATTCAATTTAAAATAAAGATAAGACTGAACTATATTTGATTTATTCTCATAAATCAAATTTGAGATATCATATCAATTTCAATTTCAAATTCAAACGTGATAAAGATTCAATTTATCCTTATAAATTAAATATTATAAATATCTCTTATATGAGATATCCTATCAATTTGAATTTCAAATTCAAACGTGATAGAGATTCAATTTATCCTTATAAGTTAAATCTCATATATCTCTTATATATAATGTATATATACGAATTTATATATATACGAATATAAATATAAATAAATATATACATCCACCCTAGATCTTTCATTGAATCTGGACATCATAGCTCGTGATGAGCTATTTTATGTGTGACCCTGTAAGCCCATATGAAGTTGGCAGTGGGCCATTTGATATACTGGCCCACAAGTCGTAACCGGTCTCTAGCAAGACATAATGACTACCCAAATCATATGAGGATCCTTAAATGATGTAACCTTTTATACAACCATATCATGTCCCTTCTATCACGCGATATTTTGGTCATGGATAAGGCATGGATAATGTCATCCTTCTATTCCTAACCATTACTTTCTCGATCCCTGAGTAGTATGACTATAGAAATGGAACTATTTTTCCATTACAGTATGGCCATACATTTCTCAAACTCACTCATCGAGGGGCCCAGTAATATCTCTCTATGAATGTGAGGGACAAATTCCATCTTGACCATTCACATTCCTCCGCATGAAAAACCACTAAGCCCAAACATAGTCTTTATGATCACTTGGTCAAAAGTGACTTTTGACTAGGTCAAAGCTGAGCTTTTGTCATGTAGGAATCCATGATGATCTCAGGTCAAAGGGCATAGTGACATGGTTTGTATATGAGAGAAGCTTATGACTTAACCCATGCAGCTCTCTCATAGCGGGTCAGTCCAACACCTTGTACTCTTACATGTGCCTATGACTTTGATTTATATCTCTATACATCTTCAAAGTCATACTAGTCTTATTTCATCTCTGCTCCCGCATAGATGACCGACCAGGGACATTTAGGATAAGATCATGAATTATCCAAGGATGGTCATCACAGTAAACATGCAAATAATATGATAACACAATTAATAAATTCATAGATAAATAATATTCATAAGACAATGATTGGCCCCTAGGGCACAATTTCCAACATTTAGTTATATATAAATATCTTTTATTTTGTGGATAGTTGAAGCTAAGTTTACATACAATGAAGAAAATTACACCTAGGTCCTTAACAAATTTTAGGTATATTTAGATAATAAATTTTGTAACAGGAAATTTTTTAACATTTTTTAAAATCATATTGCTTTTTAAACTGTGTTATTGTGAGCGTAAAGTTGTACCTTTTGATCTCACTTCTCTTTTGAAGAATAAAATGGTGTCTTCCAACTAAGGTTTTAGTTGTTGCTGATTATAGTATTATTGAAATTCTGATTATATGTGAAAAAAAAACTCTAAAGTAGTAACAAATAAATGAATTGGTGAAAGCATTTCTACCTATAGACTGAAAGAATAAGTCATGTAAAATAAAGAATAAGGAAAGAAAGAAAGCATGTAAAATAAGGATAACAAAAAGGAGGAGAGAGAAAAGAATAAAATAGGGAAGCCCAGAAAGTAGGAATTCAATTCAATCAATAATCAAATTTAAAAAATAGCGGAGAACCCAAGCTCTATTTATAGAGCCCCATAAATAATAGAGATAACAACAATTCAAAATTTAAATTCAAATTTATATCTAAATTTAAATTCCTAATCCTAATAAAATCCTTAATTAAAGATAACAATCAATTCCTAATAAAACCCTAAATAAAAGATAGTAAAGATAACGGTATGATAATTTAGATATCCTACTTTATTGAAATAACAAAATACTAAACCCTAACACTACAAAAAAATAGGTATTTTGTATAGGTTATTTTATGATATTTCTAGTGGTTGGGTGAACAGTTAGAAATTCATGTACTATAAAACAATTTCTAGTGGTTTTGGCGAAGGCAAAGAGGTGACGTTAGCAGCAGCTGAGAACTGCTAGAAAATATTTACATTTGGGAATATTACTAACGCTCTACGAATCGCTAGAAAGTTCCTTGTGGTTAGCGAAAAATGAAATTTTAGGGTGGCGCCAAAATTTATAGCAGTTGGGAATCGCTAAAAACGTGGTGCCAAAATTAGAATTTTTTTTTAAAAAAATTCCGTGTTTAGGGTCCAAAATTTGAATTTGGTAAATTTTTTCCCGGATTTATTATTTTCTAGTGGTTACAAACCACTAGAAAGTTCATTCCAGGTAAAAAAAAATTTTGTTATTATAAAATATGATATTATTAATTAGGAAATCATTAAATAGATTATCTTAGATGATTATATTGATATGTGTAATTAGCAATGTATTACATGTTATATATCAAAATATATTGTAATAAATAATAAGTAATTAAATTATGATTATAAAAATATATTGAAATAAATAATAAGTAATTAAATTATAATTGTATCATATGAGTTTAATTTAATTTGTTAAGGTAATTTAATTTGTAGTATTAAACTTCAATTCATAAGTTGAAGAAGTGGTTGGATTGGTTGAGATGAAAAACAAATATGAAAGAAGAAAATATAAGTATTTTAGTAAACTATAAATGAAGATAAATTAAATAAAATAAAGATCTACAAAATAAATAAATTCTTACAATGTAAAGAAAAAAGGAGGAGGAAGAGAAGAGAATGAGGAATTTTAAGGAAAGAGATGAAGAAGAGGAGGGGGAGGAAACGAAATATAGCAATGAATGAATGATGAGGTGAGGTGGTATTTATAGAGGCATGTGAAAGATTTATAGCAGGTTTGTGCATTTTGTAATGGTTTTTTTTGCCGAGACACTTTCTAGCGCTTCTCTAAACCCCTAAAAACTCTAAAAATTTAATTGAACCAATTTTGATTTATTTATACATATTTAATTTTATAAAAATAAATTATTACATGAGTGATAGAGATCATTGAATATGTTATTTTTTATCATTATCATGCTTGGAAGTAGAAATTAAAAAACTTATTTTTAGGATTATAATAAAATATATTTAGGAAAAAATTTAGTACCAATTAATTTAATAAAAGGCATATACTTAACAATGACTAAATTACCGTCTTATTGATGGAAAAAGTCTTTATGCTTGACCATCATCCTATCATAAGTAATGTCACCATCACCCATGTCATATGAGCATATTGTAGTCTTTATGCTTCCCGTCTTGGACATAGTAAACCTATTGTGCCTCAGAGGCAAGAATATATGGCTCATCATCTTCAGGTTCCCTCGTATGAATGAGTCTAGAGAAATTAATAGAGGTGATGCCCAAGTGGTTAGTGGTGAGTCCTCGTGAAGTTGTTGTATTTGCCTAGGAGCACTTGAACAGAGTTATAGTGTAAAACTGGTAATTTAACTCAACGATGTCAATCAGCTTTCTATAGTAAGTGATGCCTCCAAAACGAATATCAGCATCACTACCGCTAGCATAACATCTCGTCTCGAATGTGCCACAAACTCCAAAGTTTTGCGTGAGCAATCCCTGATGATCACATACAACTGTATAGAACTTGAACCCCTTGACATTATACGTTGTATACCTTCTGGCATGGTTTAACGGACTGAGGGAAAGGGTTCTGAGTTCATGTACTACGAGTTGTCATATTATGTATTCTACCTATCAACCAGCCAAGGAACTCTATGAAATTTCTTATCAATAACAACAGAACGTGCATGCCCTCATAGCTGCCACTTGAGATAATTTCTAAACTCACTATAATGAAGTGTAATTTGTTAGAGTTAATGAGGAATACATATAAAGTGTAAAAGTTGTGAGCACATAATACTTACTGCACGAAGGGTTTATCTTGGCTGCGATTTATTAAAATACACTCGTGTACTTGGAGTTTCTCTATGGGAGTGAGTATAAAGAATTCACATCCTCTAACTAATTTTTGCATAGGAGGAATTACGATGTGGAAGGACCAGGAGGACAATCATCAATGCGATGAGGTTGAGTAAAAGATATCTCAATGTCATCATCAAAGTACCTTGAAAAACAATTAAGACCCCATCTCCAGAATAACTTATGTTATTGACCCCTCTAGCCACGTCTTATTTCTAACATACGATTTTAATTTTTCCAAGTACCTGCAAGTTAATATTCCATTAATAATTTTGAGCAACCAAAATAAAAAATGAAATAAAAGAATGCTAGTATAAAAGATTATTTGATACCTCTCAAAATAAATAAGTCGCGCTTTTAAACCTTTCTCATGCCATTTTATTTAAAATTCAACTGTCATTAAAAATCAATTTTACAGCAGTTTTAGTAGAAAACCACAATTACAGTTCTTGCAAAATTTAAAAAACCCTCGCCCGGAGTACACTTTCAATTTCACTTTTTTCCATCTTAATGTGTTTTATTGCTCTGCCAAACCATGACAGACATGCACGAACGTCATTTCCTGGTATTTTTCTCCTATTTTTGGTGCCTATCTCCATCGTCGTTCTACGTCGTCATTACCATAAGTCACCGTTTAACATTGTTATGTGCTCATTTTTCTTGCTTTTCCAGTTGTTTATCGTTTGTAAGTTGTAATACATCTTATGGGCTATCATCCTTCTATTAAAGACATGATTTTTATAGTTTTAATTTGTTACATTAGTTCATATTTGTTTATGGGTGTGTTTTTTAAATTTTCTGAATTTGTGTGGATTTTGTCAATTGTTCTATTATTTAATTTGTATGTTATAAACTGTAATATATATTGTGGGCTATCTTACCTTACTAAATATTTTATTTTTATAGTTTTGGTTTGTTAACTTATAAAATATATTGGTTCCTATTTATTTCCTATTTGATAGATTTTATTACCATTTGAGATTGTTTATATTTAAGGGAATAATAGATCTTAGCTAGACAAAATTTTAGAGAACTACTAAAGAATATGAAGATAGGGTAGAAATGTTTCTTAAATTTATTGACAGGAATGCTTTTAAGAAAAGGGATAGGTTGTTCTTGTAACACCTGAATTTTTCTACATCTTAGGGACCAAACGGTAGCATCTGGAACCACTTATAATTAAATTTATACCTAGTATAAGAATGTCAATGGTAGGAAAAATTCAGACATTAGATTTAATGATAGAAAGCATATTCTTGAATTTTATAAAAATTATATTATGGAAACAGTCTGGTTTTCAAAAAATTTGACCAGGCTGGTACTGGATTGGACTGAAATTTTTCAAGTAGCTCTTTCTCCTTTGGAAGATGCAACACATGGCCTTAAATGATGTCATAGATGATGTCACAATTTGGCTTGGTGGGCAAGACAACTTCAAGGTGAAATCTTGGTCATTTGATCAAATAGTGCATAAAGCAATCTTAGTATCCATATCGTAGACTCTGGCATCCATCTCATAGTGCATCCTTTCCAACTTTGCTTGATGCTATGCAGTAAGTTTATCTTAAGCCTTTTGTAACTCATCTTTATAGACCATATCTACAAAGGGTGCGCTTCTTCTTTGAGAGGCAAAGCCAAAAAAGTGTTTGCATATCACTCTGTTGGGGGCCCTTCTCACTCGACCTAGGTGGTCAAGAGTCACAATAGCTGTCTCTACGAAGTCTATTCCTTTTTAGAAACAAAATGCCCTTGGGATGCCTGTTGATCCAGTGCATCCTACAACATATACAAGTTACCAAGTTAAAATAACTGAAGAGCAAGTAATAACGTATAAATTCTTAATATTTAAATTAATTACTTACAATCTTCTCAACAATTGTAGCAACATCTGGAGTGATGTATTGTCCTTTCTTCACCCTCATAGCCTTCCAGTTTTGTTGGCAAGATGGACGTTGGATTGTTGAATAAGGGTCTAAGGAACTAAGGTCTGATGCAATTGCTTGTTTCACAGCTTGTAACTCCTCTTGCATCATTTTCCTCTTAAGGACACTATACCTCCTCGAGACATATAATGGTGGTACACATTATTCTTGGCTATTTCTTGATTTCTCTTACAAATAGCCTATGAAAATAAAATAAAGTTAGATTAGTTGTTTAAAATGTACATTAATTACTAACTAAGTTAATTAAAATGTAAGTTTATAGCACACATCAAGCCTTATAAGTAGCCTCTTCTCGCCGTTGACAAAACAATGTCCAAGCTTTGTCACTAACATCAGGGTATGAGTCCTTTAGATGCTCCCCCATCTTACTGCCTCGAGGGTAGGCCTTCACATGGTTCGACTTAAAGTCCCTCAACTGTTCATCATATTACTTTAAGATGCGATGCTTCATGCTTGAAGTGGTAGAAATATCAAAATTTTACTGCATGGCAGTACAAAAAACAAATAAGATGAAGTTGTAATAAGGGACAAAAATCATGAATAACTAAAGTAGATAGG
Source organism: Leucaena leucocephala (assembly GCA_037074615.1). Taxonomy (NCBI): domain Eukaryota; kingdom Viridiplantae; phylum Streptophyta; class Magnoliopsida; order Fabales; family Fabaceae; genus Leucaena; species Leucaena leucocephala. Next base: position 6,021,770 of record CM073527.1, read on the forward strand.
TAGAACATGTTGAAAAATATGTTTTGATGATGCTAAATAGCAAAATATGTTTTGTTACATTTCTTTCTGTGCTCAAATATTACCAAAAAGTAAATTAAAAATTGTTTATGTACTTAAATGGTGTTAAAAGAAGAAGTTAGTCAAGTTAATCGATTAGTTAGTCGATTATAATAATTATTCGATTAATGCAACGGCAGCATTTTGCGCTATAAAATATTATCCATTAATCGATTAGTTAAACGATTAATGACTAATCCATTAAGTGTTTGATTAATGTTGGAAGCCTGCCTTATAGAATTGAATTGATTAGCCAATTAATTGATTAGTTAATCGATTAATTTATTGAGAACATATTTTCTATTGAAAAAAAGATATTGCTATTAATCGATTAATTTATATTAATCTGTTAACTATTTGATTAATCAGTGAAGTATCAATTTTATAAAATTTAAATATAAACCTATTAGTCGATTAATTTACATTAATAGATCAACTGTTTGATTAATATGTATTAAAATATTTTCTGATTCAATTTCCCCAAACACATTAATCGATTAGGAATTCTATTAACCTATATTAATCGATTAGTTAATCGATTAATATCAGAAATTTTGAAATATTTTCTATGTTGTCACTTGTCATATCCTAATTTTTCCTTATCTGTATAAGACTAATAGAGGAAATAGGTGTAGAAAGGATTGTGACGATGATCGGAAGGAATGATAAAGGTTATATGAGTCTTGAAGAAAGAGAGGGACTAAAATAAAAATTTAAAAGTTCTATGGTGAAAAATGAGAGTAGAAATAAACTTTAGGTCATTAAGTATAATTATGAAAAATTGAGGGACTAAAGTGTAATTTTTAAAAGTTCCAGGGCAAAATGGTAATTATTGAAAGTTGAGCAAGAAAACGTCCAAAAAGGCCCAGAATCCCAAATTTTTTTTAGTAAATAGAGAATATTATTCTGATTAGTTTGATGTAACACAAAATTTTGATTTGAGGTCCCGAAAAATTGATATGAATTTTGAAAGAAAAGAAAATTAATGCAGTATCTTCTGTACATAAGAATTAGATGAAATTTGGTAGTAAATTTCTATAATTAATTTAAGAATTTATAAAAATGACAGAAATCAAAAAGGAATTATGTAGAATTTATTATAGAATTTACAGTAGATTAAAATACCCGATAAATACGTTTCAGGAGAATTTTTCAGGAGTTAAGCCTATAAAGACAGTGGACCATATAAAGGGCCCAAAATGGCACCTTATAGGCCCAATATGTTTAGATAAATATGTGGGCTAGGGCTAATAAAGACACAAAAAATATATAATTATGAAAATGCCACTGAGTATGCCACTGTATTGTGTCATTGAGCCAGAGATAAACGAAGGGCATTTTGATCATTTAAATAAGGTTATACGGTTAAGGAGAGTTCTCAGAAGAGTTGATCATGGTCAAGGAATACTCTGATGATATGTGAAAAGACGATAATGCTCTTGAGATATTAAAGTGAAATTGGAACACCGATAAAGGGTTTTGAGGAAACGTAAAAACTTTTTATCAGGACATTTGAATCTCAGAAAATTATGAGACTTTGCAAGGAATTAATTTTATATTAGAATAAATTTCTAACAATGTTAGAACCATTAAAAGAGGTTTCTAGTATTTATTTCAAGATTAGAGTAATTTAAGGATATCGGTATAAGGAAAGTGCTTTGGGATTTATGCCAATTAGCAATTAGACCTAAGAAAGGCCCAAGATTGTATCCTAGGGCAGCCCACTAAGTCCTAAAAGTTTTCTTGGAGCCTATGGTTGGAAATTGTGCCCTAGGGGCCAATCATTGTCTTATGAACATTGTTAATTTATCAATTTATTAATTTTGTTATCATATTATTTGCATGTTTACTGTGATGACCATCCTTAGATAACTCATAATCTTATCCTAAATGTCCCTAGTCAGTCATCTATGTGGGAGTAGAGATGAAATAATACCAGTATGACTTTGAAGATGTATAGAGATATAAATCAAAGTCATAGGCACATGTAAGAGTACTAGGTGTTGGATCGACCCGCTATGAAAGAGCTGCATGGGTTAAGTCATAAGTTTCTCTCATATACAAACCATGTCACTATGCCATTTGACCTGAGATCATCATGGATTCCTACATGACAAACACTCAGCTTTGACCTAGTCAAAAGTCACTTTTGACCGAGTGATCATAAAGACTATGTTTAGGCTTAGTGGTTTTTCGTGCGGAGGAATATGAATGGTCAAAATGGAATTTATCCCTCACATTCATAGAGAGATATTACTGGGCCTCTCGATGAGTGAGTCTGAGAAATGTATGGCCATACTATAATAGAACGGTAGTTCTATTTCTATAGTCAGACTACTCAGGGATCGAGAAAGTCACGGTCAGGAATAGGAGGATGACATTCTCTATGCCTCATCCATGACCAAAATATCGTGTGACAAAAGGGACATGATATGGTTGTATAAAAGGTTACATCATTCATCGATCCTCATATTATTTGGGTAGTCTTGATATCTTGTTAGAGACCGCTTGTGACCTGTGAGTCAGTATAGTAAATGGCCCACTGCCAACTTCATATAGGCCTATAGGGTCACACATAAAATAGCCTAACACGAGCTATGATGTCCAGATTTATTGAATCTAAGACATGTCCAGATTCAATGAATGATCCAGGGTGGATGTATATATTTATTTATATTTATATTCGTATATATATTATATATAAGAGATATTTACAAGATTTAATTTATAAGGATAAATTAAATCTCTATCATGTTTGAATTTGAAATTCAAATTGATATGATATCTCATATAAGACATATTTACAAGATTTAATTTATAAGGATAAAATTAAATCTCTATCACGTTTGAATTTGAAATTCAAATTGATATGATATCTCAAATTTGATTTATGAAAATAAATCAAATGTAATTCCGTCTTATCTTTATTTTAAATTAAATAAATAGGTGAATTAAATCTATAGGACGGATTGAATACAAACACTATTTGTTTAATTAGTTTCTTATCAAATTATACAATATATGATATTGTATTAATTTTAGAATTAATATAAGATTAATTCCAAAAATCCAAGTCTGTGGTAACACGCATAGCATCCTATATATCTGATATTTAGGAGATACGGTTGGGACAGAAAAAAAGTGTGAACGAGAATCCGCAAAAGGTTTACAGATAAGAAACTATCAAAATAGAGACGGAGAGGACGAATTCTTGAGTAAGCCTTGGAGGGACAGGAGGCACTAGCATCTCGTTCGTGGTTGGAACGTTGTTCGTGTGGATACCAGTAGAGGAAGCTAACCTGAGTCATCAACTTTTTACGATCGAAAAGAGATCACGAGTTGTGGAGAGAAGCTGTGGACATCGCAACCAGAAGCTGAGAAAGTCACGACTGAATACTGAGGGTAATACTTCTTTCCACTTGACTTAAACACATACGGTAGATCCTGGAAAGGAATGGAAAAACTTTTAAGTTAATTTCCGCTGCGTGTCTTCCAATTCCTTATAGTGGTATCAGAGCCAGGCCGTTTTGTGTTTAAGTTAGGCTTGATTGTTGATTCATATGATATGTGTTAGTCGTAGCCGATCATATAATATGCATTTTATGTGTGACATATAAGGGATCTGTGTTATGTAGACATAAAAGGAATCTTAAAGGAAATTGAAATTGGTGGTGATATATTTTGATTTGATCAATTAACATAGATGGTGTCTAAAAAAATGAATTTAGATTCGTGATTATTTATGAAACAAAAAAAATCTCGGGCCGTTGCCCCAGACTCCACCCGCTAACCGGCTAGTGGGACCGCCGCCCACTAATCGGCTAGCGGGACCGCCGTGGCTACCTATTCGTAGTGCAACATAACCTAACATATACTATTTTGTGAATGTTTTAGTTTTGAAACATTAATTTCCTTCAATTAAATCTGAATATTGATTCTTGAATGTTTTTAAATAGGGCCTGCGTGTCGTGCCTTCCTCTATATACTCTTAATGTACCTTCTCTTCTCATCTCATTCTCCTCGAATGTTAAAAGAGGTTTCTATATGTAATTTCCCTTTTCTTACTAGAGAGCTCCTCTCATTGGCTTGAGTGGACTTAGGATAGGTGAGCCATATTGTATCACGTTTAAATTATGCATCTTATGATTATATTAGCACATGCATATTACTTGTATGAGATACAAACTGAGAAACATGCATTCTTATAAACCAGATAGTTAAATTAAGCCCTCTAAATGAAATCTTAAGTCAAAATGCCGTCAATTTATGAACACTTTCAAAACCTCGATCGCTCAATTGTGGACTCCGCCAAAGTGGGTGCATTTGAGTTATCTTGAGGAGATAACCAAGAGTAATGGTGCTACTCTCATGTGTTTATTATTGTTTGACTTAATTGAGATTAACAAAATGGTTTTGGGTCTCAAGGCATTAGATGGGATTAAAAATAGGCCAGATCATATGATGATAGAATCTCATGAACATCTAAGAGTTACATTTGATGTAATTGGTAAAGGTGTTACCTACCTAAATAACTTAATTTAAGCATCCTGCCAAAGCGGACTTAAGTTTAAGCCAAATATGGATATTAACCCACTAACTATTGCATTGAGGGTTGTTTATTTAGTGGGAGATTGCTAATTCAATTGCATATTTTAATTGTAGAATCATGACGACTAGTAATACTGCTTCATTATCGCTACGATCTATCCTTGAGAAGGACAAACTCAATGGGACAAACTTTCTTGACTGGTTTAGGAACTTGAGAATTGTTCTCAAGTAGGAATGAAAGGCACATGTCCTAGATCAACCCATTCCTGAGGAGCCAGCAGCCAATGCTCCTAGAGCTCAGAGAGATGCTTACAAGAAGCATAAAGAAGACTCTATTGATAAGGCATGATTGATGCTAGCCACCATGGTTCTGGAGCTCCAAAGAGATCTAGAACATATGGAGGCTTATGAGATGATTGTGTATCTCAAGGAAATGTTCCAGCAATAGGCAAGGCAAGAGAGGTATGAGACCACTAAGGCCTTATATTCCTGCAAGATGGCTGAAGGTGCATTAGTCAGTACTCATATCTTAAAGATGAAAGGGTGCATTGATCACCTTTAGAGGCTTGGATTTCCCATGAGCCAGGAGTTAGCTGCAGATTTGGTCTTGAATTCACTCCCGAAAAGTTATGATCAGTTTGTCATGAACTACAACATGAACAATATGGAGAAATCTATTTCTGAACTGCATGGGATGCTTAAAACTGCTGAGCTGAGTCTTAAGAAGCCCAATACTATTTTGATGGTTTAGAAAGGAAAGGGTATGAAAAAGAAAGGCAAAGGCAAGGGGAAGGGTCATGGCTCATCAGGTAAGACCAAAGAGTCAGGCAAGTCCGAAACTAAGCCTACGCCAAAAAAGGCAAAGCCTCTGAAGGAAGGAGTCTGCGTCGTCTGCAATGAACCTGGTCATTGGAAGAGGAATTACAAACTCTACCTCGAATATCTGAAAAAGAACAAGAAGGATAGCGGGGCTATCACTTCAGGTATTTATGTTATAGACATTCATCTTTATGCTTCCACCACATGGGTATTAGATATTGCATGTGGTTCTCACATTTGTATAAATGTGCAGGGACTAAAGGACTATAGGAAGTTGAAAAAGGGCGTAGTTGACCTACGAGTTGGAAACAGAGCAAGGGTTGCTGCTTTAGCTGTAGGCACTTATGAATTAGTTCTGCCCATTAGGCTTTTGTTAGTTTTGAAAAATTGCTATTATGTTCTTGCTTTAAGTAGTAACATAGTTTCACTTTCTTATTTAGATAAGGAATATTTCACTTCCATTGTTGGGAATAGTAGATGTTCTATTTATCGTAATGATGTTTTCTATGCTCATGGTGATTTGCATGTTGATCATTACATATTAAATTTAGAACAACCCAATCATAGAAATATCTATAACATAACTGCTAAAAGGGTCAAACCAAACAATTTGAATCCAACATACCACTGGCACTGTCGTCTGGGCTACATAAATGAGAAACTCATTTTCAAACTCTATCAAGATGGATTTCTCAACTCATTTGATTTTGAATCATATGACACTTGCGAGTCTTGCTTGTTAGGAAAAATGACAAAGACACCTTTCACTGGGCACAGTGGGAGGGCCACTGATTTATTGGAAATACAAATTGCCTTATTCCATATTTTATCCTTTACTTTGAAAAAATATATTAAATTGGAAATTTAACCAATTGAGGTATTCTTGGTGTCCAATTCAATCTTTGTATCTTAACTTTAATCATACCAAATTTCACATCATAACTCATCCTTCATAATATTTAAAAATATGTCATAAGGTTGCTTCCTCATATTACATACATGCCATAGAATACCAAAGTACTTCACAATGTCTAGGATAACTAATATAGCCAACCTCAAGTGAAAATGAAGGGTGAAGATTGTTTTAGTTACTATTTAATCTAATAGTTCATATTTCCTCTTAATATTTTCTTACCCACAAAGCTACTTTATGACATCATTCATGCCATCATTTAGGGCATTATTTGGTGTAATTTATTGCAAAAATTTGATTAGAGAAATTCCAGTCCAATCTAGTCAAATTTTACAAAAATCAGACTGTTTTATAACTCATATTTTTGTAATATTCTAAAATATGATTTTCTGTCATTAAATCCAATGTCTAGATTTTTTTTTCTACCATTGACATTGTTGGACTGGGTATAAATGTAATTATTGTCCCTTGAAAAATGATCAAAATGCCCTTAGTACACTATTTTGCACTATATTAACCCTAGGGGTATTATTGTCATTTTACATTTCATTAGAATATTTATTGACTCTGGTTAAGTATTCATATGTCCCCCTTTGACTTTTTGAATATGTCCAAATGATAAAAAATACGCTCCATTCATCTCTTGATATTTATTATAACATAGGGGCATTTTTATCATTTTACACTTTTCTAGATATTTCTGGGTACTGACCCATATCTTTTTCTATATAATTTTTTGTCCATGAATATATAATTTTTGTTGGATATCTTATCTAGTTACTATTTTAAAATATTTTTTTAACATTCAATTATTCAGAAAATTATATTAATTAATCAGGACCTCAATTGAAAATCTTATAGTTTATAAAATTGATATAGAAAATCTCCTCTATCCGATCCTACCTTCATATCATGAATTTAATGATTTGCTCTGATATTTTTAAAAATGATGTTCAGGTCCAAAAATTTTATGCTTTCCTTAATATTTACATTTATGCCCTTGAAATTCCACAATTACACTTTAGTCCCTAAATTTGACTGAATTCTATTTTAGTCCCTTACTACACTTTTTAAAATTCCAGTTTCATACCTAAAATTTTCCTTTGTATTTTTCCACTTTGAAATTTAGTCATTTCCTTATATTGAATTGCAACATTTTCATTTATTAAAAATTCATGTACACTGGAGACAGACTTTATGTATACTGAATAAAAAAAGTGGAGATATGACAATAGGTCATTACCTGTTCATTACAATAGGTCATTACCTATCCCTAATTAATCTATTGAGAACGGATTTTCTATTGAAAAAAAGATATTACTATTAATCGATTGGTTAATCAATTAATTTATATTAATCTATTAACTATTTGATTAATCAGTGAAATATCAATTTTATAAAATTTAAATATAAACCTATTAGTCGATTAATTTACATTAACAGATTAACTGTTCGATTAATATGTATTAAAATATTTTCTATTTCAATTTCCCTAAACATATTAATCAATTAGGAATTCAATTAACCTATATTAATCGATTAGTTAATCGATTAATATCAAAAATTTTGAAATATTTTCTATGTTGTCACTTGTAATATCCTAATTTTTCCTTATCTGTATAAGACTGATAGAGGAAAGAGGTTTGGAAAGGATTGTGATGATGATCGGAAGGAATGATAAAGGTTATATGAGTCTTGAAGAAAGAGAGGGACTAAAATGAAAATTTAAAAGTTCTATGGTGAAAAATGAAAGTAGAAATAAACTTTAGGCCATTAAGTATAATTATAAAAAATTGAGGGCCTAAAGTGTAATTTTCAAAAGTTATAGGGCAAAATAGTAATTATTAAAAGTTGAACAAGAAAAGGTCCAAAAATGCCCAAAATCCCAAATTGTTTTAGTAAATAGATAACGTTATTCTGATCAGTTTGATGCAACAGAAAATTTTGATTTGATGTGCCAAAAAATTGATATGAATTTATGAAATAAAAGAAAATTAATACAGTATCTTTTAGACCTCAGAATCAGATGAAATTTGGTAGTAAATTCCTATAATTAATATAAGAATTTAAGAAACTGACAAAGTTTAAAAAGGAATTATGTAGAATTTATTATGGAGTTTACAGTGGATTAAGATACCCGATAAATACATTTCAGGGGAATTTTTTAGGAGTTGAGCCTATAAAGACAGTGGATCTTGAAGAGGGCCCAAAATGACGCCTTATAGGTACAATAATATTTTTAGATAAGTATATGGGCCAGGGATAATAAAGACCCAGAAAAATATAAAATTATGAAAATGCCACTGAGTATGCCACTTTGTTAGATGGTCATTTGACTAAAAATATGATCAAGGTTAGATGGTCAAGGATAGTTCTTAGAATGGTGATCAAGTTCAGGGAATACTATGATGATATGTGAAAAGACGATAATGCTCGAGATATTAAAGTGAAATCGGAACACCAACAAAAGGTTCTGAGGAAACGTAGGAAATTTTTATCAAGAATTTTGGATCTCAAAAAATAATGAGACTTTGCAAGGAATTAATTTTTTATTAGAATGAATTTATAAAAATATTAGAACCATTAAAAGAGGTGTCTAACATTTATTTCAAGATCAGGGTAATTAAGGATATCGGTATAAGGAAAGTACCTTGGAATTTGTGCCAATTAGCAATTGGACCTAAGAAAAGCCCAAGATTTCATCCTAGGGCATCCAAATAAGTCCCAAAAGTTTTCTTGAAACCCAAGTCCAATAAAATGATTAAAGTAAGAATTAGGGTTTGCACATGGTGGGACCCATAAAACTTCACACATGGCGTCTAAGGCAAGGGGAAGAAAAGATTTTTGCCATGTGATTTTATCTCAAATTGGCTTTGAGGGAAAGTTTAATGTAAGAGCAAGTATGAGCCATTAGATCAAATAGTGCACAAAATGATATTGGGCATTCATTTTCCATGGAGTTTTTCTTTAAATACCCAAATATTTTCTGCCCAAAATCGTGGCTTTGGAACCCTTGGGGAGGTTCTACCCAAATGTAAACTCAAGCTAAGACAAAGAAGAATTCAAGGACCAAAGTTCAAACTAGCTAGGAATGAAGGTAAGCAATATATCATAGCTTATTTTTCCTTTAATTTGGGGCTTGAACTTGGGGTTTTTATGCAAGAAAGTTGAGATTTACCTAGGGTATATGTTCTGTCCAAAAACCCTAGATGAAAGGAGAAAGAAGAAATTAAAGTTAGAATTATATGATTGATGCTTGAACAAGCTAGTTAGATGATTGGTTGTTGAATCAAGTTGATATTATTAATTTTACCAAGAAGGAGACATTTCAGTTTGCACTGTTCATGATTGTAGGAGATGGAATTTCAATGATCTAATGCTTCAATTGAATTTATATGATGATTTTGTGTAGGATTGGCTAGATTTTGAACCTTAGAAGTATTAGAATTGAAAGTTGTAATTCTTAGAATTCTTCTCTGTTACTGTTCACTCGCATAAATAGTGACTGTAATTTGATACTTTTGATGTTTCCAATAGTTTTAAAATAAAAATTTGTGTTGGATAAAGTGGAGAAACAAGTATTGGAAGCATTGGAATCAAAATGGAAATTTTTGAAAAAAAAGAGTGGTTATGCAAATCTGTCCAGAACAGTGCATAGGAGCTAAAATTTCATAATTCTAAGCTCATAAATGGACTCAAAAGATGAAATTGTTAGGGTAAAGTCAAGACATCAATTGGCTTAAATGCCAAGTTAATTAGTAAAGATTAAGGAATGTTAGTGTAGGTAAGTGAGCTCAATATTCAAGAAAGTTACATTGTAATGAATGGATGGTAATGCTATGTTAGGAATTGATTGTGGACTCAAAAGAGGTAGCCACACATAATGGAGAAGTAAGAAGAAAAAGGCAAGGTTAAAGTTAAAGAAGTCAAGCATGTGATATAGTAAATTTATCCTAAACTTATATGTATTGAATGTTATGCTTGGTTGTGCTATGGCTCTGTTGAATTATATTGCATATGTGTTTATGATTGAAGTTCTAATTATATGATTACTTTAGCCAATTGTATTTCATACGTAACATGGAAGCATGCACATTACACAATGTTAACACTTTCGCAAGTAAGCACAAATATTTACATTAATGCATGCATTGTTTAGTAACATTTGCCACTGATATTTCCCCAGGAATCTCACCCCATCCATGTAATCCCAATCCCAATAGGTTCATGAGTGATGGAAGGAGATGAAGAATCATGAAGAGAAGTTAGGGATTGGATAGTATAAATATTATGTGAATAGTTGTTATATGTAATGATGTTATATGACCAATCTGAGCGCAGTGATGTTCATGATGTAAGGAAAAATAGTAAATAATGGAATAAATATGTGAAATTTTACAAACATTTAGTTAACATGTAGAGCTTCATTTGGACACCAAAAATACCTTATTTCAATATCTGTACAAAGAGAACAAATTTTCCAAAATTACAGACCACAATATGTTTTCAGAATTTTTGACCAAATGAATAGTAATATTTGATTATTAAACTGTATTAATTGACTAAGTATTTGGTCAGGAAATAATTGTTCTCTTAAATTTTAAGATGTTATCTTTACTTATATTTTTGAACTACATCATTTTGATTTTTGTAGAATTAATTATGATTTTCTGAAGTTCATCACCAAATCTGGAATACCATATGAACAGTAACTCATAAGAGTAAAAATTCTAGATTTAGCTAATGGACTTCCAAGGTCTTAGAATTTATGTAGAAATTTATAAAATTGATAGAGCTCAGAAAAGAGTTGTGCAGTGTTTTTTTATGGAATTTATAGTAGAATAATATATCAGATAAATAATTTCGGGTGTGTTTTCGTAGGAATTGAGCCATAAAGTTATTGGACCTATGTAAATGCCCAGTTAGCATCCCATAGGCCCAGTAAGATGTTTGAACAGTCATGTGGGCTACTGTCTAGAGGAACCCTGAAAAATGCAAAATTACAAAAATGGAGGGCATTTTGGTCATTTGGACAGGGTCAAAATGCCAATTATGTTCTTAAAGCTAATATAGTGTAAGATAGTGAACCAATGACATTTCAGTAGTTTTCTAAAGGATGGTAAGCAAATAAATACCCAGTCTAACAATGTCAATGGTAAGAAAAATTTAGATATTAGATTTAAGGTTAGAAAACATATTATGGAATCTTAGAAAAATTAGAGTTATTAAACAGTCTGGTTTTTATTTAATTTGACTAGGTCCTGTACCGGATTGAACTAAAATTTTTCCAATCAGATCCTAGCCATAAATTTCACCAAACAAGGCCCTAAATGATGTCATGGTGATGTCATAAAGTGGCTTCTAAGGCAAGCTTGGTGGAAGATTAAATATAGACTATTAGATCAAATAGTAACCAAAGTAATCTTAGCCATCCATTTCCACCCAAACTTTTCTATAAATACCCCACCCATTTCAGCAATACGTAAGGCTTGAAAGACCATGGGGAGGTGCTGCCAAAATGGATTTCAAGCAAGAAGAAGAGGAAAATCAAATAGTTAAACAAGCAAGGATCCAAGGTAACTTCTTCCTCCTACCTTTGTATTATGTTGTAGCAAGATTTCTCTTGAATTTGGATGGTTGAAACACCATTTTTATCTCAATCTTGGCTGCTGGACATGATTTGGAATTAAGTCATGTATTAAGTCATGGAATGTTTAGACAAGCTTAAATAAGTTTCAATCAAGTAGTATTGGCTTGGAAATTCAAATATGCATGGAATTAGGGTTTTGAGTTCATTGCTGGTACTATATGAATAACTGTTCATCTATGAGAATTTCATGATTTTGAAAATTCCAATCAATTTAAAATGAAAAACTGTGTGGGATAAAGTAGAGAAACAAGTATTAGAAGCATTGGAATCAAAATAGGAATTTTTGGAGAAAACCTTGTTGTGCCACATTTCTATTATGTCTAGGTCTCAAGGAAGGAGTTATAATTTGTCAATTCTAACTTCATATTTGGATTCCTTGGATAAAATTGGGTGAGAAATATTCAAGGCACTAATTAATTGAAAAGGTAAGATAACTAACTGAAATTAAGAGAAATTAGTTAAGATAAGGGGAGTTAGTCTTCCATTTGATAAATAATCTTGGTCCTAATGAATTATGTGATAATATGAATATGTTTAGGATCTTGAGACATCCAAGAAGTTGTTGGAAAGTGGTTGACCAAAAGGCTTCATTGTTGGAAAGTTAGGGTGCAAGTTTAAGAACAAGGAAAAAAGCTTAAGTTCAAGGTAGTGGACTTACCTCTTTATATGCTTGATATGGTACGCTTATGTGTTAACATATATATGATGATTGAATGATGTTGTGACATGATTAATGATGTTGAATATGTTATGAATAACATGTTTTCCATGGTCATGTATTTTTATACAAAGCATATAGCATGATGGCATATCACTAAATGAAGAAAGTTTAATGAAATTACATAGTATGCATTAACATCCATCTTGCATATTTAAGTGGTAATATTTGCTACTGAGATTTTCCAAAATCTCACCCTCCCGTGACCAACCATACTAGGTTATTTATGATGGAAGAATCATGCTTGATATATGAGCTAAGGAATGGAAGAGAAGAAGTAGATATGTGATGGCATGTCATTTATGTTATCCTCTTTATGTAATGCTATGTAATATGCCATTATATGTAAATAAAAATGTATGAAATAATTATGGCATAAACCAATATGCACATGAATGTATGAGAGGCTAAACAGATGGTTTATGTTTGCTGGAACAATTATTGAGAATTAAAGAAAAGAAACTGAAATGGTAAAAACGTAGGTCATGAAGCAGTTTTTTGTGGCTTCAGTTTGACCTAACAAATGAAGGAATTAATTTATGAAATTTTATGAGCATGTAGTACACATCCAGATCCTTAAATTAATAGGTAATAGCTTCATTTGGATGTGTATATCAAGAGAAATGAATTTTGAAATTTAAGAGATAGAATATAGAATTTCCAGAATTTGCCATATGAATAGTAACAATTAACGATTTAATTGTATTGATTGACAAAGTAAATATCCATATTTATTTTTTTTCCTTAAAGATATATGAAAGATATTCAAGTAGAAATTTGGAACACCTCCATATGATATTTTTAGAATTAGTTATGAATTTTCAAAGTTGGACTGTCAATCTGGAAATTACCAAATAAACAATACCCAAAAGTCAAATTTAAAAAATTTAATTTTTGGACTAAAGTGATGCTTATGCTCATTAAATGCACTTCCAAATACGTATTCTGAGAGGTTAAAAGTATGATGTTTCATCATTCTTCGCTTTTTTGCCACCTCTCTCATTTCCATTCTCTAAACAAAATGGCGAGAACAAAGGTTCCTGAAAGTAGTCCAAATGATGGAAAAGGCAAGAAAAAAGCTTCTTCATCGAAGCCCAAGCATTAGCCAAATGTAAGGAAAGGTAAAAGCCCACCTAAGGAGCAAGCCTCACCATAACATATAGCATAGAGTAACAAGACGCCAAGCCGAGTTAGGCAAAGTTCTCGACAAGCATCCAAGAGGAAAAGGGATTTGCTTTCTACGGTGTCTAAAGAATCCAATAATACTTACTTTGATGATAACCTCAATTGGATTGTACAGACTACAATCAACATTACCCCATCTCAACCCTATGTTACTACTATTTCATCTATCCAAAGAATCAAACAAACAGCAAGGAAAGGAAGAGATGACTCTTCCTAAGATACCTCGGATTCTCCATCTCTGTTGGGAGACTCCAGTCTCTACTTCAATTCAATTACCTCTTGGCCAAGAACACTAATGGCCTATCCCTACAAGTCAATTATCTTCTCTGCAAGGAGTTAAAAAGATTTGAATTTATTTGATGGTCCATGGAATTTTTAGTTTCAAAAGTACATAGTTAAAACAAACCGTCAAACAACCTTTACTGGAAAAAAGGCCCTTAACAGTGGTTAAAAGTAACCTTTCACTGCAGTTTTATGATCAGTGTAAATTCTACCACCGTTGTAAGTCTATATTGCAACGAAAATCGTCATAAAAGGTTACACCTTTAACGGTGGTTTTAGGCAAAAATTGCCGTTAAAATGTTGCTTTTATTTTTTTTCTTTTTAATCTTTCTTTGGTATTTCTCAATTTAATTACCGTGGAAAGCTACATATTTTTTTTGTTAATTTTTCATTTAATACCATCATGCATTTAGCATAATCAAGAAATACCAATTTTAGGCAGCAAAGTATGAAGGTAGCGATGTGAAAATCCAAATTAAATGGTAATAAAATAATCCAAATTGGTAATCTTGCAATAATCCAAATAGGTTTTCGTACATCATATATACAAGAAGGAAATTGTTGAATGATCAATACTAAACAAGTTAAAAAGCTATTGACTATATATGTACCAAAAATTTTCACAAGTACTTCATCTTCAAGGTATGTTCAGAAGTATTGTTCTTGCCAAATTATCCCTCACTAAGTCAATTAGGTCATCTTCATAGCTCATGTTGTTATCGAATAAATACAAGTTATAAGTAATAGGTATGTATTAAAGATTTGAATAAATTGAAGAATCATGTAAGTTCTCCGTGAGCCTATCTCAATGATCTCGTGAATGTAGCGGATCACATAGTATCTGCATTCAACACCACTAGGTTGATGACAGTACTAACAAAATGGAAAAATATAGAGCATATTAAGGACTAACTTTATACCTAACAAATTTATAAAAAGTGAAACTTAATTAGTTGAAAACAACTTACTGTAGGAAAAATCCATGTAGGATTAATACTATGTGAATGGGCTCTGAAAAGATTGACACCTTGCACAACTCTATCACCAATTGGAAAAAAAGATATCATATAACTTGCTAAATTCCATGCTTAATAAATCTATAAATAAAAACTCACATGTTGACAATGGATACAATGTCAAGATATGGCTTTGCAAACATTGAATCGAACCAGTACTCTGTTGGAAATCGTGCCCTAGGGGCCAATCATTGTCTTATGAACATTATTGATTTATGAATTTATTAATTGAGTTATCATATTATTTGCATGTTTACTATGATGACCATCCTTGGATAATTCATGATATTATCCTAAATGTCCCTGGTCGATCATCTATGTGGGAGCACAGATGAAATAAGACTAGTATGACTTTAAAGATGTATAGAGATATAAATCAAAGTCATAAGCACATGTAAGAGTACAGGGTGTTGGACCGACCCGCTATGAGAGAACTGCATGGGTAACGTCATAAGCTTCTCTCATATACAAACCATGTCAATATGCCCTTTGACCTGAGATCATCATGGATTCCTACATGACAAAACGCTCAGCTTTGACCTGGTCAAAAGTCACTTTTGACCGAGTGATCATAAAGACTATGTTCGGGCTTAGTGGTTTTTCATGCGGAGGAATGTGAATGGTCAAGATGGAATTTGTCCCTCACATTCGTGGAGAGATATTACTGGGCCCCTCGATGAGTGAGTCTGAGAAATGTATGGCCATACTGTAATGGAAAGGTAGTTCCATTTCTATAGTCAGACTACTCAGGGATCGAGAAAGTAACGGTCAGGAATAGGAGGATGACATTATCCATGCCTCATCCATGACCAAAATATCGCGTGACAGAAGGGACATGATATGGTTGTATAAAAGGTTACATCGTTTATCGATCCTCATATGATTTGGGTAGTTGTTATGTCTTGCTAGAGACCGATTGCGACTTGTGGGCTAGTATAGCAAATGGCCCACTGCCAACTTCATATGGGCCTACAGGGTCGCACACAAAATAGCCCAACACGAGCTATGATGTCCAGATTCATTGAATCTAAGACATGTCCAGATTCAATGAATGATCCAAGTGAGTGTATATATATTTATTTATATTTATATTTGTATATATATAAATTCGTATATATATATATTAAATATATATGAGATATATGAGATTTAATTTATAAGGATAAATTAAATCTCTATCACGTTTGAATTCGAAATTCAAATTGATAGGATATCTCATATAAGAGATATTTATAAGATTTAATTTATAAGGATAAATTAAATCTCTATCACGTTTGAATTCGAAATTCAAATTGATAGGATATCTCATATAAGAGATATTTATAAGATTTAATTTATAAGGATAAATTAAATCCCTATCACGTTTGAATTCAAAATTCAAATTGATAGGATATCTCATATAAGAGATATTTATAAGATTTAATTTATAAGGATAAATTAAATCCCTATCACGTTTGAATTTGAAATTCAAATTGATAGGATATCTCAAATTTGTTTTATGAGAATAAATCAAATATAGTTCAGTCTCATCTTTATTTAAAGTTAAATAAATAGGTAATTAAATCTGTGGGACAGATTTAATATTATTTATTTAATTAGTTTCTTATAAAATTATACAATATATGATATTGTATTATTTTCGGAATTAATATAAGATTAACTCCTAAAAAATCCTTTTCGGTTAGGGAAAACGCAGAGCATCCTATATATCTAATATTAGGAGCTACGTTTTGGTATAGACACACACATAGAACACAGAAAGGCCGAAGGGGACTCTGCAAAAAGTTTGCAGATAAGAAACTGCCGAAATAGAGACGGAGAGGACGAACTCTTGAGAAAGCCCTGGAGGGACAAGAGACGCTAGCACGTCGTTCGTGGTTGAAAAGCTGTTTGTGTGGATACCAGTAGAGGAAGCTGACCTGAGTCGTCGACTTCTTGTGATCAGAAAGGGAGCACGAGCTGCAGAGAGAAGCTGTGAACGTCGTGATCGAAAGCTGTGGAAGTCGCTGAGATACACTGAGGTAGAGGAAGCTGACCTGAGTCGTCGACTTCTTGTGATCAGAAAGGGAGCACGAGCCGCAGAGAGAAGCTGTGAACGTCGTGACCGAAAGCTATGGAAGTCGCTGAGACACACTGAGGGTAATGCTTCTTCCCACTTGACTTAAACACATACGGTAGATCCTGGCAAGGAATGAAAAATTTTTAAGATAATTTCCGCTGCGTGTCTTTCAATTCCTTACATACTCCACATTGTCTTGATGGGAAATGGCAAGCAGAGTATAATGTATACTACAAAATATGAACAACGTTATATATAATTTTATTATAATATGTATATGTGTGTATCAAGTATAAGAGTATACTTACCCTTTAATATAAGATGCAAAATGTATCCTCCTCTTGATTCGTGTCATGACATGGAGCATGTACATTATCCTCGAGCTCCTATTGGTGCCTATCTCTTGGACCTTTTATGGACACATAAGTCATATATGTGTCATTTTGCTTCGTCCAACATTTGCGATAGAAATAGTTATTGTTCAAAAGAGAAATGAGTTAGTGTGTGAATGATAAAATATAAAGTATTAAAATAAATTTGTAAGTTACAATATGACTAATTGGATGACAGCTGAATCGAACATATGGAAATTTAGGAATTTCACTATCTCATTCCTATCCAAGGTGAATTTATAAGGCTCATTTATACTCAAAATCCCTGATAGAATTGTGAAACTAATGCTTCCTCTATAAAATATGCCAAAGTATGAAGACTTGCCATATTCTCATATCTCGATGTTATGTTCTGATGAAGAGGTTGGAGCTTATCTATTTTTGCCCACTTTAGCTTTGGCTTTTGTGGCACCTTCTTCAGTTCTAGCTCTTTCAATGTTTGCTTCTTTGGAACCTTCTTTGGCACTGGCTCCAGTGTGACCCTTTCCTCAGTTGATCAGATATTTTGGCCAATTAATAAACTGTCATGGAGTGTAAAAACTCATTCTCACATGTTGTAGGGACCAAAGGCATCTGGAACCACTTATAAGATCATTGAAGTAAGATAACATAATCTAGAATTTTTGCTCTCACAGGTTAGTGTTCATTTGGTAAATTCTAGACATGAGATCAAACTTCAAAAAATCATAATTAATTACAAAAAAATCCAGTTGAAGTGGTTCAAGTTACACCAAGCTAACTCTTGCCTCTATAAGGAAAAATATAAGTATGACCAAATTCTTAACCATTTAATACAGTTTGGACTTTGAAAATCACTTTTCATTTGATGAGTTTCCCTTAATTCCAGATTTGGTCCACTGACTTAAAAAAATTATTTCTTTGCAGACAGACATCCAAATAAGGCATACTTATGTCTACTACTAATATGCCAAATATCATACATTTATTTTAGTGTTAACTATTTTTCTAGGCAGCTAAAATATTGCTGCCATAAACTGAACATAGTGCATCTTTACATATTACAAGTTTCAATAAAAGTCACATAAACAACAAGCCATCCAAACACCAAATCATGTTCAATTGACTTCATCTCCTCTATGGGAAGGGTCTGCTGTGATGGATGTGACATGGGAAAAGGGGTGAGATTTTGGTAAACAATACCATACAATGTACACAAAATAATGCTTGATGCTAATTTGTATGCTTACAGTGATAATACTAGCATAATGATATATTTGTATGCTTCAATGTCTCATACTTACAACATATGGCTATAACATAAAAAGAAACAGAGATTCAATCAATCATACACGCTTCACATAATTAAGCCAAGCAAACAACACATTGAACACTCAAACAATCAAGTATACAAGATAAGTAAGTTCACTACCTTTCCGGTAGCTTTTTCTTACACTTTTCCCTCTTGCCTTGTAGTCCTCTCTTCCAAAAATATCAAAGCCTAATCATAATATAATAATGCACACATCACAGTCCAATTCAGTCAAGTACCAAACTTAATTCCATTCTAAACCCGACAAGCCCTTAACTTACGTTGTTTTTAGTTAATTACCTTACCCTTTCAATTAATTTGTGCCTTAACTATTTCCCACACAATTTTTCTCAAGGAATCCAAATATGGAATCAGAAATAGGAAAATTCTAACTCCTCCCTTAAATCTGTACAGAAACCAAAATGCACAAGGGAGTTGTCCAAAAATTTCACTTTTAATTTTAATGCTTCTAACTCTTTGTTCCTTAGTCCAACCCTACACAATTTTGCCTTTTGGACTCAATGGAAAATTATCAAAACATATTCTCCTATCTAGTTCTAGCCTTGGCCAAATGTCCTCTCTTGTGTGGAAATCAAGGATTACACAATTAATTCAAGGTATAACCATCATTATAAGCTTGTTTCGATTTGAGTTGAATTTTGGTTCTCTCTTGTTGGAAATCGTGCCCTAGGGGCCAATCATTGTCTTATGAACATTATTCATTTATAAATTTATTAATTGTGTTATCATATTATTTGCATGTTTATTGTGATGACCATCCTTGGATAATTCATGATCTTATCCTAAATATCCTTGGTCGGTCATCTCTGCGGGAGCACAGATGAAATAAGACCAGTATGACTTTGAAGGTGTATAGAGATATAAATCAGAGTTATAGGCACATGTAAGAGTATAAGGTGTTGGACCGACCCGCTATGAGAGAACTGCATGGGTAACGTCATAAGCTTCTCTCATATACAAACCATGTCAATATGCCCTTTTACCTGAGATCATCATGGATTTCTACATGACAAACGCTCAACTTTGACCTAGTCAAAAGTCACTTTTGACCGAGTGATCATAAAGATTATATTCGGGCTTAGTGGTTTTTCATGCGGAGGAATGTGAATGGTCAAGATGGAATTTGTCTCTCACATTCGTAAAGAGATATTACTGGGCCCCTCGATAAGTGAGTCTGAGAAATGTACGGCCATACTGTAATGGAAAGGTAGTTCCATTTCTACAGTCAGACTACTCAGGGATCGAGAAAGTAACGGTCAAGAATAGGAGGATGACATTATCCATGCCTCATCCATGACCAAAACATCGCGTGACAGAAGGGACATGATATGGTTGTATAAAAGGTTACATCGTTTAACGATCCTCATATGATTTGGGTAGTCGTTATGTCTTGCTAGAGATCGCTTACGACTTGTGGGCTAGTATAATAAATGGCCCACTGCCAACTTCATATGGGCCTACAGGGTCGCACACAAAATAGCCCAACACGAGCTATGATGTCTAGATTCATTGAATTTAAGACATGTCCAGATTCAATGATTGATCCAGGATAGATGTATATATATTTATTTATATTTATATTCATATATATAAATTCATATATATACATTATATATATAAGAGATATATGAGATTTAATTTATAAGGATAAATTAAATCTCTATCACATTTGAATTTGAAATTCAAATTGATAGGATATCTCATATAAGAATATTTATAAGATTTAATTTATAAGGATAAATTAAATCTCTATCACGATTGAATTTGAAATTCAAATTGATAGAATATCTCATATAAGAGATATTTATGAGATTTAATTTATAATATCACATTTGAATTTGAAATTCAAATTGATATGATATCTCAAATTTGATTTATGAGAATAAATCAAATACAGTTCAGTCTTAGCTTTATTTTAAGTTAAATAAATAGGTGAATTAAATCTGTGGGATGGATTTAATATTATTTATTTAATTAGTTTTTTATAAAATTATACAATATATGATATTGTATTAATTTCAGAATTAATATAAGATTAACTCCAAAATCCAATTTGGTAGAGAGAAAAAAATGCAGAGCATCCTATATATCAGATATTAGGAGCTACATTTTGGATAGACATACACATAGAACACAGAAAGGCTGAAGGAGAATCTGAAAAAGGTTTATAGATAAGAAACTGTCAAAATAAGAGACGGAGACGAACTCTTGAGAAAGCACTGGAGGGACAAGAGACGCTAGCACATCGTTCATGGTTGGAACGCTGTTCGTGTGGATACCAGTAGAGGAAGCTGACCTGAGTCGTCAACTTCTTGCGATCGGAAAGGGAGCACGAGCCACGGAGAGAAGCTGTGAACGTCATGACCAGAAGCTGTGGAAGTCGCTGAGGAACACTTAGGGTAATGCTTCTTCCCACTTGACTTAAACACATACGGTAGATCCTGGCAAGGAATGGAAAAATTTTTAAATTAATTTCTACTGTGTGTCTTCCAAATCCTTACATCTCTGTCCGTCCATTCATCTATGGATGATTCGTTGTATTAAACTTGAGAGTAGTATCTATTTATTTCATGCAGAACCCTTCAGAAATTTGATATAATTTTGAGGTCTCTGTCATTCATTCTACTTCTCGAGATACTATAAAGTCTAACATTCTTCTTGACATACAACTTTGCCAGCCTCTCAGGAGGATCTTGCTCTTGTGCCTCTCTAACTTCCTCCTAAAGCAAAGATATATTCAAGTCTTTCCTCTTAGATTCCCTATTTGGATCTGATAGAGGAGGTTCTAGTCCCTCACTCCTTCTTCCTCTAGGCTTTTATGCCAACAAGCACCATACTTCTCAGTGGATCACCCATCATTGGGTACTCTTGCTCGAGCATGCTTAGCTAACGAGTGCTGATGTGTTAGGGCTAGGTTATGATTTGTAAGGCCATAGGTGTCCTGTCCTTACTTTTAACCATCATATATGTGTATTTTGAAGCAAATTGAACCACATTAAATCTTCTTTAAGATAAAAGCATGAATTTTCAAAGGAAATTTATGTTTTTGTCTCTGTGTACTTTAGCTGCTGACCAAAATTTTGTCTTGTCTCAACCATATATCTTTGTGTACTTTAGCTGCGACCAAAATTTTGTCTCATCATGACCATATATCTCTGTGTTCATTGGTTGTACCAAAAACACATTTCGTCATGATCAAGCCTTTCAAACATGTTTATTTGGCAAAACTCCAAATGTAGGCCTAACTTTAAAAATTCATAAATAAATCTAAAAAAATTTGAAATATAGTAGTTCAAATTTCTTTTGAAATCTCTTTCAATAAATTTTGAAGTAAAAATATGCAAGTTAGGTTTTATTGGCCAAATAACTTCAGTTTATTCATTGAAAAACTACTATTCATTTGGTAAATCTAGAAATTCTACTACTCAAACCTTAACTTTAAAAATTCGTACATGTTTGATTACTTATCCAAATGAGGCTTGTTACCCATATGTTTACTTTAAGCTCATCAAATATCGTGGTCAAATTCAATTGTTTTAGATCTCAAAGCGTACCATAAACCTCACTACATCAGGACATACAAATTGCCTTATTCCATATTTTATCCTTTACTTTGAAAAAATATATGAAATTGGAAATTTAACCAATTGAGGTATTTTTGGTGTCCAATTCAATCTCTGTATTTTAACTTTAATCATACCAAATTTTACATCATAACTCTTCCTTTAGAATATTTAAAAAAATGTTATAAGGTTGCTGCCTCATATTACATACATGCCATAGAATACCAAAGTACTTCACAATGTCTAGGATCACTAATATAGCCAACCTCAAGTGAAAATGAAGGGTGAAGATTGCTTTAGTTACTATTTAATCTAATAGTGCATATTTACTCTTAATATTTTCTTACCCACTAAGCTACTTTATGACATCATTCATGGCATCATTTAGGGCATTGTTTGGTGCAATTTATTGCAAAAATTTGATTATAGAAATTCCAGTCCAATCTAGTCAAATTTTACAAAAATCAGATTGTTTTATAACTCTAATTTTTGTAATATTCTAAAATATGATTTTCTGTCATTAAATCCAGTGTCTAGATTTTTTTCTACCATTGACATTGTTGGACTGGGTATAAATGTAATTATTGTCCCTTGAAAAATGATCAAAATGCCCTTAGTTCACTATTTTGCACTATATTAACCGTAGGGGTATTATTGTCATTTTACATTTCATTAGAATATTTATTGACTCTGGTTAAGTATTCATATGTCCCCCTTTGACTTTTTGAATATGTCCAAATGATAAAAAATACCCTCCATTCATCTCTTGATATTTATTATAACATAGGGGTATTTTTATCATTTTACACTTTTCTGGATATTTTTGGGTACTGACCCATATCTTTTTCTATATAATTTTTTGTCTATGAATATATAATTTTTGTTGGATATCTTATCTAGTTACTATTTTAAAATATTTTTTGAACATTCAATTATTCATAAAATTATATTAATTAATCAGGACCTCAATTGAAAATCTTATAGTTTATAAAATTGATAAAGAAAATATCCTCTATCCGATCCTACCTTCATATCATGAATTTAATGATTTGCTCTGATATTTTTAAAAATGATGTTCATGTCCAAAAATTTTATGCTTTCCTTAATATTTACATTTATGCCCTTGAAATTCTACAATTATACTTTAGTCCCTAAATTTGACCGAATTCTATTTTAGTCCCTTACTACACTTTTTAAAATTCCAGTTTCATACCTAAAATTTTCCTTTGTATTTTTCCACTTTGAAATTTAGTCATTTCCTTATATTGAATTGCAACATTTTCATTTATTAAAAATTCATGTACACTGGAGACAGACTTTATGTATACTGAATAAAAAAAGTGGAGATATGACAATAGGTCATTACCTATCCCTACTTAAAAGGTCATATCGTGCTATTACCCTGCCTTATACCCTCTTTTCTTAATCTCTAACAAGTCTATTCAGCTCTCATTCTATTTAGCCTCATCTTGGAGGCCTGTTTGTTTATACTTGGTTCCTTCGTATATCATATGAAGTTCTCTTCTTCTATTCCTCATGCACGCTCTCAACACACTTATGAATACCTCATACTCAAGATCATAAATGTTAAATTTGCTAACTTTTCACTCCTTCTTTGTGTAAGAGGATCATGTGTTCAGTCCATCTGTTATTAATCTGACACACATGAACAAACACTTCCCTACCATACCTCTTAAACAAGGTATATTGCCCTGGAGTCCTTCGCTTCAAGAAATAGGTGTACAGTAGGTCCTCTACACTAAATTCTTGCCCCATCCGCTTCATAACCTCTATGGACGTTACCACTCACCACATGTGAGGCATAAACTAGGTAGGGGCGAGGTCAAAACCTAGATGCCCAACTAGCGAGACAGCCCACTCAACACCAGCCCAAGGTGAAGCAGCGAAGGGGGTGCAAAATCCCTAGAGGCCAGGGGCGTGTCAAGAGGGAGAATCCCATGTAGGTCGAATGATCCACCCCTCAACGGCCCTGCAGATCCCATCAAAGATCCCGGAGATGCGTCGGACGCTCCACGTGTCCTACAGGGTCGCTAATAAGAGGAAGACTGGAGACATAGCCAAGGGACAAACTTTTTGGCTCTCATTCATCGAACTCGTTGTAACCCTGAAATACCCTCTCATCAATAATAACCTCAGCTCGTTTTACCTCATATTTTTTCTCTTCTATTTGGTAAATTCGTGTGATTCATTCCCCCTTAATTGTATTCGTTCTTAGTGACCTGATCTAATCCCGTCACGAAAAATCACCTCAACATCTATATATATATATATATATATATATATGGATGTGACGTGTTTATAAAAGGACGTAATTCAATTGATGTGGAAATCACTAAAAGACCCCGCACTGTATATATATTATGTAATGTTCCTTTTAACCAATTTATTTCTGTCCGTCTCATTTCTTTTTCTGACACTGAATATCATCCATGCATTTCCAAGAAGTAACTTCTAAATTGTTTTCATTTTCAAGTCGACGATCAAGTCTTTATATGTACCAATTTGAAGCGACGCATTTTAGAATGTACTTCAACTCTTGGTCCACATTGGCGGCCAAATAACATAACTTTGTAAAATAATTGAACTCATTTGCTTAACTTATATGTCAAGTGCTAAAGGTTATTTAAGGATTTTATATTTTTTAAATATTTTATCTTAAATATTTAAAAAATTTAAAATTATATGTCAAGTGTCAAGTGTTATATTTTAAATGAAGTGGTATATAATAAAAAATATAAAAATTATAATATGAAAAAATCGTTAGATTTAAAGATAATTTTAACAGCAAGGCGTTGATAGTCAAAATTAAATGTGAAACGTTAGAGTCCTTAATTTACAATTCAAAAGTTAGGGAGGTGAGATGCAACTGATTCAAAGTTTAGGAATTTTTGTGTATTTAACCTTTTTTATTATTTATAATATACAATTTAATTTCTTGTAAATTTCTTCATAACTAAAAGGGACAAAAAAATTCAACATCACATATGTATTTAAATAATCTAAAACAATCCAATTTTAGATTCGAAACAAATGAAATTTGTATTTCAATTCGTAATACAAAAAATAGCATAGTTTTAAGAAGCAAAGTTGTAGCTTTTGCTCTCTAACTTTATATAAGGTTTATTAATTTTACAAAATATCTTTTTAATCATTAAATTCTAACTCTATAGTTCTTAACTGATAATTTTTCATGTCAGCCATTGTTATTTTAAAGGTCTAATAAATTTAATATATATGTATTTGAGAATGTTTTGTCAAGATTTATAATTTAAATGTTAGTATATTTTTATAATGAAATTAATATTGTTGGAGTTAAAAGATTAAAAATATATTTTATAACGAAAAAATTTGGGGGAAGGACATGGGAAGAATAATATCTATTGAAAAGGACCAAAAACTAAAATAAAAAAATTATATTTATTAACCATGTGAGGTAAAGTGCCTGTTTGGTTAACAATAAAATTTAGGTTTTAAAAGGAATCTGATCTAAACTTTATTTTTGAGAAATTTTAAAACAAATAGTTATATTTTTAAAAGGGTTTCTGGATTAAACTATAATTTTTTAAAACTATAGTTTTGAATAAACTCATGAAAATATCTTCTGGAACAATAAACGAATTTATAAACTACCCAATTATTATGTTATCTTTACTTTTTTAACACTATCTCCTCTATAATTTAACTTCTCTTCTCTCTCTCCTCTCTCTACACCAACGTCTCCTCTCCACCTCCATTTTTGTCCAATAGGAAGAAAGAAGAACGAGGCAAAGCGGCAAGTCATCATCACCAGAGGAGGAAGCAGATGTTGCTGGGTTTATTAACCATGTGAGGTAAAGTGCCTGTTTGGTTAACAATAAAATTTAGGTTTTAAAAGGGTTATGATCTAAACTTTATTTTTGAAAAATTTTAAAATAAAAAGTTATATTTTTAAAAGGGTTTCTGGATTAAACTATGATTTTTTAAAACTATAATTTTGAATAAACTCATGAAAATATCTTCTGGAACAGTAAACGAATTTATAAACTACCCAATTATTATGTTATCTTTACTTTTTTAACACTATCTCCTCTATTATTTCACTTCTCTTCCCTCTCTCCTCTCTCTACACCAATGTCTCCTCTCCACCTCCATTTTTGTCCAATAGGAAGAAAGAAGAACGAGGCAAAGCGGCAAGTCATCATCACCAGAGGAGGAAGTAGATGTTGTTGGGTTTATTAACCATGTGAGGTAAAGTGCCTGTTTGGTTAACAATAAAATTTAGGTTTTAAAAGGGTTCTGATCTAAACTTTATTTTTGAAAAATTTTAAAACAAACAGTTATATTTTTAAAAGGGTTTCTAGATTAAACTATGATTTTTTAAAACTATAGTTTTGAATAAACTCATGAAAATATCTTCTGGAACAGTAAACGAATTTATAAACTATCCAATTATTATGTTATCTTTACTTTTTTAACACTATCTCCTCTATTATTTCACTTCTCTTCCCTCTCTCCTCTCTCTACACCAATGTCTCCTCTCCACCTCCATTTTTGTCCAATAGGAAGAAAGAAGAACGAGGCAAAGCGGCAAATCGTCATCACCAGAGGAGGAAGCAGATGTCGCTGGGTCATGTGGGTCATCCGTTGGTGCTTTTGTTTTCTGTTGTCTGGTGCTTCCATTTTATGTCGTCCCTTGGTGCTTCCATCATCCTTCATCTGTCACTCTAGAAGATGAAGCCTGAAATTTTAAATAGGGAAGAGGAGGAGGAAGATGAACAGTGCTTCTAAAATAAAGCCTATTCCAATGTTCTCTGCTTCTTGTACTATGGAGAGAGAAAATGAGAGTGAGGAAAAAATAAAAGAAATGAACAATGTGTCTTGAGTGCTAACAGTGTTTAGTAATTATGTTTTTTACCTCATTTTTCTTTTTAGTAATTTACTAATTATAAAAGTCTTTTTAGTAATAACTATCTAAATACTTATTTATTCAAAACTATTTTTTTTATAAATTCTTTTTTATAAATTTTTTTCTCTAAAAACTAATCCAAACATGCCTAAAGTCATTCAAAAGCAGAGTTGAGATCGAAAAAGAACATAACGTCCATTTTTAGGTTTAATTGTGAAATTTAGTAATTATAAATTTTTATTTTTTATTCTTTTAAATAATTACACTTTTTAAGATTTTTTTTAGTAACTATTATTTTTTCTTTAGTGCTTCTACCTAATTTTCGCTTAAATTTTGGAAGTTTGGGCTTGAGTGTTGCAAAGGATTAAACTAAAGCAGTTTGATAAAAGACAATAGGTGGATGGAAGGGACAAATGTTGAAGATAAGGTATGACTAAGTCAATTCAGATTTTTTTTAATATTATATATATATATATATATATATCAATCAATTATTTGTACGGTTGGTCAAAGATGGGGGAATGAACTATACCCCTCCCCTAAATGTAAGAACAGGAAGTGATTAGTTTTAATTTTAAATACGATACTTTAATTTAATTTATCTTTAATAGTAATTATTAATTTTATCTAATATAAATTGATATATAATTTAATATTATATATCGATATTTTAAAGATATTATATCATATTTATTATAATTAAATAATTTATTATATTTTTTATATTTAAGATTGGAGAAATATATTAATTAAAAGTTTTTTATTTCAATGATGTTTCTCTCTCATAGAGACTATAAATAAGGGTAAGTCTGTAGTGTGAGCATGCACAAATTAAGACCAAAATTAAAAGTCATTGCTGTAACGTAAACATGAAGAAGGCTGTTCTTATTGCTTTTCTCATTTGGGTTTCTGCAATATTTCTCTCCCTTCCCAGTTCATCTGAAGCACGACTATTACTTGGTAACTACTCTTCAACTTCGTTTATTTTAATTAATTAATTATTCCAATAATCTCATTCATTCTCTGTTACCAGCTTCTTGTTGTCTCAATTATGAAATTATTACATTAATTATTTTTTGTTGTGGTTTATGAACACATTAAACAGAAAGCACGCCGGAAACCTCGCCAACTGGGAATAGGAATAAGCCAGCAGTAAAATGTCCTCCCAATTCTCGTTATTCTCGGTGCCTTCCAAATCCAACACCTCCAAAAGCTCCGTGCAGTCCCTATGTACGTGGCTGTAAGAAGTAGGAAAAAGAATTGTATAATAATATAAATAAATAAATTGCTGTCTTGTTTCTCTTTCTGTGTCGTGTGTGTGTGTTGTTGCAGCCTTTGATTATCATTTCTCTTTTGATGAATAATGTCTTCCTAGTTCCTACCTAGATTTCATGGTAAAGGTTGCTCATGAATTAATATGTACTTTTGAGTGTGAGAAATATATAATTCTTAAATTTATGTGCTGGTGTTGTACTTAAAATAAAGAAGGTGCCTCCTGGCTTGTTTTTACTATCTAATTAATTAATTAATTCACAGAGTTACTTCTCTCTACTTGTAATTTTGTTGTTTACATATTTATTTTATTTTATTCATATTATTTGGGGAAAAAATAGAGAAATAAATAAAAAAGGAAAAAGCGGGTGATGAAAATGGTCCTAAACTTGCCACCGACACATATAAAGATAATGAATCTAAACAAGAAAGAAAATTGCCAATAACTTTTCAGTACATAGTGACAAGGAGGTTGTCGATTTTATCTTGTTTGTAATATTAAATTATTAATATCTTTCATCTAAATAAAAAGAACAGGAAAACCATCATTCAAATATTATGGAACAAGATTTTTAATATTAATAATCTTGCCATCAACACATCAAAGAGTAACGTATTCGGATTCTAATGAGAAATAGTTTCTCACAAATTGACGTTGGGGGCAATATCTCTCTACAAAACCACATAAAAAAGGAAATTTAGAACGGATTAAAAAAAACTGAGATGAATTTTTGATGAACTTAGTACAGATAAGTCCAGTCACAATTTTTTTTTTTCATGTTAGAATTTCATGTTTTTCATATTACAAATCCGTTAAAAGAAATATTTATTTGTTAGAAATCTCCATCACAAATCTGTTCCAATTGAATTTCTTGCATCACTTAAGAAAAAATATTAGAATTAAGTCAATTAAAAATAATAAAATTAATTTAATATGAAGTATATCATATTTGAATAATGCATACAATTTATTATTTTATGTCATGTAAATGTTATCTTGATTCATTTCAAAAACTAATTTAGGGTGTTGAATGTAGCTAAAAAAATATTTTAGGGTATTGAATATAACACAATACTTTAGATATTAGATGCACTTGAGCAATTACCTCATAGTGCTAGAACTTTAATGTTAAGTTTGTAAATAAATTTACAAGTACATATATATCTTTTAAAAATTAACAATAATAAAATAACATGTATTTATATGAAAATTTATAAATCCTAATTTTTATTATAAGAGTCTATAGAAAAATTTATAAGTATTCATGCACAAGTAAATTTACAAGAGCACATATTATTTTAACAATTAATAATAAAATATGAAGAATTTGTCCTAATGGATATATAAATAATATGACCTAAGTTTTGTCCTATTTAATTTTATTTTGATTAAATGTAATTTGGGAAATTCATACAAAAAATATTAAAAGAAAACACATTTAAAAAAGTCAAAATTACAGAAAATGAATTTGAATTAAAAACAAAGGGTAAATTAGAGTTAATCCCAATCATCTATTTGCTGCTTACATTTGAAATATACTAAGTTAGAAAGATGCAAAACAAGAACATGGAAAGAAAAGAGAGAAGTGAAGAAAAAGGGAAACCAAAAAAATAGAAAATTCATTTTATTCAATAATTAAATTTAAGAAATAACTTAGAGTCTTAATTCTTTTTAAAGAGCCATATAAATAATAAAATAACAATACTTAAAAGTTTAAATCTATATCTAAATATAAATCCCAATACTAATAAATTCCTAAATAAATATAACAATCAAATCAAAATAAAAATCTTAGATAAAAATAATAATAGGATAATCTAGATATCCTACTTTATGGAAATAACAAAGTATTAAATCCTAATAATTTACTTAGATAATCCAAACGTGCAATTAAAATTTGGTGCCATGGGGTTAGAGAGAGAAGAGAAAGTGGGTAAGTATTAGATGGAATTTTAAATTAGATATTTTTATTAAATAGGATTTTTTTTTTCAATTAGATTTTGCTAGAAATAATGATTTTTTAAGGACAATACTTACATCAAATTTTTAATACCCGTTATGTCAAGTTCTCACATCACACTTTGCAATATATATTATTTTTTTATGTGTATTTAAGTTAAATAAAGATATTAAAAATAATAGAATACTGGCAAAGTAAGATTGAAAAACTTGATGTAATAGATATAAGGTACTTCATCAAACTTTTACCGTTTTATAAAAATTTATATAAAATAGATTGATATTTTATATTTATGATCAATATAAATATTTTATCTAACTCTTATATTAAAGATTCAATTGGATATTATTTAATAAAATTCATGTCCTTTTTAAGTCATTAAACACCTATACTTGCTTTTTTTCATTTACCATCCAAACAATTTTTATTTTATCAAATTTATTTTTATATAAAAATTAATTCAAATATAAATTACATTACGTTTTGATGACTTTTTAATAAAATATAAAAATTAATGTAAAAATAAAGACGATGACTTTTTTTTAAAAAAAAATTAAATTGAGTTTCACCTGAATTACATAATTCGTTGATATAAAACTGATGTGAATCAATTACGCAAACCATGTCCGGTAACAAAAAAATGATTTGTAATCTTTCTCTCACATACTATTATAAAATTGAGTTGAATTTTTATCTTTCTCCCTCATCTTTGTCTCACAACCTAACGACTCTATAATTTCCTGGAAATAGCATCTAAATTGTTTTCATTCTCAAATCAACGAGTTAGTCTTCCTGCGACCCAGTCAGTTTATAATATATTTAAAAAAAAAATTGACCAACAACAGTGTGTCCCACTAGTCCAAAATAAAAGAATAAATTATGTTGATATATTCTATGAAGTTTGACTAAAATGACAAGCAACAGTGTGTATCACTAGTCCAAAAAAAACTGATTTTCTTTTTATAAAGAAAATTTAAAAATAATTTTCTTAATAAGATATTAATTTCTTTAAAAACTGTTTGGCTCTCTAATAGTGAAATGTCCTTTTACCTTTTTGGACAGGCATATATAACTAAGTACCTGTAGCATATTAATCTTCTCTGACACTGTATAAAATTAAAATGAACTACTAAATGTGGATTCTTTGTTTTGTTTGTAGTGCAAGAGATGATCTTCACTATTTAAGACTTACGAATAATATAGATTGTTGGAATTTTTGTATTTTATAATTCTAATTTATCTCACCCCACTCTCATTTCTTTTTATTTTTCAATATAACTACTTGATTGAGTAATATTCGAATATTGTTAACTCTAATTATAGGTAATCTTCTTAAAATATTATCTGTATTCACATATACTCAAATATAATATCTTATCCTTAAGCCGACAAAACCTTTTTAACTTGGACCATACCTGTTTGTCTCTTATCTATTTTTCTAACTGACCCTATCAATATTTCCTGTAGTGACAGCATCTAAATTGTTTCCATTCTCGTGTCAATGAGCAAGTCTTCCTATGACCTCGTCAAAATATATAATTTTTTTTAACATCTCTTTTAAAAAATGTTAATAAAGCAATAAAAGTAAGAATACAATTTACTCAAAATATAAAATTTCTGTAATATCAACTATACATGGAGTAGACAATTCAATTATGTGCTTGCCTCTCACGAGGCTATAAATAGAGAAGATGGGTTAGTGAAGTATCTGAGCATTTTAAAAGCCAAAAATTGAAAGAGTTGCTGTAGTTAACAACAATGAAGAATGATATTCTAATATAATTGCTTTACTAATTTTGGCTTCCACATTTCTCTTCTTTCTTCCTTTTTCAATAACTATATCTTCTTGAATCAATTATTAAATCTTGAGTTATATATTAATTATTTTTTTAATTACATATTGTGAATCAATATGATTATTATATGATGATGCAGAGGAGACCTTGCCTGTAGTTAGGGGGACGCCAATAAGGAATAATCCTGCAATTCCATGTCCTCCCGGTGTTCGTTGTAATGCTTGCTTGCCTAAGAAACCTCCACTTCCAAAATTTCCACCACCTAGGAATTAGCGAAAAGAGAGAGTTGGTTATAGTTGAGACCAGAAGGAGTATAATACAATAAATTGTAAAGAAAATCGCTAAAAAATCCTCAATTGCAAAATTTATTATCTAAAAAGGGTCCTTGAGCAGATGTAACTTGTTTTTAGCTACATGCAACACGTATTTAGTTATATATAAATATCTTTTATTTTGTGTATAGTTGAAGCTGAGTTTATATACAATGAAAAAAATTGCACCTAGGTCCTTAACAAATTTTAGGTACATTTAGATAATAAATTTTGTAATGGGGAATTTTTTTAACATTTTTTTAAATTGTATTGCTTTTTAAAATGTGTTATTGTGAGCGTAAAGTTGTACCATAAGTAATAAAGATAACAACAATTCAAAAATCAAATTCAAATTTAAATCTAAATCTAAATTCCTAATCCTAATAAAATCCTTAATTAAAAGATAACAATTAATTCCTAATAAAACCCTAAATAAAAGATAGTAAAGATAACAGTATGATAATTTAGATATCCTACTTTATTGAAATAACAAAATACTAAACCCTAACACTACAAAAAATAAGTATTTTGTATCAATTATTTTATGTTTCTAGCGGTTGGGTGAATAGCTAGAAATTAATGTGCTATAAAACAATTTCTATTGGTTTTGGCGAAGGCAAAGAGGTGACTTTAGTAGTGGCTGATAACTGCTACAAAATATTTATATTTGGGAATAGTTCTAGTGCTCTACGAATCGCTAGAAAGTTCCTTGTGGTTAGCGGGAAATAAAATTTTATGGTGGCGCAAAAATTTGTAGCTGTTGGAGATTGCTAAAAATGTGGTGCTAAAATTATAATTTTTTTTAAAAAAAAATCGTGTTTAGGGTCCAAAATTTGAATTTAATAAATTTTTTCTTGGGTTTATTATTTTCTAGTGGTTACAAACCACTAGAAAGTTCATTCCAGGTAAAAAAATAAAAAAAAAACATTTTTTATTATTATAAAATATGATATTATTAATTAGGAAACCATTAAATAGATTATCTTAGATGATTATATTGATATATGTAATTAGCAATATATTACATATTATATATCAAAATATATTGTAATAAATAATAAGTAATTAAATTATCATTGTATTATATGAGTTTAATTTAATTTGTTAAGGTAATTTAATTTGTAGTATTGAACTTCAATTCATAAGTTGAAGAAGTGGTTGGATTGGTTGAGATGAAAAAAAATATAAAAGAAGACAATATAAGTATGTTAGTAAACTATAAAAGAAGATAAATCAAATAAAATAAAGATCTACAAAATAAATAAATTCTTACAATGTAAAGAAAAAAGGAGGAGGAGGAGAAGAGAAGAAGGAATTTTAAGGAAAGAGATGAAGAAGAGGAGAGGGAGTAAAAGAAATATAGGAATGAATGAATGATGAGGTGATATGGTATTTATAGATGTATGTGAAGGATTTATAGCAGTTTTGTGCATTTTGTAATGGTTTTTGTTGCCGAGACACTTTCTAGCGCTTCTCTAAACCACTAAAAACTCTAAAAATTTAATTGAACCAATTTTAATTTATTTATACATATTTAATTTTATAAAAACAAATTATTACATGAGTGATAAAGATCATTGAATCTGTTATTCTTGATCATCATCATGCTTGGAAGCAGAAATTAAAAAAAAATATTTTTAGGATTATAATGAAATATATTTAGGAAAAAATTTAGTATCAAATAATTTAATAAAAGGTATATACCTACCAATGACTAAATTACCATCTTATTGATAGAAGAACGGATTAAAAAAAACTGAGATGAATTTTTGATGAACTTAGTACAGATAAGTCCAGTCACAATTTTTTTTTTCATGTTAGAATTTCATGTTTTTCATATTACAAATCCGTTAAAAGAAATATTTATTTGTTAGAAATCTCAATCACAAATCTGTTCCAATTGAATTTCTTGCATCACTTAAGAAAAAATATTAGAATTAAGTCAATTAAAAATAATAAAATTAATTTAATATGAAGTATATCATATTTGAATAATGCATACAATTTATTATTTTATGTCATGTAACTGTTATCTTGATTCATTTCAAAAAAATAATTTAGGGTGTTGAATGTAGCTAAAAAAATATTTTAGGGTATTGAATGTAACACAAAATACTTTAGATATTAGATGCACTTGAGCAATTACTTCATAGTGCTAGAACTTTAATGTTAAGTTTGTAGATAAATTTACAAGTACATAGATATCTTTTAAAAATTAACAATAATAAAATAACATGTATTTATATGAAAATTTATAAATCCTAATTTTTATTATAAGAGTTTATAGAAAAATTTACAAGTGTTCATGCACAAGTAAATTTACAAAAGCACATGCTATTTTAACAATTAATAATAAAATATGAAGAATTTGTCCTAATGGATATATAAATAATATGACCTAAGTTTTGTACTATTTAATTTTATTTTGATTTAATATAATTTGGGAAATTCATACAAAAAATAGTAAAAGAAAAAACATTTAAAAAAAGTCGAAATTGCAGAAAATGAATTTGAATTAAAAACAAAGGGTAAATTAGAGTTAATCCCAATCATCTATTTGCTGCTTACATTTGAAATATACTAAGTTAGAAAGATGCAAAACAAGAACATGGAAAGAGAAGAAAAAGGGAAGCCAAAAAAATAGAAAATTTAATTTATTCAATAATTAAATTTTAGAAATAACTTAGCGTCTTAACTCTATTTAAAGACCCATATAAATAATAAAATAACAATACTTAAAAATTTAAATCTATATCTAAATATAAATCCCAATACTAATAAATTCCTAAATAAATATAACAATCAAATCAAAATAAAAACCTTAGATAAAAATAATAGTAGGATAATCTAGATATCATACTTTATTAAAATAACAAAGTATTAAATCCTAATAATTTAATTAGATAATCCAAACGTGCAATTAAAATTTGGTGCCATGGGGTTAGAGAGAGAAGAGAAAGTGGGTAAGTATTAGATGGAATTTTAAATTAGATATTTTTATTAAATAGCATTTTTTCAATTAGAGTTTGCTAGAAATAATGATTTTTTAAGGACAATACTTACATCAAATTTTTAAGATCCATTATGGCAAGTTCTCACATCACACTTTGCAATATATATTATTTTTTTATATGTATTTAAGTTAAATAAAGATATTAAAAATAATAGAACACTGGCCAAGTAAGATTAAAAAACTTGATGTAATAGATATAAGGTACTTCATCAAAGTTTTACCGTTTTGTAAAAATTTATGTAAAATATATTAAAATTTTATATTTAAGATCAATATAAATATTTTATCTATTCAATTAAATATTATTTAATAAAATCCATGTCCTTTTTAAGTCATTAAACACCTAGACTTGCTT
This sequence comes from Leucaena leucocephala, assembly GCA_037074615.1. Classification (NCBI taxonomy): domain Eukaryota; kingdom Viridiplantae; phylum Streptophyta; class Magnoliopsida; order Fabales; family Fabaceae; genus Leucaena; species Leucaena leucocephala. The sequence continues at coordinate 6,057,877 of CM073527.1, forward strand.
TTTTTTTTTTCATTTACCATCCAAACAATTTTTATTTTATCAAATTTATTTTTATATAAAAATTAATTCAAATATAAATTACATTACGTTTTGATGACTTTTTAATAAAATATAAAAATTAATGTAAAAATAAAGACGATGACTTTTTTTTTAAAAAAAATTAAATTGAGTTTCACCTGAATTACATAATTCGTTGATATAAAACTGATGTGAATCAATTACGCAAACCATGTCCGGTAACAAAAAAATGATTTGTAATCTTTCTCTCACGTACTATTATAAAATTGAGTTGAATTTTTATCTTTCTCTCTCATCTTTGTCTCACAACCTAACGACTCTATAATTTCCTGGAAATAGCATCTAAATTGTTTTCATTCTCAAATCAACGAGTTAGTCTTCCTGCGACCCAGTCAGTTGAGTTAGTCTTCCTGCGACCAAGTCAGTTGATAATATATTTAAAAAAAAAAAAATTGACCAGCAACACTGTGTCCCACTAGTTCAAAATAAAAGAATAAATTATGTTGATATATTCTATGAAGTTTGACTAGAATGACAAGCAACAGTGGGTACCACTAGTCCAAAAAAAACTGATTTTCTTTTTATAAAGAAAATTTAAAAATAATTTTCTTAATAAGATATTAATTTCTTTAAAAACTGTTTGGCTCTCTAATAGTGAAATATCCTTTTACCTTTTTGGACAGGCATATATAACTAAGTACCTGTAGCATATTAATCTTCTCTGACACTGTATAAAATTAAAATAAACTACTAAATGTGGATTCTTTGTTTTGTTTATAGTGCAAGAGATGATCTTCACTATTTAAGACTTACGAATAATATAGATTGTTGGAATTTTTGTATTTTATAATTTTAATTTATCTCTCCCTACTCTCATTTCTTTTTATTTTTCAATATAGCTACTTGACTTAGTAATATTTAAATATTGTCAACTCTAATTAAAAGTTATTTTTTTAAAATATTTTTTATATTCACATGGACTCAAATTTAATAACTTATCCTTAAGTCGACAAAACTTGGACCATACCTGTTAGTCTCTCATCTATTTTTCTATCTGACCCTATCAATATTTTCTGTAGTGACAGCATCTAAATTGTTTCCATTCTCGTGTCAATGAGCAAGTCTTCCTATGACCTCGTCAAAATATATAATTTTTTTTAACATCTCTTTTAAAAAATGTTAATAAAGCAATAAAAGTAAGAATACAATTTACTCAAAATATAAAATTTCTGTAATATCAACTATACATGGAGTAGACAATTCAATTCTGTGCTTGCCTCTCACGAGGCTATAAATAGAGAAGATGGGTTAGTGAAGTATATGAGCATTTTAAAAGCCAAAAATTGAAAGAGTTGCTGTAATTAACAACAATGAAGAAGGATATTCTAATATAATTGCTTTACTAATTTTGGCTTCCACATTTCTCTTCTTTCTTCCTTTTTCAATAACTATATCTTCTTGAATCAATGATTAAATCTTGAGTTATATATTAATTATTTTTTAATTACATATTGTGAATCAATATGATTATTATATGATGATGCAGAGGAGACCTTGCCTGTAGTTAGGGGGACGCCAATAAGGAATAATCCTGCAATTCCATGTCCTCCCGGTGTTCGTTGTAATGCTTGCTTGCCTAAGAAACCTCCACTTCCAAACTTTCCACCACCTAGGAATTAGCGAAAAGAGAGAGTTGGTTATAGTTGAGACCAGAAGGAGTATAATACAATAAATTATAGAGAAAATCGCTAAAAAAAATCCTCAATTACAAAATTTATTATTTAAAGAAGGTCATTGAACTGATGTAACTTTTTTTTAGTTACATACAATATTTCTTTAATCATATATAAATATGTTTTATTTTGTGCATAGTTAAAGCTAAATTTATATACAATAAAGAAAGTTGCACCTAGGTCCTTAACAAATTTTAGGTAAATTTAGATAATAAATTTTGTAATAAGAAAATTTTTAACAATTTTTCTTAAATGGTATTGTTTTTTAAACTGTATTGTTGTTCGTGAAAAGTTCTACCTTTTGATTTCACTTCTCTTTTGAAGAATAAAATGGTGTCTTCTAACTAAGGTTTTAGCTGTTACTCATTATAGTATTATTGAAATTCTGATTATATGTGAAAAAAACTCTAAAGTAGTAACAAATAAAGGAATTGGTGAAAACATTTTTACCTATAGACTGAAAGAATAAGTCAAGTAAAAAAAATAATAAGGAAAGAAAGAAAGCGATGTAAAACAAGAATAGGGAAAGGGAGGAGAGAGAAAAGAATATAAAAGGAAGCCGAGAAAGTAGGAATTCAATTCATTCAATAATCAAATTTAAAAAATAGCAAATAACCCCAACTCTATTTATACAGCCCTATAAATAATAAAGATAACAACGATTCAAAATTTAAATTCAAATTCAAATCTATATCTAAATTTAAATTCATAATCCTAATAAAATCCTTAATTAAAGATAACAATCAATTCCTAATAAAACCCTAAATAAAAGATAGTAAAGATAATTGTATGATAATTTATATATCATACTTTATTGAAATAACAAAATACTAAACCCGAACACTAAAAAAAAATATGTATTTTGTATACCGATACTTACTTTATTTTATGACGTTTCTAGCTGTAACATCCTTACTTTATTAAAAAAATAGTTATTTTATAATATTTCTAGTTGTAGCATCCCTATTTTAGTATGTCTTAGGGACTATTCGGTAATATTTAGAACTATTTACATGAAATTTAAAATCTATTAGCTAAATCTTAAATTTCACTTTAACGAGTTACTATTTATTACTGGTGTAAAATATACTTTTTAAAACCCCATTTTTAAATCGGTCCTTGCATAGACGGTTTAAAAAAAATGACCGGTGGTATTTTTGTAAATAAAAGGAAATAGTTACACCGGATGTACACGCAACCGTTATAAAAGATAATTACTGTACTTGATACTAATATCAATAGGTGTAGATTACCTGCATCATATTCTAACTCTTCAACTTCTTGTCTACGCTTTCCCGCTTCTTTTCTGTAACTTCTTCAAACCTTGTGGGGACGCTTTAAAACAAATGATTGGTGGTACTTTTGTAAATAAGATAAAATTTTTACACCAGAAGGCTAATTGTGATAGAAGGCTAATTGTAACTTCTTCAAACCTTTGTACTCATTATGATAGAAGGCTAATTGCATTCTTTTCTGAAACCGTTCTTATTCCTCAACTATATGTATACCATTCCTATGATAAGTACTTTTTATCTCATCACTTTATCTCTATTTTATTTTATTTTCTTCTATATGAACCCTCCAATAGCTTCTTCCTTATGCACACCTCCTTCTCCATCGCACAAAAGAAATAATGACGAATTTGAAGACAAACATCCAGACCCTCACCCTTTAGTTATTTCTCTTCCCCCCTAGTTGTCACTCTTGAACTTAACCTACACAATGTGGCCTTCTGAATCCATTTATGAACTCATAATTCCCAAATTATAGAAGCTACATAATGTTCTGGATAGAACTGAAACATGTTCTGTTTGTTTTAAAAAATTCTCATTTTGATTATAATGCTTCTAATATTTGTTTCTCTACTTTTCCCACACAATTTCTCATTTTAAAACCATTGGAAGCATCAAAATTATGAAATTTCAATCCTTGTTCATATGTGTGAATAGTAATAGAGAAGACTTAACAAATTTATGTTTAAATTCCAATCCTTCCAAGGTTTCAAACCTATCCAATCCTACACAAACTTATCTTTTAAATTCAATAGAAACATTAGATCATTGAAATTCCATCGCTCTCTATCAAGAATAGTGCAAACTAAAAGGTCTGTTTCATGGCAAAGTCAAGAATATTAACTTAATTCAATAACCAATCATCTAAACTAACTTATCTAAATATTAATCACATAGTTCTAGCTTTAATTTCTTCTTCCTTCTTTCATCTAGGGTTTTGGGCAGCATATATACCCTAAAGAAATCTCACTTTTCTTCCATTAAAACCCCAAGTTCAAGCCTCCAAACTAAAAGAAAATAAGTTGGGATAGATTACTTACCTTAAACCCTAACTAGTTTGAACTTTGGTACCTGAATCTTTCTTGTCTTGGCCTGGCTTTCCATTTGAGCAGCACCTCTCCAAGGATTACTTATGCCATGGTTTTTGGCAGCTTAGGGTGGGGTATTTATAGACTTGAAGACATGGAAATCAATGGTCAAAATCACTTTGTGTACTATTTGATCTAATAACTCATATTTGCTCTTAGATCAAGCTTGCCCTACTTGCCAAAAATCCTTCTCTCCCTCCTTTCTTGATGCCATGTGCTCTGCCTTATAGGGCCCACCATGTCCAAACCCTAATCTTCCTCTTGATGCTTCCTTAATTTCTTTTCTTCTCTTTTTCAAAAATTCATAAATTATCCATTATTTGACTTGGGCTCCAAAATAACTTTTGAGACTTATTGAGCTGTTGCATGATATCATTATTGGGCCTTTCCTGGGTCTAATTGCTAATTGACATAAATCCCAAGGCACTTCTTATATCGATATTGATTCGCACGGGCTGTTGCCATCCTATACATCAAAATAAAATTAATTACACCCTATTAATGTAGTATAAGGCACAATCCTATTGTTCTTCTCGAGGAACATTTTTATTGGAAACCTAGCAAACTAGTGATAAAACCATTGAAAACCTGAGTGAAAGTAAAATTTATTTTTTGGGTTTGATTGATTTTTGAAGTAATGAAATAAGGGTGCAGTAAAGTAAATATTTTTATATTTTTTATTAATTTGGAAAATGAGTGAATTTTGAAAGGAATGTGTTGAGATAGACTCTTGATGATAGAAAACTATCTAACCTTACTCTTAATATGATATGGGATTTTAAAATCACTAAGTCTTAAAAGAAACCTCAACCGATCGATTGAGTCCAGAGCATTAACATTCCTTAAACTTCTTTGATCAAAGCTAGTTTAAAAAACTCTTAATAAACTATTAAAAGCCACTTAGCGTGCAATTTATATCAGATGATGTTGATGCCCTTAAATGATCATCGATCGATGACCATAGATTTCAAGTAATCGAATTAGTTAGCAATGATCATTGATAAAAACTCAATTATCTAGAAATCAAAACTGAAATATTCATATTAAACTAACATCCAAATCATCAAAATTCAATTACAAAACTTAATCTCAGAATAATCAATAGATATTCAATCCTTACTCATAAAATCAAAACCCTAGATCTAGGAATTGCAAAAAAAATATAAGAAAGGTGAGATTAAAATAGAAAACTGCCCATGTGCACTGTAGTCCATGAGCTCAAGATATGTGATCCATCACTAAGAGACTAAAGATTTAGCCTCTCATGACTCCTACTGTGCCGCAATCACTGTCCAGATATAATGCCTTGAAGAAGAGGTGATGGATTAATGATGTAGAGATGTGAGATTCTATGGAAACATGTAGAAAGATGGAAGATGAGTATGTAGGTTGTGAATAAGGTGTAGAGAGGATTCGAGTACTACTTCTTAGCATAATTAGGTCAAAAAACCAGCCTCCTTCACATCTGTAACTCCCTATTCCTTTTATTCACGCATGGCCTAATCTAAAATGTGCAACTTCAGCGATTCTCTCTTTTAGTCGCGTCTAGATCCATGTTTTAGTCGTGACCTGTAAACACAGAGAAACTTCCTAAAAGAAATTAGGTCGCGACCTTTGGACACTTTGTCGCAACTAAATAGCACATAAACGTGATATGATTTTCTTTATCTTGTGATTTCTTTTTTACTCACGTTAGTTCTTGGTTCTCCTCCAAAATACCTGTGATTCAAAACCAAAATTCACTGTAAAAGTCTAAATCAATGGAGAATAATATTTATGCAGTTTGGAAGAGTTAATTTACCATTTTACCCTTTAATTAGCACATTGCCAAGCACAATCATGTATTACCATAAAAGCATAAATACATGCATTAAATAAATGGTAAAGTAGTAATAAGACCCTGAAAATATTATAGAAACCATACACAATTTGTATCTTATCATATATCCTTAAATAACCCTAATGTTATAGAAACCATACACAATTCTAAACACACTTTTTATTGGTTCTTACATTTTTAAAAATTTATTCTAATATAATAACCCTACTGCACACTTTTTATGAAACCCATAAGTCCTGATAAAAATTATATATATTTCTTTTAAACCCTTTAATGTGTCATTTTTCACCGTAAATTCCATAATTAATTCTACAGGACTCCTTTTGACTTCTATCAGTTTCATAAAGTACTATATTAATTATAAGAATTTATTACAAAAATTTATCTGATTATGAGGTATAGAAGATACTGCAATAATTGCCAGACTTCAGAAATTAATATCAATTTATCGGGCCCTTAAATCAAAATTATGAGAAATGTACCATTCTCTATTTACTGGTAAAATTTGGGACAAAAACATTTCTAGGCAGTTTGTGGCCTTTTTTAGCTCAATTTTATAATAATTACCATTTTACCCCTGAACTCTGAAAATTGCACTTTAGTCCTTCAACTTTTCATAATTAAAAACCCATAACTTGTTTCTACTTCCATTTTGTACCATGGAACTTTTAGAATTTTCAGTTTAGTTCATCTCTTTCTTCAAAATGACCATTATGCCCTTGGAACTTTCTAAAATTATGATTTTACCCCTACTTGGGCTTAACATCGTAAATCATCCTTTTAAGGTCTTTATCTCAACCTTAGGCCTCTAACTAATCTCCTTTCTCTTTCTATGCCCAAGAGACTCTTATGAAGTCTCTAACTTATTTATATATTTGCCCATTGGGACTTTTACTATTTACATATAAGTCTATATACTTTTACTTATTTGCAGTTTATTCCCTAAAAAGCTCTATATATTTATGAGACTTCTGCCCAAAGGGGTCTGGTAGCTTACCTATTTCAAGCTATATACTGGGTTGTTAGGCCTACAAATTAGGATATAATATTTCTCCTCCCTTTAAATTAAATTTTGCCCTTGAAATTTCAAGGTTAAATCTCTATTTATACCTTGATGAAGAGTTTCTCTGAGGAGAATGTCTCTTTCATTTCATATGACTTTCTACTATTTTGCACCCTTTCATATAACTTCCCAGAGGTCACCTATCCGTAGGTTACTCTTGCATGAGCACGCTTAACTAAAAAATACTGATAAAAATCTGAAGCACTAGTGCTAATAGGCTCCAACCTTGGTACTTTATTATCTTAGATCCATATCGTCTCTCTTGGGTTATCTAGCTCTTATTCTCATTTACTTTAGCCTCATCTTAGGGATCTCTCTGTTCTTACTTAACCCCTTCTCATATCTCATGAATTCTTCTTCTTCTTTTCTTAGGCATATTACCTAAAGACTTATAAATACCTAGTACTCAAGACTGAAAACTTTAACTCTATTAATTTTAATTCTTTATTTGTGTAAGAAGATTTTGAGTTCAGTCCATAATAATAATAAGGCTATCTGAAATTAACATCATGGATACTCTTTTTTGTTATGAGTTAACCAACTTGTGAGGCTTCCCTACCCTAACCTTGCTCTTGGTAATTGTCTTTCCAAAGAAATACTGTACTTATAGCTCATTCTTTTTCTTTCCTTAGGCTAGGTCAACTGTGACCTCGAGATCTAACTACGATCTATTATAAGCCTCTTAGGATTTAACTACCACTTTAGAATTATATTCTCTATGAGCCATGCTAGGATCTAACTGCAACTAAAACATCCTTACTTTTGTATGTATTAGGAACCATTCAGTAGCATTTAGAACTACTTACAAGACCTTAGAAGTCCATTAGCTAAATCTGGAATTTTACTCTTCTTGGGTTACTGTTCATATGGTATTCCAGATTCGGCAGTGAATTTTGAAAAATCATAACTAATTCTAGAAAATTTGAAATTATGTGGTTTAAAAAGTTACTTGAAGATAACATCTTTAAATTTAAGGAAAAAATATTTTTTACACCAAATTATTAATCAATTAATATAGTTTATTCATAAAAAGTTATTGTTCATGTGGTCAAAATTTCTTAAAACAGATTTTGGTCCCTTACTTTGGAAAATTCGTTTTCTTTGTACAGACATTGAAATAAGGTATTCTTGGTGTCAAAATGAAGCTTGACATGTTAAATAAATGTCTGTAAAATTTCATACATTTACACTATCATTTACTATTTTTCATTACATCATGAACATTATTATTCAACTTGTCATATAACATCATTACACATAACACTTCTTCACATAACAGTTACACTATCCAATCCCTAAATTCTCTTCATGCTTCTTCATCCTCTTTCATAATTTATGAACCTGTTGGGATTTAGATTACATGGTTGGGGTGAGATTTCTGGGGAAATCTCAGTAGCAAACGGTACTAAATAATGCATGCATTAATGTAAATACTTGTGCTTGCTTGTGAAAGTGTTAACATTATATAAGGTGCATGCTTCCATGTAACATATGAAATACAATTGGCCAAATTAATCATAGAAATAGAGCTTCAATTATATACACAAGCAACACAATTCAGTACAGCCATAGCGCAACCAAGCATAACATTCAATACATATAGTTTAGGATAAGTTTACTACCTCACTTGCTTGATTTGTTTCACTTTAACCTTGCATTTTTCTTCTTACTTCTCTTTGATGTATGGCTACTTCCTTGGAATCCACAATCAAATCTTAAGATCACATAATCATCCATCCATTACAATAACCTTGTCTTGAACATTGAGCTCATTTAACTATATTAACTTTCCTTAATCTTAACTAATGGACTTGACCTTTAAATCAATTGATGTCTTGACTTTACCCTACACAATTTCATCTTTTGAATCCATTTATGAGCTTAGAATCATTAAATTCTAGCTCCTATACACAGTTTTGGACAGATTTGAAAAACATGCATAATTCTTCCAAAACTTCTCATTTTGATTCCAATGCTTACCATACTTGTTTATCTACTTTATCCCACACAACTTTTCATTTTAAAACCATTGGAAGCATCAAAATCATGAAATTCCAATCACTATTCATATAAGTGAACAATAACAAAGAAGAACTTCAAAAACTATAACTTGGGTTCCAATGTTTCCAATGTTCCAAACCTATCCAATCCTACACAAAATCATCATAAGAATTCAATGGAAGTATTAGATCATTGAAGGATCTCCCAAATATTGGGTAGCTGTCGTTAAACCGGGTAGAATACTTTATGAAATGGGCGGAGTCACAGAAAATATAGCCAGAAAGGCTATTGCAATAGCAGCATCCAAAATGCCTATACGAACTCAATTCATTATTTCGGCATAATAATGAGAACCAAAGGAGGGAGAAACTATGCGTTTTTGGGATCTACGTGCTCCCTGGTTAGAACCTCTAAGGGGTCCCAATGGTTTGGACTTGGACAAAAAGAAACAAAGTGACTTAGAGAAATCTTTTTTGTCGATAACCTCAGACCAATCAATCGAATATTGATTAATACGTAATCGATCGAACACTACTTTCCATGCCTCATTTCATAGGGAACCTCAAAGTGGCTCTATTTCATTATAGTCCATCCATATACTAATTCCATTCATTTAATATCCCTTTCTTTGGTGTCATTGAGATAAGAGATATCGTTTCACTCCTGTCTTATTTGTCAAAGAAAAATGGAATACGTTATAAAAGATTAATTAATCAGTTGGATATTCGAGAGCCACAAACTAATTAATTTGAAGAGTCATTTTGAATTATTCGATTTATTAGATATAGTAGCAGCCAAGAACATAAACCCCTAATTGCATGCATACTTGAATTCCAATTCTATTTCCACTTAACTTTAGCTTGTTTAAGCTCATCTAACTTATCTATAACATAAATTCAACACTTTCCTTATAATATGGTAGGACTTCCAGCAACCATTATGGAAGAGATGTTTCAATTAAACCACTTAAAACTAAGAGAAATCTTTTCATACCAAAGTCTAAGATTTAAAGAAGTAGCTACCTTGTTGTTGTTCCAAGTTTGCTTACTTCCTTAGCTTCAATTGAAATTTTGGCAGCACCTCCCCAAGCTAAAACCTAATGCCATTTCAAGGGAAGGGAGGGGATATTTATAGCCAAAACTTTGGCACTTTAGTCTCTTATCTCATTACTTTTCTTAATTATTACACACCCTTAATCCTTGCTTTCATTAGTTGGTTTTCTACTTAATTAAGCTTTATCTAATCTTTAAATTATTTTATTCCAATATATCACATGCTTCAACTCTTCTTCCTCTTAGGGCATACATGTGGCCAAATTTTAAAGTTATGTGGGACCCAAAATACATATCACCATGCCACCTATCCATTCATGAACTTTCCTACTTCTTGTCTTCTTTCTTTCTTTTTAAAAATCTGCATGAAATATTCATTAACCAAAAACCATGGACTTGGCGTATTGGGCTTCTTATGGGACACCATATTGCTTATATAAACTTTGTCACATGATTTATCAGGTATTTCCTTTATCGGGTATCCTAAATCACCATAATTTTTAAGATAAACTTTGTATAATTCTTTTTATGGTTCAGACATTTTTAGGAATTTATTCTACTACAAAATGAATTTTCTACAAAGTCTCATAATTTTTTGAGACCTAATAGTCTTGATAAAAATTCCATACGTTTTGTTTAAATCCTTTATCGGTGTACAAATTTACCTTGAATTCCACAATAAATTATACAGGACTTCTTTTTGACTTCTGTTAGTTTTATAAATTCTCATATAAATTATAAGAATTTACTTCCAAATTTCATCTGATTATGAGGTCTAGAGAATAGTGTATTAATTTTTTCTTTAGAAATTTATATCAATTTTTCGTGACCTTAAATCAAAATTATATATTGTGTCAAACTAATTAGAATAAGTTTCTCCATTTACTGGAAAAATTTGGGACTAACTTGGTTCTGGGCATTTTTGGGCTTTTTTCTGCTCAACTTTCAATAATTACTATTTTGCCCTTAAACTTTTAGAAATTATATTTTAGGCCCTCAACTTTTCATAATTACACTTAATGGACTAAAGTTTATGTCTACTTTTATTTTTTACCATAGAGTTTTTAAACTTTTCATTTTAGTCCCTATCTCTCTTCAAGGCCCATCTAACATTTATAATTCCTTCTAATCATTGTTACGATCCTTTCCAAAACTCTTTCCTCTATTAGTCTTATATAGATAGGGAAAAATTAGGATATGACAACAACCCTCCATAATCTACTGTGATTCCGTTGTACTGTATCCTTATCTCTAGAAGACCTAAAACTAATAGACCAAGTTAGAAGGTTAGCTACTTCCACTTAATTGGTAACTCAACTGATAAGTCTGCAGCAAGACTGATCATATAAGCCAATATTATCTATTAAGGTTTTACTCGTTTCTTCACTCAGGAATTCCTCTTCTCATTCTCAACTTTCATAACTTTGCTATATGTAGTACTGTAGAGAGCTACAGATGCTCTACCATGCATATAACTGCTATAGTCTATATATCTCATATGGTGGACATAGCTCTAACCTGAGCCGCACTGTCTATAATCATGGCTCTATCTCAAGAGCAATATGATTTTATTGCAAGAGTAATTTAGTTCTATTGTGAGAATGTTAACTTTCATTACATATATGCTTCTCTCTCTTAGAGTTGCATCATCTTTCATAATTGCATCTCATTTCATTCCATGTTCATAGCACATTATTGATGTATCTCATCCCTTCTGAAGGGATATGTCTTGAGTATTGTAATCATATAACTATAGGTATACCAGTAACATTTATCTCTAATCTCATTCTCTATCTAACTGACTATCATTGTCTTGTCTTAGATTCTCATTCTAATATTTGGAATTAACTAGGCTAACTATCTTATTTATCACTTTTTCTATTGCTTTATCATTACCAAGTTAAATTATCTAATTGTATGCTGTATAATATGGGAGCAGCATAACTGTCTCATCATATATACTCTACCCTGCATATAATGCGAAAGGGGAGTATTTATTCATTATAACATACTCTAACATGCATCATGTGCAAGGAGATGCAATCATTTAAGCATACTCTAAGATGTGTGTCACCATATGACAACTGTAAGGAGATGTAACTATTCATCATAACTTATGGCAACATAAGCCATATCATCACATAATTTGCTTCACTATCCATTGCACGGATACTGCAATTAAACAATTAACTAGGTAAATTTTAAAGCATTCTTTCCTCTATCACATTATCTGCTAGATCTTAATCATTTATTTAGGAATATGAAATAACTACTTTATATAACATAAGATACCACGTTACCCTCATACTATAAGGAATTGCAAGACACGCAGTAGAAATTAACTTAAATTTTTTTTCCATTCCCTGCTAGGATCTACCGTATATGTTTAAGTCAAGTGGAAAGAAGTATTACCCTCAGTATTCAGTCGTGACTTTCTCAGCTTCTGGTTGCGACATCCACAACTTCTTTCCGCAGCTCGTGATCTCTTTTTGATCGCAAGAAGTCGACGACTCAGGTTGGCTACCTCTACTGGTATCCACACGAACAGCGTTCTAACCATGAACGACGTGCTAGCGCCTCTTATCCCTCCAGGGCTTACTCAAGAATTCGTCCTCTCCGTCTCTATTTTGACAATTTTTTATCTGTATACCTTTTACGGATTCCCATTCACACTATTTTTTCTTTCCCAAACGTAGCTCCTAAATATCATATATATAGGATGCTATGCGTGTTACCATAGACTTGGATTTTTAGAATTAATCTTATATTAATTCAGAAATTAATACAATATCATATATTGTATAATTTGATAAGAAACTAATTAAATAAATAGTGTTTGTATTAAATCCATCCCACAGATTTAATTCACCCATTTATTTAATTTAAAATAAAGACAAGACAGAATTACATTTGATTTATTCTCATAAATCAAATTTGAGATATCATATCAATTTGAATTTCAAATTCAAACGTGATAGAGATTTAATTTTATGCTTATAAATTAAATCTTGTAAATATCTCTTATATGAGATATCATATCAATTTGAATTTTAAATTCAAACGTGATAGAGATTTAATTTATCCTTATAAATTAAATCTTGTAAATATCTCTTATATATAATATATATACGAATATAAATATAAATAAATATATACATCCACCATGGATCATTCATTGAATCTGGACATCATAGCTCGTGTTGGGCTGTTTTGTCTGTGACCCTCTAGGCCCATATGAAGTTGGCAGTGGGCCATTTACTATACTGACTTACAAGTCGCAAGCGGTCTCTAGCAAGACATCACGACTACCTAAATCATATGAGGATCGATGAACTATGTAACCTTTTATACAACCATATCATGTCCTTTTGTCACACGATATTTTGGTCATGGATGAGGCATGGAGAATGTCATCCTCCTATTCTTGATCATTACTTTCTCGATCCCTGAGTAGTCTGACTATAGAAATGGAGCTACCTTTCTATTGCAGTATGGCCATACATTTCTCAGACCCACTCAACGAGGGGCCCAGTAATATCTCTCTACGAATGTGAGAGACAAATTCATCTTGACCATTCACATTCCTCCGCACGAAAAACCACTAAGCCCGAACATAGTCTTTATGATCACTCGGTCAAAAATGACTTTTGACTAGGTCAAAGTGACATGGTTTGTATATGAGAGAAGCTTATGACTTAACCCATGCAGCTCTCTCATAGCAGGTCGGTCTAACACCTTGTACTCTTACATGTGCCTATGACTTTGATTTATATCTCTATACATCTTCAAAGTCATACTGGTCTTATTTCATCTCTGCTCTCGCATAGATGACCGACCAGGGACATTTAGGATAAGATCATGAGTTATCCAAGAATGGTCATCACAGTAAACATGCAAATAATATGATAACACAATTAATAAATTCATAAATCAACAATGTTCATAAGACAATGATTGGCCCCTAGGGCACTATTTCCAACAACCTCCCACTTGCACTAGTTACAATCATTAATTTGACTAATTCCCATTGTCCTAACATGACGCTCATGCTTTGCCTGCACAAGTGGCTTTGTTAGAGGATCAGCAACATTATCTTCTCCTGCTACTTTGCATATTTTTATATCACCTCTATCGTTGATTTCTCTGATGAGATGAAATCGCCTGAGTATATGCTTGGTCCTTTGATATGACCTAGGCTCTTTAGCTTGTGCAATGGCACCACTATTGTCATAGAGCAAAGTTATTGGATATATGATGGTAGGTATCACCCTTAGTTCTGTGATAAACTTCCTGACCCAAACAGCTTCCTTAGCTGCATTAGATGCTGCTATATACTCAGCTTCCATTGCAGAATCTGCTACAGTGCCCTACTTAGAGCTCTTCCAGCTTACTCCTCTATTATTAAGGAGGAATATATATCCAGGTTACGATTTTTGGTCGTCCTGGTTAGTTTAAAAACTCGCATTTGTGTAACCAGTTACACAGAGTTCGTCATCCAATCCACCATAGACCAAAAATAAGTCCTTAGTCCTTCTTAAGTACTTAAGGATATTCTTGACAGCAGTCCAATGGCCCTCACCAGGGTCCTATTGATATCTGCTAGTCATACTTAAGACAAATGAGATATCTGGTCGAGTACATAACATGGCATATATGATAGATCCTATAGCCGAGGCATATGAAACTTTACTCTTGCGACCTCGTTGATCAGATGTACTAGGACACAGATCTTTGCTGAGGTGAATACCATGAGACATGGGTATGAAACCCCTCTTTGATTCGTGCATACTGAACCTATGCAGTATTTTGTCTATGTATGTACTATGACTGAGTCCTAGAAGTCTTTTAGATCTATATCTATAGATCCTGATTCCTAGGATGTAGGTCGCTTCACCCAAGTCTTTCATCGAGAAAGACTTTCCTAACCAAGACTTGACAATCTGCAAGGTAGGAATGTCATTTCCAATAAGTAGGATGTCATCAACATAGAGTACCAAAAATACAACTGTGCTCCACTAACCTTCTTGTACACACAAGGTTCATCAATATTTTGAAGAAATCTAAACTCTTTGACTACTTCATCAAAATGATGATTCCAACTCTGAGAGGCTTGCTTCAGTCCATAAATGGACCTTTGAAGCTTGTACACTTTACCAGAGTCCTCTGAACACACAAACCCTTTAGGTTGTGTCATGTACACATCCTCAATGAGCTTTCCATTAAAGAAGGCTGTCTTGACGTCCATCTGCCATATTTTATAGTCATAATATGCTACTATGGCAAAGAGGATTCTGATTGATTTGGCCATTACAACTGGGGAAAAGGTCTCATCATAGTCCACACCATGAGTTTGAGTAAATCCTTTTACAACCAGTCATGCCTTGAAGACATTTACATTGCCATCTATATCAGTTTTCTCCTTAAAAACCTGCTTGCAGCTGACAGTTTTTACACCTTCAGGTGGGTCGACTAAGGTCTAAACCTGATTATCGTATATGGATTGCATCTCAGACTTCATGGCATTAAGCCATTTTTTAGAGTTTAGTCCCACTATAGCTCCTCGATAGGTAGTAAGCTCATTATGCTCAATGAGCAACACATCACGACTGTAAAAAAATCAAAAATTCATATCTTTGAGGCTGAAGTCGTGTCCTATTAGATTTCTATGGACCTTGCGTGACTTCAGGAGTCTCAACAACTTGTTATGAGTCTTCTTTATTTTCCATCTGTAGTTTTGTGGTATCTTGTGGCTCTCGAACTTCTTCAAGGTGTACCTTTCTCCCACTGGTTCTTTTAGAGATAAATTCTCATTCGAGAAAGATACCATTTCTGACAAAAAAGACTTTATTATCAGCAGGGTTGTAGACATAGTATCCCTTGGTTTCCTTAGGATATCCCACAAAAAGGTACTTTGAGAATTTGGGCGCTAATTTGTCTGAGGCTTGTTGCTTAACATAGACCTCGCATCCCCAAATCTTGAGAAAAGATAAACTAGGTGTCCTCCCAATCCATATCTCATACGGCATGGCCCTAAAAGGAGGGTGGAAGATCTATTTGACTCATCATAGATTGAAGCATATCTAATAGTGTTCGATTCCTCTGTTCAGAAATGTCATTCCATTGTGGTGTCCCTGGAGGAGTCAATTGTGAGATTATCCCACAACTCCTAAGATGATCAATGAACTGTTGACTCAAATATTCACCACCCTAATCAGATCGAAGGGCTTTAATTATTTTGCCAAGCTGGTTTTGTACTTTATTTTGAAATATTTTGAACATTTCAAAAGATTCGGATTTATGCTTTATCAGATAGATGTACCCATATCTGCTAAAATCATCTATGAATGTTATGAAGTATGAATAACCTCCTCTGGCATTTGTGTTCATCGGTCCACACACATCTGTATGTATGAGGCCCAATAAATCAGTGGCCCTCCTACTGTGCCTAGTGAAAGGTGACTTTGTTATCTTTCCTAATAAGCAAGACTCACAAGTGTCATATAATTCAAAATCAAATGACTTGAGAAATCCATCTTGATGGAGTTTGGAAATGCGTTTCTCATTTATGTGGCTCAGACGACAGTGCCAAAGGTATGTCAAATTCAAATCGTTTGATTTGACCCTTTTGGCGGTTATGTTATAGATATTTCCATGATTGGGTTGTTCCAAATTTAATATGTAATGATCAACATGCAAATCACCATGAGCATAGAAAATATCATTACGATAAATAGAACATCTACTATTCCCAACAATGGAAGTGAAACCTTCTTTATCCAAATAAGAAAGTGAAACTATGTTACTACTTAAAGCAGAAACATAATAACAATTGTTCAAAACTAACAAAAGCCTAGTGGGAAGAACTAATTCATAAGTGCCTACAGCTAACGCAGCAACCCCTTCTCTGTTTCTAACTCGTAGGTCAACTTCACCCTTTTTCAGCTTCCTACTGTCCTTTAGTCCCTGCACATTTGTACAAATGTGAGAACCACATGCAGTATCTAATACCCATGTGATGGAAGTAGAAAGATGAATGTCTATAACATAAATACATGAAGCGATAGCCCCGCTATCATTCTTGTTCTTTTTCAGATCTTCGAGGTAGAGTTTGCAATTCCTCTTCCAATGACCAGGTTCATTGCAGAAGAAGCAGACTCCTTCCTTCAGAGGCTTTGCCTTCTTTGGTGTAGGCTTGGTTTTGGGCTTTCCTGACTCTTTGGTCTTACCTGATGAGCCATGACCCTTCCCCTTGCCTTTGCCTTTCTTTTTCATACCCTTTCCTTTCTGAACCATCAAAACAGTACTGGGCTTCTTCTTAAGACTCGGATCAGCAGTTTTAAGCATCCCATACAGTTCAGAAATAGATTTCTCCATGTTGTTCATGTTGTAGTTCATGACAAATTGGTCATAACTTTCCGGGAGTGAGTTCAAGACTAAATTTGTAGCTAACTCCTGGCTCATGGGAAATCCAAGCCTCTCAAGGTGATCAATGTACCCTTTCATCTTTAAGACATGAGTACTGACTGATGCACCTTCAGCCATCTTGCAGGAATGTAAGGCTTTAGTGGTCTCATACCTCTCTTGCCTTGCCTGTTGCTGGAACATTTCCTTGAGATGCATAATCATCTCATAAGCCTCCATGTGTTATAGATCTCTTTGGAGCTCCGAAACCATGGTGGCTAGCATCAAGCATCCCACATCGACAGAGTCTTCCTTATGCTTTGTGTAAGAATCTCTCTAAGCTCTAGGAGTATTGGCTACTGGCTCCTCAGGAATGGGTTGATCTACGACATGTGCCTTTCTTTCCTACTTGAGAACAATTCTCAAGTTCCTAAACCAGTCAAGAAAGTTTGTCCCATGGAGTTTGTCCTTCACAAGGATAGATCGCATCGATAATGTAGCAGTATTACTAGTCGTTATGATTCTACAATTAAAATATGCAATTGAATTAGTAATCTCCTACTAAATAAACAACCCTCAATGCAATAGTTAGTGGGCTAAGATCCATATTTAGCTCAAACTTAAGTCCACTTTGGTAGGACGCTTAAATTAAGTTATTTAGGTAGGTAACACCTTTACCAATTACATCAAATGTAACTCTTAGATGTTCATGGGATTCTATCATCATATGATCTGGCATGTTTTTAATCCCATATAATGGCTTGAGACCCAAAACCCTTTTGTTAATCTCAATTAAGTCAAACGATAATAAACATGTGAGAGTAGCACCATTACTCTTAGTTATCTCCCCAAGATAACTCAAATGCACCCACTTTGGCGGAGTCCACAATTGAGCGATCGAGGTTTTGACAAGTGTTCATAAATTGACGGCATTATGACTTAAGATTTTATTTAGAGGGCTTAATTTAACTATATGGTTTATAAGAATGCATGTTTCTCAGTTTGTATCTCATACAAGTAATATGTATGTGCTGATATAATCATAAGATGCATAATTTAAACGTGATACAATATGGCTCACCTATCCTAAGTCTACTCAAGCCAATGAGAGGAGCTCTCTAGTAAGAAAAGGGAAATTACATATAGAAATATCTTTTAACATTCGAGGGGAGTGAGATGAGAAGAGAAGGTACATTAAGAGTATATAGAGGAAGGCACAACAAGCAGGCCTTATTTAAAAAATTACAACATTTGTAATATAGAGCCATATTGTTCATCATACCCAAACATTCAAGAATCAATATTCAGATTTAATTGAAGGGCAATTAATGTTTCAAAACTAAAATATTCACAAAATAGTATATGTTACGGTTATGTTGCGCTACGAACAGGTAGCCACGGCGGTCCCTCTAGCCGGTTAGCAGGCGGGGTCTAGTGGCAGCGCCCTGGGAAATTTTTTTTGTTTCATAAATAATCACAAATCTGAATTTGGTTTTCTTAGACCCCATCTGTGTTAATTGATCAAATCAAAATGTATCACCACCGATTTCAATTCCCTTTTAGATTCCTTTTATGTCATACATAACATGGATCCCTTATATGTCACATATAAAATGCATATTATATGATCAGCTACGACTAACACATATCATATGAATCAACAATCAAACCTAACTTAAACATAAAATGGCATGGCTCTGATACCACTGTAAGGAATTGGAAGACACGTAGCAGAAATTAACTTAAAATTTTTTCTATTCCCTGCCAGGATCTACCGTATGTGTTTAAGTCAAGTGGAAAGAAGTATTGCCCTCAGTATTCAGTCGCGACTTTCTCAGCTTCTGGTTGCGATGTCCACAGCTTCTTTCCGCCGCTCGTGATCTCTTTTCGGTCGCAAGAAGTCAACGACTCAGGTCGACTTCCTCCACTGGTATCCACACGAACAGCGTTCCAACCATGAACAACGTGCTAGCGCCTCCTGTCCCTCTAAGGCTTACTCAAGAATTAGTCCTTTCCATCTCTATTTTGATAGTTTCTTATCTGCAAACCTTTTGCGGATTCCCATTCATACTATTTTTTCTTTCCTAACCGTAGCTCCTAAATATCAGATATATATGATGTTATGCGTGTTACCACATACTTAGATTTTTGGAATTAATGTTATATTAATTTTGAAATTAATACAATATCATATATTGTATAATTTGATAAGAAACTAATTAAATAAATAGTGTTTGTATTAAATCCGTCCCATAGATTTAATTCACCCATTTATTTAATTTAAAATGAAGATAAGACGAAATTACATTTGATTTATTCTCATAAATCAAATTTGAGATATCATATCAATTTGATTTTCAAATTCAAACGTGATAGAGATTTAATTTTATCCTTATAAATTAAATCTTGTAAATATCTCTTATATGAGATATCATATCAATTTGAATTTCAAATTCAAACGTGATAGAGATTTAATTTATCCTTATAAATTAAATCTCATAAATATCTCTTATATATAATATATATATGAATATAAATATAAATAAATATATACATCCACCATGGATTATTCATTGAATCTGGACATCATAGCTCGTGTTGAGCTATTTTGTGTGCCACCCTGTAGGCCCATATGAAGTTGGCAGTGGGCCATTTCCTATGCTGACTCATGACTACCCAAATTATATGAGGATCGATGATCGATGTAACCTTTTATACAACCATATCATGTCCCTTTTGTCACACGAAATTTTGGTCATGGATGAAGCATGGAGAATGTCATCCTCTTATTCTTGACTGTTACTTTCTCGATCCCTGAGTAGTCAGACTATAGAAATAGAACTACCTTTCTATTGCAGTATGGCTATACATTTCTCAGACCCACTTATCGAGGGGCCCAGTAATATCTCTCTACGAATGTGAGGGACAAATTCTATCTTGACCATTCACATTCCTCCGCACGGAAAACTACTAAGCTCGAGCATAGTCTTTATAATCAGTCGGTCAAAAGTGACTTTTGACTAGGTCAAAACTGAGCGTTTATCATGTAGGAATCCATGATGATCTCAGGTAAAAGGGCATAGTGATATGGTTTGTATATGAGAGAAACTTATGACTTAACCCATGCAGCTCTCTCATAGCGGGTCGGTCCAACACCTTGTACTCTTACATGTGTCTATGTCTTTGATTTATATCTCTATACATCTTCAAAGTCATACTGGTCTTATTTCATCTCTGCTCCCGCATAGGTGACCGACCAGGGATATTTAGGATAAGATCATGAGTTATCCAAGGGTATAGACTCAATTTCCAACACCTACTAGGGTATGGACTCAACCCTTCACTACTCTATCTGACTCTTGATCATTACTCTTTCTTAAATAGGGGAGTGTTTTTATCTTTTAAACTGTGGCTACCTTTATCTCTCTATACATCATAAACCTTATTTTTAATGTTGCATACGTCTACCACTCTATTGAACTTTTGCAACTACCTGGAAAAAATTCTATCTTTATAACACATAATTCAATCTATGAATTAACTTCTCAGTCATTCAACTCTCACTGTGTATGTGGATAAACTCAGATAAATATTCACCAAAGGGTTCCTCTTTCCCTACTCTAACACTTAGCCTCACATTAATCTCTATGTAACTAAGAGTAATGCTTCTCATAAAACTACTCGAGAAAACTTGTCAAGTGAACGGATCAACCTCTGTCTCTATATAGTAGCTTCTGCATCTCTTTACTATCTCTTAACTTCTTCTATCTATATATCAGTCCCAGTCTTTTCTTGACCAGACTATAGTTCCTTTCTGGTCTTTTCTTGATCCTAGCGGACTTGAGTCGTATGGATCTCATTCATTATCTACTATTATTATTTATGCTTTCTAGGGTGCTCTACCCTAGGTATTCTATGTTACTATTTCTTCATGATGGGGTTTCTCTATTTTGGAAACATTAACTCTCTATCTATTAACCATTATGTCTCTAACCTTAGACCATATGCAAGGATTATTCCTAAGCAAATCTCAATCTAATTCCTAATTATTATATTCAATAAAGATTAGCTAAACAAAGTATTTCAATGTAGATCTACTCCTAATGATTACATGTAGGATCTACTTATGAACATTTTCTTAAAATGTATCTTAGTACCTCATACTATCTGGATTGGTCATGCCTTATACCAATCCTCTCTAGCTGATGAGCTTCAGCAAGTTGACACCTTCATTCTCATTATTGCCATAACATTAAGTTTCTGTGTATCCTATTCATGACTTGAGCATTAACTAGTTACAATTCACGTTCTTTGTGAATCTCTATCATAACCATCTCAATCTACTCATCATGACTAGATAACTCTGTGTTCTTAGGTCACAGCCAAAGGTCTTCTCCTATTGCAACCTAAATATATCTTTATCTAAACATTATCTTCCTAAGATTCCTTATCTGAATCCAACTTTAAGTAGTTAACCAATCATCTAGGGAGGGAATCTTCTTGGTTCACTTAAGATTCAAACTCAAGTGATACTAAGTTTCCCACTAAGTACCCTAACCTTAACATAATGTTAACATCTTAGGTTTAGGGTCTGGGAATTATTTTATCTGACGCCAGAAACTTTGTTCTAAAACCAAAATATAACATCCTTACTTTTGTACGTCTTAGGGACTATTCAGTAATATTTAGAACCTCTTACATGAGCTTTGAAGTCCATTAGCTAAATTTAGAATTTCACTATAACAAATTACTGTTCATACAATATTTCCAAATTTAGTAATGAACTTTAAAAAATCATAATTAATTATACAAAAATTGAAATGTAGTGATTCAAAGAGTTAGGTGAAGCTAACATAATAAAATTCAAGGGAAAAATAATTTCTTAGACTAATTTACCAATCAACTGAGTCAACTCTAATGTCAAATTTTATTGTTCATTTGGTCAAAAGTTCTGAAAATAGATTCTGGTCCCTGACTTTTGAAAATTTGTTCTCTTTGTACAGATATCAAAATAAGGCAAACTTGGTGTCAAAATGAATCTTGGCATGTTAGCTAAATGTACTAAATAGTGTATGCATTAATGATAACATTCATACTATCTAATCCTTAACTTCTCTTCACACTTCTTCATCTTCTTTCATTATTCATGAACCTATTGGGATTGGGATTACATGGATAGGGTGAGATTTTTGGGGAAATCTTAGTATCAAAATCATGAAATTTATCTTTGAATTATAATGCTTTCAAGGTTCCAAACCTATTCAATCCTACACAAAATCATCTTCTAAACTCAATGGAAGTATTAGATCATTGAAATTCCATCTCCCTCTATCAAGAATAGTTTAGACCAAAAGGTCTCTTTCGTGACAAAGTTAAGAATATTAACTTGATTCAATAACTAATCATCTAAATCAACTTATCTAAATATTAATCACATAGTTCTAGCTTTAATTTCTTATTCATTCTTTCATCTATAGTTTTGGACAGCATATATACCCTAGATAAATCTCACTTTTGTTACATTAAAACCACAAGTTCAAGCCTCCAAACAAAAAAAAAAGTTAGGATAGATTACTTACCTTAAACCCTAGCTAGCTTGAACTTTGGGTTCCTTAAGTAGCACCTCCCTAAGGGTTCCTTATGCCACAGTTTTGGGTAGCTTAGGGTGGGGTATTTATAGACTTGAAGACATGGAAATGAATAGCCAAGATCACTTTGTGCACTATTTGATCTAATGGCTCACATTTACTCTTGGATCAAGCTTGCCCTAGAAGCCAAAATTGAGATAAGATCACATGCCAAAAATCCTTCTCTCCCTCCTTTCTTGATGCCATGTATGCTACCTTGTGGGGCCCACCATATGTAAACCCTAATCTTCTTTCTGAAGCTTCCTTAATTTCTTTTCTTTTCTTTTACAAAAATTAAAAAATTATCCATTATTTGACTTGGGCTCCAAAAAAACTTTTAGGGCTCATTGGGCAACTGTATGATACCATTATTGGGCCTTTCTTGGTTCCAATTTCTAATTGGCACAAATCCCAAGGCACTTCTTATATCAATTTCCTTAAATGATCCTAATTTTTCAGATAAATTATAATAACCTCTTTTATTAATTATTACATTTTTAGAAATTTATTCTAATATAAAATAAATTTTCTCCAAAGTTTCATAATTTTCTAACACCCAGAAATCTTGATAAAAATGACATATATTTCTTTTAAACCCTTTATTGGTGTCTTTTCTCACCGTAAATTCTATAATTAATTTTACATGACTCCTTTTTAACTTCTATTAATTTAATAAATTATTATATTAAGTATAAGAATCCATAACAAAATGTTTTCTGATTATGATGTATGGATGATACTGCAATAATTGCCAGAAATTAATAGCAATTTATCGAACCCTTAAAATAAAATTATGAGAAATATGCTTGGCCTAATTTTCATTCTCTATTTACTGATAAAATTTTGGACAAAAATATTTCCTGATAGTTCGGGGCCTTTTCTGGCTTAATTTTCTAATAATTACATTTTGCCTCTAAACTCTTAAAAATTGCACTTTACTCCCTCGACTTTCTATAATCATACTTAATGGCCCATAACTTATGTGTACTTCCATAACTCGTGTCTACTTTGAGATAAAGAAAAAAATATGAAAGAAGAAAATTTAAGTATGTTAGGAAACTATAAATGAAGATAAATAAAATAAAATAAAGATATACAAAATAAATAAATTCTTACCATGTAAAGAAAAAATGAGGAGGAGGAGAAGAGAAGAAGAAATTTTAAAGAAAGAGATGAATAAGAGAGGGAGGAAAAATATGGGAGTGAATGAATGATGGGGTAAAGTGTATTTATAGAGGTATGTGAAGGATTTTTAGCAGTTTTGTGCATTTTGTAACGGTTTTTATTGCCGTGACAATTTCTAGGGCTTCTCTGAACCATTATAAAGTCTAAAACTTTAATTTTTAAAAAATTGAACCAATTTTGATTTATTTGTACATATTTAATTTTATAAAATATATTATTACATGAGTGATAGAGATCATTGAATATGTTATTCTTGATCATCATCCTGTGTGAAAGTATAAATTTAAAAAAGTTATTGTTAAGATTATAACATAATATATTGAGGAAAAAGTTTAGTACCAAATAATTTAATAAAAGACATACTTGACAATGACTAAATTATCATCTTATTGAGGGAAGAAGTCTTCAAAATTCGTCAGTTGGAAGGGCTTACTGTCATAAGTAATGTAATCATCACCCATGTCATACGACCATATTCTAGTCTTTATGCTTCTCGTCTTGGACATAGTAAACCTCGTGTGCCTCGGAGGAAAGAATATATAGCTCGTCATCTTCAGGTTCCCTCGTATGAATAAGTCTGAGAAATTAACAGAGGTGATGCCCAAGTGGTTAGTGGTGAGTCCTCATGAAGTTGTTATATTTGCCCAGAAGCACTTGAACAAAGTTATAGTGTAAAGCTAGTAATTTAACTTAACGATGTCAATAAGATTTCCATAGTAAGTGATGCCTCCAAAATGAATGTTGAAGTCACTATTGCTAGCATAACATCTCATCCCACATGTGCCATAATCTCTAGAGTTTTGTGTCAACAATCCTTGATGATCACATGTAACTATACATAACTTGAACCCATTGACATTATATGTTGTATACCTTCTTGCATGGTCTAACAGACTGAGGGAAAGGATCTTGAGTTCATCTACGTACGGGCTGACCTCATTACGTATTCAACTTGTGAACCATCCTAGGAACTTACTGTAAAATTTCTTATCAATATCAGCGAAATGTGCGTGTCCTCGTAGCTGCTACTTGAGATAATTTTTAAACTCGTTATAATGAAGTGTAATTTGTTAGACTTAGTGAGGAATGTATATAAAGTGTAAAAGTTGGTGAGCACATAATACTTACTGCATGAAGGGTTCAGCTTGGTTGCAGTTTATCAAATACACCTATGTACTTGTAGTTTCTTTATGGGAGTGAGTGTAAAGAATTCACATCCTCCAACTAACTTTTGCAAAGGAGGAATTATAGTTGATGTGGAAGGACTAGGAGGACAATCATCAATACGACGAGGTCTAGTAAAAGATGTCTCTATGTCATCATCAAAGTTCCTTGAAAAGAATTAAGACCCAATCTCCAAAATAACCTTACACTCTTAAACCCTCTGGCCACGCCTTATTTCTAACATATGATTTTAATTTTTCCAAGTACCTGCAGGTGAGTATTTCATTAATAATTTTGAACAATCAAAATAAAAACTAAAATAAAAAATTATCGAATAAAAAATCATTTGGTACCTCTCTATAGGGTACACTACTAGAAAAATACTTATCACGACGTTAACTTATGCCGATTAAAAGAAAAAATGACATATAAAAAGGTGTTGGCATGTTCATGAATAAGTCACATTTTAAAACTTTTTTCACGCAGTTGTATTTAAAAATCAATTTTACGGCGATTTTAGTAGAAAACTGCAGTTACAGTTCCAGCGAAATTTCAAAAACCCTCGCTCGGAGTACACTTTTAGTTTCACTTTATCATAACCTTGTATGTTCTATTGCTCTATTGAACCATGATAGATTGCATGAATGTCATTTCTCAGCATTTTTCTCCTATTTTTGGTTCCTATCTTCATCGATAACGTTATTCTCCATAATCTCTATCATCTTTCTACATAATCTTGTCGTAACTCAATATTTAACTTTGTTATTTACTTATTTTTCTTGCTTTTTTAGTTGTTTGTTATTTATACTTTGTATTAAAGACATGATTTTTTTTAGTTTTGGTTTGTTATATTGGTTCCTATTTGTTTGTGGGTGCGTTTTTCAAATTTTCTAAATCTTTGTGTTTTTATCAATTGTTCTGTTGTTTAATTTGTTTATTATAAACTCTAATATATATTGTGCGCTATGTTACCTTGCTAAAGATTTCATTTTTATAGTTTTGGTTTGTTAACTAGCTTATAAAAAACATTGGTTCCTATTTATTTCTTATTTGGTGAATTTGGTTACCATTTGAGATTGTTTACATTTAAGGGAACAATAGATTATAACTGGACAATAGCTAATAGAACTACTAAAGAATATGAAGATGTAGTAGAAAGGTTTCTTGTATTTATTGATAGAATGCTTTGAAGAAAAGGGATAGGTTATTCTTGTAACACCTGAATTTTCCTATATCTTAGGGACCAAATGGTAGCATCTGGAACCACTTATAATTAAATTTATACCTAGTCCAAGAATGTCGATGGTAGAAAAAATCTAGACATTAGATTTCATGACATAAAACATATTCTACAATTTTACAAAAATTAAATTATGGAAACAATCTAGTTTTTAGGAAATTTGATCGGGTTGGCACTGGATTAGACTGAATTTTCCCAAGTAACTCTTTCTCCTTTGGAAGATGCCACACATGGCCTTAAATGGTGACATAGATGATGTCACAATTTGGCTTGGTGGGCAAGACAACTTTAAGGTGAAATCTTAGTCATTAGATCAAATAGTGCACAACGCAATCTTAGCATCCATATCCTAGACTCTGGCATCCATCTTATAGCTCATCCTTTCTAACTTCACTTAATGCTTTGCAATAAGTTCATCTAGAACCTTTTGTAAATTATCTCTGTATACTATGTGTATGGAGGGTGCATTTCTTCTTCAAGAGGTGAAGCCAAAAAAGTCTTTGCTTATCATTTTGTTGGGGGTGCCTCTCACTCGATTTGGGTGATCAGGGGTCCCAATAGTTGTTTCCAAGATGTACATTCCTTTTTTAGGAATGAAACACCCTTAGGATGCCTATTACTCAGTGCATCATACAATATATACAAGTTACCAAGTTAAAAAAACTAAAAAGCAAGTAAAAGTATAAATTCTTAATATTTAAATTAATTACTTACAATCCTCTCAGTAGCTGTAGCAGCCTCTAGAGTGATGTATTGTCCTTTCTTCACCCTCATAGCCTTCTAACTTTGTTGGTGAGATGGATGCTGGATGGATGAAGAAGGGTCTGATGCAGTTGCTTGTTGGGCAGTATGCAACTACTCTTGCATTATTTTCCCCTCAAACACACTGTACCTCCTCAAGATATATAATGGTGGTACACATTATTCTTGGCTATTTCTTGATTTGTATTACAAATAACTTATGAAAATAAAATAAAGTTAGATTAGTTGATTAAAATATACATTCATTACTAACTAAGTTAATTAAAATGTAAGTTTACAGCACACATCAAACTTTATAGTAGCCTCTTCCCGACGTTGACGAAACAATGTCCAAGCTTTATCACTAGTAGGTTTATGAATGATGAAAGAGGATGATGAAGCATGAAAATAAGCTAGGGATTAGGTGGTATAAATGTTATGTGAATAATTGTT
This sequence comes from Leucaena leucocephala, assembly GCA_037074615.1. Taxonomy (NCBI): domain Eukaryota; kingdom Viridiplantae; phylum Streptophyta; class Magnoliopsida; order Fabales; family Fabaceae; genus Leucaena; species Leucaena leucocephala. The sequence continues at coordinate 6,085,775 of CM073527.1, forward strand.
ATATGTAATGTTACGATATGACCAATATAAATAGTGATGGTCATGAAGTAATGAAAAATTGTAAATGATGAATTAATTGTATAAAATTTTATAGACATTTAGTTAACATGTCAAGATTTATTTTGACGCCAAGAACACATTATTTCAATGTCTGTACAAAGGGAATGAATTTTCTAAATTAAGGAACAAGAATATGTTTTTCAGAATTTTTGACCAAATGAACAATGATATTTGACAAATAAAATGTATTAATTGACTAAGTATTTGGTCTAAAAATTATTTTTTCCTTAAATATCAAGATGTTATCTTCACGTAGCTTTTTGAACCACTTTATTTCAATTTTTTTAGAATTAATTATAATTTTTTGAATTTTGTCGTCTAATCTAGAAACCATTTGAATAGTAACTTGAGAAGAGTAAAATTTCATATTTAGCTAATGGACTTCTAAGGTCTTGTAAGTGGTTCTAAATACTACTAAATGGTCCCTAAGATATACGAAAATAAGGATGTTTCAGAGATCATAATAGAGACTATCAAACCTTTCTTGAAGGTTTTGTACTTGAAGGGATAGCTCTTCAACCTATTTTGCGAAATTGTCCATTCAGTTTATCAATTCTTCTAGACGTTTAAGGAGGTTTGAAAAGGTTGAAACATGCATCGGGTTAGGGAGATAATACTTGTCCTCAAAATCATCACGAGATCTTTTCTGTGAATGGGAAAGAGAAGAGCCTGAAAAGGACGCTATTTAAAAAAATGAAAAAGAGAGTAAGACAGACGATACAAGGAAACAGATTGAGGATGAAACATCCTACTTTTAACCCCTTAGAGTACACATTTGGAAGCTTATTTAACTAATGAAAACTTTATATTGGCCCAAAATTAAAAATTTTCATTTAAGACCTCGGGTATTGTTCATTACTTATTTTCCAGGTTAACAATCTAACTATGAAAAATCATAAATAATTATAGAAAAATTGTATGGAGTTTGTTTAAAGCTCTTATTAAAGTTATTCATTGTTATTTAACAGGAAAAAAAATATAAAATTGGTCATTTGCTTGCCCAGTCAATACAGTTAAATGATTACTTTTTATTGTTTATATGGTCAATTCTATAACTTCTAGATTATAACACTCAAATTTAGAAATTCATTTCTCTTAGTAAACACATTCAATTAAGGCATTTTACCTATAAATTTAAATCTTATGATGTTTATTACATGTCCACCAAATTTCATGGATTAATTCAATCATTTGTAGGGTCAAACTAAAGCCATAACAAACCTACTTTAGGACGTACATTTTTACCATTACCTCGTTATTTCATAATTCTAATAAATCATTCTAGCATGCTTAAACCTTCCTCTTGGCTTTCCATAAATTCATATATATCATATATACATGCCATAATTGTTTCATACATATCCATCACAAAAGTTGGCACATTACATAATAATTACATAAATGGAAAACCATACATCACACGCTAGAATATCAAATTTCTCCATTTTCCTTCTTCTATTGTGTATTTCTCCTTCAAGCATAGGTCTTCCATCATAGTTGACCTATTATGGTTTGTTATAGGAGGGTGACATTTAAGAAAATCTAAGTAGCAAATATTACCAATCATTGCATACAAGATGAGTGCAAGTGCATGACATGCTTGCTTGTTGTAATTCATGCTTATCAAAATGACATATGTGCATGCTCCATGTTTCATACAATATATAAATGGCCACTACAATCATAGAAATAGAGCTTCATCCATTCATATATGCACCACATAATCAAGCAAATCAATCAACATACATAATCATTTACATCAAGTACACAAATAGGGTAAGTTTACTACCTTAAACATAAGCTTTATTCCTTATTCTTGCACTTGCTCCCTAGGCTTCCAACCATGAATACCTTTGGTCAACCACTTTCCAACATCCTCTTGGATGTATCAAGGTCCTAAGCATATTCACATTCATCACATAATTCACTAGGACCATGAACTCAGGCAATGTTCAAGACTATCCTTCTTAAACTCTTAACTTTTTACTTTAACTTTAGGGATTTCTATCCATCTTTCTAAAAATTATTCCCATAGGTCAATTGTAACACCTTACTTTTGTACATCTTAGGGACCATTCGGTAATATTTAGAACCACTTCATAACCTTTGAAGTCCATTAACTGAATCTAGAATTTCACTCTTCACAAGTTACTATTCATATGATATATCCATATTCGGCGATGAATTCAACAAATTATAATTAATTCTTGAAAAATTGAAATGAAGCAGTTTAAAAAGCTACGCGAAGATAACATAATAAAATTTAAGAAAAAAATACTTCCTCAGACCAATTGACCAGTCAACTTTTACATCAAAAATTACTATTCACTTAGTCAAAATTTATGGAAAACTGTTTCTAGTCCATACTTTTAAAAATTTCATTCTCTTTGTACAAATATCGAAATAAGGTATTCTTAGTGTCAAAATAAAGCTTACATGTTAACTAAGTACTGGTAAAATATTGTATATTTATTTGATCACTAACTATTTTTAATTACAGCAACTACCATACTGCTTTTAAGTATACATCACATGTTACATAACACTAAGTTACAATCAATCATGCCATCTATCCCCTAACTCTTCTTCTTGCATCTTCATCTTCTTTCATCTTTAAGGAACCTGTTGGTGTTGGAGTGACATGAAGGGGGTGAGATTTCTGGGAAAATCTTAGTGGTAAACAGAAACTAAACCATGTATGCCACTCAATGCTAGATATTAACATGTGTGTACTTAGTGATCATGCTTGCATAATGATATCTCTAAATGATTCCATGTTTCTTAAATTATAACATATGGCCATAGTATTAAAAGAAATAGAGTATAACTCAATCATACATGCTTCACATAATGAAAGTAAGCATCAAACACATCAACATCTAAGCAAGTAAAGTATACAAGTTAGGTGAGTTCACTACCTCTATTCCTTGCTTTTCCATACTCTTTTCCTTCCATCATTGTCTTTGCTTTGTGATCCTCTTTATGACAATTATCCAGGCCGAACATAACATAATAATATACTTATCATAATCTATTTCCAACTTGGTCTCAACTTTCTAAACCAATAACTCTATCTTTCTTTAATTTTGGTTAATTGCTTTACCCTTTGAATTAAATTATGCCTTGACCATATCCCACACAATTTTGCCTAAGGAATTCAAATATGAAGTCAAAATTAACAAATTCTAACTTCTCCTTAGTGCACTGTCAGAACAGAACCGTGGTAGCAAGGGTTCTTTTTCAAAAATTTAACTTTTGATTTTAATGCTTTCAACTCTTGTACCTTAGCTCAATCCTATACAATTTCACCTTATGGACTCATTGGAAGCATCAAAAGTATAAAAATCAACTTCCTTGTTACTGTTTTAACACAAGCTGAAAGGTCTCACAAAGTGGGAAAATAGAAACTACATAATTCATTCAAGCAATAACCATCAATCTAAGCTTGCCTAAGTCTTAATGTCATGTTTCTAACTTCAATTTCTTCGTTCCCCAATATTATATAGTTCTGGAAAGCATTATAACACAGGGAATATCTCACTTTTATTCTATTAAAATCCTAGATTCAAGCCTCCAAATTAAAGAAAAATAAGTTAGGATAGTTTGCTTACCTTAACTCTTAGCAAGCTTGAACTTTGGTACCTTATATCTCTTCTCTTCTTGCTTGAGTTTCCACTTGAGCAAAACCTCCCTAGTGTCTCCCAAACTTGGTGCAAAGTGAAGGAAAAGAAGGGGTATTTATAGACTTGAGAGGTGGTGGATAGATGGCTAAGATTACTTCTAGCACTATTTGATTCAACTGTCCATAATCAATCTTGAAACTTCGCTTGCCTACCAAGTTTTGATAGCATCATCCATGACATCATCAAGGGACACCTAATGCACCATGTGGCATTTTCTCATGATGGAAGAAGAATCTAGAAAAATTTCAGTCCAATCCGATACTGGCTCGGTCCAATTTCCCAAAACCAGACTATTTTCTAAATATAATTTTTCTGAGATTCCATAATATATTTTCTATCTTAATTCTAGTATTCAGATTTTTTTTCTACCATTGATATTCTTGGACTATGTCTAAACTTAATTACTACTCCCTTTGCAAATTACCAAAATGCCCTTCGTTCTTCTTTATTTACTTTAATAACTCTAAGGACATTCTCATCTTTATCACTAACGTATTCCATGACCCCGATCAACTATTCTGAGAACCCTCCTTGACCATTAGACTTTGGTCAAATGACCAAATTGCCCTCCATTTATCTCTTGCTCATTGGTATAACATAATGGCATTTTTGTAATTTTATATTTTCAGGGTCTTTATTAGCACTATCCCACAGACCTATATGAAAGAATCATTGGGTCTATGAGGCACATTTTGGGCCTTTACTTGGTCCCCTACCTTTATAGGCTAAACTCTCAAGAAATTCCCCCGAAAAGTATTTATTGAGTGTTTTATTCTACTGTAAATTCTATTATAAATTCCATATAACTCCTATTTTAGTTCTGTCATTTTCATAAATTCTTATGTTAATTATAAGAATTTACTATAAAATTTTAGCTGATTCTAAGGTCCAGAAGATACTGTACTAATTTTTCAAACTTTAAAAATTCATATCAATTTAATGGGACTTCAAATCAAAATTCTGTGTTGCGATAAACTGATCAGCATAATTTTGTCTATTTTATGATAAAATTTAGGACTAAACTGCTTTTGTGAAGTTTTGGGACTTTCTAGCTCAACTTTCTCATAATTACCATTTTGCCCCTAAACTCTTGGAAATTGCACTTTAGGCCCTTAACTTTTCATAATTACACTTAATGGCCCAAATCTTATGCCTACTTCCATTTTACACCGTGGAAATTTTAGAGCTTTCACTTTAGTCCCTTTCTTTTCTAAAATGACCATTTTGTACTTGAAACTTTCATTAATTTCAATTTAGTCCCTAGACTTTCATTAAATTGCAATTTAGCCTATTTTGCTTTACAACTTTATACCTTCTCTCTTTCTTTGGCTTAAAACTTATCTTAATCATTATCTTTTCTTTTGATTACCATCTCAATCCTTCATAACCTCTTTCTTCTGTCAGTCTTATACAGATAGAAAAAATTTGGAATGTTACATTTCTACCCCCCTTAAAATAAATTTCGTCCTAAAAAAATTTAATTAGTACCTTAGCTAAAATAACTAGATATAACTCCTCTTTTTATCCTCTTTTGCTTTATGACTAAGTCTCATGGTATCTATATCTTATCTTTTATCTTGGCATCTAGCGGAGTACTCTCAACATCCGTGGAGCTTCATATCTTTCTTGTGCTGTTATGCTCTTTTTTCCTTAGTCAATTCAATCAGAGTCGAAGTCTGCTTCTTTCTATTACTCACTTACTTGTTTTAAATCTATTCATTTATGGATGACTCACTATACTAAACTTGTGAGTAGTGTCAATTTCTTTAATATATAATCTTCCAAAAATTTGATGTAATTCTGGGATCTCTATCATGCATCACACTTCTCATTATGTATCTCTTATTATGCACTTTTCTTGCGTATTACGTATTTCTCATTACCATTGTAAATCTTTCATTACATTTTGCTTGCTTCTGGGGAGGATCTTACTTTAAGCATTTCTAACTTCCTCCTAACATAAATCTGTACTTTAATATTTTCTTTCAGATCTTTTATACTTGGATCTGATATAAGGGTTTAATCCTTTACCTTTTCTAACTCTTTTTGATTTTTCATAACTTTTCTCATCATATTTAAAATATCTAACTATCTCTTTCTTTATTTCTATATAGTTCCTCTATTTGGAACTAATACAAGGGAATACTAGTGTCCTTTATTTTCTCTCAACTAAGCACTTATACTATTATATACTTATCCTCTTATATGCTCATGATATTCTTTATTTTTATTATGTTATTTTGTGTTCTTTCAATGCTAGCTAGTAATGTTCTTTTTCATTATTCTAGAGCATCTTTCTAACTTTGTGGCTTAACACCATATTTCTCAGTGAGTCACCTATCATTAGGCTACTCTAGCCTGAGCACCTTTCAGTTATGTGTGCTATTGGGTTAGGGTTAGGTTACACTTTACATGGCTCTAAGACCTAGCATACTCTTTCTTATAGAATTATATTCTATCTTTACTCTGCCTTAGACCTTCTTCTCTAGGTCTCTTTGGCCTTTTATTCTCTTTATCCTCATATAGAGGATATATCTGCTCATACTTATCTATTCTTAAGACATATGTGGTTCTCTCTTCTATTCCTCAAGCAAACTCTTACAATCTTTTGAATTCCAATACTCATATTTGAATTTTAAACTCCATCTTTGTTTAAGAGAAATTAAGTTTAGTCTAGAGGCTAGCTGGAAACACTATGGATACTCTCTCTTCATGAGTTATTCAACACCTTGTCCTTGGTGATTGTCTTATTAGAAAAATATCAAGTTGTCCTATTCCTCTTCTTCATGATTCACATTATCTTGTCCTTAGGTTAGGTTATTTCACGACTTAAAATCACCCACTGTCATCCTAAACCTTTTTAAGAACTATTGAATTTTGGGATATCACTCCCTTATGAATCATGTTAGGATCAACTGCAACTCTTCTAAAAAACTTCAACCAATAAACTAGATTATATGGTTAATTACTCCCTTTTATGGATAACTCATCAAATAATTCTCCAGCACTATGTTCCATAGCCCATCATACTTATCAAGACTTTACTTAACCTCTCTTTTCCTTAGGAGTTCTCAACTTTCTTTCTTGTGGCTTACCATGAGATATTGCCATATGCAATCATGGCCTAGCCATGTGCAAATCACTATCTGTAATTGGCACAGGCATTTGCTTGATGTTATTACAGCCGTATCATAACTTCTCATTTCATCTCATCTACATCTGTGCTCTATCTATAAGTAACCTGTATTTGTACTATTGAGCAATCTATATCAAATTTAACTCTCATCAGAAGAGTGATCTTTACTTATCTGAATCTAGCTATATCTGAGAGCCATATATTTTAGATCTAACTCTTATATGAAGAGTGATATGAAAGCAATCACTTTACTCATGTCTACTATTCTTTCTATATACTATTTCTTTCGATAGAGTTATAACACTTCCACTCTCTTGGAACTTACTGTAACCCTACCATAAGAAATTGTCTTGAGTACTATATTCATAAGCTTGTAGAAATACCTGAGTAACCCTAATCGTACTGTAACTGACTATCCTACTTACTAAGATTTTCGATTATTCTGGTACATTCATATTGCTTACCTATTTCAAGTTTCTCATCTAACTGACTCTCATTATTATCTTATCTCAACATCTTATTCCTATTTCTAACTTTAATTGAACTCTAATCCTGATCTTAATTTCTATTCTACTCTTATCCTAATCCTTGAGGATTAACTAACACTAATTATACAGTTATTATTGCTAACAAATGACTAGCACCTAAATCACATATCGCATCAACTTAGTGATTGTTAACCCATAATCAATTCTTTGGATTATCTCAAGTAACTTCTTTGCCACTTCTCTAATCAAGGCAAACTTTCTTCTGTATATAGAATCTCTTACCTGTCATATTCTATAAACATTCCTTGGCAAAATATCTAAACTTGCCATATCTGTAGCAACTTCCTTGACCTGTCAATCAAAGCCTATTCCCATGGTCTCTACCACAATTATCATTTCGTTAGGCTATGATTGCATGTCTACATCTCCTAGCTTTCTACTATTCTACTTCTTAACTACTTCTTATTGCCTCTTCTAAAAACTAAAGGCCCTCTGGAACATCCCTACAAGAAACACCGAAAGGATTCATCTTTCAGAGTTACCTTTATCTTTTATGGGCATCACAAGTTTCTCATGTAATCTTGCTTACCTCTATTGCTTCATTGAACCTCTGCAACTACCTGGGAAAATTCTTTCTTACAGCACAAAATTCAATTTATGAGCTAACTTCTCAGTTACTTAACTCTTACTGTAAACGTGATAAACTCGACTAAGTATCTATCAGAGTGTTCCTCTTACCCTATTTTAACATTTTAACTTAGCCTCACATTCATCTTTATTAGACTAAGGAAAATGCTTCTTATAAAACTGCTCAAGAAAATATTCCCAGGTAAGCGGATCATTTTCTGTCTTCATGGAGTAACTTCTATACCTTTCTACTACTTCTTTACATCTTTCTCTAGCCGGTAATTGACTAAAAATGCTTTCCTTTCTATAAGACATTTTATATCTTTGGGGATATCTTCCAAGCGATTTATCTAACTCTCTATTGCTTGTCATCTAGTGCACTTTTGAATGTAACTAGATTATGCTTACGGAATTATACATTCTATAGTTACATACTATCTTCTTTCTCAGTAGATCCTGGCCATCTACTAATCCTAGTATATTCTCACCTGGACTATAACTCCTTGAGACTTCTCTCTCTAATCATCATAAATCTACAATAGCTACTATTATGGCTATCTTAATTGTAACATCTCTTTCTTTTTTCTAGCAAATTGAGTTGCTAGGATCCTATCTATCATATGTTGTTGTTACTCCTACCATCTTGAGTTCCCTACACTGGTTTATGGGTCCCTTTGTGATGTAGTTTCTCTATTTTGGGAATATTAGCTCTCTGTCTCAGTCTCATAATTATGAACCTTCTGTTTAGGAAAGACTAACTTAATGAAGTCTTTCATAGAGTATATCAACTCCTGACTATCTTATGGAGGATCTACTTCTAATTGCCTTCTTAAGCTAGTCTTATGTGTCATAGGCCTCGTACAACTGGCTTGCTTGTACCCCGTACTAACCCTTTAGCTGATAAACTTTAGTGAGGTTGGTGCCTTTGTTGTTGTCATTCCTAAAGTGTCTAATCTCTACTGCTAGGGAGTTTAGGTTCACAGAACGATTCTGTTTCATTCCCCTAGCATTATCTTGAACTAACTCTTATATCTTAGCTTTCTTGATCTTAGATTGGTCAACTTATGTCTCTGTCAGCAAAAAGAACTACTCCATATCACTATTCCACTTGTCCAACCATATCGTGTTAAGAAACACGAGACCTAAAGGTATTTGCTGAACTCCTTTGTGTATCCCAGTCGTGGCCTGAGTATTTGCTAGTCGCGACTCACGTTATATGTGAACTTCTGTCTCAACTATCTTAATCTACTCGTCATGACCAGACAGCCCTGTGTTCTTCTATTGTGACCAAAGGTCTTCTACCATAGCGACCTGTACATATCTTTCCCTAAACATTCTCTTCCTAAAATTCCTTATCTTGATCCTATTTAAGCAGTGAACCAATCATCTAGGGAGGGAATCTTCTTGGTTTACTTAAGGTTCAGACTTTAAGTGATATTAACTTATCACTGTACCCTAACCTTAGCATAATATTAACCCCTTACTTTCATAAATCTTAGGGACCATTTAGTAATATTTAGAACTATTTTCATAACATTTAAAGTCCATTAGCTAAATATGAAATTTCACTCTTCAAGAGTTACTGTTCATATGGTATTTTCATATTTGACTATGAACTTCAAAAAATCATAATTAGTTCTAAAAAATAAAAGGAAGTGATTCAAAAAGCCACACAAAGCTAACATGAACTTTAAGGGAAAAATACTTTTTTCAGACCAATTGACTAGTAAATTGAATCAACTCTAACGTTAAATGTTATTGTTCATTTAATCAAAATTTATGGAAAACAATTATGGTCCCTAATTTTGAAATTTTTATTTTTTTGGTACAAAATCAAAATAAGGTATTCTTGGTATCAAAACTAAACTTGACATGTTAACTACGTATTGGTAAAATATTCTACATTTATTTGATCATTAACTCTTTTTAATTATAGAAACTACTGTACTACTTTTAAATATACATCACATGTGACATAACACTAAGTTACAATCAACCATACCATCTATCCTCTAACTCCTCTTCTTGTATCTTCATCTTCTTCCATCTTTAAAGAACCTATTGGTGGTGGATGGATGGCTAGGATTACTTCAAGTACTATTTGATCCAATAGTCCATAATCAATCTTGAAACTTGGCTTGCCCACCAAGTTTTGATGACATCATCAATGACATCATCAAGGGACACCTAATACACCATATGGCATTTTCTCATGAGGGAAGAGAAGTCTAGAAAATTCTAATCTAATACGGTATCAGCTCAGTCTAATTTCCCTAAAAGCAAAATATTTTCTAAATCTAATTTTTCTAATATTTCATAATATGTTTTTTGCTCTTAAATCTAGTATTCAATTTTTTCTACCATTGATATTCTTAGACTAGTTCTAAACTTAGTTCTTGATCCCTTCACAAATTACCAAAATGCCCTCAGTTCAAATATCACTAGAGTATTCCCTGACCCTGTTTAACTATTCTAAGAACCCTCCTTGATATTTGACCTTGGTGAAATGACCAAATTGCTATCTATTTATCTCTTGCTCATTGGCATAACATAACGACACTTTTGAAATTTTACATTTTTAGGGTCTTTATTAGCACTGGCTCACATACCTATCTAAAAGTATCATTGGGTCTATGAGGCTTCATTTTAGGCCTTTTACTTGGTCTTCTACCTTCATGGGCTAAACTCTCTAGAACTCCATAAAAAGTATTTATCGAGTGTTTTATTATACTATAAATTCTATTATAAATTTCACATAACTCCGTTTTGAGTTATGTCAGTTTTGTAAATTCTTACATCAATTGATTAGTACCTCAAATTAAGATTTCGTATTGCGTTAAACTGATCAGAATAATTTTATCTATTTTATGATAAAATTTGGGACCAAAATACTTTCCGACAATTTAGGATCTTTTCTGGCTCAACTTTCTTATAATACCATTAACCCCTAAACTCTTGAAAATTGCACTTTAGGCCCTTGACTTTTTATAATTACACTTAATAGCCCAAAGCTTATGTCTACTTCCATTTTATGTCATATCCTTACTTTTAACCTCAATTATACTTAGTTGGAAGTCATTTGATCCAATTACATAACCATTTGCCCTAGAAACATTCATTTTTAAAAGTTTTACTATCAGGTACTGTTCACGCCACTGTTCATTTGGTAATTCTAGAACATATACCCAACTTTGAAAATTCATACTTAAATGTAGAAAAATTGAAATAGGTTGGTTCCAATTTCTAATGAAAGCTCTTTCATTAAAATTTGAAGAAAAAATGCAAAACTGAGGTTCCATTGTCACAATGAAATCAGTTTATTCATTGAAAACACTGTTCATTTGGTAAAATCTGAAAGCTCCAGTTTCTTTGCCTTATCTTCAAAAATTCATTTCTCTTTCGTTACTTGACCAAATGAACCATGTTACCTATGGATGTAAATATCCAGATGTTCTCTTTAAGTTCACAAAATTTCATGGAAAAACTCACTCATTTACTATATGAAATTAATGTTAGAACGTTACTGCCTCCAGTTCCTTACTTTATCTCTATTCCAGATTTTAACTTCAACTTTGAAAAATCATAACAAATCGTATACTTAACAATTGAGGCGTTCTTGGTGTCCATTTAAATCTCTATATCTTAGATATTATCATACCAAATTTCAAGTTTAAAATCGTTGGTTTAGGCATTATAATCATTGTCACAAAGCGTCAGCCTCAGAATACAAGTATATGATCATACACCATACATCCCAATATATGCTTCTATAATGCCAAGTAACTCATGTAACTTATTATACAAGTTTAACTATCCATGCTTACCCTCTTTTCTTGGGAAGTTCCAGCACCTATGATATGGTTATGCATATGGAAAGAATGAGATTTCATGGAAATCCCAATAGCAAGGCATACAAACTATAATATCATGCATGATTAATTGGATGCTTAACATGTTATCATGAGATAGGAGCTACTTCATAATGGTACATAAGCAAACTCTAACATGCATATTGTCATGACATAAGTTGCAAGGAGTAACAATCATTCATACTTCATCATCAACATGATGGAATAATCTCAAGTTCACCCAAACACCATAATCAACAAGCAAACATACAATCAAGCATACATGAAACTATAGTTAGGTATTGTTGCTACCTCTTAGCTATCCTTGTCAAAGTCTTATTGAGGTGATTTCCTTCCTTCACAAATGTCAAAACCTAACCATTACAACATAATATTAAGTTACAACTCAACTTGAAAACAATTCCAAAACTAGGTTTTCACTAACTTCCATTCTTTCTCTATTTTATGTTTCATACTTCCATCTTTCTAAAATAAATTATCATGATTCATTTCCACATAAATTTTTATGTAGAATCCAAATATTAAACTAGAATTTCTAAAATCAAAACATGTCACAAGTTGCTGTGCCAAACCGAAGTGAAACCCTTGATTTTTCAAAATTCACATTTTGATTCCAATGCTTCCAATACTTGTTCTCCTACTTTATCCCCACACAATTTTCCATTTTAAACTCATTGGAAGCATCAAAATCATGAAATTACAATATATAAACAGTGTCACGTCCAGTAACAGCCATGAACAAAAACTTCTAACTACATGCATACTTGAATTTCCAAGCTTATACCACTTGATTCTAGCTTATTTAAGCTTATCTAAACTATCCATAACATAAAACTCATATTCTTTTCACATGTGGAAAGAACTTCCAGCAGCAACCTCAAGGGAAATATGGTACACAAACCCCTTAAAATCAAGAGCTAGTTTGCTAGAACAAAGCTCAAGAACAAGGGAGATAATTACCTTGATTGTTGCTTTAAGTTATGTGCTTCTTTCTTGGTTCAATGGAAATTTTGCAAAAGTTTCCCTATGGTTCCCATGCATGTATAATGGGGTCCAAAATGAGGGGGTATTTATGGATAAATTTGAGTGGAAATGGATGGCCAAGATTGCTTTGGTTACTATTTGATCTAATGGTCCATATTCAATCTTTAAACAAGCTTGCCCTAGAAGCCACCAACTTGATGCCATGCATGACATCACACAAGGCCATGTTTGGATAGAAAAAGATAAATATACTAATAGAAAAAATTACAGTCCAGTCCGGTACCGATCGGAGCAGTTTCATAAAAACCAGACTGTTTTATTTTCCTAATTTTTATAATATTCCAAGATATGTATTCTGTCATAGAAACCAATGTCTAGGTTTCTTATACCATTAACATTGTTATACTGAGTATTTATCTACTATCTATCCCTTGGAAAATGACCAAAATACCCTTGGTATCCTTTCTTGCACTATATTAACTCTAAGGGCATAATTGTCATTTTACCCCTCTTTGTACTACCTCAAAGCATATACTGGCTCTAACTAAACATATTTATACCATATGGGACATTTATAGATTTTCTAGAATGACTAAAATGCCCTCCATCTATCACTGGTACAATATGGCTACACATGGGCATTTTTGTAATTTTGTACTTTTCCAGGGTTGTTCTAGACTATGGCCCACCTAACTGTCAAGTCACGTTATTGGGCTTATTGTGGCACCATTTGGGTCTTCGTATGGGTTCATTATCTTTTTGGGACATATCCCAATAAATCTCTCCCGACCATATTTATCGGGTGCTTTATTCCATCGTAAAATCCCGTAAGAATTCTACAGGAATCCTTTTATGACTCTGTCAGTTTTATAAATTCTTATATTAAATATAGGAATTCACTGTATTGTTTCATCTAAATCTGAGGTTTAAAAAATACTGTAATAATTCCTTCTGACTTCAGAAATTTATATCAATTAATTGGGACCTCAAATCAAAATTATGTGTTGCATTAAACTGACCGGAATAATTTTGTCTATCTACTGGTAAAATTTGGGTATAATATGATTCTAGGCATTTTTTAGCCTTTTTCCGTTCAACTTTCTTATAATTACATTTACGTCCCTAAACTTTTGATAATTACCACTTTGGCCCAACTGTTGTTTCTACTTTAACTTTTTGGCTCCAACCTTTTCTAATTTGCGTTTAGGTCCCTGAATTTTCCTTAGTTAATAATCCATTTCTTTCCTACCTCAATCTGATACAATTTATTCCAAGAATCTCATATCCATTTCATATAAATTGTACATATACATCAGGTAAGAAAATTGGGGATATGACATTTTACACCATGGAAAACTTAGAGTTTTAACTTTAATCTCTTTCTTTTTCAAAATGACCATTATAACCTTGAAACTTTTATTAATTGCAATTTATTCCCTAGACTTTCATTAAATTACAATTTAGCCCATTTTGCTTTACGACTTTATACCTTCTCTCTTTCTTTGGCTTAAAACTTATCTTAATCACTATCTTTTCTTTTGATTACAATCCCAATCCCTTCATAATCTCTTTCATTTATTAGTCTTATATAGATAGAAAAATTTTGGGATGTTACATAAATCCCACACAATTTTTCATGCGGAAACCAAATATGAGCTTAGATTTATAAAAATCAAACTCCTTCCCCATGAACTGGACAGAAACCAAAATAATACATAAAATCTCCAAAAATTATAGTTTTGATTCTAATACTTTCAATGATTGTTTCTCTACTTATCCCCACTCAATTTTTCACTTTAAACTCATTGGAAGCATCAAAATCATCAAATTATAGCTCTTGTACTAACCTATGTATGTGGCAGAATATGCATCAAAATGAAATTCCAAGATTGCATGATTTCTACAAGCTTTTACTACCCAATTATAGCTTAATCCTCTTTGTTTTTTTTGTTCTAACATCAATTTCTCCTTCCCCTAATAATATACAAGTTTCAATCAGCCATGGAAAAGGAGAAATTCTATTATTTTCTAGCTATTTAACTCAAGATAATTCTTCCTAAAACTCAAGATTAAAAGCTTGATGAAAGTACTTACTTTGTGCTATTGATTCCTAGCTTCTTTGATTACTAGGTTCTCCTTCTTTCCTTGTGTCTATGTGTATTTTGGCAGCATTTCCCCTTAGTTCCCTTGCTTCACCTTAAAGTTGTCTTGCCTACCAAGCCAAATTGTGACATCATCCATGACATCATTTAAGGCCATATATGGCATCTTCCAAAGGAGAAAGGGCTACATGAAAAAATATAGTCCAAGATAGTACCAGCCTGGTCCAATTTCTCGAAAATATGACTATTTTTGGAATATAATTTTCACAAAATTCTAGAATATGCTTTCTTTTATTAAATCTAGTATCTAGATTTTTTCTACCATTGGTATTCTTAGACTAGATATAAATTTGATTTCTGTCATTTAGAAAATGACTAAAATGCCTTTAGTACACAATTATGCACTATATTTACCCTAGTGGTGTTATTATTATCTTTACACTTCATCATAATATTTCCTGACTCTGGTCAAGTATTCATGTAACCTTCTTTGTGCTAGTCTTGACAGAAACATCCAATAAAAGGTGGGTGAATTGGGAGTTTTGAAAATTTTTAACATAAATTGATAAATCTTAAAGACAATTAGAGTGTAATAAAATAATGAGAATAGAGATTAGAAAGATATCTCCGATGGATAGAGGAATCAACACAAGTCAATTTATCTTGGTTCAGACCAATCCTCTTGTCCTATGTCTAATCCCTAGAGGCCTTCTGAGATTTTCAACTATACCGTAAGATTTGAATGGGCTCTTAGTGCCTTAGTACAACAAGTGATACTCTCAATCACTCCCACTTACTTCCCATAAGAAAACAATCTCAACTTAAAAGAGCCAATCTCTTAAGTCTATAAAATGAATGAAAATTTTCTCAATTTCTCTCACAGAGTATATATGATGATGAACACTAAAGTACAAAAATATCGGATTATAAATTAATGAATGAAGAATCAAATAATATAATAAATTCAGTCATTATTGTTCCATCTCTTTTCTTCATTGATGCTGAGTCTTCCTTAAATGACATTTACTTTGTTTGGTAGCCGTTAGACTCAAGCTTATAACCGTTGTAACCGTTAGATTGAAGGTGTCTTTGGGGGTCATGTGAGCATTTAATGCTTTGTCGGATATAGCAAGTTTCTGTTGACATAGCCTATCATTTCAAACTTTTAGCCTTTTTTGAACACCCTCAATCTCAAAATATTTGTCAGGAACAACTAATAATTAACTTATATTATAAAGATCAAGTTCTAATAAGGTTTAGATGGCTTTCTGAAAAATATATTGTATTAATCAATTAACTAATCAATTAATCATCATTAATTCGATCAATGTTTCAACTAATATATAAAACATAAAACATAGCATCATATTGATCATATTGTTTAACCATATTCAATCTAAATTGATAAGTTTCTCAAAATATTTATAATGAAGAATGATGAAAAACAAAAGCATACTTTAGATTTGAATATAACATATATAGCTAGGGAGAGATGCAAGTAGTTTTAGTGTTAAAAGAGAAGTATCATTGAAGTTAATCGAACAACTAATCTATTAATGTTTATCGAGGAATTGACAAAAAGATTTTCAAAACATATTAATCGAATAGTCAATTGATTAATATTAATTAATCAAATCCTTAGTTGATTATTGTCTCTGGAAGAATTGATACAGAAAGCTTTTCAGAGCATATTAATCGACCAATTAATCCATTAATATAAATTAATCGATTAATAGATTTAGATTTAATTTTCACCAACTGATTATGAACTAATTAATCAAACAGTTAATGCATTAATTTAGATTAATCAATTAACTGATCAATTAATAGAGTTTGTTTTATCCAAGGAGAAATAGTTTTGAATAAATTAATCAAACAGATAATTGATTAATTATAATTAATCGATTAATTAACTTATATTTTCAATTCTAGAGAGCAACTTCATGACATTAATCGAATAGTTAATTAATTAATGGACACTCATTAATCAATCAATTAACTTTCTTTTTATACCAAAGAATAATGTCTTGACATTAATCGAACCTTCAATCGATTAAATAATACTCATTAACCGATTGACTAATCGATTAACTTGATTTAACTTGATTGATTAACTTGTTAGTTTTGGCAAACAACTTGATTAATTAAATGATCTTTTACCAAAATAGTTTGAGTTACTTTTGACATCATCAAAACATCATTAAGTATGGATTCTAATATTCTCCCTCTTTTTGATGATGAGAAAAGCAATTGAATCAAAATGAAACATGAGAAACATGACATCAAATTCAAAACCAAGTGAATCAAAATCTTTAATTATAAAGGAGCATACAAGTTAAATACAACTTAAATACAATAAACAAAATAATAAAAAATACAAATAATAGCTTAGTTAATTGATTTAAGGAATGATTCATCCCTTTTCTCTTCACTTCCTCTCTCCCTTTTTAACATCATCCAAAGGGGTTAGAGTAAGAGCTAAAGGAATGATCATGGGAAGTTGGGGTAATGGAAGACTAGGTTTGGTGGTAATAGAAGTAATGGGTATAGTGACTGAAAAGGAAGGGGTGACAGTTGAAAGGAATTGGAAGACACGCAGTGGAAATTAACTTAAAAATTTTTCTATTCCTTGCCAGGATCTACCGTATGTGTTTAAGTCAAGTGGGAAGAAGCATTACCCTCAATGTTCCTCTGTGACTTCCACAGCTCCTCTCTGCGGTTGGTGATCTCCTTTCGATCACAAGAAGTCGACGGAGTGTTCCTCAGTGACCTCCATAGCTTCTCTCCGTGGCTCGTGCTCTCTTTCTGATCACAAGAAGTCGACGCCTCAAGTCGGCTCCCTCTACTGGTATCCACACAAACAGCGTTCCAACCACAAATGACATGCTAGCGTCTCCTGTCCCTCCAAGGCTTTCTCAACAATTCGTCCTCTCCATCTCTATTTCAGCAGTTTCTTATCTGCAAACCTTTTGTAGATTCCCTTCGACTTTTGTGTTATGTGTTGTTAAAAAACATAGCTCCTAAAATCAGATATATAGGATGCTCTACTTTTTTCTCAACCGAATTGGATTTTGGAATTAATCTATATTAAATCTGAAATTAATACAATATCATATATTGTATAATTTGATAAGAAACTAATTAAATAAATAATGTTTATATTAAATCCGTCCCACAGATTTAATTCACCTATTTATTTAATTTAAAATAAAGATAAGACGGGACTATATTTGATTTATTCTCATAAATCAAATTTGAGATATCATGTCAATTTGAATTTCAAATTCAAACGTGATAAAGATTTAATTTATCCTTATAAACTAAATCTTGTAAATATCTCTTATATAAGATATTCTATCAATTTGAATTTTAAATTCAAACGTGATAGAGATTTAATTTATCCTTATAAATATCTCTTATATGAGATATCCTATCAATTTGAATTTCAAATTCAAACATGATAGAGATTTAATTTATCCTTATAAATTGAATCCTATATATCCCTTATATATAATGTATATATACAAATTTATATATATATACGAATATAAATATAAATAAATATATACATTAACCTTGGATCATTCATTGAATCTGGACACGTCTTAGATTCAATGAATCTCATAAGCTATTCTTTTCTTCTCTTCCTTAGGCATATTATATACAAACTCATAAATATCTGTTACTTAGGACTAAAAAATTTAACTCTAATCACTTAATTCCTTTTTTGTGTAAGAAGATTATGAGTTCAGTCCATGATAATAATAAGGCTATATGGAACTAACATCAGGGGTACTCTCTCTATTATGAGTTAACCAACTTGTGTGGCTTCCCCACTTTAACCTTGTCCTTAGTAATTCGTCCTTCTAAAGAAATATTGTACTTATAGCTCATTCATCTTCTTTCTTTAGGCTAGGTCTGCTATGACCCTCTGGATCTACTGTGATCCACTATAAGCCTCTTCAGGATCTAATTGTGACCCTAGAATTCTATTCTCTGTGAGTGATGCTAGTATCTAACTGTAATCCTTCATAATCTACTGTGATTCTGTTGTACTATATTTTCATATCTAGAACATCTAAATCAACTTACTAAGTTACAAGGTTAACCACTTCCACTTAGTTGTTAACTCAATAGATAATTCCCTAAGAATGATCACAGTAACCAATATTATCTGTTAAAACTTTACTCATTTCCTCTATCACTCAAGAATTTCTCATATCATTCCCATATTTCATAACTTTATCTAATACTGCAGATAGCTACACAGGATCTACTATGTACATATTTGTCATAATCTGTATATCTTATCTAGTTGACATGGTTCTAACATGAGCTATATTGTTTATTCTCTTGGCTATATTTCAAGAGCAATCTGACTCTATCTCAAGAGTAATCCAGCTCTATTGCAATAACATTAACTTCTATTACATAGACGTTGCTACCTCTCAGAGCTGCATTATCTTTCATAACTGTGTCTCATTTCATTTCATATTCATGGTACAACATTCATGTATCTTATCCTACTAAAGGGATATATCCTGAGTACTATAATCACATGCCTATAAGTTTGCCACTAACATTCATCTCTAATCACGTTCTCTACCCAACTGATTATCAATGTCAGGTCATAAATTCTCATTCTATTCTTTGGTAATCAACTGGCTAACTATCTCGTTATCACTTTTCTATCGCTTTATCATTATCAAGTTGAATAATCTGATTGCATGTCATATAGTATAAGAGCAACATAACTTTCTCATAACATATACTTTAACCTTAATGAAATGCGAGAGGGGAGTATTCATTCATTATAGCATATTCTAACATGCATAATATGCAAGGAGATGCAATCATTTAAGCATTATCTAACATGCATGTCATCATATGACAACTGCAAGGAGATGTAATTGTTAATAATAACTTATGGTAACATAAGCCATATCATCATCACATAATCTACTCAACCATCCATCATACGTACACTGAAATTAAACAATTGACTAGGTAAACTTTAAAGCATTCTTTCCTCTATCATATTATCTGTCAAATCTTGACCATTTATTCAAGAACCTGAGATAACTACTCATTTAACTTAGGCTGCCACATTACCCTCTTACTAGGGTATAGACTCAACCCTTCATTACTTTATCTGACTCTTGCTCATGACTCTTTCTTTAATTAGGGAGTCTCATTATCTTTAAAATTGTGTCTACCTTCCTCTCTTTATACATCATATATTTCTATTTCTAATCTTACATACATCTACCCCTCCGTTGAACTTTTAATATTACATGAGAAAAATTCTTTCTTTGTAACGCAGAATTCAATTAGTTAATTAATTTCTCCATCATTCAACTAAGTATTCATCAAAGGATTCCTCTTTCCCTATTTTAACTCTTAGCCTCACGATCATCTCTATCTAACTAAGAGGAATGATTCTTGTAAAACTATTTGAGAAAAACTTCTCAGGTAGTGGATCAATCTCCATCTATATGGAGTAACTTTTGCATATCTTTACTATGTCTTAACTCTTTTTGTTTGTATATCAGTTCCAATCTACTCTTAACTAGATTATGGTTCCTTTTTGGTCTGTCTCTTGATCCTTGTAAACTTAAGTCGTATATATCTCATTCATCATCTACTACTATTATTGTTTCTTCATGATAAGATCCCTCTATTTTGTGAATATTAGCTCTCTATATATTTATTATCACATCTCTAACATTAAGCCATGTATTAGGCTCATTTCTAAGAAAGTCTCATTCTAACTTCAAGTTGTGTGCTTCTTTCTTGGTTGAGTGAAAAATTTGCAAGAGTTTCCCCATGGTTCTAAGGGCTTCCGAATAGGTCTGAAATGAGGGGGTATTTATAGAGAAATTTGGGTTGATTTTTGTACTATTTGATCCAAGGGCTCACATTTAATCTTTAATTTAACTTTTTCTAAAAAGAATAATTATAACATCATGTGGGACAGCTCATGGGACACATAAGATGGCTATGTGATTGCTTTCCATGTAAGGAAGCTTCTGAAAAAATTTCAGTCCAATCCAGTACCGATCAGAGCAGTTTCCCAACAACCGGACTGTGTTCTGTTCATAATTTTTTTATAATATACCAGGATATGTATTATGTCCTAGAAATTAATGTATAGGCTTCTCATACCATTGAAAATTATATACTAAAAATTTATCTGCCATCCATCCCTTGGGAAATGACTAAAATACCCTTGGTGTCATTTCTTGTACTGTACTAACCCTAAGGGTATAATTGTCATTTCACCCCTCTTTGTATTACCTCAGGGCATATGTTGGCTCAACTAATCATATTTATTCCATGTCCCACATTTTTAGCCTATCCCAAATGACCAAAATGTCCTCCATCCATACTAGTACAATCGGGGCATCTAGGGGCATTTTCATAATTTCGCACCTTTTTTGGACACTGGCCCCTTCTATTGATCAATTGGCACCCTGAGTTTTGGCCCCTTCTTGGTGTCACCATGGGCCTATATATGAGGTCATCTGATGTCATTCTATCTAGGCTCACATACCGATAAGTTCTATTATCGGATCATGGGTGTTATCAAACTCCCATCAAAATTCACTGTTATGGGAATAACTTTTTATACAGAACTTCTTCCAGGGTTCTGTCTGTCATATCCCAATTTTTAGACATAGAAGCCCAGTATATAGCCTGAAAAAGGAAGGTTACTAGACCCTAGTGTGCAGGAGTCCCAGAAGTGTATAGGTGATATTTAGGGACTAAACTACAAGAAAGTGAAAATTCAGGGAAAACAGTGAAAGCCTCCATGGGCATAATGGAAAAGTAAGAGGTGTTTCTTAGGAACTGAGCTATTAGAGTGTTTGGGCTTGGTTAGAAACCCAAGATAGCAATCTAAGAGCCCAAAAACGTAGGCCCAAGGATTATGGAGTTAAAGAGGCATTAAAATAATATTTTAGTGCTTTTCCATAAAGTAAAGTTACCCGGTTAAGGATAGAACTGGGAAAAGTAATCATATATGACTTTAGACCATGAGGTGGCAAGAAAGGTGTCCTCATGGGACCCACAAGGTGACACATGGCATGATTATAGGAAAATAAGAAAAGTTAATGACACATGTCATGAGATTAGAAAAAGGAGAAAAAGTAAAGAGGACACGTGGCACAATCTCAGCTGCTCATTTCAGGAAAAGGCTCTAGAATTCTCTGGAGAGGTTGAGTCAGCTAGTGAGGTGTGCCAAGAGCCCCACCAATTACGGCACATACCCCCTGAGGTGTCCTTGGATGATGTCATAATGGTGAGTCATCAAGGAGGAGGATGTCATCGTGATGATGCAGGCAAAGCTTCTTGAAGAAGCAAGCAATCTGAGCCATTCATCACGATTCGATCTAAGCCATCTATTCCACCTCCCTCCACCTATAAATACCCCACTCCCCCTCACTTCATTCCCATGGCCAAGCATGGAAAGACAAGAGAAAGAAGAGAGAAAGAGAGAAAGAGAGAAAGGAAGGAAGGAAGAGAAAGAAAGGAGGAGTTCTCGTGGAGCCAGGAGCAATCTAAGGAGCTGAGGGACTCGGCAGAGTTTAGAAATGAGGTAAGTAAGTTATCTAGTCCCTGCTCTAATAAAGTAGGGGATTTCTCTTAGTGGTTAGAATAGAGAAATATATCTATGAATAAATGTAGCTAAAGGTAGAAAGAAAGCCAGGGGAATGTCAGATTAAGGATATTATCCCTAGTTAAGCATGAGTTAGGTAGAGCTATACTGGATAATAATAAAGATATTATTATGATATGTATAGGTTCTTACTTATGATAAGAAGGGACCTTAGAGATAAGGCTAGGAGTTAGAAGGAAAGGCTACACGCCGGGTAGTGAACTTATCCTAAACTTGTATGTATTGAATGTTATGCTTGATGTGTTATGGCTTTGTTGAAATGTGCTATGCATGTGCTTATGTATGAAGCTTGTTTCTATGATTACTTTGGCCATTTTTTATTTCATATGTTGTGTAACATCTTTACTTTCATATGTCTTAGGGACCATTCAATAGCATTTAGAACCACTTACAAGACCTTGGAAGTCCATTAGCCAAATATGGAATTTTACTCTTTCTCGGGTTACTGTTCATATGGTATTCCAGATTACGTAATGAATTTCAAAAAATCATAATTAATTATACAAAAATCAAAATGAAGTGATTAAAAAATCTACATGAAGATAATATCTTAAATTTAAGGGAAAAATAATTTCCAGACCAAATGACTAGACAATTAATACAGTTTATTTGTTAAAATTTACTGTTTATTTGGTCAAAAACTCTGGAAACAGATTCTGGTCCCTTACTTTGGAAATTCATTTCTATTGTTATACACATCCAAATGACACTTTATACCTATGAATTTAAATCTCTGGATGTGTTCTACATGCTCATAAAATTTTGTGAACTAATTCCTTCATTTGCTGGGTCAAACTGAAGCCACAACAAAACTACTTTATAACCTACGTTTTTACCATTTCAGTTTCTTTTCTTTCATTTCCAATAATTGTTTCAGCATGCACAAGCCATCAAATATGCTTCTCAACATTCATATACATCATGTACATATGCCATAAGTATTACAATAGTTTCATCACATAAATGGAAACCTTACGTGGCATTTACATACATGGACAATTTATAGTATATGCTAAAATCTCAATACTTCACTTCCTTTCTTCCATTCTTTAGCTCTTCTCCATGCATACCTTTTCTTCATGCTTGACCTAAATTGGTTGGTTATGGGAGAGTGCGATTCTAGGGAATCTTAGTAGCAAACATTACCACTTAAATATGCAAGATGGATGCTAATGCATGCTATGTAATTTCATTAAACTTTCTTTGATTAGTGACATGCCATCATGCTATATACTTTTATATAAAATGCATGGACATGGAAAACATGTTATTCACAATACATTCAACATTATTTATTATGTCACAACATCATTCAAACATCATGTACATGTCAACACATAAGCATACTACATCAAGCACATAAAGAGGTAAGTTCACTACCTTGCATTTAAGCTTTCCTCTTGATCTTTAGCACTTGCTCCCTAGCTTTCCAACCATGAAGCCTTTATGTCAATCACTTCCCAACATTTTCTTGGATGTTTCAAGGTCCTAAACACATTCATATTTGTCACATAACTCATTAGAACTCATGAACTCCAACCATGTTCAAGACTAACTTTGTTACACTCTTTATTGTCATAACTTTCTCTAATCTTCACTAATCCATTTGGCTCTTGAACCAATTGATGTCTTGAATTTACCCTACATAATTTCATCTTTTGAATCCATTTATGAGCTTAGAATAATGAAATTCCAGCTCCTTCATGGCTTGCTATACAGAACTGAACATAGCAAACAGTTCTTTCAAAAATTCTCATTTTTATTCTAATGCTTCCCATACTTGTTTTCTACTTTACCCCACACAACTTTTCATTTTAAAACCATTGGAACCATCAAAATCATGAAATTCCACTCACTATTCATATGAGTAAATAGTAACCGTAAGGAATCTCAAAGACAATCTTGAGATTTTAATGTTTTCAAGGTTCAGAACCTTTCCAATCCTACACAAAATCATCATATCAACTCAATGGAAGCATTAAATCATTGAAATTCCATTTCCTTCCCTATTTAATAGTGTAGACTGAACAGGGCACACTATGGCAAAGTCAAGAATATCAATTTGATTCAACAACCAATCTCTTAACTAGCTTATTTAAGCTTCAATCATATACTTCTAACTTTAATTTCTTCATTTCCCTTTCATCTAAGGTGTTTAGACAGCACCACCCTTTAGAGAAAACTCAACTTTTCTTCCATGAAAACCCTAATTTCAAGCTCCCAAATCAAAGGAAAATAAGCTAGGAGAGATTGCTTACCTTTAATCTTTAGCTTGCTTGAACTTTGTTACCTTGAATCTTCTTTGTCTTGGCTTGAGTTTTCATTCTGCAAGAGTTTCCCCAAGTTTCCATGAAGTCACAGTTTTGATGCAGAAATGAGGAGGTATTTATAGCCAAAATTCAAGAAAAATTAATGGCCAAGATTGATTTGGTTACTATTTGATCTAAAGGCTCACATTTAATATTGGATTTTACTTTTTCATAAAAGAATAATTATGACATCATGTGGGACAGCTCATGGACAACTCATGGGGGTATGTGGCATGCTCATAGTGTAAGGAAGCTTCTGGAAAAATTATAGTCTAATACGGTATCGATCGGAGTAGTTTCACAACAACCGGACTATTTTCTGTTCTGAATTTTTTATAATATACCAGGATATGTATTCTATCTTGAAAATCAATGTCTAGGATCCTCATACCATTGAAATTGATATACTGAACATTTATCTGCCATCCATCCCTTGGGAAATGACTGAAATGCCCTTGATTCACTGTCTTGCACAATATTAACCCTAAGGGCATAATTGTCATTTCACACCTCTTTTTACTACCTCAGGGTGTATATTGGCTCTAAATAATCATATTTAGACTATGTCCCATGTTTTTGGCTTGTCTAAAATGACCAAAATGACCTTTATCTATCACTAGTACAGTATGGGCATCCAAGGGCATTTTCGTAATTTCGCACTTTTCCTGGACTGCTCTGAACTCTGGCCCACTTAACTATCCAGTCATCACATTGAGCCTACTATGGTGCCATTTGGGCCTTGGTTTGGGCTCATTGCCTTTATGCCCTTCATGGCACAAATCCCAAGATACCTCTCCTAATCCTATTTATCGGCTATTCTATTTTACTGTAAAATCCCGTATGGCTTCTACAGGATTCCTTTTCTAGCTCTGTTAATTTTATAAATTTTTATATTAAATATAAGAATTTTCTATAAAGTTTCATTTGATTTTGAGATCTAAAAAATACTGCAATAATTTCTTCTGACTTCAGGAATTTATATCAATTAATCGGGACCTTAAATTGAAGTTATGTGACTCCTTAAACTGACCAGAATAACTCTGTCTATCTACTGGTGAAATTTGAGTCTAATCTGATTCTGGGCATTTTTTAGCGTTTTTCGGTTTAACTTTCTCATAATTACATTTAGGTCCGTGACTTTTTGCTTATTTACATTTATGTCGCTAAACTTTTGGCAATTACCACTCTTGGCCCAATTTTTGTTTTTACTTTAACTTTTGGCATTTAAACTTTTCTAATTTTCATTTAGGTCCCTTTCTTCTTTCAAGACTCATTTAACCTTTAGTATCTCTTCTGATTATCGTCATAATCCTTTCCAAACCTCTTTCCACTATCAGTATTATATAGATAGGGAAAAATTAGGATATGACATGTTGCATGGAAGCACGCACATTATACAATGTTAACACTTTCACAAGCAAGCACAAGTATGTACATTAATACATGTATTATTTAGTACTGTTTGCTACTGAGATTTCCCCAGAAATCTCACCCCCTTCCATGTAATCCCAATCCCACAGGTACGTTAGAAAAGGATTGAAGAATCATGAAGAGAAGCTGGGGATCGGATAGTGCAAATATTGGGATCAAAATGCTGGAATCAGGGAAAAATGCTGGATGAACAGTAACTTCAAATGTTTACTGACATTGACCTGGTCAAGGCGTTGGCAACGAGTTATTTTTCCCTGAAAGAGAATTAAGTTAGCTTTGTGTAGCAATTTGAACCACTTTATTTTGATTTTTTTAGAATTAATTATGATTTTTTGAAGTCAAGTCACTCATCTGGAATTTACACAGTGAACAGTACTCGAGAGAGTAAAATTCCAGATTGTGTAATTTGACTCCAATAGCCTTTAAAGTGGTTCCAGATGCTACCAGTTGGTCCCTAAGATGTATGAAAAGGAGGATGTTTTATTTTGGTATCAGAGTATAAGGTTATGGTATAGAGCATAAGGTTCTAGGATAGAATCAAGAGGGTTATAGTATAGACCACAGAGCATAAGATTTTGGCATAGAATAGAAGGTTCTGGCTCAGTGATGCTCTACTATAGTTAGAGATTTAAACTAAGAGGTTCTCCTCTAGTAGAAGATATGGGGATGGTGTTCACTAGTTAGAGATAGTGACACCCAGATAGATAGAATAGTACCCCATACCTTACAGCGATACAAGGTAATCTTCAAGGAAGTAGTTAGTCTTAGTTAACCTTTATCGCCGATATCTCATGTTTCTTAGCTCGATGTGGCTGGACTAAGCAGGATAACGTCTGGGGAGCACTTTTCTCTATGGATAGAGATAGAAGCTAACTAGTCCCAGGTCAAGGGAAGCTGCCAGACGTTATAGTGGTGATGATAATAAAGGTACCAACCTGGTTGAAGTTAATAAATTAAAGGATTGGTACAAAGCATAAGCAAGCCAGATTGTATAAAGTAAGGAAATATGAAAGATTAGACGATATTCAGAAGTAGATCCTCTATGTGAGTAGATCTACATTACAAAAGAAGAAAAAGTTAGAACGAGACTTGCCTAGGAATGATCCTAGCATAAGACGAGATGATTAATAGATAGAAAGCTGATGTTCCAAGACAGAGGAACTACAGTCTAGAGTAGACTGAGATTAATAGAAAGAAAGACTTAAGAGATAGTTGAGAGTTGAATGATTAAGAAGTTAACTCACGGATTGAATTTCGTGTTACAAAGAAAGAAGTTTATAATGTTCAAAGAGAGAAAGGTAGCCACAGTTTCAAAGGTAAAGAGACTCCCCAATTTAAGAAAGAGTAATGAGCAAGAGTAAGATAAAGTAATCAAGGGTTGAGTCTATACCATAATAAGAGGGTAATGTGGCAGCATAAGTTAAATGAGTGGTTATTTCAGATTCCTAAATGAATATTTGGGATTTAGAAGATAAGGTGATAGAGGAAAGAATGTCCAATTGCAGTGTACGTATGATGGATGGTTGAGCAAGTTTATGTTGGAAATCGTGCCCTAGGGGCCAATCATTGTCTTATGAACATTATTGATTTATCAATTTATTAATTAAGTTATCATATTATTTGCATGTTTACTTTGATGACCATCCTTGGATAATTCATGATATTATCCTAAATGTCCCTGGTCGATCATCTATGTGGGAGCACAGATGAAATAAGACCAGTATGACTTTGAAGATGTATAGAGATATAAATCAAAGTCATAAGCACATGTAAGAGTACAGGGTGTTGGACCGACCCGCTATGAGAGAACTGCATGGGTAACGTCATAAGCTTCTCTCATATACAAACCATGTCAATATGCCCTTTGACCTGAGATCATCATGGATTCCTACATGACAAAACGCTCAGCTTTGACCTAGTCAAAAGTCACTTTTGACCGAGTGATCATAAAGACTATGTTCGGGCTTAGTGGTTTTTTTTTCATGCGGAGGAATGTGAATGGTCAAGATGGAATTTGTCCCTCACATTCGTGGAGAGATATTACTGGGCCCCTCGATGAGTGAGTCTGAGAAATGTATGGCCATACTGTAATGGAAAGGTAGTTCCATTTCTATAGTCAGACTACTCAAGGATTGAGAAAGTAACGGTCGGGAATAGGAGGATGACATTATCCATGCCTCATCCATGACCAAAATATCGCGTGACAGAAGGGACATGATATGGTTGTATAAAAGGTTACATCGTTTATCGATCCTCATATGATTTGGGTAGTCGTTATGTCTTGCTAGAGACCGCTTGCGACTTGTGGGCTAGTATAGCAAATGGCCCACTGCCAACTTCATATGGGCCTACAAGGTCGCACACAAAATAGCCCAACACGAGCTATGGTGTCCAGATTCATTGAATCTAAGACATGTCTAGATTCAATGAATGATCCAGGGTGGATATATATATTTATTTATATTTATATTCGTATATATATAAATTCGTATATATATTATATATATGAGATATATGAGATTTAATTTATAAGGATAAATTAAATCTCTATCACGTTTGAAATTCGAAATTCAAATTGATAGGATATCTCATATAAGAGATATTTATAAGATTTAATTTATAAGGATAAATTAAATCCCTATCACGTTTGAATTTGAAATTCAAATTGATAGGATATCTCAAATTTTATTTATGGGAATAAATCAAATATAACTCAGTCTCATCTTTATTTAAAGTTAAATAAATAGGTAATTAAATCTGTGGGATGGATTTAATATTATTTTATTTAATTAGTTTCTTATAAAATTATACAATATATGATATTGTATCAATTCGGAATTAATATAAGATTAACTCCAAAATCCAATTAGGTTAAGTGGAAAAACGCATAGCATCCTCTATATCTGATTGGAGGAGCTACGTTTGAAAATAACACAGAACACAAAAGGCCGAACGGAATCTGCAAAAGGTTTGCAGACAAGAAACTGCCGAAATAGAGACTGAGACTTGTGAAAGCCTTGGAGGGACAGGAGACGCTAGCACGTCGTTCGTGGTTGGAACGCTGTTCGTGTGGATACCAGTAGAGGAAGCCGACCTGAGGCGTCGACTTCTTGTGATCGGAAAGAGACCACCGTTCGCGGAGAGAATCTGTGAAGGTCGCTGAGGAACACTCCGTCGATTTCTTGCGATCAGAAAGAGATCACCACCCACGTAGAGAAGCTGTGAAATTCGCTGAGCAACACTAAGGGTAATGATTCTTTCCACTTGACTTAAACACATACGGCAGATCCTGGCAAGGAATGGAAAATTTTTAAAGTTTATTTCCGCTGCGTGTCTTCTAATTCCTTACAGTTTATGTGATAATGATATGGCTTATATTGCCATGAGTTATGATGGATAGTTGCATCTCCTTGCAGTTGTCATATGATGACATGCATGTTAAAGTATGCTATGAATATTCCCCTCATGAAGTACATGCAGGGAAGAGTTTATGATGAGATAAGAAAGTTATGTTGCTCCCATACTATACGACATGCAATAAGAATATTTCCAAAATGGTAGACAGTCTTAGTAAGTGAGATAGTTGTTACAGTATGACTGGGATTACTCAGCTATTTCTATAGACTTGTGAATACAGTACTCAGGGATATTTCTTATGTTAGGGTTATAGTAAGTACCAAGAAGGTGGTAGTGTTATAACTCTATCAAAAGAAATAGTATACAGAAAGAGTAAAAGATAATAGTAAAGAGATTATTTTCACATAACTCTTCAGATAAGAGTTGGATATGAAACAGATGGCTCTCAAATAGAGCTAGATTCAAGATAAGTTCATATTACTCTTCAGATAAGAGTTAGATATGATACAGATTGATCACAGTTAGAGCATAATTCAAATGGCTCACAGTTAGAGCACATATTGAAATGAGAAGTTATAATGAGGCCATAGCAACATAATGCAATAGTAGGTGGTTAGACCATAATTAGTAAACCACAACAGAGTAAGAAAGATGAGAAGGAACTCCTGAGTAAGAGGGGAAATAAGTAAAGTCTTGGCAAATAATATGGGTTATTGAATGTATTTTAAATTTTTTATTGAGCTATCAACAAGTGAAAGCGGTTAACCTTATAACTTAGTCTGTTGGATAAGATCTTTCAGAGATGATGATACAGTATAACAGAATCACAGAGGATTCTGAAGGGTCGCAGTTAGATCCTAGCATGACTCAAGGGTCACAGTTAGATCCTAACCACTTCAGAGTCACAGTTAGATTCTGAAGAGGCTTATGGTTGATCACAGTTAGATCCTGAGGTCGCAGTTAGACCTAGCCTAAGGAAAGAAAGGAGCCATGAAGAAATGAGAATAGTATAGTATCTCTCTGGAAAGATGAGTACCAAAGATGAAGTTAAGGTAAGGAGCTTCACAAGTTAATTAACTCATCTAGAAAACTTATTTATAGCCTATATTATATATAGATTGAACTTAGTTTTCCTTAAACAAAGATAGAGTTCAAGTTCAAGTCTGAGTGCTGGTATTCAAAAAGTTTTTGTAGAAGTATGCCTGAGGAATAGAGAAGAGAACCCCATATGTTTTGAGAATGCAAAAGTATGAGTAGATAAATCCTTCAGATAAGGATCAAGAGATAAAAAGGTTAGTAAAGACCCAAAGAAGAGGGTCTAAGATAGAGTAAAGATATAATACAATTATATGAGAAAAGGTATAAATGCCATAAAAGTTTGGCATAGATACACAAAGTTATGAAAGGTAGTAAGAAAAGTTTAAAAGAGCTAGAAAGTTAAGAAAATGTTATGACAGGAAAGGGACATTCTCCTCAGAGAAAACTATTTATCAAGGAATGAATAGACATTTTACCCTCAAATTTCGAGGACGAAATTTATTTAAGGGCAAGAGAAATGTCATATCCCAATTTTTAGGCCTAGAAGCCCAATATATAGCCTGAAAGAGGATGGCTACTAGACCCTAGTGTTCAGGAGTCCCATAAGTGTACAGATGATGTTTAGGGACTAAACTGTAAGAAAGTGAAAATTCAGGGAAAATAGTGAAAGTCCCTCTGGGCATAATGCAAAAGTATGAGGTGTTTCTTGGGAACCGATCCATCAGAGTGCTTGAGCTTGGTTAGAAACCCAAGATAGCAATCCAAGAGCCCAAAAACGTAGGCCTAAGGATTATGGAGTTAAAGAGGCATTAAAATAATATTTTAGTGCTTTTCCATAAAGTAAAGTTACCCGGTTAAGGATAGAACTGGGAAAAGTGATCAGATATGACTTTAGACCATGAGGTGGAAAGAAAGGTGTCCTCATAGGACCCACAAGGTGCCACATGGCATGATTACAGGAAAAGAAGAAAATTTAATGATACATGTCATGAGATTAGAAAAAGGAGAAAAAGTAAAGAGGACACGTGGCACAATCTCGGCTGCGCATTTCAGGAAAAGGCTCTAGAATTCTCTGGAGAGGTTGAGTCAGCTAGTGAGGTATCCCAAGGGCCCCACCAATTACGGCATATACCCCCTGAGGTATCCCTTGAGGTGTCCTTGGATGATGTCATAATGGTGAGTCATCAAGGAGGATGATGTCATCGTGATGATGCAGGCAAAGCTTCTTGAGGAAGCAAGCAATCTGGGCCATTCATCACGATTCGATCTGAGCCATCCATTCCACCTCCCTCCACCTATAAATACCCCACTCCCCCTCACTTCATTCCCATGGCCAAGCATGGCAAGACAAGAGAAAGAAGAGAGAAAAAGAGAAAGAGAGAAAGAAAGGAGGAGTTCTCGTGGAGCCAGGAGCAATCTAAGGAGCTGAGGGACTGGGCAGAGCTTAGAAATGAGGTAAGTAAATTATCTAGTCCCTGCTCTAATAAAGTAGGGGATTGCTCTTAGTGGTTAGAATAGAGAAATATCTCTATTAATAAATGTAGCTAAAGGTAGAAAGAAAGCCAAGGGAATGTCAGATTAAGGATATTACCCCTAGTTAAGCATGAGTTAGGTAGAGCTATACTGGATAATAATAAAGATATTATTATGCTATGTATAGGCTCTGACTTATGATAAGAAGGGACCTTCGAGACAAGGCTAGGAGTTGGAAGGAAAGGCTACACGCCAGGTAGTGAACTTATCCTAAACTTGTATGTATTGAATGTTATGCCTGATGTGCTATGGGTTTGTTGAAATGTGCCATACATGTGCTTATGTATGAAGCTATGTTTCTATGATTACTTTGGACAATTATACTTCATATGTTTCATGGAAGCAAGCACATTACACAATGTTAACACTTTCACAAGCAAACACAAGTATGTACATTAATACATGCATTATTTAGTACTGTTTGGTACTGAGATTTCCCCAAAAATCTCACCCCCTTTCATGTAATCCCAATCCCATTGGTATGTTAGAAAAGGATTGAAGAATTATGAAGAGAAGCTGGGGATTGGATAGTGCAAATGTTAGGACCAAAATGCTAGAATCCGAGAAAAATGCTAGATGAACAGTAAACATTGATTGTTTGTTGACATTTACCTAGTCAAGATGTGGTCAAAGTTATTTGTCCCTGAAAGAGCATTAAGTTAGCTTCGTGAACAATTTGAACCACTTCATTTCAATATTTCTAGAATTAGTTATGATTTTTTGAAGTTAGGTCACTCATCTAGAATTTACACATTGAACAGTACTTGAGAGAGTAAATTCCAGATTGTGTAATTTGACTTCAATAGGCTTAAAAGTGGTTCCAAATGCTACCAGTTAGTCCTTAAGATGTATGAAAAGGAGGATGTTTCACTGTCAGATTCATGACATTTGACACTCTAGGGCACACTTTCCTATAATTCTCCCACTTATATCTGATATCCATGGAATCTAATAAAAATTCAGATAACTTGTAGACTATCAGATAATTTTCTACTGTCTGGAGCCCTAATAAAATTCCTGTATCATGCTAGATTAACTAGCGTAACTTCCTCTATTTACTGATGGAATATGGGACTAAAAAACTTTTGGGCAGTTATAACCCTTTCCATGCTGATCTTTCTATAATTACAATTTTGCCCTTGAACTTTTTACTTAATTACATTTAAGTCCCTTAACTTTTAGAAATTACCACTTTTGGCCCAACTTTTGTTTCTACTTTAACTTTTGGCCTTTAACCTTTTCTACTTTGCGTTTAGGTACTTGTCTTTCTTTAATACTCATCTAACCTTTATCATTTCTTCTTATCTTCGTCATGATCCTTTCTAAACCTCTTTCCACTATCAGTATTTTACAAATAGGGAAAATTTAGGATATGACACTAACTACATATTTGGGGTACATCGTAACTATCATTCATCTATATAATTACTTTACTTTATACTATTTACATATTTACAATACCCTTAATTTCTTTTACATTCTTTTATAGGGAATAGTGAACTACAAATACTTTTACATACATAAATGCCACTCTTGTATATCAGCTGGCAGATCATTTACGAAAAACTCACTTAGCTTTACATGCCATGTAGGAGTATATGGTAATATCTGGCTCACTACCATCTTATGCCAATCTTCTAGAGTGTAAACCTGATTCAGGTCAATGCCCTCTATTGTATATTTGTTTATCATCGTTGCTATGACATTGAGGAAATGCAGATAAACTGACTGCTCTTGATCTCTACTTATATCCATCCCTTAACCTTGACTAAGTACTTCACTCTCCACAACTTTCTTAAGACTGATATAGTCAATATTATATGTCTCTAACAAAGAAGGCTGGGGTTGACTAGGACCAAGATCATCACACTAATCTTTATTTGTACAATCAATCATATATTCTTGGGCTGTGAGAATAGGAATGGACTATCATAGATTGTGACTGGATCTCTAGATTAAGGGACTATTCATGTTACTCATATCAAATCTATCCTCAAACTTTAGTGGAGGAGGAATAATATCTGGTCTACCTGTAATCTAGTACTAATACTCAACCTCCTCAACCATAATTTATCCTCTAATTGGAGGAATAGGGCTTAAATTAGGGTTAAAGGGCACTCCCACAAACTCCTACTGTATAGAGTCACTAGACTCAGCATCATCTGATACACACACAACTTCATACTGAATCTCTACATAACCTACAAATTGCAGGTTTGAGTCTACATAAATATATATAGGATATTCTACTATAGACCTCCTTGATTGATCCCCTATAAGATACATTTTGGGCCTTCTACATGATCCATTACCTTCATGCGCTCAACTCCCCGAGAAATTCTCACAAAACTTATTTATTGAGTATTTTAATCTACTATAAATTCTATAATAAATTATATAGAACTCCTTTTTGAGCTCTATTAGTTTCATAAATTCTTATATTAATTATAAGAATTTACTGCCAAATTTCATCTAATTCAGAGGTCCATAAGCTACTGTATTAATTTTCCTTTCTTTAGAAATTCATATCAATTTTACGGGACCTCAAATTAAAATTCTATGTTGCGTCAAATTGATCAGAATAATTTTCTCTATTTATAGAAATATTTGGGACTTAACTAATTCCAGGCATTGTTTGGCCTTTTTTGGCTCAACCTTTAATAATTACCATTTTGCCCCTGAACTTTTGAAAATTACATATTAGGCCCTCAACTTTTCATAATTACACTTAATGGCCTAAAGTTTATGTCTACTTTCATTTTTGCACCATAAAACTTTTAAACTTTTTAGTTTAGTCCCTTTCTTTCTTCAAGACTCATCTAAACTTTATCATTCCTTCT
The DNA here is from genome assembly GCA_037074615.1 of Leucaena leucocephala. Taxonomy (NCBI): domain Eukaryota; kingdom Viridiplantae; phylum Streptophyta; class Magnoliopsida; order Fabales; family Fabaceae; genus Leucaena; species Leucaena leucocephala. The sequence goes on from CM073527.1 coordinate 6,120,910, forward strand.
AATCATCGTCACAATCCTTTATAAACCTCTTTCCTCTATCAGTCTTATGCAAATAGAAAAAATTAGGATATGACAACATTAGTTTCAAGGAGTTGCAATGATTCATACTTCATCATCATCAGCATAATATCATCTTAAGCTCAACTAAACATCACAACTAATAAGTAAGCATAAAGTTAAACAACATAAGATTATAGTTAGGTATTCTTGCTACCACTTAGGTTATCATTGTCAAACTCTTCTTTAGGTGGTTTTCTTCCTGAACAAATATCAAAACCTAGCCATTGCACAGTAATATCAAGTTACAATTCAACTTTAAAACAATTCCAGGACTAGGTTCTTACTAGATTCTATTCTTTTTCCATTTTATGTCTTATACTTCCATCTTTCTAAAATAAATTCTCATGGTTCATTTTCACATAATTTTTCATGTAGAATCCAAATATGAAATCAGAATTTCCAAAATCAAACTACTTCCTTGGCTACTGTATAGAACCGAAGTGCCTCCTCTTATTTTCCAAAAATTCTCATTTTGATTCCAATGCTTCTATTACTTTTTCTCTATCTTATCCCCACACAATTTTCCATTTTAAACCCATTGGAAGCATAAAAATCATGAAATTGTCACAAATGAATAGTGATTCATATAGTGGAAGCCAAGAAATTCTCTCTGTACTATGTTGAAGACAATAGAAGGGTGATAGAATCCCAAAGTAAAAGAAGTATGGTGATACAAAAATGTGAGATAAAGCTTTGCAGATGTTAAGAAAACTCCACTAGATATTTAGATAATTAATAAGAGATGTACAATAAAAAGTATGATGAGTAGTTGACAGAAACTCTAGAATATAGTAATATTTAAAAGAGTTTGATATAAAAAATATGAACACTACTTACAAATTTAGTATAGTGAGTTGTCCATATTGTATGAGTGGATAGATACCCTAAGCCTTAGTCATAAAGAAAGAAGGGATATAAAGAAGAGATCTATTCAAGATTGTTGACTAAAGTGCTAAGTAAATTTTGAGAACAAAATTTATTTTAAGGAGGTAGAAATTTCATATTATACTTTTTCCCTAACTGTATAAACTAATAGAGGAAAGAGGTTTGGAAAATATTGTGATGATTAATAAAGAGGAATAGTAATGATTAGACAAAGTTATAAAGAAGAGGTTTTAAAATGAAAAGTCTAAAAGTTCCATGGTGAAAAATGAAAGTAAAAATAAACTTTAGACCATTAAGTGTAATTATGAAAAGTTGAGGGCCTAAAGTATAATTTCCAAAAGTTCAGGGGCAAAATGATAATTGTGAAAATTTGAGCAAGAAAAGGCCAAAACTTCTCAAAAGCATTTTAGTCCCAAATTTTACCATAAAATAGAGAAAGTTATTCTAATTAGTTTAACGTAACACATAATTTTGATTTGAGGTCCTGAATTTGACAATATCTTTCGGATCTCATGATCAGATGAAATTTGGCAGTAAATTCTTATAATTAATATAAGAATTTATGAATATGAAACAAGTAAAAAATGAGTCCTGTAGAATTAATTATGAAATTTACGGTAAAATTGGGCACCGATAAAGGATTAAAGGAAATGTAGGAAATTTTATCAGGACTTATGGGTCTCAAAAAATTATGAAACTTTGTAAAAAATTCATTTTATATTAGAATGAATTTTTAAAATTGTTATAACCAATAAAAGAGGTATCTAGCATTTCTCCAAAATCAGGGTGATTTAAGAAAATTGGTATAAGAAAAGTGCCTTAGAATTTATGCTAATTAGCTATTAGACCTAAAAGAGGCCCAATATTATGTCCTATACAAGCCCAATAAGCCCAAGGAATTGTTATGTGGTCAAATGAATTTTTAGAATATTTTATATATTTTTAAAAGATAGGAATTTAAGAAAATCCAAGAAGCATGTGAGGTATCCTTATGGGACCCACAAGTTTTACACATGGCACCAAGAAGAGGAAAGGAAGATTATCTCATGTGTCAAAATGTAATAAAATAATATAAGAATTAACCTAATGATGATTAAGGTAAATTAATGCAGAAACCAACCAATCAAATTCAAGACTAAGCCATTCTAATAATTAGGAAAAGTAAGGACATTATGGACCCAAGGTGCCAACATTTTGGCTATAAATACCCCTCCCATTCCTATTCAAAAATGTAGTCTCTTGAACCTTGGAGAAACTATGGCCACATGGAAACTCAAACCAAGACAAAGAGATATTTAAGGCTCTTTGATCCAAGGTAGTTAAAGCATAAAGTATGTAATCCTTCCTAGTTTATTTATATGAGTTTTGGAAGGATAAAGTTTAAGTTTTAATGGTAAAAAAGTGAGATATTCTCTTAGTAACCTTGCTATCCAAATATGGACAGAAATGAAGAAAGAAGAAAAGCAATATATAATCAAGTAGAAGATACTTAGATAAGTTAGTTTGATGATTAGTTATTGATATTCTTGACTTTGCTCTTTCTTGAGGCCTTTTGGCCAAGGTTGTTCTGGATAGGAGAAGATAGAATTTCAATGATCTAATGCTTCTATTGATTTTAAAAGATGATTTTGTGTAGAATTGGATAGGTTTGGAACCTTGGAAGCATTAGAATTGAAAGTTATAATTTTTGAAGTCTTCTTTGTTACTGTTTACACGTATGAACAGTTATTGGAATTTGATGATTTTGATACTTCCAATGGTTTCAAAATTAAAATTTGTTTGGGATAAAGTAGAGAAATAAGTATTGGAAGCATTGGAATCAAAATGAGATTTTTTGGAAGAATTTTGTATGTTATGCAAATCTGTCCAGAGCAGTACATAGGAGCTGGAATTTCATCATTCTAAGCTCATAAAAGGATTGAAAAGGTGAAATTGTGCAGGTTAAAGTCAAGACATCAATTGATTCAAAGGTCAAGTCAATTAGTAAATATTAGAGAAAGTTATGTTAGTTTAAGTGAGTTCAGTGTTCAAGAGAAGTTAAACTGCAATGAATGGATGATAATGTGATGTTAGGATTTGAGTGTGGACTCAAAATAGGTAGCCACACATCAAGGAGAAGTAAGAAGCAAAATGCTTCATGGTTGGAAAGTTAAGGAGCAAGTGCCAGAGTCAGGAAGAAAGCTTATGTTTAAGATAGTGAACTTACTCATTCTTGTATGTTTGATATATATGCTTGTGTGTTGATATGTTTATGATATGTGATGATGATGATGTAAGAAATATATGAATGATATATTCTCTTCCCTTTATGAGTTTATGGTCATGCACGATAGTGATAGGCATGGAGCATGATGGTATGTAAATGGAAGCTAAAGAAAGATAAAGGAAACATGTCATGCACTTGCATTCATCCTATATACATTGAATGATACCATTTGCTATTACGATTTCCCCTAAAATATCACTCTCCCATAGCCAACCATAATAGATTATTTATGATGGAAGAATCATCCTTGATACAGGAGCTAAGTAATGGAAGAGGAGGAGTAGACAAGTAATGGCATGCCATGTATGTTAGCCTTCTTATGTAATGTTATGTAATATGCCATCATATGTAAAGAAAATGTATGAAATAATTCAAGCATAACCCCATGATGTATATGAATGTATAAGAGGCAAAGAGATTATTTATGCATGCTGGAACAATTATTGAGAATCAAAGAAAGGAAACTGAAATGGTAAAAACGTAGGTCCTAAAACAGTTTTGTTGTGGCTTCAGTTTGACCTAGCAAATGAATGAATTAATGTACGAAATTTTATGAAATATTAGAACACATCTAGATATTTAATTTCAAGGTATAATGCCTCATTTAGATGTGTATATCAATAGAAATGAATTTTCAAAGTTAAGAGATAGAATCTGGAATTTCCAAAATTTGCCATATAAATAGTAAAAAGTAGTGATTTAACTATATCGACTGGTAAAGTAAATGTACAAATTTATATTTTTATCTTAAATAGCTATAAAAAAATTCAATTAGAATTTTGGATCACCTCCATACAATTTTCCTACAATTAGTTATGAATTTTTAAAGTTAGACTATCAATATGGAAATTACCTAATGAACAATACCTAAGAAGTAAGTTTTAAAATTTTAATTTTTTGTCTAAAGTAATGCTTCTGCTAATCAAATACACTTCTGAATATGTACTATCAGAGGTTAAAAGTAGAATATTTCAACATGACCAAGAAATTTGACTTTTTGAAGCTAAAACTCACATTTACTAAGCTTAGTATAGAGCTATTTTTCTTTAAGAGTATTAAGCATAATTCTCAAGTGCCTTTCATGCTCTTCAGTAGATTTGGAGTACACGTAGATATTATCAATGAAGACCATAACAAATCGATCTAAATAGGGCCTGAAAATTCTGTTCATATAATCCATAAAAATTGTAAGTGTATTAGTCAGACCAAAAGGCATTACATGAAATTCAAAATGTCCATAACAAGTCCTGAAAGTAGTCTTTGAAATATCATCTGATTTAATCCTACATTGGTGGTAACCTGATCTCAAATCAATCTTAGAGAATAAACTTTCTCCCACCAATTGATCTAACAGGTCATTAATTATAGGAAGAGGGTACTTATTTTTAACAACAATCTTATTCAACTCCCTATAATTGATATATAATCTTAGACTGCCATCTTTCTTCTTAACGAATAACACTAGAGCACCCTATAGTAAAATGCTAAGTCGGATGAAACCCTTCTCTAAAAGCTCCTCAATCTGCTTCTTTAATACAACCATCTTATTAGGAGCCATACGATATGGGGCTTTGGATACTGGTCCAACTCTAGGTACAATATCAATTTTAAACTCCATTTCTCGTTCAGGAGGCAATCCTTGAATATCCTTTGGCAAGACTTCAGAAAATTCCCTAACAACTAGAATCTCCTTAACCCCTTCTTCTATTTCTGCTTGAATAGAAAATAAGATAATATACCCTTGATATCCTTTTCGTAAGCATTTATCTACCTAAGCCTCCATTATAAAATTTAGCTTTAATTCTGAACTCATATCTATTGCCTTTGGACAAAGAATTAGGGTCTTGTTCTTATAGTCCAACATTATGTTATTAAAAGATAGCCAATTTAATCTGATTATGACATCAATTTCTCTAAAGGGCTTACATATTAAGTATAGAGGAGTGCAATAATGTTCATATCAAACAACATTATTTAGGCAAACTTCAGATGTAATTACTCTAGCATTTATAGGGGTTGTCACACATATAGCATAATGTAACTTGCTAATCATAAGGCCTAGTCATTCAGCATATTCATAAGAAACAAAGGAATGACTTACACCCAAGTCAAACATACCAATCACAGGGTGATTATTGAGATAAATTGTATATTGTATCATTTTACGTGATTTTAGAGCATGCTCACGTGTAAGTGTGAACACTTGACTTTGAGTTTATGGCCTTTGATTATTCACTACTTGAGGACAATCCTTATAGAAATGTCCAAGCTTTCCACAAGTATAGCAAACATTCTGCCCTCATCAAACACAGCCTATCACCATGATTATTTCTACACTTACCACATACTCGAAACCTTGAGTCCCTATTACCAACATTGCCTCAAAAGTTTCCTCAATTAGGCCTTCTATTCTGCCATTGCCTTTTTTCTTCTTATAGCCACTACCACTAGTAGTATCTCGGCTTTGACTGGTTTTTTTAGGAGTAACAGTTTCCCTATTTATTGGCTTAAATAATGTTTGATGATTCAGGCTATTTTCAATTAGTTGGCATGCCTCCACTACTTTGTTAAATTAATTGTATTGTTAGGGCATCATATGTTCCTTTAATGTAGCATTTAGTCTTCTAATCATCCTCTCTGTCATCCATCATTCATCATCCACTTGTCGAAGATACGTGGAATACTAAGAAAGACGAATAAACTTAGCCAGATATTCATCAAATGACTCATTCTCTCCTTGCCTCAACACAAGGAATTCAGCTTCCTATTTATCACGTACCGACTAAGAAAAATATTTCTCATAAAATTATTTAAGAAACACTTCCCATGTAATAGGAATGTTCCTTACCTATAGTAATAGCTTAGTGTTCTTCCACCACCGGTCTGCATATTTTTCCAGCTGATAAATAGCCATCTGAGCCTTACTTCCAGATGGACAATCAAGCACCTTGAAAATCTTTTCCAATAGACTGATCTAGTTTTTTCCCATTTGAGCATCAAATGTTCCTTCAAATGTTGGAGGATTGTGCTTGTAAAATTTTGTCATCCACTATTGATACCAATATGATCTACTACCAGCTCAGCTTGCCTAGAAGGCTCTACTAGATGTTGCATGTCATATCCCAATTTTTAGGCTTAGAAGCCCAGTTTATAACTTGAAAAAGGGATGCTACTAGACCCTGTTGAGCAAAGGTCTCAATAAATAGAGAAAATTATGCTGATCAGTTTGATGCAACACAGAGTTTGGAAATGAGGTCCTAAAAGATTTATATCAATTTTAAAATACAATATTCTCTGGACCTCAGAATCAGATGAAATATGGCAGTAAATTCCTATAATTAATATAAGAATTTCTGAAACTGACACAGCTCAAAAAGGAGTTCTGTAGAATTTACTACAGAATTTACAGTGAATTAAAAGACCCGATAAATAGGTTTCAGAGGAATTTCTTGAGAATTGAGCCCATGAAGATAGTGGATCATACAGAGGATCCACAATGGCACCTTATAGGCCTAATGATATTTTCAGAAAAGTATGTGTGCCAGGGCTAATAAAGACCAAGAGAAATGAAGAATTACGAAAATGCCACTGAAGGTATGCCACTGTGTTATGTCATTAAGTTAGAGTCAGACGAAGGGAGTTATGATCATTTGACTAAGGTTAGACAGTCAAGAAAGGCTACCTGGATAGTTGACCAGGGTCAAGAGGTACTCTGGTAAGGTATGGAAAGATAAGAGTGCCCCTAGAAGTACTAAAGAGGTATTAAGGGTATTTTGATAATTTACTAAAGATGTTTCTTGGGAACTGAGCAACCAAAGTGTTTGGGCTTGGTTAGAAACTCAAGATGACAATCCAAGGCCCAAAAACGTAGCCCAAGAGTAATGTGGGTCTAAGAGGCATTAAAATATTATTTTAGTGCTTTTTCAATAAAGTAAAGTGACCCGGTCCAAGATAGAACTGGGTAAAGTGATCTGGAATTATGAGGGGACATAAATGGGGCCCACAATGAACCACATGGCATGATTACAATGAAAAAAGAAAAGAAAAGGACACATGGCATGATTAGAGAAAAAGGAGAAAAAGCAAGAGGATACGTGGCACGATCTCGGCCGTCCATTTAGGGAAAAGACTCTGGAACTCTCTGGAAAGGCTGAATCAGCTAGTGAGGTGTCCCAAGGGCCCCACTATTATGCCACATATACCCCTGAGGTGTCTTAGATGATGTCATTAGTAGTGAGTCATCAAGGAGGGTGATGTCATTGTGATGATGCAGGCAAAGCTTCTTGAGGAAGCAAGTACTCTGAGCCATTTATCGCAATTCAATCTGAGCCATTCATTCTACCTCCACTGACCTATAAATAGGCCACTCCCCTCCCATTTCAAGGCACACCATGGCCTAGCAAGGCAAAGGAATAGAATGAAGAGAGAAAGAGAGAATGAAAGGAAGGAAGAGAAAGAAGAAAGGAGTTCTGGTGGAGCCAGGAGCAGTCTAAGGAGCTGAGGGACTGGGCAAAGCTTAAGAATGAGGTAAGAAAGTTATCTAGTCCCTGCTCTAATAAAGTAAAGGATTGCTCTTAGTGATTAGAATAGAGAAATATCTCTATTAATAAAGGTAGCTAAAGGTAGAGAGAAAGCCAAGAGAATGTCGGAATAAGGATATCATCCCTAGTTAAGCATGAGTTAAGTAGAGTTGTACTATATAATAATAAAGATATTATTATGATATGTATAGGCTCTAACATATGAAAATAAGGGACCTTAGAGACAAGGCTAGGAGTTGGAAGGAAAGGCTACATACACCCTAGGTAGTAAACTTACATACTTGTATGCTTATACTGCTTGGATGTTTTATGTGATATTTTCTTACCTTGATGATGTGAGGCGTGTATGATTAATTAATGCTGTGTTCCGTTTTATACTATGGCCATATGTTATAATTAAGTAACATGGAAGCATGTATGTTATCATGATGTAAGCATGATCATTAAGTACACATAGTAACATCAAGCATATAGTTGCATACATTGTATTGTTACCGTTTGCTACTGAGATTTCCACAGAAATATCATCCCCTTCCATGTAATCCCAATACCACAGGTATATTTAAAGAGGACCAAAGAATCATAGAGAGGAGCTAGGGATTAGATAGTGTAGAGGTTATGCAAAGATAGGACCAAAGTACCGGAATCAGGGAAAAAAGCAGGATGAACAGTAAACTTCAGACATTGACTGACGTGGACCTGACCAAGGCATGGTCAACGAGTTATTTTTACCTGAAAGAGGATTACATTAGCTTCGCGTAGTAATTTGAACTACTTCATTTCAATTTTTCTAGAATTATTTATGATTTTTTGAAGTCAGATCACTCCGCTGGAATTTACACAGTGAACAGTGTTCGCTAGGAGTAAAATTTCAGATGTATGATTTGACTTCAATAGCCCTAGAAGTGATTTTAAATGCTACTGAATGGTCCCTAAAATGTAAAAAATAGAGGATGTTTCATTTTGGTATTAGAGCAAGTTATGAGATGGCTAAGATTCTTTACCATGATCGGGGGTTCTCACTATGTGAGAGTAGGATAAAGTGTTGGCTCTTACCCTGACATGGCCAACTGGCTTTGTCACCGGGAGGTTGCATTGCAGTCGATAGGCTGGTGCGTAAAACTTGTGTTTCATATGTATGATTTGACTTCAATTGCCCTAGAAGTGGTTCTAAATGCTACTGAATGGTCCCTACAATGTAAGAAAAGGAGGATGTTTCATTTTGGTATCAGAGCAGAAGGTTTTGGTACAGAATCAAGAGGGTTCTAGTACAGAATAAAGGGTTCTGGCACAGAGCATAAGATTCTGGCATGGAATAGAAGGTTCTGGCTTAGTGATGCTCTGGTATAGTTAGATATTTGAACTAAGAGGTTGTCCCCTAGTAGAAGATATGGATAGTGTCCACTACTTAGAGACAGTGACACCCAGATAGATAAAACAATACCCCATATCTTACAGTGATATAGGGTAATCTTCAAGAAAGTGGTTAGTCTTAGTCAGCCATTACCGCCTAGGCCTCGTGTTTCCTAGCACGGTGTAATTGGACTAAGCAGGATAATGTCTGGGGAGCAATTTCCTCTATAGATAGAGACAGAAGCTGACTAGTCATAGGTCAAGGGAAGCTGCCAAACGTTACAGTAACAATGATAGTAAAGGTACCAACCTGATTAAAGTTAATCAACTAGAAGATTGGTACAATGCATAATCAAACTAGATAGTATAAAGTAATGAGGTATGAAAGATTAAGACGATGTTCAGAAGTAGATCCTCTATGTGAGTAGATCTACATTACGAAAGAATTTGTTCAGCTAGTGTTTCCTGAACAAAAGAATTAATAGTTAGAGATAAGATGATTAATAGATAAAGAGAGATGATGTTCCCAAGTTAGAGGAACCACAGTCTAGTCTAAAGTAGACTAAGATTGATGGAGAGAAAGGTAGCCACAGTTTCAAAGATAAAGAGACTCCCCAATTTAAGAAAAAGTAAGAAGGGTTGAGTTTATACCCTAGTAAGAGGGTAATGTGGCAACCTAAGTTAAATGAGTGGATATTTCAGATTCCTAAATGAATGTTTGGAATCTGGCAGATAATGGGTTAGAGGAAAGAATGTTTTAAAATTTATTTAGTTGATTGTTCAATTATAGTGTACGTATAATGGATGGTTGAGCAAATTTATGTGATGATGATGTGGCTTATGTTGCCATGAGTTATGATGAGAAGTTACATCTCCTTGCAGTTATCATATGATGACACGCAAGTTAGAGTATGCTATGAATACTCCCCTCATGCAGAATATATAGGGTAGAGTTTATGATGAGAAAGTTATATTGCTCCCATACCATATGACATGCAATGAGAATGTACCTAAGATGATATATTGTCTCAGCAAGTGGGATAGTTGTTACAGTATGATTGGGGTTACTCAGGTATTTCTATAGACTTGTGAATACAATACTCAGGGCCATTTTTTATGTTAGGGTTACAACAAGTACCAAGAAGGTGGTAGTGTTATAACTCTATCAAACGAAATGGTATACAGAAAGAGTAAGAGATAACAGTAAAGAGATTGTTTTCATATCACTCTTAAGATAAGAGTTGGATATGAAATAGATGGCTCTCAGATAGAGCTAGATTCAGATGAGTTCAGATCACTGTTTAGATAAGAGTTAGATTTGATACAGATTGCTCGCATTAAGAGCATAGTTCAAATAGCTCGTAGTTAGAGCACAGATGGAAATGAGAAGTTATGATGAGGCCATAGCAACAGAATACAATGGCAGGTGGTTAGACCATAATTAGTAAGCCACAACAGAGTAAGAAAGATGAGAAGGAACTCCTAAGTAAGAGGAAAATAAGTAAAGTCTAGGTAAATATATGGGCTACTAAATGCATTTTAAAATTTTTATTAAGTTATCAACAAGTGGAAGCAGTTAACCTTATAACTTAGGCTGTTGGATGAGATCTTTTAGAGATGATACAGTACAACAGAATCATAGAGGATTCTGGAGGATCACAGTTAGATCCTAGCATGACTTAAGGGTCGCAGTTAGATCCTAATAGCTTTAGAGTCATAGTTAGATTCTAAAGAGGCTTACGGTTGATCACAGTTAGATCCCGAGGTCGCAGTTAGACCTGGCCTAAGGAAAGTAAGGAGCCATAAAGAAATGAGAACAATACAGTATCTCTCTAGAAAGATGAGTACCAAAGACGAAGTTAAGGGAAGGAGCTTCACGAGTTGATTAACTTATCTAGAAAACTTATTTATAGCCTATATTATATACAGACTGAACTTAGTTTTCCTTAAACAAAGATGGAGTCCAAGTTTAAGTCTGAGTGCTTATGTTCAAAAAGTTTTGTAGAAGTATGCCTGGGGAATAGAGAAGAGAACCCCATATGTTTTGAAAATATAAAAGTATGAGTAGATAGATCTTTCAGATAAGGATCAAGAGATGAAGAGGCTAGTAAAGACCCAAAGAAGAGGGTCTAAGATAGAGTAAAGATAGAATACAGTTATATGAAAAAAGTGTAAATGCCACAAAAGTTTGGCATAGATACACAAAGTTATGAAAGATAGTAAGAGAAGTTAAGAAGAGCTAAAAAGTTAAGAAAATGTTATGAAATGAAAGGGACATTCTCCTAAGAAGAAACTATTCATTAAAGAATTAATAGAGGTTTGACTCCCCCTCAAATTTCGAGGACGAAATTTATTTTAAGGGGAGGAGAAATATCATATACCAATTTTTAGGCTTAGAAGCCCAGTATATAGCCTAAAAAAGGGATGCTACTAGACCCTATTGAGCAGAGGTCTCAGTAAATAGAGAAAATTATGCTGATCAGTTTGATGCAACACAGAGTTTTGATATGAGGTCTCGAAAGATTTATATTATTTTTTGAATACAGTATTCTCTGGACCTCAGAATCAGATAAAATGTGGCAATAAATTCCTATAATTAATATAAGAATTTTTTAAACTAACAGAGCTTAAAAAGGAGTTCTGTAAAATTTACTACAGAATTTACAGTGGATTAAAAGACCCGATAAATAGGTTTTAGGGGAATTTCTTGGGAACCCATGAAGATAGTGGATCATACAGAGGGTCCATAATGGCACCTTATAGGCCCAATGATATTTTCAGATAAGTATGTGAGCCAGGGCTAATAAAGACCGAGAAAAATGAAGAATTACAAAAATGCCACTAAAGGTATGCCACTGTGTTGTGTCATTAAGTCAGAGTCAGACGAAGGGAGTTATGATCATTTGACTAAGGTTATACAGTCAAGAAAGGGTATCTGGATAGTTGACCAGGGTCAAGAGGTACTCTGGTAAGGTATGGAAAGATAAGAGTGCCCCTAGAAGTACTAAAGAGGTATTAAGGGTATTTTGGTAATTTACTAAGGATGTTTCTTGGGAACTAAGCAACCAGAGTATTTGGGATTGGTTAGAAACCCAAGATGACAATCTAAGGCCCAAAAACGTAGCCCAAGAGTAATGTGGGCCTAAGAGGTATTAAAATATTATTTTAGTGCTTTTTCAATAAAGTAAAGTGACCCGATGAAAGATAGAACTGGGTAAAGTGATCTGGAATCATGAGGGGACATAAATGGGGCCCACAATGAGCCACATGGAATGATTACAATAAAAGAAGAAAAGCAAAGGACACATGGCATGATTAGAGAAAAAGGAGAAAAAGCAAGAGGACACGTGGCACGATCTTGGCCGTCCATTCACGGAAAAGACTCTGGAACTCTCTGGAAAGGCTTAGTCAGCTGGTGAGGTGTCCCAAGGGCCCCGCCATTATGCCACATATACCCCTGAGGTGTCTCTGAGGTGTCCTAGATAATGTCATTAGTGGTGAGTCATCAAGGAGGGTGAGGTCATCGTGATGATGCAGGCAAAGCTTCTTGAGGAAGCAAGCAATCTGAACCATTCATCGCGATTCAGTAAACAGTGTTCGCTAGGAGTAAAATTTCATATGTATGATTTTACTTCAATGGCCCTAGAAGTGGTTCTAAATACTACTGAATGGTCCCTAAAATATAAGAAAAGGAGGATGTTTCATTGCATAACTTCTAGTTCCAAGTTAACTGCTCCTGTTGTTCTAAGTGTTCCAAAATTAGTTAATTAACGTCTACAGGATTTTAAGGTTCCTCTGATTGAGCAGTTCGTCTTCTTCAAACCATTTCATTTTACTAACTAAATATGAGAGGGAACAACATAAATAACATAACTTATGCTTCATTTATAACATTGTATACAGTTGTCATACATATCTATCATACATCACTTAAGTACATACATAACACTGTCATCTATCGATGTCACATCACACTATTCTTTCTTAAAAGTTCTTCTAATAAACTTTTCTATCTTGAAGATCAAGTTAGGTACTCTGTCAAATAGTTTTTCATTGAAATAACCATCCAACCGTGCTCTCCAGGTCTCAGTGGTAGGTAAGATATCATCCAAGATATTAGTCCAGTCCTCTAATATAAGGGTATTTGGATCAAAAGCTTGATAGGTTTCCTAAACTCTAGTTAAGAAATCTTGATAGATTATGTAATCTTGATCTACTTCTCTAACTAGAAGGTGGCCTAAATCATATGGTTATTTGGATAATTCTATAGACTTCTTGAACTACTCTTTATTAATCTCTTCTATAGGTTCTAGTGCTATGTTTTAGGATTTTGTGTGTATCAATACTTTTAGCTAACTAGGAGTTGGGATATTTGATTTGGTAATTTACTGCATCTTGGAATATCTAAGTTAACATAATGTAATGGCTGAGGGTATAAAACATTCTATTTGTCACCCCTCATAGTACATATTCGAAAGCGTATTTGATTAGTTAAAGCATTACTTTAGCCCCAAAAAATTTAAAACTTACTTCTCGAGTACTATTCATTAGGTAATTTCCAGATTAACAATCCAACATTAAAAATTCATAACTATTTGTAAAAAAATCGTATGGAAGTGATCCAAATTTCTACTTGAATCTCCTTCATATATATTTAAGGGAAAAATATAACTTTGGACTTTTACTTTGCCAATCAATATGGTTAGATCATTAATTTTTACTGTTCATTTGGCAAATTCTAGAAATTCCATATTCTATCTCTTAACTTTAGAAATTCATTTCTCTTGATATACACATCCAAATGAGGCATTTTACCTATGAATTTAAAGCTCTGGATGTGTTCTAATTTCTCATAAAATTTAGTACATTAATTCCTTCATTTTATTGGTCAAACTGAAGCCACAACGAAACTGCTTCAAGACCTACATTTTTACCATTTCAGTTTCCTTTATTTGATTTTCAACAATTGTTCCAGCATGCATTGTCACATCCTAATTTTTCTCTATCTGTATAATACTAATAGTGGAAAGAAGTTTGGTAAGAATTATGATAATGAATTAAAAGGAGAAAAACAATTATTAGACAAAGGTATAAAGATGAGGGACTACAATAAAAAGTATAAAAGTTCTATGGTGCAAAGTGTAAAGTAGACAAAAGCTCTAGGCCATTAAGTATAATTATAAAAAGTTAAGGGCCTAAAGTGTAATTTTTAAAAGTTCAAGGGCAAAATAGTAATTATAGAAAGTTGAGCCGAAAAAGGGCCAAAAATTCCCAGAATCAGATTAGTCCCAAATTTTTCTAGTAAATAGAGAAAATTATTCTGATCAGTTTGATGCAGTACAGAATTTTGAATTGAGGTCCCCAAAAATTTATATAAATATCTAAAAACTTAAAAATTAATACAATATTGTCTAGTCCTCAAAATCAGATAAAATTTGACAATAAATTCTTATAATTAATATAAAAATTTATGAAACTGATAGAGCTCAAAAAGGAGTTATGTAGAATTTATTTATGAATTTACAATGGATTAAAACACCCAATAAATATATTTCAGGAGTTGAGCCCATGAAGGTAGTAGATCATGTAGAAGGCCCAAAATGGCACCTTAGAGGCCCAATAATATTTTTAGATAAGTATGTGGACTAAAGACTCAGAAAAATATAAACTTATAAAAATGTCATTGGGTGTGCTAATGTGTTTGTTGTGTCAATGAGCCAAAGGTAAATAAAGGGCATTTTGGTCATTTAACTAAGGTTAGACAGTCAAGGAGAGTTCCCAAAATAGTTGATGAAGGTCAGGGAATACTCTAATGATATGTGAAAAGACGATAATGCCCTTTGAGATATTAAAGTGAAATTGGACACCGATAAAGGGTCTTGAGAAAATATAGGAAATTTTTATTAGGACTTCTGGGTCTCAACAACTTATGAGACTTCACAGAGGATTTATTTTATATTATAATGAATATCTATAAATGTTAGAACCATTAAAAATGTTAGACCTCTAGGTCTAGCAATTATTTCAAGATCAGGGTAATTTAAGGATATTGATATAAGGAAAGTGCATTGGAATTTATGCCAATTAGGAATTGGATCTAAGAGAAGCCCAAAATTTCATCCTAGGGAAGCCTAATAAGTCTCAAAAGTTATCTTAGAGCCCAAGTCCAATAATGAATAATTTATGAATTTTTGAAAAAGAAAAGAAAAATGAATAGAGTAAGAATTAAGGTTTTCACATGGGGAGACCCAAAAGGGTTCACACATGGCGTCCAAGGCCGGGATGAGAAGATTTTTGTCATGTGATCTTATCTCAAATATGCTTGGTGGGCAAGTTTGATGTAAGAGCAATTATGAGCCATTAGATCAAATAGTGCACAATGTGATCTTGGGCATTCATTTTCCATGGAATTTTTCTATAAATAACCCATTTTTCTACACAATGTCATATCCCCAATTTTCTTACCTGATGTAACTATACATTTTATATGAAATGGACATGAGATTTTTAGAATAAACTATATCAGATTGAGAAAGGAAAGAAAGGGATTATGAACTAAGGAAAGTTCATGGACCTAAATGCAAGTTAGAAAAGGTTAAAGGTAAAAAGTTGTAGTGGAAACAAAAGTTAGGCCAAAAGGGGTAATTTTCAAAAGTTTAGGGACTTAAATATAAATAAGCAAAAAAGTCTGGGACCTAAATATAATTATAGAAAAGTTTAGCCAAAAAAGGCTTGGAACTACCTAGAAGTATTCCAGTCTCATATTTCATCAGTAAGTAGAGGAAGTGATGCTGGTTAATCTAGCATAATACATAAATTTTATTAGGGTCCCATATAGTAGATATTTATCCGATGGTCTGAAAGTTATCTGAAATTTTATCAGATCCCATGGATCTCAGGTATAAGTGGAAAGGTTATAGGAAGGTATGCCCCATGACATCTAATGTCATGAATCTGACAAAATCCCAAAAGGAGCACTGTATGAAAAGTTATCCCCGTATTAGTGAATTTTAACAGGACTTTGAGAACACCCGTGATCTGATTATGGAACTTAGCAGTAAGTAAACTTAGATAGAATGAACTCAGATGACCTCATATATAGGCCCATGATGACACCAAGGAGGGCCTAAAATCCATTATACCAGTTCATCAGTAAAAGGGGCCAGTGTCCAGGAAAAGTGTGAAATTACAAAAATGCCCCTGGATGCCCATATTGTACTAGTGGTGGATGGAGGGCATTTTGGTCATTCTGGATAGGCTAAAAATGTGACATACAGTATAAATATGATTATTTAGAGCCACTATATGCCCAGAGGTAGTATAAAGGGGGTGAAATGACAATTATGCCCTTATGCTTAATATAGTGCAAGAAAAAATACCAAGGATATTTTGGTCATTTTTAAAGGGATTGATGGCAGATAAATACTTAATCTAACAATGTCAATGGTATGAAGAACCTAGACATTGATTTCCAGGACAGAATACATATCCTAGAAAGTTATAAAAATTAGGAACAAAAAACAATTTATTTTTTGTGAAACTCTTCCGATCAATACCAAACTAGACTAAAATTTTTCCTATTAGTATATTTCACCCTTTCAGCCAAACATGAATGTAAATGATGTCATGCATGACATCAAAAGGGAGGCTTCTAGGGCAAGATTATGCAAGATTGAATATGGACCATTATATAAAATAGTAACCAAATCAATATTGGCCATCCATTTAAACTCAAGCTCATCTATAAATACCCCCCAAATCAGAACCTATTCGGCATGCATGGTGAACCATAAGAAAACTCTTGCAAAATTTTTATTCAATTAAGAAAGAAGCACACAAAGTGAAGCAACAATCAAGGTAATCATCTCCCTTAATCTTGAGCCTTATTCTAGCAACTTAGCTCATGGTTTTAAGAGGTTTTTATGCTATATTTCCCTTATGGTTGCTGCTAGAAGTGCTGCCCATATATGGTTAAAATATGAGTTTTATGTTATAGATAGTTTAGATAAGCTTAAACAATCTAGAAGCAAGTGGTATAAGCTTGGAAATTCAAGTGTGTTTGGAATTAGGGTTTTGTGTTCTTACTATCACTATACATGACACTGTTCATATGATGGAATTTCATATTTTGATGCTTCCAATGAGTTTAAAATGGAAAATTGTATGGGGATAAAGTAGGAGAACAAGTATTGGAAGCATTGGAATCAAAATGTGAATTTTTGGAAAACAAGAGGGTTGCTTCAGTTTGTACTATAGCATGTGGTATGATTTGATTTTAGAAATTCTAGTTTCATATTTGGATTCTACATGAAAAATTATGTGGAAATGAATAATGAGAATTTATTTTGGAAAGATTGAAGTGTGAAACAAAAAAGGGAGAAAGAAAGCAAGTTAGTGAAAACCTAGTCTTGGATTTGGTTTCAAGTTTAGTTGTAACTTGATATTACTTTGTAATGGCTAGGTTTTGACATTTGTGAAGGAAGGAAATCATCCCAAGAAGATCTTGACAAGGATAGCTAAGAGGTAGCAAGAATACCTAACTATAGTTCATGTTTGCTTAATTGTTTGCTTGCTTGTTGATTATGGTGTTTGGTTGAGCATGAGAATGTGTCATCATGTTGATGATGAGTTATGAATGATTGCAACTCCTTGCAAGTTATGTCATGACAATATGCATGTTAGAGTTTGCTTATGTACCATTATGAAGTAGCTCCTATCTCATGATAATATGTTAAGCATACAATTAATCATGCATGATATTATGGCTTGTGTAACTTGCTATTGGGATTTCCATGAAATCTCATTCCTTCTATATGATAACCATGTTATGGTGCTAGAACTTCACAAGGAAAAAGGGTAAACATAGATGGATGAGTTTGTATAATGAGTTACAATACTTAATTGACATTATCGAAGCATATGATAGCATGTATCGATGAATGATGTATGATTCTGTATTTTTATTTTGAGGCTTTGATGGTGTGATGATGATTAGGATGCCTTAATCAACAATTTTGAATCTGGAATTTGGCATGGTTATAGTTAAGATATAGAGTTGAAGTTAAAATCTGGAGTTGAGATAAAGTGAGTGTTCAGAGGTAGCAACGTTCACATGATTTTCTATGAAATTTTATGAACTTAAATAACACATCCAGAGCTTCAAATGCATAGGTAACACAGTTCATTTGGACAAGCAACTGAAGAGAAATGAATTTTTGAAGTTAAGGCAAAGAAACTAGAACTTCCAGATTTTACCAAATAAATAGTGATTTTTAACGAATAAACTGATTTCATTTGGGCAAGAAAACCTCCATTTCATATTTTTCCTTCAAAGATCTATGAAAACGCTTCCATTAGAAATTGGAACCATATTATTTTGATTTTTCTACAATTAATTATGAATTTTCAAAGTATGGTACATGTTCTGGAATTATCAAATGAACAGTAAAAGTGATCAGTACCTGAGAGCCAATCACATGATCATTTGCTTTGAAAACATCCATTTCCAAAAGATTTGCTCTCAGGTACTATTCACTTTTACTGTTCATTTGATAATTCCAGAACATGTACCCTACTTTGAAAATTCATAATTATTGTAGAAAAATAGAAATAACATGGTTCCAATTTCTAATGAAATCTCTTTCACATATCTTTGAGGGAAAAATATGAAACTGAGGTTTTCTTGTCCCAATGAAATCAGTTTAATCGTTGAAAATCACTGTTTATTTGGTAAAATCTGGAAGTTCCAGTTTCTTTGCTTAACTTCAAAAATTCATTTCTCTTTGGTTACTTATACAAATGAACTGTGTTACCTATGGATTTGAAGCTTTAGACGTTATCTTTAAGCTCATAAAATTTCGTAGAAAAACGCGTTCATTTGATATATGAAATCTTTGTGTAACCGTCACTGCCTCTCAGCACTCGTTTTACTCAATTCCAGATCTTACTTCCAACTTTGGAAAATCATAACAATTCAGATACTTATCCAAATGAGGCGTTATTGGTGTTCATTTAAAGCTCTGTGTCTTAAATTTAAGCAGGCCAAGTTTCAGATTAAAACTCGTTGATTTAGATGCCAAAAACATTGTCAAATCACCACGGCCTCAAAACAGGACTAGAGAAACATACACCATGCATACTAGCATATCATCCCATAGTGTCATGTAAGTCATGTAGCTTATTATACAAACTTATTCATCAACATTTATTCTCCTCCCTTGAAAAGATCCAGCACCTAAAACATAGTTATGCATGTGGAAGAATGAGATTTCACGGAAATCCCAATAGCAAGTTACACAAACTATAATATCATGCATGGATAATTGTATGCTTAACATGTTATCATGAGATGGGAGCTACTTCATAATGGTACATAAGGAAACTATAACATGCATATTGTCATGACATAACTTGCAAGGAGTTGCAATCATTCATACTTCATCATAACATGATGACATAAGCTCAAGCTCAACCAAACACCATAATCAACAAGCAAGCAAAACAATTAAACAAACATGAGTTATAGTTAGGTATCCTTGCTACCTCTTAGCTATCTTGGTCAAGACCTTCTTGAAGTGCTTTCCTTCCTTCACAAATGTCAAAACCTAGCCATTACAACATAATATCAAGTTACAACTCAACTTAAAACCAAATCCAAGACTAGGTTTTCACTAGCTCCCTTTCTTTCTCTAATTTATGTTTCCTACTTCCACCTTTCCAAAATAAATTCTCATGGTTCATTTCCACATAATTTTTCATGTAGAATCCAAATATGAAATCATAATTTCCAAAATCAAAACATACCAATTGCTACAGTGCCAAACCGAAATGCATGCTCTTGTTTTCCAAAAATTCTCATTTTGATTCCAATGCTTCCAATACTTGTTCTCCTACTTTATCCCCACACAACTTTCCATTTTAAACTCATTGGAAGCATCAAAATCATGAAATTCCATCATATTAACAGTACCATGTACAGTACCAGCAAGAACACAAAACCCTAAATCCAAACATACTTGAATTCACAAGCTTATACCACTTGATTCTAGCTTGTTTAAGCTTGTCTAAACTATCCATAACATAAAACTCATATTTTAACCACATATGAGCAGCACTTCCAGAAGCAACCATAAGGTAAATATAGCATGAAAACCCCTTAAAACCATGAGCTAACTTGCTAGAACAAAGCTTAAGATCAAGGGAGATGATTACCTTGCTTGTTACTTCACTTTGGTTGCTTCTTTCTTGGTTGAATGGAAATTTTGCAAGAGTTTCCCTATGGTTCACCATGCATGCCAAAGTGTTCTGAATAGGGGGGTATTTATAGAGAAATTTGGGTTGAAATGGATGGCCAAGATTGATTTGGTTACTATTTGATCTAAAGGCTCACATTTAATCTTCGATTTTACTTTTTCTAAAAAGAATAATTATTACATCATGTGGGACAGCTCATGGGACAGCTAAGAGGGTTAGGTGGCGTGCTGCCCATGCAAAGAACCTTCTGGATATGTATTCTATCCTGGAAATTAATGTCTAGGATTCTCATATCATTGAAAATATTATACTGAGTATTTATCTGCCATCCATCCCTTAGAAAATGACCAAAATACCCTTGGTGTCCTTTCCTGCACTGTTCTAACCCTAAGGGCAAAATCGTCATTTCACCCCTCTTTATACTGGCTCATGGTGTATATGGGCTCTAAATAATCCTCTTTATACTATATAACACGTTTTTAGCCTGTCTAAAGTGACTAAAATGACCTCTATCCACTATTGGTACAGTATGCGCATCCAGGGGCATTTTCGTAATTTTGCACTTTTCCTGGACTGCTCTGGTCTCTAGCCCACATAACTGTCCAGTCACCTTAATGGGCTTATGATGGCTTCATTTGGGCCTTATTATGGGCTTATTGCCTATATTGCCTTTATGGCCCAATTCACTGTACAACTCTCCCGATCATATTTATTGGGTATTTTATTTCACTGTAAAATCCCGTATGGCTACTACAGAATTCCTTTTATGATTCTGTCAATTTTATAAATTCATATATTAAATATATGAATTTTCTATAAAGTCTCATCTAATTATGAGATCTCAAAAATACTGCAATAATTCCTTCTGACTTCAGGAATTTATATCAATTAATCGGGACCTCAAATCAAAATTCTGTGTTGCGTTAAACTGACCGGAA
The DNA here is from genome assembly GCA_037074615.1 of Leucaena leucocephala. Classification (NCBI taxonomy): domain Eukaryota; kingdom Viridiplantae; phylum Streptophyta; class Magnoliopsida; order Fabales; family Fabaceae; genus Leucaena; species Leucaena leucocephala. The sequence goes on from CM073527.1 coordinate 6,142,206, forward strand.
TATTTTTGTCTATCTACTAGTAAAATTTGGGTTTGATCTGATTCCGGGCATTTTTGGCCTGTTTTGGCTCAATTTTTCCATATTTACATTTAGGTCCCTTAACTTTTGAATAATTGCACTTTAGTCCCTGGACTTTTCATTAATTGCATTTAGGTCCCTCCTTTTTCTTCTACTTTCACTTTTCACCTTCAAACTTTTAAATTTTTATTTTGGTCCCTATTCTTTCCTTAGTTATTAATCCTTCCCTTTCCTTTCACAATCTGATACAGTTTATTCCAAGAATCTAATATCCATTGCAGATAAACTGTACAGGTACATCAGGTCAAAAAATTGGGGATATAACAAATACCGCTTGATTCTAGTATGTTTAAGCTTGTATAAACTATCCATAACATAAAATTTATATTCCCACCACATATGAAAAGCATTTCCATTAGCAACATCAAAATGAAAGTTCCATAAAACAATTTTAAAATCAAGAGCAAACTTCCTAGAATAAAGTCCAAGATCAAAGGAACTAATTCCCTTTATTTTGGCTCAAAGTTTATGCTTCTTCCTATCTCCAAAAAAAATATTGGTAGAGGTTCTCTAAGGTTATTAAGGCTGCTAGATGTGCTGTGAAGGGGGCATTTATAGAAAAAGTTGGGTGGAAATAGAAGGCCAAGATTAATTCAAACACTATTAGATCTAAGGGTCCATAATTAATGTTCCATCAAGCTTGCCCTAGAAGCCTTAGAATGAGATCATCCATAACATCATATAAGGCTGTTTTTGGTGCATGAAAAGGAGAAATACTGATAGGAAAAGTTCTAGCCAAATCCGATACTGATCTAGTCAGTTTCAAAAACCATACTGTTTTATGTTTCTAATTTTTATAATATTCCAGAATATGTATTATGTCATTAAAACCAGTTTTTATATTTTGTTTTCTACCATTGAAATTGTTAGACTGAGTATTTATCTACTTACCATCCCTTAGAAAATGACAGAAATGCCCTTGGTTCTCTATCTTGCATTATATTAACCCTAAGTGCATAATTGTCATTTCACACCTCTTTACTTCTTAACAAGGCATATACTGACACTGATGAATCATCCCTACACTTGCCTTGGCATTTTATCCTATCTAAAATGACCAAAATACCCTCTATCTATCTCTAGTTCATCATTACAACATAGGGGCATTTTCATAATTTTACACTTTTTCAGGGTTCCTCTGGATACTGGCAGTAACATCCTTACTTTCGTATGTCTTAGGGACCAATTATAGCATTTAGAACCACTTACAAGATTTTGAAAATCCATTAAGTAAATCTAGATGTTTTTTTACTCTTCTCGACTTACTGTTTATATAGTATTCCAGATTCAGTGATGAACTTCAGAAGATCATAATTAATTCTATAAAATTCAAAATGATGTGGTTCATGTGAAGATAATATCTTGAAATATAAGAAAAAAATAATTTCCTGACCAAATAATTAGTCAATTAATACAGTTTAATAGTCAAAGATTACTGTTCATTTGGTCAAAAATTCTGAAAATAGATTCTGGTCCTTGATTTTGGAAAATTTGTCTCTTTGTACAGACATCAAAATAAGGTATTCTTAGTGTCAAAATGAAGCTTGACATGTCAACTAAATGTCTATAAAATTTATCATTTACTATTTTTCCTTACATCATGAAAATTGTTGTCCAAACTTGTCATATAACATCATTACATGTAACAATTGTTCATGTAACATTTATACTATCCAATCCCTAACTTCTCTTGATACTTTGTCATCTTCTTTCATCATTCTTGAACCTGTTGGGATTGGGATTACATGGAGGGTGAGATTTTTGAGAAAATCTCAGTAGCAAACGGTACTAAACAATGCATGCATTGATGTAAATACTTTCTGCTTGCTTGTGAAAGTATTAACATAGTGTAATGTGCATGCTTCCATGTAACATATGAAATACAATTGGCTAAAGTAATCATAGAAATAGAGTTTCAATCATAAACACATATGCAACACAATTCATATCACAACTAAACATAACATTCAATACATACTAGTTTAGGATAAGTTTACTACCTCACATGATTGACCTTCCTTTACTTTATCTTTGCATTTTCCTTCTTACATCTTCATGATTGTGGCTGCCTCTTTACAGCATACCAATCAATTCCTAACATAACATTACCATCCATTCATTACAAACTAGCTCTCTTAAACATTGAGCTTACTTAACTACAAGTACCACCTTTACTTAAACATTAAGCTTGCGAAGGGGGAAGCATCTGGAAAAATTTCAGTGCAATCCAGTACCACCTCAATTCGATTTCCCAAAAACCATACTATTTTCTAAATCTTTTTTTTCTAAGATTCCATAATATGCTTTCTAACCTTAAATCTCATATCTAGATTCTTCCTACTGTTGACATTATTAAATTGAGTATTTATTTGCTTTCTATCCCTTAGAAAATGACTAAAATGCCCTTGGTTCTCTATCTTGCACCATGTTAACCCTAAGGGCAAAATTGTCATTTTATGCCCCTTTACTGCTTATCAGGGCATATATTGACTCTGATGAATCACCCCTGTACTTGGCTTGACATTTTGAACCATCCAAAATGACCAAAATATCCTCCATTCATCTCTAGTTCCTTATTATAAATGCAGGCAGACTCAGTGGCATTATGTAATTTTATATTTTTTTGAGTCTTTGTTAGCCCTAGCCCACATACTTATATAAACATATTATTAGGCATATAAGATGTCAATTTGAGATTTGTACATGATTCACTGCCTTCATGGGCTCAACTCTTGAGAAATTCCCCCGACGGATTTATTAGGGTGTTATAATACATTTTAAATTCTATAATAAATTCTACTTAACTCTTTTTTAAGCTCTGTTAGTTTTATAAATTCTTATATTAATTATAATAATTTACTACCAAATTTTATCTAATTCAGAGGTCCATAAGCTACTGTATTAATTTTATTTTCTTTTAAAATTAATATCAATTTTTTGAGACCTCAAATTAAAATTCTGTGTTGTGCCAAACTGATCAAAATAATTTTCTCTATTTATGAGAAAAATTTGGGACTGAACTGATTTTAGGCATTTTTGGGCCTTTTCTGGCTCAACTTTCAATAATTACCATTTTTCCCTTAAACTTTTAAAAATTACACTTTAGGCCTTCAACTTTTCATAATTAAACTTAATGGCCCAAAGGTTATGTCTACTTCCATTTTTGCATCATAGAACTTTTAAACTTTTTAGTTTAGTCCCTTTCTTTCTTCAAGACTCATCTAAACTTTATCATTCCTTCTTATCATTGTCATAATCCCTTATAAACCTCTTTCCTCTATCAGTCTTATACAGATAGGAAAAAATTAGGATATTACACTAGCCCACATGACTATTCAAATATCTTATTGGGCCTTTGGGATGCCATCTAGGACCTTTATATGGTTCCAATACCTTTATGGCTCAATTCCCAATAAATCTCACCCAAAAGTATTTATCAGGTATATTATTTTACATTAAATCATATTAAAACTTCTATAGAACTCCTTTTTAAGTTCTATCATTTTTATAAATTTCTATATTAATTATGGGAAGTTATTGCTAAATTTCATCATATTAGGAAATCTGGAAGGTCCTGTAATAATATATATACTTTAAAAATTAATATCAATTATCTGGAGCCTCAAATCAAAATTATGAAAAATATGTCTAGCCCAATTTCTATTCTCTATTTACTAGTGAAATTTGGGACTACAATATTTTTAGGTAGTTCTATGCCTTTTCTAGCACAACTTCCTCATAATTACGATTTTGCCACTTGAATTTTTGCTAAATTACATTCAAGTCCTCAAACTTTTTGAAATTACACTTATTGGCCCAACTTTTATCTCTACCTTTTATTTTGGCCCAAAACTTTTCTAAATTTCACTTAGGTCCTTGAACTTTCTATTATTTAAAATTTAATCCCTTTTCTTCCTTGAATTGAAACATTTTCCTTAGAGAAACTCATGTATATTACATCCAAAATGTACATATATATCATATATGACATAAATTTAGCTATATCAACATCTAATTCCAAGTTACCTTGTAGAAAAATTAGAATTGATAGTTGAGAACTTGATATAGCTAGAGTTGTCTATTTTCTTTGAAGTCTTCTACCTTTTGCTTAGTGGCTCAGTGGCAGTCTTCATTGCCTTTTCTAGCATCACAGTGAATTCAGGATAAGGGTCCTTGTCAGAATTGGGTTATTGTGACCTTGCCTTTCTCTTTAAAGAAGATTGAGGAGAAAGCTCAGAGATTTGAACTTTGCTTTTTTTCTTTGGTTGTTGCCTTTACCGGTGCCTTGCTTTTACCCTTTAAGACCTCTAGGCCATCCTTGGCTACCTTTGCTTGATATTTCTTCTTCTTGTCCTTCTAGATTGATATCTGAGGAGTATTAGATACAGATTTTGATGGATTAGGCTTAGACCCGTCGGCATTGGTGGTCTTTGTTCACGCTATTGTTTCTATGAAGAATGAGGGATTTAAGTTATTGAACAATAAAATGGAGAAATTTGTGGGTGATTTTTTGTGGGTTTTTTTATCAATGGAGTATGCGTAAGAGATCTCACACACAAATTTTGAGGGTTTGTGAAGGTTGAAAGTAAGAGAAAATAAAGATTAGTCGATTAGGGCTCTAGTTGAATAATGAAGAGCTGCGACTGATTGCTATTAAAACTCGATATTAATCAATTAATTTCATTAGATATACATATATTTAGACAAATTAATCGATTAGTTGTTCAATTAATTATAATTAATCAAATTGTTAATCGATAAATTTTAAAGAGAAACAATTTTTTACATAAATTAATCGATTAAATATTTGATTAATTATAATTAATTGAATTTGTAATCGATTAATTTGACATTTAAGCTCACACACATCAACATTTATCATTGATTAATCGATCGTAAGTCGAGTAACTTGATAATAATGAAATCATTTAACACATTTATCACTGATGCTTTATATCCTCCAAGGTCAGAGTCTGAGTATGCTATCAAGTATTCTGCTCCTCCTTTAGGAAACCATATCCCAAGGTCAATGGTTTTGACGAGATATTTGAATATTCTCTTTACAGGTTTAGCATGTGATTCCTTTAGAGCATCTTGATATCTTGCACACATCCCCACGCTAAATTGTATGTCTGGTCTACTTGCGTGAGGTATAGAAGAGATCCAATCATGATATCATATCTTTTAATGTTGAAATCTTTTCCCGTCTTATCCTTATCTAGCATTGTATTTGTACTCATAGGTGTTGAAACACTCTTGGCTTGATCCAAATCAAACTTTTTAAGAGCTTCTTCAGGTACTTTGTCCATGAGATAAAAATGCCATTCTTCTGTTGGTTAATTTGAAGCCCAAGAAAGAAGTTCAATTCTCCCATCATAGACATTTCAAATTCTCCCTGTATTAACTTTGCAAATTCTTGACAAAGATCCTCATTAGTAGCACTGAAGATAATATGAACAACATAAATTTGAACTACTAATAAATATGGTTTGTTTCTATTAATAAATAGTGTATTATCCACTTTCCTATTTCAAAGCCTTTTTTCTATTAGGAATTTTCTGGGACAATAATACTAAGCTCTAGGAGCTTATTTTAACCCATATAATGCTTTCTTAAGTTTGTACACATGATATGGAAAGTGATGGTCTTCAAAACCAGGAGGTTGCTCAACGTAGACCTCTTCTATTATATATTCATTAAGAAAATTACTTTTGATATCCATTTGATAAAGTTTAAAATCTTTAATGTAAGCAATGTCTAAGAGTTCTTGTTGGCTTCCAATCTTGCCACTGGAGCATAGGTTTCCTCATAATCAATAGTTTCTTCTTGATTATAGTATTTTGTAACTAATCTAGCCTTATTTCTAATAATTATAGCATATCCATCAAGCTTATTCTTGAATACCCATTTAGTCCTAATGACTGGTTGATCATTAGCTCTAGGTATAAAGTCCCAAAATTGATTATGTTCAAATTGATTTAGCTATTCATACATAGCAACTATCCAGAAGTCATTTGATAGTACTTCACATATATTGGTGGGTTTAATGTTTGAAAGAAATGCAGATAAATGCACCTCATTGAACACTTATCTCCATGTTTTCACTCCTTCATCGACTTCACCAATAACCTGGTTTAAAGGATGATCTCTATTATGTCTCTAGGCTCTAGGTTGATCTTTATCTGATTCATTAGACTGATTACTAGGTTGATCAACTATAGGTTCTTTGTCTTTGTTCAATTTTAGTGTTTCAAGACCCTGTATTATCTTAACTTCATCATCTAGAGACTATGAAATTACTTCCATTTTAGAAAATACTACATGGATAGACTCTTCTATTATAAAGGTTCTTTTATTAAAAAGTCTATATATGCCTTGCTATGATTTGAATAGCCAAGAAAAGTACCCTTATCAAATTTAGGATCGAATTTACCCAAAAAAAATTATTGTTGTTATGGATGAAATATTTTCTTCTGAAGATCCTCATATGAGTGAGATTAGACTTGTGTCCTTTGTTGAGCTCATATGGTGTCTTTTTGAGTAGTCGTTTGATGTAGGTTCAATTAGATATATAACATGCTATTTTCATAGCCTTTACCCAAAAAACTTGTGAGACACCTTTGTCGTTAAGCATTGCTCTAGCCATCTCAGTGAGGACTCTATTTTTCTTTTGACAACTCTATTTTGTTATGGTATTCTTGGTATAGAGAAGTTATGATGAATCCCATCGTTGTCACATAATTCATAAACTCATTGTTTTCAAATTATCCTTCGTGATCAGTCCTGATAGACACAATTAAAATACCTTTCTCATTTTCCATATTTTTGGCAAACCCAATAAAAGCATTAAAAGTCTCATATTTAGATGAAAGGTATAAAGTCTAAGTAAATCTAAAATAATCATCAACTATCATATGGGTATATAAATTTCCTACAAAACTTTTACTCTTGATAGACCAACTAAATCCATATGAAGCAATTGGAATGGCCTCTCAGTTGAGACTTCCTTCTTTGATTTAAAAGAGAACTTTACTTGTTTCACCTTTTGACAAGCCCCACAAACAACATTAATTTTATATTTGATCTTAGGTAAATTGTCATATCCTAATTTTTCCCTATCTGTATAATGTTGATAGAGAAAAGAGGTTTGGAAAGGATTGTGACAATGATCAGAAAGAATAATAAAGGTTAGATGAGTCTTAAAGGAAGAGAAGGACAAAATTGATAAGTTTAAAAGTTCTATAGTAGAAAGTGAAAGTAGAAATAAACTTTGGGCCATTAAGTGTAATTATGAAAAGTTAGGGCCTAAAGTGAAATTTTTGAAGGAAGTGGATCATGTAGAGGTCCTAAGATGACACCTTATAGGCCCAATGATATTTTTAGACAAGTCTGTGGGCCATAGTTAATAAAGACAGAGAAAAATGAGAAATTATGAAAATGCCACTATGTTGTAATATGAACAAGAGATGAACGAAGGGCATTTTGGTCATTTGGATAGGTAAAAAATGTCCAGGCAAGTATGGGAGTGATTAGTCAGTGTCAATATATGCCATGATAAGAAGTAAAGAGGTGTAAAATGACAATTATGCCCTTAGGGTTAATACAGTGCAAGTTAGTGAACTAAGGGCATTTCAGTCATTTGCCAAGGGATCTGTAATTAAGTTTTGACCCAGTCCAAGAGTTTCAATGGTAGGAAGAATCTGGATACTGGATTTAAGGTCAGAAAGCATATTATGAAATCTCAAAAAAAAGTAGATTTAGAAAATAGTCTGGTTTTAGAAAATAGGACTGAGTCAGTACTGGATTGGACTGAAATTTTTCTAGAAGCTTCTTTCCTTTGGAATGGCACAATATGTCTTATGAGTTGTCCCTTGATGATGTCATGGATGATGTCATAATTAGCTTTTTAGCTATTTGCATTGAAACTGATTGAATCTCTAATTGAGCTACATATGATTGTTTCAAATATAAAGTATGCCTATGTTTCTCATTTTCAACCATGTATAATTTAATTTGATAAGATAAGTTTCTCAATCATGTACTTGCTGTCTTAAAGTTTTCAAATTTCTATTAAAATTTTTCAAAATACCCAAATCACCCAGTCTTGTGTGTTTCTGCCTAGAATAACATTTGGTATCAGAGCATATCTCTCACAAAAGATCTAACAATCTCAAGAGAGATACAATATTTATTGCAGGATTTGGAGATAGCAGTTACCAGAAGGAAACTTTATCACGAAGCCTCTAGGTTTCAGTAAATATAACTTTACTTTCTAGAAAATGAGAATGAAGACCTCCATCAAAGCCTCTGAGTGTTATCTCTGGGATGTCATACAAGATAGGAACTATGTTCTAAAAAAAGGGTTAACGGAGCTAAAGTTCTAAAGGAGAAAAGTGAATATAATGATGACAAAAAAAAGATGATACTACTCAATGACAAGGCCATTAATATTATAACATGTACCTTAAGTCAAATGGAGTATTTCTAGGTGTCCAGTCTAGAAATGGCTATGAAAATGTGGGAAGCTCTAGAAGTAACCTATGAAGGAACCTCTGGTGTTAAAGAAAGCAGAGTCAACGTGTTCAAAATGGAGTTTGAGCTTTTTGAAATTATTGATAGAGAAAGCATTTGAGACATAGAAGTAAGATTTCAATATCTTATCAACTATCTGACTACTCTTGCGCAATCATATGGTTGAAGAGATAAAGTACGCAAGATTCTTGATGGTCTTACGAAAGAATATGAGTCAAATGTCACAGCCATTGAAGTGGCTAAATGTAACACTTTACTTTTATATGTCTTAGTGACCATTTGGTACTTAACAACCATTGAAGTTCATTTACAAAATCTAAAATTTATAAGCTCATGGGTACTATTTATTTTGTATTTCTAGATTTGGTGACAAACTTCAAAAAATCATAACTAATTCTAGAAAATTAGAAATGATGTGGTTCAAAAGGCTACATGAAGCTAATATAATGAAGTTTAATGGAAAAATATCACTTAGACAAAATGCTAAGTCAATCAATAGAATTTTAATGTCCAAGATTACTGTTCATTTCGTCAAAAATTCTAGAAAATAGCTTCTGGTCACTAACTTTAAAAAATTTATTCTCTTTGCAAAAACATCAAAATAAGGCATTCTTAGTGTCAAAATAAAACTTGACATGTTAACTAAGTACTGATAATTTATTGTTCATCTATTCAACCATTAACTATTTTTAATACATCTTAAAGGTCTACCTTATCACAAATTACTGTTCACAGTGACAAATTCCAGTAACTATACATACAATTCACATTATCATACATCAACCCCATATCAATCATACTAAATACATCTTAAATTTTCTTCATGCATCTTCATCTCCTCCATCTTCAGAAAACCTACTGTGATTGGATTGATATGGAAGGTGTAACACCTCACTTTCGTATATCTTAAGGACCATTCAGTAGCATTTAGAACTACTTAAACATGCATTGAAGTTTAATTACAAAATCTGAAATTTTCAAGCATCACAAGTACTATTTATATGGTAATTCCAAATTAAGAAATGAACTTCAAAAAATCATAATTAATTATGGAAAAATTAAAATTAAATGGTTCAAAAATCTACTCATAGCTAACATAATGAATTTTAAGAAAAAATTAATTCTCAGACCAAATAATCAGTCAATCAGTATAGTTTAATCATGAAAGATCACTATTCATTTGGTCAAAAATTTTGGAAATAATTTTCTGGTCCCTAACTTTGAAAAAAATTCGTTCTCTTTGTATTGACGTCGGAATAAGGCATTATTGGTGTCAAAACGAAGCTTAACATGTTAACTAAATGTTGGTAAATTTCATACATTTATTCAATCATTAACTATTTTTCTTTCAATTACACATAATGTAATCAAATCTAAATACATAACAATTTTACATATTACATTCATAACAATTTCATACATCAATCATACTATCCAATCCCTAACTTTTTCTTATGCAACTTTATCTCCTTTCATCTTTGGAAACCTGCTGGGATTAGGGTGACATGTAAGGATGAGATTTTGAGGGAAATCTTAGTAACAAATGGAAACTATACAATATATGCAACTACATGCTTGATGTTAATATGTATGCACTTAATGATCATGCTTGCATAATGATAACTTACATGCTTCCATGTCCCTTAATTATAACATATGGCCATAGCATAAAAAGAAATAGAGCATCACTTAATCATACATGCTTCACATAATTGAAGTAAAAAAATATCACATAAAACATCTAAGCAATATAAGCATACAAGTAAGTAAGTTCACTACCTTACCTTGTTACTTTACTTTCTTCCTTGAATCTTTTCCTTGCTAACTGGTTGCCTTCTTTGAGTTCACAAAATACAGCCTAACCATTGCATATTCATACATTCATCAAGATCTAAATCATCTAACATTCATAAACATTAAACTCAATTAACTACTTAACCCCTAACTTTCTTTATTTGTAGTTAATTGCCTTGTCCTTTAAATTAATTTGTTCCTTGAATATATCCCACACAATTTTATCCAAGGAGTCCAATATATGGATTCAAAATTTTAAAATTCCAATGCATCCTTCAGGCCTGGACAGAAACATAAACAGGGCATACAACTTGCCATAAATTCCTCTTTTCAATTCCAATGCTTTCAAGACTTTGATCTTACTTAACCCTACACAATTTTGCATTTTAAACCCATTTTCAAGGTCCTTGGGACCACTTTTTCCTTTAAGTTCCTAATTATTGCAAGCTCTTAATCTTGCATTTTATTGGTTGATTCTTTGATTAATTATCCTTAATCATAATCAACTTAATTCTTATATTATTTTATTATAATGAAGCACATGGGATAAGATATTCTTCCTTTCCCTTGTACCACTTGGTGGCTTTATGGGTCCCACAAGACACCTCATAAGCCAACTCATGCTATCTTGCACCTTCCTTGAAATTTCCTTTGAAAAATAACATGGAATATTCTTATAAATTGGCTTGAGCTCTAAAACAATTCTTTGGCTTATTGAGCTGCTGTATATGATGCCACATTGGGTCAAAATTGAGTCCAATTACTGATTGACACAAATCCCAAGGCACTTCCTATTTTTATTATACCGATATTCTTAAATTACCCTTATTTTTTAGATAAATTCTATAAAATTATTTTAATAGTTATGACATTTAAAAAATTTATTCTAATATAAAATTAATTTTTTACAAAGTCTCATAATTTTCTAATACTTAAAAGTCCTGTTAAAAATTCTATATGTTTCTTTTAATCCTTTATCGGTGTCCTTTTTCACCTGAAATTCTCTAATTAATTATAAAGGACTCCTTTTTTATTTGTTGCCATTTTCATAAATTTTTATATTAATTATAAGAATTTACTATAAAATTTTATCTGATTATGAAGTATAGAAGATAATGTAATAATTTTTAGACTTTAAAAATTAACATAAATTTATCGGAGCCTTAAATTAGAATTATGAGATATATGCATGGTCCAAATTCTATTCTCTATTTATCGATAAAATTTGGGACCAAAATATTCTTGGGCAATTTCGTACATTTTCTGGCTCAACTTTCCTTAATTACACTTTTGCCTCTTGAATTTGGTAAAATTACACTTGAGTCCCTAAAATTACTAAATTCCATTTTAGTCTCTTTCTACCAAATTTGAAATTTCAATTTCATACCTGAAATCTCAAAACTCTATTTAGGTCCTTAAACTGTTTACTATTTACAATTTAGTCCCTAGACTTTCACTATTTACATAGTCCTTAAACTTTCATTAATTACAATTTAGCCCTTTTAGCTTTATAACTTTATGCCTTCTCTCTTTCTTTAATTTAAAATTTATCTAACCATTGTATTTTCTTCTTATTATCAACACAATACCTTCATAACATTTTTTCTATATTAGTCTTATACAGATAGGGAAAATTTGGGATGTTATATAAAGGGTGAGATTTATGGGGAAATCTCAATAGCAATGGATACCATACAATGTATGTAACTAAATGGTTGATCTTAATATGTGTGCACTTATTAATCATGCTTACATCATGATAACTTTACATGCTTCCATGTTTCCATAATTATAACATATAGCCGTATCATAAAAGGAAACAAATCATAACTTGATCATATATGCTTCACATAATCAAAGTAAGCAAACATCACATAAAATATCCAAGCAATATAAGCATACATTGTTCCTTGCTTGTAGTCCTCTTTAATATAACTAACTAGGCCTAACATAACATTATAAAGTTCATATTATAACTCAATTAAATCAACCTCTAAACTTGGTTCGCTTTCCTTAACCTGTTAAGCCTCTATCTTTCTCTAATCTTTATTAATTAGTTTGGCCTTTGAATTATTTTATGTCTTAACTTTATCCTATACAATTTAGCCTTATGAATCCATTTATGAGCTTAGAATTATAAAATTTCAGGTCCTTCATGCAATTCTTGATTGAACCAAAAAGAAGTGTACTTTCTTTTAAAAAATTTTATTTTGATTCCAATGATTCCAATACCTGTTTATCTACTTAATCCTATACAAATTTTCATTTTAAATCCATTGGAAATATCAAAATTATAAAATTCTCATCACTATTTATGCTAAAAATAGTAATAGAAAGGGTTTTAAAATCCTATTTTCCAATTCCAATGCTTCCAAAGTTCCAATCTTATTCAATCGTACAAAAAATAATCATTTGGATTCAATGGAAGCATTATATCATTAAAATTCAACTTCTTTGGTCCTGTACAGTGGTTGGCCAAATGGCCTCTTCAATAGTAAAGTCAAGAGCACAACTTAATTCAACAACCAATCTCTAAATCTAGCTTATCTAAGTGTTAATTACATAATTCTAACTTCATTTTCTTCTTCATTCAATGTTGTACAGTTTTATACAGCAACATTGACAAGAGAATATCTCATTTTTCTTCCATTAAAATTTAGGTTTTATCTTTACAAAATATACCTAAATAAAATATGAAGGATTACATACCTTAAGCTCTAGTACCTTGGAGCAAAGCTCCTTGAAAATCCTCATTAAATTGACTTGGAAAGGTTGAGTTTTCATTTTGCAAGAGGTTCCCTTTAGTTCCTCAAGAGAATCATGGTTTTATACATAATGTGGGGTATTTATAGCAAAATTGCAAGGGTCTTTGGACCACTTTACCCCTCCTTTAACTAATTATTACAATGACTTAATCTTGTCTCTCATTGGTTACTTTCTTGATTAATTAACCTTAATCATAATTAACTTTATTCTTACATTATTTTATTATAATCCATCACTTGTTAAAACTCCTTCTCCTTGCATTTGGCTTCCACATGGAATCTTGCAAATAGTGCGAGTCCCACAATATGCCACTTAGCCTTATCTCTTAATTTCTCTTTCATTTTTTATATTTTAAAAATTCATAAAATATCTAAAAACTAGCTTGTGCTCAAAGTAGGGGTGTACATGGGCAGGGTAGCCCCCTACCTGGTGCCTTGCCCAAAAAAAGCATGGGCTACATTTTGTAGCCTGATGCCCGGCCCTGCCTAGTAAAAACTCTAACCATTTTGGGCTGGCCATGCCCAAGTTGTAATGCCATGGTTATGTTATGAAAAAACTGCAATTATGAACTTCTAAAATAATATCATATTCATATGTCTTCAAAAGTTAAATAATATCCATAATCCACTAATAATAAGGAAATAAAGAGATAATAATAAAAGTCTTGAGATCCATTGCATATAAAAAATAAGCCTTAAAGTCTAAGTAGTTTGTAATTGCAACTTTGCATCAATCTTCCCAATATTGACAAATATGAAGCATCTGAAAAAAATAAAATAAAAAATTATAATTTTTAATGTAATTATATGATGATTAACAAAGTTAAAAAAAGAAAAAGAAATAATATAGTTATAAATATGAAAAGATGCAACTTACCTACTTAGTTATAAATATTAAAAAATGACTCTCTATTCACCAGTAACTATCATATTCTCCCTTCTAAGTGTAGCATATAGGGAAAAAAGTAAAAAAAATAAAAGAATAGGTGCTAATGGGTAGGGCAGAGTAACCCTTACCTGGTGCCCAACCCAAAAAATCTATGGGTTATATTTTATAGCTAGATGCCTAGCCCTGCCCTGCCCTGCCCTATATTTATCAGGGTGGGCAGGGTATTTTTATTGTGGGCTTAGGTGGGCATACCAGGCTGTGGGCTTTTTGCATGCCCCTAGCTCCAAGACACTTCCTTGGAATATTAGGCCTTGATGCTTGACACCATATTGAGCCTCTTTTAGGTCCAATTGGCTAATTGTCACAAATCCTAAGTCATTTCCCTTTTATTTCCTATACTAATATCCTTAAATAACCCTAACTTTTGAGATAACTTCTATAAACTTCTTTTAAGGGTTCTGATATTTTTATAAATTCATTTTACTATAAAATGATTTTTTTATAAATTCTCATAATTTTTTAATACTCAGGAGTCCTGATAAAAATTCTACATATTTTCTTTAAACCCTTTATCAGGGTCTAATTTCACCTTAAATTCTATAATAAATTCTATAGGACTCTTTTTTTACTTATGTTAGTTTCATAAATTCTTATATTAATTATAAGTTTTTTTGTAAAATTTTATCTGTTTTTGAGATCTGAAAGATATTATACTAATTTGTAAATTTTGAAAATTAATATCAATTTATCGGGATCTTAAATTAGAGTTATGAGAGATATGATTGACCCAAATTTTGTCCTCTATTTACTGGTCATATTTTGGACAGAAATATTTCTGGGCCTTTCTTGGCTCAACTTTCCATAATTATATTTTTGCCTATGAATTTGACAAATTCTATTCGAGTCCCTTTCTACTAAATATAAAATTCTAATTTGGTACTTGAAATCTCAAAACTCCATTTAGGTTCTTAAACTCTCTACTATTTACATATAGTCCTTGGACTTTTACGATTTACAGTTTAGTTCCTGAAATTTCACTATTTGTAGTTTAGTCTCTTTATTTATAACCTTTCATTTTCTTCCTTTCCATAACTTAACCTTATCTAATCATTATCTTTTCTTTCTATTTATTGTTACAATAATTTCTAAATCTCTTTCCTCTATTAGTCTTATATAGATAGAAAAAATTAGGATGTGACACTAAAGGCAAATCCATGAGGTCTGTCACTGCTCTTTTTAGAAGTCTAGCTAAATATGTCACATTCTGATTTTTCCCTATCTGTATAGAACAGACAGTAAAACCTGTAAGGGATAGATAGAGGAAGGAGTTTTTGAAGGGATGGTGACAATGAAAAGAAGAAATGATAAAGGTAAGATGGATTTAAGTGGAAGAACAAAAGAAAGTATAAAGTTATAATGTCAAGGAACATAAACATCATTTTAATAAAAGTTTAATATAAAATATTCAAGAGACTTAAATGGAGTTTTGTGAATTTAGAAATTAAATTAGAATTTCAAAATGTTTTGAAAGGGACTAAAATAATATTTCAAAATTTGAAGGAAGGGACCATAAAAGAATTTGACATATTCAGGGACTAAAGTGTAATTTGTCAAATTCAAGAGGTAAAAATATAATTATGAGAAAGTTGAGCTAAAAAGGCCCAAAATTGCCCAGAAATATTTAGTATCCAAAATTTACTAGTAAATAGAGAATGGAAATTAGGTAGGCATATTTATCAGAATTTTAATTTAATGTCCCGATAAATTATCTTCCAGACCTCATAATTAGATAAAATTTTGTAGTAAATTCTTATAAGTAATATAAGAATTTATTAAACTCACAGAAGTCAAAAAGGAGTCTTGTATAATTTAAGGTGAAAAAGGACACTGATGAAAGATTTAAAGAAAATGTATATAATTTTTATCATGACTTATGGGTGTCAAAAAATTATAAAATTTTGTAGGAAATTCATTTAATAGTATAATGAATTTTTAAAAATGTTAGGACCCTTAAAAGATATTTATATAATTTATCTAAAAAAAGGGGTGACTTAGGGTACCTAGTATAGAAAGTGCCTTGGGATGTGTGCCAAATAATGTGTTGAACCCCAAGAAAGCCCACAATAGTGTCATATAGGAGCCCAAAAAGCCAAGGAAATTATCATGTGATTAAATGAATTTGATGTGATATTTTCATAGATTTTATAAATTAAATAAAGAAAGGAAGTTACAATGATATTTCAAGTCTTGCAAGGTGGAAGACAATAGCACATGGCAGGTCTCACACCTCTTCCAAATGACACCATATGCAAGGAAAGAAGAAGGATTTAGGCATGTGATTTTATCTTGAAGATTAAGCCAAGATTGAGAGCAAATATCAACCATTAGATTAAATAGTGTAGGAAGCAATCTTGGCCATCCATGACCTTAGACTTTGGCCTATAAATCCCCCTCCATTCCTCTTCATGTTGGCGTGAAACAAGGGAACCATGGGGAGGTTTTGCCAAAATAAAATTCAAGCAAAAAGAAGAAGCAATCCAAGAGCCAATCAAGTAAAAAGATTTCTTCCTCCTATCTTTGTATTAAGTTGTAGAAAGATTTCTCTCGGATTTGAAAGGTTGAAACACCATTTTTCTCTCCATCTTAGCTGCTAGACATGATCTGGAATGAGAGTTGAAATATGAATTTTAAGTCATGGAATGTTTGGACAAGCTTAAATAAGCTTGAATCAAGTAGTATTGGCTTGGAAATTCCAATATGCATGAAATTAGGGTTTTCTACTCTTGGCTGACACTATACAAATTACTGTTCATATATGAGAATTTCATTATTTTGATTCTTCCAATGTATTTAAAATGAAAAATTGTGTGGGATAAAGTAGAGAAACAAGTATTGGGAGTATTGGAATCAAAAGGAGAGTTTTTTTGGAAATAAAGAGGGTATGCTTCGGTTCTATACACCTAAGGGAGGAGTTGGAATTTTGAAATTCTAATCTCATATTTGGATTCCTTGGACAAAAGTATGTAGGATTGGTCTAAGAAAATAATTATTACAAAGCTAAACCACTAACTCTAAGAATTAAATTAAGAGTTAGGGGTTTTAAGGATCTTGATGTGCAATGTTTATATAATGGCTCTAATGAGTTGTATACACAATGTAATTGTGTTTAGGGCCATGATATGCCAAAGTAAATGAGTTAAATAGGATGTGCAAGCAACCAATGTTTGGTTGGAGGCAAAGGGAGCAAAGAGAAAAGGATAAAGTTTTAAAGTAGTGGACTTACCTCTTTATGTGCTTGATGTGGTATGCTTATGCGTTGACATGTATATGATGATTGAATGATGTTGTGACATAATAAATAATATTGAATATGTTATGAATAACATGTTTCCCATGGCCATGCATTTTTATACAAAGTATATAGCATGATGGCATGTTAAAGTTTAATGAAATTATATTTCATGCATTAGCATCCATCTTGCATATTTAAGTGGTAATGTTTGCTACTAAGATTCCCTAGAATATCACCCTCCCATAACCAACCATAATAGGTTATTTATGATGGAAGAGTCTTGCTTGATACATGAGCTAAGGCATGGAAGAGAAGGAGTACATAAGTGATGGCATGTCATGTATGTTAGCCTTTTTATGTAATGTTATGTAATATGACATTATATGTAAGGAAAAATGTATGAAATAATTATGGCATAACCCCATGATCTATATAAATGTATGATATTCCAAAGAGATGGTTTATGCATGTTGGAACAATTATTGAGAATTAAAGAAAGGAAACTGGAATGGTAAAAACGTAGGTTTTGAAACAATTTTGTTGTAGCTTTAGTTTGGCCTAACAAATGAAGGAATTAATGTACAAAATTTTATGAGAAATTAGAGAACATACATAGATTTAAATTCATAAGTGACATGTCTCATTTGGATATGTATATCAAGAGAAATAAATTTTCAAAGTTAAGAGACAGAATTTGAAATTTCCAAATTTTACCATATGAACAATACGAAGTAACAATTTAACTGTATTGATTGGAAAAGTAAATGTTCATATTTATATTTTCACTTAAAGAGATATGAAAGAGCTTGAATTAGAAATTTGGATAACCTCTATATTATTTTTCTATAATTAGTTATGAATTTTCAAAATTAGATTGTCATTCTAGAATTTACCAAATGAACAGTAACTGAGAAGTAAGTTTTAAAATTTTAACTTTTGGGCCAAAGTAATGCTTTTGTTAATCAAATATACTTCCAAATATGTACTCTGAGGGGTTAAAATTAGGATGTTTCATAATACGAGAGCGAACATAAATAAAAGAATGACATCAAAGAAAAGAGCATAAAAGGAATTGCTCTTAAAGCTCAAGAAAGTGATATTCATGATGAAGAGTTAAAAGATGATAAAATAAGTCTCATATTTTGGAGATTCAATAAATTCTATAGAAATTGAGTAACTAGAAAATTTTAACTAAAGAAAGGTGTTTCATCATTAAAGGAGCAAAAATATCAAATTATCTGCTTCGAATGCAAAAAGTCAGGTCACTTCAAAGCCGAATATCCTCAACTCTCCAAGAAAGACAAAGAGAAGAAGGGAGAAAAGTTTCAGAAGAGGAGAGCATTCATTTTATCAATATGGGGAGAAACAATAAACATTTGTCTAGTCGCTCAAGAAGGAAATGATTCAGAGACAAAGGAGGTAATATATGCTAAACCTACATATGATGAGTTACTTTCCGAATATAATGTATTACATTATGTAACATTCTCATTTTCTTATGTTTTAGTGACCAAACTATAGCATCTGGAATCACTTTTGAGGCTATTGAAGTCAAATTACTCAATCTGGAATTTCACTCTAGTTAGTACTGTTTACTATGCAAATTCTAGAGGAGTGACCTGACTTCGAAAAATAATAACTAATTCTAGAAAAATCAAAATGAAGTGGTTCAAATTGATACACGAAGCTAACATAATTTTCTTTCAGGAAAAACTGACTTGTTGACCACTTATTGACCAGGTAAACGTTGGACAATGTTCCGAAATCACTATTCCTCTAGCGTCCTGTACCTAATTTCAGCATTCTGGTCCCAACTTTGATAAATCATATATTTGTGTGTAGACATCCAAATAAGACGTTCTATATATCAAATCGAAGCTTGGCATGTATAATATTGACTGGTAAAATATCATATATTTATTTAATCATTTACTATTTATAATTACAGCTCAAATGTCACTACTTCCATCCGAGTTACTGTTCACAGTGACGATTTCTAGCAATTATACATACATGAATCACATATCAATCATGCTAAGCAATTAATAACTCTTCATGCATCTTTATCTCCTCCATCTTGAGAAGACCTGCTGTAATTGGATTGATATGGCAGGGGTGAGATTTCTAGGGAAATCTCAGTAGCAAACAGTACTAAATAATACATACATTAATGTGAATACTTGTACTTGCTTGTGAAAGTGTTAGCATTGCATAATGTGCATGCTTCCATGTTACATATGAAATACAATTGGCCAAGGTAATCATAGGAACAGAGCTTCATACATTAGCACATATTCAACACAATTCAACAAAGTCATAGCACATCAAGCATAGCATACAATGTATACAAGTTTAGGATAAGTTTACTACCTGACATGTAGATTTTCTTCTAGCTCTTATCCTTTGCTTTAAGATTCCTTCTTTCCATAGGCCAGAGCCTATACATAGCATAATAATATCTTCATTATTATTCTATCAGTATAGCTCTATTTAACTCATGCATAGGGGTAATATTCTTACTCTGACATTCCCGTGGCTTTCTTTCTATATATAGCTAACTTTATTAATAGAGATATTTATTTATTCTAACCACTAAGAGCAATCATCTACTTTATTAGAGTAGGGACTAGATAACTTACTTACCTCATTCTGAAGCTTTGCCCAATCCCTCAGCTCCTTAGACTGCTCCTGGCTCCACCAGAACTCTTTCCTTCTTTCTCTTCCTTCCTTTCTTTCTCTCTTTCTCTCTTCTCTCTTCTTTCTCTTCTTTTGGTTTGCTTTGGCTGTGGTAATGAAGTGAGGGGGATTGGGCTATTTATAGGTGAGATGAGGTGGAATGAATGGTCTAGATTGATTCGTGATGAATGGCTCATATTGCTTCCTTCCTCAAGAAGCTTTGCCTGCATCATCATGATGGCATCACCCTCCTTGCTGCCTCACCACTAATGACATCATCCAGGACACCTCAGGGGATAACTCAAGGGGCATGTGGAACAATGGTGGGGCCCCTTGGACACTTCACCAGATGACTCAGCCTTTCCAGAGAATTCCAGAGTCTTTTTCCTGAATGGACGGCCGAGATTGTGTCACGTGTCCTCTTGCTTTTTCTCCTTTTCTTATAATCATACCATGTGTCCTTTGCTTTTCTTCTTTTATTGTAATCATGCCATGTGGCACCTTGTGGGCCCCATTCATGTTTTGAGATCACTTTACCCAATTCTATCTTTGACCAGTCACTTTACTTTATTGAAAAAATACTAAAATAATATTTTAATGCCTCTTGGGCCCATATTACTCTTGGGCTACGTTTTAGGGCCTTGGATTGTCATCTTGGTTTTCTAACCAAGCCCAAACACTCTGGTGGCTCGGTTCCCAAGAAATATCCTTAGTAAATTACCAAAATGCCCCCAGTTTTTCTTTAATACTTATAAGAGCAATGCTATCTTTCTATACCTTACCAGAGTATCTCTTGACCCTAGTCAGCTATCCAAATACCCTTTCTTGACTGTCTAACCTTAGTCAAATGATCATAACGCGCTTCGTCTGACTCTGACTCAAGGACACAACACAGTGGCATACCTTCAGTGCCATTTTCGTAATTTTTTATTTTTCTCGGTCTTTATTATCCCTGACCCACATACTTTTCTAAAAATATCATTAGGCCTATAAGGTGCCATTCTGGACCCTCTGTATGATCCCCTATCTTCATGGGCTCAATTCCTGAGAAATTCCCCTAAAACTTATTTATCGGGTCTTTTAATCCACTGTAAATTCTGTAATAAATTCTACAAAACTCCTTGTTAGGCTCTGTCAGTTTTAGAAATTCTTATATTAATTATAGGATTTTACTGCCACATTTCATCTGATTCTGAGGTCCAGAGAATACTGTATTAATTTTCCTTCTCTTCAAAAATTAATATAAATCTTTTGGGACCTCATATCAAAACTCTGTGTTGTATCAAACTGATCAGCATAATTTTCTCTATTTATTGAGACCTCTGCTCAACAGGGTCTAGTAGCATCCCTTTTTTAGGCTATATACTGAGCTTTTAGGTCTAAAAATTGGGATATGGCATTTCTCCTCTCCTTAAAATAAATTTCGTCCTCGAAATTTAAGGGTTAAATCTTTATTCATCCTTCGATGAAGAGTTCGTCTGAGGAGAATGTCCCTTTCTTTCATATTAAACTTTCTCATATACTCCTATATTTTGGAGTTTTTCTTGACTACTCATCATACTTCTTAGTGCAGTTACTTATTACTCATATGAGTATCTAACGGAAGTCTCTAAACATCCGCAAAACTTTATCTCTCATTCTCATATCATCATATATTCTTATCATCTTTACTAACTCATCATAATATAGAGAGAGGACTTATATCATTATTCTTTCTTTCGTTGCTTTACTGCTAAACAGGAGCACATAGGAGCACATAGGAGTACATAGGAGTATATAGGAGCACATACTCTAACATGCATAATGTCTGGCCAACATGTTGGAGGACTACATACCTGCTCATGAATGCAAAGCTCTAATATCAGAGCTCAAGCATTCCTTCTCTTAATATGCACAGCTCTAATACTCGAAGCTTGCACAGCTCTATCACATAGAGCTTGCACTGCTTTAACATTTGGAGCTTTAGCATATTTTGTAAACATCACATAACATAACATAACATAATGCCTGGCATTTTATGAAAGGAGTGAAAGCTCTCATTTGCTCTTTCACATGTAACTCATCATTCAAACATCTTATCTTTTTCAAAAATAGAGCCTCTCAATCTGTTATAGGCTAGCTATAAAGCTACTTCATAGTGTACTTCTTAATACATATTTCTCATAACGTATCTCATTATGTACTTTTCATAGCATATCTCATCACATATCATTTATGCCGTATCATGGCATATCTGGACACATCTGGCGATATCATAGTCTATATGGCCTTGTCATAAAACATTATTTTTTAACTTAAAATATTGCTAGCCTTTAAGAATATTTCTTTTCAAATCCATTTCATTTGAACTTGACATAAGGGTTATATTCTCTTTCTATTCATAACCCTTTCTAACTTTTCATAGCTCTTTCTATCCTTTTACATAATTCTGTGCACATATATGCCAACCTCTTGTGGCATTCATACCTCTTTCATCACTTCCCAGGGGGTCACCCATCATTGGGCTACTCTTGCCTGAGCACACTTAACTGAAATATGCAGATATAAATCTGAAGTAGTGGTGCTATCAAGCTTAAATCGTGGTACTCTACTGTCTTAGATACATCTTATACTATCTCTCTTGGGGTATATCTGGTCTTTTAATCTCTTTATCCTCACCTGGAGGATCTATTTATCTTTTGTTTCTTATTCCCTACAATTTTATCATAGGGATCTCTTTATTCTCCTTTGGCCCTTTCTCATATCTTATGAGATTTGCTCATAACTCCTTGGCACTCAGGATTAATAACTTTAACTTTGATCACTTATCTCTTATACGTGTAAGGAGATTCTGAGTTCAATCCCTGATAGTAATAAGGCTATCTAACATCATGGGTACTATATCTATTATGAGCTAACTAACTTGTGAAGCTTCTGTACCTTAACTTTTTCTTGGTATTCATCCTTCCAAAGAAATACTATACTTATGGCTCAATACTTTCTTTCTATAGGCTAGGTCTACTACGACCTTCGGGATCTACTGCAATCAACCATAAGCCTCTTCAGGATCTAACTGTGACCCTGGAATTCTGTTCTTTGGGAGTCATACTAGGATCTAACTGCAATCCTCTGGAATCTACTGTGACTCCATTGTACTGTATTATCATCTTTGGAAGATCTAAACTAGCAAACAAAGTTACAAGGCTAGTTACTTCCACATAGTTGTTAAATCAACAAATAATTCCCCTAAAATGATGACATAAGCCAATATTATCTATTAGGACTTTACTCATTTCCTCTATCACTCAGGAATTTCTCATATCATTCTCATCTTTTATAACTTTATTTAACATTGCAGGGAGCTACACAAGCTCTACCATGCACATATATGTCATCATAATCTACTCATTCTCTGGCTTTATCTCAGGAGCAATCTGACTCTATTGCAAAAGCAATCTAGCTCCATTGTAAAATCACTACCTCTCTCTGAACTACATCATCTTTCATAATTACATCTCATTCCATTTCATATGCATAGCATATCATTCATATATCTTATCCCTACTAAAGGGATATATCCTGAGTATCATAATCATTTATTTGTAAATTCACTATTAATCCTCATCTTATTCTCTATCACATCATTTGATAGATCCTAAACATTTATTTAGGAATATGAAATATCTATTTATTTGACTTTGGTTGCCACATTACCCTTTTACTAGGGTATAGACTCAACCCTTTATTTACTTTATCTAACTATGGCTTAATACTCTTTCTTAAATTGGGGAGTCTCTTTATCTTTGAAACTTTGGCTACCTTTTTCTCTATCAGTCTTAGTTTGCCTAGACTAGACTGTGGTTCCTCTATCTTGTGAACATCAGCTCTCTTTCTAGCAATCATCTCATTTCTAACTATTAATTCTTTTGTTTAGGAAGCACTAGCTAGAAAATTTATTTTGTAATGTAGATCTACTCACATAGAGGATCTACTTCTGAACATTGTCTTAATCTTTCATACCTTATTAATTTATACTATGTGGCTTGATTTATGCTTTGTACTAATCCTTTAGTTGATTAACTTCAACCAGGTTAGTATCTTCATCATCATCATCACTGTAATGTCTGGCGGCTTCCCTTGACCTGGGACTAGTCAGCTTCTATCTCTATCCATAGAGAAAACTACTCCCCAGACGTTATCCTGCTTAGTCTAGCCATATCGTGTTAAACACGAGATCTCAGCGGTAATGGCTGACTAAGACTAGTTTATAGTAGTTACTTTCTTAAAGACTACCTCGTAAAGCTATAAGGTATGGGATATTGTTCTATTTATCTGGGTGTCACTGTTTCTTGTCTGAATCATTCTCTAGGTAGTGAACACCATCCCCATATCTCATACTAGGGAGGAAACCTCTTTAGTTCACATCTCTAACTTGTTTAAGGGGTTACTCTATCCATACCAGAGCATCACTGAGCCAGAACCTTCTATTTTGTGCCATAATCTTATGCTCTGATACCAAAATGTAACATCCTCATTTTCATATGTTTTAGGGACCAAACTATAGCATCTGGAATCACTTTTGAGGCTATTGAAGTCAAATTACTCAATCTGGAATTTTACTCTAGTTAGTACTGTTTACTATGCAAATTCTAGAGGAGTGACCTAACTTCGAAAAATCATAACTAATTCTAGAAAAATCGAAATGAAGTGGTTCAAATTGATACACGAAGCTAACATAATTTTCTTTCAGGAAAAAATGACTTGTTGACCACTTATTGACCAGGTAAATGTTGGACAATGTTCCGAAATCACTATTCCTCTAGTATAATGTCCCTGATTTCAGCATTCTGGTCCCAACTTTGATAAATCAT
Organism: Leucaena leucocephala; assembly: GCA_037074615.1. NCBI lineage: Eukaryota > Viridiplantae > Streptophyta > Magnoliopsida > Fabales > Fabaceae > Leucaena > Leucaena leucocephala. Next base: position 6,167,082 of record CM073527.1, read on the forward strand.
ATATTTGTGCGTAGACATCCAAATAAGACGTTCTATATATCAAATCAAAGTTGGCAAGTATAATATTGACTGGTAAAATATCATACATTTATTCAATCATTTACTATTTATAATTACAGCTCAAATGTCACTACTTCCATCACGAGTTACTATTCACAGTGACGATTTCCAGCAATTATACATACATGAATCACATATCAATCATGCTAAGCAATTAATAACTCTTCATGCATCTTTATCTCCTCCATCTTGAGAAGACATATTGTAATTGGATTGATATGGCAGGGGTGAGATTTATAGGGAAATCTCAGTAGCAAACAGTACTAAATAATACATGCATTAAATGAATACTTGTACTTGATTGTGAAAGTGTTAGCATTGCATAATGTGCATGCTTCCATGTTACATATGAAATACAACTGGCCAAGGTAATCATAGGAACAGAGCTTCATACATAAGCACATATTCAACACAATTCAACAAAGTCATAGCACATCAAGCATAGCATTCAATGTATACAAGTTTAGGATAAGTTTACTACCTGACATATAGATTTTCTTCTAGCTCTTATCCTTTGCTTTAAGATTCCTTCTTTCCATAGGTCAGAGCCTATACATAGCATAATAATATCTTAATTATTATTCTATCAGTATAGCTCTATTTAACTCATGCATAGGGGTAATATTCTTACTCTGACATTCCCGTGGCTTTCTTTCTATATATAGCTAACTTTATTAATAGAGATATTTATTTATTCTAACCACTAAGAGCAATCATCTACCTTATTAGAGTAGGGACTAGATAACTTACCTCATTCCTAAGCTTTGCCCAGTCCCTCAGTTTATCTGCTTCGAATGCAAAAAGTCAGGTCACCTCAAAGCCGAATATCCTCAACTCTCCAAGAAAGACAAAGAGAAGAAGGGAGAAAAGTTTCAGAAGACGAGAGCATTCATTTTATCAATATGGGGAGAAACAATAAACATTTGTCTAGTCGCTCAAGAAGGAAATGATTCAGAGACAAAGGAGGTAATATATGCTAAACCTACATATGATGAGTTACTTTCCGAATATAATGTATTACATTATGTAACATTCTCATTTTCTTATGTTTTAGTGACCAAACTATAGCATCTGGAATCACTTTTGAGGCTATTGAAGTCAAATTACTCAATCTGGAATTTTACTCTAGTTAGTACTGTTTACTATGCAAATTCTAGAGGAGTGACCTGACTTCGAGAAATAATAACTAATTCTAGAAAAATCAAAATGAAGTGGTTCAAATTGATACACGAAGCTAACATAATTTTCTTTCAGGAAAAACTGACTTGTTGACCACCTATTGACCAGGTAAACGTTGGACAATGTTCTGAAATCACTATTCCTCTAGCGTCCTGTACCTAATTTCAGCATTCTGGTCCCAACTTTGATAAATCATATATTTGTGTGTAGACATCCAAATAAGACGTTCTATATATCAAATCGAAGCTTGGCATGTATAATATTGACTGGTAAAATATCATATATTTATTCAATCATTTACTATTTATAATTACAGCTCAAATGTCACTACTTCCATCACGAGTTACTGTTCACAGTGACGATTTCTAGCAATTATACATACATGAATCACATATCAATCATGCTAAGCAATTAATAACTCTTCATGCATCTTTATCTCCTCCATCTTGAGAAGACCTGCTGTAATTGGATTGATATGGCAGGGGTGAGATTTCTAGGGAAATCTCAGTAGCAAACAGTACTAAATAATACATACATTAATGTGAATACTTGTACTTGCTTGTGAAAGTGTTAGCATTGCATAATGTGCATGCTTCCATGTTACATATGAAATACAATTGGCCAAGGTAATCATAGGAATAGAGCTTCATACATTAGCACATATTCAACACAATTCAACAAAGTCATAGCACATCAAGCATAGCATACAATGTATACAAGTTTAGGATAAGTTTACTACCTGACATGTAGATTTTCTTCTAGCTCTTATCCTTTGCTTTAAGATTCCTTCTTTCCATAGGTCAGAGCCTATACATAGCATAATAATATCTTCATTATTATTCTATCAGTATAGCTCTATTTAACTCATGCATAGGGGTAATATTCTTACTCTGACATTCCCGTGGCTTTCTTTCTATATATAGCTAACTTTATTAATAGAGATATTTATTTATTCTAACCACTAAGAGCAATCATCTACTTCATTAGAGTAGGGACTAGATAACTTACTTACCTCATTCCGAAGCTTTTCCCAATCCCTCAGCTCCTTAGACTGCTCCTGCCTCCACCAGAACTCTTTCCTTCTTTCTCTTCCTTCCTTTCTTTCTCTCTTTCTCTCTTCTCTCTTCTTTCTCTTCTTTTGGCTTGCTTTGGCTGTGGGAATGAAGTGAGGGGGATTGGGCTATTTATAGGTGAGATGAGGTGGAATGAATGGTCCAGATTGATTCATGATGAATGGCTCAGATTGCTTCCTTCCTCAAGAAGCTTTGCCTGCATGATCATGATAACATCACCCTCCTTGCTGACTCACCACTAATGACATCATCCAAGACACCTCAGGGGATAACTCAAGGGGCATGTGGCATAATGGTGGGGCCCCTTGGACACCTCACAAGATGACTCAGCCTTTCCAGAGAATTCCAGAGTCTTTTCCCTGAATGGACGGCTGAGATTGTGCCACGTGTCCTTTTACTTATTCTCCTTTTCTTGTAATCATGCCATGTGTCCTTTGCTTTTCTTCTTTTACTGTAATCATGCCATGTGGGACCCATTCATGATTCCAGATCACTTTATCCAGTTCTATCTTTGACCGGATCACTTTACTTTATTGAAAAAAACACTAAAATAATATTTTAATGCCTCTTGGCCCACATTACTCTTGGGCTACATTTTTGGGCCTTGGATTGTCATCTTGGGTTTCTAACCAAGCCTAAACACTATGGTGGCTCGGTTCTCAAGAAACATCCTTAGTAAATTACCAAAATGCCCCGAGTTTTTCTTTAATACTTATAAGAGCAATGCTATCTTTTTATACCTTACCAGAGTATTTCTTGACCCTGGTCAGCTATCCAGATACCCTTTCTTGACTATCTAACCTTAGTCAAATGATCATAACGCCCTTCGTCTGACTCTAACTCAAGAACACAATACAATGGCATACCTTTAGTGGCATTTTCGTAATTCTTCATTTTTCTCTGTCTTTATTAGCCCTGTCCCACATATTTATATAAAAATATCATTGGGCCTATAAGGTGCCATTCTGGACCCTTTGTATGATCCCCTATCTTCATGGGCTCAATTCACGAGAAATTCCCCTGAAACCTATTTATCGGGTCTTTTAATCCACTATAAATTCTATAATAAATTCTACAAAATTCCTTGTTAGGAGCTGTTAGTTTTAGAAATTCTTATATTAATTATAGGATTTTACTGCCACATTTCATCTGATTCTGAGGTCCAGAGAATACTGTATTAATTTTCCTTCTCTTCAAAAATTAATATAAATCTTTCGGGACCTCATATCAAAACTCTGTGTTGCATCAAACTAATCATCATAATTTTCTCTATTTATTGAGACCTCTGCTCAACATGGTCTAGTAGCATCCCTTTTTCAGGCTATATACTGAGCTTTTAGGTCTAAAAATTGGGATATGACACATTATGAGTTCATGAAATTAGTGAAAGAGTTAGTAAACTCTAAGAAGAAGATTCAGACTTTAGAAGAAAAGATAAGTGTAATGCCTGAGGTTGTATCAAAATATGCCAAGTGTGAAGAATCAGGAAAGAAAAATAGAAAGTTAACTAAAACACTCGAAAAATTCACTAAAGGTGAAATGCTCAATGTTATACTTGGAAATCAGAAATGTGTCTTTGATAAGTCTAGAATAGGATATAATCCTAACTTAGCCAAGCATAGAGGAAAGAAAAAAATTAGGTAACAAATCATATCTACATTACTTTAGACATACTATACATACTTCAAATACATTTTCTCTAAGTTCATATTGTAACTGCAAGGGTACTTTACTACTTCTTTTTATCACAAGAACATACTCTACTGCATAATTAAATAGGTTGTAAAAGGAAATTATGTATCAAAGGTAATACAAACTAACATGAAAGGACCCAAGAAACTCTGGGTACCAAAAGTGAAATGATTTTATTTCAAGTTTGTCTTAAAGCATCCAAGATGAACAAATGGTATATTGATAGTGGATGCTCCAAACATATGACCAAAGACATGGAGAAGTTCTTCAAGTTTAATCATAAGGAAGGAAACAAAGTAAACATTGAGAGAAATCAATCTGGGAAGTTTCTTAGGATTAGAGAAGTAAAGAAGGGGAGAAAGTAGAAGATGTATACTATATGGAAGGATTATGCCATAACATCTTCAGTGAGTCAAACCACGAATAAAGATAATTGATCATTTTTTTACTGAGAAGAGTGCCTGATAGTAAGCAAGAAAGATCTTACACTCAACAAGAAAAGCTTAAAGGAAAAAATCCGTGCTCTAAAGGATGGTAACTGCTATACCATTTCTATTAATTTGAATTCACCTGAAAAATGTTTTCTTAGTAAATCTAAAGAAAGTTGGTCATGTGAATATGCATCAGGTTTTAAAACTAGTTAAGAAAGATTTAGTAATTGGTTTACTTGAAGTCAAATTTGAAATTAATTTGGTCCATCAAGAGTCAAGAGTTTCTAAGGAAACTTATATACTCTAGTGATAGTTGATGATTATTCAAGATTAATTTTGACTTTATATCTTTCATCTAAAGATGAGACTTTTAATATTTTTGTTATGTTTTCCAAGGTAAAAAATGAGAAAGATATTTCTGTTTTGTCTTTCAGGACCGATCATAGAGGAGAATTCAAAAACAAAGAAATTTGTTGAATTATGTGACAACTATGGGATTGATCACAACTTATCTGCACTAAGAATGCCATAATAAAATGGAGATATTGAAAGGAAAAATAGAGTCCTTACTGAGATGGCAAGAGCTATTCTTAATGACAAGGGTGTCTAACAAGTTTTCTGGGCATAGGCATGAACATATTACGTTACTTATCCAACTGACCTTACATCAGACCACTAGTCAACAAGAGACCTTATGAGCTCTGTAAATGACATAAGCATAGTCTCACTCATCTGATGATCTTTGGGAGCAAACACTTCATCCATAATAACAACAAAGAAAATTTGGGTAAATTTGATACTAAATATGATGAGGGTATTTTTCTGGGTTATTATAATCATAGTATGGCATATAAACTTTTTAATAAAGAAAGCCAATTTTAAAGCCTCTAGATTATGAAGATGAGATAATACATGTTTAGAAATGCTAAAATTGAACAGAGAAAAAGAAACCATAGTTGATCAACCTAGCCATCAGCTTATTGAGTCAAATAAAGATCAACATAGAGCTTGGAGACAACATAAATCATCCTTTGGACCAGGTGATTGGTGAAGTCGATGAAGGGGTAAGAACCCATAAACAAGTGTTTAATGAGGTATATTTCTCTGCATTTATTTTTAACATTGAACCCACCAATATAGATGAAGCACTATCAGATGATTTATGGATAGTTACTATGTAGGAAGAGATAAATCAATTTGAGCATAATCAAGTTTGGGACTTGGTACCTACACCCAATTATCATCCAATTATCGAGACTAAATGGGTATTCAAGAATAAACTTGATGAATCTAATGTAATCATTATAAATAAGGCTAGATTAGTTGCCAAAGGCTATAATCAAGAAGAAGGTATTGATTATGAGGAAACCTATGCTCCAGTAGCAAGATTAGAAGCTATATGAGTACTTTTAGCCTTTGCTTGTATTAAAGATTTTAAGCTCAATCAAATGTATGTCAAAAGTGTTTTTCTTAATGTTTATATAATGGAAGAGGTCTACATAGAACAACCTCCTAGTTTTCAAGACCATTGTTTCCCAGACCATGTGTACAAACTTAAGAAAGAATTACATGGGTTAAAACAAGCTCATAGAGCTTGGTGTGATTGTCTTAACAAATTTCTGATAGAAAAAGGCTTTGAAAGAGAACAAGTAGATAATACTTTATTTATTAAAAGAAACAAATCCAATCTATTAGTAGTTTAAATTTATGTTGATGATATTATCTTCGGTGCTACTAATAAGGATCTTTGTTAAGAACTTGTCAAGTTAATGCAGGGAGAATTGTAAATGTCTATCATGGGAGAATTGAACTTCTTTCATGGACTTCAAATCAAACAACAAAAGAATAACATCTTCATCTCACAAACAAAGTACTTGAAGAAGCTCCTGAAAAAGTTTGAATTGGATCAAGCCAAAAGTGTATCAATATTGATGAGTATATGTGCAATTCTATATAAGGATAAGAAGGGAAAATATTTTAACATTTCAAAATATATTGGAATGATTGAATCTCTTCTATACCTCATCGTAAGCAGACCAGACATACAATTTAGTATGGGGATGTGTGCAAGATATCAAGCTACTCCATAAGAATCATGTCATATCCTAAATTTTCCCTATCTGAATAATATTGATAGTGGAAAGAGGTTTGGAAAGGATTATGATGAAGATTATAAGAAAAGATAAAGGTCAGATGAGTCTTGAAGAAAGAAAAGGACTAAAACGAAAAGTAGAAAAGGTTAAAGGCAAAAAGTGTAAGTAGAAACAAAAGTTGGGCCCTTAAGTGTAATTTTTGAAAGTTAAGGGACTTAAATGCAAATAGCTAAAAGTTCAGGGGCCAAAGTGCAATTATTCAAAAGTTCAGAGACCTAAATGTAAATATGAGAAAGTTGAGCCAAAACAAGCCAAAAATGCCCAGAATCATATCAGACTCAAATTTTACCAGTAGATAGACAAAAATATTCTAGTCAGTTTAACGCAACAAAGAATTTTGATTTGAGGTCCCGATTATTGATATAAATTCCTGAAGTCAGAAGGAATTATTGCAGTATTTTTCAGACAGCAGAATCAGATGAAATTTTATAGAAAATTCCTATATTTAATGTAAGAATGTATAAAATTAACAGAGTCAGAAAAGGAATCCTGTAGAAGCCTTACGAGATTTTATGGTGAAATAAAATACCCGATAAATAGGATTGGGTGATATTTATTGGGATTTGTGCCATAATGGTAATGAGGCCAATGAGCCCATACCAACGTCAAAATGGCACCATGAGCCCAATAAAGTAGTGAGATAGTATGTGGGCCAGAGTCTAGAGCAGTCCAGAATAGTACAAAATTATGAAAATGCCCTTATATAGCCAGAATGTGCCAGAAATTGATGGAGGGCATTTTGGTCATTTTAGATAGGTCAAAAATGTCCAAGCAAGTCTAGGGGTGATTAATTAGAGCCAGTAAATACTCTGATGATGTTTGAAAAGATGATAATGCCCTTTGGGAAATTAAAGTAAAATCGGACACTAATAAAGGGTTAAAGGAAATGTAAGGAATTTTTATCAGGACTTCTGGGTCTCAGAAAATTATGAGACTTTACAGGGAATTAATTTTATATTAGAATGAATTTATAAAACTATTAGAACCATTAAAAGAGGTGTCTAGTATTTATTTCAAAATTAGGATATTTTAAGAATATCGGTATAAGGAAAGTACTTTGGGATTTATGCCAATTAGCTATTGGACCCAAGGAAGGCCTATGGCAGCCCAAAAGTTCATCCTAGGGCAGCCCAATAAGTCTCAAGAGTTGTCTTGGAGCCCAAGTCTAATAATGAATAATTTATAAATTTTTGAAAAAAAGGGATAAAGTAAGAATTATGGTTTGCACATGGTGGGACCCAAACACCCACACACTTGGAGAGTAAGCTTGATGTAAGAACAAATATGAGCTATTAGATCAAATAGTGTACAAAGTGATCTTAGCCATTCATTTTCCATGGAATTTTCCTATAAGTACCCCCTCATTCTGCATCCAAACCGTGGCCATGGAACCTTAGGGGAAACTCTTGCAAAATGAAATCTCAAGCTAAGACAAAGAAGATTCAAGGTTCCAAAGTTCAAGCAAGCTAGAGATTAAAGGTAATGAATCTCTCATAGCTTATTTTCCTTTGATTTGGGAGCTTGAACTTAGGGTTTTCATGGGGGAAAAGTTGAGTTTTCTCTAAGGGGAGGTGCTGCCCAAAAGCCATAGATGAAAGGGGAAAGAAGAAATTAAAGTTATAAACATATGATTGAAGCTTAAACAAGCTAGTTAAGAGATTGGTTGTTGAATCAAGTTGATATTCTTGACTTTGCCATGGTGTGCCCTGTTCAGTTTGCACTTTTCATGAGGGAAGGAAATTGAATTTCAATGATTTAATGCTTCCATTTAATTTAGATGCTGATTTTGTGTAGGATTGGAAAGGTTTTGAACCTTGAAAGCATTAAAATTCCAAGATTGTAGTTTTTGAAACCCTTCTCTATTACTGTTCACACGCATGAACAGTGATTCGAATTTCATGATTTTGATGCTTCCAATGGTTTTAAAATGAAAAATTGTGTGGGATAAAGTAGGGAAACAAGTATGGGAAGCATTGGAATCAAAATGAGAATTTTTGAAGGAAGTAGGTGCAGTTTCAGTTCTGTACAGCATGTGATGAAGGAGCTGGAATTTCATGATTCTAAGCTCATAAATGGATTCAAAAGATAAAATTGTGTAGGATAAAGTCAAGATATCAATTGATTCAAAGACCAAGTTCATTAGCTAAGATTAAGAAAAGTAAGTGAGCTTAATGTTCAAGAGGGAGTTATGTTAGTTAAAGTAAGTTTAATGCTCAAGGAAATTAGATGGTAATGGATGAATGGTTATGTGATGTTAGGGATTGGTTGGTATGCTCCAAAAGAGGCAGCCACATGTTCAAGAAAAGTGAGAAGAAAGAAGCAAGATAAAGTGGAAAGAAGTCAAGTGTATAAGGTAGTAAACTTATCCTAAACTTGTATGCATTGAATGTTATGCTTGATTGTGCTATGGCTCTGGTGAATTGTGTTGCAAATGTGTTTATGTATTAAGCTCTGTTTCTATGATTACTTTGGCCAATTGTATTTCATATGTTACATGGAAGCATGCACATTACACAATGATACCACTTTCACAAGCAAGCACAAGTAGTTACATTAATGCATGCATTGTTTAGTAATGTTTGCTACTAATATTTCCCCAAAAATCTCATCCCTTTCCATGTAATTCCAACCCCACAGGTTTGTTAATGGTGAAAGAGGATTGAAGAAGCATGAAGAAAAGCGAAAGAAGCATGAAGAAAAGCTAGAGATTGAATAGTATGTGTTATGTGAGGAATTGTTAATGTATTATTATTGTATGACCAATATGAGCAGTGAGGGTCATGATGTAATAAAAAATATGAAATAATGGAAAAAATATATGAGATTTTACAGACCTTTATTTGACATGCCAAGCTTCGTTTTGACATCAAGAACGTCTTATTTTGATGTCTGTACAAAAAGAAATGGATTTCCAAAGTAAGGGATCATAATCTGTTTATAGAATTTTTGACCAAATAAATAGTAAACTTTAATGAATAAACTGTATCAATTGGCTAATTATTTGGTCTGGAAATTATTTTTCCCTTATATTTCAAGATGTTATCTTCATGTAGATTTTTGAACCACTTCGTTTCAATTTTTCTTTAATTAATTATGCTTTTTTGAAGTTCGTTCCAAAATCTGGGCTACCATATGAATAGTAACCCATGAAGGAGAAAATTTCTAGATTTAGCTAATGAACTTCCAAGGTCTTGTAAGTGGTTCTAAATGCTACTGGTTGGTCCCTAATACGTATGAAAATAAGGATGTTACAAATCACGTGCTGAAGCTGTAAAGAGGATATTTAGATATCTCTTTAAAACCATTAACCTTGGGATATGGTTTCCCAAATGAGGAGTAGAATACTTGATAGAATACTTAGAATTTGACCATGGAGGATACAAAACAGATAGAAAACGCACCACTGGACAATGTGAATTCCTTGGTGGCTATTTAGTCTGATGGTTCCATAATAAGCAATACACGATGGCTATGTCATCAACAAAAGCTGAATATGTAGCTGTTGAGAGTTGTTGTACACAAGTACTATGTCTTAAACAATAACTACAAGATATGGGAATACATTTGAACGAGATTCCAATTCTTTGTGACAACACAAGCCCAATCAGTTTGTTAAAGAATACTGTACTTCATTTTCTGATAAAGCACATTGATACCAGACATAATTTTATAAGAGATCATGTGCAGAAGAAAGATATAAAAGTTGAATTCATCCTAACTCATTTTCAACTAGCAGATGTCTTCAACAAACCACTTGCTTAGGATCAATTCAATTATATTAGGAGAGAATTGGGAATGGTAAATCCCAATGAGCTGTAAGGATTCTATTTTTTTTAATAAACTTACAAAGTTTTTGTTTTAAGCTTTCTTTAGCCTTCATCTTCTCAAAATAATTGTTCAATACTTATGTTTTGATGATTAAAGTTGCTAACTTAAGCTTCAAAATGTATAGTTATATTTTTGTAGGATGCTCTATTATTGGATTGAAAAATAGAAGCTTGTGATGATGGATTAATCCAACACTTAATCGATTAATGGAGGGAGGTAACTCTCTTTATTGAAATATATGTTAAATGTATTATTTTTGTGAAATTAATCGATTAATTGAAACTAATCAAACACCTAGTCGATTAATCAATGAAAAATGGTGATATGTGTATGTTTATATGTCAAATTAATCAATTAATAGTTCTATTAATTGAAATTAATCAAATAACAAGTAGATTAATCAGGGTTAAAAATATTTTTAAAAGCCATTTTACTATGAGAATAATCGATTAAATATTCGATTAATGTTAGTTAATCAAACATATAATGGATTAATGGATATTGAATTTATGTTAAATATTGTTTTTCTTGAGAATTAATTGATTGACTATTCGATTAATGTTAATTAATCAAACATCTAATCGAATTAATTAATGTTGAATCTTGTTAGAAATTGTGCCCTAGGGGCCAATCATTGTCTTAAGAACATTATTGATTTATAAATTTATTAATTGTGTTATCATATTATTTGCATGTTTACTGTGATGACCATCCTTAGATAATTCATGATCTTATCCGAAATGTCCCTGCTCGGTCATCTATGCTGTAGCACAGATGAAATAAGACCAGTATGACTTTGAAGATGTATAGAGATATAAATTAAAGTCATAGGCACATGTAAGAGTACAAGGTATTGGACCGACCCGCTATCAGAGAACTGCATGGGTAACGTCATAAGTTTCTCTCATATACAAACCATGTCAATATGCCCTTTGACCTGAGATCATCATGGATTCCTACATGACAAACGCTCAGCTTTGACCTAGTCAAAAGTCACTTTTGACTGAGTGATCATAAAGACTATGTTCGGGCTTAGTGGTTTTTCATGCGAAGGAATGTGAATGGTCAAGATGGAATTTGTCCCTCACATTTGTAGAGAGATATTACTGGGCCCCTCAATGAGTGAGTCTAAGAAATGTATGGCCATACTGTAATGGAAAGGTAGTTCCATTTCTATAGTCAGACTACTCAGGGATCGAGAAAGTAACGGTTAGGAATAGGAAGATGACATTATCCATGCCTCGACCATGACCAAAATATCACGTGACAGAAGGGCGTGATATGGTTGTATAAAAGGTTATATCGTTTAACGATCCTCATATGATTTGGGTAGTCGTTATATCTTGCTAGAGACCGCTTGCGACTTGTAGGCCAGTATAGCAAATGGCCTACTGCCAACTTCATATGGGCCTACAGGGTCGCACACAAAATAGCCCAACACAAGCTATGATGTTCAGATTCATTGAATCTAAGACATGTCTAGTTTCAATGAATGGTCCAGGGTGGATGTATATATTTATTTATATTTATACTCGTATATATATAAATTCGTATATATATATTATATATAAGAGATATATGAGATTTAATTTATAAGGATAAATTAAATCTCTATCACGTTTGAATTTAAAATTCAAATTGATATGATATCTCATATAAGAGATATTTATAAGATTTAATTTATAAGGATAAATTGAGTCTCTCTCACGTTTAAATTTGAAATTCAAATTGATAGGATATCTCATATAAGAGATATTTATAAACTCATTTGATTTATAAGGATAAATTAAATCTCTATCACGTTTAAATTTGAAATTCAAATTGATAGGATATCTCATATAAGAGATATTTATAAGATTTAATTTATAAGGATGAATTAAATCTCTATCACGTTTGAATTTGAAATTCAAATTGATATGATATCTCAAATTTGATTTATGAGAATAAATCAAATATAGTTCAGTCTTATCTTTATTTTAAATTAAATAAATAGGTGAATTAAATCTGTAGGATGGATTTAATATAAATATTATTTATTTAATTAGTTTCTTATCAAATTATACAATTGATATTGTATTAATTTCAGAATTAATATAAGATTAACTCCAAAATCCAATTTGGTAGAGAAAAACGCATAGCATCCTATATATCTGATTTTAGGAGCTATGTTTTAAAAATACATTGAACACAGAAAGGCCGAAGGGGAATTTGCAAAAGGTTTGCAGATAAGAAACTGCTGAAATAGAGACGGAGAGGACGAATTCTTGAGAAAGCCCTGGAGGGGCAAGAGACGCTAGCACATCATTCGTGGTTGGAACGCTGTTTGTGTGGATACTAGTAGAGGAAGCCGACCTGAGTCATAGACTTCTTGCGATCGGAAAGGGAGCACGAGCCGCGGAGAGAAGCTGTGAACGTCGTGACCAGAAGCTGTGGAAGTCGCTGAGGAACACTGAGGGTAATGCTTCTTCCCACTTAACTTAAATACATACGGTAGATCCTGACAAGGAATAGAAAATTTTTTAACTTAATTTCCGCTGCGTGTCTTCCAATTCCTTACACAAGGTACCAGCTAGCAAGGCTTCGGCAAAGGGAACAACCAAAGATAAGAGTAAAGTCTAGATAACTTAACCTTCTCTATAGTCTGATTCAAAGAGAAAGGCAAGGTCTCAGTAGATTAACTCTGACACTGACTCTAATCCAGAGTTCACTGCTATGCTGGAGAAGATAGTGAATACTGCCATTGAGATACTTGCAAGAGACAGATAACACCAAGGGAACCTACTACCATACCTACTCTCTCATATTCTTAGCCATCAAGTTTGCCTTTTCTTTAAAGTGTCTTTGATTTAGATGTTGACATGGCCAAGTATAACTTAAAGTTTAGGGCGTGAAAGTGTTATCCTGTAGTCTTTATGGATATTCCTACCCTTAAGCTTGATCAAAAGGTCAATTTGGACCTAATAGAACCATTACTTCACTTTAAGAGCTATCTTAGGATCAATGAGACTTATAATCTAGATGTAGTTAGCATAGTTTATTGCAACATAGAGATATATGACACACTGGATGAAGATGACAACAATGTGAACAGTTGTGTAACTACTAGGCTAGGGGTTAGGAGATTAAGCTTGACTTTAGTGTAATCAATCAGATTATAGGTGCTCGTGCTTCCATACCAATGAAGCATATAGATCATACCAAGTCTTATCATATACTCATATACCAACAAGCCCTTCCATAGGTGTCTATCCTTTACCCCAGTCAGATGTGTGATTTTTATTGCATTATCCACTACATCTACTCTCAATGTATGATTATCAAGTCTAACAGCTTAACCTACCTCAACCAATAGGATTACATCACTTTAGCTAGGATAATGAGTGGAGAGAAGCTCAACTTAGGTGCTTCCATATGTAGCCAGATCAGAGAGTTTTGTTTGAGCAGGATAAGGACTACTCGTATGTTATTTCCATAGATTGTCTCCTTCTTTCTGAAGTACTATAGCACCCATCACTTAGAGGAAAGAAAGAAGGAACAAATTAATGCCTCTGGGATAACACAACTGAACAAAATAAAGATAAAGCTTCCTTATAATTCCAAGAAGGGCATAACCCCCAGAGACTACCAAGATAAGACGCCTACTGCAAGTGTATCTCTTGGTTAGGATGAAGGTCATTCCTCTACTGGACCTCAAGTATCTACTGCATTATCATTTTTGGGTGCATCAATTCAGAGGTACCTTCATGCTGAGTTTGTTGAGCTAGAGAGATGACTCAACATCTCTAGGAAATAAGCTAACATTATTCATAAGAAGCGCAGCTATGGGATCCAGACACTACTCGATTCTCATATAAGGGATTTTCAAGTTTTTAAGAAAGAAGTCAAAGAGAGGCAAGAGGCCATATCATAGATATAAGAAGCTATTCATCAGGAAGTGTCTGATATGAAAAACATTTTCCTCGCGTATCTGAACAACATTAGACTCTCAGAGAAAGAACTCAGGGATCAACTACCACCATCAGAGCCTCAGCATGATTAGCATGTTCTTAAAGTTCCTATCCCCTTTCCAACTTTTGCGTCAGCTTCAGAGCCCTAAGCTTCTATAACTCCAACCTATCCACTTACTATACCCCTTCCTTCCATTACCACCTAGTTTAGCCTTCTATCACCCCCACTTCCTATGGTTATTCCTTAATATTTAGCCCTAACCCTTTCTCATGATGTTAAAAAGGGGGAGAGAAAAAGTGAAGAAAAGAAGGATGAATATTCTATGGAGTCAATTGACTGAGTTATTTCTATTTTTTTATTATTTTGAACTTTGTATAACCTTGAAATTTTAATGATGTTCAAATTAACTCACTGTGTTATTTTGATACTCAAGTTTTAATGATATTCAAGTTGTGTTTGACTCATTTTGTTGATGTTTAATGTTTTCTAAATCACTTGGTTTTATCATAATAAAAAAGGGAGAGAATGTTAGAACTCATATTCAATAATAATTTGATAATGTCAAAAGCAACTCAAAATAATCATGTGAAAAGTAACTCAAAATAATCAAGTATTTCTATGTTTAAATAATGTTAAAAAGAAAATAGAAGGAGTCAATCGCTTAGTGATACTTAATCGAGTAGTCAATCGATTAATTATAATCAATTAATCAATTGATAGTTTGATTAATGTTAGGACAATGTTATGTGATATAAAAGAAAATTAATTGATTGATTAGTTAATCGATGAATGAGTGTACATTATGCAATTAAGTGTTCAATTAATGTCAAGGAATTGCTCTCTAGAATAAAAGATAAGTCAATTAATTGATTAGTTAATGGATTAATTCTAATTAATCAATTGCCTGTTAGGTTAATTTGTTCAGAACAGTTCTTCCTGTATTCAAAAGAAACTCCATTAATCGATTAGTTAATCAATTAATTTATATTAATTCATTAACTGTTTGAATAATCAAGGCAGAATCATTTTGTGAAATTCAAATATTAATCCTTTAATCAATTAGTTAATCGATTAATTTATATTAATGGATTAATTGTTTGATTAATGTGTGTTGAAAATATTTTTGTATCAATTATTCTAGAGACATTAATGGACTAGATATTCAATTAACTTGCATTAATCGATTAGTTATTCGATTAACTTTATATATTTGAAAGATCTTTCTGTGTTTGCATTGAAACTAATTGAATCTCTCTTTAAGCTATATATAATTGTTTCAAATATAAAGTATGCATATGTTTCTCATCATTCTTCGTAATATATCTTTTGAGAAACTTATCTTATCAAATTATATAATATATGGTTGAAAATTTTAATGAATGTGATACTCTGTTTTCTATTTTTCTCATTAATTGAAGCAATGATCGAATTAATGATAATTAATTGATTAGTTGATCGATTAATACAAAATATTTTTTTGAAAGCCATATGGATTTTATTAGGAACTTGATCTTTTAAAATGAGTTGATTATTAATGGTTCATACACTTAATCAATACTTTAACTGTCATATCCTAATTTTTCCCTATCCGTATAGTACTGATAGTGGAAAGAGGTTTGTAAAGGATTATGACGAAGATCAGAAGAAATAATAAAGGTTAGATAAGTCTTGAAGAAAGAGAAGGACCTAAACGAAAATTGGAAAAGGTTAAAGGCCAAAAGTTAAAGTAGAAACAAGATTTGAGCCAAAAGTGGTAATTTCCAAAAGTTAAGGGACTTAAATATAATTAAGTAAAAAGTTCAAGGGTAAAATTGTAATTATAGAAAGATCAGCCCATAAAGGGTTATAATTACGCGAAAGTTTTTCAGTCCCATATTCCATCAGTAAATAGAGGAAGTTACGCTGGTTAATCTAGCATGATACAGAATTTTTATTAGGACACTAGACAACAAAAAATTATCTGATAATCTAAAAGTTATATGAAATTTTATCAGATTTCTTGGACTTTACATGTAAGTGGAAAATTACAGGAAAATGTGCCCTACAGTGTCAGATGTCCTGGATCTGACAGAACTCTGGAAGAAGTTTTGTATCAAAAGTTACTCACATATTAATAAATTTTGACGGGAGATTGATAACACTCGTGATCCGATAATGGAATATATCGGTATGTAAGCCTAGATAGAATGAGATCAGATGACCTCATATGTAGGCCCATGATGACTCCAATAAGGGCCCAAAACCCAGGGTACCAGTTCATCAGTAGAAGGGGCCAGTGTCCAGAAAAAGTGCAAAATTATGAAAATGCCCCTAGATGCCCATATTGAACCAGAGATGGATGAAGGGCATTTTGGTCACTTGGGATAGGCTAAAAATGTGGCATATGGTATAAATATTATTATTTGAGCCTAGATACACCCTGAGGCAGTATAAAGAGGGGTAAAATGATGATTATGCCCTTAGGGTCAATATAGTGTAAGAAAGGACACCAAGGGTATTTTGGTCATTTTACAAGGAATGGATGGCAGATAAATACTCAGTATAACCATGTCAAGGGTATGATAAGCCTAGACATTGATTTCCAGGACAAAATACATAATCTGGAATATTATAGAAAAAATTGGAATAGAAAACAGTTCGGTTGTTGTGAAACTGCTCCGATCTGTACCGGATTGAACTAGAATTTTTCCAGAAGCTTCCTTACACTATGAGCACGCCACCTAGCCCTCTTAGGTGTCCCATGAGCTGTCCCACAAGATGTCATAATTATTCTTTTATGAAAAAGTTAAGTCCAAGATTAATTGTGGGCCTTTAGATCAAATAGTAACCAAATCAATCTTGGCCATTCATTTTTCTTGGATTTTGACTATAAATACCCCCTCATTCTGCCCAAAACCGTGGCCTTGTGATACCTTTGGGAAACTCTTGCAACATGAAAACTCAAGCCAAGACAAAGAAGATTCAAGGATCCAAAGTTCAAGCAAGCTAGAGATTAAAGGTAAGCAATCTATCCTAGCTTGTTTTCCTTTGATTTGGGAGCTTGAACTTAGGGTTTTCATGGGAGAAAAGTTGAGTTTTCTCTAAGGGGTTGTGCTTCCCAACAACCTTAGATGAAAGGGGAAAGAAGAAATTAAAGTTAGAAACATATGATTGAAGCTTAAACAAGCTAATTAAGAGATTGGTTGTTGAATCAAGTTGATATTCTTGACTTTGCCTTAATGGAACCTGTTCGGTATGCACTGTTCATGAGGGACAAAAATTGAGTTTCAATGATTTAATGCTTCCATTGAATTTAGGTGATGATTTTGTGTAGGATTGGAAAGGTTTTGAACCTTGAAAGCATTGAAATTCCAAAATTTTAGTTTTTGAAATCCTTCTCTGTTACTATTTACATGTATGAACAGTGATTATAATTTCATGATTTTGATGCTTCCAATGGTTTTAAAATGAAAAGTTGTGTGGGATAAAGTAGAGAAACAAGTACCGGAAGCATTGGAATCAAAATGAGAATTTTTGAAAGAATTAAGTGCAATTTCAGTTGTGTACAACATGTGATGAAGGAGCTGGAATTTCATGATTCTAAGCTCATAAATGGATTCAAAAGATGAAATTGTGTAGGGTAAAGTCAAAGCATCAATTGATTCAAAGACCAAGTCCATTGGTTAAGATTGAGGAAAGTTAATGAGATTAATGTTCAAGAAGAAGTTATGTTAGTTAAAGTGAGTTTAATGCTCAAGGAAGTTAGATTGTGATTGATGAATGATTATTTGATGTTAGGAATTGATTGGTATGCTCCAAGAGAGGCAGCTACATGTTCAAGGAAAGTGAGAAGAAAGAAGCAAGGTGAAAGAAAATCAAGTGTTCAAGGTAGTAAACTTATCCTAAACTTGTATGAATTGAATGTTATGCTTGATTAAATTGTGTTGCCTATGTGCTTATGTATGAAGCTCTGTTTATATGTTTACTTTGGCCAATTGTATTTCATATGTAACATGGAAGTATGCACATGACACGATAGTAACACTTTCATAAGAAAGCACAAATATTTACATTAATGTATGCATTATTTAGTACCGTTTGCTACTGAGATTTCCCCCAAAATATCATCCCTTTCCATGTAATCCCAATCCCACAGGTTTATGAATGATGAAAGAGGATGATGAAGCATGAAGAAAAGCTAGGGATTGGATAGTATATATGTTATGTGATTGTGTAATGTTGCTGTATGACCAATGTAAGCAGTGAAGGTCATGATGTAATGAAAAATAGTAAATGATGGAATAAATGTATCAAATTTTACATACATTTAGATGACATTCCAAGCTTCATTTTGACACTAATAATGCTTTATTTGGATGTTTGTACAAAGAGAACTTATTTTCCAAAGTAAGGGATCAGAATCTATTTTCAGGATTTTTGACCAAATGAACAGTAAACTTTGGCGAATAAACTGTATTAATTGGCTAATCATTTGGTCTGAAAATTATTTTTCCCTTAAATTTTAAGATGTTATCTTCACGTAGCTTTTTGAGACGTATGAAAGTAAGGATGTTGCATTTTGGTATCAGAGCAAGTTATAAGATGGCTAAGATTCTTCACCATGATCAGGGGTTCTCACTGCATCAGAGTGGGACGAAGCGTTGGCTCTTACCCTGACATGGCCAACCGGCTTCGTCACTAGGAGGTTGCATTGCAGTCGAGAGGCTGATGCGTAAAACTTGCATCTGAGGTACCTTATGTAGTCCCAAGAACGACTCTGCATTTCCTTACTTTCATACTTATTAGGGACCAATCAGTAGCATTTAGAACCACTTACAAGACCTTGGAAGTTCATTAGCTAAATCTGAAATTTTACTCTTTCTCGGGTTATTGTTCATATGGTATTCCAGATTACGCAACAAACTTCAAAAAATCATAACTAATTCTAGAAAAGTCAAAATGAAGTGATTCAAAAAGCCACGTGAAGATAACATCTTCAAATTTAAGGGAAGAATAATTTGGTCCCTTACTTTAAGGGAAAAATAATTCATATAACATCTTGAAAAATCCTGGAAATAGATTCTGGTCCCTTACTTCGGAAAATCAGTTCTCTTTGTACAAATATCCAAATAAAGCATTCTTGGTGTCAAAAAGAAGCTTGGCATGCCATCTAAATTTCTGTATAATTTCATACATTTATTCCATCATTTACTATTTTTCATTACATCATGACCATCACTACTTACGTTAGTCATACAGCAACATTACACATTCACATAACATATATACTATCCAATCCCTAGCTTTTCTTCATGCTTCATCATCCTCTTTCATCATTCATAAACCTGTGGTATTGGGATTACATGGAAAGGGATGAGATTTCAGGAGAAATCTCAGTAGCAAACGGTACTAAACATTGCATGCATTAATGTAACTACTTGCGCTTACTGGTGAAAGTGTTACTATTATGTCATGTGCATGCTTCCATGTTACATATGAAATACAATTGGCCAAAGTAAACATATAAATAGAGCTTCATACATAAGCACATAGGCAACACAATTCAATCAAGCCAAAGCACAATCAAGAATAACATTCAATGCATACAAGTTTAGGATAAGTTTACTACCGTGAACACTTGACTCTCTTTCACCTTAACTTGCCTCTTTCTTCTCACTTTCCTTGAACATGTGGCTGCCTCTTTTGGAGCATACCAATCAATTACTAACATCACATAATCATTCATCAATTACAATCTAACTTCCTTGAGCATTAAACTCACTTTAACTAACATAACTTCTTGAATATTAATCTCATTAACTTTCCTTAATCTTAACCAATGGACTTGGTCTTTGAATCAATTGATACCTTGACTTTACCCTACACAATTTCATCTTTTGAATCCATTTATGAGCTTAGAATCATGAAATTCCAGCTCCTTCATCACATGGTGTACAGAACCAAAACTGCACTTAATTCTTTCAAAAATTCTCATTTTGATTCCAATTCTTCACGTACTTGTTTCTCTACTTTGTCCCACACAACTTTTCATTTTAAAACCATTGTAAGCATCAAAATCATGAAATTCCAATCACTGTTCATACATGTGAATAGTAATAGAGAAGGGTTTCAAAAACTACAATGTTGGAATTTCAACGCTTTTAAGGTTCCAAACCTTTCCAATCCCACCAAAACCATCATCTAAATTCAATAGAAGCATTAAATCATTGAAATTCAATTTTCTTCCCTCATGAAAAGTGCAGACCGAACAGGAGACACCATGGCAATGTCAAGAATATCAACTTGATTCAACAACCAATCACTTAATTAGCTTGTTTAAGCTTCAATCATAAATTTCTAACTTTAATTTCTTCCTTCCCCTTTTATCTATGGTTTTGGGTAAGCACAACCCCTTAGAGAAAACTCAACTTTTCTCCCATGAAAACCCTAAGTTCAAGCTCTCAAATCAAAGGAAAATAAGCTAGGATAGATTGCTTACCTTTAATCTCTAGCTTGCTTGAACTTTGGAACCTTGAATCTTCTTTGTCTTGGCTTGAGTTTTGATTTTGCAAGAGTTTCCCCAAGGTATCACAAGGCCACGGTTTTGGGCAAAATGAGGGGGTATTTATAGCCAAAATTCAAGAAAAATCAATGGCCAAGATTGATTTGGTTACTATTTGATCTAAAGGCTTACATTTAATCTTAGATTTTACTTTTTCATAAAAGAATAATTATGACATCATGTAGGACAGCTCATGGGACACCTAAGAGGGCTATGTGGCATGCTCATAGTGTAAGGAAGCTTCTGGAAAAATTCTAGTCCAATCCGGTACTGATGGGAGCAATTTCACAACAATCAGACTGTTTTTTTGTTCTGAATTTTTCTAGGCTTCTCATACCCTTGACATAGTTATGCTGAGTATTTATCTGCCATCCATTCCTTGGGAAATGACCAAAATACCCTTGGTGTCCTTTCTTACACTATATTGACCCTAAGGGCATAATCGTCATTTTACCCCTCTTTATACTACCTCAGGGTATTTGTCCTTCTAAAGAAATACTGTACTGATGGCTCATTACTTTCTTGCTCTAGGTTTGGTCTACTGCGACCCTCAGGATCTATTGCGATCAACCGTAAGCCTTTTAGGATCTAACTGTGACCCTGTGAGCCATACCAGGATCTAACTGCAATCCTCTAGAATTTACTGCGATTCTATTGTATTGTATTCTCATCTTTGGAGGACCTAAACCAACAGACAAAGTTACAAGGTTGGTCACTTCCACATCGTTGTTAACTCCACAGATAATTCCCCAAAAATGATCACAGAAGCCAATATTATCTATTAGGAATTTGCTTATTTCTTCTATCACTCAGGAACTTCTCATATCATTCTCATATTTTATAACGTTACCATATCCATTACTACAGAGAGCTATATTGTCATATCCCCAATTTTCTGATCTTATGTAGCAGTACAATTTATTTGCAATAGATATAGGATTCTTGGAATAAACTGTATCAGATTGAGAAAAGAAAGGGAAGGGGTAATAACTAAGGAAAGAATAGGGACCAAAATGCAAATTGAGAAGTTTGAAGACAAAAAGTTGAAGTAGAAATAAAAGGATGGACCTAAATGCAATTAATGAAAAGTTCAGGGACTAAAGTGCAATTATTCAAAAGTTAAAGGACCTAAATGTAAATATGGAAAAGTTGAGCCAAAACAGGCAAAAAATGCCTGAAATCATATCAGACCCAAATTTTACTAGTAGATAGATAAAAATATTCCGGTAAATTTAACGCAACACAGAATTTTGATTTGAGGTCCCGATTAATTGATATAAATTCCTGAAGTCAGAAAGGATTGTTACAGTATTTTTCATATCTTAAAATCAGATAAGACTTTATAGGAAATTCATATATTTACTATATGAATTTATAAAATTGACAGAATCGGAAAAGGAAATCATCCCAAGAAGGTCTTGACCAAGATAGCTAAGAGGTAGCAAGGATACTTAACTATAACTCATGTTTGTTTAATTATTTTGCTTGCTTGTTGATTATGATGTTTGGTTGAGCTTGAGCTTATGTCATCATGTTATGATGAAGTATGAATGATTGCAACTCCTTGCAAGTTATGTCATGACAATATGCATGTTAGATTTTGCTTATGTACCATTATGAAGTAGCTCCCATCACATGATAACATGTTAAGCATACAATTATTCATGCATGATATTATAGTTTGTGTAACTTGCTATTGAGATTTCCATGAAATCTCATTCCTTATGCATAACTATGTTTTAGGTGCTGGATCCTCTCAAGGGAAGAGAGTAAATATTGACGATTAATTTTGTATAATAAGTTATATGACTCACATGACACTATGGGATGATATGCTAGCATGCATAGTGTATGTTTCTGTAACTCTGTTGTGAGGCCGTGGTGATGTGACAATGATTTTGATGTGTAACTCAATGAGTTTTAGTCTGAACTTTGGCATGAGGATAGCTAAGATACATAGATTTAAATGGACACCAAGAACACCTTAATTGGATAAGTAACCAAATTGTTATGATTTTCCAAAGTTGGAACTAAAATCTGGAATTGAGATAAAGTAAATGATTAGACTCAGTGATGTTCACACGATGATTTTATATAACAAATGAATGAATTTTTCTATGGAATTTGGGGATCATAAATAGGACATCTAGAGCTTTAATTCAATATGTAACATGGTTCATTTGGATAAGCAACCAAAGAGAAATGAATTTTTAAATTTAAGCCAAAGAAACTGGAACTTCCAAATTTTTCCAAATGAACATTGATTGTTAACAAATAAACTGATTTCGTGTGAACAAGAGAACCTCACTTTCATATTTTTCCCTCAGATTTATGAAATAGCTTTTATTAGAAATTGGAACCACATTATTTCAATTTTTCTACAATTAATTATGAATTTTCAAAGTCGGGTACATGTTCTGGAATTATCAAATGAACAGTAAAAGTGAATAGTACCCGAGAGCAAATATTTTGGAAATGGATGTTTTCAAAGAAAATGATCATGAAATTGGTTCCAATCACTTCTAATGGAGTATAATTGAGGTTAAAAGTATGGATGTAACATTTTGGTATCAAAGAAAGTTATGAGATGGCTAAGATTCTTTACCATGATTGGGGGTTCTCACTAAGCGAGAGTGGGACAAAGCGTTGGCTCTTACCCCAACATGGCCAACTGGCTTCGTCACAGGGAGGTTGCATTGCAGTCGAGAGGCTGGTGCATAAAACTTGCGTCTGAGGTACCTTATGTAGTCCCAAGAAGGACTCTGCATACATAGGCTCTACCATGTGCATGTTCATCATCATCTATTCATCTCATCTGAAGAATATTACTCTGCATGAGCTATGCTGTCCATCTCTTGGTTTCATTTCAAAAGTAATCTTACTCTATCGCAAGAGCAATCTAGCTCTATTGCATGTGGTAGGGCATGGGAGCAACATAACTTTCTCATCATATCTACTCTACCCTGCATGTAATGTAAAGGGGAGTATTTATTCATCATACCATACTCAACATTCATAATATGCAAGGAGATACAATTATTTAAGCATTCTCTAACATGCGTGTCATCTTATGACAACTGCAAAGAGATGCAACTTCTCATCATATCTTATGGCAACATAAGCTATACCACTATCACATACATCTGCTCAACCATCCCTTATACTCACATTGTAATTAAATAATTAACCAAGTAGACTTTAAAGTATTCTGCTCCTTTGTTACCTTAATCACTAGGTCCTAATCATCTATTAAGGTACCTGAGTCATTTATTTGTTTCACTTAGGCTGCCACATCACCCTCTTACTAGGGTGTAGACTCAACCCTTCTTTACTCTTTCTTACATGAGGAATAGGGGAGTCACTTTATCTTTGAACTTATGGCTACCTTATTAGGTCATATTCATTCTATCATATTATCTCTTATCGCTTGTAAGACTTCTGTGTCTCTACGCTAAAGGATTTATGTGTCCTTGGCCTCATCGCAATCTAGCAGTAATCTATAACCAAGTCAGCTATTTCCTATTAGCTAACTGAGGAAAGGTCTGGCTCATATCTTTATGTCATTTAAGCCTTTAAGTTTTCCCTTATCCTCCTGGATTACTAACAGGTGAGAGAAAGTAACTCTTACTAAGCCTCAAGGTTCATATAAATGAACTCGATTTAGTATCCATCAAAAGAGTTCTCTTTCCTTAGCTCTAACCCTTAGCCTCATGCTCACCTCTCTCTCTAATTGAGAGGGATGCTTCCTTTAAACTTCTTTGAGAAAAACTTCTCAAGTGAGCTGATCACTCTCCATCTCGTATGGAGTAACTTCTGTATCTCTTAATTCTTTTAACTCTTTATGTCCATCAGTCTCAGTCTACTCTAGACTAGACTGTGATTCTTTTACGGTCTGCCTCTAGATCCTGACCAATTCAGGTCACTTGGATCTCATTCATCACTTAACATTACTATTTCTGCTCTCTAGGGCAGAGCGTTAGGTTACTATCTCTTCGTGATGGAATCCCTCTGCGTTGGGAACATTAACTTTCTATCTATTAGCCATCACATCTTTATCCTTAAGTCACACGTTAGGCTTTTTTCTAGGCAAGTCTTTCGTAACATAGATCAACTCCTAATGAACATACAGAGGATATACTTTTGTGCCTCTTCTTTAACTGATCTTCTGTATCTTAGTGTATCGTACTATCTAACTTGCCTGCACTCTTTACTAAGCCTTTAACTGATAAACTTTAGTGAGGTCAGCATCTTATTCTTATCATCAGGTCTCTGTGCATTTTAGTCACCACCTAAGTACTTGCTAGCCGTCTCATATTCTTTGTAACTTTTAGTCGTGACCGTCTCGAGTTACTTGTCATAGCTTAACATCTATGTATTCTTCCATCACGACCATAGGTCATCTTCTGTTGTGGCCTAGCAGCTCGTAAAACCTCTTGTCTTTAGATGACTCTAAATTAATTAAAGCGCATTCATATACATACATCATAGTCACACTTAAATAGGGAACATATTCACATACATGTTCAACCAACATCCATATTCCATATTACCATAATATTTGTACACACATTACATACATATCAATTACATATTTGGGGTATATCATAACATCAAAAACATGAGTAATTACTTTTCTTTTCACTTTACCTATTTACATTATCCCTCATCAACTTCTAAATTTATTTCTAAGGGATCATAGACTGCACATACTTCTATACAAGGATATGCCACCCCTGAATATCTGCTGGCAGATCATTTGCTAGATACTCACTTAGCTCTATATGCTATGTAGGGGTATATGGCAGTACTTGGCTTACTATCATCTCTTGCCAGTCCTCTAGAGTATAAACTTGATTTAGGTTAATGACCTCTACTGCATATCTATTTATCATCCATGATACAACATTAAGGAACTGTAAGTAAATTGACTGCTCTTGATCTTTACTTCTGTCCATTCCTTAAACTAGACTGAGTAGCTCAATCTCCACAGCTTTCTTGATACTGATATGGTCAGGATTATCTGTCTTTAATAAAGAAAGTTAGGGTTGACTAGGGCTAGGAACATCACACTGATCCTTCTCTATAAAGCCACATATTCCTGAACTTTGGGAATGAACAGGTTCTGTCATAAACTCTGACTGGATATTTGAATTAGGGGACTGTGGTATCTTACTCATAGTAACTCTATCCTCAAACTCTGGTGGAAGGGGAATAATATCTGGTCTACCCATAATCCAGTACCAGTACTCAACTTCCTCAGCCGTAATCTGTCCTCTCATTGGAGGAATATAACGTACATCATGATTAGATGGCACTTTAACAAACTCATACTGTGTAAAGTCACTATACTGAATATCATATGGTGCATTCAAGGCTTCAGAATGAATCTCTATATCACCTATAGAATGTAGGTTTAAGTCTACAGAAACATCTATGGGATATTCCATTGTAGATTTTCCTGACCGATCCCCTAAACTTTCCTCTGAACTTTCTTCATTGTCTGAAGGATCAAAGTCTGGATGTACATCATCTTCATATATCACTATAGAATAGGGGTCTCCCTTATTAACCGAAGCCTATGAATTAACTTTATGAAATCTCATACTTTCTCCTACAATATTTGCTTAATTAAGTAATACTAATTATCCCAATAAATACCCTAACTTAACAAAACACTTACTTTTTAAGGTTAGGGTCTGGGAAATATCTTATATCATGCCAAAAACTTTTGCTCTGATGCCAAAATGCAGAGTCCTTTTTGGGACTATATAAGTTACCTCAGACGTAAGTTTTACGCACCAGCCTCTCGACTGCAATGTAACCTCCCGGTGGAAAAGCTGGTTGGCCATGTCGGGGTAAGAGCCAACGCTTCATCCCACTCTCACACAGTGAGAACCCCCGATTATGGTGAAGAATCTTAGCCATTCATAACTTGCTCTGATACCAAAATACAGAGTCCTTCTCTATAAAACCACATATTCCTAGACTTTAGGAATGAACAGGTTCTGTCATAAACTCTGACTGGATATTTGAATTAGGGGACTGTGGTATCTTACTCATAGTAACTCTATCCTCAAACTCTGGTGGAGGAGGAATAATATCTAGTCTACCCATAATCCATTACCATTACTCAACTTCCTCAACTGTAATCTGTCCTCTCATTGGAGGAATATAACGTACATCAGGGTTAGATGGTACTCTAACAAACTCATACTATGTAGAGTCACTATACTCAATATCATATGGTGCATTCAAGGCTTCAGAATGAATCTCTACATCACCTCTAGACTGCAGGTTTAAGTCTATAGAAACATCTATGGGATATTCCATTATAGATTTTCCTGACTGATCCCCTAAACTCTCATATGAACTCTCTTCATTGTCTAAGGAATATGGATATACATCATCATCATATATCACTATTGGTTTGGGGTCTCCTTTATTAACTGAAGCCTTTGACTTAACCTTATGGAATCTCATATCTATTCCTACAACATTTGCTTAATTAAGCATTGTTAACCATCCCATAACATACCCTATGCTCTATTTAGGGTATGGGTCAGGGAATAATCTCATATCAATCCATAAATAATCTATTCAGAGTATTTCTTAAGCCATAATCCTATGCTCTGATACCAAAATGTAGAGTCCATCTTGAGACTACATAAGGTACCTCAAACACAAGTTTTATGCACCAGCCTCTCAATCCGTTCATAGGGCTAACTATAAAGCCACTTCATATTGTAATTCTCATTACGTACTTCTCATAACATATTTCATTATGTACTCTTCATAGTATTTCTCATATAGAGTAGCTTCTGTGTCTCTCTGTATCATCCTTAACTCTTTCTGTTGGTCAATCTCAGTCTACTCTAGACTATACTGTAATTCTTTTCTGGTTTATCTCTAGATCCTGACCAATTTAGATCACTTGGATCTCATTCATCACCAAACATTACTATTTCTGTTCTATAGGGTAGAGCATTAGGTTACTATCTCTTCGTAATATAATCCCTCTGTATTGGGAACATTAATTTTATATCTGTTAGCCATCACATATTTATCCTTAAGCTGTAACATCCCAAATTTTCCCTTTCTGTATAAGATTGATAGAGGAAAGAGGTAATGAAAAGATTGGGATGGTAATAAGAAGAAAAGATAATGAGTAAGATAAGTGTTAAGCCAAAGAAACAGAGAAGGTATAAACTTATAAAGCAAAAAGGACTAAATTGTAATTAGTAAAAGTTTCATATGGTAATTTTGAAAATTTGAGCCAGAAGAAGCCAAAAAATGCCCAGAAGCATTTTAGTCCTAAATTTCACCATAAAATAGAGAAATTTATTCTGATTAGTTTAACGTAACACAGAAGTTTGATTTGAGGTCCTAAAAAATTGATATAAATTTCTAAAGTCGGGAGATTATTACAGTATCTTTCGGACCTCATAATCAGATGAAATTTGATAGTAAATTCTTAAAATTAATATAAGAAGTTATAAAATTAACAGAAGTCAAAAAGGAGTACTGTAGAATTAATTATAAAATTTCGGTGAAATCGGACACCTCTAAAGGGTTAAAGGAAATATAGGGAATTTTTATCAGGACTTATGGATTTCAAAAAATTATGAAACTTTGTAGAAAATTCATTTTATATTAGAATAAATTTCTAAAAATATTAAAACTATTAAAAGAGGTGTCTAGCATTTATCCTAAAAATTAGGGTGATTTAAGAATATCGGTATAAGGAAAGTGCCTTGGGATTTATGCCAAGTAGCTATTGGACTTAAAAGAGGCCCAATATCACGTGCTATGCCATCCTAATAAGCCCATGGAATTTTTATGTGGTCAAATGAATTTTTAGAATATTTTATGTATTTTTAAAAGATAAAGAATTTAAGAAAGTCCAAGAAGCATGTGAGGTGTCCTTGTGGGACCCACAAGCTTTACACATGGCACCAAGAAAAGGAAAGGAAGATTGCAGCATGTGTTAAAATATAATAAAATAATATAAGAATTAACCTAATGATGATTAAGGTTAATTAATCCAAAAATTAACCAATCAAATTCAAGATTAAGCCATTGTAATAATTAGGAAAAGTGAGAACATTATGGACCCAAGATGTCAACATTTTGGCTATAAATACCCCTCCCATCCTTCACAAAACCGTGCACCCTTGGTTACCTTGGAGAAACTCTTGTCATTTGAAAACTCAACCAAGATAAAGGCAATTCAAGGCGCTTAGAGATCAAGGTAGTCAAGGCATAAGGTATGTGATCCTTCCTAGTTTATTTAGATGTGTTTTGGAAGGGTAAAACCTAGGTTTTAGTGGTTGGAAATTCCATTAAACCTAGAGTATGCTTGCTGTCCAAATTTTAAGTTAAAGGAGGAAGAAGAAAATAAAGGTAGAATTAGGTGATTAAGGTTTAGATAAGTTGGTTTTGATGATTGGTTATTGAATTAAGTTGTGCTCTTGACTTTGTCATTGATAGAGGCATTCAGCCTAGGTATGTTCTGGACCAAGAAGAATGAATTTCAATGATCTAATACTTCCATTGAATTTATATGATGATTTTGTGTAGGATTGAATAAGAATGGAACCTTGGAAATATTGAAATTGAGAAAGGGAGAATTTGAAACCTTCTATGTTACTGTTCATGCGTATAAACAGTGATTGGAATTTCATGATTTTGATGTTTCCAATGGGTTTAAAATGCAAAATTGTGTAGGATTAAGTAAGATCAAAGTCTTGGAAGCATTGGAATTGAAAAGAGGAATTTTTGGAAAATTGCCTGTACTGTTTCTGTTTCTGTCCAGACCTGAAGGAAACATTAGAATTTTGAAATTCTGAATCAATATTTGGATTCCTTGGGCAAAATTGTGTGGGATATAGTCAAGGAACCAATTAATTCAAGGGACAAGATAATTAACCACAAATAAAGAAAGTTAGGAGTGTATTTGTATAGGAAAATGGAAGTAAATTATTAAGCTAGATGCAAAGCTGAATTGGTATGGATTGTAATAAGTGTGTTACTCTACCATGATTAGGCTTTGACATTTGTGAAAGAGGAGATTAAAAGACCACGAAAGAAAAGGTTAACAGATTGCTCGCCAAGGTAGTAAACTTACCTAACTTGTATACTTTGCTTGCTTAGATGTTTTATGTGTTGGATGTTTACTTTGATGATGTGAAGCATGTATGATTGAATGATGCTCTATTTCTTTTTATACTATGGCCATATGTTATAATTTAAGGAACATGGAAGCGTGTAAAGATATCATTATGCAAGCATGATCATTAAGCACACAGATATTAACATCAAGCATTAAGTTGCATACACTATTTGGTTTATGTTTGCTACTGAGATTTTTCCCGAAATCTCACCCATTCCATGATACAAATATCACAGAAGGACCATTTTATGGAATCAAGGAAGGAGAATGAAGAAGTTATGATGTATAGATACTTTATTGTATAGGAGACTTTTTATGAAAACATGTAATGTGTGCTCATTTTAGTTCTAGTTATGTTTTCTTGAGACTTGGGGAAAATAGTTAACCTTTGGATAAATGTATGAGATTTTATAGTATAATAATAGACATGTTGAACTTCGTTTTGGTACCAAGTATTGTTGGAAATTGTGCCCTAGGGGCCAATCATTGTCTTATGAATATTATTGATTTATGAATTTATTAATTGTGTTATCATATTATTTGCATGTTTACTGTGATGACCATCCTTGGATAATTCATGATATTATCCTAAATGTCCCTGGTCGGTCATCTATATGGGAGCAGAAATGAAATAAGACCAGTATGACTTTGAAGATGTATAGAGATATAAATCAAAGTCATAGGTACATGTAAGAGTACAAGGTGTTAGACCGACCCGCTGTGAGAGACCTGCATGGGTTACGTCATAAGCTTCTCTCATATACAAACCATGTCACTATGCCCTTTGACCTGAGATCATCATAGATTCTTACATGACAAATGCTCAGCTTTAACCTAGTCAAAAGTCAATTTTGACCGAGTGATCAAAAAGACTATGTTTGGGCTTAGTGGTTTTTCATGCGGAGCAATGTGAATGGTCATGATGAAATTTGTCCCTCACATTCGTAGAGAGATATTACTGGGCCCCTCGATGAGTGAGTTTGAGAAATATATGGCCATATTGTAATAGACATTTCTATAGTCATACTACTTAGGGATCAAGAAAGTAATGGTCAGGAATAAGAGGATGACATTATCTATGCCTCATCCATGACCAAAATATCACGTGACATAAGGGACATAATATAGTTGTATAAAAGGTTACATCGTTTAACGATCCTCATATTATTTGGGTAGTCGTTAAGTCTTGCTAGAGACCGCTTGCGACTTGTGGGCCAGTATCGCAAATGGCCCACTACCAACTTCATATGGGCCTACAGGGTCCCACACAAAATAGCCCAACACGAGCTATGATGTTCAGATTCATTGAATCTAAGACATGTCCAGATTCAATGAATGATCCAGGGTGGATGTATATATTTATTTATATTTATATTCATATGTATACATTATATATAAGAGATATATGAGATTTAATTTATAAGGATAAATTAAATCTCTATCACATTTGAATTTGAAATTCAAATTGATAGGATATCTCATATAAGAGATATTTATAAGATTTAATTTATAAGGATAAATTAAATCTCTACCACATTTGAATTTGAAATTCAAATTGGTAGGATATCTCATATAAGAGATATTTATAAGATTTAATTTATAAGGATAAATTAAATCTCTATCACGTTTGAATTTGAAATTCAAATTGATATGATATCTCAAATTTGATTTATGGAAATAAATCAAATATAGTTCAGTCTTATCTTTATTTTAAATTAAATAACTAGGTGAATTAAATCTGTGGGACCAATTTAATATAATTATTATTTATTTAATTAATTTCTTATCAAATTATACAATATATGATATTATATTAATTTCAGAATTAATATAAGATTAACTCAAAAATCTAATTCGATAGAGAAAAACGCATAGCATCCTATATATCTTATTTTAGGAGCTACGTTTTAAAAACACATAGAACACAGAAAGGCCGAGGGGAATCTGCAAAAGGTTTACAGATAATAAACTGTCAAAATAGAGGCAGAGATGAATAATTCTTGAGAAAGCCCTAGAGGGACAAGAGACGCTAGCACGTCATTCGTGGTTGGAATGTTGTTCGTGTGGACACCAGTAGAGGAAGCTGACTTGAGTCGTCGACTTCTTGTGATCGGAAAGGGAGCACGAGCTGCGGAGAGAAGCTGTGAACGTCATAACCAGAAGCTGTGGAAGTCGCTGAGGAACACTGAGGGTAATGCTTCTTACCACTTGACTTAAACATATACGATAGATCCTGGCAAGGAATGAAAAAAATTTTAAGTTAATTTCCGCTGCGTGTCTTCCAATTCCTTACAAGTATGCCTTATTCTGATATTTGTACAAAGATAATGAATTTTTCAAAGTTAGGGAACCAAATCTGGAAACTGTGAAACTAACCAAATGAATAGTAATATTTCACGCCAATACTGTATTAATTGGTATGAAGTTGCATTACTAACCGGCTAACGGGACCGCCGTGGCTACCTATTTGTAGCGTAACATAACCGTAACATATATTATTTTGTGAATGTTTTAGATTTGCAACATTAATTGCCCTTCAATTAAATCTGAATGTTGATTCTTGAATGCTTGGGTATGGTGAACAATATGGCTCTAGATTGTAAGTCTTGTAATTTTTTAAATACGGCCTGCGTGTCGTGCCTTCCTATATATACTCTCAATGTACCTTCTCTTCTCATCTCACTCCCCTCGAATATTAAAAGAGGTTTCTATATGTAATTTCTCTCTTATTACTAGAGAGCTCCTCTCATTGGCTTGAGGGGACTTAGGATAGGTGAGCCATATTGTATCATGTTTAAATTATGCATCTTATGATTATATCAGAAACATGCATATTACTTGTATGAGATACAAACTGAGAAACATGCATTCTTATAAACCAGATAGTTAAATTAATCCCTCTAAATGAAATCTTAAGTCATAATGCCATCAATTTATGAACACTTGTCAAAACCTCGATCGCTCAATTGTGGATTCCACCAAAGTGGGTGCTTTTGAGTTATCTTGGGGAGATAAGCAAGAGTAATGGTGCTACTCTCACATATTTATTATCGTTTGACTTAATTGAGATTCATAAAATGGTTTTGGGTCTCAAGCCCTTAGATGGGATTAAAAACATGATAGATCATATGATGATAGGATCCCATGAATATCTAAGAGTTACATTTGATGTAATTGGTAAAGGTGTTACCTACCTAAATAACTTAATTTAAGCATCCTGCCAAAGTGGACTTAAGTTTGAGCCAAATATGGATCTTAGCCCACTAACTATATTGCATTGAGGGTTGTTTATTTAGTGGGAGATTGCTAATTAAATTGCATATTTTAATTGTAGAATCATGATGACTAGTAATACTGCTACATTATTGCTGCGATTTGTCCTTAAGAAGGACAAACTTAATGGGACAAACTTTCTTGACTGGTTTAGGAACTTGAGAATTGTTCTCAAGCAGGAAAGAAAGGCGCATGTCCTAGATCAACCCATTCCTGAGGAGCCAGCGACCAATGCTCCTAGAGCTTAGAGAGATGCTTACACGAAGCATAAGGAAGACTCTGTCGATGTGGGATGCTTGATGCTAGCCACCATGGTTCCGGAACTCCAAAGAGATCTAGAACACATGGAGGCTTATGAGATAATTGTGCATCTCAAGGAAATATTCCAACAACAGGCAAGGCAAGAGAGGTATGAGACCACTAAGGCCTTACATTCCTCCAAGATGGCTGAAGGTGTATCAGTCAGTACTCATATCTTAAAGATGAAAGGGTACATTGATCAGCTTGAGAGGCTTGGATTTCCCATGAACTAGGAGTTAGCTACGGATTTGATCTTGAACTCACTCCCAAAAAGTTATGACCAGTTTGTCATGAACTATAACATGAACAACATGGAGAAATCTATTTCTGAACTGCATGGGATGCTTAAAATTGTTGAGCTGAGTCTTAAGAAGAAGCCCACTACTGTTTTGATGGTTCAGAAAGGAAAAGGCAAGGGGAAGGGTCATGGCTCATCAGGTAAGACCAAAGAGTCAGGCAAGCCTGAAACCAAGCCTGCACCAAAGAAGGCAAAGCCTTCGAATGAAGGAGTCTACTTCTTCTGCAATGAACTTGGTCATTGGAAGAGGAATTGCAAAGTCTACCTCAAAGATCTGAAAAAGAACAAGAAGGATAGTAGGGCTATCGCTTCAGGTATTTATGTTATAAACATTCATCTTTCTACTTCCACCTCATGGGTATTAGATACTGCATATGGTTCTTACATTTGTACAAATGTGCGAGGTTGACCTACGAGTTGGAAACAGAGCAAGGGTTGCTGTGTTAGCTGTAGGCACTTATGAATTAGTTCTACCCACTAGGCTTTTGTTAGTTTTGAACAATTGCTATTATGTTCCTACTTTAAGTAGTAACATTGTTTCACTTTCTTATTTGGATAAGGAAGATTTCACTTCCATTGCTAGGAATAGTAGATGTTCAATTTATCTTAATGATGTTTTCTATGCTCATGGTGATTTGCATGTTGATCATTACATATTAAATTTGGAATAACCCAATCATGGAAATATCTATAACATAACTGCCAAAAGGGTCAAACCAAACAATTTGAATCCCACATACCTCTGGCACTATCGTCTGGGCCACATAAATGAGAAACGCATTTCCAAACTCCATCAAGATGGATTTCTAAACTCATTTTGATTTTAAATCATATGACACTTGCGAGTCTTGCTTGTTAGGAAAGATGACAAAGTCACCTTTCACTGGGCACAGTGAGAGGGCCACTAATTTATTGGACCTCATACATACAGATGTGTGTGGACCGATGAACACAAATGCCAGAGGAGGTTATTCGTACTTCATAACATTCATAGACTATTTTAGCAGATATGGGTATATCTATCTGATGAAACATAAATCTGAATCTTTTGAAAAGTTCAAAATATTTCAAAATGAAGTACAAAACCAGCTTGGCAAAACAATTAAAGCCCTTCGATCTGATCGGGGTGGTGAATATTTGAGTCAAGAGTTCATAGATCATCTTAAGAGTTGTGGGATAGTCTCACAATTGACTCCTCGAGGGACACCACAATGGAATGACATGTCTGAACGGAGGAATCGAACACTATTAGATATGGTTCGATCCATGATGAGTCGAATAGATCTTCTGCCCTCCTTTTAGGGCCATGCCCTAGAGACAGCTGCGTTCACACTCAATCGTGTTCCATCTAAGGAAATTGAAAAGACTCCGTATAAGATATGGACTGAGAGGACACCTAGTTTGTCTTTCCTCAAGATTTGGGGATGTAAGGTCTATGTTAAGCAACAAGCCTTAGACAAATTAGCGCCCAAATCCTCAAGGTGCCTTTTTGTGTGATATCCTAAGGAAACCAAGGGATATTACATCTACAACCCTGCTGATCACAAAGTATTTGTTGTCAGAAATGGTATCTTTCTCGAATAAGAATTTATCTCTAAAAGAACCAGTGGGAGTAAGGTACACCTCAAAGAAGTTTGAGAGCCACAAGACACCACAGAACTACAGATAAAAAATAGAGAAGACTAACAACAAGTTGTTGAGACTCCTCAAGTCACGCAAGGTCCACAGAAATCTAATAGGACACGACTTCAGCCTCAGAGATATGGATTTTTTATTTCTGATAGTCCTGATGTGTTGCTCATTGAGCATAATGAGCCGACTACCTATCGAGAAGCTATAGTAGGACCAAACTCTGAAAAATGGCTTAATGCCATGAAGTCTGAGATGCAATCCATGTACGACAATAAGGTTTAGACCTTAGTTGACCCACCTGAAGGTGTAAAAACTGTCGGTGCAAATGGGCTTTTAAGAAGAAAACTGACATGGATGGCAATGTAAATGTCTTCAAGGCATGACTGGTTGCAAAAGGATTTACTCAAACTCATGGTGTGGACTATGATGAGATCTTTTCCCCAGTTGTAATGGCCAAATCAATCAGAATGCTCTTTACCATAGAAGGATATTATGACTATCAAATATGGCAGATGGACGTCAAGGCAGCCTTCCTTAATGGAAAGCTCCTTGAGGATGTGTACATGACACAACTTGAAGGGTTTGTGCATTCTGAGGACTCTGGTAAAGTATGCAAGCTTCAAAGGTCTATTTATGGACTGAAGAAAGCCTCTCGAAGTTAGAATCATCATTTTGATGAAGTAGTCAAAGAGTTTGGATTTCTTCAAAATATTGATGAACCTTGTGTGTACAAGAAGGTTAGTGGGAGCATAGTTGTGTTTTTGGTACTCTATGTCGATAACATCCTACTTATTGGGAATGACATTCCTACCTTGCAGATTGTCAAGTCTTGGTTAGGAAAGTCTTTCTCGATGAAAGACTTAGGTGAAGCCACCTACATCCTAGGAATTAGAATCTATAGAGATAGATCTAAAAGACTTCTAGGAGTCAGTCAGAGTACATACTTAGACAAAATACTACATAGGTTAAGTATGCACGAATCAAAGAGGGGTTTCATACCCATGTCTCATGGTAGTCACCTCAGCAAAGATCTGTGTCCTAGTACATCTGATCAGCGAGGTCACATGAGTAAAGTTCCATATGCCTCAGCCATAGGATCTATCATGTACGCCATGTTATGTACTCGACCATATGTCTCGTTTGCCTTAAGTATGACTAGCAGATATCAACAGGACCCTGGTGAGGGCCATTGGACTGCTGTCAAGAATATCCTTAAGTACTTAAGAAGGACTAAGGACTTATTCTTAGTCAATGGTGGATTGGATGACGAACTCTGTGTAACTGGTTACACAGATGCAAGTTTCCAAACTGACCAGGATGACAAAAAATCGTAGTCTGGATATATACTTCTCCTCAATAATGGAGCAGTAAGCTGGAAGAGCTCTAACCAGGGTATTGTAGCAGATTCTGTAATGGAAGCTGAGTATATAGCAGCATCTGATACAGTTAAGGAAGCCGTTTAGATTAGGAAGTTAATCATAGAACTAGGGGTGATACCTACCATCTCAAATCAAATAACTTTGCTCTGTGACAATAGCGGTGCCATTGCACAGGCCAAAGAGCCTAGGTCACATCAAAGGACCAAGCATATACTCAGGTGATTTCATCTCATCAGAGAAATCAACGATAGAGGTGATATAAAAATATGCAAAGTAGCAGGAGAAGATAATGTTGCTGATCCTCTAACAAAGCCGCTTGTGCAGGCAAAGCATGAGTATCATGTTAGGTCAATGAGAATTAGTCAAATTAATGATTGTACCTAGTACAAGTGGGAGGTTATTCGAAATCGTGCCCTAGGGGCCAATCATTGTCTTATGAACATTATTGATTTATGAATTTATTAATTATGTTATCATATTATTTGCATGTTTACTGTGATGACCATCCTTGGATAATTCATGATCTTATCCTAAATGTCCTTGGTCGGTCATCTATGCGGGAGCAGAAATGAAATAAGACCAGTATAATTTTGAAGATGTATAGAGATATAAATCAAAGTCATAGGCACATGTAAGAGTACAAGCTGTTGGACTGACCCGCTATGAGAGAGCTGTATGGGTTACATCATAAGTTTCTCTCATATACAAATCATGTTACTATGCCTTTTGACCTGAGATCATCATGGATTCCTACATGACAAACGCTCAGCTTTGACCTAGTCAAAAGTCACTTTTGACCGAGTGATCATAAAGACTATGTTCGGGCTTAGTGGTTTTTCATGCGGAGGAATGTGAATGGTCAAAATGGAATTTGTCCCTCACATTCGTAGAGAGATATTACTGGGCCCTTGATAAGTGAGTCTGAGAAATGTATGGCCATACTGTAATAGACATTTTTATAGTCAGACTACTTAGGGATCGAGAAAGTAATGGTTAGGAATAGGAGGATGACATTATCCATGCCTCATCCATGACCAAAATATAACGTGACATAAGGGACATGATATGTTGTATAAAAGGTTACATTGTTTAACGATCCTCATATGATTTGTGTAGTCATTAAGTCTTGCTAGAGACCGCTTGCGACTTGTGGGCTAGTATAGCAAATGGCCCACTGCCAACTTCATATGGGCCTACAGGGTCACACACAAAATAGCCCAACACGAGCTATGATGTCCAGATTCATTTAATCTAAGACATGTCCAGATTCAATGAATTATCAAGGGTGGATGTATATATTTATTTATATTTATATTTATATTCGTATATATACATTATATATAAGAGATATATGAGATTTAATTTATAATGATAAATTAAATCTCTATCACGTTTGAATTTGAAATTCAAATTGATAGGATATCTCATATAAGAGATATTTATAAGATTTCATTTATAAGGATAAATTAAATTTCTATCGCGTTTGAATTTGAAATTCAAATTGGTAGGATATATCATATAAGAGATATTTATAAGATTTAATTTATAAGGATAAATTAAATCTCTATCACGTTTGAATTTGAAATTCAAATTGATATGATATCTCAAATTTGATTTATGAAAATAAATCAAATATAGTTCATTCTTATCTTTATTTTAAATTAAATAAATAGGTGAATTAAATCTATGGGACGGATTTAATATAAATATTATTTATTTAATTAGTTTCTTATCAAATTATACAATATATGATATTGTATTAATTTTGGAATTAATATAAGATTAACTCTAAAATCCAATTCAGTAGAGAAAAATGCATAGCATCCTATATATCTAATTTTAGGAGCTACATTTTAAAAATACATAGAACACAGAAAGGCAGAGGGGGAATCTGTAAAAGGTTTGCAGATAAAAAACTGTCAAAATAGAGACGGAGAGAACGAATTCTTGAGAAAGCCCTGGAGGGACAAGAGACGCTAGCACGTCATTCGTGGTTCGAACGCTGTTCGTGTGGACACCAGTAGAGGAAGCCGACCTAAGTTATTGACTTCTTGTGATCGGAAAGGGAGCACGAGCCGTAGAGAGAAGCTATGAACGTCGTGACCAGAAGCTGTGGAAGTCGCTGAGGAACACTGAGGGTAATGCTTCTTCCCACTTGACTTAATAGTAAATCCTGGCAAGGAATAGAAAAAATTTTAAGTTAATTTCCATTGTGTGTCTTCCAATTCCTTACAAGTATGCCTTATTCTGATATTTGTACAAAGATAACGAATTTTTCAAAGTTAGGGAACCAAATCTGGAAACTGTGAAACTGACCAAATGAATAGTAATATTTCACGCCAATACTGTATTAATTGGTATGGAGTTTGGTCAGATTCATATTTTTCCATTAAAGAGACTTATGTTAGCTTCATATAGCAACTTGAACCACTTCATTTTGATTTTTCTAGAATTAGTTATGAATTTTTGAAGTTGCATTACTTATCTGGAGTTTTGCCAAATGAACAATAACTCTTGGTAAAAAATTCCAGATTATGTAATTTGACTTCATTGATCATATAAGTGGTTTCAGATGCTACTGTTTGGTCCCTAAGACATCAAAAAGTAAGGTGTTACATAAGCCATACATTAGGCTCCTTGCTAAACAAATCTTTTGCAATGTAGATCAACTCCTGATGATCATATGGAGGATCTACTTATGAACCTTTTCTTAAACTGATCTTCTGTATCCCAGTTCATCGTACTATCTAACTTGCCTATACTCTGTGCTAAACCTCTAACTAATAAACTTCAGTGAGGTTAGCATCTTATTCTTATCATCAGGTCTCTGTGCATTTTAGTCACCACCTAAGTAATTGCTAGCCGTCTCATATTCTCTGTAAGTTTTAGTCATGACCATCTCGAGTTACTTGTCACAGCTTAACAGCTATGTATTCTTTCGTCGCGACCATAGGTCATCTTCTGTTGCAGCCTAGCAGCTCATAAAAACTCTTGTCTTTGGATGACTCTAAATTAATCAAAGCGCATTCATATACAAACATCATAGTCACACTTAAATAGGGAACATATTCACATACTTGGTAAGGATAAAGCAACAGTAAAGGGCTAAACGAGATAGTTACTAGTTAAGTCCTAAAGATTAGAAAGAGAAATTATGATCAAACAGTGATAGTCAATGAGATTAAAGATGAGAATTAATAGTGAATCTGTAGATAAATGATTGTGATACTCAGGATATATCCCTTCAGTAGGGGTAAGATGTATGAATAGATGATGAGGGACATGTGCATGATAGAGCCTGTGTAGCTCTCTGCAGTAATGGATAAAGTAAAGTTATAAAGATAAGAATGGTATATGAAGTTCCTGAGTGATAGAGGGAATGATTCAATTCCTAATAGACAATATTGGCGTATGTGATCATTTTTGGGGAATTATCTGTGGAGTTAACAACGACGTGGAAGTGACCAACCTTATAACTTTGTCCGTTGGTTTAGGTCTTCCAAAGATGAGAATACAGTACAACAGAATCGCAGTAAATTCCAGAGGATTGCAGTTAGATCTTGGTATGGCTCACAGGGTCACAGTTAGATCCTAAAAGGCTTACGGTTGATCGCAGTAGATCCTGAGGGTCACAGTAGACCAAGCCTAGAGCAAGAAAGTAATGAGCTATAAGTATAGTATTTCTTTGGAAGGACGAATACCAAGGAAAAGTTAAGGTATAGAGGCTTCACAAGTTGATTAACTCATAACAGAGAGAGTACTCATGATGCTAGTTTCAGATAGCCTTATTACTATTAGGGATTGAACTCAGAATCTTCTTACACGTAACAAGAACTCAGTGATCAAAGTTAAAGTTGTTAATCCTGAGTTCCAAGTATTTATGAGAATGGTTCATAAGATATGAGAAATTGTCAAATGAGAATAAAAAGATCCTTCTGATGAGATTACAAAAAAATAAGAGACAAGTAGATCCTCCAGATGAGGACAAAGAGATTAGAAGGCGAGATAGACCCAAGAGAGATAGTATAAGATAGGTCTAAGATGGTAAAGTACCAGGGTTGGAGCCTGTGAGCACCAGTACTTTAGATTTTTATCTGCACATTTCAGTTAAGCGTGCTCAGGCTAGGGAGTCTAATGATGGGTGACCCCCTGGGAAGTGATGAAAAAAATGTGAATGCTACAAGAAATTGGCATATATGCACAAAGCTATGTAAAATGATAGAAAGAGCTATGAAAAGCTAGAAAGGGTTATGAACAGTAAGAGACTAGAACCCTTATGTCAAGTCCAAATGAAATGGATTTGAAAGATGAACTATGATATAGCCAGATTTGACCAGATATGCCATTTTATGTCATGAAAGATACGAAATGAGAAGATATGCCTTGAGAAGCGGCTGTATAGCTAGCTTAGTTAAAGTGAGTTTAATGCTTAAGGAAGTTAGATTGTGATGAATGAATGATTATGTGATGTTAGAAATTGATTGGTATTCTTCAAGAGAGGCAGCCACATGTTCAAGGAAAGTGAGTAGAAAGAAGCAAGTTAACATGAAAGAAAGTCAAGTGTTCAAGGTAGTAAACTTATCCTAAACCATGCATGCATTAATCATTCATCAATTACAATCTAACTTCATTGAGCATTAAACTCACTTTAACTAACATAATTTCTTCTTGAACATTAATCTCATTAACTTTCCTTAATCTTAACTAATGGACTTGGTATTTGAATCAATTGATGCCTTGACTTTACCCTACACAATTTCATCTTTTGAATCCATTTATGAGCTTAAAATCATGAAATTCTAGCTCCTTCATCACATGCTGTACAGAACCGAAACTGCACTTAATTCTTTCAAAAATTATCATTTTGATTCCAATGCTTCCCATACTTGTTTCTCTACTTTATCCCACACAACTTTTCATTTTAAAACCATTGGAAGTATCAAAATCATGAAATTCCAATCACTGTTCATGTGAGTGAACAGTATAGAGAAGGAGTTCAAAACCTATAATCTTGGAATTTCAATGCTTACAAGGTTCAAAACCTTTCCAACCCTACACAAAATCATCATCTAAATTCAATGGAAGCATTAAATCATTGAAATTCAATTTCCTTCCCTCATGAACAGTGCATACCAAACAGGTTCCATTAAGGCAAAGTCAAGAATACCAACTTGATTCAACAACCAATCTCTTAATTAGTTTGTTTAAGCTTCAATCATATGTTTCTAACTTTAATTTCTTCTTTCCCCTTTCATCTAAGGTTGTTGGGAAGCATAACCCATTAGAGAAAACTCAACTTTTCTCCCATGAAAACCCTAAGTTCAAGCTCCCAAATTTAAGGAAAATAAGCTAGGATATATTGCTTACCTTTAATCTCTAGCTTGCTTGAACTTTGAAACGTTGAATCTTCTTTGTGTTGGCTTGAGTTTTCATTTTGCAAGAGATTCCCCAAGGTATCACAAGGCCATAGTTTTGGGCAGATGAGGGGGTATTTAGAGCCAAAATCCAAGAAAAATCAATGGCCAAGATTGATTTGGTTACTATTTGATCTAAAAGTTCACATTTAATCTTGGATTTTACTTTTTCATAAAAGAATAACTATGACATAATGTGGGACATCTCATAGGACACATAAGAGGGCTAGTTGGCGTGCTCATAGTGTAAGGAAGCTTATGAGAAAATTCCAGTCCAATCCGGTACCAATCGGAGTAGTTTCACAACAACCGGACTGTTTTCTGTTCTGGATTTTTCTATAATATACCATGATCTGTATTCTGTCCTGGAAATCAATGTCTAGGCTTCTCATACCCTTGACATGGTTATACTAAGTATTTATCTACCATCTATTTATTGGGAAATGACCAAAATACCCTTGGTGTCATTTCTTACACTATATTGACCCTAAGGGTATAATCATCATTTTACCCCTCTTTATACTACCTCAGGGTGTATCTGGGCTCAACTAATCATATTTATACCATGTGCCACGTTTTTAGCCTATCCCATATGACAAAAATGCCTTTCATCCATCTCTGGTACAATCTAGGCATATAGGGGCATTTTTATTATTTCGCACTTTTTATGGACACTAGCCCCTTCTACTGATAGACTGGTACCCTAGGTTCTGGGCCCTTCTTGGTGTCATCATGGGCCTATATATGAGGTCATATGATCTCATTCTATCCAGGCTTACATACCGATAAATTCCATTATCGGATCACGGGCGTTATCAAACTTCCGTCAAAATTCATTAATATGTGAATAACTTTTTATACAGAACTTCTTCCGGAGTTCTTCCAGATCTAGGATATTGATACTGTAGGGCACATTATCCTGTAATTTGCCTACTTACATCTGAAATCTATGAAATATAATAAAATTTTAGATAACTTTTAGACTATCAGATAATTTTCTGTTGTTTGGAGTCCTAATAAAATTTATGTATCATGCCAGATTAACCAGTGTAACTTTCTCTATTTACTGATGGAATATGGGACTGAAAAACTTTTGGGCAGTTATAACCCTTTTCGGCCTGATCTTTCTATAATTACAAGTTTGCCCTTGAACTTTTTACTTAATTACATTTAGGTCCGTTAACTTTTGAAAATTACCACTTTTGGTCCAAATCTTGTTTCTACTTTCACTTTTTGCCTTTAACCTTTTCTACTTTTCATTTTAGTCCTTCTCTTCCTTAAAGAATCATCTAACCTTTGTTATTTCTTCTGATGTTTATCATAATCCTTTTCAAACCTCTTTTCACTATCAGTACTATACGGATAGGGAAAAATTAGGATATGACATTTCTACCCCCCTTAAAATAAATTTCGTCCTTGAAATTTACTTAGCACCTTAGTCAACAATCTTGGATAGGTATCCTTGTCCTCTTTATGACTAAGAATTGGGGTATCTATCTTTTAAAATAAACATCTTAGCAGAGTACTTTTCATATCCACAATTCTTTATATCTTTACTACGGTCATTCTTCTATTA
Source organism: Leucaena leucocephala (assembly GCA_037074615.1). Lineage (NCBI taxonomy): Eukaryota > Viridiplantae > Streptophyta > Magnoliopsida > Fabales > Fabaceae > Leucaena > Leucaena leucocephala. The sequence continues at coordinate 6,211,028 of CM073527.1, forward strand.
TGAATCAACTCAATTAGAGTTGAACTCCAGTTCATTCTATTACTTACTTACTCGCTATACATCTATCTGCATATAGACTTATCACTATACTAGACTTGTGAGTAGTGTCCATTTCTTTCATATCAAACTCCCTCAAATATTACTATATTCTGGAGTTTCTATTAACACCTCATCTTACTTTTTAGTGCAATCACTTCTTTCTCATTTGAGTATCTAGCGAAATTCTCTAAATATCCGCACACTTTAACTCTCATTCTCATGTCATCATACATTCTTATCATTTTTAAAAACTCATCATAATACAGAGAGAGGACTTATATCATTATTCTTTCTTTCATTGCTCTACTACTAAATAGCAGCACATAGGAGCATATAGGAGCACATACTCTAACATGCATAATGCCTGGCCAACATATTACAGGACTATATACCTGCCCATGAACGCAAAGCTCTAACATCAGAGCTCAAGCATTCCTTCTCTTAATATGCACAACTCTAACACTCAGAGCTTGCACAGCTCTAACACTTAGAGCTTGCACTGCTCTAACATTTAGAGCTTGAGCATATTTTGTAAACATCACGTAATATAACGTAACATAAGGCCTGTCATTCTATGCAAGGAATGGAAGCTCTCAAAGCTCTTATTTGCTCTTTCACATGTAGTTTAACCTTTAAACATCTTATCCCTTTCAAAAATGGAGCCTCTCAATCTATTCATAGGGCTAACTATAAGGCCACCTCATATTGTACTTCATATTACATACTTCTCATAACATATTTCATTACATACTATTCATAGCATTTCTCATAAATCCTTGGAACTCAGGATTAACAACTTTAACTTTGATCACTGAGTTCCTATTACGTGTAAGAAGATTTTGAGTTCAGCCCCTAATACTAATAAGGCTATATGAAACTAGCATTATGGGTACTCTCTTTGTTATTACTTAATCAACTTGTGAAGCTTCTATACCTTAACTTTTCCTTGGTATTCGTCCTTCCAAAGAAATATTGTACTGATGGCTCATTACTTTCTTGCTCTAGGCTTGGTCTACTGCGACCCTTGAGATCTACTGCGATTAACCATAAGCTTTGAGGATCTAACTGCAACCCTGTTAGCCATACCAGGATCTAACTACAATCCTCTGGAATTTACTGCAATTCTGTTGTACTGTATTCTCATCTCTGGAAGACCTAAACTAATAGGCAAAGTTACAAGATTGGTCACTTCCATATCATTGTTAACTCCACAGATAATTCCCCAAAAATGATCACAGAAGCCAATCCATTTCTTTCATATCAAACTCCTTCGAATATTACTATATTATGGAGTTTCTATTAATAACTCATCATACATTTTAGTACAATCACTTCTTTCTCATCTGAGTATCTAGCGAAATTCTCTGAATATCCGCACACTTTAACTCTCATTCTCATATCATCATACATTCTTATCATCTTTAATAACTCATCATAATACAGAGAGAGGACTTATATCATTATTCTTTCTTTCATTGCTCTACTGCTAAACAGGAGCATATAGGATCACATACTCTAACATGCATAATACCTGACCAACATAACTTTCTCATCATATCTACTCTACCTTACATGTAGTCTAAAGGGGAGTATTTATCCATCATAACATACTCAACATGCATAATATGCAAGGAGATGCAATCATTTAAGCAATCTCTAACATGTGTGTCATCATATGACAACTGCAAGGAGATGTAACTTCTCATCATATCTTATGGCAATATAAGCCATACCACTATCACATACATCTGCTCAACCATCCCTTATAATTATATTCCAATTAAATAATTAACCAAGTAGCTTGCTCATATCATGATGTTTCTTTAGACATATAAAGAATCAACCTGTTGTACAAGTTAAAACTGTCTGGAGAATATATTTAGAGCCATCTAACCCTAATGTAAGTTATATTCCTCTGATGAGAGGACAAATTATGGCTGAGGAAGCTGAGTACTAGTACTGGATTATGGGTAGCCCAGATATTATTCTTTCTCTACTAGATTTTGAGGACAGAGTTACTATAAGTAATATACCACAATCTCCTAATTCAGATATACAGTCAGAGTTTATGACAAAACCTGTTCTTTCCCAAAGTCCAGGAATATGTGGCTTTATAGAGAAGGATCAGTGTGATGTTGCTGGCCTTAGTCAACCACATCTTTCTTTGTTAAAGATAGATAATGCTAACCATATCAGTCTCAAGAAAGCTGTGGAGAGTGAACTACTCAGTCTAGTTTAAGGAATGGACACAAGTAGAGATCAAGAGCAGTCAGTTTATCTGCAGTTCATCAATACCGTAGCAAGGATGATGAATAGACATATAGTAGAGGGCATTAACCTAATATACTCTAGAGGACTGGTATGAGATGATAGTAAGTCAAGTGTTCAAGGTTATGAATTTTCCTTTGATTTGGTAGCTTGAACTTAGGGTTTTGATGGGGGAAAAGTTCAGTTTTCTCTAAGGGGAAGGGCTACCCAAAGACCTTAAAGGAAAGGGGAAAGAAGAAATTAAAGTTAGAACCATATGATTAAAGCTTAAACAAGATAGTTAAGTGGTTGGTTGTTGAATCAAATTGATATTCTTGACTTTGCCATGGTGTACCCTATTCGGTCTGCACTGTTTATGAGGGAAGGAAATGGAATTTAAATGATTTAATGCTTCCATTGAATTTAGATGATGATTTTGTGTGGGATTGGAAAAGTTTTGAACCTTGAAAGCATTGAAATTCCAAGATTGTAGGTTTTGAAATCCTTCTCTATTACTGTTCACTCTCATGAACAGTGATTGGACTTTCATGATTTTTATGCTTCCAATGGTTTTAAATGAAAAGTTGTGTGGGATAAAGTAGAGAAACAAGTATGGGAAGCATTGGAATCAAAATGAGAATTTTTGAAAGAATTAAGTACAATTTCGGTTCTGTACAACATGTGATGAAGGAGTTGGAATTTCATGATTCTAAGCTCATAAATGGATTCAAAAGATGAAATTGTGTAGGGTAAAGTCAAGGCATCAATTGATTCAAAGACCAAGTCCATTGGTTAAGATTAAGGAAAGTTAATGAGATTAATGGTCAAGAGGGAGTTATGTTTGTTAAAGTAAGTTTAATGCTCAAGGAAATTAGATGGTAATGGATGAATGGTTATGTGATGTTATGGATTGGTTGGTATGCTCCAAAAGAGGTAGCCACATCTCCAAGAGATGTGAGAAGAAAGAAGCAAGATAAAGTGAAAGAAAGTCAAGTCTATAAGGTAGTAAACTAATCCTAAACTTGTATGCATTGAATGTTATGCTTGATTGTGCTATGACTTGATTGAATTGTGTTGCCTATGTGCTTATGTATGAAGATCTTTTTATATGTTTACTTTGGCCAATTGTATTTCATATGTAACATGGAAGCATGCACATGACACAATAGTAACACTTCCACAAGCAAGCACAAGTATTTACATTAATGCATGCATTGTTTAGTACCGTTTGCTACTGAGATTTCCCCCAAAATCTCATCCTTTTCCATGTAATCCCAATCCCACAGGTTTATGAATGATGAAAGAGGATGATGAAATATGAAGAAAAGCTAGGGATTGGATAGTATATATGTTATGTGAATGTGTAATGTTGCTGTATAACCAATGTAAGCAGTGATGATCATGATGTAATGAAAAATAGTAAATGATGGAATAAATGTATGAAATTTTACAGACATTTAGATTACATTCCAAGTTTGTTTTTGACACCAATAATGATTTATTTCAATGTCTATACAAAGAGAATTGATTTTCCAAAGTAAGGGACCAGAATCTGTTTCCAGGATTTTTGACCAAATGAACAGTAAACTTTAGCGAATAAACTGTATTAATTGGCTAATAATTTGGTCTGGAAATTATTTTTCCCTTAAATTTCAAGATGTTATCTTCACGTGGATTTTTGAACCACTTCTTTTCGAGTTTTCTAGAATTAGTTATGATTTGTTGAATTTTGTTGCGTAATCTGGAATATCATATGAACAGTACCCGAGAAAGAGTAAAATTCCAGATTTAGCTAATGAATTTCCAAGGTCTTATAAGTAGTTCTAAATGCTACTGATTGGTTCCTAATATGTATGAATGGATAGGGAAAATTAGGATATGACATTTCTTGTCATATCCCTAATTTTCTGACCTAATGTAGCTGTACAGTTTATCTGTAATAGATATAGATTCTTGGAATAAACTGTATCAGGTTGACAAAGGAAAGGGAATGATTAATAACTAAGGAAAGTATAGGGACCAAAATGGAAATTGAAAAGTTTGAAGACAAAAAGTTGAAGTAAAAATAAAAGGAGGGACCTAAATGCAATTAATGAAAAGTTCATAGACTAAAGTGCAATTATTCAAAAGTTAAGGGACCTAAATGTAAATATGGAAAAGTTGAGCCAAAACGGGCCAAAAATGCCCGGAATCATATCAGACCCAAATTTTACCAATAGATAGACAAAAATATTTCAGTCAGTTTAATGCAACACAGAATTTTGATTTGAGGTCCCGATAAATTGATATAAATTCTTGAAGTCGGAAGGAATTGTTACAGTATTTTTCATATCTTAAAATCAGATGAGACTTTATAGGAAATTCATATATTTAATATATGAATTTATAAAATTGACAGAATCAAAAAAGGAATCATGTAGAAGCCATATCGGATTTTTTAGTGAAATAAAATACCCGATAAATAGGATCGGGAGAATTGTAAAGTGAATTGGGCCGTAAAGGTAATAAACCAATAATAAGGCCCAAATGGCGCCATCATGAGCCCATTAAGGTGACTGGACAGTTATGTGGGCCAGAGACCAAAGTAGTCCAGGAAAAGTGTAAAATTACAAAAATGCCCCTAGATGCCTATACTGTACCAGTAGTGGATGCAGGTCATTTTGATCATTCTAGATAGGCCAAAAACGTGTCATATAGTATAAATAGGATTATTTAGAGCCCATATATACCCTGAGGCAGTATAAAGAGGTGTGAAATGACAATTTTGCCCTTAGGGTCGGTACAGTGCAGGAAAGGATACTAAGGATATTTTGGTCATTTTTCAAGGGATGGATGGCAGATAAATATTCAGTATATCATTGTCAATTGTATGAGAAGACTAGATATTGATTTCCAGGACATAATACATATCCTGGTATATTATAAAAAAATTTGCAACAGAAAATAGTCCGATTGTTGTAAAACTGCTCTGATCGATACCGGATTAGACTGAAATTTTTCTAGAAGCTTCCTTACACTATGAGCACGCCACATACCCCTCTTAGGTGTGTCATGAGCTGTCCCACATGATGTCATAATTATTCTTTTATGAAAAAGTTAAATCCAAGATTAAATGTGAGCCTTTAGATCAAATAGTAACCAAATCAATCTGGGCCATCCATTTCAACCCAAATTTCTCTATAAATACCCCCCTATTCAGATCACTTCGGCATGCATGGTGAACCATAGGGAAACTCTTGCAAAATTTCCATTCAACCAAGAAAGAAGCAACCAAAGTGAAGTAACAAGCAAGGTAATCATCTCCCTTGATCTTGAGCTTTGTTCTAGAAAGTTAGCTCATGGTTTTAAGGGGTTTTCATGCTATATTTTCCTTATAGTTGCTGCTGGAAGTGATGCTCATATATGGTTAAAATATGAGTTTTATGTTATGGATAGTTTAGATAAGCTTAAACAAGCTAGAATCAAGTGGTATAAGCTTGGGAATTAAAGTATGTTTGGATTTATGTGTTCTTGCTGGTACTGTACGTGGTACTGTTCATATGATGGAATTTCATGATTTTGATGCTTCCAATGAGTTTAAAATGGAAAATTGTGTGGGGATAAAGTAGGAGAACAAGTATTGGAAGCATTGGAATAAAAATGTGAATTTTTGGAAAAAGGGACATCCATTTCGGTTTGGTACTGTAGCAATTGGTATGTTTTGATTTTGGAAATTTTGATTTCATATTTGGATTATACATGAAAAATTATGTGGAAATAAATCATGAGAATTTATTTTGAAAAGATGGATGTAGGAAACATAAAGAAAAGAAAGAAAGGGAGCTAGTGAAAACCTAGTCTTGGTTTTGTGTTCAAGTTGAGTTGTAACATGATATTATTTTGTAATGGCTAGGTTTTTGACATTTGTGAAGGAAGGAAATCATCCCAAGAAGGTCTTGACCAAGATAGCTAAGAGGTAGCAAGGATACTTAACTATAACTCATGTTTGTTTAATTGTTTTGCTTGCTTGTTAATTATGGTGTTTGGTTGAGCTTGAGCTTATGTGACCATGTTATGGTGAAGTATGAATGATTGAAACTCCTTGCAAGTTATGTCAAGACAATATGCATGTTAGAGTTTTCTTATATACTATTATGAAGTAGCTCCCATCACATGATAACATGTTAAGCATTCAATTATTCATGCATGATATTATAGTTTGTGTAACTTGCTATTGGGATTTCCATGAAATCTCATTCCTTCCATATGCATAATCTTGTTATAGGTGCTGGAACTTCACAAGGAAAAAGGGTAAACATAGATGAATGAGTTTGTATAATAAATCACATGAGATACTTGACTTTATGGAAGCATATGATAGCATGTATGGTTGAATAGTGTATGATTCTGTAATTCTGTTTTGAGGCTGTGGTGATGTGATGATGTTTATGATGCCTAAATCAACGAGTTTTAGTCTGAAACTTGGTATGATTAAATTTAAGATATGGATATTTAAATGGACACTAAGAATGCCTCATTTGGATAAGTATCTGAATTGTTATAATTTTCCAAAGTTTGCAGTAAGATCTGGAATTGAGATAAAATGAGTGCTGAGAGGCAGTGACATTCATGCAATGATTTCATATATCAAATGAATGAATTTTTCTATGAAATTTGGTGAGATTAAAAACTATGTGATTGAATAAATCCTCCTCTATCTGTTGTGGGTCGAGGACTCCTTCCCCTTCTTCAAACTCCGATTCATATTAGGTACTATTGCTTGTAATGTAGGCTTAGCGGTTCTAGAACCATCGATTGGGGAACCCGCGGATCCATTTGCAACTCCTTTGGAAATATTGCCTGAATGATGAATTGCATTTCCATTTTTTTTACATTATTTTACATTAAATTAATATAATTAGATTAAATAATTACACTGAATTAAAAAATTCTATTCTTTTTTCGAATTCTAGTCGATTTTTTTTTTGTTAAAAACTAAATAACTAAATTAATTAGTTTTTGGAATATAAGCCCCCAAAATTCAAATAAAGAAAACTAAAAAAATTATAGGGAGGGGTCAAATTTCTGGAAAAATCTTATATCTTATATTGTAAAACTAAAAAAAAACTAAACAATAAATAAAAAAATATACCATTTCTATAAGAAATCTATAAGAAATTAATATTAGGATGTATAGAGATTTAATTCAACATGTAACACAGTTCATTTGGACAAGTAACCAAAGAGAAACGAATTTTTGAAGTTAAGGTAAAGAAACTAGAACTTCCAGATTTTACCAAATGAACAGTGATGTTTAACCAATAAATTGATTTCGTGTGGACAAGAAAATCTCAGTTTCATATTTATCCCTCAAATATTTATGAAATAGCTTTCATTATAAATTGGAACCACATTATTTCAATTTTTCTACAATTAATTATGAATTTTCAAAGTAGGGTACATGTTCTAGAATTACCAAATGAACAGTAATAGTGAACAGTACCCAAGAGCAAATCTTTTGGAAATGGATGTTTTCAAAGCAAATGGTCATGTAATTAGTTTCAATCACTTCTAATGGAGTATAATTGAGGTTAAAAGTAAGGATGTGACATTTATACCCCCTTAAAATAAATTTCGTCCTCAAAATTTACTTAACACCTTAGTCGACCATCGTGGATAGGTATCCTTACCCTTTTTATGACTAAGGATTGGGGCATTTACCTCTTATTTTCTATTTTAAGATCTTAGCGGAGTACCTTTCATGTCTGCAGATCTTTATATCTTTACTATCATCATTCTTCTGTCATAAATCAACACAATCAGAGTTGAACTCCAATTCATTCTATTACTTACTTACTTGCTATACATCTATCTGCATATGGACTTCCCACCATACTAGACTTGTGAGTAGTGTCCATTTCTTTCATATCAAACTCCTTCGAATATTACTATATTATAGAGTTTCTTCTAACTATTCATCATACTTTTTAGTGCAATCACTTATTGCTTATATGGGTATCTAGCAGAATTCTCTGAACATCCGCACACTTTAACTCTCATTCTCATATCATCATACATTCTTATCATCTTTAATAACTCATCACAATACAGAGAGAGGACTTATATCATTATTCCTTCTTTTATTGCTCTACTGCTAAACAGGAGCACATAGGAGCATATAGGAGCACATACTCTAACATGCATAATGCCTGGCCAGCATGCTGCAGGACTACATACCTGCTCGTGAATACAAAGCTCTAACATCATAGATTAAGCATTACTTCTCTTAATATGCACAGCTCTAACACTCGAAGCTTGCACTGCTCTAACACTCGGAGCTTGCACTGCTCAAACATTCAAAGCTTTAGCATATTCTGTAAACATCACATAATATAACGTAACATAAAGCCTGGCATTCTATGCAAGGAGTGGAAGCTCTTAAAGCTCTTTCACATGTAGTTTAACCTTCAAACATCTTATCCCTTTCAAAAAGAGAGCCTCTCAATCCGTTCATAGGGCTAACTATAAAGCCACTTTATATTGTACTTCTCATTACATACTTCTCATAACATATTCCATTACGTACTCTTCATAGCATTTCTCATTTCGTATCTTTTCATATCCTAACATGACATATCTGGCCACATCCGGCTACATCATAGTCTATCTTTCAAATCCATTTCATTTGGACTTGACATAAGGGTTCTAGTCTCTTATTGTTCATAACCCTTTCTAGCTTTTCATAGCTCCTTCTATCATTTTACATAGTTCTGTGCACAGATGCAAATTTTCTATGGCATTTCACCTTTTTCTATCACTCCCCAGGGGGTCACTCATCGTTGAATTACCCTTGCCTAAGCACGCTTAACTGAAAAGTGCAGATATAAATTTGAAGCACTAGTACTCATAGGCTCTAACCCTGGTACTTTACTATCTTAGACCCATCTTATACCATCTCTCTTGAGTCTATCCGGCCTTCTAATCTATTTTTATCCCCATCTGGAGGATATATTTATCTTTCATTCTTATTCTTGGTAATCTCATCGTAAGGATCTCTATACTCTTATTTGACCCTTTCTGATATCTTATGAAATATTCTTATAAATCCTTGGAACTCAGGATTAACAACTTTAACTTTGATCACTGAGTTCTTATATGTGTAAGAAGATTTTGAGTTCAGTTCCTAGTAGTAATAAGGCTATATGAAACTAGCATCATGGGTACTCTCTCTGGTATGAGTTAACCAACTTGTGAAGCTTCTATACCTTAACTTTTCCTTGGTATTCATCCTTCCAATTAAATACTATAATTATGGCTCAATACTTTCTTTCTCTAGGCTAGGTCTACTACGACCCTCGGGATCTACTGTGATCAACAGTAAGCCTCTTCAGGATCTAACTATGACCCTGGAATTCTATTCTCTGGGAGCCATACTAGGATCTAACTGCAATCCTCCAGAATTTACTGTGATTCTGTTGTACTATATTCTCATCTCTAGAAGACCTAAACCAACGGACAAAGTTACAAGGTTAGTCACTTCCACACAGTTGCTAACTCCATAGATAATTCCCTATAAATGATCACAGGAGCCAATATTATCTGTTAGGACTTTGCTTATTTCTTCTATCACTAAGGAACTTTTCAAATCATTCTCATACTTTATAACTTACTAAATCCATTACTGCAGAGAGCTACACAGGCTTTACCATGCATATGTCTATCATCATCTATTCATCTCATGTGAAGAATATTACTCTACATGAGCTATGATGTCCATCTCTTAGTTTCATTTCAAAAGTAATCTTACTCTATCGCAAGAGCAATCTAGCTCTATTGCATGTCATAGGGCATAGGAGCAACATAACTTTCTCATCATATATACTCTACCCTGCATGTAATGTAAAGGGGAGTATTCATTCATCATAGCATAATCAACATGCATAACATGCAAGGAGATGCAATTATTTAAGTATTCTCTAACATACGTGCCATCATATGATAACTGCAAGGAGATGCAACCTCTCATCATATCTTATGGCAATATAAGCCATACCACTATCACATACATCTGCTCAACCATCCCTTATACTCACATTTCAATTAAGCAATTAACTAGATAGACTTTAAAGTATTATGTTCCTTCATTACCTTAATCACTAGGTCCTGATCATTTATTCAGGAACCTGAATCATTTACTTGTTTCACTTAGGCTACCACTTTACCCTCTTACTAGGGTATAGACTCAACCCTTCTTTACTCTTTCTTACATAAGGAATAGGGGAGTCACCTTATCTTTGAATATGTGGCTACCTTACTAGGCCATATTCCTTCTATCATATCATCTCTTATCACCTGTACGATTTCTATGTCTCTAGCCTGAAGGATTTATGTGTCCTTGGCCTCACAGCAATCCATAACTGAGTCAGCTATTCTCTTTCAGCTGAGGAAGGGCTAGCTCACATCCCTTATGCCATTCAAACTTTTAAGTTCTCCCTTATCCTCCTAGATTACTAACAGGCGAGAAAAAGTAACTCTTACTAAGCCTCAAGGTTCATATAAATGAACTCAATTTAGTATCCATCAAAAGAGTTCTCTTTCCTTTGCTCTAACCCTTAGCCTCATGCTCACCTCTCTCTTCAATTGAGAGGAATGCTTCCTTTAAACTTCTTTGGGAAAAATTTCTCAAGTGAGGGAATCATTCTCCATCTAGTGTAGAGTAAATTTTGTATCTCTTAATTCTTTTAACCTTTATGTCCATCAGTCTCAGTCTACTCTAGACTAGATTATGCTTCCTTTCTGGTCTGTCTCTAGATCCTGACCAATTCAAGTCACTTGGATCTCATTCATCACTTAACATTACTATTTCTGTTCTTTAGGGCAGAGCGTTAGGTTACTATCTTTTCGTGATAGAATCCCTCTGTATTGGGAACATTAATTTTCTATCTGTTAACCATCTCATCCTTATCCTTAAGCCATGTATTAGATCATTCTTAGGCAAGTCTCATTCTAACTTCTCATTATTCTTTTTCCATAAAGACTAGCTGCACAAAGTCTTTCGTACTATAGATCAACTCTTGATGATCATATGGAGGATTTATTGTTGAACCTTTTATTAAACTGATCTTCTGTATCTTAGTGCTTTGTACTGCTTAACTTGCCTATACTCTGTACTGAATCTCTAACTGATAGACTTCAGTGAGGTTGGCAACTTTAGTCTCATGACTCTTGACTTACTATTATCTCATACCAGTCCTCTAAAGTATATTGGGTTAATGCCTTCTATCATACATCTGCTTATCAACCCTGCTACGGCATTGAGGAACTGCGTGTAAACTGTATGTTCTTAATCTCTACTTTTGTCCATCCCTTGACCTAGACTAAGTAAGTCACCCTCCGCAGCTTTCTTCAGACCAATATGGTCAACACTATCTGTCGTTAACAAAGCAAACTGGGGTTGACTAGTACCAGGAACACCACACTGATATTTCTCCACAAAGTCACATATTCATAGACTTTGGGAATGGACAGAAACTGTCATGAAGTCTGACTGGATATTTGAATTAGGGAACTATAATCTATTACTCATACCAACTCTGTCCTCAAACTCTGGTAGAGGAGGAATTTTATTTGATCTACCCTTAATCCAGTACCAGTACTCAGCTTCCTCAGCCATAATTTGTCATCTCATTTGGCGAATAGAACTTACATCAGGGCTAGAGGGCACTCTAACAAACTCATACTGTGTAGAGTCACTAGACTTAGCATTATCTGGGTTATACTGCGCTTCAAGCTGTATCTCTATATGACCTCCAAACTGTAGGTTTAAGTCTACAGAAACGTCTATGGGATATTCCATTATAGATTTTCCTGACTGATCCCCTAAACTCTCATCTAAACTCTCTTCATTGTCTAAGGGATGTGGATATACATCATCATCATATATCACTATTGGTCTGGGGTCTCCCTTATTAACTGAAGCCTCTGACTTAACCTTATGGAATCTCATATCTATTCCTGCAATATTTGCTTAATTAAGCAATGTTCCGCCAGCTGATCATTCATCATATAGAGCTCTAGTCACTAAGGGACGTAAAACGTGGACACACAGTCCACGATGTTATCGTGCTTGAGAAAGAAATATATTTATTAACTGGTACAATGTCTTGGGACTTAATGTGTATACAAATGTTATGGTAATATGGAATATGGATGTTGGTTGAACATGTATGTGAATATGTTCCCTATTTAAGTGTGATTATGATGTATGTATATGAATGCGCTTTAATTAATTTAGAGTCATCCAAAGACAAGAGTTTTTATGACCTACTAGGCCATGACAAAAGATGACCTATGGTCATGACAGAAGAATACATAGCTGTTAAGTTGTGACAAGTAACTCGAGATGGTCACGAATAAAAGTTACAAAGAATATGAGACAGCTAGCAAGTACTTAGGTGGTGACAAAAATGCACAGAGACCTAATGATAAGAATAAGATGCTGACCTCACTAAAGTTTATCAGTTAGAGGCTTAGTAGGGAGTACGGGAAAGTTAGATAGTATGATACACTGAGATACAAAAGATCAGTTAAAGAAGAGGCTTAAAAGTAGATCCTCCATATGATCATCAGGAGTTGACCTGTGTTACAAAAGACTTGCCTAGAAAGAAGCCTAATGTATGACTTAAGGAAAAAGATGTGATAGCTAATAGATAGAAAGTTAATGTTCCCAACGCAGAGGGATTCCATCACGAAGAGATAGTAACCTAACGCTCTGCCCTAGAGAGCAGAAATAGTAATGTTAAGTGATGAATGAGATCCAAGTGACCTGAATTGGTCGGGATCTAGAGGCAGACCAGAAAAGAATCGCAGTCTAGTCCAAAGTAGACTGAGACTGATGGACATAAAGAGTTAAAAGAATTAAGAGATATAGAGAGATATAGAAGTTACTCCATACGAGATGGAGAGTGATCTACTCACTTGAGAAGTTTTTCTCAAAGAAGTTTAAAGGAAGCATTCCTCTCAATTAGAGAGAGAGGTGAGCGTGAGGCTAAGGGTTAGAGCTAAGGAAAGAGAACTCTTTTGATGGATACTAAATTGAGTTCATTTATATGAACCTTGAGGCTTAGTAAGAGTTACTTTCTCTCACCTGTTAGTAATCTAGGAGGATAGGGGAAAACTTGAAGGTTTAAATGGCATAAAGATATGAGCCAGACCTTTCCTCAGTTAGCTGATAGGAAATAGCTGACTTAATTATGGATTACTGCTAGACTACGATGAGGCCAAGGATATATAGATCCTTTAGCCTAGAGACACAGAAGTCTTACAAGCGATAAGAGATGATATGATAGAATGAATATGATCTAGTAAGGTAGCCACATATTCAAAGATAAAGTGACTCCCCATTTCTTGTGAAAGAAAGAGTAAAGAAGGGTTGAGTCTATACCCTAGTAAGAGGGTAAAGTGGTAGCCTAAGTGAAACAAGTAAATAATTCAGGTTCATGAATAAATGATCAGGACCTAGTGATTAAGGTAATGAAGGAACAAAATACTTTAAAGTCTAGTTGGTTAATTATTTAATTGCAATGTGAGTATAAGGGATGGTTGAGCAGATGTATGTGATAGTGGTATGGCTTATGTTGCCATAAGATATGATGAGAAGTTGCATCTCCTTGCAGTTGTCATATGATGACACGCATGTTAAAGACTGCTTAAATGATTGCATCTCCTTGCATATTATGCATATTAAGTATGTTATGATGGATAAATACTCCCCTTTACACTAAATGCAGGGTAGAGTAGATATGATGAGAAAGTTATGTTGCTCCCATGCCCTATGCATGCAATTAAATAATTCAACTTGTTAAGGATGATGCAACAACAAAGGGCTAAACGAGATAGTTAGCTAGTTAAGTCCCAAAGAGTAGAAAGAGCAATTATGATCAAACAGTGATAGTCAATGAGAAAGAGAATGAGATTAAAGATGAGAATTAATAGTGAATATGCAGATAAATGATTATGATACTCAGGATATATTCCTTCAGTAGGGCTAAGATGTATGAATAGATGGTGATGGACATGTGCATGATAGGCCTGTGTAGCTCTCTACAGTAATGGATAAAGTAAAGTTATAAAGATGAGAATGGTATATGAAGTTCCTGAGTGATAGAGGGAATGAGTCAAGTCCTAATAGATAATATTGGCTTCTGTGATCATTTTTGGGGAATTATTTGTGTAGTTAACAACGATGTGGAAGTGACCAACCTTGTAACTTTGTCTATTAGTTTAGGTCTTACAAAGATGAGAATACAATACAACGGAATCGTAGTAAATTCTGGAGGATTGCAGTTAGATCCTGGTATGCCTCACAGGATCACAGTTAGATCCTGAAAAGGCTTACGGTTGATCGCAGAAGATCCTGAGGGTCGTAGTAGACCTAGCCTATAGCAAGAAAGTGATGAGCCATCAATACAGTATTTCTTTGGAAGGACTAAAACTAAGGAAAAGTTAAGGTATAAAAGCTTCACAGGTTGCTTAACTCATAACAGATAGAGTACCCATGATACTAGTTTCATATAGCCTTATTACTATTAGGGATTGAACTCATAATCTTCTTACACGTAACAGGAACTCAGTGATCAAAGTTAAAGTGGTTAATCCTGAGTTCCAAGGATTTATGAGAATGTTTTATAAGATATGAGAAAGAGTCAAATGAGAATAAAGAGATCCTTATGATGAGATTACAAAGACTCAAAATAAAGGTAAGTAGATCCTCCAGATGAGGACAAAGAGATTAGAAGGCCAGATAGACCTAAGAGAGATAGTATAAGATTAGTCTAAGATGGTAAAGTACCAGGGTTGGAGCCAGTGAGCACCAGTGCTTTAGATTTTTATCCCCATATTTTAGTTAAGAGGGGCTATCAATTTGAATTTCGAATTTCAAACGTGATAGAGATTTAATTTATCCTTATAAATTAAATCTCATACATACATATAATGTATATATACGAATTTATATATATATACGAATATAAATATAAATAAATATATATACATCTATCCTGGATCATTCATTGAATCTGGACATGTCTTATATTCAATGAATCTGGACATCACAGCTCGTGTTGGGCTATTTTATGTGCGACCCTGTAGGCCCATATGAAGTTGGCAGTGGGCCATTTGCTATACTAGCCCACAAGTCGCAAGCGGTCTCTAGCAAGATATAACGACTACCCAAATCATATGAGGATCGATAAACGATGTAACCTTTTATACAACCATATCATGTCCCTTCTGTCACGCGATATTTTGGTCATGGATGAGGCATGGATAATGTCATCCTCCTATTCCTGACCATTACTTTCTCGATCCCTGAGTAGTCTGACTATAGAAATGGAACTACCTTTCCATTACAGTATGGCCATACATTTCTCAGACTCACTCATCGAGGGGCCCAGTAATATCTATCTACGAATATGAGGGACAAATTCCATCTTGACCATTCACATTCCTCCGCATGAAAAACCACTAAGGCTGAACATAGTCTTTATGATCACTCGGTCAAAAGTGACTTTTGACTAGGTCAAAGCTGAGCGTTTTATCATGTAGGAATCCATGATGATCTCAAGTCAAAGGGCGTATTGACATGGTTTGTATAGGAGAGAAGCTTATGACGTTACCCATGCAGTTCTCTCATAGCGGGTCGGTCTAGCACCTTGTACTCTTACATGTGCTTATGACTTTGATTTATATCTCTATACATCTTCAAAGTCATACTGGTCTTATTTCATCTGTGCTCCCGCATAGATGATCGACCAGGGACATTTAGGATAATATCATGAATTATCCAAGGATGGTCATCATAGTAAACATGCAAATAATATGATAACTCAATTAATAAATTCATAAATCAATAATGTTCATAAGACAATGATTGGCCCCTAGGGCACAATTTCCAACACTTTCTACTTCCACTTCATGGGTATTAGATACTGCATGTGGTTCTCACATTTGTACAAATGTGCAGGGACTAAAGGACAGTAGGAAGCTGAAAAAGGGCGAGGTTGACCTACGAGTTGGAAACAGAGCAAGGGTTGTTGCGTTAGCTGTCGGCACTTATGAATTAGTTCTGCCTACAGGACTTTTGTTAGTTTTGAACAATTGCTATTATGTTCCTGCTTTAAGTAGCAATATTGTTTCACTTTCTTATTTGGATAAGGAAGGTTTCACTTCCATTGCTGGGAATAGTAGATGTTCTATTTATCGTAATGATATTTTCTATGCTCATGGTGATTTGCACGTTGATCATTACATATTAAATTTGGAACAACCCAATCATGGAAATATCTATAACATAACCTCCAAAAGGGTCAAACCAAACTATTTGAATCCCACATACCTCTGGTACTGTCGTCATGGCCACATAAATGAGAAATGCATTTCCAAACTCCATCAAGATGGATTTCTAAACTCATTTGATTTTGAATCATATGACACTTGCGAGTCTTGCTTGTTAGGAAAGATGATGAAGTCACCCTTCACTGGGCACAGTGAGAGGGCCACTGATTTATTGGGCCTTATACATACAGATGTGTGTGGACCAATGAACACAAATGCCAGAGGAGGTTATTCGTACTTCATAACATTCATAGATGATTTTAGCAGATATGGGTATATCTATCTGATGAAACATAAATCTGAATCTTTTGAAAAGTTCAAGATATTTCAAAATGAAGTACAAAACCAGCTTGGCAAAACAATTAAAGCACTTCGTTCTAATCGGGGTGGTGAATATTTGAGCCAAGAGTTCATAGATCATCTCAGGAGTTGTGGGATAGTCTCACAATTGACTCCTCCAGGGACACCACAATGGAATGGCATTTTTGAATGGAGGAATCGAATACTATTAGATATGGTTCGATCCATGATGAGTCTAACAGATCTTCCGCCCTCCTTTTGGGGCAATGCCCTAGAGACAGCTGCGTTCACACTCAATCGTGTTCCATCTAAGGTAATTGAAAATACTCCATATGAGATATGGACTGGGAGGATGCCTATATTTTCTTTCCTCAAGATTTGGGGATGCGAGGTCTATGTTAAGCAATAAGTCTCAGACAAATTAACGCCCAAATACTCAAAGTGCCTTTTTGTGGGATATCCTAAGGAAACCAAAGGATATTATGTCTACAACCTTGCTGATAACAAAGTGTTTGTTGTCAGAAATGGTATCTTTCTCAAACGAGAATTTATCTCTAAAAGAACCAGTGGGAGTAAGGTACACCTCGAAAAAGTTCGAGAGCCACAAGACACCACAGAACTGCAGATGGCAAATAGAGAAGACTCACAACAAGTTGTTGAGACTCCTCAAGTCACGCAAGGTCCACGGAAGTCTAATAGGACACAACTTCAGCCTCAGAGATATGGATTTTTTATTTCTGACAGTCTTGATGTGTTGCTCATTGAGCATAATAAGCCAACTACCTATCGAGAAGCTATAGTGGGACCAAACTCTGAAAGGTGGCTTAATGCCATGAAGTCTGAAATGCAATCCATGTACGACAATAAGGTTTGGACCTTAGTCGACCTGCCTGAAGGTGTAAAAATCGTCGGGTGCAAGTGGGTTTTTAAGGAGAAAACTGACATGGATGGCAATGTAAATGTCTTCAAGGCACGACTGGTTGCAAAAGGATTTACTCAAACTCATGGTGTGGACTATGATGAGACCTTTTCCCCAGTTGCAATGGCCAAATCAATCAGAATCCTCTTTACCATAGCAGCATATTATGACTATGAAATATGGCAGATGGACGTCAAGATAGCCTTCCTTAATGGAAAGCTCCTTGAGGATATGTACATGACACAACCTAAAGGGTTTGTGCATTCCGAAGACTCTGGTAAAGTGTGCAAGCTTCAAAGGTCCATTTATGGACTGAAGCAAGCCTCTCGAAGTTGGAATCATCGTTTGGATGAAGTAGTCAAAGAGTTTGGATTTCTTCAAAACATTGATGAACCTCGTTTGTACAAGAAGGTTAGTGGGAGCACAGTTATGTTTTTGGTACTCTATGTCGATGACATCCTACTTATTGGGAATGACATTCCTACCTTGCATATTGTCAAGTCTTGGTTAGGAAAGTCTTTCTCGATGAAAGACTTGGGTGAAGCCACCTACATCCTAGGAATCAAGATCTATAGAAATAGATCTAAAAGACTTATAGGACTCAGTCAGAGTACATACATAGACAAAATACTGTATAGGTTCAGTATGCATGAATCAAAGAGGGGTTTCATACCTATGTCTCATGGTATTCACCTCAGCAAAGATCTGTGTCCTAGTACATCTTATCAGCTAGATCGCATGAGTAAAGTTCCATATGTCTCGGCCATAGGATCTATCATGTACGCCATGTTATGTACTCTACCTAATGTCTCATTTGCCTTAAGTATGACTAGCAAATATCAACAGGACCCTGGTGAGGGCCATTGGACTACTGTCAAGAATATCCTTAAGTACTTAAGAAGGACTAAGGACTTATTTTTGGTCTATGGTAGATTGTATGACGAACTCTATTTAACTGGTTATATAGATGTGAGTTTCCAAACTGACCAGGACGACCAAAAATCACAATCTGGATATATATTCCTCCTCAATAATGGAGCAGTAAGCTGGAATAGCTCTAAGTAAGGCACTGTAACAGATTCTGCAATAGAAGCTGAGTATATAGCAGTATCTGATTTATCTAAGGAAGCCATTTGGACCAGGAAGTTTATCACAAAACTAGGGGTGATATCTACCATCTCAGATCTAATAACTTTGCTCTATGACAATAGCGGTGCCATTGCACAGGCCAAAGAGCCTAGGTCACATCAAAGGACCAAGCATATACTTAGGCGATTTCATCTCATCAGAGAAATCAACGATAGAGGTGATATAAAAATATGCAAAGTAGTAGGAGAAGATAATGTTGCTGATCCTCTAACAAAGCCGCTTATGCAGGCAAAGCATGAGCGTCATGTTAGGTCAATAGGAATTAGTCAAATAAATGATTGTACCTAGTGCAAGTGGGAGGTTATTGGAAATTATGCCCTAGGGCCCAATCATTGTCTTATGAACATTATTGATTTATGAATTTATTAATTGTGTTATCATATTATTTGCATGTTTACTGTATTGACCATCCTTGGATAACTAATGATCTTATCCTAAATGTCCCTAGTCAGTCATCTATGCGGGAGCGGAGATGAAATAAGACCAGTATGACTTGAAGATGTATAGAGATATAAATCAAAGTCATAGGCACATGTAAGAGTATAAGGTGTTAGACCGACCTGCTATGAGAGAGTTACATGGGTTAAGTCATAAGCTTCTCTCATATACAAACCATGTCACTATGCCCTTTGACCTGAGATCATTATGGATTCCTACATGACAAACGCTTAGTTTTGACCTAGTCAAAAGTCACTTTTGACCGAGTGATCATAAGGACTATGTTCAGGCTTAGTGGTTTTCTGTGTGGAGGAATGTGAATGGTCAAGATGGAATTTGTCATTCACATTCGTAGAGAGATATTACTGGGCCCCTCGATAAGTGAGTCTGAGAAATGTATGGCTATACTGTAATGGAAAGGTAGTTCTATTTCTATAGTCACACTACTTAGGGATCGAGAAAGTAACGGTCAGGAATAGGAGGATGACATTATCTATACCTCATCCATGACCAAAATATCGTGTGACAAAAGGGACATTATATGGTTGTATAAAAGGTTACATCATTCATCGATCCTCATATGATTTGGGTAGTCGTGATGTCTTGCTAGAGACCGCTTGCGACTTGTGAGTCAGTATAGTAAATGGCCCACTACCAACTTCATATGGGCCTACAGGGTTGCACACAAAATAGTCCAACATGAGCTATGATGTCTAGATTCATTGAATCTAAGACAAGTCCAGATTCAATGAATGATCCAGGGTAGATGTAAATATTTATTTATATTTATATTTCTATATATATATATATATTATATTTATAAGGATAAATTAAATCTCTATCACATTTGAATTTGAAATTCAAATTGATATGATCTCTCATATAAGAGATATTTACAAGATTTAATTTATAAGGATAAAATTAAATCTCTATCATGTTTGAATTTGAAATTCAAATTGATGTAATATCTCAAATTTGATTTATGAGAATAAATCAAATGTAATTCTCTCTTATCTTTATTTTAAATTAAGTAAATAGGTGAATTAAATCTGTGGGACATATTTAATACAAACACTCTTTATTTAATTAGTTTCTTATCAAATTATACAATATATAATATTGTATTAATTTCAGAATTAATATAAGATTGATTCCAAAAATCCAAATCTATGGTAACACACATAGCATCCTATATATATGATATTTAGGAGCTACGGTTAGGACAGTAAAAAAAGTGTGAACGGGAATCCGCAAAAGGTTTACAAATAAGAAACTGCCAAAATAGAGACGGAGAGGACGAATTCTTGAGTAAGCCCTGGAGGGACAGGAGGTGCTAGCACATCGTTCGTGGTTAGAACGTTATTCGTGTGGATACCAGTAGAGGAAGCCAATCTGAGTCGTCAACTTCTTGCAATCGAAAAGAGATCACGAGCCGCAGAGAGAAGCTGTGGACGTCGCAACCAGAAGCTGAGAAAGTCGTGATGGAATACTGAGGGTAATACTTCTTTCCACTTGACTTAAACACATACAGTAGATCCTGGCAGGGAATGAAACAAATTTTAAGTTAATTTATGCTGCGTGTCTTCCAATTCCTTACACTATCTTGGACCGGGTCACTTTACTTTATTGAAAAAGTGCTAAAATAATATTTTAATGCCTCTTGGGCCCACATTGCTCTTGGACTACATTTTAGGGCTTTGGATTGTCATCTTGAGTTTCTAACCTAGCCCAAGCACTCTGGTGGCTCGGTTCCCAAGAAACATCCTTAGTAAATTACCAAAATGCCCTTAGTTTCTCTTTAGTACTTATATGAGCACTATTATCTCTCCATACCTTACCAGAATACCTCTTAACCCTAGTCAACTAATCCATATACCCTTTCTTGACTGTCTAACCTTAGTCAAATGATCATAATGCCTTTCGTCTGACTCTGACTCCATGACACAACACAGTGGCATACCTTTAGTGGCATTTTTTTAATTCTTTATTTTTCTCGATCTTTATTAGCCCTAGCCGACATACTTATCTAAAAATATCATTGGGCCTATAAGGTGCCATTCTGGACCTTCTCTATGATCCACTATCTTCATGGGCTCAATTCCAGAGAAATTCCCCCGAAACCTATTTATCGGGTATTTTAATCCACTGTAAATTTTGTAGTAAATTCTATAGAACTCCTTTTTGGGCTCTGTCAATTTCAGAAATTCTTATATTAATTATAGGAATTTATTGCCATATTTCATCTAATTCTAACGTCTAGAGAATACTGTATTAATTTTCTTTCTCTTCAGAAATTAATATAAATCTTTCAGGATCTCATATCAAAACTCTGTGTTGCATCAAACTGATCGGCATAATTTTCTCTATTTACTGAGACCTCTGCTCAATAGAGTCTAGTAGCATCCCTTTTTTAGGCTATATACTGGGCTTATAAGCCTACAAATTAGGATGTGACAATACTCACTTAGCTCTATATGCCATGTAGGTGTATATGGTAGTACTTGGCTTACTATCATCTCATGCCAATCCTCTAGAGTATAAACTTGATTTAGGTTAATGCCCTCTACTGCATAAATATTTATCATCCCTGATACGGCATTGAGAAATTGTAAGTAAACTGACTGCTCTTGACCTCTACTTCTATCCATTCCTTGAACTAAACTGAGTAGTTCACTCTCTACAGCTTTCTTGAGACTAATATAGTCAGCATTATCTATCTTTAATAAAGAAAGCTGGGGTTGACTAGGGCCAAGAATATCACACTAATCCTTCTCTATAAAGCCACATATTCCTAGACTTTGGGAATGAACAGGTTCTACATAAACTCTGATGTGGATATCTGAAATAGGGGATTGTGGTATATTACTCCTAGTAACTCTGGTGGAGGAGGAATAATATCTGTTCTACCTATAATCTAGTACCAGTACTCAGCTTCCTTAGTCTTAATCTGTCCTCTCATTGGAGGAATAGAACATACATCAGGGTTAGATGCACTCCAACAAACTCATACTGTGTAGAGTCACTAGATTCAGCATTATCTGGGGTATACTGGGCTTCAGGCTATATCTCTACGTGACCTCCAGATTGCAGGTTTGAGTCCACATACACATCTATGGGACATTCTACTGCAGGCTTTCCTGACTGATCCCTTAAACTTTCCTCTAAACTTTCTTCATTGTCTAAAGGATCAAAGTCTGGATGTACATCATCTTCATATATCACTAGAAATTGGGGGTCTCCCTTATTAACTGAAGCCTCTAACTTAACTTTATGAAATCTCATATCTACTCCTTTAATATTTGCTTAATCAAGCAATGCTAATGATCAAAATAAATACCCTAACTTGATAAAACACTTCCTTTTTAAGATTAGGGTTTGGGAAATATCTTATAGCATGCCAGAAACTTCTGTCCTGATACCAAAATGCAGAGTCCTTCTTAGGACTACATAAGGTATCTCATATGCAAGTTTTACGCACCAACCTCTCGACTGCAATGCAACCTCTTGGTGGCGAAGCTGGTTGGCCATGTCAGGGTAAGAGCCAACGCTTCATCCCACTCTCATGTAGTGAGAACCCTCGATCATGGTGAAGAATCTTAGCCATCTCATAACTTGCTCTGATACCAAAATACAGAGTCCTTCTTTAATTGATCTTCTGTATCTCAGTGTATCGTACTATCTAACTTGCCCATACTCTCTACTAAGCCTTTAACTGATATAGCAGTACTTGGCTTACTATCTTCTCATGCCAGTCCTCTAGAATATAAACTTGATTTAGGTTAATCCCCTCTCCTGGGTATCTATTTATCATCCCTAATACATCATTAAGGAACTGTAAGTAAACTGACTGCTCTTGATCTCTACTTCTGTCCATTCCTTGAACTAGATTGAGTTGTTCACTCTCAACAGCTTTCTTGAGACTGATATGGTCAGTATTATCTATCTTTGACAAAGAAAGCTGGGGTTGACTAGGGCCAAGAACATAACACTGATCATTCTCTATAAAGCCACATATTCCTGGACTTTGGGAATGAACAGGTTCTGTCATAAACTCTGACTGGATATCTGAATTAGGGGATTATGGTATATTACTCATAGTAACTCTGGTGGAGGAGGAAGAATATCTGGTCTACCCATAATTTAGTACCAGTACTTAGCTTCCTCAGCCGTAATATGTCCTCTCATTGGAGGAATATAACTTACATTAGGGCTAAAGGGCTCTCTAACAAACTCATACTGTGTAGAGTCACTAGACTCAGCATCATCTAGGGTATACTGGGCTTCAAGCTGTATCTCTACGTGACCTCTAGACTGCAGGTTTGAGTCCATAGAAACATCTATAGGACATTCCACTGTAGACTTTCCTAACTGATGCCCTAAACTTTCCTCTGAATTTTCTTCATTGTCTAAAGGATCAAAGTCTGGATATACATTATCTTCATATATCACTACAGGATGGGGGTCTCCCTTATTAATTGAAGCCTCTTAATTAATTTTATAAAATATCATATATACTCCTGCAATATTTGCTTAATTAAGCAATGCTAACTATCCCATAATATACCCTAACTTAACTAAATACTCACTATTTAGGGTTAGGGTATGGGAATAATCTCATATTAGTCCATAAATAATATATTCAGAGCATTTCTTAAGCCATAATCCTTTACTCTGATACCAAAATTTAGAGTCCTTCTTGGGATTACATAAGGTACCTCAAACGCAAGTTTAAAGCACCAGCCTCTCGACTATAATGCAACCTCCTGGTGGCGAAGCTGGTTGGCTATGTGGGGGTAAGAGCTAACGCTTCATCCCACTCTCACATAGTAAGAATGTCATATCCCAATTTTTAGGTTTAGAAGCCTAGTATATAGCCTGAAAAAGGGATGATACTAGACCCTATTGAGTAGAGGTCTCAGTAAATAGAGAAAATTATACTGATCAGTTTGATGCAACACAGAGTTTTGATATGAGGTCCCAAAAGATTTATATTAATTTCTGAAGAGAAGGAAAATTAATACAGTATTCTCTAGACCTTAGAATCAGATGAAATATGGCAGTAAATTCCTATAATTAATAGAAGAATTTCTGAAACTAACAGAGCTCAAAAAGGAGTTCTGTAGAAATTATTATAGAATTTATAGTGGATTAAAAGACCCGATAAATAGATTTCAGGGAAATTTCTTAGGAATTGAGCCCATGAAGATAGGGGATCATACAGAGGGTCCAGAATGGCACCTTATAGGCCCAATGATATTGTTAGAAAAGTATGTGGGCCAGGCTAATAAAGACCAAGAAAAATGAAGAATTACGAAAATACTACTGAACGTATGCCACTGTGTTGTGTCATTGAGTTAGAGTCAGATAAAGGGCATTATGATCATTTGACTAAGGTTAGACAGTCAAGAAAGGGTATCTGGATAGTTGACCAGGGTTAAGAGGTACTCTTGTAAGGTATGGAAAGATAAGAGTGCCCTAAGAAGTACTAAAAAGGTACTAAGGGCATTTTGGTAATTTACTAAGGATATTTCTTGGGAACTGAGCCACCAGAGTACTTGGGGTTGGTTAGAAACCCAAGATGACAATCCAAGGTCCAAAAACGTAACCCAAGAGTAATGCGGGCCCAAGAGGCATTAAGATATTGTTTTAGTGCTTTTTCAATAAAGTAAAGTGACCCGGTCCAAGATATAACTGGGTAAAGTGATCTGGAATCATGAGAGGACTTAAATGGGGCCCAATATATGCCACATGGCATGATTACAATAAAAGAATAAAAGTAAATGACATATGGCATGATTAGAGAAAAAGCGAGAGGACACGTGATATGATCTCGGCCGTCCATTCAGGGAAAAGACTCTGTAACTCTCTGGAAAGGCTGAGTCAGCTGGTGAGGTATCCCAAGGTCCCTACCATTGCACCACATATACCCCTGAGGTGTCAATTGGGGTGTCTTGGATGATATCATTAGTGGTGAGTCAGTAAGGTGGGTGATGTCATCGTGATGATGCAGGCAAAGCTTCTTGAGGAAGCAAGCAATCTGAGCCATTCATTGCGAATCAATCTGGACCATTCATTCCACCTCCTCTCACCTATAAATAGGCTATTCCCCTCCCACTTCAAGTCACACCACGGCTTTGGCAAGAAAAAGAAGAGAAAGAAAGAGAGAAGGAAGGAGTTATGGTGGAACTAGGAGCAGTCTAAGGAGCATAGGGATTGGGCAAAGCCTAGGAATGAGGTAAGTAATTTATCTAGTCTCTGCTCTAATAAAGTAGAGGATTGCTCTTAGTAGTTATAATAGAGAAATATCTCTATTAATAAAGTTAGCTGTAGCTAGAAAGAAAGTTAGAGGAATGTTAGAGTAAGGATATTACCCCTAGTTGAGCATGAGGTAAGTATAGCTATACTGGATAATAATAAAGATATTATTATGCTATGTATAGGCTCTGACTTATGAAAAGAAGGAATCTTAGAGACAAGGCTAAGAGTTGGAAGGAAAAGCTACACGCCAGGTAGTAAACTTACATACTTGTATGCTTATACTGCTTCGATATTTTATGTGATATTTTCTTACCTTAATGATGTGAGGCATGTATGATTAAGTAGTGCTCTATTCCTTTTTATACTATGGCCATATGTTATAATTAAGTAACATGGAAGGATGTATGTTATCATGATGCAAGCATGATCATTAAGTACACACATAATAACATTAAGCATATAGTTGCATACATTAGATGGTTACCTTTTGCTACTGAGATTTCCCCAGAAATCTCATATCCTTCCTGTAATCCCAATCCCACAGGTATGTTTAAAGAGGACCAAAGAATCATAGAGAGGAGCTAGGGATTGGATAGTGCAGTGGCTATACAAAGATGGGACCAAAGTGCTAGAATCAGGGAAAAATGTAGAATAAATAGTAAACTTCAGACATTGACTGATATGGACCTGGTCAAGGCGTGGTGAATTAGTTATTTTTTCCTGAAAGAGGATTACGTTAGCTTTGTGTAGCAATTTGAACCACTTCGTTTCAATTTTTCTAGAATTAGTTATGATTTTTTCAAGTCAGGTCACTCTGCTAGAATTTACACAGTGAATAGTGTTCGTTAGGAGTAAAATTTCAAATTGTATGATTTGACTTCAATGGCCCTAGAAGTGGTTCTAAATTCTACTGCATGGTCCCTAAAATATAATAAAAGAAGGATGTTACATTTTGGTATCAGAGCAGAAGGTTCTGGTATAGAATCAAGAGGGTTCTAGTATGGATCAAAGGGTTTTGGCACAGAACAAAAGGTTCTGGCTCAGTGATGCTCTAGTGTAGTTAGAGATTTGAACTAAGAGGTTGTCCCCTAGTAGAAGATATGGGGATAGTGTTCACTACTTAGAGACAGTGACACCCAGATAGATAGAACGATACCCTATACCTTACAGTGGTATAGGGTAATCTTCAAGGAAGTGGCTTGTCTTAGTCAGCCGTTATTGCCAAGGTCTCGTGTTTCCTAGCACGATGTGGCTAGACTAAGCAGGATAACATCTGGGGAGCAATTTCCTCTATGGATAGAGACAGAAGCTGACTAGTCCCAGGTCAAGGGAAGCTGCTAGACATTACAATGATGATGATAGTAAAGGTACTAACCTGGTTGAAGTTAATCAACTAAAGGATTGGTACAACGCATAATCAAGCCAGATAGTATAAAGTAATAAGGTATGAAAGTTTAAGATGATGTTCAGAAGTAAATCCTCTATGTGAGTAGATCTACATTATGAAAGAATTTGTTCAGCTAGTGTTTCCTAAACAAAATAATTAATAGTTAGAAATGAGATGATTGATATATAGAGAGAGATGATATTCCCAAGATAGAGAAATCACAGTCTAGTCTAGAGCAGACTAAGACTAATAGAGAGAAAGGTAGCCACAATCTCAAAGATAAAGAGACTCCCCAATTTAAGAAAAAGTAATAAGGGTTGAGTCTATACCCTAGTAAGAGGGTAATATAGCAACCTAAGTTAAATGAGTGGATATTTCATATTCCTAAATGAATGTTTGGAATCTGGCAAATAATGAGTTAGAGGAAAGAATGTTTATTTAGTTGATTTTTCAATTGTAGTGTACGTATAATAGATGGTTGAGCAAATTTATGTGATGATGATATGGCTTATGTTGCCATAAGCTATGAGGAATAGTTGCATCTCCTTGCAGTTGTCATATGATGACATGCAAGTTAGAGTATGCTATAAATACTCCCCTCATGCAATACATGCAGGGTAGAGTTTATCATGAAATGAGAAAGTTATATTGCTCCCATACCATACGACATGCAATAAGAATGTACCCAGAATGAGAGATAGTCTCAGTAAGTGAGACAATTATTATAGTATGATTGGGATACTCAGATATTTCTATAGACTTATGAATACAGTACTCAGGGCCATTTCTTATGTTAGGATTACAGCAACTACCAAGAAGGTGGTAGCGTTATAACTCTATCAAAAGAAATGGTAAACAAAAAGAGTAAGAGATAGCAGTAAAGAGATTGTTTTCATATCACTCTTCAGATAAGAGTTGGATATGAAACAAATGACTCTCAGATAGAGCTAGATTCAGATGAGTTCAGATCACTTTTTATATAAGAGTTAGATCTGATACAGATTGCTCGCAGTAAGAGCATAGTTCAAATAGCTCACAGTTAGAGCACAGATGGAAATAAGAAGTTATGATAAGGCCATAGCAACAGAATGCAATAGCAAGTGGTTAAACCATAATTGGTAAGCCACAATAGAGTAAGAAAAATGAGAAGGAACTCCTGAGTAAGAGGGAAATAAGTAAAGTCTGGATAAATATATGGGCTACTAAATGTATTTTAAATTTTTATTAAGTTATCAACAAGTGGAAGCAGTTAACCTTATAACTTAGTCTGTTGGATGAGATCTTTCAGAGATAATACAGTACAACAGAATCATAGAGGATTCTGGAGGATCACAGTTACATCCTAGTATGGATCAAGGGTCGCAGTTAGATCCTAATAGCTTTAAAGTCGCAGTTAGATTCTGAAGAGGCTTACGGTTGATCGCAGTTAGATCCTGAGGTCGCAGTTAGACCTGGCCTAAGGAAAGTAAGGAGCCATGAAGAAATGAGAACAGTACAGTATCTCTCTGGAAAGATGAGTACCAAAGATGAAGTTAAGGGAAGGAGCTTCACGAGTTTATTAACTTATCTAGAAAACTTATTTATAGCCTCTATTAGATACAGACTGAACTTCGTTTTCCTTAAACAAAGATGGAGTCTAAGTTCAAGTCTGGGTGCTGATATTCAAAAAGTTTTGTAGAAGTATGCCTGAGGAATAGAGAAGAGAACCCCATATCTTTTGATAATAGAAAAGTATGAGTAGATAGATCCTTCAGATAAGGATCAAGAGATGAAGATGCTAGTAAAGACCCAAAGTAGAGGGTCTAAGATAGAGTAAAGATATAATGCAGTTATATGAAAAAAGTGTAAATGCCACAAAAGTTTGGTATAGATACACAAAGTTATGAAAGATAGTAACAGAAGTTAAGAAGAGGTAAAAAGTTAAGAAAATGTTATGAAATGAAAGGGACATTCTCCTCAGAAGAAACTATTCATTAAGGAATGAATAGAGGTTTGACCCTCAAATTTTGAGGATGAAATTTATTTTAATGGGAGGAGAAATGTCATATCCCAATTTTTAGGCTTAGAAGCCCAGTATATAGCTTGAAAAAGGGATGCTACTAGACCCTGTTGAGTAGAGGTCTCAGTAAATATAGAAAATTATGCTGATCAGTTTGATCCAACACAGAGTTTTGATATGAGGTCCCAAAAGATTTATATTAATTTTTGAAGAGAAGAAAAATTAATACAGTATTCTCTAGACCTTAGAATCAGATGAAATGTGGCAGTAAATTCCTATAATTAATAGAAGAATTTCTAAAACTGACATAGCTCAAAAAGGAGTTCTGTAGCATTTATTACAGAATTTATAGTGGATTAAAAGACCCGATGAATAGGTTTCGGGGGAATTTCTCGGGAATTGAGCTCATGAAGATAGGGGATCATACAGAGTGTCCAGAATGGCACCTTATAGGCCCAATGATATTTTTAGATAAGTATGTGGGCTAGGGCTAATAAAGATCAAGAAAAATGAAGAATTACAGAAATGCCACTAAAGGTATGTCACTGTGTTGTGTCATTGAGTTAGAGTCAAGTTATGATCATTTGACTAAGGTTAGACAGTCAAGAAAGGGTATTTGGATAGTTGACCAGGGTCAAGAGGTATTCTGGTAAGGTATGGAAAGATAAGAGTGCCCCTAAGAAGTACTAAAGAGGTACTAAGGGCATTTTGGTAATTTACTAAGGATGTTTCTTGGAAACCGAGCCAACAGAGTACTTGGGCTTGGTTAGAAACCCAAGATGACAATCAAAGGCCCAAAAAGGTAACCCAAGAGTAATGTGGGCTCAAGAGGCATTAAGATATTGTTTTAGTGCTTTTTCAATAAAGTAAGTGACCCAATCCAAGATAGAACTGGGTAAAGTGATCTGGAATCATGAGAGGACATAAATGGGGCCCACAAAATGCCACATGGCATGATTACAATAAAAGAGGAAAAGCAAAGGACACATGGCATGATTAGAGAAAAAGGAGAAAAAGCGAGAGGACACGTGACACGATCTCGGCCGTCCATTCTGGGAAATGACTCTAGCACTCTCTAGAAAGGCTGAGTCAGCTGGTGAGGTGTCCCAAGGGCCTCACCATTACGCCACATATACCCCTGAGGTGTCAATTGAGGTGTCCTAGATGATGTCATTAGTGGTGAGTTAGCAAGGAGGGTGATGTCATCATGATGATGCAGGCAAAGCTTCTTGAGGAAGCAAGCAATCTGAGCCATTCATCACGAATCAATATGGAACATTCATTCCACCTCCTCTCACCTATAAATAGGCCATTCCCCTCCCACTTCAAGGCACACCACGGATTTGGCAAGAAAAAGAAGAGAAAGAAGAGAGAAAGAGAGAAAGAGAGAAAGAAAGAAATAAAGGAAGATAAAGTAGGAGTTATAGTGGAACCAAGAGCAGTCTAAGGAGCTTAGGGATTGAGCAAAGCTTAGGAATGAGGTAAATAAGTTATCTAGTCCCTGCTCTAATAAAGTAGAGGATTGCTCTTAGTAGTTAGAATAGAGAAATATCTCTATTAATAAAGTTAGCTATAGCTAGAAAGAAAGTTAGAGGAATGTTAGAGTAAGGATATTTTCCCTAGTTGAGCATGAGGTGAGTAGAGCTATACTGGATAATAATAGAGATATTATTATGCTATGTATAGGCTCTGACTTATGAAAAGAAGGAATCTTAAAGACAAGGCTAAGAGCTGGAAGGAAAGGCTACACGTCAGGTAGTAAACTTACATACTTATATGCTTATACTGCTTGGATATTTTCTTACCTTGATGATGTGAGGCATGTATGATTAAGTAGTGTTCTGTTCCTTTTTATACTATGACCATATGTTATAATTAAGTAACATGGAAGCATGTATGTTATCATGATGCAAGCATGATCATTAAGTATACACATAGTAACATCAAACATATAGTTGCACACATTGTATGGTTACTGTGTGCTACTGAGATTTTCCCAGAAATCTCATCTCCTTCCAAGTAATCCCAATCCCACAAGTATGTTTAAATAGAGAGGAGCTAGGGATTGGATAGTGCAGAGGTTATGCAAAGATGAGACCAAAGCGCTGGAATTAGGGAAAAATACAGGATAAACAATAAACTTCAGACATTGACTGATGGGGACCTGGTCAAGGAGTGGTCAACAAGTTATTTTTCCCTAAAAGAGGATTATGTTAACTTCATGTAGCAATTTGAACCACTTCGTTTCAATTTTTCTATAATTAGTTATGATTTTTTGAAGTCATATCACTCCGCTAGAATTTACACAGTGAACAGTGTTCACTAGGAGTAAAATTTCAGATTGTATGATTTGACTTCAATGGCCCTAGAAGTGCTTCTAAATGCTACTGAATGATCCCTAAAATGTAAGAAAAGGAAGATGTTACAAAGAACCCCCGATCATGGTGAAGAATCTTACCCATCTCATAACTTGCTCTGATACTAAAATGTAACATCCTTACTTTCATACGTATTAGGGACCAATCAATATCATTTAGAACCACTTTCAAGACCTTGGAAGTTCATTAGCTAAATCTGGAATTTTACTGTTTCTCAGGTTACTGTTCATATGGTATTCCAGATTACGCAACAAACTTCAAAAAATCATAACTAATTCTAGAAAATTAAAATCAAGTGGTTCAAAAAGCCACGTGAATATAACATCTTGCAATTTAAGGGAAAAATAATTTCCAGACGAAATGATTAGCCAATTAATATAGTTTATTCGCCAAATTTTACTGTTCATTTGGTCAAAAATCCTAGAAACAGATTCTGGTCCCTTACTTTGAAAAATCAGTTCTCTTTGTACAGAAATCCAAATAAAGCATTCTTGGTGCCAAAAAGACGCTTGGCATGTCATCTAAATGTATGTAAAATTTCATACATTTATTCCATCATTTACTATTTTTTTTTACATCATGACCATCACTGCTTACATTGATTATACAGCAACATTACATATTCACATAACATATATACTATCCAATCCCTAGCTTTTCTTCATGCTTCATCATCCTCTTTCATCATTCATAAACCTGTGGGATTGGGATTACATGGAAAGGGATGAGATTTTAGGGGAAATCTCAGTAGCAAACGGTACTAAACAATGCATGCATTAATGTAACTACTTGTGCTTGTTTGTGAAAGTGTTACTATTGTGTCATGTGTATGCTTCCATGTTACATATGAAATACAATTGGCCAAAGTAAATATATAAACAGGGCTTCATACATAAGCACATAGGCAACACAATTCAATCAAGCCATAGCACAATCAAGCATAACATTCAATGCATACAAGTTTAGGATTAGTTTACTACCTTGAACACTTGACCTTGTTTCACCTTAACTTGCTTCTTTCTAACTTCCTTGAGCATTAAACTCATTTTAACTAACATAACTTCTTGAAAATTAATCTCATTAACTTTCCTTAATCTTAACCAATGGACTTGGTCCTTGAATCAATTTATTCCTTGACTTTACTCTACACAATTTCATCTTTTGAATCCATTGATGAGCTTAGAATCATGAAATTCTAGCTCCTTCATCACATGCTGTACAGAACCGAAACTGCACTCAATTCTTTTAAACATTCTCATTTTGATTCCAATGCTTCCCATACTTGTTTCTCTACTTTATCCCACACAACTTTTCATTTTAAAACCATTGGAAGTATCAAAATCATGAAATCCCAATCACTGTTCATGCGAGTGAACAGTAATAGAGAAGGAGTTTAAAAACTACAATCTTGGAATTTCAATGCTTTCAAGGTCCAGAACCTTTCCAATCCTACACAAAACCATCATCTAAATTCAATGGAAGCATTAAATCATTGAAATTCAATTTCCTTCCCTTATGAACAGTGCAGACCGAACAGGACACACCATGGCAAAGTCAAGAATATCAACTTGATTCAACAACCAATCACTTAATTAGCTTATTTAAGCTTAAATCATATGTTTCTAACTTTAATTTCTTCTTTCTCCTTTCATCTAATTACATTTAAGTCTCTTAACTTTTGAAAATTACCACTTTTGGCCCAAATCTTATTTCTACTTTCACTTTTTGCCTTTAACCTTTTAAACTTTTCATTTTAGTCCTTCTCTTCCTTAAAGAATCATCTAACCTTTATTATTTCTTATGATATTCGTCATAATCCTTTCTAAACCTCTTTCCACTATCAGTACTATACGGATAGGGAAAAATTAGGATATGACATTTCTATCCCCTTAAAATAAATTTCGTCCTCAAAAATTACTTAGCACCTTAGTCAACAATCTTTGATAGGTATCCTTGTCTTCTTTTTGACTAAGGATTAGGGTATCTATCTTTTAAAATAAATATCTTAGCAGTGTACTTTTCATATCCACAATTCTTCATTCTTTACTATGATCATTCTTCTATTCTGAATCAACTCACTCAGAGTTAAACTCCTATTCATTCTATTACTTACTTTCTTGCTATGCATCTATCTATATATGGACTTTTTACTGTAATAAACTTGTGATGAGTGTCCATTTCTTTCATATTAAACTCTCTCGAATACTGCTATATTCGGGAGTTTCTGTTAATAATTCATCATACTTTTTATTGCAATCACTTATTACCCATCTGAGTATCTAGCATAATTCTCTGAACATCCGCACGACTTAACTCTCATTCTTATGTCATCATGCATTCTTATCATCTTTAATAACTCATCATAATACAGAGAGAGGACTTATTGTTGGAAATCGTGCCCTAGGGGCCAATTATTGTCTTATGAACATTATTGATTTATGAATTTATTAATTGAGTTATCATATTATTTGCATGTTTACTATGATGACCATCCTTGGATAATTCATGATATTATCCTAAATGTCCCTGGTCGATCATCTATGTGGGAGCACAGATGAAATAAGACCAGTATGACTTTGAAAATGTATAGAGATATAAATCAAAGTCATAAGCACATGTAAGAGTACAGGGTGTTGGACCGACCCGCTATGAGAGAACTGCATGGGTAACGTCATAAGCTTCTCTCATATACAAACCATGTCAATATGCCCTTTGACCTGAGATCATCATGGATTCCTACATGACAAAACGCTCAGCTTTGACCTAGTCAAAAGTCACTTTTGACCGAGTGATCATAAAGACTATGTTCGGGCTTAGTGGTTTTTCATGCGGAGGAATGTGAATGGTCAAGATGGAATTTGTCCCTCACATTCATGGGGAGATATTACTGGGCCCCTCGATGAGTGAGTCTGAGAAATGTATGGCCATACTGTAATAGAAAGGTAGTTTCATTTCTATAGTCAGACTACTCAGGGATCGAGAAAGTAACGGTCGGGAATAGGAGGATGACATTCTCATATGATTTGGTTGGTTGTATAAAATATCGCGTGACAGAAGGGACATGATATGGTTGTATAAAAGGTTACATCGTTTATCGATCCTCATATGATTTGGGTAGTCGTTATGTCTTGCTAGAGACCGCTTGCGACTTGTGGGCTAGTATAGCAAATGGCCCACTGCCAACTTCATATGGGCCTACAGGGTCACACACAAAATAGCCCAACACGAGCTATGATGTCCAGATTCATTGAATCTAAGACATGTCCAGATTCAATGAATGATCCAGGTGAATGTATATATATTTATTTATATTTATATTCGTATATATATAAATTCGTATATATATATTATATATATGAGATATATGAGATTTAATTTATAAGGATAAATTAAATTCCTATCACGTTTGAATTCAAAATTCAAATTGATAGGATATCTCATATAAGAGATATTTATAAGATTTAATTTATAAGGATAAATTAAATCTCTATCACGTTTGAATTCGAAATTCAAATTGATAGGATATCTCATATAAGAGATATTTATAAGATTTAATTTATAAGGATAAATTAAATCTCTATCACGTTTGAATTCAAAATTTAAATTGATAGGATATCTCATATAAGAGATATTTATAAGATTTAATTTTAAGGATAAATTAAATCCCTATCATGTTTGAATTTGAAATTCAAATTGATAGGATATCTCAAATTTGTTTTATGAGAATAAATCAAATATAGTTCAGTCTCATCTTTATTTAAAGTTAAATAAATAGGTAATTAAATATGTGGGACGGATTTAATATTATTTATTTAATTAGTTTCTTATAAAATTATACAATATATGATATTGTATTATTTTCGGAATTAATATAAGATTAACTCCTAAAATCCTTTTCGGTTAGGGAAAACGCAGAGCATCCTATATATCTAATATTAGGAGCTACGTTTTGGAATAGACACACACATAGAACACAGAAAGGCCGAAGGGGACTCTGCAAAAGGTTTGCAGATAAGAAACTGCCAAAATAGAGACGGAGAGGACAAACTCTTGAGAAAGCCTTGGAGGGACAAGAGACGCTAGCACGTCGTTCATGGTTGAAAAGCTATTCGTGTGGATACCAGTAGAGGAAGCCGACCTGAGTCGTCGACTTCTTGTGATCAGAAAGGGAGCACGAGCTGCAGAGAGAAGCTGTGAACGTCGTGACCGAAAGCTGTGGAAGTCGCTGAGACACATTGAGGGTAATGCTTCTTCCCACTTGACTTAAACACATACGGTAGATCCTGGCAAGGAATGAAAAATTTTTAAGATAATTTTCGCTGCGTGTCTTTCAATTCCTTACAATACCTGCCCATGAATGCAAAGCTCTAACATCGGAGCTCAAGCATTCCTTCTCTTAATATGCACAGCTCTAACACTCGGAGCTTGCACTGCTATAAAATTTGGAGCTTTAGCATATTCTATAAACATCACGTAATATAACGTAACATAAGGCCTTGCATATTCTAACCGACTAGCGGGACCACCGTAGCTACCTGTTCGTAGCGCAACATAACCGTAACATATGTTACTTTGTGAATGTTTTAGATTTGAAACATTAATTGCCCTTCGATTAGATCTGAATATTGATTCTTGAATGTTTGGGTATGGTGAACAATATGGCTCTAGATTGCAAGTGTTGTAATTTTTAAATACGACCTGCGTGTCGTGCCTTCCTCTATATACTCTCAATGTACCTTCTCCTCTCATCTCACTCCTCTCGAATGTTAAAAGAGGTTTCTATATGTAATTTCTCTTTTCTTACCAGAGAGCTCCTCTCATTGGCTTGAGGGGACTTAGGATAGGTAAGCCATATTGTATCACGTTTAGATTATGCATATTATGATTATATCAGAGCATGCATATTACTTGTATGAGATATGAACTGAGAAACATGCGTTTTATAAGCCAGATAGTTAAATTAGGCCCTCTAAAAGAAATCTTAAGTCATAATGCTGTCAATTTATGAACACTTGTCAAAACCTTGATCGCTCAATTGTGGACTCCACCAAAGTGGGTGCTTTTGAGTTATCTTGGGGAGATAAGCAAGAGTAATGGTGCTACTCTCACATGTTTATTATTGTTTGACTTAATTGAGATTAACAAAACGGTTTTGGGTCTCAAGGAATTAGATGGGATTAAAAATATGATAGATCATATGATGATAGAATCCCATAAACATCTAAGAGTTACATTTGATGTAATTGGTAAAGGTGTTACCTACCTAAATAACTTAATTTAAGCGTCCTGCCAAAGCGGACTTAAGTTTGAGCCAAATATGGATCTTAGCCCACTAACTATTGCATTGAGGGTTGTTTATTTAGTGGGAGATTGCTAATTGAATTGCATATTTTAATTGTAGAATCATGACGACTAGTAATACTGCTACATTATCGCTGCGATCTGTCCTTGAGAAGGACAAACTCAATGGGACAAACTTTCTTGACTGGTTTAAGAACTTGAGAATTGTTCTCAAGCAGGAAAGAAAGGCGCATGTCCTAGATCAACCCATTCTTGAGGAGCCAGCCACCAATGCTCCTAGAGCTCAGAGAGATGCTTACACGAAGCATAAGGAAGACTCTGTCGATGTGGGATGCTTCATGCTAGCCACCATGGTTCCAGAGCTCCAAAGAGATCTCGAACACATGGAGGCTTATGAGATGATTGTGCATCTCAAGGAAATGTTCCAGCAATAGGCAAGGCAAGAGAGGTATGAGACCACTAAGGCCTTACATTCCTGCAAGATGGCTGAAGGTGCATCAGTTAGTACTCATGTCTTAAAGATGAAAGGGTACATTGATCACCTTGAAAGGCTTGGATTTCCCATGAGCCAGGAGTTAGCTACGGATTTGATCTTGAACTCACTCCCGGAAAGTTATGACCAGTTTGTCATGAACTACAACATGAACAACATGGAGAAATCTATTTCTGAACTGCATGGGATGCTTAAAACTGCTGAGCTGAGTCTTAAGAAGAAACCTAGTAGTGTTTTGATGGTTCAGAAAGGAAAGGGTACGAAAAAGAAAGGCAAAGGCAAGGGGAAGGGTCATGGCTCATCAGGTAAGACCAAAGAGTCAGGCAAGCCCGAAACCAAGCCTGCACCAAAGAAGGCAAAGCCTTCGAAGGAAGGAGTCTGCTTCTTCTGCAATGAACCGGGTCATTGGAAGAGGAATTGCAAACTCTACCTCGAAGATCTGAAAAAGAACAAGAAGGATAGCGGGGCTATCGCTTCAGGTATTTATGTTATAGACATTCATCTTTCTACTTCCACCTCATGGGTATTAGATACTGCATGTGGTTCTCACATTTGTACAAATGTGCAGGGACTAAAGGACAGTAGGAAGCTGAAAAAGGGCGAGGTTGACCTACGAGTTGGAAACAGAGCAAGGGTTGCTGCGTTAGCTGTAGGCACTTATGAATTAGTTCTGCCCACTGGGCTTTTGTTAGTTTTGAACAATTGCTATTATGTTCCTGCTTTAAGTAGTAACATTATTTCACTTTCTTATTTGGATAAGGAAGGTTTCACTTCCATTGCTGGGAATAGTAGATGTTCTATTTATCGTAATGATGTTTTCTATGCTCATGGTGATTTGCATGTTGATCATTACATATTAAATTTGGAACAACCCAATCATGGAAATATCTATAACATAACTGCCAAAAGGATCAAACCAAACTATTTGAATCCCACATACCTCTGGCACTGTCATCTGGGCCACATAAATGAGAAACGCAGTTTCAAACTCCTTCAAGATGGATTTCTAAACTCATTTGATTTTGAATCATATGACACTTGCGAGTCTTGCTTGTTAGGAAAGATGACAAAGTCACCTTTCACTGGGCACAGTGAGAGGGCCACTGATTTATTGGGCCTCATACATACAGATGTGTGTGGACCGATGAACACAAATGCCAGAGGAGGTTATTCGTACTTTATAACATTTATAGATGATTTCAGCTGATATGGGTACATCTATCTGATGAAACATAAATCTGAATCTTTTGAAAAGTTCAAAATATTTCAAAATAAAGTACAAAACCAGCTTGGCAAAACAATTAAAGCCCTTCGATCTGATCGGGGTGGTGAATATTTGAGCCAAGAGTTCATAGATCATCTTAGGAGTTGTGGGATACTCTCACAATTGACTCCTCCAGGGACACCACAATGGAATGGCGTTTCTGAATGGAGGAATCGAACACTATTAGATATGGTTCGATCCATGATGAGTCTAACAGATCTTCCGCCCTCCTTTTGGGGCCATGCCCTAGAGACAGCTGCGTTCACACTCAATCGTGTTCCATCTAAGGCAATTGAAAAGACTCCATATGAGATATAGACTGGGAGGACGCCTAGTTTGTCTTTCCTCAAGATTTGGGGATGCGAGGTCTATGTTAAGCAACAAGCCTCAGACAAATTAGCGCCCAAATCCTCAAAATGCCTTTTTGTGGGATATCCTAAGGAAACCAAGGGATATTACGTCTACAACCCTGCTAATAACAAAGTGTTTGTTGTCAGAAATGGTATCTTTCTTGAACGAGAATTTATCTCTAAAAGAACCAGTAGGAGTAAGGTACAACTCGAAGAAGTTCGAGAGCTACAAGACACCACAGAACTGCATATGGAAAATAGAGAAGACTCACAACAAGTTGTTGAGACTCCTCAAGTCACGCAAGGTCCACGTAAATCTAATAGGATACGACTTCAGCCTCAGAGATATGGATTTCTGATTTCTGATAGTCGTGATGTGTTGCTCATTGAGCATAATGAGCCGACTACCTATCGAGAAGCTATAGTGGGACCAAACTCCAAAAAATGGCTTAGTGCCAAGAAGTCTGAGATGCAATCCATGTACGACAATCAGGTTTGGACCTTGGTCGACCCGCCTGAAGGTGTAAAAACCGTCGGGTGCAAGTGGGTTTTCAAAGAGAAAACTGACATGGATGGCAATGTAAATGTCTTCAAGGCACGACTGGTTGCAAAAGGTTTTACTCAAACTCATGGTGTGGACTATGATGAGACCTTTTCCCCAGTAGCAATGGCCAAATCAATCAGAATCCTCTTTGCTATTGCAGCATATTATGACTATGAAATATGGCAGATGGACGTCAAGACAACCTTCCTTAATGGAAAGCTCCTTGAGGATGTGTACATGACACAACCTTAAGGGTTTGTGTATTCCGAGGACTCTGGTAAAGTGTGCAAGCTTCAAAAGTCCATTTATGGACTAAAGCAAGCCTCTCGGAGTTGGAATCATCGTTTCGATGAAGTAATCAAAGAGTTTGGATTTCTTCAAAACATTGATGAACCTTGTGTGTACAAGAAGGTTAGTGGGAGCACAGTTGTATTTTTGGTACTCTATGTCGATGACATCCTACTTATTGGGAATGACATTCCTACCTTGCAGATTGTCAAGTCTTGGTTAGGAAAGTCTTTCTTGATGAAAGACTTGGGTGAAGCCACCTACATCCTAGGAATCAGGATCTATAGAGATAGATCTAAAAGACTTCTAGGACTCAGTCAGAGTATATACATAGACAAAATACTGCATAGGTTCAGTATGCACGAATCAAAGAGGGGTTTCATACCTATGTCTCATGGTACTCACCTCAGCAAAGATCTGTATCCTAGTACATCTGATCAGCGAGGTCGCATGAGTAAGGTTCCATATGCCTCGGCCATAGGATCTATCATGTACGCCATATTATGTACTCGACCGGATGTCTCGTTTGCCTTAAGTATGACTAGCAGATACCAACAGGACCCTGGTGAGGGCCATTGGACTGCTGTCAAGAATATCCTTAAGTACTTAAGAAGGACTAAGGACTTATTCTTGGTCTATGGTGGATTGGATGATGAGCTCTGTGTAACTGGTTACACAGATGCGAGTTTCCAAACTGACCAGGACGACCAAAAATCGCAGTCTGGATACATATTCCTCCTCAATAATGGAGCAGTAAGCTGGAAGAGCTCTAAGCAGGGCACTGTAGCAGATTCTGTAACGGAAGCTGAGTATATAGCAGCATCTAATGCAGCTAAGGAAGCCGTTTGGATCAGGAAGTTCATCACAGAACTAGGGGTGATACCTACCATCTCAGATCCAATAACTTTGCTCTGTGACAATAGCGGTGCTATTGCATAGGCCAAAGAGCCTAGGTCACATCAAAGGACCAAGCATATACTCAGGCGATTTCATCTCATCAGAGAAATCAACGATAGAGGTGATATAAAAATATTTAAAGTAGTAGGAGAAGATAATGTTGCTGATCCTCTAACAAAGCCGCTTGTGCAGGCAAAGCATGAGCGTCATGTTAGGTCAATGGGAATTAGTCAAATTAATGATTGTACCTAGTGCAAGTGGGAGGTTGTTGGAAATCGTGCCCTATGGGCCAATCATTATCTTATGAACATTATTGATTTATGAATTTATTAATTGAGTTATCATATTATTTGCATGTTTACTATGATGACCATCCTTGGATAATTCATGATATTATCCTAAATGTCCCTGGTCGATCATCTATGTGGGAGCACAGATGAAATAAGACCAGTATGACTTTGAAAATGTATAGAGATATAAATCAAAGTCATAAGCACATGTAAGAGTACAGGGTGTTGGACCGACCCGCTATGAGAGAACTGCATGGGTAACGTCATAAGCTTATCTCATATACAAACCATGTCAATATGCCCTTTGACCTGAGATCATCATGGATTCCTACATGACAAAATGCTCAGCTTTGACCTAGTCAAAAGTCACTTTTGACCGAGTGATCATAAAGACTATGTTCGGGCTTAGTGGTTTTTCATGCGGAGGAATGTGAATGGTCAAGATGGAATTTGTCCCTCACATTCATGGAGAGATATTACTGGGCCCCTCGATGAGTGAGTCTGAGAAATGTATGGCCATACTGTAATGGAAAGGTAGTTCCATTTCTATAGTCAGACTACTCAGGGATCGAGAAAGTAACGGTCAGGAATAGGAGGATGACATCATCCATGCCTCATCCATGACCAAAATATCGCGTGACAGAAGGGACATGATATGGTTGTATAAAAGGTTACATCCTTTATCGATCCTCATATGATTTGGGTAGTCGTTATGTCTTGCTAGAGACCGCTTGCGACTTGTGGGCTAGTATAGCAAATGGCCCACTGCCAACTTCATATGGGCCTACAGGGTCACACATAAAATAGCCTAACCCGAGCTATGATGTCAAGATTCATTGAATCTAAGACATGTCCAGATTCAATGAATGATCCAGGTGAATGTATATATATTTATTTATATTTATATTCGTATATATATAAATTCGTATATATATATATATTATATATATGAGATATATGAGATTTAATTTATAAGGATAAATTAAATCCCTATCACGTTTGAATTCAAAATTCAAATTGATAGGATATCTCATATAAGAGATATTTATAAGATTTAATTTATAAGGATAAATTAAATCTCTATCACGTTTGAATTTGAAATTCAAATTGATAGGATATCTCATATAAGAGATATTTATAAGATTTAATTTTAAGGATAAATTAAATCCCTATCATGTTTGAATTTGAAATTCAAATTGATAGGATATCTCAAATTTGTTTTATGAGAATAAATCAAATATAGTTCAGTCTCATCTTTATTTAAAGTTAAATAAATAGGTAATTAAATATGTGGGACGGATTTAATATTATTTATTTAATTAGTTTCTTATAAAATTATACAATATATGATATTGTATTATTTTTCGGAATTAATATAAGATTAACTCCTAAAATCCTTTTCGGTTAGGGAAAATACAGAGCATCCTATATATCTAATATTAGGAGCTACGTTTTGGAAGAGACACACACATAGAACACAGAAAGGCCGAAGGGGACTCTGCAAAAGGTTTGCAGATAAGAAACTGCCGAAATAGAGACGGAGAGGACGAACTCTTGAGAAAGCCCTGGAGGGACAAGAGACGCTAGCACGTCGTTCGTGGTTGAAAAGCTGTTCGTGTGGATACCAGTAGAGGAAGCCGACCTGAGTCGTCGACTTCTTGTGATCAGAAAGGGAGCACGAGCCGCAGAGAGAAGCTGTGAACGTCGTGACCGAAAGCTGTGGAAGTCGCTGAGACACATTGAGGGTAATGCTTCTTCCCACTTGACTTAAACACATACGGTAGATCCTGGCAAGGAATGAAAAATTTTTAAGATAATTTTCGCTGCGTGTCTTTCAATTCCTTACAATACCTGCCCATGAATGCAAAGCTCTAACATCGGAGCTCAAGCATTCCTTCTCTTAATATGCACAGCTCTAACACTTGGAGCTTGCACTGCTATAAAATTTGGAGCTTTAGCATATTCTATAAACATCACGTAATATAACGTAACATAAGGCCTGGCATTATATGCAAGGAGTGGAAGCTCTCAAAGCTCTCATTTGCTTTTTCACATGTAGTTTAACCTTCAAACAACTTATCCCTTTCAAAAAGGGAGCCTCTCAATCCGTTCATAAGGCTAACTATAAAGCCACCTCATATTGTACTTCTCATTACATACTTCTCATAACATATTTCATTATGTACTATTCATAGCATTTCTCATTTTGTATCTTTTTAAATCATAACATGACATATCTAGCCACATCCGTCTACATCACAGTTCATCTTTCAAATCCTTTAGACTTGACATAAGGGTTCTAGTCTCTTACCGTTCATAACCCTTTCTAGCTTTTTATAGCTATTTCTATCATTTTACATAGTTTTACACGCATATGCCATATTTCATGGGTACTCTCTGTTATGAGTTAATCAACTTGTAAAGCTTCTATACCTTAACTTTTCCTTGGTATTCGTCCTTCCAAAGAAATACTGTACTGATGGCTCATTACTTTCTTGCTCTAGGCTTGGTCTACTGTGACCCTAGGGATCTACTGCGATCAACCGTAAGCCTTTCAGGATCTAACTACGACCCTATGAGCCATACTAGGATCTAACTGCAATCCTCCAGAATCTACTGTGATTCTGTTGTACTGTATTCTCATCTCTAGAAGACCTAAACCAATGGAGAAAGTTACAAGGTTGGTCACTTCTACATCATTGTTAACTCCACAGATAATTCCCCAAAAATGATCACAGAAGCCAATATTATCTATCAGGACTTTAATAATTTCCCTATCACTCAGGAATTTCTCATATCATCCTCATCTTTTAATCTCATTCTCTATCCCATTGACTATCATAGTTTGATAATAAATTCTCTTTATATCTTCTGAGAATCAAGTAGCTAACTTTCTAGTTTAGCACTTTGCTATTGCTTCATCCATGCCAAGTTGAATCATCTAATTGTATGTCATAGGGCATGGGAGCAACATAACTTTCTCATATGATATACTCTACTATGTATGTACTACGT
Source organism: Leucaena leucocephala (assembly GCA_037074615.1). Classification (NCBI taxonomy): domain Eukaryota; kingdom Viridiplantae; phylum Streptophyta; class Magnoliopsida; order Fabales; family Fabaceae; genus Leucaena; species Leucaena leucocephala. Next base: position 6,254,957 of record CM073527.1, read on the forward strand.
GAGGGGAGTATTCCTTTATCATAGCATACTCTATCATGCATAATATGCAAGGAGATGCAATCATTTAAGTATTATCTAACATATGTGTCATCATGTGACAACTGCAAGTAGATGTAACTTCTCATCATATCTTATGGCAACATAAGCCATATCACTATCACATACATCTGTTCAACCATCCCTTATACTCACATTGTAATTAACCAATCAACTAGGTAGACTTTAAAACATTATGTCCCTTATCCTCCTAGATTACTAACAGGCGAGAAATTATCTCTTATTAAACCTCAGGGTTTATATGAATGAACTCGGTTAAGTATCCATCAAAAGAGTTATCTTTCCTTAGCTCTGACCCTTACCCTCACGCTCACCTCTATCTCTAATTAAGAGGAAAGCTTCTTTTAAACTCTATGAGAAAAACTTCTCAAGTGAGCTAATCACTCTCCATCTCAAATGGAGTAGCTTCTGTGTCTCTCTGTATCTCTTAACTCTTTCTGTCTGTCAATCTCAGTCTACTCTGGACTAGACTATGCTTCCTTTCTAGTCTATCTCTAGATCATGACCAATTCAGGTCACTTGGATCTCATTCATCACCTAACATTACTATTTCTATTCTCTAGGGCAGAGTGTTAGGTTACTATCTCTTTATGATGGAATCGCTCTATCTTGGAAACATTAACTTTTTATCTATTAGCCATCACATCTTTATCCTTAACTCATACGTTAGGCTTCTTTCTAGGCAAGTCTTTTGTAACATAGATAAAATTCTAATGATCATACAGAGGATATACTTTTGAACCTCTTCTTTAACTGATCTTCTGTATCTTAGTGTATCGTACTATCTAACTTGCCCGCACTCACTACTAAGCCTCTAACTGATAAACTTTAGTGAGGTTGGCATCTTATTCTTATCATCAAACCTACAGTCTATTTTACGCACCAGCCTCTCGACAGTTATTAGGAAAGTCTACAGTAGAATATCCCATAGATGTTTCTATGGACTCAAACATGCAGTCTGAAGGTCACGTAAAGATACAGCCTGAAGCCCAGTATACCCTAGATAAAGCTAAGTCTAGTGACTCTACACAATATAAGTTTGTTGGAGTGCCATCTAACCCTGATGTACGTTCTATTCCTCTAACGAGAAGATAGATTATGGCCGAGGAAGCTGAGTACTGGTACTAGATTATGGGTAGACCAGATATTGTTCCTCTTCCACCAGAGTTTAAGGACAGAGTTACTATGAGTAATATACCACAATCCCCTAATTCAGATATCCAGTCAGAGTTTATGACAGAACCTGTTCATTCCCAAAGTCTAGGAATATGTGGCTTTATAGAGAAGGATTAGTGTGATGTTCTTAGCCTTAGTCAACCCCAGCTTTCTTTGTTAAGATAGATAATGCCAACCATATCAGTTTCAAGAAAGCTGTGGAGAGTGAACTACTCAGTCTAGTTCAAGGAATGAATAGAAGTAAAGGTCAAGAGCTGTCAGTTTACTTAAAGTTCCTCAATACCGTATCAGGGATGATAAATAGATATGCAGTAGAGGGCATTAACCTAAATCAAGTTTATACTCTAGAGGACTGGCACGACATGATAGTAAGCCAAGTACTGCCATATACCCCTACATGGTATATAGAGCTAAGTGAGTATCTGACAAATAATCCGCCAGCTGATATTCAAGGGTGGCATATCCGTGTACAAAAGTATGTGCAGTCTATAATCCCTTAGAAAGAAATGTAGAAGTAGATGAGGGGTAATGTAAATAGGTAAAGTGAAAAGAAAATTAATTACTCATGTGTATGATGTTATGGTGTATCCCAAATATTTAATTGATATATATGTAATGTGTGTACAAATGTTATGGTAATATGGAATATGGATGTTTGTTGAACATGTATGTGAATATGTTCTCTGTTTAAGTATGATTATGATGTATGTATATGAATGCGCTTTAATGAATTTAAAGTCATCCAAAGACAAGAATTTTTATGAGCTACAAGGCTGTGATAGAAGATGACCTATAGTCGCGACGGAAGAATACATAGATGTTAAGCTGTGACATGTAACTCAAGATGGTCACAACTAAAAGTTACAGAGAACATGAGATGGCTAACAAGTACTTAGGTGGTGACTAAAATGCACAGAGACCTGATGATAAGAATATGATGCTGATCTCAGTGAAGTTTATCAGTTAGAGGCTTAGCAAAGAGTACAGGCAAGTTTGATAGTACGATACGCTGAGATACAGAAGATCAGTTAAAGAAGAGGCTCAAAAGTATATCCTCCTTATGGTTATCAGGAGTTGATCTATGTTACAAAAGACTTACCTAGAAAGAAGCCTAACGTATGACTTAAGGATAAAGATGTGATGGCTAATAGATGGAAAGTTAATGTTCCCAACGTAGAGGGATTCTATCATGAAGAGATAGTAACCTAACGCTCTGCCCTAGAGAGCAGAAATAGTAATATTAAGTGATGAATAAGATCCAAGCGATCTGAATTGGTCAGGATCTAGAGGCAGACCAGAAAAGAATCACAGTCTAGTCTAGAGTAGACTGAGACTGAGGGACATAAAGAGTTAAAATAATTAAGAGATACAGAAGTTACTCCATACGAGATGGAGAGTGATCCGCTCACTTGAGAAGTTTTTCTCAAAGAAGTTTAAAGGAAACATTCCTCTCAATTAGAGAGAGAGAGGTGAGCGTAGAGCTAAGGAAAGAGAACTCTTTTAATGGATACTAAATCGAGTTCATTTATATGAACCTTGAGGCTTAGTAAGAGTTACTTTCTCTCGCCTGTTAGTAATCCAGGAGGATGGGGGAAAACTTAAAGGTTTAAATGGCATAAAGATATGAGCCAGACCTTTCCTCAATTAGATTATAGGAAATAGGTAACTTAGTTAAGGATTATTGCTAGATTACGATGAGGCCAAGGACACATAAATCCTTCAGCCTAGAGACACAGAAGTCTTACAAGTGATAAGAGATGATATGATAGAATGAATATGACCTAATAAGGTAGCCATAGATTCAAAGATAAAGTGACTCCCCATTTCTTATGTAAGAAAGAGTAAAGAAGGATTGAGTCTATACCATAGTAAGAGGGTAAAGTGGTAACCTAAGTGAAATAAGTGAATGATTTAGGTTCCTGAATAAATGATCAGGACCTAGTGATTAAGTTAATGAAGGAACAGAATACTTTAAAGTCTACTTGGTTAATTATTTAATTGTAATGTGAGTATAAGGGATGTTGAGTAGGTGTATGTGATAGTGGTATGGCTTATGTTGCCATAAGATATGATGAGAAGTTGCATCTCCTTGCAGTTGTCATATGATGACATGCATGTTAGAGACTGCTTAAATGATTACATCTCCTTGCATATTATGCATGTTGAGTATGTTATGATCGATAAATACTCCCCTTTACACTACATGCAGGGTAGAGTAGATATGATGAGAAAGTTATGTTGCTCCCATGCCCTACGACATGCAATTAAATAACTAAACTTGGTACAGATGAAGCAACAGCAAAGGGCTAAATGAGATAGTTAGCTAGTTAAGTCCCAAAGAGTAGAAAGAGAAATTATGATCAAACAATGATAGTCAATGAGATAGAGAATGAGATTAAAGATGAGAATTAATAGTGAATCTGCAGATAAATGATTATGATATTCAGGATATATCCCTTCAGTAGGGGTAAAATATATGAATAGATGATGATGGACATGTGCATGATAGAGCCTGTGTAGCTCTCTGCAGTAATGGATAAAGTAAAGTTATAAAGATGAGAATGGTATATAAAGTTCCTGAGTGATAGAGGGAATGAGTCAATTCCTAATAGATAATATTGGCTTTTGTGATCATTTTTGGGGAATTATCTGTGGAGTTCACAACGATGTGGAAGTGACCAACCTTGTAACTTTGTCCATTGGTTTAAATCTTCCAGAGATGAGAATACAGTACAACAAAATCGTAGTAGATTCTGAAGGATTGTTGTTAGATCCTAGTATGTCTCCTAGAGAATATAATTCCAGGGTCACAATTAGATCCTGAATAGGCTAACGGTTGATCACAATAGATCCCGAGGGTCGCAATAGACCTAGCCTTGAGAAAGAAAGTATTGAGCCATAAGTACAGTATTTCTTTGGAAGGATGAAATGGATTTGAAAGATGAACGGTGATGTAGACGGATATGGCCAGATATGTCATGTTATGATATGAAAAGATATGAAATGAGAAATGCTATGAATAGTACGTAATGAAATATGTTATAAGAAGTATGTAATAAGAAGTACAATATGAGGTGGCTTTATAGTTAGCCCTATGAACGGATTGAGAGGCCCCCTTTTTGAAAGGGATAAGCTGTTTGAAGGTTAAACTATATATGAAAGAGCAAATGAGAGCTTTGAGAGCTTCTACTCCTTGCATAGAATGCCAGGCCTTATGTTACATTATATTACGTGATGTTTACAGAATATGCTAAAGCTCCAAATGTTAGAGCAGTGCAAGCTCTCAGTGTTAGAGCTGTGCAAGCTCCGAGTGTTAGAGCTATGCATATTATGAGAAGGAATGGTTGAGCTCTGATGTTAGAGCTTTGTATTCATGGGTAGGTATGCAGTCCTGCAATATGTTGGCCAGGCATTATGCATGTTAGAGTATGTGCTCCTATATGCTCCTATGTGCTCTTGTTTAGCAGTAGAGCAATAAAAGAAGGAATAATGATATAAGTCCTCTCTATGTATTATGATGAGCTATTAAAGATGATAAGAATGTATGATGATATGAGAATGAGAGTTAAAGTGTGCGGATGTTCAGAGAATTCCGCTAGATACCCATATAAGATATAAGTGATTGCACTAAGAAGTATGATGAATAGTTAGCAGAAACTCCACAATATAGTAATATTTGAAGGAGTTTGATATGAAAGAAATGGACACTACTCACAAGTCTAGTATGGTGGGAAGTCTATATGTAGATAGATGTATAGCGACTAAGTACGTAATAGAATGAACTGGAGTTCAACTCTAATTGAGTTGATTCAGAATAAAAGAATCACCATAGTAAAGATATGAAGAATTGTGGATATGAAAAGTACTCCATTAAGATGTTTATTTTAAAAGATAGATGCCCTAATTCTTAGTCATAAAGAGGACAAGGATAACTATCCAATATTGTTGACTAAGGTGCTAAGTAAATTTTGAGGACGAAATTTATTTTAAGGGGGGTAGAAACAAGATTTGGGCCAAAAGTGGTAATTTCTAAAAGTTAAGGGACTTAAATATAATTAAATAAAAAGTACAAGGGCAAAATTGTAATTATAGAAAGATCAGCCTGGAAAGGGTGATAACTGCCTGAAAGTTTTTCAGGCCCACATTTGTCATATCCTTACTTTTAACCTCAATTATACTTGATTAGAAGTGTTTGGAACCAATTACATGATCATTTGCTTTCAAAACATCCATTTCCAAAAGATTTGCTCTCGGGTACTGTTCACTTTTACTGTTCATTTGGTAATTCCAGAACATGTACCCTACTTTGAAAATTCATAATTAATTGTAGAAAAATCGAAATAACATGGTTCCAATTTCTAATGAAATATATTTCACATATCTTTGAGGGAAAAATATGAAACTGAGGTTTTCTTATCCCAATGAAATCAGTTTAATCGTTGAAAATCACTGTTCATTTGGTAAAATCTGGAAGTTCCAGTTTCTTTGCTTAACTTTAAAAATTCATTTCTCTTTGGTTACTTATCCAAATGAACTGTGTTACCTATGGATTTGAATATTTAGACATTATCTTTAAGCTCATAAAATTTTGTAGAAAAACGCGTTCATTTGGTATATGAAATCTTTGTGTAACCGTCACTGCCTCTCAGCACTTGTTTTACTCAATTCCAGATCTTACTTCCAACTTTGGAAACTCATAACAATTCAGATACTTATCCAAATGAGGCGTTCTTGGTGTTCATTTAAACCTCTGTGTCTTAAATTTAAGCAGCCCAAGTTTCAGATTAAAACTCGTTGATTTAGATGCCAAAAACATTGTCAAATCACCACGGCCTCAAAACAGGACTAGAGAAACATACACCATGCATACTAGCATATCATCCCATAGTGTCATGTAAGTCATGTAGCTTATTATACAAACTTATTCATCAACATTTATTCTCCTCCCTTGAAAAGATCCAGCACCTAAAACATAGTTATGCATGTGGAAGGAATGAGATTTCATGGAAATCCCAATAGCAAGTTACACAAACTATAATATCATGCATGGATAAATGTATGCTTAACATGTTATCATGAGATGGGAGCTACTTCATAATGGTACATAAGAAAACTCTAACATGCATATTGTCATGACATAACTTGCAAGGAGTTGCAATCATTCATACTTCATCATAACATGATGACATAAGCTCAAGCTCAACCAAACACCATAATCAACAAGCAAGCAAAACAATTAAACAAACATGAGTTATAGTTAGGTATCCTTGCTACCTCTTAGCTATCTTGGTCAAGACCTTCTTGAAGTGCTTTCCTTCCTTCACAAATGTCAAAACCTAGCCATTACAACATAATATCAAGTTACAACTCAACTTAAAACCAAATCCAAGACTAGGTTTTCACTAGCTCCCTTTCTTTCTCTAATTTATGTTTCCTACTTCCACCTTTCCAAAATAAATTCTCATGGTTCATTTCCACATAATTTTTCATGTAAAATCCAAATATGAAATCAGAATTTCCAAAATCAAAACATACGAATTGCTACAGTGCCAAATTGAAATGCATGCTCTTGTTTTCCAAAAATTCTCATTTTGATTCCAATGCTTCCAATACTTGTGCTCCTACTTTATCCCCACACAACTTTCCATTTTAAACTCATTGGAAGCATAAAAATCATGAAATTCCATCATATGAACAGTACCACATACAGTACCAGCAAGAACACAAAACCCTAAATCCAAACATACTTGAATTCACAAGCTTATACCACTTGATTCTACCTTGTTTAAGCTTGTCTAAACTATCCATAACATAAAACTCATATTTTAACCACATATGAGCAGAACTTCCAGCAGCAACCATAAGGGAAATATAGCATGAAAACCCCTTAAAACCATGAGCTAAATTGCTAGAACAAAGCTTAAGATCAAGGGAGATGATTACCTTGCTTGTTACTTCACTTTCGATGCTTCTTTCTTGGTTGAATGGAAATTTTGCAAGAGTTTCCCTATGGTTCACCATGTATGCCGAAGTGTTCTGAATAGGGGGTATTTATAGAGAAATTTGGGTTGAAATGGATGGCCAAGATTGATTTGGTTACTATTTGATCTAAAGGCTCACATTTAATCTTGGATTTTACTTTTTCTAAAAAGAATAATTATTACATCATGTGGGACAGCTCAAGAGGGTAAGGTGGCGTGCTGCCCATGCAAAGAACCTTCTGGAGAAATTCTAGTCCAATCCAGTACCGATCAGTGCAGTTTCACAACAACCGGACTGTGTTCTGTTCCTAATTTTTTATAATATACCAGGATATGTATTCTATCCTAGAAATTCATGTCTAGGCTTCTCATATCATTGAAAATATTATACTGAGTATTTATCTGCCATCCATCCCTTGGGAAATGACCAAAATACCCTTGGTGTCCTTTCCTGCACTGTACTAACCCTAAGGGCAAAATCGTCATTTCACCCCTCTTTATACTGGCTCATGGTGTATATGGGCTCTAAATAATCCTCTTTATACTATATGACACGTTTTTAGCCTGTCTAAAGTGACTAAAATGGCCTCTATCCACTACTGGTACAGTATGGGCATCCAGGGGCATTTTCATAATTTTGCACTTTTCCTGGACTGCTCTGGTCTCTGGCCCACATAACTGTCCTGTCACCTTAATGGGCTCATGATGGTGTCATTTGGGCCTTATTATGGGCTTATTGCCTATATGCCTTTATGGCCCAATTCACTGTACAACTCTCCCGATCATATTTATCGGGTATTTTATTTCACTGTAAAATCCCATATGGCTTCTACAGGATTCCTTTTTTGATTCTGTCAATTTTATAAATTCATATATTAAATATATGAATTTTCTATAAAGTCTCATCTAATTATGAGATCTCAAAAATACTGCAATAATTCCTTCTGACTTCAGGAATTTATATCAATTAATCGGGACCTCAAATCAAAATTCTGTGTTGCGTTAAACTGACCGGAATATTTTTGTCTATCTACTGGTAAAATTTGGGTCTGATATAATTCTGGGCATTTTTAGCCTGTTTTGGCTCAACTTTTCCACATTTACATTTAGGTCCCTTAACTTTTGAATAATTGCACTTTAGTCCCTAAACTTTTCATTAATTGCATTTAGGTCGCTCCTTTTTCTTATACTTTCACTTTTCACCTTCAAACTTTTAAATTTTCATTTGGGTCCCTATTCTTTCCTTAGTTATTAATCCTTCCCTTTCCTTTCACAATCTGATACAGTTTATTCCAAGAATCTTATATTCATTGCAGATAAACTGTACAGGTACATCAGGTCAAAAAAATTGGGGATATGACAACATTCCATCAGTAAATAGAGAAAGTTGCGCTGGTTAATCTGGCATGCTACAAAAATTTTATTAGGACTCCAGACAATAGAAAATTATATGATAGTCTAAAAGTTATTTGAAATTTTATCAAATTTCATGGACTTCAGATATAAGTGGGTAAATTACAGGAAAGTGTGTTGTACAGTGTCAGATGTGCTAGATCTGACATAACTGTGGAAGAAGTTCTGTATAAAAAGTTATTCTCAAAACAGTGAATTTTGATGGGAGTTTGATAACACCCGTGATCTGATAATGGAACTTATCGGTATGTGAGCCTGGATAGAATAAGATCATATGACCTCATATATAGGCCCATGATGACGCCAAGAAGGGCCCAAAACCCAGGGTACCAGTTCATCAGTAGAAGGGGCCAGTGTCCAGAAAAAGTGCGAAATTATGAAAATGCCCCTAGATGCCCAGATTGTACCAGAGATGGATGAAGGGCATTTTGATTACCTAGGACAGGCTAAAAACATGGCACATGGTATAAATATGATTAGTTGAGTTTTCTCTAAGGGGTTGTGCTGCCCAAAAACCTTCAATGAAAGGGGGAAGAAGAAATTAAAGTTAGAAACATGTGATTGAACCTTAAACAAGGTAGTTAAGTAGTTGGTTGTTGAATCAAATTGATATTCTTGACTTTGCCATGGTATGCCCTGTTTGGTATGCACTATTCATGAGGGAAGGAATTCGAATTTCAATAATTTAATGCTTCCATTAAGTTTATATGATGATTTTGTGTAGGATTAGAACGGTTTTGAACCTTGGAAACATTAAAATCTCAAGGTTGTAGGCTTTAAGATTCCTCACGGTTACTGCTCACTCGCATGAACAGTGATTGGAATTTCATAATTTTGATACTTCCAATGGTTTTAAAATGAAATATTGTGTGGGGTAAAGTGAAGACATCAATTGATTCAAAGACCAAGTCTATTGGTTAAGATTAAGAAAAGTTAATGAGATTAATGTTCAAGAAGATGTTATGTTAGTTAAAGTGAGTTTAATGCTCAAGGAAGTTAGATTGTAATGGATGAATGATTATGTAATGTTAGGAATTGATTGGTATGCTCCAAGAGAGGCAGCCACATGTTCAAGGAAAGTGAGAAGAAAGAAGCAAGTTAAGGTGAAAGAAGGTCAAGTGCTCAAGGTAGTAAACTTATCCTAAACTTGTATGCATTGAATGTTATGCTTGATTGTGCTATGGCTTGATTGAATTGTGTTGCCTATGTTCTTATGTATGAATCCCTGTTTATATGTTTACTTTGGCCAATTGTATTTCATATGTAACATGGAAGCATGCACATGACACAATAGTAACACTTTCACAAACAAGTACAAGTAGTTACATTAATGCATGCATTGTTTAGTACCGTTTGCTACTGAGATTTCCCCCAAAATCTCATCCCTTTCCATGTAATCCCAATCCCACAGGTTTATGAATGATGAAAGAGGATGATGAAGCATGAAGAAAACTAGGAATTGGATAGTATATATGTTATATGAATGTGTAATGTTGCTGTATGACCAATGTAAGCAGTGATGGTCATGATGTAATGAAAAATAGTAAATGATGGAATAACTGTGTAAACTTTTACAGACATTTAGATGACATTCCAAGCTTCGTTTTGACACCAAGAATGCTTTATTTGAATGTCTATACAAAGAGAACTGATTTTCCAAAGTAAGGGACCAGAATCTGTTTCTAGGATTTTTGACCAAATGAACAGTAAATTTTGGCAAATAAACTGTATTAATTGGCTAATCATTTGGTCTAGAAATTATTTTTTCCCACAAAGTTAAAGTTGTTATCTTCACATGGCTTTTTAAACCACTTCATTTTGAGTTTTCTAGAATTAGTTATGATTTTTCAAAGTTCATTACAAAATCTGGACTACCATATGAACAGTAACCCGTGAAGGAGAAAAATTCCAGATTTGGCTAATGAACTTCTAAGGTATTGTAAGTGGTTCTAAATTCTACTGAATGGTCCCTAAGACATATGAAAGTAAGGATGTTACATTTTGGTATCAAAGCAAGTTATGAGATGGCTAAGATTCTTTACCATGATTGGGGGTTCTCACTGCGTGAGAGTGGGACGAAGTGTTGGTTCTTATCCCGACATGGCTAACCGGCTTCACCACCGGGAGGTTGCATTGCAGTCGAGAGAATGGTGCGTAAAACTTGCATCTGAGGCACCTTATGTAGTCCCAAGAAGGACTCTACATTTATCATCTCATCATGGGCACATGGTATAAATATGATTAGTTGAGCCTAGATACACCCTGAGGCAGTATAAAGAGGGGTAAAATGACGATTATGCCCTTAGGGTCAATATATTGTAAGAAAGGACACCAAGGATATTTTGGTCATTTCCCAAGGAATGGATGGTAGATAAATACTTAATATAATCATGTCAAGGGTATAAGAAGGCTAGACATAGATTTCTAAGACAGAATACATATCCTGGTGTATTATAGAAAAAATCAGAATAGAAAACAGTCCAGTTGTTGTGAAACTGCTCCGATCGGTACTGGATTGGACTGAATTTTTTCCAAAAGCTTCCTTACACTATGAGCACGCCACCTAGCCCTCTTAGGTGTCCTACGAGCACTCCCACGTGATGTCATAATTATTCTTTTATGAAAAAGTAAAATCCAAGATTAAATGTGAGCCTTTAGATCAAATAGTAACCAAATCAATCTTGGCCATTGGTTTTTCTTAGATTTTGGCTATAAATACCCCCTCATTCTGCCCAAAACCCTGGCCTTATGATACCTTGGGGAAACTCTTGCAAAATGAAAACTCAAGCCAAGACAAAGAAGATTCAAGGTTCCAAAGTTTAAGCAAGCTAGAGATTAAAGGTAAGCAATCTATCCTAACTTATTTTCCTTTGATTTGGGAGCTTGAATTTAGGGTTTTCATGGGAGAAAATTTGAGTTTTATCTAAGGTAAGGTGCTGCCCAAAAACCTTAGATAAAAGGGGAAAGAAGAAATTAAAGTTAGAAACATATGATTGAAGCTTAATCAAGCTAGTTGAGTGATTGGTTATTGAACAGTGTTGATATTGTTGACTTTGCCAAGAGTGAACATGTTCGGTATGCACTGTTCATGAGGGAAGGAAATTGAATTTCAATGATTTAATGCTTCCATTGAATTTAGATGATGATTTTGTGTAGGATAGGAAGGGTTTTGAACCTTGAAAGCATTGAAATTCCAAGATTATAGTTTTTGAAACCCTTCTCTATTACTGTTCATGCGCATGAACAGTGATTGAATTTCATGATTTTGCTGCTTCCAATGGTTTTAAAATGAAAATTTGTGTGGGATAAAGTAGAGAAACAAGTATGGGAAGCATTGGAATCAAAATGAGAATTTTTGAAAGAATTGAGTGCAGTTTTAGTTCTGTACAGCATGTGATGAAGGAGCTGGAATTTCATGATTCTAAGCTCATAAATGGATTCAAAAGAGGAAATTGTTTAGGGTAAAGTCAAGACATCAATTGATTCAAAGACCAAGTCCAGTAGTTAAGATTAAGGAAAGTTAATGGGCTTAAGGTTCAAGAAGAAGTATTGTTAGTTAAAGTGAGTTTAATGCTCAAGGAAGTTAGATTGTGATGAATGAATGATTATGTGATGTTAGGAATTGATTGGTATGCTCCAAGAGAGGCAGCCACATGTTCAAGGAAAGTGAGAAGAAGGAAGCAAAATAAGGAGAAAGAAAGTCAAGTGCTCAAGGTAGTAAACTTATCATAAACTTGTATGCATTGAATGTTATGCTTGATTGTGCTATGGCTTGATTGAATTGTGTTGCCTATGTTCTTATGTATGAAGCCCTGTTTATATGTTTACCTTGGCCAATTGTATTTCATATGTAACATGGAAGCATGCACATGACACAATAGTAACACTTTCACAAACAAGCACAAGTAGTTACATTAATGCATGCATTGTTTAGTACCGTTTGCTACTGAGATTTCCCCCAAAATCTCATCCCTTTCCATGTAATCCCAATCTCACAGGTTTATGAATGATGAAAGAGGATGATGAAGCATGAAGAAAACTAGGAATTGGATAGTATATATGTTATATGAATGTGTAATGTTGCTGTATGACCAATGTAAGCAGTGATGGTCATGATGTAATGAAAAATAGTAAATGATGGAATAACTGTGTAAACTTTTACAGACATTTAGATGACATTCCAAGCTTTGTTTTGACACCAAGAATGCTTTATTTGAATGTCTGTACAAAGAGAATTGATTTTCCAAAATAACGGACCATAATTTATTTCCAGGATTTTTGACCAAATGAACAGTAAATTTTGAATCATATCAAACTTAAATGCTACTAAATAAGATATTTATGATATTTATATAAGAAGTTTCTGGCATGATATAAGATATTTCCTAAACCCTAACCTTAAAAAGTAAGTGTTTTGTTAAGTTATGGTATTTATTGGGATAATTAGCATTGCTTAATTAAGCAAATATTGTAGAAGTATATATAAGATTTCATAAAGTTAAGTCAGAGGCTTCAGTTAATAAGGGAGACCTCAGGCCAGTTGTTATGTATGAACATGGTGTACATCCAGACACTGATCATCTCTCAAACAATTAAGAGAGTTCAGATGAGAGTATGGGAGATCAGTCAGGAAAGTCTATAGTAGATTGTCCCATAGATGTTTTTGAGGAATCAAATCTGCAGTTTAGAGGTCACGTAGAGATACAGCCTGAAGCCTAGTATACCCCAGATAATGCTGATTCTAGTGACTTTACACAGTTTGAGTTTGTTGGAGTGCCATTGAACCCTGATGTACGTTCTATTTCTCCAATGAGAGGACAGATTATAGCCGAGGAAGCTGAGTATTGGTACTAGATTATGGATAGACCAGATATTATTCCTCCTCAACCAGAGTTTGAGGATAGAGTTACTATAAGTAAGATACCACAGTCCCCTAATTCAGATATCCAGTCAGAGTTTTTGACAGAACCTGTTCATTCTCAAAATCCAAGAATATCTGACTTCATGGAGAAAGATTAGTGGGATGTTCCTGGTCCTAGTCAAACCCAACTTTCTTTCTTAAAGATAGATAACGTGGACCATATTGGTTTGAAGAAAGTTATGGAGAGTGAATTACCCAGTCTGGGTTAAGGGATAGACAGAAGTAGAGATTAAGAACAGTCAGTTATCTACAGTTCCTCAATGCCGTAGCATGGATGATAAACAGACGTATAGTAAAAGGCATTAACCTAATATACTTTAGAGGATCGATATGAGATGATAGTAAGTCAAGTATCATGAGACTAAAGATGCCAACCTCACTGAAGTCTATCAGTTAGAGATTCAGTACAGAGTATAGGCAAGTTACGTAGTACGAAGCACTAAGATACAGAAGATCAGCTAAAGAAAAGGTTCAAAAGTAGATCCTCCTTATGATCATTAGGAGCTGATCTATATTACGAAAGACTTACCTAGAAATAAGCCTAATGTATGACTTAAGGATAAAGATGTGATGGCTAATAGATTGAAAGTTAATGTTCTCAATGAAGAGGGATTCCATCACGAAGAGATCGTAACCTATCGCTCTACCCTAGAGAACAAAAATAGTAATGTTAGATGATGAATGAGATCTAAGTGACTTAAATTAGTCAGGATTTAAAGATAGACCATAAAGGAATCACAGTCTAATCCATAGTAGACTAAGACTGATAGACAGAAAGAGTTAAGAGATACAGAGAGGCACGTAAGTTACTTCATATGAGATGGATAATGATCCGCTCACTTGAGAAGTTTTTCTCAAAAAGTTTAAAAGAAGCATTCCTCTCAATTAGAGAGAGGTGAGCATGAAGTTAAGGGTGAGAGCAAAGGAAAGAGAACCCTTTTGATGGATACTTAATCAAGTTCAATCATATAAACCTTGAGGCTTAATAAGAGTTACTTTCTTGCCTATTAGTAATCTAGGAGGATAAGGGAAAACTTAAAAGTTTGAATGGCATAAAGATATGAGCCAGACCTTTCCTCAGTTAGCTGATAGGAAATAGCTAACTTAGTTATGGATTACTGCTAGATTGCGATGAAGCCAAGGACACATAAATCCTTCAGCCGAGAGACACAGAAGTCTTACAAGCGATAAGAGATGATATGATAGAATGAATATGACCTAGCAAGGTAGCCACAGATTCAAAGATAAAGTGACTCTCCATTTCTTATGTAAGAAAGAGTAAAGAAGGGTTGAGTCTATACCCTAGTAAGAGGGTAAAGTGGCAACTTAAGTGAAACAAGTAAATGATTCAGGTTCCTGAATAAATGATTAGGACATAGTGATTAAGGTAATAAAGGAACAGAATACTTTAAAGTCTACTTGGTTAATTGTTTAATTGCAATATGAGTATAAGGGATGGTTGAGCATATGTATGTGATAGTGGTATGGCTTATGTTGCCATAAGATATGATGAGAGGTTACATTTCCTTGCAGTTGTTATATGATGACACTCATGTTAGAGAATGCTTAAATAATTTCATCTCCTTGCATGTTACGCATGTTGAGTGTGCTATGATGAATGAATACTCCCCTTTACATTACATGCAGGGTAGAGTAGATATGATGAGAAAGTTATGTTGCTCCCATGCCGTACGACATGCAATAGAGCTAGATTGCTCTTGCGATAGAGTAAGATTACTTTGGCAATGAAACCAAGAGATGGACAACATAGCTCATGTAGAGTAATATTCTTCAGATAAGATGAATAGATGATGATAGACATATGCATGGTAGAGCCTGTGTAGTTCTCTACAGTAATGGATCTAGTGAGTTATAAAGTATGAGAATGATCTGAGAAGTTCCTGAGTGATAGAAGAAATGAGCAAAGTCCTAACAGATAATATTGGCTTCTGTGATCATTTTTGGGGAATTATATGTGGAGTTAACAACTATGTAGAAGTGATTAACCTTGTAACTTTGTCCGTTGGTTAAGTCTTCCAAAGATGATAATACAGTACAATGGAATCGTAGTAGATTCCAGAGGATTGCAGTTAGATCTTAGTATGGCTCCTAGAGAATATAATTCTAGGGTCACAGTTAGATCCTGAAGAGGCTTACGGTTGATCGCAGTAGATCCCAAGGGTCACAGTAGACCTGGCCTAGAGAGAGAAAGTATTGAGCCAAAAGTACAGTATGCCTTTGAAAGGACGAATACCAAGGAAAAGTTAAGGTGAAAAAGCTTCACAAGTTGGTTAGCTCCTAACAGAGAGAGTACCCATGATATCATATAGCCTTATTACTATTAGGGACTGAACTCAAAATCTTCTTACACGTACAGGAACTCAGTGATCAAAATTAAAGTTGTTAATCCTAAGTCCCAAGGATGTATAAGAATATTTCATAAGATATGAGAAATGGTCAAATGAGAATAAAGAGATCCTTATGATAAGATTACAAATACTCAAATTAAAGGTAAGTAGATCCTCCAGATGAGGATAAAGAGATAAGGCTAGATAGACCCAATAGAGATAGCGTAAGATGGATTTAAGATAATAGAGTGCCAGGGATGGAGCCTATAAGCACCAGTGCTTCAGATTTATATCTGCATATTTCAGTTAAGCGTGCTCAGGTAATGATGGGTGATCCCCTGGGAAGTGATAGGAAAGGTGTAAATGCCATAGAAATTTGGTATATGTACACAGAGTTATGTAAGATGATAGAAAAGCTATGGAAAGTTAGAAAGGGTTATGAAAAGAAAGAGAATAGAACCCTTATGTCAAGTCTAAATGAAATGGATTTGAAAGATGAACTATGATATAGCTAGATTTGACTAGCTACGCCATTTTATGTCATGAAAGATATGAAATGAGAAGATATGCCTTGAGAAGTGGCTGTATAGCTAGCTTTGTAAACAGATAGAAAGGCTTCCGTTCAGGAAAAGATAAGAAGTTTGAATGATGAACTATATGTGAAAGAGCAAATAAGAGCTTTGAGAGCTTCAACTCCTTGCATGGAATGCCAGGCCTTATGTTACGTTATATTATGTGATGTTTATAGAATATGCTAAAGTTCCGAATGTTAGAGTAGTGCAAGCTCTGAGTGTTAGAGCTGTGCAAGCTCCGAGTGTTAAAGTTGTGCATATTCAGAGAAGGAATGCTTGAGCTCTGATGTTAGAGCTTTGCATTCATGGGCAGGTATGTAGTCCTACAATATGCTGGCCAGGCATTATGCATGTTAGAGTATGTGCTCCTATATGCTCCTATGTGCTCATATTTAGTAGTAGAGCCATGAAAGAAAGAATAATGATATAAGTCCTCTCTCTGTATTATGATGAGTTTTTAAAGATGATAAGAATGTATGATGATATGAGAATGAGAGTTAAAGTGTGCGGATATTTAGAGAATTTCGCTAGATACTCAGATGAGAAAGAAGTGATTGTACTAAAAAGTAATATGAGTTGTTAATAGAAACTCCAGAATATTGTAGTATTCGAAGGAGTTTGATATGGAAGAAATGGACACTACTCACAAGTCTAGTATGGTGAGAAGTCCATATGCAGATAGATGCGTAGCAAGAAAGTAACAGAATGAACTAGAGTTCAACTCTGATTGAGTTGATTCAGGCAGAAGAATGGTCATAACGAAGATATGAAGATCTGCGGATATGTAAAGTACTCAACAAAGATGTCAAGATAGAAGATAAGAGATAAATACCCCATTCTTGATTAAGGTGTTAAGTAAATTTTGAGGACGAAATTTATTTTAAGGGGGTAGAAATGTCATATCCTAATTTTTCCCTATCCGTATAGTACTGATAGTGGAAAGAGGTTTGGAAAGGATTATGGTGAAGATCAGAAGAAATAATAAAGGTTAGATAAGTCTTGAAGAAAGAGAAGGATCTAAACAAAAATTGGAAAAGGTTACAGGCCAAAAGTTAAAGTAGAAACAAGATTTGGGCCAAAAGTGGTAATTTTCAAAAGTTAAGGGACTTAAATGTAATTAAGTAAAAAGTTCAAGGGCAAAATTGTAATTATAGAAAGATCAGCTCGAAAAGGGTTATCCCTGCCCAAAAGTTTTTCAGTCCCACATTTCATCAGTAAATAAAGGAAGTTACGCTGGTTAATCTGGCATGATACAGAAATTTTATTAGGACTTTAGACAACAGAAAATTATCTGATAGTCTAAAAGTTATTTGAAATTTTATCAGATTTCATGGACTTTATATGTAAGTGGGAAAATTACAGCAAAATATACGCTACAGTGTCAGATGTCCTGGATCTAACAGAATTCCAGAAGAAGTTCTGTATAAAAAGTTATTCACATATTAATGAATTTTAACGGGAGTTTGATAACACCCGTGATCCGATAATGGAATTTATCGGTATGTAAGCCTAGATAGAATGAGATCATATGATCTCATATATAGGACCATTATGACACCAAGAAGGGCCCAAAACTAAGGGTACCAGTTCATCAATAGAAGGGCCAGTGTCCTGAAAAAAGTGCAAAATTATGAAAATACCCCTGGATGCCCATATTATACCAGAGATGGATGAAGGGCATTTTTGTCACCTGGGATAGGCTAAAAACGTGGTACATGGTATAAATATTATTAGTTGAGCCCAGATACACCCTGAGGCGGTATAAAGAGGGGTAAAATGACGATTATACCCTTAGGGTCAATATAGTGTAAGAAAAAACACCAAGGGTATTTTGGTCATTTTCCAAGGAATGGATGGCAGACTCAATATAACCATGTCAAGGGTATGAGAAGCCTAGACATTGATTTCCAGGATAGAATACATATCCTGGTATATTATAGAAAAATTCAGAACAGAAAACAGTCCGATTGTTGTGAAACTGCTCCGATCAGGACCGGATTGGACTGGAATTTTTCCAAAAGTTTCCTTAAACTATGAGCACTCTACCTAGCCCTCTTAGGTGTCCCATGAGATCTCCCACATGATGTCATAATTATTCTTTTGGCTACAAATACCCCCTCATTCTTCCCAAAACCGTGGCCTTGTGATACCTTGGGGAAACTCTTGCAACATGAAAACTCAAGCCAAGACAAAGAAGATTCAAGGTTCCAAAGTTCAAGCAAACTAGAGATTAAAGGTAAGCAATCTATCCTATCTTATTTTCCTTTGATTTGGGAGATTGAACTTAGGGTTTTCATGGGAGAAAAGTTGATTTTTCTTTAAAGGGTTGTACTGCCCAACAACCTTAGATGAAAGGGGAAAGAAGAAATTAAAGTTAGAAACATATGATTGAAGCTTAAACAAGCTAATTAAGAGATTGGTTGTTGAATCAGGTTGATATTATTGACTTTGCCTTAATGTAACCTGTTCGGCATGCACTGTTCATGAGTGAAGGAAATTGAATTTCAATTATTTAATGCTTCCATTGAATTTAGATGATGATTTTGTGTAGGATTGGAAAGGTTTTGAACCTTGAAAGCATTGAAATTCCAAAATAATAGTTTTTGAAATCCTTCTCTGTTACTGTTCACTCACATGAAAAGTGATTGGAATTTCATGATTTTAATGCTTCCAATGGTTTTAAAATGAAAAGTTGTGTGGGATAAAGTAGAGAAATATATATGGGAAGCATTGGAATCAAAATGAGAATTTTTGAAAGAATTAAGTACAATTTCGGTTCTGTACAGCATGTGATGAAGAGGCTGGAATTTCATGATTCTAAGCTCATAAATGGATTCTATAACATCCTCACTTTTCATACATCTTAGGGACCAAACAGTAGCATCTGGAACCACTTCCAAGGCTGTTGAAATCAAATTACTCAATCTGGAATTTTACTCTAGCGAGTACTGTTCACGGCACGAATTCCAGAGAAGTGACCTGACTTCGAAAAATCATAACTAATTCTATAAAAATCGGAATGGAGTGGTTCAAATTGCTACATGAAGCTAACATAATACTCTTTCAGGGAAAAATGACTCGTTGACCACGCCTTGACCAGGTCAACGTCAGTCAACGTCCGTAATTCACTGTTCATCCAGCGTCCTGTCCCTGATTCCAGCATTCTGGTCCCAACTTTGAAAAATCATATCTTTATGTGTAGACATCCAAATGATACGTTCTATATATCAAATCGAAGCTTGGCATGTCTACTATTTAATGGTAAAATATCATACATTTATTAAATCATTTACTATTTATAATTACAGCTCAAATATCACTGCCTCCATCACGAGTTACTGTTCATAGTGATAATTTCCAGCAATTATACATACATGAATCACATATCAATCATGCTAAGTAATTAATATCTCTTCATGCATCTTTATCTCCTCCATCTTGAGAAGACCTGCTGTAATTGGATTGATATGGAAGGGTGAGATTTCTGGGGAAATCTCAGTAGCAAACAGCACTAAACAATGTATGCATTAATGTGAATACTTGTGCTTGCTTGTGAAAGTGTTAGCATCATGTCATGTGCATGCTTCCATGTTACATATGAAATACAATTGGCCAAAGTAATCATAGGAACAGAGCTTCATACATAGGCACATATTCAACACAATTCAACAAAGCCATAGCACATCAAGCATAACATTCAATGCATACAAGTTTAGGATTAGTTTACTACCTGACATGTAGCTTTTCCTTCTAGCTCTTAGCCTTTGCCCTAAGGTTCATTCTTTCCATAGGTTAGAGCCTATACATAGCATAATAATATCTTCATTATTATTCTATCAGCATAGCTCTATTTAACTCATACATAGCTCAAGGGTAATATCCTTAATCTGACATTCCCCTGGCTTTCTCTCTACCTTTAGCTACCTTTATTAATAGAGATATTTCTCTATTCTAACCACTAAGAGAAATCCTATACTTTATTAGAGAAGGGACTAGATAACTTTATTACCTCATTCCTAAGCTTTGCCCAGTCCCTCAGCTCCTTAGACTGCTCCTGGCTCCACCAGAACTCCTTCCTTCCTTTCCTTTCTTTCTTTCCTTCTCTCTTTCTCTCTTTCTCTCTTCTTTCTCTTCCTTTTCTTGCTAGATCCGTGGTGTGACTTGAAATGGGAGGGGAGTTGCCTATTTATAGGTGAGAGGAGGTGGAATGAATGGCCCAGATTGATTCACAATGAATGGCTCATATTGCTTGCTTCCTCAAGAAGCTTTGCCTGCATCATCATGATGACATCACCCTCCTTGCTGACTCACCACTCATGACATCATCTAGGACACCTCAAGGGACACCTAAGGGGTATATGTGGCGAAATGTGGGGCCCTTGGGACACCTCACCAGCTGAGTCAGCCTTTCCAGAGAGTTCCAGAGTCTTTTCCCTGAATGGACGGCCGAGATCGTGCCACGTGTCCTCTTGCTTTTTCTCCTTTTTCTATAATCATGCCATGTGTCCTTTGCTTTTCCTCTTTTACTATAATCATGCCATGTGGCACATTGTGGGCCCCATTTATGTCCTCTCATGATTCCAGATCACTTTACCCAGTTCTATCTTGGACCGGGTCACTTTACTTTATTGAAAAAGCACTAAAACATTATTTTAATGCCTCTTGGGCCCACTTTACTCTTGGGATACGTTTTTGGGCCTTTAAATATCAACTTGGGTTTCTAACCAAGCCCAAGCACTCTGGTGACTCGGTTCCCAAGGAAAATCCTTAGTAAATTACCATAATGCCCTTACTACCTCTTTAGTACTTATAGGGGCACTATTGTCTTTCCATACCTTACCAGAGTATCTCTTGACCCTAGTCAACTATCCAAATACCCTTTCTTGACCGTCTAACCTTAGTCTAATGATCATAACGCCCTTCGTCTGACTCTAACTCAATGACACAACACAGTGGCATACCTTCAGTGGCATTTTCGTAATTCTTCATTTTTCTCGGTCTTTATTAGCCCTGGCCCATATATTTATCTGAAAATATCATTGGGCCTATAAGGTTCCATTCTGGACCCTCTGTATGATCCCCTATCTTCATGGGTTCAATTCCCGAGAAATTCCCCCGAAACCTATTTATCGGGTCTTTTGATCCACTGTAAATTCTGTAGTAAATTCTACAGAACTCCTTTTTGAGCTCTGTCAGTTTCAGAAATTCTTATATTAATTATAGGAATTTACTGCCACATTTCATCTGATTCTGAGGTCTAGAGCATACTGTATTAATTTTTCTTTTCTTTAGAAATTAATATAAATCTTTCATGACCTCTTATCAGAACTTTGTGTTGCATCACACTGATCAACATAATTTTCTCTATTTACTGAGACCTCTGCTCAATAGGGTCTGGTAGCATCCCTTTTTCAGGCTATATACTGGGCTTCTAAGCCTAAAAATTGGGATATGACATTTCTCCTCCCCTTAAATAAATTTCGTCCTCGAAATTTCAGGGCTAAATCTCTATTCATCCTTCGATGAAGAGTTCCTTTGAGGAGAATGTCCCTTTCTTCCATACTAAACTTTCTCATATACTCCTATATTCTGGAGTTTTTGTTGACTACTCATCATGATTCTTAGTGCAGTCACTTATTACTCATCTGAGTATTCAGCGGAATTCTCTAAATATCCGCAAAACTTCATCTCTCATTCTCATATTATCATATGCTTTTATCATCTTTACTAACTCATCATAATACAGAGAGAGGACTTATATCATTATTCTTTCTTTTGTTGCTCTACTGCTAAACAAGAGCACATAATAGCATATAGGAGCATATAGGAGCACATACTCTAACATGCATAATGCCCGGCTAGCATGCTGCAGGACTACATACCTGCTCATGAATGCAAAGCTCTAACAGCGGAGCTCAAGCATTCCTTCTCTTAATATGCACAGCTCTAACACTCGGAGCTTGCACAACTCTATCACATAGAGCTTGCACTGCTCTAACATTCAGAGCTTTAGCATATTTTACAAATATAACATAACATAGCATAACATAATGCCTGGCATTTCATGCAAGGAGTGAAAGCTCTTAAAGCTCTCATTTGCTCTTTCACACGTATATTAACATTCAAACATCTTTTCTCTTTCAAAATCAGAGTCTCTCAATCTGTTTATAGGGCTAGCTATAAAGCCACTTCATGTTATACTTCTTAACACATACTTTTCATATCTTTCATGGCATATCTCATCACGTATCTTTTATGTCATATCACGGCATATCCGGCCAAATCTGGCTATATCATAGTCATCTTTCAAATCCATTTCATTTGGACTTGACATAAGGGTTCTAGTCTCTTTCTGTTCACAACCCTTTCAACTTTTCATAACTCTTTCTATAATTCTGTGTACATATGTGCCAATCTCTTGTGGCATTCATACCTCTTCCATTACTTCCCAGGGGGTCACCCATCATTGGGCTACTCTTGCCTGAGCACACTTAACTGAAATGTGTCGATATAAATCTGAAGCACAGATGCTCACAGGCTCTAACCCTGGTACTCTACTATCTTAGACCCAGCTTATGTTATCTCTCTTAGGTCTATCTGTTCTTCTTATCTCTTTACCTGGAGGATTTATCTATCTTTTATTCTTATAGTAAGGATCTCTTTATTTGACCCTTTCTCATATCTTATGAGATTTGCTCATAACTCCTTGGTACTCAGGATTAATAACTTTAACTTTGATCACTCAGTTCCTGTACGTGTAAGGAGATTTTGAGTTTAGTCCCTGATAGTAATAAGGCTATCTAACATCATGGGTACTCTCTCTGTTAGGAGCTAACCAACTTGTGAAGCTTCTGTACCTTAACTTTTCCTTGGTATTCATCCTTCCAAAGACATACGGTACTTATGGCTCAATACTTTTCTCTCTCTAGGCCAGGTCTACTGTGACCCTCGGGATCTACTGTGATCAACCGTAAGCCTCTTCAGGATCTAACTGCGACCCTGGAATTCTACTTTCTGGGAGCCATACTAGGATCTAACTGCAATCCTCCAGAATCTACTGCGATTCTATTGTACTGTATTCTCATCTTTGGAAGACTTAAACTAACGGACAAAGTTACAAGGTTAATCACTTCCACATAGTTGTTAACTCAACAGATAATTCCCCTAAAATTATCACATAAGCCAATATTATCTATCAGGTCTTTACTCATTTCCTCTATCACTTAGGAACTTCTCATATAATTCTCATCTTTCATAGCTTTACTATATCCTTTACTGCAGAGAGCTACACAGGCTCTACCATGCACATATCTATCATCATCTATTCGTCTCATCAGAGGGACCTTACTCTATCTGAGCTATACTGTCCCATCTCTTGGCTTTATTTCAAAAGCAATCATTTTCTATCGCAAGAGCAATCTAGCTCTGTTGCAACAATACTAACTTATGTCTTTACTGCTCTTTCTTAGAGCTATATCATCTTTCATAAATGCTTCTCATTTCATTTCATTTTCATCACTCATATATCTTACCCTTGAAGGGATATATCCTGAGTATCGTAATCATCTATCTGTAGATTCACTATTAATCATCATCTTAATCTTATTGCCTATCATTGTCTGATCATATTGTCCAGATCCCAAACATTCATTTAGGAATCGGAAATAACTATTTATCTGACTTAGGTTGCCACATTACCCTCTTACTAGGGTATAGACTCAACCCTTCATTACCCTTTCTTACATAGGGAACAGGAGAGTCACTTTATCTTTAAAAATGTGGCTAGCTTTCTCTTTATCAGTCTTAGTCTATTCTAGATTAGACTGTGGTTCCTTTATCTTGGGAACATCAGCGGCCCATCTTGTCTCTAACTTTAGGCCATGTACTAGGATTATTCCTAGGCAAGCCTCATTCTAACTTTTAATTCTTTTGTTCAGAAAACACTAGCTGAACAAATTCTTTCGTAACGTAGATCTATTCACATAGAGGATCTACTTCTGAACATCATCTAACCTTTCATATCTTAATTTATATTATCTGGCTTGATTATACTTTATACCAATCCTCTAGTTGACAAACTTCAACGAGGTTGGTATCTTTATTATAACTGTAACATCTGGTAGCTTCCCTTGACCTAGGACTGGTCAGCTTCTATCTCTACTCATAAAGGAAACTGCTCCCCATATGTTATCCTGCTTAGTCTAACCACATCGTGCTAAGAAACACGAGACCTCGGCGGTAACGGCTGACTAAGACTAGCCACTTCCTTGAAGATCGCCTCGTACCGCTGTAAGTTATGGGGTACTATTATATCTGTCTGGGTGTCACTATCTCTTGTTCAAATCATTCTCTAGGTAGTGAACACCATCCCCATATCTCATACTAGGGAGGAAACCTCTGTAGTTCACATCTCTAACTTGTTTTAAGGGGTTAGTTTATCTATTCCAGAGCATCACTGAGCCAGAACCTTCTGTTCTGTGCCAGAATCTTATGCTCTGATACCAAATTTAACATCCTCACTTTTCATACATCTTAGGGACCAAACAGTAGCATCTGGAACCACTTCCAAGGCTGTTGAAATCAAATTACTCAATCTGGAATTTTACTCTAGCGAGTACTGTTCACGGCACGAATTCCAGAGAAGTGACCTGACTTCGAAAAATCATAACTAATTCTATAAAAATCGGAATGGAGTGGTTCAAATTGCTACATGAAGCTAACATAATACTCTTTCAGGGAAAAATGACTCGTTGACCACGCCTTGACCAGGTCAACGTCAGTCAACGTCCGTAATTCACTGTTCATCCAGCGTCCTGTCCCTGATTCCAGCATTCTGGTCCCAACTTTGAAAAATCATATCTTTATGTGTAGACATCCAAATGATACGTTCTATATATCAAATCGAAGCTTGGCATGTCTACTATTTAATGGTAAAATACCATACATTTATTAAATCATTTACTATTTATAATTACAGCTCAAATATCACTGCCTCCATCACGAGTTACTGTTCATAGTGATAATTTCCAGCAATTATACATACATGAATCACATATCAATCATGCTAAGTAATTAATATCTCTTCATGCATCTTTATCTCCTCCATCTTGAGAAGACCTGCTGTAATTGGATTGATATGGAAGGGTGAGATTTCTGGGGAAATCTCAGTAGCAAACAGCACTAAACAATGTATGCATTAATGTGAATACTTGTGCTTGCTTGTGAAAGTGTTAGCATCATGTCATGTGCATGCTTCCATGTTACATATGAAATACAATTGGCCAAAGTAATCATAGGAACAGAGCTTCATACATAGGCACATATTCAACACAATTCAACAAAGCCATAGCACATCAAGCATAACATTCAATGCATACAAGTTTAGGATTAGTTTACTACCTGACATGTAGCTTTTCCTTCTAGCTCTTAGCCTTTGCCCTAAGGTTCATTCTTTCCATAGGTTAGAGCCTATACATAGCATAATAATATCTTCATTATTATTCTATCAGCATAGCTCTATTTAACTCATACATAGCTCAAGGGTAATATCCTTAATCTGACATTCCCCTGGCTTTCTCTCTACCTTTAGCTACCTTTATTAATAGAGATATTTCTCTATTCTAACCACTAAGAGAAATCCTATACTTTATTAGAGAAGGGACTAGATAACTTTATTACCTCATTCCTAAGCTTTGCCCAGTCCCTCAGCTCCTTAGACTGCTCCTGGCTCCACCAGAACTCCTTCCTTCCTTTCCTTTCTTTCTTTCCTTCTCTCTTTCTCTCTTTCTCTCTTCTTTCTCTTCCTTTTCTTGCTAGATCCGTGGTGTGACTTGAAATGGGAGGGGAGTTGCCTATTTATAGGTGAGAGGAGGTGGAATGAATGGCCCAGATTGATTCACAATGAATGGCTCATATTGCTTGCTTCCTCAAGAAGCTTTGCCTGCATCATCATGATGACATCACCCTCCTTGCTGACTCACCACTCATGACATCATCTAGGACACCTCAAGGGACACCTAAGGGGTATATGTGGCGAAATGTGGGGCCCTTGGGACACCTCACCAGCTGAGTCAGCCTTTCCAGAGAGTTCCAGAGTCTTTTCCCTGAATGGACGGCCGAGATCGTGCCACGTGTCCTCTTGCTTTTTCTCCTTTTTCTATAATCATGCCATGTGTCCTTTGCTTTTCCTCTTTTACTATAATCATGCCATGTGGCACATTGTGGGCCCCATTTATGTCCTCTCATGATTCCAGATCACTTTACCCAGTTCTATCTTGGACCGGGTCACTTTACTTTATTGAAAAAGCACTAAAACATTATTTTAATGCCTCTTGGGCCCACTTTACTCTTGGGATACGTTTTTGGGCCTTTAAATATCAACTTGGGTTTCTAACCAAGCCCAAGCACTCTGGTGACTCGGTTCCCAAGGAAAATCCTTAGTAAATTACCATAATGCCCTTACTACCTCTTTAGTACTTATAGGGGCACTATTGTCTTTCCATACCTTACCAGAGTATCTCTTGACCCTAGTCAACTATCCAAATACCCTTTCTTGACCGTCTAACCTTAGTCTAATGATCATAACGCCCTTCGTCTGACTCTAACTCAATGACACAACACAGTGGCATACCTTCAGTGGCATTTTCGTAATTCTTCATTTTTCTCGGTCTTTATTAGCCCTGGCCCATATATTTATCTGAAAATATCATTGGGCCTATAAGGTTCCATTCTGGACCCTCTGTATGATCCCCTATCTTCATGGGTTCAATTCCCGAGAAATTCCCCCGAAACCTATTTATCGGGTCTTTTGATCCACTGTAAATTCTGTAGTAAATTCTACAGAACTCCTTTTTGAGCTCTGTCAGTTTCAGAAATTCTTATATTAATTATAGGAATTTACTGCCACATTTCATCTGATTCTGAGGTCTAGAGCATACTGTATTAATTTTTCTTTTCTTTAGAAATTAATATAAATCTTTCATGACCTCTTATCAGAACTTTGTGTTGCATCACACTGATCAACATAATTTTCTCTATTTACTGAGACCTCTGCTCAATAGGGTCTGGTAGCATCCCTTTTTCAGGCTATATACTGGGCTTCTAAGCCTAAAAATTGGGATATGACAGATTCAAAATATGAAATTGTGTAGGGTAAAGTCAAGGCATCAATTGTTTCAAAGACCAAGTCCATTGGCTAAGTTTAAGGAAAGTTAATGAGATTAATGTTCAAGAAGAAGTTATGTTAGTTAAAGTGAGTTTAATGCTCAAGGAAGTTAGATTGTAATTGATGAATGATTATGTGATGTTAGGAATTGATTGGTATGCTCCAAGAGAGGCAGCCACATGTTCAAGGTGTTAGAAATCGTGCCCTAGGGTCCAATCATTGTCTTATGAACATTATTGATTTATGAATTTATTAATTGTGTTATCATATTATTTGCATGTTTACTGTGATGATCATCCTTGGATAATTCATGATCTTATCTGAAATTTCCCTGGTAGGTCATCTATGCGGGAGCAGAGATGAAATAAGACCAGTATGACTTTGAAGATGTATAGAGATATAAATCAAAGTCATAGGCACAGGTAAGAGTACAAGGTGTTGGACCTACCCGCTATGAGAGAGCTGCATAGGTTACGTCATAAGCTTCTCTCATATACAAACCATGTCACTATGCCCTTTGACCTGAGATCATCATGGATTCCTACATGACAAACGCTCAGCTTTGACCTAGTCAAAAGTCACTTTTGATCGAGTGATCATAAAGGCTATGTTCGGGCTTAGTGGTTTTTCATGCGGAGGAATATGAATGGTCAAGATGGAATTTATTCCTCACATTCGTAGAGAGATATTACTGGGCCCCTCGATGAGTGAGTCTGAGAAATGTATGGCCATACTGTAATGGACATTTCTATAGTCAGACTACTCAGGGATTGAGAAAGCAATGGTCAGGAATAGGAGGATGACATTATCCATGCATTATCCATGACCAAAATATCGAGTGACAGAAGGTACATGATATGGTTGTATAAAAGGTTATATCGTTTAACGATCCTCATATGATTTGGGTAGTCGTTAAGTCTTGCTAGAGACCGTTTATGACTTGTGGTCCAGTATAGCAAATGGCCCACTGCCAACTTCATATGGGGCTATAGGGTCACACACAAAATAGCCCAACACGAGCTATGCTGTCCAGATTCATTGAATCTAAGATATGTCCATATTCAATGAATGATCCAGGGTGGATGTATATATTTATTTATATTTATATTCGTATATATACATTATATATAAGAGATATATGAGATTTAATTTATAAGGATAAATTAAATCTCTATCATGTTTGAATTTGAAATTCAAATTGATAGGATATCTCATATAAGAGATATTTATAAGATTTAATTTATAAGGATAAATTGAATCTCTATCACGTTTGAATTTGAAATTCAAATTGGTAGGATATCTCATATAAGAGATATTTATAAGATTTAATTTATAAGGATAAATTAAATCTCTATCACGTTTGAATTTGAATTTCAAATTGGTAGGATATCTCATATAAGAGATATTTATAAGATTTAATTTATAAGGATAAATTAAATCTCTATCACGTTTGAATTTGAAATTCAAATTGATATGATATCTCAAATTTAATTTATGAGAATAAATCAAATATAGTTCAGTCTTATCTTTATTTTAAATTAAATAAATAGGCAAATTAAATATGTGGGACGAATTTAATATAAATATTATTTATTTAATTAGTTTCTTATCAAATTATACAATATATGATATTGTATTAATTTTATAATTAATATAAGATTAACTCCAAAATCTAATTCGGTAGAGAAAAACACATAGCATCCTATATATCTGATTTTTGGAGCTACGTTTTAAAAATACATATAACACAGAAAGGCCGAAGGGGAATCTGCAAAAGGTTTGCAGATAAGAAACTACCGAGATAGAGATGGAGATGGTGAATTCTTGAGAAAGCCCTGAAGGGACAAGAGACGCTAGCACATCGTTCATGGTTGGAATGCTGTTTGTGTGGATATAAGTAGAGGAAGCTGACCTGAGTCATCGACTTCTTGCGATTGGAAAGGGAGCACGAGCCACGGAGAGAAGCTGTGAACGTCGTGACCAGAAGTTGTAGAAGTCGCTAAGGAACACTGAGGGTAATGCTTATTCCTACTTGACTTAAGCACATACGGTAGATCCTGGTAAGAAATGGAAATTTTTTTAAGTTAATTTACGCTGCGTGTCTTCCAATTCCTTACACAAGGAAGTGAGAAGAAAGAAGCAAGTTAAGGTGAAAGAAAGTCAAGTGTTCAAGGAAGTAAACTAATCCTAAACTTGTATGCATTGAATGTTATTCTTGATTGTGCTATGGCTTGATTGAATTGTGTTTCCTATGTGCTTATGTATGAAGTTCTATTTATATGTTTACTTTGGCCAATTGTATTTCATATGTAACATGGAAGCATGCACATGACACAATAGTAACACTTTCACAAGCAAACACAAGTATTTACATTAATACATGCATTGTTTAGTACAGTTTGCTACTGAGATTTCTCCCAAAATCTCATCCCTTTCCATGTAATCCCAATCCCACAGGTTTATGAATGATGAAAGAGGATGATGAAGCATGAAGAAAAGCTAGGGATTGGATAGTATATATGTTATGTGAATGTGTAATGTTGTTGTATGACCAATGTAAGCAGTGATGGTCATGATGTAATGAATAATAGTAAATGATGGAATAAATGTATGAAATTTTATAGACATTTAGAAGACATGTCAAGATTATTTTTGACACCAAGAATGCTTTATTTGGATGTCTGTACAAAGAGAACTGATTTTCCAAATTAAGGGACCATAATCTGTTTCCAGGATTTTTGACCAAATGAACAGTAAACTTTGGCACATAAACTATGTTAATTGGCTAATCATTTGGTCTAGAAATAATTTTTCCCTTAAATTTCAAGATGTTATCTTCACGTATCTTTTTGAAACACTTTATTTCGAGTTTTCTAGAATTAGTTATGATTTTTCGAAACTCGTTGCATAATCTTGAATACCATATGAACTGTAACCCGAGAAAGAGTAAAATTCCAGATTTAGCTAATGAACTTCCAAGGTCTTGTAAGTGATTCTAAATGCTATTGATTGGTCCCTAATACGTATGAAAGTAAGGATATTACATTAACTACTAACAAATCTTTTAAGATTGAGTGTGTTTAAAAAAGGCTAGAAAGTTGAAATAATGAAGGTTACATCAATAGAAACTTGCTACTTTTGGTAAAGCATTAAATGCTCACCTAACCACCATGCCATCACTCCAACAGATAAAAAGGTTACAAGCTTAACTCTAATGGCTACCAAGCGAAGTAAATGCTATTTAAAGACTCGATATTAATGAAGATAGAACAACCAACAGATGAAACAACTTTTAAATTTAGTACATTCTATGTTTCTTTATTCTGTAACCTGACATTATTGAGCTTCAATTATCATCATCATATATACTCTTTGAGAAAGATTGTGAATATTTTCATATATTATGTAGACTTAGAGATTGGTTCTCTTAAGTAAGGATTATTATCTTACAGGAAGTAAGGTGGAGTAATTGAGAGAATCAATTGATGTACTGAGACACCAAGATCCTGTTCAAATCTTAGGGATAATTGAAAATCTCATAAGGCCTCTAGGGACTAGATGTAGGACAAGAGGATTGGTCCAAACTAGAATAAACTTACTTGTGTTAATTCTTCTATCCTTCGGTGAAATCTTTCTTATCTCTATTCTCTTTATTCAATCATATACTTGTCTTAAAGTTTTTAAATTTTCAAAACACCCAATTCACCCCTCTTGGGTGTTTCTGCTTAGACTAATACTACTTCGTGTCTCCAGTCATATGTCTGGAGCGTCTACTATCATTTTTCCATTTGTTTGTCTTAGATACTTTGAGACAAATATAAAACAAAATCATTTCACTTAGGTATCAGGCTTTCTTGGGTCCTTTCAGGATAGTTTGGATTTCCTTAGGTACATAAGTGCCTTTTGAAACCCATTTTAATGTATTGTAGGGTCCATTCTTCTTGTGATAACAAGATGTAGTAGTGAACCTTGCGGTTGCAATATGAACATAGAGCAAATGAATTTGAAGTATGTACAGTATTTCTAAAGTAATGCAAATATGATTTGTTACCTAATTTTTCTTTCCTCTATGTTTGTCTAAATTATGATCATTTCTTATTCCTAACTGTTGGAAATCGTGCCCTAGGGGCCAATCATTGTCTTATGAACATTATTGATTTATGAATTTATTAACTGTGTTATCATATTATTTGCATATTTATTGTAATTACCATCCTTGAATAATTCATGATCTTATCCTAAATGTCCCTGGTCGGTCATCTCTGTGGGAGCACGGATGAAATAAGACCAGTATGACTTTGAAGATGTATAGAGATATAAATCAAAGTCATAGGCACATGTAAGAGTACAAGGTGTTGGACAAACCCGCTATGAGAGAACTGCATGGGTAACGTCATAAGCTTCTCTCCACAAACCATATCAATATGCCCTTTGACCTGAGATCATCATGGATTCCTGCATGACAAACGCTCAGCTTTGACCTAGTCAAAAGTCACTTTTGATCGAGTGATCATAAAGACTATGTTCGGACTTAGTGGTTTTTTCATGCGGAGGAATGTGAATGGTCAAGATGGAATTTGTCCCTCACATTCATATAGAGATATTATTGGGCCCCTTGATGAGTGAGTCTGAGAAATGTATAGCCATACTGTAATGGAAAGGTAGTTCCATTTCTATAGTCAGACTACTCAGGGATCGAGAAAGTAACGGTCCAGAATAGGAGGATGACATTATCCATACCTCATCCATGACCAAAATATCGCGTGACAGAAGGGACATGATATGGTTGTATAAAAGGTTACATCGTTTAACGATCCTCATATGATTTGGGTAGTCGTTATGTCTTGCTAGAGACCGCTTGTGACTTGTGGGCTAGTATAAC
Organism: Leucaena leucocephala; assembly: GCA_037074615.1. Classification (NCBI taxonomy): domain Eukaryota; kingdom Viridiplantae; phylum Streptophyta; class Magnoliopsida; order Fabales; family Fabaceae; genus Leucaena; species Leucaena leucocephala. The sequence continues at coordinate 6,287,471 of CM073527.1, forward strand.
AAATGGCCCACTGCCAACTTCATATGGGCCTACAGGGTAACACACAAAATAGCCCAACACGAGCTATGATGTCCAAATTCATTGAATCTAAAATATGTCCAGATTCAATGAATGATCCAAGATAAATGTATATACATTTATTTATATTTATATTCGTATATATATATAAATTCGTATATATACGTTATATATATAAGCGATATATTAGATTTAATATATAAGGATAAATTAAATCTCTATCACGTTTGAATTTGAAATTCAAATTGATAGGATATCTCATATAAGAGATATTTATAAGATTTAATTTATAAGGATAAATTAAATCTCTATCACGATTGAATTTAAAATTCAAATTGATAGGATATCTCATATAAGAGATATTTATAAGATTTAATTTTTAAGGATAAATTAAATCTCTATCATATTTGAATTTGAAATTCAAATTGATATGATATCTCAAATTTGATTTATGAAAATAAATCAAATACAGTTCAGTCTTAGCTTTATTTTAAGTTAAATAAATAGGTGAATTAAATCTGTGGGATGGATTTAATAATATTTATTTAATTAGTTTCTTATAAAATTATACAATATATGATATTGTATTAATTTCATAATTAATATAAGATTAACTCCAAAATCCAATTCGGTAGAGAGAAAAAAAACGCAGAGCATCCTATATATCAAATATTAGGGGCTACGTTTTGGATAGACATACACATAGAACACAGAAAGGCCGGAGGGGAATCTGCAAAAGGTTTACAGATAAGAAACTGCCGAAATAAGAGATGGAGATGAACTCTTGAGAAAGCCCTGGAGGGACAAGAGACGCTAGCATGTCGTTCGTGGTTGGAACGCTGTTCGTGTGAATATCAGTAGAGAAAGCAACTTCTTGCGATCTGAAAGGGAGCACGAGCCACGGAAAGAAGCTATGAACGTCGTGACCAAAAGCTGTGGAAGTCGCTGAGGCACACTAAGGGTAATGCTTCTTCCCACTTGACTTAAACACATACGGTAGATCCTGGCAAGGAATGGAAAAATTTTTAAATTAATTTCCGCTGCGTGTCTTCCAATTCCTTTCACTAACTTACCAGAGGCATATCTCTTATTCCTAAGTATAATGTTAAGCATTTCACTACCTCTAGTGAATTTTTTGAGAGTTTTGGTTAACTCTATTTTTCTTTTCTAATTCTTCACATTTTGCTCACTTTGATGCAACCTCGGGTTTACACTTAGCTTTTCTTCTAAGCTCTATATCCTTTTCTTAGAACTTACTAACTCCTTTACCAATTTGATGAAATCAGTATGTAATGCATTATATTCAGATTGTCATTTATCATAAGTTAGTTTAGAATTTATTACCTGATCTGTCTCTAAATCACTTTCTTCTTGAGCTATAAGACAGATGTTTATTGTTTCATCATTGTCACTTTCTTCACTTTTTGAAGAAGTTTATCTACAAATTGATGAAACAAATGCTCTCCTCTTCTGAAACTATTATTTCTTCTTTTCTTTGTCTTTCTTGGAGAGTTATAGACATTTAGCTTTGATATGACTCATGTTTTTGCATTCGAAATAAATGATATAGTTTTAGCTCCTTTAATGATAAAGTATTTTTCTTTGATTGGAATTTCCTAGTTGCGCAGTTTTAATAGAACTTTTTAAATATTTGTATGAGACCCATTTCATCATCTTCGAGCTCTTCATCATCATTATCACTTTCTTGAGCTTTAAGAGCAATTTCTTTTATGCTCTTTACTTTAATATCCTTCTTTTATTTTTGTTTGCTCTCATATTTGGCTAGACTTTAGAAAAGTGTAGTGACAAACCTCATGGATTCGCCTTTCGCTTCCTTTGTAAGACCATCAAGAATCTTTCAAACTTGATCTCTTGAGCTATATGATTGCCCAAGGGCACTTAAGTAGTTGATGAGATGTTGAAATCTCACTTCCATATTTCGGATACTTTCTCTATCAACCATCTAAAAAAGCTCAAACTTTGTTTTAAGCATGTTGACTCTGCTTTCCTTAACTCTGGAAGCTCCTTCGTTGGCTATTTCCAGGGCTTCCCATATCTCTTTAGTCATCTCTAGTCTGAATACTGAAAGTACTCTTTTTGACTTAAGGCACATGTTATAATGTTAATGGCCTTATCATTGAGTAATATCATCTTATTGTCATCATCATTATATTGGCTTTGCTCCTTCAGAAATTTAACTCCGTTAATGAATTTTGTAAGAATGTAGTTCCTATCTTGTATCACATCCCAAAGACCATATTCAGAGGCCTTGATGAAGGTCTTCATTCTCATTTTTTAGAAGATAAAATTCTCTCCACTAAAACCTGAAGGCTATATGGAGGAGCTTCCTTCTAGTAAAATAATGTCTCCAAATCTTGCCATTAACAATGGATCTCTTGAGATTGTTAAATCCTTTCTAAGAGACCTACTCAGATATCAAATGTTAGTCTCTACAAAAACACCCAAGTGTAGGGTGAATTGGGTGTTTTAAATTTTTTTAACCTAAATTAATAAATCTTAAAGACAAATTGAGTGCAACAGAATAATGAAAATAGAGATTAGAAAGATATCACCGAAGGATAAAGGAATCAACATAAGTCAGTTTATCCTGGTTCAAACAAATCCTCTTGTCCTATGTCCAGTCCCTATAAATTGAATGAACAAATCCTCTTGGTGCCTTAGTACAACAAGTGATCCCCTCAATCACTCCCCCTTACTTCCCATAAATACAACAAGTGATCTTCTCAATCACTCCCCCTTACTTCCCATAAATACAACAAGTGATCTTCTCAATCACTCCCCCTTACGTCCCGTAAGGTAACAATCCTTACTTAAAAGAACTAATCTCTTAAGTCTAGAAAAGGAATGAACATTTTCTCAATCTCTTTCACAAAGTATATATCCAGATAAACACTGAAGCATAAAAATATTGGATTACAGAGTAATTAATAAAGAATCAAAGAATGAAATAAATTTAGACATTTTTATTTCATCTCTTTTCTTCATTGATGCCAAGTCTTCCTTAAATAGCATTTACATTGTTTATTAGCCATTAGACTCAAGCTTGTAACCTTGGAGTGAAGGAATCGTTGGTAGTTAGGTGAGCATTCATCTTATCCCTAGTCATCATCTTCCCAAAGAGATATTATACCCTTACACATGTGGTTATAAACTTTCTTTAGGCTAGGTCCACTATGACCCTGGGGATCTACTGTGATCTACCGTAAGCTTCTTTGTCTTTACTGGCCATACTATGATCCTCTAGAATCCATTGTGATTCCATTGTACTATATCCCAATCTATAGGAGACTTTAAACCAAAAGATTAAGCTTCCTCTATAAAGTTGTTAACCATAGATAATTCCCCAAGATAATTTCCATGGACCAATATCATTTTCCTAAGCCTCATCAATTCTCTAAGCCAACTAACTATCCATTTTTATATAGCTTGGGCCTCATCAAAACTTTCCTTAAGCCACCTACCTTTTTATGTCTTTAGGTTTGTCTTAGGCCTCATGCTATGTCTCAACTAATTTGCCTTATAAGTTCTCTCACTCCTCCAGCTACTCTTATCATCTCTATCAATTCTGAATGATCCAGAAAGAGGATTTATGCCAACTGTTCTTTTTATTGCTTTACTTTTTAGTAGGAACACTTACTCTAACATGCATGATGCCAGGCCAACATGTTGCAAGAATTGCATACCTACTCATTAATGCATAGCTCTAATATCAGAGCACAAGCATTCTTTCCCTTAATATGAATAGCTCTAACACTTAGAGCTTGCCCAGCTCTAACACTCCAAGCTTTAGCATATTCTTCACATTCATAACATAACATAATTCCTAGCATTTATTACAAGGAGTGAAAGCTCTTTCTATTACATCTGTATCCTATCATTCAAACATCTTATCCCTAAGAAAGGGAGGCTCTCTTTCTATCTGTAAAGTTATCTTTCCGCACATAGGGTTATAAGGAGAGGACTTATATCATTCTCATCTTTCTACGTTCTTTCATATTCTATTAACTTATACTTTCCTAAGCTTATACTCTGCTAGGATATGTCCCTAAGCATTATTCTTGGCCAGTCATAATTCTATTGGGATAAAGTCAACTCTACTTGCCTTGCCTCTTCTATTACACTCTGTTATGAATAGAAGACATCACTTTTGCTAAAGCAACGCCAACTCCATCTCAACTAGTTCCCCGTATTTATATGTCTTGTTCTCTATCCCTTATCATTTCTTTATATTGTTACCAAAAAATTCTCTGAGGCTATTCATCCTTAGCTTACTATCTCCAAGATCATTTTCATCTATTTAGGAATTTGATATAGCTATTTCATTAATATATCCTAGCCTTTAAAAAACTACATTCATTTCTCTAACTTAGGTTGCCAATTTACTTTCCTATTGGGGTACAGGGTATAGACTTAACCCCTAGCTGCCTTATATGACTCTTATACATTACTTTCTTAGATATGGGAGTCTCTTAATCTGTGGCTACCTTTCCTTTAACCTTTGGTAGTCTTACTCTCTATATACTTCTATCAATGATAGTATACTAAGTCATACTAGAGCTTGACCCATAATCTAGGTGTCACTGTACCCCTTCGTCGCAACCAAAATATAAGTTCATCGTGACTAAAGACAACTTTTCTCATTAATGTCACTTGTCTATTCGTTGTGACCTAAAACACTAACTCTTTGCGACTAAAGTTACCACTTCTCTGGTGTGAGTCACTGTACACATTCATCATGACTAAAGTACAAGCTCATCATGACTTAAGATTATAACTTTCTTTCTCTGATGGGAGTCTCTGCACAAATTCATCGCAACCTAAACACCAAGTCATTGCAACAAGAATCACAACTTTTCCTAGTAATCCTCTCTATGTTAATTCGTCATAACCAATGCCTTTAGTTTATCGCATCTAAAACTCTCTGTGTTCATTCTTCATGACAATGATACTTGCTTGTGGTGACTACAATATTTCCTTGTCATGACTAAACCTCTCTATATTTATTCGTCGCGACCAATTCCTTTGCTCTGTTGTGACTTAAACTCTTTGTCTTCTTTAGTCATGACCAAGGGTTATGGCTCATTTCAACTTAAGATACTTTCTTTAGAGCCATTAGCTCTAATTCCTTACCTTTGACTATGATCAAATGACATGTTACTAGCCTTGACCTCAAACTCAAATAGGCCCTAACTAATATGCTAACTAATATGCATCCAAATTAGAGCATAGATATCCTATAACAAAACCTCTGTGCTATGCCCATGCCAGGACCTATGCCCTATGCCAAAACTCTCTGCTCTTATACCAAAATAAAACATCCTACTTTTAACCACTCAGAATACACCTTCAGAAGCATATTTAAATAGCGGGAACATTACATTGGCCTAAAAATTAAAAATTTTCATTTAAGACCTTAGGTACTATTCATTACTTATTTTTTAGATTGACAATCCAAATTTGAAAAACCATAACTAATTCTAAAAAAATTATATGGAGTTGGTTCAATGCTCTAATTAAAGATCTTTCATTTCTCTTTAATGAAAATATACAATTAAATCATTATTTTTACTATTCATATGGTCAATCCTAGAACTTCCAGATTCTAACACTCAACTTTGGAAATTCATTTCTCTTGGTACACATATCCAATGGAGGCATGTTATGTCATATTCTAATTTTTCCTTATGTGTATAAGACTCATCGAGGAAAGAGGTTTATAAAGGATTATGATGATGATCAGAAGGAATGATAAAGTTTATATGAGTCTTGAAGAAAGAAAGGGACTAAACTGAAAAGTTTAAAAGTTCTATGGTGCAAAAATGAAAGTAGACATAAACTTTGGGCCATTATATGTACTTCTGAAAAGTTGAGCACCTAAAGTATAATTTTCAAAAGTGTAGGGGTAAAATGGTAGTTATTGAAAGTTAAACCGAAAAAGGCCAAAAAATGCCTAGAATCAGTTTATTGCCAAATTTTTCAAATAAATAGAGAAAATTATTCTAATCAGTATGATGCAACATAGAATTTTGATTTAAGGTCTTAAAAAATTGATATGGATCTATCAAGAAAGGAAAATTAATACAGTAGCTTATAGGCCATAGAATCAGATGAAATTTGACAATAAATTCTTATAATTACTATAAGAATTTATGAAACTGACATAGCTCAAAAAGGAGCTCTGTAGAAATTATTATAGAATTTACAGTGGATTAAAGCACTTGATAAATATGTTTCGGGGAAATTTCTCAAGAGTTGAGCCCATGAAGGCATTGGATAATGTAGAAGACCCAAACTGGCATCCTATAGGCCCAATAATATTTTTAGATAAGTATGTGGTCCAGGGCTAACAATGACTCAGAAAAATACAAAATTATGAAAATGCCACTAAGTGTGCCATAGTGTTATAATAAGGAACTAGAGATGAATGGAGGGCATTTTGGTCATTTTGAATAGTCCAAAATACCAAGCCAAGTATAGGGGTGATTTATCATAGTCAATATATTCCCTGATAAGCAATAAAGGGCGCAAAATGACAATTTTGCTTAGGGTTAATATAGTACGAGAAAGAGAACTAAGGGCATTTTAGTTATTTTCCATGGGATAGAAAGTAGATAAATACTCAGTATAACATGTTAATGGTAGGAGGAATATGGATACAATATCTAAGGTTAGAAAGCATATTATGGAATCTCAGAAAAATTACATTCATAAAATAGTCTGGTTTTTGGGAAATCGGACTAAGTCAGTACCGAATTACACTAGAATTTTTGCAGATGCTTCCTCTCTTTGTAATTTTGACACGTGGTGTCACATTCTTACTTTTAACCTCAATTATACTCCATTAGAAGTGATTGGAACTAATTACATGATCATTTGCTTTGAAATCATTCATTTCTAAAAGAATTGCTCTCGGGGGCACTGTTCGCTTTTACTGTTCATTTGGTCATTCCAGAACATGTACCCTACTTTAAAAAATCATAATTAATTGTAGAAAAAATAAAATAATGTGATTCCAATTTATAATGAAATATATTTCATAAATATTTGAGGGAAAAATATGAAAGTGTGGTTTTCTTGTCCACACAAAATCAGTTTATTGGTTAAAAATCACTGTTCATTTAGTAAAATCTGAAAGTTCCAGTTTCTTTTCCTTAACTTCAAAAATGCATTTCTCTTTGGTTACTTATCCAAATGAACTGTGTTACCTACAGATTTGAATCTCTAGATGTCCTCTTTAAGCATATAAAATTTCATAGAAAAAATCGTTCATTTTATATATGAAATTATTGCGTGAATGTCACTACCTCTCAGCACTCGTTTTATCTCAATTCCATATCTTACTTCCAACTTTGGAAAATCATAACAATTCGGATACTTATCCAAATGAGGTTTTCTTGGTGTTCATTCAAATCTCTGTACCTTAAATTTAATTATCCCAAGTTTGAGACTAAAACTCATTGGTTTAGATGTTATAACCATAATCATAAAGCGTCAGCCTTAAAATACAGTTACAGAAACATACACCATACATGCTAGCATATCACCCTATGGTGTCATGTAAGTCATGTAAATTATTATACAAACTTAATCATCAACATTTATTCTCTTCCCTTGAGAGGCTACAGCACCTAAAACATAGTTATGCATGTGGAAGGAATAAGATTTCATGGAAATCCCAATAGCAAGTTACACAAACTATAATATCATGCATGAATAATTGGATGCTTAACATGTTATCATGTGATGGGAGCTACTTCATAATGGTACATAAGCAAACTCTAACATGCATATTGTCATGACATAACTTGCAAGGAGTTGCAATTATTCATACTTCATCATAACATGATGACATAAGCTCAAGCTCAACCAAACACCAAAATCAACAAGCAAGCAAAACAATTAAACAAACATGACATAGTTAGGTATCCTTGCTACCTATTAGCTATCTTGGTCAAGACCTTATTGGAATGATTTACTTCCTTCACAAATGTCAAAACCTAGCCATTACAAAATAATGTCAAGTTACTACTCAACTTGAAACCAAATTTAAGACTAGGTTTTCACTAACTTCCTTTCTTTCTCTCTTTTATGTTCCATACTTCCATCTTTCCAAAATAAATTATCATGGTTCATTTCCACATAATTTTTCATGTAGAATCCAACTATGAAACTAGAATTTACAAAATCAAAACACTTCAGTTGCTAGAGTACCAAACCAAAGTTAATGCCCCTTTTTCCAAAAATTCACATTTTGATTCCTATGCTTCCAATACTTGTTCTCCTACTTTATCCCCACACAAATTTTCATTTTAAACTCATTGGAAGTATCAAACCATGAAATTCCATCATATGAATAGTGTCACGCACAATACCAGCAAGAACACAAAACCCTAAATCCAAACATACTTGAATTCCCAAGCTTATACCACTTGATTCTAGCTTGTTTAAGTTTGTCTAAACTATCCATAACATAAAACTCATATTCCAACCAAATATGGACAGCACTTCTAGAAGCAGCCATAAGGGAAATAGAGCACAAAAATCCCTTAAAACCAAGAGCTAGCTTGCTAGAACAAAGCTCAAGATCAAGGGAGATAATTACCTTGCTTCTTGCTTCAAGTTGTGCGCTTCTTTCTTGGTTGAGTGAATATTTTGCAAGAGTTTCCCCATGTTTCCAAGGGCTTCCGAATAGGTATGAAATGAGGGGGTATTTATAGAGAAATTTGGGTTAAAATGGATGGCCAATATTGATTTGTGTACTATTTGATCCAAGGGCTCATATTTAAGCTTGAATTTAACTTTTTCTAAAAAGAATAATTATGAAATCATGTGGGACAGCTCATGGGACACCTAATAGGGGTATGTGGCATGCTGCCCATGTAAGGAAGCTTATGGAAAAATTATAGTCCAATCCGGTACCGATCGGAGCAGTTTCACAACAACCGGACTGTGTTCTATTTCTAATTTTTTATAATATACCAGGATATGTATTATATCCTAGAAATTAATGTCTAGGCTTCTCATACCACTGATAATGATATACTAAAGATTTATCTGCCATCCATCCCTTGGAAAAAGACTAAAATACCCTTGGTGTCCTTTCTTGCACTACACTAACCCTAAGGGCATAATTGTCATTTCACCCCTCTTTATACTGCCTCAGGGTATATACTAGCTCAAATAATCATATTTATTCCATGTGCCATATTTTTAGCCTATCCCATATGACCAAAATTCCCTCCATCCATCTCTAGTACAATCTGGGCATCTAGGGGCATTTTCGTAATTTTGAACCTTTTATAGACACTGGCCCCTTCTATTGATGAACTGATACCCTGGGTTTTGGGACCTCCCTGGCGTCATCATGGGACTATATATGAGGTCATTAGATCTCATTCTATCTAGGCTCACATACTGATAAGTTCTATTATCGGATCACAGGTGTAACTTTTTATACAGGACTTCTTCCAGGGTTATGTCAGATTCATGACATCTGACACTATAGGGCACACTTTCCTCTAATTCCCCCACTCATATCTGATGTCCATGGAATCTGATAAAAATTCATATAACTTTTAGACTATTAGATAATTTTCTGCTGTCTAGAGCCCTAATAAAATTTCTATATCATGCCAGATTAACCAGTGTAACTTCCTCTATTTACTGATGGAATATGGGATTAAAATATTTTTGAGCAGTTCTAACCCTTTTCCGAGCTGATCTTTCTATAATTACAATTTTGCCCTTCAACTTTTTACTTAATTACATTTAAGTCCCTTAACTTTTGAAAATTATCACTTTTGGCCTAACTTTTGTTTTTACTTTAACTTTTGGCCTTTAACCTTTTCTACTTTGCATTTAGGTCCTTCTATTTCTTCAATACTCATCTAACCTTTATCATTTCTTTTGATCTTCATCATGATCCTTTATAAACCTCTTTCCACTATCAGTATTATACAAATAGGGAAAATTAGGACATGACACATGGGCTATGAGGTGTCCTTTGATGATGTCATGGATGATGTTATCTCATTAGCTTATAGGGCAAGCTAATCCAAGATGAAATATGAGCCATTAGATCAAATAGTACACAAAGTGATCTTGGCCATTCATTTTCCATAGAATTTTTCTATAAATACCCCCATTTTTTCTGGACAAAACTGTAGCCCTTGGAACCCTTGGGGAGGTGCTACTTAAATGAAGAGTCAAGCCAAGACAAAAAAGAATTCAAACACCAAAGTTCAAGCTAGCTAGGGATTAAGGTAAGAAATCTATCCCAACTTATTTTCCTTTTATTTGGGGGATTAAACTTAGGGTTTTCATAGAAGAAATATGAGGTTTCTCTAGGGTGTATATGTTATCCAAAAACCCTAGATGAAAGGAGAAAGAAGAAATTTAAGTTAGTGTTATGTAATTGACACTTAAATAAGCTAGTTAAATAATTGGTTGTTGAATCAATTTGATATTTTTGACTTTGCCAAGAAGGAGACCTTTTGGTATGCACTGTTCATGATAAAAGGATCTGGAGTTTCAATTATCTAATGCTTCCATTGAATTTATATGATTCTTTGTAAAATTACCTTTCTAGATATATAATCTTTATTGGATATCTGATCCAATATTATTTTTAAATATTTTATAAACATTCAATTATTTTAGAAAATTATATCAATTTTTTATAACCTCAAATAAAAATATTGTTGTTACTCAAACAGCTCAGGAGAATCTTCTCTATGTTCTCCTGAAATTTTGGAACTTTCTTAAAAATAACATTTAGGTTCTCATCTTTTCCTATAATTCCATCCATGTCCCTTAATTTTTTATAATTACACTTATCTTCCCAAGACTTGTAACTACTATCACTTTTAGCCTAAGGAACTTTTATACTTTTTGGTTAGGTCCCTTTTCTTTCTTACTTAGGCCATAAAGGACTTTCCTTTTTTATAATTTCCTTTCTTTCTCTTCCATCTTTCTGTGCCTAAGAGACTCTTCTAGTTCCTTTAACTTTCTTTACATACTTTCCCCTAAGAACTTTCATTATTTATACTCTAGTCCCTATAATTTCTCTATTTGTAGTTTAGTCCCTAAACATCGTTTGTATATTTCTGGTACTTCTACTCAAAGGGGACTGGTACCCTACCTATTTTAGGCTATATTATGGGCTTCTAGGCTTAAAAATTGGGAATTATAGAGGAAAAGGAAGTGGAACAAAAAGTACAATTGAAAGTTATTTAGTATTAAGGAAAAGATAGTTCATCAGAGGTATCTGTTAGCCTTCCCCTATGATGTCTAGAGACATTAGAAACCAAAGAGGCAATAGACGTACACTTTCTTTCTACAGATAGGGTATGAAGAGGAAAAGGCAATACGGTAGAAAGATTGACTTATAATAGCAGTTTTTAGTTATAAGTTCTCGGTGTCAATTTTAAAGGCGATTGCATGAAAAACCACCGTTAAAAGTTTATTTATTTATGAATATGCAACTGGTTTTTTTACAACATTTTTCCTTTTAACCATCATGAAGAAGCACTATGATAAGTGTTTTTTCTAGTAGTGACTCAATCAACTGATTGAAGTTTTATTTAAGACTTAGTGATTTCATAACTCTTATTTCAAATCAAAAGCGAGGATATCTATATTTTCATCATCAATAGTCTTTTCTATCATATTTTCCCATAATCCAACCATTTTCTCATTAAACACCAAAAAATTTACTTTCAATAAACCCTTATTTTTATTGCACTAAAGCTCAATTAAACCCAAAATCCTATGTTTTTACTAAAGTTTTCAATGTTATCATCCACCAATTTGCCAGGATTCCAATAAAAATGCTCCTTAAGAAGAATGATAGGGTTGTTCCTTATGCTACATTATTGGGTGCAATATTTATTTTGAAAAGCCCAGATAGCGACAATCTCAGACATTTCAGGGAAGCACTAGAAATTGCCCATGAAGGGACATCTGGAGTTAAGCAGAGTAGATCAATACTCATACCACTGAGTTTGAGTTATTCCTGATTAACCCAGGAGAAAGTAATAGAGAGATGGCAGTTAAATTCTTACACCTGATGAATTACCTGATTGCCTTTGGCGAAAGATACAGTCAAGAGGATCAAGTCAGAAAGATTCTAGATGGATTAACCAGGGAATGAGATCCAAATGTGAGAAGCATTAACAAATCAAAATGAGAGTCTATGAGGTTGGTTGCTCCACTTTTTAGAAGCTTATCTGAGTTTGAGAGCAAGTATACGTATAAGAAAGACCTAAAAGAAAAATATCTTAAAGGTATTTATCTGAAAGCTCAAGAAAATAATGATAACAAAATATGATCTAGAAGAAGATGAAGAAATAAGACTTCTTGTCAGATGATTCTGGAAGTTCTATAAAAATAGAGATGTAAAGAAATTTCAATAAAAAAGAAATTTCACTTCTACTTCAACATCTAAGGCTCAGGATCACATCGTTTATCATGAATGCAAGAAGCCTAGACATATCAAGGCTGATTGTCCTAAATTATTAAAGAATGACAAAGAAAAGAAAAAATGGAAAATAATAGAAGGAAAAAAGCCGTAGTCTAATCTATCTGGGGAGATAGTTCATTAGAAGATGAAGGCAGCGATCAGGAAGAAGTTGAAAACATATGTCTTGTCACTCAGGAAGAATCACAAAATGCAGAGGTAAATCTTGAGCTTACTTATGACTAATTACTTTCTAAGTATAATGAATTATTTAGAATTTCTAAGGAATTGGTAAATTCTAAAAAAGAAAGTTAAGGCATTATAAGAACAAATTGAGACCAAAGCTCAATTTGTTCCAATCACATAAGTTCCTTGCACTAAATGTGAGACAGTAGAGAAAAAGAATGAAGAGTTGACCAAAACTCTTTAAATATTTACTAAAGTTAGTGAGATGCTCAATATATTCTAGGAAGCCAGATATGCATCTCCGATAAATCTGGAATTGGATATGATCCAAATTTGGATAAAATAAAAGGTAAGAAGCATAGAGGAAAATTATACTTAAACGATTTTAGAACGTTTGTTCATAATTTTAATCTATTTGCTAAATTAATGCACTGATTAAAACTAAAAGGGCCACACTACTCTTTCTTGTTTTCACAAAAAGATGGGTACCTATAGGACATTGAGATGGGTACCAAGAGGTACTTATCAAGTGGAAAACACAACAACTAACCAATCAGGACCCAAAAAGATATGGGCCCAAAGTTATATAATTCTTTTTGCAGGTATGTCTTAAATTGTAACACCTTACTTTTTGATGTCTTAGGGACGAAACAGTAGCATCTGGAACCACTTATATGATCAATGAAGTCAAATTACATAATCTGTAATTTTTGACCAAGAGTTACTGTTCATTTGGCAAAACTCCAGATAAGTAATGCAACTTCAAAAATTCATAACTAATTCTAGAAAAAATTGAAATGAAGTGGTTCAAGTAGCTATATGAAGCTAACATAAGTCTCTTTAATGGAAAAATATGACTCTAACCAAACTCCATACCAATTAATACAGTATTGGCGTGAAATGTTACTGTTCATCTGGTTAGTTTCACAGTTTCCAGATTTTGTTCCCTAACTTTGAAAAATTCATTATCTTTGTACAAATATCGGAATAAGGCATACTTGGTACCAAGACGAAGTTCAACATGTCTATTATCATACTATAAAATCTCATACATTTATCCAAAGGTTAACTATTTTCCCCAAGTCTCAAGAAAACATAACTAGAACAAAAATGAGCACACATTACATGTTTTCATAAAAAGTCTCCTATACAATAAAGTATCTATGCATCATAAATTCTTCATTCTCCTTCCTTGATTCCATAAGATGGTCCTTTTGTGATATTTGTATCATGGAACGGGTGAGATTTTGGGAAAAATCTCAGTAGCAAACATAAACCAAACAATGTATGCTACTCAATGCTTGATGTTAATATGTGTGTGCTTAATGATCATGCTTGCATAATGATATCTTTACATGCTTCCATGTTCCTTAAATTATAACATATGGCCATAGCATAAAAAGAAACAGAGCATCATTTAATTATATATGCTTCACATCATCAAAGTAAACATCCAACACATAAAACATCTAAGCAAGCAAAGCATACAAGTTAGGTAAGTTTACTACCTTGGAATAGCTCTCTGTTAACCTTTTCTTTCTTGATCTTTTAATCTCCTCTTTCACAAATGTCAAATCCTAATCATGGTAGAGTAACACACTTATTACAATCCATACCAATTCAGCTTTGCACCTACCTTAATAATTTACTTCCAATTTCCTATACCAATACACTCCTAACTTTCTTTATTTGTGGTTAATTGTCTTGTCCCTTGAATTAATCGGTTCCTTGACTATATCCCACACAATTTTGCCAAAGGAATCCAAATATGGATTCTGAAATTCAAAATTCTAATGTTTTCTTCAGGTCTGGACAGAAACAGAAACAGCACATGCAATTTTCCAAAAATTCCTCTTTTCAATTCCAATGCTTCCAAGACTTTGATCTTACTTAATCCTACACAATTTTGCATTTTAAACCCATTGGAAACAGCAAAATCATGAAATTCCAATCACTGTTCATATGCATGAACAGTAACAGAGAAGGTTTCAAATTCTCCCTTTCTCAATTTCAATGTTTCCAAGGTTCCAATCTTATTCAATCCTACACAAAATCATCATATAAATTCAATGGAAGTATTAGATAATTGAAATTCATTCTTCTTGGTCCAGAACAGACCTAGGTTGAATGCCTCTATCAATGATAAAGTCAAGAGCACAACTTAATTCAATAACCAATCATCAAAACCAACTTATCTAAACCTTAATCACCTAATTCTACCTTTGTTTTCTTCTTCCTCCTTTAACTTAAAATTTGGACAGCAAGCATACTATAGGTTTAATGGAATTTCCAACCACTAAAACCTAGGTTTTACCCTTCCCAAACACATCTAAATAAACTAGGAAGGATCACATACCTTATGCCTTGACTACCTTGATCTCTAAGTGCCTTGAATTGCCTTTATCTTGGTTGAGTTTTCAAATGACAAGAGTTTCTCCAAGGTAACCAAGGGTGCACAGTTTTGTGAAGGATGGGAGGGGTATTTATAGCCAAAATGTTGACATCTTGGGTCCATAATGTCCTCACTTTTCCTAATTATTACAATGGCTTAATTTTGAATTTGATTGGTTAATTTTTGGATTAATTAACCTTAATCATCATTAGGTTAATTCTTATATTATTTTATTATATTTTAACACATGCTATAATCTTCCTTTCCTCTTCTTGGTGCCATGTGTAAAGCTTGTGGGTCCCACAAGGACACCTCACATGCTTCTTGGACTTTCTTAAATTCTTTATCTTTTAAAAATATATAAAATATTCTAAAAATTCATTTGACCACATAACAATTATATGGGCTTATTAGGCTGGCATAGCACGTGATATTGGGCCTCTTTTAAGTCCAATAGCTACTTGGCACAAATCCCAAGGCACTTTACTTATACCGATATTCTTAAATCACCCTAATTTTTAGGATAAATGCTAGATACCTCTTTTAATGGTTATAATATTTTTACAAATTCATTCTAATATAAAATGAATTTCCTACAAAGTTTCATAATTTTCTGAGATCCAAAAGTCTTGATAAAAATTCCCTACACTTCCTTTAACCCTTTATCGGTGTCCGATTTCACCGAAATTTTATAATTAATTCTACAGGACTCCTTTTTGATTTCTGTTAATTTTATAAATTCTTATATTAATTATAAGAATTTACTATCAAATTTTATCTGATTATGAGGTCCGAAAGATACTACAATAATCTCCCAACTTTAGAAATTTATATCAATTTTTTGGGACCTTAAATCAAACTTCTGTGTTGCGTTAAACTAATCAAAATAACTTTCTCTATTTTATGGTAAAATTTAGGACTAAAATGCTTCTGGGCATTTTTTTGGCCTCTTCTGACTCAAATTTTCAAAATTACCATTTGAAACTTTTACTAATTGCAATTTAGTCCTTTTTGCTTTACAAGTTGATACCTTCTCTCTTTTTTTGGCTTAACACTTATCTTACTCATTATCTTTTCTTCTTATTACCATCACAATCTCTTCATTACCTCTTTCCTCTATCAATATTATACAGACAGGGAAAATTTGGGATGCTACATTAATCATCCAAGATAACAAAGTGGTACATTGATAGTGGATGCTCAAGTCATATAACTCGAGATGCTAACAAATCCATTAAAATTATACATAAAGAAAGAGGAAAAGTTAGCTTTAGAGGAGACCAGTCTAGAGTAATTGCTGGAGTTGGAGAAATTAGAAGTAAAGATGGCATGAGGATTGAAGATGTCTACCTTATAGATGGACTCTACCATAATTTACTCAGTGTGAGTCAGAGTTAGGATAAAAATAACTAGGTGATCTTCGACTCTAAAGAATGTTTCATTGTCAACAAGAAAGATCTGACACTAAACAAAGGTGAATTAAAGGCTAAACTCATAGCACTAAGGAACGGTAACTATTATACTATTTCATTTAACTCAAATCCTTCTGAAAATTATTTTATGGGAAAATTGATGAAATCTGGCTATGGCATAAAAGGTTAGCTCATGTCAACATGAGTAAAGTTTCAAACCTAATTAGAAAACATTTAGTAGTTAGTTTGCCCAAAATAAAAATGATTTGTTAGTAGTCCAAATTTATGTTGATGATATTATTTTTAAAGCTATTAACGATGATCTTTGCTAAGAGTTTGCCAAGTTAATATAGGGTGAATTGGAAATGTCAATGATGGGTGTACTTAACTTTTTTCTCGGGTTACAGAACAAGAAGAAGAAGAAAGGAATTTTCATCTTTCAGACAATATATCTAAAAGAGCTTCTAAAGAAATTTGAGATGGAAAAAGTCAAGTGTATGTCAACCCCAATGAGCTCAAGCATTCAGGTAAATGCAGATGAAAATGGAGTGGACTTTGATATCAAAAGATACAGAGATATAATTAGATCACTTCTCTATTTGACATCAAGTAGACCTGATACACAATATAGTGTTAGCATGTGTGCAAGATACCAAGTTGTACCTTAGGAATCACATGCCGAATCTATCAAAAGGATTTTCAGATAACTCTCTAAGACCATTAACTTTGGAATATGGTTTCCACAAAGAGGTGGAGAGTTCCTAGTAGCTTACTCAGACTCAAGTCAAATAGGATATAATAATGATAAGAAAAGCACTAGGGGACAACGTAGCAACTTGAGCCACTTCGTTTCAATCTTGTAGAATTATGATCTTTTAAAGTCGGGTCGCCTATCTGGGATTTGCCTAGTGAACAGTAACCTGATAAGAGTAAAATTCTAGATTGTTCTATGACCAATTGTAACATCCCAATTTTTATTTTAGAATTTAAGTAGTATTGGAAAGAATTAATTTATAGTAGATAAATTTTTTTATTTAATTATATAAGTTAAGAGAGTTTATCTAAAAATATTATTTTTATTAAAAGTAAAAAAAAAGAAATGAAAATAGGAGAAAGAGAGGAGAGACAAAAAAAGAAAAAGAAAAGAAAAGAACAAGGCATACGTTCAGGAAAAGGAAAAAATGAAAGAGAGAAAAATATATATATATTATAATGGTGTGGGACCCACACCATTATAATAGTACCCAATAGTTCTCCTTCTCCCTCCCGACTTCATTTCATGTTCTTCTTTCTTCATTTTTCCTCTTCTGCGTCACCGATAGCACCTCCTTTCACCGTAGAAAAATTTCAGATATTTTTAGAGCTTCATTCTTACTCCTAAAATCTTCCAACTACAATGATTAGTTCCTAAATATTTCTCTACACAATGAGAGCTCTTCAGAGATATCATTTTTGTTGGGAGCAAAACAAGTTTGAAGATTAGGGATTGAAACAAGTGTAAATTTTCAACAAATGAGAACCATATAATTGTAGAGGTAAGTGAATACTTGCATTTAATCGATTTAGAATTTTTCTATTTGTATTATTAAGAGGTTTAGAGTTAGGTTTTAAATATTAGAGAGTAGAGATGAATTAATATGAAAGTATTGTTGATTTAATTTGAGTTTAATGATTGGGTTATGTTTATTAGAGGTATAATTGATATTTAATCGGTTTATATTGTGGCTAGAACTTGTAAATTGAAAATAGGTATTTTTGTTGAAACCCTAGATTAGATAAATTGGGTTATTGATTAAATTGAATAATTATGGGTTTATTGATGGTGCAAATAAGTTATTGAAATATATGAATGGTGTGATTTACTGTTGAAATGAATATTTAGATATTGTGAGTGAGATTTGGAAATTAAAAGTAAAAATTAGGAACTTTAAATTTATATAAGTAAATTGATTATTTGTGTAGCAATTTGATTGGTGTTGAAATTTAAGATTTAGTATATTCAGTGTTAATTATAAGTTAAGGGATTTGAAGATTTTGTATAATTAGAGGATTTAGTGGTTGATTTAAGTAAATTAAAGTTAGAGTTTAATTGAAAATTATGAATTATACTTTTTGAGGTTGATTATGAAGTGTGAACATTGGAAATTTTGAGTAAAGCTTTAAGGGTTGTAAATTTGAGATTTTTAGATTGTTTAAGGAATTTAATGTTAAATGAGAATTTATACAAGTATAATAAAGTTGAGGCAATATAAGATTATCATTAGAATGATAATTTGAGAAAGCGATAAATTGTAGTTATTTTTCTTTAGATTAAAGTGGGCAAATTGTGGGATTTTATGATGGTTGGATGAAAAATTTGAAGTTATGAAGTTATTGGATGATAGAGTTGTGATTGGGATAAATAAAATTAAGTGATGGTATTGAGCTAAGAATTTATAAATAAAATAGAATTAAAAGATAAAAGTAAATATTTATTTAAAAGTATATGTTATGTTCAATTAATAACTTATTGACTCACATTTAACAAATGATATAGATTGATTAGTGAACTATGAACTAAGCATGGGGCTCCTCATTTATGGTACTTTTATTAGCTTTGGCGAGAGGTAACCACTTTCCACTCATTGTGTTGCTAATATGATATTTGTGAGTGATTTGATATATATAAATCTACTGATGATGATATGATTATATTGAGAAAAGTTGATTGCTAATTTTATTGAAAAATTGTCTTGTGGGATTTGGAAAGTTTAAATAGAGATTAAAAACTTATTCTATCTCGAGATTGAAATTTGAAGAAAGTTATTATTTTGAGTAAAACTCCATTATGTCATTTATTGATGTTATTGATTATTGAACTATTGAGATTTTGATTATTATGAATATCTTGATAATTATGCATTGGAAATGGGTGATGATGGAGTTATATTTCTACCATGTGGTATAGCCTCCACTGGAGCTCAATGGTTGGCTTGTGTCCCACCAGTTTACTGAGGGACTTGCCCCATCAGTTTACCGAGGGGCTACAACACCCCCACCAGTTTACCAAGGGGGAATGAACCCATGGTCCAGTCTTGTGCTCTGTGAATTTTGGCCAATCTATAACACTCGACCGGTTAGCTTTTTGAGTGGCCATTCATATGGTAGTTATCACTAGCCCATGGGTTCGGTCGGCAGGTATAAGGCGGTTCGGTTGGTTTGATAGAAGGAACTGGGTTGATATTTT
Source organism: Leucaena leucocephala (assembly GCA_037074615.1). NCBI lineage: Eukaryota > Viridiplantae > Streptophyta > Magnoliopsida > Fabales > Fabaceae > Leucaena > Leucaena leucocephala. The sequence goes on from CM073527.1 coordinate 6,307,183, forward strand.
GATTTGATCATATTATGATGTATTATTTTCTATCTCGTGTATTTTATTAATTGTCCCACCTGACACCTCACGAGCACATATTAGTCTGCATGATGAGTAAGATTGTTGGTTACTGAGACATTTGTCTCACCCCGTGGTTATTAACATTTTTTCAGGTGATAGTTTTACGCTATGACATCAGGGAAGGCTTCAGAGGCTTGAGTTGTGCTATATTAATTGTATAGCCTCTTTCTCTTGATTTATGTGTGAAATATTTATATATTGCCACAATAGAGCTCATGTTACATATCCTGATATGATGTGATATTTTATTTGGATTTGATGCTGGGAATGCGTGCTGGTATTAGGTTTAGGGCCCTAGACTGCTGCTTGTGATTTGTTAATTGTGGATCCACTATTTAAAATATGGGATATTGAGAATTGATTTATGAATGAGGATTTTACCAGATCTTGGTTGTGAAGTGGGTTTATATAATGTTATTTGTGAGTTTGATGCCCAAAGGCAAATTCGAGATGATTGTGAGGATAATTGTGATGATATGGCTAATAGAGTGCTTGAACTCTATAACCATGTTAGTGGGGTCGAATCCTTTCTAACATGGTTTTATATGCAATTATTGTGTAAAGTTTTTATATCCATGATAGTACCTTTGTATAATTTTTACTCTTTTCTATCATGGATAACTTTTTCAAAATAGTTGAACTCTTTTAACCATGATAGCGCTTGAGGATAGCTTTATCTTTTTCTATCATGTTTAATTCTTTAGAAGTAAAGTTTGCTTTCTTTAGCCATGATAAATTTCAAATGGTTAATAAAATTTATTTCTATCTTGGTTAGTGTGTAACTTATTTTGGTAAAAATGATTTAAGGTAATTAATTATTATTATGAAAAGGAGAATTTTACACTAGTGACCTTATAAGTGGTTCCAGATGCTATCGTTTGGTCTCTGAGGTGTAAGAAAACAAGGTGTTACATTTTTAGTATCAGAGCAAAAGGTTCTAGCACAGAGTGAAAGGTTCTAACTTAGAGAATGCTCTGATTGAGAAAGGGTAACCCTTAACAAGCTAGAGAAACTTGTTTAAGTAGATAGTTAGAGATTTGAATCCTCGATAAACCAAGGAGATTCCCTCCCTAGTATGTTATGTGAGGAAGGATGGTTCACTATTTTAGAGGAGGATTCAGATGAGAAATTCAAGGACATTAATATTCTAGGGAAAGTGTTTTTAGTTGAGACTATTCAGCAGTTTCATCATGACGAATAAACACAGAATCCTAGTAACAACAAATCAAGGTAATTGGCTGTGATGAATAGATAGAAAATTCTAATCAGGATGAATCAAGGTAATTGGGTGTGATAAATAAAAATAAAGAGGTTTAGTAGTGATGAGGAAGTATCTTGGTGGCAATAAGGAAGTATTTTGGTTGCGACAAATGTTTATAGAGAACTTTATTCGGACGAGCTAGTATTCTGGTCGTGATAAATAAACATAGAGGTGATTACTAGAGAAACAAGTGACTTTAGTCGCGACTAGTCAGCAGTTTGGTCACGATGGAAAGACTCAATGACTCCTAAATTATTTTGGTACACTATATCTTAAGCCTTGCAGCTCATGTGATAACCTTCAAGGATACAACTATGGTAGACTAGTTTTAGTCAACTAACGCATTTGAGGTCTCGTGTTCCCTAGCATGATATGGCTAGACTGAATAGGATAATATCTAGGGAGAAGTTACCTCTACTGACAGAGATAGGAATTGACCAATCCAAGGTTAAGGAATCTTTGAAAGCTAAGCTGTAAAAGTTAGCTCAAGGTATCGTTAGAGGAATGAATTATGATCATTTTGTGTACCTAACTTTCCTAGGAATAGCGTCTGGACTCTATAGTAATGATGAGGATGAGGGTACCAACCTCAATGAGGTTTAGTGGATAGAGGATTGGCATAAGGTATAGGCAAGCCATATAGTACGATGCACTAAGGCACAAATGATCGGTGTAAGGGAATACTCATAAGTAGATCCTTCATGTGATATCTAGGAGTAGATCTAAACTAGAAAAGACATCGTTATACTAGTCTTTCCTGAATAGAATGATCATAGGTTAAAACTGAGGCTTACTTAAGGACATGTCTAGTATATAGCCTAAGATTAGAGACTCGATGCTTAATAGGCAAAGAGTCACTTTTCCTAAAATAGAGGAATCCCATCACATGGGAATAAGTAACCTAGTAGACCCAGTGTAGATCATCATGGACAAGCTGGAGCAATAGCAAGTATGTAGTTTCTTATAGCACCTTGTCGAGGCATTATGCATGTTACAGTAATAGTCCTACTAACAAGTAAAGTAAATAAAAGAACAGTTGAGTAAGTCCTCTCTCTATACAGTTTAAAATTGATAAAGATGGAAAGAGTAGTTGGATGAATGAGAGAACTCCTAAGGCAAATTGATTGAGGCATATGAGGCCTAAGACATACCTAAAGAGATAGATAAGTATGTGGCTTACAGAAAATTTTGATGAGGACCAAGCTAAATAAAAAGGGATAGTTAATTAGCTTAGAGAATTGATGAGGCATAGGATAATGATATTGGTCTATAGAAATTTTCAATGGGTTACCAAATGTGTAGAGGCAACTTAATCTTTTGGCTTAAAGTCTCCCAGAAATTGGGATATAGTACAATAGAATCATAGTTGATCCTAGTATGGCTAGCAAAGATAAAGAGACTTGCTGTAGATTGTAGTAGATCTCGATGGTAGCAGTAGACCTAGCCTAAGGAAAGTTGTTGAGCCACATGTATATGAGTACGGTATCTCTTTTAGAAGGCGATAATCAAGGATAAGATGAACCTTTTAAGTTGGGCAATTAAGTAGAGAGAGTACTCATGACTATTTTCAGAAAACATTATTATTGAGTAGGTTGAACTCAATTCTCTTCCAATTAACAAAGGAAAATGAGAATTAGATGAGTTAGATCCATAAATTCTAAACAAAAGGCATTTAGGCTAGCTCTGAATATGAGAAAAAACCCATGTGATATGAAAGTATATTGAGTAATGAAGGAAAATTCCCCATATGGCTATAAATAAGGCTAACGATGAGAACGTAAGTAGGAAAGACGTAGCTAGCCATTTACAAGCTAGAGAAGGATATTAATATGTGACAAAAACCACAAAGGTAGGTTTTGCATGACAGGTTAAGGAGTTTTCTATAGGAGTGGTAAGCTGGGACATTTTGCCAAGAATGTTCATAGAATGCTATAGGTGAGAGACTATATGAAACATCCATACTTTTGTACAACTTAGGGACTATTTGGTAGCATTTAAAACCACTTACAAAACCTTGGAAGTCCATTTGGTAAATCTGGAATTTTTACTCTTCTCGAATTACTATTTATATGGTATTCCAAATTTGTGACAAACTTTGAAAAATCATAATTAATTCTAGAAAAATCAAAATTAACTGGTTCAAAAAGATACATGAAGATAAAATCTTTAAATTTAAGGGAAAAATAATATCTTGACCAAATATGTCATATCCTGATTTTTCTTTATCTGGATAATACTAATAGTGGAAAGAGGTTTGAAAGGATTATGACGATGGACAGAAGAAATAATAGAGGTTAAATGAGTCTTGAAGGAATAAAGGGACCTAAACGAAAATTAGAAAAGTTTAAAGGCCAAAAGTTAAAGTAGAAACAAAAGTTAGGCCCAAAGTGGTAGTTTCCAAAAGTTTAGGGACCTAAATATAAATAAGCAAAAAGTTAGGAACCTAAATGTAATTATGAGAAAGTTGAACCGAAAAAGGCCTAAAAATGCTTGGAATCAGATTAGACTCAAAATTTACCATTAGATACACAAAGTTATTCCAGTCAGTTTAAGGAGTCACATAATTTCAATTTGAGGTTCCGATTAATTGATATAAATTCCTGAAGTCAGAAGGAATTATTGCAATATTTTTCATATCTCAGAATCAGATGAAACTTTACAGGAATTTTTTATATTTAATATAAGAATTTATAAAATTGACAGAGTCAGAAAAAGAATTCTGTAGAAGCCATACGGGATTTTACGGTAAAGTAGAATACACAATAAATATGATCGGGAGAGGCGTCTTGGGATTTGTGTTATAAAGGGCATAAAGGCAATAAGCCCAAATCAAGGCCCAAATGGTGCCATAGTAGGCCCAATGTGATGACTGGATAGTTAAGTGGACTAAAGGCCAGAGCAGTCTAGGAAAAGTACAAAATTATGAAAATGCCCCTGGATGCCCATACTTTACTAGTGATAGATAGAGGTCATTTTGGACAGGCAAAAAATGTGGGACATAGTATAAATATGATTATTTAGTGCCAATATACACCCTAAGGCAGTAAAAAGAGGGGTCAAATGACAATTATACCCTTAGGGTTACTACAGTGTAAGAAAGGACACCAAGGGTATTTTGGCTATTTTTCAAGAGATGGATGGTAGATAAATATTCAGTATAACCATGTTAATGGTATGAGAAGCCTATATATTGATTTCCAGGACATAATACATATCTTGGGATATTATAAAAAATTCAGAACAGAAAATAGCCTGGTTATTGTGAAACTGCTCTGATCGGTACCGGATTGGACTATAATTTTTCCAGAAGCTTCCTTACACTATGAGAATTCCACATACCCCCATGAGGTGTCCTATGAGCTGTCCCACATGATGTCCTATGACCTTTATTATTTCTTCTGATCTTTGTCATAATCCTTCTTAAACCTCTTTCCACTATCAGTACTATACAGATAGGGAAAAATTAGGATATGACAGGTTCAATCATGGTAAAGTCAATAATATCAACTTGATTCAACAACCAATCATCTAACTAGCTTGTTTAAGCTTCAATCACATAGCTCTAACTTTAATTTATTCTTTCTCCTTTCATCTAAGGTTTTGGATAGCACATACACCTTAGAGAAAACTCAACTTTCTTCCATAAAAACCCTAAGCTCAAGCCCCCAAATTAGAGGAAAATAAGCTAGGATAGATTGCTTACCTTTAATCTCTAGCTAGCTAGCTTGAACTTTGGACCATGAATTCTTCTTTGTCTTGTCTTCAATTTCCATTTTGTCATAGTTTCCCCAATGATCTTAATGCCACATTTTTGAATCAGAAATATGGGGATATTTATAGAAAAATCTAATGGAAAATACAAGGCCAATATCACTTTATGCACTATTTGATCTAAAGGCTCATATTTATTCTTAAATAAAGCTCATCCTTAAAGCCAATTATGACATCATCCATGACATCATCAAGGGACAACTCATAGGGACATGTGGCAAAATTCCAAGGGAGAGAAGCTTATGGAAAAATTATAGTCTAATCAGATACCGGCTCAGTTTGATTTCCTGAAAACCAGACTAATTTCTGAATCTAATTTTTCTGATATTCAATAATATGGTTTTTGATCTTAAATCAAATATATAGATTCTTCCTACCATTGAAATTCTTGTACTAGGTCTAAACTTAATTATAGATCCCTTGGCAAATTACCAAAACGCTCTTTTGTTTTTTATTTACTTTAACATCTCTAAGGCAATATCATCTTTTCACGCCTTATCAAAGTATTCCTTGACCTTGGTCAACTATTCTGGGATCTCTCCTTGACAGTGTAACCTGAGTCAAATGACCAAAATATCCTTCATTTAACTTTGCCTTCATGGGCTTAACTCCCCGAAAAATTCCCCTAAAACGTATTTATTAGGTATTTTAATCTACTCTAAATTCTATAATAAATTATATAACTTCTTTTTGAGCTATGTTAATTTTATAAATTCTTATATTAATTATAAGAATTTACTATCAAATTTCATTTGATTTTGACGTCTAGAGTATACTAAATTAAGTTTTCTTTCTTCAAAAATTCATATCAATTTTTAGGACTCAAATCAAAATTCTATGCTATGTCAAACTGATTAGAATAATTTTCTCTATTTACTAGGAAACTTTGGGACTAATCTGATTACGGGCATTTTTGGCCCTTTTCCGTATCAACTTTCTCATAATTACCATTTTGCCCCATAACTTTTGAAAATTATACTTTAGGCCCTCAATTTTTCATAATTACACTTAATGGCTCAAAGTTTATGTATACTTTCATTTTTGCACCATATAACTTAAAATTTCATTTTAGTTCCTTTTTTCTTTAAGACTTATCTAATCATTATCATTCCTTCTAATCATCGTCACAATCCTTTTCAAACCTCTTTCCTCTATTAATCTTATATAGATAGAGAAAAAATAGGATATGATAATTAGGATCAATATTAGAATTAGAATTAAAGATAGGATTAGGATAAGAGCTTGAGATAAGATGATGATGGCCAGTTAGATATGAAACTAGAATAAAGAAGATGCTAGAATATTCTTAGTATAATTAAATAGATAAAGTATTTTCGGCATACCTATAGACATAACCCTTTAAGAGGGATAAGATGGATGAATGATGAGCCATGAGTATGACACAGATGAAACATAATGAAATAATGTATAGATATGAGAATGATGATATAGCTCTAATAGAAAGAGTAGTGTCTATGTAATGAAATATAACACTCTTAAGATAGAGATCATTTAAAGAAATGGGTAGTGTAGCTCATATTAGAGACATGTCCACTAGATGAGATAAGAAAATTCTCTGCAGTACTACATATAGTATAGCCATGATTTGAATTGAAAGATGAGAATGATATGAGAAATTCCTGAGTAAAAAAGTAAATGAGTAAAGTCTTGATAGATAATATTAGCTTTTGTAAAAAGACTTAACAGTTAGGGAATTAGCAGTTGAGTTATCAACAAGTAAAAGTGGCTAACCTTATAAATTACTCTATTTGTTTTGAGTCTTCCAAGAGTATGGTGGTTTAATCCTAATATAGCTCTCACGGGAATGATATTCTAGGGTCTAGTAAATCATGAAAATGGTTTAGGACAATTACAGGTGATTCCTAGTCAGCCTAGCATGATGAAAGAAAAGCATGAGCCATGAGAATAAGGTGATAACATAGTACCTCTATGAGAAAACAATCACCAAGGACAAGTTTTAGGTGTAGAAGTCTCACAAGTTGATTAAACCATATAGAGAAAGTACCCACAACATTTGTTCCTAGATATTCTTATTATATGGACTGAACTTAGAATCCTCTTACACGAAGAAGGAATTCAAGTTAATGGAGTTAAAATTTTGTCCTAAGTATAAGGTATTTATAAGCAAGTCGAAAGTATGCCTAAGGAAGATGTAACATCATAATTTTCGTATGTCTTTGGGACTAAACGGTAGCATCTGAAACCACTTTTAATGTCATTGAAGTCAAATTACACAATCTAGAATTTTTGCTCTATCGAGTACTGTTCACTGTGTAGATTATAGTCAGGTGACCTGACTTCAAAAAATCATAACTAAATCTAGAAAAATCTAAATGAAGTGGTTCAAGTTGCTACATGGAGATAACTTAATTTTCTTTTAGGAAAAAATAATTAGTTGACCACACCTTGACCAAGTCAACATCAGTCAAGGCTCAAAATTTACTATTTATCCAACATCTTTCCCTAGATTCCAGCATTTTGGTCCCAACTTTGGAAAAATCATATATCCATGTTCTATATATCAAATCGAAGCTTAGTATGTCTAATATTTACTGGTAAAATATCATATATTTATTCAACTATTTACTATTTCTAATTATAGCTCAAAGGTTACAGCCTCACCACAAGCTATTGTTCACAATGGCAAATTTTATCAACCAACATTACATATATACATCAATCACATATCAATCATGCTAAGTAATTCTTAACTTTTCTTCATGAAACTTCATCTCCTCCATCTTGAAAAGACCTATTGTGATAGGATTGATATGAAAGGGGTGATATTTCTAGGGAAATCTCAATAATAAACAGAAACCATACAATATATGCAGCTATATGCTTGATATTAGTATGTATGCACTTAATGATCATGCTTGCATAATGATAGCTTATATGCTTTCATGTCCCTTAATTATAACATATGGCCATAGCATAAAAAGAAAGAGAGTATACTTAATCATATATGCTTCACATCATCAAAGTAAGTAAACATCACATATAGCATCCAAGCAATATAAGCATACAAGTAGGTAAGTTTACTACCTATCAGGTAGCTTTTCCTTTGTCCTTAGCCCTTGCTCTATGGTTCCTTCTTTACATAGGTTAGAGCCTATACATTGTTAGAAATCGTGCCCTAGGGGTCAATCATTGTCTTATGAACATTATTGATTTATGAATTTATTAATTGTGTTATCATATTATTTGCATGTTTACTATGATGACTATCCTTGGATAATTCATGATCTTATCCTAAATATCCCCGGTCAGTCATCTCTATGGAAGCACAGATGAAATAAGACCAGTATGACTTTGAAGATATATAAAGATATAAATTAGAGTCATAGGCACATGTAAGAGTACAAGGTGTTGGACGGACCCGCTATGAGAGAACTGCATGGGTAACGTCATAAGCTTCTCTCATATACAAACCATGTCAATATGCCCTTTGACCTGAGATCATCATGGATTCCTACATGACAAACGCTGATCTTTGACCTAGTCAAAAGTTACTTTTGATCGAGTGATCATAAAGACTATGTTTGGGCTTAGTGGTTTTTCATACAGAGGAATGTGAATGGTCAAGATGGAATTTGTCCCTCACATTCGTAGAGAGATATTACTGGGCCCCTTGATGAGTGAGTCTGAGAAATGTATAGCCATACTGTAATGGAAAGGTAGTTCCATTTCTACAGTCAAACTACTCAGGGATCGAGAAAGTAACGGTCAAGAATAGGAGGATGACATTATCCATGCCTCAACCATGACCAAAATATCGCGTGACAAAAGGGACATGATATGGTTGTATAAAAGGTTACATCGTTTAACGATCCTCATATGATTTGGGTAGTCATTATGTCTTGCTAGAGACCGCTTATGACTTGTAGGCCAGTATAGCAAATGGCCCACTGCCAACTTCATATGGGCCTACAGGGTCGCACATAAAATAGCCCAACACGAGCTATGATGTCCAGATTGATTGAATCTAAGACATGACTAGATTCAATAAATGATCCAAGGTGGATGTATATATTTATTTATATTTATATTCGTATATATATAAATTCGTATATATATATATATTAAATATAAGAGATATATGAGATTTAATTTATAAGGATAAATTGAATCTCTATCACGTTTGAATTTGAAATTCAAATTGATAGGATATCTCATATAAGAGATATTTATAAGATTTAATTTATAAGGATAAATTAAATCCGTATCACGTTTGAATTTGAAATTCAAATTGCTATGATATCTCAAATTTGATTTATGAGAATAAATCAAATATAGTTCAGTCTGATCTTTATTTAAAGTTAAATAAATAGGCAATTAAATCTGTGGGACGAATTTAATATTATTTATTTAATTAGTTTCTTATAAAATTATATAATATATGATATTGTATTAATTTTGGAATTAATATAAGATTAACTCCAAAATCCAATTCGATAGAGAGAGAAACGCAAAGCATCCTATATATCTGATTTTAGGAGCTGCGTTTTAGTGACACACATAGAACACAGAAAGGCCGAAGGGGAATCTGTAAAAGGTTTGCAGATAAGAAATTTCCAAAAGAGAGACGGAGAGAACGAATTCTTGAGAAAGCCCTGGAGGGACAAGAGACGCTAGCACGTCGTTCGTGGTTAGAATGTTGTTCATGTGGATACCAGTAGAGGAAGTCGACCTGAATCGTCGACTTCTTGTGATTGGAAACAGAGCACGGGCCGCGGAGAGAAGCTGTGAATGTCATGACCAGAAGCTGTGGAAGTTGCGGAGGAACACTGAGGGTAATGCTTCTTCCCATTTTACTTAAACATATACGGTAGATCCTGACAATAAATGGAAAAAAATTTAAATTATTTTCCGCTGCGTGTCTTCTGATTCCTTACAGTGGTATCAGAGCCATGCCGTTTTGTGTTTAAGTTAGGATTGATTGTTGATTCATATAATATGTGTTAGTCTAGCTGATCATATGATATGCATTTTATGTGTGACATATAAGGGATCCGTATTATGTATAACATAAAAGGAATCTAAAAGGGAATTGAAATTGGTGGTTATACGTTTTGATTTGATCAATTAAGTAAATGGGGTCTAAGAAAACTGAATTCAGATTCATGATTATTTATGATCAACTAACCAGCTAGCGGGACCGCCGTGGCTACCTGTTCGTAGCATAACATAACTGTAACATATGTTATTTTGTGAATGTTTAGATTTGAAACATCAATTGCCCTGCAATTAAATCTGAATGTTGATTCTTGAATGCTTGGGTATGGTGAATAATATGGCTCTAGATTGCAAGTGTTATAATTTTTTAAATACGGCCTGCGTGTCGTGCCTTCCTATATATATACTCTCAATGTACCTTCTCTTCTCATGTCACTCCCCTCGAATGTTAAAAGAGGTTTCTATATGTAATTTCCCTTTTCTTACTAGAGAGCTCCTCTCATTGGCTTGAGGGGACTTAGGATAGGTGAGCCATATTGTATCACGTTTAAATTATGCATCTTTTGATTATATCAGAAACATACATTTTACTTGTATGAGATACAAACTGAGAAACATGCATTCTTATAAACCAGATAGTTAAATTAAGCCCTTTAAATGAAATCTTAAGTCATAATGCCGTCAATTTATGAACACTTGTAAAAACCTCGATCGCTCAATTGTGGACTCCACCAAAGTGGGTGCTTTTGAGTTATCTTGGGGAGATAAGCAAGAGTAATAGTGCTACTCTCACATGTTTATTATTGTTTGACTTAATTGAGATTAACAAAACGGTTTTGGGTCTCAAGCCATTAGATGGGATTAAAAACATGCCAGATCATATGATGATAGGATCCCATGAACATCTAAGAGATACATTTGATGTAATTGGTAAAGGTGTTACCTACCTAAATAACTTAATTTAAGCGTCCTACCAAAGCGGATTTAAGTTTGAGCCAAATATGGATCTTAGCCTACTAACTATTGCATTGAGGGTTGTTTATTCAGTGGGAGATTGCTAATTAAATTGCATATTTTAATTGTAGAATCATGACGACTAGTAATACTGCTACATTATCGCTGCGATCTGTCCTTGAGAAGGACAAACTCAATGAGACAAACTTTCTTGACTGGTTTAGGAACTTGAGAATTGTTCTCAAGCAGGAAAGAAAGGCGCATGTCCTAGATCAACCTATTCCTAAGGAGCCAGCTGCCAATGCTCCTAGAGCTCAGAGAGATACTTACACGAAGCATAAGGAAGACTCTGTCGATGTGGGATGCTTGATGCTAGCCACTATGGTTCTGGAGCTCGAAAGAGATCTAGAACACATGGAGGCTTATGAGATGATTGTGCATCTCAAGGAAATATTCCAGCAACAAGCAAGGCAAGAGAGGTATGAGACCACTAAGGCCTTACATTCCTGCAAGATGGCTGAAGGTGCATCAGTCAGTACTCATGTCTTAAAGATTAAGGGGTACATTTATCACCTTGAGAGGCTTGGATTTCCCATGAGCTAGGAGTTAGCTACGGATTTGATCTTGAACTCACTCCCAGAAAGTTATGACCAGTTTATCATGAACTACAACATGAACAACATGGAGAAATCTATTTCTAAACTACATGGGATGCTTAAACCTGCTAAGCCGAGTCTTAAGAAGAAGCCCAGTAGTGTTCTGATGGTTCAGAAAGGAAAGGGTATGAAAAAGAAAGGCAAAGGCAAGGGGAAGGGTCATGACTCATCAGGTAAGACCAAAGAGTCAGGCAAGCCCAAAACCAAGCCTGCACCAAAGAAGGCAAAGCCTCCAAAGGAAGGAGTCTGCTTCTTCTGCAATGAACCTGGTCATTGGAAGAGGAATTGCAAACTCTACCTCGATGATTTGAAAAAGAACAAGAAGGATAGCGGGGCTATCGCTTCAGGTATTTATGTTATAGACATTCATCTTTCTACTTCCACCTCATGGGTATTAGATACTGCGTGTGGTTCTCACATTTGTACAAATGTCCAAGGACTAAAGGATAGTAGGAAGCTGAAAAAAGGCGAGGTTGACCTACGAGTTAGAAACAGAGCAAGGGTTACTGTGTTAGCTGTAGGCACTTATGAATTAGTTCTGCCCACTGGGCTTTTGTTAGTTTTGAACAATTGCTATTATGTTCCTACTTTAAGTAGTAACATTGTTTCACTATCTTATTTGGATAAGAAAGGTTTCACTTCCATTGCTGGAATAGTAGATGTTCTATTTATCGTAATAATGTTTTCTATGCTCATGGTGATTTGTATGTTGATCATTACATATTAAATTTGGAACAACCCAATCATGAAAATATCTATAACATAACTGCTAAAAGGGTCAAACTGAACGATTTGAATCCGACATACCTCTGGCACTGTCGTCTGGGCCACATAAATGAGAAACGTATTTCCAAACTCCATCAAGATGGATTTCTAAACTCATTTGATTTTGAATCATATGACACTTGCGAGTCTTGCTTGTTAGGAAAGATGATAAAGTCACATTTCACTGGGCACAGTGAGAGGGCCACTGATTTATTGGGCCTCATACATACAGATGTGTGTGGACTGATGTACACAAATGCCAGAGGAGGTTATTCATACTTCATAACATTCATAGATGATTTCAGTAGATATGGGTACATCTATCTGATGAAACATAAATCTGAGTCTTTTGAAAAGTTCAAAATATTTCAAAATAAAGTACAAAACCAGCTTGGCAAAACAATTAAAGCCCTTCGATCTGATCGAGGTGGTGAATATTTGAGCCAAGAGTTCATAGATCATCTTAGGAGTTGTGGGATAGTCTCACAATTGACTCCTCCAGGGACACCACAATGGAATAGAGTTTCTGAACAGAGGAATCAAACACTATTAGATATGGTTCGATCCATGATGAGTTGAACATATCTTCCGCCCTCCTTTTGGGGCCATGCTCTAGAGACAGCTGTGTTCACACTCAATCATATTCCATCTAAGGCAATTGAAAAGACTCCGTATGAGATATAGACTGGGAGGACGCCTAGTTTGTCTTTCCTCAAGATTTGGGGATGCGAGGTCTATGTTAAGCAACAAGCCTCAGACAAATTAACGCCCAAATCCTCAAGGTGCCTTTTTGTGGGATATCCTAAGGAAACCAAGGGATATTACGTCTACAACCCTACTGATAACAAAGTGTTTGTTGTCAGAAATGGTATCTTTCTCGAACGAGAATTTATCTCTAAAAGAACCAGTGGGAGTAAGGTACACCTCGAAGAAGTTCGAGAGCTAGAAGACACCACAGAACTGCAGATGGAAAATAGATAAGACTCACAACAAGTTGTTGAGACTCCTCAAGTCACGCAAGGTCCATGGAAATCTAATAGGACACGACTTCAGCCTCAGAGATATGGATTTCTGATTTCTGACAGTCTGATGTGTTGCTCATTGAGTATAATGAGCTGACTACCTATCGAGAAGCTATAGTGGGACCAAACTCTGAAAAATGGCTTAATGCCATGAAGTCTAAGATGCAATCCATGTATGACAATAAGGTTTGGACCTTAGTCAACCTGCCTGAAGGTGTGAAAATTGTCGGGTACAAGTGGATTTTTAAGGAGAAAACTGACATGGATGGCAATGTAAATGTCTTCAAGGCACGACTAGTTGTAAAAGGATTTACTCAAACTCATGGTGTGGACTATGATGAGACCTTTGCCACATATTACTCAATAACCAATCATCTGACTAGCTTGTTTTAAGCATTAATCACATAACTCTAACTTTAATTTCTTCTTTCTCCTTTTATCTAGGGTTTTGGATAGCATATACACCCTAGGTAAAACTCAACTTTCTTCCATAGAAACCCTAAGTTCAAGCCCCAAAATTATAGGAAAACAAGCTAGGATAGATTGCTTACTTTAATCCCTAGCTAGCTTGAACTTTGGACCTTGTATTCTTCTTTATCTTGGATTGACTTTTTACTTGGGAAGAACCTCCCCAAGGGTCTTCATGCTACAATTTTTGGGCAGAAATTGGAGGCTACTTATAGAAAAATCTCATTTAAAATGAAAGGCCAAGATCACTTTGTGCACTATTTGATCTAATGGCTCATATTTGTTTTTGGATTAGCTTGCCCTATAAGCTAAAGGATGACATTATCAAGGGACACCTCATAGCACATATGGTAAAATTTCAAATGGAGGAAGCATTTGTAAAACTTCTAGTCCAATCCGGTACCGCTCAGTCCAATTCTCTAAAAGCTGTACTACTTTTTAAATCTAATTTTTCTGAGATTCTATAATATACTTTATGATATTAAATCCAGTATCCATATTCTGCCTACCATTAAAATTCTTGGACTAGGTCTAAACTTAATTACTATCTCTTGATGATAAATTACCAAAATACCCCTTAGTCTTCTTTATTTACTCTAATATCTCTAGGGCCTTATCGTCTTTTCACATATCATCAGAGTATTCCCTGACCTTAGTCAACTACTCTGGGAACTCTCTTTGGCTATCTAACCTTAGTAAAATAACCAAAATGCCCTTCATCTCTCTCTTGCTCAATGGCACAATGTAGTAGCATACCTAGTGGCATTTTTATAATTTACTATTTTTTAGGTCATTATTAACACTGGCCCATATACTTATCTAAAAATACTCTTGGGCCTTCTACATGGTCCACTATCTTCATGGGCTCAACTCCCAAGAAATTATGCCAAAAAATATTTATCAAGTGTTTAATTTACTATAAATTCCATTATAAGTTTCACATAACTTATTTTTTAGTTCTATCAGTTTCATAAATTCTTATATTAGTTATAAGAATTTACTTCCAAATTGCATCTAATTTTGAGGTCAAGAGGATAATATCTAATTTCCCTTTCTTCAAAAATTTATATCAATTTATCAGGACATCAAATCAAAATTCTTTGTTGCGTTAAACTAATCAGAATAATTTTCTCTATTTATTGGAAAAATTTGGGACTGATATGATTCCAGATAGTTTTAGACCTTTTCTAGGTCAACTTTCTCATAATTACCATTTTGCACTGGAACTTTTGAAATTCATACTTTAGGCCCTCAACTTTTCATAATTATACTTAATGGCCCAAAGCTTATGTCTACTTTACATTTTGCACCATAAAACTTTTAGAGTTTTCCTTTTAGTCCCTCTCCTTTATTCCTTTGTCTAATCATTATTTTTCCTATTTATTCATAATTACAATCCTTTCCAAACCTCTTTCCTCTATCAATTTTATACAGATAGGTAAAAATTAGGATGTGACAGGAAGCAACTACTACAAGATGAGGCCCAATCCTCAGCTATACCATCTGCACCCTCTATAACATCTTTTGTACAAGCTACTCTACATACAATAATTCAAAAGATTACAAATTTTAAGGAGAAACTCCAGCACTAGATTTAAGAAGTGACTCACAACACTGTGCATAGTATTGCACAGGTGTTGACTGACATGGGAACAAGTATGGAAAATAAGTTGGTTTCAAAAATATCTTAGAGACATGAGGCTACTAATTCAAAAATCCAGTCTCTGAAGAGTGTGATTGAAATCCACAGGAATGTTATTAGACTACTAGGCTCTGACACCTACTTTTCTGTCAATGACCTTCTTAATACTCCTCAAACTTTTACTCAGCATCCTCAGGTCACTACAGCAATAACCACTCAGTTGCTATCCTTCACCAATTCCTCTGATTGAACCTTTGGCCTCTCTAAAACAAATTCCTCTTCTCAAACTTAGACCATAACAACCTTACCTCCTTTTTCTCAATCCTTTGGATTCACCACCACACCCTCTCAGTCCATACTTCCTCTAATCACTAAGGCAATTCCTACCTTAGATTCCACTCTTCCTCTACCACAAGAACCTTCCATTGATTGTCCTCCACCTTCTGAACCCACTAAGCCAACTCCCTTCACTCAGTCAACTGTGTTGGAAAATGTGCCCTAGGGGCCAATCATTGTCTTATGAACATTATTGATTTATGAATTTATTATTTGTGTTATCATATTATTTGCATGTTTATTATGATGACCATCCTTGGATAATTCATGATCTTATCCTAAATGTCCCTGGTCGATCATCTATGGGGGAGCAGAGATAAAATAAGGCCAGTATGACTTTGAAGATGTATAGAGATATAAATCAAAGTCATAGGCACATGTAAGAGTACAAGGTGTTGGACTGACCCGCTATGAGAGAGCTACATGGGTTACGTCATAAGCTTCTCTCATATACAAACCATGTCACTATGCCCTTTGACCTGAGATCATCATGGATTCCTACATGATAAACGCTCAACTTTGACCTAGTCAAAAGTTACTTTTGACCGAGTGATCATAAAGACTATGTTCGGGCTTAGTGGTTTTTCATGCAAAGGAATGTTCGGACTATGTTCTGGCATGATTTAATATAGTTCCTAGACTCTAACTTTAAATAGTAAGTACTTAGTTAAGTTAGGGTATTTATTGGGATAATTAGCATTGCTTAATTAAGCAAATATTGCAGGAGTAGATATGGAATTTCATAAAGTTAAGTTAGAGGCTTCAGTTAATAAGGGAGACCCCAGGCTAGTAGTGATATATGAAGATACTATACATCCAGACTTTGATTATCCCTTAGACAATAATGAGAGTTTAAAGGATAGTATAGGGGATCAGTCAGGGAGGTCTATAATAGAATATCCTATAGATGTTTCTATAGACTCAAACCTGTAGTCTGGAGGTTATATAGAGATTTACCCTGAAGCTGTGTATGCACTAAATGATGTTGAGTCTATTGACTTTATACAGTATCAGTTTATTTGAGTGCCCTCTAAACCTGATATAATCTTTATCCCTCTGATGAGAGGATAGATTACGGCTGAGAAAGCTTAGTACTGATACTATATTATGGGTAGACCAGATATTATTCCTCTTCTACTAGAGTTTAAAGATAGAGTTGTTATGAGTAATATACCATAGTCCCCTAATTAGAACATCCAGTCAGAGTTTATGACAGTTCCTGTCCATTCTCAAAGCCCAGGAATATGTTAATTTATAGTGAAAGATCAGCACGGTGTTCCTAGTCCTAGTCAACCCCAGTCTTCTTATTAAAGACAGATAATGTTGACAATATCAGTCTCAAGAAAGCTGTGCAGAGGGAATTACTCAGTCTAGGTTAGGAGATGGATAGAAGTAGAGATCAAGAGCAATTAGTTTATCTTCAATTCCTCAATGTCATAGCAGGGATGATAGATAGATATATAGTAGAGGGCATTGACCTAAATCAAGTTTATGCTCTAGTAGACTAGCATAAGATTGTAGTAAGTTAGATACTACCATATACCCCCACATGACATGTAAGATTAAGTGAGTTTCTGGTAAATGATATACCAGCTGAGATACAAGGGTGCCATTTCTATATGCAGAAGTATGTGAAGTTTATGATTTCCTAGAAAAGAATATAAAAAAGATTAAGGGTAATGTAAACATGTAATCATAGTAAAGTAAAGTAATTACTCAAATGTATAATAGTTATAATGTACCCCAGATATGTAATTGACATGTATGTAATATATGTACAAATGTTATAGTGACATGAAATATGAAGTTTTTGGTGTGATATAATGAAATGATAGTTGGTTGAACATTTATGTGAATATGTTCCCTATTTAATGTGACTATGATGTATAGATATGAACGAGTTTTAATTAACTCAAATTCATCAAAATTAAGAACATTAGAAGTGAATATTTAGAGAAAGCTATGCCAGGTCACGATATGAAGTAGTTTAGGTCGCGATTAGCAGTTCCAAAGAAGTTAAGTAGCGATGAGCTAAGCAACAGATCGTGACAAATATTTACAGAAGCGTTTGGTTGTAATGAGAAAAGACCATTGGTTACAACATGAACCTCTAAAGCTATCAGGTCACGATGAGTCCAAGCCATAGGATACAACTAATGTATAAGTAGAACAGGTCACGACAGAAGATGACCTATGGTCACAACTAAAAAATACAAAATTGTCAAGTTATGACTAGAAAGTGGAGATGGCCACGACTAAAGTTTACAAGGAATATGAGTCACGATTAGCCAGCACTCAGGCTGCGACTATATTGCATAGAGACATAATGACAAGAATAAAGATGATGACCTCACTAAAGTTTATCAATTACAAGTTTAGCACATGATGTAGGCAAACCAAACAATATTAGGTACTGAGATATAGAAGGTCAGTTTAAGAAGATGTTCAGAAATATATCCTCTATGTGATCATCAATAGTAGATTTACATTATGAAATAATTAAAGTCAGATTAAGACTTTCCTATAAATGAGCCTAGCATGTGGCTTAAGGTTAAAGACGTGATGGCTAATAGATAGAAAGTTCATGTTCCCAAAATAGAGGGATCCCATCATGAAGAGACAGTAACCTAGCACACATAGGATAGAGCACACCCTAGAAAATATAAGTAGTAATACTAGATGATGAATAAGATCCATGTGGCTTAAAGTAGTCAAGATCCAAAGACAGACTAGAAGGAACCACAGTATAGTCTAGAGCAAACTGAAATAGACAGACATAAATAATTAAGAGATAGTAAAGAGATATAGAGAGATACAGAAGTTACTCCATAGAGATAGAGATTTATCCACTCAACTGAGAAGTTTTTCTCGAAGAGTTTACAAGAACCATTCCTATTAGTTAGATAGAGGTGAGCGTGAGGATAAGGGATTAAAGTAAAAGAAAAAGAAACCCTTTGACGAATACTTAGCCGAGTTCATCCATGTGAACATGGAGGCTTAATAAGAGACACCTTATCGCTTATTAGTAATCCAGGAGGATAAGGGAAAATTTAAAAGTATGAATGGCATAGAGATGTAGCCAGACCTTCCCTCAGTTAGCTGAAAGAAAATAGCTGACTTAATTATGGATTACAGTTAGATTACAGTGAGGCCAAGGACACATAAGTCATTTAGGCTAGGGACACAAAAGTCTTACAGGCGATAAGAGACATTATGATAGAATGAATATAGCCTAGTAGCCTAGTAAGGTAAAATGGTTTGATATGATAAGATAGCTACAGGTTTAAAGAAAGTAAGATAGCTACAGGTTCAAAGATAAAGTGACTCCCCTATTTCCTATGTAAGAAAGAGTGAATAAGGGTTGAGTCTATACCCTAGTAAGAGGGTAACGTGGCAGCCTAAGTGAAACAAGTAAATGACTCATGTTTCTAAATAAATGATCAGGACCTAGCAGTTAAGGTGATAAAGAGACATAATACTTTAAAGTTTACCTAGTTAATTGTTTAATTGCAATATGAGTATTGGAGATAGTTGAGCATATTTATGTGATGATGATATGGCTTATGTTGCCATATGTTATGATGAATAGTTACATCTCCTCGCAGTTGTCATATAATGACATGTATCTTAGTATATGCTATGATAAATGAATACTCCCCTCACGCAGTATATACAGGGTAGAGTATACCGGATGAGAAAGTTATGTATATGACATGCAATTAAATAATTCAACTTTTTAATGATAAAGAGATAGAAAAGCCATAGCAAAGTGATAAACGAGATAGTTAGCTAGTTGATTCCCAAAGATTATAATGAGAATTTATGATCAGACAGTGATAGTTAATTGGGTAGATAATGAGATTAAAGATGAGAATTAATAGTGAATTTATAGACAAATGATTATAATACTCAAGACATACCCCTTTAGTAGGGATAAGATACATGGATGATGTGCTATGAATATGAAATTAAATGAGAAGTATTTATGAAAGATGATGCAATTTTAAGAAGGAGCAGTGTTTATGTAATAAAAGCTAACGTTCTTGCAAAAGAGCTAGATTGCTCTTGCAATAGAATTAGATTGCTCTTAAGATAAAACCAAGATAATGGATAGTATAGCTTATATAGAGTAATGTCCCTTAGATGAGATGGATAGATGATGATAGATATGTGCATGGTAGAGCCTGTGTAGCTCTCTGCAATGCTAAATGTAGTAAAGTTATGAAAGATGAGAATGATATGAGAAATTCCTGAGTGATAGAGGAAATGAGTAAAGTCCTGATAGATACTATTGGCTTCTATAATCATTTTAGGGGAATTATCTGTTGAGTTAACAACTGTATGGAAGTGACTAACCTTGTAACTTTGTCCATTGGTTAGGTCTTCCAGAGATGAGAATACAGTATAACCGAATCGTAGTAGATTTTGGAGTATTTCAGTATGATCCTAGTATGGCTCATAGAGAATAGAATTCCAGGGTCGTAGTTAGATCCTGAAGAGGCTTACGGTTGATCGTAGTAGATCCCAAGGGTCACAGTAGACCTAGCCTAGAGAAAGAAAATATTAAGCCATAAGTACAATATTTCTTTAGACTTCTAAAGTCTTGTAAGTAGTTCTAAATGCTACTGAATGGTCCATAAGATGTATGAAAGTAAGGATGTTTCACTCCTTAATTACATATCTCTCAACAATTGATGCCTTAAGTAGATCAAGATTTTTAGAATACCCTTTAAGGATTTTTATGTATATCTCAAATGGGTACATTGAAACATTCTTACTTTTATATGTTTTAGGGACCATTTAGTATAATTTAGAACCACTTACAAGACGTTAGAAGTCCATTAGCCAAATCTGGAATTTTACTCTTTCTCAAGTTACTATTCATATGGTAGTCTAGATTACGCAACGTACTTCAAAAAATCATAATTAATCCTAGAAAACACAAAATAAAGTGGTTCAAAAAGATATATGAATTTAACATCTTGAAATTTAATGTAAAAATAATTTCAAGACCAAATGATTAACCAATTAATACAGTTTGGGCGTCAAAATTTACTGTTCAATTTGTCAAAAATTCTGAAGACAAATTATGGTCCCTTACTTTGGAAATTCATTTCTCTTGTTATATACATCCAAATGAAGTTTTCTACCTAGTCATTTAAATATCTGGATGTGTTCTACATGATCATAAAAGTTTGTGAAATAATTCCTTCATTTGCTAGGTCAAACTGAAGCCACAACAAAACTACTTCAAGACCTACATTTTTACAATTTCAGTTTATTTTCTTTCACTTCCAATAATTGTTCCAATAGTATAAGCCATCAAATAAGCTTCTCAATATTCATATACATCATGTACATATGCCATAATTATTGTAAATAGTTTCATCACATAAATGGACACCTTACTTGGCATTTACATACATAGATAATTCATAGTATATGCTAAGATCTCAATTACTTCCATTCCTTTCTTCCATTCTTTAGCTCTTTTCCATGTATACATTTTGCATCATGCTTGACCTAAATTGGTTGATTATGGGAGAGTGAGATTATAGGGAATCTCAGTAGCAAACATTACCACTTAAATATGCAAGATGGATGCTAATGCATGATATGTAATTTCATTAACATTTCTTTGATTAGTGACATGCCATCATGCTATATACTATTACATAAAGTGCATGGTCATGGAAAACATGTTATTCACAATACATTCAACATCATTTATCATGTCACAATATTGTTCAAATATCATATACATGTCAACACATAAGCATACCACATCAAGCACATAAAGAGGTAAGTTCACTACCTTGCACTTAATCTTTTCTCTTGATCTTTTGCATTTGTTCCTTAGCTTTCCAACCATGAAGCCTTTATGTCAATCACTTCCCAAAATCTTCTTAGATGTTTCAAGGTCCTAAACACATTCATATTCATCACATAATTCATTAGGACTCATGAACTCCAACCATGTTCAAGACTAACCTTGTTACACTCTTTATTATCATAACTTTCTCTAATCTTCACTAATCCACTTGACTCTTGAACCAATTTATGTCTTGAATTTACCCTATACAATTTCATCTTTTGAATCCATTTATGAGCTTCAAATCAAGAAATTTTAGCTCCTCCATGGCCTGCTGTACAGAACCAAACACATGCACACAATTCTTTCAAAAATTCTCATTTTGATTCTAATGCTTCCCATACTTGTTTCTCCACTTTATCCCTCACAACTTGTCATTTTAAAACCATTGGAAGCACCAAAATCATGAAATTCCAATCACTATTCATGCTAGTGAACAGAAACAGAGAAGAATTCCAAAAACTACAATCTTGGAATTTCAATGTTTCCAAGGTTCAAAACCCTTTCAATCCTATACAAAATCATCATATAAATTCAATGGAAGCATTAAATCATTGAAATTCTATTTCCTTCCATCATGCACAGAGCATACCTAACAGGTTCACCCTTGGCAAAGTCAAGAATATCAACTTGATTCAACAACCAATCATTTAACTAGCTTGTTTAAGCTTCAAACATATGTCTCTAACTTTAATTTCTCCTTTTCCCTTTCATCTAAGGTTTTTGGGCAGCAAAACACCTTAAAGAAAACTCAAATTTTCTTCCATAAAAATCCTAAATTCAAGCTCCCAAATCAAAGGAAAATAAGCTAGGAGAGATTGCTTACCTTTAATCTTTAGCTTGCTTGAACTTTTGTACCTTGAATCTTCTTTGTCATATCCCCAATTTTCTGACCTGATGTAGCTGTACAGTTTATCTGCAATGGATATAAGATTCTTGGAATAGACTGTATCAGATTGAGAAAGGAAATGGAAGGATTAAAACTAAGGAAAGAATAGGGACCTAAGTGAAAATTGAAAAGTTTGAAGGTAAAAAGTTGAAGTAGAAATAAAAGGAGGGACCTAAATACAATTAATGAAAAGTTTAGCGACTAAAGTGCAATTATTCAAAAGTTAAGGGACCTAAATGTAAATATAAAAATGTTAAGCCAGAACTGATCAAAAATACCCAAAATCATATTAGACCCAAATTTTACAAGTAGATAGACAAAAATATTCTGGTCAGTTTAATGCAACACAGAATTTTGATTTGAGGTCTCGATTAATTTATATAAATTCCTAAAGTCAGAAGAAATTATTATAGTATTTTTCAGATCTCAAAATTAGATGAGACCTTACAGGAAATTCATATATTTAATATATGAATTTATAAAATTGACAGAATCAGAAAAGGAACCCTGTAGAAGCCATGCCGGATTTTATAGTGAAATAAAATACCCGATAAATAGGATCGGGAGAGTTGTAAAATAAATTAGGCCATAAAGGTAATACAGACAATAGGTCCATAATAAGGCCCAAATGGTGCCATCATGAGCACATTAAGGTGACTGGACAGTTAAGTGGGCCAGAGACCAGAGCAGTCCAGGAAAAGTGTAAAATTATGAAAATGTCCCTAGATGCCCATACTGCACCAGTAGTGGATGGAGGTCATTTTGGTCATTATAGACAGACCAAAAACGTGGCACATGGTATAAACATGATTAGTTAGAGCCCGTATATGCCATAAGGCAGTACAAATAGGGGTGAAATGACAATTATGCCCTTAGAGTTATATAGTGCAAGACAGGACACCAAGGGTATTTTGGTCATCTCCCAATGGATGGATGGTAGATAAATCTTCTGTATATCATTATCAATGGTATGAGAAGCCTAGACATTAATTTCTAGAACATAATACATATCCTGGTATATTATAAAAAATTAGGAACAGACCACAGTTCGGTTGTTGGGAAACTACTCCAATCGGTGCCGGATTGGATTGGAATTTTTCCAAAAACTTCTTTACATGGGCAGCACGCCACCTAACCCTATAGGTGTCCCATGAGCTGTCCCACATGATTTCATAATTATTATTTTTAGAAAAAGTTAAATTTAAGATTAAATGTAAGCCATTGGATCAAATAGTACACAAATCAATCTTAACCATTCATTTCAACCCAAATTTTTCTATAAATACCCCCTCATTTCAGACCATGTGCGGAAGCCTTGAGAACCATTGGGAAACTCTGGCAAAATTTCCATTCAACCAAGAAAGAAGCACACTAAGTGAAGCAACAATTAAGGTAATCATCTCCCTTGAACTTGAGCTTTGTTCTACCAAGTTAGCTCATGATCTTAAGGAGTTTTCATGCTATATTTCCCTTATGGTTGCTGCTGGAAGTGTTGATCATATATGGTTAAAATATGAGTTTTATGTTATGGATAGTTTAGACAAGCTTAAACAAGCTAGAATCAAGTGGTATAAGCTTGGGAATTCAAGTATGTTTGGATTTAGGGTTTTGTGTTCTTGCTGGAACTGTACATTACAATGTTCATATGATAGAATTTCATAATTTTAATGCTTCCAATGAGTTTAAAATGGAAAATTGTGTGGGGATAAAGTAGCAGAACAAGTATTGGAAGCATTGGAATCAAAATGTGAATTTTTGGAAAACAAGAGCATGCATTTCGGTTTGGTAGTCTAGCAATTGGTATGTTTTGATTTTGGAAATTATGATTTCATATTTGGATTCTAAATGAAAAATTATGTGGAAATGAACCATGATAATTTATTTTGGAAAGATGGAAGTTTGAAACATAAAGTAGAGAAAGAAAGGGAGTTAGTGAAAACCTAGTCTTGGATGTGGTTTCAAGTTGAGTTGTAACATGATATTATTTTGTAATTGCTAGGTTTTGACATTTGTGAAGGAAGGAAATCACTTCAAGAAGGTCTTGACCAAGATAGCTAAGAGGTAGCAAGGATACCTAACTATAACTCATGTTTATTGAATTATTTTGCTTTCTTGTTGATTATGGTGTTTGGTTGAGCTTGAGCTTATGCCATCATGTTATGATGAAGTATGAATGATTGCAACTCCTTGCAAGTTATGTCAAGACAATATTCATGTTAGAGTTTGCTTATGTACTATTATGAAGTAGCTGTAAGGAATTGAAAGACACGCAGCGGAAATTATCTTAAAAATTTTTCATTCCTTGCCAGGAACTACCGTATGTGTTTAAGTCAAGTGGGAAGAAGCATTACCCTCAGTGTGTCTCAGCGACTTCCACAGCTTTCGGTCACGACGTTCACAGCTTCTCTCTGCGGCTCGTGCTCCCTTTCTGATCACAAGAAGTCGACGACTCAGGTTGGCTTCCTCTACTGGTATCCACACGAACAGGTTTTCAACCACGAACGACGTGCTAGCGTCTCTTGTCCCTCCAGGGCTTTCTCAAGAGTTCGTCCTCTCCGTCTCTATTTCGGCAGTTTCTTATCTGCAAACCTTTTGCAGAGTCCCCTTCGGTCTTTCTGTGTTCTATGTGTGTGTCTGTTCCAAAACGTAGCTCCTAATATTAGATATATAGGATGCTCTGCGTTTTCCCTAACCGAAAAGGATTTTAGGAGTTAATCTTATATTAATTCCGAAAATAATACAATATCATATATTGTATAATTTTATAAGAAACTAATTAAATAAATAATATTAAATCCGTCCCACAGATTTAATTACCTATTTATTTAACTTTAAATAAAGATGAGACTGAACTATATTTGATTTATTCTCATAAAACAAATTTGAGATATCCTATCAATTTAAATTTCAAATTCAAACATGATAGGGATTTAATTTATCCTTAAAATTAAATCTTATAAATATCTCTTATATGAGATATCCTATCAATTTGAATTTCGAATTCAAACATGATAGGGATTTAATTTATCCTTATAAATTAAATCTTATAAATATCTCTTATATGAGATATCCTATCAATTTGAATTTCGAATTCAAACGTGATAGAGATTTAATTTATCATTATGAATTAAATCTTATAAATATCTCTTATATGAGATATCCTATCAATTTGAATTTCGAATTCAAACGTGATAGGGATTTAATTTATCCTTATAAATCAAATCTCATATATCTCATATATAATATATATATATATACGAATTTATATATATACGAATATAAATATAAATAAATATATATACATTCACCTGGATCATTCATTGAATCTGGACATGTCTTAGATTCAATGAATCTGGACATCATAGCTCGTGTTGGGCTATTTTGTGTGCGACCCTGTAGGCCCATATGAAGTTGGCAGTGGGCCATTTACTATACTAGCCCACAAGTCGCAAGCGGTCTCTAGCAAGACATAACGACTACCCAAATCATATGAGGATCGATAAACGATGTAACCTTTTATACATCCATATCATGTCCCTTCTGTCACGCGATATTTTGGTCATGGATGAGGCATGGATGATGTCATCCTCCTATTCCCGACTGTTACTTTCTCGATCCCTGAGTAGTCTGACTATAGAAATGGAACTACCTTTCCATTACAGTATGGCCATACATTTCTCAGACTCACTCATCGAGGGGCCCAGTAATATCTCTCCACGAATGTGAGGGACAAATTCCATCTTGACCATTCACATTTCTCTGCATGAAAAACTACTAAGCCCGAACATAGTCTTTATGATCACTTGGTCAAAAGTGACTTTTGACTAGGTCAAAGCTGAGCGTTTTGTCATGTAGGAATCCATGATGATCTCAGGTCAAAGGGCATATTGACATGGTTTGTATATGAGAGAAGCTTATAACGTTACCCATGCAGTTCTCTCATAGCGGGTCGGTCCAACACCCTATACTCTTACATGTGCTTATGACTTTGATTTATATCTCTATACATTTTCAAAGTCATACTGGTCTTATTTCATCTGTGCTCCCACATAGATGATCGACCAGGGACATTTAGGATAATGTCATGAATTATCCAAGGATGGTCATCATAGTAAACATGCAAATAATATGATAACTCAATTAATAAATTCATAAATCAATAATGTTCATAAGACAATGATTGGCCCCTAGGGCACGATTTCCAACAGTAGCTCCCATCACATGATAACATGTTAAGCATTCAATTATTCATGCATGATATTATAGTTTGTGTAACTTGCTATTGGGATTTCCATGAAATCTCATTCCTTCCACATGCATAACTATGTTTTAGGTGCTGAATCCTCTCAAGGGAAGAGAGTATATGTTGATGATTAAGTTTGTATAATAAGTTTCATGACGTACATGACACTATGGGATGATATGCTAGCATGCATGGTGTATGTTTCTGTAACCCTGTTGTGAGGCCGTGGTGATTTGACGATGATTTTGATGTGTAAATCAACGAGTTTTAGTATAAAAGTTTGGTTGAGGGTAGCTAAGATACAGAGATTTAAATGGAAACCAAGAAAGGCTTAATTGGATAAGTAACCGAATTGTTATGATTTTCGAAATTTGGAACTAAAATCTGGAATTGAGATAAAGGAAATGGTTAGAGACAGCGATGTTCATGCGATGATTTTATATATCAAACGAACAAAGTTTTCTATGAAATTTGGTGAGCTTAAAGATGACATCTATAGCTTGGATTCTATAGGTAACATAGTTCATTTGGATAAGTAACCAAGGAGAAATGAACTTTTAATTTAAGGCAAAGAAACTAGAACTTCCAGATTTTACCAAATGAACAGAGATTTTTAACCAATAAACTGATTTCGTGTGGACAAGAGAACCTCAATTTCATATTTTTCCCTCAAAGAATTATGAAATATATTTCATTAGAAATTGGAACCACATTATTTCAATTTTTTTACAATTAATTATGAATTTTTAAAGTAGGGTACATATTCTGGAATTACTAAATGAACAGTAAAAGTGAACAATACCCAATAGCAAATCTTTTGGAAATGGATGTTTTCAAAGCAAAAGATTATGTAATTGGTTCCAATAACTTCAAATAGAGTTTAATTGAGGTTAAAAGTAAGGATGTGACATTTTGGTATCAAAGCAAAGGATTCTGCCTTAGGGAATGCTCTGATTAGGTTATTTATAGACTGATATGTAAGTAAAGATCTGTATAATTGACCTTAAGTTAATTATTGCAGTATACCAATGACTGAGTCTAGAACTTTAGAGACTATAGTAAATCAGGGGGACCCTAGACTAGCAGTCTATAGTTCAGATAAGTCAGGAACTCAAAAGAGATAGATGCTTTCATACATGACCCAGAGTTTGGTCTTCCCCCAGTGATCAACATCCGGGATTCTAGTAGTAAGTTAGAATTAGGCAAGTTAGTTAGCCCCTCAGTCAGATCAAATAAAATAGATAATGATGATAGAGAGATAATAGACCCTCAAGAGAAACAATCTGATGTAGGTTACTCTTATGTTGGGGGTCCTGTGCCTAGGCAGGTAGATCAGGTAGATGTTCCTGGACCGAGTCAGGTGCTTAAACCAGTTGATGTACCTGGACCCAGCCATACAGCTAATGTGGCTGAACCTAGTCATGTAGCTAATATACCTAGACCTAGTCAGAGACCAGACCCTATAGATATTCCAAGTCCAAGTGGAACCAAGAAGTTAGTGGTACAGATATATCTGGCTAACCATCAGATAATTGAATTAACCCCTGGGGAGGATATGGATGAAGAACATTTTAGGAAAGCTGTAGAACTTGCGAAGCAGCTATATGACATAGGAAGAATGGTGATTAGAGATGTGGATCAAGACTATGGAATTTACAAAGATTTCATAGCAAGAGTAAGAGAGGCCTATCGAGCATATGATCCAGATACCCTTACCCTAGAAGCTTGGGTTAACATCATGGATGATATTTTGCCTCTTATAGCAACATGAAGAGAAGGGCTAGATCAGTACTTTGAAGAGGAACCCTTTGAGGATATCCATGATTGGATCTATATGATAGGGGAGTTCATTAGGATCCACTATGAGGAAACATAATATAATAGATGTATGTATGAATGTTGCTGTAATCTATGTGCTTTTGACTAGTAATGACATAGTAAATGTATGTGTGTATGTTATGAAAAGTTTATATGATGATGTTAAACTTGTTGTATGCTATGTTTTGAATGAAATATGAAGTATGTTAATTATAGTATTCCTTTCCTATTTCCTATTATGATAGTAAAACCAAATGGTAAGAACAAGAAGAGTTAGTTCTTCGGGTAGACCCCAAAACACCGGAGACATTAATCAGTTGATTCTATAATGACTGGAACAGCAGCAGAAGCTGATAGAGGAAGTAAGAGCTACTCAAGCAAGGAATGAATAGGAAAAGGATGCTGCTATAGCAGCGGCTGTAGTAGAAGCAGTAGAGAACCTACGGCAACCAGAATCTACTAGTATAGCTAATACAGAACTAGAGATGGTTCAACAAGCAATAGACCGCTGAGATAGACAGGACAGATAGTTGATCCTACTGGTATTTAATAGTGGATGCCTAAGTTCTGTAAGTATAATCCTCTGACATTCGAGGGAACATTCGATGTACAGAAAGTGAAAGATTATATTAGTATATTAGAGAAGATCTTCAAGGTACTAGGTTATCTATCTGAGAGTAAAGCTCAGATGGCAATCTACCAGCTAGAAAGGGATGCTGACAGATGGTGGAAGAACACAGAGCTAGTATTGCAGGCCAGACACATTCCTATCACGTGGGAAGTGTTCCTTGAACAGTTTTATGAGAAGTATTTTCCCCAGTCAGTGTGGGATGAATGAGAAGTAGAATTCCTTGTGCTGAGACAAGGAGAAAAAGAATCATTTCACAAATACTTGGCAAAGTTCAACTGTCTTTCCCATTATTCTATTTACCTATGACAGGTGGATGATGAACATTGGATGACAAAGGAGATTCAGGGATTGCCTCCAGAATGAGAAGTGGAGTTTGCAATCGACATCGTACCTGGAGCTGGACTAGTATCCAAAGCCCCATATCATATGGCTCCCAATGAGATTATTGAACTTAAGAAGCAGATAGAGGAGCTATTAGATAAGGGTTTCATCCGACCTAGTGTTTCTCCATGGGGTGCTTCAGTATTATTCGTCAAGAAGAAGGATGGTAGTCATAGATTATGCATTGACTATTTGGAGTTAAATAAGATTACAATTAAGAATAAGTACCCTTTTCCCAGAATTGATTATTTGCTAGACCAGCTGGTTGGAGCAAGCCTATTCTCTAAGATTGATATGAGATCAGGTTATCCCCAACTCAGAATCAAAGTAGATGATATTTAAAAGACTGTGTTCAGGACTCGCTATGGACATTTTGAATTCTTAGTGATGCCTTTTGGTCTGATAAATGTGCCTGCAATTTTCATGGATTACATGAACATAATCTTCAGGCCTTATCTAGATCAGTTTGTTATAGTCTTTATTGATGATATCTTAGTGTACTCTAAATCGACTGTAGAGCATGAAGAGCATTTGAGGATTGTTCTTAGTACTCTTAAAGAGAAATAACTCTATGCTAAGCTTAGTAAATATGAGTTTTGGCTTCAAGAAGTCAAATTTCTCGGTCATGTCATATCCCACAAAGAGGTAGCTGTAGATCCTAGTAAAGTTGAAGCAGTGCTAAGATGGGAACAGCCAAGAGATCAGAAGTTTTATGGGCTTAATGGGGTATTATAGAAGATTTATTAAGGACTTTTCTCGACTTGCTCTGCCGTTAACCAAGCTGACTAGAAAGAATTAGCAGTTCAAGTGGGATGAGAAGTGTGAGGCTAATTTTAATGAGCTAAAGCAGAAATTAACCATGAATCATGTACTGATTATTCCAGACTTGACTCATACTTATGTAGTCTATATTGATGCTAGCAAGTAAGGGTTAGGATATGTGCTGATATAGTAGGGATGAGTGGTAGCCTATGCTTCTCGACGGTTAAAGCCACATGAAGAGAATTATCCTACTCATGATCTGGAGCTTGTAGCGGTAGTTTATGCTCTCAAGATATAGAGGCATTACTTGTATAGGGATACCATATAACTGTACTATGATCATAAAAGCCTGAACTATCTGCAAGATTAGAAAGAATTGAACATGAGGCAATGAAGATGGATGGAATTTCTGAAGGATTATGATTTCCAGATCAAATACCATCCAGGAAAAGCTAATGTAGTGGCCAATGCCTTGAGTAGAAAGGTGGTACAGGTTGCTAGTCTCATAATCAAAGAGCTAAATCTGATAGAAGATGTTCGAGATTGGAGTCCTTTGTATCAAAGTAGATAGCAAAAAATTCTTATGGAGGAATGTAGATTAAAGCTTTTATTGAGGATGAGATAAAAGAGGCTCAGGAGTAGGATAGGCTCGCTGAGATTTTCAAAGGTAAGCTGGAAAGAGGGGAAACTAAAAATTTTGATGTGTCCCAAGATGGATTGCTACGATTTTAGGGACGACCATATATTCCTAAGGCAATGGGATTGAGAGAGAATATCCTAGAGGAGGCATATAAAAGCAAGTATATAGTACATCAAGGTATGACCAAGATGTATCATAACGTTAAAAGTTTATTTTGGTGGCCTAGATTGAAGAAAGATGTTGTAAATTATGTGTCCAAATACTTGACCTATCAAAAGGTGAAAGTTGAGTGCCAGAAGCCAGCAAGGAAATTACAACCACTAGAGATACCTGAGTGGAAATGGGACAGCATTGCCATGGATTTTGTTGAAGGACTGCCCATGACTCCTACTAAGTATGATGTTATATGGGTGGTAATTGATCGATTAATGAAGTCGGCTCATTTCCTGGCAATCAATAAAAAGGATTATCTTGAGAAACTGGCAAAACTGTATGTAAAAGAGATTGTTAGACTACATGGTATTCCCAGTAGTATCATTTCTGATAGAGATCCTCGGTTTACATCAAACTTTTGGCGAGCTCTACATAAAGAAATGGACACTACTCTCAAATTTAGTACAACTTACCATCCTCAAATAGATGGTCAATATGAGAGAACGATCTAGACACTTGAGGATATATTGAGAGCTTGTGTCTTAGATTTCAAAGGGAGTTGGGATGTCCATCTGCCATTGATAGAATTTGCCTATAACAATAGCTACCAGGCAGTATTCAGATGGCCCATTTTGAAGCACTTTATGGATAAAAGTGTAGATCTCCCTTGTGCTAGGTGGAGTTGAGCGAAAGGAGGTTGTTTGATCCTGATATAGTAGACCAGACAGCAGCACTGATCGATAAGATTAGAAAGAGGCTATTGATGACTCAAAGTAGACAGAAGAGTTATGCTGATGTTAGAAGGAAGCCGTTGGAGTTTGAAAAAGGAGAGCGTGTATTTCTTAAGTTAACTTCGATGACAGGAGCTAGACGATCAATCAAAGTGAAAAAGCTTCATCCTAGATACATTGGGCCATTTCAGATCCTCTATAGAGTAGGATCAGTGGCTTATAAATTATCTCTTCCTCCATATCTCAGCAAGATTCATGATGTATTCCATGTTTCCCAGTTAAAGAAGTATGTTCCAAATCAATCACCTGTGATTGATCAGGATGATATTGCACTACGAGATGACCTAACTTATGAAGTGGGACCAGTACAGATTGTAGATAGAAAGGTCTAACAGTTGCGAAATAAGCATATCCATTTACTTAAAGTAATCTGGAAGGGATTAACAAAGACTGAGTTATATGGGAAGCAAAGGAAAGAATGAGAGAACCATACCCTAAACTATTTCCTTAGTATATATGTAATGTAAATTTTGAGGGCAAAATTTATTTTAAAGGGGAGAGAAATGTCATATCCCCAATTTTTTGACCTGATGTAGCTGTACAGTTTATCTGCAATGGATATAAGATTCTTAGAATAGACTGTATTAGATTGAGAAAGGAAAGGGAAGGATTAATAACTAAGGAAAGAATAGGGACCTAAACGAAAATTGAAAAGTTTGAAGGTAAAAAGTTGAAGTAGAAATAAAAGGAGGGACCTAAATGCAATTAATGAAAAGTTCAGGGACTAAAGTGTAATTATTCAAAAGTTAAGGGACCTAAATGTAAATATGGAAAAATTGAGCCAAAATAGGCCAAAAATGCCCAAAATTAGATTAGACCCAAATTTTACCAGTAGATAGTTTATCGCAACACAGAATTTTGATTTGAGGTCCCGATTAATTGATATAAATTCTTAAAGTCAGAAGAAATTATTACAGTATTTTTTAGATCTCAAAATCAAATGAGACCTTACAGAAAATTCATATATTTAATATATAAATTTATAAAATTGACAAAATCAGAAAAGGAACCCTCTAGAAGCCATATCGGATTTTACAGTGAAATAAAATACCCGATAAATAGGATCGGGAGAGTTGTAAAGTGAATTGGGCCATAAAGATAATACAAATAATAGGCCCATAATAAGGCCCAAATGGCGCCATCATGAGCCCATTAAGGTGACTGGACAGTTAAGTGGGCTAGAGACCATAGCAGTCCAGGAAAAGTGTGAAATTACGAAAATGCCCCTAAATGCCCATATTGCACCAGTAGTGGATGGAGATCATTTTGGTCATTATGGACAGGCCAAAAACGTGGCACATGGTATAAATATGATTAGTTAGAGCCCGTATATGCCATAAGGCAGTACAAAGAGGGGTGAAATGACAATTATGCCCTTAGGGTTATATAGTGCAAGACAAGACACAGGGTATTTTGGTCATTTCCCAATGGATGGATGGCAGATAAATCTTCTATATATCATTTTCAATGGTATGAGAAGCCTAGACATTAATTTCCAGGACATAATACATATCCTGGTATATTATAAAAAATTAGGAACAGAACACAGTCCGGTTGTTGGGAAACTGCTCTGATCGGTACTGGATTGGACTAGAATTTTTCTAAAAACTTCCTTACATGGGCAGCACACCACCAAACCCTATTAGGTGTCCCATGATCTGTCCCACATGATTTCATAATTATTATTTTTAGAAAAAATTAAATTCAAGATTAAATGTAAGACATTAGATCAAATAGTACGCAAATCAATCTTGGCCATCCATTTCAACTAAAATTTTTCTATAAATACCCCCTCATTTCAGACCATGTGTGGCATCCTTGAGAACCATAGGGAAGCTCTTGCAAAATTTCCATTCAACCAAGAAAGAAGCACACAAAGTGAAGCAACAATTAAGGTAATCATCTACCTTGATCTTGAGCTTTGTTCGAGCAAGTTAGCTCATGGTTTTAAGGGGTTTTCATTCTATATTTCCCTTATGGTTGCTGCTGGAAGTGTTGATCATATATGGTTAAAATATGAGTTTTATGTTATGGATAGTTTAGGCAAGCTTAAACAAGCTAGAATCAAGTGGTATAAACTTGGGAATTCAAGTATGTTTGGATTTAGGGTTTTGTGTTCTTGCTAGAACTGTGTGTGACACTGTTCATATGATGGAATTTCATAATTTTAATGCTTCCAATGAGTTTAAAATGGAAAATTGTGTGGGGATAGAGTAGGAGAACAAGTATTGGAAGCATTGGAATCAAAATGTGAATTTTTGGAAAACAAGAGCATGCATTTCGGTTTGGTACTGTAGCAATTGGTATGTTTTGATTTTGAAAATTCTTATTTCATATTTGGATTCTACATGAAAAATTATGTGAAAATGAACCATGATTTTATATATCAAACGAGTAAATTTTTCTATGAAATTTGGTGAGCTTAAAGATGACATCTAGAGCTTTAATTGCATAGGTAACACGGTTCATTTGGATAAGTAACCAAGGAGAAATGAATTTTTAAAATTAAGGCAAAGAAACTGAAACTTCCAGATTTTACCAAATGAATAGGGATTTTTAACCAATAAACTGATTTCGTGTGGACAAGAGAACCTCAATTTCATATTTTTCCCTCAAATAATTATGAAAGGGCTTTCATTAGAAATTGGAACCACATTATTTCGATTTTTGTACAATTAATTATGAATTTTTAAAGTAGGATATATGTTCTAGAATTACCAAATAAACAGTAAAAGTGAACAGTACCCAATGGCAAATCTTTTGGAAATGGATGTTTTCAAAGTAAAAGATTATGTAATTGGTTCCAATCACTTCTAATGTAGTTTAATTGAGGTTAAAACTAAGGATATGACATTCTTTGTCTTGGCTTGAGTTTCCATTTTGCAAGAGCTTCCTCAAGGTTCATGAGGCCACAGTTTTGAACCAGATTTGAGGGGGTATATATAGAAAATTTCATGAAAAATCAATGGCCAAAATTACTTTGTGCACTATTTGATTTAAAGGATCATATTTAATCTTGGATTTAACTTTTTCAAAAGTAATAATTATGACATCATCCATGACAATACTGTTGGAAATCGTGCCCTAGGGGCCAATCATTGTCTTATGAACATTATTGATTTATGAATTTATTAATTGAGTTATCATATTATTTGCATGTTTACTATGATGATCATCCTTGGATAATTCATGATATTATCCTAAATGTCCCTGGTCGATCATCTATGTGGGAGCACAGATGAAATAAGACCAGTATGACTTTGAAGATGTATAGAGATATAAATCAAAGTCATAAGCACATGTAAGAGTACAAGGTGCCAGACTGACCCGCTATGAGAGAACTGCATGGGTAACGTCATAAGCTTCTCTCATATACAAACCATGTCAATACGCCCTTTGACCTGAGATCATCATGGATTCCTACATGATAAAACGCTCAGCTTTGACCTAGTTAAAAGTCACTTTTGACCGAGTGATCATAAAGACTATGTTCGGGCTTAGTGGTTTTTCATGCGGAGGAATGTGAATGGTCAAGATGGAATTTATCCCTCACATTTGTAGAGAGAAATTACTGGGTCCCTCGATGAGTGAGTCTGAGAAATGTATGGCCATACTGTAATGGAAAGGTAGTTCCATTTCTATAGTTAGACTACTCAGGGATCAAGAAAGTAACGGTCAGGAATAGGAGGATGACATTATCCATGCCTCATCCATGACCAAAATATCGCGTGACAGAAGGGACATGATATGGTTGTATAAAAGGTTACATCGTTTATCGATCCTCATATAATTTGGGTAGTCGTTATGTCTTGCTAGAGACCGCTTGCGACTTGTGGGCTAGTATAGCAAATGGCCCACTGCCAACTTCATATGGGCCTACAGGGTCACACACAAAATAGCCCAACACGAGCTATGATGTCCAGATTCATTGAATCTAAGACATGTCCAGATTCAATGAATGATCCAGGATAGATGTATATATATTTATTTATATTTATATTCATATATATATATAAATTCGTATATATACATTATATGTATATATGAGATTTAATTTATAAGGATAAATTAAATCTCTATCACGTTTGAAATTCGAAATTCAAATTGATAGGATATCTCATATAAGAGATATTTATAAGATTTAATTTATAAGGATAAATTAAATCTCTATCATGTTTGAAATTCGAAATTCAAATTGATAGGATATCTCATATAAGAGATATTTATAAGATTTAATTTATAAGGATAAATTAAATCTCTATCACGTTCGAAATTCGAAATTCAAATTGATAGGATATCTCATATAAGAGATATTTATAAGATTTAATTTATAAGGATAAATTAAATCTCTATCATGTTTGAAATTCGAAATTCAAATTGATAGGATATCTCAAATTTGATTTATGAGAATAAATCAAAAATAGTTCAGTCTCATCTTTATTTAAAATTAAATAAATGGGTAATTAAATCTGTGGGACGAATTTGATATTATTTATTTAATTAGTTTCTTATAAAATTATACAATATATGATATTGTATTAATTTTGGAATTAATATAAGATTAACTCCAAAATCCAATTCGGTTGACAGAGAAAAAACGCATAGCATCCTATATATCTGATTTTAGGAGCTGCGTTTTGCACAGAGAAACATATAGAACATAGAAAGGCCAAAGGGGACTCTGCAAAAGGTTTGCAGATAAGAAACTGCCGAAATAGAGACGGAGAGGACGAACTCTTGAGAAAGCCCTGGAGGGACAAGGACGCTAGCACGTCGTTCGTGGTTGGAACGCTGTTCGTGTGGATACCAGTAGAGGAATCCGACCTGAGTCATCGACTGCTTATGATCAGAAAGGGAGCACGAGCCACAGAGAGAAGCTGTGAACGTCGTGACCGAAAGTTGTGGAAGTCGCTGAGGCACACTAAGGGTAATACTTCTTCCCACTTGACTTAAACACATACGGTAGATCCTGGCAAGGAATGGAAAAATTTTTAAATTAATTTCCGTTGCGTGTCTTCCAATTCCTTACAAACACAAGGGACAACTCAAGGGACACCTCATGGGACATGTGGCAAAATTCTTAAGGTAGGAAGCCTCTGGAAAAATTCTAGTCTAATCCGGTACTAATTGGAGCAGTTTCACCAAAAATCGGACTATTTTCTGTTCCTAATTTTTATAATATACAAGTATATATATATTCTACCCAGGAAATCAATGTCTAGGCTTTTCATACCCATGACATTGTTATACTGAGTATTTATCTGCCATCCATCCCCTGAGAAATGACCAAAATACCCTTGGTATCTTTCTTGTACTATATTGACCCTAAGGGTAAAATTATCTTTTCACCCCTCTTTGTACTACCTCAGGGTCTATACTGGCTCTAACTAATCATATTTATACAATATCACAAGTTTTTAGCCTATCCCATATTACCAAAATGCCCTCTATCCATCTCCGGTACAATTTGGCTATATAGGGTAATTTTCGTAATTTCGCACTTTTTCTAGACACTAGCATCTTCTACTGATGGACTGGTACCCTGGGTTTT
The DNA here is from genome assembly GCA_037074615.1 of Leucaena leucocephala. NCBI lineage: Eukaryota > Viridiplantae > Streptophyta > Magnoliopsida > Fabales > Fabaceae > Leucaena > Leucaena leucocephala. The sequence goes on from CM073527.1 coordinate 6,344,829, forward strand.
GGCCCTCCTTTATGTCATCATAGGCCTATATATGAGGTCATCTGATCTCATTCTATCCATACTTACATACTGTTAAATTCTATAATCGGATCACTGGTGTTATCAAACTCCCGTCAAAATTAACTATTACGGGGATAACTTTTTATACATAACTTCTTTTGAGGTTCCGTCAGATTCATGACATCTGACATTGTGGAGCACACCTTGTAATTTCCCCACTCATATCTAAAGTCCATGGAATATGATAAAATTTTAGATAACTTTCATACTATCAGATAAATATTTGCTGTTTGGAGCCCTAATAAAATTTCTATAGCATGTCAGATTAACTAGCATGTCTTCCTCTATTTATTGATGGAATATGGGATTGAAATACTTTTGGGTAGTTCTAACCCTTTCCGGGCTAATCTTTCTATAATTACAATTTTACCCTTGAACTTTTTGCTTACTTACATTTAAGTCTTTGAAAATTACCACTTTTGGCCCAACTTTTATTTCTACTTTAACGTTTGGCCTCTAATCTTTTCTAATTTTGTTTTAGTCCTTCTCTTTCTTTAAGATTTATTTAACCCTTATCATTTCTTCTGATCTTTGTCATAATCCTTTCCAAATCTCTTTCCACTATCAGTATTATATAGATAGGAAAAATTAGGAAACGACAAACATGCACCTAAAACACACAGGGCCACAAAGTATAATATTATGTACTAGGTGAGCTATCAAATAAAACATAATGTTAAAAAATGCTACAAGAAAATACATCTCCAACCGGGAGAGGATGACATAGCCTTCATTTTTCTATTCATCAAACTCAGTAGTATCAATCACTATGATATAAATAGCATTAAAGAACATACAAAGTCTAGTAATAGTGCACCTCATACCATCTATCATAATGTTTCGAATAACCACTGGTAGTAATTGTTGCATTAACATGTGGCAATTATGGGACTTCATGTCACAACTTAAAGTTTTTGGCCAAAAAAATAGTATTAACATAGTTGGTGCAACTTGTGAAGTTAAGCCAAAGTTAGGACAAAAGTATAATTTCCAAAAATGTTGGGCAAATTGTGTAATTTTGGAAAGTTTATGTAAATTTATTGAAAATTATTTCAGACCCCAAAATATTAAGGAAATATAGGGATAACATGCCTTGGTAATTATAGGACATTGTACAAGTGGTTTTATTTCCAAAATATCCTAGTTAATTTTTAAAGGATTTTAAAGGCTAATTGACCTAATTAGGGATTTTATTTAGAAAATTCTAATCTAAATACCTAAAAGGGTAAATAAATTCTAAGAAAATTTATAGGTTTCCCTACAATTAATACAAGATAATGAAGTGACAAGAGTCTTTTAGTAACTCAAAAACTCTAGAAATTAATTCTCGAATAATTTTGAGGTAATAGGAATTAAATTAGTTTTTCTATTTTACCATCAATAAAATTATGATGGTAATAAAGGACATAACTTTTTGTAAGAGAAAAATGGTAGGAATGTTTTATGAAACTGATAAAAATTAATTAAAGTGACCAAGATACTGGAATTATGTAGTAGTGACCTAAAAGAATAATTTTTAAGTTGGTAAAAACAAAACCTAAAAAATCAAGTTAAAAGACTAAGGGGTTAAAGGGTCTTTGTTTAAACCATAGCTAGTTGATTGTATATTGATAGTTGTGCACCCTTTGTCATATTGAAATATGGTTTGACATTTGTGGAGGAAGGAACTAAAGTCAAGAACAAGACCCAAAGTTTGCTATGATTGTTGGTTGAACTAAAGATATTGATATGTTGAAATAACGCTACTCTTTACATTGTGATGTCTTGACTTGATGCATGTTTGAGTTAGCATGAGGTAAAGGTAGTTGCCTAATTATGACATTATGCTTAGTTCATTAGTAGTAATGCTTGTTGATATTATTGTTGATATCACATGCTATTGGGATTTTTTTTAAAAATCTCACTTTTCCAATTGATTGATCATATAGGGGCTAAGCCATCTAGAGGCAAGGGCATATAGGGAGAAGACTAGTGTACTTATGCCATGATATTTTGAAGCTTATTATTATATGTAATTAATTATGACATTTTGTATAACCTTGTATGAGGCAACGACATTTGAATGGTGTCTTGATTAAGTAAATGTTCATAGTTGACTTTGCAATTTTGCATGCTTAAAAACATACAAGCTTTAAATCCATGCGTAGAACACTTAAATTGGATATGTGTACGATTTATAGCAATTTTTCAAAATTAGGGTTAGAAATTTGGAACACAGTTTTTGACCAAATGAATAGTAGAAATTCCCTACCCATATGACATTGTTCTACAATGAATAGGTTGTTGAAACTTTTTTACCTTTAAAGAACTATTAAAGAGCTTTTAGTAGGAATTTGAACCACTCAATTTTGATTTTTCTATAATTAGTTATGAATTTTTAAATTTGAACAAAAATTCTAGAAATACCAAATGAAGAGTACTCGATAAACTAAAAATTTTAGATTTAGTTTTTTCAATCTTGGGCCATCCAAAATGGTTCCAATAGACATGAAATAAACCATAATATTGTCTATAGTTAAGGTGTGACACTTCATACCGATTATCTTCAAATCTTGCATTACTGAATACACTTTTGGAACTTTAATACCATACAAACACTCACATATGCTTATTTTTTCATATTTAGATAATGTGTGTGCCGCTGGGTACAAATAAACTCTTTACTACCCTCTCTTTGTTGTAGTGCTCTTATTCCCATTTCAGTTAAGTCTCGTCTAGCATTAACCATGTCCTTACTCTTTCTCCTTATATGCAGAAGCATGCCAATAAGCCTTTCATATATTTTTTCCACATGCATGACATCTACACTCTGTCTCACTTCAAAACTTCGCAAATATAGAAGATTAAAGAACATTGATATTTTTTTCCTTGTATTCCTTTCAACTGCATTGACCCTGCAAACATTGATACACTTCTTCTCCAGTTAAAGGTACTGCAGCTATTTCATATTCCATGTGAGCCATTAAATTACTCATTCAACCTACAGTAAGTGTGGTGTCGACTAAGAACATTCTGTGAGAAAGGTAGACTGAAACATCCTTACTTTCATATATCTTAGAGACTATTCAGTAGAACTTAGAACCACTTACAAGGCCTTGGAAGTCCATTAGTTAAATCTAGAATTTATACTCTTCTCGAGTTACTATTTATATGGTATTCTAGATTTGACGAGAAACTTCAAAAAATCATAATTAATTCTGGAAAAGTCAAAATGAAGTGGTTCAAAAATATACGTGAAGACAACATCTTGAAATTTAAGGAAAAAATAATTTCCTGATCAAATACACAGTTAATTAATACAATTTAATCGTCAAATATTATTGTTCATTTGGTCAAAAATCCTAAAAACAGATTTTGGTCCCTAAATTTGGAAAATTCTTTCTCTTTGTACAGATATCAAAATAAGGTGTTCTTAGAGTCAAAATAAAGCTTGGCATGTTGACTAAATGTCTATAAAACTTCATACGTTTATCTCATCGTTTACTATTTTTCATTACATCATAAACATTGTTACACAAACTACTTATATAACATTATTGCTTGCAACAATTTATACATTCATCATATAACATTTACATTATCCAATCCATAACATCTCTTCATGCTTCTTCATCCTCTTTCATAATTCTAGGGAAATCTCAGTAGTAAATGGTACTAAACAATGCATGCATTAATGTAAATACTTGTGCTTGCTTGTGAACGTGTTAACATTGTATAATGTGCATGCTTCCATGTAACATATGAAATCTAATTGACCAAAGTAATCATAGAAATAGAGCTTCAATCATATACACATGCAATACAATTCAACAAAGCCATAGCACAATCAAGCTTATTCAATACATACAAGTTTAGGATAAATTTACTACCGCATATAATTGACTTTCTTTCACTTTAACTTTGCTTTGCCTCTTTCTTCTTACTTTTCTTTGATGTGTGGCTGCCTCTTTGGAGTCCACAATCAAATCCTAACATCACATAATCATCCATCCATCACAATCTAACTTCATTGAATATTAAACTTAATTTAACTAACATAACCTTCTTCAATCTTTACTAATTGACTTGGCCTTTGAACCAATTGATGTCTTGAATAGTAATAGAGAGGATTTCAAATTTTCCCTTTTCTCTTCCAATGCTTCCAAGGTTCCAAACTTATTCCATTATATACAAAATCTTCATTTGAATTTAATGGAAGTATTAGAAAAATAAAATTGAATCTCCTTGGTCCTATACAGTAGTTGGCAAGTTGGCCCTCATGATAGGCAACATCAAAATTACAAATTAATTCCATAACTAATTATCCAATCTAACTTATCTAAGTGCTAATTACATTATTCTAGGTTTAATTTCATCTTTCCCCTTTTCTTAATAATTTCATCCAGCAAGCAACAAAAGGGAAAACTTCATTTTCCTTCCATTTAAATCCTAAGTTCAAGCCTCCTAATTAAAGGAAAATCAACTAGGATCAATAACTTACCTTGATCCCTTGCTAGCTTGATCACTTAGCCTACTTGTTCTTGCTTTTTCTTTAGGTTTGAGTAGAAATTTTAGCATAAATTTTAGCATAGTTTGCCCATAGTCATTGGAAACATGAAATTGAAGAGAATAGAGAGGTATATATAGCAAAATTTTGGCACTCTTGGGAATAAATTATCCTTCATTTTCCTAATGATTACATAGCCTTAATCTTGCATCTTATTAGTTGATTAATTGTTTAATCACCATTAACTTAATTCTTATATTATTTTAATATATTGAAGCATATGGGATAGCTCTTCCTCCTCGCTATGCTCTCCACGTGGCACATTGTGGGATCCACCAAGGATACCTTACATGCCAACACATGGTTCTTGATAATTCTCTTTGCTTTTCTATTATTTTTTATTAAAAATAATATAAAAATTCCATTTGACTTCTAACAATTCCTTAGCACCTCTGCCCTTCATGTGACCCCATTTTGGGCTTGTCTATGCCCAATCTATTTATTTGGCATAAATCCCAATGCACTTCCTTTACTAATATCCTGATATAACTTAAATTTTTGAATAAATTCTATAAGACTCCTTAAGGGTCCTGACTTTTTAGAAATTCATTCTATTACTAAATAAATTTCTTGCAAAGTTTTTTAATTTTTAAGACCTAAAATTCCTAATAAAAATTCTACAAGTTTCTTTACATACTTTATTAGTGTCCTATTTCACCTTAAATTCTATAATAAATTCTACATGAATCTTTTTTTAGTTATGTTAGTTTCATAAATCCTTATAATTAATATAAGAATTTACTATAAATTTTTATCTAATTGTGAAGTCCAAAAGATATTGTACTAATTTCTAAACTTCAGAAATCAATATCAATTTATCAGGACCTTAAAATCAAAATTCTCAAAGACATGTCTGACCCAAATTCTATCCTCTATTTATTGGTTAAATTTGGAACTAAAATATTTTTAGATAATTTTGGGCTTTTTTGGCTCAACTTTCCATAATTACGATTTTGCCCCTAAATTTGGCAAAATTGCACTTTAATCCCTAAAATTGCCATATTCTAGTTTAGTCCCTTTTTGCCAAGTTTAAATTTCCATTTTGGGTCCTTGAAATCTGAAAACTCCATGTACGTTTTTGAACTTTCTACTATATGCAATTTAGTCCTTGGACTTTCACTATTTACAGTTTAGTCCCTGGCTATAATTATTTATAGTTTAATCCCTTTGGCTTTATAACTTTATGCCTTATCTCTTTCTTTGACTTAAACTTATCTAACCATTATTTTTTTATTCTGATTATCATCTCAATCCCTTCATAACCTTTTTCCTTTATCAATCTTATACAGATATAAAAAATTTGGGATGTTACATGGCTATTGAGATTACCATACAAATTGATTATGCCCATATATAGACCAAGCCAAAGATTTCTAAGCTCACAAACAAATTCAAGAAATTTTTTATCTATTGTCTTCCTTTGAAGAGAATTAGCAGGGTGATGAAGTTGTCCCTCTTTTACTTTGCCATCGGAATGCCATCTCAAGTTTTTTACATATGTGGCATTAGCAAACAAAAGCTTAAATCATAGTATCATTTGAAGATACTTTAACACCTTTGAAGGAAAGTCTTTGGTCATCTTATCACAATCATCACAGTCTTTCTTCACTTTATATATTGAAGTGCCACATTTAGGGCACTTATTCCACCCTTCACACTCATTTATGTACAATACGCAGTTGTTAGAAGTGTATTGCTTACATGAAGCGCATCACTCAATTTTAAATTCATCAATCACAACACAAATTTCAACCTTGTATACTCATATTTACTTCTTGAGTATAATGGCATCTTAGCATCACTTAACAAACTTTCACATATCAAAAAGCACTATGGAAAGGCAATTTTCTAAAAAGCAATCATTTAAAGTTTTTTTAATAACAAATTATTTACAAAATGCCACTGCCTTTTCTTACAGACTTTTTTAGGATAACCGCTTTAAAGTATCGTCGTGAAAAGTATTTTTTCTAGTAGTGATGAAGGTTTTAAAATATATGAACCATTCTAATGATTTGACCTTCTAAGCACAAGTTTTAAAGTTTTGTTTAACATCAAAATCATGACATTCAAAGTTTTAAGATGAATTCATATTATATACTCCTTAATCCACCCAAATAAGTCAACTAGCTCTTATATTAGTTTAATTAATTGATTTATTTGACTTTCTTAATATATTCGAAAAGTCAATTAGCTCTTATATTAAAGACTGAAAATATATAATTTATCTCGTGAGCTCTATGCAAATATCATATACTTGATTATGCTGATTCTGACAACATTAAATGAATAATAGACTTAAAAATCAATATTTGATTAAGGAAAAGTATTTGAATATTCTCAGCCATAAATTGATTGTCAACTGCAGAGAATAAAGCAAACAAAATATAGGGATGAGTTTATTTGAATTGTTACTGAACAAGGAAGATCATATCTTTTAGCCAATATTTAATTTTATTATTTATTTATTTTTAGCCTGAATAATCTAATTAATTATTAATTCTTGAATTCCAAGAGCATAAATTCTCACAATTTGTGTTTGAGATGAACATACAGAGTAATTTATAAAAAATCATTAGGTGTGATTTCTAAGAATTTATGCTCATTAGAATCAACCATAAATTCAATGATATCCTTAACCTTTGGCTTTTCTTGAATGACTATGCAATTGAATAACCCCAACTTACTCAAATTGAGTAAGGGTTTGAAGGTGAAAAAGAAAAAAAATGCCAAAAACTAGATTAGGTTCACTAAATAGTCAACTGTATATATACTTCATTTATATATGTGGCAAAAACAAATCATGGACTAAAACTTTAGATTGGTGGAGAATCGAATCTAGAAAGTGATTCAATAATATTTAGCACTATTTCACTTTGTATATAAACTTTTGTAGAGTTGAAAAAATGAGATTCGTTCTCTTGGTCTTTCTATATATATAAAGCCACCAATACTCTTGGTTTCTCACAAAACAATGAGTGAGATAACAACATATTAACACTCAACTTCTCTATGGATTATAAATGGAGATCGATGTTTCCAAAACTCATCAAAGTCTTCCAATATTGTGGCTCTACAATATTGGTTGACTGGGATGAAGTTTGAGAAGCTTATTATGAAGTGATTAGGGACCCAACCTATTGGTTTAGATCAATAAGCATTGGTGTGTTATGAGTAAAGTGAGAGACAACAGTGGATGTTGAAATATTTTTCTGGCCAGTTAGGAAGCTCATCGGATGGAAAGGTTGAAGGGGAGAAATCTATGGTCATGGCTCTGATATCATGTTAGCAAAGTGAGAGAGGAAGAGAGAGTGTTAAGCTAGTTACAACCAATTACAAGTTTGCAACTAACTTATACCTTAGTGGGTTAGAGAGTCTATATATTTTTATTACTTATTAATTATAGCTTCTTTTAAGTTTTCTAAATGAGAGAAACCTCATTTCTCAACACCTCAAATATGATTATTCTAGTATGCAAGTTGTTGAAACCTTTGTTAACGTAATTGTGAAATCAATGTTTTTCATCCCATTGTTTCTGATATTAATTGGCAAGGTTTTCACTAGTTCATTTTGGCAGCATTTAAGTTGCATGGTGCGTACCAAATTTGACATTAGTTCTCCCCATAAACTGAACGTCATATTGATTAGGTAAGATTGCCTGGAAAATGATGTGTGATTTTTTATATTTTTTAATTTTTATCAAGTTATCCAGATTTTAAATTGATTGCTTCACGAAAGAATTATTTTGGAATGTTTATTTTTTTACTAATTGCAATCCTAACTCTTCTCCCATTCTCTTCGATAGCTTTTTTTGTTGGCAATGCTTGCTTTAGCCACTTATCATTTTCTTTATTCGAAAATTCATATCTCGTCACCATCATCTTCCTCCTTCACATATCTGGTAACAACAATTTGCCAATGTTAATTTTATAATTATTTACTCCTTCGGACTTGAATATAAGAGCTAATTAACTTATTTGTTAATTAGTTAATTACATTGATATTCATTTAAGTCTCTATTAATTATTTTTTTAAAATTTTGTCTGTAGTTTGGCCGAAAAAATGCTATATGCAAAAGAAATTTCAACTCAACCTATTGAATTTTATTGGGGGGCTTTTTTCTTTCTAGATCTTTAGTTTTATTGATCTTAAAATGATTTTCATCTTTGTTTATCTCTTTCACCATTTGGTTGAACCATCAAAGAGAAACCATTTCCAATATTCTTTTTTGTTTAGCTACAAGCTCAATTGGGAGATTTTTGTTATTGGAGCAGAAATGTTTAACTGGTCACTTAACTTTAATATTTACCACTTGACATAATCTTCATCAATTTTAATTATGTCACATCTTACTTTTTCCCTATCTATATAATACTAATAGTGAAAAGAGGTTTAGAAAGGATTGTGATGATGAATATAAAGGAAAAATAATGATTAGACAAAGGTATAAAGATGAGGGACTAAAATGAAAAGTTTAAAAGTTCTATGGTGCAAAGTGTAATTTTCAAAAGTTCAAGGGCAAAATGGTAATTATTGAAAGTTGAGCCGAAAAAGGCCCAAAAATGTCTAAAATCATATTAGTCCCAAATTTTCCCAATAAATGAGAAAATTATTCTGATCAGTTTGACGCAACACAGAATTTTGATATGAGGTTCCAAAAAATTTATATTAATCTCTCAAAAAAGGGGAAACTAATATAGTATCCTCTGGACCTCAAAATCAGATAAAATTTGGTAGTAAATTCCTATAATTAATGTAAGAATTTATGAAACTAATAGAGCTCAAAAAGGAGTTCTATAGAATTTATTATGGAATTTACAGTGTATTAAAACACCCGATTAATATGTTTTGGGGGAATTATCGGGAGTTTAACCCATAAAGGTAGTAGACCATATAGAGGGCCCACAATGGCATCTTATAGGCCTAGTAATATTTTTAGATAAGTTTGTGGGCCAAGGCTAATATGAACTCGGAAAAATATAAAATTATGAAAATGCCACTAAGAATGCCACTATATTATGTCATTGAGTCAGAGTCAGATGAAGGGCATTTTGGTTATTTGAATAAGGTTAGATGTTCAAGGAGAATTCCCAAAATAGTTGACCAAGGTCAAGGAATACTCTGATGAGGTATGAAAAGATGATAATGCCCTTAAGATGTTAAAGTAAATAAAGAATAACCAATTGACATTTTGGTAAATTGTTAAGGGATCTATAATTAAGTTTAGGCCCAGTCCAAGAATGTAAATGGTAGGAAGAATATGAATACTAGATTTAAAGTTAGAAATCATATTATGGAATCTAAAAAAAATAGATTTATAAAACAGTCTAGTTTTTGTGAAATAGGATTCAGCCAGTACCGAATTGGACTATAATTTTTCTAGAAGTTTCTTTCCCTTGAAATGGCACCACATAACCTATGAGTTGTCCCTTGATGATGTCATAGATGATGTCATAGTTAGCTTTTTAGAAAAGTTAAATCCAAGATTAAATGTGAGCCATTAGATCATATAATGTACGAAGTAATATTGGCCATTGATTTTCCATAAAATTTGGGTATAAATACCCCATAATTTCTGATGTAAACCATGGCATGAGAACCCCTGGGGAACCTCTTGCAAAATGAAAACTCAACCCAAGACAAAGGAGATTCAAGGTACCAAAGTTCAAGCAAGCTAGAGATTAAAGGTAAGCAATATATCCTAGCTTTATTCCCTTTGATTTGGGAGCTTGAACTTAGAGTTTTCATGGAAGAAAGTTGAGTTTTCTCTAAGGTTTATATGCTATCCAAAACCTTAGATGAAAGGAGAAAGAAAAAATTAAAGTTAGAGATATGTGATTGAAGCTTAAACAAGCTAGTTTGGTGATTGGTTGTTAAATCAAGTTGATATTCTTGACTTTGCCATGGTTGAACCATTTTGGTCTGCACTGTTCATGATGTAAGGAGATGGAATTTCAATGATCTAATGCTTCCATTGAATTTATATGATGATTTTGTGTATGATTGGATAGGTTTTGAACCTTGGAAGGATTAGAATACCAAGTTATAGTTTTTGAAGTTTTTCTCTATTACTATTCACTCAAATTAATAGTAATTGGAATTTCATGATTTTGATGTTTCCAATGGTTTTAAAATGAAAAGTTGTGTGGGATAAAATAGAGAAACAAGTATTGGAAGCATTGGAATCAAAATGAGAATTTTTGAAAGAACTATGTACATAAAGGAGCTATAATTTCATGATTCTAAATTCATAAATGGATTTAGAAGATGAAATTTTGTAGGGTAAAGTTAATACATCAATTGATTCAAAGGCCCAGTCCATTAGTTAAGATTACGGAAAGTTAATATAGTTAAATGAGCTTAATGTTCAAGGAAAGTTAGATTATAATGGATGAATGATTATGTGATGTAAGGATTTGATTGTGGACTCCAAGGAGGCAGCCACACATCAAAAAGAAGTGAGAAGAAAGAAGCAAGATAAAGTGAAAGAAAGTCAAGTATATGAGGTAGTAAACTTATCCTAAACTTGTATGTATTAAATGTTATGCTTGGTTGTGCTATGGCATGGTGGAATTGTGTTACATATGTGTTTATGATTGAAGCACTATTTCTATGATTACTTTATCCAATTGTATTTCATATGTTACATGGAAGCATTAACATTACACAATGTTAACACTTTCACAAGCAAGCACAAGTATTTAAATTAATGCATGCATTGTTTAGTACCGTTTGCTATTGAGATTTCCCCAAAAAAATCTCACCCCATCCATGTAATCCTAATCCAACAGGTTCATGAATGATGAAAGAGGATGAAGAAGTATAAAGAGAAGTTAGGGATTGGATAGTGTAAATGTTATTGAAGAAGTGTTATGTGTAATGACATTATATGACAAGTTGAACACTAATGTTCATGATGTAATGAAAAATAGTAAATGATAGAATTAATGTATGAAATTTTACAAACATTGATTTAACATGTCAAGATTTGTTTTGACACTAAGAACACCTTATTTTGATGTCTGTACAAAGAGAACAAATTTTCCAAAGTAAGGGACCATAATCTTTTTTCAGAATTTTTGACCAAATGAATAGTAATCTTTAACGATTAAACTGTATTAATTGACTAACGACTTCTAAGGAAATTATTTTTTCCTTAAAATTCAAGATGTTATCTTCATGTAGCTTTTTGAACCACTTCATTTCAATTTTTTTAGAATTAATTATGATTTTTTAAATTTATCACCTAATCTGGAAATACCATATGAATAGTAACTCGAGAAGAGTAAAATTCCAGATTTAACTAATGGACTTCCAAGGTCTTGTAAGTGGTTCTAAATACTACTATATACTCTCTAAGACATACGAAAGTAAGAATGTTTCAAGTTCAATGTATACCATATTTTCTAAATTTACTTGTTGCATTTTATGTTAATATTTGAATAATAACTTATACTAAACATGCAACAATATAATGGATAATTTAGTTGAGCAAAATAGATAACAAATTAAGATGAAGCCATCTTGAGACTTAATTATGTATATGTTTTCTTTTGCTTTGCTCAAAGGTAGTTTGTATTCCCAAGAGATACAATGAATGATTGCAATTGTGTTTTAGGGTTTTCTTATTGAAGGGAAAACCTTAAAAAAGACTTTTGGCGGCCACTGAAGTGTAAAAATCACCTCTAAATACTACTTATTTTTTAATAGATGCTTAAATTCAATAAATCAAACTAAGGATTATAACAAGGAAAACTAACTTCCCTCATCAACACCCTCCTCTTGTTCAAGAGGTGGGGGTTGATCAAATATACAATAACTACTTTTTAACCTATATGAGAACCTAGCTAACTAATTAGTAGTGGGAATATGCTCCCGATTAACATGTGTGAAAATGATGTGCTAATCTCTATTTACCATCATCTTAATCTATCAATTAAATCTCTAAAAGGGTAGTCATTATTGCAACCCCTAGTAGCAAAGTTAATAGCTCCTATGCAATCATAATACAAACAAAATTTATTGAAGCCTTAGCATAAGTGGAGACCATGTATGATCCCTATAGTCTCTGCAATGGCAGGAGGAACAGAAGTAAGCCTGCAACTGAAACCACAAACCCAATGACCTTTTGTATCACTAATGTCTCCACTACATCCACTCCGATTATTATCCAAAATAGATCCATCCAACTCCAGGTTAATGAAACCTTATTGTTGTCTATTTTTACCCACTGGTGATGATGTGTCTAGTTGATAGAAAGAGTAATTCAGCACCAAGTCTTAATCCAATCAAGCTTTGAAGTAGCTAGAATTTGCATTTGAGTAATCATGTGATTCCTCTCCCTTAAAGCTTTTGCTGCAATGCTAGGTCCATATATCCCAGCATATACATCCAAAGAGAGTTTACCATGGCACCTTCTTAGTGTAATTCATACCCATTTCATAAGTAAGATTCCACTTAAACTACTATGCTCTATGAATAGATAAGAAGATATTCCATTTCTCCTATTAAACTATAGATTTCTATTGATCAAGGGAATTTGAGAAATCCTTCAGTAAATGCATTTAATCTTCTTCACGATCACATCCAAATGAGCATGACACTGATGACTTAATTCCCCTCAGCATTCTAAATTACTCCATATGAGCCTAACCTTGCAAGAATAGCCACATAAAAAAATTGAATTTTTCTAGAATGAACCATCTCTAAAGAATCTTCCAAATATTATCTCCACCATGTTGGGTACCTGCAACAAGAAAATGATATGCAGAACTAACAAAAAATAACCATTAGTAGAAGTTTTCCATAATTATCTATCGTTTCTTCTCTCCTCATAGGGTCAGTTAACACTAGTTATTCGATCAATAGTATTACTAGGAAACCACATCTTCATTTTATCTCAGTCACAGTCACCATCAGATCTAAACAAATCAAAAACATGGTAATTTGGACTAACTATCCCCCCGTAGCTAGGAATCAAGTCGATGAGAGGGAGGTATATTTCCAACCAATTTTTGAACCAAAAAGGGATACAAGTACCATCACCAATTTTCTTACCCAAACCCTTCTTGAACTCTTCCCACACTTCACAAATGCCTTTGTGGGTAAGAGATGAACTTTTCTTCTTTTTTCAATATTAGGCTTCAAATGATCACCACAACCATATTTCACTTTGATTACTTTAAGCCCTAAGGCGTCTTTGTTACAGACCAGTCACAACAAAGTTTTATGATGAAAGCTTTGTTTTGTTTTGCTAGGTTATTGATTCCTAAATCACTTCTTTTTTGTCCTTTATAACAAGATCCCAATTAACAAGGCGCAACTTCTTACCATCTTCATTATCTCCCTATAGAAAAATGAAAGGAATTGGAAGACACGCAGCGGAAATTAATTAAATTTTTTTTGTTCCTTGCCAGGATCTACCGTATGTGTTTAAGTCAAGTGGGAAGAAGCATTACCCTCAGTGTTTCTCAGCGACTTCCATAGCTTCTCTCCGCGGCTGGTGATCTCTTTCTGATCGCAAGAAGATGTCCACAGCTTCTCTCCGTGGCTCGTGCTCTCTTTCCGATCGCAAGAAATTGACGCCTCAGGTCGGCTTCCTCTATTGGTATCCACACGAACAGCGTTCCAACCACAAACGACATGCTAGCGTCTCCTGTCCCTCCAAGGCTCTCTCAACAATTCGTCCTCTCTGTCTCTACTTCAACAGTTTCTTATATGCAAACCTTTTGCAGATTCCCTTCAGCCTTTTGTGTTATGTGTTGTTCAAAAAACGTAGCTCCTAAAATCAGATATATAGGATGCTCTGCGTTTTTCTCAACTGAATTAGATTTTGAAATTAATCTATATTAATTGCAAAATTAATACAATATCATATATTGTATGATTTAATAAGAAACTAATTAAATAAATAATATTCATATTAAATTCACCCTACAGATTTAATTCACCTATTTATTTAATTTAAAATAAAGATAAGACGGGACTATATTTGATTTATTCTCATAAATCAAATTTGAGATATCATGTCAATTTAAATTTCAAATTCAAACGTGATAGAGATTTAATTTATCCTTATAAATTAAATCTTGTAAATATCTCTTATAAGAGATATTCTATCAATTTGAATTTTAAATTCAAATGTGATAGAGATTTAATTTATCCTTATAAATTAAATCTTGTAAATATCTCTTCTATGAGATATCCTATCAATTTGAATTTCAAATTCAAACATGATAGAGATTTAATTTATCCTTACAAATTAAATCCTATATATTCCTTATATATAATGTATATATACGAATATAAATATAAATAAATATATACATCAACCTTGGATCATTCATTGAATCTGGACACGTCTTAGATTCAATGAATCTGGACATCATAGCTCGTGTAGGGCTATTTTGTGTGCGACCCTATAGGCCCATATGAAGTTAGCAGTGGGCCATTTGCTATACTCGCCCACAAGTCGCAAGCGGTCTCTAGCAAGACAAAACGACTACCCAAATCATATGAGGATCGATAAACAATGTAACCTTTTATACAACCATATCATGTCCCTTCTGTCACGCGATATTTCGGTCATGGATGAGGCATGGATAATGTCATCCTCCTATTCTTGACCGTTACTTTCTCGATCCCTGAGTAGTCTGACTATAGAAATAGAACTATCTTTCCATTACAGTATGGCCATACATTTCTCAGACTCACTTATCGAGGGGCCCAGTAATATCTCTCTACGAATGTGAGGGACAAATTCCATCTTGACTATTCACATTCCTCCGCATGAAAAACTACTAAGCCTGAACATAGTCTTTATGATCACTCGATCAAAAGTGACTTTTGACTAGGTTAAAGCTAAGCGTTTGTCATGTAGGAATCCATGATGATCTCAGGTCAAAGGGCATAGTGACATGGTTTGTATATGAGAGAAGCTTATGACGAAACCCATGCAGCTCTCTCATAGCGGGTCGGTCCAACACCTTGTACTCTTACATGTGCCTATGACTTTGATTTATATCTCTATACATCTTCAAAGTCATACTGGCCTTATTTCATCTCTGCTCCCACATAGATGACCGACCAGGGACATTTAGGATAAGATCATGAATTATCCAAGGATGGTCATTACAATAAACATGCAAATAATATGATAACACAATTAATAAATTCATAAATCAATAATGTTCATAAGACAATGATTGGCCCCTAGGGCATATTTTCCAACAAAAAACCCTTACTCTTTTGCTCAAGCTTGTTTAAAATTGTGGTAATTATGAAAATAATTAATTATTGTAAATAATTAAAATATTATGAGAGATATAGGGATATAATATGAGAGATATTAAGATATTAATTTATATAAGATTAAAATATCCTAGAATATTATTGTTATTGTCTATCTAATTATACTCTATAAATTTAGTGGTTCATATGAATAAGATCATGGCAGTGTTCAGGCTCCAGAAAGTCTACATAGTATCAAACCATCAAATCATTACCTACCTCTGACATGGGTGGTAACATGTTAATCAATCTCTGAAATACATTAATTGGGATGATATAAGCAAGTTTGTGGAAATCCCAAGTCCCAAAAGTAACCCAACCTGCCACTTTACTATTTTCTTCCTCCATTGTGTGTGGCCTCTTGTAAACTCTTATCAGGAAACAACTACCTATCAATAAAAACATTCACTAGTTGAGTGTTTCTAATATACTATCTTGTCCCTAATTCAACATCTTGCTGTTGTGAGATGAATTTCCAAAGTTCATAATCCCCCTTCCTTGCCTCCAATAAATTATCTTTATTCATTAGCAGACACTTATGTAGCAGAACATCTACCCATAGTCCTTTATCTCTCCATTAACTAATTCCCATGCTATCTTAGGGCCACAATGTAATCCCAATTTTAGGTCCAGATACCCAGAAAAGAGCATGAAATAAATAGCCTACTAGACCCTTTTGAGCAGAAGTCCTAGAAACATACAGAAGCTTTTCAAGGACTAAACTGTAAGTAGTGAAAGTTCAGGTACTAAACTATAAATAGTGAAAGTATAGGGACTAAATTGTAAATAATGGAAAGTTTAAGGATTTAAGTGTAAATTAGAAAAATCTCAAGGCCTAAAATAAATGTAGAATAAGTTATGGGCTATAAAGTATAATTATAAAAAGTATTTCAGCCCCAAATTTTACCTCGAGATTGGGAGATTTATTTTGGCCGACATTATGTGAGCCATAATAATTATTTGAGTCCCAAATAGTTGATATGGATTTGAAATCTAAAAAATTATCTTTATTTTTTATTAGACCTTATAGACCTCATATATAGATGAAAATTTATAGGAAGGTGCATACTATAAAGCCTGAGATTAGGGAATTGACAAAACTCCAAAAAGAGCTCTATAGTAAAAGGTATTCATGTTTTAGTGAATTTTGATTGGCGTTCATGATATGTGGATGATGAAATTTAAGTAATAAGCAAGCTAGGTCTAAGTGTACTCATAATGGCGCCAAAGAAGGGCTTAGTACACTAAAGCAGTAATTTAGTAAAATTTAGAATAAATCTCCATTATATGGTACAAGATTGTACATAATTTGATAGAATATACTGGATTACTTTGGAGTAACCCAAAAGCTTCTAGAAGAGGTGACTCACCATGTGAGGTGTCCATGTAGGACTCACACAAGGTGCCACCTACCATGATTAAATAAGGGGATGATATCATCATGATGATAAAGACGTTACTTGGTGAGCAAGCAAGCGATCTGAGCTGTTTATTGCGATTGAATCTAGATCATTCAATCCATTTCACCTTAACTATAAATACCCCTACTCTCTTCATTCCATGCACACCACGGTAAGAAGCAAGAAGAAGAAGAGAGAAAAGAGAGAGTGAAAATAGAGAAAGAAAGGAAGAAAAAGGAAGAAGTATGATCAAGTTAGGAGTAATCCAAGGAGCTTAGGGACTCAATAAGCTTAGGATTGAGGTAAGTAACTAATCCTAGTCCCTACTCTAATAAATTATAGGATTGTTCTTATGAATTTAATAGTTAGAATAGTGAACATCTCTCTCTTGATAAGGTTAGCCGTGAGTAGAAAGAAAGTTAAGGGCTTATCGAGTTAAGGAGATTACCTCAAGTTAAACTCTAGTTAAGTTCAGATATTTTAGAAGGGATAATAATGAAAATATTATTATGCCCTATATAGGCTATGGCTTGTATAAAGAAGGATCCTCAGAGCAAAGGCTAAGGACTAAGGAAAAGCTACCCGATAGGTTGTGAACTTATGCCTAAACTTGTATGCTTATTGCTTTAAGTGTTGTTAATATGATGTTGGCTTATCTTGATTATGTGAAGTGTGTATGATTGAAAATGCTCTTTTTATGCTATGGACGTATGTTATAAAAAGAATTATGCAAGCATGTATATGTCATTATGCAAGCATGATCATAAAAAGCAAGCATGTTTAACATTAAGCATATAATTACATACATTGTTTATGGTTCTAAATGCTATATAATGGTCCCTAAGATGTATGAAAGTAAGGAGTTACAACATGTTCACTTACCTATAGAACAAAGCTATAGTGTTGGAGATAGAAGGCTTTCTTCATGATTTCAAAAAGGGTAATCTTTCTATTACTCAATACTATACTGACTTATTTGTGAAGTGTCAAGCAGTTGGACTATATGAAACCTATGATTGGAAAGATCCCACAGATATTGTTCTCTATGAGAAGGTAAAGGAAGAATCTTATTGGCTTGGATTCATCTTATGAAGAGGTAAGAGCTAGGATCATGGGCTTAGACAACTTAACCTCATTGCAAGAAGTGTTCATCACTATTCAAAATAAAGAGAGCCGAAAGAAACTCACCAGTGAGCTAAGTAATAGTAATGATCTATAACTAGATGTCTTCATGTCCAAAGGATGATCTCATGTTGTAAATAATCCCAAGCAAACAAAATGGTGTGACTATACAGGAAAAAAGTACCCTCAGGTTATGTCTCATATAGGTAAAACAACCCTAGCCTTGAAAACTAATGTTCATCATCAAGCATTATGGATTCTGGATTCTAGATTTTGGAGCCACAGACTATATGATGAGTAACCATAACCTACTAATTTATATTAAACCTTATATGGTAAATGTTTTTATTAGAGTGCCAATGGAAAATGTATTAAAGTTGAGGGGTTTGGTATTGCTTAGGTGAATGATGACCTAATTTTGTATAATGTTTTATGTGCTCCATAACTGAATTGTAGTTTACACTCAGTGAGAATGATAACTCAAAGCCAAAACTCATATGTTCACTTATTTTCTACTGTTTGTACTTTCCAGTATCTGGAGTTAAAGAAGACGATTGGAACTGTTAATATTCTAGAAGGCCTCTATTGTTTGGAAGCCAAATGCAAGGAGATGTAAGCCCTCTTAGCAATAAAGATTTCCTCTATTTTTTCTTCTAATGTAGAAAATAAAGATGTGTTATTGTGGACTATAGATTAGGCCATCCCAATTTTTGTTATATGTCAAAAATGTTTCCTTAACTTATGAATGAAAATGCCTCTCCTTTCATTTATGAAGTATACCAAATCATAAACCACACTAAAACTTAATTTAAAATTCATCCTCACCAATTCTCTTAACCCTCTAATCTTGTCCATAGTGACATTTGAGGTCCTTCTCAAATTACATCTCTTTCTAATGCCAAATGGTTTGTCACCTTCATTAATGATCATACTTGCTTAACTTGGGCTTCCTAATGAATGAAAAATATGATTTAATGTCCGTTTTTATTAACTTTCATAAAATGGTCTAAACCTAATTTCAAACATGCATCCGATCCATGAGAAGTGATAATGGGAGGGAATAAATGACTGCAACTATCACATCCTTACTTTTAACCTCAATTATACTCCATTAGAAGTAACTGGAACCAATTACATGATCATTTGCTTTGAAATCATTCATTTCTAAAAGAATTGCTCTCGGGTATTATTCACTTTTATTGTTCATTTGGTAATTCTAGAACAAGTACCCTACTTTGAAAATTCATAATTAATTGTAGAAAAATCAAAATAATGTGGTTTTAATTCTAATGAAATCTCTTTCATAAATGTTTGAGGGAAAATTATGAAAGTTAGGTTTTCTTGTCCACATGAAATCAGTTTATTGGTTACAAATCACTGTTCATTTGGTAAAATCTGGAAGTTCCAGTTCCTTTACCTTAACTTCAAAAATTCATTTCTCTTTGGTTACTTATCCACATGAACAGTGTTACCTATGGATTTGAAACTCTAGATGTCCTATTTAAGATCATAAAATTTCATATAAAAACTCGTTCATTTGATATATAAAATCATTGCATGAATGTCACTGCCTCTTGGCACTTGTTTTATCTCAATTCCAGATCTTACTTCCAAATTTTGAAAATCTTAAAAGTTTGGATACTTATCCAAATGAGGTGTTCTTGGTGTTCATTTAAAACTCTGTATCTTAACTTTAATCATACCAAGTTTCAGACTAAAACTTATTGGTTTAGACATTATAACCATCATCACAAGCGTTTGCCTCAAAACATAGTTATAGAAACATACACCATACATGCTAGCATATCACCTTATGGTGTCATGTAACTTGTCATATCCCAATTTTTAGGCCTTAAAGCCCAATATATAGCCTGAAAAAGGGATGCTACTAGACCCTATTGAGTAGAGGTCTCAATAAATAGAGAAAATTATGATAATCAGTTTGATGCAGCACAAAGTTTTGATATGAGGTCTCAAAATATTTATATTAATTTTTGAAGAGAAGGAAAATTAATATAGTATTCTCTAGACCTTAGAATCAGATGAAATGTGGAAGTAAATTCCTATAATTAATATAAGAATTTCTAAAATTGACAAAGCTCAAAAAGGAGTTTTGTAGAATTTACTACAGAATTTACAGTGGATTAAAAGACCCGATAAATAGGTTTCGGGGGAATTTCTCAGAAATTGAGCCCATTAAGATAGTGGATCATACAGAGAGTCCAGAATGGCACCTTATAGGCCTAATGACATTTTCAAATAAATATGTGGGCCAGGGCTAATAAAGACCGAGAAAAATGAAGGATTACAAAAATGCCACTGAAGGTATGCCACTGTGTTGTGTCATTAAGTCTGAGTCAGACGAAGGGTGTTACGATCATTTGACTAAGGTTAGACAGTCAAGAAAGGGTATCTGGATAGTTGACCAAGGTCAAGAGATACTCTGGTAAGGTATAAAAAGACAATAGTGCCCCTAGAAGGACTAAAGAGGTAGTAAGGGCATTTTGGTAATTTACTAAGGATGTTTCTTGGGAATCGAGCCACCAGAGTGTTTGGGCTTGGTTAGAAACCCAAGATGATATTTAAAGGCCCAAAAACGTAGCCCAAGAGTAAAGTGGGCCCAAGAGGCATTAAAATAATGTTTTAGTGCTTTTTCAATAAAGTAAAGTGACCCGGTCCAAGATAGAACTAGGTAAAGTGATCTGGAATCATGAGATGACATAGATGGGGCCCAAAAGATGCCACATGGCATGATTACAATAAAATAGGAAAAGCAAAGGACACATGGCATGATTATAGAAAAAGGAGAAAAAGCAAGAGGACACGTGGCACGATCTCGGCCGTCCATTTAGGGAAAAGACTCTAGAACTCTCTGGAGAGGCTGAGTCAGCTGGTGAGATGTCCCAAGGGCCCCACATTTCGCCACATATACCCCTTAGGTGTCCCTTGAGGTGTCCTAGATGATGTCATGAGTGGTGAGTCATCAAGGAGGGTGATGTCATCGTGATGATGCAGGCAAAGCTTCTTGAGGAAGCAAGCAATCAGGGCCATTCATCATGAATCAATTTGGACCATTCATTCCACCTCCTCTCACCTATAAATAGGCCACTACCCTCCCATTTCAAGGCACACCACGGATCTAGCAAGAAAAGGAAGAGAAAGAATAGAGGAAGAGAGGAAGAAAGAAAGAAAGGAAAGAAAGGAAGGAGTTCTGGTAGAGCTAGGAGCAGTCTAAGGAGCTGAGGGACTGGGCAAAGCTTAGGAATGAGGTAAGAAAGTTATCTAGTCCCTGTTCTAATAAAGTAGAGGGTTGCTCTTAGTAGTTAGAATAGAGAAATATCTCTATTAATAAAGTTAGCTATAGATACAAAGAAAGCCAGGGGAATGTCAGAGTAAGAATATTACCCCTAGCTATGCATGAATTAAATAGAGCTATACTAATAGAGTAATAATGAAGATATTATTATGCTATGTATAGGCTCTGACCTATGGAAAGAATGAACCTTAGAGCAAAGGCAAAGAGCTAGAAGAAAAACTACATGTCAGGTAGTGAACTAATCCTAAACTTGTATGCATTGAATGTTATGCTTGATATGCTATGGCTTTGTTGAATTGTGTTGAACATGTGCTTATGTATGAAGCTCTGTTCCTATGATTACTTTGGACAATTGTATTTCATATGAAACATGGAAGCATGCAGATTAGACAATGTTAACACTTTCACAAGCAAGCACAAGTATTCACATTAATGCATGCATTGTTTAGTACTGTTTGCTACTGAGATTTCCCCAGAAATCTCACCCCTTCCATATCAATCCAATTACATCAGGTCTTCTCAAGATGGAGGAGATAAAGATGCATGAAGAGATGTTAATTGCTTAGTATGATTGATATGTGATTCATGTATGTACAACTGCTGGAAATTGTCACTGTGAACAGTAACTCGTGATGGAGGCAGTGACATTTAAGCTGTAATTATAACTATTAAATGATTGAATAAATGTATGATATTTTCCCAGTAAATAGTAGACATGTCAAGCTTCGATTTGATATATAGAACGTCACATTTGGATGTCTACACATAAAGATATGATTTATCAAAGTTGGGACCAGAATGCTGGAATCAGGGACAGGACGCTGGATGAACAGTGTTTTTGGAACGTTGACCAACGTTGACCTGGTCAAGGCGTGGTCAACAAGTCATTTTTTCCTGAAATATCATTATGTTAGCTTCGTGCATCAATTTGAACCACTCCATTTAGATTTTTCTAGAATTAGTTATGATTTTTCGAAGTCAAGTCACTCCGCTGGAATTTACACAGTAAACAGTAATCGCTGGGAGTAAAATTCCAGATTGTATGATTTGACTTCAATGGCCCTATAAGTGGTTCCAAATGCTACTGAATGGTCCCTAAGACATAAGAAAAGGAGGATGTTATATAACTTATTATACAAACTTAATAATCAACATTTACTCTATTTCCTTGAGAGGATCCAGCACCTAAAACATAGTTATGC
Source organism: Leucaena leucocephala (assembly GCA_037074615.1). NCBI lineage: Eukaryota > Viridiplantae > Streptophyta > Magnoliopsida > Fabales > Fabaceae > Leucaena > Leucaena leucocephala. Next base: position 6,367,761 of record CM073527.1, read on the forward strand.
ACGTGGAAGGAATGAGATTTCATGGAAATCCCAATAGCAAGTTACACAAACTATAATATCATGCATGAATAATTGAATGCTTAACATGTTATCATGTGATGGGAGCTACTTCATAATAGTACATAAGCAACTCTAACATGCATATTGTCATAACATATCTTGCAAGGAGTTGCAATCATTCATACTTCATCATAACATGATGACATAAGCTTAAACCCAACCAAACACCATAATCAACAAGCAAGCAAAACAATTAAACAAACATGAGTTATAGTTAGGTATCCTTGCTACCTCTTAGCTATCTTGGTCAAGACCTTCTTGAAGTGCTTTCCTTCCTTCACAAATGTCAAAACCTAGCCATTATAAAATAATATCATGTTACAACTCAACTTGAAACCAAATTCAAGACTAGGTTTTCACTAACTCCCTTTCTTTCTCTCTTTTATGTTCCATACTTCCATCTTTCCAAAATAAATTCTCATTGTTCATTTCCACATATTTTTTCATGTAGAATCCAAATATAAAATTAGAATTTCCAAAATCAACACACTTCAGTTGCTACAGTAGCAAACCGAAGTGAATGCCCCCTTTTTCCAAAAATTCACATTTTGATTCCAATGCTTCCAATACTTGTTCTCCTACTTTATCCCCACACAATTTTCCATTTTAAACTCATTAGAAGCATCAAAATAATGAAATTCCATCATATGAACAGTGTCATGCACAGTACCAGCAAGAACACAAAACCCTAAATCCAAACATACTTTAATTCCCAAGCTTATACCACTTGATTCTAGCTTGTTTAAGCTTGTCTAAACTATCCATAACATAAAACTCATATTCCAACCCCATATGGACAGCACTTCTAGCAGCAACCATAAGGGAAATAGAGCACAAAAACCTCTTAAAACCAAGAGCTAACTTGCTAGAACAAAGCTTAAGATCAAGGGAGATTATTACCTTGCTTCTTGCTTTAAGTTGTGTGCTTCTTTCTTGGTTGAGTGAAAATTTGGCAAGATTTTCCCCATGGTTACAAGGGCTGCTGAATAGGTCTGAAATGAGGGGGTATTTATAGAGAAATATGGGTTGAAATGGATGGCCAAGATTGATTTGTGTACTATTTGATCCAAGGGCTCACATTTAATCTTGAATTTATTTTTTTCTAAAAAGAATAATTATGACATCATGTTGGACATCTCATGGGATACCTAAGAGGGGTATTTGACATGTTGTCCATGTAAGGAAGCTTCTAGAAAAATTCTAGTCCTCTAGTACCGATCAGAGCAGTTTCCAACAACTGAACTGTGTTCTGTTCTTAATTTTTTTAATATACCAGGATATGTATTTTGTCCTAAAAATTAATGTCTAGGCTTCTCATACCATTGGCAATGATATACTGAATATTTATCTTCCATCCATCCCTTAGGAAATTACCAAAATACCCTTGGTGTCATTTCTTGCACTGTACTAACCTTAAGGGCATAATTGTCATTTTACCCCTCTTTGTACTGCCTCAGGGCATATACTGGCTCAACTAATCATATTTATTCCATGTGCCACATTTTTAACCTATCCCATATGACCAAAATACCCTCCATCCATCTCTAGTACAATCTGGGCATCCAGGGGCATTTTTGTAATTTTGCACCTTTTCTGGACACTGGCCCCTTCTACTAATGAACTAGTACCCTGGGTTTTGGGCCCTCCTTGGCGTCATCATGGGCTTATATATGAGTTCATCTGATCTCATGCTATCTAGGCTCACATACCGATAAGTTCTATTATCAGATCACGGGTATTATCAAACTCCTGTCAAAATTCATTATTATGGGAATAACTTTTTATACAGGACTTCTTTCGGGGTTATATCAGATTCATGACATCTGACATTGTAGGGCACACTTTCTTGTAATTCCCCCACTTATATCTGATATCCATGGAATATGATAAAAATTCAGATAAGTTTTAGACTATCAGATAAATTTCTACTGTATGGAGCCCTAATAAATTTTTTATATCATGCCAGATTAACCAGCGTAACTTCCTCTATTTACTGATGGAATGTGGGACTGAAAAACTTTCGAGCAGTTATAACCCTTTCCGTGCTAATCTTTTTATAATTATAATTTTGTCCTTAAACTTTTTACTTAATTACATTTAAGTCCCTTAACTTTTGAAAATTACCACTTTTTGCCCAACTTTTGTTTTTACTTTAACTTTTGGCCTTTAACCTTTTCTACTTTGCATTCAGGTCCTTCTCTTTCTTCAATACTCATCTAACCTTTATCATTTCTTCTGATCTTCGCCATGATCCTTTCTAAACCTCTTTCCACTATCAGTATTATACAGATAGGGAAAATTAAGATATGAAAGTAACCCTACAAGATTACTTGAGAGAAAATGGTATACTTTATCAAACTAGGTATGTCTAAACACCTTAAGAAAATAGGAGAGTTAAATGCAAAAATAAACACCTTCTATAAGTGACATATGCCCTAATGTTTACTCACAACGTCCCTAAACATTATTGTTCTCACTATTGTTCATCTTATTAATCGAATGCCATCAAAACTCTAAATTTTTAGACCCCCATGAACGTCCTCACCAAAAGTTATCTGAATACTTCCCTTGTAATAAACATTCACATGAAAGTTTTTAAATTCATTTTTCTTGGCTACTCCATATCTCAAAAGGGGTATAAGTGTTACTCACCCATCCTTAAGAAGTGTTTTGTTACTATGGATGTCACATTTGATGAAACCAAAGGATATTATATGAAGGCTCCTATTTAGGGGGATAACATTATAGAAAGGAATGGGATTTCTTGACATTAGATATCAGACCTAAAACCCTATAACCGAGCTAGAAAACACAGCTATCAAACCTAAAACAACACTAGAAATTACAAATATACTTGATATCAGTTACCCTAAACCATTGTCTACCCAAAGTAGCCCTGAATATAGTCTAGCCAGGCCTAAACTTATGCCCAATAACACATTGTAGGGATCATAAGAGGTGGAGTCTACAAGTTCTAGAGAATCTGAGGAAGATTCACAAGAATATGAGGCACAAGATGAGGAAACAAGCAAGGTTTCAAACAATAGAGGTCCTTCTCGTTCACGGCATGAACAAGAGTCCACTTCAACTCTAAAGCTTGATGATCTTGGAGGCATATTGCCTTGAGAAAGGAGGTAATAAAATTTACATTTCACCCTATTAGTAATTTTGTCTCATACAAAAAATTGTCACCATGTATGAAAGTTTTGTTGCCAAGGTGAATGAGGAAAAAATTCCAGCAACATTCCAAGAGGCAATAAAAGACCCTAAGTGGATAGATTATGAGGAACTTGAGGCTTTGGCTAAGAATCAAACATGGAAGATTATGAGATTACCAACAAAAAAGAAGGTTGTGGATTGCAAATGGTTTTTTACCATTAAGTATAATGTTGATGGTATATAATAAATAAATTTAAAGCTCAGTTAGTGGCAAAAGGGTATTCTCAGACCCAAGGTATTGATTACCAAGAAACCTTTGCTCGGTAGCAAAGTTAAATACAATAAGAGTACTACTCTCTCTTGCTGCAAATCTTGATTGGCCATTACATAACTATATGTGAAGAATAGTTCCTAAACAGAGAACTTGAAGAAGTGTGTATGAGTGTCATATCCTAATTTTTAGGCCTAGAAGCCCAGTATGTAGCCTAAAAAAGGAAGGCTGCTAGAACCTATTATGCAGGAGTCCCAAAAGTATATAGATGATGTTCAGGGACTAAACTGTAAGAAAGTAAAAATTTAGGGAAAATAGTGAAAGTCCCTATAGGCATAAAGAAGAAGTAAGAAATGTTTCTTAGGAACCGAGCCACCAGAGTGCTTGGGCTTGGTTAGAAACCCAAGATAGCAATCCAAAAGCCCAAAAACGTAGGCCCAAGGATTATGGAGTTTAAGAGGAATTAAAATAATATTTTAGTGCTTTTCCACAAAGTAAAGTTACCCAGTTAAGGATAGAACTAGGAAAAGTGATCATATATGACTTTAGACTATGAGGTGGCATAAGAGGTGTCCTCATGGGACCTACAAGGTGCCACATGGCATGATTATAGGAAAAGAAAAAAAGTTGATGACAAATGTCATGATATTAGAAAAAGGAGAAAAAGTAAAAAGGACACGTGGCACAATCTCGACCGTTCATTCTAGAAAAAGGCTCTGGAATTCTCTAGAGAGGCTGAGTCAGCTGGTGAGGTGTCCCAAGGGTTCCACCAATTATGCCACATACCCCCTAAGGTGTCCTTGGATGATGTCATGTTGATGAGTCATCAAGGAGGATGATGTAATCGTGCTGATGCAGGCGAAGCTTCTTGAGGAAGCTAAGTAATCTGGGCCATTCATAACGATTCAATCTGAGCCATCCATTCCACCTCCCTCCACCTATAAATAGGCCACTCCCCTTCCATTCCATTCCATGGTCAAGCATGGCCAAAGAAAAGAAAGAAGAGAGAAAGAGAGAAAGAGAGAGAAAGGAAGGAGTTCTGGCGGAGCCAGGAGTAGTCCAAGGAGCTTAGGGAATGGGCAGAGCTTAGGAATAAGGTAAGTAAGTTATCTAATCCCTGCTCTAATAAAGTAGAGGATTTCTCTTAGTGGTTAGAATAGAGAAATATCTCTATTAATAAAGGTAGCTAAAGGTACAAAGAAAACCAGGGGAATGTCAGATTAAGGATATTATCCCTAGTTAAGCATGAGTTAAGTAGAGCTATACTGGATAATAATAAAGATATTATTATGCTATGTATAGGCTCTAACTGATGAAATGAAGGGACCTTAGAGACAAGGCTAAGAGCTAGAAGGAAAGGCTACACGCCAGGTAGTAAACTTACCTACTTGTATGCTTATACTGTTTGGATATTTTATGTGATGTTTTCTTACCTTGATGATGTGAAGCATGTATGATTAAGTAATGCTCTACTTATTTTTATACTATGGCTATATGTTATAATTAAGTAACATGGAAGCATGTATGTTATCATGGTGCAAGCATGATCATTAAGTACACACATAGTAAGATCAAGTATATAGTTGCATACATTGTATGGTTTCCGTTTGCTATTGAGATTTCCCCAGAAATCTCATCCCCCTTCCATGTAATCCCAATCCCACATGGTTAAGATGAGAATAGGATTGAAGAATCATGGAGAGAAGATGGGGATTGGATAGTGAAGATGTTGGGACCAAAATGTTGGAATTAGGGAAAAATACTGGATGAACAATAAACTTCGGATGTTCACTGATATTGACCTGGTCAAGTTGTTGTCAACAAGTAATTTTCCCTGAAAGAATATTATGTTAGCTTAGTGTAACAATTTGAACCACTTTGTTTTAATTTTTGTAGAATTAGTTATGATTTTTTGAAGTAATTAGTTATGATTCTCCAAAAATCCTAAAATACAAAATCATAATAATGTAACACCTTTTGTTCCAAATATAATTGTTTGAGAGAAATTATAAAAAAATATGATAATTATGCTCCTATTAAGCACTAATTCAATGTAAGGTATATTAATCCAAATAGTACATAAATAATATAATTAAGGACCAAAATAATGACAAATGCCCACTAAAATGATATGAATAAATATATAAAAATTTGTGTTTGTTAAATCCCCTACACTTAGCCTTTTGTGCTCCTGGGCATAATATATTAAAGAGAATCCTACAATTAAACTCAATGCAAACAAACATTAAATTGACAATGCAAGAATATGTAATCAAATCAAGCAACCTATATCTTTAATCAATCAACAATCATGGAAAATTTTGGTGTAAAGAAATTAACACAAGAGACATAGCAAGATAGAGGAAGATAAACATATAGAGCTCTCATAGGTATAAGTGTCTCACTTAACTCTAAAATATAGGAAACTTTCACTCAGTCCACCTAGATTAGCACATACCATAAGCTTATAAATATTCTACTTTCTCTACCACTAGCATACCATAGATTCATGATCAAGGGGACTTTGTAGGGTTGTTATGTTTGTTGGAAATTGTGCCCTAGGGGCCAATCATTGTCTTATAAATATTATTGATTATGAATTTAGTAATTGTGTTATCATATTATTTGCATGTTTACTATGATGACCATACTTGGATAATTCATGATCTTATCCTAAATGTCCCTGGTCGATCATCTATGCGGGAGCAGAGATAAAATAAGCCCAGTATGACTTTGAAGATGTATAGAGATATAAATCAAAGTCATAGGCACATGTAAGAGTACAAGGTGTTGGACCAACCCGCTATGAAAGAGCTGCATGGGTTACTTCATAAGCTTCTCTCATATACAAACCATGTCACTATGCCCTTTGACCTAAGATCATCATGAATTCCTACATGACAAAAGCTTAGCTTTGACCTAGTCAAAAGTCACTTTTGACTGAGTGATCATAAAGACTATGTTTGGGCTTAGTGGTTTTTCATGCGGAGGGATGTCAATGGTCAAGATGGAATTTGTCCCTCACATTTGTAGAGAGATATCACTGGGCCCCTCTATGAGTGAGTCTGAGAAATGTATGGCCATACTGTAATGGAAAGGTAGTTCTATTTCTATAGTCAGACTACTCAGGGATCGAGAAAGTAATGGTCAGGAATAGGAGGATGACATTCTCCATGCCTCATCCATGACCAAAATATCGTGTGACAAAAGGGACATGATATGGTTGTATAAAAGGTTACATCATTCATCGATCCTCATATGGTTTGGGTAGTCATGATGTCTTGCTAGAGACCGCTTGCGACTTATGAGTCAGTATAGTAAATGGCCCACTGACAACTTCATATAGGCCTATAGGGTCGCACACAAAATAGCCCAACACGAGCTATGATATCCAGATTCATTGAATCTAAGACATATCCAGATTCAATGAATGATCCAGGGTAGATGTATATATTTATTTATATTTATATTCGTATATATATATTATATAGAAGAGATATTTACAAGATTTAATTTATAAGGATAAATTAAATCTCTATCACGTTTGAATTTGAAATTCAAATTGATAGGATATCTCATATAAGAGATATTTATAAGATTTAATTTATAAGGATAAATTGAATCTCTATCACGTTTGAATTTCAAATTCAAATTGATAGGATATCTCATATAAGAGATATTTATAAGATTTAATTTATAAAGATAAATTAAATCTCTATCACGTTTGAATTTGAAATTTAAATTGATATGATATCTCAAATTTGATTTATGAGAATAAATCAAATATAGTTCAGTCTTATCTTTATTTTAAATTAAATAAATAGGTGAATTAAATCTGTGGGACAGATTTAATATAAATATTATTTATTTAATTAGTTTTTTATCAAATTATACAATATATGATATTGTATTAATTTTAGAATTAATATAAGATTAACTCCAAAATCTAATTCGGTAGAGAAAAAAAATGCATAGCATCCTATATATCTGAATTTAGGAGCTACATTTTAAAAAAACACATAGAACACATAAAGGCCAAAGGGGAATCTGTAAAAGGTTTACAGATAAGAAACTGCCGAAATAGAGACGAAGAGGACGAATTCTTGAGAAAGCCCTGGAGGGACAAGAGACGCTAGCACGTCATTCGTGGTTGGAACGATGTTCGTGTGGATACCAGTAGAGGAAACCGACCTGAGTCGTCGACTTCTTGTGATCGAAAAGGGAGCACGAGCCGCGGAGAGAAGCTGTGAATGTCGTGACCAGAAGCTGTGGAAGTCGCTGAGGAACACTGAGGGTAATGCTTCTTCCCACTTGACTTAAACACATACGGTAGATCCTGGCAAGGAATGGAAACATTTTTAAGTTAATTTCCGCTGTGTGTCTTCCAATTCCTTACAATGTTGGGGAAAGGCTAATAAATGGATGAAATATAATGTAGAACAAGTTCAATGTATGAGTGTTAAGAAACAACTCAGTGATCTAAAGTGCGACTGTCAAATGAGCATCAATGTGCCAAAAGAACCAATTTTTAATCTTTAACCACCAATGATTGCCTTATTTCAAACTTTATTCTTTTTGGCCAAATTATTTTTTCTCTTTCTTTTTTTCAACTTTTTCTTGGCTTTTTATGTACATTTTCTTCTCTTTTCTATTTCTTCTCTCTTTTACTTTCTTTTTATATTGGCAATCCTAACCCAAAAAGATAAAGATAGAAATATCAACTATGCACATTTGATCATGAACAACATAATGTAACGCATACAAAGCACTTGTTCAAAATCAATGGAATTAAATAAAAGTGATAGGCTCAATAGGTAAGCAAAGGTCAATTGAGATGGCTTATATTTGAGTAAAAGGGTTAAAAAATGAATGCCCCTATCATGCTCACAAATCTAGTTATCAATGCTGCTTTGAAAAAGAATCTAAACAAGTTATAAAGGTTAATCAAAACTAGGTAGAAATCACACAAGATAAGAAAGAAAAGTAAGGCTCAAAATCTTTCCATCAAGGCTTTCTCTAAGATATTTTCTCCATAAGATTAAGCTATGAAACAAAGTTAATAACACTGCACCAAGAGCACTCTACTATGCTAATCTACTCAGAACAAGAATTACTAAAATTAAAATACATTCTTACCTAGACATGCCAATGTTACATGCATAAAGCAATAAGGATTTGCCTATATAACAGTGAAAACTCCAATCAATTTAGCTCAAAAAGTTTATTTTTTTTTGAATTTTTCAGATTATAGTGATTGAAGTAGTAGCAAAACAAATCATTAAAAGCAATCCTACTCCCCCACACTTAAACCATGTGTTGTCCTCAATGTAGCACTAAAGCATATATCAAAGGGAGAAGGGAAGATAGTTTAAGAGTCATGAGCTAAAGGGGAGATTTATTCAAAGAAAAACTAACATAAGACTAAAAAATCCTTAAAATGCAACCTATTCTAAAAAATTGTTAAAAGACAAAGAAATAAAACTAAATTAGTCTACTTTTTACTACTGTGATGGTCTCTCTTCCATACTTATCTCAAACAATAAAGCTTAATAAATCAAAAGATGAGGAGGTAAGTAAGGAAAGGGACAACCTTGAGGAAAGAATCTCTTCAAACTCTCATAAGAGAAGTTCTCATCCCTGATGAGAAACAAATATTTCTTCACTATAACTCCTTCGTCTTTAGTTCCTGCAAAATCAAGAAGCACACCTTTCTCATAGTCAAAACAAGATGATACATCAAAATCATGAGTAGTAGAAAGCTAGCTATCTATCTCTAAATAATACACACATGATATGCCACCCTCATATGTATAGAAATGAGAAGAATAGGAGGCAGATAGACAAGTAAAAGTTTCACCATGCTGTAAGGAATTGGAAGACACGCAGCGAAAAATAATTTAAAAAATTTTTCATTCCTTGCGAGGATCTACCGTATGTGTTTAAATCAAGTGGGAAGAAGCATTACCCTCAGTGTTCCTCGGTGACTTCCATAGCTTCTGTCTATGGCTCGTGCTCCCTTTCTGATCGCAAAAAGTCGACGACTCAGGTCAGCTTCCTCTACTGATATCCACACGAATAGCGTTCCAACCACGAATGACGTGCTAGCGTCTCTTGTCCCTCTAGGGCTTTCTCAAGAATTCATCCTCTCCATCTCTCTTTCGGCAGTTTCTTATCTGTAAACCTTTTGTAGATTCCCCTTCGGCCTTTCTGTGTTCTATGTGTGTCACTAAAACGTAGCTCCTAAAATCAGATATATAGGATGCTATGCATTTCTTTCTCTCTACCGAATTGGATTTTGGAGTTAATCTTATATTAATTCCGAAATTGATACAAGATCATATATTGTATAATTTTATATGAAACTAATTAAATAAATAATATTAAATCTGTGCCACAGATTTAATTACCTATTTATTTAACTTAAATAAAGATGAGACTGAACTATATTTGATTTATTCTCATAAATCAAATTTGAGATATCATATCAATTTGAATTTCAAATTCAAACGTGATAGGGATTTAATTTATCCTTATAAATTAAATCTTATAAATATCTCTTATATGAGATATCCTATCAATTTGAATTTCAAATTCAAACGTGATAGAGATTTAATTTATCCTTATAAATTAAATCTCATATATCTCTTATATATAATATATATATATGAATTTATATATATACGAATATAAATATAAATAAATATATACATCCACCCTGGATCATTCATTGAATCTGGACATGTCTTAGATTCAACGAATCTGGACATCATAACTCATGTTGGGTTATTTTGTGTGTGACCCTATAGGCCCATATGAAGTTGGCAGTGGGCCATTTGCTATACTGGCCCACAAGTCGCAAGCGGTCTCTAGCAAGACATAACGACTACCCAAATCATATGAGGATCGATAAACGATGTAACCTGTTATACAACCATATCATGCCCTTTTTGTCACGCGATATTTTGGTCATGGTTGAGGCATGGATAATGTCATCCTCTTATTCCTGACTGTTACTTTCTCGATCCCTGAGTAGGCTGACTGTAGAAATGAAACTACCTTTCCATTATAGTATGGCCATACATTTCTCAGACTCACTCATTGAGGGGCCCAGTAATATGTCTCTACGAATGTGAGGGACAAATTCCATATTGACCATTCACATTCCTCCGCATGAAAAACCACTAAGCCCGAACATAGTCTTTATGATCACTCGGTCAAAAATGACTTTTAACTAGGTCAAAGCTGAGCATTTGTCATGTAGGAATCCATGATAATCTCATGTTAAAGGGCATATTGACATGGTTTGTATATGAGAGAAGCTGATGACGTTACCTATGCAGTTCTCTCATAGCGGGTTAGTCCAACACCTTGTACTCTTACATGTACCTATGACTCTAATTTATATCTCTATATATCTTCAAAGTCATACTGGTCTTATTTCATCCGTGCTCCCACAGAGATGATCGACCAGGGACATTTAGGATAAGATCATGAATTATTCAAGGATGGTAATCACAATAAATATGCAAATAATATGATAACACAATTAATAAATTCATAAATCAACAATGTTCATAAGACAATGATTGGCCCCTAGGGCACGATTTCCAACACATGCTTCATGACCATGTCATACTTGTCAGCTTCATGCACATAAATCTCTTCATCATTTTGTACCACTAGTTATTTCTGAGACTACTCTAATAACTTCTTTTCTTGCAGGCTTTCAAATTGAATAGAGTCTTCTTTCTCAACTTGGGAAGTTTCTTGAGTAGTGTTAGCTGAAGGAGACTCAAATTCTATTTCCTCATCAACCGATTCTTCATCCTCTTCAAATTGTACCTTCTTAGCTTCAATTTCCTTACCATTTCTCTGTATGATTGTGTAATAGCTCAGGAATTTTCAATTTTTAAAAATCAATTTAATAAAGAATATATGTATATTTATTGTGGCCAAAGAGAATGCTCAAAGAGGTCATTGAACGGGATCTCCTGGTCAATAACCTATCTAAGGATTTAGTTTTCGATAGAGCACAATGGCGTCGTATGATCCATGTAGCCGACCTCATTTAATGGGATAAGGCTTGTTGTTGTTGTTGTTGTTGTATATGTATATTTATTGCATAAAATTTCAATGTGAGCTTGATAGCAGAGTGGTAAGGGATAGAGAATGACTTAATGCATGTGAGTTTAAACCTGGGGAGCTACAGAAGGGGGATTTCAATTTTTTTAGGCATGTGAAATTATGAAAATGCCCTTCTGCCTATTTCTTTAGAAAAATGTACCTCTCCTCATTCATTCCTTCTGATTCTCGCGGTGACACAGGCAAAAATGAGCAGTAATGAAACATCCTTACTTTTGTATGTCTTAGGAACCATTCAGTAGCATTTAGAACCACTTACAAGACATTGGAAATCCATTAGCTAAATCTAAAATTTCACTCTTCTCGAGTTACTGTTCATACGGTATTTCTAGATTAGGTGACGAACTTTGAAAATCATAATTAATTCTAGAAAAATTGAAATGAAGTGGTTCGAAAAGCTACATGAAGATAGAATCTTTGAAATTTAAGAGAAAAATAATTTCTAAACCAAATGCTTAGTCAATTAATATAGTTTAATCGTCAAAGATTACTGTTCATTTAATCAAAAAAAATTAAAATAGATTCTGGTCTCTTACTTTGGAAAATTCATTCTCTTAGTAAGGACATCAAAATAAGGCATTCTTGGTGTCAAAACAAAGCTTGACATGTTAACTAAATGTCTATAAAATTTCATACATTTATCTCATCATTTACTATTTTTCATTATATCATGACCATCACTACTTATATTGGTCAATAGCAATATCACATATAATAATTCCTCACATAACATATGGACTAACCAATCCCTAGCTCCTCTTCATGCTTTATCATTCTCTTTCATCATTTATAAACCTACTAGGGTTGGGATTACATAGAGCGGGTGAGCTTTCTAGGGAAATCTCAATAGTAAATGGTACTAAACAATGCGTGCATTAATGTAAATACTTGTGCTTGCTTGTGAAGGTGTTAACATTGTGTAATGTGCATGCTTCCATGTAACATATGAAATACAATTGGACAAAGTAATCATAGAAATAGAGCTTCAACCATAAACACATATGCAACATAATTCAATATAGCCATAGCACTACCAAGTATAACATTCAATACATACAAGTTGAGGATTAGTTTACTACCTTACTTGCTTGATTTCTTTAACTCTAACCTTGCTTCTTTCTTCTTACTCCTATTAGATGTGTGGCTGCCTCTTTTGAGTTCACAATTAAATCTTAACATCATATAATCATTCATCCATTACAATCTAACTTCCTCTTGAACATTGATCTCATTTAACTACATTAACTTTCCATAATCTTAACTAATGGACTTGGCCTTTGAGTCAATTGATTTCTTGACTTTACCCTACACAATTTCATCTTTTGAATCCATTTATGAGCTTAGAATCATGAAATTCTATCTCCCATGTACTGTTGTAGACAGATTTGAAAAGCATACATAATTCTTCCAAAAATTCTCATATTGATTCCAATGCTTCCCATACTTGTTTCTCTACTTTATCCCATACAACTATTCATTTTAAAACCATTGGAAACATCAAAATCATGAAATTCTAATCCCTATTCATATGAGTGAATAGTAATAGAGAATAACTTTAAAACTACAACTTGAAATTCCAATGCTTCCTGTCATATCCCCAATTTTCTTATTTGATGTATATGTAGAGTATATATGTAATGGATATGAGATTCTTGAAATAAATTGTATCAGATTTAGCAAGAAAAGAGAGGGAATATTAACTAAGAAAAGTTTAGGGACCTAAATGAAAATTAGAAAAGGTTGGAGGCTAAAAGTGAAGGTAGAAACAAAAGTTATCAAAAGTTTAGGGACCTAAATGTAATTAAGCAAAAGTTCAGGGATAAAAATGTAATTATGAAAAAGTTGAACTAGAAAAGGCTAAAAAATGCTAGAATCATCTTAGTCCCAAATTTTACCAATAGATAGACAAAATTATTCTGGTTAGTTTAACGTAACACAGAATTTTGATTTGAAGTCCCGATTAATTGATATAAATTCCTGAAGACAGGAAGAATTATTACAGTAGACCTCAGAATCAGATAAAACTTTACATTAAATTCCTATATTTAATATAAAAATTTATAAAATTGACAGAGCCAGAAAAGGAATCCTGTAGAATCCTTACGGGATTTTACAGTGGAATAAAATACCCGATAAAACTAGTCGGGAGAGATTTCTTGGGATTTGTGCCATAAAGGTAATGGACCAACACTAAGACCCAAATGGTTTCCCAATAGGCCCAATAAGGTGGTTAGACAGTTAAGTGGGCCAGAATCCAAAGCAACCTAGGAAAAGTATGAAAGTACGAAAATGCCCCTAGGGGACCAGATTGTATCAGTGATAGATTAAGGGCATTTTGGTCATTTTGGACAGGCCAAAAATGTCTAAGATAGTATAAAGATGATTATTTAGAGCTAGTATATACCCTAAGGAAGTATAAAGAGGTGTGAAATGACAATTATGCCCTTAGGGTTAATATGGTGCAAGAAAAAGCAACAAGGGTATTTTGGTCATTTTCTAAGGGATGGTTGGCACAAAAATACTCAGTATAACAATGTCAATGGTAGGAGAAACCTATACACTATTTTTCATGATCGAATATATATTCTGAAATATTATAAAAATTAGGAACATAAAACAATCTGATTTTTGTGAAACTGCTCCAATCGGTACTGGACTGGACTGGAATTTTTCCTATCAATATATTTACCTTTTTCCAGCAAAACATGGCCCTAAATGATATCATGAATGGTGTCGACTTAAGGCTTCTAGGGCAAGCTTGGTTCAAGGTGGAATATGGACCATTAGATCAAATAGTAACCAAACTAATCTTAGCCTTCCATTTCCACCCAATATTTTCTATAAATACCCCCCAAACTAGACTTGATTCAGCATGCATGGTATCTTAGGGAACCTCTGGCCAAATTTTATTTGAACAACGAAAGAAGCACACAACTTGGAGCAACAAGCAAGGTAACTATCTCCCTTGTTCTTGGACTTTAATCTAGCAAGTTAGCTCTTGGTTTTAAGGGGTTTTTGTGACATATTTCCCTTAAGGGTACTGCTAGAAATACTGTACACATGTGATAAGAATATGAGTTTTATGTTATGGATAGTTTAGACAAGCTTAAACAAGCTAGAATCAAGTGGTATAAGCTTGGAAACTCAAGTAGACATGTAGTTAGGGTTTTGTGTTCTTGCTGGTATTGTGCGTGACACTATTCATATGATGGAATTTCATGGTTTGATGCTTCCAATGAGTTTAAAATGGAAAATTGTGTGGGGATATAGTAGGAGAACAAGTATTGGAAGCATTAGAATCAAAATGTGAATTTTTGGAAAAAATAAGGGTTCACTTCAGTTCTATGCAGCAGGTCATGGTGTGTTTTGATTTTGGAAATTCTGGTTTTATATTTGGATTCTACATGAAAATTACATGGAAATGAACTATAAGAATTTATTTTAGGAAGATGGAAGTATAGAACATAAAATGGAAAAAGAATAGAAGTTAGTGAAAACCTAGTCTTAGAATTGTTTTCAAGTTGAGTTGTAACTTAATGTTACTTTGTAATGGCTAGGTTTTGATATTTGTGAGGGAAGGAAATAATCTCAAGAAGACTTTGTCAAGGATAGCTAAAGAGGTAGTAAGAATACCTAACTATAATTTCATATTTGCTTGATTTTATGCTTGTTAGTTAGTTATGATGTTTGGTTGAGCTTGAGATTATGCCATCATGTTGATGATTAAGTATGAATGATTACAACTCCTTGCAACTAATTTCATGACAATATGCATGTTAGAGTTTGCTTATGTATTATTATGAAGTAGCTCCCATCTCATGATAACATGCTAAGCATTTAATTAATCATACATGATATTATAGTTTGTATGACTTGCTATTGAGATTTTCATGAAATCTCATTCTTTCCATATGCATAACCATGTCATAGGTGCTAGAACATCTCAAGGAAAAAAGGTAAACATAGATGGTTGAACTTGTATAATAAGTTATATTGTTTACTTGACACTATGGAAGGATAGGATAGGATGCATAGTGTATGATCATGTAGTTGTATTATGATGTCATGGCTTTGTAACAATGTTTATGATGCCTTAACCAATGAGTTTGAACTTGAAATTTGGTATGATAATAGCTAAGACATAGAGCATTAAATGAAAACCAAGAATGCCTCAATTGGTTAAGTATTCGATTTATTATGATTTTTCTAAGTTGGAGTTAAAATATGGAACTAAGATAAAGTGAGCAACAGTGTTTTCAACAAATAAACTGATTTCATTGTGACAATGGAACCTCAGTTTTACATTTTTCCTTCAAATTTAAATGAAATAGCTTTCATTAGAAATTGGAACCACCCTATTTCAATTTTTTTACATTTAATTATGAATTTTAAAAGTTAGGTACATAATAGATTACCAAATGAACAATAACCATGAACAGTACGGAGAAGATATCTTTTCGAAATGCATGTTTCTAAGGCAAAATGCTATGTAATTAGTTCAAATGACTTCCAACTAAGTGTAATTGAGGTTGAAAATAAGGATACGACACTTCCAAGGTTCAAAACCTATCCAACCCTATACAAAATCATCATATAAATTCAATGGAAATATTATATCAATGAAACTCCATTTCCTTCTATCATGAACAGTGCAGACTGAAATGGTTCAACTATGGCAAAGTCAAGAATATCAACTTGATTCTACAACTAAGCACTTAACTAGATTGTTTAAACTTCAATTACATATCTCTAACTTTAATTTCTTCTTTCTCCTTTTATCAAAGGTTTTGGAAATCATATACACCTTAGAGAAAACTCAACTTTCTTCCATGAAAACCCTAAGTTTAAGCTCCCAAATTAAAGGAAAATAAGCTAGGATATATTGCTTACCGTTAATCTCTAGCTTGCTTGAACTTTGGTACTTTGAATTTTCTTTGTATTGGATTGAGTTTTCATTTTGCAAGAGGTCCCCAAGGGTTCTCATTCCATGGTTTTGAACAGAAATAGTGTGGGTATTTATAGAAAAATCTCATGGAAAATCAATAGCCAAGATCACTTTGTGCACTATTTGATCTAATGGCTCATAATTGCTCTTGCATCAAGCTTGCCCACTAAGCCAACTTGAGATAAGATCACATGACAAAAATCTTCTCTTCCCCCTTATCTTGGATGCCATGTGTGAGGGTGTGTGGGTCCCACCATGTATAAACCCTAATTCTCACTTTATTCTTTTTTCTTTTCTTTTTCAAAAATTATTCATTATTGGACTTGGGCTACAAGACAACTTTTGGGACTATTGGGCTGCCCTAGGATGAAATTGTGGACTTCCTTAGGCCTTCCTTGTGTCCAATATATAATTAGCACAAATCCCAAGGCACATTCCATACACCGACATCCTTAAAACATCCTGAGTTTGAAATAAATGTTAGACACCTCTTTTAATGGTTCTAACATTTTGAAAAATTCATTATAATATAAAATAACTCCCCTAAAAAGTCTCATAATTTTTTGAGACCCAGAAGTCCTAATAAAAATTTCCTATATTTCTTCAAGACCTTTATCGATGTCCGATTTCACTTTAATTTATCAAAGGGCATTATTGTCTTTATTAGACCTAGCCTACATACTTATCTAAAAATATTATTGGGCCTATAAGGCACCATTTTGGGCCCTCTACATGATCCACTACCTTCATGAGCTTAACTCCCAAGAAATTCCCCCGAAACGCATTTATCAGGTGTTTTAATCCATTGTAAATTCCATAATAAATTCTACAAAACTTCTTTTTGAGCTCTGTCAGTTTTATAATTCATTATATTAATTATAAATTGCAATATTCTTATATTTTTTCATGCAATATTGCTCTTGAAATAACTAATCAAAGTGAGGATCTTGAACCTAGGTTAGTTGAAGAATATAGACATAGAAATGATTGGCCAAAATGGAAATACGCAATTCAAGCTGAATTGAATTCACTTTCAAAATGTGAAGTTTTTGAACCTGTAGTCCAAATACGGAATGGTGTTAAATCAGTTGGATATAGATGGGTTTTTGTGCAAAAACAAAATAAGAAAAATGAGGTTGTTAGATATAAAGTATGACTTGTGGCACAAGGCTTTTTGTAAAGACCTGGCATTGATTATGAAGAAACATATTCTCCTGTGGTGGATACAATTACTTTCAGATATCTAATCAGTCTGGCAGTGCATGAAAGACTTGATATGCGTCTAATGAATGTTGTTACTATAAGGAATTGGAAGACACGTAGCAGAAATTAACTTAAAAAGTTTTCTATTCCTTGCCAGGATCTACCATTCTTAAATAATCACGAATCTGAATTCATTTTTCTTAGACCCCATCAATATTAATTGATCAAATCAAAATGCATGCGCCACCGATTTCAATTCCCTTTCATATTCCTTATATGTCATACATAAAATGGATTCCTTATATGTCACACATAAAACGCATGTTATCATATGATCAGCTACGACTAACACATATCATATGAATCAACAATCAAGCCTAACTTAAACATAAAATGGCATGGCTCTGATATCACTGTAAGGAATTGGAAGACACGCAACAGAAATTAACTTAAAAATTTTTCCATTCCCTGCCAGGATCTACCGTATGTGTTTAAGTCAAGTGGAAAGAAGTATTACCCACAGTATTCAGTCGCGACTTTCTTAGCTTCTGGTTGCGACGTCCACAGCTTCTCTTCGCAGCTTGTGATCTCTTTTCGATCGCAAGAAGTTGATGAATTAGGTTGGCTTCCTCTACTGGTATCCACACGAATAGCGTTCCAACCACAAACGACGTGCTAGTGCCTCCTGTCCCTCTAGGGCTTACTCAAGAATCCGTCCTTTCCATCTCTATCTCGGCAGTTTCTTATCTGTAAACCTTTTACTGATTCCCGTTCACACTTTTTCTTTCTCAACCGTAACAAAAAAATATCAGATATATTGCTGTGCGTGTTACCACAGACTTGGATTTTTGGAATTAATCTTATATTAATTCTGAAATTAATACAATATCATATATTGTATAATTTGATAAGAAACTAATTAAATAAATAGTGTTTGTATTAAATCCATCCCACATATTTAATTCACTCATTTATTTAATTTAAAATAAAGATAAGACAGAATTACATTTGATTTATTCTCATAAATCAAATTTGAGATATCATATCAATTTGAATTTCAAATTCAAACGTGATAGAGATTTAATTTATCTTTATAAATTAAATCTTGTAAATATCTCTTGTATATAATATATATATATATGAATATAAATATAAATAAATATATACATCCACCCTGGATCATTCATTGAATCTGGACATGTCTTAGATTCAATGAATCTAGACATCATAGCTCATGTTGGGCTATTTTGTGTGTGACCCTGTAGGCCTATATGAAGTTGGCAGTGGCCCATTCACTATACTGAATCACAAGTCGCAAGCAGTCTCTAGCAAGACATCATGACTACCCAAATCATATGAGGATTGATGAACGATGTAACCTTTTATACAACCATATCATGTCCTTTTTGTCACACGATATTTTGGTCATGGATGAGGCATGGAGAATGTCACCCTCCTATTCCTGACCATTACTTTCTCGATCCCTGAGTAGTCTGACTATAGAAATGGAACTACCTTTCCATTACAATATGGCCATACATTTCTCAGACTCACTCATCGAGGGGCCCAGTAATATCTCTCTATGAATGTGAGGAACAAATTCCATCTTGACCATTCACATTCCTCCGCACGAAAAACCACTAAGCCCGAACATAGTCTTTATTATCACTCGGTCAAAAGTGACTTTTGACTAGGTCAAAACTGAGCGTTTGTCATGTAGGAATCCATGATGATCTCAGGTCAAAGGGCATAATGATATGGTTTATATATCATAGCAGGTCTATCCAACACCTTGTACTCTTACACGTGTCTATGACTTTGATTTATATCTCTACACATCTTCAAAGTCATACTGGTCTTATTTTATCTCTGCTCTCGTATAGATGACTGACCAGGGACATTTAAGATAAGATCATGAGTTATCTAAGGATGGTCATCACAGTAAATATGCAAATAATATGATAACATAATTAATAAAATTCATAAATCAACAATGTTCATAAGACAATAATTGGCCCCTAGGACACAATTTCCAACAACCTCCCACTTGCACTAGGTACAATTATTAATTTGACTAATTCCCATTGACCTAACATGACGCTCATGATTTGCCTGCACAAGCGACTTTGTTAGAGGATCAGCAACATTATCTTTGTCATATCCTAAATTTTCCCTATCTGTATAGTACTGATGGTGGAAAGAGGCTTAGAAAGGATTATGACGAAGATCAGATGAGATAATAAAGGTTAGATAAGTCTTAAAGAAAGAGAAGGACCTAAACACAAATTGGAAAAGGTTAAAGGCCAAAAATTAAAGTAGAAATAAATGTTGGGCCAAAAGTGATAATTTCTAAAAGTTTAGGGACCTAAATATAATTAAGCAAAAAGTCAGGGACATAAATATAATTATGGAAAAGTTCAGCCAGAAAAGGTTTAGAACTGCCTGTAAGTATTTCAGTTCCACATTACATTAGTAAATAGAGGAAGTCATGCTAGGTAATCTGGCATGATACAGAAATTTTATTAGGGCTCCAGACAGAAGAAAATTCTCTGGTAGTCTAAAAGTTATTTGAATTTTTATCATATTCCATAGATATCAGATATAAATGGGGGAATTATAGGAAAGTGTGCCCTATAGAGTTAGATGTTATGGATCTGACAGAACCCCAGAAGAAGTTATGTATAAAAAGTTATTCACATATTAGTGAATTTTGACGGGAGTTTGACAGCACCCGTGATCTGATAATGGAACTTATTGGTATATGAGACTGGATAGAATGAGATCAGATAACCTCATATATAGGCCCATGATAATTCCAAGAAGGGCCCAAAACCTAGGGTACCGGTCCATCAGTAGAAGGGGCCAGTGTCCAGAAAAAGTGTGAAATTACGAAAATGTCCCTGGATGCCCAGAATATACCAGAGATGGATGAAGGGCATTTTGGTCACTTGGGACATGCTAAAAACGTGGCACATGGTATAAATATGATTAGTTGAAGAAAGTCTATCAGTTAGAGATCTAGCACAAAGTATAGGCAAGCTAGATTGTACGATGCACTAACATACGAAAGATCAGTTCAAGAAGAGGTTCAACAGTAGATCCTCCGTATGATCATCAGGAGTTGATCTACAGTATGAAAGACTTTGTGTAGCTAGTCTTTACGGAAAAGAATAATGAGAAGTTAGAATGAGACTTGCCTAAGAATGGTCTAATACATGACTTGAGGATAAAGATGTGATGGTTAATAGATAGAAAGTTAATGTTCCCAAAGCAAAGGGATTCCATCACAAAGAGACAGTAACCTAGCACATCTAGGGTAAAGTACCTAGAGAACATAAATAGTAATGTTAAGTGATGAATGAGATACAAGTAACCTGAATTGGTCAGGATCAAGAGGCAAACCAGAAAAAAATCATAGTCTAATCCAGAGTAGACTGAGACTAACAGACAGAAAGAGGTAAGAGATACAGAGAGATATAGAAGTTACTCCATACGAGATGGAGAGTAATCCGTTCACTTGAGAAGTTTTTCTCAAAAAGTTTAAAAGAAGCATTCCTCTCAATTAGAGAAAGGTGAGCATGAAGTTAAGGGTTAGAGTTAAGGGAAGAGAACTCTTTTGATGGATACTTAATCAAGTTCATTCATATGAACCTTGAGGCTTAATAAGAGATACTTTCTCGCCTGTTAGTAATCCAGGAGGATTAGGGAAAACTTAAAAGTTTGAATGGCATAAAGATAGGAGCCAAACCTTTTCTCAGTTAGCTGAAAGAAGACAGATGACTCAGTTATGGATTACAGATAGATTACAGTGAGGCCAAGGACACATAAATCCTTCAGGTTAGAGACATAAAAGTCTTACAAGTGATGAGAAATGTTATGATAAGATAGCCTGATAGGATAAGATATCTCTAATTACTAAATAAATAGGATATTGGAGATGTAAGCTAAAGATAAATTGCCTCAGAAATTGTTTGAGGGTTAGTAGAAAAAGATATATGTAAGCTAAGAGAAAGAAGTTTATGAGGTTTAAAGAAAGTAAAGTAGCCACAGATTTAAAGGTAAGGTGACTCCCCTATTCCCTATATAAGAAAGAGTAAAGAAGGGTTGAGTCTATACCCTAATAAGAGGGTAATGTGGCAGCCTAAGTGAAACAAGTAAGTGACTCAGGTACCTGAACAGATGATCAAGACCTACCAGTTAAGGTAATGAAGGAATAGAATACTTTAAAGCCTACTTAGTTAATTATTTAATTGCAATGTGAGTATAAGGGATGGTTGAGCAGATGTATGTGATAGTGGTATGGCTTATGTTGCCATAAGATATGATGAGAAGTTACATCTCCTTGCAGTTGTCATATGATGACATGCATGTTAGAGACTACTTAAATGATTACATCTCCTTGCCTATTATGCATGTTGAGCATGTTATGATAGATAAATACTCCCCTTTACATTACATGCAGGGTAGAATAGATATGATGAGAAAGTTATGTTGCTCCCATGCCCTACGACATGCAATTAAATAATTCAACTTGGTAAGGATGAAGCAACAGCAAAGGGCTAAACGAGAAAATTAGCTAGTTAAGTCCCAAAGAGTAGAAAGAGAAATTATGATCAAACAAAGATAGTCAATGAGATTAAATATGAGAATTAATAGTGAATCTACAAATAAATGATTATGATACTCAGGATGTTCCCTTCAGCAAGGGTAAGATGTATGAATAGATGATGATGGACATGTGCACGATAGAGCCTATGTAGCTCTCTGCAATAATAGATAAAGTAAATTTATAAAGATGAGAATGGTATATGAAGTTCCTAAGTGATAGAGGAAATGAGTCAAGTCCTAATAGATAATATTGGCTTCTGTGATCATTTTTAGGGAATTATCTGTGGAGTTAACAACTATGTGGAAGTGACTAACCTTGTAACTTTGTCTATTGGTTTAGGTCTTCCAGAGATGAGAATATAGTATAATGGAATCCAGTAGATTCTGGAGGATTGCAGTTAGATCCCAGTATGACTCACAGGGTCACAATTAGATCCTAAAAGGCTTACGGTTGATCGCAGTAGATCCTGAGGGTCACAGTAGACCAAGCCTAGGGTAAGAAAGTAATGAGCCATAAGTACAGTATTTCTTTGGAAGGACAAATACCAAGGAAAAGTTAAGGTATAGGAGCTTCACAAGTTGATTAACTCATAACAGAGAGAGTACCCATGATGCTAGTTTCAGATAGCCTTATTACTATTAGGGACTAAACTCAGAATCTTCTTACATGTAATAGGAACTAAGTGATCAAAGTTAAAGCTATTAATCCTGAGTTCCAAGGATTTATGAGAATGTTTTATAAGATATGAGAAAGGGTCAAATGAGAATAAAGAGATCCTTATGATGATATTACAAAGACTAAAAATAAAGGTAAGTAGATCCTCCAGATGAGGACAAAGATATTAGAAGGCCAGATAAACCCAAGAGAGATAGTGTAAGATAGGTCTAAGATGGTAAAGTACCAGGGTCAGAGCCAGTCAGCACCAGTGCTTTAGATTTTTATCTGCATATTTCATTTAAGCGTGCTCAAGCAAGGGTAGTCCAATGATGGGTGACCCCCTGGGAAGTGATAAAAAAATGTGAATGCCACAAGAAATTGGCATATATGTACAAAGCTATGTAAAATGATAGAAAGAGCTATGAAAAGCTAGAAAGGGTTATGAACAGTAAGAGACTAGAACCCTTATGTCAAGTCCAAATGAAATGGATTTGAAAGATGAACTATGATATAGCCAGATTTGGCCAGATATGCCATTTTATGTCATGAAAGATATGAAATGAGAAGATATGCCTTGAGAAGCGGCTGTATAACTAGCTTTATAAACAGATAGACAGGCTTCTGTTCAGGAAAAGATAATATGTTTGAATGATGAGCTACATGTGAAAGAGCAAATGAGAGCTTTGAGAGCTTCCACTCATTGCATAGAATGCCAGGCCTTATGTTACTTTATATTATGTGATGTTTACAGAATATGCTAAAGCTCCAAATGTTATAGCAGTGCAAGCTCTGAGTGTTAGAGTTGTGCAAGCTCTGAGTGTTAGAGCTGTGCATATTAAGAGAAGGAATGCTTGAGCTCCGATGTTAGAGCTTTGCATTCATGGGCAGGTATGCAGTCCTACAATATGTTGGCCAGGCACTATGCATGTTAGAGTATATGCTCCTATGTGTTCCTATTTAGCAGTAGAGCAATGAAAGAAAGAATAATGATATAAGTCCTCTCTCTATATTATGATGAGTTTTTAAAGATGATAAGAATGTATGATGATATGAGAATGAGAGTTAAAGTTTGTGGATATTCAGAGAATTCCGCTAGATACTCAAATGAGCAATAAGTGATTGCACAAAGAAATATGATGAATAGTTAGTAGAAGCTCCAGAATATAGAGTATTCGAGGGAGTTTGACATGAAAGAAATGGACGCTACTCACAAGTCCAGCATAGTAAGAAGTCCATATGCAGATAGATGTGTAGCAAGAAAGTAATAGAATGAATTGGAGTTCAACTCTGATTGAGTTGATTGAGAATAGAAGAATGACCATAGTAAAGATATGAAGAATTGCGGATATGAAAAGTACTCCGCTAAGATGTTTATTTTCAGAGATAAATACCCCAATCATTGACTGAGATGTTGAGTCAATTTTGAGGACAAAATTTATTTTAAGGGGGTAGAAATGTCATATCCTAAATTTTCCCTATCTGTATAGTACTGATAGTGGAAATAGGCTTAGAAAGGATTATGACGAAGATCAGACGAGATAATAAAAGTTAGATAAGTTTTAAAGAAAGAGAATGACCTAAACGCAAATTGGAAAAGGTTAAAGGCCAAAAGTTAAAGTAGAAATAAATGTTGGGCCAAAAGTGGTAATTTTCAAAAGTTTAGGGACCTAAATGTAATTAAGCAAAAAGTCAGGGACATAAATGTAATTATGGAAAAGTTCAGCCAGAAAAGGCTTAGAACTGCCTGTGAGTATTTCAGTCCCACATTCCATCAATAAATAGAGGAAGTCATGTTGGGTAATCTAGCATGATACAGAAATTTTATTAGGGCTCCAGACAGCAGAAAATTATCTGATAGTCTAAAAGTTATCTGAATTTTTATCAGATTCCATAGACATCAGATATAAGTTAGGGAATTACAGGAAAGTGTGCCCTACAGTGTCAAATGTTATGGATCTGACAGAACCCCAGAAGAAGTTATGTATAAAAAGTTATTCACATATTAGTGAATTTTGACGGGAGTTTGACAGCACCCGTGATCCGATAATGGAACTTATCGGTATATGAGACTAGATAGAATGAGACCAGGTGACCTCAAATATAGGCCTATGATGACGCCAAGAAGGGCCCAAAACCCAGGGTACCAGTCCATCAGTAGAAGGGGCCAGTGTCCAGAAAAAGTGTGAAATTACGAAAATGCCCCTAGATGCCCAGAATGTACCAGAGATGGATGAAGGGCATTTTGGTTACTTGGGACAGGCTAAAAACGTGGCACATGGTATAAATATAATTAATTGAGCCCATATACTATAACATCCTTACTTTTGTACGTCTTAGGGACCATTCAGTAGCATTTAGAACCACTTACAAGATCTTGGAAGTCCATTAGCCAAATCTGGAATTTTACTCTTTCTTGGGTTACTGTTCATATGGTATTCCAGATTACGCAACGAACTTCAAAAAATCATAATTAATTATAGAAAATTCGAAATGAAGTGGTTCAAAAAGATACATGAACATAACATCCTGAAATTTAAGGGAAAAATAATTTCTATACCAAATGGTTAGCCAATTGATACAGTTTATTCGTTGAAGTTTACTGTTCATTTGGTCAAAAACTCTGGAAACAGTTTCTGGTCCCTGATTTTGGAAATTCATTTCTCTTGATATACACATCCAAATGAAACGTTCTACCTATTAACTTAAAGATATGGATGTGTGCTACATGCTCATAAAATTTCGTGAACTAATTCCTTCATTTACTAGGTCAAACTGAAGCCACAACAAAACTACTTCAGGACCTACGTTTTTACCATTTCAGTTTCTTTTCTTTCATTTCCAATAATTGTTTCAGCATGCACAAGCCATTAAGTAAGCTTCTTAACATTCATATACATCATGTACATATGCCATAATTATTACATACAAGTTTATCACATAAATAGACACCTTACATGGCATTTACACATATGGACAATTTATAGTATATGCTAAAATCTCAATACTTTACTTCCTTTCTTCCATTCTTTAGCTCTTCTCCATGCATACCTTTTCTTCATGCTTGACCTAAATTGGTTGGTTATGGGAGAGTGAGATTCTAGGGAATCTCAGTAGCAAACATTACCACTTAAATATGCAAGATGGATGCTAATGCATGATATGTAATTTCATTAATCTTTCTTTGATTAGTGACATGCCAACATGCTACAAACTTTTACATAAAGTGCATGGCCATGGAAACATGTTATTCACAATACATTAAACATCATTTATCATGTCACAACATCATTCAAATAACATATACATGTCAACACATAAGCATACCACATCAAGCACATAAAGAGGTAAGTTCACTACCTTGCACTTAAGCTTTCCTCTTGATCTTTAGCATTTGCTTCCTAGCTTTCCAACCAATAAACCTTTATGCCAATCACTTCCCAACATGTTCTTGGATGTTTCAAGGTCCTAAACACATTCATATTCATCACATAACTCATTAGGACTCATGAACTCCAACCATGTTCAAGACTAACTTTGTTACACTCTTTATTGTCATAACTTTCTCTAATTTTCACTAATCCACTTGGCTCTTGAACCAATTGATGTCTTGACTTTACGCTACACAATTTCATCTTTTGAATCCATTTATGAGCTTAGAATCATGAAATTCCAGCTCCTTCATGGCCTGCTGTACAGAACTGAACATAAGCATACAATTCTTTCAAAAATTCTCATTTTGATATAATGCTTCCCATACTTGTTTCTCCACTTTACCCCACACAACTTTTCATTTTAAAACCATTGGAACCATCAAAATCATGAAATTCCAATAACTGTTCATGCGAGTGAACAGTAACCGTAAGGAATCTCAAAGACTACAACCTTGAGATTTTAATGTTTCCAAGGTTCAAAACCTTTCCAATCCTACACAAAATCATCATACAAACTCAATGGAAGCATTAAATCATTGAAATTCAATTTCCTTCCCTCATGAACAGTGCAGACCGAACAGGGCACACCATGGCAAAGTCAAGAATATCAATTTGATTCAACAACCAACCACTTAACTAGCTTGTTTAAGCTTCAATCATATGGTTCTAACTTTAATTTCTTCTTTCCCCTTTCCTTTAAGGTGTTTGGGCAGCACCTTCCCTTAGAGAAAACTCAACTTTTTCCCCATGAAAACCCTAAGTTCAAGCTCCCAAATCAAAGGAAAATAAGCAAGGAGAGATTGCTTACCTTTAATCTCTAGCTTGCTTGAACTTTGAAACCTTGAATCTTCTTTGTCTTGGCTTGAGTTTTCATTTTGCAAGAGTTTCCCCAAGGGTCCATGAAGCTACGGTTTGCTACAGAATGAGGGGGTATTTATAGCCAAAATCCAAGAAAAATGAATGGTCAAGACTGATTTGGTTACTATTTGATCTAAAGGCCCACATTTAATCTTGGATTTTACTTTTTCATAAAAGAATAATTATGACATCATGTGGGACAGCTCAAGGGACACCTAAAGGGGTTAGGTGGCGTGCTCATAGTGTAAGGAACCTTCTGGAGAAATTCCAGTCCAATCCAGTACCGATCGGTGTAGTTTCACAGCAACCAGACTATTTTCTGTTCCTAATTTTTTATAATATACCAGGATATGTATTCTGTCCTGGAAATCAATGTCTAGGCTTCCCACACCATTGACATACTTGTACTAGCCACAACTTAATTACAAATCCCTTGAAAAATGACCAAAATACCCTTGATGTCATTTCTTGCACTGCACTGACCCTAAGGGCATAATTGTCATTTCACCCCTTATTGTATTGCCTCAGGGCATATATTGGCTCAAATAATCATATTTATACCATGTGCCATGTTTTTAGCCTATCCCAGATAACCAAAATGCCCTTCATCCATCTTTGGTACAATCTGGGCATCCAGGGGCATTTTCGTAATTTCACACTTTTTCTGCACTGGCCCCTTCTACTGATAGACTGGTACCCTGGGTTTTGGGCCTTCCTTGGCGTCATTATGGGCCTATATATGAGGTCATCTGATCTCATTCTATCCAGGCTTACATACCGATAAGTTCCATTATCGGATCACGGGTGTTAACAAACTCCCGTCAAAATTCACTGATATGTGAATAACTTTTTATACAGAACTTCTTCTAGAGTTCTGTCAGATCCAGGACATCTGACACTGTAGGGCACACTTTTCTGTAATTTGCCCACTTATATCTGAAGTCCATGAAATCTGATAAAATTTCATATAACTTTTAGACTATCAGATAAATATCTACTGTGTGAAGCCCTAATAAAATTTCTGTATCATGTCAGATTATCCAGCATACCTTCCTCTATTTACTGATGGAATATGGGACTAAAATACTTCTGGGTAGTTATAACCCTTTTCGGGCTGATCTTTCTATAATTACAATTTTGCCCTTGAACTTTTCTCTTAATTACATTTATATCCCTAACTTTTTGGATATTTACATTTAGGTCCCTAAACTTTTGGAAATTACAACTTTTGGCCCAACTTTTGTTTCTACTTTAACTTTTGGCCTTTAACATTTTCCAATTTGCATTTAGGTCCTTCTCTTTCTTTAAGACTTATCTAACCTTTATTATCTCGTCTGATCTTCTTCATAATCCTTTCTAAGCCTCTTTCCACTATCAGTACTATATAGATAGGGAAAATTTAGGATATGACATATACACCCTAAGGCAGTATAAGGAGGGGTAAAATGATGATTATGCCCTTAGGATCAATATAGTGTAAGAAAGGACACCAAGGATATTTTGGTCATTTCCCAAGGAATGGATGGAAGATAAATACTCAGTATAACCATGTCAAGGGTATGAGAAGCCTAGACATTGATTTCTAGGACAGAATACATATCCTGGTATATTATAGAAAAATTCAGAACAGAAAACAGTCTGGTTATTGTGAAACTGCTCCGATCGGTACCAGATTGGACTAGAATTTTTCCAGAAGCTTCCTGGCTTGGTGAGCACACCACATAACCCTTGAGGTGTCCCTTGAGCTGTCCCACATGATGTCATAATTATTCTTTTATGAAAAAGTAAAATCCAAGATTAAATGTGAGCCTTTAGATCAAATAGTAACCAAATCAATCTTGGCCATTGATTTTTCTTGGATTTTGGCTATAAATACCCCTCCATTCTACAGCCAAACCGTAAGCTCATGGACCCTTGGAGAAACCCTTGCAAAATGAAAACTCAAGCCAAGACAAAGAAGATTCAAGGTTCCAAAGTTCAAGCAAGCTAGAGATTAAAGGTAAGCAATCTCTCCTAGCTTATTTTCCTTTGATTTGGGAGCTTGAATTTAGGGTTTTGATGGGAGAAAAGTTAAGTTCTCTCTAAGGGGTGGTGCTTCCCAAAGACCTTAAAGGAAAGGGGAAAGAAGAAATTAAAGTTAGAACCATATGATTGAAGCTTAAACAAGCTAGTTAAGTGGTTGGTTGTTGAATCAAATTGTTATTCTTGACTTTGCCATGGTGTGCCCTGTTCGGTCTGCACTGTTCATGAGGGAAGGAAATTGAATTTAAATGATTTAATGCTTCCATTGAGTTTGTATGATGATTTTGTGTAGGATTGGAAAGGTTTTGAACCTTGGAAACATTAAAATCTCAAGGTTGTAGTCTTTGAGATTCCTTACGGTTACTGTTCACTCGCATGAACAGTGATTGGAATTTCATGATTTTGATGGTTCCAATGGTTTTAAAATGAAAAGTTGTGTGGGGTAAAGTGGAGAAACAAGTATGGGAAGCATTAGAATCAAAATGAGAACTTTTGAAAGAATTGTATGCTTATGTTCAGTTCTGTACAGCAGGCCATGAAGGAGCTGGAATTTCATGAATATAAGCTCATAAATAGATTCAAAAGATGAAATTGTGTAGGGTAAAGTCAAGACATCAATTGGTTCAAGAGCCAAGTGGATTAGTGAAAATTAGAGAAAGTTATGACAATAAAGAGTGTAACAAAGTTAGTCTTGAACATGGTTGGAGTACATGAGTCCTAATGAATATGTGATGAATATGAATGTGTTTAGGGCCATAAAACATCCAAGAAGATGTTGGAAAGTGATGGACATAAAGGCTTCATGGTTGGAAAGCTAGGGAGCAAGGGCTAAAGGTCAAGAGAAAAGCTTAAGTGCAAGGTAGTGAACTTACTTCTTTACGTGCTTGATGTGGTATGCTTATGTGTTGACATATATATGTTATTTGAATGATGTTGTGACATGATAAATGATGTTGAATGTATTGTGAATAACATGTTTCCATGGCCATGCACTTTATGTAAAAGTATATAGCATGATGGCATGTCACTAATCAAAGAAAGCTAATGAAATTACATATCATGCATTAGCATCCATCTTGCATATTTAAGTGGTAATGTTTGCTACTGAGATTCCCTAGAATCTCACTCTCCCATAACCAACCAATTTAGGTCAAGCATGATGGATAATGTATGCATGGAGAAGAGTTAAAGCATGGAAGGAGAAAAGTGAAGTATTTAAGATGTTAGCATATGCTATGCACTTTCCATGTATGTCAAAGCCATGTAAAGTATCTCTTTATGTGATGAGATTGTTTGAAACAATTATTGTATAACCCCATGATGTATATAAATTAAGAAAAAGAAAAAGAGATGATTTATGTTTGCTGGAACAATTATGGAAAGTGAAAGAAAGGAAACTGAAATGGTAAAAAAACTAGGTCCTGAAGCAGTTTTGTTGTGGCTTTAGTCTGACCTAGCAAATGAACGAATTATTTCAAGAAATTTTATGATCATGTAGTACACATCTAGAGCTTTAAGTGCATAGGTAGAAAGTTTCATTTGGATGTGTATATCAAGAGAAATGAATTTCCAAAATAAGGGACCAGAAACTGTTTCCAGAGTTTTTGACCAAATGAACAGTAAATTTCAACGAATAAACTGTATCAATTGACTAGTCATTTGGTCTAGAAATTATTTTTCCCTTAACTTTCAAGATGTTATCTTCATGTAGCTTTTTGAACCACTTAATTTTGAGTTTTCTACAATTAATTATGATTTTTTGAAGTTCTTTGCATAATCTGGAATACCATATGAACAGTAACCCGAGAAAGAGTAAAATTCCAGATTTGGCTAATAGACTTCCAAGGTCTTGTAAGTGGTTCTAAATGCTACTGAATGATCCCTAAGAAGTATAAAAGTAAGGATGTTACAATCTTCTCCTGCTACTTTGCATATTTTTATATCACCTCTATCATTTATTTCTCTGATGAGATGAAATCGCCTGAGTATATGCTTGGTCCTCTAATGTGACCTATGCTCTTTGGCCTGTGTAATGGCACCGCTATTGTCACAAAGCAAAATTATTGGATATGAGATAGTAGGTATCACCCCTAGTTCCTTGATGAACTTCCTGATCTAAACGGCTTCCTTAGCTGCATCAGATGCTGCTATATACTCAGCCTCCATTGTAGAATCTACTACAGTGCCTTGCTTATAGCTCTTCTAGCTTTCTGCTCCATTATTGAGGAGGAATATATATACAAACTGTGATTTTTGGTCATCCTGGTCAGTTTGGAAACTCACATCTGTGTAACCAGTTACATAGAGTTTGTCATCCAATCCACCATAGACCAAAAATAAGTCCTTAGTCCTTAAGTACTTAAGGATATTCTTGACAGCGGTCCAATGGCCCTCACCAGGGTCCTGTTGATATCTGCTAGCCATACTTAAGGCAAATGAGATATCCAGTTGAGTACATAACATGGCGTACATGATAAATCCTATGGC
This sequence comes from Leucaena leucocephala, assembly GCA_037074615.1. Classification (NCBI taxonomy): domain Eukaryota; kingdom Viridiplantae; phylum Streptophyta; class Magnoliopsida; order Fabales; family Fabaceae; genus Leucaena; species Leucaena leucocephala. Next base: position 6,399,605 of record CM073527.1, read on the forward strand.
CAAGGCATATGGAACTTTACTCATGCGACCTCACTGATCAAATGTACTAGGACACAGATCTTTGCTGAGGTGAATACCATGAGACATAGGTATGAAACCCCTCTTTTTTTCGTGCATACTGAACCTATGCAGTATTTTGTCTATGTATGTACTCTGGCTGATTCCTATAAGTCTTTTAGATCTATCTCTATAGATTTTGATTCCTAGGATGTAGGTGGCTTCACCCAAGTCTTTCATCGAGAAAGACTTTCCTAACCAAGACTTGACAATCTGCAAGGTAGGAATGTCATTTCCAATAAGTAGGATGTCATCAACATAGAGTACCAAAAACACAACTGTGCTCCCACTAACCTTCTTGTACACACAAGGTTCATGAATGTTTTGAAGAAATCCAAAGTCTTTGACTACTTCATCAAAATGATGATTCCAATTCTAAGAGGCTTGCTTCAGTCCATAAATGGACCTTTGAAGCTTGCACACTTTACCAGAGTCCTCAGAATGCACAAACCCTTCAGGTTGTGTCATGTACACATCCTCAAGGAGTTTTCCATTAAGGAAGGCTGTCTTGATGTCCATCTGCCATATTTTATAGTCATAATATGCTGCTATGGCAAAGAGGATTCTGATTGATTTGGCTATTGCAACTGGGGAAAAGGTCTCATCATAGTCCACACCATGAGTTTGAGTAAATCCTTTTATAACCAGTCGTGCCTTGAAGACATTTACATTGCCATCCATGTCAGTTTTCTCCTTAAAAACCCACTTGCACCCGACAATTTTTACACCTTCAGGTAGGTCAACTAAGGTCCAAACCTGATTGTTGTACATGGATTGCATCTCAGACTTCATGGCATTAAGCCATTTTTCAGAGTTTAGTCCCACTATAGCTTCTCGATAGGTAATCGGCTCATTATGCTCAATAAGCAACATATCACGACTATCAGAAATCAGAAATCTATATCTCTGAGGCTGAAGTCGTGTCCTATTAGATTTTCGTGGACCTTGCGTGACTTGAGGAGTCTCAACAACTTGTTGTGAGTCTTCTCTATTTTCCATCTGCAGTTTTATGGTGTCTTGTGGCTCTCGAACTTCTTCGAGGTGTACCTTACTCCCACTGGTTCTTTTAGAGATAAATTCTCATTTGAGAAAGATACCATTTCTGACAACAAACACTTTATTATCAGCAGGGTTGTAGACATAGTATCCCTTAGTTTCCTTAGGATATCCCATAAAAAGGTACTTTGAGGATTTGGGCGTTAATTTGTCTGAGGTTTGTTACTTAACATAGACCTTGCATCCCTAAATCTTGAGGAAAGACAAACTAGGTGTCCTCCCAATCCATATCTTATACGGAGTCTTTTCAATTGCCTTAGATGGAACACGATTTAGAGTGAATGCAGCTGTCTCAGGGCATGGCCCCCAAAGGAGGGTGGAAGATCTGTTTGACTCATCATAGATTGAACCATATCTAATAGTGTTCAATTCCTCTGTTCAGAAACGCCATTCCATTGTTGTGTCCCTAAAGGAGTCAATTGTGAGGCTATCCCATAACTCTTAATATGATCAATGAACTGTTGGCTCAAATATTCACCACCCCGATTAGATTGAAGGGCTTTAATTGTTTTGCCAAGCTGGTTTTGTACTTCATTTTAAAATATTTTGAACATTTCAAAAGATTCAGATTTATGCTTTATCAAATAGATGTACCCATATCTGCTAAAATCATCTATGAATGTTATGAAGTACAAATAACCTCCTCTGGCATTTGTGTACATCGGTCCACACATATCTGTATGTATGAGGCCCAATAAATCAGTGGCCCTCCCACTATGCCCAGTGAAAGGTGACTTTGTCATCTTTCCTAACAAGCAAGACTCGCAAGTGTCATATGATTCAAAATCAAGTGAGTTGAGAAATCCATCTTGATAGAGTTTGGAAATGCGTTTCTCATTTATGTGGCCCAGAGACAGTGCCAGAGGTATGTCAGATTCAAATCATTTGGTTTAACCCTTTTGGCGGTTATGTTATAGATATTTCCATGATTGGGTTTTTCCAAATTTAATATGTAATGATCAACATGCAAATCACCATGAGCATAGAAAACATCATTATGATAAATAGAACATCTACTATTCCCAGCAATGGAAGTGAAACCTTCCTTATCCAAATAAGAAAGTGAAACTATGTTACTACTTAAAGCAAGAACATAATAGCAATTGTTTAAAACTAACAAAAGCCTAGTGGGCAGAACTAATTCATAAGTGCCTATAGCTAACGCAGCAACCCTTGCTCTGTTTCCAACTCGTAGGTCAACTTCACCCTTTTTTAGCTTCCTACTGTCCTTTAGTCCCTGCACATTTGTACAAATGTGAGAACCACATGTAGTATCTAATACCCATGTGGTGGAAGTAGAAAGATGAATGTCTATAACATAAATACCTTAAGCGATAGCCCCGTTATCCTTCTTATTCTTTTTCAGATCTTCGAGGTAGAGTTTGCAATTCCTCTTTCAATGACCAGGTTCATTGCAGAAGCAGTAGACTCTTTCCTTCGGAGGTTTTACCTTCTTTGGTGCAGGCTTAGTTTCAAGCTTACCTGACTCTTTGGTTTTACCTGATGAGCCATGACCCTTCCCCTTGCCTTTGCCTTTCTTTTTCATACCCTTTCCTTTATGAACCATCAAAACTGTACTGGGCTTCTTCTTCAGACTCAGCTCAGCAGTTTTAAGTATCCCATACAGTTCAGAAATAGATTTCTCCATGTTGTTCATGTTGTAGTTCATGACAAACTGGTCATAACTTTCTGGGAGTGAGTTCAAGACCAAATCCATAGCTAATTCCTGGCTCATGGGAAATCCAAGCCTCTCAAGGTGATCAATGTACCCTTTTATCTTTAAGACATGAGTATTGACTGATGCACCTTTAGCCATCTTGTAGGAATGTAAGGCCTTAGTGGTATCATACCTCTCTTGCCTTGCCTGTTGCTGGAATATTTCCTTGAGATGCATAATCATCTCATAAGCCTTCATGTGTTCTAGATCTCTTTGGAGCTCCAAAACCATGGTGGCTAGCATCAAGCATCCCACATCGACAAAGTCTTCCTTATGCTTCGTGTAAGCATCTCTCTGAGCTCTAGGAGCATTGGCTGCTGGCTCCTCAGGAATGGGTTGATCTAGGACATGTGCCTTTCTAACAATTCTCAAGTTCCTAAACCAGTCAAGAAAGTTTGTCCCATTGAGTTTGTCCTTCTCAAGGATAGATCGTAGCGATAATGTAGCAGTATTACTAGTCGTCATGATTCTACAATTAAAATATGCAATTGAATTAGCAATCTCTCACTAAATAAACAACCCTCAATGCAATAGTTAGTGGGCTAAGATCCATATTTGGCTCAAACTTAAGTCCGCTTTGGCAGGACGCTTAAATTAAGTTATTTAGGTAGGTAACACCTTTACCAATTACATCAAATGTAACTCTTAGATGTTCATGGGATTCTATCATCATATGATCTGGCATATTTTTAATCCCATCTAATGCCTTGAGACCCAAAACCATTTTGTTAATCTCAATTAGGTCAAACAATAATAAACATGTGAGAGTAGCACCATTACTCTTAGTTATCTCCCTAAGATAACTCAAATGCACCCACTTTGGCGGAGTCCATAATTGAGTGATCAAGGTTTTGACAAGTGTTCATAAATTGACGGCATTATGACTTAAGATTTCATTTAAAGGGCTTAATTTAACTATCTGATTTATAAGAATGCATGTTTCTCAGTTTATATCTCATACAAGTAATATGCATGTGCTGATATAATCATAAGATGCATAATTTAAATGTGGTACAATATGGCTCACCTATCCTAAGTCCAATCAAGCCAATGAGAGGAGCTCTCTAGTAAGAAAAGGGAAATTACATATATAAACCTCTTTTAACATTCGAGGGGAGTGAGATGAGAAGAGAAGGTACATTAAGAGTATATAGAAGAAGGCACAACACGCAAGCCGTATTTAAAAAATTACAACACTTGCAATCTAGAGCCATATTGTTCACCATACCCAAACATTCAAGAATCAATATTCAGATTTAACTGAAGGGCAATTAATGTTTCAAAACTAAAACATTCATAAAATAGTATATGTTACGGTTATATTGTGCTACGAACAGGTAGCCACGACGGTCCCGCTAGCCAGTTAATAGGCGGCGGTCCCACTAGCCGGTTAGTAGGCGGCGGTCCCGCTAGCTGGTTAGCCGGCAGGGTCTGGGGCAGCGTCCCAAGAAAAAAATTGTTTCATAAATAACCAAGAATCTTAATTCATTTTTTTAGACCCCATCAATATTAATTGATCAAATCAAAATGCATGCACCACCGATTTCAATTCCCTTTCAGATTCCTTATATGTCATACATAAAACGGATTCCTTATATGTCACACATAAAATGCATATTATCATGTGATCGGCTACGACTAACACATATCATATGAATCAACAATCAAGCCTAACTTAAACACAAAACGGCATGGCTTTGATACCACTGTAAGGAATTGGAAGACACGCAGCAAAAATTAACTTAAAAATTTTTCCATTCCCTGCTAGGATCTATCGTATATGTTTAAGTCAAGTGGAAAGAAGTATTACCCTCAGTATTCAGTCGTGACTTTCTCAGCTTCTAGTTGTGACGTCCACAGCTTCTCTCCGTGGCTCATGATCTCTTTTCGATCGCAAGAAGTCAACGACTTAGGCCAGCTTCCTCTACTGGTATCCACATAAATAGCGTTTCAACCACGAACGACGTGCTAGCACCTCCTGTCCCTCCAGGTCTTACTCAAGAATTTCTCCTCTCTGTCTCTATCTCGGCAGTTTCTTATCTGCAAACCTTTTGCTGATTCCCGTTCACACTTTTTCTTTCTCAACCGTAGCTCCTAAATATCAGATATATAGGATGCTGTGCGTGTTACCACAGACTTGGATTTTTGGAATTAATCTTATATTAATTCTGAAATTAATACAATATCATATATTGTATAATTTGATAAGAAACTAATTAAATAAATAGTGTTTATATTAAATCCGTCCCACAGATTTAATTCACCTATTTATTTAATTTAAAATAAAGATAAGATGGAATTACATTTGATTTATTCTCATAAATCAAATTTGAGATATCATATCAATTTGAATTTCAAATTCAAACGTGATAGAGATTTAATTTTATCCTTATAAATTAAATCTTGTAAATATCTCTTATATGAGATATCATATCAATTTGAATTTCAAATTCAAACGTGATAGAGATTTAATTTATACTTATAAATTAAATCTTGTAAATATCTCTTATATATAATATATATATATATACGAATATAAATATAAATAAATATATACATCCACCCTGGATCATTCATTGAATCTGGACATATCTTAGATTCAATGAATTTGGACATCATAGCTCATGTTGGACTATTTTGTGTGTGACCCTGCAAGCCCATATGAAGTTGGCAGTGGGCTATTTACTATACTGACTCACAAGTCGCAAGCGGTCTCTAGCAAGATATCATGACTACCCAAATCATATGAGGATCGATGAACGATATAACCTTTTATACAACCATATCATGTCCCTTTTGTCACACGATATTTTGGTCATGGATGAGGCATAGAGAATGTCATCCTCCTATTCCTGACTGTTACTTTCTCGATCCCTGAGTATTATAATTATAGAAATAGAACTACCTTTCCATTACAATATGGCCATATATTTCTTAGACTCACTTATCGAGGGGCCCAGTAATATCTCTCTATGAATGTGAGGGACAAATTCTATCTTGACCATTCACATTTCTCCGCACGGAAAACCACTAAGCTTGAATATAGTCTTTATGATCACTCTCTCAAAAGTGACTTTTGACTAGATCAAAACTGAGAGTTTGTCATGTAGGAATCCATGATGATCTCAGGTCAAAGGGCATAGTGACATGGTTTGTATATGAGAGAAGCTTATGACTTAACCCATGTAGCTCTCTCATAGCGGGTCAATCCAACACCTTGTACTCTTACATGTGCCTATGACTTTGATTTATATCTTTATACATCTTCAAAGTCATACTGGTCTTATTTCATCTCTGCTCCCGCATAGATGACTGACCAGGGACATTTAGGATAAGATCATGAGTTATCTAAGGATGGTCATCATAGTAAACATGCAAATAATATGATAAGACAATTAATAAATTCATAAATCAACAATATTTATAAGACAATGATTGGCCCCTAGGGCACAATTTCTAACAGTTACAACATACTTACATGGTTCTTTAGATACTGAAATTTATATGAAAATCCCTGAAGGATTTAAATTCCCTGAAGCATGTAAGAATCCTCGTGAAAATTATGCTATTCATTTCCATAAATCCTTATACGGATTAAAACAATCTGGAAGAATATGGTATAACCGTCTAAGTGAATATTTGTTTAAAGCAGGCTATGAAAATGACTTAATTAGCCCATGTGTTTTTATAATATCTAATTCTGAGGTCTAGATGATACTGTATTAATTTTCCTTTCTTCATAAATTAATATAAATTTTTTGGGACCTCAAATCAAAATTCTGTGTTACGTCAAACTGTTTAGAATAATCCTCTATTTAATGAAAAAATTTGGGACTAATCTTATTCTGGGCATTTTTTGGCTCAACTTTCAATAATTACCATTTCGCCTTAACTTTTAAAAATTACACTTTGCACCATATGACTTTTAAACATTTCATTTTAGTCCCCCATCTTTATACCTTTATCTAATCATTATTTTTCCTTTATATTCATTATCACAATCCTTTCCAAATATCTTTCTACTATCAGTATTATACAGATAGGGAAAAAGTAAGATATGACAAGCAACGAAAGCTTCACGCTAGGGGAACCATTACCGTATGCCAGACCTTGCTTCGATTAGTTGTTCTGGTCATACTGTCGCGCTAGAGCTATCATTCAAACCACAGTACCAACGACTCGATAAATAGAGCATAGAGGATGAAAGGGAGAATGAACTAAAAAGGAGCTTCGTGATTTCTTTATGAAACCTACTGTCATCAGTGTTGTAGTTGCGCTTCCCAAATCCTTACCGGGTGGCACACGTGTTCTTTCTTAGGTACTGTAGTAGTTCATTGTCGAGTTATTCTCTGTTCAACTCTGTCAAGGTATTTAGTGGTTGTCAGGTTCTTTTTCGTTTAGACTCTGCTTCTTTCATCACTGCAGGCAGCATCTATCACCAGTGGTTAAGGTGTTAGGGGTCATCGGATGGTTGTTATTACTCTACAATTTAGAGTACAATTTCATTATAAGTGAGTTTGGTTTTTCCTCTCTCTCTTATGTTCCTTTAATGATGATCAGTGCTCCTGAGGATTGAATTAAAATGGTTGTCATTTCCTAATTAACATGTCTGTGAGGGATAGCTATGTACCTCTGATCTAAGCTAAAATTTTGGGAAATAGAGCATGCCAAATTTTTGTTAATTGTGTGTTTAGTTAGGTGTCTTAATTTCTATTGCTTCTCTAGTTGTTAACATTGATCTGAAGTAATATGGGTCCTTGTTGATGTTTGTGTTTTCTCCAAGTACTCTATTTGATAAGTGTGTGTGTGAAACTGTGAGGAAAAGGGTATGCCTAAATGGCACTGTTGATGTTAAATATTGCTACTGTTATGAATAAGATGTTATATATATTGTGTATACGTGCGTTGTGAAGGTATATATGTGTGTGTGTGTGTGGTAATTCTACCAAATGAATGAGGAAAATAGAAGGATGTTGTTATGTGGATGTTGCTGCTATTGTACGTGTGTGAGTTTAGTTGCAGGTTGGATAGTAAGTTCTAATTCCAAAATGAGAGCTTTGTGAGTTATGCATAAAGTAAAGGGAATAAGTATAATTGGAACAAGTTGGCATTTCAAGTTGTTTAAGTTGGGAATGCTACAATTGATTAGAAGAAATTTTAGCTTATTAACTTAGGCTTAGATGGTTAAAGTTGTAATGGAAGAAGTAAGTTACTAGACTACGTTTTGAGGTTTCAAAATAATGGTTTTATAATTTGGAAAAAAAATTCAAACAATGTGATTTTGATGTTGTCAAGTAGTTGAACTATTTGATGAAATGATTGTTCAGATAATGGTTGTTCATGTTAATTGTGAAGAAAGGATTTAAAAGTAAGAAGGCAAATAAGTCAAGTATATATATGCATGTTTGTGTCTTGGCCAACTTAGGTATAAAGAGGGAATGAAGTTAGATTCTTTGACCTAAAAGCAAATGAAGGGAAATTTCTTTAATTGAAAGTGATCTAGTGAAATCACTACTTTGAAAATGGAATTGATGATGAGAGAAATTGATTGGAATATTTAAATGTTAGTATGTATATATGGACATTGATGTGGTTATATCAAATAAACAGTACTTTGTACTAAAGAAATGAATGGTATTTCCTGATGGAATATTTTATTTTGGGAAATAAAGAGAAATTGAAATTAAAAAGCTAAAAGCAAGAGTCAGTGAGTAGAGCATTCTAGGTAAGTGAATAACATCCCTCAAAATAGTATTTTTAATAAATTGTTACTTCATTTAAAATGTTGAATTTCAAATATGATTTAAGAAAAGCAAGCTTTACTAATTTATGGTTTTAATTGTTAGAAATGATTTTCTTTCAATTGGTTTACAAAAAGATTACGATTATGTATGAAAATGGATTAAGAAGTTTTAGAAAAGAATTTGGCAAATGTTATATTGAATTGACTTTTATTCAGGAAATATTCCTATGTGAATTTCATATGTTTCCCATAGTAACTTGATATTTGGTTTTAAATGTTCATGTTGAGGGTTTTGAAATTTAAAGTGGTTTTACCATAGATTATTGGATTTGAAACAGTTGAGATCATTATATGTGAAATGGACCCCACGCATGTTGGAAACATTTTAGAAAGGACAAAATAAAGAATGTTGGTTGCTAACAGCAATACTATTAGTCCTTGGTACATCTTGGTTACCCGAGCTCGATGGATATTCATGAGTTTCATACTCGCACCAATTATTCGTAGGATTTAATCTCGCGCCTGTTATTTATAGGTTTCGTAAATGCGCCTGTTATTCGTAGGTTTGTGGCTTTGAGCCACGGCTGATTGGTTACTTACCCTCGTGGACCATATGTCCATGCCTGTTTTATGGCCTTATGCTACGCATGGTTATTTACCCTCATGGACTGTGTGTCCACGCCTATTTTCATGGCTTCGAGCGTGCCAAATTGGTTAGTTACCCTCATGGACTGTGTGTCCACGCCTGTTTCTGTTATGTTAAAGTCCTACGGAAAAATGATGGTTTTTAAAGGATTGCTTTTGAACGATTGGTTTGAAAAGGTTATTTCAAATTATTTTTCCTGAAATAAAAATATTTACAGAAATGTTCGCATCAAATTACGAAATGTTATGAATTACATGTTAACATGTTGAAATTATTTATTTTTGCATTTTTAATCATGTTTTAGGACGTTATTCACGAGTAGATTGTTTAGTTTCAGATAATACAGTTGACCATATTCCTCCAGCTAAGTAGTGAAGACCCTCTCGTTCAATCTAAAGTATTGATTTTTTTGACAAATCTCCTTTTGATGTAATTATAATTTCTGAGATACCTGTATTATTTTGTTTGAAGCTTAGATACTCCACCTAGTCTATGGAAAAGATTTTGGTTATTTTGAAAATGTTTACAGGTGATTTTGAAACGTTCGCAATATCAAAACAAAGTCTTGACCCAAAACAGAGTAATTAAATTAAGTTATAATTAGCTCAATGTCAAATACTAAACAATAATCCAGTTATAATACTCCTCAATAAATATAAATAAATCATAAATAACTTCCTAATATTATAAAATTATTCTAAGACCTAGGAAGCATAAGATAATTAATGGGTAGAAAATTAAAGTAACTTAAACTCCCCTTTGAGATCCTAAGCTCATGACTTTGCCATCGATTAGGAGGATTAGGACACTCTAGCCATGCCTAGCCGTCAACGAGTTTTCATGGCCAACCATGGTTGAGTATGATTCAGAGCCTGGCATCACTGTTATGTACTTCTTTTTCTGTCATTATTATATAACAATGAGAGAGAGAGTTGTCACTGTTCTTTCTATTTTCTATCGTAGCTATTGTGCTGTGCATTTGTCAACTCGTGCATGTCCGTCACTTCCATTATGTATTCTCCGTCACTACACCTGCTGCTCTCACTGGGCCTACGGGGGGAATGGAGGTGGAGGAAGGTGATGAATGGAGATGAATGATGATAGTGAATGGATACATGGAAGGGAGTGTGAATGGTTTTTTGCGACTGTGTGTGTTGGTTATATGATGTCGCCCCTGGCTCTCGTGTATGCTACATTGAAAGGCTGAATAAAGGAATAAAAAGAAACTCACAAGGTTTAGCCCATATGTCATCCTGTGCAATTTCTGAATCTATAGTCCTTTATTCTTATTTGTAAATTTTGATTTCTCTTACTTCCTGAACTACAAAATCATAAAAATATTATACATTTTGTTCCAAAAATAAATTTTTGAGAGAAATCATAAAAAATATGATAATTATGCCTATATTAAGTACTAATTCAATGTAAGGTATATTATCCAAATAGTGCATAAATAATATAATTAAGGATCAGAATAATGACAAAAGCCCACTAAAATGATATGAATAAATATATAAAAATATGGGTTTGTCAAACATGAATCATCATATCTCTCACATTAGAAAAGTCTTGATAAGAAAACACATTTTAGGGCTCACAATGTATCATTGCTTCAATGATAGAAATTTAACCTCATCCCTAGACTAGTGGGCACTTTATTGTCCCTATAAGATATTAGGCCGTTAGAGTAGATGAAGTTCTTTTTTCTTTAGGCCATCATATTCAATATGTTAGAAATATCTCAATAAGATTATGATTCATCATTCATAGTCATCTAACTTCATTTGATATGGGCATTGGGCATAACAACCATTTATGAAATCCTTAGCCGTGTATTGACTTGGGCCATTCTCAAGCTAATAGACACTCCATTCTCCTCATGAGACAATAGGTCTCTAGAGGAAGTGGAGTTCTTTGTTTATTGTCCATCACTCATGTTAAAGGTTCATTTAATTCTATCATCATAGCATTCATCATCATTTTAGCTTCTTTTAATATGGGCCTTGGACAAGACCATCATTTATAAAACCCTTACCGTGTATTGGCTTGAGCCATCACAAGCTAATGGACACTTCATTCTCCCTATGAGGTAGTAGGTCTTTGAAGGAAATGGAGCTCTTTTTTCTTAGTGTCCATCACTCATATAAAAAATTGAAGCACATGTCATCACCCATATTACATGCATGCCAAATAAATTCAACATATGTGTTCTTAAAAGCCTAGTGAGCTATCCAACAATAGTGAAAATTTGATATAAGGTTTAATAACATAAGAAATGAATTTGAATCAAGCCCCATTGAAAAGGTATATAAATGGGGCATTAAGTTAACTCTAGAGGTTGAGCCGCTTTATTAAGGGATCGAATTAAATGATTTTTAAGAACTATTTTAACTTAGCTTATTTTTTTGATAAGTATATTGATTGATAAGCCCTTTGATAAATAAGAAAGAAATTCTATTGTGAAAGACTGACTTGTGGAAGGCATTTTTTAAAGACTTATTCGATAAAAAAACTTATCAATAAAGACTTCAATAAATAGAATTTAAACTCAGCTTATGAAAGTCTTAGTCACTATTTTAGAACTAGAACTTTTTGAAGACTTATTCGATAAGGGTATTTATCAATAAAGACTTTGATAAGTAAGATATAGACTCATTTTGTGAAATCAGTCTAGAAAAGGATTTATCAAAGAATTAATTGATAAAGGTATTTATCGATAAAGATTTCAACAAATGAAGACATTTGTCTAAAACTAACACATTGTATCTTTTTTTAAAATGACTTTTTGAAGCACTTATTGATAAATGTATTTATCAAGCTATTCGATAAATATAGATATTCTGATGTGTAATATATTTCAAACCCCATTTATTGAAGTATTAATCGATAAGGACATTTATTGATAAGCAATTCAATGAAGGAGAAAATTTTAGTTTTTCTAAAAGCATTGAAGCACTATTGAATAATTTTGCTGATAAATTATTTCAGTTAATGATATTACTTTGTTCTACTTCTCAAATGATTTTATGAAGCATTACATATATGAATAAGATTAGACTACAAAGAAAGAAAGCTAGAAGTCTCATTCATTGTTCTTCAGGCATTTATTGATAAGATATTCAATATGCCTATTTATCGAAGAACACTTTGATAAATTGGTATTGTGAAAAGTTTCTGAAATGAATCTTGACTTTTCTATAAGCCTAAAAGACTGTTATAAAAAGGATATTTTTTGAATAGCTATTCAAGAAGTCTATTTATCAAACCCCTATTTAATAAGAACTGAAACTCTTTTAGTACAATATGTTTGAAATTTATCGAAATCATTTTTGATAAGGTATCTTTTCAATAAACACTTCGATAAATTCAATTGATCTTCAAAAAGATTTTCAAACCAGACATGGACAAAATATGATCTTTCGATCTAAATCAATATGAATTCATTGTTAGAAGCTTAACCTCGTTGTATATCTCTTAAGCAACATCTTTATATAACATTTTCAAACAAAGAGAACATCAAAAGAACAAGTTACATGAAAAAAGCAAAATCGATCAAAATACATTAAATGCAATTATAGTCAATGTGTCTAACAGATTTATGAAGTGCTCAAGTATAAAAGAAGCGAAGTTAATGCTAGAGTTAAGAAGCTCACCAACCACGATCAAAGTGCAATTACTCAAGCTTCCAATCTTACTTCCAACATACTTTGTTTTACCTTGTTTCACATTCTATGAATAGAGAAATTTTCTTGTTAGAGAAATTTTGAGATATTATGTTATTTAGTGTTTAGCATAATCACTCTAGCAAAGAGAAAGATATATCTATTTAATTATTCTCTAATATACTCAAGAGTGAGACTTTTGAGTGGGATTGTCACCTTACGGGTAGTAAGGGGAAGTGAGAGAGAAACTCACTATTGATATCCTGTGTAAAATTCTCTTAAAATATAACTATTATTAATTATTTGGACACATTTTCTACACAATATAACTGAGAAACAATATTATAAATGAATTTAATTTATTTTAAAAGAGTTAACCATGGTAGAAAAGAGTTTTACTAAAATCTAAAAGAAACCCTATCATGGTTATAAAAAGACTTTTCTTAATAGACAAATAATTATAATAGAAAAGAATAAGATGAGTCAAATTATTGATGATATATAAATTGCTTAATCTTTTATAAATTGTATATTATAACAGATAGATACTTGAGTGAACTTGATTTTATAATATAAATATTAAAATTTTCTATAAACACATATATTATTAATTAATAAAAATATAATAATAGAATCTTTTATGAAATTTTCTTAAAGATATTAAAAATTAGATTAAAGTGTATAAATAAAAATAATGTAAGGTCAATCATGGATATTTAAAACATTGTCCGCAAGACGAATTCCCATAATCAAATCAAAATAATGTATTATCTAATATTAGAGTATGTATAATAAAACATACTATAGCAATATACAAATATTCTACTCATACATTCAAAGGAGAATGCTATATAATTGACATAGGTTTAATCAAGCCTTTGAAGTTTTCCCTAGGGTCCTAAGACAAGAATATAACATGAAAAATGTTAATAAAAATAAGGTGAGACTAACATCTCAGTAACCAACAGTTCTACTCATCGTGAGTACTAACATATGCTAATGAGGTGTCAAGTAGGACCAATCATAATATATATAATGAATTATCATAATAAAATCAAAAGGATAACCCACCCAAGTTCCTCCTATTAAACCAACCGAACTACCTTATCCCCTCTTGGGTAAAACTGTCGGATTAATAGTTTTCACTAAAGACAATATAGCCTGGGAAGTTATTTTAGATTTAAGGTTACCCTGAAAGTGTTAAAATTGAGCAATGTTGCCCTTTACTGTTAATTGTTTAATAGTGAACATCAATTTTTGAATAGTCAACGTTAGTTCTTTAACAGATTAAGGCAACAATGCTACATTTTGAAACTTCTAGAGTAAAATTGAACCCCAAAAGATTTCGAGGGCAACATTTCTTTTGAAGAAAAACTTCCAAGGAAAATTTTCAACTTAACTCAAAAATAAAAAGAGAAAAGGAATTATCAACCTTTTAGGGCATGTTTAGATGGAGAGAAAAGTGAGAGGAAAATAGGGGAATAGAATTCTAGGAAGGAATGTTTCTAAAAATGGCAAAAAAATCTACTATTTTTGAAATTTTTTCTCTTGGTATTCTTTCCTCTCTAATTTTCTTCCCATCCAAATATAAGGTTAAGGTTACATGCTTCTAACTTTGATTGTGGAGGAATTTTGATACTTCACAAGTTAAATGCCATTTCTATTTACCTATAATACAATAGCCATCTGGAGGAAATTGTTAGACTCCATGTTTTGATGATTACAAATGATTTTAATGTAACAGTTCACAATCTGATTTTATACAACTTATTTTTTGATAAACTTATCGATAAGAGTATTTATCGATAAGCTATTCAATAAATAAAAAGGACATTATGTTATGAAAATTGTTTTACAAAAAGGAATTTATCAAAGCATTGATCGATAAAGGTATTTATCAATAAAGACTTTGATAAATCGTTTAAACCTAGTTTGTGAAATCTGATTCTATAAAAGGCATTTATCGAAAAATTGATCAATAAAGACTTCAGTAAAGACAATCAGTTAACATAGTTTCTGCAATATTGTATGTTTTCAGAAGAGATGTTTATCAAAATATTTATCGATAAATGTGTTTATTAATAAGCTCTTCGATAATTAAGGACAAATTACGATTAGGAATAGAAACAAGCTAGGCCAGGTTAAGGCTATTAAGTGACAATCTAGCCTGAGCCTAGCCTATAGCCTGTTGAAGGCTAATTATTTGGCATAAACTTGGCATGTAAACATGTCTAGCCTAGCCTGAAGCCTATTAAAATAGCCTACTTTTTAATTATACTCATAGGCCTTCATAACAGGCCCCATAATAGGTTTTTTTATATATTGCATTTTGAAAAACTATAAATAAAATTTTCATAATATTAATTAGTCTAACATTGAAAAATAACTCAATCTAAATTATAAAAAAATATCTAATCAGCTAACAACACAATACCAAACAAACATAATAATAGTCATTACAAGAATACAAGTACAACAATTTAGGCTAGATCAAAGTAAAACCATTAGCCACGAATCATGAAATCTTCAACGTAATTTCTTCTTCTTACTCGAACACCTTGAAAAGAACAAATCAAATGTATATTATAACACAATTGAATAAATAGTAACTAAAATAAATAGTATTATTTTTACAATACAAAATTTGTACCTTTGATTTCTTCTTTAAACCATACTTGTTGCAAAGCCAATTTCCACCATAAATAAGTGTTTCAATTGATTCTTCATTTAATCTAGAACAATATTCATCAATAACTCTACCTCCAACATTGAAAGTAGACTCTGATGCCACAGTTGAGATTGGAATGGCTAATATATCAGTAGCCATCTTGGATAAAATCTTAAACTTAAGACTATTATTTTTCCACCATTCCAAGGCACTAAAAGAGTTAGAACCATTCCACAAGGGATCGTGATGTCTTTCTATGGAATCACTGGTCTCTTTATTAGCTCTTATTTATGGTGTACAATTTCGTGGAATGTAGGTAGTGGTTATGATTGATTCTATAGAAAAGAGGGAATAGTGTGTATTTTTTGTTGGGGATTTCCTGGAAAAAATCGTCATATCTTTCTCCGATTCCTTATGAAAGACATTCAATCCATCAGAATAGAAGTTAAAGAGGGTATTTATACTTGTTGTGTCCTTTATATGGAAATCAGAGGATAGGGAGTCATTCCCTTAACTCGTACTGATGATAATTTTACTCCATGATAAATTGAACAAAAAGCAGTGGAATTAGCCTATTTCTTGCGTGTACTAATTGAAGTATTTTGGAAAAAACAAATGAACTGAAAAATGAATGCTTTCTAAAAGAAGGGAAAATATTCTTGAATTTTATTTTGAAATATTTGATATTTTTCATTTTGATCATTTGATAAAGAGGGTGTTTTTTTGTTTCAAAATCCAACTAATATTCATTACTTGAAGTGCTCTTTCATGCATTCATCGAAAAGGGCAATTTCTTTTAATTTAAGCAATTGATATCTTTGGAAACAATATTTTTTCTTCATTCGAATTGGAAGTGGACTCTTTCTTTTTCTTATTCTATTTGTGTATTCTTTCTAAATTCAAGAACTAACTCCCGAATTGCAAATAAAAACAACGTGAGAATAGAGAATAGATTTATAAGCTCTATGACTTGTAATAGAACTTATGCTTGATAGAAATATTCTTATCATATAGAGTTGACGAATGAAGTGAAGCTAACTTCATTAAAGACGAAAAATGGCAAAAAAGAAAGCATTCATTCCCCTTCTATATCTTACATCTATAGTCTTTTTGCCCTTGTAGATCTCTTTCTCATTTAAGAAAAATATGGAATCTTGGGTTACTAATTGGTCAAATACTAGGCAATCCATAATTTTCTTGAATGATATTCAAGAAAAGAGTATTCTCAAAAAATTCATAGAATTAGAGGAACTGTTACTCTTGGATGAATTGATAAAGGAATACCCAGAAACAAGTCTACAAAAGCTTCGCATTGGAATCTACAAAGAAACGATCCAATTGATCAAGACACACAACGAAGATCGTATGAATATGATTTTGCACTTCTCGACAAATATAATATGTTTCATTATTTTAAGTGGTTATTCTATTCTAGGTAATCAAGAACTTATTATTCTTAACTCTTGAGTTCAAGAATTCCTATATAACTTAAGCCACACAAGGGGGAGTGTTGAACTAATAAGTTTCTATTGTCAAATTAATTGATTAACCAATTGATTAATATATTCACATTTGATTTTCACAAATTGATGTTAAACTAATTAATTGAACAGTTAATATATTAATATAAATTAATCAATTAACTAATCGATTGATAGGAGTTTATTTTGGATAAAAGAAAACCTATTATGAACAGATTAATCTAACAATCATTCGATTAACTAGAATTAATCAATAATTGACTTATTTTTTCAATTCTTGAGAGCAACTTCATGACATTAATCGAATAATTAATCGATTAATAGACACTCATTAATCGATTAATTGACTTTCTTTTTATAGCACAAAATGATGTACTGACATTAGTCAAACAACCAATCAATTAATTTATACTCATTAATCGATTAACTAATGGATTAAGTATTATTAATCAATTGACTAATCGATTAACTTGATTAACTTTTTCTTTTAACATCATTTAAGCATATAAACAACTTGATTATTTTGAATTACTTTTGACATCATAAAAACATAGTGATTATGGATTCTAACATTCTCTTCCTTTTTTATGATGACAAAACCAAGTGAATAAAAAATATTAAAATATCAATTGATACATCAAAAACAAAGTGAGTCAAAACATAACTTGAATATCAAAATAACAAAGTGAATTAAAACACAACTTGAATATCATTAACATAACAAATTGAGTTATACAAGGAACAAAATAATCAAAAATAGAAATAGCTCCATCAATTGACTCAAGAGAAGATTCATCCTTCTTCACTTCACTTCCTCTCTCCCCCTTTTTAATATCATCCAAAAGGGTTAAAATAAGAGCTGAAGGAATAATCATGGGAAGTTAGGCTAATAGAAGACTAGGCTCGGTGGTAATGGAAGGAAGGGATATAGTGAGTGAAAAGGTAGGGGTGACAGATGCTATGGCTGAAGAGGGTGAGGGGTCAAGAACTTCAGGAATATGTTGATCATGTTAAAGCTTTGATGATGGTGGTTGATCAAGTTCCTCCTCTGAGAAGGAATGTCATATCCCAATTTTTAAGCCTAGAAGCCCAGTATATAGCCTGAAATAGGTTAACTACCATACCCCTTTAAGCAAAAGTCCTAGAAATACACAAATGATAGTTCATGGACTAAACTGCAAATAATGAAAGTTCATGGACTAAATTGTAAATAGTAAAAGTTCCAGGGGGCATAATAGTCATTTTGAAGAGAGGGACTAAACTGAAAAGTTTAAAAGTTTCATGATGCAAAATGAAAGAAAATACAAGTTATGGGCTATTAAGTGTAATTATGAAAAGTTGAGGGCTTAAAGTATAATTTTCAAAAGTTCAAGGTCAAAATGGTAATTATGGAAAGTTGAGCCAGAAAAAGCCTAAAACTACCCGAAAATGGTTCAGTCTCAAATTTTACCAATAGATAGAAAACATTATTCTGATAAGTTTAACATAACACGAAATTTTGATTTGAGGTCTCGATAAATTGTTATGAATTTTTGAAGTTTAAAAAATTAATACAATATCTTTTGTATCTCAAAATTAGATAAAATTTAGTAAAAAATTCTTGTAATTAATATAAGAATTTATGAAAGTGACATAATTGAAAAAAAGAGTTATGTAGAATTTATTATAGAATTTACAGTAGAATAAAACATCCAATAAATACTTTTCAGGAAAATTTCTTAGGAGTTGAGCCTATGAAGGTAGGGGACCAAGTAAGAGGCCCAAAATGGTGCCTCATAGGCCAAATGATATTTTCATATAAGTATGTGGGTCAGTGTTTATAAAGACCCTAAAAAATATAAAATTACAAAAATGCCATTATGTGGTGTAAAATTATGAAAATGCTACTAGGTTATGCTCTTGAGCAAGATATGAATGGAGGGTAATTTGGTCATTTGACCAAGGTCAAATGGTCAAGGAGGGTTCCCATAATAGTTGACCAACGTTAGAGAATACTCTGATGATGTTTGAAAAGGCGATAATGTCCCTAAAGTTATTAAAGTAAATAAGGACAAAGGGGCATTTTGATAATTTGCCAATGGTCTTAATTAAGTTTAGACCTAGTCCAAGAATGTTAATGGTAAGAAGAGGATACTGGATTTCATATCAGAAAATATATTATGGAATCTCAGAAAAATAAAATTTAGAAAATAGTTTGATTTTTAGTTGATTGGACTGAGCCGGTACCGGATTGGACTAAAATTTTTCTAGATGCTTCTTTCCCTTGAAATTTCTTCACATGTGGATTAGGTGTCACTTGATGATGTCACCTTTTGGCTTATAGGACAAGCTTGAAGGAAGATGCAATATGAGCTATTGGATCAAATAATGGATAAAGTGATCTTGGGCATTCATTTTTCATAGATTTTTCTATAAATACCCCACTCCATGCTGCCCCAAAACTGTGGCCTCTTGAACTCTTAGGGAAGCTATGGCCAAATGGAAACTCAAGCTAAGACAAAGGGAAATTCAAGGCACCAAAGTTCAAGTAGCTAGAGATTAAGGTAAGTAATCTATCGTAGCTTATTTTCATTTAACTTGGGGACTTGAACTTGGGGTTTTTATGGAAGAAAAATGAGTTTTCTCTAGGGGTATATATGCTGTCCAAAACCCTAGATGAAACAAGAAAGAAGAAATTAAAGTTAAAACTATGTGATTAATGTTTAGATAAGTTGGTTTAGATGATTAGTTATTGAATCAAGTTGATATTCTTAACTTTACTATGGAAGAGACCTTTCAATCTACACTATTCTTGATAGAGAGAGATGAAATTTCAATGATATAATTTAGAAAATGATTTTGTGTAGGATTAGAAAGTTTGGAACTTTGGAAGCATTGGAATTGAAAGATGAATGCTTGAAGTCTTCTCTGTTATTATTCAATGTATGAACAATAATTAGAATTTCATAATTTTGATGATTCCAATAATTTTAAAATGAAAACTTGAGTGAGATAAAGTAGAGAAACAAGTATTGGAAGCATTGGAATTAAAATGAGATTTTTTTAAAATAAAAAGGGAAGTTATGTAATTCTATCCGGAACAGATGTAACTACTAGAATTTAGGAATTATGAGTCCATAAATGGATTTAGAAGGTCAAATTGTGTAAGGTAAGGTCAAAACATCAATTGGTTCAAAGGCTAAGTCAATTAGTAAAGAGTAGGAAAAGTTATTGTAGTTAAGTAAGCTCAATGTTCAATAGAAGTTAGATTGTTATGAATTAATGATATTACGATGTTAGGATTTGAATCGTATACTCAAAAGAGGACAGTCACACATCAAGAAAAAGTAAGAGGTAAGAGGTAAAGATAAAGTAAAGGAAAGTCAAGTATGTAAGGTAGTAAACTATCCTAATTTGTATATGTTGAATGTTATGTTTGGTTGTGCTATGTCTATGTTGAATTGTGTTACATATGTGTATTTGATTGAAGCTCTATTTCTATAATTGCTTTGGACAATTTTATTTCATATGTTAACATGATAAAACATTTAGGGCTGGCTTTTATGGCCTTTTAACATAATCTCATTTTTTTCTTTCTTATTTTTAAATGGATCAAAATAAAACAAGAATTTCTTAAACCAAGTAAAACAGTTACCGTGATCATTGATAAATATTGTCCAAAATTAAGTAAACAATACAAGTCAAACTATTAAACATTAGCAACAACATCATGAAACAAAATATGACAAATATTATATTGATAACATCCCCATATGTATATACACATTTTTGTAATGTTATTATTTGTCTAGATAACATATTAGTTCATTAAAAAAACTAATGTATTCCCTTACTCAACAAGGGGATATCACTATTATCTTTTATCATTAGAGGAATTCAAACTTGCACAAAGAAATATTTGCCTCCAGAAAAAATAATTAAAAAATTACATAGTCTAAATAGTAACAAATTTGACAAAAACATATTTTAAATTATGTAAAACTAGTGATATTTGATTTAAATATTGATATATCAAACCACACATAAAAATTTAGTGCCATGTGAGTTACACCTATTATTATTAAACTTTTAATTTTAAATGCAAAAAAAAAAAAAGATTGACTTAGGTTTCACTTATTTTGAAAACTTTAAATCAAAGAGCCCAACCTTCAATTTTTTTTTTAATACAAAACCTTCAATTTAAATAGGCTTATCAACCCTTTTTCTAGTCTGTAACAGTTAGCACCCCTTTTCAAAGCCTTATACCTAAAGGCAGCCTCCAAGCCCAATAGTAGTTGGTACCTTTTTCAATCCCCACAGCGGCATGCACCCTTAAAGCGTAGTAACGGCTGGCCTCCTTTTTCAATCCCTGTACTGGCAGGAACTCTAAAAGCCCAGTAACAGCTAGCCCATTTTTAAAGCCATGTAGCTGCAGGAACCCTCAAAGCCCAGTAACAGCTAGCCCTTTTTTAAAGCCACCATTCTTTTAAAGACCTATAGCGTAGGCACTATTCTTTTGAAAGACTAGTAAGAGCTGGAATTATCCCTTTTAAAGCCTTGTAATGCTAGGCATTCAACAAAACCCTATAGCAATAGGCGTGCCACTTATGTGTGCAAATTTATTGGCATCTTTTTCATATATTCTCCCCTGTGAATCAGGTAAAGAGGGGCATGGACACTGTCTTTTGTCTGGACCTTCTTTAGTTTCCAGGGGACACTAGATTTATCTTCTTGTATTGTGTGCTTGGCCAGACAAAATACATGTTCTTGTCTTTACTTGCTTCATAGACTTCGAAACTTACTTCTCTTAACTTCGAAACAAGCAAAGAGCGGCAATTTTAAACACCCTATTTTGTCTGGGCCCCACACAAACATATATAAAAATAATAATAAACCCTTCTTGATGCTTTCCTGAATTTGGAAAGTCCCCATTGATAATGATTGGCTTGCAATTAAAATCCGCACAATAAATAACAATTAAAATGCAAAATTCAAAATTCAAAAGAATAATCTCTCATTATTGATGCCAGATCAGAAAATGTCATTGAGTCATTATTGTGGGAAAATACAAAATTGAAAATTGATAATCATTTAGTGCCATTGATAGTGATTTTGATTTTGCTCCAAATCAGGAAATGCCATTAAGTAAAAAAAAATCATAAAAATAAAAAGCGAAAATTAAAAAAAATAGAGACATCTATGACCCGAACCCTAGGTAGAGCTTATAAAATGCAGAGGATGTGAAGAGGCTAGAGGTTCTTTTGTTTGGGAGGAAAGAGGAGGCAAGTTAAAAAGAGAGACACAATTTGCCTTGTAGAACTAAACCTTTGCCTTGGATAGTTTATCTAGGAGATCACTCACCTTTGCTTTGTAGAACTAAACCTTGAGATCTTTGCCCAAGCCAATGAACATCTCTATTGGAGATGGAGGCGCAAATTTAAATAACGGACAGATCTTCATATGCAAGGTTTGTGTTGGATACTTTGTTGCTTATATTATATTTGTTTTTCCTTGACTAAACTGTGTGTGCCCCTTCCCTTTATTCCTAAGATTATTATATTATTGTTGAAAGTTCATACCCCTTTGTGTTTTATTCATAATTATTGCGATCACATGCTCCTTCCTTTATCACTAAACTATAACACATCTTGCCAAGGTTCATGGTGTGTATGCCATTGGATATTTTTGCCACTTGTTCACCGTTGTTTGTTTACACATGTTCTCTATGCCTTAGCCCTTTGTATCCGGTGCCTTCAACAAAGGCCGGAGTGTTTATGAGGAAAGTTGTTTGCAATGCAATAATCGTATATTGATTTATGTGTTGCACTTTTAGCGGAGTGATAACGGAGCATCCGGAATGGATATCCTCCCTTTTTATTGTACTTGATTCAGTAAAATTTTATAATGAATTGATTTTGTGTGTCATCTTCTCCTCCTATTTTATATGGATGTTTTTCTCCTTCCTCTCTTCAAACACTGCATCTCTTTATTTTAACCTGTGCTGTGTGTGTGAGGTTTTTAAAACTTCAGCAAGCACTTAGGTTCATTGGTAAATCGTGTGAGATTATTGGAGTCTTTGTAGATATACCAATATGGGTTGCTCATCTTTTCTCTAAAAATAATTTTGATCAAATTTTCATAAATGAAAATAAAATGAAAGAGCTTTATTTAAGAAATAAATAAAATTAATTTGAAAAGGGTTTTATGCCATGTGAGGTTATTAGAACCTCTGTAGGCAAAAAATGATTATTCTTCCGTATGAGATTACAGGAATCTCTATAGAAAGTTTAATCCAAAATCCTTTCAAAAATCTATCCGAAATAAAAATAAAAAAAGTTATTTGCATAATTAAAAAAATACAAACAAAAAATATTTTTTATTAAAAATTTAAATTAGTCTTTATCTAAATTAAAAGGCATCGGCCAATTGACATGTAATTTTACCTCTAAAGTAGGCTTTGATGCCTTTCAAGCGAATGTAGGCCTTAGGCTTTGATCTTAGGTTAAACTCAACTTTAGAAATTATTAATTTTTTTCCTCTATTTTTTTTATTTCTTTTGTTTTCTAAATAGACAACTTTTTATTTCTTTTCTTTTTTTAGGTAATTAAAACATAATTATATGCCATATTAATTTTGCAAAGTGGACTTAGGGTGACTATTATAAGCCTGCAATCTGCCTAACATTCCCTATGGACAATCGACTCATGAACTTTTTTTATGTTTTTGTAGACCACACGTTTTTTTCTTTAAAATTTTTTTTCCAAAATCATTTTAAAATCTTGGTGGTAACTCCCTAATTTTTTTAAGCCCCTTTTCTGGGGAGGCCGAGATTTCAGGCGCAACACCAGGTGAACTTAAACGATCAGCCACTCATGATCGCAACCTGTGCGCAACAACTCATACTGCAAAACACAGAGGCCATTCAAAAGGTGGATTGAATGGAGTGTTCCGACAGTGGTGAGAGATGGAGGAATCGAATTCGAGAGTAAGAGGAGAGAAGAATAGCGGAGAGCACAAAGTGGTGGGTGAGAGAAGACGGTGATGGTGCGGAGAGAACGATGATGATGAATCGAATCGAATCAAATTTGGATCTCCCTCAAATTTGCCCAAAACACATAGCTTTAACAGGGTCCTTCTTTGCCATTTTGGAAGTCCCATTCTGCCTTTAATTCTTATCCTTAGCAGTGATTTCTTGAATTCATGTCCTTAAATGTCATTTCCCTAGTTCTACAATTCTTCTGTCTTCTTCCTCTAAATGTCCCGCAGTTAAACCCAAATAAAAATTTAATATTATTATAAAATAAGAGAAGATGAAGAAATTAAAGAAGATAAGAACTAACAAGATAAGATATTAAAATAGAAGGCAATAGAGTATTCCTTATATGTTTGTATGCTCACTTGTATAAATGCCTTATGTATTACCACTATTTATAGGCTACAATTATGAAAGACTAAACATAAGGTTATAAAGGAATAAAAATGAATATAATGGTATGAACAACAAGAAACTCCTATTAAATCATTCATTAGGGAAGTTATAAGTTTATGACATAAAGGGAATAAAGATTCATAAGAGATATAAGTTATATGGACACCTATATATGCAAGAAATATTTGTAACACTCCCCTTTAGATGTCCATGATAGATATTGTGCTTCATTAAAACCTTACTAGGAAAAGTCTATTGGAACAAAAACTTAGTGCAGGAAAAAGAGTATACAATACTTATTTAGGTTGCCTCATTAAAAACATTTTCATGAAAACCCAGTGGGGAAAAAGCCTTAAAAAAGAAAAGAGTATAGAAAGAACTTGTTTGTTCCCTCTGATGATATTGTAAATTTATATCTTTAAATCTGCGCATTCCAATACCATACACTAACTTTTCAGATGATTTAGTTGGTAGTGTCTTAGTAAATAAATCTGCAAGGTTGTCACATGATCAAATATGTTGAACATCTATATCACCATTCTTCATAAGATCATGAGTGAAAAAGAATTTCGAAGAAATATGTTTTGTTCTATCTCCTTTGATATATCCCTTTCAATTGAGTTATGCATGCTGTATTATCTTCATATAATACTGTTGGAATCTCTTGTTCTGAAAGTAGACCACTCATTTTTTGGATATGTTGGATTATTAACCTTAGCCAAACACATTCTCGATTTGCCTCATGAACTGCAATTATTTCTGCATGATTTAATGAGGTAGCTGATAAAGTTTGCTTTATTGAATACCAAGATATAGTTGTACCTCTACAAGTAAATAAATATCCTATTTGAGATCTACCTTTATGTAGATTTGATAAAAATCCTGCATCTGCAAAACCAATTAATTATGATCCAGATTCATTAAATAAAATAATCCCATATCAATTGTCCCTATCAAAATATATGTTTAACTTTATTATCATGTTTTCTTGTTGGGAAAGAACTAAATCTTGCCAATAAACTCCAGCAAATGCAATATGAGGTCGTGTTGAATTAGTAAGATATATTAGTGCCCTTATAGTACTAAGATATGGTACTTCTGGACAAAGAATTCTTCCTTTTCCTCTTGAGGATGAAAATGATCTTTTTTTTTAGCTAACAATCTCACAAGTATTGAAATAGTTAATAAATGCGCTTTATCTATATAAACTTGCTTGCTTTAATATTTTTTTAATATAAGTTGATTGATTAATAAAAATTTCATTTGTTAATTGTTTGATTTGTAAATCTAGACAAAATTTTATTTTTCCAATATCTTTCCTTTCAAATTATCTCTTTAAACAATCAACTGCTTTTTAAAACTCCTCAAGAGTTTCAGCTATATTCATGTCATCCACAAAGATGTCAATTATAACAAATTCTGATATATTCCTTTTTATAAAAATACATGGGCTAATTGAATCAATTTTATAGCCTGCCTTCAATAAATATTCACTTAGATAGTTATACCACATTATTCCAAATTATTTTAATTCGTGTAAGGATTTATGCAAATGAATTGCATAATTTTCTCGAGAATTCTTACATATTTCATGCAATTTAAATCCTTCAGGGATTTTCATATAAATTTCAATATCTAAATAACTATATAAGTATGATGTAACAACATCTATCAGACACATATCAAGTCTTTCATGTATTGTCAGACTAATTAGATATCTTAAAATAATTGTATCCATCAGAGAAAAATATGTTTCTTTGTAATCAATGTTAAGTCTTTGCCAAAAATCTTGTGCCACAAGTCATGTTTTATATCTAACAATCTTATTTTTCTCATTTCGTTTTCTTACAAAAACTCATATATACCCAACTGGTTTAACACCATTCGATATCTGGACTACAAGTCCAAAAACTTAACGTTTTAAAAGTAAATTCAATTATGCTTGAATTGCGTCTTTCTATTTTGGCCAATCATTTTTATTTTTACATTCTTCAACTGACCTAGGTTCAAGATCATCACTTTGATTATTTATTTAATAGCAACATTGTATGAAAAAAAATGTCGACGACTATATTTTCTCGGTTCCATCGTTTTCCCTTAGTGACATAACTTATCGAGGTCACTTCATTATTTTCAGGTACCTAGACCTCTTATGGTGTCTTTTGATTTGTTATGTCCTAGGCCTCTCATATAAGACTAGCCTCCTCAACTTGACCATCTTGATTGTTTACTCTTTTTTCTAGAATTTTTATCTTTAAAACTAACTGGTCTATCAAGCTTTAAGGGTGGTTTAGTTTCATTTGCACTTGCTACTTGTCCTACTGGGACATTAATTCTAATTGGGGTATTTTCAGCTGAAATATGAGATTTGGTAATTCTCTTAGGGTCAATAAATATATCTAGCAGTTGATTTGCAATATTTTACAAATAAATTATTTTTTAAACTTTAATCTAACATTGTTGTGTTTGAGGATATAAATGAAACAGTGATAATACTTTCAATGTGATTTTTTTATCCAGCTGCTTATTATCTCCCCCCTAATATTAGAAAATTTGTCTCATCAAAATGACAATCATCAAAATGTGCATTAAACAAATATCTACGTTAGTGGTTCTAAATACTTGATTATAGAAGGGGATTCATAACCAATATATATTCCTAACCTTCTCTAAGGTCTCATCTTTGTATGTTATGATGGAGTAATTGGGACAAATACCGTACATCCAAAAATTCTAAAATGAGAAATATTCGTCTCCTAACTAAAAGCCAACTGTAACAGGAAGAATTTATGATAACTTGTTGGCCTGATACGTATAATTACTATTGTATGTAAAATCGCATGTCCCTAAGCTAAAATTGGAAGTTTTGTTCTCATAAGCATTAGCCTAGCAATCAATTGGAGGTGTTTAATTAATGATTATGCTAAACTATTTTGAGTTTGGACATGATCAATATATTTCTCCATTGTTATTCCAGTTACCATCCAATAATCATTAAATGTTTGAGATGAAAACTTACTATCATTATCATGACGAATTGTCTTAATTGCATATTCTAAAAACTATGCTCTTAATCGAATTGTTTGAGTAAGTAATCTAGCAAATGCTAAATTATGTGTGGATAACAAACGCACATGTGACCATCTTATAGATGCATCTATTAAAACCATAAAATATATAAATAGTTCACATGGTGGATGAATAGGTCCACATATATCCCTTTAGATATGTTCTAGAAATACAGGGATTATACCACAACTTTTGTTAATAAAGGTCTTGTAATTAGTTTTATTTGAGAACAAGTAACACATGAAAAATCTTTAAATTGAAGAATTTTCTGGCTCTTCAATGGATGTTCATATAAATTTTCAATAATTCTTCGCATCATAGTTGATCAGGGATGACCTAACCAGTCATGCCAAACAATGAATATATTTTTATCAGTAAACTTCTGGTTTACTTTAGCATTTGTTTCAATTATACTAATATTTGTATAATACAAACCATAAGATAATGCAAGTATTTTTTCAAGAAATATTTTTCTTTATGTCTAACAATTGTAATATGTACATATTCAATATTTTTCTCATCTATAGTCTCAATATGATACCTATTTTAACAGATATCCTTAAAACTTAACAAATTTCTGAGACTTAGAGGAATATAAAGCATCATTAATAACAAAATTTGTCCCTTTGGGTAATATTATCATTGCTCTTCTGGAGCCTTCAATTAATTTTGTATTAACTGAATTTTGTATTAACCGCTATAGTATTGATACTTGTACCATTCATTATCAAAATGAGAAAAATATATTTTTATCTTCGAGTATAGTATGTGTTATAGCACTATCTATAATATATATATATATATATATCTTTATTCTAGTGCCCAATAAAAGAGATAGGAACATCCATATTTTTTATTAAAAGAAAATAAATGTATCAAAATATTTTATTAGCAATAATGCCCTTAAAACAAGAAAATAAAAGTAAACATAAATAAAGCATAAGGCATAAACTAAATTAGGATAAAATATAGATAAAACATAAAATATATTAGTCTTATTCTTTTTATACCAAATTTGTTTGTCTAATCATGATTCTAAAAAAATCCACCACTTCTAAGTATGCCATAATATCAAGGCCGTCATCTAACTCAGTGGTATCATTATCTTTTATTTAAAATATGCCTCAACATCATCATCTTGAAAAATTATATTTGCTTCCATGTTCTTTGAATTCTTTTTTATGGAGGCTTAATAAATTTTTGCTAGATACTCAGGTATACGATAGGTATGTGACCAGTGCCCCTTCATCCCACACATATAACATAGATTTTTCACAGTTTTTGAGGTACTACCCTTGTCTTTTTTCTACCTTCCATTATGTTTCTACTTTTAGTAGGTATTTAGATTATAATTACATCCACTATCATGATGACAGTAATTGCCACGTCCCCTACCACGATCACGACCACGACCGCGACTATGACCATAGGCATGAAAATTAATACGTTCAGTCACATTCACTTCAGGAAATAGAGCTGATCCATTGGGACATATCTCATAATTTTTTTTATCAATAACTTATTATTTTATTCACCCACAAGAAATGAGATTAGTTAAGAATACTTTTTAAAACTTTTTCACGATATTGCTATTGCAAGAGCACATTTGAAGCATGAAAGGTTTTTTTAATAAGTTCTCATCTGTTATTTTCTCACCACACAACTTCAATTAAGAACTTATTTTAAAAATAGCTTAATTATATTCAGATATAAATTTAAAATCTTGTAACCTCAAATGCAACCATTCATAACAAGCTTTAGGCAAAATTACCATCTTTTGGTGATCATATCATTCTTTTAAATTATTCCACAATTTTAACAGATTTTTCACTGTTAGGTATTGAACTTTTAGCACTTCATGTAAATAGTGGCGAAGGAAAATTATGGCCTTAGCCTTGTCTTGACTGCTTGATTCTTTTCCAGGTAAAATAATATTCCCTATACCTTTGGTATCTAGGTAAATTTCAACATCTAAAACCCAAGATAAATATTTTTTTTCCTGAGATATCAAGAGCGATAAACTCGAGTTCGGTAAGATTAGCCATTGATCAAACTAAAATAATAATAATAACAATTAGAATTATGATAAGATTAATTGGGAAAAAATATGATAATAAAAACATAAATAAAATAAACATTATATATTCAAAATAAATATAAATTCAATAAAAGCTACAAGCTATAAATGGAATAAATAAAGAAATAAAATAAATAATATATATATATATATAATATATAGTAACACATAAGCAATTAAATAAACAATAAAAATAATGTATAATAGAAATAACATAAATAATACAAAGAAAATAATGCTACAATAGAAACAACATAAATAAAATAAGTAATATAAATTAAATAAATATAAATAAATAAAATAAATAAATGTAACAAAATAAATTAAATAACATAAAGAAATATGTATAAATATAAACAACATAAATAATATGTTACAATATATAGAATTAGAAATAACATAAATCTAATATATAAATATTAACCTAGTATACATAATCATAAAATAAATAAGTAAATATTACATAACTGTAATAAATATATAATAATGCTAAGAATATAAAGAAGAAACATAAATCAATTGAAATATAAATTAATGAATATATGGTGAGAAAGAATTGGAAATGTAAACAACATATAGGGAAGGGAAATTGAAAATGTAAACAACACACACCCATATCAATATATATAAATAAAGAATCAATCATAATATTATATCAATATATCAAAAGAAGAATAAAATAGAATAACATAATATTTTATATAAGAATAAAATAGAATAGAGATAACCTACACACACGCACACACATATATATATAATCTAACAACAAAAATTAAAATGGATAGAAAAGAATAACATAATAAATAATAGTTAAATATATAACAAATGTATAGAACATAAAATCTGCCCATAATAATTAGGTAAGAGGATAATCGTATAAAAGAAAATATTATATACTACCATAACATATTAACATAGCATATGATAAAGAAAATAAAATATATATTATAATTAGATAAAGAGAAAACTAATAAAATTTATATATATTTAACATAATAATATATGAATTGCCAAGAAGTTTATACCTTAAATTTTTTAAAATAATGTCGTGCTGATAACGTATTATAAAATAAGAGAAGATGAAGAAGTTAAAGAGGAGAATAAATAACAAGACAATATATTGAAATTGGAGTCAAGGGAGTATTCTTTATATGTTTGTATGCTTACTTGTACAAATATCTTATGCATAGCCACTATTTAGAACACAACCATTAAAGACTAAACGTAAGATTATAAAGGAATAAAGATGAATATGTATTAACAATAAGAAACTCCTTTCAAGTCATTCATTGTGGAGGTTATAGAGTTATTACATAAAGGGAAGAAGGAATCCTAAGAGGTAGGAGTTATATAGACATTTACATATATAAGAAATATTTATAACAAATGCCTTGTAATCAAAGTAGTAAGAAACTTAAGGATTAGAAGAGGTGATAAAATAGGCCAAATTAGTAATTAATACATAAAATCACTACTTGACACAATTAGCTCTTAATTCATCCATTTAAACCAAATTAAAATGCTAAAACTCAATAAGATCTTTACATAAATAATAACATATTAACTAATTTAATTAACTTCTTTAATCTAATCAAATTAATTAAATATATCATATATTAAATACTGAATAATTAATTTTTTAAAAAAACAATTGTCTATGCCAAAAGGGGAAAAACAGTGGTAAAAAATATGAAGGGATGTTGCTACTAACAAACACGTCTTTTTAAACTCTAGTTGGATGAATCATATTTAGTATATGAATCACATAACTCTAAATACATGCTACACACAATACTAAATGCCACACCAAAACCCTCAAGTCTACATAATTCAAATTATGTATTGGGAAAATTTTAAATAAATACCTTTAAAATATGAAAATACTAAATCAGTGACTCTAATTTGCATAATCACATATTAGCTCATATGTACCTAATCTGTATAGTTCCTTATACACCTTGGGAATTCAAAATCAAACTATTTATAAACCACAGATTGTACTATAGAGCACAAACTTGAGTCTTTCTCTTGGAGAAGCCTTATGACTATCTTAATAGACTAAATGCATGAGAAAGCGACGGTAAACATGGGTTTGGAGTTTAAAATTCATGTTGAAACAAAAATAAAGATAATGCAATGAAGTACAATTATTTTTGGATTTTTGGGAAATAGGTAAAAAAGGAATGGAAAACAAGTTGATATCAAATGAAATGGTAGGCTCTCTTGAGTTAGGGGTTTTGGTGGCAAAAACATTGGTTTGTTCAAAAGGGAATTTGCTTGGAATCAAGCTACACTCATATGGATATATCAAAACATTTTCTAAATACAACTCAATCTAATTACATAGACTTGCACTCATGATAAGTGATGGTCATGGATTCACTTGTTGTCACACCAAAGAGACTCCAAATTAGCCAAATCACCCTTGAATGCCATTCTACATACTTAGGGATACTAAAATCATATAATTGAGCTTAATTCCAATAAGTATGATTAGACTAGTTCATTGATTTGATTCCTTTAGAAATATTTCATATAATTAAATGCTCATAACACTATTATGTTGTAATATCCCAATTTTTATTCTTATATTTAAACATAATTAAGATATTAATATCAATAACTGAAGATTTATAATAGATTAAATGCATTGTTTAAAGTTTAGAAATAAATAAAATTAAAAAAATAAGAGAAAATTAAATTATTAATTGTTGAAAATTTTATTATAAATGGTTAAAGAAATTATATGGGTTTAAGGTTGAATAGATAATCAATGATCATCATAAATGTTGTTGATATAAGATATAGGTAGATAGAGAGAATATATAGGGTATACATCTATAATAATATATGTGTCATATCCTTATTTTCAACCTCAATTATACTCAATTGGAAGTCATTTGAATCAATTATATATCCCTTTGCTTTAGAAATATATATTTTCAAAAGATTTCTTCTCGTGTAATATTCACAGTTACTGTTCATTTGGTAATCTAGAACATATACTTAAATTTAAAAATTCATAATTAAATCTAGAAAAAATGAAAAAGGGTGGTTCCAATTTCTAATGAAAGCTCTTTCATTTATATTTGAAGGAAAAATGTAAAAATGAGGTTTCATTATCCCAATGAAATCAGTTTATTCATTGAAAAATACTGTTCATTTGGTAAATTTGAAAGTTTTAGTTTCTTTGCCTTAATTTTAAAAATTTATTTCTCTTTGGTTATTTGTCCAAATGAAACGTGTTACCTATGGATATAAAGCTCTAGATGTGTTCTTGAAGCTCATAAAGTTTCATATAAAAATTCGTTCATTTACTATATGAAATTAATGATAAAACATTACTGCCTCCAGTTGCTCACTTTATCTCAATTCCAGATTTTATCTCCAAATTAGAAAAATCATAGTAAATCGAATACTTAACCAATTAAGGCAATCGTAGTTTCTATTTAAAGCTTTATATCTTATCTATTTTCATGCCAAATTTAAAGTCCAAAATCATTGGTTAAGTCATCATAATTATCGTCATAAGGATATTGCCTTATATTACAAACACACTATCTCATGCTAGATATCTCATCAAGTCATCATCATAGTGCCAAGTGATCAAAATAACTTATTCTACAAGTTCAACCATATATATTTACTCTTTTTTCTTGAAATATTCCAGCACCTATGACATGGTTATACATATAGAAAGAATGAGATTTCATGGAAATCTCAATAGCAAGTCATACAAACTATAATATCATGCATGATTAATTAGATGCTTAACATGTTATCATGAGATGGGAGCTACTTCATAATAATACATAAGCAAACTCTAACATGCATATTGTCATGACATTAGTTGCAAGCATTCATATTTCATCATCAACATGATGGTATAATCTTAAGCTCAACCAAATATCATAACTAACAAGCAAGCATACAATCAAACAAATATGAAACTATAGTTAGGTATTCTTGCTACCTCTTAAGTTATCCTTGAAAAAGTCTTCTTGAGATGGTTTCCTTCCCTCACAAATATCAAAACTTAACCATTACAAAGTAACATCAAGTTACAACTCAACTTGGAAACAATTCTAAGACTAGGTTTTTACTAACTTCCTTTCCATTTTATGTTCCATACTTCCATCTTTCTAAAATAAATTCTCATGGTTCATTTCCACATAATTTTTCATGTAAAATCCAAATATGAAACTAGAATTTCCAAACAAAACATGCCCTTGGCTGCTATACAGAACTGAAGTGCCACTATATTTTTCCAAAAATTCA
Organism: Leucaena leucocephala; assembly: GCA_037074615.1. NCBI lineage: Eukaryota > Viridiplantae > Streptophyta > Magnoliopsida > Fabales > Fabaceae > Leucaena > Leucaena leucocephala. The sequence goes on from CM073527.1 coordinate 6,433,467, forward strand.
CATTTTGATTCCAATGCTTCTAATACTTGTTTTCCTACTTTATCCCCACACAATTTTTCATTTTAAACTCATTGGAAGCATCAAAATCATGAAATTACAACATATGAACAGTGATTCATACAGTAGTGTCCAAGAACACAAAACCCTAACTACATGCATACTTGAATTTTCAATCCTATACTACTTGATTCTAACTTGTTTAAGCTTATCTAACTATCCATAACATAAAACTCACATTCTTATCACATATGGACAGCACTTCCAGTAGCACCATCAAGGGAAATATGTCACAAAAATCCCTTAAAACAAAGAGCTAACTTGCTAGATTAAAGTCCAAGAACCAAGGAACTAGTTACCTTACTTGTTGCTCCAAGTTATGTGCTTCTTTCTTGCTTTGAAAAAAATTTTGGTAGAGGTTCCCTAAGATGCTCATGGATGCCGACCAAGTCTGATTTGGGTGGGGTATTTATAGGCAAATTTGGGTGGAAATGAAAGGCCAAGATTAGTTTAGTTACTATTTTATCTAATGGTCCATATCTTGCCTTCAATCAAACTTGCCCTAGAAGCCTTGTAATGACGCCATGCATGACCTCATTTAGGGCTTTGTTTGGCTGGAAAAAGGTATATATACTGATAGGACAAATTCCAGTATAGTTCAGTACCGATCTGAGCAGTTTCACAAAAACCAAACTATTTTATGTTCCTAATTTTTATAATATTCTAGAATATATATTATGTCATGAAACTAGTGTCTAGATTTTTTCTACTATTGACATCGTTAGACTAGATATTTATCTGCCAACCATCCCTTGGAAATGATTAAAATACCCTTATTGCACTTTCTTCTACTATATTAACCCTAAGGGCATAATTGTCATTTCATACCTCTTTATACTTTATCAGAGTATATACTAGCTCTAACTAATAATCCTTGTACTTGCTTGTACATTTTAGGTATGTCCAAAATGACTAAAATATCCTCCATCCATCTCTAGTATAATCTGGCTACACGGGGCATTTTCATAATTTCACACTTTTCCAGGGTTGCTCTGGACTCTGGCCCACTTAACTGTCCAACCACCTCACTGGGCCTCTGGGATGCCATTTTGGGCCTTGATATGGGTTCATTACCTTTATAGCACAAATTCCAAGAAACCTCTGCTGACAGTATTTATCGAGTATTTTATTACACTATAAATTTTTGTAAGAATTCTATAGGGTTCCTTTTCTGACTTTGTCAATTTTATAAATTATCATATTAAATATAGGAATTTACTATAAATTTTTATCTGATTCTGAGATCTGAAAAATACTATAATAATTTTTCCTAACTTCAGGAATTCATATCAATTAATCAGGACCTCAAATCAAAAATCTGTATTGCGTTAAATTAATTAGAATAATTTTTTCTATCTACTAGTAAAATTTGGAATTAAACTGCTTCTGGGCAGCTTTTGACCTTTTTCGGTTCAACTTTTTCATAATTATATTTTTATCCCTGGACTTTTGATTAATTATATTTAGGTCCCTAAACTTTTGATAATTACACCTTTTAGCCCAACTTTTATTTTTACTTTTATTTTTGGCCTTCAACCTTTTCTAATTTTAATTTAGGTCCCTGAACTTCCTTAGTTATCAGTCTCTCTCTTTCCTTCCTTAATCTGATACAATTTACTTCCAAAATCTCATGTCTATTACATATAAACTGTAAATATATATTAGATGAGGAAATTGGGGAAATGACAATATGCATATATATATGATTAAATATACATATAATAATATACGTATTTATACTATAATAATATAATATAAATATATATAAGGAAAAATATGATCTAAAATTTAAATTACTATATCTAATAGGATTTTAGGAAGATAATAATAATACTAAAAATTAATAAGATTAGATTAGATAAAATTAAAATTTTAAACCTTAAGAATTATATATAAGCACCCTAGCATAGTCCCCAACTCATATTGTCATATAATTTCTCTCTTTACTCCTATCAGATCGCATTGAGGTTTTAGAGTGACTTTGTTTATGATTGATGTTGTTGTACATTGGGCTACTATACTAGTGGTAATTATCCCGTACTTTGACTAGAGATAACCACTTTCTACTTATTGTATGTGCTAATATGATGTTTGTGAGTGATTTGATATTATATAAATCTACTAATATTAATATGATTATATTAAGAAAACTTGATTAATTGGTTTTATTAAAAATAGTATGTGAGATTTAAAGTTTAATTTGAAAAGTTTGAATTGATATTTGAAACTTGTTATATATTGAGATTGAAATTAGAAGAAAATTATTATATTGAGAAAAAAACTTATTGTAATATTTATTGATATTATTAATTATCAAACTATTAAGATTTTGATTAATATGATTATTTTAAGAAGTGTGTATTAGGATAGTTGATGATAGAGTTATATTTTAACCACGTGGTATAACCTCTATTGGAGCTCGATCGTTACTTTTTATCCCACCAGTTTACCGAATGACGTACCCCATCTGTTTATCAAAGGGCTGTGATACCCCTACCTATTTACCGAGAGAGAATAAACACATGATATGGTCACGTACTCTATAAATTTTGGTTAGTCCATAACATTTGACCGTTTAGTTTTTTGAATGGCCAGTCATATGGTAATTTATCATTAACCCATGGGTTTGGCTACGGGGATAATGTAGTTTAGTTGGATTGATGGGAGAAATTTGTATGGGTTATCCATTTGATTTTATTAAGATAATTTTTATTAATATTTTTCAGGTGATAATCTCATCTTATGATCCTAGGGAAAACTTCATAAGCTTGATTAAATCTATATTAATTGTATAGCCTTCTTTGAATTTACAGGTAAAATACTTGTATACTGCCACAGTAGATTTCATTCTGCATGCTCTAATATAATATAATATTTTATTTGAATTTAATTTTGGGAGTTCGTCTTAGGGATAACATTCTAAATATTTATGATAGACTCTTCTAAAATATTAATTATTTCTTCAATTTTACTAAAATTGTATAAACTCTTATATTATTTTTATATATACACTTTAATTTAATTTTTAATATCTTTAAGAAATTTCATAAAATATTTATAATTATCGTTTTATTAATTAATATACATGTTTATAGAGAAGTGTAATATTTATATTATAAAATCAAGTATATTCTAGTATTTATCTAGTTATAATATACAATTTATAAAAGATTCAACAGTTCTAAATAATTTGACTCATTTTAGTCTTTTTCTATTATAATTATTTATCTATTAAGAAAAATCTTTTTATAACTATGGTAGAGTTTCTTTCAAATTTTAGTAAAATTTTTATCTATTATAGTTAACTCTTTTGAAATAAATCAAATTCATTTATAACATTGTTATTAATTTATATTATGAACAAAATTGGCTCAAATAATTAAAAGTAGTTATATTTTAGAAAGATTTTATATATTTCATGCACTCAACAGTAAATGCTATAAAACTAAATAAAGTCATCACATTGCATCCAATATTAAGCTATAGCCATGCAATAACAAAACTACTCCATAACACAAAACTCAATAGAATATACATTAAAATGATAGTAAACCTCCAAATACATAAACCAATATAATCCATCAAATAAACTTAGTTCAACAAAAGCATAATCCAAATATCCTAAACCATACAAAATAATATATACAACGAAAAACATCCTAAAATTGTTAAAGGAACTAAGAACACTCCCCATTGATGAGCCAAACCCATTGCGCCACGTTTTAACCCATCCCAAGAGAGAACCAATGAAGAACCTACCCACGCATCACCATGGAGGAAGCTAAAAACGGTAGAACAACTCTAGAATTCATGAGTGGAAAAGGTGGAATGAAGTGAAGATGAAGAATGGTATGTGTTAGGGTTGAGCGAATGAGACGAAGCTTGGAGAAAATGAGTGAATGAGAATGTAGAGGCTAGGGTTTCGATTTCCAACTAATAAGTGAAGGTCTGGCCAAATTTGGGTCGGGTTGGATCTTAATGCCCAATACACGAGCTCTGCAACGCGGCAAACTCAGACTCTCTGCATCTGAATTCTGCTTTTTGGTCCTTGAGTACCATTCTTCAATTTCACAAGTCCTTCTTGGTATTTAATTCTTTGGTCCTTAACTGCCATTTTTGAATTCCACTACCAAACTTCAAATTTTCCAAAAGTTTCATACAATCAAATTAAACCAAGGTTATCAAATGTTCCAAGAAAATGAGTGTCCAAAAGAAATTACACAAAATATTGTAAGGAATTGAAAGACACGCAGCGGAAATTATCTTAAAAATTTTTCATTCCTTGCCAGGATCTACCGTATGTGTTTAAGTCAAGTGGGAAGAAGCATTACCCTCAGTGTGTCTCAGCGACTTCCACAGCTTTCGGTCACGATGTTCACAGTTTCTCTCTGCGGCTCGTGCTCCCTTTCTGATCACAAGAAGTCGACGACTCAGGTCGGCTTCCTCTACTGGTATCCACACGAACAGCTTTTCAACCACGAACGACGTGCTAGCGTCTCTTGTCCCTCCAAGGCTTTCTCAAGAGTTCGTCCTCTCCGTCTCTATTTCGGCAGTTTCTTATCTGCAAACCTTTTGCAGAGTCCCCTTCGGCCTTTCTGTGTTCTATGTGTGTGTCTCTTCCAAAACGTAGCTCCTAATATTAGCTATATAGGATGCTCTGCGTTTTCCCTAACCGAAAAGGATTTTAGGAGTTAATCTTATATTAATTCTGAAAAATAATACAATATCATATATTGTATAATTTTATAAGAAACTAATTAAATAAATAATATTAAATCCGTCCCACAGATTTAATTACCTATTTATTTAACTTTAAATAAAGATGAGACTGAACTATATTTAATTTATTCTCATAAAATAAATTTGAGATATCCTATCAATTTGAATTTCAAATTCAAACATGATAGGGATTTAATTTATCCTTAAAATTAAATCTTATAAATATCTCTTATATGAGATATCCTATCAATTTGAATTTCGAATTCAAATGTGATAGAGATTTAATTTATCCTTATAAATTAAATCTTATAAATATCTCTTATATGAGATATCCTATCAATTTGAATTTCGAATTCAAACGTGATAGGGATTTAATTTATCCTTATAAATTAAATCTCATATATCTCATATATATAATATATATATATATACGAATTTATATATATATAAATATAAATATAAATAAATATATATACATTCACTTGGATCATTCATTGAATCTGGACATGTCTTAGATTCAATGAATCTGGACATCATAGCTCGTGTTGGACTATTTTGTGTGCGACCCTGTAGGCCCATATGAAGTTGGCAGTAGGCCATTTGCTATACTAGCCCACAAGTCGCAAGCGGTCTCTAGCAAGACATAACGACTACCCAAATCATATGAGGATCGATAAACGATGTAACCTTTTATACAACCATATCATGTCCCTTCTGTCACGCGATATTTTGGTCATGGATGAGGCATGGATGATGTCATCCTCCTATTCCCGACCGTTACTTTCTCGATCCCTGAGTAGTCTGACTATAGAAATGGAACTACCTTTCCATTACAGTATGGCCATACATTTCTCAGACTCACTCATCGAGGGGCCCAGTAATATCTCTCCACGAATGTGAGGGACAAATTCCATCTTGACCATTCACATTCCTCCGCATGAAAAACCACTAAGCCCAAACATAGTCTTTATGATCACTCGGTCAAAAGTGACTTTTGACTAGGTCAAAGCTGAGCGTTTTGTCATGTAGGAATCCATGATGATCTCAGGTCAGAGGGCATATTGACATGGTTTGTATATGAGAGAAGCTTATGACGTTACCCATGCAGTTCTCTCATAGCGGGTCGGTCCAACACCCTGTACTCTTACATGTGCTTATGACTTTGATTTATATCTCTATACATTTTCAAAGTCATACTGGTCTTATTTCATCTGTGCTCCCACATAGATGATCGACCAGGGACATTTAGGATAATATCATGAATTATCCAAGGATGGTCATCATAGTAAACATGCAAATAATATGATAACTCAATTAATAAATTCATAAATCAATAATGTTCATAAGACAATGATTGGCCCCTAGGGCACGATTTCTAACAAATATGACCAAAATACCTTTAATCACAATGCAATCAACCCTAAAACACAATTAAACATAAATGGATGCAATTAGAATATCAAAATCATGTAAAAATATTATAAAATGCACTAAATAACATACAAAAATATAGCTAGATCAGTACAGAAATAGAATTTGGAAATGTTGTGTTTAACATACTTTATTTTAGTACAAAATTTTTTGAAAAAAGGGTTAGACTCACCTATGATCTAAGGACAGGGCGAAGTCTCCCTTCCTCCTAGGCAATACCATATCAGACAGGGCAACGTGTCTATTACCCTCAGGCGTAAACTTAGGCATCCAAGAGTTAGAATATCTTTCTACATGCCGTGATTGGAACCATAATAAAATAGTACTTCCTAGAAATCGAACACGCTCTAAATAGTCATATGTCTCTCCTTTTTACCAATTGAACCTACAGGCGATGGGTCCAACACATTATAATAAAAAACATGCCAACTCAACTAGTCACCCCTATGTGGGCTTAGGCAGTGACCACCCACTAGCGGGTGGCCGTTGGAACATCGGCGCCTAGGATTTTTTGTGACAAAGTTGGCTCTAAGATCCTAAAAGGCTATATTATTGATCCACCAAACCATATTAAAATAGTGTAAAATAATATAAACGATAACTATCAAGCTTTGACAGTTCAAACAACAATTATTTACAACACTTCATTTGCTATTTTTATTATACTTCGTTAAATATTATATTCTAATTTTTTTCTATCTATATAAAACTGATAAATCAAGAAAGAATTATGACGATAATCAAAAGAAAATGTAATAGTTATATAAGGTTTAAGTTAAAAAAATGAAGGAAAGTATAAAGTTATAAAGAAAGGTACCAAATTAGAATTAAAAAAATGTAACAAGGGACTAAAATAGAATTTATTCAAATTCAGGGATTAAAGTGTATTTTGCTAAATTTAGGAGCAAAATCATAATTATCAGGAAATTGAGCCAAAACATTTTCAGAAACATTTCAGTCTCAAATTTTACTATTGAGCATCACATACTACTCAATGTGGATATTAGTATATAATACTACTAAATCTCTATCATATAGATGTATATTTAAAGAAAGTTAGGATAAATATTGGGTAAGAATTGTTTTCTACTTGTTTATCTCTAAATGAAACACAAGAATATTTTTAAATGAACAAATGGATTTAGAAGACTTAGAGTACATGATTAGTTGATTGTCATTCTATAAAGTTTTCTCAATATGAGGGGAGAAATTGAGTAGCTAGAAAAGAGAAATACAAGAAATACATTATTACTATCAAATGTAAATTCTCAAATAAAGTAGTATGAATTAGAAGTTCATCAAATATTACATTTGTAAAATATTACAAAATATTTGCCACATGCAACTACTTACCTAAATGAGAATTATCAAATATCATATTCCAACTAAAGATGTTTTAATTAATATAAATAAAACTGAGGCATTCTTGAAGCATACAAAACTAAATCGGTTTCAAATATAAATATTTTGAAAATATAGGAGCTTGTATTAAGATGTTCATAATGAGGATGCAGGTGCTTTAGAAGAGTGCCAAGACATAACTATTTACAAAATATCAAAAGAGGTTCAGGTACCTAAAAAGTACTAAAAAAAGCTCGATAAGTTATGTCATCACAAGAAAAACAAAACTGAAACAATAAAGTTGTTAACAACAGTTTTGATAATAATATTACGTGATCAAATGAGAATATTATGTGTAGATCTATCATGTGAAATATACAAAAAATATTTGGTTAAAAAGGAAAAGTAAAAGGGTAAGACACAATGAAAATATAATTATATTCTTTTAATATGTGAAAATTATAATGTGCAATCCAAATAATTGAGATATAAAGTTATTATGAAATATATAAATATTTATGTGAAAATAAAGATTTTCACAAAAAGTTAATGATGAATATGATAAAGAATATTATTTTATAGTGGATGTAATACTTTTTGCATATATTAATAGTTTAGTTGTATATTAAAATAAAATATGTGTCTAATAGATATTATAGCCTATGCATATGGTTTACTAAACAGTAAAATTTATATGATAATCTTTTAAAGATTTTAAATGCCTGAATCATATAAAAAAAAATATCTAGAGTTAAATATCCTATGATTTTATAATCTTTTGATTTTTCTATGACTATTTTGTCTATAAAAATATATTAAATTTAATGTGCCAAAAGTCCTATATATTTATTTTTTTATAATATTTACCTATTGTGTTGATATTGCATGTTGTAGTTATTGGCAAAATTAAGTTCCCCTAAGTATACAAATAGATAATGAAATTGATATTTGAAGTGATTGTTTTACGAAATATTATATGAGATCATTTTGTTCTGAATAAATGAATATGTGAATGAAAGATATATCATAATAATTTTCATGATAATTTTTCTGTTATTTTCACAATGCATAAGGCAGATAAAGAATATGTTAATAATTCAATATATCTAAAAGATATATTGGAGGAATATACTTAAAAAAATATGACAATACATTATGTATAGTTCAGATAAAAGGAATATATACTCAGAATACATTGAAATAATTTGTTTGAGAAACTAGTTCATTCTGTTTATATAAAAGAATGAATAGTGATGTTGTCATAGTAAAATTGATATTGTCATATGAGGAGGTAAATATGATACTATTATCAGGAGAAATAAAGACCATGATGTATTATTCTCTTCTTAATTAAGGTTTTATCCCACTGGATTTTTCTGATAAGATTTTTAATGAGATAACTTCAATATATATTATATACTCTTTTTCCTTCATTAGGCTTTTATTCTGCAGGATTTTTCCTAGTAATATTTTAATAGGGCATAATATTTATCTATGAACATCCAAGGAAACTGTTATAAATATTACATCATGTGTGAATGTTCATCGTCTCTTAAGATTATATCTTATATTGAATGTCATTATAACTTATAATTCTCAAATTAAAGGGGTTCTAATTGTATATTTATGTTGCTTAATTCCCTTCTTTATGTACTTGTAACTCTTTAAGGTTAATTTTTAATATTAGTATCCTATAAATAGATGATGATATATACACATTGGTAATAATATTATGAATGAGAATCACTCCCCATTTCATTCCAATTCTCTCTTCTTGTTCTTTTTTTCATTTCTCTCATCTCTCATAACTCTCTTGTATTTTCTTTTATTTTCATACCAATGAGTTTATTTTAGTCTATATCTTCTAAAATTATAATTTTTCTCCAAATATGCTAATAGATTGTACATGGTAAGAGGATTTCTACCTAGAGTAGTTAAAATACACAAAACTATGGGAGAGCAATTAGCCCGGAGCCCGTGGGCCTGCCCGCAACCCGTTACTATTTAAACCCGTTTAAGCCCGCCCAAAATAGGCCCGTAACGGGCAGGCTTAAACGGGCTCAAACAGTAAATTATATGGGCGAGCTGCGGGCTGACCATTGGGCAGCCCGCAGCCCGCCCATATATTTTTTATTAATTATTATATTATATTTATTTAAATTTATTTTTATTATATACTAATATACTTTTTTAAATTTATTTTGTAGAGGTATGGATAATTATATCTACAACAATCACAAGTAAATATAATATAGATTATGTATAATCATAATCCAATTGAATAATTAAGATTATAAATGATTATATTATATAATTATTGTAGACTGTGTGGTTATAAATTTATAGCTATTATTATGATATTTTAATTTTTAATTTTAGGATGAACAATCATATCATGTGTGTAATATTGTTATTTTATTTTTATTATTATTAAAACTTTAAATGGGTTTAAATAAAAAAAATATTTTTATTTTTTATAAATGGACTGCCCATGCCCATTAGAACCCAAACGGGTTCAGCCCAGCCCGTTTAATACGGGCTTAAACGGGCTGAGGCATGGGGATGGGCTACCCCGTGCCCATGAAAAAATAAATGGGCGGGGCACGGGCTGACCATCGGGCCAGCCCAGCCCCCCCATTACTCACCCCTACACAAAACTAAATAGAGTAATTTTAGAAAAATAATATACAATTATTTTAAATAACTAATTTAATTAATTTTTTTAATCTATTTAAATTAATTAAATAGATGTTATGTTAAGCAAGTAATATATTTTTCTGGCCCACAAAATACCATTGGTGAAGTTATATTTTTATCCAAAACAAAAATTATTTATAATTAATCAAATACTATTGTTTTTCATAAGAAAATTCCCTTTTAAAAATGCATACATAATAAAATTCTCTTTAAAAGAAACCACATCTTTGAGATTTTCATTACTCAATGTTTTTTTTAATTTTTATAGTCATCATCTTAAATATTTTCAGTACTTACACTTCATCTTGAAAATTAGGGTTAAAAAATATGTAAGATAAGTCTGGAAAATATCTAAAATGACTACCGAAAATAATTTAAAAAATTATTATTAAAAATATTAAGGACGAATATTAAAAATATGGAAAATTAATCCTAAAAATATGGGAAAACAGTAAAAAAATAAAAGGGCAAAATTACATTTGAGTGCTACATGTTAAAAAATATGGATACTCGGTGATTCTAAAAAATTAGTTTAGGGTAATAAATATAACTTAACTTAATGACACTTTTGATAGTTAACGAAAGGGTTAAAATCATATTGATTTTTAAAATATAAGAGTAAAATTGCTCCTAAGAAATACTTTAAAAGCAATATTATACCAAAAAATATTTAAACAATACGGAGTGATATTGAGAAAATATTTTAAAATACTAAATATACTTTAATCATATAAATAAAGATAAATACATCTAGTTTTTTTTTTAAAAAAATATTTTAGAATACTGAATGAAATAAAAAATGAAGCCAGGTTATGGAATTTTAATAAAAAGATGTAAGATAAAATAGTAAGAAAAAATAATTACAAATTTTTAACCCCATTTCTCAATTTTTTTTTTAAATTCAACTCATACAAATTTTCTCTCCTTTCCCCTCCAAATCTCTCAGTACCAAACAACATTTTATCTATGTTAATGGCCTTGCTCCTTTGAGTACACTTTTTTTTTCTTGGGATAGCGGTCAAATGAAGGTGCACACAATATGTTAGGAATTGGAAGACACGCAGCGGAAATTAATTTAAAATTTTTTTCCATTCTTTGCCAAGATCTACGGTATGTGCTTAAGTCAAGTGGAAAGAAGCATTACCCTTGGTGTTCCTCAGCGACTTCCACAGCTTATCTCCGCGACTGGTGATCTTTTTCCGATCGCAAGAAGATGTCCACAGCTTTTCTCCGCGGCTCGTGCTCTCTTTCTGATCGCAAGAAGTCGTCGCCTCAAGTCGGCTTCCTCTACTGGTATCCACACGAACAACGTTCCAACCACGAACGACGTGTTAGCGTCTCCTGTCCCTCCAAGGCTCTCTCAAGAATTCGTCCTCTCTGTCTCTACTTCAGCAGTTTCTTATCTACAAACCTTTTGTAGATTCCGTTCGGCCTTTTGTGTTGTGTGTTGTGTATTGTGTACAAAAATGTATCTCCTAAAATTAGATATATAGGATACTCTGTGTTTTTCTCAACCAAATTGGATCTTGGAATTAATCTATATTAATTCCAAAATTAATACAATATCACATATTGTATAATTTGATAAGAAACTAATTAAATAAATAATGTTTATATTAAATCCGTCCTACAGATTTAATTCACATATTTATTTAATTTAAATAAAGATAAGATGGGACTATATTTGATTTATTCTCATAAATCAAATTTGAGATATCCTATCAATTTGAATTTCAAATTCAAATGTGATAGAGATTTAATTTATCCTTATAAATTAAATCTTGTAAATATCTCTTATATGAGATATCCTATCAATTTGAATTTCAAATTCAAACGTGATAGAGATTTAATTTATCCTTATAAATTAAATCCTATATATCACTTATATATAATATATATATATACGAATTTATATATATACGAATATAAATATAAATAAATATATACATCAACCCTGGATCATTCATTGAATCTAGACACGTCTTAGATTCAATGAATCTGGACATCATAGCTCGTGTTGGACTATTTTGTGTGCGATCCTGTAGGCCTATATGAAGTTGGCAGTGGGCCATTTGCTATATTTGCCCACAAGTCGCAAGCGGTCTCTAGCAAGATATAACGACTACCCAAATCATATGAGGATCGATAAACGATGTAACCTTTTATACAACCATATCATGTCCCTTCTGTCACGCGATATTTTAGTCATGGATGAGGCATGGATAATATCATCCTCCTATTCCTGATCGTTACTTTCTCGATCCCTGAGTAGTCTGACTATAGAAATGGAACTACATTTCCATTACAGTATGGCCATACATTTCTCAGACTCACTCATCGAGAGGGCTAGTAATATCTCTCTACAAATGTGAGGGACAGATTCCATCTTGACCAATCACATTCCTCCGCATGAAAAACCACTAAGCCCGAACATAGTCTTTATGATCACTCGGTCAAAAGTGACTTTTGACTAGGTCAAAGCTGAGCGTTTGTCATGTAGGAATCCATGATGATCTCAGGTCATAGGGCATAGTGACATAGTTTGTATATGAGAGAAGCTTATGACGTAACCCATGCAGCTCTCTCATAGCGGGTCGGTCCAACACCTTGTACTCTTACATGTGCCTATGACTTTGATTTATATCTCTATACATCTTCAAAGTCATACTGGTCTTATTTCATCTCTACTCCCGCATAGATGATCGACCAGGGACATTTATGATAAGATCATGAATTATCCAATGATGGTCATCATAGTAAATATGCAAATAATATGATAATACAATTAATAAATTCATAAATCAATAATGTTCATAAGACAATAATTGGCCCTTTAGGCACATTTTCCAACACAATATATATCAGGGTCACCGCTTCATTTTAACAACTTTACTATTTATCTAGAAGAACCACGCTTCAAGAGTGATTAATTAAATCTTATAAATTGAAAGCTGCATTTTTATCATTGGGTTACCATTCATTTAAATTTACACATTTTTAGTCTAATTTTATAAATTTATAAATAATTTTAAAAAATATCGTATAAGGGTATTCTAAAATTATTTAAAAAGCCCTTGAAGTCCTTTACATAAGAAAAATATCATTTTGACCAGATTAGGCTCATATTAATATAGTTAATTTACTTTCTAAATTTGCTTTATTTTTAGATAGATTATATACTTTAATTTCAAAAATTCATAACTCAAACTACATAGCTCCAATTTACCTGATTTAGGACTTTTTGGAAAGCTCTATCTCTTTGCTTTACATATACACGCTATGTAAAGTAGCTTAAATTGGACAGTCATAATAAAAGACATACAATATGATTTTGTTCCATATTCAGATGAATAGGTTATCCTATTATTCCATCTCTTTCCATATTTTCCCCAAGACATACAATATGCACAAAATATCATTTTCATTTCTAATACTTCCAACCTTGTTCTAGGGACATTATCCTAGAACAAGAACCCCTTCTAAACTCATTGAAGGGCTTAAATTTAGCAATACTCAACTCGTACTTGTTCCAAAACACCATATAATGTCCTCTACAATTTATGTGTTAGTTTCCAATTCCATCTAACTCGAACACATTACAATCATCAAAACAGTGAGGATTGGTTCAGTTTTCCAACATCCAAAAACTGAAACCCCAACGTCAAACATTCATTCTAGCGACAAACAATGCCATACAACATCATTATAGACTTGAATCTATGTTTGGCTATGGCTATTTCACTCATTCCTTTACTTTCTCTCACTAACCAGATTTTAAAACCATCTTCTACTCGTCCAAGACGCTACAATAAAAGATGGTAAGGATAGAAGAAGAATCGGCATACTTACCTTGATCCAAATCCAGTGTTGCATGTTGGTCGATATTTCCTTCTCCCTCATCGAAATCTTCTTCTTCCGCCCTCTCTCTTTGTTTCTGAACAAAGAGTCCAAGCGAATAAGGGAGTTGAAGGCTGGGAGTTTAATTTTATTGCTCTTGGTCCCACACCCAAGCTTATCCCATAAGCTTCTTTACTTTAACACAATATTGCAAAATCTGAAACTTGTGTTTTGTACTCTATAAACTTGAAACAATATTCCCAGTGCCTATTTGAGGATGAGGTTTGAAAATTAATTTTGGATAAAATTTCAGTTTAGAAAAATTTGAAATAAATAATAATTTTTGTCCAGAATTAATTTTGGCTAAAACTTCAGTTTGAAAAAATTTAAAACAAACAGCTATTTTTGTCTAGAATTGATTTTGGCCAAACCCTCAGTTTGAAACTATAGTTTTGAATAAACTACTGAAAATAGATTTTAGAACAATAAAAAAATTTATAGATTATCCAATTACTATTTTACCTTTACTTTTTCTTACACCCTCTCTCCTCTATCATCTCTCTCCTCTTTCCTCTCTCCTCTATCATATCTCTTATCTCTCTTCTTCACCATATCTCCTCTTTCCTCTTTCCTCTTTCTTCTTTACACTCTCTCCTCTCTCCTATTTATTCTCTACCCTCTCTCCTCTCTCATACTTTAATCAAATCATACCCTTTTTGGTAATTTATCAATATAAAAAGTGATTTTACTACTAATCATCCAAACATCTCTATTTTCAAAATATATTATTCCCAGAATCTATTATTTCCAAAATATATTCTCTATAATCTATTCTTCCTAAAATCTATTTTTTAAAATCTATTCTTCCCAAAATTTATCCTCTAAAATTTAATCCAAACACACCCTACTCTCCACACACCCTAGTCTTTAGCCCAATTCCACCTTTAGACTTAGGGCATAGAGTGTTACTATTTTATTATTTTTTATTGACATTAAAATTATCCAACAATTATTAAATTAATCTAGGACACTTTATAAGATTTTTATAACTTAAATAATTTATTTAACTTATAAAATAATTTCTCTAAAATTTTCAGGCCAAACAAAATTCTCTAACTATTTTTCTTAATTTTTTTTAAAAAATATTATTAAATTAATCTAGGACACTTTATAAGATTTTTATAACTTAAATAATTTATTTAACTTATAAAATAATTTCTCTAAAATTTTCAGGCCAAACAAAATTCTCTAACTATTTTTCTTAATTTTTTTTAAAAAATAAAATCTTAAAAATTTAAAAAATAACTATTAAATCATTTATATCTTTTTTAAGAAAATAATTTTTTTATAATTTTTAAGTCTTCAAAATACCCATTTTATAATTTATTTTTAATTTTTGAGTCCCAAAATATTTTTAATGATTATTCTTTCTTCTATTATTTTCCTAAAATTTCACTTTTAATTTTTTTTAATTTGAAAAAAAATACTTTTAACCTAAATAATACCTTATAAGTTGCTTTTGTCAAAATTTAGGATGTTACAATTAACAAACAAATACACACACCTAGTAGGTTTAACCGATGACTCCCACGAGTACACTTTAAATCCACTAACAGGGATCCAGTATGATTTTGGTTTTTTATTTGCTTCGCTTTTAACTGGTTGGATTATAACTATCATTTTGGATTTCAACTGAGAAGTCAAACAATATATCTTGTCTATTTAATAATATCTGGTGGCAACATTTTACCACCACCGTCCACAAAAAGAAGCCAAGACATAAGAACACCTTTAGAACATTTGAGGTTGATTCTATTAATTTTAATTCAAATTAACGGGAAGAAGAAACATCAGCCTACTTTCATCTGTATTATTATAGTTGTTAACAAATGAATAACATTTGAGGTTGATTCTATTAATTTTAATTCAAATTAACGGGAAGAAGAAACATCAGCCTACTTTCATCTGTATTATTATAGTTGTTAACAAAATGAATATTATAGGACATAAGGTCATGCAGAATAAGGATTCAATATTATGAACTTCGAATCAAGATTGTAAAGGCAAAGATTTCTGAAAAATTCAGAATAACTATCAATCAACAAGCTAAATCTGTCAGTACCACATTCCAAGGACTAAAATGCAGCAGCAACTACATACTCTGAACAAATTGATGAAACTTTTTGAACTGAAGCATAATTTGCAAAAGAATAGAGATCTATGAACATGAATTTATTGTGAACTCGTACCACATAGCATCATTAGTACAAGAGAATGAATCAGCCAAGTCCATCAGCAGAATACCTTACCTGATTTATCATACAAATGAATTTGGGTTCAAGTTCATGGGCTATGAAAATACAGATGTTGAAGGGCAAAAAAACAACAGAATAAAAGAGAATTATCAGCACTATCATATTGTCATGTGTCTTGGAGTCGGTATCATGAGGAAAAACCATAGCTCATGGGGTTCCTGGATTAAGAGTAATATCCTGAAAAACCTGCAACCTGTTTCTCCTTACAGGGTTTCTGTCCAGAAAAATTGAATCCTTTTCCTTCATTAGCATTTTTTGGTCTTCTGAGTTTGAAGTCTTGTTTGGTGGTGAAATGGATGAACAAAAGAATCCTGTTGATGGGTCTGGTGTCATCCGCTGATCAAAACATAAAGAACGCCTCACTGTAGGAGTCCTTTGCCAAAGGAAATTCCCAGATTCAGATCCATCTTTCAGGTCCAATGTTGGGCAAATTATGTTTCTGTTCCAATTTTCATCATTGAACACTTCTTTATTGTTCTCATCGAAAGCTGTGTACCTTCCACTATATAATAACTCTTCTTCATCTTCTTCCTCCACCATATCTGCCCAGCTTTTCTTCAACAATAATGACTTCCCATTTCCAACAACAGCAGAATTTGCAGCACACTGAACAGAACGCTGATTATTTTGATCAGCAACAACACTTGCAGACTCGTTTGCGCCATGTTTGAACTTTTCTGGGAACTTCATAAATTCTGTGTCATCACACTTCTCATAAGGAGGTCTTTCAAATGAATTGACATCACCCCAGATTTCCCTTCTTTGATATTCATTATTGTCGAGGCCACATGCAGATCTTTTTTGTTCTGTATTTGGAGAAAGAACGTTATGATCCCTTCTTTCAGACCTTTTTCCAGATGAACTTTCAGAGTAAGAACCTTTTTTCTGTTCATCAATGGAGATCTGGGTTTCGCACAGAGGTTTTTGTTTACACTCTTTGTCTACCACTAGCTGTGACTGTGGCTGCGACTTTGACTTTGACTTTGACTTTGACTCTATCTCAGTTAGCATCTGAGAAGCACGTTCATAAGATTTAGCAAAAGAGTCATCAATCTTCCTGTTCTTATAGGCTGAGCTTACTGCCTGAAGCAGAAACTTTGCTTCTGTGATATTGCTCATTTGCATCAAGCAGATTGCAAGGTTGCACTGCTTGTTCCTATCAGGCTCAAATGACAGTGCTTTTCTGGGAAGAAAGAAAAAAAAAAAGAAACTGAAAAATTGTTAGTCTCCTCTTTGAAGAAACACAAATGCTTAAGCACATTTTTCGCCTGTCTAATTTCGAACAAATTGAAATGTGAGTCAATAGGTCATATAAATAATTTTAAAGTTCATGTATGATGTCTCACCTATAATGTTCTTCAGAACTTTTATAATCACCTTTCTGCAAGTAAGCCCAGGCAAGGTTCCCCAATATCCTGGTATTGATGGAGATTCAAAGTAATATTAGCTACAAGGGCCTGTTTAAGAGCTGAATAGAAACAAAAGAAAGAGAAGAGAAAGAATGAAAAATAAAAAATATTCACCTTGATATCTCCTGTTCAACAGTTATATGAATCTTCTTCGCTTGACATCTTGCTTGTTTTGTTCTCTTTCCAACAAAAGTAATACCTTCTTCAATCTTCTTCAGTTTCTGTTGAAGCATTGTAATCTCTTCATCAATCCTTCCTGACCTCTGCAATTACAGAATGATGTTGAGAATAATGATTATTTACCAAAAAGAGAATAACCCCAATATAAAATCATTCAGTTAACACTATATAGTTTTAGTCTGCCTGGAAAATGAGACAACTTTTGTAACATGTTTTACTGTCATTAATAAATATTACTAATTTTTTTTATCAGTTTTTCGGATACGGCAGCATGAGGGTCATTTTCCTTCACTTTTACACACTGTAAAGATTCCACATACAAAACATGTCCTTATATTACAAGGTATGCCACCAAAGGTTTAAAAAGTAAATAGAGCGGTTACAATATTGGAAGAAGAAAAACACTATGCCCGTATGAAATGCTGCAAGCTTAATTTAAAAATTATCAAGTGCTAAAAGAATGAAAGTTTAAGGGATAACGTTTTTCTGATTCCTAACATGGGGCAAATTACCTAATATTAAAGGGATACATTGTCATTGTTTCCATAACTAATATTTCCTGGTCAATTTCATGTTTGGTTTAAGGTTAAAATTTATGTGAGGCTGATCATCAGTAATAGTTGTGAATAATGACATCTGAGACAAAGTTTTCTCCTGGATTTATCATGTTAAAATCTGTGTATATGGTAATAAAAAAATTACTCAGGACAATTGCTAAAGGACAATGAAACAAAATGAGGGCTTAGACCAATCAAAAGTCAAGTTATGCCCAACACTGGCTCTCTCTCTCTCTCTATATATATATATCTCTTTTTCTCTGTCATATATGGATGTGTGTGTACAAAGAGACACACATTTTCACAATCATGGGCAGTCTTGCAGACATTAATTGGCTAGAAAGAAGCACTCAGACACACACATACATTCACAATCATGTGTATACACACAGACACACATATTCACATTCACACACTTATTGGCTAGAAAGAATCATGAGAGAAAGGAAGAAAACAGTAGTTTTTCTCTGTTAACACTAAAAAGTCAAGCTTCAAGGAACATGACAGTTCCCCCCCCCCCTCTCACACACACACGCACACATTCACAATCCTGTGCAGTCTTGCAGAAACTAAAAGGCTAGAAAGAAGCATGAGAGAAAGGAAGAAAACAGGTGGTTTACTTTGTTAACAGTAAAAATTCAAGCTGCATAGAACATGACAGTATCCCCCCCTCTCTCTCACACACTATTATGCGTAAAACAGTTAATAACGTCTAGAGAGAGTCAGAAGATAAAGGAAGAAACTGATGGCTTGCCGCCTTGCAGAGTTCAACAAAAAGAAAGTTTACACCTCCCAATAAGTGAAGCTCTTCATGGAAAAACAGCAAAGAAACAAGATGGATGTGATGTTTTACCTTGTAGAGTTCAACTAAGATGTTATCGATAGATTCCTGAGAATCAGAAGGACAGAGATGACGGAAAGATTTGATAGCTTCAATGGCCTCATCAGATCGATTCAGCTGTTTCATAACTAAAGCCATGTCCTTTAATGCACTCTCCACACGATCCCCAACATTCATAGCTCCCCAGAACATTGATATTGCCCTTCCTGGATCCTTATCCACCAACTGTTCATACAACCCCATCACATTACATTAATCAACAAGAATCCGCATTAAATATAACGAAGATTCAAAACTATGCAGCAAATTGGTACTTATAATTGCCAAAAAAAAAAAAAAGAGGGATTGAATAAAAATTAAAAATATGAATACTGGTAGACACATCACAAGGCTCTGTTAAGAGAAACCAAAATACCATATTTCATTGCAAGATACCGAGCTCACAAATACAAGCAAGTCCTTTAAATCAATAAAAAAAAAATTCCATCTATAACCCATGAAGAAATTCAAGACAAACATGACATTGTAAAGCCATATTGTAACTTTTATGGTTTATTACAAAACAGTGAGCTTTATGGCTCGTTCTTAAGAATCTATCAAACGGCTAATATTATCTGAAATAAAAAATTCTTCTCTTGCTCTCAAAAAGAAAATTCACTACCATATTTCATCAAAAAGCACTATATCGTAAATCTAAATTTTTTTTCCGGGGAAAAAAGTCTTCCATTCTCCCGTGAAAGGAATTACTAGACCAAGAAACGAATAAGAAACTCTGATCAAGATTAAATGACGCAAGAGACTAAAGTTTAATAATAAAACGTTCAAAACGAAAGAAAGACAAGGAATTGAGAATTCATCTTGTTACCTGAACATGTTTGGCCTTAACGTAGGGTGAGTCACCAGCAGGCACCTTGTGAATAACATGGAAAAGATCACCTTTGTTTGCAGGCGATGTTATCTTCTTTTCTGAAATTGGCGTTGAGGGAGATGGCACCGGAAGGATGGACCTCGACTTCCAAGTTGACGGTGGTGTGAAAAAGAGTCTCGCTGGAGAGCTTCTGTCGAACGCCATTGCAGAAAGAAGGAAGTTCAGAAGAAATTTCCCGGGAAAACGTTCGTTGGACAGAATCGAGAACTGTGTAGCGGATTCGAGAAATGGGAATTCTTGGAAAGGCAAAAGGGAGAGAGAGAGAGAGAAGTAGCAATGAGTAGTGAAACGAGAGACAGGGAAGAGGAAAATTGAGAAAGGTGAAAGAAATTTGGAAAAGAAACTAGCCGTTTTATAGTTACTAGCCGTTGCCAATGCTTCGTTGGGGAATGGTGGTGACTACTCGAAGAACAATTTTATTTATAATTGCTTTTAAAAAATAATGGTGGAATGATATAAAACAACCCATAACAAATTGGAACAGACCAAAAATGGATCAATATTTGCTTTTTTTAAAGAAAAAAAGACTAAACATTCTCACATGAAATTTTTATAAAAAAAAATATCTTAAAAGAATTTCTCATCAATTGAAGATTAGCTTTTCGCTTAAAAAATAGATTTGGATTCTCTCCACTTCCCTTCCCATCTACTTTCTCTTTACTTCTCATCTAAATCATTTCAACCATCAAATTGAAATATGAGTAATCTAGATTTAATGTTTCATAAAATAATTTTGCACATATATGTTTATTTCAACTTTCAATTTCCATGACTAAAATTAACACTATGAATTTATTTATGTATTAATAATTTAATATCTATGAATTTATTTATGTATTAATAATTTAATATTTCTATTAATAATTTTATAAATATGAAATTTGAACCGTTTAAATTTCAATCTAATAGTTTAAGATGAGAGGTAAAAAGAAATGGATATGTTAAGGAAAGTGGAGAGAATCTAAATCTTAAAAAAAGATACAACTTATAAAAAATGAGTCAAATATATATATATATAGGTATGGACAAAAATGAGTCAAATGTTAATATTTTTTTAACCATATCAAATTACGTAACTGCACAAAAATATTAGACACTTTATTTATATTTTTCAAAACTTTAAAAATTTGTAAAAAAAAGCTACATTTTTTAAAATTTCATAACATATATAATATAATAAAATTAAATTAAAACTCATGCATTGACATGGAGTTCAAATGAGAAATATTAATTAGACTTATGCATAGTGACTTTCTCATTTTTTTTCATTTTATATTAATAGATATATTGATAATATGCATATACTATAGGATAACTAAGTTATTATGTTACTTTGAAGCTTTTTGGTCCCAGTTATGTATGTAGAATTTAATATCCTGGCCAGCAACACGGACTTTTCTAGTTTCAATCTAATTATTAATATTAATAGAAGAATTAGAATAAATGTCATATAGTAAATAATATTTAATGGGAGGATTATAAAAG
Source organism: Leucaena leucocephala (assembly GCA_037074615.1). Taxonomy (NCBI): domain Eukaryota; kingdom Viridiplantae; phylum Streptophyta; class Magnoliopsida; order Fabales; family Fabaceae; genus Leucaena; species Leucaena leucocephala. The sequence goes on from CM073527.1 coordinate 6,455,264, forward strand.
TTATAATTATTTAAAAGGATTAAATATTAAAATAAAAATTTATAATTATTAAATTTCCTTTTACCAAACTCTATATTTTCTCTCACAAATTATTTTAAAATTAATTTGAATTTTGTAAACCTCGTGCATTCTCTTCCACATTTCATTTTAAAATTAATATCACTTTATTTTTCACCAAAATTAAAACCTCCGAAATCATACATGATAGGATTTTTCCTAACTTTTTTTATTTTCTACTAACATCCACATAATTATATCTTGAAATGTATCATTTAATTATTAACAAAAATATTTATCCATTTATATCAATAAAATTTTTTCCTAATTTTTATTATCTGATATAAAATAAACTCTATTCACTAAAATATTTATCCCCTCAAAAGAATTAGAACAAAGGGGCTTACCCAAAAAGAAATTATATTAAGATGTTAAAAAAGCTTTATTCTCCCAAAAAATTAAGAAACATTATTATATCATTTATATTATAATTTATTGTAGAGTTTTTTTTTTTAATTATATTGAAGTTTTCATTGACAATATTTTTTTAGGCTTACAATCATTTCTATCACTTTTGGCATAAAAATACAATAAATTATTTAGATTTTAATAAGCTATACTAACATTACTTGGATTTTTTTATTTTTAAACTTAAAAATTTATTCTCAACTAAAATTAAATTATACAAACTCATTTTGAATGTTTTGAAACTCCAAGCTTCTTTTTAATTTTAAAGATATGTATAACCGTTCTGTAACATATATAATAAATTATAAAAGAACTCAAATTTTAGTAAAGTTATGTAATTTTTATTTTCAATTAAAGTTTGGGTTAATTTTTAAATATAAATTTATAATTTTGATAAAATTGAATAATTTTTATGTTATATTTTTTTAATATATATATATATATATATGAGTTGTAAATATTGAGATAAATGTTGTTGGATTTATTGAAATTTAAAATTTCATATTAGTTTTTAAAATAGAATATGGGAGAAAATATGAGGGTTTTAGTATGGACAATTTAGATATTTTAATATTTAGTCCTTCTAAATATTATAACTTGTATGATTCTTCCCAATAAATATTATTTATTATAAGTCTTTTATTCTAATTCTCCCAATATTAATAAGTAATTTAATTTTAATTAAAAATAAAAAATGGTTCTATAATTTGTTCTTCATAGCTTAAATAGAAATTGTTCTCTATTGACAATAGAATATATTTCATGGTAAAAATGAAAAGGAAGGGGAGCCTATTGGTTTTGTTTGAAAGCTGCCCCTTCAAATAATTTTCTTCACTCCCTTTTTATTAATATCAAGTTTTATATTACCTCTAAATCTATTTATAAGAAATAAGTTATAGTTAAACGTTCTCTATCATTTTATTTTTTTTATAAATTCATAGGTAATATATAATATTACTTAATTTTGTTGATACTCAATAATTTTTTTTGGGAAAATCCCTAGAAAATATCTTTTGAATTCTAAAATTTCAAAAAATGCATATTGATATGTAAAAAGATCCATTAATCATAAGTACTAATATGATATTTTAAAATTGAGAGAAAAAACAAAATTATCCCTAAAAATCTTTTTGGTAGTCTAATTATAATATATTATTTATTATTTTTGTAATGGCATTCATAATATTTATAATAATTTTAACCACTTTTGTTATGATATGTACAAGTCTTTTTAATAATTTAGTTATAAGTAATTATATTATATTTTATAGTATTGACTACTCATATAATTGAATTAACAATTTTGATAATGATTTAAATTATCTTGGTTACGATATTTACTATTCTCTTAATAATTTAGTTATAATAATTGGATAAGATTTTATATTATTAACTATTCATATAAAGGAATTGATAAATTTAGTAATAATTTAATTACATTCTTTATGATATTTATTACTCTATTTAACAAATTATTTATAAGTAATTGGATAAGGTTTTGTGTTATTGACTAATCGTACAACAAAATTAATAACTTTAATCATAATTTTAACTATATTCGTTATGATATTTACTACTATCTTTAATAACTTAATTACAAGTAATTTAGTCAGATTTTTTATTATAGACTACTTGTGTAACAGAATTGATAACTTTAATAATAATTTTAACCATATTTACTCTCTTTAACAACTTATAGGAAATTCAGTCGTTTCTTTTAAATTTTAAAATCTCATATTGATACTTATAACTAATATATTCTTTTACATATTAAGATACCATTTTTAGAATTTTATAATTTAAAAGGTATTTTTTAGGAATTTTTTCTTTTATTTTCAAGGTAATGATTATATAAAGTTCCACACATACAAAATATTTTCTCCATGAAATATATAAGTATAGATAATAGAGACATAAACCTTGGATTTATTTTTGGTGCTCATCACCAATTAATTAACATCAAATGTGAACTGTTCGAATTAGGTTTTTAAGAAATTATATTAATATGGTCTGAATCTAAAATAAAAATAATCTCTAAACTAACCTTTTTTTTTAAAAAAAAAAGTTTTTAATTACAAATCACTAGTTAAAAATTTTAAATATGAACTATTAGAATTATATTTAGACGATATAGGAATCTCACCACTGCAATGATGAAAGCCAATACCGATTCTACTAAGCATCCAATGAATTATGTGTTCCTCCCTTTTGCAACATAAAAGCTACGCTTGTTGTTCATTTAGAATCTTACAATCAAAGTAAGTCATGCGTTTCATCAACGGTTAGAAATGCACTGTTAACTTAGATAAATTTGTGAGTTGATATTCTACTTGCATTCTCCTGGACTTCTTACTCTTCCTATACTATAAAAAAAACTTTTTAAATCAGTTAAAAATAGTATTCTATATCGAACAATAATCGGTATAGAAATAAACAGTTTATAAAGTGTACACTTTTTAAATCGGGCAGTTCACGGTATAGAATGAGTAGAATTTAGTTGAAATCAGGAGTAGAATTTACTAATACCTACACAGGTTACGTAAACAGATTAATCAATTTTTTACACCGGTTGTATTTACACCTGCTGTAGATTAATCAATTTTCTACACTTCAGCATAAAACAATTGGTGTAGATGTTGTAATATTTACATATTATTTCTATACCTGTCAGTATTATTTATCCAGTTTAAATGTATTTTTAAAAAATGACCCCCTTCAATATTTCATTAACCCCATCCCCTTCAAAGAGATACCAGTAGAGACAGAGTTCAAGATAGCAAGGACAAATTTTCAATTGCTCATTACATTATTCATTTAATAAAATTAAAAAAAATAACAATTTAAACAGAAAAATAAAAAAATGTATTCCGGTAATGACAAATACTATTAAGAATGAATGATTTGAACAAAAAAAAAACTCAGCTCAAATATTGCGCAGGCCCTCAATATCTTGTTCAGAAAATGGGTCAGATTGATCAAACATCTAAAACATTAAATTAAAATAAAAGAAACTAAGGTATTACTAAGATATATTAAATTGATAAAAAATATATGAAATCATTAAAAATACAATTTACCTCCTCAGTTAGGTCAGTTATATTTGACAAGATAATATTGATACTGTGTCTAACTATGTAGAAGTCATACAAGTTGCTTTCTTTGGGTTGCCTTTGATTATATAATATTAACATGAACAAAATTATGTGTCATTAGCAAAAAACCACGTGAAGCATAATACTTAACACTTTTATTACTTTCGGTGTGATCCATTTAGGGTTCCTCATCGAGTTGGCTTTCTTAAGACCCATTGCAATTACAAACGTCCTCATAGCCCTATGACCAAAGTTATGAACTTAATAACTCTTTTATTATAAAGACCATATTTAATTTATTACAAATACTATTATTCTGTAAGGAAGAAAACTCACATATTCATAATCTTCTTAGCATCAACTGATGGTTTGTAGAGGAGGGAGCATAAGAAGAAAATTTTATAAGTATGCTTATATAGTATGATCAATTGCCAATGATTGCTATGGAAAATAATTAAACAATAATGAGTATTAATATTAAGCAAATCCAAACCTAGTGTGAAATAAATTGAAATATTATTATTCTTAATCCTACATATATGGTGCGAAGAAACAATCAATATTAGTTTCACTAAACCTCCTTGAAATGTACTGAAGCCTTGAAGATAGGGAAGTCCCTTTCGAATAAATCTGAAATGGGCAAAGGAATCCAAACCAACCTTGTTTGCCCTTGGAAACCAACTCAGTTTGCATGTACCTACAGTTAATGCAAACACGACGTTAGTTAATGAAAACACTCAGGTTGCATGAATTTTGTTATTACATATATTTATATTTAAATTAAACTTATATAAAAAACACTTGGATGCACCCGGAGGTTAGTTCATTCTTAGGAGTGATAACATGTTTCACATATGTATGATCAACAAAGACAGGTGCCCCCGTGTCACCCACAACTGAATCTATAGGCAACATATTCACATGGAACATTTCGTCAGATGATAATCAGATCACACATTGCATGGCACTCAAATTGGGAGGTATGGGAAGTTCACTTGGGGATGACGTGATGTGATTCAAAACAAGATGCTTTGGCCATAATATGAAAGTTCTCTTTGCCTGACTCACAGTCTTCACCTCATCAGTTGAAATTGGGACAAGAGCATCTTCAATTATCATGTCTTCAACTGCAACCCTTAATTGATCGTCCTGAATTTGGATGTGGTGGGCAGTTCCCCTTAAAATATGGATAAAACTATGTGCCACTAACCTTTTGAGAGGATCCTCCACATATAGATCATAAGGTTCAGTATCCTTTGACACCAGCCCGACCATGCAACAAATCCCTTTAGTGCTAGGATAGGCTGCATTTAAGAGCATTTGGGGGGCACTTGGCTCATGTTGCCTTAATGTCATCATAGACAACATTTCTTCCTTGATATTTGCCAATATCTCTTGTAATTGTGCCTCAATTGAAGCTTCTGCCTGTTCCCTAGCCTTTGTCTTAGCCTCTGCCCTCATGGTGGATAACAATTATTCCAACTCTACCCTTGACACATATGGGGAATGTTATAGAGATGCTCCAAAATAATCTCTTATACTGACACCTCCTTCAACTCTCCTGACACGGCCACATGCTCTTACTTGCCCGTGGCAACAATCAAGATATCATTCCTACCATCTGACTTAAAGAAGCCATGGGCTTCTTGTTATTTGAGATCAACCCATAACATATAAAAATCAAACATAAGAAATAATATAATTAGTTTACTAAAACAAAATGATAGAAGTAGTACCTACAATTTTTTTTGCAATCATGCTCGTAAATAATCCACTCCTTTTTTGGTGAGAGTACAACCATTTATCTTCGTGATATACTGGAGATAGGTAAGCAAGAGTAACACTAAGATCGGACTCAATAGCCTCTTCCAGTCTCTTCCTCTTAGCCTATAACAAGTCTCTTTCAGCCTTCACGTAACTCCCTCGAGACATTGTGGGGCAATCATTCTTGAGAGCGTGTTCAATAGCTTTTGCTCTTTTTTCCTACAAGACTTGAAGTAGTTAAAATCAATACACACGAAAGGAAGAAACATGGAAAATGCAAGATTCCTTTTTCATGACATATCAACTCACTATAGTTGTTGTCGTAGTCTGAAGCCTAACAAATTCTTCTCAAGTAGCTTCATCAATGAATTGATACTTGCAGCATGGAGAAGGATAGGTCTGACTATCTTTGTTTCGGCCATGCACATACTGACGAGCTAGTTGTGTCTTGAATGCCCTCTAATGATTAGCACAATAAGACAATGTCTTCTTTTCCAAGACTTCATTGTTGGGAACATCCTAAGTGAGCTGTAATAATTTATATTAAAAGCAAAGTTATCAACAAATAGTTATATTTTTTGATATTGGTATGCATACAATATATAATAATCAGTTCCTATACCTAAATAGAGTCCCAAATTTGATTCTTCATGTGATTATCAACATCATCCTAAGTCTGTATATAGATGTTAGTCTTGTTACGTGCTAGGAGGATGACATAACTCATGTAATTGGTCCTATGTTCACCAATTGGGTTCCAACGTGTGTCAAACTCAATTGGTAGTAATTTTCCTTCCTTCCTGTCTTTTGAAATGTCTTTCAATCGCGTCGCACTTTTGCCCCTCCTTTACTTAGAGTTGCTTAGAGCATCACTATCCTAATTCTGATTACTACTATCCCCCATATTCCTATATATGCAATAACAAAAACAAACATAGTAAATAGAGAAGAACGACTGGCCATAATGAAAGAAATGCAAGCATTTATCGATGAAAGAAGTGCTAGCATTTATTGCAGAAACCTACAAAACCTAGATTAAACGAACACGTCAAAGGTAAACCATGCACATGAGAAAATAAGTGTCTAGAATATGTACATGGCAAAGCACAATGAGAGCGAGAATATAGAAGAATGACTTACCATAGCGAAGTTTGACGAAAACCACAGAGCATGATGAGTGGTGTAATGATAGACGATGTAAAAAATAAGACTGAATAAAACCTGAAAAATGAGAAATGAAGAGACGCACCAAAGGGTGGGCTTCGATAAAGTATTTTCATTAAGACTTTTTATACTGATTAATATTTAAATCCGGTATAAAAATCATATTTTGAATATGAAACGACTAATATTTTGAATTTCAAAAGACTTTCTATACCAGATAACGTATAAATCCGGTGTAAAAAAGGTATTTTTCAGATCACTTTTTACACCAGATAATATGTACAACCGGTTTAAATATTGGAGTTATTTTTTCAAACAAATCATTTTATTAACCTATCACTTGTAAGTTACAACAAAACAATATATGCAATCAGAACAATATACTTGTACTATTATTACATCAAAACAATATATGAAATCACGTACAAATCAATCAAAATCTACTTCATTCAATTTTGGTAAACCTACTGAAAAAGAAGGGGTCTCACAAATTGAATCATCATCATCAATAACCCTTTTTCCTTGGAGAGCAACATACCATCTTTGATTTGTCGAATAAGTGATATAGAATGCTTGCTTTGCTTGGTCTGCCATAATGAAAGGCTAATTCCTAAACTTGTACTATTCAAATCAACCAGTATAAATCTTAACTGATCCACCATAACACCATTGTTTACATTAGCCTACTTGCATTTGAAGACGGGAACTGTGAATTTGGTGTAATCTAACTCCAAATCTCTTTAACAACACCATAATAAGGGATGACTGCTAATTTAGGATTATTTTCTTTTGAACTAGAGAAGTGCATAGCTTCAGCCACTAACATAACACCACTATTCTGCACGCTACTTTTATCATCTAGGGACTTCGTATAAAAGGAATACCCGTTGATATCAAATGAATTCCAACATATCACATTAAATTCAGGACTATATGCTAACCATCTAACTGAATCAGATACACAATCATCATTTTTAACCTTCTGTTTTAACTAATGTGCAAAAGATTTGTTGTGTTCTCTAATTAGCTTTTGCTCTGTCATTCTATTATTTTCTTTCTGGACAAGCTCTTTATGAACAACTATATAGTCTTGAACTTCATCATTATTATTCAAGATGTGTAAGTGTATTTGCTACAATTTATTACGATCAACACTCTTCACTGACATTCCGCGTTGACCCCCTGTTTGGCATAGGGTTTAGGGAGACTAGTAAGTCTTACGTTAGATAGGTAGTGTTGACAAAAATCTATAACTTCTTCAAAAACATATTTTTTAACAATGGATGCCTCGGGCCGATTTGGATTCTTCATGTAACCTTTAAGGATTTTCATGTACCTTTCAAATGGGTACATCCATTGTAAGTATACAAGCCACATAATTTTATTTCTCACCTTAGATGAATGATAGGGTGTACCATGATGTCAAAAAAGCTTGGAAGAAATAGTTTTCAAGTTTACACAAAATAACATAACTCTCGTGCTCCAATTCATCCAACTTTTTAGTCTCAAAGACTTTGCCACATATAGCATTGAAGAATAAGCAAAGTCGGGTTACAATGTGTCTCAAATCATCTTGAAGGATTCCTCGAACAACTATTGGGAGTAATTGTTGCATCAAGACATGACAATTATGAGACTTTTGGCCTACTAATTTCAAATCTTCCATCGACACAATCTTCTTAAGATTAGATGAGTACCCAGAGGGAACTTTGATTCCTTGTAAACATTCACAAATACTTCTTCTCTCATCATTGGGCAAAATATTAATCTCTTCAACACAATAACTCCCCTCATCATCTAGCCTTAGATGTAAATCCTCATGTATTCCCATTTCTTGCAAATCTAATCTTGCTTTCAAAGTGTCTTTGGAACTACCATGTAAGTTGAGAAGTATTCCAACAGTGTTATTACACAAATTTTTCTCCACATGCATAATATTAATACAGTGACTTATCTGAAGATGTTGCCAATACGGAAGCTCAAAGAAGACAGATATTTTTTTCCATATATTTTTCTCACTTCTCTTGGTAGTCTTACTGAAAGTAACATTGATATCTTTCACATTTTCAAAAACTTATTTTCCAGTCAATGGCTCCAGAGCATTTTCAAATTCTTGGCCGCAAATTTTTTTTCTTTAGTTAGCAGTATGGGTGGCATTGTCTTAGAAATTTGCTATAACCTAGGTAGACTACCTTTCTTCCATGATGGAATTGATAATAACAAGTCCCTTACTCACAAATTAGACATGCTTTATGGCCCTTAACACTATACCTTGACAAATTTCCGTATGCAAGAAAGTTATTAATTGTACCTTGGTGTCTTACATATTGGATATTTCTCCTCATATTCAAAATCTTTCCTGTACAATATGAAATCATTTAGGCATATATGAATCTTTCTATACTGCATGCCTAAAGGACATATTATTTTCTTAGTATCAATCATAGTAGCATTTGGGCAACACATTTTCTTTTGAAAATATGTCTTGCAACAACTCAAGCAATTATGAAAAACGTCTAGTACTTTGCCCATGCAGTGCTTCCACACTTACCAATCTTAACACCGCATTCAACATGTATTTTTTGTACCCTAGGTATAATGGTTTTTCTATATCATTGCACATATTACCATATGCATATAACCGCATAAAAGCATATCCTCCAATATCACGAATCCTGTCCTCTACCCGATCTTCAGTATCCATGTCATCATCAAAGGTCTATTCCAACTATTCAGATGCACTCGACCTTTCCATATTTTCACCATGCCATATCCATAATGTGTAACTCTTACAAAACCCCTCACAAATTAGATGAGTGTACATATCTACAGAACTTTGTTTCCTCTCATTCAAACAATTCACACAAGGACAATAAAACCTTCCATTGTCATCATCACCATTTTATTTAGCAAAATCCAAAAACTCCTTTACCCCCTCAGCATACTCAATATTTGTTCCTTTAACATTTATCCAACTACGATTTATATTTGTGAAAGACTAGAAACTAGGAAAATATAAAACAAGAAAACCTAGCTTACAACTAATTATGGGAGAGAATATACCAAGCACAAGTAGAAGAACTCACCAAATGAAATAAGTAAATGATATCAATTAATCCGGCACAAATAACAACAAAAGCTACCGCCAGTGATGCATAAATCTTCAGTTCTCAAGACAAGGAGTTCAAAACAAAACTCACTGGCTGTGAAGGATCGAGAAGACATAAACGCGCGAACAAGTGAAAAATGATAGATAAGAGGCATGAAAGGGGCTTTTGATTAAATTAAAGTGTATTTTGTAAGCAAATCTACACCAGATAAAATGTAACACCGGTGTAGAAATAACTTTTTCTAAATTGGACATTATATTCTACATCGGTGTAAAATAATATAAGTTGAACAACTCTACACCGGATGAAGTGGAAGACCGGCATAGAAATAACTTGTTCTGAACCGGTCATTATATTCTACACCTAACATTGACATGTCCAGTTTCAATCTGTTGCATTTTTTTGTTTTTGAAAAATAAAAGAACATGTCATCAGAATAAGAAACTTCATTTATTTAACTTTACTAATAATTTTATATCAAAAGTATAAAATTTCTAAAACAATATCTATCAAAATATATAATATATTCTCTCTTTTTGTCATCAAGTACAAAAACTAAAATAGGAGGGGCACATAAACGTTGCAAGCTTTCACTCCTTATCAGACTAAAAGGTTTGGGATTCATCAAAGTCAGTAGGATCAACAAGATTTTACAAGCTATCATTCTGTTGATGACGGCAAACTTCTAAACGGAAAGCTCTGAAATTGTCTTTCAGTCTAGTCACTTTTTGAGACGGTTCTTCCACTGAGTCCTCCAGGGCATTGAAGTGCATGTTGAGTTCCTCAAGGCGCTCTATCAGAGTGACAACTAGGGGAGGAGGAGTAAGAACTACAGAGTGAGGGTCGGGATGTTTGTCTTCAAAATCGTCTATATTTCTTTTGTGTGGCAGAGAAGGAGATGTGTATGAGGAAAAAGCCATTGGAGCATTTAGATAGAAGAAAAGAAAAGAAATCAGAGATAAAGTGATAAGACGAAAAGTACTAATCATAGGAATGATATACATATGGTTGAGGAATAAGAATGATTTCAGAAAAGAATATCGAATAATGCAATTGGCCTTATATCATAATGAGTACAATCGTTGGGAATTGAAGAAGTGAAATGAACAGCTTGAGAAGGTATAGAGAAAAAAAGCGGGAAAGTATAGACATAAAATTGAAGAGTCAGAATATAAAGTATATTTAACACCGGTTATATATATTTTATACCTGTTCAATGTAAATTCGGTGTAAATATTTTATTTTATTTGCAAAAATGCTACTAGGCATTTATTCTAAAACTTCTCCGCAAGGTCTGAAGAAGTTAAAAAAAAGAAATGGAAAAGTATAGACAAGAAACTGAAGAATAAGAATATGACACAGCTAATATATACCTATTGATATTAGTATCCGGCGTAGTAATTATATTTTATACCGATTATGTGTACATCCGATATAATTATTTCATCTTATTTACAAAAATACCACCGGTCATTTTTTAAACTGTCTTCACAAGAACCGGTTTAAAAATGATGCTTTAAAAAACATATTTTGTACCAATGTTCCAAACATAATTTCGTCCCATAATCTCTCATAATCAAGATTTAGAAGCGTAATCAAATTCACTCATTTGCTAAAGAATCTTGTTGAATTTGTTTGTACCCTCACTATGTGTTTGTTTTATTTTTTCTTTAAACCCTAGCTAGGATCTGCTCAGCCCCAAGCTGTTGGATCATTATGTTGATTAATTTATAGAGAAGCAAATAAATGTGGGGACTTGTTCATCAAGTTTAAGACGGGAATTTGGATATAAGCAATATTTAAAAAGTTAGACTATACGTTGATCCGAACAAAACAACGGGTCACGATTTGCATAGTTGAACTAACAATATAATAATTAAATAAAAAGTAACATTTTATACAAATATAAATATAAAAAATAAATATAAAATTTTTATATAAAAATAAAACTAATCAAGCTCCCATTGCATATATCTTGAGATTAGATAAACAATATTGAAACGTTATGTCTCAATCATGAAAGAAAGGTTAAAACTAAAAGCAAAAAATCTTTTTACAAGTAACTAGTTTTGGTGCTCATAAGTGAAATTCCCCCATTTAAATACAAATTTAAATGGGGAGAATGAATAAAGGAAGATATGCTACAGTAAATGAGCTCGTTCCAGATCTGTGCTTGAGCTTGATCTTCCCTGTCGCAACTTTGTTTTCAGGGAAACTGTTCCTTCCGAAGACGTAGGCCACTGTTCATTCTCGAAAGAGAACACTGTTAACTCTTTGAAGACCTCGCATTGTTACTGTTTACTCTCTTGTTCCTGTCGTTGATCAATCAATCCGTCGGCCTAGTTTCGTTGTATTTCTGAGGTAATGTCTCTCTTTTTCTCCAGCATCCCTAAAGATGAAAAACTCCTGCCTACCGATGCTGATCGATATACAAAAAAAGTGAAACTTAGGAAAGATCAGAATGAAACCATAGTTATGGAAGACTACGATTGTCCCTTAGAACCTCATGTATCAGTAACCCCAGTACCAGACTATGTTCCTGAAACACTGATGGAGAATATCACACCCACGGTGGTTCAACCCAGTTCGATGAATGTTGATAACCAAACTCCTGGAAATAGTTGTCCATCCTTCAAGGAGAAGCTCCTCATGAACGGACAGAAGAAGAGGTTGTGCTTAGCCAAGGAGACTTAGCTATCGGCATGGCAACATTCCCACGGTAAATTTCTCTGCTCACATTCTTGATGTGCTGAATAAGAGATGGGATTTGCAGTGATTATAAAGCCTTTGGGTCGAACCATAAGTCTCCGTGCCTTACGCACTCAGCTTCAACTTGTATGGAAACCAAAAGGAAAATTTCATGTCTCTGACCTTGATGATGATTGTTTCCTTGTCAAGTTTAAAGATGACTTAGACTTTCAGAGTGCTTTAATTGATGGTCCTTGGGTCATTTTTGGCCATTACCTCATTTATACAGTCGTGGTCTCCATCTTTCAAACTAGAGAATCATGTGATTAATTAGGTTACTGGGTGGGTTCGTCTGCCTCGTCTTCCAGCTAGATACTACCACAATACCATCATTAGATCAATCGGGAAAGTATTTGGTGAAGTTATTCCAGGTGGATTACAATACGGAAACAGGAGACAGGGGTAAGTTCGCTTGCTTGGCTGTTTTTCTTGATCTTACCAACCAAGCCTTTGCTTTATAAGATTCAAGTTGATAATGAGTTAATTTTTGCTGAGTATGAAAATCTTCCGACTATCTGTTTTCATTGTGGAATGTATGGGCACCTGAAACAATCATGTCCGAAAAAGGCGCCCGTCAACTGGGAAGCTTTGTTGGTTACTCCTAATCCTCCTGTGTGTGACAAGCCTTAGGGTTTCCACACGAGTGGCACCACTCCTTGTGGTGAATGGATGCAGGTGTAGAGACGAAAGAGGCCAATTGCAAACAAGACCAGAAATGGTGCATCTCACACCGCTAGAAATATCTCCACTATCACTACAAAAAATTGACTATTAACGACAAAAATCGCCGATGAAAGTTCCAAAGTCACTACTAAATACCTTTAGTGGCGACTCTTAATCGTCGCCAATGAGACTATCACTCATAAACATTGGCGGTGACAATTAAAAGTCGCCGCTGAATGTCAACAATCTGCGGCGACAAAATTGTTGCCACTGAAAGTTGAATCAGCGGCGATATGAACTGTCGCTGACTAAAGTATAATCTGCGGTGACACTATTATATAATCTGCGGCGACTAAAGTAATATTATTGTTTAACTTTTCTCACATTTTTCTCATATTAAAACATGTAATTTAATAATAAAAAATATAATAAAGAACTAAATAAACAAAACTCTAATAATTGATGAATAATTCATATCATCAAATAAAATATCAAATTACTTCAATTACTTAAACATATTCAAAAAGAAAATAAAATTGTTAAATTTATACATAAATATTATATGGAAGGACCAATACTAGGAATAGAAGAAGTAAGATCCTGTGATTGCCCTATCTGTATCAAGGCAGCGAATTGAGTTTGTATTCTTTGCTCTATTAATCTTTGCTCGAATTGCGAACACTCTTCTTCCATCTTCGCACGCTCTGTTGTACACTCTTCTTCTATCTTTACATGCTCTGTCTCCATTTTTTCTCTCTCCTCTTGAAGTGTTTTATCAAACTCTTCCTGCAATTGGGCACGCACACTTTTCACAACTGAACTATCACTAGATTGAGGGCGATTTCTCTTCTTTAAAGGCTCCACTCCATACCCTTTCCCTCTTACATACCCTGACCTCTCGCCAAGAATAGTCGCTAATATTTCTTCAGACGTTATTCGAGCAACTCTCTAAATCTTGGTCTGATTGCTGAGAAAGTTTATGTATACGACTCTACAATAAAAACATATGAAACTATTAGACTAAAAATGAAAGTAAATCAAAATAAAATATAAAACTATAATGCATACATGAATATGTTCAGAGTGTGGGTCAACCCATACTACTTGTCAATCTAATATCTTTCTAGTATGTATTATCTTCCACAACTGGTCAGGAGGAATAAGTTGTCCAGTAGTTGAATCTCTCTATAAAAGAATAACATACAAGAAAAAAATAATATATTTTATAATTAAAAAAGATTAAAAACTTAAATTATAGTGGTGATAGATTAAACTTACTGTAGAATAGTTAATCTCTGCAAATGATCGAGGACCACAAATATGTTTAGTCATTAGTTTTTCTCGATTTATCGTATTTATTGCACTTTTATTCTACAATAAAATTTGGGAACTAATAAGAATTTAATTATTAAAATAAAAAATATAATTTAGTTAAAAGGATAATAAGGTACCTTAAACATGTCACTCTTAAAATATAATAATAACCACTTCCAATCTTGAAAACTAATAGTTTGCGAAGGATCAGCTAATCTATCCCCATCAGTCTTATATTTCTTATAACGAAAGTGTAGATTGGTCTTCCAATTTCTGAATGCATTTTGTAAAATAATTGATATAGCTATATAAAATTTTTCTTTAGTAATTGCATCAGCAGGTTCAAATTTATCCTGAAACAAATAAATATAAACACTTTATACAATAATATAAATAAAGTAAGATAAGTATTAAAAAATGACATAAATAATACCTTTATTTTTAAAATCATATCTTGACCATATTTTTCAAAAATATTCTTCCAGTTTCCTCCACCATCCCTGAAAGAGATTGTTGTTCTAAGAGTTAAACCACAATAATTAGAAAAGTCTCTTGCTTCTGGACCGATTGCTCTTGACCTAGAATATGAAAATTTGACTCGAATCTTTACTCCTTATGCAATCCTCAAATTTACGTTAATAGATTTATAAACTCCTCTACGCTTGTTGATTGCACTAGAAGAGCCTATCATTTATGTCAAATTAGAACAATTAAATGTTACATGCGATGTAAATCAATTATTATAAAATTGAAGTAAACTTACTTGCACTACTATTTTGAGTATGGGGAGTAAGGGGAGAGTTAGCAAGCATTTCCTCAAGTTGTTGTTGTAGTGATCGAGATAAAATAATAAGCCTTGATTGAGGTGTATAGCATGTACCTTGGCTATTTGTGTTGCTATGAGATGTCACAGAAAAACCTTTTCCACCTCGACCTCTCTTTAATACTGACATATTCTATAAAAGTATACATTTTATTTAGGAGGTAACAATCAATCAAATTTTAAATAGCAAGCAATGGAAATTAAAGGGAAAGAACCACTTGAAGTGGAATAAGAAAGTGACATAACTAAAGGGAAAGAACAGACATATATTGATCAAGAGCCTGGGTTATTTGGACACGTCAAAGATGAAACTTGTGAGAAAGGATCTCAAGCAAAGACACAGAAGAGTGTAGTAGAAGGAGAAAAGAAAGTCAAAGCATTTGAAGCAACAGTAAATGAAGAGAAAGGCAAAACCTATGACAGTGAAGAAGGAAATCCTCAAGAATCTCAAGTACCAAATAAGCAAGATTCTGATGTTAAACTATTGAGAATCTCACAACTAGAGTCCCCATTAGGTCTTCATCAGCTCCCAAGAAGAAAAAGAGCAAAGAGAAAGACAATTCAAAGAAAATGATGAAGAGAGAAAAAAGTTGCATGGTCCTTTGTTGGTTGCTTAGTATGGTTAAATTATCTACTCATTATGGCATCAAAATTTGATAGTAACAAGTATGTGAAGGAGAAATTAAAGAGGTGACCAACCACACATGACATGTTATTGTTTCACTTTCTTGCGTGAACAAAGGAAAGGTTCAAATTTAGTGGTTCAAAGTGAAGAAGATGGAAACAATTGATTTTGATAGGGGTCCTTTAGCAACTACTACAAAATAGAGCTATGCCATTGTCTTATTATATCAGTTAAGAGGATTCAATTATTGCTTGCTGATGATTTTTGCAAAATAGGTGAGAGTGGTTTTTATGGATTTCTTTATACTCTTTGACTTACTCTTTCTCTTATATGTTGACTCTCTCTTCCTCCTTCCATTGTTTTTTCAAGCCTTGATGATCTTTCACTATTTTTTTTCTCGCCTTCGTCACCAGATAATTAATAAACTAGAGATGCTTACCAAAATTTCCTGGGGGTTGTTTATGGTTCTAGAATTGAGTCATTTAGTAAGGCCTACAGCGTATCTTCCCAAGTTTTTACATTTTACATATATGATATTTTATTATTAGCATCCTAATTTAATATTTATACATGTAAAATTAATGGCAACAATGAAATGTATGATTCTAGCTTTGAGTAAAAAAATCCTCGGCAATTCTAATCTGATAAGCACATAAATACATGATCAAATCAAATATCACTGTGTAAGAACTGGAAAACCACCAAGAATAAATTCTAATATGATAAGCACATAAATTCATCGGCCAAACCCTCTAAAAGAAAACCACCAAGACTAAAAGCTCCTAAATCCTACCTAGATAAAACATCTATATATTCCTAACATAATGAACTGGAGAACCCAGAAGAATCAGGGAGGCAAGTGTGAGGAGAATATTTTATCGTCTAACTAGTATGAAGCAATCGTAAAGTGGATTGAATCAAATTGTTAAGCTTGCCTCTCAACCCCAGCGTCCAACGATTTTGGCTCAGTTTGAAGCAAAAAAACTCAAATACTTACTCATTTTCACTTAATCAACCAAAAGATACTCAAAATCTTGACTTTAATCGGTGACCCACCCCATAATCGAAAGAAAACATAGGAGATAGATTGAAGACAGAGTCAGAGAACTCACCTCAGATGGCCGACGACGTCACAAGCTCGATCTCTTACCTCCAGTCACTCCTCCAATGTCACAATCCTCTGGTTCTTCCCTTGTGCTCTCCCTCTCTCTCCTGCTCTCGATGTTTTGTGTGTTCTGTGAAGCAAAAGTCAACGATGAGGAATGATGAGGAACAATGAGGAATAAAGAAGAGAAGGAGAAACCTAACGAAATATTAAAATGCATCAGTAACGATAAAACAAAGTCGCCACTGAAAGTATACCTTCAGCAGTGACATTGTTGTTGCCGCAAAAACTCATGATTTAAAGTCTCCGCTGAAAGTCTTACTTTAACCTAATAATTTTTAGAAATAATTCTCTTAAACAAATAATGATATGTTTCCTCCAATAGCTTCTTCAACTCATTAGAGATTTTTTATAAAATTTTCTAGGCAAATGATAATATCTAATTATTTTTCTTGAATTTTCTAAGAAAATAGGCTATTAATTACTGAAAAGTGTACATATACTATAACCTTCTGCGGCGATAATTAGTGTCACTGCCAAAAAGTGTCACCAAAATTTTTTATTTTTAAGATTCTGCGGCTACAATTTGTGTTGCCGCTGAAACTTACTTTAAGCGGCGACAAAGTAATGTCACCAGTGAAAGTCTTACTTTCAGCGGTGACTTTATTGTCGCTGCAAAAACTCAGGACTTTCAGCGGCGACACTGAAAGTTGCTGCTAAAAAGTCATTGCCTAATCCATAATTTTTTGTAGTGTATATCAAGGTTTGAGGTTTTGAATGATGCCGAAGGTATTCTAGAGAATAGGCACAATGTGTATGACATTGTAAGGTAACAACAAATAGTGGCACGTATGGCCCAAGATGAAGAGGAAAAAAACAAAAAGTTACCAAGAGTATGAGCCAATATTTGGATAGAAAGATAAAACCCACACTACAATTAATAAAGATTGTATTTTTGAATCTGCATCTTTCATAGCATATAAAATGCTCACACATCTAGACAACAATAACAACACTGCCATCATCATTCATGATGTTAGAAACCCATAAAGTCAACATGAAAATTCATCTACTCATCAGGAAAGTACTCAATTTCCTCATGTTTTAGGATAACAATTACAACAGCCCAAGCCACACGATCCAATTGCTAAAAGTAGAAGAGTGAAAATCTCAACTGGGCTTACCGTACATAACCTAGGTGTCAAGCCTAATGAGCAAGAACATGGATTTTCTATCAAAGCTATGTAAGACATAGCTAGAGGCTTATCAAATAAAGTACAAGAAGATGCAAACGCAATGCTTGTTGAGGGAGTAGAATTTTCTACCAACGGGAGTTAGTCCAAATCGTAAGCAGCTGGGTATCGCTTAAGCGAGGTCTCAAGTTCGAGCCTTGGCATATGCAAAAAATCTCCGTTGGGAGACTCATCCACCATAGCCAGGTGCGTGAGGGTCAGATCCGGATATAGTCAAGGCAAAGTTCAGGTGAACCAGATGGGCAACCAAAAAAAGAATTTTCTCCTTACCCCTCTAGTTAATTGTGTCCATTATTACTTGGAATTGTCAAAGAGCTTCACACAGGAGGTTCCCTATAGTTTTTAAATCTTTTGTTCATAATTACAAACCTGACATTTTTGTTGTTTTAGAACCTCTTATTTCAGGTGTTAAAGCGGATAAAATTATTAAAAAATTAAACTTCCATCATTCTCATCGTGTGGAGGCTTCAGGTTTCTCTAGCAAAATTTGGATTTTATGGACAGATAAAATAAAGCTGAATGTCCTTGTTAATCGTCTTCAGTTTATTCATATGAAGGTAACATTTATAGCTGAACGAACAAGCTTCTTTTTCTCTACTGTGTATGGCAGCCCTCATCTAGGCCCTCAAAAATATCTTTAAGAGGATCTTTCTCACTTTGGATCCTCCAATCAGCCTTAGTTGTTAGCAGGAGATTTTAATTCAACCACCGAAGCATCAGAAAGAAGTGAAGGATCAGGGAGGATAAACAATGGGTATAGTCTCTTCAAGTCTTTTATTCATAGTAATGGTCTAATTGATATGGGTTTTCAAGGACCCAAGTATACTTAGAGGCATGGCACTTTACTTGTTAGACTTGATCGTGCTTTATGTAATCCGACATGGTTTGATCTTTTCTAGAATAGTTGGGTCTCTCATTTGAGAAAAATTCTATTTGATCATAGGCCCATCAAAATAAGATGGGCTTTAATTCAAGGCCCACATCATCAGATAAACCTTTCAAATTCCTTGCTTTATGGCTTTCCCATCTTGGTTTCTCAGATTTAGTCAAGCAGGCGTGTGCTCTAAATGTGAACTTAGTTGACAGGATCATCCTTTTCACCTTACTAGCCCAATATTGGAACTTGACAACTTTTGGCTTAATAGGGGAAATGTAAAAGTGTACTGCTTCAACGTCTCAGAGGCATTTAGAAAAGTCTTGAGTCTCACCCCTTTTTCTCTTTTTTAATTGAGCTTGAACAATCTCTCATAGTGGAATTTGAAGATATCTGTCTACAAGAGGAGCTTCTTTAAGTTCAAAAATAAAACTCAGAATGGCCCTGCCAAGAGTATCAAAATACATCATACTTTCATACCAAAGCACTTATATAAAAGAGACACAGTAGGTCTCAACTCAAAAATGACCAAGGCATTTGAATCAAAGATGAGAACCAACTTTTAGAACTCGCTCGAGAATTTTTGTCAATCTTTACTCTCTAGAAGATCCTTAATTTCATCCGCTATCTATAAAAGGTATGTTTGCTCCTATATCTGGTTTGGATGTTGAGACTATTCAAGGAATGATTTCTCTTGATGAAGTTAAGAGTGCAGTTTTTGATATGAAGCCACTTAAGTCCCTAGGAATTGATAGATTGCATGCATTATTCTTTCAAAGTAGTTGGCAGATCTTGGGACCAAAAATACACGAGTTAATTGTTGATCTTTGGTTTAGAACTCTGCTTGAACTAACTCTTAATTATACAATTATTTCCTTCATCCCCAAAGTTGGTATACTTAAGCCCATCAAAGATTTTTGGCCTATAAGTTTGTGTTCTATAATATACAAGACTATCACTAACATTGTGGTTAACCAACTCACAGGTATCCTTCCTAATCTTATTGGTCCTTACCGATCAAGCTTCATTAAAGGTAGAAGTATCATTGATAACATTATTATAGCTCAGGAGGTTATTCATTCGATGAGGAAGAAACAAGGGAGAAGTGGCTAGCTTGCTATTAAAGTAGATTTGGAAAAGGCTTTTGATAGATTACAATGAGATTTTATTAGATACTTTGGAGGATGTACAACTCCAGCAAATTATAATACGATTAATTATGGAATGTATCGCATCCCTAAGTATGAAAATTTTATGGAAGGGGAAACCTTATGCTTCTTTTAAGCCTAATCGGGGTATTAGGCAAGGAGATCCATTATCTCCTTACATTTTTGTGTTATGTATGGAGAGACTTTCACAAGCCATCTCACATGAATTTCATTTGGTGCATGGAAGACTATTAAAATGGGACAACGGGTGCACCTCTTTCTTATCTCTTTTTTGCTAATGACTTGATCATTTTTGGACATGCAAATGACACTTTAGTCCAAGTAATTCAGCAAGTTATTTCCAATTTTTGTCATTCTTCATAATACAAGACAAGTTAATATAAAACAAAAGTTTATTTCTTACGGAATGTTTGTTCTTCTACTAAGTATAATATTTCTAACAAGTTAGGATACCAACAAACACATTCTTTTGGGAAATATCTTGGAGTCCCTTTGATTACTAGTAGAGTTTCCCCCTAAACTTATAAATATATCTTGGACAGGAGTTAGACTAAACTTGCAGGTTGGAAAAGTCGTTATCTATCTCTTGTTGGTCGTATCACTCTTGCCAAGTCTATGATATCCTCCATTCCATTTTATGCAATGCAGAGCACTTTCTTCACTACTAATTTTTGTATTGAAATTGAAAAAATTATTCATAAATTTATTTGGGGATACTCTATTGATCAATAAGAAGTTAATATTGTTAAGTGGGCAGACCCCTGTCAACCATTGGAAAATTATGGTTATGGTTTACTTTTCATTGAATCTCAGAATAAAGTTTTTCTTTCAAAGCTTATCTTTAGACTTGTATCTCAGCCTAATTTATTATGGGTTAATGTCCTAAGTCGTAAATATTGCATGAACATTAAATCAAATTCTATTACTAAGCCTCATTGTTCTTATCTGTGAAGAATTTATCAAAGCTTGACAAGATACATATTGGCCTACTAAATGAAAGTCTAGGGATGGTAGCTTAATTAGATTTTAGTCGGATTTCCGGGTCACTGATCTTGGCCCTTTGAAGCATCTTGCTTATGCAAGCATCCCTGAAGAATATCTTTATAGCCCAATAACTGATTACATTGATATTAATGGTTCTTGGAAATGGCATCTTTTTAATCATCTCTTGCCTCATAATGTTTTACAGGATATAACTCTAATTCATCTGGACATATCGCCGCAACCTCCACTCTATTTTTTGCATCTAACCTCTTTATGTATTTTTACTGTCAAATTTGTATATCAAGCTATATAATCTTTCAATTGGAACAATGTCGATAAAGTTTGAAAATAAATATGGAAGTTACCATTGGCACATCGTGTTAGAACCTTTATGTGACTCTTATTCAAACATAAGCTTCTTACAAACAAGGAAATGTATAGAAGCAAACTGACAGCTCATTTGACTTGTGAGCTTTGTCATGGGGAATTGAGGATATTGATCACATCTCTAAATTTTGTCATTTGACTTCTAGTGTTTGGAAAAAAATCATCCCTCGAGATCTTTGCATTAATTTTCTTGGACAAGATACTGTTCAGTGGCTAAAGAAATTATTTTAACTAAGCAACTACATGTTTATTAGAAAATTGGCATAAACATTATTTGTTGGAAATTGTGGGAGGCTAGAAATAGACAAATTTTTGCAGATGAAGCATATTCTCTTGACATAATTTTATCACAAGTCAGAGCTATTATTAGTCACACTTTGAATAGCTTTAACATTTATACACTGCTTTTATAGAGCTTTTCTTTTCATATGTGGTATGTATAGTTCTACTTTGGTTGTTTAGTTTATAACGATCTAATTTATTTTTGTAACCACAGTATTCCTCCGTTACTTTAAGTAAGGGCATCTAATAAATTCTAGAGGTACTGTCCTCTTTTTCCAAAAAAAAAAACAAATTTAATAGTTCAAATTTAAAATTCTCAACTAATGAATTTTAAACAAAAAATTATTTTTTAAAAACTAATAATTAAGAGATCTTCTTTATTTTAGATTCTATATATATTAAAATATTTTTTTAAAAAAATAAAAGTAAAAAAATTAATATGTTGATAAGCTCTTACTATTCATCAATCACACTGAAACTCCGGAACACAAAAGTTCTATTAGGTGATTGTGTGGTTACTTGGCACTTTTTTCTCAGTTTGTGAAAAAAACGGTAATATCTCCTCTAGGAATTAAAATTAAGATATAGAGAGATTTAACAAGGTTTTATAGTACTAGACTAATTTTATGTTAATACAATTTCAATATTTTACAATTGAATATAATAATTGACTAATTTAAAGAGATTAAAGAAATTAAATAAATAATTTTAAAGTATTTATATTGATATTTTTTTTTTAAACTAATTTGTCCGACACTAATATATAATATAATACTCTCTTCAATCTAATATATAAGGTGTTGTTAACTAATTCACATCGATAAAAAACACTTAGTTAAGTTATTTAATATATTTTAAATTAATAAAATTTGCCTATTTTACCTTTATTAAAGAGTATAATTTTTAAATATGCATGGATTATCTGTCATATATCTCTTTCATAAAAGGTAAAAGTGGACTAACGTTTTCTTCTATAATACTTCTTATATATTAGATAATAGAGAATAATACTTAACATGTGTTATAATTATGTTATTTATTTAATTTTTTTAATCTCTTTAAATTAATAAATTGAGTCTTATATTAAAAAATTAATTAAAGTATATTATTTAAATGTAGTATAAAATATCTTGCATTCAAAACATAAGAGACACACATGATTATAGAATGTGTTTTCAAATATTTCTTCACACAGTTCATAGTTCATTGTTGCTTCATAGATCGGTTATTCAGATTATAGCCAATAAGGCAAGCATTTTCCTTCCCTCGAATCTCATATCCTAGTTATTTTTGAAAACGTAAGATACTTTTTTTTTGCCTAACAAAAAAGTAAGATATTGTATTTAGCTCTATATTATGGGTCCTACATCATCGGAAACCTTACAAAAGAAGTGAGGTTTATAAATTAATTTAATGAGTTTTCTTACACAATAACTTAGTCTTTTAAGATGAACTTGCCACATCATTTATTCTCTTAATAATTAAATTGACATTCTCCTTGTACAATAATTGAAGGATAACGTTCTCAGAACAAATGAAAATAAAAGGAACATTTGTGTGTGTTTGGAATTGGGGGATATAATTAATCTGAACCGTTCAATTTGAAGTTAATAAGAGGGTCCATATTTTTTTAAGGTTAAATAAGAGGGTTAGTGTTTTATGTGAACGTATGTGAACGTTTAATGGGAAAATTTTATTAAAAGACGCAACATAATTTCCATTTACCCCAAAACAATTATGAAATTAACTTATAGACCTTGTTTTACATTATATTAACTAATGCGTTCTAGTTAATTACCTATTTTTAGTTGTTCGAATGCGTATTTCCACTTGTTCTTTGAGATATTGGCACCCTCCATCAAAACTTGTGAATCTATAAAATAAGAATTGTTAATTTTTTTTATGTATATTTCTAACATTATGCGGTTTTCATGAACCCTGTATGTTCAGAGATTTGACATATGTAGTTTTGTTTAGGGGATAAGATTTTCAAATGCTGTCATTTGTTAATTAGTGGCGTTTGTCATTTGAGGCTATTCACTAACAAAAACTATCTTTGTTCCTTAACATAAGATTTATATATATAACTAATAAAGATAAATTAAAAAATTATTTATATTAATTATTTATAATAAATATAATTTAGTTTTCCTAAAATACTATTATTATGGAATATTTTGCCGAAGACATCACAAAATTAAAGGGACAAAATAAATTAATATCTTATATTAATAATTAAATCTATAGATTAATATCTTATATTAAAAATTAAATTAAATTTTTTAATTATATTTTATATTAAAATCTGAAGTGAGTAGTAATTAGACCATGATCTGTGACAATTCTTTCAGTACATAAATATTCAATAGAATAAAAGAACGAGATACTACTGACATTCAGTTTTAGTTATTAAAAATCCTCGAGATCGTAAAACTCTCAACTCTGACTTGATGATGAGTTCATCATCAATGGATTCTGGTCAGGCGATATATTATGAGGATCGGACTTATTGATGCGCATATGCTAAAGGATTGTTTCCATGGTTTGATTTTGAATACCTTTCCCTTTTATTTTCCTGATTATTTTTTTTTATATATATAGAAAGGATGGCTGAGCCCGAAAAATTAAAAAGTAACTCTAAATAAAGGGGATTAAATCGTATACAATCTTTTTTTTTTATCCAATCTGTTCTCTCTTGATTATTGATGATATAAAATTATCTTCTATTCTCTTGATTAATTATATCCAGTATGTTGGACTTTTGATCTCTGTCTTTAATGTTCTAGATTATTTGATTAAGAGATAGGAAACCCTCCCGATCAATATGGAGAATAAATCAATATTAATTTCCCTAATTGTTAATTGAGAGGTAAATAAAATATAGTTTAAAGTTATTGCACTCTTTTAATTAGTGGCATCTTGACCTATAATAGGATGTGCCTCCCTCATTTATTCTTTACCCTATTTAGTATCTATTGAGCCTTTTTTTTAATATCTCTCTTTCTTACTATAAAGATTTGAGATTCATGATAGTAGTAATTAATCAATAATCTTGTTAATTAATTTATTATATTTTAAATTTTTAAATATAATAATAATTCATAATAATAAATAATTAATTATAATCTATTTTCTCATGGAGAAATCTCTAAATTTTTTAAAAAATAAAAATTATTATAACAATAAGATTGAAAAAAAGTCAATGTGTTAATTTACTAAACTTTTGCAGTAAAATACATCGAACTTTTACCTATTTATTCTAAATTACAAAAATCTCCCATTTATTTTAAAAATATATATGAACCTTTTTTAAAATCAAAACATATATTGCATATATCTCTTTTTAGTTTTAAAATTCAACTTCCATTCACTAAACCGTTAGTTCACTGTTAAATCAAAATATTGACTCCTCATTTTAACCAAAATGCCCCTTCTCGTCATATATATAAATATATATATAACTTAATAATTATTTAATCACATATTTCTTTTTAAATTAAAAAATAATTTTAATATATATTATAATTTTTTGGTCAGACTTTTAAATTGATTTCCAAATTAGAAAATTTAATTAATTTTATAATCATAAATTTTTATTTTTCTTTAAATTTAATTTTTTTGATCTTGTTTATTTATTAAAACTTACTACTTATAATATAATATTTTAAATGCATAAGTTGAACAAAATGTTTTACAATTATATATATGTTTGTGTATTTTTCAATTAAATTATAAAATGACATGATTTTGAGATCCTTATATTAATATATTATAATTCAAAATTTTTAAATATTTTTCTTTAAACATATGTGTAACATCCCTATTTTTATTTTATAATTTAAGTAGTATTAGGAGAAATTAATTTTTAGTAGATGAAATTTTAATTTAATTATATAAGTTAAAATAGTTTATTTAAAGTATAAAACAAAATATTATTTATATTAAAAGTAAGAAGAAGAAGAAAAAATAAGAAAAAGACAAGAAGAAGAAAAAGCATATCTAAGGAATATATATATATATATATGTATATGTATATATATATATTATAGCAGCAAAAAAAAAACAAGAAGAAGAAGAAAGTAGACAGACGTGGTAGAAAGGAAAAAGTTAAAAAAAAATAAATGAAAAGGAAAAAGAAGAAAAACAAGAAGCAGCACAATTTCTTTAAAAATATATATAATATAATATAATATTAAAAAATTATAGTGGGGCCCACACATATTTTTGATAAAATTCAAACACATTTCCAAACATAACCCGCGGCTTCTTCTTCTTCCTGCGCGACGTCCAGCTGCTCCAATATCTGCCTGAACGGATCTATTGTAGCTCCGGTTAGTTCTCATTAAATCTTTTAACTATCATAATTATCTCTTAATTATTTTTCTATACTAAGAGAGCTCTTTAGAAATATAATTTTTATTAAGAACAAAGAATTTTGAGGATTAGGGTTTTGAACAAGTGTAGATTTTCAACAAATGAGAACCATAGAATTGTAGAGGTAAGTGAATACTTGTATTTAATCGGTTTAAAATTTGTCTATTTGCAATATTTAAGAGGTTTAGAGTTAAGGTTTAAATGTTAGAGAGTAGAGATGATTTAATATGAAAATTTTATTGATTTAATTTGAGTTTAATGATTGGGTTATGTTTATTGGAGGTAAAATTGATATTTAATCGGTTTAGATTGTGTCTAGAGCTTGTAAATTAAAAATGGGTAGTTTTGTTGAAACCCTAGATTAGATAAATTGGGAATTTTGATTAAATTGAATAATTATAGGTTAATTGATGGTGCAAATAAGTTATTGAAATTTAGGAATGATGTGACTTAATATTGAAATGAATATTTAGATATTGTGAGTGAGATTTGAAAATTAAAAGTAAAAAGTAGGAACTTTAAATTTATGTAATTAAATTGATTATTTGTTTAGCAATTTGATTGGTGATGAAACTCAATGTTTAGTATATTGAATGGTAATTATAAATTAAGGGATTTGAGTATTTTATATAATTGGAGGATTTAGTAGTTAATTTAAGTAAATTAAAGTTAGAGTTTGATTGAAAATTATGAATTGTGCTTTTGAGGTTGATTATGAAATGTGAACATTGAAAAATTTAGGTAAAACTTTAAGGTTGTAAATTTGGGAATTTTGGATTGTTTGAGGAGTTTGATGTTAAATGAGAATTTATATGAGTAGAATAAAGTTAAGACAATATAAGATTATCATTAGAATGAAAATTTGAGAAATCGCTTGAATTATAGTTATTTTTCTTTAGATTAAAGTGGGCAAATTATGGGATTTTATGATGGTTTGGTGAAAAATTTAAAGTTATAAAGTTATTGGATGATAGAGTTGTGATTGTGATAAATAAATTAAGTTATGGTATTGAGTTAAGAATTTATAAATAAAATAGAATTAGAAGATAAAACTAAATATTTATTTAAAAGTATATGTTATGTTCAATTAATAACTTATTGACGCACATTTAACAAATGATATAGATTGACTAGTGAACTGTGAATTAAGCATGGGGCTCCTCATTTATGGTACTTTTATTAGCTTTGGCGAGAGGTAACCACTTTCCACTCATTGTGTTTGCTAATATGATGTTTGTGAGTGATTTGATATATATAAATCTACTGATGATGATATGATTATATTGAGAAAATTTTATTGAAAATTTGTCTTGTGGGATTTGGAAAGTTTAAATAGAGATTAAAAACTTGTTATATCTTGAGATTGGAATTTGAAGAAAGTTATTATTTTGAGTAAAACTCTATTATGTCATTTATTGATGTTATTGATTATTGAACTATTGAGATTTTGATTATTATGAATATCTTGAGAATTATGCATTGGGGATTAGTGATGATGGAGTTGTATTTCTACCACGTGGTATAGCCTCCATTGGAGCTCGATGGTTGGCTTTTGTCCCACCAGTTTACCGAGGGGCTGCGATACCCCCACCAGTTTACCGAGGGGGAATGAACCCATGGTCCAGTCTTGTGCTCTGTGGATTTTGGCCAATCCATAACACTTGACCGGTTAGCTTTTTGAGTGGCCATTCATATGGTAGTTATCACTAGCCCATGGGTTCGGTCGGCAGGTATAAGGCGGTTCGGTTGGTTTGATGGGAGGAACTGTGTTGATATTTTGATTTGATCATATTATGATGTATTATTTTCTATCTCGTGTATTTTATTAACTGTCCCACCTGACACCTCACGAGCACATGTTAGTATGCATGATGAGTAGGATTGTTGGTTACTGAGACATTTATCTCACCTCGTGGTTATTAACATTTTTCAGGTGATAGTTTTGCGCTATGACATCAGGGAAGGCTTCAGAGGCTTGAGTTGTGCTATATTGATTGTATAGCCTCTTCCTCTTGATTTATGTGTGAAATATTTATATATTGCCACAGTAAGCTCATGTTACATATCCTGATATGATGTGATATTTTATTTGGATTTGATGCTGGGAATGCGTGCTGGTAGTGGGTTTAAGGCCCTAGACTGCTGCTTGTGATTTGTTGATTGTGGATCCACTATTTAAAATGTGAGATATTGATAATTGATTTATGAATGAGGATTTTACCAGATCTTGGTTGTGAAGTGAGCTTATGTAATGTTATTTGTGAGTTTGATGCCCAAAGGCAAATTCGAGATGATTGTGAGGATAACTGTGATGATAGGATTAATAGAGTGTTTGAACCCTATAACCATGTTAGTGGGGTCGAATCCTTTCTAATATGGTTTTATATGCAATTATTGTGTAAAGTTTTTATATCCATGATAGTACATTTATATAAGTTTTACTCTTTTCTATCATGGATAACATTTTTTAAAATAGTTGAACTCTTTTAACCATGATAGCGCTTGGGGGTAACTTTATCTTTTTCTATCATGGTTAATTATTTAGAAGTAAAGTTTTCTTTCTTTAGCCATGATAAATTTCAAATGGTTATTAAAATTTATTTCTATCATGGTTAGTTTGTAACTCATTTTGATAAAAATGATTTAAGGTAATTAATTATTGTTATTTGAAGGAGAATTTTACAATATGTTTGTTAAAGAAAATACTCAAATCTTTACAAGTTGTTAATCTTTTCACATAAATAGAAAAATACTTAAATTGTGTCTAAATTTAGTAAAAATATTAAACAGATCATTAATAAATATTAATGTTAAAAGATAAATTAGGGATTTGGTATAATGAGGGGTAAATTGGTAAACAAGATTGATTCCAATATGATTTTTAATTAAAAATATACTTCAATAATTATTTTAAAATCTTCTTTAACAATAATAATAATTTGTACTAAAATGTATGTTTTTAAAAATAGATGGATGTTGTATAATTAAGACAAAATAGAAATGTGGTTAAAGTAGTTCGCTCAACTTTTTTTATTAAATTTTTTAAAGAAATTAAATTTTCTTCTACATTTACAACATATGAAAATAAAATAAATTAATTCACTTGATACACATAATCACAGAAATTTTCTTTCTTACTCAGATCGATTTTTTCTCCATTAAAATTGCATTTTGAAATATGTTTTGAGGCAATTATTACAATGACAATATATAATTATTCAAAAACAAAAAGATATCTGTTATTTCTTATGCGGTTTCAAGGACAAATATAATTTTCTCATATTTTATCTAGAGGCTTTAAAAACAACCTTATGGATTGTGTCTCCTTTGTTTGTGATGCTTTGGGGACGATTTTAACCGATTAAAATTTGGGGCTTTGAGAAGAAATCACCAATGAAGTAAATAGAAGCAAAGTACTAAGTTTTAGAACAAGTAATCTAACTTGAATCATGAAGATTGGCTGTTGCATGCGCTTGCTCTGTTTTAGGGTAATGTTTTTTTTTTTATATATATAAACAGAGGCTCCTTTTTCTGAGTTATGAAGCTTTGGATTTTCTTAGCTGAGTATATTGGGTTGCATCATTTTCAAATCTGAAAAAAAAATAATACTAAGAAAGGAATTGTTGTTTGAAGTTAGGAGTTAGTATGTTGAGTTTTTCAAAAAAGAAGACAAGACAAAAGAAATAAATATTGAATATTCATTGAATAATACTCCAATTCCTTAATTCTGTACAGTAACATGTCTGTATATATATAGCTCCCTACGTATACACAAAGAAGGATCTAGAATTCAAAACATGTGAGCTTCTCGTGCTTGAGGGAGATATTTTTGCTTTGCTATTTTGTGCTTCAAAAAGTTTAAATATATATATAATTAGAATGTGTTGTATTGACGTTTTAGATTCCAAATGAAACTCAGGGTGTTTATTATGTGCTCAGAGGGTCTAAATTCATTATGATATGGATATATGGTGAGTGTTAGTTTGCAATGCTTTCCTGATGGAATGGTTTAGATTTTCTTCTTCTTTATTTGGGCCTACACTTTAAAGTTCTAAACTGTTAGATAATTGATTTCATCAACTTCAAAGGGTGCCAAGTAAACGCAGGGGAAAAATGCAAGACATGGAGTGATTTGGCAAGAACAAAATGCTGCTATTACTTTCCTCTTTTGCTTCTTGATCTTTGCTCTACTCTCCTCTCTTTCTGTGTCATTTAGTGATCTCATCAAATCAGAACGAAGATGTTTCTTACAAGGTGAACCCCATTTTTCTCTTTGTTGCAAGATGCTCCCACGCCTGTATGTACAAGATGATATGAAGCTTCTTCTGAAACCGGTTGAGTCTTTTGCTTATTGTGTTTGGATGTGAGAAAGGACCGAGGATGATCTAGTAGTTAATACGTTTTCTCCTGAAGGCCGGCTATTTAAGGTTGAATATGCTATGGAGGCCATCAAGGTATGGTGCTCTTCACAGTCATATCTCATTTCATTTTTATTCTTTATTTCCATGGTTAGGACATGTTCTTTCTATTTGATCAACCCCTCAGTTTTATATATGAATCATATTTCATAGTTTGGAACTTTTTGGCTTATAACGGAGACAGGGGAAGCTAGACATATTTCATGCTTCCCATATCTGCTATTTGTTCTTTTTGGAACTGGTACAGCTAATTGGCAGTGAGCGATTTATTATTTGTTTTCCACTGTTTTGTTTCTTCTGATTTTTTATTGGCATAATAATATACATTAATTGTAAATTATAATTGGCTTTGTTGGCTGCAGCTGAGATCAACTGCAATTGGGTTGAAGAAAAAGGAAGGTGTTGTCCTTGCACTTGAAAAGCGTATCACTTCACCACTGTTGGTGTGTTTATTTACCAAATTGCATTGTTGTAAAGTGTCATTGGCTAAAAACATTTTTAAGAAATGCGATGGAGCAGGTAATGAGTAGTATATATGCAAGAAAATTGTGTGTTGAGATTTGAGGCCGATTTACTTGATGAAAATTGTACTTCGGGGGTCATCCTGTTGGTTTTGGGTTTGAATCATAATTTATTTTACTAATATATTCCTTTGAAGATTATTTTACTTATGGTTCTATTGTGATATTAATAATATGCATTAACCAAATTGTATTTGGACCATGACATTGAATACTTCTAACCTTGGTTTACTAGTTCCACCACCAGTCTCGTAAGCATCAGAACCACTTCACTGGCTGCTAAATATCCCAAATCCACCCGATGCAGCTCCAGCAAATCCACCTGCTGAAGAAACAGTAGCAAAACCACCACCAGCAGGCCTAGCACCAGAGGAGGTATTCCCAGCAAAACCACCAAAGCTTCCCAAGTTAGGTTCGGCGGTGTTGCTCATCTCAAGACCCTCTTCCTCCATCTCATCCTCATGCGTGATTGCGGCATCTAAATTTGCAGTTTTCCCACTAGTAACAATAGAAGTGGGAAAAATTGAAAACTGCATAGGTGCATCAGCACGCTATTCTGGCTGAGCAACTGAGATAATGCTGGATACAGAACATGTAACATTGTTGGGTTAAAGTGTAACTTTATCTGGAAGTTTCTACTCATGAGTATTTGGGAGCAATGTCATTTCTGAAATTTATAAAATGTAGCAATGTCATCTTATCTGTTAAAAAAGTTAATTTTGACTGTTAAATGGACCCTTTTGACTCAGTTACGCTGATGTGGCTCTGATCTAGAAAAACTATTATTAAAAAAAACTGAATGTTGGGAAGATGAAGATTATCAAGAACCCATCTCTGCCAGTCCCATATTTACAGGATCTACATGTGAGATATTTATTATAATATAACCTATTTAGATATTGATTAGGATAATTAATAAATATTTTTTAGTATAGCCCGTAGTCATTGGGCCCAGTCTAAGGCGGGTTGTTGACTCAGTTTATTAAGGTTAATTTTCTAATGGTGAAAATTAACCATTCATTTTTATCGTGCGATAGTTTTCTGAGTCCAAAGCGATAACCTAGTTTCTCAACTCACTCCTGAAGGTTCCCCACTAGTGATGGTAGTACATAAGTTGTTATCACTGTGCCTAATCACCAGCTGGAAGAACCTCTTATTTATCTGACAGTATTATCTGATTGATAGGTATTTGATGTGAGTTCCAGTTCTTCTCAAATTAATCAAGCTAATGGCGAGAGGTAACTTTAAGTCTTCCGCTATATCTCATATATGTTTTATACTTATGTATGACATATTCTAGATTGATTATATTGTGTTTGAGATGTTTATATTTTAACATGTGGTATCAGAATTTTATTTTTGATCCTTTGAGCATTTGTTATTGTGTTTCAATGGCGAGAGAGTCACAGGAAATTGGAGTTTTGCTGTGAGAGTCACCTGGTGAAGTCACCGTCGCGCCTCCAGATCCAAAATACCCATCGTGTTCTGGTTCCTCCTCGACAGATTCAAGGTGATAGGAGTGCTAGCTACTATTTTTTGGACATGCTAATATTGATTCATCAGAAACTGGAGTCCACAAAGTCGTGAGCTCGCTGTGAGAACTTGATGAAAAATGGACGTCATCGTTGCTTAGAGAAATTGCTGTAGAATCCCTGTGAGCATCGCCATGGAATCACATGCAGAAAGGTCACCTGTACCATTTGTTACAGATCCCGTCACGACAGCTACAGTTCTGCAGCAGGACAGGTTGTTAAGCCGTGTTAGGTCAACCTGACTCAGCAGGTGAAACACACCATTTCATTAATTCTGTCTTTGCGCCGCCATACAAAGTTTTTTTTGAAAAACTGTTGGGCTTCCACCAATTTTGGGCTGTACAGTAAATAATTTTTTTTTTGAAAATGTTTTGGTTCTGGGCTGAGGATATTGGGCTATCCAAAAATATTTTTGCAAAATGGGCCACCGTCGTGTTTGGGCTATGCAAAACAATTTTTTTCTTCTCTGACGAAATGGGTCGTCACTGCTATTGGGCTGTAAACACAATTTTTTTTAAATTAAAAGCCTGTGGTGCTGACACTTTTTGGGCCACCAAAAAACATTTTTTTTGTTATGTTTTTATGGGCTTGAATGCTGGGCTGTTTTCCTTGGGCGAGAAACATTTCTTTTATTTTATTTTTGCTTCTGCAAAATGTGTTAAGCCTAAACAATTTTCGTGTTTGTTTCTGGAAAATAATTTTGGGCTCTGTCTTAGACTCTTGTATATGGGTCATTTGGTTTTATTTCCAGAAAATTAATTTTTGCCATTTAATTTGATTTTTTAGAATATTTTAATTACTATTATATGCACTATAAATATTTATATTAATTTCTCCCTAGGCAATTAAATTAATTGTTTAACATTGTAAAAACTTTTTTGAGATGAAATTAAATGTTAAACATTTTTTTGGGTGCATGAAAGAGTGGGAGAATTTAAATTAAATTATTTAGTCATATTTGTTAATTAAATTAATTTATTAAATGCTCCATTATGTTATGCATATTTGGATTTATATGAACGTTAATGATATTTGTGATTAGCATGTAGTTTTGTGAGGAGTAGCCACAACATCCTTATTTATTTTTGTTGCATGCATTAATTAATCACATATGGATTTAAAATATCAATTGTAATTAAATGTATAGTTATAATTTTTCTTTACCTACAGGTAGATATCTCATGATTATACATTTAATTAGGGGAGAATTAATTGCTCCATTAAGTTGTGTATATTTGGATTTTCAATGTACATTAATGATATTTGTGATTAGCGTACAATTCTTTGAGAAGTAGCCACATCATCTTTGTTCATTGCATTTGTTGCATGCATTCATTAATCACATATGGATTTGAAATATCTTTTGTAATTAAATGTATAGCTATGATTTATCTTTGCCCACAGGTAAATATATCATAATTGTACATTTAATTAGGGTAGGATATAATGTTCTTATTATTTTCTAAGTAACCCACATGTATTGAAAAATTACAAATGCGTTCTAATTCTATCATTTAAGATAAATACATACTATGCTAATACCTTTGCCCACAGGTAGACATTAGTGATACATATTTATACTGCTTGCATGCTACATTTGAGCTAAGCATGCATACATGGTATAGTGACTTGTGATTGCTTCAAATTCTTACTTGTGAGCTTATTTGTATGTTTGTCTGCTTTCATTTTGTAGATCCAATTGTTGCCCCTAGGATTATGGCTGATGTAAGCAATAAAACAATCTTAGATGGCAGCATTAAGTATACTGACTGGAGAGATGATATTTTATTGCAGCTTGATTTCTTGGACTTGAATTATGCTTTGAGGTATGATAAACCTCTGACTTGATAATGCCTCCGATGACAGAGAGGTAAAGGAAATGTATAATATGTGGGAGCGGAGTAACCACTTATCTCTTCTGTTTAAACAACAAAGGATCACTAGGAGCATTAGGGAAGCAGTTCCTAAGTGCGACAGAGCCAAAAGATACCTGTAAGCCTTATATAAGCAATTCAAGCTGACAGACGAGCAGATAGGTGGTGCTATCATGTCTGAACTATATGTTGTGAGGCTTACAGTTATTGGTGGTATGAGCCAACATATAATGGAGATGATGAAAGGAATTGGAAGACACGCAGCAGAAATTAATTTAAAAATTTTTTCATTCCTTGTCAGGATCTACCGTATTTGTTTAAGTCAAGTGGGAAGAAGCATTACCCTCAGTGTTCCTCAGCTACTTCCACAGCTTCTGGTCACGACGTTCACAGCTTCTCTCCGCGGCTCGTGCTCTCTTTCTGATCGTAAGAAGTCGACGACTCAGGTCAGCTTCCTCTACTGGTATCCACACAAACAGCGTTCCAACCACGAACGACGTGCTAGCGTCTCTTGTCCTTCCAGGGCTTTCTCAAGAATTCGTCCTCTCCGTCTCTATTTCGACAGTTTCTTATCTGCAAACCTTTTATAGATTCCCCTTCGGCCTTTCTGTCTTCTATGTGTGTCACTAAAACGCAGCTCCTAAAATCAGATATATAGGATGCTATGCATTTCTTTCTCTCTACCGAATTGGATTTTGGAATTAATCTTATATTAATTCCAAAATTGATACAATATCATATATTGTATAATTTTATAAGAAATTAATTAAATAAATAATATTAAATTCTTCCCACAGATTTAATTACCTATTTATTTAACTTTAAATAAAGATGAGACTGAACTATATTTGATTTATTCTCATAAATCAAATTTGAGATATGATATCAATTTAAATTTTAAATTCAAACGTGATAGTGATTTAATTTATCCTTATAAATTAAATATTATAAATATCTCTTATATGAGATATCCTATCAATTTGAATTTCAAATTCAAACGTGATAGGGATTTAATTTATCCTTATAAATTAAATCTTATAAATATCTCTTATATGAGATATCCTATCAATTTGAATTTCAAATTCAAACGTGATAGAGATTTAATTTATCCTTATAAATTAAATCTCATATATCTTTTATATATAATATATATATACGAATTTATATATATACGAATATAAATATAAATAAATATATACATCCACCATGGACCATTCATTGAATCTGGACATGTCTTAGATTCAATGAATCTGGACATCATAGCTCGTGTTGGGCTATTTTATATGCGACCCTGTAGGCCCATATGAAGTTGGTAGTGGGCCATTTGCTATACTGGCCCATAAGTCACAAGCGGTCTCTAGCAAGACATAACTACTACCCAAATCATATGAAGATCGTTAAACGATGTAACCTTTTATACAACCATATCATGTCCCTTCTGTCACGCGATATTTTGGTCATGGTTGAGGCATGGATAATGTCATCCTCCTATTCCTGACCGTTACTTTCTCGATCCCTGAGTAGTCTGACTATAGAAATGGAACTACCTTTCCATTACAGTATGGCCATACATTTCTCAGACTCACTCATCGAGGGGCCCAGTAATATCTCTCTACGAATATGATGGACAAATTTCATCTTGACCATTCACATTCCTCCGCATGAAAAACCAGTAAGCCATAGTCTTTATGATCACTCGGTCAAAAGTGACTTTTGACTAGGTCAAAGCTGAGCGTTTGTCATGTAGGAATCTATGATGATCTCAGGTCAAAGGGCAAATTGACATGGTTTGTATATGAGAGAAGCTTGTGATGTTACCCATGCAGTTCTCTCATAGCGGGTCGGTCCAACACCTTTTACTCTTACATGTGCCTATGACTTTGATTTATATCTCTATACATCTTCAAAGTCATACTAGTCTTATTTCATCTGTGCTCCCGCATAGATGACCGACTAGGGACATTTAGGATAAGATCATGAATTATCCAAGGATGGTTATCACAGTAAACATGCAAATAATATGATAACACAATTAATAAATTCATAAATCAATAATGTTCATAAGATAATGATTGGCCCCTAGGGCACGATTTCCAACAACCTCCCACTTGTACTAGGTACAATCATTAATTGGACTAATTCCCATTGACCTAACATGACACTCATGCTTTGCCTGTACAAGCGGCTTTGTTAGAGGATCAGCAACATTATCTTCTCCTACTACTTTACATATTTTTATATCACCTCTATCATTGATTTCTCTGATGAGATGAAATCGCCTGAGTATATGCTTGGTCCTTTGATGTGACCTAGACTCTTTGGCCTGTGCAATGGCACCGCTATTGTCACAAAGCAAAGTTGTTGGATCTGAAATGGTAGGTATCACCCCTAGTTTCGTGATGAACTTCCTGATCCAAACCGCTTCCTTAACTACATCAAATGCTGCTATATACTCAGCTTCCGTTGCAGAATCTGCTACAGTGCCCTACTTAGAGTTCTTTCAACTTACTGCTCCATTATTGAGGAGGAATATATATCCAGACTGTGTTTTTTGGTCATCCTGTTCTTTTTGGAAACTCGCATCTGTGTAACCAGTTACACAGAGTTCATCATCCAATCCACCATAGACCAAAAATAAGTCCTTAGTCCTTCTTAAGTACTTAAGGATATTCTTGACAGCAGTCCAATGGCCTTCACCAGGGTCCTGTTGATATCTGCTAGTTATACTTAAGGCAAATGAGACATCCAGTCGAGTACATAACATGGCATACATGATAGATCCTATGGCCGAGGCATATGGAACTTTACTCATGCGACCTCGCTGATCAGATGTACTAGGACATAGATCTTTGTTGAGGTGAATACCATGAGACATGGGTATGAAACCTCTCTTTGATTCGTGCATACTGAACCTATGCAGTATTTTGTCTATGTATGTACTCTGACTGAGTCCTAGAAGTCTTTTAGATCTATCTCTATAGATTCTAATTCCTAGGATGTAGGTGGCTTCACCCAAGTCTTTCATCGAGAAAGACTTTCCTAACCAAGACTTTACAATCTGCAAGGTAGGAATGTCATTCCCAATAAGTAGGATGTCATCGACATAGAGTACCAAAAACATAACTGTGCTCCCACTAACCTTCTTGTACACACAAGGTTCATCAATATTTTAAAGAAATCCAAACTCTTTGACTACTTCATCAAAACGATGATTTCAACTACAAGAGGCTTGCTTCAGTCCATAAATAGACCTTTGAAGCTTGCACACTTTACCAGAGTCCTCAGAATGCACAAACCCTTTAGGTTGTGTCATGTACACGTCCTCAAGGAGCTTTCCATTAAGGAAGGCTATTTTGACATCCATCTGCCATATTTCATAGTCATAATATGCTGCTATGGCAAAGAGGATTCTGATTGATTTGGCCATTGCAACTGGGGAAAAGGTCTCATCATAGTCCACACCATAAGTTTGAGTAAATCCTTTTGCAACCAGTCGTGCCTTGAAGACATTTACATTGTCATCCATGTCAGTTTTCTCCTTAAAAACCCACTTGCACCCGACATTTTTTACACCTTCAGGCGGGTCGACTAAGGTCCAAACCTTATTGTCGTACATGGATTGCATCTCAGACTTCATGACATTAAGCCATTTTTCAGAGTTTGGTCCCACTATAGCTTCTCGATAGGTAGTCGGCTCATTATACTCAATGAGCAACACATCACGACTATCAAAAATAAGAAATCCATATCTCTGAGGTTGAAGTCATGTCCTATTAGATTTCTATGGACCTTGCGTAACTTGAGGAGTCTCAACAACTTATTGTGAGTCTTCTCTGGTTTCTATCTGTAGTTTTGTGGTGTCTTGTGGCTCTCAAACTTCTTCGAGGTGTACCTTACTTCCACTGGTTCTTTTAGAGATAAATTCTCGTTCGAGAAAGATACCATTTCTGACAATAAACACTTTGTTATCAGCAGAGTTGTAGACGTAATATCCCTTGGTTTCCTTAGGATATCCCACAAAAAGACACCTTGAGGATTTGGGCGCTAATTTGTCTAAGGCTTGTTGCTTAACATAGACCTCGCATCCCCAAATCTTGAGGAAAGACAAACTAGGTGTCCTCCCAGTCCATATCTCATACGGAGTCTTTTCAATTGCCTTAGATGGAACACGATTGAGTGTGAACGCAGCTGTCTCTAGGGCATGGCCCCAAAAGGAGGGCGGAAGATCTGTTTGACTCATCATGGATCGAACCATATCTAATAGTGTTCAATTCCTCCATTTAGAAATGCCATTCTATTGTGGTGTCCCTGGAGGAGTTAATTGTAAGACTATCCCACAACTCCGAAGATGATCTATGAACTCTTGGCTCAAATATTCACCACCCCGATCAGATCAAAGGGCTTTATTTGTTTTACCAAGCTGGTTTTGTACTTCATTTTGAAATATTTTTAACTTTTCAAAAGACTCAGATTTATGTTTCATCAGATAGATATACCCATATCTGCTGAAATCATGTATGAATGTTATGAAGTACGAATAACCTCCTCTAGTATTTGTGTTTATCGGTCCACACACATCTGTATGTATGAGGCCTAATAAATCAGTGGCCCTCTCACTGTGCCCAGTAAAAGGTGACTTTGTCATCTTTCCTAACAAGTAAGACTCGCAAGTGTCATATGATTCAAAATCAAATGAGTTTAAAAATCCATCTTGATAGAGTTTAGAAATGTGTTTCTCATTTATGTGGCCCAGACGATAGTGCCAGAGGTATGTGGGATTCAAATCGTTTGGTTCGACCCTTTTGGCGATTATGTTATAGATATTTCCATGATTGGGTTGTTCCAAATTTAATATGTAATGATCAACATGCAAATCACCATGAGCATAGAAAACATCATTACGATAAATAAAACATATACTATTCCCAGTAATGGAAGTGAAACCTTCCTTATCCAAATAAGAAAGTGAAACAATGTTACTACTTAAAGTAGGAACATAATAACAATTGTTCAAAACTAACAAAAGCCTAGTGGGCAGAACTAATTCATAAGTGCCTACAGCTAACGCAGCAACCCTTGCTCTGTTTCCAACTCGTAGGTCAACCTCATCCTTTTTCAGCTTCCTACTGTCCTTTAGTCCCTGCACATTTGTACAAATGTGAGAACCACACGTAGTATCTAATACCCATGAGGTGGAAGTAGAAAGATGAATGTCTATAACATAAATACCTGAAGCGATAGCCCCGCTATCCTTCTTGTTCTTTTTTAGATCTTCAAGGTAGAGTTTGTAATTCCTCTTCTAATGACCAGGTTCATTGCAGAAGAAGCAGACTCCTTCCTTCGGAGGCTTTGCCTTCTTTGGTGCAGGCTTAGTTTCGGGCTTGCCTGACTCTTTGGTCTTACCTGATGAGCCATGACCTTTCCCCTTGCCTTTGCCTTTCTTTTTCATACCCTTTCCTTTCTGAACCATCAAAACAGTACTGGGCTTCTTCTTAAGACTTGGCTCAGCAGTTTTAAGCATCCCATGCAGTTCAGAAATAGATTTCTCCATGTTATAGTTCATGACAAACTGGTCATAACTTTCTGGGAGTGAGTTCAAGATCAAATCCGTAGCTAACTCCTGGCTCATGGGAAATCCAAGCCTCTCAAGGTGATCAATGTATGCATTCATCTTTAAGACATGAGTACTGACTGATGCACCTTCAGCCATCTTGCAGGAATGTAAGGCCTTAGTGGTCTCATACCTCTCTTGCCTTGCCTGTTGCTGGAACATTTCCTTGAGGTGCACTATCATCTCATAAGCCTCCATGTGTTCCATATCTCTTTAGAGCTCCAGAACCATGGTGGCTAGCATCAAGCATCCCACATCGATAGAGTCTTCCTTATGCTTCGTGTAAACATCTCTCTGAGCTCTAGGAGCATTGGCTGCTGGCTCTTCAGAAATGGGTTGATCTAGGACATGCTCCTTTCTTTCCTACTTGAGAACAATTCTCAAGTTCCTAAACCAGTCAAGAAAGTTTATCCCATTGAGTTTGTCCTTCTCAAGGACAGATCACAGCGATAATGTAGCAATATTACTAGTCGTCATGATTCTACAATTAAAATATGCAATTTAATTAGCAATCTCTCACTGAATAAACAACCCTCAATGCAATAGTTAGTGGGCTAAGATCCATATTTGGCTCAAACTTAAGTCTGCTTTGGCAGGACGCTTAAATTAAGTTATTTAGGTAAGTAACACCTTTACCAATTATATCAAATGTAACTCTTAGATGTTTATGGGATCCTATCATCATATGATCTGGCATGTTTTTAATCCCATCTAATGCCTTGAGACCCAAAACCATTTTGTTAATCTCAATTAAGTCAAACAATAATAAACATGTGAGAGTAGCACCATTACTCTTGCTTATCTCCCCAAGACAACTCAAAAGCACCCACTTTGGTGGAGTCCACAATTGAGCGATCGAGGTTTTGACAAGTGTTCATAAATTGATGGCATTATGACTTAAGATTTCATTTAGAGGGCTTAATTTAACTGTTTGGTTTGCATGCTTCTCAGTTTATATCTCATACAAGTAATATGCATGTGCTGATATAATCATAAGATGCATAATTTAAATGTTACACAATATGGCTCACCTATCCGAAGTCTCCTCAAGCCAATGAGAGGAACTCTCTAGTAAGAAAAGGGAAATTACATATAGAAACCTCTTTTAACATTCGAGGGGAGTGAGATGAGAAGAGAAGGTACATTGAGAGTATATATATAGGAAGGCACGACAAGCAGGCCATATTTAAAAATTACAACACTTGCAATCTAGAGCCATATTGTTCACCATACCCAAGCATTCAAGAATCAATATTCAGATTTAATTGCAGGGTAATTGATGTTTCAAATAATCACGAATCTGAATTCAGTTTTCTTGGACCCTATCTTCGTTAATTGATTAAATCAAAATGTATCACCACCAATTTCAATTCCCTTTTAGATTCCTTTTATGTCATACATAATACGGATTCCTTATATGTCACACATAAAACGCATATCATATGATCCGCTATGACTAACACATATCATATGAATCAACAATCAAGCCTAACTTAAACACAAAACAACCTGGCTCTGATACCACTGAAAGGAATTGGAAGACACGCAGTGGAAATTAATTTAAAATTTTTTCCATTCATTGCCAGGATCTACCGTATTTGTTTAAGTCAAGTGGGAAGAAGCATTACCCTCAGTGTTCCTCAACTACTTCCATAGCTTCTGGTCACAACGTTTACAGCTTCTCTCTGCTCCTCGTGCTCCCTTTCTGATCGTAAGAAGTCGACGACTCAGGTTGGCTTCCTCTACTGGTATCCACACGAATAATGTTCCAACCATGAACGACGTGCTAGCGTCTCTTGTCCTTCCAGGGCTTTCTCAAGAATTCGTCCTCTCCGTCTCTATTTTGACAGCAAGCTGTTTCAAGCGGTCTCTAGTAAGACATAACGATACCCAAATCATATGAGGATCATTAAACGATGTAACCTTTTATACAACCATATCATGTCCCTTTTGTCACGCGATATTTTGGTCATGGTTGAGGTATGGATAATGTCATCCTCCTATTCCTGACCGTTACTTTCTTGATCCCTGAGTAGTCTGACTATAGAAATGGAATTACCTTTCCATTACAGTATGGCCATACATTTCTCAGACTCACTCATCGAGGGGCCCAGTAATATCTCTCTACGAATGTGAGGGACAAATTCCATCTTGACCATTCACATTCTCCACATGAAAAATCACTAAGCCCGAACATAGTCTTTATGATCACTCGGTCAAAAGTGACTTTTGACTAGGTCAAAGCTAAGCGTTTGTCATGTAGGAATCCATGATGATCTCAGGTCAAAGGGCATATTGACATTGTTCGTATATGAGAGAAGCTTATGACATTACCCATGCAGTTCTCTCATAGCGGGTCAGTCCAACACCTTGTAC
The DNA here is from genome assembly GCA_037074615.1 of Leucaena leucocephala. Lineage (NCBI taxonomy): Eukaryota > Viridiplantae > Streptophyta > Magnoliopsida > Fabales > Fabaceae > Leucaena > Leucaena leucocephala. Next base: position 6,497,792 of record CM073527.1, read on the forward strand.
TCTTACATGTGCCTATGACTTTGATTTATATCTCTATACATCTTCAAAGTCATACTGGTCTTATTTCATTTATGCTCCCGCAGAGATGACCGACCAGGGACATTTAGGATAAGATCATGAATTATCCAAGGATGGTCATCACAGTAAATATGCAAATAATATGATAACACAATTAATAAATTCATAAATCAATAATGTTCATAAGACAATGATTGGCCCCTAGGGCACGATTTCGAACAGCTGAGAGGTATGCTTTCATCATGTGTTACTTTTGAATCTAATTTTTCTAGCGTTAACAATGACGCTTAGTGGATTGACACTAGTTCGATGATCCACATTTCGACTACCATGCAGGGTTTACTTGTGTATCGTCTGACAAAAGGAATTTGATTTCTATATCAAAACTCATTCCATTTGATTATAATCTAGTTCTTTCTAAGAAAATTATGGCTTTAACAAAGGATTATGTTTTGATTGTAAATTTAGTTATGATTGATGGCTTGTTTAAAATTGTTTGTGATTCGCCTCAATGTTTTTTTGTTTCGCATGGTACTAAGAAAAGTGTCATCGATGAGAATTCTTATAGCCTGTGGCATAGGAGATTGGGCAATATATCCATTGACAAAATCAAAAGGTTAAATAAAGAGGAATTCTTCCATCTTTAAACTATTCAGAATTTAATTCTTGTATGGATTGTATAAGGGGAAAGCAGACCGATAAGTCACATAAAGGGTCTAAGAGAAGTTTTGAATTGCTAGAAATTATACACACGGATATTTGTTGCCCTGATTTGACTGCACATGGTCAAAAGTACTTTATCACCTTTATTGATGATTATTCATGATACATGTATGTCTACGTGCTTTATATTAAAAGTGAGGCACTAGATGCTTTCAAGGAATATAAAGTAGAAGTAAAAAAATAGATTGAGAAACCAATCAAGATTGTGAGATCGGAACGTGGTGGTGAGTATTATGGCAGATACACTAGTGAAAGACAAGCGCCAGGTCTATTTACTAATTTTCTTCGAGAGTAAGGTATACTAGCTCAATATACTATACATGGATCACTTGACATGAATGGTGTAGTTGAAAGAAGAAATATGACCTCTGGATATAGCTCCAAACTGTCATCTTCCTTGTAAAAGGAAGCACTCAAGATAGCCACATACATATTAAACAGGGTTCCAACAAAGGCAGTGTCCAAGACACCCTTTGATATCTGAAAAGGATGGAAACCCATTTTAAATCATATCAAGGTATGGGGTTGTCGTGCTGAAGTAAGAGTGTACAATTCACATGAGAAGAAGTTGGACCCCAAGACCATTAGAGCTTACTTTGTAGGCTATGCGAAAAGGTCTAAGGGTTATAAGTTTTATTGTCCTCTACCTTCTAAAAGGTTTATAAAGTCTATGAATGATAAGTTTCTTAATAATGATATGATTAGTGAGAGTAATTATCCACTAGACGATCACATAGAGTGAACTACTGACATCATTCATGAGAGGACATTAATAGTTAATGATCATCCCACTATTGGCATTGACATTGAACATGATGTAGATGTGACTCAAGTTGATGATGTTGAACAAGATGGACACATACCATATGGTCAACCTATCACACAAGTGGAACTACCACAAAATATGATAAAGAATGTCCTTATTCGGCAACTTGGATCAACCTAAGAGGTTTAATTAAGGAGGTCAACTAGAGAAAGAAGATCGACATTACCTAATGACTATGTAGTGTATTCTGCTGAGGTTGACTATGATGTAAGTGTTGAGAATGATCCTTTAACGTTCACTTAGGCTGTGAAGAATACAAACTCTAAGTTGTGCCATGATGCTATGATTGATGAAATGAATTCCATAGCAAACAACCATATTTGGAAACTTGTAGAGTTCCCTAGTGGGTCTAAGGCCATTGGATGTAAATAAGTTTACAAAACTAAGAGAGACTCACAAGGTAATATAGATAGATACAAGGCTAGGTTGGTTACTATGGGTTTCACTCATGTGGAAGGAATCAATTATAGTGAAACTTTTTCACCTGTATCTAAGAAAGATTTGTTTCATATCATCATGGCATTGGTTACCCATTTTGATCTGGAGTTGTACCAAATAGATGTAAAGACTACTTTTCTCAATTGTGAACTGGAGGAAGAAGCCTACATGAAATAACCTGAGGGATTTGTTGTAGAAGGTAAAGAACAATTGGTATAGAAGCTAAAGAAATCAATATATGGTTTGAAACAAGCTTCACAGTAGTGGTACTTAAAGTTTCATGAAGTGATCACATCATTTGGTTTTGTTGAGAACATTATGGATGACTTCATATACCACAAGGCTAGTGGGAGCAAGATCGTATTCTTGATTTTATATGTGGATAACATATTACTTGCTACCAATGATTTGGGACTATTGCGTGAGGTAAAGCAGTTTTTGTTTAAGAGTTTTGACATGAAAGACATGGGCGAGGCTTCTTATGTCATTGGCATAAATATCCACAGAGATAAAATCCAATATCTTGTGGGCTTATCTCAAGAAGTTTACATTGTCAAAATCCTTGAATTATTCATAATGCAAAACTATTCATCTAACGTGGCTCCTATTGAAAAGGGAGATAAGTTTAGTCCAAGTCAATGTTCTAAAACTGATCTTGATAGGAAATAGATAGAAAAGGTCCTATATGCCTCAGCAATGGGAAGCTTGTTATATACACAGGTTTGTATAAGACCTGACATCGCTTTTGCTGTGGGTATGTTGGGAAGATACCAAAGTAATCATAGGGAAGTACATTGGACAGCTGCAAAGAAGGTGTTCAGGTACCTGCAAGGCACTAAATACTACATGCTCACATATAGGAGAACAGACAGTTTGGATGTAATCGGATACTCATATTCGAATCTTGGAGGATGCGTAGACATAAACAAGTCTACATCTGGTTACATCTTCCTATTGTTAGAAGGAGCTATATCGTGGAGAAGCGCTAAGAAAACTCAAATAGCTCCTACTACTAGTGATGCTGAGTACATTGCGTATTTTGAAGCAAGTACAAGCTATTTGGATAAGAAATTTCATTGCGGGCTTAAGATTGTGGATTCAGTTGTCTCTATGCTAATCAGAATGTACTATGATAACACAGCTGTGGTGGCCATAACGAAGAACAAAAGGAATAAAAGTTGAAGTAAGTTTGTCGAACTTAAATTCCTTTACTTGAGAGAGAATTCATGATGGCCAAGTTTCCGTTGAATGCAAATCCTTTAACGAAAGGATTGAAGCCGAACATTTTTGTCATACATGTACCTCTTATGGGACTTCGTCTTTCTTTTGATTAGTGGAGGTATGAGAAATGAAATCATATTTTGTGGTTTGTCATTTCAAATCGTGATTTATACATTTGTGTTATTGAAATTGATAAATATTGAGACAGGAACTAATGAACATTGTGTTCATGTGTAATGTGATACCCATTAAGTGTTGGTGCTACTTGTAATGCATAGAAGGTAATACTCGATAAAAGGGGACTTATTGCCATGATTCTTGTAGCATGACATCAGTTTACCTAGATAGGGAAATGATATTGAGTATACAGGCCAAGTGGGAAAATGTAAGATATTTATTATAATATAACCTATTTAGATATTAATTAGGATAATTAATAAATATTTATGAGTATGACCCATAGTCATTAGGTCCAGTCCAAGGTAGATTGTTGACTCAGATTATTAAGGTTAATTTTCTAATGGTGGAAATTAACCATTCAGTTTTATCGTATGATAGTTTTATGAGTCTAGAGCAATAACCTAGTTTCTCAGCTCACTCCTAAAGGTTCTCTATTGGTAACGGTAGTACACAAATTGTCATCACTTTGCCTAATCACCAGCTAGAAGAACCTGTTATTTATCTGATAGTGTTCTCTGATTGATAGGTATCTAATTTGAGTTCTAGTTCTTCTCAAATCAATCAAGCTAATGGCGAGAGGTAACTTTAAGTCTTCCGCTGCATCTCATATATGTTTTATCCTTATTTATGACATATTCTAGATTGATTATATTGTGTTTGAGATGCTTATATTATAACACTGCACAATCAACAAAATCAAACCAAGATTTACACAATCATGAGAAGAATCAACCTTAATAAAAAATTCATTTGAAGGTGACAACTGCATAGGTGCATCAACACTATATTCTAGCTTAGCAACTAAGATATTGCTAGATACAGAACATGTAACATTGTTTATGGACTGTGCACTTGAGCTTTCACTTGAAGGATTACATTTTACTGAAGATTCAGGATCTGACTTAGTTTCATTTCTTGGAGGTTCAATCAACAACGTGTTCACATCTTTAGTAGTCTACAAATCAATCTTTGAACCATATATCACAACTCAGTTTCATTCTTTACAGGTTCAATCAATAGCATCATGCCATGCCTCCAAGTCTGACAGTGCAGATTTGCCAGAATAGGGAATATAGATAGGTATCATTATAGCCTAGGATATTGGAATATGAAAACTAATTGTTGAATTAGACTCAAAGGAATTAGTTGATAGATTAACAATCAGTCAACTATTATAGGAAGCTGCTCTTCAGTTTGGCACTCAATCACTTCCATGAGCAGCAGGGAATGGATTTGTATACTTCAATACATACATAGGGAGGTCAACATGGTTGTTTATAAATTAGCAAAGGATGGTCATAGTAGCAGCAGTAAGTTTAGCTTTATTGATATGGTCCTAGACTCATTGAGGACCTAGTGTAGCAAGACACTTTGGGATTTTTATATATATAAAAAAAACTATTGATACAATATCCTGGTTTTTGTTATAACTCTTTAAAGAGATTTAAAAAGTTGAGAAAATTTAAAAAAAAGGGTTTAGGTTAAGCTTTCTTGTTCTATTTATATTTTATATTATATTGATTGAATTATTTTATTTTTGAATTATTATTGATTGAATAAATCCAATCTCGACCTTTTTCTTTTCTTTTTGTATACACCTTTTTTGTATCTATATTAATTATTTATGTACGGTTAATACAAAATAATTGCTTGGTTTTTTATTTACTTTAATTTAATTTCAATTTTAAATTGAATATATTAATACTTTAATTTATTAATTATTTATATTAATTAGAATGAATTATTAATTAGATAAATTAGAATTAATTATATATATATATATATTCTTAGTATTTATTATTTATTTTTATAATTATAAAATTCAAATTAGAATAATAATTTCTAAAAAATAGAATCTAGAATTATTCTAAATTTTACTAATAGAGGCCTTTATTTTCATTTGCTTTGTTTTTATTTTTTATTCTTATATTTTAATTTTTAAATTTCGAATTATAATTTTAATATTTATATTGAAGTTTAAATTTATAATTTAATAATAATATCATGTTTTTAAATATATTTAAATATATATAATCTATAAATATATGTTATATTGAATATTAAATATAACTCCGAGATTAACTGGGCTCTTGGTACCTTAGTACATCAACTACGAGAATTCACTCACTCTCCCTTACAACCGATAAGGATATATACCACTCAAGAGTTCCACACTCTTGATCTCCTCAAAACAAGATAGAGAAATTATAAAACTCTCTCAGTAGAGGATTTGTGATAGTCACTGAAGTACATGAATTTCTATTCTAGAAAAAGTACTTTGTTCACACTAAGTGAAATAGGGAATAATAGAGTATGGACAAAAATGAATGCATGAATAAATGCTCTTGTTGTAGGTTGTTGCACTTCTTAACTCTGTATTGAATTTGTCTCGTATTTATAGCTTCAACTTGTTAGTTATACATTAGATATATGAATATTTGAGTGAAGCTGAGAAAAAGTCATTGGCCATTGACAACAGTAGGTAGTTGCATGTAGTACACCTTTAACAAATTTGCTTTTAGCTGCAACTTTGCCATTTGAAGTTATCTGTAATGGCAAACAACTAGGAAGATGCTTTAAGAGTAATAGATAATGATTAAGAACATATAGGAATGATTACTCTAAGTCTAGATTGATATATCAAAATCTGGTATGAAATTCTTTTAAATTTCTACAGGTATTTATCGAAGAGTTCATCGAGAAGATATCTTATTGAAGATGACTTTGATAAAACTTAAACAAATTTCTTCAATGAACATTTCTCATCTTATAGATAAACAACCCATTTGAATAGCTTATCAATAAATACCATATGCTGAAACAGACTTGAATTTATTTCACTGTATCTAATTTATCAAAGTGTTATTCTAAGAATAGTATTATCAAAAAATTTATTGATAAATCCTTTGAGAAATCACTCCTGATTTTTCAAAATTACTTTTAAAAACTGAAACACTCTAAGTCTGTAACTTCAAAAAGTTTGCAATGAAATTACTCTTATTTATTAAAGTGTTCTTCGACAAACCCCCTTATCAAATAATACTTCGATAAATTGAGTATTTGGAATATGAAACTCTTTAATAGACTTGATATTTATCAAATAGATAAGTTAATAAAAATAGATAAAACATTGGTTTTTCATCATTTATTGAATGTTTTATCGATAACCCATTTATCGATTAAGATTTCAATAAATTCATCTTAGACAATTTTCACAAAATTTTCTGTTTGAAGTCTTTATCGATAATCTATTATTAGATAAATACTCCTATAAATTCATTTATATAAAACAAAGAGTCACTTTATCGAACAAGTCTTCAAAGATATAGTTTTAAAATAAAGACTCAGACTGATTTTGTTGTTCATTTATCGAAGACTTTATCGATTAGTAGCCTTATAGAATAGGGTTTAAATAAATATAGTTCAGAAAATAGATTATCTTCACAAATTTCTTTCTTAATTATCAAAAAGCTTATTAATCAAACCTTTTATCGATAAATGATTTTATTTCATCAAAATATTGGAGTCTAACATTTCTCCCCATTTTTTATGATGACAAAACGTAATTGAGAACATTGATAAAGATTGGAATAATTAAAATAAGGAATTTAGTCAGTGCATGAAAAGTAAATATGACAGACTGAAACAACCTTACATTTGATGTCACTTTGGAGTTACTTCAAAAATTAAACTAATGATTTCATATAGTACAACCTTGGGTCGTTCTCATTGAGAAGCCAAAAATGAAATAAAATTCTTAAGTAAATAAATGAAATGCAACCTAAATTAGAAAAGGAGATTTGATTTGACTTACTAACACTAAAATTATATGAATTTAAATAAAATATTTTTAGATTTTATTAAATAATTAAGTGATATGGAGTGAATGGAATGATAGTCCAAGTAATTAACAATGATAATAACAATCCACCAATTCAATAGCCTAAGCAATCATAGCTTCAACAAATTTGAAAGTTATAAACAATGAATCAAAACTTATAATTAAACTTTTAATCTAACAATAGATGAAAATTCTCCTAAAATATAACTATTATTAATTATTTAGACTTATTTTGTATCCAATATAATTTAAAAATAATATTATAAATGAATTTAGTTTATTTCAAGAAAGTTAACCATGGTAGAAAAGAGTTTAATTTAAATTTAAGTATACTCTACCATGGTTATAAAAAAAAAATTTCTTAAAATATAAATAAGGTAATATGATATATGAGTATGCAAAATAAAATCTATTGTGGCAATAAACAAATATTCTACACATACCTTCAAGGGAGAGGGCTATACAATTACTATAGCTCTACTCAAACCCATAAAGTTTTCCCTGGGTCCTAAGTTGAGAATATACCCTAAAAAATGTTATAAAAATAGGGTGAGACTAACGTCTCAGTAACCATCAATTCTACTCATTATGCATACTAACATGTGCTCATGAGGTGTCAATTGGGACTTCACAAAATACAATATATACAAAGTAACATTTTATTATAATAAAAAATAAATGACTAACCCACCCAAGTTTCTTCCTTCAAACTAACCGAACCCAGGGCTAGTGGTAACTACCTCTCAAACAGCTAACTGATCAAGTGACATAGATAGGCCAAAATCCTTCCTAGTTGTTTTATTCAACTTTCTATAGTCTATACACATTCTCCAAGAATTTTAAACTCTTATTGGAATAAGTTAATTACTCTCATTTCTCACTACTATAATATCACTATTCTTTGGTACTACATGTGTACAAACCAAGGGATTAATCCTTGGTATGTCCCCTAAAGACCAATCTATAGCCCTTCTATATATTTTTAACATAGAAACTAATCTCTCTTATACAAAACTACTCAAAGAACTGGAAATAATAATAGACAGTTTATAATCATAAGCAAGAAAGATATATTTCAAGTTAGGGGAGGGGTTTCAATTCTAAATCAGGAGGTTACACAATAGAAGGAACCATCTTTGGCATATCAAGTGCATTCAATATGAGTAGTGTGTCCATATGCCTTGGGGAAGAAAATGTAAGCTCAGTGTGATGTATATATTCTCCATGCCACCATCAGAAGACCTAGAAGCAGGAGAATTAAGGTCACTATCATCAATAAAAAAAGTAAATTAGAAGTGAGAGTGGGATTAGAAGGGATTATGGCAGTAGCAGGATTACTGAAACATCCTCATTTTCTTACATTTTAGGGACCATTCAGTAGCATTTAGAACCACTTATAGGGCAATTGAAGTCAAATCATACAATCTGAAATTTTACTCCTAGCGAACACTGTTTACTGTGTAAATTCCAACGGAGTGACTTGACTTCAAAAAATCATAACTAATTCTAGAAAAATCGAAATGAAGTGGTTCAAATTGCTACGCGAAGCTAACATAATCCTCTTTCAGATAAAAATAACTTGTTGACCACGGCTTGACCAGGTCCATATCAGTCAATGTCCGAAGTTTACTGTTCATCCTGCGTTTTTCCCTGATTCTAGCACTTTGGTCCCATCTTTACATAACCTCTACACTATCCAATCCCTAGCTCCTTTCTGTGATTCTTCGGTCCTATTTAAATATACCTGTGGGATTGGGATTACATGGAAGGGGATGAGATTTCTGGGGAAATCTCAGTAGCAAACGGTAACCATACAATGTATGCAACTATATACTTGATGCTACTATATGTGTACTTAATGATCATGCTTGCATCATGATAACATACATGCTTCCATGTTACTTAATTATAACATATGGCCATAGTATAAAAAGGAACAGAGCACTACTTAATCATACATGCCTCACATCATCAAGGTAAGAAAATATCAACATAAAACATCCAAGTAGTATAAGCATACAAATAGGTAAGTCTACTACCTGGCGTGTAGCCTTTCCTTCCAGCTCTTAGCCTTTTCTCTAAAGTTCCTTCTTTTCATATGTTAGAGCCTATAAATAGCATAATAATATCTTTATTATTATCCAGTACAGCTCTACTTAACTCATGCTTAACTAGGGGTGATATCCTTATTCCGACATTCCCCTAACTTTCTCTTTACCTTTAGCTACCTTTATTAATAGAGATATTTCTCTATTCTAACCACTAAGAACAATCCTCTACTTTATTAGAGCAGGGACTATATAACTTTCTTACCTCATTCCTGAGCTTTGCCCAGTCCCTCAACTCCTTAGACTGCTCCTGGCTCCACCAGAACTTCTTCCTTTCTTTACTTTCTTTCTTTCTCTCTTTCTCTCTTTTTTCTCTTCCTTTTCTTGCTAGATCCGTGGTGTGACTTGAAATGGGAGGGGAGTGGCCTATTTATAGGTGAGAGGAGGTGGAATAAATGGTCTAGATTGATTCGCGATGAATGGCTCAGATTGCTTGCTTCCTCAAGAAGCTTTGCATGCATCATCACGATGACATCACCCTCCCTGATGACTCACCACTCATGACATCATCCAGGACACCTCAAGGGACACCTCAGGGGTATATTTGGTGCAATGGTGGGGCCCTTGGGACACCTCACCAGCTAACTCAACCTTTCCAGAGAGTTCCAGATTCTTTTCCCTGAATGGATGGCCGAGATCGTGCCACGTGTCCTCTTACTTTTTCTCCTTTTTCTCTAATCATGCCATGTGTCCTTTGCTTTTCTTCTTTTATTATAATCATGCCATGTGGCATATTGTGGGCCCCATTTATGTTCCCTCATAATTCCAGATCACTCTACCCAGTTCTATCTTGAACCGGGTCACTTTACTTTATTGAAAAAGCACTAAAACAATATTTTAATGCCTCTTGGGCCCACATTACTCTTGGACTACGTTTTTGGGCCTTGGATTGTCATCTTGGGTTTCTAACCTAGCCCAAGTACTCTGGTGGCTCAGTTCCTAAGAAACATCCTTAGTAAATTACCATAATGCCCTTAGTTCCTTTTTAGTACTTATAGGAGCACTATTATATTTCCATACCTTACCAGAGTACCTCTTGACCCTGGTCAACTATCCATATACCCTTTCTTGACTGTCTAACCTTAGTCAACTGATCATAACGCCCCTCGTCTGACTCTGACTCAATGACACAACACAGTGGCATACCTTCAGTGGCATTTTCATAATTCTTCATTTTTCTTAGTCTTTATTAGCCCTGGCCCACATACTTATTTGAAAATATCATTAGGCCTATAAGGTGCCATTCTGGACCCTCTATATGATCTCCTATCTTCATGGGCTCAATTCCCGAGAAATTCCCCTGAAACCTATTTATCGGGTCTTTTAATCCACTGTAAATTCTGTAGTAAATTCTACAGAACTCCTTTTTGAGCTCTGTTAGTTTCAAAAATTCTTATATTAATTATAGGAATTTACTGCCATATTTCATCTGATTCTGAGGTCTAGAGAATACTGTATTAATTTTCCTTCTCTTCAAAAATTAATATAAATCTTTCGGGACCTCATATCAAAACTCTGTGTTGCATCAAACTGATCAGCATAATTTTCTCTATTTACTAAGATCTATGCTCAACAGGGTCTAGTAGCATCCCTTTTTTAGGCTATATACTGGGCTTCTAAGTCTAAAAATTGGGATATGACAATTATTGCTATCCTCTTCTAATGTTCTTGCTCCACTCAATGTGTAAAATACTTTCATAGCTTACAGATTAGCCCCTTTATTATCAATTCCTATAAAATCAAGAAACATACCTTCCTCAAGGCTATCAAGTGCAAAATTAATAGTATTATCATAATCAAAACAAGATGATGCATCAAAATTATGTGGACTAGAAAGCCAGCTATCTATCTCTGCGTAGTAGAAACATGATACTCACCCTCACATGCATAAAACTTAGAAGAATAGGAGGATGATAAACAAGTAAATACATCATCATGCTTTACAACCATGTCATACTAGTCAGTTTCATGTATATCAATCTCATGCAAGTGGTTCACATTATTATTATGACATTTAATTGAACTAATACCCAAATACGAGCAGTCTTCATAACCATGATTCATAGCTTCTAAAAGATTAAATTGCACTTCTTGATCCCCAATTCACATAGTGATAAGATCCTTTTTCATGTTAATTATGGTTTCAACAGTAAGAAGGAATGGTCTACCTAGAATCAAGGTACTCTCAGTAGGAAAATCATTAGTCATATCAAGGACATAAAAGTTAGCTAGTAAAATAAGACCTTTGACTTGCATAAGTATATCCTCAAGAATTTCTTTAGAGTATCTCACAGTCCTATCAGCTAGGCCGAGAACTACACTAGTGTCTTTTAAAGCTTTAATACCTAAGGTCTTATATATAGAGATTGGCATGACATTAATTGCTGCACTAAGTCAAGTAGGCATTATAAATTGTAGTTTTACCTATTGTATAGGGAATAGTGTAAGAACCCAGGTCTTTGCATTTAGTGGGCATATGTGGCTTAAATAAGGTACTAATACTCAACCCCAGTTGAATTCTCTCACTATGCTTATACTTTCTCTTGTTTGTAATAGGTCTTTAATAATTTATCACACATGCATCTTTTTAATCAACTCAAGCAATGGTACATTAACCTCAAGTTTGCTAAACATTTCAAATAATTCATCATTATCTTTCTTTTTAGCAATCTTTTTACTAACTAAGAATTTGGAAAAGGCAAGTAACTAATATTTACCTTATGATCCTTTCTCCATTAGTCTCTTTATGATAGTTGTTGCCTCTTCATCATTTTGCACCAATGGTTACTTTTAAGACTTCTCCAAAAGCTTCTTTTCTTGCAGGCCTTCATATTAGATAGAAGCTTCTTTCTCAGTTTGGGAAGTTTCTTTAGTAGTTTTAGCAAGATGAGACTCAACTTCTATTTCCTCATCAACCTGCTATTCATCCTCTTTATGTTCTTTGAATTGCACATTCTTAGCATCAATTTCTTTACCACTTCTCAGTGTGATTGCATTTAAAGATTTAGGATTTATCACTGGGTTGGAGGGTATAAAATCACTACTATTTGCTTGTTGTTAACTCAAGTTGTTGGAGATTTGAGTAATAAAAGTGTTCAAGTTCTCATGTTTAGTCTCCATTTGCTCTAATTTATATAGCATAGTTTATAAACATGAGTCCATCTTATTTTCTATAGCATGAAATTTAGCCTTAGTTTGTGACTTCTGATGGTCAATTTTTGAATTAATTTCGGTAATGCCTTTCATGATCATAGTAAGTTTAACCTTCATTAAGACACCACTTGATTTGAGAAATTTCCTTGAGTGTTGCCTTAATTCCCACTACATATAAAGTTAGGGTGATCTTTCCTACTTGGATTATAGGTGTTATAATAGGGATCTCATTTTTGATATTGGCCATTCCTGTTTTGGTATAGGGCAAAAACCTCTTCATATTGAGCATAAGTATTGGAGGAATGCATCATTGACCCACAATACTAACAACTGATACTATAGCTTAAGAGTGATCCACTTAATTGACTTGCTTGGTATTCACATTATTTTCTAAAATAGTGAGTATTTTCTCCATTCGGTTCCCCAAAGCAGAAATTTCATCAAGAATATCTTGGGAAGAAACTGAAGAGGTATTATATACCTTTCTTGTGTCTTCGAATTGTGGGTCATTGGTAGCCATCTTTTAAAGTAGGTCTCATGCAGTATTAGGACTCAATTCTTTGAGAAAAACATTTAAAGTGGCATGAATTGAGGGTTTATGATGTGGAAGTAGCCCTTCATAGAAAGAGTTGACTAGATCATTCTTTGAAATATTATGGTATGGACACTTAGCTAAAAGTGTGATGAACCTGGTCCAATACTCATACATAGATTCATTATCTCATTGTACAACACTAGTTATCTCCTTTTTTAGCCTTGAGGTTTTAGAGGTAGGGAAATATTCATCTAATAATGCTCCTTTCAACTGATCCCAGGTCAATGTCATAAAATTTTGAGGTAGTGTGTAAAGCTACTCCTTGGCCTTGCCTTATAAAGTGAAGTAGAATGCTCTCTTAATACATCTTGAAGATTTGATGTGGGTGGTTTCGTGAAAGAGCACACCATATACACGGTCTTCAAATGCTTGTGGGGATTATTATCTGCAAAGCCATGGAATTTAAGTAAGGAAGAAATTAATGCTCCTTTAATTTCAAAGTTCACATAATCAATATAAAATCCATAAGGATTATAATCAACATTAGAATTATTAATCTCTCTCATGCTTCTATTATCCTCACCATTATTCCCTAAGTTGTTCTCGCCATGTCCGTTATTCCCATTAAGCTCATTATAACTATTATTACCATTAGCATCACCCGTAGTTTCTTGCTCTAATTCAAAATCACTAACATACACGTGTTTACTAGAGGTAGCTCTCTCACTAAATTCTTGTTCACTAGATGACAAACTTGACTCTTGTGAAATATGTCCCTCCTCGATAATAACTTTGACTTGTACCCTCTATTCTCTTCTTTCTTTTAATCTTTTTCACAGACCTTTCAATTTTAAGATTTAAGGGAATCAAAGGTAAAACCCTATCACTCTTATGCATAAATAGTAGCAGTCATATAAAAAGACCGAAATAAAATAAAAAACAAATAAAATAAAATAAAATAAATAAATTGAACCAAATAAATTGAACCTTAATTTTTTTAAAAAAATGCAAATGCAAAAGGTATGAAAACTAACTAAAACAAATAAATCTCAATCAATATTACTTAACACTTAGTTACTAGGGAACCAATTTCTTGGCTCCCCAGTAACGATGCCACTTGAAATAATCTCATGTTCGATGTTGTCTTGGGGTTACTTCAAAAATTAAACTAAGGAATAAGTATAGTGCAACCTTATATCAATCTCTTTGAGAATCCAAAAATAAAATAAAATTCCTACGTAACTAAATAAAATACAACCAAAATTAGAAAATGGGGTTTGATTTGATTTACTAACACTAAAATTGCAATGAATTTAAATAAAATATTTTTGGTTTTTTATTAAATAATTAAGTGATATGGAATGAATAAAATGATAATACAAGTAATTAACAATAATAATAGAAATCCTCAAATTCAATACCATAGACAATCATAGCTTCAACATATATGAAAGTTATAAACAATGAATCAAATAATATAATTAAACTTTTAATCCAACAACTGAGCCACCTCAAATTGTCACAAGATATTATCCAAAGTTTTAATCTATTAATTGCCACCAAAATAATAAATTGAGGCTAAGAATAATAAAGACCAATATTTAAAAATAACTCAAAGATTCAAAACAGAAAGAATGAAATCTAACAAATGACAGATAATCTAATAATCCAAGCCACCTTAGAAAATCATAACTAAATATTCATAATAATCTCAATACAAAGTCATACTTAGAGCAAGGTAAATGAAATTAAAGTTAATTAAATAGCAATGTTAAATGCTAAGCAAAGATTCAGTCACAATAATCTTCTGATATAAAAAATGTAAACAATAAAAAGCTTCCCAATAATTATAAAATTATCATAAGACTAGGAATAAAAAAATAATTAATGGGTAGAATATTAGAGTAAATCAAACTTTACTTTTGAGATCCCAAACTCATGTCTTTACTATTGACTCGGAGGATTAAAGAACTCTAGCCACACAAAGTTATCAAAGTTGATGCCACCATCAAGATATCATAGCCAACCATGGTCCACCATTACTGTTCTGTGTGTTTATGGTTGCTACTCACTATTCACATATGTGATAGAATGGAGTAGAGGAGGATGGGCTCATTGGAGATGGAGGCATGAAGGGAGTGATAGGTGATAACTAGATGGGAGTGGGTTTATTGATGGATTGGTGACGGTTGGCTCACGTGTGTGCAAGGGTTGCAAGGTTTCTCTTGGTAAAGGTGAATGATTTGCTTGTACACTCGTCAATAAAAGCTGGAATAGAATAAAATAAAACTAATGGGCCAAATCTTAAGGTTTAACCCATGGGTACTCAAGTGTAATTTCTAAATTTATGGTCATTTGTAAATTTCGATTTCTCCCAATTACCTGAAATACAAATCATAATAATGTAATACTTTTTAATCTAAACATAATTACTTTGGGTAAATCATAAAAATCTGACAATTATGCCATTGTTAAGGACTAATTCAATGTAAGACATATTAATCCAAATAGTATATAAATAATATAATTAAGGACCAAAATAATGATAAAGCCCTCTAAACTAATGTAAATATATATATGGGTTTGTCACATATGGAATAAGTATGACAGAAGCAACAATATCAATTTTTCATTGATGAAAGTTTTGGTTAGTACAAGTTAGAATTCAAAAACAAACAAAGAACAATAAAAAACAAAAACAAGACTACTACTATACTATCTCAATTCATTTCCCCCTTTTTGTCATTCATCAAAAATTGAATCATGAGAGGAAGAATGAGCTTACTACTTAGTGGTTAGTTGAGTAGGTTATTCAACAGGGGGAATGGGCTACAATAGAGGAATATGTTCAGTTGGAGGAGGAGGAGGTTGCTCAATAGAGTCTGATAGAGGTACTTCCTCAGTGATTGAAAAAAGAGTTGGCTGAGAAGTTTGAGCTAAAGGAGTGGTGGTGTAACCAAATAGTTATGAGGAGGAAGTCGGGAAAGTTTATGTGGCATGTGTAAAATTTCTCCTTCTTATAATAATTAATCACTTGAAGTCATTTTTACCACAATTGGCTACAAACTAACTATATTTATAAATTATTTTTTTAATTTCAAAAGAGTTAACCATGATAGAAAAGAGCTTTACAAAGATTTCAAAATGAACACTACCATGGTTATAAAAGATTTTTCTTAATCAATAAATAACTATAATTGAAAATAAAAATTTACCATTCTAACACTATTATAATTATCAATTCTGAAGTTCTAAAAAGTGCCTCTGAGCATTGAACCCGGGTAATGAAACATTCTTATTTTCATACGTCTTAAGGATTATTCAGTAGTATTTAGAACCACTTACAAGACCATGGAAGTCTATTAGCTAAATCTAGAATTTTTACTCCTTTCGAGTTACTATTCATATGGTATTCCATATTCGGCGACGAACTTCAAAAAATCATAATTAATTCTAAAAAAATCAAAACTAAGTGGTTCAAAAGGCTATGTGAAGATAACATCTCAAATTGTAAAGGAAAAATAATTTCTAGACCAAATACTTAGTCAATTAATACAGTTTAATAATCAAATATTACTATTTATTTTGTCAAAAATCCTGAAAAATAGATTCTGGTCCCTTAATTTGGAAAATTCATTCTCTTTTTATAGACATCAAACTAAGGTTTTCTTGGTGTCAAAATAAAGCTTGACATGTTAACTAAATGTATGTAAAATTTCATATATTTATCTTATCATTTACTATTTTTCATTACATCATGACCATCACTACTTATGTTAGTCATATAGCAACATTACATATCACAATTCCTCACATAACATATAGACTAACCCATCCCTAGCTCCTCTTCATGTTTCATCATCCTCTTTCATCATTTATAAACCTGTTAGGGTTGGGATTACATGGAGGGGGTGAGATTTCTGGGAAAATCTCAGTAGCAAATGGTACTAAATAATGCATATATTTGTGCTTGCTTGTGAAAGTGTTAACATTATGTAATGCGCATGCTTCCATGTAACATATGAAATACAATTAACCAAAGTAATCATAGAAATAGAGCTTCAATCATAAGAACATATGCAACACAAATCAACAAAGTCACAGCACAACTAAGCATAACATTCAATACATACAAGTTTAGGATAAGTTTACTACCTCACTTGCTTGATTTATTTCACTTTCACTTTGCCTCTTTCTTCTTACTTCTCTTGGATGTGTGGCTACCTCTGAGTCTAAAATTAAATTCTAACATCACATAATCATCCATCTATTACAATCTAAATTTCTCTTGAACATTGAGCTCATATAACTACATTAACTTTCCTTAATCTTAACTAATTGACTTGGCCTTTGAATCAATTGATGTCTTGACTTTACCCTACACAATTTCATCTTTTGAATCCATTTATGAGCTTAGAATCATGAAATTCTAACTCCTATGCACTGTTCTGGATAGATTTGAAAAACATACATAATTCTTCTAAAAATTCTCATATTGATTCCAATACTTCCCATACTTATTTCTCTACTTTATCCCACATAACTTTTCATTTTAAAACCATTGGAAATATCAAAAATCATGAAATTCCAATCATTGTTCATACGAGTGAACAGTAATAGAGAAGAACTTTAAAATCTAAAAATTGGAATCCCAATTTTCTAAGGTTCAAAACTTATCCAATCCTACACAAAATCATCATATAAATTCAATGGAAGTATTAGATAATTGAAATTCCATCTCCTTCTATCATGAACAGTGCATACCAAAATGGTTTAACCATGGCAAAGTCAAGAATATCAACTTGATTTAGCAACCAATCACCTAATTAGCTTGTTTAAGCTTTAATCACATATATCTAACTTTAATTTCTTCTTTCTCCTTTCATCTAAGGTTTTAGACAGCATATACACCTTAGAGAAAACTCAACTTTCTTCCATAAAAACCCTATGTTTAAGCTCCCAAATCAAAGGAAAATAAGTTAGGATAGATTGCTTACATTTAATTTATAGCTTACTTGAACTTTAGTACCTTGAATCTTCTTTGTCTTGGCTTGAGTTTTCATTTTGCAAGACGTTCCCCAAAGGTTCTCATACCACAGTTTTGAAGCTGAAATGTGGGGGTATTTATAGAAAAATCTCATGGAAAATGAATTGCCAAGATCACTTTGTGCACTATTTGATCTAATGGCTCATATTTAATCTTGGATTAGCTTGCCCTAGAAGCCAATGAGATGACATCATCCATGACATCATTAAAGGACAGCTCAAAGCCCATGTGACAAAATTACAAAGGGAGGAAGCATCTGGAAAAATTCTAGACCAATCTGGTACTGATTCAGTCCGATTTCCCAAAAATCAAACTGTTTTTTGAATCTAATTTTTCTAAGATTCCATAATATGCTTTCTAACCTTAAATCCAGTATCCGCATTCTTCCTATCATTGACATTCTTGTACTGGGTCTAAACTTAATTACATATCTCTTAGTATTATCGTCTTTTCACACATCATCAGAGTATTCCCTGACCTTGATCAACTACTTTGGGAACTCTCCTTAACTATCTAACCTTATTCAAATGACCAAAATACACTTCATTTATATCTGGCTCATTGACACAACACAATGGCATTTTCATAATTTTATATTTTTCTCGGTCTTTATTAGCCCTGGCCCACATACTTATATGAAAATATTACTGGGCCTATAAGATACCATTTTGGGCCCTCTACATGATCCACTACCTTTATGGGCTCAACTCCTGAGAAATTCCCTCAAAACATATTTATCGGGTATTTTAATCCATTATAAATTCTATAATAAATTCTACATAACTTCTTTGTGAGCTCTGTCAGTTTCATAAATTCTCATATTAATTATAAGAATTTACTGCCAAATTTTGTCTTATTTTGAGGTCAAGAGGATACTGTATTAATTTTTTCTTTATTAATTAATATAACTTTTTCATGACCTTAAATTAAAATTTTGTGTTGCGTCAAACTGATCAGAATAATTTTCTCTATTTATTAAGAAAATTTGGGATTGATCTAATTCTAGGCATTTTTGGGCCTTTTTTGGCTCACCTTTTAATAATTACCATTTTGCTCTTAAACTTTTGAAAATTACACTTTGCACCATAAAACTTTTAAATTTTTCAATTTAGTCCCTTATCTTTATACATTTGTCTAATCATTATTTTCTCTTTCTATTCATCATCACAATTTGTATTATACAGATAGGGAAAAATATGATATGACAGGTAAACAACCCCAAAGCTTAAAACACAAACACAATACCAAATAATACTATTAATATGGCA
This sequence comes from Leucaena leucocephala, assembly GCA_037074615.1. Lineage (NCBI taxonomy): Eukaryota > Viridiplantae > Streptophyta > Magnoliopsida > Fabales > Fabaceae > Leucaena > Leucaena leucocephala. Next base: position 6,517,150 of record CM073527.1, read on the forward strand.
AAATAGTTACTATGGATCCACATATTCACATGCATAACCCTGAGAGGCCTCCGGCCTTCTACTAGCACGTAATTTATAGTATGATAATCAAAATAGTAAATTGTAAAAGTATAAACAAAAGTAAGCCCTACAGTGGCAATTTATATATGTTCAACACATAAACATAAATGATGGTACTATACAAGTCAAATAGCAAACATAAAGGATGGTGCTATACAAGTCAAATAGCACCACTATACCTCTGGTACCTTCTTGTGAGAATGAGCAACTGAACTAACTCCTGAATTATTTCTCTATTCCAATCACACGTCTATTTTCTAAATTATCATTCCAATGATAATCCTATATTGTCTCAAATTTATTCTACACATATAAATTTTCATATAATATCAAACTGCCAAACAACCTAAAAACCCCAAATTCATAACCCTTGAAAGCTTCACCCAAAATTTTCAATGCTCATATTTCATAATCAACCTCAAAAATCAATTCATTAAATCCCCAAAACACACTCCAATACGTTAAAATAGATCATTGAATTCAAATATAACAAACCCAATATCATAATTCATAATTTCCAATCAACCTCTAACTATAATTTACTTAAATCAACCACTAAATCCTTCAATTATACAAAATCCTCAAATCCCTTAACTTATAATTAACTTTAAATATACTAAACCTTGATTTTTATCATAAATCAAGTTGCTAAACAAATAATTAATGTAATTACATAAGTTTAAAGTTCCCAATTTTACTTCTAATTTCCAAATCTCATTCACAATATCCAATATTCATTTCAATATTAAATCACATCATTCCTATATTTCAATAACTCATTTGCATCATCAATTAACCCATAATTATTCAATTTGACCAAAATCCCCAATTTTTCCAATTTAGGGTTCTAACAAAAATACCTATTTTCAATTTACAAGCTCTAGTCACAATCTAAACCGATTAAATATCCATTATACCTTCAAGAAACATAACCTAATCATTAAACTCAAATTTAATCAATAAAATTATCATATTAAATTATCTCTACACTCTAACATTTAAACCCTAACCCTAAATATCTTAAGTAATAAAATAGATAAAATTTTAAACCGATTAAATACAAAGCATTCACCTATCTCTACAATTTTATGGTTCTTACTTGTTAAAAATTCACACTTGTTCCAAACCCTAATCCTTAAACTTACTTTCTGTCCAATATAAGTTATATTTCTAAAGAGCTCTCTTGGTGTAGAAAATCATTAAGAAATAACTATAATAGTTGAAAGATTTTATAAGAATAAAGCAGAGCTCAAATGGATATGATATTCATCAATAGAGGAGCTAGAGCAGACGACATGGTGATAAAGAAGAAGAAGAAGAAAGCACGCGGTTCTGTTCGTAAATAGGCCCCACACTTTTTTTAATATTATATTATATATATTTTTCAATAGAAAATGGCTTATACTTCTTTTTTTATTTTATTATTAGTTTTTATTCTCTCTTTCTATATTTATTTTTACATAAACAATAATAATATTATTATCATTAGTATTTCATTTCAGTTTTAGTTTCTCATTTTTACTTTAAATAAACTCTCTTAATTTGGTAATTAAATAAAAAAATTTATCTACTAGGAATTAGTTCCTTATAATGCTACTTAATTTCAAACATAAAAATTGGGATGTTACAACTCTCTTAAACTATTAGAATTTTATCCCTAAACTTTCCCCACACAAGGAAACAACATAAGTTAGGGAAAACGCAAGAAACTAACCAAGGAACAACTTCGGGTACTCGTCGTATTCTTTCCTCAGCCAAGTAGCATCCCCTGGTGTCATTCCCTTCCAAAAGACTTTCAGAAGTAAACTGGTCTTGTTCCTCAACTGTTTGTCCTTTGTATCCAAAATTCTCTCTAGTTCCTCTTTATAAGTTAAGTTATCATGCAATTCCACCTCTTCTGGTTCTATGATGTGAGATGGATCTGGGTGGTACTTCTTTAACTGTGACACTTGAAACATGTCATGAACATTATATAGATGTGGAGGCAAGGCAATTTGATAGGCAACATCCCCAATCCTCACTAAGATCTTAAATGGACCAATAAATCTAAGAGAAAACTTCTTTACTTTAATGGACCTTCTGATGCTTGTAATGGGTGTGACCCACAGAAATACATGATCATCTTTATTGAATTCCAAAGGTATCCTCATTTGATCCGCATAACTCTTTTACTGACTCTGTGCTGCCAACAATTTCTGTCAGATAAGCTCAATTTTCTTAGTGGTGGTATGAACCAACTCTAGTCCTAACATGTTCTTTCTTTCAGTTCAGTCTAGCACAGGGGTAATTGACACTTTCTTTCGTACAATGCCTCATAAGGTGCCATCTGAATACTTGCATGGTAACTGTTATTGTATGCGAACTTATCCAACGACAAGTGATTGATCCAACTTCCCTTAAATTCAATAGCACAAGTCCTCAACATATCCTCAAGTATCTGAATGGTACACTCTGTTTGACTATCAGTTTGAGTGTGATAAGCAGTGTTGAACTTCAATTTTTTACCTAAAGCCATATTGACTAACTTTCAAAAGTTTGAAGTATACCTTGGATATTGATCCGATATGATGCTCTCCAGTACTCCATGAAGCCTTACTATCTCATTCATGTACAACTGACTCATTTCCTCTAAAAAATAAGTCATTTTGTAGGGCAAAAAGTATGCAGACTTAATCAACCTATCTATAACTACCCAAATGGCATCATAACCACCTGATGTCCTCGGTAATCCTACTATGAAAACCATAGAAGATATAGTCTCCAAGCACCGCGCATAAGGTACCATTCTCTATAGGTATAACATGAAGGTCTATCAATCCTTGTAATAAATATTGGCCATTTAAGCTTATGCTAAACACATGCACCAACTTTCTATTTAAGGCTTTTACAACCACATTTGCCTTCCCAGGGAGATACTTAATTTCAAATTCATAATCTTTCAGGAATTCCAACCATCAGCATTTCCTATTGTTCAACTCCTTATGGTCAACCAAGTTTTCAAACTTTTATGGTCGTTGAACACTTTAAATTGAGATCCATATAGGTAATGCCTCTAAATCTTTAATGCAAAGACTATAACCACTAACTCTAAGTCATGGGTCAGATAATTCTTCTCATGCTGTCTCAACTGCCTTGATGTATAAGCCACTACTTTATTGTTTTGTACCAGTACACATCCAAGACCCTTCAAGGAAGTATTTGTGTATAGAACATATGGTACCCTTGGCGTAGGAAGAGTAAGTGCTAGAGACATAGTCAACTTAGTCTTCAATTCTTGAAAAGCATCTCACATTTCTCACTCCAAACAAATGGATGGTCTTTCTTGGTCAACTTAGTCAATGGCATGGCAATCTGAGAAAAACTTTGACTAAATCTTCGATAATAGCCAGCCAGGCCTATAAAACTTCTCACTTTAGTTACTGATCTACGAGCCTCCCACTTCAATACTGCATCAACTTTACTAAGGTCCACTGCTACTCCCTTATTAGAGATTACATGACTTAGGAATTTCACTTTATTCATGCAAAAATCACACTTTAATATTTTAACATACAATTCATGATCCCTTAACATTTGTAATGCAATATGAAGATGCTCTTGATGTTCATCTTACTTTGAGGTATATCAATATATCATCGACAAAAATCCCAATAAATCTATCTAAGTACGATCTAAAAATCTAATTCATGTAATCCGTAAAGACAGCTGGAGTATTTGTCAACCCAAAAGGCATAACTAGGAACTGTAGTGTCTATATCGAGTGCTAAAGGCAGTCTTAAGAATGTCATTAGCTTGAAATCTCAGTTGATGATACCCTTACCTCAGATTAATCTTAGAAAACATGGACGATCTTGCCAACTGATTCAACAAGTCATCAATCCTAAGTAATGGGTTCTTCTTCTTTATTGTTACCTTATTCAACTGTCGATAGTTAATGCATAGTATCATACTACCATCCTTCTTCTTTACAAACAAAACTAGTGATCCCCATGGTGAGACAATCAGTCAAATGAAACCCTTCCTAAGCAATTCCTGAATCTTTAATATCAAAGTTATCCCTAGAACTAACTCAATAGAGAATTCAACCTCAAGCTCTAGAGGTAAACTAGACACCTCATCTGGAAACACTTTTGGCTATTTATTGACCACCTTTATATGATCAATCCTCACTTCCACATCTACATCAATAGAGAAGAAAACCAAGAATGCTTGACACCTTTTCTTAATAGCTTTATCTACTTGTGCAGCAGACAATAATATAGGACCCTTAGGCATCTCCACAAGCATAGTACTCATCAAAAAAATCACCAATTTCCTTTTACAATCAATAATACCATTATTGACTATTAACTAATCCATGCTGACAATCACATCAATGCCCCTTAAGGGCAAGCAAATCAAATCAATCAAAGACTCTCTTCCTCAAACTTAATAGTAAGTTTTAAACATGTAGGGCTGTAATAATAGTAGCTCTGTAGGATTTGACACTTTTAAATCATGGAGCAAATAAGTCACATGCAATTTCAATCTCCTAGTACAATCCATATATATGAAAAAATGAGTAGCACCAGAGTCAAATAATGCATACAATTAATGGTCTTGAAAAAAGATAGTGCCTCAGATCAAATTGGGAGATGCTGTGGTGAAATATCCTAATTTTAACCTTTCATAGTACGTATTTTGAAGCGTATTTAGTTAGCGGAAGCATTACTTTGGTCCAAAAATAAAAATTTTCAAACTTACTTCTCGGGGTACTGTTTATTTGGCAAATTTTAGATAGATAGTCTAACTTTAAAAATTTATAACTAATTTTAGAAAAATCGCATTAAGGCAATACAAATTTATACTTGAAGACCTTTCATAGATCTTAAAGGAAAAATATAAATCTTGACATTTACCTTGCCAATCAATATAATTAAATTGTTAGTTTTTACTGTTCATATGAAATATTCTAGAAATTCTAAATTTTGTCTCTTAATTTTGAAAATTTATTTCTCTTGATACACACATCCAAATGAGAATGAATTTATAGCTCTAGATGTGTACTACATGCTCATAAAATTTCATGAATTAATTCCTTCATTTTCTAGGTCAAATTAGAGTCAAAGTAAGACTGCTCTAGGATCTACATTTTTCCATTTCATCTTCTTTCTTAAATTTTCATAAATTAATCTATCATTTCGAAACCATCAAACAGGCTTCCCATATCTTCATATATATCACGTGCATATGCCAAAATTATTTTATACATTTTTATCACCTAAATAGACACTTAGGAAATACCATACATCATAAGCTTGAGTGTCAAATTGTTCACTTTCTTTCTTCCATTCTTTAGCTCTTCTCCATGCATATTTGAATTTCCAAGCCAATACTACTTTATTCAAGCTTATTTAAGCTTGTCTAAACATTCATGAATTAAAATTTATATTTTTCCTCTAATTCTAGATCATATCTAGCAACCAAGATGGAGAGAAAAAGGTGTTTCAACCATCCAAATCTAAGATAAATTTTCCTATAACATAATCTAAAGATAGAAGGAAGAAATTACCTTAGTTGCTTGATCAATTAGCTCTTGGATTTGCCTTGTCCTTGCTTGACATTTCATTTTACAAGAGGTTCCCAAGCTTTCTAATGCCTTGCATATTACTACTGAAAAGGGGGGGTTTTATAGATTTTTGGCTTGGCAAATCAAGGGCTAAGATTACTTTGTGCACTATTTGATCTAATGGCTAAGATTGTACCTTGAATCTTAACTTGCCAACTAAGCCAAAATATGACATCATCCATGACATCACTTAAGGCCACGTTTGGAATCTTTCAAAGCGTAAGGGCTTGTGTGAAAAATCCAGTCCAATCCAGTACCAGCTTAGTCAAATTTTACAAAAATCAGACTGTTTAATAACTATAATTTTTCTGAGATTCTATAATATATTTTCTAATCTTAAATCTAGTATCTAGATTTTTTTTACCATTGAAATTATTGGACTGAGTATAAATTTAATTACTGTCACTTAAAAAATAACTAAAATGCTCATGGTTCACTATTTTATACTATATTAACTCTAAGGGTATAATTGTCATTTCACACCTCTTTAGAGTTCATCAGGCCATATTCTGACTCTGATCAATCATTCATGTCTCTCCCTTGACATTTTAACCATGCCCAAATAACCAAAATGCCTTCCATTTATCTCTTGTTCAGTATTACAATATAGGGGCATTTTCGTAATTTTGTACTTTTAAGGTTTCTCTGGACACTGGCCCACATGAATATTCAGATATTTTATTGGGCCTATGGGATGCCACTTGGGCCTTTACATGGGTCAAAAGCCTCTATGACACAATTCCCAAGAAAACTCACCCAAAAGTATTTATCTAGTATATTATTATACTATAAATTCCATAAACAATTATACATAACTCCTTTCTGAGTTTTGTCCATTTTATAAATTTCTATATTAATTATGAGAATTTACTACCAAATTTTATCTGATTAGGAAATCCAGAAGGTCCTCTAATAATCTCCAAACTTTATAAATTAATATCAATTATCTAAGGCCTAAAATTAAGTTTCTGAAAAATATTCCTGGCCGAATTACCATTCTTTATTTTTGGTAAAGTTCAGGACTACAATATTTTTAGCCAGTTCTGGGCCTTATATGGCACAACTTTCCATAATTACAATTCTTCCCCCTGAACTTTTGAAAATTACACTTTAGACCCTCAACTTTTCATAATTATACTTAATGGCCCAAAGCTTATGTCTACTTCCATTTTTTCACCATGGAACTTTTGAGGTTTTCACTTTAGTCTCTCTTCTTTATACTTTTTTTTTAATTATTATCTTTTCTTCTAATCATTGTCACAATTCTGTCTAAAACTCTTTCCTCTATCTGTTCCTTACAGGTTCCACTATTTGTTCCATACATATAGGAAAAAATTAGGATGTGAAATGTGGCCTCCTCCTTAGTCATCACAAATACACACCCTAAATGATAGATCTAGTGCTTTAGTTGTTTGCCCATTCTCTCATCAAAATTTGGCAATATGCCCCAATTTGTGACAATTGTAACACTCCCAGCATTGTTCCTGGTGCAGTATATAACATCCTTATTTTTCTACGTCTTATGGATCATTCAGTAGCATATAGAGCCACTTACATGACCTTTGAAGTCCATTAGCTAAATCTAAAATTTGACTCTAATGAGTTACTATTCATATGATATTTCCATATTCAACGACAAATTTCTAAAAAGTATACTTAATTCTAGAAAAATTGAAATGAAGCATTTCATAAAGCTACACAAAGCTAACATCTTGAACTTTAAAGGAAAAATAATTACTTAGAATAATTGACTAGTAAAATGAGTCAACTCTAACGTTAACATTTACTATTCATTTGGTCAGAAATTCTAAAAATATATTCTGGTCCCTGACTTTAGAAAGTTTGTTTTCTTTGTGTAGACATTGAAATAAGGTGTACTTGGTGTAAAAATGAAACTTGACATGTTAACTAAATGTCTATAAAATTTTATACATTGATTCTATCATTTACTAGTTTTCATTACATCATGAACATTATTGCTCAAATTGGTCATATTACATCATTGCATAGAACAAGTCATCATATAACATTTATATTATCTAACCCCTAACTTCTCTTTATGATTTTTCATATTCTTTCATCATTCATGAACTGCTAGGATTGATATTGCATGGATGGGGTAAGATTTTTGGGAAAATCTCAGTAGCAAAAGGTATTAAAAATGTATGCATCAATGTAAATATTTGTGTTTGCATGTGAAAGTGTTAACATTGTGTAATGTGTATGCTTCCATATAACATATGAAATACAATTGGCCAAAGTAGTTATAGAAACAGAGTTTCAATTATATACACACATGCAACAGAATTCAACAAAGCCATAGCACAACTAAGCATAATATCTAACACATACAAGTTCTATAGTTTACTACATCACATACTTAACTTTCTTTTAGTTTATCTTTGCTTTTTACTTCTTACTTCTTACTTCAAAAAATCATCTTTCCATTCCAATGCTTCCAATGTTCAAAACCTATCTTATCCTACATAAAATCATCAAATAAATTCAATGGAAGCATTAGATCATTGAAATTCCATCTCCATCTATCACTAACAGTGCAGACCAAAAAGTTTCTTCTATGTCAAAGTCAATAATATCAACTTGATTCAATAATCAATCATCTAACTAGCTTGTTTAAGCATTAATCACATAGCTCTAACTTTAATTTCTTCTTTCTCATTTCATCTAGGGTTTTAGAAAGCATATATACCCTAGGTATAGCTCAAATTTCTTTCATAAAAACCTTAAGTTTAAGCCCCCAAATTAAAGGAAAATAAGTTAGGATAGATTACTTACCAAAACCCTAGCTAGCTTGAACTTTGGTGCATTAAATCTTTCTTGTCTTGGCTTGAGTTTCCATTTGGGCAGCACCTCCCCAAGGGTTCCTCATGCCACGGTTTTGGGAAGAAAATGGGAGGATATTTATAGAAAAATCCCCTGGAAAATGAAATGCGAAGGTGCACTTAAACACTATTTAATCTAATGGTCTATATTTGCTATTGATCTTGGCTTGCCCTAGAAGACAAATTTGATATAAGATCACATGACAACAATCTTCTCCCTCCTTGCCTTGGACGCCATGTGTTCTGCTCATGTGGGACCCATCATGTGCAAATCCTAATCTTCCTCTTGAAGCTTCCTTAATTTCTTTTCTATTTTAAAAATTCATAAATTATCCGTTATTGGACTTGGAATCCAAAAAAAAATTGGGACTTATTGGGTTGTTGCATGATGCCATTATTGGGCAATTGCTAATTGGCACAAATCCCGATGCACTTTATATATCGATATCCTTAAATAACCCTGATTTTTAGATTAATTCTAAACACCTCTTTTATCAATTATGACATTTTTAAAAATTCATTCTAATATAAAATGAATTTCCTGCAAAGTCTCATAATTTTCTAAGACCTAGAAATCCTGATATTTTCTTTAAACCTTTTATCAGTGTCATTTTTCACCGTAAATTTCATAATTAATTCTACAAGCTCCTTTTCATCTTCTATCAATTTCATAAATTCTTATATTAATTATAAGAATTTATACTAAATTTCATCTAATTTTGAGGTCCATGGGATACTATAATAATTTCTCTAAACTTCATAAATTCATATAAATTTATCGGGACCTCAAATCAAAATTATGTGTTGTATTCAACTGATCAAAATAATATTCTCTATTTACTGGTAAAATTTAGAGCTAAACAAATTTTTGGGCATTTTTGGATCTTTTCTAGTATAATTACCATTTTCCCCTATACTTTTAAAAATTACACTTTAGGCTCTCAACTTTTTATAATTATATTTAATGTCCTAAATATTGTGTCTACTTTCATTTTGCACCCTAAAACTTTTAAGAGTTTTCACTTTAGTCCCTCTCTTTCTTTAAAATGACAATTATAACCTTGGAAATTTTCTAAAATTACATTTTTACCCTTGCTTGGGCTTTAACATCTTAAATAAATGACCATTATACCCTGAGGACTTTTCTAAAATTATAATTTTACCCTTGCTTTGGCTTTAACATCATAAATCATTCCTTTGAGGTATTTATCTTAACCTTAGGCCTCTAACTAACCTCTTTTATCTTTCTATGCCAAGAAGACTCTTCTGAAGTTTCTAACTTATCTATATATTTGCTCTTAGGGACTTTTACTATTTACTATTTAATCCCTAAATATTATTTGTATATTTCTTGAACTTTTACTCAATAGGGCCTGGTAGCCTCCCTATTTTAGGTTACTATTAGACTTCTAGGCCTAAAAATTAGGATATGACAAGGTCGCCTATACTTCTGACATGGGCCGCTAATACTAGGTGTAGACATCATAGACCCTCTATTTGCATTGTGAGTCCCACTCTGCTAGCTCCTCTAGCCAAAGCCCTTTTAAATGGGCCCCTCTAATCTCGCCTCATCCTCTAAATATGTAATAGCTACTTGAACCTTTAGTGGTGAGATACAAGGGACTTTTGAGAATTATCGTCTTCATCCTCTTAATCCACTTCTCTACCTCTAAAGCCTCTAGTTCTCCCTTAGACTTTGGAGAGATATACTTATGCACTTCTTTCCAAACTTTAGTAATGTCATTCATCAGTGGTGGATAAAAGATTCCTCCTGATGATTCCCCCCAATACTCACTTGATCATGCTCTCCATCATGGCCCTCACTTGCAAAACCACTATCTATCTCATTATGGTTGCCTTATCCCATATAGCTTAATCTTTGCTTCTCTAGCATCTTTTCTTCAAACTTCTATAACCTCTCATCAGCATCACCTAATACTACATCTTTCATATGTTCTATTATTACTCCATAATCTAGTTGAGGCCTATCATGCTGAGGCTTACTACCACCAGGCGCACTTTCGTGATCGAGTCTTTACCATCCTTTCCCTATTGAAGGATGAAGCCTGCCAAAGAATCACACACAAGAACAAAGATTAACAAGGAAGGCATTTGTGAATAATATATATTATCATAATATGCAAGACATACAATGCCATAACTAGGAATAACCTTGAAACTGCTACCAAGTTGTAAAATTTCTCCTAATAATAATAGTTAATCACTGCAAGTAATTTTTACCATAATTGGCTACAAACTAACCATTTTTGTAAATGAGTTTTTAAATTTCAAAAGATTTAACCATGGTAAAAAAAAGCTTTAGAAAGATTCCAAAATAAACACTACCATGGTTGCAAAAGATTTTTCTTAATCAACAAATAACTATGATTGCAAATACCAAATTACCATTCTAACACTATCATAATTATCAATTCTAAACTTCTAAAAAGAGCCTATAAGCGTTGAACCCTAGTAAAAAATCCAAAGTTCATACCACAAATAAAATAATGAATAATACCATTAATATGGCAAAATAGTTACTTTGGATCCACAAATTCACATGTATAACCATTAGAGGCCTCCGGCATTTTACCATCACACAATGTATAGTATGATCATCAAAATAGAGAATTGTAAAAGTATCAACAAAAATAGGCCCTACAGTGATAATTTACATTTATTCAACATATAAACATAAAGGATAGTGCTATACAGGAAAATAGCACCACTATGCCTTTGTCACCTTCCTGTAAGAACGAGTAATTGAACTAACTCTTAAAAACTGTTAATAATCATGGGGTGAGGTAAATGTTTCAGTAACTAATAATCATAATCATTTTGCATACTAACATGAGCTCATGAGGTGTCAAGTGTTAATAAAATACATAAGATAGGAAATAATATCTTATCATAATATAATTAAATGTAAATACCAACCCTAGTTCCTCCCATCAAACCAATTAAACTATCTTATACCTGTCAACTGTCATATCCTATTTTTTCTCTATCTGTATAATACTGATAGTGGAAAGAGGTTTGAAAAGGATTATGACGATGATCAGAAGGAATAATAAATGTTAGATGAGTCTTGAAGGAAGAGAGGGACTAAAATAAAAAGTTTAAAAGTTCTATAGTGAAAAATGAAAGTAGACAAAAGCTTTGGGCCATTAAGTGTAATTATGAAAAGTTGAGGGCCTAAAGTGTAATTTTCAAAAGTTCTGGTACACAATGATAATTATTGAAAGTTGAGTCAAAAAAAGGCCTAAAAATGCCTAAAATTATATTAGTCCCAAATTTACCTAGTAAATAGAGAAAATTATTCTAATCAGTTTGACGTAATACATAATTTTGATATGAGGTCCCAAAAAATTTATAGTAATTTATGAAGAAAAAAATAATACAGTGTACTTTGGACCTCAGAATCAGTTGAAATTTGGCAGTAAATTTCTATAATTAATGTAAGAATTTATGAAGCTGATAAAGATCAAAAAGTAATTTTGTAGAATTTATTATAGGATTTATAGTGGATTAAAATGCCTTATAAATATATTTCAGGGGAATTTCTCGGGAATTGAGCCCATGAAGGCAGTGGATCATGTAGAGGACCCAGAATGGCACCTTATAGGCTTAATGATATTTTTAGATAAGTATGTGAGCTAGGGCTAATAAAGATCGAGAAAAATATAAAATTACGAAAATGCCAATGAAGGTATGCTGCTGTGTTGTGTCATTGAGTCAGAGTTAGACAAATGGTATTTTGGTCATTTGGATAGGTTAAAAATGTCCAAGAAAGTACATGAGTGATTAGTCAGTGTCAGTATATGCCCTGATAAGAAGTAAAGAGGTATAAAATGACAATTATGCCATTAGGGTTAATATAGTGCAAGATAGTGAACCAAGGAAATTTCAGTCATTTGCTAAGGGATATGTAATTAAGTTTTGGCCCAGTCCAAGAATGTCAATGGTAGGAAGAATCCAGATATTGGATTTAAGGTTAGACAGTATATTATGGAATCTTAGAAAAATTAGATTTATAAAACAGTCTGATTTTTGAGAAATCGGACGGAGTCGGTATCAGATTGGACTGGAATTTTTTCAGAAGCTTCTCCCCTTGGAATGGCACCACCTATCCCTATTAAGTGTCCCTTGATGATGTTATGGATGATTTCATAATTCTCTTTTTGAAAATATTAAATCCAAGATTAAATATAAGCCATTATATCGAATAGTGCACAAAGTGATATTGGCCATTGATTTTCCATGGGATTTTCTATAAATATCCCCACCAAATCTGAAGCAAGCCATGGCATGAAAACCCTTGGGGAAACTCTTGCAAATGAAAACTCAATCCAAGACAAAGAAGATTCAAGGTACCAAAGTTCAAGCAAGCTAGAGATTGAACGTAAGCACTCTATCCTGTCTTATTTTTCTTTGATTTGGGAGCTTGAATTTAGGGTTTACATGGAAGAAAGTTGAGTTTTCTCTAAGGTGTTGTGCTGTCCAAAAATGTTAGATTAAAGGAGAAAGAAGAAATTAAAGTTAGAAATATATGATTGAAGCTTAAACAAGCTAGTTAAGTGATTGGTTGTTGAATCAAGTTGATATTCTTGACTTTGCCATGGTCGAACCATTTCGGTTTGCACTTTTCATGATGGAAAAAAAATGGAATTTCAATGATTTAAGGCTTCCATTGAATTTATATGATGATTTTGTGTAGGATTAAATAGGTTTTGAACCTTGGAAGCATTGGAATTCCAAGTTATATTTTTTGAGATTCTTCTCTATTACTATTCACTCACATGAACAGTGATTGGAATTTCATGATTCTAAGCTCATAAATGGATTCAAAAGATGAAATTGTGTAGGGTAAAGTCAAGACATCAATTGGTTCAAGGGCCAAGTTAATTAGTGAAGACTAGAGAAAGTTATATTAGTAAAGAGTTTATCAAAGTTAGTCTTGAACATTGTTGGAGTTCATGGTGCTAATGAATTATGTGATAAATATGAATGTGTTTAGGACCTTGAAACATCCAAGAAGATGTTGGGAAGTGATTGAATGAAAGGCTTCATGGTCAGAAAGCTAGGGAGCAAGTGCAAAAGATCAAGAGAAAAGCTTAAGTGCAAGGTAGTAGACTTACCTCTTTATGTGCTTGATGTGGTATGCTTATGTGTTGACATGTATATGATATTTGAATGATATTGTGACATGATAAATGATGTTGAATGTATTGTAAATAACATGTTTTCCATGTCCATGCACTTTTATGCAAAAGTATATAACATTATGGCATGTCTCTAATTAAAGAAAGTTTAATGAAATTACATATCATGCATTAGCATCAATCTTGCATATTTAAGTGGTAATGTTTGCTACTGAGATTCTCTAGAATCTCACCCTCCCATAACCAACCATAATAGGTTATTCATGAAGGAAGAATCATGTTTTGTACATGAGCTAAGGAATGGAAGAGGAAGAGTAGACAAGTGATGGCATGTATGTATGTTAGCCTTTTTATGTAATGTTATGTAATATACATTATATGTAAAAAAAAATGTATGAAAGAATTTGGCATAATTCCATGATGTATATGAATGCATGAAAGGCAAAAGAGATGGTTTATGCATACTGGAATAATTATTTAAAGTGAAAGAAAGGAAACTGAAATGGTAAATACGTAGGTCCTAAGCAGTTTTGTTGTGGCTTCAGTTTGACCTAGTAAATGAAGAAATTAATCCATGAAATTTTATGAGCACATAGTAAACATCTAGATATTTAAATTCATATGTAATACAGCTCATTTGGATGTGTATATCAAGAGAAATGAATTTCCAAAGTTAAGAGACAGAATCTGGAAATTCCAAAATTTGCCATATGAACAGTAAAAACGTAATGATTTAACTGTATCAATTAGCAAAGTAAATGTCTATATTTATATTTTTTCCTTAAATAGATATGAAAGAGATTCAATTAAAAATTTGGATCACCTCCATATAAATTTTTTACAATTAGTTATGAATTTTTAAAGTTAGATTGTAAATCTGAAAATTACCAAATGAACAGTACCCGATAAGCAAGTTTTAAAATTTTAATTTTGGGTTAATGTAATGCTTCAACTAATCAAATACGTTTCTAAATATATAGTCTGAGGCGGTAAAAGTAGGATGTTTCACCAACTGAACTCGTGGGCTAGTAATAACTACCATATGCCTGGTCACTCAAAAAGCTAATGGGTCGAATGTTATGGATTAAAATTCATAAAGCAAAAGACTGGACCAAATGTTTATTCCCCTTTGATAAACTAGTGGGGGTGTTGCAGCCCCTCGATAAACTGGTAGGATGAAAACCAACCATCGAGCTCTAATAGAGACTATACCACATGGTAACAATACAACTCTATCATCACTAATGCCCAATACATAATTCTCAAGATAATCATATTAATTAAAATCTCAATAACTCTATAATCAATAACATCAATAATATAACAATAGGGTTTTTCTAAAGATAATTACTTTCTTTAAATTCTATTACCAAGATATAACAAGTTTCTAATCTCAATCCAAATTTTCTAAGTTAAACTTTAAGTCCCACAATACCATTTTCAATAAAATCAGCAATCAAGTTTTCTCAATATAATCATATCATCATCAATAGATTTATATATACATCAAATCACTCACAAATATCACATTAGCACACACAATGAGTGAAAAGCGGTTACCTCTATCCAAAGCTAACAAAAATACCACAGATGAAGAGCCACGTGCTTAGGTCACAATTCACTAGTTAATCTACATAATTTATATAAATGTGCAACAATAAATGGTTAATTCAACACAACATATACTTTTAAATAATTGCTCACATTTATATTCTAACTTTATTTTATTTAAAAATTTTAATTCAAGACCATAGCATAAATTCTCTATTCCAATCGCACGTTTATTTTCTAAATTATCATTCCGATGATAATCATATATTGTCTCAACTTTATTCTACTCATATAAATTCTAATATAATATCAAACTCCTCAAACAACCAAAAAAACCCAAATTTATAACCCTTAAAGCTTCACCTAAAATTTTCAATGCTCACATTTCATAATCAACCTCAAAAATCAATTCATTCAATCCCCAAAACACACTGAAATAAGTTAAAATAGATCATTGAATTCAAATCTAACAAACCCAATATAATAATTCATAATTTCCAATCAACCTCTAACTATAATTTACTTATATCAACCAATAAAGTTTTCAATTATACAAAATTCTCAAATCCCTTAACTTATAATTAACACTCAATATACTAAACCTTGAGTTTCATCATCAATTAAATTGCTAAACAAATAATCAATTTAATTACATAAGTTTAAAGTTTCCAATTTTACCTCTAATTTTCAAATGTCACTCACAATATACAATCTTTATTTCAATATTAAATCATATCATTCCTAAATTTCAATAACTCATTTGCACTATCAATTAACCCATAATTATTCAATTTGACCGAAATCCCAAATTTCTCTAATTTAGAGTTCCAACAAAAATACTCATTTTTAATTTACAAGCTATAGTCATAATCTAAACCGATTAAATATCAATTATATCTCCAATAAACATAACCCAATCATTAAACTCAAATTTAATCAATAAAATTATCATATTAAATCATCTCTACAATCTAACATTTAAACATTAACCCTAAATCTCTTAAATAATAAAATAGACAAAATTCTAAATCGATTAAATACAAGTATTTACCTATCTTTATAATTCTATGGTTCTTATTTATTAAATATTTAAACTTGTTCCAACCCTAATCCTCAAACTTACTTTCCTTCTAACATAAATTATATTTCTGAAGAACTCTCTTGGTATAGAAAATAATTAAGAAATAACTATGATAGTTGAAAGATTTTATAAGAATAAACTAGAACTCAAATGGATATGATATTCACCAATGGAGGTGCTAGAGTATAAGGAAATGGTGATGAAAAAGAAGAAAGCATGCAGTTCTATTTGTGTATGTTTGGATATTATAAAAATATGTAGGCCCCACACTTTTTTAATATTATATTATATATATTTTTCAGCAGAAAACGGCTTATGCTTCATTTTATTTAATTTTGTTATTTTTTTATTCTCTCTTTCTATTTTTATTTTTACATAAACAATAATATTATTTTTTTATTATGATCATTACTATTTCATTTCAATTTCAGTTTCATTTTTTACTTTAAATAAGATCTCTTAATTTAGTAATTAAATAAAAAAATTTATCTACTAGGAATTAATTTCTTCTAATGCTACTTAAATTCTAACATAAAAATTGGGATGTTATAGCCTAGGGTTATAAGGTAGAAGCAAGAGGATCAATCTGTGCAGAGGCAAGTGACTCAGACAAATGAATTGGAGCATGAGGAACTTGAGTCTGTTATTGGTCTGAGTAGGTTGTGTGTTGGGTGTAAACAGAAGGCCCTCAATTAAGAACACAGTGTTGGAGCTTGAGACTTTGTTCTTTAAATCCATAAGTTGCTTTCCTAAGACCCCTATAGCATTCCTTTGGACCTGAATGACATCCTTTAGAGATTGAATTTGTTGAATGGTCATGTCATGCCTTTGAACTACTTTTGAGGCAATCTTGTTGTCTAGATTGGTTCCAAAGTCATTCAACATTTGTGCAATGTTATGCATAGTGTCTTGTCTGCCCTCCTGGATTTGTAGCTTGATTTTCTCCTTGAAAATCTTTAGCTCTTATTGTACCATAGTGTGCAGAGCTGCCTAGGTAAAAGATGGTGTAGAATTAGGTACAATAGAGGATTGAGCTTCATCTTGAATAGGTTGCTTCCCTTTCTGAGGCCTCTTCCCTCTAGTTATCAGTGACAGAGAAATTCTCATCTTGTGAATTTTCTCTACCCTAAATCTTAGAATTTGACTTCCTTTTCCTTTCTCTAGATAGTCTATGTTTTTGCATTGAAAGAATATGGAGATAAGCTGTGGGTAAGGGATAAGAATGGCTCTAGGCTTAGTGAAAAAGAAGCTTATCATCTCACTATAGTGCTCCTATGTTTATTTCTGTTCACTAATAATTTTGGTGAGTACGATATAGCTTTCTTTTGTCATGTAATTGAAGCTACCAGACTTATTTACCATGCTCATAGAATAAATGTAGTGGATTATCCTATGATAATCGCACATATCCTTAGGAACAAACTTCATATCACCCGAGAAGTTGTCCTCAAACATCAAGATCTTGTACACTTCTCTCATGGATAGCTCAGTCTTCTTCTTAAAATTATGGATTTTTAATAGAAAATTAATGACATTAGGGTTTAGCCTAATTTCTCACCCCTTAACTCAATAGTCAAATGACTACTTATCAAGTCTCCATCTTTTCCAGCCTCATCATATACCCTCATATTGCAATAGAATCTCTTGACAACTTCAGAGCAATATGGGAGGTTGATTCCTAACCATTCTCGTAATGTTTCATGGGATTGAAAGGTCAAGCTGAGTTTTGTCATTGTACTTTAAATAATCTAAATCTAGAATAACGACCGGACAAAACTTCCTATGAACATACTCTTCCTTAATCTTTCCTTTATCTACCCCTTTATCCATATTTCCAGAATAAGGCTAGAGTAGCAAGATTGGATGGAGGAGGGTTGGATTGAGAAGAAGGATAAAAAAAAGACAAAGGAGGAGACTCAGAGATACCTTGAGAAGACTCAATTCTTCTCGTTGTAGTTTGCTTCACTCTTTGGCATGAGGAGACACCAGTGTGTGTAGTCTATGTGTGTGTTTAGACTCCTTAGAAACTATGGCCAAATAATGTCTTTTTCTCTGCATTTTTGCCAAGCACTTTGTCTGACTGGGCTTAGTGACTCTTCTATAGACGCTTGAGTCTAGGTTATCTGTGCAGGAGGAACCATGTCACTTGGTGGACTCTTGTCTTTAGCCACCTTTGGTTGGTGCTTGCACTTTGAAGAACTAGCTTTTTGTTTAACGTTCACCTTCTCTAACTGGACCTCTGACACTTTTGTTCTTGCCATTTCTAGTTTTGCACAGAAAAAGATGAACACTGAACAGTGATAGGGTTGCGATGAGAGGAGGGATAATTTGAGGTTTTTGAAAGGAAATTTGTTTTGGAACATTGGGGAAATAGTTACATATGTGTTTAGTTGCATGAGGAAGGTTATGGGAACAATTATGATTTCCTGGGTCAGAGAATTAGAGAATTTTTTCTAAGTGGACACCATGGCATGACAAACGACTTAGTGGTTAAATGCAATTTGAAGTGTACTGTCCCAAAAAGAATGCAATTAAAAGCATCATGTCGTATGTGATACCAGTTTTCAATTTAAGATTGGTTTTCTTTTTCATGCTTGTGAGGCATTGGCATCAATAGACATTGATTGTCTGCGTAGTGTAATTTAAGATGTATTGCTGACTAATGTTGGTGTTTGTTATCTAAATTTTGAATGGGATTTGAAGCAAAAATGTGTGTGGTTTTTTAAAGATAATACATTTCGATTTATTTCTCTTACGGAAACATTGTGACGTTTTGCCAGCAAATATGACAAAAATTATTAAAGAAATGTTATCCCGTATGCTTGCCCCCAATTTTCTACTTAATTATGGAAGTCATTGCCCTTGGTTGTTCCGCATTTATTGAATATTTTCTGTAGCAACTGGTTCTTACTTTTTTAGGGTTGAAGTTTGGAATCTTGGTGGCACATGATAAATTTGTTATTCTATTATTTGTGTTAAACTTTGTATTTGAAATGGCCTTCATGATATATATTTTTTTATTTCTTCTTGGTTACATATATCCTTGGTTTGGTAAACTGACTTTGATAGTTGTTTCGACTCTTCTCTAGGGCTAGTTTCGGTTCATAAACGATGAAGAATGACTAAAATAAACCTCATTATCTGTCTGGAACTGTGTAGCATGTTCCGTTGAATATCATATTTAAAGACTAGGATATGTGTTAACTCTTATCTTCTAGTTTAAATATGAACTTGGGGATAAAATCACTTGAACTTCATAGTTGTGATAGAGCTTCAATTATGATGAATAGCTTAGATAGTTTGTGACGCAGCAATTGTGGTACTTCCTGCCTTGTATTCTTGTTATACGCTTCTTGCTAAATAATCTTTTGTTGGCTGATCAATATATTTTAGAGTATAAAATGGTGTCAACAGAGTCCAATGAAGTCTGCAGCAGAGAGGAGAAAAGGACAATTGCACATGAGCATGTATTGAAGGCGTTAGAGGTATTTTATCTATTATATATCTCTCAAGCTTGGCAAGTGGATTCAGTTCCGGTTTATGATTGTATGAGTGTGTACATGTCCTGTAGAGTTCATTATGTGTTCTTTCACTTGTAGCTTTCGTTTGTTATGCTGATGCATTAAGGTGTCTTTTTGATTGGAACATAACAGTTATTCTTGAATTTGTTTTGTGTTTTGGATTCTCGTTGTCATGATTTGTTTCTTTGAACATATACTTTGTCATTCTATGCTCAAGATATAAAGCTGGAGAATCGCCCTTCTCTAGTGTTTGGATTTTAAGGTTGAGATGGATGTGTCAGCTGTTGGAGGCAGCAAACGTTATAAAGGATTTTGGAGTGAATCACCAACAGAAAGTTTCATTTTGGGTGGTATGTTGTAGTACAAGAGGTGCCTCTGGATTGTGATTTGATGTTTATTTAAAGAAATCATGTTAGAACAACATAAAATGAAGCTGTGTGCCGCGTTCCTTTTTCCAGAATTTGTTGACTTTATTTTGTTGCTGTTTTAGTTGATCCATTCCAACACCGTCTTTATGGTTGTGGCCTACTTGAATACATAGCATCTTGCTGCCCACTTAACTTTATTGTTATTGACAATTCTTATCTCCCAAACGTAGCATTCCTTGAACGTAGATTGATATATCAGAATTTCGTATTACTTTTACAGAAAGAAGTGGATCAAAATCATGCCAGCTTCTCATCTTTATATTTGTGGCAGTTATTGTTGGAGCTTACATAGCTGGTTACATATTCTACAAGGACAAATTCCAAGTAAGTAAAAGGTCATTTAATTTAAAATGTTTGTAAGTTGGTAAGTAAAAGATCATGTATAATTTTAGGCCCCTCTTGCACTAGAGTGCTACAGGGTCTGTTTGTTTTTGTTTTCTGATTTTATATTTTTAGAATAGTTTTATAAATTTGTTTTTAAAAATAAGTTTTGAAAAGAAAAAAACAAAAAAATTGTTTGGGGACTAATTGTTAAAATTGCATTTGAAAAAAAAATGTTTAGAGCAGTTATTCTGAAAATAAATTTAGAGAATTAAAAGAAAATGAGAGATAAAATAAAGAGTACGATTCATAAAAAGCTAAAAAGATTAAAAAATGATATAAATAAACGTGTGAGATAAAGTGAAGAGCGTAACTCTTAATAAAAATGAGAATTAATAAAAATAATAAAATATTATAAAAAAAAGTAGAAAACAATAAAACATGGAAAAGTTAGGTTGAGTTTTTGGTTTCTAAAACCATATTTATATTTTTTTACAAAATATTTAATTAAAAACTTATAACTAGATAAATATTTATTTATTTTTGTTTTTAAAAGTAAAAAATTATTTCTATAACAAGAAAACTAATAGCCCCAAAATCTCTAAACAATGCCTACTTGAAATTGATTCGGCACTGTACTGTAGCCTGCTATAATCTATCAACCCTAAACAAGCTAAAACTTGAACTAACCTTAAAATTCCAAAAACTTAGAAACCTGGAATCTTAACCTAAAGCCCCAATAAATAAATATAGTTAATTTTATTTGTGCAGCAAGGTGTTAAAATTCGAACTAGTGACTGAATCGATTGAGGCAGTGGATTAGAAGGGGTAAATTATGATTAGACCGGAAATAATTAAAATAATATATTTTCAATTAAAATATATTAAATATTTATATTAAACTATCAAAAAATAATATTTAAATAAAGAAAGTACTAATTAGTTCGCATCTTAATAAATCTATTTTTTTATAACTAATAAATCTAATTAAATGCTAGTAATAAAAAAGAAAAAAAATACTTTTTTTATAACAACAAAATTATCTATTTATGTTTGAATTAAAAATGATTTTAATAGTAAATTATACAAAATAAATGAAATGCTCGTAACTTTGATCGATGAATGTAACAGATTATGACTATTCACAGGGTGAGTGCATTTATTTCTTGCAAGAAATCACTCTCTTCGTTTTCTTTTGTACCGGTATACTCTCTTCTTTGGGCCTCATATCTCTAGGACTCCTCTACTCCCTCAAACCCTCTCTTGCCGTTACTTCCTATTTCTTGTTCTTCCTCCATGACCATTGTCTTGCTGTTCAACTAGAGGTTCGACAGAGAAGGCGAAGGCAGCAGTCTCATTGACGGTAAAAGGGATTAGCGGAAGGTGATTTCCCCCGCCCTCCATATTTTCTCTCCTAATCCTAATATCTTTTTTTAAAAAAGAATCCATCTTCATATAATTTTTCTTGGTTGATTTTGCCTGGTAATTTTTACTGTGGATGCTGGATAGGTTTTCTTTCTCTTCAAAATTTGTAGATTGTTTAGTTTCTTTGGTCTGTGATTTGCATGCTGATGTGGGCGTTCTCTGTTCTCGTCTCCGTCCTTCAGATTCGTTGGGTAGCTTCTTGGCTTTCCGTTTGTCGTTCTTGTCTTCTCATTCAAGTTCCCTTTCTGATCGGTTTCTCTGTTATGTTTTATTTTCAAAGTTTTCCGACCGTAAATTTTGGTGAGGGTGGGTCTTTTACGGCATATGCATGCTGGGTTAACTTGACTGCAAATTTCGGGCACCATTATGTTTTCTCTGGGTTTTGGGCATAAAACAGTAGATACCGAGGAAACGTCATTATTTACTGGTTACTGGAAAATACACATCAATGGTAGTCTGATAGTTAGGAAAGCTGATCTTTCTGTTGTAATTGTTTGTTTATCTCATTAGTTTCATATAGAAAAATGCTTGTCTGAAAGTTCTGTGCAACAGTTTCATTGTTGGATACCATTTAGCAGCTTCTGTTTTTGTTTCATTTGCCTGTAAGATTTACTCGCTACACTGCTCAACTGATTGTGATGACATGTTTTACCAGTCATGCTGTCATTTCATTGCAGGAAACCGAAAATAATAATGGCAAAGAGTGGTTGATGCAATTAACCGTCAACCTACCACTTAAACAGTTAATTATGGTGATGTTTAGGAAGAGTAATTTCCAAAATAAAAATTTTCCTATAGATGAGCATATTTAATATATCATTTATCACATTAATTTCCTTCTTCTATGAGGATTGCCTCTTGAGAGTTGAATGGTGAGTGATAAGATGTAATGATTAATTTCATTCAGCCTTCAATTTGGGAGATATTTTATACACGAGATATAGTTGTCATTAGTTTTTTAGCCTTAGCATACGAAGAAAACTAGAAAAACTGGTTTTTAACAAGTATAGGAGTGCCTAAAAAATGGTAATAGAAGAATGAAAAGGGAAAAAAAAGGAAAGGCAACGCGTTTCTCAGTATGATTTGTTTCATCTAGTCATTCTGTTTTTGGGTGAAATCTAGTCTTTCTTTGGTATTATTTCTGTAGTCAACGTGATAGTTGAATACTGATAAATATTATGTTAGGTAAGATGTCTATGGGACCAAGATGTGAGCAGTAGGCAAGTAGCTAAAGCTATTTCCAGGTGGTGTAAACGAAGCAATTTTTGCGTTCAAGTTCTTAAGAATAAATTTGTATTGATTGATGATGTATTTCAGATAGTTTTACCCTTTGTTTTATCATATATTGGGGTATATTAGTACAAGGCATAAGAGTTCTGATAAGACGAATATCATATATTTTTTCTCAATATGCAAGTTTTAATCAAGTTGAGACGAATATGTTTTTTTCCTGAATAAGCAAGTTTCAAGTTGACGCTGAACCCACAAGAGGAATCCAACTCTGCTGATTGCATAGTTTCCTGAATGTTTTACATGATGTACCTTCATTATTTCTCAATGGTTGCAAATTGATTGCAATAGTTGCTTTCTTCTTTAATTGAACTTCACAAGCTGTACTTCATAGTTCTAGTTATGCCTTGCTGCCAACATTGTACTTATTCTACTTTGGATGTCTACTTGATTTATAAATAGTGCATTTCATTTTGCAGTCATTTCATGCTGATGGTTCCTCTAAAATTATGTCAGAAGTGATAATTAGTTGTCTTTGTTAGAAATACGTAGATGTGGCAGGAGAGATAATAGAGGTTGAATCACAAGTCAAAGAATTCAAAGTTCTGACAAAGTTGTTGCTAAACTTTCTCATGAGCTAACTTTCTAACCCTGTTAATATTCTGCTAGTTGTGAGTATATTGTGATCTTGTGTAGATATTGGTGACCAAATATAAAGTAACTGCAGAATGCAAAATATGTTTTTTTGTTCAAATAAACTAACTACCTGAGGTTTATTCTAGATACTTTTATATGTAAACTAAGAGGATGCTATTCTGATTTTTTTTTGTTATATTGTTGTGTTGTATATTATAGAATATTGTTAGTATTGTATACTAGTGGGAGATTGAATTTCAGCCCCATGCAATAAGGGGGTGTGGGGGTTTAGGGTTGGAATGTGTGAAGGCTGTAATAGTAAAATGAATACTCTTCAAGCATGCTAGATTGAGTGTGTACATAAATCTCAGCGTTTAGGGCTTGGGGGCTTAGGGGTGTTTAGGGGCATAGGGGTTTGGGGTCTGGGTCCGGGGTTGTTCTTAGGGTTTAGGGTTGGTTTTAGGATTTGGGGTTGGGGTTGAGGTTTAAGGTTTAGTGTTTAGGTTCCTGGGTTTCAATCTCCTTGTTTCTTTGTTTCTCAGGTTTCAGTGTTCAGGTCCAGGGTCTATATTTAAGAATTGATTTTTTTATCGTATTTTGATTAGTTTTATAGGTTAGAAGGTAATTCTTTATCTTTGATAAACCACCACATTGGTAAATAATGATATGAAAAATTTGTTCCCAGCATTAAATCTGGTTTACATTCATTAAATTGATATATTAAAGAGATTTAAAGTTCATATTCTCCTATTTGTATAATTTTTTTATATCAATATTTACTAGTAGGTTTATACCAAAATAGTGTATTCTTTGGATTATGTAGTTTATGATATATTGTTAAAGTTCGTTTTATATGTTAATATGATCTCCTATTTGTACCTTTATATTTTGAGCTCTATGTTTTAATGTATATATTTTTTGTCCTGCAATTTCTACTTGAGCTAAAAGTCCATGGATGTGACTCCACTTTTTAAATTTGCTATTTCCAAGGACTATTCATTCACCTTTTGATATAACCCCTAATGTATTACCTATACATTTTGATAAATATAATGTGAATATGATTAAATTAAAACATAAAGACTCTTTGAATCCATCTTGTAGATAGACAAATGATGTTATCATTACTATATTTTCTGTTCATATGGGGATATAACTATTTTCTGGTAAATTTTTAGGTTTAAAATAATAAATTTTAGGTTTCAAGTTATGTTCAGATATAGACTGCCCTCATAGTAGGGATATCAAAGAGAAATTGGAAGGAAAATTGGATTCTTTGTACAATTTAATGTATAAAATGAATTAAATTTGTGCTGAATAAATTTCAAGTGCTAATACAAAGAAGTAGAAAGAAAAGGAAATTGGATCCGATACAACTCAAGATCCTTTATTTTACATAGGAGGAAGTAAAGATAACAACAATAAGATTCAATAAAAGAGATGAATTAAGAATAAATCATTAAATAAAAAATTATTTGAGGTTAAATATCAACTTAAATCTATAAAAGAGTTATTTAAAAAATTATGATTTACGGTCAAATTTACTCAAGATATTTTTTTCTTTTATTCTTTAGAATAAATTTTCTGTATAGTTTAGTGTCAAATGAATTGAATTTGTGCTGAATAAATTTAAAGTATTAGATATTTGAGACTCAAAGCCTTTATGTGGGATAATATCTATTAGAATGATAGGCTTAAGGTGACATTTACGGTTTGTTTGGTTGGGAGATTTTAGAGGGGAGAGGAGGGGAGAGGAAAGTGTGTTTGGTTGGAAAAAATAGAAGGGAGGGAAGGGGAGATTTTTTGTCTTTTTGTGGTCCCCTCCCCTCCTAAAGTGGGGGTTTTCGGAGGGGAGAAAAACTTTTACCCATTTTTTTTTGACTAAAATACTTTCAAACTTTTTTTAATATTCCAATTGTACCCTCAAACCTTTTTTTTTTTTTAATTTTTCTCACATCTAATTTTTTCTTTAATTGCATAATAATTATAATAAATTATAATAAAACTCAATAAGCATAATAAATTATTTATATATTATATTAAAATATATAATAATTATAAAATTAATAAGAAATAATGTTAAATTTTTAACATATTTTTTATTTTTTTAATTTTATTATATATATAAATGAGATAAAAAAAATTTAAGATTCATAAATTACAAAAATAATAATTTTAATATGAATATTGTAAATAAAGAATAAACAAATTTAAATAAATAGATAAAGGTATATTTGTTAACTTTTAATTAATCCTCCTCCCCTTCTCTTCTGAATCAAACAAAAAATATCATTTATTAACCTTTTCTATCTTTCTATACCCTTCTTTAAATTAACCTAATTTACCCTCTCGTATGATGAACTAAACCAAATCTTAGAAAATTAAATTTATTTTAGTTAAAGAAAAATATAGGATTTTGTTAAAATTCTTCAATGCCATATATATTTAACCAATTTAATTGTTTGTGTTTATTTAGATTTATATTTTTTGGACAAACAAATAGTGTTGTCATGGCTATATTTTTTGGTCTTATATGGAGAGATACAAGAGGAAGCTTTTCCAGTAATAATAAGCCATATAAGGAGCATTGTATATAGAACTATATATTCAAATAACTAAATAGATATATCACTTCAGAAGAGTGACAACCGTGGTTGTATCAGAACAGTACAAATATATGTATATGTTTCTGGGAAACACAAAAGTTTGTTTCTTTTCAACGGGATCTTTGACTGAATAAATGGACTTCATTATTTAATTAAGTTTTAAAACTTTAGTAAGAGAAGTAAATAAGTGCTATCAAATCAAGTCCATAGGCTTTACCAAAACAAAAAATCAAGTACATAGGAACTATTTATCACTACAAGATAAATAAATATATTACTGTGCTCAGAATATTGGTAAAGATGACAGCAATTTTATTTAATTTTGGATTTTTATAGTCAAATAATATTAAATATTTATAAAATGTTATTTTATTATTATGAAGTAACATATTATTAAGAGAAATAGAAAATTAATACTTGAAAATTTTAGTAGTAAACAATATTACATAAATTTATTACAAAATTACGTGGACTTGAAAAACAAGGAATAATAAATATTGATCATGACTCGTGTAATGGCTCTATAAAGAAATACGAAAAATGCGTCATGGCCGTTGATGAGGGACAGGTTGATTTTGCATGTTGCAACTTTCTCGTTAGATTCAGTATTTATTCAAAAGTAATACTCTATATTTATATTAGTCTATCTAAAATTAAAAGTGAGGGTAACTTATATTCCCAAATTGCCGTTCATTGCAGGCACAGCTCTAGCGTGGGAAATACGTGTATTTGAGTCCTGCCATTGATTCTTGCTTGCCGCTCCTCTACTACTCACAGAAACCTTGTCTTGTGGCGCGATCCGTTTCCTCCCGCTGCTATTTTTTCTGTTCATAGAACTCTATTTTGCCCTTTCTATGTCAGCATGTCCCTATCTCACAAAAGTTTCAGTTATCAGTCTTCAGGGATGAGAAGATTTTTGTGCTCTTGCTTTGGGGACGGATTCCGCCTGGAAAGTTTCTCAATTTGATTTGAACTATATTGGAATTTGGCGTGAAACGAAACTCACTTCAATCTCTAATTTCGCTTTTCGATTCTCATGCAATCTTCTCTTCACACAGCCTCGACTCATCGTCATCATTTATCATGGAAACTTCCGGGAACTTGCAACGTGTCCAATGAATCAATACTTAATAGTTCAAAACTGTTTTTCAAACCGGTGGTTGTCTATTCCTCTTTGAGAACATGTCTTGATAGTGAATCCGATGGAGGGGTTGAAAAAGGACCACAGTTCACGTTGCCAGTTAGCCTCCCCTTTGTGATTCGGAGCTCTACGAAAGTCTCTAGGTACTTCTGGGATGGGGACTGTTTACGAATGGTCATTGTTGATGGTGGCCCCTCATCTTTCGAGTTCGATATCAACAATGGGTTTCATAAATTGTTCAGGATATGCTGTTTTGTTATTAGGGATTTTCTTATTCCTCAGCATGTTGCTAATAGTTACATGGATTATGTGAGGTGGAAGTTCTTGCATCGTGTTTTCAGCTCCGCGCTTCAAGTTCTTGCTACTCAGGTATATTAAATTCTTATTTCTGTTGGTCACAGTTCATTCAATACTATGGGTAGTTCAGTTCTCCTGTATATTTTTTTTTTGTTCCTTTTTCTCTCTCTAAAGAATCATTCCATTAAAAACAGACCAATAAAAACAACTAATAGGAATCCACTGCAGCAGATAAGTATATAGCCTTCTTCCCTCCTTATCAGCAAGGGCATCTAAGTTTGAAATTAAAGCTGGAGAGTCATTTCATCTTAGGGGATATACCCACTTTAAGGAAGACTTGGTTGGTCAAGTAGTTGGCGTGTTTGAAGATTTGATAAACCACCACAATGCAACACTCCGGACAAACCATCTGATCAAAATATTTGGAAATCTGTCCAACTTACCTCTTTCTGTATTTTGTTTAGTAGCCTACAAACGATCAACTTGATAGGCCGATTGATCAAGAATAGGAAAGAAATAGGGAAAAACAGGAAAGAAGAAAAGAGAACAGAGGGAAATCGGGAGAAAAGGGAAAAAGAGAAAGAAAGGAAAGCTTTACGAGGGAGAAGTGAAAAAATAGTCAATGCAATCTCTTTCAATCTTATTTCATGATCCTCATCTGTGCTACCTACTACTACTTATTGGCTACTGTTCACAATATCCTAACAATAGTAAATAACAGTAACAATTAGTGGTAACTATATTTTTTATAACAATGCCTCCCCTCCAAACAACCCTTGTCCTCAAGGGTTAGAAATCTGAAATTCAGGGAATTGCTGTTGTAGCTTGTAGAGAGAAATCCAAGAAGCTTCCTCTTTAGGATATCCCTTCCATTGCATCAATACTTCAGTAATAATTCGCTTTTTCCTCCTCCCAACCCTATTGTCCAGTACCTTCTCAGGGTATTGAGAGCTAAGGACAATAGGGTAATCAATAGGGGGTGTCTTTGTTTAACATAGGGATTTGGACACAACTTCAACGAAGACACATGAAATGTAGGGTGTATTCTAGACTCAAGTGGTAGCTCCAACTTATAAGCTACTGATCTTATCTTCTCTATTACTTTGTAAGGACCATAGAATCGAGGAGCCAGCTTTTGAGTACTCCTAGTTGCTGCAGAAACCTGTCGATAGGGTTGGAGCTTAAGAAAAACCCATTGACCTATTTGAAATTGACGATCAAACCTTCTAGCATCTGCTCTCTGCTTCATTGTATTGACATACTTATGTAAATGGTGCCTTAATACAGCTAGCATTCTTTCTCTTGCAATGAAACTTCTGTCCACAGCTTCCATGACAGCAGTTCTAGGAATATAGGGAGAATAAATTGGAGGTTTTTAGCCATATAATAGCTCATATGGGGTTGCCTTAGTAGAAGTGTGAAAAGTAGTTTTATACCACCATTCAGCCAAAGGCACCCATTGATTCCATTCCTTAGAATTCTCCTAACACATACACCTTAAATAGGACTCCAAACAACTGAGGTTCAAAACTTCAGTTTGTCCATCACTTTGAGGATTATAAGCTGAAGACAATCTTTGCTCAATTTTTATAACCCTGAGGAACTCCTTCCAAAAATTACTGATAAAAATACGATCTTGATAACTGATAATCTACACTGGCGCTCCATGAAGCTTATGTACTTGGTCAAGAAAAACTTGCGCAAGAGAAGGCGTAAAGGGATGAGACAAGCTGATAAAATGTCCATACTCATCCGGTCGACTATAACCCAAATTACCTCCTTTCCATTAGACCTAGGAAGTCCTTCTATAAAATCCATTGATATGCTCTCCCAAACCTTGCTTGGAATTCAGTGGCTGTAGTAAACCTGGAGAAGCTATTGTTTCGTATTTATACCTAGCACAAGTATCAGAGCCTTTTATATACTCTTCCACTTCCTTGTTAAGATTCTTCTACCAAAACAAACTGCGAACCTTTCGATAAGTAGCATTTATTCCTGAGTGACCCCCTTGGGTACTAGAATGAAGTCATTCAAGAATTTTCTGCCTAGTTCCAACAACATCCCACACTACTACCTTGTTGTTTCTTAAAACAGTTCCATCCCATGAAAACCTTCCCAAGAGACCATCCACTTGCTGCTTAACATCCGATAGAACCACTGCTACTGCATGATCAACCTCCCAAGACTCTTTTATTAAGTCCAAAAGTTCCGGGGAAGCAGTGTCAAGAGCCATCTGTAAAATTTGAGGTCCATGCAACCTGGAAAGTGTGTCAGCTGCAGAATTATCACTGCCTTTCTTGTATTGAATCTCATAATCATACCCCATGAGCTTAGCTATCCAATACATTTGAAATGACGTTTTAAGCTTCTGTCCTAGTAGAAATTTTGGGCTTTGCTGATCTGTCCTTATAACAAAATGTGCCCTTTCCAAATACTGATGCCAATTTTCCACTGCTAAAACTACTGACAACAGTTCCTTCTCATATATTGAAAGTTTAATGTGTTGTGGAGCTAATCTCTTGCTGAAAAAAGCAAGTGGTTGCCCCTCCTGCATAAGGACAACCCCTACCCCTACTCCACAGGCGTCAGCCTCAATTACAAATACCTTGGAAAAATCAGGTAAAGCTAAGACCGGTGCTGAAACCAGTGTGTCCTTCAATCTTTGAAAAGCTACACTGGCTTGTTTAGACCAAAGGAAGCTATTTTTACATGTGAGTAGGGTCAATGGCCTAGCAATCTCCCCAAATCCTCTGATGAACCTACCATATTAACCTGCTAGACCCATAAATCCCCTTAGTTGCCTCACATTGGTTGGTTTTGTCCATTCCAAGACAGCCTGTATTTTCTTGGGATCTGTGGACACCTTCCCTGCTGATATAATATGACCCAAATACTTGACATTCTGAGCAGCAAACGTACACTTACTTCTTTTGACAAAGTAGTGATGATCACGCAGAATTCTTAACACAGCCTCCAAGTGAGTTACATGCTCTATCATCGAAGAGCTATATATGAGAATATCATAAAAAAAAATTAGTTCAAATTGACGAAGGAAGGGTCTAAAAATGTCATTCATAACTCCTTGAAACGTAGCTGGAGCATTTGTCAGGCCAAAAGGCATGACCAACTATTTATAATGACCCGAATGAGTCTTGAATGCAGTCTTGTGACAATTTGTAGGGACTATTCTGATTTGATGATAACTAGCCCTCAAGTCTAGCTTAGTAAACCATCTTGCTGACTGTAATTCATCTAGCAAATCTTCAACCAAAGGAATTGGGTACTGATTCTTAATTGTATGCTTGTTCAATTCTCGATAATCAATACACATTCTTCAAGACCCATCATTCTTCTTTACCAGAACAATGAGAGCAGAGAAGGGTGAGGAGCTTTCTTGAAGTAACCCGTTTTGTGAAAGATCCTTGATTTGTTGCTCAATCATATCGTTTTGCAAAGCAGGATAGCGATAAGGTTTAAGATTTTTGGATTTGTTCCCTCTTGGAGAACGATAGGGTGGTTGTGTCCAGGCCTTAATGGTGGCAAGCACTGGGGTTCCTCAAATACATCCCTATACTCAGTCAAAACCCCTTGTACCTCCTCCAGAACAGCCCCCATTTCAGACTGAATTGCAAAGCATTGAACTTCAGTGTCCTGAGGTTGTAGGAGCTGTACCAAAAACCTTTGTTGATCTTTACCACCGTGAACACTTAACCTAGAGGTGGGTACCACTTCCACAGTCGCCGGTCCTACTGCTTGCAACTTACACCCCCCCTTTATACAAAAAATGCATAGCCATCTTGTCATACTCCCAATAGACATTCTTAAGGAACTTCAACCACTCTAGCCCTAGTACTATGTCATATGTGTGTAAATCAATAACCCTAAATGCGGATTCAAACTCTACACCCTGCATTCGCCATCTAAAATCCTTCCAAATGCCATGAACCTGCAAACTACGCCCCCCAGCAATATGCACAGAGGAGCATTATGTATTGCATACTTGCCAACCCAGCCTTCTTGCCAAATTGAAATCAAGGAAGTTATGCGTGCTACCTGTGTCTATTAAAACATAGATACCATGCTTCCCCACATTCCCAGCAACTCGCATAGTCTCCGCCGTCTCTCCACCCTGGATAGCATGCAACAAAATTAACAGAGTGAATTCCCCATCATCCTCACCGTCGGGACCCACGTCTCCGCGCTCAGCATTGTCTTCATCAAAAGTCATAAAGTGCAATTGCATCTTTTGTCTCTGAAGGCAATGATGGTCACGTGAAAATGGCTCATGACAATAGAAACAGAGATTCCTTACACGATGCTTAGCTTTTTCCTCAGCAGACAACATTTTAAGGGGGCGGACATACTGGGTCGGGTTCTTGATCATTGCCGCCGAATCGTTAATCGGTAAAACAGTCTGAATACTACGCGAGTTTGCTCCTCCATTAACGAGAGCGTTCTTGTAAGAATTTCAGGTCGTCGTTGTCTTCCCCCCCTTTCGCCGTTGTTCTTGCTCAGTCGGTGGTTTATAGCAATTTCTTGCACTCTTGCCGATTGTCAAGCTTCCTCAAGAGTTTGGGGATCAAACATCATCACAGAATCGGCAATTTCCTCGCTTAGCGCCCCAATGTATACATCTATAAGGTAAGCCTCTGGCAAATCCAATCGTGCCACAAGCGTATCAAATTTTACATTGAACTACTTCAACGTCCCCGTTTGATGCAGATGGGTCAGTTTTGACATTGGCCTCTCATACGGGGGCCCAAAAGTTCCCTTCAGCAGCTTTACATACTTATCCCACGTTGGTCGGTAATTCCCCCATCGATGCTCCATGACCAACTGCCATTCAAAGGATTCTTCATCCAAGTTCACAGCTGCTGCATCCACTCGTGATTCCTCTGGAATATTTTCAATCCTAAAATATCGTTCACACCTGACTATCCACGATTGGATGTTTTTACCGTCGTACTTGGGGAAATCCATCCTTGGCAGTCTGGGTCGACAGTGATCATCAAGATTATCATTATTGCGATGACTACCGTTTCTGTTGGGCGCCCTATGACCATGATCCTGCACGTCCTGCGCGACGCGTTGCAGCTCCTTTCGGAGGGCTTGACCCACATTCTGTAATTCGTCACAGAAGCCTAACACCGTTCCTTGCAAATCATCTACTGCTTGTAGCCACTGCTCCACAACCTACATATGAGCGTCCATCTGCTATCTTGTCTCCACCATCCAACGCCCTGCAACAGAAGGTCCAAAGAAAGGGTGGCTCTAATACCACTGATAGGCTGATTGGTCAAGAATAGGAAAGAATGGAAAGAAATAGGGAAAAATAGGAAAGAAGAAAAGAGAACAGAGGGAAATCGGGAGAAAAGGGAAAAAGAGAAAGAAAGGAAAGGTTTGAGGGAGAAGTGAAAAAATAGTTAATGCAATTTCTTTCAATCTGATTTCATGATCCTCATCTGTGCTACCTACTACTAATTATAGGCTACTGTTCACAATATCCTAACAATAGTAACTACCAGTAACAATAACAGTTGGTAACTATATTTTTTATAACACAACTTTTGACCCCAGTGCACGTATTCTTGTGAAAAACTTGAACTAGGTTTGTCAGTATTTTTTCACGTCACATTTCTTGCAAGGAAGTGAACCTTTTATGCAGCAAAAACATTCCAGATGATTCATAGGTTGATGGCGCTCGAGATGGCTTTTGCATGTGAAGTAAAAATATACATATGCATAGATCATATATGAATTAAATAAAAAAGACTTCAATTCTAATCTCCTCTTTCCCTATCGTGTGGTTCTTTGCCAATGATTGTACTATGTGCCAGTTTTAGTGAAATAATGTTAAACTCATTAATTTACAGTTGCAATTTTTTCTCTTTAAATTAGAATTCTTCAAGTCTCACTACAGAAGGTTATTTTGTATAATAACTTACTATATCAGAATGGATTGATCTCAGGCAATGTTTAAGGCCATAGGAGTTGGGCACTCCTATTCACTTCCATCATCTGCTGCTCTTAATTGGGTGTTAAAAGATGGCATTGGAAGACTTAGCAGATGCATCTACACTGCTAGTCTAGCGTCGCAATTTGATACAAATTTGAAGGTACGTCACTTTAAAAGTCATTTAGAAGGGATCAATTCTTATTAAATTACATTTAAAACCTAATTGCCTGCATTCAGAGGTTTTTCTTTATCTACATTTACGAACAATGTATTTTGGCATTTAATCCAATGTACAGTGAAGTGAAGTCGTAATTCTTGAACTGTGGTTCATTATTTACATGATGTTACGTACGATATGTAAGAGAAATCTGATAAAATTCTTTATTCTTCATTTCATTTTTCCCAAAAATTTGTCCTCTTGCACAAAGAGAGTCAGGTTCTCTACGTCCGTCCTTTTTGTTGCTAGCATTGGACTTGAGCTACTTACTCCTGCATTCCCGCAATACTTCCTCCTGCTTGCAACTATTGCCAACATTGCTAAGCAAATAAGCCTGGCATGCTACTTAGCAACTCGGGTAACGTATCAAGTCTTAATTATTCGAAGATCCATATTATAGTATTTCATGGTATATTGTCTATCTTTATCTTCAAAATTGATTTCTTTTGTTAAGGATATGATATTCCGTATTATACTAATCAATGAGAAAACTTTTTCTTGCCTCTGATGAATAACAATTCATAAATAATACTGTTCTTTGTGAGAGCAATACAATATGTGAGATCTTTTAGTGATTCTTTGCCTGAGACATCAAATTTCTGTCGTCATTCTAATTGCTAGCTTTATTGTTGTATTTTGTTGTTGAAGTTTTCTTCCTAACTTAATATTTATGTTTTACAAATGCCTAAAGCATAGCTTATGTGTTTAAAATATCCTGTGCAAACTTGATGAGGGGAAAAAATCCTTTACAGAATAAACTTAGAGGTCACAGCTCTTGATTGCTAACTTTAACAATCGTTACTATGTTTAGTTTTCTTTTCATTGAGGCTTCATTTGGGCATTTGCTTATTTTTCTTTTTCTCAGATGGTTTGTATTGATTTATCCTTGTACCTACTTTTTCCATTAAATCATTTTCAGAGGAGATATTTTGCAATCGTTCCCGAATCTGATCTATTAATAATTGCTGTACTTTGTTTTGCTAGTGGAATTTGATGTTCTCTATGTTTCTACAGTCTGCTGTCCATCAAAGTTTTGCTGTGGCAGACAATCTTGGTGAAATTTCTGCAAAGGCACAGGTTAATCTTGTTTTTTTTTGGTTACATAGTTATTTTTTCTCCAATATATCCTAATTATTATATTCTACGTTGATATGTGTCAGATACAAACAGTGTGCTTTGACAACCTTGGCCTCATCCTTGCTGCACTTATAAATCTATTGTTTGAGAGCTATCTAAGGTTATAATTTATTGTCATTCATTAAGTATTCTTACTTTGGGTATGAAATGTCAAGTTGGCTGTCCCATCGAATAATGAACTAATGTTAATTTTATTTTATTTTTTGTTCCCACACACGTTTGATGTGTGTATGTACATGTACACAAACACGTGCATATAGCTTATTTTCATATATATATATACACACTGTAAAGTTTCAAGTTTTCTTCATAAATATTTGAGTTTGTTTTCTCACTTACCTTATTTATTTTCTGGCTTGGAAGACGACAACTTGGTCTTCATCTCCTTATTTATCTCATTTTTGCTGGCATGGACCTTCTTGGGATATATCAGGGGCTGAATCATGTCCACCTTCAAACTTTGACTAAGGTGGGCTATATGATGGCTTGAATTATATGTAGGCTATGATACCCGTCCGCCTTTCTATTTTTCTGCAATCGTTATCTTCAGTTCATGTCTACGGAGTTTCTCAGTTCCTCTTTCCAAATTTTACAGTAAAACTTTTCGGGAATATGATGCTCACGCTTGATGTGTTATTATTTTAGGATAGACTTGAAATTATACTCAATACTTGGATTGAGTTTGGATACGTTCCTGCACCTGCAGAGGTGAGCGAGAAAGAAGGAATTAACATTCTGGGAATTGGAGGTGATATGCTACTGATTCTTTTAATTGTACTTGATTCTTTATAACTCACCTAATTGAATTATGAGAAATTGTAGTCATTTGACAAGAATTTGATCAGGTCAAGAATCGTGGCCAATTAGAATAGGGTGTTTAAATTCGCGTAACCAAAAAATACCCAGGTGGTCAATAGAAGCAATGCGGCGAATAACTGGAGAGGATTTTTACTTCATATGCATGGTGATCTTCTCCAAAAGATTAAAAAGAATTGAGCAGGTGAGCATAACTAATGAGCCTGTTCTGGAGCTCCTAGGCTTTCTGAACTTCCAACGAACTAGTGCTGTGTTATAAGTGTTTTATATAACTCAACTCATTACTTGTTGGTTACAACCCAGCCCGGTATCCTTCTTTCCTTGAGTGAAGGAGCTGAAACACTGCATATAATAATGGGTTTGCTACAGGTGAGCATACTTTTATAACCAATGGTTTTTAACTATTATGATCAATATCATAATGAATGCGCCTGTACTGCTAGGTCATCTCTCTTGGTTTAGCTAAAGTAGAAGGTCTCTCTCTCCCCCTCTACCCCCCCTCCCTTCTTAATTCTGAGTGTGTTTGACTACTGGTTTTTCTAAACCCAGTTCCTGTTTGCAAGACCGACTTTCACTTTCCTAAGAGCAACTATTTACTTTTAGCAGAACCTAGTTTTAGGGTAGCATTATGTTTTATAAAAGTCAGTTTGATTTTTCAAAAGTCAGTTTGAACATTCTAAACTAGTAGCCAAGAACACACTAACTATTAACATATTTAGTTTCCCATCAGAAATGATCAAAACCTTGATTCTTGGTGGAAGTATGTAACTACTTGCTTTCACCAAAACCTTGGTTCAAAAGCAAATATGCAGTGGTTGCTTCACTTGGTTAGGTAGAGTAGAAAGTCTCTCTGTTTTTCCCCTTTCATACTTTATGACAAAATATTTCTTTAAAACCTGTTTTGCTTATGTAGATGGTCATTGATATGACTTTTCCCCCTTTTTTTCTGTTTAGGCTTGCTCCATCCGCAGGGTCCTAGTTACAGATACTAGTAGGTGGGAGAATAATATCAGGGAAAGCAATGAATCAGACTCGGCCCTTGAAGAGTGGTCTATGATCATTAAGGATAGCAAGAGGTCCGCCGAAAGGGATATGTCTAATTTGATGGAACAAATTTTGAGGAAGGGTTGGGAAGTCAAGGGCATCTTACTTTCAAGAAGGGAGTTGGAACGATTCACTTTCAATCGCAGTTATTGAATTTTGTTGGGCTCCTTAGGTTTTGTTTGGAAAACTTCCAAATTATGGTCTTAGAAGCACTTTTATGAAAGCCTACTCAAAACTTCTTTCACATACTTAGCAGCGTGGGAGTATTTTGGGATTTACATTTTTTGAATATTATGTTGATTCAAAATTGAGTTGACCCACAACTTTTTGAGGTTTTTAAGGTAATGTTTTATAAAATCAAACTTAGCAGAAATCCGTCATATTTGTAATAGCATTGCCAAAATTTTAAATGAAAATATGATAGGCATCCAACATGACCAGTCTATGGTTTAATTAAATAGATAATTTCCAGATTGTTTGTAAGAATTGTATGCTTATCATATTTTAATTGAATAATGATTTTTATTATATTTTGATTATAAAATTGGAAAAAATATAATAAATTGTATCCGTTTATGAGTATTATATTTTACTTCTGTAGTTCTAAATATAAAATTTAATTTGAGGGTAAATTTTAGTTCTTAATATAATTTTTTTTATTCTCTTTTATTATTTTATATTAAATTAATTTATTTAACTTATAAAAAAAATATTTCACTGATTTTAAAGAGATAATATTATATATATATTATAATTAAATAATTTATTTATTTATTTTAATTTCTTTAAATTGGATAAATATATCTTATGTTATATAATGAGGATATATACAAACAAAACAAGAACCTCTTCATCCTCCAGTCTCTTAGAGGATCATGAGGGAGATGGAGAGTTTAATGATGAATCTGATTATTCAAATCTTTCCACATCATTTAAAAGATGGTCAAGGTCTAATTTTATTTTAAAAGTAATAAAAAATAAGTAATATCACAATCAATAAAAATATTAATAGTTAACATTAATTTTTTTAACATCCAATGTTAAATTTTTAATGTTTAAGACAACTGTGCTCATTTTTTAATATTTTTAAATTAATATTAATTCAATAAAAATTATAGATACTTACAGTTTTTATGCGAAAATTTCTTCAACAAAATTATACTTCTACCTTTTAACAAAAACCTATCTTTGACCCTCTTTTCTTCAACGGACCCAAGTTTCATATAAGTTGACCCTAATTCTTTTTTTCATTAGAGTTGCAAGCTCTCATATTCTTCCAATAGTTTATGAGGAGATGGGTAGAAAATAGAAGGTATTATATGAAAGAATGAAAAGACCCTGATAAAAAAATGTTCAAATAACTTTTAGATCCAGACCCCTATCGATACTCAATAGTGAAAAAATGACGCTAATCAATAGCCGGGCCTCTTCAAGTGCGCAAGTGCAACTTGAGGAAAAAAAGTCGTCTACAATCACTTTTTTGGGATCTTTTGATGAAAATCCATTGGGACAAATCAAAGCTACTTTGTCTACAACACAGAAATCTAATACATAAAAAGCTTTGAAATTGAGTGGTTAACAACAATAGGGGCCTAAATTCCTCAAACAACCCTACACTCAACATAGATCTAGTTAACCATTCCAACACAAATTTTATGAAACTGTAACATCCAATTTTTTTTTTTTTTAAAAAAAGGGATATATAAGGTGTAATTGAGGCCAAATACATTATTCTAAAATTAAAATACCTCAAAAATAAAATTTCAAGGAAAAATGAGAAGAAAGAATATTTATTAAAAATATTTCAAGACTAAAAAAATTAGGAAAAATCGTGGAATAAATATTTTGAGTATTTAGAAAATTATGAAAAAGTTTATTTTTCCAAAATATGTCTAACTAATTTAATATATATTTTTTCAGATTTAAATGCCTTATTTTTTAAAAAATTTAAGAAAAATAACCAGAGGTCAATTTTTGAGCTACACATTTTTGGGAAATTATTTTATGAGCTAGAGAAATTAATAGTGGAAAAAATTTATTAATACGAAATGTTGAAAGCTTTTAAAGAAAACGGAAATTGGAATTAAAATAGGAAAGAAGGGTAGAATGGTCACACTACTCACGTTTCCCCTACCACTTGAACATCTTTAGGTTTCTCTCATTCTCATTCCCTTAGTTGGGATCACAGAGCAAGAAAGAGAAGAGAGTGAGTGAGAGCTTTGAGCAAGGACTAGAGAAGAGCGTTGTCGGAGAATGAGAAGTTGCTAGGAATTGGAAGACACGCAGCTGAAATTAACTTAAAAATTTTTCCATTCCTTGTTAGGATCTACCGTATGTGTTTAAGTCAAGTGGGAAGAAGCATTACCCTAAGTGTTCCTCAGCGACTTTCACAACTTCTGGTCACGATGTTTACAGCTTCTCTCCGTGGCTCGTGCTCCCTTTCCGATCGCAAGAAGTCGACGACTCAGGTCAGCTTCCTCAACGGGTATCCACACGAACAACGTTCCAACCACGAATGACGTGTTAGCGTCTCTTGTCCCTCCAGGGCTTTCTCAAGAATTCCTCCTCTCCGTCTCAATTTCAGCAATTTCTTATTTGCAAACCTTTTTCAGATTCCTCTTCGGCCTTTCTGTGTTCTATATATTGTTCAAAACGTAGCTCCTAAAATCAAATATATAAGATACAATGCGTTTTCCTCTACCGAATTGGATTTTGGAGTTAATCTTATATTAGTTCCGAAATTAATACAATATCATATATTATATAATTTGATAAGAAACTAATTAAATAAATAATATTTATATTAAATCCGTCCCACATATTTAATTTACCTATTTATTTAACTTAAAATAAAGATAAGACTAAATTACATTTGATTTATTATCATAAATCAAATTTGAGATATCATATCAATTTAAATTTCAAATTCAAATGTGATAGAGATTTAATTTATCCTTATAAATTAAATCTTATAAATATCTCTTATATGAGATATCCTATCAATTTGAATTTCAAATTCAAACGTGATAGAGATTTAATTTATCCTAAATTAAATCTCATATATCTCTTATATATAATGTATATATACGAATTTATATATATACGAATATAAATATAAATAAATATATACATCCACCCTGGATCATTCATTGAATCTGGATATCATAGCTCGTGTTGGGCTATTTTGTGTGCGACCCTGTAGGCTCATATGAAGTTGGCAGTGGGCCATTTGTCATACTGGCCCACAAGTCGCAAGCGGTCTCCAGTAAGACATAACGACTACCCAAATCATATGAAGGATCGTTAAACGATGTAACCTTTTATACAACCATATCATGTCCCTTCTGTCACGTGTTATTTTGGTCATGGATGAGGCATGGATAATGTCATCCTCCTATTCTTGACCGTTACTTTCTCGATCCTTAAGTAGTCTGACTATAGAAATGGAACTACCTTTCCATTACAGTATGGCCATACATTTCTCAGACTCACTCATTGAGGGGCCCAGTAATATATCTCTATGAATGTGAGGGACAAATTTTATCTTGACCATTCACATTCCTCCGCATGAAAAGCCACTAAGCCCCAACATAGTCTTTATGATCACTCGGTCAAAAGTGACTTTTGACTAGGTTAAAGCTGAGCGTTTGTCATGTAGGAATCCATGATGATCTCAGGTCAAAGGGCATAGTGACATGGTTTGTATATGAGAGAAGCTTATGACGTAACCTATGCAGCTCTCTCATAGCGGGTCGGTCCAACACCTTGTACTCTTACATGTGCCTATGACTTTGATTTATATCTCTATACATCTTCAAAGTCATACTGGTCTTATTTCATCTCTGCTCCCACATAGATGACCGACCAGGGATATTTAGGATAAGATCATGAATTATCCAAGGATGGTTATCACAGTAAACATGCAAATAATATGATAACACAATTAATAAATTCATAAATCAATAATATTCATAAGAAAATGATTTGCCCCTAGGGCACAATTTCCAACAATCTCCCACTTGCACTAGGTACAATCATTAATTTGACTAATTTCCATTGACCTAACATGACGCTCATGCTTTGCCTGCACAAGCGACTTTGTTAGAGGATCAGCAACATTATCTTCTCCTGCTACTTTACATATTTTTATATCACCTCTATCGTTGATTTCTCTGATGAGATGAAATCGCCTGAGTATATGCTTGGTCCTTTGATATGACCTAGGCTCTTTGGCCTGTGCAATGGAACCGCTATTGTCACAGAGCAAAGTTATTGGATTTGAGATGGTAGGTATCACCCCTAGTTCTGTGATAAACTTCCTGATCCAAACGGCTTCCTTAGCTGCATCAGATGCTGCTATATACTCAGCTTCCCTTGCATAATTTGCTAGAGTTCCCTACTTAGAGCTCTTCCAGCTTACTGTTCCATTATTGAGGAGGAATATATATCCAGACTGCGATTTTTGGTCGTCCTGGTCAGTTTGGAAACTTGCATATATGTAACCAATTACACAGAGTTCGTCATCTAATCCACCATAGACCAAGAATAAGTCCTCAGTCCTTCTTAAGTACTTAAGAATATTTTTGACAGCAGTCCAATGGCCCTCACCAGGGTCCTGTTGATATCTGCTAGTCATACTTAAGACAAACGAGACATTCGATCGAGTACATAACATGGCGTACATGATAGATCCTATGGCTGAGGCATATGGAACTTTACTCATGCGACCTCGCTGATCAGATGTACTAGGACACAGATCTTTGCTAAGGTGACTACCATGAGACATGGGTATGAAACCCCCTCTTTGATTCGTGCATACTGAACCTATGCAGTATTTTGTCTATGTATATACTCTGACTGAGTCCTAGAAGTCTTTTAGATCTATCTCTATAGATCCTGATTCCTAGGATGTAGGTGGCTTCACCCAAGTCTTTCATCGAGAAAGACTTTCCTAACCAAGACTTGACAATCTGCAAGGTAGGAATGTCATTCCCAATAAGTAGGATGTCATCGACGTAGAGTACCAAAAATACAACTGTGCTCCCACTAACCTTCTTGTACACACAAGGTTCATCAATATTTTAAAGAAATCCAAACTCTTTGACTACTTTATCAAAATGATGATTCCAACTTTGAGAGGCTTGCTTTAGTCCATAAATGGACCTTTGAAGCTTGCACACTTTACCAGAGTCCTCAGAATGCACAAACCCTTCAGGTTGTGTCATGTACACATCCTCAAGGAGCTTTCCATTAAGGAAGGCTGTCTTGACGTCCATCTGTCATATTTCATAGTCATAATATGCTGCTATAGTAAAGAGGATTGTGATTGATTTGGCCATTGCAATTGGGGAAAATGTCTCATCATAGTCCACACCATGAGTTTGAGTAAATCCTTTTGCAACCAGTCGTGCCTTGAAGACATTTACATTGCCATCCATATCAGTTTTCTCCTTAAAAACCTACTTGCACCCGACAATTTTTACACCTTCAGGCGGGTCGACTAAGGTCCAAACCTTATTGTCATACATGGATTGCATCTTAGACTTCATGGCATTAAGCCATTTTTCAAAGTTTGGTCCCACTATAGCTTGTCGATACGTAGTTGGCTCATTATGCTCAATGAGCAACACATCACGGCTATCAGAAATCAGAAATCCATATCTCTGAGGCTGAAGTCGTGTCCTATTAGATTTCCGTGGACCTTGCGTGACTTGAGGAGTCTCAACAACTTGTTGTGAGTCTTCTCTATTTTCCATCTGCAGTTCTGTGGTGTCTTGTGGCTCTCAAACTTCTTCGAGGTGTACCTTACTCCCACTGGTTCTTTTATAGATAAATTCTCGTTCGAGAAAGATACCATTTCTGACAACAAACACTTTGTTATTAGCAGGGTTGTAGACGTAATATCCCTTGGTTTCCTTAGGATATCCCATAAAAAGGCACCTTGAGGATTTGGGCGCTAATTTGTCTGAGGCTTGTTGCTTAACATAGACCTCACATCCCCAAATCTTGAGGAAAGACAAACTAGGTGTCCTCCCAGTCCATATCTCATATGGAGTCTTTTCAATTGCCTTAGATGGAACACGATTGAGTGTGAACGCAACTATCTCTAGGGCATGGCCCCAAAAGGAGGGCAGAAGATCTGTTCGACTCATCATGGATTGAACATATCTAATAGTGTTTGATTCCTCCGTTTAGAAACACCATTCCATTGTGGTATCCCTGGAGGAGTCAATTGTGAGACTATCCCACAACTCCTAAGATGATCTATGAACTCTTGGCTCAAATATTCACCACCCTATTAGATCGAAGGGCTGTAATTGTTTTGCCAAGCTGGTTTTGTACTTCATTTTAAAATATTTTGAACTTTTCAAAAGATTCAGATTTATATTTTATCAGATAGATATACCCATATCTGCTGAAATCATCTATGAATGTTATTAAGTACGAATAACCTCCTCTGGCATTTGTGTTCATCGGTCCACACATATATGTATGTATGAGGCCCAATAAATTAGTGGCCCTCTCACTGTGTCCAGTGAAAGGTGACTTTATCAGCTTTCCTAACAAGCTAGACTCACAAGTGTCATATGATTCAAAATCAAATGAGTTTAGAAATCCATCTTGATGGAGTTTGGAAATGTGTTTCTCATTTATGTGGCCCAGACGACAGTGCCAGAGGTATGTGGGATTCAAATTGTTTGGTTTGACCCTTTTGGCGGTTATGTTATAGATATTTCCATGATTGGATTGTTCTAAATTTAATATGTAATGATCAACATGCAAATCACCATGAGCGTAGAAAATATCATTACGATAAATAGAATATCTACTATTCCCAGTAATGGAAGTGAAACCTTCCTTATCCAAATAAGAAAGTGACACAATGTTACTACTTAAAGCAAGAACATAATAACAATTGTTTAAAACTAACAAAATCC
This sequence comes from Leucaena leucocephala, assembly GCA_037074615.1. Classification (NCBI taxonomy): domain Eukaryota; kingdom Viridiplantae; phylum Streptophyta; class Magnoliopsida; order Fabales; family Fabaceae; genus Leucaena; species Leucaena leucocephala. The sequence continues at coordinate 6,561,168 of CM073527.1, forward strand.
CAGTGGGTAGAACTAATTCATAAGTGCCTACAACTAATGCAGTAACCCTTGCTCTGTTTCCAACTCGTAGGTCAACCTCGCCCTTTTTCAGCTTCCTGCTATCCTTTAGTCCCTGGACATTTGTACAAAGGTGAGAACCACATCCAACCACGAACGACGTGCTAGCGTCTCCTGTCCCTCCAGGGCTTTCTCAAGAATTCCTCCTCTCCGTCTCTATTTCAGAAGTTTCTTATCTGCAAACCTTTTTTAGATTCCCCTTTGACCTTTCTGTGTTCTATATATTGTTCAAATCGTAGCTCTTAAAATCAGATATATAAGATACTATGCATTTTCCTCTACCGAATTGGATTTTGGAGTTAATCTTATATTAATTCTGAAATTAATACAATATCATATATTGTATAATTTGATAAGAAACTAATTAAATAAATAATGTTTATATTAAATCCGTCCCACAGATTTAATTCACCTGTTTATTTAACTTAAAATAAAGACAAGACTGAACTAGATTTGATTTATTATCATAAATCAAATTTGAGATATCATATCAATTTAAATTTCAAATTCAAACGTGATAGAGATTTAATTTATCCTTATAAATTAAATCTTATAAATATCTCTTATATGAGATATCCTATCAATTTGAATTTTAAATTCAAACGTGATAGAGATTTAATTTATCCTCAATTAAATCTCATATATCTCTTATATATAATGTATATATATGAATTTATATATATACGAATATAAATATAAATAAATATATATATCCACCCTGGATCATTCATTAAATCTGGACATGTCTTAGATTCAATGAATCTGGACATCATAGCTCGTGTTGGGCTATTTTGTGTGCGACCCTGTAGGCCCATATGAAGTTGGCAGTGGCCCATTTGCCATACTGGCCCACAAGTCACAAGCGGTCTCTAGCAAGACATAGCGACTACCCAAATCATATGAGGATCGTTAAACGATGTAAACTTTTATACAATCATATCATGTCCCTTCTGTCACGCGATATTTTGGTCATAGATGAGGCATGGATAATGTCATCTTTCTATTCCTGACCGTTACTTTCTCGATCCCTGAGTAGTCTGACTATAGAAATGGAACTACCTTTCTATTACAGTATGGCCATACATTTCTCAGACTCACTCATCGAGGGGCCTAGTAATATCTCTCTATGAATGTGAGGGACAAATTCCATCTTGACCATTCACATTCCTCCGCATGAAAAACCACTAAGCCCGAACATAGTCTTTATGATCACTCGGTCAAAAGTGACTTTTAGCTAGGTCAAAGCTGAGCGTTTGTCATATAGGAATCCATGATGATCTCAGGTCAAAAGGCATAGTGACATGGTTTGTATATGAGAGAAGCTTATGATGTAACCCATACAGCTCTCTCATAGCGGATCGGTCTAACACCTTGTACTCTTACATGTGCCTATAACTTTGATTTATATCTCTATACATCTTCAAAGTCATACTGATCTTATTTCATCTCTGCTCCCGCATAGATGACCGGCCAAGGACATTTAGGATAAGATCATGAATTATCCAAGGATGGTTATCATAGTAAACATGCAAATAATATGATAACACAATTAATAAATTCATAAATCAATAATGTTCATAAGACAATGAATTCCCCTAGGGCACAATTGTAAGGAATTGGAAGACATGCAGCGGAAATAAACTTTAAAATTTTCCATTCCTTGCCAGGATCTGCCGTATGTGTTTAAGTCAAGTGGAAAGAATCATTACCCTTAGTGTTGCTCAGCGAATTTCACAGCTTCTCTACGTGGGTGGTGATCTCTTTCTGATCGCAAGAAATCGACGGAGTGTTCCTCAGCGACCTTCACAGATTCTCTCCGCGGACGGTGGTCTCTTTCCGATTACAAGAAGTCGACGCCTCAGGTCGGCTTCCTCTACTGGTATCCACACGAACAGCGTTCCAACCACGAACGACGTGCTAGCGTCTCCTGTCCCTCCAAGGCTTTCACAAGTCTCCGTCTCTATTTCGGCAGTTTCTTGTCTGCAAACCTTTTGCAGATTCCGTTCGGCCTTTTGTGTTCTGTGTTATTTTCAAACGTAGCTCCTCCAATCAGATATAGAGGATGCTATGCGTTTTTACACTTAACCTAATTGGATTTTGGAGTTAATCTTATATTAATTCCGAATTGATACAATATCATATATTGTATAATTTTATAAGAAACTAATTAAATAAAATAATATTAAATCCGTCCCACAGATTTAATTACTTATTTATTTAACTTTAAATAAAGATGAGACTGAGTTATATTTGATTTATTCCCATAAATCAAATTTGAGATATCCTATCAATTTAAATTTCGAATTTCAAACGTGATAGAGATTTAATTTATCCTTATAAATTAAATCTTATAAATATCTCTTATATGAGATATCCTATCAATTTGAATTTCGAATTTCAAACGTGATAGAGATTTAATTTATCCTTATAAATTAAATCTTATAAATATCTCTTATATGAGATATCCTATCAATTTGAATTTCGAATTTCAAACGTGATAGAGATTTAATTTATCCTTATAAATTAAATCTTATAAATATCTCTTATATGAGATATCCTATCAATTTGAATTTCGAATTCAAACGTGATAGGGATTTAATTTATCCTTATAAATTAAATCTCATATATCTCATATATATAATATATATATATATACGAATTTATATATATACGAATATAAATATAAATAAATATATATACATTCACCTGGATCTTTCATTGAATCTGGACATGTCTTAGATTCAATGAATCTGGACATCATAGCTCGTGTTGGGCTATTTTGTGTGCGACCCTGTAGGCCCATATGAAGTTGGCAGTGGGCCATTTGCTATACTAGCCCACAAGTCGCAAGCGGTCTCTAGCAAGACATAACAACTACCCAAATCATATGAGGATCGATAAACGATGTAACCTTTTATACAACCATATCATGTCCCTTCTGTCACGCGATATTTTGGTCATGGATGAGGCATGGATAATGTCATCCTCCTATTCCCGACCGTTACTTTCTCGATCCCTAAGTAGTCTGACTATAGAGATGGAACTACCTTTCCATTACAGTATGGCCATACATTTCTCAGACTCACTCATCGAGGGGCCCAGTAATATCTCTCCACGAATGTGAGGGACAAATTCCATCTTGACCATTCACATTCCTCCGCATGAAAAATCACTAAGCCCGAACATAGTCTTTATGATCACTCGGTCAAAAGTGACTTTTGACTAGGTCAAAGCTGAGCGTTTTGTCATGTAGGAATCCATGATGATCTCAGGTCAAAGGGCATATTGACATGGTTTGTATATGAGAGAAGCTTATGACGTTACCCATGCAGTTCTCTCATAGCGGGTCGGTCCAACACCCTGTACTCTTACATGTGCTTATGACTTTGATTTATATCTCTATACATCTTCAAAGTCATACTGGTCTTATTTCATCTGTGCTCCCACATAGATGATCGACCAGGGACATTTAGGATAATATCATGAATTATCCAAGGATGGTCATCATAGTAAACATGCAAATAATATGATAACTCAATTAATAAATTCATAAATCAATAATGTTCATAAGACAATGATTGGCCCCTAGGGCACGATTTCCAACAACAATTTCCAATAAAAGTAAGTGTCAGAGGGTGCATGCAAGGGAGGTTTCCTATAATGACCTTAGGCTAAGAAAGAAAATAAATAGATAAACAATCACTTTAATAGTGTATATATATATTATTTCTTGCAATTAAGCACTAAGAGAAGCTGGTGGTTAAGTGGTTTTAGAGACGATGGCATGAGAAGAAAAAGAAGCTTCGCGATCTTTACTAAGAGTCCACCTCTACATCGTTTATGTCTACTTTTGTCATCCATGCTACTGTTAATGGTGGTCGTGCCATCATTTGTTCACCATCGTCTTCCTCTTCTACTTAGATCTCGGCCTCCTACTGTTATAAGCCCTCTCCTTTTATTCTGCAAGCTTGTATGTGGCAGTGTAGGAGACAAAGTGAGTAATTGTGTCGTTGTCCATTAGTCATCATTTTTCTTTCTGCTCTGTGCTTGGGTTACTGTCGAAGAAATTCTACTCTTTCTTTACTTCTGTTCTATCCTACAATAGCGTGGCTAGAGGGGAGGGAGAGGCAGGCAACTATGCCATTGTTTGTCCTCTGTTATCCATGTCAGCGACGGTGTACAGTATGGGTTCAATTGTGTAACTGGAAATTTTTGTCTTCCTTCTTCCCTGTATTTGTGAAATGCTCCGCGGGTATGTGTAAACTTAAGATTTCTCCCTCTCTATTGATTGTTGTTAGCTTTACTCAGATGATTTGACTCCTTTTCCTTTTCTTATTGTCGAGACTATGAGGAAGGGAGAATTGAAAATTTTCTTTTATTGTTGAAGTTGGCTGATTTGAGGGAAAACAGAAGCATAGCATGCATATAAATAAATTGATGTTTGAAAATTTTTTGGTAGATATGATTTTGGTTTCTTTATAAATAAAATGTAAGGAAGTTGATTTAGTGCATAAATGTTATTATTGTTCACTGAGAAGTGATGTTCAAAATGGGTCTAAATTTTTAAGTGGTTGCATTTCTTCTGGGTTGTTCTGTCGTGGGAGAAATTGAGGTTGTAGTTCGTTATTGGTTGTTTAGTAGATCATTTCAGATATTGAAAGTGATTTTTTAAGTATAATAAAAGCATCATTTTTTACTAAATTATGGTATAAGAGGCAATTATTCTATATAATGAAGATTGGAATTATTTTTGGAATCTTTGGGAAGAGGTAGTTGATTGATAATTCAAGAAATGATTTTGTTTATTTTATGTTAGCTTATGGAATGTATATTGAGTATCTTATTTTCGTGGATGAAAATACTTGGGATACATAGAATTATAATATAATGTTATAACAACCATTCAAATTGAAATTGGAATTTAAGTATTAATGTTTTATTGGAGTATAGCAGGTGAGTGAATAATAGTCTATGATAATAGTATTTTTAATAATATCTTGCTTATATTTTATTTAAAGTATCAATTTTTAAGAATGATTTGCTAAAAACATGTTCATTGGAATTGTATACTTGTTATTCGATATCTGAATGTTTAGTTGAAATAATGATAATAATTACTTAAGTGCTTTGCATTATTTTATTATTTATAAATTTGTATGCTTGAGGATTTAAAGAAATTTTTGTACAATGATTTTCATGCTGGGAGTAACTGGTTATGAAATATTTTTGGTGAGATTCCAATATTAAAATGACTTGTTCTTTATTTTTATTAAATTGAACCCATCCATGTTTGGAAATCGATTTTTGAGAGGAATGAATATAGAATGCTGGTTACTAATAACAATACTATTAGGCTTTGATGAACTATAGTTAAAATCGAGCTTCCTTGATATTCGTGGGATTTATTCTCATACTTGTTATTTGTGGGTCTCGTACCTGGATTTATTATTTATGACCTCATTTATGCTTGGTTACTTACCTTAGGATTGTGTATCCATGCTTGTTTTCGTGGTTTCAAGCCTCACTTTAATAGTTAATTACCCTCATGGACTATGTATCCGTACTTGTTAATTCATTCTGTTGAAATCCTATGAGATGAAATTTGAAGAATGTTTTATTGGCTATTGAATTAGTTTGATTAATGATTTTTATACAGTTTTATTTTTCTATAATTATGTAATTTGGACATTAAGAATTATCTTTAAGCCTTATTATTCAAAGTTTAAATATGTTTAAATTATTTCTTTTCGTATTTTATTTACTTATTAATGGGATCTTATTCATCGGAAGATTATTTTGGCCTCATATATCACCATCGACCTTACACTTCTAGTGAATTGGTGAAGACCCTCATGGTTGTTCAAAATTTGTAGATATTCCATGTAGTCTATAGACATGATTCCTGTCTCTGGTCTTTTTGAGATGTATAAATAATTGTATATGGTATGATATTTATGACTTTAGCAGGTTTAAATATGATATAATAAAATTACTTGTGCATGTCTAAGATTATTATATTAATTATGTTATTTAAAGGTTTAGTGAATTTTCTCTTATTATATGACAGTCACTCTTTAATTTTTTGGGTGTGATATTTTTGACCAAGGTAAGCCTCTTATGTCTTCTCCCATTTTCATTTTCTGTGATCTCTATTTCTTTTGAGGTGTTTAGACCGATCAAAGTTGAGGCTTTGAGAGGGAAAATGTTTGATTTGGTGAAGGTATGTAAAGCTTCAAGCTTTTGTTGCACAACCTGAAATAAAATCGTGGGTTTTGGCTTATAGGTGTGTCTATTTTGTTTGTGATGCTCTGGGGACCATTTTAACCAATTAAAACTTGGGGCTTTGAGAAGAAATCACCGATTAGTAAAGAGAAGCAAAGGACTAAGCTTTCAAACAAGAAATCTAACTTGAATCATGAAGATTGGCTATTGTATGCGCTTGATATGTTTTGAGGTAATTTTTTTTCTAAGTTATGAAGCTTTAGCTCAGTATATTGGGTTGTATGATTTTTAAACTTGCAAAAAAAAAATACTAAGAAAGGAATTATTATTTGAAATTATGGTTTAATAGATTGAGTTTTTTCAAAAAGAATACAAGACAAGAGAAACAAATATCAAATTACAAAAATCTTAACCAAGGAATCCAAAACAAAATTAATTACCCTCATTAAGAATTGATGGAGAGATAAAACGATAGCACTAGATAACTTGAGCAATACAACTAGAAAATCAATGCAAGGTAGCTCATTTAATTATAAAAAAATTAGATTCAACCAAACCAAACATTCTTACAACCAAATGTAGCATTAAACATTCTAAAACATGTGCCAAATCATAAATCTCAACATCCAAGTCCACAATAACAAAAATTAGAAAAATAAAATCAAACTCTAATAATCCAAATACAAAACATCAATAAAGGAAATTGAACTAGGATAGCAGAGTAGTGGAAAGGAACAAGGAAACTCCCTACATCAATGTCCAAGCTCAGGCCATCGATCAAGACTCCTTATGTCTGAGAAACCAAGCCACTTATGGTCCAAAACATAGCTCCAACACGCAGCAAGTCAGTCCCACGCATAGGCATGATAGCAAAATGATGAACAATGTAGGAGAATTGAAGAAAATGGAAGAAGATGATGGAGAATGAGATGAGAGAGTTTGGAGGCTTAGAAGTTATGTAAGTCTAGCCTAAGGTTGAAATGAGGTTGCTGGAGGGTTTAAGGGGTGAGTCAGGTTGGATCTATAGAGTGGGTATTGGATTTTAGGCCCAAAATCACATTATGAAAATTTTCTATCAGACTTGCCGTGGCGAATAGTATAATGAGCTTAAAGAGGTGCAATTCTTCCCTTGGTACTTCTTTGCTATTTCCAAATCTCGCTGGTCCTTATCTGTGATTTCTTTAGGGCTTTAATTGACCTAAAATATAAATTTAAACATTTGTAATATCCCATATTCTCACAATTAACTCAATTAAGATAAATTAAGGGAATAATTACCATTTTACCCCTAAAATCACACAATTTTCATAGTTCATACCTAGATCAGAAATTAACATAAAATCATATCAATACATGTATTTAAGCTCAATAAACTCTATAAAAACTTAATAAATGACATGAATTATCAAGATAATATTGAGTGTTATTAATTCTCCCATATTTAAACCTTTGAGCTCCTGGGCAAAGTTAAGCTCAAAGAATCAAGTAGACACCAAAATCCAAAAGAGACCAACCGACTCATAGATGGATGCAACAAATCAAATGATCAAATTCCCCAACAATCAAGAATATTACAATAGATCATGCAAAGTAATTAACCACACATACAAGAGACCAAAGGGAATGAGCACTTGAGAACACTCACAAGGATAATAGAGTTTCACTCAAACTCTCCAAATTTGGGTTGTTTCTCTAAAATCCACCTGACAAACATCTTACCATATGGTTGTAATGATTCTACTATCTTCACTATGAAAGATCAAGAGGACTTTTAAGGTTACAGTGTTTGATGAAGGCTAGATGGAATGAAATGAAACACAATAGTACCAAACAATCTTAAAATTGGTTCCCAAACTAACATTTATATTAAAAATTTTGAAACACAACTTTGATCTTCAATCTACCAAGGAATTTTCTATTATTCACAACTTTATTCTATGGATCCAATGATTTCTATATATATATATATTTCTAGGGTTTTTCTATAACATTTTCTTCCTTTTCTTTTGCCTTTTCTATTCCTTTTTCTTCTCTTTTTGTAAACTTTTCTTTCCTTTCTTTGGCAAATCCAAACCCAAGAAGACAAGTTTAATCATCGCATATGTTGTAACAAATGTAGTTGGAACTCAAATTACTATGCAAGCTTTGGTACTTGAAATGAAAGGAAGGCTCAAGGGGTTGATAATGGATGAAAGTGTTTAGGCTTGTGTTTAGGATATAAGGTTATAAAATGAATGCCTCTCTGCTATCCATCACAACAATGCATATGAAGCTTCACAAAGAATCAAAACAAATTCTAGAGGATGCAAGACCAAGGGATAACACATTAGAAATGGAATTTAGGCTCACACAACCTTCCAACAAGGTTCACACTCTCATGGTCACCCACAAAGGTCAATTGCATGTAGACTATTCACAACACATGAATAAACCTACTAAAATTGTAAGCTAAAGAATATAAGACATTTGAGAAGTTGTAAACAACCATGAACAAGTCATGAATCAAAAGAACTTCAATGCATACTTGAAAATGTTAGACTTAAATATTTTGATAATGACAAATAATTTTTCAGAACATGTTTTAATTCAGCTTTTTTTTATTAGCTTATCGATAAGGATATTAATTGATAAGCTCTTCGATAAATAAGAAATAGAATTGTGAAGAAAATTTGATTTCTAAAAGGCATTTGTGAAGTCTTATTTGATAAGGTCACTTGTCGATAAATACTTCGATAAATGACTTTAACTTAGTTTTTAAAAAGTTTGAGTCATTGTTTTTAAACTATAATTCTTATAAGATTTATTCAATAAGGGTGTTTATCTAAGTAGCCTTCGATAAATAGAAAAAGAACTCAGTTTGCTATATGAGCTAATATAAAAGGATTTATCGAAGTATTGATAGATACAGATATTTATTGATAAAGACTTTGATAAATATATTTATTAGAAAAACTTTGTGAAACTTGTTTTCAAATAAATTTATCAAAGAATTGATCGATAAATAGAATTATCGATAAGCAATTTGATAAATGAAGTCAACCATGTGTTTCTCTTTATTTTACAAAGAACTTATCAATTTATCAATAAGTTATTCGATAAGGGATTTATTGAAGAACTTTCGATAAATAGATAAAATTTTAGTTTTATAAAAAACACTAAATTGATAAATGATTTTGCATATAACTTGCTTTTGTAAATGATGTTATCTTGTCTTGACATATAGTAATGATCTTCTTCAAAAATGATTTATGAAAACTTGGGTTAACAATTTTATAGGATCAAAATCAAAGAAAGAAAGATTTAAAGTTTGTTCTTTATTCTTCAAGCATTTATTGATAAACTTTTCGATAAATGAAGACAAATTGTTATGACACTGTTTCAAACTTCATTTGTCAAAGTATTAATTGATAAAGATTTTGATAAAGACATAAGCATAAAACTTAGTTTTTGAAATTTTGTGAAGAATTTTTACATTTGTTGAAGCATTTATTTATAAGCCCTTTGATAAACACTTTGATAAATACTTCAACAAATGAGAAGAAAATTCAGTTTTTGAATCTATTAAAGATTTTGAAAAATGATCTTGTAACTTGCTTTGCTTTGATAAATGATATGATCTTATGAAATCTTATTTCTAAATATATTACATATGTTAAGAAAAGATTAAATGTCAAAGAAAGATAAAAAATTTGTTCTTCAAGCATTTATCAATAAGTTATTCGATAAGCCTTTTGAAATAAAGTTTGAATTATCAATAAGTTTGAAATCCTATGTTATAAAAATGATATTTTTTGAAGAGATATTCAATAAGGCTATTTATCAAAGTTTTATTTGATAAGAACAAACTATTTCAATACAATATGTTTAAAATTTATTGAAGTCCTTTTCAATAAGGCATCTTGCAGATAAACACTTCGATAAATTGAACTAATCTTTGAAAATATTTTAAACCAAATTCTTGCAGAAATTGATGTTTCAATCTAAATTATTATGAATCAATTGTTATATGCTTAAACTCTTTATATATTCTTTATGAAACAAAATTATAGATAATTTACATGCAGAGACAAGAGATGCACAACAATGCACAATAGTAATGGCACTATGAAAAGCGGAACAACATTAAAAACTAACGGATTTATGAAAAACTCAACTATCAAAGAAGTCAGAGAGAAAGACCAAAGAGAAGAAGAAGAGAGATACACAACAATACATAACAATCATGAACAATATAACATCCCAAAATTTTTCTATTTGTATAAGACTGATAGAGGAAAGAGGTTATGTAGGGATTGGGATAGTAATCAAAAGAAAAGATAATGATCAAGATAAATTTTAAGCTAAAGAAAGAGAGAAGGTGTATAGTTGTAAAGCAAAAAGGGCTAAATTGTAATTTAATAAAAGTCTAGGGACTAAATTGCAATTAATAAAAGTTTAAGAACTTAAATGTAAATTAGAAAAGTCCTAAGACCAAAAATGAAAGTAGATACAAGTAAAATATGGGTCATTAAGTGTAATTATGAAAAGTTGAGAGACTAAAAGCAAAATAGTAATTATAGAAAGTTAAGTTAGAAAAGGCTTAGAACTATCTAAAAGTATTTTAGTCCTAAACTTCATCAGTAGATAGAGAAAATTGTGCTAGTTAATTTAGCATACTACATAAATTTTATTGGTGTTTCAAATAGTTAATATTTATCTGATAGTCTGAAAGTTATTTGAATTTTTATCAGACCTTATGGATATAAGGTATAAATGAAAATTTATAGGAAGGTGCATCCTGTGAAGCCAAAGGTTAGGGAGCTGACAAAAGCTTGAAAGGAGTTATGTAGGAAAATTTATTCACATTTTAGTTAATTTTGACAAGGTTTGTGAACACCAATATCCAATTATGAAACTTAAGCAGTAAGCAAGCTGGGACTGAATGAGCCCAGATGATGTTACAGAAGGCCCATGATGATGCCAATTGAGGCCCAGGCCCCTGATATCAATTCATCAGTTAAAAGGGCTAGCGTCAGAAATATTTCAAAATGTGCAAAATGATGTAAATGCTCCTATATTATAATAATTAAAAATGAGTGAAGGGCATTATAGTCATTTTATCCAGGTCAAAAGATCAGAGCTACAGGAGTAGTTGACCAGGGTCAGAAAATATTCTGTTGAATTGTGAAAAGACAATAATGCCCCTAGAATCATTAAAGTAAATAAAGAGGAACCAAGGGCATTTTGGTAATTTGCCAAGGGTTCAGTAATTCAGTTTAGACCTAGTCCAAGAATATCAATGGTAGGAAGAATTGGATACTAGATTTAAGAAAAGAAAACATATTATGGAATCTCAGAAAAATTTGATTTAGAAAATAGTCTGATTTTTAGGAAATTGGGCTAAGCTGGTACCAGATTGGACTAAAATTTTTCTAGACTCTTCTTCCCTTGGAATTATGCCACATTGAGTATGAGGTATCCCTTGATGATTTCATGGATGTTGTCATCAAAACTTGTTAGGCAAGAAGAGTTTCAAGAGAGAATATGAGCCTTCATATCAAATAGTGCACAAAAGTGATCTTGGCCATTCATTTCCATGCCTTCAAGTCTATAAATACCCTCCCTTTTCCTTTTCATTTGTGTCAAGTTAAGAAGCCATAGGGAGGTGCTGCCCAAGTTAGAACCAAGCAAAGACAAGGGGAAATCCAAGCTATCCAAGTCAAGTTAGCTAAGAATTAAGGTAAGCAATCTATCATAGCTTAGTTTCCTTCAATTCAAGAGCTTGATCTTGGGATGTTAATGAAAGAAAAGTGAGATATTCCTTATGTGGTGCTGCTATCAAGAACTTTACAATATTGGGGAAAGAAGAAATTGAAGTTAGAGACATGAAAGTAAGACTTAGATAAGCTTAGATTGATAGTTATTGCTTGAATTAATTGTGTAGTTTCCATTTTCCCACTTTATGAGACTTTTTAGTCTATGCTAGAACAGTACCAAGAAAGTTGATTTTGATACTTACAATGAGTCCATAAGGCGAAATTGTATCGGATTGAGCCAAGGGACAAGAGTTGAAAGAATTAAAATCAATAGTGAGATTTTTGAAAAAGAACCCTTGCTGCCATGGTCCTATTCTGATTAGTGCACCAAGAAGGAGTTAGAATTTGTTAATTATGGCTTCATATTTGGATTCCTTGGTCAAAATTATGTGGAATATGGTCAAGGTAAAATTTAATTCATAAGGCAAAGTAATTAACCAAAATTAAAGAAAGATAAAGACTTATTGGTTTAGGAAGTTTAGAACTTGATAATAATAGATTGTAATGAGTATGTTGTTATGTTAGGATTTTTGTTGGAGTGCTCAAAGAGGGTATTTAGACATCAAGGAGAAGTAGGAAGCAAGAGGTAAATGAAATGGATAAGGAAAACAAGGAGTATGAGGTAGTAAACTTACCTAAACTTGTATGTGTTGAATGTATAGTTGATTGTGTTATGGCTTGATTGACGTTATTCATATATAATTATTGAAGCTCTGTGCTATGATTACTTTAGCCAATTATATTTCATATGTTACATAGAAGATGTACATTACATTATGTTGATACAAACACAAGCATACACTAATACTAAGCATTAATGTATATATTGTTTAGTACTGTTTACTACTAAGATTTCCCCTGAAATCTCACCCCCTCCATGTCACCCCCACACCATATGGTTTTTTAAAGATGGAAGACGATGAAGATGCAATAAGAGGAGTTAGGGGATAGATGGCATGATTGATTGTACTTAATGTTATGTATGACTTAGTAATGTATGCTTAGAAGCAGCAGTACAATAGTTGATGTAATTAAAAATAGTAAATGTTGGAATAAATATACTAAATTTTATAGACATTTAGTTAATATGTCAAGCTTTGTTTTTACACCAAGAATTCCTTATTCTGATGTTTATGCAAAGGGAATAAAATTTTTAAAATTTTGGACTAGAAACTATTTTCCGGAAATTTTGACTAAATAAACAGTTTTTTTTACAATAAAATTGTACTTATTGGCTGGGCATTTGGTCTGAGACTTATTTTTATCTTAAATTTCAATATGTTAGCTTCAAGTAGCTTTTTAAACCACTTCATTTTGGTTTTTTAGAATTAATTATGATTTTTTGAAGTTTATCACTGAATCAGGAAATATCATATGAACAGAAACTATTAGAGTGAAATTCCAGATTTAGCTAATGGATTTCAAAGGTCATGCAAGTAGTTCTAAATGATACCTAATGGTCCCTAAGACATACGAAAGTAAGGTATTACAAACAACACTATTAAAGTGTTCATCGTTATGCTGATTGTAACTCTATTTCTCATCCTCCGAACATAACATGTCTTATTCTTTAAGAGAGAGAAATTTAGATAGTGTGTACTTTAATTCTTAGCAAAATTACTCTAGTCAAGAGAGATCTAAAAATTTCATTTCTTTATCTGAGATACTCAAGAGTGGGTCTCTTGAGTGGGATTGTCACCATATAGGTTGTAAGGGGGAGCAAGAGGAAATTTCACTGTTGATATAATGAGGCGCCAATAGCCCTGAATCTTGAAGGATAGTAGAACACTTAGAGTTTTAAGAACTGGACGTAGGCTAAGTGGTTAGGCATATAAATCATATATGTGTAATATCTTTACCTTATAGTCTTTCATTGGTGATGTCTTTCTCAACTTAATCTTTTGATTTCATTTAAAGTTTTAAATTTTTAAAATACACAATTCATCCCTCTCTTAGGTTAAACAACCATTCTAAAAGAATGTTTTTTCTTCAAATCAAAGATTACCCAAAATTCAAATGAGGGATCTTAGAAAAGTTGATATAGTCTTTTAAAACAAAGGAATAAGGTTTTTGCAAAGCACATGATGTAATAACTCTTAGTAAAAGACCTTTTATATAGTAATGTATGAAACAAAGAGAAGGAAACTTGTTCCTCGTCATATCCCAATTTTTAGGCCTAGAAGCCCAGTATATAGCCTGAAAAAGGGATGCTACTGGACCCTGTTGAGCAAAGGTCTCAGTAAATAGAGAAAATTATGCTGATCAGTTTGAGGCAACACAAAGTTCTGATATGATGTCCCGATAGATTTATATTAATTTTCAAAGAAAAGAAAAATTAATACAGTATGATCTAGACCTCAGAATCAGATGAGATATGGCAGTAAAATCCTATAATTAATATAAGAATTTCTGAAACTGACAGAGCCCAAAAAGGAGTTCTATAGAATTTACTACAGAATTTACAGTGGATTAAAATACCCGATAAATAGGTTTCAGGGAAATTTCTCGGGAATTGAACCCATGAAGATAGTGGATCATACAGAGGGTCCAGAATGGCACCTTATAAGCCCAATGATATTTTCAGATAAGTATGTGAGCTAGGGCTAGTAAAGACCGAGAAAAATGAAGAATTATGAAAATGCCACTGTGTTATTTCATTAAATTAGAGTCAGACGAAGGGCATTATGATCATTTGACTAAGGTTAGACAATCAAGAAAGGGTATCTAGATAGTTCACCAGGGTAAAGAGGTACTCTAGTAAGGTATGAAAAGATAATAGTGCCCCTAGAAGTACTAAAGAGGTAGTAAGGGTATTTTGGTAATTTACCAAGTATGTGTCTTGGGAACCGAGCCACCAAAGTGCTTGGGCTTGGTTAGAAACCCAAGATGACAATCCAAGGCCCAAAAACGTAGCCTAAGAGTAATGTGGGCCCAAGAGGCATTAAAATATTATTTTAGTGCTTTTTCAATAAAGTAAAGTGACCCGGTCCAAGATAGAACTGGGTAAAGTGATCTGGAATCATGAGGGGACATAAATGGGGCACACAAGGCGCCACATGACATGATTACAATAAAAGAAGAAAAGCAAAGGACACATGGCATGATTAGAGAAAAAGGAGAAAAAGCAAGAGGACACGTGGCACGATCTCGGCTGTCCATTCAGGGAAAAGACTCTAGAACTATCTGGAAAGGCTGAGTCAGCTGGTGAGGTATCCCAAGGGCCCCACCATTGTGCGACATATACCCTGGAGGTGTCCTGGATGATGTCATTAGTGGTGAGTCATCAAGGAGGGTGATGTCATCATGATGATGCAGGCAAAGCTTCTTGAGGAAGCAAGCAATCTGAGCCATTCATCGTGAATCAATCTAGACCATTCATTCCACCTCCTCTCACCTATAAATAGGCCACTACCCTCCCATTTCAAGGCACACCACGGATCTAGCAAGAAAAGGAAGAGAAAGAAGAGAAAAAGAGAGAAAGAGAGAAGGAAAGAAAGAAAGGAAAGAAAGGAAGGAGTTCTGGTGGAGTTAGGAGCAGTCTAAGGAGCTGAGGGACTGGGCAAAGCTTAGGAATGAGGTAAGAAAGTTATCTAGTCCCTGCTCTAATAAATTAGAGGATTGCTCTTAGTGGTTAGAATAGAGAAATATCTCTATTAATAAAGTTAGCTATAGCTAGAAAGAAAGTTAGAGGAATGTTAGAGTAAGGATATTACCCCTAGTTGAGCATGAGGTAAGTAGAGCTATATTGGATAATAACAAAGATATTATTATTCTACGTATAGGCTCTGACTTATGAAAAGAAGGAACCTTAGAGACAAGGCTAAGAGCTGGAAGGAAAGGCTACACGCCAGGTAGTAAACTTACATACTTGTATACTTATACTGCTTGGATGTTTTATGTGATATTTTTTTACCTTGATAATGTGAGGCATGTATGATTAAGTAATGCTCTGTTCCTTTTTATACTATGGCCATATGTTATAATTAAGTAACATGGAAGCATGTATGTTATCATGATGCAAGCATGATCATTAAGTACACATATAGTAACATCGAGCATATAGTTGCATACATTGTATGGTTACCGTTTGCTACTGAGATTTCCCCAGAAATCTCATCCCCTTCCATGTAATCCCAATCCCACAGGTATGTTTAAAGAGGACTGAAGAATCATAGAGAGGAGCTAGGGATTGGATAGTACAGAGGTTATACAAAGATGGGACCAAAGTGCTAGAATTAGGGAAAAATGCAGGATGAATAATAAACTTTGGACATTGACTGACGTGGACCTGGTCAAGGCATGGTCAACAAGTTATTTTTCCATGAAATAGGATTATGTTAGCTTCGTGTAGAAATTTGAACCACTTTGTTTCAATTTTTCTAGAATTAGTTATGATTTTTCAAAGTCAGGTCACTCCGCTGGAATTTACACAGTGAACAGTGTTCACTAGGAATATGCAATGGAACCAAATCCAATTCAATATGCAATGGAACCAAATCCAATTCAATAAATGCATGCTTCAATCATAAAAGCTATAAATGAGTTATAAAGAAACTTTAGACTCAACAAATCAAGCCATGTGAAACAACTTATCAAGGGCTAAACATGAAAATTTTAAAAGAACCCACAATTTTAGTATAATCTACAATTTAGATGCCCTAACCATAAGTCTCCCTATACTTAAACTTGGCATTATCCTTAATTCTCAAAACATGCAACACTTTCTTGGCCTAAGCTCTTAAGTGAAGTGGAAGAATGTGAAGTCCAATTCAAGATTGGAGCATAATCACATCACTAACACAAGAGGGGAGGAGAAGAAGAGAGTAAGTCAAGATAGTATTGGAAACCATAATTAAAATAAGCTCAAAATGTACCAAGTCCAAGTATGAGAGGAACAAGAGTCACTGAGAAAGTCACTGAGAAGTAATTTATCCACAAAACTATTTTTACTAAGCTACTACAATTGGAGAGTTCCTTCCCCACACTTGTCTCCCAAACAAATCCTAACAGATGATATCACAAGCAATCTCAATAATGAAATTAGAGACAAGAATAGGAAAGAAACAACCTGAGGCTACGGTTTCTTGAGCTTTTCATTATAGAGCTTGAGAAGTTGTTCATTGGCCAACTACTTCATTGGGTCCTTCTCATCTATAAGCTATATTGCTCCATAATGATTCACAATAAGCACAATGAAAGTTCCATCCTATTTAGTCTTTAGCTTGCCATTGGAAAACTTGAATCGGTCTTTGAACTTTAAGACTTTGTCACTAACTTCAAATTTCTTGTGAAGGATGCCTTTGTCATGAATCATCTTGGTTCTTTCCCTATACATCCTCGCATTCTCATAGGCTTCATTCATAATCTCAATGAGCTCTAACATCTAAAGCTTTCTCTCTTCATCAGATGCTTCCAAATCAATTTTACAATTCCTTACTACCTAAAAATTCTTGTGCTCCAATTCCATTGAAAAATGACATGATTTCCTAAAAACTAACTGGTATGGAGACATTCCAATGGATGTCTTGAATGCAGTTTAGTAAGCCCATAAAGCATCATTTAACTTCATACTCCACTTCTTCCTTGAAAGCTTAACAATCCTATCTGAAATTTGCTTCATCTCACTATTTGAAATTTTAGATTCGCCAATAGTCTATGGGTGGTAAGTAGTAGAGACTTATGTACCACCCCATGCTTGACAGGTAAGCTATCAAGAAGCTTATTGCAAAAGTGGGTGCTTGGTCACTCATTATATCCCTAGGAATCCCAGAATGACAAAATATATTGGATTCAACAAACTTAGACATGGTTTTAGCATCATTTGTCCTAGTTAGAATGGCTTCTGTTCATTTAGAACGTTAATCAACGGCTAGGAGAATATAGGAGAAAACATTAGAGGGTGGAAAATGACACATGAAGTTAATACCCTCAAACGTCAAAAAGTTCACAAAATAACATTAGTTGCTATGACATCTCTTGCTTTCAACTCAATCCCCTAAAATGTTGACACTTATCACAAGATTTGCCAAACTCAAAATAATCTTTAAAAAGGGTTGGCCAAAAGAAACCACAATCTAAAACTATCCTAGTTTTTTTGGAGCTAAAATGCCCTCACAAGACATAGAATGGCAAACATGAAGAATACTCTTCTTCCTCCCGTCACACATCTTCTAATTATTTGGTCCCCACACACAACCTCCACAAGTATTAATTGTGCCAAATATAGTTCTTGGAATAACTCTTAAGCCTTTGTACCTGAGGTAGTCATGAAGGAGGTGTTACTTCACTCATGAGATAGTTAACCTTATGTTCATACCTAGGCTGTTTAATAGTAAAGACACATAGAAATGAATAAGGAAATTCATCAAAAGTAAAGTTAGAATCTTGTACTCACCTTGTATCAATAAGTAGGCAGCTCAAATGATCGACTACATGGTTTTCTACACCAGCTTTATCCTTTATCTCAAGATCAAAATCTTGGAGAAGTAAGGCCCATATAAGCAATCTTGGATTTGAATGAGGCTTATTAAACAGATATCTAATAGCTGCATGATGATGTAAATAATCACTTTAGAATTCAATAAGTAAAGTGTAAACTTTTCAAGAGCAATTAAAACAACAAACAATTCTTTTCAGTGGTAATGTAATGATATGAGTAGCATCTAGTGTCTTTGAGCACAATGACTCAGGAGAATTGGCTCTCCTTCTAACCTAACATAGCTCCAATAGAGAAGTTAGAATCATCACATGAAACCTCAAACTATTAAGTCCTAGTTAAGTGAAATAAGAATTGGAGGAGAAACAAGTTGAGCTTTCAACTCATCAAAAGCAACCTTATAAGCATCATTAAAATCAAATTCAACATCTTTTTACAAAAAACTTTTAGAAAGTAGAAGTACAATTTTGATAAAATTTTTAATAAATCTCTTATAAGATTAGTAGGATTTGGAGGAGAGGAAATACTTCAATTTTGGCCATATCCACTTCTATACCTTTGCCAAATATCAAATGACCCAAAATAATCCCTTGATTTACCAAGAAATATAATTTTTCAAAATTCAAAATCAATTTATTTTCAATACACCTTTGTAAACTTTTTTAAAACTACTCAAGCAAGAGTCAAAAGAGCTTCCATAAATTATGAAGTCATCCATGAAGAATTCTATGCATTCGTTAAGGAAATCTCCAAAGATGGACATCATGCACCTTGAAAGGTACATAGGCATTACACAACCTAAATGGCATATGTCTATAAGCATAGGTTCTAAAAGGGAAAGTGAACGTAGTATTCTCTTGATCTTAAGGTGCAATTTGAACATGAAAATAAATAGAAAAATCATCAAGGAAATAATAATGGGATTTACCAGCAAATCTTTCAAGCATTTGATCTATATAGGGAAGGGGAAAGAAATCTTTGTATGTTACATTTTTTTAATTATCTACCATTTATGCACACTTACCAATAATTCTAGACTCTAGTGGGTATTAACTCATCCCTATTATTCATAACCACGGTCACTCTACTCTTCTTAGGAACAACTTGGACATGACTTACTCATTCATTATCGGATATAGCATAAATAATACCAACACTAAGAAGTTTGGAACCTCTTTTTTCAATACCTTTTTAATTTGGGGATTAAGTTTTCTTTGATTTTGTTTCCTCGGTTGGGTATCTTCCTCTAAAAGGATACTATGTGTACACATGTAGGAAAAATCCCAATAATATCTGCTAGAGTCCACCTTATAGCCCTCTTATACTTTCTTTAAACATTAAGTAAACACTCTTCCTCTTATAGGGACAACTAACTAGCTACAATCATAGGTAACTTCTCATTAGGCTCTAGGAAGGCATATTTCAAATTTGGTGGAAGGTCTTAAGCTCTAAAGTAGGGGGTTTAATCACATACGAAATTTATTTTTTATATCAAGAGATAAAACATTTCTTCCCATTCCAATTTTAGTTGATGACTCAAGGTCAATCTCTATCATTCCACACTTGATCTAGTAATGAAACACATGAATAGAACTCAGATATGTCCCCAATTCAAATTTAGAGCATGCATAATCAACAACCATGTCAATAGCATTAACACCCAATAATGAGTAATCTTCATAAGGATGCTTCATTGCCTCATATATGTTAAATTTAACTTCTTGATCTCCTACCTCCATATAAATGACTTGATCTTTTATTTGAATCATAGTATTCAAAGTTCTCAAGAAGGGTCTACCAAGAATGAGGGTAGTATCATGAAATAACTCACTAGCGATATCAAGAACATAAAAATCAGCAAGTATTAACTAACCATTAAATTGAACAAGCACATCCTCAATAATTCCTTTAGGTTTATTGATTATATATCACCTAATTAAAGCATAATAGTAGTATCATGCAAGGAATTTAGACTAAAGGTTTCATAAATTGAGATAGGCATCACATTAATTGCAACACTAAAGGTTTCATAAATTGAGATAGGCATCACATTAATTGCAACACCTAGATCTAACAAAGCTTTTCCTATGGTCACTCTACCTATGGTGTAAGGTATAGGAAAAGCTCTGGTATATTGGCATTTCATAGGAATTTGGGGTTTGAATAAGGCTAAAATATTGGAACTTACTTGCATTAACTCATTAGGTTTAAACTTTCTCTTACTAGTTTAAAGCTCTTTAAGGTATTTATCATAAGGTAGAGAAGACTAATCAAGTTAACAAAAGGAAGATTAACCTTTAACTTACCAAAAAATTCAACAATCTCTTTCAAAGTTTTAGATATAAATTTTTTAGACATAAGATAAGACTTGGGAAAAGGAAGGTCTTTGATGTTCACCTCCTTACCTTTTGGAACTAAGGCTCCACCCTTGCTTGTCTCACCTTTTTCCTTTATTGTAATTGGTGTATCATCTATATGTTGAGATTGCATTAGCTTCTTGCCTTGTCTTAGCTTCACAAACTCTTGAGATTCATCATCTTTATCATCATTTGACTCATGTTACCCAAGTGAAATATTATCCTTTTTGAACAACTCGGTCACTTTGGAACTTTCAGAAAGTTTCATAGGAGTGAGTGGAGAACTTCAACTCAATGTTGTCTTCATTACTATCATCTTCAACAAATCTCACTTGTTTACTAACTTGCTTCCCACCTCTTAGAGAAATATCGTTCAAGGACTTCAGATTTATCACCTTGTTAAAGGCATAGTCCCACTTATTTTGGCTTGTTGATCACACATGAAATTGGAGAGTTGATTAACATAAGAGCTAAGGTTGTCATGCTTGATCTCAATTTGTTCAATCTTCTAGAAAACATTAGTAAAGCAATTCTCAAATTGATTTCCCATAGATGATATCTTCCCTTCTATAGCCACCATCTTTCCTTTATTATCAATTATACCATTGGTCATTTATGAAGACAAGTTATAAATACCCCTTATGATCATTTAGAACTTATTATTCTTAGAAGAAGAATCTTGTTGAATAGGTAATATAGCATTTGAGGAACTACCATAGTGGTAGTTAGAAGTGTTTCCTTGATAATTGCTAGATTGACCTTGGTTATTACTACTCTATCTGAAATTTGGGTTAGGATTGTAGTTGTTGATCCCACTTCTAAAATTAATTCAGTCTTTGTTAATATATAGTAGAGACTTATTTAGTTAGACTAGGGCAATCCATATCTATATGCATAGAGAAATTACATATGTTGCAACTAGCACCTATAATGGATAAGGATTGTGGTTAGTTAGTCTTTAGGCTATAAACTGTTATGGTCAACTTTGCCATGTCTTATATTAGCTTCATCAATAGTATATCTCTTTTAGCTCTAGTCCTTATAGGATCTCTTGTCCCAACATGTTGTTGATTCAAGGCAAACGTTTGGATCCCAAGTAAATGTTGGTTCTGTGTTCTCAACTGACCCATTCTCTAAAATATCAAGGTAAACGTTTGTCTCTACATTTATTTTAGGCCTTAAGACTTTTCTAATTTTTATTTTAGTCCCTCTAACTTATGCCTACATATAATTTTATCCCAAGGAACGTTTATTCTTTATATTTTTGTCTATTTTTCCTATCTTAGGCCCTAAAGGACTTTCCTTCTTTATAATTTAGTTCTTTCTTTCTCTTTCCTCTTTCTATGCCCAAGAGACTTTTCAGGAGCCTCCAACTTCATTTACAAACTTTTCCCAAAAACTTTCATCATTTGTACTAGCCTTTATACTTTATTTTGCAATTTAGTCTATAAACACCCTTTGAATATTTCTAAGACTTTTACTTAAAGAGATCTATATCCTACCTATTTCAAATATCTTTTATGGACTTTTGGGCCTAAAAATTGAGATATTACATTATAAATGGCATTTAAGACCTCATTATCATGTGGTAGTTATAAAAGTATTGAACTAAGTGTTTATCAATGATTTGATGATTAAGACATTTAGTGAGCATCTCTTGAAAACGGCTCTAGAACTCAAAGAAAGTTTCTCCTTCATCTTGCTCAACCAAAGAGATTTCTGTTCTAACAGTTGAAATCTTAGTTGAAGGAAAATATTTGTTCAAAAATGCTCTCCTTAGACTAGCCCATGACTTGTATGGATTTTCTGCATAAATAGGAAGCTTCATGACTACTCCTTTGTTTTTCCTTCAAGTAACAAATAAAAGACCTTCCACATCATATCCTCTATTTGAGCTCTAATAGGTTTCATTGAAAGGCATTACATGTAAAAAGACTTAATATGTGTGTATGGTTTTTCACTTGAAAGACCATGAAACTTAGAAAATAAGTGAATCTATTGGCCCTTAATTTCAAAATTAGCATCAGATTGGGTAAGTTCCTTAATAGTTATACCCTAGGTCTTATTGTTCTCAACATGCTCCTCAAGACCATTCCCATCTACCCTATTATCATCCATGATTAGAATTACTAATGGTGTCCCTACTTGAATTTCCTCTCCTTCACTAAAAGATAAAGTTAGATCTTAGAAGACCTCTTCTTCCCAATGCTAGCTTTATTGACACTTGCTAGACTATGCTCTCTCCTTAAGTTTTGAAGTTCTCTCTTTATCCTAGGTTGATAACACATTAGAGGGTTAGTTCTTCTATGAATGCACAAACAAGCAAAGAACAAAGCAAAATTGGTATACACAAGTGTGATTTTTAAAAGTAGAACAAACTCAATGAAGTTTAAATAATTCTCTATGAGTTTAAGGTGTATGGATGCTATACACTAAAAAATGTTTTAAAAGAGTCAAAAGTTAAATGTTGGAAAAGAATTTATGTTTAGGAATAGTTTGCAACTTATTTGCTATGGCATGCTACACACAGAGCACGAGATTAGAGAAAAGAGAACTTCCACCACAATCAGGCATCAGCTAGACATTTGGCCATGATGAGAGACATGGAGAGAACCCACTGGAGAATTAAAGACTTTGATCATAGTAAACCTAACTTTTGGCTAGGGTTAGCAACACAGAGACTAACATAACAAAGAAATTTTGCAAAAAAAATTCCAAGTGACCCACCCAAGTGCACTCAAAACCTATAAACAAGTTTCAAAACCTTTGTGCACTTTATAAAACACTCAAAATCATGTTGAAAATAATTTAAAATATCTCTTTACACTCTCTTTAAAAACTAAGCTATACACTTAAGACAAATTCTCCAAGAATTTCTAAAACTTCAAAAACAAGAGTTCAATTTCCAAATACAAACTTTATCCACAAGCTTGAAGCAATGATCCAAATGCATCAAATGAAAGTTAAAGTTGCAATTATTAAAGTAAATGCAACTAAAAATCCACCAAGGAATATTCATAAGATCAAAAATCAAAGAGAAATGGAGAATTACTCAACCAAATCTCAATTGCATGCAAGAAATAGTGCAAGAAACTTAGTAATACACCAAAGAAAAGTTAGAGAGTGGAGATAATAGCAACCACACCCTAGATAGCAACCAAACACAAAATATAAAGTATGAACTTAAGCTAAACTCGATGAACTCAAGATATTGGTTAAGTTTCTAAAAAACTTCTATGTAATGCTAAAGACACTACAACTTTGAACAAAGTGGAAAATACTAAAAAAACAAAAGTATCTAAGGCTACCTTGATCATACAAGATAGACACTCAATTTACAAGGTGTAACATCCTAATTTTTAAGCCCCGTAAGCCCAAAAAGTAGCCTAAAACATGTGGGCTACCCAGGTCCCTTTGAGCAGACATAGTACATATTCAGAATCATATTTGACGAATGGATATATTACTTTGGCCCAAAAATTAAAAAAAATCATTTTGATAATCAGGTACTATTCATTTTTCATTTTCTAGATTGATAGTCCAAATTCAAAAAAATCATAAATAATTCTAAAAAATATATGGAGGTGCTACAAATTTTGTACTTGAAGCTTATTCATTGCTCTTTAAGATAAAAATATAAGTCTGGAAAATTCCTTGGCCATTTAATAAGTAAATTCATTTGTTTTTACTGTTCATTTGGTCAATTTTGAAAATTACAAGGACAGAGCCTCAAATTTAGAAATTTATTTCTCTTAATGTACACATTAAATTAAGGTGTGATACCTATTAATTTATAGTTTAGGATGTGTACTATATGTTTATCAAGTTTTATGGTTAGACTCATCAGTTTACTAGTTCAAATTGGGGTCAAAACATGACTACTCTAAGACCTACATTTTACTTTTTCTAGCTTTTTCATTAATTTTTATAAATTATTATAGCATGTTTAATCTATCCTCTTAACTTCTCATGCATTCATATACATAATATAAATATGTCATAATTATTCCATTCAATCTCATTACATAAATTAGCATATTACGTAACATTCTCATATAGAAGATAATCATACATCACATCTAGAACATGAAATTGTTTACTTTCCTTCTTTTATCCTTTAGCTCTTCTTCATGCATAAGTCTTCCATCATAGTTGACTTATATTGGTTGGTTAAGGGAGAGTGAGATTCTTGAAGAATCTCAGTAGCAAATATTACCACATATATGTGCAAGATTAATGCTTAATGTATAACATGCTTACTTGCAATAATTTATGCTAACATAATGAAATATGTGCATTCTCAATGTTTCATACAATATATAAATAGCCATTACATTAATAGAAATAGAGCTTCATCTATTTATACATGCTTCACATAATCAAGCAAAGCAATCAACACATCAACATACACAAGCATATATGTCAAGTATATAATAAGGATAAATTCACTACATTAGACTTGATATTTTCTTCATTGTTCTTGCAATTGCTCCCTAAGCCTCCCAACCATTAGACTTAATTCAATGTATAAATCTAATCTATATATAATCTATCTAAAAATCTATGTTAATATATATTTAATTTATTATATAGATTACATATATATTGATTATATACATTTAATAAAGTAATTAATTGCTTCAAACAAAAAAATATATCTTACCATTATCATTTCCCAGTTGCATCCTTATCCCATGCTTTGATCTTCTTCCAGTCCTTCGCATGAATTGCCAGCAGGGTCCATTGCTTACTAACTAGGTGCACATACTTACTATATAGCTAGCCCCTCCCTTAGTCAGCTGATCTAAATCATTCAGTAGCAGGAGCACATATTCGCTAGTAATCATGGATAGCTCTTTCATATTGAACCTCTTGATGAACCTGTTGCCTTGAGAGTCTACAAAATGTAGTTTAAAAATTAATTTTATATAAATTATAATAAACAAATTTGTATATAAATAAAATGTTTATCTTTGAACTCTACTTCGAAGCCAGTCTAGCACCTTAGAGCACGTCATAACTCATTCTATGCCTACTTATTCTCCACATCTTGTTCATTCCCCTTTTCCTTTTCTTTGGGGCTACTAATAATGATGAGGAACTTCATCTACCATGAAACTCAAGATCCCTTCCTCACTAGATCATACTCGTCTATGCTAATATCTAGCCTAGGAGTGCCACCCATAGAAGTTCATGCCCTAGAAACAGAATCCTTAGTAGGTGAGTCAATATAAACAGATCCTTCCTGAGTCAATGAATCATCCTAATAATATTAAACAACAATTGATTTAAACAACATAAATAATATCAAATAAAAATAATTTCTATAAATATAATAAATAAATGAAAAAATAACTTCATAAATAATTGAGAGTTAAATTTCTATTCTTACCTTGAAATATAAAGTACATTGTAGATCTAAATCCATATTTGATTTGTGCAGAGAATTCAACAGAGCTTTACCTCTCAACTTGTCAAAAGTATGAAAATGGGGGTGACACTATATATATAGGTTTGTGTCACATCCTAATTTTTTTCTGTATTTATAATATTCATAAAGGAAAGAGGTTTAAAAGGGATTGTGACGATAAATAGAAAGAAAAGATAATAATTAGACAAGGTTATAAAAGGGACTAAATTGTAAAGATAAAAAGTATTAAGGAAGGTAGAAAATGAAAGGATATAAAATAAAGCAAGGACCTAAGTAAAAATTTAAAACCTTCCAGGGCAAAAGTGTAATTATGGAAAGTTGATCTAGCAAAGGCCACAAATTACTATAAATTGTTTTGGACCCAAATTTTACCAATAAATAGAGGATGGAATTTAGGCAACCATATCTCTCAGAAATCATACTTAACGTCCTGATAAATTGATATTAATTTTTAAAATCTAGAAATCAGTTCAATATCTTCTAGACCTCACAATTAGATAAAATTTTGAAGTAAATTCTTATAATTAATATTATAATTTATGAAATTGACAAAAGTAAAAAAAGTCTTGTAGAATTAATTAGAGAAATTAAGGTGAAAAATGACATAGATAAAGGATTAAAAGAAATGTATAGAATTTTTAATAGGACTTATGAGTTCAAAAAATTATGAGACTTTGCAAGAAATTCATTTTATACTAGAATGAATTTCTAAAAATATTCAAACCTTCAAAATAATTTTATAAAAGTTATTTCAAAATTAGGATAATTTAAGGATATTGGTATAGGAAATAATAGGAGGTATCTTGGGAATTGTGCCAAATTAATGATTTGGGCCTAGACAAACACAAGATGGCATCATATGATGTACTAAGGTACTGAGAAAATGTTAGAGGTCAAATGGGATATTTATGCTATCTTTATAAGAAAAATAATAAGGAGAATTATTAAGAAACATGTGTTGGCATGTGAGGTGTCTTTGAGGGACCCACACTAAAGCCACATGGCACCAAGAGCAAAGGGAGGAGTTTATTCCATGTGCTAAAATATAATAAAATAATATAAGAATTAAGGTCATTGTGATTAAGGTTAATTAATCCAAAAACCAACTAATCAAGTTCAAGATTAAAGAGTTGTAATTATTAGGAAAATGAGCATATTTTAGTCCCAAAACCTTTGAAAATTTGCTATAAATACCCCCTTACCTACACAAACGCATGATGCTCATGAAGGACCAAGGGAAACCTCTTGCAAAATGAAAAGTCTACCATTCTAAGGTAAATTCAAGAGGAGATCCAAGGAACTTCGGTCTAAGGTAACTAAAGATTAAGGTAAGCAATCATTCCTAGCTTATTTATAAGTGGTTTTAAAGGATAGAACCTAAGTTTTAATGGAAAAAAGTGAGATATCCTATTAGTAATGGTGCTGTCCAAATCTGTATAGCAATGAAGAAAGAAGAAAAGTAAATTATAACTATAAAATATTAACTTAGACATGCTTGCTAGCACCTTGTACTAAACCTCTAGCTGATAACAAAAAATGTAACACCTTGACCATTCAGTAGCATTTAGAACCACTTAAACATTCATTGAAGTTTAATTACAAAATCTGAAATTTCACTCTTCACAGATACTGTTCATATGGTAATTTTAGATTAAGCGATAAATTTTAAAAAATCATAATTCTAAAAAATTGAAATGAAGTGCTTCAAAAGGATACTCAAAGAAACATATTGAACATTAAGGGAAAAATAAGTTCTAGACTAAATGCTTAGTTAATCAATACAATTTATCATCACAGATCACTATTCATTTGGTTAGATTTTTTCAAAAATAGTTTCTAGTCCCTAACTTTGAAAAATTTGTTTTCTTTGTATAGACATCAGAATAAGTGTTTTTAGTGTCAAAACGAAGGTTGACATGTTAACTAAGTCTTGAAAAAATATTATATGTTTATTCAATCATTAACTATTTTTCTTTCAATTACACAAGATCTCATTAAATCTAAATACATAACATTTTTACATATTACATTCATAACAATTTCATACATCAAGCATACTATCAAATCCCTAACTCCTTTTTATGAAACTTCTTCTCCTTTCATATTTGAAACCTACTAGTGTTGGGGTGACATTGAGGGGGTGAGATTTCTAGGGAAATCTTAGTAGCAAATGGTATTAAATAGTGTATGATTGTGTCAACATAATGTAATGAGCATACTACCATACTACATATGAAATACAATTGGCCAAAGTAAACATAGAAACAAAGGATCTATCAAAGACATATATGCCACAACAATTGACATAGTCATAGCACCATAACACATTATATTCAACATATACAAGTCTAAGTTAGTTTACTATCTCACATGCTTGACTTTCCTATACTTTATCTTTGCCTCTTGTTTCTCACTTCTTCTTAATGTGTGGCTGACCTCTTTGAGCACACAATTCAAATCCTAACATCATATTATCATCCAATCATCATGAACTAACCCAATTAGCATTCAAGAGTATTAAGCTTGGTGAATAATCTCATGAACTAACCCAATTAGCATTCAAGAGTACTAAACTTAGTTATTAATTAAGGTAACTTTTTCTAATCTCTTCTAATTATCTTGGCATTTGAATCAATTAATATTTTGACTTTACCCTACATAATTTGACCTTCTGAATCTATTTATGAACTCAGAATTTCAAAATTCCAACACCTGCACACTATTCTAGATATAACTAAAGCATGTCTTCTTTAGTGCTTCCAATATTGTTCTTCTACTTTATCTAACACAATTTTTTATTTTAAAACCATTAGAAGCATCAAAATTATAAAATTCAAATCACTGTTCATACTTGTGAATAGTAACATAGAAGACTTTAAATTTTCACCATTCAATTCCAATGCTTCCAATGTTCCAAACTAATCCAATCATACACAAAATAATCATTTAAATTCAATGGAAACATTAGATTATTGGAATTCAAACTCCTCCTTTCAGTTCTGCTCTTGATTGAAAAGTATCGAGAAAATGCAAAGTCAAAAATATCAATTAAATTCAATAATCAACCATCCAAACTAACTTATCTAAATGTCATCTACTTTGTTCTAACTTCATTTTCTTCTTCCTTCTTTACTACACATTTCTGAACAGAAGCATATCATAGGGAATATCCCACTTTTCTTCTATTAAAACCTAGATTTTTATCCTTCCAAAACACTTAGAAATAAAATATGAAGGATTTCTTACATTAAGTACTTGCTTGAGTGGCTTCTCTTTGATCTTATTTTGAGTTATCTCTTCATTTTGGCATGGTTTACCAAGGGTCCTCTAGGTGCACAAAATTGTGAAGGAGGAAGGGGGTATTTATAGTGAAATTTTAAGGCTCCTTGGACTAATTTATCTCACCTCCAACTAATTATTACAATGCCTTTATCTTAAATTCATTGGTTACTTAATTCCTTAATTACCATTAACTTAATTCTTATATTATTTTAATATAATTTAGCACATGGTATAATGCTTCCTTCATTCTCTTGGTGCCATATGGTGGATGTGTAGGTCCCACAAGGACTCTTCACATGCCAACATGCATTCTTTTGGGATTTTCTTGAATTATTTTCATTTAAAAATTCATAAAATATCTTAAATTCAACTTGTGCTCCAATACAATACCTTGGGACATTTGAGATTCCATTGTGACACCATATTGGGCTTGAATTGGATCCAACTCATTTTTTGGCACACATCCAAATGTATTTCTTTTACAGGTATTCTAAATCACCCTGATTTTTAAAATAAATTTTATAAAATTCTTTTATGAGTCCTAACATTTTTAGAAACTCATTCTACTATAAAATAAATTTCTTGTAAAGTCTCATAATTTTTTTAGAGTCAGAAGTCCGGATAAAAATTCTATATATTTTCTCTAAATCCTTTATCGTGTCCGATTTTACCTTAAATCTTAAATCATAATTCTGAGAAATATGACTAGCCTAAATTTTATCCTTTACTTATTGGTAAAATTTGGGATCAAAACATTTTTAGGCAATTTTGGGCCTTTTCTGTCTCAACTTTCCATAATTACCATTTTTTGCCTCTGAATTTGACAAAATTACACTTTAGTCCTTGAAATTGCCTAATTCCATTTTAGTCCCTTTCAACCAAATTCAAAAATCCAATTTGGCCCTTGAAATATCAAAATTCCATTTAGGTTCTTGAAGTTTCCACTAATTGAAATTTAGTCCTTGAACTTTCACTATTTACAATTTAGCCCATGAACTTTCTTTAATCGCATTTTAGTCCCTCCAACTTTATAACTTCTCTCTTTCCTTGACTAAAAAATTATCTAACCATTATATTTTATTTTGATTATCATCACAACCCTTTTATAACATTTTTCTCTATCTGTTTTATATAGATAGGGAAAATTTGGGATGTTACTTTTTTGCCACCTTAAAAAAAAATTTCATTCTCAAAATTTAATTCGTACCTTAGTCAAATTATTTTGGATATATCTTCTCTTTATATCCTCTTCTACTTTATGACTAATGATTGAAGTATCTATCTATCTCTTATCTTAACATCTGTCAGAGTTCTTTTAACATCCGTAAGACTTCGAATCTATCACATCCTTACTTTTAACCTCAATTATACTCTATTAGAAGTGATTAGAACCAATTTCATGATCATTTGTTTTGAAAACATCCATTTCCAAAAGAATTGCTCTCAGGTACTATTCACTTTTACTGTTCATTTGGTGATTCCAAAACATGTACCCTACTTTGAAAAATCATAATTAATTATAAAAAATTGAAATAATGTGGTTCCAATTTATAATGAAATCACTTTCATAGATATTTGAGGAAAAAAAATATGAAACTGAGGTTTTCTTGCCCAAATGAAATCTGTTTATTTGTTGAAAAGCACTGTTCATTTGGTAAAATCTGAAAATTCCAGTTTCTTTGCCTTAACTTTAAAAATTCATTTCTCTTTAGTTACTTATCCAAATGAACCGTGTTACCTATGGATTTGAAGCTCTGGAAGTTCTATTTAAGCCCATAAATTTCATAGAAAAATTTATTCATTTGATATATAAAATTGTTGCGTAAACATCGCTGCCTCTTAACACCCGCTTTATCTCAATTCCAGATCTTAGTTCCCATTTTGGAAAATCATAACAATTTGGATACTTATCCAATTAAGGTATTCTTGGTGTCAATTTAAATCTCTGTATCTTAGCTATTATCATGCCAAATTTTGAACTAAAACTCATTGATTTAAGTGTTAAAATCATCATCACATCACTACAGCCTCATAATAGGGTAATAGAAACATACACCATGCATACTAGCATATCATCCCATAGTGTCATGTAAGTCATGTAACTTATTACACAAACTTAATCATCAACATTCACTCTCTTCCCTTGAGAGGATTCAGCACCTAAAACATAGTTATGCATGTGGAAGGAATGAGATTTCATGGAAATCCCAATAGCAAGTTACACAAACCATAATATCATGCATGACTAATTGGATGCTTAACATGTTATCATGAGATGGGAGCTACTTCATAATGTTACATAAGCAAACTCTAACATACATATTGTCATGACATAGCTTGCAAGGAGTCGCAATCATTCATATTTCATCATAAACATGATGACATAATCTTATGCTCAACCAAACACCATAATCAACAAGCAAGCAAACAATTAAACAAACACGAGTTATAGTTAGGTATTCTTGCTACCTCTTAGCTATCTTGGTCAAGACCTTCTTGGGATGATTTCCTTCCTTCACAAATGTCAAAACCTAGCCATTACAAAGTAGTATCAAGTTATAACTCAACTTGAACACAAAACCAAGACTAGGTTTTCACTAACTTCCTTCCTTTCTCTCTTTTATGTTTCATACTTCCATCTTCCCAAAATAAATTCTCATTGTTCATTTCCACACAATTTTTCATGTAGAATCCAAATATGAAATTATAATTTCGAAAATCAAATCATACCACTTGCTACAGTACCAAACCGAATGCATGCTCTTGTTTTCCAAAAATTCACATTTTGATTCTAATGCTTCCAATACTTGTGCTCCTACTTTATCCCCACCCAATTTTCCATTTTAAACTCATTGGAAGTGTCAAAATCATGAAATTCCATCATATGAATAGTACCACATACAGTACCAGCAAGAACACAAAATCCTAAATCCAAACACACTTGAATTCCCAAGCTTATAATACTTGATTCTAGCTTGTTTAAGCTTACCTAAATTATCCATAACATAAAACTCATATTTTAACCATATATGAGCAGCACTTCCAGCAGTAACCATAAGGGAAATATAGCATGAAAACCCCTTAAAAACCATGAGCTAGCTTACTAGAACAAAGCTCAAGATCAAGGGAGATGATTATCTTGATTGTTGCTTCACTTTGTGTGCTTCTTTCTTGGTTGAATAGAAATTTTGCAAGAGTTTCCCTATGGTTCACCATGGATGCCGAATGGGTTCTGATTTGGGGCGTATTTATAGATGAGCTTGAGTGCAAATGAATGGGCAAGATTGCTTTGGTTACTATTTGATCTAATGGTCCATATTCAATCTTGCACTTGGCTTGTCCTAGAAGCTCCAAGATTGATTCCATGCATGACATCATTTAAGGTCATGTTTGGCTGAAAAAGGTGAAATATACTGATAGTAAAAATTCCAGTCCAGTTTGGTACCGATCAGAGTAGTTTCACCTGAGTCAGATTGTTTTCTGTTCCTAATTTTTATAATATGCCAGGATATGTATTCTATCCTAGAAATCACTATCTAGTCTTCTCATACCATTGATATTGTTATACTGAGTATTTATCTGCCATCCATCCCTTGAGAAATGACCAAAATACCCTTGGTGTCCTTTCTTGCACTATATTGACCCTAAGGGCATAATTGTCATTTCACCCCCTTTTGTATTGCCTCAGGGCATATATTAACTCTAACTAATTATATTTATACTATATGTCATATTTTTGGCCTATCTAGAATGACCAAACTGCCCTCCATTCATCACTGGTATAATATGGACATCCATGGGTATTTTCATAATTTTGCACTTTTCCTAGACTGCTATGGACTCTGGCCCACATACCTATCTTGTTACTTTATTGGGCTCATGATGGATGGGCTCATTGCTTGTATTTCCTTCATCGCCTAATTCACAATACAACTCTCCCGATCCTATTTATCGGATATTTTATTTTACTGTAAAATCCCGTATGGATTCTACAGGATTCCTTTTCTAACTCTATCAATTTTATAAATTCTTTATTAAATATATGAATTTCTTGTAAGGTCTTATATGATTCTAAGATCTAAA
Source organism: Leucaena leucocephala (assembly GCA_037074615.1). NCBI lineage: Eukaryota > Viridiplantae > Streptophyta > Magnoliopsida > Fabales > Fabaceae > Leucaena > Leucaena leucocephala. The sequence goes on from CM073527.1 coordinate 6,594,831, forward strand.
AAATACTATAATAATTCATTTTGACTTCAGGAATTTATATCAATTAATCGAGACCTCATCAAATTTCTGTGTTGCGTTAAACTAACCATCACGTAAAAAAATTGGGGATATGATAGAATCCATCCATTTACGGACTACTCACTGTACTAGACCTGTGAGTAGTGTCCATTTCTTTCCTACATAATCTTTCAAAAATTTAATGTAACTATGGAGTCTTTGTCATACATCATACTTCTCATTACATATTGGAATCTTCTATTACACTTTTCTTTCCATATTCCATAATACTCTTTGGCTTTTAGTATTGTCGACTTCTGAGGAAGATCTTGCTCTTAAGCATTTCTATCTCCTCCTAATATAAAACTATAACTTGAATCTTTTTTCGGTCTTCTCTACTTAGATCTGACATAAGGGTTATGGTCCCTTACCTTTTCCTCTCCTCTTGTGATTGAGAGTCCTGCTATTTGGGAATAGAAGTAGGGGTGAGATTTTTGGAGAAATATCAGTAGTAAATTGTATTAAATAATATATCCATTAATGCTTGAAACTTGTGCTTGCTTATGGTTGTATTAACATAATGGTGCATGCTTCCATATAACATATGAAATACAATTGGCCAAAGTAACATAGCAAGTAGCTTCAACAATTACATATGAATTACATCAATCAATCAAGCCAATAGCTAAATCTAGAATTTCACTCTTCACGAGTTACTATTCATATGTTATTTTCAAATTCAGTGACAAACTTTGAAAAAATAGAATTAATTCAAAAAAAACTGAAATGGAGTATTTTAAAAGGATACTCAAAGCTAACATATTATAATTTAAGGGAAAAGTAAGTCTCAGACTAAATGTTTAGTCAATCAGTATAGTTTAATCATTAAAGTTTACTGTTCATTTAGTCAAAAATTTTAAAAAATAGTTTATGGTCCCTCAACTTTAAAAATTTTGTTCTCTTTGTATAGACATCAAAATAAGACATTCTTGGTGCCAAAACAAAGCTTGACATGTTAACTAAGTACTTATAATTTATTGTACATTTATTCAATGATCAACTATTTTCAATTACATCATAAAGATTACTGCTCAAATCTGGATATGGTTCATAAATAGAAATTTCAATTATGCAACTATTTGCTATCTCATCTTCACGAATCATCCTCTTCTTCTTCACATGAATACCTTAATGGAATGGTTGTGACATGGAAGGGTGAGATTTCTAGAAAAATATCAGTAGTAAAGGGTACTAAATAATATATGTATCAATACTTGGTATTTGTGCTTGCTTGTGATTGTGTTAACATAGTATATTGTGCATGCTTAAATGTAACATATAAAATACAATTGGCCAAATTAATCATAGCATAGAGCTTCAACAATTATATATGAATAACATCAATCAATCAATCAATCCATAACACAATCGTCCATACAATATGTCATATCCTAATTTTTTCCTATCTGTATAAGACTAATAGATGAAAGAGGTTTAAATGAGTTTTGAAGAAAGAAATGGACTAAACTGAAAATTTTAAAAGTTCTATGGTACAAAAATGAAAGTAGACATAAATTTTGACATAAAGTATAATTTTCAAAAGTTTAGGGGTAAAATGGTAATTATTGAAAGTTGAGCCAAAAAAGGCCCAAAATTGCCTGGAATCAGTTTGGTTCCAAATTTTTCTAGTAAATAAAGAAAATTATTCTGATATATTTGACACAGCACAGAATTTTGATTTGAGGTGTCGAAAAATTGATATGAATTTATAAAGAAAACAATTAGTACAATATCCTCTAGACCTTAGAATCAGACGAAATTTGGCAGTAAATTATTATAATTAATATAAAAATTCATAAAACTAACAAAGCTCAAAAAAGATTTATGTAGAATTTATTATAGAATTTATAGTAGATTAAAATACCCAATAAATATGTTTCGGGGGAATTTCTTGGGAGTTGAGCCCATGAAAGTAATGGACCATGTATAAGGCCCAAATGGCATCTTATAGGCCAAATAATATTTTTAGATAAGTTTATGGTCTAGTGTTAATAAAGACAGAAAAATACAAAATTACGAAAATACCACTAAGTATGCCACTGTGTTGTGTCATTGAGCCAAAGATAGATGAAGGTTATTTTGGTCATTTGAATAAGGTTACATGGTCAGAGAGTTTCCAAAATAATTGAACAATGTTAAGGAATACTCTGATAATATTTGAAAAGACGATAATGCCCTTTGAGATATTAAAGTGAAATTATACACCGATAAAGGGTCTTGAGGAAATGTAGAAAATTTTTATTAGGACTCCTGGGTCTCAGAAAATTATGACACTTTGCAAGGAATTAATTTCATATTATAATGAATTTTTAAAAATTTTAGAACCATTAAAAGAGGTATCTAGCATTTCTTTCAAGATCAGGGTAATTGAAGGATATCGGTATAAGGAAAATACCTTGGGATTTGTGCCAATTAGCAATTAGACCTAAGAGAGGCCCAAGAATTTGTTCTATGGAAGCTAAATAAGTCCCAAAAGTTTTTTTGGAGCCCAAGTCTAATAATGAATAATTTATGAATTTTTGAAAAAGAAAAGAAAAAGGAATAAAGTAAGAATTAGTGTTTTCACATGGTGGGACCCACAAAACTTCACACATGGCATACAAGGCAAGGGGAAGAGAAGATTTTTTTCATGTGATCTTATCTCAAATTGGCTTGGTAGGCAAGTTTGATGTAAGAGCAATTATGAGCCATTAGATTAAATAGTGCACAAAGTGATTTGGCAATTCCTTTTCCATGAAATGTTTCTATAAATACCCCATATTTTTTTTAACAAAACCATATCATGAAGGAGTCTTAGGGAGGTGCTTCTCAAGTGAAAAGTCAAGCCAAGCAAAGTGAAGAAATATTCAAGGTACCAAAGTTCAAGCTAGCTAGAGATTCAAGTAATTGATCTATCCTTGCTTGTTTTCTTTCAATTTGAGAGCTTGAACTTAGAGTTTTCATGAAAGAAATGAGGTTTCTCTAGGGTGTATATGCTATCCAAAAACCTTAGATGAAAGGAGAAAGAAGAAATTAAAGTTAGAGTTATGTGATTTATGCTTGAACAAGCTAGCTAGATGATTGATTGTTGAATCAAGTTGATATTCTTGACTTTGCCATAGTTGAGACCTTTCAGTCTATACTATTTTGTTGGAAATCGTGCCCTAGGGGCCAATCATTGTCTTATGAACATTATTGATTTATGAATTTATTAATTGAGTTATCATATTATTTGCATGTTTACTATGATGACCATCCTTGGATAATTCATGATATTATCCTAAATGTCCCTGGTCGATCATCTATGTGGGAGCACAGATGAAATAAGACCAGTATGACTTTGAAGATGTATAGAGATATAAATCAAAGTCATAAGCACATGTAAGAGTACAGGGTGTTGGACCGACCCGCTATGAGAGAACTGCATGGGTAACGTCATAAGCTTCTCTCATATACAAACCATGTCAATATGCCCTTTGACCTGAGATCATCATGGATTCCTACATGACAAAACGCTCAGCTTTGACCTAGTCAAAAGTCACTTTTGACCGAGTGATCATAAAGACTATGTTCGGGCTTAGTGGTTTTTCATGCGGAGGAATGTGAATGGTCAAGATGGAATTTGTCCCTCACATTCGTGGAGAGATATTACTGGGCCCCTCGATGAGTGAGTCTGAGAAATGTATGGCCATACTGTAATGGAAAGGTAGTTCCATTTCTATAGTCAGACTACTCAGGGATCGAGAAAGTAACGGTTGGGAATAGGAGGATGACATTATCCATGCCTCATCCATGACCAAAATATCGCGTGACAGAAGGGACATGATATGGTTGTATAAAAGGTTACATCGTTTATCGATCCTCATATGATTTGGGTAGTTGTTATGTCTTGCTAGAGACCGCTTGCGACTTGTGGGCTAGTATAGCAAATGGCCCACTGCCAACTTCATATGGGCCTACAGGGTCGCACACAAAATAGCCCAACACGAGCTATGATGTCCAGATTCATTGAATCTAAGACATGTCCAGATTCAATGAAATATCCAGGTGAATGTATATATATTTATTTATATTTATATTCGTATATATATAAATTCGTATATATATATATTATATATATGAGATATATGAGATTTAATTTATAAGGATAAATTAAATCCCTATCACGTTTGAATTCGAAATTCAAATTGATAGGATATCTCATATAAGAGATATTTATAAGATTTAATTTATAAGGATAAATTAAATCCCTATCACGTTTGAATTCGAAATTCAAATTGATAGGATATCTCATATAAGAGATATTTATAAGATTTAATTTATAAGGATAAATTAAATCTCTATCACGTTTGAAATTCGAAATTCAAATTGATAGGATATCTCATATAAGAGATATTTATAAGATTTAATTTATAAGGATAAATTAAATCTCTATCACGTTTGAAATTCGAAATTTAAATTGATAGGATATCTCAAATTTGATTTATGGGAATAAATCAAATATAACTCAGTCTCATCTTTATTTAAAGTTAAATAAATAGGTAATTAAATCTGTGGGACGGATTTAATATTATTTTATTTAATTAGTTTCTTATAAAATTATACAATATATGATATTGTATCAATTTGGAATTAATATAAGATTAACTCCAAAATCCAATTAGGTTAAGTGGAAAAACGCATAGCATCCTCTATATCTGATTGGAGGAGCTACGTTTGAAAATAACACAGAACACAAAAGGCCGAATGGAATCTGCAAAAGGTTTGCAGACAAGAAACTGCTGAAATAGAGACGGAGACTTGTGAAAGCCTTGGAGGGACAGGAGACGCTAGCACGTCGTTCGTGGTTGGAACGCTGTTCGTGTGGATACCAGTAGAAGAAGCCGACCTGAGGCGTCGACTTCTTGTGATCGGAAAGAGACCACCGTCCGCGGAGAGAATCTGTGAAGGTCGCTGAGGAACACTTCGTCGATTTCTTGCGATCAGAAAGAGATCACCACCCACGTAGAGAAGCTGTGAAATTCGCTGAGCAACACTAAGGGTAATGATTCTTTCCACTTGACTTAAACACATACGGCAGATCCTGGCAAGGAATGGAAAATTTTGAAGTTTATTTTCGCTGCGTGTCTTCTAATTCCTTACATATTTATGATAGAAGAATATGGAATTTCAATGATATTATGTTTCCATTAAATTTATATGATGATTTTGTGTAGGATTAGATAGGTTTTGAACCTTAGAAGCATAGGAATTAAAAAGTTATAATTCTTGAAATTCTTCTCTATAATGTTCACTCGTATGAAAAATGATTTGAATTTCATGATTTTGATGATTCCAATAGTTTTAAAATGAAAAATTATATGGGATAAATTACAGAAACAAATATTAGAAGCATTGGAATCAAAATGAAAATTTTTGAAAGAAAAAGGGTGGTTGTACAAAATCTATCAAGAATAGTGCATAGGAACTTGAATTTGATTATTCTAAGCTCATAAATGGATTCATAAGATGAAATTTTTTTGGGTAAAGTCAAGACATCAATTGATACAAAGGCCAAGTCTATTAGTAAAGATTAAGGAAAGTTAATGTAGTTAAATAAGCTTAACGTTCAAGAAAGCTAGTTTGTAATGAATGTATGGTAATATTATGTAAGGAATTGATTGGTGTACTCAAAAGAGGCAGCCACACATAAGAATAAGTAAGAAGGAAAAGGCAAAGATAAAGTAAAGGAAGGTCAAGTATGTGAGGTAGTAAACTTATCCTAAACTTATATGTATTTAATGTTATGTTTAGTTGTGCTATGGCTATGTTGAATGCTGTTGCATATATGTTTATGATTGAAGCTCTGTTCCTATGATTACTTTAGCCAACTGTATTTCATATGTTACATGGAAGCATGCACATTACACAATGTTAACACTTTCACAAGCAAGTATAAGTATTTACATTAATGCATGCATTATTTAGTACTGTTTGCTACTGAGATTTTCCCATAAATCTCACCCTATCTATGTAATCCCAATCCCAATAGGTTTATAAATGATGAAAGAAGATGAAGAAGCATGAAGAGAAGTTAGGGATTGGATAATGTAAATGTTATATGATAAATGTGTAAATTGTTGAAAGTAATAATGTTATATGACAAATTTAGCAACAATGTTCATCATATAAGGAAAAATAGTAAATGATGGAATAAATGTATGAAAGTTTATAGATATTTAGTTAACACCTTATTTTGATGTTGTACAAAGAGAACAAATTTTCCAAAATAGGGACCAGAATCTGTTTTCAGAATTTTTGACCAAATGAATATTAATCTTTGACGAATAATTGTATTAATTAACTAAGAATTTGGTCTGAAAATTATTTTTCCCTTATACTTCAAGATGTTATCTTCATATGGCTTTTTGAACCACTTCATTTGGATTTTTCTAGTATTAATTATGATTTTTTGAAATTTGTCACCAAATCTGGAATACCATAGGAATAGTAATTTGAGAAGAGTAAAAATTCTAGATTTAGCTAGTTGATTTCAAAGGTCGTGTAAGTGGTTGTAAATGCTATCAAATGGTCACTAAGATGTATGAAAGTAAGTATGTGACATTTTGGTATCAGGGCAGAAGTTTCTGGCATCATATAGGATAGTTCCATGACCCTAACTCTAAATATTAAGAACTTTATTAAGTTAGGGTATTTGTTATGATAGTTTAGCATTGCTTTTTTAAGCAAATATTGCAGGAGTAAATATAGGATTTCATAAAGTTAAGTTAGGCCATCAATTAATAAGGGAGATCCCCAGCCAGTAATGATATATAAAGATGATGTACATCCAGACTTTGATCCTCTTTCATACGTCTTAGGGACCATTTAGTAGCATCTGGAACCACTTTTAAGGTTATTGAAGTCAAATTACACAATCTGGAATTTTACTCTCCAGAGTACTGTTCACTGTGTAAATTCCAGATGAGTGACCTAACTTCAAAATTTCATAAATAAATCTAAAAACATTGAAATGAAGTGGTTCAAATTTCTACACAAAGCTAACTTAATTCTCTTTCAGGAAAAAATAAGTCATTGACCACGCCTTGACCGAGTCAACATCGGTCAACACTCCAAGTTTACTGTTCATCTAGCATTTTTCCCTGATTCCAGCATTTCTAGTCCCAATTGTGAAAAATCATTTCTCCATGTGTAGACATCCAAATAAGACATTCTATATATAAAATAGAAGCTTGGCATGTCTACTATTTATTGGTAAAATATCATACATTTATTTAATCATTTACTATTTTTAATTATAGCTCAGTTGCCACTAACTCACCATGAGTTACTATTCATAGTGCCAATTTCCAACAACTAATTTATACATATATCAATCACATATCAATCATGCTAAATAATCATTAACTTCTCTTCATGTATCTTTATCTCCTCCATCTTGAGAAGACTTGCTATAATTGGATTGATATGGAAGGAGTGAGATTTCTAGGGAAATCTCAATAGCAAACGGTACTAAATAATGCATGCATTAATATAAATACTGGCGCTTGCTTGTGAAAGTGTTAACATTGTATAATGTGCATGCTTCCATGTTACATATAAAATACAATTAGCCAAAGTAATCATAGAAATAGAGCTTCAAACATAAGCACATATGCAACACAATTCAACAAAGCCATAGCACAATCAAGCATAACATTCAATGCATACATGTTTAGGATAAGTTTACTACTTGGCGTGTAGCCTTTCCTCTAACTCTTAGCCTTTGCTCTAAGGTCTCTTCTTTTTCATAGGTCAGAGCCTATACATGACATAATAATATTTTCATTATTATTTTATCCAGTATAGCTCTACCTAACTCATGCTTAACTTGAGGTAATACATTTAATCTGACAATCCCCTAACTTTCTTCTATCCATGACTAACCTTATCAAGAGAGATATTTCTCTATTCTAACTATTAACTTCATAAGAAAAATCCTCTAATTTATTAGAGCATGGACTAGAATAAATTACTTACCTTATTCCTAAGCTTGCCAAGTCCTTCAGCTTCTTGGATTGCTCCTAGCTCCACCATAACTCCTCCTTTTTCCTTCCTTTCTTTCTCTTCCTTTCTTTCTTTCTCTCTTTCATCTTGCTCCTTGCCGTGAATGGAATGGAAGAAGGGGTGGGGTATTTATAGGTGAAGGGAGGTGAAATGAATGGCTCAGATCGAATCGCGATGAACGGCTCAGATCGCTTAGCTTCCTCAAGAAGCCTTGCCTGCATCATTACAATGACATCATCATCCTCCATGACTGATCAAAAGTGACATCATCCATAGGATACCTCATATGCTAGGTGGTGCAATGGTGGGGCCCTTGGGACACCTCACCAGCTGACTCAGCATTTTCAGAGAATTCTAGAGTCCTATCCCGAATAAGCTGGTGAGATCGTGCCATGTGTCCTTAGCTTTTTCTTCTTTCCCTAGACTCATGACATGTGGCTCCTTGTGGGTCCCATGAGGACACCTTTTATGCCACCTATGGTCTCGATGAGTCTAAAGCTCTATCTGATCACTCTCCCTAGTTCTATATTTGACTAGGTAACTTTACTTTATTGAAAAAGTACTAAACTAATATTTTAATACCACTTGGACCCACATCCTTCTTGGGCCACGTTTTTGGATATCATGGAATGCCATCTTGGGTCTCTAATCAAGCACAAGCACTCTAGTGGCTCAATTCCCAAGAAATATTCCTTAGTAAATTACCAAAATGCCCTTAGTTCCTCTTTAATAATTCTAGGGGCATTATTGTCTTTTCACACCCTTTACACTGCCTCAGGGCATATACTAGCTCTAACTAATCATACTTATACTATATGCTACATTTTTAGCCTATCCCATATGACTAAAATGCCCTCCATCCATCATTAGTACAATATGGGCATTCAAGGATATTTTCATAATTTCACACTTTTCCTAGACACTGGCCCCTTCCACTGATGAACTGGTACCGTGGGTTTTGGACCCTCCTTGGCAACAACATAGGCCCATATATGAGACCAACTGAGTTCATTCTATCCAGGCTTATTTACTGCTAAGTTCAATTATCGAATAACGGGTGTTCTCAAACTCCCGTCAAAATTCACTAATATGGGGATAACTTTTCCTATATAGCTCCTTTCAGGGTCCTGTTAGATTCATGATATCTGATGTCATAAGGCACACTTTCCTGTAACCTGTCCTCTTATATCTGAAGTCTATGAGATATGATAAAATTTTAGATAACTTTAAGACTATCAGATTAATATCTGTGCTGTCTAGAGCTGAAAAAAAATTTCTGTATCATGCTAGATTAACTAGCGTAACTTCCTCTATTTACTGATCAGATATGGAACTGAAATACTTCCGGGCAGTTTTAAGCCTTTTCTTGCTGAACTTTCTATAATTACAATTTTGCCATTGAACTTTTTACTTAATTACATTTAAGTCCCTTAACTTTTGAAAATTACTACTTTTGCCCTAACATTTATTTCTACTTTAACTTTTGGCCTTTAACCTTTTCCAAAATGGCCATTATACCCCCAAGGACTTTCACTATTTACAATTTAGTCCCTGATCTTTCAGTTACTTGCAGTTTAGTCCCTGCACATCATGTGTATACTTCTGGGACTTCTGCTCAATAGGGCTTAGTAGCATAACTGTTTTAGGCTACAAATGAGGCTTCTATATTTAGAAATCAAGATATGACATAAGGCATTGAGCTAAATTAGGTTTATACTCTAGAAGATTAGCATGAGATAGTAGTGAGCCAAATATTACCATATACTCCTACATAGAACGTAGAGCTAAGTGAGTTTTTGGCAAATGATCCGCCAAATGATATACAAGGGTGACATTTCTGTATGTAGAAGTACTTGCAGTTCACTATCCCTTAGAAAATAATGTAAAAGAGTTGAGGGGTATTGTAAATATATAAATAGTGTAAGGTAAAGTAATTACATAGATGTATGATAGTTACAATGTGTAAAATCCTCCTAAAATATAACTATTATTAATTATTTAAACATATTTTGTATCCAATATAATTTAAAAATAATATCATAAATGATTTTATTTTATTTCAAAAGAGTTAAACATGGTAGAAAAGAGTTTAACTAAAATTTAAATGAACTCTACCATGGTTATAAAAAAGTTTTCCTTAAAATATAAATATGGTAATATGGTATATGAGTATGCAAAATAAACCTATTATGGCAATATACAAATATTCTACACATACCTTCAAAGGAGATGACTATAAAATTAATATAGATCTACTCAAGCCTCTGAAGTTTTCCCTAGAGTCCTAAGATGAAACTATCACTTGAAAAATGTTATAAAACTACGGTGAGACTAACATCTCAGTAACCATCAATTCTACTCATTATGCATACTAACATTTGTTCATGAGGTGTCAAGTGGGATGTCACAAAGTATAATATATACAAAATAACATTTTATTATAATAAAAATAAATGAATAACCCACCCAAATTCCTCCCCTCAAACTAACTGAACTACTTTATTCCTGCCGATTGAACTCATGGGCTAATGGTAACTACCCCTTGAATAGCTAATTGATCAAGTAATATGGATAGGCCAAAATCCACAGAGCACCTGACCAGACCATGGATCCATTCCCCCTCGATAAACAGGTGGGGGTATCGTAGCCCTTCAATAAATAGGTGCGGGTGTCGCAACCCCTCGATAAATAGGTGGGACACGTCCCTTGATAAACTGGTGGGACAAAAGCCATCCATTGAGCTTCGATGGAGGCTATACCACGTGGTAGAAATACAACTATCTCTTCACCCATCCCCAATGTATAATTCTTAAAATAATCATATTAATCAAAATCTCAATAGCTTGATAATATCACAAAAAAGTATTTTTGTCGATATAACTTTCTTCAAATTCTAATTTCAATATATAACAAGTTTAGAATCTAAACTCATATTTTTCAAATTAAACTTTAAATCCTACAAGACTATTTTCAATGAAAATCATAAAACAAACTTTATTAATATAATAATATCAATATTAATATTTATATATATATATTAAAACACTCATAAACATCACATTAGCACATACAATAAGTATAAAGTAGTTACCTTGAAAGGATTGAGAGAGATGACCAAAAACACAAGAACCGACTCAATAATCATGTTTGAGAAATAACTTAGGGTCTTAGTTCTATTTATAAACCATAAGAATAATTCAAAATTTAAATTTATATATTATCTTTATTAAAATCTTATCAGATATAGTAATTTAAACTTTAAACTATATTATCATTATAGTATAAATACATATATTATTATATGTATATTTAATCAAAGATATAGGTATATTATTATTATTATTATCTTTATCAAAATTCTATGAGATATTGTAATTTAAAATTTAAACAATATTTTTAAAATAAAATTGTATATCTAAATTTGAATCCAAATCCTAATAAATTTTTAACTAATAATAACAATCAAATCATAAAATTCTAAATAGGATAATCTACATATCATATTTTATTAAAAATAATAAAAGTACTAAACTATAATAATTTAATCAGATAATATTTTTAAGTTATTGATAAATAATATTTTTTATTTTACTTAAATATAAGGATAAAAATTAGGATATTACACGATGTACCCCAAATATGTAGTTAATATATATGCATAAATGTTATGATGAAATAAAATGAGTTTTGGTATGATATAATAAACTGATAGTTGGTTGAATATATAGTAAACATGTTCCTATTTAATTTGCTTATGGTAAATAGATATGGATGAGTTTCAATAGACTCAAGCTCTTCAAAGTCAAGAACAATAATTGGTCATTGTTAGAGTAGAGACTGACAAAGAATATTAGAATAGAATGTTCAAAGAATGCTATGTCCATGTCTTGATGTGAAGATATTTTTGGCCGTGAATGGTAGTCATAGAAAAGTGAAGTTGTGACAAGTTAAGACATGGATTATGACAAAGATTTACATATGTGTTTTGGTCATACAAGTAAAGACCATTGACCACGATGGGAAGTTTCAGAGCTATCAGATCTCGATAAGTCAATTCATAGGAGGTGACTAATATGCATAGAGTAGTTCAGGTCGTGACATGAGAAGACCTTTGGACATGACTAAAAGGCACAAATCTATCAAGTCGTGACGAGTAGATTGAGATGGTTATGAATAAGTTCACTGAGGATATGAGTCATGACTAGCTAGTAATCAGGTCACGACTAGAATAAACAGAGACCTGATGATGAGAATTAAGATTTTGACCTCACTGAAGTTTATCAGTTAGAGGTTTAGTATAGCGCACAGGTAAGCCAGATAGTACAAGGTACTAAGATACAGAAGCTCAGTTTAAGAAAAGGTTCAGAAGTAGATCCTCTGTATGATTTCCAGGTGTCAATCTATGTTACAAAATACTTTGTTCATCTAGTCTTTACTGAACAAAATAATTAGAAGTTAGAATGAGACTTTCCTAGAAATGAGCCTAATACATGGCTTAAGGTTAGACACGTGATAGTTAATAGATAGAGAGCTAATATTCCCAAAACAAAAGGTTCCTATCACAAAGAAACAGTAACCCGGTAGACCTGGAGTAAAGCACACAGGGAGCAAAGGTAATAGTACTAGATAAAGAATGAGATCCATATGACTTAAGTTAGTCAAGATCAAGAGAAAAACTAGATAGGAACTGTAGTCCAGTCAAGAATAGATTGAGATTGATATATAGACAAAAGAAGTTAAGAGATAGTAGGGAGATATAGAAGTTACTCTATATAGATAGAGATTGATCGCTCACCTGAGAAGTTTTCTTGAATAGTTATATGAGAAGCATTCCTCTCAATTACATAAAGATGAGCATGTGGCTAAGGGTTAAAGCAGGAAAAGAGAAACCCTTTGATGAATAATTAGCCGAGTTTATCCACATGAATAATGAGAGTTGAATGGTTGAGAAGTAGTTCAAGAATTGAATTTTGTGTTACAAAGAACACATTTTTCTCAAGTAATAGTAGAAGTTTAACAGAGAGGTAGATGTATGCAAGATTAGGAATAGAAATATATGATGTATAAAGAGAGGAAGATAGCCACAAGTTCAAAGATAGAGAGACTCCCCAATTTAAGAAGAGTAATGAACAAGAGTAAGATAAAGCAATGAAGGGTTGAGTCTATACCCTATTAAGAGGGTAATATGGCAACCTAAGTTAAATGAGTAGTTATCTCAGTTCCTGAATAAATGGTCAGGATCTGACAGATAATATGATAGAGGAAAAAATGCTTTAAAGTTAACATAGTTAATTGTTTAATTGTAGTGTGTGTATAATGGATGGTTGAGCAAATTATGTGAGATGATATGGATTATATTGCTATAAGTTATGATGAGTAGTTGCATCTTCTTACAGTTGTCATATGATGACATGCATGTTAGAGAATGAGTAAATAATTGTATCTCCTTGTATATTATGCATGTTAGAGTATGCTATGATGAATGAATACTCCCCTTTTGCATTTTATGTAGGGTAGAGTATATTTGATAAGAAAGTTTTGTTTCTCCCATACTATACGACATGCAATTAGATAATTTAACTTCATAATGATAAAGAAACAAATGAGATTAGAGACAAATATTAGTAGCAAATCTATAGACATATAATTACAGTACTCAGGGCATATCCCTTCAGTAGGGATAAGATACATGAATAATGTAACATGAACTTGAAATGAAATTATATGTAGTTATGAAAGATGATGTAGTTCTGAGAAGGAGTAATGTTTATGTAATAGAAGCCAATGTTCTCGCAATAGAGCTAGATTTCTCTTGTGATAGAGTCAGATTACTCTTGAAATAAAGCTAAGATAATAAACTATATAGGTCATGTTAGATCCATGTCAACTAGATAAGATGAACATATTATGACAAATATGTACACGGTAGAGCCTGTACAGCTCTCTACAGTATTAGATAGAGTAAAGTTATAAAAGATGAGAATGATATGAGAAATTTCTGAATGATAAAGGAAATGAGTAAATTCTTAACATATAATATTGGCTTTTGTGATCATTCTTGGGGAATTATCTATTAAGTTAAAACTAAGTGGAAGTGGTTAACCTTGTAACTTAGTCTGTTGGTTTAGGTCTTTTAGAGATAAGAATATAGTATAATGGAAATAATAGATTATGAAGGATTACAGTTAGATCCTAGCATATTTCACAGAGAATAGAATTCCAGGGTCACAGTTAGATCCTTAAGAGGCTTACGGTTAATCCCAATAGATCTCGAGGGTCGTATTAGACCTAGCCTAAAGAAAGAAGATGAATGAGCCATAAGTACAATATTTCTTTGGAAGGATGAATTACCAAGGACAAGGTTAAAGTAGGGAAACCTCACAAGTTGGTTAACTCATAACAGAGAGAGTACCCTTGATATTAGTTTCAGATAACCTTATTCTTATCATGGACTGAACTCATAATCTTCTTACACAAAAAAGAAATTAAGTGATTAGAGTTAAAGTTTTTAGTCATGAGTAACATATATTTATGTCTATAGATAATATGCCTAAGGAAGAGAAAAAGAATATCTCATGAGATATGAGAAGGGGTCAAGTAAGAATAGAGAGATCACTAAGATAAGGTTACAGAGAATAAGAATGAGAGACAAATAGATCTTCTGGATGAAGATAAAGAGATTAGAAGGCCAGATATACCCAAGAGAGACAGTATGAGAAATGTTTAATATAGTAAAGTATAGCATAGTTGGAGACTATTAACCCTAGTGCTCTAGATTTTTATCAGCACTTTTTAGTTAAGCGTGCTCAGGAAATAGTAGCCCAATGATAGGTGACCCCTAGAAAGTAATGAGAAAGGGGTTAAATGCTATAGAAGTTTGGCATAGATTCACCAAGTTATGTAGAATGATAAAAAAGGTTATGAAAGGTTAGAAAGGGTTATGAATAGTAACTTACTAGAATCCTTATGTCAAGTCCAAAAAGTGTAGATTTGAAAGGAAAGATTTAGAACAAAAGTTTCTCTAAAGCTAGCAAAGTTGTGAATTTAAGAGAATGTTAGACTTATGGTATCTCAAGATATGTCTTAATACATCCAGATACGGCAAGATATACCATGATATGGTATAAAAAGAACGTAATAAGATACATTATGAGAAACATGTAATGAGATACATGATGAGAAATATATATGGATAAGTATAATATGAAATGACTTTGTAGATAATTTTGTAAACAGATAGAGAGACTCATTTTTTATAGGGATAAGATGTTTTCATGATATGCTACATATGAAAAAACAAATAAGATCTTTCACTCCTTGCATAAAATGCCAGGCACTATATTATGTATGTAAATATGCTAAAGTCCCAAATGTTAGAGCAGTGCAAGCTTGGAGTGTTAGAGTTGTGCATATTAAGGAAAGGAATGATTGAGCTCTGATGTTAGAGATTTGCATTCATGAGTAGGTATGTAGTCCTGCAACATGTTAGCCAGGTATTATGCATGTTAGAGTATGTGATCCTACTTAGCTGTAAAGAAAAGAAAGAATAATTGCATAAGTCCTCTCTCTGTACTGTGATTAATGGTTAAAAATTATATGAGTAACTAGTAAAATGATGTAATATCTAAGAAAAAGAAATATGATGATACGAAAATGAGGGATGAAGTTTTACGGATGTTTAGAGAATTTTGCTAGATACTCATATAAGTAATAAGAGATATGCACTAAAAAGTATGATGAGTAGTTGACAGAAAGTCTAGAATATTGTAATATTCGAGAATTTGATATGAAAGAAATGGATACTACTCATAAATCTAGTATAGTGAGACATCCATGGGCAAATAGATGCATAGCAAGTAAGTAAGTAATAAAATGAAGTAGTTTAACTCTGATTGAGTTGATTTAGAGAAGAAGAGTAATGGCAACAAAGATATGAAGATCTGTGGATATGGAAAGTACTTTGCTAAGATGTCAAGATAGAAGATAAGAGATAGATACCACAATCCTTAGTCATAAAGTAGAAAAGGATATCTATTCAAGATAGTTAACTAAGGTAGTAAGTAAATTTTGATGACAAAACTTATTTTAAGAAGGATAGAAATGTCATATCCTAATTTTTTTTCTATCTGTATAAGACTTATAGAGGAAATATGTTTAGAAAAGATTGTGAAAATGATAAGAAGGAATGATAAATTTTATATGAGTTTTGAGGAAAAAAAGGGACTAAACTGAAAAATTTAAAAGTTCTATGGTGCAAAAATGAAAGTAGACATAAACTTTGGGCCCTAAAGTGTAATTTTTAAAAGTTTAGGGGTATAATGGTAATTATTAAAAGTTGAACTAGAAAATGCCCAAAACTACCCAGAATCAATTCAATCCCAAACTTTCCAAGTAAATAGAGAAAATTATTCTGATCAGTTTGACGTAACATAGAATTTTGATTTGAGATCCCAAAAAATTGCTATGAATTTCTAAAAAAGAAAAATTAATACAGTATCCTCTAGACCTCAGAATTAGATAAAATTTGGCATTAAATTCTTATAATTAATATAAGAATTTATGAAACTATAATTTACAGTGGATTAAAACACCCAATAAATACTCGGGGGAATTTCTCGAGAGTTGAGCCCATAAAGGTAGTAGATCATGTAGAAGGCCCAATAATATTTTCAAATAAGTTTATGGCCTAGTGTTAATAAAAACTAAAAATACAAAATTATGAAAATTCCACTAAGTATGCCACTGTGTTGTGTCATTGAGCTAAAGATAGACGAAAGGCATTTTGGTCATTTGACTAAGGTTAGACGGTCAAGGAGAATTCCCAAAATAGTTGACCAAGGTTAGGGAATACTCTGATGATGTGTGTAAAGATGATAATGCCCTTTGAGATATTAAAGTGAAATCATACACCGATAAAAGGTCTTGATGAAATGTAGGGAATTTTTATTAGGACTTCTGGGTCTCTAAAAATTATGATACTTTGCAAAGAATTCATTTCACATTATAATGAATTTCTAAAAATTATAGAACCATTAAAAGAGGTGTCTAGCATTTATTTAAAGATCAGGTAATTTAAGGATATCGGTATAAGGAAAATGCCTTAGGTTTTATGCTAAGTAGCAATTGGACCTAAGAGAGGCATAAAATTTTGTCCTAGGACAACCCAATAAGTCCCAAAATTGTTCTTGGAGCCCAAGTCCAATAATGTATAATTTATGAATTTTTAAAAAAGAAAAGAAAATGGAATAAAGTAAGAATTAGGGTTTTCACACATGGCTTCCAAGGCAAGGGGAAGAGAAGATTTTTGTCATGTGACCTTATCTCAAATTGGCTTGGTGGGGAAGTCCATGGAATGTTTCTATAAATACCCCATATTTTCTGATCAAACCAAGCCAAGAAAGATTCAAGGTACTAAAGTCCAAGATCGCTAGAGATTCAGGTAAGTGATCTATCGTAGCTTGTTTTCTTTCAATTTGGGGGCTTGAACTTGGAGTTTTCATGAAAGAAATATGAGGTTTCTCTAGGGTGTATATGCTGTCCAAAAACCCTAGATGAAAGGAGAAAGGATAAATTAACGTTAGAGTTATGTAATTGATGCTTGAACAAGATAGCTAAATGATTTATTATTGAATCAAGTTGATATTCTTGACTTTACCATGGTGAGACCTTTCATTCTACACTATTTATGGTACAAGGATGTTTAATTTTAATGATCTAATGCTTCCACTGAATTTATATGATGATTTTGCGTAGGATTGGTAGGTTTTGAACCTTGGAAGTATTGGAATTAAAAAGTTATAATTCTTAGAATTCTTCTCTATACTATTCACTCATAAATAGTGATTTTAATTTCATGATTTTGATGTTTTCAATGATTTTAAAATGAAAAATTATGTGGGATAAAGTAGAGAAACAAGTATTGGAAGCATTGGAATCAAAACGAGTTTTTTTTAAGAAAAAGGGTGGTTATACAAAATCTATCTAGAACAATACATAAGAGCTAGAATTTGATGATTCTAAGCTCATAAATGGATTCACAATATGAAATTGTGTAGGGTTAAAGTCAAGACATCAATTGATTCAAAGGCCAAGTCCATTGGTAAAGATTAAGTAAAGTTAATGTAGTTAAGTAAACTCAATGTTCAAGAGAGTTAGTTTGTAATGAATGGATGGTAATATTATGTTAGGAATTTATTGGTGTGCTCAAAAGTGGCAGCCACACATAAGAATAAGTAAGAAGGAAAAGGCAAATATAAAGAAAAGGAAGGTCAAGTATGTGAGGTAGTAAATTTATCCTAAACTTGTATATATTGAATGTTAAGCTTAGTTGTACTATGGCTATGTTGAATGGTGTTGCATATGTGTTTATGATTGAAGCTCTGTTCCTATGATTACTTTGGCCAATTGTATTTCATATGTTACATGGAAGCATGGACATTACACAATATTAATACTTTCACAAGCAAGAATAAGTAATTACATTAATGTTTGCATTGCTTAGTACCGTTTGCTACTGAGATTTCCCTAGAAATCTGACCCTATCCATGTAATCCCAATCCCAACAGGTTTATGAATGATGAAAGAAGATGAAAAAGCATGAAGAGAAGTTAGGGATTGGATAATGTAAATATTATATGATGAATGTGTAAATTGTTGCAAGTAATAATGTTATATGACAATTTTAGCAACAATGTTCATAATGTAAGGAAAACTAGTAAATGATGGAATAAATGTATAAAATTTTACATATATTTAGTTAATACCTTATTTTGATGTCTATACAAAGAGAATAAATTTTTCAAAATTAGGGACCAGAATCTATTTTCAGAATTTTTGACCAAATGAGCAGTAACCTTTGATGATTAAACTGTATTAATTGACTAAGCATTTGGTCTGGAAATTATTTTTTTGAACCACTTCATTTAGATTTTTCTAGAATTAATTATGATTTTTTATGTTCATCACCGAATATGAAATACCATATGAACAATAACTTGAGAAGAGTAAAAATTTGAGATTTAGCTAATATACTTCAAAGGTCATGTAAATGGTTCTAAATGCTATCAAGTGGTCCCTAAGATGTATGAAAGTAAGTATGTGACACAATCAATACATACAAGTTTAGATAAGTTTACTACCTTAGAATAGCTAGCTCTCCTTTAACCTTTTCTTTCTTGGCCTTTTCTGTCTCCTTTTTCAAATATGTCAACACCTAATTAAAGTTCATCAGTGCACTTATTACATTCCATCCAAATCTATTTCATATCTAGCTCAATAACTTAGCTTTATTCTTCTAAAACTGATAAACTCCTAACTTTCTTTATTTGTGGTTAATTTCCTTGTCCTTTGAATTAATTTGTGCCTTGATTATATCCCACATAATTTTATCCAAGGAATCCAAATATGGATTCATATTTTAAAAATTCCAATATTTCATTCAGCTCTAGACAAAAAACAGAAATAGGGTATACAACTTGCTAAAAATTACTCTTTTCAATTCCAATGCTTCCAAGACTTTTATCCTACTTAGCTGTACACAAATTTGCATTTTAAACCCATTTGAAATATCAAAATTATAAAATTCTAATCAGTATTCATAGGTATGAATAGTAATATAGAAGGTTTCAAATTCTCTATTTCTCAATTTCAATGTTTCCAATGTTCCACACTTATTTAATCCTACTAAATCCTTATACAAATTCATTGGAAGCATTAGAACAATGAAATTCAATCTTCTTCCTTCATTTCTGTCCTAGGCGAAAAGGTTACATAAATTGGGATTTCAAGACTTACGCAATTAATTCAAGCAATAACCAAAAATCTAATCCTATCTAAGTTAATATTTCATAGTTCTAACTTACTTTTCTTCCATTTAAGCTTAGGTTTTGTCCTTCTGAAACACTTATAAATAAATTAGGAAGGATTGCTTACCTTAATCCTTAGCTACCTTGGACCAAAGTACCTTGGATCTCCTCTTGAATTTGCCTTTTGCCTTGGAATGGTAAACTTTTCATTTTGCAAGAGGTTCCCCTTGTTCCTTCAAGAGGATCACATTTTTGTTCATGTAAGGGGGTATTTAGAGCCAATTTTTACCACCTTGGGACGAGGTTATCCCACCTATTTTTAATTATTACAACCCCTTAATCTTAAATTTGACTGGTTACTTTCTTGATTAATTATCTTTAATTATAATTAACTTAATTCTTAAACTATTTAATATAAATTAACATGTGCTAAAACTTATTCTCTCTTCCTGGCTTCCATGTGGTGTAATGTAGGGCCCACAAGGGATACCTCACTTGTCACCTTACATCCATAAAATTTCCTTGCAATTTTCTTTTATTTCCTTTCTTTTAAAATTCATAAAATATTATAGAAAATCCATTTAGCCATATGATAAATTTCTTGAATCTTGAGCCTTCATGTCTAGGCCCAAACCATTAATTTGGCACAATTAAATTGCAAAGATAAAAAGTATTAAGGAAGGTGAAATAAGTAGAGAATTAATAGGAATCAAAAAGTAGTTCTATAAAATTAATTAGAGAGTTTAAGATGGAAGAAGATATCGTTAAAGGATTTAAAGAAAACTTATAAATTTTTATTATGACTTATGAGTCTTAAAAAATTATGAGACTTTGCACAAAATTTATTTTATATTAGAATGAATTTCTAAAAATGTCAAAACCCATAAAATAATTTTATAGAATTTATATAAAAAATTAGGGTAATTCAAGGATATCTGTATAGGAAATAATAAGAGGTGTCTTGGAAATTGCATCAAATTAATGGTTTGGGCATAGACATGAAGGCCCAAAAAGTCAAGAAATTTATCGTGTGACTAAATGGATTTTCTAGAATATTTTATGAATTTTAAAAGAAAGACAATCAAAGGAAATTGCAAAGAACTTTTATGGATGCAAGGTGGCATGTGAAGTGTCTTTTGTGAGCCCCACTTTACGCCACATGGAAGCCAAGGATGAAAGAATAAGTTTTAGCACATGTTGATTTATATTAAAATAGTGCAATAATTAAGTTAATTATGATTAAGGATAATTAATCAAGAAAGCAACCAATCAAATTCAAGATTAAGGGGTTGTAATAATTAAAAATATGTAGGATAATCTTGTCTAAAGGTGGCCAAAAATTGGCTATAAATATCCGCTTACATGCATAAAATTGTGATGCTCTTGAAGGACCAAGGGGAACCTCTTGCAAAATGAAAAGTCTACCATTCAAGGCAAAAGGCAAATTCAAGAGCAGATCCAAGGTACTTTGGTCCAAAGTAGCTAAGGATTGAGGCAACCAATCATTCCTAGTTTATTTATAAGTGTTTTGGAAGGATAGAACCTATGTTTTAATGGAAGAAAGTGAGATTCCTCTTGGTAATGGTCTTGTCCAATACAATAATGAAGAAAGAAGAAAAGTAAGTTAGAACTATGAAAATTAACTCAGATAGGCCTAGATTTTTGGTTATTGCTTGAATTAATTGTGTAAGTCTTGAAATCCTAATATATGTAAACTTTCTTCCTAGGACAAAAATGAAGGAAGAAGATTAAATTTCATTGTTCTAATGTTTGTAAAGAATTTATATAAGGATTTAGTGTAAGATTGAATAAGTTTGGAACTTTGAAAATATTGAAATTGAAAAATAGAGAATTTGAAACCTACAATATTACTATTCATGCATATGAATACTGATAACAATTTCATAATTTTGATATTTTTAATGGGTTTAAAATGCAAAATTGTGTACTGCTAAGTAAGATCAAAGTCTTGGAAGCATTGGAATTGAAAAGAGGAATTTTTAGCAAGTTGTATACCCTATTTTTATTTCTGTCTACACCTAAAGGAAACATTATAATTTTGAAAATATGAATCCATATTTGGATTCCTTGGATAAAAATGTGTGGCACATAGTCAAGGCACAAATTAATTCAAAGGACAAGGCAATTAACCACAAATAAAGAAAGTTAGGTGTTTATCGGTTTTAGAATAATAAAGCTAAGTTATTGAGCTAGATATGAAATGGATTAGGATAGATTGTAATAAGTCCATTGATAAATTTTGATTAGGCTTTGATATTTGTGAAAAATGAGATAGAAAATGCCAAGAAAAAATGTTAAAGGAGAGATATTCCAAGGCAGTAAACTTGCCTAAACTTGTATGTGTTGATTTAATGGTTGACTATTTTATGCCTTGATTGATTGATGTTATTAATATTGCTATGATTTATTTGGCTAATTGTATTTCATATGTTACATGAAAGTATGCATAATACATTATGTTAACACGATCACAAGCAGGCATAAATACCAAGTATTGATGCATGCATTGTTTAGTACTTTAAAGTTAAAGTTAAAGAAGTTTATAAATGGTTCAAACTACTTTAAATTAAGCCTAATTAAGAGTAAAATTAAGGTTATGACATTTTAGTATTGGAGTAGAGAATTCTGGCAGAGGAAATGCTCTGATTAGATTAGTTATAGATAGATAAAATTGTCATAATTAACCTTAAGATAGTGGATATAGGATAAAGATGTCTATACATATAGTAGGTTCAGAGACCATTGTTAATTAGGGTGACCCTATACGAGAAGTATTATGTTTAAATGATTCTAATTTAGCCTTAGAAGAAGAATTTCTTTAGATCCAGAGAATTTTTTGTTCTAAATTCTAGATGACTTAGGTTATAAAGTTTATGGGTTAGATATATCTGATAGTTCATCAGTGGGATCTAATGTTATGGACATGGTTTTAGAGGAACCTATATCAACATCTCTTTTTCAGGTAGAGCCAGAGTGGGATCCATACCCAGGATATGATGTAGTTTATATGGATGACATAAGTATACCTAACCTTGAACCATCACAACCATATGAGTTTGATTCCTAAGTCTTAGGTACAATAGGCCTATACCTAGACAATCAATTATGTTACTAGACCCAGTCAGTTATAGAATTAGCTAGATGGTCTAGGCCCTAGTTAACCCACAGTAATGATACATCTAGAATCCATAGACATAGAGATATTGTCTATATGGGTACTTACTGAAGATTAGTTTGTGAAAGCTATGGAATTAGCTAGGCAACTATATGATTTCAGTCACCTTTTGGTCAAAGAAATAGATCAAGATTATAGGATCTATCAGAATTTTCTAGTTAGAGTCTAGGACACTTATCAGGCTTTTGATAGGAATATCCTTACATTATAAGACTGACTTAATATAATGGATGATATTTTAGCTACAACTGAGTCTTGGAGAGCTGGATTAGACCGTTGTTTCAGTGAAGAACCATTTGAAAGTATATCAGGCTGATCTTCTTGGTAGATGAGTTTACTAGAAAAACTTTTAAGAAAGCTTAATATGATATGATATCTATGGATGACAATGTTATGCATGTTTACAAGCAATGTATAACAGGCATGTATGACAATATGAAAGTTTTGTATGAAATATATGTATGATGTTTTGCAACTATCTGTACATTATGTTATAAATGAAATATGAGCGTTATGTTATTTATTTTATTCCCTCCCATATTTAGATAATAAAATAAAATAGTTCGAATAAGATGAACAGTTCAACAAGAGGAACCTCAAAATCCTGTAGACATTAACCAATTAATCATGGAACTCTTAGAGCAACAACAAAAGATGATAGAAGACATAGGGTAACTCAAGCTCAACATGACCAAGATAGGGATGATATTATAGCATAAATAATAGCAAAAGCTATAGGTAATAGAGATAGCCAGAACTTGCAAGAGTAGTTAAGTTAGAGCAAGAAGTTGTGCAACAGCTAGTAGAGCTACCTAAGCAAGCTGAGCCTTTAGTTGACCATATTAATATCCAGCAATGGATGACCAAATTTTGTAAGAACAATCCTCTAACATTTGAAAGGATATTTGATGCTAAAGAGGCATAGAAATAGATTAGTCGACTAGAAAAGATTTTCAAGGTACTTGATTCTCCTTATAAACATAAGGCTCAGATGGCCATTATCAGCTGAATGAGATGCAGACCCGTGGTGGAAGAACACTGAGCTATTGCTATAAGTAAGGAATATTCCTATTACATGGGAATTATTTCTTGAATAATTTTATGAAAAACATTTTCCCCAGTTAATGCATGACGAAGAGAGGTTGAATTCCTTGTGCTAAGGCAAGGAGAGAATGACCTATTTAATGAATAATTAGCTAAGTTTATTCATCTTTCTTAATATTCCACGTATCTCTGGAAAGTGGATGATGAGCAATAGATGATAGAGAGAATGATTAGAGTTAAAGGAAAAGATGATTCCTCAGCAGGATAGTTAATTTAACAAAGTGGTGGATGCGTGCCAAATAATTGAAAATAGCCTTAACCATCAAACATTATTCAAGCAAGTACACAAAGTAAATGTTGCTCCTGAAAAGATCAGCCAAAGTCGAGATGTTGCTAATGGTAGTGACAATAGAAAGAGAAAAGGGCAATGGCATAATAGGAGGCATACCAGAGGGAACTTTTGGGTCAATATTAGCAACCGAGATCCCAGGTTCTAAACATATGATAAGTATGGAAAGAATCATGGTGATAGACTATGCTTGATAGGGTAGAATGTTCGCTATATATGTGGGAAACCTGGACACTTTCTAAGGATTATCCTTAAATAGCAGATAATCAAAGGCTATGAGCCCAAGGTCAAGTGTTTGCAATTACAAGGGAAGATTCCCATAAATCACCTGATATAATCCCAGGTACCATTTATCTCAATAATTACTCTGTGATTGCTATGTTTAATTCAGGTGCAAGTCATTCATTTATTTATTATGATTGTGCTGAAGTACTAGGCCTTACAATTAGCAAGTTGCATTACAATTTATGTGAGACAACCCTATAAATGCTATACTAGTTACATCTGATGTTTTCCTAAACAGTGTTGTTTGATATGAACATTATTGCACTACTCTAGATTTAATATGTATGCCTTTTTGTGAAATTGATGTCATAATTGGATTAAATTGGTTATATTCTAACAATGTGATATTGGACTATAAGAACAAGACCTTAGTTATTTGTCAAAAGGCAATACATTTGAGTTCAGAAGTAAGATTGACTTTTATAACATAAGCTCAAGTAGATAAATGTTTACTGAAAGGATGTCAAGGATATATGGTCTTCTTTTCTGTTCAAGCAAAAGCAGAAGAAGGGATTGAGGATATCCCATAAGTCAAAGAATTTTTTGAAGTCTTTCTGAATGAAATTCAAGGATTGCCTCATGAATGAGAAGTAGAGTATGTAATTGATATTGTACATGGAGTTGGACCAGTGTCTAAAGCCCCATATTGTATTGCTCCTAATAAGATGACTGAATTAAAGAAGTAGATTGAGGAGCATTTAGAAGGATGGCAGTTTAAGAAGTAGGAATACCAATTTAAGGAACTTTCACATGGGGTGCTCTTGTACTATTCGTTAATAAAAAGGATGGTAGTTTAAGATTATGTATAGATTATAGGGAGTTGAATAAGATTACTGTTAAAAATAAGTACCCTCTTCCTAGAATTGATGACCTACGAGATCAGTTAGCTGGAGTAAGTTTATTTTCTAAGATTATTTTGAGATTAAGCTACCACCAACTCTAGATTAAGTCAAATGGCATTTCAAAGACTACTTTTATGACTTGATATGATCATTTTGAATTTCTTGTGATGCCATTTGGTTTGACAAATGCACCTATAATTTTATGGACTATATGAACATAATCTTCAGCCCTATTTATATCAATTTGTTATGGTGTTTATTGATTATATCATAGTGTCTCCAAATTTGCAAAAGACCATGAAAGGCACTTGAGAACTATCCTTAGTACTCTAAAAGAAAAATAACTATATATGATAAGCTTAGTAAGTGAGTTTTGGCTTTAAGAAGTCAAAATTTTTGGTCATGTCATATCCCAAAAAGGGGTAATTGTGGATCATAGAAAAGTTGAATCAGTATTAAACTAAAAATAACCAAGGACAGTGACAAAGATTATAAGTTTTTTGTTCTTAGCAGGGTATTATAGAATATTTATTAAGGATTTTTCTCGAATTACCTTATCGTTGACTAAGTTAACCAAAAAGAACTAACAGTTTAAGTGGGATGAGAACTGCAAGTATAATTTTCAAGAATTGAAATAGAAGTTAACTACTACTCCTGTGCTGATTATTCCAGATCCAACCCTGACCTATGTGCTCTATACTAATACTAGTAAATAAAGGTTAGGATGTGTGTTAATGTAGCAAGGTCGAATAGTAGCCTATGCCTCTAGATAATTAAAGCCATATGAAGAAAATTATCCTACTCATGATCTGGAGCTTGCAGTAGAAGTATATGCTCTCAATATATGGAGGCATCATTTGTATGGAGCAATTATAGAGTTATTCTATTAGCACAAAATCCTGAAGTATCTGCATGACCAGAAAGAACTGAATATACGATAGAGAAGATGGATGGAGTTGGTAAAAGATTACAATTTATAGATTAAATACCATACAAGAAAAGCAAATGTTGTAGCTGATGCTTTAAGCAGAAAGGTAGTACAGGTGGCGATTCTGATGATCAAAGAATTCAAATTAGTAGAAGATGTCAAAGATTAGAGTCCTTTATACCATATGCAAATAAGAGAAAATCCTTTTGGAGGAGTACAAGTTAAAGCTTTAATTGATGATGAAATAAAGGGAGCCCAAAAGCAGGATAAGCTCGCAACAATTTTTAAAGATAAGTTGAAGAAAAGGTAAACTAAAAACTTTGAAATCTCTGGAGATAGATTGCTATAGTCTAGGGAAAGGTCGTATATCCCGAATGCACTGGGATTAAGAGAGAAGATTTTAGATGAGGCATATAAGGTAAGTATACAGTGCATCCAGGTCTAACCAATATGTACCATGATGTTAAAAGTTTATTTCTAAAGCCTTAATTGAAGAAAGATGTAACCTACATATCAAAACGCTTGCATGCCAAAAAATAAAGGTTAAACATCACAAGCTACTAGGAAAGTTACAACCTTTAGATATCCTTTAGTAGAAATTGGACAGTAGTGCCATGGATTTTGTTGAAGGACTACCTATGACCTTAATTAACCATAATGTCGCATTGCAGGATAACCTAACATATAAAGTTGGACCAGTATAAATTGTTGATCGAAAGATCAAGCAATTGCAAAATAAGAAGAATACTTTGGTTAAAGTGGTCTAGAAAGGATTAACAGAGAATGAAGCAACTAAGGAAGCTGAAGAAGGAATAAGAGAGAAATATCTAGAATTGTTTACTTAGTATGTATATACTATAAATTTTGAGGACAAAATTTATTATAAGGGAGAGAGAAATATCATATCCCTAATTTTCTATAGTCAATATATCTATATATATTCAGTATATTTGAATATTAATAAAGGAAAATGTTGTAATGTAATATAAGAGAGGGGCTAAAGTGAAAACTCTAAAAGTCCTATGCTGGAAAATGAAAGTATATACAATTATGGGACCTTAAGTGCAATTGCGAAAAGTTATAGAACTAAAGTGTAATTTTCAAAAATTAAGGGTAAAATGGTAATTCAGGAAAGTTGAGCTAGAAAAGCCCAAAGTTGCCCAAAAATATTTTTACCCTAAATTTTTCTAGTAAATCGAGAATGATATTTGGGTCAGACTTATCTTTCAGAATTTTAATTTAATGTCATGATAAATTAATATTAATTTGTAAAGTCTACGAATTTTTACAGGGTCTTCAACACCTCATAATCAGATAAAATTTTATAGTAAATTTTTATAATTAATATAAGAATTTATAAAACTAAAAGAAGTAAAAAAAGAGTCCTGTAGAATTTATTATGGAATTTAAGATAAAATTAGACATCGACAAAGGATTTATAGAGAATGTATGGATTTTTTATCAGAACTTTTGGGTCTCAGAAAATTATGAGAATTTGTAAAAAATTCATTTTTATAGTAGAATGAATTTTTTAAAAAGTCTGAACCATAAAAAGACTTATATATAATTTATCTTAAAAATCAGGGAAATTTAGGATACCTAATAAAGGAAATACCTTGGGATGTGCTCCAAATAAATTGTTGGACTTGAAGAAGACCTATTATGGCATCATATAAGTATCCATTAAGCCCAAGAAAATTTCATAATGGAACAACAAGGTAATTGTTTCTTTGAATCTTGGACTTTGGTACGGAAAGATTGCTCTAGATTTTAAGTGGTTTAATGGAAAGATTGCTAGAGGTGCTTCCATGTTATAGGGAAAGTATGCAATTTATGTTATGTATAAGTTAGATGAGCTTAAATAACCTAAAGTCAAGTGGAAATATCTTGGGAATTCAAGTATGCATGCAATTAGGGTTTTGGTTTCACTTCTGCCACTATACAGATCACTATTTATATTTAAGAATTTTATAATTTTGATTCTTTCAATGAGTTTAAAATGAAAAATTGTGTGGGTAAAGTAGAGAAACAAGCATTGGAATCAAAATGAGACTTTTTGGAAACTAAGGAGGGTATGTTTAGTTCTATACAGTAGGTCAAGGAGGAAATTGAATCTTGAAATTCTAACTTTATATTTGAATTCTACATAAAAAATGATGTGGAAATAGACCATGAGAATTTATTTTGGAAAGGTAGAAGTATAAGACATAAAATGGACAAAGAAGGGAACTAGTGAAACCTAGACTTGGATTTGTATTGAAATCAAGTTGTGACTTGTAATGTTTTGTAATAGCTAGGTTTTGATATTTGTTTGAAAGGAAGACCACTTCAAGAGTAGCTTTTCAAGGATTGTATAAGAGGTAGCAATAATACCTAAAAATAATGTTATACTTGTTTGATTATATTCTTGCTTGTTTATTGTGATGTTTGGTTGAGCTTTAGATGATATTATGATGATGATGATGATAGATAAAGGGATGCAACTCCTTGCTATATATGTCATGAAAATATTCTTGTTAGAGATTGCTGATGTATGATCATGAAATAGCTCCCATATCATGCTAACATGTTTGGCATTTAATTAATCATGCATGATATTATAATTTGTGTGATTTGCTATTGGGATTTCAATGAAATCTTATTATGAATAACCATATTTTAGGTTCTCTAACCTCAAAGGAAAAAGGGTTGAATGTGAATGAATGAACCTGTATTATGATATAATGTGACTACAAGACTTTATGAAATGCACTAGAACAATTTGGCATGATGTGATGTAATGTATTATGATCAGTTGGTTTGAATCATATTTTTCCCTTAAACTACATTATGTTATCTTTGAGTATCATTTTGAACCACTTCATTTTGATTTTCTAGAATTAGTTACAATTTTTTCAAGTTCGTTGATAAGTCTGGAATTATCAAAGGAACAATAACCGAGAACATGGAAATTCCAAATTTTGAGAGTGAACTTCAATGGACTTCTAAGTGGTTCTAAATGCTATCAAATAGTCCCTAAGATGTATAAATGTAAGGTGTTATATTTTTGGTATAAGAGCAAAGTTTCTGGCATCAGGTAGGATACTTTCTAAACCCTAATCTTAAATAGTAACTAATTTGTTTAAGATATGGGTGCAATTCATGATGTGAGATATGTGGTATGTAATCTTTTAAATAGTTTGTATATAGACATATATTGCTCTATTATATGAATATGTGTGTTTGAGAATTGTTGTGCATATCTATGATTGTGTTTTCCAATTATATAAAAAGGAAAGTAGAAGTTATGGTTAATACGAGAAGAATAGTTAGACTAGAAATGGTAGAGTCCAAAAATAAGGTGACTAATAATCAAACTAGTGACCCAAGCATAGAGTAGAGCCTAAAATGAGTATATAGCATGAGATTTTGGCATGGAACAAAAGGTTCTAGCCTAGTGATGCTCTGAATTAGTTAGAGGTTATAATTCTTAGTAAACCAAGTAGAATGCTAAAAGTTTTAGAAGTCACAATAAGCTAGTGCCCTAGCCTTATAGCCTTATGAGATAGACTTCAAGGATACTGTAAAATCCTAATTTTCTTACGTCTTAGGGACCAAACAGTAGCATTTGAAACCACTTTTAAGGTCATTGAAGTCAAATTACACAATCTGAAATTTTACTCTCCCGAGTATTGTTCACTGTGTAAATTCCAGAGAAGTGACCTGACTTCAAAAAATCATAACTAATTCTAGAAAAATCAAAATGAAGTGGTTCAAATTGCTACATGAAGCTAACATAATAATATTTTAGGTAAAAATAACTCGTTGACCATGCCTTGACTCAGTCAGTGTCCCAAGTTTACTGTTCATCCTACTTTTTCCCTTATTTTAGCATTTTGGCCCCAACTTTACATAACATTTGTACTATCCAATCCCTAGCTTCTCTCCATGCTTCTTCAATCCTCTTCTAAGATACCTGTGGGATTGGGATTACATGGAAGGGGATCAGATTTCTAAGAAAATCTCAGTAGCAAACGGTACTAAACAATGCATGTATTAATGTGAATACTTGTGCTTGCTTGTGAAAGTGTTAACATTGCATAATGTGCATACTTCCATGTAACATATAAAATACAATTGGCCAAAATAATCATAGCAATAGAGCTTCATATATAAGCACATATGCAACACGATTCAACAAAGCCATAGCACATTAATCATAACATTCAATGCATACAAGTTTATGATAAGTTTACTACCTGACATATAGCCTTCCTCTAGCTTTTAGCCTTTTCTCTAAAATTCCTTCTTTTCATAGGTCAGAGCCTATACATAGCATAATAATATCTTTATTATTATATGGTATAGCTCTACTTAACTCATGCTTAACTTGGGGTAATATCTTTTATCTGACAATCCCCTAACTTTCTTTCTATCTATGGCTAACCTTATCAAGAGATATATTTCTCTATTCTAACCATTAAGAACAATCCTCTAATTTATTAGAAAAGGGACTAGAATAACTTACTTACCTTATTCCTAAGCTCTACCAAGTCCTTAAGCTCCTTGGACTACTCCTAGCTCCACCAAAACTCCTCCTTTCTTTCTCTTCCTTCCTTTCTTTCACTCTTTCTCTTTTCTCTCTTCTTTCTCTTCTTTTTGCCATGCTTGACTATGAATGGATGACTCATATTAAATCACGATGAATGGCTCATATTACTTATGAATTAAATGGAAAGCTCTTTAACAGTTGGCCTCTTGTTAGACCTGTGGCTCTTGGAGTCTGCAACATATAATTTGAAATTTAATTACATATGAATTAAATATAAATACATTTTTGTATAAATAAAATATTTACCTTCGAACTCCACATCTAAGCAACCCTTACACCTTGGAACACTACGTGGCTTATTTTGGGCTTGTTGATCATCCTCCTCCTCTTGGAGCTGCTTACGCCCTAATCCTCATCCTCCTCGTGGGCCTACTGATCATAATAAGGAGTTAGAGCATCTACTATGAAACTCAAGATTCCCTCCTTATTGAGATCATAGTCATCAATATTGATATCTGGTCCATGACTAGTACCATCTCATATCTTAACTTTTCCCTATATATATAATATTGATAGAGAAAATAGGTTTGAAAAGGATTGTAACGATGATCACAAGGAATAATAAAGGTTAGATGAGTCTTAAAAGAAGAGAGTGACTAAAATGAAAAGTTCAAAGTTTTTATAGTAAAAAATGAAAGTAGAAATAAACTTTGGGCCATTAAGGGTAATTATGAAAAGTTGAGGGCCAAAGTGTAATTTTCAAAAGATCAATGGCCTAAATGAAAATTAGAAAAGATAAAATGCCAAAAGTGAAGGTAGAAACAAAAGTTGGTCCAAAAGGTGCAATTACCAAAAGTTTAGAGACCTAAATACACTTAATCAAAAGTTTAGGGACCTAAATGCAATTAACCAAAAGTTTAGGGACCTAAATATAATTAAGAAAAAGTTGAGCCGGATAAGGCCCAAAAATGCCCAGAATCATATTAGTCCCAAATTTTACCAGTAGATAGACAAAATTATTCGGATCAGTTTAACGCAACACGGATTTTTGATTTGAGGTCCCGATTAATTGATATGAATTTCTGAAGTCAGGACGAATTATTACAATATTTTTCATACCTCAAAATCATATGAAACTTTACATTAAATTCCTATATTTAATATAAGAATTTATAAAATTGATAGAGTCAGAAAAGGAATCATATAGAATTCTTATGGGATTTTATAGTGAAATAAAATACCCGATAAATACGATCTGAAGAGATTCCTTGGGAATTGTGCCATAAAGGTAATGGACCAATACTAAGGCCCAAATGGCATCCCAAGAGGCCCAATAAGGTGGTGAGATAGTTAATTGGGCTAGAGTCTTGAGCAACCTAGGAAAAGTGTAAAATTATGAAAATGCCCATAGGTGGCCAAATTGTACCAGTGATGGATAGAGGACATTTTGGTCATTTTGGACAGGTTAAAAACATGTAATATAGTATAAATATGATTATTTAGAGCTAGTATATTCCCTAATACAGTATAAAGAGCTGTGAAATGACAATTATACCCCTAAGGTCATTATAGTGCTAGACAGTAAACTAAGGGCATTTCAGTCATTTGTCAAGGGATCTGTAATTAAGTACTGACCCAGTACAAGAATGTCAATGGTAGGAAGAATCTGGATACTGGATTTAAGGTCAGAAAGCATATTATGAAATCTTAGAAAAATTAAATTTATAAAATAGTCTAGTTTTTGGGAAATCGGATTGAGCCAGTACCGTATTAGACTAGAATTTTTCCATAAATTTCTTCCTCTAGAAATGGCACCACCTAGCCTTATGAGTTTTCCCTTGGTGATGTCATGGATGATGTCATAATTCTCTTTGTGAAAAAAGTTAAATCCAAGATTAAATGTGAGCCATTAGATCAAATAATGCACAAACTAATCTTGGCCATTGATTTTCCATAAGATTTTTCTATAAATACCCCCTCAAATCTGAAGCAAACCATGAGTACAAGAACCCTTGGGGAAACTCTTGCAAAATGAAAATTCAAGCCAAGACAAAGAAGATTCAAGGTACCAAAGTTCAAGTAAGCTAGAGATTAAAGGTAAGCAATCTATCCTAGCTTATTTTCCTTTGATTTGGGAGCTTGAACTTAAGGTTTTCATGGATGAAAGTTGAGTTTTCTCTAAGGTGTTGTGTTGTCCAAAAATGTTAGATGAAAGGAGAAAGAAGAAATTAAAGTTAGAAATATATGATTGAAGCTTAAACAAGCTAGTTAAGTGATTGGTTGTTGAATCAAGTTGATATTCTTGACTTTGCCATGGTTGAACCATTTCGGTTTGCACTTTTCATGATGGAAAAAAAATGGAATTTCAATGATTTAAGGCTTCCATTGAATTTATATGATGATTTTGTGTAGGATTAAATAGGTTTTGAACCTTGGAAGCATTGGAATTCCAAGTTATATTTTTTGAGATTCTTCTCTATTACTATTCACTCACATGAACAGTGATTGGAATTTCATGATTTTTTTGCTTCCAATGGTTTTAAAATGAAAATTTGTGTGGGATAAAGTGGAGAAACAATTATGGGAAGCATTAGAATCAAAATGAGAATTTTTTAAAGAGAATAGGGTGTTATGTAATTCTGTATAGAACAGTGTATAGGAGTTAGAATTTCATGATTCTAAGCTCATAAATGGGTTCAAAAGATGAAAATTGTGTGGGGTAAAGCCAAGACATCAATTGGTT
This sequence comes from Leucaena leucocephala, assembly GCA_037074615.1. Classification (NCBI taxonomy): domain Eukaryota; kingdom Viridiplantae; phylum Streptophyta; class Magnoliopsida; order Fabales; family Fabaceae; genus Leucaena; species Leucaena leucocephala. The sequence continues at coordinate 6,628,635 of CM073527.1, forward strand.
CAAGGGCCAAGATAATTAGCAAAGATTAGAGAAAGTTATGTTAGCAAAGAGTTTATCAAGGTTAATCTTGACATTGTTGGAGTTCATGGTCCTAATGAATTATGTGATGAATATGAATGTGTTTGGGACCTTGAAACATCAAAGAAGATGGTTGGGAAGTGATTGATCGAAAGGCTTCATGGTTTGAAAGCTAGGGAGCAAGTGTAAAAGATCAAGAGAAAAGCTTAAGTGCAAGGTAGTGGACTTACCTCTTTATGTGCTTGATGTGATATGCTTATGTGTTGGCATGTATATGATATTTGAATGATGTTGTGACATGATAAATGATGTTGAATGTATTTTGAATAACATGATTTCCATGGCCATGCACTTTTATGCAAAAGTATATAGCATGATGACATATCACTAATTAAAGAAAATTTAATGAAATTACATATCATGCATTAGCATCCATCTTGCATATTTAAGTGGAAATGTTTGATACTGAGATTCCCTAGAACCCCACCTCCCATAACTAGACAATTTAGGTCAAGCATGAAGGAAAAGGTATGCATAGAGAAGAGCTAAAGAATGGAAGAAAGGAAGTGGAATAATTGGGATCCTAGCATAGGCTATGAATTATCCATGTATGTAAATGCCATGTAAGGTATCTATTTATATGATAAAATTGTATGAAATAATTATGGCATATGTACATGATGTATATGAATGCATGAAAGGCAAAATAGATAGTTATACATGCTAAAACAATTATTGAAAGTGAAAGAAATGAAACTGAAATGATAAAAATGTAGATTCTGAAGCAGTTTTGTTGTGGCTTCAGTTTGACCTAGCAAATAAATGAATTAATCCACGAAATTTTATAAGCATATAGTAAACATCTATATATTTAAATTCATAGGTAACATGACTCATTTGGATGTGTATATCAAGAGAAATGAATTTCCAAAGTTAAGAGATAGAATCTAAAATTTCTAGAATTTGCCATATGAACAGTAAAAAGTAACGATTTAACAGTATCAACTAGAAATGTAAATGCCCATATTTATATTTTTCCCTTGAAGAAATATGAAATATCTTAAATTAGAAATTTGGATCACCTCCATATGATTTTTCTACAATTAGTTATGAATTTTTAAAGTTGGATTGTAAATTCAGAAATTACCAAGTGAACGTACCCGATAAATAAGTTTTAAAATTTTAATTTTTAGGCTAATGTAATGCTTCCACTAATCAAATATGCTTCCGAATATGTATTCTGAGGTAGTAAAAGTAGAATATTTCATACCACCCTTAGAAGTACCAGTTGTAGAAATAGGATTATCAATGGGTGTGTCAAGATTAACTGGCTGCTTCTCGAGTCATTGACTCATCCTGATATAAAACATAAATAAAGAAAATAATATCAAATAATATTAGTTTCAAAAATACAATAAATAAATCAATAGTAACCTATCAAATAATAATTTCAAAAATATAATAAAATAATTAAAATAAAAAATAACTTCAAAAAAAATATTCAGAGTTAAATTTAAATTCTTATCTTAATTGTAGAGTACTCTATAAATCAGGATTCAGATTTGATGTATGTAGAGAATTTGGCAGAGCTTTATCTCATAACTCATAAAAGTGAACATGGGAGCGGCACTGTGTATATATAGGGTTGAATTTTCTAGCAGTTTTGCCAAAATTGCTAAAAAATGCAACTCTAGGTGAACACCTCCTACCACATGTCATGACCCATCGGTAACCATTAACATTTCTAGCAATTTAAGAGACAACCGCTAGAAATTTTTTGCAACATTTCTAGTGATTGTCCCCTAAACTGCTATAAATGCCAACCGCTAACCCTGCCACATGTCAAAAACATTAGAAATTGTCCATAACAGTTAGAAATATCCATGAATTTTCTAGTAGTTTGCAGAACCCTTAGAATTTATGTCGTTCTTTCACATTCTCTAATGGTATTTCTAATAGTTGGTACAAAACTACTAGAAATGTGGCCAAAGGGGTTAAAATTTTTAGTGGTTTAGATGAATTGCTACAAACTGACTGATACTAAAACAAATTCTTTCTTATATTGCTCTCTCTTGCTACTACCAAATATGTAGTGTTGGAGCGATGTGAATTCCCTTCTTAATTTTTTCTCCAGTCTCCTTATCCATGGCCAATTTTCTTTGTTCTACAATGTAAAATTTTCATTTTTTTCCTATTATAAGTTGTACTTTATAATCTTCCTACTTTATTAATATTATTTTGCCCCTTATTATATTATAAAAAAAGTTATCCATAGATTTGTTATTTTCAAACTTATATCGTGATTTCTTAAAATAAAAATTAAATTACACGAACTTATCTTTTGTTGAAAATGTGAGAATCTCTCTTCCTTAAAATATGCATAAATTTCCTTTAAAAGTAAAAATAAATGTTAATGTCATTTCTGTGATATTCAAGAAAATTAAGCCTGTGTAATTTATTTAACAAATATTAATAATCATTATTGACCAAGACTTAATCGACTCTACACAATAAAAAATAAATCTTCAGTACAGGACAATATAGCTTACGTTTAACAATAATTATAAAATTATTAGCGTAGATCCAAAAATACAATAAAATAAATGTTAATGTCATTTCTGTGAAATTCAAGAAAATTAAGCCTGTGTAATTTATTTAACAAATATTAATAATCATTATTGACCAAGACTTCATGGACTCTACACAATAAAAATTAAGCCTGCGTAATTTATTTAACAAATATTAATAATCATTATTGACCAAAACTTCATCGATTCTACACAATAAAAAATAAATCTTCAGTACAGGACAATATAGCTTACTTTTAACAATATTTACAAAATTATTAGCGTAAACATTTTTGTTTAAAAATAAAATAAAATAAATGTTAACGTCATTTCTGTGAAATTCAAGAAAATTAAGCCTTTATAATTTATTTAACAAACATTCACAATCATTATTGACCACGACTTCATCGACTCTACACAATAAAAAATAAATCTTCAGTACAGGGCAATATATCTTACTTTTAACAATAATTATAAAATTATTAGCGAAGACTCTTTTGCTTTAACAATAAAATAAATGTTAACGTCATTTCCGTGTAATTCAAGAAAATTAAGGCTGTGTAATTTATTTAACAAATATTCACAATCGGTATTGACCAAGAATTCATCAACTCTACACAATAAAAAAATAAATCTTCAGTACAGGGCAATATATCTTACTTTTTACAATAATTATAAAATTATTAGCGAAGACTTTTTTTTTATTGTGACAATATAACATACAAGACCAACTAACTCTTTTCATCATCGTGATGCATCTTTTTCTTTTCTTCTTTGGCGGTTTGATACATGTTAATCTATAAACTTTGAATTAATTAATGAAATAAAACTTTGCTTAACAGAATAGGCAACAATCGCGTGTTCCTTTTTCTTTTTAATTAATGAAACCAATCATACATTGCATATAATATTACAATATAATAAAGAAAAAATTTAGTAAAACTAAGGGGGGAAGAATAAAGCCTTGAAAATCATTTTTCATTATTGTGAAGATTAAATATATATATATATATATATATATATATATTACTAGTGATATCTCGTTGGTAGACAAATCGTTGGGAATATAATCTTAATTAGACGTGAAATGGTATTAAATAATATTCCATGACCTCGTAATTTAAACTTAAACTCCTCAACTAAATCAATTTATATCTTAAAGATGACACTTTTCTTAGCTCAATTAGACGTAATCACCGCTATAATGTCTCCGAAATTTTGTGTATATAAGCCAACATAAAGCTGTGTTTTATGCACACAAGTACTAAAATCATGGAGTCGTCTCCAAGGTTGCTATTATTGCTGACTTCTATGTTTGTGTTACTTTCAGTTTCATCGAGTTCCTCGTCACTTCTTCCAATTGCATTACGTTTCACTAAATGTCTTGAAGAAAATTCTCAGGATCCAATCCCATTTTCCACCACGTTTTTCACACCCGAGAAGAATGCTTCTTCTTTCACTTCAATCCTTCGATCCACGACTCAAAATTTGAGGTACTTGGTGCCTTCAATGCCAAAACCCGATTTCATATTTACTCCATTAAAGGATTCTCATGCACAAGCTGCCGTCATTTGTGCAAAGAAGATCAAAATCCACATGAGGGTACGCAGTGGAGGTCATGACTATGAGGGCCTTTCCTTTGTATCTCTTATAGAGAAGCCATTCATGGTCTTAGATCTTAACAAGCTTCGTGCCATCCATGTCGATATCGAACGAAACACCGCATGGGTTCAAGCCGGCGCTACCAATGGAGAAGTTTACTACAGAATTTCTGAGAAAAGTCAAGTCCATGGTTTCCCAGCAGGCATTTGCACAAGTTTAGGCATGGGTGGTCACGTTACAGGAGCTGGATATGGCTCAATGATGAGAAAGTATGGCCTCGCTGCTGATAACGTCATCGACGCACGGATCATCGATGCTGATGGAAAGATTCTTGATAGAGCAGCCATGGGAGAAGACTTATTTTGGGCAAGTAGAGGAGGAGGTGGTGGAAGCTTCGGGATAATTCTATGGTGGAAAATCAAGCTTGTTCAAGTTCCACCTACAGTGACAGTTTTTACTGTTGCTAAAACCTTGGACCAAAATTCAAACAAGATTCTCTCTAAATGGCAGCAAGTAGCACCAAACATGGATGAGAATCTGTTCCTCAGAGTTCTAATTTCAGTGGTAAATTCCAGTGTTGCAGGAAAAAGAACCATCCAATTTGCATATAACGGTCATTTCCTTGGTGGGGCCCATGAGCTTCTCCAATTGATGAACAAAACTTTTCCAGAATTGGGTTTAACCAGAAATGACTGTTTGGAAACAAGTTGGATCAAATCCATACTTTATATTTCTGGCACTACAAACACAACGTCCCCAGATATTCTTCTCCAACGGATACAACCTCCGAAGGCATACTTCAAGGCGAAGTCAGATTTCGTGAGGCGAGCAATTCCAGAATCCGCAATGGATTCTATATGGAATATTCTTTTCGAAGAAGATGCACCTGTGATGATTTGGAATCCATATGGAGCAATGATGAGCAGAATCTCAGAGTCAGAAATTCCATTTCCACATAGAAATGGAACACTCTTCATGATACAACACATAACTGCGTGGCAAGATGGAGAGAAGAGCACAGAAAGACATATGAATTGGATTAGAAGATTATATGACTTCATGGCTCCTTATGCTTCAAGTTTACCAAGGGAAGCATATGTGAATTACAGAGACCTTGATTTGGGGATGAACCAATTCAATAATAGTAAAAGCTTCTTGAGGTCAAGCACTTGGGGATTCAAGTACTTTAAGGATAATTTTATAAGGTTGGTGAAGGTGAAGACTAAAGTTGATCCAAATAATTTCTTCAGGCACGAACAGAGCATCCCTCCATTGCCAATTTAGGAAGTATAAAATTGTTATGCATGATAATTTATATGCTTGTGTTTGTTTGTAAGTTCTAAATTGAAATTCCATGCATACATACATGTAAGATCCAAATAAGTGTGCAAAATTTCATCTTGGTGTTCTGAAATGTTATATGAATGTGAGACCATTGGTGAATCCAATTTTCTAGTAGATAATTTTAATGATGATACTTAATAGGTGACTTTTTTACATAGATTAAAAAAATAAAATAAATCAGTGAATTATAATTAAATCTAACCCCTCAAGATATATTCATATTATATACTTTTTAATCTATATAAATTAGTCAACTATTTTTTATATTAATTATGATTAACTAATGTTTATAGCTTCCTTAATCTATTTAAAAAAATCAACTAGCTTTTATATTAAAGATTTGGGGTAGTATTATATTATAAAAGAGAGTTTATATATTGCAATGACAAAAGCACACTTTGTGCCCTTAATTTTACACTTTTTGGTCCCTTAATTATACACTTATTTCACATTTTTAGCACAAATGATTATGTTTACAGAAAATATTTTTAGATGCCGGCATGTATCAATCTTCATAGTCAACTCATTAAAATCAGGATTTATTTATTAATCCTATATATATTTTCTCAATGTTGTGTCGTCCGTGGGAATGGTTAACTTTTATGCTCTAACAGAACAAATATATAGTTATAAATCCAAAAAAAAAAGTAAGTAGTATAGTCATAAATTCATGACACGTTTAAAAATAATTTTACAAATTAGTTAAATAATCGCAAGGTCAACTAACTTGTTCAGCATTGTATTGCATGTTGATCTATACACTTTCAATTAATTAATATAATCAAGATCCATAAGACTTAACATAATTGAATACTTTTTTTTTTTAAGATATCGTAGAGGTAAGGAAAATCGTTTAAGAAAAATATTATTAAAAAATATGCATTCTATAATTTTTTTAAGATAATTTAATGTTTTAGGTAAAAAAATTTGGAGGACCAAAACTTATAATTTTAAAACTATAGAGACCAAAATCAAAATGAAGATAAATTATAATAACCAAAATATTATATTAACACAAAGAATAATAAACAGTATGCTATAGCTAGCTGTGAGTGAATCCCCAAACGGTTTATTATCCTTGCCCAATATAGTGACACTACTAGAACAAATATTCTCCACGCATGTTATTTAGGCTTTTTGACGTCCCTTTTTTAAGGAGACGTATGTACAAGTGAAGTGGAAAGTGGCCACTTTTTTAATACAGAAAGGGACATTTATGTTGGATTGGTGATTATTTGAATCGCTTCCAATCTAAAAAAAATGTCCCTATATACAAAATTGATATAACATCATAAATTTTGATAAAAGAGAATTATATGGAGTTGTTAAGGTTAAAAGTATTTTTCTAAAATTAAAAAGTTTAAAAGGTGAAATTTTAGAGAAATAATAATGATTGAAAATATTTTGAGACATAGGAAAAATAAAAAAAATTATGAAATGAGTATTTTAGGGGTATAGAAAATTATAGAAGAGTATTTCCCTAAAGAAGGTTTAAATAAATTAAAAGATATTTTTACATTTTTAACATTTATTTTCTTAAAATATTAAAAAATATAGTTAAAAATTATCGTTTGTCTAAATTTTTTTAAGAAATTATTTTATAAGTTAGAGAAGCGTAGAGGAAGAAATTTTTTGGAAGAATTATATCTAGGTTCTATAGAAAGAATTAAATTGTAAAAAGGTCCCAAGAAAATAGTAAAATTATTGTGAAGTCCTATGGGACATAAGATTAATTTTTTTCAATTGTAAAAAGATATAATTGCCTATATCAATTAAAAACACAGTAAAGAGCAAATGTGACTTAACGTGCTAATGTGGAAAGAAGAGGAGAAAGTGTGATAAGAAAAACATCTTACTATGATCTGTATGGTGTGATCACAACTGGTTTTGTCATCATCATGGCTATATGTTGAGGAATATTTGCCATATTTATTGTCTTTTCTTACTATAATGAGAAACTGAAGTCTCTTGCTATCAAAACTAGTGAAGTCATTTTCATATCACTGTGTTGTTATGTACCAGACTGTGGCTGAAGTGTGATCATATGGTATGCTAAATGAATAGAAAAGTAGGATTAGAGGACATTAGCTCTATCTTACTTGTGGGTTCACTCTGTTTATTTCGGGTTTTAAAACTAATGTCAGTTTGTAGGAATTTATAGTGTATTTACTTGAGTGTAGTAAGAATAAATAAACATTAGAAAGGTTGTTGTAAATTGTGAATGACAAAACATGATCTGATATAGGAAGGAATCTTGAGTTGTTATTATAGCACACGATAATTGTTAATATGAGTGGTTGAGTTGTTAATAATATGTGCCTAGTATAGGTTGCCATTACTAATGGCAAGTTCGTCTGTAAAGCATATATTCTGTTTTCTTCATATGGGGGACAATTTGAAAATGATGGAGGAGGTCATATATATATTAGTGGTCAAGTAAGAACAATGACCATAAAGGAAAACACAACATATGATGAGTCAAAAATATTAGTAGTGTCATTTTTTATAAAAGAAATAGTGAAATTGTGATAAAGTTCACATTAAATTTGATTAACACACATTTGTTGACATATTTAATGATAAAGAAGTTAAGGATTTAATAATGTTTAATAGAGAAAGTGGACATGTGTACGGAGGAGAGAAAGCAAATAATGAGTATACACAACTTGGGATGGATGATCTAATGGAGGACCAAGATGTGTAAGATTTATGTTGTGTTGATTTCATAATGTTGTCTTGTCATATTTTGTAATATAAGTTATCATATAAGTTGTAGGAAGTTGTCATTACTTACACAATAAATTGTCATTTCCTGCAAGTTTGATGAATTGTTTGGAAGTAAGAATGTATGCACTATGTCTCCACTTACGTTGGGAAATGAGAATAAAGTATTGTCATCACTGTTTTGTGCTAACAAAATGATTCTAATAGCTATGCCGAAAATAAATTATAACAAATAGATGAGTTTGATTGTTGGAGAAGGTCAAACATTTCCAAATGTAGGGGCTCTTTGAAAGATGCTATACAAGTACAACATCGCACACAAATTTTCATATAAATTTATAAAATACAATAAACAAAATATCATTGTGAAGTGCATGGTTAATGGATACCTATGGTACATTGGTGCATATTGTATGGGTGAATGTCAAAATTTAGAATTTTTAAGTATAAGAAGATTCACAAGTAAACACATCCATAATGCGCAAGAAAACCTAGTTGATCTCACCTTGGAAACTCAAGTTTAACATCATCTCTAATGATTGATGCTCTTATGAGTAATATCAATAAAATGCAAACAAAATCAGCAAGGACTTGTATAGAGACTATGTTGTGTGATTGAACTTCACTCAAGCTTATAGGGTAAAGAACAAGCATTAATACACGATACTGCAGAGGATTTATATAATATTATCCCTTAGATATGTGAGAGGCTTATGGAAACTGATCTACACACTATTGCTAGATGGGAAGCCTCATGGTTAAAAAGCATTAAGAGGATATTCATTACATATGGATGCTCAATTGACAGTTTTTTGCAAGGGAGTAGAACAATATTGTATATAGATAGGTTTCATTTGAATGGTCCATATAGGGGAACAATGATTATAACCAATACATATGAAGCAGATAATGAATTATTTCCATTGGCATATGCTATTGTAAGTGGCGAGATAAATGATGAGTGGACTTAGTTTCTCCAAAATGTTAAAGACCTCACAAGATCTATAGACATAACAATTGTGTCAAACCAGAACAATGCAATTATTATTGTTGTTAGGAATATTTTCTGCGGGGATAAACATGCCTATTTCTATCAGCATGTAAAAGAAAACTACAATGTTGTGTTCTTAAAAATCACCAGAGGCAGGGGAGAGCATCATGGGTCCGAAGGAGGATGTAATGAACTTGTTGGATGGAATAGCATATGTGAGGCTAGAGGGAGATTTCAATGTCATAATGGGGAAGCTAAAAGCCTTCTATCCACAGCTAGCACAATGGGTTGACACCTAAGGGGATGTAGAATGATGGGCTATGAGCAAGTTTCTATTTAAATGATTGGATAACATAATGACTAATCTTGTAGAATCATTCAATGCAAGGATTTTGCATGAGAGGAGGCACAATGTGTTTGTTCTAATACTTGAGCATCAACAGAACTTGGGCTAGAAGTTGTTTAGAAGCAAAATATCAATTGTAAATTGGAGGAATGGTGTTAGGCCAAATATTGAGACAAAGTTGATGCAGCAAGTTGCGCTTGCCATAAGTATGCATTCCCAATCTTGGGGGAACGATGCAGTTCAGGTTGAGACATGAGGTCCCTATAAAGCAAATAACCTGACTGTTGATATGGAAGCACATACATGCATATGTTTAGCTTGGCAGATGAGTGGACTACCTTATGTACAACATGTGCCATAATCAAGCTAATGTATGGGAGTATATATATACTTGTAGATGATTGGTACATGTTATCTACCTAAGAGAAAATATAAGCTAGCAACATGAGGCCTAAAGACCCAACGGCATCATAATTAATTAAAGACAATTTTCCTCAACCCCTTATTACTAGAAGGCCTCTGGGAAGGCCAAAAAGGACAAGGATTGAGTCTCAATTTCATAACAAAAAGACTTACATAATGGAAGATTCCATGAGCCTTATCACACAGTTAAAACTTGTAAAAATCTAAACCCAAGCTGAGGAAGGGTTATGGGTTGTATATTTTACTATATAATATAGAATTATACTGATTTTTGCTTTGTAAATATGAATTTAAAGGGATGAAAAGATTTTTTTGTAACATTCATCAATCTCTACCTTTTGGAAGGTAGACCTTGATAATTGTGACTAGGTCTGACGTACTCCTTCTGTAAATATGAACTGACATGCTTGCAAGTTTCATATATATATATATAGTTATATTTTGACTAGAATTTTGTTATATCTAGTTCAATCTAGTTCACCTTTTGTGTGCCAAATTCTTTGGAATAGTTATTATTCACTCAACATGGGGTTGTTATTTTTCACTAGTACAATTGTTATTCCTATAATTATGGTGTTGTTAATTTCTATTGGTGTTGTTATTCCTTCAATATGGAGTTGTTATTTCCTAGTGATAGAGTTATTATTCCTTCAATACATGATTGTCATTTCCCACTAGTAGAGTTGTTATTCCTTTAGTGAGGGTTTCATTATTTTCTAGTTGTATTGTTATTCTTTCAATATAGAATTATTATTTCCTAGTGGTTGAGTTATTATTCCTTCAGTACGTTGTTGTCATTTTCCACTAGTAAAGTTGTTATTCCTCTAGTGAGGGTGCCGTTATTTTCTAGTGGTGGAGTTGCTATTCTTTCAATACAAAGTTGTCATTTCCCATTGTGGAGTTGTTATTCCTCCAGTAAGGGTGTCATTATTTCCTACTGGTGGAGTTGTTATTCCTTTATATGGGGTTATCATTTCCTACTAGTAGAGTTGTTATTCCTCCAGTTAGAGTGTCGTTATTTTCTATTGGTATTGTTATTCCTTCAATAAGGGTTTATTATTTCCTAGTAGAGTTGTTAATTTTGTATACGTGGGGTTGTTAACTTTCCGTTGGTTGAGTTGTAATATGGTGTAGTTATTTTCCATTAGGTTAGTTGTTATTCTTTCAATATGGGGTTGTTACTTGCTATTGGTTCAGTTGTTAAATTTTTCCCTTACATAGACTAATTTAGATAACAAACCTGTTTCATTTCTTTCATTGCAGTTGACAACTTCCCTACATAAGGAAGTAATTATACATGTCACAATACAAATAAAGGGAATTAAATTCCTCCATCAACAAAATAACAATTATACATAATATAGCATGCTGTGTTACACATTTTTGTTCTATTTTTCAAAGTCCACATTACACTTAGATAGTAACTATTGTATTGTTCTTGCTTGGGTCATGACCACTAATAATTGACAACAATTTTTCTCGCTGTGATTTGTTGGGGTGATTCAATAACCACAATAAACAATCAACCATCACTTGGTGGAAATCATTAGCTGAGTAATTTGGCATTATATAACCTTCTTAATCTATAGCGTTGCTATCCCAAGTCTTGAGCCACGACAACACAATAAGCCCACATGAAAACCTATATTCCACAATTAATATAACAACATGATTTCCTTAAGTCAAAACCAATAACCACAAATCAACTAAGAGGATTAGCATGCTTACATATTAGTTTGGATATGTCACTTTGGCTAGTTGACTTGAAACTGATGGTCCAAAAACTTTTAGCTTCACTATACGAAGTACTTTTAGGAAGCAACCTTTCTGCAAAGACAAAATGCATATTGGAAAAGAAAAATCAACATTTGCCCCTATTTAACACTTAAGTAAATAAGAACTGGACATGAATAAAAGTATATACACAACTGTTCGCTACCTATTACTTCTCTTTGAATGCATGTTGCCTGCTAGTCTTCTTCTTGCTCTAAAGCTTTTTGCCTTCCTTACTTTTTTCATGCCCTTACTAACTTTGTAATCTTATAAATATGATTGTATCAACCAACAAGTCAAGAGCATAGAATTTCATCTTCTTTGTGTCAAAAATATAACAGAACCAGTGGTCATTTAAATAGGCATGCCCAAAAATGAAGTCAAAATCCCTAATGTTGTAGCCAATATGTTCTCATAACATTTGTGATTCATACCCTTCAACTAACCACTGGAAGGGATTGTCCAATATTTTCTGCATTAAGTGTGAAAATAATATATGTCTACTAACTAAACTAGTTATGTCCTTCTCATCTTGTACCAATATATTCAAGGCTATGGTCCTTACTTGTCAGTTCAAACAATAAATTAGCAAACCACAATTATAGTGCAGAATGATATATGTCATATCCCCAATTTTCTGACCTGATGTACCTGTACATTTTATCTGCAATGGATATAAGATTCTTGGAATAAACTGTATCAGTTTGCGAAAAGAAAGGGAAGGAATAATAACTAAGGAAAGAATAGGGACCAAAATGCAAATTGAAAAGTTTGAAGACAAAAAGTTGAAGTAGAAATAAAAGGAGGGACCTAAATGCAATTAATGAAAAGTTCAGGGACTAAAGTGCAATTATTCAAAAGTTAAGGTACCTAAATATAAATATGGAAAAGTTGAGCCAAAACAGGCTAAAAATGTCCGGAATCAGATCAGACCCAAATTTTATCAGCAGATAGACAAAAATATTCTAGTCAGTTTAACGCAACACAGAATTTTGATTTGAGGTCCTGATTAATTGATATAAATTTCTGAAGTTGGAAGGAATTATTACAGTATTTTTCAGATCTCATAATCAGATGAGACCTTATAGAAAATTCATATATTTAATATATGAATTTATAAAATTGAGAGAGTCAGAAAAGGAATCCTGTAGAAACCATACAAGATTTTACAGTGAAATAAAATACCCGATAAATAGGATCGGGGGAGCTATAGTGTGAATTGGACCATAAAGGTAATACAGGTAATAAGCCCATACTGAGGCCCAAATGGCGCCATCATGAGCCCATTAAGGTGACTGGACAGTTTATGTGGGCTAGAGACCAGAGCAGTCCAGGAAAAGTGTAAAATTATGAAAATGCCCCTGGATGCCCATACTGTGCCAGTGATGGATTGAGGTCATTTTGATCATTCTGGACAGGCCAAAAATGTGGTACATGATGTAAATATGATTAATTAGAGCCATTATATGCCATAAGGTAGTACAGAGATGGGTGAAATGATAATTATGCCCTTAGGGTCAGTACAGTGCACAAAATGACACCAAGGGTATTTTGGTCATTTTCCTATGGATGGATGGCAGATAAATACTCAGTCTAACATTTTAAATAATATGAGAAGCCTAGACATTAATTTTTAGGATAGAATACATATCCTAGTATATTATAAAAAATTAGGAACAGAACACAATATGGTTGTTGTGAAACTGCACTGATCGGTACCGGATTGGACTATAATTTATCCAGAAGGCTCCTTGCATGGGCATCACGACACCTAACCCTCTTAGGTGTCCCATGAGCTATCCCACATGATGTCATAATTATTCTTTTTAGAAAAAGTTAAATCCAAGATTAAATGTGAGCCCGTGGATCAAATAGTAACCAAATTAATCTTGGCCATCCATTTTAACCCAAATTTTCTATAAATACCCCCTCATTTCAGACCATGTACGGCATCCTTGAGAACCATATGGAAACTCTTGCAAAATTTCCATTCAAACAAGAAAGAAGCAACCAAAGTGAAGTAACAAGCAAGGTAATCATCTCCCTTGATCTTGAGCTTTGTTCTAGCAAGTTAGCTCATGGTTTTAAGGGGTTTTCATGCTATATTTCCCTTATGGTTACTGTTGGAAGTTCTTCTCATATATGGTTAAAATATGAGTTTTATGTTATGGATAATTTAGACAAGCTTAAACAAGCTAGAATCAAGTGGTATAAGCTTGGGAATTCAAGTATGTTTGGATTTAGGGTTTTGTGTTCTTGCTGGTACTGTACGTGGTACTGTTCATATGATGGAATTTCATGATTTTGATGCTTCCAATGAGTTTAAAATGGAAAATTGTGTGGGGATAAAGTAGGAGAACAAGTATTGGAAGCATTGGAATCAAAATGTGAATTTTTGGAAAAAGGGACATCCATTTCGGTTTGGTACTGTAGCAATTGGTATGTTTTGATTTTGGAAATTCTGATTTCATATTTGGATTCTACATGAAAAATTATGGGGAAATGAACCATGAGAATTTATTTTGGAAAGGTGGAGGTAGGAAACATAAATTAGAGAAAGAAAGGGAGCTAGTGAAAACCTAGTCTTGGATTTGGTTTCAAGTTGAGTTGTAACTTGATATTATGTTATAATGGCTAGGTTTTGACATTTGTGAAGGAAGGAAAGCACTTAAAGAAGGTCTTGACCAAGATAGCTAAGAGGTAGCAAGGATACCTAACTATAACTCATGTTTGTTTAATTGTTTTGCTTGCTTGTTGATTATGGTGTTTGGTTGAGCTTAAGCTAATGTCATCATGTTATGATGAAGTATGAATGATTGCAACTCCTTGCAAGTTATGTCATGACAATATGCATGTTAGAGTTTGCTTATGTACCATTATTAAGTAGCTCCCATCTCATTATAACATGTTAAGCATACAATTATCCATGCATGATATTATAGTTTATGTAACTTGCTATTGGGATTTCCATGAAATCTCATTCCTTCCACATGCATAACTATGTTTTAGGTGCTGGATCATTTCAAGGTAAGAGATTAAATATTGATGAATAAGTTTGTACAATAAGTTACATGACTTACATGACACTATGGGATGATATGCTAGTATGCATAGTGTATGTTTCTGTAATCCTGTTTTGAGGCCGTGGTGATGTGACAATGTTTATGATGTTTAAATGAACGATTTTTAGACTGAAACTTGGCATGATTAAATTTAAGATACATAGATTTAAATGAACACCAAGAACGCCTCATTTGGATAAGTATCCGAATTGTTATGATTTTCCAAAGTTGGAAGTAAGATCTGGAATTGAGATAAAATGAGTGCTGAGAGGCAGTGATGTTCATGCAACGATTTCATATACCAATGAATGAGTTTTTCTATGAAATTTTATGAGCTTAAAGATAACGTCTAGATATTCAGATCCATAGGTAACACAGTTCATTTGGATAAGTAACCAAAGAGAAATGAATTTTTGAAGTTAAGCAAAGAAACTGGAACTTCCAGATTTTACCAAATGAACAGTGATTTTAAACGATTAAACTAATTTCATTGGGACAAGAAAACCTCAGTTTCATATTTGTCCTTCAAATATAAGTGAACAGTAAAAGTGAACAGTATCCAAGAGTAAATCTTTTGGAAATGGATATTTTCAAAGCAAATGATCATGTAATTGGTTCCAATCACTTCTAATAAAGTATAATTGAGGTTAAAAGTAAGGATGTGACAATATAAATTAGTATAGACAAACACTGGTACTTATCTATGTTCTAGGACTGAGGCAGCATATCTCACCATGAGTTAGGTGATAACCATTCATTTGTACAAAAACCCTACAGCACTTGACACAAAAGTGAGGCACTCGAACTTGACTGGTATTTATTACATTTTGAACAGGTTACAAAATTCAATCACTTACCCTTGATGCTTGGCACCATCACATTGACTTGTGCACATATTAAACACAACTTTCTTGTCTACTTCAATTTTCCTCTTCTTCCCAACCTTAGCCTTTGATTCAACATAATAAGGCGATATAACAATAGGTTTCTTTTACCTCTGGATCTTCTCAATTGTGTTTGCCCCTGCTGATCCTGTTCAACTTTATCCTTACCTTCCTCAACACTCGTGACATCACCACCTTACTCCTCATCATTTTCTCATCCTTTTACTTCAACTTCACCACCACCTTCTATACCTCCTCATTATTCCAATAAATAATAGCATCCCTGATCTTAGAGGCTTTTTGTTGGCCAAGTGGAAATATTTGTGGGCAATAAATTTGCTTATGACGCTATGCACATGTTAAAACTAGTTTTTAACAGATCGACCATTAATTGTTTTTACACACATAAATAAAAAGATGCAACAATAGATCAGTATAAATCTACACAGATGCCGATTGGGCAGGATCACAAGAAGATGTCAATCTACCTCAGGCTATTGCATATTTGTGTGGAGAAATCTTGTCACTTGGCAAAGTTAGAAATAAAAAGTAGTGGCTAAAATTAATTCAGAATCAGAATTGTGAGCTCTAGCTCAAGGAATCATAGAAGGGTTGTGGTTAACAAGAGTTATAGAAGAAGTCTATTTGAAGATAAATGCTCTATTGAAGCTATTTGTGACAACAAGGCCACTATAAACATGGCCTTAAATCTATCCAACATAGTAAAACGAAACATGTGGAGGTGGACAGATACTTTATTCATGATAAAGTATAAGATGGGTTTATTTGTCTCACCTACATACTACAAGGTTATAAACTGCAGATATTCTTACAAAGGGACTACCTAAAGAAATGTTTGAGCGATTGTAGGCAAGTTGGATATGGTCAATATTTATGATCTAACTTGAGAGGGAGTGTGGTATTATTCAAATATTCTAATATTGGTATTACTAATATAATAATATTAGGATATTATAGTTTGAGATATTATTGTTATTATTAGAATCAGATCAAATTTGATTTAGGTGTAGTTATGAGAGATTTGATTTTGCATAGCTAAAATCTTGGTGTATCTCATATGATCCCTAAGAATTGTGTATATATTTGATTCATATGCCAAAGGAATAATCATTGGACATTTAAATCAATCAAAGTTCTAGAATAAATCATGCAACTAATTTCTATCTCTTCTTCATGCCTCTTCATCTTCTCCTTCATGTGAATTTCCTGTTGTGGTGGTGACATGGGGGTTAAGATTTTAGGAAAAATATCAGTAGTAAACAGAAATAATACAATGTATGCAACTATATGCTTGATGTTAATATGTGTGCATGATCATGCTTTCATAATGATATCTTACATACTTCCATGTCTCTTACTTACAACATATGGCCATAGCATAAAAAGAAAAAAAGTATCACTTAATCATACATGTTTCACATCATCAAAGTAAGTAAACATCACATAAAACATCTAAACAACATAAGCATACAAGTAGGAAAGTTCACTACCTCTTAATCCTTACTTTCCTTATCCTTTACATCTTTCTTTCTACTTCTCTTTGATGTGTGACTTCCCTCTTTGAGCACACAAACCAAATCCTAACATTGCATTACCATTAACTTATTACAATTCAACTTCCTTGAACATTGAACTTTATCTACTAAAGTAACTTTCTTTAATATTTGTTAATTAGCTTGGTATTTGAATCAATTGATGTCTTTACTTTACCCTACACAATTTGGCCTTTTAAATCCATTTATGAACTAAGAATTGCCAAATTCCAGTAGCTACACACTGTTTTGGATAGAATTGCATAATTTCCCTTTTTCTTTAAAAAATTCTCATTTTGGTTCTAATGCTTCCAATATTGTTTCTCTACTTTATCCCACACAATGTTTTAATTTTAAAACTATTGGAAGCATCAAAATTATAAAATTATAATCACTATTCGTGTGTGTGAAAAGAAAGTATTAGAGAAGATTTCCAAAAATTATAACTTTCAATTCCAATGCTTTGAAGGTTCTAAACTTATCCAATCCTACACAAAATCATTTTTTAAATTTAATCGAAGCATTATATTATTGAAATTCCATCTCCTCTTATCCAAAATAGTATTGGCACAAAGGCCTCAAGAAAGAGCAAAGTCAAGAATACCAACTCAATTCAATAACTAATCATCAAACTAGCTTGTCAAGTGTCAATTGCATGATTCTATCTTGCTTTTCTTCTTTCCTCATTTCTGTTTATATTAGGATAGCAAGTTTACCAAGAGAATATCTCACTTTTCTACCATTAAAACTTAGGTTTTATCCTTCCAAAACTTATACAAATAAGCTAGGAAGGATTACATACCTTAAACTTTGATTACCTTGATCTCTAAGTGCCTTGAATTGCCTTTTGTCATGGCTTAAGTATCCATTTGGCCATAGTTTCCCTAAGGTCAAGAGGCCACATTTTTGATCTTAAGGGAGGGTATTTATAGCCAAAACTTTGGTACCTTGGGACAAATATATTCCTCCTTCAACTAATTATTATAACTCCTTAATCTTGAATCTTATTGGTTAGTTCTTTGATTAATTAACCTTAATCACAATTACATAAATTTTGATATGATTTTAATGCAAAGAATCACATGGGATAATGCTTCTTCTTCCTCCTTGGCACTATTTAGAAGGCTTGTGGGTCCCACAAGGACACCTCACAAAACACCTAACATTATCTCTTGAATTATCTTATGTTCTTTTTTTTATAAAAAATTATCCAAATCTGACTTTAGCCCCAAGATTTGCTCTTGGGCTTATTGGGCTTGTCTAGGATGCCATATTGGGCCTCTTTTAGGTCTAATACCTAATTAGCATAAATCCCAAGGTACTTTCTTTGTGCCGATATCCTTAAATTACCTTAATTTTGAGATAAATTCTAGACACCTCTTTTATTGGTTCTAACTTTTTTAAAAATTCATTCTAATATAAAATAAATTTCTTTCAAAGTCTCATATTTTTCTAAAAAGTAGAAGTCCTGATAAAAAATTTCTACATTTTACCGGTTCTGATTTCACCTGAAATTTTATAATTAATTCTACATGACTCCTTTTTTACTTTTTTTAATTTTATAAATTATTATACTAATTATAAGAATTTACAGTCAAATTTCATTTGATTATCAGATTCATAGGATACTATAATAACCTCCTGACTTTAGAAATTAATATCAATTTATTGGGACTTCAAATCAAAATTTTGTGTTGCGTTAAACTAATTAAAATAACTTTCTCTATTTGTGGCAAAATTTGGAACTGAAATGCTTCTAGGCAATTTTTGGTATTTTCTAGCTTAACTTTTCATAATTACCATTTTGCCCTTGAACTTTTAGAAATTGTACCTTAATCCCTTAACTTTTTATAGTTACACTTAATGGCCCAAAGCTTATGTCTACTTTCATTTTGCACCATGGAAATTTTAGAGTTTTTACTTTAGTCCATGTCTTTTCCAAAATGTCTATTATGTCCTTGAAATTTTTATTAATTATAATTTAGTCCCTAGACTTTCACTAAATTTAAATTTAGCCCCTTTTGTTTTACAACTTTATATATCCTCTCTTGCTTTGGCTTCAAACTTATCTAAGTCATTATATTTTCTTCTGATTACTATCCCAATCCCTTCATAACCTCTTTCCTCTATCAATCTTATACAAATAGGAAAAAATTGGGATGTTACACACACCACTATTTTCATATATGGGACCTTCCCATACACCCATCTTTAGATCCTTGAACGTTTTGTCAATAGTGGTCATTGAGTCCCATCAACTAGCAAGCCCATGATCTTATTCACATTAGTTGGCTCTATTTCTTATGTCTCCCCTCTAATTGAAATGGTCTTTATCAGAGGGTCAAATAGACGCATAAAATCCCCACAAAAATCTTGTTGAATGTGTGGGTAGTTTATTTGCACTAACTTGTCAAACCCAATGGCCCTAAGCCTCTCTATCATTTTCTTTCTACTCTTCAACTTCTTGTAGACATCCATGAACTACTTCGGTACACATCTCGTGTAGAAGGGCACAACATATTTCTTGTCTTGGCCCAGAACTCTTAATTCCTTGGCCCCTCCTTATGTAATTATCTCTCTCATCCTCCTGCAATTTATTCCAAGCTTCCCTTAGTGATACATCTTCCTGTTTTAAGGACATCTTCTTTCCCATGTTTGGATTCTTGTACTCTTCCATAAATAGCGCATACCTTGAGAAGTTTCAACTCTTTGGTCTTCCTTCAATTTTTATCAGATTTGAAATATTTTTATCTTGCAATAACAATCACTTTCATCAATAAATAGAATTAATCTCAATCCTAGAGAATTAGAGATATTTTCCCTACAAGAGTTTTCTTTAATTCCTTACTGCTATATACATTACTATTAGTAAATATATTACTATTGATAAGAAGAACAATTATAGAAGATTTAACATCCTAATTTTCTTACGTTTTAGGGACTAAACGGTAGCATCTGGGACCACTTTTAAGGTCATTGAAGTAAAATTACACAATATGAAATTTTACTCTTACCGAGTACTGTTCACTATGTAGATTTGAAACAGGTGACCTGATTTTGAAAAATTATAACTAAATCTATAAAAATTGAAATAAAGTGGTTCAAGTTGCTACACAAAGCTAAATTAATTATCTTTCATGGAAAAATAACTTGTTAACCATACCTTTACCAATTCAATATCAGTCAACGCTCAAACTTTACTATTCATCCAACATCCTTCTCTGTTTCTAGTATTTTGGTCCCAACTTTGGAAAAATCATATCTCCATGTGTAGACATCCAAATAAGACATTCTATATATCAAATCAAAGCTTGGTATGTCTACTATTTATTGGTAAAATATCATATATTTATTCAATCATGTATTATTTATAATTATAGCTCAAAGGTTATAGCCTCACCACGAGCTTTTGTTCACAATGGCAAATTCTAGCAACCAACATTACATACATACATCATTTACATATCAATCATGCAAAATAATTCTTAAATTTTCTTCATCTCATCTATCTTGAGAAGACCTGCTGTGATTAGATTGATATGAAAGGGGTGAGATCTCTGTAGTAACGGAAACCATAAAATGTATGCAGCTATATGCTTGATGTTACTATGTGTGCACTTAATGATCATGCTTACATAATGATAACTTATATGCTTTCATGTCCCTTAATTATAACATATGGACATAGAATAAAAAGAAAGAGAGCATTGCTTAATCATATATGCTTCACATCATCAAAGTAAGTAAACATCACATAAAATATCAAAGCAACATATGCATACAAGTAGGTAAGTTCACTACCTATCAGGTAACTTTTCCTTAGTCCTTTGCCTTTGTTTTGAGGTTCCTTCTTTACATAGGTCAGATCCTATACATAGCATAATAATATCTTCATTATTACTCTATCCAATATAGCTCTACTTAACTCAAGCTTAACTTGAGGTAATACGCTTAATCTAACAATTCCCTAACTTTCTTTCTATCCACAGCTAACCTTATCAAGAGAGAGATATTTTTCTATTCTAACTATTAACTTCATAAGAAAAATTATCTAATTTATTAGAACAGGGACTAGAATAAATTACTTACCTTATTCCTAAGATTGCCAAGTCCCTAAGCTTCTTGGATTGCTCCTAACTCAGCTAGAACTCCTTATTTTTTCTTCCTTTCATTCTCTCATTCTCTTTCTCTCTCTTCTTTTCTCTTCTTTCTTGGCTCTTGGCCGTGTTGTAAAAAGGCAAGGGAGTGAGGGGTATTTATAGGTAGAGGGAGGTGGAATGGATAATCTAGATTGAATCGCGATAAATAGCTCAGATCGCTAGCTTCCTCAAGAAGCTTTGCCTACATCATGAAGATGACATCATCATCCTAGATGACTCATCAAAATGACATTACCCATGGACACCTCACATACTTAGGTGGCATAATGGTAGGGCCCTTGAGATACCTCACGAGTTGCTTTAGTGCTTCCAGAGAATTCCAGGTCTTATCCCAAAATAAACGGTTGAGATCGTGACATATGTCCTTAGTCTTTTTTCTTTCCCTAGATTAATGCCATGCGGTATCTTAGTGGGTCCCATGAGGACACCTTTCAAGCCACCTCACAGCTTTTAGACAATCCAAAGCTTTATCTGATCAATTCCCTAGTTATAACTTCAACCGGGTAATTATACTTTATTGTAAATCACTAAAATATTATTTTAATTCCACTTTGACCCACATAACTTTTAGGCTATGTTTTGGTACTTCTTGGAATACCATATTGGGTCTCTAATTAAGTTCAAGCACTCTAGTGGCTCAGTTCCTAATAAATATCCCTTATAAATTACCAAAATGCCCTTAGTTCCTCTTTAATAATTCTAGGGGCATTATTATCTTTTCACACCCTTCCAGAGTATTTCTTGACCCTGGTCAACTATCCAGATAACCTTCCTTTACTGTCTAACCTTAATCAAATGATCAAAATACCCTTTACTCATTCTTTAATTATTTTATAACATAGGGGTATTTTTGTCATTTTGCATCCTTTTCTAGATATTTATGGATACTGGCCCCTTTATCTGATGAACTGATATCATGGGCTTGGGCCTTACTTGGCATCATTATGGGCCTCTCTGTGATGTCATCTGAGCTCATTAAGCCATAACTTGCTTCCTGCTTAAATTTCACAATTAGATATCGGGAGTTCACAAACTCCAATTAAAGTTAACTAAAACGTGAATAACTTTTTCTATAGAACTCATTTTGGGGTTCTGTAAATTTCCTAACCTATGGCTTTATAGGACGCACCTTCTTATAACTTTTCACTTATATCTGAGGTATAGAAGATCTAATAAAAATTTTAGATAACTTTCATATTAACATATAAATATCATCTATCTGGAACTCCAATAAAATTTTTGTATCATGCTAGATTAACCAGCATAACTTTCTCTATCTATTGATGAATTTTGGGATTGAAATGCTTCCGGGCAGTTCTAAGCTTTTTCTAGCTCAACTTTCTATAATTACACTTAATGACCCACAACTTGATCTACTTTCATTTTTGGCCTTTGGACTTTTAGACTTTCCAGTTTAGTCCCTCTGTTTCTTCAAAATGACCATTATACCCCTAAGAACTTTCACTATTTACAATATAGTCCCTAAACTTTTATTATTTGTAGTTTAATCCTTAAACATTATCTGTATACTTTTGAGACTTTTGTTTAACAGGATCGGGTAGCCTACCTCTTTCAAGCTATATATTGGGGCTTCTATGTCTAAAAATTAGGATATGACAGTAGACAAATCTGCACTTACTGAACCTTGTTAACTATACACATTTCCCACCAAATCTTTATAGCAAATTAACATTACATCATTGCCTATTACATTAGTTACACATAAATTCTACCTAAATGCTCACTATGGCAGAGTTGAACAAGCTCTTCTAGCTGATAATAAAAAATTCTATAAAGTAAATCGAAACATAAATAAATAAGAAACTATTAAAATCCTGCATTAACTGGAGAACCAGAAATTGCCATGAATCAAATGAAGTGATCATTCAATTAAATTGAATAATTTTGAGTACTAAAAAATAAATTAACAAAGAAACGAATAAATAATTGACTTTTTGCTCTATCGACTAAAAAAGGATAGTTATTTAAAGTATGAAGATTAAATTGAAAATAACTTAATTTTGAGATTGTGTGCAAAGAAAAGGAAGAACTGCAATGAATTTATTCTTCACAAGCTTGGGTCTTTCTTCAAAATTAACTCAGAGTACAAACAACAAAGACCAACCATGCTCAAGAACAAGAGCAAGGAAACAACACATAATCACAAAATCCTAAAGTTAATTGCAAGAACCATTCACATAATTCACTTTGATGTTCATACCAAGGTCCTTATTACAAACTGACAATCCTAAAAAGCATGGAACAACATAGTTCATTCGCTTAAATGAGATTAAAGGCAAAGTAACTTATAAGGAAGAAACATCATTCCCACAGGGAGGAGAGGTGCAATGACAACAGGAAGATTAGGGGTTGGGATTTGTGAATAACGATGATGAAGGAGGAAGAAATGATGTTCGTAGACTGTGAGCAAGAAACGTTATCCTACATCTTGGGTTTCATGTAGGTGAAAAGTGAATTGGGAGGATAGGTGCTCTGTAACCATCAGATTAGGGCTTCATATTTGTGAATAGCAATGATAAAAGAGGAAGGAATAATGTTTAAAGAGAGTGATCGGCACTAGGCCTTTGGTTTCTAGTGGGGTGACGGGGGGCATGGTTATGTGTTCATTATATAGGGGAACTTATGTCTTTTCACAATTGCAAAAATTAATGTCAGGTCCCATGGGAGTTCACATTAATTATGCTATTTCATGAGACCTTTTTACAATTTAATTTCTTCTACAAGATCTAGATGCAATTCTTCCAAATTTTTTATTGAAGATTATTTTCTATAAATTTTTAAAAATACTAAAAATAAGTATCAATTAATAGCCGAAT
The DNA here is from genome assembly GCA_037074615.1 of Leucaena leucocephala. NCBI lineage: Eukaryota > Viridiplantae > Streptophyta > Magnoliopsida > Fabales > Fabaceae > Leucaena > Leucaena leucocephala. The sequence goes on from CM073527.1 coordinate 6,652,919, forward strand.
CACTAAATAGTTATTTCTCTTTATACCTTTCACCCTACTTGTCCTTTTCCCCTACCTTCACTTTCCACATGTCCCTCTCTACTTGTTCTTCATCTTTATTAACTTCCTCTTCTTCTTCAGAGAACAATAGAGAAAAAATGATAGAGAGAGATAAGGTGGCAAGAATAGGCCATAGAAGGACGGAGGACTTGCCACGCTAGATATTGAGCTCGCAATGCTTTTGAGTACCTTAGGTGAGTTCCTGACTCCATCTTCACCTCCATCTTCTCCATTTGTGTGATTTTGAGGTGATTCAACTGATTAAATTTGGGGTTGAAGTTAAATCACTTATTAAGTAAGGTATTAAACTTATGAGCAATAAATCTAGCTTAAATCATAGGTTTGGCTATTATATGTGTCTACTTTATGCTAGAGTAAGTCTTTGAAAAATAGAGGTTCAATTTGTTAAAGTCTAAAGCTATGGTTCTTTGAAATCAAGCTTGTGTTAATGTTTTGTGTTGGGTGATTTTGGTTCTTTAAAATTAGAGGTGTAGAACTGGTTTTGTGAATACGTGTTAATTATTTATTAATAGGAAGAGATTTTCGAATGGGTTTTTACTTGTTTGTTTGGTAAGTCATGATATTGGATTATGGTGTTGTGTTGATCGTTATTCACTGAGAAGTGAAATTGGATTTGGGACTCTAAAGTATGTGAGAGTAGTGTTGAATTCTTTAAGAAATAGAGTAAAGATGATTATTAATACATGAAACAAGTGCTTGGATGTTTTGGAATTGTGACGTTATTGTGTTAGGTTGTTAACTTATGATTAAAAGATTGTCAGATATGTTGGTAGAGTACTTGTGAATATGAAAGATGATTTAGAATAAGGATTTGAAGTTGGAAATTTATATAGCTTCTTGTATGATGTTTAAGAAAGGTAAATGATTACTTTAGGTAACTATTATATAACTGAACAGTTGAAGAGTTTATTTGTTATCTTATGTTTGAATGGTTAAGGTTGTAATGGGAGTGATAAATTAATAGATTATATATGCTTGAATTTTATACGTAATGGTTAAAAACTATGAAATGAAATAACTAAAAGAGGTTTTTAGTGTCTAAAAGTTAATAGTAATGTAAGAAAGTGGTTCAGTTTAGGAAGCAAATGAAAAGGGAGTTAGTGATGGAATGTTAAAGTGTAAAAGGAATAAAGGTTAGTTGGTGATATGATGGAAAGGGGAGCAATAGGTTTGTATTTTGGAAATAAGAACTGAAAAATGGCTGTTGTTTTGGGTTAGAATTTGTGGAAATAAGTTATGTGATTTTTCGTTAGCGCTCAAATTATTTATTAAATTAATCTCTATATAACATAGAGGCCAACCTATGTTATATTCTTTACGTGAAGTCAATATGAGGCTTAACTCTATATTAGACTAAGTGTGAGAAGGAGGAGTAGTATAAGAGAATTTGATTAATAATTTGTACAAAATAAAAGAGATAATAATATAAATAAAATAAGATAAAAGCAATAGTAAAACATGATATCACCAATAAGAAGAGTGATCCTAATGATTAATGCATGTCTATCATCATTTAATAATATATTAGAGTTATAACAATTATATATGTTAAGTATCTAGTACGTAAACCCTAGACAATCATCATGGTCATAATTATAACAATTATACTTAAATCTAGCATATGCTTGTGTCAATAATGATTAGTGTAGATCCACTTAGCATATGATAAATTAAACAATAAATGATTTGTTCATACATGGATATTCAACCGAAAACCCTATAATTAAACATGTAAACCCAATATGAATAATTATAAGAGAAAACCAAAGATATTAAATAAAGAATACCAAATCATAAATTGAAATAATAAATCATATGGGTTTGATCACAAAGGTGTCTCGATTGAAACCCCAGGTCCAACATATACAAATCTCAAAAATTAAATTTAGGAAATCATAAATTTACATAAAAGAAAAGATCAAAACATAATAAAATTGTTCAACTCCTACTCTAAAGCACATGAACTCAAGAAACTATATCTCTCCTCAAGAACTTAGAAGGAAAGGGATAGAATTATGAAAAAGATAAAGAAGACGATTATGATGGTGGTAGGGATTAGTGTGGTGAATGGAGAAGCCTTAGGTCCTTTATATAGCTTTTGGTAATTAGTCATATTGATGTGAGTCTCTTCACTGTTGACTCTCAAAAAGACAATAATAATATTAATTTTTCTTTAGTATCCTCATTATCTTGTATTCAAATCCAAGTTATCCCTTGATCCATGAAAATGCCATTGAAGCTTTAAAAGATCTCTAGATTATCATCTTGTCCAAATTCAATCCTAAGATATAGTACATGAATCCATTATCCATGGGGCCATATATTAAATTAAATCCTATATCCAATTGCAAGATATAAATCAAGATGAATTTATATATCTTGTGTTTCAGTTTGAAATATTTAGGAGGAAAGATTTCAAATCTTGAATCTAAGGTACCTGAAGAATATATTTGTAATATTCAAAATGGATATTAATTTGATTTTGAAAGATATAATTTGACTAATTCAAATATTAATATCATACTAATATATTAAAAGGGGATAAAATTATTTTCTCTAATTAGGATATCTAATTAGATAATAGTAATTCCCTTTTAATAAATTAATATGTGCTTTAACTATCTTATACTTCATTAATCTTAGGTGGATCCTATTACAAGTTAGTGGGTCCAATCATAATTAATTATTTTTCTCTTCTTCCTGAAATTCACAAAACATAAAAATGTCATGCATATTAGTGTGATTGAGAAAATAATAAAATAAGTAAAAACTAAAAAATATGACATCTTTAGTTATTTAATTCATCTAGTCAATTGAAGTACAAAATGAGTAAAACTTCTATAATAATGCCTATTAAATATAAGAAATTCTCTCAAATATATAGAAAACAATATAATAAAATAGGGATTTATCAATCAGGAAGGAAGAAGTGAATGATGTTGATTGTTATGTTTTTTCAAGCAACTAGCAATAGTTACTTGAAATGTTGAAAGAGATTTAAAATTTGAATATCTGCTTTAAGGATTTAGAGATTCCTAATTTTAAAGTTTTAAAAAGAAATCAAATACAATGATAAATATAGAGGGGGTTGAATTGGGTTAGGAGATAAGTATATTATACAATGGTTATATACTAAAACTTAGTACTAATATGCTTGCACAAATAATTAATATATAGGATTTCATTTATGCTTGAGCCTACCAAGAAAACGAATAAGAAGGAAAACAAGAGAAGATAAATTGGAAGAAGGTACATTAAGTAGTAACTTTTCTATCATATTTTTATGTATTTAATTATAGATGTTGGTTTATGCCATCAGATGAGATGAGTATGAATGAACATGTGATGGTTGGAGTTTATATGTGAAAGTTTGTGGAAATGCTGTTATGAGTAAGGTAAACAAGTAAGAGAATGTAGAGTTTGTCAGTACACCGTTACGAGCAGTAGAGTCATTGTAATGAGTAGTAAACATATAAGAGAATATGGAGTTTGTTAGTATGTTACTAGCAGGGTGTTGCTGTAAGAAGTGGAATGTAGAATTTAGATATGAATATAGGGAGTATGTGTATTGCTTATATGCGTATTGTATAGCACATGTTATATGGAAATTATTTATTATGATTGAAGTGGAATGATTATGTGACATGGTTTGTTTTGTATGTTTTATAGAAATTTATATATTTATATAAAAGATTGTTGTTACTATTGAGATTCTTTGAATCTCACATTTTTTTCTTTTATGATATACAGCAAGGCAAGTGGTTCACAGGGTAGTAATATAACTAGAACGTGATTAAGGTGGGAGGCTGTAATGGCAAAAGTAGTTATTCAATTATCATACTAAAATTAATTATTATTTTGATTAAGTCATGTATGGCTATGTGTAAATATGTTTGATATACATGAAGTTTTTTATATAAATTTTTTTTAAAGGAGGTTAGGCTCACCCATATATACATGAATTATGTAAAGATTATTTGGATTTAAATACCTTTATAAAGGGTAGCCTAGTCCACACACAACAACAGAGCCATCAACTTAGATGGCCGAAGGATAAAGGAATAGTTATATTATACTTATTAGTTAAACATGATTAATTAATAATGGTGGACACGAAGACATAAGGTGATGGTGGTAAAAAGTAGTATATATATTAGTTGATAAGTTTTCAGAACCTGGGTCTTAAATGTTAGTTTAAGTTTTTAAAGAGGTTTAAGAATATAAACCAAAAGTTTTAACATGAAGAAAGTTAGTTTGGGATTTCCAAATCTATTCGGAAACTCCGATTCTTTATCCAAAAGGAAGAATTTTGGGTTTATGAGAAAAGTTCTCAGATTTTTTTTTATTCCCAATGGAACTAGTCAGTTGCTCACTAGTTATTTTTGGAATATTCATCTAAGGTAATTTTCTGTAAGGTGTTTCAATTGAAGTCCCCCCTAGTAACTATAACAAAATCATTATATTCACTATCCATAAATAAAAATCTGTCATGATCAGCAAAGTTTACCGACAAAGTTATCAACAATGATCGATCAACAAAATTATTTTGGATACAAAAGCCATTAAGAAATTGGGGGAGAGTAGCAGAATAATTAAAGAATCTCCCAAAGTGGGCTATATTTATAACATTAGAGTCTTCATGTAATATAAAACTCCTCAACGCCTTTTTGCCTTCCACTTTCTGTATTATAACATCTGCATAAACACAAGAAATACCTTGGTCAGATTCAAACTTCACAGATTTTTTTCTCTTTGCATGTTAGCTTGCATGTGACTAGGAGTCTAAAAACAATAAAAACAAAACAACTAGCTTTGATTTCCTCCAAAACTACCTTACTCACAAAGACAAATAACTCTCATTATTCATCACATGAGAGAAAGTTACATAGCTAACAATAATAAGACTTAGTAAAAGTCTCATCTAAAAATATAAGAAATGCTAAGAATCATTCATGTAATAGTTTCACATCTCAGCAAAATTACGAGTAAACTTCAGTAATCCCTTAGAAGAAAGCCCGAAGATTCATGACTACGACTAGGCAACAAGTATAAGTTGGGCTGTCAAAAGAGGTAAAGAACTAGGACTATCTATGGCTTATTCCTCAAGAATATAATTTTGCTAACAATTATGGGTTGCTGGATATTATAGAACTGTTCAATATTTTATATGCAAAACAGCATATACCATATATTAATCTCTTCTTTACTTAGAGTTGCAAAGTGCCACTTCTATATGTACAAGTAGCAATAAGATTACCTTAATTTCTCTCGTAGGCAGCAATACTGAAAAGCAAGCAAAATGATACAATTACAAATATTGCTGCAATTCTTGTTTGAAATGCAAAAGATGTGAAGCATAACTTATGCAAAATTGCAAACCATAACAAAAACAACAATTGAAAGTGTAGGAATTCAAACCCACTTGTAGTTGGTTCACTTACTTCAGTTACCCATATGGCAACCCAGTACCATTATTGGACTCAGGTCTCTGGTACACAAAAAACACACTAGAAAGGAGAGAGAGAGTTGTAGTTTCTGCCCAAGAGAAGAGAGTAGACTGACCCATGCATAAAAGCTTCTGTGTATTGAAAAAAACAATATTATTTTTTTCTCCTCCTCCATTCACGCATGATCTGATAATGGAGAAGTGGGCTGGTTACCTCATAACTGTTCCCACCATCATTTTGAATAGTTTAGAATATTCAAAATAATAACCCAATTCTTTAGGTATTTTTGTTTCAGCTTCATGCACATATAGGTCTAGGCCTAACACACTAAGGGTGGATCAACACATTTTCCTATAGAAAGATAAATTGCCATCACAATGCTAAGGCTCACCATGACTAATGCTAGAGAATGCCTCAAACAAGAAAACACAGTGTCAATGCAAAGTGTGAGAAGCATAAAAAGAATAAGGCAAAGCCAATAATATTTCCCTCACTTGATCTGAACAACCCCTTCTTATAACACATTTTGCTTTTTATTCATTTGAGGCTGAATGGAGAATCTTTAAATGCTTAATTTGAATTATGAATGCTTTTGATCATAGAATTAGAATCAAAAGTCAAAGACTATTAGGATGATTGATTCCTAATCCTTATGTGTTTAAATAGATTGTAGCTTACACAAGACTAATGCCAAGGTGGCTAAAATCTTAAAATGTGTAGTCCTTTGAGATTCTTTTAGAGAAACTATCCATGAGTAGTAGTGTGATACCAAGATCCAAACCCAAGTTTCTTTTGGTTCATTCACAAAAGAACCTCTTCAAATAACCATTTAAAGTGTAAGAGTCAATGAATTAAAGGAACTTAACACATCAATATCACTAGATAACTCATTTTTTATTTATCCACCGATATCCAGTATTACAAGTAATTGACTAGTTTGATTCACGAAATGTAGGCCTACAATGGGGGAACATTGTTACCGCCTATTAATTATCATGACTATATACCAAAAGCTCATACATGATACAACTAGTTAAGCTGGAATAACCCACAACTAGTTAATCCCAGCGCTCTGTGTAGAACACAAACTTATTTTCAAACATGTTTGATGCACTATTAAAACATAGATGACTTTCCATTAAAATTCTTTATACTCCCCCTTAAGATATCTAATTAACCAATTGAACATCAAGGAGTTTTAAAAAGACAATTGTTGAATGGTTTAATTCAAAAGGTATAAACTACTGAGTAGCATGAATTTTAACACTTTTGTAAGTCTATTTTTTAACGGCAATTAAAAACTACCATTAAATATAAGCCTTTAACAACAATTTTGTCAAAATTGCCTTTAAATGTATAGACTTTAATTGCCATTTCCAGGAAAACCACCATTAGAAGTGTAAATTATAGGATCAGTTTTCCTAGAAACAACCATTATAGTATATACCATTAATGACAATTTTCACAAAAACCGCTGTTAAAAGGTTCATTTAATTTTTTTTAATGTTTCATTTAATTTTCCCTTCAATACCATCCTGCATTTACCATAATTAAGATAGACTAATTTCTAGGAAGCAAAGTATAAAGTAAGCAATACGAAAATCCAAATTAAATGGTAATAAAATAATTCAAATTCTTAATCATAAAATTAAACAAATATTGGACATCATATATATACAAAAATGGTTGAATAATTAAGGCAAGTTCATAAGTTTAGTTTTTGCCAAATAATCTATCATTGAGTCGATTAAGTCATCTTCATAACTCATGTAGTTATTGAACGATTGCAAGTTAGAAGTAATAGGTAAATATTAAATATGTGAATAAATTGAAAAATTACTAAATATTAATCACTTCATACTTCATTTAAGTAGTTGTGAGCTCTATCTCAATGATCTTGTGTATATAGCGGATTACATAATATACTCATTCAACACTGTCAGGTTGAGGTGGTACTAACAAAATAGAAAAACACAAAGCTTATTAGAGACAAACTTTATACCTAATAAATTTATGAAAACTAAAACTAATTATTTGAAAACTTACTTGACGATACATCCATGTAGGATTAGTACCAAGTGGATGGGTTTTGAAGACGTTGAAGTCTTGTACAACCCTATAACCAATTGGAAAAAAAGATATCATATAACTTAGTAAATTTTATTCTTAATAAATATATAAAGAAAAACTCACGTGTTGACGATAGATACTATATCGAGATCTAGTGGTCAAAACATTGAATCAAACTAGTCCAATGCTTACTCCAAAATATAAACAATGTAATATATGAATGTATTATAATATTTATATATTTGTGCCAAGTATAAGAGTATACTTACAATTTTAAAATAAGATGCAAAATATATCTTCCTCTTGATTTGGGTCATGATGTTGATAATGTACATCATCCTCAATTTTCTATCAGTGCCTATCTCTTAAACACTTTGCGTACACATGAACCCATATGTGTCTCCTTTTGCTTCTTCCAAGAATTTGCCATAGAAGTTGCTATTGTTCAATAGAGAAGAGTTAGAACTCGGCAAATGATAAAACAAAAAGTATTAAAATAAATTTACAACTTATAATATGGCTAACTGGTTGACAATTGAATCCACCTCTTTAAAATTCAGGAATTGCACTATGTTATTCATGTCCAAGAGAAATTTATAAAGCTCCTGTGTGGTTGAAACCCCTGATAAAAAACTAAGTACTCCCATTATTCCTTCTGCCAAAGCATGAAGAGATGCCATATTCATATATCTCAAGGATATATTATGATGAAGAGGTTTGATCTTGTCTCCTTTCTCCCACATTTTTTAGTTTTGGCTCCTTTAATGTTTTCTTCAAGGTTCGAGATGACCACTTTCTTAATTTGACCAGATGTGTTAGCAACAAAATAAACTACCTTGGAGCATCATCCAATACGTGAACCTCGTCAGTAGGGAAAGGAATTAATGTAGTTCTAAATCCTTTCTTGATACGGTTTACTATAACATTGACTCTACCATGAGGAATTATATTCTGGTGAATTGTTGTCGCACCCAGGTACACGGTAGCATGAGCAGAAGGGTTGTAGTCCCTTTGTGTGTCATCATATAGAAACCACCCTATTTGCCACAGTCCTCAGTGTGCTTAAGGTTAGGATCAGAATCAGATGGCTGGGATACAAACTTTTCCTTATTGGCACTGCCCTTCCCACTTGCCAACCTAGGAGAACTCTCAAAATATGAACAAAATTAGTCATGACAAAATGCATGTTAAACGTCCTTTGAAAAGAAGTAAATGAATATTTTCTACCTATGAACTTTGGCAAGTTGTAGGGAAGCCCATCATCTTCATGGTAGAATCTGGCATCCATAATCTAATTGAGTTTGGCTTTAAGAGCTTGTTGGTGTTAGATATCCATATTGTCGCATATCCTTTCTAACATCGCTTCATGCTTTGAAGCAAATTCATCTCGAAACTTTTGCAACTCATCTCTGGATGCTATGTCTGTAAAGGCTGCACTTATTCTTCATGAGGTGAAACCAAAAAACTCTTTTCGTATAACTCCTTTGGGGCTATCTTACTCTACCTAGGTGATTAGAGGTCCTAACAGTTGTCTCCAATATGTCCATTCCTTTTTCAAGAAAGAAAGACCCTTGGGTTGCCTATTCCTCCAGTGAATCCTACCACATATACAAGTAACTAAGTTAAATAACTGAAGAGCAAGTAATAATGTATAAATTCTTAGCATTTAAATAAATTACTTACAATCCTCTCAGCAACAGTAGCAACCTCTAGAGTATTGTATTGTCCCTTGTTAACCTTCATAGCCTTCTATTTTTCTTGGCGAGATTGGTGTTGGATAGATGAATAAGGGTCTGATACAGTAACTTGCTAATTATCTTGCAACTACTCTTGCATTATTTTGCTCTCAAGGACACTATACCCCCCGAGACATATAATAATGATACATATTCTTCTTGGCTATTTCTTATTTCCTCTTACTCATAGCCTATGAAAATGAAATGAAGTTAGATTAGTTTATTAAAATGTACATTCATTACTAACTAAATTAATTAAAATGTAAGTTTATAGCACACATCAAATCTTATAAGTAGCCTCTTCCTGCAGTTGACGAAACAATATACATGCTTCGTCACTAACATTATTGGGGTATGTGTCTTTTGGATACTCTCCTATCTTACTTCCTTGAATGTAGTCCTTTGCATGGTTGGACTTAAAGTTTCTACACAATTCATTGTATTGCTTTAAGATGTGATTCCTCATGCTTGTTGTGGTAGGAATATCAAAATTTTCCTACATTGAGGTACAAAAATCCAAATAAGATGAAGCTACAATAAGGAATAAAGATTATCAATAACTAAAGTAGATAGGTGAAACATATAATTAGAATGTACCAAAATATCCTCCTAACTCATATCCTTGTCTTTCAGGTCTAATGACTTCCAGTTGGCATACGCGATGCTAATCTTAGCACGTACTATATGGCCAATATAGCTATTAAGTAATGGTCTATTTTGATCAGTTTTCTTCATGTCATGATCAAACTCTATCAATAATTTCGTGGGATGGGTCCCCTTATCTGTCTTAAACACCTGTTTTATATAGATCGAGCATCTTCCTCTTTTCTTCCCTTATTGACTAGAACTGTCTTGACCTAAATCATCCATGCTCTATTCAAAAAAACAATAAATAAAGGTAAAAATATTACGGTCACAAGGGGAAGAATTGGGTCATGATTGTATGTTCTTAACCATATTTAATCATCATAATTTCCAACCATGGCACAAATATAAAAAGCATAGCACAAATATTATTTTATTACTTTTAACTCAGCATAAACAAATATAAAAAGCATAACACAAATATGAAGACACGACAAAGATAGAATATATATACATGCAAAGACATGACCTTTTGGCAATGTTTGGCGTAGTTTAGTTTATACAGTTAGTAAAGACATGACGTTTTTAGGTTCAAATTCAATTTATAAACTTAGTAAAGACAAAGAAAAAGAAAAAAGCAGGACAACGACATAATATATATACATGCATAGTATAAAGGGGCTAAAATGATGAGAATGTCTTGTTTTATCCTTCTCCTATATGTCATTTTTCTTTTTTTAGTAATAATATTATCACGAGTAGACTAAACATTACATATATTGATCCTTTTGTTTTTTTACAACAAAAAACAATATATATACATCAGCATAATCATTCAACAATCTAACAAAACAAAACAAAATATATAAAAGCCTCTACGTGTTTACAGAAGGGGAACTTTTCTATCGATAAAGCATACATATATTCTTTCTTTCTATGTTCAATAATACAAGGATGATCACCTATAACCATAAAAGCAAGACAATTTATCAAATGAAGAATTTAAATAGTCACTTATGACTTTAAAGGAGTGAAGGACAATAGAGGGAGGGAAGGACGATGACAACGATGATGGAGGGCATCGAAAATAAGGAACACAATAGTTTATGCCTTTCGTCCAAGTCAATGTTGCTGGGGCAGAAAATGAGACCATAAGTGGTTGTGTAAAAAGTGAATCTAAAACTAACCAAGCTTTAGATTTTTGAGATTTTGTGATATTTTTACGAGTGTTTTTTTTATAAAAATTGTAGTTATAAGTACTTTTTATGGCGATTTTAGTAAAAATCGCAGTTAAAACTATGACTTTTAATGGGAATTTTGTTAAAAACTGTCATAAAAAGTGTGACATTGCCTTTCTCTATTTTTGGCAAGACTTTTATTAGAAAATGCCATTAAAAGCTTCTTTAACTGTGGTTTCTATAAAAATTGCAGTTAAAGGTTATTTAAGTTGGGACTTATTGACTAAAATGTCGTCGTCATAATGCGGTTTTTCTTATAACTGCCATGAAGTAGTATTGTGAAAAGTATTTTTTCTAATAGTATAATTATGATTGTGTTCTTCTCAAATTAATTCTTTCATTTTCTATTATTCTATTTTCTTTTTTACTTCATTAAATAATTTGCTCTCTCTCTCTATCTCTCAACTATTGGATTAGTAAAAGCACACAACCTTTTCGTAGGTTCGACTGAATAATACTAGAAATTTGATTACTAAGATATCTTATGCTTGTGAGACATTACCAGTAACATATAAAAATCCTTTTGAAATATCATCACAAAGTAATTAACCAAACATGGATTGGCAATTATTATCATATTAATACAACATTGTAGCCATAATTTAGAACACCAGTAATATATTTTGCAAGCTTATTTTGAAAAAAGCAACACATATGTATCCACAAACAGTATAAATTACCTTATTCATTACCATAACTTTTGCAAATGCAGACACAAATTACCGTATAAGTTTTCACTTGTTTAATCCTTGTTAGTTTCCAATTGGCAAGGGAGGATGCTCTACTCATGCCTAAAGAAATTAATTGGATCAACTTTAGACTTCACCTTCACCAGCCTATAAAAGTATCCTTAAAGTACTTGAACCCCCAAGTTCTTGACCTCAAGAAGCTTGTCCTATTGAATTGGTTCACCCCCAAATCAAGGTCTCTATATTTCACATATGCTTCTCTTGGAAGCCTTGAAGCGTAAGGAGCCATGGAGTCATAGAATCGCCTAACCCAATTCATATGCTTTTCCATCTTCTTTTCTCCGTCAAACAATTGAGCAACGTACTGGGACAAGAAGATTGTTCCATTTCTATGAGGAAATGGAGTTGTGGATTCTGATATTCTATTCATTATTCCTCCATACGGAGCCCAAATCATCAAACCCTCATCATGCTGCATAAACGTTTTCCATAGGGAATTCAGAGCAGTTTAAGCAATCACTTGCCTTATAAATCAGGCATGAACTTCAAGTATCCCTTGGGAATGGCAGGTGTCCCTTGGAGAAAAATTTCTGGTGATGTCGTGTTAGGAAAACTAGCTTGGTAAAGCACAGAGATGGTCGAACTTGTTTCCAAACAACCCTTCTTCGTGACACCTAACTCTGGAAACTTTTTCATCACCAACTGGACAAGCATATCAGGCCTACCAAGGAAAAGAGCAATATGAGAACTTGGTACAGTTCTTTTACTGCAACACTAGAATTGTCAAAGAAATTATAAACAGATTCTCATCGATTGTTTGGTGCTACTTGTTGCCATTTCTAGAGAATATTGTTTGCATTTTGTTATAATGTTTTAGCAACAGTAAAAACTGTCACTATAGGTGGAACCTTAACAAGCTTGACTTTCCACCACAAAATAATCCCAAAGCTTCTACCTCCTCCAACTCTAATTTCCCAAAATAAGTCCTCTACCATGTTTACTCTATCAAGAATCTTGCCATTAGCATCCACAATTCGTGCATTGATGACGTGTCAGCAACAATTCCAAACTTTCTTTTCATTGAGTAATATGCACCTCGTGTAATGTGACCACCGATGCCAAAGCTTGTACAAATGCCAGCAGGGAAGCCATGGACGGGACTTTTCTCAGAATTTAAGTAGTAAACTTTTCCAATTGTAGCACCGGCTTGAACCCAAGTTGTGTTTTGCGCTATATCATGGATGGCATGAAGCTTGCCCAGATCTATGATCATGAATGGTTTCTCAATGAGAGAAACATAAGAAAGACCTTCATAGTCATGACCTACACTACGTACCCTCATATGGATTTCGAGCTTCTTTGTACATATGACAGCAACTTGAACATGAGAATTCTCTAATGGAGTGAATGATGAATTCAGGTTTTGCCATTGAAGGCAACAAGTACCTTAGATTTGACCTCTGGATTCAAGGATTGAAGTGAAAGAAGCATTATCAGGAGTATAAAATGTGGTGGAAAATGGGATTGGATTTTGAAAATTTGCCTCAAGACATTGAGTGAAAGGTTCTGCAACTGGGATTGAGGAAGTTGATGAAACCGAAAGTAACACAAACACACAAAACACCAACAATGGCAACCTTGGAGACCCCGTGATTTTAGTATTTCAAACTCTTGTTTTTTCAGTGCATAAAACAACATTTTAAGTTCGATTATATACACCAATTTTGAACCATAATAGTGGTGATAGATGTAAATGTAATTACGATATGACTAGTTATCTTTAAGATATAAATTTAGTGGAGGAGATATTTGGGATTTGACCCAATTTTATCATATTATTTCCTATCTATTTTAAAGAATTTATCATATTTAATAGGCATTATCATAGTAGTTGTGATTATTTTGTGTTTTAATTGATTATTTGAATTAAATTATTAAAAATGTCATTTTCTTGTATTTTCATTGATTTTATTATTTTTCTTCATTAAATTGATTTGCATGAAGGTATTTTGCTCCTTTGTATTTCAGAAAATTACAAAAGAATAAATAAATGATGACTAGGGCCCTCATTAAGTACTAACCAATTATATTATATGAGAAAGGTTAATTAATGAATTGCCAAATTGAAGGAGGAAGTTATAATATCTAATTAGAGAAAATTAAAATACCTCCAATAATATTATATTTATTGTATTATATTAATTCATTCCTTTAATATAATATTATATTATATATTATGTTATATTATATTAATTCATTATCATTTGAATTTAATCACAAGATAATAGATAAATGTGTTATCTTTTTCTATTTTCTTATTAATTGTTTTATCTCTTTTATCCTATTACTTTTTATTTGAATTGTTTATAGGATATGAGTTTCAAAAGATTATCTCTGGAGATAATGTAAAAGATGATAGTTTAAAATGATACTAAAGATAAATTGATATTATCATTATCTTTTGAAGAGCCAATTAGTGAAGAGATCCACATCAACAGGAAAGACACCAATGTCACAACCAAAAGGTATATAAAGGACTCCAAGACCCCTTAATTGAACACACTAATCACCACCATCACAATCATCCTCATATTTTCTACAATTCTATCATTTTCCTTCTAAATTCTTGAGGAGAGATATAGTGGCTTAAATTCATGTGCTTTAGAGTTAGGAGTTGAAAAAATGTATGTTTTGATCTTTTCCTTTATGCAAATTTATGATTTCCTAGATTTATATTTTAAGATTTATATATGTTGGACCTAGGGTTTTGATTGAGACACCTTTATAATCAAACACTTGTGATTTATTATTTCAATTAATGATTTGATGTTCTTTTTTAATATCTTTGGTTTCCTCTTATAATTATTAATGTTAGATTCACATGTTTAGTTATAGGGTTTTTGATCGAATATTCATGTTAGATGAACAAATAATTTATTATTTTATTTATCACATGCTAAGTGGAGCTTTTAAATAATCATTTTTGATGTAATTATATGTTAGATCTAGGTATAATTATAGCTTTTATGATTATGACCATAACGGTTATCTGGGTTTTGCATGTTAGGGACTTAGAATATATATATAATTGTTATAACTCTAATATATTATTCATCAATCATTGGGAGAGCTAGTCTTATTTGTGATTTTTTTTACTATTGCTTTTATTTTATTTTATTTTTGTTATTATCTCCTTTTACTTTCTAAAACTAATTAATCAAGTTCTCTTTTATCTCTCTTCCTTCACATACTTAGTCTAATTTAGAGTTAAATGGCGTATGACTCCACATAAAGAATACAACCTAGGTTTACCTCTATATTACATAGAGATTAATTTAGTATATAATTTGAGCGCTAACAAGCTACATCAAATTTTGGTGTTGTTGTAGGGAAGTCAGTTCTCTTGACTCCTAGATTAATAATATGTGTTTTCTTTTTCTTATTTTATTTTCTTAGTGTGTAGTAGAGTAGAGTTTAGTCTTTAGGTGTTTTACAGTTTGGTAAATTTTGGTTTGATCCTTACTGCTTTGCTGGAATTGTTTCTGACTTAAAAGAAAAATTTGAGAAAATTTATACTATAGTTTTCAATGTTTTTAACATTTTAAATAGATTTAGCTATTAGGTGTGACATATTTTTGCCAAATTCAGACGTTTGGGTCAGCTTTTCTATTTTTTCTTTTTTTATTTTTTAATTTATTAGTTATTTGTATTTTCTTTGTTTTCTTCTCTAAATTACATGATCGCTTGGTTTAATAATCATCACTAATATAATCATAATCTAACCATGCTCTCCCAGTCCTTCACATGTTATAATATTTCAAGGAATCAGGCAAGAACACAAATATACTCTATTGCACAGAACATCCATGAATCTTTTCCTGAATATTGGGATTGATTCTAATACATCTTGCACAAGTACCCGCACCACCAAATACCTGATGAATACCTCATACTATATTTTCCTAAGGGATTAAAAGAGCAGGACAAAAAATAATATATGGTTTAGCAGGAGAAGAATTGTTGGATATAATTGTAGACAAAGCTTGGGGATTTTTTAGACCATTTGTCATGAGTAACTAACAATATATGACACAATTGTCAACTCAACTATATCATGAATCACCCTTCCCACCACATAAACCCCACTTAGAGCCTTCATTTACCCTATATGTGTCACCTTATCAACCCCCAACCCAACCATACAAACCATATGGTGAATCTCAATTTAGTATATATTCCTTTTTTTCTTTCTATTTCCAATGAGGAACAGATACAATTTCTAAAAAAAACTATATGATATCTTGGTATTACAATACACTACATTACTTATTAAAGCAGAGGTGTTTGGAAGGTTTAAAGAATTGGCGGAACATAAGAACTCTATAGATAAGCTTTTGAGAGACATAGCCTAGATTGAATCTAAAGGAAAAGAAGGAGTCTCATGTACTCAATATTCATGTGAGAAGTAAATAACAACTTCATACAAAGCCTCAAACAATCATTAACAAATGTGCTATCCTTGAAGAAGTCATATTCTTGAAGAACAAACACCAGAGTAGTCATATTCTCTCTTTGGTAATATAGCTCATATCCTTGAAGAAGTCGACTCTAATGGTAGTACCTTAAATAAATATGCTACTTGCAATACTTCTACCTCTTTATGTGATAATAATAATATGCTTGATCATTTTCTCTTCCTAGCATTCCTAGTACTACATGTGTATCCTCTTATACTAGTGACAGTATTGAACATGTTGTGAACATTGAGCTTTGCTTGAGATCTAATATTGACTTATCATGTAATGAGAACTTGCTTGGATTTCCTTTGGGACAATAAAGTTCTTAAAGGAAATGCTAATAATGATACCTCACATACATCCTTTCTATATACATGTAGTGATGGTTCACTTTGCATGAATTGTATTGAATTATATAAAAAGCTAGCCACGTTGTATGAACTTGATGGAGTTGATAATGATGGCATTCCTCTAATTTCTAATAGTCCTATAAGCTTAAGGAATATGTTTTTGTTGTATTTCTAGGACCCAAGGAATCACATGATGAAGTAAAAGCTACTACAACAATCGAGGAAGTTACTATAGCACTATAGAATGCCAGAACAAAGAAAAGGAGGCATAAGACAAAGTATAAAAACCATTGCAAATCATGCCTACCATTTAGGAGGATGAAAATGAAGGTGTTGGTAAGGATAAGATATAATCATGTGCTTTGCCACGCAAAAAAGAAATAATCATTTATGATTATATTTCAATTTCTCATATTAAAGTCAAGACTCTTACTGAAAGGAGTCTTATTAATTTTATTGGATGCGATAATGATAAGTCCCTACTTTTATAATATTATTTCCTATCTATTTTAGGAAATATATAATGTTTAATAGCATTATTGTAGTAGTTGTGGCTATTTTTTCGTTTTAATTGATTATATAAATTAAATGATTAAAAATAACATTTTTGTGTTTTTATTGATTTTATTATTTCTCTTGATTAAATGATTTGCATAAAGGTATTTTGCTTTTATGTACTTCAGAAAATTAGAAAAAAATAAATAAATGATGACTATGACCTACATCAACTACTATAAAATTTTAGTATGTTCTTCAGATATGAAGTGTGAACAGGGAAGAAGATGCAAACATCGTAGTAAGAAGAATGCTCAACTTATTAGAGTATTGAAATTTGCTTCAGCTATCTTACCCACTAGAATCCTCATCACTACAATGGTTTTTCACTATTAGAAGCAGAGAGCAACCCAACTTTTAAGCACGAATAGAGCACTTGATATTTTGAATGTTGAAAATAACAGTGGAAAATCAACAAAGATTTTCACCATCAAAGATATCACAAAAGACACCAAAAACTTCTCCAAACATAACCTCCTTGGTTCTAGCGGCTTCAATGAGGTCTTCATAGGCATCCTTACCAACAACACTCTCACCGCCATCAAGCACGCCAAGCTCAGTACACATGAGCCATTGACCAAATCCTCAATGAGGTTTGAATCCTCTGCTAACTTAACCACTATTACCTTGTAACCTCCTAAGTTGTTGCATCAAGCTTCACAATGAAACCTTCCTCGTCTACAAGTGTGTCCCCAACGGAACACTCTTTGACCACCTCCACAACACCAATCACCACCATCACAATCATCTTTTTAATGTTTTCCACAATTCCATCCCTTTAATTATGAGTCTTGAGGAAAGATGTAATGGATTGAGTTTATGTGCTTTAGAGTAGGAGTTGAATAATTTTATGAGTTGATCTTTTATCTTTATGCAAGTTGATGATTTCGTAGGTTTATTTTATGAGATATGTATATGTTGGACCTAGGGTCTCGGTTAAGACACTTGTGTAATCAAACTCTTGTGATTTATTATTTTAATTTATGATTTGTTATTCTTTATTTAATATCTTTTATTTTCTCTTGTAATTATTCACATTGGATTCACATGTTTATTTATACGGTCTTCAATCAAATATCTATGTTAGATAAACAAATCATTTATTATTTAATTTATCATATGCTAAGATTTTCACTAATCATTCTTGATACAATCGTATGTTAGATCTAGTTATAATTGTAGATTATTTGATTATGACCATGGTAGTTGTCTTAAGTTCTGCATGATATGGATTTAGCATATATAATTGTTATAACTCTAATATATTATTGAACAATGATAGCCACAAATCAATCCTTAGGAGTACTCTTCTTATTGTTGATATTCTTTCATACTATTCCTTTTATTTTAGTTTTGTTATTTTAGCCTTTTACTTTCTAAAAATATTAATCAAATTCTATTATACTATCCTCCTTCTCACACCTAGTCTAATCTTGAGTTAAGCCACACATTGACTCCATCTTGAAATTGACCTAGGGTTAGCTCTGATACACATGGGTTAACACTAGTAATTAATTTGAGCGCTAATGACAAGCGACAACAAAGAAATACTCATGTTCTTATATATCTTATAGAATTCTCACATCTATTGTCTTGATTACTAACCTTACACTCTTGAAAGCTTTCCACAGTTTCAAGTATTTTGTTCTTATTCCATATTTAGAGATGGAAAAGGTGCTACTTATGATATGTTGAATCTCTTGCAAGTACCTCACTTAGAAGAATTGTATGGAAATCATTATATTCCCTATATTGTGGTGCCTCCACAAATTGACCCTAAGCCACCATCCTAAGCAACTAGAAAAATATGTGTAGAAAAAGCACACTTACATGAGAGCATATTCCTCATCACAAATGAAAATTTCAATTTCAAAACACTCAAGTGGCATAAAGGCACTAGGTTGTCTCTTTCCTTATCTTATCATTCTATATATTCTAAGCTCTATTGTTTGAAATAAGTGTGGGAAGGGACAATCCCAGTAGTAAAAGGTATAACAATTTATATTTATTGCTTTATGTCTTTTAACAATTTTTTAGAATATGTTGCATTTTAATGATTTATTAGTTTTATGTTAGTTTTTCTTTGAATAAATCTCCCCTTTAGCACATGATCTTTTAGCCTTCTTCCCTTCTCCCTTTCTTATATGCTTTAGTGCAGCTTTGATGACAATGCATAGTTTAAGTGTGGGCGAGGGAATGAATTTGATTGACTATTTGATTGAGATCTTAAAAATGCCTATTTTTTTAAAACAATATTCCACACTTTACTTCTAAGCACTCTTATTTTAAATTAAAATTTCATCTTGATTACACTGATACATGTATGAATATTTCAATTCTATTGTTGGTTGTGATAGTTCAACTAGTCAATATTCTGAGAGTTATCTTAGAAACACATAATGTAATTAATTGAGAACAGTTGAAGTCTTCAGTTAGACTCTATGAACAGGAATAAAGAGAGATAACCCTATTGGAAGGATTCTCGGCCTTAAATTCCTAAATTGAATGAGTACCTCCTAAATTAGTTTCTCTTTAGAACTTATCTTAGTTCTTTTATCTGTTGTCTACATCATGAGCAACTCTTTAAAATGATTGACACCATCATATTCTAAGCCCCTCTTATTCCAAACATAAACCCATTACACATTATATCCTAGTCACCCCCTTTGAGCCCATCCTTCTCTTTTTCTATCAGTTTTATAGAAAGTCATATAACCATGAACATATTTTTGAAATAATTATCCATTTCAAAAAATATTATCATTGTGATGTTGTTCTATATCTTTTAAATACAAGGTGCCAAATATAAAAAGAATAAGAAGAGGAAAAGGATATTGCACAACAAACAAAAAAGAAAAGAAAAGAAAAGAAAGATAGTGCAAGAGAAATACAATGAAAAAAAGAAAGGAAGAAGGCACCATTATCAGCTCTTATTAGCACAATTACCACCTTTACATCTCTTATGACATGAATTTATACTATCTATTCATTATTACATGCATATACTATTTTATATTCTTCATATTTTATTCCACGTGGCATATTTCTAACATTACAAGGTTATAAAATCCTCTTAATTAAATACTATATATGTAACTTGGTGCAGAGACTTAGAACTATTACAAACCTATGGTAGGAGACTAATATAGGTAGGTTTGAGTAAAAGAACCCCAATAAAAGGTGAGATAAGTAAAATAGATATATCGTTGAGTGTACTCTCTTCTATCTTGTTTCTCTTTCTTAATTGTGTTCATAGAGATTGATTACATTGCATTTGTTATTCTGTAACTATAGCTGACTTGAAAGATTTCATTGACTAATTATCACTTTCGTTCTCAAACTTGTTTGATTCCTCTACTTGTTTTTAATTGTTTATCAGGATATTTTTCAAAGCTTTACCCAGGAGCGAAATGGTTTAAGTAAGGGAAATTTGATTAATCCTTATTTTATCATATTATATCCTACCCATTTTAGGGAATTTACCATATTTAATAGGTATTATTGTAGTAGTTATGGCTATTTTGTGTTTTAATTGATTATATGAATTAAATGATTAAAAATGCTATTTTCTTATATTTTTATTGATTTTATTATTTCTCTTGATTAAATTGATTTGAATGAAGGTATTTTGTTTGTATGTATTTTAGGAAATTAGAAAAAAAATTATGGCTAAGGCCCATATCAACTACTACATAATTATATTATATGAGAAAGGTTAATTGATGAATTGCCAAATTGAAGGAAGAAATTATAATATCTAATTAGAGAAAATCAAAATACCTACAATAATATTATATTATATTAGTATTATGTTATATTATATTAATTCAATATCATTTGAATTAATGCAAAGATAATTTCTCAATATCTTACATTTGAATTTAATCAAAGGATAATAGTTAAATGTATTATTTTTTCCTATTTGGTTATTAATTATTTTATCTCTTTTATCCTATTACTTTTTATTTGAATTGTTTATAGGGTATTTGAATTAAGAAAGATTATCTGTTGAGATATTGAAAAAATAACAACTTGGAAGGATACTAAAGATAAATGGAGATAGTCATTGCCATTTGGAGAGCCAATCAATGACCCTAAGACTCCTCAATTAAGCATACCAATCACCACCATCACAATCATTTTCTTCATCTTTTATACAATTCTATCATTTTCCTTCTAAGTTCTTGAGGAGAGATGTAGTTATTTGCATTCCTATTCTTTAGAGTTAGAGTTGAACAATTTTATATTTTGAACTTTTCCTTTATGCAAATTTATGATTTCCTAGATTTAGGTTTTGATATTTGTATATGTTGGACCTAGGGTTTTGTAACATCCTTACTTTCATACATCTTAGTGACCATTCAGTAGCACTTAGAACCATTTAAAAGACCTTGGAAGTCCATTAGCCAAATCTGGAATTTTACTCTTTCTCAAGTTACTGTTCATATGGTATTCCAGATTATGCAATGAACTTCAAAAAATGATAATTAATTCTAAAAATATTGAAATGAAGTGTTTAAAAAGATTTGTGAAGATAACATCTTGAAATTTAAGGAAAAAATCATTTCCAGACTAAATGATTAGCCAATTAATACAGTTTATTTATTGAAGTTTACTGTTCATTTGGTCAAAAACTCTGGAAACAGATTCTGGTCCCTTACTTTGGAAATTCATTTCTCTTGATATACACATCCAAATGAAACCTTCTACCTATGAACTTAAAGATCTAGATGTGTGCTACACGCTGGTAAAATTTCATGAAATAATGCCTTCATTTGCTAGGTCAAACTGAAGCCACAATAGAACTGTTTCAGGACCTACGTTTTTAACATTTCAGTTTCCTTTCTTTTACTTTCAATAATTGTTCCAGCATGCATAAGCCATCAAATAAGCTTCTCAACATTCATATACATCATGTACATATGCCATAAGTATTACAAATAGTTTCATCACATAAATGAACACCTTATATAGAATTTACATACATAGATAATTTATAGCATATATTAAGATCTCAATTACTTCCACTCCTTTCTTCTATTCTTTAGCTCTTCTCCATGTATACCTTTTCTATCATGCTTGACCTAAATTGGTTGGTTATGGGAGAGTGAGATTCTAGGGAATCTCAGTAGCAAACATTACCACTTAAATATGCAAGATGGATGCTAATGCATTATATGTAATTTCATTAAACTTTCTTTGATTAGTAACATGCCATCATGCTATATACTTTTACATAAAGTGCATGGCCATGGAAAACATGATATTCAAAATACATTCAATATCATTTACCATGTCACAACAACATTCAAATATCATATACATGTCAACATATAAGCATACCACATTAAGCATATAAAGAGATAAGTTCAGTACCTTGCACTTAAGCTTTTCTCTTGATCTTTTGCACTTGTTCCCTAGCTTTCCAACCATGAAGCCTTTATGTCAATCACTTCCCAACATCTTCTTGAATGTTTCAAGGTCCTAAACACATTCATTTTCATCACATAATTCATTAGGACTCATGAACTCTAACCATGTTCAATACTAACTTTCTTACACTCTTTATTATCATAATGTTCTCTGATCTTTACTAATCCACTTGGATCTTGAACCAATTGATGTCTTGACTTTACCTTATACAATTTCATCTTTTTAATCCATTTATGAGTTTAGAATTATGAAATTTCAGCTCCTTCATGGGCTGCTGTATAGAACCGAACGCATGCACACAATTCTTTCAAAAATTCTCATTTTGATTATAATGCTTCCTATACTTGTTTCTCCACTTGACCCACACAACTTTTCATTTTAAAACCATTGGAAGCATCAAAATTATGAAATTTCAATCACTGTTCATGCGAGTGAACAGTTACTGTGAAGGATTTCAAAGACTACAATCTTGAGATTTTAATGTTTTCAAGGTTCAAAACCTTTCCAATCCTATACAAAATCATCATATAAATTCAATGGAAGCATTAAATCATTGAAATTCCATTTTCTTCCCTCATTAACAGTGTAGACCGAACATGTTCTATATGGCAAAGTCAAGAATATCAACTTAATTCAACAACCAATCTCTTAACTAGCTTGTTTAAGCTTCAATCATATATCTCTAACTTTAATTTCTTCTTTCCCCTTTCATTTAAGGTCTTTGGGAAGCACCACCCCTTATAGAAAACTCAAATTTTCCCCCATGAAAACCCTAAGTTCAAGCTCCCAAATCAAAGTAAAATAAGCTAGGAGAGATTGCTTACCTTTGATCTCTAGCTTACTTGAACTTTGGTACCTTGAATCTTCTTTGTCTTGACTTGAGTTTCCATTTTGCAAGAGTTTGCCCAAGGGTTCATGTGCTTCACGTTTTGGTTCAGATTTGGGGGGTATTTATAGCCAAAATCCATGGAAAATCAATGGCAAAGATTGATTTGTGAACTATTTGATCTAAGGGCTCACATTTAATCTTGAATTTAACTTTTTCCAAAAAGAATAATTATGACATCATGTGGGACACCTCATGGGGATATGTGGTGCCATTTTCATGCAAGGAGGCTTCTGAAAAAATTCCAGTCCAATCCAATACCGATTGGAGCAGTTTCCCAACAACCGGACTGTTTTCTGTTCCTAATTTTTATAATATACCAGGATATGTATTCTATCATGGACATCAATGTCTAGGCTTCTCATATCATTGATAATGATATACTGAATATTTATCTACCATCCATCCCTTGAAAAATGACCAAAATACCCTTGTTATCCTTTCTTGCATTGTACTAGCCCTAAGGGCATAATTGTCATTTTATCCCTCTTTACACTGCCTCAGGGCATATATTAGCTCTAACTAATCATATTTATACTATATCCCATGTTTTTACCCTATCCAGAATGACCATAATGACCTCCATCCTTCACTGGTACAGTATGGGCGTCTAGGGGCATTTTCATAATTTTACACTTTTCCTGGACTGCTCTAGTCTCTGGCCCACTTAACTGTCCATTCACCTTAATGGGCTCATAATGGAACCATTTGGGCCTTAATATGGGCTCATTGCCTTTATGGCCCAATTCACAAGACAACTCTCCCGATCCTATTTATCAGGTATTTTATTTCGCCGTAAAATCCCATAAGGATTCTACAGGATTCCTTTTCTTACTCTGTCAATTTTATAAATTTTTACATTAAATATAGGAATTTCTTATAAAGTTTCATCTGATTCTAATGTCTGAATAATACTATAATAATTCTTCTGACTTTAAAAAATTATATTAATTAATCGGGACCTCAAATCAAAATTCTGTGTTGCGTTAAACTAATCTGATTCTAGACATTTTTGAACTATTTCGGCTCAACTTTCTCATAATTACACTTAGGTCCCTGAACTTTTGAATAATTACACTTAAACCCCTGAACTTTTGGCTATTTGCATTTAAGTCCCTTAACTTTTGAAAATTATACTTAAGGGTCCAACTTTTGTTTCTACTTTTTGCTTTTAACCTTTTCAACTTTGCGTTTTAGCCCTTCTCTTTCTTCAAGACTCATCTAATATTTATCTTTTCTTCTGATCTTCGTCATAATCCTTTCCAAACCTCTTTCCACTGTCAATATTATACAAATAGGGAAAATTAGGATATAACAGGTTTCGATTTAGACACATTTGTGATCAAATACTTATAATTTATTATTTCAATTTATGATTTAATATTCTTTATTTAATATCTTTAGTTTCCTCTTATAATTATTCATGTTAGATTTACATGTTTAGTTATAGAGTTTTCGATCGAATATCTATGTTAGATGAACATATCATTTATTATTTAATTTATCATATGCTAAGTGGAGGTTTTAAATAATCATTTTGATGCAATTATATGCTACATCTAGGTATAATGGTAGATCTTATTATTATAACCATGATGATTGTCTGGGATTTTGCATATTAGGGACTTATTATATATAATTGTTATAGCTCCGATTTATTATTGAATGATAATAGTCACACATCAATCATTGGGAGCCTTCTCCTTATTGATGATAACATTCTATCTGCACTATTCTTTTATTTTATTTTATTTTTTTTATTATCTTCTTTTACTTTCTAAAACTTATTAATCAAGTTCTCTTCTATCATTCTTCCTTCTCACGCTTAGTCTAATATAGAGTTAAGTCACACATTGACTCAACATAAATAATATGACTTAAGTTGACTTCTATAATACATAAAGATTAAGTTAGTAAATAATTTGAGTACTAGGACCAGTGACATTAGCGTTGTAGACTAATATTATATTTTAATTGACTTGGTTCGCTATATGTTACTCACAGCAATGAACTTTTTCTTTCAGTGCCTTTCCTCCTTGGTCATCCAAATTCTTTCTTTATGATAACGTAATATATAATGTATGAAAGGTTATTATATATTGCTTACTTTCTTAAAGTCTCTAACCCAAAAATTTGCTTTCATTAGTATTTACAAAATTCTTTCTTTACGACAATAACTATAGCCATACCAAAAATGCATTGTCACGAAAAGTATAAAGATCATTTACCAGAGTTATTATGTATAGTTAATTATCATAGTAAACTTCCATTATATTATTTCTGTTTGTGTTTACCAAAATCTTTCTTTGTGATAATGTAACTTATGGTATTAAGCCATTGACCAAAACAATTGTTTGACATAAAGCCATTCAAACAATTGTGTATATTGTGCAATATTCTGGGTGAAAAGTTATATTTTATGGTCAAATTTTAATCCTTTTAGGGTAAATGGTATTAATAAGTATCCCTATCTTGTTTACATTAATTTTCATAGTTCATATATGTGTTTTCTTCTACAATATTGCATAATACTACCTCTATGACCGAGTTTATTAACTACCATTTATTTCTTATATCGAGGATATTACATATTAATAAAAAATTACGCACGACTTTGATGATTTCCTATGCATCCACAACACACGTGTTCTATAAAAAAGACGTTAATAATAATAATTTTCTTAAATATTTCTTATTTTATTTGTTTCAACTTGGCAACTTGATGATTTCCTTTTCGTCCACACAACAAATACTAATAAATTATTAGAATTTTCATTGTGTTGCACCCTAATAATCAATTGAAAATCTATAAATATATCAACATTAAAAGTTGGTTGGCCTTATGAGTTATGTACTGTTCAGCAGAAGCCGCCTAGGTCACGAACTTGTCTATTTAATATAAAAAGCGTGCTATATAAAAGATTTATTTTTTATACAGTCAGTGAAGACTTGGTCAATATATAATTGTATATATCAAATTTTAGATTTAGCCCTTGTATTTTTACGTTTTTTACTTATAGTTCCAAATTGTTTGAAATTTTTAACCGTTAACCCCGCCAGATCAAATATCATTATATATATAAAATCATTATTATATATATAAAAGCAGCACCCAAAGCAACACAGCATGTCACGTCAACGGCATTGCTTAGAGTCCTTATTTATATATCTATTTTAAGAATATTTATTTCACATAGTTATTTAATTTCCCTATTTTGAATTTAATATTTAGTAGGATTAAGATGTAAATCTCTCTTCATGGTTCCACTATTGCCATCAGACACTGATAAAGTATAATATTTCCTTATAATTTAGTATCTAATTGTGGGCTTTTGTCACTCAATATTGTATAATTAAGGCCTTATATGGAGATAAATGTGGAATAGGGACATGATGTCAATTAAGGGACTTTTTGTGCTAATTGTCATATTTTAAAGATATTTTATTTCTTAAATGATTTATCCCTTTTAGACTAGTTAAGTCTCCACTTGATTCTACTCATGCAGGTAATGAAGAGAGGCAATCATTATAGAATTGGTAATCCAATACATTTTGAACAATAAAAATGAAGTTATACCCTACTTGAATGCTCATAAGAATATGCTTAGGAACATAAACCTAAGAAAGAGCAATATGCAACTAGCTAATGAGCATAATAATTCTTTAGCTAAATGGTTCAAGCAAGACATCTTAAAGGATATCAATCATTCTGAGACAATACAAAGGCTAGTTGCAGGACTTTGTTTTGGGGTTTTGTGTTGTGAAGGATATGACATAAATATCTACTCTTTTGACACAAAAGCTCAAGATGATAAAATTACAATGCAGAACAGTAGAGAGATGGTTGTGGCTAAAACGATACATTTTGCTAGTTCAAAAGATAAATAGGCCAACATTGGCGTCAATGCCATATTATGGAGTGATTGAAGAAAATTGCGAGATTAGTTACTCTAAGTCTAAAGTATCAATCTTTAAATGTAAGTGGGTTAATAGTAATATTGTTCAAATAAATGAGAAATTTAGATTTATTTAGTCGATCTTTAGAGAGTTTGATACCTAGATGAGCCATTAATCTTAACAAGTCAAACAATTCAAGTATTTTATGTCATCAATCCAGCAAATAAATATATTTCTATTGTTCTCCAAGGTAAAAGACAAGTGATTGGGGATGATAGTGACTTAGGGTCCAACATCAACAAAACCCCACCTTTCATAACTGCTTGACCTATAACAACAGAGTTTTATTTGGAAGATGACAAAGTTAGGGATGATCATTGTGAAGGAATTTAGGTGGATATAAACTAGTAGGAAATTAGTTTATTCTTTTATAATAAATTTCCATTTAATTACTTAATTAATTGCATGATTAATATTTTTTTTGTTCTTAAATTACTTATTGTTTTGTTAACATACATGATGAAGTACATTTTTGGTTAATATTTGTTCAATAGTCTTTTACCTTCTTTAGGATTTATTATTCAATAATTTTCTTTTTATATGTATGACTTACAAAGATATAGTTTCATTAAAAGTTTACCAATTTAGATTATTCTATGACCATTTGAATTTTAAAATTGCTGACTTCATACTTTGATGCCTGAAGTTAATTAGTCCGTCTTGATTAGGATAGCATAAAATAAAACTTAAACGAAATCTTTAGAAAAATAAAATCTTTCTATGGTGGTTTTATAAAAACCTGCCAGGTAAAGTTAAAAAAAATTAAAAAAATATATTTATCATCGTGGGAAATTGATAAATTAATGGCAGTGTTTAATATAACCGTTGTTAATGTATAAACATTTAACATTGTCATTAAAAGTGAAATTTAATAGTGGTTTTATAACTGCCATTAAATGGTACATTTTCAACAGTAGTAGAATTCACACCCCTAGAAAAACCGCTGTGAAATGTCAATTTTAACTGTCATTAAAGGCATCTTTTCCACTAATGAGAATTAATTACACTTAGGGACAACTATTGAAATTAAATGCAATGAAGGACCAAGTGCAGAAAGACTGCGTTTTGTGAGGCACTTTCATATCTGACTTGAGGACTATTCGACACTTCATCTCCATCTATCACTCATCTCTCACTCTAGAACCATCACTTCAACCTTGATCTTTACCACTGTCGTTCATCTATGTCTTCCCTTCTTTGTCCAACCTTCGATCACCTCTAATTCTTTTCATATGGCAACCATCTCTATGTTAGCAATGTTCCATAATTTCAATGGCTTTGGAGATCAAAAATTTTGGTGAAACTATACCTTTAGCCAGGGGCAGAGCAGGCAGCTGTCCCTTCGAAAATAGAATTCCCCTGATACCCCTTATATACCCTTATACCTATTTTAAGTATTTTAAATTTATTTAAAAAATGGTCCAGCTGAAATTGATGAAAGAGGCCATCTGAATCTAAAAAACCCAATTAATTTTTTTTGCCAATTTCAACTTCGTATATATAAACCTAAAACCTAATTTTAAATAGCACTCACTCTCTCTCTCTCTCTTTTATCCTTCCTTTATGGGAGGCAACTACAAAAAGTGGAGAGACCAACATTCTCTAACCACACAACTAGGAAACAGAGCAAAATTAAGTAATTGTTTTAGTTTTATTTTATTATTTTGTTTAGATATAATTGTTAAATTATTTTTGTTCTACCTTGATTGATAAAATAATAAATTATTTTAGGTATGAAGAAGTTTTTGAAAGCATCCAAAAAATATTGAATCAATAATAAATTTTTCATATATTCACTAGAATTGATCATGAAAATATTTTGCAACATTTTCAAAATATACGAACTCATATGTTAAGACTGTAGATCAGAAAATCAAGAAGAAAAGAAGTTCAAGTGGAAAGTGGGAAAGAAGAAAGAATTTAGAAGATTGAAAGAGAGGGAGATAACAGAAAGCAAGTACAGTAACTGTCACTGAATTATTCCATATCCTGCCTTTATTACATCTATCATTCTGTATTTATACCCCTTGGCTCCGCAACTAAAACTAACGTCACCGGGGTCACCCCTTGTAATATCCTGACAGCAATTATTTTTTTATAACAACTACCCCTTTCAAAACAACCCTTGTCCTCAAGGGTTGGTCGCCTGGAACTTAGGAAATTGTTGCTGCAAGTTATAGAGTGAAATCTAGGAAGCTTCCTCTTTTGGATATCCCTTCCATTGCACTAACACTTCAATGATGATATGCTTTCTCTTCCTACCTATCCTCATTGTTAACACCTTTTCAAGATACTATGAATTAGGAACAGTAGGAAAATCAATGGGAGGATGTCTCTGTTTGACACTAGGATCTGGACAAAGCTTTAATAAAGATACATGAAATGTAGGATGAATCCTAGACTCAGGTGGCAATTCCAATCTATAAGCAACTGGTCCTATCCTTTCTATCACCTTGTAGGGACCATAGAATCTAGGAGCTAACTTATGGTTACTTCTGGTTGCTGCCGAGGCTTTCCTATAGGGTTGCAATTTTAAAAAAACCTACTGTCCTACTTGGAATTCCCGATCTGATCGCTTAGCATATGCCCGCTGCTTCATAGTATTAATAGATCTATATAAGTGATGCTTCAAAACAGCTAACATCCTTTCCCTTGCGGTAAAGCTTCTATCTACAACTTCAATAATAGCAGTTCTAGGAATATAAGGGAGATAGACTGGCGGTTTCTGCCCATACAACAATTTATAAGGAGTGGTCTTAGTAGAAGTGTGAAAAGTGGTATTATACTACCATTCAGTTAAAGGAACCCATTGACTCCACTGCTTAGGATTTTCCTAACACATACACCTCAAATACGACTCCAAGCAGTGATTCAGGACTTCTATCTACCCATCACTCTGAGGGTGGTAAGCTGAAGATAACTTCTGCTTGATTTGTAAAACTTTAACAAATTCCCTCCAGAAGTTACTGATAAAAATAGGATATCTATCGCTGATTATCTCAGCTGGAGCACCATAAAGCTTATAGATTTGATCAAGAAAGATCTGGGCCAACGAAGAAGCTGTGAACAGATGACACAAGCTAAGGAAGTGAGCATACTTACTTAGACGATCAATGATGACCCAAATTACTTCCTTCCTATTAGACTTAGGAAGCCCTTCTATAAAGTCCATAGATACACTCTCCCACACCTTACTTGGAATAGGAAGCGGCTGTAACAACCCTGGCGAGGCAACTGTTTCATACTTACACCTTGTACAAGTATCACACCCCTTGATATACTCCTCTACCTCCTTATGAAGATTTCTCCACCAAAAGAGACAACGAACCCTTTGGTACATAGCATTGATCCTTGAATGACCCCCTTGAGCACTGGAATGGAGCCATTCAAGGATTTGCTATTTAATAGCTACAACATCTCCTACCACAATCTTACCATTCCTTCACAACAAGACCCCATCCCAAGAGAACCTTCCTAAAGACCCACTGGCTTGCTGTTTAATGTTTGTTAAGGTAACAGCTATTACAGAGTCAGATTCCCACGAACTCTTGATTAACTCTAGCAGTTCAGGGGAAGCAGTATCAAGGGTCATTTGCAAGATTTGGGAACCATGTAGCTTGGAAAGCGCATCAGCCACATCATTTTCACTTCCTCACCTGTATTGAATCTCATAGTCATAACCCATTAACTTCGTAATCCAATACATCTGAAATGGTGTCTTTAACTTCTGTCCCAACAAATACCCAAGACTCTGTTGATCAGTTCTAATACTGAAACGGCCCCTCTCCAAGTACTGGTGCTAGTGCTCAACTGCAAGGACCACAGCTAGTAACTCCTTCTCATATATTGAGAGCTTGATATGTTGGGGTGCCAATGCCTTACTGAAAAAAGCAATTGGTTGCCCTTCTTGCATTAACATAGCACCTACTCCAGCTCCACATGCATATGTTTCTATTGCAAACTGCTTAGAAAAATATGGCAAAGTAAGTCAGGTGCTGAAACCAAAGTATCTTTTAATTTCTGGAAGGATATCCCTGCTACCTTTGACCATTGGAAGGCGTCCTTATGCGTAAGCAATGTTAAAGGTCGAGCCAATTCTCCATAATT
Source organism: Leucaena leucocephala (assembly GCA_037074615.1). NCBI lineage: Eukaryota > Viridiplantae > Streptophyta > Magnoliopsida > Fabales > Fabaceae > Leucaena > Leucaena leucocephala. The sequence continues at coordinate 6,684,549 of CM073527.1, forward strand.
CAAAATAAACCTTCTATAGTACCCAGACAAGCCAAGGAATCCCCTAAATTGCTTCACATTCTTAGGTTCTGGCCAATTTACTACTGCTTGAATCTTACTAGGATCAGTAGACACCTTTCCTACTGAAATGATGTGGCCTAAATACTCCATATTTTTAGTAGCAAAAGTACACTTATTCAATTTGACAAAATACTGGTGGTCACGCAAGATCTTAAACACCAATTCTAAATGTGAAGCATGGTCTTCCATTGATGAACTGTAGATAAGGATATCGTCAAAAAAGACCAACACAAATTTATGTAAGAAAGCTCAGAAAATGTCATTCATTGCTCCCTGAAATGTGGCAGGAGCATTGGTCAACCCAAAGGGCATGACCAACCATTCATAATGACCAGAATGGGTTTTGAAGGCTGTCTTGTGGCAGTCAGTAGGTACCATTCAGATCTGATGATATCCTAACCTTAAATCCAGCTTAGTAAACCACCTAGCTAAATGCAATTCATCCAATAAATCTTCCACCAAAGGAATTGGATACTGATTCTTAATAGTATGCTTATTAAGCTCCCTGTAATCAATGCACATTCTCTAGGATCCATCCTTGTTCTTTACCAAAACTATGGGAGCTAAAAATGGTGAAGAGCTCTCTTGTAACACCCCATTCTGCAATAGGCTCTCAACCTGCTGCTCAATAATGTCCTTCTATATTGCATAATAACAATAAGGTTTCAAATTAATGGGGTTTGTCCCTTCTTGAAGAATGATTGAATGATCATGACCAGACCTTAAAGGAGGCAACCCACACGGATCCTTAAAAACATCTCCAAATTCCAACAAAACCTTATGCACCTCATCTGGACATCCCTTTATTTCACTATGAATTATGAAACATTGGGATTCGTTTATCTCCCTCGGCCTTAGTAGCTAAACCAGAAACACCTGTTGATCCTTGTTTCCAAGAGGACTCAGCTTTACTACAGGGACCATATCAAGCGTTCGGGGACCTATGGCTTGTAGTTTGCATAACCCTTGTACCATAAATGCATCATCAACTGATCATACTCCCAATAGGCGCTCTTGATTGACCTCAGCCATTCCAACCCTAGGACAATGTCATAAGTATGTAAATCAATAACCCTAAGTGTAGCTTCAAACTCCAAACCCTGCATCTGCCACTTACACCCTTTCCAAACCCCATGAACCTTCAACCTCCGTCCTCCTGCCACTTGTACAAAGGATACAACCTCCTGCCCTCCCTTCCACCCCAATTTCTGAGCTAAACTGAGGTCCAAAATATTATGGGTACTACCATTATTAATCAACACATAAATCCCCCTTCTACCTATATTCCTTGCAATCTTCATGCTTTCCCCTGTTTCTTGACCACGAATAGCATGCAAGGAAAGCAGGGGAACCGAATCATCAGCATCCTTATCTACCAAACAAAAGGCGTTTCCATCAACTTCTTCACATGAAAAGAAATGCAGCTGCATTTTCTGCCTTTCTGCACAGCGATGGTCGCGAGAAAATTTCTCGTGACAGTAGAAACATAAGTTTCTAGCACGATAGTCTGCTTCTTCCTCTGCTGTGAGCGTTTTGAGGGGACAAACAAATCTTGTAGGATTCTTGATTTTTGGGCCCCTATCTTTATTAGATACCAGAACATCTGTAAGTCGAGAAGAAACTCCACCCCTGACTAATGCATTCTTGTAGGATGCCGACTGACTTGGAGAAGTCACAGGTCCAGACGCAAGTCTCCCACTTCTTTCCCCTCCCAACCTACTGTTCCGATGGTTAACGACAATTTCTTGAATTCTGGCTAGACGCTGAGCTTCTACCAATGACTGAGGATCAAACATTTGTACTGAATCTGCTATTTCTTCCTTCAGTGCCCCCACAAACATATCAACTAAGTACACTTTGGGAAGATCCACTCTTGTTGAAATCATATCAAAATGAATATTGAACTCGGCTAAAGACCCCGTCTGTCGAAGGTGAGTTAATTCTGACATAGGCTTTTTAAACGGGGGCCCAAAGGTTTGTGTCAACAATTTTACATATTTTGCCCATGATGGTTAGAAATCTCCCCACCGACATTCAATGGCTAACTGCCATTCAAATGAATCCCCATCCAAGTGCACTGCCGTAGCATCCACCTTCGACTCCTCGGGAATATTTTCCAACCAGAAATAACGTTCACACCTTAATATCTAGGAATGGATGTTCTTCCCATCATATCTTGGGAACTCCATTATGGGGAGCCTCACTCAACATCGGTCATCCACATGCTCTTCATTCCTTTGGTGGCCATTACACGGAGGAGCACCATGGACTATCTCGCACATTTCTTGCGTCACGGTCTGCAACTCTTGATGGAAAGAATGACCTATTAATTGCATCTCCTCCCTGAATCCCAACATTATTGCTTACAAGTCATCGACCCACGACATTTGTTGTTCCACATTTTGTAACCTATCATCCATCTTTAGGCCCACTTCTTGTCGACGGATCTGTACCATTCAAGCTGTGCCAACGTGAGCCTGAGGAAAGAGTGGCTCTGATACCACTGTTGAGACTGTATATTAGAAAATCAAGAAGAGAAGAATTTGCGATAAGAAGTTCAAGTGGAAAGAGGGAAAGAAGAAAGAATTCAGAAGATTGAAAGAGAGGGAGATAACAGAAAGCAAGTACGGTAACTGTCACTGAATTATTCCATATCCTGCCTTTATTACATCTATCATTCTTTATTTATACCCCTTGGCTCTGTAACTAAAACTAACATCACCGGGGTCACCCCTTGTAATCTCCTGACATCAATTATTTTTTTATAACATCATAGGATTCAACTTCCTCGTTTTAGTTGTTAATTATATTTTTTTCTATTCAAACTATTATATTTATAATATTTTATTTTATTTATTTATTTGATAAAAAATGTTAAAAGTTTTCCCCTTTAGTCCCAAATTTGTAGTTCCGTCACAACTAAACTCTTACCCCTTAGTGAAAGATGAAGCTAACTTGATTCAAAGCTGATAGATGTCTCACTTGTTACTTTATCTTTATTCCATCGATTACTTTAGCATATTATGATTTTTTATTTCTAGAATTGTGATCCTATATATGTGACTGAGATGTATTTGTGTTGGTATACATTTGGGCATTGAGATTTACATTGGACATTGTTGTTAGGAAAGGCTAGATATCCAAGATAGGGTGAATTGGGCGTTGTAGGATTTTAAAAACTTTGTCGAAGCTCTTTTGAAATTATTTTACAATTTGATCAATGAACTAGATAAACTTGAAAACTGTGATAAGATAATTGAAATGAGTTTCTATAAATATAAAGGGTTAAGGAAGAGAAAAATCACACAAAATAATTATCCTGCATGGTCCTTCTTTTACCTACGTCCAGTCCTTAGCTTCTCACTAAGATTTATAATACACTATCTTCCCAAGATTATAATAAGCTCTTGATAGCCTTTACAATCTCAATTTTAATGGTTAATTGAGAGCCTCCTCAATTCTAAGGTAACACCACTATCTGTTGGCAATACTCCCCCTTATAGATACAAGAACAATCCCACATTGAATCCCTAATTCTAAGTTTTTTTTTCAGATTTGGATAAGGATGATGAAATATAAAACTCTCTCAGATAGAGTAAATGATACATTATAGTACATAATATTGTCTCTCTCAATATATGATGATGGTACATAATGAAAAGCAGAGAGTTGGAGGCTTTTTCAGTCTAATGATGTTTTGGCATTTAGATGATGCATTCATAGCTCGCATTTTTTCTTTTTAATTTTGAATACTCTTATATTAATATATGAAGTTTGACACAATCAAGAGAAGTTATGGTAATAATCGTTCAGCACTTAAATTTCTTCCATCTTCTGATTATCTTTGAGTTCAAGAACAATGGTCATATTTCAATTATCATAGTCTCCTCTATTTAACTTCAACCATAGCAAATGACATATCTCCAAGAAGCTCTATGTGTATACTTTCAAATGAACCAAGTTTGACTCAACATGTCATTGTAGGTAGAAAGATATGATCAATTTAGGGAGTAAAGGTTATGGCCAAAGCTTTAATCCTATATTTCATATTATGAACAATATATCTTCCTCATATGAGACTCTTTGGCAATGAAATTAGTGTCATTGAATTGTTTTCTGAGTCTAGTTTCATATGAATCAAGTTTCACCTCAATTGGATAAGTAAATCTTGTGATATGGTTGAAATACTCAACCTATATTGATGTAAAGCAGAAGAGTTGTTAAAAATGAAGAGATTAATTGATTAGTTAATCAATTAATTCAACAAAGCAAACATATTTGAGTTGATTTATCAATCATCATCTTATCCCTTTGCTATTCCTTCACTCATTTGTTTATTCGATTAAGAGTTCGATTAATTCTTGATTCTTGAACTTGATTAGTTGAATTCATAGCCAATTAATTCATTCTTCTTCCAATGCCTTCTTCACAGTTCCTCCATATTAATCGAATCCAAATTTGATTAATTGAATTGGGGTTCAATTAATGTTCACTTTCCACAATGAACCTTAATTGATTACCCAATCTATTAATGTCTCCATGTTTTATACTTGAACTGAACTGAAATCTTGGCTTCCGATCTTAATCATGTAATAATGTTATTTAATTGAATTGTTAGTAGATAAAGACTTCATATATGAAGTGAGGATTGATGCAAAAGATTTAAGATTAAAGAGAATGAATCAAAGAATGATATGATAGTAAACCATCCCATGCTCATTTAGTTGAATTCATAGTCACTAGTTTAAGCAATGATTAAGTATATAAAGAAGTAATAATCAACTCATATTATAAACACATCAAGTTCAAATAAAGTTTAGGTGACTTTGTAAAAAAATACTGTATTAATCAATTAATTATCATTAATTTAATCAATATTTCAATTAATGTGAAAAATAAAAAATAGAGCATCACATTTATCAGCATTGTCAGCATAAATTGATAAGTTAAGTTTCTCTAAAGATTTTCAATGAATAATAATGAGAAACAAAAGTAAACTTTGGGTTTAAATCAAACATATATAATTCAAAGATAGATGCTACTGATTTCAACATAATCGAATTACTAATCCAGTAATATAAATTAATTGAAACCTTAGTCAATTAATATCTCTAGAGGAATTGATACAAAAGGTTATTCATAACATATGAATTGAATAATCAATGGATTAATGTATATTAATCGATTAACCAATCGATTAATAGAATTAATTTTAACTTACAAAAAATAGTTCTAAATACACTAATCAAACAATCAATTGATTAATGTATATTAATCGATTAATGGACTTAGTTTTTGAATTCCAGAGAGTAATGACTTTATATTAATGAAATGACCAATTGATTAATGGACACGTTAATATATTGATTGTTCAATTAATTGACATTAATCAATTGACTAATCGATTAACTAATAAAAACTGAATATAAAATATTTTGGATAAGGTATTAATTTACATTAATCGATTAATTAAATAAATCATTAAAATAATAGTATTGACACATAAGCAACTTGAATCACATTTAGATACTGAATATAACTAATAAATATTGTATTAAAAACAGTTTGTTCAAGAAATTGAATCAGATGCTACTCTAAATAAATCGAGTGTGAATATTAGGGGTGTGCACGGGACAGGACGGGACCGGGACAACCTCATCCTGGTCTGGTCCCATCTCATGGGTGTCCCTATTCCTTTCGGGATCGGGACAGGTTCAGGAATTCCCGAACCCTTTTTTAAAAATAATAAAAAAATATTCCATAATTCATTCCAAAGAAAATGATGCAACAACTTCCTCCAAATATTACTATTACTCCCTGATATAAAATTAAAATGACAAACATTCAAAGAAACAACTTGATGAAGATACAACAATATCATATAAAATTAAAATATTCCAAGGAATTAAACAAAGAAACAAACAAACACTGAAAAACCAAAGACGTGCTACTTCTTCAATTCTTCCACTTCACTTAATAGAGTTATTGCTTTGTCTGCAAAGAAATAAAAAGAGATAGAGGATAATTAAGAAATAAAACAAGGGTAAACAAATAAAATCATCTATGAAATTAAAAAATAATATGATATAACTAATATTATTTTTTGCTGCTAAAGTTTCATTGAAGTTGTCAATATCGTAGTATTTTAATTTGAATGTAGATAGAGATAACCAATTTTGGGCACAGATTAACCCTTCAACCATCTTAGGGGATAATGAACTTCTGAAGTCATCAATAACATGTCCCCTATACTAAATGCTGATTCTGAGGACACGGTAGAGACAGGCATGGCTAACACATCACATGCAATCAATGAAATGACTTTGTATTTACTAGCATTCAGTCTCCACCAATCTAAAAAATCAAGCATAAGATTATGATAGTCATCTAACTCAGCCTATAGATACCTCTCTAACTCTGCATACTTATCTGTTTGACTCTCAAAGTCAGTATGGGCAAGGAACCTTTGAATTACACAAGAACCCTCCTCATCATCAATATCAAAAGACTCTAGCTCCAAGACATCAGTGTCACAAGAACCTTGAGTTGGTAGTTGACTCTTACTTTGACTTCCACTTTGAGTTTGAAGCTGAGATGCATCATGTGCATCTGAATAATGATCATACAAGCGATACAAGACTGCGGAGACATTTTTGGACATGGTGTCACGATGTGTAGGATTAGAAAACATATCCTCAAAAGCAAACTTCAAAAACTTCATTTTATACTTGTGGTCAAGCACCACTGCAATCACCAATAAAGGATTTAAATTTTCAAACTTACCCCAATACTTGTTGTATTTGCCTTGCATACTCTTAGCCATGTGACACAACAAAGAATTTGGATTGTTTGCCCTTTTCTTCAAAAGAATAGCCACAATAATGATTTGTTGGAAGGCCAAACTTGAGGTCACATGAAGTGATCCTGAAAATTTCAAAGTAACATTGTAGAACACCTTTAAGAATGTAACAAATTCCTCAGCTTCCTTGAATGACTTGGTAGTAGGGGGCCCAATTAATTTTTTAACCTTAAAGCTTTTTGGTATTCTGTATCTAATTCCTCCATCCTTGCAAACACGCTACTAAATTTAATAGCATTCCCCAATATTACGTAAGTTGAATTCCACCTAGTTGGACAATCTATTCTCAATAGACTATTTGAATTAATCTTTATTTTCTCCACAAGCTCTTTGAATTTTGAAAACCTTGTAGGAGAAGATCTTATATATTTAACTGCATTCTGAATGGATTCAATGGAGTCATCCATTTCTTTCACACTATCTGACACAATCAAATTCATGATATGAGCATAACACCTCAAGTGCAAGAAGTCCCCATCACAGACAAGACTATTCCAATATCTAAAAACCGACTTCAAAGTTGATAATACATTGTCATTTGAAGAAGCATTATCAACTGTGATGGTAAAAAGTTTATCAATGCCCTATGACAATAAATATTTCTCAATTTCTTTTGCAACTATATCACCTTTATGGTCTTCAACTACGCAGAAATTTAAGATTCATTTTTGCAAATGCCAATCTTCATCGATCCAATGCGCAGTGAGACACATATAGTTGGCATTCTGGTTATAAGTCCATGTATCGATAGTGAGGAAAACTTGAGCTTTTGTTCTTCTGAAATAACTTTTCAAGTTGCTTGCTTCTTCAAGATACACCTTTAAGCAGTCCCTAGTAACCGTTAACCTTGATGGTATTTGAAAGTGAGGTTCTACCTTACTCATCATCTGTCTAAAACCTTCACCTTCAACAGTTTGAAAGGGAATTTCATCCAATATGATATACTTTATAACGGCTCATCTACATCGCTCTTGATTAAATAAATGATGACCAATAGTTTTAGAAGAGCCTACTGTAGAGAACATAGCTTGCCTCATCTTATTTATTCTGCTCAGATTTAGGGGGCACCTATCCAAATATTTTCACAATCCACTTGTCCCGTGGGTGACAGGATTGCAAGCAATCTTTGCCAGACAGTACTTGCACTTGGCTTTGTGATCTCTATTATTTTCATCCAAAGGAATCTTATCAAAATGCTCTCAAACAATTGATTTGAGTCTTTTTTCTGGTTTCTCATCTTCATCAACATCTTCTGCTTCTCCCTCTGTCTCTTGTACTTAACTATAGCTTCATGTTCAGTATCTTCAATCTGTTCTAAGTTCTCTTCAGTTGTAGGTGTAGTTGCCATCCTCTTGTAAAATAGGAAAAAAATTGTAGTAATTATTGATAAAAGGAAACCAAACTTATGCCATGAGGAAAATCAAGCACAGTACATGTCACTCTAGAAACAAGTGCACTTCCTTTGAAAATTGATTTCAGATCAGAGATAAGCAAGTATTTAGTGTCTCGTGGGATTTCATTTTGCACTTATTTTATTATTAACTGTATCTTTGCTACATGTCACTCCATATCAGAGACATAAATGATATTTTCTTCAATTTATCTTGCGAACTTTAATATGTGGTTAATGATTAATTGTTAGATTTGGCACAAGAAGAAACATGGCTTGACTTCATAGTAATGGTACCTCTTCATTTGCCAATATATAAAGTAGTTTGCACAGAAAGATTGAATTGGACATTGATATTCTGATAAGATGATTTCATGAGACGTGAAGAATGAAATCGCTAAGATAGGTTACAAATGTAGACTGCAGAGCATGAATTGGACATCACTTTATGGTAAAGCATATTTCATGAGACATATCAATATGCATACTCATAGTTGTGTTATATAGAAAAATAAAACAGCCACACGCATGTATCCATAATCGCACCAAAAAATTAGACAAATACTCACAAATGTTTAACTCAAATAAGATAAATAATCATCAAAATAGTTGCAGAAATTGAAGCCTAAAGGGGATTTGAAAGTGATTAACCTACCTCAAGCTTGGAATTTTGCGGAGTATAAGAGACTTAAAGGGAATTTGGAAATTGGAAGTTAATCGACGATGGTGGACAAGTAGAGTTGTGGGCTACTAGAGACAACAAGGATTGACTCAAAGAAGTGATCGAAGCTATGAGGAGAAGGCAAATAGCAGCGGCATCTAGTAAACCCTAAAGGGATTTTCAATTTTCAAGCACGGAAGACCTAAGTTGGACAGGGACTTATGATGGTTCCGTGTACCGCATGCCTGGTGAAGCCGTCGAGCTGACTTGCATTGAATGAGTTGTATGATTATATGTTGGCACTCTTTTGCTATGTTTAATGTGTCTCTTTTGATTCCATACTCCAGTAAATTTGCTTAGTTAGTTGATTAACTAGGCATATAGGATTTTCACTGGAGAAGATCCTTTCATTAGCATTTTTCTACTCATATCTCATGCAGATCATCCTAGCTATCCAATCCATCTAAGGGCTGACAGAAAGACACATCATGAACCATTTAAAATCTCATCTCAACTGTAACATCCTTACTTTTATACGTCATAGGGACCACTCAGTAGTATTTAGAACCACTTACAAGACCTTGGAAGTCCATTAGCCAAATCTGGAATTTTACTCTTTCTCGGGTTACTGTTCATATGGTATTCTAGATTACGCAACAAACTTCAAAAAATCATAATTAATTCTAGAAAACTCGAAATGAAGTGGTTCAAAAAGATTCATGAAGATAACATCTTGAAATTTAATGGAAAAATAATTTCCAGGCCAAATCATTATCCAATTAATACAGTTTATTCGTTGAAGTTTACTGTTTATTTGGTCAAAAACTCTGGAAACAGTTTCTGGTCCCTTACTTTGGAAATTCATTTCTCTTGGTATACACATCCAAATGAAACGTTCTACCTATGAACTTAAAGCTATTGATGTGTACTAAATTCTCATAAAATTTCTTGAAATAATTCCTTCATTTGCTAGGTCAGACTGAAGCCACAACAAAACTGCTTCAGGACCTAGTTTTTTACCATTTCAGTTTCCTTTCTTTCACTTTCCATAATTGTTCCAGCATACATAAATCATCTCTTTTGCTTTTTCTGAATTTATATACATCATGGGGTTATACAATAATTGTTTCATACAATCTCATCACATAAATAGATACTTTACATGGCTTTGACATACATGGAAAATGCATAGCATATCCTAACATCTTAAATACTTCACTTTTCTTCTTCCATGCTTTAACTCTTCTCCATGCATACATTATCCATCATGCTTGACCTAAATTGGTTGGTTATGGGAGAGTGAGATTCTAGGGAATCTCAGTAGCAAACATTACCACTTAAATATGCAAGATGGATGCTAATGCATGATATGTAATTTCATTAACTTTCTTTGATTAGTGACATGCCATCATGCTATATACTTTTACATAAAGTGCATGGCCATGGAAACATGTTATTCACAATACATTCAACATCATTTATCATGCCACAACATCATTCAAATAACATATACATGTCAACACATAAGCATACCACATCAAGCACATAAAGAGGTAAGTTCACTACCTTGCACTTAAGCTTTTCTCTTGACCTTTAGCCCTTGCTCCCTAGATTTCCAACCATGAAGCCTTTATGTCACTTACCAACATCTTCTTGGATGTTTCATGGTCCTAAACACATTCATATTCTTCACATAACTCATTAGGACTCATGAACTCCAACCATGTTCAAGACTAACTTTGTTACACTCTTTATTGTCATAACCTTCTCTAATTTTCACTAATCCACTTGGCTCTTGAACCAATTGATATCTTGACTTTACCCTACACAATTTCATCTTTTGAATCCATTTGTGAGCTTAGAATCATGAAATTCCAGATCCTTCATGGCCTTCTGTACAGAACTGAACATAAGCATACAATTCTTTCAACAATTCTCATTTTGATTCTAATGCTTCCCATACTTGTTTCTCCACTTTGCCCCACACAACTTTTCATTTTAAAACCATTAGAACCATCAAAATCATGAAATTCCAATCACTGTTCATGTGAGTGAACAGTAACCATAAGGAATCTCAAAGACTACAACCTTGAGATTTTAATGTTTCCAAGGTTCAAAACCTTTCCAATCCTACATAAAATCATCATACAAACTCAATGGAAGCATTAAATCATTGAAATTCAATTTCCTTCCCTCATGAACAGTGCAGACCGAACAGGGCACACAATGGCAAAGTCAAGAATATCAATTTGATTCAACAACCAACCACTTAACTAGCTTATTTAAGCTTCAATCATATGGTTCTAACTTTAATTTCTTCTTTCCCCTTTCCTTTAAGGTCTTTGGGCAGCACCACCCCTTAGAGAAAACTCAACTTTTCTCCCATCAAAACCCTAAGTTCAAGCTCCCAAATCAAAGGAAAATAAGCTAGGAGAGATTGCTTACATTTAATCTCTAGCTTGCTTGAACTTTGGAACCTTAAATCTTCTTTGTCTTGGCTTGAGTTTTCATTTTGCAATAGTTTCCCCAAGGGTCCATGAGCTTACGGTTTGGCTGCAGAATAGAGGGGTTATAGCCAAAATCCAAGAAAAATAATGGCCAAGATTGATTTGGTTACTATTTGATCTAAAGGCTCATATTTAATCTTGGATTTTACTTTTTCATAAAAGAATAATTATGACATCATGTGGGACAGCTCAAGGGACACCTCAAGGGGTTATATGGCATGCTCACCATTCCAGGAAGCTTCTAGAAAAAATCCAGTCCAATCCGGTACCGATCGGAGTAGTTTCACAACAACTGGACTGTTTTCTGTTCTGAATTTTTCTATAATATACCAGAATATGTATTCTGTCCTGGAAATCAATGTCTAGGCTTCTCATACCCTTGACATGGTTATACTAAGTATTTATCTGCCATCCATTCCTTGGGAAATGACCAAAATACCCTTGGTGTCCTTTCTTACACTATATTGACCCTAAGGGTATAATTATCATTTTACCCCTCTTTATACTGCCTCAAGGTGTATCTGGGCTCAAATAATCATATGTATACCATGTGCCACATTTTTAGCCTATCCCAGGTGACCAAAATGCCCTTCATCCATCTCTAGTATAATCTGGGCATCCAGGGGCACTTTCGTAATTTCACACTTTTTCTAGACACTAGCCCCTTCTCCTGATGGACTGGTACCCTGGGTTTTGGGCCCTTCTTGGCGTCATCATGGGTCTATATGTGAGTTCATCTAGCCTCACATACCGATAAGTTCCATTATCGGATCACGGGTGTTATCAAACTCCCATCAAAATTCATTAATATGTAAATAACTTTTTATACATAACTTCTTCCGGAGTTCTGTCAAATTCATAACATCTGACACTGTAGGGCACACTTTCCTATAATTCCTGCACATATATCTGATGTCCATATAATCTGATAAAAATTCATATAACTTTTAGACTATCAGATAATTTTCTGCTGTCTATAGCCCTAATAAAATTTCTGTATCATGCCAGATTACCCAACATGACTTCCTCTATTTACTGATGGAATATGGGACTGAAATACTTACATGCAATTCTAAGCCGTTTCTGGCTGAACTTTTCCATAATTACATTTATGTCCCTGACTTTTTGCTTAATTACATTTATGTCCCTAAACTTTTGGAAATTACCACTTTTGGCCCAACATTTATTTCTACTTTAACTTTTGGCCTTTAACCTTTTCCAATTTGTGTTTAGGTCCTTCTCTTTCTTTAAGACTTATCTAACCTTTATTATCTCGTCTAATCTTCGTCATAATCCTTTCTAAGCCTCTTTCCACTATCAGTACTATACAGATAGGGAAAATTTAGGATATGACATCAACCATATATCTCCTTATAATCCTGACTGCCCATTCAATTTTATATTATGATGTATCCTATATTAACAATATTTTTCCTCGTTGCTCACCATTGGATGCTATGAGAGAATCTTCATAACTTTCCAAACTCATCAGTTTATAGGATTTAGTTTGAATTAGAAGATTTGTTTTAATTATTGACATTTATGCTCTGATTGTAATATTTTCTCTATTCTCTCCATAATTCTAAGAATATATGAATCAAATCATAGTGATTTGATCTGATTCGAATTTTATTAATGGGATTGGGTATATGTTGGAATCTCCCTATATATGTACATTCTATTATTTATTAAAAATAAGGTGAATAAAGCATTTTTTTTCTTTTAGCAAATTTCGGTATCTCTTGTATTCTTGATGATATTAGCATTCTCACGGTTTCTCTACTTTTCAATAAAATCAAAAGTGATGATATTGTGACCTTTGTAGTTAAGGTGTTAGTTGATAGTTGTATTCTATTTACTACATTTTTCCATATACAATCAGTTAAGAGTGAATATATTAGTGATACTAAATCTACTCTACAGATGACAAGATCAGGAGAATAAAGAATGGATTCTGATAATGACAATGTCTTGGCAGATTATTTTATTTTCTGTTGCAATAAGATATTCTTTTTAGTTGTTAAGTATTTTTTTTATGTACTTAATGCTTGTGTTATGGTCCAAAAAACAATATGAATCTGATTCTTGATTAGTTTTACTCACAATAATTCAACTCACTATTAAGTTTGAAGAATATGTAATTCTCAGTACTACTATCAATAGTCTTCCTCATAAATCAGTGAAATTACATTCTAAGTCAAAAAGAATTTGACAATGATCGTGACATACATAAATACATATAATGATAATTATAATAGCCTCCATAATATCATAATTAATATAATAATCCTAGAGTTGCATAAATTATTTTCAATTCTATATGAACAATTTTTTTATTTCCTAAGCATGCATATATCATTCTAGATCATATACAAAAACATAATTTGTATAATCATATTATGAGCCTATAACATAATTGGTATAATCATATTATGAGCCTGTTTGTAGAAATTTTAGCAAAGTCTCCTCTATAAGTTGGATTTTCCAAAAATTCTACATTAGCTTATAAGTGCAATACCATGCGTGAAGCTCCACTCCACAATAACACAAATGTTCATAGCTCCCAAATAATGATCTTGGCATAAATATAGAACTTCTAAATTGTTATTTTTGTAATCAAGTTTAAAAATGGCTGGTTGAGATCTTTATCTTGTTTATTAGATGTTAATCCTAAAGGTTCTTCCTCCTGGGGTTTAGATGCAAGTTGAATATTACCGTTGCATAAGTTTATTGATGTAGTTGAATATTATCATTGGGATATTACCGTTGCATAAGTTTATTGATGTAGTTGAATATTACCGTTGGGATATTACCGTTGCATAAGTTTATTGATGTAGTTTGATAAGACGTACTTATGTTTTAAGGTTTTATACTTCATGATGAAAGTCTTGAAGAGTTTTAGGTTGGACAAAAATTGTTTAAATTTTTCTATAACATCTATTAGATTATATTTGTGTCGAGGAACATATGGTTTAATGCTTGAAGAATATGAGATTTGATTGAGAATATCCCTTAACTTAAACAAATATTTTTCTTTATCAGAATCTAGAAGTTTATTAATGATATTAGGAAGTAAATATTGTTCCTTTGAGGTACCATTAATTACATAAGAACTTTATGAGATATCATCATTTTGAATGTGTTGAATATCCCTAGAAGAACTTTAAGTTTATGATTCGGAAGTTTTAATCAAAAGATTATTTGTTCAAGAAAATATTCATCAATACACCTAATCTTAAGTTTTTTGTTTAACTTGCAATGTCTTGAAATATAACCAGGTTTTCTGCATTTGAAACAAGTGATTTTAGGTTGTTTAGGGAAGTCAACCTTTTGGTTTTGATTTAAATTATTGTTGAGTCTTCTAGGAGGTATATTCTGTTTATACATATGGTAGACCATTTTTTTTCTTATTGTGATAAGATTTCCTATGTTTTTTGTGTTATTTACAGGCTAGGAGGCCAAATTCTTCACAAAAAGTCTGCAACTTTCTACAATTTGTAGCCTCTTCTTTAGCCAGTTGATTATGGATGTTGTTATGCTGAAAAATTTTAAGAGTAGTTTTTTAAATATATAAGATCAATTGTCCATATGTCAAGTGCTCATAAGGGATTTTGCTATCATTTTGGTTTCTAAATTTATCTGTAACTTCATTATCCAAAGATGTACGTAATCCAACTAGAAAATTTTCTTTTCAAAATGGTTGATTGGCATCTTGTGAGTACTCAAGATAGAAATGTATCCCTATATCATCTGAAATCAGATAAAGTTCAACACATAAGATTTGACAAAAGTTCTACAAATCGATCTTTCCAAATAGAAGGATCTCCGATACAATGTTTAATAATTGTAAAAATTAAAACATTTACAAAATCAGGAAAGGGTTCACCATTATAAAGAATGAGTGTTCCATTTGACTTAATTTTTACAGATGAAAATATGGTTTTTTTTATATATATTAATGAGATAATTATCTTACTAGTTTTTTAGTTATGGGTTTGATATGAAGAACTTACCATTGCCATTTGTTAGAGAATTTGAAGAATGTTTGATTCGTTCTAACTATATATGTTCCATTCATAGATATTGTCAGCATTGAAAGATTTGAAATTTTGGTTTATTCATTCTTTGACCGGAATACTTGGAGGGTTGACCCCTATGATAATAAAGTTTGAAATTATATTCTTTAGTGTCGTTCATTTGAGTTTTTAGAAAGAATGTGAAAATATTCTTTCTCACGTTGGACAGAAATTGATTCTTCAACTGTTCTGATTATGTAATCAGTCTTGGAGAACTATTTTTTGTCTTGATTTTGCAAATAAAATATGTTTGTTGTGACTGGAGGCAAAGTCCAGTCATCAACATTTTGGTTTATGTTTTGAAAAGAAATTTCTTTAAAAATTCTTTTGTTTGAAAGGTTTGCTACATAGTTTGATTCAACATCGTTTGAAGAGAAGTTTGATGAAGAAGTGGAAGAGGAACTTCCACAACCATGTTTGAAAGAAAATGAACAGAATAAAGACATAACTAAAATTTGAATAACATTAAGTAAAAGAAAAAAAATTAAAATAAGCAATAAGATAAAAAAGGCTAGAAATAAAGAATATTGGAAATAAAGAGTAGATAGAAATAAAAAATTATAATAAACAAAAGTAAAAATAAAGTCCTTAATTATATTATTTGTGCACTAATTGAATTAATATGCCTTATGTTGAATTAATGCTTAATAGGGCCATAATTGTTATATTTTTATTATTTCTCCCAAACAATTATTTTTGGAATAAAAGATATTACAATATTATGATTTTATATTTTAGGAATTTAGGAGAAATCGAAATTTACAAATGACAACAAAAGACCACAGATTTATAAATAGCATATGAGGACCCATAGTCCAAACCATGAGGTTTAGCCAATTAAATTTTTTAATTGTTTCTACAACTTTAAATCACCAGGTGCTATAAAGAAACTGGAGGAACCATTCAGCTATCTATCTCCACGCGACCTTACCTTCCTTCTCCAACAGCACAACTCTACCTCCATCTCAATCACTGACACCTTCTATCTCCCATTGTCATTTCCATCATCAACACCTCCTATAAGCCATTCACACCCCTAAGCAGATACCATTCCCTCCACCTCCATCCAACTTAGCAAATTTCTATCAGGCAGAACAATGACAGCACCAAGCCTGCACACTTGTGCTGAGAGAAACCTTGCAAAAAGAGTAGAGAACACAAGCCTGTTTAGCGAAACCACCTCCAGCCATCCATTCAGCAACCTCCATCTCCACATGACCTCACCTTCATCCTCTATCGGTGGACCACACCATTCTACTCCACTCATCATTCTCCATCTCCCTACACACACATACCCACTTCCTTACATGGCACCACTGGTTGTCACCTCTATTAGATTCACACCACAGTCACCTATTCCTTCGTCCATCCATTCACTCCACAGTACCCACACACACGCTAATAACTCTCATCATCAAGATACCTTCAGTTTTTAGTCTACTCCTCGTACCCCACCTTCCATCATGGCACAAGATGACATAACACATCGAGAGAATAGTTCCAGAAGAGCAAAGTGAAAGTGAGAAGAACTGCCTAGCACAGCTCTAACAATGACTCATCGTGAACATGAGACAAAACAGAGCGAGCAAATAGTGACATGCAGTGAAAGCTTGATGGTGGCATCATTTTCCATGGCCGTCTATGGCTAGGGCATCCTAATCTTCTTATTCAATGCAAATGCATGAGTTTAGTATCTCAAAAGGGGAGTTTAAGTTACTTAATTTTCTACCATTAATTATATTATGATTCCTAGGTCTTAGGATAATTTTATAATTATTGAGAATGTTTATAATGATTTATTTATATTTATTAAGGATTATGGTAACTAGATTTCTATTTAGCATTTGTTATTGAGTTGATTCTAATTTAATTTCATTAATTTGTTTTAGGTCAAGACTTTGTATTTAGATTATTGTGAATATTTAGTGATTTTTCAAGGTAGCTTAAATTATTGGATCATTGTATCTCTTGCTGACTTTAATCCTAATTTTTATGAATTATTGAGTTATGATTGGGCATTGGATTTTAATATCATTAGTCTTATTTTATTATTCTTGTGGCAGTTAATAAATTAGAACTTTGAAAAGTATTTTGTGCCAATTCAAGGTGGCTCAGTTAGTTGTTAGATTAAAAGGTTAATTATAAATCTTGATTCATTGTTTATAGCTATCTTAACTTTGAAGCTATGATTGCCTATATTATTGAATTGAATGATTACTTTTATCATTGTTAATCACTTGCATTATCATTCCATTCACTGTTTATAATTTAATTATTTAAATTAAAAAGACCAAAAATATTTAATTCAAATTCATCTTAATTCTTTACATTTCAAATCAAACCACATTTTCTAGTTTAGGTTGCATTGCATTTAGTTACTGAGGAATTTAATTTTAGTTTTGGCTCCTCAAAAAGAGCAACCTGAGGTTGTACTATACACAATCCTTGGTTTAATTTTGAAGTAACCCTAAGGCGACACTAGATATAAGGTTGTTTCACAATTATTCCTTACTTTGGTAAGAGGTAACTACTTTTCACTTGTTTTACATGCTAATGTATTGCTTGTTAGTAGTTTTGGTTTGTTAAACTATTGGAATACTTTAGAATTATGTTAATATATATAAAAATAAAATTGTCTTGTGAAACTTGTGATTTTGAAACGTCATTCTTGGAACTTATAACATTGTGTTGGAATTTTGAGAATTGTGATTTGGAGATAATTATGGAATTTGAAATTGACCACTTGTTGAGTGTTGAGAATGATTCATATAATAGGAATTGGAGAGTAGATTGTGTTGGTTACCATCACGTGACGAGGCCTCTATTAATGCATAATAGTTATCTCTGTCGCCTCCTATATAGGGCAGGCCCTAGTGATTCTTTTCGTCCTCTTGTGGGGGATAGACCTTTCATGGATCTTTTCGTCCTCCTATGTGGGGATAAGCCTTTCATGGCTCCTTTCGTCCTCCTGTATGGTGATAGGCCTTTATGGCTCTTGGGTTGTGGTTATAGGATTGTATTTGTATCATGGCATCTAAAATTGTTTATTTACTATTAATTATGATATTATTGTATATTTGTCCCACATGGCACCTCACCAACACATATTTGTATGTATGATGAGTATGATTATTGGTTACTAAGACATTTGTCTCACCCGTGATTATTAATATCTTTCAGGTGATAGTCTCGTGCTAGAACCTCAGGGAAGGCTTCAAAAACTTGATTAGTGCTAGATTAATTGTATAGCCTACTCTTTTTGATTTATGTGTAGAATATATTGCCACATTAGGGCTTATTCTGCATCCTCTGATATGATTGTAATACTTTATTTGGATTTGATTATTAAAATGCGTCATGGGTGTTAGTTTCTATATGTTTTGATTATGTCAAAAGGTAATCAAAGAATTAAGATGTTTAATGATGTTTCTAAGTGATCAAAATTGTTTTTATTCAAATGAAGTTAAAAAGAAAAAAAGAGTTAATTGATTAGACATTTGATTAATGATACTTAATCAATTAGTTAATTGATTAATGATTTCAATTAATTAATTAGTTGTTAGATTAATGTAAAGGCATCATTCTAAGTTATAAAGGAACTTCAATTAATCCATTAGTTAATTGATTAATGAGTGAACATTAATCGATTAAGTATTTGATTAATTTCATCAGCTGCCTTCTAAAATTGAATTGATAAGTCAATTAATTGATTAGTTATTCAATTAATCATTTAAGAACAATCTACAAATAAACAACAATGACTCCATTAATCAATTGCTTAACCGATTAATTTAAATTAACAGACTAACTATTTGATTCATTTGCTTTGAAATATTCTCTAATTCAATTCTTTTAGAGATGTTAATCAACTAGGCATTCGATTAACTTATATTAATCTATTAGTTAATTAATTAACGTAAAAAATTTCAAATATATTTCCTTGTTTGAACTATAATTGATATCATCTCTTTCTGACTTATATAGGAGTGATTCAAATTAAAATGTGCTTATGCTTCTCATCATTCTTCATTATAAGTCTTTTAAGAAAATTGTATTAACAAATTACACCATATATGCTCAAATAATCTGATCGTGTAATGTTCTATTTTTTGTTCCTTTCATTAATTGAAACATTGATCGAATTAATAATAATTAATCCATTAGTTGATCAGTTACTATATTATCATTTTCTAAAAATCATTTAAAATTGTTTATAACCTTGATCTATAAGAACAACTTGATAATTAATGGTTAATACACTTACTCAATGCTTTAATTACTGACAAATCTTTTGAGGTTGAGTGTATTCAAAAAAATTTAAGAGTTTGAAAGGTTAAAGGCGGCAGCAACGGAAACTTGCTACTACTGACAAAGCATTAAATGCTTACCTACCCAAAAATGACCAACCATGCCTTCACTCCAATGTTATAAATCTGAGTCTAATGGCTACAAATGAAATAAATGTGTTTTAAGGACTCAACATTAAATGAAGAAACCAACCAACTAACGAAACAAAAACCGCTAAATTTATTATAAGTTTCTTCATACTCTATAACCTTACTTTTATTGAGCTTCAGTGTGCATCATCATATATACTCTTTAAGAAAGATTGTGAAGTTTTTCTTTCTTTATGATCTCTATTTTATTTAGTCCATCATTTTCTTGATGTCTTTTGAGTTTAAATTTTCATTAAATTTTTAAAACACCCAATTCCCCCTCTTAGGTATATCTGGCTAGAATTAACAATGGGGATATTGTTTTACATATCCATGATCGACTTTTCTAAGGTATTGATTATTCCTTTTCCATCATGGATAATGGGTTAGGAATTTAGTGAAGTATTTATATCAATGATAGTCTTCTAATATAAGTTTAATTATTTTCTGTAGTCTTCTAATATAAGTTTAATTATTTTCTATAGTCTTCTAATGTAAGTTTTATCATTTTCTATCATGGATGTCCTTTTTAAAATGAGCTAAACTCTTTTAACTTGTGCTTGAAGGGTAGTTTTGTCTTTCTCTACCATGATTATTTGGCAATTAAGAAAAGTTTTTTACAACCATGGTAGAGGTTTCTTTTAAATTTTAGTAAAGATCTTTTCTACCATGGTTAATTCTTTTAAAACTAAAGAATTCATTTATAACCATAGTTATATTTTGATTGATTTATATTGTGAATAAAATGGATCTAAGTAATTAATAGTGGTTATAATATAAGGATAATTTTACACTTGACTTGAACTACAAGAAAATATATGCATGCCTAAATAATTGTACGCTATATTGGTAAGAGGATGCAAACAAGGATATTTCTAAACAATGTAAGATATCTCATGACAAGTCGGTACGGAAGGGGGGAAAATAGAAGAAGAAACCAACAAAATTCTAAGGTATAATTTATTACAATGTGTTAATATTATGTCTCTAAATCAAAATTATTGTAATTTTTAATACATTGAATTGTTAGGTACTTTCCTTTGAAACCGATGTTACAAATAATGTATATATCATAAAAAATGGCCAAGCACATAAGGAGGCACATGATTGAGCAGAATCCAGATAGCAAGTTAAGACATCCATGAGATTCGGAGGCGTGGAAATCATTTTATGCGAAATTTCCTCAATAAGACGTGATTTAGTTATTGTTAGGTATATATATTTTATTAAATTATTTAAATAATTAACTACTAATTTTTTCTAAATATATTTAATTATAATCCTAACAACAATTTTTTAATATCTCCTCTCATGCATGATGATGATTAAGAATGACAATTTCAAGAATTTCTATCACTCATGTAATAATTTATTTTTTATATATAAATATGTACAAATCAAAATTGGTTCAATTTTTAAAAATAAAAAATTGTAATTTGTAGCAATTATGTGACCGCTAGAAATTGTTCAGACAATAAAACTAATACAAAATGCACAAAAACCACTGCAATTATCTCATCTCCAATTCTACAATCTCCAACTCAACTAACTACCTTATCAAATTAAATAAAATTCATATGATACAATCATAATTTAACTAATTATTTATCACAAAATTTTAATATATAACATGTAATATATTGCTAATTACACATATTAACATAATTATCTAATATAATCTATTTAATAGTTTCTTAGTTAATAATATTATATTTTATAGTAATAAAAAATTTTGAATTTTATTTTTTATTTATAGTGCAGTTTGTAGGGCTGTGTAAAGCCCGTAGCCCAATATGCTCACCCGAGCCTGCAATAAAAATGACTTACCCAGCCCGATAAATATAAGGCAGGGTTGAGCATTGAGTTACAAAATATAACTCATACTTTTTTCAGGTTTGACACTGGGCAGAGGGGCTACCCTACCCATAAGCATCTCTTCTTTTATTTTTTTTACTTTTCCCTCTTGATGCTACACTTGGAAGGAGAGAATATGATAGCTACTGATGATTAAATTGTCATTTTAGAAATATGAGTAGTTAAGTAGATAAGTTGTATATTTTAATATTTATAACTATATTCTTTTTTCTTTTTTTTTAACTTTGCTAATCACCATATGATTACATTACAAATTATCATTGTTTATTTTATTTTTTCATATGCTTCATCTTTGTCAATATTGGGGAGATTGATGTAAAGTTACAATTATAAACTATTTAAACTTCAAGGCTTTTTTTATATAAATGGATCTCAAAACTTTAATTATTATCTTTTTATTGTCTTATTCTTAGTAGATTATAGATATTATTTAATTCTTGAAGAAATATGAATATAGTATTATTTTAAAAATTCATAATTGCATATTTTTTTACAACATAAGCATGGGCATGCCCAGCTCAAAATGGTTAAGGCTTTTACCGGGTAGGGCTAGATATCATACTACAAAATGCAGCTTATACTTTTTTGGGACAGGGCACTGGGCGAGGGTTATCCTGCCCATGCACACCCCTAGCAGTTTGTAGCAGTTCAAAAACTGCTACAAAAATACAAAATGGTGGAAAATATTTCACAAAATTCAAATTTCGTTCACAATGGTGCCAAATTTCTAGGGGTTTCTAATCACTACAAAATATGATGCCATCATAAAATTTTTGTTTCCCCCAAAACAAAAATTTTGTGCAATAATATTTTAGAGATTCCTTTGACAGCTACAAATAATGTGTAAGTTTCAATTTCTACCTTATTATTTTCTAATGTTTTTTAATGGCTACTAATGTCATAACATTCGCCTTCTCCTACTACTTTTTTATAGCATTGAATTGAACTGCTAGAAATTCTTTTTTATTTTGACCATTATGAATAGTGATTCCTATGAACCGCTAGAAAACTATTTTATTATTGCAGTTAAAACTGCTAGACATACCACATAAAATAATTGCTATAAAATATTTATTTTTGTATAACGAGTCATAGGAGTTGCTAGAAAACTATTTTATTGTTAGGGATAAAACTGCTAGACATACCATATAAAATAACCGCTATAAAATATTTATTTTTTTATAATGAGTCATTAGTTGAAAGACCTTTGCTTTCTTTTGGCAAGACACTTCTTTTTCATAAGTCAATTCCTCCATTTCATCAAGTGTTTTATTATCTTCAACCTCCTTAATCATTATCAACTTCCACTTCGATGCTTGTAAGAGTATCACTCTTTTCCGTGCGTACCAAAGCTTTTCTTTTATGAATCTGCCACCTACATATAATATAAAATATTGAACCATAATGAGTACTAAGCAATTCTCAATTACGTTAAAAACATAAAGAAAAATATACAAGTTGAAGTAATTACTTTAGCATATGCTTGAGGTGTTGCTTCCCTAAAACCCATAAATCATAACAGAGAGCTTTTACCTGCCACACAAATCCATTCAAATTATTTGATATAAACATTCCTAGATGGGTTTTCAAATTGTAATAGAATGAATGCTTGACCACAAAAAGAATACCTCTTATGTTGTTAAGTCATCAACTTGATCATTGAAGGTTATAGAAGTGACTGTATCAAGCATTTCTAAAGGAGAATCGTATAGCTTTAGAACTGAAATAAGAAGGGTGAGGAAATGGGAGAACATTTGAAAAGCATAAACATGACAGGCACGATCGTCATAGGGACGTAAAAACCAACCCTAACCTCCTCCACCATCCGAGAACATCGGGCAGCCGTCTCCCACTATTATAAATTAAGGATAGATAAAATATATTTTATAATCTCACTGTTCCATTTTTTAAAAATTTTGAACTGTGAAAAATAGAATAGATATGTAAAATAAAATATTCTCAAATATATCTGTATATTTTTTAAAGAGAGATAATGGAAAGTTAGTTACGGAAATTTTAAGAATCTTAAATTTGGAGATGTGAGGAATAAAATAAAAATGTAAATTAAAAATTTTTCAAAATAAATGTACCAATAACAGAAAAGGACAATAGTGTAGTTGCAAAATATAAAGGGAAAAAAAGCAGATAATAATATTAGTTGCCAAATATATAAAAGTAGGATAAAAAGTAGGCCTTCCTAAAAAAATTGCCTTCTATCTATATAGTAAATGGCATAAATGAATTAGAAGGCATAATCATAAACCGTGAAATCAAAACATTAGCTATCAAAATATAGAAAGTTTGGTAAAAGCAATTTAGTAATTTTAAATTTTTAGTATATAATCATTCTAAATAATTACAATTTTTACGGTCATTCCTAATACATATCATTTATTCTAATTCCCCTAAAAATATATTATTAAATTTTAATTATGTAAACTTAGACTCCATTTTATACCAAGAAGAAATTAACGACAATAAAAATACAAAATACACACGCACGCACACACACACACACATTATATTCTTATAATTATTATACTTAATTGTAACTATTTATTTTTACTATTAATTTATATTTAGTGATATAGTAGTACAAGATATTTCTATGTTGTTTTTAAATTTCATTTTATTCTGTCAATCAAATGAAGCCTTATTTATGTATGATCCGATAGGCTATTACTTCTTTTATCCAAGAAAATATGTGTATTGATATATTATTTACTAATAAAATCCTCACATATTTTAACTGTCAACACTTCTGACTGATTAAATCGACTTTTGCTAGTTTCTACTTTCCTTTTTTTTTTTTTTTTTTGCTTTCTGTTATTGGGTTTCACGGCTACTTACTCTGATATGTTAACTGCTGGAATTTTTTTTATATTGTTTTATGTAGTTATGAATAAAATTATCTATTAAAAAATCAGGCTTTGCTTTTTTCCCCTGTATTTGTTTATTAAGAAGTATCATTAAGTTTTGAATATGTAATTTTATTCGTGTCAAGTGCTTGCTGCCGAACCAAATTCAGATGAACTCGCCAGTCCATAGGCAAGTATATGATGTTTAAATAATTTTCCCATAGCATGTAAAAAAAAAAACGATTCTCTCATGCTCAACGTTTTGGTAATTAAATTATGTATTTTGCCAATAAGAACCTCTTGAGATTCAATGCCACACAACATCTCCTCTCATAAAAAAAAGTTATGGGTTTTATACACTAAAGTGACAAAATAAAGGTGTGTATGGGGAGGGAGTTTTTAAATTGTTAAAAGAAAATAATTCTGTACCAACATTATTAGTTTTAAAGGCAAGTAAACTTTTGTTAAGGAAAGAGAACTATATATGTTCCTATTAATTTAAAAAACATAAATCAACTAAGAAATGAAGACAAACATAAATGTTTAAAGACTGGAATATGTCAAAGTCGAACTAGAAAAGCTAACGAGTTTTATAGCCTATTTGGTTCATAGAATCGGTGGGAATATAATGTAATGTAATGCAATGATGATTAGAATAGTTTGTTTGCTACAATATTAGAAATGTGATACTAAAATATGCTTTTAATTTTTACTTAAAAACTGCTAAAATTAAAAAGGAAAAAATATCCTTTCAACAAAAAGAAAAAGAAAAAGCCTCCCTCCTTCCAATGCTACTTCCTCATCCCAAATCAACTCAGAGATCTCATATTCTTCACACAAAATCAAAGATCATTTGTAACCAAAAAAAAATCAGAGATCATTCATAGAGAGCAACAATAAAAACGAGTTCTTCCAGCAAATTGAAAGAGTGAGGAAGTGGTTTTGTTTACATCAATAATTGCCTTTCACTTTCAATGCCTCTTCGTTTCTGCTATATATTTGATTTTCAAAAAATATTTCTTTTATACAAAAAAATTAGGTGTGTTCAGCACTAGTCCTCTACT
Organism: Leucaena leucocephala; assembly: GCA_037074615.1. NCBI lineage: Eukaryota > Viridiplantae > Streptophyta > Magnoliopsida > Fabales > Fabaceae > Leucaena > Leucaena leucocephala. Next base: position 6,710,335 of record CM073527.1, read on the forward strand.
AACGTTAGTACATAGCCCCAAGGGTCAAAAAATACTTATAGATAACTTACGAGATCGCCTATTAAAAGAATATTTATGAAGGTAGCAGGAATCAAACTCACATTTTTGTGGGATACGAGTTTGTTCCTTATCATTATTACAAGAACATATACCAATAGTATATCTTGATCTCTTTCTTTACATTTTTTTCATCGTCCCTATTTATTATTCAATATCTTTAATGCCGCAGTAGTTGAAGCCGATCTTGATTGATATAGACAATGTTTGTCAATGGCGTTTGAGGTTGTTGGTCTGGACAATGGTGGAGATGAAGGAAGAGGTTGGTGGGGGTCGTGGAAGAATTTCGTCAGAGTTGGTGGACAAGACGTTCCTCGGAGTTGGTATGAGAAGATGAGAAGGAAGAAAACAATAGAGACTTGGGAAGAGTGAGGGGCATATGAAGGAAAAATGGATTACAATACGTGGGAATGGGAATTACATAATTTTTTTTATGTAATCCCTATTACAGCTTTTAAGGTAATCATAAAAATTATTTCGAGTTCCAATTTAATAGTGGCTCAACTCTAATCAAACTGAAGGCACTCATTAAAACAATAGTCTATAAGAAGCCGCTAGCAAGTTTAGTCGACAGTCCAACTAGTTAAATTGTAGGTCAAGATAAATTTTCAAAATAATGACATATACAAACACATTCATATATATATAAAAGAAATATCAATCAATGAAATTAAATGTAGACAATTATGATAAAAACATTGAGCAGATGTTTTTAATTCTTGCCAATGAGTATAATTTTTTAAGAACATGCATATAAATTTATTGTAGAATAAATCTACTTCTCAATTTGTCTGAGAGTTTGATACTTGACATCCCTTCACTTCTTAATATAAAATTTAATTAAAAAATTAATCTTAATTTTAAATATAAGATATATTTCTTATATTTATCAATTATTTACTAAATTATTCTTATTGATACTCACACAACAATAATCAACTAAAGAAATAAAACAGTTAAAGAATATGCTAAAATTGTGTTAAAAAATATATTATATTAATTAATTTAATTTATTTTTATAATCTAATTAAATTAGTTAAAAGAAATCTGGATTGTATTGAGGTAAGTAGGAGTAGCATTTTGAGACTGCATTCTACTTTCTGCTTGTTAAGCAAAATATGGTTAAAAACTCCTAGTTCTGAAGAATTGGGACATGCAGGAGGGAAAAACACAGTCCCACGGAAATCTATTAATCTTACAAACAAAGCATCTCAGAAAACAAACTACAAAACCTGGAAACCACAATCAAGTAGCATGATTGTGTATGTGTTCCGTCTAAGGACAAGTTTGCCAAAACCAAAACCACATTTAGGCCTTTTGGCAGCACGAAACGTTGTGTTCAAACATACTAAATTTAGTGTGTACCCATGAAAGAGGTAGAAGTATAATGCTACAGCCAAGCTTGTTTCATTATGACGCCTCGTCGTCATAGTCTGAGTCCCCATTATCTGAAGACTCTTGTTTATGCTGCTGCTCTTCTCCAGCATTCAATTTACTCCTCTTCTCCTTCTTTCTTTGCTTTTTCTTTTGGCGCTTCATTCGCTTCTTAGCTGTTCGTTCCTCTGCGGCCTTTAATCTTTCCTCCCGTCTCATATTAAACTCTGCCACTTCCTTCCTTTTCTGATAATCAACTTCCATCCTTGCAAGCCTATCTTGCTCTTTCCGTCTCATCTGTCGATACTGTTGGAACAGAGGAATTTGAGTAATACATCAGCAAAAGGGGAAAAATTAGAACATATTTATCGCCTTTCGACATTCCCAACAAGTTGATACATGATTAAAAATTCACAAATGCATTTGTCAAGGAAATACCACATGGAGCATTCCAATGCAATTTCTTGAATAGAGTGTTTAGTAGAGATCTATAGAGAACACAGACAAACGTAATGCCAAGCGTCATGGGAACAAACTGCCCAACCAACATGTATTTGACCATGTATACACATGTAAGACTTAGGAAACCGTTAGGCTCAAAATTGCATCGGACACAGATGAACATATAGCTCTTTCCTAATGTTCATGTGGTACATAAATAATCAGAATAGTATAGTCTAACATCTTGTTTTCAGTACATGTTGGAAATATATAAGCCCATGCGGTCATGCCCATTACTCATTTATTTATTCTGTTTTTCTTTATTTCTATTTTTTCAGATATGTTACCGTCTTTGATTTAGGAGAATGAGGCATATATGATAAGTCAAGGAGTCAAGATTTTGTTTGGTGGTATCTAGAAAGCACCAAACCCTACTTTATATTGTATTCATGTAAACATCCAGAGTGATGCAAAGAAGAAAAAGCTCTGTTTCTTCAGTAGATTTTCTTGGGGTGAAATACTGTAGGTACTTAAAAGATAAGATAATGCTGGCCATGTTTTTCAATAAAAGTATATCACTTAATAGAAAATATTGAGGTGGGATTTGAACATAGCAAATGTAACAAGAAATATACACCACTCTATATTACTATCCCCGTTCCTTAATATAAGATTCAATTGACTTTTTATGATAGATTAAAGAAACTAAATAAATCAGTTAGTTTTTGACCAAATCTAACTCCTCAAGATAAATTCATATTATACACTCTTTAATTTACTCAAACTAATCAACTAACTCTTATATTAGTTATAATTAATTTATTTATTTGGCTTCATTAACCTATTTGAAAAAGTCAACTAGCTCTTATATTAAGAAACGAAGGGAGTATATTTTACATGTTTGACATATCAATGTGTCCATGTCCACATTATGTGGGCAAGGATCAGCATGCCTACATTTATCGCACAAATATTAATAAAGTCAAAAGATGTCAGAGAAGGTTTTTCACGGTCTTGGAGTTTTGGTGAGTTGTTTAGCATCAGACCCTGACTTCCCAACTCAATTTTTGGAAACATATTTAAAACCAAGAGACCTTGCAGGATAACCAAAATCACACTCCCCATCTGGCGAAAATCAAGAACCCATTTACAAGAGGTCTTGACTAACACAGAGCACCCTAATCTTTAAAAAAAAAAAAAAAATTATCAATGAACTCCCAATATTTCTCCTTTTGTCTATCATTCTTGGACATCATTTTGAAGTCAAAAGCTACACTTCAAGATAACTCCCCAAGCACTACTCCATCGTCAGCTGTACTATGTCCTTAAGAATCCTTAATCACAAGGTCAACCTCTTCAGTTTACTAGATGAGCAGCAAACATTTTAACACACACCTTTAGTTCATGAAACTACCACTACTATAAAGTGTCTTTCTGAAAATAACATTTTGTGCTCGACCAATCCATAAACCTGATCACCAGCATATCAGTCCTCATCAAAGCGTCAAATGGCAGATAAAATTACACTATTACAGTATCACTTCTTTTGGCTTTTAGGATCTATATAATATATTCTATCACAGGATACATGGCGTGATGCCCTTTTGCATTTATCATTAATAGATTCATTGACGGATTGAAAGAATTCTACATTCCATCAACCTGAAGTTTTATTACAAAATAAGCTAGCCTGGATAATATTAACCGACTATCGGCACTATAATGTTAATTCCACTTTCTTCAAGCAAATGCGAAGAGTAATATGCACTCTCATATAAAATTTAACTTCCTTAGAACCAACTAGACCACAAAAGAAGAGTACGGAAAGCAATATACAAAAAATAAATCATATTTTGATTCGAACAGTCAAACTAATTCGAAATTTTCCAATCGAAAGATTTACCTGATGAAAGTCACCGGAGCCAGAACCAGCAGAGCTACCAGACGTGTTGCTGACACGAACGGGCACATTATCAATAATCCGTCGGAGCTTAACCTCAAGGTCCTCTTCTTCCTCCTTAAAAGCAACCGGAGTATATTCCACAAGTGCATCGGATGCTCCTGTCACCGGCGGAAGAGGCGGTTTCGACTTATCAATCACTGAAACCACCTGAAGATCTTTGGGTTTGCCGGTTGACATATTTGGTATTTGGATTCTTGTAAGACCTAAGTTTTCAGTTCAAGAAAATCCCCAAAATGCCGCTCAAAGATTAATCAAAACACATCATAACATCATTCCCTCACCTAAACACAAGTAACCTAGTTTGATTCATGCGCATGAAACGAGGAAGATCAAAAACAAAAAAAGTACAAGGATTCCACTAATCAAATTCCAACACCGAAAATTTCAAAAACTTCGGAAATCAAAAGCATAAGCTATACACTTCTTTTAACGAAAGAGGGCGACGGTGAGGGAACGCGGAAGGGAGTCCGCAGGCAAATCAAAGAAGGTTCAGATTAGGAGGCCGAATCGATAATAGTTGTTGGGTTTGGGAATTTGCGTGTCAATTGCTTTGAGGTCCGGATCCGGACCCGTCGGACAAATGGTTCCGGATCTCGATCTTGTCGCTTAGGCAGGGCGGTTCAGTGTTTTGTTAAACTAGGGCCCTGTCCGATTTGATCAAGTCATGGTAAATTTATGGCTTGACTTATTTAAACACTCTTACTTTGGTGTTATTAAAAAAATATAAAAATTAAAATACATTTAATATTTTAAACTAATTTTAATAATATAATTAACATAATAAAATATTTAAAAGTATAATTAAGACTATTTATTAATAGATCTCCAAATTTTATTTGAATCTCTTTTATCTAAACTTTTTTTTCATGTTATTATTTAAAATTTTATCTATATAATTATTTTTTTAAAAAAAATTAGCACATGAAAGAGATTGAGAATAAGGAAGAGTGAAAGACGATTTAGCATTTAGGGCCCCAAAATGTTAACCCATTTGCATGCAAGGAAGAGCGAAAGAGAGAATTATCGACTAAGCCGAAATCATCAACAAAAATGACAATGGAGAGAGACCGACAGAAATAAAACGTTGAAGTGGGGGAAAGTTGTTGACACAATAAGAAAGCTTGAGAGAGTCATCAGAGTGGTAATGACAGAGGAACAGTCATGATTCGGTATGGGTGAAATTTTTGTTCATCCAAGTAGAAATGGTAGAACGGAACATTCTAAATTTTTTTATCTATATAAGATTAATAAAAGAAATAGGCTAAGAAGGGATTCAAATGATAATAAGGAGAAAAGGTAATGTTTATATAAATTTAAGTTAAAGAAAGAATAGAAAAGTAAAAAGTTATAAAATTATAGGATATAAATATAATTTAGACAAAAGTTAAATATAAAAAATTTAAGAAAAATAGAATAGGGATTTAAATAGATTTTTGAGATTTAAGTATCAAATTAGAGTTTTAAATTTGATAGAAAGTGACTAAAGTAGAATTTAACAAATTTAAGGGTTAAAGTGTAATTTTGTTAAATTCAGGGGCAAATGGTAATTATATAAAATTGAGTTAGAAAATACTCAAAAATTGCCCAAAAATCTTTCCCATCCCAAATTTTATCAATAAATAGATAATAGAATTTGGGTTAGATATATCTATCAGAATTCTGATTTAAGGTCCCGATAAATTAATATTAATTTTTAAAATATGGCAATTAGTACAGTATCTTTCATATCTCAAAATTAGATAAAATTTTGTAATAAATTCTTATAATTAATATAAGAATTTATAAAATTGACAGAATTAAAACAAAAATCTTATAGAGTTTATTATAGAATTTAAGGTGAAATTGGATACTAATAAAGGATTTGAATAAAAGATATTGAATTTTTATTAGGTTTTATGGGTCTCAAAAAATTATAAAATTTTATAAAAATTCATTTAATATTAGAATAAATTTTTAAAAATGTCAGAATTATTAAAAGAAGTGTCAAGAATTTATCTTAAAATTAGGATAATTTAAAGATATCGGTGTAGGAAATTAAAGGAAGTGCATTGGAATTTGTATTAACTAGCAATTGGACTCAATTTTCGCCCAATATGGTGTCAAGTGCACCAACTCAATGAGCCAAGGAAGTGTCATGGAGTAAGTTAGTTTTTAGATATTTTAAGAATTTTTGAAAATTAAAAATCAAAGAGAATTATCAAGAATACAATGTAGCTGTGAGGTGTCCCTTGTAAGCCCCACTTTGCCCCACTTAGAAGCTAGACAAGGAAGGAAAGATTATGCCATGTGACATATTATATTAAAATAATATAAGAATTAAGTTAATTGTGATTAAGGAATTAATTAACCAATAAGATGCAAGATTAAAGCTATGTAATAATTAAGAAAATGAGGGATAATTTAGTCCCAAGAGCGCCAAAATTTAGTTATAAATACCCCTCTATTCTCTTCAATTTCGTGCTCCTAATGACTATGAGAAAACTATGCTAAAATTTCCACTCAAACCTAAAGGAAAAACAAGAACAAGGAGCCTAAACAATCAAACTTGCAAGGGATCAATGTAAGTTATTGATCCTAGGTTATTTTCCTTTAATTATAAGACTTGAACTTAGGATTTAAATAGAAGAAAAATGAGATTTTCCCTTTTGTTGCTTGTTGGCTGAAATTATTAAGAAAATGGGGAAGATGAAATTAAAGTTAGAATTATGCAATTAACATTTAGATAAGCTAGATTTAGTGATTAGTTATTGAATTAAGTTGTGCTATTGACTTTGCTATTTATGAAGATCATTCTGCCACCTACTATACATGACCAAGAATAATGAATTTTAATAATCTAATGCTTCCATTGAACTCAAATGATGATTTTGTATAAGATTGTATATGATTGGAACCTTAGAAGCATTGAAATTGAAAAATAAAAATTTTGGAAAACCTCTCTATTACTATTAATACGCATGAATAGTGACATGAATTTCATGATTTTAATATTTCTAATAGTTTGAAAATAAAAAATTGTGTGGGATTAAGTAGAGAAATAATTAGTGGAAATATTGTACTCAAAATGAGAAATTTTGAAATAAAATACATTCTTTTTCATTTATGTCCAGATTTCATAAAGGAGCTAGAATTTCATAATTATAAATTCATAAATGGATCTAAAAGGGCAAGTTGTGTAGGGTAAAGTAAAGATATCAATTAATTCGAAGGACAAACCAATTAATAAAAATTATAGAAAGATAGAGACTTAATGGGCTAAAGGATTAATGAGTAGATTATGTTGACTTAAAAATATATTGTAATAAGTATGATATTATGCCTTATTAGGACTTGAGTAATGTGGTAAAAAAGACCACAAAACAAAGACAATGGAGAAAGGAAAAGAGTAAGAAAAACCAAGGAATAAGAGGTAGTAAATTTACCTACTTGTATGCTTATATTATTTGAATGTTTTATGTGATGTTTGCTTACTTTGATTATGTGAAGTATGTATCATTAAGTGATACTCTATTTCTTTTTATACTATAGAAATATGTTATAATTAAAGACATGGAGGCATGTAAGTTGTAAAATTCCTTCTCTAATATAATTAATATTAATTACTTAAACTCATTTTTGTATACGATATAAATAAAAATAATATTATAAATAAATTTATTTTATTTCAAAAGAGTTAACCATAGTAGAAAAGAGTTTACTAAAATTTAAAAGTAACTCTACCATGGTTATATAAAAAAAACTTTTCTTAATCGCCAATTAACATTGTACAAAACCACCTATCTAACACTAACATAGTTAACAGATTTTAACTTATTTTAAAAATGATATCCATGATAGAAAATAGTGAAACTCATGAACCTGTATTATCATAGATATAAAAACTTTACATAATTTTTGCATGTAAAACTATGTTAGAAAGAATTCAACCCCACTAGCATAGTTAAAGGATTCAAGCCCCCATTTAACTTCATCAAAGTTATCAATTTGAATTTTCTCATGTAACGTACTTAAGTGAATAACGCCAATGCCCACAACGCTAACAAAATTTTCAAATGACACTCATAATATAGTAAATAGCCTCTGGGGGTTCATCATGTCACATGCATAATCCAAAAAGGCTTTAACCTCTTACCAACACACATTATTTAGTATGATAAAAATATAAAAAAATTATCAGAGTATAAAGAAAAGTATGAATTAAAGTAGGTCCTATAGTGGCAATATACATCTACTCAATGCATAAATATAAGGGAGGATTTTGTACAGTTCAACTAGCACAACTATGCCTCTGGAACCTTCCCGTTTGAACCAGCAATTGAACTAACTTAACTCCTAAAAAATATTAATAAAAATAGGGTGAGACAAAATCCTCAGTAACAATCAATTATACTCATCATGCATACTAATATGTGCTCGTGAGGTGTCAAGTGGAACAGTTTATAAAGTATAACATATAGAAAATAACATATCATTATATTATAATCAAATAGATGAACTGCCCAAATTTCTCCCATCAATCTAACCAAACTGCCTTATTCCCACTGACTGAACCCATGGGCCAGTGATAACTACCATATGACTAGCCACTCAAAAAGTTAACTGGTCAAGTGAGATAGACTGGCCAAAATCTATAGAGCATGTGACCGGACTATAGGTTCACGTGACCGGACTATAGGTTCATTCCCCCTCAGTAAATTGGTGGGGGTGTCATAGTCCCTTGGTAAATAGGTAGGACAAGTCCCTCAGTAAACAGGTGGGACAAAAGCCAACCATCTAATTTCAATAGAGGCTATACCATGTGGTAGAAATATATCTTCCTCATCACCAATCCCAAATGCATAATTCTGAAGATAATAACATTAGTAAAAATCTCAAGCTTGATAATAATAGCATCAATAAATATCACGATAAAATATTTTCTCAAAATAATAACTTTCTTCAAATGTCAATAACAGATATAATAAGTTTTTGTTCTCAATTCAACTTTCCAAATTAAACTTCAAGTCAAAACAAACATCACATTATCACACACAATGAGTGAAAAGTGGTTACCTCTTATCAAAACAAGGAATAATTACCACAAGTCAAGTGGTCCCGTTTATAATAATATCAATCACAAATAATCTGGTACTCCACTAGGAGTTACTCCAGAACCTCAATGATAGTTTATAAAATCACCACACAAGAACTATCACTATATTACTTATTAATACCATGAGATTATTCTAAAGCTAGTCTAGAATCTTAGAGCTTATCCCAAAAATATAAATCTTCTTCTAGATTTACATTAGTTTAATATAATAATAAATTAGGTTGAAGCCTTGAATTCTTTTTAAAATTTCCTAAATAGATTTTCTATTTATAAACTATATTTATGTCCATCTATATATATATATACACACGTACATACATATTATAATATAGTGAGTTTATTTTCTATTTATTTTATTAAAAAATAGAAGGATAAGGTGGAAAGGTGAGCTTAGATTTTATGTATTATATACATGTGGGTGGTATAGTTGGATGATAAGATGGGTATGGTTGATGAAAGCATATATCTATGTATATATTAAAGATAGAAAAATTATACCAGAAGAGAGAGAGAAGAAAAGTATAGTTCACATAAGTTGGCAAAAGATCAATCAATGAACAATGTAACTCTCTTTTAAGACCTTTGATAAATAGTATAATTGATGATACACAAATAGAGAAAGTGTGAGGTTGTTGCCTTCCTCATTGAGTATATATATATATGCATAATATATGTAACTAAAGGGGTAATGGGTCAACCTGATAGTGGAAAGAGCAGTGTCACAGAATAATAAAAGGACTTGGCAAAAGGAAGGAACATGTCGCTAAATGATAAATCCTAATAGTAAAAGAGAGACCCATAAAAAGGGGAAGGAAATGGGAAAGTGTACCTCTGCTGTGAAAGTGAGATTAATGAGAAGGAGAGAAAATGTGACGTGAAGGAGGAAGAAAATAGGTGACGGCAGATGACAATAAAAAGAAGTAAGAAAGGGATAAATCTAGGTTTAACATTTAAATTTTATCTAATATAATCATATTATCTTATTATTATTCTTATCATTATTATCTTTATAATTTGTTAGAATCCTATTAGTTATGGTAATTTAAAATTTAAACCATATCTTCAAAATTTAAAATTTATATCTAAACTTGAAGGTAAATCTTAATATATTTCTAACTAATAACATTAATCAAATAATAAATTTTAAAAAAGATAATGGTAGGATAATTCAGATATCCTATTTTCATTGAAACTAATAAAAATATTAAATTATAATAATTTTAATTATTTAATATTTTTGATTTATTGATAAATTATATTTTTAATTGTGCTTAAAAATAAAAATAAAAATTGGGATGTTACATAAGTTATCATTATGCAAGCATGATCATTAATTGCATACATATTAATATCAAGCATGCAATTGCATACATTATATGGTTTCTATTTGCTACTAAGATTTTTCCTGAAATCTCACCCCTCCATGTCACCCCAAAATCATCAAGTTATAAAAGATAGAGGAAGATGGAGATGTATGAAAAGAATTTAGTAGATAGATAGCATGATTGATATATATGTGTGTGTTACTAAAGCTAGTTGTTGAAATTTATCACTGTGAATAGTAACTCGTGAGGAGGCAGTGACATTTGAGTTGTAATTAAAAATAATAAATGATCAAATAAATATATGATATTTTAGTAATACTTAGTTAACATGTCAAGCTTCATTTTGACATAAAGAATGCTTTATTTTGATATTTGTTCAAAAGGGAACAAATTTTTTAAAGTTAGGGACTATAAACTTTTTTCAGAATTTTTGACTAAATAAACAGTGATCTTTGAGGTCAATATTGTATTGCGTGACTAAGCATTTGATCTGAGAATTATTTTTTGATTAAATTTTATTATGTTATCTTCACGTAGCCTTTTTAATCACTTCATTTTATTTTTTTATAATTCATTATAATTTTTTGAAGTTCATTACTTAATTTGAAACTACCACATAAACAGTATCCGTGAGTTGCAAATTTCTATATTTTAAATTTGAACTTCAATTATCATATAAGTGGTTCTAAATACTATATAATTGTCCCTAAGATGTACGAAAGTAAGGTGTTACATAGAACACATAATCTATTTCATTGGCTGGATTGTTTTTCTAAAAAATAATTATACAAATGGAATTTTAAATAATAACATTTAAATTAAAAAAAGTTTTGATAACGGGGTTCAAACAGAAGTTTGAGATTTGTTAGAGGAATGTGCTAATTGTTAGAATATTTTAAAATAAAGAGGCATTATTTTTTGGAAAGTCATATCTTTATAAATTAAGAAATTTATGTGAAGGGCTGTTCTATCTCTAAAATATTATTACTCTTCATAATAATTTATGTTAGTTTATGAATTATCATATAGAATTTAATGAATCAACATATAGAGTTTATGAATATAATCATATATATGGTTATGACTTTCAAATTGAAGATATGTTGCTTCAAGAGACTCCACTTTAAGGCATCTCTCCAAGGCTTACAAATACCTATCACTATCTTTCATTTGAGATACACAACATTATACATTTGAGAAATATAACAAGATCAACCTCATTATCATTGTCATTGATTATACATAGAGATAAAGTTAAATTATCACTTTATAAAATATGTTAATTTTCATGGCTTGAATATTAGGAGTAAAATCCATATTCAAGGGTCTTTATTGTATCCCATAAAAAATTCGTCAATAAACCTAACTTGCACCCTATAAGATAGGAATAGGAAGAGCGAACTTAGGTTAAAAGAAAGTATGACCCACAATTTGAAGATATTGCGCACAATTTGAATGTATCAAAATAATCAATATTTTGCTTTTCAGTATAACTCTTGGCTACTAGTTTGGCTTTATATTTATCTACAGACCCATTAGAAAAATATTTTTTTCTAAAAACCCATTTACAGATTTTTACCAATACCCATGTTTTATTTTTATTTAAAGAATCAATCTCTGATTTAATAGCTTCTTTCTAAGACTCTTCATCGAGAGAAGAAATAGATTGATAAAAATCTTTGGGTTCTCCTTCAACTAAATAAGTGAAAAAATTATCTCCAAAAGAAGTTTATTTCCTTTGCCTTTTACTTCTTCATAAACTCTCACCCAAAACTTTATTTGAAATTTGTTTAGAAGAAGAATTTTCAATTCTTGTTGGAGTATGCTCAACTTTCAAAGGAAATATATTTTCAAAAAAATTCTACATCTTTAGTTTCAATTATGGTATTTTTATCCAAAACATCACTTTTCAAAACTAGAAAGTGATAAGCAACACTTTGTTGAGCATAACAATTAAACATGCAATCAGAAGTTTTAGAACCAATTTTCTCTTTTTAAAATCAGGTAATAAAACTTTTGCATGACAAGCCCACACTCTCAAATATTTCAAATTTGGTTTATAAGCTTTCCATAATTTATAATGGGTTCTTTTTATTTTATTATAGGGTAATCTATTTTGTAAAAAATAGGTAGTTAATATAACTTCCCCCCACACACAAATTATTAGGTGCACAAGAACTTACATGGAAGGCATTCATAATTTCTTTTAAAGTTCTATTTTCCTTTCTACTGCACAATTAGACTCAAGAGAATAAGGAGTTACTTCATGAATTATGTCTTCTATTTTACAGAGATCATCTAATAACAAATATTCCCCTCCTTTATCTGATCTAATTCTTTTTATATTTCTACCTACCTTATATAAAACAAACTTAACATAAGCTTCATCTTTATTTCTCAATAAATACATCTTAGTATATCTAGAGAAATCATCAATAAATGTAATATAATATCTTTTTCCACCTCTAATTTCTGTTTGTTTTATATCTCCTAAATCTGTGTGGATGAAAGATAATAATTAAGTTTCTCTTTGTGTAGATAAATGTGTTTCTTTAGTCAATTTAGTTTCTACACAAATCTCACATTTACTTAGCATCTCATTTTTAATTCTAGAAATTAACTCAAGATTTTGTAATCTCTTTATGTAAGACTTATTAACATGACCTAATAAAGCGTGCCAAACATCAAATGACTTAATCAAGTAAGCAGAAGAAGATACATTATTATTCTCATCAATACTCAGTACAAATGTCCTTGATTACAATAACCTTTCCCAATTAGAACATTGTTCTTTGTCATAATGATCTTGTCAGATTCAAATAACACTTTGACCCCATCTTTTCCCAATATAGTCATAGAGATTAAATTTGCTTTGACTCCAGGCACGTACAGGACATCTTGTAGTATTAAGGTCTTCCCTGATGTCAGTTTTAGAACCACTTTTCCTTTCCTATAAACTTTTGTAGACTGGGAATCAACAAGATACACGTGGTCTTCCACCTATTTTTTCATATAAGAGATAAGAAAGGCTTGAGAAATCATTATAGTGATAACCTTATCATCATTACTATAATCTCCTTTAGCCAAATTTACATTTGGCTTAGGAGGATTATAACTTCTTGTCTCTTTAACCCTTTTCCTGCATTCATATGCATGATGACCTAGTTTGCTACTACAAAATATTTGCCTTTCTTCTTGAACTTAGGGTCAACATGCTTGGGTTTGTAATCAGGCTTATTATTGTTATTTTTCTTGTTATTGTGTTTAGAGTAGTACCTCTTGTTGCCCAATTTTGTTTCTACCAAGTTTGCCTTAGCAATAATCTCTTTCTCCTTTGCTGCTTGAATTGCTCTTCGATTGGTATCTTTAATAATAATATGAGTGATAAGGTATGTTAGCTCTAGTTACTTTTGTTTGTGTTTCAGTTGTTGTTTGTAGTTGTTCCATTATTATGGAAACTTCTCAATTAGATCTCTAGCAACAAATTTATCAATAGATTGATATTTTTTAGCTTGAGATTTCAATCAACTTGTGATATTCATTGATTTGGCTCTTGATATCATTGTTGTCTACGATCTCCCATATATAATAATTCCCAAGGACAACCTTCTGTTTCCCAGCATCTTCTATAGTGTATTTAAGGATTAAAGCATTCTAGATCTTATTTGCTTCCATATAGACATTATACACATCGAACATATCATTAGATAAAGTATTGATCAATATGTGTCTACATACTTTGTTGCCATATGTCCAAACATCTTTTTGGGCTTGCTCATTATGTGAAGATAGTTCAGAATCGATAAGTACAATTGCCACTCCATGCATATCAAGAACAATATAGACCCACTATTGCTAATGCCTGAAGTTCTTGCCATCGAACACCTCTATTTTGGAAGTGTTAGGGAACGAATGAGGAACAGGGATGGAGATGTGAGGAACGATATTGTTGACCTGAACATTTAGATTGTTAGTGTCCCCAGCATTATTAGGATGATTGGAAGTCTTAATCATCTAAAATAACTCTTAAGATTGTAGGCGTTATCACCTACAACAAGAGAATAAACAATCTGAGTTGCGTCCAAAGACACTATCCTTAAGAGTTATTCCACAATAAACAACAAGATGAAAGTGACATGGCACTCCCCAGGATTAAACGGATTCATTTTGCATAACAAGGAAATAGAATCTGGTAGAAGCAAATAAACTCAAAAAGAAATGAGTAGGATAGTACAATCATTCTCACATGTGTTTTGAACAATTCTTGTGCGCTACTGTTAAATGTACGAAGAGGTACAGAAATACACAGGTTGTGTATGTAAGTGATGACCTTTTATTTTTTTGAAATAGCGCGAAGCTGACCTGACGTCAGGGTCGTGTTTTCTGTCATCAACGATCCTTTCCCAACTGTCGTAATGTTAACATTATCCAACGGTAAAAAACATTAAGCCTTCAAATTCCATTTTAACTATAGAGATTTGAGGACTTTCCATTTAAGCATATTTAAAAAATTATTTCTGGAAAAGCCAAAAATATTTTTCATAAAAAGTGCCCAATATTATGCTCTAACTCGCGCGTAGGGGAAAATCGCTGGATTTCAACTGAATTTCCCATTGATGGCCTATTATCGTGCCTACAAACCCACCTCTCTTATAAGCTCATTTATTAGTCATGATTGTATTTTATTATTTATACACTTGAGCCTTCACTCTCCCAAGTAATATGGGATTTTGGTTTCTTTGACACACCTATATTTCACAACCAGTTGATCATGAAGTTTGAGGGCCATATATCCTTCTACAACTTTTTAACAATATTATTAACTATAAACTGTACATAGGGGCAAAAGGAAAAAAGGAAAAATACATAATGTATAACTAATTCATTTACTTTCATTATACATATACCACATGGAACAATACACTGATGTCACATGTCATTAGTGCTCAAATTAATTACTAAATTAATTTTTATATAATATAGAGGTCAACTTAGGTCGCATTCTCTACATTAAGTCAATGTCAAGTTTAACTCTAGATTAGACTAAGTGTGAGAAAGAGGAGTAGTATAAGACAACATGATTAATAGTTTTTAGAAAATAAAAAATGAGATAATAACAAAAATAAAATAAAATAAAATTAATAGTGTAGAAGGATATCACCAATAAGATGAGCGCTCACAAGGATTGATTCGTGGCTATCATCGTTCAATAATATATTAGAATTATAACAATTAAATATACTAAATCCGTATCATGCAGAACCTTAGACAACTGTTATAGTCATAATTAAACAATCCACAATTATACATAGATCTAGTATACAATTTTATCAAGAATGATTAGTGAAGATCCACTAGTATGTGATAAATTAAATAATAAATAATTTGTTCATCTAAAATGGATATTCAATTGAAACCCCTATAACTAAACTTGTGAACCCAAAGTGAATAATTATAAGAGAAAACCAAATATATTAAATAAAGAATATCAAATCATAAATTGAAATAATAAATTACAAGAATTTAATCACACAGGTGTCTCAACCGAGACCCTTGATCCAACATATACAAATATCAAAATATAAATCCAGGAAATAAAAAATTTGCATAAAGAAAAATATCAAAATATAAAATTGTTCAACTCTTACTCTAAAGCACAGGTACTCAAGCCACAAAATCTCTCCTAAAGAAGTTATAAAGAAATGGATGGAATTTTGGAAAACATGAAGAAGATGATTATGATGGTGGTAGTCATTAGTGTATTGAAGGGAAGAGCCTTAGGGTCATTTATATATATTTTGGGAGTGAGTCATGTTGATGTGGGTCTCTTCACTAATTAACTCCCCAAAAGATAATGATAATCTTAATTTATCTTCAACATCCTTCATCATCTTGTATTCAAATCCAAGTTTTCCCTTAATCCATGAAGTTGGCATTGAAGCCTTGGATTATCTTCTTTTCCTAATCTAATCCTAAGATAATATAATAATTTCATGAATCTATTATCCATAGCGCTAAATATTAAATTAAATCTCATATCCATTTACAATATATATATATATATATATATATATTTAAATCTTGTGTGGTGGTTTGAAATATTTGGGAGGAAAGATTTCAAATCTTGAATCTAGGATACTGAGAGAATATATTTGAAATATTCAAAGTGGATATTAATTTGAATTTTGAAAGATGCACTTTGACTAATTCAAATATTACTATCATACTAATATATTAAAAGGGAATAAAATGATTTTATCTAATTAAGATATATAATTAGATAATAGTAATTTACCTTTTAATAAAATAATACGTGCTTTCACCATCTTATACTTCATTAATTTTAGGTGGCTCCTCTTGTAAGCTAGTAGGTTCAATCATAATTAATTATTTTTCTCTTCTTCCTAAAAATCACAAAAGATGAAAATGTCTTCGTGCATATCGGTGTGATTAAGAAAATTATAAAATTAGTAAAAGCACAAGAAAATTATATTTTTAGTTATTTAATTCATATAGTCAATTAAAGCAAAAAATGAGTAAAACTTCTACAATAATACCCATTAAATTTGATAAATTTCCTTAAATAGATATGAAATAATATAATAAAATAGAGATTCATCAAATTTTCCTACTTTTAAACCTTTGCACTCTTGGACAAAGCAATGAAGAACATGCTAATAGATACTGAAAGCAAATAGAGGAATCAAACAAGTTCGAGCACGAAAGTGATAATTAAATCAATCAAATCCTTCAAGTTAGTCATGGTCATATAATAACCAATGCAATAAGAACAATATCTATGAACACAGTTAAGACAGGGGAACACAATATAAGATAGTACACTTAGGGATATATATATTTCACTCATCTCACATTTTATTAGAGTTCTTTCATTCAAACCTGCCTATATTAGCCCCTACCATAGATTTATAATAGTTCTAAGTCACTGCTGTCAGTTACATGTGCATTTTTTTAATCAAGAGGATTTTATAAACTTGTAATGCTAGAAATAGGTTACGTGGAATGAAATATAAAGAATAGAAATTAGTATATGCAAGTAATAATTAATAGATAGCATGAATTCATGTCATAAAAGATATAGAGGTGATAATTGTGCTAATAAAAGCTAATAATGGTGCCTTCTTCATTTCTAACTTTTTTTTCTTTTTTTCACCTTGTATATAAAAGATGTAGTACAACATCTCAATAATGATTTTCTGGCATGAATAAAGGTTTTATTTCAAAAAAATGTTCATGAATAAATGACTTTTTATAAAAATGATGAAAAGAAAAGTGATGGGCTCAAAAGAGGTGACTACAGATATAATGTGTAATGGGCTTGTGTTTATGATAGAATGAGTTTAGAATATGAAAGCCTTAATCATTTTAAAGAGTTGCACATGAGTTAGACAATAGATAAAAGAATTAAGATAAGTTTTGAAGAGAAACTAGTGTAGGAGGTACTCACTCAAGTTATGAATTTAAGGCTGAGAATCCTTCCAACAAGTCTATCTTTCTTCATTCCTGCTCACAGAGCCTCACTGAAGACTTCAACTGTTCTTAATACATTACATTACCTGTTTCTAGGATAACCCAAAATATTGACTAACTAACCATCACAATCAACAATAGACTTCAAAGATTCATACATATATCAATATAATCAATATGATATTTTAATTTAAAACAAGAGTGTTAAGAAGCATAAGTGTGGAATTTTTTTGAAAAATAAGCATTTTCAAGAGCTCAATCATTCAAATTCATTCCCTCCTTCACACTTAAATCATGTGTTGTCCTCAATGAAGCATTAAAGCATATATCAAATAGAGATGTGAAGATGGTTAAAGAGTAATGTGCTAAATGGGAGATTTATTCTAAAACATCTAAAACTAAGAAATTATTAAAAATGAGGCAAATTCTAAGAAATTGTTAAAAGACATAAAGTAATAAACCTAAATTATTCTACCTTTTACTACTGGCATTGTCCATCACCCACACTTATCTCAAATAATAAACCTCAGGATATATAGAAAGATAAGATAAGGAAAGAGACAATTTGGTGCCTTTATGCCGCTTGAGAGTCTTCAAATTTAAAATCTCATATGTGATGAGGAACATGCTCTATGCTCTCACGTAAGTGTACCTTCTCTACAAGGTGTTTGGGGTAGTAACTAGGGGTCAACTTGTGGAGGTGCCACAATATAGGGATATGGTGATCACCATACAATTCTCCTAATTGAGGTACCTGCAAGAGATTCAACAAACCACAAGCATCACCTTTTCCTACTCCAAGTATAGGACAATAATCAAATTAGTTGAAGCCGTAGAAAGCCTTCAAGCATGCAAGGTTAGTAATCAAGACACCATATGTGAGAACTCTATAAAATATATAAGAACTCAAGTTTTTCTCACATCCAATAAAATAAGAGTATTGACTTCAACATAAGGAATTTAAATATAATCATCAGTGATTATTTCTTTATCGGATGACAAATCACATAATAATATTTTATCCTTATTAGAACCCTCATTTTCATCCTCGTGAATGGTAGGTATGATTTGGAATAGTTTGGGCTTTGTCTTATGCCTCCTTTTCTTTGTTCTGGTGTTTTCTAGTGCTAGAGCGACTTTGTCGATTGTTATAGTAACATTTTTTCATCATGTGATTCCTTGGGTCCTGACAATACAATAAAAGCACATTCCTCAAGATTTTTATAACTATTAAAAATTAGAGAAATGCCATCATTATCAACTCCATCATGTTCATGCAATGTGGCTATCTTTGTAGATAATTCAATACAATTCATATAAAGTGAACAATCACTACATGTACATGAAAAAGACGTATGTAAAGTATTATTATTAGCATTTTCTTCAAGAATTTTATTTTCCCTATGTCATGCAAGGGGAAGAAGGAGATTAAAGCAAGTTCTCATTATAAGATAAGTCAATATTAGCATTCAAGCCAGGTTCAATGGTTGCAACATGTTCACTATCATCCCTAGTACAAGAGGATACACATGTAATACTAGGAATACTAGAAATAGAAATATGATCAAGCATATTATTATCATTACATAAAGAGGTAGAAGTATTGCATGTAATATCTTTAAGGTACTACCATTAGAGTTAATTTCTTCAATGATAGGAGCTGTATTACCAAAGGGAGAATATGACTTCTCTGGAGTTTGTTTTTGACTTACCTTTTTGTTGACGATTGTTTAAGGCTTTGTGTAAAGTTGTTACTTGCTTCTTGCATGAATCTTGAGGACATGAGGCTCCTTCTTTTCCTTCATATTCAATTAAGGCTATATTGCTCAAAAGCTTATTCATAATACGCTTATATTCCTCCAATTCTTCAAATATTCTAGACACATATGCTTCAACAAGTAATACGAGGTATTGTGATACTAAGCTCATATAGTTTTTGTAAGGAATTGGAAGACACGCAATGGAAATTAACTTAAAAATTTTTCCATTCCTTGCCAGGATCTACCGTATGTGTTTAAGTCAAGTGGGAATAAGCATTACCCTCAATGTTCCTCTGTGACTTCCACAGCTCCTCTCCGCGGCTGGTGATCTCCTTTCGATCGCAAGAAGTTGACGCCTCAGGTCGGCTTCATCTACTAGTATCCACACGAACAACGTTCTAACCACGAACGACGTGCTAGCGTCTCCTATCCCTCCAAGGCTCTCTCAACAATTCGTCCTCTCCGTCTCTACTTCAGCAATTTCTAATATGCAAACCTTTTGCAGATTCCCTTTGGCCTTTTGTGTTATGTGTTGTTCAAAAAACGTAGCTCCTAAAATCAGATATATAGGATGCTGTACGTTTTTCTCAATCGAATTAGATTTTGGAATTAATCTATATTAATTCCAAAATTAATACAATATCATATATTGTATGATTTGATAAGAAACTAATTAAATAAATAATATTTATACTAAATCCATCCCACAGATTTAATTCACATATTTATTTAATTTAAAATAAAGATAAGACGGGACTATATTTGATTTATTCTCATAAATCAAATTTGAGATATCATGTCAATTTGAATTTCAAATTCAAACGTGATAGAGATTTAATTTATCCTTATAAATTAAATCTTGTAAATATCTCTTCTATGAGATATTCTATCAATTTGAATTTCAAATTCAAATGTGATAGAGATTTAATTTATCCTTATAAATTAAATCTTATAAATATCTATTATATGAGATATCCTATCAATTTGAATTTTAAATTCAAACATGATAGAGATTTAATTTATCCTTATAAATTAAATCCTATATATTCCTTATATATAATGTATATATACGAATTTATATATATATACGAATATAAATATAAATAAATATATACATCAACCTTGGATCATTCATTGAATCTGGACACATCTTAGATTCAATGAATATGGACATCATAGCTCGTGTTGGGCTATTTTGTGTGCGACCCTGTAGACCCATATGAAGTTGGCAATGGGCTATTTGCTATACTGGCCCACAAGTCGCAAGCGGTCTCTAGCAAGACATAACGACTACCCAAATCATATGAGGATCGATAAACGATGTAACCTTTTATACAACCATGTCATGTCCCTTCTGTCACGTGATATTTTGGTCATGGATGAGGCATGGATAATGTCATCCTCCTATTCCTGACCGTTACTTTCTTGATCCTTGAGTAATCTGACTATAGAAATAGAACTACCTTTCCATTACAGTATGGCCATACATTTCTCAGACTCACTTATCGATGGGCCCAGTAATATCTCTCTACGAATGTGAGGGACAAATTCCATCTTGACCATTCACATTCCTCCGCATGAAAAACCACTAAGCTCGAACATAGTCTTTATGATCACTCGGTCAAAAGTGACTTTTGACTAGGTCAAAGCTGAGCGTTTGTCATGTAGGAATCCATGATGATCTCAGGTCAAAGGGCATAGTGACATGGTTTGTATGTGAGAGAAGCTTATGACATAACCCATGCAGCTCTCTCATAGCGGGTCGGTCCAACACCTTGTACTCTTACATGTGTCTATGACTTTGATTTATATCTCTATACATCTTTAAAGTCATACTGGCCTTATTTCATCTCTGCTCCCACATAGATGATCGACCAGGGACATTTAGGATAAGATCATGAATTATCCAAGGATGGTCATCACAATAAACATGCAAATAATATGATAATACAATTAATAAATTCATAAATCAATAATGTTCATAAGATAATGATTGGCCCCTAGGGCACATTTTCCAACAGTTTTCTCATAAATTATATCTCCTCATCCTTGGAAATATAAAGTAATGAGAAATGTTTACTAAACTGAGAGTCACTATATAGCTTGCATAGTTGGCTTAGGGGTTAGTAAGGTGGTACATATGGGGTAAATAGAGGCTTAGAGTGGGGTCTATATGGTGGGAAGGGGGTTCATGATATAGTTGAGGTAGCAATTGAGCTATGTATTGTTGGTTACTCAAGACAAATGATCTAAGAAGCTCTCAATAGATCCAACAAGTCTCCTACCGCTGCACTATTTATTATTTTCGGTCTTTCTCTTTTAATCCCTTATAGAAATATAGTATGAGATAGTCATCATATATTTGGTGATGTGGGTATTTGTACAGGATATATTGGAAATGATCCCAATATTCAGCAAAAGATTCATGGATGTTCTGTGCGATGTAGTATATTTGCTTTCTTGCTTAATCTCTTGAAATATTATAAACTGTGAAAGACTGGGAAGGCATGGTTATATTAGGATAATATTGATGATTATTATTAAACTAAGACATTATGTAATTTAGAGAATCAAGAAAATGCAAATATTAGACAAATTAAAAAATAAAAAATATAAAGAAAAAGAGAAAAAATGACTCAAACGTCAGAATTTGGAAAAAATATATAAGAACTAATAGTTAAAGCTATCACGAATGTTTAGAATGTTAAAA
Organism: Leucaena leucocephala; assembly: GCA_037074615.1. Lineage (NCBI taxonomy): Eukaryota > Viridiplantae > Streptophyta > Magnoliopsida > Fabales > Fabaceae > Leucaena > Leucaena leucocephala. The sequence continues at coordinate 6,732,548 of CM073527.1, forward strand.
ACTTATAGTATGATTTTTTCTTAGATTTTTCTAGACAAGTCAGAAACAATTCTAACAAAGCAATGAGGATCAAACTGAAATTTACCAAATTTAAAAATACCTAAAGACTAGACTCTACTACACACTAAAAAAATAAAGGCAAAAAAAAAAACACACTTAATTAACCTAAGAGTAAAGGGAATTGACTCCTTGTCAATAGCGCCAAAATTTGATGTCGCCTATCTTAGCACTCAAATTAATTACTAAATTAATCTCTATAAAGTATAGAGGTTAAATTCTCTACATGGGTTAATGTCAGACTTAACTCTAAATTGGACTAAGTGTGAGAATATGGAGTAGTAGAACAGAACTTGATTAATAGTTTTTAGCAAATAAAAAAGAGATAATAACAAAAATAAAATAAAATAAAATAAAATAAAAGCAATAGTGTAGAAGGATATTACCAATAAGACGAGCACTCCCAATGATTGATACGTGGCTATCATCGTTCAATAATATATTAGAGTAACAATTATATATGCTAAGACCCTATCATGCAAAACCCTATACAACCATCATTTTCATAATCAAACAATCCACCATTATACCTAGATCTATCATATAATTGTATCAAGAATGATTAGTGAAGATCCACTTAGCATGTGATAAATTAAATTATAAATGATTTGTTCCTCTAACATAGATATTCAACCGAAAGCCCTATGACTACACATGTGAACCCAACGTAAATAATTATAAGAAGAAACCAAAGATATTAAATAAAGAATATCAAATCATAAATTAAAATAAAAAATCACAAGGTTTGATCATACATGCGTCTCAATCGAGACCCTGGATCCAACATATAAAAATATCAAAACCTAAATCTAAAAAAATCATAAATTTTCATAAAGGAAAATATCTAAATATAAAATTGTTCAACTCATACTCTAAAGCACAAGAACTCAAGTTATTACATTTCTCCTCAAGAACTTAGAAAGAAATGGATGCAATTGTAGAAAACATGAAGAAGATAATTGTGATAGTGGTAGTGATTAATATGTTGAATGGAGGAGCCTTTGGGTCCTTATATAGTTTTTGGGAGTTAGTCCTGTTGATGTGAGTTTCTTCACTAATTCTCTCTCCAAAAGATAATGATAATCTTCATTTATCTTTAGCATCCTTCATTATCTTGTATTCAGATCCAAGTTATCCTTTGATCTATGAAGATGCCATTGAAGCCTTGAAATATTTATTGGATTATCTTCTTTTCGAAATAATCTTAAGATAATATAATAATTTAATTCATGAATCCATTATCTATGGCGCCATATATTAAATTAAATCTCATATCTAGTTAGAAGATATAAATCAAGATATATTTATATATCTTGTGTGGCGGTTTGAAATATTTGGAATGAAAGATTACAAATCTTGAACCTAGGGTACTAGAAGATTATATTTGAAATATTCAAATTGGATATTAATTTAAATTTTAAAATATGCACTTTGACTAATTCAAATATTAATATCATACTAATATATTAAAAGGGGATAAAATAATTTTCTCTAATTAGGATATATAATTAGATAATAGTAATTTTTCTTTAATAAATTAATACGTTATTTTACTATCTTATATTTCATTAATCTTATGTAGCTGCTCTTGCAAGCTAGTAGGTTCAATTATAATTAATTATTTTTCTCATTTTCTGAAAATCACAAAAGATGAAAATACCTTCGTGCATATCAGTGTGATTAAGAAAATGATAAAACTAGTAAAAACACTATAAAATAACTTTTTTAATTATTTAATTCATATAATTAATTAAAGAACGAAATAAGTAAAACCTCTACAATAATATTTATTAAATATGATAAATTCACTCAAATAGATAAAAAATAATATAATAAAATAGAATTCATCATACACCAATGAATTATTTAAGATAAGATCACAGTGCATAAGTTGTCACCAAGACTCTAATGAGATATTTATTTTATATATGTAAAGGAGACTCCACTCAAGGAATACCTAGAAAGTTAGTTTGGCAGCTTTTTTGCGACCAAGAGGTAGAAGAGCCCCATAACTCCAGCATGTCCCCGACTGCCACGACTGTAGTTGGATACCAGAGTTACAGTTTCGCCGTCGATTATCTTGACAGAACTTGGTGGAGGATAACAAGTGGTCATTCCTACAACGTAGCCTTCTTCATTCCCTGCCTCCTTTCCAGTTCCATAAATTGGTATTGAAGAACATATAACCCTTCCATCCTGAAACCATCTCACTAATTAATTTCAGAAACAAGCTATAGACCAGTTTAATGGCATATGAGCTCTGAGAAACTGTCTAGACTCTAACCCTTGTCACCTTCCAAATCACAAAGATTGAAGTAAGGTTTTCTATACAACAATGAAAGTAAACGAGTCCCTTATTTTATTATTCAGTAAAATTCAATTCACCCATTTTACAGCTCTACTTAATTTGCTGGATCAGAATAATTACTTATGACCCTTTTCCATGAATACTAGTTAGTAATCGAAGACAGGAAAATAGAAATCAAGTATCACCTGTCCATACAGAGTTGAACCGATGCCACCTGCATGTTGATGAGCAACTCCATAGATGACATATCCACCTCTTGGCATTGGGAGGCTTGTTCTCTTGACATCAATGCAGTCACTGCCATACTTACGGTTATTGCTGCAAGACTCGACTTGATACTCAACCTGTAACAAATAAATACTTGTAGCTCACAAACACCCAACAATATAATAGGATTGAGACTGTGAACTTGTCAACGGAATAATTACTTACCTTGCAGTTATGTTTTGTACTTGAGTTTTTTGAATCTGAACCATTTAGTACTTGCAAAGTATCAGTCACGTCAAGTATATAAATCTTAACAGGCACTACCGAATCACTCCAATCAACCCACTTAACTGTATATCTCAAGTAGAGGTTTCTCCTTGGTCCCTCAAAGCCTTGCTTCACCCTGCATTGAGTTTTATCATAGCAACAGAACAAACCGCCTAAATAATCGGGACTCAAAGGCCGGCCATCTTCATCGTCTGTGATGTTATAAAGATCGCACCTGCATTCAGTGCACCCCATCCTATCTTCTACACCTCTAGTATCAATGGCATGGACATTAAGCAACCAACTCTCCTCAAACCCATCCGGAATTTCTGCAGGATTACCTATTTCTATCCCAAAAGGATCTGGAATTTCAGTAGCTGTTCCCCTTGTTTCCGCTCCAAGACCGAAATAATGTCCAAGAGTATCTGAGCAAACGCCACTGTTTGCCACAATCAAGGGATCTGAATCCGACTCATTACCTTTACGCTGATGGTATCTCGTTACAGTCCAATGATGGAGATAAGTTTCACGAAGAGGTACAGAGTTGCCTTCCTCATCAATTATTTCAGCATTGAAACTCTTGAGGGCAATATGGCCTCTTGGAAAGTCTATATTATAGTAATATTTATTGTTAACTGATCCTGGTCCTAATTCAAACTTTGGGGAAAGAAAAACAGATTCTTTGATAATACTTTCACTCTTCCATAAAGCATGAGACAGTGGTGTGACCAACAATAGCAGCAGTGTTGCAGATAAAAATATATAAGCCCGAGAAAGTGATACAAGTCGCATGTTGGTTCTGTATGTCAACATCATCATATTGGAAATCATTAACAGAAACCAAACAGATGCAGATGTGAAGTGTGCTGCGTGCATTATTTCCATCATATATATGTATGTATGTATGTATGTATGTATGTATGTATGTATGTATGTATGTATGTATGTATGTATGTATGTATGTATGTATGTATGTATGTATGTATGTATGTATGTATGTATGTATGTATGTATGTATGTATGTATGTAGTAGAAATATAATAGAGCTTGATAAACTTCTTCCAGTTAGTTCTGTTTCTTTTGTAAGGAAAGTAAATTTTCAATGAAGATTTTTCAACTGGTAAGGCCTTTGAATTATGATGAATAAAAATTGTGGACCTGCGATTACAAGATAGCGCTAAAAAATATGCAAACGAGGGGGAAATGGGAGCAACAAAAACGATAGTTAATTGTTCGACCAAAGAAACTACATAAGAATTATGGGAGGCATGAAGATCAGTAACTTGGAGGCTCAGCTTCTTTTAGCCAATGGAAACACACTCCATTCAACACATAACATAAAATCAGCTTATAGCATCTGAATCCAAAAACGAAAAGAAATAGCAAGAAAACAAACAACACTCAAATAAGCCTAACTACGACTAGTATCAAATTCACCAGAAAGATGAAAGTACATAATCGTAATGATAGCTATGACATTCAGATAAATAACTCCCATGATGGAATATGACTACTAATGACAAAAGAAATGATCAAAGAAGAAATAGCATACCGCCGGAGATGAAGCACTAGTAGTAAGAATGTTGAATTGCAATCACAGTTCACAAATTATATATAGGCACACACAGCGGGAGAAAATGAAACTTTCATTTTCATTTTCTGCAAAAATAAAGATTGCGACAGGGAAGCATACGACCACCGCGTTTCTCTGTAAATTGAAGCGAAGCTCGGACGGGGTCCGACGAGGTGAGAAATTCAACAACGAATGTTTATTTAATTGGAAATGGTGCATTCTGGTGCTGTAAGCCATGAATCATACAGACGATGAATCTAGAGGATTGTTGACATAGACTGGCAGGAAGAAGGCGGATGAAATCAATACAATTGAAACATGCTCCTTTGAATTAAACTTAAATTATCGAGACAACTGAAGTTGAATTTTGTTTTTTCTCTTTGAAAAATTATGCTTAGGTCTCAAGTAAGCAAATTAAGACGAAGACAACATCTTTATCTTTAAACTATTTTCTCAAGGGCGCGGGTTATTCTCTCAAAGTCTTATTTAAAGTTTTAAAAAGGATGTAATTTTATTCGAGTAGCTTACTTTGCGAGAAAAATTATGAAAAGGTTCCTAAAAATTACAAATAAGTACATTGTAAAAATAAATACTAATTATGTCCCTAAAAATTACAAATAAATGCCAATAAACTATTGTTATTTCTTACCCATGTACGCTAAAATATCATTTTAACTAATCATAATGACTAGCCACTAATTTTTATTTAATAATATCTTATTAAAATATTAATACTTTAATATTAATGTTATTTACAAATTTTCTCACACAATTTATAAGTCAACTTTTAAAATTTATAAATCCTCCAAAAATTTACAACTTAACTTGAAGGGACTTAATTTCTATAATTGCTGAAACTTAATTGGTAATAATTTTTATATGGTACTTCTTGGGAAAAATTTTAGAATTTTTTTCACAATTGTTTCAATTAGTTAACGGTCAAAATAATATATGTTTAGTAGAGGGGCAACATCATGCCTTTTTAACCCTTTAGGATGTAATTGCATCATTTAATAGTTTATGATACCTAATGACATTAGAGAAAAGTGTAAGGAAAAAATACCCTTAAATTCAAAAATTAAATATAAATAGATCTCTTAAATTTCATTTCACACTAATGTTTACAATTTTAACTTGTAAATGATTCTAAGTTAAACAACTTATAAATGATTTTAACTTGTAAATATGATAGTTTGACTAGCCAATATTAATTCTCTTAGGATTTATTAGTATTAAATGAAATTTATAGTACCTATTTGAATTTGTTTACTTTTACCTGAGATTTAAGATTAATATTTCTATTTTCCCCCTAAATTGGAACAATTAAAAATCATCTCTGATGTTTGCCTTTCTTCTCATTACTTAAGCATGAAGATTGGCAAGTTAATTAAGTACCGTAATGTATTAAATTTGACTCTTTATGATAGTGAGGAATTTATTTTATAACTAAGGTTGGAACAATTAAAAATCATCACTAGTATTTGCCTCTTTGTCCATTACTTAGGCATGAAGATTTGCAAGTTAATTGACTATTATAATATATTAATTAAATTTGACTGTTATGATGGGGATGAATGTTTTATTTTATAACTAAGATTATTCAACATTTTTAATAGTTAATTATATTTCTATTAAAACGCCACCTAGAATGCTGGAAAACAAAAACATGGCATAATCTAAGAAGCTAATAAAGATTGTAGAAGTTAAGAGGAAAAATAAAAATATGTAATCTATACCACTCACTATTATTTATAATTCACGAATAACAGTTTTAATGTATCAATATCATACACAAATTCATCTAATTTATAATAAAATTTTTAGAAGGCATTATAATATTTTTTTTATTAATGAAAAGTAGCCAACAACACTATTCATCTGTTAAACAACCAACAGTCATTACTCACAAAATTATTAAGCTAAGATACACAATCAAAGGAACAAGCTTACCGTGAAGCTAATAGTTGTGCTGATGGATAGCTTCTTCCTTGGGAGACCACTGATTTAAATTTCTTAGACTAAGGTGTAAATCTACATATGATGTATTTTTCTATATGCACTATACACCATAAACATTTTTTGGGTGCAAAAGTACACATGAAGGTTTTAAAATGGTGTTAAAATGTCATGGATCAGTCAATTAACATTGATTATTAGTAAACACGTCAACAAAAAAATGGTGCAAAACTGCACATGAAATTTTTAAAATTGTGCAAAAATATCACTCAATAAGTGAACCAATGTTGATTGTTTATCAAATAGTCCACACACGTATCGCATAGTGTTTTCAATACCAGCTGCCCCATCCGCTACTACAGGGTTTTCTTCACAACACAACGATTGTACCTTCGCAATGTTGGACTTGTACCTCCCTCAGCCGCCTCATCCGTCGTCATTTTCTTTGGTTTCTTTGACATTAATGGTTTTTTGGCTCGAAGCTAATGAGTTATGGATTAGGGGCATTGTTGTTATAAATTAGTCATGTGCTGGAATGAGACAAAGAGGAGGAGGTTAAGGATGACTCATCCTTTTTTCCAAGAAATCAACGCATCCAAATCTTGTAATAATATTCATTGACGATGAAGAACTAAATAAAAGGAATGGATTGTGCATCCATTGGGTTGTATAGAGGACCCCGTAGTGTTGGACGAGGCTGCTGGGAGAGAAACACTGTACAGCGTGTGTGGGAACGGTTTAATAAACGGTCAATGTTGGTTGACTTGATGGCTGTGGTATTTTTTCACCATTTTAAAAACTTTATGTATACTTTTACATCAATTTTTTATCTAACATGTTTGCTAACGGTTAATGTTGGTTAACTTAATGACCGTAGTATTTACGATCCATTTTAGAAATTTCATGTGTAATTTTGTAACCCATCAAAGTTTATGGGGTGTTTGATGCATATGGGAAAATAATTCAAGGATATATTGGCACCTTAACCCTAATATTTTTAAGAAACCTCCACTAGGCTGAAGGATATTTAGGGGAGGATTGCATTGGAGTCTCTTTTTAGTCTGACAGTTTCATCCAAGAGGGGGTAGATTTAGTGATATTTAAAATTTAAAATTTTAAATGAAATAAAAAAGATAAAGATAGAATGATTTCACCAATGGAAGCTGAAATAAGATAATTGCATAGTAGTTTATATTGGGTTAGCCTAACTACTTGATTTATATCCAATCTTTAGAATCCCTTTGAGTATTTCACTAATTTTTCAAGATTCTTGGGCTCTTGGTGCCTCAATACATCAATCAAGAATACATCTCACTCCTCTTACTACTCGTAAGGTAACAATAAAACTCAAGAGTCACACTATTGAGTATCTCTAATAATAAATGAGAAGATATAACTCTCTCTTTGTTAGAGTGATTATGCTAAGCATTGAAGTACAAAATTTCTCAGTATTTCTATTAGAAGAAAAGTCCTATGTTTAGAGAATGTAAAATAGGGTAAAATAGAGGATATTGAATGTAAGAATTAATATTTGAGTAATTGTAGTTTGATCATAGTTAGTGTTACATCCCAAATTTTAGGCCTAGAAGCCCATAAAATAGCCTAAACTAGGAAGACTACCATACCCCTTTGAGAAGAAATCCTAAAAATATACAAAAAGAATTTAAGAGACTAAACTGTAAATAGAGGAAGTACATGGACTAAGGTGCAAATAGAGAAAGTTTTTGAAGACAAATATATAGAAAAAGTTAGGGACTTCAAGAGAGTCTCAAGGGCTCAAAAAGAGAAAAGAGGTTAGTTATAAGTATAAGGGTGAGGTAGAGGCCTTAAAGTGATAGTTTATGACGTTGAGCCCAAGCAAAAGCAAAACTGTAATTTCAGAAAGTTTCAGGCTAATAGGGGTAATTATGGAAAATGCACGAAAACTTTAAAAAGATCCCATAAAATGGGAAATGACTTGTCAAGGCCTATTTGAGGTGAAAAATGATAAAAATATAGCTAGAAAGACTTTTAATGAATTGTTAGATCTTTGGTTAATTATGAGTTATTGAGACAAATTTAATTATTTTAGCTATGTGGAGGCCTAAAAAAATTAGAGAAAAAGGGGATTAATTATTTGAGTATTAATGTGAGTTTATAAAATTGGTTTGGTACCTAAAAGAAGATAATTTCTTCTTTAAAAATATTTAAAGTATAGATTTGTTGATTAGGGGCATTGTACATAAATTCAAAAAGAAATACCTTCAAGCAGAGTTTTAGCCTAAAAACAATTAGAGAATTTTACTACAATTAATGAGAGGTAATATGCAAACAGAAGAATTTTTTGAAAAAGATATCCTCAAAAAATATTCTTGAAGAAAAGAATAACTTTGTGATTAAGGAGGCCAATTCCAACTTCACTTCCTTAATTTGTCATTAATGACCCATTAATGAAACCATGTGAAGGCCATTATGTGAAGAGAGACAGAGAAGTAGAATAAGACAAATAAAGTGACAAATATTTAAGTACTATGAAAGATCGAAATTGAGAAAAAGGTATCCAGTAGAGTGTATTTTGGACAAGATGAATATAAGATTGCTTGAAAATTATTATTTTCCAATTTTACCCCTTGGAGGGCACCATGTGGAGGGTTTCCCATTGGTTGGAAGATTCAAGATTGCTTAGTCATCAACCTAAGGTGATTAATCACTACTTATTTAATTTATAACTTTATTTATGTGCCAAATAATCAACCTTCAGTAATTAAAGGTTCACATGTGAACCAACTAGAAGGGAGCATGCGGATAAAATGTAGACCAATTAGAATTATACAAGTAGGCATGTATGGATCAATAAGAGAAAGACAAGTATAATTGAAATTTATATCAAATTAGAGGGCAAAGAGTTAACTTAACCATTATAAATAGCAAATCCTCCCCTCCTATTTGAACATTTCGGCCAACTATAGGGAGGAAAGGTTTTGCCCAAGTTTCTCATGAAAGGATGAAGAAGAAGGTACCCTATACACCAATCAAGCAACTAATCAAGGTATATTTATTATTCTAGCTCTTGATTTTTGTGTGCTTGTGTTTTTGAGCTTGGTTATGAGTTTTATTGGGTTTAAGAATATGAAAACCCTAGGATAGCTTGCTGGGAAAGATTCTTAAGTATAGGAAATGATGAAATTAATGTTAGAATAAGGTTTAAAGGTACAAAGAAACTAGAATCAAGTGGTTTGGTATAAAAATTGGAAGAATTCCTTAAGTTCATAACCCAAGAGGGCTCTCAGCCTAGCTAGGACTTTTACTCTAGAGATGGAATTTAATTATTTTGGTACTTTCAATGAGTTTAAAAGGAAAAATTGTGCAAGTTAAAATAAGAAAATGGCTTTAGAAGCATTATAAGTCAAAATGGAATATTTGAGTAAAAAACCCTAAGTGTCTCGACCTTAAGAGTTTGGATGAGAAGGAATTGAATTTTAATAAATCCAAGCTTAAGTATAGATTCTATATGAAAAATTGTGTAGGATTGGCCAATGAGAAAAATTAAAGAGAACCCTAATTTTCAAGACAAAAGGTTAAGGATTTTCAAGAGAGCAAGTTATGTTCTTGCTTCTATGGCTCTAATGAGTTAAATACATAATATGATTATATTGAAGTCCATGATATGTCAAAGAGAATAATTTGGAGAGGTTGAGCAAGCAACCTCAATGGTTAGAAGCAAAGGGAATAAGAGGAAGACATAGAGTTACAAGGTAGTGAATTTACTTAACTTGTGTGTGTTGATGTGTTGATTGCTTTGCTTGATTATATAAAGCATATGTGAATATTTGAAGCTCTATTTCTATGAATTTAATGTCCATATATATAATACTGGAAACATTGAGCATGCACATAGGTCATTATGTTAGCATGATTTATGGTAGCAAGCATGTCATGCACCAAGTATTAGCCATTATTTGGTTGGGGGGTTTTTGGAGGGGAGGTAAATTTTTTATCTTTATGTTCTCCCCTCCCCCAACTCCCCTCCAAAAGTGGGAGTTTTGGAGGGGAGAAAATTTGTTTATCTCATTTTGACCAAATTACCATTTATGTATTTTTAAAATTCTAATTGTATCCTTATGAGTTGAAACCTTTTTTCTCATTCTCCTCACACATAATTTTTGCTTTGATTGGTAAAGCCTAATAAGCATGGTAAATGATTTATATATTATATTAAGATATATAATAATTATAAAATTAATGAGAAACAATGTTAAAATTTTATCATACTTTTATTTTTTTTAATTTTATTATATATATAAATAGGATAAAAAATTTTAAGATTCACAAATCAAGAAATAATAATTTTGATGTGAATATTATAAATAAAGAGTAAATAAATTTAAATAAAAAGATAAGGGTATATTTGTCAACTTTTAATTAACTCCTCTCCCTCTCTTTCTGAACCAAACAAAAAAATTATCTCCCCTCCCCTACCTTTACACCCACAACCTTTCTACCCTTCTCTACCCTCCCTTAAATTAACCTAACCTACCCTCACCTAAGTTGAACCAAACAAAACCTTAATCTTGCATACAGTAGTGATAGTGTTGTCTACTGAGATTCCCCTGAATGTTATCCTCCCTTACTTAACTATAATAGGTGATCAACGATAGAGAAATAATGCATAACAGAGCAGGAAGAATGGCATAAGGATTTGGAGAATTATATGTTTCATTGTATTATGTATTAATTCTCCAAGAATATGATTGAATGTATAAACATGCCTAGTATGTAATATGATAACATGAGATTATGTGTGATGTTCATGGCATGTCAAATTATACACAAGCATGGATAAGAGCAAACCATGTTTTCTAGAATGACTAGTTAAATAAAAGCAAAGTAATTATTAAGGATAAAATGCAAGTCCTGGAGCAATTTTGTTCTAGCTCCAGTTTAACCTAGAAAATGGACGAATCTATCTATAACATTTGGTAGGCATAAAGTAAGCATCCCAATATTTAAAATCATAGGTAATATGTATCAATTGGATGAGGACACTAAGATATTAATTTCCAAAGTTGAGGTAAGAAAATTGGAAAGTACAGTTTTTAACAAATGAATAGTGAACTTAGATGAATAAACTGTATAATTGGTAAGGATTAACTCCAGTTTTAGATTTTTCCTCTTAAAATGCATTGAAGGAGCTTTAAATAGAGACTTGAATCACCTGTATACAATTTGTTTCATATTTAATTATGATTTTTCAAAGTTAGACCACTAATATGGAAATCCTGAGTAAACAGTAACCTGATATCTAAAATGAAACAAAAATTTAGTTGTGCTCTGGCAATTAGGAAATTAAGGTACTTTCAATAAAGATGAGACGATGTAGAAGTTCTAATCAAACCATTCATCCATAAAAAATGAGAAGGCTCCCCTAGAAGGATAATAAGAATTGAGTTAGGAAAGATCGAAGGGGTATTAATTGGTGCCATAGTAAGAGGTACAATGGCAACCTAAGATTGTAACAGTTAATGCAACCTCGCTAGAGTTGATGCAGAATGATGAGAATAGCTATATTAGATTCCCAAATAGGTATGATAAAGCTAGAGAGAGTACGAAATGGATGGTCTCATTGAATTCTTAGGGATCAAGATAAAGAGAAAGATGATAATACAAATAGATACAGGGAACTAGCATAAAGAAATAAGCATGTTCTCGATAGTATTAAGAGATACTTAGTCACTTGGGGTTAGGTTGAGAGACTCCCAAGTAAAGATATAATATATGAGAATTTTGGCTATTAAGTCTTTCCTAGAGAAATTGGGAACTAGTCCTCCAAGTTAGAATTGACATTGCTTTAGATAAAGCAATATACCCTATCCAAGTAGGAAAGGGAAGCAATTGAGATGGAGTTGATATTGCTTTAGCAGAAGTGACATATCCTCCATTGAGAACAAAGAGTAGCAACTGAGGCAAGGCAAGTGGAGTTGACTTCGTCCCAGTGAAAATATGACTGGACAAGAATAAAGCTAAGGTTAAATGTACTAGAGTTGAGCAAAGTACTAAAGCAAGCAGAAAGAAGATAATCTTATATGTCCTCTCCCTATATCATTTAGAATAAGCTAGAGATAGTAAAAGAATATAGAGGAGTAAGAGAACTCTTAAGGCAGATTGGCTTAGGCATCTAAAGAGATAGATAGGTGGCCTAGAGAATTGATTAAGACACAGTATGAGGCCTAAGATAATGATTATATTAGTTTGTGGGAATAGTTTTGGGGAATTATCAATAAGTTACCAACTAAATAGAGGTAACTTAATCCTTTAGTTTGAAGTCTCCCAAAGACATAGATATAATATAACAAAATCACAGTATATTCTAGATGATCGTAGTCATATCCTAATATGGCGTAGCGAGGGATCATAGTTAGATCCTAGGATCATAGTGGATCCAATGAAGAGCCTTATGATTGCAATTAAGTCATAACATAGCTCACAAAGAGAGAAATTCTAGGGTTACAGTAGATCTTGTAGAGGCTTACGGTAGATCACAATATATCCTAAGGTCACAGTTGACCTAGCCTAAGGAAAGTTGCTAAGCTACAAGAGTAAGAGTACATTATCTCTTTGGGAAGCTAATGACTAGGGACAAGATGAAGAAAACTCTCAAGTTGGTTAACTAATATAGAGAGAATGCCCATAACTTTCTTCTAAATAACCTTATTATTGATTAGGCTAGCTCAATTTTCTTCTAATTAACAAAGGAAAGCTAGAGTTAGAGCCATAAGTCTTGGCAAGAAGAATTTAGGCTAGCTCCAAATACAAGAAAAACCCTTGTGATATGAAGACAAACTAAGAATTGACAGGAAAATCCCTAAGATAAGGCTAAAGATGAGAATGTAAACAAATAAGACCCAATAAAGAAAGGATAATAAGGGTTTAAGATAATAAAGGATAAGGTCCGAGTCTGTTAGCACCAGTGCCTCAGATGCCCATCAGCACTTTTCAATTAAGCGTACTCAAGTAAGAGTAGCACAAGGATGGGTGACCATCTAGGGTGTTATGTGAAAGGGTACATATGTTAGAAAAGTGAGCTATTTTTGGCAAAAATGCATAAAGTTCAACAAGATAGAAGAAAAGTTAATAAAATAAAAGTAAGGGACATTCTTCTTGGATAACCTTTTAGTAAGTGTATGAGCAAAGGTTTAACCATACAATTTTGAGGACAAAATTTATTTTAAAAGGGAGAAAATGTCACATCCCAAGTTTTAGGCACAAAAGCTCAAAAAGTAGCTTGAAATAGGTAGGCTACCAGCCCCTTTAAGCAGAAGTCCTAGAAATATACAAAGGATATTCAGGGACTAAACTATAAAATAGATAAAGTATAAGGACTAAAGTGCAAATAAAAAAGTTCATGGGCAAGCTATTACAAATTGTTCATGGTTGACTGAGCAAATGAGGGTACAAAGGTAGGAGCAATGGGAACAGTTGAAGATTTAGCTTCATCTTGTTGCATAGACTTCTTTCCTTTTTGGGTCTTATTCCCTCCAGTATCTAGTGGCAGTGAAATTCCCATAAGATGTATCTGCTAAGTATCAAATCTGGGTATCTTCACTTCCTTCTCTTTTTTCCAGATATTCTATGTTGTAGTGTTGAAGGAATAGAGAAATTAGTTGAGGATAAGGCCTTGGAGTGAATTTGGTCTTTGAAAAATAGAAGTTCCTCATTTCATTGTAAATCAAATCTCCAATGTTTAGCTTTTCTCTACTAATTATCCTAGTTAGTAATTTTATAATCTTCCTATGTCATGTATGTAAAGCTTATTGATTTGTTGACCATACTTCTTGAATATATATAGTGGATTATTCTATAAAATCCTCATAAAATATAACTACTTTTAATTATTTGGACCCATTTTATTCACAATATAAATCAATAACCATGTTATAAATGAACTTGTTTATTTCAAAAGTGTCAACCATAGTAGATAAGAGCTTTACTAAAATCCAAAAGCAACTTTACCATGGCTATAAAAAGATTTTTGTTAATAGACAAATAATTATGATAGAAAAAGAATAAAATGAGTAAAATTATTTAGGACATATAAATTGTTGAATCTTTTATAAATTATATATTATAACCAGATAAGTACTAGAGTATACTTGATTTTATAATATAAATATTATATTTTTTATAAATATGTATATTAATTAATAAAAAGGTAATAATAGAATCTTTTATGAAATATCCTTGAAGATATTAAAAATTAGATTAAAGTGTATATAGAAAAATAATTAAGAGTCTATACAATTTTAATAAAATTGAAGAAATGATTAATAATTTAGATGAGTCTATCATTGATATTTAGAATATTATCCCCAGACGAACTTCCATAGTCAAATTCAAATAATGTGTTATATAATATTAGAGTATACATAATGAACCCTACTATGGCAATATGCAAGTATTATACATATACATTCAAAGAAGAAGGCTATATACAATTGATATATTTTTAATAAAGCCTCTGAAGTTTGATAAACTAAAACAGTAATGATCATATTCTAACTAAATATACGACAATTTATTAATAAGTTCTTTATTAGAAATGTCTATAGATAAATATTCATACATCGGTAACAAATTTATCAAATAGTTCTTTGATAAGCCCCCTTATCGATGAAATATTTGATAAATATCTACTTTTTCACATAAATCACACAAAATCTATTGAAGAACCCTTTGAGAAACATCTTTATCAAATTGCTATTCGATCAAAAACTTTATTCATTTTTCCAAAAATTCTTTATTTATCGAATAGTTTCTCAATAAATAGCCTTATCAATAAGTTATTCGATAAATTTCAATACTTTTTCATAAATTTTATCGAATAATATTTGGATAAGTATTTTTTTGTTATAGAAGAATATTTGGATAAGTTTTTATTTCGAAGAATTTATTAATAAAAAGTAGCACATAATATTTTGCAAGACTTTCAAAATAATTCATTCTTATTCAATACATATTCGATAAACAACTTTATTGAATAGATTTTCAAAAAGATTCAATTCATTAAAACACATCTTTTCTCAAGATTATTGAAGCTTTAATAAAAGAAGTTTAATCAACTGAAGCAGTATTGATCATATTCTAACTAAATATATGACAATTTATCGATAAGTTCTTTATTCGAAGTGTCTATCGATAAATATTAATATAACTGTAACAAATTTATCGAATAGTTCTTTGATAAGCCTCTTATCGATGAAAGGTTTGATAAATATCTACTTTGTTACATAAATCACACATAATATTTCGCAAGACTTTCAAAATAATTCATTCTTATAAAAAACATATTGTATAAACAACTTTATCGAATAGATTTTCAAAAAGATTCAATTCATTAAAACACATCTTTTCTCAAGATTATCGAAGCTTTAATCAAAGAAGAAGTTTAATCAACTAAAATAGTAATGATCATATTCTAACTAAATATATGACAATTTATCGATAAGTTCTTTATTCGAAATATTTATCGATAAATATTCATACAACGGTAATGATCAAAGAAGAAGTTCATGAAATTTTTTTTGCTGTTTTGAAACACATGAATTTTTCTTTAAAACATGATGCATCATAAGAAACTTAAAAGCACAAGAACACATATAGTATAGAAACATTATTATCAAGATAGCAACAAAGAGAGGGTTTATAAATGCTCATTTAGTTTGGGCATTATGATGAATTGATATGTATAACTCTTTACCTTCCTCTCTTGAGCATCTTCCTTTGTATTGGCATGGATGATAATCCTTCAACTTCTTGCCAATTTAACTTTGCAGCTTCGTGCTCCTTTGTATTCTTTCTCACAATTAATGCAACAGTGTAATCTATTGAAAAAATTATTTATTTTCCTATTATGAAAAAAATCCTTTCTTTCTAGGAGAATGGTTAGTATGATCATATAGAGAATAATTTTCATATATGTGAGACAATAGAACAAGATATCATCAAAACATATAAATTCTTATTGAATGCAAATGAGTACGTTGAAGAATTGAGCTTGGAAAAAATATGCTATCATGAAGAATAATGCTTAATTTTGAAAAGTACAATTTCAACATGATTTTTCAAAATATGGACCTTTAAATATAAATTTTGTGGAAATATTGAAGGTCATCAAATTGGAGAAGAATATTTACTGTAAGATTACATGTTGAACAACAATGTCCAACATATCTAGGAATTTTCTTGAAGCAGAAGTCATATAGGATATTGACTTAAGAAGTATACTAAAAATTCAAAGACTTTGCTCTTTTGTAAATGGTGATTGAATCAATGAAGCACATTAACTTATTAGTCCAAATGACCAGAGTAGCAAATATATTCTAGTGACACATTAAGCGTAAGGCTTAGATGTCTTGGAATCTTTTTGAATTCAAAGACTTGAACTTATGATTAGAGTGTTAAATAGAGGAATGTTTAACTCATTAAACGATAAAGAGTTCAAGGGTTTGATAGCACAATTAAGAAGATGTTTCTGGAAGATGAATTTGGAGAAATTTGGAAATAAGTATATTAATCTCCAATACTTATTCCCATATATTTTAAAAGTAAATTTTCAAATCATTTTCATGTATTTTGTACAATTAATATATTTGATGCAAAGATTTGAAAATTACTTTTGTCTTTGAAATCATGAATATGCACATTTATAAATCAGGATTAATATTTGAAAACATAAATATGCACAGTTCAGTTTATAATATATTTAGCAATGTGAAAACAATATTGACTGCTAAAGGAATATAACAAGGAACAAGCAATCGCTAATCTAATCTAGAATTCAATTAATCACTATAATGAGATAAGAATTATATTTTACCATATTTCTCCTCAGCCTTGTGTAAGTTTGTTTGATTTTGGAAAGTTGATTTTGAATTTACTCTAGCATCACAATTCAAGCTTCATTGGTTCATCTTTGTCAAGATTTGAATTATTTTTCTTTGAATCCACAAATCTTGAGATGAACTTTATGAATCAGATTTCCTACAAAACAATGTTCTTTTCCTAGTATCCAACTTGGTTTGGATCCATCAATGATTAGTTTGTAGGAAATAGGACATAATTCACATGCTCAAAGAATATGAACAATTTAGAACAATTGAGCATAATAACATGAATATGTCTTTATGCATAAGATATATTTTCCATTTTCAAAAACTTGTATGAATAGAGAATTAAGCTACTGATCATTTCCTTTCCTTTTTTGAAAAGTATTTGTAAGTTAAGTTTTAGTAGGAGTATATAAAAGGATTTTAGAAATAAGTGGCAATGCTCATTCTAAAGATACAGATGTAAACTTTAAAGGTATGTTAAACATGATAATACATAAAGTTTACCATTGTACCTTTACCTTTTGTGAAAGAAGGATTGTCTTTGTGCACCCATTACATCTTTTGATTTATTCTGTCAAATGATTACAATGGTCTCTCAATTGATATGGACTTTTAACCTCAAGAGATCCTTCTTGTTTTGTTCTCCTTAAGATAATTGACTGGTACAGCATGATCTATTTTTGAGGTAGGACATACTCTTTGGGCCTTTTTCTATTGCTTCTTATAATTTGACTTTAAAATTGCTGCAATGGATGCTCATTGTGTTCTCTCAGATAATGTAGGTTTCACTTATGCATAAGGAACTCTTGGATGCCCCTTTTTTCATGTACCATGCCCATTTCTTTTAATGCTATCCTGCACATTTGAAATACTGGAAGGACATTTTGGTACCCATTTAACTTAGGTCCTTGAGCATTAGTTTTGGACCTTGACTGTCCTTTAGGAACCCAAATCATATTTCTCACATTAGAATTTCTTCTTATATAGTACATGTGAGAAATATGACCTAGTTTACTATAATAATTGAAGACAACAGAAAGATACACTTTTGTAGTATATATGCATGTATTGTATTGGTCGAGTGGAAGTATATTATGATCATTGTGCACTTTTTTCCTATATATGATATTATCCTATTTAGAATATAAATTTTTGCTTTTCAAAAGAGAATCAATGATCGGTTGAAAACTTTTAAAATCATTTTACCTAAATTCACAAGCGGGATTGAAATGATTAACTGTTGATGCATTTTAAGCTCTGAATAAGGATTCATTAGATTTATGAACTTTGAGCTCTTCTTGATTATCTCTTTCCTTTTGATTTTCGTGTTAACCATTTCATGAAGATGTTAAGAGATTTCTCATTTTTCAACACCATCTTCCATTTGTTCATCAGGTATAGATTTGTAAAATTTAATTACTAATGATGAACTGTCAACACTAACTTTAATATGATCGTCAAATGAATAAATATAATCAAGAGTTTTAAAAATATCTCTGACATTAGAGAAACATTTAATTTTCAAATAATAACTTTTACATAAAGCATGCATAAAATTTTCATTGTTCTAAGATTAGAAAATTCAACTTCTTTTTATTTTTATTCTAATCATTTTTTGATTTAACAACAAAATCGTTTAAAAAGATTTTCCTCATATTAAAATCAAGAATTTTAAAAAATATGGTCATCTAACATTTCTAATACAAAAAATCATAATTTTCTAAAATATGAGGAATTGTGATATCAAAACCTTCAAAAAAGCATTTGAAAATCAACTATATCACAACCTTTGCATTTGAGATTGTTAAGTCCTTCAACAAGTGACCATACTCTGATACCAAATGTTAAATCTAGCTGTATCACCCAACAGGGTAGTGAATTGGGTATTTTTAAAAATTTTAAAAAGTTAAAAATATTTGGATAAAATTAAAGAGTTAATTTTAGAAAGATATCACTAAAGGAAGAAGTTGAAGAAGAAAATTGCACAAGTCAAATTATACTGGTTTGGCCTAATCCACTTGGCCTATGTCTAGTCCCTAAAGATCTCCTCTGAGTGTTCCACTATCTCCAAGATTTTGTAGGCTTTTGGTGGCTCAATACATTCATGTGAGAATTCCCTCTCACTCCCCTTAAAACCCATAAGGTCACAATCAGTAAGAATCCCTCTCACTCCTTACACCCATGAGGTAATAATCCATTGAAGAATCCACTTGAACAAATTAGAGAAAGACTTATACAAATGAAACTCTCTTAGTAAAGTGAATTTTGATGCAGACTTAAGTTCACTATCAAGTTTATTTCTTCTAAGAATATGTATGCTCTCAACCAAAAGAGGAGAAAAAGAGTATAATAGAGACAATAACTGAGTATGTTCAAAATGCATATTTAGCAATTGTTGTATTGTCATATGTTTATTCCAACTTCTTCTATTTTCTTATTTTGGCTTCTTCTTCTTTTATACTTCATCTTCATAATTTTATTGAAGTAGCAGTTGAGATAGCTGTTATTGAATATAATTGTTATTACTGACATGGACTTTTGGCTCTTTATTGATTTATTTGTTTGACCTTATTTTAGCATGCAGATGATCTTAAAATATGGTTTAGAGAAGGTATATAATCAATGTAAGCATAAAGCAAGTTTTTCTAAATGATTTAGAATTAAAGATAAAAATCTGATAAAATCTTGTTTAAACTATTTTTCACAAAATGGCCTGATTTATATAAAAACACCCTTATAAAAAATGTCTTAGATAAATTGCTGAAGAATTACATTTGAAACAATTAAAACTTTATTGAGCAATTCTTCAATAATCATCCTTATCGAAAAGGACTTTAATAAATTATAAAAAGATAGTTCATGATTTATCTAATAGTTATTTGATAAATGTCATTATCGATAAACTCATTAAAATATATTCTTTCAAACATATGCTTTCAGATTTATCGATATGTTTTACAATATGTTATTTATCAAAGTATTCTTCGATAAATATGCTCTTTAAATAGCTTATCATAAATGCTAAAGAACATTCTTTTCAAATCCTTTCAAACATACTTTCAAATATTCTGATATTTTCTCAAATCATATATTACATTTGGAAACTCAAGTTCATATGATCATGTTAACAAATAAGATCAAGACTCAACATTATTTAGCAATACAGGTCAAGTTCATCTTTTAGTTCAATAGATCTTGCATATAATCAATTAAGATCAAGCTATAAAATTCGTGTAGATCATTCATTCAATCAAATCCACGTAATTAATAGACTCATAAAAGTTATTCCAGGACTTGTCAATAAGAATTTTAACATATTAAGTTTAACGAATGATCTTATCGAAGGTCTCCTTGATAAATGACCTGATTGAATAGTTCATCGATAAGAGTATAATGAATCTTACTTTGAATCTTTCATGAATAACCTTATCTTCATAAATTCAAGACAAATCAAACTTCAGATGATTCAAACAAATCAATCATTATAAGAAATAAATCATCATCAAAACATTTCAATCAGTCAAATCACTTCAACAACATTAATCAATATTAAGATTCTAGAGATTTGAATTTGAAACAACTTATTTCTTGTTTCTCCAAATTGATCTTATATAATTTTATAACTTAGAATTCCAAAGATCAATTTGAGAGGAAAAATGATTAAGTCACTGTTATTGTTTAGGAAAAACATAGTAACCTTTTTAATCCTGATTTAAAGTGACTAAGTTATAAATCATTTTGATAAGGAATAAACACAATATTATTTTCATCAATCAAAACCAAATAGAAGAATATGTGAAAGATCATTTTTTTAGTGCTTTTAAAATTATTCTCTTATTGGAGAATTATTGATAAATCCCCTTATCGAATAGTCCTTTGATAAATGAGTCTTTGAAAAATAACTTCTTTTGAAAATAAGATATTATTGATTGAATATCTTATTGGTAAATACTTTGTTCGATCAATGCTTTGATAAATCTTTTTATAAAATCTTTTTACAAACAGAGTCATTACAAAACTTATCAAAGACTTATTCTATAAATCCGCTTATCGAAGACTTATTCTATAAATCCGCTTATCGAATAGATCTTCGAATAATTTTAGTTTTAAGACAAAAAATTTAGAATTTTTATAAACTAAATTTGATTAATTTATTAAAGTCTTTATCGATAAGAAACCTTATGACAAACCCATATTTTTATAGATTTATTCACATCATTCTAGTGGGTTTTTGTCATTATTTTGGTCATTAACTATATTATTTATACACTATTTGATTTAATATACCTTACATTGAATTAGTGTTTAATATGGATATAATTGTCATTTTTTTATGATTTTTTCTAAACAATTATTTTTGGAATAAAATGTATTACATTATTATGATTTTATATTTCAGGAATTTAGGAGAAATCGGAATTCACAAATGACAACAAAAGACCATAAAATTAGAAATCGTAAAATAAGACCCAATGGGCTAAACCTTGCGATTTAGCCCATTAGGTTTTGCTTTTTGCTTTTTGACCTTTTGCTTTTAAGAAAGGGACACACACACACAAAGGTGGCGGCTAAATGAGAAGAGGAATTGAATTGGAAAGAGAAAGATACACACAAGCCAGAGACGCATCCGTAGGAATTGAATTGCAAAAGGGGAATTGAATTGAAAGCAAATACACACACGCACAGCTACCGCAGGATGCCACAGAACTGAATTGAAGCTAAGAGGAGAACACGTTCAAGACGCAGACAGGACCACGCGGAGAATTGAAGAGAATTGAATTGAAAGAAAAGCGACGTGCAGCTCCATTATCTATAGCTAAGCTCTTGAAATTAGTGTTAATCTTTGTGGCTATGCGTGGCTAAACATCCTAATTCTCTAATTCAATAGCAAAGGCATAAGCTTGGGATCTCAAAGGGGAGTATAAGTTACTTTAATTCTCTACCCAATAATTATATTATGACTCCTAGGTCTTAGGATTAATTTTATAATTATTAGGAATGTTTAGAATGATTTATTTGTATTTATTGAGGATTATTGTGACTGAATTTTTGCTTGACATTTGATATTAATCTTTAATTAACTTTAATTTCATTTACTTTGATCTGCGTCAGACATTGTATTGAGATTATCGTGAATATTTTGTGATTTTTCAAGGTGGTTTGAATTATTGGATCATTATGTCTCTTGTTAGCTTAAATTCTATTTTATGAATTATTGAGTTATAATTAAGCATTGGTTTTTAATATCTTTAGTCCTATTTTATTATTCTGGTGGCAGTTAATAAATTAGGATTTGGAAAAATATTTTGTGACAATTTGAGGTGGCTCGGTTGTTAGATTAAAAGTTTTATTATAATTCTTAATTCATTATTTAAAACTCCCAAATCTTTTGAAGCTATGATTGTCTGCGTTATTGAATTTGAGAATTGCTTTTATTATTATCAATCACCTTTGAATTTATTCTTTTCACTCATTATCATTCATTATTCATTTCTTTAAATTAAAAATACCAAAAATATTTTATTTAAATCTATTTTTAATTCATTGCATTTAGTTGTTAGTCAATCAAAACAAATCCCATTTTCTAATTTAGGTTACATTGCATTTAGTTACTTAAGAATTTAATTTCACATTTTGGTTCCTCAGAGAGAATGACCCGAGGTTGCACTAAACGCAATCCTTGGTTTAAATTTTTGAAGTAACCCCAAGGCGACATTGGTTCAAGGTTGTTTCAAGTGGCGCCATTGTCGGGGAGCCAAGAAATTGGTTCCCTAGTAACTAAGTGTCAAGTAACATTTTTTGGGATTAGTTCAAGTGCTAAGCCAGTCTTAGTTAGTTTGCATAACATTTGCATTTGCATTTTTGCTTGCATTATCTATTCAAAAAAAAACAAAAAGGTTGATTTTCTTTGGTTACCTCTAGTAAACACGTGTCTATTAGTGTTTTTGAATTAGAACAAGAAAGCATGGATGGTCCTAACGGTAATAATGGTTATTATAATGGGCTTAATGGGAATAATGGACATGGTGAGAATAACTTAGGAAATAATGGTGAGGATGATAGAAGCATGAGGGACATTAATAATTCTAATGTTGATTATGATCCTTATGGCTTTTATACTGATAATGTGAACTTTAAAATTAAAGGAGCATTAATTTCTTCCTTACCTAAATTTCATGGCTTTACAGGTGATGATCCACACAGGCATTTGAAGACTATGTATATGGTGTGCTCTTCTATGAAACCACCCACGGCTAATCTTCAAGATGTATTGGGAAGGGCATTTCATTTTACTTTAGAAGGCAAGGCCAAGGAATGGGTTTACATGCTACCTCAACATTTTACTACTATATTGACTTGGGATCAGTTGAAAGGAGCATTCTTGGATGAATATTTTCCTGCATCTAAAACTTCAAGGCTAAAAAAGAGATAACTAGTGTGGTCCAACGAGATAATGAATCCATACATGAGTACTGGACCAGGTTCATCACACTTTTAGCTCAGTGCCCACACCACAATATTTCAAAGAATGATTTGGTTAATTCTTTCTATGAAGGGCTACTTCCACATGGTTCTCTTTGAGAATTGAGTCCCAACGCTGCATGGGACCTGCTTCAAAAGATGGCTACCAATGACCCTCAATCCGGAGATACAAGAAAAGTGTATAATACCTCTTCTATTTTTTCTCAAGATATTCTTGCTGAAATTGCTGCTTTGGGGAACCGAATGGAGAAAAGACTCAGTATTTTGGAGAATAATGTGAATGCCAAGCAGGTTAATTCAATGGGTCACTCTCAAGCTATAGTTACTGGTTGTGAGTACTGTGGGTCAATGATGCATGCCTCGAATACTTGTTCTCGCTATGAAGAGGTTTCTTCCCTATACCAAAATAGGAATGGTCTATATCAAAAGAGGGATCCTTACTCTAACACTTATAATCCAGGTTGGAGAGATCATCCTAACTTTAGATGGGGTGAAAATAAAGGCAACCCTTAAGGGAATTTCTCAAATCAAGTGGTACCTAATCAAGGGGTATCATCTTCTTTTTCTGGAGGTAATGAACTTGGTATGATTGTTAAAGGTATTACTGAGCTCAATTCAAAGTTTGACAATCAAAAGTCACAAACTGAGGCAAAGTTACATGTTATGGAGAATAAGATGGATTCATGTCTACAAAATGTGTTCTCTAAATTGGAGCAAATGGAGACTAAGCATGGGAATTTGAATGCTTTTGTTTCTCAATTCTCCAACAACTTGAGTGAACAACAAGCAAAGAGCAATGGTTCTATACCCTCTAACACAGTGATAAATTCTAAATATTTGAATGCAATCATACTGAGAAGTGGTAAGAAAATTGGGCTGAAGAATGTACAATTCAAAGAACATGAAGAGGATGAAGAGCAGGTTGATGAGAAAATAGAAGTTGAGTCTCTTCCTGCCAAAACTACTCAAGAAACTTCCCAAGCTAAGAAAGAAGCTTCTATCCAATCTGAAGTCCTACAAGAAAAGAAGCTCTTGGAGAAGTGTCTAAAACAACCAATGGTGCAAACTGATGAAGAGGCAACAACTATCATAAAGGAACCAATGGAGAAAGGATCACCTTCCAACTCCAAAGGTGATGAGGTAAATATTCATGACTTGCCTTTTTCCCAATTCTTATTTGGTTAGTAAAAATATTGTTGAAAAGAAAGATAATGATGAATTGTTTGAAATGTTTAGCAAACTTGAGGTTAATGTGCCATTGCTTGAATTGATTAAAAAGATGCCCAAGTATGCTAAATTCTTGAAAGACCTATGTACAAACAAAAGGAAGTTTAGGCATAGTGAGAGAATCCAACTGGGGTTGAGTGTTAGTGCCTTATTTAAGTCACAGTTACCTATTAAATGTAAGGACCCAGGTTCCTACACTACTTCTTGTATCATAGGTAGAACTACAATTTCCCATGCCCTACTTGACTTAGTTGTAGCAATTAATGTCATGCCGACCTCTATTTATAAGACCTTGGGTATTAAAGCTTTGAAAGATACTAGTATAGTGCTTGGCCTAGCTGATAGGACGGTGAGATACCCTAAAGGTATTCTTGAGGATATTCTTGTGCAAGTGAAAGGTCTTGTTTTTCCAGCTGACTTTTATGTTCTTGAGATGACTAATGACCTTCCCACTGAGAGTACTTTGATTCTAGGAAGACCTTTCCTTTTAACTGCTGAGACAATAATTAACATGAAAAAGGGTCTTATCACTATAGGGATTGGGGATCAAGAAGTGCAATTTAATCTTTCAGAAGCTATGAATCATGGTTATGAAGATTGCTCTTATTTAGGAATTAGTTCAATTGAATGTCATGACATGGACTACTTACATGAGACTAATATGAATGAACCTCACTGGTGTGACTTAGTTGTGAACCATGATGATGCTTTTACTTATCTATCTTCCTCCCACCCTTCTCATGTCTGTGCATGTGAAGGTGGCGTATCTTGTGCCTATTGTTTAGAGATAAATAGTTGGCTTTCTTCTGCTCATGAATTTGATGTATCATGTTGCTTTGACTTTGATATTACTGATGATTCTATACTTGATAGCCTTGAGAAAGGTATATTGCTTGATTTTGTAGGAACTGATAATAAGGAGGAGGATGCATAAGTTATGAATCTAGCTTCCCTATTGAGTGGAGCTGGAACATTAGAAGAGGATAGCAGTGATTATGCTACTGCCTTAGTCCTTTCTAATCCCACTCTCACTTCTAATTTACTTTCTCTTTCTATTGATCAGACTGACCCTAACTCTCCTATTTCTAGGTCATCTGATGGTGGCACTGAGTCGGGAAGTGGAGGAAATATACACTACATGGAGCTTATATCTCCTTCCCTAAGCCACATGGACACACCACTCGCTCTGAATACACTTGATATACAAAGCTGATTCCTTCTATTGTCCAACCCCCTGATTTACAATTGAAACCCCTTCCCTCTAACTTAAAATATGTCTTTCTTACTGATGATTGTAAATTGCATGTTATTATTTCCTGTTCTTTGAGTAGTTCTGAAGAAGAGTGACTAGTTTCAGTGTTGAAAAGGTATAAAAGGGGTATAGGCTGGTCTTTAGGAGACATACTAGGGATTAATCCATTAGTTTGTACACACAATATCCTTTTAGCTGAAGGGTCAAAGTGAGTTAAATAGCTACCAAGGAGGTCGAATCCTCTTATTCATGATGTGATTAAAAAGGAGGTATCTAAATTACTGAGTGCTGGGATCATATATGCAATTTTAGACAGTGAGTGGGTAAGCCCGATACATGTAGTACTGAAGAAGAGTGGCATCACAGTAGTGAAAAATGAGGATAATGAACTTATTCCAACAAGAGTTCAGAATGCGTGCTTGGAGAATGTGTATAGACTATAGGAAGTTGAATGAAGCGACTAGGAAGGATCATTTTCCATTACCTTTCATTGATCAAATGTTGGAAAGAATATCTGATAAATCTCACTATTGTTTCTTGGATGGCTTTTTAGGTTATTTCCAGGTATCGATTATGCAACATCCTTACTTTCATACGTCTTAGGGACCATTCAGTAGCATTTAGAACCACTTACAATACCTTGGAAGTTCATTAGCTAAATCTGGAATTTTACTCTTTCTCAGGTTACTATTCATATGGTATTCTAGATTATGTAACGAACTTCGAAAAATCATAACTAATTATACAAAACTCAAAATGAAGTGGTTCAAAAAGCTATGTGAACATAACATCTTGAAATTTAAGATAAAAATAATTTCCAGACTAAATGATCAGCCAATTAATACAGTTTATTTGCCAAAGTTTACTGTTTATTTCGTCAAAAATCCTGGAAACAGATTCGGGTCACTTATTTTGAAAAATCAGTTCTCTTGGTACAGACATCCAAATAAAGCATTCTTGGTGTCAAAATGAATCTCGACATGTCATCTAAATGTCTGTAAAATTTCATACATTTATCCCATCATTTACTATTTTTTATTACATCATGACCATCACTGCTTATATTGGTCATACAGCAACATTACACATTCACATAACATATATACTATTCAATCCCTAACTTTTCTTCATGCTTCATCATCCTCTTTCATCATTCATAAACCTGTGGGATTGGGATTACATGGAAAGGAATGAGATTTTGGGGGAAATCTCAGTAGCAAATAGTACTAAACAATGCATGCATTAATGTAACTACTTGTGCTTGCTTGTGAAAGTGTTACTATTGTGTCATGTGCATGCTTCCATGTTACATATGAAATACAATTGGCCAAAGTAAACATATAAACAGAGCTTCATACATAAGCACATAGGCAGCACAATTCAATCAAGCCATAGCACAATCAAGCATAACATTCAATGCATACAAGTTTAGGATAAGTTTACTACCTTGAATACTTGACCTTCTTTCACCTTAACTTGCTTCCTTCTTCTCACATTTCTTGAACATGCGGCTGCCTCTCTTGGAGCATACCAATCAATTCCTAACAAAAGATAATCATTCATCCATTACAATCTATCTTCCTTGAGCATTAAACTCAATTTAACTAACATAACTTCTTCTTGAACATTAATCTCATTAACTTTCCTTAATCTTAACCAATGGACTTGGTCTTTGAATCAATTGATGCCTTGACTTTAACCTACACAATTTCATCTTTTGAATCCATTTATGAGCTTAGAATCATGAAATTCCAGCTCCTTCATCACATGCTGTACAGAACCGAAACTGTACTTAATTCTTTCAAAAATTCTCATTTTGATTCCAATGCTTCCCATACTTGTCTCTCTACTTTATCCCACACAACTTTTCATTTTAAAACCAATGGAAGCATCAAAATAATGAAATTCCAATCACTGTTCATGCGAGTGAACAGTAATAGAGAAGGATTTCAAAAGCTACAATCTTGGAATTTCAATACTTTCAAGGTTCAAAACCTTTCCAAACCTACACAAAATCATCATCTAAATTCAATGGAAGCATTAAATCATTGAAATTCCATTTCCTTCCCTCATGAACAGTGCATACCGAACAGGTTCCATTAAGGCAAAGTCAAGAATATCAACTTGATTCAACAACCAATCTCTTAATTAGCTTGTTTAAGCTTCAATCATATGTTTCTAACTTTAATTTCTTCTTTCCCCTTTCATCTAAGGTTGTTGGGAAGCACAACCCCTTAGATAAAACTCAAACTTTTCTCCCACAAAAACCCTAAGTTCAAGCTCCCAAATCAAAGGAAAATAAGCTAGGAGAGATTGCTTACATTTAATCTCTAGCTTGCTTGAACTTTGGAACCTTGAATCTTCTTTGTCTTGGCTTGAGTTTTCATTTTGCAAGAGTTTCCCCAAGGTAGCACAAAGCCACGGTTTTGGGCAGAATGAGGGGGTATTTATAGCCAAAATCCAAGAAAAATGAATGGCCAAGATTGATTTGGTTACTTTTTGATCTAAAGGCCCACATTTCATCTTGGATTTTACTTTTTCATAAAAGAATAATTATAACATCATGTGGGACAGATAAAGGGACACCTCAAGGGGTTAGGTGGCGTGCTCATAGTGTAAGGAAGCTTCTGGAAAAATTCCAGTCCAATCTGGTACCGATTGAAGCAGTTTCACAACAACTGGACTGTTTTCTGTTCTGAATTTTTTCTATAATATACCAGGATATGTATTCTGTCCTGGAAATCAATGTCTAGGCTTATCATACCCTTGACATTGATATACTAAATATTTATCTGCCATCCATCCCTTGGAAAATGACCAAAATACCCTTGGTGTCCTTTCTTGCACTATATTGACCCTAAGGGCATACTTGTCATTTCACCCTTCTTTGCACTGCCTCAGGGCATAAAATAGCTCAACTAATCATATTTATACCATGTTCCACATTTTTATCCTATCCCAGATGACCAAAATACCCTTTATCCATCTCTGGTACAATCTGGGCATCCAGGGGCATTTTTGTAATTTCTTACTTTTCCTGGACACTGGCCTCTTCTACTGATGGACTGGTACCCTGGGTTTTGGGCCCTTCTTGGCGTCATCATGGGCCTATATATGAGGTCATCTGATCTCATTCTATCCAGGCTTATATACCGATAAATTCCATTATCGGATCACGAGTGTTATCAAACTCCTGTCAAAATTCACTGTTATGGGAATAACTTTTTATACATGACTTCTTCCAGGGTTCTGTCCAATTCATAACATCTGACACTGTAGGGCACACTTTCCTATAATTCCCCCACTTATATCTGATATCCATGGAATCTGATAAAAATTCAGATAACTTTTAGACTATAAGATAATTTTTTGCTGTCTAGAGCCCTAATAAAATTTCTGTATCATACCAGATTAACGAGCGTAACTTTCTCTATTTACTGATGGAATATGGGACTAAAAAACTTCTGGGCAGTTATAACCCTTTACGGGCTTATCTTTCTATAATTACAATTTTGCCCTTGAACTTTTTAGTTAATTACATTTTAAGTCCCTTAACTTTTAGAAATTACCACTTTTGGCCTAAATCTTATTTCTACCTTCTACTTACTTACTTGCTATACATCTATCTGCATATGGACTTCTCACCATACTAGACTTGTGAGTAGTGTCCATTTCTTTCATATCAAACTCCCTCAAATATTACTATATTCTGGAGTTTCTATTAACAACTCATCATACTTTTTAGTGCAATCACTTCTTTCTCATCTGAGTATCTAGCGGAATTCTCTGAACATCCACACACTTTAACTCTCATTCTCATATCATCATACATTCTTATCATCTTCAATAACTCATCATAATACAGAGAGAGAACTTATATCATTATTCTTTCTTTCATTGCTTTACTGCTAAACAAGAGCATATAGGAGCACATACTCTAACATGCATAATACCTGGCCAGCATGTTGCAGGACTACATACCTGCTCTTGAATGCAAAGCTCTAACATCGGAGCTCAAGCATTCCTTCTCTTAATATGCACAGCACTAACACTCGGAGCTTGCACAGCTCTAACATTCGGAGTTTTAGCATATTGTGTAAATATCACATAATATAACTAACATAAGGCCTGACATTCTATGCAAGGAGTGGAAGCTCTCAAAGCTCTCATTTGCTCTTTCACATGTAGCTCATCATTCAAACATCTTATCTTTTCCAGAACGGAAGCCTCTCTATCTATTTATAAAGCTAGCTATACAGCCACTTCTCAAGGCATATCTTCTCATTTTGTATCTTTCATGACATAAAATGGCATATCTGGCCAAATCTGGCTATATCATAGTTCATCTTTCAAATCTATTTCATTTGGACTTGACATAAGGGTTCTAGTCTCTTACTGTTCATAACCCTTTCTAGCTTTTCATAGCTCTTTCTATCATTTTACATATCTTTGTGCATATATGCCAATTTTTTATGGCATTCATACCTTTTTCATCACTTCCCAGGAGGTCACCCATTATTGGACTACCCTTGCCTGAGCACGCTTAACTAAAATACACACTAGTGCTCACTGGCTCCAACCTTGGTACTTTACCATCTTAGACCCATCTTATACTATCTCTCTTGGGTCTATCTAGCCTTCTAATCTCTTTGTCTTATATAGAGGATCTACTTACCTTTATTTTTAGTCTTTGTAATCTCATCGTAAGGATCTCTTTATTCTTATTTGACCCTTTCTCATATCTTATAAAACATTCTCATAAATCCTTGGAACTCATTTAACTTTGATCATTGAGTTCCTGTTACGTGTAAGAAGATTCTGAGTTCAGTCCCTAATAGTAATAAGGCTATCTAAAACTAGCATCATGGGTACTCTCTCTGTTATGAGTTAATCAACTTGTGAAGCTTCTATACCTTAACTTTTCCTTGGTATTCGTCCTTCCAAAGAAATATTGTACTTATGGCTCATTACTTTCTTGCTCTAAGCTTAGTCTCTGCGACCCTCGTGATTTATTACGATCAACCGTAAGCCTTTTTAGGATCTAACTGTGACCCTGTGAGCCATACCAGGGTCTAATTGCAATCCTCTGGAATTTAATGTGATTCCGTTGTACTGTATTCTCATCTTTAGAGGACCTAAACCAACGGACAAAGTTACAAGGTTGGTTACTTCCACATCGTTGTTAACTCCACAGATAATTCCCAAAAATGATCACAAAAGCCAATATTATCTATTAGTACTTGATCTATTCCCTCTATCACTCAGGAACTTCATATACCATTCTCATCTTTATAACTTTAATTTATCCATTACTGCAGAGAGCTACACAGGCTCTATCATGCACATGTCCATCATAATCTATTCATACATCTTACCCCTACTGAAGGGATATATCCTAAGTATCATAATCATTTATCTGCAGATTCACTATTAATTCTCATCTTTAATCTCATTGACTATCACTGTTTGATCATAATTTCTCTTTCTACTCTTTGGGACTTAACTAGCTAACTATCTTGTTTAGCCTTTTGCTGTTGCTTCATCCTTACCAAGTTGAATTATTTAATTGCATATCGTAGGGCATGGGAGCAATATAACTTTCTCATCATATCTACTCTACCCTACATGTAATGTAAAGGGGAGTATTTATCCATCATAACATACTCAACATGCATAATATGCAAGGAGATGCAATCATTTAAGCAGTCTCTAACATGCGTGTCATCATATGACAATTGCAAGGAGATGAAACTTCTCATCATATCTTATGGCAACATAAGCCATACCACTATCACATACATCTGCTCAACCATCCCTTATACTCATATTGCAATTAAATAATTAACCAAGTAGACTTTAAAGTATTCTGTTCCTTCATGACCTTAATCACTATGTCCTGATCATTTATTCAGGAACCTGAATCATTTACTTGTTTCACTTAGGTTTCCACTTTACCCTCTTACTAGGGTATAAACTCAACCCTTCTTTACTCTTTCTTACATAAGGAATAGGGGAGTTACTTCATCTTTGAATATGTGGTTACCTTACTAGGTCATATTCATTCTATCATATCATCTCTTATTGCCTGTAAGACTTCTATGTCTCTAGCCCGAAGGATTTATGTGTCCTTGGCCTCATCAAAATCTAGCGGTAATCCATAACTGAGCCATCTATTTCCTTTTAGCTAACTGAGGAAAGGTTTGACTCATATCTTTATGCTATTCGAACTTTAAAGTTTTCCCTTATCCTCCTAGATTACTAACATGCGAGAAAGTAACTCTTATTAAGCCTCAAGGTTCATATAATTGAACTTGATTAAGTATCCATCAAAAAGGTTCTCTTTCCTTTGCTCTAACCCTTAACTTCATGCTCACCTCTCTCTAATTGAAAGGAATGCTTCTTTTGAACTTTTTGAGAAAAACTTCTCAAGTGAGCGGATCATTCTCCATCTCATATGGAGTAACTTCTGTGCCTGTCTGTATCTCTTATCTCTTTCTGTTTATCAGTCTACTCTGGATTAGACTGTGATTCCTTTCTGGTCTGTCTTTAAATCCTGACTAATTTAAGTCACTTAGATCTCATTCATCATCTAACATTACTATTTCTGTTCTCTAGGGCAGAGTATTAGGTTACTATCTCTTCGTGATGGAATCCCTCTGTGTTGGGAACATTAACTTTCTATATATTAACCATCACGTCTTTATCCTTAAGTCATACATTAGGCTCCTTTCTAGGCAAGTCTTTCGTAACATAGATCAACTCCTGATGATCATACGGAGGATATACTTTTGAGCCTCTTCTTTAACTGATCTTCTGTATCTCATTGTATCGTACTATCTAACTTGCCCACACTATCTGCTAAGCCTCTAACTGATAAACTTCAGTGAGGTCAGCATCGTATTCTTATCATCAGGTCTCAGTGCATTTTAGTCACCACCTAAGTACTTGCTAGCCGTCTCATATTCTCTGTAACTTTTAGTCATGACCATCTCGAGTTACTTGTCACACCTTAACAGCTATGTATTCTTCTATCGCAACCATAGGTCATCTTCTGTTGCGGCCTAGTAGCTCGTAAAAACTCTTGTCTTTGGATGACTCTAAATTAATTATAGCGCATTCATATACATACATCATAGTCACACTTAAATAGGGAACATATTCACATACATGTTCAACCAACATCCATATTCCATATTACCATAACATTTGGACACACATTACATACATATCAATTACATATTTGGGGTACATCATAACTATCATACACATGAGTAATTACTTTCTTTTCACTTTACCTATTTACATTACCCCTCATCTACTTCTACATTTCTTTCTAAGGGATCATAGACTGCACATACTTCTGTACACAGATATGCCACCCCTGCATATCAGCTAGTGAATCATTTGTCAAATACTCACTTAGCTCTATATGCCATATAGGGGTATATGGCAGTACTTGGCTTACTATCATCTCATGCCAGTCCTCTAGAGTATAAACTTGATTTAGGTTAATGCCCTCTACTGCATATCTATTTATCATCCCTGACATGGCATTTAGGAACTGTAAGTAAACTAACTGCTCTTGATCTCTACTTCTGTCCATTCCTTAAACTGGACTGAGTAGTTCACTCTCCATAACTTTCTTAAGACTGATATGGTCAGTATTATTTGTCTTTAACAAAGAAAGCTGGGGTTGACTAGGGCGAGGAACATCACACTGATCCTTCTCTATAAAGCCACATATTCCTGGACTAGGAATGAACAGGTTCTGTCATAAAATCTGACTGGATATATGAATTAGGGGTTATGGTATATTACTCACAGTAACTCTATCCTCAAACTCTGGTGGAGGAGGACTAATATCTGGTCTACCCATAATCTAGTACCAGTACTCAGCTTCCTCAGCCGTAATCTGTCCTCTCATTGGAGGAATAGAATGTACATTAGGGTTATATGGCACTCCAACAAACTCATACTGTGTAAAGTCACTAGACTCAGCATTATCTGGGGTATATTGGGCTTTAGGCTGTATCTCTATGTGACTTCTAGATTGCAGGTTTGAGTCCACAGAAACATCTATGGGACATTCCACTGTAGACTTTCTTGACTGATCCCCTAAACTTTCCTCTGAATTTTCTTCATTGTCTGAAGGATCCAAGTCTAGATGCACATCATCTTCATATATCACTACAGGATGAGTGTCTCCCTTACTAACTAAAGCCTCTGACTTAACTTTACGGAATCTTATATCTATCCCTGCAATATTTGCTTAATTAAGCAATGCTAATTATGCCAATAATTACCCTAACTTAACAAAATACCCACTGTTTAGGGTTAGGGTCTGGGAATATCTTATATCATATTAGAAAATGCTGCTCAGATACCAAAATGCAACATCCTTACTTTCATGTCTTAGGGACCATTCAGTAGTATTTAGAACCACTTACAAGATCTTGGAAGTTCATTAGCTAAATCAGGAATTTTACCCTTTCTCGGGTTACTATTCATATGGTATTACGGATTACGCAATGAACTTCAAAAAATCATAATTAATTCTAGAAAACTCAAAATGAAGTGGTTCAAAACGATACTTGAAGATAACATCTTGAAATTTAAGAGAAAAATAATTTCCAAACCAAATGATTATCCAATTAATACAGTTTATTTGCCAAAGTTTACTGTTCATTTGGTCAAAAATCCTAGAAACAGATTCTGGTCTCTTACTTTGGAAAATCAGTTCTCTTGGTACAGACGTCCAAATAAAGCATTCTTGGTGTCAAAATGAATCTCGGCATGTCATTTAAATTTTTGTAAAATTTCATACATTTATCCCATCATTTACTATTTTTATTACATCATGACCATCACTGCTTACATTGGTCATACAGAAACATTACACATTCACATAACATAGATACTATCAAATCCCTAACTTTTCTTCATGCTTCATCATCCTCTTTCATCATTCATAAACCTGTAGGATTGGGATTACATAGAAAGGGATGAGATTTCAGGGGAAATCTCAGTAGCAAATGGTACTAAACAATGCATACATTAATGTAACTACTTGTGCTTGCTTGTGAAAGTGTTACTATTATGTCATGTGCATGCTTCCATGTTACATATGAAATACAATTGGCTAAAGTAAACATATAAATAGAGCTTCATACATAAGCACATAGGTAACACAATTCAATCAAGCCATAGCACAATCAAGCATAACATTCAATGCATACAAGTTTTGGATGAGTTTACTACCTTGAACACTTGACCTTCTTTCACCTTAACTTGCTTCCTTCTTCTCACTTTCCTTGAACATGTGGCTTCCTCTCTTGGAGTATACCAATCAATTTCTAACATCACATAATCATTCATCCATTACAATCTAACTTCCTTGAGCATTAAACTCAATTTAACTAACATAACTTCTTCTTGAACATTAATCTCATTAACTTTCCTTAATCTTAACCAATGGACTTGGTCTTTGAATCAATTGATGCCTTGACTTTAACCTACACAATTTCATCTTTTGAATCCATTTATGAGCTTAGAATCATGAAATTCCAGCTCCTTCATCACATGCTGTACAGAACCGAAACTGCACTTAATTCTTTCAAAAATTCTCATTTTGATTCCAATGCTTCCCATACTTGTCTCTCTACTTTATCCCACACAACTTTTCATTTTAAAACCATTGGAAGCATCAAAATAATGAAATTCCAATCACTGTTCATGCGAGTGAACAGTAACAGAGAAGGATTTCAAAAACTATAATCTTGGAATTTCAATACTTTCAAGGTTCAAAACCTTTCCAAACCTACACAAAATCATCATCTAAATTCAATGGAAGCATTAAATCATTGAAATTCCATTTCCTTCCCTCATGAACAGTGCATACCGAACAGGTTCCATTAAGGCAAAGTCAAGAATATCAACTTGATTCAACAACCAATCTCTTAATTAGCTTGTTTAAGCTTCAATCATATGTTTCTAACTTTAATTTCTTCTTTCCCCTTTCATCTAAGGTTGTTGGGAAGCACAACCCCTTAGATAAAACTCAAACTTTTCTCCCACAAAAACCCTAAGTTCAAGCTCCCAAATCAAAGGAAAATAAGCTAGGAGAGATTGCTTACATTTAATCTCTAGCTTGCTTGAACTTTGGAACCTTGAATCTTCTTTGTCTTGGCTTGAGTTTTCATTTTGCAAGAGTTTCCCCAAGGTAGCACAAAGCCACGGTTTTGGGCAGAATGAGGGGGTATTTATAGCCAAAATCCAAGAAAAATGAATGGCCAAGATTGATTTGGTTACTTTTTGATCTAAAGGCCCACATTTCATCTTGGATTTTAATTTTTCATAAAAGAATAATTATAAAATCATGTGGGACAGCTCAAGGGACACCTCAAGGGGTTAGGTGGCGTGCTCATAGTGTAAGGAAGATTTTGGAAAAATTTCAGTCCAATCTGGTACCGATCGGAGCAGTTTCACAACAACCGTATTGTTTTCTGTTCTGAATTTTTTCTATAATATACCAGGATATGTATTCTATCCTGGAAATCAATGTCTAGGCTTCTCATACCCTTGACATTGATATACTAAATATTTATCTGCCATCCATCCCTTGGAAAATGACCAAAATACCCTTGTTGTCCTTTCTTACACTATATTAACCCTAAGGGCATACTTGTCATTTCACCCCTCTTTGCACTGCCTCAGGGCATAAACTAGCTCAAATAATCATATTTATACCATGTGCCACATTTTTATCCTGTCCTAGATGACCAAAATGCCCTTTATCCATATCTGGTACAATCTGGGCATCCAGGGGCATTTTCGTTATTTCGTACTTTTCCTGGACACTGGCCCCTTCTACTGATGGACTGGTACCCTGGGTTTTGTGCCCTTCTTGGAGTCATCATGGGCCTATATATGAGGTCATCTGATCTCATTCTATCTAGATTTACATACCGATAAATTCCATTATCGGATCACGAGTGTTATCAAACTCCCGTCAAAATTCACTGTTATGGGAATAACTTTTTATACATGAATTCTTCTGGGGTTCTGTCTAATTCACAACATCTGACACTGTAGGGCATACTTTCCTGTAATTCCCCCACTTATATCTGATGTCTATGGAATCTGGTAAAAATTCATATAACTTTTAAACTATCAGATAATTTTCTGCTGTCTAGAGCCTTAATAAAATTTCTATATCATGCCAGATTAACCAGTGTAACTTTCTCTATTTACTGATGGAATATGGGACTGAAAAACTTTTAGGCAGTTATAACCCTTAACGGGCTTATCTTTCTATAATTACAATTTTGCCCTTGAACTTTTTACTTAATTACATTCAAGTCCCTTAACTTTTAGAAATTACCACTTTTGGCCTAAATCTTATTTCTACTTTCACCTTTTGCCTTTAACCTTTTCTACTTTTCATTTTAGTCCTTCTCTTCCTTAAAGAATCATCTAACCTTTATTATTTCTTCTGATGTTCGCCGTAATCCTTTCCATGCCTCTTGCCACTATCAGTACTATACAGATAGGAAAAAATTAGGATATAAGAGATTACACCTGCAGATCAAGACAAGACTACTTTTACATGTCTTTTTGGCACCTACGCATATCGAAGGATGCCATTTGGGTTGTGTAATGCTCTAAGCACCTTTCAAAGGTGTATGATGACGATCTTTAGTGATTTATTATAGCATAATATAGAGGTTTTCATGGATGACTTCACCGTCTATGGTGATAGCTTTGATGATTGTTTACTTAGTCTTGAGCATATTCTTGATAGATGTATTGAGAAAAAGTTGGTTTTGAATTATGAAAAATGTCATTTCATGGTAGATAGTGGCATAGTGCTAGGTCATCGCATCTCTCAAAAGGGAATTGAGGTTGATAAAGCCAAGATTGAAGTAAGTTCTTCACTTCCTTATCCTACTTGTCTTAAAGATTTGAGGTCTTTCTTGGGGCATGATGGGTTTTATCGACGTTTTATAAAAGATTTTAGTAAAATTGCTTTACCCCTCTCTACGCTGTTGAGAAAAGATGTTGATTTTCACTTTGATGATAAGTGTAGACATGCCTTTGACACATTGAAATCCTTACTTGTTTCACCTCATATTCTCACTACACCTAATTGGGATTTAGCTTTTGAATTGTCTTGTGATGCTTCTAACTTTGCAGTAGGTGCTATGCTTGGTAAGAGGGAGGATAAGCAATCTAGAGTGATAGCTTATGCCTCCAAGACACTTGACCCCACTCAAGTGAATTATACCACAACCAAGAAGGAACTTTTTGCTATAATCTTTGCTTTAGATAAGTTTAGACAATATCGGATAAACTCTCGAGTTGTTGTTTTTACATATCATGCAGAGGTGCGTTACTTGTTCAAGAAGCCTCAGTTTAAATCAAGACTATTAAGATGGACTTTATTGCTACAGGAGTTCGACATTGAAATTCGAGACAGAGCTAGAGTAGAGAATCATGTAGCTGACCACCTTAGTCGGTTACCTAAAGGCACTAAAGGAGTTGACTCCTATGATCTTACTGTTGATTCCTTTACTGACTCTGCACTCTTTGCCTTAGCTATTCAGGAGCCTTGGTACTCTAACATTGTCAATTATATCGTCACTAATCTTGCTCCTCCTTCTATGTCTAAGTTTCAAGTTGATAAGCTGAAGAGGGAGGCAAGATATTACATCTTGGATTCTCCAGTTCTTTGGAAGCAATGCAGTGATCAAATCATCAGATGATGTGTTCCTAACAATGAGATTCACTCTATCCTTACCTTTGCACATTCTTTATCTTGTGGGGGGCATTTTAGTGCTAATAGGACTGCTAGGAAGGTTTTAGAATGTGGATTTTACTGGCCTACTTTATTCAAAGATGCTTATGTTTTCTGTAAGTCTTGTGATAAGTGCCAGAGGTTTGGAAGTCTAGGTAGAAAGCATGAAATGCCTTTAAGACCTATGCAGTTCTGTGAAATTTTTTATGTCTGGGGCATAGATTTCATGGGTCATTTTCCTCCATCATTTGGGTATTCACAGATATTACTTGCAGTAGATTATGTGTCTAGATGGGTAGAGGCTATGCCAACTAGGAAAGATAATGCTTCTACTGTTGCCAAGTTCTTACACTCTCATATTTTTTGTAGGTATGGCATTCCAAGAGCAATTGTCAGTACCAAGGAACACATTTTTACAATAGGACCATAAAGTCTCTACTTGCTAAACATGGAGTTAATCACAAGCTGGCAACTCTGTACCACCCTCAGACAAATGGATTAGCTGAAATCTCTAATCGGGAAGTCAAACGAATACTAGAAAATATTGTGAAACCATCCCATAAAGATTGGAGTGAAAGGCTTGAGGAGGCACTATGGGCTTACAGGACTGCCTACAAAACCCCTATAGGCATGTCTCCTTTTCGATTGCTCTATGGTAAGTCTTGCCATCTACCTATGGAGATTGAGCACAAATCTTATTGGGCAATCAAGGCATGTGATGCATTCCTTGAATCCTCACTTGAAAACTGAATGATGCAACTACAAGAGCTTGAAGAGTTGAGACTTGAATCCTATGATAATGCCAGAATCTACAAAGATAAGCTGAAAATGATTCATGACAAATAGATTTTGAGAAAACAATTCCATGAAGGTGACAAGGTTCTAAAATTCAAGGCCCGGTTGACGTTGATGCCCGGGAAATTTGTCACCAAGTGGGAGGGCCCTTTTAGAGTTACCAAAGTGCATTCTTTTGGTACGGTAGAGCTGGTGGATGAAGCAACAGGTCATGTTTCACAAGTCAATGGTCATCTGCTTAAGCACTACCAAGAGAATCAGAGACCTCCCTAATTGCACGGTTGTTCCTTTCCACCTTTCTCCTTTACTTTCTCTTTTATTGCTGATAATATCTGTTTGCTAAGATAGTTAGGAGTAAGTGTGGGGGAGGGACCATCACAGTAGTTTTAGATTTATTTGCTTTCTGTTTTTTAACAATTTCTTAGAATAGGTTGCATTTTAAAGATTTTTTTGTTTTAGGTTAGTTTTTCTTCGAATAAAACTTCCTTCCCTTTTAGCTCATGACTCTTTAATCATTTTCCCTTATCTCTTTGATATATGCTTTAGTGATGCGTTGAGGACAACGCATGGTTTAAGTGTAGGGGAGGGATTACTTTTTCTAATTTGTGTTGCCATTGTTTGCATCACCAAAATATGAAAAATTCAAAAATTTTGAACTTGTTGAGCTAAATTGATTGGATTTTTCAATGCTATATGAGCGAATTGTTTATGTGATTCCCACTTTCCACTTGACTTTTGCAATCATTGGGCTTTATTTTCAAATCCTTATTTCTTTATGCATGTGAACATTGGCATATCTAGGTGAGAATATAATTTTGACTTATGTAGTTTTTATTCTTAATTAGTTAGCAAAGTGGAGTGTCTTTGATGCAGTGTATTAACCTTGTTTCATAACTTTATCGTAGGGAGGAAACATATTAGAGAAAGCCTTGTTGGAAGGATTATTAAGCCTTAATTTTCTTTCTTATCTTGTGTGATTTCCATCGAGTTTTGGTTAACATCTAGAACTTATCTAAATTCTTTTTCAAAACTGCATTAATACCTAGAATTGTGAGTATAATAGGGGCATTCAATTCTAAACCCTTTTACCCAAACACAAGCCATCTCAATTAACCTTTGCTTACCCCTTTGAACCCATCACTTTCATTCCATTCCATTAACCATGAACAAGTGCTTTGCATGAGTTATATTATGTTCATTATGATTAACTGTGTACTATTGAAAGTTGCTATCTTTATTTTTTTAGGTAGGTTTTCCAAAACAAAAAACAAAAAAAAAGGGAGAAAAGAAATAGAAAAGACAAGAAAAAGGAAAAAAATGTGCAAAAAATGACAAAAAGAAGAAGAAGAAAGAAGTTGAAAAAAAGAGAAAGAGAAAAAAAGAAAAGGAAGAGAAAAATTGGCAATAAGGCATCTTTTAGTAGTTGAAGATTAAAGTTTATTATTCATTTGATAGTCACATGTTATCTTACTTTGAGCTATTTCTTAATACTCATGCATTAAACTTGTTCTACATTTCCTTCCATCCATTCATTAGCCTTTCACCAACATTACAACCCAATAAAGTCCCCTTGATCATAAATCTATGGTATATTAGTAGTGGAGATAGTAGAATCTTTACAAGCCTATGATAGGTGCTAATCTAGGTAGATTGAGTGAAAATTCCCTATACTTAAGAGTTGAGTGAAACACTTATATCTATGAGAGATCTATTATGTTTCCCTTCCTCTATCTTGTTATGTCTTGTGTCATTTTCCTTGCATCGAAGCATACCATTAATGTTGATTGATTAGGGATAGAAGTTACTTGAATTCATGGCATACTCTTGCCTTGACAGCTCTATGTTTACTTGCATTAAGTTCAACTGTTGAAATTCTTCTGACTAATATTTTGCCAAGGAGTGCAAAAGGCTAAGTGTGGGGGAGTTGACAAACCCATATTTTTATAGATTTATTCATATCATTCTAGTGGATTTTTGTCATTATTTTGGTCATTAACTATATTATTTATGCACTATTTGATTTAATATACCTTACATTGAATTAGTGTTTAATATGGATATAATTGTCATTTTCTTATGATTTTTCCTAAACAATTATTTTTGAAATAAAATGTATTACATTATTATGATTTTATATTTTAGAAATTTAGGAGAAATCGGAATTCACAAATGACAACAAAAGACCATAAAATTAGAAATCGCAAAATAAGAACCAATGGGCCAAACCTTGCGATTTGGCCCATTAGGTTTTGCTTTTTGCCTTTTGACCTTTTGCTTTTAAGAAAGGGACACACGCACACATAAAGGTGGCGACTGAATGAGAAGAGGAATTGAATTGGAAAGAGAAAGATACACACAAGCCAGAGACACATCCGCAAGAATTGAATTGCAAAAGGGGAATTGAATTGAAAGCAAATACACACACGCACAGCTGCCGAAGGACGCCACAGAACTGAATTGAAGCTAAGAGGAGAACACGCCCAAGATGCAGATAGGACCACGCGGAGAATTGAAGAGAATTGAATTGAAAGAAAAGCGACGTGCAGCTCCATTATCTATGGCTAAGCTCTTGAAATTGGTGTTAATCTTTGTGGCTATGCGTGGCTAAATATCATAATTCTCTAATTCAATAGCAAAGGCATGAGCTTGGGATCTCAAAGGGGAGTATAAGTTACTCTAATTCTCTACCCAATAATTATATTATGACTCCTAGGTCTTAGGATTAATTTTATAATTATTAGGAATATTTAGAATGATTTATTTGTATTTATTGAGGATTATTGTGACTGAATTTTTGCTTGACATTTGACATTAATCTTTAATTAACTTTAATTTCATTTACTTTGATCTGGGTCAGACATTGTATTGAAATTATCGTGAATATTTTGTGATTTTTCAAGGTGGCTTGAATTATTGGATCATTATGTCTCTTATTAGCTTAAATTCTATTTTATGAATTATTTAGTTATAATTAAACATTGGTTTTTAATATCTTTAGTCCTATTTTATTATTTTGGTGGCAGTTAATAAATTAGGACTTGGAAAATATTTTGTGACAATTCGAGGTGGCTCGGTTGTTGGATTAAAAGCTTTATTATAATTCTTAATTCATTATTTAAAACTCCCAAATCTTTTGAAGCTATGATTGCCTGCGTTATTGAATTTGAGAATTGCTTTTATTATTATCAATCACATTTGAATTTATTCTTTTCACTCATTATCATTCATTATTCATTTCTTTAATTTAAAAATACTAAAAATGTTTTATTTAAATATATTTTTAATTCATTGCATTTAGTTGTTAGTCAATCAAAATAAATCCCATTTTCTAATTTAGGTTACATTACATTTAGTTACTTAGGAATTTAATTTCATATTTTGGTTCCTCAGAGAAAATGACCCGAGGTTGCACTATACGCAATTCTTGGTTTAAATTTTTGAAGTAACCCCAAGGCGACATCGGTTCAAGGTTATTTCACCTTATCAAATAGATCTGCTATAAATATATTTTAAAAATTATATTTTTTTTCAAAAGTTCTTTCTAATTTATCAAATAACTTATGAATTAATTATATCTTCGATAATCTTATCAATAAATATTCTTTAAAATTTTCATTTTAATTAATTATCATCATCGAAATATTTGAGTCTAACAAGTTAAATGTAGTATTGGGCACGTTTGTTGAAATATTTTGCGAAATTCATGTTTTAATTTTTGGTTGAGCTTACCTGAAAACCCATTAAATTTTGAGTTCAAAACTTGTTACACCTTGACCGAACTTTGCTGTTATAAACGGTCAAAACCTTTAACCGAACGTTTTGTCCATTGGTAACTACGACATCGACAAGGGTGGTTCCTTCTTGTCTTCTGTGGTGTGCCTACTCACCCTATGTTATCAGCGGTCAAAGAAAATAAGTCCCAATAGTGATTTCCCCTCCTTGCGGACAAGTTAAACGCATTTTCAGGCACCTTTTGTTAAAATATTTTGCAAAATTCCTGTGTTAATTTTTGGTTGAGCTTAATTTAAAACTTGTTACATCTGGACCCAACTTTACCGTTATCAACGGTCAAAACCTTCAACCGAATGTTCTTTCCATTGGCAACAGTGACACCGATGACACTTGTAAATTGTGTATAAAGATTGATAAATATTAATATTAAAATTTTTAAATATAAAGTACTAATATCATAATAAAATATTATTAAAACAAATATAATATTCTTAATTGCTTACCAGTTTTGTTGGCAGTGAAGATGATTGTGATTGTGATTCGATAATCACCTAGTAGGCTAGTAGGCGGTCAAATTCGTCTATTAAAATGACATTTAGATTTTTCATAAGGGTAAGAAATAACATGAGTTATCGGGTATTGATCTAGGTAGAAAAAGTTTTAGTCGCTTAAACATAATATTTTCAGTTCGAGTCCGTATAAATACAGCAAAATACCACCCTTGTTGGTGTTATCCCCTACCTGATAAACAATAGTGACCCTTACTCACTTGTGACAGCTTCTCTCTCCTTCTCCTCAGTCATACCTTCATCCCTATACCTGACTATGGTGGTAATCAATTTCTCTGCGCCACCAACTACTATGGAAGTCTATACCAGCACTGTGGTAGTCACCTCAAGTGCAATGGCACTACTAGCTCAGCTCCAACATTTTTAGCTCAATCAACATCCACCATAGTACAAACAACTATTCCTCTTATGGCGTTAGCTTTGTGGATGGCTTCAACGAATGGAGAGAGAGACAAAACAGAAGAGGAGGAATAGAGACAAAAGAAATGAGGGTAAACAATGAGGACAAAAGTAAAATAAAAGTCTTTATTTTACTTTTGTCCATT
Organism: Leucaena leucocephala; assembly: GCA_037074615.1. Taxonomy (NCBI): domain Eukaryota; kingdom Viridiplantae; phylum Streptophyta; class Magnoliopsida; order Fabales; family Fabaceae; genus Leucaena; species Leucaena leucocephala. The sequence goes on from CM073527.1 coordinate 6,777,177, forward strand.
TTTTATTTTTTATAAAAAATAGACATAAATTACATACTCAATTTTAACCTACTAAATAAACTTTTAAAATTTATTTCTAGTATAATTATATTTCCACCTTGACTTTTATTTTTACTCTAGTTCTATAAAAAATTGTTCAGTCATATCAAACGTACCATAAGTGACCTAGGTGCTCGACCCATGGAAAATGGGAAAAGTAGTGACAAACCAACATCGTCGCAGATCTTGGATTCACGCACCCATTGTGCTTGCACCCATTAGACATGCAAGGGACTAGCATTTTCCTCATATCCTCACTGATAGCGACAACTACATAGAGTTGCTTTGCATTGCGAGGGAAACATAAACTTGGACTAATCGATGGAACATGCAAGAAAGAACTTCAAGAAGAATGGCTTATGGAGCAATGGGAATGTAACACCTTACTTATGGATCATTCAATAACATTTAGAAATACTTATATGATCATTCACGTTCAAATTCAAAATTTAGAAATTTTGAACTGATAGATACTGTTCATGTGGTATTTCTAGATTAAATGATGAATTTTGAAAAATCATAATTAATTCTAGAAAAATATTGCAGTGGTTAAAAAGGCTACACAAAGCTAACATACTAAAATTTGAATGAAAAATAATTTTCAAACTAAATGATTAGCCAATTAGTACAGTATTGGCGTAAGATTACTGTTCATTTTTCCAAAACTTCTTAAAACAGTTTATGGTCCCTAACTTTAAAAAATTTGTTCTCTTTGTATAGATATCAAAATAAGGCATTCCTGGTGTCAAAATGAAGCTTGACATGTTAACTAAATACTGATAAAATATTATATATTTATTTGATCATTTACTATTTTTAATTACAACTCAAATATCACAGCTTCCTCATGAGTTACTGTTCACAATAACAAATTTCAACATCTATACATACATTCATCACATAACAATTCTAACCTTCTTCTCATGCAACTTAATATTCTTTCCTTATTCATGAATATGTTGATTAGGACATGGAGGGGATGAGATTATAGAAAAATCTCAATAGCAAATAGTATTAAACTGTGTATGTATTAATGTTAATATTTGTACTTGCTTGTGATTGTGTCAACATAATGAATGAGCAAGCTACCATCTCACATATAAAGTACAATTGGCCAAAGTAATAATAGAAAAGAGCATCTTTCAAATACATATATGCCACAAGAATCCACATAGTCATAGCACCATTGCACATTATATTCAATACATACAAGTGTAGATTAGTTTACTACCTCACATGCTTGACTTTCCTTACTCTTTTCTTTGGCTCTTGCTTCTTACTTCTCCTTGATTCTTGATATGTGGCTTCCTTCTTTAAGAACATAAATTAAATACTAACATCATATAATTATTCCTTCATTAGAGTCTAAATTCACTCACATTTCATAACATTAAACCCAATTAACCACATAACCGCTAACTTTCTCTATTTGTGGTTAATTACCTTATCCTTTGAACTAACTTATATCTTAACTTTACCCTACACAATTTTATCTATTGAATCCATTTATAGACTTATAATTATGAAATTCCAGCTGCTTCTCACCTTGATGTACAGAATCGAAAATAGTCCTTAGTTTCTCAAAAAATCTTATTTTAATTCCAATGATTCCAATATTTGTTCCTTTATTTTATCCCATAGAATTTTTCATTTTAAAACTATTGGAATAATCAAAATCATAAAAATTCCAATTACTATTCATGCGTGTGGACAATAACATGAAGACTTCTAAATTTCATCTTTCAATTCCAATGCTTCCAAAGTTCCAAACTTACTCAATCATTCACAAAAATTATCATTTGAATTCAATGGAAGCATTAGAACCATGAAATTAATATTCCTTGGTCCTATAATGCCTTAGGCCAAAAACCCTCTTCAATGTGCAAAGCAAGAAATTTCAATCTAATTCCATAATTAAATATTCAATCTAACTTATATAAGTGTTAATTACATAGTTCTAACTTCATTTAACTCTTCCTTTATTATGAAATTTCAGGAAGCAAGGAATCCAAGGGAGAAATGAAGTTTATAACCATTGAAACCTAGGTTCTATCCTTCCAAAACACTTATAAATAAACTAGGAAGGATTACATACCTTAAGTTCTAGCTACTTTGGATCAAAGCCCCTTGAATTGCCTTCAAAAAGTTGAGTTTTAATTTTAGCATATTCTTACCTTATCAGTTTTATGTTTACTTGCATTGAGTTTAAATGTTGGATTCCCTTGACTGATATTTTGCTAGGAGTGAAAAAGACTAAGTGTGGGGGAGTTGATAAACCCATATTTTTATATATTTATTTATATCATTTTGGTGGACTTTTGTCATTATTTTGGTCCTTAATTGTATGGTTTGTGCACTATTTATATTAATATATCTTACATTGAATTAGTGCTTAATAGGGATATAATTGTCATATTTTTTATGATTTATCCTAAACAATTATTTTTGGAACAAAAGGTTTTATATTATTATGATTTGTATTTCAGAAATTTAGAAGAAATCGAATTTACAAATAACAACAAAGGATCATAAATTTAAAAATTGCTTTGAAGGAGCCACAGGCCAAACCTTGTAGTGTAGCCCATTAGGTTATTTCCTCCACCATTAATCACCACCTCCTGCACACATACATTGCTGAGCAATCATCACCATCTCACCCCATCATTGGTAACCTCCATCTCTACCCACACACCATAATCGCCATCAACAAGAGACCATGACAATGCAACGAGAAGCACAGAAATAGCAACGACTTCAGACCATTCACATCACAGACAATCATCAGCTGACATGACACCACACGCCGTCTTTACTCCACCACCATCATCTTTCACTTGGTCGATAGCATCACATTCCAGCGACGACAACTCCATAAGACATAACACATAGGCAACCATTACCATGCACCACAGCAGGAACAACTTTAGGATTGCAAGCATGAACAACGCCAGCAAACATTGGTGGCTTTGAAAGGTTAATGGTGGCATTGATTTTCATGGCTATGCGTAGCTAAGGTGTCTAAATACTCCTATTCAATGACAAAGGCATGAGTTTGGTATCTCAAATGGGAGTTTAAGTTACTCTAATTTTTTGCCCATTAATTATATTATAATTCCTAGGTCTTAGCATAATTTTATAATTATTAGAAATGTTTATAATAATTTTTTATATTTATTGAAAATTATTATAACTAGATTATTGTTTAGGATTTGATATGGAACTAAATGAAACTTAATTTCATTACTCTGTTTTGTGTCAAGACTTAGTATTAAGGTTATAGTGAATATTTAGTATTTTTCAATGTAGCTTGAATTATGGATCATTGTATCTCTTGTTAGCTTTAATTTTATTTTTATGAATTATTGAATTATGGTTGAACATTAGTTTTTAATATCTTTAGTCATATTTTACTATTTTGGTGGCAGTTAATAAGTTAGAACTTTGAAAATTATTTTGTGACAATTTGAGGTGGCTCAGTTGTTGGATTAAAAGCTTAATTATAACTCTTGATTTATTGTTTATAACTCCCATATATGTTAAAGCTATGATTGTCTATGTTATTGAATTATATGATTGCTTTTATTATTGTTAATCACTTACATTATCATTCCATTCACTCTTTATTAATTAATTATTTAAATTATAAATACTAAAAATATTTTATTTAAATTTATTTTTAATTAATTGTATTTAGTTGTTAGTCAATCAAAACAATCCCCATTTTCTAACTTAAGTTGCATTGCATTTAGTTATTTAGGAATTCAATTTTATTGTTGACTCCTAAAAAAATATGACTCGATGTTGCACTATACATAATCCTTTGTTTAATTTTTGAAGTAACCCCAAGGCGACATTAGATGTAAAGTTGTTTCAATTACCACTAACTTAATTCTTACATTATTTTAATAAATTGAAGCACAAAGGATAAGCTCTTTCTTCCTTGCCATGTGCCACTAGGTGGATATGTGGGTCCCATAAAATACCTCACAATACCACCTTACAAGTCTCTTGATTTTTCTTAATTTTCTTTCTTTAAAAATTCATAAAATATCCTAACTTGACTTAAGCTCTAAGAATTACTTTTAGGCTTATTGGGCTTACATATGACACCATGTTGGGCTTTTCTAGGCCCAAACTATCATTTTTTATACACATTCTAAGATATTTCCTAACCAATATTCTCCAAATTACCCTGATTTTGAAATAAATTCTAGACATCTCTTTTAATTGTTATGATATTTTTAAAAAATTTATTATAATATAAAATAAAATTTTTACAAAATTTAATAATTTTTTAAGAACTAGAAGTCCTAACAAAAATTCCATACATTTTCCTTAAATATTTTATCGTGTCTATTTTCACCTTAAATTTCATAATTTATTCTATATGACTCCTTTTTTTGTGCCAATTTCATAAATTTTTATATTAATTGTAAAAATTTACTACCAAATTTTATCTGATTCTGACATTGAAAACATGCTATACTAATTTTTAAACTTTGAAAATTAATATTAATTCATAAGGAATTTAATTCAGAATTATGTATAGATGCACAATCTTTCATGATGCACATTTTGTATGGATCTTGTACAAGAACTCTTCGATAAAGTTATAGGTTCGCGCATCTTTTCATTGCATCATGAAATCAGCTCCTTACGTCAGGCTCATGTTCTGTATCTGCATATTACACGAAAATGAAGGAATTATGGTAAGGGCAGTCAGCTTTGCTTCCATTACCTTTGTGTAAATGCGACTCCTCCAAGATCTATGCAGAGAGTACTAAGCAAAAGAAGTTGCTACAATTTCTATTTGGCCATAACGAATGCTATAATGCTTCTAGAAGCCAAATTCTTCTGATGAATCCCCTTCCAAGTATTAATCAAGCATTTGCTATGATCTCTAAAGGTGAAGCACAAAAGTGCATTACTAATTCAGTCAAAGTTGACCCACCAGAAGGCACTGTAATGGCTGTAAGGGGAAGGGGATGAGGTAGAGATAGGTAGAGGTAGGTAGAGGTAGAGATAGAGGTAGAGGTAGAGGTAGGGGAGAGGAGGTCCCCAACCTGAATGTTCACATTGCAACAGAAAAGGACACACAAAGGAGGGCTGCTGGCACCTGATATGATTCCTGCTGACTTCAGAGGCAATAAGAATAAATTGCCCAAGACACACCTGCAAATAAGTCAACATCAGTTAAGCGTGTGAGGGAGATCAAATCAACCATTCTGCCGATATTGTCTCTCCAACTTTCACCCTAGAGCAGTACGAGAGGCTCCTAGAATTCCTCAAGAAAGACTCAGAAACAACAGCGGCAGTTCATGCTTTAACAGGTACAGGTTTGGCTGAATCTCTCATCCCTCAACACTCACAAGCTAATTGGGTAATTGATTTAGGTGCTACCAAACATTTAATAGGTGATTTAAAACTCATGCATAATCCCTCCATATATACTGGACCAATTAAAAATATTAAAAATACCAAATGGAGATAGAGTACCAGTCACACACATAATAAGAATTAGGTTCTCTAATGATTTCTACTTAGAAAATGTCTTATATGCCCCACAGCTACAGTTTAAGTTTATCTCTGTGTCACGTTTAACTAAAGGGCACAATGTGTAGTTCTATTTTTGTTTTCCTAAATATTGTATGGTGCAGGGTCTTCCAACTGGGAAGAGGAAGCCGACTAGTAAATTAGTATATGGCCCATACATACTCCAATACAAGATTGAAGATAACACTGGTTTTGTGAATTTTTTGAAGGGAAAGAGGACTACACTTTTGACGATGTTTGGTTTTTACATTGTAGGCTAGGACATGCTCCCTGTCTGTATTAAAGCATTTAAACATTGTAAATGAGAAATGCATGCCTACAAATAAAAGTTGTGACATTTGTTTTTAGTCCATACAAACTAATTGCCTTTTCCCCTAGCTGTATTAAGACTCAAATGTGTTTTGAATTATTGCATATGGACGTGTGGGAGCCATATAGGACACCACAAGTCATAGACATCAATTCTTTCTCACCATTGTTGACGATTTCTCTAGAGCAACCTGGATATTTATAATGAAGCATAAATCTGAAACGATAGCACATATAGAAGGATTTTTTGCATATGTTTTGAATCAATTTTCTGCCCACATTAAGAAAATTCCAAGAGACAATCGGAAAGAGTTCATGAATACTGACTTGAAAATTTGTTTTCTTGAAGAAGGTGTAATTCATGAGACCACTTGTCCATATACCCCAAAACAAAATGAAATTGTTAAAAGAAAACGTAGAACTTTGATGCAAATATTTAGGAGTCTTATATTGCTATCTAGAGTTCCTACAAAATATTGGGGAAGTGTGTAAAAAATGACAGTATATCTTGGGAATCGTATTCCCCCTAGAATCCTAGGAGACAAAACCCCTTATGAGAAAGTGTATGGAACACCACCTGAATATACTGATGTAAAAATATTTGGTTCTTTAGCCAACGCTACTAATCTTACAGTTTCAGATAAATTTTAGGTTCAATCGGTTCCCTATGTGTTCCTCGGTTACCACCTCGTCGAAAGGGTTTTATGTTGCTAAATCTAAAAACAGATTCCATCATCGTCAGTAGGCATGTCACCTTTGAAGAGGACAGGTTCCCCTTCAAAGATTGCATGCCCACTGGCCAAGGGGGAGTGAATAAAGTATTCTAGCAAATGTTCCTATTTGATAGGAATAAGTAGTTCCCTTGAAAAGAAGTAAATGTCTATATCCTATTGATAATTACCGGTCTTATGTAAATATATCTTCATGTGTTTTCTAGGCAATGTTGTTTCTGTCATTGAACCAAGATCTTATGAGGAAGCTGTGAAAAGTAAATAATGGGTTGAGGCCATGATTGTGAAATTGAGGCCCTTGAACATAACAACACGTGGAAAATAGTGCATCTTTCCCAAGGAAAAAGGGTAATAGGATGTAAATGGATATTAAAACTAAAGTGCAAATCAAGTGGAGACAAATAAATATAAGGTTAGATTAGTAGCTGTTAGTGATGGACCTTTTGGCTGAATATCCTAGATTTAATTTTAGGTCAAATGTATGATTATGGGTTTAATTGACGAAGAGGTAAGACATGTGACTATTTTGAACTTGTTCGATCCCTAGAGAGCATTACTTTGTTGTCGTTATAGTCGCGGTATTTAAGAAGGTATTCTAATTCCTGGATGCCTAAATTTATACCTACAAGTAATATATAGCTCACCTTGCACGACTTTAGTATCATCTAGGAGGAAGAAAAATTTTGCCCTGCCTTTAGATCTTGGGTGAGTCTTAACCCCTTTCTAAAAATTTTTATACAAAAGAAAATTTGAGATCATATCTCTCATTTAATTCCCCTAATTTTTATATGATTTCATTACTATAACCTTTAGATCTTGGTTGAGTCTAAATTCTTTCTAAAAATTTTTGTATAAAAAAGAAAGAAAGTTAAAGATCATATCTCTCATTTAATTCCCCTAATTTTATATGATTTCATTACTGTAAATATATCTCTAGTTTGTAGCCTAGAATATCAGGATATTATTCTCCCTGGATATCATTGTATCTATTTAAATTGCTGATCAATCTATATACATGCCATTATAGCATCAAATTGTTCAGTAGCAAAAGGATATATACAAAGTGGGAGAAGAAGCAAGCGATGACCTTTGAAGACTCGACCCGCGATGGAGAAGATGTGAGCAACCTTTAAAAATCCAATCTTGACAGCATCCAAACGCTCTACCTTCTCTTCTCTGGTTCTATAGGCTCAGAAGCCCTTTACCTTTCTTTTGTTTTCCCCTGCTGATTCAGATATGATGTGGATTCTGAGTGCATAATCTTTTGCCAACTAGGATAATGCAAAAGATGAATTATGGATGACAATGGACAAAAATATAAACATGAAAGACTAAGTTATAAATAGGTCAAAAGTTAAGAAATTGGGTTATATAGAGTCAAAATTGAGGAACTAAGTCATAAGTAATTAATAGTTGATGGACTAAAAAATTATTTTTCTTATTTTGTATTATGTTTTATATGATAAATTTACAATAATTTATATTATTCAAAAATCATAAAACGATATAACTTATCTATTGTGCACTTAGAAATGTCCATGGATGTATGTATATATCATAATTATATCAATAAATTGTTACTTGAGGTCATAAGTAGCTTTATTTTATAAAGAGAATAACATAAATTTGAATTTTGGGAAATATACTTATTATAAAAAGTGAAAATTCTTTAAGTAATCTCGTAAAGATAAAGATACCTTAAATAAATAAAAAAGAAAAAGAAATGTGCATGAATGTATGTATATATAAAACATTTTTTCTGCTTGCCAGCAGTTACAAAATCATATTTTTTTTTAAAGAAAATAATGTATATTGCTTCAAAAAGAAGAATAAAATATATATTTAATTTATTTTTCTCAACTAAATTAGGGCATGCATATTCTTTATTCTTGATTTATCCTGTGACTAATCATTGTCATTATTTCGGGAAAAAAAATTATTGCTATTAACATTTCATTTTTAAATTTTAAAATCTCTATTCTCTCTTGATTGGAAAAAGTATATTAAATAAATCAATTGAATTAAGCACATACATTTTCTCATTCAAATTAAGCTTTTTCATTATTACTTATTACTTATTATTATTGAATTGGACAGGATAATAATGTCAGAAACAAAATACTAATGCCATGTTTGGTAGGAGGGAAGTAGAAGTCGTAGTAGAATCTTCCAATTATCTCGTTTGGTACGATAGAAGTTACTCACACTTCTAATATTTTGAGTCATTTCAATTTTATCAGAAAATATGAAAATTGAGAAGATTGAAGAGGAAGTACAATTTTTTGGACTATTTTAACTCAGTTATAAAATTTCTGGGCAACTCTAACCCTTCCCAAATTATAAAAAAAAAATATTTTGAATCATTTTATCCCAAGCTAAAAAAATTTGCATCAATTACATACTCATTTACATCATACCAAACAAACTTTTAAAATCCATTTCCACATCCACTTCTATTTTCACTTCTACTTCTATCAAAAACTCTTTCATCCTACCAAACGTATCATAATACTCCTTATATAACTATCCTAGCTTCTTCCCAATGGCAACGAAACAAATTATTTGCATTCAATTCAAAGTTCTTTTTTTGCTATAAATTTTTTTAAAAGGAGGTTTGGGCTCATCCATGATTTAAGGGCAACACTAAATCTCATACAATGTTAGGCAGGGGCAAGCCGTCAATTACTCTCAGTTGTAAACCTAGGCACCTAAAAATTAAGATATCTATGATGTCTCTTGTTGTTAGCGCTCAAATTAATTGTTAGTTTTAACCCTATGTGTATAAGAGTTAACCCTAAGTCGATCTTAAAGGGAAGTCAATATATGGTTTAACTCTAGATTAGACTAAGTATGAGAAGGAGGATAGCATAAGAGAATTTGATTAATATTTTTTAGAAAGTAAAAGGAAATAATAACAAAATAAAATAAAATGAAAGCAATAGTCTATAAAAGATGTCACCAATATGATGAGCACTCCCAAGGATTGATACGTGGCTATCATTGTTCAATAATATATTAGAGTTATAATAATTATATATACTAAGTTCCTATCATGTATACTCCTAGACAACCACCATGGTCAAAATCAACTAGTCCACAATTATATATAGATTTAACATACAATTGTATCAATAATAATAATTAGTGAAGAAAATTCACAAAGCATGTGATAAATTAAACAATAAATGATTTATTCTTCTAACATAGATATTCAACTGAACACCATATAACTAAACATGTGATCCCGACATGCATAATTATAAGAGGTAGACAAAGATATTAAATACAAAATACTAAATCATAAATTGAAATAATAAATCACAAGAGTTTGATATCACAGGTGTCTCAATTGAGACCCTAAATCCAACATATACAAATCTCAAAGCCTAAACCTAGGAAATTATAAACTTTCATAAAGGGAAAAGATCAACTCATAGAATTATTCAACTCTTACTCTAAAGCACATGAACTAAAGCTACTATATCTCTCCTCAAGAACTCAAAAGAAATGGATGGAATTGTGATGGTGGTGATTCGTGTGTTGAATAGAGAAGTTTTAGGTTCCTTTATATAGCTTTTGGGAGTGAGTCTCTTCATTGATTGACTCTTTAAAAAATAATGATAATCTTCATTTATTTTTATTATCTTTTTAAACTGTCATCTTTTCTAATATCTCTAAACATAATATTTTTTTAACTCAAATATCTTATAAATAATTCGAATAAAAGTAATAGGATAAAAGAAATAAAAAGATTAATAAGAAAATATGAAAAGATAACATATTTATCTATTATACTTTAATTAAATTTAAATATTAGATATTGAGAAATTATCTTTAAATTAATTCAAATAAAATTGAATTAATATAAGATAAAATAACATAATACTAATATAATATAATATTATATTAAAGGAATGAATTAATATAATGAAATATAATATTAATATAATATTATTGAATGTATTTTGATTTTCTCTAATTAGAAATTATAATTTCCTCCTTCAATTTGATAATTCCTCAATTAAACTTTCTTATATAATATAATTGTGTAATAGTTGATGTGAGTCCTAATCATCATTTATTTTTTTTTTAATTTTTTAAAATATATAAAAATAAAATACTTTCATACAAATCAATTTAATCAAGAGAAATAATAAAATCAATAAAAACACAATAAAGGTATACTTTTAATCATTTAATTCATGTAATCAATTAAAGTACAAAATAACCATAATTACTATAATAATACCTATTAAATATAATAAATTTCTTGAATTAGATAGGAAATAATATGATAAAATAGAGATTCATCAATATCCTCAAATGTTGTGACTGAAACTATAGTAAAGTGATACTTTTTAGATATTAAACATGATTTAAATGATCACATATATCTCTCATTTGTCAGTTAAATCCACGAACCATGAGTCATTTAGTTCAAAAGTTTAGACAATTGGGGTATGATCTTTATCAATGGTGAGTGGAGGCACTTGGGCATGCTGTTGGGGTTCGCTCGGTGGAGTAGATGAACAATTCACCGTAATACTAGACTCCAATTTTTTAATATAAAAAATCTCTTACTAAAATCTGAGTACAACTCTAAAGCTTAGAGAATTTTTATAGGAGATTTATGAGACCACTTATCAAAGTAGCCCTAATAACGATAGTAGAAATCAAACTTGTATCCTTATAAAATATAAATTTAATATTTACTATATATACTAACTCTTATTAATTACTATACTCTAATTTTAGATGCACAAGGAGACCCTCTCCTCATCGGGATCATTCCCTCCAGTGCCTGCTTCCATATTTCAGACATCTTGTTTTTTTGGTTGCCTACCCGGTTCACTAGAGCTTTGCCCCGACTACATCCGAATCTGACCCGCATCGCACACTTGGCTATGGTGGGTGAGTCTCCCAATGGGGATTTTCTGCATACGCCAAGGCTCAAACTCGATACCTCACTTAAGCAATACTGAGCTGCTTACCACTCGGATTAAACCCCGTTAGTTTTTCGGACATCTTTCTGATATAGGGCCTGTTTGGTTTGCTTGCAAACCAGGGTTTTAAAAGACCTTTTGGGCAAAACCTAGGTTGAGAAATTTTAAAACAAACAGCTATATTTGTTCAAATAGGCTTTTGGACTAAACCATTATTTAAAACTAAGGTTTCAGATAAGCTGGTCAGAGTAGCTTATGGAATAGTAAAAGAGCTTATGAACTAATTAATTACTATATTACCCCTATTTTTCTTACACTCTCTCTCCCCTCTCCTACTTTTTCTTACACCATCTTTCCTCTCTCCTCTCTCCTCTCATCTCTTATCTCTCCTCATTTAATACTCATATCATTTTTTATAATTTACTAATAATAAAAGTACTTTTGAAAATAACTATTTAAACATTCATTTATTCAAAACTACTTTTTTTCATAAGCTCTTCTGTAAAAGCTCTTTTCTAAAAGCTACCCAAAAACTCTTTTTTTTTTATAAACACATTTCTAAAATCTTATTCGAAGGACATAAGTTGTGGCACTATGTCAGTACTATATTTTTTGTTTACATTATACGATGGTCAAGGTATAAAGGCAGTTTTAACATTTCCTCCCTCCTATGTTGTGGTAAAGTAACAAACGTTTATAAGATTTAACAGACTTGACAATTTTGCACCATTTAGTATCCTTTACACGCATTTTTATACCTAAGAATTTTATGGTGCCAACTACCTATTTGTGAATGTTTTGTCAGTAAATTTGTATCTTAATCCAAATGACCTAAATTGGTTGGTTATGGGAGGGTGAGATTATGGGGAATCTCAATAGCAAATATTACCACTTACATATGCAAGATGGATACTAATACATGATATGTAATTTCATTAAACTTTATTTAATTAGTGACATGCCATCATACTTTATGCTTTGTATAAAATTGCATGGCCATGGGAAGTATGTTATACATAACATTTTCAATATCATTTATCATGTCACAACATCATTCAATCATATATATGTCAACACATAAACATACCACATCAAGCACATAAAGGGGTAAGTCAACTACCTTAAACATGATATTTTTCTCTTGTTCTTACACTTGCTCCCTAAGCTTCCAATGATGCATACCTTTAGTCAACCACTTCCCAACATCCTCTCGTATGTATCAAGGCCTTAAACATAATTACATTGTGTATACATCTTATTAGAGCCATTACATAATCCATGCACACTAACTTCCTTAAAACCCCTAACTCTTAACTTAAATCTTGGAGTTAGAGGTTTAGCTTTGTAATAATTATTTCCTTAGAGCAATCCTACATAATTTTGTCTAAAGAATTCAAATATGATATTGGAATTATAAAAATCAAACTCTTCTTATGCAATATGTCTAGAATCGTACATCACCTTCATAAATTCTAAAAATTCTCATTTTAATTCTAGTGCTACCAATACTTGTTTCTCTACTTTATTCCACACAATTTTTTATTTTAAAACTATTGGAAGCATAAAAATTATAAAATTCTAACTTCTATCCAGGCACATGAATAGTGATAGAAAATGTCTCAAGATTACAATTCTAAGATTACATGATTTCTTACGCTCAAACTACTTAATTCTAGCTTGCCTAAGCTTATCTAAACTATCTATAACATAAAATACATCTTCCAACCCCAACAAGGAAGCACGTCTAGCAGTAATAATAAAGGGAATTGCCATTAAAATCACTGAAAACTAAGAGCAATCTTCCTAGAATAAAGTTTAAGAGCTAGGGAATTAAGTACCTTTGCTTACAAGTTTGAGTGCTTCTTTTTGGCTGAAGTAGAAATTTTGGTAGAGGTTCCCTAAGGTCCTTATGCTGCCAAAATGAGCTAAAATGGGGGGGTATTTATAAAGAAAATTGGGTGAAAATGAAATGCCAATATTACTTTGGTTATTATTTAATCTAATGGTCCATATTCAATCTTAAATTTTTCTTGCACACCAAGTCAATGTATGACATCATCCACGACATCATTTAGGTCCTTGTTTGGCAAATTTTAGAGCTAAGATCTGATTGAAAAAATTCCAGTCCAATCTAGCACTGGCTCGATCAAATTTCACAAAAAATAGACTGTTTATTAACTCTAATTTTTATAATATTTCAAAATATGTATTCTGTCAATAGATCTATTGTCTAGATTTTTCCTACCACTGAAATTGTTAGACCAGATATTTATTTGCTTACCATCTCTTGGAAAATGACTAAAGTGTCATTGGTTCATTATTTTACACTATAATAACCCTAGGGGCATAATTGCTATTTTATTCTTGCACTGTATCAAAATATATTCTGACTCTAGTTAATCATTCCTAGATCCCTTTGACCTTTTGACCATGTCCCAAATGACCAAAATGGCCCATTCATTTCTTGGTCAATATTATAACATATGGCCATTTTAATAATTTTACACTTTTCAAGGTCTTTTTGGACACTGGCCCATGTAACTGTTAGGATATATTCCTAAGAAAATTCACCTAAAAGTATTTATAATGTAGTTTATTTTATTGTAAATTCTTTTTTAAATTTTACATAACTCCTCTTTTAGTTCTGTTAGTTTCACAAATTCTTATATGAATTATGAGAATTTCTTATAAAATTTTATCTGATTATGAGGTCTAGAAGATCCTGTATTAATCTTTAGACTTTAAAAATGAATATCAATTATCCAGGACCTCAAATCAAAATTTTGAAAAATATGCTTGGCCCTACCATTATGTATTTACTGGTAAAATTTGGGACTATAATATTTTTGGGCAATTTTGGGTATTTTCTTGCTCAACTTTCTCATAATTATAATTTTACCCCTGAATTTGATAAATTACACTTTAGTCACTGAATTTGTCAAATTCTACTTTGGTCCCTTACTATACTTTTTGTAATTTTACTTTATGGCCCATAACTTATCTCTACATTTATTTTAGGCCTTGGGACTTTTCTAAATTGTACTTAAGTCCTTAAACTTTATATCATTTACAATTTAATCCCTAGACTTTTACAATTTACAGTTTTGTCCCTAAACTTCACTATTTGTTTTTAGTCCCTAAAAACCCTTTGTATCTTTCTGGAACTTCTGCTCAGAGGGACTTGGTAGCCTATATATTCTAGGATACTTTTCTAGGCTTCTAGGAATAAAAATTGGGATATGACATAACCTCTTGCAAAATTAAAACTCAACCTATACAAGAATAATCCAAGGCACCCAGAGTTCAAGCTAGTCAGAAATTAAGGTAAGTAACCTATCATAGCTTATATTACTTCAATTTAAGAGCTTCACAGTAGGATTTTAATGGATAGATTTTAAGAAATTCCCTTGTGTTCATGGCTGTAAAAAACTAAGAGTAAAGGGGGGAGAGAAAACCAAAGTTAGGATTATGTAATCTTGATGTAAACAAGTTTAGATTGATGTTTATATCTTAAATTAATATTGTGTAATCTTTGACTTCCACACAAAGGGCCCTATTAGACAAGATAGAAATAGGCAAGGAAGAGTTGTTTTGTTGGTTTTAATGCTTCCATTGAGTTTGTAAGGTGTAATTGTGTAAGGTTAGACTAAGGAGCAAGAGTTAACCTTGGAAACATTAAAATCTCAAGATTGTAGTTTTTGAAATCCTCACAATTACTATTCACTCACATGAACAGTGATTGGAATTTCATGATTTTTATGGTTCTAATGGTTTTAAAATGAAAAGTTGTGTGGGGGTAAAGTGGAGAAACAAGTATGGGAAGCATTAGAATCAAAATGAGAATTTTTGAAAGAATTGTATGCTTATGTTCAGTTCTATATAGCAGGCCATGAAGGAGCTGGAATTTCATGATTCTAAGCTCATTAATGGATTCAAAAGACGGAATTGTGTAAGGTAAAGTTAAGACATAAATTGGTTCAAGAAGCAAGTGGATTAGTGAAGATTAGAGAAAGTTATGACAATAAAGAGTGTAACAAAGTTAGTCTTAAACATGGTTGTAGTTCATGAGTCCTAATGAGTTATGTGATGAATATGAATTTGTTTAGGACCTTGAAACATCCAAGAAGATGTTAGGAAGTGATGGACATAAAGGCTTCATGGTTGGAAAGCTAGAGAGCAAATGCTAAAGATCAAGAGGAAAGCTTAAGTGCAAGATAGTGAACTTACCTCTTTATGTGCTTGATGTGGTATGCTTATGTGTTGACATGTATATGTTATTTGAATTATGTTGTGACATGATCAATGATGTTGAATGTATTGTGAATAACATGTTTCCATGGCCATGCACTATTATGTAAGAGTATATAGCATGATGGCATGTTACTAATCAAAGAAAGTTTAATGAAATTATATATCATGCATTAACATCCATATTGCATATTTAAGTAGTAATGTTTGCTACTGAGATTCCCTAGAATCTCACTCTCCCATAACCAACCAATTTAGGTCAAGCATGATGGAAAAGATATGCAAGGAGAAGAGCTAAAGAATGGTGGAAAGGATAGCATAGGCTATGAATAACCCATGTATGTAAATGCCATGTAAAGTGCCTATTTATGTGATGAAACTATTTGCAATACTTATGGCATATGTACATGATGTATATGAATATTGAGAAGCTTATTTAAAGGCTTTTGCATGCTGGAACAATTATGGAAAGTGAAAGAAAGGAAACTGAAATGGTAAAAACGTCGGTCCTGAAGCAATTTTGTTGTGGCTTCAGTTTGACCTAGCAAATGAAGGAATTATTTCATGAAATTTTACAAGCATGTAGCACACATCCAGAGCTTTAAGTGCAAAGGTAGAACATTTCATTTGGATATGTATTTCACGAGAAATGAATTTTCAAAGTAAGGGACCAAAATCTATTTTTAGAGTTTTTTACCAAATAAACAGTAAACTTTAATGAATAAACTGTATTAATTGGCTAATCATTTGGTCTGGAAATTACTTTTCCCTTAAATTTCAAGATGTTATCTTCACATAACTTTTTAAACCACTTCATTTCGAGTTTTATAGAATTAATTATGTTTTTTTGAAGTTCATTGTGTAATCTGGAATACCATATGAACAGTAACCCGATAAAGAGTAAAATTCTAGATTTGGCTAATGGACTTTCAAGGTCTTATAAGTGGTTCCAAATGCTATTGAATGGTCCCTAAGATGTATAAAAGTAAGGATATTACACTTATAGGCCTAAAAATTGGGCTATGATAGTTTTTATGGAAGAAAGTTGAGTTTCTCTAAGGTGCATGTGTGGTCCAAAAACCTTAGATGAAAAGAGAAAGAGAAAGAAGAAGTTAAAGTTAGAATTATGCGATTGAAGCTTAAACAAACTAGTTTCGTTATGGGTTGTTAAATCAAGTTGATATTCTTGACTTTGTAATAGTTAAACCATTTTAGTTTGCACCATTCATGATAGAAGGAGATGGAATTTCAATGGTCTAATGCTTCCATTGAATTTATATGATTATTTTGTGTAGGATTGGATAGGTTGTTAACCTTGGAAGCATTGGAATTCCAAGTTTTTAAAGTTATTCTCTATTAGTATTCACTTGTATGAACAGTGATTGGAATTTCATGATTTTGATGATTCCAATGGTTTTAAAATGAAAAGTTGTGTAGGATGAAGTAGAGAAATAATTATGGGAAGCATTGGAATCAATATGAGAATTTTTAGAAGAATTATGTATGTTTTTCAAAGCTATTTAGAATAGTGAATAGGAGCTAGAATTTCATGATTCTAAGATCATAAATGGATTCTAAAGGTGGAATTGTGTAGGGCAAAGTCAAGACATCAATTGGTTCAAAGGCCAAATCAATTAGTAAAGATCAAAGGAAGTTATGTTAGTTAAAGTAAGTTAATGTCCAATGAGGTTAGATTGTAATGGATGAATGATTATGTAATGTTAGGATTTGATTGTGGACTCCAAAGAGGCAGCCACACATCCAAGAGAAGTAAGAAGAAAGAGGCAAAGTTAAAGTGAAAGAAATCAAGCAAGTGAGGTAGTAAACTTATCCTAAACTTGTATGTATTGAATGTTATACTTGGTTATGCTATGGCTATGTTGAATTTTGTTGCATATGTGTTTATGATTGAAGCTCTGTTTCTATTATTACTTTGGCCAATTGTATTTCATATGTTATATGGAAGCATGCACATTGCACAATCTTAACACTTTTCCAAGCAAGCACAAGTATTTACATTAATACATGTAATGTTTTGTATTATTTGCTACTGAGATTTCCTCAAAAATCTCACCCCTCCATGTAATCCCAATCCTAGAGGTTTATGGATTATGAAAGAGGATGATGAAGCATGAAGATAACTTAGGGATTAGATAATGTCAATGTTATATGATGAATGTATAAATGGTTGCAAGTAATGATGTTGTATGTCATGTTTAAGCCACAATGCTCATGATATAATGAAAATAGCAAATGATGAGATGGATTTATGAAACACAGAAAATAGCAAAATATGACCTCAATTTTACTGTTCATCCAGCATTCTTCTCTGATTCCAACATTTTGGTCCCAAATTTGAAAAATTATATCTCCATGTGTAGACATCTAAATAAGACGTTCTATATATTGAATTAAAGCTTGGTATGTGTACTATTTACTGGTAAAATATCGTATATTTATTCAACCATTTACTATTTCTAATTACAGCTTAATTACCGCTGACTCATCATGAGTTACTATTCATAGTGGCAAATTTTAGTAACCAATATTACATACATGCATACATCAATCACATATCAATCACGCTAAATAATTCTTAAATTTTCTTCATGCATCTTTATCTCCTCCATCTTGAGAAGACCTGCTGTGATTGGATTGATATGAAAGGGGTGAGATTTATGGGGAAATCTCAGTAGTAAACGGAAATCTACATTGTATGCAGCTATATGCTTGATATTACTATGTGTGCACTTAATGATCATGCTTGCATAATGATAACTTATATGGTTTATGTAACATCCTTACTTTCATACGTCTTAGGGACCATTCAGTAGCATTTAAAACCACTTACAAGACCTTGGAAGTCCATTAGCCAAATCTAGAATTTTACTCTTTCTCAGGTTATTGTTCATTGGTATTCCAGATTACGTAACAAACTTTGAAAAATCATAATTAATTCTAGACAAATTGAAATGAAGTGGTTCAAAAAGCTACTTGAATTTATCATCTTGAACTTTAAGGGAAAAATAATTTTCAGACCAAATGATTAGCCAATTAATACAATTTATTCGTTGAAGTTTACTATTCATTTGGTCAAAAACTCTGGAAACAGATTCTGGTCCCTTACTTTGGAAATTTATTTATCTTGATATACACATCCAAATGAAGCTTTCTACCTATAAATTTAAAGCCCTGGATGTGTGCTACACGCTTGTAAAATTTCATGAAATAATTCCTTTCTTTTACTTTCAATAATTGTTCCAGCATGCACAAGCCATCAAATAAACTTCTCAATATTCATATACATCATATACATATGCCATAAGTATTACAAATAGTTTCATCACATACAGGGACACCTTATATGGCATTTACATACATAGATAATCCATAGCATATACTAGGATCTCAATTACTTCCATTCCTTTCTTCCATTCTTTAGCTCTTCTCCATGCATACATTTTCCATCATGCTTGACCTAAATTGGTTCGTTATGAGAGAGTGAGATTCTAGGGAATCTCTGTAGCAAATATTACCACTTAAATATGCAAGATGGATGCTAACGCATGATATGTAATTTCATTAAATTTTCTTTGATTAGTGACATACCATCATGCTATATACCTTTGTATAAAAGTGCATGGCCATAGAAACCATGATATTCACAATACATTCAACATCATTTATCATGTCACAACATCATTCAAATATCATATACATGTCAACACATAAGCATACCACATCAAGCACATAAAGAGGTAAGTTAACTACCTTGCACTTAAGCTTTTCTCTTGACCTTTAGCCCTTGCTCCCTAGCTTTCCAACCATGAAGCCTTTATGTCCATCACTTCCCAACATCTTCTTGGATGTTTCATGGTCCTAAACACATTCATATTCATCACATAACTCATTAGGACTCATGAACTCCAACCATGTTCAAGACTAACTTTGTTACACTCTTTATTGTCATAACTTTCTCTAATTTTCACTAATCCACTTGGCTCTTGAACCAATTGATGTCTTGACTTTACCCTACACAATTTCATCTTTTGAATCCATTTATGAGCTTAGAATCATAAAATTTCAACTCCTTCATGGCCTGCTGTACAAAACTGAACATATGCATACAATTCTTTCAAAAATTCTCATTTTGATTCTAATACTTCCCATACTTGTTTCTCCACTTAGGCTGCAATGTTACTCTCTTACTAGGGTATAGACTCAACCATTCTTTACTCTTTCTTACATAAGGAATAGGGGAGTCACTTCTTTGAATTTGTGGATACCTTACTAGGCCATCTTCATTCTTATCATAACATTTCTCATCGCTTGTAAGACTTTTGTGTCCTTAGCCTGAAGGACTTATGTGTCCTTGGCCTCACCGCAATCTAGTGGTAATTCATAACTGAGTCAGCTATTTTCTTTCAGCTAATTGAGGAAGGGCTTGTTCTTTATGCCATTAATACTTTTAAGTTTACCCTTATCCTCCTGGATTACTGACAGGCGTGAAAGTAACTCTTATTAAGACTTAAGGTTCATATGAATAAACTTGATTAATTATTCATCAAAGGGTTTCTCTGACCTTTGCTCTAACCCTTAGCCTCAAGCTCACCTCTCTCTAATTGAGAGGAATATTTCTTTTAAACTCCTTGAGAAAAACTTCTCAAGTGATCAGATCACTCTTCATCTCATATGAAGTAACTTCTGTATCTCTCTGTATCACTTAACTCTTTCTATCTATCAGTCTCAGTCTACTCTTGACTGGACTGTGA
Organism: Leucaena leucocephala; assembly: GCA_037074615.1. Classification (NCBI taxonomy): domain Eukaryota; kingdom Viridiplantae; phylum Streptophyta; class Magnoliopsida; order Fabales; family Fabaceae; genus Leucaena; species Leucaena leucocephala. Next base: position 6,797,772 of record CM073527.1, read on the forward strand.
TTCCTTCCTAGTCTATCTTTGGATCCTGACTAATTTAGGTCATAAGGATCTCATTCATCATCCAGCACTATTACTTCTGTTGTATGGGGTAGCGTAATAGGTTACTATCCCTTCGTGATGGGATCCCTCTATTTTAGGAACATTAACTTTCTATCTATTAGCCATCACATCTTTATCCTTAGGCCATGTATTATATCATTCTTAGGTAAGTCTCATTCTATCTTCTTATTATTATGTTCAATAGGGACTAGCTGCACAAAGTGTTTCGTAATATAGATCAACTCCTGATGATCATACGGAGGATCTACTTTTGAATCTCTTCTTAAATTGATCTTTTGTATCTCAGTGTATCATACTGTCTAACTTGCCTACACTCTATGCTAAACCTCTAACTGATAACCTTCAGTGAGGTTAGCATCTTTATTCCTATCACTAAGTCTCTGTGCATTTTAGTCGCCACTTGAGTACTTGATAGTGGAAAGATGTTTGGAAAGGATTATGATGAAGATATCCCTTAATTATAACATATGTCCATAGAATAAAAATAAATAGAGAATTACTTAATCATACATGCCTCACATTATCAAAGTAAGTAAACATCACATAAAGCATCTAAGCAACATAAGCATACAAGTAGGTAAGTTCATTACCTGTAGGGTAGCTTTTCCTTAGCCCTTAGCCTTTACTCTGAGGTTCCTTCTTCTCATAGGTCAGAGCCTATACATAGTATAATAATATATTGATTATTACTCTATCCAGTATAGCTATAGTTAACTCAAGTTTAACTTGAGGTAATACCCTTAATCTGACAATCCCTTAACTTTCTTTATATCCACGATTAACCTTATCAAGAGAGAGACATTTATCTATTCTAACTACTAAGAATAATCCTATAATTTATTATAGTAGGGACTAGAATAAATTATTTACCTTATTCTTAAGCTTGCCAAGTCCCTAAACTCCTTGGATTACTCCTAGCTCAGCCAGAACTCCTTTTTCCTTCCTTTCTTTCTCTTTCTTTCTTTCTTTCCTTCTCTCTTTCTTTTTCTCTCTCTTCTTTCTCTTTCTTTCCTTCTTACTTACTGTGGATGTGAAATGGCAAGAGAGAAGGGTCTATTTATAGGTGAATGGAGGTGGAATGGACGGCTCAGATTGAATCGTGATAAATAGCTTATATCGCTTTAGCTTTCTTAAGAAGCATTGTCTACATCATCAAGATAACATCATCATCCTCAATGACTTATCAAAGTGACATCATCAAGGTACACCTTACATACCTAAGTGACGCAATGGTGGGGCCCTTGGGACACCTCCCCAGCTGACTTAGCACTTCTAGAGAATTCCAAAGTCTTATCCCGGAATAAACGGCTAAGATCATACTACATGTCCTTAGCTTTTTCTTTTTTCCCTAGACTCATGCCATATGGTGCCTTGTGGGTCCCATGATGATACCTTTCATGTCACCTCATGGTGCTAGATGAGTCTATAGTTTTATCTGATCACTTTCTCTAATTCTATCTCTAATCGGGTAACTATGCTTTATTGAAAATTACTAAAATATTATTTTAATGCCACTTTAACCTACATAACTCTTGGGCTACATTTTTGGACATCTTATAATGCCATCTTGGGTCTCTAATCAAGCTCAAGCACTCTAGTGGCTCAGATCCCAAGAAACATCCCTTAGCAAATTACCAAAATGCCCTTAGTTTCTCTTTAATAATTCTAGGGGCATTATTGTCTTTTCACACCTTTCCAGAGTATTTCTTGACCCTGGTCAACTATCCAGATAACCTTTCTTGCCTATATAACCTTAATCAAATGACCAAAATACCCTTCACTCATTCGTGAATTATTTTATAACATAAGGGTATTTTAGTCATTTTACACCTTTTTTCTGGATATCTATGGACACTGGCCACTTTATCTGACGAACTGATATCATGGGCTTGGGGCTCACTTGGTGTCATCATAAGCCTCTCTATTATGTCATCTAAGCTCAATCAGTCATAACTTGCATAATGCTTAAGTTTTATAATAAGATATTGGGCATTCACAAACTCCCGTCAAACTTTACTAAAACGTGAATAACTTTTCCTACAAAACTTCTTTTGGGGTTCTGTTAGTTTCCTAACCTCTTGCTTCATAGGACACTCCTTACTATAACTTTTTATTTATGTGATGTCCAGAAGGTCTGATAAAACTTTCAGATAACTTTTAGAATATTAGATAAATATTAGCTATATGTAACTCTAATAAAATTTATGTATCATGCTAGATTAACTAGCATAACTTTCTCTATCTATTGATGAATTTTGGAATTGAAATACTTTCGGGCAGTTCTAAGCCTTTTCTGGCTCAACTTTCTATAATTACAATTTTTCCCTTATAAACTTTTGGAAATTACACTTTAGTCCCTCAACTTTTCATAATTACACTTACAGTTTAGTCCCTGAACATCATATGTATACTTCTGGGGCTTCTTCTTAACAAGGCCTAGTAGCCTACCTCTTTCAAGATACATACTAGGCTTCTATTTCTAAAAATTAGGATATGACATAAAGTCAAAATATCAATTTATTCAAAGATCAAGTCAATTAGTAAAGATTAAGGAAAGTTAATACAGTTAAGCAAGCTCAATGTTCAAAAAAGTTAGATTATAATGAAAGTATAATAATGCTATGTTATGAATTGATTGTGGACTCAAAAGAGGCAGCTATACATCAAGGAGAAGTAAGAAGGAAAAGGCAAAGATAAAGAAAAGGAGGCTAAACATGTGAGGTAGTAAACTTATAAGCATGTGAGGTAGTAAACTTATCTTAAACTTGTACGTATTTGATGTTATACTTGGTCATCCTATGGCTATGTTGAATTGTGTTGCATATGTGTTCATGATTGAAGCTCTATTTCTATGATTAATTTGGTCAATTGTATTTCATACGTTACATGGAAGCTTGCACATTACACAATGTTAACACTTTCATAAGTAAGCACAAGTATTTACATTAATGCATGCATTATTTAGTACTATTTGCTACTGAGATTTCCTCATAAATCTCACCCCATCCATGTAATCCCAATCTCAATAGATTTATGAGTGATGAAAGAAGATGAAGAAGTATAAAGAGAAGTTAGGGATGGCATAGTATAGATATTGTGTGAAGAATTGTTATATGTAATGATGTTATATGACAAGTTTGAGCAATAATGTTTATGCTATAATGAAAAAAGTAAATGATGGAATAAATGTTTAAAATTTTATAGACACTTAGTTAACATGTTAAGCTTCATTTTGATATTAAGTACGCCTTATTTTGATGTCTGTACAAAGAGAACAAATTATCTAAAGTCAAGGACCAGAATTTGCTTTCAGAAGTTTTTACCAAATGAACAGTAATCTTTGATGATTAAACTATATTAATTGACTAAGTATTTGGTCAGGAAATTATTTTTCTATTATATTTAAAGATGTTAGCTTCACTTATTTTTTTTTTGAACCACTTCATTTTGATTTTTCTAGAATTAATTATGATTTTTTGAAGTTTATCGTCAGATCTGGAATACCATATGAACAGTAACCTGAGAAGAATAAAAATTGCAGATTTAGCTAATAGACTTCAAAGGTCATGTAAGTGGTTCTAAATACTACCAAATGGTCCCTAAGACGTATGAAAGCAAGAATGTTACAACAGGCGTTCATTTTTATGCTCCAAATGCCTCAGTCAAAGGTAAGGATATTCCCATTGTAGTTCAGATTCACTTTCATGAGATCCCAGCTTAGAGGGAGTGATTGAATCATAACCTACACTTGCTATTCATCAGACAAAGTATGGCCAGCTTCCTTAAGTTCTTTAATCATGCTAGCCATCTCTCTCAAATGTTTCCTCATAGGTGTCAAAATTAATCATCAAACTCCTAAGTGTATTAGTAGAAGTACCACCAAACTTGTCCTTAAGTGTTATCCACGTGTCTTGAGCACTATTGTCCATTTTAAAACCACACATAAGTGTTAGACTAGGCAGATACACCTAAGAGGAGTAAATTGGGTATTTTAAATTTTTTAACAGAAATTTAAAGTTTAAAGATAACAAGAATATGAATGTATAAAAAGAATAAGGATTAGAAATATTTCACTAAGGGATAGAGGAATCAACACAAGCAATTTATACTAGTTCAAACTAATCTTCTTGTCCTATATCCAGTCCCCATAGGCCTTTTCAGATTTTCAACTATCTCCAAGATTTGAATGGGCTCTTAGAGCCTTAGTACAACAATTGATTCACTCAAACACTCCCCTTACTCAAGTTCATATGGCTTTTAGAAAACATATTGTATTAATCGATTAATTATCATTAATCCAATCAATGTTTCAATTAATGAGAGAAGCAAAGAATAGAGCCTCACATTTATCAAAATTTTTAACTATATAAAATGCAACAAGTTTCCCAAAAATATATAGAATGAAGAATATGGAGAAACATATGTATATTTCATATCTAGGATAGTCATATATAGCTTAAAAAGATATTCAATTAGTTTCAATGCAAACAGAGAAAGATATTTGAAATATATGAAGTTAATCCATTAACTAATTGATTAATATAAGTTAATTGAATACCTGTCTCTAAAAGAATTGAAACATAAATACTTTCAGCACAAATTAATCGAATAATTAATCCACTAATGTAAATTAATTGATTAATAGAATCAAAATTAAATTTCACAAAATGATTCTTCAATGATTAATCGAACAGTTAAAGGATTAATATAAATTAATTGAGTTATCAATTCAATCCAATAGAGCTATCTTATGACATTAATCAAACATTTAATCGATTAATGGACACTCATTAATCGATTAATTGATTTTCCTTTTAGCATAAAACATTGTCCTTACATTAATCAAATAACCAATTAATTAATTGATACTCATTAATCAATTGACTAATCGATTAGTACCATTAATTGACTGACTAATCAATTAATTTGATTAACTTCATCTTTCATCAACATTTATACACATAAACATGATTATTTTAAATCAATTTGACATCATTTGAGCACAGAAATAACTAAATTATTTTGAATTCCTTTTTACATCATCAAAACATTATTGAAAATGGAATCTAACATTCTCCTCATTTTTTATGATGATAAAACCCATGTAAATTAAAACCATTAAGAGTCAAATAACACGAATAAAAGAGCAGACAAACATAACTTAAACATAAACTCAGTCCATAGATTCTAGAGAGGATTCCTTCTTCTCCTCACTTCCTCTCTCCCCTTTCTAACATTATCTAAAAGGGTTAGGGCCAAAGATGAAGGAATGACCAAGGGAAATTGGGGTAATGGAACCTCTTCACTTCCTCATTAAAATTTTAAAGTTTGAAAGTTATATAAAGTACAACAAGTAAAAAACAATAAAAGACAGTCAAACATAACTTAAACATAAACTCAGTCCATAGATTCTAGAGAGGATTCCTTCTCCTCTTCACTTTCTCTATCCCCCTTTCAAACATTATCTAAAAGGGTTAAGGCCAAAGATGAAGGAATAACCAAGGGAAATCGGGGTAATAGAAAGTTAGGTGTTATGGAAAGGGAAGGACGGGGTACTGAGAGTGAGTAAGTAGGAGTGAGTGAAGTTAGGGGCTTAGAAGTTAAGACAGAAGTGGGTGAGGGAACAAGAGCATCTTGAACATGTTGGGGCTCTAATAATTGGGGATGATCCCTGAGTTATTCCTCTGAGAAAGAAGGTCCAATGTTATTCAGATATGCTAGAAGAATGTTCTTCATATTAGACACTTCTAGTATATAACCTCTTGTTTCTTTGGCAAAGATTCTTGCCTCTCCCTGACTTATTCCTTAAAAGCATGGAAATCCATGATATGTGTCTCAAGTAATGTTTGGATCCTATAGCTGTAACTCTCATGCATTATGTCAGATCCCTTCCTTGAGGCATTGAGTATGCTCTCTAACTAAGCAAACTCAGCTTGAAGATACCTTTGAATGGTTGCACCTTGAATTGATAGTGTGGTAGATACTTAAGATCCAGTATAGGAGTAACCTTTATCATGAGGAAGAGAAGCACTGGCAGTTGGATGCTTGTATAGGTGGTCTTTGGGAAGTATTCCCTTCTTAGCATCATAGGTAAGCTTAATCTTCATCTTGTTCAGCTATGTCATCCTAAAGGCACCAATATGTTCCTTCTTTATTCCCTCCAAGTGATGGATGTTGTAGTGTTTGAGAAAGAAAGGGACAAGATGTGGAAATGGCATAGGAATAGTCTTTGTCTTGCTTAGACAAATTTCTCTCATCTAACTGTATATGAAAGCTCCTAGGTTAAGCTTTTTCCACTCACTATCCTAGCCATATTAATATAATCCTGCTGGGTAAGGTAGGTAAAGTTTGTAGGCTTGATAATCATGCACCAAAAGCAGATGTAGTGGATGATACCATAAAAGTCACACATCTGACTTAGGGTGAAAAATAGAGACTTAGGGAATGGCTTGTTAATCTATAGAAGGATATGATAGGCCTTGGCATGATCCATATTCTTTATTGGCACTGATATAGGGTCACCTATCATCTCATTGATTACACTTAAATCCAACTTGACCTCTTAACCTCTTAGTCTAGTCGTTAGATAGTTATCTACAATATTCTCATCTTCTTCCAATGTATCAAGTATTTCCATATTATAGTAGAATCTTCTAACTACTTCCATATAGTTATCTACAATATTCTGGTTAGCCTTAAGTGTATGGATATCTACATATACTACTGGACGACATTTTCTCTCCGTATTCTCAGTGTTATATCTAGCCATGTCAACATCCAAGTATAGATTACCTTGTAGAAAGATCAAACTAGATGGCTAAGAATATGAGAGAGATGGTTTGGTAGTAGGGTTCCTTAGTGTCCTTTGTTTCTTCCCAAGAGATTCAGTGGTAGTCTTAACAAACTTCTCAAGCATAGTAGTGAACTTTGGATCAGAGTCAGTGTTAGAGTTGATCTATTGTGACTTTTCCTTTCTCTTTGTGATAGACTTTGGAGAAGGCTCAAATATCTGGATTTTACTTTTATCATTTGTTGCTCCCTTTGTTAGAGCCTTGCTCGTTAGTGCCTTGCCCTTTTCCTTTGACATCTCTAGGCCATCCTTGGCCACCTTAGGTTAATATTTCTTCTTCCTTTCCTTTGATACTAGGCCTAAGGAATAATGGACACTGATTTTGAAGGATTTGGCTCAGATCTATCGGCATTTATGGTTTTTGTTCTCACCATAGCAACATGAATTGAGAGATTAATCGGTGAAATAGAGGAATTTATGAATGATTTTTGGTTGGTTATGATTTGTGGAGGGTGTGCAGACTAATTTGAAGATTTTTAGGATTAAATTTGAGAGAGATTGGAGATTAGTCAATTAGGGCTTGAGTTGAATAGTAGAGTCATGACTTGTAAATGATAAATCCCAATATTTTAATAGATTAACTAATCAATTAATGTCATAAAAGATGCACATATAGAGACTAATTAATCGATTAGATATTCGATTAAGTCCAATAATTTCAAAGAAAAGCAACATCTAACACAAATTCAACTTCATTAATCAATTATATTTTTGATTAATTAACATCAATTGAAACATCCTACTTTTACCACCTTATAGTACATATTCAGAAGCATATTTGATTAGCGGAAGCATTAAATTAGCCCAAAAATTAAAATTTTAAAACTTACTTATCGGGTACTATTCACTTGGTAATTTTCATATTTACATTCCAACTTTAAAAATTCATAACTAATTGTAGAAAATCGTATGGAGGTGATCCAAATTTTTAATTGAAGCTCTTTTATAGATATTTAAGGGAAAAATATAAATTTGGATATTTACATTGTCAATTGATACAGTTAAATCGTTACTTTTTATTGTTCATATGGCAAATTCTGGAAATTCCAGATTCTGTCTCTTAACTTTAGAAATTCATTTCTCTTGATATACACATCCAAATGAAACATATTACCTATGAATTTACAGATATGGATGTGTACTACTTTCTCATAAAATTTCGTGGATTAATTCATTTAGTTGATAGGTCAAACTAAAGCCACAACAAAACTGCTTTAGGACCTTCATTTTTACCATTTCAGTTTCATTTCTTTCACTTTTATTAATTGTTCCAGCATGCATAAACCATCTCTTTTACCTCTCATGCATTCATAAACATCATGTACATATGCCATAATTATTTCATACAATTTCATCACATAAATAGACACCTTACATGGCATTTACATACATGGAAAATTTATAGCCTATGCTAGGATCCCAATTATTCCACTTCCTTTCTTCCATTCTTTAGCTCTTCTCCATGCATACATTTTCCTTCATGCTTGACCTAAATTGGTTGGTTATAGGAGGATGAGATTCTAGGAAATCTTAGTAGCAAACATTTCTACTTAAATATGCAAGATGGATGCTAATGCATGATATGTAATTTCATTAAACTTTATTTGATTAGTGACATGCCATCATGCTATATACCTTTGCATAAAAGTGCATGGCCATGGAAAACATGTTATTCACAATACATTCAACATCATTTATCATGTCACAACATCATTCAAATATCATATACATGTCAACACATAAGCATACCACATGAAGCACATAAATAGGTAAGTTCACTACCTTGCACTTAAGCTTTCCTCTTGATCTTTGTACTTGCTCCCTAGCTTTCCAACCATGAAGCCTTTATGTCAATCACTTCCCAAAACCTTCTTGGATGTTTCAAGGTCCTAAACACATTCATATTCATCACATAATTCATTAGGACTAAGAACTCCAACAATATTAAAGATCATCCTTGATAAATTCTTAACTCTTTACTAACATAACTTTCCCTAGTCTTCACTAATCAACTTTGCCTTTGAACCAATTGATGTCTTGACTTTACCCTACATAATTTTACCTTTTGAATCCATTTATAATCTTAGAATTATTAAATTCTATCTGCTATTCACTGTTCTGTACAGAATTACATAACACCCTCTTTTCTTTCAAAAATTTTCATTTTGATTCTAATGCTTCCCATACTTGTTTCTCCACTTTATCCCACACAACTTTTTATTTTAAAACCATTGGAAGCATAAAAATCATGAAATTCCAATCACTGTTTATACTAGTGAACAGTAATAGAAAAGGATTTTAAAAACTACAATATTGGAATTTCAATGTTTCCAAGGTTCAAAACATATCCAATCCTACACAAAATCATCATACAATTTCAATGGAAGCATTATATCATTGAAATTCCATTTCTTTCCCTCATGAACAATGCAAATTGAACTGATTCAACCATGGCAAAGTCAAGAATATCAACTTGATTCAACAATCAATCACTTATCTAGCTTATTTAAGCTTCAATCACCTATCTCTAACTTTAATTTCTTCTTTCTCCTTTCATCTAATATTTTTGGACAGCACAACAACTTAGAGAAAACTCAACTTTTCCCCATAAAAATCCTAAGTTCAAGCTCCAAAGTCAAAGGAAAATAAGCTAGGATAGAGTACTTATCTTTAATCTCTAGCTTGCTTGAACGTTAGTACCTTGAATCTTCTTTGTCTTGGCTTGAGTTTTCATTTTGCAGGAGTTTCCCTAAGGGTTCTTGTTCTCACAAGTTTGCTTCAGGTTTGAGGGGGTATTTATAGAAAAATCTCATGGAAAAACAATGGTCAAGATTACTTTATGCACTATTTGATCTAATGGCTCACATTTAATCTTGGATTTAACTTTTTCAAAAAGAGAATTATGACATAATCCATGACATAATCAAGGGACAACTCATAGGGCTAGGTGGAGAAATTCCAATGGGGGAAGTTTCTAAAACAATTCTAGTCTAATCTGGTACCGGCTCAATCTGATTCCCCAAAAACTATATTGTTTTATAAATCTATTTTTTCTAAGATTTCATAATATGCTTTCTGACCTTAAATCCAGTATCTAGATTCTTTCTACCATTCAAATTCTTGTACTGGGTTAGTACTTAATTACATATCCCTTGGCAAATGATGAAAATGCCCTTAGTTCACTGTCTTGCACCATATTAACCTTAAGGGCATAATTGTCATTTTACACCTCTTTACTTCTTATCAAGACATATACTGACACTGCATAATCACCCCTGTACATGCCTGGACATTTTTTGCTTGTCCAAATGATCAAAATACCCTTCATCCAACTCTGTCTCAATGACACAACACAGTTGCATACCTTCAGTGGCATTTTCATAATTTTATATTTTTCCTGATCTTTATTAGTCCTGGCCCACATACTTATCTGAAAATATTATTGGGCCTATAATGTGCCATTCTAGGCCCTCTATATGATCCACTACCTTCATAGGCTCAATTCCTGAGAAATTCCCCTGAAACATATTTATCGAGTGTTTTAATCTACTGTAAATTATATAATAAATTTTACATAACTCCTTTTTGAACTTTGTCAATTTTAGAAATTCTTATATTAATTATAGGAATTTACTGCCAACGTTCATTTGATTCTGAGGTCCAAAAAATATTGCAATAAGTTTTCCTGACTTCCAGAATTTATATCAATTAATTCGGACCTCAAATCAAAATTATGTGTTGCGTTAAACTGATCAAAATAATTTTGTCTATCTACTCATAAAATTTGGGACTAATCTGATTATGGATATTTTTAGGCATTTTCCAGTTCAACTTTCTCATAATTATATTTTTGTCCCTGAACTTTTGCTTAATTACATTTAGGTCCCTAAACTTTTGATAATTACCACTTTTGGCCCAACTTTTTTTTCTACTTTCACTTTTGGCCTTCAACCTTTTCTAATTTTTGTTTGGGTCTTTGAACTTTTGAAAATTACACTTTAGGCCTTCAACTTTTCATAATTACACTTAATGGCCCAAAGTTTATTTCTACTTTCGTTTTTCACCATAGAACTTCTGAACTTTTCATTTTAGTCCATCTCTTCCTTCAAGACTCATTTAACCTTTATTACTTCTTCTGATCATTGTCATAATCTTTTCCAAACCTCCTTCGACTATCAATATTATACATATAGGGAAAAATTAGGATATGACATTAATCAAATAGTCAATCGATTAATTCTTAAGAAAAACAACATTTAACATATTCAATATCCATTCATCAATTAGTTATTCGATTAATTAACATTAATCAAATTCTTAATCGATTAATTTCAAAGTAAAATAGATTTTAAAGCATTTTTAAAACTAATTAATTAATTAGTTGTTCAATTAATTGACATTTAAGCACACACGTATCACCATTTTTTATTGATTAATCAAACTAGGTGTTCGATTAATTTCAATTAAGCAAACTATTAATGGATTGATTTTACAGAAACAACATATTTAACGCATATTTCAACAAATATAAAGTTACCTCCCTCTATTAATCTATTAAGTGTTGGATTAATCCATACTCTATTGGCTTATATTTTTTAATAAGAGAGCATCCGACAAAAATTTAACTATACACTCTGAAGCTTAAGTTATAAACTTTAATCATCAAAATATAAGTATTGAACAATTATTTTGAGAATATAAAGGCTAAAGAAAGTTTAAAACAAAAACTTTGTCAATTTATGGTGTATTGTTGAGTAGTGTTCTGATATAGGCTTGGTTGGATATGTAACTTGTTGTGTTCATAGCATCTACCCAGAAAACTTATGAGATACCCTTGTCATTAAATATCACTCTAGGCATCTCAGTGAGGACTTTGTTTTTCCTTTCAATAACTCTATTTTGTTGTGGTGTTCTTGGTGCAGAGAGATTATGCTCTATCCTATAGTTTTCATAGAATTTAGCAAATTCAGTGTTCTCAAATTCTCCATGTGATCAGTTCTGATATATACGATAGAAATACCTTTCTCATTTGCACCTTTTTGGTAAATACAACAAAAGCATTAAAAGTCTCATCTTTGGATGAAAGAAATAAAGTCTAAGTAAATCTTGAATAGTCATCAACTGTTACCAGAGTATATAAGTTTCCTCTAAAACTTTTGACTCTTGATAGACCAACCAAATCCATATGGAGTAATTGGAGCATCTCTCAATTGAGACTTCCTTCTTTGATTTAAAGGAGGACTTTACTTGTTTTCCCTTTTAACAAGGTTCACAAACAATATTATTTTAAATTTAACTTTAAGGAAACCAATTACTAGATCTTTCTTAACTAGTTTTGAAACCTGATGCATATTTACATAAGCTAATATCTTATGCCATAACTAACTTTCTTTAGATTTACCAAGAAAACAATTTTCAATTGAATTTGAATTAACATAAATAGTATAACAGTTACTGTCACTTAGAGCATTACGTTTTGCCTTCAAGCTTTCCTTATTGAGTGGAAGATCTTTCTTGCTTACTATCAGGCATTATTCTAAGTCAAAGATTATCCAATTGTTTTATCCACAGTTTGACTCACGCTGAAGAGGTTGTGGCATAATCCTTCTAGATAGTATACATCTTCCACTTTCACCCCTTCTTTGCTTTTTCATCTTTATCACTCTCTTCACTTTCTAAAGAGCTTTCTCCCCAGATTATGATACGAATGCTCTCCTCTTTTAAAAAATGTATCTCTTTTTTTCCTTGTCTTTCTTGGAGAATTGAGGACATTCAGCTTTGATATATGTGATATTCCATTTTTTAGGCCTAGAGATCCAAAAATTAGCCTAAAATATATAGCCTACTATACCCATTTGAGTAGAAGTCTGAGAAACATACAGAGGGTTTTCAAGGACTAAACTATAAATAGTACAAGTTTAGGGACTAAATTATAAATAGTAAAAGTCCAGGGATTAAATCGCAAATGGGGGAGTTCAAGGACTTAAGTGTAAATTAGAAAAGTCACAAGGCCTAAAATTAATGTAGAGAAAAGTTATAGGCCACAAAATGTAACTATAAAAAGTATAGTAAGGGACTAAAGTGGAATTTAAAAAATTCAGGGACTAAAGTGTTATTTGTTAAATTTAAGGGGGAAATGTTAATTTTGAAGAAATTGAGCTAGAGATGGCAAAAAACTAGCCGAAAGCATTTTAGTTCCAAATTTTACGAAGAGATAGAGAAAATTATTCTGGACAATATGATGTGACCAAGAATAATTATTTGAGGTTCCAGATAGATACTATTTATCTAAAACTCAAAAGTTTTCTGAATTTTTATCAGAACTTTTATACCTATATATAAATGAAAAACTGTAGGAAGGTACGTCCTATAAAGTAAAAGGTTAGGGAATTGGCAGAATCCTAAAAGGAGTTCTGCAAGAAAAGTTATTCACATTTTAGTGAATTTTTACGGGTTCATGGACACCTAATATCTGAATAATGAAATTTTAGCAGTAAGGGCCTAAGTGAGCCTATAATGGAACCAAAGAGGGTAATTCCATATGATAGTAGGGCCCAATACACTGAAACAGTAATTTAGGAAGATCCAGGAAAATACAAGTACCCAGTTATAGTTATAACTTGGGAAAATGATATGATAAGGGGAATTTTATCAGATATTTATAAGTATCTATTAAATAAATGTTGCCTAGGTAAATAATACTATTGGAACACATGAAAATTATTGAATTATAGGACAGTCTAATAATTCAAGAAAAATCCCTTTATACTATATATAAGTGTATAGGATTGGACAGAATGTACTGAAGGTTTTAAGAAGCGATAACTTACCATGAGAGGTGTCCTATGGGACCCACACAAGGCACCACCTAGCATGATGACATAAGGGGATGATGTCATCATGATGATGTAGGCAAAGCTTAGTAAGGAAGTAAGTGATCTAAGTCGTTCATCGTGATTAGATATGGACCATCCATTTTGTTTTACCAGTATATAGAGAGAAAACAGAGAAAGAGAGAAAGAAAGGAAGGGAAAAGGAGGAGATCTGACCGAGCTAGGAGCAATTTAAGGAGCTTAGGGACTCGGCAATCTTAGAAATAAGGTAAGTAACTTATCCTAGTCCCTACTCTAATAAATTAGAGAATTGTTCTTATGAACTTAATATTTATAATAATAAAATATATCTCTCTTGATAAGGCTAGCCATGAAGAGAAAGAAAGTTAAGTGCTTGTTGGGTTAAGGGTATTACCTTAAGTTAAACTTGAGTAGAGCTATATTGGATAGAACAATAATAAAAATATTATTATGTCATGTATAGGTTCTGGCCTTTGTAAAGAAGGAACCTCAGAGCGAAGGCTAAGAACTAAGGAAAAGCTACCCGACAGGTAGTGAACTTATACCTAAACTTGTATGCTTATTGCTTGAGTATTGTTATGCTATTGACTTGTCTTGATTATGTGAAGTGTGTATGATTGAGAATTCTCTGTTTCTTTTTATGATATAGCCATATGTTATAAGTAAGAATTATGGAAGCATATATATGTCATTATGAAAGCTTGATCATACTAAAGCAAGCATGTTTAACACTAAGCATGTACTGGCATACATTGTTTGTGGTACCATTTACTACTAGAATTTTCCCCAAAATCTCACCCCTTCCATATCAATCCAATCACAGCAGGTTTTCTCAAGATGGAGTGGAGGAAGATGCTGAAGTGAAGTTAAGAATTATATAGCATGATTGATATGTAATTTATGTATGTTATGCATATGTATGTAAAGTTGGTTGCTGGAATTTATCATTGTCAATAATAACTCATGGTGAGGCAGTGACTTTTAAGCTGTACTAAAAAAATAGTAAATGATAGAATAAATATATGATATTTCACCTGTAAATAGTAGACATACCAAGCTTCGATTTGATATATAGAATGCCTTATTTGGATATCTAAACATGGAGATATAAGTTTTCAAATTTGGGAGCAAAATGTTGGAATCAAGACAATGACATTAGATGAATAGTGAACTTTAAGCATTAAATGACATTAACTTGGTCAAGGCATGGTCAGCAAGTATTTTTTCCTAAAATAGGATTAAGTTAACTTCATGTAGAAACTTGAACTACTTCATTCGATTTTTTAAAATTAATTATATTTTTTGAAGTCAGGTCACCTATCTAGAATTTACATAGTGAACAATACTCGATAGAGTAAAAGTTTAGATTGTGTAATTTGACTTCAATGATAGTAAAAGTGGTTCCAGATGCTACCATTTGTCCCTAAGACATAAGAAAAGTAGGATGTTATATTTTAGTATCAGAACATAATATTCTAGCATAGAACATAAGGTTCTAGCTTAGTAATGCTCTGGTTTAGTTAGATTAACCCCTAAAAAAATAGAAATTGAATCATTAGTGAACCAAAGAGGTTCCTTCCCTAGAGTAAGAGATGGGGATGGTGTTTACTACTTAGAGAAGAATTCAGACAAGAGATAGTGACACCCAGATCAGTAAATTATACTCAAGCCATATAGCTTTATGAGGTAGTCTGTAAGGATAAGACTATAATAGACTAGTCTTAGTCAGCCATTACCTACAAGGTCTCATGTTTCTTAGCACAATATGGTTGAACTGAGTAGGATAATGTTTGGTGAGCAATTTTCTCTATTGATAGAAATAGACGCTGACCAATCTAAGGTCAAAAAGCTGCAAGAGTAGTTCAAGGTGTTGATAGGAGAATGAATCAAAATTGTTCCACATACATGAAGCAACGACCAAATGTTGCAGAGACAATAAGAATGAATGCACCAACCTCACTGAAATTTATCAGTTAGAGGATTGGTACAAGGTACAGGTGAGCCAGATAGTACATGCACCAAGATATAGATACTTAATTTGAATGGATGTTTGGAAGTACTCCTTCATATGATAATCCATAATAGATCTACATTACGAAACACTTCGTTAGGCTAGTCTTTTATGAACAAAAGAAGTAAAGGCTAGATTAAGGTTTACTTAGAGACATACCTAGTAGATAGCCTAAGACTAATGATTCAAGATAGTAAAGAAGTACAAAGAATACCCTATAGGCAGAAGATACCTAGTCACCTTGACATTTTTACTTAGTAGTTTTATGAGAAGTATTTTCTTCAGTTAGATAAAGATGAGCACAAGGCTAAGTGATAAGACAAGGTAAGAGAAAGGAACCCTTTGATGAATACTTAGCCAAATTCATCTATATGAAAGATGTGAAATGTATGATTGAGTAGGTGATTTGATGATTAAAATCTGTATTACAAGAAAGAATTCTTCCCAGGTAATGCAGAGGTTCAAGAAAACAATAAAGGTAAAGAAAAGAAGCTTGCAATGCCTATAAAGGGTAAAGATTAGAAGATAAATAGAGACATTAAGAATAGAAAAGGTAGTAAGTTAAGAAGTATAAACTTGTAATCAGAGCCTAACGAAGAGACCACAGACAAAGGTAGGCTTTTATGAGCAGGTTAAGGAGTTAGAGTAAACAAGGTGCCAAAATATGCTCAATATAGTTAAGCAGATAAATGTTATCGGCATACCTATAGATGTATGATTATAGTACTCAGGATATATCCCTTCAGTTGGGATGAGATGCATGAATAAACATGAAATCTATGTACTCAAGACATGTGAATGAACATGAAATTAAATGAGATACAATTATGAAAGATGATGCAGCTCTGAGAGAAAGCAACGACTATGTGATGAAAGTTAACGCACTTACAATTGAGCTAAATTGCTCTTACAATAAAGTCATATCGCTCTTAAGATAAAGTCAAGAGAATTGACAGTGTATCTCATGTTAGAGCCATGTCCACCAAATAAGATGTATATATTATAATAGTTATCTGCATGGTAGAGCCTGTGTAGCTCTCTGTAATACTCTATATAGTAAAGTTATGAAAGATGAGAATGATATGAGAAATTCCTAAGTGATAGAGAAAATGAGTAAAGTCTTAATAGAAAATATTAGCTTATGTGATCAATCTTGGGGAATTATCAGTTAAGTTACCAATTAAGTGGAAGTGGCTAACCTTGTAACTTAGTCTGTTGGTTTTAGGTCTGCTAGAGATAAGGATACAATACAATAGAATCACAGTTGATTCCAGAAGGTTACAGTTATATCCTATAATAGCTCACAAAGAATAGAATTCCAGGGTCAGTTATATCCTAAAGAGGCTTACTGTTGAACGCAGTAGATCTTGAGGCTCATAGTAGACCTAGCCTAAGGAAAGGAAAGGAATGAGCCATAAGTACAATATTTCTTTGAAAAGATAATTAGTAAGGACAATGTTAAGGTAGGGAAGGCTCATAAGTTGTTAACTCATAACAAAGAGAGTACCCACGATGTTAATTTCAGATAGCCTTATTATTATGGACTTAACTTAGAATCTTCTTACACGAAGAAGGAATTAAAATTAACATAGTTAAAGTTTCCCGTCTTGAGTACCAAGTATTTATAAGTCTGTAGGTAGTATGCCTAAAGAAGAGAGAAGAATGTTTCATGAGATATGAGAAGGGGTCAAGTAAGAATAGAGAGATCCCTAAGATGAGGCTAAATAGAATAAGAATAAGAGTCAAATAGACCTAAGAGAGATAGTATGAGAAGCGTCTAAGATAGTAAAGTATCAAGGTATGAGCCTATTAACACAAGTGCTTTAGATTTTTATAGACACTTTTTAGTTAAGTGTGCTTAGGCAAGAGTAACCCAATGATAGGTGACCCCTGGGAAGTGATAAGAAATGGTGTAAATGCCATAAAGGTTTGGCATAGATGCATAAAGTTATGTAAAATGATAAGAAAAGTTAAAAAGAGTTAGAAAAAGTTATGAAAACAAGGAAGTAGTATCGCTTATATTATATCTAAAGAGAGGATATGAAAGAAAAGATTCAGATTATGACTTTATTTTAGGAGAAACAAAGGCAAAAGAGTAATATTCTCTTGAGAGGCTAGAAAAGTTGTAAGTCAAAGATAATGTTAGACTTAAAGTATCTCAAGATATGCAAGGAGAGATATGTAATGTAAAACATGTAATGAAGTAATAAGATAAGTACATATAAGTAATGAGATAAGTAGTGAAAAGTATAGTAAGAAGTAAGAGAAATGATAGAGACCCCATAATTACACTAAATTCTGAAGGGTTAGATATGAAAGAAATGGGCACTACTCACAAGTCTAGTATAGTGAATTGTCCAAAAATAAATAGATGCATGACAAGTAAGAAAGTAAGATAAAGAGGCAGACTTTGACTCTAATTGAGTTAGCTACGATAAAAGGGAACATAGCAGAAATAGAAAGATATAAAGTTTACGGATGTTAAGAAAACTCTGTATATGTCAAGATAAGAGATAGATAACCTAAGCCTTAGTCATAAAGTAGAAGAGGATATAAAGATGATATATATCCAAGATAATTTGACTAAGATACTAATTAATTTAGAGGATGAAATTTATTTTAAGAGGGGAGAATTATAATATCCCAATTTTCAATCCAAGAGATCCACAAATTAGCTTGAAATAGATAGGCTACTAGACCCCTTTGAGCATAAGTCCTAGAAACATGCAGAGGGTTCTCAGGGACTAAATTGTAAATAGTAGAAGTTCAGGGACTAAACTATAAATAGTGAAACTCTGGGGACCAATTCGCAAATAGGGAAAAGTTTAATGACTTAAGTGTAAATTAGAGAAGTCCCAAGGCCTAAATTTAATGTAGAGAAAAGTTATGGGCCATAAAGTGTAACTATAAAAAGTATAGTAAGGGACCAAATTGGAATTTGGTAAATTTAAGGACAAAAGTTTAATTTCTCAAATTTAAGGAAAAAATGGTAATTATGAGAAAATTAAACCAAAGATAGCCAAAAACTGTTTGGAAGCATTTCAGTCCCAAATTTTACCAAGAGATAGACAAAATTATTCTCGTCAATATGATGTCACCTAGAATAATTATTTGAGGTCCCAGATAGCTAATATTTATCTGAAATCCCAAAAGTTATCCGAATTTTTTATCATACCTTTTGGACCTCATATATAAATGAAAAATTATAGGAAGGTGTGTCTTGTAAAGCAAAAGGTTAGGGAATTAGTAGAATCCTAAAAGAAGCTTTGTAGGAAAAGTTATTCATGTTTTTGTAAATTTTGACGGGAATTTATGGATGCCTAATATCTAGATAATAAAATTTTAGCAGTAGGAAAAATGGGTCTCTATGAGCCTAGAATGGAGCTAAAAAGGGTTATTCTACCTGGTAGTAAGGCCCAATACACTGAAACAATAGTATAGGACGATATAGGAAAAATACAAGCACACGGTTACAATTATAATTAGGGAAAGTGATATGATAAAGGGAATTTTATCATATATTTATAAGTATCTATTTAATAAATGTTCCCTGGGTAAATAATACCATTGGAACACATGGAAATTATTGAACTATAGGACATTATAATAATTCATGAAAATCCCTTTATTTGGTAAAGAGTGTACAGGATTTGACATAATGTACTATAGGTTTTCAGAAGGGACCCACACAAGGCACAACCTAGCATGATGGCATCATGATGATACAAGCAAAGCTTGGTAAGTAACCAAGTTATCTAAGCCGTTCATCGCGATTCGATCTATACCATCTATTCCATTTCACTCCAACTATAAATTCTCCCACCCCTTCATTCCATCCACACCATGACCAAGCAAGAAGAAAAAGAGAGACGAAAAAACAAAGAGAAAGGAAGGAAGGAAAAAGGAGGAGTTCTAACAGAGCTAGGAGGAATCTAAGAAGCTTAGAGACTCGACAAGCTTATAAATAAGATAAGTAACTTATCCTACTCCCTACTCCAATAAATTAGAGGATTGTTATTATGAACTTAATAGTTAAAATAGTGAAATGTCTCTCTTTTCATAAGGCTAACCATAAAGAGAAAGAAAGTTAGGAGCTTGTCGGGTTAAGGGTATTACCTTAAGTTAAACTTGAGTAGAGCTATATTAGATAGGATAATAATAAAAATATTATTATGCCATGTATAGGCTCTGACCTATGTAAATAAGGAACCTCATAGCGAAGGCTAAGGACTATGAAAAAGCTACCTGATAGGTAGTGAACTTATACCTTAACTTGTATGCTTATTGCTTGAGTGTTGTTAATATGCTATTGACTTGTCTTGATTATGTGAAGTATGTATGATTAAGAATGCTCTATTTCTTTTTATGTTATACTATATGTTATAAGTAAGAATCATGAAAGCTTGTATATGCCATTATGCATGCATGATCATGGTAAATCAAGCATGTTTAACACTAAGTATATACTTACATACATCGTTTGTGGTACCATTTACTACTGAGATTTCCTCCAAAATCTCACCCCTTCCATATCGATCTCCCTAAAAATGCTAGAATCAGGAGAATGATGGTGGATGAACAGTGAACTTTGAGCATTGACTGATATTGACTTGGTCAAGACGTGGTCAACATGTTATTTTCCCTTAAAGAGGATTCAGTCATGTTCATGTAGTAACTTGAACCACTTCGTTTCATTTTTCTACAATTAATTATGATTTTTTTAAGTCAGGTCACCTATCTGGAATTTACACAGTAAAGATTACTCAATAGAGTAAAATTTCAGATTGTGTAATTTGCCTTCAATGATCGTAAAAGTGGTTCTAGATGCTACAGTTTAGTCCCTAAGACATAAAAAAAGTAGGATGTTACAATATATCTCAGCTTTTTGCACTTGAAGTAGATAATATGATCTTTCTATTCCCTTAATGTTGAAACACATTTCTTTGATTGAAAATTTCTGCTTGCTCATTTCTGTACAATTTCTTGAATATCTAGACTATGAGACACATTTCTTCATCCTCCAACTTTTCATCATCAATATCACTTTCTTGAGCTTTAAGAGCAATTCTTTTTCTTCTATTTTCTTTGATATCTTTCTTATATTTCTGTTTGCTCTTATATTCAGCTAGACTTCTAAATAGAATAGTGACAAACTTCATAGCTTCACCTAGAGCTTCTTCAATTGTTGTGACCTTTAGCTCATATTCTTTCATAAGACTATCAAGAATCTTATGTAATTGATCTCTTGAACTATGCGATTACCTAAAAGCTATTAGATAGTTGATGACATTGTGAAATCTTACTTCTATGTCATGGACACTTTCTCCATCAGCCATTCTAAAAAGCTCAAACTCCATTTTGAAAGTGTTGACTCTGCTTTCTTTAACAAATGAGGTTCCTTCGTGAGCTATTCCAGAGCTTCCCATATTTCCTTAGCTATTTCCAGACTGGACACCCGAAAATACTCCTTTTAGCTTAAGACACATGTTATAATATTGATAGCTTTGTCATTGAGTAGTATCATCTTTTTGTCGTCATCATTATATTCACTTTTCTCCTTTAGAACTTTTGCTCTATCAACAAATTTTGTTGGAACATAGTTCTCATCTTGTATGACATCCTAGGGACCACCATACTCAGAAGCTTTGATGAACGTATTCATTCTCATTTTCCATAACATAAAATTCTCTCTATTGCATCCTGGAAGCTTCCTTCTGGTAACATGTTGTCTCTAAATCCTGCCATAAATACCAAATCTCTCTTGAGATTGTTAGATCTTTTCCAAGAGACTAACTTTGATACTAGATGTTAGACTAGGTAGATACACCCAAGGGGGTAAATTGGGTATTTTAAAATTTTTAACAGAAATTTAAAGCTTAAAGACAACGGAATATGAATGTATAAAAAGAATAAGGATAAGAAATATTTCACCGAAAGATAGAGGGATCAACACAAGTAGTTTGTACTAGTTTGGACTAATCCTCTTATCCTACATCCAGTCCTTAGAGGCCTTCTGAGATTTTCAACTATCTCCAAAAGTTGAACAGGCTCTTGGCACCTTAGTACATCAATTGATTCACTCAATCACTCCCCCTTACTTCCCGTAAGGTAATATTTCTAACTTAAGAGAACCAATCTCTTAAGTAAATAAAATGAATAAAGATATATTTACAATCTCTCTTCTAAAGAGTATATATGATGACGAACACTAAAACTCAATAAGTGTCGAGTTACATAATGAAGAAATAGAGAATGTAATAAATTAAGTAGTTATTTCATCTGTTGGTTCTCATTTTTCATTATTTTCTTCATTAATATTGAGTCTTTAAATAGCATTTACTTTAGTTGGTAGCTGTTAGACTCAGATTTGTAACTGTTGGAGTGAAGGCGTTATTGGTTGTTGGTTATAGGTGAGTATTTAATGTTTTGTTAAAAGTAGCAAGTTTACATTGCCATAGACTTCATCATTTCAACTTTTTAGTCTTTTCTGAACACACTCAATCTCAAAAGATTTGTTAGTAGTTGAAGTATTGATTAAGTGTATGAACCATTAATAATTAACTTATTATCAATATCAAGACGTTAATCATATTCAAATGGTTTTCAAAAAAACATATTGTATTAACAATTAACTAATCAATTAATTATCATTAATTCGATCAATGTTTTAACTAATGAGAGAAATAGAGAACTGAACATCACATTGATCAAAATTTTCAACGATATACAATGCAACAATTTTCTCAAAAGATATAAAATAAAGAATATGGAGAAACATACGTATATTTTATATCTAGAATAATCATATATAGCTCAAAGAGAGATTCGATCAGTTTCAATATAAACAGAGAAAGATATTGGAAATATATGAAGTTAATCAATTAACTAATCGATAATATAAGTTAATCGAATACCTAGTCGATTAATGTCTCTGGGAGAATTGAAACAAAAATATTTTCAACACAAATTAATCGTACAATTAATCCATTAATGTAAATTAATTGATTAACTAATTTAGATTTAAATTTCACAAATTGATTCTTTACTAATTAATCGAACAGTTAATAGATTAATATAAGTTAATTGACTAAGAGAGTTATCTTTGTTCAGAAGAAAAGATGTTCTGAATAGATTAATTGAACAGACAATTGATTAATTATAATTACTCGATTAACCAATAGATTAATTAACTTATTTGTTCAATTCAAGATAGCTATCTTATGAGATTAATCAAACACTTAATTGATTAATAGACACTCATTAATCGATTAACTAATCAATTAATTGATTTTCCTTTATAACACAACATTGTCCTTACCTTAATCGAACAACCAATCGATTAATTGATACTCATTAATCGAATGATTAATTGATTAAGTACCATTAATCAACTGACTAATTGATTAACTTGATTAACTTCATCTTTTAGCAACATTTAAACATACAAAAAACTTGATTATTTTACATCACTTTTGACATCATTTGAGTATAAAAATGACTAAATTATTTTAAATCACTTTTGACATCAAATTGCACTATCTAATATTTTTGCTCTCTTGGGTTACTGTTCATTTCGTCAATTCCATACAGGCGATCCAACTTTGAAAAATCATAACTAATTTTCATGAACAGGCAGACCAAACAGGTTCCATTATGGCAAAGTCAAGAATATAAACTTGATTCAACAATGAATCACTTAATTAGCTTGTTTAAGCTTCAATCATATGTTTCTCACTTTAATTTCTTCCTTCCCCTTTCATTTAAGGTCTTTGGGAAGCAACACCCCTTAGAGAAAACTCACCTTTTCCCCCATGAAAACCCTAAGTTCAAGCTCCCAGATCAAAGGAAAATAAGCTAGGAGAGATTGCTTACCTTTAATCTCTAGCTTGCTTGAACTTTGGTACCTTGAATCTTCTTTGTCTTGACTTGAGTTTTCATTTTACAAGAGTTTCCCCAAGGTTTCATGGCTCCCAGTTTTTTTACAGAATTGAGGGGGTATTTATAGCCAAAATCCATAAAAATTCAATGGCCAAGATTGATTTGGTTACTATTTGATCCAAGGGCTCACATTTAATCTTGGATTTAACTTTTTATAAAAAGAATAATTATGACATCATGTAGGACAGCTCATGGGACACCTAAGAGGGGTATGTGGCATACTACCCATGTAAGGAAGCTTCTAGAAAAATTTTAGTCCAATCCGGTACCGATCAGAGCTGTTTCACAACAACCAGACTGTATTCTATTCCTATTTTTTTATAATATAGCAGGATATGTATTCTATCCTGGAAATCGATGTCTAGACTTATCATACCATTGACATTGATATACTAAATATTTATCTGCCATCCATTCCTTAGGAAATGACCAAAATACCCTTAGTGTCCTTTCTTGCACTATATTAACCCTAAGGGCATAATTGTCATTTCACCCCTCTTTGTACTGCCTTAGGGCATATACTGGCTCAAATAAACATATTTATACCATGTTCCACATTTTTAGCCTATCCCAGATGACCAAAATGCCCTCCAACCATCACTGGTACAATCATATTTATACCATGTTCCACATTTTTATACCATGGTACATATTTATACCATCGTAATTTTACACTTTTTTTGGACACTGGCCCCTTCTACTAATAAACTAGTACCCTAGGTTTTGGGCCCTCCTTGGCGTCATCATGGGCCTATATATGAGGTCATTTGATCTCATTCTATCCAGGATCACATACCGATAAGTTCTATTATCGGATCACGGGTGTTATCAAACTCTCATCAAAATTCATTAATATGTGAATAACTTTTTATACAAAACTTCTTCTGGAGTTATGTCAGATACAGGATATATGACACTGTAGGGCACACTTTCATGCAATTTGCCCACTTATATCTGAAGTATATGAAATCTGATAAAATTTCATATAACTTTTAGACTATCAGATAAATATCTGCTGTCTGGAGCCCTAATAAAATTTTTGTATCATGTTAGATTAACCAGCATATCTTCCTCTATTTACTGATGGAATATAGGACTAAAATACTTCCAGGTAGTTTTAATCCCTTTCGGTCTGATCTTTCTATAATTACAATTTTGCCTTTGAACTTTTTACTTAATTACATTTAAGTCCCTTAACTTTTAGAAATTATCACTCTTGGCCCAAATCTTGTTTCTACTTTAACTTTTAGCCTTTAACCTTTTCTACTTAGCATTTAGGTCATTTTCTTTCTTCAAGACTCATCTAACCTTTAACATCATTTCTGATCTTTGTTATAATCCCTTATAAACCTCTTTCCACTAGCAGTATTGTACCGATAGGGAAAAATTAGGATATGACAAGAAGCCTAGTGTATAGCCTAAAAAAGATATGCTACCAGACCCTGTTGAGCAGAATTCCCAGAAGTATACAAATGATGTTTAGGGACTAAACTACAAATAATGAAAAGTTAAGGAAATAAAGAGGGACTAAGGGTATTCTGGTAATTTGCTAAGGGATGATTCTTGAGAACTGAGCTATCAGAGTGCTTGGACTTGATTAGAGTCCCAAGATGACATTCCTAGATGTCCAAAACGTGGCCCAAGAGTGATGAGGGTCCAAGTGACATTAAAATATTAGTTTAGTACTTTTTCAATAAAGTAAAGTTACCCGGTCAAAGATAAAACTAAGGAAAGTAATCAGATAAGGCTTTAGACTTATCTAGAACCATGAGGTGGCATGAAAGTTATCCTCATGGGACCCACAAGGCAACACATGTCATGAATATAGAAAAAGCAGAAAAAGCTAAGGACATGTGACATAATCTCAGCAGTTCATTCCAAGAAAAGACTTTAGAATTCTCTAGAAGTGCTGAGTCAACTGGTAAGCTGCCCGAAGGACCCTACCAGGTGTCCCATAGATGATGTCACTTTGATGAGTCATTGAGGATGATGATGTCATCATGATGATGTAGGCAAGGCTTCTTGAGGAAGCTAAGCAATTTGAGCCATTAATCGTGATTCGATCTGGATCATCCATTCTGCCTCTACTCAACTATAAATACCCCACTCCCCTTCCATTCTATGCCACGTCCAAGAGAAAGAAAAGGAAAGAAGAGAAGAGAGAGAGAACAAAAGAAAGAAAGAGAAAGAAATAAAGGAACCTTAGAGTTAAGGCTAAGAGCTAGAGGAATGGCTACATGCGAGGTAGTAAACTTACCTACTTGTATGATTATGTTGCTTGGATGTTTTATGTGATGTTTACTTACTTTGATGATGTGAAGCATGTATGATTAAGTAATGCTCTATTTCTTTTTATGCTATGGCCATATGTTATAATTAAGGGACATAGAAGTATGTAAGTTATCATTATGCAAGCATGATCATTAAGTGCACACATAGTAACATCAAGCATATAGTTACATACATTGTACGGTTTCCATTTGCTAATGAGATTTCCACAGAAATCTCACCCTTCCATATCAATCTATTTACAGCAGGTCTTCTCAAGATAAAGGAGGTAAAGATGCATAAAGACAAGTTAATAATTATTTAGTATGATTGATATGTGATTGATGTATGTAGTATTGATTGCTGGAAATTTTCACTCTGAATAGTAACTCGTGATGAGGCAGTGGCATTTGAGCTATAATTAGAAATAGTAAACGGTTGAATAAATGTATGATATTTTTCCAGTAAATAGTAGACATGTCAAGCTTCGATTTGATATCTAGGATGCCTCATTTGGATATCTACATATGGATATATGATTTTTCAAAGTTGGGACCAAAAATGCTAGAATCAGGAGAAGACGTTGGATAGACAGTAAAATTTGAGCATTGACCAACGTTGACTTGGTCAAGGTATGGCCAACAAGTTATTTTTTCCTAAAAGAGTATTAAGTTATATTTGTGTAGCAATTTGAACCACTTCATTTGGATTTTTTTAGAATTAGTTATGATTTTTTGAAGTCAAGTCACTCCTCTGGAATTTACATAGTGAACAGTACTCGGGAGAGTAAAATTCCAGAATGTGTAATTTGACTTCAATGACCTTAGAAGTTGTTCCAGATGCTACTGTTTGATCCCTAAGACATAAGAAGAGAAGGATGTTATATTTTGGTATCAGAGTAAAGGGTTCTGGCTCAGAGCATAAGATTTTGGCACATAACAGAAGGTTATGGCTCAGTGATGCTCTGGTTTAGTTAGACTAACCCCTTAAACAAGTTCAAAAATTGAACTAAAGAGGTTCCCTCCCTAATATGAGATGTGGGGATGGTGTTCACTACTTAGAGAATGATTCAGACAAGAGATAGTGACACCCAGATAAATAGAACAATACCGCATACCTTACATCCTTACGAGGTAGTCTTCAAGGAAATGACTATAATAGACTAGTCTTAGTCAGCAATCACTGTCGAGGTCTCGTATTTCTTAGCACGATATGGCTAGACAAAGTAAGATAATGTCTGGGAAGCAGTTTTCTCTATTGATAGAGATACAAGATGATCAGTTTAAGGTCAAGGGAAGCTGTAATAGTAGCTTGAGGTATCACTATGTGGCCTAACGTCATAGTGATTATGATAATGAAGGTACAAACCTCGTTGAAGTTTATCAGTTAGAGGATTGGTTTAAAGTGATCAAGCCAGATAGTACAAAGTACTGAGATATGAAATATTAGTTTAACATAATATTTAGAAGTAGATTCTCTATATGGGTAGATCGACATTATGAAATAATTTGTTCAGCTAGTGTTTTTGAACAAAAAGTTAGAACAAGACTTGCCTAGAAATGATCCTAGCACATGGCCTAAAAGTAAGAGACAAGATGGTTAATAGATAGAGAGCAGATGTTCCCAAGACAGAGGGATCACATCATGAAAAAATAGTAATCTAGCAGGCCTAGGGTAGAGTACCCTAGAGAACATAAGTAACAATAGTAGATGATAAATAAGATCCATACGACATAAGTTTGTTAGGATCAAGAAAATGATCAGTCTGATAAAGAATAGACTAGGACTGATATATAGAGATAGAAGAAGTTAAGAAATAGTAAAGAGATATAGAAGTACTCTATAGAGATGGAGATTGTTCTGCTCACCTGAGAAGTTAGTTCATAGCTTGAATTCCATTATAAAGGATTTTTCTTAGGTAACTGCAAAAGTTCAAGAGAGCAGTATATGTAAGATAAGAAAAAACAAGTTTATGATATCTAGAGAGAGAAAGGTAGCAACAGTTTCAAAGATAAAGAGACTCCCCAATTTAAGAAAGAGTCAGACAAAATAATGAAGGGTTGAGTCTATACCCTAA
This sequence comes from Leucaena leucocephala, assembly GCA_037074615.1. Lineage (NCBI taxonomy): Eukaryota > Viridiplantae > Streptophyta > Magnoliopsida > Fabales > Fabaceae > Leucaena > Leucaena leucocephala. The sequence goes on from CM073527.1 coordinate 6,825,830, forward strand.
TAAGAAGGTAATATGGCAGCCTAAGTTAAATGAGTTGTTACTTCAGGTTCCTAAATGAATGTTTGGGATCTGGCAGATAATGTGATAGAGGAAAGAGTGCTTTAAAGGATTATTTAGTTAATTATTCAATTGCAGTGTACGTATGATGAATGGTTGAGCAAAATTATGTGATGATGATATGGCTTATGTTGCCATGAGTTATGATGAGAAGTTGTATCTCCTTGCAGTTGTCATATGATGACACTCATGTTAGAGTATGCTATGATAAATGAATACTCCCCTCATGCAGTACATGCAGGGTAGAGTTTATGATGAGAAAGTTATGTTGCTCCCATACCATATGACATGCAATAAGAATGTACACAGGATGATAGACAATCTCAGTAAGTAGGACAGTTGCTACAGTGTGACTGGGGTCACTCAGATATTTCTACATACTTGTGAATACAGTACTCAAGGCCATTTCTTATGTTAGGGTTATAACAAGTACCAAGTAGGTGGTAGTGTTATAACTCTATCAAAAGAAATGATATACAGAAAGAGCAAAAGATAACAATAAAGGATTGCTTTCATATCACTATTTAGATAAGAGTTGGATATGAAATAGATGGCTCTCATACAGAGTTAGATTCATATGAGTTCAGATCACTCTTCATATAAGAGTTAGATCTGATACAGATTGCTCGCAGTTAGAGTATAGTTCAAATGTCTCGCAGTTAGAGCACATATTGAAATAAGAAGTTATGATGAAGCCATAGCAATAGAATACAATGGCAGGTGGTTAGACCATAATTGGTAAGCCACAACAGAGTAAGAAAGATGAGAAAGAACTCCTGAGTAAGAGGGAAAATAAGTAAAGTCTTGGTAAATAATATGGGTTACTGAATGTATTTCTTAAAATTTATTGATTGAGTTATCAACAAGTGGAAGCAGTTAACCTTATAACTTAGTCTGTTGGTTTGAGATCTTTCAGAGATGATGATACAATACAATAGAATCACAGATGATTTTGGAGGGTCATAGCTAGATCCTAGCATGGCTCAAGGGTCGCAGTTAGATCCTAAAAGCTTTAGAGTTGTAGTTAGATTCTGAAGAGGCTTACGGTTGATCGCAGTTAGATCACAAGGTCGCATTTAGACCTAGCCTAAAGAAAGTAATGAAGCATGAAGAAATAAGAACAGTATAGTATTTCTATGGAAAGATGATTACCAAAGACGAAGTTAAGGTAAGGAAGCTTCATGAGTTGATTAACTCATCTAGAAAACTTATTTATAATAGTTTTCCTTAAATAGCCTATATTATATACAGACTAAACTTAGTTTTTCTTAAATGAAGATGGAGTTCAAGTTCAAGTCTGGGTACTGATATTCAAAAGTTTTGTAGAAGAATGCCTGAGGAATAGAGAAGAGAAACCCATATGTTTTGAGAATAGAAAGTATGAGTACAAAGATCCTACAAATAAGGATAAAGAGATTAAAAGGCTATTGAGACCCAGAAAAGAGGGACTAAGGTAGAGTAAAAAAAGAACACTTGTACTCAGGCAAGAAAAGAGGCTAATGAGAAAGAATATGCTAGGGCCTAGAACTATAAGAAAAACAACCTAGCCCTAACCTAGTAGAACGATTATCTGAAAGTTACTCAGGCAAGAGTAGCCCAATGATGGGTAAACCCTAGAATTAATGAGAAAGCGTGTAAATGCCACAAAAGTTTAGCATAGATACACAAAGTTATGTAAGACAGTAAGAAAAGTTAAGAAAAGCAAGAAAAGTCAAGAAAATATTATAAAATGAAAGGGACATTCTCCTCAGAAAAACTCTTAATCAAGGTATGAATAGAGGTTTAACCTTAAAATTTCAAGGATGAAATTTATTTTAAGGGGAGGAGAAATGTCATATACCAATTTTTAGACCTAGAAGCCTACTATGTAGCCTAAAAAAGATATGCTACCAGACCCTATTGAGCAAAAGTCCCAGAAGTATACAAATGATGTTTAGGGACTAAACTACAAATAATGAAAAGTTAAGGAAATAAAGAGGGACTAAGTGCATTCTGGTAATTTGCTAAGGGATAATTCTTGAAAACTGAGCCATCAGAGTGTTTGGACTTGATTAGAGTCCCAATATGACATTCCTAGATGTCCAAAAACGTGGCCCAAGAGTGATATGGGTCCAAGTGGCATTAAAATATTAGTTTAGTACTTTTTCAATAAAGTAAAGTTACGAGGTCAAAGATAAAACTAGGAAAAGTTATCAGATAAGGCTTTAGACTTATCTAGAACCATGAGGTGGCATGAAAGGTGTCCTCATGGGACCCATAAGGTGCCAAATGTCATGAGTCAAGCAAAAGAAGAAAAAGCTAAGGACACACAGCACAATCTCAGCTGTTCATTCCAAGAAAAGACTATAGAATTCTCTAGAAGCGCTGAGTTAGCTGGTGAGGTGTCCTAAGGGTCCCACTATTGCACCACCTAGAATGTGAGGTGTCCTATGGATGATGTCACTTTGATGAGTCATTGAGGATGATGATGTCATCGTGATGATACAGGCAAGGCTTCTTAAGGAAGCTAAGCAATTTGAGCCATTCATCACGATTCGATCTGGACCATCCATTCCATTTTCACTCAACTATAAATACCCCACTCCCCTTCCATTCTATGCCACGGCCAAGAACAAGAAAATGAGAGAAGAGAAGAGAGAGAGAAAGAAAGAAAGAAAGAGAAAGAAAGGAAGAAACCTTAGAGGTAAGGCTAAGAGCTAGAGGAATGGCTGCATGTTAGGGAGTAAACTTACCTACTTGTGTGATTATGTTGCTTAGATGTTTTATGTGATGTTTACTTACTTTGATGATGTGAAGCAAGTATGATTAAGTAATGCTCTATTTCATTTTATGCTATGGCCATATGTTATAATTAAGGGACATGGAAGCATGTAAGTTATCATTATGCAAGCATGATCATTAAGTGTACACATAGTAACATCAAGCATATAGTTGCATACATTGTATGGTTTCCGTTTGCTACTGATATTTCCCCAGAAACCTCACCCCTTCCATATCAATCCAATTACAGCTGGTCTTCTTAAGATGGAGGAGATAAAGATGCATGAAGACAAGTTAATGATTATTTAGTATGATTGATATGTGATTGATGTATGTAGTATTGATTGGTGGAAATTGTCACTATGAAAAGTAACTTGTGATGAGGCAGTGACATTTGAGCTGTAATTAGAAATAGTAAACGGTTGAATAAATGTATGATATTTTCCAGTAAATAATAGGCATGTCAATCTTCAATTTGATATATAGTACGTCTCATTTGGATGTCTACACATGGAGATATGATTTTTCAAAGTTGGGACCAAAAATGCTGGAATCAGGGGAAGACGCTGGATGAATAGTAAATTTTAAGCATTGACCAATGTTGACTTGGTCAAGGTGTGGTCAACAACTTATTTTTTCCTAAAAGACAATTAAGTTAGCTTTATGTAGCAATTTGAACTACTTCATTTCAATTTTGTTGGAATTAGTTATGATTTTTGAAGTCAGGTCACTCCTCTAGAATTTGCACAGTGAACAGTATCGGGAGAGTAAAATTCCAGATTTTGTAATTTGACTTCAATGACCTTATAAGTGGTTCCAGATGCTACCGTTTGATCGCTAAGACATAAAAAAAGAAGGATGTTACAAAAACCCTAAGTTCAAGCTCCCAAATCAAAAGAAAATAAGCTAGGATAATTGCTTGAAGTTTTGTACCTTGAATCTTCTTTGTCTTTGCTTGAGTTTTCATTTTGCAAGAGGTTCTTAAGGGTTCTTGCTATATGGTTTGCATTAGAAATTGTGCGGTATTTATTGCCAAATTCCATGAAAAATCAATGGCCAATATCACTTTGTGCACTATTTGATCTAATGACTCAAATTTAATCTTGGATTTAACTTTTCTAAAAAGCTAACTATGACATAATCCATGATCATATGGCTATGTGGCGCCATTATAAGGGAAACAAACTTCTGGAAAAAATTTAGTCCAATCCAGTACCGACCCAGTCCAATTTCCCAAAAACCAGACTGTTTTTTAATTCTAATTTTTCTGAGATTCCATAATATGATATCTAACCTTAAATCCAGCATCCAAATTCTTCCTACCATTGACATTTATGGATTGGACCTTAACTTAATTACAGATCCCTTGCCAATTTACCAAAACGCCCCTTGGTTCTTTATTTACTTTAACATCTTAAGGCATTATTGTCTTTTCACACCTCATTAAAGTATTCCCTGACCTTAGTCAACTATTCTAGGAATTCTTCTTAACCATCTAACCTTAGTCAAATGACTAAAATACCCTCCATCTGACTCTGACTCTGACTCTGACTCAATGATACAACAGTGGCATACTCAGTGGCATTTTCATAATTTTATATTTTTTCCGGTCTTTATTAGTCCTCGCCTACATACTTATCTGAAAATATTATTGGGCCTATAATATACCATTTTGGGCCCTCTATATGGTCTACTACCTTTATGGGTTAAACTCCCGAGAAATTCCCCTGAAACATATTTATCGGGTGCTTTAATATACTGTAAATTCCATAATAAATTCTACATAACTCCTTTTTGAGCTCTATTAGTTTCACAAATTCTTATATTAATTATAGGAATTTACAAGCAAATTTTATCTGATTCTAAGGTTTAGATGATACTGTATTAATTTTCCTTTGCTTTTAGAATTTAATACAAATTTTTTAGAACCTCATATCAAAATTCTGTGTTGCGTTAAACTGATCAGAATAATTTTCTCTATTTACTGGGAAAATTGGGGACTAATCTGATTCTGGGCATTTTTTGGCCTTTTCTGGCTCAACTTTCAATAATTATCATTTCACCCTTGAACTTTTAAAAATTACACTTTACACCATATAACTTTTAAACTTATCATTTTAGTCCCTCATCTTTATACCTTTGTCTAATCATTGTTTTTCCTTTATATTCATTATCACCATCCTTTCCAAATCTCTTTCTACTATCAATATTATACAGATAGGGAAAAAGTAGGATGTGACATTTCTACCCCCTTAAAATAAATTTTGTCCTCGAAATTTACTTAGCACCTCAGTCAACTTTCTTAAATATATATTTTTTCCCACTTTATGACTAAGAATTGGGGTATGTATCTCTTATCTTCTATCTTGACATTTTGCGGAGTACTTTCCATATCCACAGATCTTCATATCTTTGTTATGATCATTCTTCTATTCTGAATCAACTCAATCAGAGCTAAACTCTCCTTCATTAGATTACTTGTTATGCATCTATTTGCATATGGACTTCTCATCATACTAGAATTATGAGTAGTGTCCATTTCTTTCATATCAAACTCTCTTGAATACTACTATATTCTAGAGTTTCTGTCAACCACTCATCATACTTTCTAGCACATATCTCTTTTTACTTATCTTAACATTCATAAATCTTCAATTTTTCTTCATATCATCATACTTCTTCTTCTTATCATCTTTAATAACTCATCATAATACAGAGAGAGGACTTATGTCATTATTCTTTCTTTCTATACTTTACTACTTGGTAGGAGCATATAGGAGCACATACTCTAACATGCATAATGCATGGCCAATATATTACAAGAGTACATACCTGCCCATGAATGGAAAGCTCTAACATAGAAGCTCAAGCATTCCTTTTCTTAATATGTATAGCTCTAACACTCAGAGCTTACACAACTTTATCACATGGAGCTTGCACTGCTCTAACACTTAGAGCTTTAGTATATTTTACAAACATAACATAATGCCTGGTATTTCATGCAAGTAGTGAAAGCTCTCACTTGCTATTTCCTATATAACATAACATTCAAACATCTTATCCTTTTCAAGAAGGGAGCCTCTTTATCTATTTACAAAGCTAGATACAGAGCCACTTCGTATTGTACTTCTCAATACGTATTTCTCATTATGTATGACATTACGTATTTCTCATAACATATCTCACTACGTATATTTTAGGCCATATTATGGCATATCTGGCTAAATATGGCTATATCATGTTCTATCTTGCCTTATCATGACGTATTATGAGATACTATAACTATAACATTCTCTTTAACTTATAACTTTGCCAGCTTTTGAGAAAACTCCTCTAAATATTTCCTTTAAAATCCATTTTATTTGGACTTTGCATCAGGGTTTTAGTCTCTTGCCGTTCTTTCTATCATGATATATAACTTTGTTATTCTATGGCATTTACATCATTTCTCATCACTTCCTAAGGGTCACCTATCACTGGGCTACTATTACCTGAGCACGCTTATCTAAAAAATATTGATAGAAATCTAAAGCACTGGTGCTAACAGGCTCTAACTTTGGTTCTTTACTATCTTAGACCCTTCTCATATTGTTTCTCTTGGGTCTATCTGTCCTTCTAATCTCTTTATCCTCATATGGAGGATCTATCTGTCTCTCATTCTTATTCTCTATAATTTCATATTTGGGATCTCTTTATTCTTATTTAACCCCTTATCATATCTTATGAGATATTCTCATAAATCCTTGGAACTCAAGATTAACAACTTTAACTTTGATCACTTAGTTCCTGTTATGTGTAAGAAGGTTATGAGTTCAGTCCACCATAGTAATAAGACTATATGAAATTAACATCATGGGTACTCTTTTTGTTATGAGCTAACTAACTTGTCAAGCTTCTCTACCTTAATCTTTTCCTTGGTATTCGTCCTTCCAAAAAAATATTGTACTTATGGCTCATTACTTTCTTTCTCTAGGCTAGGTCTACTGCAACCCTCGGATCTACTGCAATTAACCATAAGCCTCTTCAGGATCTAACTATGACCTTAGAATATCTAACTGCAATCCTCCTGAATCTACTACCTTTCTGTTGTACTGTATTCTCATCTCTGGAAGACAATGGACTAAGTTACAAGGTTAGCCACTTTCACTTAGTTGTTAACTCAACAAATAATTCCCTAAAAATAATCATGAAAGCCAATATTATCTATTAGGACTTTACTCATTTCCTCTATCACTCAGGAATTTCTCATATCATTCTCATCTTTCATAACTTTACTATCTCCATTACCGTAGAGAGCTATATAGGCTCTACCATTCACATATCTATCATAATATGTTCATCTCACCTGGTAGACATTACTCTACATGAGCTACACTATCTATTATATTAGCTCTATCTCAAGAGCAATCTTACTCTATCACAAGAGCAATCTAGCTTTATTGCGAGAACATTAACTTTTATTACATAGACACTGCTCCTTCTTAGAGCTGTATCATCTTTCATAAATGCTTCTAATTTTATTTCATATTCATGGTACATCATTTATGTATATTATCCACATTGAAAGGATATATCCTAAGTACTGTAATCATATGTCTATAGATTTTCCACTAGCATTCATCTTTAATCTCATTATTTGTCTAACTGACTATCATTGTTTGTTCATAAATTCTCATTATATTCTTTGGGAATTAACTAGTTAACTATCTCGTTTATCACTTTTCTATTGCTTTATCTTTACTAAGTTGAATGATCTAATTGCATGTCATATGGCATGGAAGCAACATAATTTTCTCATCATATATATTATACCCTTAATGAAATGCAAAAGGAGAGTGTCCATTCATCATAGCATACTCTAACATGCATAATATGCAAGGAGATGCAATCATTTAAATATTCTCTAACATGCGTGTCATCATATGACAACTACAAGGAGATGCAACTGCTCATCAAAACTTATGGCAACATAAGCCATATCATCATTACATAACTTGCTCATCCATCCCTTATACGCACACTGCAACTAAACAATTAACTAGGTAATCTTTTAAAGCATTATTTCCTCTGTCATATTATCTGTCAAATTATCTATCACATTATCTGATTAGATCATTGTTAGATTCTGAAGTAACTATTCATCTAACTTAGGCTGCCATATTATCCTCTTACTAGGGTATAGACTTAACCCTTCTTTACTCTTTCTTATACAGGAAATAGGGGAGTCACTTTATCTTTTTAACTGTGGCTACTTTTCTCTCTCTATAAATCATAAACTTCTTTTTCTTATCTTGTATACATCTACTGCTCTACTGAACTTCTACACTTACATGAGAAAAACTCTTTCTTTGTTCCATGGAATTTAATCTGTGAACTAACTTCTCAATCATTCAATTCTCAATGTTCATATGGATAAACTCGGCTAAGTATTCATCAAAGGGTTTATCTTTCCCTATTTTAACCCTTAGCCTCACGCCCATCACTATCTAACAAAGAGGAATGCTTCTCGTAAACTATTTGGGAAAAACTTCTCAGGTGAGTGGACCAATCTCTATCTCTATGGAGTAACTTTTACATATATCTACTATCTCTTAACTTTTTATGTCTGTTAGTCTCAGTCTGCTCTGGATTAGTCTATGGTTCCTTTCTAGTCTTTTCTTAATCCTGACTAACTTAAGTCACTTAGATCTCATTCATCATCTAGTACTATTACTTTTATTCTCTAGGGTGCTTTACCCTAGGTCTGCTAGGTTACTATCTCTTCATGATGGTATCCCTCTGTTATGGGAATTTTAACTGTTTATCTATTAACCATCATGTCTCTAATATTAAGCCATATATTAGGCTTATTCCTAGGCAAGTCTCATTCTAACTTCTTATTATTCTGTTCAGTAAAAACTAACTGAATTAATCTTTCATAATATAGATCAACTCCTGGTAATCATATAGAGGATATACTTTTGAACATCTTCTAAAACTAATCTTCTGTATCTCAGTACCTCGTATTGTTTGGCTTGCCTGCATTATGTGTTAAACCTCTAACTAATAATCTTAAGTGAGATCAGCATCTTCATTATTGTTATTATATCTTTGTGCATTCTAGTTACGACCTAAGTATTGGCTATTCGTGACTCATATTCTCTGTGAACATTAGTTGAGACCATCTCAACTTACTCGTCACTACTTGATAGCTCTGTGTTCTTCAGTTGCGACCATAGGTCATCTTCCGTTGTGACTTGACAACTCTGCAACTTCCAATCACCACTATCAGTGTTTACTCGTCACAACCAAAATACCCCTGTGAATATTTGTCACGACTAGTGACTTAACTCATCGTGACTTAATTTCTCTGGAACTTCTAGTCATGACCTAAATTGCTTCACATTGTGACTTGAGTACAGTTTTTTCTAAACATTCTCTTCTTATATTCCTGACTTTGATACGCTTAGGTCAATTGAAACTCATTCATATCTATCTACTATAATCACATTAAATAGGGAACATATTCACATAGATGTTCAACCAATTATCATTTCATTATATCATATCAAAATTCATATTTCATATCACCATAATATTTGTACATACGTTACATACATGCCCACTACATATTCGGTACATCGTAACTGTCATACATCTATGTAATTACTTTACATTATTTACAAATTTACATTACCCCTCATTTCTTTGTACATTCTTTTCTAGGGAATAGTGAACTATAAATACTTCTGCATATAGAAAGGCCACCCTGTATATCAGTTGGCGGATCATTTGTCAAAAACTCACTTAGCTCTACATGCCATATAGGGGTGTGTGGAAGCATCTGACTTACTACTATCTTATACCAATGTGTTAGAGTATAAACCTAATTCAAGTCAATACCCTCTATTGTATATCTGTTTATCATCCCTGTTACGGCATTGAGGAACTACAAATAAACTAACTGCTCTTGATCTATACTTTTGTCCATCCCTTGACCTAGACTGAGTAATTCACTCTCCACAACTTTCTTAAGACTGATATAGCAAAGAACGCTGGGGTTGACTAGGACTAGGAACATCACACTGATCTTTCTCTATAAAATAACATATTCTTGGACTTTGAGAATATATAGGGACTATCATAGACTCTGACTAGATCTCTTGATTAAGGGTCTGTTGTACATTACTCATAGCAAACCTATCCTCAAACTCTGGCAGAGGATGAATAATATCTGGTCTACCTATAATCCAGTACTCAGCTTTCTCAACTATAATCTGTCCTCTCATCAAAGGAATACAATTTACATCAGGATTAGAGGGTACTCTCACAAACACATATTATATATAGTCACTAGACTCAACATCATCTGGTACATACACAACTTTAGATTGAATCTTTACATAACCTCCAGACTGTAGATTTGAGTCTACAGAAGCATCTATAGGATATTATACTGTAGATCTTCTTGACTTATCCTCTATACTACCATCTGAACTTTCTTCACTGTATGAAGGAGGATCATAGTCTGGATGTACATCATCTTCATATATCACTACTAGCTAGGGGTCTCCCTTATTAACTGAAGACTCTAATTTAACTTTATGAAATCCCATATCTATTCCTGTAATATTTGCTTAAATAAACAATGTAAACTATCCCAATACCCTAACATAACAAAGTACTTACTATTTAGAGTCAGGGTCTGGGAACTATGTTATATTATGCCAGAAAATTCTACTATGATACCAAAACGAAACATTCTTACTTTCGTTCATCTTAGGGACCATTAGTAGCATTTAGAACCACTTACAAGACCTTTGAAGTCTATTAGCTAAATCTGGAATTTTACTCTTATCGAGTTACTGTTCATATGGTATTTTCAGATTAGACGACGAACTTCAAAAAATCAAAATTAATTCTAGCAAAGTCCAAATAAAGTGGTTCAAAAATATACATGAAGATAACATCTTGAACTTTAAGGGAAAAATAATTTCCTAACTAAATGCTTAGCCAATTAATACAGTTTAATCATAAAAAACTACTGTTCATTTGGTCAAAAATTTTGAAAATAGATTTTGGTCCCTTACTTTAGAAAATTCATTCTCTTTGTATAGACATCGAAATAAGGTGTTCTTGGTGTCAAAACAAAGCTTGACATATTAACTAAATGTCTATAAAAGTTCATACATCCATCTCATCATTTGCTATTTTTATTATATCATGAGTATTGTGGCTTAAACATAACATAGAATATCATTGCTTGCAACCATTTATACATTCATCATATAACATTTACATTATTCAATCCCTAACTTCTCTTCATGCTTCCTCATCCTATTTCATCATTCATAAACCTCTGGGATTGGGATTACATGGAGGGGTGGGATTTATAAGGAAATCTCAGTAGCAAATAGTACTAAACAATGCATGTATTAATGTCAATACTTGTACTGGCCTATGAAAGTGTTAACATTGTGTAATGTGTAACATCCTTACTTTTATACGTCTTAGGGACCATTCAGTAGCATTTAGAACAACTTACAAGACCTTGAAAGTCTATTAGCCAAATCTGGAATTTTACTCTTTATCGGGTTACTGCTTATATGGTATTCCAGATTACGCAACGAACTTCAAAAAAATATAATTAATTCTATAAAACTCAAAATGAAGTGGTTTAAAAGGTTATGTGAAGATAACATCTTGAAATTTAAGGGAAAAGTAATTTCCAGACCAAATGATTAGCCAATTAATACAGTTTATTCGTTGAAGTCTACTGTTTATATTGTCAAAAACTCAAAAAATAGATTTTGGTCCCTTACTTTGGAAATTCATTTCTTGTGAAATACATATCCAAATGAAATGTTCTACCTTTGCACTTAAAGATCTGGATGTGTGCTACATGCTTGTAAAATTTCATGAAATAATTCCTTCATTTGCTAGGTCAAACTGAAGCCACAACAAAACTGCTTCAGGACCTAGTTTTTTACCATTTTAGTTTCCTTTCTTTCACTTTCGATAATTGTTCCAGCACACATAAATCATCTCTTTTACTTTTTCTGAATTTATATACATCATGGGGTTATACAATAATTGTTTCATACAATTTCATTGTCATATCCTAAATTTTCACTATCTGTATAGTACGGATAGTGGAAAGAGGCTTAAAAAGGATTATGACAAAGATCAAACGAGATAATAAATGTTAGATAAGTCTTAAAGAAAGACAAGGACCTAAACACAAATTGGAAAAGGTTAAAGGCCAAAAGTTAAAGTAGAAATAAATGTTGGGCCAAAAGTGGTAATTTCCAAAAGTTTAGGGACCTAAATGTAATTAAGTAAAAAGTTAGGGACATAAATGTAATTATGAAAAAGTTCAGCAGAAAAGACTTAGAACTGCCTGTAAGTATTTCAGTCCCATATTCCATCAGTAAATAGAGGAAGTCATGCTGAGTAATCTGGCATGATACATAAATTTTATTAGGGCTCCAGACAGCTAAAAATTATCTGATAGTCTAAAAGTTATCTGAATTTTTATCAGATTCTATGGACATCAGATATATGTGGGGGAATTACAGGAAAATATGCCCTACAGTGTCAGATGTTATGAATTTGACAGAACTCCGGAACAAGTTATGTATCAAAAGTTATTCACATATTAGTGAATTTTGACGGGAGTTTGACAACACCCGTGATCCGATAATGGAACTTATCGGTATGTGAGCCTAGATAGAATGAGATTAGATGACCTCATATATAGGCCTATGATGATGCCAAGGAGGGCCCAAAACCTAGGGTACCAGTCCATCAGTAGAAAGGGCTAGTGTCCAGAAAAAGTGGGAAATTACGAAAATACCCCTGGATGCCTAGATTGTACCGAAGATGGATGAAGGGCATTTTGGTCACCTGGGCTAGGCTAAAAACGTGGCACATGGTATAAATATGATTAGTTGAGCCCAGATACACCCTGAGGCAGTATAAAGAGGGGTAAAATGACGATTATGCCCTTAGGGTCAATATAGTGTAAGAAAGGACACTAAGGATATTTTGGTCATTTCCTAAGGAATGGATGGTAGATAAATACTCATTATAACTATGTCAAGGGTATGAGAAGCCTATACATTGATTTCCAGGACAGAATACATATCCTGGTATATTATAGAAAAATTCAGAACAGAAAACAGTCTGGTTGTTGTGAAACTGCTCCGATCGGTACCGGATTGGATTGAAATTTTTCCAGAAGCTTCCTGGAATGGTGAGCACGCCACATAACCCCTTGAGGTGTCCCTTGAGCTGTCACACATGATGTCATAATTATTCTTTTATGAAAAAGTAAAATCCAAGATTAAATGTGAGCCTTTAGATCAAATAGTAACCAAATCAATCTTGGCCATTGATTTTTCTTGGATTTTGGCTATAAATACCCCTCCATTCTGCAGCCAAACCGTAAGCTCATGGACCCTTGGGGAAAATCTTGGAAAATGAAAACTCAAGCCAAGACAAAGAAGATTCAAGGTTCCAAAGTTCAAGCAAGCTAGAGATTAAAGGTAAGCAATCTCTCCTAGCTTATTTTCCTTTGATTTAGGAGCTTGAACTTAGGGTTTTGATGGTAGAAAAGTTGAGTTTTCTCTAAAGGGTGGTGCTACCCAAAGACCTTAAACAAAAGGGGAATGAAGAAATTAATGTTCGAACTATATGATTGAAGCTTAAACAAGCTAGTTAAGTGGTTGGTTGTTGAATCAAATTGATATTCTTGACTTTGCCATGGTGTGCCCTGTTCAGTATGCACTGTTAATGAGGGAAGGAAATTGAATTTCAATGATTTAATGCTTCCATTGAGTTTGTATGATGATTTTGTGTAGGATTGGAAATGTTTTGAACCTTGGAAACATTAAAATCTCAAGGTTATAGTCTTTGAGATTCCTTACGGTAACTGTTCACTCGCATGAAAAGTTATTGGAATTTCATGATTTTGATGGTTCCAATGGTTTTAAAATGAAAACTTGTGTGGGGTAAAGTGGAGAAACAAGTATGGGAAGCATTAGAATCAAAATGAGAATTTTTGAAAGAATTGTATGCTTATGTTCAGTTCAGTACAGCAGGCCATGAAGGAGCTGGAATTTCATGATTCTAAGATCATAAATGGATTCAAAAGATGAAATTGTGTAGGGTAAAGTCAAGACATCAATTGGCTCAAGAGCCAAGTGGATTAGTGAAAATTAGAGAAAGTTATGACAATAAAGAGTGTAACAAAGTTAGTCTTGAATATGGTTGGAGTTCATGAGTCCTAATGAGTTATGTGATGAATATGAATGTGTTTAGGACCATGAAACATCCAAGAAGATGTTGGGAAGTGATGGACATAAGGGCTTCATGGTTGGAAAGCTAGGGAGCAAGGGCTAAAGGTCAAGAGAAAAGCTTAAGTGCAAGGTAGTGAACTTACCTCTTTATGTGCTTGATGTGGTATGCTTATGTGTTGACATGTATATGTTATTTGAATGATGTTGTGACATGATAAATGATGTTGAATGTATTGTGAATAACATGTTTCCATGGCTATGCATTTTATGTAACAGTATATAGCATGATGGCATGTCACTAATCAAAGAAAGTTAATGAAATTACATATCATGCATTAGCATCCATCGTGCATATTTAAGTGGTAATGCTTTCTACTGAGATTCCCTAGAATCTCACTCTCCCATAACCAACCAATTTAGGTCAAGCATGATGGATAATGTATGCATGGAGAAGAGTTAAAGCATGGAAGAAGAAAAGTGAAGTATTTAAGATGTTAGCATATGCTATGCACTTTCCATGTATGTGAAAGCCATGTAAAGTATCTATTTATGTGATGAGATTGTATGAAACAATTATTTTATAACCCCATGATGTATATAAATTCAGAAAAAGCAAAAGAGATGATTTATGTATGCTGGAACAATTATGGAAAGTGAAAGAAAGGAAACTGAAATGGTAAAAAACTAGGTCCTAAAGCAGTTTTGTTGTGGCTTCAGTCTGACCTAGGAAATGAAGGAATTATTTCAAGAAATTTTATGAGCATGTAGTACACATCCAGATATTTAATTGTATAGGTAGAACGTTTTATTTGGATGTGTATATCAAGAGAAATGAATTTCCAAAATAACCAGAAACTATTTCCAGAGTTTTTGACCAAATGAGCAGTAAACTTCAACGAATAAACTGTATCAATTTGCTAATCATTTGGTCTAGAAATTATTTTTCCTTTAAATTTCAAGATCTTATCTTCATGTAGCTTTTTTAACCACTTCATTTCGAGTTTTCTAGAATTAATTATGATTTTTTGAAGTTTGTTGCGTAATCTAGAATACCATATGAACAGTAACCCAAGAAAGAGTAAAATCCTAGATTTGGCTAATGGACTTCTAAGGTCTTGTAAGTGGTTCTAAATGCTACTGAATGGTCCCTAAGATATATAAAAATAAGGATGTTACATTATGGTATCAGAGTATAGGATTCTAGATTAAGAAATGCTCTGAATAGATTATTTATAGACTAATATGAGATTATTCCTAGACCCTAACTCTAAATAGTAAGTATTTGGTTAAGTTATGGTATATTATGGGATAGTTAGCATTGCTTAATTAAGCAATTAGTGCAAGAGTAGATATGAGATTCCATAAAGTTAAGTCAAAAGCTTCAGTTAATAAGGGAGACTCCAGACCAATAGTGATATATGGACATGGTATTCATCTAAACTCTAAACATCCCTTACACAATGAAAAGGGTTCAGAGGAAAGTATGGGGGACCAGTCAGGAAAGTCTACAGTGGAATATCCCATAGATATTTCTGTACACTCAAGCCTGCGGTCTGGATGTCATGTAGAGATTCAGCCTGAAGCCTAATATGCACTAGTTGATGTTGAGTCTAGTGACTCTATATGGTATAAGTTTGTTGGAATGCCCTCTAACCTTGATATAAGCTTTATCCCTCTTATGAGATGATAGATTACGGCTGAGGAAGCTGAATACTGGTACTGGATTATGGGTAGAAGATATATTATTTCTCCTCTACCAGAGTTTGAGGATAGATTTAAGATAATTAAGATACAACAGTCCCTTAATTCAAATATCCAGTCAGAGTTAATGATAGTTCTTGTCCATTCCCAAATTCTAGGAATATGTGACTTTATAGAGAAAGATCAGTGGGATGTTCCTAGTCCTAGTCAACCCCAGCCTTCTTCATTAAAGACAGATAGTGTTGACCATATTGATCTAAAGAAAGATGTGGAGAGTGAATTACTCAGTCTAGGTCAAGGGATGGACAAAAGTATAGATTAAGAACAGTTGGTTATCTGCAGTTCCTCAATGCCGTAGCAGGAATGATAAACAGACATCTAGTAGAGGGCATTAACCTAATATACTTTAGATGATTGGTATGAGATGATAGTAAGTCAAGTGTCATGATACTAAAGATGCCAACCTCACTGAAGTCTATCAGTTAGAGATTTAGCATAGAGTATAGGTAAGTTAAACAGTACGAAGTACTAAGATACAGAAGATCAGTTTAAGAAGAGGTTTAACAGTAGATCCTCCGTATGATCATCAGGAGTTGATCTACAGTATGAAAGACTTTGTGTAGCTAGTCTTTATGGAAAAGAATAATGAGAAATTAGAATGAGACTTGCCTAAGAATGGTCTAATACATGGCTTCAGGATAAAGATGTGAAGGTTAATAGATAGAAAGTTAATGTTCCCAAAGCAAAGGGATTCTATCACGAAGAGATAGTAACCTAACGCTCTGCCCTAGAGAACATAAATAGTAATGTTAAGTGATGAATGAGATCCAAGTGACCTAAATTGGTCAGGATCTAGAGGCAGACTAGAAAAGAATCACAATCTAGTATAGAGTAGACTGAGATTGATAGACAGAAAGAGTTAAGAGATACAGAGAGGCACAGAAGTTACTCCATATGAGATGGAGAATGATCCGCTCACTTGAAGATTGATGAACCTTGAGGCTTAATAAGAGATACTTTCTCACCTGTTAGTAATCCAGGAGGGTAAGGGACAACTTAAAAGTTTGAATGGCATAAAGATATGAGCCAAACCTTTCCTAAGTTAGCTGAAAGAAAATAGCTGACTTAGTTATAGATTACTGCTAGATTACGATGAGGCCAAGGACACAGAAATCCTTCAGGTTAGAGACATAAAAGTTTTACAGGTGATGAAAAATGTTATGATAAAATAGCCAGATATGATAAGCTATCTCTGATTCCTAAATATATAGATAGGATATTGGAGATGTAAGATAAAGATAAATTGCCTCAGAAATTGTTTGAGGGTTAGTAGAAAAAGATATATGTAAGCTAAGAGAAAGAAGTTTATGAGGTTTAAAGAAAGTAAAGTAGCCACAGATTTAAAGGTAAGGTGACTCCCCTATTCCCTATATAAGAAAGAGTAAAGAAGGGTTGAGTCTATACCCTAATAAGAGGGTAATGTGGCAGCCTAAGTAAAACAAGTAAATGACTTAAGTACCTGAATAGATGATCAAGACCTAGCAGTTAAGGTGATAAAGGGACAAAATATTTTAAAGTCTACCTAGTTAATTGCTTAATGGCAATGTGAGTATGAGGGATGATTGAGCAAACTATGTAATGATGCATGGCTTATGTTGCCATAAGTTATAATAAGAAATTGCATCTCATTGTAGTTTTCATGTGATGACACATATACTAGAGAATGCTTAATTGATTGCATCTACTTGCATATTATGCATGTTGAGTATGCTATGATAAATGAATACTCCCCTTATGCAGTACGTACTAGGTAGAGTATACCAGATGAGAAAGTTATGTTGCTCCCATGCCCTATGACATGCAATTAAATAATTTAACTTAGCAAGAATGAAGCAATAGCAAAGTGCTAAACTAGAAAGTTAGCTACTTGATTCTCAGAAGATAGAAAGAGAATTTATGATCAAACTATGATAGTCAATGGGATAGAGAATGAGATTAAAGATGAAGATTACTAGTGACTCTACAGATAAATGATTATGATACTTAGGACATATCCCTTTAGTAGGGATAAGATAGATGAAAGGAAATGAGACGCAGTTATGAAAGATGATATGGCTCTAAGAAAGAGCAATTTTTAAGTAATATAAGTTAATGTTTTTGCAATAGAGCTAGATTGCTCTTGCAATAAAGTAAAGTCCCTCTGATGAGATAAATAGATGATGACAGATATGTGTATGGTAGAGCTTGTGTAGCTCCCTGCAATGTTAAATGTAATAAAGTTATAAAGATGAGAATGGTATATGAAGTTCCTGAGTGATAGAGGAAATGAGTCAAGTCCTAATAGATAATATTGGCTTCTGTGATCATTTTTGGGAAATTATCTGTGGATTTAACTGTAACATCCTTAATTTTAAATCACTTAGGGACCATTCAGTAGCATTTAGAACCACTTACAAGACCTTGGAAGTCCATTAGCCAAATCTGGAATTTTACTCTTTCTCGGGTTACTGTTCATATGGTATTCCAGATTACGCAACAAACTTCGAAAAATCATAATTAATTCTACAAAACTCGAAATGAAGTGGTTCAAAAATATACATGAACATAACATCTTTAAGTTTAAAGGAAAAATAATTTATAGACCAAATTATTATCCAATTCATACAGTTTATTCGTTGAAGTTTAGTGTTCATTTGGTCAAAAACTCTGGAAACAGATTCTGGTCCCTTACTTTGGAAAATCGTTTCTCTTGATATACACATCCAAATAACACGTTATACCTATGAATTTAAATCTCTGGGTGTGTGCTACATGCTCATAAAATTTCGTGAACTAATTCCTTCATTTGCTAGGTCAAACTGAAGCCACAACAAAACTGCTTCAGGACCTACGTTTTTACCATTTCAGTTTCTTTTCTTTCATTTCCAATAATTGTTTCAGCATGCACAAGTCATCAAATAAGCTTCTTAACATTCATATACAACATGTACATATGCCATAAGTATTACAATAGTTTCATCACATAAATGGACACCTTACATGGCATTTACATACATAGACAACTTATAGTATATGCTAAAATCTCAATACTTCACTTCCTTTATTCCATTCTTTAGCTCTTCTCCATGCATACATTATCCATCATGCTTGACCTAAATTGGTTGGTTATGGGAGAGTGAGATTCTAGGGAATCTCAGTAGCAAACATTACCACTTAAATATGCAAGATGGATGCTAATGCATGATATGTAATTTCATTAAACTTTCTTTAGTTAGTGACATGCTATCATGCTATATACTTTTACATAAAGTGCATGGCCATGGAAAACATGTTATTCACAATACATTGAACATCATTAATCATGTCACAACATCATTCAAACATCACATACATGTCAATACATAAGCATACCACATCAAGCACATAAAGAGATAAGTTCACTACCTTGCACTTAAGCTTTCCTCTTGATCTTTAGCATTTGCTTCCTAGCTTTCCAACCAATAAGCCTTTATGTCAATCACTTCCCAACATGTTTTTGGATGTTTCAAGGTCCTAAACACATTCATATTCATCACATAATTCATTAGGACTCATGAACTCCAACCATATTTAAGATTAACTTTGCTACACTCTTTATTGTCATAACTTTCCCTAATATTCACTAATCCACTTGGCTCTTGAATCAATTGATGTCTTGACTTTACCCAACACAATTTCATCTTTTGAATCCATTTATGAGTTTAGAATCATGAAATTCCAGCTCCTTCATGGCCTGCTGTACAGAACTGAACATAAGCAAACAATTCTTTCAAAAATTCTCATTTTGATTCTAATGCTTCCCATACTTGCTTCTCCACTTTACCCCACACAACTTTTCATTTTAAAACCATTGGAACCATCAAAATCATGAAATTCCAATCACTGTTCATGCGAGTGAACAGTAACCATAAGGAATCTCAAAGACTACAACCTTGAGATTTTAATGTTTCCAGGGTTCAAAACCTTACCAATCCTACACAAAATCATCGTACAAACTCAATTGAAGCATTGAATCATTGAAATTCAATTTCCTTCCCTCATGAACAGTGCAGACCGAACAGGGCACACTATGGCAAAGTCAAGAATATCAATTTGATTCAACAACCAACCACTTAACTAGCTTGTTTAAGCTTCAATCATAAGTTTCTAACTTTAATTTCTTCTTTCCCCTTTCATCTATGGATTTTGGACAGCACCTCCCCTTAGAGAAAACTCAACTTTTCTCCATGAAAACCCTAAGTTCAAGCTCCCAAATCAAAGGAGAATAAGCTAGGAAAGATTGCTTACCTTTAATCTCTAGCTTGCTTGAACTTTGGAACCTTGAATCTTCTTTGTCTTGGCTTGAGTTTTCATTTTGCAAGAGTTTCCCCAAGGGTCCATGAAGCTACGGTTTTATGAAGAATGAGGGGGTATTTATAGCCAAAATCCAAGAAAAGTGAATGGCCAATATTGATTTGGTTACTATTTAATCTAAAGGCCCATATTTAATCTTGGATTTAACTTTTTCATAAAATAATAATTATGACATCATGTGGGACAGCTCATGGGACACCTAAGAGGGTTAGGTGGCGTGCTGCCCATGCAAGGAACCTTCTTGGATTTTGGCCATTGATTTTTCTTGGATTTTGGCTATAAATACTCCTCCATTCTGCAGCCAAACCGTAAGCTCATGGACCCTTGGGAAAACTCTTGGAAAATGAAAACTCAAGCCAAGACAAAGAAGATTCAAGGTTCCAAAGTTCAAGCAAGCTAGATATTAAAGGTAAGCAATCTCTCCTAGCTTATTTTCCTTTGATTTAGGAGCTTGAACTTAGGGTTTTGATGGGAGAAAAGTTGAGTTTTCTCTAAGGGGTGGTGCTGCCCAAAGATCTTAAAGGAAAGGGGAAAGAAGAAATTAATGTTAGAACTATATGATTGAAGCTTAAACAAGCTAGTTAAGTGGTTGGTTGTGGAATCAAATTAATATTCTTGACTTTGCCATGGTGTGACCTGTTCAGTATGCACTGTTCATGAGGGAAGGAAATTGAATTTCAATGATTTAATGCTTCCATTGAGTTTGTATGATGATTTTGTGTAGGATTGGAAAGGTTTTGAACCTTGGAAACATTAAAATCTCAAGGTTGTAGTCTTTGATATTCCTTATGGTAACTGTCCACTCGCATGAACAGTGATTGGAATTTCATGATTTTGATGGTTCCAATGGTTTTAAAATGAAAACTTGTGTGGGGTAAAGTGGAGATACAACTATGGGAAGCATTAGAATCAAAATGAGAATTTTTGAAAGAATTGTATGCTTTTGTTCAGTTCTGTACAGCATGCCATGAAGGAGCTGGAATTTCATGATTCTAAGATCATAAATGGATTCAAAAGATGAAATTGTGTAGGGTAAAGTCAAGACATCAATTGGTTCAAGAGCCAAGTGGATTAGTGAAAATTAGAGAAAGTTATGACAATAAAGAGTGTAACAAAGTTAGTCTTGAACATGGTTGGAGTTCATGAGTCCTAATGAGTTATGTGATAAATATGAATGTGTTTAGGACCATGAAACATCCAAGAAGATGTTGGGAAGTGATGGACATAAAGGCTTCATGGTGGAAAGCTAGGGAGCAAGGGCTAAAGGTCAAGAGAAAAGCTTAAGTGCAAGGTAGTTAACTTACCTCTTTATGTGCTTGAAGTGGTATGCTTATGTGTTGATATGTACATGATAATTGAATGATGTTATGACATGATAAATGATGTTGAATGTATTGTGAATAACATGTTTCCATGGCCATGCACTTTATGTAAAAGTATATAGCATGATGGCATGTCACTAATCAAAGAAAGTTAATGAAATTACATATCATGCATTAGCATCCATCGTGCATATTTAAGTCGTAATATTTGCTACTGAGATTCCCTAGAATCTCACTCTCCCATAACAAACCAATTTAGGTCAAGCATGATGGATAATGTATGCATGGAGAAGAGTTAAAGCATGGAAGAAGAAAAGTGAAGTATTTAAGATGTTAGCATATGCTATGCACTTTCCATGCTTTAACTCTTCTCCATGCATATATTTGAAAGGAGTTGGAAGACACGCATCGGAAGTTAATTAAAAAGATTTTCCATTCCTTGCCAGGATCTACCGTATGTGTTTAAGTCAAGTGGGAAGAAGCATTACCCTCAGTGTTTCTCAGTGACTTCCACAGCTTCTCTCCGCGGCTGGTGATCTCTTTCCAATCGCAAGAAGTCGACGCCTCAGGTCGGCTTCCTCTACTGGTATCCACACGAACAGCGTTCCAACCACGAACAACATGCTAGTGTCTCCTGTCCCTCCAAGGCTCTCTCAACAATCCGTCCTCTCCGTCTCTACTTCAGCAGTTTCTTATCTGCAAACCTTTTACAGATTCCCTTCGGCCTTTTGTGTTATGTGTTGTTCAAAAAACGTAGCTCATAAAATCAGATATATAGGATGCTCTGTATTTTTCTCAACCGAATTGGATTTTTGGAATTAATCTATATTAATTTCGAAATTAATACAATATCATATATTGTATGATTTGATAAGAAACTAATTAAATAAATAATATTTATATTAAATCCGTTCCACAAATTTAATTCACCTATTTATTTAATTTTAAATAAAGATAAGACGGGACTATATTTGATTTATTCTCATAAATCAAATTTGAGATATTATGTCAATTTGAATTTCAAATTCAAACATAATAGAGATTTAATTTATCCTTATAAATTAAATCTTGTAAATATCTCTTATATGAGATATTCTATCAATTTGAATTTCAAATTCAAACGTGATAGAGATTTAATTTATCCTTATAAATTAAATCCTATATATTCCTTATATATAATGTATATATACGAATTTAAATATAAATAAATATATACATCAACCTTGGATCATTCATTGAATCTGGACACGTCTTAGATTCAATGAATCTGGACATCATAGCTCGTGTTGGGCTATTTTGTGTGCGACCCTGTAGGCCCATATGAAGTTGGTAGTGGGCCATTTGCTATACTGGCCCACAAGTCGCAAGCGGTCTCTAGCAAGACATAACGACTACCCAAATCATATGATGATCGATAAACGATATAACCTTTTATACAACCACATCATGTCCCTTCTGTCACGTGATATTTTGGTCATAGATGAGGCATGGATAATGTCATCCTCCTATTCCTGATCGTTACTTTCTCGATCCCTAAGTAGTCTAACTATAGAAATAGAACTACCTTTCCATTACAGTATGGCCATACATTTCTCAGACTCACTCATCGAGGCGCCCAGTAATATCTCTCTACGAATGTGAGGGACAAATTCCATCTTGACCATTCACATTCCTCTGCATGAAAAACCACTAAGCCCGATCATAGTCTTTATGATCACTCGGTCAAAAGTGACTTTTGACTAGGTCAAAGCTGAGTGTTTGTCATGTAGGAATCCATGATGATCTCAGGTCAAAGGGCATAGTGACATGGTTTGTATATGAGAGAAGCTTATGATGTAACCCATGCACATCTCTCATGGCGGGTCGGTCCCACACCTTGTACTCTTACATGTGCCTATGACTTTGATTTATATCTCTGTACATCTTCAAAGTCATACTGGCCTTATTTCATCTCTGTTCCCACATAGATGACCGACCAAGGACATTTAGGATAAGATAATGAATTATCTAAGGATGGTCATCACAATAAACATGTAAATAATATGATAACACAATTAATAAATTCATAAATTAATCATGTTCATAAGACAATGATTGGCCCCTAGGGCACATTTTCCAACAATATTATCCATCATGCTTGACCTAAATTGGTTGGTTATGGGAGAGTGAGATTCTAGGGAATCTTAGTAGCAAACATTACCATTTAAATATGCAAGATGGATGCTAATGCATGATATATAGTTTCATTAAACTTTCTTTGATTAGTGACATGCTATCATGCTATTTACTTTTGCATAAAGTGCATGGCCATGGAAAACATATGATTCACAATACATTTAACATCATTTATCATGTCAAAACATCATTCAAATATCATGTACATATCAATACATAAGCATACCACTTCAAGCACATAAAGAGATAAGTTCACTACCTTGCAGTTAAGCTTTTCTCTTGACCTTTAGCCCTTGCTCCCTAGCTTTCCAACCATGAAGCCTTAAGTCCATCCCTTCCCAACATCTTCTTGGATATTTCATGGTCCTAAACACATTCGTATTCATCACATAACTCATTAGGACTCATGAACTCCAACCATGTTCAAGACTAACTTTGTTACATTCTTTATTATCATAACTTTCTCTAATTTTCACTAATCCACTTGGCTCTTGAACCAATTGATGTCTTGACTTTACCCTACACAATTTCATCTTTTGAATCCATTTATGAGCTTAGAATCATGAAATTCTAGCTCCTTGGGAAATGACCAAAATACCCTTGGTGTCCTTTCTTACACTATATTGACCTTAAGGGCATAATCGTCATTTTACCCCTCTTTATACTGCCTCAGGGTGTATCTGGGCTCAACTAATCATATTTATACCATGTGCCACGTTTTTATCCTGTCCTAAGTGACCAAAATGCCCTTCATCCATCTTTGGTACAATCTGGGCATCCAGGGGCATTTTCGTAATTTTGCACTTTTACTGGACACTAGCCCCTTCTACTGATGGACTGGTACCCTGGGTTTTGGGCCCTTCTTGGCATCATCATGGGCCTATATATGAGGTCATATGATCTTATTCTATCTAGGCTCACATATCGAGAAATTATATTATCAGATCACGAGTGTTATCAAACTCCCGTCAAAATTCATTAATATGTAAATAACTTTTTATGCAGAACTTCTTCTGGAGTTCTGTCAAATTCATAATATCTGACACTATAGGGCACACTTTCCTATAATTCCCCCACATATATCTGATGTCCATAGAATCTGATAAAAATTCAGATAACTTTTAGACTATCAGATAATTTTCTGCTGTCTAGAGCCCTAATAAAATTTCTGTATCATGCCAGATTTCCCAGCATGACTTCCTCTATTTACTGATGGAATGTGGGACTGAAATACTTACAAGCAGTTATAAACCTTTTTTGGCTGAACTTTTCCATAATTACATTTATGTCCCTGACTTTATGCTTAATTACATTTAGGTCCCTAAACTTTTAGAAATCACCACTTTTGGCCCAACATTTATTTATACTTTAACTTTTGGCCTTTAACCTTTTCCAATTTTTGTTTAGGTCCTTTTCTTTCTCAAGACTTATCTAACATTTATTATTTCTTCTGATCTTTGTCATAATCCTTTCCAAACCTCTTTACACTATCAATATTATACAGATAGGGAAAAATTAGGATATGACATAATGTGCATGCTTCTATATAACATATGAAATACAATTTGCCAAAGTAATAATAGAAATAGAGCTTCAATCATAAACACATATGCAACACAATTCAACATATCCATAGCACAACCAAGCATAACATTCAATACATACAAGTTTAGGATAAGTTTACTACCTCACTTGCTTGATTTCTTTCACTTTAACTTTGCCTCTTTCTTCTTACTTCTCTTGGATGTGTGGCTACCTCTTTGGAGTCCACAATCAAATCATAACATCACATAATTATTCCTCCATTACAATCTAACCTCCTTGGACATTAAACTTACTTTAACTAACATAACTTCCTTTGATCTTTACTAATTGACTTGGCCATTTAATCAATTGATGTCTTGACTTTACCCTACACAATTCCACCGTTTGAATCCATTTATAAGTTTATAATCATGAAATTCTAGCTCCTATGCACTGTTCTGGACAGATTTGAAAAACATGCATAATTCTTCCAAAGATTCATTGATTCCAATGCTTCCCATACTTGTTTCTCTACTTTATCCCAAACAACTTTTTATTTTAAAACCATTGGAATCATCAAAATAATGAAATTTCAATCACTATTCATATAAGTGAACGATAATAGAGAAGAACTTTAAAAACTACAACTTAGAATTCCAATGCTTCCAAGGTTCAAAACATATCCAATCCTACACAAAATCATCATATAAATTCAATGGAAGCATTAGATCATTGAAATTCCATCTCCTTCATAATGAACAGTGCAAACTGAAATCGTTTAACCATGGCAAAGTTAAGAATATCAACTTCATTCAACAAGCAATCTCCTAACTAGCTTGTTTAAGCTTCAATCACATAATTCTAACTTTAATTTCTTCTTTCTCCTTTCATCTAAGGTTTTTGGACAGCACATACATCTTAGAGAAACTCAACTTTCTTCCATGAAAACCCTAAGTTCAAGGTCCTAAATCAAAGAAAAATAAGCTAAGGTATATTGCTTATCTTTAATCTTTAGCTTGCTTGAACTTTGGTACGTTGAATATTCTTTGTCTTGGCTTGAGTTTTCTTTTTGCAAGAGGTTTCCTAAAGGTTCTTACTCCATGGTTTGCATCAGAAATTGTGGGGTATTGATAGCCAAATTCCATGGAAAAATAATGGCCAAGATCACTTTATGCACCATTTGATCTAATGGCTCACATTTAATATTGGATTTAACTTTTCTAAAAAGCTAACTATGACATCATCCATGACATCATCAAGGGACAACTCATAGGGCTATGTGGAGCCATTCCAAGGGAAACAAACTTTTAGAAAAATTCTAGTCTAATCCGGTATTGACCCAATCTAATTTCCCAAAAACCAGACTATTTTATAATTCTAATTTTTTTGAGATTAAATAATATGATGTCTAACCTTAAATTCAGTATCCAGATTCTTCCTACCTTTGACATTCTTGGATTTGGCCTAAATTTAATTATAGATCCCTTAACAATTTACCAAAATGTCTATTGGTTCTTCTTTATTTACTTTAACATCTTAAGGGCATTATCGTCTTTCACACCTCATCAGAGTATTCCTTGACCTTAGTCATCTATTTTCAAAAATTTTCTTGACCATCTAACCTTAATCAAATAAAAAAATGCCCTACGTCTGACTCTGACTCAATGACACAACACAATGGCATACGCAATGGCATTTTCATAATTTTACATTTTCTCGGTCTTTATTAGCCCTGGCCCATATACTTATCTAAAAATATTACTGAGACTATAAGATGCCATTTTGGGCCCTCTATATGGTCTACTACCTTCATGGGCTAATCTCATGAAAAATTCCCCTAAAACATATTTATCGAGTATTTTAATATACTATAAATTCCATAATAAATTCTACATAACTTCTTTTTGAGCTCTGTTAATTTCACAAATTCTTATATTAATTATAGGAATTTATTGCCAAATTACATCTGATTCTGAGGTCTAGAGGATATTGTATTAATTTTCCTTTTCTTTTAGAGATTAATATAAATTTTTCAGAACCTCATATCAAAATTTTGTATTGCGTCAAACTGATCAGAATAATTTTCTCTATTTACTATGAAAGTTTGGGACTAATCTAATTCTGGGCATTTTTTGGCATTTTTTGGCTTAACTTTCAATAATTACCATTTTGCCCTTGAACTTTTAAAAATTACACTTTACACCATAGAACTTTTAAACTTTTCATTTTAGTCCCTCGTATCTAATCATTGTTTTTCCTTTCTATTCATTATCACCATCCTTTCCAAACCTCTTTCCACTATGAGTATTATACAAATAGGGAAAAAGTAGGATGTGACAATATAGGTGGCCTTGTCTAAGAAATCTCCTATAACCTAGGTAGACTATCTCACTATACCCTGACAAGTTTTTCGTATGCAGGAAAGTCATTAATTGTATAAAAGATCATGGCCCTCATATTAAAAATGTCCTTCTTATTCACATAAAAATATCCACACCTTCCTATAGCTTCTTCAAATCTTAGATCAAGGGTCTTAGGTAAACATCAATGTCATTTCTTGGTTGTTTTGGTCATGAGATCAACATATACAATATTATATACTTGCGCTGATACACAATAAGGGGGATAGGTTGTAAATTACCAAGAGAACAGGCTATGAACTATGTATACTACTAAGGCTACCATAAGGGTTCATGCCATTTTTACTAAGTCTAATCCTTAGGTTTCATGGTTCATTGCTAAACTCTAGAAATAAGTCATCAATCTTCTTCCATTGCAAATAATCAGCCAGATGACTTTCTATCAAAAATCCTTTCAACAAGTTACATGCCATAACAATTTTTTTGCATAATTTTCATTAGCAAAGAGGCATTTCAACCTTAGTATAATTGGAAGATACCATAACACCTTTGTAAGAGAGTTGTTTAACTTGTACCTTGGTGTCTTACAAATTGGACACTTCTCATCTTCAAACTCTTTGTTGTACAATATGTAATCATTTGAGTATGTATGAATCTTTCTATACTACATACCTAACTGACATAATTTCTTTGCATTATAGTAGTCTTTTTTAAATGCCCTACGTTTAACCTCACAGACTACTTATTCATAAGTGTATTTATCTAGCATAAGTATTACTTTAGCCCAAAACTAAAATTTTTAAATTTGACTCTCGAGTACTATTCACTTGGTAAATTCTATATTGACATTCCAACTTTGAAAATTTATAACTAATTATAAAAAAGTCATATTGAGGTTATCTAAATTTCTACCTAAAGCTCTTTCATAGCTCTTTAAGGAAAAAGTATAAATATGGACATTTAATTTGCCAATCAATATAGTTAAATTGTTACTTTTTACTATTCATATGACAAATTCTAAAAATTCTAGATTCTGTCTCTTAACTTTAGAAATTCGTTTATCTTGATATACATATCCAAATAAGGTGTATTACCATATGAATTTAAACTATATATGTTTATTAATTGCTCATAAAATATCGTACATTAATTCCTTCATTTACTTGGTCAAACTAAAGTCACAATAAAACTACTTCAAGACCTACACTTTTACCTTTTCAGTTTCCTTTTTTTAATTCTCAATAATTGTTCTAGCATGGATAAACCATCTCTTCGGCCTCTCATACATTCATATACATTATGCAGTTATGCCATAATTATTTCATACATTTCCTTTACATAAAATGGCATATTACATAACATTACATAAAAAGGATAATATATATAACATGACATCACTTGTCTACTTCTTCTCTTCCAATCCTTAGCTCATGTATCAAGCATGATTTTTCCATCATAAATAGCCTATTATGGTTGGTTATGGAAAAGTGATATTCTAGGGAATCTCAATACTAAACAGTACCATTTAATGCATATAAGATGAATGCAAGTGCATGACATGTTTCATTTATCTTTCTTTAGCTTCCATTTGCATACTATCATGCTTCATGACTATCACTATCATGCATAACCATAAGCTCATAAAGGATATATCATATATCATTCATACATATCGTAGATCATCATCACATATTAACACACAAACATATACATCAAACATATAAGAATGGGTAAGTTCACTACCTTAAACATAATCTTTCTTCTTTACTCTTGCCCTTTCTCCTTAGGCTTCCAGCCATGCATACCTTTGGTCAACCACTTCCTAACATCCTCTTAGATATTTGATGGTCCTAAACACATTTATATTTATCATATAATTCACTAGGACCATGAACTCAAGTAATGTTCAAGACTATCCTTCTTGAACCTTAACTCTTTACTCTAGCTTAGGGATTTTTATCCATTTTTCTAAAAATTACTTCCATAGGTCAATTCCACACAATTTTATCATGAGGAATCTAAATATGAGCTTAGATTGATGAAAATTAAATTTCTTCCCCATAAACTGGATAGAAACTGTGGTACCCTTCAATATTTTCTAAAAATTCTCGTTTTCTTCTAATACTTGTTTATTTACTTTATCCCACATAAATTTTCATTTTAAATCCATTGGAAGAACCAAATCATGAAATTCTCATATATGAACAGTGATTTGTACAGTGGTAGCCAAGAGCGTAAAACCTTAATTGCATGCATACTTAAATTTCCAAGCCAGTATTACTTGATTCAACCTTGTTTAAGCTTATTTAAACATTCCATAACTTAAAATTCATATTTCTCCTTTAATTCTATATCATTTCTAGCAGCTAAGATGGAGATAAAAAAGGTGTTTCAACCATCCAAATCCAAGAGAAATCTTACTATAACATAATATAAAAATAGGAGAAGGAAATTACCTTGAATACTTGCTTGTTTTGCTCTTGAGTTTTCCTCTTCTTCTTGCTTGATTTTTATTTCAGCAGCACTCCCCATGGTTCTTGCTTTTGGCATGAATCATAAGAGAAATAGGGGTATTTATAGAAAATCTTGGGTGAAAATGGATGGCTAGGATTTAATCTTTCACCATTTGATCTAATGATCCATATTCATTCTTATATCAAGCTTGCCTTAGAAGCCACTAATAAACTCTTGTTTGTATTAATTTTAGTGCATTTAAAGAGAGTTTTATTATTGCTTTTTAACCCCATTTATCAATATGTTGAGCAATTAATAAATAAAATAAAAATGGAACAAGTGGAAATTAATTGATATGATTTTAGTGATTAATTGGATAAATAATCTATTAAATTTCTATTACAGTAATGCAATAACCAATCAACACATTAGATAGAGATTAATTGATTGCTGGACAAGATAAGCATATGTTGGATTGAACAAGTGGGCTAACAGAATCACATGCTAGTGGGAGGCTTTTATTGATGTACATGCTAAGGAAACACAGTGCAGATCTGAATCCATGCAGAATAGATTTACATATTAACAGGTGGAAGGAGCTAATAATAAAAGCAAGTAGGAGAATTCAAGCATGTTCTGTAACAGAATAAAATCCCACACATCATCCCACCTATATTCACATACTTCATACATCTTATTACTTCAGAACTATCATACTCAGTTACATATTTCTCCTATACATTATTGTCAACTGCACACAGCTTCCAATCATCATCACACATAAACAAATCTCTCACATGCCTTGGATCTTCTATCTACACTTTATCTATCACACGCCATACACAGCTGCCACTCCATCTCTTACACCATCCCTCATTCTCTCATCCATTTGTAACTTTCCTCTGTTCTAAACAAAAGAACTAGAGGAAAATTCTACTTCCATCTTCATTAACTCCTTCTACACTTACCATGACTGTTGTGGAAGTCTTGACAGTAATAGAAGGCTAGAGTTACTATGCTCTCTTAGATATGATGCTAAAATAGAATCCTTGATCTGAAATAGGGAGTTCATTGTGTTTTTAATTCAGATATGATTGTATCAAGTTGATTAGTTAATTCTAGAATTATTGATTCAATTAGAGTTGGTAAATGACTAATGATTAGGGAACCGAGTTAGATTTCTTATTTTTGCATAATTGATGCTTTGATTGATTATCGTCCTTGAACTATTTGGACATAGTTATGGCTAATTAGAGCAATTATATAACAGAGTACAATTTTATCGATTTAAATTCATCTTCTTTTATCTCTTAAGTTGAAGATTCATAATTCTATATTGAATGTCTGTGAGTTGTAGCTTTGATTGAGATTTAGCTAGAGAGTTCTTAGCTGCTGACACATTTTAATTCAACTAATTAACTCCAAATATTTGTTGATAATGAAGGTAAAGTAATCTATAAGGGAACACACTTGTCATTGATTCATCTCATCATCATAAACACCTAAAATCATAAAAGCATAGTATTTACATTCAGAAGTTATTCAATCATCTTATCTCACAGAATCATTGCATTAATTTGTTAATTTTTGGCTCATTTGATTAATTAGAAACTTTATCATCCATTTAGGCTCCTTGTGAATTGAACTAGGTTAGCTTCACTCTACTATTGGTTAGCTTAGTTTCTTTTGGTAATTAAAATGACGGTTATTAGCCACTTTATGACATTATCCATAACATTATTTAGGGCCTTATTTGGTATATTTTTGGGCTACGATCTATTTGAAAAAATTCTAGTCCAATATGATATCAACCCGATCAAATTTCACAAAAAAAGCACTTGTTTAATAACTATAATTTTTATGAGATTCCATAATATATTTTGAGTTAGAATTACTGCAGTTGCTAGTACCAGACTTGCCCTATAATGGATCCTACCTTAAATCCAGTATCTAGATTTTTGCTGCCATTGAAATTGTTAGAATTCCATGAGTTTTTCTATAAATACCCCCATTTTCTGCTCAAAAACTATCACATCCTACTTTTTTCCTATCTATATAATACTGATAGTGGAAAGAGGTTTGGAAAGGATTATGATGATGAATAAAAAGGAAAAATAATGACTAGACAAAGGTATAAAGAGGAGGAACTAAAATGAAAAGTTAATAAGTTTTATGGTGCAAAGTGTAATTTTCAAAAGTTCAAGGGCAAAATGGAAATTATTGAAAGTTGAGACGAAAAGGCTCAAAAATGCCCAAAATCAGATTAATCCCAAATTTTCCTAGTAAATAGAGAAAATTATTCTCATCACTTTGACGTAACACAGAATATTGATATGAGGTCCCGAAAATTTATATTAACCTCTGAAAAAAGAGAAATTAATATAGTGTCGTCTAGACCTCAAAATCATATGAAATTTGACAGTAAATTCCTATAATTAATATAAGAATTTATGAAACTGATAGAGCTAAAAAAGGAGTATTGAAGAATTTATTATAGAATTTACAGTGTATTAAAACACCTGATAAATATGTTTCAGGCTAATTTATCGGGAGTTTAACCCATAAAGATAGTGGACCATGTAGAGGGCCCAAAATGGCATCTTATAGGCCCAATAATATTTTCAGATAAGTATGTGGGACAGGGCTAATAAAGACTGGGAAAATATAAAATTATGAAAATGCCACTAAATGTATACCACTGTGTTATGTCATTGAGTCAGAGTTAGACGGAGGGCATTTTGGTCATTTGACTAAGGTTAGATGGTCAAGGAGAATTCCTAGAATAGTTGACCAAGGTCAGGGAATACTCTGATTAGGTGTGAAAAGACGATAATGCCCTTAAGATGTTAAAGTAAATAAAGAAGAACCGAGGGATGTTTTGGTAAACTGCTAAGGGATCTGTAATTAAGTTTAGGCCTAGTCGAAGAGTGTCAATTGTAGGAAGGATCTGAATATTGGATTTAAGGTTAGAAAGCATATTATAGAATCTCAGAAAAAATAGATTTATAAAACAGTCAGGTTTTTGAGAAATAGGACTGAGCTGGTATCGGATTGGATTAGAATTTTTCCAGAAGCTTCTTCCCTTAGAAATTTTGCCACATGTCCTATAATGTGTCCCTTGATGATGTCATGGATGATGTCATAATTATATTTTTAGAAAAGTTAAATCCAAGATTAAATGTGAGCCATTAAATCAAATAGTGAACAAAGTGATCTTGGCCTTTGATTTTCCCCAAGATTTTTCTATAAATACCCCCACATTTCAGCTTCAAAACCATGGAGCAAGAACTCTTAGGGAACCTCTTGCAAAATGAAACTCAAGCCAAGACAAAGAAGATTCAAGGTACCAAAGTTCAAGCAAGCTAGAGATTAAAGGTAAGCAATCTATCCAAATTTATTTTCCTTTGATTTGAGAGCTTGAACTTTGGGTTTTGATGGAAGAAAGTTGAGTTTTCTCTAAGGTGTATATGCTGTCCAAAACCTTAGATGAAAGGAGAAAGGAGAAAATAAAGTTAGAGTTATATGATTGAAGCATAAACAAGCTAGTTAGGTGATTGGTTGTTTAATCAAGTTGATATTCTTGACTTTGCCATGGTTGAACCATTTCAGTTTGCACTGTTTATGATAGAAGGAGATGGAACTTCAATGATCTAATGCTTCCATTGAATTCATATGATGATTTTGTGTAGGATTGGATAGGTTTTGAACCTTGGAAGCATTGGAATTACAAGTTGTAGTTTTTGAAGTTCTTCTTTGTTACTGTTCACTCGTATGAACAGTGATTAGAATTTTGTGATTTTGATGTTTCCAATGGTTTTAAAATGAAAAGTTGTGTGGGATAAAGTAGAAAAACAAGTATGGGAAGCATAATCAATATGAGAATTTTTTGAAGAATTATGCATGTTTTTTAAATATGTCTAGAATAGTTCATAGGAGCTAGAATTTAATGATTATAAGCTCAAATGGAGTCAAAAGGTGGAATTGTGTAGGGTAAAGTCAAGACATCAATTGGTTCAAAGGCCAAGTCAATTAGTAAAAATCAAAGGAAGTTATGTTAGTTAAAGTAAGTTTAATGTCCAAGGAAGTTAGATTGTAATGGATGAATGATTATATGATGTTATTATTTGATGGTGGACTTCAAGGAGGTACCCACATCAAAGAGAAGTTAGAAGAAAAAGGCAAGATAAAGTGAAAGAAAGTCAAGTATATGAGGTAGTAAACTTATCCTAAACTTGTATGTATTGAATATTATGCTTGGTTGTGCTATGGCTTTGTTGAATTGTGTTGCATATGTGCTTATGATTGAAGCTCTATTTCTATGATTACTTTGGCCAATTGTATTTCATATGTTACAAGGAAGTATACATATTACACAATGTTAACACTTTCACAAGCAAGTACAAGTATTTACATTAATGCATCCATTGTTTAGTATGGGTTGCTACTGAGATTGTTGATGTTAACACTTTCCCATATTTTTAGCCTATCCTACCAAAATGCCCTCCATCCATCTCTGGTACAATCTTGGCATCCAGAGGCATTTTTGTAATTTTGCACTTTTTCTAGACACTGGCCCCTTCTACTAATAAACTAGTACCCTAGGTTTTGGGCCCTCCTTGGCATCATCATGGGCCTATATATGAGGTCATCTGACCTCATTATATCCAGGCTTACATACTGATAAGTTCCATTATCGGATCACAGGTGTTATCAAACTTTCGTCAAAATTCACTAATATGTGAATAACTTTTTATACATAACTTCTTCCGGGGTTCTGTCAGATCCATGACATATGACACTATAGGACACACTTTCCTGTAATTCCCCCACTTATATATGAAGTCCATGAAATTTGATAAAATTTTAGATAACTTTCAAATTATCAGATAAATATATGCTGTCTAGAGCCCTAATAAAATTTCTTTATCATGCTAGATTAACCAGCATATCTTCCTCTATTTATTGATGGAATATGGGATTGAAATACTTCCAGGTAGTTCTAACCCTTTTTGAGCTGACCTTTCCATAATTACAATTTTGCCCTTAAACTTTTTACTCAATTACATTTAAGTCCCTTAACTTTTGGAAATTATCACTTTTGGCCAAACTTTTGTTTCTACTTTAACTTTTGGCCTTTAAACTTTTCTAATTTTCGTTTAGGTCCCTCTCTTCCTTCAAGACTCATTTAACCTCTATTATTTGTTCTGATAATCGTCATAATCCTTTCCAAACCTCTTTCCTCTTTCAGTATTATACAGATAGGGAAAATTAGGATATGACAGTTAGTATATATGTTGTGTGAGGAATTGTTATATGTAATATTGCTATATGACATATATAAGTAGTGATGGACATGATATAATGAAAAATGGTAAATGATGGAATAAATGTATGAAATCTTACAGAAATTTATTTAGCATGTCAAGCTTTATTTTGACACCAAGAACACCTTATTTTGATGTATGTACAAAGACAACAAATTTTCCAAATTTAGGGACCATAATCTATTTTCAGGATTTTTGACCAAATAAACAGTAATTTTTGACGATTAAACTGTATTAATTGACTAAGCATTTGATGTGGAAATTATTTTTCCCTTGAACTTCAAGATGTTATCTTCACGTAGCTTTTTGAACCAATTTATTTTGAGTTTTCTAGAATTAATTATGATTTTTTGAAGTTTGTCGCTTAATCTGAAAATACCCTATGAACAATACCTCTAGACGAGTAAAATTCCAGAGTTATCTAATGGACTTTAAATGTCTTGTAAGTGGTTCTAAATGCTATTGAATGGTCCCTAAAATGTATGAAAGTAAGAATATTTTATTTTGGTATCAGAGTAGAAGTTTCTGGCATAATATAAGATAGTTCTAAGACCCTAACTATAAATAGTAATTACTTTGTTATGTAGGGTACTGATTGGGATAGTTAGCATTGCTTATTTAAACAAATATTACATAAATAGATATGGGATTTTATAAAGTTAAATCAGAGCCTTCAATTAATAAGGGAGACCCCCAGCTAGTAATGATATATGAAGATGATGTCATCAAGAGTATGATCCTCCTTCAGATAGTGAAGAGAGTTCAAATGGTAGTATAGAGGATCAATCAAGGAGGTCTACACTCAAACATGCAGTTTGGAGGTTATGTGGAGATTCAGCCTAATATTGGGCATGCACTAGATGATATTACACTAGATGATGCTGAGTCTAGCGACTCTGTATAGTATGAGTTTGTGGGAGTGCCCTCTAACCTTAATGTAAGCTCTATTCCTCTGATGAGAGGACATATTACAGTTGAGAAAGCTGAGTACTGGCATTGGATTAAAGGTAGACTAGATATTATTCCTCTTTTACCAGAGTTTGAGGATATATTTGATATGAGTAATATAACATCCTCCTTTTCATACATCCTAGGGACCAAACAGTAGCATCTGAAACCATTTCCAAGGCTGTTGAAGTCAAATTACTCAATCTGGAATTTTACTTTGGCAAGTACTGTTTACTGTGCAAATTCCAGAGAAGTGACCTGACTTCAAAAAATTATAACTAATTCTATAAAAATCGGAATGGAGTGGTTCAAATTGCTACACGAAGCTAACATAATAATATTTCAGGTAAAAATGACTCATTGACCACTCCTTGACCAGGTAAATGTTGGTCAACGTTCCGAAATCACTGTTCATCCAGCGTCTTGTCCCTGATTCCAGCATTCTGATCCCAACTTTGATAAATCATATCTTTATGTGTAGACATCCAAATGAGACGTTCTATATATCAAATCGAAGCTTGGAATGTCTAATATTTATTGGTAAAATATCATACATTTATTCAATCATTTACTATTTATAATTACAGCTCAAATGTCACTACCTCCATCACGAGTTACTGTTCACAGTGACAATTTCCAGCAATTATACATACATGAATCACATATCAATCATGCTAAGCAATTAACATCTCTTCATTCATATTTATCTCCTCCATCTTGAGAAGACCTGCTGTAATTGGATTGATATGGAAGGGGTGATATTTCTGGGGAAACCTCAGTAGCAAACAACACTAAACAATGCATGCATTAATATGAATACTTGTGCTTGCTTGTGAAAGTGTTAACATTGCATAATGTGCATGCTTCCATGTTACATATGAAATACAATTGGCCAAAGTAATCATAGAAACAGAGCTTCATACATAAGCACATATTCAACACAATTCAACAAAGCCATAGCACATCAAGTATAACATTCAATGCATACAAGTTTAGGATAAGTTTACTACCTGGCATATAGCCTTCCTCTAGCTTTTAGCCTTTGCTCTAAGATTCCTTCTTTTCATAGGTCAGAGGCTATACATAGCATAATAATATCTTCATTATTATTCTATCATTATAGCTCTATTTAATTCATGATTAACTAGGGGTGATATCCTTAATCTGACATTCCCCTGGCTTTCTTTCTATCTATAGCTACCTTCATTAATAGAGATATTTCTCTATTCTAACTATTAAGAGAAATCCTCTACTTTATTAGGGCAGGGACTAGATAACTTTCTTACCTCATTCCTAAGCTTTGCCTAGTCCCTCAGCTCCTTAGACAGCTCCTGGCTCCACCAGAACTCCTTCCTTCCTTTCCTTTCTTTCTTTCCTTCTCTCTTTCTCTCTTTCTCTCTTCTTTCTCTTCCTTTTCTTGCTAGATCCGTGGTGTGCCTTGAAATGGGAGGGGAGAGGCCTATTTATAGGTGAGAGGAGGTGGAATGAATGGTCCAGATTGATTCGCGATGAATGGCTCAGATTGCTTGCTTCCTAAAGAAGCTTTGCCTGCATCATCACGATGACATCACCCTCCTTGATGACTCACCACTCATGACATCATCTAGGACACCTCAAGGGACACCTCAAGGGTATATGTGGCGAAATGTGGGGCCCTTGGGACACCTCACCAGCTGACTCAGCCTTTCCAGAGAGTTCCAGAGTCTTTTTCCTAAATGGACGGCCGAGATCGTGCCACGTGTCCTCTTGCTTTTTCTCCTTTTTCTCTAATCATGTCATGTGTCCTTTGCTTTTCTTCTTTTATTGTAATCATGCCATGTGGCATCTTGTGGGCCCCATCTATGTCATCTCATGATTCTAGATCACTTTACCCAGTTCTATCTTGGACCGGGTCACTTTACTTTATTGAAAAAGCACTAAAACAATATTTTAATGCCTCTTGGGCCCACATTACTCTTGGGCTACGTTTTTGGGCCTTTAAATATCATCTTGGGTTTCTAACCAAGCCAAGCACTCTGGTGGCTCGGTTCCCAAGGAACATCCTTAGTAAATTACCATAATGCCCTTAGCTCACTCTAGTCCTTCTAGGGGCACTATTGTCTTTTCATACCTTACCAGAGTATCTCTTGACCCTGGTCAACTATCCAGATACCCTTTCTTAACTGTCTAACCTTAGTCAAACGATCATAATGCCCTTCGTCTGACTCTAACTCAATGACACAACACAGTGGCATACCTTCAGTGGCATTTTTGTAATTCTTCATTTTTCTCTATCTTTATTAGCCCTGGCCCACATATTTATCTGAAAATATCATTGGACCTATAAGGTGTCATTCTGGACCCTCTGTATGATCCACTATCTTCATGGGCTCAATTCCTGAGAAATTCCCCCGAAACCTATTTATCGGGTCTTTTAATCCACTGTAAATTCTGTAGTAAATTCTACATAACTCCTTTTTGAGCTCTGTCAGTTTCAGAAATTCTTATATTAATTATTGGAATTTATTGCCACATTTCATCTGATTCTGAGGTCTAGAGGATACTATATTAATTTTTCTTCTATTCAGAAATTAATATAAATCTTTCGGGACCTCATATCAAAACTTTGTGTTGCATCAAATTGATTATTATAATTTTCTCTATTTATTGAGACCTCTGCTCAATAGGGTCTGGTAGCATCCCTTTTTCAGGCTATATACTGGGCTTTAATGCCTAAAAATTAGGATATGACATTTCTCCTCCCCTTAAAATAAATTTCGTCCTCGAAATTTCAGGGCTAAATCTCTATTAATCCTTCGATGAAGAGTTCCTCTGAGGAGAATGTCCCTTTCTTTCATACTAAACTTTCTCATATACTCCTATATTCTGGAGTTTTTGTTGACTACTCATCATGATTCTTAGTGCAGTCACTTATTACTCATCTGAGTATCCAGCGGAATTCTCTAAATATTCGCAAAACTTCATCTTTCATTCTCATATCATCATATGCTTTTATCATCTTTACTAACTCATCATAATATAGAGAGAGGACTTATATCATTATTCTTTCTTTCGTTGCTCTACTGTTAAACAAGAGCACATAATAGCATATAGGAGCATATACTCTAACATGTATAATGCCCGGCCAACATGCTGCAGGACTACATACCTGCGCATGAATGCAAAGCTCTAACATCGAAGCTCAAGCATTCCTTCTCTTAATATGCACAGCTCTAACACTCGGAGCTTGCACAACTCTATCACATAGAGCTTGCACTGATCTAACATTCGGAGCTTTAGCATATTTCACAAACATAACATGATATAACATAACATAATGCCTAGCATTTTATGCAAGGAGTGAAAGCTCTCATTTGCTCTTTCACATGTAGCTCATCATTCGAACATCTTATCTCTTTCAAAAATAGAGCCTCTCAATCTGTTATAGGGCTAGCTATAAAGCCACTTCATAGTGTACTTCTTAACACATACTTTTCATAACTTTCATAGCATATCTCATCACATATCATTTATGCTATATCATAGCATATCTGGCCACATTTGGCGATATCATAGTCTATATGGCCTTGTCATAAAACATTATCTTAAAATATTGCTAGCCTTTACAAATATTTCCTTTCAAATCCATTTCATTTGGACTTGACATAAGGGTTCTATTTTCTTTCTATTCATAACCCTTTCGAACTTTTCTTAACTCTTTTTATCATCTTACATAACTCTGGGTACAAATATGCCAACTTCTTGTGGCATTCATTCCTCGTTCATCACTTCCCAGGGGGTCACCCATCATTGGGCTACTCTTGCCTGAGCACGCTTGACTGAAATTTGCAGATATAAATCTGAAGCATAGATGCTTACAGGCTCAAATCCTAGTACTCTACTATCTTATACCCATCTTATGCTATCTCTCTTGGGTCTATCTGGCCTTCTTATCTTTTTATCCTCATCTGGAGGATCTATCTATCTTTTATTCTTATTTGACACTTTATCATATCTTATGAGATTTGCTCATAACTCTTTGGCA
The DNA here is from genome assembly GCA_037074615.1 of Leucaena leucocephala. Lineage (NCBI taxonomy): Eukaryota > Viridiplantae > Streptophyta > Magnoliopsida > Fabales > Fabaceae > Leucaena > Leucaena leucocephala. The sequence goes on from CM073527.1 coordinate 6,866,150, forward strand.
CTCAAGATTAATAACTTTAACTTTGATCACTTAGTTCCTGTACGTGTAAGGAGATTTTGAGTTTAGTCCCTAATAGTAATAAGGCTATCTAACATCATGGGTACTCTCTCTGTTAGGAGCTAACCAACTTGTGAAGCTTTTGTACCTTAACTTTTCCTTGGTATTCGTCCTTCCAAAGACATACTGTACTCATAGCTCAATACTTTCTTTCTCTAGGCCAGGTCTACTACGACCCTCGGGATCTACTGCGATCAACCGTAAGCCTCTTCAGGATCTAACTGCAACCCTGGAATTCTATTTTCTGGGAGCCATACTAGGATCTAACTATAATCCTCTAAAATCTACTGCGATTCTGTTGTACTGTATTCTCATCTTTGGAAGACTTAAACCAATAGACAAAGTTACAAGGTTAATCACTTCCACATAGTTATTAACTCAACAGATAATTCCCCTAAAATGATCACATAGGCCAATATTATCTATCAGGACTTTACTCATTTCCTCTATCACTCAGGAACTTCTCATACCATTCTCATCTTTCATAGCTTTACTATATCCTTTACTGCAGAGAGCTACATAGGCTCTACTATGCACATATCTATCATCATCTATTCGTCTCACCAGAGGGACCTTATTCTATCTAAGTTATACTGTCCCATCTCTTGGCTTTATTCTAAAAGCAATCCTTTTCTATTGCAAGAACAATCTAGCTCTATTGCAACAATACTAACTTATGTCTTTACTGCTCTTTCTTTAGAGCTGTACCATCTTTCATACATGCTTCTCTTTTCATTTCACTTTCATCACTTATATACCTTACCCTTGAAGGGATATATCCTGAGTATCGTAATCATCCATCTGTAGATTCACTATTAATCATCATCTTAATCTCATTACCTATCATTGTCTGATCATATTATCCAGATCCTAAACATTCATTTAGGAATTGGAAATAAATATTTATTTGACTTAGGCTGCCATATTACCCTCTTACTAGGGTATAGACTTAACCCTTCATTACCCTTTCTCACATAGGGAACAGGAGAGTCACTTTATCTTTAAAACTGTGGCTACCTTTCTCTTTATTAATCTTATTCTACTCTAGACTAGATTATGGTTTCTCTATCTTGGGAACATCAGCGGCCCATCTGGTCTTTTAACTTTAGGCCATGTGCTAGGATTATTCCTAGGCAAGCCTCATTCTAACTTTTAATTCTTTTGTTCAGGAAACACTAGCTGAACAAATTCTTTCGTAATGTAGATCTACTCACATAGAGGATCTACTTCTGAACATCATCTAACCTTTCACATCTCCTTACTTTATACTATCTAGCTTGATCATGCTTTGTACCCATCCTCTAGTTGATTAATTTCAACCAGGTTGGTACCTTCAATATCACTATTACTATAACATCTGACAGTTTTCCTTCACCTGGGATCGGTCAGCTTCTGTCTCTATTCATAGAGAAAACTGCTCCCCAGACGTTATCCTAATTAGTCCAGCCACATCGTGTTAAGAAACACGAGACCTCGGCAGTAACGGCTGACTAAGACTAGTCACTTCCTTGAAGATTACCCCGTACCACTGTAAGTTATGGGGTACTATTCTATCTGTCTGGATTTCACTATCTCTTGTTCAAAACATTCTCTAGGTAGTGAACATCATCCCCATATCTCATACTAGGGAGGAAACCTCTGTAGTTCACATCCCCAACTTGTTTTAAGGGGTTAGTCTATCTACTCCAGAGCATCACTGAGCCAAAACCTTCTGTTCCGTGCCAGAATCCTATGCTCTGATACCAAATTATAACATCCTCCTTTTCATACATCCTAGGGACCAAACAGTAGCATCTGAAACCATTTCCAAGGCTGTTGAAGTCAAATTACTCAATCTGGAATTTTACTCTAGCGAGTACTGTTCACTGTGCAAATTCCAGAGAAGTGACCTGACTTCGAAAAATTATAACTAATTCTATAAAAATTGTAATGGAGTGGTTCAAATTGCTACACGAAGCTAACATAATAATATTTCAGGTAAAAATGACTCATTGACCACTCCTTGACCAGGTAAATGTTGGTCAATGTTCCGAAATCACTGTTCATCCAGCGTCTTGTCCCTGATTCCAGCATTCTGGTCCCAACATTGATAAATCATATCTTTATGTGTAGAAATCCAAATGAGACGTTCTATATATCAAATCGAAGCTTGGAATGTCTAATATTTACTGGTAAAATATCATATATTTATTCAATCATATACTATTTATAATTACAGCTCAAATGTCACTACCTCCATCACGAGTTACTGTTCACAGTGACAATTTCCAGCAATTATACATACATGAATCACATATCAATCATGCTAAGCAATTAACATCTCTTCATTCATATTTATCTCCTCCATCTTGAGAAGACCTGCTGTAATTGGATTGATATGGAAGGGGTGAGATTTCTGGGGAAACCTCAGTAGCAAACAACACTAAACAATGCATGCATTAATATGAATACTTGTGCTTGCTTATGAAAGTGTTAACATTGCATAATGTGCATGCTTCCATGTTACATATGAAATACAATTGGCCAAAGTAATCATAGGAACAGAGCTTCATACATAAGCACATATTCAACACAATTCAACAAAGCCATAGCACATCAAGTATAACATTCAATGCATACAAGTTTAGGATAAGTTTACTACCTGGCATATAGCCTTCCTCTAGCTTTTAGCCTTTGCTCTAAGATTCCTTCTTTTCATAGGTCAGAGGCTATACATAGCATAATAATATCTTCATTATTATTCTATCATTATAGCTCTATTTAATTCATGATTAACTAGGGGTGATATCCTTAATCTGACATTCCCCTGGCTTTCTTTCTATCTATAGCTACCTTCATTAATAGAGATATTTCTCTATTCTAACTATTAAGAGAAATCCTCTACTTTATTAGGGCAGGGAGTAGATAACATTCTTACCTCATTCCTAAGCTTTGCCTAGTCCCTCAGCTCCTTAGACAGCTCCTGGCTCCACCAGAACTCCTTCCTTCCTTTCCTTTCTTTCTTTCCTTCTCTCTTTCTCTCTTTCTCTCTTCTTTCTCTTCCTTTTCTTGCTAGATCCGTGGTGTGCCTTGAAATGGGAGGGGAGAGGCCTATTTATAGGTGAGAGGAGGTGGAATGAATGGTCCAGATTGATTCGCGATGAATGGCTCAGATTGCTTGCTTCCTAAAGAAGCTTTGCCTGCATCATCACGATGACATCACCCTCCTTGATGACTCACCACTCATGACATCATCTAGGACACCTCAAGGGACACCTCAAGGGTATATGTGGCGAAATGTGGGGCCCTTGGGACACCTCACCAGCTGACTCAGCCTTTCCAGAGAGTTCCAGAGTCTTTTTCCTAAATGGACGGCCGAGATCGTGCCACGTGTCCTCTTGCTTTTTCTCCTTTTTCTCTAATCATGTCATGTGTCCTTTGCTTTTCTTGTTTTATTGTAATCATGCCATGTGGTATAACATCCTCACTTTTCATACGTCTTAGGGACCAAACAGTAGCATCTGGAACCACTTCCAAGGCTGTTGAAATCAAATTACTCAATCTGGAATTTTACTCTAGCGAGTACTGTTCACTGCACGAATTCCAGAGAAGTGACCTGACTTCGAAAAATCATAACTAATTCTATAAATATAGGAATGGAGTGGTTCAAATTGCTACATGAAGCTAACATAATACTCTTTCAGGTAAAAATGACTCGTTGACCACGCCTTGACCAGGTCAACATCAGTCAACGTCCGTAATTCACTGTTCATCCAGCGTCCTGTCCCTGATTCCAGCATTCTGGTCCCAACTTTGAAAAATCATACCTTTATGTGTAGACATCCAAATGATACGTTCTATATATCAAATCGAAGCTTGGCATGTCTACTATTTACTGGTAAAATACCATACATTTATTAAATCATTTACTATTTATAATTACAGCTCAAATGTCACTGCCTCCATCACGAGTTACTGTTCATAGTGATAATTTCCAGCAATTATACATACATGAATCACATATCAATCATGCTAAGTAATTAATATCTCTTCATGCATCTTTATCTCCTCCATCTTAAGAAGACCTGCTGTAATTGGATTGATATGGAAGGGTGAGATTTCTGGGGAAATCTCAGTAGCAAACAGCACTAAACAATGTATGCATTAATGTGAATACTTGTGCTTGCTTGTGAAAGTGTTAGCATTATGTCATGTGCATGCTTCCATGTTACATATGAAATACAATTGGCCAAAGTAATCATAGGAACAGAGCTTCATACATAGGCACATATTCAACACAATTCAACAAAGCCATAGCACATCAAGCATAACATTCAATGCATACAAGTTTAGGATTAGTTTACTACCTGACATGTAGCTTTTCCTTCTAGCTCTTAGCCTTTGCCCTAAGGTTCATTCTTTCCATAGGTTAGAGCCTATACATAGCATAATAATATCTTCATTATTATTCTATCAGCATAGCTCTATTTAACTCATACATAGCTCAAGGGTAATATCCTTAATCTGACATTCCCCTGGCTTTCTCTCTACCTTTAGCTACCTTTATTAATAGAGATATTTCTCTATTCTAACCACTAAGAGAAATCCTATACTTTATTAGAGAAGGGACTAGATAACTTTATTACCTCATTCCTAAGCTTTGCCCAGTCCCTCAGCTCCTTAGACTGCTCCTGGCTCCACCAGAACTCCTTCCTTCCTTTCCTTTCTTTCTTTCCTTCTCTCTTTCTCTCTTTCTCTCTTCTTTCTCTTCCTTTTCTTGCTAGATCCGTGGTGTGCCTTGAAATGGGAGGGGAGTGGCCTATTTATAGGTGAGAGGAGGTGGAATGAATGGCCCAGATTGATTCACAATGAATGGCTCAGATTGCTTGCTTCCTCAAGAAGCTTTGCCTGCATCATCATGATGACATCACCCTCCTTGCTGACTCACCACTCATGACATCATCTAGGACACCTCAAGGGACACCTAAGGGGTATATGTGGCGAAATGTGGGGCCCTTGGGACACCTCACCAGCTGAGTCAGCCTTTCCAGAGAGTTCCAGAGTCTTTTCCCTGAATGGACGGCCGAGATCGTGCCACGTGTCCTCTTGCTTTTTCTCCTTTTTCTATAATCATGCCATGTGTCCTTTGCTTTTCCTCCTTTACTATAATCATGCCATGTGGCACATTGTGGGCCCCATTTATGTCCTCTCATGATTCTAGATCACTTTACCCAGTTCTATATTGGACCGGGTCACTTTACTTTATTGAAAAAGTACTAAAACATTATTTTAATGCCTCTTGGGTCCACTTTACTCTTGGGGTACGTTTTTGTGCCTTTAAATATCAACTTGGGTTTCTAACCAAGCCCAAGCACTCTGGTGGCTCGGTTCCCAAGGAAAATCCTTAGTAAATTACCATAATGCCCTTACTACCTCTTTAGTACTTATAGGGGCACTATTGTCTTTCCATACCTTACCAGAGTATCTCTTGACCCTAGTCAACTATCCAAATACCCTTTCTTGACTGTCTAACCTTAGTCTAATGATCGTAACGCCCTTCGTCTGACTCTAACTCAATGACACAACACAGTGGCATACCTTCAGTGGCATTTTCGTAATTCTTCATTTTTCTCGGTCTTTATTAGCCCTGGCCCATATATTTATCTGAAAATATCATTGGGCCTATAAGGTGCCATTCTGGACCCTCTGTATGATCCCCTATCTTCATGGGCTCAATTCCCGAGAAATTCCCCCGAAACCTATTTATCGGGTCTTTTGATCCACTGTAAATTCTGTAGTAAATTCTACAGAACTCCTTTTTGAGCTCTGTCAGTTTCAGAAATTCTTATATTAATTATAGGAATTTACTGCCACATTTCATCTGATTCTGAGGTCTAGAGCATACTGTATTAATTTTCCTTTTCTTTGGAAATTAATATAAATCTTTCATGACCTCTTATCAGAACTTTGTGTTGCATCACACTGATCAACATAATTTTCTCTATTTACTGAGACCTCTGCTCAACAGGGTCTGGTAGCATCCCTTTTTCAGGCTATATACTGGGCTTCTAAGCCTAAAAATTGGGATATGACATTTCTCCTCCCCTTAAATAAATTTCGTCCTCGAAATTTCAGGGCTAAATCTCTATTCATCCTTCGATGAAGAGTTCCTTTGAGGAGAATGTCCCTTTCTTCCATACTAAACTTTCTCATATACTCCTATATTCTGGAGTTTTTGTTGACTACTCATCATAATTCTTAGTGCAGTCACTTATTACTCATCTGAGTATTCAGCGGAATTCTCTAAATATCCTCAAAACTTCATCTCTCATTCTCATATCATCATATGCTTTTATCATCTTTACTAACTCATCATAATACAGAGAGAGGACTTATATCATTATTCTTTCTTTTGTTTCTCTACTGCTAAACAGGAGCACATAATAGCATATAGGAGCATATAGGAGCACATACTCTAACATGCATAATGCCCGGCTAGCATGCTGCAGGACTACATACCTGCTCATGAATGCAAAGCTCTAACAACGGAGCTCAAGCATTCCTTCTCTTAATATGCACAGCTCTAACACTCGGAGCTTGCACAACTCTATCACATAGAGCTTGCACTGCTCTAACATTCGGAGCTTTAGCATATTTTACAAATATAACATAACATAGCATAACATAATGCCTGGCATTTCATGCAAGGAGTGAAAGCTCTTAAAGCTCTCATTTGCTCTTTCACACGTATCTTAACATTCAAACATCTTTTCTCTTTCAAAATCAGAGTCTCTCAATCTGTTTATAGGGCTAGCTATAAAGCCACTTCATGTTATACTTCTTAACACATACTTTTCATATCCTTCATGGCATATCTCATCACGTATCTTTTATGTCATATCACGGCATATCCGGCCAAATCTGGCTATATCATAGTCATCTTTCAAATCCATTTCATTTGGACTTGACATAAGGGTTCTAGTCTCTTTCTGTTCACAACCCTTTCAACTTTTCATAACTCTTTCTATAATTCTGTGTACATATGTGCCAACCTCTTGTGGCATTCATACCTCTTCCATTACTTCCCAGGGGGTCACCCATCATTGGGCTACTCTTGCCTGAGCACGCTTAACTGAAATGTGTCGATATAAATCTGAAGCACAGATGCTCACAGGCTCTAACCCTGGTACTCTACTATCTTAGACCCAGCTTATGTTATCTCTCTTGGGTCTATCTGTTCTTCTTATCTCTTTACCTGGAGGATTTATCTATCTTTTATTCTTATAGTAAGGATCTCTTTATTTGACCCTTTCTCATATCTTATGAGATTTGCTCATAACTCCTTGGTACTCAGGATTAATAACTTTAACTTTGATCACTCAGTTCCTGTACGTGTAAGGAGATTTTGAGTTCAGTCCCTGATAGTAATAAGGCTATCTAACATCATGGGTACTCTCTCTGTTAGGAGCTAACCAACTTGTGAAGCTTCTGTACCTTAACTTTTCCTTGGTATTCGTCCTTCCAAAGACATACGGTACTTATGGCTCAATACTTTTCTCTCTCTAGGCCAGGTCTACTGCGACCCTCGGGATCTACTGTGATCAACTGTAAGCCTCTTCAGGATCTAACTGCGACCCTGGAATTCTACTTTCTGGGAGCCATACTAGGATCTAACTGCAATCCTCTAGAATCTACTGCGATTCTGTTGTACTGTATTCTCATCTTTGGAAGACTTAAACCAACGGACAAAGTTACAAGGTTAATCACTTCCACGTAGTTGTTAACTTAACAGATAATTCCCCTAAAATTATCACATAAGCCAATATTATCTATCAAGTCTTTACTCATTTCCTCTATCACTTAGGAACTTCTCATATAATTCTCATCTTTCATAGCTTTACTATATCCTTTACTGCAGAGAGCTACACAGGCTCTACCATGCACATATCTATCATCATCTATTCGTCTCATCAGAGGGACCTTACTCTATCTGAGCTATACTGTCCCATTTCTTGGCTTTATTTCAAAAGCAATCATTTTCTATCGCAAGAGCAATCTAGCTCTGTTGCAACAATACTAACTTATGTCTTTACTGCTCTTTCTTAGAGCTATACCATCTTTCATAAATGCTTCTCATTTCATTTCATTTTCATCACTCATATATCTTACCCTTGAAGGGATATATCCTGAGTGTCGTAATCATCTATCTGTAGATTCACTATTAATCATCATCTTAATCTTATTGCCTATCATTGTCTGATCATATTGTCCAGATCCCAAACATTCATTTAGGAATCGGAAATAACTATTTATCTGACTTAGGTTGCCACATTACCCTCTTACTAGGGTATAGACTCAACCCTTCATTACCCTTTCTTACATAGGGAACAGGAGAGTCACTTTATCTTTAAAAATGTGGCTAGCTTTCTCTTTATCAGTCTTAGTCTATTCTAGATTAGACTGTGGTTCCTTTATCTTGGGAACATCAGCGGCCCATCTTGTCTCTAACTTTAGGCCATGTACTAGGATTATTCCTAGGCAAGCCTCATTCTAACTTTTAATTATTTTGTTCAAAAAAAAACACTAGCTGAACAAATTCTTTCGTAACGTAGATCTACTCACATAGAGGATCTACTTCTGAACATCATCTAACCTTTCATATCTTAATTTATATTATCTGGCTTGATTATACTTTATACCAATCCTCTAGTTGACAAACTTCAACGAGGTTGGTATCTTTATTATAACTGTAACGTCTGGTAGCTTCCCTTGACCTAGGACTGGTCAGCTTCTATCTCTACTCATAAAGGAAACTGCTCCCCAGATGTTATCCTGCTTAGTCTAGCCACATCGTGCTAAGAAACACGAGACCTCGGCGGTAACAGCTGACTAAGACTAGCCACTTCCTTGAAGATCGCCTCGTACCGCTGTAAGTTATGGGGTACTATTATATCTGTCTGGGTGTCACTATCTCTTGTTCAAATCATTCTCTAGGTAGTGAACACCATCCCCATATCTCATACTAGGGAGGAAACCTCTGTAGTTCACATCTCCAACTTGTTTTAATGGGTTAGTTTATCTACTCCAGAGCATCGCTGAGCCAGAACCTTCTGTTCTGTGCCAGAATCTTATGCTCTGATACCAAATATAACATCCTCACTTTTCATACGTCTTAGGGACCAAACAGTAGCATCTGGAACCACTTCCAAGGCTGTTGAAATCAAATTACTCAATCTGGAATTTTACTCTAGCGAGTACTGTTCACTGCACGAATTCCAGAGAAGTGACCTGACTTCGAAAAATCATAACTAATTCTATAAATATAGGAATGGAGTGGTTCAAATTGCTACATGAAGCTAACATAATACTCTTTCAGGGAAAAATGACTCGTTGACCACGCCTTGACCAGGTCAACGTCAGTCAACGTCCGTAATTCACTGTTCATCCAGCGTCCTGTCCCTGATTCCAGCATTCTGGTCCCAACTTTGAAAAATCATACCTTTATGTGTAGACATCCAAATGATACGTTCTATATATCAAATCGAAGCTTGGCATGTCTACTATTTACTGGTAAAATACCATACATTTATTAAATCATTTACTATTTATAATTACAGCTCAAATGTCACTGCCTCCATCACGAGTTACTGTTCATAGTGATAATTTCCAGCAATTATACATACATGAATCACATATCAATCATGCTAAGTAATTAATATCTCTTCATGCATCTTTATCTCCTCCATCTTGAGAAGACCTGCTGTAATTGGATTGATATGGAAGGGTGAGATTTCTGGGGAAATCTCAGTAGCAAATAGCACTAAACAATGTATGCATTAATGTGAATACTTGTGCTTGCTTGTGAAAGTGTTAGCATTATGTCATGTGCATGCTTCCATGTTACATATGAAATACAATTGGCCAAAGTAATCATAGGAACAGAGCTTCATACATAGGCACATATTCAACACAATTCAACAAAGCCATAGCACATCAAGCATAACATTCAATGCATACAAGTTTAGGATTAGTTTACTACCTGACATGTAGCTTTTCCTTCTAGCTCTTAGCCTTTGCCCTAAGGTTCATTCTTTCCATAGGTTAGAGCCTATACATAGCATAATAATATCTTCATTATTATTCTATCAGCATAGCTCTATTTAACTCATACATAGCTCAAGGGTAATATCCTTAATCTGACATTCCCCTGGCTTTCTCTCTACCTTTAGCTACCTTTATTAATAGAGATATTTCTCTATTCTAACCACTAAGAGAAATCCTATACTTTATTAGAGAAGGGACTAGATAACTTTATTACCTCATTCCTAAGCTTTGCCCAGTCCCTCAGCTCCTTAGACTGCTCCTGGCTCCACCAGAACTCCTTCCTTCCTTTCCTTTCTTTCTTTCCTTCTCTCTTTCTCTCTTTCTCTCTTCTTTCTCTTCCTTTTCTTGCTAGATCCGTGGTGTGCCTTGAAATGGGAGGGGAGTGGCCTATTTATAGGTGAGAGGAGGTGGAATGAATGGCCCAGATTGATTCACAATGAATGGCTCAGATTGCTTGCTTCCTCAAGAAGCTTTGCCTGCATCATCATGATGACATCACCCTCCTTGCTGACTCACCACTCATGACATCATCTAGGACACCTCAAGGGACACCTAAGGGGTATATGTGGCGAAATGTGGGGCCCTTGGGACACCTCACCAGCTGAGTCAGCCTTTCCAGAGAGTTCCAGAGTCTTTTCCCTGAATGGACGGCCGAGATCGTGCCACGTGTCCTCTTGCTTTTTCTCCTTTTTCTATAATCATGCCATGTGTCCTTTGCTTTTCCTCCTTTACTATAATCATGCCATGTGGCACATTGTGGGCCCCATTTATGTCCTCTCATGATTCTAGATCACTTTACCCAGTTCTATATTGGACCGGGTCACTTTACTTTATTGAAAAAGTACTAAAACATTATTTTAATGCCTCTTGGGTCCACTTTACTCTTGGGGTACGTTTTTGTGCCTTTAAATATCAACTTGGGTTTCTAACCAAGCCCAAGCACTCTGGTGGCTCGGTTCCCAAGGAAAATCCTTAGTAAATTACCATAATGCCCTTACTACCTCTTTAGTACTTATAGGGGCACTATTGTCTTTCCATACCTTACCAGAGTATCTCTTGACCCTAGTCAACTATCCAAATACCCTTTCTTGACTGTCTAACCTTAGTCTAATGATCGTAACGCCCTTCGTCTGACTCTAACTCAATGACACAACACAGTGGCATACCTTCAGTGGCATTTTCGTAATTCTTCATTTTTCTCGGTCTTTATTAGCCCTGGCCCATATATTTATCTGAAAATATCATTGGGCCTATAAGGTGCCATTCTGGACCCTCTGTATGATCCCCTATCTTCATGGGCTCAATTCCCGAGAAATTCCCCCGAAACCTATTTATCGGGTCTTTTGATCCACTGTAAATTCTGTAGTAAATTCTACAGAACTCCTTTTTGAGCTCTGTCAGTTTCAGAAATTCTTATATTAATTATAGGAATTTACTGCCACATTTCATCTGATTCTGAGGTCTAGAGCATACTGTATTAATTTTCCTTTTCTTTGGAAATTAATATAAATCTTTCATGACCTCTTATCAGAACTTTGTGTTGCATCACACTGATCAACATAATTTTCTCTATTTACTGAGACCTCTGCTCAACAGGGTCTGGTAGCATCCCTTTTTCAGGCTATATACTGGGCTTCTAAGCCTAAAAATTGGGATATGACATTTCTCCTCCCCTTAAATAAATTTCGTCCTCGAAATTTCAGGGCTAAATCTCTATTCATCCTTCGATGAAGAGTTCCTTTGAGGAGAATGTCCCTTTCTTCCATACTAAACTTTCTCATATACTCCTATATTCTGGAGTTTTTGTTGACTACTCATCATAATTCTTAGTGCAGTCACTTATTACTCATCTGAGTATTCAGCGGAATTCTCTAAATATCCTCAAAACTTCATCTCTCATTCTCATATCATCATATGCTTTTATCATCTTTACTAACTCATCATAATACAGAGAGAGGACTTATATCATTATTCTTTCTTTTGTTTCTCTACTGCTAAACAGGAGCACATAATAGCATATAGGAGCATATAGGAGCACATACTCTAACATGCATAATGCCCGGCTAGCATGCTGCAGGACTACATACCTGCTCATGAATGCAAAGCTCTAACAACGGAGCTCAAGCATTCCTTCTCTTAATATGCACAGCTCTAACACTCGGAGCTTGCACAACTCTATCACATAGAGCTTGCACTGCTCTAACATTCGGAGCTTTAGCATATTTTACAAATATAACATAACATAGCATAACATAATGCCTGGCATTTCATGCAAGGAGTGAAAGCTCTTAAAGCTCTCATTTGCTCTTTCACACGTATCTTAACATTCAAACATCTTTTCTCTTTCAAAATCAGAGTCTCTCAATCTGTTTATAGGGCTAGCTATAAAGCCACTTCATGTTATACTTCTTAACACATACTTTTCATATCCTTCATGGCATATCTCATCACGTATCTTTTATGTCATATCACGGCATATCCGGCCAAATCTGGCTATATCATAGTCATCTTTCAAATCCATTTCATTTGGACTTGACATAAGGGTTCTAGTCTCTTTCTGTTCACAACCCTTTCAACTTTTCATAACTCTTTCTATAATTCTGTGTACATATGTGCCAACCTCTTGTGGCATTCATACCTCTTCCATTACTTCCCAGGGGGTCACCCATCATTGGGCTACTCTTGCCTGAGCACGCTTAACTGAAATGTGTCGATATAAATCTGAAGCACAGATGCTCACAGGCTCTAACCCTGGTACTCTACTATCTTAGACCCAGCTTATGTTATCTCTCTTGGGTCTATCTGTTCTTCTTATCTCTTTACCTGGAGGATTTATCTATCTTTTATTCTTATAGTAAGGATCTCTTTATTTGACCCTTTCTCATATCTTATGAGATTTGCTCATAACTCCTTGGTACTCAGGATTAATAACTTTAACTTTGATCACTCAGTTCCTGTACGTGTAAGGAGATTTTGAGTTCAGTCCCTGATAGTAATAAGGCTATCTAACATCATGGGTACTCTCTCTGTTAGGAGCTAACCAACTTGTGAAGCTTCTGTACCTTAACTTTTCCTTGGTATTCGTCCTTCCAAAGACATACGGTACTTATGGCTCAATACTTTTCTCTCTCTAGGCCAGGTCTACTGCGACCCTCGGGATCTACTGTGATCAACTGTAAGCCTCTTCAGGATCTAACTGCGACCCTGGAATTCTACTTTCTGGGAGCCATACTAGGATCTAACTGCAATCCTCTAGAATCTACTGCGATTCTGTTGTACTGTATTCTCATCTTTGGAAGACTTAAACCAACGGACAAAGTTACAAGGTTAATCACTTCCACGTAGTTGTTAACTTAACAGATAATTCCCCTAAAATTATCACATAAGCCAATATTATCTATCAAGTCTTTACTCATTTCCTCTATCACTTAGGAACTTCTCATATAATTCTCATCTTTCATAGCTTTACTATATCCTTTACTGCAGAGAGCTACACAGGCTCTACCATGCACATATCTATCATCATCTATTCGTCTCATCAGAGGGACCTTACTCTATCTGAGCTATACTGTCCCATTTCTTGGCTTTATTTCAAAAGCAATCATTTTCTATCGCAAGAGCAATCTAGCTCTGTTGCAACAATACTAACTTATGTCTTTACTGCTCTTTCTTAGAGCTATACCATCTTTCATAAATGCTTCTCATTTCATTTCATTTTCATCACTCATATATCTTACCCTTGAAGGGATATATCCTGAGTGTCGTAATCATCTATCTGTAGATTCACTATTAATCATCATCTTAATCTTATTGCCTATCATTGTCTGATCATATTGTCCAGATCCCAAACATTCATTTAGGAATCGGAAATAACTATTTATCTGACTTAGGTTGCCACATTACCCTCTTACTAGGGTATAGACTCAACCCTTCATTACCCTTTCTTACATAGGGAACAGGAGAGTCACTTTATCTTTAAAAATGTGGCTAGCTTTCTCTTTATCAGTCTTAGTCTATTCTAGATTAGACTGTGGTTCCTTTATCTTGGGAACATCAGCGGCCCATCTTGTCTCTAACTTTAGGCCATGTACTAGGATTATTCCTAGGCAAGCCTCATTCTAACTTTTAATTATTTTGTTCAAAAAAAAACACTAGCTGAACAAATTCTTTCGTAACGTAGATCTACTCACATAGAGGATCTACTTCTGAACATCATCTAACCTTTCATATCTTAATTTATATTATCTGGCTTGATTATACTTTATACCAATCCTCTAGTTGACAAACTTCAACGAGGTTGGTATCTTTATTATAACTGTAACGTCTGGTAGCTTCCCTTGACCTAGGACTGGTCAGCTTCTATCTCTACTCATAAAGGAAACTGCTCCCCAGATGTTATCCTGCTTAGTCTAGCCACATCGTGCTAAGAAACACGAGACCTCGGCGGTAACAGCTGACTAAGACTAGCCACTTCCTTGAAGATCGCCTCGTACCGCTGTAAGTTATGGGGTACTATTATATCTGTCTGGGTGTCACTATCTCTTGTTCAAATCATTCTCTAGGTAGTGAACACCATCCCCATATCTCATACTAGGGAGGAAACCTCTGTAGTTCACATCTCCAACTTGTTTTAATGGGTTAGTTTATCTACTCCAGAGCATCGCTGAGCCAGAACCTTCTGTTCTGTGCCAGAATCTTATGCTCTGATACCAAATATAACATCCTCACTTTTCATACGTCTTAGGGACCAAACAGTAGCATCTGGAACCACTTCCAAGGCTGTTGAAATCAAATTACTCAATCTGGAATTTTACTCTAGCGAGTACTGTTCACTGCACGAATTCCAGAGAAGTGACCTGACTTCGAAAAATCATAACTAATTCTATAAATATAGGAATGGAGTGGTTCAAATTGCTACATGAAGCTAACATAATACTCTTTCAGGGAAAAATGACTCGTTGACCACGCCTTGACCAGGTCAACGTCAGTCAACGTCCGTAATTCACTGTTCATCCAGCGTCCTGTCCCTGATTCCAGCATTCTGGTCCCAACTTTGAAAAATCATACCTTTATGTGTAGACATCCAAATGATACGTTCTATATATCAAATCGAAGCTTGGCATGTCTACTATTTACTGGTAAAATACCATACATTTATTAAATCATTTACTATTTATAATTACAGCTCAAATGTCACTGCCTCCATCACGAGTTACTGTTCATAGTGATAATTTCCAGCAATTATACATACATGAATCACATATCAATCATGCTAAGTAATTAATATCTCTTCATGCATCTTTATCTCCTCCATCTTGAGAAGACCTGCTGTAATTGGATTGATATGGAAGGGTGAGATTTCTGGGGAAATCTCAGTAGCAAATAGCACTAAACAATGTATGCATTAATGTGAATACTTGTGCTTGCTTGTGAAAGTGTTAGCATTATGTCATGTGCATGCTTCCATGTTACATATGAAATACAATTGGCCAAAGTAATCATAGGAACAGAGCTTCATACATAGGCACATATTCAACACAATTCAACAAAGCCATAGCACATCAAGCATAACATTCAATGCATACAAGTTTAGGATTAGTTTACTACCTGACATGTAGCTTTTCCTTCTAGCTCTTAGCCTTTGCCCTAAGGTTCATTCTTTCCATAGGTTAGAGCCTATACATAGCATAATAATATCTTCATTATTATTCTATCAGCATAGCTCTATTTAACTCATACATAGCTCAAGGGTAATATCCTTAATCTGACATTCCCCTGGCTTTCTCTCTACCTTTAGCTACCTTTATTAATAGAGATATTTCTCTATTCTAACCACTAAGAGAAATCCTATACTTTATTAGAGAAGGGACTAGATAACTTTATTACCTCATTCCTAAGCTTTGCCCAGTCCCTCAGCTCCTTAGACTGCTCCTGGCTCCACCAGAACTCCTTCCTTCCTTTCCTTTCTTTCTTTCCTTCTCTCTTTCTCTCTTTCTCTCTTCTTTCTCTTCCTTTTCTTGCTAGATCCGTGGTGTGCCTTGAAATGGGAGGGGAGTGGCCTATTTATAGGTGAGAGGAGGTGGAATGAATGGCCCAGATTGATTCACAATGAATGGCTCAGATTGCTTGCTTCCTAAAGAAGCTTTGCCTGCATCATCATGATGACATCACCCTCCTTGCTGACTCACCACTCATGACATCATCTAGGACACCTCAAGGGACACCTAAGGGGTATATGTGGCGAAATGTGGGGCCCTTGGGACACCTCACCAGCTGAGTCAGCCTTTCCAGAGAGTTCCAGAGTCTTTTCCCTGAATGGACGGCCGAGATCGTGCCACGTGTCCTCTTGCTTTTTCTCCTTTTTCTATAATCATGCCATGTGTCCTTTGCTTTTCCTCCTTTACTATAATCATGCCATGTGGCACATTGTGGGCCCCATTTATGTCCTCTCATGATTCTAGATCACTTTACCCAGTTCTATATTGGACCGGGTCACTTTACTTTATTGAAAAAGTACTAAAACATTATTTTAATGCCTCTTGGGTCCACTTTACTCTTGGGGTACGTTTTTGTGCCTTTAAATATCAACTTGGGTTTCTAACCAAGCCCAAGCACTCTGGTGGCTCGGTTCCCAAGGAAAATCCTTAGTAAATTACCATAATGCCCTTACTACCTCTTTAGTACTTATAGGGGCACTATTGTCTTTCCATACCTTACCAGAGTATCTCTTGACCCTAGTCAACTATCCAAATACCCTTTCTTGACTGTCTAACCTTAGTCTAATGATCGTAACGCCCTTCGTCTGACTCTAACTCAATGACACAACACAGTGGCATACCTTCAGTGGCATTTTCGTAATTCTTCATTTTTCTCGGTCTTTATTAGCCCTGGCCCATATATTTATCTGAAAATATCATTGGGCCTATAAGGTGCCATTCTGGACCCTCTGTATGATCCCCTATCTTCATGGGCTCAATTCCCGAGAAATTCCCCCGAAACCTATTTATCGGGTCTTTTGATCCACTGTAAATTCTGTAGTAAATTCTACAGAACTCCTTTTTGAGCTCTGTCAGTTTCAGAAATTCTTATATCAATTATAGGAATTTACTGCCACATTTCATCTGATTCTGAGGTCTAGAGCATACTGTATTAATTTTCCTTTTCTTTGGAAATTAATATAAATCTTTCATGACCTCTTATCAGAACTTTGTGTTGCATCACACTGATCAACATAATTTTCTCTATTTACTGAGACCTCTGCTCAACAGGGTCTGGTAGCATCCCTTTTTCAGGCTATATACTGGGCTTCTAAGCCTAAAAATTGGGATATGACATGTGGCATCTTGTGGGCCCCATCTATGTCATCTCATGATTCCAGATCACTTTACCCAGTTCTATCTTGGACCGGGTCACTTTACTTTATTGAAAAAGCACTAAAACAATATTTTAATGCCTCTTGTGCCCACATTACTCTTGGGCTACGTTTTTGGGCCTTTAAATATCATCTTGGGTTTCTAACAAAGCCAAGCACTCTGGTGGCTCGGTTCCCAAGGAACATCCTTAGTAAATTACCATAATGCCCTTAGCTCCTCTCTAGTCCTTCTAGGGGCACTATTGTCTTTTCATACCTTACCAGAGTATCTCTTGACCCTGGTCAACTATCCAGATACCCTTTCTTAACTGTCTAACCTTAGTCAAATGATCATAATGCCCTTCGTCTGACTCTAACTCAATGACACAACACAGTGGCATACCTTCAGTGGCATTTTTGTAATTCTTCATTTTTCTCTATCTTTATTAGCCCTGGCCCACATATTTATCTGAAAATATCATTGGACCTATAAGGTGTCATTCTGGACCCTCTGTATGATCCACTATCTTCATGGGCTCAATTCCTGAGAAATTCCCCCGAAACCTATTTATCGGGTCTTTTAATCCACTGTAAATTCTGTAGTAAATTCTACAGAACTCCTTTTTGAGCTCTGTCAGTTTCAGAAATTCTTATATTAATTATTGGAATTTATTGCCACATTTCATCTGATTCTGAGGTCTAGAGGATACTATATTAATTTTTCTTCTATTCAGAAATTAATATAAATCTTTCGGGACCTCATATCAAAACTTTGTGTTGCATCAAATTGATTATCATAATTTTCTCTATTTATTGAGACCTCTGCTCAATAGGGTCTGGTAGCATCCCTTTTTCAGGCTATATACTGGGCTTTAATGCCTAAAAATTAGGATATGACAAGTAATATACAATAGTCATTTAATATAGAGATCAAATCAGAGTCTATGATAGTACCTTTCCATTCTCAAAGTCCAGGAATATGTGACTTTATAGAGAAAGATTATTATGATGTTCCTAGTCCTAGTCAACCCCAGCCTTCTTTGTTGAAGACAGATAATGTTGACTATATCAGTCTCAAGAAAGCTATGGAGAGTGAATTACTTAGTCAAGGTCAAGGGATGGACAGAAGTATAGATCAAGAGCAGTCAATTTATCTGCAGTTCCTCAATACTATAGTAGAGATATAAACAAATATATAGTAGAGGGCATTGACTTGAGTCAGGTTTACACTTCAGAAGATTGGCATGAGATGGAAGTAAGTCAGATACTGCCATATACCTTATCTTGGATTGGGGTATCTATCTCTTATCTTTTATCTTGATATATTAGCGGTGTACTTTTCATATCCGCAATTCTTCATATTTTTACTATGATAATTCTTCTGTTCTGAATCAACTCAATCAAAGTTGAACTCCAGTTCATTCTATTACTTACTTTCTTGCTATGCATCTATCTACATATGGACTTCTCACCACACTAAACTTGTGAGTAGTGTCTATTTCTTTCATATTAAACTCTCTCATATACTAATATACTCTGGAGTTTCTGTTAATGATTCATCATACTTCTCATCATCTTTAATAACTCATCGTAATACAGAGAGAGGATTTATGTCAGATGTAACATGCATATAGGAGCACATAGGAGCACATAGGACTTCTTATGTTAGAGAGAGGACTCATTTTCGTTGCTTCACTACTAAATAGGAGCATATAGGAGCATATAGGAGCACATACTCTAACATGCATAATGCCTGGCTAACATATTGCAGGACTACATTCCTGCCCATAAATGCAAAGCTCTAACATTGGAGCTCAAGCATTCCTTCTCCTAATATGCACATCTCTAACACTCAAAGCTTGCACTGCTCTAACATTCAGAGCTTTAGCATATTCTATAAACATAACATAATGCCTAGAATTTCATGCAAAGAGTGAAAGCTCTCACTTGCTCCTTCATCTGTAACTTATCATTCAAACATCTTAACTTTTTCAAAAATAGAGCCTCTCGATCTGTTTATAAGGTTAGCTATAAAGCCACTTAATATTGTACTTCTCAATACATATTTCTCATAACATATGTCATTATGTTCTCTTCATAGCATTTCTCATTTTGTATCTTTCATGCCATAAGATAGCATATATGGCCAAATCTGGCTATAACATAGTCTATCTTTCAAATCTATTTCATTTGGACATGACATAGGGGTTCTAGTCTCTTACTGTTCATAACCCTTTCTAGCTTTTCATAACTCTTTCTATTATTTTACATAGCTTTGTGCATATATGCCAATTTCTACAGCATTTCTACCTTTTTCTATCACTTCCCAGGGGGTCACCCATCATTAAGCTACTCTTGCCTGAGCACGCTTAATTGAAATATACAGATAAAAATCTGAAGCACTAGTGCTAACAAGTTATAATCCTAGTACTTTACTATCTTAGACCCATCTTATACTATCTCTCTTGGGTCTATCTGGCCTTTTAATCTCTTTATCCTCATCTGCAGGATCTACTTGTCTTTCATTCTTATTCCTTGTAATCTTATCATAAGGATCTCTTTATTCTCATTTGACCCTTTCTCATATCTTATGAAATATTCTTATAAATCCTTGGGACTTAAGACTAACAACTTTAACTTTGATCACTTAGTTCGAGTTCAGTCCCTGATAGTAATAAGGCTGTTTGAAACTAGCATCATGGGTATTCTCTCTGTTAGGAGTTAACCAACTTGTGAAGCTTCTATACCTTAACTTTTCCTTGGTATTCATCCTTCCAAAGACATAATGTACTTATAGCTCAATACTTTCTATCTCTAGGCTAGGTCTACTGTGACCTTCGGGATCTACTGCAATCAACCGTAAGCCTCTTCAGGATCTAACTGCGACCCTGGAATTCTGTTCTCTAAGAGCCATAATAGGATCTAACTGCAATCCTCCATAATCTACTGCGATTCCATTTTACTATATTCTCATCTCTGGAAGATCTAAACCAACGGACAAAGTTACAAGGTTAGTCACTTCCACATAGTTATTAACTCAATAGATAATTCCACAAAAATGATTATATAAGCCAATATTATCTATTAAGACTTTACTCATTTCCTCTATCACTCAAGAATTTCTCATATCATTCTCATCTTTTATAACTTTACTATATCCATTATTGTAGAAAGCTACACAGGCTCTACCATGCACATATCTATCATTATCTATCTCATCAGAGGGACCTTACTCTATCTGAGTTATACTAGCCCATCTCTTGGCATTATTTTAAAAGTAATCTTACTCTATTGCAAGAGCAATTTAGCTCTATTGCAAAAACATTAACTTACATTACTTAGAAACTGCTCCTTCTTATAGCTGCATCATCTTTCATAACTGTATCTCATTTCCTTTCATAGTCATAGAACATCAGTCATATATTTTATCTCTACTAAAGGGATATGTCCTGAGTACTATAATTATTTATCTATAAATTCACTATTAAGCTTTCATCTTTAATCTCATTCTCTATCCTATTGACTATCATTGTCTAATCATAAATTCTCATTCCATTCTTTAGGAATTAACTAGCTAACTATTTTGTTCATCACTTTTCTATTGCTCTATAATCATCAAGTTAAATTATTTAATTGCATTTTGTAGGATATGGGAGCAATAAATTTTTCAAAACTTTCTCATCATATCTACTCTACCCTGCATGTAATATAAAGGGGAGTATTCATTCATCATAACATACTCAATATGCATAATATGCAAGGAGATGAAATCATTGAAGCATTCTCTAACATGCATGTCATCATATAACAACTCCAAGGAGATGAAACTTCTCATCATAACTTATGGCAACATAAGCCATATCACTATTACATAGTTTGCTCAACCATCCCTTATACTCACATTGCAATTAAGCAATTAACTAGGTAGACTTTGAAGTATTCCATCCCTTAATAACCTTTATCACTAGGTCCTGATCATTTATTTAGGATCATATATCATTTACTTGTTTTACTTAGGCTGCCATATCACCTCTTATTAAGGTATAGACTCAACCCTTCTTTACTCTTTCTTACATAGGAATAGGGGAGTCACTTTATCTTTGTATATGTGGCTATCTTACTAGGCCATATTCATTCTTATTATAACATTTCTCATCACCTGTAAGACTTCTATGTCTCTAACATGAAGGAATTTTATGTCCTTGGCCTTACCATAATCTAGCAATAATCCATAACTGAGTTAGCTATTTCCTTTCAACTAACTAAGGAAGGGCTTGTTCTTTATGCCATTTATACTTTTAAGTTTTCCTTTATTCTCCTGGATTACTAATAGGAAAGAGAATATCTCCTATTACGCCTCAACATTCATGTGGATGAACTTAGCTAAGTATTTATCAAAGGGTTTCTCTTTCCTTTGCTCTAACCCTTAACCTTGCACTCACCTCTATCTAATTAAGAGGAATGCTTCTTTCAAACTTCTTCAAGAAAACTTCTCATTATTCTTTTTCGTAAAGACTAGCTGCACAAAGCCTTTCTTACTGTATATCAACTCCTGATGATCATACAGAGGATATACTTCTGAACCTCTTCTTAAACTGATCTTCTGTGTCTTAGTGCTTCATACTATTTAGCTTGCCTGTATTCTGTGCTAAACCTCTAACTGATAACCTTCAGTGAGGTCAGCATCTTCAGAGTCAATTAAGACACATTCATGTCGATACATCGTAATCACATTAAAAAGGGAATATATTCACATGTGTTCAACCAACAATCATTTTTTTATATCACACAAAACTTCATATTTTACATCACCATAACATTTTTACTTACATTACATTTATGTCAATTACATATTCAGGGTACATTATAACTACTATATGTCATATCCCAATTATGAGGCCTGGAAGCCCAGTATGTAGTCTGAAAAAGGAAGGCTACTAGACCCTATTGTGCAGGAGTCCCAGAAGTGTACAGATGATGTTCAGGGACTAAATTGTAAGAGAGTAAAAATTCAGGAAAAATAGTGAAAGTTCCTGTGGGCATAAAGAAGAAATAAGAGGTGTTTCTTGGGAATTGTAAATAATGAGAGTTTAGGGACTAAATTGTAAATAGTGAAAGTCCCTAGAGCTATAATGGTCATTTTGGAAAGGAAAGGGATGTTTCTTGCGAAATAAGCCACCAGAGTGCTTGAGCTTCATCAGAGGCCAAGATAGCATCCCAGATGTTCAAAAAGGTAGCCCAAGAGGGATGTGGGCCCAAGTAGCATTAAAATACTAGTTTAGTACTTTTTCAATAAAGTAAAGTGACCCAATCAAAGATATAACTGGGGAAAGTGATCTAGAATCATGAGGTGGCATAAAAGGGACCCACAAGGTGCCACATGGCATAATTTTAGGAAAATAAGAAAATCTAAGGACACATGGTAGGATTCTAGGAAAAGAAGAAAAAGCAAAAGGACACGTGGCACAATCTCACCCTTTCATTCCAGGAAAAGACTCTAAAATTGTCTAGAAGTACTGAGTCAGCTGGTGAGGTGTCCCAAGGGCCCCAACTTTGTGCCACCTTGCATGTGAGGTGTCCCATGGATGATGTCATGTTGATGAGTCATTGAAGAGGGTGATGTTATCGTGATGACGCAGGCAAAGCTTCTTGAGAAAGCTAAGCAATCTGAGCCATTCATTGCGATTCAATCTGAGCCATCCATTCCACCTCCTCTCAACCATAAATAGCCCACCCCTCCTTCTATTCTATTCACAGACAAGCATGGCAAAAAGAAGAGAGAAAAGAGAAAGAGAGAAAGAAAGGAAGGAAGAGAAAGAAAGGAGGAGTTCTGGTGGAGTTAGGAACAGTCCAAGGAGCTTAGGGACTTAGCAAAGCTTTGGAATAAGGTAAGTTATTCTAATCCCTACTCTAATAAATTAGAGGATTGTTCTTAATGGTTAGAATAGAGAAATATATCTCTTGATAATGTTAGCCGTAGATAGAAAGAAAGTTATGGGATTGTTAGATTAAGGATATTACCCCAAGTTAAGCATGAGTTAAGTAGAGCTATACTGGATAATAATAAAGATATTATTATGCTATGTATAGGCTATAACTTATGAAAAGAAGGGACCTTAGAGGCAAGGCTAAGAGCTGGAAGGAAAGACTTCACGCCAGGTAGTAAACTTACCTACTTGTATGCTTATACTGCTTGGATGTTTTATGTGATGTTTTCTTGCCTTGATGATGTGAGGCATGTATGATTAAGTAATACTCTGTTTCTTTTATACTATGGCCATATGTTATAATTAAGTAACATGGAAGCATGTAAGTTATCATGATGCAAGCATGATCATTAAGTACACACATAGTAATATCAAGTATACAGTTGCATACATTATATTGTTTCTATTTGCTATTGAGATTTCCCCAGAAATCTCATTCCCTTCCATATAATCCCAATCCCACAGGTATGTTAGAAGAGGACTGAAGAAGCAAGAAGAGAAGCTGAGGATTGGATAGTGCAAATGTTGGGACCAAAATGCTAAAATCAGGGGAAAACGCAGGATGAACAGTAAACTTCAGATGTTTTCTGATGTTAACCTGGTCAAGGCGTGGTCAACGAGTTATTTTTCCCTAAAATATCATTAAGTTAACTTCATGTAGCAATTTGAACCACTCTATTTCAATTTTTTTAGAATTAGTTATGATTTTAGAAGTCATGTTACTCCTCTAGAATTTACACAGTGAATAGTACTCACTAAGAGTAACATTCTAGATTGAGTATTTGACTTCAATAGCCTTCAAAGTGGTTTCATATGCTACCATTTGGTCCCTAAGACGTAAGAAAAGGAGGATGTTTCATTTTAGTATCAGAGAAAAATTATTCTGTCTCAAAGCATAAGTTTATGGTACAGAATCGAGAGGGTTCTAGTACAGAACAAAGGGTTCTGGCACAGAGCATAAGATTTTGGCACAGAACAGAAGGTTCTGGCTCAGTGATGCTTTGGTATAGTTAAAGATTTGAACTAAGAGGTTCTCCCCCTAATAGAAAATATGGGGATGCTGTTCACTACTAAGAGACAGTGACACCTAGATAGATAGAATAATACCCATACCTTACAGCGGTACAGGGTAATCTTCAAGGAAGTAGTTAGTCTTAGTTAGCCGTTACCACCGAGGTCTCGTGTTTCTTAGCACAATGTGGCTGGACTAAGCAGGATAACGTCTGGGGAGCAGTTTCCTCTATGGATAGAGACAAAAGCTGACCAATCCCAGGTTAAGGGAAGCTGCCATACATTACAATGGCGATGATAATGAAGGTACCAACCTGATTGAAGTTAATCAACTAGAGGATTGATACAAAGCATAATCAAGCCATATAGTATAAAGTAAAGAGATATAAAATATTAGTTTAAGACAATGTTTAGAAGTAGATCCTCTATGTGAGTAGATCTGCATTACAAAAGAATTTGTTCAGCTAGTGTTTCCTGAACAAAAGAATTAAAAGTTAGAATGAGACTTGCCTAGGAATAATCTTAGCGTGTGGCTTAAAGTTAGAGATGAGATGATTAATAGATAGAGAGAGCTTATGTTCTCAAGATAGAAGAACCACAGTCTAGTATAGAGTAGACTAAGACTGATAGAGAGAAAGGTAGTCACAGTTTCAAAGATAAAGAAACTCCCCAAAGTAAGATAGAGTAATGAAGGGTTGAGTCTATACCCTAGTAAGAGGGTAATGTGGCAGCCTAAGTTATGTAGTTATTTCAGGTTCCTGAATGAATGTTTGGAATCTGGCAGATAATGGGATAGAAGAAATAATGTTTTAAAGTTTATTTAGTTAATTGTTCAATTGTAGTGTACGTATGATGGATTGTTGAGTAAATTTATGTGATGATGATATGGCTTATATTACCATGAGTTATTATGGATAGTTGCATCTCTTTGCAGTTGTCATATGGTTACACGCATGTTAGAGTATGCTATGAATACTCCCCTCATGCAGTACATGCAGGGTAGAGTTTATGATGAGAAAGTTATGTTGCTTACATACCATACGACATGCAATAAGAATGTACCCAAGATGAGAGATAGTCTTAGTAAATGGGATAGTTGTTACAGTATGATTGGGGTTACTCAGGTATTTCTATAGACTTGCGAATACAGTACTCAGGTCCATTTCTTATATTAGGGTTACAACAAGTACCAAGAAGGTGGTAGTGTTATAACTCTATCAAAAGAAATGGTATACAGAAATGAGTAAAAGATAGCAGTAAAGAGATTGTTTCCATATCACTCTTCAGATAAGAGTTGGATATGAAACATATGGCTCTCAGATAGAGCTAGATCTAGATGAGTTCAGATCGCTCTTCAGATAAGAGTTAGATTTGATACAGATTGCTCACAATTAGAGTATAGTTTAAATGGCTCACAGCTAAAGCACAGATTGAAATGTGAAGTTATGATGAGGCCATAGCAACAGAACGTAATGGCAGGTGGTTAGACCATAATTTGTAAGCCACAATAGAGTAAGAAAGATGAGAAGGAACTCCTAAGTAAGAGGAGAAAATAAGTAAAGTCTTGGTAAATAATATGGGCTACTGAATGTATTTTAAAAATTTTATTATGAACAAGTGAAGCAGTTAACCTTATAACTTAGTCTGTTAGATGAGATATTTCAGAGATGATGATACAGTACAACAAAATCACAGAGGAGTATGGAGGATCACAGTTAGATCCTAATAGCTTCAGAGTCATAGTTAGATTCTGAAGAGGCTTATGGTTGATCGTAGTTAGATCCCGAGGTCACAGTTAGACCTAGCCTAAGGAAAGTAAGGAGCCATGAAGAAATGAGAACAGTACAGTATCTCTCTGCAAAGATGAGTACCAAAGACGAAGTTAAGGTAAGGAAGCTTCACGAGTTGATTAACTCCTCCATAAAACTTATTTATAATGATTTTCCTCAAATAGGCTATATTATATATAGACTGAACTTAGTTTTCCTTAAACGAAGAAGGAATCCAAGTTCAAGTCTGAGTGTTGATATTCAAAAAGTTTTATAGAAGTATGCCTGAGGAATAGAGAAGGGAACCCCATATATTTTGAGAATAGAAAAGTATGAGTAGATAGATCCTTTAGATAAGGATCAAGAGATGAAGAGGCTAGTAAAGACCCAAAGAAGAGGGTTTAAGATAGAGTAAAGATAGAGTGCAGTTATATGAAAAAGGTGTAAATGCCACAAAAGTTTGGCATAGATACACAAAGTTATGAAAGATAGTAAGAGAGGTTAAGAAGAGTTAAGAAAGTTAAGAAAATGTTATGAAATGAAAGGGACATTCTCCTCAGAGAAAACTATTCATAAAAGAATGAATAAAGGTTTAACCCTCAAATTTGGAGGACAAAATTTATTTTAAAGGGAGGAGAAATGTCATATCACAATTGTTAGGCCTAGAAGTCCAGTATGTAGCCTGAAAAAGGAAGGCTACTAGACCCTATTATGCAGGAGTCTCAGAAATGTACAGATGATGTTCAGAGACTAAACTACAAGAAAGTGAAAATTCAAGGAAAATAGTGAAAGTCCCTGTGGGCATAAAGAATAAATAAGAGGTGTTTCTTGGGAACTGAGCCACCAGAGCGCTTGGGCTTGGTTAGAAACCCAAGATAGCAATCCAAGAGCCCAAAAACGTAGGCCCAAGGATTATGGAGTTTCAGAGGAATTAAAATAATATTTTAGTGCTTTTCTATAAAGTAAAGTTACCTGGTTAAGGATAGAACTGGGAAAAGTGATAAGATATGACTGTATACCATGAGGTGGCATGAAAGGTGTCCTCATGGGACCCACAAGGTGCCATATGGAATTATTACAGGAAAAGAAGAATAGTTAAGGACATATGTCATGAGATTAGAAAAAGGAGAAAAGGTAAAAAGGACACGTGGCACAATCTCTGCTGCTCATTCCAAGAAAAGACTCTAGAATTCTCTGGAGAGGCTGAGTCAGCTGGTGAGGTGTCCCAAGGGCCCCACCAATTATGCCACATACCCCCTAAGGTATCCCCTAAGGTGTCCTTGGATGATGTTATGTTGGTGAATCATTAAGGAGGATGATGTCATCGTGATGATGCAGGCAAAGCTTCTTAAGGAAGCTAAGCAATCTAGACCATTGATCACGATTCGATCTGAGCCATTCATTCCAACTCCACTCACCTATAAATAGGCCATCCCTCCCTCCAAGGAAGCCAAGGCCTAAAGCCAAGAAATAAGAGAAAGAAGAGAGAAAGGACGGAAGAGAAAGAAAAGAAGGAGTTCTGGCAGAGCCAGGAGCAGTCCAAGGAGCTTAAGGATTGGGCAGAGCTTAGAAATAAGGTAAGTAATTTATCTAGTCCCTATTCTAATAAATTAGAGGATTGCTCTTAATAGTTATAATAGTGAAATATCTCTATTAATAAAGGTATCTAAAGGTAGAAAGAAAGCCAGGGGAATGTCAGATTAAGAATATTACCCCTAGATAAGCATGAGTTAAGTAGAGCTATACTGGATAATAATAAAGATATTATTATGCTATGTATAAGCTCTGACTTATGAAAAGAAGAGACCTTAGAGACAAGGCTAAGAGTTTGAAGGAAAGGCTACACGCTAGGTAGTTAACTTACCTACTTGTATGCTTATACTGCTTGGATATTTTATGTGATGTTTACTTATTTTGATAATATGAAGTATGTATGGTTAAGTAATGCTCTGTTTCTTTTTATGCTATGGCCATATGTTATAATTAGGGGACATGGAAGCATGTAAGTTATCATGATGCAAGCATGTTCATTAAGTACACACATAGTAACATCAAGCATATAGTTGCATACATTGTATGGTTTCCGTTTGCTACTGAGATTTTCCCAAAAATCTCATCCCCTTCCATATAATGCCATTCCCACAGGTATGTTAGAAGAGGAATAAAGAAGCAAGAAGAGAAGCTGGGGATTGGATAGTGCAAATGTTAAGACCAAAATGCTGAAATTAGGGAAAAACGTAGGATCAACAGTAAACTTCATATGTTTTCTGACATTGAACTGGTTAAGGCGTGGTCAACAAGTTATTTTTCCCTGAATGATCATTAAGTTAGCTTTATGTAGGAATTTGAACCACTCCATTTCAATTTTTCTAGAATTAGTTATGATTTTTTGAAGTCATGTCACTCCTCTGGAATTTACATAGTGAATAGTACTCACTAAGAGTAAAAATCCAGATTAAGTAATTTGACTTCAATAGCCTTAAAAGTTGGTCCATATGCTACCGTTTAGTCCCTAAGACGTAAGAAAATGAGGATGTTTCACTATGCATATAAGTAATTAGTTTACTTTACACTTTACATATTTACATTACCCTTCATCTCTTTTTACATTCTTTTATAGGAAATTATAAACTGCACATACTTCTGTATACGGATGTGCCACCCTTGAATATCAGTTGGCAAAACTTTTGCCAAATACTCGCTTAGCTCTATATGCCATGTAGGTGTATATAGCAGTACTTGACTCACTGCCATCTCATGCCAGTCTGCTAGAGCATAAAATTGATTTAGGTTAAGGCCCTCAACTGTGTATCTGTTTATCATCCTTGTCATATCCTTACTTTTAACCTCAATTATACTTGATTAGAATTGATTGGAACCAATTACATGATCATTTGCTTTGAAAACATCCATTTCCAAAAGATTTGCTCTCGGGTACTGTTCACTTTTACTGTTCATTTGGTAATTCCAGAACATATACCCTACTTTGAAAATTCATAATTAATTGTAGAAAAATTGAAATAACATGGTTCTAATTTCTAATGAAATGTCTTTCACATATATTTGAGGGAAAAATATGAAACTGAGGTTTTCTTGTCCCAATGAAATCAGTTTAATCGTTGAAAATCACTGTTCATTTGGTAAAATCTGGAAGTTCCAGTTTCTTTGCTTAAATTCAAAAATTCATTTCTCTTTGGTTACTTATCCAAATAAACTGTGTTACCTATGGATTTGAAGCTTTAGACGTTATCTTTCAGCTCATAAAATTTGGTAGAAAAACGCATTCATTTGGTATATGAAATCTTTGTGTAACCGTCACTGCCTCTCAGCACTCGTTTTACTCAATTCCAGATCTTACTTCCAAATTTGGAAAATCATAACAATTCAGATACTTATCCAAATGAGGCGTTCTTGGTGTTCATTTAAATCTCTGTGTCTTAAATTTAAGCAGGCCCAGTTTCATATTAAAACTCGTTGATTTAGATGCCAAAAACATTGTCAAATCACCACGGCCTCAAAACAGGACTAGAGAAACATACACCATGCATACTAGCATATCATCCCATAGTGTCATGAAGTCATGTAGCTTATTATACAAACTTATTCATCAACATTTACTCTCCTCCCTTGAAAAGATCCAGCACCTAAAACATAGTTATGCATGTGGAAGGAATGAGATTTCATGGAAATCCCAATAGCAAGTTACACAAACTATAATATCATGCATGGATAATTGTATGCTTAACATGTTATCATGAGATGGGAGCTATTTCATAATGGTACATAAGCAAACTCTAACATGCATATTGTCATGACATAACTTGCAAGGAGTTGCAATCATTCATACTTCATTATAAGATGATGACATAAGCTCAAGCTCAACCAAACACCATAATCAACAAGCAAGCAAAACAATTAAACAAACATGAGTTATAGTTAGGTATCCTTGCTACCTCTTAGCTATCTTGGTCAAGACCTTCTTGGGATGATTTCCTTCCTTCACAAATGTCAAAACCTACCCATTACAAAATAATATCAAGTTACAATTCAACTTGAAACCAAATCTAAGACTAGGTTTTCACTAGCTCCCTTTCTTTCTCTACTTTATGTTTCCTACTTCCATCTTTTCAAAATAAATTCTCATGGTTAATTTCCACATATTTTTCATGTAGGATCCAAATATGAAATCAGAATTTCCAAAATCAAAACATATCAATGCTACAGTGCCAAACCGAAATGCATGCTCTTGTTTTCCAAAAATTCTCATTTTGATTCCAATGCTTCCAATACTTGTTCTCCTACTTTATCCCCACACAACTTTCCATTTTAAACTCATCGGAAGCATCAAAATCATGAAATTCCATCATATGAACAGTACCACGTATAGTACCAGCAAGAACACAAAACCCTAAATCCAAACATACTTGAATTCACAAGCTTATACCACTTGATTCTAGCTTGTTTAAACTTGTCTAAACTATCCATAACATAAAACTCATATTTTAACCACATATGAGCAGCACTTCCAGCAACAACCATAAGGGAAATATAGCATGAAAACCCTTAAAACCATGAGCTAACTTGCTAGAACAAAGCTCAAGATCAAGTGAGATGATTACCTTGCTTGTTACTTCACTTTGGTTGCTTCTTTCTTGGTTGAATGGAAATTTTGCAAGAGTTTCCCTATGGTTCACCATGCATGCCGAAGTATTCTGAATAGGGGGGTATTTATAGAGAAATTTGGGTTGAAATGGATGGCCAAGATTGATTTAGTTACTATTTGATCTAAAGGCTCACATTTAATCTTGGATTTTACTTTTTCTAAAAAGAATAATTATTACATCATGTGGGACAGCTCATGGGACACCTAAGAGGGTAAGGTGGCATGCTTCCCATGTCAAGAAGGTTCTGGAAAAATTCCAGTCCAATCCGGTACCGATCGGAGCCGTTTCACAACAACCGGACTGTTTTCTGTTCTGAATTTTTTTTATAATATACCAGGATATGTATTATGTCCTGTAAATCAATATATAGGCTTCTCATATCATTGAAAATGATATATTTAATATTTATCTGTCATCCATTCGTTGAAAAATAACCAAAATACTCTTAGTGTCCTTTCCTGCGCTGTACTAACCCTAAGGGCAAAATCGTCATTTCATACCTCTTTACACTGCCTCAGGGCATATATTGACTCTATATAATCATATTTATACTATGTCCCACATTTTTGGCCTATCCATAATGACCAAAATGACCTCCATCCATCACTGGTACAGTATAGGCATCTAGGGGCATTTTCGTAATTTTGCACTTTTCCTGGACTGCTCTGGCCTGTGGCCCATATAACTGTCCAGTCACCTTAATGGGCTCACGATGGTGTCATTTGGGCCCTATTATGGGCTTATTGCCTATATTGCCTTTATGGCCCAATTCACTGTACAACTCTCCCGATAATATTTATCGGGTATTTTATTTCACTGTAAAATCCAGTATGGCTTCTACAGGATTCCTTTTCTAATTCTGTCAATTTTATAAATTCATATATTAAATATATGAATTTTCTATAAAGTCTCATCTAATTATGAGATCTCAAAAATACTGCAATAATTTCTTCTGACTTCAGGAATTTATATCAATTAATCGGGACCTCAAATCAAAATTCTGTGTTTCGTTAAACTGACCGGAATATTTTTGTCTATCTACTAGTAAAATTTAGGTCTGATATGATTCTAGGCATTTTTGGCCTGTTTTGGCTCAACTTTTCCATATTTACATTTAGGTCCCTTAACTTTTGAATAATTGCACTTTAGTCCCTGAACTTTTCATTAATTGCATTTAGGTCCCTCCTTTTTCTTTTACTTTCACTTTTCACCTTCAAACTTTTAAATTTTCATTTTGGTCCCTATTCTTTCCTTAGTTATTAATCCTTCCCTTTCCTTTCACAATCTGATACAATTTATTCCAAGAATCTTATATCCATTGCAGATAAACTGTACAGGTATTTCAGGTCAAAAAAATTGGGGATATGACAATCCTTATATGGCATTGAGGAATTGTAGGAAAACTAACTGCTCTTGATTTCTAATTCTATCGATCCCCTAACATAAACTGAGTAATTCACTTTCCACAGCTTTCTTAAGACTGATACAATTAGCATTATTTGTCTTTAACAAAGAATGCTAGGGTTGACTAGGACCAGGAACATCACACTAATCTTTCTCTATAAAGTCACATATTCCTGGACTTTGGGAATGGACAGTAACTGTCATAAACTCTAACTGGATGTCTGAATTAGGGGACTATGATATATTACTCAGAACAACTCTATCCTCAAACTCTGGTAGAGGAGGAATAATATCTGGTCTACCCATAATCTAGTACTAGCACTCAGCTTCCTCAGTCATAATCTGTCCTCTCATTGGAGGAATATAGCTTATATCAAGGTTAGAGGGCACTCCAACAAACTCATATTGTGTAGAGTTACTAGATTCAATATCATACAACTTCAGGCTGAATCTCTGTATGACCTCCAGACTGTAGGTTTGAGCCTACAAAAACATCTATAGGACATTCTACCGTAGACTTTCCTGACCTATACAATCATCTGAACTCTCTTCATTATCTGAAAGATGATTAGAGTCTAGATGTACATTATCCTCGTATATCACTACGGGCTAGGGGTAACCTTTATTAACTGAAGCCTCTGACTTAACCTTATGAAATCCCATATCTACTCCTGCAATATTTCCTTAATTAAGCAATGCTAACTATCTCAATACATACCCTAACTTAACAAAGTACTTATTATTTAGAGTTAGGGTCTAGAACTATCTTAAATAATGCCAAAAACTTCTGCTATGATACCAAAATATAACATCCTTACTTTTATACATCTTAGGGACCATCCAGTAGCATTTAGAATCACTTACAAGACCTTGGAAGTCCATTAGCCAAATCTAGAATTTTACTCTTTCTTGGGTTACTGTTCATATGGTATTCCAGATTACACAATG
Source organism: Leucaena leucocephala (assembly GCA_037074615.1). Classification (NCBI taxonomy): domain Eukaryota; kingdom Viridiplantae; phylum Streptophyta; class Magnoliopsida; order Fabales; family Fabaceae; genus Leucaena; species Leucaena leucocephala. The sequence continues at coordinate 6,899,424 of CM073527.1, forward strand.
AACTTCGAATATTCATAATTAATTATAGAAAAATCAAAATGAAGTGGTTCAAAAATCTACGTGAAGATAACATCTTGAAATTTAAGGAAAAAATAATTTCCAGATAAAATGACTCATCAATTAATACAGTTTATTCGCCAAAGATTACTATTCATTTGGTCAAAAATTCTGGAAATAGATTCTAGTCCATAACTTTAGAAAATTAGTTCTCTTTGTAAAGACATCAAAATAAGGCCTTCTTGGTGTCAAAACAAATCTTGGCATGTCATATAAATGTCTATAAAATTTCATACATTTATTCTATCATTTACTATTTTTCCTAACATCATGACCATCACTACTTACATTGGTCATACAACAACATTACACATTTACATAACATATATACCATCCAATCCCTAGCTTTTCTTCATTCTTCATCATCCTCTTTCATTATTCAAAAACCTGTGGGATTGGGTTTATATAAAAAGGAATAAGATTTCTGGGGAAATCTCAGTAGCAAACATTACTAAACAATACATACATTAATGTAGATACTTGTGGTTGCTTATGAAAGTGTTAACATTGTGTAATATGCATGCTTCCATGCAACATATGAAATACAATTGGCCAAAGTAATCATAGAAATAGAGCTTCATACATAAGCACATATGCAACACAATTCAACAAAGTCATAGCACATTCAAGCATAACATTCAATGCATACAAGTTTAGGATAAGTTTACTACCTCATATACTTGATTTCTTTCACTTTATATTGCTTCTTTCTTCTCATTTCTCTTGGATATGTGGATACCTCTTTTGGAGCATATCAATCAATCCCTAACATCACATAATCATTCATCCATCATCATCTAATTTCCTTGAGCATTAAACTTACTTTAACTAATATAACTTTCTCTTGAACATTAAGCTCACTTATTTTCCTTAATCTTAACTAATGGACTTGACATTTGAATCAATTGATGCGTTGAATTTACCCTACACAATTTCATCTTTTGAATCCATATATGAGCTTAGAATAATGAAATTCTAGCTCCTTCATGGCCTGCTATAAAAAACTGAACATATGCATACAATTCTTTCAAAAATTCTCACTTTGATTCTAACGCTTCCCATACATGTTTCTCCACTTTACCCCACACAAATTTTCATTTTAAAACTATTGGAGGAATCAAAATCATAAAATTCCAATCACTGTTCATGCGAGTGAACAGTAACCATGAAGAATTTCAAAAACTACAATCTTAGAATTTCAATGTTTCCAAGGTTCAAAACCTTTCCAACCCTACACAAAATCATCATATAAACTCAATGGAAGCATTAAATCATTAAAATTCCATTTTCTTCCCTCATGAGTAGTGCAGACTAAACAGGTTCACCCATGGCAAAGTCAAGAATATCAACTCGATTCAACAACCAATCACTTAACCAGCTTGTTTAAGCTTCAATCATATGTCTCTAACTTTAATTTCTTATTTTCCCTTTCATCTAAGGTTTTTGGCCAGCACAACACGTTTAAATATAACTCAACTTTCTTTCATGAAAACCCTAAGTCCAAGCTCCCAAATCAAAGGAAAATAAGCTAGGATAGATTACTTATCTTTAATCTCTAGCTTGCTTGAACTTTAGTACCTTGAATCTCCTTTGTCTTGGCTTGAGTTTCCATTTTGCAAGAGTTTCCCCTATGTTCCATGGCTCACGGTTTGGATGCAGATTTGAGGGGGTATTTATAGAAAAAATCATGGAAAATCAATGGTCAAGATTACTTTGTGCACTATTTGATCTAAAGGTCCACATTTAATCTTGGATTTAACTTTTTCCAAAAGGAATAATTATGACATCATAGAGGACAGCTCAAGGGACACCTCATGGGGGTATGTGGAAAAATTATCATGTAAGGAAGCTTCTAGAAAAATTCTAGTCCAATCTAGTACCGATCGGAGCAGTTTCACCAAAAATCGGACTATTTTCTGTTCCTAATTTTTATAATTTACCAGGATATGTATTCTGTCCTAAAAATCAATGTCTAGGCTTCTCATACCATTGACATACTTGTACTGGGCCAATACTTAATTATAGATCCTTTAGAAAATGACCAAAATACCTTGGTGTCCTTTCTTGCACTATGTTGACCCTAAGGGTAAAATCGTCTTTTCACCCTTCTTTGTACTGCCTCAGGGCCTATACTGGCTCTAAATAATCATACTTAGGCTATATCCCACGTTTTTAGCCTATCCCACCAAAATGCCCTACATCCATCTCTGGTACAATCTGGGCATCCAGCGGCATTTTCATAATTTTATACTTTTTCTGGACACTGGCCCATTCTACTAATAAACTGGTACCCTGGGTTTTGGGACCTCCTTGGCATCATCATGGGCCCATATATGAGGTCATCTGATCTCAATATATCCAGGCTTACATACCGATAAGTTCCATTATCATATCACGGGTGTTATCAAACTCCCGTCAAAATTCACTAATATGTGAATAACTTTCTATACATAACTTCTTTCGGGGTTCTGTCAGATCCATGACATCTAACACTATAGGGCACACTTTCCTGTAATTCCCCCACTTATATATGAAGTCCATGAAATCTGATAAAATTTCAGATAACTTTCAAATGATCAGATAAATATATGTTGTCTGGAGCCCTAATAAAATTTCTGTATCATGCTAGATTAACTAGCATATCTTCCTCTATTTACTGATGGAATATGGGACTGAAATACTTCCAGGCAGTTCTAACCCTTTTTGAGTTGACCTTTCCATAATTACAATTTTGCCCTTGAACTTTTTACTCAATTACATTTAAGTCCCTTAACTTTTGGAAATTACCACTTTTTGCCTAACTTTTGTTTCTATTTTAACTTTTGGCCTTTAAATTTTTCTAATTTTCATTTAGGTCCCTCTCTTCCTTCAAGACTCATTTAACCTCTATTATTTGTTCTGATCATCGTCATAATCCTTTCCAAATCTCTTTCCTCTATTAGTATTATACAGATAGGGAAAATTAGGATATGACAGTTAGTATATATGTTGTGTGAGTAATTGTTATATGTAATATTGCTATATGACAAATATAAGTAGTGATGGTCATGATGTAATGAAAAATAGTAAATGATGGACTAAATGTATGAAAATTTATAGAAATTTATTTAACATGTCCAACTTTGTTTTGACACCAAAAACACCTTATTTTGATATCTGTACAAAGAGAACAAAATTTTCAAAGTTAGGGACCAGAATCTATTTTTAGGATATTTGACCAAATAAACAGTAATCTTTGACGATTAAACTGTATTAATTGACTAAGCATTTGATGTGGAAATTATTTTTCCCTTGAGTTTTGAACCACTTTATTTTGAGTTTTCTATAATTAATTATGATTTTTTGAAGTTCATCACTTAATATGAAAATACCCTATGAACAATACCTCTAGAAGAGTAAAATTCCAGACTTATCTATGGACTTCAAATGTCTTGTAAGTGGTTCTAAATGCTACTGAATGGTCCCTAAGACATATGAAAGTAAGGATATTTTATTTTGTTATTAGAGCAGAAGTTTCTAGCATAATATAAGATAGTTCTGAGACCCTAACTATAAATAGTAAGTACTTTGTTATGTTAGGGTACTGATTGGGATAGTTAGTATTGCTTATTTAAGCAAATATTGTAGAAATAGATATGATATTTTATAAAGTTAAATCAGAGCCTTTAATTAATAAGGGAGACCCTCAGCCAGTAATGATATATGAAGATGATGTCATCAAGACTATGATCCTCCTTCAGATAGTAAAGAGAGTTCAAATAGTAGTATAGAGGATCAATCAAGGAGGTCTACAGTAGAATATGTGGAGATTCAGCCTAATATTGGGCATGCACTAGATGATATTACACTAGATGATGCTGAGTCTAGTGACTCTGTATAGTATGAGTTTGTGGGAGTGCCCTCTAACCCTGATGTAAGCTCTATTCCTCTTATGAGAGGACAGATTATAGTTGAGGAAGCTGAGTACTGGTATTGGATTAAATGTAGACTAGATAGTATTCCTCCTTTACCAGAGTTTTAGGATATATTTGATATGAGTAATATACAATAGTCATTTAATCTAGAGATCTAGTCAGAGTCTATGATAGTACCTTTCCATTATCAAAGTCCAGGAATATGTGACTTTATAAAGAAAGATCAGTATGATGTTCCTGGCCTTAGTCAACCCCAGCCTTCTTTGCTGAAGACAGATAATGTTGACTATATCAATCTCAAGAAAGCTGTGGAGAGTGAACTACTTAGTCTAGGTAAAGGGATGGATAGAAGTATAGATCAAGAGAAGTTAATTTATCTGCAGTTCCTCAATGCCATAGCAGAGATATAAACAAATATATAGTAGAGGGCATTGACTATACTTGTTTATATAGTAGAGATATAAACAAGTATAGATCAAGAGGGCATTGGGAAAAGTGATCTGGAATCATGAGGTGGCATAAAAGGGACCCACAAGGTGCCACATGGCATGATTTTAGGAAAATAAGAAAAGCTAAGGCACATGGTAGGATTCTAGGAAAAGAAGAAAAAGCAAAAGGACACGTGGCACAATCTCACCCTTTCATTCCAGGAAAAGACTATAAAATTCTCTAGAAGTACTGGGTCAGCTGGTTAGGTGTCCCAAAGGCCCAAACTTTGTGCCACCTTGCATGTGAGGTGTCCCATGGATAATGTCATGTTGATGAGTCATTGAAGAGGGTGATGTCATCGTGATGATGCAGGCAAAGCTTCTTGAGAAAGCTAAGCAATCTGAGCCATTTATTGCGATTCAATCTGAGCCATCCATTCCACCTCCTCTCAACCATAAATAGCCCACCCCTCCTTCCATTCTATTCATGACCAAGCATGGCAAAAAAAGAGAAAGAAGAGAGAAAAGAGAAAGAGAGAAAGAAAGGAATGAAGAGAAAGAAATGAGGAGTTCTGGTGGAGTTAGGAGCAGTCCAAGGAGCTTAGGGACTTGGCAGAGCTTAGGAATAAGGTAAGTTATTCTAGTCCCTACTCTAATAAATTAGAGGATTGTTCTTAATGGTTAGAATAGAGAAATATATCTCTTGATAATGTTAGCCGTAGATAGAAAGAAAGTTAGGGGATTGTTAGACTAAGGATATTACCCCAAGTTAAGCATGAGCTAAGTAGAGCTATACTAGATAATAATAAAGATATTATTATGCTATGTATAGGATCTGACCTATGAAAAGAAAGAACCTTAGAGACAAGGCTAAGAGCTAGAAGAAAAGGCTATACACCAGGTAATAAACTTATCCTAAACTTGTATGCATTGAATGTTATGCTTGATTGTGCTATAGCTTTGTTGAATTGTGTTGCATATGTGCTTATGTTTGAAGCTCTATTTCTATGACTACTTTGGCCAATTGTATTTCATATGTAATATGGAAGCATGCGCATTACACGATGTTAACACTTTCACAAGCAAGCACGGGTATTTACATTAATGCATGTATTGTTTAGTACTGTTTACTACTAAGATTTTCCCATAAATCTCATCCCCTTCCATGTAATCTCAATCCCATAGGCATGTTAGAAGAGGATTGAAGAAGTATAGAGAGAAGCTAGAGATTGGATACTACAAATATTATGTAAAGTTGGGATCAAAATGCTAAAATCAGGGAAAAACTCAGGATGAATAGTAAAATTTGGATGTTTACTGACATTGACTGAGTCAAGGCATGTTTAACAAGTTATTTTTCCCTGAAAGACCATTAAGTTAGCTTTGTGTAGAAATTTGAACCACTTCATTTAGATTTTTCTAAAATTAGTTATGATTTTTCGAAGTCAGATTACTCCTCTGGAATTTACACAGTGAACAGTACTCGAGAGACCAAAATTCCAGATTGTATAATTGACTTCAATGACCTTAAAAGTGGTTCTAGATGCTATCATTTGGTCCCTAAGACGTAAGAAAAGAAGGATGTTACACCCCGAATATATAGTGGACATGTATGTAATGCATGTACAAATGTTATAGTGATATGAAAAATGAGTTTTGATGTGATATAATAAAATGATAGTTGATTCAACTTTTATAAGAATATGTTCCCTATTTAATGTGATTATGATAGATAGATATGAATGAGTTTCAATTGACTCAAGTTCAAGAAAGTTAAGAATAAGAATGGGTCATTGCTAGAATAAAGACTGGACAACCATCATTAGAAGAGAACATTCAAAGAAAGTTATGTCAAGGTCGAGACTAGAAGGTGTTTAAGTCGCAACTAGTAGTCACAGAGAAGTGAAGTTGCGACAAGTTAATACAAGAGTCATAACGAATATTCACATAGGTGTCTTAGTTGTAATAAGTAAAAACTATTGGATGCGATAGGAAGTTCCAGAGCTATCAGGTCGCAATGAGTCAAGTCATAGGACGCGACTAATATATAAGTAGATCATGTCGTGACAGAAGATGATTTATGGTCACAACTGAAGAATACAGATCTATTAAGTCGTGACGAGTAAGTTGAGATGGTAGCGACTAAAGTTTATAGAGAATATGAGTCACGACTATCCAGTATTTAGGTCACGCCTAGAATGCATAGAGACTTGATAATAAGAATAAAGATGTTAGCCTTACTGAAATTTATCAGTTAGAGGTATAGCTCAGCGTTCAGGCAAGCTAAGATATACAATGCATTGAGATATAAAAGATCAGTTTAAGAAAATGTTCAAAAATATATCCTTTGTATGATAACTAGGAGTTAATCTATGTTACAAAAGATTTATTCAATTAGTCTTTACTGAATAGAATAATAAGAAGCTAGAATGAGACTTGACTAAGAATGAGCCTAATATATGGCTTAAGGTTAAAGATATAATGGTTAATAGATAAAAAGTTAAAGTTCCTAAAATAGAGGGATACCATCATGAAGAGACAATAACATAGCAGACCTAGGGTAGAGCACCCTAGAGAACATAAGTAATAGTGCTAGATGATGAATGAGATCCAAGTGACTTAAGTTAGTCAGGATCAAGAAAGGAACCATAGTCTAGTCCAGAGCAAACTGATACTAACAGACAGAAAGAGTTAAGAGATAGTAGAGAGATACAGAAGTTACTCTATAAAGATGGAGATTTATCGGCTTACCTAAGAAGTGTTTCCCAAATAGTTTGCGAGAAGCATTCCTCTCAATTTAGATAGAGATGAGCGTGAGGCTAAGGGTTTAAGTAGGGAAAGAGAAACCCTTTGATGAATACTTAGTCAAGTTCATCCACATGAATAGTGAGAGTTGAATGACTAAGTTAGTTCACAGATTGAATTCCATGTTTCAAAGAAAGAGTTTTTCTTAGGTAATTGTAGAAGTTCAACAGAGCGATAGATGTACGTGAGATAAGAAAAAAAGTTTATAATGTTTAAAGAAAGAAAGGTAACCACAGTTTCCAAGATAAAGTGACTCCCCTATTCCCTATGCAAGAAAGAGTAAATAAGGGTTGAATCTATACCCTAGTAAGAGGGTAACATGGTAGCCTAAGTGAAGCAAGTAAATGACTCAGGTTCCTGAATGAATGATCAGGACCTGGTAGTTAAGGTAATAAAGGGACATAATGCTTTAAAAGATTACCTAATTAATTGTTTAATTGCAGTGTGCGTATAAGGGATAGTTGAGCAAATTATGTAATAATGATATGGCTTATGTTGCCATAAGTTATGATAAATAGTTGCATCTCCTTACAGTTGTCATATGATGACATGCATGTTAGAGAATGCTTAAATGATTGCATCTCCTTGCATATTATGCATGTTAGAGTATGCTATAATGAATGAACACTTTCCTTTTGCATTACATGCAGGGTAGAGTAGATATGATGAGAAACTTTTGAAAAATTTATTGCTCCCATGCCATACAACATGCAATTAGATAATTTAACTTGGTAATGATAAAGCAATAAAAAATCAATAAATGAGATTAAAGATAAATGCTAGTGGCAAATCTATAGATATATGATTATAGTACTCAGGACATATCCCTTTAATAGGGATAAGTACATGAATGATGTACCATGAACATGAAATGAAATGAGATGCAGTTATGAAAAATGATGAGCTCTGAGAGGGAGCAACGTCTATGCAATAGAAGTTAACGTTCTCGCAATAGAGCTAGATTGCTCTTGCAGTTGAATCAGATTGCTCTTGAGATAGAGTCAAGAGAATGGACAGTATAACTCATGTGGAGTAATGTCTATTAGATGAGATGAATATATTATGACAAATATATACATTGTAGAGCCTGCATAGCTCTCTGCAATGCTAAATGTAGTAAAGTTATAGAAGATGAGAATGATATGAGAAATTCCTGAGTCATAGAGGAAATGAGTAAAGTCCTGATAATAATATTAGTTTCTGTGATAATTTTTTGAGGAATTATCTATTGAGTTAACAACTATATGGAAGTGGCTAACCTTGTAACTTTGTCTGTTGGTTTAGTTCTTCCAGAGATGAGAATATAGTACAATGGAATCACAGTAGATTCTGGAGGATTACAGTTAGATCCTATCATGGCTCACAGAAAATAAAATTCAAGGGTCGCAGTTAGATCTTGAAGAGGTTTACAGTTGATCACAGTAGATACCAAGGGTCATAGTAGACTTAGCCTAGAGAAAGAAAGTATTGAGCCATAAGTACAATACTTCTTTGGAAGGATGAATACCAAGGAAAAGGTTAAGGTAGAAAAGCCTCACAAGTTGGTTAACTCACAACAAAAAGAGTACCCATGATGTTAATTTCATATAGCCTTATTACTATTATAGATTGAACTCATAATCTTCTTACACACAACAGGAACTACGTGATCAAAATGGAAATTGTTAATCCTGAGTACTAAGGATTTATGAGAATATCTCATAAGATATGAGAAGGGGTCAAATAAAAATAAAGAGATCCCTATGATAAGATTACAGAGAATAAGAATGAAAGACAAATAGATCCTCCATATGAGGATAAAGAGATTAGAAGAGCAGATAGACCCAAGAGAGACAGTATGAGAAGGGTCTAAGATAGTAAAGCACCAGGTTTGGAGCCTGTTAGCACCAGAGCTTCAAAATTTTATCTGCACTTTTCAGTTAATTGTGCTCAGGCAAGAGTAGCCCAATGATGGGTGACCCCTGGGAAGTGATGAAAAAGGTGTAAATGCCATAGATATTTGGCATATAGGTACAGAGTTATATAAAATGATAAAAAAAGCTATGAAAATTTATAAAGGGTTATGAATGGTCAAAGACTAGAACCCTTATGTCAAGTCCAAATAAAATGGATTTGAAAGGAAATATTTAGAAAGAGTTTTCTCAAAAGCTAGCACAGTTATAAGTTAGAGAGAATGTTTGACTTATGGTATCTCAAGATAAGTCATGAAAAGTTGAGATTGACCATGATATAGCCAGATTTGGTCAGATATGCCATGATATGACATGAAAAATATGTAATAAGATACGTTATGAGAAATATGTAATGTGATACATAATGAGAAATATGTATCAATAAGTACAATACGAAGTGGTTTTATAGCTAGCTTTATAAACAGATAGAGAGGCTCCCTTTTTTTAAAGGAATAAGATGTTTAAATATTATGTTACGATAAAATATCAAGTGAGAGCTTTCACTCATTGCATGAAATGTTAGGCATTATGTTATGTTTGTAAGATATGCTAAAGCTCTAAGTGTTAGAACAGTGCAGTGTTAGAGCAGTGCAAGCTTCATGTGATAGAGTTATGCAAGCTCTGAGTGTTAGAGCTGTGCATATTAAGAAAATGAATGCTTGAGCTCTGATATTAGAACTTTGCATTCATAGACAGGTATGTAGTCCTGCAACATGTTGCATAGGTATTATGCATTTAGAGTATGTGCTCCTATGTGCTTCTACCTAGCAGTAAAGTAAAGAAAGAAAGAATAATGACATAAGTCCTTTCTCTATATTATAATGAGTTATTAAAGATGATAAGAAGAAAAGAAGTACGATGATACAAAAATGAGATATAAAGCTTTGCGGATGCTAAGAAAATTCTGCTAGATACTCAAAGAAATAATAAGAGTTACGTGTTAAAGGTATGATGAGTAGTTGATGTAAACTCCATAATACAACAGTGTTTAAGAGAGTTTTATATGAAAGAAATGGACACTACTCATGTTATGTCCTTATTTTTAACCTTAATTATACTCACTTGAAAATCATTGGAACCAATTACACAACCTTTTTCCTTAGAAACATGTATTTTCAAAGGAATTGCTCTCTGGTACTGTTCATGCTACTATTTATTTGGTAATTCTAGAACATGTACACTAATTTAAAAATTCATAATTAAATATAGAAAAATTGAAATAGGGTGGTTCAAATTTCTAATGAAATTTCTTTCATTATAATTTGAGAGGAAAATATAAAACTGAGGTTCCATTGTCCCAATAAAATCAATTTATTCATTGAAAAAAACTGTTCATTTGGTAAAATCTGTAAGTTCCAGTTTCTTTACCTTAACTTCAAAAATTCATTTCTCTTTCGTTACTTGTCCAAATGAACCGTGTTACCTATGAATTTAAATCTCTAAACATTTTATTTAAACTCATAAAATTTCATAGAAAAAATCATTCATTTACTATATGAAATTGACGTCCGAACGTTACTACCTCTAGTTGCTTACTTTATCTCTATTCTAGATTTTAACTCCAAATTAGAAAAATCATAATAAATTGAATACTTGTCCAATTGAGGCGTTCTTGGAATTTGTTTAAATATATGTATCTTAACTATAACCATACCAAATTTCAATTTCAAAATCATTGATTAAGGTACTGTACATATCGTCAGAAGGTCACTGCCTCAGAACACCAACACATGAACATACAATATACATTCCAGCATGTGCTTCCATAATGCCAAGGAACTCATTTGAATTATTATACAAGTTCATCTATCTACACTTACCCTCTTTCCTTGAGAAGTTCTAGCACCTATGACATGGTTATGAATATGAGAGGAATGAGATTTCACGGAAATCCCAATAGCAAGTCATGAGATGGGAGCTACTTCATAATGATACATAAGTAAACTCTAACATGCATATTATCATGACATAAGTTTCAAGGAGTTGCAATCATTCATATCTTATCATCAACATGATGGCATAATCTCAAGCTTAACCAAACACCATAATCAACAAGAAAAACACACAATCAAGCATACATGAAACTATAGTTAGGTATTCTTGATACCTCTTATCTATCCTTATCAAAGCCTTCTTGAGATGATTTCCTTCCTTCACAAATGTTAAAACCTAGCCATTACAAAGTAATATCAAGTTACAACTCAACTTGAAAACAAATCCAAGACTAGGTTTTCACTAACTTCCATTCTTTCTCTATTTTAGGTTTCATACTTCCATCTTTCCAAAATAAATTCTCATAGTTCATTTCCACATAATTTTTTATGTAGAATCCAAATATGAAGCAAGAATTTCCAAAATCAAATCATGTCATAAGCTGTTGTGCCAAACTAAAGCAAACCCTTGATTTTCCAAAAATTCACATTTTGATTCCAATGCTTCCAATACTTGTTCTCCTACTTTATCACCACACAATTTTCCATTTTAAACTCATTGGAAGCATCAAAATCATGAAATTCCAACTTATGAATAGTGACATGTACAGTAGCAGCCATGAACATAAACTTCCATTTACTTGTATACTTGAATTCCCAAGCTTATACCACTTGATTCTAGATTGCTTAAGCTTATCTAAACTATCCATAACATAAAACTCATATTCTAACCATATATGGGAAATACTTACAGCAGAAACCACAAGGGAAATATAGCACCAAAACCCCTTAAAATCAAGAGCTACCTTGCTAGAATTAAGCTCAAGAACAAGGGAGATGATTACCTTGCTTGTTGCTTCTAGTTATGTGCTTCTTTCCTGGTTGGAATGAAAATTTGTAAGAGTTTCCCTATGGTTCCCATTTCTGCCGAATTAGGTCTGAAATGAGTGGGTATTTATAGAAAAATTTGAGTGGAAATGGATGGCCAAGATTGATTTAGTTACTATTTAATCTAATGGTCCATATTTATTCTTGAACCAAACTTACCGTAGAAGCCTCCCACTTAATGCCATGCATGACATCACACAAGGCCATGTTTGACTAGAAAAAGTTAAATATACTGATAGAAAAAATTTTAGTCCAGTCCAGTACCAATCGGATTTCACAAAAACCAGACTATTTTCTGTTCCTAATTTTTATAATATTATAGAATATGTATTCTATCCTGGAAATCAATGTCTAGGTTTCTCATACCATTGACATTGTCATATTGAATATTTATCTGCCATCTATCCCTTAGAAAATGACAAAAATACCCTTGGTGTCCTTTCATGCACTATATTAACTCTAAGGGCATAATTATTATTTCACCCCTCTTTGTACTGCCTTAGAGCATATATTGGCTCTAAATAATCATCTTTATACCATGTGGGATGTTTCTAGCCTATCCAGAATGATCAAAATGCCCTCCATCTATCTCTAGTATAAGCTAGTTATCTAAGCTCATTTTCGTAATTTCGCACTTTTCCTGGACTACTCTGGACTCTGGTTCCTAACTGTCTAGTCACCTTATTGGTCCTATTGTGGTGCCATTTGGGCCTTAGTATGGGCTCATTGCCTTTATGGCACAATTCCCAAAGAATCTCTCCCGATCGTATTTATCGAGTATTTTATTCCATTGTAAAATCCTGTGAGAATTCTACAGGATTCCTTTTCTGACTCTGTTAATTTTATAAATTATTATATTAAATATAGGAATTTACTGTAAGGTTTCATCTAATTCTAAAGTTTAAAAAATACTATAATGATTCCTTCTGACTTTAGGAATTTATACAAATTAATCGGGACCTCAAATCAAAATTATGTATTTCTTAAACTGATCGGAATAATTTTGTCTATCTACTGGTAAAATTTGGGACTAATATGATTCTTGGCATTTTTGAGCCTTTTTCAGTTTAACTTTCTCATAATTACATTTAGGCCCCTAACTTTTTGCTTAATTACATTTAGGTCCTTAGACTTTTAAAAATTACCACTTTTGGCCCAACTTTTGTTTCTACTTTAACTTTTGGCCTCCTTCTAATTTTTGTTTAAGTCCCTCTTTTCCTTCAAGACTCATTTAACCTTTATTATTTCTTCTGATCATCATGATAATCCTTTCCAAACCTCTTTCCACTATCAGTATTATACAGATAGGGAAAAATTAGGATATGACAACTCTCAAGTGTAGTATAGTGAGAAGTCCATATGCAAATAGATGTATAGTAAGTAAGCAAGTAACAAAAAGAAGTAGAGTTCAACTTCGATTGAGTTGATTCAGAACAGAAGAATAACCACAACAAAGATATGAAGATCTGCGGATGTGGAATGTACTCCACTAAGATGTCAAGATAGAAGATAAGAGATAAATACCCCAATCCGTAGTCATAAAAAAAGAAGGGATATTTATCCAAGATTGTTGACTGAGGTGTTAAGTAAATTTCGAGGACGAAATTTATTTTTAGGGGGTAAAAATGTCACGTCCTAATTTTTTTCTATCAGTATAATACTAGTAGTGGAAAGTGGTTTGTAAAGGATTGTGATGATGAATAGAAAGGAAAAATAATGATTAGACAAAGGTATAAAGAGGAGGGACTAAAACGAAAAGTTTAGAAGTTTTATGGTGCAAAGTGTAATTTCCAAAAGTTTAAGGGACAAATGGTAATTATTGAAAGTAGAGCCAAAAAAGGCCTAAAAATGCCCAAAATCATATTGGTCCAAAATATTTCCAATAAATAAAGAAAATTATTCTAATCAGCTTGACACAACACAGAATTTTGAAATCAAGTCCAAAAAAATTTATATTATTCTTTGAAAAAGGGAAAATTAATACAGTATTCTCTAAACCTTAAAATCAGATGAACTTTGGTAGTAAATTTCTATAATTATTAATGTAAGAATTTATGAAACTGACAGAGCTCAAAAAGGAGTTATGTAGAATTTATTATGAAATTTACAGTGTATTAAAACACCCGATAAATATGTTTCAGGGTAATTTCTTGGGAGTTTAGCCCATAAAGATAGTGGACTATGTAGAGGGCCCAAAATGGCATCTTATAGGCCCAATAATATTTTCATATAAGTATGTGGGCTAGGGAAAATAAAGACCAAGAAAAATATAAAATTACGAAAATGAACTGAATGTATGCCACTATGTTGTATCATTGAGTCAGAGTCAGACGAAGGGTATTTTGGTCATTTGACTAAGGTTAGATGGTCAAGGAGAATTCCCAAAATAGTTGACCAAGGTCAAGGAATACTCTGATGAGGTGTGAAAAGATGGTAATGCTCTTAAGATGTTAGAGTAAATAAAGAAGAACCAAGGGATATTTTGGTAAATTGCCAAGGGATCTGTAAGTTTAGGCCTAGTCCAAGAGTGTCAATGGTAGGAAGGATCCAGATACTGGATTTAAGGTTAGAAAGCATATTATGGAATCTTAGAAAAATTATTTTTATAAAACAGTATGGTTTTTGCCAGTACCGAATTAAGCTGGTACCGGATAAGATTGGAATTTTTCAAAAAACTTCTTCCCTTAGAAATTTTTCCATATGTCTTATTAAGTGTCCCTTGATGATGTCATGGATGATGTCATAATTAGCTTTTTTAGAAAAGTTAAATCCAAGATTAAATGTGAGCTATTAGATCAAATAGGATACAAAGTGATATTGGCCTTTGATTTTCCATGAGATATTTCTATAAATACCCCACATTTCAGCTTCAAAACCATGGAGCAAGAACTCTTGGAGAACCTCTTGCAAAATGAAAACTCAAGCCAAGAAAAAGAACATTCAAGGTACCAAAATTCAAGCAAGCTAGAAATTAAAGGTAAACAATCTATCCTATCTTATTTTCCTTTGATTTGGGAGCTTGAACATAGGATTTTAATGGAAGAAATTTGAGTTTTCTCTAAGATGTATATGCTGTCCAAAACCTTAGATGAAAGGAGAAAGAAGAAACTAAAGTTAGAGTTATATGATTGAAGCTTAAACAAGCTAGTTAGGTGATTGGTTGTTGAATCAAGTTGATATTCTTGACTTTTCCATGGTTGAATCATTTCGGTTTGCACTATTCATGATAGAAGGAGATGGAATTTCAATGATCTAATGATTCCATTGAATTCAAATGATGATCTTGTGTAGGATTGGATAGGTTTAGAACCTTAGAAGCATTAGAATTCCAAGTTATAGTTTTTAAAGTTCTTCTCTATTACTGTTCACTTGTATGAACAGTGATTGGAATTTCATGATTTTGGTGTTTCCAATGGTTTTAAAATGAAAAGTTTTGTGGGATAAAGTAGAGAAACAAGTATGGGAACCATTGGAATCAATATGAGAATTTTTGGAAGAATTATAAATATTTTTCAAATCTGTCCAAAACAGTGCAAAGGGCATGGAATTTCATGATTCTAATCTCATAAATGGATTCAAAATGTGGAATTATGTAGGTTAAAGTCAAGACATCAATTGGTTCAAAGGCCAAGTCAATTAGTAAAAATCAAAGGAAGTTATGTTAGTTAAAGTAAGTTTAATGTCTAAGGAAGTTAGATTGTAATGGATGAATGATTATGTGATGTTAGGATTTGATGGTAGACTCCAAGAAGGTAGCCGCACATCAAAGAGAAGTGAGAAGAAAGGAGCAAGATAAAGTGAAAGAAATCAAGTATATGAGGTAGTAAACTTATCCTAAACTTGTATGTATTAAATATTATGCTTGGTTGTGCTATGACTTTGTTGAATTGTGTTGCATATGTGGTTATTGTAACATCCTTATTTGCTTATGTCTTAGGGACCAAACGGTAGCATCTGGAACCACTTTTAAGGTCATTGAAGTCAAATTACTCAACCTGAAATTTTACTCTACCGAGTACTATTCACTGTGCAAATTCTAGAGGAGTGATCTGACTTTGAAAAATCATAACTAATTTTAGAAAAATTAAAATGAAGTGCTTCAAATTGATACACAAAGATAAATTAATGATATTTCTGGGAAAAATAATTTGTTGACCACACCTTGACCAAGTCAACATTGGGCAATGCTCAAAGCATACTGTTCATCTAGTGTCTTCCCCTGATTCTAGCATTTTTGGTCCTAACTTTGAAAAATCATATCTTAATGTATAGATATCCAAATGAGACATTCTATATATCAAATCCAAGCTTGGCATGTATACTATTTATTGGAAAAATATCATACATTTATTCAACCGTTTACTATTGTTAATTATAGCTCAAATATCACTGCCTTATCATGAGTTACTATTCACAGTGACAATTTCCAGCAATCAATATTACATACATCAATCACATATCAATCATACTAAACAATTATTAACTTGTCTTCATGCATCTTTATCTCCTCCATCTTGAGAAGACCTGTTGTAATTGGATTGATATGGAAGGGGTGAGATTTCTGGGGAAATCTCAGTAGCAAACGGAAACTATACCATGTATGCAACTATATGCTTGATGTTACTATGTGTGCACTTAATGATCATGCTTGCATAATGATAACTTACATGCTTCCATTTCCCTTAATTATAACATATAGCCATAGCATAAAAAGAAACAGAGCATTATTTAATCATATATGCTTCACATTATCAAAGTAAGTAACATCACATAAAACATGCAAGCAACATAAGCATACAAGTAGGTAAGTTTACTACCTGGCATGTAGCCATTCCTTACTCATAGGTTCCTTCCTTTCTTTCTCTTCCTTTTTCTCTTTCTATCTTTCTCTTCCTTTATCTCTTTCTATCTTTCTCTTTCTCTCTTCTTCCTCTCTTTCTTCTTAGCTGGCCATGGGAATGAAGTGAGGGGAAGGGTCTATTTATAGTTGAAGGGAGGTGGAATGGATGGCTCAGATCAAATCGTGATGAACGACTCAGATTGCTTAGCTTCCTCAAGAAGCCTTGCCTTCATCATTATGATGACATCATCATCCTAGATGACTCATCAAAAATGACATTATCCATGGGACAACTCACATGCTAGGTGGCGCAATAGTGGAGCCCTTAGGACACCTTACCAGATGACTCAGCGTTTCTAGAGAATTCCATAATCTTTTCTAGAATGAAGGTTGAGATTGGGCCACGTGTCCTTAGCTTTTTCTTCTTTTTCTAAACTCATGACATGTGGCACCTTGTGGGTCCCATGAGGACACCTTTCATTTCACCTCAAGGTTCTAGATAAGTCTAAAGCCTTATCTAATCACTTTCCCCAGTTCTATCTTTGACCACGTAACTTTACTTTATTGAAAAAGTACTAAACTAATATTTTAATGCCCTTGGACCCACATCACTCTTGGGCCACATTTTTGGACATCTAGGAATGTCATCTTGGGTCTCTAATCAAGTCCAAACACTCTGATAGCTCAGTTCCCAAGAACCATCCCTTAGTAAATTACCAGAATGCCCTTAGTCCCTCTTTATTTCCTTAACTGTTCATTATTTGCAGTTTAGTCCCTAAACATCATTTGTATACTTCTGAGACTTCTGCTCAACAGGGTTTAGTATCATATCTTTTTCAGGCTACATATTAGGCTTCTAGGCCTAAAAATTGGGATATGACATATTTAGTTTCAGCGTCTTCTTCTCCTTTTTTTAAAGCTATATTGCACACCATCATATTATGATCTTGAATCATAGTAGCACTGTTTATACATATATATATTAGAATAGTAGCAATAGTGTCCTATGATCTCCTTCCCTATTTTCTTTTGTTTTTTTCAAACCCATAACAATAACTAATGTATATACGTATGTATATATGCTATCAAAAAGCCCACTTATATAAGCATAGTCATCTCTCTATTTTTTTAGAAAGCTACAGTGCACTTTAACCTTAAAATGTGCAGATCAAAGGAGATAATGGTTGAAGTTGGCAAAAGGTACTTACCACACATCACTCATGGTGGTCTTCAGTGGCCAAAACTCGTCGGACCTTGCAGCTTACGACGACCGGAAAGAGGAAGTTGAAGATATATACTTGCTACATTACCTGTATGCACTTGACAATGACAAAAAATAGAGCTTAAAGAAGGCATAATAACTGATAGAGGACTATTGAAAATGTGCTTTAATGGTGGCCAGTGACACTCCTTATTCCTCTCCAGCAGCTCATGAATGCACCTCCCTCAACCCTTGCTTTGTTCTTTGCTATAGATGGAAACTGCAGGAGGTGAAATAGCTTTTGCGGTAGCAGCACTACAGCAAATAAACTGACTGAAGCAAGGTGGTAGCAGTGTCTGGTCACACGGTAGCAGACTTTACATGGCATGAAGCTTCCATCATTCACTGATCTCTCGCTATCTCCCTTCCTCTGCTGCAGCTGACACCCCCAGGGAAAATAAAAAAGGGAAGTACAATTTTTGAATAACAGGTAAGAGGGGCATTTCAGTAATTTCACGCGTCTAAAAAAATAAAATCTCCCCTTTGCAGCTATTAGGATTCGAATAGGGTACCACATGATTAATTACATTGCCATCAACCACTCAGCTAAGCACTTCCTCTTGAAATTTAACTGTAAGAAAATATATATATACATAATCTTAAATTAATTGTATATCTATGAAATTTTCAGGGCCATTACATCAGAATACCCATGAAGAACTTTATAAATGCCTTTTATATTTGTGAGTTTGTCTGCTTCATCTTTACCTATTCTCCTAGCCAAAGATATGGTATAGGGTTAGATTAATTCTTCTTGAACAGTAATAATTGAAGCTCCTTGGACAAAGGATCTTCCATTGGTTCCTCAGGGTTTTACTCAAGATCCCCTTCTGGATATGCATTAGGATTTTTTTTAGGGTCCTCATCAAGATCTTCTTTTGGACCATTAATCTCTATAAGCTCTTCCGGATATTCTTCTTCAAGAAGTTCAGGATTTAAATCATCACTTAAGCTTTATTTTCTAAAACTTTATCATCTATATATGAGAAGCTTAATGAACCATATTCAGTGATTTCAGTGCTACTTGAAGTCTTTTGACTCCTTTTCACCTAGGAATTTGATAAGAAAAATTATTACAATTTTTTAATTTTTTAAACACCCAAAAATACTAGAAAGTACATTGAATACTCACAAATAGGTCTAAAATTGCCTATAAAATATGCAAATTATATATCAAAATGAAGATATCAATTTTAGAGAATTTTATGTATAAAATGCACCTCAATCAGAGCCTTGAGAGAACTCACATGCCCTAGAAGTTTAAATGTAGAAAAAATCAAAACAATAAGATAATACCTACTATAGGCCTAGTGTATGGCATCCACGCCCGCCTGTAGAGCTGCCACATGGTCTCATGCACCACATGGCTCCTCTGTAAAAAATATTTAGAATTATACTAGGTTAAGCTCAATCCAACATAGCCCAGTGGGTCCACCTAACCCAGAATTGTTTTTCAACTACATGATGTTAGGCTTAGTCTAACTCGACCCAAAATT
The DNA here is from genome assembly GCA_037074615.1 of Leucaena leucocephala. Classification (NCBI taxonomy): domain Eukaryota; kingdom Viridiplantae; phylum Streptophyta; class Magnoliopsida; order Fabales; family Fabaceae; genus Leucaena; species Leucaena leucocephala. Next base: position 6,918,996 of record CM073527.1, read on the forward strand.
GTTTTTGGGTTTCGGCTGGATCCTATAATCCAGCTTAGTCCTAGAGTAACAAAATTTTTTTGGTCTGGGATGGATCCCATGATCTTGCCTAATCTAATTGTAGTCCAAAATATTTTTCGGTTGTTTGCTAGAGGTTGAAACGATCTTGTTTGGGTGTATTCAACCTCCAATCAGGTTTGGGCAACCGGGATCCTTGAGTGGGTGGGATCGTCATACCTGAAACTTCTCTCCTATATTTCTCCACCTTTCATCTTCCATTTTTTCTCATTCTTGGAGCCATTTTCCATCATTTTTCGTGAGATTTACGCAATGGGACTATTTTTAAAGCTTCAATAGGAGGTCTTCATATGACCCTATTTGAGTTGAAACTTCTCTCCCCCATAACTCCGCATCCGACATTCATTTTTGTCGTTCTTGATCTCATTTTTCTAGATTTTCAAGATCTACACTTTGGGACTATTTTTGAAGCCCAAATTGGAGGTTTTCAAAGGACCCAATTTTGATGACCAAAGCTTAATGGGGGCATATTATATAGTGCATACATATATATCATAAAAGCAAATAAATTAATTTTGGGTATCTAGATTGAGCATGATGTTGATACCAATGAAGAGATTCAGTAGTACCTAAGATGTAGACCACTTTCTCTGGCAGCCACGGGCTAACCCAATAACATTAATAGGCTTGGGTATTCGAACATAGAAAATACACTGTGAGAGATGAGAGAGAGCGAAGGAAAAATTTTAGAGAGGAGAAAAATATGTTGAATATGAATTATAGGACTAAAAATCATGAGTTATGTTATCCCATAAATCTCTCCCTCAACCTATGTATGTATCCCTATCGCCCTACTCAAAATTTGGGCGAAAGGGAAAAATCATGAATAACCTCCTAGACCTTTCTAGTTATTAACACCTGTGCCCCAGACTCTTGGAAATTGTCACCTAGCGTATCCTAATTTTAACCCCTTAAAGTACATATTTGGAAGCGTATTTAATTAGCGGAAGCATTAATTTGGCCCACAAATTTAAAATTTTTAAATTTAATTTTTAGGCACTGTTCATTTGGTAAATTTCAAATTGGCATCCAACTTTGAAAATTCATAACTAATTATCAAAAACTTTTATGGAGATAGTTCAAAGCTCTAATGAAAGAGCTTTCATTTCTATTTAAGGTAAAAATATGAAATTGAACATTTAATGGCCTATTTAATCTAGTTAAATTGCCAAAGTTTACTATTTATATGGTAAATCCTGGAAGTCCCAGATTTTGTACCTTAACATTGGAAATTTATTTCTCTTAATATACACATCTAAATAAGGCATGTTACCTATAAATTTAAAGCTCTGGATGTTTACTATATGACCATAAAAGTTTGTGAATTAATTCCTTCATTTTCTAGGTCAAACTAGAGTCAATGTAAGATTGCTCGAGGACCTATGCTTTTGTCATTTCACTTTCTTCTTTTAATTCTCATAAATTATTCCAACATTCATAAACCACCAACTTAGTTACTCATATAATCATATACATCATGGGGTTATGCCATGATTATTTCATATATTTTTCTTTACATATAATGGCGTATTATATAACATGAACATAATCGACAAATTATACAATTCATGCTAGAATAAATAATTGCCCACTTTTTTCTTCAATTCTTTAGCTCTTCTCCATGCATATATTTTCCATCATGCTTGACCTAAATTAGTTGGTCATGGGAGTGTGAGATTCTGGGGAATTTGAGTAGCAAACATTACTACTTACATATACATGATGGATGCTAATGCATGATATGTAATTTCATTAAACTTTCTTTAATTAGTGACATGCCATCATACTTTATTCTTTGTATAAAAATGCATAGCCATGGGAAGCATGTTATACATAATATTTTCAATATCATTTATCATGTCACAACATCATTCAATCATCATATACATGTCAACACATAAGCATCCCACATCAAGCACATAAATTGGTAGGTCCACTACCTTAAACATAAGTTTTTTATCTTGTTCTTGCACTTGCTCCCTAAGCTGCCAACCATGCATACCTTTGGTCAACCACTTCCCAGCATCCTCTTGGATGTCTCAAGACCCTAAACATAATTACATTATACAACCTATTAGAGCCATTACATAATCCATGCACACTAACTTCCTTAAAACCCCAAATTCTTAACTTAAATAGTGGAGTTAATGGTTTAGCTTTGTAATAATTATTTCCTTAGACCAATCCTACATAATTTTGTCCAAGGAACTCAAATATGATCTTGGAATTATCAACATCAAACTCCTCCTATGCAATCTATCCATAATCGTATATCACCTTCCTAAATTTCAAAAATTCTCATTTTAATTCAAATGCTTCCAATACTTGTTTCTCTACTATATCCCACAAAATTTTTCATTTTAAAAATATTGAAGCATCAAAATCAGGAAATTCTAACTTTGCATAAGTGGATGAACAGTGACATAAAGGGTCTCAAGATTACATGATTTCCTAAGCTCAAACTACTTAATTATAGCTTGTCTAAGCTTATCTAAACTATCTATAACATCAAATACATCTTCCTACCCCAACAAGGCAGCACGTTTAGCAGCAATAATAAAGGGGAAATTTCCATTAAAATTACTTAAAACAAGGAGCAATCTTCTTAGAATAAAGTTTAAGAGCTAGGGAATTAATGACCTGACCTTGCTTCCAAGTTTAATTACTTCTTTTTGGTTCAAGTAGAAATTTTAGCAGAGGTTCCCTAAAGTCCTTGTGCTGCCAAAATATGCTGAAATAGGGGGTATTTATTGAGAAAATTAGGTGAAAATGAAAGGCTAAAATTACTTTGATTTACTATTGATTTAATAGTCCATATTCAATCTTGAACTTTTCATTCCCACAAGTCAATTTATGACATAATTTAAGGCCTTGTTTGGTAAAATTTAGGGCTAAGATATAATTGGAAAAATTTTAGTCCAATTCGATATTAGCCCGGTCAAATTTCACAAAAATCAGATTGTTTAATAACTCTAATTTTGATAATATTTCAAAATATGTATTATGTCAATAAATCCAGTATCTAGATTTTTTCTACTACTGACATTGTTAGACTGGATATTTATCTACTTACCATCCCTTAAAAAATTACTGAAATGCCTTGGTTCATTATTTTACATTATACTAACCTTAAGAGTATAATTGTCATTTTATTCTTTTTTACACTGTATTAGAATATATTCTAACTTTGGTTAATCATTTATGGATCCCTTTTAACCATTTTACCATGTTCTAAATGACCAAAATACCCTCTATTCATCTCTTGGTCTATTTTATAACATAGGGGCATTTTGGTAATTTTGTATTTTTTGGTTCTTTCTAGACATTGTACCACGTAACTATTAGAGATATTATTGATAAATTACTAAAAAGGGTATGATTTGATTAAAGTATGAGATAGGAGAGAGGGTAGAGAAGAAATAGGAGAGAGGAGAGAGTCTAGAGAATAGAGAGGAAGAAGGAGATAGGGTGAAGAAGAGAGATGAGAAAAGAGAGAGGAGAGAGGGTATAAAAAAAGTAGGGATAAGATAGTAATTGGATAGTCTGTAAGCTCTTTTACTATTCCAAAAGCTATTTTTACTAGCTTACTCAAAACCATAGTTTTGGCCAAAATCAATTCTGGACAAAAATAGTTGTTTGTTTCAAATTTTCCCAAACTGAGGTTTTGCCTAAAATTAACTTTCTGACCTAACTTCCAAGCACACACCTAATGCCTTTATGGGCTCAATTCCAAATAAACTGACTAAAAGTATTTATCTGGTAGTTTTTTCACTCTAAATTCTATTATAAATTCTACATAACTGATTTATATGTTCTATCAGTTTTATAAATTATTATATTAATTTTGATAATTTATTATAAAATTTTATCTAATTATGAGGTCCAGAAGATCCTTTAATAATCTTCAGACTTTAAAAATTAATATAAATTATCTGGGAGCTCAAATCAAAATTCTTAAAAATATGTCTGACCCAATTACCAGTCTCTATTTACTAGAAAATTTAGGACTATAACATTTTGGGGCATTTTTGGGCCTTTTCTGGCTTAACTTTCTTATAATTATAATTTTACCCGTGAATTTGATAAATTACACTTTAGTCCTTGAATTTGCCAAATTCCACTTTGGTCCCTTACTATACTTTTTATAATTATACTTTACAGCCCATAAGTTATCTCTACATTTATTTTAGTCCTTGGGACTTTTCTAAATTAAACTTAAGTCCTTAAACTTCCATTATTTGTTATTTAGTCCCTGAACTTTTATTATTTACAGTTTAGTACCTAAAAACCCTCAGTATGTTTCTAAAACTTCTACTCAAAGGGACTTAGTCACCTATCTATTATATATTACTTTTTTAGACTTCTAGGCCTAAACATTGGGATATGACATTGCCTAAGCCACAGATTATGTGGGCTCAAGCCTAATCTAGGACACCAAGGGGTCGATCAGGGCCAAAATTCTAACACTATCTCTCATTCAATACCTACAAAATATATAGCAAGATGGACAAGTAATTCTTTACAAAAATTAAAATAATAAACAAACGTCTAACTTACAACTAATGACTTTTAATGTCACACTATGGACAAGTTACACTACCTAAAATAGTCAACACATTTAAAGAAAATAAGGAAGGAGGAGAAGAAATAATGATTTATTATTACAAATAATATTTTCCATCATTATGAAAAGTAAGCCACTAAGCCAAGTAAACTTCTTATGCATAAGAAACAAAATTAGAGTAAATAGAATAAATTCACATAACTTACTTTCATATTGCAACATAAACCTAAAAAACAATTAAACTTTCAAAACAAAATGAGAGACAGAAATGAGCAGACATAAAGATAAATCTTTATACACTCAAAGACAAAGGCTTTACCTTTTTATACACTCAACGAGAAAAATGATTAAACTATCATAAAAAAATGAGAGAGAAATGAAGAAAATAGAAAGATAAATCATTGTTAAATTTATTGATGTAAATATATGTACATAGGGTTGAAGAAGATGAGAGGTCAATGAAAGGGAGAAGAAAAGAAAGAGAAGTTATAGGATGATAAGATGTAGTTGATAAGTTATAATAAGAGGATAAGAGGGTAAATGAGAGCAACAAAAAGTTGAATAAGAAGAAAGAAGACAAACAAGAAGGAATTGGAAGGATAGATGAAGTAGTTTAAGAAAAAGATGGCCAATAGCAAAAGGGGGAAGAAAAATGAAGAAGATGCAAGCGAGAGGAGAGGGGACCAAATGAGAGTGGGTAGAAAAGAAAAGGAAAAGGAAGATGGGGAGGATAAGGAGAACTTGTGGATGAAGATTATACAAGGAGAGGAGGAGGAAAGGAAGATGGAGAAGGACTAGAAGACAAAAACAATGTTTAGGAAAAGGAGTAGTAACACAAGTATCAAGAAGAAAAGTTGAAGTAAAAGAAGAAAATAGATAGGAAGAAGAGAAAAAATAAGAAGGTAAAATAGAAAAGGAGAAGGAAAAGAAGAATTGAAGAGAAGAGGGGCCAAAGGAGATTGAGAAGGAAACAAGAGTATGAAGAGAAGAAAGAAGACTAACAAAAAGAAAGAAAAGGAAACCTGAAGTAGTTGATAAGTCACAAGTTGAAAAAAGAGGTGAATAGATGGAGGGATAGCAACACAAGGAAGATCAACGACAAGGAGAATAAAAAGGAGGAGAAAGTACACAAACAATGAGTAGTTGATAAATTACAAGAAGTAGAACAAAGGGGACAAGGAGGAAGGATGAGTAGAGGAAGGGGATGAACATGAAAAGGTTAAATAAGAGGAATACCAGTAGAAGAAGATCAAGTAGGAGGAGGTGATGGATGGAGAGAAACACTAGAATAAAAGGAGGACAAATGGAAGAACATAAAGCTAAAGGAAAAAATATGATATGGTGGAGGAGGACTAGAAGAAAGGGAAGTAAATAAGAAGGATAAGAAAACATAAGGAGAAGGAGAGGTCAACATGATTCATAACATAGTCTATACCAGAAGAGACAAATATATATTAATAAATGTTAGGAATTGTTAGGAAATGTGCCAATCTACCTATGGTGTATTAAGCCCAGGTCCATGAGGGGCAAAGATAGAGGGAATGGTTATATTTTTTAAAGGAGAAAAATAAGGGATATGGGAGTTATGAAAATCCCACTTCCCACACATGCACTTTTTAGTGGACTGCAATCTTCCTCTTATGTGTCTGTGTGACAGATTTATTTTCTCCCCTATTCCTCTCTTCTATCTGTCTAATCTCTATTTTTCTTCCTTCTTTGGTGGTTTTGTTGTGTAAATGTACCAGAGTCCATATAAGGTGCTCTAGTTGTGTTGGCTATCTCGGTGAACAAGAAAAGGGCTAAGGTACGCCCGGAATCGATCAGTGGTATCAAAGCCTATTTATGTGCTTTCGTATGCATTATGTAATGTTCTATTTTTTTGGTAGTATGCTGTTCTTGCCTCTATTTTTGTTTAAAAACATTAGTTTTATGCCAAGAAACATAGATCATGCATTTAAACCACAACACAGAAGCATAAATAACAACAACAACTGTGTCAAAGCTTATTTATTTTCAAAATTGGATCATTAGAAAACAACAATTTTAGGCCTTAAAATTAGTCCCATTGTGTAGAGCATGAAAAAACAAAGAAAATGACATTAAGAACATCGAGATCGGACGTCGAACGAAGGAGTTATGGACAAAAATAGATTGAGTCTGAGTCGGGTATGTGCAACTCAGCTGGAGGTCAGGGATGATCAAAATGTATTGTTTTGATCATTCCAAAATGGCATCATTTTGGTGTTACAACAAAAACAATTCATCCTACTGCCTGCTGCTATACTGTGGACTAGGCTGGCGCAGCCTAGTCCAGCAAAAAAAATTGGGCTACAGTGGGCCAGCCCATTAAAAATTAATAGGGTATTGGTAGGGTCGAATCAATGGATCTAACCCAAAAACACAAAAAAAAATGGAGTAAAAAAATTGAAAAAAACTTTTTAGAATTAAAAAAGGGAAAATTTGGGGACTGACACGTGGCAGTAGCCACATGGTAGCGGCCATGTGGAAGCACTAGACTGGCACATGTAAGAGGCCGAGAGTAGGCTCTGTTCAGTTTTTTATTTTTTTAAATTTTTTATTCTTGGGACACGTAAGGGAGCATAGGACCTCTGATTGAGGTGCAGTTTGTTCATAAAAATCCTTAAAATCAATATCTTTATTTTGATATATAATGTGCCTAATTTTAGGGGCAATTTTGGACCTATTTGTCAATATTCAGTGTATTTTCTTGTGTTTTTTAGTGTTTAAAAATTTTAGAAAATTATGATAATTAATATTTTTTATTATTTAGGTGAAAATGACTTTATCTAGCACTGAATCTCTGGGATATAGCTTAAATGATGACAACTCATTCCTGGAAAATGTTAATAACCTAGAGGAGTGTCATATCCTATTTTTCCCTATCTGTATAATACAGATTGTGATGACAAATAGAAAGGGAAAACAATGATTAAGCAAATGAATAAAGATGAGGTACTAAATTGAAAAGTCTAAAAGTTATTTAGTGCAAAAATGAAAGTAGAAATAAACTTTAGGCCATTAAGTGTAATTATGCAAAGTTGATGGCTTAAAGTGTAATTTTTAAAAGTTTAAGGGCAAAATGGTAATTATTGAAAATTGAGCTAGAAAAGACCTAAAAATGCCTAGAATCAAATTAGTCCCAAAGTTTATCATAAAATAAAGAAAATTATTCTAATCAGTTTGACGCAACACAGAATTTTTATTTGAGGTCCCGAAAAATTTATATTAATTTTTGAAAAAAGAAAAATTAACACAATATCCTCTACACCTCAAAATGAAATGAAATTTAGCAGTAAATTCTTATAATTAATATGAGAATTTATGAAATTGACAGAGCTCAAAAAGGAGTTATGTAGAATTTATAGTGGATTAAAACACCTCAATAAATACGTTTCAGGGGAATTTCTCAGGAGTTGAGCCCATTAAAGTAGTAGATTATGTAGAGGGCCCAAAATGACATCTTATAAGCTCAGTAATATTTTCAGATAAGTGTGTGAGCTAGCGCTAATAAATACCCAAAAAAACTATAAAATTATGAGAATGCCATTGAGTAGCCACTGTGTTGTGTCATTGAATCAAAGTTAGAAGAAGTATATTTTGGTCATTTGACTAAGGTTAGATAGTCAAGGAGAGTTCCCAGCATAGTTAATCAAGGTCAAGCAATACTCTAATAATGTGTGAAAAGACGATAATGCCCTTAAAATATTAAAGTAAATAAAGAAGAACTAATGGGAGTTTTGGTAATCTATTAAGGGATCTGTAATTAAGTTTTAGCCCAGTACAATAATGTCAATGATAGGAAGAATCTGGATACTGGATTTATGGTTTGAAAACATATTATGGAATATTAGAAAAATTATATTCAGAAAACAGTCTGATTTTTAGGAAATTAGACTGAGTCGGTACTGGATTGGACTGAAATTTTTTTAGATGCTTCCTCCTTTTGTCATTTCGTCACATGGGCTATGAGGTGTCCTTTGATGATGTCATGGATGATGTCATCTCATTGGCTTTTAGGGCAAGCTAATCCAAGATCAAATGTGAGCCATTAGATCAAATAATGCACAAAGTGATCTTGGACATCCATTTTCTATAGAATTTTTCTATAAATACCCCCATTTTTTTGAACAAAACCATGGCCCTTGGAACCCTTGGGGAGGTGCTGCTTAAATGAAGAGTCAAGCCAAGAAAAAGAAGATTCAAGGTACCAAAGTTTAAGCTAGCTAGAAATTAAGGTAAGTGATCTATCCTAACTTATTTTCCTTTGATTTGTGGGCTTGAACTTAGGGTTTTCATGGAAGAAAATTGAGTTTTCTCTAAGGTGTATATGCTGTCCAAAACCTTAGATGAAAGGAGAAAAAAGACATTAAAGTTAGAGATATGTGAGTGATCTTAAACAAGCTAGTTAGGTGATTGGTTGTTGAATCAAGTTGATATTCTTAACTTTGCTATGGTTGAACCATTTTGGTCTGCACTGTTCATGATAAAAGGAGATGGAATTTCAATGATCTAATGCTTCCATTGAATTCATATGATGACTTTGTGTAGAATTGGATAGGTTTTGAACCTTGGAAGCATTGGAATTCTAAATTGTTGTTTTTGAAATTCTTCTCTATTACTGTTCACTCATATGAACAGTGATTAGAATTTCATGATTTTGATATTTCCAATGGTTTTAAAATGAAAAATTGTGTGGGATAAATTAGAGAAACAAGTATGGGAAGCATTGGAATCAATACGGTAATTTTTGGAAGAATTATGCATGCTTTTCAAATCTGACCAGAATAGTGTATAGGAGCTGGAATTTTGTGATTTTAAGCTCATGAATGGATTCAAAAGGTGGAATTGTGTAGGTTAAAGTTAAGACAAAGGCCAAGTCAATTAGTAAAGATCAAAGGAAGTTATGTTAGTTAAAGCAAGTTTAATGTCCAAGGAAGTTTGATTGTAATGGATGGATGATTATGTGATGTTAAGATTGGATGGTAGACTCTAAGGAGGCAGCCATACATCAAAGAGAAGTGAGAAGAAAGAGGCAAGATAAAGTGAAAGAAAGTCAAGTATATGAGGTAGTAAACTTATCATAAACTTGCTTGTATTGAATGTGTGCTTGGTTGTACTATGGCTATATTGAATTGTGTTGCATATGTGTTTATGTTTGAAGCTCTATTTCTATTATTACTTTGATAAATTGTATTTCATATGTTACATGGAAGCATGGACATTACACAATGTTAACACTTTCACAAGGCAGCACAAGTATTTACATTAATGCATGCATTGTTTAGTACCGTTTGCTACTGAGATTTCCCCAAAAATCTCACCCCATTAATGTAATCCTAATCCCAATAGATTCATGAATGATGAAAGAGGATGAAGAAGCAAGAAGAGAAGTTAGGGAATAGATAGTGTAAATGTTATGTGAAGAAGTGTTATGTGTAATGATATTATATGGCAAGTTGAATAATAATGTCATGATGTAATGAAAAATAGTAAATGATGAGATAAATGTATGAAATTTTACAAACATTTATTTAACATGTCAAGATTCACTATGACACCAAGAACATCTTATTTCAATGTATGTATAAAGAGAAAGAATTTTCCAAAGATGGGGAATAGAATCTGTTTTCAAGATTTTTGACCAAATGAACAGTAATATTTGACAATTAAACCGTATGAATTGAATAAGAATTTGGTCAGGAAAGTATTTTTCCCTTATAGTTCAAGATGTTATCTTCACGTAGATTTTTGAACCACTTCATTTCAATTTTTGTAGAATTAATTATGAGTTTTTGAAATTCATCGCCTAATATGGAAATACCATATGAACAGTAAATCGAGAAGAGTAAAATTCTAGATTTAGTTAATAGATTTTCAAGGTCTTGTAAGTGGTTCTAAATGCTACTGAATGGTCCCTAAGACGTACAAAAGTAAGGATGGTTCAAGGAAAACCTTCAAGAGGACCCTGAGGGGGAACCTGAAGAGGATCCAGAACAAGAACTTGATGAACTTTTTGAATAAGACCTAGAGGAGTTAGTGGAGGAAGCTCCACTAGAGGAACCAAAAGTAATATATGATTTCCATACTGAGGTCAGAAACTTTATTCCCTATCAAACCCCTTCCGCTATAGCCTTTCATGGTTTCTTCATACTCAAACTCCAAGATAGTGCCTACTCTTGACGATGAATCTCGAGTTGAGGATAGAGAGGAAGTGAACTAACTACTTACCCCTACTTTGGCCATGAGTATAACTGAAAGAGATGTGTCCATACTAACAAATATAAAAGGCATTAATGGTGTGATTGACAATTACATTGAATTCATGACAGATAGGGAGAATACTGAATTCTACCTAAAAGTCATAATAGAGTATATAAGAGCAACTAGGGTTAGAGGTAAGCCTATACAAGGTTGTATAAGCAAAATGTATTGGCCTAAAACAATAGTTTGTATCTAACTTTATCAAGCCTCCTCGTAAGCTTGAGAAACTGAGAAAAGTGGTGTTAGAATACTGTAAAGTTCATATCAAATTATGTATATTTGTATTTGATTTTTACTGCTTTGCTTTGTTAAGGACATGTTTGATTACTCTTTCTTTGTAAAGATTTTCCATTTATTACATGCCTTATATGAAAGAGAAACATGTTTCATCTTAGTTATGATTCATGTATAATTTTTATAACTGGGAGCCTTTTAGATAATGAGTATTCTAAAAGTAAAATTTAATGAGAATAATGCTTAGATTAATTTTGATAGGAAGTGATGGTTTTGCTAGTGCCTATGTGATGGGAGATACAAATGTATTCTCCTAATCATGAGTCTAGTGATGTTATTATTTTCTAATAAAAAATGATAAACGTATGTGACATTATATACTTTACATGTACTTTATATATAAATTCACTTAAATGTTCTATGGTTCAATAAATTAATGTGGGATAGGTTTGTCAAAGAATCGATATTGAACAATGGCATCAAAGAACATTATTGCTGAATTAAAAACGGGAAAAACTGAACAGGAACAACTGGGATATTTGGCATCAAAAGGTCTAATATATTCTAGAAGAATATGATGCAATTCAGCCATTAACAATAACAATGGTAGAGCTTGAAGTTGGAAATACAACCCAGCACAGGAAATACCAGGAAGATACCTGTCTTACGAAAGGAAGAATAACATAGCAAGAATCACACTACTGAGTACAATGGCTGATGATTTAATGTGTGATTTGAGACATATAGAATGGCATAAGCTTTGTGGATTGCCTTAAAGGATAAGTTTGGTGGAGTCTCCACTACTAAGCTAAGAAGGTTGACAATTAAATTCGATACCTATAAGCTAAAACCAAATAATCCTGTGAGGCAACATCTACAAGAGATGTCCACAATGATTTGTGAACTGAATGAGGCTAGACATAATCTATATGACAAGCAACAAATACAGGTTATCATCAGGTTGCTCCTTGCTAGTTAGGTGCACATGAAAGTTAATCTGACCTATAATGAAAATATCATCACTTTCAATGATGTAACTAAGCATTTGGAGCTAGAAAATGAATGTCTAGCGGATTACAAGGCAACTGGACAAGCCTATTTAACTGAAGGTGCTGATCTTTCCCAATCAAAGCCCAAATTCAGAAAAGGTAAGAAATTTTAGAAAAATGGAAAAAAGGTGGTCCTCCACCTAAGAAAGGCAAGTAACAATACAAGAAGGGAAAGAAAGGAGGCAAGAAAAAGTTATATCTAAAGAAAGACAAATGCTTTGCCTGCCACAATATAGGACATTTCACACGTGACTGTTCTAAATCGACCGAGAGCATAAAGGTAACAATGATTTATGTGAATTCACATGTCTCATTTGTTTCTAGTATTATTTTTCTGATAGTACCTATTTCCTTTTCTTGGATTATTGACTCAAGCTCCACAGACTACGTAAGTCGAGATCGAGGATCTTTCGTGGAATACCATTAGTTGTCATTTCAAAGCAAGTAGCTTTACGTTGGGAATAATGCAAGGATCGAGGTTCGAGGCATTGGCACCTGCAAACTTGTTTTGAATTGTGGAAATCTTTGATGTTACATGATGTACTTCGTGCTCTTAACATCAGACAAAATTTAATTTCTATAATTTTCTTATTAGACTTTGGGTTCAATGTAAACTTTTCTAGTAAAGTTACAGACATTTATAACAACTCAATATCTTATGGTTTAACTTTTCAATTTCAAAAGTTCTTTATTTTAGATCTTGTTGGTGATTTTAATGCTCACGATTGTTTTGCTATTACTTCAAATAATCCTGATATGAATATCTGACATGCTAGACTAGGACACATTAATCAAAATAAAATGATTAAACTAGCAAAAGAAGTCTTGTTAGGGGTAATCCCTAAATGGATATGTCATTATGCAAGAGTTGTCTAGCTAGTAAGGGTACTAGAGAACCATTCGGTAAGGGAACACGAGCCAAAAATCTATTACTATTAATCCATTCTGATATTTGTGGTCCAATGAGTGTGAGGGTGAGACACATAGCTTGGTATTTTATTACCTTTATTGATATTTTCACGATATGGTTATGTCTATTTGATTTCATATAAGTCCTAGGCACTAGAGTGCTTTAGACGATACATAAATGAAATAGAAAATAAATTGGACAATAAAATCAAGGCATTACGCACTGATTGAGATCATGAATACCTTTCAGATAAATTTAATAGCTTTTTGAAGAAAAAGGGATTATTATGCAACTAACTATCCCTGACACACCTTAGCAGAATAAGGTTGCCGAAAGAAAAAATAAAACTCTTCTAGACATGGTTAGGTTTATGATAGCTCAGGAAAAGCTTCCAATTTCACATTGAGGGATGCTTTATTGATGACAACCTTCATACTTAATCATGTGCCCTCAAAGTTAGTTGCTTCCACACCTTATGAGTTATAGCTAAATGTCAGCCATATCTAAGCATCCTTAGACCTTGGGCTCGGTAGAATATATCCATAACAATTCCCATAGACATGGGAAACTGGGTCCTAGAGGGAAGAAATGCATTTTTATAAAATAATAGAAGCAAAAGCACTCTTAGTTACTCTAGAAGGGGATGATGAACCCCGTATTATTCATGAGGCCTTGGCAGATCCTGCCAAGGAGGAATGGAATAAAATATTGAAAGAGGAAATTGATTCAATGATGAAAAACCAAGTTTGGAATTGGTTGATTTACCAAAAGGACGTAAAGCCATTGGGAATAAATGGGTTCTCAAAATGAAGAGAAAGATGGATGGATCAATTGACAAATTCAAAGCTCGATTGGTTGCAAAGGATATACACAATAGGAAGGTATAGATTATGATGATACTTTTTCACCTGTTGTGCGCTTCAATTCTATAAGACTTATTCTGTCAATAGTAAACAGTTTAAACTTGGAGTTACATCAGATGGATGTAAAAATTGTATTCCTGAATGGTGATCTAGATGAAGAAATATATATGAAACAACCAATAGGTTTCATTGAAAAAGGGTTTGAACACAAAAAGTGTAAACTCAAAAGATCTATTTATTGATTAAAACAATAATCCAAACAGTGGTACTTGAGGTTTCACAAGGCTGTAACCTCATATAACTTTATGATATTTTCCTTATATGTAGATGACATACTCTTAGCCAGAAATTCCTGACTCAGTGATAACTATTAAATAAAGATTTGAAGGAAACGCTCCAAGAGAATCCTCACTCTTTAACAAGAGAATTATATCAAGAAGATACTTGAGCGATTCAATATGAGTTACTACAATCCAATAGATATCCCTATGCCCACTAGAGTGGCCTTGAGTTATGACATGTGTCCTAAAATTGAATTAGACAAAAAAATAAATGAAAAGAGTTCCTTATGCCAGTGCCGTTAGTAGCCTGATGTATGCAATAATGTGTACAAGACCAGATATTTGTTATGCTATAGAGCTGGTTAGCATATTCCAGTCTAACCCTGGTGACAAACACTGGAAAGTAGTGAAGAGGATCTTGAGATACTTAAAGGGCACAATTGACTATGAATTGTGTTATCAAGGAAGCAATATGCGCCTAATTGGATATTCTGATGCTAATGTAGGCGGTGATAAAGAATAACAAAGATCGACTTTAGGATACACCTTCTTGCTTAATAATGACGCCATATGTTGGAGTAGCAAGAAGCAAACGTGCATTGCTTTATACTCTATAGAAGCTGAGTTTATGGCATGCAATGCAGCAGTGCAAAAGGCTATTTGGCTAAAGAGATTTATCAAACACTTAGGATTTGGGAACGAGAGTATCAATCCAGTGTTGATACATTATGATAATACTGCAGCCATAGCCTACACCAAAGACCCTAAGTATCACAGTAAGGCCAAACATATTGATATCAAGTATAACTTTGTGAGGGATTATATAGCATAGAAAATTGTAATTGTATAATACATTTCAACCAAATGTATGGTTATAGACGCCTTGACTAAACCAATAAGCAAAGAAATATTTGAGAAACATGAAAAAGCCATTGGCATACGGAAAATGTAAAGTTGCAGACTGTTTATAATACTTTTATTGTTCATTAATGATATCATGTTATTTATTATTACTTATATATATGGGTAAAAGTATACAATATCTAGTATGTCTTACAGGTTGAAAATGATAGCTCTCTCACACGAGCAACCGCCTTTGATGCTAGAGAAGTGTTCAAAGATGAGACATGTGTTCACCAATAAAGCAGCAAGAGTGCTGATATGGTAGAGAAGAAACACAATAAATGTCACCTTGGCTTAAAAAGTACAGTAAGTTGATATGAGATATGTGAGTATTGGTATGGATCAAACTATGGATACTCACATCCATGAAACTTGTTGTCATATAACAAATTCTTCAAAATTGATGCCATTCTATATGAATATAATTTAAGAGTTTGGATTTAGATATTATATGTGTCTAGACTTTGGGTTTAGATATTATATGTGTCTAGACTTAAGTCTGTATGGTGTGATTGATAGAATCAAAATGATGTACACTCTTATAGGATAAGAAGAACACCATAACATATGATTCATACCGCATGTGCTAAATGGAAAGCAAGTGAATCAATCCCTGCTTCATTGTTGTGTGAGTTATAGAAATGTATCATCCTTTCATTAATGTCCTTTGACTTTGACAGGATTGTGGAGGTATGTTTCAGCGATTGCTACTTTAATATATGTCCTATGGTCAAATTATATATGAACCAAAGGTATTATGCTAGGAAAGCGGTTGATTCATATTAAAATGATATATGAGCAAAGGAAATATTGCCAAAATATGTACATCTATGCTAGTGTCTGTGACCAGTCCCTTGTGATATTATTTTATTAATTTTATAAGTGTGAATACTATGCAGAAGTGGAGGTTGTCTGAGCTATATGCTAAACTATGCATAAAATGATTCAAGGAACTATAACTTATTTGATCAAGATGCACTAAAGGGTTGCTTTGTGGTAGTCTCTATAGAAGGGATTTCTAGTACAAACGCCTGGAAGTTGACGTCATGCCTACGTGGTCACGGCAAAGCACCAAGTATGAAAGAAGGAAGAGAATGAGATTAGACCCAAAACATCTAATCCATCAAGTGTGAGTGAGAGATGTTAGGAAATGGGCCAGTCCGCCTATGATGGATTAGGCCCAGGTCCATAAGGAGCAAAGATGGAGGGAATGGTTATATTTTTGAAAGGAGAAAAATAAGGAATATGGGAGTTATGGAAATCCCACTTCCCATGCATACACTTTTCCCACATGTTAATAAGGTAGCACAGAGTGGTTGAATTGATCATTCGGTGCACTGTAGTCTTGCTCTCATGTGTGTATGTGTGTGACAGATTCATTTTCTCCTTTGTTCCTCTCTACGTCTGATCTTTGCTTTTCTTCCTTCTTGAGTGGATTTGCTATGTAAATGTACCAGAGTCCATATAATATGCTCCAGTTGGATATGGCTATCTCGGTGAATAAGAGAAGGGTCTACGGTATGCACGAAATTGATTAAGAATAATAGAGGAAGAGGAGAAAGAGCAGTAGGAGGATAAATGAGGTGCATGATAGAAATAGTGGAGGAGTAGAGACTATTATTATTAATTCTCATAAAAATCATTATAAATAATAAATAACTAAATACTACTTTTAAAACTATTACTTATTATTAAATAATTAAACAATATAATAAATTTAAAACAAATAAATAATTATTATAAAAAACAAATATATAAATAAAACTTTTCTAACCATTACTTATTAGTAAATTATTAAATATTATCATAAATTTAAAACCAATAATAAATATACAAATATAAATAACACTTTTACAGCCATTACTTTTTATGAAGCATAACACAGAATAAAATCAATAAATAAAAAATATTTATAAAATAAAATAATAAATTAATAGGAAAAGACAACAAATAAATAGTAAGAAAAGAATATAATCACCAATTATTAGCAATTGTTAAATTATTAAATCGTATAATAATAAATTTAATGTATAAATCATACTTCTATAACCATTACTTATTATTGAATTATTAAATAGTATAATAAATATAAAAAGTAACAAATATATAAATAGTACTTCTATAACCTTTTTATGAAGAAGTAGAACATAGAATAAAGTCAATAAATAAAATATTATAAACCAAAAATATTTTTTATAAATTACAATAATAAATTAAGAACAAAATATAACAGATAAATAATAAGAAAAGAAAGTAATCACGAAATATTAGAAATTATTATGACCATCAAACAACAAACAAAGTAGAAATAAGCATATCAATAAAACAGATGGTGTGAGATTTTACCTTTTAACACTTACAGCAAAATGACTAAACTTTCAAAAGAAAATGAGAGATAGAAATCGAGCAGACATACCATATTCCATATTCTACCTGCAATCAGAAAACAAAAGTCGAAGCAATCACTTCTGATGAAGATTAAAGCATTGGAAACAATAACTGAAACCCTTAGAAAATTTAAGTAAATGCATAAAGCAATTGTGGTCAGTGCATTTCTAGAGTTAAAAATTCACCTAATTCTTGAACGAAATCCCAGGCTAACATGATAAAAGCTTGAACCAAGAGAACTCAACAAGAGGTGTCAGCTTACCTAATAGGCCAGAGCATAAGCCATTGATCACACATTTAGTTAGTTGCAGGCTCCTATCTCTTCAAATTAATAGATCCATGCCAACCTGCATCAACAGTTGAGTCATGGTATAAATACTATTTTTTTATTTTCACCTTGACCATTATTTTTCTGTGTTACGAAACAAAAGTCCTTTACAATACAGATGAAACATGAGAACAACAGCGATCATTTAAAAACCTATATAAAGAAAAATTTTCTTGTAAACACAAATAATTTCGAATTCATTCCTTGAAGAACATTCTAACCAATAATGGGACTGATATGAATCAAGAGCCGGCCAGGATATAAAGGAAGGGGAGAGGGATTGTGAAAGAGAAAGCACGAGGGAGGAGTTAATATATCTTAATTTATAGTTTGCCCTTTCCCACCATTAAAACTATCTGATTTCCAAAGCTACAATTTGTCACTAAATAGAATGAGCTGGGAAAAGGGGGGAAAAGGAGAAGGAATAATGATTAATTATTACAAATAAGATTTCCCATCATCATGAAAAGCAAGTCACTGAGCCAAATAAATTTATTATATATATATATATATATATATCAGAAACAAAATTACTGTAAAGGAAAATAAATTCACATGACTTACTTTCATATCGCAACACAAACTGCTACCCGGTTATTGTTACAAACCCTCCTACATGTTTCAAAAGATACTGTCCTAGAAGGAAAACAATGAAATCAACAAATATTAGAATAATCAACAAAAAATTAAATAATCTAAAAAGTAATCCGCATATGCTTTTACTTACTTGAAGAAAAATTCATTAGAAGCATCATGTCAGCCTCAACTCCAACAGATAAACCTTTACAGTCAAAAGTCTCTCTAATCCAAGTATTAATGTAAATATTTGATCTCAACTACATCAGGCTAGCCAAAACTTAAAAAAGAAACGAAATGACAAGACAAATATAGCAGTGAGGGTAACCCATGTCCTTGAGAAAGATAGCTCAATCTGAAACTAAAGTCAGCAAACCCCATACGATGAAGATTAAAGCAACGGATGAAACCCTTAGTACCCTTACGTTATGCCATTAAGCAATGCGCTTAAGTAGGCTCACTGCATTTCTAGATATCTTCATCTAATTTTGCGTAAATTTTCAGAAAGGTAATAATGGTTTTGACCTGCGTAACGCCAAAAGAGGTCGTAAGTTACCTAATTGGTCTGAGAATATGAAATTGCTCTCACATTTAATGTCAGCCTCCCATCCCTTAGTAATTTGGCTTGAATTTCTTCAATAGAACCTCACTAACCTGCATCAATAACTAAGTCATGCTATCATAAATATAATTTCCTCATTTCCACCTTGCAAAAATGGGACTCATGAATAGGGGACAGTGGGAATGAGTAAGGAGGATACATATGTCTTACTGATTGACAAACTCAAACTCACCTAATATATTTTCTAGCTTGCTCTTTTCCACGCCAACAACGCAAATATCCCTGCCAATTTAAGTATCCATTCTCCAAACCAAAGAATTTTATACAAATAGATAATTTTCTATAGATGTGAAACCAATTTGGAAAACACCAGACTTTGCAATATGAGAAATTCAACGTAAAAATGGCAGTAATAATGGATAAAATAATATACAAATTAAAGAATGTGAACTAAATATTTACTATTAAATATGAAACATTATAGTTATAATTGCAAATTAAATAAGGGATTAACAATAAAATATAAAAAGTCATAAAATAATATAAAATGAATAAAAGATATTAATCAAAGTTATAAATGTTGGACAAACACATAGCTAAATGGTAATTAAATGATTACACGGTCCACAAAATAAAGTAGTAGCGGAAGACTTGAATGAATACCTCTCGCCATGTTCATTGATATGAAGTAAAAAATTACAAGTCTCTAGCTGTGATATAACTAGTATGTTGATACAAAGCACAAGGTCAGAAGAACACACAATGATAATCAGGAATTCTTCTCACTGGAAGATAGGCATAATGATGGTCTAGGCATAGCTGTCACCAGTCAAGGAACCCTCAGGCAGCAAGGTATCTATTTTGTGATTTTTATATAATATCCCTTACTGTAACCTTAAATCAGTATGTCCTATTTATAACTTCTCATCTAAGATAACAATAATAATAATAGGTAATTTGACTGAATAATATCCTAAACCATATTTGATACAACTGAGTTAAGTGCCACAATAAGGAGATATTGTATTCAAATTAGGAAATCATAATATCTGGAATATATTATAATTATTGTAATATTCAGAAAATCTACAATTTCTAATTTCCAAATATACCACAATAATATCCAGACGCAATCAATCTATTTGAATTAACAAGATATTTCATAATAATAATTAATAAAATATCTAAAATTCTCCCACTTGACTCTCACAATAAAGTTAGTCATCCTATATAGGTTCATTTAAGTAATACTACAAGAATCCTGGGATGAGTCCTCTTCATTCGAGTATCACCTTACATGTATTACAAGTAGTACCCTTACTTAATGGATCAAAACCTTATGAATAAATTCAAATGTTTATTTAGTTCCTATTTCAATATTTATCAAACTCAAACAATATGAATGTATACATAATTGAAATGTAGAGATGATAAATCATGAATTGAAATTTCATTGTTTCATTTACCTTGATTCATGGCTGTAAGGGCTCAAGCCTATAAGAAGCACATGTGAAACAAAATCTTTCGATCGATTCCTTTTAGTCAAAGGAGCAGTTACCTTTTTATTGATGTGTTCAACCAAAATTTGGTCATCCCTTACTCTAGCCTTATAGGAAAGGTATCTCAATCCGATGAACTTACTTTTTCTCCACTCCTTCTATTATTGGCGATAGCCACAGCAGATTTGTTATCACAATACATCTTAATGGGTGTAGAGATTGAATCCACAATATTAAGCACCAGTAATGAAATTTCTTATCTATATTCCTTGTGAACTTACTTCAAAACAAGCAATGTACTCAGCTTCACGAGGAAAAGGAGCTACATGTAACACCTTACTTTTGTACGTCTTAGGGACTATTTGGTAGCATTTAGAACCACTTAAACATTCATTGAAGTTCAATTACTAAATCTAAAATTTCTAAAACTGTGGGCACTATTCATTTGGTATTTCTAGATTTAGCGATGAACTTCAAAAAATAATAATTAGTTCTCAAAAATTAAAATGAAGTATTTAAAAGGATACTTGAAGCTAACATAATAAATTTTAAGGAAAAATACTTCCTAGTCCAAATGCTTAGCCAATCAATATAGACTTGGTGTCAAAGATCATTGTTAATTTGGTCTAAATTTCTAACAGATTATGGTCCCTAACTTTGAAAAGTTCATTCTCTCTGTGCCAATGTCAAAATAAGGTATTATTGGTGTCAAAAAGAAGTTTGACATGTCTACTATTATCATGTAAATTATTGTACATTTATTTAGAGGTTTACTGTTTTTCCCAAGTCATCACAAAACATGGCCAGAATTGAACATTCTAACATATTATATGCCATAATTAAAATTACATAAATTCTAAGTCTTTCATGCATCTTTACATCTTCATTCAGGTTTATTCCCTTCATAGGATTGTCCTACTATGATGTTTATATTATGGAAAAGGGTGAGATTTCTGGAAAAATATCAGTAGCAAACGGATACCATATAATGTATGCAACTACATGCTTGATGTTAATATGTGTACACTTAAAGATCATGTTTGCATAATGATGATTTACATGCTTCTATGTCCCTTAATTATAACATATGGCCATAGCATAAAAAGAAATAGAGAATCACTTAATCATACATGCTTCACATAATCAAAGTAAACATCACATAAAACATCCAAGCAATATAAGCATACAAGTTAGTAAGTTCACTACCTCTTTAGCTTGTTCTTCCTTTAACCTTTCCATACATTATTGTTCCATGCTTGTAGTCCTCTTTACCATAATTAACCAGGCCTAAAATAGCATTATAAAGTTCATATTATAACTCAATTAAATCAACCTCTAGACTTGGTTCAATTTCCTTAACTGATAAAGTCCTAACTTTTCTTAATTTATGGTTAATTATCTTATCATTTGAACTAACTTGTGTCTTAAGTTTACCCTACACAACTTTTCCTTCTAAATCTATTTATGAGCTTAGAATTAAAAAAGTCCAGCTCCTTTACACCCTGCTATATAGAACCAAGAAGAGTTCCTTTTCTTTCAAAATTTCTCATTTTGATTGTGTCATATCCTAATTTTTCCCTATCCGTATAGTACTAATAGTGGAAAGAGGTTTGAAAAGGATTATGACGAAGATCATAAGAAATAATAAAGGTTAGATGATTCTTTAAGGAAGAGAATGACTAAAATGAAAAGTAGAAAAGGTTAAAGGCAAAAAGTGAAAGTAGAAACAAAAGTTGGGCCCTTAAGTGTAATTTTCAAAAGTTAAGGGGCTAAAATGCAAATAGCCAAAAGTTCAGGGGCCTAAGTGCAATTATGCAAAAGTTCAGGGACCTAAATATAAATATGAGAAAGTTGAGCCAAGATAGGTCAAAAATGCCCATAATCAAATAAGACCTAAATTTTACCAGTAGATAGAAAAATTATTCCAGTCAGTTTAACGCAATACAGAATTGTGATTTGGGGTCCCGATTAATTGATATAAATTTATGAAGTCAGAAGAATTATTACAATATTTTTCAGACAGTAGAATCAGATAAAACTTTATAGGAAATTCCTATATTTAATGTAAGAATTTATAAAATTGACAGAGTTAGAAAATGAATCCTATAGAAGTCTTACGGGATTTTACGGTGAAATAAAATACCCGATAATAGGATCAGGTGAGATTTATTGGGATTTGTGCCATAAAGGTAATGAGGCCAATTAGCCTATACCAAAGCCCAAATGGTGCCATAATGAGCCCAATCAAGTAGTGAAACAGTTATGTGGGCCAGAGTCCAGAGTAGTCCAGGAAAAGTGCGAAATTACGAAAATGCCCCTGAATGCCCATAATGTACTAGTGATGGATGGAGGATATTTTGGTCACTCTGGATAGGCAAAAAACTTGTCATATATTAAAAGTAGGATTATTCAAAGCCCAGATACACCCTGAAGCAGTATGAAGAGGTGTGAAATGACAATTTTGCCCGTAGGGTTAGTACAGTGCAAGAAAGGACACCAAGGGTATTTTGGTCATTTTCCAAGGGATGGATGGTAGATAAATCTTTAGTATTTTATTTTCAATGGTATGAGAAGCCTAGATATTAATTTTTATGATAGAATATATATCCTGGTATATTATTAAAATTTTGGAATAGAAAACAGTCCAGTTGTTATGAAACTGCTCCGATCGGTACCGGATTGGACTAGAATTTTTCCAAAAGCTTCCTTACACTATGAACACGCCACATATCCCCATGAGGTGTCCATTGAGATGTCCCACATGATGTCATAATTATTCTTTTTAGAAAAAGTTAAATCCAAGATTAAATGTAGGCCTTTAGATCAAATAGTAACCAAATCAATCTTGGCCATTCATTTTTCATGGATTTTGGCTATAAATACCCCCTTATTTCTACATCAAAACCGTGGCTTCATGGACCATTGGGGAAACTCTTGTAAAATGAAAACTCAAGCGACGACAAAGAAGATTCAGATTACCAAAGTTCAAGCAAGCTAGAGATTAAAGGTAAGCAATCTGTCCTAGCTTATTTTTCTTTGATTTGGGAGCTTGAACTTAGGGTTTTCATGAGAGAAAAGTTGAGTTTTCTCTAAGGGGTTGTGCTGCCCAACAACCTTAGATGAAAGGGAAAAGAACAAATTAAAGTTAGAAACATATGTTTGAAGCTTAAACAAGTTAGTTAAGAGGTTGGTTATTGAATCAAGTTGATATTCTTGACTTTGCCATGGTGTACCCTGTTCAGTCTTCACTATTCATGAGGAAGAAAATGGAATTTCAATGATTTAATTCTTCCATGGAATTTAGATGATGATTTTGTGTAGGATTAGAAAGGTTTTGAACCTAGAAAGCATTGAAATTCCAAGGTTGTAGTTTTTTAAACCCTTCTCTATTACTGTTCACATGCATGAACAGTATTGGAATTTCATGATTTTGATGGTTCCAATGGTTTTAAAATGGAAAGTTGTGTGGGGTAAAGTGGAGAAATAAGTATGGGAAGCATTAGAATCAAAATGAGAATTTTTGAAAGAATTTTATGCTTATGTTTAATTCTGTACAGCAGGCCATGAAGGAGCTGGAATTTTATGATTATAAGCTCATAAATGGATTCAAAATATGAAATTGTGTAGGGTAAAGTCAAGATATCAATTGGTTCAAGAGCCAGGTGGATTAGTGAAAATTAGAGAAAGTTATGACAATAAAGAGTATAACAAAGTTAATCCTCAATATGGTTGGAGTTCATGAGTCCTAATGAATTATGTGATGAATATGAATTTGTTTAGGACCTTGAAACATCCAAGAAGATGTTGGGAAGTGATTGACATAAAGGCTTCATGGATTGGAAGCTAGGGAGCAAGTGCAAAAGATCAAGAGGAAAGCTTAAGTGCAAGGTAATGAACTTACCTCTTTATGTGCTTGATGTGGTATGCTTATGTGTTGACATGTACATGATGTTTGAATGATGTTGTGACATGATAAATGATGTTGAATGTATTGTGAACCATATGTTTTCCATGGACATGCACTTTATACAAAACTATATAGCATGATAGCATGTCACTAATTAAAGAAAGTTTAATGAACTTACATGTCATGCATTAGCATCCATCTTGCATATTTAAGTGGTAATGTTTGCTACTGAGATTCCCTAGAATCTTACTCTCCCATAACCAACCAATTTAGGTCAAGCATGATGGATAATGTATGCATGGAGAAGAGCTAAAGCATGGAAGAAGAAAAGTGAAGTATTTAAGATGTTAGCATATGTTATGCACTTTCCATGTATGTCAAAGCCATGTAAAGTATCTAGTTATGTGATGAGATTGTATGAAACAATTATTGTATAACCCCATGATGTATGTGAATTCATAAAAGGCAAAAGAGATGATTTATGTATGCTAGAATAATTGTTGAAAGTCAAAGAAAGGAATCTAAAAGGGTAAAACATAGGTTACAAAGCAGTTTTGTTGTGGCTTCAGTTTGACCTAGCAAATGAAGGAATTATTTCATGAAATTTTATGAGCATGTATTACACATCCATAGATTTAGGTTCATAGGTATATCGTTTCATTTGGATGTGTATATCAGGAGAAATGAATTTCCAAAGTAAGACACCAGAATCTGTTTCCAGAGTTTTTGACCAAATGAACAGCAAACTTCAATGAATAAACTGTATCAATTGGCTAATCATTTGGTCTGTAAATTATTTTTCCCTTAAATTTAAAGATGTTATCTTCACTTAAAATTTTGAAACACTTTATTTCGAGTTTTTTAGAATTAATTATGAGTTTTTGAAGTTCGTTGCTTAATCTGGAATACCATATGAACAGTAACCCAAGAAAGAGTAAACTTCCAGATTTGGCTAATTGATTTCCAAGGTCTTGTAAGTGGTTATAAATGCTACTGAATGGCCCCTAATACGTATGAAAGTAAGGATGTTGCATATTGCAATGCTTCAAATACTTGTTTCTTTATTTTATCCCATAAAATTTTTCTTTTTAAAACCATTTGAAACATCAAAATCATGAAATTCACATCACTGTTCATGCTTATGAACAATAATAGACAGGGTTTTAAAATTCCATCTTCCAATTCCAATGCTTAAAAAGTTCAAATCTTATTCAACACTACACAAAATCATCATTGAAATTTACACTCCTTCCAGTTGTGCACTTGGCCGTATAGGTCCCATACAGAACAAAGCCAAGAAGTTTAATCTAATTCCATAACTAACCATCTAAACTAGCTTATCTAGATGCCTTCTACATATTTCTAACTTTGTTTTCTTCTACCTTCTTTATTTCATAGTTTTTGGCAGCAAGGGTTGCAAGGAAATAACTCAACTTTCAACCATTAAAACTTAGGTTTTATCTAAAATATTCTACTTTAAACCTCTCATAATATGTGCTCGAAAGCATACTTGATTAGCCCAAGCATTATATTGGCCCAAAAACTAAAATTTTTTAAATTTGACTTCAGGTACTGTTCACCTGGTAAATTCTAAATTGATAGTCCACATTTAAAAATTCATAAATAATTGTAAAAAAATTGTATGGAGGTAATCCAAATTTCTAATTGAAGATCTTTCATAGGTCTATAAGGAAAAAATATAAATATGGATATTTACTTTGCCAATTAATACAGTTAAATCATTACTTTTTACTGTTCATATGGAGTATTCTGGAAATTTCAGATTCTATCTAACTTTGAAAATTTGTTTCTCTTGATATATAAATCCAAAAAAGGCGTGCTACTTATGCATTTAAAGCTTTGGATGTGTACTATATGCTCATAAAATTTTGTGAATTAATTCTTTCATTTTTTAGGTCAAATTGAAGCTACAACAAAGCTACTTAAGGACTTACATTTTTACCATTTCAGTTTCCTTTCTTTAATTTCCAATAATTGTTCTAGCATGCATAAACTATCTCTTTGTCCTCTCACACATTCATATACATCATGGGGTTATGACATAATTATTTCATACATTTTTCTTTACATATAATGGCATATTACATAACATTACATAAAAAGAATGGCATGCCATCATTTTTCTACTTCTTCTCTTCCATTCCTTAGCTCATGTGTCAAGTATGATTCTTCCATCATAAATAGCCTATTATGGTTGGTTATGGGAGGATGAGATTCTAGGTAATCTCAGTAGCAAACGATACCATTCAATGCATACAAGATGAATGCAAGTGCTTGACATGTTTCACATATCTTTCTTTAGCTTCCATTTGCATACCATCATGCATGACCATAAACTCATAAAAGGGAAGAGCATATCATTCATACATATCATACATCATAATCACGCATCATAACATATCAACACACAAGCAAATACATCAAGCATATAAGAATATGTAAGTTCACTACCAGTTCACTACCTTGAACATAAGCTTCGTCTCTTGTTCTTGTACTTACTCCCTAAGCTTCCATCCAACATTAGTTACTTACTCATCCTATTTAAATCATTCCCTTTAATATATCATGGCCCTAAACACAATTACATTGTGTATACATCTCATTAGAGCCATTACATAAACATTGCACGCTAACTTCCTTAAAACTCCTAACTCTTACCTTAAATCTTGGAGTAGGTGGTTTAACTTTGTAATAATTATTTCCTTAGACCAATCCTACATAATTTTGTCCAAGGAATCCAAATATGATATTGGAATTATGAAAATCAAACTCCACCTATGAAATCTATCAAGAACCGTACAACATCTTCATAAAGTCTAAAAATTTTCATTTTAATTCCAATGCTTCCAATATTTGTTTCTCTACTTTATCCCACACAATTCCAAGATTACATGATTTCCTAAGCTCAAACTACTTAATTCTAGCTTGTTTAAGCTTGTCTAAACATTCCATGACTTAAAATTCATATTTTCCTTCTAATTCCAGATTATTTCCAACATCCAAGATGAAGAGAAAAATGGTGTTTCAACCATCCAAATCTAAAAGAAACCTTCCTATAACATAATACAAAGATAGGAGGAAGAAGTTATATTAAATCCTTGATTGGCTCTTGGATTTGCCTTGTCTTGCCTTGAGATTTCATTTTGGCAGCACCTCCCCATGGTTCTCTATTGCCTTATGTCACATCCTTACTTTTAACCTCAATTATACTCCATTAGAAGTGATTGGAACCAATTACATGATCATTTGCTTTGAAAACATCCATTTCCAAAAGATTTGCTCTCGGGTACTGTTCAATTTTACTGTTCATTTGGTAATTCCAAAACATGTACCCTACTTTGAAAATTCATAATTAATTGTAGAAAAATCAAAATAATGTGGTTCCAATTTCTAATGAAATATATTTCATAAATATTTGAAGGAAAAATATGAAACTGAGGTTTTCTAGTCCAAATGAAATCAGTTTATTGGTTAAAAATCACTGTACATTTGGTAAAAATCTGGAAGTTCCAGTTTCTTTGCTTAACTTCAAAAATTCATTTCTCTTTGGTTACTTATCCAAATGAGCTATGTTACATATGGATTTTAAGCTCTAGACGTTCTGTTTCAGCTCATAAATTTTCATAGAAAAACTCATTTATTTGTTATATAAAATCATTGCGTGAACGTTACTGCCTCTCAGCACTCATTTTATCTTAATTCCAAATCTTACTTCCAACTTTGGAAAATCAGAACAATTCGGATACTTATCCAAATGAGGCGTTCTTGGTGTCCATTTAAAGCTCTTTATCTTGACTTCAATAATACCAAGTTTCAGACTAAAACACGTTGATTTGGGCATCATAAACATCATCACATCACCACAGTCTCAAAACAGAATTATAGAACCATACACCATTCAACCATACATGCTATCATATGCTTCCATAAGGTCAAGTAACTCATTATACAAACTTATTCATCAACATTTACTCTCTTCCTTTGAAATGATCCATCACCTAAAACATAGTTATGCATGTGGAAGGAATGAGATTTCAGGGAAATCCCAATAGCAAGTTACACAAACCATAATATCATGCATGCATACTTGAATGCTTAACATGTTATCATGTGATGGGAGCTACTTTATAAGAGTACATAAGCAAACTCTAACATGCATATTGTCATGACATAACTTGCAAGGAGTTGCAATCATTCATACTTCATCATATCATGATGACATAAGCTCAAGCTCAACCACACACCATAATCAACAAGCAAGCAAAACAATTAAACAAACATGAGTTATAGTTAGGTATCCTTGCTACCTCTTAGCTATCTTGGTCAAGACCTTCTTGAAGTCCTTTCATTCCTTCACAAATGTCAAAACCTAGCCATTACAACATAATATCAAGTTACAACTCAACTTGAAACCAAATCCAAGACTAGGTTTTCACTAGCTCCCTTTCTTTCTCTAATTTATGTTTCCTACCTCCACCTTTCCAAAATAAATTCTCATGGTTCATTTCCACATAATTTTTCATGTAGAATCCAAATATGAAATCAGAATTTCCAAAATCAAAACATACCAATTGCTACAGTACCAAACCGAAATGGATGTCCCTTTTTCAAAAAATTCACATTTTGATTCCAATGCTTCCAATACTTGTTCTCCTACTTTATCCCCACACAATTTTCCATTTTAAAATCATTGGAAGCATCAAAATCATGAAATTCCATCATATGAACAGTAACACGTACAGTACCAGCAAGAACACAAAACCCTAAATCCAAACATACTTGAATTCCCAAGCTTATACCACTTGATTCTAGCTTGTTTAAGCTTATCTAAACTATCCATAACATAAAACTCATATTTTAACCACATATGAGCTGAAATTCCAGCAGAAACCATAAGGGAAATATAGAATGAAAACCCTTTAAAACCATGAGCTAACTTGCTAGAACAAAACTCAAGATCAAGGGAGACGATTACCTTGCTTGTTACTTCACTTTGGTTGCTTCTTTCTTGGTTGAATGGAAATTTTGCAAGATGTTCCCTATGGTTCTCAAGGCTGCCGCACATGGTCTGAAATGACGGGGTATTTATAGAAAATTTGGGTTGAAATGGATGGCAAAGATTAATTTAGTTACTATTTGATCCAAGGGCTCACATTTAATCTTGGATTTAACTTTTTCAAAAAAGAATAATTATGACATCATGTGGGACAGCTCATGGGACACCTAAGAGGGTTAGGTGGCGTGCTGCCCATGCAAGGAACCTTCTGGAGAAATTTCAGTCCAATTCGGTACCGATAAGTGCAGTTTCACAACAACGGGATTGTGTTCTATTCTTAATTTTTTATAATATACCAGGATATATATTCTATCCTAGAAATTAATGTATAGGCTTCTCATATCATTGAAAATGTTATACTGAGTATTTATCTGCCATCCATCCATTGGGAAATGACCAAAATACCCTTGGTGTCCTTTCGTGCACTGTACTGACTCTAAGGGCAAAATCGTCATTTCACACCTCTTTATACTGCCTCAGGGTGTATATGGGCTCTAAATAATCCTCTTTATACTATATGAACTGCTCTGGTAATTTAGGGGCATCTAGGGGCATTTTCGTAATTTTGCACTTTTCCTGGACTGCTCTGGTCTCTGGCTCACATAAACTGTCCAGTCACCTTAATGGGCGCATGATGGCACCATTTGGGCCTCAGTATGGGCTTATTGCCTGTATTACCTTTATGGCCCAATTCACACTATAGCTCCCCCGATCCGATTTATCGGGTATTTTATTTCACTGTAAAATCCCATATGGTTTCTATAGGATTCCTTTTTTGACTCTCTTAATTTTATAAATTCATATATTAAATATATGAATTTTTTATAAGGTCTCATCTGATTCTGAGATCTAGAAAATACTGTAATAATTCCTTCTGACTTCAGGAATTTATATCAATTAATTGGGACCTCAAATCAAAATTCTGTGTTGAGTTAAACTGACGGGAATATTTTTGTCTATCTACTGGAAAAATTTGGGTCTGATCTAATTTCGGGCATTTTTGGCCTATTTTGGCTGAACTTTTCCATATTTACATTTAGGTTCCTTAACTTTTGAATAATTGCACTTTAGTCCCTAAGCTTTTCATTAATTGCATTTAGGTCCCTCCTTTTATTTGTACTTCAACTTTTTGTCTTCAAACTTTTCAATTTATATTTTGGTCCCTATTCTTTCCTTAGTTATTAATCCTTCCTTTTCTTTTCGCAATCTGATACAGTTTATTCCAAGAATCTTATATCCATTGCAGATAAACTGTATAAGTACATCAGGTCAGAAAATTGGGGATATGACATTTCTCTCCCCCTTAAAATAAATTTCGTCCTCGAAATTTACATTACATATACATTAAGGAAAGAGTTCAGGGTATATTTCTCTCATCCTTTTCTCTGCTTCCCAGGTAGCTTCACTCTCTGTTAATCCCTTCCAGACCACCTTAATTAGAGGGATCTACTTATTTTGTAACTACTTGACCTTTCTATCTACAATCTGCTTTGGTCCGACTTCATAAGTCAGGTCATCTCGCAGTGCAATATCATCCTGCTCAATCACATGTGATGGATCTGGAACATACTTCTTTAACTGGGAAACATGGAAAACATCATGGATCTTGCTGAGATGTGGAGGAAGAGCTAACCTGTAAGCCACTGATCCTACTCTTGAGAGGATCTGAAATGGCCCAATGTATTTAGGGTGCAGCTTCTTCACTTTGATCGATCATCCAGCTCCTGTCATCGGAGTAAACTTAAGGAATACATGCTCTCCTTCTTCAAACTCCAACGGCTTCCTTCTAACATCAGCATAACTCTTCTGTCTGCTTTGAGACATTAATAGCCTTTTTCTGACCTTATCAATATGTACTGCTATCTGGTCTACAATATCAGGACCAAACATCCTCCTTTCACTCAACTCCACCCAGCATAAGGGATATCTACACTTTCGTCCATACAGTGCTTCAAATGGAGCCATCTGAATGCTAGTTTGATAACTATTGTTATAGGCAAATTCTATCAACAGCAGATAGATATCCCAACTCCCTTTGAAATCCAAGACACAAGCTCTCAACATATCCTCGAGCGTCTAGATTGTTCTCTCATATTAACCATCTGTTTGAGGATGGTAAGCCGTACTAAATCTGAGAGTAGTGTCCATTTCTTTATGTAAAGCACATCAAAAGTTTGATGTAAATTGAGGATCTCTGTCAGAAATGACACTACTTGGAATACCATGTAGTCTAATAATCTCTTTTACATAGAGTTTCACCAGCTTCTCCAGAGAATCCTTTTTATTGATTGCCAGGAAATGAGCCAACTTCATTAATCATTCAATTACTACCCATATAGTATCATGCTTAGTAGGAGTCATGGGCAGTCCTTCAACAAAATCCATGGCAATATTATCCCATTTCCACTCAGGTATCTCTAATGGTTATAATTTCCTTGCTGGCTTCTGATGCTCAACTTTCACCTTTAACATGTCAAACATTTGGACACATAATTTACAACATCTTTCTTTAATCCAGGCCACCAAAATAAACTCTTCACATCATGATACATCTTGGTCATACCTGGATGTACTATATACTTGCTTTTATGTGCCTCCTCTAAGATCTTTTCTCTTAATCCCATTGCATTGGGAATATATGGTCATCCCCTAAATCGTAGTAATCCATCTTAGGACATATTAAAATTTTTAGTTTCCCCTTTTTCCAACTTACCTTTGAAAATCTTAGCGAGTCTATCTTGCTCCTGAGTTTCTTTTATCTCATCCTCTATGAAAGCTTTAATCTGCATTCCTCCATAAGAACTTTATGATGTCTGCATTTGATACAGAGGACTCCAATCCCGAACATCTTCTATCAGTTTTAACTCTTTGATCATAAGACTAGCAACCTGTACTACCTTTCTGTTCAAGGCATCAACCACTATATTAGCTTTTCCTGGATGGTATTTGATCTGGGAATCATAATCCTTCAGAAACTCTATCTATCTCCATTTCCTCATGTTTAATTGTTTTTGATCTTACAGATACTTTAGGATTTTATGATCACAGTACAGTTCTATGGTGGCTCCGTACAAGTAGTGCCTCCATATCTTGAGAGCATAAACTACCGCTATAAGCTCCAGATCATGAGTGGGATAATTCTCTTCATGTGGCTTTAACTGTCGAGAAGCATAGGCTACCACTCGTCCCTGCTGCATCAACACACATCCCAACCCCTGCTTGCTAGCATCAGTGTAGACTATATAAGTCTGAGTTGGGTCTGGAATAATCAGCATGGGGTCATGGTTAATCTCTCATGAAAACTGGCCTCACACTTCTCATCCCACTTGAACTACTGATTCTTTTTGGTCAACTTGGTTAATGGTAGAGCAATTCGAGAAAAGTCCTTAATAAATCTTCTGTAATACCCTGCTAAGCCCAGAAAACTTCTGATCTCTATCACTATCCTTGGTTGTTCCCAGCTTAGCACTGCTTTAACTTTGCTAGGATCTACAGCTACCCCTTAGTGGGATATGACATGACCGAGAAATTTGACTTCTTGAAGCCAAAACTCACATTTACTAAGCTTAGCATAAAGTCATTTCTCTTTAAGAGTACTAAGAACAATCCTCAAATGCTCTTCATGCTCTGCAGCCGATTTGGAGTACACTAAGATATCATTAATGAAGACTACCACAAATTGATCTAGATAAGGCCTGAAGATTCTGTTCATGTAATCCATGAAAATTGCAGGCACATTAGTCAGACCAAAGGGCATCACTAAGAATTCAAAATGTCCATAGCGAGTCCTGAATGCAGTTTTTGCAATATCATTTACTTTGATTCTGAGTTGGTGCAACCTAATCTCAGATCAATCTTAGAGAATAAGTTTGCTCCAACCAACTAGTCTAACAAATCATCAATTCGGGGAAGAGGGTACTTATTCTTAACAGTAATCTTATTCAACTCCTGATAGTCAATGCACAATCTGAGACTGCTATCCTTCTTCTTGACGAATAGCACTGGAGCACCCCATAGAGAAACACTAGGTCGGATGAAACCCTTCTCTAATAGCTCCTCTATATGCTTCTTAAGGTCAATCATCTCATTGGGAGCCATACGATATGGGGCTTTAGATACTGGTCTAGCTCTTGGTACGATGTCAATTGCAAACTCCACTTCTCGTTCTAGAGGTAATCCCTGAATCTCCTTTGGAAAGACTTCTAGAAATTCTTTGACCATTGGAATCGCTTCAATTCCTTCTTCTACTTCTGCTTGGACAGAAAAGAAGACCATATATCCCTGACATCCTTTTCATAAATATCTATCTGCTTGAGCCTCCGTCAGGAAATTCAATTTCACTTCTGGATTCACATTTGGGGCTTATGGACAAAGAACTAGAGTTTTGTTCTTACAATCCAGCATTACATTATTGGCATACAACCAATTTAATCCAATTATGACATCAATTTCATGAAATGGCATGCCTATTAGGTCAAGAGTAGTACAACAACATTCATATCGAATGACACTATTTAGGCAGACATCTGATGCAACTACTTTAGCATTTGTAGGGGTTATGACACATATGGCATAATGTAGCTTACTAATTGTAAGGCCTAAACGTTTAGCACATTCATAAGAAATAAAGGAATGACTTGCACCTAAATCAAACATAGCAATCACAGCATGATTATTGAGATAGATGATACCTTGGATCATCTCGGGTGATCTCTATGCCTCTTTCCTTGTCATTGCAAACACTTGCCCTTGAGTGCGCGGCCTTTGATCATTAACTACTTAGGGACAACTCCTGGAGAAATGTCTAGGCTTCCCACATGTGTAACAGATATTCTGCCCTATCAAGCATGGTCTGTGTCCATGGTTCTTCCCGCATTTGTCGCATACTCTAGACCTCTGGTCTCTATTATTTGTCTCACCCCTATAGTTTCCTCTGTTAGGCTTTCGGTTCTGCTACCACTGCCTTTTCCTCTTCTTATTATAGCCACTGCCACTGGCTGCATTTCTATCCCGGTTAGGTCTCTCAGGAGCAGCAGTATCTCTGCTCACCAGTTTCATTAGCATCCGGTGATTCAGGCTGTTCTCAATAATTTTGCAGGCCTCTACTGCTTTATTGAAATGATGATATTGTTGGGGTGTCATCTTATCCTTCAGAGTAGTATTTAATCCCCTGATCATCCTCTCCATCATCCATCGTTCATCATCCACCTATCGCAGGTAAGTGGAATACTGGGAAAGACGGATGAACTTTGCTAAGTATTCATCATAGGATTCTTTTTCTCCTTGTCTCAGCACAAGGAATTCTGCTTCTCGTTCATCCCGCACTGACTGGGGAAAATACTTCCCATAAAACTGTTCAAGGAATACTTCCCATGTGATAGGAATGTGTCTGGCCTGCAATACTAGCTCTGTGTTCTTCCACCATCTGTCAGCATCTCTCTCTAACTGGTAGATTGCCATCTGTGCTTTACTCTCAAACGGACAACCCAGTACCTTAAAGATATTCTCCAATCTGCTGATCTAATCCTCCACTTTCTGTACATCAAATGTTCTCTCGAATATTGGAGGACTATGCTTACAAAACTTAGCCATCCACTGTTGAATACCAGCAGGATCTATTGTCTGTCCTGTCTGTCTTGGCTATTCTATTGTTTGTTGAACCATCTCTGGTTCTGTATTAGCTATACCTACAGATTCTGGTTGATGTAGATTCTCTACCGCTTCTGCTATAGCCGCTGCTATAGCAGCATCCCTTTCCTGTTCACTATTTGCTTGAGCAGCTCTTACTTCCTCTATCAACTTCTGCTACTGTTCCAGTCATTTTAGAATCAACTGATTAATATCTCTAGCGTTTTGAGGTTTACCCGAAGAACTAACTCTTCTTGTTCTTACCATTTTGTTTTAGTATCGTAATAGGAAATAGGAAAGGAATACTATAATTAACATAATTCATATTTCATTCACAACACAGCATACAGTAAGTTCAACAGCATTACTTTCATAACATACACACATACCATAGCCTCACTATCATGAGTACATTCATAGATTCACTTATGTATCACTCTAAAATAATCTATTCAGAGCATTTCTTAAGCTAGAATCCTATGCTCTGATACCAAATTATCACATCCTTACTTTTAACCTCAATTATACTCTATTAGAAGTGATTGGAACCAATTACATGATCATTTGCTTTGAAAACATCCAGTTCCAAAAGATTTGCTCTCGGGGACTGTTCACTTTTACTGTTCATTTGGTAATTCCAGAACATGTACCCTACTTTGAAAATTCATAATTAATTGTAGGAAAATCAAAATAATGTGGTTCCAATTTCTAATGAAATCAGGTTTTCTAATGAAAATTCATAATTAATTGTAGGAAAATCATAAATATTTGAGGGAAAAAGATGAAACTGAGGTTTTCTAGTCCAAATGAAATCAGTTTATTGGTTAAAAATCACTATTCATTTGGTAAAAATCTGGAAGTTCCAGTTTCTTTGCTTAACTTCAAAATTTCATTTCTCTTTGGTTACTTATCCAAATGAGCTGTGTTACCTATGGATTTGAAGCTCTATATGTTCTCTTTAAGCTCATAAAATTTCATAGAAAAACACATTCATTTGTTATATGAAATCATTGCGTGAACACCATTGCCTCTCAGCACTCGTTTTATCTTAATTCCAGATCTTACTTCCAACTTTGGAAAATCATAACAATTCGGATACTTATCCAAATGAGGCATTCTTGGTGTCCATTTAAAGCTATGTATCTTAACTTTAATCATAACAAGTTCAGACTAAAATACGTTGATTTGGGCATCATAAACATAGTCACATCACCACGGTCTCAAAACAGAATTATAGAACCATACACCATTCAACCATACATGCTATCATATGCTTCCATAAGGTCAAGTAACTCATTATACAAACTTATTCATCAACATTTACTCTCTTCCCTTGAAATGATCTAGCACCTAAAACACAGTTATGCATGTGGAAGGAATGAGATTTCAGGGAAATCCCAATAGCAAGTTACACAAACCATAATATCATGCATGAATACTTGAATGCTTAACATGTTATCATGTTATGGGGTGGAAATCCCAATAGCAAGTTACACAAACCATAATATCATGCATGAATACTTGAATGCTTAACATGTTATCATGTGATGGGAGCTACTTTATAAGAGTACATAAGCAAACTCTAACATGCATATTGTCATGACATAACTTGCAAGGAGTTGCAATCATTCATACTTCATCATATCATAATGACATAAGCTCAAGCTCAACCACACACTATAATCAACAAGCAAGCAAAACAATTAAACAAACATGATTTATAGTTAGGTATCCTTGCTACCTCTTAGCTATCTTGGTCAAGACCTTCTTGAAGTGCTTTCCTTCCTTCACAAATGTCAAAACCTAGACATTAGAACATAATATCAAGTTACAACTCAACTTGAAACCAAATCCAAGACTAGGTTTTTACTAGCTCCCTTTCTTTCTCTAATTTATGTTTCCTACCTCCAACTTTCCAAAATAAATTCTCATGGTTCATTTCCACATAATTTTTCATTTAGAATCCAAATATGAAATCAGAATTTCCAAAATCAAAACATACCAATTGCTACAGTACCAAACCGAAATGGATGTCCTTTGTTCCAAAAATTCACATTTTGCTTCCAATGCTTCCAATACTTGTTCTCCTACTTTATGCCCACACAATTTTCCATTTTAACATCATTGGAAGCATAAAAATCATGAAATTCCATCATATGTACAGTACCACATACAGTACCAGCAAGAACACAAAACACTAAATCCAAACATACTTGAATTCCCAAGCTTATACCACTTGATTCTTGCTTGTTTAAGCTTGTCTAAACTATCCATAACATAAAAATCATATTTTAACAATATATGAGCAGAACTTCCAGCAGCAACCATAAGGGAAATATAGCATGAAAACCCCTTAAAACCATGAGCTAACTTGCTAGAACAAAGCTCAGGATCAAGGGAGATGATTACCTTGCTTGTTACTTCACTTTGGTTGCTTCTTTCTTGGTTGAATGGAAATTTTGTAAGAGTTTCCCTATGGTTCTCAAGGCTGCCGCACATGGTATGAAATGAGGGGGTATTTATAGAAAATTTGGGTTGAAATGGATGGCCAAGATTACTTTGGTTACTATTTGATCCAAGGGCTCACATTTAATCTTGTATTTAACTTTTTCAAAAATGAATAATTATGACATTGTGTGGGAAAGCTAATGGGACACCTAAGAGGGTTAGGTGGTGTGCTGCCCATGTAAGGAACCTTCTGGAGAAATTCTAGTCCAATCCGGTACCGATCAGTGCAGTTTCACAACAACTGGACTGTGTTCTATTCCTAATTTTTTATAATATACCAGGATATGTATTCTATCCTGGAAATTAATGTCTAGGCTTCTCATATCATTGAAAATGTTAGACTGAGTATTTATCTGCCATCCATTCATTGGAAAATGACCAAAATACCCTTGGTGTCCTTTCATGCATTGTACTGACCCTAAGGGCAAAATCGTCATTTCACACATCTTTATACTACCTCAGGGTGTATATGGGCTCTAAATAATCCTCTTTATACTATATGACACGTTCTTAGCCTATCTAGAGTGACCAAAATGATCCCCATCCATTACTGGTATAGTATGGGCATCCAGGGGCATTTTTGTAATTTTGCACTTTTCCTGGACTGCTCTGGTCTCTGGCCCACATAAACTATCCAGTCACCTTAATGGGCTCATGATCACGCCATTTGGGCCTTAGTATGGGCTTATTGCCTGTATTGCGTTTATGGCCCAATTCACACTATACCTCTGTCGATCCTATTTATCAGGTATTTTATTTCACTATAAAATCCCGTATGGTTTCTACAGGATTCCTTTTCTGACTCTCTCAATTTTATAAATTCATATATTAAATATATTAATTTTCTATAAGGTCTCATCTGATTTTGAGATTTGAAAAATACTGTAATAATTGCTTCTGAGTTCAGGAATTTATATCAATTAATCAGGACCTCAAATCAAAATTCTGTGTTGCGTTAAACTGATCGGAATATTTGTCTCTATCTACTGGTAAAATTTGTGTCTGATATGGTTCCGGGCATTTTTGGCCTGTGTTGGCTCAACTTTTCCATATTTATATTTAGGTCCATTAACTTTTGAATAATTGCACTTTAGTCCCTGAGCTTTTCATTAATTGCATTTAGGTCCCTCCTTTTATTTCTACTTCAACTTTTTGTCTTCAAACTTTTCAATTTGCATTTTGGTCCCTATTCTTTCCTTAGTTATTAATCCTTCCATTTATTTTCGCAATATGATACAGTTTATTTCAAGAATTTTATATCCATTGCAGATAAACTGTACAGGTACATCAGGTCAGAAAATTGAGGATATGACACCTTACATGATGTTGCATATTTTTAGGGGGTATATATAGAAAAATTTGGGTTGAAATAGATGGCCAAGATTACTTTTGTTGCTATTTGATCTAATGGTCCATATTCAATCTTACATCAAACTTGCCCTAGAAGCTTTAGAATGACATCATCCATGACATCATATTGGGCTTTGTTTGGAGCAAGAAATAGAGAAATATTGATAGAAAAAATTCTAGTCCAATCCGGTATTGATCCGGTTAATTTCACAAAAACTAGACTGTTTTATATTTCTAATTTTTATAATATTCTAAAATATGTATTTGGACCTTAAACCTAGTATCCCGATTATTTCTACTATTGACATTGTTGGATTGAGTTTACCATCCATTGGAAATGACTAAAATGCCCTTGGTTCACTATCTTACACTATATTAACTATAAGGGCATAATTATCATTTCACACCCTTTACACCCTATCAGGGCATATACTAACTCTTATTAATCATTCATGTACTTTCTTGGCATTTTTACCCTATCCAAATGACTAAAATGCCCTCCATTAATCTCTTGCTCAATGGCATAACACAGTGGCATTTTTGTAATTTTAGATTTTTTGGGTCTTTAGTAGCACTGGCCCATATACTTATCTAAAAATATTATTGGGCTTATGAGGTGCTATTTTGGGCCTTCTACATGGTCTCCTGCCTTCATGAGGTCAACTCCCAAGAAATTCTCCCAAAAAGTATTTAGCGGGAGTTTTATTCTACTCAAAATTCCCAAAAGGTATTTTGAGTTATGTCAGTTTTATAAATTCTCGTATTAATTATAAGAATTTACTATAAACTTTTATCTAATTATGAGGTCTAGAAGGTACTATACTAATTCTTCCAAACTTAAAAAATTAATATCAATTCATCGTGACATCAAATCAAAATTCTATATTGCGTTAAACTGATCAGAATAATTTTCTCTATTTATTGGTAAAATTTAGGACTGAACTGTTTTTGAGCAGTTTTGGGTCTTTCTGGTTGAACTCTCTCATAATTATAATTTTGCCTTTAAATTTTTTATAAATTATACTTAAGTCCCTCAAACTTTCTAAAATTACACTTCTTGCCCCAAATTTTATCTCTACTTTTATTTTAGCCCAAGAACTTTTCTAAATTTCACTTAAGTCCTTGAACTTTCATTTAAATGATGTTCACATCTCGAAGCTTTATAATTGTATACTTTTCATGTCTTTCTTCAACTTAAAACTTGTCTAATCTTTATCATTTATTCTAATCATCGTCACAATCCCTTCCATAATTATTTCCTCTATTTGTTCCTTACAAGTTTCACTATATGTTCCATATAGATAGGGAAAAATATGGATTTAATATTTCTCTCCCCTTAAATAAATTTTATCCTCAAAATTTAACTTGTATCTTAGTCAAACTATTTTGGATACACACGCTTATACTCTTCTATGTTTCCTGACTAAGATTCGGGGGATACTTATACAAAATTACATCTCTTGTCTTTGCATCTAGCAGAATTTTCTTAGTATCTGCAGAGCTTTTACATCCTTCTCGTGTTATTGCATTCCTTTTCAACGCAATTAAAGTTGAGTTTGCTTCTTTCTATTTTTTCTCATCATTCATTCATTCATCTATTTATGGATGACTCACCATACTAGTCTTGTGAGTAGTGTCTATTTCTTTCAAACATCTTCAGAAATTTGATGAAATTTTGAGGTTTATATTTTTCACCTTACTTCTTATCTCATTATAGGTTTTTCTTTACACTTGAGATATCATAAGTGTAACATTCTCTTGGACTTACAACTTTGCTAGCCTCTCAGTAGAATATTGCTCATTTTCCTTTCTTTCTCCTAAAACAAAGTTGTAATCTCAATCTTTCCTTTTAGATCCTCTCTTTGGATCTATCATAAGAGTTTATACTCTTTTACTTTTCATAAGTTTTCTAAGTTTATCTTATCATCTTACATACTTTGTGAATCTATGCCAAACATGGCAGGAATTTGTACCATTTTTATTACTTCACAATGGATCATCCATCATTGGGCTATTCTAGCTTGAGCACACTTAACTGAAAAGTATCAATGAAAATATGAATCACTGGTGCTAATAGGCTTCTACCCTGGTACTTCACTATCTTAGACCCTTCTCATATTGTCTCTTTTAGGTCTATTTGGATTTTATTATCTTTAATTTCATCTTAAGAACTTATCTGCTTAGCCTTGATCTCTTTTTATTCCAAGTGGGGTACTCTTCTTCTCTTTCTTAGGTATTCTTCCTATAGACTTATTAATACCTTGTACACAAGACTATAAACTTTAACTTTGTTGACTTGAATCAATCCTTCATGTAAAAAGATTATGAGTTCAATCCATAATAATAAGGTTATATGAAATTATCATCATGGGTACTCTATTATGAGTTAACCAACTTATGAGGCTTCCCTACCTTAACCTTATTCTTGGTAATCATCTTTCCAAAGAAACAATGTACTTATGGCTAATTCATTTTCTTTCTTTAGGCTAGGTCTACTGTGACCCTTGGGATCTACTATGATCAACCGTCAGCCTTTTCAGGATCTAACTATGACCTTATAATTCTATTTTTGATGAGCCATGTTAGGATCTAACTGGGATCCTCTAGAATCTACTCTGATTCTATTATACTCTATTCTTATCTTTGGAAGACCTAAAACTAATAGACTAAGTTACAAGGTGAGCCACTTCCACTTAGTTGCTAAATCAACATATAATTACCCAAGACTAATCACAGAAGCCAATATTATCTATTAAGACTTTACTCACTGCCTCTATCACTCAAGAATTTCTCATATCATTCTCATCTTTCATAACTTTGCTATATATAGTACTGCAGAGAGTTATATAGGCTCTATCATGCCCTTAATGCTATAAACTATACATAACATAAAACATCCTTACTTTCGTACATCTTAGAGACCATTTAGTTGCATTTAAAACCACTTATAAGACTTTAGAAGTCCATTAGTTAAATCTAAAATTTTTACTCTTCTCCAGGTACTATTCATATGGTATTCTTGATTTGGCGACAAACTTTAGAAAATCATAATTAATTCTAGAAAATTTGAAATGATGTGATTTAAAAAGCTATGTGAAGATAACATCTTGAAATTTAAGGCAAAATAATTTCCTAACCAAATTCTTAGTCAATTAATAAATTTTAATCGTCAAATATTACTGTTCATTTTGTCAAAATCCTGAAAAAAGATTCTGGTCCCTTACTTTGGAAAATTTGTTCTCTTTGTACAGACATCGAAATAAGATGTCCTTGGTGTCAAAATGAAGCTTGACATATTAATTAAATATCTATAAAATTTTATACATTTATTCCATTATTTACTATTTTTCATTACTTCATAATCATCACTACTTATATTAGTCTTATAGCAACATCACATATAACAATTCTTCAAATAACACATATAGTATCCAATCCCTAGCTTCTCTTCATGCTTTATCATCTTCTTTCATCATTCATAAACCTATTAGGATTGGGATTACATAGAGGGGGTGTAATTTATGGGAAAATATCTGTAGCAAACAATACTAAACAATGCATGCATTAATGTAAATACTTGTGCTTGCTTGTGAAAGTGTTAACATTGTATAATGTACATGCTTCCATATAACATATGAAATACAATTGACCAAAGTAATCATAGAAATAGAGCTTCAATCATAAAATCATATGTAACACAATTCAACAAAGCCATAGCATAACCAAGTATAACATTCAATGCATACAAGTTTAGGATAAGTTTACTACCTCATATACTTGACTTTCTTTCACTTTAAATTTGCTTTTTCCTTATTACTTCTTATTGATGTGTGGCTGCCTCTTTTGAGCATAGCAATCAATTCCTAACATAACATTACCATCCATTGATTACAAACTAGCTCTCTTGAACAATGAGCTTACTTAACTATATTAAATTTCCTTAATTGTTACTAATGGACTTGGCCTTTGAATCAATTGATGTCTTGACTTTACCCCACACAATTTCATCTTTTGAATTAATTTATGAGCTTAGAATCATGAAATTCCATCTTCTATGCACTATTTTGGAAATATTTGCTTAACTACCCTTTTTCTTTCAAAAATTATCATTTTGATTCAAATGCTTCCAACACTTGTTTCTCTACTTTACCCTACACAACTTTTCATTTTAAAACCATTGGAAGCATCAAAATCATGAAATTCCAATCACTGTTCATATGAGTGAATAGTACATAGAAGAATTCCAAGAATTATAACTTTCAATTACAATGCTTCCAAGGTTCAAAACCTATCCAATGCTACACAAAATCATCATAAAAATTCAATGGAAGAATTAGATCATTGAAATTCCATCTCCTTCCATCATGAACGGTGCATACCAAAATATATCTTTAATGGACAAGTCAAGAATATCAACTTGATTCAACAACCAATTAGCTCACTAGCTTGTTTAAACATCAATCACATAATTCTAACTTTAATTTCTTCTTTCTCCTTTCATCTAGGGTTTTTGGACAGCATACACACGTTAGAGAAAAATCAACTTTCTTCCATGAAAACCCTAATCAAAGAAAAATAAGCTAAGATAGATCACTTTCCTTAATCTTTAGCTATCTTGAACTTTGGTACTTTGAATCTTCTTTGTCTTGGCTTTAGTTGGCATTTTGACATAGCCTCCCTAAGGGTTCTTCCTTCACGGTTTTGAATCAGAAATATGGGGGTATTTATAGATAAATCCAATGGAAAATGAATGGGCAATATCACTTTGTGCACTATTTGATCTAATGGCTCATATTTGATATTGGATTAGCTTGCTCTAGAAGCCAATGAAATGACATCATCCATGACATAATCAAGAGACACTCATAGCCCATGTGACAAAATTACAAATAGAGGAAGCATCTAAAAAAATTCTAGTCTAATTCTATACCGACTCAGTCCGATTTTCCAAAAATAAGACTATTTTCTGAATCTAATTTTTTTGAGATTCCATAATATGTTTTCTGACCTTAAATCTAGTATTAGAATTCTTCCTACCATTGACATTCTTGTATTGGGTCTAAACTTAATTACAAATCCATTGGCAAATTATGAAAATGTCCCTTGGTTCCTCTTTATTCACTTTAACATCTAAAGGACATTATTTTCTTTTCAC
Source organism: Leucaena leucocephala (assembly GCA_037074615.1). NCBI lineage: Eukaryota > Viridiplantae > Streptophyta > Magnoliopsida > Fabales > Fabaceae > Leucaena > Leucaena leucocephala. Next base: position 6,963,117 of record CM073527.1, read on the forward strand.
ACGTTATTAGAGTATTCCTTGACCTTGGTCAACTATTATGGGAACTCTCCTTGACTGTCTAACCTTTGTCAAATGACCAAAATGCCCTAGTTTATCTTTGACTTTATGACACAACACAATAGCATACTTAATGGGATTTTCGTAATTTTATATTTTTCTGGGTCTTTATTAACCCTAGCCTACATACTTATCTAAAAATATTATTGGGCCTATAAGGCATCATTTTGGGCCTTCTACATGATCCACTACCTTCATGGGCTCAACTCCCAAAAAATTCCCCTGAAACATATTTATTGGATATTTTAATCCACTGTAAATTCCATAATAAATTCTACAGAACTCCTTTTTGAGCTCTGTAAGTTTTATAAATTCTTATATTAATTATAAGAATTTACTACCAAATTTCATCTAATTTTGAGGTCCAAAGGATACTGTATTAAGTTTTCTTTCTTAAAAAAATTATATCAATTTTTTGAGACCTCAAATCAAAATTATGTGTTGCATCAAACTGATTAGAATAATTTTCCTATTTACTGAGAAAATTTGGGACTAATCTGATTCTAGGCATTTTTTGGGCCTTTTTCGGCTTAACTTTCAATAATTACTATTTTGACCTTGGACTTTTAAAAATTACACTTTAGGCCCTTAATATTTCATAATTACACTTAATGACCCAAAGTTTATTTCTACTTTCATTTTTTAACCATAGAATTGTTAGACTTTTCAATTTAGTCCCTTTTCTTTATACCTTTTTCTTATCATTATTTTTCCTTTCTACTCATCATCACAATCCTTTCACTGGCTCTATCTCCAGAGTAATCTGACACTATCGCAAGAGCAATATAGCTCTATTATGAGAGCATTTACTTTCATTACATAGACATTGCTCTCTTAGAGCTATATCATCATTCTCATAACTATCTCTCATTTTGTTTCATATCATTTATGTCATGTTTATAGCTTATCATTCATATATCTTATCGTTATTAAATGGCACATCTTGAGTACTATAATCATATGTCCATAGGTATACCAATATCCTTTGTCTGTATAACCATAATGAGCATTCCATAGGTATACCAATATCCTTTGTCTGTATAACCATTATGAGCATATTCTATCATTTCTTTTGTTCTAACCAGTTATCATTATCTTACCATAAGACATTCTAATTATGACTTTAATCATTGAAGATTAGCTAGAGCTAATTATCTCATCTATCTCTAACGTATAAATGCAAATATATAAGCTATAGAGTGGCTTAACAGTGGTATGTCATACATTATTGTTTAAACATACATAGGGTACTACTACCCTGAAGCCACTGGGAATAGAAACAAATTCATCATATGGCAGAATGTTAATAGAAAGATCCAGTTACTCATTACAGTCATCTTTATAAATGTATGATCTGTACCTGAGTCATATATCGTATATACTTTGTGATCATTAATCGATCCCATCTCTTGGATTATCTCAGGTGACTTCTTTAACTTTTCTCTGATTAAGGGAAAAGTTCTTTCATTTGTCTAAGATCTCTCATTTATCATATTCTATAGATATTCCCTGACAAAATGTCCCAGCTAGCCACATTTGTAGCAACTTCCTTGACTTGTTAAATAAATCTTATCTTTATGGTCTATACCACATAACTCCTATCCCTTAGGTACTAATTGCATATTTGAACTTCTTAATTCATTACCTCTTCTCCACTTCTAGCCTTCACATTTTTCTGGGCATCTTAAACTTTTCTTTGAAATATTGCATGCCCTTACTGCTCTATTAAACCTTTGTAATTGTTTGGGATGAATTTTTCTTACAACATGAAACTTAGTTCATAAGTCACCTTCTCAGTTGTACTTATCTCATCATTCATCTAGATGAACTTGACTAAGTATTCATCAAAAGGTCTATTTTCTCACCCTGTCTTATAACTTAAACTTAGCCTTACTCTTTTGTCTCTATTTAAGTAAAGTAAATATTTTTCGTAAAATTGTTTAAGTTAAACTTCCCAGTTTAGTGGATTATTATTTTCCCGTAGGGGAACTTCTGTGCTCTTTACTATCTTTTAACATATTTCTCTAATTCCTGGCAAACTTGAATCGATTGGATCTCATATCTCCTCTGCTGCTATTACTTTAGCTTAGACCGTATTATTTTACTAGGTCTACTGAGTCATTGGTTCCTCTATGATAGAATCCTTCCATTTCAGAAATGTCAACTTTTAGTATAGTTATCATTATATCTTTTCCCTTAAACCGTATACTAGGCAAGTTTTTAGACAAGTATCAATCTAGCCTCTACTGCTTTCATTTGGAAAAAGACTATCTTGATAAAGTATTTCATAATGTAGATCTACTCTGGATTATTGCATGGATTATCTACTTCTAAACATTCCTTAACTTGATTGTTCATATGTCGCCGTATCGTACCAGCTGGCTTAGGTGCATCTTGTACCAATCCTCTAGCTTATAAACTTCAGCGAGGTTGGTGCCTTCATTATCATTGTCTCTACAACATCTGGTTGCTGCCTCTTAGTGCATCGAACTATTATAATTTGTTCCCATATAATAGTATCATTTTTGTAGGCCTTAGCAATTCTAGAGCCAATAACCTATCTATCATTTTAGATTTGGCTTAGCCTATCACATCCTTATTTTCAACCTCAATTATACTCATTCATAAGTCATTGGAACCAATTACATAGCCTTTTGCTTTAGAAACCTTCATTTTCAAAAGAATTGCTCTCGGGGTACTGTTCACTTTTACTGTTCATTTTCAATAGGAAATAGGAAAGGAATACTATAATTAACATAATTAATTCAAAACATAGCATACAACAAGTTTAACAGTATTACATAGACTTTTCATAACATATATAAATATACAATAGCCTCACTGTCATAAGTACATTCATAGGTTCACTTACGTATCAGTCTAAAATAATCTATTCAGAGCATTTATTAAGCCAAAATCCTATGTTCTGATACTAAAATGGCACATCCTTATTTTCAACCTCAATTATACTCATTCATAAGTCATTGGAACCAATTACATATCCTTTTGCTTTAGAAACCTTCATTTTCAAAAGAGTTGCTCTCGGGGACTGTTTACTTTTATTGTTCATTTGGTAATTCTATAACATGTATCCTATTTTAAAAATTCATAATTAATTGTAGAAAAATCTAAATGAGTTGGTTCCAATTTCTAATTAAATATATTGCATTGAACTTTGAAGAAAAAATATAAAACTGAAGTTCCATTGTCTTAATGAAATCAGTTTAATCATTGAAAAATACTGTTCATTTGGTAAAATTTGGAAGTTCCAGTTTCTTTGGCTTAAATTCAAAAATTCATTTCTCTTTCATTAATTGTCCAAAATAAACCGTGTTACCTATGAAATTAAAGATCTAGATGTCCTCTTTAATCTCACAAAATTTCATAGAAAAGCTTGTTTATTTGCTATATAAAATTAACATGTGAACATCGTTGCCTCTAATAACTCACTTTATCTCAATTACAGATTTGAGTTAAAACTTTGGAAAATCATAACAATTTGGATACTTATCCAATTAAGGCGTTCTTGGTTTCCATTTAAAGCTCTGTATCTTAGCTATTATCATGCCAAATTTCAGACTAAAAATTGTTGATTTAAGCATCATAATCATCATCACATCACCACAGCCTCAGAACATAGTTATAGAAACATACACTATGCATACTAGCATATCATCCCATAGTGTCATGTAAGTAATGTAACTTATTATACAAAGTTAATCATCAACATATACTTTCTTTCCTTGAGAGGATCCAGCACCTAAACCATAGTTATGCATGTGGAAGGAATGAGATTTCATGGAAATCCCAATAGCAAGTTACACATACTATAATATCATGCATGAATAATTGGATGCTTAACATGTTATCATGAGATGGGAGCTACTTCAAAATGGTACATAAGCAAACTTTAACATGCATATTGTCATGAAATAACTTGCAAGGAGTTGCAATCATTCATACATCATCATCAACATGATGACACATTCTCATGCTCAACCAAACACCATAATCAATAAGTAAGCAAGCAATTAAACAAACATGAGTTATAGTTAGGTATTCTTGCTACCTCTTAGCTATCCTTGTCAAGGTCTTCTTGAGGTGCTTTCCTTCCTTCACAAATATCAAAACCTAACCATTACAAAGTAATATCAAGTTACAACTCAACTTGAAACCAAATCCAATGCTAGGTTTTCACTAACTCCCTTTCTTTCTCTACTTTATATTTCATACTGCCATCTTTCCAAAATAAATTCTCATAGTTCATTTCCACATAATTTTTAATGTAGAATCCAAATATGAAATCATAATTTTGAAAATCAAAACATTCCAATTGCTACAGTACAGACCAAAGCAAGCCCTCCTTTTTCTAAAAATTCACTTTTTGACTCCAATGCTTCCAATACTTGTTCTCCTACTTTATCCCCACACAATTTTCCATTTTAAACTCATTGGAAGAATCAAAATCATGAAATTCCATCATATGAACAGTGACACATACAGTACCAGCAAGAACACAAAACCCTAAATTCAAACATACTTGAATTCCCAAGCTTATACCACTTAATTCTAGCTTGTTTAAGCTTATCTAAACTATACATAATATAAAACTCATATTTTAAACATATATGAGTAGCACTTCTAGAAGCAACCATAAGGGAAATATAGCTTGAAAACCCCTTAAAACCATGCACTAGCTTACTAGAACAAAGTTCAAGATCAAGGGAGATGATTACCTTGATTGTTGCTTCACTTTGTGTGCTTATTTCTTGGTTGAATGGAAATTTTGCAAGAGTTTACCTATGGTTCACCATGCATACCGAAATATTCTGAATAGGGAGTATTTATAGAGAAATTTAGGTTGAAATGGATGGCCAATATTGATTTGTGCACTATATGATCTAAGGGCTCACATTTAATCTTGAATTTAACTTTTTCCAAAAAGAATAATTATGACATCATGAGGAACAGCTCAAGGGACACCTCATGGGGGTATGTGGGGCCATTTTCATGCAAGGAAGCTTCTGGAAAAATTCCAGTCCAATCTGGTATTGATCGGAGCATTTTCACAACAACTGAACTGTATTTTGTTCCTAATTTTTTATAATATACCAGGATATGTATTCTGTCCTGGAAATCAATGTCTAGGCTTCTCATACAATTGAAATTGATATACCATATATTTATCTGCCATCCATCCCTTAGAAAATGACCAAAATACCCTGGTGTCATTTCTTATACTATATTGACTCTAAGGACATAATTGTCATTTCACCCCTCTTTGCACTGCATCAGTGCATATACTGGCTCTAACTAATCATATTTATACTATATGTCATGTTTTTGGACTTTTAGAATAACCAAAATGCCCTCCATCTATCACTGGTACAATATGGGCATATAGGGGCATTTTCATAATTCCCACTTTTCCTAGAATGCTATGGACTCTGGCCCACATAAATGTCTCATTACTTTATTGGGCTCATTATGGCGCCAATTGGGCCTTGATATGGGCTTGTTTTCTATATTGCCTTTATGGCCCAATTCACAATACAACTCTCCCGATCCTATTTATCGAGTATTTTGTTTCACTGTAAAATCCCGTATGGCTTCTACATGATTCCTTTTCTGACTATGTCAATTTTATAAATTCTTATACTAAATATATGAATTTCCTGTAAGGTATCATGTGACTCTGAGATCTAAAAAATATTGTAATAATTCCTTCTGACTTCAGGAAGTTATATCAATTAATCGGGACCTCAAATCAAAATTCTGTGTTGCATTAAGCTGACCAGAATATTTTTGTCTATCTACTAGTAAAATTTGGGTTTGATATGATTTTAGGCATTTTTGTCCTATTTTGGCTCAACTTTTCCCTATTTACATTTAGGTCCCTGAACTTTTGAATAATTGCACTTTAGTCCCTGAACTTTCATTAATTGCATTTAGGTCCCTCATTTTTCTTCTACTTTAACTTTTTACCTTCAAGCTTTTCAATTTTCATTTAGGTCCCTATTCTTTCCTTAATTATTAATCATTCCCTTTCCTTTCTCAATCTGATACAGTTTATTCCAAGAATCTCATATCCATTGCAGATAAAGTATGTGCACCTGTCAGATAAGAAAATTGGGGATATGGATAGCCCTTATACTATACTTTACTCAATTTACATTAGAAGTCTTAGGGGTTTTCACGCTTTTCTAGCTACTCTCATGGTCTCTAATAATTATAATCAACATAGAGAGAGGACTTATGTGACTGTTATTTTCTTTACTTTATTGCTAAGTAGGATCACATACTCTAACATGCATAATGCCTAGCCAACATGTTGCAGGACTACATACCTGCCCATGAATGCAAAGCTCTAACATTGGACCTCAAGCATTCCTTCCCTTAATATGCATAACTCTAACACTCGAAGCTTGCACAACTCTATCATGTGGAGCTTGCACTACTCTAATATTCGGAGCTTTAGTATATTTACAAACATAACATAATGCCTCGCATTTCATGCAAGGAGTGAAAGCTCTCACTTGCTATTTCATATCTAACATAACATTCAAACATCTTATTTACCAAAAAGGAGCCTCTCTATCTATCTACAGAGTTAGCTGTAAAATAAGAGGGAGAGGACTTATACTAGTCTATTATTTATTACATGCTTCAAACCTTGTTAAGCTCTATGTCTAAACTTTGTTCTTTGCCAATCATACTTTTATTGGGTAAAGTCAACTCCACTTGCCTTGCCTCCACTATATTATCTTTATTCTTAATGGAGGACATCTTCTTCTGTCAAAGCAATGTTAACTCCATCATAATTGTATCCCCTTTTTACATGGATATGGTATCTTGCTCTATTTAGAGCAATATCAACTCTAATTCAGAGGACTAGTTCCTAATTCTTACAAAAACAAGGTGGCCAAAACTTTCATACATCATATCCCTTACTCAAGAGCCTCTCAACCTAACCCCAAAAACTAGTAGCTATTAACATTATCGGGAATATACTTCTCTCTCATCATACTAGTTTCTCATAACTATTTGTCTCATTATCTATCTCTTATCATCTCTTTCTTTTAATCATCAAGAAATTACTAAGTCTATCTATCTTTAGCTTACTATCTCCAAGATCTTGTTTATCAATCCAGGAATCTGAGATGGCAATCATGTCAATCCATCTTACTTTAACTAGGCTATTCATTATAAACTTTAGGGATTAATTGGCAAAGTATCTCATTTACCACTTTTTATATTGCTTTATAATTACCAAGTTCAATTATCCAAGCGCATGTCATATGTATGGGAGAAACATAACTTTCTCATAATATACACTCTACCTTGCATGTAATGTGAAAGGGTAGCATTTATTCATCATCATATCATACTTTAACATGCGTGTCATTATATGATAATTGTAAGGAGATTCAACTATTCATCATAACTTTTGGTAACATAAGCCATATCATCACATAATTTGCTCAACCATCAATTATAAGCACACTGGAATTAAACAATTAATTAGGTAAACCTTAAAGCTTTATTTTCTTTGTCATATTTTTGTTAGATCCTAATCATTTATTCAGGAAACTCAAATAACAATTATCTAACTTAGCTACTCCTTTACCCTCTTACCAGGGTATAGACTCAACCCTTAATTGATTTATCTAACTTTTAAGTATTACTCTTTCTGAGAAAGGGGAGTCTCTTAATTTGTGATTATATTTCCCTTTACTACTGCTAGTCATACTTAGTTTAATTCCTTCATAACATCCATTGACTGTAAGATTTATGTGTCCCTAGCCTTAAGGACTTTTGTGTCTTTAGCTTCACTGTGATCTATAACTGAGTCAATTGCTTTCTTTTAGTTAAATGAGGAAGGGTCTAGCTCATATTTCTATGTCATTCATACTTTTAAGTTTTCTCTATCCTTAAGGATCACTATCAGGCAATAAGCTATCTTTTATTAAACCTCAATGTTCATTTTCCCTAGAGTCATTTTCCCTATAGCATTAATCTCCAATCCATAATCTTAGTTGGACTGTAAACAGGTAACCCATCACTAATCTCAATCTCAATTGGGCCTTAGTTAATCCACTACATACTCTGTTTCCTAATCATAACAAGTTTATCTTGCACTAGAACCTCTGTCTTGTGCTAAAACTTTATTCTGTACTAATGCCATAACCCTTTTCTCTGATACTAAAATGAAATATCCTACTTTAAACCTCTCAGAGTATGTATTTAAAAGTATATTTGATTAGTAAAAGCATTACGTTGGCCCAAAATTTAAAAATTTTAAATTTGACTGTCGGGTATTGTTCACTTGGTAAATTATAGACTAATAGTCAACATTTGAAAATTCATAAATAATTCTAGAAAAATCATATGAAGGTTATCCAAATTTTTAATTGAAGATATTTCATAGCTCTATAAGTGAAAATATAAATATGGACATTTACTTTGCCAATTAATACAGTTAAATCATTACTTTTTACTATTCATATGGCAAATTCTGGAAATTCTAGATTCTGTCTCTTAATTTTGGAAATTTGTTTCTCTTGATATAAAAATCCAAATGAGGTGTGTAACTCATGAATTTAAAGCTTTGGATGTGTACTACATGCTCATAAAATTTTATGAATTAATTCCTTCATTTGATAGGTTAAACTGAAGCTACAACAAAACTACTTTAGGACCTACGTTTTTACCAATTCAGTTTCCTTTCTTTAATTTACAATAATTGTTATAGCATGCATAAACCATCTATTTGTCCTCTAAAACATTCATATACATCATGGGGTTATGCCATAATTATTTCATATATTTTTCTTTACATAAAATGGCATATTCATAACATTACATAAAAAATAGCATGCCATCATTTGTCTATTTCTTCTCTTCCATTCCTTAGCTCATGTGTCAAGCATAATTCTTCCATCATAAATAGCCTATTATGGTTGGTTATGAGAGGGTGAGATTCTAGGTAATATCAGTAGCAAACGGTACTATTCAATGCATACAAGATGAATGCAAGTGCTTGACATGTTTCACTTATATTTCTTTAGCTTCCATTTGCATACTATCATGCTCCATGCCTATCACTACCATGCATGACTATTGTCACATACTTACTTTCATACATCTTAGTGACTATTTGATAGCATTTAGAACCACTTACAAGATCTTTGAAGTCCATTAGCTAAATCTGTAATTTTTACTCTTCTCGAATTATTGTTCATTTGGTATTCCAGATTCGGCTCTGAACTTAGAAAAATCATAATTAATTTTAGAAAAATAGAAATAAAGTGTTTCAAAAAGGCACATGAAGATAACATCTTCAAATTTAAGGAAAAAATAAGTTTCAAACCAAATGCTTAGTTAAGTAATACAATTTAATCATTGAATATTATTGTTCATTTGGTAAAAATTTTGAAAACATATTTTGGTACAGACATCGAAATAAGGTATTTTTGGTATCAAAAGGAAGCTTGACATATTAACTAAATGTCTGTAAATTTTCATACATTTATTCCATCATTTACTATTTTTCCTTACATCATGAACATTGTTGCTAAATTTGTCATATAACACTATTACTTGCAACAATTTACTCATTCATTATATAACTTTACATTATCCAATACCTAACTTCTCTTCATGCTTCTTCATCTTCTTTCATCATTCATAAACCTATTGGGATTAGGCTTACATGGATAGGGTGAGATTTCTAGGGAAATCTCAATAGCAAACGATATTAAACAATGCATACATTAATATAAATACTTGTACTTGCTTGTGAAAGTCTTAATATTGTGTAATGTGCATGCTTCCATGTAATATATGAAATACAATTAGCCAAAGTAATAATAGAAATAGAGCTTAAATCATAAACACATGCAACACCATTCAAAGTAGCCATAGCACAACTAAGTATAACATTCAGTACATACAAGTTTAGGATAAGTTTACTACCTCACATGCTTAACCATCTGATGGGAGTAGATTGTCATCGTCTGACTCATCAAAATAAAAGTAATTACTCCCTATTAATGCTATAACATCCTCCTTTTCTTACATCTTAAGGACCATTCAGTAGCATTTGGAACCACTTCTAGGGCCATTGAAGTCAAATCATACAATTTGGAATTTTACTCCCGGTGAGTACTGTTCACTATGTAAATTCCAGTGGAGTGACCTGACTTCGAAAAATCATAACTAATTCTAGAAAAATTGAAATGGAGTGGTTCAAATTGCTACTCGAAGCTAACATAATTCTATTTTGGGGAAAAAGTGACTCTTTGACTACACCTTGACCAGGTAAACGTTGGTCAACGTTCTGAAATCACTGTTCCTCCAGCATCATGTCCCTGATTCCAGCATTCTGGTCCCAACTTTGATAAATCATATCTTTATATGTAGATATCCAAATAAGACGTTCTATATATCAAATCGAAGCTTGACATATCTAATATTTACTGGAAAAATATCATACATTTATTCATTCATTTAGTATTTATAATTACAACTCAAATGTCACTGCCTCCATCACGAATTACTGTTCACAGTGACAATTTTCAGCAATTATACATACATGAATCACATATCAATCATGCTAACCAATTAACATCTCTTCATGCATCTTTATATCCTCCATCTTGAGAAGACCTACTGTAATTGGATTGATATGGAAGGGGTGGAAATCTCAGTAGCAAACAACACTAAACAATGCATGCATTAATGTGAATACTTGTGCTTGCCTGTGAAAGTGTTAACATTGCATAATGTGCATACTTCCATGTTACATATGAAATACAATTGGACAAAGTAATTATAGGAACATAGCTTCATACATAAGCACATATTCAACACAATTCAACAAAGCCATAGCACATCAAGCATAACATTCAATGCATACAAGTTTAGGATAAGTTTACTACCTGACATGTAGCTTTTCTTCTAGCTCTTAGCCTTTGCTCTAAGGTTCATTATTTCCATAGGTTAGAGCCTATATGTAGCATAATAATATCTTCATTATTACTCTATCAGTATAGCTCTATTTAACTCATGCATAGCTAGGGGTAATATCCTTACTCCGACATTCCCCTGGCTTTCTCTCTACCTTTAGCTACCTTTATTAATAGAGATATTTCTCTATTCTAACCACTAAGAGCAATCCTCTACTTTATTAGAGCAGGGACTAGATAACTTTCTTACCTCATTTCTAAGCTTTGCCCAGTCCCTCAGCTCCTCAGACTGCTCCTGGCTCCACCAAAACTCCTTCCTTTCTTTCCTTCTCTCTTTCTCTCTTTCTCTATTCTTTCTCTTCATTTTCCTTGCTAGGCCGTGGTGTGCCTTAAAATGGGAGGGGAGTGGCCTATTTATAGGTGAGAGGAGGTGGAATGAATGGTCCATATTGATTCGCGATGAATGGCTTAGATTGCTTGCTTCCTCAATAAGCTTTGCCTGCATCATCATGATGACATCACCCTCCCTGATGACTCACCACTCATGACATTATCTATGACACCTCAAGGGACACTCAGGGGTATATGTGGCAAAATATGGGGCCCTTGGGACACCTCACCAGCTAACTCAGCCTTTCCAAAGAGTTCCAGAGTATTTTCCCTGAATGGACGATCTAGATCGTGCCACGTGTCCTCTTGTTTTTTCTCCTTTTTATCTAATCATGCCATGTGTCCTTTGCTTTTCTTCTTTTACTGTAATCATGCCATGTGGCGTATTGTGGGACCCATTTATGTCCTCTCATGATTCCAGATCACTTTACCCAATTCTATCTTGGACCGGGTTACTTTACTTTATTAAAAAAGCACTAAAATAATATTTTAATGCCTCTTGGGCCCACATTACTCTTGGGTTACGTTTTTGGGCCTTGGATTGTCATCTTGGGTTTCTAACCAAGCCCAAGCACTCTGGTGGCTCGGTTCCCAAGGAATATCCTTAGTAAATTACCAAAATGCCCTTACTACCTCTTTAGTACTTATAGGGGAACTATTGTCTTTTCATACCTTACCAGAGTATCTCTTGACCCTGGTCAACTATCCATATACCCTTTCTTAACTTTCTAACCTTAGTCAAATAATCATAACGCCCTTTGTCTAACTCTGACTTAATGACACAACACAGTGGCATACCTTCAGTGGCATTTTCGTAATTCTTCATTTTTCTCAGTCTTTCTTAGCCCTGGCCCACATATTTATCTGAAAACATCATTGGGCCTATAAGGTGCCATTCTAGACCCTTTGCATGATACCCTATCTTCATGGGCTCAATTCCCGAGAAATTCCCATGAAACCTATTTATCGGGTCTTTTAATCCACTTTAAATTCTGTAGTAAATTCTACATAACTCCTTTTTAAGCTCTGTCAGTTTCAGAAATTCTTATATGAATTATAGAAATTTAATGCCATATTTCATCTGATTCTGAGAGCATATTGTATTAATTTTCCTTTTGTTTGGAAATTAATATAAATTTTTCAAGACCTCATATCAGAACTCTGTGTTGCATCAAACTAATCAGCATAATCTTCTCTATTTACTGAGGCCTCTGCTCAACAGGGTCTGGTAGTATCCCTTTTTCAGGCCATATACTGGGCTTCAAGGCCTAAAAATTGGGATATGACAAATGCAGTATAAGGCACAACCCTATTGTTCTTCTCAAGGAGCCCTTTTTATTGGAACCCTAGTAGATTAGTGACAAAATCATTGAAAACCTGAGTGAAAGTAAAAATGGGTTTTAGGTTTCGATGATTTTTTATACAATAAAATAATGGTGATGTGAAGTAAATATTTTTGTATTTTTGATTAAGATGGAAAATAAGTGATTGTTAAAGAAATATTTTGAGCAAGACTCTTGTTGATGGAAACCTATCTATCCTTGCTCTGAATATGATATGGTAATTTTAAAATCACTAAGTCTTAAATAAAACATCAATCGATCGATTGAGTCCAGAACATTAATATTCCTTAAACTCCTTTGATCAAACCTAGTTCAAAAATCACTAATGCGCTATTTAAAAACCACTTAGCATGGAATTAAATCAAATGTTGAATGAAATATTTATAGATTCCAAGCAATCAAATTAGTTAACAATGATCGTTGATAAAAACCCAATTATCTAGAAATAAAAAATGAAATATTTATATTAAACCAACATCCAAATCATCCAAATTCAATTATAAAATCTAATCTCATAATAATCGATCGATATCCAATCCCTACTCATAAAATGAAAACCCTAGATCAAGGAATTTTAAAACATAAAGATGAGATTAAAATAGAGAACTCCCTAGGACAGTATAGTCCATGAGATCAAGATATACAATTCATCACCAAGAGACTAAAGATTTAGCCTCTCATGACTCTTGTGCTGCAATTGCTGCTCAGATGTGATGCCATGATGAAAGAAGAAAAATGGTGATAGAAGGATGAATGATGGAATATATGTGGGTAGGTTGTGGAGAGAGTATAGAGAAAATATTTGAGTACTGCTTCTTTGTCGTATCAAGTAAAAACTAGCCTCTTCAACTCCTACTGCTTCCCGCTCCTTTTAAAACCAAAATAACCTAATAAAAAATGCGCAGCTTCATTGATTTCCTTATTTGGTCATGACGATATCCTATTTTTGGTTGTGACCTATGAACATTGTAACATACTTACTTTTATATATCTTAAAGACCATTCAGTAGCATTTGGAACCACTTACAAGACCTTGGAAGTCCATTAGCCAAATCTGGAATTTTACTCTTTCTCGGGTTACTGTTCATATGGTATTCCAGATTACGTAATGAACGTCAAAAAATCATAATTAATTCTAGAAAAATCAAAATGAAGTGGTTTGAAAAGATATGTGAAGATAACATCTTCAAATATAGCAAAAAATAATTTCCAGACCAAATGGCTTGTCAATTAATATAGTTTATTCGCCAAAGATTACTGTTCATTTGGTCAAAAATTCTGGAAACAGATTCTGGTCTCTTACTTTGGAAAATTAGTTCTCTTTGTAAAGACATCAAAATAAGGAGTTTCTTATGGTAGAATGAAGCTTGGTATGTCATATAAATATCTGTAAAATTTTATACATTTATTCCATCATTTACTATTTTTCTTTTCATCATGACCATCACAACTTACATTGGTCATACAGCAACATTACACATTTACATAACATATATACCATCCAATCCCTAAATTTTCTTCATGCTTCATCATCCTCTCTCATTATTCACAAACCTGTAGGATTGGGTTCACATGAAAAGGAATGAGATTTCTAGGGAAATCTCAGTAGCAAACATTACTAAACCATGCATACATTAATGTAGATACTTGTGCTTGCTTGTGAACGTGTAAACATTGTGTAATGTGCATGCTTCCATGTAACATATGAAATACAATTGGCCAAAGTAATCATAGCAATAGAGCTTCATACATAAGCACATATGCAACACAATTCAACAAAGTCATAGCACATTCAAGCATAACATTCAATGCATACAAGTTTAGGATAAGTTTACTACCTCATATACTTGACTCTCCTTCACTTCCTCTTGCTTCTTTCTTCTCACTTTTCTTGAACATGTGGCTGCCACTTTTAGAGCATACTAGCCAATTCCTAACATCAAATAGCCATTCTCCATCATCATCTAACTTCCTTGATTATTAAACTCATTTTAAATAACATACTTCTTGAACATTAATCTCATTAACTTTCCTTATTCTTAACTAATGGGCTTGACCTTTGAATCAATTGATGTATTGACTTTAGCCTACACAATTTTATCTTTTGAATCCATTTATGAGCTTAGAATAATGAAATTCCAGCTCCTTTATGGCCTTCTGTAGAGAACTGAACATATGCATACAATTCTTTTAAAAATTCTCATTTTGATTCTAATGCTTCCTATACTTGTTTCTCCACTTTACCGCACACAAATTTTCATTTTAAAACCATTGGAAGCATCAAAATCATGAAGTTTCAATCACTATTCATGTGAGTGAACAGTAACCATGAAGAATTTCAAAAACTACAATCTTGGAATTTAAATGCTTCCAAGGTTCAAAACCTTTCCAATCCTACACAAAATCATCACATAAATTCAACGCAAGCATTAAATCATTGAAATTTCATTTCCTTCCCTCATGAAAAGTGCAGACCAAATAGGTTCATCCATAGCAAAGTCAAGAATATCAACTTGATTCAACAACCAATCACTTAACTAGCTTGTTTAAGCTTTCAATCATATACTTCTAACTTTAATTTCTTCTTTCCCCTTTCATCTAAGGTTTTTCAACAGCATAACACCTTAGAGAAAATTCAACTTTTCTCCCAAGAAAACTCTAAGTTCAAGATCCCAAATCAAAGGAAAATAAGTTAGGAGAGATTGCTTACCTTTAATCTCTAGCTTGCTTAAACTTTTGGTACCTTGAATCTTCTTTGTCTTGGCCTAAGTTTCCATTTTGCAAGAGTTTCCACAGTGTTGATGAGGCCACAGTTTTGAACCAGATTTGAGGGGGTATTTACAAAAAAATTCATGGAAAATCAATGGCCAAATTACTTTGTGCACTATTTGATCTAAAGGCTCACATTTAATCTTAGCTTAACTTTTTCAAAAAGGAGATTGATGACATCATCCATGACATCACAAGGGATGACTCATGTGACACTTCATGGCGCATGTGGCAAAATACTCATGGTAGGAAGCCTCTGGAAAAATTCCAATCCAATCCTGTACCGATAGAGCAGTTTTACCAAAAACCAGACTGTTTTATGTTCCTAATTTTTATAATATTTCAGGATATGTATTTGTCCTAGAAATAAATGTCTTGGTTTCTCATACCATTAACATTTTTGTACTGGGCCACAATTTAATTACAGATCTCTTAGGAAATGACTGAAATGTCCTTAGAAGTTCACTGTTTTGCACTGTATTAACCCTAAGGGCATTATTGTCATTTCATACATCTTTATACTGCCTCTGGGTGTATACTGGCCATAACTAATCATACTTATACTACACTACACGTTCTTGGCCTTTCCCATATGACCAAAATGCCTTCCATCCATCTCTAGTCTACATAGGGGCATTTTTGTAATTTTGTACTTTTTCCTAACACTAGTCCCTTCTACTGATGAACTAGTACCCTGAGTTTTGGGCCCTCCTTGGCGTCATGATGGGACTAGATATAAGGTCATCTGATCTCAGTCTATCCAGGCTTACTTGCTGCTAAATTCCATAATCGAATCACGGGTGTTCTCAAACTCCCGTCAAAATTCACTAATATGGGGATAATTTTTTCTATAGAACTCCTTTCAGGGTCCTGTCAGATTCATGACATCTGATGTCATGAAGCAAACCTTCCTGTAACTTATCCCCTTATATCTGAAGTCCATGAGATCTGATAAAATTTTAGATAACTTACATACTATCAAATAAATATCTGTTGTCTAGGGCCCTAGTAAAATTTATGTATCATGCTAGATTAACCAGTGTGACCTCCTTTATTTACTGATGGAATATTAGACTCGAATACTTCCAGGAAATTTTAAGCCTTTTCTGGCTGAACTTTTTCATAATTACATTTAGGTCCCTGACTTTTCGCTTAATTACATTTAGGTCCCCAAACTTTTAGAAATTACCACTTTTGGCCCAACTTTTGTTTCTACTTTAACTTTTGGCCTCCAACTTTTTTCAATTTTTGTTTAGGTCCCTATCTTCCTTCAAGACTCATTTTAACCTTTAATATTTCTTATGATCTTCATCATAATCCTTTCCAAACCTCTTTCCATTATCAGTATTATACAGATAGGGAAAATTTAGGATATGACATTTCTACCCCCTTAAAATAAATTTCGTCCTCAAAATTTACTTAGCGCCTTAGTCAAAAATCTTGGATAGATATCCTTGTCTTCTTTTTTATTAAGGATTGGGGTATACAATTCTTATCTTTTACCTTAATATCTTAGCGGAGTACCTTTCATGTCCACAGATCTTCATATCTTTACTATGATTACTTTCCTTTTACTCCAAATTAACTCAATCAGAGTTGAACACTACCTCATTCTGTTACTTACTTTATTGCTTTGCATCCATTTGCATATCGACTCTTATCCCACTGGACCTATGAGTAGTGTCTATTTCTTTCATGTAAAACTCTCTCGAATACTGCTATATTCTGGAGTTTCTACTAACTATTCATCATACTTCTTAGTATAATCATTTATGACTCATTTGAGTATCAAGCGAAATTCTCTGAACATCTACACAACTTTATCTCTCATTTTCATATTATCTTACTTCTTATCATCGTCCATAACTCATCACAATATATAGAGAGAGGACTTATGTCATTACTTTTTCTTTCATTGCTTTACTAATGAACAGAATCACACAGAAGCATATAGGAGTGTTTAAGAGCACATACTCTAACATGCATAATGCCTGGCCAATATATTGCAAGACTACATACCTGCCCATGAATGCAAGGCTCTAACATCAAAGCTCAAGCATTCCTTTCTTTAATATGTATAGCTCTAACACTTGGAGCTTGCATAGCTCTAACACTCAGAGCTTGTACTGCTCTAACATTCGACGCTTTAGCATATTTTACAAACATAACATAACATAATGCCTGACATTTTATACAAAGAGTGAAAGCTCTCATTTTCTACTTCATTTGTAACATAAAACTTAAACATCTTATCCCTTTAAAAAAGGGAGCCTCTCGATCTGTTTACAAAGATAGCTATAAAGCCACTTCATATTATATTTCTCAATACATATTTCTTATAACGTATATTATTTTGTACTTTTCATAGCTCTTTCTATCATTTTACATAACTCAGTGCATATATGCCAATTTCTAGGGCATTTACACCATTTTCTATCACTTCCTATGGGTCACCCATCATTGGGCTACTCTTACCTGAGCACGCTTAACTGAAAAGTGCAAATATAAATATGAAGCACTGGCGCTAATAGGCTTAAATCCTGGTACTCTACTATCTTAGACCATTCTTATAATGTTTCTCTTAGGTCTATTTGGCTTCTAATCTCTTTATCCTTATATGGAAGATCTATTGGTCTCTGATTCTTATTTTCTATAATCTCATCATAGGGATCTCTTTATTCTTTTCCTCTTCCTTAGGAACATTATCTACAGATTCATAAACATCTGTTATTCATGAGTAAAAATTCTAACTTTGATCATTTATTTCCTGTTGCATGTATGAAGATTCTGAGTTTAGTCCCTAATAGTAATAAGGCTATATGAAATTTACATCATGGGTACTCTCTCTGTTATGACTTAACCAACTTGTGAAGTTTTTATACCTTAACTTTTCCTTGGTATTTGTTCTTCCAAAGAAATATTGTACTTATGGCTCATTACTTTCTTGCTCTAGGATTGGTCTACTGCGACCCTCGAGATCTACTGCGATCAACCGTAAGCCTTTTTAGGATCTAACTGCGACCCTGTGAGACATACTAGGATCTAACTGCAATCCTCCAAAACATATTGCGATTTTGTTGTACTGTATTCTCATATCTGGAAGATCTAAACTAACGGGCAAAGTTACAAGGTTAGTCATCTCTATATAGTTGTTAACTCAATAGATAATTCCCCAAAAATGGTAACAGAAGCCAATATTATCTATTAGGACTTTACTCATTTCCTTTATCACTCAGGAACTTCATATATCATTCTCATCTTTTATAACTTTACTATATATCCATTACTGCAGAGAGCTACATAGGCTCTACTATGCACATATCTATCATCATCGATTCGTGTCATCTGAAGGATATTACTCTATATGAGCTATGCTGTCCATTCTCTTGGTTTCATTTCAAAAGTAATCTTACTCTATCGCAATAGCAATCTAGCTCTATTGCAAAAACATTAACTTATATTACTCAAAATCTGCTCCTTCTTAGGGCTGTATCATCTTTTATAAATAATTCTCATTCCATTTCATATTTATAGCACATCATTCATATATCTTACCCCTACTGAAGGGATATATCCTGATTATTGTAAACATTTATCTAAAGATTCATTATTAATCCTCATCTTTAACCTCATTCTCCATTTCATTGACTATCATTATTTGATTATAAATTCTCATTCTATTCTTTAGGAATTAACTGGCTACTTATCTCGTTCATCATTTTTCTATTGCTTTATTATCACCAAGTTAAATTATCCAATTGCATGTCATAGGGCGTGGGAGAAACATAACTTTCTCATATGGTATACTCTACCCAGTACGTATTATGTAAGGGGAGTATTTATTTATCATAGCATACTCAACATGCATAATATGTAAGAAGATGTAGTCATTTAAGTATTCTATAACATGCGTGTCATCATATGACAATTGCAATTAAACAATTAACTAGGTAGACTTTAAAGTATTATGTCCCTATATTACCTTAACTGCTAGGTCCTGATTATCTATTCAGGAACCTGAGTCATTTACTTGCTTCACTTTGGCTACCATGTTACCATTTTACTAGGGTATAGACTCAACCTTCTCTACTTTTTCTTATATAAGGAATAGGTGAGTCATTTTATCTTTAAATATGTGGCTACCTTACTAGGCCATATTCATTCTTATCATAACATTTCTCATCGCTTGTAAGACTTATATGTCTCTAACCTGAAGGACTTATGTGTCCTTGGCCTCACCGTAATCTAGCGATAATCCATAACTGAGTCAGCTATTTCTGTTCTCTAGGGCAGAGTGTTAGGTTACTATCTCTTCGTGATAGAATCCCTCTGCTTTAGGAACATTAACCTTCTATCTATTAGCCATCACATCTTTATCCTTAAGCCATGTATTACATCATTCTTAGGCAAGTCTCATTCTAACTTCTCATTATTCTTTTATGTAAAGACTAGCTGCACAAAGTCTTTGTACTATAGATCAAATCCTGATGATCATACAGAGGATCTACTTCTAAACCTCTTCTTAAACTGATTTTTTGTATCTTAGTACTTTGTACTGTTTAACTTGCCTGCACTCCATGTTAAACCTCTAATTCATAACCTTCAGCGAGGTCAGCATCTTTAGAGTCAATTAAGACTCAATCATGTCTATACATTATAATCACATTAAAAAGGGAACATGTTCAACCAACAATCATTTCATTATATCACACAAAACTTCATATTTCATGTTACCATAACATTTGTACATACATTACATTTATGTCAATTACATATTCGGGGTACATTATAACTACTATACATATAAGTAATTACTTTACTTTACACTTTACATATTTACATTACCCCTTATCTCCTTCTACATTCTTTTCTAGGAAATCATAGACTACACATACTTTTACATACAGATGTGCCACACCTATATATCAATTGGTGATTCATTTGCTAAATATTTACTTAGCTCTATATGCCATGTAGGGGTATATGGCAATACATGACTTACTATCACCTCATGTCAGTCCTCTAGAGTATATCAGGTTAATGCCCTCTGATGGCTCGGCTCCCAATAAACACTTCTTACTTCTTTATGCCCATAGGGACTTTCACTATTTTCCCTAAATTTTAACTTTCTTGCATTTTAGTCCCTGAACATCATCTATATACTTTTGGGACTCATGCACAATAGGTTCTGGTAGCCTACCTTTTTCAGGCTACATACTAGGCTTCTAGGCCTAAAAATTGGGATATGACATACACCATGTCCATACATCACTACTGGCCTAGGGTCTCCCTTACTAACTGAAGCCTTTGACTTAACTTTATGAAATATCATATCTACTCTTGCTATATTTGCTTAATTAAGCAATGCTAACTATCTCAATACATACCCTAACTTAACAAAGTACTTACTATTTAGAGTTAGGGTTTGGGAAATATCTTAAATCATACCAGAAACTTCTTCTCTGATACCAAAATATAATATCCTTACTTTTATATGTCTTAGGGGACCATTCAGTAATATTTGAAACTACTTACAAGACTTTGGAATTCCATTACCCAAATCTGGAATTTTACTCTTTCTCGGGTTATTGTTCATATGGTATTCTAGATTACACAATGAACTTCAAAAATCATAATTAATTCTATAAAAATTGAAATAAAGTGGTTCAAAAAGCTATGTGAAGATAACATCTTGAAATCTAAGGAAAAAATAATTTATAGACTAAATGACTCGTCAATTAATACAGTTTATTTGCCAAAGATTACTGTTCATTTGGTCAAAAATTCTGGAAACAAATTCTGGTCCCTTACTTTGGAAAATTAGTTCTCTTTGTAAAGACATTGAAATAAGGCGTTCTTGATGTTAGAACGAAGCTTGGCATGTCATCTAAATGTTTGTAAAATTTTATACATTTATTCCATCATTTACTATTTTTATTTACATCACGACCATCACTACTTACATTGGTCATATAGCAACATTACACATTTACATAACATATATACCATCCAATCCCTAGCTTTTCTACATGCCTCATCATCCTTTTTCATTATTCACAAACCTGTGGGATTGGGTTTACATGAAAAGGAATGAGATTTCTGGGGAGATCTCAGTAGCAAACATTACTAAACAATGCATACATTAATATAGATATTTGTGCTTGCCTATGAAAGTGTTAACATTGCGTAATGTGCATGCTTCCATGTAACATATGAAATACAATTGGCCAAAGTAATCATAGCAAGAGAGCTTCATACATAGGCACATATGTAACACAATTCAACAAAGCCATAGCACATTCAAGTATAACATTCAATACATACAAGTTTAGGATATGTTTACTACCTCACAGTTACTTTCTTCTCACTTTTGTTGAACATGTGGCTGCCACTTTTAGAGCATACCAACCAATTCCTAATGTCACATAGCCATTCATCCATCACCATCTAACTTCCTTGAGTATTAAACACACTTTAAATAACATAACTTACTACTTGAACATTAATCTCTTTAACTTTCCTTATTCTTAACTAATGGGCTTCGCCTTGGAATCAATTGATGTATTGACTTTACCCTACACAAATTCATCTTTTGAATCCATTTATGAGCTTAGAATAATGACATTCTAGCTCCTTCATGGCCTGCTGTATAGAACTGAACATAGGCATTCAATTCTTTCAAAATTTCTCATTTCGATTCTAATGCCTCCCATACTTGTTTCTCCACTTTACCCCACACAACTTTTCATTTTAAAACCATTGGAAGCCTCAAAATCATGAAATTCCAATCACTATTCATGTGAGTGAACAGTAACCATGAAGAATTTCAAAAATTACAATCTTGGAATTTCAATGCTTCCAAGGTTCAAAACCTTTCCAATCCTACACAAAAGCATTATATAAATTCAATGCAAGAATTAAATCATTGAAATTTCATTTCCTTCTCTTATGAACAGTGCAGAACAAACAGTTTCATCCATAACAAAGTCAAGAATATCAACTTGATTCAACAACCAATCACTTAACTAGCTTGTTTAAGCTTCAGTCATATACTTCTAACTTTAATTTCTTCTTTCCCCTTTCATCTAAGGTTTTTGGGCAGCACAACACCTTAGAGAAAATTCAACTTTCCCCTATGAAAACCTTAAGTTCAAGCTCCCAAATCAAAGGAAAATAAGCTAGGACATATTGCTTACTTTTAATCTCTAGATTGCTTGAACTTTGGTACCTTGAATCTTCTTTGTCTTGGCTTGAGTTTCCATTTTGCAAGAGTTTCCCCAAGGTTCATGAGGCCACGGTTTTGAACCAGATTTGAGGGGGTATTTATAGAAAATTTCATGGAAAATCAATGGCCAAGATTACTTTGTGCACTATTTGTTCTAAAGGCTCACATTTAATCTTAGATTTAACTTTTTCAAAAAGGAGATTTATGACATCATCCATGACATAGCAAGGGATGACTCATGGGACACTTCATGGCGCATGTGGCAAAATTCTCATGATAGAAAGCCTCTGGAAAAATTTTAGTCCAGTCCGGTACCGATGGAGCAATTTCACCAAAAACCAGATTGTTTTCTGTTCCTAATTTTTATAATATTCCAAGATATGTATTATGTCCTAAAAATGAATGTCTTGGTTTCTCATACCATTGACATTGATGTATTAGGCCACATTTTAATTATATATCCCTTGTGAAATGACTGAAATGTCCTTGGAAGTTCACTGTCTTGCACTGTATTAACCCTAAGGGCATTATTATCATTTCACACCTCTTTATACTGCCTTAGGTTGTATACTAGCCCTAACTAATCATATTTATACTACGCTACATGTTCTTGGCCTTTCCTAGATGACTAAAATGCCCTCCATCCATCTCTAGTACATTATGGCTACATAAGGGCTTTTTCGTAATTTCACACTTTTTCCTAACACTGGCCCCTTCTACTGATGAACTGGTACCCTGAGTTTTGGGCCCTCCTTGGCGTCATCATGGCCCTATATATGAGACCATCTGATCTCAGTCTATCCAGGCTTACTTGCTGCTAAATTCTATAATCGAATCACGGGTGTTCTCTAACTCCTGTCAAAATTCACTAATATGGGGATAACTTTTTCTATAGAACTCCTTTCAGGGTCCTGTCAGATTGATGACATCAGATGTCATGAAGCACACCTTCCTGTAACTTGTTCCCATATATCTAATGTCACATCCTTATATTTATACATCTTAGGGACCATTCAGTAGCACTTAAACCACTTTCAGGGTCATTGAAGTCTAAACACTTAATCTGGAATTTTATTCATATCGAGTACTGTTCATTGTGGCAAATTCCAGATGAGTGACCTGATTTTGAAAATTTATAACTAATTCTATAAAAATCAGGTCACTCATCTGGAATTTGCCACAATGAACAGTACTCGATATGAATAAAATTCCAGATTAAGTGTTTAGACTTCAATGACCCTGAAAGTGGTTTAAGTGCTACTGAATGGTCCCTAAGATGTATAAATATAAGGATGTGATATTTTGGTATCAGAGCAAAGGATTCTGGCTTAAGAAATGCTCTGAATAGATGATTTATAGAAAGATATACCATGATAAAGCCGTCATAATTGACACTAAGTAGTGTTTGCAGGATGGCTAGACATAGATTTGGGTCTGAAACTACGGTAAACCAATGGGAATTAAGACCAGAGGTCTCTAGTTCAGATAGTTCAGAAGAAGAGATAGTAAGCAATGATTCTGACCTCTGGACACCTCCAGTAGCTGGTGATTCTGAGGAGGATAGTTCCTCGATAGGATCAAACTTTCCAATTGATGATCAGGAAGTGATGATAACAGAAGGCCCTATTCCTGCCATTTCCATATGTGCGGTACCCTTGAATATAACAGACAGTTCAGGGTCCAGCCAAGTACGTGTTCAGAGTAATGCGCCAGGTTCCAGTAGGCCCGAAGTGACTCTGGTAGAAATGTATTTGGGAGGTTTAATCGTAAGAATGGTCCCAGGGAGGAACCTGAGTAGAGAGCAACTTGAGAGCTCGGTAGCATTAGCCGACAACTATACGAGTTGAGGCAGACCCTGTTCGAAAACATAGATCAAGATTATTCGGTCTACCAGGAGTTTATCACAAGGGTGAAAGCCATATATCAAGCTTGGGATTCAAATGTGTTAACCATGGGGTTTTGGCTAGAAATTATGAATGACGTATTGCCGAAGACACCTACCTGGAGATCGGAGTTGGACCAGTATTTTGATAGAGAATCATATTGTACCATATCCGACTGGATCTACCTAGTAGAAGAATACATTAGAATAAAGTTTAAGAAAATTAGAGTATAAAAGACTAGAATGGTACTGTGATATGTACATATATTCTGTATGTATATTATGTATAAAATGAAATTTATTGTATTCCCTTCTGTTTTTAAGTATAACAAAATGGTACGAACAAGGAGAACTATTCTAGCTGAGGAACCCCGAGAGGCTGGAAACCTTAATCAAATGATTCTAGAACGATTAGAACAGCAACAAAAGATGATAGAAGAAATGAGAGCTGCTTAAGCACGAAATGAACAAGACAGAGATGCTGCCATAGCCGCGGCAGTAGCAGCAGCTGTAAATAATTTAAGACCGCCAGAGCCTTCAGGAGTAACTAGTAGAGAACCTGAAGAAGTACCACAGCAGGCAGAACAGCCCCAGAGAAGGGTTGAATCAAGGGAGGAGGCAGTTGGCATCCAACAATGGATGGTGCGATTTTGCAAACACAATCCTCCCATATTCGAAGGGACATTTGAAGTACATGTAGCAGAAAATTGGGTCAGCAGATTAGAGAAGATCTTTAAGGTCCTCGACTGCCCGACTGAAACCAAGGCCCAAATGGCCATCTATCAATTGGAAAAGGATGCGGATAGATGGTGGAAGAATACAGAATTACTTCTCCAAGCAAGAGATATTCCAGTTACCTGGGAAGTATTTCTTGAGCAATTTTATGAAAAATATTTCCCTCAATCTGTCAGAGATGAAAGGGAGGCTGAATTCCTTGTGCTAAGGCAAGGAGAAAAAGAAGCTTTTGATGAATATTTGGCCAAGTTCATCCGGCTATCTCAATATTCAACTTACCTACGCCAAGTGGATGACGAACGCTGGATGACAGAAAGAATAATTCGAGGGCTGAATTCTATGTTAAAGGAGAAGTTAACTCCCCAACAATACAGCCAGTTCAATAAGGCTGTGGAAGCATGTCGAATCGTTGAGAACAGCATGAATCATAGAATGCTGTCCAAATCTGGGAGTAAAGATCAAGCGACTCCTGATAAGGCCGGACGGAATCAAGAAGCGGCCAGTGGGAGCGGCTATAAGAAAAGAAAGCGCCCGTGGCAGACCAAGAGGCCTAATAGGGGAAATTTTCACGGAAGATCCAATAACAGGGATCTGAAGGCCCCAGTATGTGAAAAGTGTGGAAAGAATCATGGTGACAGACCATGTTTGATGGGCCAGAATGTATGCTACACCTGCGGAAAGCCCGGACATTTTTCCAGAGAATGTCCTCAAGCTATAACTGATCCAAGGCCAAGGACGGCGGGACGAGTGTTTGCACTCACTAGAGAGGATGCTCAGCGATCATCTGAGATGATCCAAGGTACAATCCATCTCAATGATCATGTTGTGACTGCCCTATTTGATTCGGGTGTAAGTCATTCCTTTATATCTTATGAATGTGCTAAATGCCTAGGCCTTCTGATAAGCAAGTTATGTTATGATATACAGGTGAAAACCCCCACCAACGCTAGGGTGATCACATCTGATGCCTGTCTAAATAGTGTGGTGCGTTATGAGCACTGTAGTACCACCCTGGACCTGATCTGTATGCCTTTCCAGGAGATTGAAGTCATACTTGGTTTAAATTGGTTATCCTCCAATAATGTGATGTTGGACTGCAGAAACAAGACCCTAGTTCTTGGTCCAAAGATCACTGATCGGAGCTTAGAAGTACAACTAAACTTCGTGACAGAGGCTCAGGCAGAAAAATGTCTACAGAAAGGATGTCAGGGATATGTGGTATTCTTTTCTGTTCAAACAGAAGTGGAGGAAGGCATCGAGGAGGTTCCTGTAGTCAATGAATTTCCTGAAGTCTTTCCAAAGGAGATTCAGGGATTGCCTTCGGAGCGTGAAGTGGAGTTTGCGATCGACATTGTACCTGGAGCTGGACCAGTATCAAAAGCCCCATACAGGATGGCTCCCAACGAAATGATGGAACTGAAGAAGCAAATTGAGGAGCTATTGGAGAAAGGTTTTATACGACCCAGTGTATCGCCATGGGGTGCTCCAGTACTGTTCGTCAAGAAGAAAGATGGTAGCTTAAGGCTGTGCATTGACTACAGGGAATTAAATAAGCTTACAGTTAAGAACAAGTATCCTCTTCCCAGAATTGATGACCTGCTAGATCAATTGGCAGGAGCGAGCTTATTCTCCAAGATTGACTTGAGATCTGGCTACCAT
Source organism: Leucaena leucocephala (assembly GCA_037074615.1). Taxonomy (NCBI): domain Eukaryota; kingdom Viridiplantae; phylum Streptophyta; class Magnoliopsida; order Fabales; family Fabaceae; genus Leucaena; species Leucaena leucocephala. The sequence continues at coordinate 6,990,144 of CM073527.1, forward strand.
CAACTAAGGGTCAAGCCAGATGATATTCCAAAGACGGCGTTCAGAACGCGCTACGGACATTTTGAATTTTTGGTGATGCCTTTTGGACTAACCAATGCACCTGCTATTTTCATGGACTATATGAACTGGATTTTCAGGCCTTATCTAGATCAGTTCGTTGTGGTCTTTATTGATGATATTCTGGTGTACTCCAAATCTCCAGAGGAGCATGAAAGGCATTTGAGGATTGTTCTTGGTATCCTTAAAGAGAAGAAGCTCTATGCTAAGCTGAGTAAGTGTGAGTTTTGGCTTTCAGAAGTCAAATTTCTCGGTCATGTCATATCCCGAGACGGGGTAGCTGTAGATCCTAGCAAAGTTGAAGCAGTTTTGAGCTGGGAACAGCCAAGGACAGTGACAGAGATTAGAAGTTTTCTCGGCCTAGCAGGGTACTACAGACGATTCATTCAAGACTTTTCTCGAATTGCCTTACCACTTACCAAGCTGACCAGAAAGAATCAGCAGTTTAAGTGGGATGAGAAGTGCGAGGCTAGCTTCCAGCAGTTGAAGCAGAGATTAACGACTACTCCCGTGCTGATTATTCCAGACCCAACTCAGACTTATGTAATCTACACTGATGCTAGCAAGCAGGGCCTGGGATGTGTGCTTATGCAGCAAGGTCGAGTAGTAGCCTACGCCTCTCGGCAGTTAAAGCCACATGAAGAGAATTATCCCACTCATGATCTGGAGCTTGCGGCGGTGGTCTATGCCCTGAAGATATGGAGGCACTATTTATACGGAGCAACGATAGAGTTGTTTTGCGACCACAAAAGCCTGAAGTATCTGCAGGATCAAAAAGAGCTGAACATGAGGCAACGGCGATGGATGGAATTGTTAAAAGATTATGACTTCCAGATTAAATACCATCCAGGAAAAGCCAATGTGGTAGCTGATGCCCTGAGTAGAAAGGTGGTGCAGGTTGCATACATGATGATCAAGGAATTGGAACTGATAGAAGATATGCGCGAATGGAGCCCTCTATATCAAATGCAACTGACGGAGAATCCTTTTGGAGGAGTTCATGTCAGAACTTGCATAGAAGATGAGATCAAAGAGGCTCAGGAGCAGGATAAGCTCACAGCAATATTCAAAGACAAGCTAGAGAAAGGGAAGACAAGGGATTTTGAGATGTCCCCAGACGGATTGCTACAGTTTAGGGGAAAACCCTATATCCCAAATGTTGGGGGATTAAGGGAAAGAATTCTGGAGGAAGCACATAAAAGCTGATATACGGTACATCCAGGTATGACCAAAATGTACCATGATGTTAAAAGATTATTCTGGTGGCCTGGACTGAAGAAAGATGTTGTAGCTTACGTATCTAAGTGCTTAACCTGCCAGAAAGTGAAAGTTGAACATCAAAAACCAGCAGGAACGTTGCAGCCTTTAGATATTCCTGAGTGGAAATGGGATGGGATTGCCATGGACTTTGTGGAAGGACTACCCTTGACACCAAGTAGACATGATGCGGTTTGGGTAGTAATCGATCGACTGACAAAGTCAGCACATTTCCTGGCAATCAATAAGAGAGATTCTCTAGAAAAGCTGGCAAAGCTGTATATAAAGGAGATCGTTAGGCTCCATGGTATCCCAAGCAGCATTGTGTCTGATAGAGATCCACGATTTACTTCAAATTTCTGGAGGGCTCTACAGGAAGAAATGGGCACTACTCTCAGATTCAGTACAGCTTATCATCCTCAGACAGATGGTCAATCTGAAAGAACAATACAGACGTTAGAGGATATGCTGAGAGCATGTGTCCTAGATTTCAAAGGCAGCTGGGATATCCATTTACCCCTTATAGAGTTTGCATATAACAATGGTTATCATGCCAGTATACAGATGGCACCTTTTGAAGCACTCTATGGACGAAAATGTAGATCCCCCTTATGCTGGCTAGAGTTGAGCGAGAGAAGAATGCTTGGTCCGGATATAGTGGATCAAACTGCAGAACAAGTTGCGGTAATTAGAAAACGATTGTTGACGGCTCAAAGCAGACAGAAGAGCTATGCAGATGTCAGAAGGAAGCCGTTGGAATTTGAAGAAGGAGAACATGTATTCCTTAAGTTAACTCCAACCACAGGAGCCGGACGATCGATTAAGGTGAAGAAGTTGTATCCAAGATACATCGGGCCATTCCAGATTCTCTCAAAGATAGGAGCAGTAGCCTACAAGTTAGCTCTTCCTCTGAATCTCAGCCAGATACATGATGTGTTCCATGTTTCCCAATTAAAGAAGTATATTCCAGATCCATCTCATGTGATAGAGCAAGATGAGGTTACACTGCGAGATGACTTGACCTATGAGGTTGGACCGGTGCGAATTGCTGATAGAAAAGTCAAGCAGTTGCGGAATAAGCAGATTCCTTTAGTTAAAGTGATCTGGAAAGGTTTGACTGAACAAGAGGCTACATGGGAAACAGAAGAAAAGATGAGAGAAAAGTACCCTGAATTATTGGTATAGGATAGATGTAATGTAAATTTCGGGGACGAAATTTATTTTTAAGGGGAGAGAAATGTAATATCCTTAATTTTCTGTACTAGTTCCTATGTACAGATTAAACGGAATATATGAGCTCTGTTTCAAGAAAAACATGTGTACCTTTATGTAAAGAAAAGGATTAAATTGCAAAAGAAAGGAAATTAAGGGACCTAAATGCAATTATGGAAAGTTTAAAGTTAGGAATGAAAGGAAGACAAAAATATGGGGTCTTAAAGTGTAATTTTAGCCAAATTAAGGGACTTAATTATAAAGAAGGAAAAGTTCCCTGGGGCTAAAGTATAATTAAAGAAAATAGGCCAGAAGTGGTTTGCACTGCCCGACAGCATTTCAGTCCCAGATTCTACCAGAAGGTAGGGCAGGTGACGCCGGGTAACCAAGCCTAATACCGGAATTTTTGAAGACTCCAGATAGCCAGAAATGGACTGATCGTTCAAAAGTTATAAAAATTTATACCGGATACCCTAGATTTCATATATAAGTGGGAAAATACAGGATGATGCGCCTTTATGGGCGGATGTCGGGAAACTGACAGGATACCGATAGGAGGTCTGTAGGAAAAGTTATTCACAAAATAAAGAAATCCAGACGGAGTGTGAGGCCTCCGGGGATCCGGGTAGGAGATTTATCGGTATTTTTAAAGAGGCTGAATGCGATCGGATGACTTCGGTCAGATGACCGTTATAACCCCCAAGGATGCCTGAACACAGTAGGACACTATATCTGGGAAAAAGAGCCGGTGTCCGGAAAAGGTATATACTCGGTAAATAATAGTTAAAATATTCAATGAATTGTGTTAAAGGAAGATTCCTCGTAATGCGTGCCATACAGGTAATGGAACCAGGAAGCCCGAAAATGGCGCCATTAGAGGCCCAATAAGACTCTTGGACTGATAGGTGGGCCAGTGTCCAGCAGAACCCCGGAAAAGTGTGAAATTACGAAAATGCCCCTATGTTGTACAAAAAGGGCAGCAGATGAATATAGGGTATTCTGGTCATTTTGGACAGACCCAGAGGTCAAGACATGTCTAAATAAGGTTGACTAGAGCCAGTATAAGCTTTGACCGGGTCCAGAAAGGTGTGAAATGACGATTTTGCCCTTAGGGATTAAAATAGGACAAGATAGGGCACCAAGGGCATTTTGGTCATTTCGCAGGGGATCTGTAATTGAGTCTGGACCCAGTATTAAAAAGTTAATGATATAAAGGGTCTAGATACTAAATGTGAGGTCAGTAGACATAAAAAGGATCTTCAGAAACATCAGATTCAGAAAACGGCACGTTTTTCGAGGCGATGGACCGGGCCGGTACCAGATTGGACCGAAAAGCTTCCAGAACCTCCAAATTTCGTCACATGAAGAATATGGGTGGTGAGGTGTCCTATGAGGTGTCCCATGAGGTGTCCAGGGTGATGCAGTAAAAAGAATTAAAGAAAATAGGAAATTCCAGGAAAAACCAGGACCACATGTTCAGATGGCTTCAAAATTACAAGAATGCCATCCATTAAAGCTATAAATACCCCCTTCCCCTCCCATTTTATGCATCCCACGTTTTTGGCAAGAAAAGAGAGAGAAAGAAGAGAGAGAAGGAGAAAGAAAGAAAGAAAGGAAGTTCTGGTGGAGTTGGAAGTAGTAAGGAAGTTCTGAAGCTCTGCTTTTGAGGTAGCAACTAATCCTAGCTCTTATGTAATGTCTTTGTGATGTGTTGTTTTGTTTGGTTGATTGTTGTCCTATATGTTATGCTTGAAGCTCTATTCCAATGCTATGATCATATGATATTGAATATGGAAGCATGCAGCATACTTATCTATACACAGTCATAAGCAAGCACCGTCACTTTGCATTACATATTTTGTTATGATTGTTGTTACTGGGATTCTTTTGAATCTCATTCCCAAACATAACATTACAGGGGAGGTTCTGTCAAAATAAAATTTGGAAATCTTAAGAGACGCCGGTAGGCTGCCGAAATTCTGACAACGAAGACGGAACAAAGAAAGGAACTGATACGTACTGTGTACGTAGTGCTGTCTAAGGAGGCTGGAAGTGAGTGGACCCAGCAGGTTCATCCAGTCTTTCCTGGGTACTACGTAGAATGGTAGTTCGCATAAGGGAATTATCGAATCGGTACAACATCAGTTACTTTCTAAAGAAGAATTGTAGCAGTTATGCTGCCGGTTGTTAGACAGAAAAGGATGTAATAAAATATGAGGGAGTTAATCATGCACTAATATATAACAGTTGATTATTTATTAATTGTTATCTGGCCTGTATGACTGATATGTGTTGGCTGTAGGCTTGAGTATGTAAAGACTAAATGTTGAAAATAGGCTTAGTGAACAGTAACTCGTGAAGACCCATTCATGTTTGATAAATCATTAAAAATAGTAAATGATTGAATTAATGTACGAAATTTTTAGGGTAAAAATTAGACATACTAAGATTTAATTTGATATATATAATGTCTAATTTGGATGTATACAAGAAAAGATATAAATTGTTAAAGTTGGGACCAGAATGCTGGATTCAGGAGAAAGTCATTGGATGAACAGTAAGATTGAAACGTTGACCCATGTGAGATTTGTCAAGGATTGGTCAACCAATGATTTTTCCCTGAAATATATTTGAGTTAGCTTCATGTAGCAATTTGAACCACTTCATTTCGATTTTTATAGAATTAGTTATAAATTTTCAAAATCAGGTCACTCATCTGGAATTTGCCATAGTGAACAGTACTCGATATGAATAAAATTCCAGATTAAGTGTTTAGTCTTCAATGACCCTGAAAGTAGTTTAAGTGCTACTGAATGGTCCCTAAGATGTATAAATATAAGGATGTGACCATTCAGTAGCACTTAAACCACTTTCAGGGTCATTGAAGACTAAACACTTAATCTGGAATTTTATTCATATCGAGTACTGTTCACTGTGGCAAATTCCAGATGAGTGACCTGATTTTGAAAATTTATAACTAATTCTATAAAAATCGAAATGAAGTGGTTCAAATTGCTACATGAAGCTAACTCAAATATATTTCAGGGAAAAATCATTGGTTGACCAATCCTTGACAAATCTCACGTGGGTCAACGTTTCAATCTTACTGTTCATCCAATGACTTTCTCCTGAATCCAGTATTCTGGTCCCAACTTTAACAATTTATATCTTTTCGTGTATACATCCAAATTAGACATTCTATATATCAAATTAAATCTTAGTATGTCTACTTTTTACCCTAAAAATTTCGTACATTAATTCAATCATTTACTATTTTTAATGATTTATCAAACATGAATGGGTCTTCACGAGTTACTGTTCACTGAGCCTATTTTCAGCATTTAGTCTTTACATACTCAAGCCTACAGCCAACACATATCAGTCATACAGGCCAGATAACAATTAATAAATAATCAACTGTTATATATTAGTGCATGATTAACTCCCTCATATTTTATTACATCCTTTTCTGTCTAACAACCGGCAGCATAACTGCTACAATTCTTCTTTAGAAAGTAACTGATGTTGTACCGATTCGATAATTCCCTTATGCGAACTACCATTCTACGTAGTACCTAGGAAAGACTGGATGAACCTGCTGGGTCCACTCACTTCCAGCCTCCTTAGACAGCACTACGTACACAGTACGTATCAGTTCCTTTCTTTGTTCTGTCTTCGTTGTCGGAATTTCGGCAGCCTACCGGCGTCTCTTAAGATTTCCAAATTTTATTTTGACAGAACCTCCCCTGTAATGTTATGTTTGGGAATGAGATTCAAAAGAATCCTAGTAACAACAATCATAACAAAATATGTAATGCAAAGTGACGGTGCTTGCTTGTGACTGTGTATAGATAAGTATGCTGCATGCTTCCATATTCAATATCATATGATCATAGCATTGGAATAGAGTTTCAAGCATAACATATAGGACACCAATCAACCAAACAAAACAACACATCACAAAGACATTACATAAGAGCTAGGATTAGTTACTACCTCAAAAGCAGAGCTTCATAACTTCCTTACTACTTCCAACTCCACCAGAACTTCCTTTCTTTCTTTCTTTCTCCTTCTCTCTCTTCTTTCTCTCTCTTTTCTTGCCAAAAACGTGGGATGCATAAAATGGGAGGGGAAGGGGGTATTTATAGCTTTAATGGATGGCATTCTTGTAATTTTGAAGCCATCTGAACATGTGGTCCTGGTTTTTCCTGGAATTTCCTATTTTCTTTAATTCTTTTTACTGCATCACCCTGGACACCTCATGGGACACCTCATAGGACACCTCACCACCCATATTCTTCATGTGACGAAATTTGGAGGTTCTGGAAGCTTTTCGGTCCAATCTGGTACCGGCCCGGTCCATCGCCTCGAAAAACGTGCCATTTTCTGAATCTGATGTTTCTGAAGATCCTTTTTATGTCTACTGACCTCACATTTAGTATCTAGACCCTTTATATCATTAAATTTTTAATACTGGGTCTAGACTCAATTACAAATCCCCTGCGAAATGACCAAAATGCCCTTGGTGCCCTATCTTGTCCTATTTTAATCCTTAAGGGCAAAATCGTCATTTCACACCTTTCTGGACCCGGTCAAAGCTTATACTGGCTCTAGTCAACCTTATTTAGACATGTCTTGACCTTTGGGTCTGTCCAAAATGACCAGAATACCCTATATTCATCTGCTGCCCTTTTTGTACAACATAGGGGCATTTTCGTAATTTCGCACTTTTCCGGGGTTCTGCTGGACACTGGCCCACCTATCAGTCCAAGAGTCTTATTGGACCTCTAATGGCGCCATTTTCGGGCTTCCTGGTTCCATTACCTGTATGGCACGTATTACGAGGAATCTTCCTTTAACACAATTCATTGAATATTTTAACTATTATTTACCGAGTATATACCTTTTCCGAACACCGGTTCTTTTTCCCAGATATAGTGTCCTACTGTGTTCAGGCATCCTTGGGGGTTATAACGGTCATCTGACCGAAGTCATCCGATCGCATTCAGCCTCTTTAAAAATACCGATAAATCTCCTACCCGGATCCCCGGAGGCCTCACACTCCGTCTGGATTTCTTTATTTTGTGAATAACTTTTCCTACAGACCTCCTATCGGTATCCTGTCAGTTTCCCGACATCCGCCCATAAAGGCGCATCATCCTGTATTTTCCCACTTATATCTGAAATCTAGGGTATCCGGTATAAATTTTTATAACTTTTGGACGATCAGTCCATTTCTGGCTATCTGGAGTCTTCAAAAATTCCGGTATTAGGCTTGGTTACCCGGCGTCACCTGCCCTACCTTCTGGTAGAATCTGGGACTGAAATGCTGTCGGGCAGTGCAAACCACTTCTGGCCTATTTTCTTTAATTATACTTTAGCCCCAGGGAACTTTTCCTTCTTTATAATTAAGTCCCTTAATTTGGCTAAAATTACACTTTAAGACCCCATATTTTTGTCTTCCTTTCATTCCTAACTTTAAACTTTCCATAATTGCATTTAGGTCCCTTAATTTCCTTTCTTTTGCAATTTAATCCTTTTCTTTACATAAAGGTACACATGTTTTTCCTGAAACAGAGCCCATATATTCCGTTTAATCTGTACATAGGAACTAGTACAGAAAATTAAGGATATTACATCTAAAGTCCATGAGATCTGATAAAATTTTAGATAACTTTTAGACTATCAGATAAATATTTGCTGTCTAGAGCCCTAATAAAATTTCTGTATCATGCTAGAATTACCAGCGTTACTTCCTCTATTTACTGATGGAATGTGGGACTCAAATACTTTCAGGCAATTCTAAGCCTTTTCTGGTTGAATTTCTTCATAGTTACATTTAGGTCCTTGACTTTTTGCTTAATTATATTTAGGTCCCTAAACTTTTAGAAATTACCACTTTTGGCCCAACTTTTGTTTCTACTTTAACTTTTGTCCTCCAACTTTTTCCAATTTTTGTAGGTCCCTCTCTTCCTTCAAGACTCATTTAACCTTTAATATTTCTTATGATCTTCATCATAATTATTTCCAAACCTCTTTCCATTATCAGTATTATACAGATTGGAAAAAATTAGGATATGACAAACGTAGGAAAACATACTAGAAGAAGTGAGGTCGCAACCAATTGACACTTTGGTCGCGACTGAAATGCACAGAGACGGCCATCCTTGATTTGGTTCTCTTTGTCTTGTGATCTGTTTTCTGCTCACGTTAATCCTTAGTTCTCCTAAAAAATACCTGTAATTCAACATCAAAACTCATTATAAAAGTCTAACTAGTTACTAAAGAACAAAATATATACAATTTGAATTAGTTAAATTACTATATTTCCAAGCACAATCATGTATTACTAAAAAAATACAATTGCGGGCATAAAATGAATAATAAAGTTGTCACAAATCCCTCAAAATGTTACAGAAACCACACACAATTTATGTCCTACCTATTGGAAAATGTGCTCTAGGGGCCAATCATTGTCTTATGAACATTATTGATTTATGAATTTATTAATTGTGTTATCATATTATTTGCATGTTTGTTGTGATGACCATCCTTGGATAATTCATGATCTTATCCTAAATGTCCCTGGTCAGTCATCTATGGGGGAGCAGAGATGAAATAAGGCTAGTATGACTTTGAAGATGTATAGAGATATAAATCAAAGTCATAGGCACATGTAAGAGTACAAGGTGTTAGATTGACCCGCTATGAGAGAGCTGCATGGGTTACGTCATAAGCTTCTCTCATATACAAACCATGTCACTATGCCCTTTGACCTGAGATCATCATGGATTCCTACATGACAAACGCTCAGCTTTGACCTAGTCAAAAGTTACTTTTGACCGAGTGATCATAAAGACTATGTTCGGGCTTAGTGGTTTTTCATGCGGAGGAATGTGAATGGTCAAGATGGAATTTGTCCCTCACATTCGTCGAGAGATATTACTGGGCCCCTTGATAAGTGAGTCTGAGAAATGTATGGCCATACTGTAATGGAAAGGTAGTTCCATTTCTATAGTTAGACTACTCAGGGATCGAGAAAGTAACGGTCAAGAATAGGAGGATGACATTATCCATGCCTCATCCATGACCAAAATATCGCGTGATAGAAGGGACATGATATGGTTGTATAAAAGGTTACATCGTTTATCGATCCTCATATGATTTGGGTAGTCGTTATGTATTGCTAGAGACCGCTTGCGACTTGTGGGCCAGTATAGCAAATGGCCCACTGCCAACTTCATATGGGCCTACAGGGTCGCACACAAAATAGCCCAACACGAGCTATGATGTCCAGATTCATTGAATCTAAGACGTGTCCAGATTCAATGAATGATCCAAGGTTGATGTATATATTTATTTATATTTATATTCGTATATATATAAATTCTTATATATACATTATATATAAGGAATATATAGGATTTAATTTATAAGGATAAATTAAATCTCTATCATGTTTGAATTTGAAATTCAAATTGATAGGATATCTCATATAAGAGATATTTACAAGATTTAATTTATAAGGATAAATTAAATCTCTATCACGTTTGAATTTGAAATTCAAATTGATAGAATATCTCATATAAGAGATATTTACAAGATTTTATTTATAAGGATAAATTAAATCTCTATCACGTTTGAATTTGAAATTCAAATTGACATGATATCTCAAATTTGATTTATGAGAATAAATCAAATATAGTCACGTCTTATCTTTATTTTAAATTAAATAAATAGGTGAATTAAATCTGTGGGACGGATTTAATATAAACATTATTTATTTAATTAGTTTCTTATCAAATCATATAATATATGATATTGTATTAATTTCAGAATTAATATAGATTAATTCCAAAATCCAATTCGGTTGAGAAAAACGCAGAGCATCCTATATATCTGATTTTAGGAGCTACGTTTTTTAAAACAACACATAACACAAAAGGCCGAAGGGAATCTGAAAAAGGTTTGCAGATAAGAAACTACTGAAGTAGAGATGGAGAGGACGAATTGTTGAGAGAGCCTTGGAGGGACAGGAGACGCTAGCACGTCGTTCGTGGTTGGAACGCTGTTCGTGTGGATACAAGTAGAGGAAGCCAACCTGAGGCGTCGACTTCTTGCGATCGGAAAGAGAGCACGAGATGCAGAGAGAAGCTGTGGACATCTTCTTGCGATCGAAAAGAGATCATCAGCCACGGAGAGAAGCTGTGGAAGTCACTGAGAAACACTGAGGGTAATGCTTCTTCCCACTTGACTTAAACACATACGGTAGATCCTGGCAAGGAATGGAAAATTTTTTTTAATTAATTTCCGCTGCGTGTCTTCCAATTCCTTTCACTATCAATTTTCCCACACTTGAATGTTTGTACTCTTGGACAAAGACATGCAATACACCTAATCCAAAGCTATTAAATCTGAGGTAATAACATAATTCACAGTGAAACCTTCAGACAATTAATGAACCAACTTTTGGGAGTACAAAAGTGATCATATAAGCAATGCCAAGTAATCAACTACTAAATGAAATCAACCTCAACTTATATCAGCGCAATATATTCTCTCTAAGGATGTAAGTGTTTAGCTTTCCATGTCGTCTCATTATTTGGGTTCTTTTACTTAGATTCAAATTTAAAAACATTCTACCATATGCTTATAATGGCTCTAAATCTCATCAACTATACAACACTTATGTACAGAATCAAGAGGTGTTTTAGGGATGTAATGATGGAGATAGGCCACATGGAATGGGATATGAAGGATAGAAAGTTCCATATGCATGTGATAGTGAATATATAGCATGAATTCATGTCTTTTGAGGTGTAGAGGTGGTGATTGAGCTAATAGGAGTCAATCTCTTTTCTTTCTTCAATTTTTCTTGCACCTATTTTTTATTTGTGCAATATGCTTTCTCTCTCCTTTAGTTGGCACCTTGTATATAAAAGATGTAGCACAATTTTGCAATCACAATGATTTTATGACATGAATAAGAAGTTTATTTCAAAGAGATGCCCATGCATATATGACTTTCTATGATTAAAAAAATGATGGGCTCAAAGGGGGTGACTATGGATATAATATGTGTTTGCTTGTGTTTAGGATAAAGGGTTTAGAAATGAATGTCTCTATCATATTCAATAATATTGATGCGCAAGTAATTTTCAACTCAGAGCTAAGACAGGTTCTAGAGAATATAAACCAATTGAATAATTACTCAATATAGAAATTTAGGCAGAGAGTCCTTCCAACTAATGCTTTCATCTAAATTGCTCATAAGCTAAAGTCTCAAACAATATTCATCATTCACAAGGCATTAAAAACACTTATCACAATTGAAAACCCTCTTGAATGATGGATTAAAAGTTTCAAAGTAATCACTTAGAATCATGTAATAATCCCAATTTTAAGAGTACAAACTTGAGTGTTTCCAATTCAGTTTCCATTACGAAGAATTAAAGTGTGATAATGGTTTTTATAAACTATTTCATGCAAAAGGTTAAAAATAAGATGGTAATGAATCATTTATAAAATTTTAGTAGCTCAAAAGGAATCCTTCTATACAGTAGTACACAAAGCAAAGAGAAGGTAATTGGACATTTTCACACTCAGGTTGCTACTAAAGTAGTGAAGGTCGCGACCAAATTTCACAGTGAGTGTTTGCCTCAAACTTACAACAGATAGTTGTGACCCGGAATGATTAAGTCATGACAACAATACATAGAGAGATATTGTCGTGACCTAATTGCACTCATGTCGCGAGTAATTTTCACAATGAGCATATTAAGTCCAAAGGTCCATGTTAGGTCGTGACCATGGAACACATAGTCACGACTAAAAATCACAAAGACTACCACTTGATAGCTTTCAACACCCAAAAGATCTTTTACAGTAAAACCTTTTAGCCAACAATAAAATAGTCTAAAGTAGGGATCCAATTTTCAGTAATTCATCACACCTTAAGATCAAAAACCAAAAACTTTGTGATGAAAGATTGGATTAATCAAAGAATTTCACATTAATTAGCACAAAACACAAGAACATCTCCCCCATACCTAAACTTGACCGTGTCCTCACTATCAGCAGAATTATTGACACCAAAAAATTATATAATATCAATTTAAATCCAGCTTCAGTATAACAACTAAACACATCACGCATTGTAATTTCACGATGAAGCTCATAGTCACATTCAAATCATACATCGCAATACAAGGAAAGCAAAGATGACAAGATGGTGATGAGGCCCTCAGACTATCGTGGTCTGGTCCATCTAAATTAAGTTTAGCGCACCTAATATAATGTAGTATAAGGCACAACCCTATCGTTCTTCTTAAGGAGCCTTTTATGTGGAAACCTAGTAGATTGGATATCAAAATCAATGAAAAACCTGAGTTGGGGTAAAATGGTTTTTGGGTTTTAGTGATTAATGCAATAAAGTAGGGTGCAGAAAAGTAGATATTTTTGGATTCTTGTTGCGATGAAAATGAGTTTGTTGAGTTGAGAAATATGCTATTAAAGACTCTTGATGATGAAAATGTATCTATCCTTACTCTCATGTTTAAAATTGGAGTTTAGAAAGCGCTAAGAATCAAAGAAAACCTCAATTGATCGATTGAGTCCAGAACCCTAATTCACCTTCAACCCCTTTAATCAAAGCTGGTTTAAGAACTATTAGTGAACTGTCATAAACCACTTAGCGTGTAACTTAAATTTAGATAATGAAAACGCCCTCGAATGGTCGTCAATCAAAAACCCTAGATTTCAAGCAATGAATTAATTAACAATGATCGCTGATAATAACCCACTCTCTTAAAATTGAAACTGAAATATTCTATTAAAAATAAATGTTTAAATCATTCATATTAAATTACAAAGTCTAATCTGATAATGATCAGTCGATATTCAAAACTTGCTCATAAGATGAAAGCCCTAGATCTAGCAGCAATCATAAGATGAGAAGATATAAATTAAAATAGAAGAAACTCCCTGTTTGAGTCTATGAGCTCAAGATATCTGATTCATCACCAAGAGGCTAAAGGTTTAGCCTCTCATGACTCCTGTTATACTACAATCGTTGTTCAGTTAGGATACCGTAGAGAAACAGTGAGAGGATGGTAAGTTGATGGTGTAGAGAGGTGAAGAAATTTGTGGGGAGGTGTAGAATGATGGCAGAGGTGGTGAAGGTGATCAGAGAGCATGAGAGTACTGTTTCTTAGCCTAATCATGTCAGAAACTAGCCTCCCTTGACAGTAGCCTTCCTCCTCCTTTTATTTCTAGATAACCTAATTCAAAACGCACTATTTCAACGATTTTGTATATTAGTCGCAACTAGATCCAAGTTTTGGTCATGACCTGTAAACACAAAGAACATTCCATAAGAATGAAGGTCATGACTGGTGGACTCTTTGGTTGCAACTAAAATGTGCAGGAGCGTGTTTTCACTTTCATTGGCTTTTGATTTCTTTCTTGGTCCTTGCTCTCTTCCAAAATAAAAGCTCACTATAAAAGTCTAAATCAGTAAATAACATAATATATGCAGTTGGGAAGAGTTAATTTACCATTTGAACCTTTTATTAGCACATTGCCATGCACAATCATGTGTTACCATAAAAGTACAATTTAAGGCCTAAAATGATGGTAAAGTTGTTATAAAGCTCTTAAAAGTGTCACATAAACTATATACAAAATTTGTCTTACTAGATGGGTAAGCTAAAATCATGGAATTGAGTATGGATTTAGCTCAGAGAACCAATAATAAGTAAATAACACATGGCAACACAGGGGTATTATTCAAAATAGAAGCATACTACAATTAAACACTATCCTTTTGAATCATCAAGTAGAGACAAAAATTAACTCTTACTTCTTCTAGTTTATCCTTTTCTAATCATCAAACTAACATGTTAAACATATAGCACATTAACAAAACTCATAAAATGTAAAAGATAAGAAAGGGACAACCTAGCCTTAAGGCGGTGGTGCAGATTCCTCATAAAGTTTCAAGAGGTGACCATTTGCCTTAAAGATTTGCCCATTGCCTCCTTCTTCAACTCAATCCCAAATTCGTGGACTTTAACAACTGTGTAAGGTCTATCCTAGCTAGTTTTAAATTTACCATGTTTGAACTTGAACCTAGCTTGGTACCTTAACACTTTATCACCCTTGTTAAACCTCTTCCTCAAGATATGAGCATCATAGATTACTTTTGCCTTTAGTTTATAAATCTTAAAGCTACTATAGGCGTCTAACCTAATATCTTCCAACTCTTGAATCTGCAACAACCTCTCTGAACTAGCTTCTTCAAGGCCCTCATTGCAAGCTTTCACTGTCCATAATGTCTTATGCTTTATTTCCATAGGCATATGACAAGTGTAACATCCTCATTTATAATGTCTTAGGGACTAAACGGTAGCATCTGGAACCACTTTTAAGGCTGTTGAAGTCAAATTACTCAATCTGAAATTTTACTCTTAGCGAGAACTGTTCATTGTGCACATTCTAGAAGAGTGACTTCACTTCAAAAAATCAAAACAAATTCTAGCAAAATCAAAATGAAGTGGTTCAAATTGCTACACGAAGCTAACGTAATGCTCTTTCAGGGAAAAATGACTTGTTGACCATGACTTGACCAGATCAACATTGGTCAATGTTCTGAAATCACTATTCCTCTAGCATCCTGTCCCTAATTCCAGCATTATGGTCCCAACCTTGATAAATCATATCTTTATGTGTAGACATCCAAATGAGACGTTCTATGGATCAAATTGAAGCTTGCCTTGTATACTATTTATTTGAAAAATATCATACATTTATTCAATTATTTACTATTTATAATTATAGCTCAAATGTTATTGTCTCACCACGAGTTACTATTCACAATGACAATTTCCAGCAATTATACATACATGAATCACACATCAATCATGCTAAGTAATTAACATCTATTCATGCATCTTTATTTCCTCCATCTTGAGAAAACCTACTATAATTGGATTGATATGGAAGGGGTGAGATTTCTGGGGAAATCTCAGTAGCAAACGGTACTAAATAATGCATGCCTTAATGTGAATACTTGTGCTTGCTTGTGAAAGTGTTATCATTATGTCATGTGCATGCTTCCATGTTACATATGAAATACAATTGGCCAAAGTAATCATAGGAACAAAGCTTCATACATAAGCAAATATTTAACGCCATTCAACAACGCCATAGCACATCAAGCATAACATTCAATGCATACAAGTTTAGGATAAGTTTACTACCTGGCATATAGCTTTCCTCTATCTCTTAGCCTTTGCTCTAAGATTCCTTTTTTGCATGGTTAGATCCTATACATAGCATAATAATATCTTTATTATTACTCTATCAGTATAGCTCTATTTAACTCATGCTAACTAGGGGTAACATCTTTAATCTAACATTCCCTTGGCTTTCTCGTTAGTTACCTTTATTAATAGAGATATTTCTCTATTCTAATCACTAAGAGCAATCCTCTACTTTATTAGAGCAGGGACTAGATAACTTACTTACCTCATTCCTAAGCTTTGCCCAGTCCCTCAGCTCCTTAGACTGCTCCTGGTTCCACCAGAACTCCTTCCTTCTTTCTCTCTTTCTCTCTTCTCTCTTCTTTCTCTTCTTTTGGCTTGCTTTGGCCATGAATGGAATGAAAGGAGGGGTGGGGTATTTATAGGTGAGAGGAGGTGGAATGAATGGCTCAGATTGATTCACGATGAATGGCTCAGATTGCTTCCTTCCTCAAGAAGCTTTGCCTACATCATCACGATGACATAACCCTCCTTGCTGACTCACCACTAATGACATCATCCAGGACACCTCAGGGGACAACTCAAGGGGCATGTGGCATAATAGTGGGGCCCTTGGGACACCTCACCAGCTGACTCAGCCTCTCCAGAGAATTCTAGAGTCTTTTCCCTGAATAGATAGCCGAGATCATGCCACGTGTTCTCTTGCTTTTTCTCCTTTTCTTGTAACCATGCCATGTATCCTTTACTTTTCTTCTTTTACTGTAATCATTTCATGTGGTGCCTTGTGGGCCCCATTCATGATTCCATATCACTTTACCCAGTTCTACCTTTGACCGAGTCACTTTATTTCATTGAAAAAACACTAAAATAATATTTTAATGCCTTTTGGGCCCACATTACTATTGGGCTACGTTTTTGGGCCTTGGATTGTCATCTTGGGTTTCTAACCAAGCCCAAGCACTCTAATAGTTCAGTTCCCAAGAAACATTATTAGTAAATTACCATAATGCCCTTAGTTCATTTTTAGTACTTATAGGAGCACTATTATCTTTCCATATCTTACCAGAGTATCTCTTGACCCTAGTCAACTATCTAGATATCCTTTCTTGACTGTCTAACCTTAGTCAAATGATCATAACGCCCTTCATATGACTCTGACTCAATGACACAATATAGTGGCGTACCTTTAGTGGCATTTTCGTAATTCTTCATTTTTCTCAGTCTTTATTAGCCCTGGCCCACATACTTATCTGAAAATATCATTGGGCCTATAAGGTGCCATTTTGGACCCTCTGTATGATCCACTATCTTCATGGGCTCAATTCCCGATAAATTCCCGTCAAACCTATTTTCGGGTCTTTTAATCCACTGTAAATCCTGTAATAAATTCTACAGAACTCCTTTTTGGGCTCTAACAGTTTTAGAAATTCTTATATTAATTATAGGATTTTACTGCCATATCTAATCTGATTCTGAGGTCTAGAGCATACTGTATTAATTTTCCTTTTCTTTGAAAATTAATATAAATCTTTCAAGACCTCATATCGAAACTCTGTGTTGTATAAAACTGATTAGCATAATTTTCTCTATTTACTGAGACCTCTGCTCAACAGGGCCTGGTAGCATCCCTTTTTTAGGCTATATACTGGGCTTCTAGGCCTAATAATACCCCAAATCTTTGACACTTATCACAGGCTCTATAAAACTCAAAAGCATCCTTGAAAAGGTAAGGCCGATAAAAATTAGATTCAAGGACCCTACATGTAGTCCCTTTCACCCCAAAATGACCACCACAAACACATGAGTAGTAAGCTTCCAAAATTGATTTGTTATCTTGGTCTAGTACACATCGTCTTATTACTTGATATGAGCATAACCTCCACAGAAAAGGTTTTTCCCAAATAACATATTTAGATTCACTTTTGAGCTTTTAGGCCTAAAATTTAGACAAATAAGATGGGATTAGGATGGTCTCAATAAAATTAACTAAATGAGCATACCAAGGTTCTATAACAGTAACTAAACAAAGAGATTGGTAAGGGAAAGAATCACAAATAAGATCAGAACTAAGTACTTCCCTTGTCTCAATTGGTAATCTACTTAGATGATCTACAATGTGGTTCATATTTCTAGTTCGATCTCTCACTTCTATATTGAACTCTTGAAGTAGTAGCATCCATCGTAGAAATCTTGGCTTAGATTAAGGTTTATGGAACATGTACTTGACTGCTACATGATTTGTGTAAGCAATAACTCTGGAGTTGATGAGATATGTTCTAAATTTATCTAAAGCCACCACAATTGTAAAAAATTCTTTCTCATTAGTGGTATAATTAATTTGAGTAGCATCAAGTATTTTTGAGGCATAGGCAATCACCCTAGACAGATTACCTTCCTTTTGTCCTATCATAGCTCCCATATCATAATTAAAAGCATCACATGATAGTTCAAAAGGAAGATCCCAATTTAGTGAAGTTAGAATAGGTGGAGAAACCAACCTATCCTTCATTTTTCAAATGCCCCTTTGCAATCAGTACAAAAAACAAATTTAGTGTCTTTTTGAAGACGTTTTGAGAGTTTTACTAAAGTCTTTGATGAATCTTCTATAAAATCCAATATACCCTAAAAAAGATTGAAGTTTTTTTAAAGTTGTGGGGCAGGGCAATGGGAAAATGACTTTAATTTTCGCTTTATCCACCTCAATTCCCTTGCTAGATATAAGATGTCCAAGTATTATTCCATGATTAACCATTAAATATCCCTTTTTAAAGTTCAAAACCAATTTTTTTTCTCAATACATCTAGCAAGGATGCTATCAAGTCTCTCTAGACACTTATCAAAAGAATGCCCATATACAGTAAAATCATCCATGAGAATTACACAAACAAAATGGCATTTTTATAGACATATGTACTAAAGGGGCATGTAAATGTGGTCTTTTCTTGGTCCCTCAGGTCTATTGGAATATGAAAATATCCTGAATACCCATATAGGAAACGATAATGGCTTTTCCCTGCTAATCTCTTAAGAATTTGATCAATAAAAGGCAAGGAAAAATGATCTTTCCTAGTAGAACCATTCAACTTCTGATAATCAATACCAACCCTTCATGAATTTTGCACTCTAATAGGTATCAATTCATTATTTTAATTCTTTACTATTGTCAGTCAGCTCCTTTTAGGCACCACATGCACAGGAGATACCTATTCACTATCTGAAATAGCATATATGATTATTGCCTTTAACAATTTACTAACCTCCTTCCTAACCACATGAGAGATCAATGGATTTAATCTTCTTTTGGGTTGTTTAATTGGCTTGGAATCTTCATGTAGCAAAATCCTATGAGTACAAACAGTGGGGTCTATCCCTTTTATATAAGCTAATTGTCAACCCAAGGCCTCTCTATTCTTTCTAAGCATACTTAATAACCTAGACTCTTCACTAACTGTTAAAGAACTATAAATTATTATTGGCAATTTTGAGTCTGGCTCAAGGTAAGTGTCATATCCCCAATTTTCTGACCTGATGTACCTGTACAGTTTATCTGTAATGGATATAAGATTCTTGGAATAAACTGTATCAGATTGTGAAAAGAAAGGGAAGGATTAATAACTAAGGAAAGAATAGGGACCAAAATGCAAATTGAAAAGTTTGAAGACAAAAAGTTGAAGTAGAAATAAAAGGAGGGACCTAAATGCAATTAATAAAAAGTTCAGGGACTAAAGTGCAATTATTCAAGAGTTAAGGGACCTAAATGTAAATATGGAAAATTTGAGCCAAAATAAGCTAAAAATGTCTGGAATCATATTAGACCCAAATTCTACCAGTAGATAGACAAAAATATTTTGGTCAGTTTAACGCAACATAGAATTCTGATTTGAGATCCCGATTAATTGATATAAATTTCTGAAGTTAGAAGGAATTATTATAGTATTTTTCAGATCTCAGAATCAGATGAGACCTTGTAGAAAATTCATATATTTAATATATGAATTTATAAAATTAAGAGAGTCAGAAAAGGAATCCTGTAGAAACCATACGGGATTTTACAGTGAAATAAAATACTCGATAAATAGGATCGGGAGTTGTATTGTAAATTGGGCCATAAAGGCAATACAAGCAATAAGCCCATAATAAGGCCCAAATGGCGCCATCATGAGCCCATTAAGGTGACTGGACAGTTAAGTGGGCCAGAGACCAGAGCAGTCCAGGAAAAGTGTAAAATTACGAAAATGCCCCTGATGCCCATACTATACCAGTAGTAGATGGAGGTCATTTTGGTCACTCTAAACAGGCTACAAATGTGTCATATAGTATAAAAAGGATTATTTAAAGCCCATATACACCCTTAGGCAGTATAAAGAGGTGTGAAATGACGATTTTGCCCTTAGGGTTAGTACAGTGCAGGAAAGGACACCAAGAGTATTTTGGTCATTTCCCAAGGGTTGGATGGCAGATAAATATTCAGTATATCATTTTTAATGGTATGAGAAGCCTAGATATTGATTTCCAGGACATAATACATATCCTGGTATATTATAAAAAATTTAGAACAGAAAACAGTCCGGTTGTTGTGAAACTGCTCCGATCGGTACTGGATTGGACTGGAATTTTTTCAGAACCTTCTTTACACGGGCAGCACGCCAACTAACCCTCTTAGGTGTCCCATGAGCTGTCCCACATGATGTCATAATTATTCTTTTTCAAAAAAGTTAAATCCAAGATTAAATGTGAGCCTTTAGATCAAATAGTAACCAAATCAATCTTGGCCCCCTATTCAGATCAATTTGGCATTCATGGTGAACCATAGGGAATATCTTGCAAAATTTCCATTCAACCAAGAAAGAAGCAAGCAAAGTGAAGTAACAAGCAAGGTAATCATGTCCCTTGATCTTGAGCTTTGTTCTAGCCAGTTAGCTCATGGTTTGAAGGGGTTTTCATGCTGTACTTCCCTTATGGTTGCTGCTGGAAGTGCTGCTCATATATGGTTAAAATATGAGTTTTATGTTATGGATAGTTTAGACAAGCTTAAACAAGCTAGAATCAAGTTGTATAAGCTTGGGAATTCAAGTATGTTTGGATTTAGGGTTTTTGTATTCTTGCTGGTACTGTATGTAGTACTGTTCATATTATGGAATTTCATGATTTTGATGCTTCCAATGAGTTTAAAATGGGAAATTGTGTGGGGATAAAGTAGGAGAACAAGTATTGGAAGCATTGGAATCAAAATGTGAATTTTTGGAAAAAGGGACATCCATTTCGGTTTGGTACTGTAGCAATTGGTATGTTTTGATTTTGGAAAGTATGATTTCATATTTGGATTCTACATGAAAAAATATGTGGAAATGAACCATGAGAATTTATTTTGGAAAGGTGGAAGTAGGAAACATAAATTACAGAAAGAAAGGGAGCTAGTGAATACCTAGTATTGGATTTGGTTTCAAGTTGAGTTGTAACTTGATATTATGTTGTAATGGCTAGGTTTTGACATTTGTTAAGGAAGGAAAGCACTTCAAGAAGATCTTGACCAAGATAGCTAAGAGTTAGCAAGGATACCTAACTATAACTCATGTTTGTTTAATTGTTTTGCTTGCTTGTTGATTATGGTGTTTGGTTGAGCTTGAGCTTATATCATCATGTTATGATGAAGTATGAATGATTGTAACTCCTCGCAAGTTATGTCATGACAATATACATGTTAGAGTTTGATTATGTACCATTATGAAGGAGCTCCCATCTCATAATAACATGTTAAGCATCCAATTATTCATGCATGATAATATAGTTTGTGTAACTTGCTATTGGGATTTCCATGAAATCTCATTCCTTCCACATGCATAACTATGTTTTAGGTGCTGGATCCTCTCAAGAGGAGAGAGTAAATGTTGATTAATAAGTTTGTATAATAAGTTACATGACTTACATGACACTATGGGATGATATGCTAGTATGCATGGTGTATGTTTTCATAAACCTGTTCTGAGGCAGTGGTGATGTGATGATGATTATGATGCCTAAATCAGTGCGTTTTAGTTTCAAATTTGGGATGATAAAATTTAAGATACATAGCTTTAAATTAACACCAAGAACACCTCATTTGGATAAGTATCCGAATTGTTATGATTTTCCAAAGTTGGAAGTAAGATCTGGAATTGAGATAAAACGAGTGCTGAGAGGCAGTGACATTCACACAATGATTTCATATATCAAATGAATGAGGTTTTCTATGAAATTCAAATCCATAGGTAAAAAAGTTCATTTGGATAAGTAACCAAAGAGAAATGAATTTTTAAATTTAAGGCAAAGAAACTGGAACTTCCAGATTTTACTAAATGAACAGTGATTTTTAACCAATAAACTGATTTCGTGTGAACAAGATAACCTCAATTTCATATTTTCCCCTCAAATATTTATGAAAGATCTTTCATTAGAAATTGGAACCACATTAATTTGATTTTTATACAATTAATTATGAATTTTCAAAGTAGGGTATATGTTCTAGAATTACCTAATGAACAGTAACAATGAACAGTACCTGAGAGCAAATCTTTTGGAAATGGACGTTTTCAAAGCAAATGATCATGTAATTGGTTACAATAACTTCTAATGAAGTATAATTGAGGTTAAAAGTAAGAATGTGACAGTAAGTATACTTTATATTAGAGGGTAAATCTTTTAACTCTAATTCTGGGGGTTGAACAATAGAAGGATCAAATGGGGCAAATCATTTATCTTAGAAATACTACATTTTGTAGATCCTTGGAGGTTGTTCATATTGAGCTCATTAGGATATTCCATCTTTCCTGTGATCTTTTCAGCAGTTGCACCAAGCTTACATTAGTCTATAGCAGCAATATAGTTGAGATCAGTCTCTTGCATTCCTGTATCATTATTTGAGGTCAAATCATTTAAGAATCTGAAAGCATAAGAGGTAATTGGTGAATCTGAGTAAGGATAAGTAGAGTCAGAACATATTGGCCCTTTAACCAAAATAGCAGACTGTGGAGCTAAAGGAAATTGAAATTCATTGGTTGTGTCTACCATTTATAGTTGCGACCTGTCAAGGTTATCTTTCACTCCTCGTCGTGACTCAAACTGATAGTGAGTGTCTCTAGAATGTTTGGTCACAACATTATAGTCATTTAGCCATGACTTAGGATCATAAAGAGGCTATCCCTTAGCACCCTAATATGCCATCATGACTTCATCATCTTTGCGTCGCAACTGGATGTCTTGGGAACTTTTTGTCATGACCAAGCAATCATCTTGACGTGACTCTATTGCACAAAGAGTCTCTCCCTTAGCAGGTTCATATCTAGTCGCAATGTTTAGGTCTTGATGTCGTGACTTGTGGTCATATAAGCTCAACATCTCTTTGTTTGTTCCACTTCTAGTTCCCAAAATGTCTTATTTTCCTATAAAATTGCTCACAACTTCCTGTCCAAAGACATTATCACTAGAGAATGATGATATTGTATCAAAGTTATATGGGAATAAGAAATCTTTGGAAAATGACAGCATGCTATTCACATCAAAACAATTAAAACAAGATGCATTACCTTCACAAGAGCAATAAAAATAATATATAGAGGAAAGAGATTCAAAATAGTTATCATAAACACTCAAAGATGAATTTGAATCCCTATGATCCTAAAATGCTTCATGGGAATTTTGGGAATTACGTAACATAGGATCATACTCATCATGCAAACTCAATTCATGCTCATGCCTAGCTTCTTTAACAACATAATCAATGACATTCAACTTAACAAAAGCAGAATTATCAAAAGGATATTTCATTGCTTCGTTCATATTAAAAGTCACTACATGTCCTCCAACCTCTATTGTAATGGAACCATGCTTCATTCTAATGATTATCTTGGAAGTTTGAAGGAAAGGGCTGCCTAGGATCAAGTGCTTTCATTCACTAGTTCACTGGACATGTCCAGACCATAAAAATCAGCTGGGAACACTAAATCCTTCACCTACACTAGAATATCCTCAAGAATTCCCTTAAGATACCTAATTGATCTATAAGCTAATTAGAGCACTATACTTGTGTGTCTCTAAGATTGTTAATACCTAAGGCTAAGTATACTGACCATGTCATTACATTAATGGCAGCCCCTAGATCTAATAACGCTCCCTTAATATAAACCCTTGCCTATAGTGCATGGGATTGTGTAAGATCCTGGGTCTTGGCACTTAACCAGTAATTCAACCTTAAAAAGTGATGACACATTAGCACTCACCTAAATTCTCTCAAGAGGCCTAAACTTGTTCTTATCAGCACACAACTCTTTTACAAATTTAGCAAATTTTGGATTTCTCTTAAGGAATTCAAGCATAGGGATGTTTATTTCTAACTTATTGAAGAGATTGAAAGCATCTTTTGCAAATTCATAATCAATCTTTTTCTTTCTAGTGAAATAAGCTTTTGAAAAAGGGAGATCTATTATATTTATGTCACATCCTAATTTTTCCTATATGTATAATACTTATAGTAGGAAGAGGTTTGGAATGGATTGTGATGATGAATAGAAAGGAAAAATAATGATTAGACAAAGGTATAAAGATGAGGGACTAAAATGAAAAGTTTAAAAGTTTTATGGTGTAAAGTGTAATTTTCAAAAGTTCAAGGGCCAAATGGTAATTATTGAAAGTTGAGCCGAAAAATGCCCATAATCAGATTAGTCTCAAATTTTCCCAGTAAATAGAAAAAATTATTCTTATCAGTTTGACGTAACACAGAATTTTGATTTGAGGTCCCGAAAAATTTATATTAATTATTGAAGAAAGGAAAATTAATACAGTATCCTTTGGACCTCAGAATGAGATGAAATTTGTCACTAAATTCCTATAATTAATATAATAATTTATGAAACTAATAGAGCTCATAAAGGAGTTATGTAAAATTTATTATGGAAGTTACAGTTGATCAAACACCCGATAAATACGTTTCGAGGGAATTTCTCGGGAGTTAAGCCCAAGAAGGTAATGGATCATATAGAGGGCCCAAATGGCATCTTATAGGTCCAGCAATATTTTCATATAAGTGTGGGAGCCATAGCTAATAAAGACAGTAAAAAGTGTAAAATTACGAAAATGCCATTAAGTAGCCACTGTGTTGTGTCATTGAATCAAAGTTAGAAGAAGGGCATTTTGGTCATTTGACTAAGGTTAGATAGTCAAGGAGAGTTCCCAGAATAGTTGATCAAGGTCAAGGAATACTCTCATGATGTGTGAAGAGACGATAATGCCCTTGAGGTATTAAAGTAAATAAAGAAAAACCAAGGGGCATTTTGGTAATATGCCAAAGGATCTGTAATTAAGTTTAGATATAGTACAAGAATGTCAATGATAGGAAGAATCCAGATACTGGATTTAAGGTCAGAAAGCATATTATGGAATCTTAAAAATTAGATTCAGAAAACAGTCTGATTTTTGGGAAATCAGACTGAGTTGGTACCGGATTAGATTAGAATTTTTCTAGATGCTTCCTCCCTTTGTAATTTCATCACATGGGCTATGAGGTGTCCTTTGATGATGTCATGGATGATGTCATATAATTGGCTTCTAGGGTAAGCTAATCCAAGATCAAATATGAGCCATTAGATCAAATAGTGCACAAAGTGATCTTGGCCATTCATTTTCCATAGAATTTTTCTATAAATACCCCAATTTTTCTGCACAAATGAAGAGTCAATCCAAGAAAAAGAAGATTCAAGGTATGAAAGTTTAAGCTAGCTAGAGATTAAGGTAAGTGATCTATCCTAGCTTATTTTCCTTTGATTTGGGGGCTGAAACTTAGAGTTTCCATGGAAGAAAGTTGAGTTTTTTCTAAGGTATATATGCTGTCCAAAACCTTAGATGAAAGGAGAAAGAAGAAATTAAAGTTAGAGATATGTGATTGAAGCCTAAACAAGCTAGTTAGGTGATTGCTAGTTGAATCAAGTTGATATTCTTGACTTTAGCATGGTTGAACCATTTCAGTCTGCACTGTTCATGATAGAAGGAGATGGAATTTCAATGATCTAATGCTTCCATTGAATTCATATGATGATTTTCTGTAGGATTGGATAGTTTTTGAACCTTAGAAGCATTGAAATTCCAAGTTGTAGTTTTTAAAGTTCTTTTCTATTACTATTCACTCATATGAATAGTGATTAGAATTTTATGATTTTAATGATTTCAATGGTTTTAAAATGAAAAGTTGTGTGGGATAAAGTAGAGAAACAAGTATGGGAAGCATTGGAATCAAAATGAGAATTTTTAGAAGAATTATGCATATTTTTCAAATATGTGCATAACAGTGGATAGGAGCTAGAATTTCATGATTATAAGATCATAAATGGATTAAAAAGGTGGAGTTGTGTAGGGTAAATTCAAGACATCAATTGGTTCAAATGCCAAGTTAATTAGTAAAGATCAAAGGAAGTTATGTTAGTTAAAGTAAGTTTAATGTCCAAGGAAGTTAGATTGTATTGGATGGATGATTATATAATGTTAAGATTTGATGGTAGACTCTAAGGAGGCAGCCATACATCAAAGAGAAGTAAGAAGAAAGTGGCAAGATAAAGTGAAAGAAAGTCAAGTATATGAGGTAGTAAACTTATTCTAAACTTGTATGTATTGAATGTCATGCTTGGTTGTGCTATGGCTTAGTTCAATTGTATTGCATATGTGTTTATGGTTGAAGCTCTATTTCTATTATTACTTTAGCCAATTGTATTTCATATGTTACATGGAAGCATGCACATTACACAATGTTAACACTTTCACAAGCAAGCACAAGTATTTACACTAATGCATGCATTGTTTAGTACTGTTTGCTACTGAGATTTTCCCAAAAATCATACCCCCTCCATGTAATCGCAATTCTAATAGGTTTATGAATGATGGAAGAGGATGATGAAATATGAAGAGAAGCTAGGGATTGGATAGTTGTCATATCCCTAATTTTCTTACCTAATCTAATTGTACAGTTTATATGAAATGGACATAAGATTCCTGGAATAAGCTGTATCAGATTGAGGTAGGAAAGAAAGAGATTATTAACTAAAGAAATTTTAAGGACTTAAACACAAATTAGAAAAGGTTGAAGGCAAGAAGTTAAAGTAGAAACAAAAGTTGGGCTAAAAGTGGTAATTATCAAAAGTTTAGGGACCTAAATGTAAATAAGCAAAAAGTTAGGATCTAAATGTAATTATGAGAATGTTGAACTGAAAAAGGCTAAAAAATGCCGAAATCAAATTAGACTCAAATTTTACCAGTAGATAGACAAAAATATTCCAGTCAATTTAAGGAGTCACAGAATTTTGATTTGAGGTCCCGATTAATCGATATAAATTCCTGAAGTCATAAAGAATTATTATAGTAGTTTTTAGACCTCAGAATCAGATGAAATGTTACAGTAAATTCCTATATTTAATATAAGAATTTATAAAACTGACAGAGTCAGAAAAGGAATATGTAGAATTCTTACGGGATTTTACGGCAGAATAAAATATCCGATAAATGTGGTTAGAAGAGATTCATTGGGATTTGTACCATAAAGACAATGAGCTCATATCAAGGCCCAAATAGTGCCAACATGGGCCTAATAAGGTGACTAGATAGTTAGGTGAGCCAGAGTCCAGAGCAGTCCAGGAAAAGTGCAAAATTACAAAAATGCCCTAGATAACCAGATTGAACCAGTGATGGATGGAGGGCATTTTGGTCATTATAGATAGTCTAGAAATGCCCCATATAGTATAGATATGATTAGTTAGAGCCAATATATACCCTGAGGTAGTACAAAGAGGGGTAAAATGACAATTATGCCCTTAGGAATAATATAGTGCAAGAAATGACACAAAGGGTATTTTGGTCATTTCTCAAGGGATGGATGGCAGATAAATACTCAGTATAACAATGTAAATGGTATGAGGAACCTAGACATTGATTTCCAGAACAGAATACATATCCTAGAATATTATAAAAAATAGGAACAGAAAATAATCTAGTTTTTGTGAAACTGCTCCAATCGATACCAGACTGGACTAGAATTTTTCCTATCAGTATAATTGCCTTTTCCCAGCCAAACATGCCCCTAAATGATGTCATGCATGGTATCAAAAGGCATGGATTCTAGGGCAAGTTTGTGCAAGAATAAATATGGATCATTAGATCAAATAGAAACCAAACCAATCTTGGCCATCCATTTCCACCCAAGCTCATCTATAAATACCCCCTCATTTAGGTTGGTTTCAGCATGCTTGGGAAACCATAGGGAACCTCTTGCAAACTCTCCATTCAACCAAGAAAGAAGCACACAACTTAGAGCAACAAGCAAGGTAGTTATCTCCCTTGATCTTGAGCTTAATTCTAGCAAGCTAGCTCTTTATTTTTTGGGTTTTTTATGCCATATTTTCCTTGTAGTTGCTGCTGTAAGTACTGTTCATATATGGTTAGAATATGAGTTTTATGTTATGGATAGTTTATACAAGCTTAAACAAGCTATAATCAAGTGGTATAAGCTTGGAAATTAAAGTATGCATGTGATTAGGGTTTTGTGTTCATGGCTACTATAGTGCATGACACTTTTCATATGTTGGAATTTCATAATTTTTATGCTTCCAATGAGTTTAAAATGGAAAATTGTGTGGGCATAAAGGAAGAGAACAAGTATTGGAAGCATTGGAATCAAAATGTGAATTTTGGAAAACAAGGGTGTTTGCTTCGGTTTGAACAGTAGCTTGTGACATATTTTAATTTTGGAAATTATGGTTTCATATTTAGATTCTACATGAAAAATATATAGAAATGAACCATGATAATTTATTTTGGAAAGATTGAAGTATGAAACATAGGATAGACAAAGAATGGAAGTTAGTGAAAACCTAGTCTTAGATTTGTTTTCAAGTTGAGTTGTAACTTGATATTACTTTGTAATGGCTACGTTTTGACATTTGTGAAGGAAGGAAATCATCTCAAGAAGACTTTGACAAGGATAGCTAAGAGGTAGCAAGAATACCTAACTATAGTTTCATGTATGCTTGATTGTGTTTTTGATTGTTGATTATGGTGTTTGGTTGAGCTTGAGATTATGCCATCATGTTGATGATGAGATATGAATGATTGAAACTCCTTGCAACTTATGTCATGACAATATGCATGTTAGAGTTTTCTTATGTACCATATGAAGTAGCTCCTATCTCAAGATAACATGTTAAGCATCCAATTAATCATGCATGATATTATAGTTTGTATGCCTTGCTATTGGGATTTCCATGAAATTTCATTCTTTCCATATGCATAACCATGTCATAGGTGCTGGAACTTCAAAAGGAAAAAGGGTAAACATAGATGGTTGAACTTTTATGATCAATTATATGAGTTACATGTTACTATGGAAGAATATGATGTATGATTCTATAATTGTGTTTTGAGGCTAATGCTTTGTGACAATGATTATATTGCCTAAACCAGCGAGTTTGAATATGAAATTTGGTATAGTAATAGTTAAGATGCAGAATCAATAACACCTTAATTGGTTAAGTATTCAAATTGTTATGATTTTTCTAAGTTGGAGTTAAAATCTACAATAGAGATAAAGTAAGCAACTAGAGGCAGTAACGTTCTGACATTAATTGTATATAGTAAATGAACGAGTTCTTCCATGAATTTTTGTGAGATTAAAGAGACATATATAGCTTTAAATCCATAGGTAACATGGTTAATTTGGACAAGTAACGAAAGAGAAATGATTTTTTGAAGTTAAGGCAAAGAAACTAGAACCTCCAGATTTTACCAAATAAACAGTGTTTTCAATGAATAAACTGATTTCATTTGGACAATGAAACCTCAGTTTTATATTTTTTCCTCAAAGTTTAATGAAATAGATTTCATTAAAAATTAGAACCAACCTATTTTAATTTTTCTACATTTAATTATGAATTTTTAAAGTAGGGTACATGTTCTTGAATTACTAAATGAATAGTAACATAAACAGTACACGAGCAATTATTTTGAAAATGAATGTTTCTAAGGGAAAAGGCTATGCAATTGGTTCCAATGACTTTCAAATGAGTATAATTGAGGTTGAAAATAGGGATATGACATTTTGGTATCAGAGCAAAGGATTCTGGCTTCAGAAATACTCTGAATAGATTATTTATAGACTGATGCATAAGTAAAAATATGCATAATTGACATTAAGTAAGTTATTGTAGGGTAAAGATGACTAGGTCAAGATCATAAACCATAGAAAACTAGGGAGATCCTATGCCTGAGGTATTTAGTTGAGATAGATCAAAGTTAAACCTAGAGGTGGTTGAGGCTTTGGTGAATGATCTGAAGTTTGGGCTTCCTCCAGTGATCCATATCCAAGATTCTAGTAGTGAATCAGAACTGCGCAGGTTAGATAGCTCCTCAGTTGGATTAAATGGGATGGATAAAGCATCAGATAAGGATGTACCTGAGGAATGTTGTACCTCCTAAAGAAGCTGATACTAGTGCAAAGGGAGATGCAGATCAGGTAGATGATAGAGAGACGGTAGACCCTCAGGGAGAACAGTCTAATGAGGGTTACTCCTACGTTGGGGGTACTACAGAACCTATATATAGGTAAGCTGATGAGGTAGATGTTCCTAGTCCAAGTCAAGTGCCTAACCCAATTTATGTACCTAGACCTAGCCATACAGCTGATGTACCTGGACCTAGTCATATACCAGATCATACAGATATCCCAGATAACCACCAAGTTATAGAGCTAACCCTTGGGGAGGATATGAATGAAGAATGTCATATCCTAATTTTTTCCTATCTGTATAGTACTGATAGTGGAAAGAGGTTTGGAAAGGATTATGATGAACATCAGAAGAAATAATAAAGGATAGATGATTCTTTAAGGAAGAGAACGACTAAAATGAAAAGTAGAAAAGGTTAAAGGCAAAAAGTGAAAGTAGAAACAAGATTTGGGCCAAAAGTGGTAATTTCCAAAAGTTAAGGGACTTAAATGTAGTTAAGTAAAAAGTTCAAGGGCAAAATTGTAATTATAGAAAGACCAGCATAGAAAGGGTTATAACTACCCGAAAGGTTTTTAGTCCTATATTCCATCAGTAAATAGAGAAAGTCACGCTGGTTAATCTAGCATGATACATAAATTTTATTAGGGCTTTAGACAGCATAAAATTATCTGATAGTCTAAAAATTATCTGAATTTTTATCAGATTCTATGGATATCAAATATAAGTGGGGGAATTACAGGAAAGTGTGACCTACAGTGTCAGATGTTATGAATTGGACAGAACCCTGAAAGAAGTCCTGTATAAAAAGTTATTCACATATTAATGAATTTTGATAGGAGTTTAATAACACCAGTGATCTGATAATGGAATTTATTGGTATGTAAACCTAGATAGAATGAGATCATATGACCTCATATATAGGCCCATGATGACGCCAAGAAGGGCCCAAAACCCAGGGCACCAGTGCATCAGTAGAAGGGGTCAATGTCCAGAAAAAGTGCAAAATTATGAAAATGCCCCTAGATGCCCAGATTGTACCAGAGATGGATGAAGCGCATTTTGGTCACCTAGGATAGGCTAAAAACGTGGCACATGGTATAAATATGATTAGTTGAGCCCAGATACACCCTGAGGCAGTATAAAGAGGGGTAAAATGACAATTATGCCCTTAGGATCAATATAGTGTAAGAAAGGACACCAAGGGTATTTTGGTCATTTTCTAAGGAATGGATGGCAGATAAATACTCATTATAACCATGTCAAGGGTATGAGAAGCCTAAACATTGATTTCCATGATAGAATACATATCCTGGCATATTATAGAAAAAATCAGAACAGAAAATAGTCTGGTTGTTGTGAAACTGCTTCGATCAGTACCAGATTGGACTGGAATTTTTCCATAAGCTTCCTTACACTATGAGCACGCCACCTAACCCCTTAAGGTGTCCCTTGAGCTGTCCCACATGATGTCATAATTATTCTTTTATGAAAAAGTTAAATCTAAGATTAAATGTGGGCCTTTAGATCAAATAGTAACCAAATCAATCTTGGCCATTCATTTTTCTTGGATTTTGGCTATAAATACCCCCTCATTCTGCCCAAAACCGTGGCCTTGTGATACCTTGGGGAAACTCTTGCAAAATGAAAACTCAAGCCAAGACAAAGAAGATTCAAGGTTCCAAAGTTCAAGCAAGCTAGAGATTAAAGGTAAGCAATCTATCCTAACTTATTTTCCTTTGATTTGGGAGCTTGAACTTAGGGTTGTCATGGGAGAAAATTTGAGTTTTCTCTAAGGGGTTGTGCTGCCCAACAACCTTAGAGGAAAGGGGACAGAAGAAATTAAAGTTAGAAACATATGATTGAAGCTTAAACAAGCTAATTATGAGATTGGTTGTTGAATCAAGTTGATATTCTTGACCTTGCCTTAATGGAACCTGTTCGGTATGCACTGTTCATGAGGAAAGGAAATGGAATTTCAATGATTTAATTCTTCCATTGAATTTAGATGATGATTTTGTATAGGATTGGAAAGGTTTTGAACCTTAAAAGCATTGAAATTTCAAGATTATAGTTTTTAAAACCCTTCTCTGTCATTGTTCACTCATATGAACAGTGATTGGAACTTCATGATTTTGATGCTTCCAATGGTTTTAAAATGAAAAGTTGTGTGGGATAAAGTAGAGAAACAAGTATGGGAAGCATTGGAATCAAAATGAGAATTTTTGAAAGAATTAAGTGCAGTTTCGGTTCTATACAGCATGTGATGAAAGAGCTGGAATTTCATGATTCTAAGCTCATAAATGGATTCAAAATATGAAATTGTGTAGGGTAAAGTCAAGGCATCAATTGATTCAAAGACCAAGTCCATTGGTTAAGATTAAGGAAAGTTAATGAGATTAATGTTCAAGAAGAAGTTATGTTAGTTAAAGTGAGTTTAATGCTCAAGGAAGTTAGATTGTAATGGATGAATGATTATGTGATATTAGGAATTGATTGGTATGCTCCAAGAGAGGCAGCCACATGTTCAAGAAAAGTGAGAAGAAGGAAGCAAGTTAAGGTGAAAGAAAGTCAAGTGTTCAAGGTAGTAAACTTATCCTAAACTTGTATGCATTGAATGTTATGCTTGATTGTGCTATGGCTTGATTGAATTGTGTTGCCTATGTGCTTATGTATGAAGCTCTGTTTATATGTTTACTTTGGCCAATTGTATTTCATATGTAACATGGAAGCATGCACATGACACAATAGTAACACTTTCACAAGCAAGCACAAGTAGTTACATTAATGCATGCATTCTTTAGTACTATTTGCTACTAAGATTTCCCCCAAAATCTCATCCCTTTCCATGTAATCCCAATTCCAAAGGTTTATGAATGATGAAAGAGGATGATGAAGCATGAAGAAAAGCTAGGGATTGGATAGTATATATGTTATGTGAATGTGTAATGTTGCTGTATGACCAATGTAAGCAGTGATGGTCATGATGTAATGAAAAATAGTAAATGATGGAATAAATGTATGAAATTTTACATCCATTTATATGACATGCCAAGCTTCATTTTGACACCAAGAATGCTTTATTTGGATGTCTGTACAAAGAGAACTGATTTTCCAAAGTAAGGGATCGGAATATGTTTCCAGGATTTTTTACCAAATGAACAGTATATTTTGGCCAATAAACTGTATTAATTGGCTAATAAATTGGTCTAGAAATTATTTTTACCTTAAAGTTAAAGATGTTATCTTCATGTAACTTTTTGAACCACTTCATTTTGAGTTTTCTAGAATTAGTTATGATTTTTTTAAGTTCGTTACGTAATCTAGACTACCATATGAACAGTAACCCGAGAAAGAGTAAAATTCCAGATTTAGCTAATGAACTTCCAAGGTCTTGTAAGTGGTTCTAAATTCTACTGAATGGTTCTTAAGATGTATGAAAGTAAGGATGTTACAAAGAACAATTCAAGAAAGCTGTAGAACTAGCGGCAGATGTATGACATAGGAAAATTGTTGGTTAGAGAAGTAAATCAGGACTATAGCAGTTACATGGACTTAATAATAAGAGTACGAGAAGCCTATCGACCTTATGATCCAGATACCCTTACCCTTGACGATTGGAATAATATCATGGAAGACATCTTAGCTCTCACAATAACATGAAGAGAAGGTATGGATCAGTATTTTGAGGAGGAATCTTATGAGGATATCCTTGACTGGATCTATGTGGTAGGAGAGTTTATTAGGATCCACTATGAGAAAGCATAGTATAATGATTATATCTATAAATGCTACTGTGATTTATGTACTTATAAACAGTAATGATATTGTACATGTATGTTATGAAAGATCTATGTAATGCTACTGAACTTGATGTATGCTATGTTTTGAATGGAATATGAATTATGTTAATTATAGTATTCCTTTCCTATTACAATAGTAAAACAAAATAGTAAGGACTAAAAGAACTATTTCTTCTGGAGAACCTCGAGACACTGGAGACATTAACCAATTAATCTTAGAACGATTAGAACAACAACAGAAGCTGATTGAAGAGGTGAGAGTAGCTCAAGTTAGGAGCGAACAGGAAAGGGATGCTGCCATAGTAGTGGCTATAGTAGAAGCGGTAGAGAATTTGAGACAACCAGAATCTGTGGGTACCGCTAATACAAAACCAAAAATGGTTCAACATACAACAGAGCCACCAAGACAGACAGGACAGACAGTGGATCCTACTGGTATTCAACAGTGGATAGCTAAATTCTGTAACCATAGTCCTCCAATGTTTGAGGGGACATTTGATATACAGAAAGAAGAAGATTGGATCAACAGACTAGAGAAGATTTCCAAGGTACTTGATTGTCCATCTGAGAGTAAAGTACATATGGCAATCTATTAGCTAGAAACTGATGCAGATAGATGGTGGAGGAACACTGAGCTATTACTGCAGACTATACATATTCCTTTCACATGGGAAGTGTTTCTTGAACAGTTTTATGAGAAGTATTTCCCTTAGTCGGTACGGGATGAAAGAGAAGCAGAATTCCTTATGCTGAGACAAGGAGAAAAAGAATCTTTTGACGAGTACCTAGCTAAGTTCATCGATCTTTCTCAATATTCCACTTATCTGTGATAGGTGGATGATGAATGTTGGATGACAGAGAGAATGATAAGGGGACTAAATATTACTCTGAAAGATAAGATGACTTCCCAACATTATAGCCAATTCAATAAAACAGTAGAGGCCTACAGAATCATTGAAAATAGCCTGAATCATCGGATACTGATAAGACTGATGAGCAAAGAGACTATTGTTCCTGAGAGAACTAGTTAGAACAGAAATATGGCTGGGGTAGTGGCTATAACAGAAAGAGGAAAAGATAGTGTCAGCAGAATAGAAAGCCTACTAGAGGAAACTTCAGGGGCAATAGAAATAATAAAGACCCGAGATTTAGAACATGTGACAAGTCGGGAAAAGTCATGGAGATGGACTATGCTTAATGGGGAAGAATGTTTGTTACACGTGTGGGAAACCTGGACATTTCTCCAGGAATTGTCTTCAAGTAGCTAATGATCAAAGGCCACACACTCAAGGGCGAGTATTTGCATTAACAAGGGAAGATGCCCAAAGGTCGCCTGTCATATCCCAAATTTTAGGCCTAAAAGCCAATATGTAACCTGAAAAATGTATGCTACCAGGCCCTGTTAAGTAGAAGTCTCAGAAGTATACAAATGATGCTTAGGGACTAAACTACAAATAATGAGAGTTTAATGACTAAATTGTAAATAGTGAAAGTCCCTAGGGGCATACTGGTCATTTTGGAGAAAGAGATGGACTAAAATGGAAATTAGAAAAGTTTAAAGGACAAAAGTTAAAGTAAAAATAAAAGTTAGGCCAATGCAATGGGATTGAGAGAGAAGATTTAGATGAGGCACATAAAAGCAAATATACAGTACATTCAGGTATGACCAAGATGTATCATGATGTTAAAAGTTTATTTTGGTGGCCTAGATTGAAAATGGATGTTGTAGCTTATGTATCTAAGTGCTTAACATGTCAAAATGTGATAGTTGAGCACTAGAGGCCAGCAGGAAAGTTACAACCACTAGAGATACTTTAGTAGAAATGGGATAGCATTGCCATGGATTTTGTTCAAGGACTACCCATGACTCCTACTAAGCATGATGCTATATGGGTAGTAATTGACGGATTAACAAAGTCAGCTCATTTCCTGGCAATCAACAAGAAAGATTCTCTGGAGAAGTTGGCAAAATTGTATGTAAAGGAGATTGTTAGATTACATGGTACCCCAAGTAGTATCATATCTGATAGAGTAAATGGAGGGCTTTACATACGTAAATGGACACTACTCTCAGATTTAATGCAGCTTATCATCCTCAGATATATAGTCAATCTAAGATAACGATCCAAACCCTAGAGGATATGTTAAGAGCATACGTGTTGGATTTAAAAGGGAGTTGGGATGTCCATCTACCATTGATAGAGTTTGCCTATAACAACAGTTATCATGCTAGTATTTAGATGGCCTCATTTGAAGCACTTTACATATGAAAGTGTAGATCTCCTTTTTGCTGGGTAGAGTTGAGCGAAAGAAGGATGTTTGGTCCTGATATAGTAGATCAGACAGCAGTACAGATATATAAGATCAAAAAAATATTACTGACGGTTCAAAGCAGACAGAAAGGTTATGCTGATGTCAAAAGGAAGCCGTTGGAGTTTGAAGAGGGAGAACATGTATTCCTTAAGTTGACTCCAATGATAGGAGCTAGACGATCGATTAAAGTGAAAAAGCTACACCCTAGATATATTGGGTTATCCCATATCCTCGTAAGAATAGGATCCGTGACTTACAAGTTGGCTCTTGCTCAAAATCTCAGCAAGATCCATGATGTATTCCATGTTTCCCAGTTCAAGAAGTACGTTCTGGATCCATCACATGTAATTGAGCAGGATGATGTTGCATTGTGAGATGACCTAACTTATGAAGTCGTACCAATACAAATTGTAGATAGAAAGGTCAAGCAGTTGCGAAATAAGCATATCTCTCTAGTTAAGATTGTCTGGAAGGGATTAATGGAAAATAAAGCTACATGAGAAACAGAGGAACAGATGAAAGAAGCATATCCTGAACTATTTCCTTAGTATATATATAACATAAATTTTGAGGATAAAATTTACTTTAAAGGGAAAGAAATGTCATATCCCCAATTTTTTTACCTGATGTAACTGTACAATTTATATGAAATGGACATGATATTCTTGAAATAAACTGTATCAGATTGAAGTATGAAAGAAACAGATTATTAACTAAGGAAATTTCAAGGACCTAAATGCAAATTAGAAAGGGTTGAAGGTAAGAAGTTAAAGTAGAAATAAAAGTTGAGCCAAAAGTAGTAATTATCAAAAGTTTAGGGACCTAAATGTAAATAAGAAAAAAGTCAGGGACCTAAATGTAACTATGAGCAAGTTGAACTGAAAAAGGCTCAAAAATATCCAAAATCATATTAGACTCAAATTTTACCAGTAGATAGACAAAAATATTTTGGTCAATTTAAGGAGTCACAGAATTTTGATTTGAGGTCCCAATTAATTGATATAAATTCCTAAAGTGAGAATGAATTATTATAGTATTTTTCATACCTCAAAATTAGATGAAACCTTTCAGTAAATTCCTATATTTAATCTAAGAATTTATAAGACTAATAGAGTCAGAAAAGTAATCCTGTAGAATTCTTACGAAATTTATGGTAGAATAAAATACCCGATAAATATGGCCAGAAGATATTCATTGGGATTTATGCCAAAAGGGAAATGAGTCCATATCAAGGCCCAAATGGCACCAACATAGGCCCAATAAGGTGACTAGACAGTTAGGTGGGCCAGAGTCCAGAGCATTCCAAGAGATGTGCGAAATTACGAAAATGCCTCAAGATGACCAGATTATAGCAGTGATAGATGGAGGGCATTTTAGTCATTCTGGATAGGCTAGAAATGCCCTATATAGTATAGATATGATTATTTTGAGCCAGTATATGCCCTGAGATAGTAAAAAGAGGGGTAAAATGACAATTATGCCCTTAGGGTTAATATAGTGCAAGAAATGACACCAAGGGTATTTTGGTCATTTCTCAAGGGATGGATGGCAGATAAATACTCAGCCTAACAATGTCAATGGTATGAGGAACCTAGACATTGATTTCCAGGACAAAATACATATCCTAGAATATTATAAAAATTATAAACTGAAAACTATCTGGTTTTTTTAAAACTGCTCCGATCGGTACCAGATTGGACTGAAATTTTTCCTATCAATATAATTGCCTTTTTCCAGCCAAATATGCCCTAAATGATGTCATGCATGGCATCAAAAGGCATGGCTTCTAGGGCAAGTTTATGCAAGAATGAATATGGACCATTAGATCAAATAGTAACCAAATCAATCCTTGCCATCCATTTCCACCCAAGCTCATCTATAAATACCCCCTCATTCATATTGGTTTCGGCATGCGTGGGAAACCATAGGGAACCTCTTACAAAATTTCTATTCAACCAAGAAAGAAGCACACAACTTGGAGCAACAAGCAAGGTAATTATCTCCCTTGATCTTGAGCTTAATTCTAGAAAACTAGCTCTTGATTTTAAGGGTTTTTTATGCCATATTTTCCTTGTAGTTACTGCTGGAAGTGTAAGGAATTGGAAGACACGCAGTGGAAATTAATTTAAAAATTTATCCATTCCTTGTCAGGATCTACCGTATGTGTTTAAGTCAAGTGGGAAGAAGCATTACCCTCAGTGTTCCTCAGTGACTTCCACAACTTCTGGTCACGACATTCACAACTTCTCTCCACGGCTCGTGCTCCCTTTCCGATCGCAAGAATTCGACAACTCAGGTTAGCTTCCTTTACTAGTATCCACACGAACAGCGTTCCAACCACGAACGACGTGCTAGCATATCTTGTCCCTCCAGGGCTTTCTCAAGAATTCGTCCTCTCTGTCTCTATTTTGACAGTTTCTTATATACAAACCTTTTGCAGATTCCCCTTTGGCCTTTCTGTGTTCTATGTGTGTCACTAAAACGCAGCTCCTAAAATCAGATATATAGGATGCTATGTGTTTTTCTCTTTACCGAATTGGATTTTGGAGTTAATCTTATATTAATTTTGAAATTAATACAATATCATATATTGTATAATTTTATAAGCAACTAATTAGATAAATAATATTAAATCCATCCCACGGATTTAATTACCTATTTATTTAACTTTAAATAAAGATGAGACTGAACTATATTTGATTTATTCTCATAAATCAAATTTGAGATATCATATCAATTTGAATTTCAAATTCAAACGTGATAGAGATTTAATTTATCCTTATAAATTAAATCCTATATATTCCTTATATATAATGTATATATAAGAATTTATATATATACGAATATAAATATAAATAAATATATACATCTACCCTGGATCATTCATTGAATCTAGACATGTCTTAGATTCAATGAATCTGGACATCATAGCTTATGTTGGGCTATTTTATGTTCGACCCTGTAAGCCCATATGAAGTTGGCAGTGGGGCCATTTGCTATACTGGCCCATAAGTCACAAGCGGTCTCTAGCAAGACATAACGACTACCCAAATTATATGAGGATCGTTAAACGATGTAACCTTTTATACAACCATATCATGTCCCTTTTGTCACGCGATATTTTGGTCATGGTTGAGGCATGGATAATGTCATCCTCCTATTCCTGACCGTTACTTTCTCGATCCCTGAGTAGTCTGATTGTAGAAATGGAACTACCTTTCCATTGCAGTATGGCCATATATTTCTCAGACTCACTCATCGAGGGGCCTAGTAATATCTCTCTACGAATGTGAGGGACAAATTCCATCTTGACCATTCATATTCCTCCGCATGAAAAACCACTAAGCCCAAACATAGTCTTTATGATCACTCGGTCAAAAGTGACTTTTGACTAGGTCAAAGCTAGCTTTTGTCATGTAGGAATCCATGATGATCTCAGGTCAAAGGGCATATTCACATGGTTTGTATATGAGAGAAGCTTATGATGTTACCCATGCAGTTCTCTCATAGCGGGTCAGTCCAACACCTTGTACTCTTACATATGCCTATGACTCTAATTTATATCTCTATATATCTTCAAAGTCATACTGGTCTTATTTAATCTGTGCTCTAGCATAGATAACTGACCAGGGACATTTAGTATAAGATCATGAATTATCCAAGGATGGTCATCATAATAAACATGCAAATAATATGATAACACAATTAATAAATTCATAAATCAATAATGTTCATAAGACAATGATTGGCCCCTATGGCACGATTTCCAACAGGAAGTGCTATCCGTATATGGTTAGAATATGAGTTTTATGTTATGGATAGTTAAGACAAGCTTAAACAAGCTAGAATCAAGTGGTATAAGCTTGGAAATTCAAATATGCATGTGATTAGGGTTTTGTGTTCATGGCTGCTACTGTGCATGACACTATTCATATGTTATAATTTCATGATTTTGATGCTTTCAATGAGTTTAAAATGGAAAATTATGTGGGGATAAAGTGGTAGAACAAGTATTGGGGGTTTGCTTCGGTTTGAACAATAGCTTGTGACATATTTTGATTTTGAAAATTCTGATTTCATATTCAGATTCTACATGAAAAATTATGTGGAAATGAACTATGAAAATTTATTTTGGAATGATGGAAGTATGAAACATAGAATAGAGAAAGAATGGAAGTTAGTGAAAACCTAATCTTGGATTTGTTTTCAAGTTGAGTTGTAACTTGATATTTGAAACATCCTACTTTTACCATCTCAGAGTACGTATTTGGAAGCATATTTTATTAGCGGAAGCATTACATTAGCCCAAAGATTAAAATTTGAAAACTTACTTATTGGGTACTGTTCACTTGGTAATTTCCAGATTTATAGTTCAAATTTAAAAATTCATAACTAATTGTAAAAATATTGTATGGACATGATCCAAACTTCTAATTGAAGCCATTTCATAGGCCTTTAAGGGAAAAATATAAATTTGGACTTTTACATTTTCAATTGATTCAGTTAAATCGTTACTTTTTACTGTTCATATGGCAAATTCTAGAACTTCCAGATTCCGTCTCTTAACTTTGAAAATTCATTTATGTTGATGTACATATCCAAATGAAGCGTATTACCTCTGAATTTACATATATGGACGTGTAATAGTTGCTCATAAAATTTTGTGAATTAATTCATTTATTTGCTAGGTCAAACTGAAGCTATAACAAAATTACTCTAGGACCTACGTTTTTACAATTTCAGTTTCCTTTACTTCACTTTTATTAATTGTTCCAACATGCATAAACCATCTCTTTTGCCTTTCATGCATTCATATACATCATGTACATATGCCATAATTATTTTATACAATTTCATCACATAAATATACACCTTACATGGCATTTACATACAGGGAAAATGCATAGCATATGCTAGAATCTTAAATACTTCACTTTCCTTCTTCCATACTTTAACTCTTCTCCATGCGTACATTTTCCTTCATGCTTGACCTAAATTGGTTGGTTATGGGAGGGTGAGATTCTAGGTAATCTCAGTAGCAAACATTACTACTTAAATATGCAAGATGGATGCTAATGCATGATATATAATTTCATTAAACTTTATTTAATTAGTGATATGCCATCATGCTATATACTTTAGCATAAAAGTGCATGGCCATGGAAAACATGTTATTCACAATACATTCAACATCATTTATCATGTCACAACATCATTCAAATATCATATACATGTCAACACATAAGCATATCACATCAAGCACATAAAGAGGTAAGTCTACTACCTTGCACTTAAGCTTTTCTCTTGATCTTTTGCACTTGCTCCCTAGCTTTCCAACCATGAAACCTTTCGGTCCATCACTTCTCAACATTTTATTGGATGTTTAAAGGTCATAAACACATTCATATTCATCACATAATTCATTAGGACCATGAACTCCAACAATGTTCAAGACTATCCTTGATAGATTTTTAACTCTTTACTAACATAAGTTTCTCTAGTCTTCACTAATTAACTTGGACTTTGAATTACTTGATGTCTTGACTTTACCCTACACAATTTCATCTTTTGAATCCATTAATGAGCTTAGAATTATGAAATTCCATCTCCTATACATTGTTCTGTACAGAATTACATAACACTATCTTTTCTTTAAACAATTCCCATTTTGATTCTAATGCTTCCCATACTCGTTTCTCCACTTTATCCCACACAACTTTTCATTTTAAAACAATTGTAAGAATCAAAATCATAAAATTCCAATCATTGTTTATGCGAGTGAACAGTAATAGAGAAGGATTTCATGATCTACAAATCTTGGAATTTCAATGCTTTTAAGGATCAAAACCTATCCAATCCTATACAAAATCATCATATAAATTCAATGGAAGCATTAGATAATTGAAATCACATCTCCTTCTATCATGAACAGTGCAAACTGAAATGGTTCAACCATGGCAAAATCAAGAATATCAACTTGATTCAACAACCAATCACTTAACTAGCTGTTTAAGCTCCAATAATATAACTCTAACTTTAATTTATTCTTTCTCCTTTCATCTAAGGTTTTTGGATAGCATAACACCTTAGAGAGAACTCAACTTTTCTCCATGAAAACCCTAAGTTCAAGCTCCCAAATCAAAGGAAAAATCAGCTAGGATAGATTACTTACCTTTAATCTCTAGCTTGCTTGAACTTTGGTACCTTGAATCTTCTTTGTCTTGGCTTATGTTTTCATTTTGCAAGAGTTTCCCCAAGGGTTCATGCTCCACAGTTTTGGATCAGATTTGAGGGGGTATTTATAGAAAAATCTCATGGAAAATCAATGGCCAAGATTAGTTTGTGCACTATTTGATCTGATGGCTCACATTTAATCTTAGATTTAACTTTTTCAAAAAGGAGAATTATGACATCATCCATGACATCACCAAGGGACAACTCATAGGGCTAGGTGGTGAAATTCCAATGGGGGAAGCTTCTAGAAAAATTTTAGTCCAATCTGGTACCGGCTAGTCCGATTCCCCAAAAACTATACTGTTTTATAAATCTAATTTTTCTATGATTCCATAATATACTATCTAACCTTAAATCCAGTATCTGGATTCTCCCTACCATTGAAATTCTTGGATTGGGCTAAAAGTTAATTACAAATTCCTTGGGAAATGACTGAAATGCCCTTGGTCTATTATCTTGCACTATATTAACCCTAAGGGCATAATTGTCATTTTACACTCATTTATACTACAACAGGGTATATACTAGCTCTAACCAATCATATTTATACTAGCTTGGATGTTTTTGGCCTATCTAGAATGACCAAAATGCCCTTCATCTAACTCTGACTCAATGACACAACACAGTGGCATACCTTTAGTGGCATTTTTGTAATTTTGTATTTTTTCTAGTCTTTATTAGCCCTGACCCACATACTTATCTAAAAATATCATTGGGCCTATAAGGTGCCACTCTGGGCCCTCTATATGATCCACTGCCTTCATGGGCTCAATTCCTGAGAAATTCCCTAAAACCTATTTATCAGGTGTTTTAATCTACTATAAATTCCATATAACTCTTTTTAGAGCTCTGTCAGTTTTAGAAATTCTCATATTAATTGTAGGAATTTACTACCAAATTTCATCTGATTCTGAGGTCCGAAAAATACTATAATAATTTTTTCTGACTTCAGGAATTTATATCAATTAATCGGGACCTTAAATCAAAATTATGTGTTACGTTAAACTGATCAGAATAAATTTCTCTACTTATTGGTAAAATTTGGGACTAATCTGATTATGGGCAATTTTAGGCCTTTTTCAGTTCAATTTTTTCATAATTATATTTAGGTCCCTAAACTTTTAATAATGACCACTTTTGGCCCAAATTTTATTTCTACTTTCATTTTTGGCCTTCAACCTTTTCTAATTTTCATTTTAGTCCCTCTCTTCCTTCAAGACTCATCTAACCTTTATTATTTCTTCTGATCATCGTCATAATCCTTTCCAAACCTCTTTCCACTATCAGTGTTATACAGATAGGAAAAAATTAGGATATGACATTATTACTTTGTAATGGCTAGGTTTTGACATTTGTGAAGGAAGGAAATCATCTTAAGAAGACTTTGACAAGGATAGCTAAGAGGTAGCAAGAATACCCAACTATAGTTTCATGTATGCTTGATTATGTGTTTGTGTAACATCCTTCTTTTCTTACATCTCAGGGACCAAATGGTAGCATTTAGAACCACTTTTAAGGTCATTGAAGTCAAATTATACAATCTGAAATTTTACTCTACTGAGTACTATTCACTGTGTAAATTCCAAAGGAATAATCTGACTTCAAAAAATCATAATTAAATGTAAAAAAATCAAAATGAAGTGGTTCAAATTGCTACACGAAGCTAACATAATGGTCTTTCAGGAAAAAATAACTCGTTGACCATTCCTTGACCAAGTCAACATCAGTCAATGTTCTATTTTACTGTCCATCCAGTGTCTTTCCCTTATTCCAGCATTTTAGTCACAACTTTACATAACATTTGTACTATCCAATCTCTAGCTTCTCTCAATGCTTCTTCAATCCTCTTTCATCATTAAAAAACTTGTGGGATTAGGATTACATGGAAGGGGATGAGATTTTTGGGGAAATATCAGTAGCAAATGGTACGAAATAATGCATGCATTAATGTAAATACTAGTGCTTGCTTGTGAAAGTGTTAACATTGGGTAATGTACATGCTTCCATATTACATATGAAATACAATTGGCCAAAGTAATCATAGAAACAAAGCTTCAAACATAATCACATATGCAACACAATTCAACAAAGCCATAGCACAACCAATATAACATTCAATGCATACAAGTTTAGGATAAGTTTATTACCTGGCATATAGCCTTTTCCTTAGTCCTTAACTTTTGGTCTAAGATTCATTCTTTATATAGGTCA
This sequence comes from Leucaena leucocephala, assembly GCA_037074615.1. NCBI lineage: Eukaryota > Viridiplantae > Streptophyta > Magnoliopsida > Fabales > Fabaceae > Leucaena > Leucaena leucocephala. Next base: position 7,035,003 of record CM073527.1, read on the forward strand.
GATCCTATACATAGCATAACAATATCTTCATTATTACTCTATCCAGTATAGCTCTACTTATATTAAGCTTAACTTGAGGTCATACCCTTAATATGATATTCCCCTAACTTTCTTTCTATCCACGACTAACCTTATCAAGAGAGATATTTCTCTATTCTAACTATTAACCTCATAAGAACAATCCTCTAATTTATTAGATCAGGAACTAGAATAAATTACTTACCTTACTCCTAAACTTGCCAAGTCCCCAAGCTCCTTGGATTGCTCCTAGCTCTGCCAGAACTCCTTCTTTTTCCTTCATTTCTTTCTCTTTCTTGCTTTCTTTCTCTTTTTCTCCTTCTCTCACTTATTTTATCTTCTTTATTGCTTTTAGACATGATCACCTTGAGGGGGGTGGGGGTATTTATAGTTGAGTGGAGGTAGAATGGATGGCTTAGATTGAATCACGATGAACAGCTCATATCGCTTAGCTTTCTCAAGAAGCTTCTCCTGCATCATCATGATGACATCATCATCTTTAATGAATCATCAAAGTGACATCATCAAGGGATACCTCACATGCTTAGGTGGCATAATGGTGGGGTCCTTGGGACACCTTACCAGCTGACTCAACGCTTCTAGAGAATTTTAGAGTATTTTCCTAGAATGAATGGCTGAGATCGTGCCACTTGTCCTTAGCTTTTTCTTCTTTCCCTATACTCATGCCATGTGGCACCTTGTGAGTCCCATGAGGACACCTTTCATGCCACCTCATGGTTCTAGATGAGTCTAAAGCTTTATCTAATCACTTTCCCCAATTCTATCTCTAACTGGGTAACTTTACTTTATGAAAAAGTACTAAAATATCATTGTAATGTCACTTGGACCTACATAACTCTTGGTCCACGTTTTTGGATATTTGGGAATGTCATCTTACATCTCTAATCAAGCTCAAGCACTCTAGCAGCTTAGTTCCCAAGAAACATCCCTTGGCAAATTACCAAAATGCCATTGGTTACTCTTTATTTCCTTGAATCACTCTAGGGCATTATTGTCTTTTTATACTTTACCAGAGTATTTTGTGACCCTGGTCAACTATCCAAACAACCTTCCTCGACTGTCTAACCTTAATCAAATGACCAAAATACCCTTCAATCATTATTTAATTATTTTACAACATAGGGGTACTTTCGTCATTTTACACTTTTTCTGGACACTGGTCCCTTTGACCGATGAACTGATATCATGGGTTTGGGCCTCACTTGGCATCATCATGGGCCTCTCTGTGACATCATCTAAGCTTATTCAATCATAACTTACTTACTGCTAAGTTTCATAATAAGATCTCAAGTATTCACAAACTCCCGTCAAAATTCACTAATATAGGAATAACTTCTTTTATAGATCTCCTTTCAAGGTTCTGTCATATTCATGGCATCTGGTGTCATAGGGTACACCTTCCTATAGCTTTTTACTTATATCTGAGTTCCATAAGATCTGATAAAATATCAGATAATCTTTTAAACTATCAGAAAAATACCGGCTATCTGGAATTCTAATAAAATTTATGTATAATGCTAGATTAACCAGCATAATTTTCTCTATCTGCTGATGAATTTTGGGACTAAAATGCTTCCGGGCAGTTCTAAGCATTTTCTGGCAGAACTTTCTATAATTATAATTTTGCCCTTGGAAACTTTTGAAAATTACACTTTAGTCCCTCAACTTTTCATAATTAGACTTAATGGCCCAAACTTTATGTCTACTTCCTTTTGGCACCATTAAACCTTTTAGACTTTTTCAGTTTAGTCCCTCTCTTTCTTCAACATGACCATTATACCCCCAGGGACTTTCACTATTTACAATTTAGTCCCTGAACTTTCACTTGCAGTTTAGTCCCTGAACATCATGTGTATACTTCTGGGTCTTCTGCTCAATAGGGCCTAGTAGCCTACCTTTTTTAGGCTACATAACGAGCTTATAGGCCTAAAAATTAGGATATGACATTTCTCCTCCCCTAAAAATAAATTTTGTCCTCAAAATTTATGGGTTAAATCTCTATTCATACTTTGATGAAGAGTTTATTTGAGGAGAATGTCCCTTACATTTCATAATATTTTCTTGACTTTTCTAGCTCTTCTTAACTTTATGCATCTATGCCAATCTTTTGTGGCATTTACACCCTTTCTCATTAATTCTAAGGGGTCTACCCATCATTGGGCTACTCTTACCTGAGCACCTTTCAGCTAAGCGTTCTACTGGATTAGGGCTAGGTTACTTTTCTTATAGCTTTATATACTAGCATATTATTTCTCATATAACTGTATTCTATCTTTACTCTTCCTTAGACCCTCTTCTCTAGGTCTCGCTAGCCTTTTAATCTCTTCATCCTTATATATAGGATCTATCTACTCATACTTTTATATTCTCAAAACATATAGGGTTCTTTTATCATACTTCTACAAAACTTTTGAATATCAGCACCCAGACTTGAACTTGACCTCCATCTTTATTTAAGAGAAAACTAAGTTCAGTCGTATATAATATAGAGAGAGATACTGTACTATTCTCATTTCTTCATGACTCATTACTTTCCTTAGGCTAGGTCTAACTGTAACCTCGGGATCTAACTGCGATCAACCGTAAGCCTCTTCAGAATCTAACTATGACTCTGAAGATGTTAGGATCTAACTGTGACCCTCCATAATCCTCTGTGATTCTGTTGTACTGTATCATCATCTCTGAAAGATCTCAAACCAATAGACTAAGTTATAAGGTTAACTGACTCCACTTGTTGATAACTCAATAAAAATTTTAAAATACATTTAGTAGCCCATATTATTTACTAAGACTTTACTTATTTTCCCTCTTACTCAGGAGTTCCTTCTCATCTTTCTTACTCTGTTGTGGCTTACCAATTATGGTTTAACCACTTGCCATTGCATTCTATTGCTATGGCCTCATCATAACTTCTCATTTCAATCTGTGCTCTAACTGCGAGCAATCTGTATCATATCTAACTATTGTCTGAAGAGTAATCTGAGCTCATTTGAATCTAACTTTATCTAAGAGACATCTATTTCATATCCAACTCTTATATGAAAAGTGATATGAGAACAATCTCTTTACTGATATCTTTTACTCTTTCTGTATACCATTTCTTTTGATAGAGTTATAACACTACCACCTTCTTGGTATTTGTTGTAACCCTAACATTAGAAATGGCCCTGAGTACTGTATTCATAAGTCTATAGAAATACTTGAGTAACCCTATAATATCCTTACTTTTATACGTATTATGGACCAACCAGTAATATTTAGAACCACTTATAAGACCTTGGAAGTCCATTAGCCAAATCTGGAATTTTACTCTTTCTCGGGTTACTGTTCATATAGTATTCTAGATTACATAATGAACTTCAAAAAGTCATAATTAATTCTAGAAAAATCGAAATGAAGTGGTTCAAAAAGCTAACTGAAGATAACATGTTGACATTTAAGGGAAAAATAATTTATAGACCAAATGATATGTCAATAAATACAGTTTATTCGTCAATGTTTACTATTCATTTGGTCAAAAATCTTGGAAATAGATTATAGTCCCTTACTTTGGAAATCAGTTCTCTTTGCACATACATCCAAATAAAGCGTTATTGGTGTCAAAATGAAGCTTGGCATGTCATCTAAATGTCTGTAAAATTTCATACATTTATTACATCATTTACTATTTTTACTTACATCATGACCATCACTACTTACTTTAGTTATTTAGCAACATTACACGTAGAAAATTCTTACATAATATATATATACTATCCAATCCCTAGCTTTCCTTCATGCTTCATCATCTTCTTTCCTTATTCATAAACCTGTGGGATTGGGGTTACATGGAAAGGGATTGGAGTTATATGGAAAGGGACTGTGAAAGTGTTATCATTGTATAATGTGCATGCATCCATGTAACATATGAAATACAATTGGCCAAAGTAATCATAGAAATAGAGCTTCATACATAAGCACAATTGCAACACAATTCACCATAGCCATAGCACAATCAAGCATAACATTCAATGCATACAAGTTTTGGATAAGTTTACTACCTTGAGCACTTGACTTTCTTTCTCCTTATCTTGCTTCTTTCTTCTCACTTTTCTTGAACATGTGGCTGCCTCTCCTGGAGCATACCAATCAATTCCTAGCATCATATAATCATTCATTCATCACAATCTAACTTTCTTGAGCATTAAACTCACTTTAACTAACATAACTTCTTGAACATTAAGCCCATTAACTTTCCTTAATCTTAACTAATGAACTTGGTTTTTGAATCAATCGAAGTCTTGACTTTATCCTACACAATTTCATCTTTTGAATCCATTTATGAGCTTAGAATCATGAAATTCTAGCTCCTTCATCACATGCTGTACAAAACTGAACATATGCACTCAGTTCTTCCAAAAATTCTCATTTTGATTCCAATGCTTCCCATACTTGTTTTTCTACTTTATCCCACACAATTTTTCATCTTAAAACCATTGGAAGCATCAAAATGATGAAATTTCAATCACTGTTCATGCGTGTGAACAGTAATAGAGAAGGGTTTCAAACACTACAACCTTAGAATTTTGATGCTTTCAAGGTTCAAAACCTTTTCAATCCTACACAAAATCATCATCTCTATTCAATGGAAGCATTAAATCATTGAAATTCCATTTTCTTCCTCATGAACAGTAAAGACCAAATAGGGCATATCATGGCAAAGTTAAGAATATCAACTTAATTCAACAACCAATCTCTTAACTAGCTTGTTTAAGCTTCAATCATACACTTTTAACTTTAATTTCTTCTTTTCCCTTTCATCTAAGGTTTCTGGGCAGTACAACCCCTTAGAGAAAACTCAACTTTTCTCCTATGAAAACCCTAAGTTCAAGCTCCCAAATCAAAGGAAAATAAGTTAAGAGAGATTGCTTACCTTTAATCTGTAGCTTGCTTGAACTTTGGTACCATGAATCTTCTTTGTCTTGGCTTGAGTTTTCATTTTGCAAGATTTTCCCCAAGGGTCCATGAAGCCACTATTTTGCTGCAGAATTGAGGGGGTATTTATAGCCAAAATCCAAGAAAAATCAATGGCCAATATTGATTTGGTTACTATTTGATCTAAAGGCTCACATTTAATCTTGGATTTTACTTTTTCATAAAAGAATAATTATGAAATCATGTGGGACAGCTCATGGGGGTATGTGGCATGTTCACCATACTAGGAAGCTTTTGGAAAAATTCCAGTCCAATCCGGTACCGATCGGACCACGACAATCCGCACCTCATCAATGGCCCCATTGCTCGGGAGCTAAGTAATTGGTTCCCTAGTAATTGTTTGTCAAATTCATTAGCTACCTTAGTCATTTTTCTTTTTTTTTGTTTGCATTTTAGTTTTTAGTAGTTTTTAAATTGCATTGCATTCTACACTTTTATGAGTTTCTACAAAAAATTAGTTTCTGTGAATATGAGTTGTGACCTAAACTCACCTGCGTTGTGACAATTACTCTCTGTGACTTTAAGTCATGATGAAACACTATTTGTGTCACGACCTGATTGCTTCCCTGTAAAATTTGACTACTCTACAAAAACCAGTCGCCACTACTGCTCTCTGTGATATTGAGTCATAACTAAAATGTACTTTAGTCGTGACTAACTAAAAATATTATGCTATTCAACTTCCGTGACTGACTTTGACTGATTGTATTGATTATTCTCTATTATTTCTACATTGCATGCATAAAAGAAATGAACCATTAGTGCCTTTTGAACCTAAAATTGAGAGAAGACTTAGGAAACTAAAGAGAGAATTTAGGGAATTTAGAGAAGAAGCAAACTGTAGTTCCTCCTCTAGTATTCTAGAGTCTGAAACTGAACTAATATGGCTGATATTAATCATAATGGGCATAATGGGCATGGAGAAATTGAAATACCAATGAATGCAAAAGATAATAGAAGTGTGAGGGAAATTAATCATTTGCATGTGCATTATGATCCTTATGGTTTCTATATTGAAGAAGCTAATTTTGAGATTAAAGGGCTTTAATTGCAGCCTTACCTAAATTTCATTGTTTTCTAGGAGAATGTTCCACACAGGAACTTACAAACCATGCATATTATCTGTTCTTCAATGAAGCCTCCAATGACTGTACTAGATGATGCCTTTAGGAGGTGTTTCCATTTTACCTTGGAAGGGAAGGCTAAAGAGTGGCTACACAATTTGCCAACTTATGTCTCCACTCTTACATGAGATCAACTGAAGTTAATGTATCTTGAATAGTTTTTCCCAGCTTCAAAGACCACTCAAATGAAGAAAGAGATCACTAATATTCTCTAACAGGATGGAGAATCTTTGCATGAGTATTGGATGAGGTTTCTTAGCCTGTTGGCCGGATACCCTCACTACAACATGACCAAGGCTAATTTAGTAGACATTTTCTTTGATGGTCTACTTCCTCATAATCAGGTTTCCTTGAATATTGTAGCAAATGGATCCTTGAGAGATAAGACTCCACAAGCAAGTTGGGAGTTATTCCAGAAAATAGCCAATGAAGACCATCAGACAGGGGATCCAAGGAGAATGCCCACATCTTCTTCGGGTAATTCAAATGTGATCTTAGTTGAAATAGTAGCCCTAGAAATAGAATGCAGAAGAGGATGAATTTGATTAAAAGATAGCTACATTCCACAAAACAAGTTCATGTAATGGATACCTCCTTGGTTACAGGATGTGAATCATGCGGTTCAATAATGCATGCTACTAGTACATGTGACAGACAATATGAAGAAGTGGCAACAATGTATCAAGGGAGAGACAATCAATACCAGAAGAGATACCCATACTCTGACACATACAACCCTATTTGGAGAGACCACCCAAACTTTTGGTGGGGGTGATAGGCCAAATAATTCCAAGCAGGTGGTGCTTCTTCAAGTAACTACCAAAATAATGCAAGGTCTATAGTTGCAACTCACCATAATACCTTAGTGGTATCAAGACCAGATGAGGCTTCTAAATTGTTGAAGAGTATGGCTACGCAGATGAACAATATGGGTGGTAGAATGACTAATAAAGACAATAAGCTCAAGGATAATGATGGTCAGTTTGCCTCCATAGCTTTAATCCTTCAAAGTATGAAGAAGGATAATGCTGATGTGCACAGGAAACTTGAAGAGTTAAGTTCCAAGAATGCATATATCACAAGTCACTTAACTCAAGTCGCCAATACAGTGAGTGACATTCAAGGAAAGAGCAGTGGCAGCATACCTTTGAACACCATCATTAATTCGAGGGGTCTGAATGCTATATCCCTTAGAAGTGGCAAAAAGGTACAAATTGGGAAATTTAGAAGTGCTAAAAAATAGCAGCTTATAATGAAAAATCCAACCCAAGAGGAGAACTCACAAGCCCAAGTGGAGATACAAGAGCTGCAAAAAGAAGCAGTAAAAGTACCAAGTCTAGCCTACAAAGGAAAGAAACCTGAGAAGAAGCTGGAGTCGAGCAAGCAAGGAACCTCTATGCATAAAGGTAAGGAGGTAAGTATAAAATATCTCCCTTTTCCTAACTCTTACTTTAATACAAAGAAAAAAGTTGACCCTGATTTGGCAAAAGGTGCTTATACACTATTTAATAAGTTAGAAATAAATATTCCTATGGTTGAGTTCCTCAAGAGAAATCCTAAAAATGTAAAATTTTTGAAAGAAATGTGTGCTGATAAAAAGAAGTTTAGGCCTCTTGAGAGAATCCAGGTGAGTGCTAATGTGTCATCACTCTTTAAAGCTGAATTACCAGTTAAGTCTCAAGACCCAGTATCCTACACAATCACATGCACTATAGGAAATGTTCCCAATAAGGGAGCATTACTAGATCTAGGGGCAACCATTAATGTAATGCCTTGGTTAGTATATCAAGCCTTAGGTATCAACAATCTTAGAGACACAAGCATAGTGTTCCAGTTAGCTGATAGGTCAATTAGGTATCCAAGGGGAATCCATGAGGATATTCTAGTGCAGGTCAAGGACATAGTGTTCCCAGCTGATTTTTATGTTTTGGACATGTCCAATGAGTTAGTAAATGACAACACTTTGATCCTAGGCTAACCTTTCCTCCAAACTTCCAAGACCATCATTAGTATGAATCATATTTCTATCACAATGGAAGTTGGAGAGCATGTGGTAACCTCAACATGAATGAAGCAATGAAATTTCCTTATGATAATTATGCTTTTACTGCTTTGAATGCCATTGATTATGATGTTGAAGAGACTAGGGATGAACATGAATTGAGTTTTCATGATAATGATAGAGATAATGCATTTGTAAAAGGTTTTTTTAGTGATTTTCCAGGATCCCAAGATGTTCTGGAAGCTAGAAGCGCAACAATTGAAGTAGGGTCGAGTTTCTGAGACTCACTGTGAAGCTGTGTCGTGACTAAACATCAATTTGCTGAGGGACAACCTTTCTGTGACCCTAAGTTGTAACTGTAAGGAATTGGAAGACACGCAGCAGAAATTAATTTAAAAATTTTTCCATTCCTTGCCAGGATCTACCGTATGTGTTTAAGTCAAGTGGGAAGAAGCATTACCCTTAGTGTTTCTCAGCGACTTCCACAACTTCTCTCCGCAGCTAGCGATCTCTTTCCGATCGCAAGAAGACATCCACAGCTTCTCTCCGCGGCTAGTGATCTCTTTCCGATCCCAAGAAGACATCCACAGCTTCTCTCCGTGGCTCATGCTCTCTTCTGAACCTGAGAAGTCGATCCCTTAGGTCGGCTTCCTCTACTGGTATCCACACGAACAGCATTCCAACCACAAACGATGTGCTAGCGTATCCTGTCCCTCCAAGGCTTTCTCAAGAGTTCGTCCTCTTCGTCTCTACTTCAGCAGTTTCTTATCTGCAAACCTTTTGCAGATTCCGTTCGGCCTTTTGTGTTGTGTGTCAAAAACGTAGCTCCTAAAATCAGATATATAGGATGCTCTGCGTTTTCCTCAATCGAATTGGATTTTAGAATTAATCTATATTAATTCCAAAATTAATACAATATCACATATTGTATAAATTGATAAGAAACTAATTAAATAAATAATATTTATATTAAATCCGTCCCACAGATTTAATTCACCTATTTATTTAATTTAAATAAAGATAAGATTGGACTATATTTGATTTATTCTCATAAATCAAATTTGAGATATCCTATCAATTTGAATTTTAAATTCAAACGTTATAGAGATTTAATTTATCCTTATAAATTAAATCTTGTAAATATCTCTTATATGAGATATCCTATCAATTTGAATTTCAAATTCAAACGTGATAGAGATTTAATTTATCCTTATAAATTAAATATTGTAAATATCTCTTATATGAGATATCCTATCAATTTGAATTTCAAATTCAAACGTGATAGAGATTTAATTTATCCTTATAAATTAAATCTTGTAAATATCTCTTATATGAGATATCCTATCAATTTGAAATTCAAATTCAAACGTGATAGAGATTTAATTTATCCTTATAAATTAAATCCTATATATCCCTTATATATAATACATATATATGAATATATATATACGAATATAAATATAAATAAATATATACATCAACCCTGGATCATTCATTGAATCTAGACACGTCTTAGATTCAATGAATCTGGACATCATAGCTCGTGTTGGGCTATTTTGTGTGCAACCCTGTAGGCCCATATGAAGTTGGCAGTGGGCCATTTGCTATACTGGCCCACAAGTCGCAAGCAGTCTCTTGTTGGAAATCATGCCCTAGGGGCCAATCATTGTCTTATGAACATTATTGATTTATGAATTTATTAATTGAGTTATCATATTATTTGCATGTTTACTATGATGATCATCCTTGGATAATTCATGATATTATCCTAAATGTCCCTGGTCGATCATCTATGCGGGAGTACAGATGAAATAAGACCAGTATGACTTTGAAGATGTATAGAGATATAAATCAAAGTCATAAGCACATGTAAGAGTACAAGGTGCTGGACCGACCCGCTATGAGAGAACTGCATGGGTAACGTCATAAGCTTCTCTCATATACAAACCATGTCAATACGCCCTTTGACCTAAGATAATCATGGATTCCTACATGACAAAACGCTCAGCTTTGACCTAGTCAAAAGTCACTTTTGACCGAGTGATCATAAAGACTATGTTCGGCCTTAGTGGTTTTTCATGCGGAGGAATGTGAATGGTCAAGATGGAATTTATCCCTCACATTCGTAGAGAGATATTACTGGGCCCCTCGATGAGTGAGTCTGAGAAATGTATGGCCATACTATAATGGAAAGGTAGTTCCATTTCTATAGTCAGACTACTCAGGGATCGAGAAAGTAACGGTCAAGAATAGGAGGATGACATTATCCATGCCTCATCCATGACCAAAATATCGCGTGACAGAAGGGACATGATATGGTTGTATAAAAGGTTACATCGTTTATCGATCCTCATATGATTTGGGTAGTCGTTATGTCTTGCTAAAGACCGCTTGCGACTTGTGGGCTAGTATAGCAAATGGCCCACTGCCAACTTCATATGGGCCTACAGGGTCGCACACAAAATAGCCCAACACGAGCTATGATGTCCAGATTCATTGAATCTAAGACATGTCCAGATTCAATGAATGATCCAGGATAGATGTATATATATTTATTTATATTTATATTCGTATATATACATTATATGTATATATGAGATTTAATTTATAAGGATAAATTAAATCTCTATCACGTTTGAAATTCGAAATTCAAATTGATAGGATATCTCATATAAGAGATATTTATAAGATTTAATTTATAAGGATAAATTAAATCTCTATCATGTTTGAAATTCAAAATTCAAATTGATAGGATATGTCATATAAGAGATATTTATAAGATTTAATTTATAAGGATAAATTAAATCTCTATCATGTTTGAAATTTGAAATTCAAATTGATAGGATATCTCATATAAGAGATATTTATAAGATTTAATTTATAAGGATAAATTAAATCTCTATCACGTTTGAAATTCGAAATTCAAATTGATAGGATATCTCAAATTTGATTTATGAGAATAAATCAAAAATAGTTCAGTCTCATCTTTATTTAAAATTAAATAAATGGGTAATTAAATCTATGGGACAGATTTGATATTATTTATTTAATTAGTTTCTTATAAAATTATACAATATATGATATTGTATTAATTTTGGAATTAATATAAGATTAACTCCAAATCCAATTCAGTTGACAGAGAAAAACGCATAGCATCCTATATATCTGATTTTAGGAGCTGCGTTTTGCACAGAGAAACATATAGAACATAGAAAGGCCGAAGGGGACTCTGCAAAAGGTTTGCAGATAAGAAACTGCCGAAATAGAGAAGGAGAGGACGAACTCTTGAGAAAGCCTGGAGGGACAAGAGACGCTAGCACGTCGTTCGTGGTTGGAACGCTGTTCATGTGGATACCAGTAGAGGAAGCCGACCTGAGTCGTTGACTTCTTGTGATCAGAAAGGGAGCATGAGCCGCAAAGAGAAGCTGTGAACGTCGTGACCGAAAGCTGTGGAAGTCGCTGAGGCACACTAAGGGTAATACTTCTTCCCACTTGACTTAAACACATACGGTAGATCCTGGCAAGGAATGGAAAAATTTTTAAATTAATTTCCGTTGCGTGTCTTCCAATTCCTTACATCTCTAGCAATACATAACGACTACCCAAATCATATGAGGATCGATAAACGATGTAACTTTTTATACAACCATATCATGTCCCTTCTGTCATGCGATATTTTAGTCATGGATGAGGCATGGATAATGTCATCTTCCTATTCCTGACCGTTACTTTCTCGATCCCTGAGTAGTCTGACTATAGAAATGGAACTACCTTTCCATTACAGTATGGCCATACATTTCTCAGACTCACTCATCGAGGGGCCCAGTAATATCTCTCTACGAATGTGAGGGACAAATTTCATCTTGACCACTCACATTCCTCCGCATGAAAAACCACTAAGCCCGAACATAGTCTTTATGATCACTCGGTCAAAAGTGACTTTTGACTAGGTCAAAGCTGAGCGTTTGTCATGTAGGAATCCACGATTATCTCAGGTCAAAGGGCATAGTGACATGGTTTGTATATGAGAGAAGCTTATGACGTAACCCATGCAACTCTCTTATAGCGGGTCAGCCCAACACCTTGTACTCTTACATGTGCCTATGACTTTGATTTATATCTCTATACATCTTCAAAGTCATACTAGTCTTATTTCATCTCTGCTCCCGCACAGATGATCCACCAGGGACATTTAAGATAAGATCATGAATTATCTAAGGATGGTCATCACAGTAAATATGCGAATAATATGATAACACAATTGATAAACTCATAAATCAATAATGTTTATAAGATAATGATTGGCCCCTAGGGCACATTTTCCAACAACCTCCCACTTACACTAGGTACAATCATTAATTTGACTAATTCCTATTGACCTAACATGACTCTCATGCTTTGCCTGCACAAGCAGCTTTGTTAGAGGTCAGCAACATTGTCTTCTCCTGCTACCTTGCATATTTTTATATCACCTCTATCGTTGATTTCTCTGATGAGATGAAATTGCCTGAGTATGTGCTTGGTCCTTTGATGTGACCTAGGCTCTTTGTCCTGTGCAATGGCACCGCTTTTGTCATAGAGCAAAGTTATTGGATCTGAGATGGTAGGTATAACCCCTAGTTCCATGATGAACTTCCTGATCCAAACGGCTTCCTTAGCTGCATCAGATGCTGCTATATACTCAGCTTCTATTGTAGAATCTGCTACAGTGCCCTGCTTAGAGCTCTTCCAGCTTACTGCTCCATTATTGAGGAGGAATATATATCCAGACTGTGATTTTTAGTCATCCTGGTCAGTTTGGAAACTCGCGTCTGTGTAACCAGTTACACATAGTTCGTCATCCAATCCACCATAGACCAAGAATAAGTCCTTAGTCCTTCTTAAGTACTAAAGTATATTCTTGATAGCAGTCCAATGGGCCTCACCAGGGTCCTGTTGATATCTGCTAGTCATACTTAAGGCAAATGAGACATCCGGTCGAGTACATAACATGGCGTACATAATAGATCCTATGGCCGAGGCATATGGAACTTTACTCATGCGACCTCGTTGATCAGCTGTACTAGGACACAGATCTTTGCTGAGGTGACTACCATGAGACATGGGTATGAAACCCCTCTTTGATTCGTGCATACTAAACCTATGCAGTATTTTGTCTATGTATGTACTCTGACTGAGTCCTAGAAGTCTTTTAGATCTATCTCTATAGATCCTAATTCCTAAGATGTAGGTGGCTTCACCCAAGTCTTTCATCGAGAAAGACTTTCCTAACCAAGACTTGACAATCTGCAAGGTAGGAATGTCATTCCCAATAAGTAGGATGTCATTGACATAGAGTACCAAAAACACAACTGTGCTCCCACTAACCTTCTTGTACACACAAGGTTCATCAATATTTTGAAGAAATCCAAACTCTTTGACTACTTTATCAAAATGATGATTCCAACTCCGAGAGGCTTGCTTCAGTCCATAAATAGACCTTTGAAGCTTGCACACTTTACCAGAGTCCTCGGAACGCACAAACCCTTCAAGTTGTGTCATGTACACATCCTCAAGGAGCTTTCCATTAAGGAAGGCTATTTTGACGTCCATTTGCCATATTTCATAGTCATAATATGCTGCTATGGCAAAGAGGATTCTGATTGATTTGGCCATTGCAACTGGGGAAAAGGTCTCATCATAGTCCACACCATGAGTTTGAGTAAATCCTTTTGCAACCAGTCATGCCTTGAAGACATTTACATTGCCATCCACGTCAGTTTTCTCCTTAAAAACCCACTTGCACCTGACAGTTTTTACACCTTCAAGCGGGTCGACTAAGGTCCAAATCTTATTGTTGTACATGGATTGCATTTCAGACTTCATGGCATTAAGCCACTTTTCAGAGTTTGGTCCCACTATAGCTTCTCGATAGGTAGTCAGCTCATTATACTCAATGAGCAACACATCACGACTGTCAGAAATCAGAAATCCATATCTCTGAGGCTGAAGTTGTGTCCTATTAGACTTTCGTGGACCTTGCGTGACTTGAGGAGTCTCAACAACTTGTTGTGAGTCTTCTCTGTTTTCCATCTGCAGTTTTGTGGTGTCTTGTGGCTCTCAAACTTCTTTGAGGTGTACCTTACTCCCACTGGTTCTTTTAGAGATAAATTCTCGTTCGAGAAAGATACCATTTCTGACAACAAACACTTTGTTATCAGCAAGGTTGTAGACGTAATATCCCTTGGTTTCCTTAGGATATCCCACAAAAAGGCACTTTGAGGATTTGGGCGCTAATTTGTCTGAGGCTTGTTGCTTAACATAGACCTCGCATCCCCAAATCTTCAGGAAAGACAAACTAGGCTTCCTCCCAGTCCATATCTCATACGGAGTGTTTTCAATTGCCTTAGATGGAGCACGATTGAGTGTGAACGCAGCTGTCTCTAGGGCATGGCCCCAAAAGAAGGGCGAAAGATCTGTTCGACTCATCATAGATCGAACCATATCTAATAGTGTTCAATTTCTCCGTTCAGAAATCCCTTTCCATTATGGTGTCCCTGGAGGAGTCAATTGTGAGACTATCCCACAACTCCTGAGATGATCTATGAACTCTTGGCTCAAATATTCACTACCCCGATCAGATCGAAGGGCTTTAATTATTTTGCCAAGCTGGTTTTATACTTCATTTTGAAATATCTTAAACTTTTTAAAAGATTCAGATTTATGTTTCATCAGATAGATGTACCCATATCTGCTAAAATCATCTATGAATGTTATGAAGTACGAATAACCTCCTCTGGTAGTTGTGTTCATCGGTCCACACACATCTGTATGTATGAGGCCTAATAAATCAGTGGCCCTCTCACTGTGCCCAGTGAAGGGTGACTTTGTCATCTTTCCTAACAAGCAAGACTCGCAAGTGTCATATGATTCAAAATCAAATGAGTTTAGAAATCCATCTTGATGGAGTTTGGAAATGTGTTTCTCATTTATGTGGCCCAGATAACAGTGCCAGAGGTATGTCAGATTCAAATCATTCGGTTTGACCCTTTTGGCGGTTATGTTATAGATATTTCCATGATTGGGTTGTTCCAAATTTAATATGTAATGATCAACATGCAAATCACCATGAGCATAGAAAACATCATTACGATAAATAGAACATCTATTATTCCCAGCAATGGAAGTGAAACCTTCCTTATCCAAATAAGAAAGTGAAACAATGTTACTACTTAAAGCAGGAACATAATAGCAATTGTTCAAAACTAACAAAAGCCCAGTGGGCAGAACTAATTCATAAGTGCCTACAGCTAACGCAGCAACCCTTGCTCTGTTTCCAACTTGTAGGTCAACCTCGCCCTTTTTCAGCTTCCTACTGTCCTTTAGTCCCTGTACATTTGTACAAATGAGAGAACCACATGCAGTATCTAATACCCATGAAGTGGAAGTAGCAAGATGAATGTCTATAACATAATACCTGAAGCGATAGTCCCGCTATCCTTCTTGTTATTTTTCAGATCTTCGAGGCAGAGTTTGCAATTCCTCTTCCAATGACCAGGTTCATTGTAGAAGAAGCAGACTCCTTCCTTCAGAGGCTTTGCCTTCTTTGGTGCAGGCTTGGTTTCCGGCTTGCCTGACTCTTTAGTCTTACCTAATGAGCCATGACCCTTCCCCTTGCCTTTGCCTTTCTTTTTCATACCCTTTCCTTTCTGAACCATCAAAACAGCACTGGGCTTCTTCTTAAGACTCGGCTCAGCAGTTTTAAGCATCCCATGTAGTTCAGAAATAGATTTCTCCATGTTGTTTATGTTGTAGTTTATGACAAACTGGTCATAACTTTCCGGGAGTGAGTTTAAGATCAAATTTGTAGCTAACTCCTGGCTCATGGGAAATCTAAGCCTCTCAAGGTGATCAATGTACCCTTTCATCTTTAAGACATGAGTACTGACTGATGCACCTTCAGCCATCTTGCAGGAATGTAAGGCCTTAGTGGTCTCATACCTCTCTTGCCTTGCCTGTTGCTGGAATATTTCCTTAAGATGCACAATCATCTCATAAGCCTCCATGTGTTCCAGATCTCTTTGGAGCTCCGGAACCATGGTGGCTAGCATCAAGCACTCCACATCGACAGAGTCCTCCTTATGCTTCGTGTAAGCATCTCTTGGAGCTCTAGGAGCATTGGCTACTGGATCTTCAGGAATGGGTTGATCTAGGACATGCGCCTTTCTTTCCTGCTTGAGAACAATTCTCAAGTTCCTAAACCAGTCAAGAAAGTTTGTCCCATTAAGTTTGTCCTTCTCAAGGATAGATCGCAGCGATAATATAGCAGTATTACTAGTCGTCATGATTCTACAATTAAAAATATACAATTCAATTAGCAATCTCCCACTAAATAAACAACCCTCAATGTAATAGTTAGTGGGTTAAGATCCATATTTGGCTTAAACTTAAGTCCGCTTTAGTAGGACGCTTAAATTAAGTTATTTAGGTAGGTAACACCTTTACCAATTACATCAAATGTAACTCTTAGATGTTCATGGGATTCTATCATCATATGATCTGGCATGTTTTTAATCCCATCCAATGCCTTGAGACTCAAAACCGTTTTGTTAATCTCAATTAAGTCAAACAATAATAAATATGTGAGAGTAGCACCATTACTCTTGCTTATCTCCCCAAGATAACTCAAAAGCACCCACTTTGGTGGAGTCCACAATTGAGCGATCGAGGTTTTGACAAGTGTTCATAAATTGACGGCATTACGACTTAAGATTTCATTTAGAGGGGGGCTTAATTTAACTGTTTAGTTTATGAGAATGCATGCTTCTCAGTTTGTATCTCATACAATTAATATGCATGTGCTGATATAATCATAAGATGTATAATTTAAACGTGATACAATATGGCTCACCTATCCTAAGTCCCCTCAAGCCAATGAGAGGAGCTCTCTAGTAAGAAAAAGGGAAATTGCATATAGAAACCTCTTTTAACATTCGAGGGGAGTGAGATGAGAAGAGAAGGTACATTGAGAGTATATAGAGGAAGGCACGACACGCAGGCCGTATTTAAAAATTACAACACTTGCAATCTAGAGCCATAGTGTTCACCATACCGAAACATTCAAGAATCAATATTCAGATTTAATTCAAGGGCAATTAATGTTTCATATCTAAAACATTCATCAAATAACATATGTTACGATTATGTTGCGCTATGAACAGGTAGCCACGGCGGTCCTGCTAGCCGGTTAGCGGGCGGGGTCTGGGGGCAGCGCCCCGAGAAGAAAACTTTTGTTTCATAAATAATCACGAATCTGCATTCAGTTTTGTTAGACCCCATCTATGTTAATTGATCAAATTAAAAAGCATCACCACCGATTTCAATTCCCTTTTTGATTCCTTTTATGTCATACATAAAATGCATATTATATGATTGGCTACGACTAACACATATTATATTAATCAACAATCAAGCCTAACTTAAACACAAAACAGCATGGCTCTGATACCACTGTAAGGAATTGGAAGGCACGCAGCGGAAATTAATTTAAAAATTTTTCCATTCCTTGCTAGGATCTACCGTATGTGTTTAAGTCAAGTGGGAAGAAGCATTACCCTTAGTGTTTCTCAACGACTTCCACAGCTTTTCTCCTCGGCTGGTGATCTCTTTCCGATCGCAAGAAGACATCCACAGCTTCTCTCCGCGGCTCGTGCTCTCTTCTAATCCTGAGAAGTCGATACCTCAGGTCGGCTTCCTCTACTGGTATCCACACGAACAACATTCCAACCACGAACGACGTGCTAGCGTCTCCTGTCCCTCCAAGGCTTTCTCAAGAGTTCGTCCTCTCCGTCTCTACTTCAGCAGTTTCTTATCTGCAAACCTTTTGCAGATTCCGTTCGGCCTTTTGTGTTGTGTGTTGTGTGTTGTGTGTTGTGTGTCAATAACGTAACTCCTAAAATCAGATATATAGGATGCTCTACATTTTCCTCAACCGAATTGGATCTTGGAATTAATCTATATTAATTCCAAAATTAATACAATATCACATATTGTATAATTTGATAGGAAACTACTTAAATAAATAATGTTTATATTAAATCTGTCCCACAGATTTAATTCACCTATTTATTTAATTTAAATAAAGATAAGATTGGACTATATTTGATTTATTCTCATAAATCAAATTTGAGATATCCTATTAATTTTAATTTTAATTTCAAACGTGATAGAGATTTAATTTATCCTTATAAATTAAATCTTTTAAATATCTCTTATATGAGATATCATATCAATTTGAATTTCAAATTCAAACGTGATAGAGATTTAATTTATCCTTATAAATTAAATCTTGTAAATATCTCTTTTATGAGATATCCTATCAATTTGAATTTCAAATTCAAACGTGATAGAGATTTAATTTATCCTTATAAATTAAATCCTATATATCCCTTATATATAATATATATATACAAATTTATATATATACGAATATAAATATAAATAAATATATACATCAACCCTGGATCATTCATTGAATCTAGATACGTCTTAGATTCAATAAATCTGGACATCATAGCTCGTGTTGGGCTATTTTGTATGCGACCTTGTAGGCCCATATGAAGTTGGCAATGGGCCATTTGCTATACTGGCCCATAAGTCGTAAGCGGTCTCTAGCAAGACATAACGACTAACCAAATCATATGAGGATCGATAAACGATGTAACCTTTTGTACAACCATATCATGTCCCTTCTGTCAAGCAATATTTTAGTCATGGATGAGGCATGGATAATGTCATCTTCCTATTCCTGACCGTTACTTTCTCGATCCCTGAGTAGTCTGACTATAGAAATGGAACTACCTTTCCATTACAGTATGGCCATACATTTCTAAGACTCACTTATCAAGGGGCCCAATAATATCTCTCTACGAATGTAAGGGACAAATTCCATCTTGACCACTCACATTCCTCCGCATGAAAAACCACTAAGCCCGAACATAGTCTTTATGATCACTCGGTCAAAAGTGACTTTTGACTAGGTCAAAGCTAAGCGTTTGTCATGTAGGAATCCATGATTATCTCAGGTCAAAGGGCATAGTGACATGGTTTGTATATGAGAGAAGCTTATGACGTAACCCATGCAACTCTCTCATAGCGGGTCAGTCCAACACCTTGTACTCTTACATGTGCCTATGACTTTGATTTATATCTCTATATATCTTCAAAGTCATACTGGTCTTATTTCATCTCTGCTCCTACACAGATGATCGACCAAGGACATTTAGGATAAGATCATGAATTATCCAAGGATGGTTATCATAGTAAACATGCGAATAATATGATAACACAATTGATAAACTCATAAATCAATAATATTTATAAGATAATGATTGGCCTCTAGGGCACATTTTCCAACAGTAACATCCTTACTTTCATACGTGTTAAGGACCCTTCAGTAGCATTTATAACCACTTACAAGACCTTGAAAGTCCATTAGCCAAATATGGAATTTTACTCTTTCTCGGGTTACTGTTCATATGGTATTCCAGATTATGCTACGAAATTCAAAAAATCATAATTAATTATAGAAAACTTGAAATGAAGTGGTTCAAAAAACTACGTGAAGATAATATCTTGAAATTTAAGGAAAAAATAATTTTGAGACCAAATTATTAGCCAATTGATACATTTTATTCGTTTAAGTTTACTGTTCATTTGGTCAAAAGCTCTGGAAACATATTCTGGTCCCTTACTTTGGAAATTCATTTCTCTTGTTATACACATCCAAATGACACTTTATACCTATGCATTTAAAGCTCTGGATGTGTGCTATATGCTCATAAAATGTCGTGAACTAATTCCTTCATCTACTAGGTCAAACTAAAGTCATAATAAAACTGCTTCAGGACCTACGTTTTTACCATTTCAGTTTCTTTTCTTTCATTTCCAATAATTGTTTCAACATGCACAAGCCATCAAATAAGCTTCTCAACATTCATATACATCATGTACATATGCCATAAGTATTACAATAGTTTTATCACATAAATGGACACCTTACATGGCATTTACATACATGAACAATTTATAGTATATGCTAAAATCTAAATACTTCACTTCCTTTCTTCCATTCTTTAGCTCTTCTTCATACATACCTTTTCTTCATGCTTGACCTAAATTTGTTGGTTATGGGAGAGTGAGATTCTAGGGAATCTCAGTAGCAAACATTACCACTTAAATATACAAGATGAATGCTAATGCAAGTTAATTTCATTAAACTTTCTTTGATTAGTGATATACTATCATGCTATATACTTTTGCATAAAGTGCATGGCCATGGAAAACATATGATTCACAATACATTCAACATCATTTATCATGTCACAACATCATTCAAACATCATGTACATGTCAACACATAAGCATACCACATCAAACACATAAAGAGGTAAGTTTACTACCTTGCAAATGCAAATAGTTGGGCCTTTAAGTGTAATTTTTGAAAGTTAAGGGACTTAAATGCAAATAGCTAAAACTTTAGGGGCCAAAGTGCAATTATTCAAAAAGTTCAGGGACCTCAATGTAATTATGGAAAAGTTGAGCCAAAACAGGTCAAAAATGCCTAGAATCATATCAGACCCAAATTTTACCAGTAGATAGACAAAATTATTTCGGTCAGTTTAACGCAACACGAAATTTTGATTTGAGGTCCTGATTAATTGATATAAATTCCTAAAGTCAGAAGAATTATTACAGTATTTTCATACATCAGAATCATATGAGACATTATTGGAAATTCCTATATTTAATATAAGAATTTATAAAATTTTTAGAGTCAGAAAAGGAATCCTGTAGAAGTCTTACGGGGATTTTACGGTGAAATAAAATACCCAATAAATAGGATCAGGTGAGATTTATTGGAATTTGTGCTATAAAGGTAATGAAGGCAATGGGCCCATATCAAGGCCCAAATGGCCCCATCATTAGTCCAATAAAGTAGTGAGATAGTTATGTGGGCCAGAGTCCAGAGCAGACCAGAAAAGTGCAAAATTACGAAAATGCCCCTAGATGCCCAAACTGTACCAGTGATGGGTAAAGGGCCTTTCTGGTCATTCTGGACAGGCCAAAAATGTGTAAGATGGTATAAAGATGATTAATTAGAGCTAGTAAATACTCTGATGATGTTTGAAAAGATGATAATACCCTTTGGAAAATTAAAGTAAAATCAGACACCGATAAAAGGTTAAAGGAAATATAGGAAATTTTTATCAGGACTTATGGGTCTCAGAAAATTATGAGACTTTACAGGGAATTCATTTTATACTATAATGAATTTTTAAAAATGTTAGAACCATTAAAGAGGTGCCTAGCATTTATTTCAAAATCTGGATATTTTAAGAATATTGGTATAAGGAAAGTACCTTGGGATTTGTGTCAATTAGCTATTGGACCCAAGGAAGACCTATGGCAGACCAAAATTTTGTCCTAGGGCAGCCCAATAAGTCCCAAGAGTTGTCTTGGAGCCCAAATCCAATAATGAATAATTTATGAATTTTTTAAAAGAAAAAAGGGATAAAGTGAGAATTATGGTTTGCACATGGTGGGACCCACACACCCACACACTTGGAGTCCAAGACAAGGCGGAGGATAATATTTTTGTCATGTGGATTTGTCTCAAGTTGGCTTGGAGAGTAAGATTGATGTAAGAACAAATATGAGCCATTAGATCAAATAGTGTACAAAGTGATATTGGCCATTCATTTTCCATGGAATTTTTCTATAAGTACCCCCTCAATTCTGCAGCAAACCATGAGACATGAACCCTAGGGGAAACTCTTGTAAAATGAAAACTCAAGCCAAGACAAAGAAGATTCAAGGTACCAAAGTTCAAGCAAGCTAGAGATTAAAGGTAAGCAAACTCTCCTAGCTTATTTTCCTTTGATTTGGGAGCTTAAACTTAGGGTTTTGATGGGGGAAAAGTTGAGTTTTCTATAAGGGGAGGTGCTTCCCAAAGACCTTAGATGAAAGGGAAAAGAAGAAATTAAAATTAGAAACATATGATTGAAGCTTAAACAAGCTAGTTAAGAGATTAGTTGTTGAATCAAGTTGATATTCTTGACTTTGCCATGGTGTGCCCTATTTGGTCTTCACTGTTCATGAGGGAAGGAAATGAAATTTCAATGATTTAATGCTTCCATTGAGTTTACATGATGATTTTGTGTAGGATTGGAAAGGTTTTGAACCTTGGAAACGTTAAAATCTCAAGGTTGTAGTCTTTGAGATTCCTTACAGTACTGTTCACTTGCATGAAAAGTGATTAGAATTTCATGATTTTGATGGTTCCAATAGTTTTAAAATGAAAAGTTGTGTGGGGTAAAGTAGAGAAACAAGTATGGGAAGCATTAGAATCAAAATGAGTATTTTTTAAAGAATTGTATGCTTATGTTCAGTTATGTACAGCAGGCCATGAAGGATCTGAAATTTCATGATTCTAAGCTCATAAGTGGATTCAAAAGATGAAATTGTGTAGGGTAAAGTCAAGACATCAATTGATTCAAGAACCAAGTGGATTAGTGAAAAGTAGAGAAAGTTATGACAATAAAGAGTGTAACAAAGTTAGTCTTACACATGGTTGGAGTTCATGAGTCCTAATGAGTTATGTGATGAATATGAATGTTTTTAGGACCATGAAACATCCAAGAAGATGTTGGGAAGTGATGGACATAAAGGCTTCATGGTTGGAAAGCAAGGGAGCAAGGGATAAAGGTCAAGAGGAAAGCTTAAGTGCAAGGTAGTGAACTTACCTCTTTATGCGCTTGATGTGGTATGCTTATGTGTTGACATGTACATGATGTTTGAATGATGTTGTGACATGATAAATGATGTTGAATGTATTGTGAATCATATGTTTTCTATGGCCATGCACTTTATGCAAAAGTATTTAGCATGATAGTATGTCACTAATCAAAGAAAGTTTAATGAAATTACATAACATGCTTTAGCATTCATCTTGCATATTTAAGTGGTAATGTTTGCTACTGAGATCCCCTAGAATCTCACTCTCCTATAACCAACCAATTTAGGTCAAGCATGAAGAAAAGGTATGCATGGAAAAGAGCTAAAGAATGGAAGAAAGGAAGTGAAGTATTGAGATTTTAGCATATACTATAAATTGTTTAGGTATGTAAATGCCATGTAAGGTGCATTTATGTGATGAAACTATTGTAATACTTATGGCATATGTACATGATGTATATGAATATTGAGAAGCTTATTTGATGGCTTGTGCATGCTGAAACAATTATTGGAAATGAAAGAAAAGAAGCTGAAATAGTAAAAACGTAGGTCCTAAAGCAGTTTTATTATGACTTCAGTTTGACCTAGTAGATGAAGGAATTAGTTCACGACATTTTATGAGCATGTATCACACATCCAGAGCTTTAAATACATAGGTATAAAGTGTCATTTGGATGTGTATAACAAGAGAAATGAATTTCCAAAGTAAGGGACCAGAATCTGTTTCTAGAGTTTTTGACCAAATGAACAGTAAACTTAAACGAATAAAATGTATCAATTGGCTAATAATTTGGTCTCAAAATTATTTTTTCCTTAAATTTCAAGATGTTATCTTCACGTAGTTTTTTAAACCACTTCATTTAGAGTTTTCTAGAATTAATTATGATTTTTTAAAGTTCGTTGCATAATCTGGAATACTATATGAACAGTAACCCAAGAAAGAGTAAAATTCCAGATTTGGCTAATGGACTTCCAAGGTCTTGTAAGTGGTTCTAAATGCTACTGAAGGGTCTCTAAGACATATGAAAGTAAGTATGTTACATAAGTCATTACTAAAAGATGAACATGTCGCGACAACAAGTTCTAGAGACACACCCTATCAACTAAAGTCATGACGAGAAGCCGATAGGTTGCGACTAGAAATGGCAGACGTAACCAGGGAACTCAAAACTCCTTCATTTCCATACTCCACTATTTTGGTCAAAGGGACAATACATTCTAACTCTTCTCACCCATATTCTCATTCCAAAATTACAATCATACCTTAAGGTTTTTGAAAGATTTAATCTCTAATAATAATGCAGGTATGGAAAAGAATGATCCCAAGTATGTTGTAGCATAGACCAACCTTAGCTTGGTGTGACACTTGGGGAAGTAGATGGTAAATTGGAGGATCTACAAAAGCTAGAGAAGAGCAACTATAGGGAATATACAAAGGATGCGAAGGAAAAACCTCCCAAGTCTGTTACTGCTATATGCCAACCACAGTTGGGCAAGTTCAAGTTTAAAGAGAGAATATTCAAGATGAGCTTGGATGAATCTTAGTATAAGATGCACGATTATGGAATGCTGAAGTGGAGAGAGAGGGCAATGGGGAAAACCTTCCAATCAAATAGCAATCTCTTAGAGTTTTATGATTTCCCACTGCCTCCTTGAGGCTAGGTTGTCCCTTTCCTATCTCTTACCTTTACATGTTTTCCCTGATGTGATATGTTGATGATAGTTTGAGGATAGGAAAGGGGTGTTTCAGTAGGATAGTTTTCATTTTTTGTTTATTCTAAGTGTCTTTCTATTTTTAAAAACAAACTGTTACTTTCCATATGTCGCATATCTCATTGATTGTTCTCTGTGGAACTTACACACTCACATGCATAATCTTAGTTTAGCCATCCTGTCTCTCTACCTTACTAGTATTGCTTTGCTTGACTTGAATGTGACTGTGTGCTAAACTATTAATTTGCATTGATTGATTAGGCTACCTACTATTTTGGAGCTAGATTTGATTAACTTTACAAAATGATTGTGATCTTTTCTACTTTAGTTCTATTGATAGTGAGGACACTGTCAAGTTTAAGTGTGAGATAGATGTCTATGTTTATGTGCTATTCAATGTGAAATTCCTCGATTAATCCAATCTTTCATTACAAAATTTTCATTTTTGATCTTAATGTGTGATGAATTGCTGAGAATTGGATCCCTACTTTAAACTGTGTTAATGAAGCATCCTTATTTTCTTACATCTTAGGGACCAAATAGTAGCATCTGGAACCACTTTTAATGTTTTTGAAGTCAAATTACACAATCTGGAATTTTATTCTCTCGAGTACTGTTAACTATGTAAATTCCAGATGAGTGACCTGACTTTTAAAAATCATAACTAAATCTAGAAAAATCAAAATGAAGTGGTTCAAATTGCTACACAAAGATAACTTAATGCTCTTTTAGGTAAAAATAAGTTGTAGACCACTCCTTGACCAGGTCAATGTCTAAATTTTACGTTTATCTAGTATTTTTCCTTGATTCTAGCATTTTGGTCCCAACTTTACATAACATTTGTACTATCCAATTCCCAGCTTCTCTTCATGCTTCTTTAATCCTTTCTCATCATAAACCTATGGGATTGGGATTACATGGAAGGGGATGAGATTTATGGGGAAATCTTAGTAGCAAATGGTACTAAACAATGCGCACATTAATGTAAATATTGGTGCTTGCTTGTGAAAGTGTTAACATTGTGTAATGTGCATGCTTCCATGTTACATATTCAATACAATTGGACAAAGTAATCTTAGAAACAGAGCTTTAAACATAAGCACATATGTAACATAATTCAACAAAGCCATAGCACAACCAAGCATAACATCCAATGCATATAAGTTTATGATAAGTTTACTACCTGACATGTAACTTTTTACTTAACTCATGCTTAACTTGAGGTAATACCCTTAATTTGACAATCCCCTAACTTTCTTTCTATCCATGGAAAACCTTACCAAGAGAGATATTTCTCTATTATAACTATTAACTTTATAAGAACAATCATCTAATTTATTAGAGCAGGGACTAGAATAACTTACCTTATTCCTAAGCTTGCCAAGTCGCTGAGCTCCTTAGATTGCTCCTAGCTCCACCAGAACTCCTCCTTTCTTTCTCTTCCTTTCTCTCTTTCTCTCTTTCTCTTTCTCTCTCTTCCTTTCCTCTTTCTTACTGGAGTTCCTTGAAGGGGTGGGGGTATTTATAGTTGGAAGGAGATGCAATGGATAGCTCAAATTGAATCATGATGAACGGCTCATATCATTTAGCTTCCTTAAGAAGCCTTGCTTGCATCATCACTATGACATCACCATCCTTAATGACTCATCAAGGGACACCTCACATGCTAGGTGGCGTAATGGTGGGGCCCTTGGGACACCTCACCAGCTGACTCCGTACTTCCAAAGAATTCCAGAGTCTTTTCCTTTAATGAATGGCTGAGATTGTGCCACGTGTCCTTAGCTTTTTCTTCTTTCCTTATACTCATGCCATGTGGCACCTTGTGGGTCCTATGAGGACACCTTTTATGCCACCTTATAGTTCTAGATGAGTCTTATAACATCCTCACTTTTCATACGTCTTAGGGACCAAACAGTAGCATCTGGAACCACTTCCAAGGCTGTTGAAATCAAATTACTCAATCTGGAATTTTACTCTAGCGAGTACTGTTCACTGCACGAATTCCAGAGAAGTGACCTGACTTCGAAAAATCATAACTAATTCTATAAAAATCAGAATGGAGTGGTTCAAATTGCTACATGAAGCTAACATAATACTATTTCAGGAAAAAATGACTCGTTGACCACGCCTTGACCAGGTCAACGTCAGTCAACGTCCGTAATTCACTGTTCATCCAGCATCCTGTCCCTGATTCCAGCATTCTGGTCCCAAATTTGAAAAATCATATCTTTATGTGTAGACATCCAAATGATACGTTCTATATATCAAATCGAAGCTTGGCATGTCTACTATTTACTGGTAAAATACCATACATTTATTAAATCATTTACTATTTATAATTACAGCTCAAATGTCACTGCCTCCATCACGAGTTACTGTTCATAGTGATAATTTCCAGCAATTATACATACATGAATCACATATCAATCATGCTAAGTAATTAATATCTCTTCATGCATCTTTATCTCCTCCATCTTGAGAAGACCTGCTGTAATTGGATTGATATGGAAGGGTGAGATTTCTGGGGAAATCTCAGTAGCAAACAGCACTAAACAATGTATGCATTAATGTGAATACTTGTGCTTGCTTGTGAAAGTGTTAGCATTATGTCATGTGCATGCTTCCATGTTACATATGAAATACAATTGGCCAAAGTAATCATAGGAACAGAGCTTCATACATAGGCACATATTCAACACAATTCAACAAAGCCATAGCACATCAAGCATAACATTCAATGCATACAAGTTTAGGATTAGTTTACTACCTGACATGTAGCTTTTCCTTCTAGCTCTTAGCCTTTGCCCTAAGGTTCATTCTTTCCATAGGTTAGAGCCTATACATAGTATAATAATATCTTCATTATTATTCTATCAGCATAGCTCTATTTAACTTATACATAGCTTAAGGGTAATATCCTTAATCTGACATTCCCCTGGCTTTCTCTCTACCTTTAGCTACCTTTATTAATAGAGATATTTCTCTATTCTAACCACTAAGAGAAATCATATACTTTATTAGAGAAGGGACTAGATAACTTTATTACCTCATTCCTAAGCTTTGCCCAGTCCCTCAGCTCCTTAGACTGCTCCTGGCTCCACCAGAACTCCTTCCTTCCTTTCCTTTCTTTCTTTCCTTCTCTCTTTCTCTCTTTCTCTCTTCTTTCTCTTCCTTTTCTTGCTAGATCCGTGGTGTGCCTTGAAATGGGAGGGGAGTGGCCTATTTATAGGTGAGAGTAGGTGGAATGAGTGGCTCAGATTGATTCACAATGAATGGCTCAGATTGCTTGCTTCCTCAAGAAGCTTTGCCTGCATCATCATGATGACATCACCCTCCTTGCTGACTCACCACTCATGACATCATCTAGGACACCTCAAGGGACACCTAAGGGGTATATGTGGTAAAATGTGGGGCCCTTGGGACACCTCACCAGCTGAGTCAGCCTTTCCAGAGAGTTCCAGAGTCTTTTCCCTGAATGGACGGTCAAGATCGTGCCACGTGTCCTCTTGCTTTTTCTCCTTTTTCTATAATCATGCCATGTGTCCTTTGCTTTTCCTCTTTTACTATAATCATGCCATGTGGCACATTGTGGGCCCCATTTATATCCTCTCATGATTCCAGATCACTTTACCCAGTTCTATCTTGGAACGGGTCACTTTACTTTATTGAAAAAGCACTAAAACATTATTTTAATGCCTCTTGGGCCCACTTTACTCTTGGGGTACGTTTTTGGGCCTTTAAATATCAACTTGGGTTTCTAACCAAGCCCAAGCACTCTGGTGGCTCGGTTCCCAAGGAAAATCCTTAGTAAATTACCATAATGCCCTTACTACCTCTTTAGTACTTATAGGGGCACTATTGTCTTTCCATACCTTACCAGAGTATCTCTTGACCCTAGTCAACTATCCAAATACCCTTTCTTGACTGTCTAACCTTAGTCTAACGATCATAACGCCCTTCATCTGACTCTAACTCAATGACACAACACAGTGGCATACCTTCAGTGGCATTTTCGTAATTCTTCATTTTTCTCGGTCTTTATTAGCCCTGGCCCATATATTTATCTGAAAATATCATTGGGCCTATAAGGTGCCATTCTGGACCCTCTGTATGATCCCCTATCTTCATGGGCTCAATTCCCGAGAAATTCCCCCAAAACCTATTTATCGGGTCTTTTGATCCACTGTAAATTCTGTAGTAAATTCTACAGAACTCCTTTTTGAGCTCTGTCAATTTCAAAAATTCTTATATTAATTATAGGAATTTACTGCCACATTTCATCTGATTCTGAGGTCTAGAGCATACTGTATTAATTTTCCTTTTCTTTGGAAATTAATATAAATCTTTCATGACCTCTTATCAGAACTTTGTGTTGCATCACACTTATCAACATAATTTTCTCTATTTACTGAGACCTCTGCTCAACAGGGTCTGGTAGCATCCCTTTTTCAGGCTATATACTGGGCTTCTAAGCCTAAAAATTGGGATATGACAAGTCTAAAGCTTTATCTGATCACTTTCTCCAGTTCTATCTTTGACCGGGTAACTTTATTGAAAAGGTACTAAACTAATATTTTAATGCCACTTGGACCCACATAACTCTTGGGCCATGTTTTTTAATATCTAGGAATGTCATCTTGGGTTTCTAATCAAGTCCAAGCACTCTGGTGGCTCAGTTCCCAAGAAACATCCTTAAGCAAATTACCAAATGCCCTTAGTCCCTTTTGATTTCCTTAACTTTTCATTATTACACATAATAGCCCAAACTTTATGCCTAATTCCTTTTGGCACCATTAAACCTTTTAGACTTTTTAGTTTAGTCCCTAAATATCATATGTATACTTGTAGGACTTCTGCTCAATAGGGCTGGTAGCCTACCTTTTTCAGGCTACAAACTGGGCTTCTAGGCCTAAAAATTGGGATATGACAGTTGATAACTGGAAAGGTGTTAGCATGAAAAATGTTTTGGGACTTTGACAATTATCACTCGGTAGTCTCTGTGAAAACTGGCCTTGATATATGTGCTTTTTGGTCGTGACCTATAATGGAATTTTGGACTTAACATGCTCTTTGTGAACTACAATGATGACCTATGTACGTAGTGGTCGCTACAATAACTCTCTGTTACTTTGAGTCGTGAAATAAGTACCTACCTCATTGTGACTGATCCTCTATGTGTGTTTGCATCGCGAAAGGTATATTCCGTGGTCGTAACTAAATGTTTTAAAAGTCCAAAGCATGCACCACTATGACAAGTGGTCGTGACCTTCACTGTTTCTAGTTGTGACCTATGTTTGAAAAATGTCCAATTACCTTCTCTTTGCCTTATGCAAAGCTATATAGAAAGATCCCTTTTGAACTATTGAGATTCTTCCATAAATGACTCATTGTCCCCTTATTGCAAAACCTTTTTAGCTCCTAGAAACCCCTGCCTTACTTGAATGTTTTGGAAAATCTTGGAAATTTAATTTGAAACACCTAAGCTTTTGCTCTTAGATTTGGATTATCACATGGTTCTAAGTGATTACATTGAAACTTTTAAATCATCATTTAGAGGGTTTTTCAGTTGTGGTAAGTGTTTTAATTCCTAGTAAATAATGAACATTGTTTGAGACTTTAGCTTATGAGCAATCTAGATCAAAACCTTTGTTGGAAGGATTCTCGATCTTAAATTCTATGAGTGGTTATTCAATTGGTTTATATCCTCTAGAACTGGTCTTGGCTCTGAGATCAGAATTACTTGCGTATTTATGAAATGAACATGATAGAGGAATTATTTCTAAACCCTTTTATCCCAAACATAGGCCCACTATATATTACATCCTTAGTCACTCCAATTGAGCCCATCACTTTCTCTTTTCATCATTAATATAGAAAGTCATTTGTGTATAAACATCATTTTGAAATAAAATTTGTATTCATGTCAAAAATTCATTATTGTTGTGTTATTGTGCTGCAGCTTCCATGAATAAGGTGCCAAATAAAAGAAGAAGAGAAAAGAAGCATATTGCACTAAAAAAAGAAAAGAGTGCAAGAAAAAGAAAACAAAAAGAAAAGAGAAGAGAAGAGGGCACCATTATCAACTCTTATTAGCACAATTACCACAGCTACATCCCTATAGACATTAATTCATGCTACATATTCATTGTTGAATGCATATAGTACTTTCTATTCTTCATATTCCATTTCATGTGGCCCATCTCTTTCATTTCAACCCTAAAAGACCTCTTGATTATTTGCATAAGTGTTATATAGTTGTTGAGATTTAGAGCCATTACAAGCATATGGTAGGATGTTTTCCAATTTGAATCTGAGTGAAAGAACCCTAACAATAAGAGGAAATAGATATCTAAACACTTACACCCCTTTGAGAGGATCTATTGCGCTCATACAGTTGGGGTTGATTTCACTTAGTAGTTGATTACTTGGTATTACTCACATTATCACCTTTGCATTCCCAAAAGATGATGAATTATTTGTTTTCAGGGTACTCTATGGATTAAGTTGTTATCTTGAATTTAATATTGTTGTTCTAGGTGTGATTCATTTCTTTGTCCAGGAGTACAAAGGTTTAAATGTGTGGGGGAATTGATAAGACACATGTTGTATATAGTTTATGTGACATTTTTAAGAGTTTTATAACAACTTTACCATTCATTTTATGTCTTAAATTGTACCTTTAGGGTAATATGTGATTGTCCGTGGCAATGTGCAAACTAAAGGGTAAAATAGTAAATTAACTCTTCTAAACTGTATATATTCTATTATTTACTGATTTAGACTTTTACACTGAGCTTTTTTGTTAGACTGTAGGTATTTTGGAAGGGAGCAAGGACCAAGAAAGAAATCACAAGTCAATAAAAGTGAAATCATGCTCCTGTACCTTTTAGCCGCGACCATAGAGTCTGCTAGTCGTGACCTTGATTCTTCTGGAACTCTCTCTGTATTTACAAGTCACAGCCAAAATATTGTTTATGTTCATGACTAAAATGTAAAATCGCTGAAACTGCCCTTTTTGAATTAGGTCATACAGAAATAAAAGGAGAGGAGGGTTGCGGATAGGCTAGTTTTTGGCCTGATTAGGCTACAAAGCAGTACTCGAGTGCCCTCTAATCACCTTCTCCACATCTTCCATTATTCTACACCTTTACACATATCTACACCATCAATCTATCGTCTTCTGATCATTCCTTCATGGCATCACATCTGGACAATTATTGCAGTACAACAGGAGTCATAAGAGGCTAAATCTTTAGTCTCTTGGTTATGGATATGATATCTTGAGCTCATGGACTAAAATGAGAAGTTTTTACTGTTATAATTTGCATGTCCTTATGTTATGATTGCTGCTAGATTTGGGGTTTTATTTTATGAGCAAGTTTTGAATATCGATTGATCATTCTCATATTTGACTTTATAATTGAATTCAGATGATTTGAACATTTCTTTTTAATAGAATATTTCAGTTTTGATTTTAAGAGAGCTGGATTATTATCAGCAATTGTTGTTAATTAATTCAATTGCTTAAAATCTAGGATTTTCTATCGAGGACCATTCGAGGACCTTTTTATCATCTAATTCAACTTACACGCTAAGTGGTTTCTGACAGTTCGTTAATAGTTCTTAAACTAGCTTTGATCAAAGAGGTTTAAGGAAAATTAGAGTTTTGGACTCAATCGATCGATTGAGGTTTTCTTTAAGACTTAGTAATTTCAAAACTCAAATTTTAACGTCAGAGCAAGGATAGATACATTTTCATTATCAAGAGTCTTTCATAACATATTTCTCAAAAAGCTAAATCGTTTTCATCTTAATAAAAAATCCAAAAATATTTACTTTTTTGCACCCTACTTTTATTGCATCAATCACTAAAACCCCAAAAACCATTTTATCCCTGCTCAGGTTTTTCATTAATTTTGATATCTAATCTGTTAGATTTTCAAATAAAAGGTTCCTTAAGAAGAACGATAGGGTTGTGCCTTATACTACATTATATTGGGTGCAATTAACTTTATTTTGATGGATCAAATCGCGACAATATGTCCCCATCAATCCTCCAGATGAGGATAGAGAGATTAGAAGGCCAGATAAACCCAAGAGAGACAGTATAAAAAGGGTTCAAGATAGTAAAGTACCAGGTTTTGAGCCTGTTAGCACCAGTGCTTCAGATTTTTATTAGCACTTTCAGTTAAGCATGCTTTGGCAAGAGTACCCCTATAATGGGTGACTCCCTAGGAAGTGATGAAAAAGGGTGTAAATGCCACATAAATTTGGCTTATATGTACAAAGTTGTGTGAAATGATAGAAAGGGCTATGAAAAGTTAGAAAGGGTTATGAACGGTAAGAGACTAGAACCCTTACGTCAAGTCCAAATAAAATGGATTTGAAAGGAAATATTTAGAAGAGTTTTCTTAAAAGCTAGTAAAGTTATAAGTTAAAGAGAATGTTAGACTTATGGTATCTCAAGATACATCATGATAAGGAAAGATAGACCATGATATAGCTATATTTGACCAGATATGCCATGATATAGCATGAAAAGTATGTAATGAGATACATTATGAGAAATATGTATCAAGAAGTACAATACGAAGTATCTTTATATCTAGCTTTGTAAACAGATATAGAGGCTCCCTTTTTGAAAGGGATAAGATGTTTGAATGTTATGTTATAGATGAAATAGGAAGTGAGAGCTTTCACTCCTTGCATGAAATGCTAGGCATTATATTATGTTTGTAAAATATGCTAAAGCTCCAAATGTTAAAGCAGTACAAGCTCCACGTGATAGAGCTGTGCAAGCTCTGAGTGTTAGAGCTATGCATATTAAGGAAAAGGAATACATGATCTCCGATGTTAGAGCATTGCATTCATAGGCAGGTATGCAGTCTTACAACATGTTAGTCGAGCATTATGTATATTAGAGTATATACTCCTATGTGCTCTTATCTAGTAGTAAAGTAAAGAAAGAAAGAATAATGACATAAGTCCTCTCTATGTATTATGTGAATTATTAAAGTTTATAAGAAGAAGTATGATGATATGAAAAAAAATTGAAGATTTATGGATGTTAAGATAAGTAAGAAGAGATATGTGCTAGAAAGTATGATGAGTAGTTGACAGAAACTCTAGAATATAGTAGTATTCGAGAGAGTTTGATATAAAATAAATGGACACTACTCACAAATCTAGTATGGTGAAAAGTCTATATGCAAATAGATGCATAGCAAGTAAGCAAGTAATATAATGAAGTAGAGTTCAACTCTGATTAAGTTGATTCAAAACAGAAGAATAATCACAATGAAGATATGAAGATCTACGGATATGGAAAGTACTCCACTAAGATGTAAAGAGAGAAGATAAGAGATAGATACCCCAATCCTTAGTCATAAAGTGGGAAAAGGATATATATATCTAAGATAGTTGACTGAGGTGCTAAGTAAATTTTGAGGACAAAATTTATTTTAATGGGGTAGAAATATCACATCCTAATTTTTCCCTATCTATATAATACTGATAGTGGGAAGAGGTTTGGAAAGGATTGTGATGATGAATAGCAAGGAGAAATAATGATTAGACAAAAGTACAAAGATGAGGGACTAAAATGAAAAGTTTAAAAGTTTTATGGTGCGTAGTGTAATTTTCAAAAGTTCAAGGGCAAAATGGTAATTATTGAAAGTTTAGCCAAAAAACGCCCAAAAATGCCCAGAATTAGATTAGTCCCAATTTTTTCTAGTAAATAGAGAAAATTATTTTGATCAGTTTGACGGAACACAGAATTTTGATTTGAGGTCCCAGAAAATTTCTATTAATTTATGAAGAAAGGAAAATAAATACAGTATCCTCTATATCTCAAACTCAGATGAAATTTGGTACTAAATTCCTATAATTAATATAAGAATTTATAAAACTAATAGAGCTAAAAAAGGAGTTATGTAGAATTTATTATTGAATTTATAGTGGATTTGGACACTCGTTAAATATGTTACGAGGAATTTCTTGGGAGTAGAGCCCAAGAAGGTAGTGGATCATGTAGAGGGCCCAAAATGGCATCTTATAGGCCCAACAATATTTTTAGATAAGTGTGTGAGCCAGGGCTAATAAAGACCAAGAAAAATATAAAATTATGAAAATGCCACTGAGTAGCCACTATGTTGTGTCATTGAATCAAAGTTAGAAGAAAGGCGTTTTGGTCATTTAACTAAGGTTAGATAGTCAATGAGAGTTCCCAGAATAGTTGATCAATGTTAGGGAATACTCTCATGATGTGTGAAAAGATGATAATGCCCTTGAGGTATTAAAGTAAATAAAGAATAACCAAGGGGCATTT
Organism: Leucaena leucocephala; assembly: GCA_037074615.1. Lineage (NCBI taxonomy): Eukaryota > Viridiplantae > Streptophyta > Magnoliopsida > Fabales > Fabaceae > Leucaena > Leucaena leucocephala. The sequence continues at coordinate 7,069,957 of CM073527.1, forward strand.
TGGTAATCTGCAAAGGGATATGTAATTAAGTTTAGACCCAGTACAAGAATATCAATGATAGGAAGAATCAAGATACTAGATTTAAGGTAAAAAAAATAATATGGAATCTCAGAAAAATTAGATTCAGAAAATAGTCTAATTTTTAGGAAATCGGACTGAGTCGATACCGGATTAGACTGGAAATTTTCTAGATGCTTCCTCCCTTTGTAATTTCATCACATGGGCTATGAGGTGTCCTTTGATAATGTCATGGATGATGTCATCTCATTGGCTTCTAGGGTAAACTAATCCAAGATCAAATATGAGCCATTAGATCAAATAGTGCATAAAGTGATATTAGCCATTCATTTTCCATGGAATTTTTCTATAAATATTCCCATTTTCTGTACAAAACTATGGCCCTTGGAACCCTTAGGGAGGTGCTGTTCAAATGAAGAGTCAAGCCAAGAAAAAGAATATTCAAGGTACCAAAGTTTAAGCTAGCTAGAGATTAAGGTAAGTGATCTATCCTAGCTTGTTTTCCTTTGATTTGGGGCTCGAAGTTAGGGTTTTCATGGAAGAAATTTGAGTTTTCTCTATGGTGTATATGCTGTCCAAAACCTTAGTTGAAAGTAGGAAGAAGAAATTAAAATTAGAGTTATGTGATTGAAGCTTAAACAAGCTAGTTAGGTGATTGGTTGTTGAATCAAGTTTATATTCTTGACTTTGCCATGGTTGAACCATTTCTATCTTCACTGTTCATGATAGAAGGAGATAGAATTTCAATGATCTAATGCTTCTATTGAATTCATACGATGATTTTGTGTAGGATTGGATAGGCTTTGAACCTTGGAAGCATTGGAATTCCAAGTTGGAGTTTTTGAAGTTATTCTATATTACTATTCACTCATATGAATAGTGATTGAAATTTTATGATTTTGATGATTCCAAGGGTTTTAAAATTAAAAGTTGTGTAGGATAAAGTATAGAAACAAGTATGGGAAGCATAGGCATCAAAATGAGAACTTTTGGAAGGATTACGTATGTTTTTCAAATCTATCAAGAACAGTGCATGGGAGATGCAATTTCATTATTCTAATCTCATAGTTGGATTCAAAAGGTGGAATTGTGTAGCGTAAAGTCAAGACATCAATTGGTTCATATAACATCCTCACTTTTCATACGTCTTAGGGACCAAACAGTAGCATCTGGAACCACTTCCAAGGCTGTTGAAATCAAATTACTCAATCTGGAATTTTACTCTAGCGAGTACTGTTCACTGCACGAATTCCAGAGAAGTGACCTGACTTCTAAAAATCATAACTAATTCTATAAATATAGGAATGGAGTGGTTCAAATTGCTACATGAAGCTAACATAATACTCTTTCAGGGAAAAATGACTCGTTGACCACGCCTTGACCAGGTCAACGTCAGTCAACGTCCGTAATTCACTGTTCATCCAGCGTCCTGTCCCTGATTCCAGCATTCTGGTCCCAACTTTGAAAAATCATACCTTTATGTGTAGACATCCAAATGATACGTTCTATATATCAAATCGAAGCTTGGAATGTCTACTATTTACTGGTAAAATACCATACATTTATTAAATCATTTACTATTTATAATTACAGCTCAAATGTCACTGCCTCCATCACGAGTTACTGTTCATAGTGATAATTTCCAGCAATTATACATACATGAATCACATATCAATCATGCTAAGTAATTAATATCTCTTCATGCATCTTTATCTCCTCCATCTTGAGAAGACCTGCTGTAATTGGATTGATATGGAAGGGTGAGATTTCTGGGGAAATCTCAGTAGCAAACAGCACTAAACAATGTATGCATTAATGTGAATACTTGTGCTTGCTTGTGAAAGTGTTAGCATTATGTCATGTGCATGCTTCCATGTTACATATGAAATACAATTGGCCAAAGTAATCATAGGAACAGAGCTTCATACATAGGCACATATTCAACACAATTCAACAAAGCCATAGCACATCAAGCATAACATTCAATGCATACAAGTTTAGGATTAGTTTACTACCTGACATGTAGCTTTTCCTTCTAGCTCTTAGCCTTTGCCCTAAGGTTCATTCTTTCCATAGGTTAGAGCCTATACATAGCATAATAATATCTTCATTATTATTCTATCAGCATAGCTCTATTTAACTCATACATAGCTCAAGGGTAATATCCTTAATCTGACATTCCCCTGGCTTTCTCTCTACCTTTAGCTACCTTTATTAATAGAGATATTTCTCTATTCTAACCACTAAGAGAAATCCTATACTTTATTAGAGAAGGGACTAGATAACTTTATTACCTCATTCCTAAGCTTTGCCCAGTCCCTCAGCTCCTTAGACTGCTCCTGGCTCCACCAGAACTCCTTCCTTCCTTTCCTTTCTTTCTTTCCTTCTCTCTTTCTCTCTTTCTCTCTTCTTTCTCTTCCTTTTCTTGCTAGATCCGTGGTGTGCCTTGAAATGGGAGGGGAGTGGCCTATTTATAGGTGAGAGGAGGTGGAATGAATGGCCCAGATTGATTCACAATGAATGGCTCAGATTGCTTGCTTCCTCAAGAAGCTTTGCCTGCATCATCATGATGACATCACCCTCCTTGCTGACTCACCACTCATGACATCATCTAGGACACCTCAAGGGACACCTAAGGGGTATATGTGGCGAAATGTGGGGCCCTTGGGACACCTCACCAGCTGAGTCAGCCTTTCCAGAGAGTTCCAGAGTCTTTTCCCTGAATGGACGGCCGAGATCGTGCCACGTGTCCTCTTGCTTTTTCTCCTTTTTCTATAATCATGCCATGTGTCCTTTGCTTTTCCTCCTTTACTATAATCATGCCATGTGGCACATTGTGGGCCCCATTTATGTCCTCTCATGATTCTAGATCACTTTACCCAGTTCTATATTGGACCGGGTCACTTTACTTTATTGAAAAAGTACTAAAACATTATTTTAATGCCTCTTGGGTCCACTTTACTCTTGGGGTACGTTTTTGTGCCTTTAAATATCAACTTGGGTTTCTAACCAAGCCCAAGCACTCTGGTGGCTCGGTTCCCAAGGAAAATCCTTAGTAAATTACCATAATGCCCTTACTACCTCTTTAGTACTTATAGGGGCACTATTGTCTTTCCATACCTTACCAGAGTATCTCTTGACCCTAGTCAACTATCCAAATACCCTTTCTTGACTGTCTAACCTTAGTCTAATGATCGTAACGCCCTTCGTCTGACTCTAACTCAATGACACAACACAGTGGCATACCTTCAGTGGCATTTTCGTAATTCTTCATTTTTCTCGGTCTTTATTAGCCCTGGCCCATATATTTATCTGAAAATATCATTGGGCCTATAAGGTGCCATTCTGGACCCTCTGTATGATCCCCTATCTTCATGGGCTCAATTCCCGAGAAATTCCCCCGAAACCTATTTATCGGGTCTTTTGATCCACTGTAAATTCTGTAGTAAATTCTACAGAACTCCTTTTTGAGCTCTGTCAGTTTTAGAAATTCTTATATTAATTATAGGAATTTACTGCCACATTTCATCTAATTCTGAGGTCTAGAGCATACTGTATTAATTTTCCTTTTCTTTGGAAATTAATATAAATCTTTCATGACCTCTTATCAGAACTTTGTGTTGCATCACACTGATCAACATAATTTTCTCTATTTACTGAGACCTCTGCTCAACAGGGTCTGGTAGCATCCCTTTTTCAGGCTATATACTGGGCTTCTAAGCCTAAAAATTGGGATATGACATTTCTCCTCCCCTTAAATAAATTTCGTCCTCGAAATTTCAGGGCTAAATCTCTATTCATCCTTCGATGAAGAGTTCCTTTGAGGAGAATGTCCCTTTCTTCCATACTAAACTTTCTCATATACTCCTATATTCTGGAGTTTTTGTTGACTACTCATCATAATTCTTAGTGCAGTCACTTATTACTCATCTGAGTATTCAGCGGAATTCTCTAAATATCCTCAAAACTTCATCTCTCATTCTCATATCATCATATGCTTTTATCATCTTTACTAACTCATCATAATACAGAGAGAGGACTTATATCATTATTCTTTCTTTTGTTTCTCTACTGCTAAACAGGAGCACATAATAGCATATAGGAGCATATAGGAGCACATACTCTAACATGCATAATGCCCGGCTAGCATGCTGCAGGACTACATACCTGCTCATGAATGCAAAGCTCTAACAACGGAGCTCAAGCATTCCTTCTCTTAATATGCACAGCTCTAACACTCGGAGCTTGCACAACTCTATCACATAGAGCTTGCACTGCTCTAACATTCGGAGCTTTAGCATATTTTACAAATATAACATAACATAGCATAACATAATGCCTGGCATTTCATGCAAGGAGTGAAAGCTCTTAAAGCTCTCATTTGCTCTTTCACACGTATCTTAACATTCAAACATCTTTTCTCTTTCAAAATCAGAGTCTCTCAATCTGTTTATAGGGCTAGCTATAAAGCCACTTCATGTTATACTTCTTAACACATACTTTTCATATCCTTCATGGCATATCTCATCACGTATCTTTTATGTCATATCACGGCATATCCGGCCAAATCTGGCTATATCATAGTCATCTTTCAAATCCATTTCATTTGGACTTGACATAAGGGTTCTAGTCTCTTTCTGTTCACAACCCTTTCAACTTTTCATAACTCTTTCTATAATTCTGTGTACATATGTGCCAACCTCTTGTGGCATTCATACCTCTTCCATTACTTCCCAGGGGGTCACCCATCATTGGGCTACTCTTGCCTGAGCACGCTTAACTGAAATGTGTCGATATAAATCTGAAGCACAGATGCTCACAGGCTCTAACCCTGGTACTCTACTATCTTAGACCCAGCTTATGTTATCTCTCTTGGGTCTATCTGTTCTTCTTATCTCTTTACCTGGAGGATTTATCTATCTTTTATTCTTATAGTAAGGATCTCTTTATTTGACCCTTTCTCATATCTTATGAGATTTGCTCATAACTCCTTGGTACTCAGGATTAATAACTTTAACTTTGATCACTCAGTTCCTGTACGTGTAAGGAGATTTTGAGTTCAGTCCCTGATAGTAATAAGGCTATCTAACATCATGGGTACTCTCTCTGTTAGGAGCTAACCAACTTGTGAAGCTTCTGTACCTTAACTTTTCCTTGGTATTCGTCCTTCCAAAGACATACGGTACTTATGGCTCAATACTTTTCTCTCTCTAGGCCAGGTCTACTGCGACCCTCGGGATCTACTGTGATCAACCGTAAGCCTCTTCAGGATCTAACTGCGACCCTGGAATTCTACTTTCTGGGAGCCATACTAGGATCTAACTGCAATCCTCTAGAATCTACTGCGATTCTGTTGTACTGTATTCTCATCTTTGGAAGACTTAAACCAACGGACAAAGTTACAAGGTTAATCACTTCCACGTAGTTGTTAACTTAACAGATAATTCCCCTAAAATTATCACATAAGCCAATATTATCTATCAAGTCTTTACTCATTTCCTCTATCACTTAGGAACTTCTCATATAATTCTCATCTTTCATAGATTTACTATATCCTTTACTGCAGAGAGCTACACAGGCTCTACCATGCACATATCTATCATCATCTATTCGTCTCATCAGAGGGACCTTACTCTATCTGAGCTATACTGTCCCATCTCTTGGCTTTATTTCAAAAGCAATCATTTTCTATCGCAAGAGCAATCTAGCTCTGTTGCAACAATACTAACTTATGTCTTTACTGCTCTTTCTTAGAGCTATACCATCTTTCATAAATGCTTCTCATTTCATTTCATTTTCATCACTCATATATCTTACCCTTGAAGGGATATATCCTGAGTGTCGTAATCATCTATCTGTAGATTCACTATTAATCATCATCTTAATCTTATTGCCTATCATTGTCTGATCATATTGTCCAGATCCCAAACATTCATTTAGGAATCGGAAATAACTATTTATCTGACTTAGGTTGCCACATTACCCTCTTACTAGGGTATAGACTCAACCCTTCATTACCCTTTCTTACATAGGGAACAGGAGAGTCACTTTATCTTTAAAAATGTGGCTAGCTTTCTCTTTATCAGTCTTAGTCTATTCTAGATTAGACTGTGGTTCCTTTATCTTGGGAACATCAGCGGCCCATCTTGTCTCTAACTTTAGGCCATGTACTAGGATTATTCCTAGGCAAGCCTCATTCTAACTTTTAATTATTTTGTTCAAAAAAAAACACTAGCTGAACAAATTCTTTCGTAACGTAGATCTACTCACATAGAGGATCTACTTCTGAACATCATCTAACCTTTCATATCTTAATTTATATTATCTGGCTTGATTATACTTTATACCAATCCTCTAGTTGACAAACTTCAACGAGGTTGGTATCTTTATTATAACTGTAACGTCTGGTAGCTTCCCTTGACCTAGGACTGGTCAGCTTCTATCTCTACTCATAAAGGAAACTGCTCCCCAGATGTTATCCTGCTTAGTCTAGCCACATCGTGCTAAGAAACACGAGACCTCGGCGGTAACAGCTGACTAAGACTAGCCACTTCCTTGAAGATCGCCTCGTACCGCTGTAAGTTATGGGGTACTATTATATCTGTCTGGGTGTCACTATCTCTTGTTCAAATCATTCTCTAGGTAGTGAACACCATCCCCATATCTCATACTAGGGAGGAAACCTCTGTAGTTCACATCTCCAACTTGTTTTAATGGGTTAGTTTATCTACTCCAGAGCATCACTGAGCCAGAACCTTCTGTTCTGTGCCAGAATCTTATGCTCTGATACCAAATATAACATCCTCACTTTTCATACGTCTTAGGGACCAAACAGTAGCATCTGGAACCACTTCCAAGGCTGTTGAAATCAAATTACTCAATCTGGAATTTTACTCTAGCGAGTACTGTTCACTGCACGAATTCCAGAGAAGTGACCTGACTTCGAAAAATCATAACTAATTCTATAAATATAGGAATGGAGTGGTTCAAATTGCTACATGAAGCTAACATAATACTCTTTCAGGGAAAAATGACTCGTTGACCACGCCTTGACCAGGTCAACGTCAGTCAACATCCGTAATTCACTGTTCATCCAGCGTCCTGTCCCTGATTCCAGCATTCTGGTCCCAACTTTGAAAAATCATACCTTTATGTGTAGACATCCAAATGATACGTTCTATATATCAAATTGAAGCTTGGCATGTCTACTATTTACTGGTAAAATACCATACATTTATTAAATCATTTACTATTTATAATTACAGCTCAAATGTCACTGCCTCCATCACGAGTTACTGTTCATAGTGATAATTTCCAGCAATTATACATACATGAATCACATATCAATCATGCTAAGTAATTAATATCTCTTCATGCATCTTTATCTCCTCCATCTTGAGAAGACCTGCTGTAATTGGATTGATATGGAAGGGTGAGATTTCTGGGGAAATCTCAGTAGCAAACAGCACTAAACAATGTATGCATTAATGTGAATACTTGTGCTTGCTTGTGAAAGTGTTAGCATTATGTCATGTGCATGCTTCCATGTTACATATGAAATACAATTGGCCAAAGTAATCATAGGAACAGAGCTTCATACATAGGCACATATTCAACACAATTCAACAAAGCCATAGCACATCAAGCATAACATTCAATGCATACAAGTTTAGGATTAGTTTACTACCTGACATGTAGCTTTTCCTTCTAGCTCTTAGCCTTTGCCCTAAGGTTCATTCTTTCCATAGGTTAGAGCCTATACATAGCATAATAATATCTTCATTATTATTCTATCAGCATAGCTCTATTTAACTCATACATAGCTCAAGGGTAATATCCTTAATCTGACATTCCCCTGGCTTTCTCTCTACCTTTAGCTACCTTTATTAATAGAGATATTTCTCTATTCTAACCACTAAGAGAAATCCTATACTTTATTAGAGAAGGGACTAGATAACTTTATTACCTCATTCCTAAGCTTTGCCCAGTCCCTCAGCTCCTTAGACTGCTCCTGGCTCCACCAGAACTCCTTCCTTCCTTTCCTTTCTTTCTTTCCTTCTCTCTTTCTCTCTTTCTCTCTTCTTTCTCTTCCTTTTCTTGCTAGATCCGTGGTGTGCCTTGAAATGGGAGGGGAGTGGCCTATTTATAGGTGAGAGGAGGTGGAATGAATGGCCCAGATTGATTCACAATGAATGGCTCAGATTGCTTGCTTCCTCAAGAAGCTTTGCCTGCATCATCATGATGACATCACCCTCCTTGCTGACTCACCACTCATGACATCATCTAGGACACCTCAAGGGACACCTAAGGGGTATATGTGGCGAAATGTGGGGCCCTTGGGACACCTCACCAGCTGAGTCAGCCTTTCCAGAGAGTTCCAGAGTCTTTTCCCTGAATGGACGGCCGAGATCGTGCCACGTGTCCTCTTGCTTTTTCTCCTTTTTCTATAATCATGCCATGTGTCCTTTGCTTTTCCTCCTTTACTATAATCATGCCATGTGGCACATTGTGGGCCCCATTTATGTCCTCTCATGATTCTAGATCACTTTACCCAGTTCTATATTGGACCGGGTCACTTTACTTTATTGAAAAAGTACTAAAACATTATTTTAATGCCTCTTGGGTCCACTTTACTCTTGGGGTACGTTTTTGTGCCTTTAAATATCAACTTGGGTTTCTAACCAAGCCCAAGCACTCTGGTGGCTCGGTTCCCAAGGAAAATCCTTAGTAAATTACCATAATGCCCTTACTACCTCTTTAGTACTTATAGGGGCACTATTGTCTTTCCATACCTTACCAGAGTATCTCTTGACCCTAGTCAACTATCCAAATACCCTTTCTTGACTGTCTAACCTTAGTCTAATGATCGTAACGCCCTTCGTCTGACTCTAACTCAATGACACAACACAGTGGCATACCTTCAGTGGCATTTTCGTAATTCTTCATTTTTCTCGGTCTTTATTAGCCCTGGCCCATATATTTATCTGAAAATATCATTGGGCCTATAAGGTGCCATTCTGGACCCTCTGTATGATCCCCTATCTTCATGGGCTCAATTCCCGAGAAATTCCCCCGAAACCTATTTATCGGGTCTTTTGATCCACTGTAAATTCTGTAGTAAATTCTACAGAACTCCTTTTTGAGCTCTGTCAGTTTCAGAAATTCTTATATTAATTATAGGAATTTACTGCCACATTTCATCTGATTCTGAGGTCTAGAGCATACTGTATTAATTTTCCTTTTCTTTGGAAATTAATATAAATCTTTCATGACCTCTTATCAGAACTTTGTGTTGCATCACACTGATCAACATAATTTTCTCTATTTACTGAGACCTCTGCTCAACAGGGTCTGGTAGCATCCCTTTTTCAGGCTATATACTGGGCTTCTAAGCCTAAAAATTGGGATATGACAGTTCACAGGCCAAGTCAATTAGTAAAGATCAAAGGAAGTTATGTGAGTTAAGGTAAATTTAATGTCCAAGGAAGTTAGATTATAATGGATTGGTGATTATATGATGTTAGGATTTGATGGTGGACTCCAAGGAGGAAGCCACATATCAAAGAGAAGTCAGAAGAAAGAAGCAAGATAAAGTGAAAGAAAGTCAAGTATATGAGGTAGTAAACTTATCCTAAACTTGTATGTATTGAATGTTATGCTTGGTTGTGCTATGACTTGGTTGAATTGTGTTGCATATGTGTTTATGATTGAAGCTCTATTTCTATGAATACTTTGGCCAATTGTATTTTATATGTTACATGGAAGCATACACATTACACAATGTTAACACTTTCACAAGCAAGCACAAGTATTTACATTAATGCATGCATTGTTTAGTACCGTTTGCTACTGAGATTTCCACAGAAATCTCACCCCCTCCATGTAATTCCAATCCCAACAGGTTTATAAATGATAAAAGAGGGTGATAAAGCATGAAGAGAGGCTAGGGATTGGATAGTATATATGTTATGTGAAGAATTATTATATGTAATGTTGCTATATGACCAATATAAGTAGTGATAGTCATGATATAATGCAAAAATAGTAAATGATAGAGTTAACGTATGAAATTTTACAGACATTTTGTTAACATGTCAAGTTTTTTTTTTATGCCAATAGCACCTTATTTCAATGTCTATACCAAGGGAACAAATTTTCCAAATTAAGGGACCAAAATCTGTTTTCAGAATTTTTTACTAAATGAATAGTAATATTTGACGATTCAACTATACTAATTGGCTAGGGATTTGGTCAAGAATTGAGTTCATCGCCTTGTTATCTTCACGTAGATTTTTGAAGCACTTCATTTTGATTTTTCTAGAATTAAGTATGATTTTTTGAAGTTCATCGCCAAATCTGGAATACCATATGAACAGTAACTCTAGAAGAGTAAAAATTATAGATTTAGATAATGGACTTATAAGGTCTTGTAAGAGGTTCTAAATACTACTGAATGTTCCCTAAGATGTACAAAAGTAAGGATCTTTCAATTTAGCTCCTTACCTATATGCATAGAGGTTCCTTGTTTGCTCGACTTTACCTTCTCCTCAGTTTGCTTTCCTTTGTATGCTAGACTTGGCATTATCACTTTCGCTTCTTGCTTTTCCTATATTTCCTATTGTAAGTGTGAGTTCTTCTCTTGGGTTGCCTTATTGACCATAAGTTGTTGTTTTTTAATACTCTCTGATTTTCCAATCTTCATTTGTGACATTGTTGAATTTTCAACTTTAGAATCTTCCATGTCTTCCCTTGTTATTTCATCTTCCTTAAATTGGACTTCTCTCCTACTTCTGAGTGATGTGGCATTCAGACCCTTTGGATTAATGACAGTATTCGAAGGTATGCTGCCACTACTCTTCATTTGGATGTCACTCACTGTATTGACAAATTGAGTCAAATGACTTGTAATATCTGCATTATTAGAGTTCATAGAGAGTAATCAAGCACTACAGAGAGGCAATCCGGTCGTGACACAATTATGTTTGGTCGCGACTCAAAGGTTTAGAGAGCAAATTCGTAGAAACTTGAAAAAATGCAAAGTGCTATGCAATGTAAACAACAAAAACTAAAATTCAAACAAAAAATGAATCAGGTAAGTAATGAAATTGATGACTAATTACTAATGAACCAATTACTTGGCTCCTCGACAATGACGCAATTGATTGGAGTGGATTGTCATCATCTGACTCATCAAAATAAAAGTAATTGCACCCTATTAATGCAGTATAAGGCACAACCCTATCGTTCTTGTCAAGGTGTCCTTTTTATTGGAACAATAGCATATGTTGGAAATTGTGCCCTATGGGCTAATCATTGTCTTATAAACATTATTAATTTATGAATTTATTAATTGTGTTCTCATATTATTTGTATGTTTACTATGATGATCATCCTTGGATAATTCATGATCTTATCCTAAATGTCCCTGGTCGGTCATCTCTGCGGGAGCACAGATGAAATAAGACCAATATGACTTTGAAGATATATAGAGATATAAATTAGAGCCATAAGTGTTGGAAATCATGCCCTAGGGGCCAATAATTGTCTTATGAATATTATCGATTTATGAATTTATTAATTGTGTTATCATATTATTTGCATGTTTACTGTGATGGCCATCCTTGGATAATTCATGATCTTATCCTAAATGTCCCTGGTCGGTCATCTCTGCGGGAGCACAGATGAAATAAGACCAGTATGACATTGAATATGTATAGAGATATAAATCAAAGTCATAGGCACATGTAAGAGTACAAGGTGTTAGATCGACCCACTATGAGAGAACTGCATGGGTAATGTCATAAGCTTCTCTCATATACAAACCATGTCAATATGCCCTTTGACCTGAGATCATCATGGATTCCTACATGACAAACACTCAACTTTGACCTAGTCAAAAGTCACTTTTGACTGAGTGATCATAAAGACTATGTTCGGGTTTAGTGGTTTTTCATGCGAAGGAATGTGAATGGTCAAGATGGAATTTGTCCCTCACATTCGTAGAGAGATATTACTGGGCCCCTCGATGAGTGAGTCTGAGAAATGTATAGCCATACTGTAATAGAAAGGTAGTTCCATTTCTATAGTCAGACTACTCAGGGATCGAGAAAGTAACGGTCAGGAATAGGAGGATGACATTATCCATGCCTCATCCATGACTAAAATATCGCATGACAGAAGGGACATGATATGGTTGTATAAAAGGTTACATCGTTTATCGATCCTCATATGATTTGGGTAGTCGTTATGTCTTGCTAGAGACCGCTTGTGACTTGTGGGCCAGTATAGCAAATGGCCCACTGCCAACTTCATATGGGCCTACAGGGTCGCACACAAAATAGCCTAATACGAGCTATGATGTCCAGATTCATTTAATCTAAGATGTGTCTAGATTCATTGAATGATCCAGGGTGGATGTATATATTTATTTATATTTATATTCGTATATATATATATAAATTCTTATATATATAAGAGATATATGAGATTTAATTTATAAGGATAAATTAAATCTCTATCACGTTTGAATTTGAAATTCAAATTGATAGGATATCTCATATAAGAGATATTTATAAGATTTAATTTATAAGGATAAATTAAATCCTTATCACGTTTGAATTTGAAATTCAAATTGATAGGATATCTCATATAAGAGATATTTATAAGATTTAATTTATAAGGATAAATTAAATCCCTATCACGTTTGAATTTGAAATTCAAATTGATAGGATATCTCAAATTTGATGTATGAGAATAAATCAAATATAGTTCAGTCTCATTTTTATTTAAAGTTAAATAAATAGGTAATTAAATATGTGGGATGGATTTAATATTATTTATTTGATTAGTTTCTTATAAAATTATATAATATATGATATTATATTAATTTTGGAATTAATATAAGATTAACTCCAAAATCCAATTCGGTAGAGGGAAAAACGCATAGCATCCTATATATATGATTTGAGGAGCTGCATTTTGAGCAAGACACACAGAGAACACAGAATAGCCAAAGGGGAATATTCAAAAGGTTTGCAGATAAGAAACTGCCGAAATAGAGACAGAGAGGACGAATTCTTGAGAAAGCCCTGGAGGGACAAGAGACGCTAGCACGTCGTTCGTGGTTGGAACGCTGTTCGTGTGGATACCAGTAGAGGAAGCCGACCTGAGTCGTCAACTTCTTGTAATTGGAAAGGGAGCACGAGCCGCGGAGAGAAGCTGTGAACATCGTGACCAGAAGCTGTGGAAGTCGCTGAGGAACACTGAGGGTAATGCTTCTTCCCACTTGACTTAAACACATACGGTAGATCCTGGCAAGGAATGGAAAAATTTTTAAATTAATTCCCACTGTGTGTCTTCCAATTCCTTTCAAGACTTTACTCATTTCATCTTTCACACAAGAATTTCTCATACCATTCTCATCTTTTATTTAAAAACATGACTTTAATATATGCAGTACTGCAGAGAGCTACACAAGCTTAACCATGCACTTACTACTATAAACTATACATCTTATCTTTCTTATTATGGTTATGTGTATAACTGCTAAAGAATTTCTCTGCTCATCTGGGGAACATGGTGTTCACATGAGTTGCACTATCTATTTCCTTAAACTAGCTCTATCTCAAGAGCATTCGAACTCTATCACAAGAGCAATCTAGCTCTATTGTAAGAGCATTTACTTTCCTTACTTAGACACTACTCTCTCAGAGCTATATCATCATTTTCATAACTATATGTCATTTCATTTTGTATAATCTATGCCATGTTTATAGCTCATCATTTATCTATCTAATCATTTTTAAATGACATGTCCTGAGTACTGTAATCATATGTCCATAGGTGTGCCAATATCATTTATCTATATACACATAATGAGCAATTCTATAATCTTCTTTATTATAGTCTTAACTTTAATCGTTGAAGATTAACTGGAGATAATTATCTCATCTATCTGTAACATGTAAATGCAAATATATTAGGTTTAGAGTAGCTTAACAATGCTCATGCTAGTCATGTATGCTTAAATATACATAGGGTACTACCACCCTTAGGCTAGTGGGAATAGGAACACATTCATCATATGGAATAATGCTAACAGGAAGATCCAGCTGGCCTTTATAGTCATTGTTATAAATGAATGACCAGCACCTAAGTTACATATCGCATATACTTAGAGATTATTAATCCATACTATCTCTTGGATTATCTCAAGTGACTTACTTAACTTTTGTATAATCAGGGCAAAAGTTATTTCATTTGTCTAGGGTCTCTCATTTGTCGTATTATGCAGATATTCCCTTGTAAAATGTCACTTGTTTACCGTATCTGTAGCAAATTTCTTGACTTATTAAACAAAGTCTATCTCCATGGTTTCTACCATATATCTCATATCCCATTAATACTGATTGAATGTTTAACCTTCTTTATTCATTACCTCTTCTCAACCTCTAACCTTTACATTTCTCTGGGCATTGTAAACTTCTTTTTGAAATATTGCATGCATTCACCACTCCATTAAACCTCTTAGGAAGAATCCTTTCTTAAAATATGAAACTCATTTCGTAAGTCACCTGCTCAATGATATATCTATCATCATTCATGTGGATGAGCTTGGCTAAGTATCCATCAAAGGGTCTCTTTTCTCACCTTGTCTTATCACTTAAACTTAGCCTCACGCTCATCTTTATTTTAGGTAAATACTTTTCATAAAATTGTTTGTTATACTTTCTAGTTGAGCAAGTTATTCTTTTCCTGTAGGGCAACTTATGTGTCCTTTACTATTTCTTAACATTTTCCCCTAATTTATAAATGACTAACCAAGCCTTCCATTGAGAGGGATATTTTACACTTTGGAGATCTTTGAATGTTCCTTCAAATGTAGGCAATTTATGCATACATAACTAGATATTATTTTATACTTGGTCCACTGAGTCATTAATTCCTCTATGATGGAATTCCTTCATTTCGAAAACATAAACTCTTAATCTATTCATCATTATGTCTTTTCTCTTAGACCGTATGCTAGGTAGGTCTTTAAACAAGCCTTAGTCTAGTCTCTACTACTTTTTAGAAAATGACTATCCTGATAGAGTCTTTCATAATGTAGATCTACTCTAAATTATTGTACAGATGATCTATTTTTTAACATTCCTTAAACTGATTATTCATATGTCAATGTATTGCACTAGCTAACTTAGATGCATATTGTACCAATCCTCTAGATGATAAACTTCAGCTAGGTTGGTCTCTTCATTCTAATTATCTTTGTAGCCTCTAGTTGCTGCCTTTTAGAGAATCTAACGATTCTAATTCATTCCCATATACTAGTACCATTTTTGTAGGCCTTAGCAATTCTCTAGACAATAACATATCTATCGTTTTAGGTTTGGCTTAGGCCTCATAATATACTTTAATCAATTTACATTAGAAGTCTTAAGGGTTTTCTCACTCTTCCAGCTACTCTTATCATCTCTAACAATTATAATCAGTACAGAGAGAGGATTTATGCAATTGTTCTTTTCTTTACTTTATTACAAAGTAGGACTGCATACCTACTCATGAATGCAAAGCTCTAATATCAGAGCTCAAGCATTCCTTTCTTAATATGCACAGCTTTAACACTTAAAGCTTGCATAGCTCTATCATGTAGAGCTTGCACTACTCTAACATTCGGAGCTTTAGCATATTTTATTAACATATCATAATGTATGATATTTCATGCAAGGAGAAAAAGCTCTTACTTATTATTTCATCTATAACATAACATTTTAACATCTTATCCCTACAAAAGGGAGCCTCTCTATTTGTCTATAGAGTTAGCTATAAAATCATCTTCTTGTTCATAAAATTAGAGGGATATGACTTATACTGGCCTATTATTTCTTACATGCTTAATACCTTATTAAGCTCTATCACTAAACTTTGTTCTTTGCCAGTCATACTTGTATTGTGTAAAGTCAACTCCGCTTGCCTTACCTCAGTTGTATTCTCTTTGTTCTTAATAGAAGACATATTATTCTATCAAAATAATCAACTCCATCTTAACTACACCCTCTTTTTACACAAATAGGGTGTCTTGCTTTATTTAGAGCAATATCAACACTGATACGGAGGACTAGTTCCCAATTCCTAAGAAAAAACTAGGTGGACAAAACTTTTTTATATCGTAATCCTTACTCATAAGCCTCTCAACCTAACCCTAAAACTGTGTACCTATTAACATTATCAAGAATATACTTGTCTCTCATCGTACTATTTTTCTGTAACTATATGTCTCATTATATATCTCTTATCATCTCTTTCTATTAATCTTAGAAAAATTACTTAGGCTATTTATCTTTAGTATACTATCTCCAAGGTCCTGTTTATAAACTTAGGAATATGAGATAGCTATTATGTCTAGCCGTATAACCTTAACTAGGCTATATTCATTATAAACTTTGGGAATTAATTGGCTAACTATCTCAATTACTAGTTTTTCTATTGCTTTATCATTACCAAGTTAAATTATCTAATTTCATGTCATATGATATGGTAGCAACATAACTTTCTCATCATATATACTCTACTCTACAAGTAATGCGAAATGGGAGCATTCATTCATAATAGCATACTCAAACATGCATAATATGCAAGGAGATACAATCATTTAAACATACTCACAAAAGCTTGTATCATATTACAACTGCAAGGAGATACAACTGTTCATAATAACTTATAGTAACATAAGCAATATCATCACATAATTTACTCAACCATCCATTATACGAACACTGCAATTAAACAATTAACTAGGTGAACTTTAAAGCATTAATTCCTCTATCATATTATCTGCCAGATCCTGATTATCTATTCAGGAACTTGAGATAACTATCCATTTAACTTAGGATGGCACTTTACACTCTTACCAGGGTATAGACTCAACCCTTAATTACTTTATCTAACTTTTAAGCATTACTCTTTCTGAGATAGGGGATTCTCTTAATCTTTGGCTACCTTTTCCTTTACTACTGCTAGTCATACTTAGTTTCATTCCATCAAAATATCTCCAATTGCCAATAGGACTTCTATGTCCTTGGCCTCAATGTAATCTATAACTAAGTTAGCTACTTCCTTTCAGCTAACTAAGGAAGGGTTTGGCTCACATCTTTATGATATTCACACTTTTAAGTTTTCTCTAACCTCAAGGATCACTATCAGGCGAGAAGTAATCTAATATTAAACCTCAATATTAAGTTTTCCTAGTATATTCATCTCCAATCCATAATCTTAGTTGGATGATGAACAAATAAGTTATCACTAACCTCAACCTAATTGGGCCTTAGGTAATCGGCTATATACTTTGTTTCCTAATCAAAGCAAGTTTATCTTACACTTGAGCATCTGTTATGCGCCTAAACTTTATTCTATCCAATACTATAATCTCTTGCTCTAATATAAAAATGAAACATCCTACTTTTAACCTCTCAAAGTACATATTTAGAAGCATATTTGACTAGCAGAAGCATTACTTTGGCCCAAAAATTAAAATTTGAAAAATGACTTCTCGGGTATTGTTCATTAGGTAATTTTTAGATTGATAGTTCAACTTTAAAAATTCATAACTAATTATAGAAAAATTGTATGGAGGTGATCCAAATTTATACTTGAAGATATTTCATAGATATTGAAGGAAAAAATATAAATTAGGATATTTACCTTGCCAATCAATACAATCAAATCGTTACTTTTTACTATTCATATGGCAAATTATGGAAATTCTAGATTCTAGCTAGTAAATTTGTAAATTGATTTCTCTTGATATACACGTCCAAATGAGGCATATTACCTATGTTTTTAAATTTTTGGATGTGTAATATTTGCTCAAAAATTTTATGGATTAATTCCTTCATTTGCTAGGTCAAACTAAAGCCACAAGAAAACTGCTTCAGGACCTACACTTTTATCATTTCAATTTCCTTTCTTTAATTCTCAATAATTGTTCCAACATGCATAAACTATCTCTTTGGCCTCTCATACATAAATATATATTATGGGGTTAGGCCATAATTATTTTATACATTTTTCTTTACATATAATGGCATATTACATAACATTACATGAAAAAGATAACATACATGACATGCCTTTACTTATCCACTTCTTCTAGTCCATTCCTTAGCACATGTATCAAGCATGATTATTCCATCATAAATAACCTATTATGGTTGTTATGGGGGGTTGAGATTTTGGGAAATCTCAGTAGCAAACATTACCACTTGCATATGCAAGAGGAATGCTAATGCATGATATGTAATTTTATTAAAGTTTCTTTAATTTATGACATGCCTTCATGCTTTATGCTTTGTATAAAAATGCATAGACATGGTGAACACATTATTCATAACATATACAACATCATTTATTATGTCACAACATCATTCAATCATCATATACATGTCAACACTTAAGCATACCACATCAAGCACATAAAGAGGTAAGTCCATTACCTTAAAACTTTATTCTTTTCTCTTTGCTCCATTTGCTTCCAACCAAATATTGGTTACTTGCTCATACTCTTTAACTCATTTTATTTGAAATATCATGGTCCTAAACATAATTACACTGTGTATACAACTCATTTGATCCATTACATAAACATAGTATATCAAGTTCCTTAAAACCACTAACTCTTAACTTAGTTCTTGGAGTTAGCGGCTTAGCTTTGTAATAATGATTTCCTTAGACCAATCTTACATAATTTTGTCCAAGGAATCCAAATATGATATTGGTATTATGAAAATCAAACTCCTCCTATGAAATATGTCTAGAACCGTATAACACCTTCACAAATTCAAAAAATTCTCATTTTAATTCCAATGCTTCTAATACTTATTCCTCTACTTTATCTCACACAATTTTTCTTTTTAAGACTATTTGAAGCATCAAAATCATAAAATTCTAACTTCTGCCCATGCACATGAATAGTGATATAAGGGTCTCAAGATTACATAATTTCCTATGCTTAAACTAATTAATTATAACTTGTTTAAGCTTGTCTAAACATTTCATGACTTAAAATTCATATTTCCCCTTCAATTCCAGATCATATCTAGCAGCTAAGATAGAGAGAGAAATGGTATTTTAACAATCCATATCTAAGAGAAATCTTCCTATAACATAATACAAAAATAGAAGGAAATTACCTTGGATACTTGTTTTTTTGCTCTTGAATTTTCCTCTCTTCTTTTTGCTTGAATTTTATTTCAGTAACACCTCCACATGGTTCTTGCTTTTGGCATGAATGATAAGAGAAATGGGGGTATTTATAGAAAACTTTAGGTGAAAATAGAAGGCTAGAATTTAATCTTTCACTATTTGATCCAATGGTCCATATTCATTCTTGAATCAAACTTGCCCAAGAAGCCACTTTATGAAATCATCCATGACATCATTTAAGGCCTTGTTTGGCTCAATTTAGGGATAGGATCTACTTGGAAAAATTCTATTCTAATCCAATACTGGCCTGGTCAAATTTCATAAAAACTAGTATATTTAATAACTCTAATTTTTTTGAGATTCCATAATATGTTTTGTGAGCTTAAATCCAATATTCAGATTTTTCCTACTATTAGGTAAGGCTACAATCAAAGCTCCTTTAATTTCAAAATTAGCCTATTTAGTATAAAACCATAAGGATCATAATTCACATGCGAATGATTTATTTTCCTCACACTTCTATTATCTTCTACATTCATTGTTATTTCATTTTCTCCTTGTATATTGTGCCCATTATGCTCCTTAGGATTAAACTCAGCCATATTAGAAATTTCTAATGGAATCTCTAAATTGAGTTCAATTTTATATCCCATAACACTAGAGGATGAACTAGATTATGTTGATCTTGCCTCTTCTCTAAATTCTCTCCTTAGTTTCCTAAGTTGTCTCTTAATTTCAGGTTTAAAAGGCACTAACTGTTTAGTTCTTCTATGCATGCAATAGCAATACAGGAACAATCAAGAATAACCAGGCAAGCAATCAAAATCAGACATAGAAGTTTCACAGTAGAAAAGTTTAACTAGTCATGACACAAGGGTGTTCAAGTCGCGACCCAATTACATAGAGATTGAAAGTTCTTAAAAATGGATTTCAAGTCACAAATAAAATGTTGTTTGGTCGTGACCAAAAATCACAGAGAATAAATTTTCCAAAATAGACACGACCAGAGGTATGACTATCACGACTGGAGTTTACAGAGAGTAATCAAGCATTACAGAAAAGCAATCTGGTGACAACCCAATTATGTGTGGTTGTGACTCAAATGTGAGTTCACAAAAACTTGATAAAAAATGCAAAATGTTATGCAATCAAAACAACAAAAATTAAAATTCAAACAAAAAAATGAATCAGGTAAATAATGAAATTGACAACCAATTGCGAATAAACCAATTACTTGGCTCCCCGATAATAGCGCCATTGATTTGCATGGATTGTCATAATCCGATTCATCAAAATAAAATAATTACACCCTATTAATGTTGTATAAGGCACAACCCTATCATTCTTCTTAAGGAGTCTTTTTTATTAGAACCCTAGCAAATTGGTGACAAAATCATTGAAAACCTGAGTGAAAGTAAAATGGGTTTTGGGTTTGATTGATTCTTGATGTAATAAAATAAGAGTGCAGTAAAGTAACTATTTCTGTATTTTTTATTAAGATGGAAATGAGTGGATTGTGAAAGAAATATGATGAGGAAGACTCTTGATGGTGGAAACCTATCTATCCTTGTTTTTAATTTGATATGGGAATTTTAGAATCACTAAGTCTTAAATAAAACCTCAATCGATCGATTAAGTCCAAAACATTAACATTCCTTAAACTCCTTTGATCAAAGCTAGTTCAAAAACCATTTATGCACTGTTAAAAACCACGTAGCGTGTAATTAAATTGGGTGGTGAAAATGCTCTCAAATGATCATCGATCGATAACTATAGATTTCAAGCAATCGAATTAGTTAGGAATCATCGTTGATAACAGCCTAATAAACCATAAATCAAAACTAAAATATTCATATTAAAATCAACATTCAAATCATCCAAATTCAATTACAAAACCTAATCTCAAAATAATCGATCGATACTCAATCCCTACTCATACAATGAAAACCCTAGATATAGGAATTATAAAACATGAAAAAGGTAGAGATTAAAACAGAAAACTCCCTATTGCAATGCAGTCCATGAGCTCAAGATATATGATCCATCACAAAGAGACTAAAGATTTAGCCTCTCATGACTCTTGCTATACTGCAATTGCTGCTTAGATATTATCCCATTAATAAAGCAAAAAATGTTGATGGAAAGATGAATGGTAGAAGATATGTATGTAGGTATGAAGAGAGTGTTGAGAGAATGATTGTGTATTGCTTCTTAGTTGTATTAGGTAAAAACTAGCCTCCGTTTATGTCTACAACTTCTCTCCCCTTTTAAAGCTAGAATGACCTAATTAAAAAAGTGCAGCTTCACTGTTTCTCTTCTTTGGTTGCAACCAGATCCTACTCTTGGTCTTGACCTGTGAAAAGAGGAAAATATCCCAAAAGAAGTGACACTTTGGTCGTGGCTAGAGAGCATAGAAGCTGCCTTCCTTGATTTGATTCTCTTTGTCTTATGATTTCTTTTCTACTCACATTAATCATTGGTTCTCCTACAAAGTAGCTGTAACTTAGAATCAAAACTCACTATAAAAGTCTAACCAGCTACTAAAGAATGAAATATATGTAGTTTGGAGGAGTTAATTTACTATTTTACCCTTAGATCAGCATATTGCCAAACACAGTCATGTATTACTACAAAAGCACAATTGTAGGCATAAAATGAATGGTAAAATTATCATAAAACTCTTAAAATGTCACATAAACCATACACAATTTGTGTCTTATCACTCCAATACCTACTTTTCTATTGATGACCTTCTTAACTCTCCATAAACTTAGCTTCTTCATACCTCTATAATACAAACCTCTTTTGAACCTCATTCCTTAACAACTTCCCAAACATTTGGATTCACTACTACACCTTACCCATATATTCTTCCTTAGACCACTAAAGTAGTTCCCCCTCTAAACTCACCATTATTCCTCCTCCATCGATACTTATTAGAACTTAGCCCACATCTGCTAACCAACTAACTGAATCACCTGCTACTCCTACCACTGATAATCGATCCTCCTCTCATGACTCCATTTTTGATGAATGACAAAAAAGGGGGAAAGATGAGAGATGAAATTATCTGTGATGAGATGAGAATTAGATAGATAAGCAGTAGTTTAGATCTTATTAATGTTAATTGCTTTAACATGTATTTTTTGATCAACGAAAGTTTCTTTTATTGCTTCTGTCTCATGTTTCGTTTTCTATGTGTCTCATTGATCGCTTCATTTCAATTAAAGTTTTGCCATCATCAAAAAAGGGGAGAAATGTTTGATCCAACATCTTGATTATGACAATTAATTGAGAAAGAATTTCACAAGATTTCAAATAGTATTTTCTTAAATTGATACAGAACATTTATGGATAAGCTTATTAATAAGGTAGTTATTCGATAAATGAGAAAGAACATTTAAAATAAAATATGTCTTTTGAAAGGTGTTTATAGAAGACCTATTCGATAAGGTTTCTTATCGATAAATACTTTGCTAAATCAATCGTATCTAGTTGAGAAAATTCTAAGTCATGCTATTATGAAACTGAAGTTATTCGAAGCTCTATTCGATAAGTAGATGTAATATCCCAAATTTTACCTATATGTATAAGACCGATAGAGGAAAGAGAAAATGAAGGGATTGCAATGGTAATCAGAAGAAAATATAATGATTATATAAGTTTTAAGCTAAAGAAAGAGAGAAGGTATAAAGTTATAAAGTTAAAAGGGTTAAATTACAATTAATGAAAGTTCCAAGGGCATAATGGTCATTTTGAAAAAGAAAGGGACTAAAGTGAAAACTTTAAAAGTGATTGTGCAAAATAGAAGCAGACATAAGTCCTGACTAAAGTGCAATTTTCAATATTTTAGGAACAAAATGGTAATTATGGAAAGTTGAGCCAGAAAATGCCTAAAAATTTCCTGGAAATGATTTGGTCCCAAATTTTACTAATATTTGAGACAGTTTCTCTCAGAATTGTTATGTAAGGTCCTAATAAATTGATATTAACTTTTTGAGTATGGAGATTAGTCAGTATCTTCTAGATATCATAATCAGATAATTTTTTGTAATAAATTCTTATAATTAATATAAGAATTTACAAAATTGACCTAGCTCAAAAAGGAGTCCTGTAGAATTAATTATAGAATTTATGGTGAAAATGACATCGATAAAGGATTTAGAAGAAATGTATGTAATTTTTATCAGGACTTTTGGGTCTCAAAAAATTATGACACTTTGTAAGAAATTCATTTTATATTATAATGAATTTCTAAAAATCTCCAGAAGTCACGACCTCACTTCTCTTGGGAAGTTCTCATGCGTTCACAAGTCGCGACCAAAAATAGGATCTGGTTGGACCAAAGAAGGAATCAGTGAAGTTGCACTTTGTTTATTAGGTCACTCTGCTTTAAAAGGAGAGGGAAGCCATAGACTCAAGGGAGGCTAGTTTTTTACATGATACGACAAAGAAGCAGTACTCAAATATTCTCTCCGTAACCTACCCCTCATATATTTCATCATTCATCCTTGCATCACCATTTTTCTGCTTTATTCATGGCATGACATTTGAGCAGTGATTGAATATAGCAGGAGTCATGAGAGGCTAAATCTTTAGCGTCTTAGTGATTAATCGCATATCTTAAGCTCATGGAATGCATTATACTGGGGAGTTTTCTATTTTAATTTTAGAATTCTAAGATCTATGGTTTTGATTTTATGAGTAAGGATTGGATATTGATCAATTATTCTGAGATTAGGTTTTGTAATTGAATTTGGATAATTTGGATGTTGGTTTAATACGAATATTGCAGTTTTGATTTATGGATAATTCAGTTTTTATCAACAATCGTTGCTAACTGATTCGATTGCTTGAAATCTATAGTCATCGATCGATGATCATTCGAGGGCTTCTTCATCATCTGATTTAATTACACGCTAAGTTTTTTTAAAATAGCGTATTAGTGGTTTTTGAACTAGCTTTTATCAAAGGAGTTTAAGGAATATTAATGTTTTAGACTCAATCGATCGATTGAGGTTTTATTTGGGACTTAGTGATTTTAAAATATCCATATAATATTCAGAGCAATAATAGATAGGTTTCCATCATCAAGAGTCTTTATCAACATATTTATTTTATAATCCACTTATTTTCTGTCTTAATCAAAAATACAAAAATATTTACTTTACTGCACCCTTATTTTATTGCATAAAAAATCAACCAAACCTAAAACCCATTTTTACTGTCACTCAAGTTTTCAATGATTTTATCACCAATATTCTAAGGTTCCAATAAAAATGGCTCTTTGAGAAGAACAATAGGGTTGTGCCTTATATTACATTAATAAGGTGTAATTACTTTTATTTTGATGAGTCAGACGAGGACACTCTGCCCAAATCAGATCTTATAAGATATGTTTTCCAAATATGATTATGATTTGAGAAAAGATCAATGAAAGTTCAAAATCTGTGTTTGAAAAGATTGAAAAAGAATGTTCTTCAGTATTTATTCATAAGCTACCAAAAGAATCCATTTATTGAAGAACACTTCGATAAATAATGTATTGTAAAATATATCCGTAAGTCTAAAAGCATATGTTTGAAAGAATATTTTTCAAAGAGCTATTCGATAAGGACATTTTTCCAATATCTATTAAATAAATCTTGAACTATCTATTTGCAATTTATTAAAGATTTATCGAAGTCCTTTTTATAAGGATGATTATCGAAGAATTGCTCGATAAGATTTTAACTATTTCAAACATAATTCTTCAATAATTTATCGAAGACCTTTTTGATAAGGTGGTATAACTAGCCAACCTTAGCTTACAGAGGAGGCGATGATATGAAGAAAGTAAATAGAATAAGTAACTAAAATAAAGTGTTATTTAAAACATAAAACTTACAAGAGGAGAAGGGATAACTCTCACTACTCGGGGTTCTCTTCAATAAACTCTTTGATAAGTCAAGTCATTTTGCAAAAAGAGTTTAAAACCATACTTTATTAGATTTTGATCTTTAATCCTAAATTTGGAAACAATTGCTTTATTGTTGCATTGATTATTTATCATTACTAAAGCATGTTTTAAGATCATTTGTAGAATCAATTGAAGAAAAAGATAATAGAGCAAAAAGCATCAGATGCACATGTTAGCAATGACAGCTATATTCATTAATAGCTATCTCAACGGCTACTTTAATGCATCAACGGATTTATGAAGAACAAAGTATAAAAGAAAAGGAAGCCAACATAAGAAAGTTGAAGAAGTTAGGAGACTTAAGATGAAATGTTCACAATACACTACGATCAAATAGAATGCTAGTATCTTTTACACTCTGTTTCTCTTATTTTGGTTCAAAGCATACATATTCTTATAAGAGAGAAACTTAGATAGTGAGATTAAGTGATTATCTTTTCCACTCTATAGGGAGAGTTTATTTGCTAAAGAGGAGTTCTTGAGTGTTTGTAACCTTAAGTGTAAGGGGAGTGAAAGGGATTCTCACTTATTGTAACTGTCATATCCCAATTTTTAGACATAGAAACCCAGTATGTAGCCTAAAAGAGGCAGACTACCAGGCCCTATTGAGCAAAAGTCCCAAAAGTATATAGATGATATTTAGGGACTAAATTGCAAGTAAGTGAAAGATCAAGGACTAGATTGAAAATAGTGAAAGTCCCTAGGGGGTATAATGGTCATTTTGAAGAAAGAGAGGGACTAAACTGGAAAGTCTAAAAGTCCCAAGGTTAAAATGGTAATTATAGAAATTTGAGCTAGAAAAAGCCAACAACTACCCGGAAGCATTTTATCCCAAAATTTCATCAGTATATAGAGAAAGTTATGCTGGTTAATCTAGCATGATACAAAAATTTTATTAGAGTTCCAGATAGCTGATATTTATCTGATAGTCTAAAAGTTATCTAAACTTTTTATTAGACCTTCTAGATCTTAGATATAAATAAAAAGTTATAGGAAGGTGTGTTATGTGAAGCCAGAGGTTACGAAACTGATGGAACCCATAAAGGAATTATGTAGGAAAAGTTATTAACGTTTTAGTGAATTTTGACGGGAGTTTGTGAACGACCGATATCTAATTATGATATCACAGAAAGGCCCATGATGATGGCAAGTGAGGCCCAAGCCCATGATATCAGTTCATAAGATAAAGGGGCCAATATCTATTAATATCCAGAAAAAGGTGCAAAATGACAAAAATACCCCTATGTTATAAAATAATTAAAGAAAAAGTGAAGGGTATTTTTGTCATTTGATTAAGGTTAGACATTTAAGGAAAGTTATCTGGATAATTGACCAACGTCAGGAAATACTATGGAAATGTGTGAAAAGAAAATAATGCCCCTATAATTATTAAAGAGGTACTAAGGGCATTTTGGTAATTTTCCAAGAGATGTTTCTTATGAACTGAGCCACTAGAGTGCTTGAACTTAATTAGAGACCCAAGATGGCATTCCAAGATGTCTAAAAATGTGGCCCAATAGTTCAAATGCCTCACAGTTAGAGCACATGTTTAAATAAGAAGTTATGTCCCATAGCAACATAATGCAATGGCAAGTGGTTAGACCACAATTGGTAAGCCACAATATAGTAAGAAATATGAGAAGGAACTCTTGAGTAAGAGAGAAAATAAGTAAAGTTTTAGTAAATAATATGGACTACTGAATGTGTTTTTTAAAAATTTTTATTGAGTGAGTTATCAACAAGTGGAAGCAATTAACCTTATAACATAGTCTGTTGGTTTTAGATCTTCTAGAGATGATGATACAGAACAACGAAATCACAAAGGATTCAGGAGGGTCACAGTTAGATCCTAACATGGCTCCAGGGTCGTAGTTAGATCCTGAAAAGGCTTATGGTTGATCGCAGTTAAATCCTGAGGTCACAGTTAGACCTAGCCTAAGGAAAGTAATAAGCCATGAAGATATGAGTACAATGTAGTAAATCTCTAGAAAGATGATTACCAAGGATGAAGTGGTTAATTTAAGAAAGCTTCATGAGTTGATTAACTTATCTAAAAAAAAATATTTATAATGATTTTCCTCATATAGCCTATATTATATACAGACTGGACTTAGTTTTCCCATAAACGAAGATGGAATCCAAGTTCAAGTCTGAGTGCTAATATTCAATGTTTTGTGGAAGTATACCTGAGGAATAAAGAAGAGAACCACATATGTTTTGAATAGATAAGTTTGAGCAGATAGATCCTCCAAATGATGATAAAGAGATTAAAAAGCTAGCGAGACCCAGAGAAGAGGGTATAAGATAGAGTAAAAATAGAACACAATTCTATGAGAGAGAATATGCTAGGGCTTAGAGCTATAAGAAAAGTAACCTAGCCCTAACCCAGTAGATCGCTTAGCTAAAAGGTGTTTAGGTAAGAGTAGCCCAATGATGGGTAAACCCTTAGGAATTAATGAGAAAGGGTGTAAATGCCACAAAAGTTTGGTGTAGATACACAAAGTTATGTAAGATAGTAAGAAAAGTTAAGAAGAGCTAGAAAAGTGAAGAAAATATTATGAAATGCAAGGGACATTCTCTTTAGAGAAACTCTTCATCAAAGTATAAAGAGTCGTTTAACCCTGAAATTTTGAGGACAAAATTTCTTTTAAGGGAAGGAGAAATGTCTTATCCTGATTTTTAGATATAGAAGCCCAGTGTCGTATCCTTATTTTCAACCTCAATTATACTTAATTGGAAGTCATTTGAACTAATTACATATCCCTTTGCCTTAGAAATATGCATTTTCAAAAGATTTCTTCTCAGGTACTATTCATTTGATAATCCATAACATATACCTAACTTAGAAAATTCATAATGAAATGTAAAAAAATCAGAATGGGGTGGTTCCAATTTCTAATGAAAGCTATTTCCTTTAAATTTGAAGGAAAAAAAAAAGTAAAAATGAGGTTTCATTGTCTAAATGAAATCATTTTATTCATTGAAAAACACTGTTTATTTGGTAAATGTGGAAGTTCCAGTTTCTTTGACTTAATTTCAAAAATTCATTTCTCTTTCGTTACTTGTCTAAATGAAACTTATTACCTATGGAATTAAAGCTCAAGACATTTACTGTAAGACCATAAAATTTTATAGAAGAATTCATTCATTTACTATATGAAATTAATGGTGGAACATTACTGTCTCCAGCTACTCACTCTATCTCAATTCTAGATTTTATCTCCAAATTTAAAAAATCATAGTAAATTGAATACCTAATCATAGTAAATTGAATACCTAACCAATTGAGGCGTTCTTAGTGTCTATTTATATATATATATATATATATTAGCTATTTTCATAACAAATTTCAAGTCCAAAATTGTTGGCTAAGTCATTGTAATTATCGTCATAAGGTTACTGCCTGATATTACAAACACACTATATCATGCTAGGTATCCCATCAAGTCATCATCATAGTGCCAAGTGATCAAAATAACTTATTGTAACACCTTACTTTCATACATCTTAGGGACCAATTAGTAGCATTTAGAACCATTTACAAGACTTTGAAAGTCCAT
Organism: Leucaena leucocephala; assembly: GCA_037074615.1. Lineage (NCBI taxonomy): Eukaryota > Viridiplantae > Streptophyta > Magnoliopsida > Fabales > Fabaceae > Leucaena > Leucaena leucocephala. The sequence continues at coordinate 7,098,694 of CM073527.1, forward strand.
TAGCTAAATCTGGAATTTTTCTCCTTTACGGGTTATTGTTTATATGATAATCCAGATTTCGTGACGAACTTTGAAAAATCATAATTAATTATATAAAAATAGAAATGAAGTGGTTCAAAAAGATACGTGAATATAACATCTTGAAATTTAAGGAAAAAGTAATTTCCAGAGCAAATGATAAGCCAATTAATACAGTTTATTCACCAAACTTTACTGTTTATTTGGTCAAAAATTCTGGAAACATATTCTGGTCCCTTACTTTGGAAAATTAGTTCTCTTTGTACAGACATTGAAATAAGGCATTCTTGGTGTCAGAACGAAGCTTGGCATGTCAACTACATGTCTGCAAAATTTCATACATTTAGTACAACAGTAAGTATTTTTAAATACAGCCCAAATGTCATAGCTGAAAACTGTTTTTGTTCTAGTGCAGAATTTTAACAACTAACTTTACATACATTCTCCCCAAAACTTGACTATAACATAACCATATAAGCAAAACATATCTTCATCTAACATTCTTCCTCTCTCATGCTTGAGGTTCCTGCTGATTAGAGATATAATTTAGGGTGAGATTTATGGGGAAATATCAGTAGTAAACGGGACTAAACAATGTATGCATTAATGCTTGGTATTAGTGCTTGCTTGTGATTATGTCAACATAATGTGCATTCTTCCATGTAACATATGAAATACAATTGGCTAAAGAAATCATAGCACAGAGCTTCAACATTTACATATGAACAACATCAATCAAGCCATAACACAATCAACCATACATTCAACACATACAAGTTTAGGTAAGTTTACTACCTTGATGCTTTACTTTTTCCTTATCCTCTTTCTTGTCACCTTTCCTTGTAGTAAGGTTGTATTCTTGAATACACAATCAAATCCTAAACATCACATATTCACTCATTCATCATGATTCAACTCAATTGGCATATAAGGACATTAAACTTAATCAATTAATCCCTATCTTTCTTAATTTGTGGTTAACTGCCTTGTCCTTTGAATTAATTTGTGTCTTGACTTTACCCTACACAATTTCATCTTCTAAATCCATTTATGAGCTTATAATCATGAAATTACAGCTCCTTCATGGCCTGCTGGACAGAACCAAAAATATGGGCATAATTCTTTCAAAAATTCTCATTTTAATTCCAATGCTTCTGATACTTATTTTTCTACTTTAACCCACACAATTTTCATTTTAAAACCATTGGAAGCATCAAAATCATGAAATTCTTATCACTGTTCATGTGTATGAACAGCAACAGAGAAGGCATAAAACTTACAACTTTCAATTCTAATGCTTCCAAGGTTCCAAATCTATCCAATTCTATACAAAATCATCATATAAATTCAATGGAAGCATTAGATCATTGAAATTCATTCTTCTTGGTCCATAACTATCATATCCTGGTTTCTTCCTATCGGTATACTACAGACAAAGAAGATTCAAGGTACCAAAGTTCAAGCAAGTTAGAGATTAAAGGTAAGCAATCTCTCCTAGCTTATTTTCCTTTGATTTGGGAGCTTGCACTTAGGGTTTTCATGGGAGAAAAGTTGAGTTTTCTCTAAGGGGCTGTGCTACCCAAAAACCTTAGATGAAAGGGAAAAGAAGAAACTAAGGTTAGAAGTGTATGATTGAAGCCTAAACAAGGTAGTTAAGAGATTGGTTGTTGAATCAAGTTGATATTCTTGACTTTGCCATGGTGTGCCCTATTTGGTCTGCACTGTTCATGAGGAAGAAAATGGAATTTCAATGATTTAATGCTTCCATTGAATTTAGATGATGATTTTTTGTGGGATTGGAAAGGTTTTGAACTTTGAAAGTATTGAAATTCCAAGGTTGTAGTTTTTGAAACCCTTACCTGTACTGTTCACACGCATGAACAGTGATTGAAATTTCATGATTTTGATGCTTCCAATGGTTTTAAAATGAAAAATTGTGTGGGATAAAGTAGAGAAACAAGTATGGGAAGCATTGGAATCAAAATGAGAATTTTTGAAAGAATTGAGTGCAGTTTCGGTTCTATACAGCATGTGATGAAGGAGCTGGAATTTCATGATTCTAAGCTCATAAATGGATTCAAAAGGTGAAATTGTGTAGGGTAAAGTCAAGACATCAATTGATTTAAAGGCCAAGTCCATTAGTTAAGATTAAGGAAAGTTAATGGGCTTAATGTTCAAGAAGAAGTTATGTTAGTTAAAGTGAGTTTAATGCTCAAGGAAGTTAGATTGTGATGAATGAATGATTATGTGATGTTAGAAATTGATTGGTATGCTCCAAGAGAGGCAGACACATGTTTAAGAAAAGTGAGAAGAAAGAAGCAAGATAAGGAGAAAGAAAGTTAATTGCTCAAGGTAGTAAACTTATCATAAACATGTACGCATTAAATGTTATGCTTGATTATGCTATGGCTTTGGTGAATTGTGTTGCAAATGTGTTTATGTATGAAGCTCTATTTCTATGATTGCTTTGGCCAATTGTATTTCATATGTTACATGGAAGCATGCACATTACACAATGATAACACTTTTACAAGCAAGCACAAGTAGTTACATTAATGCATTCATTGTTTAGTAATGTTTGCTACTGAGATTTCCCTAGAAATCTCATCCCTTTCCATGTAATCCCAATCCTATAGGTTTATGAATGATGAAAGAGGATTGAAGAAGCATGAAGAAAAGATAGGGATTGAATAGTATATGTGTTATGTGAAGATTTGTTAAATGTATTATTGTTATATGACCAATATGAGCAGTGAGGGTCATGATGTAATAAAAAATAATAAATGATGGAATAAATCTATGAAATTTTACAGAAAGTTAGTTGACATGCCAATCTTCATTTTTACATCAAGAACGTTTTATTTGGATGTATGTACAAAGAGAACTGATTTTCCAAATTAAGGGACCAGAATCTGTTTCCAGGATTTTTGACCAAATGAACAGTAAACTTTGGCAAATAAACTGTATCAGTTAGCTGATCATTTGGTCTGGAAATTATTTTTTCCTTAAAGTTCAAGATGTTATATTTACTTAGATTTTTGAACCACTTCATTTCAATTTTTCTAGAATTAATTATTATTTTTTTAAGTTCGTTGCGTAATGTGGAATACCATATGAACAGTAACTCGAGAAAGAGTAAAATTCTAGATTTGGCTAAGGGACTTCCAAGGTCTTGTAAGTGGTTCTAAATGCTATTGAATGGTCCCTAAAACATATGAAAGTAAGGATATTACAAGAACAGACCTAGGCTAAATATCTCCATCAATGACAAAGTCAAGAGCACAACTTAATTAAACAACCAATCATCAAAACAACTTATCTAAACCTTAATCACCTAGTTCTACCTTTATTTTCTTCTTCCTCATTTAACTTAAAATTTGGACAGCAAGCATACTCTAGGTTTAATGGAATTTCCAACTACTAAAACCTAGGTTTTACCCTTCCAAAACACATCTAAATAAACTAGGAAGAATCACATACCTTATGCCTTGACTACCTTGATCTCTAAGTGCCTTGAATTGTCTTTATCTTGGTTAAGTTTTCAAATGACAAGAGTTTCTCCAATGTAACCAAGGGTGCACGTTTTTGTGAAGAATGGGAAGGGTATTTATAGCCAAAATTTTGGCACCTTGGGTCCATAATGTCCTCACTTTTCCTAATTATTACAATGGCTTAATCCTAAATTTGATTGGTTAGCTTTTTGGATTAATTAACCTTAATCATCATTAGGTTAATTATTATATTATTTTATTATATTTTAACACATGTTATAATCTTCCTTTCCTCTTCTTGCTGCCATGTGTAAAGCTTGTGGGTCCCACAAGGACACCTCACATGCTTCTTGGACTTTAATTATTTATCTTTTAAAAATACAAAAAATATTCTAAAAATTCTTTTCACCACATAACAATTCCTTGGGCTTATTAGGCTTGCATAAAATGTCCTATTGGACCTCTTTTAAGTCCAATAGCTACTTGGCACAAATCCCAAGGCACTTTCCTTATACCGATATTCTTAAATCACCCTGATTTTTAGGATAAATGCTAGACACCTCTTTTAATGGTTCTAACATTTTTAGAAATTCATTCTAATATAAAATGAATTTCCTACAAAATTTCATAATTTTCTGAGACCCAGAAGGCTTGATAAAAATTCTCCACATTTCCTTTAACCCTTTATCGGTATCCGATTTCACTGTAAATTTCATAATTAATTCTACAGGACTCCTTTTTGACTTCTGTCTGTTTCATAAATTGTTATTACCATCCCAAACTTTTCATAACCTCTTTCCTCTATCAATCTTATACATATAGGAAAAATTTGGGATGTTACACTTATTACACAAGTTCAACCATCTATATTTACCCTTTTTCCTTTAGATGTTCCAGCACCTATAACATGGTTATGCATATGGAAAGAATGAGATTTCATGGAAATCTCAAGAACAAGTCATACAAACTATAATACCATGCATGATTAACTAGATGATTAACATGTCATCATAAGATAGGAGCTACTTCATAATAATACATAAGCAAACTCTAATATGCATATTGTCATGACATTAGTTGCAAGGAATTGCAAGCATTCATACTTCATCATCAACATGATGGCACAATCTTAAGCTCAACCAAACATCATAACTAACAGGCAAGCATACAATCAAACAAACATGAAACTATAATTAGGTATTCTTGCTACCTCTTAAGGTATCCTTGTCACACTCTTGTTGAAATGGTCTTCTTCCCACACAAATGTCAAAACCTAGCCATTACAAGTAACATCAAGTTACAACTCAACTTTAAAACAATTTCAAGACTAGGTTCTTACTAACTTCCATTCTTTTTCCGTTTTAGGTTCCATACTTCCATCTTTCTAAAATAAATTCTCATGGTTCATCTCCACATAATTTTTTCATGTAGAATCCAAATATGAAACCAGAATTTCCAAAATCAAAACACATCCTTGGTTGCTGTATAGAACTGAAAAACATAAACTATTTTCCAAAAATTCACGTTTTGATTCCAATGCTCTTGTTTCTCGACTTTATCCCCACACAATTTGCCATTTTAAACTCATTGGAAGCATCAAAATCATCAAATTCCAACATATGAATAGTGATTCATATAGTGGCAGGCAAGAGTACAAAACCCTAATTACATGCATACATGAATTTCCAAGCCTATACCACTTGATTCTAGCTTATTTAAACTTGTCTAAACTATCCATAACATAAAACTCATATTCTTATCACATATGGACAGCACTTCTAGTAGCACCATAAAGGGAAATATGTCACCAAAACCTCTTAAAACTAAGAGCCAACTTACTAGATTAAAGTCCCAAAACCAAGGAACTAGTTACCTTAGTTGTTGCTCCAAGTTGTATGCTTCTTTCTTGCTTCAAAGAAAATTTTGGTAGAGGTTCCCTAAGGTGCTCAAGATACCAACCCAAGTCTGATTTGGTGGGGTATTTATAGGAAAAATTGGGTGGAAATGGAAGGCCAAGATTAGTTTGGTTACTATTTGATATAATGGTCCATAATTCATCTTACAACAAGCTTTCCCTAGAAGCCTTATAATGACACCATGCATGACCTCATTTTGGGTTGTGTTTGGCTAAAACAGGTAGAAATACTGATAGAAAAAATTATAGTCCAATCCGGTACCGATCTGAGCAATTTCACAAAAACCAGACTGTTTTATATTCCTAATTTTTATAATATTCCAGAATATGTATTCTGTCATGAAAACCAGTGTCTCAGTTTTTTCTACTAGTGACATTGTTAGACTGAGTATTTATCTGCTAAATATCCCTTGGAAAATGATCAGCATACCCTTGTTGCACTTTCTTGCACTATATTAACCTTAAAGGTATAATTGTCATTTCACACATCTTTATACTTTATCAAAGTATATGCTGGCTCTAATTAATCCCCCTGTACTTTCTTGGATATTTTTTACCTATTAGAATAACCAAAATGCCCTCCATCCACCTCTAGTACAATCTAGCTACATAGGGACATTTTCATAATTTCACACCTTTCTAGGGTTGCTTTAGACTCTGGGCCACTTAACTGACCAACCACCTCACTAGGCCTCTGGGATGCCATTTTGGGCCTTGATATAGGTCTATTACCTTTATGGCACAAATCCCAATAAATCTCTCCTGAAGGTATTTATTAGGTATTTTATTACACTTTAAATTCCCGTAAGAATTCTACAGGATTCCTTTTATGTCTCTGTTAATTTTATAAATTCTCATATTAAATATAGGAATATACTGTAAAGTTTTATCTGATTATGAGGTCCAAAAATACTGTAATAGTTCTTCCTGACTTCAAGAATTCATATCAATTAATTGGGACCTCAAATAAAAAATCTGTATTACGTTAACTGATCAGAATAATTTTGTCTATCTACTGGTAAAATTTGAGACTAAACTGCTTCCAAGCAGTTTTTAGACTTTTCCAGTTCAACTTTCTCCTAATTACATTTTTGTCCCTAAACTTTTGGTAAATTATATTTAAGTCCTAAAACTTTTGATAATTACACATTTTGGCCTAACTTTTGTCTCTACTTTTACTTTTGGCTTTAAACCTTTTCTAATTTTTATTTAGGTCCTTAAACTTTCCTTAGTTACCAGTTCCTCTCTTTCCTTCCTCAATATGATACAATTTACCTCAAGAATCTCATGTCTATTATATATAAACTATACATATACATCAGATAAAAAAATTGGGGATATGACATTTCTCTCCTACTTAAAATAAATTTCGTCTTCAAAATTTACATTACATATATATACTAAGGAAATAACTCAAGATATCACTCTTTCATTCTTTCCTCTGCTTCCCATGTAGCTTCATTCTCAGTTAATCCTTTCCAAACCACCTTAACTAAAGAGATTTGTTTATTTCTCAACTGCTTGACCTTTTGATCCATAATTCGTACTGGTCCAACTTCGTAGGTTAGGTCATCTCGTAGTGCAACATCATCTTGCTGAATCACATGTGATGGGTCTAGAACATACTTCTTCAACTAGGAAACATGAAATACATCATGTATCTTACTGAGATTTGGAGGAAGTACTAGCTTGTAAGCCACTGATCCTATTCTTGTGAGGATCTGAAATGACCCAATGTATCTAAGATGTAACTTCTTCACCTTGATTGATTGTCTGGCTCCTATTGTTGGAGTTAACTTAAGAAACACATATTATCCTTCTTCAAACTCCAATAGCTTCCTTCTGACAACAACATAACTTTTATGTCTGCTTTGAGCCATCAGTAATCTTTTTCTAATCTTATCAATCTGTGCTACTATTTGATCTACTATATCAAGACCAAATATCCTTCTTTCGCTCAGCTCTAACTAGCATAAGGGAGATCTACACTTATGTCCATAAAAGTTCTTCAAATGGGGCGATATGAATACTAGCCTGATAACTATTGTTATAGGCAAATTCTATTAATGGCATATGAACATCCCAACTCCCTTTGAAATCCAAAACATAGGCTCTCAACAAATCCTATAGTGTTTAAATTGTCCTCTCACACTGACCATCTGTTTGAGGATGATAAGCTATACTAAATATGAGAGTAGTGTCCATTTCTTTATGTAAAGTTGCTAAATATTATATGTAAATCGAGGATCTCTATCAGATACAATACTACTTGGGACACCATACAATCTACCAATTTCTTTTACATACAACTTCTCCAGTTTCTTAAGAGAATATTTGTTATTGATTTCCAGGAAATAAACTGACTTTATCAATCTATCAATTACTACCCATATAGCATCATGCTTAGTAGGAGTCATGGGCAGTCCTTCTACAAAATCCATGGCAATACTATCCCATTTTCACTCAGGTATATCTAGTGGTTGTAGTTTTCCTACTGGCCTTTGGCACTCAACTTTTACTTTCTGACATGTCAGGCATTTTGATACATAATCCATAACATCCCTCTCAAATCCAGGCTACCAAAATAAACTTTTAACATCATGATACATCTTAGTCATACCTGGATGTACTGTATATCAACTTTTATGTGCTTCATCTAAAATCTTCTCTTTTAATCCCATTACATTTGGAATTTATGGTCTTCCCCTAAACTGTAGTAATCCATCTTGGAATTTATGGTCTTCCCCTAAACTGTAGTAATCCATCTTGAGAGATATCAAAATTTTTAGTTTCCCCTCTCTCCAGTTTGTCCTTAAAAATTGCTGCGAGCTTATCATACTTTTGAACTTCTTTTATCTCATCTTCAATGAAAGCTTTAACCTGTACTCCTCCATAAGGATTTTCTACTATCTGCATCTGGTACAAAGGACTCCAATCTCTAACATCTTCTATTAATTTTAACTCTTTGATCATTAGACTTGCCACCTATACCACTTTTCTACTTAGGGCATCAGCTACAACATTTACTTTTCCTAGATGGTACTTAATCTAGAATTCATAATCCTTTAAAAATTCCATCCATCTCTGTTGTCTCATATTCAATTCTTTTTTATCTTGCATATACTTTAGGCTTTTGTGGTCATAGTATAATTCTATGGTAGCTCCATACAGATAATATCTCCAGATCTTGAGAGCATAAACTATTGTTGTAAGCTCTAGATCATGAGTGGGTTAATTTTCTTCATGTGGCTTTAACTGGTAAGAAGCATAGGCTACTACTTCACCCTACTCATTAATACACATCCCAACCCCTGCTTGCTAGCATCAGTATAGACTACACAGGTCTGAGTTGGGTATGGAATAATTAGCACAGGAGTCATGGTTAATCTTTTCTTTAATTCTTCAAAGTTAGCTTCGCACTTCTTATCCCACTTAAACTGCTAGTTCTTTCTGGTCAACTTGGTTAACGGCAAAGTAATTTGAGAAAAGTCCTTAATAAATCTTCTATAATACCCTACTAAGCCTAGAAAACTTCTAATCTCTGTCACTGTCTTTGGCTATTCCCAGATTGATATTGCTTTAACTTTTCTAGGATATACAGCTACCCCTTCATGGGATATGACATGACCGAGAAATTTGACTTCTTGAAGCCAAAACTCAAATTTACTAAGCTTAGCATAGAGTTGTTTTTCTTTAAGAGTACTAAGAACAATTCTCAAATGCTTTTCATTCTCTTTTACAGATTTATAGTACACCAGAATATCATCAATAAAGACAATAGTAAATTGATTTAGGTAGGGCCTGAAGATTCTGTTCATGTAATTGTAAGTGCATTCGTCAACCCAAACGGCATTACTAGAAATTCAAAATGACCATAACGAGTCCTAAAATTAGTCTTTGAAATGTTATCTGCTTTGATCCTAAGTTGGTGGAATACTGATCTCAAATCAATCTTAAAGAATAAACTTGCTCTATCCAATTGGTCTAACAAATCATCAATTTGAGGAAGAGGGTACTTATTTTTAACAGTGATCTTATTCAATTCCCTATAATCAATACATAGCCTTAGACTACCATCCTTCTTCTTAACAAAAACACTAGAGCACCGCAAGGCAAAACACTAGGTTAGATGAAACCCTTCTCTAAAAGCTCCTCAATCTGTTTCTTTAATTCAATTATCTCATTGGGAGCCATGCCATATGGGGCTTTAGATGCTAGTCCAATTTGAGGTACAATGTCAATTGCAAACTCTGCTTATCGTTCAGGGGGTAATCCTTAAATCTCGTTTGGAAAAACTTTGGGAAATTCCTTAACTACTGGAATGGTCTCAATCCCTTCTTATACTTCTATTTAAACATAAAAGAAGATCATATACCCTTGACATCCTTTTTGCAAATATTTATCTGCCTGAGCCTCTATTATAAAATTCAGTCTCACTTCTAAATTCATATATGTGGCTTTTGGATAAAGAACTAGGGTATTGTTCTTACAGTCCAGCATCACATTATTGGCAGATAACTAATTCAATCCAATTATGATATCGATCTCATGGAAGGGTATACATATTAGGTCAGGAGTAGTGCAACAATGTTTATACTGAATAACACTATTTAGGCAAATATCAGATGTAACTACTCTAGCATTTGTAGGGGTTGTCACACATATGGAATAATGCAGCTTGCTAATCGTAAGGCCTAAACATTCAGCACATTCATAGAAAACAAAGGAATGACTTGCACCTGAATCAAATATAGCAATCACAGAGTGATTATTGAGATAGATTGTACCTTGTATCATCTCGGGTGACTTTTGAGCATTTTCCCTTGTAAGTGCAAACACTCTACCTTGAGTCCATGGCATTTGATCATTCACTGCTTAAGGACAATTCTTAGAAAAATATCTAGGTTTGCCATATGTATAATGGGCATTTTGTCCCATCAAACATAGCCCATCACCATGATTCTTTCCACACTTGTCACTCACTCAGAACCTTGAGTCCCTATTACCTGTATTGCCTTGAAAGTTTCCTCGAGTAGGCCTTCTGTTCTACCACTGCCTCTTCCTCTTCTTATAATAGCCGCTACCACTAGCCATATCTCAATTTTGAATGGTCCTTTCAGGAATAACATTCCCTTTGCTTACTGGTTTAAATAATATTCGATGATTTAGACTATTTTCAATTATTTGACATGCCTCCACTGCTTTATTGAATTGGTTATATTGCTGAGGAGTCATCTTCTCTTTCAAGGTATCATTCAATCCCCTAATCATTCTTTCTATCCTCAATTTTACTATCTGAGGTGTATGTACAGTTTATATGTAATGGACATGATACTCTTGGAATAAACTGTATCAGATTGAGGAAGGAAAGAAATTGATTATTAACTAAGGAAAGTTCAAGGACTTAAACATAAATTAGAAAAGGTTGGAGGCAAAAGTTAAAGTAGAAATAAAAGTTAGGCCAAAAGTGGTAATTATCAAAAGTTTAGGGACCTATATATAATTAAGTAAAAAGTTAGGGACCTAAATGTAATTATGAGAAAGTTGAAATGAAAAAGGCTAAAAATACCCGAAATGATACTAGACTCAAATTTTACCAGTAAATAGACAAAATTATTTTGGTCAATTTAATATAACACAGAATTTTGATTTGAGGTCCCGAATAATTTATATAAATTCTTGAAGTCAGAAGGAATTATTATAGTATTTTTTAGACCTTAGAATTAGATGAAACCTTACAGTAAATTCCTATATTTAATATAAGAATTTATAAAATTGACAGAGTTAGAAAAGAAATCCTATAGAATTCTTACGGGAATTTACAGTGGAATAAAGTACTTGATAAATATGGTCTAGAGAGATTTAGGGGATTTATCCCAAAAAGGTAATGAGCCCATACAAAGGCCCAAATGGCACCACCATAGGCCTAATAAGGTGATTGGATAGTTAAGTAGGCCAGAGTCCAGAATAACCTGGAAAAGTATGAAATTAAGAAAATGTCCCTCTATAGTCATATTGTACCAGTGATAGATAGAAGGCATTTTGGTCATTCTGGATAGGCTAGAAGCATCCCATATATATAAATATGATTAGTTAGAGCCAGTATATTCTCTGAGGTAGTACAAAGATGGGTAAAATGATAATTATGCCCTTATGATTAATATAGTGCAAGAAAGGACACTAAGGGTATTTTGGTCATTTCCCAAGGAATGGATGGAAGATAAATACTCAGTCTAACAATGTTAATGGTATGAGAAAAGTAGACACTAGTTTCTAAGATAGAATACATATCTTGAAATATTATAAAAATTAGGAACAGAAAATAGTTTGGTATTTGTGAAACTACTCTAATCGGTACCATACTAGACTAAGGCAAGCTTGTTTCAAGAATGAATATGGATCATTAGATCAAATAGTAACCAAATCAATCTTGGCCATCCATTTTCACCCAAATTTATCTATAAATGCCCCCTTATTTCAGATTGGATTCGGCAGCTTTGGGAACCTTAGGGAAACTCTTGCAGAATTTATATTGAACTAAGAAAGAAGCACACAATTTGAAGCAACAAGCAAGGTAATTATCTCCTTTGTTCTTGAGCTCTATTCTAGCAAGTTAGCTCTTGGTTTCAAGGGATTGGTGTGGCCTTTTTCCCTTGAGGTTGCTGCTGCAAGTGCTGTCCACATGTGATAAGAATATGAGTTTTATGTTATGGTTAGTTTAAATAAGCTTAAACAAGCTAGAATCAAGTGGTATAAGCTTAGAAATTCAAGCATGCATGTAGTTAGAAGTTTGTGTTCATGCTGTTACTGTACATGACACTATTCATATGTTGGAATTTCATGATTTTGATGCTTCAAGTGGGTTTAAAATGTAAAATTGTGTGGGGATAAAGTAGGAGAACGAGTATTAGAAGCATTGGAATCAAAATGTGAATTTTGGAAAACAAGGGACTTCACTTCGGTCAAGAACAATAGCTTGTGATGTGTTTTCATTTTGGAAATTCTAGTTTCATATTTGGATTCCACATAAAAGTTTATGTGGAAATGAACCATGAGAGTTTATTTTGGAAAGATGGAAGTATGAAACATAAAATAGAGAATTAATGGAAGTTAGTGAAAACCTAGTCTTGGAATTGTTTTCAAGTTGAGTTGTAACTTGCTATTACTTTGTAATGGCTAGGTTTTGACATTTTTGAAGGAAGGCAATCATTGCAAGAAGACTTTGACAAGGATAGCTAAGAGTTAGCAAGAATACCTAACTCTATATTCATTGTATATTTGCTTGTTGATTATGGTGTTTGATTGAGCTTTAAATTATGCCATCAAGTTGATGATGAAGTATGAAGGATTGCAACTCCTTGCAACTAATGTAATGACAATATGCATGTTAGATTTTGCTTATGTACCATTATGAAGTAGCTCCCATCTTATGATAACATGTTAAGCATCCAATTAATCATGCATGATATTATAGTTTGTGTGAGCAGCTATTGGGATTTCCATGAAATCTCATTCTTTCCATATGCATAACCATGTCATAGGTGCTGGAACATCACAAGGAAAAAGGGTAAACATAGATGGATGAATTTGTATTATAAGTTATATTGGTTACTTGACACTATGGAAGGATGTGATGATGTGCATAGTGAATGATCATGTAGTAGTATTCTGAGGCTGTGACATTTTGACAATGATTATGATGCCTTAATCAATGAGTTTAAACTTGAAATTTGGTATGATAATAGCTAAGATATAGAGATTTAAATGGATACCAAGAATGCCTCAATTGGTTAAGTATTCTATTTGTTATGATTTTTCTAAGTTGGAGTTAAAATATGGAATAGAGATAAAGTAAGCAACCGGAGGCAGTAATGTTCTGATGTTAATTTTGTATAGTAAATTAATGAGTTTTTCCATTTTGTGAGCTTAAGGAGCACGTCTGGAGCTTTAAATCCATAGGTAACATGGTTCATTTGGACAAGTAATGAAAGAGAAATGAATTTTTGAAGTTAAGGCAAAGAAACGGGAACTCCCAGATTTTCCAAATGTATTTTTCAATGAATAAACTGATTTCATTGGGACAATGAAACTTTAGTTTTATATTTTTCCTTCAAATTTTAATGAAATAGCTTTCATTAGAAATTGGAACCACCCTATTTCAATTTTTTTACATTTAATTATGAATTTTCAAATTGTGGTACATATTCTTAAATTAGCAAATGAACAGTTGCATGAACAGTACCAGAGAGCAATTCTCTTAAAAATGCTTGTTTCTAAGGCAAATGTTTATGTAATTGGTTCAAATAACTTCCAACTAAGTATAATTGAGGTTAAAAATAAGGATATGACACTGTCATCCAACGTTCATCGTCCACTTGTCGAAGATAGGTGGAGTATTCAGAAAGACAAATAAACTTAGCTAGGTATTCATCAAAGGACTCATTCTCTCCTTGCCTCAGTACAAGGAATTCAGCTTCTAACTCATCACGTACTGACTGAGGAAAATACTTCTCATGGAATTGCTCAAGAAACACTTCCCACGTAATAGGAACATTTCTAGCTTGTAGCAGTAGTTAAGTGTTCTTCCACTATCGGTCTGCATCCTTTTCCAACTGATAAATTACGATATGGGCTTTACTTTCAAATGGACAATTGAGCACTTTAAAGATCTTCTCTAACCAACTAATCCAATCCTTCACCCTTTGAACATCAAATGTCCCCTCAAATGATGGAGGACTGTACTTACAAAACTTTGTCATCCATTGCTGAATACTAGTGGAATCAACCACCTGTCCAGTATGCCTAGGTGGTTTTGCCAACTACTTCCGTTACATCCTTATTTTTAACCTCAATTATACTCCATTAGAAGTGATTGGAACCAATTACATGATCATTTGCTTTGAAAATATCCATTTTCAAAAGATTTGCTCTTGGGTACTGTTCACTGTTACTATTCATTTTGTAATTCCAGAACATGTACCCTACTTTTGAAAATTCATAATTAACTGTAGAAAAATTGAAATACTGTGGTTCCAATTTCTAATGATTTCATAAATATTTGAGGAAAAAATATGAAATTGAGGTTATATTGTTCACACGAAATCAGTTTATTGGTTAAAAATCACTATTCATTTGGTAAAATCTGGAAGTTCCAGTTTCTTTGCCTTAACTTTAAAAATTCATTTCTCTTTGGTTACTTATCCAAATGAACTGTATTACATATGAAACTAAAGACCTAGACGTCCTCTCTATGGTCACCAAATTTCATAGAAAAATTCGTTCATTTGATACATAAAATCATTGCGTGAACGTCACTGCCTCTTAGCACTCATTTTATCTCAATTCCAGGTCTTACTGCCCACTTTGGAAAATCATAATAATTCGGATACTTATCCAAATGAGGTGTTCTTGGTGTCCATTTAAATATATGTATCTTAAATTTAATCATACCAAGTTTCAGACTAAAACTCGTTGATTTAGTCATCATAAAGATCATCACATCACCACAGCCTCAAAACAGAATTACAGAATCATACACTATTCAACCATACATGCTATCATATGCTTCCATACAGTCAAATATCTCATGTGACCTATTATACAACCTCATTCATCCATATTTAACCTTTTTCCATGTGAATTTCCAACACCTATAACAAGATTATGCATATGGAAGGAATGAGATTTCATAGAAATCTGAATAGCAAGTTACATAAACTATAATATCATGCATGAATAATTGAATGCTTAACATGTTATAATGTGATGGGAGCTACTTCATAATGGTACATAAGCAAACTCTAACATGCATAGTGTCATGACATAACTTGCAAGGAGATGCAATCATTCATACTTTATCGTATCATGATGACATAAGCTCAAGCTCAACCAAACACCATAATTAACAAGCAAGCAAACAAATTAAACAAACATGAGTTATAGTTAGGTATCCTTGCTACCTCTTAGCTATCTTGGTCAAGACCTTCTTGAAGTGCTTTCCTTTCTTCACAAATGTCAAAACCTAGCCATTATAACATAATATCAAGTTACAACTCAACTTGAAACCAAATCCAAGACTAAGTTTTCACTAGCTCCCTTTCATTCTCTACTTTATGTTTCTTACTTCCATCTTTCCAAAATAAATTCCCATGGTTCATTTCCACATAATTTTTCATGTAGAATCCAAATATGAAATCATAATTTCCAAAATCAAAACCCTTCAGTTGCTATAGTACCAAACCGAACTGAAGGTCCCTTTTTCCCAAAAATTCACATTTTGATTCCAATGCTTCCAATACTTATTCTACTACTTTATCCCCACACAATTTTCCATTTTAAACTCATTGGAAGCATCAAAATCATGAAATTCCATTGTATGAACAGTACCAGCAAGAACACAAAACCCTAAATCCAAACATACTTGAATTCTCAAGTTTATACCACTTGATTCTAGCTTGTTCAAGCTTGTCTAAACTATCCATAACATAAAACTCATATTTTAACCATATATGAGCAGCACTTCCAGAAGCAACCATAAGGGAAATATAGCATGAAAATCCCCTAAAACCATGAGCTAACTTGCTAGAACAAAGCTCAAGATCAAGGGAGATGATTACCTTGCTTCTTGCTTCAAGTTGTGTGCTTCTTGCTTGGTTGAGTGAAACTTTTGCACGAGTTTCCCTATGGTTCTCAAGGTCACGGTTTTGGGCAGAATTAGGGGGTATTTATAGCAAAAATCCAAGAAAACTGAATGGCCAAGATTGATTTGGTTACTATTTGATCTAAAGGCCCACATTTAATCTTGGATTTTACTTTTTTATAAAAGAATAATTATGACATCATGTGGGACAGCTCATGGGATACCTAAGAGGGTTAGGTGGCGTGCTTCCCATGTAAAGAAGGTTCTGGAAAAATTCCAGTCCAATCCGATACTGATCGGAGTAGTTTCACAACAACCGGACTGTTTCCTGTTCCCACTTTTTTTATAATATACCAAGATATGTATTATGTCCTAGAAATCAATATCTAGGCTTCTTATACCATTGAAAATGATATACTAAATATTTATCTGCCATCCATCCCTTGGGAAATGGCCAAAATACCCTTGGTGTCCTTTCTTACACCATATTGACCCTAAGGACATAATCGTCATTTTACCCCTCTTTATATTACCTCAGGGTGTATCTAGGCTCAAATAATCATATTTATACCATGTGCCACATTTTCAGCCTATCCCAGGTGACTAAAATTCCCTTCATCCATCTCTGGTACAATGTGGGCATCCAGGGGTATTTTCATAATTTTAAACTTTTTCTGTACATTGGCCCCTTCTACTGATGGACTGGTACCCTGGGTTTTGGGCCCTTCTTGGTGTCATCATGGACCTATATATGGGGTCATCTGATCTCATTCTATCTAGGCTTACATACCGATAAGTTCCATTATCGGATCACCAGTGTTATCAAACTCCCGTCAAAATTCACTAATATGTGAATAACTTTTTATACAGAACTTCTTCCGGAGTTCTGTCAGATCCAAGACATCTGACACTGTAGGGTATACTTTCTTGTAATTTTCTCACTTATATCTGAAGTCCATGAAATTTGATAAAATTTCATATAACTTTTAGACTATCAGATAAATCTGCTGTCTGGAGCTCCAATAAAATTTATGTATCATGTCAAATTAACCAGCGTAACTTCCTCTATTTATTGATGGAATATGGGACTGAAAAACTTCTGGGCAGTTATAACCCTTTCCGGGCTGATCTTTCTCTAATTACTATTTTGCCCTTGAACTTTTTACTTAATTACATTTAAGTCCCTTAACTTTTAGAAATTACCACTTTTGGCCCAAATCTTGTTTCTACTTTGACTTTTTGCCTTTAACCTTTTATACTTTTCGTTTTAGTCCTTCTCTTTCTTCAAGACTTATCTAACATTTATTATTTCTTTTGATCTTCAGCATAATCCTTTCCAAACCTCTTTCCACTATCAGTATTATACAGATAGGAAAAATTTAGGATATGACAACTGTACCATCTATGGTTTTGTATTGGCTATGCCTACAGACTCTAGATGCCTTAAATTTCCTACAGCCTCTGCTACTATTGCTACTATAGAAGTATCTCTCTCCTGGTCACTTCGTGCTTGAGTTGCTCGCATCTCCTTAGTCATCTATTGTTACTGTTCTAAATGTTCTAGAATTAGCTGATTAATATCCCCAGGGTTTTGTGGTTCTCCTAAGGAAACATTCCTTCTTGTTCATACCATTTTATTTTACTATCTAAATATGAGAGGAATATAATAATTAACATAATTTATATTTCATCCAAAATATTGTATACAACAAGTTTAGTAACATCACACATATCTCTTATACATAACTTAAGTACATAGACAGCATCAACATTCATAAGTACATAGACAACATTATCATTTATAAGTACAAATATTAAACTACACTTTCTTATAAGTGATCCTGATGAACTGTTCTACCTAGTACTGGTAATACGGGCCAGCCCGCGGGTTGCGGGCCAGCCCGCCGCAGCCCGCGGGCCAGGAGGGGGCGGGCCTTGCGGCCCGCATAAAAA
The DNA here is from genome assembly GCA_037074615.1 of Leucaena leucocephala. Taxonomy (NCBI): domain Eukaryota; kingdom Viridiplantae; phylum Streptophyta; class Magnoliopsida; order Fabales; family Fabaceae; genus Leucaena; species Leucaena leucocephala. Next base: position 7,116,710 of record CM073527.1, read on the forward strand.
CGGGCTGGCATTTCGCCAGCCCGAGCCCGCCACCTAAAGGGGCGGGCTGGCCCGCCAGCCCGCCACCTTTTATCTAAAAAAAATAAATAATAAATAGTACAAATCTACAATTACAATAATCCATAACAATATAAATTAATGTTGACAACATAATATTAATTCATCACAAAATCATTGAAGTATCAAGACAAATAGAACAATAACCGTAAACCGTCTTTGTTAGTCCGTAATATTTGGAGTAATATTTGAAGCAATATCTGAAACTGTAACAGTATCATCAGCACTACAATAAGTAGCTTCCTCTTCCTTTGTCTCATCTGCCACATAACACATGACACAATATTTTAAAAAAGAGTTAATATATAAATAAAAAATATAAAATGAGAAAAAAATATGTAATTAAATTATCACCCCATGAATAACCCAGCATCCAATTGCGAGCGCAAATAATAGCTTCAACATTCTCTGGAAGAAGACAACTCCGGTACTTTGTAAGAACTCGTGAACCAATACTAAAAGCGGATTCACTTGCAACGGTAGTGATTGGAATAGATAGTATGTCACATGCCATCTTTGAAAGATAAGGAAATCGAGCCGCATTAGTCATCCAGTAACTCAACAAATTAAATTTGACAGATATTCTAGGATCAAGTGTTGGTTCTTCCAAATAAAGGTCTAGTTCAGACTTTTCAAACACCTCAGTATCTTTATTCTTCGCTTCAAAAAAATCCTGCATCATATAAATTAAATGTTAACATCGATAACATGATAATTATATAAATTAAGAACCAAAATTAAATAAATATCTCAAACTTACTTCAAAAGCATCTAAATAGTTGTTTTCATCATATGTAGAGGACTCAACACCACTTTGTGGGAAATACATTGTTGGTGCCATATTGACATTAGAGCTTGATTCACCTCTAACAAAAGGAACTGAAGATGATGAAGATGATCCTACGCTTTTATATTCATTGAACACATAGTATAACTTTCTCCTAATGTGTTCAATCTTCTCTTCATAATTTATGGGATCAAGTTTTACGTAAGAGAACTTTACAACATCAAATTTCATCCGTGGGTCAAGAATATTTGCCAATGCAAGAATGACACTACAATCACCCCAGTATTTATCAAACTTGCGAAGCATCCTCTCAGCCATATCTTGAATCAAAAGATCATCACTTTCCACATGCTGTTTCAGTAGTGTCTCAATTTTGGAGATTTGCATGAAATACATGTTAGCAGTTGGATAAGATGACCCAGAAATTAGATTTGTAATCACTGCAAATGGCTTCAAGAATGCGCACATCACTTCTGCTCTAGTCCACTCTTCAGGTAATGGGCAATGTCTATAATTGCTGTCATGTAAAGATAAGTTTACAAAAGCACGACGATATTTGATTGCACTTTGGAGCATTGCATGTGTTGAATTCCATCTAGTAGGGACATCTAATCTCAACCCTATTGAACTATCAATGCCTCCAACTTGTTGAACGCACTTCTTAAAGTTTGTCAACCTCGAATCAGAGTGTCTCACGTATGTAATACTGCTCCTAATCTTTTGCACAGCAGAACTCGCTACTGTCAACCCCTCCTGCACTATAAGATTTAAGATATGGGCACAACATCTCACATGGAAGAACTCTCCATTACATAGCAAACCATTACATAAATTCAATCTATCTCTCAGCAAAGTTTGCATATTGTCATTTGCTGAAGCATTATCCAATGTAATAGAAAATATTTTTCTTTCAATACCCCAGTCTGTAATGATATCATGTGCCTTATTTGACAATTCAATACCAGAGTGTGGAGGCTTCATCCTAGCAAATGCTAGTATCTTGCTATTGAGATTCCATTTCTCATCAATAAAGTGTGCAGTCAAACAAAGATATCCTTCAGTAGCCAAAGAAGTCCAACAATCTGCAGTTAAACATACTCTACCAGGACTCCTCGCTAACTGACTTTTTAAATTTTCTTTTGCTTTAAGATAGAAATTCATAACATCAACCGTTACAGTTTTTCTAGTAATTGGCCTATAGTCAGGATTTAAATATGAACACAAATCTCTAACTGCCTCCCACTCAACAAAAGAATATGGAACATCATGTCTGATGATACAATAAGCTAGCAAATCCCGAACTTTGTTCTGATCAAGTTTTCTAACTCTAACATTTCCCGCATGGTCTAACATCATGGCACCCACATCTTTATATTTAGGGATTGCTGCACAAATATTTATATGACGTCGAAGATGTGAAGTCCCATAATCCTTACCTCCAACACTATATGTTTTTTTACACCCTATACATTCAGCCTTTTCTTTTCCATCTACTTTACCGATTTTAGTAAAGTAGTTCCAAACATCAGAGGTGTTTTTCTTTACTTTTTTACTTACATTGCCTTCCATAGAAGCAGAGGGTTCAGCTTGTCCTGATTGATTTTCCACTTCCATACTAGTTGCATCATTATCACTCTTTCTTTTACGCTCCTCAATATTACCCGAATCCATCTTAAATTCAACCTGTAATATTAATTCACAAGAAGGATATCATATTTACAGAGACAGGGCGTCGATTCAATTGATTTCAAACCTTCACGGAAGGAAGTAGAGAAAAATCAAAAGCATACCATTATATTTATATCAGCAGGGGAATCTTAGACAACAAATTTTCAGCTAGCAGATGACATTTAGAGAGCAGATGACCAAGAGAAATGATTGAAATTTACAGAGACAGGGCGTCGATTCAATTAATTTCAAACCTTCGCGAGTAGGCGACACTGCGACAACGCACAGCAACTGGGATTAGGTGAGTAGGAGACAACACACAGCAAGTCAGGGAGTCTGGGACTAGCGACGACACGGCGGCGACTGGTGACAGTAGAGTGTGAGGTAAGTTTATATGATGTTGAATTGACCAACAATAAAACAGAAATTTAAAGAGCAGATGACATTGAATCATTGATTTAAAACCTTCGCGGCGTCGATTCAGCAAATGAGGCGAGTAGGCGACAACGCTAAGCAACTGGCAGTGGCACCGCAGGCGAGTAGGCTAGTAGGCGAGTTGTGCGACGCCGTGAAGCTGTGAGCGGTTGAGCACCACTGCAGGGGTGACCGTAAACGACTGAGCGGTGAGCGACGGCTGTGACCTGCGATGCCGACGCTGCTACTGCACTGAATAAGCGAAAATGGAAGAAGAAGAGAAAACTGAAGCTGAAGAAGCGAGCAGCGAGCGGCGAGCGGCGAGCGGCGAGCGGCGAGCGGCGAGCGTTCTCTGGGTTCTGGTCTTCTGGTAGTGGCTAGGGCACACAAACACAGTCACACGCACACGGTACACTCTGCACACAACTCTCGCGAGTCTCGTCTCTCACTCTCAGATCGCGGCGCGGCAGCTGGCTTTTACAATTTTAATTAAAAAAAAAAGTTAATAATTAAAAAAAAAACGGGCTAGCCCGTTTAAAAACGGGCTAGCCCGTTTGTAAAAGTCGGGCTATACGGGGCGGGCCTTGCAGCCCGCAAATAAACGGGCTGGTTTTCCACCAGCCCGAGCCCGCCCCATTTTCTCCTAAAACGGGCTCAGCCCGCGGGCTGAGCCCGTTTTACCAGCTCTAGTTCTACCATAAAGATCCAATATGGGATGCTCTCATACAGTTCTTCCTCAAAATACTGATCCAATCCCACTCTCCAAGTCTCAGTGAGAGGTAAAATATCTTTCATAATATTGGTTCAATCTCTAAGGGTAATAGTGTTTGGATCATAATCTTGATAAGCCTCCCATACTCTAGTTATAAAATCCATGTAAATCCTGTAGTTTTGGTCTACCTCGCTGACCAAAAGTCATCCTAACTCATATAACTATCTGGCCAACTCTACAGCTTTCTCAAACTGCTCCTAATTCATATTTCTTCCTGGTACTAGCTCTATACTTGTGTTGTCCATATGTATCACCATAACTGGTGTCTTTGATTTACTAGGATTAGTATATCTGTCAGTTTTGGTACTTGGCTAGGTCCTAGAATATATATGCTAGCAGGCTATCTAGGTGTATGTTCTGTGGTACCCACAACATAAGAGTGGAATTCATCAAAGTGTACTGACTGAGGGTATGCTATATCTCCTTCATCCCTCTAAACTACATCAACTTCCATACTAGGGTCTACTACCTCTGGAGTTACAATATTTAAAGGAGAAGCTGGGATAGGTTCCTCTGATATACCATCATCTGATGCACTATCCATATCATTAGACCCCACTAAAGAACTATCTGATCTATCTAACTCCAAGTCACTAGAATCTGGAACATGTTTTACTAGAGGAAGCCAATAGTCAGGATCATTCTCTATCATAAATACCCCTTCTGAGTTTAACCCAAACTTATCTGAACTAAATACTTTTGGCATAGGGTCTCCTTGATTCACTATAGTTTTTGACTCGGTCTTATGTTTAGTCATCTTTATCCTGCAATAACTAAATTAGTGTCAATTATGAAAGTTTTCAATTATGTATCAGGCTATAACTAATATATTCAGAGTATTTCTTAAGCCAGAATCCTTTGCTCTTATACCAAAATATCGTATCCTTATTTTCAACCTCAATTATACTTAATCGGGAGTCATTGAATTAATTACATATCCCTTTGTTTAAGAAATATGCATTTTCAAAAGATTTCTTCTCGGGTACTATTCATGGTTACTGTTTATTTAGTAATCCATAACACATCCCTAACTTTGAAAATTCATAATTAAATGTAGAAAAATTAGAATGGGGTGGTTCCAATTTCTAATGAAATCTTTACTCTAAATTTAAAAGAAAAATATAAAACTGAGGTTTTATTGCCCAAATGAAATTAGTTTATTCATTGAAATATATTGTTCATTTGGTAAATCTAGAAGTTCCAGTTTCTTTGCCTTAATTTCAAAAATTCATTTTTCTTTGGTTACTTGTCCAAATAAAACGTGTTGCCTATAGAGTTAAATCTCTAGACGTGTTCTTTAAGCCCATAGAATTTCATTGAAAAAGTCATTCATTTATTATATGAAATTAACAGTGAAATGTCACTGTCTCCAGTTACTCACTCTATCTCAATTCCATATTTTATCTCCAACTTTGAAAAATCATAGTAAATTATAACATCCTCCTTTTCTTACATTTTAGGGACCATTCAGTAGCATTTAGAACCACTTATAGGGCCATTGAAGTCAAATCATACAATCTGAAATGTTACTCCTAGCGAACACTGTTCACTGTGTAAATTCCAGCGGAGTGACCTGACTTCAAAAAATCATAACTAATTCTAGAAAAATCAAAACGAAGTGGTTCAAATTGCTACGCGAAGCTAACATAATCCTCTTTCAGGAAAACATAACTTGTTGACCATGCATTGACCAGGTCCATGTCAGTTAATGTCCAAAGTTTATTGCTTATCCTGTATTTTTCCCTGATTCCAGCACTTTGGTCCCATCTTTGCATAACCTCTGCACTATCCAATCCCTAGCTCCTCTCTATGATTCTTCGGTCATCTTTAAACATACTTGTGGGATTGGGATTACATGGAAGGGGATGAAATTTTTGGGGAAATCTCAGTAGCAAACGGTAACCATATAATGTATGCAATTATATCTTGATGTTACTATGTGTGTACTTAATGATCATGCTTGCTTCATGATAACATACATGCTTCCGTGTTACTTAATTATAACATATGGCCATAGTATAAAAAGAAACAGAGCATTACTTAATCATACATGCCTCACATCATCAAGGTAAGAAAACATCACATAAAACATCCAAGCAGTATAAGCATACAAGTAGGTAAGTCTACTACCTGGCGTGTAGCCTTTCCTTCCAGCTCCTAGCCTTGTCTCTAAGGTCCCTTCTTTTCATATGTTAGAGCCTATACATATCATAATAATATCTTTATTATTATCCAATATAGCTCTACTTAACTCGTGCTTAACTAGGGGTGATATCCTTATTCTGACATTCCCCTGGCTTCCTTTCTACCTTTAGCTACCTTTATTAATAGAGATATTTCTCTATTCTAACTACTAAGAGAAATCCTCTACTTTATTAGAGCAGGGAATAGATAATTTTCTTACCTCATTCCTAAGCTTTGCCCAGTCCCTTGGCTCCTTAGACTGCTCCTGGCTCCACCATAACTCCTTTATTCTTTCTCTCCTTCCTTTCTCTCTTTCTCTCTTATTTCTCTTCCTTTTCTTGCTAGATCCATGGTGTAACTTGAAATGAGAGGGGAGTGGCCTATTTATAGGTGAGAGGAGGTAGAATGAATGGTCCAGATTGATTCGCGATGAATGGCTCAGATTGTTTGCTTCCTCAAGAAGCTTTGCCTGTATCATCACGATGACATCACCCTCCTTGATGACTCACCACTAATGACATCATCCAGGACACCTCAGGGGTATATGTGGCACAATGGTAGGTCCCTTGGGATACCTCACCAGCTGACTCAGCCTTTCCAGAGAGTTCCAGAGTCTTTTCCCCGAATGGACGGCCGAGATCGTGCCATATGTCCTCTTGCTTTTTCTCCTTTTCTTGTAATCATGCCATGTGGCACCTTGTGGGCCCCATCTATGTCATCTCATGATTCCAGATTACTTTACCCAGTTCTATCTTAGACCGGGTCACTTTACTTTATTGAAAAATCACTAAAATAATATTTTAATGCCTCTTGGGCACACATTACTCTTGGGCTACGTTTTTGGGCCTTGGATTGTCATCTTGGGTTTCTAACTAAGCCCAAGCACGCTGGTGGCTCAGTTCCCAAGGAAATATCCTTAGTAATTTACCATAATGCCCTTAGCTCCTTTTTAGTATTTATAGGAGCATTGTTATATTTCTATATCTTACCAGAGTATCTCTTGACCTTGATCAGCTATCCAGATACCCTTTCTTAACTATCTAACCTTAGTCAAATGATCATAATGCCCTTCGTCTGACTCTGACTCAATAACACAACACAGTGGCATACCTTCAGTGGCATTTTCGTAATTATTCATTTTTCATGGTCTTTATTAGCCTTTGCCCACATACTTATCTGAAAATATCATTGGGCCTATAAGGTATCATTCTGGACCCTCTGTATGTCCCCTATCTTTATGGGCTCAATTCCTGAGAAATTCCCCTGAAACCTATTTATCAGGTCTTTTAATCCACTGTAAATTCTGTAGTAAATTCTACAGAACTCCTTTTTGAGCTCTGTTAGTTTAAAAAATTCTTATATTAATTATAGGATTTTATTGTCACATTTCATCTAATTCTGAGGTCCAGAGAATACTGTATTAATTTTCCTTCTTCTTCAGAAATGAATAACTGATGAGCATCATTTTCTCTATTTACTGAGACCTCTGATCAATAGGGTCTAGTAGCATCCCTTTTTTAGGCTATATACTGGGCTTCTAAATCTAAAAATTGGGATATGACATAAATTGAATACTTAACCAATGGAGGTGTTCCTGGTGTCCATTTAAATCTCTGTATCTTAGCTATTTTCATGCCAAATTCAAGTCCAAAATTGTTGGTTAAGTTATCATAATTATCATCATAAGGTTACTACCTCATATTACAAACACACTATATCATGCTAGGTATCCTATTTCTACATGCATACGTGAATTTCTAAGCCCATACCACTTGATTCTTGCTTGTTTAATCTTGTATAAACTATCCATAACATAAAACTCATATTCTTATCACATATGGACAACACTTCCAGCAGCACCATGAAGGGAAATATGTCACCAAAACTTCTTAAAATCAAGAGCCAACTTACTAGATTAAAGTCCAAGAACCAAAGAACTAGCTACCTTACTTATTGCTCTAATTTGTATGCTTCTTTCTTACTTCAAAGAAAATTTTGGCAAAGGTTCCCTAAGGTGCTCAAGATGCTGACCCAAGTTTGATTTGGTGGGGTATTTATAGACAAAATTGGGTGAAAATGGAAGGCCAAGATTAGTTTGGTTACTATTTGATCTAATAGTCCATAATTCACCTTACAATAAGGTTGCCCTAGAAGCCTTGTAATGACGCCATGCATGACCTCATTTAGGGTTGTGTTCAGATAAAAAAAGGTTAAAATACTGATAGAAAAAATTACAGTCTAGTCCGATACCGATATGGGAAGTTTCACAAAAAGCAGACTGGTTTATGTTTATAACTTTTATAATATTCCAGAATATGTATTTTGTCATGAAAACCAGTGTCTCAATTTTCTCTACCATTGAAATTTTTAGACAAAATATTTATCTGCCAACCATCCCTTGGAAAATGACCAAAATACCCTTGTTACACTTTCTTGCACTATATTAACCCTAAGGGCATAATTGTCATTTGACACCTCTTTATACTTTATCAGAGTATATATTGGCTATATAGGGGCATTTTTGTAATTTTACACTTTTTTGGGGTTACTTTGGACTCTGGCACACTTAAATGTCCAACCACCTCACTGGGCCTCTAGGATGCCATTTTGGGCCTTGATATGTGTCTATTACCTTTATGGCACAAATGCCAAGAAACCTCTCTTAAAGGTATTTATCGTGTATTTTATTTCACTGTAAATTACCGTAAGAATTCTACAGGTTTTGTTTTTTGACTCTGTCAATTTTATAAATTCTCATATTAAATATAGGAATTTATTTAAAGTTTATCTGATTATGAGGTCCAAAAATACTGTAATAATTCTTTCTCACTTCAGGAATTCATATCAATTAATCGGGACCTCAAATCAAAAATTTGTGTTGCGCTGAAGTGATCAAAATAATTTTGCCTATCTACTTGTAAAATTTGGGACTAAATTGCTTCTGGGCAGTTTTTGACCTTTTCTGGTTCAACTTTCTTATAATTACATTTTTGTCCATGAACTTTTGATAAATTACATTTAAGTCTCTAAACTTTTGATAATTACACCTTTTAGCCAAATTTTTGTCTCTACTTTTACTTTTGGCCTTAAACCTTTTCTAATTTTTATTTAGTTCCTTAAAGTTTCCTTAGTTACCAATCCCTCTCTTTGCTTTCTTAATCTGGTATAGTTTACTTCAAGAATCTCATGTCTATTATATATAAACTGTACATATATATCACATAAACAAATTGGAGATATGACACCTAGTATGTACCCTAAAAGACGTATGCTACTAGGCCCTATTGAGCAGAAGTCCCAGAAGTATACAAATGATATTTAACGACTAAACTGCAAGGAAGTTAAAGATTAGGGGTATAATGGTCATTTTGAAGAAAGAGAGGGACTAAACTAGAAAGTATAAAAGTCCCAAGGCCAAAAATGAAAGTAGATACAAGTTGTGGGCCATTAAGTGTAATTATGAAAGTTAAGGGCCTGAAGTGCAAATTCCAAAAGTTCAGGGGCAAATGGTAATTATGAAAAATTGAGCTATAAAAGGCCAAAAACTGCTCGGAAGCATTTCAATCCCAAAATTTCATTAGTATATAGATAAAGTTATGCTGGTTAATCTAGCATGATACATAAATTTTATTGGAGTTACAGATAGCTTATATTTATCTAATAGTTTGAAAGTTATCTAAAATTTTTATCAGACCTTCTGGACCTCATATATAAATAAAAATTTATAGGAAGGTGCGTCATGTGAAGCCAGAGGTTAGGAAACTAACAGAACCCCAAAAAGAGTTATGTAGGAAAAGTTATTCACGTTTTAGTGAATTTTGACGGGAGTTTGTGAACGACTGATATATGATTTTGAAACATAAGCAATAAGAAAGTTATGACTGAATAGCTCGGATGATGTCACAAAAAAGCCCATGATGATGCCAAGTGAGGCCCAAGCCCATGATATCAGTTCATCGGATAAAGGGGCCAATGTCCATAAATATCCAGAAAAAGGTGCAAAATGACGAAAATATCCCTATGTTATAAAATAATTAAAGAATGAGTGAAGGGTATTTTGGTCATTTGATTAAGGTTAGATAGTCAGGGAAGGTTATCTGGATAGTTGACCAAGGTCAGGAAATACTCTAGAAAGGTGTGAAAAGACAATAATGCCCTAGAATTATTAAAGAGGAACTAAGGGCATTTTGATAATTTTTAAGGGAGGTTTCTTGGAAACTATAACATCCTTATTTTCTTATGTATTAAGGACCAAATGGTGGCATCTGGAACCACTTTTGAGATCATTGATGTCAAATTACACAATCTGAAATTTTACTCTAGCGAGTACTATTCACTGTGCAAATTCTAGAGAAGTGACCTAACTTCAAAAAACCATAACTAATTCTAAAAAAATCAAAATAAAGTGGTTCAATTTGCCACACAAAGATAACTCAATTCTATTTCAGGGAAAAATAACTCGTTGATCACTCCTTGACCAAGTCAATGTCGGTCAATACTCAAATTTTATTGTTCCTTCCACGTCCTATCCCTGATTCGAGCATTTCTGGTCCCAACTTTGATAAATCATATCTTTATGTGTAGACATCCAAATGAGATGGTCTATATATCAAATTGAATCTTGGTATGTCTACTATTTACTGGTAAAATATCATACATTTATTCAACCATTTACTATTTATAATTATAGCTCAAATGTCACAGCCTCTCCACGAGCTACTGTTCACAGTGGTAAATTCTAGCAATTAATATTACATACATACATTAATCACATATCAATCAAACTAAACAATTCTTCATGCATCTTTATCTCCTACATGTCGAGAAGACCTTCTATAATTGGATTGATATGGAAGTGGTGAGATTTATGGGGAAATCTTAGTAGCAAACAATATTAAACAATGCATGCATTAATGTGACTACTTGTGCTTGCTTGTGAAAGTGTTAACATTGAGTAATGTGCATGCTTCCATGTAACATATGAAATACAATTGTCTAAAGTAATCATAGCAATAGAGCTTCATACATAAGCACATATGCAAAACAATTCAACAAAGCCATAGCACATCAAGCATAATATTTAATGTATACAAGTTTAGGATAAGTTTACTACCTGATGTATTGCCTTTCCTCTAGCCCTTAGCCTTTGCTCTAAGATTCATTCTTTCCATAGGTCAGAACCTATACATAGCATAATAATATCTTCATTATTATTCTATCAGTATAGATCTACTCAGCTCATGCTTAACTTGAGGTAATACCCTCAGTTTGACAATTCTCTAACTTTCTTTCCATCGATGGCTTAACCTTATCAAGAGAGATATTTCTCTATTATAGCTATTTAAGAACAATCCTCTGATTTATTAGAGTAGGGACTATAATAAATTACTTACCTCATTCCTAAGTTTGCCAAGTCCCTAAGCTCCTTGGACTGCTCTTAACTCCACCAAAACTCCTCATTTCTTTCTCTTCCTTTCTTTCTTTCTCTCTTTCTCTCTTCTTTATCTTGCTTTTCCATGCTTGGCCATGAATGAAATGGATGAAGGGGTGTTCTATTTATAGTTGAGAGGAGGTGGAATGGATGGTCTAGATTGAATCGTGATGAATGGCTCAGATCGCTTAGCTTCCTCAAGAAGCCTTGCCTGCATCATCACATGACATCACCCTCCTCAATGACTCATCAAAATGACATCATCCATGGGATACCTCAAATTCAAGGTGGCACAATGGTGGGTCCCTTCGGACACCTTACCAACTGACTCAGCCTTTCTAGAGAATTCCAGAGTCTTTTCCTGGAATGAACAGTTGAGATTGTGCCACGTGTCCTTTTACTTTTTCTCCTTTTCCTAGAATCCTACCATGTGTCCTTAGCTTTTCTTCTTTTTATAGAATCATGTCGTGTGGCACCTTGTGGGTCCTATGAGGACACCTTTCCTAGCACCTCAAGGTCTAAAGCTTTATCTGATCACTTTTTCCAATTCTATCCTTAACACCCCCATAATCATTGCTGCCACATTTTTGGACCCTTGGAATGTCATCTTGGGTTTCTAACCAAGCCCAAGCACTCTGGTGGCTCGATTCCTAAGAAACACCCTTAGTAAATTACCAAGATGCCCTTAGTTCCTCTTTAATACTTATAGGGCACTATTGTCTTTTCATACCTTTCCAGAGTATCTCTTAACCCTGGTCAACTATCCAGATATCCTTTCTTGACTATCTAACCTTAGTTAAATGACCAAAATGCCCTTTGTTTGACTCTGACTTCATGACACAACATAGTGGCATACCTTTATTGGCATTTTTGTAATTTTATATTTTTTAGGTCTTTATTAGCCCTTGCCCAAATACTTATCTAAAAATATCATTGGGCCTATAAGGTGCCATTCTGGGCCCTCTGTATGATCTACTACCTTCATGGGCTCAATTCCTGAGAAATTTCCCTGAAACCTATTTATCGGGTGTTTTAATACACTGTAAATTCCATAACAAATTCTGCATAACTTCTTTTTGGGTTGTGTCAGTCTTCAAAATTCTTATATTAATTATATAAATTTATTGCCAAATTTTATCTAATTTTGAAGTCTAGAGAATACTGTATTAATTTTTCTTTCTTCCAAAATTAATATAAATATTTGGGGATCTCATATCAAAATTTTGTGTTGTGTCAAACTAGTTAGAATAATCTTTGGCTCTTGTAAAATTTCCATTCAACCAATAAAGAACCACACAACTTGAAGCAACAAGCAAGGTAATCATCTCCCTTGATCTTAAGCTTTATTCTTGCAAGCTAGCTCTTGAATTTAAGGAATTTTTGTGCCATATTTCCCTTATGGTTGCTGTTGGAAGTTCTGTCCATATATGGTTATAATATGATTTTTATGTTCTAGATAGTTTAGATAAGCTTAAACAAGCTATAATCAAGTGGTATAAGTTTGGAAATTCAAGTATGTTTGGAATTAAGGTTTTGTGTTCTTGGCTGTTACTATGCATGACACTATTCATATGTTGAAATTTCATAATTTTTATACTTCCAATGAGTTTAAAATAGAAAATTGTGTGGGAATAAAGTAGGAGAGCAAGTATTGGGAGCATTGGAATCAAAATGTGAATATTTGAAAACAAGAGCGTTCACTTCGGTCAAGAGCAAGAACTTGTGGGATGTTTTGATTTTCAAAATTCTAGTTTCATATTTAGATTCTACATGAAAAATTATATGGGAATGAACCATGAGAATTTATTTTGGAAAGATGGAAGTATGAAACATAAAATAGAGAAAGAATGGAAGTTAGTGAAAACCTAGTCTTGGATTTATTTTCAAGTTGAATTGTAACTTGATATTACTTTATAATGGCTAAGTTTTGACATTTGTGAAGGAAGGAAATCATCTCAAGAAGACCTTGATAAGGATAGCTAAGAGGTAGCAAGAATACCTAAATATAGTCTCATATATGCTTGATTGTATGTTTGTTTGTTGATTATGGTGTTTGATTGATCTTTAAATTATGCCATCAAGTTGATGATAAATATGAATGATTGCAACTTCTTGCAACTAATGTAATGACAATATGCATGTTAGAGTTTGCTTATGTACCATTATGAATTAGCTCCCATCTCATGATAACATGTTAAGCATCCAATTAATGATGCATGATATTATAGTTTGTATGCCTTGCTATTGGGATTTCCATGAAATCTCATTCTTTCCATATTCATAACCATGTTATAGGTGCTGAATCCTCACAAGGAAAAAGGGTATGGATGAGTTTGTATAATAAGTTACATTACTGACATGACATGATGGAAGGATATGATAGTATGCATGGTGTATGTTCAAGTAGTGTTATTCGAAGGCTGTGACCTTGTGACGATTGTTATGATGCCTTAACCAAAGCGTTTGAACTTGAAATTTGGCATGATAATAGCTAAGATATAGAGATTTAAAATAACATGAAGAATACCTCAATTGGTTAAGTATTCGATTTATTATGATTTTTCTAAGTTGAAGTTAAAATCTGGAACTAAGAGAAAGTAAGCAACTGGAGGCAGTAACCTTTTGACATGAACTTTGTATAGTAAATGAATGATTTTTTTTGTGAAATTTTGTGAGCTTAAAGAGAACGTATGGAGATTTAAATCTATAAGTAACACGGTTTATTTGGGCAAACAATGAAAGAGAAATCAATTTTTGAAGTTAAGACAAAGAAACTAGAACTTCCAGATTTTACCAAATGAATAGTTTTTTTCAACGAATAAACTGATTTCATTGAGACAATGGAACCTTAGTTTTATATTTTTTCCTCATGAAATGAAAGAGATTTCATTAGATATTAGAACCACCCTATTTCAATTTTTTTACATTTAATTATGAATTTTCAAAGTTGGGTACATGTTCTAGAATTACCAAATGAACAGTAACGTGAACAGTACCAGAGGCAATTCTTTTGAAAATTAATGTTTACAAGGCAAAAGGCTATGTAATTGGTTCCAATGACTTCCAAATGAGTATAATTAAGGTTTAAATTAAGGATATGACATAAAGTGCATGCTTCTATGTAACATAGGAAATACCATTGGCTAAAGTAATCATAGAAACAGAGTTTGAATCATATACATATATGCAACACAATTCAACATAGCCATAGCACATGTAAGCATAACATCTAATACATACAAGTTTAAAATAGTCTACTACCTGACTTGTAGCTCCTCCTTTAGCCTTTGTTCTATGGTTCCTACTTTTCATAGGTCAGAGCCTATACATAGCATAATAATATTTTATTATTATCCTATCTAGTATAGCTTTACTTAAATCAAGCTTAACTTGAGGTAATACCTTTAATCTGACAATCCTCTAACTTTCTTTCTATCCACAGCTAACCTTGTCAAGAGAGAGACATTTCTCTATTATAACTATTAAACTCACAAGAACAATCCTCTAATTTATTAGAGTAGGGACTATGATAAATTACTTACCTTATTCCTAAGCTCCTTGGATTGTTCCTAACTCAATTAGAACTCCTTCTTTGCCTTCCCTTCTTTCTCTTTCTTTCTTTATCTTCTTCTCTTTCTCTCTCTTCTTTTCTCTTATTTCATTGCTCTTCCCATGGATGCATGGAATGGAGGGGGTGGGGGTATTTATAGGTGAAGCAAGGTGGATTGGACGGTGCAGATCGAATCGTAATGAACATCTCAGATCACTTGCTTCCTTAATAAGTTTCGCTTACATCATCACGATGACATTATCAGGGACACCTTGCATGCTAGATGGCACTATGTTGGGGCCTTTAGGGCACCTCAGCTGCTAACTCAGCATTTCCAGATAATTCCATAATCTTATTTCATAATGAACATATGAGATTGTGCCACGTGTCCTTAGCTTTATCTTGAGTTTTCTTCTTCCCTTAGATTAGTTCCATGTGGAATCTTGGTTAGTCCCATAAGGACACCTTTCACACCACCTCATGGCTGCCGAATAAGTTCAAAGCTTTATTAGATCAATTTCTCAATTATAACTTCAATTGGGTAATTATATTTTACTAAAAATCACTAAAATATTATTTTAATGCTACTTGGATCCACATAGTTCTTGGGCTACATTTTTATACTTATTAGAATGCCATCTTGGGTCTCTGATGGCTCAATTCCCAATAAACTTCCCTTGGCAAATTACCAAAATGCCCTTGGTTCCTCTTTATTTACTTTAATAATTATAGGGCATTATTGTCTTTTCATATTTTAACAGAATATTTCCTGACACTAGTCAACTATTCCTATAGCTCTCTTTGACCTTTTGACTTGGGTAAAATGACTAAAATGCTCTTCACTCATTGCTTAATTTTTTTTGATAATATAAGCCATTTTTGTCATTTTACATATTTTCTGAATATTTTTTGACACCGACTCCTTTAATTGATGAACTGATATTATGGGCCTGAACATTACTTGGCATCATCATAGGCCTCATGTGACATCATTTGGGCTTATTTAGTCCTAGCTTGCTTACTGCTTAAGTTTCATAATTAGATATAGGGTGTCCATAAACTCCTGTCAAAATTCACTAAAATGTGAATAATTTGTCCTATAGAACTCCTTTTAGGGTTTTGTCAATTCCCTAACCTCTAGCTTAACAGGATGCACCTTCCTATAACTTTTTATTTATGTCTAAGGTTCAGAAGGTCTAATAAATAGTTTAGATAACTTTCAAACTATCAGATAAATATAAGCTATCCGAAACTCTAATAAACTTTCTGTATTAGCTAGATAACTAGCATATTTTTCTCTATCTATTGATCAAATTTAGGACTAAAATACTTCCCGACAGTTCTGAGCCTTTTCTAGCTCAACTTTTTATAATTACAATTTTGCACCTAAAAATTTTTGGAAATTACACTTTAGTCCTTTAACTTTTTATAATTTCAGTTAATGACCCACAACTTTATCTACTTTTATTTTTGGATATGGGACTTTTGGGCTTTAATTTTAGTCCATTTCTTTTCCAAAATAACCATTATACCCCTAGGGACTTTCACTATTTACATATAAGTCTCTATACTTTCACTCATTTATAGTTTAGTCCCTAAAAATCTTTTGTATGTTTCTGAGACTTCAACTTAAAAGGGTCTGGTAGCTTATCTATTTTAGGCTACATACTGGGCTTATAGACCTAAAAATTGGGATATGACAACTTTTTAGGATATTTATGGATATTGATCCTCTATCTTTTTCTACATGCTTTCTTGCCATGAATATAATTTTTACAGGATATCTGATCCAATATTATTTTTAAATATTTATTGAACATTTAATTATTTCTAAAAATCATATCAATTTATCGAGACTTCAAATAAAAATGTTCTTATTACTTAAACAACTCAAGAGAATTGTAACATCGTAATTTTTATTCTTATATTTAAGCATAATTAATGAGTCATTTAACATTAACTAAAGGTTTATAATGGATCAAAGACATTGTTTAAAGTTTAAAACTATGAAATTAAGAAAATAAGGGAAAATTAAATTGTTCCAATTTATTATTTTTATTATTTACAATAAAATAAGATATCTGCATTATCCTACAATTATCTTTACTTAGGGTTTTATGATTCAATTATTATTATTAGTACATGATTTATTAATATTCGGGGTTCAGATTTAAATATGGATTTGAATTTGGAAAATATGGTTTAAATTTTAAATCACCATATCTTATAGGATTTTGATAAGGATAATAATAATAGTAATGTAAGATGGGATTATCTAAAATATAGAAATTGAATTTAAAGTTTTATAAAATTCTATTTTCATATGCATCTTCACCATCTTTCATAGGAATTTCATGTCACATCCTTACTTTTAACCTCAATTATACTCTATTAGAAGTGATTGGAACCAATTATATGATCATTTGCCTTGAAAACATTCATTTCAAAAAGAATTACTCTTGGGTACTGTTCACTTTTACTATTTATTTAGTAATTCCAGAACATGTACCCTACTTTGAAAATCCATAATTAATTGTAGAAAAATTGAAATAATATGGTTCTAATTTATAATGAAAGTTATTTCATAGCTCTTTGAGGAAAAAATATGAAACGGAGGTTTCCTTGTCCACATGAAATAAGTTTATTGGTTAAAAATTACTGTTCAATTGGTAAAATCTATAGGTTCTAGTTTCTTTGCCTTAAATTCAAAAATTCATTTCTCTTTGGTTACTCATCCAAATGAACTGTGTTACCTATGGATTTGAAGCTCTATACGTCCTCTTTAAGATCACAAAATTTTATGGAAAAATTCATTCATTTGGTATATAAAATCGTTGCGTGAACAACACTGCCTTTTAACACTCGTTTTATCTCAATTCCAGATCTTAGTTCCCACTTTGGAAAATCATAACAATTCATATACTTATCTATTTAAGGCATTCTTTGTGTTCATTTAAATCTCTTTATCTTAGCTATTATTATGCCAAATTTCATACTAAAACTCGTTGATTTAGGCATCAAAATCTTCATCACATCACCACAGCTTGAGAATAGGGTTGTAGAAACATACACCATGCATACTAGCATATCATCCCATAGTGTCATGTAAGTCATGTAAATTAATATACAAACTTAATCATTAACATTTACTCTCTTCCCTTGAGAGGATCCAGCACCTAAAACATAATTATGCATGTGGAAGGAATGCCATTTCATGGAAATCCCATACACAAACTATAATATCATGTTATCATGATATTATCAAATGGGATGCTTAACATGTTATCATGAGATGGGAGCTACTTCACAATGGTATATAAGCAAACTCTAACATGCATATTGTCATGACATAACTTGCAAGGAGTTGCAATCTATCACATCCTTATTTTTAACCTCATTATACTCTATTAAAAGTGATTGGAACCAATTACACGATCATTTTCTTTGAAAACATCCATTTCCGAAAGATTTGCTCTCGGGTACTGTTCATTGTTACTGTTCATTTGGTAATTCCAGAACATGTACCCTACTTTGAAAATTTATAATTAATTTTAAAAAAATCAAAATAATGTGGTTCCAATTTCTAATGGAAGATATTTCATAAATATTTGAGGAAAAAATATGAAATTGAGGTTATCTTCTTCACACGAAATCAGTTTATTGGATAAAAATCACTGTTTATTTGGTAAAATCTGGAAGTTCCAGTTTCTTTGTCTTAAATTTAAAAATTTATTTCTCTTTGGTTACTTATCCAAATGAACTGTGTTACCTATTAAAGCTCTAGACGTCCTCTCTAAGATCACTAAATTTCATAGAAAAATTCCTTCATTTGATATATGAAACCATTATGTGAACGTCACTGCCTCTCAGCACTCGTTTTATCACAATTCCATATCTTACTGCCAACTTTGAAAAATCATAACAATTCGGATACTTATCCAAATGAGGCGTTCTTGGTGTCCATTTAAACATCTGTATCTTAAATTTAATCATACCAAGTTTTAGACTAAAACACGTTGATTTGGGCATCATAAACATCGTCACATCACCATGGTCTCAAAACAATTACAGAACCATACACCATTCAACCATACATGCTATCATATGCTTCCATAAGGCCAAGTAACTCATGTGACTTATTATACAAACTCATTCATCTATGTTTACCCTTTTTTCATGTGAAGTTCCAGCACCTATAACAAGATTATGCATATGGAAGGAATGAGATTTCATGGAAATCCCAATAGCAAGTTACACAAACCATAATATCATGCATGAATAATTGAATGCTTAACATGTTATCATGTGATGGGAGCTACTTCATAATGGTACATAAGCAAACTCTAACATGCATATTGTCATGACATAACTTGCAAGGAGTTGCAATTATTCATACTTCATCGTATCATGATGACATAACCTCAAGCTCAACCAAACATCATAATCAACAAGCAAGCAAAACAATTAAACAAACATGAGTTATAGTTAGGTATCCTTACTACCTCTTAGCTATCTTGGTCAAGACCTTCTTGAAGTGCTTTCCTTTCTTCACAAATGTCAAAACCTAGCCATTACAACATAATATCAAGTTACAACTCAACTTGAAACCAAATCCAAGACTAGGTTTTCACTAGCTCCCTTTCTTTCTCTACTTTATGTTTCTTACTTCCATCTTTCCAAAATAAATTCCCATGGTTCATTTCCACATAATTTTTCATGTAGAATCCAAATATGAAATCAGAATTTCCAAAATCAAAACACTTTAGTTGTTACAGTACCAAACCGAACTGAAGGTCCCTTTTTTTCCAAAAATTCAAATTTTGATTCCAATGCTTCCAATTCTTGTTCTCCTACTTTATCCCCACACAATTTTCCACTTCAAACTCATTGGAAGCATCAAAATCATGAAATTCCATCATATGAACAGTACCACGTACACTACCAGCAAGAACACAAAGCCCTAAATCCAAACATACTTGAATTCTCAAGCTTATACCACTTGATTCTACCTTGTTTAAGCTTGTCTAAACTATCCATAACATAAAACTCATATTTTAACCACATATGAGAAGCACTTCCAGCAGAAACCATAAGGGAAATATAGCATGAAAACCCCTTAAAACCATGAGCTAACTTGCTAGAACAAAGCTCAAGATCAAGGGAGATGATTACCTTGTTTCTTGCTTCAAGTTGTGTGCTTCTTTCTTGGTTGAGTGAAAATTTTGCAAGAGTTTCCCTATGGTTCTCAAGGCTGCCGCACATGGTCTGAAATGAGGGGGTATTTATAGAGAAATTTGGGTTGAAATGGATGGCCAAGATTGATTTGGTTACTATTTGATCTAAAGGCTCACATTTAATCTTGGATTTAACTTTTTCTAAAAAGAATAATTATGACATCATGTGGGATAGCTCATGGGACACCTCAAGGGGTTATGTGGCGTGCTGCCCATGTAAAGAAGGTTCTAGAAAATTTTTAGTCCAATCCGGTACCGATCGGAGCAGTTTCACAACAACCGGATTGTTTCCTGTTCCGAATTTTTTTATAATATACCAAGATATGTATTATGTCCTAGAAATCAATATCTAGGCTTGTCATACCATTGAAAATGATATACTGAATATTTATCTACCATCCATCCCTTGGGAAATGACCAAAATACCATTGGTGTCCTTTCTTACACTATATTGACTCTAAGGGCATAATTGTCATTTTACCCCTCTTTATATTGCCTCAGGGTATATCTGGGCTCAACTAATCATATTTATACCATGTGCCACGTTTTTAGCCTATCCCAGGTGACTAAAATGCCCTTCACCCATCTCTGGTACAATCTGGGCATCCAGGGGCATTTTCGTAATTTCACACTTTTTCTGTACACTGGCCCATTCTACTGATGGACTGGTACCCTGGGTTTTGGGCCCTTCTTGGCGTCATCATGGACCTATATATGAGGTTATCTGATCTCATTCTATTTAGGCTTACATACTGATAAGTTCCATGATCGGATCACGGATGTTATCAAACTCCCGTCAAAATTCACTAATATGTGAATAACTTTTTATACAGAACTTCTTCCAGAGTTCTGTCAGATCCAAGACATCTGACACTGTAGGGCACACTTTCCTGTAATTTGTCCACATATATCTGAAGTCCATGAAATCTGATAAAATTTCATATAACTTTTAGACTATCAGATAAATATCTGCTGTCTGGAGCTCCAATAAAATTTCTGTATCATGTCAGATTATCCAGCATAACTTACTCTATTTACTGATGGAATATGGGACTGAAAAACTTATGGGCAGTTATAACCCTTTTCGGGCTGATCTTTCTTTAATTACCATTTTTGGCCCAAATCTTGTTTCTACTTTCACTTTTTGCCTTTAACCGTTTCTACTTTTCATTTTAGTCCTTATCTTCCTTAAGGAATCATCTAACCTTTATTATTTCTTCTGATCTTCGTCATAATCCTTTCTAAACCTCTTTCCACTATCTGTATTATACAGATAGAGAAAATTTAGGATATAACATTTCTACCCCCTTAAAATAATTTTCGTCCTCGAAATTTACTCAACACCTTAATCAAGGATTGGGGTATTTATCTTATATCTTTTATCTTTACTATGATCATTCTTCTGTTCTAAATCAACTCAATCAGAGTTGAACTCCAGTTCATTCTATTACTTTCTTGATACATATCTATCTGTATATGGACTTCTCACTATGCTGGACGTGTGAGTAGTGTCCATTTCTTTCATGCCAAACTCCCTTGAATACTGCTATATTTTGGAGCTTCTGCTAACTATTCATCATACTTCTTAGTGCAATCATTTGACTCATCTGAGTATCTAGCGGAATTCTCTGAACATCCACACACTTTAACTCTCATTCTCATATCATCATACATTCTTATCATCTTTAATAACTCATCTTAATTCAGAGAGAGGACTTATATCATTATTCTTTCTTTCATTGCTCTATTGCTAAATAGTAGCACATACTCTAGCATGCATAATGCCTGGCCAGCATGCTGCAGGACTACATACCTGCTCGTGAATGCAAAGCTCTAACATCGGAGCTCAAGCATTCCTTATCTTAATATGCATAGCTCTAACACTCAGAGCTTGCACAGCTTTATCACATAGAGCTTGCACTGCTCTAACATTCAGAGCTTTAGCATATTTTACAAACATAACATAATGCCTGACATTTTATGCAAGGAGTGAAAGCTCTCATTTGCTCACTCTCATGTAGCTTAACATTCGAACATCTTATCCCTTTCAAAAAGGGAGCCTCTCAATCCATTCATAGGGCTAACTATAAAGCCACTTCATATTGTACTTCTCATTACATACTTCTCATAACATATTTCATTACGTACTTTTCATAGCATTTCTCATTTCGTATATTTTCATATCATAACATGACATATCTGGCCACATCCGGCTACATCATAGTCTATCTTTCAAATTCATTTCATTTGGACTTGACATAAGGGTTCTAGTCTCTTATTGTTTATAACCCTTTCTAGCTTTTCATAGCTCTTTCTATCATTTTATATAGCTTTATGCATATATGCCAATTTCTTGTGGCATTCATACTTTTTTTTCATCACTTCCCAGGGGGTCACCCATCATTGGACTACCCTTACCTGAGCATGCTTAACTGAAATGTGCTAATAAAAATCTAAAGCACTGGTGCTCACTGACTCTGACCCTTGTACTTTACCATCTTAGACCCATCTTATACTATCTCTCTTGGGTCTATCTGGCTTTTCAATCTCTTTATCCTCATCTGGAGGATCTCTTTACCTTTTATTCTTATTCTTTGTAATCTTATCGTAAGGATCTATTTATTCTCATTTGACCCTTTCTCATATCTTATGAGTAAATTCTTGGTACTCAGGGTTAACAACTTTAACTTTAATCATTTAGTTCTTGTTGTGTGTACGAAGATTCTGAGTTCAGTCCCTAATAGTAATAAGGCTATCTAAAATTGCATCATGGGTACTCTCTCTGTTATGAGTTAACCAACTTTTGAAGCTTTTATACCTTAACTTTTCCTTAGTATTCGTCCTTCCAAAGAAATATTGTATTTATGGCCTATTACTTTCTTGCTCTAGGCTTAGTCTACGTGACCCTCGGGATCTATTGCGATCAACTGTAAGCCTCTTCAGGATCTAACTGTGACCCTGTGATCCATACCAGGATCTAACTGCAATCCTCCAAAATTTACTTCGATTCCGTTGTACTGTATTCTCATCTTTGGAAGACCTCAACCAATGGACAAAGTTACAAGGTTGGTCACTTCCACATCGTTGTTAACTCCACAGATAATTCCCCAAAAATGATCACACAAGCCAATATTTTCTATCAAGGCTTCACTCATTTCCTCTATCACTCAAGAATTTCTTAGATCATTCTCATACTTTATAACTTACTAAATCCAGTACTGCAGAGAGCTACATAGGCTCTACCATGCATATGTCTATCATTATCTATTCGTCTTATATGAAGAATATTACTTTACATGTGAATAACTTTTTATATAGAACTTCTTCCAGAGTTCTATCAGATCCAAGACATATGACACTGTAGGGCACACTTTCCTGTAATTTGCCCACTTATATCTGAAGTCCATCAAATCTGATAAAATTTCATATAACTTTTAGACTATCAGATAAATATCTGCTGTCTGGAGCTCCAATAAAATTTCTGTATCATGTTAGATTATCCAGCGTAACTTCCTCTATTTACTGATGGAATATGGGACTGAAAAACTTATGGGCAGTTATAACCCTTTTCGGGCTGATCTTTCTTTAATTACCATTTTTGGCCCAAATCTTGTTTCTACTTTCACTTTTTGCCTTTAACCTTTTCTACTTTTCATTTTAGTCCTTCTCTTCCTCAAAGAATCATCTAACCTTTATTATTTCTTCTGATCTTCGTCATAATCCTTTCTAAACCTCTTTCCACTATCTGTATTATACAGATAGAGAAAATTTAGCATATGACACAATCATTCATACTTCATTATAACATGAGGACATAAGCTCAAGCTCAACCAAACATCATAATCAACAACTAAGCAAAACAATTAAACAAACACGAGTTATAGTTAGGTATCCTTGCTACCTCTTAGCTATCTTGGTCAAGCGTTCTTGTGATGATTTCCTTCCTTCACAAATTTCAAAACCTACCCATTACAAAATAATAGCAAGTTACAACTCAACTTGAGCACAAAACCTAGACTAGGTCTTCACTAGCTCCCTTTCTTTCTCTACTTTATGTATCCTACTTCCATCTTTCTAAAATAAATTCTCATTATTCATTTCCATATAATTTTTCATGTAGAATCCAAATATGAAATCATAATTTCCAAAATAAAATTATACCACTTGCTACAGTACCAAACTGAAGTGAAGCCATTGATTCCCAAAAATTCATATTTTGATTCTAATGCTTCCAATACTTGTTCTCCTACTTTAATCCCACACAATTTTCCATTTTAAACTCATTGGAAGTATCCAAATCATGAAATTCCATCATATGAACAGTGCAATGTACAGTACCAGCAAGAACACATAACCCTAAATCCAAACATACTTGAATTCCCAAGCTTATAACACTTATCTAAACTATCCATAACATAAAACCCATATTTTAATCATATATGAGCAGCACTTCCTACAGAAACTATAAGGGAAATATTGATGTCGCTTATCGTTAGCGCTCAAATTAATTACTAGTTTTAACCCTATGTGTATAGGAGCTAACCCTAGGTCGATCTCAAGGCGGAGTTAATGCGTAGCTTGATTATGGTTAATTAAAGTGATTAAGGAATAAATATGGGTAAAGAAGAATATTCAGTTTAATTAAAGCGATAATTGTAATAAAGTAAAAGAGTTAAATGATACGATTACCAATAAGTCGAATGTTCCCAAGGATTGATGTGTGGCTATCATTGTTCAATAATATATTAAAGTTATAAGAATTAAATATACTAAGTCCTTAACATGTAAAATCCCAGACAATCGTCATGGTCATAATCATAAAATCCATAATTATACCTAAATCTAGCATACAATTGTATCAAGAATGATTAGTGAAGATCCACTTAGCATGTGATAAATTAAACAATAAATGATTTGTTCCTCTAACATAGATATTCAATCGAAAATCCTATAACTAATAATGTGAATCCAGCATGAATAATTATAAGAGGAAACTAAGGATATTAAATAAAGAATATCAAATCATAAATTGAAATAATAAATCACAAGGGTTTGATCACAAAGGTGTCTCAATCGAAATCCTAGGTCCAACATATACAAATCTCAAAACCTAAATCTAGGAAATCATAAATTTGTATAAAGGAAAAGATCAAAACATAAAATTGTTCAACTCCTAACTCTAAAGCATAAAAACTCAAGTCACTACATCTCTTCTCAAGAACTTAGAAGGAAAATGATGGAATTGTGGAAGAGATGAAGAAGATGATTGTGATGGTGGTGATTGGTGTGTTAAATAGAGGAGCCTTGGGGTCCTTTATATAGCCTTCGGGAGTGAATCCTGTTTGGTGTAAGTCTCTTCACTGATTGGCTCTTCAAAAGATAATGATAGTCTCCATTTATCTTCAGTATCCTTTCAAGCCGTCATCTTTTCCAATATCTCCAGAGATAATATTTTTAAACTCAAATATCCTATAAATAATTCAAATAAAAAGTAATAGGATAAAAGAGATAAAACAATTAATAGGAAAAGATAACATATTTATCATTATCCTTTAATTAGATTCAAATGTTAGATATTGATAAATTATCTTTGAATCAATTCAAATGATATATGATATAATATAAGGAATCAGAGATAAGATATAATTAATATTTATCCTCTTGCTTTGACTTGTGATTGGCTCCTCTTTTCTTCTAATTTGAATTAAATTTCCCTTGGATATTCAATCTGTGAGATATGTTGCCTGTATCTAGACCAAAATATCTTCGTGCATACCAGTGTGATAATAAAATTAATAAAAATACACGAAAATGACCTTTTTAGTTATTTAATTCATATAGTCAACTAAGGCACAAAATAACCATAATTATTATAATAATATCTATTAATCATGATAAATCCCCTGAAATAGATAGAAACTAATATGATAAAATAGGGATTCATCAAATATAGCACAAAACCCCCTTAAAAGTATGAGCTAACCTACTAGAACAAAGCTAAAGATTAGGGGGATGATTACCTTGCTTGTTACTTCACTTTGGTTGCTTCTTTCTTGCAAGAGTTTCCCTATGGTTCACCATGCATGCCAAATTGATATGAATAGGGGCTATTTATAGAGAAATTTGGGTTGAAATGGATGGCCAAGATTGATTTGGTTCCTATTTGATCTAAGGGCTCACATTTAATCTTGGATTTAACTTTTCTAAAAGGAATAATTATGACATCATGTGGGACAGCTCATAGGACACCTAATAGGGGTATGTGATGTGATTTCCATGTAAGAAAGCTTCTAGAAAAAATTCAGTCCAATCCGGTATCGATCAGAGCAGTTTCACAACAACCGAACTGTGTTCTATTACTAATTTTTTATGATATACCAGAATATGTATTCTATATTGGAAATTAATGTATAGGCTTCTCATACCATTGAAAATGATATACTAAAAATTTATCTGCCATCCATCCCTTGGGAAATGACCAAAATACCCTTAGTGACATTTCTTGCATTGTACTAATCCTAAGGGCATAATTGTCATTTCACCCCTATTTGTACTGTCTTATGGCATATACTGGATCAACTAATCATATTTATTCCATGTGCCACATTTTTACCCTATCATAGTTGACCAAAATGCCCTATATCTATCTCTAGTACAATCTGGGCATCTAGGGGCATTTTCGTAATTTTATGCCTTTTCTGGACACTGGCCCCTTCTACTGATGAACTAGTGTCCTAGGTTTTGGGCCCTTCTTGGCATCATCATGGGCATATAGATGAGGTCATATGATCTCATTCTATCCAGGCTCACATACCGATAAGTTCTATTATTGGATCACGGGTGTTATCAAACTCCTGTCAAAATTCACTATTATGGGAATAACTTTTTATACAAGACTTCTTCTGGGGTACTGTCAGATTCATAATATCTAAAACTATAGGGCACACTTTCCTGTAGTTCCCCCACTTATATCTGAAGTCTATAGAATCTAATAAAAATTCAGATAACTTTTATACTATCAGATAATTTTCTGCTGTCTAGAACCTTAATAAAATTTTTATATCATACTAGATTGACCAGCATATCTTCCTCTATTTACTGATGGAATGTGGGATTGAAAAACTTCCGGGCAGTTATAATCCTTTATGGGCTGATCTTTCTATAATTACAATTTTGCCCTTGAACTTTTTACTTAATTACATTTAAGTCCCTTAACTTTTAGAAATTACCACTTTTGGCCCAACTTTTGTCTCTACTTTAACTTTTGGCCTTTAACCTTTTCTACTTTGCATTTAGGTCATTCTCTTTCTTCAATACTCATCTAACCTTTATTATTTCTTCTTATCTTCATCATAATCCTTTCCAAACCTCTTTCTACTATCAATATTTTACATATAAGGAAAATTTGGATATGACATTTCAACTATTCCACGTTCTTGTCTTACACTTACAACTATAATTCTTCCCCCTGCATTAAGGATTCCATGTCATCTACTAATTGGGATTTCTTAGATTCTTTGTCTTCGCATGTTCCTGAGGATTTGATATGGACTCTCATTGCTACATTGATCTTGATCCTGCCCATATGCTCTGGTCTTCTTTTCTAACTGAAGCATTACACCACAAATAGATTGTGTACATTTCCCTTCTATTCTTCATCGTCGTACCCATTTTCTTGATCTTGTACTTTTTTATTACTTATATTGTCAGCTCTACTTACATTGACACGTTCCTGCTAGCATATAGAATTATAGTGATCATGTTCGTCTTCTTAATTTTGATAAATTATAGCCAAGTTGAACCTTTCATGTAGTAAGTATTATGTGCTTACCAACTTCTACACTTTATATGGATTCTTCAATGACACTAACAAGTTATACTTCATTGCAATGAGTATAGAAAGTATCTCAAGTAGTAGCTACGAGGGCATATGTGTTCTACTACGAGTGATAAGAAACTCCATAAAGAGTTCCTAGAATGGTTAAAATGTTGAATAAGTAATGGCGTCAATGCAAATGCAGATGAACTCATAACCCTTTCCCTCAATCTATTCGACCATGCAATAGGTATATAGCGTATAATATCAACAGGTTCAAGTTCTGTATGGTTGCATATGATTAGGGATTGCTCTCATAAAACTTTAGAGTTTGTGGGACATTTGGGATTAGATGTTAGGCTAGTAGTAGTAACACCGATATGTATTTTGGAGGCGTAACTTACTATAGAAACTTGATTGATATCATTAAGTTACTAGCTTTTCACCATAACGATGTTCATGTGCTCTTAGGTAAGCACGACAACTTTATAGGAACACAACATTGACCACTTAGGAATCACCTCTATCAATTTCTATAGACTCATTCATTTGGGGGAATATGAGGATGACGAGCCATATATTCTTGCCTTAAAGGTATACTAGGTTTACTATGTGTAGGACAAGAAGCATAAAGACTTGAATATGGTCATCCACCTTAAGCCTTTGGGTCTTTATGACATGGTGATAGTGACATTACTTATGCAGTGAGCCCTTCCAACCAAACAATTTTGAAGAGTTTTTCCCTCAAGAAGACAATAATTTAGCCATTGTCATGTATACTTACTTTATTAAATTATATGGTACCAAATTTTTTGTAAATATATTTAATAATTTAACAATAATTTTTTAATTTCTCCTTCCAAGAAGGATGATGATCAAGAATAACAAAATCAATTATCCCTATCACTCATGTAATAATTCCTTTTTATACATAAATTAAATATATACAAATAAATCAAAATTGGTCTAATTTTTTAAAAGTTATTTTTTTTTGAATATATAACGTTTCTATCGGTGATGAAATGGCTAGAAAAGCATAAAATTGTTAGTAATACACAAAATTGCTAGAAATACTTCCTAAACCTTTATAAATATCATCTCACTTGCTCATGCATTTACTCCCACATTTATTTTCCTCCTCTTCTCTCCTTCATGTCTTCCCTTAATATTCCTTTTTATCTCATTCTCCTCCTCATTTTTTCTTTACATGGTAAGACTTTATTTTTTTTTACTTATTTATTTTATTTATCTTCATTTATAATTTACTAACATACTTATATTTTCTTCTTTCAAATTTTCTTTCTTCATCTCAACCAATCCAACCACTTCTTCAACTTATAAGTTGAAGTTAAGTCCTCCAAACAATCACATCTCCAATTCTTACATCTCTAACTCAATTTTCTTAAGAAATTAAATTAAACTCATATGATACAATCATAATTTAATCACTTAATATTTATCACAACATATTTTTAGATACAACTTGGAATACATTGGTAATTACACATATCAACCTAATTATATTATATAATCTATTTTATGGTTTCATAATTAATAATATTATATTTTATAATAAAGAAAACACGGGTTTTTATTTTTCAGCTGGAATGAACTTTCTACTAGTTTTATAATCACTGAAAACAAAAACTCGTGGCAGAAATTAATTTTTAGAGCCAAAATGCAGTAAAATTTGAAAAATTCAAATTTTGGGGCCAATTTTCTAGGGGTTCTAAAAGGCTAGAAATTCTAGAGCCATCCTAAAAAATTTTTTACCTACTAACCACTGGGAACTTTATAGCGGGTTAGAGAACTACTAGAAATATTCCTAAATAAAAATATTTTCTAGTGGTTATCAACTACTACTAATGTCATCCCATTGGCTTCTCCTGCCATATATGTTATAGAATTTTACTGAATTGCTAGAAAAATTCTAGCATTTTGACCAGTGTGTAATGATTGCCCAAAACCATTATAAACTCTTTTCTAGCACTTGAACTTTCCAACAATAACTTAATCACTTATTATTTATCACAATATATTTTTATATAAAACTTGGAATACATTAGTAATTACACATATCAACATAATTATCTCATATAATCTATTTTATGGTTTCAAAGTAATAATATTATATTTTATAATAAAGAAAACACATATTTTTATTTTTCAGCTGGAATGAACTTTCTAGCAGTTATAAGTTTTATAGCCACTTGAAAACAACAAATTTGGGGAAGAAATTAATTTTTATAGCCCAAACGCAAGAAAAATATTTCAAAAATTCAAAATTTGGCCCACTTTTCTAGTAGTTCCCCATGGCTAGAAATTTTAGAGCCATCCTGAAAATTTTGTTTCCTACTAACCACTGAGAACTTTCTAACAGTTTAGAGAACCACTAGAAATATTCCCAAATATAAATATTTTCTAGTGGTTATCAACTATTACTAACGTCATCCCATTGGCTTCTCCTACCATGTAGTTCTAGCATTTTACTAAACCACTAGAAATGTTCTAGGTTTTTTACCATAGTGTATAATGATTGCCTAGAACTGTTATAAATTATTTTCTAGCACCTAATTTTCCAATGATTGGCAAGCCACTAGAAAACCAATTCCTAATGGTTAAGATTGCTAGAAACACCATAAAATAAATACTACAAAATACCTATTTTTTGTAGTATCCCCATTGTTAACATCATTCTCCTTTGTCATTCCTAGTCCTGAAAGCCATAAGTCACTGTTTAACTTTGTCATTTGCTCATTTCTATTGTTGTTTTGGTTGTTTGTATTTTGTAAACTATAATACATCATATGGACTATTATCTTTGTATTAAAGACTTATAAGTTTTTTCTATTAGCCATCGTTCTCTTCACCCTTTAACCTTGCACTCGTTTGAATTTTTTCGCCATCTTTTCAACAGGAACTTGAAGAGCTATAATAGCAAAAGCTTTCTATATCTTAAACTTTTTTGCCATATCTATAACTTCTTCTCTAGATCTGGTCTAATATTTTTGGTGAGGCTGATCGTGGTAGCTAATAGTGGGTGATGGCAAATAAATCTTGTTGGAAAAAGCTTAAAGAGATTTAATGAAAGAAGCTTATAGATCTTCAGTTTTTTCACCAGATCTTTGACTTCTTCTCTCCAAATTTAGTTTAATACTTTTGATGAGTATGAGTGATGTAGCTAATAGTGGGTGTGGGCCCAACGAATATAGGTCGAGGATAGCTAACCATTCAAGTTAGTTTGTTTCATAATCATCATTAAATGTATCACCTTTTATGTCAATTTTAGGCCAAAACTGCAATGAAAGGTGATATCTTTAATAGTAGTTACAAGACGCAGTTAAAAGGTTGAAATACAACAAAGGTATAATTTATGCCGCTCATAAAACCGCCATGAAAGGCTACTTTTAACTGTCGTTAAAAGTTTTTTTTCTAATAGTGTTACAATCATGAAAAAGTGTTCGAATCGTTGGTTGAATAAACTATATTATCATGCAAATTTTAATCCATAATTTGTGATAATACATTCAACAATAATTATTAGTCATGAATAAAAATAACTCAAAATAATTTAAAAATGGTAGAACTCTAAAAGAGAGTATAGAAATCACTAGTTAGAGAATAACTACAACTTTGCAAGACTTCAACAATCAAATACAACTTCACTTATATTAAGATTACAAGTTTCATGGAAAATTTAGTTTGACCAAAATGAATCACAATAAACATCCCTCACAAAGGATAGGTGTATAACTCTCAACTCCTGAGTGTTTGAGGCAATGTGTTTCACTCAATTTCAACCTATCTTAACCTCACCACCATAGGCTTGTCTATCTGCTAAGTTGTCACCTTCTATATATGCAACATGCAATGCACAAATCAAAAGGACTTCTATTTAGGTTGTAATAGGGCTAATGTAAGAAAAGAAAAGTATAAAGAGGGAAACAAATGAATATTTTAGAAAATCCAAGAGAATCAATAAACAAAATAAGATAGAATACTTGTGTGATAACCGTCATTTTAATTATCAAACATGTAGCTAAGCTAACATATATCGATTCACAAGAAACCTAAATGGATGCTAAAGTTCCTAACTAATCTATTAGCCACAAATTAACAAATTAATAAGATGAATTGTGAGATGAGATATTAAATAACTTCTGAATGTAAATCATATGATATTGTTTATGAATTTAGGTGTTTATGATGGTCAAACGAATCAATGACAAGTGTGTTCCCTTGAAAATTACATTACCTTCATTATCCATAGAACATGAGGAGTTAATTAGTTGAATTACAATGTGTTAGCTAATAGCTCGCTAACTAAATCTCAACCAATGCTACAACTCACGTATATTGAATAGAGAAATATTAATCATTCAACTTAAGAGATAAAAGAAGATGAACTAAATATAAACAAATGTACTCTGCTATATAATTGCTTTAATTAACCACAACCATGTCCAACTAGCTAAAAGATGAGGATCAATCAAAGCTCAATTGAAGATAATTAGGAAATCCAACTCAGTTCCCTAATGTTCATCATCTACTAACTATAATTGAATCAATAAAACTATAATTAACTTCATCAACTCGATACAATTATATTTGGAATTAAAGACACAACTAAACTCCCTATTTCAGATCAAGGATTATGGTTTAGTATCATCTCGAAGAGAGCACAATGGATCTAGCCTTCCATTGTTATCAAGACTTCAATAGTAGCAGCAAAACTAGCAGTAATGGTAAATGCAGAAGGAGAGGTGAAGATGTAAACAAAACTTTCCTCTAGTTTTATTGGTTATAACAATAATTAATTGCTTATCATAACTAATAAGATAATATTCCAATATATGACCAAAATTATATCAATTAATTTCCATATTGTTCTAATATTATTTTATTAATTAATTGCTTATCATATTGGTAAATGGGGACAAAAATTAATAATAAAACTCTCTTTATACAAACTAAAATCCATACATATAAGAGTCTATCAATTCATCCACACTTAGCTTTTTGTACTCCGAGCAAAATTATGGATCAAAATTGAAATTCAAACACACATGTTGAGCAAAATTGGCCACAACAGATTTTGCATAAGTACTTATAGTCATCAATTTTTTCCCTTCAATTGGCAACAATCCATAGTAATCTTATATCAATCAAATGATTTGACTCATGAAATTAAATCATAGTAAGCAACTAAGTTGAGATTTCCTCACAAGGTATAGTGTTTCACTCACTCTCTTATCAAGGTAATTTTCACTCAACCATCTAGTTTAGATTCCCATAGGCTTGTAACCATCCTATATCTCTAGCACTAAAAGGCACAAGGATTTTGAATAAAAGGGTCTTTATTAGGTTGAAATGTTAGAAAGGCTAAATGATAAAATGGAAATGCATGTCGATGAATAATGAAATACTGTGCATGATCTTCTTCAAGCTATTTCAATTTTTGATAACAGTTCCAAATGTGCAACTGCAGAAAATCACAAGTCACAAACTAACTTCCTTTCATACAAGTTTAATATCATATCTTGTCATCTAGTCTATCTCTTCTTTCTCTCTTCTTTCTTATTTTTTCTTTCCTTTGTACTTTCTCTTTGTGTTTTTTCCTTTCAACTATTAAACTAGATAAAAAATATATTGAAGTTAATATATTCAACAAGTGGGACAACTTAACAATTATTTCACAATTAAATAATTACTACAACAACAATATAACATCCTTACTTTCATACATTTTAGGGACCATTCAGTAGCATTTAGAACCACTTACAAGACCTTGGAAGTTCATTAGCTAAATCTGAAATTTTACTCTTTCTCGGATTACTGTTCATATGGTATTCCAGATTATGCAATGAACATCAAAAAATCATAACAAATTATATAAAAATCAAAATGAAGTGGTTCAAAAAGCTACGTGAAGATAACATCTTGAAATTTAAGGGAAAAATAATTTCCAGACCAAATGATTAGCCAATGAATACAGTTTATTCGTTAAATATTACTGTTTATTTGGTCAAAAACTCTAGAAATAGATTCTGGTCCCTTACTTTGGAAATTCATTTCTCTTTGTACAGACATCCAAATAAAGCATTCTTGGTGCCAAAATGAATCTTGGCATGTCATCTAAATTTCTGTAAAATTTCATATATTTATTCCATCATTTACTATTTTTCATTACATCATGACCATCATTGCTTACATTGGTCATACATCAACCTTACACATTCACATAACATATATACTATCCAATCCCTAGCTTTTCTTCATGGTTTATCATCCTCTTTCATCATTCATAAACCTGTGGGATTGGGATTACATGGAAAGGGATGAGATTTTAGGGGAAATCTCAGTAGCAAATGGTACTAAACAATGCATGCATTAACGTAAATACTTGAGTTTTCATTTTCCAAGAGTTTTCCCAAGGTATCACAAGGCCACGGTTTTGGGCAGAATGAGGGGGTATTTATAGCCAAAATCCATGAAAAATGGATAGCCAAGATTGATTTGGTTACTATTGATCTAAAGGCCCACATTTAATCTTCGATTTAACTTTTTCATAAAAGAATAATTATGACATCATGTGGGACACCTCAAGGGACAACTCAAGGGGTTAGGTGGCGTTCTCATAGTGTAAGGAAGCTTCTAAAAAAATTCCAGTCTAATCCAGTACCGATCGGAGCAGTTTCACAACAACTGGACTGTTTTATATTTCGAATTTTTCTATAATATACCAGGATATTTATTCTGTCCTGGAAATTAATGTCTAGGATTCTCATACCCTTGACATGGTTATACTGAGTATTTATCTATCATCTATTCCTTGGAAAATGATCAAAATACCCTTAGTGTCCTTTCTTACACTATATTGACCCTAAGGGCATAATCATCATTTTACCCCTTTTTATACTGCCTTAGGGTGTATCTGGGCTCAGCTAATCATATTTATACCTTGTTCCATGTTTTTAACCTGTTCCAGGTGACCAAAATGCCCTTCATCCATCTCTGGTACAATCTGGGCATCCAGGGGTATTTTCGTAATTTCACACTTTTTTGGACACTTGCCCCTTCTACTGATGGACTGGTACCCTGGGTTTTGGGCCCTTTTTGGCGTCATCATGGGCCTATATATGAGGTCATCTGATCTTATTCTATCTAGGCTTACATACCGATAAATTCCATTATTAGATCACGGGTGTTATCAAACTTCCGTTAAAATTAATTAATATGGGAATAACTTTTTATACAGAACTTCTTCCGAAGTTCTGTCAGATCCAGGACATCTGACACTGTTGGGTACATTTTCTTATAATTTTTCCACTTACATCTGAAGTCCATGAAATCTGATAAAATTTCAAATAACTTTTAAAGTATGAGATAATTTTTTGTTGTCTGGAGTCCTAATAAAATTTCTGTATCATGCCAGATTAACGAGCGTAACTTCATCTATTTACTGATGGAATGTGGGACTTAAAAGCTTTTGGGCAGTTATAACCCTTTATGGGCTGATCTTTTTATAATTACAATTTTACCCTTGAACTTTTTACTTAATTACATTTAAGTCCCTGAACTTTTAGAAATTACCACTTTTGGCCCAAATCTTGTTTCTACTTTCACTTTTTGCCTTTAACCTTTTCTACTTTTCATATTAGTCGTTCTCTTCCTTAAAGAATCATTTAACCTTTATTATTTCTTGTGATGTTCGTCATAATCCTTTCCAAGCCTCTTTCCACTATCAGTACTATACGGATAGAGAAAAATTAGGATATGACAAACAACTATCTTGTACAACCTTCATTAATCAAGGATGAAATTTTCAAAGAAAATGAAGATCGTAAAGGGTTTAAGCTAAGGATTTAATATTTATATGGCTACTATTTGTTCAAAAAGTGTTTTGAAAGAAATGCCCCTATCATATTCACAATTCTAAGAAGCTAATGTGATTTTGAATCGAGGATTGAGGCAAGTTCTACAAAGTTAACAAACTAGATGATATCACACCATATAAAGAAGTATACACTCAAAATTCTTCCATCTGGCTTACTCACCCTAATTTGCTCACTATGACAAGATTTCATGAATATTAAACTAAATTCATGAGACTAATCATTTATGATGCATAATTTCCAATAGTAAATCAATGAAATAAGCAACTAACCCTATATCAAGTTTGCCAATTATAAAAAATGCATGTTTAAAGCTCAATTTAATTCAATGACAGTAAATTCCAAAACACCAAGCAACAATCAAAATGAAATAGAAGAATTTTCTAGTAGAGGGTCACTTGTAGTCGTGATAAAAAGGACATTAAGTTGTGACAATTTTACATAGAGAATAAATCTTTAGAAAATAAGAAATATTGGTCATAATAGAAATGGACAATAGTTGCGACTTATAATCACAGAGAGTAAACTTGTTAAACACATATGCTCTGGTTGTGACCTAAATGTCAATCCAGTCATGACCAAAATTTACAGAGTTATAGGTATGACAAAGATAAGCACAAATCATGACTACACATCATAGATAGGTAAACATTAGAATATATGAACTCTTGGTCATGACAAAAATAGGCAATGGTCATGATTAATTTTTACAGAGAAGAAACTTGACATACTCGCACACATTAGTTACAACAAGAACAACATAAGGTCATGACCAAAAGACACACAATCATAGCAATTATCTTTTTTTTATTCACCCATTTCACACACTAAAGTTCATCCTCCCCTATACTTAATTTCTACATTGTCCTTAATGTGAAGAACTAATGAAACACATGTAAAGACAGAAGTAATGATGACAAAACTGAACAAGAATCTATGATAAATTCATGGGAGTTTCTATCTACCCCTTCTGACTAAGTCTCCTCCCCATACTTAATCAACAAATAAAAGCTCAAGTAATAGAAGAAAAAAACTGATCAAAGTAGACTATTATAACAAGGAGACAACTTGAATATTATGGGGGTTTGAAGTTCTCTTTGTACAACTTCAATAAGTGGACATTGACCTGAAATGCTATACCATTTGCTTCATCCATCAATTCAATTGTTCCATAGTCATAGATCTTAGTCATTAAATATGGATCATCCCATCTTGTAGCAAGTTCTCTAGGTTTGAAAGCATATCCAACCTTAAACCTCAAAACTTTATCTCCAACCTGAAATTCCTAACATAGATCTATTTATCATCAAGAAGTTTAACTCTTTTCTTATAAATCCTAGAATTCTCATAAGCATCTAGTCTTATTTCTTCTAGTTCCTAAATTTGTAACATCCTTTATACTATAGCAGTGTCAAAATCCATGTTACAAGCTTTGATTGCCTATAATGCTTTATGCTCAACTTCTACTGGTAATGACATGTTTTACCATAGACCATTCTATATAGGGGCATCTCATATGGGGTCTTATAAGGTCTTCTATATGCCTATAAAGCTTCATCTAACCTTGTATTCTAATATTTCCTTGAGGGTCTTACTATCCTCTCAAGAATACTCTTGATAGCTTTGTTTGAATTTTTAGCCTGGCCATTTGTTTGGGGATGATACGCTGTTGAAACCTTGTGCTTGATCCAAAACTTGGAAAGTAACCCACCTAAAATCTTATTACATAAATGAGAGCCTTAATCACTCACTATAGCTCTTGGCACACCAAACCTTGAGAAGATGTTTGACCTATAAAATTTGGAAACTGTCATCACATCATCCTTTCTTGTTGGTATAGCCTCCACTCATCTTGAGAGATAATGCACAGCTAGTAGAATATATGTATAGCCAAAAGATGGTGGAAATGGTCCCATGAAACTAATGCCCCATACTTCAAACACTTCACAAAATAGCATAGGATGTTTAGGCATTTCATGCCTTTTAGTCAGTCCACCAAAATGTTGGCACCTATCACAAGCTTTGCATAATTCATAGTAGTCTTTGAATAGTTATGGCCATTAAAAACTAGCATTGAAGATCTTCCTTAAAGTCTTCTTTGCATTAAAATGTCCTCCACATATAGAAGAATAACATGATGTAAGAATGTTATCCACTTCTTCATTTGGCATACATCTTATAACTTCATCACTGCATATCTTCTATAAAATGGGTGGTTCCAAAATGTAAAATTTTACCTCATTCTTGATCTTCTGGCCATAGAAATGAGATAAAGAAGGTGAAATTAGACCAATAACAATATAGTTCACTATGTGACAATACCAAGGTGTAATTACATAAATCACATAAATAGAACAATCTCTAAATATATCACAAGTGGTGTTAGAATCTAATACTCCCCTTGTATTTTTAGGCAACCTATTTAAATGATAAGCTACCACATTTTTTGCTCCAATTTTATCCCTTATCTCCACTTTATATTTTTGGATTAGCAGCATCCATCTCAAAAGTTGAGGCTTGGACTGTGGCTTTTTAAACAGTAACTTTACAGTAGCATGGTCAGTGTATATAATCTCTTTATAACTCAAAAGGTAAGATCAAAATTTGTCAAGTGCAAACATAATAGCAAAGAGGTGAAGTGTAGTTCTTTTGAGCATTATCTAATGTCTTAGAGGCATATGAAATGACTTTAGACAGCTTACTATCTTTCTGTCCTAACATTACACCTACAACTTCATTTGATGTATCACATGAAAGCTCAAAATCTAAGTTCCAATTAGGTGCGACAAGTATAGGTAGTGTGATAAGCATAGCCTTATAGTGTCAAATATTCTCTTGCAAGTATCATAAGAAAAGAACTCTATATCTTTTTGCATGATTTCAGAAAGTAGAGATGCAAACTTGCTAAAGTCTATAATGAATCTTCTATAGAATCTAACATGTCCTAGGAATGACCTTAATTCCTTTAAAGATTTTCGATAAGGAAGAGAAGAAATAACATCAACCTTAGCTTTATCTACCTCAACCCCATTCTTAGACATTAAATGCCCTAGAACTATGCCTTTATGTACCATAAAATTACATTTCTCAAAATTCAGCATAACCTTTTTATCAATACATCTTGCTAAGGCTTTCATTAAACTTTATGAACATTCATCAAAATCCTTACAAGACACTATAAAATTATCCATGAATGACCCCATGTTGCTTTTCAAGAATTCACTGAATATGGACATCATAACTGTTTGAAATGTTATGGATCATTGCACAAGCCAAAAGCTATCCTCCTATAATCATAGGTACCAAATTAACATGTGATATGGTCTTTTCTTGATCTTCCATTGTAATTGGAACCTGAAAATACCTTGAAAATCCATCAAGAAAATAGTAATTAGCTTTTTCAGCAAGTCTTTCCAGCATTTCATTTATAAATGGTAAAAAGAAATGGTCCTTCCTAGTTTCATCATTCAATTTTCTGTAATCAATACACACTCTCCATGAATTCTATTCTCTAGTAAGGATTAGTTTATTCATTTCATTCATTACCACAGTTATACCACTTTTTTGGGCACCACAGGCACTAGACTTACCTATTCACAGTCTAAAATTGGGTAAATAATGCAGCATTCAACATCTTAGTTACCTTTTCTAGACCATATCATATATTAAGAGGTTTAGACTACTTTGTTGCTGTTTAATAGGTCTGGCTCCATTATTTAACATAATTTTATATGTGCATACATATATATATATCTATACAAGGTATATAAGCTAAAGACCAAGCTATTGCTCTCTTATGTTTTTTAAAATTTAAATTAACCTATTTTCCTTAGAAATAGAAAGTTAATTAGCAATTATAATAAGTAATGAATCACTTTTAGCCAAAAGCACATATTTAAGGTTCCTTAAAACTCAGGTGGCTGGAATATTGATAGAACTAACTTCTTAGTTTCCAAAGCTGCAACAAGCTTTAATAATTTTGTCCTCACAAGTTTTGCAATATATATTTCTATCCCTATAATAAGATTCTTAGAAGCTATGTTCTTACCTACAATGTTATCATGCCTTTCTCCAAGCCTTCATTCAAAAGGTCAGTAACAGAAAAAGATTGTAGGGTATAAAGTAAACTATCAACTAAAATATAGTTAATGCTTGACACATCACCACTACTATCCAAAATAAATTCAGAAGTAAAAGAAATTTCATATTCAAGCAAATCACATTCAGCCTTATCAAAATTTTGTAGCAATAATTCATGTTCATCTTTAGCTTCTTCAATTATACATCAATTACACTTAAGCCTAACAGTGAGTAATCTTCAAATAGATGTCCCATTGCTTTATAGACAATAAAACTAATTACATTATCACCCACTTCCATTGTAATGCTCCCATTTTTATGCTTATGACAGTGTTAGCTGTTATAAGAAATGGCCTCCACAAAATAATAAGAGCCTCTAAGGTTGACTCATATGACATATACAAGACATAGAAATCTGTAGGTATAATCAAGTATTTAACCTTTACTAATATGTCTTCTAATAATCCTTCATGTTTCCTAGTAGTTCAATGAGCAAGTTGAACTATCATGGAGGTTTCCTTAAGTGAGCCTATGCCTAATGATGTATAAATGGAAGTTGGCATTACATTAATGATTGCACCAAGACTAACAAAGTACTAGCACACTAAAACATACCAATGGTGATTGGGACTATAAATAAACATGGATCATCACATTTAATAGGAAGTTATGGATTAAGTAAAGCTGACATACTAGATCATACTTAAACCCTTTCATTTGGTTTGCATATTCTTTTAGTAGTGCAAAGTTCTTTCTTGAATTTCCCATACTTAGGTATACTTCTAATCAAAGCTACAATTGGCAAATTAACTTCCAATTTTCCTAACAAATTTAGAATATCTTGTTCTTGTTTTTCTTTTAAAACCTTCTTTAGACACATGTATGCATTAGGAAAAGGTAGGTGTTTCATACTTACCTTTCTATCCTTCTATTATGCATCTTCATGCTTCTTTTTATCTTGGATTTTGTCTTATTTATGACTTACACTACTGGAATTAGCAACTGCTTCATGCATAATAGATGGTTGTGCAACATCTTTCAATATAGTTTGCTTATTTTTCTACTACTATATACCCTTCTCTTTGTTGCTTTTTGATTCTTGAATGAATGAAGGTTTTTCTTTAATCAACTAATTCAGTTCAAGATCTATTCTAATGCCCATATTCCCATTATCCTTCTTATCATCATCAATATCTACTTTCCCCACTATTTTTCTACTTCTCAAACTCAGCATTAACATATTTGGGGTTAATAACTATGTTTGAAGGTAAATTTCTACCAATTTCTACCAAGGGCATTTCAGTCATTTTCCAAGGGATCTGTAATTAAGTTGTGGCCCAGTACAACTATGTCAATGGTAGGAAGAATCCAGATACTAGATTTAAGGTCAGAAAGTATATTATGGAATTTCAGAAAAATTAGATTTATAAAATAGTTTGGTTTTTTGGGAATCGGATCGAGCCGGTACCGAATTGGACTAGAATTTTTCTAGAAGGTTCTCCCTTTAGAAATGGTGCCACATAACCCCTTTGAGGTGTCCCTTGTGATGTCATGGATGATGTCACAATTAGCTTTTTGAAAAAGGAAAATCCAAGATTAAATGTGAACCATTAGATCAAATAATGCACAAACTAATCTTGGCCATTGATTTCCACCAAGACTTTTCTATAAATACCCCCTCAAATCTGCATCCAAATCATGAGCACAAGACCCTTGGGGAAACTCTTGCAAAATGAAAACTCAAGCCAAGACAAAGAAGATTCAAGGTACTAAAGTTTAAGCAAGCTAGAGATTACAGGTAAGCAATCTCTCCTAGCTTAGTTTCCTTTGATTTAGGAGCTTGAACTT
The DNA here is from genome assembly GCA_037074615.1 of Leucaena leucocephala. Classification (NCBI taxonomy): domain Eukaryota; kingdom Viridiplantae; phylum Streptophyta; class Magnoliopsida; order Fabales; family Fabaceae; genus Leucaena; species Leucaena leucocephala. The sequence continues at coordinate 7,158,446 of CM073527.1, forward strand.
AGGGTTTTCATGGGGGAAAAGTTGAGTTTTCTCTAAGGGGTGGTGCTGCCCAAAAACCTTAGATGAAAGGGGAAAGAAGAAATTAAAGTTAGAAACATATGATTAAAGCTTAAACAAGCTAGTTAAGTGATTGGTTGTTGAATCAAGTCGATATTCTTGACTCTGCTATAGATGAATCTGTTCGGTATGCACTGTTCATGAGGGAAGGAAATAGAATTTCAATGATCTAATGCTTCCATTGAATTTATATGATGATTTTTGTGTTGGATTGGAAAGGTTTGGAACCTTGGAAGCATTGAAATTCCAAGACTGTTGTTTTTGAAATCCTTCTCTGTTACTGTTCATTCACATGAACAGTTATTGGAATTTCATGATTTTGATGCTTCAAATGGGTTTAAAATAAAAAAATGTGTGGGATAAAGTGGAGAAACAAGTATGGAAAGAATTATAATCAAAATGAGACTTTTTGAAAGAATTGTGTGCATATGTTCGGTTCTGTACAGCAGGCCATGAAGGAGCTGGAATTTCATGATTCTAAGCTCATAAATGGATTCAAAAGATGAAATTGTGTAGGTTAAAGTCAAGACATCAATTGGTTCAAGAGCCAAGTTTATTAGTGAAGATAAAATATGTAAGGAATTGGAAGACACGCAGCAGAAATTAACTTAAACATTTTTCCATTCCCTGCCAGGATCTACCGTATGTGTTTAAGTTAAGTGGAAAGAAGTATTACCCTCAGTATTCAGTCGTGACTTTCTCAGCTTCTAGTTGCGATGTCCACAGCTTCTCTCCGTGGCTCGTGATCTCTTTTTGATCGCAAGAAGTCGACGATTCAGGTCGACTTTCTCTACTGGTATCCACACGAACAGCGTTCCAACCACGAATGATGTGCTAGTGCCTCCTGTCCCTCTAGGGCTTACTCAAGAATTTGTCCTCTCTGTCTCTATTTCGGCAGTTTCTTATCTACAAACCTTTTGCGGATTCCCGTTCACCCTTTTTTCTCTGTCCCAACCATAGCTCCTAAATATCAGATATATCGGATGCTATGCGTGTTACACATACTTTGATTAATTTTTTTTGGAATTAATCTTATATTAATTATGAAATTAATACAATATCATATATTGTATAATTTGATAAGAAACTAATTAAATAAATAGTGTTTGTATTAAATCCATCCCACATATTTAATTCACCCATTTATTTAATTTAAAATAAAGATAAGAGGTAATTACATTTGATTTATTCTCATAAATCAAATTTGAGATATCATATCAATTTGAATTTCAAATTCAAACGTTATAGAGATTTAATTTTATCCTTATAAATTAAATCTTGTAAATATCTCTTATATGAGATATCATATCAATTTGAATTTCAAATTCAAACATGATAGAGATTTAATTTATCCTTATAAATTAAATCTTGTAAATATCTCTTATATATAATATATATACGAATATAAATATAAATAAATATATACATCCACCCTGGATCATTCATTGAATCTAGACATGTCTTAGATTCAATGAATATGGACATCATAACTTGTGTTGGGCTATTTTGTGTGTGACCCTGTAGGCCCATATGAAGTTGGCAGTGGGCCATTTACTATACTGACTCACAAGTCGCAAGCGGCCTCTAGCAAGACATCATGACTACCCAAATCATATGAGGATCGATGAACGATGTAATCTTTTATACAACCATATCATGTCCCTTTTGTCACACGATATTTTGGTCATGGATGAGGCATGGAGAATGTCATCCTCCTATTCCTAACCGTTACTTTCTCGATCCCTAAGTAGTATGACTATAGAAATGGAACTACCTTTCCATTACAGTATGTATAACATGCTCCTTTTCTTACATCTTAGGGACCATTCAGTAGCATTTGGAACCACTTCTAGGGCCATTGAAGTCAAATCATACAATCTGGAATTTTACTCCCAGCGAGTATTGTTCATTGTGTAAATTCCAGCGGAGTGACCTGAGTTCAAAAAATCATAACTAATTCTATAAAACTTGAAATGGAGTGTTTCAAATTTCTACACGAAGCTAACATAATTCTATTTCATGGAAAAATGACTCATTGACCATGCCTTGACTAGGTCAATGTTCCGAAAATACTGTTCATCCAGCATCCTGTCCCTGATTCCAGCATTCTGGTCCCAACTTTGATAAATCATATCTTTATGTGTAGACATCCAAATGAGACATTCTATATATCAAATCGAAGCTTGGAATGTCTAATATTTACTGGAAAAATATCATACATTTATTCAATCATTTACTAGTTATAATACAGCTCAAATGTCACTGTCTCCATCACGAGTTACTGTTCACAGTGACAATTTCCAGCAATTGTACATACATGAATCACATATCAATCATACTAAGCAATTAACATCTATTCATGCATCTTTATCTCCTCCATCTTGAGAAGACCTGCTGTAATTGGATTGATATGGAAGGGGTGAGATTTCTGGGGAAATCTCAGTAACAAACAACACTAAACAATGCATGCATTAATGTGAATACTTATGCTTGCTTGTGAAAGTGTTAATATTGTATAATGTGCATGCTTCCATGTTACATATGAAATACAATTGGCCAAAGTAATCATAGGAACAGAGCTTCATACATAAGAACATATTCAACACAATTCAACAAAGCCATAGCACATCAAGCATAATATTCAATGCATACAAGTTTAGGATTAGTTTACTACCTGACATGTAGCTTTTCTTCTAGCTCTTAGCCTTTGCTCTAAGGTTCATTCTTTCCATAGGTTAGAGCCTATACATAGCATAATAATATCTTCATTATTACTCTATCAGTATAGCTCTATTTAACTCATGCATAGCTAGGGAAAATATCCTTACTCCGACATTCCTCTAACTTTCTTTCTATCTATAGCTAACTTTATTAATAGAGATATTTCTCTATTCTAACTACTAAGAGCAATCCTATACTTTATTAGATCAGGGACTAGATAACTTTCTTACCTCATTCCTAAGCTTTGCCCAGTCCCTCGGCTCCTCAGAATGCTCCTGGCTCCACCAGAACTCCTTCCTTTTTTTCCTTTCTTTCTTTCTTTCCTTCTCTCTTTCTCTCTTTTCCTCTTCTTTCTCTTCCTTTTCTTGCTAGATCAGTGGTGTGCCTTGGAATGGGAGGGGAGTGGCCTATTTATAGGTGAGAGGAGGTGGAATGAATGGTCTAGATTGATTCATGATGAATGGCCCAGATTGCTTGCTTCCTCAAGAAGCTTTGCCTGCATCATCATGATGACATCACCCTCCTTGATGACTCACCACTCATGACATCATCTAGGACACCTCAAGGGTATATGTGGTGAAATGTGGGGCCCTTAGGACACCTCACCAGCTGACTCAGTCTTTCCAGAGAGTTCCAGAGTCTTTTCCCTAAATGGACGACCGAGATCGTGCCACGTGTCCTCTTGCTTTTTCTCCTTTTTCTCTAATCATGCCATGTGTCCTTTGACTTTCCTCTTTTACTATAATCATGCCATGTGGGGCATTGTGGGCCCCATTTATGTCCTCTCATGATTCTAGATCACTTTCCCCAGTTCTATCTTTGACCGGGTCACTTTACTTTATTGAAAAAGCACTAAACCAATAATTTAATGCGTCTTGGGCCCACATTACTCTTGGGCTACGTTTTTGGGCTTTTAAATATTATCTTGGGTTTCTAACCAAGCCCAAGCACTCTGGTGGCTCGGTTCCCAAGAAATATCCTTAGTAAATTACTAAAATGCCCTTACTACCTCTTTAGTACTTCTAGGGGCACTATTATCTTTTCATACCTTACCAGAGTATCTCTTAACCCTGGTCAACTATCCAGATACCCTTTCTTAATTATCTAACCTTAGTCAAATGATCATAATGCCCTTCGTCTGACTCTAACTCAATGACACAACACAGTGGCATACCTTCAGTGGCATTTTCGTTATTCTTCATTTTTCTCGGTCTTTATTAGCCCTAGTCCACATACTTATATAAAAATATCATTGGGCCTATAAGGTGCCATTCTGGATCCTCTGTATGATCCCCTATCTTCATGGGCTCAATTCCCGAGAAATTCACCCAAAACCTATTTATCGGGTCTTTTAATCTATTGTAAATTCTGTAGTAAATTCTACATAACTCCTTTTTGAGCTCTGACTATTTCAGAAATTCTTATATTAATTATAGGAATTTACTGCCATATTTCATCTGATTCTAAAGTCTAGAGCATACTGCACTAATTTTCCTTTTCTTTAAAAATTAATATAAATCTCTCGAGACCTCATATCAGAACTCTGTGTTGTATCAAACTGATCAGCATAATTTTCCCTATTTATTGAGACCTCTGCTCAATAGGGTCTGGTAGCATCCCTTTTTCAGGCTATATACGGGGCTTCAAGGCCTAAAACTTGGGATATGACAGTATGGCCATATATTTCTTAGACTCACTCATCGAGGGACCCAGTAATATCTCTCTACGAATATGAGGGACAAATTCCATCTTGACCATTAACATTCCTTCGCACAGAAAACCACTAAGCCTGAACATAGTCTTTATGATCACTCAGTCAAAAATGACTTTTGACTAGGTTAAAGCTGAGCGTTTGTTATGTAGGAATCCATAATGATCTCAGATCAAAGGGCATAGTGACGTGGTTTGTATATGAGAGAAGCTTATGACTTAACCTATGCAGCTCTCTCATAGCGCGTCAGTCCAACACCTTGTACTCTTACATGTGCCTATGACTTTGATTTATATCTCTATACATCTTCAAAGTCATACTGGTCTTATTTCATTTTTGCTCCTGTACAGATGACCGACCAGGGACATTTAGGATAAGATCATGAGTTATCTAAGGATGGTCATCACAGTAAACATGCAAATAATATGATAACACAATTAATAAATTCATAAATCAACAATGTTCATAAGACAATGATTGGCCCCTAGGGCACAATTTTCAACAAGAGAAAGTTATGATAATAAAGAGTGTAACAAGGGTAGTCTTGAACATTGTTGGAGTTCATGGGTCCTAATGAATTATATGATGAATTATGTTGAGCAAGTGCAAAAGATCAAGAGAAAAGCTTAAGTGCAAGGTAGTGAACTTACCTCTTTATGTGCTTGATATGATATGCTTATTTGTTCACATGTATATGGTATTTGAATGATGTTGTGACATGATAAATGATGTTGAATGTATTGTGAATAATATGTTTTCCATTGCCATGCACTTTATGTAAAACTATATAGCATGATGGAATGTCACTAATCAAAGAAAGTTTAATGAAATTACATATCATGCATTAGCATCCATCTTACATATTTAAGTGGTAATGTTTGCTAATGAGATTCCCTAGAATCTCACTCTCCCATAACCAACCAATTTAGGTGAAGCATGATGGAAAATGTATACATGGAGAAGAGCTAAAGAATGGAAGAAAGGAATGGAAGTAATTGAGATCCTAGCATATGCTATGGATTATCTATGTATGTAAATGCCATATAAGGTGTCCATTTATGTGATGAAACTATTTGTAATACTTATCGCATACGTACATGATGTATATGAATATTGAGAAGCTTATTTGATGGCTTATGCATGCTGGAACAATTATTGAAAGTGAAAGAAAGGAAATTGAAATGGTAAAAATGTAGGTCCTAAAGCACTTTTGTTGTGGCTTCAGTTTGGCCTGGCAAATGAAGAAATTATTTCATGAAATTTTACAAGATGTAGCACACATCCAGAGATTTAAGTGCATAGGTAGAACGTTTCATTTGGATGTGTATATCAAGAGAAATGAATTTCCAAAGTAAGGGACCATAATCTGTTTTCAGAGTTTTTGACCAAATGAACAGTAAACTTTAACTAATAAAATGTATTAATTGGCTAATCATTTGGTCTAAAAATTATTTTTTCCTTAAAGTTCAAGATATTATCTTCACGTAGCTTTTTGAACAACTTCATTTCATTTTTTCTAGAATTAATTATGATTTTTTGAAGTTCATTGTGTAATCTGGAATACTATATGAACAGTAACCTAAGAAAGAGTAAAATTCCAGATTTGGTAATAGACTTCCAAGGTCTTGTAAGTGGTTCTAAATGCTACTAAATGGTCCCTAAAACGTATGAAAGTAAGGATGTGATAAGCTTCATGTCACATTCTTACTTTTAACCTCAATTATATTCTACTAGAACTAATTAGAACTAATTATATGATCATTTGCTTTGAAAACATCTATTTCCAAAAGAATTGCTCTCGGATACTGTTCACTTTTACTGTTCATTTTGTAATTCCATGTACCCTACTTTGAAAATTCATAATTAATTATATAAAAATCAAAATAATGTGGTTCCAATTTCTAATAAAAGCTCTTTCATGGAGCTTTGTGGGCAAAATATGAAAATGAGGTTTCATTGTCCACATGAAGTCAGTTTATTGGTTAAAAATCACTGTTCATTTGGTAAAATCTAGAAGTTCAAATTTCTTTGCCTTAATTTCAAAAATTAAATTCTCTTTGGTTACTTATCCAAATGAACCATGTTACCTATGGATTTTAAGCTCTGGATGTTTTCTTTAAGCTCATAAAATTTCATAGAAAAATTCGTTCATTTGATGTATAAAATCATTGCGTGAACGTCGCTTCCTCTAATCACTTAATTTATCTCAATTCTAAATTTTAGTTCCATCTTTGGAAACTCATAACAATTCGGATACTTATCCAATTAAGGCATTCTTGGTGTCCATTTAAATCTCTGTAACTTAGCTATTATCATGCTAAATTTCAAACTAAAACTCATTGAGTTTAGCATCAGAATCATCATCACATCACCACAGCCTTAGAACATAGTTATAGAAACATACACCATGTATACTAGCATATCATCCCATTGTGTCATGTAAGTCATGTAACTTATTATACAAACTTAATCATTAACATCTACTCTCATCCCTTGAGAGGATCCAGCACCTAAAACATAGTTATGCATGTGGAAGGAATGAGATTTCATGGAAATCTCAATAGCAAGTTACACAAACTATAATATCATGCCTGAATAATTGGATGCTTAACATGTTATCATGAGATGGGAGCTACTTCATAATGGTACATAAGCAAACTCTAACATGCATATTGTCATGATATAACTTGCAAGGAGTTTCAAGATTTCATACTTCATTATAACATGAGGACATAAGCTCAAGCTCAACCAAACATCATAATCAACAATTAAGCAAAACAATTAAACAAACATGAGTTATAGTTAGGTATCCTTGCTACCTCTTAGCTATCTTGGTCAAGAACTTCTTGGGATGATTTCCTTCCTTCACAAATTTCAAAACCTAGCCATTACAAAATAATATCAAGTTACAACTCAACTTGAGAACAAAACCAAGACTAGGTCTTCACTAGCTCCCTTTTTCTCTCTACTTTATGTATCCTACTTCCATCTTTCTAAAATAAATTCTCATGGTTCATTTCCATATAATTTTTCATGTAGAATCCAAATATGAAATCATAATTTCCAAAATCAAATTATACCACTTGCTACAGTACCATACGGAAGTGAAGCCATTGATTCTAAAAAATTCACATTTTGATTCCAATGCTTCCAATACTTGTTTTCCTACTTTAACCCCACACAATTTTCCATTTTAAACTCATTGGAAGCATCCAAATCATGAAATTCCATCATATGAACAGTGCAAAATACAGTACCAGCAAGAACACAAAACCCTAAATCCAAACATACTTGAATTCCCAAGCTTATACCACTTGATTCTAGCTTGTTTAAGCTTATCTAAACTATTCATAACATAAAACTCATATTTTAACCATATATGAGCAGAACTTCCAGCAGAAACCATAAGGAAAATATAGCATGAAAACTCCTTAAAACCATGAGCTAGCTTACTAGAACAAAGCTTAAGATCAAAGGAGATTATTACCTTGATTGTTGCTTCCCTTTGTGTGCCTCTTTCTTGGTTGAATGAAAATTTTGTAAGAGTTTACCTATGGTTCACCATGCATACCAAAGCCATCTGAATAGGTGGTATTTATAGAGAAATTTGGGTTGAAATGGATAGCCAAGATTGATTTGTGCATTATTTGATCTAAGGGCTCACATTAAATCTTGAATTTAACTTTTTCCAAAAAGAATAATTATGACATCATGTAGGACAGCTCAGGGGACACCTCGTAGGGGTATGTGGCACCATTTTCATGCAAGGAAGCTTCTGAAAAAATTCTAGTCCAATCCGGTACCGATTGGAGCAGTTTCACAATAACCGGACTGTTTTCTATTCCTAATTTTTTATAATATACCAGGATATGTATCATGTCCTGGAAATCAATGTCTAGACTTTTCATACCATTTACAATGATATACTGAATATTTATCTACCATCCATCCCTTGGGAAATGACCAAAATACCCTTCGTGTCATTTCTTGCACTATACTAGCCCTAAAAGCATAATTGTCATTTTACGCCTCTTTACACTGCTTCAAGGCATATACTAACTCTACCTAATCATATTTATACTATGTACCATGTTTTTTGCCTATCCATAATTACCATAATGATCTCCATCCTTCACTGGTACAATGTGGGCATCCAGGGGCATTTTCGTAATTTCACACTTTTCTTGAATTGCTCTGGTCGCTGGCCCACTTAACTGTCCAGTCACCTTAATGGGCTCATGATGGTGCCATTTGGGCCTTGATATGGGCTCATTGCCTTTATGCGCTTTATGGCATAAATCCCAAGACAACTCTCCTGACCCTATTTATCGGGTATTTTATCTCACTGTAAAATCCCGTAAGAATTCTACAAGAACCCTTTTCTGACTCTGTCAGTTTTATAAATTCTTATATTAAATATATGAATTTTTTGTAAAGTTTCTTTTAATTTTGTAGTCTGAAAAATACTGCAATAATTCCTTCTGACTTCAAGAATTTATATCAATTAATCAGGACCTCAAATCAAAATTCTGTAAAACCTTAAACAGACTGGAATAACTTTATCTATTTAGCCGTAAAATTTGGGTCTAATCTGATTCTGGGCATTTTTTAGCATTTTCCAGTTCAACTTTTCCATAATTACATTTAGGTCCCTGACTTTTTACATATTTACATTTAGGTCCCTAAACTTTTTGAAATTACCACTTTTGGCCCAATTTTTGTTTCTACTTTAACTTTTGGCCTTTAGCCTTTTCCACTTTGCGTTTAGGTCCCTATATTTCCCTTAGTTCATAATTCCTTTCTCAATCTACTACAGCTTACTCCAAGAATTTCATATCTATTATAGATAAACTGTATAGCTACATTAGGTAAGAAAATTGGGGATATGACACTTCACCCTCATTAGCATGCTTCATGACAAAATTATTATATAAGATATCACCAAATGCAAAATTAGTCTTAATTATAATAGATTCACTAAAAGAACTAGACTCAACAGCAGATGCAACATTAACTTGATTTAAGATTTTAGTTTTCTTAATTCGCCTAAGTGTTCTATTGATTTCTTTGTCTAAAGGAAATAATTCAGATCTTTTGGTCATGCAAATCACACTTAACAATTACGCAGGATATCAAGTATATCATAGATAAAATAATTTCATAAATTGAGATCAAGTAATCACAGTTCAAAAATTGTGGGTCATAATGAAACATGACTTTAGTAATGACTAATAATCACAGAGAGCAGAGATCGTGACAAAAATGAATTTTAAGTTGTGACTGTTAGTCCTAGAGAGCAAAATTTTTGAATAAGGATTTTCAGTCATGACCAAACGTCACTTTGGTTGTGACTAAAACTCACAGAGAGCAAATACTTGAAACTAGAAGTTTCTGGTTGTGACCAAATGTCACTCCAGTCACGACTAAAGATCACAGAGAGTAAATCTAAATTAAACACTAATTTTTAGTCGTGACTAAGTGTCAATTTGGTTGCGACTAGAAATCACAAAGAAGAAAATTTAATGGATAAAGATTTTTAGTTGCTACCAAAAAGCACTCCGGTTGTGACTAAAAGTTACATAAATCAAATATTAGTTAAAAACTAATTTCATGTTGCAACCAAATATGTATCTGATCGCAACTACAATTCACAGAGACTCTCATAAATTAATTTTTGCACTAAAGTTGCTACTAAACAAGTAGTTGGTCATGACTCAAAGATAAAACACTAAATTCACAGAAAAAATAAAACACCTATATTCTTTTTATATTTTTGAGGACCAATAGATAGTTTAGGAAACCTTAACAAGTAAGGCTCCCCAACAATAGTGCCATTTTGATAACCATCATTTTAATTATCAAACAAGTAATTAAGCTAACCAATAATAAAGTAAAGCTAACCTATGTCAATTCAGAAGGAGCCTAAATGGATGCTAAAGTTCCTAACTAATCAAATGATCCATAAATTAACAAATTAATCTGATGAATTGTGAGATAATATATAGAATAACTTATGAATATAAATCCTATGCTACTGTTTATGAAGTTAGATGTTTATGATGAAGAAATGAATCAATGACAAGTGTGTTCCCTTAGAGATTACTTTACCTTCATTATTCATATAATATGAGGAGTTAATTAGTTGGATTACAATGTGTTAGCTAACAATTCACTAGCTAAATCTTAATCAAAGCTACAACTCAGACATTTAATAGAGAAATATGAATCATTCAACTCAAGAGGTAGAAGAAGATGAACTAAATAGATACAACTATACTCTACTATAGAATTGCTCTAATTAACTACAACCATATCCAACTAGATCAAACATGAGGATCAATCAAATCTCAATTAAACATAATCAAGAAATCTAACTCAGTTCCCTAATGTTCGTCATCTACTTACTCTAATTGGATCAATAAAATCATAATTAACTATATCAATTTGAAACAATTAGATCTGGAATTAAAGACACAATTAAAATTCCTATTTCAGATCAAGGATTATGGATCAGTATCATCACCAAGAGAGCACACAATAGATCTAGCCTTCTATTGCTATCAAGACTTCAACAGCAGCAAAATTAGCATTCATGGTAAGTACATAAAGAGAAGATAAAGATAGAAACAGAACTTACCTCTAGTTCTATTGCTTAGAACAGAGAAAAGTTATAGATAATAAGTAGAGAATGGAGATGGAGAGAGAATGGTGTGAGAGAGATGGATTTGGATGGAGTGAGAGAGTGAGAGATGGAGTGGAAACAGAATAAGAGCGTGTGTGTGGGAGCTTCAATAAATAAGTTGTGAATGGCGTGAGGTATATATGATGCATGAAAGATGTGGTCTCAATGAATGGTCTATGAGAAAATAGCATTAGCTGGTGTGTAAGTGAGTGTGTTTTGCATGAATCCCCCAACTTGCTTTTGTTATAGCACTTGTGTGATCCTTACTTTAACACATGCTTCTGTTCTATCTATTAAGTCCAGCTACCACACAAACCATTATATTTCATTCTAACTCCTTTTTCTATTTTAGTTACAACAAGTTGACTTGGTACTTAATGAGCATTTCTTATAATGGGAATTTAAGATATACAAATTATTTATCTAATAAGATTATATTTATATATATGACAAAAATTATATCAATTAATTTCTCCATTGTTCTAATTTAATTTTATTAATTTATTTGCTCAACATATTAGTAAATGGGGACAAAAATCAATAACAAAACTCTCTTTATACACACTAAAATCAATACAAATAAGAGTTTATCAATGTGCCACAAATGCTTTATTTATTCGAATAGCTCACATATTTCTCTTTCTTTTTCCTTTTACTTTTCTATTTTTTTTGTTTCTTCTTTTTTTTTCTTCTCCTCTTTCTCTTGGGTTTTCAATCATGCTTCACCTTTTCTTCTCCAATGCCTTATTTATTCCTATAGCACACAAGTTTCTCTTGCTCTTTCCTTTTACTTTTTTATTTGTTATGTTTCTTCTTTTTTTCTTTTCCCCTTTTCCTCTTGGGTTTTTCAACCAGGCTTCACTTTTCTTCCTATTTTTTTCCTCTAGGGTTTCCAACCATTATTCATCTTTCTTCTCGTTTTCTTTTCTCAATGTTTTCATTTTATATTTTTTCTACTTTTTCCTTTTCAACTATACACTCAATTAAAATTAAAGGCTTTCCATGATCTTAAAAACTAATGGAACACAAAGTATCCTTCCAAAACAAAATAAATTCTCATGAACCTTTAAAATATCCTAGTAGGGTGGGTTAATTATTTATTTACTTTTTCATTGTTTTGCATTTCAACAAGAAAGTAAACAAAGGCTCAAAGGGGTTAATAAGGGATAAAATGTACCAAGGCTAGCTTTTGGCTAACTACTAATAATGAAATGAAGGCCTTTATCATTTTTATGCATGCAACACAAATATACCATCAACGAAGAATCAAAAACATGTTCTAGAGTGAAATTATAGGTGAATACACACTAGAAAGAAATGATGTAGAAGACTCAAATCCTCACTGTGTTAGAGGCCATCCATTAAAACTCATGAAAGTCAAACATCATTGCCATTTCACTAGAATCTAATCATTAGATAAATTATTTCTTCATGTCTAGGTATATGCAAGCCATAATTATCTCAATCTGTAACTTCGCACAAAAACTCAATGAAATCTAAAACATTTTCCAACATTTTTATAGTTTTTTAGGTTTTTGCTTTTTAAATAAGAGAAATGCAAAATATAAAGAAAACTAAGAAAACTATTAATATAATAAAATTAAAAATGAAAAATAATGTTCTATATTGCATTACTACAATGATAAATTCAAGGAGCTATCAACATACTCAAAATTCAAGTTTCTTTTTCACCTCTCTTCAAATAATAGAGGAGAAAGAAAAGGAAAATGGGGTAGGAGCAAAATAACACTACAAAATAAATTTGGTTTAGTAGTAGTTCACATGAATCATTAGAAACTCACAAGATTTCTAGGCGGTTATAGGACAAATAGCTAGAGTTCTAATCCATTTGACCACATTTCTAGCTATTTAGGAATCATCGCTAGTAACACCACTAGAGAATGTGGAAGGTTGATGAAATTTCTAGTAGTTTTGTAGACCACTAGAAACTGTATGGAATTTCTAAAAGTTATGGGTCAGCTTATAGCGGTTTTAAGGTGTGGAAGGGTTAATATTGACTTTTCTAACAGTTAAGGGGACAACCGCTGGAAATGTCAGAAGGAATTTCTCACGATTGACTAGGAAAAGCTAGAAAATGTCAACGGTTATTGAGTAGTCAGGACACATGGTAGGAGGTAGTTCACTATAGGGTTGTATTTTCTAGCAATTTTGTAGAACCTATAGCAAATACCACCTTATAAATATACTGTATCGTCACTACTTCCATGCTTTTGGTGTGTTATAAGGTGGAGCTCAATCAAATTTTCTACACACAAATGATCCAAATCCAAATCTACAAAGTAGTTTGCATTTTAAGGTCATAATTTAAATTTAACTGTAAATATTTCTGAAGTTTTTTATTTTATTTGTTTATAGTATTTTTATTTTATTATTATTTGAAATTATTTTATTCATTTATGTGTTATGTTTTTGAAATTATTTTATCCATTTGTTTGTTGTATTTTTGAAGTTATTGTTATTTGATATTATTTTATTCATTGGTTTATTGGGCTTTTGAAATTATTATTATTTGATATTATTTTACTCATGTATTTGTTGTGTTTTTGAAATTATTATTTGATATTGTTTTATTTATTATATTTTTGAAATTATTATTCTTTGATATTATTTTGTTAATTTATTTGTTTTGTTTTTGAAATTATTTATTGCATCAGGATGAGTCGACGACCAGGGAAGGAGCTAGTTGATCCTACTACACTAACTATACCCACTGAGAATCCTTTTTTCTATGACGGGTATTTCTATGGGTGGTATGAGTTATTAGCTATCAATATCAGTGACTAAGATCTTAGTAATGAGGGGACCATAGACCTTATGGCAGATGCTATAGCTCCTCATTAGGATCATCAAGCCTAAGAGGAAGAGGAGGATCAGGGGTATAGTCAGCCCCAAGAGTAGGAAGATCAGCATGCTTAACATGAGCCATGTCATGCTCAAAGGTATAAAGCATCTTATATGTGAATTTCATAGGTAATTATTTTATTTATACAAGTAGTTATTTATATTTAAATCATATGCAATTAAATTTCAAATTACTTTGTGCAAATCCCAAGGACACAGGTCTAACACAATGCTCAATGCTAAGGAGCTATCCAAGATCACTGGTGGATGGGTGCTGCAACTATTGAGCGATTTGGGCAACTTACTAGGGGTGGGGGCTAGGTGTATAGCAAATACGTGTGCCTAGTTACTAGGCAGTGGATCTTGCTACCGATTCACATGAAGTAGTAGAAGGCTGAAGCGTGGTAGAAGAATATAGCCTAGGAGGTGATTAAGGTAAAATATATTTTCTATTTTATGTAATTAGTTAGTTGATTAATTATTTGGTTAATTATTTAATTAATCTATAAAATCTTTATTAATATAGATTTAATACATTGAATCTATGTAATGTATCTATAGATTAAATGTAGATTATATATAATATGTCATATCCTGAATTGTTCCAATCTATATAATACTGATAGTAGAAAGAAGTTTTAAAAGAATTATGACAATGATTAGAAGAAATAGTAAAGGTTAAATGAGTCTTGAAGGAAGAGAGGGACCTAAACAAAAATTAGAAAAGGTTGGAGGCCAAAATTTAAAGTAGAAACAAAAGTTGGGCCAAAAGTGATAATTTTCAAAAGTTTAGGGACCTAAATGTAATTAAGCAAAAAGTTAGGGACCTAAATGTAATTATGAGAAAATTGAACTGAAAAAGGCTCAAAATGCCTAGAATATCATACCCAAATTTTACCAGTAGATAGACAAAAATATTCCGTTCAGTTTAAGGAGTCACAGAATTTTGATTTGAGGTCCCGATTAATTGATATAAATTCTTGAAGTCAGAAGGAATTATTGCAGTATTTTCTAGATCTCATAACTAGATGAAACCTTACAGTAAATTCCTATATTTAATATATGAATTTATAAAATTGACAGAGTTAGAAAATGATTATTGTAGAATTCTTACAGGATTTTGCAGTGGATTAAAATACCCAATAAATATGGTCGGGAGAGATATCTTGGGATTTGTTTCATAAAGGCAATAAGTCCATATAAAGGCCCAAATGGTGCTAACATAGGCCCAATAAGGTGACTGGACAGTTAAGTGGGCCAGAGTCCAGAGTAGTCCAGGAAAAGTATGAAATTATAAAAACGCCCTTAGATGCCCAGATTATACCAGTGATAGATGGAGGGTATTTTGGTCATCTTGGATAGGCTTGAAATGTCCCACATGGTATAAATATGATTAGTTAGAGCCAGCATATGCCCTGAGACAGTACAAAGAGGGATGAAATGACAATTATGCCCTTAGGGTTAATATAGTGCAAGAAAGGACACCAAGGGTATTTTGGTCATTTCTCAAGGGATGGATGGTAGATAAATACTCAAAATAACAATTTCAATGGTATGAGAAACCTAGACATTGATTTCTAGGATAGAATACATATCCTAGAATATTATAAAAATTAGGCATAGGAAACAATCTGGTTTTTATGAAACTACTCCGATCAGTACCAGACTGGACTAGAATTTTTTCTATCAGTATATATCAATTTTTCTAGCAAAACATGGCCTTGTGTGATGTTATGCATGGCTTCAAGTGGGAGGCTTATAGGGCAAGCTAAATTCAAGAATGAATATGGACCATTAGATCACATAGTAACCAAATCAATCTTGGCGATCCATTTCCACCCAAGCTCATCTATAAATACCCCCTCATTTCAGCATGGATTTGGAATCCTTGAGAACCATGGGGAATCTCTTACAAAATTTGTGTTCAACCAAGAAAGAAGCACACAAGTATGCATGTGATTGGAAGTTTGTGTTAATGGCTGCTACTGTATGTGACCCTATTCATATGTTGGAATTTCATAATTTTGATTCTTCCAATGAGTTTAAAATAGACAATTGTGTAGGGATAAAGTAGGAGAACAAGTATCGAAAGCATTGGAATCAAAATGTGAATTTTTGGAAAATCAAGGGTGTGTTTCAGTTATGTACAACAACTTATGACATAATTTGATTTTGGAAATTCTAGCTTCATATTTGGATTCTACATGAAAAATTATATGGAAATGAACCATGAGAATTTATTTTGGAAAGATGGAAGTATGAAACATAAAATAGAGAAAGAATGGAAACTATTGAAAACCTAGTCTTGGTATTGTGTTCAAGTTGAGTTGTAACTTGATATTACTTTGTAATGGCTAGGCTTTGACATTTGTGAAGGAAGGAAATCATCTCAAGAAGACTCTAATAAAGATAGCTACGAGGTAGCAAGAATACCTAACTATAGTTCATGTTTGCTTGATTGTATGCTTGCTTGTTGATTATGATGTTTGGTTGAGCATGAGATTGTGTCATCATGTTGATGATGAAGTATGAATGATTATAGCTCCTTGCAAGTTATGTCATGACAATATGCATGTTAGAGTTTGCTTATGTACCATTATGAAGTAGCTCCCATCTCATGATAACATGTTAAGCATCCAATTAATCATGCATGATATTATAGTTTGTATGCCTTACTATTGGGATTTCCATGAAATCTCATTTTTTCCATATGCATAACCATGTCATAGGTGCTGGAATCTCACAAAAAAAAGGGTAAATATAGATGGTTGAACTTGTATGATCAATTATATCAGTTGCATGTCACTATGAAAGGATATGACGGATATATGATGTATGACTCTGTAATTATGCCTTGAGGCTGTGGTGGTGTGATGATCATTATGATGCCTTAATCAACGAGTTTGAACTTGAAATTTGGTATGATTATATTTAAGATAGATAGCTTTAAATGAACACCAATAATGCCTCAATTGGACAAGTATTCGAATTGTTATGATTTTTCTAAGTTGAGGTTAAAATCTGAAATAGATATAAAGTAAATAACTGGAGGCAGTAACATTCCAATGTGAATCTCGTATAGTAAATGAACTAGTTTTTCCAGGAAATTTTATGAGCTCAAAGAACACATTTATTGCTTTAAATATATAGGTAACACAATTCATTTGGACAAGTAACCAAAGAGTAATGAATTTTTGAAGTTAAGGCAAAGAAATTGGAACTTCCAAATTTTACCGAATGAACAGTGTTCTTTAATGAATAAACTGATTTCATTGGGATAATGGAACCTTAGTTTTATATTTTTCTTTCAATGTTTAATGAAATAGATTTCATTAGAAATTTGAACCACCCTATTTTGATTCTTCTATATTTAATTATGAATTTTCAAAGTAGGGTACATGTTCTAGAATTACCAAATAAACAGTAACATGAATAGTACCATTAACAGTACCCGATAGCAATTCTTTTGAAAATACATGTTTCTAAGGCAAAGGGCCATGTAATTTGTTCCAATGACTTTCAAATAAGTATAATTGAGGTTGAAAATAAGGATACGACATAATATGTATTAAATGTACATAATCTATATAATGACTAAAATTTTGTATTTTATTTAATTATAGAGAAAATTCATAGTATGAGAGGAGTTGAAGGCATCACCCTCAAGAGGATAAGGGTAGTATAGAAGAACTAGAGGGTATAACTATGGCGGGATAAGAATGACAACAAGACAAGGTATTGTAGGTCATTTTGGTGTATGTACTCAATGGAGTCCTGAAGAAATATTAGCCCCACTATGTCTACTTGAGGATCTCGCCTGAGCAGTACGTATATATGATATTAATTTTATTTCATTAATTTTATTACTGCAGTAGATAGTGCGACATATGGCTAGCTCCAAGATTGTGCATACAATAGGTACAAAGGCAATAATTTATGTTTGTGCATATAATATGTAAATAATTATTGTTTCATTTAATTACATAGGGCAAAGTTTTGATAGGAGTGGGGCAAGGCTACTTACGATGAGATGTGGCCTTACTTTTACATGTCGTAGGATGGGACTCCTCCAACAACTAAGGTTGTAGAGATGACGGTATGTAATTAATTAAATAATGATAGTTAAGTTTAAGTATTCAATATTAATTAGCCTATGTTAATTTTAACATACCCGTATGACTTAGGTGGATACCGAGCTACGGGAGTCATAGGGGTCTATCAACGTGGATCCCACTATGTCACTATTGGCAGGCAAGTTGAGCTAAGCCTTAGGCCCACATCTATTAGTATTATAGCACTCCAGGCTAGTTAGCGGGCTTGGCATTAGTCTCACACCAACTAGGTTGCCCTACCTGATTTATGTTGGGCCTTCATAGAGTTTTGAGTTTTCCTCATTTCCATATATACTAAATACATTAGGTTCTTAAATCTACCAAAAGTTTATTTTTAACTTTATTGCTTTATTTTTTACTTCTAGTTATGTTATCTCCCTCTGTGAGTGAAACAATTTCATCTAATTTAGTTCCACCTAATTTTATTGAGGTTAATCAATAAGCACCAATAAATTCTAGTATAGGAACTAATGATCATAATGATGATGATTAAATTAAGAAAAAGAGGCAAAAAACCCTCAGCTGTTTTGGATATTTTATCAAGTTGAAGATTATAATAAGGGTCAAAGATAAATGCAAGTATTGAAAACAACTATTTTTGTACTAAGGGAAAGGAGTTAGTCCTACTATCTCTGGAGACGTGCCAAATGGTCCTTGCAAAAGATGTTGCATGTTGCTTCACAAACAAAAAAAGAAAAAGAAAAAGCAAGCTACCATTCCATTTCAACCTTCTAATATAAGCATTAACCCATTTATGGCATTGAGGGATAATATTACAATGAAAATATGAGGGAAATAATAGCCACTACAATCATGGTGCATGGGCATCCTTTTAATATTGTTGAGGATGAAGTTGAGATGTAAGGCTTCCAATTTGCAAATTATGAGTTTCAGAAAATTTCTCGCAAGATAGTTGTAATATCCCAATTTCTTGTCATAGTCCCAGAAACATACAGAGGGTTTTTTAAACATCCTTACTTTCGTATGTACTATAGACTATTCAGTAGCATTTAGAACCACTTACAATACCTTGGAAGTCTATTAGCTAAACCTGAAATTTTGCTCTTCTCAAGTTACTATTCATATGGTATTTCAGATTCGGCGATGAACTTTGAAAAATCATAATTAATTCTGGAAAAATTGAAATGAAGTGTTTCAAAAGGTTACATGAAGATAACATCTTAAAATTTAAGGTAAAAATAATTTTCATACCAAATGATTAGCCAATTAATATAGTTTAATCATCAAATAATATTGTTCATTTGGTCAAAAATCCTAAAAATATATTCTAGTCCCTTAATTTGGAAACTTCGTTCTCTTGGTACAGACATCGAAATAAGGAATTCTTAGTGTCAAAAAAAAGCTTGACATTTTAACTAAATGTCAGTAAAATTTCATACATTTATCTCACCATTTACTATTTTTCATTACATCATGAACATCACTACTTATATTGGTCAAGTAGCAACCTTACATATAACAATTCTTCATATAACATATATACTATGCAATCCCTAACTCCTCTTCATACTTCATCATCCTCTTTCATCATTCATAAACTTGCTAGGGTTGGGATTACATGGAGGGGTGAGATTTTTAGGGAAATCTCAGTAGCAAACGGTACTAAACAATGCATGCATTAATGTAAATACTTGTGCTTGCTTGTGAAAGTGTTAACATTGTGTAATGTATATGCTTCCATGTAAAATATGAAACACAATTGACCAAAGTAACCATAGAAATAGAGCTTCAATCATAAGTACAAATGTAACACAATTTAATAAAGCCATAGCATAACTAAACATAATATTCAATACATACAAGTTTAGTATAAGTTTACTACCTCATATACTTGACTTTCTTTCACTTTATCTTGCCTTTTTCTTCTCACCTCTCTTTGATGTGTGGCTGCCTCCTTGGATTCTATAATCAAATCCTAACATCACGTAATCATTCATCCATTACAATCTAACTTCCTCTTAAACATTGATCTCATTTAACTAACATAACTTCCTTTGCTCTTTACTAATTGACTTGACCTTTAAACCAATTGATTTCTTGAATTTAACCTACACAATTCCACCTTTTAAATCCATTTATGAGCTTAGATTTATGAAATTCCCACTCCTATGCATTGTTCTGGGCATATTTGAAAAATATGCATAATTCTTCTAAAAATTCTCATATTGATTCCAATGCTTCCCATACTTGTACCTCTACTTTATCCCACACAATTTTTAATTTTAAAACCATTGGAATCGTTAAAATCATGAAATTCAAACCATTGGACAGCATATACACCTTAGAGAAAACTCAACTTTCTTCCATGATAACCCTAAGTTTAAGCTCCAATATCAAAGCAAAATAACCTAGGACAGATTGCTTACCTTTAATCTCTAGCTTGCTTGAACTTTGGTACCTTGAATCTTCTTTGTCTTAGCTCAAGTTTTCATTTTGCAAGAGGTTCCCCAAGGGTTCTTGCTCCACAGTTTTGAGCAGAAATGGTGGGTTATTGATAGCCAAATTCTATGGAAAATCAATGGCCAAGATCACTCTGTGCACTATTTGATCGAATGGCTCACATTTAATCTTCACATTATTTTATTCTAACATATCACATGCTTCAATTCTTCTTCCATATCCTTGCTTCCATGTGGCATAAGTGAGCATTAGGTGAGTGTCATATCCCAATTTTTAGGCCTAGAAAGCCAGTATGTAGCCTAAATAAGGTATACTACCATACGCTATTATGCAGGAGTCCCAGAAGTATACAATTGATGTTTAGGGACTAAACTGCAAGAAACTGAAAATTTAGGGAAAATAGTGAAAGTCCCTGTGGAAATAAAGAAGTAAGGTATTTCTTGAGAACCGAGCCACCAGAGTGCTTGGGCTTGGTTAGAAACCCAAGATAATATTTAAAAGTCCAAAAACGTAGGCCCAATATTTATGAGATTTAAGAGACATTAAAATGATATTTTATTACTTTTCCATAAAGTAAAGTTACCAGGTTAAGGATAGAACTGGGAAAAGTTATCAGATATAACTTTAGACCATGAGGTGGCATGAAATATATCCTTATAGGACCCACAAGGTGCCACATGGAATTATTACAGGAAAAGAAGAAAAGTTAAGGACACATGTCATGAGATTAGAAAAAGGGGGAAAAGTAAAAAGGACACGTGGCACAATTTCGGCCGCTTATTCCAGGAAGACTCTGGAATTCTCTAGAGACGCTGAGTCAGCTGGTGAGGTATCCTAAGGGCCCTACCAATTGTGCCACATACCCCCTGAGGTGTCCTTGGATGATGTCATAATGGTGAGTTATCAAGGAGGATGATATCATCGTGATGATGCAGGCAAAGCTTCTTGAGGAAGCTAAGCGATCTGGGCCATTCATCACAATTCAATCTAGACCATTCATTCCACCTCCACTCACCTATAAATACCACACTCCCCTCTCATTCTATGCCATAGCCAAGAATGGCCAAAGAAGAGAAAGAAGAGAGAAAGAGAGAAAGAGAAAGAAAGGAAAGAAAGGAAGGAGTTCTGGTGGATCCAAGACCTTAGATGAAAGGAGAAAGAAGAAATAAAAGTTAGATTTATATGATTGAAGCTTAAACAAGCTAGTTAAGTGATTGGTTGTTAAATCAAGTTGATATTGTTGGCTTTGCCATGGTTGAACCATTTCGGTTTGCACTGTTCATGATGTAAGGAAATGGAATTTCAATTATATAATGCTTCCATCGAATTTATATAATGATTTTATGTAGGATTGGATTGGTTTTGAACATTGGAACCATTGGAATTCCAAGTTATAGTTTTTAAAGTTCTTATCTATTACTGTTCACTTGCATGAACAGTGATTGGAATTTCATGATTTTGATGGTTCCAATGTTTTAAAATGAAAAGTTGTATGGGATAAAGTGGAGAAACAAGTATGGGAAGCATTAGAATCAAAATGGGAATTTTTGAAAGAAAATAGGGTGTTATGTAATTCTATACAGAACAATGCATAGGAGCTGGAATTTCATGATTCTAAGCTCATAAATGGATTCAAAAGATGAAATTGTGTAAGGTAAAGTTAAGACATCAATTGGTTCAAGGGCCAAGTTAATTAGTGAAGACTAGAGAAAGTTATGTTAGTGAAGAGTTAAGAATTTATCAAGGATAGTCTTGAACATTGTTGGAGTTCATGGTCCTAATGAATTATGTGATGAATATGAATGTGTTTAGGACCTTGAAACATCCAAGAAGATGTTGGGAAGTGATTGACCAAAAGGCTTCATGGTTGCAAAGTGAAGGAGCAAGTGCAAAAGATCAAGAGAACAACTTAAGTGCAAGGTAGTGGACTTACCTCTTTATGTGCTTGATGTGGTATGCTTATGTGTTGACATGTATATGATATTTGAATGATGTTGTGACATGATAAATGATGTTAAATGTATTGTGAATAACATGTTTTCCATGGCCATGCACTTTTATGCAAAAGTATATAACATGATGGCATGTCTCTAATTAAATAAAGTTTAATAAAATTACATATCATGCATTAGTATCCATCTTGCCTATTTAAGTGGTAATGTTTCCTATTGAGATTTCCTAGAATCTCACCCTCCCATAACCAACCATAATAGGTTATTCATGATGGAAGAATCATGTTTGGTATATGAGCTAAGGAATGGAAGAGTAAGAGTAGACAAGTGATGGCATGCATATATGTTAGCCTTTTTATGTAATGTTATGTAACATCCATTATATGTAAAGAAAATGTATGAAAGAATTATGCCTTAACCCTATGATGCATATGAATGCATGAAAGGCAAAAGGGATGGTTTATGCATGCTGGAACAATCATTGAAAGTGAAAGAAAGGAAACTGAAATGGTAAAAACGTAGGACCTAAAGCAGTTTTGTTGTGGCTTCAGTTTGACATAGCAAATGAAGTAATTAATCCATGAAATTTTATGTTCATGTAGTACACATATAGGTATTTAAATTCATATGTAATAATCCTCGTTTGGATGTGTATATCAAGAGCAATGAATTTCAAAATTTAAGAGACAGAATCTGAAAATTCCAGAATTTGCTATAATGTCAGTAAAAAGTAACGATTTAACTATATCAATTGGCAAAATAAATGTCTAAATTTATATTTTCCCCTTAAATATCTATGAAATAGCTTCAATTATAAATTTGGATCACCTCCATTCGATATTTCTGCAATTAGTTATAAATTTTTAAAGTTGAACTATAAATCTAGAAATCACCAAATGAATAGTACCTGATAAGTAAGTTTTAAAATTTTAATTTTTGGGTTAATGTAATGCTTCCACTAATC
Source organism: Leucaena leucocephala (assembly GCA_037074615.1). NCBI lineage: Eukaryota > Viridiplantae > Streptophyta > Magnoliopsida > Fabales > Fabaceae > Leucaena > Leucaena leucocephala. Next base: position 7,181,928 of record CM073527.1, read on the forward strand.
AAATATGCTTCTAAATACGTACTTTGAGGTGATAAAAGTAGGATGTTTCAGTAATCATAAAATAGAGTACAGTTATATCTGTTAATTCATCTTCTTTAATCTCTGAGTTGAATCATTCATAATCACTTTTAATGTCTGTAAGTTGTAGCTTTGATTAAGATTTAGCTGGTGAGTTGTTAGCTAATATATTTTAATTCAACTAATTAATTTCTCATATTATGTGAATAATGAAGGTAAGGTAATCTCCAAGGGAACATACTTGTCATTCATTCATCTCATCATCATAAACACTTAAAAGCATAAATAATGGCATAGGATTTACTTTCAGAAGTTAGATAAGATCTCATAACACATCATCTGTTTAACTTGTTAATTTGTGGCTCATTAGATTAATTAGGTACCTTAGCATCCATCTAGGCTCCTTGTGAATCGACCTAGGTTATCCTCCACTTTAGTATTGGTTAGCTTAGTTTTGTTTGATAATGAAAATGGCAGTTATCTAAATGGTGTAACATCCTTACTTTTATACGTTTTAGGGACCACATAGTAGCATTTAGAACCACTTACAAGACCTTAGAAGTCCATTAGCCAAATCTGAAATTTTACTCTTTCTCGGGTTATTGTTCATATGGTATTCCAGATTACGCAATGAACTTCAAAAAAATCATCATTATTTCTAGAAGAATTGAAATGAAGTGGTTCAAAAAGCTACATGAAGATAACATCTTGAAATTTAAGGAAAACATAATTTCTAGACCAAATGATTAACCAATTAATACAGTTTATTCGTCAAATTTTACTGTTCATTTGGTCAAAAATTTTGAAGACAGATTCTGGTCCTTAATTTGGAAATTAATTTCTCTTGTTATACACATCCAAATGAAACATTCTACATATACACTTAAAGCTCTGGATGTGTGATACATGATCATAAAATTTTGTCAAATAATTCCTTCATTTGCTAGGTCAAACTGAAGCCACAACAAAACTGCTCAAGGACCTATGCTTTTACCATTTCAGTTTCTTTTCTTTCACTTCCAATAATTGTTCCAACATGTATAAGCCATCAAATAAGCTTCTCAATATTCATGTACATCATGTGCATATGCTATAATTATTAAAAATGGTTTCATCACAAAAATGTATACCTTACATGGCATTTACATACCTAGATAATTCATAGCATAAAATAAGATCTCCATTACTTCCATTCCTTTCTTCCATTCTTTAGCTCTTCTTCATGTATACCTTTTCCATCATGCTTGACCTAAATTGGTTAGTTATGGGAGACTGAGGTTCTAGAGAATCTAAGCAGCAACCATTTCCACTTCAATATGCAAGATGAATGCTAATGCATGATATGTAATTTCATTAAACTTTCATAGATTAGTGACATGCCATCATCCTATATACTTTTACATAAAGTACATGACCATGGAAAACATATTATTCACAATACATTCAACATAATTTATCATGTCACAACATCATTCAATTATCATATACATGTCAACACATAAGCATACCACATCAAGCAGATAAAGAGGTAAGTTCACTACCTTGTACTTAAGCTTTTCTTTTGATCTTTTGCACTCTCTCCCTAGCTTTCCAACCATGAAGCCTTTATGTCAATCACTTCCCAACATCTTCTTGGATGTTTCAAAGTGCTAAACACATTCACATTCATCACATAATTCATTAGGACTCATGAACTCCAACCATGTTCAAGACTAACCTTGTTACACTCTTTATTATCATAACTTTCTCTAATTTTCATTAATCTACTTGGTTCTTTAACCAATTGATGTCTTGACTTTACTCTACACTACTTCATCTTTTGAATTCATTTATGAGCTTAGAATCATGAAATTCTAGATTCTTCATGTCCTGCTGTATAGAACTGAAACATGTACACAATTCCTTCAAAAAATCTCATTTTGATTTTAATGCTTTCCATACTTGTTTCTCTACTCTATCCTACACAATTTTTCATTTTACAACCATTGGAAGCATCAAAATTATGAAATTCCAATCATTGTTTATGCGAGTGAACAGTAACAGAGAAGAATTTCAAAAACTACAATATTGGAATTTCAATGTTTCCAAGGCTTAAAACATTTCCAATCTGACACAAAATTATCATATAAATTCAATGGAAGCATTAAATCATTGAAATTCCATTTACTTCCCTCATGAATAGTACAGACCGAATAGGTTCACTGTCATATCCTAATTTTTCCCTATCTGTATAGAACTGATAGTGGAAAGAGGTTTGGAAAGGATTATGAGAAAGATAAGAATAAATGATAAAGGTTAAATAAGTCCTGAAGAAAGAGAAGGACTAAAACAAAAATTAGAAAATTTTGAAAGCAAAAAGTGAAGGTAGAAATAAAAGTTGGGCCACTAAGTGTAATTTTCAAAAGTTATGGGGCTAAAATGCAAATAGCTAAAAGTTCAGGGGCCAAAGTGCAATTATTCAAAAGTTCAGGGACCTAAATGTAATTATGAAAAAGTTGAGCCAAAACAGGCCAAAAATGCCCGGAATCAGATAAGACCTAAATTTTACCAGTAGATAGACAAAATTATTCCGGTCAGTTTAACGCAACATAATTTTGATTTGAGGTTCCTATTAATTGATATAAATTTATGTAGTCATAAGAGTTATTACAGTATTTTTCATACAGCAGAATCAGATGAAACTTTATAGGAAATTCCTATATTTAATGTAAGAATTTATAAAATTGACAGAGTCAGAAAAGGAATCCTGTAGAAGTCTTATGGGAATTTACGGTGAAATAAAATACCTGATAAATATGATCGGGTGAGATTTATTGGGATTTGTGCCATAAAGGTAAGGAGGCCAATAAGCCCATACCAAGGCCTAAATGACGCCATAATGAGCCCAATAAAGTAGTGAAACAATTATGTGGGCCAGAGTTTAGAGCAGTCCAGTAAAAGTGCAAAATTACGAAAATACCCCTGAATGCCCATACTGTACCAATGTTAGATGGAGGTCATTTTGGTCATTCTAGATAGGCCAAAACCATGTGACATAGTGTAAATATGATTAGTTAGTGCCAATAGATGCCCTGAGCCAGTGTAAAGAGGGGTGAAATGATAATTATGCCCTTAGGGTTAGTATAGTGCAAGAAAGGACACCAAGGGTATTTTGGTAATTTTCTAAAGGATTAATGGCAGATAAATATTCAGTATATCAATTTCAATGATATGATAATCCTAGACATTGATTTTGAGGACAAAATACATATCCTGGTATATTATAAAAAAATTAGGAACAAAAAACAATCAGGTTGCTGTGAAACAGCTCCGATCGGTACTGGATTAGACTGGAATTTTTCCAAAAGCTTCCTGGCATGGTAAGCACGCCACATACCCCAATGAGGTGTACCTTGAGCTGTCCCACATGATGTTATAATTATTCCTTTTAGAAAAAGTTAAATCCAAGATTAAATGTGGGCCTTTAGATCAAATAGTAACCAAATCAATCCTAGCCATTCATTTTTCATGGATTTTGGCTATAAATACCCCTTAATTTCTGCAGCAAACCATAATTTCATGGACCCTTGGGGAAACTCTTGGAAAATGAAAACTCAAGCCAAGACAAAGAAGATTTAAAGTACCAAAGTTCAAGCAACCTAGAGATTAAAGGTAAGCAATCTCTCCTAGCTTATTTTCCTTTGATTTGGGAGCTTGAACTTAGGGTTTTCATGGGAGAAAAGTTGAGTTTTCTCTAAGGGTAGGTTCTTCCCAAAGACCTTAGATGAAAGGGGAATGAAGAAATTAAAGTTAGAAACATATGATTGAAGCTTAAACAAGCTAGTTAAGTGGTTGGTTGTTGAATCAAATTGATATTCTTGACTTTGCCATGGTGTGCCCTGTTCAGTATGCACTGTTCATGAGGTAAGGAAATGGAATTTCAATGATTTAATGCTTCCATTGAGTTTATATGATGATTTTGTATAGGATTGGAAAGGTTTTGAACCTTGGAAACATTAAAATCTCAAGGTTGTAGTCTTTGAGATTCCTTACGGTTACTGTTCACTCTGCATGAACAGTGATTGGAATTTCATGATTTTGATGGTTCCAATGGTTTTAAAATGAAAAGTTGTGTGGGGTAAAGTGGAGAAACAAGTATGGGAAGCATTAGAATTAAAATGAGAATTTTTGAAATAATTGTATGCTTATGTGCAGTTCTGTATAGCAGGCCATAAAGGAGCTGGAATTGCATGATTCTAAGCTCATAAATGGATTCAAAAGATGAAATTGTGTAAGTTAAAGTCAAGACATCAATTGGTTCAAGAACCAAGTGGATTAGTGAAGATTAAAGAAGGTTATGATAATAAAGAATGTAACAAAGTTAGTCTTGAACATGGTTGGAGTTCATGAGTCCTAATGAGTTATGTGATGAATATGAATGTCTTTAGGACCATGAAACATCCAAGAAGATATTTGGAAGTGATGGACATAAAGGCTTCATGGTTGGAAAGCTAGGGAGCAAGGGCTAAAGGTCAAGAGGAAAGCTTAAGTGCAAGGTAGTGAACTTACCTCTTTATGTGCTTGATATGGTATGCTTATGTGTTGACATGTACATGATATTTGAATGATGTTGTGACATGATAAATGATGTTAAATGTATTGTGAATCATATGTTTTCCATGGCCATGCACTTTATGCAAAAGTAAATAGCATGATAGCATGTCACTAATCAAAGAAAGTTTAGTGAAACTACATATCATGCATTAGCATCCATCTTGCATATTTAAGTGGTAATGTTTGCTACTGAGATTCCCTAGAATCTCACTCTCCAATAACCAACCAATTTAGGTCAAGCATGATGGATAATGTATGCATGGAGAAGAGCTAAACCATGGAAGAAAAAAGTGAAGTATTTAAGATGTTAGTATATGCTATGCACTTTCCATGTATGTCAAAGCCATGAAAAGTATCTATTTATGTGATGAGATTGTATGAAACAATTATTGTATAACCCCATGATGTATATGAATTCATAAAAGGCAAAAGAGATGATTTATGTATGCTAGAATAATTATTGAAAGTGAAAGAAAGGAATCTAAAAGGGTAAAATGTAGGTCTTGAAGCAGTTTTGTTGTGGCTTCAGTTTGACCTAGCCAATGAAGAAATTATTTCACGAAATTTTATGAGCATGTAGTTCATATCCATAGATTTAAGTTCATAGGTAGAAAGCTTCATTTGGATGTGTATATAAAGAGAAATGAATTTTCAAAGTAAGGGACCAGAATCTGTTTCCAAAGTTTTTGACTAAATGAATAGTAAACTTCAATGAATAAACTGTATCAATTGGCTAACCATTTGGTCTGGAAATTATTTTTCCCTTAAATTTCAGGATGTTATCTTCACGTAGCTTTTTGAAACACTTCATTCTGAGTTTTCAAGAATTAGTTATGATTTTTTGAAGTTTATTGCAAAATCTGGAATATCATATGAACAGTAACCTGAGAAAGAGTAAAATTCCAGATTTAGCTAATGGATTTTCAAGGTCTTATAAGTGATTCTAAATGCTACTGAATGGTCCCTAAGATGTATGAAAGTAAGGATGTTACATTTTGGTATCAGAGTAAAGGATTCTATCTTAGGAAATGCTCCGAACAGATTATTTATTGGCTAATATGAGATTATTCCCAGACCCTAACCCTAAATAGTAAATTTTTTAAGTTAAGGTATGTATTGAGATAGTTAGCATTGCTTAATTAAGCAAAGATTACAAGAGTAAATATGGGATTTCATAAAGTTAAGTCAGAGGCTTCAGTCAATAAGGGAGACTCCAGACCAATAATGATATATGAAGATCATCCCTCAGACAATGAGGAGAGTTCAGAGGAGAGTATGGGGATCAGTTTGCAAAGTCTACAGTAGAATGTTACATAGATATCTCTATAGACTAAAACCTGCAGTCTAGAGGTCATGTAAAGATACAGCCTAAAACCTAATATGCACTAGTTATTTGGGTCTAGTGACTCTACACAGTATGAGTACATTAAAGTGCCATCTAACCCTGATGTAAGTTATATTCCTCTGATAAGAGGACAAATTACAGCTGAGGAAGTTGAGTACTGGTACTGGATTATGGGTAGACTAGATATTATTTCTCCTCTACCAATATTTGAGAATAGAGTTACTATGAGTAAGATACCATAGTTCCCTAATTCAGATATCCAGTCAAAGTTTATGACAGATCCTGTCCATTTCCAAAGTCCAGGAATATGTGACTTTATAGAGAAAGATCAGTGTGATGTTCCTGGTTCTAGTCAACTCGAGCCTTCTTTGTTATAGATAGTTAGTGTTGACCATATGGTCTGAAGAAAGCTGTAGAGAGTGAATTACTCAGTCTAGGTCAAGGGATGGACAGAAGTAGAGATTAAGAATATTTAATTATCTGGAGTTCCTCAATGTCATAGCAGGAATGATAAATAGACATCTAGTAGAGGGCATTAACCTAATATACTTTAGAGGATTGGTATGAGATGATAGTAAGTCAAGTGTCATGAGACTAAAGCTGCCAACCTCACTAAAGTCTATCAGTTAGAGGTTTAGCACATAGTATAGGCAAGTTAAAGAGTACAAAGCACTAAGATACAGAAGATCAGTTTAAAAAAAGGTTCAACAGTAGATCCTCCGTATGATCATTAGGAGTTGATCTATAATACGAAAGAATTTGTGCAGCTAGTCTTTATGGAAAAGAATAATGAGAAGTTAGAATGAGACTTGGCTAAGAATGATCTAATACATGGCATAAGGTTAAAGATGTGATGGATAATAGATAGAAAGTTAATGTTCCCAAGACAGAGGGATTCCATCATGAAGAGATAGTAACCTAATGCTCTGCCCTAGAGAACAGAAATAGTAATGTTAGGTGATGAATGAGATCCAAGTAACCTGAATTGGTTAGGATCTAGAGACAGACCAGAAAGGAAGCATAGTCTAGTCCAGAGTAGACTGAGACTGATAGACAGAAAGAGTTTAGAGATACAGAGAGACACAGAAGCTACTTGATATAAGATGGAGAGTGATTAGCTCACTTGAGAAGTTTTTCTCAGAGAGTTTAAAAGAAGCATTCCTCTCAATTAGAGAGAAAGGTGAGCGTGAGGCTAAGGTTTAGAGCTAAGGAAAGATAACTCTTTTGATGGATACTTAACCAAGTTCATTTATATGAACCTTGAGGCTTAATAAGAGATACTTTCTCGCCTGTTAGTAATCCAGGAGGATAAGGGAAAACTTAAAAAGTTTGAATAGCATAGAGATATGAGCCCGACCTTTCCTCAGTTAGCTAAAAGAAGACAACTGACTCAATTATGGATTACATATATATTACAGTGAGGCTAAGGACACATAAATCCTTCAGTTTAGAGACATGGAAGTCTTACAGGCGATGAGAAATGTTATGATAAGAATGAATATGGCTTGGTAAGATAGCTTGATATGACAAGCTATCTCCGATTACTAAATAAATAAATAGGATACTGAAGATATAAGCTAAAGATAATTGCCTCAGAAATTGGTTGAGGATTAGTAGAAAAAGATATATGTAAGCTAAGAGAAAGAAGTTTATGAGGTTTAAAGAAAGTAAGGTAGCCACTGATTAAAAGGTAAAGTGACTTCCCTATTCTTTATGTAAGAAAGAGTAACAAAGGGCTAAGTCTATACCCTAATAAGAGGGTAATGTGGCAGCCTAAGTGAAACAAGTAAATGATTCAGGTTCCTGAATAAATGATCAGGACCTAGTACCTAAGGTGATTGAGGGACAGAATGTTTTAAAGTGTGCCTAGTTCATTGCTTAATTGCAATATTAGTATATGGGATGGTTGAGCAGATGTATGTGATAGTGATATGGCTTATGTTGCCATAAGATATGATGAGAAGTTACATCTACTTACAGTTGTCATATGATGACACGCATGTTAAAGAATGCTTAAATGATTGCATCTCCTTGCAAATTATGCATGATAGAGTATGCTATGATAAATGAATACTCCCCTCACACAGTACATATAGGGTAAAGTATATCAGATGAGAAAGTTATGTTACTCCCATGCCCTACGACATACAATTAGATGATTCAACTTAGTAAGGATGAAGCAATAGCAAAGTGCTAAACTATAAAGTTAGCTACTTGATTCTCAAAAGATACAAAGAGAACTTATGATCAAACTATGATAGTCAATGGGATAGAGAATGAGATTAAAAGATGAGAATGGTATGAGAAATTTCTGAGTGATAGGGAAATGAGTAAAGTCCTGATAGATAATATTGGCTTCTGTGATCATTTTTGGGGAATTATCTGTGGAGTTAACAATGATGTGGAAGTGACCAACCTTGTAACTTTGTCCGTTAGTTTAGGTCTTCCAGAGATGACAATACAGTACAATGGAATCGCAGTAGATTCTGGAGAATTGCAGTTAGATCCTGGTATGGCTCACAGGGTCGCAGTTAGATCCTGAAAGGCTTACAGTTGATCGTAGTAGATCCTGAGGGTCGCAGTAGACCAAGCCTAGAGCAAGAAAGTAATGAGCCATAAGTACAATATGTCTTTGGAAGGACGAGCACCAAGGAAAAGTTAAAGTATAGAAGCTTCACAAGTTGGTTAACTCGTAACAGAGAGAGTACCCATGATGCTAGTTTCAGATAGCCTTATTACTATCAGGAACTGAACTCAGAATCTCCTTACACGTATCAGGAACTAAGTGATCAAAGTTAAAGCTGTTAATCCTGAGTTCTAAGGATTTATGATAATGTTTCATAAGATATGAGAAAGGGTCAAATGAGAATAAAGAGATCGTTACGATGAGATTACAAAGACTAAAAATAAAGGTAAGTAGATCCTCCAAATGAGGATAAAGAGATTAGAAGGCCAGATAGACCCAAGAGAGATAGTATAAGGTAAGTCTAAGATAGTGAAGTACCAGGGTTAGAGCCTGTGAGCATCAGTGCTTTAGATTTTTCTCTACACATTTCAGTTAAGCGTGCTTAGGCAAAGGTAGTCCAATGATGAGTGACCCCTTGAGAAGTGATGAACAACAAATGTGAATGCCACAAGAAATTGGCATATATGCACAAAGCTATGTAAAATGATAGAAAGATCTATGAAAAGCTAGAAAGGGCTACGAACAGTAAGAGACTAGAACCCTTATGTCAAATCCAAATGAAATGGATTTGAAAGATGGACTATGATATAGCCAGATTTGGCCAGATATGCCATTTTATGACATGAAAGAGATGAAATGAGATATGTTATGAAAAGTATGTAATGAGTTATGTTATGAGAGATATGTTAAGAAGTACAATATGAAGTGGCTTTATAGCTAGCCCTATAAACAGATAGAGAGGCTCCCTTTTTGTAAGGGATAAGATGTTTGAATAATAAGTTATAGATGAAAGAGCAAATGAGAGCTTTCACTCCTTGCATGAAATGCTAGGCATTATGTTATGTTACGTTATGTTTGTAAAATATGCTAAAGCTCTAAATGTTAGAGCAGTACAAGATCTATGTGATAGAGCTGTGCATATTAAGAGAAGGAATGCTTGAGCTCCGATGTTAGAGCTTTGTATTCATGAGCAGGGATGTAGTCCTACCGCATGCTGGCCAGGCATTATGCATGTTAGAGTATTTACTCCTATATGCTCCTATGTGCTCCTATTTAGTAATAGAGCAACGAAAGAAAGAATGATGACATAAGTCCTCTCTCTATATTATGATGAGATATTAAAGATGATAAGAATGTATGATAAAATAAGAATGAGAGTTAAGTCGTGCGGATGTTCAGAGAATTCCACTAGATACTCAAATGAGTCATAAATGATTGCTCTAAGAAGTATGATGAATCATTAACGGAAACTCCCGAATATAGCAATATTCGAGAGAGTTTAATATGAAAGAAATGGACACTACTCACAAGTTTAGTATGGTGAAAAGTCCATATATAGATAGATGCATAGCAAGAAAGTAAGTAATAGAATGAATGGGAGTTCAACTCTGATTGAGTTGACTCAGAATAGAAGAATGATCATAGTAAAGATATGAAGAATTGCGGATATGAAAAGTACTCTGCTTGAATGATTATTTTAAGAGATAGATACCCCAACCTTGTAAAAAAGAAGACAAGGATATCTATCTAAGATTACTGACTAAGGTGCTAAGTAAATTTTGAGGACGAAATTTATTTTAAGGGGGTAGAAATGTCATATCCTAATTTTTCCCTATCCGTATAGTACTGATAGTGGAAAGAGGTTTGGAAAGGATTATGACGAAGATAAGAAGAAATGATAAAGGTTAAATGAGTCCTGAAGAAAGAGAAGGATTAAAACAAAAATTAGAAAAGGTTGAAGGCAAAAAGTGAAGGTAGAAATAAAAGTTGGGCCCTTAAGTGTAATTTTCAAAAGGGGCTAAAATGCAAATAGCTAAAAGTTTAGGGGCCAAAGTGCAATTATTCAAAAGTTCAGAGACTTAAATGTAATTATGAAAAAGTTGAGCCAAAATAGGCCAAAAATGCCTGGAATCAGATAAGACCCAAATTTTACCAATAGATAGACAAAATTATTCCGGTCAGTTTAACATAACTTAGAATTTTGATTTGAGATCTCTATTAATTGATATAAATTTATGAAGTCATAAGAGTTATTACAGTATTTTTCAGACAGCAGAATCAGATAAAACTTTATAGAAAATTCCTATATTTAATGTAAGAATTTATAAAATTGACAGAGTTAGAAAAGGAATCATGTAGAAGTCTTACGGGATTTTACGGTGAAATAAAATACCTGATAAATATGATCAGGTGAGATTTATTGGGATTTGTGCCATAAAGGTAATGAGGCCAATGAGCCCATACCAAGGCCCAAATGGCGCCATAATGAGCCCAATAAAGTAGTGAAATAGTTATGTGGGCCAGAGTCCAAAGCAGTCCAGGAAAAGTGCGAATTTACGAAAATTATGAAAATTCTATTACAGGCTTACTTGCTATGCATCTATCTACATATGAACTTCTCACCATACTAGACTTGTGAGTAGTGTCTATTTATTTCATATCTTCTCTTGTATACTACTATATTCTAGAATTTTTGTTAATGACTCATCATATTTCCTTAGTACAATCACATATTACTCATATGAGTATCAAGCGGAATTCCTTGAACATCCGCACAACTTTATCTCTCATTTTCATATCATTATACTTCTTGTCATCTTTAATAACTCATCATAATACAGAGAGAGGACTTATGTCATCATTCTTTCTTTTGTTGCTTCACTACTAAATAGGAGCACATACTCTAACATGCATAATGCCTGGCCAACATATTGGAGGACTACATACCTGCCCATGAATGCAAAGCTCTAACATCGGAGCTCAAGCATTCCTTTTCATAATATGCATAGCTCTAACACTAGGAGTTTGCACAGATCTAACACTTAAAGCTTGCATTGCTCTAACATTCAGAGCTTTAGCATATTATATAAATATAACATAATGCATGGCATTTCATGCAAGGAGTGAATGCTCTTACTTGCTCCATCATCTGTAACTTATCATTCAAACATCTTATCCCTTTAAAAAATAGAGCCTCTCAATATGTTTACAAGGCTAGCTATAAAGCCACTTCATATCATACTTCTCAATATATATTTCTCATAACATATCTCATTACGTACTCTTCATAGCATTTCTCATTTCGTATGTTTCATGCCATAACATGGTATATCTGGCCAAATATGGCTATACCATAGTATATCTTTCAAATCCATTTTATTTGGACTTTGCATAAGGGTTCTAGTCTCTTACTGTTCATAACCCCTTATAGCTTTTTATAACTCTTTCTATCATTTTGCATAGCTTTGTGCATATATGCCAATTTCTATGGCATTTCTACCTTTTTCTATCACTTCCCAGGGGGTCACCCATCATTGGGCTACTCTTGCCTGAGCATGCTTAATTGAAAAGTGCAGATAAAAATATGAAGCACTGGTGCTAATAGGCTCCAACCCTAGTACTTTACTATATTATACCCATCTTATACTATCTCTTTTGGGTCTATTTGGCCTTCTAATCTCTTTATCCTCATCTAGAGGATCTACTTGCCTTTCATTCTTATTACTTATAATCTTATCGTAAGGATCTCTTTATTCTCATTTGACCCTTTCCCATATCTTATGAAATATTCTTATAAATCCTTGGAACTCAAGGATTAACAACTTTAACTTTAATTACTTAGTTCCTATTACATGTAAGGAGATTCTTAGTTATGTCTCTGATAGTAATAAGGCTATTTGAAACTAACATCATGGGTACTCTCTCTATTATGGGTTAACCAACTTGTGAAGCTTCTATACCTTAACTTTTCCTTGGTATTCGTCCTTCCAAAGAAATACTATACTTATGGCTCATTACTTTCTTGCTCTAGGCTTAGTCTACTATGACCCTCGGGATCTACTACGATCAACCGTAAGCCTTTTCAGGATCTAACTGTGACCCTATGAGCCATACTAGGATATACTACAATCCTCTATAATCTACTGCGATTCTGTTGTATTGTATTCTCATCTCTGGAAGACCTAAACCAACGGACAAAGTTATAAGGTTAGTCACTTCCACATAGTTGTTAACTCCATAGATAATTCCCCAAAAATGATCACATAAGCCAATATTATCTATTAGGACTTTACTAATTTCCTCTATCACTCAGGTACTTCATATATCATTCTCATCTTTTATAACTTTACTATATCCATTGTTGTAGAGAGCTACACGGCTCTACCATGCACATATCTATCATCATCTATTCATCTCATATGAGGGACCTTACTCTATCTGAGTTATACTGTCCCATCTCTTGGCTTTATTTCAAAAGCAATCTTACTCTATCGCAAGAGCAATCTAGCTCTATTTCAAAAATGTTGGTTTATATTACTTAGAAAGTACTCTTTCTTAGAGCCACATCATCTTTCATAACTGCATCTCATTTCCTTTCATATTCATGGCATATCATTCATATATCTTATTCCTACTAAAGTGATATATCCTAAGTATCGTAATCATTGATTTGCAGATTTATTATTAATCCTCATCTTTAATCTTATTCTCTATCTCATTGACTATCATTGCTTGATCATAAATACTCATTATATTCTTTGGGAATTAACTAGCTAACTATCTCATTTAGCATTTCGCTATTGTTTCATCTTTACCAAGTTGAATTATTTAATTGCATGTCATATAACATGGGAGCAACATAACTTTCTCAAAACTTTATCATCATATCTACTATACCTTGCATGTAATGTAAAAGAGAGTGTTCATTCATCATAGCATACTCAACATGCATAATATGCAAGGAGATGCAATCATTTAAGCATTCTCTAACATGCGTGTCATCATATGATAATTGCAAGGAGATGCAACTTCTCATCATAACTTAGGGCAACATAAGCCATATCACTATTACATAGTTTGCTCAACCATCCCTTATACTTGCATTGCAATTAAACAATTAACTAGGTAAACTTTAAAACATTATGTCCCCTTATCACCTTAATCACTAGGTCCTGATCATTTAGTCAGGATCCTGAATCATTTACTTGATTCACTTAGGCTGCCACATCACCCTCTTATTAGGGTATAGACTCAACCTTTCTTTACTCTTTGTTACATAAGGAATAGGAGAGTCACTTTATCTCTAAATTTGTGGCTACCTTACTAGGCCATACTAATTCTTATCATAACACTTCTATGTCTCTAACCTGAAGGACTTTTGTCTCCTTGGCCTCACCGTAATCTAGCAGTAATCCATAACTGAGTTAGCTATTTCCTTTCAGTTAACTGAGGAAGGGCTTGTTCTTTATGCCATTTATACTTTTAAGTTTTCCCTTATCCTCCTGGATTACTAACATGTGAGAGAATATCTCCTATTACGCCTCAACGTTCATGTGGATGAACTTAGCTAAATATTCATCAAAGGGTTTCTCTTTCCTTTGCTCTAACCCTTAGCCTCACGCTCACCACTCTCTATTTGAGAGGAATACTTTTAAACTCTTCGAGAAAAACTTCTCAAGCAGTGGATCACTCTCCATCTCGTTTGGAGTAACTTCTGTATCTCTTAACTCTTTATGTCTGTCTGTCTCAGGCTGTTCTTGTTTGGACTGTGATTCCTTTATGGTTTGTCTTTGGGTCCTCACTAATTTTGGTCATAAGGATCTTATTCATCATCCAGCACTATTACTTCTATTTTCTAGGGTAGCGCAATAAGTTACTATCCCTTTGTGATAGGATTCCTCTGTTTTGGGAACATTAACTTTCTATCTATTAAACATCATATCTTTAACCTTAGGCCATGTATTAGATCATTCTTAGGCAAGTCTCATTCTAACATATTATTATTTTGTTCAATAGAGACTAGCTGCATAAAGTCTTTCGTACTGTAGATTAACTCCTGATGACCATACAGAGGATCTATTTCTGAACCTATTCTTAAACTGATTTTCTGTATCTTAGTCATACATGCCTCACATCATCAAGGTAAGAAAACATCACATAAAACATCTAAGCAGTATAAGTATACAAGTAGGTAAGTCTACTACCTGGCGTGTAGCCTTTCCTTCTAGCTCCTAGCCTTGTCTCTAAGGTCCCTTATTTTCATATGTTAGATCCTATACATAGCATAATAATATCTTTATTATTATCCAGTATAGCTCTACTTAACTCATGCTTAACTAGGGGTGATATCGTTATTCCGACATTCCCCTGGCTTCCTTTCTACCTTTAGCTACCTTTATTAATAGAGATATTTCTCTATTCTAACTACCAAGAGCAATCCTCTACTTTATTAGAGCAAGGACTAGATAAGTTTCTTACCTCATTCCTAAGCTTTGCCCAGTCCCTCTGCTCCTTAGACTGCTCCTGGCTCCACCAGAACTCCTTCCTTCTTTCTCTTCATTTTCTTGCTAGATCCGTTGTGTGCCTTGAAATGAGAGGGGAGTGGCCTATTTATAGGTGAGAGGAGGTGGAATGAATGGTCCAGATTGATTCACGATGAATGGCTAAGATTGCTTGCTTCTTCAAGAAGCTTTGCCTGCATCATCACGATGACATCACCCTCCTTGATGACTCACCACTAATGACATCATCCAGGACACCTTAGGGGTATATGTGGCATAATGGTGGGGCCCTTGGGACACCTCACAAGCTGACTCAGCCTTTCCAGAGAGTTCCAGAGTCTTTTCCCTGAATGGACGGCTGAGATCGTGCCACGTGTCCTCTTGCTTTTTCTCCATTTCTTGTAATCATGCCATGTGTCCTTTGCTTTTCCTCTTTTACTGTAATCATGCCATGTGGCACCTTATGGGCCCCATCTATGTCATCTCATGATTCCAGATTACTTTACCCAGTTCTATCTTGGACCGGGTCACTTTACTTTTTTGAAAAAGCACTAAAATAATATTTTAATGCCTATTGGGCCCACATTACTCTTGGGCTACATTTTTGGGCCTTGGATTGTCATCTGGAGTTTCTAACTAAGCCCAAGCACTCTAGTGGCTCAGTTCCCAAGGAAATATCCTTAGTAAATTACCATAATGCCCTTATCTCCTTTTTAGTACCTAGAGGAGCATTGTTATATTTCTATATCTTACCAGAGTATCTTTTGACCCTGGTTAACTATCCAGATATCCTTTCTTAACTATTTAACCATAGTCAAATGATCATAATGCCCTTCGTTTGACTCTGACTCAATGACATAACACAGTGGCATACCTTAAGTGGTATTTTTGTAATTCTTCATTTTTTTCGGTCTTTATTAACCTTAGCCCACATACTTATCTAAAAATATCATTGGGCCTATAAGGTGTCATTCTGGACCCTCTATATGATCCCCTATCTTCATGGGCTCAATTCCCGAGAAGTTCCCCCGAAACCTATTTATCTGGTCTTTTAATCCACTATAAATTCTGTAGTAAATTCTACAGAACTCCTTTTTGAGCTCTGTAGGTTTCAGAAATTCTTATAGTAATTATAGGATTTTACTGCCACATTTCATCTAATTCTGAGATCCAGAGAATAATGTATTAATTTTTCTTCTTATTCAAAAATTAATATGAATCTTTCGAGACCTCATATCAAAACTCTGTGTTGTATTAAACTGATCAGCTTCATTTTCTCTATTTATTGAGACCTCTGCTCAATAGGGTCTGGTAGCATCTCTTTTTCAAGTTATATACTGGGCTTCTAAGTCTAAAAATTGGGATATGACATTTCTCCTCCCTTTAAAATAATTTTCGTCCTCGAAATTTCAGGGCTAAATCTCTATTCATCCTTCGATGAAGAGTTCCTCTGAGGAGAACGTCCCTTTCATTCATACTAAACTTTCTCATATACTTCTATATTCTAAAGTTTTTGTTGACTACTCATCATGATTCTTAGTGCAGTCACTTATTACTAATCTGAGTATTCAGCGGTATTCTCTAAATATCCGCAAAACTTCATCTCTCATTCTTATATCATCATATGCTTTTATCATCTTTACTAACTCATCATAATACAGAGAGAGGACTTATATCATTATTCTTTCTTTCGTTGCTCTACTGCTAAATAGGAGCACATAATAGCATATAGGAGCACATACTCTAACATGCATAATGCCCGGCCAGCATGCTGCAGGACTACATACCTGCTCATGAATGTAAAGCTCTAACAGCGGAGCTCAAGCATTCCTTCTCTTAATATGCACAGCTCTAACACTCGGAGCTTGCACAACTCTATCACATAGAGCTTGCACTGCTCTAACATTCGGAGCTTTAGCATAACATAACATAACATAATGCCTGGCATTTTACGCAAGGAGTGGAAGCTCTCAAATCTCTCCTTTGCTCTTTCACATGTAGCTCATCATTTGAACATCTTATCTCTTTCAAAGATAGAGCCTCTCAATCTGTTATAGGGCTAACTATAAAGCCACCTCATATTATACTTCTCATTACATGCTTGTCATAACATATTTCATTACATACTATTCATAGCATTTCTCATTTCATATCTTTTCATATCATAACATGACAATCTGGCCACATTCGTCTTCATCATATTTCATCTTTCAAATCCATTTCATTTGGACTTGACATAAGGGTTCTAGTCTCTTACTGTTCATAACCCGTTATAGCTTTTCATAGCTCTTTCTATCATTTTACATAGTTCTGCGCACATATGCCAAATTTCTATGGCATTCCTACCTTTTCCTATCACTTCCCAGGGGGTCACCCATCATTGGACTACTCTTGCCTGAGCATGCTTAACTGAAATGTACAGATAAAAATCTAAAGCAATGGTGCTCACTGGCTCTAACCCTGGTACTTTACCATCTTAGACCCATCTTATACTATCTCTATTGGGTCTATCTGGCCTTCTAATCTCTTTTTCCTCATCTGGAAGATCTACTTACCTTTATTTTTAGTCTTTGTAATCTCATCGTAAGGATCTCTTTATTCTCATTTGACCCTTTCTCATATCTTATAAGATTTGCTCCTAACTCTTTGGCACTCAGGACTAATAACTTTAACTTTGATCACTTAGTTCCTGTACGTGTAAGGAGATTATGAGTTCAGTCCCTAATAGTAATAAGGCTATATAACATCATGGGTACTCTCTCTGTTGTGAGCTAACCAATTTGTGAAGCTTTTATACCTTAACTTTTTCTTGGTATTTATCCTTCTAAAGAAATATTGTACTTATGGCTCAATACTTTCTTTCTCTAGGCTAGGTCTACTGCGACCCTCGGGATCTACTGCGATCAACTGTAAGCCTCTTCAGGATCTAACTGCAACCCTAGAATTCTATTCTCTTGGAGCCATACTAGGATCTAACTGCAATCCTCCGTAATCTACTGTGACTCCATTGTACTGTATTCTCATCTCTTGAAAACTTAAACCAACGGACAAAGTTATAAGGTTAATCACTTCCACATAGTTGTTAACTCAACAAATAATTCCCCTCAAATGATCACATGAGCCAATATTATCTTTCAGGACTTTACCCATTTCCTCTATCACTTAGGAACTTCTCATATCATTCTCATTCTTTATAACTTTATTACAGTTAACATTGTAGGGAGCTACACAGGCTCTACCATGCACATATCTATCCTAATCTATTTGTCTCATCAAAGGGACCTTACTCTATCTGAGTTATACTATCCCATCTCTTGGCTTTATTTCAAAAGCAATCATTTTCTATCGCAAGAGCAATCTAGCTCTATTATAACAACACTGGCTTATGTCTTTATAAACACTGCTCTTTCTTAGAGTTGTACCATCTTTCATACATGCTTCTCTTTTCATTTCATTTTCATCACTCATATTCCTTGCCCCTTACTGAAGGGATATATCCTGAGTATCGTAATCATGTATCTGTAGATTCACTGTTAATCCTCATCTTAATCTCATTACCTATCATTGTCTGATCATATTGTCTAGATCCTAAACATTCATTTAGGAATATGAAATATCCACTCATTTAACTTAGGTTGCCACATTACCCTCTTACTAGGGTATAGACTCAACCCTTCTTACTTTTTCTTAAATTGCGGAGTCTCTTTATCTTTGAGATTGTGGCTACCTTTCTCTCTATCAGTCTTAGTCTGCTCTAGACTAGACTGTGGTTTTTCTATCTTGGGAACATCAGTGGCCCATCTTGTCTCTAACTTTAGGCCATGCGCTAGGATTATTCCTAGGCAAGTCTTTAATATGACTTTAATTTTTTCGTAATGTAGATCTACTCTTATAGAGGATCTACTTCTGAACATCTCCTAACCTTTCATATCTCCTTACTTTATACTATCTGGCTTAATGATGCTTTATACCAATCATCTAGTTGATTAACTTCAACCAGGTTGGTACCCTCATTATCATTATCATTGTAACATCTGACATTTTCCCTTTACCTGGGACTGGTCAGCTTCTGCCTCTATCCATAGAGAAAACTGCTCCCCAGACGTTATCCTACTTAGTCCAGCCACATCGTGCTAAGAAACATGAGACCTCGGCGGTTAACAGCTGAGTAAGACTAGCCACTTCCTTGAAAATTACCCCATACCGCTGTAAGTTATGGGGTACCATTCTATATATCTAGGTGTCACTATCTCTTGTCTGAATCATTCTCTAAGTAGTGTACACCATCCCTCATATCTTCTACTAGGGAGCAAACCTCTTTAATTCGAATCTTTAACTTGCTTAAGGGGTTAGTCTATCTATTCCAAAACATCACTGAGCCATAACCTTCTGTTCTATGCCAGAATCTTATGCTCTGATACCAAATTATAACATCCTCCTTTTTTTACATTTTAGAAACCATTCAGTAGCATTTAGAACCACTTATAGGGCCATTGAAGTCAAATCATACAATCTGAAATTTTACACCTAGTGAACATTGTTTACTGTGTAAATTCCAGCGGAGTGACCTGGCTTTGAAAAATCATAACTAATTCTAGACAAATCAAAATAAAGTAGTTCAAATTTCTACGCGAAGCTAACATAATCCTCTTTTAGGAAAAAATAACTCGTTAACCACGCCTTGACCAGGTCCACATCAGTCACCGTCTAAAGTTTACTGTTCATCCTACATTTTTCCCTAATTCCAGCACTTTGGTCCCATCTTTGCATAACCTCTGCACTATCCAATCCCTAGCTCCTCTATATGATTCTTCGATCCTCTTTAAACATACCTGTAGGATTGGGATTATATGGAAGGGGATGAGATTTCTGGGGAAATCTCAGTAGTAAACGGTAACCATACAATGTATGCAACTATATGCTTGATGTTACTATATGTGTACTTAATGATCATGCTTGCATCATGATAACATACATGCTTCCATGTTACTTAATTATAATATATGGCCATAGTATAAAAATAAATAGAGCATTACTTAATCATACATGCATCACATCATCAAGGTAAGAAAAGATCACATAAAACATCCAAGCAGTATAAGCATACCAGTAAGTAAGTCTACTACCTGGCATGTAGCCTTTCCTTTCAGCTCCTAGCCTTGTCTCTAAGGTCCATTCTTTTCATACTTTAGATCCTACATAACAATATCTTTATTATTATCTAGTATAGCTCTACTTAACTCATGCTTAACTAGGGGTGATATCCTTATTTCGATATTCCCCTGGCTTCCTTTATACCTTTAGCTACCTTTTTTAATAGAGATATTTCTCTATTCTAACTACTAAGAGCAATCCTCTACTTTATTAGAGCAAGGACTAGATAAGTTTCTTACCTCATTCCTAAGCTTTGCCCAGTCCCTCAGCTCCTTAGACTGCTCCTGGCTCCACCAGAACTCTTTCCTTCTTTCTCTTCCTTCCTTTCTTTCTCTCTTTCTCCCTTCTTTCTCTTCATTTTCTTGCTAGATCCATGGTGTGCCTTGAAATGAGAGGGGAATAGCCTATTTATAGGTGAGAGGAGATGGAATGAATGGTCCAGATTGATTCACGATGAATGGCTCAGATTGCTTGCTTCCTCAAGAAGCTTTGCCTGCATCATCACTATGATATCACCCTCCTTGATGACTCACCACTAATGACATCATCCAGGACACCTCAGGGGTATATGTGGCACAATGGTGGGGCCCTTGGGACACCTCACAAGCTGACTCAGCCTTTCCAGAGAGTTCCAGAGTCTTTTCCCTGAATGGACGGCCGAGATCGTGCTACGTGTCCTCTTGCTTTTTCTCCATTTCTTGTAATCATGCCATGTGTCCTTTGCTTTTCCTCTTTTACTGTAATCATGCCATGTGGCACCTTATGGGCCCCATCTATGTCATCTCATGATTCCAGATTACTTTACCCAGTTCTATCTTGGACCAGGTCACTTTACTTTTTTGAAAAAGCACTAAAATAATATTTTAATGCCTATTGGGCCCACATTACTCTTGGGCTACGTTTTTTGGCCTTGGATTGTAATCTGCGGTTTCTAACTAAGCCCACACACTCTGGTGGCTCAGTTCCCAAGGAAATATCCTGAGTAAATTACCATAATGCCCTTAGCTCCTTTTTAGTACTTAGAGGAGCATTGTTATATTTCTATATCTTACCAGAGTATCTCTTGACCCTGGTCAACTATCCAGATACCCTTTCTTAACTATATAACCATAGTCAAATGATCATAATGCCCTTCGTTTGACTCTGACTCAATGACACAACACAGTGGCATACCTTAAGTGGCATTTTTGTAATTCTTCATTTTTCTCGGTCTTTATTAGCCTTGGCCCACATACTTATCTGAAAATATCATTGGGCCTATAAGGTGTCATTCTGGACCCTCTGTATGATCCCCTATCTTCATGGGCTCAATTCCCGAGAAATTCCCCCGAAACCTATTTATCAGGTCTTTTAATCCATTGTAAATTCTGTAGTAAATTCTACAGAACTCCTTTTTGAGCTCTGTTAGTTTAAGAAATTCTTATATTAATTATAGGATTTTACTGCCACATTTCATCTGATTCTGAGGTCCAGAGAATACTATATTAATTTTTCTTCTTCTTCAAAAATTAATATAAATCTTTCGGGACCTCATATCAAAACTTTGTGTTGCATTAAACTGATCAGCATCATTTTATCTATTCATTGAGACCTCTGCTCAATGGGTTTTGGTAGCATCCTTTTTTTAGGCTATATACTGGGCTTTTAAGTCTAAAAATTGGCCTATCTAGAATGACCATAATGACCTCCATCCTTCATTGGTACAGTATGGGCATCGAGGGGCACTTTTGTAATTTCACACTTTTACTGGACTGCTCTGGTCGCTAGCCCACTTAACTGTCCAGTCACCTGAATAGGTTAATGATGGCACCATTTGGGCCTTAATATGGGCTCATTGCCTTTATTGTCTTTATAGCCTAATTCACAAGACAACTCTCCTGATCCTATTTATCAGGTATTTTATTTCGTTGTAAAATCTCATAAGGATTCTATAGGATTCCTTTTCTAATTCTGTCAATTTTATAAATTTTTACATTAAATATAGGAATTTCCTATAAAGTTTCATCTTATTATGGTGTCTGAATAATACTGTAATAATTATTCTGACTTTAAAAAATTATATTAATTAATCGGGACCTCAAATCAAAATTATGTGTTTTGTTAAACTGACCGAAATAATTTTGTCTAGCTACTGGCAAAATTTGAGTCTAATATGATTTCGGGTATTTTTGGCCTGTTTCGGCTCAACTTTCTCATAATTAAACTTAGGTCCTTGAACTTTTGAATAATTGTACTTAAGCCCTGAACTTTTGGCTATTTAAATCCCTTAACTTTTGAAAATTACACTTAAGGACTCAACTTTTGTTTCTACTTTTACTTTTTGCCTTTAACCTTTTCAACTTTGCGTTTTAGCCCTTCTTTCTTCAAGACTCATCTAACCTTTATCTTTTCTTCTGATCTTCGTCATAATCCTTTCCAAACCTCTTTCCACTATCAGTATTATAAAAATAGGGAAAATTAGGATATGGCACATATACTGGGTCAATTAATCATATTTATACCATGTGCCACATTTTTAGCCTGTCCTAGATGACCAAAATGCCCTCCATCAATCACTGGTATAATATGGGCATCTAGGGGCATTTTCGTAATTTCACACTTTTTCTGGACATTGGCCCCTTCTACTGATGAACTGGTACCCTGGGTTTTGGTCTGTCCTTGGCGTCATCATGGGCCTATATATGAGGTCATCTGATCTCATTCTATATAGGCTTACATATCGATAAGTTCTATTATCGGATCATGGGTCTTATCAAACTCCCGTCAAAATTCATTAATATGTGAATAACCTTTTATACATAACTTCTTTCGGGGTTCTGTCAAATCCATGACATCTAACACTGTAGGGCACGCTTTCCTATAATTCTCCCACTTATATCTGAAGTCCATAAAATCTGATAAAATTTTATATAACTTTCAGACTATCAGATAAATATCTGCTGTATGGAGCCCTAATAAAATTTCTGTATCATGCTAGGTTAACCAGTGTAACTTCCTCTATTTGCTGATAGAATATGGGATTGAAATACTTCTAGGCAATTCTAACCCTTTCCGGGCTGATATTTCTATAATTACAATTTGGCCTTTGAATTTTTTACTTAATTACATTTAAGTCCCTTAACTTTTGGAAATTACTACTTTTGACCTAACTTTTATTTCTACTTCAAATTTTTGTGTTCAACCTTTTCTAATTTACATTTTAGTCCTTCTCTTTCTTCAAGACTCATTTAACCTTTATTATTTCTTCTAATCATCGTCATAATCCTTTTTAAACCTCTTTCCACTATCAGTACTATACAGATAGGGAAAAATTAGGATATGACAAATGGCATCATTACTGGGGAACTAAAACATCCTACTTTTACCACCTCATAATATGTATTCAAAAATGTATTTGATTAGCGAAAGCATTATATTAGCCTAAAAATTAAAATTTTAAAACTTACTTCCCGGGAACTATTAATTTTGTGATTTCTAGATTTACAATCCAACTTTAAAAATACATAACTAATTGTAAAAAAATCGTATGGAGGTGATTTCATAGCTATTTAAGGGAAAAATATAAATCTGGATATTTAATTTTCCAATCCATACAGTTAAATCGTTACTTTTTACTGTTCATATGGTAAATTCTTGAAATTCCAGTTTCTATCTCTTAAACTTGGAAATTCATTTCTCTTGATATACACATCCAAATGAGGCGTGTTACCTATGAATTTAAAGATATGGATGTGTACTACATGCTTATAAAATTTCGTGAAATAATCCTTTCATTTGCTAGGTAAAACTAAAGTCCCAACAAAACTGCTTCAAGACCTATGTTTCTACTATTTCTTCTTCTTTCTTAAATGTTCATACACTAATCTAACATTCATAAACCATCAAATAAGCTTCTCATATATTCATATACATCATGTACAAATGTCATTATTATTTTATACATTTTTATCACATAAATAGACACCTTACATGGCATTTACATACATGAAAAATTCATAGCATATGTTAGGACCTCAATTTCTTCACTTTCTTTCTTCCATTCTTTAGCTCTTCTCTATGCATACATTTTCCTTCATGCTTGACCTAAATAGGTTGGTTGCGGGAGGATGAGATTCTAGAGAATATCAGTAGCAAATATTACCACTTAAATATGCAAGATGGATGCTAATGCATGATATGTAATTTTATTAAACTTTCTTTAATTAGTGACATGCCATCATGCCATATACTTTGCATAAAAATGCATGGCCATAGAAACCATGTTATTCATAACACATTCAACGTTATTTATCATGTCACAATATCATATACATGTCAACACATAAGCATACCACATCAAGCACATAAAGAGGTAAGTCCACTACCTTGCACTTAAACTTTCTCTTATTCTTTTGTACTTGCTCCCTAAGCTTTCTAGCCATGAATCCTTTCTATCAATCACTTCCCAACATCTTCTTGGATGTTTCAAGATCCTAAACACATTCATATTCATCACATAATTCATTAGGACCATGAACTCCAACAATGTTCAAGACTATCCTTGATAAACTCTTTACTAACATAACTTTATCTAGTTTTCACTAATTAACTTGGCTTTTGAACCAATTGATGTCTTGACTTTAGCCACACAATTTAACCTTTTGAATCCATTTATAAGCTTAGAATTATGAAATTCTAGCTCATATACACTGTTCTATATAGAATTGCATAACACCCTATTTTCTTTCAAAAATTCTCATTTTGATTCTAATGCTTCCCATACTTGTTTCTCCACTTTATCCTACACAATTTTTTATTTTAATACCATTAGAAGTATCAAAATTATAAAATTCTAATCACTGTTCATATGAAGGAACAATAACAGAGAAGAATTCCAAGAACTACAACTTGAAATTCCAATGCTTTCAAGGTTCAAAACCTATGCAATCCTATACAAAATCATCATATAAATTCAATGGAAGCATTAGATAATTGAAATTCTATTTCCTGCTATCATGAACAGTGCAGACCAAAATGTCACAACCTTGGCAAAGTCAAGAATATCAACTTGATTCAACAACCAATCACCTAACTAGCTTGCTTAAGCTTCAATCACGTAACTCTAACCTTAATTTCTTCTTTCTCCTTTCATCCAAGTTTTTGGACAGCACATACACCTTAGAGAAAAATCAACTTTGTTCCATGAAAACCCTAAGTTCAAGCCCCCAAATCAAAGGAAAATAAGCTAGAATAGATTGCTTACCTTTATTCTATAGCTTGCTTGAACTTTGGACCTTGGCTTCTTCTTTGTCTTGGCTTAAGTTTCCATTTTGACATAGCATCCCAAGGGTTCTTGCTTCACATTTTGATAAGAAATAGTGGGGGTATTTATAGAAAATCTCATGGAAAATGAATGGCCAATATCACTTTGTGCAGTATTTGATCTAATGGCTCATAATTGCTCTTACATAAAACTTGCCCACCAACCCAATTTGAGATGAGATCACATGACAAAAATCATCTCTTTCCCTTGCCTTATACGCCATGTGTAAAGTCTTTGTGGGTCCTACCATGTGCAACCCTAATTCTTACTTTATTTCTTTTTCTTTTCTTTTTCAAAAATTCATAAATGATTCATTATTGGACTTGGGCTTCAAGACAACTTTGGAACTTATTGGGCTGCCCTAGGCCTTGCTTCAGTCTAATAGTTAATTGGCATAAATCCTAAGGCACTTTCCTTATACCGATATCTTTAAATTATCCTAGTTTTAAAATAAATTCTATATACCTCTTTTAATGGTTCTAACATTTTTAGAAATTCATTCTAATATAAAATAAGTCCCCTGCAAAGTCTCATAATTTTATGAGACCCAGAGGTCCTGATAAAAATTCCTATATTTCCCAAGACCCGTTATCGGTGTCTGATTTTACCTTAATTTCTCAAAGGGCATTATCGTCTTTTCATACATCATCAGAGTATTCCCTAATTATGGTCAAATAATTTGGGAACTCTCCTTGACTATCTAACCTTAGTCAAATGACCAAAATGCCCTTCGTCTAACTCTGACTCAATGATACAACATAATGACATTTTTGTAATTTTATATTTTTCATGGTCTTTATTAGCCCTGGTCCACGTACTTATCCAAAAGTATTATTGGGCCTATAAGGTGCCATTTTGGGCTCTCTACATGATCCACTATCTTCATAAGTTAAATTCCCAAGAAATTCCCCCAAAACGTATTTATCGGGTGTTTTAATCCACTATAAATTCTATAATAAATTTTACATAACTTCTTTTTGAACTCTGTCAGTTTCATAAATTCTTATATTAATTATAATAATTTTGTGCCAAATTTCATCTAATTCTATGGTCTAGAGGATACTATATTAGTTTTTATTTTTTCAAAAAATAATATAAATTCTCTATTTACAAGGAAAATATAGGACTAATCTGATTCTAGGCATTTTTGGGCATTTTCTGGCTCAACTTTCAATAATTATCATTTTACCCTTGAACTTTTAAAACTCAACTTTTCATAATTATACTTAATGGCCGAAAGTTTATTTCTACTTTCATTTTTACACCATAGAACTTTTAGACTTTTCAATTTAGTCCCTCATCTTTATACCTTTGTCTAATCATTATTTTGCCTTTCTATTCATTATCACAATCCTTTCTAAACGTTTTTCCATTATCAGTATTATACAAATAAGGAAAAAATAGGATATGACAGAGCCTTACTTGCTAAGGTTTTCTAATCAATCTCTTGAGCCTAAAAATAATAAAAAGTAGATAGGTGTTTTAGTTTTTCTACTAAATTAGTGTTTTGTCTTTTTCAGTTGTGACCAATTGCCTTTCTCATCACAACCAAAGTAATTAAAATTGATTTTTAGCATCTCTGTGAACTTTGGTCATGACCATAAACACATTTGGTCACAACCAAAATTTGTTTTCAAATCATTTTGCTCTCCATTACTTTTAGTCGTGACAGGACTACTTTGTGGTCACAACCAAAAATATTTTTCATCAAGTTCTCTTCTCTTTGATTTCTAGTAGTAACCAAATTGACACTTAGTGACAACCAAAAATCATTGTTTCAATCATATTTACTCTCTGTGATTTTTAGTTGAGACCTGAGTGACAATTCATTGCAACTAGAGACTAAAAACTTCAAGCATTTTGCTGTCTATAATTTTAGTCATAACAAAAGTGACATTTGGTTGCCACTAGAAATACTGATTTAGAAAGTTTGCTCTCTATGAATGACAATCGTGACCGGAAGTTCATTTTTTTCATGATCTTTGTTCTCTATGATTGTTAGTTGTGACCTGGTGACCTTTTAGTCGTGACCTGACTAGTTTTACCTGTGATTACTTAATCTAAATTTCTAAAATTGCCGCATCTGTGATATATTTGATATCCTGCATCATTTTTTAGTGTGATTTATATGAACAGAAGCTCTGAATTCTTTTCTTTGGACATAGAAATCAATAGAACACTTAAGAAAATTAAGAAGGCTAAAATCTTAAATCAAGTGAGTGTTGTATTGAGCCTAGTTCTTCTGGTGAATCTATTACAGCTGAAACTGATTATACATCTGGTGCTATATTAGAATCATTTTGTTATGGAGCATGTTAATGAAGGAGAAGCTTATACTCATAATCAAATTAATCAAAATGAGTAATATGGAGAGAATAACATGAATAATAGAAAAGCCCATAGGAGCATAAAAGAACTCACTTCATCTAATGCAAACTTTAACCCATTTTGTACTTATCATACTTTATATGTTAACTTTAAGTTGAAAGGTCCTTTATTAAGTAACTTACAAAAGTTTTATGGATTAACAGGTAAGGATCCTTTCAAGCTTTTGAAGACTATGCAGTGGCTTTGCTCATCCATAAAACCTATAGGTGCTGACATGGATATTGTGCAGAGACAAGTATTCCATTTTACACTTGAAGGAAAGGCAAAGGAATGGTTTTATATGCTACCATATCATACGCCTCAAGCCTTGGACTCCTAGAATAACTTGAGACCTGCTTTCTTAGAGAGATACTTCCCTACTTCAAGATTGCTACATTGATGAAGGAGATTTTTACTGTAAAATAGTATGGTCAAGAGTCTTTCTATGAGTTTTGGGTAAGATTTCAAGAGCTGTTAGCTAGATGTCCATACCATTAGATTCCATGTGAGTATTTAGTGCAGTAGTTTCATTCAGGATTGCGCTATGCATGTAGAAAGAATTTAGATGTAGCTGCTGGAGGTTTCATTAATGATTTAACTGCAGATGAAGCATGGAACCTGATTGAGAAGATATCAAGCAATGACCAGCAGTGTGGGGGCTGTGATTCTAGGCAAGTCTATGAAGTTTCTGCAAGGCCTTCTCAAGATTACAATAGCTTATCTTCTCAAGTTACTACTATGAATGCTCAGATCAATAATCTAGCTGCTTAAGTGAATAATTCACGTGTTCAAAGCTCATACTCTCAAGCTCTTATTGCTTCTAGTTGTCAACTTTGTTATTGTCCTATGCACACCACTGTCAATTGTCCTACACATTGTGCAGATGTATCAACCATCTATCAAGGTAAACCAAACCAGTATCCATAAAGGAATCTATACTTCAACACATATAATAAAGGTGGAGAGATTATCCTAATCTTAGATGGAGGGATAGAGATACAAACAAGAATTTTAGGGAAAATAGATTCAACAATAATAGACAAGTGGCTAAATATTCTAGAGCTATAAAATTACCTACTATTGTAAAAAATGATGGTATATCTGAGGTAATGAATAGCATTAATATGATGAATTCAAATATAAACTCCATCAACATAAACTTCTGCTATAACTTTAAGGATTTGAGATCTACTATGGAGAACAACCAAGAAATGATAGAGTTTAAGTTTGTTGCATTGTATAATAAAATAGAACAGTGGGAAACAAAAGATGCAAACATGAATGGCTATGTGTCATAACTAGACAATTCAATAAGTGATGTTCAGGCAAGAATCAGTGAAAATCTACCTTCAAATACAGTTGTTAACCCTAAATCTATAAATGCTATAAGTTTGATAAGTAAAGAGCAAGTTGGGGAATAAGTTGCAGTTAATAAAAGTGAAGGGAATATGAGGTTGACACTAATCCCAAGGTCTAATGATAATTAGCATTGAGAAGTCTAAAAGTAAGAAATAAGTACAAATACTTGGGGATAAAAATGTTATAGAAAGTCAAATTGATTCTGCACAATATTCAGAAGGTTGTGGACAGCTAAACATCAAGGAAACTGAGCTACATGAAGCTATGGATTCTAATTTTAGAAATCCTAGAGTGGACACAACTGAAAAAACACAACCAATAGTAAATTCATAGCTCAAGCAGCAAGAAACAACTTCTAGATTAACTAAGAAAAAAGTGCATATGAAGGAACTTCCTATCCCAAGGGAATTCATGAACAGCAAGAAGAAAGCCTTAGAGGAGTGTGATATCCTAATTTTTAGGCCTAGAAGCCCAGTATGTAGGCTAAAAAAGAAGGGCTACTATACCCTATTGTGCATGAGTCCCAGAAGTGTACAGATGATGTTCAGGGACTAGACTGCAAGAAAGTGAAAATTCAGGGAAAATAGTGAAAGTCCTTGTGGGCATAAATAAGAAGTAAGAGGTGTTTCTTGGGAACCGAGCCACCAGAATGCTTGGGCTTGGTTAGAAACCCAAGATAGATTTCAAGAGCCCAAAAACGTAGGCCCAAGGATTAATGACTTTAAGAGGGATTAAAATAATATTTTAGTATTTTTCCATAAAGTAAAGTTACCTAGTTAAGGATATAACTGGGAAAAGTGATCAGATATGACTTTAGACCATGATGTGGTATGAACTGTGTCCTCATGAGACCCACAAGGTGCCATATGGCATTATTACATGAAAAGAAGAAAAAGTTAATGACACATGCCATGAGATTAGAAAAAGAAGAAAAAGTAAAAAAGACACGTGGCACAATCTTAGCCGCTCTTTCCAGGAAAAGACTCTGAAATTCTCTGGAAAGGCTGAATCAGTTAGTGAGGTATCCCAAGGGTCCTACCAATTGAGCCACATATGCCCTGAGGTGTCCCCTGAGGTGTCTTTGGATGATGTCATAATGGTGAGTCATCAAGGAGGATGATGTCATCATGATAATGCAGGCAAAGCTTATTGAGAAAGCTAAGCGATCTGGGCCATTCATCACAATTCGATATGAGCCATTCATTCCACCTCCACTCACCTATAAATTGGCCACCCCTCCTTCAAGGAAAGCCACAGCCAAGAAAGACAAAACAAGAGAAAGAAGAGAGAAAGAGAGAAAGAGAGAAAGAAAGGAAGGAAGAGAAAGAAAGGAAGGAGTTCTGGCGGAGCCAGGAGCAGTCCAAGGAGCTTAGAGACTAGGCAGAGCTTAGGAATGAGGTAAGTAAGTTATCTAGTCCCTATTCTAATAAAGTAGAGGATTTCTATTAATAGTTAGAATAGAGAAATATCTCTATTGATAAAGGTAGCTAAAGGTATAAAGAAAGCCAGGGGAATGTCAGATTAAGGATATTACCCCTAGTTAAGCATGGGTTAAGTAGAGCTATACTGATAATAATAAAGATATTATTATGCTATGTATAGGCTCTAACTTATGAAAAGAAGGGACCTTGGAGACAAGACTAAGAGTAGGAAGGAAAGGCTACACGCCAGGTAGTAAACTTACCTACTCGTATGCTTATACTGCTTGGATGTTTTATGTGATATTTTCTTACCTTGATGATGTGAGGCATGTATGATTAAGTAATGCTCTGTTTCTTTTTATGCTATGGCCATATGTTATAATTAAGTACACACATTGTAACATCAAACATATAGTTGCATACATTGTATGGTTTCTATTTGCTACTGAGATTTCCCCAGAAATCTCATCCCCTTTCATGTAATCCCAATCCCACAGGTATGTTAAAAGAGGATAGAAGAAGCATGAAGAGAAGCTAGGGATTGGATAGTACATATGATATGTAAAGTTGGGACCAGAATGCTGAAATCAGGGAAAAATATATGATGAACAGTAAAGTCAGACGTTGACTGATATTGTCCTGGTCAAAGAGTGGTCAAAGAGTGGTCAATGAGTTATTTTTCCCTGAAATAGAATTAAGTTGGCTTCGTGTAGCAATTTGAACCACTTTATTTCAATTTTTTATAATTACTTATGATTTTTTGAAGTCAGGTTACTCCTCTGGAGTTGACAAAGTGAACAGTACTCGCTAAGAGTAAAAGTCCATATTGAGTAATGTGACTTCAATAGCCTTAAAAGTGGTTTCAGATGCTACCATTTGGTTCCTAAAACGTATGAAAATGAGGATGTTACAAGGAGCATAACAAGGAAATGATTGATTCTTTTAGTAAGATTGAAGGTAATGTGCCTATGCTGGAGAGAGTTCAAAGAATGCCAGACTATGCAAAGTGTTTGAAGGATAGTTACACACACAAGGAAAGATATAAACCTAATGAACTAGTGCAAATGGGACCTAAAGCTTCTACACTCTTTAACTCTTCACTTCTAGTGAAGTGTAAAGGTCCAGGTGCAGTTTCTATTCCTTGTACAATTGGCAAGATAACTGTTCCTAGAGCATTACTGCTATTAATATGATGTTGAGTTCTATTTATCATGTCTTAGGAGTAAATTTGATCAAATCAACTAGTGTGTTAGCTCAATTAGCTGATAAGAGAATTATAAATCCTAAGAGAATTTGAGAAGACATTTTAGTTCAAGTTAAGGAACTTATTCTTCCTGTAGACTTTTATGTTTTGGATATGTCAAACAGGTCTCTTGATGATAGTACTCTTATTTTAGGAAGGCCATTATTGAGAATAGCTAACACCATGATTTGCATGAAAGATGGAATTATTAAAATAGAATTTGTTGGGCACATAATTTAGTTTAACATGTATAGACACCCACATCAGGATCATTCTCTCGTAGGACTTATCATGATTGATGCATCACTTGGAAATAAGTATAATAATATTCATCAGCTTGAAAATGATGATGAAGTTGAAGAACCTTCCATTTCTTGCTCCTCCACTAATTTCTATGATTTTCTTCATTTAATAGTGATGTGTTATGCATTAATTATAAAGTTGTTGGCTGGCTTACCACTATGGGTGATTTTTCTTCATCTTCATCTAATATTTTTTCTATTGAAACTAACTTTACTATTTCAAGTGATGAGCAATATCAAGGAAGGTTTGTAGTAGATTTAACAGAATTATAGGATAAGGATTATGCATCATACTTTAAGAGACAAAGAGTTGGAATCTCTAAGCTAGGGAGCTTTCAATTCAATAATTATATCCTGCATTCTAACCCTGTTCATGAGAGCTTCAACTTGAATTTTTAGATATTTTAGGACTGCATCAATTGAAGGAATTATCTAAAATCAACAAAATTTCATGACAAGGACAAATTTGGATAAAATAGCAGTTATATCAACAAGACCATTCCCACTATCTATTGGTTGTGCCTATATTCTGTTAGTTATGGATTGTCTCTAAAGATGGGTAGAGGCTATACCAACAAGAAAGGATGAAACAGATAGTATAGCATTTTAGGTAAATGGCCAATTATTCAAGCTGTACAAGGAGAACTTTAAACCCTATAATACTCAGGTTATCTCCTTCATTGTTTCTCCACTTACAATAGTCTATTATATATAGTTTACTTATATAATTGAGCTCTTAATCGTTGATTAAGCGTAGAGGAGGAGACCAAGTCAGTATGGGTAGATAAAAATTAATAAGTTCATCTTGGATTCTGATTCAGCTTTGTCCTCTTTATTACTTTATCCTTTACATGTACCTAATTACTTCTTCACATTGAGGATAATGTACGAATTAAGTATGGGGGAGTAGTTTGTGAAATGGATAAATAAAATCAGATAATTGTTGTGATTCTATATTCTGGTCGTAACTAACATGTGTGAATATGTCAAGTTTCTTCTTTGTGAAAATTAGTTGCGACCAATTCTTATTTTTGTCATGACTACAACTCTCTATGAATTTTGGTCATGACTGGATTGATACTCAGTCATGACCTGAGCTTGTGCGTTTAGCAGGATTACTCTTTGTGATCATGAGTCATGACTAGTGTCCTTGTACATTGCAACCAATATTCCCTGTTTTCTAAAAATTTCTCCTCTATGTAAAATAGTCGCGACTGGAAATCCTATTTGTCCTGACTAAAATTAATCCTCAGCTAAATTTTTTTCTATTTCATCTGATTATTGCTTGGTCTAATTGAATTTACTGTCATGGATTTAAAATTGAATTTTGAACATTGGCAAGCTTGATGAAGTATGAGAGGCTTGTTCCATTGATTTATTACTGGAAATTATGCAGCATGAATGATTGTTCTAATGGCTTAGTTCAATATTCATACAATCTTATCATTATGAGTTGATTAGGGTGAGTAAACCAGATGGAAGGATCTTTGAGCCTCCAACATTTACTCATTTACATTATGTGACATCATCTAGTTTGGTAACTTTGCATAACTTGTCTCAATCCTTGATTCAAAACCACATTAGCTTCTTGGAATTGTGAATATGATAAGGGTATTTCTTTTCAAACCCTTTTTACCAAACAGTAGCCACATAAAAATTTAATCATTTTCTTACCCCTTTGAGACCTTCACTTTCTTTTAAAATTCTATCCTTTATTAATGAATGCTGTATAAGATGTTTACTACTATAGTAAGTCTTAAATTGTGAAATAACTGATAACTTACACCACTTCTTAGATATCTGAACTTTAATATATGTGCTGTCTAGTTCAGTAATTGAAAGAAAAGAAAAGTAAAAAGAAAAAGTACAGAAAAGAGAGAAAAAGAAAGAAAGAAAGAAGACATAGACCAAATGAAAAAATGTGATATTCAACTTGTATGAAAGGAAAATATTTAGTGACTTGTGATACTTTCTGTAGTTGTAAGTTAAAATTATGAAAAAGTGTTGAATAGCTTGAAGAATGCAGATCATGTGTAGTATTTCATTAATCATTGACATGCATTTCCATTTCATTACTTAGCCATTCCAACATTACAACTTAATAAAGATCCTTTGATTCACAACCCTTATGGCATGCATTGGAGGAGATATAAGATGGTTACAAGCTTATGGGAAGCCTAAGCTAGATGGTTGAATGAAATTACCTTGATAAGAGAATAAGTGAAACCCTATACCTTGTGATGAAATATCAACCTAGTTGCTTACTATGATTTACTTGCATGAGTTAGATTCTTGATTGATATGAGATTAGTTTGGACTATTGCCAATTGTAGGGAAAAGATTGATGGTTACAAGTGCTTATGTTGAATCTGTTTTGCCAAATTTGCTCAACATGAGTGTTTGAATTTCAATTTTGATCCATAATTTTGCTCATAGGGCAAAAGCTAAGTATGGGGGAGTTGTTAAACTCATATTTGTAGTGATTTTTAGCATGTTTAAAGTGAGTTTTATTATTAATTTTATTCCCATTTACCAATATGATGAGTAATTAATTAATAAAATTAAAATAGAATAAGTGAAAATTAATTGATTTGATTTTAGTAATTAATTAGATAAATAATCTATTAAATTTCCATTATGAAGTGACCAATAAGTAGATTAGATCAATTGACAGCTGGGCATTAGACATGTACTGGATTGAAGAAGCTGATAATAGATTTAAGCACATGGCTAATGAGAACAAGTGGGCTGCAGTTGTTTGAAGGCACATGCTAATAGAATCACATGTTGGAATGATCCACTAACAAAAGCAAGTGGACTAACAGTTAGCTGAAAAACATGTGCTGCCACTTGAGAGGAGATTGACTGCACGTA
The DNA here is from genome assembly GCA_037074615.1 of Leucaena leucocephala. Lineage (NCBI taxonomy): Eukaryota > Viridiplantae > Streptophyta > Magnoliopsida > Fabales > Fabaceae > Leucaena > Leucaena leucocephala. The sequence goes on from CM073527.1 coordinate 7,216,873, forward strand.
TGACAAACCTTCTATAACTGATCAATCCACCTCCTCCATTTAGACCATATCACTCATTCCACACTTATATATTCACATCATATGTACTTGGAAAATGGGGGAGAGCTGACACATATACACCTAATGCACATTATCCATCCATTCTTTATTCCTCTGCACACAGCTCCATTCCATCCCATATTCCATATGACATTCTCTATCTTTATTCATCTCTATGTTGTACTCTCTCATCTACAACTTTCCTCTGTTATAGACAATAGAACCAGAGGAAAGTTTAGTTGTCATCTTCATCTTCTTCTTTCACTTTCACAATAAATGATGTTATGTTTTTTGTTGCTGCTGAAGTTCATATGGCAATGCAAGGCTAAGTTGTTGTGCTCTCTTGGAGATGATGTTGAACCAAAATCCTTGAGCTAAAACATGGAGTTTCATTGTGTCCTAAATCAATCAAAGTATCGAGTTGATGCAGTTACTTCTGATTTATTGATTCAATAAGAGTTAGTATATGACAAAGAAGTAGGGAACCGAGTTGAATTTCTTATTTCTGCATTATTGATTCTTTGATTGATTTTCATCCTTAGACCAAGTTGGACATGGTTGTAGTTAATTAGAGTAATCATAAAATAGAGTATAGTTGTATATGTTAATTCGTCTTCTTCTATCTTTAACTTGAATTATTCATAATCTCTTTTAATGTCTGTGAGTTGTAGCTTTGATTAAGATTTAACTGGCGAGTTGTTAGCTAATATATTCTAATTTAACTTATTAACTTCTCATATTCTGTGGATAATGAAGGTAAGGTAATCTCCAGGGGAACACACTTATCATTCATTCATCTCATCATCATAAACACTTAAAAGCATAAACTATAGCATAGGATTTACTTTCAGAAGTTAGATAAGATCTCATCACACATCATCTGTTTAACTTGTTAATTTGTGGCTCATTAGATTAATTAGGTGCCTTAGTATCCATCTAGGCTCCTTGTGAATCAACCTAGGTTAGCCTCCACTTTACTATTGGTTAGCTTAGTTTTGTTAGATAATGAAAATGATAGTTATCAGATAAGTATTTTGGAAGGATAAAACCTAGGTTTTCATGGAAGAAAAATGGGATATTCCTTAAGCTATATCATACTTTAAACCTCTCATAGTTTATATTTAGAAGCATATTTTATTAGACGAAGCATTACGTTGGCCCAAAAGTTAAAATTTTAAAATTTGAGTCTCAGGTATTGTTCACTTGGTAAATTCCAGATTGATAGTCCACATTTAAAAATTCATAAATAATTCTAAAAAAATAGTTTAGAGGTGATCAACATTTATAATTGAAGAAATTTCATATCTATGTAAGGAAAAAAATATAAATATGGACATTTACTTTGCCAATTAATATAGTTAAATCATTACTTTTTACTGTTCATATGGCAAATTCTGGAAATTTCAGATTTTATCTCGTAAATTTGGAAATTCGTTTCTCTTGATATACAAATCCCAATGAGGTGTGTTACTGATGAATTTAAATCTTTAGATGTGTATTACATGCTCATAATATTTAGTGAATTAATTCCTTCATTTGCTAGGTCAAACTGAAGCTATAACAAAACTGCTTTAAGACCTACGTTTTTACCATTTCAGTTTCCTTTCTTTAATTTCCAATAATTGTTCCGGCATGCATAAACCATCTCTTTGGCCTCTCATACATTCATATACATCAGGGGGTTATGCCATAATTATTTCATACATCTTTCTTTACATATAATGACATATTACATAACATTACATAAAAAGAATGGCATGCCCTCATTTGTCTGCTTCTTCTCTTCAATTCCTTAGCTCATATATCAAGTATGATTCTTCCATCATAAATAACCTATTATGGTTGGTTATAGGAGGGTGATATTCTTGGGGAATCTTAGTAGCAAACGGTATATTTCAATGCATACAAGATGAATGTAAGTGCATGACATATTTCACTTATCTTTCTTTAGCTTCCATTTGCATACTATCATGCTCTATGCCTATCACTATCATGTGCCATTTCCTAGTTTTTCCTTGTGTGTATAAGACTGATATAGGAGAGAGGTTTGTAAAGGATTGTGATGATAAATAGAGAGAAAAAGTGATTATTAGACAAAGGTATAAATAAAAGGGACTAAATTGAAATGTCTAAAAGTTCTATGGTGCAAATATGAAAGTAGAAATAAACTTTGAGCCACTAAGTGTAATTATAAAAAGTTAATGCCCTAAAGTGTAATTTTCAAAGTTCAAGGGTAAAATGGTAATTATTGCAAGTTGAGCCAGAAAAGGCCCAAAAATGTCTAGAATTATATTAGTCCCAAAATTTCCCATTAAATAGAGAAAATGATTCTGATCAGTTTGACGCAACACATAATTTTGATTTGAGGTCCCAAAAAATTGATATGAATTTATGAAGAAAACAAAGCTAATACAGTATCCTCTAGACCTTAGAATCAGATGAAATTTGGTAGTAAATTCTTATAATTAATATAAGAATTTATGAAACTGACAAATATCAAAAAGGAGTTATGTAGAATTTATTATGGAATTTACAGTAGATTAAAACAACCGAAAATACATATCGGGGAATTTATCAGGAGTTGAACCCATGAAGGTAGTGGACCATGTAGAAGGACCAACATGGCACCTTATAGGCCCAATAATATTTTTAGTTAATTATGTAGGTCAGGGATAATAAAGACTCAAAAAATTGTAAAATTACAAAAATACCACTGAGTATGCCTCTGTGTTGTGTCATTGAGTTATAGTTAGACGAAGGGCATTTTGGTCCTTTCAATAAGGTTAGACAATCAAGGAGAGTATATTAGTTGACCAAGGTCAGGGAATACTTTGATGAGGTGTGTAAAGACGATAATGCCCTTGAGATGTTAAAGTGAATAAAGAGGAACAAAGGGGCATTTTGGTAATTGATTGAGGGATATGTAATTAAATTTAGACCCATTATAAGAATTCCAATGATAGGAAGAATCTGGATACTAGATTTAAGGTTAGAAAGCATATTATGGAATCTCAGAAAAATTAGATTTAGAAAATAGTCTGGTTTTTGGGGAATCGGATTAAGCCAGTACCGTATTGGACTCAAATTCTTCCATATGCTTCCTCCCTTTGCAATATTGCCACATGTGCTATGAGTTGTCCCTTGATGATGTCTGGATGATGCCATAATTAGCTTTTGAGAAAAGTTTGATCAAAGAATTAATATGAGCCATTAGATCAATTAGTGCACAAAGTGATATTGGGAATCTATTTTCCATTTGATTTCTCTATAAATACCCCCATATTTCTGATTCAAAACCATGAAGGAAGAATCCTTGGGGAGGCTATGTCAAAGTGGAAACTTAGGCCAAGACAAAGAATAATCTAATGTCTAAAGTTCAAGCTAGCTAGAGATTACAGGTAAGCAATCTATCATAGCTTAATTTCCTCTAAGTTAAGGCTTTAACTTAGGGTTTTCATAGAAAAAAGTTGAGTTTTCACTAATGTGTATGTACTATCCAAAACCTTAGATGAAAGAAGAAAGAAGAAATAAAAGTTAGAGTTCTATGATTGCAGCTTAAACATGCTAGTTAGGTGATTGGTTGTTGAGTCAAGTTGATATTCTTGAGTTTGCCATTGTTGAGACCTTTCAATCTGTACTATTCATGATAGAAGGAGATGCAATTTCAATGATCTAATACTTCCATTGAATTTATATGATGATTTTGGGTAGGATTCGATAGGTTTTGAACCTTGGAAGCATTGGAATTGAAAGTTGTAATTATTGGAATTCTTCTCTATTACTGTTCACTCGTATGAATAGTGATTTGAATTTCATGATTTTGATGACCCCAATGGTTTTAAAATTAAAAGTTGTGTGGGATAAAGTAGGGAAACAAGTATGGGAAGCATTGGAATCAAAATGAGAATTTTTGGAAGAATTATGTATGTTTTTCAAATCTACCCATAATAGTGCATAAGAGCTGGAATTTCATGATTCCAAGCTCATAAATGGATTTAAAAGATGAAATTGTGTAGGATAAAGTCAAGACATCAATTGATTCAAATGCCAAATCTATTAGTGAAGATTAAGGAAAGTTAATGTAGTTAAATGAATTAAATGTTCAAGAGAAAGTTATATTGTAATGGATGGATGATTACGTGATGTTAGGATTTGATTGTGGACTCTAAAGAGGCAGCCACACATTAAGAAGAAATAAGAAGAAAGAGGCAAAGCAAAGTTAAAATGAAAGAAAATCAAGTATATAAGGTAGAAAACTTATCCTAAATTTGTATGTATTGAATGTTATGCTTGGTTGTGCTATGGCTATGTTGAATTGTGTTGCTTCTGTATATGATTGAAGCTCTATTTCTTTGATTACTTTGGCTAATTGTATTTCATATGTTAAAAGGAAGCATGTGCATTACATAATGTCAGCCTTTCACAAGCAAGCACAAGTATTTACATTAATGCATCAATTGTTTAGTACCGTTTGCTACTGAGATTTCCATAGAAATTTCACCCCTCTATATAATCCCAATCCCACAGGTTATTAATGATGAAAGAGGATGAAGAAGCTTCAAGAGAAGATAGGGATTCGATAATGTAAAAGTTATTTGTTGAATGTATAAATTGTTGCAAGTAATGATGTTATATGACATGTTTGAGCTACATTGCTCATGATGTAATGAAAAATAACAAATGATGAGATAAATATATGAAATTTTATAGATATTTAGTTAACATGTCAAGCTTTGTTTTGACTCTAAGAACATCTTATTTTGATGTCTGTACAAAGAGAATTTTTTTTCCAAAATTAGGGACCAGAATTTGTTTTCAGGATTTTTGACCAAATAAACAATAATATTTGACGATTAAACTGTATTAATTGACTAAGAATTTGATCAGGAAATTATTTTTTCCTTAAAGTTAAAGATGTTATCTTCATGTAGCTTTTTGAACCACTTCATTTTGTTTTTTCTATAATTAATTATGAGTTTTTTAAGTTTGTCGCTTAATCTGGAATACGATATGAACAATATTTGAGAAGAGTAAAATTCTAGATTTAGCTAATGGACTTCCAAGGTCTTGTAAGTGGTTCTAAATGCTACTGAATGGTCCCTAAGATGTACGCAAGTAAGGATATTTCATTTTGATATCAGAGCAGAAGTTTTAGGCATAAGATAAAATAGTTCCTAAACTCTAACTCTAAATAATAAGTACTTTGTTAAGTTATGGTATTTATTGGGATAGTTAGTATTGCTTATTTAAGTAATTCTTGCAGAAGTAGATATGTGATTTCATAAAGTTAAGTTAGAGCCATCAGTTAAGAAGGTAGACCCTCGACTAGTAATGTTATATAAATATTATGTACATCCAAACTTTGATACTCCTACAGATAGTGAAGAAAGTTCAGATGGTAGTATAGTGTATCAATCAGGGAGGTCTATAGTAAAATATTCCATAGATGTTTCTGTAGACTCAAACCTATAATCTGGAGGTTATGAAGAGGTTCAGCCTGATGTTGTGCATGCACCAGATGATGATGAGTATAGTAATTCTATACAATATGAGTTTCTTGGAATACCCTCTAACCATGATGTAAGCTATATTCCTCCGATGAGAGGACAAATTACGGTTGAGGAAGCTTAGTACTATTACTAGATTATAGGTAGACCAGACATTATTCCTCCTCCACTAGAGTTTGAGGATAAATTTGATATAAGTAACCTACAGCAACCCCTTAATCCAGAGATCTAGTCAAAGTCTATGATAGTGCCTTTATTTTCTCACAGTCCAGGAATATATGATTGTACAGATAAAGAACAATGTGATATTCCTAGTCCTAGTCAACCCTAGCCTTCTTTGTTAAAGACAAATAATGTTGACTATATCAGTCTCAAGAAAGCTGTGGAGAGTGAATTACTCAATCTAGGTAAAGGGATGGATAGAAGTAGAGATCAAGAGCAGTCAGCTTATCTGCAGTTCCTCAATGTCATAGCAGGGATGATAAACAGATATACAATAGAGAACATTGACCTAACTTAGGTTTACATTCTAGAAGATTGGCATGAGATGGTAGTAAGTTAGATACTATCATATACCCTAACATGGTACGTGGAGCTAAATGAGTTTTGGCAAATGATCTGCCAACTAATGTACAAGGGTGCCATTTCTATATGCAAAAGTATTTGTAGTTCACTATTCCCTAGAAAAGAATCTAAAAAGGGATGAGGGGTATTGTAAATATGTAAATAGTATAAAGTAAAGTAATTATATAGATGTATAATAGTTATGATGTACCCCAAATATGTAGTTGACATGTGTGTAATACATGTAAAAATGTTATGGTGATATGAAATGAGTTTTGATGTGATATAATAAAATGATAGTTGGTTGAGCATCTATGTGAATATATTCCTTATTTAATGTGATTATAGTATATATATATGAATGAGTTTCAAGTAACTCAAGTTTATCAAAGCCAAGAACAAGAATTGGCCATTAATAGATTAAAGACTGGAAAAAAAATAATAGAACATAATGTTTAAAGAAAGTTATGCCCAGGTCACATGTGAAGCATTTTAGGTCACGACTAGAAGTCCTAGAGAGGTTAAGTCATGACAAGTAAAGACTATTAGTCGTGATGGGAAGTCACAAAGCTATCAGGTCACAATGAGTTAGGTCATAGGATGTGACTAATATATACAGCAGATCAGGTCATGATAGAAGAAGACCTATGGTCATGACTAGAGAACACAGAGCTGCCAAGTTGTGACGAGTAAGTTTAGGTGGTCGTGACTAAAGTTTATAGAGAGTATGAGTCATGACTAGCTAATACTCAGGCTACGACTAGAATGCACAGAGACCTGATGACGAGAATAAAGATGCCGACCTTACTAAAGTTTATCAGTTAGAGGTAGTGTACAGGCAAGCTAAATAGTATAAGGTAATGAGATATAAAATATTAGTTTAAGAAGAGGTTTAGAAGCATATCCTCCGTATGATCACTAGGAGTTAATCTGCGTTATAAAAGACTTTGTTTAGTTAGTATTTATTAAATAGAATAATTAAAAGTTAGATTGAGACTTGTTTAATAATGAGCCTAGCACATGGCTTAAGGTTAGAGATCTGATGGTGAATAAATAAATAGCTAATATTCCTGAAACAGAGGGATACCATCATGAAGAGATAGTAACCTAACAGACCTAGGGTAGAGTACCCTAGAGAACAAAAGTAATGGTACTAGATGATGAATGAGATCCAAGTGACTTAAGTTAGTCAGGATCATGAAAAGACCTGAAAGGAACCACATTATAGTCTAGAGCAGACTGATATACAAACAGAAAGATTTAAGAGATAGTAGAGAGATATAGATGTTACTCCATAGAGATGGAGATTGATCTGCTCACCTGAGAAGTTTATTCTTGAATAGTTTATGAGAAGCATTCCTCTCACTTAGATAGAGATGAGCGTGAGGCTAAGGGTTAAAGCAGGAAAAGATAAACCCTTTGATGAATACTTAGTAGAGTTCATCCACATAAACAATTAGAGTTGAATGACTGATAAGTTAGTTCATGAATTGAATTCTGTGTTACAAAGAAAGAGTTTTCTCAGGTAGTTGTAGAAGTTCAACATTTCAGTAGATGTATGCAAGGTTAGAAAAAGAAGTTTTGATGTCTAAAGAAAGAAAGGTAGCCACATATTCAAAGATAAAGTGACTCTCCTATTCCCTATGTAAAAAAGAGTAATGAAGGGTTGAGTCTATACCCTAGTAAGAGGATAACATGGTAGCCTAAGTTAGATAAATAGCTATTTCAGGTTCTTGTATAAATTGTCAAATAATATGATAGATAATCTGGCAATTATGGTTATAAAGGGATAGAATGCTTTAAAAGATTACCTAATTAATTGTTTAATTATAGTGTGTGTATAAGGGACGGTTGAGCAAATTATGTAATGATGATATAGCTTATGTTGCCATAAGTTTTGATGAGCAGTTGCATCTCCTTGCAGTTGTCATGTGATGACATGCATGTTAGAGAATTCTTAAATGATTGTATCTCCTTGTATAATATGCATGTTAAAGTATGTTATGATGAATGAATACTTTCATTCGCAGTACATGCAAGGTAGAGTATATATGATGAGAAAATGTTGTTACTCTCATACCATACGACATACAATTAAATAATTCAACTTGGTAAAAATAAAGCGATAAAAAAACAATAAATGAGATTAGAGATAAATGTTAGTAGTAAATCTATAGACATATGATTATAGTACTCAGGACATTTCCCTTCAATAGGGATAAGATACATGAATGATGTATCATGAACATGAAATGGAATGATATGTAGTTATGAAAGATGATGCAGTTCTAAGAAGGAGTAACATTTATGTAATAAAAGTTAACATTCTTGTAATAGAGCTAGATTACTCTTGCAATAGAGTCAGATTACTCTTGAGATAGAGCCAAGAGAATGGACAATACAACTCATGTAGAGTAATGTCCACCAAATGAGATGTACAGATTATGATAGATATATGTATGGTAGAGCCTGTGTAGCTCTCTACAATGATAGAAGTAGTAAAGTTATGAAATATGTGAATGATATATGAAATTCCTGAGTTATAGAGAAAATGAGTAAAGTTATAATAGATAATATTGGCTTCTACGATCAGTGATAGGGAATTATCTGTTAAGTTAGCAATGTAGCTCCAAGAGGGAGCAGCGTCTATGCAACAAGAGTTAACGTTCTCTGTCATATCCCAATTTTTAGGCCTAGAAGCCTAATATATAGCCTAAAAAAGATATGCTACCAGACCCTATTGAGCAGAAGTCCCAGAAGTATACATATGATGTTTATGACTAAACTACAAGAAAGTGAAAGATTAGGGACTAAATTGTAAATAGTGAAAGTCCTTGGAGGTATGATGGTCATTTTAGAAAAGAAAAGGATGTTTCTTGGGAACTGAGCCACTAGAGTGCTTGGGCTTGATTAGAGACCCAAGATGACATTCCAATACATCAAAAAACGTAGCCCAAGAGGGATGTGGGCCCAAGTGGCTTTAAAATATTAGTTTAGTACTTTTTCAATAAAGTAAAGCTACCTGGTCAAAGATAAAACTGGGGAAAGTGATCAGATAAAGCTTTAGACTCATCTAGAACCATGAGGTGTCATAAAAGGTGTCCTCATGGGACCCACAAGGCACCACATGGAATAAGTCTAGGGAAAGAAGAGAAAGCTAAGGACACGCGGCACGATCTCAGCCATTCATTTAGGGAAAATACTATGGAATTCTCTAGAAATAGTAAGTCAGCTGGTGAGGTGTCCTAAGGGCCCTACCATTGTGCCACCTAGCATGTGAGGTGTCCCATGGATGATGTCATTTTGATGAGTCATCTATGATGATGATATCATAGTGATTATACAAGCAAGGCTTATTGAGGAAGCACAGCGATCTGAGCCGTTCATCACGATTCAATCTAGACCATCCATTCCACCTCCACTCAACTATAAATACCCCACACCCCTTCCATTCCATTCCACATTGAGCAAGAGAAAAAGGAGAGAAAGAAGAGAGCGAAAGAGAAAGAGAGAAAGAAAGAAAGGAGGAGTTCTGGTGGAGCTAGGAGCAATCTAAGGAGCTTAGGGACTTGGCAAGCTTAGGAATAAGATAAGTAATTTATTATAGTCCCTGCTCTAATAAATTAGAGGATTGTTCTTATAAAGTTAATATTTAGAATAGAGAAATATCTCTCTTGATAAGGTTAGCCGTGGATTGAAAGAAAGTTAGGTTGTCAGATTAAGGGTATTACCTCAAGTTAAGTTGAGATAAGTAGATTTATACTGGATAGGATAATAATGAAGATATTATTATGCTATTTATAAGCTCTGACCTATGAAAAGAAGGAACCATAGAGACAAGGCTAAGAGCTAGAGGAAAAGGCTACATGTCAAGTAGTAAACTTATGCTAAACTTGTAGGCATTGAATGTTATGCTTGGTTGTGCTATGGCTTTGTTGAATTGTGTTGCATATGTGCTTATGTTTAAAGCTCTTTTTCTATGATTACTTTGGTCAATTGTATTTTATATGTAACATGGAAGCATGCACATTACACAATGTGAATACTTTCACAAGCAAGCACTAGTATTTATATTAATACCTGTATTGTTTAGTACTATTTGCTACTGAGATTTCCCCAAAAATCTCATCCCCTTCCATATAATCCCAATCCCACAAGTTTATGATGAGAAAGGATTAAAGCAGCATGAAGAGAGGCTGGGGATTAGATAGTACAAATGTTATGTAAAGTTGGGACCAAAATGCTAGAATCAGGGAAAAATGCTAGATAAACAGTAAACTTTGAGTATTGATCGATGTTGACTTGGTCAAGGTGTGGTCAACAAGTTTTTTTTCCTAAAAGAGCATTAAGTTAGCTTCATGTAGCAATTTGAACCACTTCATTTTCTAGAATTAGTTATGATTTTTCGAAGTCAGGTTACTCCTCTGGAATTTACATAATGCACAGTACTCGGTATAGTAAAATTATAGATTATGTAATTTGACTTCAGTGACCTTAAAAGTGGTTTCAGATGATACCATTTGGTCCTTGAGATATAAGAAAAGAAGGATGTTACATTCTCACAATAAAGCTATATTGCTCTTGTGATAGAGTCATTGCTCTTGAGATAAAGCCAAGAGAATGGACAGTGCAGCTCATGTAGAGTAATGTCTACCAGATGAGATGAACAGATTATGATAGATATGTGCATGGTAGAGCCTGTGTAGCTCTCTGTAGTAATGGATATAGTAAAGTTATGAAAGATGAGAATAATACGTGAAATTCCTGAGCGATAGAGGAAATAAGTAAAGTCCGAATAGATAATATTGGCTTCTGTGATGACTTTTGGGGGAATTATCTGTTGATCTAACAACTATATGGAAGTGGCTAACCTTGTAACTTTGTCTATTCATTTAGGTCTTCCAGAGATGAGAATACAGTACAACAGAATCATAATAGATTTACAAGGATTACAGTTAGATCCTAATATGGCTCACAGGGAATAGAATTATAGGGTCACAGTTAGATCTTGAAGAGGCTTACGGTTGATCACAGTAAATCCTAAGGGTCACAGTAGACCTAACCTAAACAAAGAAAGTAATAAGCCATAAGTACAATATTTCTTTGGAATGATGAATACCAAGGAAAAAGTTAAGGTAGGGAAGCCTCACAAGTTAGTTAACTCATAACAGAGAGAGTACCCATGATGTTAATTTCATATAGCTTATTACTATTAAGGACTGAACTCATAATCTTCTTACACGCAACAGGAACTAAGTAATCAAAGTTAAAGTTTTTAGTCCTGAGTAACAGATATTTATGAGTTTGTAGATAATATGCCTAAATAAGAGAAAAAATAATATCTCATAAGATATGAGAAGGGATCAAATAAGAATAAAGAGATCCCTAAGATGAGATTACAAAGGATAAGAATAAGAGACAAATAGATCCTCTAGATGAGGATAAATAGATTAGAAGGCTAGATAAACCTAAGAGTGACAGTATGAGAAGGGTCTCAGATAGTAAAATACTAGGGTTGGAGCCAGTTAATACCAGTGCTTCAGATTTTTATTAGCACTTTTCAATTAAGCATGCTCAGGCAAGAATATTGCTTCAGATTTTTATCAGCACTTTTTAGTTAAGTGTGCTCAGGCAAGAGTAGTACTTCAGATTTTTATTGGCACTTTTCAGTTAAGCGTGCTCAGGCAAGAGTAGTCCAATTATGGATAACCCCCTGGGAAGTACAGAAAAGGGTGTAAATGCCACAGAAGTTTGGCATATATGCACTGAGTTATGTTAAATGATAGAAAGAGCTATGAAAAGTTAGAAAGGGTTATGAATAGTAATAGACTATAACCCTTATGTCAAGTCCAAATAAAATAGATTTAAAAGGAAATATTTAGAGGAGTTTTCTCAAAAGCTAGCAAAGTTATAAGTTATAGAGAATGTTAGACTTATGGTATCTCAGGATATGTCATGATAAGGCAAGATAGACCATTATATAGCCAGATTTGGCTAAATATGCCATGATACAACATGAAAAGTATATGTAATGTGATACATAATAAGAAATATTTATTGAGAAGTACAATATGATGCCACTTTGTAGCTTGCTTTTGTAAACAAATAGAGAGGCTCCCTTTTTGAAAGAGATAAGATGTGTGATTGTTATGTTACATATGAAATAGCAAGTGGGAGCTTTCACTCCTTGCATGAAATGCCAAGCACTATATTATGTATGTAAATATGCTAAAGCTCCAAATGTTAGAACAGTACAAGCTCCATGTGATAGAGCTATGCAAGCTCCGATTGTTAGAGCTGTGCATATTAAGGAAAAGAATGCTTGAGCTCCAATATCAGAGCTTTGCATTAATGAGCAGGTATATAGTCCTGCAACATGTTGGCCAGGCATTATGCATGTTAGAGTTGTGCTCCTGTGTGCTCTTACTTAGCAATAAAGTAAAGAAAGACTAATTACATAAGTCATCTCTCTGTATTATGAAGAATTATTAAAGATGATAAGAATAAAAAATATAATGAGTAGTTGATGAAAACTCCATAATACAATGGCATTCAAGAGAGTTTTATATGAAAGAAATGGACACTACTCACAAGTTAGTTAGTGAGAAGTCCATATGTAAATAGGTGCATAGCAAGTAATCAAGTAACATAATGAAGTAGAGTTTAACTTGATTGAGTGGATTCATAAAAGGAGAATAATAATAACAAACATGTGAAGATCTACGGATATGAGAAATACTCCACTAGATGTCAAGATAAAAGATAAGATATAGATACACTAATCCTTAGTTATAAGCAGGAAAGGATATAAAGAGGATGTATATCTCAAGATAGTTGACTAAGGTGCTAAGTAAATTTTGAGGATAAAATTTATTTTAAGGGGTTAGAGATGTCATATCCTACTTTTTTCCTATATGTATAAGATTGATACAAGAAAGAGGTTTGTAAATGATTGTGATGATAAATAGAGAGGAAAAGTGATTATTAGACAAAGGTATAAAGAAAAGGGACTAGATTGAAAAGTGTAAAAGTTATATGGTGCAAAAATAGAAGTAGAAATAAACTTTAGGTCATTAAATGTAATTATGAAAAGTTAAGGGCATAAAGTGTAATTTTCAAAAGTTCAAGGGCAAAATGGTAATTATTGAAAGTTAAGCTCGAAAAGGCCTAAAAATGCCCGGAATCATATTAGTCCCAAATTTTCTCACTAAATAGAGAAAATTATTCTGATCAGTTTGACAAAACACATAATTTTGATTTGAGATCCAAAAAAATTGATATAAATTTCTAAAGAAAGGAAAATGAATGTAGTATCCTCTATACCTTAAAATCAGATGAAATTTGGTAGTAAATTCTTATAATTAATATAAGAATTTATGAAACTAATATAGCTCAAAAAGGAATTATGTAGGATAATACCCGATAAATATGTTTCAATGTAATTTCTTGGGAGTTGAGCCCATGAAGGCAGTAGACCATGTATAATGCCCAAAATGGTGCCTTATATGCCTAATAATATTTTTAGTATGCCACTGTGTTGTGTCATTAAGTCAGAGTTAGACGAAAGGCATTTTGGTCATTTGACTAAGGTTAGACAGTCAAGAAGAGTTCCCATAAGAGATGACCAAGGTCAGGGAATACTCTGATAAGGTGTGAAAAGACGATAATGCCCTTGAGATGTTAAAGTGATTAAAGAGGAACCAAGGGGCATTTTAGTAATTTGTCAAGGGATATGTAATTAAGTTTAGACCCAGTACAAGAATGTAAATGATAGGAAGAATTTGGATACTGGATTTGAAGTCAGAAAGTATATTATGAAATCTTAGAAAAATTAGATTCAGATAACAGTAAGGTTTTTAGGGAATCAGACTGAGCTAGTACCTGATTGGACTCAAATTCTTCTAGATGCTTTCTCCCTTTGAAATTTTGCCACATGTGCTATGAGTTATCCCTTGATGATGTCATGGATGATGCCATAATTAGCTTTTAAGAAAAGTTTAATCCAAGAATAAATGTGAGCCATTAGATCAAATAGTGCACAAAGTGATCATGACCATCTATTTTCCATTGGATTTCTCTATAAATACCACCATATTTCTAATTTAAAATCGTGAAGGAAGAACCATTGGGGAGGCAATGTCAAAATGGAAACTCAAGCCAAGACAAAGAATAATCCAATCTCTAAAGTTAAAGCTAGCTAGAGATTAAAGGTAAGCAATCTATCATAGCTTATTATTCTCTAATTTGGGAGCTTGAACTTAGGGTTTTCATGGAAGAAAGTTAAGTTTTTTCCAAGGTCTAAGTATTGTCCAAAACCTTAGATGAAAGGAGAAAGAAGAAATTAAAGTTAGAGTTCCGTGATTGCAGTTTAAACAAGCTAGTTAGTTGATTGGTTGTTGAATCAAGTTGATATTCTTAACTTTGCCATTATTGAGACCTTTTAGTATGCACTATTCATGATAGAAGGAGATGCAATTTCAATGATCTAATGCTTCCATTAAATTTATATGATGATTTTGCATATAATTGGATAGGTTTTGAACCTTGGAAGCATTGGAATATAAAGTTGTAATTCTTAGAATTCTTCTCTATTACTGTTGACTCGTATGAATATTGATTGCAATTTCATGATTTTGATTATTCCAATTGTTTTAAAGTGAAAATTTGTGTAGGATAAAGTAGAGAAACAAGTATGGCAAGTACTGGAATCAAAATGAGAATTTTTGGAAGAATTGTGTGTTTTTCAAATCTGCCCATAACAGTGTATATGAGCTGGAAGTTCATAATTCCAAGCTCATAAATGGATTTAAAAGATGAAATTGTGTAGGGTAAAGTCAAGACATCAATTGATTCAAAGGCCAAGTCCATTAGTTAAGATTAAGGAAAATTCATGTAGTTAAATGAGCTCAATGTTCAAGAGAAAGTTAGATTGTAATAGATAGATGATTATGTGCTATTAGGATTTGATTGTGGACTCTAAAGAGGCAGCCAGGCATCATGAATAAGTAAGAAGAAAGAGGCAAAGCAAACTGATTTGATTGTAGACTCTAAAGAGGCAGCCAGACATCATGAATAAGTAAGAAGAAAGAGGCAAAGTAAACTTAAATTGAAAGAAAGTCAAGTATATGAGGTAGTAAACTTATCCTAAACTTGTTTGTCTTGAATGTTATGCTTAGGTGTGCTATGGCTATATTGAATTGTGTTGCTTGTGTATATGATTGAAGCTCTTTTCCTATGATTAATTTGGCCAATTGTATTTCATATGTTATGTAACATCCCAAATTTTCACTATCTATATAAAACTGATAGAGGAAAGATATTATGAAGGGATATGGATGGTAATGAAAAAAAAAAGATAATGATTAAGATAAGTTTTAAGCCAAAGAAAGAGATAAGGGGCTAAATTGCAATTTATAGAAAGTCTAGAGACTAAATTGCAATTAAAGAAAGTTTAAGGACTTAAATGTAAATTATAAAGGTCCTAAGGCCAAAAATGAAAGTAGGTACAAGTTATAGGTCATTAAGTGCAATTATGAAAAGTTGAAGGACTAAAGTGTGACTTTCAAGAGTACAAGGGCAAAATGGTAATTATAGAAAGTTGAGCCATAAAAGGCTCAGAACTGCCCGAAAGCATTTCAGTCGCAAACTTTATCAGTTGATAGAGAAAATTGTGTTAGTTAATATAGCCTAATACAAAAATTTTATTAGAATTCCAGATAGCTAATATTTATCTGATAGCCTCAAAGTTATCTAAATTTTTCTTAGACCTTATGGACCTCAGATATAAATAAGAATTTATAGGAAGGTGCGTCCTATGAAGCCAGAGGATAGGGAACAGATGGAACCCCGAAAGGAGTTCTGTAGGAAAGGTTATTCATGTTAGTGAATTTTGACGTGAGTTTATGAACACCAAATATCTGATTATGAAACTTAAGCAGTAAGCAAGCTGAGACTAAATGAGCCCAAATAACATCACAAGAGGCCCATGATGTCACCAACTAAGGCCCAGACCCATGATATCAGTTCAATAGTTAAAGAAGTCAGTATCCAAAAATATTTAGAAAATGTGCAAAATGATGAAAATGCCTATGTATTATAAAAGTAATTAAGAAATGAGTGAAAGATATTTTAGTCATTTTACCCAAGACAAAAGGTCAAAGAGAGCTACAGGAATAGTTAACCTGGGTCAAAAAATATTCTATTGAAATGTGAAAAGACAATAATTCCCCTAGAATCATTAAAGTGAATAAAGAGGAGCCAAGGGCATTTTGATAAATTGCTTAGGAAAGTTTCTTAGGAATTGAGCCATCCGATAACTAGAGCTTGATTAGAGACCCAAGATAACATTCCAAGAAGTACAAAAATGTAGCCCAAGGATTATGTGAGTCTAACTGGAGTTCAAAAATATTTTAGTGATTTTTCAATAAAGTATAATTACCCGATTGAAGTTATAACTGGGGAATTGATAAGATAAAGATTTAGATTTTCCTATAAGCCATGAGGTGGCATGAGATGTGTCCTCATGGGACCCACTAAGATGCCACATGGCACTAATCTAAGGAAAGAAGAAAACTCAAGAAAAAGCTAAGGACACGTGGCACAATCTCAGCTGTTTATTACGAGATAAGATTATGGAATTCTCTGGAAGCATTGAGTCAGCAGCTGAGGTGTCCCAAGGGCCCAACCATAGTGCCACCTAGCATGAAAGGTATCTTGGTGATGTAAACCATGATGTCATCAAAACTTGGTGGGCAAGACAAAGTGTAAGGTGGATTATGAACCATTGGATTAAATAGTAACCAAATAAATCCTAGCCATCCATTTGCATTCCTTTAGGTCTATAAATACTCTCCATTTTTGTTCACATTTGCGTCAAGTTAGAGAAGGAATAGGGAGGTGCTGCCCAAGTGAGAACCAAGCAAAGACAAGAGGAAATCCAAGCTACCCAAGTCAAGTTAGGTTGGAACTAAGGTAAGTAATATATGTAGCTTAGTTTCCTTCAATCCAAGAGCTTGATCTTGGGATTTTAATGGAAGAAAAGTGAGATATTCCCTATGTGGTGATGCTGTCTATAATTGTACAATATTGGAGAAAGAAGAAATTGAAGTTAGAGACATGAAATTAAGACTTAGACAAGCTTGGATTGTATAGACAAGCTTAGATTCTTAGTTATTGCTTGAATTAGTTGTGTAGTTTCAATTTTCCCGCTTTGTGAGACTTTTAGTTCTATGCTGGAATAGTACCAAAAAAGTTGATTTTGATGCTTCCAATGAGTCCATAATGCAAAATTGTATAGGATTGAGCTAAGGTACAAGAGTTGAAAGCATTAAAATCAAAAGTGAGATTTTTGAAAAAGAACCCTTGTTGCATGATTCTGTTCTGACCAGTGCACCAAGGAGGAGTTGGAATTTGTTAATTATGAATTCATATTTGGATTCCTTGGGTAAAATTGTGTGGAATATGGTCAAGGCACAATTTAATTCAAAAGGAAAAGTAATTAACCAAAATTAAGGAAAAATAAAGACTTGTTGGTTTAGGAAGTTTAGAACTTGATAGTAATAGATTGTAATGAGTATGTTGTTATGTTAGGATTTGGTTGGTGTTCTCAAATATGGTAGTCACACCTCAAGGAGAAGTAGGAAGCAAGAGGTAAAGGAAAATGATATGGAAAAGCAAGGAGTAAGAGGTAGTAAACTTACCGAACTTGTATGCTTTGCTTGCTTTGATGTTTACTTTGATGATGTGAAGCATATATGATTGAATGATGCTCTATTTCTTTTTATACTATGGTCACATATTATAATTTAAGGAACATGGAAGTATGTAAATATATCATTATGCAAGGATGATCATTAAGCGCACACATATAACATTAAGCATTGAGTTGCATACACTATTTAGTTTCCGTTTGCTACTGAGATTTCCTCCAAAATTCACCCCTTCCATTATACAAACATTACAGCAGGGCCATCTTATGGAAGTAAGGAAGGATAATGAAGAAGTTATGATGCATAGATACTTTGTTGTATGAGACTTTTTATGAAAATATGTATTGTGTGTATTAAGTACTTATTTCAGTTCTGGTTATGTTTTGTTGAGACTTAGGAAAATAGTTAACCTTTGAATAAATGTATGAGAACTTATAGTAGGATAATAGACATGTTGAACTTCATTTTGGTACCAAGAATGCCTCCTTCCAATATTTTTACGAAGAGAACGATTTTTTCAAAGTTAAGGAACTCAATTTGGAAACTGTGAAACTGACCAAATGAATAGTAATTTTCCATGCCAATACTATATTAATTGGTATGGATTTCTATCAGATTCATATTTTTCCTTTAAAAAGGCTTATGTTACCTTTATATATCAACTTGGACCACTTCATTTCATTTTTTCTAGAATTAGTTATGAATTTTTGAAGTTGAATCACTTGTCTGGAGTTTTGCCAAATGAACAGTAACTCGTCAGAGTGAAATTCCATATTGTGTAATTTGATTTCATTGATCATATAAGTGGTTCTAAATGCTACCAAATGGTTCCTAATACTACGAAATTAAGGTGTTACATATTACATGGAAGCATGCACATTACACAATGTTAACACTTTCATAAGCAAGCACAAGTATTTACATTAATGCATGTATTGTTTAGTATCGTTTGTTACTGAGATTTCCCTAGAGGAAATCTCACGCCCTCCATATAATCCCAATCCCATAGGTTTATTATTGATGAGAGAGGATGAAGAAGCATTAAGAGAAGTTATAGACATTTAGTTAACATGTCAAGCTTCGTTTTGACTCAAAGAACTTCTTATTTCGATGTCTGTACAAAAGAGAAAGAATTTTCCAAAGTTATAAACCATAATCTGTTTTCAAGATTTTTGACCCAATGAACAGTAATATTTGACGATTAAACTATATTAATTAACTAAGATTTGGTTAGGAAATTACTTTTCCCTTAAAATTCAAGATGTTATCTTCATGTATATTTTTGAACCACTTCATTTCGATTTTTCTATAATTAATTATGATTTTTTGAAATTCATCGTCTAATCTGTAATACCATCTGAACAGTAAATAGAGAAGAGTAAAATTCTAGATTTAGCTAATGGACTTCCAAGATCTTGTAAGTAGTTCTAAATGCTACTGAATGGTCCCTAAGATGTACGAAAGTAAGGATGTTTCATCATACATGACCATAAACTCATAAAAGGGAATAGCATTTATCATTCATACATATCATACATCATCATCACATATCATAAACATATCAACACATAAGCATATACATCAAGCATACAAGAATGGGTAAGTTCACTACCTTGAACACAAGCTTTGTCTCTAGTTCTTGTACATACTCCCTAAGCTTTCATCCAACATTGGTTGCTTACTCATCCTCTTTAATTCATTTCCTTTGATATATCATGGCCCTAAACAAAATTACATTGTGTATACAACTCATTAGTGCCATTACATAAACATTGCACAATAACTTCCTTAAAACTCCTAACTCTTAACTTAAACCTTGGAGTTAGCAGTTTAACTTTGTAATAATAATTTCCTTGGACCAATCATACATAATTTTGTCCAAGGAATCCAAATATGATATTGAAATTATGAAAATCAAACTCTTCCAATAAAATCTGTCAAGAACTATACAACACCTTCATAAAGTTTAAAAATTCTCATTTTGATTACAATGCTTTCAATACTTATTTCTTTACTTTATCCCACACAATTTTTCATTTTAAAACTGTTGGAAGCATCAAAATCATGAGATTCTAACTCCTGCCGATGCTCATGAATAGTGGCAGAGAGGATCTGAGATTACAATTCCAGGGTTACGTGATTTTCTAAGCTCAAACTACTTAATTCTAGCTTGTTTGAGCTTGTCTAAACATTCCATGACTTAAAATTAATATTTCCCTTCTAATTCTAGATAATTTCCAACAGCCAAGATGAAGAGAAAAATAGTGTTTCAACCATCCAAATCCAAAAGAAATCTTCCTATAACATAATACAAAGATAGAAGGAATAAGTGTAACATCCTTACTTTTATACATCATAGGGATCATTCAGTAGCATTTAGAACCACTTACAAGACCTTGGAAGTCCATTAGCAAAATCTGGAATTTTACTCTTTCTCGGGTTACTATTCATATTGTATTCTAGATTACGCAATGAACTTTGAAAAATCATCATTAATTCTAGAAAACTCTAAATGAAGTGGTTAAAAAAGCTACATGAAGATAACATATTGAAATTTAAGGAAAAAATAATTTATAGACCAAATGATTAGCCAATTGATACAGTTTATTCGTTGAAGTTTACTGTTCATTTGGTCAAAAACTCTAGAAACAGTTTCTTGTCCCTTATTTTGGAAATTCATTTCTCTTGATATACACATCCAAATGAAACGTTCTACCTATGCACTTAAAGATTTGGATGTGTACTACATGATCATAAAATTTCTTGAAATAATTCCTTCATTTACTAGGTCAGACTAAAGCCACAACAAAACTGCTTTAGGACCTAGTTTTTTACCATTTCAGTTTCCTTTCTTTCATTTTCCATAATTGTTCCAGCATACATAAATCATCTCTTTTGCTTTTTCTGAATTTATATACATCATGGGGTTATACAATAATTGTTTCATACAATCTCATCACATAAATAGATACTTTACATGGCTTTGACATACATGGAAAGTGCATAGCATATGCTAACATCTTAAATACTTCACTTTTCTTCTTCCATGCTTTAACTCTTCTCCATGCATACATTATCCATCATGCTTGACCTAAATTGGTTGGTTATGGGAGAGTGAGATTCAAGTAAATATTAGTAGCAAACATTACCACTTAAATATGCAAGATGGATGCTAATGCATGATAGGTAATTTCATTAACTTTCTTTGATTAGTGACATGCCATCATGCTATATACTTTTACATAAAGTACAAGGCCATGGAAACATGTTATTCACAATACATTCAACATCATTTATCATGTCACAACATCATTCAAATAACATATACATGTCAACACATAAGCATACCACATCAAGCACATAAAGAGGTAAGTTCACTACCTTGCACTTAAGCTTTTCTCTTGACCTTTAGCCCTTGCTCCTTAGTTTTCCAACCGTGAAGCCTTTATGTCCATCACTTCCCAACATATTCTCGGATGTTTCATGGTCCTAAAAACATTCATATTCATCACATAACTCATTAGGACTCATGAACTCCAACCATGTTCAAGACTAGCTTTGTTACACTCTTTATTGTCATAACTTTCTCTACTTTTCACTAATCCACTTGGCTCTTGAACCAATTGATGTCTTGACTTTACCCTACACAACTTCATCTTTTGAATCCATTTATGAG
The DNA here is from genome assembly GCA_037074615.1 of Leucaena leucocephala. Classification (NCBI taxonomy): domain Eukaryota; kingdom Viridiplantae; phylum Streptophyta; class Magnoliopsida; order Fabales; family Fabaceae; genus Leucaena; species Leucaena leucocephala. Next base: position 7,238,367 of record CM073527.1, read on the forward strand.
CTTAGAATCATGAAATTCCAGCTCCTTCATGGCCTACTGTACAGAACTGAACATAAGCATACAATTCTTTCAAAAATTCTCATTTTGATTCTAATGCTTCCCATACTTGTTTCTCCACTTTACCCCACACAACTTTTAATTTTAAAATCATTGCAACCATCAAAATCATGAAATTCCAATCACTGTTCATGCGAGTGAACAGTAATCGTACGGAATCTCAAAGACTACAACCTTGAGATTTTAATGTTTCCAAGGTTCAAAACCTTTCCAATCCTACACAAAATCATCATACAAACTCAATGGAAGCATTAAATCATTGAAATTCAATTTCCTTCCCTCATGAACAGTACAGAACGAACAGGGCACACCATGGCAAAGTCAAGAATATCAATTTGATTCAACAACCAGCCACTTAACTAGCTTGTTTAAGCTTCAATCATATAGTTCTAACTCTAATTTCTTCTTTCCCCTTTCCTTTAAGGTCTTTGGGCAGCACCACCCCTTAGAGAAAACTCAACTTTTGTCCCATCAAAACCCTAAGTTCAAGCTCCCAAATCAAAGGAAAATAAGCTAGGAGAGATTGCTTACCTTTAATCTCTAGCTTGCTTGAACTTTGGAACCTTGAATCTTCTTTGTCTTGGCTTGAGTTTTCATTTTGCAAGAGTTTTCCCAAGAGTCCATGAGCTTACGGTTTGGCTGCAGAATGGAGGGGTATTTATAGCCAAAATCCAAGAAAAATCAATGGCCAAGATTGATTTGGTTACTATTTGATCTAAAGGCTCACATTTAATCTTGGATTTTACTTTTTCATAAAAGAATAATTATGACATCATGTGGGACAGCTCAAGGGACACCTCAAGGGGTTATGTGGCGTGCTCACCATGCCAGGAAGCTTCTGAAAAAATTCTAGTCCAATCTAGTACCGATCGGAGCAGTTTCACAACAACCGTACTGTTTTCTATTCCAAATTTTTCTATAATATACCAGGATATGTATTCTATCATGGAAATCAATTTCTAGGCTTCTCATACCCTTGACATGGTTATACTGAGTATTTATCTGCTATCTATTCCTTGGAAAATGACCAAAATACCCTTGGTGTCCTTTCTTACACTATATTGACCCTAAGGGCATAATCGTCATTTTACCCCTCTTTATACTTCATAAGGGTGTATCTGGGCTCAACTAATCATATTTATACCATGTACCACATTTTTAGCCTGTTCTAGGTGACCAAAATGCGCTTCATCCATCGCTGGTACAATCTAGGCATCCAGGGGCATTTTTGTAATTTTACACTTTTTCTTGACACTAGCCCCTTCTACTGATGGACTAGTACCCTGGGTTTTGGGCCCTTGTTGGCGTCATCATGGGCCTATATGTGAGGTCATCTAGTCTCATTTCATCTAGGCTCACATATTGATAAGTTCTATTATCGGATCACAGGTGTTATCAAACTCCCGTCAAAATTCATTAATATGTAAATAACTTTTTATGCATAACCTCTTCCGGAGTTCCGTCAAATTCATAACATCTGACATTGTTGGGCACACTTTCCTATAATTACCCCACACATATCTAATGTCCATAGAATCTAATAAAAATTCAGATAACTTTTAGACTATCAGATAATTTTCTGCTGTGTGGAGCCCTAATCAAATTTCGGTATCATGCCAGATTACCCAGCATGACTTTCTCTATTTACTGATGGAATGTGGGGCTAAAATACTTATAGGCAGTTCTAAGCCTTTTCTGACTGAACTTTTCCATAATTACATTTATGTCCCTGACTTTTTGCTTAATTACATTTAGGTCCCTAAATTTTTGAAAATTACCACTTTTGGCCCAACATTTATTCTACTTTGCGTTTAGGTCATTCTCTTTCTTTAAGACTTTTCTAATTTGCGTTTAGGTCATTCTCTTTCTTTAAGACTTATCTAACCTTTATTATCTCGTCTGATTATTGTCATAATCCTTTATAAGCCTCTTTCCACTATCAGTACTATACAGATAGGGAAAATTTAGGATATGACATTTTTACCCCTTAAAATAAATTTCATCCTCGAAATTTACTCAACATCTCAGTCAATGATTGGGTATCTATCTCTTAAAATAAATATCTTAGCAGAGTACTTTTCATATCCGTAATTCTTCATATCTTTACTATGGTCATTCTTCTATTCTAAATCAACTCAATCAGAGTTGAACTCCAATTCATTCTATTACTTTCTTGCTAAGCATCTATCTGCATATGGACTTCTCACTATGCTAGACTTATGAGTAGTGTCCATTTCTTTCATGTCAAACTCCCTCAAATACTGCTATATTCTGGAGCTTCTACTAACTATTCATCATATTTCTTATCATCTTTAAAAACTCATCATAATACAGAGAGAGGACTTATATCATTATTCTTTCTTTCATTGTTTTACTGCTAAACAGAAGCACATAGGAGCATATAGGAGCATATACTCTAACATGCATAATGCCTGGCTAACATATTGCAGGATTGCATACCTGCCCATGAATGCAAAGCTCTAACATCGGAGCTCAAGCATTCCTTCTCTTAATATGCACAGCTCTAACACTCGGAGCTTGCACAACTCTAACACTCAGAGCTTGCACTGCTATAACATTCAGAGCTTTAGCATATTCTGTAAATGTCATATCCAATTTTTAGGCCTTAAAGCCCAGTATATAGCCTAAAAAAGGGATGCTACCAGACCCTATTGAGTAGAGGTCTCAATAAATAGAGAAAATTATGATGATTAGTTTGATGCAACACAAAGTTTTGATATGAGGTCTCGAAAGATTTATATTAATTTTTGAAGAGAAGAAAAATTAATATAGTATTCTCTAGACCTCAGAATAAGATAAAATGTGGCAGTAAATTCCTATAATTAATATAAGAATTTATGAAACTGACAGAGCTCAAAAAGGAGTTATGTAGAATTTACTATAGAATTTACAGTGAATTAAAAGACCCGATAAATGGTTTAGGGGGAATTTCTCGGGAATTGAGCCCATAAAGATAGGGGATCAAACAGAGGGTCTAGAATGGCACCTTATATGCCCAATGATATTTTCAGATAAATATGTGGGCTAAGGCTAATAAAGACCGAGAAAAATGAAGAATTACGAAAATGCCACTAAAGGTATGCCACTGTGTTGTGTCATTAAGTCAGAGTCAGACGAAGGGCGTTATGATCATTTGACTAAGGTTAGACAGCTAAGAAAGGGTATCTGGATAGTTGACCAGGGTTAAGAGATACTCTGGTAAGGTATGAAAAGACAATAGTGCCCCTAAAAGTACTAAAGAGGTAGTAAGGGCATTTTGGTAATTTACTAAGGATGTTCCTTGGGAACCGAGCCACCAGAGTGCTTGGGCTTGGTTAGAAACCCAAGATGATATTTAAAGGCCCAAAAACGTAGCCCAAGAGTAATGTGGGCCCAAGAGGCATTAAAATAATGTTTTAGTGCTTTTTCAATAAAGTAAAGTGACCCGGTCCAAGATAGAACTGGGTAAAGTGATCTGGAATCATGAGAGGACATAAATAGGGCCCACAATGTGCCACATGGCATGATTACAATAAAAGAAGAAAAGCAAAGGACACATGGCATGATTAGAGAAAAATGAGAAAAAGCAAGAGGACACGTGGCACGATCTCGGCCGTCCATTCAGGGAAAAGACTCTGGAACTCTCTGGAAAGGCTGAGTCAGCTGGTGAGGTGTCCCAAGGGCCCCACATTTCACCACATATACCCTTGAGGTGTCCCTTGAGGTGTCCTAGATGATGTCATGAGTGGTGAGTCATCAAGGAGGGTGATGTCATCATGATGATGCAGGCAAAGCTTCTTGAGGAAGCAAGCAATCTGGGCCATTCATCATGAATCAATCTAGACCATTCATTCCACCTCCTCTCACCTATAAATAGGCCACTCCCCTCCCATTTCAAGGCACACCACGGATCTAGCAAGAAAAGGAAGAGAAAGAAGAGAGAAAGAGAGAAAGAGAGAAGGAAAGAAAGAAAGGAAAGGAAGGAAGGAGTTCTGGTGGAGCCAGGAGCAGTCTAAGGAGCTGAGGGACTGAGCAAAGCTTAGGAATAGGGTAAGAAAGTTATCTAGTCCCTGCTCTAATAAAGTATAGGATTGCTCTTAATGGTTAGAATAGAGAAATATCTCTATTAATAAAGTTAGCTATAGATAGAAAGAAAGTTAGAGGAATGTCGGAGTAAGAATATTTCCCCTAGCTATGCATGAGTTAAATAGAGCTATACTGATAGAGTAATAATGAAAATATTATTATGCTATGTATAGGCTCTGACCTATGGAAAGAATAAACCTTAGAGCAAAGGCTAAGAACTAGAAGGAAAGCTACATGTCAGGTAGTAAACTAATCCTAAACTTGTATGCATTGAATGTTATGCTTGATGTGCTATGGCTTTGCTGAATTGTGTTGAATATGTACTTATGTATGAAGCTCTGTTCCTATGATTACTTTGGCCAATTGTATTTCATATGTAACATGGAAGCATGCACATTATGCAATGTTAACACTTTCACAAGCAAGCACAAGTATTCACATTAATGCATGCATTGTTTAGTACCGTTTGCTACTGAGATTTCCCCAGAAATCTCACCCCATCCATATCAATCTAATTATAGCAGGTCTTCTCAAGATGGAGGAGATAAAGATACATGAAGAGATGTTAATTGCTTAGCATGATTGATGTGTGATTCATGTATGTATAATTGCTGGAAATTGTCACTGTGAACAATAACTCGTGGGGAGGCAGTGACATTTGAGCTGTAATTATAAATATTAAATAATTGAATAAATGTATTATATTTTTCCATTAAATAGTAGACATGTCAAGCTTCGATTTGATACATAGAACGTCTCATTTGGATGTCTACACATAAAGATATGATTTATCAAATTTGGGACCAGAATGCTGGAATCAGGGACAGGACGCTGGATGAACAATGTTTTTGGAACATTTACCAACGTTTACCTGGTCAAGACGTGGTCAACGAGTCATTTTCCCTGAAAGATAATTATGTTAGCTTCATGTAGCAATTTGAACCACTCCATTTCAATTTTTATAGAATTAGTTATGATTTTTTGAAGTCAGGTCACTCCGCTGGAATTTACACAGTGAACAGTACTCGCTGAGAGTAAAATTCCAGATTGTATGATTTGACTTCAATGGCCCTAGAAGTGGTTCCAAATGCTACTGAATGGTCCCTAAGACATAAGAATAGGAAGATGTTATAGTAAACATCACATAATGTAATGTAACATAAGGGCTGGCATTCTATGCAAGGAGTGGAAGCTCTCAAAGCTCTCATTTGCTCTATCACATGTAGCTCATCATTTAAACATCTTATCTTTTCCAGAACGGAAGCCTCTCTATCTGTTTACAAAGCTAGCTATACAGCCGCTTCTCAAGGCATATCTTATTATTTCGTATATTTCATGACATAAAATGGCATATTTGTACAAATCTGGCTATATCATAGTTTATCTTTCAAATTCATTTCATTTGGACTTGACATAAGAGTTATAGTATCTTACTGTTCATAACCCTTTCTAGCTTTTCATAGCTCTTTCTATCATTTTACATAGCTTTATGCATATATGCCAATTTCTTGTAGCGTTCACATTTTTTTCATCACTTCCCAGGGGGTCACCCATCATTGGATTACCCTTGCCTGAGCACACTTAACTGAAATGTGGAGATAAAAATCTAAAGCACTGGTGCTCACTAGCTCTGACCCTGGTACTTTACCATCTTAGACCCATCTTATACTATCTCTTTTGGGTCCATCTGGCCTTCTAATCTCTTTGTCCACACCTGGAGGATCTACTTACCTTTATTTTTAGTCTTTGTAATCTCATCGTAAGGATCTCTTTATTCTCATTTGACCCTTTCTCATATCTTATAAAACATTCTCATAAATCCTTGGAACTTAGGATTAATAGCTTTAACTTTGATCACTTAATTCCTGATACATGTAAAGAGATTCTGAGTTCAGTCCCTGATAGTAATAAGGCTATCTGAAACTAGCATAATGGGTACTCTCTCTGTTATGAGTTAATCAACTTGTGAAGCTTTTATACCTTAACTTTTCATTAGTATTTGTCCTTCCAAAGAAATACTGTACTTATGGCTCATTACTTACTTGCTCTAGGCTTGGTCTACTGCGACCCTCAGGATCTACTGCGATCAACCGTAAGCCTTTCAGGATCTAACTGCGACCCTCTAAGCCATACTAGGATCTAACTGCAATCCTCCAGAATCTACTGGATTCCCTTGTACTGTATTCTCATCTCTGTAAGACCTAAACCAACGGACAAAGTAACAAGGTTAGTCACTTCCACATAGTTGTTAACTCCATAGATAATTCCCCAAAAATGATCACAGAAGCCAATATTATCTATCAGGACTTGACTCATTTCATCTATCACTCAGGAACTTTATATACCATTCTCATCTTTATAACTTTACTACATTTAACATTGCAAGGAGCTACACAAGCTCTACCATGCACATATCTGTCATCATCCATTTATCTCATCAGAGGGACTTTACTCTATTGCAAGAGCAATCTAGCTCTATTGCAAAAACATTAACTTATATTACTCAAAAACTGCTCTTTCTTAGAGCCATATCATCTTTCATGACTGCGTCTCATTCTCTATCCCATTGACTATCATAGTCTGATCATAAATTCTCTTTCTATCTTCTGAGAATCAAGTAGCTAACTTTCTAGTTTAGCACTTTGCTATTGCTTCATTCTTGCTAAGTTGAATTATTTAATTGCATGTCATAGGGCAGGGGAGCAACATAACTTTCTCATCTGGTATACTCTACCCAGTACGTACTGCATAAGGGGAGTATTCATTTATCATAGCATACTCAACATGAATAATATGTAAGTAGATACAATCAATTAAGCATTCTTTAGTATGTGTGTCATCACATGACAACTGCAATGAGATGCAATTTCTTATTATAACTTATGGCAACATAGCCATGCATCATTACATAGTTTGCTCAACCATCCCTCATACTCACATTGCCATCAAGCAATTAACTAGGTAGACTTTAAAACATTTTATCCCTTTATCACCTTAACTGCTAGGTCTTGATCATCTATTTAGGTACCTGACTCATTTACTTGTTTCACTTAGGCTACCACATTACCCTCTTATTAGGGTATAGACTCAACCCTTCTTTACTCTTTCTTATATAGGGAATAGGGGAGTCACCTTACCTTTAAATCTGTGGCTACCTTACTTTCTTTAAACCTCATAAACTTCTTTCTCTTAGCTTACATATATCTTTTTCTACTAACCCTCAAACAATTTCTGAGGCAATTTATCTTTAGCTTACATCTCCAATATCCTATTTATTTATTTAGGAATCGGAGATAGCTTATCATATCAGGCTATCTTATCATAACATTTCTCATCGCCTGTAAGACTTTTATGTCTCTAACCTGAAGGATTTATGTGTCCTTGGCCTCACTGTAATCAATCTGTAATCCATAACTGAGTCAGCTGTCTTCTTTCAGCTAACTGAGGAAAGGTTTGGCTCATATCTTTATGCCATTCGAACTTTTAAGTTTTCCCTGATCCTCCTAGATTACTAATAGGCGAGAAAGTATCTCTTATTAAGCCTCAAGGTTCATATGAATGAACTCGATTAAGTATCCATCAAAAAAGTTCTCTTCCCTTAACTCTAACCCTTAACTTCATGCTCACCTTTCTCTAACTGAGAGGAATGCTTCTTTTAAACTTTTTCAGAAAAACTTCTCAAGTGAGCGGATAATTCTCCATCTCATATGGAGTAACTTATGTGCCTTTCTGTATCTCTTAACTCTTTTTGTCTATCAATCTCAGTCTACTCTGGACTAGACTGTGATTATTTTCTGGTCTACCTCTAGATCCTGACCAATTCAGGTCACTTGGATCTCATTCATCACTTAACATTACTATTTATGTTCTCTAGGGCAGAGCTTTAGGTTACTATCTTTTCGTGATAGAATCCCTTTGCTTTGGGAACATTAACTTTCTATCTATTAACCATAACGTCTTTATCCTCAAGCCATGTATTAGACCATTCTTAGGCAAGTCTCATTCTAACTTCTTATTATTCTTTTCTGTAAAGATTAGCTACACAAAGTCTTTCGTATTGTAGATCAACTCCTAATGATCATACGGAGGATCTACTGTTGAACCTCTTCTTAAACTGATCTTTTATATCTTAGTGCTTCATACTGTTTCACTTGCCTATACTCTGCGCTAAATCTATAACTGATAGACTTTAGTGAGGTTGGCATCTTTAGTCTCATGACACTTGACTTACTATCATCTTATACCAATCCTCTAAATTATATTAGGTTAATGCCCTCTACTGGATGTCTGTTTATTATTCCTGCTACGGTATTGAGGAATTGCAGATAACTAACTGTTCTTAATATATATTTTTGTCCATCCCTTAACCTAAACTGAGTAATTCACTCTCCACAGCATTCTTCAGACCACTATGGTCAACACTATCTGTCTTTAATGAAGAAGGCTAGGGTTGACTAGCACTAGGAACATCCCACTGATTTTTCTCTATAAAGTCACATATTCTTGGACTTCGGGAATAGACAAGAACTATCATTAACTCTGACTGGATATCTGAATTAGGGGACTGTTATATCTTAATTATCTTAAATCTATCCTCAAACTCTAGTAGAGGAGGAATAATATATGGTCTACCCATAATCCAGTACTAGTATTCAGCTTTCTCAGCCGTAATCTATCATCTCGTAAGAGGGATAAAGCTTATATCAGGGTTAGAAGACATTCCAACAAACTTATACCGTATAGAGTCACTAGACTCAACATCAATTGGTGCATATTAGGCTTCAGGCTGAATCTCTACATGACATTCAGACTGTAGGCTTGAGTGTACAGAAATATCTATGGGATATTCCACTGTAGACTTTCCTGACTGGTCTCCCATACTCTCCTCTGAACCCTCTTCATTGTGTAAGGGATGCTCAGAGTTTAAATGTATACCATGTCCATATATCACTACTAGCCTAGGGTCTCCCTTATTAACTGAAGCTTTTTACTTAACTTTATGGAATCTCATATCTATTCTTGCACTATTTGCTTAATTAATCAATGCTAACTATCCCATAATATACCATAACTTAACCAAATACTTACTATTTAGAGTTAGGGTCTGGGAATAATCTCATATTAGTCCATAAATAATCTATTCAGAGCATTTCTTAAGCCAGAATCCTATGCTCTAATACCATAATGTAACATCCTTACTTTTATACATCATAGGGACCATTCAGTAGCATTTAGAACCACTTACAAGACCTTGGAAGTCCATTAGCCAAATCTGGAATTTTACTCTTTCTCGGGTTACTATTCATATGGTATTCCAGATTACGCAATGAACTTCGAAAAATCATAATTAATTCTAGAAAACTCAAAATGAAGTGGTTCAAATAGCTACATGAAGATAAAATCTTGAAATTTAAGGGAAAAATAATTTATAGACCAAATGATTAGCCAATTGATACAGTTTATTCATTGAAATTTACTGTTCATTTGGTCAAAAACTCTGGAAACAGTTTCTGGTCCCTTATTTTGGAAATTCATTTCTCTTGATATACACATTCAAATGAAACGTTCTACCTATTCACTTAAAGCTCTGGATGTGTATTACATGCTCATAAAATTTCTTGAAATAATTCCTTCATTTTCTAGGTCAGACTAAAGCCACAACAAAACTGCTCCAGGACCTAGTTTTTTACCATTTCAGTTTCCTTTCTTTCACTTTCCATAATTGTTCCAGCATACATAAATCATCTCTTTTGCTTTTTCTGAATTTATATACATCATGGAGTTATACAATAATTCTTTCATACAATCTCATCACATAAATAGATACTTTACTTGGACTTGACATACATGGAAAGTGCATAGCATATCCTGACATCTTAAATACTTCACTTTTCTTCTTCCATGCTTTAACTCTTCTGCATGCATACATTATCCATCATGCTTGACCTAAATTGGTTGGTTATGGGAGAGTGAGATTATAGGGAATCTCAATAGCAAATATTATCACTTAAATATGCAAGATGGATGCTAATGCATGATATGTAATTTCATTAACTTTCTTTGATTAGTGACATGCCATCATGCTATATACTTTTACATAAACTGCATGGCCATGGAAACATGTTATTCACAATACATTCAACATCATTTATCATGTCACAACATCATTCAAATAACATATACATGTCAACACATAAGCAAACTACATCAAGCACATAAAGAGGTAAGTTCACTACCTTGCACTTAAGCTTTTCTCTTGACCTTTAGCCCTTGCTCCCTAGCTTTCCAACCATGAAGCCTTTATGTCCATTACTTCCCAACATCTTCTTGGATGTTCTATGGTCCTAAACACATTCATATTCATCACATAACTCATTAAGACTCATGAACTCCAACCATGTTCAAGACTAACTTCGTTACACTCTTTATTGTCATAACTTTCTCTAATTTTCACTAATCCACTTGGCTCTTGAACCAATTTATGTCTTGACTTTACCCAACACAATTTCACCTTTTGAATCCATTTATGATCTTAGAATCATGAAATTCCAGCTCCTTCATGGCCTGCTGTACAGAACTGAACATAAGCATATAGTTCTTTTAAAAATTCTCATTTTGATTCTAATGCTTCCCATACTTGTTTCTCCACTTTACCCCACACAACTTTTTATTTTAAAACCATTGGAACCATCAAAATCATGAAATCCCAATCACTGTTCATGCGAGTGAATAGTAATCGTAAGGAATCTCAAAGACTACAACCTTGAGATTTTAATGTTTCCAAGGTTCAAAACCTTTCCAATCCTACACAAAATCATCATACAAACTCAATGGAAGCATTAAATCATTGAAATTCAATTTTCTTCCCTCATGAACAGTGCAGACCGAACAGGGTACACCATGGCAAACTCAACAATATCAATTTGATTCAAAAACCAACCACTTAACTAGCTTGTTTAAGCTTCAATCATATAGTTCTAACTTTAATTTCTTCTTTCCCCTTTCCTTTAAGGTCTTTGGGCAGCACCACCCCTTAGAGAAAACTCAACTTTTGTCCCATCAAAACCCTAAGTTCAAGCTCCCAAATCAAAGGAAAATAAGCTAGGTGAGATTGCTTACCTTTAATATCTAGCTTGCTTGAACTTTGGAACCTTGAATCTTCTTTGTCTTGGCTTGAGTTTTCATTTTGCAAGAGTTTCCCCAAGGGTCCATGAGGTTACAGTTTGGCTGCAGAATGGAGGGGTATTTATAGCTAAAATCCAAGAAAAATCAATGGCCAAGATTGATTTGGTTACTATTGGATCTAAAGGCTCACATTTAATCTTGGATTTTACTTTTTCATAAAAGAATAATTATGACATCATGTGGGACAGCTCAAGGGACACCTCAAGGGGTTATGTGGCGTGCTCACCATGCCAGGAAGCTTCTGGAAAAATTCTAGTCCAATCCAGTACTGATCGGAGCAGTTTCACAACAATCGGACTGTTCTCTGTTCCAAATTTTTCTATAATATACCAGGATATGTATTCTATCCTGGAAATCAATGTCTAGGCTTCTCATACCCTTGACATGGTTATACTGAGTATTTATCTGTCATCCATTCCTTGGGAAATAACCAAAATACCCTTGGTGTCGTTTCTTACACAACAACCGGCGCAACAAATCATATTTATACCATGTGCCACATTTTTAGCCTATCCTATGTGACCAAAATGCCCTTCATCCATCGCTGGTACAATTTGGGCATCCAGGGGCATTTTCATAATTTCACACTTTTTCTAGACACTAGCCCCTTCTACTGATTGACTGGTACCCTGGGTTTTAGGCCCTTCTTGGCGTCATCATGGGCCTATATATGAGGTCATCTAGTCTCATTTCATCTAGGCTCACATACCGATAAGTTCTATTATCGGATCATAGGTGTTATCAAACTCCCGTCAAAATTCATTAATATGTAAATAACTTTTTATACAGAACCTCTTTCGGAGTTCCGTCAGATTCATAACATTTGACACTGTAGGGCACACTTTCCTGTAATTCCCCCACATATATCTAATGTCCATAGAATCTGATAAAAATTCAGATAACTTTTAGACTATCAGATAATTTTCTGCTGTGTGGAGCCCTAATCAAATTTCGGTATCATGCCAGATTACCCAGCATGACTTCCTCTATTTACTGATGGAATGTGGGGCTGAAATACTTACAGGCAGTTCTAAGCCTTTTCTGGCTGAACTTTTCCATAATTACATTTATGTCCCTGACTTTTTGCTTAATTATATTTAGGTCCCTAAACTTTTGGAAATTACCAGTTTTGGCCCAACATTTATTTCTACTTTAACTTTTGGCCTTTAACCTTTTCCAATTTACGTTTAGGTCCTTCTCTTTCTTTAAGACTTATCTAACCTTTATTATCTCGTCTGATCTTCATCATAATCCTTTCTAAACCTCTTTCCACTATCAGTACTATACAGATAGGGAAAATTTAGGATATGACAATAAGTTACATTGGATCCTTACTTGATTGGCTCTTGGATTTGCCTTGCATTAAGATTTCATTTTAGTAGCACCTCCCTAAGGTTCTCCATTACCTTACGTGATGTTGCAGATTTGAGGGGGTATATATAGAAAAATTTGGGTAGAAATGGATGGCCAAGATTACTTTAGTTAGTATTTGATCTAATGGTCTATAATCAATCTTACATCAAGCTTTCGCTATAAGCTATAGAATGACATCACATTGGGCTTTGTTTAGAGAAAGAAACAGAGAAATACTGATAAGAAAAAAATCTAGTCCAATCCTGTATTTATCTAGTGAATTTCACAAAAACTACACTTTTTTATGTTTCGAATTTTTATAATATTCCAGGATATGTATTACCTTAAATCTAGTCTCCAAATTTTTTCTACCATTGACATTGTTGGAATGAGTATTTATCTACTTATCATCCCTTATAAAATGATTGAAATGCCCTTGGTTCACAATCTTACACTATATTAACCCTAAGGGCATAATTATCATTTCACACCATTTTACACCCTATCAGGCATATACTGACTATGATTAATCATTCATGTACTTGCCTTGGCATTTTTACCCTATCCAAATGACTAAAATGTGCTCCATTAGTCTCTTACTCAACAGTATAACAGTGGCATTTTCATAATTTTAGATTTTTCTGGATCTTTAGTAGCACTAGCCCATATACTTATCTAAAAATATTATTGGACATAGGAGCTGCCATTTTGGTCCTTCTACATGGTCCCCTGCCTTTATAGGCTCAACTCCACAGAAATTCCCCCAAAAAGTATTTATCGGGTGTTTTATTCTACTATAAATTCTATAATAAATTCTACATAACTCCTTTTTGAGTTTTATCACTTTCATTAATTATAATATTGATTATAAGAATTTACTATAAAATTTCATCTAATTCTGAGGTCTGGAAGGTACTGTACTAATTTTTCTAAACTTCAAAAATTCATATCAATCTATTGGAATCTCAAATCAAAATTCTGTGTTTCGTTAAATTTATTAGAATAATTTTCTCTTTTTTCTAGTAAAAGTTGGGATTGAACTATTTTTTAGCAGTTTTGGGTATTTTATGGCTTTACTTTCTCATGATTATAATCCTGCCCTTGAACTTTTGATAAATTATATTTAAGACCCTTCTTTGCCCAACTTTAATCTCTACTCTTATTTTAGCCTGAGAACTTTTCTAAATTTCAGTTAAGTCCTTGAACTTCCATTGAAATGATGTTCACATCCCGAAGCTTTATAATTGTATACTTTTCATGCCTTTCTTCAACTTAAAACTTATATAACATTTATCATTTCTTCTTATCATCGTCATAATCCCTTCCAAAATTATTTCCTCTATCTATTCCTTACAGGTTTCACTATCTGTTTCATATCATAGGAAAAAATCAGGATGTGACACCCTATATTATGCTGCTGATCGAAATTCATGAGTAAAGAAGAAAGAAGAAATTGAAGCTAGAAGTATGTAAAAGGAACTTGATAAGTTAGATTGGGTTATTGGTTATGGAATTAATTTGTACTTTTGACTTTGCCTATCATGAGGACCATTTTACCACCTACTGTACAAAACCAAGAAGAATAAATTTCAGTGATCTAATGCTTCCACTAAATTCAAATGATGATTTTGTGTAGAATTGTGAGATTAAAACTTTGGAAGTATTAGATTTGGAAAATAAAATTTTAAAACCCTCTTTGTTACTATTCATATATGTGAACAGTGATGTAAATTTCATAATGTTGATGTTTCCAATGATTTTAAAATGAAAAATTGTGGGGGATAAGTAGACAAACAAGTATTGGAAGCATTGGAATAAAAATGAGAAATTTTATAAGAATTATATGCACTCTTTCAGTTCTATCCAACAGGGTATATAGGAGTTGAAATTTTGTTATTCTAAGTTCATAAATGGATTTAGAAGGCAAAATTGTATAGGGTAAAGTTAAGAGACAAGTTAGTTCAAAGGATAAGATAATTAGCCACAAATAAAGAAAGTTAGGCAATGATGCCATTGATTTGAATGGGATATCGTCATCCTATGCATCAAAATAAAATGCATTGCACCCTATTAATGTAGTATAAGGCACAACCCTATCGTTCTTCTTGAGGAACCTTTCTATTGGAAACCTTGTAAACTGGTGACAAAACTATTGAAAGCCTGAGTGAAAGTAAAATTTGGCTTTTGAGTTTGATTGATTTTTGAAACAATAAAATAAGGGTGCAGTAAAATAAATATTTTTGTATTTTTTATTAAGTTGGAAAATGAGTAGATTTTGAAAGGAATGTGTTGAGATAGACTCTTGATAATGTAGAACTATCTATCCTTGCTCTTAATATGATATAGAGTTTTAAAATCACTAAGTCTTAAAAGAAACCTCAATTAATCGATTGAGTCCAGAACATTAACATTCCTTAAACTCCTTTGATCAAAGCTAGTTTAAAAACTATTAATGAATTGTTAAAAGCCACTAAGCATGCAATTCAAATCAGATGATGTAGATGCTCTCAAACGATCATCGATCGATGACCATAGATTTCAAGCAAATGAATTAGTTAGCAACAATCATTGATAAAAACCCAATTATACATAAATTGAAACTGAAATATTCATATTAAACCAACATCCAAATCATCCAAATTCAATTACAAAACTTAATCTCAGAATACTTGATCGATATCCAATCCTTACTCATAAAATCAAAACCCTAGATCTAGGAATTCCAAAAACATAAGAAAGGTGAGATTAAAATAGAAAACTCCCCATGTGCACTACAATCCATGAGCTCAAGATATGCGATCTATCACCAAGAGACTAAAGAATTAGCCTCTCATGACTCCTACTGTGCCACAATCGCTATTCAGATATGATGCCATGAAGGCAGCAAAAAAAGGTGATGGATTATTGATGTAGAGATATAGATTATATGGAAAGGTGTAGAAAGATCGAAGACGAGTGTGTAAGTTGTAGAGAAGGTGTAGAGAGGATTAGAGTACTGCTTCTTAGCATAATCAGGACCAAAAACCACCCCCTGCGTCTGCAGCTTACTCTTCCTTTTATTCCCGTATGACCTAATCCAAAATGCGCAGCTTCAATGATTGTCTCTTTTAGTTGTGACTAGATCTATGTTTGGTCATGACCTATAAACACAGAGAAAGTTCCAATAGAAATAAGGTCGCGACCTGTAGGCTATTTGGTCACAACTAAAAAGCATAGAGGTGTGATATGATTTTCTTTGTCTTGTGATTTCTTTTCTACTCACATTAGTCCTTGGTTCTCTTCCAAAATACCTACGATTCAAAACCAAAGCTCACTGTAAAAGTCCAAATCAGTGGAGAACAATATTTATGGAGTTTGGAAGAGTTAATTTACCATTTTATCCTTTAATTCAAAACCAAAGCTCACTATAAAAGTCCAAATCAGTGGAGAACAATATTTATGCAGTTTGGAAGAGTTAATTTACCATTTTATCCTTTAATTAGCGTATTGCCAAGCAGAATCATGTATCACCATGAAAGCCTAAGTACAAGCATAAAATGAATGGTAAAGTTGTAATAAGACCCTGAAAATGTAACATAAACCATACACAATTTATGTCTTATAAATTGCATTGAGATTGTGATGCATATATGAATATGCAATGTTTAGAATTTAACTTGTGTGTTCAAGAAGACAACCTTTCATCAAGGAAAGGTGACAAAGAAGAAGATAAAAGGAAAGTAAAGCATCAAGGTAGAAGCTTACCTAAACTTGTATGTGTTGATTGTATGGATGATTGTGTTATGGCTTTGTTGATTGATGTTGTTCATATGTATTAATTGTAGCTCTGTACTATGATTATTTTGGCCAATTGTATTTCATATGTTACATGGAAGCATTCATAATACATTATATTAACAAATCACAAGCAAGCACAAGTTCCAAGCATTAATGCATACATTGTTTAGTACCATTTACTATTGAGATTTCTTTATAAATCTCACGATAATCTATAATTCCACATAGCAAGACTATCAAGCATGGGAGGTGAAGATTAGAGGATGATATTATAGTATGTTTTATGGTTAAGTTATGAACAAGTTGTGGATTGTATTTACGTAAAGTTAGTTGATGAAAACTTTGTACTTGAGCATTAACTTATAGTCTATAATTAAAAATAGTAAATGATGGAACAAATATAAAATATATTACCAATGTCTATTTAACATGTCAAGATTCATTTGACATCAAGAACACCTTATTTGAATGTCTATAGAAGGAGAACGAATTTTTCAAAGTTAAAGTTCTGAAACTATTTTTAGGATTTTTGACCAAATGAACAGTGAATATTGATGTTAGAACTGACTTAGTTGACTAGTCAATTGGTCCAAAGTATATTTTTCCCTTAAACTTCAATATGTTATCTTAGATTATCTTTTTGAACCACTTCATTTAGATTTTTCTAGAATTAATTATGATTTTTCAAAATTCATCACCAAATCTGGAAATACCAAATTAACAGTAACTGTGAACTTGGAAATTCAAGATTTTGAGAATGAACTTCAATGGACTTGTAAGTGGTTCTAATTTCTACCGAATGGCTCCTAAGGCATTTGAAAGTAAGGTGTTACAAGTGGAAAATAGTAATGTCCATTGCAAATGTTCTAGATCCTAGGTGCAAATTATATGTTGTGAATGATTGCTTTCCTTTTAGTTATAAGCTTGATTATGTGGCTTCTGAGAATATAGATAAAGTGGTGAGAGCTTTGCATTTGATGTATAATTAGTATGTTTACAAGGAACATACAACTGTTAGCAATTAAGTTGGTGATGTTGGCAACAATTCTTCTGCCAATGTATCTAGTTCTTCTATAGTTACTGGATTTAATCAAATCATGAGCATTTTTAGTGAAAAGCAAGCAATTCCCCAATTAAATTATAATTGGAAGCTTTCCTTGAGGTTGGTGTTTATATTCCTTATGGTAGTTCTAACTCCTTTAGCTCTTTGGAATGGTGGAAAAATAATAGTCCTAAGTATAAGATCTTATCTAAGATAACATGTTTGTAGGCCTATTAGTGTCAGCCTATTATGCTGGATTGTTAAGATCATCTTGTTTGGAGGCCTGATAACATGTTTTTAAAAAATCAAGCCTCTTAATAGCCTTAAGGCCAGCCCAAGCACAGGCAGAAAATAATTCCTATAATAGGATAAAAGCTAGGCTCAGGCTGAACTTTTGTAATATAGGCCTAGCCTACTAAGGTAAAAGCCTAGCAAGTGTCCACCCTTAGTTTCAAACAACACAATAAAATCAACTGAGTATCATTTTCTAATAAGTCCCTGATAAACTCATATTTGTAGTGATTTTTAGTGTGTTTAAAGTGAGTTTTATTATTGATTTTATCCCCATTTACCAATATCATGAGCAATTAATTAATAAAATTAAAATAGAACAAGTGAAAATTAATTGGTTTGATTTTAGTGATTCATTGGATAAATAAGCTATTAAATTTCCATTATGTAGTGACCAAATAAGCATATTAGATTCATTGACAGCTGGACAGGAAAATAGACATGTGTTGGATTAGACAAGTGGGCTAACAATATCACATGCTAGTAAGAGCTTATGACAAGTGGGAGATTTAGCACATGTGCAGCATAACAGAAGCAAGTGGGAGATTTAGCACATGTTCTATAACAATTTAGGCACATGCTATCATCACAAACTTCACACAGCTTATCATTTCAGATCAGTCATGCAATTAACACTTCTTCTATATAACATACACAGCATCATCATTCCAAGACACACCTACCATATAACACACTCTAATTCCACCTCCCATATACACATTCATATCATAGAATTCATGCACACTACACTGCACATCACACCCCATATTCTATATCACTCTCCATACATCATTCCATATCAAACTCGACACAGCTTACACTAGACGCCATACTCTCTTCCATCTCCATTTCTATTATCTCATCTACAACTTTCCTCTGTTCTAGACAATATAACCAGAGGAAAGTTCAAATGTTATCTTCATCTTCTTCTTCCATATTCAACATGACTACTATTGTGTTTTCTGTTGCTATTGAAGTTCATATGGCAATGAAAGACTAAGCTGTTATACTCTCTTAGAGATAAAGCTAACCAGAATCCTTGAGTGTACAGGGAGTTTCATTGTGTCTTAAGTCATATTTAATTGTATCAAGTTTATATAGTTACTTCTGGTTTATTGATTCAATTAGAGTTAGTATATGATAAAGAAGTAGGGAATCGAGTTGGATTTCTTATTTCTACATTATTGATGCTTTGATTAATTTTCATCATTGGATCGAGTTGGCATGGCTGTTGTTAATTAGAGTAATCATAAAATAGAGTAAAGTTGTATATGTTAATTCATCTTCTTCTATTTATGAGTTGAATGACTCATAATCTCTATTAATGTCTGTGAGTTGTTAGCTAGCATATTCTAATTCAACTAATTAACATCTTATATTTTGTGGATAATGAAGGTAAGGTAATCTCCAAGGGAACACACTTGTCATTCATTCATCTCATCATCAAAAACACTTAAAATCATAAACAATTGCATAGGATTTACTTTCAGAAGTTAGATACTCATCACACACCATCTCTTTAACTTATTAATTTGTGGCTCATTAGATTAATTAGGAATCTTAACATCCATCTAGGCTCCTTGTGAATCGACCTAGGTTAGGCTTCACCTTACTATTAGTTAGCTTAGTTTGTTTGATAGTTAAAATTACAGTTATTAGTCCCAAGAGAGCTTTAGAGCCCTTTCCTCTATAGTATTAAAATAAACAAATCTTGGAGTACTTTCAACAGGGGAGACAATGCTTATAGGTCCCTAGTTAAGTCAAGCCATCCATAATTAATTTCCTCAATAACTACCTGCTGAAAATTCATTGATTAAGAACAATTAGACTCTGCCTGATGTTCAGTAGTTCTTCTGGTTTGTTAGCTTGTACGACATCCATAATGGCTATGTTAGAATCTATAGAATTCGCATGAAATATCCCTTGTCATTTTTCTTCCATGGGTTCTTCACCTGACATTGAGGAAAGGGCCTAGAATGGTTGGGTGAATTGAGAAAATGGCTCATTCTAGTTTGGGCCTCAAAACATCCTTACTCTCGTACATCTTAGGGACTATTCAATAGCATTTAAAACCACTTACAAGACCTTGGAAGTCCATTGGTTAAATATGGAATTTTTACACTTATCGAGTTACTATTCATATGGTATTCTAGATTCAGCAACAAACTTCAAAAAATCCTAATTAATTCTAGAAAAATTGAAATAAAGTGGTCCAAATAGCTACATGAAGATAACATCTTGAAATTTAAGGAAAAAAGAATTTCTAGACCAAATGCTTTTTCAATTAATACATTTCATTCATCAAATATTACTATTCATTTGGTCAAAAATTCTGAAAACATATTCTGGTCCCTTAATTTGGAAAATTTTGTTCTCTTGGTGTATACATCAAAATAAGATATTCTTAGTGTGAAAATGAAGCTTGAAATGTTAATTAAATGTCTATAAAATTTCATTCATTTATCTCATTATGTACTATTTTTTTATTACATCATGAACATTGAGGCTCAAATATGTCATATAACAACATTATACATAACAATTATTTACATAACATTTATACTATCCAATCCCTATATTCTCTTCATGCTTCACCATCCTCCTTTATCATTCATAAACCTGCTAGGATTGGGATTACATGGAGGGGGTGAGATTTCTAGGAAAATCTCAGTAGGAAATGGTACTAAACAATGCATGCATTAATATAAATACTTGTGCTTGCTTGTGAAAGTGTTAACATTGTGTAATGTGCATGCTTCCATGTTACATATGAAATACAATTGGCTAAAGTAATCATAGAAACAAATCTTCAATCATAAGCACATATGCAACACAATTCAACAAAGCTATAGCACAACCAAGCATAGCATTCAATGCATACAAGTTTAGGATAAGTTTACTACCTCATATACTTGACTCTCTTTCACTTTATCTTGCTTCTTTCTTCTCACTTCTTTTGGATATGTGGCTGCCTCTTTTGGAGCATACCAATCAATTCCTAATATCACATAATCATTCATAACTTTGATCTTAACTAATGGACTTGGCCTTTGAATCAATTGATGTCTTGACTTTAACCAACACAATCCCACCTTCTGAATCCATTTATGATCTTAGAATCATAAAATCCCAGCTCCTTCGTGGCCTGCTGGACATATTTGAAAAACATACATAATTCTTCCAAAAATTCTCATTTTAATTCCAATGCTTCCCATACTTGTTCCTCTACTTTATCCCACACAATTTTTCATTGTAAAACCATTGGAAGCATCAAAATCATGAAATTCCAATCATTGTTCATATGACTGAACAGTAACAGAGAAGAACTTCAAAAACTATAACTTGGAATTCTAATGCTCCCAAGGTTCCAAACTTTCCAATCCACACAAAATCATCATATAAATTCAATTGAATCATTAGATCATTGAAATTTTATCTCCTTCTAGCATGAATAGTGCAGACAGAAATGGTTCAACTATGGCAAAGTCAAGAATATCAACTTGATTCAATAGCCAATCATTAACTAGCATACTTAAGCTTTAATCACATATCTCTAACTTTAATTTCTTCTTTCTCCTTTCATCTAAGGTTTTGGACAGCATATACACCTTAGAGAAAACTCAACTTTCTTCCATGAAATCCCTAAGTTCAAGCTCCCAAATCAAAGGAAAATAAGCTAGGATAGATTGCTTACCTTTATTCTCTAACTTGCTTGAACTGTGGTACCTTGAATCTTCTTTGTCTTGACTTGAGTTTTTATTTTTCAAGAGGTTCCCCAAGGGTTCATGCTCCACGGTTTTGAGGCTGAAAAGTGGGGGTATTTATAGAAAAATCTCATGGAAAATGAATGCCCAAGATCACTTTGTACACTATTTGATCTAATGGCTCACATTTAATCTTGGATTTAACTTTTCTAAAGAGCTAATTATGACATCATCTATGACATCACCAATGGACAACTCATAGGGCATCTGGTGAAATTTCCAAGGGAAGAAGCTTCTAGAAAAATTTCAATCCAATCTGGTACTAACTCAGTCTGATTCCCCAAAAATAGACTATTTTATGAATCTAATTTTTCTGAGATTTCATAATATGCTTTCTAACCCTAAATCTAGTATCTAGATCCTTCTTACCATTACCATTCTTGGATTGGGCATAAACTTAATTACATATCCCTTGGCAATTTACTAAAACGTCCATTGGTTCTTCTTTATTTACTTTAATATCTTAAGGGCATTATCGTCTTTTCACACCTTATAAGAGTATTCCTTGACCTTGGTCAACTATTTTGGGAATCCTCCTTGACCATCTAACCTTAGTCAAATTACCAAAATACCCTCTGTCTGACTCTGACTCGATGACACAACACAGTGGCATACTTTTAGTGGCATACTTTTTCCCGGTCTATATTAGCTCTAGCACACATACTTATCTAAAAATATTGTTGGGCGTATAAGGTGCCATTTTGGGCCCTCTACATGGTCCACTAGCTTCCTAGGCTAAACTCCTGAGAAATTCCCCCGAAATATATTTATCGGGTGTTTTAATCTACTTTAAATTCCATAATAAATTCTACAGAATTCCTTTTTGAGCTCTATTAATTTCATAAATTCTTGTATTAATTATAGGAATTTATTACCCAATTTCATCTTATTATGAGGTCTAGAGGATACTATATTAATTTTCCTTTCTTAAAAAATTAATATAAATATTTTGGGACCTCGCATCAAAATTCTATGTTGCGTCAAACTGATCAGAATAATTTTCTTTATTTATTGGAAAAATTCAGGACTAATCTAGTTCCAACCACTTTTGGGCCTTTTCCGGCTCAACTTTCATTAACTACCATTTTGCTCTTGAACTTTTGAAAATTATACTTTAGGCCCTCAACTTTTTATATTTATACTTAATGGCCCAAAGCTTATGTTTACTTTAATTTTCCACCATGGAACCTTTTAACTTTCATTTTAGTCTCTCTCTTTCTTTAAGACTCGTCTAACCTTCCTTATTCCTTCTTATCATCGTCACAATCCTTTTCAAACCTCTTTCCTCTATTAGTATTATATAGATAGGGAAAAAATAGGATATGATATTTCTACCCGCTTTAAAATAAATTTCATCCTAGAAATTTACTTAGCACCTCAGTCAACAATCTTAGATAAATATCCTTTTCTGCTTTACGACTAAGGATTGGGGTATTTATCTCTTGTCTTCTATCTTGACATCTTAGCGGAGTACTTTCTATATCTGCAGATCTTCATATCTTTGTTGTGAGTATTCTTCTATTCTGAATCAACTCAATTAGAGTTGAACCCTACTTTATTTCACTACTTGCTTACTTGCTATGCATCTATTGGCATATGGACTTCTCACCATACTAGACTTGTGAGTAGTGTCCATTTCTTTCATATCAAACTCTCTTAAATATTGCTATGTTCTAGAGTTTTTGTCAAATACTTATCATACTTGTTCTTCTTATCATCTTTAATAACTCATCATAATACAAAGAGAGGACTTACATCATTATTCTTTCTTTCTTTACATTAATTGTAAGTAGGAGCACATACTCTAACATGCATAATGCCTAGCCAACATGTTACAGGACTACATACCTGCTCATGAATGTAAAGCTCTAACATCGGAGCTCAAGCATTCCCTTTCTTAATATGCACAACTCTAACACTTGGAGCTTGCACAACTCTATCACATGGAGCTTTAGTGTATTTTACAAACATAACATAATGCCTGGCATTTCATGCAAGGAGTTAAAGCTCTCATTTGCTATTTCATCTGTAACATAACATTTAAACATCTTATCCCTTTTAAAAAGGGAGCCTCTCTATCTATTTACAAAACTAGCTACAAAGCCATTTCGTATTGTACTTCACAATACATATTTTTCATTATATATCACATTACATATTTCTCATAACGTATTTTATTACGTATTTTTCATGACGTATCATGGCATATCTGGCCAAATCTGGCTATATCTTGGTTTATCTTGCCATATCATGACGTATCCTAAGATAACATAAGTCTAACATTCTCTTTAACTTATAACTTTGCTAGCTTTTGAGAAAACTCTTCTAAATATTTCCTTTCAAATCAATTTTATTTGAACTTGGCATAAGGGTTCTAGTCTCTTACCGTTCATAACCCTTTCTAACTGTTCATAGCTCTTTCTATATTTTACATAGCTCTATGCATATATGCCAAATTTTGTATGGCATTTACACCATTTTGTATCACTTCCCAGGGGTCATTCAACATTATACTACTCTTGCCTGGGCACACTTAACTAAAAGTGCTGATAAAAACATGAAGCACTAGTGTTAACATGCCCCAACCCTGGTACTTTACTATCTTAGACCCTTCTCATACTGTCTCTCTTAGGTTTATTTAGCCTTCTAATCTCTTTATCCTTATATGGATGATTTATTTGTCTCTCATTCTTATTCTCTGTAATCTCATCTTAGGGATCTCTTTATTCTTATTTAACCCCTTACTCTTTTCAGATATTTTTTTCTCTTTCTTAGGCATATTATTTACAAACTCATAAATATATGTTACTTATGGCTAACAGCTTTAACTCTGATCACTTAATTCCTATTGCGTGTAAGAAGATTCTGAGTTCAATTGTTAATAGTAGTAAGGTTATCTGACATTAACATTGTGGGTACTCTTTCTGTTATGAATTAACTAACTAGTGAAGCTTATGTACCTTAACCTTGTCCTTCTAAAGAAATATTGTACTTATGTCTCATTACTTTCTTTCTCTAGGCTAGGTCTACTGTGACCCTCAGAATATACTATGATCAACCGTAAGCCTTTATAGGATCTAACTGTGACCCTGGAATTCTAGTCTCTGTGAACCATGCTTGGATCTAACTGTAATCCTCTAAAATCTACTGCGATTCCATTGTATTGTATTCTCATCTCTGGAAGATCTAAACTAATGGACAAAGTTACAAGGTTGGACACTTCCACATAGTTGTTAACTCAACAGATAATTCCCCCAAAAATGATCACAGAAGCCAATGATCTATTAGAACTTTACTCATTTCCTCTATCACTCAGGAATTTCTCATATCATTATCATCTTTCATAACTTTACTATGTCTATTACTATAGAGAGCTACATAGGCTCTACTATGCATATATCTATCATAATCTATACATCTCATCTGGTGGACAATACTCTACCTGAGCTGGATTGTCCATTCTCTTAGCTCTATCTCTAGAGCAATCTGACTCTATTGCAAGAGAAATCTAGCTCTATTGCAATAACGTTAACTTCTATTGTATAGACACTGCTCCTTATCAGAGCTACATCATCCTTTATAACTGCGTCTTTATTTCATGTTAATGGTACATCATTCATGTATCTTATCCCTATTAAAGGGATATGTCCTAAGTACTGTAATCACATGTTTATAGATTTGCTACTAGCAATCATCTCTAATCTCATTGATTGCTTTCCTATTTCTTTATCATTACCAAGTTGAATTATCTAATTACATGTCGTATGGTTTGGGAGCAACATAACTTTCTCATCGTATATACTCTACCTTGTATGGAATATGAAAGGGGAGTATTGATTCATCATAGCATACTCTAACATGCATAATATACAAGGAGATGCAATCATTTAAGCATTATCTAACATGCGTGTCATCATATGACAACTACAAAGAGATGCAAATGTTCACATAACATATGGCAATATAAGCCATATTACATAATTTGCTCAACCATCCCTCATACACATACTGCAATTACACAATTAACTAGGTAAACTTTAAAGCATTTTTTCCTCTGTCAGACTATCTATCACATTATCTAGTCAGATCATTGTTAGATCTTGAAGTAAGTATTCATCTAACTTAGGCTATCATATTACCCTCGTACTAGAGTATAGACTCAACCCTTCATTACTCTTTCTTACATAGGGCATAAGGGAGTCACTTTATCTTTAAAACTGTGGCTACCTTTCTTTATCTAAACATCATAAACTTCTTTTTCTTATCTTGCATACATCTACCGCTCTATTGAACTTCTATAACTACCTGAGAAAACTCTTTCTTTGCAACACATATTGATGAACTTGGCTAAGTATTCATTAAAGGGTTTCTCTTTCCCTGGTTTAACCCTTAGCCTCACGCTCATCACTATCTAATTGAGAGGAATGCTTCTGGTAAACTAATCGAGAAACACTTCTCAGGTGAGCGGATAAATTTCTATCTCTATGGAGTAACTATTACATCTCTCTACTATTTCTTAACTCTTTCTATCTATTGGTCTCAGTCTACTCAGGACTAGACCGTGGTTCTATTATGGTCTATCTTTGGATCCTGACTAACTTAAGTCACATGGATCTTATTCATCATCTAGCACTATTATTTCTGTTCTATAGGGTGCTATACCCTAGGTCTGCTAGGTTACTATCTCTTCATGATGGAATCCTTATATTTTAGGAACTTTAACTTTCTATCTATTAGCCATCACATCTATAACCTTCAGCCATGTGTTAGGCTCATTCTCAGGCAAGTCTCAATCTAAAGTTTAATTCTTTTGTTCAGGAGGGATTACCGAACAAACTCTTTCATAACAGATCAACTCCTGGTGATCATACAAAGGATCTACTTCTGAATATTTTCTTAAACTAATTTTCTATATCTCAGTGCACCGTACTATTTAGATTGCCTACACGTTGAGCTAAACCTCTAACTGATAAATTTCAGTGAGGCTAGCATCTTTATTCTTGTCATAAGGTCTCTTTGCATTCTAGTCACGACCTAAGACTTGGCTAGTCATGACTCATACTCTCTATGAACTTTAGTCGCAACCATCTCTACTTACTCGTCATAACTTGATAGCTCTGTGTTCTTCAGTCGTGACCATAGGTCATCTTCTATCGTGACCTGATCTGTTTATACATTAGTCGCATCCTATGGCTTGGAATCATCCTGACTTGATAGCTCTGAAGTTTCCTATCCCGACCCATGGTCTTTACTCATCACGACCAAAATACCTCTATGAATATTTATCGAGACCAGTGACTTAACTCATCACGACTTAACTTCTCTAGAACTTCTAGTCGTGACCTAAACTGCTTCACATTGTAACTTGAGTATAGCTTTTTCTAAGCATTCTCTGAAGGGAATTGGAAGACACGCAGCGGAACTTAACTTTAAAAATTTTTCCATTCCCAGCCAGGATCTACCGAATGTGTTTAAGTCAAGGAGAAAGAAGTGTTACCTTCGGTTTCAAGCTTTGGTCGCGACCTCAGTGTCCACTAGTCGCGACTCTTCGCCTCTGGAACATTTTAGTCGCGACCTCCTCTGCTTCTAGTCGCGACCTGAAGTCTCTGGAGTTTGTAGTCGCGACCTCGTCAGCTTAAAGTCGCGACCTGCCTCTTCTTTTCGGATTTCTGACGTTCAGATGCCCGTATGGTCGCGACCTCAGAGTGTTCTGGTCGCGACCTTGCTTCGTGTCTGGTCGTATCGTAGAAGTCGATAGCTCAGATCGGCTTCCTCTACCGGTATCCACACGAACAGCGTTCCAATCGCGAACGACGTGCTAGCGCCTCTTGTCCCTCTAGGGCTTTCTAGAGATTCCGTCCTCACCCTCTCTATCTCGGCAGTTTCTTATGTGCAAACCTTTTGCACTCTCCCTGCCCCCTTTTCTCACGACTGAATGTGTGTGAAGAGATCTATATTATGTGTGGAACCCTAGCTCCTAATGTCAAATATATAGGAAGCTATCGGGCTTCTAATAGGGCCGGGCTTCAGAATTAATCTTATATTAATTCTGAATTAATACAATATCATATATTACATAATTTAATAAGAAACTAATTAAATAAATATGGTTTATATTAAATCC
This sequence comes from Leucaena leucocephala, assembly GCA_037074615.1. NCBI lineage: Eukaryota > Viridiplantae > Streptophyta > Magnoliopsida > Fabales > Fabaceae > Leucaena > Leucaena leucocephala. The sequence continues at coordinate 7,266,046 of CM073527.1, forward strand.
GTCTCACAGATTTAATTCACCTATTTATTTAATTTAAAATAAAGATAAGACGGAATTATATTTGATTTATTCTTATAAATCAAATTTGAGATATCTTATCAATTTGAATTTCAAATTCAAATAGATCATATCCATTTAAATTCAAATTCAAAAATGATAGAGATTTAATTTATCCTTATAAATTAAATCTTACAAATATCTCTTATATTATATATATAATATATATATAAACTAATTTATATATATATATAAAATATATATCCACCCTAGATTATTCATTGAATCTAGACATCTCTTAGATTCAATGAATCTGGACATCATAGCTCGTATTGGGCTGTTTTGTGTGCGACCCTGTAGGCCCATATGAAGTTGGCAGTGGCCCAGTTACTATACTGACCCACAAGTCGTAAGCGGTCTCTAGCAAGGCATTACGACTACCCAAAACATATGAGGATCGATAAACGATGTAACCTTTCATACAACCATATCACGTCCCTTTTGTCACACGATATTTCGGTCAAGGATGAGGCATGGTGAACGTCATCCTCCTGTTCCTGACCGTTACTTTCTCGATCCCTGAGTAGTCTGAATATAGAAATGGAACTACCCTTCCATTCCAGTATGGCCATACATTTCTCAGACTCACTCATCGAGGGGCCCAGTAATATCTCTCTACGAATGTGAGGGACAAATTCCATCTTGACCATTCACATTCCTCCGCATGAAAAACCACTAAGCCCGAACATAGCCTTTATGATCACTCGGTCAAAAGTGACTTTTGACTAGGTCAAAGCTGAGCGTTTGTCATGTAGGAATCCATGATGATCTCAGGTCAAAGGGCATAGTGACATGGCTTGTATATGAGAGAAGCTTATGACTTGACCCATGCAGCTCTCTCATAGCGGGTCGATCCAACACCCTGTACTCTTACATGTGCTTATGACTTTGATTTATATCTCTATATATCTTCAAAGTCATACTGGTCTTATTTCATCTCTGCTCCCACATAGATGACCGACCAGGGACATTTAGGATAAAATCACTAGTTATCCAAGGATTGTCATCATAGTAAACATGCAAATAATATGATAACATGATACAATGATTGTCCCCTAGGGCACAATTTCCAACATCCTCCCACTTGCACTAGGAACAATCATTAATTTGTCTCAATCCTATTGACCTAACATGACGCTCATGTTTTGCCTGGACAAGCGGTTAGAGGATCAGCATCATTGTCTTCTCTTGCTACCTTGCATATTTTTATATCACCTCTATCATTGATTTCTCTGATGAGATGAAATCGCCTGAGTATATGCTTGGTCCTTTGATGTGACCAAGGCTCTTTGGCCTGTGCAATGTCACTACTATTGTCACAGAACAAAGTTATTGGATCTGAGATGGTCGATACCACCCCTAGTTCAGTAATGAACATCCTGATCCAAACGGCCTCCTAGCTGCATAAGATGCTGCTATATACTCGGCTTCCTTTGCAGAATCTGCTTTAGTGCTCTGCTTAGAGCTCTTCCAGCTTACTGCTCCATTATTCAGGAGGAATATGTATCCAGATTGCGATTTCTGGTCATCCTGGTCAGTTTGGAAACTTGCATCTGTGTAACCAGTTACATAGAGCTCGTCTTCCAATCCACCATAGACCAAGAATAAGTCCTTAGTCCTTCTTAAGTACTTAAGGATATTCTTGACAGCAGTCCAATGGCCCTCACCGGGGTCCTGTTGATATCTGCTAGTCATACTTAAGGCAAACAAGACATCCGGTCGAGTACATAACATGGCGTACATGATAGATCCTATGGCCAAGGCATATGGAATCTTACTCATGCGACCTCGCTGATCTGGTGTACTAGGACACAAATCCTTGCTGAGGTGAATACCATGAGACATGGGTATGAAACCCCTTTTTGATTCCTGCATACTGAACCTATGCAGTATCTTGTCTATATATGTGCTCTGACTCAGTCCTAGAAGCCTTTTAGATCTATCTCTATAGATCCTAATTCCTAGGATGTAGGTGGCTTCACCCAAGTCTTTCATCGAGAAAGATTTTCCTAACCAAGACTTGACAATCTGCAAGGTAGGAATGTCATTCCCAATGAGTAGGATGTCATCGACATAGAGTACCAAAAACACAACTGTGCTCCCACTAACCTTTTTGTACACACAAGGTTCATCAATGTTTTGAAGAAATCCAAACTCTTTGACTACTTCATCAAAACGATGATTCCAACTCCGAGATGCTTGCTTCAGTCCATAAATGGACCTTTGAAGCTTGCACAACTTACCAGAGTCCTCAGAACGCACAAAACCTTCAGATTGTGTCATGTACGCATCCTCAAGGAGCTTTCCATTAAGGAAGGCTGTCTTGACGTCCATCTGCCATATTTCATAGTCATAATATGCTGCAATGGCAAGGAGGATTCTGATTGATTTGGCCATTGCAACTGGGGAAAAGGTCTCATCATAGTCCATACCATGAGTTTGAGTAAATCCTTTTGCAACCAGTCGTGCCTTGAAGACATTTACATTGCCATCCATGTCGGTTTTCTCTTTAAAAACCCACTTGCACCCGACGGTTTTTACACCTTCAGGCGGGTCGACTAAGGTCCATACCTTATTGTCGTACATGGATTGCATCTCAGACTTCATGGCATTAAGCCATTTTTCAGAGTTTGGTCCCACTATAGCTTCTTGATAGGTAGTGGGCTCATTATGCTCAATGAGCAACACATCACGACTATCAGAAATCAGAAATCCAAATCTCTGAGGCTGAAGTCGTGCCCTATTAGATCGCCTTGGGCCTTGTGTGACTTGAGGAGTCTCAACAACTTCTTGTGAGTCTTCTCTACTTTCCATCTCTAGTTCTGTGGCGTCTTGTGGCTCTCGAACTTCTTCGAGGTGTACCTTGCTCCCAGTGGTTCTTTTAGAGATAAATTCTCGTTCTAGAAAGATACCATTTCTGACAACAAACACTTTGTTATCAGTGGGGTTGTAGACATAATATCCCTTGGTTTCCTTAGGATATCCCACAAAAAAGCACTTTGAAGATTTGGGCGCTAACTTATCTGAGGCTTGTTGCTTAACATAGACCTCACATCCCCAAATCTTGAGAAAAGACAAACTAGGTTTCCTCCCAGTCCATATCTCATACGGAGTCTTTTCAACTGCCTTAGATGGAACACGATTCAGTGTGAACGCAGCTGTCTCTAGGGCGTGGCCCCAAAAGGATGGTGGAAGATCTGTTCGACTCATCATGGATTGAACCATATCCAATAGTGTTCGATTCCTCCGTTCAGAAACCCCATTCCATTGTGGTGTTCCTGGAGGAGTCAATTGTGAGACTATTCCACAATTCCTAAGATGATCGATAAACTCTTGGCTCAAATATTCACCACCTCGATCAGATCGAAGGGCTTTAATTATTTTACCAAGCTGGTTTTGTACTTCATTTTGAAATATCTTGAACATTTCAAAATATTCGGATTTATGTTTCATTAGATAGACGTAGCCATATCTACTGAAATCATCTATGAATGTAATGAAGTACGAATAACCTCTTCTGGCATTTGTATTCATCGGTCCACACACATCTGTATGTATGAGGCCCAACAAATTAGTGGCCCTCTCACTGTGCCCAGTGAAAGGCGACTTTGTCATCTTTCCTAACAAACAAGATTCGCAAGTATCATATGATTCAAAATCAAATGAGTTGAGAAATCCATCTTGATGGAGTTTAGAAATGCGTTTCTCATTTATATGCCCAGATGACAGTGCCAGAGGTATGTCGGATTCAAATCATTTGGTTTGACCCTTTTGGCGGTTATGTTATAGATATTTCCATGATTGGGTTGTTCCAAGTTTAATATGTAATGATCAACATGCAAATCACCATGAGCATAGAAAATATTATTACGATAAATAGAACATTTACCATTCCCAGAAATGGAAGTATAACCTTCCTTATCCAAATAAGAAAGAGAAACAATGTTACTACTCAAAGCAGGAACATAATAGCAATTGTTCAAAACTAACAAAAGCCCAGTGGGCAGAACTAATTCATAAGTGCCTACAGCTAGAGCAGCAACCTTTGCTCTGTTTCCAACTCGTAGGTCAACTTCGCCCTTCTTCAGCTTTCTACTGTCCTTTAGGCCCTGCACATTTGTACAAATGTGAGAACCACATGCAGTATCTAATACCCATGTAGTGGAAGTAGAGAGATGAATGTCTATAACATAAATACCTGAAGTGATAGCCCCGCTATCCTTCTTGTTCTTTCTCAGATCTTCAAGGTAGAGTTTGCAATTCCTCTTCCAATGACCCGGTTCATTGCAGAAGAAGCAAACTCCTTCCTTTGGAGGCTTTGCCTTCTTTGGTGCAGGCTTGGTTTCGGGCTTGCCTGACTCTTTGGTCTTACCAGATGAGCCATGACCCTTCCCCTTGCCTGACTTTTTCATACCCTTTCCTTTCTGAACCATCAAAACAGTACTGGGCTTTTTATTAACAGTCGGCTCAGCAGTTTTAAGCATCCCATGCAGTTCAGAAATAGATTTCTCCATGTTGTTCATGTTGTAATTCATGACAAACTGGTCATAACTTTCTGGGAGTGAGTTCAAGATCAAATCTGTAGCTAACTCCTGGCTCATGGGAAATCCAAGCCTCTCAAGGTGATCTATGTACCCTTTCATCTTTAAGACATGAGTACTCACTGATGCACCTTCAGCCATCTTGCAGGAATGTAAGGCCTTAGTGGTCTCATACCTCTCTTGCCTTGCTTGTTGCTGGAACATTTCCTTAAGATGCACAATCATCTCATAAGCCTCCATGTGTTCCAAATCTCTTTGGAGCTCCGGAACCATGGTGGCAAGCATCAAGCATCCCACATCAGCAGAGTCTTCCTTATGCTTCGCATAAGAATCTCTCTGAGCTCTAGGAGCATTGGCTGCTGGCTCCTCAGGAATGGGTTGATCTAGGACATATGCCTTTCTTTCCTGCTTGAGAACAATTCTCAAGTTCCTGAACCAGTCAAGAAAGTTTGTCCCATTGAGTTTGTCCTTCTCAAGGACAGATCGCAACGATAATGTAGCAGTATTACTAGCGTCATAATTCTACAATTAAAATATGCAAGCAAATTAGCAATCTCCCACTGAATAAAACAACCCTCAATGTAATAATTAGTGGGCTAAGATCCATATTTGGCTTAAACTTGAGTCCGCTTTGGCAGGACGCTCAACTTTAAGTTATTTAGGTAGGTAACAACTTTACCAATTACATCACATGTAACTCTTAGATGTTTATGGGATTCCATCATCATATGATCAGGCATGTTTTAATCCCATCTAATGCCTTGAGACCCAAAACCGTTTTGATAATCTCAATTAAGTCAAACAATAACAAACATAAGAGTAGCACCATTACTCTTGCTTATCTCCCCAAGATAACTCAAATGCACCCACTTTGGTGGACCTACAAATGAGCGATCGAGGTTTTGACAAGTGTTCATTAATTGACGGCATATGACTTAAGATTTCTTTTAGAGGGTTTAATTAATTATCTGGTTTATAAGATGCATGTATCGCGGTTGTATCTCATACAAGTATTATGCATATAAAACATACATGCAGTGATCTAATCAAAAGATGCATAATCTTAAACGTGACACAATATGGCTCACCTATCCTAAGTCCCCTCAAGCCAATGAGAGAAGCTGTCTAATTAGAATAGGAAAATTACATAAGGAAACCTCGTTTTAACATTCGAGGGGAGTGAGATGAGAAGAGAATGTACAACGAGAGTCATTAGAGGAAGGCACGACACGCAGGCCGTATTTAGAAAAATTACAACACTTGTAATCTAGAGCCATATTGTTCACCATACCCAAACATTCAAGAATCAAAATTCATGCTATTTGAAGGGCAATAAATGTTTCAAAACATTCATATATCAGGAAAGTCAATACATATTACGATTATGTTGCGCTACGATTAAATAGCCACGGCGGTCCCGCTAGCCGATTATGTTGCGCTACGAACAGGTAGCCACGGCGGTCCCGCTAGATTTCAGTTTCCTTTTAGATTCCGTATATGTCATACATAAACAGATTCCATATATGTCATACATATCTCGCATGTTATCATATAATCAGCTAAGAAGTCTAACATACATCACATGTATCAACAATCAAACCTAACTTAAACACAAAACGGCATGGCTCTGATACCACTGAAGGGAATTGGAAGACACGCAGCGGAACTTAACTTTAAAAATTTTTCCATTCCCAGCCAGGATCTACCGAATGTGTTTAAGTCAAGGAGAAAGAAGTGTTACCTTCGGTTTCAAGCTTTGGTCGCGACCTCAGTGTCCACTAGTCGCGACTCTTCGCCTCTGGAACATTTTAGTCGCGACCTCCTCTGCTTCTAGTCGCGACCTGAAGTCTCTGGAGTTTGTAGTCGCGACCTCGTCAGCTTAAAGTCGCGACCTGCCTCTTCTTTTCGGATTTCTGACGTTCAGATGCCCGTATGGTCGCGACCTCAGAGTGTTCTGGTCGCGACCTTGCTTCGTGTCTGGTCGTATCGTAGAAGTCGATAGCTCAGATCGGCTTCCTCTACCGGTATCCACACGAACAGCGTTCCAATCGCGAACGACGTGCTAGCGCCTCTTGTCCCTCTAGGGCTTTCTAGAGATTCCGTCCTCACCCTCTCTATCTCGGCAGTTTCTTATGTGCAAACCTTTTGCACTCTCCCTGCCCCCTTTTCTCACGACTGAATGTGTGTGAAGAGATCTATATTATGTGTGGAACCCTAGCTCCTAATGTCAAATATATAGGAAGCTATCGGGCTTCTAATAGGGCCGGGCTTCAGAATTAATCTTATATTAATTCTGAATTAATACAATATCATATATTGCATAATTTAATAAGAAACTAATTAAATAAATATGGTTTATATTAAATCCGTCTCACAGATTTAATTCACCTATTTATTTAATTTAAAATAAAGATAAGACGGAATTATATTTGATTTATTCTTATAAATCAAATTTGAGATATCTTATCAATTTGAATTTCAAATTCAAATAGATCATATCCATTTAAATTCAAATTCAAAAATGATAGAGATTTAATTTATCCTTATAAATTAAATCTTACAAATATCTCTTATATTATATATATAATATATATATAAACTAATTTATATATATATATAAAATATATATCCACCCTAGATTATTCATTGAATCTAGACATCTCTTAGATTCAATGAATCTGGACATCATAGCTCGTATTGGGCTGTTTTGTGTGCGACCCTGTAGGCCCATATGAAGTTGGCAGTGGCCCAGTTACTATACTGACCCACAAGTCGTAAGCGGTCTCTAGCAAGGCATTACGACTACCCAAAACATATGAGGATCGATAAACGATGTAACCTTTCATACAACCATATCACGTCCCTTTTGTCACACGATATTTCGGTCAAGGATGAGGCATGGTGAACGTCATCCTCCTGTTCCTGACCGTTACTTTCTCGATCCCTGAGTAGTCTGAATATAGAAATGGAACTACCCTTCCATTCCAGTATGGCCATACATTTCTCAGACTCACTCATCGAGGGGCCCAGTAATATCTCTCTACGAATGTGAGGGACAAATTCCATCTTGACCATTCACATTCCTCCGCATGAAAAACCACTAAGCCCGAACATAGCCTTTATGATCACTCGGTCAAAAGTGACTTTTGACTAGGTCAAAGCTGAGCGTTTGTCATGTAGGAATCCATGATGATCTCAGGTCAAAGGGCATAGTGACATGGCTTGTATATGAGAGAAGCTTATGACTTGACCCATGCAGCTCTCTCATAGCGGGTCGATCCAACACCCTGTACTCTTACATGTGCTTATGACTTTGATTTATATCTCTATATATCTTCAAAGTCATACTGGTCTTATTTCATCTCTGCTCCCACATAGATGACCGACCAGGGACATTTAGGATAAAATCACTAGTTATCCAAGGATTGTCATCATAGTAAACATGCAAATAATATGATAACATGATACAATGATTGTCCCCTAGGGCACAATTTCCAACATTCTCTTCTAATGTTCCTAACTTTGATAAGCTTGGGTCAATTGAAACTCATTCGTATATATCTATCATAATCACATTAAATAGGGAACATATTCATATAAATGTTTAACCAATTATCATTTTATTATATCACATTAGAACTCATATTTTATGCCATCATAGTATTTATACATGCATTACATACATGTCAACTACATATTAAGGGTACATCATAACTATTATACATATGAGTAATTACTTTACTTTAAAATGTTTACATAGTTACATTACCCCTAATCTCTTTTTACATTCTTTTATAGGGAATTGTAGACTGCACATACTTTTGCATACAGAAGTGCCACCCCTATATATCAGTTAGTGATCATTTGCCAAAAACTCACTTAGCTCTATATGCCATGTAGGGGTATAATGCAGTACCTGACTTATAACTAGCTCATGCTAGTCTTCTAGAGTATAAACTTGATTTAGGTTAATTCCCTTTATGGTAAATCTATTTATCATCCCTACTACAACATTAAGGAACTACAGATAAATTAACTGCTCTACATCTCTACTTCTGTCTATCCCTTGACCTAGAATGAGTACTTTACTCTCCACAGCTTTCTTAAGACTGATATAGTCAACATTATCTATCTTCAGTAAAGAAGGCTGGGGTTGACTAGGACCAAGAATATCACACTGATCTTTTTCTATAAGGTCACATATTCCTGGACTTTTAGAACTGGAAGGGACTACCATAGATTCTGACTGGATTTCTGGATTAGGGGACTGCTATAGGTTTCTCATATCAAATCTATCCTCAAACTCTGGTGGAGGAGTAATAATATCTGGCCTACCCATAATCCAGTACCAGTATTTAGCTTATTCAGCTATAATATGTCCTCTCATCGGAGGAATAGAGATTACATCAGGGTTAGAGGGCACTCCCATAAACTCATGTTATATAGAGTCACTAGACTCAGCATCATCTGTTACATACACAGCTTTAGGATAAATCTCTACATAACCTTCAGACTGCAGGTTTAAGTCTATAGAAATATCTGTGGGATATTCTACTGTATATCTTCCTAACTGATCCCCTATACTCTCATCTGAACTCTCTTCATTGTCTGAAGGATGATTATAGTCTGGATGTCACATCCTTACTTTTAACCTCAATTATACTCCACTAGAAGTGATTGGAACCAATTACATGATCATTTTATTTGAAAACATCCATTTGCAAAAGATTTGCTCTCAGGTTACTGTTCATTTGGTAACTCTAGAACATGTACCCTACTTTGAAAATTCATAATTAATTATAGAAAAATCAAAATAATGTGGTTCCAATTTCTAATGAAAGATATTTCATAAATATATGAGTGGAAAATATGAAAATGAGGTTTTCTTTACCACACGAAATCAGTTTATTGGTTAAACATCACTGTTCATTTGGTAAAATCTGGAAGTTCTAGTTTCTTTACCTTAACTTCAAAAATTCGTTTATCTTTGATTACTTGCCCAAATTAACTGTGTTACATATGGAATTAAAGATCTAGACGTCCTATTTAACCTCACCAAATTTCATATCAAAATTCGTTCATTTGATATATGAAACCATTGCGTGAACGTCACTGCCTCTTGGCACTTGCTTTATCACAATTCCAGATCTTACTACCAAATTTGGAAAATCATAACAATTCGGATACTTATCGAAATGAGGCATTCTTGGTGTACATTTAAATCTCTGTATCTTAACTTTAATCATACCAAGTTTCAGACTAAAACACATTGATTTGGGCATCATAAACATCATCACATCACCACAGTCTCAAAACAGAATTACAGAACCATACACCATTCAACCATACATGCTATCATAAGCTTCCATAAGGTCAAGTAACTCATGTGACTTATTATACAAACTCATTCATCTATGTTTACCCTTTTTCCATGTGAAGTTCCAGCACCTATAACAAAATTATGCATATGGAAGGAATGAGATTTCATAGAATTCCCAATAGCAAGTTACACAAACTATAATATCATGCATGAATAATTGAATGCTTAACATGTTATCATGTGATGGGAGCTACTTCATAATGGTACATAAGCAAACTATAACATGCATATTGTCATGACATAACTTGCAAAGAGTTGCAATCATTCATACTTCATCATAACATGATGACATAAGCTCAAGCTCAACCAAACACCATAATCAACAAGCAAGCAAAACAATTAAACAAACATGAGTTATAGTTAGGTATCCTTGCTACCTCTTAGCTATCTTGGCCAAGACCTTCTTAGAGTGCTTTCCTTTCTTGAAAAATGTCAAAACCTAGCCATTACAACATAATATCAAGTTACAACTCAACTTGAAACCAAATCCAAGACTAGGTTTTCACTACCTCCTTTTCTTTCTCTACTTTATGCTTCTTACTTCCATCTTTCCAAAATAAATTCCCATGGTTCATTTCCACATAATTTTTCATGTAGAATCCAAATATAAAATCAGAATTTCCAAAATCAAAACACTTCAGTTGCTACAGTACCAAACTGAACTAAAGGTCCCCTTTTTTCAAAAATTCACATTTTGATTCCAATGCTTCCAATACTTGTTCTCCTACTTTATACCCACACAATTTCCCATTTTAAACTCATTGGAAGCATAAAAATAATGAAATTCCATCATATGAACAGTACCACTTACAGTACCAGCAAGAACACAAAACCCTAAATCCAAACATAGTTAAATTCTCAAGCTTATACCACTTGATTATAGCTTGTTTAAGCTTGTCTAAACTATCCATAACATAAAACTCATATTTTAACCACATTTGAGAAGCACTTACAGAAGCAACCATAAGGGAAATATAGCATGAAAACCCCTTAAAACCATGAGCTAACTTGCTAGAACAAAGCTCAAGATCATGGGAGATGATTACCTTGCTTCTTGCTTCAAGTTGTGTGCTTCTTTCTTGGTTGAGTGAAAATTTTGCAAGAGTTCCCCTATGGTTCTCAAGGCTTCCGCACATGGTCTGAAATAAGGGGGTATTTATAGAGAATTTTGGGTTGAAATGGATGGCCAAGATTGATTTGGTTACTATTTGATCTAAAGGCTCACATTTAATCTTGGATTTAACTTTTTCTAAAAAGAATAATTTTGACATCATGTGGGACAGCTCATGGGATATCTCAAGGGGTTAGGTTGCATGCTCATAGTGTAAGGAAGCTTCTGAAAGAATTCTAGTCCAATCCGGTATCGATCGGAGCAGTTTCACAACAACCGGACTGTTTTCTATTCTGAAATTTTCTATAATATACCAGGATATGTATTTTGTCCTAGAAATCAATATCTAGGCTTCTCATATCATTGAGATTGATATACTAAATATTTATCTGCCATCCATTCCTTGGAAAATGACCAAAATACCCTTGGTGTCATTTTTTACACTATATTCACCCTAAGGGCATAATCATCATTTTACCCCTCTTTATATTGCCTTAGGGTGTATCTAGGCTCAACTAATCATATTTATACCATGTACCATGTTTTTAGCCTTTCACAGGTGACCAAAATACCCTTCATTCATCTCTAGTACAATTGGGCATCCAGGGGCATTTTCGTAATTTCACACTTTTTCTTCGCACTTTTTCTTGACACTAGCCCCTTCTACTGATGGACTGGTACCCTGGGTTTTGGGCCCTTCTTGGCATCATCATGGGCCTATATGTGAGGTCATATGATCTCATTCTATCCAAGCTTACATACCGATAAATTCAATTATCGGATCACGGGTGTTATCAAACTCCCGACAAAATTGACTAATATGTGAATAACTTTTTATACAGAACTTCTTCCGGGGTTCTGTCAGATTCATAGCATCTGACACTATAGGGCACACTTTCCTATAATTCCCCCACATATATCTGATGTCCATAGAATCTGATAAAAATTCATATAACTTTTAGACTATCAGATAATTTTATGCTGTATAGAGCCCTAATAAAATTTCTGTATCATGCCAGATTAACCAGCGTAACTTCCTCTATTTACTGATGGAATATGGGACTGAAAAACTTCTGGGCAGTTATAACCCTTTCCGGGCTGATCTTTCTATAATTACCATTTTGCCCTTGAACTTTTTACTTAATTACATTTAAGTCCCTTAACTTTTAGAAATTACCACTTTTGGCCTAAATCTTATTTCTACTTTCACTTTTTGCCTTTAACATTTTCTATTTTTCATTTTAGTCATTCTCTTCCTTAAAGAATCATCTAACCTTTATTATTTCTTTTGATGTTCGTCATAATCCTTTCCAAGCCTCTTTTCACTATCAGTACTATACGGATAGGGAAAAATTAGGATATGACACTGGATATACATCACCTTCATATATCACTACTAGCCGGGGATCTCCCTTATTAACTGAAGGCTTTAACTTAACTTTATTAATTTCCATATCTACTTCTGTGGTATTTACTTAAATAAGCAATGCTAACTATCCCAACCAATACCCTAACATAACAAAGTACTTACTATTTAGAGTTAGGGTCTGGGAACTATCTTATATCATGCCAGAAACTTCTGCTCTGATACCAAAATGAAAAATCTTTACTTTCGTACTTCTTAAAGACCATTCAGTAGCATTTAGAACCACTTACAAGACCTTAGAAGTCCATTGGCTAAATCTAAAATTCTTACTCTTCTCGAGTTACTATTCATATGGTATTCCAGATTCGGCGACAAAATTCAACAAATCATACTTAATTCTAGAAAAATCAAAATAAAGTGGGTCAAAAAGCTACGTGAAGATAAAATCTTGAAATTTAAGGAAAAAAAAATTTCTAGACCAAATGCTTAGTCAATTAAAACAGTTTATTCATCAAAAGTTATTGTTCATTTGGTCAAAAATTATGAAAACAGATTCTAGTCCCTTTGGAAAATTCGTTTTCTTGATACAGACATCGAAGTAAGATGTTCTTGGTGTCAAAACGAAGCTTAAAATGTTTACTAAATATTTGTAAAATTTCATAAATTTATCTCATCATTTACTATTTTTTTATTACATCATGAACATTGAGGCCCAAACATATCATATAACAATATTACACATAACATTTATATTATCCAATCCCTAGCTTTTCTTCATGCTTCATCATCCTCCTTCATCATTCATAAACCTACTAGGATTGGGATTACATGGACGGGGTGAGATTTTTGGGGAGATCTCAGTAGCAAATGGTACTAAACAATGCATGCATTAATGTAAGTACTTGTGCTTGCTTATGAAAGTGTTAACATTGTGTAATGTGCATGCTTCCATGTTACATATGAAATACAATTGGCCCAAGTAATCATAGAAACAGAGCTTCAATCATAAGCACATATGCAACACAATTCAACAAAGCTATAGCACAACCAAGAATAAAATTCAATGTATAGAAGTTTAGGATAAGTTTATTACCTCATATATTTGACTTTCTTTCACTTTATTTTGCCTCTCTCTTCTCACTTCTTCTTGATGTGTAGCTGCCTCTTTGGAGCCCAAAATCAAATCCTAACATCACAAAATCATTTATCCATTACAGTCAATCCTAACAATCAAATCCTAATAGACTTGGCCTTTGAATCAATTGATGTCTTGATTTTACCCTGCACAATTCCACCTTTTGAATCCATTTATGAGCTTAGAACCATAAAATTCCAACTCCTTCATGGCCTGCTGGATAGATTTTAAAAACATACATAATTATTTCAAAAATTCTCATTTTGATTCCAATGCTTCCCATACTTGTTCCTCTACTTTATCCCACACAATTGTTCATTTTAAAACTATTGGAAGCATCAAAATCATGAAATTCCAATCACTGTTCATTCAAGTGAACAATAATAGATAAGAACTTCAAAAACTACAACTTGGAATTCCAACGCTTCCAATATTCCAAACCTATCCAATCCTACACAAAATCATCATATAAATTCAATGGAAGCATTAGATCATTGAAATTTCATCTTCTTCTACAATGAATAGTGCAGACAGAAATGGTTCAACCATGGCAAAGTCAAGAATATCAACTTGATTCAACAACCAATCACTTAACTAGCATACTTATGCTTTAATCACATATCTCTAACTTTAATTTCTTATTTCTCCTTTCATCTAAGGTTTTGGACAGCATATACACCTTAGAGAAAACTGAACTTTCTCCCATGAAATCCCTAAGTTCAAGCTCCCAAATCAGAGGAAAATAAGCTAGGATAGATTGCTTACCTTCATTATCTAGCTTGCTTGAACTTTGGTACCTTGAATCTTCTTTGTCTTGACTTGAGTTTTTATTTTGCAAGAGGTTCCCCAAGGGTTCATGCTCCACGGTTTTGAGGCTGAAATGTGGGGGTATTTATAAAAAAATCTCATGGAAAATGAATGCCCAAGATCACTTTGTACACTATTTGATCTAATGGCTCACATTTAATCTTGGATTTAACTTTTCTAAAAAGCTAATTATGACATCATCCATGACTTCACCAAGGGACAACTCATAAGGCATGTGGTGAAATTTCCAAGGGAAGAAGCTTATGGAAAAATTCTAAGCCAATATGGTCCGACTCAGTCCGATTCCCCAAAAGCAGACTGTTTTATGAATCTATTTTTTTTGAGATTTCATAATATGCTTTCTAACCCTAAATCTAGTATCCGAATCCATCTTACCATTGACATTCTTGGATTGGGCTTAAACATATTTACATATCCCTTGGCAATTTACCAAAACATCCATTGGTTCTTTTTTATTTACTTTAACATCTTAAGGGTATTATTGTCTTTTCACACCTCACCAGAGTAATCCCTGACCTTGGTCAACTATTATGGCAATCCTTCTTGACCATCTAACCTTATTTAAATGACCAAAATACCATCCGTCTGACTCTGACTCTGACTCGATGACATAACACAGTGGCATACTTTCAGTGGCATTTTCATAATTTTATATTTTTTCTGGTCATTATTAGCCTTGTCCCCTGCACTTATCTAAAAATATTATTAGGCATATAAAGCGCCATTTTGGGTCCTCTACATGGTCCACTAGCTTCCTAGGCTAAACTCCTGAGAAATTCCCCTGAAACATATTTATCGAGTGTTTTAATCTATTGTAAATTCTATAGAACTCCTTTTTGAGCTGTGTCAATTTCATAAATTCTTATATTAATTATAGGAATTTATTACCAAATTTTAACTGATTTTGAGATCCAAAGGATACTGTATTAATTTTCTTTTCTTCATAAAGTAATATAAATTTTTTAGGGCCTCACATCAAAATTATGTGCTACGTCAAACTTATCAGAATAATTTTCTCTATTTATTGGAAAAATTTAGGACTAATCAAGTTCCGACCATTTTTGGGCATTTTTTGGCTCAACTTTCATTAATTACCATTTTGCCCTTGAACTTTTGAAAATTACACTTTAGGCCCTCAACTTTTCATAATTATACTTAATGGCCCAAAGCTTTTATCTACTTTTCATTTTCTACCATGGAACCTGTTAACCTTTTATTTTAGTCCCTCTCTTTCTTCAAGACTTGTCTAACCTTCCTCATTCCTTCTTATCATCGTCACAATCCTTTTCAAACCTCTTTCCTCTATCAGTATTATATAGATAGGGAAAAAATAGGATATGATAGGCCTTCCCTGTAACACCTTACGTTCAAATTCCTTATGAGTCATTAAATAGTAATTAGAACCACTTACAAGTTCATTGAAGTTTAATTTTAAAATCTGGAATTTCCAAGTTAACGGTTATTGTATCTTTGGTATCTCCATATTTAGCGACGCACTTTGAAAAATCAAAATTAATTCCAAAAGCATCGAAATGAAGTGGTTCAAAAAGTTAATCAAAGCTAACATATTGAAGTTTAAGTCAAAAATATGACTCAGAACAATTGACCAGTCAACTAAGTTAGTTCTGATGTCAAAATTTACTATTTATTTGGTCAAAAATCCTAAAAATAGTTGCTAAACTATAACTTTGAAAAAATCGTTTTAGTTGTATAGACATCAAAATAAAGCGTTCTTGGTGTCAACATGAAGCTTGGCATGTTAACTACATATTGGTGAAATATTGTACATTTATTTTATCATTTTCTTTTTCTAATTACAGATTACAAGTTACTGGTCAAAACAAGACTTTGTTGAAGTACAAAGTTTTCATCAACTAACTTTACATAAATACAATCAACAACTTGTTCATAACATAACCATACATACATACTATAACATAATCCTCAAATATTCACCTCTCATGCTTGATTGTCCTACTGTATGGAATTATAGATTGGGGTGAGATTTATGGAGAAATCTAGTAGTAAAGGTACTAAACAATGTATGCATTAATGATTGGAACTTGTGCTTGCGTGTTATTGTGTTAACATAATGTATTGTGCATGCTTCTATGTAACGTATGAAATATAATTGCCCAAAGTAACCATAGCACAGAGCTACAACTAATACATATGAACAACATCAATCAACAAAGCCATAACCAATCAACTCATACAAGTTTAGGTAAGCTTACTACCTTGAACACTTGACGTTTCTTTACCCTTTTCTTTTCTCACTTCTCCTTTAATGTGTTTATGCCTTATTAAGTACACAAATCAAAGCCTAAACATTGAATAGTTATCCATTCATTACAATCCAATTCAACTAATATTTCAAGAACATTAAACTTAATTAACCACTTAACCCCTTACTTTCTTTATTTGTGGTTAATTGTCTTACCTTTGAATTCATTTGTGTCTTGACTTTACCTTACACAATTCTACCTTATAAATCCATTTATGAACTTAAATTTAAAAATTTCAACTCCTACATACCCTGCTAGATAGAACTGAAACAAGTGTACAATTTTTCTCTCTCATTTTGATTCTAATACTTCCAATACTTATTTCCCTATTGTATCACACATAATTTTCCATTTTCAAACCATTAGAAATATCAAAATAATGAAATTCACATCACTGTTCATGCATATGAACTATAAAAGAGAGGGTTTTAAAATTCTAATTTCCAATTCCAATGTTTCCAAAGTTCCAATCTTATTCAATCCTTGACAAAATCTTCATTTGAATTCAATGGAAGCATTAGATAATTGAAATTCATTCTTCTTGGTCCTGTACAGTAGGTGACAAAATGGTCCTTATGATAGGCAAAGTCAAAATTACAAATTAATCTATCACCAATTATCCAATCTAACTTATCTAGGTGCTTTTTACATAGTTCTAACTTAATATTCCTTTTTCCTCTTCATTGTATCATTTTGGTTAGCATGGTATATTAGCGTAAAATGCAGTTTTCAACCATTAAACCCTAAGTTTTAACCTTCCAAAATACATATCTATGAACTCAGAAAGACTGCTTACCTTATGCCTTGGCTATCTTGGTCATTAAATGTCTTGGAATGCCTTTTCCTTGATCAAGTTTTCAAATGCCATATCCTACTTTATCCCTATTTGTATAAGACTGATAGAGGAAAGATGTTTGTAAAGGATTGTGATGATAAATAGAGAGGAAAAATGATTATTAGACAAAGGTATAAAGAAAAGGGACTAAATTGAGAAGTCTAAAAGTTCTATGGTGCAAAAATGAAAGTAGAAATACACTTTGGGCCATTAAGTGTGTCACATCCTTACTTTTAACCTCAATTATACTCCATTAGAGGTGATTGGAACCAATTACATGATCATTTGCTTTGAAAACATCAATTTTCAAAATATTTGCTCTCGGGTACTGTTCACTTTCATGTTCATTTGGTAATTCCATAACATGTACCCTGATTTGAAAATTCATAATTAATTGTAGAAAAATTGAAATAATGTGGTTCCAATTTCTAATGAAAGTTCTTTCATACATATTTGAGGGGAAAATATGAAATTGAGGTTCTCTTGTCCACACAAAATTAGTTTATTTGTTAAAAATTACTGTTCATTTGGTAAAATCTAGAAGTTCCAGTTTCTTTAGCTTAAATTCAAAAATTCATTTCTATTTGGTTACTTATCCAAATGAACTATGTTACCTATGTATTTGAAGCTCTAGACATCATATTTAAGCTCATAAAATTTCATATAAAAACTCGTTCACTTGATATATGAAATCAATGTGTGAATGTCACTGCCTCTCAATACTCATTTTATCTCAATTCTAGATCTTACTTCCAATTTTCGAAAATCATAACAATTTAGATACTTATCCAAACGAGGCATTCTTGGTGTTCATTTAAATATCTGTATCTTAACTTTGCCAAATTGCAGACTAAACTCGTTGATTTAGGCATCATAATCATCGTCACATCATCACTACCTCATAACAGGGTTATAAAAACATACACCATGCATACTAGCATATCATCCCATAGTGTCATGTAAGTCATGTAACTTATTGTACAAACTTATTCATCAACATTTACTCTCTTCCCTTGAGAGGATCCAGCACCTAAAACATAGTTATGCATGTGGAAGGAATGAGATTTCATGGAAATCCCAATAGCAAGTTACACAAACTATATTATCATGCATGAATAATTGGATACTTAACATGTTATCATGAGATGGGAGCTACTTCATAATGGTACATAAGCAAACTCTAACATGCATATTGTCATGACATAACTTGCAAGGATTTGCAATCATTCATACTTCATCATAACATGATGACATAAGCTCAAGCTCAATCAAATACCGTAATCAACAAGCAAGCAAAACAATTAAACAAACATGAGTTATAGTTAGGTATCCTTGCTACCTCTTAGCTATCTTGGTCAAGACCTTCTTGAAGAGCTTTGCTTCCTTCACAAATGTCAAAACCTAGCCATTACAACATAATATCAAGTTACAACTCAACTTGAAACCAAATCCAAGACTAGGTTTTCACTAGCTCCTTTTCTTTCTCTACTTTATGCATCTTACTTCCATCTTTCCAAAATAAATTCCCATGGTTCATATCCACATAATTTTTCATGTAGAATCCAAATATGAAATCAAAATTTCCAAAATCAAAACACTTCAGTTGCTACAGTACCAAACCAAACTGAAGGTCCCTTTTTTCCCAAAATTCACATTTTAATTACAATGCTTCCAATACTTGTTTGCCTACTTTATCCCCACACAATTTCCCATTTTAAACTCATTGGAAGCATCAAAATCATGAAATTCCATCATATGAACAGTACCACATACAGTACCAGCAAGAACACAAAACCCTAAATCCAAACATACTTGAATTCCCAAGCTTATACCACTTGATTCTAGCTTGTTTAAGCTTGTCTAAACTATCCATAACATAAAGCTCATATTTTAACCATATATGAGGATCACTTCCAGCAGCAACCATAAGGGAAATATAGCATGAAGACCCTTAAAACCATGAGCTCACTTGTTAGAACAAAGCTCAAGATAAAGGGAGATGATTACCTTTCTTGTTACTTCATTTTGGTTGCTTCTTTCTTGGTTGAATAGAAATTTTGCAAGAGTTTCCCTATAGTTCACCATGCATGCCAAATTGATCTGAATAGGGGGTATTTATAGAGAAATTTGGGTTGAAATGGATGGCCAATATTGATTTGGTTACTATTTAATCTAAAGGCTCACATTTAATATTGGATTTAACTTTTTCTAAAAAGAATAATTATGACATCATGTGGGACAGCTCATGGGACACCTAAGAGGGTTAGGTGGCATGCTTCCCATGTAAAGAAGCTTCTGGAAAAATTCCAGTCCAATCCGATACCGATCGGAGCAGTTTCACAACAACCGGACTGTTTTCTGTTCTGAAATTTTTTATAATATACCAGGATATGTATTATGCCCTGGAAATCAATATCTAGGCTTCTCATACCATTGAAAATGATATACTGAATATATATCTGCCATCCATCCCTTGGAAAATGACCAAAATACCCTTGGTGTCCTTTCCTGCACTGTACTAACCCTAAGGGCAAAATTGTCATTTCACACCTATTTGTACTGTCTTATGGCATATACTGGCTCTAACTAATCACATTTATACTATGTGGCACATTTTTTACCTATCCAAAATGACCTCCATCCACTACTGGTACAGTATGGGCATCTAGGGGCATTTTCATAATTTCACATTTTTCCTGGACTACTTTGGTCTCTGGCTCACTTAACTGTCCAGTCACCTTAATGGGCTCATGATGGAGCCATTTGGGCCTTATTATGGGCTTATTGCCTGTATTACCTTTATGGCCCAATTTGCAATACAGCTCTCCCGATCCTATTTATCAGGTATTTTATTTCACTGTAAAATCCCGTATGGTTTCTACAGGATTCCTTTTCTGACTCTCTCAATTTCATAAATTCATATATTAAATATATGAATTTTCTATAAGGTCTCATCTGATTCTGAGATCTGAAAAATATTATAATAATTCCTTCTGACTTCTGAAATTTATATCAATTAATCGGGACCTCAAATCAAAATTCTGTCTTGCGTTAAACTGACCAAAATATTTTTGTCTATGTACTGGTAAAATTTGGGTCTGATCTGATTTCAGGTATTTTTGTCCTGTTTTGGCTCAACTTTTCCATATTTATATTTAGGTACCTTAACTTTTGAATAATTGCACTTTAGTCCCTGAACTTTTCATTCATTGCATTTAGGTCCCTCCTTTTATTTCTACTTCAACTTTTTGTCTTCAAACTTTTCAATTTGCATTTTGGTCCCTATTATTTCCTTAGTTATTAATCCTTCCCTTTCTTTTCGCAATCTGATACAGTTTATTCCAAGAATCTTATATCCATTGCAGATAAAATGTATAGGTACATCTGGTCAGAAAATTGGGGATATGATAAAGTGTAATTATGAAGAGTTGAGGGCCTAAAGTGTAATTTTTAAGAGTTCAAGGGCAAAATGATAATTATTGAAAATTGAGCTAGAAAAAGGGCCAAAAATGCCCAAAATCATATTAGTCCAAAAATTTTTCTAGTAAATAGAAAAAATTATTTTGATTAGTTTGACGCAACATAGAATTTTGATCTGACCCAAAAAATTGATATGAATTTATGAAGAAAAGAAAATTAATACAATATCCTCTAAACCTTATAATCAGATAAAATTTGGCAGTAAATTCTTATAATTAATATAAGAATTGATGAAATTTATAGAGCTCAAAAAGGAGTTCTTTAGAATTTATTATGGAATTTACAATGGATTAAAACACCCGATAAATATGTTTTGGGGCAATTTCTCAGGAGTTGAGCTCATGAAGCCAATAGACCATGTAGAAGACCCAATAATATTTTTAGATAAGTATATGGGCTAAGGCTAATAAAGACTGGGAAAAATAAAAAATTATGATAATGCCATTGTGTTGTGTCATTGGGTCAAAGTTAGACGAAGGACATTTTAGTCATTCGACTAAGGTTAGATAGTCAAGGAGAGTTCCCAGAATAATTGACCAAGGTTAGGAAATACTCTGATGAGGTGTGAAAAGATGATAATGCCCTTGAGATGTTAAAGTGGATAAAGAGGAATCAAAGGGCATTTTAGTAAGTTGTGAGCCAGTACCGGATTGGACTGTAGTTTTTCCAAAAGCTTCTCTCCCTTGGAATTGTGTCATATATCTCTGAGTTGTCTCTTGATGATGTCATCTCATTGGATTCTAGGGCAAGCTATTCCAAGATCAAATATGAGCCTTTATATCAAATAGTGCACAAAGTTATCATGCCATTCATTTTCTATTGGATTTTTCTATAAATACCACAATATTTCTGATTCAAAACTTTAAAGGAAGAACCCTTGGGGAGGCTATGTCAAAATGAAACTCAAGCCAAGACAAAGAAGAATCCAAGGTCCAAAGTTCAAGCTAGCTAGAGATTAAAGGCAAGTAATGTATCCAAGCTTATTTTCTCTAATTTGGGGCATGGACTTAGGGTTTTCATAGAAGAAAGTTGAGTTTTCTCTAAGGTGTATGTGCTGTCCAAAACCTAAATGAAAGAAGAAAGAAGAAATTCAAGTTAAAGTTATGTGATTGAAGCTTAACAAGCTAGTTAGGAGATTGGTTGTTGAATCAAGTTGATATTCTTGACTTTGACATTGTTGAGACCTTTCGATCTACACTGTTCATAATAGAAGGAGATGGAATTTAAATGATCTAATGCTTCTATTGAATTTATATGATGATTTTGTGTAGGATTGGTAGGTTTTGAACATTGGAAGCATTGAAATAAACAACTATGGGAAATATAAATATTAAAATAGTGATTGGAATTTCATGATTTTGATTATTCCAATGGTTTTAAAATGAAAAGTTGTGTGGGATAAAGTAAATAAACAACTATGGGAAATATTGGTATTAAAATGGGAATTTTTGGAAGAGTTATGCATGTTTTTCAATCTGTCTAACACAATGCATAGAAACTAGAATTTTATGATTCTAAGCTCATAAATGGATTCAAAAGATAAAATTATGTGGGGTAAATTCAACACATCAATTGATTCAAAGGCCAAGTCCATTAGTTAAGATTAAAGGAAGTTAATGTAGTTAAATGAGCTCAATGTTCAACCGAAAGTTAAATTGTAATATATAGATGATGATGTGATGTTAGGATTTGATTGTGGACTCCAAGGAGGCAGCCACACATCAAAGAGAAGTAAGAAGAAAGAGGAAAAGAAAAGTTAGAGCGAAAGGAAGATAAGTATATGAGGTAGTAAACTTATCCTAAACTTGTATGTATTGAATGTTATACTTAAATGTGCTATGACTATGTTGAATTGTGTTGTATTTGTTTATGATTGAAGCTCTATTTCTATGATTACTTTGTCAATGGTATTTCATATGTTACATGGAAGCATGCACATTACACAATGTTAACACTTTCACAAGCAAGCACAAGTATTTACATTAATACATACATTGTTTAGTACCATTTGCTACTGATATTTCCCTAGAATTCTCACTCCAACCATGTAATCCCAATCCCAATAGGTTTATTAATGATGAAAGAGGATGAAGAAGTATGAAGAGATGTTATCTTCAGGAAATTATTTTTCCCTTAAATTTCAAGATGTTATCTTCACATAGCATTTTGAATGACTTCATTTTAATTTTTTCTATAATTAATTATGATTTTTTTGAAGTTTGTTGCCTAATATGGAATACTATATGAATAGTAACTCAAGAAAAGTAAAATTCTAGATTTAGCTAATAGACTTCTAAGGTATTGTAAGTGGTTCTAAATAGTTCCCAGTCCCTAACTCTACATAGTAAGTACTTTGTTGTGCTAGAGTATTGGTTGGGATAATTAGCATCGCTTATTTAAGCAAATATTGCAGAAGTAGTTATGGGATTTCATAAAGTTAAGTCAGAGCCATTAGTTAATAAGGGAGACCCCAACTAGTAATGATATATGAAGATGATGTACATCCAGACTATGATCCTCCTTCAGATAGTGAAGAAAGTTCAGATGGTAGTATAGATTATCCGTTAGGAAGATCTACAGTAGAATATTCTATAGATATTTCTGTAGACTCAAACCTACAATATAGAGGTTATGAAGAGATTTAGTCTGAAGTTGTGCATGCACTAGATGATGATGAGTCTAATAATTCTATACAGTATGAGTTTGTTGGAGTGGCCTCTAATCCTGATCTAAGCCATATTCCTCTGATGAGAGGACAAATTACGGCTGATGAAAGATGAATACTGGTACTCAATTATAGGTAGACCAGATATTATTCCTCTTCCACCAAAGTTTGAGGAAAAAATTGATGAGTAACCTATAATAATCCCTTAATCCAGAGATCCAGTCAGAGTCTACGACAGTCCCTTCCCATTCTCAAAGTCCAAGCATATGTGACTTTATAGAGAAAGATAAGTGTGATATTTCTGGTCCTAGTTAACCCCAGCCTTATTTACTAAGGACAGTAATGTTGACTATATCATTCTCAAGAATTCTATGGAGAGTGAACTACTCAGTCTAGGTCAAGGGATGGATAGAAGTAGAGATCAAGAGCGATCAGTTTATTTGTATTTCCTCAATACCGTAGTAAGAATGATAAACAGATATACAATAGAAGGCATTCATCTGAATCAGGTTTACATTCTAGAAGATTGGCATGAGATGGTAGTAAGTCAGATACTGCCATATACCACTACATAGCATATAGAGCTAAGTGAGTTTTTAGCAAATGATCCACCAACTGACGTATAGGATGGCATTTCTATATGTAGAAGTATATGTAGTTCACTATTCCCTAGAAAAGAACGTAAAAAGAGATGAGAGGTAATTTAAATTTGTAAATAGTATACATTTAAGTAATTACATAGATGTATAGTAGTTATGACTTACCTTGTGTATGTAATTGACATGTATGTAAAAATGTTACGGTGCCATGAAATATGAGTTTTGATATGATATAATGAAATGATAATTGGTTGAATATCTATATAAATATGTTCCCTATTTAATGTGATTACGATAGATAGATATGAATGAGTTTCAATTGACTCAAGCTTAACAAAGTTAAGAACAAGAATCGGCCATTTTAGAGTGAAAATTGGACAAACAACATTATAAGAGAATGTTCAAAGAAAGCTATGTCCAGGTCATGTAACATCCTTACTTTCATACATCTTAGGGACCATTCAGTAGCATTTGGAACCACTTACAAGACCTTGGAAGTCCATTAGCCAAATTTGGAATTTTACTCTTTCTCGGGTTACTGTTTATATGGTATTCTAGATTACGCAATGAACTTCGAACAATCATAATTAATTCTACAAAAATTGAAATTAAGTGGTTCAAAAAGCTACGTGAAGATAACATCTTTAACTTTAAGGGAAAAACTAATTTCTAGACTAAATGATTGGCCAATTAATACAGTTTATTCGTTAAAGTTTACTGTTTATTTGGTCAAAAACTCTGGAAACAGATTCTAGTCCCTTACTTTAGAAATTCATTTCTCTTTGTACAGACATTGAATTAAGGCATTCTTAGTGTCAAAATGAAGCTTGGCATGTCAACTAAATGTATGTAAAAGTTCATACATTTATTCCACCATTTACTATTTTTCATTATATCATGACCTTAACCACCTACACTGGTCATACAGCAACATTACACTTAACATATATACTATCCAATCCCTAGCTTTTCTTCATGCTTCATCATCCTCTTTCATCATTCATAAACCCGTCGGATTGGGATTATATGGAAAGGGATGAGATTTCTGGTGAAATCTCAGTAGCAAATGGTACTAAACAATGCATGCATTAATGTAAATACTTGTGCTTGCTTGTGAAAGTGTTAACATTGTGTAATGTGTATGCTTCCATATAACATATGAAATAAAATTGGCTAAAGTATTCATAGAAATAGAGCTTCATACATAAGCACATATGCAACACAATTCAACCAAGCCATAGCACAGTCAAGCATAACATCCAATGCATACAAGTTTAGGATAAGTTCACTACCTCATATACTTGATTTCTTTCACTTTACCTTGCTTCTTTCTTCTCACTTCTCTTGGATATGTGGCTGCCTCTTTTTGAGCATATCAATCAATCCCTAACATCACATAACCATTCATCCAACATCTAATTTCCTTGAGCATTAAACTCACTTTAACTAACATAACTTCCTCTTGAACATTAAGCTCACTTATTTTCCTTAATCTTAACTACTGGACTTGGCCTTTGAATCAATTAATATCTTGACTTTACCCTACACAACTTCATCTTTTGAATCCATCTATGAGCTTGGAATAATGAAATTCTAGCTCCTTCATGGCCTGCTATATAGAACTAAACATATGCATACAATTCTTTCAAAAAATCTCATTTTGATTCTAATGCTTCCCATACTTGTTTCTCTACTTTATCCCACAAAATTTTTCATTTTAAAATCATTGGAAGCATCAAAATCATGAAATTTCAATCACTGTTTATGCTAGTGAACAGTAACCGTGAAGAATTTCAAAAACTATAACCTTGAGATTTTAATGTTTCCAAGGTTCAAAATCTTTCCAATCCTACACAAAATCATTATATAAATTCAATGGAAGCATTAAATCATTGAAATTCCATTTCCTTCCCTCATGAACAGTGCAGACCAAATAGGTTCATCCATGGCAAAGTCAAGAATATCAACTTGATTCAACAACCAATCACTTAACTAGCTTGTTTAAGCTCCAATCATATGTCTCTAACTTTAATTTCTTCCTTCCCCTTTCACTTAAGGTATTTGGACAGCACCACCCCTTAGAGAAAACTCAACTTTTTCCCCATGAAAAGCCTAAGTTCAAGCTCCCAAATCAAAGGAAAATAAGCTAGGATAGATTGCTTACCTTTAATCTCTAACTTGCTTGAACTTTGGTACCTTAAAGTAGGGAAAGAGAAACCCTTTAATGAATACTTAGCCAAGTTCATACACATGAACAATAAGAGTTTAATGACTGATAAGTTTGTTTGCATATTGAATTATGTGTTACAAAGAAAGGGTTTTTCTTAGTTAGTTGTAGAAGTTCAACAAAGTGGTAGATGTATACAAGTTAGAAAATGAAGTTTATGATGTATAAAGAGAGAGAAGGTGGCCATAGTTTCAAAGATAAAGTGACTCCCTGATAACTGTCATTTTCATTATCAAACAAAACTAAACTAACCAATGGTAAAATAGAGGCTAACCTAGGTCAATTCACAAGGAGCCTAAATGGATGTAGAAGTTTCTAATTAATCTAATGAGCAACAAATTAACAAGTTAAAGAGATTGTGTTTGATGAGTTTTAATCTGACTACTGAAAGTAAAACCTATGCTATTGTTTATGCTTTTAAGTATTTATGCTAATGAGATGAATGAATGACAAGTGTGTTCCTTTGGAGATTACCTTATCTTCATTATCCACATAATATGAGAAGTAAATCAGCTAAATTAGAATATGTTTGCTAACAACTTGCCAGCTAAATCTCAAACAAAGATACAACTCGTAGACATTAAAAGAGATTATGAATCATTTAACTTAAAGATAGCAGAATATGAATTAAACAGATACAACTGTACTATATTATAGAATCACTTCAATTAATCACAATTATGCTCAACTTTATCACATATGAGAATCAATCAAAGGTCAGTTATGCAGAAATAAGAAATCTAACTCGGTTCCCTACTTCTTTGTCATCTACTACTCTAATTGTATCAGTAATTACAGAGCTAACTACATCAACTCGATACATTTAACTCTGAATTAAAAACACAATGAACTCCCTGTTTAGCTCAAGGATTCTAGTTTAGCCTCATCTCTAAGAGAGCACAATAGTTTAGCCTTACATTACCATCTAAACTTTAGCAGCAATAGAAAACACAGTAGCCTGATTTTTCCCTATCGGTATAATACTAATAGTAGAAAGAGGCTTGTAAAGGATTATGACGAAGATCAGAAGAAATAATAAAGGTTAGATGATTCTTTAAGGAAGAGAAGGACTAAAATGAAAAGTAGAGAAGTTTAAAGGTAAAAAGTGAAAGTATAAACAAAAGTTAGGCCCTTAAGTGTAATTTTCAAAAGTTAAGGGACTTAAATGCAAATAGCTAAAAGTTCAAGGGCCAAAGTACAATTATTCAAAAGTTCAGGGACCTAAACGTAAATATGGAAAAGTTAAGCCAAAACAGGCAAAAAATACCCAGAATCATATCAGATCCAAATTTTATCAGTAGAATTTTGATTTGAGGTCCCGATTAATTGATATAAATTTATGAAGTCAGAAGAATTATTACAGTATTTTTTAGACATCAAAATTAGATGAAACTTTATCAAAAATTCCTATATTTAATGTAAGAATTTATAAAATTGACAGAGTTAGAAAAATAATCCTGTAGAAGCCTTACGGGATTTTACGGTGAAATAAAATACCTAATAAATAGGATCGGGTGAGATTTATTGGGATTTGTGCCATAAAGGTAATGAAGGCAATGAGCCCATATCAAGGCCCAAATGGCACCATCATTAGCCTATTAGTGAGACAGCTATGTGGGCCAGAGTCTAGAGCAGTCCAGGGAAAGTGCAAAATTACGAAAATACCCCTGGATGCGCATAACGTACCAGTGACGGGTAAAAGGTCTTCTGCAGCAAACCGTGAGCCATGGAACCTTGGGGAAACTCTTGCAAAATGAAAACTCAAGCTAAGACAAAGAAGATTCAAGGTTCCAAAGTTCAAGCAAGCTAGAGATTAAAGGTAAGCAATCTCTCATAGCTTATTTTCTTTTGATTTGGGAGCTTGAACTTAGGGTTTTCATGGGAGAAAAGTTGAGTTTTCTCTAAGGGGAGGTGCTGCCCAAAGACCTTCGATGAAAGGGAAAAGAAGAAATTAAAGTTAGAAACATATAATTGAAGCTTAAACAAGCTAGTTAAGTGATTGGTTGTTGAATCAAATTGATATTCTTGACTTTGCCATGGTGTGCCCTGTTCATGAGGGAATGAAATGGAATTTTAATGATTTAATGCTTCCATTGAGTTTATATGATGATTTTGTGTAGGATTGGAAAGGTTTTGAACCTTGGAAACATTAAAATCTCAAGGTTGTAGTCTTTGAGATTCCGTATGGTTACTATTTGTCATATCCTAAATTTTCCCTATCTGTATAGTACTGATAGTGGAAAGAGGCTTAGAAAGGATTATGATGAAGATTAGACGAGATAATAAAGGTTAGATAAGTCTTAAAGAAAGAGAAGGACCTAAACGCAAATTAGAAAAGGTTAAAGGCCAAAAGTTAAAGTAGAAATAAATACTGGGCCAAAAGTGGTAATTTCTAAAAGTTTAGGGACCTAAATGTAATTAAGCAACAAGTCAGGGACATAAATGTAATTATGGAAAAATTCAGCCAGAAAAGGGTTAGAATTTCCTGTAAGTATTTCAATCCCATATTCCATCAGTAAATAGAGGATGTTACGCTGGTTAATCTAGCATGATATAGAAATTTTTTTAGGGCACTAGACAGCAGAAAATTATCTGATAGTCTAAAAGTTATCTGAATTTTTATCAAATTCTATGAACATCATATATAAGTGATGGAATTATAGGAAAGTGTGCCCTACAGTGTCAGATGTCTTGGATTTGACAGAACTCTAGAAGAAGTTCTGTATAAAAAGTTATTCACATATTAGTGAATTTTGACGGGAGTTTGATAACACCCGTGATCCGATAATGGAACTTATCGGTATGTAAGCCTGGATAGAATGAGATTAGATAACCTCATATATAGGTCCATGTTGATGCCAAGAAGGGCCCAAAACCCAGGGTACCAGTCTATCAGTAGAAGGGGCCAGTGTCCAGAAAAAGTGTGAAATTACGAAAATGCCCCTGGATGCACAGATTGTACCAGAGATGGATGAAGGGCATTTTGGTCACCTGGGATAGGCTAAAAACGTGGCACATGGTATAAATATAATTAGTTGAGCCCAGATACACCTTGAGACAGTATAAAGAGGGGTAAAATGATGATTATGCCCTTAGGGTCAATATAGTGTAAGAAAGAACACCAAGGGTATTTTGGTTATTTTCCAAGGAATGGATGGCAGATAAATACTCAGTATAACCATGTCAAGGGTATGAGAAGCCTAGACATTGATTTCCAGGACAGAATACATATCCTAGTATATTATAGAAAAATTTAGAATAGAAAACAGTTCGGTTGTTGTGAAACTGCTCCGATCGGTACCGAATTGGACTAGAATTTTTCTAGAAGCTTCCTGGCATGGTGAGCACGCGACATAACCCCTTGAGGTGTCCCTTGAGCTGTCCCACATGATGTCATAATTATTCTTTTATGAAAAAATAAAATCCAAGATTAAATATGAGCCTTTTGATCAACTAGTAACCAGATCAATCTTGGCCATTGATTTTTCTTGGATTTTGGCTATAAATAACCCTCCATTCTTCAGCCAAACCATAAGCTCATGGACCCTTGGGGAAACTCTTGCAAAATGAAAACTCAAGCCAAGACAAAGAAGATTCAAGGTTCCAAAGTTCAAGCAAGCTAGAGATTAAAGGTAAGCAATCTCTCCTAACTTATTTTCCTTTGATTTGGGAGCTTGAACTTAGGGTTTTCATGGGAGAAAAGTTGAGTTTTCTCTAAGGGGAGGTGCTGCCCAAAGACCTTAAAGGAAAGGGGAAAGAAGAAATTAAAGTTAGAACCATATGATTGAAGCTTAAACAAGCTAGTTAAGTGGTTGGTTGTTGAATCAAATTGATATTCTTGACTTTGCCATGGTGTGCCCTATTTGGTCTGCACTGTTCATGAGGGAAGGAAATTGAATTTCAATGATTTAATGCTTCCATTGAGTTTGTATGATGATTTTGTGTAGGATTAGAAAGGTTTTGAACCTTAGAAACGTTAAAATCTCAAGGTTGTAGTCTTTAAGATTCCTTACGGTTACTGTTCACTCACATGAACAGTGATTGGAATTTCATAATTTTGATGGTTCCAATGGTTTTAAAATGAAAGGTTGTGTGGGGTAAAGTGGAGAAACAAGTATGGGAAGCATTATAATCAAAATGAGAATTTTTGAAAGAATTGTATGCTTATGTTCAGTTCTATACAGCAGGCCATAAAGGAGCTGGAATTTCAGGATTCTAAGCTCATAAATGGATTCATAAGATGAAATTTTGTAGGGTAAAGTCAAGACATCAATTGGTTCAAGAGCCAAGTGGATTAGTGAAAATTAGATAAAGTTATGACAATAAAGAGTGTAACAAAGTTAGTCTTGAACATGGTTGGAGTTCATGAGTCCTAATGAGTTATGTGATGAATATGAATGTGTTTAGGACCATGAAACATCCAAGAAGATGTTGGGAAGTAATGGACATAAAGGCTTCATGATTGGAAAGCTAGGGAGCAAGGGCTAAAGGTCAAGAGAAAAGCTTAAGTGCAAGGTAGTGAACTTACCTCTTTATGTGCTTGATATGGTATGCTTATGTGTTGACATGTATATATTATTTGAATGATGTTATGACATGATAAATGATGTTGAATGTATTATGAATAACATGTTTCCATGGCCATGCACTTTATGTAAAAGTATATAGCACGATGGCATGTCACTAATCAAAGAAAGTTAATGAAATTACATATCATGCATTAGCATCCATCTTGCATATTTAAGTGGTAATGTTTGCTACTGAGATTCCCTAGAATCTCAATATCCCATAACCAACCAATTTAGGTCAAGCATGATGGATAATGTATGCATAGAGAAGAGTTAAAGCATGGAAAAAGAAAAGTGAAGTATTTAAGATGTTAGCATATGCTATGCACTTTCCATGTATGTCAAAGCCATGTAAAGTATCTATTTATGTGATGAGATTGTATGAAACAATTATTGTATAACCCCATGATGTATATAAATTCAGAAAAAGCAAAAGAGATGATTTATGTATGCTGGATCCATTATGGAAAGTGAAAGAGAGGAAACTGAAATGGTAAAAAACTAGGTCCTGAAGCAGTTTTGTTGTGGCTTCAGTCTGACCTAGCAAATGAAGGAATTATTTCAAGAAATTTTATGAGCATGTAGTACACATCCAGACCTTTAAGTACATAGGTAGAACGTTTTATTTGGATGTGTATATCAAGAGAAATGAATTTTCCAAATAAGGGACCAAAAACTGTTTCTAGAGTTTTTGACCAAATGAGCAGTAAATTTCAACGAATAAACTGTATCAATTGGATAATCATTTGGTCTAGAAATTATTTTTTCCTTAAATTTCAAGATGTTATCTTCATGTAGCTTTTTGAACCACTTCATTTTGAGTTTTCTAGAATTAATTATGATTTTTCAAAGTTCATTGCGTAATCTGGAATACCATATGAACAGTAACCTGAGAAAGAGTAAAATTCCAGATTTGGCTAATGGACTTCCAAGGTCTTGTAAGTGGTTCTAAATGCTACTGAATGATCCCTAAGACGTATAAAAATAAGGATGTTACACTGTTCACTCACATGAACAGTGATTGGAATTTCATGATTTTGATGGTTCCAATAGTTTTAAAATGAAAAGTTGTGTGGGGTAAAGTGGAGAAACAAGTATGGGAAGCATTAGAATGAAAATGAGAATTTTTGAAAGAATTGTATGCTTATGTTCAGTTCTGTACAGCACACCATGAAGGAGCTGGAATTTCATGATTTTAAGTTCATAAATGGATTCAAAATATGAAATTGTATAGGGTAAAGTCAAGACATCAATTGGTTCAAGAAGCAAGTGGATTAGTGAAGATTATAGAATGTTATGACAATAAAGAGTGTAATAAAGTTAGTCTTGAACATGGTTGGAGTTCATGAGTCCTAATGAATTATGTGATGAATATGAATGTGTTTAGGACCATGAAACATCCAAGAACATGTTGGGAAGTGATTGACATAAAGACTTTATGGTTGGGAAGCTAGGGAGCAAGTGCAAAAGATCAAGAGGAAAGCTTAAGTGCAAGGTAGTAAACTTACCTCTTTATGTGCTTGATGTGGTATGCTTATGTGTTGAGATGTATATGATATTTGAATGATGTTGTGACATGATAAATGATGTTGAAAGTATTATGAATAACATGTTTCCATGGCCATGCACTACTATGTAAGAGTATATAGCATGATGGCATGTCACTAATCAAAGAAAGTTTAATGAACTTACATATCATGCATTAGCATCCATCTTGCATATTTAAGTGGTAATGTTTGCTACTGAGATTCCCTAAAATCTCACTCTCCCATAACCAACCATTTTAGGTCAAGCATGATGGATAATGTATTCATGGAGAAGAGCTAAAGCATGGAAGAAGAAAAGTGAAGTATTTAAGATGTTAGCATATGCTATGCACTTCCCATGTATGTCAAAGCCACGTAAAGTATCTATTTATGTGATGAGATTTTATGAAACAATTATTGTATAACCCCATGATGTATTTGAATTCATACAAGGCAAAAGAGAAGATTCATGTATGCTAGAACAATTATTGAAAGTAAAAGAAAGGAAACTGAAATAATAAAAACGTAGGTCCTGCAGTAATTCTGTTGTGGATTCAGTTTGACCTATCAAATGAAGGAATTATTTCATGAACTTTTATGAGCATGTAGTACACATCTAGATCTTTAATTTCATAGGTAGAACGTTTCATTTGGATGTGTATATGAAGAGAAATAAATTTCCAAAGTAAGGGACCAGAATTTGTTTTCAGAGTTTTTGACCAAATGAACAGTAAACTTCAACGAATAAACTGTATCAATTGGCTAATCATTTGGTCTGGAAATTATTTTTCCCTTAAATTTTCAGATGTTATCTTCACGTATGTTTTTGAACCACTTCATTTTGAGTTTTCTATAATTAATTATGATTTTTTCAAATCGTTGTGTCATCTAGAATACCATATGAACAGTAACTCGAGAAAGAGTAAAAATCCAGATTTGGCTAATGGACTTCCAAGGTCTTATAAGTGGTTCTAAATGCTACTGAATGGTCCCTAAGACATATGAAAGTAAGGATGTTACAGTAGTCATGGTGAAAATGATAGAAGTAGATGAAGATGAAAACTAATCTTTCCTCTTGTTCTATTGTCTAGAACAGAGGAAAGTTGTAGTTCAAATAATGGAAATGGAGATGGAGTAGGAGATATGAAGAATGGTGTATGGAATGGTGTGCATATGGAATGTAATGTGATCAGCAAATGAAGAGTCAAGTGTGCGTGTCAACTCCTGAAATTGTGTGTGACTTCCCTAGTATGGAACTAGAGTGTGGTATATATAGGTGTGGAAGGATGTGAAGGGCAGCTGAAATGGCGTGAGAGCATGTGTGCAATATGAGGTAACAAAATGAGTTAAGACATGTGGATAGTACATGATCTATAATTAACAAGAGAGGTGATAGAGCTAAATTGGACTCAGCACATGACTAATTCTGTTACAGCATATGAGTGGTTTGCATTTGATTCCTTTCACCATATGACTAATTATGTGCAATGCCATTTCACATGCAATGCAATTTCATCCCTTTCTCTATGCAGCACATGACTTATCTGCATTTCATTCAGCTATAGCACGTGCAACTTGATACATTTCCTCGTGATTTCTGTTGGCATCTTCTCCAGCACATGCTTACATATCCAGTTGTCAATTGCTCTAACATGCTAATTGGTCACTGCAATGTGGAAATTTAATAGATTATTTATCCAATTAATCACTAAAATCAAATCAATTAATTTCCACTTACTCTATTTTGATTTTATAAATTAATTGCTTATCATATTAGTAAATGGGGATAAAATCAATTATAAAGTTCACTTTAAACACACTAAAAATCACTATAAATATTAGTTTATCAACTACCCCACACTTAGCTTTTACAATCCGAGCAAAATTATAGATCAAAATTGAAATTTAAACACACAAGTTCAGCATATTTGGCAAAACAAATTTAGCATGAGCACTTGTAGTCATCAATCTTTTCCCTTCAATTGGCAATAGTTCAAACTAATCTCATATCAATCAAAGAATCTAAATTATGCAATGAAATCATAGTAAGCAACTAGGTTGAGATTTCCTCACAAGGTATAGTGTTTTACTCTCTTATCAAGGTAATTTCACTCAACCATCTAGCTTAGGTTTCCCATAGGCTTGTAAACATCCTACATCTCAACCACTAACTGCTACAAGGATTGTGAATCAAAGGGTCTTTATTAGGGTTGTAATGTTAGAATGGAATTACATGTCAATGACTAATGAAATACTGCACATAATCTTAATTCTTCAATCTAATTCAACAGTTTTTTCATCATCTAAACTTGTAACTGCAGAAAGTATCACAAATGACCAAATATTTCCTTTCACTCAAGTTGAATATCACTTTTTTTCTGGTCTATCTTTTCTTCCTTTCTTTCTATTTTTCTTTTATGTACTTTTTCTTTTTGCTTTTCTTTTCTTTCACTATTGAAATAGATAGCAAATACATTTAAGTTAAAATATCCAACAAGTGATGCACTTTTCACATTTACTACAGCATAAAATATCATGTACATCATTCATTACTCAAGGATGAAATTTTCAAAGAAAGTGAAGGTCCAAAAGGGGTTAAGCAAATGATTTAATTTTTATGTGGCTATTGTTTGGGCAAAAGGGTTTTGAAAGAAATGCCCTTATCATATTCACAATTCCAAGAAGCTAATGTGATTTTGAATCAAGGATTGAGACAAGTTCTACAAAGTTACTAAACTAGATGATGTTACACAATGTAAATGAGTATCTGTTGGAGGCTCAAATTCCTTCCATCTGGCTACTCACCCTAATCAACTCACTATGACAAGATTGCATGAATATTAAACAGAATACATGAGATCAATCATTAAATATGCACAATTTCCAGTAGTAAATCAATGAAACAAGCAACTCATACTTCATCAATCTTGCCAATGTTCAAAAGTCTATGTTTAAAATTTAATTTTAAATCCATGACAGTAAGTTCCATTAGACCAAACAACAATAAGATGAAATAAGAGAATTTTTTAACAGAAGTTCAAGTATAATCGCGACAAAAAGGTCTTCAGGTTGTAACTGTTTTACACAGAGAAGAAATTTTTAGAAAACATGGAATATTAGTCGCGATGAACATGTACACTGGTCACAACTCATGATCACAGAGAGTAATCTGGACAAACACATAAGCATAGATCATGATTAAAACATCATAGAAAGGTAATAATTAGAAAGTAAGAATTACTTATGATGACAAACATGTTCATTGGTTGCGACTAATTTTCACAGACAAAAAACTCAATATTTTTGCACATATTAGTCACAACAATAACATCTAAAGGTTGCGACCATAATATAGAATCACAACAATTATCCGATTTTAATTACCCATTTCACAAACTACTCCCCCACACTTAATTTATGCATTGTCCTCAATGTGAAGAAGTAGTAAAACACGTGCAAAGGCTAAAGTAATGAAGAGGACAAAGCTGAATTTGAATCCAAGATGAACTTATTAATTTTTGTCTACCCCTTCTGGCTTGGTCTCCTCTCCCATACTTAATCACAAATATCAACTCAAGTATATAAGTAAAACAATGTAAACCAGACTATTGTAAGTGGGGAAATAAGGAAGGAGACAACCTGAGTATAATGGGGGTTTAAAGTTCTCCTTGTACAGCTTGAATAATTGGCCATTAACCTGAAATGCTGTACCATATGCTCTATCCTTTCTTGTTGGTATAGCCTTTATCCATCTTAAGAGATAATCCACAGCTAGCAGAATATATGCATATCCAAAAGATAGTAGGAATGGTATTATTGATATAACTGTTGCATTATCCACTTTTGTCCGTGCCATGCAATTATGTTGATGTTGTACCATATCCTTCAATTGTTGCAGTCCTAAAATGTCTAAAAATTACAATTTGAAGCTCTCATAAATAGGGTTAGAATGCAGTATATAATTATTGAATTGAGAACTCCCTAGCTCAGAGGTTCCAATTCCTTGTGTCTCAAAGTATGCTGCATAATCCTTGTCATACAGCTTTGTTAAATATACTACAAACATTCCTAGATATTGTTCATCACTTGAAACAGTGAGATTAGTTCCAATAGAAAAAATATTAGATGAAGATGAAGAAAAATCACCCATAGTAGTAAGCCAGCCATCAACTTTAGAATTAACACATAGTAGTAAGCCAGTCATAGTAGTAAGCATAGTAGTAAACCATTGGATGAAGAAAAAGAAGAGAAATTAGTGGAGGAGTTAGAAATGGAAGATTCTTTAACTTCATCATTTTCAAGTTCATGAACATTATCACACTCATTTCCAAGTGATGCACTAATCATGTTAAGTCCTAGAAGAGAATGATCCTGATGTGGGTGTCTATACATGTTAAATTGAATTATGTGCCTACCAAATTCTATTTTAATAATTCTATTTTTCATGCAAATCATGGTATTAGTTGTCTTCAAGAATGGCCTTCCTAGAATAATAATACTATCACCCAGAGATTTATTTAACATATCCAAAACATAAAAGTCCACAGGAAAAACAACTTCCTTAACTTGAACTAAAATGTCTTCTAAAATTTCCTTAGGATTTATAATTCTCTTATCAGCCAATTGAGCTAACACACTGGTTGGTTTGATTAGATTTACTCCTAAGGCATGATAAATCAAACTTGGCAAAGCATTGATAGAAGCATCTTAATCTAGCAATGCTTTAGGAATAGTTATCTTTCCAATTATACAAGGAAGAGAAAATGCACATAGATCTATACACTTCACTGGAAGTTGAGAGTTGAAGAGTGCATAAGCTTTAGGTCCCACTTGCACCAGTTCATTAGGTTTATGTCTTTCCTTGTGTGTGCAATTGTCCTTTAAACAATTTACATATTCTGACATTCTTTGAATTCTCTTCAGTGTAGGCACATTCAATTCAATCTTGTTGAAAGAATTAAGCACTTCCCTATCTTGCTCCTCTAAGTCTTTATTCTTGCTGCTCATGAATTACCTTGGGATAGGTAGTTCCTTCATATGCACCTTTTTCTCAGCTATACTAGAGGTTGTTTCTTACTGCTTGAATTTTGAATTTATTGCTAGTTATGTTTCATCAATTATGTCCACTCTAAGATTCCTTAAATCATAATCCATAGCTTCAGGTAGCGTAGTTTCCTTGCTGTTAAGCTATCTACAACCTTCTGCATCTGAGGTAGCATTGATTTGACTTTTTGTAACCTTTTCCTTCCCTAGTGGTTGTGCTTCTTTTGTATTTTCAGACTTCTCAATGCTACTATTGAAATTAGTGTCCACCTCACATTCCTCTTCACTGTTAACATCAGTAGCTTGTTCCTCAACTTGTTCTTCATCTATCAAACTTATGACATTCACAGATTTGGGGTCAACAACTGTGTTTGAAGGTATATCTCCACTGAGTCTTAACTGAACAACATTAATTGAATTGGCTAGCTGTGATACATAGCCATTCATGTTTGAAACTTTTGTTTCCTACTGTTCTATCTTATTATCCAAGGCAGCAAACCTGGGCTCTGTCATTGCTTGATTGTTCTCCACAGTAGATCTTAAGTCCTTGAAGTTAAATTAGAAGTTTGTGTTGATGGAGTTTATATTTGAATTCATCATATTAATGCTCTTTATTATCTCAGATATTCCATTATTCTTTACAGCAGAAGGTACTTCATAGCGCTAAAAGATTTAGCTACTTGCTTATAATTGTTGAATCTATTCTGCCTAAAATTCATGTCTCCACCTCTATCCCTCCATCTAAAATTAGGATGATCTCTCCATCCTTCATTATATGTGTTAGAGTATGGATTCCTTTATGGATATTGATTCTATTTGCCTTGATAGATAGCAGATACATGTTATATCCCTACTTTTCTTACCTGATGTAACTACACAATTTATATGAAATGGACATGAGATTATTGGAATAAACTGTATCAGATTGAGAAAGGAAAGAGAAGGATTATTGCCTAAGGAAAATGTAAGGACTTAAACGCAAAGTAGAAAAGGTTAAAGGCCAAAAGTTAAAGTAGAAACAAGATTTGGGCCAAAAGTGGTAATTTCTAAAAGTTTAGGGACCTAAATATAATTAAGCAAAAAGTTAAGGACCTAACTGTAATTATGGAAAAATTCAGCCAGAAAAGGCTTAGAACTGCCTGAAAGTATTCCAGTCCCACTTTTCATCAATAAATAGAGGAAGTTATGCCGGTTAATCTAGCATAATACATAAATTTTAATAGGGTTCGAGATAGTGGATATTTATCTGATAGTCTAAAAGTTATATGAAATTTTTTAGATCTCATGGAACTCAAGTATAAGTCGAAAAGTTACAAGAAGGTGTGCCCCATGAAAACAGATGTCATAAATCTGACAGAACCCCAGAAGGAGCTTTGTATAAAAAGTTATCTCCATATTAGTGAATTTTGATACGAGTTTGAGAACACCCATTATACGATTATGGAACTTAGCAGAAAGTAAGCCTAGATACAATAAGCTTATATGACCTCATATATAGGCCTATGATGATGCCAAGGAGGGCCCAAAACCCATGATACCAGTTCATCAGTAGAAGGGGCCAGTGTCTAAGAAAAGTGTGAAATTACGAAAATGCCCCTAGATTACTATATTGTACTAATAATGTATGGAGGGCATTTTGGCCATTCTGGATAGGCTAAAAACGTGGGATATAGTATAAATATGATTATTTATAGCTAGTATAGGCCCAGAGGTAGTACAAAGAGGGGTAAAATGACAATTATGTCCTTAGAGTTAATATAATGCAAGAAAGGACACCAAGGGTATTATGGTCATTTTTTAAGGGATGGATGGTAGATAAATACTCATTCTAACAATGTTAATGGTATGAGGAAACTAGACATTGGTTTCCAAGATAGAATACATATCCTAGAATATTATAAAAATTAGGAATAGAAAATAGTCTGGTTTTTGTAAATATGCTCAAATCGGTACCAAACTGGATTG
Source organism: Leucaena leucocephala (assembly GCA_037074615.1). Taxonomy (NCBI): domain Eukaryota; kingdom Viridiplantae; phylum Streptophyta; class Magnoliopsida; order Fabales; family Fabaceae; genus Leucaena; species Leucaena leucocephala. Next base: position 7,305,657 of record CM073527.1, read on the forward strand.
GAATTTTTCCTATCAGTATATTCTACTTTTTCCAGCCAAACATGACCCTAAATGATGTCATGCATGGCATCAAGTGAGAGTCTTCTAGGGCAAGCCAAGTTGAAGAATGAATATGGACCATTAAATCAAATAGTAACCAAATCAATTTTGGCCATCTATTTCAACCCAAGCTCATCTATAAATACCCCTATTCATATGGTTTTGGCATGCATGGTGAACCATAGGGAAACTCTTGCAAAATTTCCATTCAACTAAGAAAGAAGCACACAACTTGGAGCACAAAGCAAGGTAATCATCTCCCTTGATCTTGAGCTTTATTCTAGCAAGTTAGCTTATGGTTTTAAGGGGTTTTTATGCTATATTTCCCTTATGGTTACTGTTGGAAGTTCTGTTGGAAATCGTGCCCTAGGGGCCAATCATTGTCTTATGAACATTATTGATTTATGAATTTATTAATTGAGTTATCATATTATTTGCATGTTTACTATGATGATCATCCTCGGATAATTCATGATATTATCCTAAATGTCCCTGGTCGATCATCTATGCGGGAGCATAGATGAAATAAGACCAGTATGACTTTGAAGGTGTATAGAGATATAAATCAAAGTCATAAGCACATGTAAGAGTACAAGGTGCTGGACTGACCCGCTATGAGAGAACTGCATGGGTAACGTCATAAGCTTCTCTCATATACAAACCATGTCAATACGCCCTTTGACCTGAGATCATCATGGATTCCTACATGACAAAACGCTCAGCTTTGACCTAGTCAAAAGTCACTTTTGACCGAGTGATCATAAAGACTATGTTCGGCCTTAGTGGTTTTTCATGCGGAGGAATGTGAATGGTCAAGATGGAATTTGTCCCTCACATTCGTAGAGAGATATTACTGGGCCCCTCGATGAGTGAGTCTGAGAAATGTATGGTCATACTGTAATGGAAAGGTAGTTCCATTTCTATAGTCAGACTACTCAGGGATCGAGAAAGTAACGGTCAGGAATAGGAGGATGACATTATCCATGCCTCATCCATGACCAAAATATCGCGTGACAGAAGGGACATGATATGGTTGTATAAAAGGTTACATCGTTTATCGATCCTCATATGATTTGGGTAGTCGTTATGTCTTGCTAGAGACCGCTTGCGACTTGTGGGCTAGTATAGCAAATGGCCCACTGCCAACTTCATATGGGCCTACAGGGTCGCACACAAAATAGCCCAACACGAGCTATGATGTCCAGATTCATTGAATCTAAGACATGTCCAGATTCAATGAATGATCCAGGATAGATGTATATATATTTATTTATATTTATATTCGTATATATATATAAATTCGTATATATACATTATATGTATATATGAGATTTAATTTATAAGGATAAATTAAATCTCTATCACGTTTGAAATTCAAAATTCAAATTGATAGGATATCTCATATAAGAGATATTTATAAGATTTAATTTATAAGGATAAATTAAATCTCTATCATGTTTGAAATTCGAAATTCAAATTGATAGGATATCTCATATAAGAGATATTTATAAGATTTAATTTATAAGGATAAATTAAATCTCTATCACGTTTGAAATTCAAAATTCAAATTGATAGGATATCTCAAATTTGATTTATGAGAATAAATCAAAAATAGTTCAGTCTCATCTTTATTTAAAATTAAATAAATGGGTAATTAAATCTGTGGGACGGATTTGATATTATTTATTTAATTAGTTTCTTATAAAATTATACAATATATGATATTGTATTAGTTTTGGAATTAATATAAGATTAACTCCAAAATCCAATTTGGTTGATAGAGAAAAACGCATAGCATCCTATATATCTGATTTTAGGAGCTGCGTTTTGCACAGAGAAACATATAGAACATAGAAATGCCGAAGGGGACTCTACAAAAGGTTTGCAGATAAGAAACTGCCGAAATAGAGACGGAGAGGACGAACTCTTGAGAAAGCCCTGGAGGGACAAGAGACGCTAGCACGTCATTCGTGGTTGGAACGCTGTTCGTGTGGATACCAGTAGAGGAAGCTGACCTGAGTCGTCGACTTCTTGTGATCAGAAAGGGAGCACGAGCCGCAGAGAGAAGCTGTGAATGTCGTGACTGAAAGCTGTGGAAGTCGCTGAGGCACACTAAGGGTAATACTTCTTCCCACTTGATTTAAACACATACGGTAGATCCTGGCAAGGAATGGAAAAATTTTTAAATTAATTTCCACTGCGTGTCTTCCAATTCCTTACAAGTTCTGCCCATATATGGTTAAAATATGAATTTTATGTTATGGATAGTTTAGACAAGTTTAAACAAGCAAGAATCAAGTGGTATATGGTTGGGAATCCAAGTACGTTTGGAATTAGGGTTTTCTGTTCTTACTGTCACTATATGTGGCATTGTTCATATGGTGAAATTTCATAATTTTGATGCTTCCAATAAGTTTAAACTAGAAAATTGTGTGGGGATAAAGTAGGAGAACAAGTATTGGAAGCATTGGAATAAAAATGTGAATTTTTGGAAAAAGGAGAGCTCACTTCGGTTTGGTATTGTAGCATGTGAGATGTTTTGATTTTGAAAATTCTAGTTTCATATTTGGATTCTGCATGAAATATTATGTGGAAATGAACTATGAGAATTTATTTTGGAAAGGTGGAAGTATGAAACATAAAATAGAGAAAGAAAGGAAGTTAGTGAAAACCTAGTCTTAGATTTGTGTTCAAGTTGAGTTGTAATTTGATATTGCTTTGTAATGGCTAGGTTTTGACATTTGTAAAGGAAGGAAAGCATCTCAAGAAGACCTTGACAAGAATAGATAAGAGATCTCAAGAATACCTAACTACAGTTTCATGTACAATAGACAAAATGTGCTATGGCTTGATTGAATTGTGTTGCCTATGTACTCATGTATGAAGCTCTTCTTATATGTTTACTTTGGCCAATTGTATTTCATATGCAACATGGAAGCATGCACATGACACAATAGTAACACTTTCTCAAGCAAGCATAAGTAGTTACATTAATGCATGCATTGTTTAGTACCATTTGCTACTGAGATTTACCCCAAAATCTCATCCCTATCCCACAGGTTTATGAATGATGAAAGAGGATGATGAAGCATGAAGAAAAGCTAGGGATTGGATAGTACATATGTTATGTGAATGTGTAATGTTGTTGTATGACTAATGTAAGCAGTGATGGTCATGAAGTAATGAAAAATAGTAAATGATGGAATAAATGTATACAATTTTACAAACATTTATATGAAATTCCAAGCTTCGTTTTGACACCAAGAATGCTTTATTTGGATGTCTGTACAAAGAGAACTGATTTTCCAAAGTAAGGGACCAGAATATGTTTCTAGGATTTTGACCAAATGAACAGTAAACTTTGTGAATAAACTGTATTAACTGGCTAATCATTTGGTCTAGAAATTATTTTTTCCTTAAATTTCAAGAGGTTATATTCACGTAGCTTTTTGAACCACTTCATTTTGAGTTTTCTAGAATTAGTTATGATTTTTCGAAGTTCGTTGCGTAATCTAGAATACCATATGAATAGTAACCCGAGAAAGAGTAAAATTTCAGATTTAGCTAATAAATTTCCAAGGTCTTGTAAGTGGTTCTAAAAGCTACTGAATGGTCCTTAAGACGTATGAAAATAAGAATGTTTCATCAAACCATAGGAGTTTCCCCTTAGCTCTCTCTTGAGCACAATTTTTTGAAGGAATAGGGCTATTTATAGCCATATTTTGGCCACCTTGAGACCACATTATTCCTCCTTTTCTTAATTATGACAATGGCTTTATCTTGAATTTGATTGGTTATTTTTGAATTAGTTAACCTTAATCATAATTATTTTAATTATTATATTATTTTAATATAATTTAGCATATGGAATAACCCTTTCCTCTTGTATTTGGTGCCATGTGGATTTAGTGTAGGTCCCACAAGATATCTCACAAGCCACTTTGTATATTATGAAATTTCCTTGAAGTTTGCTTTCTTTGTTTTTTTATATAAAATAGTATAAAAATTGTAGTTGGCTTCTATACAATCTCTTATCATTTTGGGCCTTCATGTGATGCCATTATGGGCCTAAATTGGGTCTAACTCAATATTTGGCACATATCCTATCATATCCTAATTTTTAAGCCTTTAAGCTTAATATGTAGCTTAAAAGAGGTAGGCTACCAGGCCCTATTGAGCAGAAGTCCTAGAAGTATACATATGATGTTCAAGGACAAATTGTAAATAGTGAAAGTCCCTAGGGGTATAATGGTCATTTTGAAGAAAGAGAGGGACTAAACTGAAAAGTCTAACAGTCCTAAAGCCAAAAAATGAAAGTAGATACAAGTTATGGGCCATTAAGTGTAATTATGAAAAGTTGAGGGACTAAAGTGTAATTTTTAAAAGTTTCCAAGGGTAAAATTATAATTATAGAAAGTTTAGGAAGAAAAGGATTAGAATTGCCTAGAAGCATTTCAGTCCCAAAATTCATTAGTAGATAGAGAGAGTTATGCTGGTTAAACTAGCATGATACAGAAATTTTATTAGAGTTCCAGATAGCCAATATTTATCTGATAATCTGAAAGTTATTTGAAATTTTATCAGATTCTATGGACCTCAGATATAAGTGAAAGGTTATAGGAAGGTGTGCCCTATGACACCAGATGTAATGGATCTGACAAAATCTCAAAAGGAGATATATAGAAAAAGTTATTCTCATATTAGTGAATTTTGACGAGAGTTTAAGAATGCCCGCGATCTGATTATAAAATCTAGCAGCAAGTGAGCTTGGATAGAATGAGCTCAGATAATGTCACAGAGAGGCTCATGATGATGCTAAGTGAGGCCCAAACTAATGATATCAGTTCATCGGTTAAAGGGGCTAGTATCTAGAAAAAGTGCAAAATGACGAAAATACCTGTGTGTTGTAAAATAATTAAATAATGAGTAAAGGGTATTTTGGTCATTTGATTAAGGTTTAATAGTCATGGAAGGTTATCTGGATAGTTGATGAAGGTCAAAAAATACTCTAGCAAAGTATGAAAAGGCAATAATGACCCTATAATTATTCAAGGAAATAAAGAGTAACTAAGGGCATTTTGGTAATTTGCTAAGGGATGTTTCTTGGGAATTGAGCCACCTGAGTGCTTGAGCTTGATTAGAGGCCAAGATAGCATTCAAAGGGTTCAAAAATTTGGCCCAATCATTATGCTAGGTTTAAGTGGCATTAAAGTAATAGTTTAATACTTTTTCATAAAGTTACCCGGTTAAAGATATAACTGGGAAAAGTGATCAAATAGAGCTTTATACTTATCCAAAACTATGAGATGGCATAAAGGTATCCTCATGGGACCCACAAGGTACCATATGGCATGAGTCTAGGGAAAGAAGAAAAACCTAAGGACACATGGCACAATCTCAGCCACTCATTCAAGGAAAAGACTCTTGACTTCTCTCGAAGCATTGAGTCAGCTAGTGAGGTGTCCATTGATGATGTCACTTTTGATGACTCATTGAGGATGATGATGTCATCGTGATGATGCAAGCAAGGCTTCTTGAGGAAGCTAAGCGATCTGAGCTGTTCATCATAATTCGATATTGACCATCTATTCCACCTCCACTCAACTATAAATACCCCACCATTTCCATTCTACTTCACGGCAAGCGAGAGGCAAGGAAGAGAAAAAAGGGAGAAAAATAGAAAGAGAGAAAGAAATAAAGGAAGAGAAAAAGGAGGAGTTCTGGTAGAGTTAGGAGTAATCCAAGGAGTTTAGGGACTTGGCAAGCTTAGGAATAAGGTAAGTAATTTATTCTAGTCCCTGCTCTAATAAATTAGAAGATTGTTCTTATAAAGTTAATAGTTAGAGTAAAGAAATATCTCTCTTGATAAGGTTAGCCCTGGATAGAAAGAAAGTTATAGGAGTGTAAGATTAAGGGTATTACCTTAATTAAGCATGAGATAAGTAGAGCTATATTGGATAGAGTAATAATAAAGATATTATTATGCTATGTATAGGCTCTGACCTATGTAAAGAAGGAACCTCAGAGTAAAGGCTAAGGACTAAGGGAAGGCTACATGTCAGGTAGTAAACTTATCCTAAACTTGTATGCATTGAACGTTATGCTTGGTTGTGTTATGGCTTTATTGAATTATGTTACAGATTTACTTATGTTTGAAGCTCTGTTTCTATGATTACTTTGGCTAATTGTATTTCATATGTAACATGGAAGCATGCACATTACACAATGCTAACACTTTCACAAGCAAGCACCAGTATTTACATTAATACATGCATTGTTTAGTACCGTTTGCTACTGAGATTTACCCATAAATCTCATCCCCTTCCATGTAATCCCAATTCTACAGGTTTGTTAATGACGAAAGAGGATTGAAGAAGTATGGAGAGAAGCTAGGGATTGGATAGTACAAATGTTATGTAAACTTGGGACCAAAATGTTGGAATCAGGGAAAAACGCTGGATGAACAGTAAAATTAGAGCATTGGCCAATGTTGACCTGGTCAAGGAGTGGTCGAAGAGTTACTTTTCCCTGAAACATCATTAAGTTAGCTTCATGTACCAATTTGAACCACTTCATTTCAATTTTTCTAGATTTTGTTATGATTTTTCAAAGTCAGATCACTCCTATGAAATTTATACAATGAATAGTACTCAGTAGAGTAAAATTCTAGATTATGTAATTTGACTTCAATGACTTTAAAAGTGGTTCCATATGCTTCCATTTGGTCCCTCAGATGTAAGAAAAGAAGGATGTTTCACATCCCAATGCATTTCCTTTACCGAGTATCCTAAATCACCCTAATTGTTGAGATAAATTCTATAAAATTCCTTTAATGGTTTTGACATTTTTAAAAATTTATTCTACTATAAAATAGATTTCTTGCAAAGTCTCATAATTTTCTAAAACCAGAAGTCATGATAAAAATTCTATCTATTTTCTTTAAATCCTTTAGCATTATCCGATTTCATCTTAAATTTTATAATTAATTCTATAGGACTCCTTTTTTACTTATGTTAGTTTAATAAATCCTTATAATAATTATAAGCATTTATTGTAAAAAAAATTGATTCTAAGGTTCAGAAGAAACTATACTAATTTTTATACTTTAAAAATTAATATAAATTTATCGGGGTCCTTAAATCAGAATTCGAAGAGATATGCTAGTGTAACGTCCTAAATTTTCCCTATTTATATAAGACTGATAGAGAAAAGAGGTTATGAAGGGACTGGGATGGTAATCAGAAGAAAAGAAAATGATTAGATAAGTTTTAACACAAAGAAAGAGAGAAGGTATAAAATTGTAAAGCCAAAGGGGCTAAATTGTAATTAATAAAAATTCCAAGGGCATAAAGGTCATTTTAAAAAAGAAAGAGACTAAAGTGAAAATTTTAAAAGTTCCATGGTGCAAAATGGAAGTAGACACAAGTTATAGGCCATTAAGTGTAATTATGAAAAGTTGAGGGACTAAAGTGCAATTTTTAAGAGTTCAGGGGCGAAATGGTAATTATAAAAAGTTCAGCTAGAAAATGTCTAAAGTGATAAACTTTGCTTTAAGGTCCCAATAAATTGATATTAATTTTACTAGTAAATAGATAATAAAAATTGGGTTAAGCATATCTCTCATAATTTTGATTTAAGGTCCCGATAAATTAACATTAATTTTTAAAGTTTGAAAATTATTATAGTATCTTCTAGATCTCAGAATTAGATAATTTTTTTAGTAAATTCTTATAATTAATATAAGAATTTATGAAACTAAAAAAAGTCAAAAAGGAGTCATATAGAGTTAATTAGATAAGTTAAGGTGAAAAAGGACATAGATAAAGAAATTAAAGAAAATATATGAATTTTTATCAGGACTTCTTAGTCTCAAAAAATTGAGTTTGGAAAAAAATTACTTTATAGTATAATGAATTTCTAAAAATTTTAGGACCCATAAAAGAAATTTATAGAATTTATCTAAAAAAAGAGTGATTTAGTATACTCAGTAAAAAAATACCTTAGGATGTGTGCCAAATAATGGGTTGGATCAATTCAAGCCCAATATGGCATCAAAATGGAATCCCAAATAGCCCAAGGGATTGTCTTAGAGCACAAGTTGAATTTAGGATATTTTATAAATTTTTAAAATAAAACAATTCAAGAAAATCCTAAAAAAATGCAAGGTGATATTTAGATGTCCTTGTGGGACCGACACATCCACCACATGGCACTAAGAGCTTGAAGGAAGCATTATCCCATGTGCTAATATATATTAAAATAATTTAAGAATTAAGTTAATGGTAATTAAGGAATTAAGTAACCAATAAGATTCAAGATTAAGGCATTAGTTGAAGGAGGGGTAGATTAGTCCAAGGAGCTTGAAACTTCACTATAAATACACTCTTCCTCCTTCACAATTTCGTGCACCTAGAGGACCCTTGGGAAAACCATACAAAAATGAAGAGAGAACTCAAAATAAGATCAAGGAGAAGACACCTAAGCAAGAACCTAAGGTAAGTAATCATTCCTAGTTTATTTCTAAGTGTTTTGGAAGGATAAAACCTAGGTTTTAAGGAAGAAAAGTGGGATATTACCTATGATATGATGATGTCCAGAAATGTATATTAAAGAAGGAAGAAGAAAATTAAGTTAGAACTGAGTAGATGACACTTAGATAAAATAGTTTGGATGGTTGGCTATTGAATTTAATTGATATTCTTGACTTTACATTTTCTTGATAATTTTTAGTGTAGAGCATAACTGAAAGGAGGAGTTTGAATTTCAATAATATAGTGCTTCCATTGAATTTAAATTTTGATTTTGTGTAGGATTAGATTGGTTTGGAATATTAGAAGCATTGGGAATAAAAGTAAATTTTGAAGTCTTCTCTGTTACTGTTCCATGTATGAATAACAATTTGAATTTCATAATTTTGATGCTTCTAGTGGTTTTAAATTGAAAACTTGGTTGGTTAAAGTATAGGAACAAGTATTGGAAGCATTGGAAATAAAATGAGAATTTTTTAAAGAATTATATGCTTCTTTTTAGTTTTGTCTAGATTTGATGAAGGAGTTAGAATTTCATAATTTTAACCTTATAAATGGATTCAGAAGGCCAAATTATGTAGGGTAAAATCAAGACATCAATTAATTCAAAGGCTAAACCAAGTCATAAAAATTAGAAAATGTTACACTAATTAATAACAAGCTTAATATATACACTTAAATGTTCATTGACTTAGTTCATGATGAGTGAATGATAATGCAATGTTAGGATTTGGTTGTGTGCTCAAAGAGGGCAGCCACACATCAAGGAGAAGTAGGAAGCAAGAGGTAAAGAAAAAGGATAAGGAAAGCAAGGAGTAAGAGGTAGTAAACTTACCTAAATTTATATGTATTGATTGTATGGATGATTGTGTTATAGCCTTGTTATAGGTGTTATTCATATTTATTTGTTGTAGCTATGTTCTATGATTACTTTGTCCAATTGTATTTCATATGTTACATGGAAGCATGCACAATACATTATGCTAACAAAATCACAGGCAAGCACAAGTTCCAAGTATAAATGAATATATTGTTTAGAACTGTTTACTACTAAGATTTCCCCAAAAATCTCATCCCTTTCTATGCCCAAATAGCAGGACTCTCAAGAACAAGAGGAGAGGAATAAATGATGATGATCTTGCTTGATAATATGAACATGCAATGGATAATTTTGGTAATGTATGTAGTATGTATAGTTCCTGGAATTCTACCTGTGAACTGTAACTCGTGTTCCTCAGTCATACTTCTACAAACCTTTGAATTCTAGTATTCAAATTTTGACTTTAGACTCCGTCTGTGTTTAAGAGAAACTGAGTTCAGTCTTATGGCTATATGGGAAAAATATTATAAATATTTCTTCTAATTGAGTTAATCAACATCTTATGTTTGATGATCATCTTTACAAAAAAATATTAAGTTGTCCTATTCCTCTTTTTATGATTCATATTATGATCAACTATGATCTCACTCTTCTGTGCATCATGTTAGGACCAACTATGATTTCTTTCTAGGAAAATTACCATCAAACAAGGTTAAAGGGTTGATCACTCCTTTTTGTTGATAATTCAACCAATAGTTTTTTTTAAGGAGTACATCTAGTAGCCCATATTATCTATCAAGATTTTACTTATTCCCTTTCTTACTAAGGAGTTACTTCTAATCTTTCTTACTTCACTGTGGCCTACCATGGCCTATTGCCATATGCAATCATGGCCTAGCCACTTGCAATTGAAATCTACAATTGTCTTCTATTACTATGGCCATATAAGAACTTATCTGAATATGTGCCTATATGTGAGAAACTTGTATCTAAACTATGCTTTATCTAATAGAAATTTGTACCAGATCTAACTCTTATATGAAGAGTGATATAAACTTATCTAAATCTACCCCTATCTGAGAGTGAAACATCATTACTTTTATATGTCTTAGGGACCATTCAGTATCATTTGGAACCACTTACAAGACCTTAGAAGTCCATTAGCCAAATCTAGAATTTTACTCTTTCTTGGGTTACTGTTCATATGGTATTCCAGATTATGCAATGAACTTCGAAAAATCATAATTAATTCTATAAAAATTGAAATGAAGTGGTTCAAAAATATACATGAAGATAACATCTTTAACTTTAAGAAAAAAAAATCCAAACCAAATGATTAGCCAATTAATACAGTTTATTCGTCAAAATTTACTGTTTATTTGGTCAAAAACACTGGAAACAGATTCTGGTTCCTTATTTTGAAAATTCATTTCTCTTGATTTATATATCCAAATGAATCATTCTACCTATGCACATAAAGCTCTTGATGTGTGCTACACGCTTGTAAAATTTCATGAAATAAGTCCTTCATTTGCTAACTGAAGCCACAACAAAACTGTTTCAGGACCTACGTTTTTACCATTTCAGTTTCCTTTCTTTCACTTTCAATAATTGTTCCAGCATGCATAAGCCATCAAATAAGCTTCTCAATATTCATATACATCATGTACATATGCTATAAGTATTATAAATAGTTTCATCACATAGATGAACACCTTATATGGCATTTACATACATAGATAATCCATAGCATATGCTAGGATCTCAATTACTTCCATTCCTTTCTTCCATTCTTTAGCTCTTATCCATGCATACATTTTCCATGATGCTTGACCTAAATTGGTTGGTTATGGGAGAGTGAGATTCTAGGGAATCTCAGTAGCAAATATTACCACTTAAATATGTAAGATGGATGCTAATACATGATATGTAATTTTGTTAAACTTTCTTTGATTAGTGATATGCCATCATGTTATATACTCATACATAAAGTGCATGGCCATGGAAAACATGTTATTCACAATACATTCAACATCATTTATTATGTCACAACATCATTCAAATATCATATACATGTCAACACATAAGCATACCACATCAAGCACATAAAGAAGTAAGTTCACTACCTTGCAGTTAAGCTTTTCTCTTAATCTTGTGCACTTGCTCCCTAACTTTCCAACCATGAACCCTTTATGTCAATTACTTCCCAACATCTTCTTGGATGTTTTAAGGTCCTAAACACATTCATATTCATCACATAATTCATTAGGACCCATGAACTCCAACCATGTTCAAGACTAACCTTGTTACACTCTTTATTATCATAATTTTCTCTAATATTCACTAATCCACTTGGCTCTTGAACCAATTGATGTCTTAACTTCATCCTACACAATTTCATCTTTTGAATCCATTTATGAGCTTAGAATCATGAAATTCTAGCTCCTTCATGGCCTGCTGTACAGAACTGAACATATGCATACAATTCTTTCAAAAATTCTCATTTTAATTCTAATGCTTCCCATACTTGTTTCTCCACTTTACCCCACACAACTTTTCATTTTAAAACATTGGAAGTATCAAAATCATGAAATTTCAATCACTATTCACACGAGTGAACAATAACCGTGAAGAATTTCACAAACTACAATCTTGAGATTTAAATGTTTCCAAGGTTCAAAACCTTTCCAATCCTACACAAAATCATCATATAAATTCAATGGAAGCATTAAATCATTGAAATTCTATTTTCATCCCTCATGAATAGTGCAAACTGAACAGGTTCCATTATGGTAAAGTCAAGCTCTTAACTAGCTTGTTTAAGCTTCAATCATATGTTTCTAACTTTAATTTCTTCTTTCTCTTTTCATCTAAGGTTTTTGGGCAGCACAACACCTTAGAGAAAACTCAACTTTTCCCCATTAAAACCCTAAGTTCAAACTCCCAAATCAAAGGAAAATAAGCTAGGAGAGCTTGCTTACCTTTAATCTCTAGCTTGCTTGAACTTTAGTACCTTGAATCTTCTTTGTCTTGGCTTGAGTTTAATACTCCCCTCATGAAGTACATGTAGGGTAGAGTTTTTTCTCCCATACCATATGACATACAATAAGAATATACCCAGGATGAGAGACAGTCCAAGTAAGTGGGATAATTGTTACAGTATGATTGGGGTTACTCAAGTATTTCTACAAACTTGTGAATAGAGTACTCAGGGCCATTTCTTATGTTAGGGTTATAGCAAGTACCAAGAAGGTGGTAGTGTTATAACTCTATTAAAAGAAATGGTATACAGGAAGAACAAAAGATGATAGTAAAGAGATTGTTTTCATATCACTCTTAAGATAAGAGTTGGATATGAAATAGATGGCTCTCAGATAGAGCTAGATTCAGATGAGTTCAGATCACTCTTCAGATAAGAGTTAGATCTGATAAAGATTGCTCGTAGTTAGAGCATAGTTCAAATGGCTCGCAGTTAGAGCATAGATTTAAATGAGATGCAATGGCAGGTGGTTAGACCATAATTGGTAAGCCACAATAGAGTAAGAAAGATGAGAAGGAAATCCTGAGTAAGGAGGAAATAAGTAAAGTATAGGTAAATAATATGGGCTACTGAATATATTTTAAAATTTTTATTTAGTTATCAACAAGTGGAAGCAGTTAACCTTATAACTTAGTCTGTTGGCTGAGATCTTTCAAAGATGATGATACAGTACAATAGAATCACAGAGGATTCTGGAGGGTCACAGTTAGATCCTAGCATGGTTGAAGGAACGCAGTTAGACCCTAACAACTTTAGAGTCACAGTTAGATTCTGAAGAGGCTTACGGTTGATCACAGTTAGATCCCGAGGTCATAATTAGACCTAACGTAAGGAAAGTAAGGAGCCATGGAGATATGAGAATAATACAGTATCTCTATAGAAAGATGAGTACCAAAGACGAAGTTAAGGTAAGGAGCTTCAGGAGTTGATTAACTTATCTAGAAAACTTATTTATAGCCTATATTATATACATACTGAGCTTAGGTTACCCTTATGAAGATGGAGTTCAAATTTGAGTGCTAATATTTAAAAAGTTTTGCAGAAGTATGCCTGAGGAATGAGAAGAGAACCTCATATGTTTTGAGAATGGAAAAGTGTGAATGGATAGATCCTTCAAATAAGGATCAAGAGATAAAAAGGTTAGCGAGACCCAGAGAAGAATAGTCATAACGAAGATATGAAGATCTGCAGACATGAAAAATATTCCGCTAAAATGTCAAGATAGAAGATAAAAGGTAGATACCCAATCCTTAGTCAAAAAGAAGACAAGGATATCTATCCAAAATTCTTGACTAAGGTGTTGAGTAAATTTAGAGGACGAAATTTATTTTAAGGAGGATAGAAATGTCATATCCTGGTTTTTTCCTATCGGTATACTACTGATAATGGAAAAATGTTTGGAAAGGATTATGACAAAGAACAGAAGAAATGATAAATGTTAGATGATTCTTTAGGGAAGAGAAGGACTAAAATGAAAAGTAGAAAAGGTTAAAGGCCAAAAGTTAACGTAGAAACAAAAGTTGGGCCAAAAGTGGTAATTTTCAAAAGTTAAAGGACTTAAATGTAATTAAGTAAAAAGTTCAGGGTCAAAATTATAATTATGGTAAAGTCAACCCATAAAGGGTTAGAACTGCTCGGGAGTTTTTTCAGTCCCATATTCCATCAGTAAATAGAGGAAGTTACACTGGTTAATCTGGCATGATATAGAAATTTTATTAGGGCTCCAGACAATAGAACATTATCTGATAGTCTAAAAGTTATCTGAATTTTTATCAGATTCCATGGACATCAGATATAGGTGGGGGAATTACAGGAAAGTGTGCCCTACAGTGTCAGATGTTATGAATCTGACAGAACCCCGAAAGAATTCCTGTACAAAAAGTTATTCCCATAAAAGTGAATTTTGACGGGAGCGTGAAGTCACCCGTGATCCGATAATGGAATTTATCAGTAAATAAGCCTAGATGAAATGAGACTAGATGACCTCATATATGGGTCTATAATGACGTCAAGGAAGGCCCAAAACCCAGGGTACTAGTTCATCAGCAGAAGAGGCCAGTGTCCATAAAAAGTACAAAATTACTAAAATGCCCCTGGATGCCCATATTGTACCAGTGATAGATGGAGGGCATTTTGGTCATCTGGGATAGGCTATAAACATGGCACATGGAATAAATATGATTAGTTGAGCCAGTATATGCTCTGAGGCAGCACAAAGAAGGGTAAAAACTCTTCATCAAGGTATGAATAGAGATTTAACCTTGAAATTTTGAGGATGAAATTTATTTTAAGGGGAGGAGAAATGTCGTATCCCAATTTTTAGGCCTAGAAGCCTAGTATGTAGCCTGAAAAAGGTATACCACTAGGCCCTATTGAGCAAACATCCCAGAAGTATACATATGATGTTCAGGGACTAAACTGCAAGAAAGTGAAAGTTTAGGGACTAAATTGTAAATAGTAAAAGTCCCTAGGGCCATAATGGTTATTTTAGAAAAGAAATGGATGTTTCTTGGGAATTGCACCACCAGAGTGCTTGAGCTTGATTAGAGGCCAAGATAGCATTCCAAGGGTCTAAAAACGTAGCCCAAGAGGGATATGGGCCCAAGTGGTATCAAAATACTAGTTTAGTACTTTCTCAATAAAATAAAGTTACCCGGTCAAAGATAGAATTGGGAAAAGTAATCAGATAAGGCTTTAGACTTATCTAGAACCATGAGCTAGCATAAAGGTGTCACATCCTTACTTTTAACCTCAATTATACTTTATTAGAAGTGATTAGAACCAATTACATGATCATTTGCTTTGAAAACATTTATTTCCAAAAGAATTGCTCTCAGGTACTGTTCACTTTTACTGTTCATTTGGTAACTCTAAAACATGTACCCTACTTTCAAAATTAATAATTAATTGTACAAAAATCAAAATAATATGGTTCAAATTTTTAATGAAAGTTCTTTCATAGATATTTGAGGGAAAAATATGAAACTGAGGTTTTCTTGCCCACATGAAATCAGTTTATTGGTTAAAATTTATTGTTCATTTGGTAAAATCTAGAAGTTCCACTTTCTTTGCTTAACTTCAAAAATTCATTTCTCTTTGGTTACTTATCCAAATGAACTGTGTTACCTATGTATTTGAAGCTCTAGACGTCCTATTTAAGATCATAAAGTTTCATATAAAAAATCATTCATTTGATATATGAAATCATTGCGTGAACGTCACTGCTTTTCAACACTCATTTTGTCTCAATTCCATATCGTACATCCAATTTTGAAAAATCATAACAATTTAGATACTTATCCAAATGAGGTGTTCTTACTGTTCATTTAAATATCTGTATCGTACATTTAATCATGCCAAGTTTCAGACTAAAACTCGTTGATTTAAATGTCATAAACATTGTCACATCACCACAGCCTCAAAACAGGGTTATAGAAACATACACCATGCATACTAGCATATCATCCCATAGTGTCATGTAAGTCATGTAGCTTATTATACAAACTTAATCATCAATATTTACTCTCTTCCCATGAGAGGATCCAGCACCTAAAACATAGTTATGCATGTGGAAGGAATGAGATTTCATGGAAATCTCAATAGCAAGTTACACAAACTATAATATCATGCATGAATAATTGGATGCTTAACATGTTATCATGAGATGGGAGCTACTTCATAATGGTACATAAGAAAACTCTAACATGCATATTTTCATGACATAACTTGCAAGGAGTTGCAAGCATTCATACTTCATCATAACATGATGACATAAGCTCAAGCTCAACCAAACACCATAATCTACAAGCAAGCAAAACATTAAACAAACATGAGTTATAGTTAGGTATCCTTGCTACCTCTTAGCTATCTTGGTCAAGACCTTCTTGAGATGATTTCCTTCCTTCACAAATGTCAAAACGTAGCCATTACAAAATAATATCAAGTTACAACTCACTTGAAACCAAATGCAAGACTAGGTTTCCACTAACTTCCTTTCTTTCTCTCTTTTATGTTTCCTACTTCCATCTTTCCAAAATAAATTCTCATGGTTCATTTCCACATAATTTTTCATGTAGAATCCAAATATAAAATCAGAATTTCCAAAATCAAAACATACCACTTGCTACAGTACCAAACCGAAATGAATGTCCCTTTTTCCAAAAATTCACATTTTGATTCCAATGCTTCCAATACTTGTTCTCCTACTTTATCCCCACACAATTTTCCATTTTAAACTTATTGGAAGCATCAAAATCATGAAATTCCATCATATGAAAAGTGTCATGCACAGTACTAGCATGAACACAGAACCCTAAATCCAAACATACTTTAATTCCTAAGCTTATACCACTTGATTCTAGCTTGTTTAATCTAATCTAGACTAACCATAACATAAAGCTCATATTTTAACCATATATGAGCAGCACTTCCATCAGCAACCATAAGGGAAATATAGCATGAAAACCCCTTAAAACCATGAGCTATCTTACTAGAACAAAGCTCAAGATCAAGGGAGATGATTACCTTGATTGTTCCTTCACTTTGTGTGCTTCTTTCTTGGTTGAATGGAAATTTTGCAAGAGTTTCCCTATGGTTCACCATGCATACCGAACTGATCTGAATAGGGGGTATTTATAGAGAAATTTGGGTTAAAATGGATGGCCAAGATTAATTTGGTTACTATTTGATCCAAGGGCTCACATTTAACCTTAGATTTAACTTTTTCTAAAAAGAATAATTATGACATCATGTGGGACAGCTCATGGGACACCTAATAGGGGTATGTGGCATGCTGCCCATGTAAGGAAGCTTCTGGAAAAATTCTAGCTTAATCTGGTACCAATCAGTACAGTTTCACAACAACTAGACTGTGTTATGTTCCTAATTTTTTATTATATACTAGGATATGTATTATGTCCTGGACATTAATGTCTAGGCTTCTCATACCATTGACAATGATATAATGAAGATTTATCTGTCATCCATCCCTTGGAAAATGACTAAAATACCCTTGGTTTCACCCCTCTCTGTGCTACCTCAGGGCATATACTTGCTCAACTAATCACATTTATTCCATGTACCATGTTTTTAACCTATCCTAGATGACCAAAATGCCCTCCATCCATCACTGGTATAATCCAGGCATCTAGGGGTATTTTTATAATTTCGCATCTTTTCTGGACACTGGCCCCTTCTACTAATGAACTAGTACACTGGTTTTGGTCCCTTCTTTGTGTCATCATGGGCCTATATATAAGGTCATTTGATCTCATTCTATCCATGCTCACATACCAATAAGTTCTATTATCATATCATAGGTGTTATCAAACTCCCGTCAAAATTCACTATTGTGGGAATAACTTTTTATACAAGACTTCTTTTGGGGTTCTGTCAGATTCATAACATTTGACACCGTAGGGGAACTTTCCTATAATTCCCCCACATATATCTGATGTCCATGGAATCTGATAAAAATTCAGATAACTTTTAGACTATCAGATAATTTTCTGCTATCTAGAGCCCTAATAAAATTTTTTCATCATGCTAGATTAACCAATATATCTTCCTCTATTTGCTGATAGAATATGGGATTGAAATACTTTCGGGCAGTTCTAACCCTTTTTGGCCTGATCTTTCTATAATTACAATTTTACCCTTGAACTTTTTACTTAATTACACTTAAGTCCCTTAACTTTTGAAAATTACCACTTTTGGCCTAACTTTTGTTTCTACTTTAACTTTTGGCCTTTAACCTTTTCTACTTTACGTTTAAGTCCTTCTCTTTCTTTAATACTCCTGTAACCTTTATCATTTCTTCTGATATTTGTCATAATCCTTTCTAAACCTCTTTCCACTATCAGTATTATACAGATAGGAAAAATTAGGATATGACATTTCTACCCCTTTAAAATAAATTTCGTCCTCGAAATTTACTCAACACCTCAATCAAGGATTTGGGGTATCTATCTCTTATCCTTTATCTTGACATCTTAGCAGAGTTCTTTTCATATCCGTAATTCTTCATATCTTACTATAATCATTCTTCTGTTATGAATCAACTCAATCAGAGTTGAACGCTACCTCATTCTGCTACTTATTTCATTGCTTTGCATCCATTTGCATATGGACTCCTCGCTGTATTGAACTTGTGAGTAGTGTCCATTTATTTCATATCAAATTCTCTCGAATACTGCTATATTTAGGAATTTCTGTTAATGATTCATCATACTTTTTAGAGCAATCACATATTACTCATCTGAGTATCTAGCAGAATTCTCTGAACATCCACAAAACTTTATCTCTCATTTTCATATCATCTTACTTCTGATCATCTTTAATAACTCATCATAATACAGAGATAAGACTTATATCATTATTCTTTCTTTTATTGCTCTACTGCTAAACAGGAGCACATAGGACCATATAGGAGCACATATTCTAACATGCATAATGCCTGGCCAACATATTGTTGGACTATGTACCTACTTATAAATGCAAAGCTCTAACATCGGAGCTCAAGTATTCCTTCTCTTAATATGCACAACTCTAATACTTGGAGGTTGCACAGCTCTATCACATAGAGCTTGCATTGCTCTAATATTCAGAGCTTTAGTATATTTTATAAACATAACATAACATAGCATAACATAATGCCTGACATTTTATGCAAGGAGTGAAAGCTCTCATTTGCTCTTTCACATGTAGCTTAACATTCAAACATCTTATCCTTTTCAAAAAGGGAGCCTCTCGATCTGTTTATAAGGCTATCTATAAAGCCATTTCATATCGTACTTCTCAATACATATTTCTCATAACATATCTCATTACGTACTCTTTATAGCATTTATCTTTTTGTAATTTTCATGTCATAACATGGCATATATGGCTAAATCTGGCTACATCATAGTCTATCATCTTACATAGCTTTGTGCACATATGCCAAATTTCTATGGAATTTACACCTTTCCTATCACTTCCTAGGGGGTCACCCATCATTGGACTACCCTTGCCTGAGCACGTTTAACTGAAATATGTAGATAAAAATCTGAAGCACTGATGCTCACAGGCTTTAACCCTGGTACTTTACTATCTTATATCCATCTTATACTATCTCTCTTGGGTCTATCTGGCCTTCTAATCTCTTTATCCTCATATGGAGGATCTATTTACCTTTCATTCTTATTCTTTGTAATCTTATCGTAAGGATCTCTTTATTCTTATTTGACCCTTTCTCATATCTTATGAAATATTCTTATAAATCCTTGGGATTCAGGATTAACAACTTTAACTTTGATCACTTAGTTCCTGTTACGTGTAAAGAGATTCTAAGTTTAGTCCCTGATAGTAATAAGGCTATCTGAAAATAGCATCATGGGTACTCTCTTAGTTATAAGTTAACCAACTTGTGAAGCTTCTATACCTTAATTTTTCCTTGGTATTAGCTATCTGAAACAAGCATCATGGCCTAACTTTTGTTTCTACTTTAACTTTTGGCCTTTAATCTTTTCTACTTAACGTTTAGGTCCTTCTCTTTCTTCAATACTCCTGTAACCTTTATCATTTCTTCTTATCTTTGTCATAATCCTTTCTAAACTTCTTTTCACTATCAGTATTATACATATAGGGAAAATTAGGATATGATAAAAGGTGTCCTCATGGGACCCACAAGGTGCCACATGTCATGAGTCTAGAAAAAGAAGAAAAGGCTAAGGACACGTGGCACAATCTTAGTCGTTCATTCCAGGAAAATACTCTAGAATTCTCTCGAAACGCTGAATCAATTAGTGAGGTGTCCCAAGGGCTCCACCATTGTGCCACCTAGCATGTGAGGTGTCCCATGGATGATGTCACTTTGATGAGTCATTGAGGATGATATGTCATCGTGATGATGCAAGCAAGGCTTCTTGAGGAAGCTAAGTGATCTGAGCCATTCATCGCGATTCAATTTGGACCATGCATTCCATCTCCACTCAACTATAAATACCCCCACCCCCTTCCATTCCACTCCACAGCCAGCGATGGGAAAAGCAAGAAATAAGAGAGAATAAGAGAAAGAGAGAAAGGAAGAAAGTAAGAGAAAGGAAGGAAGGAGTTCTGGTGGAGCTAAGAGTAATCCAAGAAGCTTAGAGACTTGGCAGAGCTTAGGAATAAGGTAAGTAAGTTATTCTAGTCCCTGCTCTAATAAATTAGAGGATTGTTCTTATGAAGTTAATAGTTATAGTAGAGAAATATCTTGCCATATCCCAATTTTTAAGCCCAGAAGGCCAGTATGTAGCCTAAAAAAGGAAGGCCACTAGACCCTATTGTGCAGGAGTCCTAGAAGTGTACAGATGATGTTACTGGACTAAACTGCAAGAAAGTAAAAATTTAGGGAAAATAGTGAAAGTCCCTGTGGGCATAATGGAAAAGTAAAAGGTGTTTATTAGGAACTGAGCCACCAGAGTGTTTAGGCTTTGTTAGAAACCCAAGATAGCAATCCAAAGCCCAAAAACGTAGGCCCAAGGATTATGGAGTTTAAGAGGCATTAAAATAATATTTTAGTGCTTTTCCATAAAGTAAAGTTACCCATTTAAGGATAAAACTGGGAAAAGTGATCATATATGACTTTAAACCATGAGGTGGCATGAAAGGTGTCCTCATGAGACTCACAAGTCACCACATGGCATTATTACAAGAAAAGATGAAAATTTAAGGACACATGTCATGAGATTAGAAAAAGGAGAAAAAGTAAAAAGGACACGTGGCACAATCTCGGCTATTAATTCCAGAAAAAGGCTATAGAATTCTCTGGAGAGGTTGAGTCAGCTGGTGAGGTATCCCAAGGGCACCACCAATTGTGCCACATACCCCCTGAGGTTTCCCTTGAGGTGTCCTTAGATGATGTCATAATGGTGAGTCATGGAGGAGGATGATGTCATCATGATGATGCAGGCGAAGCTTCTTGAGAAAGCTAAGCAATCTATGCCATTCATCACGATTTGATCTGGACCATTCATTCCACCTCCCTCCACCTATAAATATGCCACCCCTCCCTCCAAGGAAGCCATGGCCAAGAGCAAGGAAAAGGAGAGAAAGAAGAGAGAAAAGAGAAAGAGAGAAAGAAATGAGGAGTTCTGGTGGAGCCAGGAGCAGTCTAAGGAGCTTAGGGACTGAGCAGAGCTTAGGGACTGAGAAGAGCTTAGGAATGAGGTAAGTAAGTTATTATAATCCCTGCTCTAATAAAGTAGAAAATTTCTCTTAATAGTTAGAATAGAGAAATATCTCTATTAATAAAGGTGACCAAAGAGAGAAAGAAAGTTAGGGGAATGTCAGAGTAAGGATATTACCCTTAGTTAAGCATGAGGTAAGTAGAGCTATACTGGATCATAATAAAGATATTATTATGCTATGTATAGGCTCTGACATATGATAAGAAGGGACCTTAGAGATAAGGCTAAGAGCTAGAAGGAAAGGCTACATGCTAGGTAATAAACTTACCTACTTGTATGCTTATACTACTTGGATGTTTTATGTGATGTTTTCTTACCTTGACGATGTGAAGCATGTATGATTAAGCAATGCTCTATTTCTTTTTATACTATGGCCATATGTTATATTTAAGTAATATGGGAGCATGTATGTTATCATGATGCAAGCATGATCATTAAGTACACACATAATAACATCAAGCATATAGTTGTATACATTATATGGTTTCTGTTTGCTATTGAGATTTCCCCAGAAATCTTATCCCCTTCCATGTAATCCCAATCCCACAGGTATGTTAGAAGAGGACTAAAGAAGCATGAAGAAAAGCTGGGGATTGGATAGTGGAAATGTTGGGACCAAAGTGCTAAAATCAGGGGAAAATGTAGGATGAACAGTAAATTTTAGATGTTTACTGACATTTACCTGGTAAAGGCATGGTCAATGAGTTATTTTTCCCTAAAATATTATTAAGTTAGCTTCGTGTAGCAATTTGAACCACTCTATTTTGATTTTTCTAGAATTAGTTCTGATTTTTTGAAGTTAGGTTACTCCACTAGAATTTACACAGTAAATAGTACTCACTAAGAGTAAAATTCCAGATTGAGTAATTTGACTTCAATAGCCTTAGAAGTGGTTCCAGATGCTACCGTTTGGTCCCAAAGATGTAAGAAAAGAAGGATATTTTATATCTCTCTTGATAAGGTTAGTCGTGGATAGAAAGAAAGTTAGGGGATTGTCATATTAAGGGTATTACCTCAAGTTAAACATGAGTTAAGTAAAGCTATACTGATAAGATAATAGTGAAGATATTATTATGCTATGTATAGGCTCTGACAAATAAAAAGAAGGAACCTTAGTGCAAAAGGCTAAGAGCTAGAGGAAAGGCTACATGTCCAGTAGTAAACTTATCCTAAACTTGTATGCATTGAATGTTATGCTTGATTGTGCTATGGCTTTGTTGAATTGTGTTGCATATGTGCTTATGTATGAAGCTTTATTCCTATGATTACTTTGTCCAATTGTATTTCATATGTTACATGGAATCATGCATATTACGCAATGTTAACACTTTCATAAGCAAGCACAAGTATTTACATTAATGCATGCATTGTTTAGTATTGTTTGCTACTGAGATTTTCCCAAAAATCTCATCCCCTTCTATGTAATCCCAATCCCATAGGTATGTTAGAAGAGGATTGAATAAGCATGAAGAGAAGCTAGGGATTGGATAGTGCAAATGTTGGGACCAAAATGCTGGAAACAGGGAAAAACACTGGATGAAAAGTAAACTTTGGACATTTACTGACATTGACCTGGTCAAGGCATGGTCAACGAGTTATTTTTTTACTGAAAGAACATTAAGTTAGCTTAGTGTAGCAATTTGAACCACTTTATTTCAATTTGTTTAGAGTTCGTTATGATTTTTCAAAGTAAGGTCACTCCTCTAGAATTTACACAGTGAACAGTGTTCACTAAGAGTAAAATTCCAGATTAATTTGACTTCAATAGCCTTAAAAGTGGTTCCAGATGCTACCATTTGGTCCCTAAGACATAAGAAAAGAAGGATGTTTAACATATGATTGAAATATTCATTCAGTATGATGCTTTATTTTCTATTTCACACGTTAATTCTAATTAATCGATTGGGTAATCAATTAATATAGAATAATCTTAGGAAATAAGTAGATTTTTTATATGATCTTAAAAGTTTTATAACTGAATTAATTTTGTACACTTGACATTGATTGGGTTATCAAATATGAGTGAGCATGCATTATTCTACTATCATCATTGTTATGATTAATTTCATTCAAAGCTTAAACTCATTTCATCAATTTCACACTTCAAATGTTTATATTCTAATAGTTAAATCTTAAAGTATTTACATGATTACTAATAGAAATTCAAACAAAGTTGAGTTCAAAGTTAGAGATGAGAATATAATGAGATAAAAGTCAACAAACATTCAATAATAAAATGACAAAAAGTCTCAACAGCTATAACGGCTAGTTCAACGGTCATATTTCCAATGGGAAGAAATTCAATGGAAGAAAACCTCTAGCTTAATAGTCACAAGATCAAATATAAATAGATGAGCATTCAAAGTTAAAAGGTTAGACATGACGACTAATATCAATGATGAGATCAACATGACGACTAATATCAATGATGAGATCAACATTAAATCCATAGTCATATAGAAAACATTCAACTCTCCGTTCTTTATATGTCATCCTACTTTGAGAGAGAAAATGTTAAGAGATACATGTGTAATATCCTTAATCTTCTGTACTGGTTCCTATGTACAGATTAAACGGAATATATGAGCTCTGTTTCAGGAAAAACATGTGTACCTTTATGTAAAGAAAAGGATTAAATTGCAAAAGAAAGGAAATTAAGGGACCTAAATGCAATTATGGAAAGTTTAAAGTTAGGAATGAAAGGTAGACAAAAATATGGGGTCTTAAAGTGTAATTTTAGCCAAATTAAGGGACTTAATTATAAAGAAGGAAAAGTTCCCTGGGGCTAAAGTATAATTAAAGAAAATAGGCCAGAAGTGGTTTGCACTGCCCGACAGCATTTCAGTCCCAGATTCTACCAGAAGGTAGGGCAGGTGACGCCGGGTAACCAAGCCTAATACCGGAATTTTTGAAGACTCCAGATAGCCAGAAATGGACTGATCGTCCAAAAGTTATAAAAATTTATACCGGATACCCTAGATTTCAGATATAAGTGGGAAAATACAGGATGATGCGCCTTTATGGGCGAATGTCGGGAAACTGACAGGATACCGATAGGAGGTCTGTAGGAAAAGTTATTCACAAAATAAAGAAATCCAGACGGAGTGTGAGGCCTCCGGGGATCCGGGTAGGAGATTTATCGGTATTTTTAAAGAGGCTGAATGCGATCGGATGACTTCGGTCAGATGACCGTTATAACCCCCAAGGATGCCTGAACACAGTAGGACACTATATCTGGGAAAAAGAGCCGGTGTCCGGAAAAGGTATATACTCGGTAAATAATAGTTAAAATATTCAATGAATTGTGTTAAAGGAAGATTCCTCGTAATGCGTGCCATACAGGTAATGGAACCAGGAAGCCCAAAAATGGCGCCATTAGAGGCCCAATAAGACTCTTGGACTGATAGGTGGGCCAGTGTCCAGCAGAACCCCGGAAAAGTGCGAAATTACGAAAATGCCCCTATGTTGTACAAAAAGGGCAGCAGATGAATATAGGGTATTCTGGTCATTTTGGACAGACCCAGAGGTCAAGACATGTCTAAATAAGGTTGACTAGAGCCAGTATAAGCTTTGACCGGGTCCAGAAAGGTGTGAAATGACGATTTTGCCCTTAGGGATTAAAATAGGACAAGATAGGGCACCAAGGGCATTTTGGTCATTTTGCAGGGGATCTGTAATTGAGTCTGGACCCAGTATTAAAAAGTTAATGATATAAAGGGTCTAGATACTAAATGTGAGGTCAGTAGACATAAAAAGGATCTTCAGAAACATCAGATTCAGAAAACGGCACGTTTTTCGAGGCGATAGACCGGGCCGGTACCAGATTGGACCGGAAAACTTCTAGAACCTCCAAATTTCGTCACATGAAGAATATGGGTGGTGAGGTGTCCTATGAGGTGTCCCATGAGGTGTCCAGGGTGATGCAGTAAAAAGAATTAAAGAAAATAGGAAATTCCAGGAAAAACCAGGACCACATGTTCAGATGGCTTCAAAATTACAAGAATGCCATCCATTAAAGCTATAAATACCCCCTTTCCCCTCCCATTTTATGAATCCCACGTTTTTGGCAAGAAAAGAGAGAGAAAGAAGAGAGAGAAGGAGAAAGAAAGAAAGAAAGGAAGTTCTGGTGGAGTTGGAAGTAGTAAGGAAGTTCTGAAGCTCTACTTTTGAGGTAATAACTAATCCTAGCTCTTATGTAATGTCTTTGTGATGTGTTGTTTTGTTTGGTTGATTGTTGTCCTATATCTTATGCTTGAAGCTCTATTCCAATGCTATGATCATATGTTATTGAATATGGAAGCATGCAGCATACTTATCTATACACAGTCACAAGCAAGCACTGTCACTTTGCATTACATATTTTGTTATGATTGTTGTTACTGGGATTCTTTTGAATCTCATTCCCAAACATAACATTACAGGGGAGGTTCTGTCAAAATAAAAGTTGGAAATCTTAAGAGACGCCGGTAGGCTGCCGAAATTTCGACAACAAAGACGGAACAAAGAAAGGAACTGATACGTACTGTGTACGTAGTGCTGTCTAAGGAGGCTAGAAGTGAGTGGACCCAGCAGGTTCATCCAGTCTTTCCTGGGTACTACGTAGAATGGTAGTTCGCATAAGGGAATTACCGAATCGGTACAACATCAGTTACTTTCTAAAGAAGAATTGCAGCAGTTATGCTGCCGGTGTTTAGACAGAAAAGGATGTAATAAAATATGAGGGAGTTAATCATGCACTAATATATAACAGTTGATTATTTATTAATTGTTATCTGGCCTGTATGACTGATATGTGTTGGCTGTAGGCTTGAGTATGTAAAGACTAAATGCTGAAAATAGGCTCAGTGAATAGTAACTCGTGAAGACCCATTCATGTTTGATAAATCATTAAAAATAGTAAATGATTGAATTAATGTACGAAATTTTTAGGGTAAAAAGTAGACATACTAAGATTTAATTTGGTATATAGAATGTCTAATTTGGATGTATACACGAAAAGATATAAATTGTTAAAGTTGGGACCAGAATGCTGGATTCAGGAGAAAGTCATTGGATGAACAGTAAGATTGAAACGTTGACCCACGTGAAATTTGTCAAGGATTGGTCAACCAATGATTTTTCCCTGAAGTATATTTGAGTTAGCTTCATGTAGCAATTTGAACCACTTCATTTCGATTTTTATAGAATTAATTATAAATTTTCAAAATCAGGTCACTCATCTGGAATTTGCCACAGTGAACAGTACTCGATATGAATAAAATTCCAGATTAAGTGTTTAGACTTCAATGACCCTGAAAGTGGTTTCAGTGCTACTGAATGGTCCCTAAGATGTATAAATATAAGGATGTGACAGGATGTGTGCTAAATATTAAGTTAAACCCAATTTAAGCCCAATAAGGTGTCACATGAAGGCCCAAGATGTCAAGGAATTGATCATGTTACTATATGAATTTTCTAAGATATTTTTTTTATAAAGCTAAAGGGACTAAACTACAAATAGTGAAAGTCTAGGGACTAAATGGCAAATCGTGAAAAGATCGAGAGATTTAATTGGAGTTTCAAAATTTTATGGACTAGTAAATAGAAGAGAAAATTTGAGCGACGCATATCTCTCAAAATTCTAATTTAATATCCCATTAAATAAATATTAATTTCTAAAGTTTGAAAATTAGTAAAGTATCTTCTAGTTGTTAAAATCATATGAAATTTTATAGGAAATTATTCAAATTAATATAAGAATTTATAGAACTGACTAATGTCAAAAAGGAGTCCTATAGAATTAATTATGAAATTTAAAGTTAAATCATTGATAAAGAGTTTAAAAAAAACTTATAAAATTTTTATCAAGACTTTTGGGTCTTAGAAAATTGAGACTTTGTAAAAAAATCATTTTCTAGTAGATTAATTTCTAAAAATGACATAACACTTAAAGGAATTTTATAGAATTTATCTAAAAATTCACGGTAATTTAGGATACCCTGTAAAGAAAATACATTGGGATGTGTGCCACATATTAAGTTAGACCTAATTTAAGCCCAATAAGGTGTCACATGAAGGCCCAAGATGTCAAGGAATTGATCATGTGGCTATATGAATTTTCTAAGAAGTTTTTTTTATAAAGCCAAAGGGACTAAGGTACAAATAGTGAAAGTATATGGACTAAATTACAAATTGTGAAAAGATCAAGGGACTTAACTGGAGGCTTAAAATTTTAGAGACTAAACTGGAGTTTTAAAATTGGTAGAAAGGGATTAAAGTAAAATTTGGTAAATTCAGGGACTAAAGTGCAATTTTGTCTCATATAGGGACCAAAGTGTAATTGTACAAATTTGAGCCAAAGAAAATTAAAATTGCTAAAGAATATTTCAGTCCCATATTTTACCAGTGAATAGAAAACAAAATTTGAGCGACGAATAAATATCAAGATTCTAATTCAATGTCCCAATAAATTGATATTAATTTCTAAAGTGTTGAAATTAGTAAAGTATCTTCTAGATCTTAGAATCAATGAAATTTTATGGGAAATTCTTCTAATTAATATAAGAATTTACAGAACTGATTGATGTCAAAAAGGAGTTCTGTAGAATTAATTATGAATTTTAAGGTTAAATCATTGATAAATAATTGAAAGAAATATTATAAAACTTTTATCAGGACTTTTGGGACTTAAAAAATTATGAGGTTTTGTAAGAAAATCATTTTATAGTAGAATGAGTTTGTCAAAATGTCATAACACTCAAAGGAATTGTATAAAATTTATCTAAAAAATCAGGGAGATTTAGGATGCCTTGGAAAGAAAATACTTTGGGATATGTGCCAAATATTAAGTTAAACCCACTTTAAGCCCAATAAGGTGTCACATGAAGGCCCAAGATGTCAAGGAATTAATCATGTTGCTATATGAATTTTCTAAGATCTTTTTTTATAAAGCCAAAGGGACTAAACTACAAATAGTGAAAGTCTAGGGACTAAATGGCAAATCGTGAAAAGATCTAGAGATTTAATTGGAGTTTCAAAATTTTATGGACTAAACTAGAGTTTTCAAATATTAAAAAATGGATGAAAGTGAAATTTGGTAAATTAAGGGACTAAACTGCAATTTTGCCAAATACAGGGGCCAAAGTGTAATTATAGAAAGTTGAGCTAGAAAAAATAAAAATTGGGAAAGAATATTTCAGCCCCAAGTTTTACTAGTAAATCGAAGACAAAATTTGAGACACGAATATCTCTCAGAACTCTAATTTAATGTCCCAATAAATATATATTAATTTCTAAAATTTGGAAATTAGTAAAGTATCTTCTAGTTGTTAAAATCGGATAAAATTTTAAAGAAAATTCTTATAATTAATATAAGCATTTATAAAGCTGGCTGATGTCAAAAAGGAGTCATGTAGAATTAATTATGAAATTTAACGTTAAATCATTGATAAACAGTTTGAAGAAAACTTAGAAAATTTGTATCAAGACTTTTAGGCCTTAGAAAATTGAGACCTTGTAAAAAAATCATTTTATAGTAGATTAATTTCTAAAAATGTCATAACACTTTAAGGAATTTTATAGAATTTATCTAAAAGTTCACGATAATTTAGGATACCCTGTAAAGAAAATACATTGGGATGTGTGCCACATATTAAGTTAGACCTAATTTAAGCCCAATAAGGTGTCACATGAAGGCCCAAGATGTCAAGGAATTGATCATATGGCTATATGAATTTTCTAAGAAGCTTTTTTTATAAAGCCAAAGGGACTAGGGT
This sequence comes from Leucaena leucocephala, assembly GCA_037074615.1. Lineage (NCBI taxonomy): Eukaryota > Viridiplantae > Streptophyta > Magnoliopsida > Fabales > Fabaceae > Leucaena > Leucaena leucocephala. Next base: position 7,335,047 of record CM073527.1, read on the forward strand.
AGAAATAGTGAAAGTATATCGACTAAATTACAAATTGTGAAAAGATCAAGGGACTTAACTGGAGGTTTAAAATTTTAGAGACTAAACTGGAGTTTTAAAATTGGTAGAAAGGGATTAAAGTAAAATTTGGTAAATTTAGGGACTAAAGTGTAATTTTGTCTCAGACAGGGACCAAAGTGTAATTGTAGAAATTTGAGCCAAAGAAAATTAAAATTGCTAAAGAATATTTCAGTCCCATATTTTACCAGTGAATAGAAAACAAAATTTGAGCGACGAATATATATCAAGATTCTAATTCAATGTCCCAATAAATTGATATTAATTTCTAAAGTGTTGAAATTAGTAAAGTATCTTCTAGATCTTAGAATCAATGAAATTTTATGGGAAATTCTTCTAATTAATATAAGAATTTATAGAACCTGTAGAGATATTGTAGCGATATTATAGGATATGTAATATCTTGTTATTAGTTCGTAATATTCTGTATTTAGTATAGAGGATACGATATGATATTATAGCATTAATGACTAGGGTTGCCTATTGTATATAAATACCCCTCAGTATATCAATAAGATTCAAGCATTCTACAAATCCTTTCTCTCTGAATCAACATGGTATCAGAGCTTTAAAGTTTAGGTGCACGTTTGGCTGTTTTTGGCGTCAGTTTTCAGCTGTTCTTGAGTCTCTATTTCTGACAGCACTGTTCACCACCGTTGGGTCACACTTTCCGACGTCAGGCAATGACACGCGCCAGTCAGGGACGGTCGCACAGTCCCGATAGGCGTTTCCCCAAAATTTTGTGGCTGTCTGAGCAGCGCGTGAGCGTCACGCGCCACCGTCAACTTCACCGGAACTTTCACGCGCCAGCGCGTGAGGCCATCTCCGGCGACCTTTTCCGACGGCGATTCACTCCGTTGGGCTCGACTCATCCTCCTTAGCATACCCCTGAAGTCTCGTGCCCTGGTTTTGACTGTCACATATTGGGTCTTCCGTCTCTGATCCGTATTTTCTGACGGCAGATTTTCTGTTTCTGATTCCAGATCAATTTGTTTGTTTTATTTGACCCCTGGAGTGGTCTTTCTCTACTGGCTTGAACAATTGTTCTTACGAGGCTCCCAGTGAAGCAACGGTAATCCAGTTCTTTTGACTAATCATTGTTTGGTTGATTTTATTAACACTAATCTATTTTGGATGGCTGCACCTAAGTCTACAACAGTTTCTGAGATGGTTCCAGTAGTCACTAAGATTACAGAATACAAATTAACCTGGAGAAATTACCTAGATTGGAGTAAAACTATTCGTATTTATTTTTGAAGTATTGAGAAAGAAGATCACTTGACCGATGATCCTCCGGACGAGAAAGATCCCTCTCGCAAGTCATGGTTAAGGGATGATGCACGGCTTCTCTTACAAATTCGTAACTCTATTGACAGTGAGATCATGCCTTCTATTACTCACTGTGAATTTGTTAAAGAACTGATGGACTACTTGGCATTCTTATACTCCGGCAAGAATAATATTTCTCGAATATATGAGGTTTGCAGGTCTTTCCATCGCGCAGAGATGTCGGATGATCGTCCTCTTACAGCCTTCTTTATGGATTTTAAAGGAATGTATGAAGAACTCAATGCCCTCATGCCTATTTCTGATGAGAGAAAGGTCAATGTGTCTCACCGAGAGCAGATGGCTACTATGAGTTTTCTTACTGCACTTTCGTCTCGATATGCGGCTGCTCGTTCTCAGATTTTATCTGGGGCACATCTCCCTTCTCTTGAAGAAGCCTTCTCTCGTGTATTGAGAACTGAACAAATCTCTTCACCAGCTTCTACTGTGCCTACTAGCGCCTTGCTCAGTCGTGGTCAGAATAATACTCGTGGGTCACTTAATCCTCGTGGTTCTACACCAGGGGGTTCTAATCAAGAGTCAAAAGATGTGATTTGTTACTACTGTAAGGAACCTGGTCATACGAAACGTACGTGTCGTAAACTCCAGAACAAACAGAATCGACAGAACTCTACACATGTGGCCACGACTGCTAATGACACGGTTACCATTTCTGCTACTGAATATGCTCAATTAAAGTCTAGCAATCCTCCTGCTAGTGCTGCTATTGCCACGGGTAATGAGGCTACTGCCCTTGTCTCTTCTTCCTCCAAATGGATCATAGACTCTGGTGCTACTGACCACATGACAGGTAACCGCTATCTCTTCTCTACTTACAAATCTTATGCCAATCCTTCTAAGATTACCATTGCGGACGGTTCCCAATCCCGTGTCCTTGGTTCAGGCATAGTTAAACCTACCTCTTCTATTCATTTAGAGTCTGTACTTAATGTCCCTAACCTTGCTTTTAACCTTTTATCTCCTAGTAAACTTACTCGTCAATTAAACTGTTGTGTCTCACTTTTCCCTGATCATTGCTTGATACAGGATCTTTTGACGAGGAAGATTATTGGTAGAGGTTATAAATCTGGCGGTCATTATTTCCTTGATAATCAAGGGTCACATGCGGTAGCTTGTGCGGGTGGTATCACTCCTTTTGAAGTACATTGTCGTTTGGGTCATTTATCTTTATCATCATTGAAAAAGGTTTATCCTCAGTTTCAGCATTTGTTGTCTTTAGAATGTGAGTCATGTCAGTTTGCAAAACATCACCGTCTTCCTTTAGTTTCTCGAGTCAATAAACGAGCTTCGTCTCCTTTTGAGTTAGTACACTCTAATGTTTGGGGCCCATGTCCAGTTGAGTCCAAAGCTGGTTTCAAGTACTTTGTTACATTTGTGGATGATTATTCCCGTACTACTTGGTTATATTTAATGAAAAATCGTTCTGAGTTGTTTTCTCATTTTTGTGCCTTTACTGCTGAAATTAAGACTCAATTCAATACGTCTATTCAAACTTTGCGCAGTGATAATGCTAAAGAATATTTTTCTAAATCATTTTGCTCTTTTATGCTTAAACACGGCATTCTCCATCAATCCTCTTGTGTGGATACACCAGCTCAAAATGGCATTGCTGAAATAAAAAATCGTCACCTTTTAGAGGTAGCCCGTGCTCTTCTATTTCAAATGAAGGTTCCTAAATCTTTTTGGGCCGATGCGGTCTCCACTGCGTGCTTTCTTATTAATCGCATGCCTTCCTCTGTTCTTGATGGTTATATTCCCTATACTACTCTCTTCCCTTCCAAACCTTTGTTTCCCATTGCCCCTAAGATTTTTGGGTGCGTGTGTTTTGTTCGAGATATGCGTCCGAGTGTCTCTAAATTGGATCCTAAGTCTCTGAAGTGTGTCTTCCTTGGCTACTCTCGTGTTCAGAAAGGTTATAGGTGTTTCTCTCCGTCTCTTAATCGTTACATGGTCTCTGCTGATGTTACTTTTTAGGAATCTGTTCCTTATTTTGCGTCTACCAATTCAGCTCATGTTCCTTTACCTGTGGAAGAGGATACTCTTCTGGTATACTCTGTCCTTCCCTCTCCATCACCGGCCCAAGCTCCCGTACTGGCACCTGGTCAACCACCTTTGTCTCGAGTTTATACCATACGTCTAAAGGACACACTTACCGCTGTTATGCCAGATTCTACCCTACCATTATCTACTTTTTCATCAGATCCTATGACAAGTATTCCTTCATCTGAGCCTGATTCGGTCCCTATCTCTGAGGCCCCTCCTGTTCTTGATCCAGATCCCCCCTCGATCTGCCCATTGCTCTTCGCAAAGGTAAACGTACTTGTACCTATCCTATTTCTTCATTTATTTCATATGACCACCTCTCCTCTTCTTCTCGTGCTTTCATTGCCTCTTTAGACACTATTTCTATCCCTCGATCCCTTTCTGAGGCCTTGTCCCACCCGGGTTGGCGTACTGCTATGGAAGAGGAGATGGCGGCCCTTGATCGTGCAGGTACGTGGTCCTTAGTTGATTTACCGGCAGGAAAGAAAGCCATTGGGTGTAAATAGGTGTTGACCCCTAAAACTAAGGCTGATGGCACTCTTGAACGTCTTAAAGCTCGTCTTGTTGCTAAAGGTTATGCTCAGAAGTATGGTGTTGACTATTCTGAGACCTTTTCTCCTGTGGCCAAGCTCTCCTCTGTTCGTCTCTTTATCTCTCTGGCTGCTACTTATGGTTGGGATCTCTTTCAGTTGGATATCAAAAATGCCTTCTTACATGGCGATCTTCTTGAAGAAGTATACATGGAGCAACCACCTGGTTTTGTTGCTCAGGGGGAGCACGGTAAAGTATGTCATCTTAAGAGATCTTTATACGGGTTGAAGCAAAGCCCTCGGGCATGGTTTGACAGATTTAGTAATATCTTGAAAGACTTTGGTTTGTGCCAGAGTAAGTGTGATCATTCGGTCTTCTATCAGAGAACAAGTACTGGCATAATCTTACTAGTTGTATATGTCGATGACATTGTGATTACAGGGAGCGACACCTCGGGGATTTCATCACTCAAATCATTCCTTAACTCCCATTTTCAGACGAAGGATCTGGGTTCATTAAAGTACTTCCTGGGAATTGAAGTTATGAGGAGCAGGAAGGGCATCTTATTGACTCAGAGAAAATATGTTCTTGATATGCTGAAAGAAACTGGTAAACTTGGAGCTGCCCCAACTAGCTTTCCTATGGTTTATAACCCGCTGCTTGATGCTGATAGTAGTGTACAATATGAAAATCCCGTTGAAGCTGCTAAGAGCAAGTTGTTCGAACACCCAGAGAGGTACAGAAGATTAATTGGAAAATTGAATTATCTTACAGTGACCCGCCCTGATATCACTTATCCAGTGAGTGTTCTTAGCCAATTTATGATCTCTCCAACTATTCGACAGTAGGAAGCCTTAGAACATGTGTTACATTATTTGAAGGGATCTCCAGGTCGTGGGATATTGTACAAGAGTCATGGCCATATAGATATTGAGTGTTTTTGTGATACTGATCATGATGGATCAAAGGCCACAAGACGGTCTACTACTGGCTACTGTGTCTTCATCAGAGGAAATTTGGTATCTTGGAGAAGCAAGAAACAAAATGTAGTATCACGGTCGAGTGCAGAAGCGGAATACAGGGCCATGGCATAATCTGTATGTGAGATAGTCTGGATATATCAGTTAATGAAGGAAGTGGGCCTTAAAACCTCATTACCAGCAACGTTATGGTGTCACAATAAAGTGGCCCTACACATAGCTTCTAATTCGGTATTCCATGAACGCACGAAACATATTGAGATCGACTGTCATTTTATTCGAGACAAGCTCAAAGAAAATTTCATCTCTACAAGACATGTCCGATCCAGTGATCAATTAGGCGACCTCCTCACCAAAGCTCTTAATGGGGTCCGGATTGAATATCTTTGTAACAAGTTGGGTATGATTGACATCTATACTCCAACTTGAGGGGGAGTGTAGAGATATTGTAGCGATATTATAGGATATGTAATATCTTGTAATTAGTTCATAATATTCTGTATTCAGTATAAAGGATACGATATGATATTATAGCATTAATGACTAGGGTTGGCTATTGTATATAAATACCCCTCAGTATATCAATAAGATTCAAGCATTCTACAAATCCTTTCTCTCTGAATCAACAGAACCGATTGATGTCAAAAAGGAGTTATGTAGAATTAATTATGAATTTTAAGGTTAAATCATTGATAAATAATTAAAAGAAATATTATAAAACTTTTATCAGGACTTTTGGGACTTAAAAAATTATGAGGTTTTGTAAGAAAATCATTTTATAGTAGAATGAGTTTGTCGAAATGTCATAACACTCAAAGGAATTGTATAAAATTTATCTAAAAAATCAGGGAGATTTAGGATGCCTTGGAAAGAAAATACTTTGGGATATGTGCCAAATATTAAGTTAAACCCACTTTAAGCCCAATAAGGTGTCACATGAAGGCCCAAGATGTCAAGGAATTGATCATGTTGCTATATGAATTTTCTAAGATCTTGTTTTTATAAAGCCAAAGGGACTAAACTACAAATAGTGAAAGTCTAGGGACTAAATGGAAAATCGTGAAAAGATCTAGAGATTTAATTGGAGTTTCAAAATTTTATGGACTTAACTAGAGTTTTCAAATTTTAAAAAATGGATGAAAGTGAAATTTGGTAAATTCAGGGACTAAACTGCAATTTTGCCAAATACAGGGGCCAAAGTGTAATTATAGAAAGTTGAGCTAGAAAAATTAAAAACTGGGAAAGAATGTTTCAGCCCCAAGTCTTACTAGTAAATCGAAGACAAAATTTGAGACACGAATATCTCTCAGAACTCTAATTTAATGTCCCAATAAATAGATATTAATTTCTAAAGTTTGGAAATTAGTAAAGTATCTTCTAGTTGTTAAAATCGGATAAAATTTTAAAGAAAATTCTTATAATTAATATAAGCATTTATAAAGCTGGCTGATGTCAGAAAGGAGTCATGTAGAATTAATTATAAAATTTAACGTTAAATCATTGATAAACAATTTGAAGAAAACTTAGAAAATTTGTATCATGACTTTTAGGCCTTAGAAAATTGAGACCTTGTAAAAAAATCATTTTATAGTAGATTGATTTCTAAAAATGTCATAACACTTTAAGGAATTTTATAGAATTTATCTAAAAGTTCACGGTAATTTAGGATACCCTGTAAAGAAAATACATTGGGATGTGTGCCACATATTAAGTTAGACCTAATTTAAGCCCAATAAGGTGTCACATGAAGGCCCATGATGTCAAGGAATTGATCATGTGGCTATATGAATTTTCTAAGAAGTTTCTTTTATAAAGCGAAAGGGACTAAGGTAGAAATAGTGAAAGTATAGGGACTAAATTACAAATTGTGCAAAGATCGAGGGACTTAACTGGAGGTTTAAAATTTTAGAGACTAAGCTGGAGTTTTAAAATTGGTAGAAAGGGATTAAAGTAAAATTTGGTAAATTCAGGGACTAAAGTGCAATTTTGTCTCACACAGGGACCAAAGTGTAATTGTAGAAATTTGAGCTAAAAAAAATTAAAATTGCTAAAGAATATTTCAATCCCATATTTTACCAGTGAATAGAAAGAAAAATTTGAGCGACGAATATATATCAAGATTCTAATTCAATGTCCCAATAAATTGATATTAACTTCTAAAGTGTTGAAATTAGTAAAGTATCCTCTAGATCTTAGAATCAATGGAATTTTATGGGAAATTCTTCTAATTAATATAAGAATTTATAGAACCGATTGATGTCAAAAAGGAGCTATGTAGAATTAATTACGAATTTTAAGGTTAAATCATTGGTAAATAATTGAAAGAAATATTATAAAACCTTTATCAGGACTTTTGGGACTTAAAAAATTATGAGGTTTTGTAAGAAAATCATTTTATAGTAGAATGAGTTTGTCGAAATGTCATAACACTCAAAGGAATTGTATAAAATTTATCTAAAAAATCAGGGAGATTTAGGATGCCTTGGAAAGAAAATACTTTGGGATATGTGCCAAATATTAAGTTAAACCCACTTTAAGCCCAATAAGGTGTCACATGAAGGCCCAAGATGTCAAGGAATTGATCATGTTGCTATATGAATTTTCTAAGATCTTGTTTTTATAAAGCCAAAGGGACTAAACTACAAATAGTGAAAGTCTAGGGACTAAATGGCAAAACGTGAAAAGATCTAGAGATTTAATTGGAGTTTCAAAATTTTATGGACTAAACTAGAGTTTTCAAATTTTAAAAAATGGATGAAAGTGAAATTTGGTAAATTCAGGGACTAAACTGCAATTTTGCCAAATACAGGGGCCAAAGTGTAATTATAGAAAGTTGAGCTAGAAAAATTAAAAACTGGGAAAGAATGTTTCAGCCCCAAGTCTTACTAGTAAATCGAAGACAAAATTTGAGGCACGAATATCTCTCAGAACTCTAATTTAATGTCCCAATAAATAGATATTAATTTCTAAAGTTTGGAAATTAGTAAAGTATCTTCTAGTTGTTAAAATCGGATAAAATTTTAAAGAAAATTCTTATAATTAATATAAGCATTTATAAAGCTGGCTGATGTCAGAAAGGAGTCATGTAGAATTAATTATAAAATTTAACGTTAAATCATTGATAAACAATTTGAAGAAAACTTAGAAAATTTGTATCATGACTTTTAGGCCTTAGAAAATTGAGACCTTGTAAAAAACTCATTTTATAGTAGATTGATTTCTAAAAATGTCATAACACTTTAAAGAATTTTATAGAATTTATCTAAAAGTTCACGGTAATTTAGGATACCCTGTAAAGAAAATACATTGGGATGTGTCCCACATATTAAGTTAGACCTAATTTAAGCCCAATAAGGTGTCACATGAAGGCCCATGATGTCAAGGAATTGATCATGTGGCTATATGAATTTTCTAAGAAGTTTCTTTTATAAAGCGAAAGGGACTAAGGTAGAAATAGTGAAAGTATAGGGACTAAATTACAAATTGTGAAAAGATCGAGGGACTTAACTGGAGGTTTAAAATTTTAGAGACTAAGCTGGAGTTTTAAAATTGGTAGAAAGGGATTAAAGTAAAATTTGGTAAATTCAGGGACTAAAGTGCAATTTTGTCTCACACAGGGACCAAAGTGTAATTGTAGAAATTTGAGCTAAAAAAAATTAAAATTGCTAAAGAATATTTCAATCCCATATTTTACCAGTGAATAGAAAGAAAAATTTGAGCGACGAATATATATCAAGATTCTAATTCAATGTCCCAATAAATTGATATTAACTTCTAAAGTGTTGAAATTAGTAAAGTATCCTCTAGATCTTAGAATCAATGGAATTTTATGGGAAATTCTTCTAATTAATATAAGAATTTATAGAACCGATTGATGTCAAAAAGGAGCTATGTAGAATTAATTACGAATTTTAAGGTTAAATCATTGGTAAATAATTGAAAGAAATATTATAAAACCTTTATCAGGACTTTTGGGACTTAAAAAATTATGAGGTTTTGTAAGAAAATCATTTTATAGTAGAATGAGTTTGTCGAAATGTCATAACACTCAAAGGAATTGTATAAAATTTATCTAAAAAATCAGGGAGATTTAGGATGCCTTGGAAAGAAAATACTTTGGGATATGTGCCAAATATTAAGTTAAACCCACTTTAAGCCCAATAAGGTGTCATATGAAGGCCCAAGATGTCAAGGAATTGATCATGTTGCTATATGAATTTTCTAAGATCTTGTTTTTATAAAGCCAAAGGGACTAAACTACAAATAGTGAAAGTCTAGGGACTAAATGGCAAAACGTGAAAAGATCTAGAGATTTAATTGGAGTTTCAAAATTTTATGGACTAAACTAGAGTTTTCAAATTTTAAAAAATGGATGAAAGTGAAATTTGGTAAATTCAGGGACTAAACTGCAATTTTGCCAAATACAGGGGCCAAAGTGTAATTATAGAAAGTTGAGCTAGAAAAATTAAAAACTGGGAAAGAATGTTTCAGCCCCAAGTCTTACTAGTAAATCGAAGACAAAATTTGAGGCACGAATATCTCTCAGAACTCTAATTTAATGTCCCAATAAATAGATATTAATTTCTAAAGTTTGGAAATTAGTAAAGTATCTTCTAGTTGTTAAAATCGGATAAAATTTTAAAGAAAATTCTTATAATTAATATAAGCATTTATAAAGCTGGCTGATGTCAGAAAGGAGTCATGTAGAATTAATTATAAAATTTAACGTTAAATCATTGATAAACAATTTGAAGAAAACTTAGAAAATTTGTATCATGACTTTTAGGCCTTAGAAAATTGAGACCTTGTAAAAAACTCATTTTATAGTAGATTGATTTCTAAAAATGTCATAACACTTTAAAGAATTTTATAGAATTTATCTAAAAGTTCACGGTAATTTAGGATACCCTGTAAAGAAAATACATTGGGATGTGTCCCACATATTAAGTTAGACCTAATTTAAGCCCAATAAGGTGTCACATGAAGGCCCATGATGTCAAGGAATTGATCATGTGGCTATATGAATTTTCTAAGAAGTTTCTTTTATAAAACGAAAGGGACTAAGGTAGAAATAGTGAAAGTATAGGGACTAAATTACAAATTGTGCAAAGATCGAGGGACTTAACTGGAGGTTTAAAATTTTAGAGACTAAGCTGGAGTTTTAAAATTGGTAGAAAGGGATTAAAGTAAAATTTGGTAAATTCAGGGACTAAAGTGCAATTTTGTCTCACACAGGGACCAAAGTGTAATTGTAGAAATTTGAGCTAAAAAAAATTAAAATTGCTAAAGAATATTTCAATCCCATATTTTACCAGTGAATAGAAAGAAAAATTTGAGCGACGAATATATATCAAGATTCTAATTCAATGTCCCAATAAATTGATATTAACTTCTAAAGTGTTGAAATTAGTAAAGTATCCTCTAGATCTTAGAATCAATGGAATTTTATGGGAAATTCTTCTAATTAATATAAGAATTTATAGAACCGATTGATGTCAAAAAGGAGCTATGTAGAATTAATTACGAATTTTAAGGTTAAATCATTGGTAAATAATTGAAAGAAATATTATAAAACCTTTATCAGGACTTTTGGGACTTAAAAAATTATGAGGTTTTGTAAGAAAATCATTTTATAGTAGAATGAGTTTGTCGAAATGTCATAACACTCAAAGGAATTGTATAAAATTTATCTAAAAAATCAGGGAGATTTAGGATGCCTTGGAAAGAAAATACTTTGGGATATGTGCCAAATATTAAGTTAAACCCACTTTAAGCCCAATAAGGTGTCACATGAAGGCCCAAGATGTCAAGGAATTGATCATGTTGCTATATGAATTTTCTAAGATCTTGTTTTTATAAAGCCAAAGGGACTAAACTACAAATAGTGAAAGTCTAGGGACTAAATGGCAAAACGTGAAAAGATCTAGAGATTTAATTGGAGTTTCAAAATTTTATGGACTAAACTAGAGTTTTCAAATTTTAAAAAATGGATGAAAGTGAAATTTGGTAAATTCAGGGACTAAACTGCAATTTTGCCAAATACAGGGGCCAAAGTGTAATTATAGAAAGTTGAGCTAGAAAAATTAAAAACTGGGAAAGAATGTTTCAGCCCCAAGTCTTACTAGTAAATCGAAGACAAAATTTGAGGCACGAATATCTCTCAGAACTCTAATTTAATGTCCCAATAAATAGATATTAATTTCTAAAGTTTGGAAATTAGTAAAGTATCTTCTAGTTGTTAAAATCGGATAAAATTTTAAAGAAAATTCTTATAATTAATATAAGCATTTATAAAGCTGGCTGATGTCAGAAAGGAGTCATGTAGAATTAATTATAAAATTTAACGTTAAATCATTGATAAACAATTTGAAGAAAACTTAGAAAATTTGTATCATGACTTTTAGGCCTTAGAAAATTGAGACCTTGTAAAAAACTCATTTTATAGTAGATTGATTTCTAAAAATGTCATAACACTTTAAAGAATTTTATAGAATTTATCTAAAAGTTCACGGTAATTTAGGATACCCTGTAAAGAAAATACATTGGGATGTGTCCCACATATTAAGTTAGACCTAATTTAAGCCCAATAAGGTGTCACATGAAGGCCCAAGATGTCAAGGAATTGATCATGTGGCTATATGAATTTTCTAAGAAGTTTCTTCTATAAAGCCAAAGGGACTAAGGTAGAAATAGTGAAAGTATAGGGACTAAATTACAAATTGTGAAAAGATCGAGGGACTTAACCGGAGGCTTAAAATTTTAGAGACTAAGCTGGAGTTTTAAAATTGGTAGAAAGGGATTAAAGTAAAATTTGGTAAATTCAGGGACTAAAGTGCAATTTTGTCTCACACAGGGACCAAAGTGTAATTGTAGAAATTTGAGCTAAAAAAAATAAAATTGCTAAAGAATATTTCAGTCCCATATTTTACCAGTGAATGGAAAGCAAAATTTGAGCGGCGAATATATATCAAGATTCTAATTCAATGTCCCAATAAATTGATATTAATTTCTAAAGTGTTGAAATTAGTAAAGTATCTTCTAGATCTTAGAATCAATGGAATTTTATGGGAAATTCTTCTATTTAATGTAAGAATTTATAGAACCGATTGATGTCAAAAAGGAGTTATGTAGAATTAATTACGAATTTTAAGGTTAAATCATTGGTAAATAATTGAAAGAAATATTATAAAACTTTTATCAGGACTTTTGGGACTTAAAAAATTATGAGGTTTTGTAAGAAAATCATTTTATAGTAGAATGAGTTTGTCGAAATGTCATAACACTCGAAGGAATTGTATAAAATTTATCCAAAAAATCAGGGAGATGTAGGATGCCTTGGAAAGAAAATACTTTGGGATATGTGCCAAATATTAAGTTAAACCCACTTTAAGCCCAATAAGGTGTCACATGAAGGCCCAAGATGTCAAGGAATTGATCATGTTGCTATATGAATTTTCTAAGATCTTTTTTTTATAAAGCCAAAGGGGCTAAACTACAAATAGTGAAAGTCTAGGGACTAAATGGCAAATTGTGAAAAGATCTAGAGATTTAATTGGAGTGTCAAAATTTTATGGACTAAACTAGAGTTTTCAAATTTTAAAAAATGGATGAAAGTGAAATTTGGTAAATTCAGGGACTAAACTGCAATTTTGCCAAATACAGGGGCCAAAGTGTAATTATAGAAAGTTGAGCTAGAAAAATTAAAAACTGGGAAAGAAAGTTTCAGCCCCAAGTTTTACTAGTAAATCGAAGACAAAATTTGAGACACGAATATCTCTCAGAACTCTAATTTAATGTCCCAATAAATAGATATTAATTTCTAAAGTTTGGAAATTAGTAAAGTATCTTCTAGTTGTTAAAATCGGATAAAATTTTAAAGAAACTTCTTATAATTAATATAAGCATTTATAAAGCTGGCTGATGTCAGAAAGGAGTCATGTAGAATTAATTATGAAATTTAACGTTAAATCATTGATAAACAGTTTGAAGAAAACCTAGAAAATTTGTATCAAGACTTCTAGGCCATAGAAAATTGAGACCTTGTAAAAAAATCATTTTATAGTAGATTGATTTCTAAAAATGTCATAACAGTTAAAGGAATTTTATAGAATTTATCTAAAAGTTCACGGTAATTTAGGATACCCTGTAAAGAAAATACATTGGGATGTGTGCCACATATTAAGTTAGACCTAATTTAAGCCCAATAAGGTGTCACATGAAGGCCCAAGATGTCAAGGAATTGATCATGTGGCTATATGAATTTTCTAAGAAGTTTCTTCTATAAAGCCAAAGGGACTAAGGTAGAAATAGTGAAAGTATAGGGACTAAATTACAAATTGTGAAAAGATCGAGGGACTTAACCGGAGGCTTAAAATTTTAGAGACTAAGCTGGAGTTTTAAAATTGGTAGAAAGGGATTAAAGTAAAATTTGGTAAATTCAGGGACTAAAGTGCAATTTTGTCTCACACAGGGACCAAAGTGTAAATGTAGAAATTTGAGCTAAAAAAAATAAAATTGCTAAAGAATATTTCAGTCCCATATTTTACCAGTGAATGGAAAGCAAAATTTGAGCGGCGAATATATATCAAGATTCTAATTCAATGTCCCAATAAATTGATATTAATTTCTAAAGTGTTGAAATTAGTAAAGTATCTTCTAGATCTTAGAATCAATGGAATTTTATGGGAAATTCTTCTATTTAATGTAAGAATTTATAGAACCGATTGATGTCAAAAAGGAGTTATGTAGAATTAATTACGAATTTTAAGGTTAAATCATTGGTAAATAATTGAAAGAAATATTATAAAACTTTTATCAGGACTTTTGGGACTTAAAAAATTATGAGGTTTTGTAAGAAAATCATTTTATAGTAGAATGAGTTTGTCGAAATGTCATAACACTCGAAGGAATTGTATAAAATTTATCCAAAAAATCAGGGAGATGTAGGATGCCTTGGAAAGAAAATACTTTGGGATATGTGCCAAATATTAAGTTAAACCCACTTTAAGCCCAATAAGGTGTCACATGAAGGCCCAAGATGTCAAGGAATTGATCATGTTGCTATATGAATTTTCTAAGATCTTTTTTTTATAAAGCCAAAGGGGCTAAACTACAAATAGTGAAAGTCTAGGGACTAAATGGCAAATTGTGAAAAGATCTAGAGATTTAATTGGAGTGTCAAAATTTTATGGACTAAACTAGAGTTTTCAAATTTTAAAAAATGGATGAAAGTGAAATTTGGTAAATTCAGGGACTAAACTGCAATTTTGCCAAATACAGGGGCCAAAGTGTAATTATAGAAAGTTGAGCTAGAAAAATTTAAAACTGGGAAAGAATGTTTCAGCCCCAAGTTTTACTAGTAAATCGAAGACAAAATTTGAGACACGAATATCTCTCAGAACTCTAATTTAATGTCCCAATAAATAGATATTAATTTCTAAAGTTTGGAAATTAGTAAAGTATCTTCTAGATCTTAGAATCAATGGAATTTTATGGGAAATTCTTCTAATTAATGTAAGAATTTATAGAACCGATTGATGTCAAAAAGGAGTTATGTAGAATTAATTATGAATTTTAAGGTTAAATCATTGGTAAATAATTGAAAGAAATATTATAAAACTTTTATCAGGACTTTTGGGACTTAAAAAATTATGAGGTTTTGTAAGAAAATCATTTTATAGTAGAATGAGTTTGTCGAAATGTCATAACACTCGAAGGAATTGTATAAAATTTATCCAAAAAATCAGGGAGATGTAGGATGCCTTGGAAAGAAAATACTTTGGGATATGTGCCAAATATTAAGTTAAACCCACTTTAAGCCCAATAAGGTGTCACATGAAGGCCCAAGATGTCAAGGAATTGATCATGTTGCTATATGAATTTTCTAAGATCTTTTTTTATAAAGCCAAAGGGACTAAACTACAAATAGTGAAAGTATAGGGACTAAATGGCAAATCGTGAAAAGATCTAGAGATTTAATTGGAGTTTCAAAATTTTATGGACTAAACTAGAGTTTTCAAATTTTAAAAAATGGATGAAAGTGAAATTTGGTAAATTCAGGGACTAAACTGCAATTTTGCCAAATATAGGGGCCAAAGTGTAATTATAGAAAGTTGAGCTAGAAAAATTTAAAACTGGGAAAGAATGTTTCAGCCCCAAGTTTTACTAGTAAATCGAAGACAAAATTTGAGACACGAATATCTCTCAGAACTCTAATTTAATGTCCCAATAAATAGATATTAATTTCTAAAGTTTGGAAATTAGTAAAGTATCTTCTAGATCTTAGAATCAATGGAATTTTATGGGAAATTCTTCTAATTAATGTAAGAATTTATAGAACCGATTGATGTCAAAAAGGAGTTATGTAGAATTAATTATGAATTTTAAGGTTAAATCATTGGTAAATAATTGAAAGAAATATTATAAAACTTTTATCAGGACTTTTGGGACTTAAAAAATTATGAGGTTTTGTAAGAAAATCATTTTATAGTAGAATGAGTTTGTCGAAATGTCATAACACTCGAAGGAATTGTATAAAATTTATCCAAAAAATCAGGGAGATTTAGGATGCCTTGGAAAGAAAATACTTTGGGATATGTGCCAAATATTAAGTTAAACCCACTTTAAGCCCAATAAGGTGTCACATGAAGGCCCAAGATGTCAAGGAATTGATCATGTTGCTATATGAATTTTCTAAGATCTTTTTTTATAAAGCCAAAGGGGCTAAACTACAAATAGTGAAAGTTTAGGGACTAAATGGCAAATCGTGAAAAGATCTAGAGATTTAATTGGAGTTTCAAAATTTTATGGACTAAACTAGAGTTTTCAAATTTTAAAAAATGGATGAAAGTGAAATTTGGTAAATTCAGGGACTAAACTGCAATTTTGCCAAATACAGGGGCCAAAGTGTAATTATAGAAAGTTGAGCTAGAAAAATTAAAAACTGGGAAAGAATGTTTCAGCCCCAAGTTTTACTAGTAAATCGAAGACAAAATTTGAGACACGAATATCTCTCAGAACTCTAATTTAATGTCCCAATAAATAGATATTAATTTCTAAAGTTTGGAAATTAGTAAAGTATCTTCTAGTTGTTAAAATCGGATAAAATTTTAAAGAAACTTCTTATAATTAATATAAGCATTTATAAAGCTGGCTGATGTCAGAAAGGAGTCATGTAGAATTAATTATGAAATTTAACGTTAAATCATTGATAAACAGTTTGAAGAAAACCTAGAAAATTTGTATCAAGACTTCTAGGCCATAGAAAATTGAGACATTGTAAAAAAATCATTTTATAGTAGATTGATTTCTAAAAATGTCATAACAGTTAAAGGAATTTTATAGAATTTATCTAAAAGTTCACGGTAATTTAGGATACCCTGTAAAGAAAATACATTGGGATGTGTGCCACATATTAAGTTAGACCTAATTTAAGCCCAATAAGGTGTCACATGAAGGCCCAAGATGTCAAGGAATTGATCATGTGGCTATATGAATTTTCTAAGAAGTTTCTTCTATAAAGCCAAAGGGACTAAGGTAGAAATAGTGAAAGTATAGGGACTAAATTACAAATTGTGAAAAGATCGAGGGACTTAACCGGAGGCTTAAAATTTTAGAGACTAAGCTGGAGTTTTAAAATTGGTAGAAAGGGATTAAAGTAAAATTTGGTAAATTCAGGGACTAAAGTGCAATTTTGTCTCACACAGGGACCAAAGTGTAATTGTAGAAATTTGAGCTAAAAAAAATAAAATTGCTAAAGAATATTTCAGTCCCATATTTTACCAGTGAATGGAAAGCAAAATTTGAGCGGCGAATATATATCAAGATTCTAATTCAATGTCCCAATAAATTGATATTAATTTCTAAAGTGTTGAAATTAGTAAAGTATCTTCTAGATCTTAGAATCAATGGAATTTTATGGGAAATTCTTCTATTTAATGTAAGAATTTATAGAACCGATTGATGTCAAAAAGGAGTTATGTAGAATTAATTACGAATTTTAAGGTTAAATCATTGGTAAATAATTGAAAGAAATATTATAAAACTTTTATCAGGACTTTTGGGACTTAAAAAATTATGAGGTTTTGTAAGAAAATCATTTTATAGTAGAATGAGTTTGTCGAAATGTCATAACACTCGAAGGAATTGTATAAAATTTATCCAAAAAATCAGGGAGATGTAGGATGCCTTGGAAAGAAAATACTTTGGGATATGTGCCAAATATTAAGTTAAACCCACTTTAAGCCCAATAAGGTGTCACATGAAGGCCCAAGATGTCAAGGAATTGATCATGTTGCTATATGAATTTTCTAAGATCTTTTTTTTATAAAGCCAAAGGGGCTAAACTACAAATAGTGAAAGTCTAGGGACTAAATGGCAAATTGTGAAAAGATCTAGAGATTTAATTGGAGTGTCAAAATTTTATGGACTAAACTAGAGTTTTCAAATTTTAAAAAATGGATGAAAGTGAAATTTGGTAAATTCAGGGACTAAACTGCAATTTTGCCAAATACAGGGGCCAAAGTGTAATTATAGAAAGTTGAGCTAGAAAAATTAAAAACTGGGAAAGAATGTTTCAGCCCCAAGTTTTACTAGTAAATCGAAGACAAAATTTGAGACACGAATATCTCTCAGAACTCTAATTTAATGTCCCAATAAATAGATATTAATTTCTAAAGTTTGGAAATTAGTAAAGTATCTTCTAGTTGTTAAAATCGGATAAAATTTTAAAGAAACTTCTTATAATTAATATAAGCATTTATAAAGCTGGCTGATGTCAGAAAGGAGTCATGTAGAATTAATTATGAAATTTAACGTTAAATCATTGATAAACAGTTTGAAGAAAACCTAGAAAATTTGTATCAAGACTTCTAGGCCATAGAAAATTGAGACCTTGTAAAAAAATCATTTTATAGTAGATTGATTTCTAAAAATGTCATAACAGTTAAAGGAATTTTATAGAATTTATCTAAAAGTTCACGGTAATTTAGGATACCCTGTAAAGAAAATACATTGGGATGTGTGCCACATATTAAGTTAGACCTAATTTAAGCCCAATAAGGTGTCACATGAAGGCCCAAGATGTCAAGGAATTGATCATGTGGCTATATGAATTTTCTAAGAAGTTTCTTCTATAAAGCCAAAGGGACTAAGGTAGAAATAGTGAAAGTATAGGGACTAAATTACAAATTGTGAAAAGATCGAGGGACTTAACCGGAGGCTTAAAATTTTAGAGACTAAGCTGGAGTTTTAAAATTGGTAGAAAGGGATTAAAGTAAAATTTGGTAAATTCAGGGACTAAAGTGCAATTTTGTCTCACACAGGGACCAAAGTGTAAATGTAGAAATTTGAGCTAAAAAAAATAAAATTGCTAAAGAATATTTCAGTCCCATATTTTACCAGTGAATGGAAAGCAAAATTTGAGCGGCGAATATATATCAAGATTCTAATTCAATGTCCCAATAAATTGATATTAATTTCTAAAGTGTTGAAATTAGTAAAGTATCTTCTAGATCTTAGAATCAATGGAATTTTATGGGAAATTCTTCTATTTAATGTAAGAATTTATAGAACCGATTGATGTCAAAAAGGAGTTATGTAGAATTAATTATGAATTTTAAGGTTAAATCATTGGTAAATAATTGAAAGAAATATTATAAAACTTTTATCAGGACTTTTGGGACTTAAAAAATTATGAGGTTTTGTAAGAAAATCATTTTATAGTAGAATGTGTTTGTCGAAATGTCATAACACTCAAAGGAATTGTATAAAATTTATCCAAAAATTCAGGGAGATTTAGGATGCCTTGGAAAGAAAATACTTTGGGATATGTGCCAAATATTAAGTTAAACCCACTTTAAGCCCAATAAGGTGTCACATGAAGGCCCAAGATGTCAAGGAATTGATCATGTTGCTATATGAATTTTCTAAGATCTTTTTTTATAAAGCCAAAGGGACTAAACTACAAATAGTGAAAGTCTAGGGACTAAATGGCAAAACGTGAAAAGATCTAGAGATTTAATTGGAGTTTCAAAATTTTATGGACTAAACTAGAGTTTTCAAATTTTAAAAAATGGATGAAAGTGAAATTTGGTAAATTCAGGGACTAAACTGCAATTTTGCCAAATACAGGGGCCAAAGTGTAATTATAGAAAGTTGAGCTAGAAAAATTAAAAACTGGGAAAGAATGTTTCAGCCCCAAGTCTTACTAGTAAATCGAAGACAAAATTTGAGGCACGAATATCTCTCAGAACTCTAATTTAATGTCCCAATAAATAGATATTAATTTCTAAAGTTTGGAAATTAGTAAAGTATCTTCTAGTTGTTAAAATCGGATAAAATTTTAAAGAAAATTCTTATAATTAATATAAGCATTTATAAAGCTGGCTGATGTCAGAAAGGAGTCATGTAGAATTAATTATGAAATTTAACGTTAAATCATTGATAAACAGTTTGAAGAAAACCTAGAAAATTTGTATCAAGACTTCTAGGCCTTAGAAAATTGAGACCTTGTAAAAAAATCATTTTATAGTAGATTGATTTCTAAAAATGTCATAACAGTTAAAGGAATTTTATAGAATTTATCTAAAAGTTCACGGTAATTTAGGATACCCTGTAAAGAAAATACATTGGGATGTGTGCCACATATTAAGTTAGACCTAATTTAAGCCCAATAAGGTGTCACATGAAGGCCCAAGATGTCAAGGAATTGATCATGTGGCTATATGAATTTTCTAAGAAGTTTCTTTTATAAAGCCAAAGGGACTAAGGTAGAAATAGTGAAAGTATAGGGACTAAATTACAAATTGTGAAAAGATCGAGGGACTTAACTGGAGGTTTAAAATTTTAGAGACTAAGCTGGAGTTTTAAAATTGGTAGAAAGGGATTAAAGTAAAATTTGGTAAATTCAGGGACTAAAGTGCAATTTTGTCTCACACAGGGACCAAAGTGTAATTGTAGAAATTTGAGCTAAAAAAAATTAAAATTGCTAAAGAATATTTCAGTCCCATATTTTACCAGTGAATAGAAAGCAAAATTTGAGCGACGAATATATATCAAGATTCTAATTCAATGTCCCAATAAATTGATATTAATTTCTAAAGTGTTGAAATTAGTAAAGTATCCTCTAGATCTTAGAATCAATCGAATTTTATGGGAAATTCTTCTAATTAATATAAGAATTTATAGAACCGATTGATGTCAAAAAGGAGTTATGTAGAATTAATTACGAATTTTAAGGTTAAATCATTGGTAAATAATTGAAAGAAATATTATAAAACTTTTATCAGGACTTTTGGGACTTAAAAAATTATGAGGTTTTGTAAGAAAATCATTTTATAGTAGAATGAGTTTGTCGAAATGTCATAACACTCGAAGGAATTGTATAAAATTTATCCAAAAAATCAGGGAGATGTAGGATGCCTTGGAAAGAAAATACTTTGGGATATGTGCCAAATATTAAGTTAAACCCACTTTAAGCCCAATAAGGTGTCACATGA
Source organism: Leucaena leucocephala (assembly GCA_037074615.1). Lineage (NCBI taxonomy): Eukaryota > Viridiplantae > Streptophyta > Magnoliopsida > Fabales > Fabaceae > Leucaena > Leucaena leucocephala. The sequence goes on from CM073527.1 coordinate 7,355,502, forward strand.
AGGCCGAAGATGTCAAGGAATTGATCATGTTGCTATATGAATTTTCTAAGATCTTTTTTTTATAAAGCCAAAGGGGCTAAACTACAAATAGTGAAAGTCTAGGGACTAAATGGCAAATTGTGAAAAGATGTAGAGATTTAATTGGAGTTTCAAAATTTTATGGACTAAACTAGAGTTTTCAAATTTTAAAAAATGGATGAAAGTGAAATTTGGTAAATTCAGGGACTAAACTGCAATTTTGCCAAATACAGGGGCCAAAGTGTAATTATAGAAAGTTGAGCTAGAAAAATTTAAAACTGGGAAAGAATGTTTCAGCCCCAAGTTTTACTAGTAAATCGAAGACAAAATTTGAGACACGAATATCTCTCAGAACTCTAATTTAATGTCCCAATAAATAGATATTAATTTCTAAAGTTTGGAAATTAGTAAAGTATCTTCTAGATCTTAGAATCAATGGAATTTTATGGGAAATTCTTCTAATTAATGTAAGAATTTATAGAACCGATTGATGTCAAAAAGGAGTTATGTAGAATTAATTAAGAATTTTAAGGTTAAATCATTGGTAAATAATTGAAAGAAATATTATAAAACTTTTATCAGGACTTTTGGGACTTAAAAAATTATGAGGTTTTGTAAGAAAATCATTTTATAGTAGAATGAGTTTGTCAAAATGTCATAACACTCGAAGGAATTGTATAAAATTTATCCAAAAAATCAGGGAGATTTAGGATGCCTTGGAAAGAAAATACTTTGGGATATGTGCCAAATATTAAGTTAAACCCACTTTAAGCCCAATAAGGTGTCACATGAAGGCCCAAGATGTCAAGGAATTGATCATGTTGCTATATGAATTTTCTAAGATCTTTTTTTATAAAGCCAAAGGGGCTAAACTACAAATAGTGAAAGTCTAGGGACTAAATGGCAAATCGTGAAAAGATCTAGAGATTTAATTGGAGTTTCAAAATTTTATGGACTAAACTAGAGTTTTCAAATTTTAAAAAATGGATGAAAGTGAAATTTGGTAAATTCAGGGACTAAACTGCAATTTTGCCAAATACAGGGGCCAAAGTGTAATTATAGAAAGTTGAGCTAGAAAAATTAAAAACTGGGAAAGAATGTTTCAGCCCCAAGTTTTACTAATAAATCGAACACGAAATTTGAGACACGAATATCTCTCAGAACTCTAATTTAATGTCCCAATAAATAGATATTAATTTCTAAAGTTTGGAAATTAGTAAAGTATCTTCTAGTTGTTAAAATTGGATAAAATTTTAAAGAAAATTCTCATAATTAATATAAGCATTTATAAAGCTGGCTGATGTCAGAAAGGAGTCATGTAGAATTAATTATGAAATTTAACGTTAAATCATTGATAAACAGTTTGAAGAAAACCTAGAAAATTTGTATCAAGACTTCTAGGCCTTAGAAAATTGAGACCTTGTAAAAAAATCATTTTATAGTAGATTGATTTCTAAAAATGTCATAACAGTTAAAGGAATTTTATAGAATTTATCTAAAAGTTCACGGTAATTTAGGATACCCTGTAAAGAAAATACATTGGGATGTGTGCCACATATTAAGTTAGACCTAATTTAAGCCCAATAAGGTGTCACATGAAGGCCCAAGATGTCAAGGAATTGATCATGTGGCTATATGAATTTTCTAAGAAGTTTCTTCTATAAAGCCAAAGGGACTAAGGTAGAAATAGTGAAAGTATAGGGACTATATTACACACTGTGAAAAGATCGAGGGACTTAACCGGAGGTTTAAAATTTTAGAGACTAAGCTGGAGTTTTAAAATTGGTAGAAAGGGATTAAAGTAAAATTTGGTAAATTCAGGGACTAAAGTGCAATTTTGTCTCACACAGGGACCAAAGTGTAATTATAGAAAGTTGAGCTAGAAAAATTTAAAACTGGGAAAGAATGTTTCAGCCCCAAGTTTTACTAGTAAATCGAAGACAAAATTTGAGACACGAATATCTCTCAGAACTCTAATTTAATGTCCCAATAAATAGATATTAATTTCTAAAGTTTGGAAATTAGTAAAGTATCTTCTAGATCTTAGAATCAATGGAATTTTATGGGAAATTCTTCTAATTAATGTAAGAATTTATAGAACCGATTGATGTCAAAAAGGAGTTATGTAGAATTAATTATGAATTTTAAGGTTAAATCATTGGTAAATAATTGAAAGAAATATTATAAAACTTTTATCAGGACTTTTGGGACTTAAAAAATTATGAGGTTTTGTAAGAAAATCATTTTATAGTAGAATGAGTTTGTCAAAATGTCATAACACTCGAAGGAATTGTATAAAATTTATCCAAAAAATCAGGGAGATTTAGGATGCCTTGGAAAGAAAATACTTTGGGATATGTGCCAAATATTAAGTTAAACCCACTTTAAGCCCAATAAGGTGTCACATGAAGGCCCAAGATGTCAAGGAATTGATCATGTTGCTATATGAATTTTCTAAGATCTTTTTTTATAAAGCCAAAGGGGCTAAACTACAAATAGTGAAAGTCTAGGGACTAAATGGCAAATCGTGAAAAGATCTAGAGATTTAATTGGAGTTTCAAAATTTTATGGACTAAACTAGAGTTTTCAAATTTTAAAAAATGGATGAAAGTGAAATTTGGTAAATTCAGGGACTAAACTGCAATTTTGCCAAATACAGGGGCCAAAGTGTAATTATAGAAAGTTGAGCTAGAAAAATTAAAAACTGGGAAAGAATGTTTCAGCCCCAAGTTTTACTAGTAAATCGAACACGAAATTTGAGACACGAATATCTCTCAGAACTCTAATTTAATGTCCCAATAAATAGATATTAATTTCTAAAGTTTGGAAATTAGTAAAGTATCTTCTAGTTGTTAAAATTGGATAAAATTTTAAAGAAAATTCTCATAATTAATATAAGCATTTATAAAGCTGGCTGATGTCAGAAAGGAGTCATGTAGAATTAATTATGAAATTTAACGTTAAATCATTGATAAATAGTTTGAAGAAAACCTAGAAAATTTGTATCAAGACTTCTAGGCCTTAGAAAATTGAGACCTTGTAAAAAAATCATTTTATAGTAGATTGATTTCTAAAAATGTCATAACAGTTAAAGGAATTTTATAGAATTTATCTAAAAGTTCACGGTAATTTAGGATACCCTGTAAAGAAAATACATTGGGATGTGTGCCACATATTAAGTTAGACCTAATTTAAGCCCAATAAGGTGTCACATGAAGGCCCAAGATGTCAAGGAATTGATCATGTGGCTATATGAATTTTCTAAGAAGTTTCTTCTATAAAGCCAAAGGGACTAAGGTAGAAATAGTGAAAGTATAGGGACTATATTACACACTGTGAAAAGATCGAGGGACTTAACCGGAGGTTTAAAATTTTAGAGACTAAGCTGGAGTTTTAAAATTGGTAGAAAGGGATTAAAGTAAAATTTGGTAAATTCAGGGACTAAAGTGCAATTTTGTCTCACACAGGGACCAAAGTGTAATTATAGAAAGTTGAGCTAGAAAAATTTAAAACTGGGAAAGAATGTTTCAGCCCCAAGTTTTACTAGTAAATCGAAGACAAAATTTGAGACACGAATATCTCTCAGAACTCTAATTTAATGTCCCAATAAATAGATATTAATTTCTAAAGTTTGGAAATTAGTAAAGTATCTTCTAGATCTTAAAATCAATGGAATTTTATGGGAAATTCTTCTAATTAATGTAAGAATTTATAGAACCGATTGATGTCAAAAAGGAGTTATGTAGAATTAATTATGAATTTTAAGGTTAAATCATTGGTAAATAATTGAAAGAAATATTATAAAACTTTTATCAGGACTTTTGGGACTTAAAAAATTATGAGGTTTTGTAAGAAAATCATTTTATAGTAGAATGAGTTTGTCAAAATGTCATAACACTCGAAGGAATTGTATAAAATTTATCCAAAAAATCAGGGAGATTTAGGATGCCTTGGAAAGAAAATACTTTGGGATATGTGCCAAATATTAAGTTAAACCCACTTTAAGCCCAATAAGGTGTCACATGAAGGCCCAAGATGTCAAGGAATTGATCATGTTGCTATATGAATTTTCTAAGATCTTTTTTTATAAAGCCAAAGGGGCTAAACTACAAATAGTGAAAGTCTAGGGACTAAATGGCAAATCGTGAAAAGATCTAGAGATTTAATTGGAGTTTCAAAATTTTATGGACTAAACTAGAGTTTTCAAATTTTAAAAAATGGATGAAAGTGAAATTTGGTAAATTCAGGGACTAAACTGCAATTTTGCCAAATACAGGGGCCAAAGTGTAATTATAGAAAGTTGAGCTAGAAAAATTTAAAACTGGGAAAGAATGTTTCAGCCCCAAGTTTTACTAGTAAATCGAACACGAAATTTGAGACACGAATATCTCTCAGAACTCTAATTTAATGTCCCAATAAATAGATATTAATTTCTAAAGTTTGGAAATTAGTAAAGTATCTTGTAGATCTTAGAATCAATGGAATTTTATGGGAAATTCTTCTAATTAATGTAAGAATTTATAGAACCGATTGATGTCAAAAAGGAGTTATGTAGAATTAATTATGAATTTTAAGGTTAAATCATTGGTAAATAATTGAAAGAAATATTATAAAACTTTTATCAGGACTTTTGGGACTTAAAAAATTATGAGGTTTTGTAAGAAAATCATTTTATAGTAGAATGAGTTTGTCAAAATGTCATAACACTCGAAGGAATTGTATAAAATTTATCCAAAAAATCAGGGAGATTTAGGATGCCTTGGAAAGAAAATACTTTGGGATATGTGCCAAATATTAAGTTAAACCCACTTTAAGCCCAATAAGGTGTCACATGAAGGCCCAAGATGTCAAGGAATTGATCATGTTGCTATATGAATTTTCTAAGATCTTTTTTTATAAAGCCAAAGGGGCTAAACTACAAATAGTGAAAGTCTAGGGACTAAATGGCAAATCGTGAAAAGATCTAGAGATTTAATTGGAGTTTCAAAATTTTATGGACTAAACTAGAGTTTTCAAATTTTAAAAAATGGATGAAAGTGAAATTTGGTAAATTCAGGGACTAAACTGCAATTTTGCCAAATACAGGGGCCAAAGTGTAATTATAGAAAGTTGAGCTAGAAAAATTAAAAACTGGGAAAGAATGTTTCAGCCCCAAGTTTTACTAGTAAATCGAACACGAAATTTGAGACACGAATATCTCTCAGAACTCTAATTTAATGTCCCAATAAATAGATATTAATTTCTAAAGTTTGGAAATTAGTAAAGTATCTTCTAGTTGTTAAAATTGGATAAAATTTTAAAGAAAATTCTCATAATTAATATAAGCATTTATAAAGCTGGCTGATGTCAGAAAGGAGTCATGTAGAATTAATTATGAAATTTAACGTTAAATCATTGATAAACAGTTTGAAGAAAACCTAGAAAATTTGTATCAAGACTTCTAGGCCTTAGAAAATTGAGACCTTGTAAAAAAATCATTTTATAGTAGATTGATTTCTAAAAATGTCATAACAGTTAAAGGAATTTTATAGAATTTATCTAAAAGTTCACGGTAATTTAGGATACCCTGTAAAGAAAATACATTGGGATGTGTGCCACATATTAAGTTAGACCTAATTTAAGCCCAATAAGGTGTCACATGAAGGCCCAAGATGTCAAGGAATTGATCATGTGGCTATATGAATTTTCTAAGAAGTTTCTTCTATAAAGCCAAAGGGACTAAGGTAGAAATAGTGAAAGTATAGGGACTATATTACACACTGTGAAAAGATCGAGGGACTTAACCGGAGGTTTAAAATTTTAGAGACTAAGCTGGAGTTTTAAAATTGGTAGAAAGGGATTAAAGTAAAATTTGGTAAATTCAGGGACTAAAGTGCAATTTTGTCTCACACAGGGACCAAAGTGTAATTATAGAAAGTTGAGCTAGAAAAATTTAAAACTGGGAAAGAATGTTTCAGCCCCAAGTTTTACTAGTAAATCGAAGACAAAATTTGAGACACGAATATCTCTCAGAACTCTAATTTAATGTCCCAATAAATAGATATTAATTTCTAAAGTTTGGAAATTAGTAAAGTATCTTCTAGATCTTAGAATCAATGGAATTTTATGGGAAATTCTTCTAATTAATATAAGAATTTATAGAACCGATTGATGTCAAAAAGGAGCTATGTAGAATTAATTACGAATTTTAAGGTTAAATCATTGGTAAATAATTGAAAGAAATATTATAAAACCTTTATCAGGACTTTTGGGACTTAAAAAATTATGAGGTTTTGTAAGAAAATCATTTTATAGTAGAATGAGTTTGTCGAAATGTCATAACACTCAAAGGAATTGTATAAAATTTATCTAAAAAATCAGGGAGATTTAGGATGCCTTGGAAAGAAAATACTTTGGGATATGTGCCAAATATTAAGTTAAACCCACTTTAAGCCCAATAAGGTGTCACATGAAGGCCCAAGATGTCAAGGAATTGATCATGTTGCTATATGAATTTTCTAAGATCTTGTTTTTATAAAGCCAAAGGGACTAAACTACAAATAGTGAAAGTCTAGGGACTAAATGGCAAAACGTGAAAAGATCTAGAGATTTAATTGGAGTTTCAAAATTTTATGGACTAAACTAGAGTTTTCAAATTTTAAAAAATGGATGAAAGTGAAATTTGGTAAATTCAGGGACTAAACTGCAATTTTGCCAAATACAGGGGCCAAAGTGTAATTATAGAAAGTTGAGCTAGAAAAATTAAAAACTGGGAAAGAATGTTTCAGCCCCAAGTTTTACTAGTAAATCGAACACGAAATTTGAGACACGAATATCTCTCAGAACTCTAATTTAATGTCCCAATAAATAGATATTAATTTCTAAAGTTTGGAAATTAGTAAAGTATCTTCTAGTTGTTAAAATTGGATAAAATTTTAAAGAAAATTCTCATAATTAATATAAGCATTTATAAAGCTGGCTGATGTCAGAAAGGAGTCATGTAGAATTAATTATGAAATTTAACGTTAAATCATTGATAAATAGTTTGAAGAAAACCTAGAAAATTTGTATCAAGACTTCTAGGCCTTAGAAAATTGAGACCTTGTAAAAAAATCATTTTATAGTAGATTGATTTCTAAAAATGTCATAACAGTTAAAGGAATTTTATAGAATTTATCTAAAAGTTCACGGTAATTTAGGATACCCTGTAAAGAAAATACATTGGGATGTGTGCCACATATTAAGTTAGACCTAATTTAAGCCCAATAAGGTGTCACATGAAGGCCCAAGATGTCAAGGAATTGATCATGTGGCTATATGAATTTTCTAAGAAGTTTCTTCTATAAAGCCAAAGGGACTAAGGTAGAAATAGTGAAAGTATAGGGACTATATTACACACTGTGAAAAGATCGAGGGACTTAACCGGAGGTTTAAAATTTTAGAGACTAAGCTGGAGTTTTAAAATTGGTAGAAAGGGATTAAAGTAAAATTTGGTAAATTCAGGGACTAAAGTGCAATTTTGTCTCACACAGGGACCAAAGTGTAATTATAGAAAGTTGAGCTAGAAAAATTTAAAACTGGGAAAGAATGTTTCAGCCCCAAGTTTTACTAGTAAATCGAAGACAAAATTTGAGACACGAATATCTCTCAGAACTCTAATTTAATGTCCCAATAAATAGATATTAATTTCTAAAGTTTGGAAATTAGTAAAGTATCTTCTAGATCTTAAAATCAATGGAATTTTATGGGAAATTCTTCTAATTAATGTAAGAATTTATAGAACCGATTGATGTCAAAAAGGAGTTATGTAGAATTAATTAGGAATTTTAAGGTTAAATCATTGGTAAATAATTGAAAGAAATATTATAAAACTTTTATCAGGACTTTTGGGACTTAAAAAATTATGAGGTTTTGTAAGAAAATCATTTTATAGTAGAATGAGTTTGTCAAAATGTCATAACACTCGAAGGAATTGTATAAAATTTATCCAAAAAATCAGGGAGATTTAGGATGCCTTGGAAAGAAAATACTTTGGGATATGTGCCAAATATTAAGTTAAACCCACTTTAAGCCCAATAAGGTGTCACATGAAGGCCCAAGATGTCAAGGAATTGATCATGTTGCTATATGAATTTTCTAAGATCTTTTTTTATAAAGCCAAAGGGGCTAAACTACAAATAGTGAAAGTCTAGGGACTAAATGGCAAATCGTGAAAAGATCTAGAGATTTAATTGGAGTTTCAAAATTTTATGGACTAAACTAGAGTTTTCAAATTTTAAAAAATGGATGAAAGTGAAATTTGGTAAATTCAGGGACTAAACTGCAATTTTGCCAAATACAGGGGCCAAAGTGTAATTATAGAAAGTTGAGCTAGAAAAATTAAAAACTGGGAAAGAATGTTTCAGCCCCAAGTTTTACTAGTAAATCGAACACGAAATTTGAGACACGAATATCTCTCAGAACTCTAATTTAATGTCCCAATAAATAGATATTAATTTCTAAAGTTTGGAAATTAGTAAAGTATCTTCTAGTTGTTAAAATTGGATAAAATTTTAAAGAAAATTCTCATAATTAATATAAGCATTTATAAAGCTGGCTGATGTCAGAAAGGAGTCATGTAGAATTAATTATGAAATTTAACGTTAAATCATTGATAAATAGTTTGAAGAAAACCTAGAAAATTTGTATCAAGACTTCTAGGCCTTAGAAAATTGAGACCTTGTAAAAAAATCATTTTATAGTAGATTGATTTCTAAAAATGTCATAACAGTTAAAGGAATTTTATAGAATTTATCTAAAAGTTCACGGTAATTTAGGATACCCTGTAAAGAAAATACATTGGGATGTGTGCCACATATTAAGTTAGACCTAATTTAAGCCCAATAAGGTGTCACATGAAGGCCCAAGATGTCAAGGAATTGATCATGTGGCTATATGAATTTTCTAAGAAGTTTCTTCTATAAAGCCAAAGGGACTAAGGTAGAAATAGTGAAAGTATAGGGACTATATTACACACTGTGAAAAGATCGAGGGACTTAACCGGAGGTTTAAAATTTTAGAGACTAAGCTGGAGTTTTAAAATTGGTAGAAAGGGATTAAAGTAAAATTTGGTAAATTCAGGGACTAAAGTGCAATTTTGTCTCACACAGGGACCAAAGTGTAATTATAGAAAGTTGAGCTAGAAAAATTTAAAACTGGGAAAGAATGTTTCAGCCCCAAGTTTTACTAGTAAATCGAAGACAAAATTTGAGACACGAATATCTCTCAGAACTCTAATTTAATGTCCCAATAAATAGATATTAATTTCTAAAGTTTGGAAATTAGTAAAGTATCTTCTAGATCTTAGAATCAATGGAATTTTATGGGAAATTCTTCTAATTAATGTAAGAATTTATAGAACCGATTGATGTCAAAAAGGAGTTATGTAGAATTAATTATGAATTTTAAGGTTAAATCATTGGTAAATAATTGAAAGAAATATTATAAAACTTTTATCAGGACTTTTGGGACTTAAAAAATTATGAGGTTTTGTAAGAAAATCATTTTATAGTAGAATGAGTTTGTCAAAATGTCATAACACTCGAAGGAATTGTATAAAATTTATCCAAAAAATCAGGGAGATTTAGGATGCCTTGGAAAGAAAATACTTTGGGATATGTGCCAAATATTAAGTTAAACCCACTTTAAGCCCAATAAGGTGTCACATGAAGGCCCAAGATGTCAAGGAATTGATCATGTTGCTATATGAATTTTCTAAGATCTTTTTTTATAAAGCCAAAGGGGCTAAACTACAAATAGTGAAAGTCTAGGGACTAAATGGCAAATCGTGAAAAGATCTAGAGATTTAATTGGAGTTTCAAAATTTTATGGACTAAACTAGAGTTTTCAAATTTTAAAAAATGGATGAAAGTGAAATTTGGTAAGTTCAGGGACTAAACTGCAATTTTGCCAAATACAGGGGCCAAAGTGTAATTATAGAAAGTTGAGCTAGAAAAATTTAAAACTGGGAAAGAATGTTTCAGCCCCAAGTTTTACTAGTAAATCGAAGACAAAATTTGAGACACGAATATCTCTCAGAACTCTAATTTAATGTCCCAATAAATAGATATTAATTTCTAAAGTTTGGAAATTAGTAAAGTATCTTCTAGATCTTATAATCAATGGAATTTTATGGGAAATTCTTCTAATTAATGTAAGAATTTATAGAACCGATTGATGTCAAAAAGGAGTTATGTAGAATTAATTATGAATTTTAAGGTTAAATCATTGGTAAATAATTGAAAGAAATATTATAAAACTTTTATCAGGACTTTTGGGACTTAAAAAATTATGAGGTTTTGTAAGAAAATCATTTTATAGTAGAATGAGTTTGTCAAAATGTCATAACACTCGAAGGAATTGTATAAAATTTATCCAAAAAATCAGGGAGATTTAGGATGCCTTGGAAAGAAAATACTTTGGGATATGTGCCAAATATTAAGTTAAACCCACTTTAAGCCCAATAAGGTGTCACATGAAGGCCCAAGATGTCAAGGAATTGATCATGTTGCTATATGAATTTTCTAAGATCTTTTTTTATAAAGCCAAAGGGGCTAAACTACAAATAGTGAAAGTCTAGGGACTAAATGGCAAATCGTGAAAAGATCTAGAGATTTAATTGGAGTTTCAAAATTTTATGGACTAAACTAGAGTTTTCAAATTTTAAAAAATGGATGAAAGTGAAATTTGGTAAATTCAGGGACTAAACTGCAATTTTGCCAAATACAGGGGCCAAAGTGTAATTATAGAAAGTTGAGCTAGAAAAATTAAAAACTGGGAAAGAATGTTTCAGCCCCAAGTTTTACTAGTAAATCGAACACAAAATTTGAGACACGAATATCTCTCAGAACTCTAATTTAATGTCCCAATAAATAGATATTAATTTCTAAAGTTTGGAAATTAGTAAAGTATCTTCTAGTTGTTAAAATTGGATAAAATTTTAAAGAAAATTCTCATAATTAATATAAGCATTTATAAAGCTGGCTGATGTTAGAAAGGAGTCATGTAGAATTAATTATGAAATTTAACGTTAAATCATTGATAAATAGTTTGAAGAAAACCTAGAAAATTTGTATCAAGACTTCTAGGCCTTAGAAAATTGAGACCTTGTAAAAAAATCATTTTATAGTAGATTGATTTCTAAAAATGTCATAACAGTTAAAGGAATTTTATAGAATTTATCTAAAAGTTCACGGTAATTTAGGATACCCTGTAAAGAAAATACATTGGGATGTGTGCCACATATTAAGTTAGACCTAATTTAAGCCCAATAAGGTGTCACATGAAGGCCCAAGATGTCAAGGAATTGATCATGTGGCTATATGAATTTTCTAAGAAGTTTCTTCTATAAAGCCAAAGGGACTAAGGTAGAAATAGTGAAAGTATAGGGACTATATTACACACTGTGAAAAGATCGAGGGACTTAACCGGAGGTTTAAAATTTTAGAGACTAAGCTGGAGTTTTAAAATTGGTAGAAAGGGATTAAAGTAAAATTTGGTAAATTCAGGGACTAAAGTGCAATTTTGTCTCACACAGGGACCAAAGTGTAATTATAGAAAGTTGAGCTAGAAAAATTTAAAACTGGGAAAGAATGTTTCAGCCCCAAGTTTTACTAGTAAATCGAAGACAAAATTTGAGACACGAATATCTCTCAGAACTCTAATTTAATGTCCCAATAAATAGATATTAATTTCTAAAGTTTGGAAATTAGTAAAGTATCTTCTAGATCTTAAAATCAATGGAATTTTATGGGAAATTCTTCTAATTAATGTAAGAATTTATAGAACCGATTGATGTCAAAAAGGAGTTATGTAGAATTAATTATGAATTTTAAGGTTAAATCATTGGTAAATAATTGAAAGAAATATTATAAAACTTTTATCAGGACTTTTGGGACTTAAAAAATTATGAGGTTTTGTAAGAAAATCATTTTATAGTAGAATGAGTTTGTCCAAATGTCATAACACTCGAAGGAATTGTATAAAATTTATCCAAAAAATTAGGGAGATTTAGGATGCCTTGGAAAGAAAATACTTTGGGATATGTGCCAAATATTAAGTTAAACCCACTTTAAGCCCAATAAGGTGTCACATGAAGGCCCAAGATGTCAAGGAATTGATCATGTTGCTATATGAATTTTCTAAGATCTTTTTTTATAAAGCCAAAGGGGCTAAACTACAAATAGTGAAAGTCTAGGGACTAAATGGCAAATCGTGAAAAGATCTAGAGATTTAATTGGAGTTTCAAAATTTTATGGACTAAACTAGAGTTTTCAAATTTTAAAAAATGGATGAAAGTGAAATTTGGTAAATTCAGGGACTAAACTGCAATTTTGCCAAATACAGGGGCCAAAGTGTAATTATAGAAAGTTGAGCTAGAAAAATTAAAAACTGGGAAAGAATGTTTCAGCCCCAAGTTTTACTAGTAAATCGAAGACAAAATTTGAGACACGAATATCTCTCAGAACTCTAATTTAATGTCCCAATAAATAGATATTAATTTCTAAAGTTTGGAAATTAGTAAAGTATCTTCTAGTTGTTAAAATTGGATAAAATTTTAAAGAAAATTCTCATAATTAATATAAGCATTTATAAAGCTGGCTGATGTTAGAAAGGAGTCATGTAGAATTAATTATGAAATTTAACGTTAAATCATTGATAAACAGTTTGAAGAAAACCTAGAAAATTTGTATCAAGACTTCTAGGCCTTAGAAAATTGAGACCTTGTAAAAAAATCATTTTATAGTAGATTGATTTCTAAAAATGTCATAACAGTTAAAGGAATTTTATAGAATTTATCTAAAAGTTCACGGTAATTTAGGATACCCTGTAAAGAAAATCCATTGGGATGTGTGCCACATATTAAGTTAGACCTAATTTAAGCCCAATAAGGTGTCACATGAAGGCCCAAGATGTCAAGGAATTGATCATGTGGCTATATGAATTTTCTAAGAAGTTTCTTCTATAAAGCCAAAGGGACTAAGGTAGAAATAGTGAAAGTATAGGGACTATATTACACACTGTGAAAAGATCGAGGGACTTAACCGGAGGTTTAAAATTTTAGAGACTAAGCTGGAGTTTTAAAATTGGTAGAAAGGGATTAAAGTAAAATTTGGTAAATTCAGGGACTAAAGTGCAATTTTGTCTCACACAGGGACCAAAGTGTAATTGTAGAAATTTGAGCTAAAAAAAATCAAAATTGCTAAAGAATATTTCAGTCCCATATTTTACCAGTGAATGGAAAGCAAAATTTGAGCGGCGAATATATATCAAGATTCTAATTCAATGTCCCAATAAATTGATATTAATTTCTAAAGTGTTGAAATTAGTAAAGTATCTTCTAGATCTTAGAATCAATGGAATTTTATGGGAAATTCTTCTATTTAATGTAAGAATTTATAGAACCGATTGATGTCAAAAAGGAGTTATGTAGAATTAATTATGAATTTTAAGGTTAAATCATTGGTAAATAATTGAAAGAAATATTATAAAACTTTTATCAGGACTTTTGGGACTTAAAAAATTATGAGGTTTTGTAAGAAAATCATTTTATAGTAGAATGAGTTTGTCGAAATGTCATAACACTCAAAGGAATTGTATAAAATTTATCCAAAAATTCAGGGAGATTTAGGATGCCTTGGAAAGAAAATACTTTGGGATATGTGCCAAATATTAAGTTAAACCCACTTTAAGCCCAATAAGGTGTCACATGAAGGCCCAAGATGTCAAGGAATTGATCATGTTGCTATATGAATTTTCTAAGATCTTTTTTTATAAAGCCAAAGGGGCTAAACTACAAATAGTGAAAGTCTAGGGACTAAATGGCAAATCGTGAAAAGATCTAGAGATTTAATTGGAGTTTCAAAATTTTATGGACTAAACTAGAGTTTTCAAATTTTAAAAAATGGATGAAAGTGAAATTTGGTAAATTCAGGGACTAAACTGCAATTTTGCCAAATATAGGGGCCAAAGTGTAATTATAGAAAGTTGAGCTAGAAAAATTAAAAACTGGGAAAGAATGTTTCAGCCCCAAGTTTTACTAGTAAATCGAAGACAAAATTTGAGACACGAATATCTCTCAGAACTCTAATTTAATGTCCCAATAAATAGATATTAATTTCTAAAGTTTGGAAATTAGTAAAGTATCTTGTAGATCTTAGAATCAATGGAATTTTATGGGAAATTCTTCTAATTAATGTAAGAATTTATAGAACCGATTGATGTCAGAAAGGAGTTATGTAGAATTAATTATGAATTTTAAGGTTAAATCATTGGTAAATAATTGAAAGAAATATTATAAAACTTTTATCAGGACTTTTGGGACTTAAAAAATTATGAGCTTTTGTAAGAAAATCATTTTATAGTAGAATGAGTTTGTCGAAATGTCATAACACTCAAAGGAATTGTATAAAATTTATCCAAAAATTCAGGGAGATTTAGGATGCCTTGGAAAGAAAATACTTTGGGATATGTGCCAAATATTAAGTTAAACCCACTTTAAGCCCAATAAGGTGTCACATGAAGGCCCAAGATGTCAAGGAATTGATCATGTTGCTATATGAATTTTCTAAGATCTTTTTTTATAAAGCCAAAGGGGCTAAACTACAAATAGTGAAAGTCTAGGGACTAAATGGCAAATCGTGAAAAGATCTAGAGATTTAATTGGAGTTTCAAAATTTTATGGACTAAACTAGAGTTTTCAAATTTTAAAAAATGGATGAAAGTGAAATTTGGTAAATTCAGGGACTAAACTGCAATTTTGCCAAATACAGGGGCCAAAGTGTAATTATAGAAAGTTGAGCTAGAAAAATTAAAAACTGGGAAAGAATGTTTCAGCCCCAAGTTTTACTAGTAAATCGAAGACAAAATTTGAGACACGAATATCTCTCAGAACTCTAATTTAATGTCCCAATAAATAGATATTAATTTCTAAAGTTTGGAAATTAGTAAAGTATCTTCTAGTTGTTAAAATCGGATAAAATTTTAAAGAAAATTCTCATAATTAATATAAGCATTTATAAAGCTGGCTGATGTCAGAAAGGAGTCATGTAGAATTAATTATGAAATTTAACGTTAAATCATTGATAAACAGTTTGAAGAAAACCTAGAAAATTTGTATCAAGACTTCTAGGCCTTAGAAAATTGAGACCTTGTAAAAAAATCATTTTATAGTAGATTGATTTCTAAAAATGTCATAACAGTTAAAGGAATTTTATAGAATTTATCTAAAAGTTCACGGTAATTTAGGATACCCTGTAAAGAAAATACATTGGGATGTGTGCCACATATTAAGTTAGACCTAATTTAAGCCCAATAAGGTGTCACATGAAGGCCCAAGATGTCAAGGAATTGATCATGTGGCTATATGAATTTTCTAAGAAGTTTCTTCTATAAAGCCAAAGGGACTAAGGTAGAAATAGTGAAAGTATAGGGACTAAATTACACACTGTGAAAAGATCGAGGGACTTAACCGGAGGTTTAAAATTTTAGAGACTAAGCTGGAGTTTTAAAATTGGTAGAAAGGGATTAAAGTAAAATTTGGTAAATTCAGGGACTAAAGTGCAATTTTGTCTCACACAGGGACCAAAGTGTAATTGTAGAAATTTGAGCTAAAAAAAATCAAAATTGCTAAAGAATATTTCAGTCCCATATTTTACCAGTGAATGGAAAGCAAAATTTGAGCGGCGAATATATATCAAGATTCTAGTTCAATGTCCCAATAAATTGATATTAATTTCTAAAGTGTTGAAATTAGTAAAGTATCTTCTAGATCTTAGAATCAATGGAATTTTATGGGAAATTCTTCTATTTAATGTAAGAATTTATAGAACCGATTGATGTCAAAAAGGAGTTATGTAGAATTAATTATGAATTTTAAGGTTAAATCATTGGTAAATAATTGAAAGAAATATTATAAAACTTTTATCAGGACTTTTGGGACTTAAAAAATTATGAGGTTTTGTAAGAAAATCATTTTATAGTAGAATGAGTTTGTCGAAATGTCATAACACTCAAAGGAATTGTATAAAATTTATCCAAAAATTCAGGGAGATTTAGGATGCCTTGGAAAGAAAATACTTTGGGATATGTGCCAAATATTAAGTTAAACCCACTTTAAGCCCAATAAGGTGTCACATGAAGGCCCAAGATGTCAAGGAATTGATCATGTTGCTATATGAATTTTCTAAGATCTTTTTTTATAAAGCCAAAGGGGCTAAACTACAAATAGTGAAAGTCTAGGGACTAAATGGCAAATCGTGAAAAGATCTAGAGATTTAATTGGAGTTTCAAAATTTTATGGACTAAACTAGAGTTTTCAAATTTTAAAAAATGGATGAAAGTGAAATTTGGTAAATTCAGGGACTAAACTGCAATTTTGCCAAATACAGGGGCCAAAGTGTAATTATAGAAAGTTGAGCTAGAAAAATTAAAAACTGGGAAAGAATGTTTCAGCCCCAAGTTTTACTAGTAAATCGAAGACAAAATTTGAGACACGAATATCTCTCAGAACTCTAATTTAATGTCCCAATAAATTGATATTAATTTCTAAAGTGTTGAAATTAGTAAAGTATCTTCTAGATCTTAGAATCAATGGAATTTTATGGGAAATTCTTCTATTTAATGTAAGAATTTATAGAACCGATTGATGTCAGAAAGGAGTTATGTAGAATTAATTATGAATTTTAAGGTTAAATCATTGGTAAATAATTGAAAGAAATATTATAAAACTTTTATCAGGACTTTTGGGACTTAAAAAATTATGAGGTTTTGTAAGAAAATCATTTTATAGTAGAATGAGTTTGTCGAAATGTCATAACACTCAAAGGAATTGTATAAAATTTATCCAAAAATTCAGGGAGATTTAGGATGCCTTGGAAAGAAAATACTTTGGGATATGTGCCAAATATTAAGTTAAACCCACTTTAAGCCCAATAAGGTGTCACATGAAGGCCCAAGATGTCAAGGAATTGATCATGTTGCGATATGAATTTTCTAAGATCTTTTTTTATAAAGCCAAAGGGGCTAAACTACAAATAGTGAAAGTCTAGGGACTAAATGGCAAATCGTGAAAAGATCTAGAGATTTAATTGGAGTTTCAAAATTTTATGGACTAAACTAGAGTTTTCAAATTTTAAAAAATGGATGAAAGTGAAATTTGGTAAATTCAGGGACTAAACTGCAATTTTGCCAAATACAGGGGCCAAAGTGTAATTATAGAAAGTTGAGCTAGAAAAATTAAAAACTGGGAAAGAATGTTTCAGCCCCAAGTTTTACTAGTAAATCGAAGACAAAATTTGAGACACGAATATCTCTCAGAACTCTAATTTAATGTCCCAATAAATAGATATTAATTTCTAAAGTTTGGAAATTAGTAAAGTATCTTGTAGATCTTAGAATCAATGGAATTTTATGGGAAATTCTTCTAATTAATGTAAGAATTTATAGAACCGATTGATGTCAGAAAGGAGTTATGTAGAATTAATTATGAATTTTAAGGTTAAATCATTGGTAAATAATTGAAAGAAATATTATAAAACTTTTATCAGGACTTTTGGGACTTAAAAAATTATGAGGTTTTGTAAGAAAATCATTTTATAGTAGAATGAGTTTGTCGAAATGTCATAACACTCGAAGGAATTGTATAAAATTTATCCAAAAAATCAGGGAGATTTAGGATGCCTTGGAAAGAAAATACTTTGGGATATGTGCCAAATATTAAGTTAAACCCACTTTAAGCCCAATAAGGTGTCACATGAAGGCCCAAGATGTCAAGGAATTGATCATGTTGCTATATGAATTTTCTAAGATCTTTTTTTATAAAGCCAAAGGGGCTAAACTACAAATAGTGAAAGTCTAGGGACTAAATGGCAAATCGTGAAAAGATCTAGAGATTTAATTGGAGTTTCAAAATTTTATGGACTAAACTAGAGTTTTCAAATTTTAAAAAATGGATGAAAGTGAAATTTGGTAAATTCAGGGACTAAACTGCAATTTTGCCAAATACAGGGGCCAAAGTGTAATTATAGAAAGTTGAGCTAGAAAAATTAAAAACTGGGAAAGAATGTTTCAGCCCCAAGTTTTACTAGTAAATCGAAGACAAAATTTGAGACACGAATATCTCTCAGAACTCTAATTTAATGTCCCAATAAATAGATATTAATTTCTAAAGTTTGGAAATTAGTAAAGTATCTTGTAGATCTTAGAATCAATGGAATTTTATGGGAAATTCTTCTAATTAATGTAAGAATTTATAGAACCGATTGATGTCAGAAAGGAGTTATGTAGAATTAATTATGAATTTTAAGGTTAAATCATTGGTAAATAATTGAAAGAAATATTATAAAACTTTTATCAGGACTTTTGGGACTTAAAAAATTATGAGGTTTTGTAAGAAAATCATTTTATAGTAGAATGAGTTTGTCGAAATGTCATAACACTCAAAGGAATTGTATAAAATTTATCCAAAAATTCAGGGAGATTTAGGATGCCTTGGAAAGAAAATACTTTGGGATATGTGCCAAATATTAAGTTAAACCCACTTTAAGCCCAATAAGGTGTCACATGAAGGCCCAAGATGTCAAGGAATTGATCATGTTGCTATATGAATTTTCTAAGATCTTTTTTTATAAAGCCAAAGGGGCTAAACTACAAATAGTGAAAGTCTAGGGACTAAATGGCAAATCGTGAAAAGATCTAGAGATTTAATTGGAGTTTCAAAATTTTATGGACTAAACTAGAGTTTTCAAATTTTAAAAAATGGATGAAAGTGAAATTTGGTAAATTCAGGGACTAAACTGCAATTTTGCCAAATACAGGGGCCAAAGTGTAATTATAGAAAGTTGAGCTAGAAAAATTAAAAACTGGGAAAGAATGTTTCAGCCCCAAGTTTTACTAGTAAATCGAAGACAAAATTTGAGACACGAATATCTCTCAGAACTCTAATTTAATGTCCCAATAAATAGATATTAATTTCTAAAGTTTGGAAATTAGTAAAGTATCTTCTAGTTGTTAAAATCGGATAAAATTTTAAAGAAAATTCTCATAATTAATATAAGCATTTATAAAGCTGGCTGATGTCAGAAAGGAGTCATGTAGAATTAATTATGAAATTTAACGTTAAATCATTGATAAACAGTTTGAAGAAAACCTAGAAAATTTGTATCAAGACTTCTAGGCCTTGGAAAATTGAGACCTTGTAAAAAAATCATTTTATAGTAGATTGATTTCTAAAAATGTCATAACAGTTAAAGGAATTTTATAGAATTTATCTAAAAGTTCACGGTAATTTAGGATACCCTGTAAAGAAAATACATTGGGATGTGTGCCACATATTAAGTTAGACCTAATTTAAGCCCAGTAAGGTGTCACATGAAGGCCCAAGATGTCAAGGAATTGATCATGTGGCTATATGAATTTTCTAAGAAGTTTCTTCTATAAAGCCAAAGGGACTAAGGTAGAAATAGTGAAAGTATAGGGACTATATTACACACTGTGAAAAGATCGAGGGACTTAACCGGAGGTTTAAAATTTTAGAGACTAAGCTGGAGTTTTAAAATTGGTAGAAAGGGATTAAAGTAAAATTTGGTAAATTCAGGGACTAAAGTGCAATTTTGTCTCACACAGGGACCAAAGTGTAATTGTAGAAATTTGAGCTAAAAAAAATCAAAATTGCTAAAGAATATTTCAGTCCCATATTTTACCAGTGAATGGAAAGCAAAATTTGAGCGGCGAATATATATCAAGATTCTAATTCAATGTCCCAATAAATTGATATTAATTTCTAAAGTGTTGAAATTAGTAAAGTATCTTCTAGATCTTAGAATCAATGGAATTTTATGGGAAATTCTTCTATTTAATGTAAGAATTTATAGAACCGATTGATGTCAAAAAGGAGTTATGTAGAATTAATTATGAATTTTAAGGTTAAATCATTGGTAAATAATTGAAAGAAATATTATAAAACTTTTATCAGGACTTTTGGGACTTAAAAAATTATGAGGTTTTGTAAGAAAATCATTTTATAGTAGAATGAGTTTGTCGAAATGTCAGAACACTCAAAGGAATTGTATAAAATTTATCCAAAAAATCAGGGAGATTTAGGATGCCTTGGAAAGAAAATACTTTGGGATATGTGCCAAATATTAAGTTAAACCCACTTTAAGCCCAATAAGGTGTCACATGAAGGTCCAAGATGTCAAGGAATTGATCATGTTGCTATATGAATTTTCTAAGATATTTTTTTATAAAGCCAAAGGGGCTAAACTACAAATAGTGAAAGTCTAGGGACTAAATGGCAAATCGTGAAAAGATCTAGAGATTTAATTGGAGTTTCAAAATTTTATGGACTAAACTAGAGTTTTCAAATTTTAAAAAATGGATGAAAGTGAAATTTGGTAAATTCAGGGACTAAACTGCAATTTTGCCAAATACAGGGGCCAAAGTGTAATTATAGAAAGTTGAGCTAGAAAAATTAAAAACTGGGAAAGAATGTTTCAGCCCCAAGTTTTACTAGTAAATCGAAGACAAAATTTGAGACACGAATATCTCTCAGAACTCTAATTTAATGTCCCAATAAATAGATATTAATTTCTAAAGTTTGGAAATTAGTAAAGTATCTTCTAGTTGTTAAAATCGGATAAAATTTTAAAGAAAATTCTCATAATTAATATAAGCATTTATAAAGCTGGCTGATGTCAGAAAGGAGTCATGTAGAATTAATTATGAAATTTAACGTTAAATCATTGTTAAACAGTTTGAAGAAAACCTAGAAAATTTGTATCAAGACTTCTAGGCCTTAGAAAATTGAGACCTTGTAAAAAAATCATTTTATAGTAGATTGATTTCTAAAAATGTCATAACAGTTAAAGGAATTTTATAGAATTTATCTAAAAGTTCACGGTAATTTAGGATACCCTGTAAAGAAAATACATTGGGATGTGTGCCACATATTAAGTTAGACCTAATTTAAGCCCAGTAAGGTGTCACATGAAGGCCCAAGATGTCAAGGAATTGATCATGTGGCTATATGAATTTTCTAAGAAGTTTCTTCTATAAAGCCAAAGGGACTAAGGTAGAAATAGTGAAAGTATAGGGACTAAATTACACACTGTGAAAAGATCGAGGGACTTAACCGGAGGTTTAAAATTTTAGAGACTAAGCTGGAGTTTTAAAATTGGTAGAAAGGGATTAAAGTAAAATTTGGTAAATTCAGGGACTAAAGTGCAATTTTGTCTCACACAGGGACCAAAGTGTAATTGTAGAAATTTGAGCTAAAAAAAATCAAAATTGCTAAAGAATATTTCGGTCCCATATTTTACCAGTGAATGGAAAGCAAAATTTGAGCGGCGAATATATATCAAGATTCTAGTTCAATGTCCCAATAAATTGATATTAATTTCTAAAGTGTTGAAATTAGTAAAGTATCTTCTAGATCTTAGAATCAATGGAATTTTATGGGAAATTCTTCTATTTAATGTAAGAATTTATAGAACCGATTGATGTCAAAAAGGAGTTATGTAGAATTAATTATGAATTTTAAGGTTAAATCATTGGTAAATAATTGAAAGAAATATTATAAAACTTTTATCAGGACTTTTGGGACTTAAAAAATTATGAGGTTTTGTAAGAAAATCATTTTATAGTAGAATGAGTTTGTCAAAATGTCATAACACTCAAAGGAATTGTATAAAATTTATCCAAAAATTCAGGGAGATTTAGGATGCCTTGGAAAGAAAATACTTTGGGATATGTGCCAAATATTAAGTTAAACCCACTTTAAGCCCAATAAGGTGTCACATGAAGGCCCAAGATGTCAAGGAATTGATCATGTTGCTATATGAATTTTCTAAGATCTTTTTTTATAAAGCCAAAGGGGCTAAACTACAAATAGTGAAAGTCTAGGGACTAAATGGCAAATCGTGAAAAGATCTAGAGATTTAATTGGAGTTTCAAAATTTTATGGACTAAACTAGAGTTTTCAAATTTTAAAAAATGGATGAAAGTGAAATTTGGTAAATTCAGGGACTAAACTGCAATTTTGCCAAATACAGGGGCCAAAGTGTAATTAGAGAAAGTTGAGCTAGAAAAATTAAAAACTGGGAAAGAATGTTTCAGCCCCAAGTTTTACTAGTAAATCGAAGACAAAATTTGAGACACGAATATCTCTCAGAACTCTAATTTAATGTCCCAATAAATTGATATTAATTTCTAAAGTGTTGAAATTAGTAAAGTATCTTCTAGATCTTAGAATCAATGGAATTTTATGGGAAATTCTTCTATTTAATGTAAGAATTTATAGAACCGATTGATGTCAAAAAGGAGTTATGTAGAATTAATTATGAATTTTAAGGTTAAATCATTGGTAAATAATTGAAAGAAATATTATCAAACTTTTATCAGGACTTTTGGGACTTAAAAAATTATGAGGTTTTGTAAGAAAATCATTTTATAGTAGAATGAGTTTGTCGAAATGTCATAACACTCAAAGGAATTGTATAAAATTTATCCAAAAATTCAGGGAGATTTAGGATGCCTTGGAAAGAAAATACTTTGGGATATGTGCCAAATATTAAGTTAAACCCACTTTAAGCCCAATAAGGTGTCACATGAAGGCCCAAGATGTCAAGGAATTGATCATGTTGCGATATGAATTTTCTAAGATCTTTTTTTATAAAGCCAAAGGGGCTAAACTACAAATAGTGAAAGTCTAGGGACTAAATGGCAAATAGTGAAAAGATCTAGAGATTTAATTGGAGTTTGAAAATTTTATGGACTAAACTAGAGTTTTCAAATTTTAAAAAATGGATGAAAGTGAAATTTGGTAAATTCAGGGACTAAACTGCAATTTTGCCAAATACAGGGGCCAAAGTGTAATTATAGAAAGTTGAGCTAGAAAAATTAAAAACTGGGAAAGAATGTTTCAGCCCCAAGTTTTAC
Organism: Leucaena leucocephala; assembly: GCA_037074615.1. Lineage (NCBI taxonomy): Eukaryota > Viridiplantae > Streptophyta > Magnoliopsida > Fabales > Fabaceae > Leucaena > Leucaena leucocephala. The sequence continues at coordinate 7,378,473 of CM073527.1, forward strand.
TAGTAAATCGAAGACAAAATTTGAGACACGAATATCTCTCAGAACTCTAATTTAATGTCCCAATAAATAGATATTAATTTCTAAAGTTTGGAAATTAGTAAAGTATCTTGTAGATCTTAGAATCAATGGAATTTTATGGGAAATTCTTCTAATTAATGTAAGAATTTATAGAACCGATTGATGTCAGAAAGGAGTTATGTAGAATTAATTATGAATTTTAAGGTTAAATCATTGGTAAATAATTGAAAGAAATATTATAAAACTTTTATCAGGACTTTTGGGACTTAAAAAATTATGAGGTTTTGTAAGAAAATCATTTTATAGTAGAATGAGTTTGTCAAAATGTCATAACACTCAAAGGAATTGTATAAAATTTATCCAAAAATTCAGGGAGATTTAGGATGCCTTGGAAAGAAAATACTTTGGGATATGTGCCAAATATTAAGTTAAACCCACTTTAAGCCCAATAAGGTGTCACATGAAGGCCCAAGATGTCAAGGAATTGATCATGTTGCTATATGAATTTTCTAAGATCTTTTTTTATAAAGCCAAAGGGGCTAAACTACAAATAGTGAAAGTCTAGGGACTAAATGGCAAATCGTGAAAAGATCTAGAGATTTAATTGGAGTTTCAAAATTTTATGGACTAAACTAGAGTTTTCAAATTTTAAAAAATGGATGAAAGTGAAATTTGGTAAATTCAGGGACTAAACTGCAATTTTGCCAAATACAGGGGCCAAAGTGTAATTATAGAAAGTTGAGCTAGAAAAATTAAAAACTGGGAAAGAATGTTTCAGCCCCAAGTTTTACTAGTAAATCGAAGACAAAATTTGAGACACGAATATCTCTCAGAACTCTAATTTAATGTCCCAATAAATTGATATTAATTTCTAAAGTGTTGAAATTAGTAAAGTATCTTCTAGATCTTAGAATCAATGGAATTTTATGGGAAATTCTTCTATTTAATGTAAGAATTTATAGAACCGATTGATGTCAAAAAGGAGTTATGTAGAATTAATTATGAATTTTAAGGTTAAATCATTGGTAAATAATTGAAAGAAATATTATCAAACTTTTATCAGGACTTTTGGGACTTAAAAAATTATGAGGTTTTGTAAGAAAATCATTTTATAGTAGAATGAGTTTGTCGAAATGTCATAACACTCAAAGGAATTGTATAAAATTTATCCAAAAATTCAGGGAGATTTAGGATGCCTTGGAAAGAAAATACTTTGGGATATGTGCCAAATATTAAGTTAAACCCACTTTAAGCCCAATAAGGTGTCACATGAAGGCCCAAGATGTCAAGGAATTGATCATGTTGCGATATGAATTTTCTAAGATCTTTTTTTATAAAGCCAAAGGGGCTAAACTACAAATAGTGAAAGTCTAGGGACTAAATGGCAAATCGTGAAAAGATCTAGAGATTTAATTGGAGTTTCAAAATTTTATGGACTAAACTAGAGTTTTCAAATTTTAAAAAATGGATGAAAGTGAAATTTGGTAAATTCAGGGACTAAACTGCAATTTTGCCAAATACAGGGGCCAAAGTGTAATTATAGAAAGTTGAGCTAGAAAAATTAAAAACTGGGAAAGAATGTTTCAGCCCCAAGTTTTACTAGTAAATCGAAGACAAAATTTGAGACACGAATATCTCTCAGAACTCTAATTTAATGTCCCAATAAATTGATATTAATTTCTAAAGTGTTGAAATTAGTAAAGTATCTTCTAGATCTTAGAATCAATGGAATTTTATGGGAAATTCTTCTATTTAATGTAAGAATTTATAGAACCGATTGATGTCAAAAAGGAGTTATGTAGAATTAATTATGAATTTTAAGGTTAAATCATTGGTAAATAATTGAAAGAAATATTATCAAACTTTTATCAGGACTTTTGGGACTTAAAAAATTATGAGGTTTTGTAAGAAAATCATTTTATAGTAGAATGAGTTTGTCGAAATGTCATAACACTCAAAGGAATTGTATAAAATTTATCCAAAAATTCAGGGAGATTTAGGATGCCTTGGAAAGAAAATACTTTGGGATATGTGCCAAATATTAAGTTAAACCCACTTTAAGCCCAATAAGGTGTCACATGAAGGCCCAAGATGTCAAGGAATTGATCATGTTGCGATATGAATTTTCTAAGATCTTTTTTTATAAAGCCAAAGGGGCTAAACTACAAATAGTGAAAGTCTAGGGACTAAATGGCAAATAGTGAAAAGATCTAGAGATTTAATTGGAGTTTGAAAATTTTATGGACTAAACTAGAGTTTTCAAATTTTAAAAAATGGATGAAAGTGAAATTTGGTAAATTCAGGGACTAAACTGCAATTTTGCCAAATACAGGGGCCAAAGTGTAATTATAGAAAGTTGAGCTAGAAAAATTAAAAACTGGGAAAGAATGTTTCAGCCCCAAGTTTTACTAGTAAATCGAAGACAAAATTTGAGACACGAATATCTCTCAGAACTCTAATTTAATGTCCCAATAAATAGATATTAATTTCTAAAGTTTGGAAATTAGTAAAGTATCTTGTAGATCTTAGAATCAATGGAATTTTATGGGAAATTCTTCTAATTAATGTAAGAATTTATAGAACCGATTGATGTCAGAAAGGAGTTATGTAGAATTAATTATGAATTTTAAGGTTAAATCATTGGTAAATAATTGAAAGAAATATTATAAAACTTTTATCAGGACTTTTGGGACTTAAAAAATTATGAGGTTTTGTAAGAAAATCATTTTATAGTAGAATGAGTTTGTCGAAATGTCATAACACTCAAAGGAATTGTATAAAATTTATCCAAAAAATCAGGGAGATTTAGGATGCCTTGGAAAGAAAATACTTTGGGATATGTGCCAAATATTAAGTTAAACCCACTTTAAGCCCAATAAGGTGTCACATGAAGGCCCAAGATGTCAAGGAATTGATCATGTTGCTATATGAATTTTCTAAGATCTTTTTTTATAAAGCCAAAGGGGCTAAACTACAAATAGTGAAAGTCTAGGGACTAAATGGCAAATCGTGAAAAGATCTAGAGATTTAATTGGAGTTTCAAAATTTTATGGACTAAACTAGAGTTTTCAAATTTTAAAAAATGGATGAAAGTGAAATTTGGTAAATTCAGGGACTAAACTGCAATTTTGCCAAATACAGGGGCCAAAGTGTAATTATAGAAAGTTGAGCTAGAAAAATTAAAAACTGGGAAAGAATGTTTCAGCCCCAAGTTTTACTAGTAAATCGAAGACAAAATTTGAGACACGAATATCTCTCAGAACTCTAATTTAATGTCCCAATAAATAGATATTAATTTCTAAAGTTTGGAAATTAGTAAAGTATCTTGTAGATCTTAGAATCAATGGAATTTTATGGGAAATTCTTCTAATTAATGTAAGAATTTATAGAACCGATTGATGTCAGAAAGGAGTTATGTAGAATTAATTATGAATTTTAAGGTTAAATCATTGGTAAATAATTGAAAGAAATATTATAAAACTTTTATCAGGACTTTTGGGACTTAAAAAATTATGAGGTTTTGTAAGAAAATCATTTTATAGTAGAATGAGTTTGTCGAAATGTCATAACACTCAAAGGAATTGTATAAAATTTATCCAAAAAATCAGGGAGATTTAGGATGCCTTGGAAAGAAAATACTTTGGGATATGTGCCAAATATTAAGTTAAACCCACTTTAAGCCCAATAAGGTGTCACATGAAGGCCCAAGATGTCAAGGAATTGATCATGTTGCTATATGAATTTTCTAAGATCTTTTTTTATAAAGCCAAAGGGGCTAAACTACAAATAGTGAAAGTCTAGGGACTAAATGGCAAATCGTGAAAAGATCTAGAGATTTAATTGGAGTTTCAAAATTTTATGGACTAAACTAGAGTTTTCAAATTTTAAAAAATGGATGAAAGTGAAATTTGGTAAATTCAGGGACTAAACTGCAATTTTGCCAAATACAGGGGCCAAAGTGTAATTATAGAAAGTTGAGCTAGAAAAATTAAAAACTGGGAAAGAATGTTTCAGCCCCAAGTTTTACTAGTAAATCGAACACAAAATTTGAGACACGAATATCTCTCAGAACTCTAATTTAATGTCCCAATAAATAGATATTAATTTCTAAAGTTTGGAAATTAGTAAAGTATCTTGTAGATCTTAGAATCAATGGAATTTTATGGGAAATTCTTCTAATTAATGTAAGAATTTATAGAACCGATTGATGTCAGAAAGGAGTTATGTAGAATTAATTATGAATTTTAAGGTTAAATCATTGGTAAATAATTGAAAGAAATATTATCAAACTTTTATCAGGACTTTTGGGACTTAAAAAATTATGAGGTTTTGTAAGAAAATCATTTTATAGTAGAATGAGTTTGTCGAAATGTCATAACACTCAAAGGAATTGTATAAAATTTATCCAAAAATTCAGGGAGATTTAGGATGCCTTGGAAAGAAAATACTTTGGGATATGTGCCAAATATTAAGTTAAACCCACTTTAAGCCCAATAAGGTGTCACATGAAGGCCCAAGATGTCAAGGAATTGATCATGTTGCTATATGAATTTTCTAAGATCTTTTTTTATAAAGCCAAAGGGGCTAAACTACAAATAGTGAAAGTCTAGGGACTAAATGGCAAATCGTGAAAAGATCTAGAGATTTAATTGGAGTTTCAAAATTTTATGGACTAAACTAGAGTTTTCAAATTTTAAAAAATGGATGAAAGTGAAATTTGGTAAATTCAGGGACTAAACTGCAATTTTGCCAAATACAGGGGCCAAAGTGTAATTATAGAAAGTTGAGCTAGAAAAATTAAAAACTGGGAAAGAATGTTTCAGCCCCAAGTTTTACTAGTAAATCGAAGACAAAATTTGAGACACGAATATCTCTCAGAACTCTAATTTAATGTCCCAATAAATAGATATTAATTTCTAAAGTTTGGAAATTAGTAAAGTATCTTCTAGATCTTAGAATCAATGGAATTTTATGGGAAATTCTTCTAATTAATGTAAGAATTTATAGAACCGATTGATGTCAGAAAGGAGTTATGTAGAATTAATTATGAATTTTAAGGTTAAATCATTGGTAAATAATTGAAAGAAATATTATAAAACTTTTATCAGGACTTTTGGGACTTAAAAAATTATGAGGTTTTGTAAGAAAATCATTTTATAGTAGAATGAGTTTGTCGAAATGTCATAACACTCAAAGGAATTGTATAAAATTTATCCAAAAAATCAGGGAGATTTAGGATGCCTTGGAAAGAAAATACTTTGGGATATGTGCCAAATATTAAGTTAAACCCACTTTAAGCCCAATAAGGTGTCACATGAAGGCCCAAGATGTCAAGGAATTGATCATGTTGCTATATGAATTTTCTAAGATCTTTTTTTATAAAGCCAAAGGGGCTAAACTACAAATAGTGAAAGTCTAGGGACTAAATGGCAAATCGTGAAAAGATCTAGAGATTTAATTGGAGTTTCAAAATTTTATGGACTAAACTAGAGTTTTCAAATTTTAAAAAATGGATGAAAGTGAAATTTGGTAAATTCAGGGACTAAACTGCAATTTTGCCAAATACAGGGGCCAAAGTGTAATTATAGAAAGTTGAGCTAGAAAAATTAAAAACTGGGAAAGAATGTTTCAGCCCCAAGTTTTACTAGTAAATCGAAGACAAAATTTGAGACACGAATATCTCTCAGAACTCTAATTTAATGTCCCAATAAATAGATATTAATTTCTAAAGTTTGGAAATTAGTAAAGTATCTTGTAGATCTTAGAATCAATGGAATTTTATGGGAAATTCTTCTAATTAATGTAAGAATTTATAGAACCGATTGATGTCAGAAAGGAGTTATGTAGAATTAATTATGAATTTTAAGGTTAAATCATTGGTAAATAATTGAAAGAAATATTATAAAACTTTTATCAGGACTTTTGGGACTTAAAAAATTATGAGGTTTTGTAAGAAAATCATTTTATAGTAGAATGAGTTTGTCGAAATGTCATAACACTCAAAGGAATTGTATAAAATTTATCCAAAAAATCAGGGAGATTTAGGATGCCTTGGAAAGAAAATACTTTGGGATATGTGCCAAATATTAAGTTAAACCCACTTTAAGCCCAATAAGGTGTCACATGAAGGCCCAAGATGTCAAGGAATTGATCATGTTGCTATATGAATTTTCTAAGATCTTTTTTTATAAAGCCAAAGGGGCTAAACTACAAATAGTGAAAGTCTAGGGACTAAATGGCAAATCGTGAAAAGATCTAGAGATTTAATTGGAGTTTCAAAATTTTATGGACTAAACTAGAGTTTTCAAATTTTAAAAAATGGATGAAAGTGAAATTTGGTAAATTCAGGGACTAAACTGCAATTTTGCCAAATACAGGGGCCAAAGTGTAATTATAGAAAGTTGAGCTAGAAAAATTAAAAACTGGGAAAGAATGTTTCAGCCCCAAGTTTTACTAGTAAATCGAACACAAAATTTGAGACACGAATATCTCTCAGAACTCTAATTTAATGTCCCAATAAATAGATATTAATTTCTAAAGTTTGGAAATTAGTAAAGTATCTTGTAGATCTTAGAATCAATGGAATTTTATGGGAAATTCTTCTAATTAATGTAATAACTTATAGAACCGATTGATGTCAAAAAGGAGTTATTTGGAATTAATTATGAATTTTAAGGTTAAATCATTGGTAAATAATTGAAAGAAATATTATAAAACTTTTATCAGGACTTTTGGGACTTAAAAAAAATTATGAGGTTTTGTAAGAAAATCATTTTATAGTAGAATGAGTTTGTCGAAATGTCATAACACTCGAAGGAATTGTATAAAATTTATCCAAAAAATCAGGGAGATTTAGGATGCCTTGGAAAGAAAATACTTTGGGATATGTGCCAAATATTAAGTTAAACCCACTTTAAGCCCAATAAGGTGTCACATGAAGGCCCAAGATGTCAAGGAATTGATCATGTTGCTATATGAATTTTCTAAGATCTTTTTTTATAAAGCCAAAGGGACTAAACTACAAATAGTGAAAGTCTAGGGACTAAATGGCAAATCGTGAAAAGATCTAGAGATTTAATTGGAGTTTCAAAATTTTATGGACTAAACTAGAGTTTTCAAATTTTAAAAAATGGATGAAAGTGAAATTTGGTAAATTCAGGGACTAAACTGCAATTTTGCCAAATACAGGGGCCAAAGTGTAATTATAGAAAGTTGAGCTAGAAAAATTAAAAACTGGGAAAGAATGTTTCAGCCCCAAGTTTTACTAGTAAATCGAAGACAAAATTTGAGACACGAATATCTCTCAGAACTCTAATTTAATGTCCCAATAAATAGATATTAATTTCTAAAGTTTGGAAATTAGTAAAGTATCTTCTAGTTGTTAAAATCGGATAAAATTTTAAAGAAAATTCTTATAATTAATATAAGCATTTATAAAGCTGGCTGATGTCAGAAAGGAGTCATGTAGAATTAATTATGAAATTTAACGTTAAATCATTGATAAAGAGTTTGAAGGAAACTTAGAAAATTTGTATCAAGACTTCTAGGCCTTAGAAAATTGAGACCTTGTAAAAAATTCATTTTATAGTAGATTGATTTCTAAAAATGTCATAACACTTAAAGGAATTTTATAGAATTTATCTAAAAGTTCACGGTAATGTAGGATACCCTGTAAAGAAAATACATTGGGATGTGTGCCACATATTAAGTTAGACCTAATTTAAGCCCAATAAGGTGTCACATGAAGGCCCAAGATGTCAAGGAATTGATCATGTGGCTATATGAATTTTCTAAGAAGTGTCTTCTATAAAGCCAAAGGGACTAAGGTAGAAATAGTGAAAGTATAGGGACTAAATTACAAACTGTGAAAAGATCGAGGGACTTAACCGGAGGTTTAAAATTTTAGAGACTAAGCTGGAGTTTTAAAATTGGTAGAAAGGGATTAAAGTAAAATTTGGTAAATTCAGGGACTAAAGTGCAATTTTGTCTCACACAGGGACCAAAGTGTAATTGTAGAAATTTGAGCTAAAAAAAATTAAAATTGCTAAAGAATATTTCAGTCCCATATTTTACCAGTGAATGGAAAGCAAAATTTGAGCGGCGAATATATATCAAGATTCTAGTTCAATGTCCCAATAAATTGATATTAATTTCTAAAGTGTTGACATTAGTAAAGTATCTTGTAGATCTTAGAATCAATGGAATTTTATGGGAAATTCTTCTAATTAATGTAAGAACTTATAGAACCGATTGATGTCAAAAAGGAGTTATGTAGAATTAATTACGAATTTTAAGGTTAAATCATTGGTAAATAATTGAAAGAAATATTATAAAACTTTTATCAGGACTTTTGGGACTTAAAAAATTATGAGGTTTTGTAAGAAAATCATTTTATAGTAGAATGAGTTTGTCGAAATGTCATAACACTCGAAGGAATTGTATAAAATTTATCCAAAAAATCAGGGAGATTTAGGATGCCTTGGAAAGAAAATACTTTGGGATATGTGCCAAATATTAAGTTAAACCCACTTTAAGCCCAATAAGGTGTCACATGAAGGCCCAAGATGTCAAGGAATTGATCATGTTGCTATATGAATTTTCTAAGATCTTTTTTTATAAAGCCAAAGGGGCTAAACTACAAATAGTGAAAGTCTAGGGACTAAATGGCAAATCGTGAAAAGATCTAGAGATTTAATTGGAGTTTCAAAATTTTATGGACTAAACTAGAGTTTTCAAATTTTAAAAAATGGATGAAAGTGAAATTTGGTAAATTCAGGGACTAAACTGCAATTTTGCCAAATACAGGGGCCAAAGTGTAATTATAGAAAGTTGAGCTAGAAAAATTAAAAACTGGGAAAGAATGTTTCAGCCCCAAGTTTTACTAGTAAATCGAAGACAAAATTTGAGACACGAATATCTCTCAGAACTCTAATTTAATGTCCCAATAAATAGATATTAATTTCTAAAGTTTGGAAATTAGTAAAGTATCTTCTAGTTGTTAAAATCGGATAAAATTTTAAAGAAAATTCTTATAATTAATATAAGCATTTATAAAGCTGGCTGATGTCAGAAAGGAGTCATGTAGAATTAATTATGAAATTTAACGTTAAATCATTGATAAAGAGTTTGAAGAAAACCTAGAAAATTTGTATCAAGACTTCTAGGCCTTAGAAAATTGAGACCTTGTAAAAAATTCATTTTATAGTAGATTGATTTCTAAAAATGTCATAACACTTAAAGGAATTTTATAGAATTTATCTAAAAGTTCACGGTAATGTAGGATACCCTGTAAAGAAAATACATTGGGATGTGTGCCACATATTAAGTTAGACCTAATTTAAGCCCAATAAGGTGTCACATGAAGGCCCAAGATGTCAAGGAATTGATCATGTGGCTATATGAATTTTCTAAGAAGTGTCTTCTATAAAGCCAAAGGGACTAAGGTAGAAATAGTGAAAGTATAGGGACTAAATTACAAACTGTGAAAAGATCGAGGGACTTAACCGGAGGTTTAAAATTTTAGAGACTAAGCTGGAGTTTTAAAATTGGTAGAAAGGGATTAAAGTAAAATTTGGTAAATTCAGGGACTAAAGTGCAATTTTGTCTCACACAGGGACCAAAGTGTAATTGTAGAAATTTGAGCTAAAAAAAATTAAAATTGCTAAAGAATATTTCAGTCCCATATTTTACCAGTGAATGGAAAGCAAAATTTGAGCGGCGAATATATATCAAGATTCTAGTTCAATGTCCCAATAAATTGATATTAATTTCTAAAGTGTTGACATTAGTAAAGTATCTTGTAGATCTTAGAATCAATGGAATTTTATGGGAAATTCTTCTAATTAATGTAAGAACTTATAGAACCGATTGATGTCAAAAAGGAGTTATGTAGAATTAATTACGAATTTTAAGGTTAAATCATTGGTAAATAATTGAAAGAAATATTATAAAACTTTTATCAGGACTTTTGGGACTTAAAAAATTATGAGGTTTTGTAAGAAAATCATTTTATAGTAGAATGAGTTTGTCGAAATGTCATAACACTCGAAGGAATTGTATAAAATTTATCCAAAAAATCAGGGAGATTTAGGATGCCTTGGAAAGAAAATACTTTGGGATATGTGCCAAATATTAAGTTAAACCCACTTTAAGCCCAATAAGGTGTCACATGAAGGCCCAAGATGTCAAGGAATTGATCATGTTGCTATATGAATTTTCTAAGATCTTTTTTTATAAAGCCAAAGGGGCTAAACTACAAATAGTGAAAGTCTAGGGACTAAATGGCAAATCGTGAAAAGATCTAGAGATTTAATTGGAGTTTCAAAATTTTATGGACTAAACTAGAGTTTTCAAATTTTAAAAAATGGATGAAAGTGAAATTTGGTAAATTCAGGGACTAAACTGCAATTTTGCCAAATACAGGGGCCAAAGTGTAATTATAGAAAGTTGAGCTAGAAAAATTAAAAACTGGGAAAGAATGTTTCAGCCCCAAGTTTTACTAGTAAATCGAAGACAAAATTTGAGACACGAATATCTCTCAGAACTCTAATTTAATGTCCCAATAAATAGATATTAATTTCTAAAGTTTGGAAATTAGTAAAGTATCTTCTAGTTGTTAAAATCGGATAAAATTTTAAAGAAAATTCTTATAATTAATATAAGCATTTATAAAGCTGGCTGATGTCAGAAAGGAGTCATGTAGAATTAATTATGAAATTTAACGTTAAATCATTGATAAACAGTTTGAAGAAAACCTAGAAAATTTGTATCTAGACTTCTAGGCCTTAGAAAATTGAGACCTTGTAAAAAAATCATTTTATAGTAGATTGATTTCTAAAAATGTCATAACACTTAAAGGAATTTTATAGAATTTATCTAAAAGTTCACGGTAATGTAGGATACCCTGTAAAGAAAATACATTGGGATGTGTGCCACATATTAAGTTAGACCTAATTTAAGCCCAATAAGGTGTCACATGAAGGCCCAAGATGTCAAGGAATTGATCATGTGGCTATATGAATTTTCTAAGAAGTGTCTTCTATAAAGCCAAAGGGACTAAGGTAGAAATAGTGAAAGTATAGGGACTAAATTACAAACTGTGAAAAGATCGAGGGACTTAACCGGAGGTTTAAAATTTTAGAGACTAAGCTGGAGTTTTAAAATTGGTAGAAAGGGATTAAAGTAAAATTTGGTAAATTCAGGGACTAAAGTGCAATTTTGTCTCACACAGGGACCAAAGTGTAATTGTAGAAATTTGAGCTAAAAAAAATTAAAATTGCTAAAGAATATTTCAGTCCCATATTTTACCAGTGAATGGAAAGCAAAATTTGAGCGGCTAATATATATCAAGATTCTAGTTCAATGTCCCAATAAATTGATATTAATTTCTAAAGTGTTGACATTAGTAAAGTATCTTGTAGATCTTAGAATCAATGGAATTTTATGGGAAATTCTTCTAATTAATGTAAGAACTTATAGAACCGATTGATGTCAAAAAGGAGTTATGTAGAATTAATTACGAATTTTAAGGTTAAATCATTGGTAAATAATTGAAAGAAATATTATAAAACTTTTATCAGAACTTTCGGGACTTAAAAAATTATGAGGTTTTGTAAGAAAATCATTTTATAGTAGAATGAGTTTGTCGAAATGTCATAACACTCCAAGGAATTGTATAGAATTTATCCAAAAAATCAGGGAGATTTAGGATGCCTTGGAAAGAAAATACTTTGGGATATGTGCCAAATATTAAGTTAAACCCACTTTAAGCCCAGTAAGGTGTCACATGAAGGCCCAAGATGTCAAGGAATTGATCATGTTGCTATATGAATTTTCTAAGATCTTTTTTTATAAAGCCAAAGGGACTAAACTACAAATAGTGAAAGTCTAGGGACTAAATGGCAAATCGTGAAAAGATCTAGAGATTTAATTGGAGTTTCAAAATTTTATGGACTAAACTAGAGTTTTCAAATTTTAAAAAATGGATGAAAGTGAAATTTGGTAAATTCAGGGACTAAACTGCAATTTTGCCAAATACAGGGGCCAAAGTGTAATTATAGAAAGTTGAGCTAGAAAAATTAAAAACTGGGAAAGAATGTTTCAGCCCCAAGTTTTACTAGTAAATCGAAGACAAAATTTGAGACACGAATATCTCTCAGAACTCTAATTTAATGTCCCAATAAATGGATATTAATTTCTAAAGTTTGGAAATTAGTAAAGTATCTTCTAGTTGTTAAAATCGGATAAAATTTTAAAGAAAATTGTTATAATTAATATAAGCATTTATAAAGATGGCTGATGTCAGAAAGGAGTCATGTAGAATTAATTATGAAATTTAACATTAAATCATTGATAAACAGTTTGAAGAAAACCTAGAAAATTTGTACCAAGACTTCTAGGCCTTAGAAAATTGAGACCTTGTAAAAAAATCATTTTATAGTAGATTGATTTCTAAAAATGTCATAACACTTAAAGGAATTTTATAGAATTTATCTAAAAGTTCACGGTAATTTAGGATACCCTGTAAAGAAAATACATTGGGATGTGTGCCACATATTAAGTTAGACCTAATTTAAGCCCAATAAGGTGTCACATGAAGGCCCAAGATGTCAAGGAATTGATCATGTGGCTATATGAATTTTCTAAGAAGTGTCTTCTATAAAGCCAAAGGGACTAAGGTAGAAATAGTGAAAGTATAGGGACTAAATTACAAACTGTGAAAAGATCGAGGGACTTAACCGGAGGTGTAAAATTTTAGAGACTAAGCTGGAGTTTTAAAATTGGTAGAAAGGGATTAAAGTAAAATTTGGTAAATTCAGGGACTAAAGTGCAATTTTGTCTCACACAGGGACCAAAGTGTAATTGTAGAAATTTGAGCTAAAAAAAATTAAAATTGCTAAAGAATATTTCAGTCCCATATTTTACCAGTGAATGGAAAGCAAAATTTGAGCGGCGAATATATATCAAGATTCTAGTTCAATGTCCCAATAAATTGATATTAATTTCTAAAGTGTTGACATTAGTAAAGTATCTTGTAGATCTTAGAATCAATGGAATTTTATGGGAAATTCTTCTAATTAATGTAAGAACTTATAGAACCGATTGATGTCAAAAAGGAGTTATGTAGAATTAATTACGAATTTTAAGGTTAAATCATTGGTAAATAATTGAAAGAAATATTATAAAACTTTTATCAGGACTTTTGGGACTTAAAAAATTATGAGGTTTTGTAAGAAAATCATTTTATAGTAGAATGAGTTTGTCAAAATGTCATAACACTCAAAGGAATTGTATAAAATTTATCCAAAAAATCAGGGAGATGTAGGATGCCTTGGAAAGAAAATACTTTGGGATATGTGCCAAATATTAAGTTAAACCCACTTTAAGCCCAATAAGGTGTCACATGAAGGCCCAAGATGTCAAGGAATTGATCATGTTGCTATATGAATTTTCTAAGATCTTTTTTTATAAAGCCAAAGGGGCTAAACTACAAATAGTGAAAGTCTAGGGACTAAATGGCAAATCGTGAAAAGATCTAGAGATTTAATTGGAGTTTCAAAATTTTATGGACTAAACTAGAGTTTTCAAATTTTAAAAAATGGATGAAAGTGAAATTTGGTAAATTCAGGGACTAAACTGTAATTTTGCCAAATACAGGGGCCAAAGTGTAATTATAGAAAGTTGAGCTAGAAAAATTAAAAACTGGGAAAGAATGTTTCAGCCCCAAGTTTTACTAGTAAATCGAACACAAAATTTGAGACACGAATATCTCTCAGAACTCTAATTTAATGTCCCAATAAATAGATATTAATTTCTAAAGTTTGGAAATTAGTAAAGTATCTTCTAGTTGTTAAAATCGGATAAAATTTTAAAGAAAATTCTTATAATTAATATAAGCATTTATAAAGCTGGCTGATGTCAGAAAGGAGTCATGTAGAATTAATTATAAAATTTAACGTTAAATCATTGATAAACAGTTTGAAGAAAACCTAGAAAATTTGTATCCAGACTTCTAGGCCTTAGAAAATTGAGACCTTGTAAAAAAATCATTTTATAGTAGATTGATTTCTAAAAATGTCATAACACTTAAAGGAATTTTATAGAATTTATCTAAAAGTTCACGGTAATTTAGGATACCCTGTAAAGAAAATACATTGGGATGTGTGCCACATATTAAGTTAGACCTAATTTAAGCCCAATAAGTTGTCACATGAAGGCCCAAGATGTCAAGGAATTGATCATGTGGCTATATGAATTTTCTAAGAAGTGTCTTCTATAAAGCCAAAGGGACTAAGGTAGAAATAGTGAAAGTATAGGGACTAAATTACAAACTGTGAAAAGATCGAGGGACTTAACCGGAGGTTTAAAATTTTAGAGACTAAGCTGGAGTTTTAAAATTGGTAGAAAGGGATTAAAGTAAAATTTGGTAAATTCAGGGACTAAAGTGCAATTTTGTCTCACACAGGGACCAAAGTGTAATTGTAGAAATTTGAGCTAAAAAAAATTAAAATTGCTAAAGAATATTTCAGTCCCATATTTTACCAGTGAATGGAAAGCAAAATTTGAGCGGCTAATATATATCAAGATTCTAGTTCAATGTCCCAATAAATTGATATTAATTTCTAAAGTGTTGACATTAGTAAAGTATCTTGTAGATCTTAGAATCAATGGAATTTTATGGGAAATTCTTCTAATTAATGTAAGAACTTATAGAACCGATTGATGTCAAAAAGGAGTTATGTAGAATTAATTACGAATTTTAAGGTTAAATCATTGGTAAATAATTGAAAGAAATATTATAAAACTTTTATCAGAACTTTCGGGACTTAAAAAATTATGAGGTTTTGTAAGAAAATCATTTTATAGTAGAATGAGTTTGTCGAAATGTCATAACACTCCAAGGAATTGTATAGAATTTATCCAAAAAATCAGGGAGATTTAGGATGCCTTGGAAAGAAAATACTTTGGGATATGTGCCAAATATTAAGTTAAACCCACTTTAAGCCCAGTAAGGTGTCACATGAAGGCCCAAGATGTCAAGGAATTGATCATGTTGCTATATGAATTTTCTAAGATCTTTTTTTATAAAGCCAAAGGGACTAAACTACAAATAGTGAAAGTCTAGGGACTAAATGGCAAATCGTGAAAAGATCTAGAGATTTAATTGGAGTTTCAAAATTTTATGGACTAAACTAGAGTTTTCAAATTTTAAAAAATGGATGAAAGTGAAATTTGGTAAATTCAGGGACTAAACTGCAATTTTGCCAAATACAGGGGCCAAAGTGTAATTATAGAAAGTTGAGCTAGAAAAATTAAAAACTGGGAAAGAATGTTTCAGCCCCAAGTTTTACTAGTAAATCGAAGACAAAATTTGAGACACGAATATCTCTCAGAACTCTAATTTAATGTCCCAATAAATGGATATTAATTTCTAAAGTTTGGAAATTAGTAAAGTATCTTCTAGTTGTTAAAATCGGATAAAATTTTAAAGAAAATTGTTATAATTAATATAAGCATTTATAAAGATGGCTGATGTCAGAAAGGAGTCATGTAGAATTAATTATGAAATTTAACATTAAATCATTGATAAACAGTTTGAAGAAAACCTAGAAAATTTGTACCAAGACTTCTAGGCCTTAGAAAATTGAGACCTTGTAAAAAAATCATTTTATAGTAGATTGATTTCTAAAAATGTCATAACACTTAAAGGAATTTTATAGAATTTATCTAAAAGTTCACGGTAATTTAGGATACCCTGTAAAGAAAATACATTGGGATGTGTGCCACATATTAAGTTAGACCTAATTTAAGCCCAATAAGGTGTCACATGAAGGCCCAAGATGTCAAGGAATTGATCATGTGGCTATATGAATTTTCTAAGAAGTGTCTTCTATAAAGCCAAAGGGACTAAGGTAGAAATAGTGAAAGTATAGGGACTAAATTACAAACTGTGAAAAGATCGAGGGACTTAACCGGAGGTGTAAAATTTTAGAGACTAAGCTGGAGTTTTAAAATTGGTAGAAAGGGATTAAAGTAAAATTTGGTAAATTCAGGGACTAAAGTGCAATTTTGTCTCACACAGGGACCAAAGTGTAATTGTAGAAATTTGAGCTAAAAAAAATTAAAATTGCTAAAGAATATTTCAGTCCCATATTTTACCAGTGAATGGAAAGCAAAATTTGAGCGGCGAATATATATCAAGATTCTAGTTCAATGTCCCAATAAATTGATATTAATTTCTAAAGTGTTGACATTAGTAAAGTATCTTGTAGATCTTAGAATCAATGGAATTTTATGGGAAATTCTTCTAATTAATGTAAGAACTTATAGAACCGATTGATGTCAAAAAGGAGTTATGTAGAATTAATTACGAATTTTAAGGTTAAATCATTGGTAAATAATTGAAAGAAATATTATAAAACTTTTATCAGGACTTTTGGGACTTAAAAAATTATGAGGTTTTGTAAGAAAATCATTTTATAGTAGAATGAGTTTGTCAAAATGTCATAACACTCAAAGGAATTGTATAAAATTTATCCAAAAAATCAGGGAGATGTAGGATGCCTTGGAAAGAAAATACTTTGGGATATGTGCCAAATATTAAGTTAAACCCACTTTAAGCCCAATAAGGTGTCACATGAAGGCCCAAGATGTCAAGGAATTGATCATGTTGCTATATGAATTTTCTAAGATCTTTTTTTATAAAGCCAAAGGGGCTAAACTACAAATAGTGAAAGTCTAGGGACTAAATGGCAAATCGTGAAAAGATCTAGAGATTTAATTGGAGTTTCAAAATTTTATGGACTAAACTAGAGTTTTCAAATTTTAAAAAATGGATGAAAGTGAAATTTGGTAAATTCAGGGACTAAACTGTAATTTTGCCAAATACAGGGGCCAAAGTGTAATTATAGAAAGTTGAGCTAGAAAAATTAAAAACTGGGAAAGAATGTTTCAGCCCCAAGTTTTACTAGTAAATCGAACACAAAATTTGAGACACGAATATCTCTCAGAACTCTAATTTAATGTCCCAATAAATAGATATTAATTTCTAAAGTTTGGAAATTAGTAAAGTATCTTCTAGTTGTTAAAATCGGATAAAATTTTAAAGAAAATTCTTATAATTAATATAAGCATTTATAAAGCTGGCTGATGTCAGAAAGGAGTCATGTAGAATTAATTATAAAATTTAACGTTAAATCATTGATAAACAGTTTGAAGAAAACCTAGAAAATTTGTATCCAGACTTCTAGGCCTTAGAAAATTGAGACCTTGTAAAAAAATCATTTTATAGTAGATTGATTTCTAAAAATGTCATAACACTTAAAGGAATTTTATAGAATTTATCTAAAAGTTCACGGTAATTTAGGATACCCTGTAAAGAAAATACATTGGGATGTGTGCCACATATTAAGTTAGACCTAATTTAAGCCCAATAAGTTGTCACATGAAGGCCCAAGATGTCAAGGAATTGATCATGTGGCTATATGAATTTTCTAAGAAGTGTCTTCTATAAAGCCAAAGGGACTAAGGTAGAAATAGTGAAAGTATAGGGACTAAATTACAAACTGTGAAAAGATCGAGGGACTTAACCGGAGGTTTAAAATTTTAGAGACTAAGCTGGAGTTTTAAAATTGGTAGAAAGGGATTAAAGTAAAATTTGGTAAATTCAGGGACTAAAGTGCAATTTTGTCTCACACAGGGACCAAAGTGTAATTGTAGAAATTTGAGCTAAAAAAAATTAAAATTGCTAAAGAATATTTCAGTCCCATATTTTACCAGTGAATGGAAAGCAAAATTTGAGCGGCGAATATATATCAAGATTCTAGTTCAATGTCCCAATAAATTGATATTAATTTCTAAAGTGTTGACATTAGTAAAGTATCTTGTAGATCTTAGAATCAATGGAATTTTATGGGAAATTCTTCTAATTAATGTAAGAACTTATAGAACCGATTGATGTCAAAAAGGAGTTATGTAGAATTAATTACGAATTTTAAGGTTAAATCATTGGTAAATAATTGAAAGAAATATTATAAAACTTTTATCAGGACTTTTGGGACTTAAAAAATTATGAGGTTTTGTAAGAAAATCATTTTATAGTAGAATGAGTTTGTCGAAACGTCATAACACTCGAAGGAATTGTATAAAATTTATCCAAAAAATCAGGGAGATTTAGGATGCCTTGGAAAGAAAATACTTTGGGATATGTGCCAAATATTAAGTTAAACCCACTTTAAGCCCAATAAGGTGTCACATGAAGGCCCAAGATGTCAAGGAATTGATCATGTTGCTATATGAATTTTCTAAGATCTTTTTTTATAAAGCCAAAGGGACTAAACTACAAATAGTGAAAGTATAGGGACTAAATGGCAAATCGTGAAAAGATCTAGAGATTTAATTGGAGTTTCAAAATTTTATGGACTAAACTAGAGTTTTCAAATTTTAAAAAATGGATGAAAGTGAAATTTGGTAAATTCAGGGACTAAACTGCAATTTTGCCAAATACAGGGGCCAAAGTGTAATTATAGAAAGTTGAGCTAGAAAAATTAAAAACTGGGAAAGAATGTTTCAGCCCCAAGTTTTACTAGTAAATCGAAGACAAAATTTGAGACACGAATATCTCTCAGAACTCTAATTTAATGTCCCAATAAATAGATATTAATTTCTAAAGTTTGGAAATTAGTAAAGTATCTTCTAGTTGTTAAAATCGGATAAAATTTTAAAGAAAATTCTTATAATTAATATAAGCATTTATAAAGCTGGCTGATGTCAGAAAGGAGTCATGTAGAATTAATTATGAAATTTAACGTTAAATCATTGATAAAGAGTTTGAAGGAAACTTAGAAAATTTGTACCAAGACTTCTAGGCCTTAGAAAATTGAGACCTTGTAAAAAAATCATTCTATAGTAGATTGATTTCTAAAAATGTCATAACACTTAAAGGAATTTTATAGAATTTATCCAAAAGTTCACGGTAATGTAGGATACCCTGTAAAGAAAATACATTGGGATGTGTGCCACATATTAAGTTAGACCTAATTTAAGCCCAATAAGGTGTCACATGAAGGCCCAAGATGTCAAGGAATTGATCATGTTGCTATATGAATTTTCTAAGATCTTTTTTTTTTTATAAAGCCAAAGGGGCTAAACTACAAATAGTGAAAGTCTAGGGACTAAATGGCAAATCGTGAAACGATCTAGAGATTTAAGTAGAGTTTGAAAATTTTATGGACTAAACTAGAGTTTTGAAATTTTAAAAAATGGATGAAAGTGAAATTTGGTAAATTCAGGGACTAAACTGCAATTTTGCCAAATACAGGGGCCAAAGTGTAATTATAGAAAGTTGAGCTAGAAAAATTAAAAACTGGGAAAGAATGTTTCAGCCCCAAGTTTTACTAGTAAATCGAAGACAAAATTTGAGACACGAATATCTCTCAGAACTCTAATTTAATGTCCCAATAAATAGATATTAATTTCTAAAGTTTGGAAATTAGTAAAGTATCTTCTAGTTGTTAAAATCGGATAAAATTTTAAAGAAAATTCTTATAATTAATATAAGCATTTATAAAGCTGGCTGATGTCAGAAAGGAGTCATGTAGAATTAATTATGAAATTTAACGTTAAATCATTGATAAACAGTTTGAAGAAAACTTAGAAAATTTGTATCAAGACTTCTAGGCCTTAGAAAATTGAGACCTTGTAAAAAAATCATTTTATAGTAGATTGATTTCTAAAAATGTCATAACACTTAAAGGAATTTTATAGAATTTATCTAAAAGTTCACGGTAATGTAGGATACCCTGTAAAGAAAATACATTGGGATGTGTGCCACATATTAAGTTAGACCTAATTTAAGCCCAATAAGGTGTCACATGAAGGCCCAAGATGTCAAGGAATTGATCATGTGGCTATATGAATTTTCTAAGAAGTGTCTTCTATAAAGCCAAAGGGACTAAGGTAGAAATAGTGAAAGTATAGGGACTAAATTACAAACTGTGAAAAGATCGAGGGACTTAACCGGAGGTGTAAAATTTTAGAGACTAAGCTGGAGTTTTAAAATTGGTAGAAAGGGATTAAAGTAAAATTTGGTAAATTCAGGGACTAAAGTGCAATTTTGTCTCACACAGGGACCAAAGTGTAATTGTAGAAATTTGAGCTAAAAAAAATTAAAATTGCTAAAGAATATTTCAGTCCCATATTTTACCAGTGAATGGAAAGCAAAATTTGAGCGGCGAATATATATCAAGATTCTAGTTCAATGTCCCAATAAATTGATATTAATTTCTAAAGTGTTGACATTAGTAAAGTATCTTGTAGATCTTAGAATCAATGGAATTTTATGGGAAATTCTTCTAATTAATGTAAGAACTTATAGAACCGATTGATGTCAAAAAGGAGTTATGTAGAATTAATTACGAATTTTAAGGTTAAATCATTGGTAAATAATTGAAAGAAATATTATAAAACTTTTATCAGGACTTTTGGGACTTAAAAAATTATGAGGTTTTGTAAGAAAATCATTTTATAGTAGAATGAGTTTGTCGAAACGTCATAACACTCGAAGGAATTGTATAAAATTTATCCAAAAAATCAGGGAGATTTAGGATGCCTTGGAAAGAAAATACTTTGGGATATGTGCCAAATATTAAGTTAAACCCACTTTAAGCCCAATAAGGTGTCACATGAAGGCCCAAGATGTCAAGGAATTGATCATGTTGCTATATGAATTTTCTAAGATCTTTTTTTATAAAGCCAAAGGGACTAAACTACAAATAGTGAAAGTATAGGGACTAAATGGCAAATCGTGAAAAGATCTAGAGATTTAATTGGAGTTTCAAAATTTTATGGACTAAACTAGAGTTTTCAAATTTTAAAAAATGGATGAAAGTGAAATTTGGTAAATTCAGGGACTAAACTGCAATTTTGCCAAATACAGGGGCCAAAGTGTAATTATAGAAAGTTGAGCTAGAAAAATTAAAAACTGGGAAAGAATGTTTCAGCCCCAAGTTTTACTAGTAAATCGAAGACAAAATTTGAGACACGAATATCTCTCAGAACTCTAATTTAATGTCCCAATAAATAGATATTAATTTCTAAAGTTTGGAAATTAGTAAAGTATCTTCTAGTTGTTAAAATCGGATAAAATTTTAAAGAAAATTCTTATAATTAATATAAGCATTTATAAAGCTGGCTGATGTCAGAAAGGAGTCATGTAGAATTAATTATGAAATTTAACGTTAAATCATTGATAAAGAGTTTGAAGGAAACTTAGAAAATTTGTACCAAGACTTCTAGGCCTTAGAAAATTGAGACCTTGTAAAAAAATCATTCTATAGTAGATTGATTTCTAAAAATGTCATAACACTTAAAGGAATTTTATAGAATTTATCCAAAAGTTCACGGTAATGTAGGATACCCTGTAAAGAAAATACATTGGGATGTGTGCCACATATTAAGTTAGACCTAATTTAAGCCCAATAAGGTGTCACATGAAGGCCCAAGATGTCAAGGAATTGATCATGTTGCTATATGAATTTTCTAAGATCTTTTTTTTTTTATAAAGCCAAAGGGGCTAAACTACAAATAGTGAAAGTCTAGGGACTAAATGGCAAATCGTGAAACGATCTAGAGATTTAAGTAGAGTTTGAAAATTTTATGGACTAAACTAGAGTTTTGAAATTTTAAAAAATGGATGAAAGTGAAATTTGGTAAATTCAGGGACTAAACTGCAATTTTGCCAAATACAGGGGCCAAAGTGTAATTATAGAAAGTTGAGCTAGAAAAATTAAAAACTGGGAAAGAATGTTTCAGCCCCAAGTTTTACTAGTAAATCGAAGACAAAATTTGAGACACGAATATCTCTCAGAACTCTAATTTAATGTCCCAATAAATAGATATTAATTTCTAAAGTTTGGAAATTAGTAAAGTATCTTCTAGTTGTTAAAATCGGATAAAATTTTAAAGAAAATTCTTATAATTAATATAAGCATTTATAAAGCTGGCTGATGTCAGAAAGGAGTCATGTAGAATTAATTATGAAATTTAACGTTAAATCATTGATAAACAGTTTGAAGAAAACTTAGAAAATTTGTATCAAGACTTCTAGGCCTTAGAAAATTGAGACCTTGTAAAAAAATCATTTTATAGTAGATTGATTTCTAAAAATGTCATAACACTTAAAGGAATTTTATAGAATTTATCTAAAAGTTCACGGTAATGTAGGATACCCTGTAAAGAAAATACATTGGGATGTGTGCCACATATTAAGTTAGACCTAATTTAAGCCCAATAAGGTGTCACATGAAGGCCCAAGATGTCAAGGAATTGATCATGTGGCTATATGAATTTTCTAAGAAGTGTCTTCTATAAAGCCAAAGGGACTAAGGTAGAAATAGTGAAAGTATAGGGACTAAATTACAAATTGTGAAAAGATCGAGGGACTTAACCGGAGGTTTAAAATTTTAGAGACTAAGCTGGGGTTTTAAAATTGGTAGAAAGGGATTAAAGTAAAATTTGGTAAATTCAGGGACTAAAGTGCAATTTTGTCTCACACAGGGACCAAAGTGTAATTGCAGAAATTTGAGCTAAAAAAAATTAAAATTGCTAAAGAATATTTCAGTCCCATATTTTACCAGTGAATGGAAAGCAAAATTTGAGCGGCGAATATATATCAAGATTCTAGTTCAATGTCCCAATAAATTGATATTAATTTCTAAAGTGTTGACATTAGTAAAGTATCTTGTAGATCTTAGAATCAATGGAATTTTATGGGAAATTCTTCTAATTAATGTAAGAACTTATAGAACCGATTGATGTCAAAAAGGAGTTATGTGGAATTAATTACGAATTTTAAGGTTAAATCATTGGTAAATAATTGAAAGAAATATTATAAAACTTTTATCAGGACTTTTGGGACTTAAAAAATTATGAGGTTTTGTAAGAAAATCATTTTATAGTAGAATGAGTTTGTCGAAATGTCGTAACACTCAAAGGAATTGTATAAAATTTATCCAAAAAATCAGGGAGATTTAGGATGCCTTGGAAAGAAAATACTTTGGGATATGTGCCAAATATTAAGTTAAACCCACTTTAAGCCCAATAAGGTGTCACATGAAGGCCCAAGATGTCAAGGAATTGATCATGTTGCTATATGAATTTTCTAAGATCTTTTTTTATAAAGCCAAAGGGACTAAACTACAAATAGTGAAAGTCTAGGGACTAAATGGCAAATCGTGAAAAGATCTAGAGATTTAATTGGAGTTTCAAAATTTTATGGACTAAACTAGAGTTTTCAAATTTTAAAAAAAGGATGAAAGTGAAATTTGGTAAATTCAGGAACTAAACTGTAATTTTGCCAAATACAGGGGCCAAAGTGTAATTATAGAAAGTTGAGCTAGAAAAATTAAAAACTGGGAAAAAATGTTTCAGCCCCAAGTTTTACTAGTAAATCGAAGACAAAATTTGAGACACGAATATCTCTCAGAACTCTAATTTAATGTCCCAATAATGGAAAGCAAAATTTGAGCGGCGAATATATATCAAGATTCTAGTTCAATGTCCCAATAAATTGATATTAATTTCTAAAGTGTTGAAATTAGTAAAGTATCTTCTAGATCTTAGAATCAATGGAATTTTATGGGAAGTTCTTCTAATTAATGTAAGAACTTATAGAACCGATTGATGTCAAAAAGGAGTTATGTAGAATTAATTACGAATTTTAAGGTTAAATCATTGGTAAATAATTGAAAGAAATATTATAAAACTTTTATCAGGACTTTTGGGACTTAAAAAATTATGAGGTTTTGTAAGAAAATCATTTTATAGTAGAATGAGTTTGTCGAAATGTCATAACACTCAAAGGAATTGTATAAAATTTATCCAAAAAATCAGGGAGATTTAGGATGCCTTGGAAAGAAAATACTTTGGGATATGTGCCAAATATTAAGTTAAACCCACTTTAAGCCCAATAAGGTGTCACATGAAGGCCCAAGATGTCAAGGAATTGATCATGTTGCTATATGAATTTTCTAAGATCTTTTTTTATAAAGCCAAAGGGACTAAACTACAAATAGTGAAAGTCTAGGGACTAAATGGTAAATCGTGAAACGATCTAGAGATTTAATTGGAGTTTGAAAATTTTATGGACTAAACTAGAGTTTTGAAATTTTAAAAAATGGATGAAAGTGAAATTTGGTAAATTCAGGGACTAAACTGCAATTTTGCCAAATACAGGGGCCAAAGTGTAATTATAGAAAGTTGAGCTAGAAAAATTAAAAACTGGGAAAGAATGTTTCAGCCCCAAGTTTTACTAGTAAATCGAAGACAAAATTTGAGACACGAATATCTCTCAGAACTCTAATTTAATGTCCCAATAAATAGATATTAATTTCTAAAGTTTGGAAATTAGTAAAGTATCTTCTAGTTGTTAAAATCGGATAAAATTTTAAAGAAAATTCTTATAATTAATATAAGCATTTATAAAGCTGGCTGATGTCAGAAAGGAGTCATGTAGAATTAATTATGAAATTTAACGTTAAATCATTGATAAACAGTTTGAAGAAAACTTAGAAAATTTGTATCAAGACTTCTAGGCCTTAGAAAATTGAGACCTTGTAAAAAAATCATTTTATAGTAGATTGATTTCTAAAAATGTCATAACACTTAAAGGAATTTTATAGAATTTATCTAAAAGTTCACGGTAATGTAGGATACCCTGTAAAGAAAATACATTGGGATGTGTGCCACATATTAAGTTAGACCTAATTTAAGCCCAATAAGGTGTCACATGAAGGCCCAAGATGTCAAGGAATTGATCATGTGGCTATATGAATTTTCTAAGAAGTGTCTTCTATAAAGCCAAAGGGACTAAGGTAGAAATAGTGAAAGTATAGGGACTAAATTACAAATTGTGAAAAGATCGAGGGACTTAACCGGAGGTTTAAAATTTTAGAGACTAAGCTGGGGTTTTAAAATTGGTAGAAAGGGATTAAAGTAAAATTTGGTAAATTCAGGGACTAAAGTGCAATTTTGTCTCATACAGGGACCAAAGTGTAATTGCAGAAATTTGAGCTAAAAAAAATTAAAATTGCTAAAGAATATTTCAGTCCCATATTTTACCAGTGAATAGAAAGCAAAATTTGAGCGGCGAATATATATCAAGATTCTAGTTCAAATTCCCAATAAATTGATATTAACTTCTAAAGTGTTGAAATTAGTAAAGTATCTTCTAGATCTTAGAATCAATGGAATTTTATGGGAAATTCTTCTAATTAATGTAAGAACTTATAGAACCGATTGATGTCAAAAAGGAGTTATGTGGAATTAATTACGAATTTTAAGGTTAAATCATTGGTAAATAATTGAAAGAAATATTATAAAACTTTTATCAGGACTTTTGGGACTTAAAAAATTATGAGGTTTTGTAAGAAAATCATTTTATAGTAGAATGAGTTTGTCGAAATGTCGTAACACTCAAAGGAATTGTATAAAATTTATCCAAAAAATCAGGGAGATTTAGGATGCCTTGGAAAGAAAATACTTTGGGATATGTGCCAAATATTAAGTTAAACCCACTTTAAGCCCAATAAGGTGTCACATGAAGGCCCAAGATGTCAAGGAATTGATCATGTTGCTATATGAATTTTCTAAGATCTTTTTTTATAAAGCCAAAGGGACTAAACTACAAATAGTGAAAGTCTAGGGACTAAATGGCAAATCGTGAAAAGATCTAGAGATTTAATTGGAGTTTCAAAATTTTATGGACTAAACTAGAGTTTTCAAATTTTAAAAAAAGGATGAAAGTGAAATTTGGTAAATTCAGGAACTAAACTGTAATTTTGCCAAATACAGGGGCCAAAGTGTAATTATAGAAAGTTGAGCTAGAAAAATTAAAAACTGGGAAAAAATGTTTCAGCCCCAAGTTTTACTAGTAAATCGAAGACAAAATTTGAGACACGAATATCTCTCAGAACTCTAATTTAATGTCCCAATAATGGAAAGCAAAATTTGAGCGGCGAATATATATCAAGATTCTAGTTCAATGTCCCAATAAATTGATATTAATTTCTAAAGTGTTGAAATTAGTAAAGTATCTTCTAGATCTTAGAATCAATGGAATTTTATGGGAAGTTCTTCTAATTAATGTAAGAACTTATAGAACCGATTGATGTCAAAAAGGAGTTATGTAGAATTAATTACGAATTTTAAGGTTAAATCATTGGTAAATAATTGAAAGAAATATTATAAAACTTTTATCAGGACTTTTGGGACTTAAAAAATTATGAGGTTTTGTAAGAAAATCATTTTATAGTAGAATGAGTTTGTCGAAATGTCATAACACTCAAAGGAATTGTATAAAATTTATCCAAAAAATCAGGGAGATTTAGGATGCCTTGGAAAGAAAATACTTTGGGATATGTGCCAAATATTAAGTTAAACCCACTTTAAGCCCAATAAGGTGTCACATGAAGGCCCAAGATGTCAAGGAATTGATCATGTTGCTATATGAATTTTCTAAGATCTTTTTTTATAAAGCCAAAGGGACTAAACTACAAATAGTGAAAGTCTAGGGACTAAATGGCAAATCGTGAAACGATCTAGAGATTTAATTGGAGTTTCAAAATTTTATGGACTAAACTAGAGTTTTCAAATTTTAAAAAATGGATGAAAGTGAAATTTGGTAAATTCAGGGACTAAACTGCAATTTTGCCAAATACAGGGGCCAAAGTGTAATTATAGAAAGTTGAGCTAGAAAAATTAAAAACTGGGAAAGAATGTTTCAGCCCCAAGTTTTACTAGTAAATCGAAGACAAAATTTGAGACACGAATATCTCTCAGAACTCTAATTTAATGTCCCAATAAATAGATATTAATTTCTAAAGTTTGGAAATTAGTAAAGTATCTTCTAGTTGTTAAAATCGGATAAAATTTTAAAGAAAATTCTTATAATTAATATAAGCATTTATAAAGCTGGCTGATGTCAGAAAGGAGTCATGTAGAATTAATTATGAAATTTAACGTTAAATCATTGATAAACAGTTTGAAGAAAACTTAGAAAATTTGTATCAAGACTTCTAGGCCTTAGAAAATTAAGACCTTGTAAAAAAATCATTTTATAGTAGATTGATTTCTAAAAATGTCATAACACTTAAAGGAATTTTATAGAATTTATCTAAAAGTTCACGGTAATGTAGGATACCCTGTAAAGAAAATACATTGGGATGTGTGCCACATATTAAGTTAGACCTAATTTAAGCCCAATAAGGTGTCACATGAAGGCCCAAGATGTCAAGGAATTGATCATGTGGCTATATGAATTTTCTAAGAAGTGTCTTCTATAAAGCCAAAGGGACTAAGGTAGAAATAGTGAAAGTATAGGGACTAAATTACAAATTGTGAAAAGATCGAGGGACTTAACCGGAGGTTTAAAATTTTAGAGACTAAGCTGGGGTTTTAAAATTGGTAGAAAGGGATTAAAGTAAAATTTGGTAAATTCAGGGACTAAAGTGCAATTTTGTCTCACACAGGGACCAAAGTGTAATTGCAGAAATTTGAGCTAAAAAAAATTAAAATTGCTAAAGAATATTTCAGTCCCATATTTTACCAGTGAATAGAAAGCAAAATTTGAGCGGCGAATATATATCAAGATTCTAGTTCAAATTCCCAATAAATTGATATTAACTTCTAAAGTGTTGAAATTAGTAAAGTATCTTCTAGATCTTAGAATCAATGGAATTTTATGGGAAATTCTTCTAATTAATGTAAGAACTTATAGAACCGATTGATGTCAAAAAGGAGTTATGTGGAATTAATTACGAATTTTAAGGTTAAATCATTGGTAAATAATTGAAAGAAATATTATAAAACTTTTATCAGGACTTTTGGGACTTAAAAAAAAAATTATGAGGTTTTGTAAGAAAATCATTTTATAGTAGAATGAGTTTGTCGAAATGTCGTAACACTCAAAGGAATTGTATAAAATTTATCCAAAAAATCAGGGAGATTTAGGATGCCTTGGAAAGAAAATACTTTGGGATATGTGCCAAATATTAAGTTAAACCCACTTTAAGCCCAATAAGGTGTCACATGAAGGCCCAAGATGTCAAGGAATTGATCATGTTGCTATATGAATTTTCTAAGATCTTTTTTTATAAAGCCAAAGGGACTAAACTACAAATAGTGAAAGTCTAGGGACTAAATGGCAAATCGTGAAAAGATCTAGAGATTTAATTGGAGCTTCAAAATTTTATGGACTAAACTAGAGTTTTGAAATTTTAAAAAATGGATGAAAGTGAAATTTGGTAAATTCAGGGACTAAACTGCAATTTTGCCAAATACAGGGGCCAAAGTGTAATTATAGAAAGTTGAGCTAGAAAAATTAAAAACTGGGAAAGAATGTTTCAGCCCCAAGTTTTACTAGTAAATCGAAGACAAAATTTGAGACACGAATATCTCTCAGAACTCTAATTTAATGTCCCAATAAATAGATATTAATTTCTAAAGTTTGGAAATTAGTAAAGTATCTTCTAGTTGTTAAAATAGGATAGAGTTTTCAAATTTTAAAAAATGGATGAAAGTGAAATTTGGTAAATTCAGGGACTAAACTGCAATTTTGCCAAATACAGGGGCCAAAGTGTAATTATAGAAAGTTGAGCTAGAAAAATTAAAAACTGGGAAAGAATGTTTCAGCCCCAAGTTTTACTAGTAAATCGAAGACAAAATTTGAGACACGAATATCTCTCAGAACTCTAATTTAATGTCCCAATAAATAGATATTAATTTCTAAAGTTTGGAAATTAGTAAAGTATCTTCTAGTTGTTAAAATAGGATAAAATTTTAAAGAAAATTCTTATAATTAATATAAGCATTTATAAAGCTGGCTGATGTCAGAAAGGAGTCATGTAGAATTAATTATGAAATTTAACGTTAAATCATTGATAAACAGTTTGAAGAAAACTTAGAAAATTTGTATCAAGACTTCTAGGCCTTAGAAAATTGAGACCTTGTAAAAAAATCATTTTATAGTAGATTGATTTCTAAAAATGTCATAACACTTAAAGGAATTTTATAGAATTTATCTAAAAGTTCACGGTAATGTAGGATACCCTGTAAAGAAAATACATTGGGATGTGTGCCACATATTAAGTTAGACCTAATTTAAGCCCAATAAGGTGTCACATGAAGGCCCAAGATGTCAAGGAATTGATCATGTGGCTATATGAATTTTCTAAGAAGTGTCTTCTATAAAGCCAAAGGGACTAAGGTAGAAATAGTGAAAGTATAGGGACTAAATTACAAATTGTGAAAAGATCGAGGGACTTAACTGGAGGTTTAAAATTTTAGAGACTAAGCTGGGGTTTTAAAATTGGTAGAAAGGGATTAAAGTAAAATTTGGTAAATTCAGGGACTAAAGTGCAATTTTGTCTCACACAGGGACCAAAGTGTAATTGCAGAAATTTGAGCTAAAAAAAATTAAAATTGCTAAAGAATATTTCAGTCCCATATTTTACCAGTGAATAGAAAGCAAAATTTGAGCGGCGAATATATATCAAGATTCTAGTTCAATGTCCCAATAAATTGATATTAATTTCTAAAGTGTTGAAATTAGTAAAGTATCTTCTAGATCTTAGAATCAATGGAATTTTATGGGAAATTCTTCTAATTAATGTAAGAACTTATAGAACCGATTGATGTCAAAAAGGAGTTATGTGGAATTAATTACGAATTTTAAGGTTAAATCATTGGTAAATAATTGAAAGAAATATTATAAAACTTTTATCAGGACTTTTGGGACTTAAAAAAAAATTATGAGGCTTTGTAAGAAAATCATTTTATAGTAGAATGAGTTTGTCGAAATGTCGTAACACTCAAAGGAATTGTATAAAATTTATCCAAAAAATCAGGGAGATTTAGGATGCCTTGGAAAGAAAATACTTTGGGATATGTGCCAAATATTAAGTTAAACCCACTTTAAGCCCAATAAGGTGTCACATGAAGGCCCAAGATGTCAAGGAATTGATCATGTTGCTATATGAATTTTCTAAGATCTTTTTTTTATAAAGCCAAAGGGGCTAAACTACAAATAGTGAAAGTCTAGGGACTAAATGGCAAATCGTGAAACGATCTAGAGATTTAATTGGAGTTTCAAAATTTTATGGACTAAACTAGAGTTTTCAAATTTTAAAAAATGGATGAAAGTGAAATTTGGTAAATTCAGGGACTAAACTGCAATTTTGCCAAATACAGGGGCCAAAGTGTAATTATAGAAAGTTGAGCTAGAAAAATTAAAAACTGGGAAAGAATGTTTCAGCCCCAAGTTTTACTAGTGAATCGAAGACAAAATTTGAGACACGAATATCTCTCAGAACTCTAATTTAATGTCCCAATAAATAGATATTAATTTCTAAAGTTTGGAATTTAGTAAAGTATCTTCTAGTTGTTAAAATCGGATAAAATTTTAAAGAAAATTCTTATAATTAATATAAGCATTTATAAAGCTGGCTGATGTCAGAAAGGAGTCATGTAGAATTAATTATGAAATTTAACGTTAAATCATTGATAAACAGTTTGAAGAAAACTTAGAAAATTTGTATCAAGACTTCTAGGCCTTAGAAAATTGAGACCTTGTAAAAAAATCATTTTATAGTAGATTGATTTCTAAAAATGTCATAACACTTAAAGGAATTTTATAGAATTTATCTAAAAGTTCACGGTAATGTAGGATACCCTGTAAAGAAAATACATTGGGATGTGTGCCACATATTAAGTTAGACCTAATTTAAGCCCAATAAGGTGTCACATGAAGGCCCAAGATGTCAAGGAATTGATCATGTGGCTATATGAATTTTCTAAGAAGTGTCTTCTATAAAGCCAAAGGGACTAAGGTAGAAATAGTGAAAGTATAGGGACTAAATTACAAACTGTGAAAAGATCGAGGGACTTAACCGGAGGTTTAAAATTTTAGAGACTAAGCTGGAGTTTTAAAATTGGTAGAAAGGGATTAAAGTAAAATTTGGTAAATTCAGGGACTAAAGTGCAATTTTGTCTCACACAGGGACCAAAGTGTAATTGGAGAAATTTGAGCTAAAAAAAATTAAAATTGCTAAAGAATATTTCAGTCCCATATTTTACCAGTGAATAGAAAGCAAAATTTGAGCGGCGAATATATATCAAGATTCTAGTTCAATGTCCCAATAAATTGATATTAATTTCTAAAGTGTTGAAATTAGTAAAGTATCTTCTAGATCTTAGAATCAATGGAATTTTATGGGAAATTCTTCTAATTAATGTAAGAACTTATAGAACCGATTGATGTCAAAAAGGAGTTATGTGGAATTAATTACGAATTTTAAGGTTAAATCATTGGTAAATAATTGAAAGAAATATTATAAAACTTTTATCAGGACTTTTGGGACTTAAAAAAAAATTATGAGGTTTTGTAAGAAAATCATTTTATAGTAGAATGAGTTTGTCGAAATGTCGTAACACTCAAAGGAATTGTATAAAATTTATCCAAAAAATCAGGGAGATTTAGGATGCCTTGGAAAGAAAATACTTTGGGATATGTGCCAAATATTAAGTTAAACCCACTTTAAGCCCAATAAGGTGTCACATGAAGGCCCAAGATGTCAAGGAATTGATCATGTTGCTATATGAATTTTCTAAGATCTTTTTTTTATAAAGCCAAAGGGGCTAAACTACAAATAGTGAAAGTCTAGGGACTAAATGGCAAATCGTGAAACGATCTAGAGATTTAATTGGAGTTTCAAAATTTTATGGACTAAACTAGAGTTTTCAAATTTTAAAAAATGGATGAAAGTGAAATTTGGTAAATTCAGGGACTAAACTGCAATTTTGCCAAATACAGGGGCCAAAGTGTAATTATAGAAAGTTGAGCTAGAAAAATTAAAAACTGGGAAAGAATGTTTCAGCCCCAAGTTTTACTAGTGAATCGAAGACAAAATTTGAGACACGAATATCTCTCAGAACTCTAATTTAATGTCCCAATAAATAGATATTAATTTCTAAAGTTTGGAAATTAGTAAAGTATCTTCTAGTTGTTAAAATCGGATAAAATTTTAAAGAAAATTCTTATAATTAATATAAGCATTTATAAAGCTGGCTGATGTCAGAAAGGAGTCATGTAGAATTAATTATGAAATTTAACGTTAAATCATTGATAAACAGTTTGAAGAAAACTTAGAAAATTTGTATCAAGACTTCTAGGCCTTAGAAAATTGAGACCTTGTAAAAAAATCATTTTATAGTAGATTGATTTCTAAAAATGTCATAACACTTAAAGGAATTTTATAGAATTTATCTAAAAGTTCACGGTAATGTAGGATACCCTGTAAAGAAAATACATTGGGATGTGTGCCACATATTAAGTTAGACCTAATTTAAGCCCAATAAGGTGTCACATGAAAGCCCAAGATGTCAAGGAATTGATCATGTGGCTATATGAATTTTCTAAGAAGTGTCTTCTATAAAGCCAAAGGGACTAAGGTAGAAATAGTGAAAGTATAGGGACTAAATTACAAACTGTGAAAAGATCGAGGGACTTAACCGGAGGTTTAAAATTTTAGAGACTAAGCTGGAGTTTTAAAATTGGTAGAAAGGGATTAAAGTAAAATTTGGTAAATTCAGGGACTAAAGTGCAATTTTGTCTCACACAGGGACCAAAGTGTAATTGGAGAAATTTGAGCTAAAAAAAATTAAAATTGCTAAAGAATATTTCAGTCCCATATTTTACCAGTGAATAGAAAGCAAAATTTGAGCGGCGAATATATATCAAGATTCTAGTTCAATGTCCCAATAAATTGATATTAATTTCTAAAGTGTTGAAATTAGTAAAGTATCTTCTAGATCTTAGAATCAATGGAATTTTATGGGAAATTCTTCTAATTAATGTAAGAACTTATAGAACCGATTGATGTCAAAAAGGAGTTATGTGGAATTAATTACGAATTTTAAGGTTAAATCATTGGTAAATAATTGAAAGAAATATTATAAAACTTTTATCAGGACTTTTGGGACTTAAAAAAAAATTATGAGGTTTTGTAAGAAAATCATTTTATAGTAGAATGAGTTTGTCGAAATGTCGTAACACTCAAAGGAATTGTATAAAATTTATCCAAAAAATCAGGGAGATTTAGGATGCCTTGGAAAGAAAATACTTTGGGATATGTGCCAAATATTAAGTTAAACCCACTTTAAGCCCAATAAGGTGTCACATGAAGGCCCAAGATGTCAAGGAATTGATCATGTTGCTATATGAATTTTCTAAGATCTTTTTTTTATAAAGCCAAAGGGGCTAAACTACAAATAGTGAAAGTCTAGGGACTAAATGGCAAATCGTGAAACGATCTAGAGATTTAATTGGAGTTTCAAAATTTTATGGACTAAACTAGAGTTTTCAAATTTTAAAAAATGGATGAAAGTGAAATTTGGTAAATTCAGGGACTAAACTGCAATTTTGCCAAATACAGGGGCCAAAGTGTAATTATAGAAAGTTGAGCTAGAAAAATTAAAAACTGGGAAAGAATGTTTCAGCCCCAAGTTTTACTAGTGAATCGAAGACAAAATTTGAGACACGAATATCTCTCAGAACTCTAATTTAATGTCCCAATAAATAGATATTAATTTCTAAAGTTTGGAAATTAGTAAAGTATCTTCTAGTTGTTAAAATCGGATAAAATTTTAAAGAAAATTCTTATAATTAATATAAGCATTTATAAAGCTGGCTGATGTCAGAAAGGAGTCATGTAGAATTAATTATGAAATTTAACGTTAAATCATTGATAAACAGTTTGAAGAAAACTTAGAAAATTTGTATCAAGACTTCTAGGCCTTACAAAATTGAGACCTTGTAAAAAAATCATTTTATAGTAGATTGATTTCTAAAAATGTCATAACACTTAAAGGAATTTTATAGAATTTATCTAAAAGTTCACGGTAATGTAGGATACCCTGTAAAGAAAATACATTGGGATGTGTGCCACATATTAAGTTAGACCTAATTTAAGCCCAATAAGGTGTCACATGAAGGCCCAAGATGTCAAGGAATTGATCATGTGGCTATATGAATTTTCTAAGAAGTGTCTTCTATAAAGCCAAAGGGACTAAGGTAGAAATAGTGAAAGTATAGGGACTAAATTACAAACTGTGAAAAGATCGAGGGACTTAACCGGAGGTTTAAAATTTTAGAGACTAAGCTGGAGTTTTAAAATTGGTAGAAAGGGATTAAAGTAAAATTTGGTAAATTCAGGGACTAAAGTGCAATTTTGTCTCACACAGGGACCAAAGTGTAATTGGAGAAATTTGAGCTAAAAAAAATTAAAATTGCTAAAGAATATTTCAGTCCCATATTTTACCAGTGAATAGAAAGCAAAATTTGAGCGGCGAATATATATCAAGATTCTAGTTCAATGTCCCAATAAATTGATATTAATTTCTAAAGTGTTGAAATTAGTAAAGTATCTTCTAGATCTTAGAATCAATGGAATTTTATGGGAAATTCTTCTAATTAATGTAAGAACTTATAGAACCGATTGATGTCAAAAAGGAGTTATGTGGAATTAATTACGAATTTTAAGGTTAAATCATTGGTAAATAATTGAAAGAAATATTATAAAACTTTTATCAGGACTTTTGGGACTTAAAAAAAAATTATGAGGTTTTGTAAGAAAATCATTTTATAGTAGAATGAGTTTGTCGAAATGTCGTAACACTCAAAGGAATTGTATAAAATTTATCCAAAAAATCAGGGAGATTTAGGATGCCTTGGAAAGAAAATACTTTGGGATATGTGCCAAATATTAAGTTAAACCCACTTTAAGCCCAATAAGGTGTCACATGAAGGCCCAAGATGTCAAGGAATTGATCATGTTGCTATATGAATTTTCTAAGATCTTTTTTTTATAAAGCCAAAGGGGCTAAACTACAAATAGTGAAAGTCTAGGGACTAAATGGCAAATCGTGAAACGATCTAGAGATTTAATTGGAGTTTCAAAATTTTATGGACTAAACTAGAGTTTTCAAATTTTAAAAAATGGATGAAAGTGAAATTTGGTAAATTCAGGGACTAAACTGCAATTTTGCCAAATACAGGGGCCAAAGTGTAATTATAGAAAGTTGAGCTAGAAAAATTAAAAACTGGGAAAGAATGTTTCAGCCCCAAGTTTTACTAGTGAATCGAAGACAAAATTTGAGACACGAATATCTCTCAGAACTCTAATTTAATGTCCCAATAAATAGATATTAATTTCTAAAGTTTGGAAATTAGTAAAGTATCTTCTAGTTGTTAAAATCGGATAAAATTTTAAAGAAAATTCTTATAATTAATATAAGCATTTATAAAGCTGGCTGATGTCAGAAAGGAGTCATGTAGAATTAATTATGAAATTTAACGTTAAATCATTGATAAACAGTTTGAAGAAAACTTAGAAAATTTGTATCAAGACTTCTAGGCCTTAGAAAATTGAGACCTTGTAAAAAAATCATTTTATAGTAGATTGATTTCTAAAAATGTCATAACACTTAAAGGAATTTTATAGAATTTATCTAAAAGTTCACGGTAATGTAGGATACCCTGTAAAGAAAATACATTGGGATGTGTGCCACATATTAAGTTAGACCTAATTTAAGCCCAATAAGGTGTCACATGAAGGCCCAAGATGTCAAGGAATTGATCATGTGGCTATATGAATTTTCTAAGAAGTGTCTTCTATAAAGCCAAAGGGACTAAGGTAGAAATAGTGAAAGTATAGGGACTAAATTACAAACTGTGAAAAGATCGAGGGACTTAACCGGAGGTTTAAAATTTTAGAGACTAAGCTGGAGTTTTAAAATTGGTAGAAAGGGATTAAAGTAAAATTTGGTAAATTCAGGGACTAAAGTGCAATTTTGTCTCACACAGGGACCAAAGTGTAATTGGAGAAATTTGAGCTAAAAAAAATTAAAATTGCTAAAGAATATTTCAGTCCCATATTTTACCAGTGAATAGAAAGCAAAATTTGAGCGGCGAATATATATCAAGATTCTAGTTCAATGTCCCAATAAATTGATATTAATTTCTAAAGTGTTGAAATTAGTAAAGTATCTTCTAGATCTTAGAATCAATGGAATTTTATGGGAAATTCTTCTAATTAATGTAAGAACTTATAGAACCGATTGATGTCAAAAAGGAGTTATGTGGAATTAATTACGAATTTTAAGGTTAAATCATTGGTAAATAATTGAAAGAAATATTATAAAACTTTTATCAGGACTTTTGGGACTTAAAAAAAAATTATGAGGTTTTGTAAGAAAATCATTTTATAGTAGAATGAGTTTGTCGAAATGTCGTAACACTCAAAGGAATTGTATAAAATTTATCCAAAAAATCAGGGAGATTTAGGATGCCTTGGAAAGAAAATACTTTGGGATATGTGCCAAATATTAAGTTAAACCCACTTTAAGCCCAATAAGGTGTCACATGAAGGCCCAAGATGTCAAGGAATTGATCATGTTGCTATATGAATTTTCTAAGATCTTTTTTTTATAAAGCCAAAGGGGCTAAACTACAAATAGTGAAAGTCTAGGGACTAAATGGCAAATCGTGAAATGATCTAGAGATTTAATTGGAGTTTCAAAATTTTATGGACTAAACTAGAGTTTTCAAATTTTAAAAAATGGATGAAAGTGAAATTTGGTAAATTCAGGGACTAAACTGCAATTTTGCCAAATACAGGGGCCAAAGTGTAATTATAGAAAGTTGAGCTAGAAAAATTAAAAACTGGGAAAGAATGTTTCAGCCCCAAGTTTTACTAGTGAATCGAAGACAAAATTTGAGACACGAATATCTCTCAGAACTCTAATTTAATGTCCCAATAAATAGATATTAATTTCTAAAGTTTGGAAATTAGTAAAGTATCTTCTAGTTGTTAAAATCGGATAAAATTTTAAAGAAAATTCTTATAATTAATATAAGCATTTATAAAGCTGGCTGATGTCAGAAAGGAGTCATGTAGAATTAATTATGAAATTTAACGTTAAATCATTGATAAACAGTTTGAAGAAAACTTAGAAAATTTGTATCAAGACTTCTAGGCCTTAGAAAATTGAGACCTTGTAAAAAAATCATTTTATAGTAGATTGATTTCTAAAAATGTCATAACACTTAAAGGAATTTTATAGAATTTATCTAAAAGTTCACGGTAATGTAGGATACCCTGTAAAGAAAATACATTGGGATGTGTGCCACATATTAAGTTAGACCTAATTTAAGCCCAATAAGGTGTCACATGAAGGCCCAAGATGTCAAGGAATTGATCATGTGGCTATATGAATTTTCTAAGAAGTGTCTTCTATAAAGCCAAAGGGACTAAGGTAGAAATAGTGAAAGTATAGGGACTAAATTACAAATTGTGAAAAGATCGAGGGACTTAACCGGAGGTTTAAAATTTTAGAGACTAAGCTGGGGTTTTAAAATTGGTAGAAAGGGATTAAAGTAAAATTTGGTAAATTCAGGGACTAAAGTGCAATTTTGTCTCACACAGGGACCAAAGTGTAATTGCAGAAATTTGAGCTAAAAAAAATTAAAATTGCTAAAGAATATTTCAGTCCCATATTTTACCAGTGAATGGAAAGCAAAATTTGAGCGGCGAATATATATCAAGATTCTAGTTCAATGTCCCAATAAATTGATATTAATTTCTAAAGTGTTGACATTAGTAAAGTATCTTGTAGATCTTAGAATCAATGGAATTTTATGGGAAATTCTTCTAATTAATGTAAGAACTTATAGAACCGATTGATGTCAAAAAGGAGTTATGTGGAATTAATTACGAATTTTAAGGTTAAATCATTGGTAAATAATTGAAAGAAATATTATAAAACTTTTATCAGGACTTTTGGGACTTAAAAAATTATGAGGTTTTGTAAGAAAATCATTTTATAGTAGAATGAGTTTGTCGAAATGTCGTAACACTCAAAGGAATTGTATAAAATTTATCCAAAAAATCAGGGAGATTTAGGATGCCTTGGAAAGAAAATACTTTGGGATATGTGCCAAATATTAAGTTAAACCCACTTTAAGCCCAATAAGGTGTCACATGAAGGCCCAAGATGTCAAGGAATTGATCATGTTGTTATATGAATTTTCTAAGATCTTTTTTTTATAAAGCCAAAGGGGCTAAACTACAAATAGTGAAAGTCTAGGGACTAAATGGCAAATCGTGAAATGATCTAGAGATTTAATTGGAGTTTCAAAATTTTATGGACTAAACTAGAGTTTTCAAATTTTAAAAAATGGATGAAAGTGAAATTTGGTAAATTCAGGGACTAAACTGCAATTTTGCCAAATACAGGGGCCAAAGTGTAATTATAGAAAGTTGAGCTAGAAAAATTAAAAACTGGGAAAGAATGTTTCAGCCCCAAGTTTTACTAGTGAATCGAAGACAAAATTTGAGACACGAATATCTCTCAGAACTCTAATTTAATGTCCCAATAAATAGATATTAATTTCTAAAGTTTGGAAATTAGTAAAGTATCTTCTAGTTGTTAAAATCGGATAAAATTTTAAAGAAAATTCTTATAATTAATATAAGCATTTATAAAGCTGGCTGATGTCAGAAAGGAGTCATGTAGAATTAATTATGAAATTTAACGTTAAATCATTGATAAACAGTTTGAAGAAAACTTAGAAAATTTGTATCAAGACTTCTAGGCCTTAGAAAATTGAGACCTTGTAAAAAAATCATTTTATAGTAGATTGATTTCTAAAAATGTCATAACACTTAAAGGAATTTTATAGAATTTATCTAAA
Source organism: Leucaena leucocephala (assembly GCA_037074615.1). NCBI lineage: Eukaryota > Viridiplantae > Streptophyta > Magnoliopsida > Fabales > Fabaceae > Leucaena > Leucaena leucocephala. The sequence goes on from CM073527.1 coordinate 7,417,294, forward strand.
AGTTCACGGTAATGTAGGATACCCTGTAAAGAAAATACATTGGGATGTGTGCCACATATTAAGTTAGACCTAATTTAAGCCCAATAAGGTGTCACATGAAGGCCCAAGATGTCAAGGAATTGATCATGTGGCTATATGAATTTTCTAAGAAGTGTCTTCTATAAAGCCAAAGGGACTAAGGTAGAAATAGTGAAAGTATAGGGACTAAATTACAAACTGTGAAAAGATCGAGGGACTTAACCGGAGGTTTAAAATTTTAGAGACTAAGCTGGAGTTTTAAAATTGGTAGAAAGGGATTAAAGTAAAATTTGGTAAATTCAGGGACTAAAGTGCAATTTTGTCTCACACAGGGACCAAAGTGTAATTGGAGAAATTTGAGCTAAAAAAAATTAAAATTGCTAAAGAATATTTCAGTCCCATATTTTACCAGTGAATAGAAAGCAAAATTTGAGCGGCGAATATATATCAAGATTCTAGTTCAATGTCCCAATAAATTGATATTAATTTCTAAAGTGTTGAAATTAGTAAAGTATCTTCTAGATCTTAGAATCAATGGAATTTTATGGGAAATTCTTCTAATTAATGTAAGAACTTATAGAACCGATTGATGTCAAAAAGGAGTTATGTGGAATTAATTACGAATTTTAAGGTTAAATCATTGGTAAATAATTGAAAGAAATATTATAAAACTTTTATCAGGACTTTTGGGACTTAAAAAAAAATTATGAGGTTTTGTAAGAAAATCATTTTATAGTAGAATGAGTTTGTCGAAATGTCGTAACACTCAAAGGAATTGTATAAAATTTATCCAAAAAATCAGGGAGATTTAGGATGCCTTGGAAAGAAAATACTTTGGGATATGTGCCAAATATTAAGTTAAACCCACTTTAAGCCCAATAAGGTGTCACATGAAGGCCCAAGATGTCAAGGAATTGATCATGTTGCTATATGAATTTTCTAAGATCTTTTTTTTATAAAGCCAAAGGGGCTAAACTACAAATAGTGAAAGTCTAGGGACTAAATGGCAAATCGTGAAACGATCTAGAGATTTAATTGGAGTTTCAAAATTTTATGGACTAAACTAGAGTTTTCAAATTTTAAAAAATGGATGAAAGTGAAATTTGGTAAATTCAGGGACTAAACTGCAATTTTGCCAAATACAGGGGCCAAAGTGTAATTATAGAAAGTTGAGCTAGAAAAATTAAAAACTGGGAAAGAATGTTTCAGCCCCAAGTTTTACTAGTGAATCGAAGACAAAATTTGAGACACGAATATCTCTCAGAACTCTAATTTAATGTCCCAATAAATAGATATTAATTTCTAAAGTTTGGAAATTAGTAAAGTATCTTCTAGTTGTTAAAATCGGATAAAATTTTAAAGAAAATTCTTATAATTAATATAAGCATTTATAAAGCTGGCTGATGTCAGAAAGGAGTCATGTAGAATTAATTATGAAATTTAACGTTAAATCATTGATAAACAGTTTGAAGAAAACTTAGAAAATTTGTATCAAGACTTCTAGGCCTTAGAAAATTGAGACCTTGTAAAAAAATCATTTTATAGTAGATTGATTTCTAAAAATGTCATAACACTTAAAGGAATTTTATAGAATTTATCTAAAAGTTCACGGTAATGTAGGATACCCTGTAAAGAAAATACATTGGGATGTGTGCCACATATTAAGTTAGACCTAATTTAAGCCCAATAAGGTGTCACATGAAGGCCCAAGATGTCAAGGAATTGATCATGTGGCTATATGAATTTTCTAAGAAGTGTCTTCTATAAAGCCAAAGGGACTAAGGTAGAAATAGTGAAAGTATAGGGACTAAATTACAAATTGTGAAAAGATCGAGGGACTTAACCGGAGGTTTAAAATTTTAGAGACTAAGCTGGGGTTTTAAAATTGGTAGAAAGGGATTAAAGTAAAATTTGGTAAATTCAGGGACTAAAGTGCAATTTTGTCTCACACAGGGACCAAAGTGTAATTGCAGAAATTTGAGCTAAAAAAAATTAAAATTGCTAAAGAATATTTCAGTCCCATATTTTACCAGTGAATGGAAAGCAAAATTTGAGCGGCGAATATATATCAAGATTCTAGTTCAATGTCCCAATAAATTGATATTAATTTCTAAAGTGTTGACATTAGTAAAGTATCTTGTAGATCTTAGAATCAATGGAATTTTATGGGAAATTCTTCTAATTAATGTAAGAACTTATAGAACCGATTGATGTCAAAAAGGAGTTATGTGGAATTAATTACGAATTTTAAGGTTAAATCATTGGTAAATAATTGAAAGAAATATTATAAAACTTTTATCAGGACTTTTGGGACTTAAAAAATTATGAGGTTTTGTAAGAAAATCATTTTATAGTAGAATGAGTTTGTCGAAATGTCGTAACACTCAAAGGAATTGTATAAAATTTATCCAAAAAATCAGGGAGATTTAGGATGCCTTGGAAAGAAAATACTTTGGGATATGTGCCAAATATTAAGTTAAACCCACTTTAAGCCCAATAAGGTGTCACATGAAGGCCCAAGATGTCAAGGAATTGATCATGTTGTTATATGAATTTTCTAAGATCTTTTTTTTATAAAGCCAAAGGGGCTAAACTACAAATAGTGAAAGTCTAGGGACTAAATGGCAAATCGTGAAACGATCTAGAGATTTAATTGGAGTTTCAAAATTTTATGGACTAAACTAGAGTTTTCAAATTTTAAAAAATGGATGAAAGTGAAATTTGGTAAATTCAGGGACTAAACTGCAATTTTGCCAAATACAGGGGCCAAAGTGTAATTATAGAAAGTTGAGCTAGAAAAATTAAAAACTGGGAAAGAATGTTTCAGCCCCAAGTTTTACTAGTGAATCGAAGACAAAATTTGAGACACGAATATCTCTCAGAACTCTAATTTAATGTCCCAATAAATAGATATTAATTTCTAAAGTTTGGAAATTAGTAAAGTATCTTCTAGTTGTTAAAATCGGATAAAATTTTAAAGAAAATTCTTATAATTAATATAAGCATTTATAAAGCTGGCTGATGTCAGAAAGGAGTCATGTAGAATTAATTATGAAATTTAACGTTAAATCATTGATAAACAGTTTGAAGAAAACTTAGAAAATTTGTATCAAGACTTCTAGGCCTTAGAAAATTGAGACCTTGTAAAAAAATCATTTTATAGTAGATTGATTTCTAAAAATGTCATAACACTTAAAGGAATTTTATAGAATTTATCTAAAAGTTCACGGTAATGTAGGATACCCTGTAAAGAAAATACATTGGGATGTGTGCCACATATTAAGTTAGACCTAATTTAAGCCCAATAAGGTGTCACATGAAGGCCCAAGATGTCAAGGAATTGATCATGTGGCTATATGAATTTTCTAAGAAGTGTCTTCTATAAAGCCAAAGGGACTAAGGTAGAAATAGTGAAAGTATAGGGACTAAATTACAAATTGTGAAAAGATCGAGGGACTTAACTGGAGGTTTAAAATTTTAGAGACTAAGCTGGGGTTTTAAAATTGGTAGAAAGGGATTAAAGTAAAATTTGGTAAATTCAGGAACTAAAGTGCAATTTTGTCTCACACAGGGACCAAAGTGTAATTGGAGAAATTTGAGCTAAAAAAAATTAAAATTGCTAAAGAATATTTCAGTCCCATATTTTACCAGTGAATAGAAAGCAAAATTTGAGCGGCGAATATATATCAAGATTCTAGTTCAATGTCCCAATAAATTGATATTAATTTCTAAAGTGTTGAAATTAGTAAAGTATCTTCTAGATCTTAGAATCAATGGAATTTTATGGGAAATTCTTCTAATTAATGTAAGAACTTATAGAACCGATTGATGTCAAAAAGGAGTTATGTGGAATTAATTACGAATTTTAAGGTTAAATCATTGGTAAATAATTGAAAGAAATATTATAAAACTTTTATCAGGACTTTTGGGACTTAAAAAAAAATTATGAGGTTTTGTAAGAAAATCATTTTATAGTAGAATGAGTTTGTCGAAATGTCGTAACACTCAAAGGAATTGTATAAAATTTATCCAAAAAATCAGGGAGATTTAGGATGCCTTGGAAAGAAAATACTTTGGGATATGTGCCAAATATTAAGTTAAACCCACTTTAAGCCCAATAAGGTGTCACATGAAGGCCCAAGATGTCAAGGAATTGATCATGTTGCTATATGAATTTTCTAAGATCTTTTTTTTATAAAGCCAAAGGGGCTAAACTACAAATAGTGAAAGTCTAGGGACTAAATGGCAAATCGTGGAAAGATCTAGAGATTTAATTGGAGTTTCAAAATTTTATGGACTAAACTAGAGTTTTCAAATTTTAAAAAATGGATGAAAGTGAAATTTGGTAAATTCAGGGACTAAACTGCAATTTTGCCAAATACAGGGGCCAAAGTGTAATTATAGAAAGTTGAGCTAGAAAAATTAAAAACTGGGAAAGAATGTTTCAGCCCCAAGTTTTACTAGTGAATCGAAGACAAAATTTGAGACACGAATATCTCTCAGAACTCTAATTTAATGTCCCAATAAATAGATATTAATTTCTAAAGTTTGGAAATTAGTAAAGTATCTTCTAGTTGTTAAAATCGGATAAAATTTTAAAGAAAATTCTTATAATTAATATAAGCATTTATAAAGCTGGCTGATGTCAGAAAGGAGTCATGTAGAATTAATTATGAAATTTAACGTTAAATCATTGATAAACAGTTTGAAGAAAACTTAGAAAATTTGTACCAAGACTTCTAGGCCTTAGAAAATTGAGACCTTGTAAAAAAATCATTGTATAGTAGATTGATTTCTAAAAATGTCATAACACTTAAAGGAATTTTATAGAATTTATCTAAAAGTTCACGGTAATGTAGGATACCCTGTAAAGAAAATACATTGGGATGTGTGCCACATATTAAGTTAGACCTAATTTAAGCCCAATAAGGTGTCACATGAAGGCCCAAGATGTCAAGGAATTGATCATGTGGCTATATGAATTTTCTAAGAAGTGTCTTCTATAAAGCCAAAGGGACTAAGGTAGAAATAGTGAAAGTATAGGGACTAAATTACAAATTGTGAAAAGATCGAGGGACTTAACTGGAGGTTTAAAATTTTAGAGACTAAGCTGGGGTTTTAAAATTGGTAGAAAGGGATTAAAGTAAAATTTGGTAAATTCAGGGACTAAAGTGCAATTTTGTCTCACACAGGGACCAAAGTGTAATTGGAGAAATTTGAGCTAAAAAAAATTAAAATTGCTAAAGAATATTTCAGTCCCATATTTTACCAGTGAATAGAAAGCAAAATTTGAGCGGCGAATATATATCAAGATTCTAGTTCAATGTCCCAATAAATTGATATTAATTTCTAAAGTGTTGAAATTAGTAAAGTATCTTCTAGATCTTAGAATCAATGGAATTTTATGGGAAATTCTTCTAATTAATGTAAGAACTTATAGAACCGATTGATGTCAAAAAGGAGTTATGTGGAATTAATTACGAATTTTAAGGTTAAATCATTGGTAAATAATTGAAAGAAATATTATAAAACTTTTATCAGGACTTTTGGGACTTAAAAAAAAATTATGAGGTTTTGTAAGAAAATCATTTTATAGTAGAATGAGTTTGTCGAAATGTCGTAACACTCAAAGGAATTGTATAAAATTTATCCAAAAAATCAGGGAGATTTAGGATGCCTTGGAAAGAAAATACTTTGGGATATGTGCCAAATATTAAGTTAAACCCACTTTAAGCCCAATAAGGTGTCACATGAAGGCCCAAGATGTCAAGGAATTGATCATGTTGCTATATGAATTTTCTAAGATCTTTTTTTTATAATGCCAAAGGGGCTAAACTACAAATAGTGAAAGTCTAGGGACTAAATGGCAAATCGTGAAACGATCTAGAGATTTAATTGGAGTTTTAAAATTTTATGGACTAAACTAGAGTTTTCAAATTTTAAAAAATGGATGAAAGTGAAATTTGGTAAATTCAGGGACTAAACTGCAATTTTGCCAAATACAGGGGCCAAAGTGTAATTATAGAAAGTTGAGCTAGAAAAATTAAAAACTGGGAAAGAATGTTTCAGCCCCAAGTATTACTAGTGAATCGAAGACAAAATTTGAGACACGAATATCTCTCAGAACTCTAATTTAATGTCCCAATAAATAGATATTAATTTCTAAAGTTTGGAAATTAGTAAAGTATCTTCTAGTTGTTAAAATCGGATAAAATTTTAAAGAAAATTCTTATAATTAATATAAGCATTTATAAAGCTGGCTGATGTCAGAAAGGAGTCATGTAAAATTAATTATGAAATTTAACGTTAAATTATTGATAAACAGTTTGAAGAAAACTTAGAAAATTTGTATCAAGACTTCTAGGCCTTAGAAAATTGAGACCTTGTAAAAAAATCATTTTATAGTAGATTGATTTCTAAAAATGTGATAACACTTAAAGGAATTTTATAGAATTTATCTAAAAGTTCACGGTAATGTAGGATACCCTGTAAAGAAAATACATTGGGATGTGTGCCACATATTAAGTTAGACCTAATTTAAGCCCAATAAGGTGTCACATGAAGGCCCAAGATGTCAAGGAATTGATCATGTGGCTATATGAATTTTCTAAGAAGTGTCTTCTATAAAGCCAAAGGGACTAAGGTAGAAATAGTGAAAGTATAGGGACTAAATGGCAAATCGTGAAAAGATCTAGAGATTTAATTGGAGTTTCAAAATTTTATGGACTAAACTAGAGTTTTCAAATTTTAAAAAAAGGATGAAAGTGAAATTTGGTAAATTCAGGGACTAAACTGCAATTTTGCCAAATACAGGGGCCAAAGTGTAATTATAGAAAGTTGAGCTAGAAAAATTAAAAACTGGGAAAGAATGTTTCAGCCCCAAGTTTTACTAGTAAATCGAAGACAAAATTTGAGACACGAATATCTCTCAGAACTCTAATTTAATGTCCCAATAAATAGATATTAATTTCTAAAGTTTGGAAATTAGTAAAGTATCTTCTAGTTGTTAAAATCGGATAAAATTTTAAAGAAAATTCTTATAATTAATATAAGCATTTATAAAGCTGGCTGATGTCAGAAAGGAGTCATGTAGAATTAATTATGAAATTTAACGTTAAATCATTGATAAACAGTTTGAAGAAAACTTAGAAAATTTGTACCAAGACTTCTAGGCCTTAGAAAATTGAGACCTTGTAAAAAAATCATTCTATAGTAGATTGATTTCTAAAAATGTCATAACACTTAAAGGAATTTTATAGAATTTATCTAAAAGTTCACGGTAATGTAGGATACCCTGTAAAGAAAATACATTGGGATGTGTGCCACATATTAAGTTAGACCTAATTTAAGCCCAATAAGGTGTCACATGAAGGCCCAAGATGTCAAGGAATTGATCATGTGGCTATATGAATTTTCTAAGAAGTGTCTTCTATAAAGCCAAAGGGACTAAGGTAGAAATAGTGAAAGTATAGGGACTAAATTACAAACTGTGAAAAGATCGAGGGACTTAACCGGAGGTTTAAAATTTTAGAGACTAAGCTGGAGTTTTAAAATTGGTAGAAAGGGATTAAAGTAAAATTTGGTAAATTCAGGGACTAAAGTGCAATTTTGTCTCACACAGGGACCAAAGTGTAATTGTAGAAATTTGAGCTGAAAAAAATTAAAATTGCTAAAGAATATTTCAGTCCCATATTTTACCAGTGAATAGAAAGCAAAATTTGAGCGGCGAATATATATCAAGATTCTAGTTCAATGTCCCAATAAATTGATATTAATTTCTAAAGTGTTGAAATTAGTAAAGTATCTTCTAGATCTTAGAATCAATGGAATTTTATGGGAAATTCTTCTAATTAATGTAAGAACTTATAGAACCGATTGATGTCAAAAAGGAGTTATGTGGAATTAATTACGAATTTTAAGGTTAAATCATTGGTAAATAATTGAAAGAAATATTATAAAACTTTTATCAGGACTTTTGGGACTTAAAAAAAAATTATGAGGTTTTGTAAGAAAATCATTTTATAGTAGAATGAGTTTGTCGAAATGTCATAACACTCAAAGGAATTGTATAAAATTTATCCAAAAAATCAGGGAGATTTAGGATGCCTTGGAAAGAAAATACTTTGGGATATGTGCCAAATATTAAGTTAAACCCACTTTAAGCCCAATAAGGTGTCACATGAAGGCCCAAGATGTCAAGGAATTGATCATGTTGCTATATGAATTTTCTAAGATCTTTTTTTTATAAAGCCAAAGGGGCTAAACTACAAATAGTGAAAGTCTAGGGACTAAATGGCAAATCGTGGAAAGATCTAGAGATTTAATTGGAGTTTCAAAATTTTATGGACTAAACTAGAGTTTTCAAATTTTAAAAAATGGATGAAAGTGAAATTTGGTAAATTCAGGGACTAAACTGCAATTTTGCCAAATACAGGGGCCAAAGTGTAATTATAGAAAGTTGAGCTAGAAAAATTAAAAACTGGGAAAGAATGTTTCAGCCCCAAGTTTTACTAGTGAATCGAACACAAAATTTGAGACACGAATATCTCTCAGAACTCTAATTTAATGTCCCAATAAATAGATATTAATTTCTAAAGTTTGGAAATTAGTAAAGTATCTTCTAGTTGTTAAAATCGGATAAAATTTTAAAGAAAATTCTTATAATTAATATAAGCATTTATAAAGCTGGCTGATGTCAGAAAGGAGTCATGTAGAATTAATTATGAAATTTAACGTTAAATTATTGATAAACAGTTTGAAGAAAACTTAGAAAATTTGTAGCAAGACTTCTAGGCCTTAGAAAATTGAGACCTTGTAAAAAAATCATTGTATAGTAGATTGATTTCTAAAAATGTCATAACACTTAAAGGAATTTTATAGAATTTATCTAAAAGTTCACGGTAATGTAGGATACCCTGTAAAGAAAATACATTGGGATGTGTGCCACATATTAAGTTAGACCTAATTTAAGCCCAATAAGGTGTCACATGAAGGCCCAAGATGTCAAGGAATTGATCATGTGGCTATATGAATTTTCTAAGAAGTGTCTTCTATAAAGCCAAAGGGACTAAGGTAGAAATAGTGAAAGTATAGGGACTAAATTACAAATTGTGAAAAGATCGAGGGACTTAACTGGAGGTTTAAAATTTTAGAGACTAAGCTGGGGTTTTAAAATTGGTAGAAAGGGATTAAAGTAAAATTTGGTAAATTCAGGGACTAAAGTGCAATTTTGTCTCACACAGGGACCAAAGTGTAATTGGAGAAATTTGAGCTAAAAAAAATTAAAATTGCTAAAGAATATTTCAGTCCCATATTTTACCAGTGAATAGAAAGCAAAATTTGAGCGGCGAATATATATCAAGATTCTAGTTCAATGTCCCAATAAATTGATATTAATTTCTAAAGTGTTGAAATTAGTAAAGTATCTTCTAGATCTTAGAATCAATGGAATTTTATGGGAAATTCTTCTAATTAATGTAAGAACTTATAGAACCGATTGATGTCAAAAAGGAGTTTTGTGGAATTAATTACGAATTTTAAGGTTAAATCATTGGTAAATAATTGAAAGAAATATTATAAAACTTTTATCAGGACTTTTGGGACTTAAAAAAAAATTATGAGGTTTTGTAAGAAAATCATTTTATAGTAGAATGAGTTTGTCGAAATGTCGTAACACTCAAAGGAATTGTATAAAATTTATCCAAAAAATCAGGGAGATTTAGGATGCCTTGGAAAGAAAATACTTTGGGATATGTGCCAAATATTAAGTTAAACCCACTTTAAGCCCAATAAGGTGTCACATGAAGGCCCAAGATGTCAAGGAATTGATCATGTTGCTATATGAATTTTCTAAGATCTTTTTTTTATAAAGCCAAAGGGGCTAAACTACAAATAGTGAAAGTCTAGGGACTAAATGGCAAATCGTGAAACGATCTAGAGATTTAATTGGAGTTTTAAAATTTTATGGACTAAACTAGAGTTTTCAAATTTTAAAAAATGGATGAAAGTGAAATTTGGTAAATTCAGGGACTAAACTGCAATTTTGCCAAATACAGGGGCCAAAGTGTAATTATAGAAAGTTGAGCTAGAAAAATTAAAAACTGGGAAAGAATGTTTCAGCCCCAAGTATTACTAGTGAATCGAAGACAAAATTTGAGACACGAATATCTCTCAGAACTCTAATTTAATGTCCCAATAAATAGATATTAATTTCTAAAGTTTGGAAATTAGTAAAGTATCTTCTAGTTGTTAAAATCGGATAAAATTTTAAAGAAAATTCTTATAATTAATATAAGCATTTATAAAGCTGGCTGATGTCAGAAAGGAGTCATGTAGAATTAATTATGAAATTTAACGTTAAATCATTGATAAACAGTTTGAAGAAAACTTAGAAAATTTGTACCAAGACTTCTAGGCCTTAGAAAATTGAGACCTTGTAAAAAAATCATTCTATAGTAGATTGATTTCTAAAAATGTCATAACACTTAAAGGAATTTTATAGAATTTATCTAAAAGTTCACGGTAATGTAGGATACCCTGTAAAGAAAATACATTGGGATGTGTGCCACATATTAAGTTAGACCTAATTTAAGCCCAATAAGGTGTCACATGAAGGCCCAAGATGTCAAGGAATTGATCATGTGGCTATATGAATTTTCTAAGAAGTGTCTTCTATAAAGCCAAAGGGACTAAGGTAGAAATAGTGAAAGTATAGGGACTAAATTACAAACTGTGAAAAGATCGAGGGACTTAACCGGAGGTTTAAAATTTTATGGACTAAACTAGAGTTTTCAAATTTTAAAAAATGGATGAAAGTGAAATTTGGTAAATTCAGGGACTAAACTGCAATTTTGCCAAATACAGGGGCCAAAGTGTAATTATAGAAAGTTGAGCTAGAAAAATTAAAAACTGGGAAAGAATGTTTCAGCCCCAAGTTTTACTGGTGAATCGAAGACAAAATTTGAGACACGAATATCTCTCAGAACTCTAATTTAATGTCCCAATAAATAGATATTAATTTCTAAAGTTTGGAAATTAGTAAAGTATCTTCTAGTTGTTAAAATCGGATAAAATTTTAAAGAAAATTCTTATAATTAATATAAGCATTTATAAAGCTGGCTGATGTCAGAAAGGAGTCATGTAGAATTAATTATGAAATTTAACGTTAAATCATTGATAAACAGTTTGAAGAAAACTTAGAAAATTTGTACCAAGACTTCTAGGCCTTAGAAAATTGAGACCTTGTAAAAAAATCATTCTATAGTAGATTGATTTCTAAAAATGTCATAACACTTAAAGGAATTTTATAGAATTTATCCAAAAGTTCACGGTAATGTAGGATACCCTGTAAAGAAAATACATTGGGATGTGTGCCACATATTAAGTTAGACCTAATTTAAGCCCAATAAGGTGTCACATGAAGGCCCAAGATGTCAAGGAATTGATCATGTGGCTATATGAATTTTCTAAGAAGTGTCTTCTATAAAGCCAAAGGGACTAAGGTAGAAATAGTGAAAGTATAGGGACTAAATTACAAACTGTGAAAAGATCGAGGGACTTAACCGGAGGTTTAAAATTTTAGAGACTAAGCTGGAGTTTTAAAATTGGTAGAAAGGGATTAAAGTAAAATTTGGTAAATTCAGGGACTAAAGTGCAATTTTGTCTCACACAGGGACCAAAGTGTAATTGTAGAAATTTGAGCTGAAAAAAATTAAAATTGCTAAAGAATATTTCAGTCCCATATTTTACCAGTGAATAGAAAGCAAAATTTGAGCGGCGAATATATATCAAGATTCTAGTTCAATGTCCCAATAAATTGATATTAATTTCTAAAGTGTTGAAATTAGTAAAGTATCTTCTAGATCTTAGAATCAATGGAATTTTATGGGAAATTCTTCTAATTAATGTAAGAACTTATAGAACCGATTGATGTCAAAAAGGAGTTATGTGGAATTAATTACGAATTTTAAGGTTAAATCATTGGTAAATAATTGAAAGAAATATTATAAAACTTTTATCAGGACTTTTGGGACTCAAAAAAAATTATGAGGTTTTGTAAGAAAATCATTTTATAGTAGAATGAGTTTGTCGAAATGTCGTAACACTCAAAGGAATTGTATAAAATTTATCCAAAAAATCAGGGAGATTTAGGATGCCTTGGAAAGAAAATACTTTGGGATATGTGCCAAATATTAAGTTAAACCCACTTTAAGCCCAATAAGGTGTCACATGAAGGCCCAAGATGTCAAGGAATTGATCATGTTGCTATATGAATTTTCTAAGATCTTTTTTTTTTTATAAAGCCAAAGGGGCTAAACTACAAATAGTGAAAGTCTAGGGACTAAATGGCAAATCGTGAAAAGATCTAGAGATTTATGTGGAGTTTGAAAATTTTATGGACTAAACTAGAGTTTTGAAATTTTAAAAAATGGATGAAAGTGAAATTTGGTAAATTCAGGGACTAAACTGCAATTTTGCCAAATACAGGGGCCAAAGTGTAATTATAGAAAGTTGAGCTAGAAAAATTAAAAACTGGGAAAGAATGTTTCAGCCCCAAGTTTTACTGGTGAATCGAAGACAAAATTTGAGACACGAATATCTCTCAGAACTCTAATTTAATGTCCCAATAAATAGATATTAATTTCTAAAGTTTGGAAATTAGTAAAGTATCTTCTAGTTGTTAAAATCGGATAAAATTTTAAAGAAAATTCTTATAATTAATATAAGCATTTATAAAGCTGGCTGATGTCAGAAAGGAGTCATGTAGAATTAATTATGAAATTTAACGTTAAATCATTGATAAACAGTTTGAAGAAAACTTAGAAAATTTGTACCAAGACTTCTAGGCCTTAGAAAATTGAGACCTTGTAAAAAAATCATTCTATAGTAGATTGATTTCTAAAAATGTCATAACACTTAAAGGAATTTTATAGAATTTATCCAAAAGTTCACGGTAATGTAGGATACCCTGTAAAGAAAATACATTGGGATGTGTGCCACATATTAAGTTAGACCTAATTTAAGCCCAATAAGGTGTCACATGAAGGCCCAAGATGTCAAGGAATTGATCATGTGGCTATATGAATTTTCTAAGAAGTGTCTTCTATAAAGCCAAAGGGACTAAGGTAGAAATAGTGAAAGTATAGGGACTAAATTACAAACTGTGAAAAGATCGAGGGACTTAACCGGAGGTTTAAAATTTTAGAGACTAAGCTGGAGTTTTAAAATTGGTAGAAAGGGATTAAAGTAAAATTTGGTAAATTCAGGGACTAAAGTGCAATTTTGTCTCACACAGGGACCAAAGTGTAATTGTAGAAATTTGAGCTGAAAAAAATTAAAATTGCTGAAGAATATTTCAGTCCCATATTTTACCAGTGAATAGAAAGCAAAATTTGAGCGGCGAATATATATCAAGATTCTAGTTCAATGTCCCAATAAATTGATATTAATTTCTAAAGTGTTGAAATTAGTAAAGTATCTTCTAGATCTTAGAATCAATGGAATTTTATGGGAAATTCTTCTAATTAATGTAAGAACTTATAGAACCGATTGATGTCAAAAAGGAGTTATGTGGAATTAATTACGAATTTTAAGGTTAAATCATTGGTAAATAATTGAAAGAAATATTATAAAACTTTTATCAGGACTTTTGGGACTCAAAAAAAATTATGAGGTTTTGTAAGAAAATCATTTTATAGTAGAATGAGTTTGTCGAAATGTCGTAACACTCAAAGGAATTGTATAAAATTTATCCAAAAAATCAGGGAGATTTAGGATGCCTTGGAAAGAAAATACTTTGGGATATGTGCCAAATATTAAGTTAAACCCACTTTAAGCCCAATAAGGTGTCACATGAAGGCCCAAGATGTCAAGGAATTGATCATGTTGCTATATGAATTTTCTAAGATCTTTTTTTTTTTATAAAGCCAAAGGGGCTAAACTACAAATAGTGAAAGTCTAGGGACTAAATGGCAAATCGTGAAAAGATCTAGAGATTTATGTGGAGTTTGAAAATTTTATGGACTAAACTAGAGTTTTGAAATTTTAAAAAATGGATGAAAGTGAAATTTGGTAAATTCAGGGACTAAACTGCAATTTTGCCAAATACAGGGGCCAAAGTGTAATTATAGAAAGTTGAGCTAGAAAAATTAAAAACTGGGAAAGAATGTTTCAGCCCCAAGTTTTACTGGTGAATCGAAGACAAAATTTGAGACACGAATATCTCTCAGAACTCTAATTTAATGTCCCAATAAATAGATATTAATTTCTAAAGTTTGGAAATTAGTAAAGTATCTTCTAGTTGTTAAAATCGGATAAAATTTTAAAGAAAATTCTTATAATTAATATAAGCATTTATAAAGCTGGCTGATGTCAGAAAGGAGTCATGTAGAATTAATTATGAAATTTAACGTTAAATCATTGATAAACAGTTTGAAGAAAACTTAGAAAATTTGTACCAAGACTTCTAGGCCTTAGAAAATTGAGACCTTGTAAAAAAATCATTCTATAGTAGATTGATTTCTAAAAATGTCATAACACTTAAAGGAATTTTATAGAATTTATCCAAAAGTTCACGGTAATGTAGGATACCCTGTAAAGAAAATACATTGGGATGTGTGCCACATATTAAGTTAGACCTAATTTAAGCCCAATAAGGTGTCACATGAAGGCCCAAGATGTCAAGGAATTGATCATGTGGCTATATGAATTTTCTAAGAAGTGTCTTCTATAAAGCCAAAGGGACTAAGGTAGAAATAGTGAAAGTATAGGGACTAAATTACAAACTGTGAAAAGATCGAGGGACTTAACCGGAGGTTTAAAATTTTAGAGACTAAGCTGGAGTTTTAAAATTGGTAGAAAGGGATTAAAGTAAAATTTGGTAAATTCAGGGACTAAAGTGCAATTTTGTCTCACACAGGGACCAAAGTGTAATTGTAGAAATTTGAGCTAAAAAAAATTAAAATTGCTGAAGAATATTTCAGTCCACTATTTTACCAGTGAATAGAAAGCAAAATTTGAGCGGCGAATATATATCAAGATTCTAGTTCAATGTCCCAATAAATTGATATTAATTTCTAAAGTGTTGAAATTAGTAAAGTATCTTCTAGATCTTAGAATCAATGGAATTTTATGGGAAATTCTTCTAATTAATGTAAGAACTTATAGAACCGATTGATGTCAAAAAGGAGTTATGTGGAATTAATTACGAATTTTAAGGTTAAATCATTGGTAAATAATTGAAAGAAATATTATAAAACTTTTATCAGGACTTTTGGGACTCAAAAAAAAATTATGAGGTTTTGTAAGAAAATCATTTTATAGTAGAATGAGTTTGTCGAAATGTCGTAACACTCAAAGGAATTGTATAAAATTTATCCAAAAAATCAGGGAGATTTAGGATGCCTTGGAAAGAAAATACTTTGGGATATGTGCCAAATATTAAGTTAAACCCACTTTAAGCCCAATAAGGTGTCACATGAAGGCCCAAGATGTCAAGGAATTGATCATGTTGCTATATGAATTTTCTAAGATCTTTTTTTTTTATAAAGCCAAAGGGGCTAAACTACAAATAGTGAAAGTCTAGGGACTAAATGGCAAATCGTGAAAAGATCTAGAGATTTAAGTGGAGTTTGAAAATTTTATGGACTAAACTAGAGTTTTGAAATTTTAAAAAATGGATGAAAGTGAAATTTGGTAAATTCAGGGACTAAACTGCAATTTTGCCAAATACAGGGGCCAAAGTGTAATTATAGAAAGTTGAGCTAGAAAAATTAAAAACTGGGAAAGAATGTTTCAGCCCCAAGTTTTACTAGTGAATCGAAGACAAAATTTGAGACACGAATATCTCTCAGAACTCTAATTTAATGTCCCAATAAATAGATATTAATTTCTAAAGTTTGGAAATTAGTAAAGTATCTTCTAGTTGTTAAAATCGGATAAAATTTTAAAGAAAATTCTTATAATTAATATAAGCATTTATAAAGCTGGCTGATGTCAGAAAGGAGTCATGTAGAATTAATTATGAAATTTAACGTTAAATCATTGATAAACAGTTTGAAGAAAACTTAGAAAATTTGTACCAAGACTTCTAGGCCTTAGAAAATTGAGACCTTGTAAAAAAATCATTCTATAGTAGATTGATTTCTAAAAATGTCATAACACTTAAAGGAATTTTATAGAATTTATCCAAAAGTTCACGGTAATGTAGGATACCCTGTAAAGAAAATACATTGGGATGTGTGCCACATATTAAGTTAGACCTAATTTAAGCCCAATAAGGTGTCACATGAAGGCCCAAGATGTCAAGGAATTGATCATGTGGCTATATGAATTTTCTAAGAAGTGTCTTCTATAAAGCCAAAGGGACTAAGGTAGAAATAGTGAAAGTATAGGGACTAAATTACAAACTGTGAAAAGATCGAGGGACTTAACCGGAGGTTTAAAATTTTAGAGACTAAGCTGGAGTTTTAAAATTGGTAGAAAGGGATTAAAGTAAAATTTGGTAAATTCAGGGACTAAAGTGCAATTTTGTCTCACACAGGGACCAAAGTGTAATTGTAGAAATTTGAGCTAAAAAAAATTAAAATTGCTGAAGAATATTTCAGTCCCATATTTTACCAGTGAATAGAAAGCAAAATTTGAGCGGCGAATATATATCAAGATTCTAGTTCAATGTCCCAATAAATTGATATTAATTTCTAAAGTGTTGAAATTAGTAAAGTATCTTCTAGATCTTAGAATCAATGGAATTTTATGGGAAATTCTTCTAATTAATGTAAGAACTTATAGAACCGATTGATGTCAAAAAGGAGTTATGTGGAATTAATTACGAATTTTAAGGTTAAATCATTGGTAAATAATTGAAAGAAATATTATAAAACTTTTATCAGGACTTTTGGGACTCAAAAAAAAATTATGAGGTTTTGTAAGAAAATCATTTTATAGTAGAATGAGTTTGTCGAAATGTCGTAACACTCAAAGGAATTGTATAAAATTTATCCAAAAAATCAGGGAGATTTAGGATGCCTTGGAAAGAAAATACTTTGGGATATGTGCCAAATATTAAGTTAAACCCACTTTAAGCCCAATAAGGTGTCACATGAAGGCCCAAGATGTCAAGGAATTGATCATGTTGCTATATGAATTTTCTAAGATCTTTTTTTTTTTATAAAGCCAAAGGGGCTAAACTACAAATAGTGAAAGTCTAGGGACTAAATGGCAAATCGTGAAAAGATCTAGAGATTTAAGTGGAGTTTGAAAATTTTATGGACTAAACTAGAGTTTTGAAATTTTAAAAAATGGATGAAAGTGAAATTTGGTAAATTCAGGGACTAAACTGCAATTTTGCCAAATACAGGGGCCAAAGTGTAATTATAGAAAGTTGAGCTAGAAAAATTAAAAACTGGGAAAGAATGTTTCAGCCCCAAGTTTTACTAGTGAATCGAAGACAAAATTTGAGACACGAATATCTCTCAGAACTCTAATTTAATGTCCCAATAAATAGATATTAATTTCTAAAGTTTGGAAATTAGTAAAGTATCTTCTAGTTGTTAAAATCGGATAAAATTTTAAAGAAAATTCTTATAATTAATATAAGCATTTATAAAGCTGGCTGATGTCAGAAAGGAGTCATGTAGAATTAATTATGAAATTTAACGTTAAATCATTGATAAACAGTTTGAAGAAAACTTAGAAAATTTGTACCAAGACTTCTAGGCCTTAGAAAATTGAGACCTTGTAAAAAAATCATTCTATAGTAGATTGATTTCTAAAAATGTCATAACACTTAAAGGAATTTTATAGAATTTATCCAAAAGTTCACGGTAATGTAGGATACCCTGTAAAGAAAATACATTGGGATGTGTGCCACATATTAAGTTAGACCTAATTTAAGCCCAATAAGGTGTCACATGAAGGCCCAAGATGTCAAGGAATTGATCATGTGGCTATATGAATTTTCTAAGAAGTGTCTTCTATAAAGCCAAAGGGACTAAGGTAGAAATAGTGAAAGTATAGGGACTAAATTACAAACTGTGAAAAGATCGAGGGACTTAACCGGAGGTTTAAAATTTTAGAGACTAAGCTGGAGTTTTAAAATTGGTAGAAAGGGATTAAAGTAAAATTTGGTAAATTCAGGGACTAAAGTGCAATTTTGTCTCACACAGGGACCAAAGTGTAATTGTAGAAATTTGAGCTAAAAAAAATTAAAATTGCTGAAGAATATTTAAGTCCCATATTTTACCAGTGAATAGAAAGCAAAATTTGAGCGGCGAATATATATCAAGATTCTAGTTCAATGTCCCAATAAATTGATATTAATTTCTAAAGTGTTGAAATTAGTAAAGTATCTTCTAGATCTTAGAATCAATGGAATTTTATGGGAAATTCTTCTAATTAATGTAAGAACTTATAGAACCGATTGATGTCAAAAAGGAGTTATGTGGAATTAATTACGAATTTTAAGGTTAAATCATTGGTAAATAATTGAAAGAAATATTATAAAACTTTTATCAGGACTTTTGGGACTCAAAAAAAAATTATGAGGTTTTGTAAGAAAATCATTTTATAGTAGAATGAGTTTGTCGAAATGTCGTAACACTCAAAGGAATTGTATAAAATTTATCCAAAAAATCAGGGAGATTTAGGATGCCTTGGAAAGAAAATACTTTGGGATATGTGCCAAATATTAAGTTAAACCCACTTTAAGCCCAATAAGGTGTCACATGAAGGCCCAAGATGTCAAGGAATTGATCATGTTGCTATATGAATTTTCTAAGATCTTTTTTTTTATAAAGCCAAAGGGGCTAAACTACAAATAGTGAAAGTCTAGGGACTAAATGGCAAATCGTGAAAAGATCTAGAGATTTAATTGGAGTTTGAAAATTTTATGGACTAAACTAGAGTTTTGAAATTTTAAAAAATGGATGAAAGTGAAATTTGGTAAATTCAGGGACTAAACTGCAATTTTGCCAAATACAGGGGCCAAAGTGTAATTATAGAAAGTTGAGCTAGAAAAATTAAAAACTGGGAAAGAATGTTTCAGCCCCAAGTTTTACTAGTGAATCGAAGACAAAATTTGAGACACGAATATCTCTCAGAACTCTAATTTAATGTCCCAATAAATAGATATTAATTTCTAAAGTTTGGAAATTAGTAAAGTATCTTCTAGTTGTTAAAATCGGATAAAATTTTAAAGAAAATTCTTATAATTAATATAAGCATTCATAAAGCTGGCTGATGTCAGAAAGGAGTCATGTAGAATTAATTATGAAATTTAACGTTAAATCATTGATAAACAGTTTGAAGAAAACTTAGAAAATTTGTACCAAGACTTCTAGGCCTTAGAAAATTGAGACCTTGTAAAAAAATCATTCTATAGTAGATTGATTTCTAAAAATGTCATAACACTTAAAGGAATTTTATAGAATTTATCCAAAAGTTCACGGTAATGTAGGATACCCTGTAAAGAAAATACATTGGGATGTGTGCCACATATTAAGTTAGACCTAATTTAAGCCCAATAAGGTGTCACATGAAGGCCCAAGATGTCAAGGAATTGATCATGTGGCTATATGAATTTTCTAAGAAGTGTCTTCTATAAAGCCAAAGGGACTAAGGTAGAAATAGTGAAAGTATAGGGACTAAATTACAAACTGTGAAAAGATCGAGGGACTTAACCGGAGGTTTAAAATTTTAGAGACTAAGCTGGAGTTTTAAAATTGGTAGAAAGGGATTAAAGTAAAATTTGGTAAATTCAGGGACTAAAGTGCAATTTTGTCTCACACAGGGACCAAAGTGTAATTGTAGAAATTTGAGCTAAAAAAAATTAAAATTGCTGAAGAATATTTCAGTCCCATATTTTACCAGTGAATAGAAAGCAAAATTTGAGCGGCGAATATATATCAAGATTCTAGTTCAATGTCCCAATAAATTGATATTAATTTCTAAAGTGTTGAAATTAGTAAAGTATCTTCTAGATCTTAGAATCAATGGAATTTTATGGGAAATTCTTCTAATTAATGTAAGAACTTATAGAACCGATTGATGTCAAAAAGGAGTTATGTGGAATTAATTACGAATTTTAAGGTTAAATCATTGGTAAATAATTGAAAGAAATATTATAAAACTTTTATCAGGACTTTTGGGACTCAAAAAAAAATTATGAGGTTTTGTAAGAAAATCATTTTATAGTAGAATGAGTTTGTCGAAATGTCGTAACACTCAAAGGAATTGTATAAAATTTATCCAAAAAATCAGGGAGATTTAGGATGCCTTGGAAAGAAAATACTTTGGGATATGTGCCAAATATTAAGTTAAACCCACTTTAAGCCCAATAAGGTGTCACATGAAGGCCCAAGATGTCAAGGAATTGATCATGTTGCTATATGAATTTTCTAAGATCTTTTTTTTTATAAAGCCAAAGGGGCTAAACTACAAATAGTGAAAGTCTAGGGACTAAATGGCAAATCGTGAAAAGATCTAGAGATTTAATTGGAGTTTGAAAATTTTATGGACTAAACTAGAGTTTTCAAATTTTAAAAAATGGATGAAAGTGAAATTTGGTAAATTCAGGGACTAAACTGCAATTTTGCCAAATACAGGGGCCAAAGTGTAATTATAGAAAGTTGAGCTAGAAAAATTAAAAACTGGGAAAGAATGTTTCAGCCCCAAGTTTTACTAGTGAATCGAAGACAAAATTTGAGACACGAATATCTCTCAGAACTCTAATTTAATGTCCCAATAAATAGATATTAATTTCTAAAGTTTGGAAAATAGTAAAGTATCTTCTAGTTGTTAAAATCGGATAAAATTTTAAAGAAAATTCTTATAATTAATATAAGCATTCATAAAGCTGGCTGATGTCAGAAAGGAGTCATGTAGAATTAATTATGAAATTTAACGTTAAATCATTGATAAACAGTTTGAAGAAAACTTAGAAAATTTGTACCAAGACTTCTAGGCCTTAGAAAATTGAGACCCTGTAAAAAAATCATTCTATAGTAGATTGATTTCTAAAAATGTCATAACACTTAAAGGAATTTTATAGAATTTATCCAAAAGTTCACGGTAATGTAGGATACCCTGTAAAGAAAATACATTGGGATGTGTGCCACATATTAAGTTAGACCTAATTTAAGCCCAATAAGGTGTCACATGAAGGCCCAAGATGTCAAGGAATTGATCATGTGGCTATATGAATTTTCTAAGAAGTGTCTTCTATAAAGCCAAAGGGACTAAGGTAGAAATAGTGAAAGTATAGGGACTAAATTACAAACTGTGAAAAGATCGAGGGACTTAACCGGAGGTTTAAAATTTTAGAGACTAAGCTGGAGTTTTAAAATTGGTAGAAAGGGATTAAAGTAAAATTTGGTAAATTCAGGGACTAAAGTGCAATTTTGTCTCACACAGGGACCAAAGTATAATTGTAGAAATTTGAGCTAAAAAAAATTAAAATTGCTGAAGAATATTTCAGTCCCATATTTTACCAGTGAATAGAAAGCAAAATTTGAGCGGCGAATATATATCAAGATTATAGTTCAATGTCCCAATAAATTGATATTAATTTCTAAAGTGTTGAAATTAGTAAAGTATCTTCTAGATCTTAGAATCAATGGAATTTTATGGGAAATTCTTCTAATTAATGTAAGAACTTATAGAATCGATTGATGTCAAAAAGGAGTTATGTGGAATTAATTACGAATTTTAAGGTTAAATCATTGGTAAATAATTGAAAGAAATATTATAAAACTTTTATCAGGACTTTTGGGACTTAAAAAAAATTATGAGGTTTTGTAAGAAAATCATTCTATAGTAGAATGAGTTTGTCGAAATGTCGTAACACTCAAAGGAATTGTATAAAATTTATCCAAAAAATCAGGGAGATTTAGGATGCCTTGGAAAGAAAATACTTTGGGATATGTGCCAAATATTAAGTTAAACCCACTTTAAGCCCAATAAGGTGTCACATGAAGGCCCAAGATGTCAAGGAATTGATCATGTTGCTATATGAATTTTCTAAGATCTTTTTTTTTATAAAGCCAAAGGGGCTAAACTACAAATAGTGAAAGTCTAGGGACTAAATGGCAAATCGTGAAAAGATATAGAGATTTAATTGGAGTTTGAAAATTTTATGGACTAAACTAGAGTTTTCAAATTTTAAAAAATGGATGAAAGTGAAATTTGGTAAATTCAGGGACTAAACTGCAATTTTGCCAAATACAGGGGCCAAAGTGTAATTATAGGAAGTTGAGCTAGAAAAATTAAAAACTAGGAAAGAATGTTTCAGCCCCAAGTTTTACTAGTGAATCGAAGACAAAATTTGAGACACGAATATCTCTCAGAACTCTAATTTAATGTCCCAATAAATAGATATTAATTTCTAAAGTTTGGAAAATAGTAAAGTATCTTCTAGTTGTTAAAATCGGATAAAATTTTAAAGAAAATTCTTATAATTAATATAAGCATTCATAAAGCTGGCTGATGTCAGAAAGGAGTCATGTAGAATTAATTATGAAATTTAACGTTAAATCATTGATAAACAGTTTGAAGAAAACTTAGAAAATTTGTACCAAGACTTCTAGGCCTTAGAAAATTGAGACCCTGTAAAAAAATCATTCTATAGTAGATTGATTTCTAAAAATGTCATAACACTTAAAGGAATTTTATAGAATTTATCCAAAAGTTCACGGTAATGTAGGATACCCTGTAAAGAAAATACATTGGGATGTGTGCCACATATTAAGTTAGACCTAATTTAAGCCCAATAAGGTGTCACATGAAGGCCCAAGATGTCAAGGAATTGATCATGTGGCTATATGAATTTTCTAAGAAGTGTCTTCTATAAAGCCAAAGGGACTAAGGTAGAAATAGTTAAAGTATAGGGACTAAATTACAAACTGTGAAAAGATCGAGGGACTTAACCGGAGGTTTAAAATTTTAGAGACTAAGCTGGAGTTTTAAAATTGGTAGAAAGGGATTAAAGTAAAATTTGGTAAATTCAGGGACTAAAGTGCAATTTTGTCTCACACAGGGACCAAAGTATAATTGTAGAAATTTGAGCTAAAAAAAATTAAAATTGCTGAAGAATATTTCAGTCCCATATTTTACCAGTGAATAGAAAGCAAAATTTGAGCGGCGAATATATATCAAGATTCTAGTTCAATGTCCCAATAAATTGATATTAATTTCTAAAGTGTTGAAATTAGTAAAGTATCTTCTAGATCTTAGAATCAATGGAATTTTATGGGAAATTCTTCTAATTAATGTAAGAACTTATAGAACCGATTGATGTCAAAAAGGAGTTATGTGGAATTAATTACGAATTTTAAGGTTAAATCATTGGTAAATAATTGAAAGAAATATTATAAAACTTTTATCAGGACTTTTGGGACTTAAAAAAAATTATGAGGTTTTGTAAGAAAATCATTCTATAGTAGAATGAGTTTGTCGAAATGTCGTAACACTCAAAGGAATTGTATAAAATTTATCCAAAAAATCAGGGAGATTTAGGATGCCTTGGAAAGAAAATACTTTGGGATATGTGCCAAATATTAAGTTAAACCCACTTTAAGCCCAATAAGGTGTCACATGAAGGCCCAAGATGTCAAGGAATTGATCATGTTGCTATATGAATTTTCTAAGATCTTTTTTTTTATAAAGCCAAAGGGGCTAAACTACAAATAGTGAAAGTCTAGGGACTAAATGGCAAATCGTGAAAAGATATAGAGATTTAATTGGAGTTTCAAAATTTTATGGACTAAACTAGAGTTTTCAAATTTTAAAAAATGGATGAAAGTGAAATTTGGTAAATTCAGGGACTAAACTGCAATTTTGCCAAATACAGGGGCCAAAGTGTAATTATAGGAAGTTGAGCTAGAAAAATTAAAAACTAGGAAAGAATGTTTCAGCCCCAAGTTTTACTAGTGAATCGAAGACAAAATTTGAGACACGAATATCTCTCAGAACTCTAATTTAATGTCCCAATAAATAGATATTAATTTCTAAAGTTTGGAAATTAGTAAAGTATCTTCTAGTTGTTAAAATCGGATAAAATTTTAAAGAAAATTCTTATAATTAATATAAGCATTTATAAAGCTGGCTGATGTCAGAAAGGAGTCATGTAGAATTAATTATGAAATTTAACGTTAAATCATTGATAAACAGTTTGAAGAAAACTTAGAAAATTTGTATCAAGACTTCTAGGCCTTAGAAAATTGAGACCTTGTAAAAAAATCATTTTATAGTAGATTAATTTGTAAAAATGTCATAACACTTAAAGGAATTTTATAGAATTTATCTAAAAGTTCACGGTAATTTAGGATACCCTGTAAAGAAAATACATTGGGATGTGTGCCACATATTAAGTTAGACCTAATTTAAGCCCAATAAGGTGTCACATGAAGGCCCAAGATGTCAAGGAATTGATCATGTGGCTATATGAATTTTCTAAGAAGTGTCTTCTATAAAGCCAAAGGGACTAAGGTAGAAATAGTTAAAGTATAGGGACTAAATTACAAACTGTGAAAAGATCGAGGGACTTAACCGGAGGTTTAAAATTTTAGAGACTAAGCTGGAGTTTTAAAATTGGTAGAAAGGGATTAAAGTAAAATTTGGTAAATTCAGGGACTAAAGTGCAATTTTGTCTCACACAGGGACCAAAGTTTAATTGTAGAAATTTGAGCTAAAAAAAATTAAAATTGCTGAAGAATATTTCAGTCCCATATTTTACCAGTGAATAGAAAGCAAAATTTGAGCGGCGAATATATATCAAGATTCTAGTTCAATGTCCCAATAAATTGATATTAATTTCTAAAGTGTTGAAATTAGTAAAGTATCTTCTAGATCTTAGAATCAATGGAATTTTATGGGAAATTCTTCTAATTAATGTAAGAACTTATAGAACCGATTGATGTCCAAAAGGAGTTATGTGGAATTAATTACGAATTTTAAGGTTAAATCATTGGTAAATAATTGAAAGAAATATTATAAAACTTTTATCAGGACTTTTGGGACTTAAAAAAAAATTATGAGGTTTTGTAAGAAAATCATTTTATAGTAGAATGAGTTAGTCGAAATGTCGTAACACTCAAAGGAATTGTATAAAATTTATCCAAAAAATCAGGGAGATTTAGGATGCCTTGGAAAGAAAATACTTTGGGATATGTGCCAAATGTTAAGTTAAACCCACTTTAAGCCCAATAAGGTGTCACATGAAGGCCCAAGATGTCAAGGAATTGATCATGTTGCTATATGAATTTTCTAAGATCTTTTTTTATAAAGCGAAAGGGACTAAACTACAAATAGTGAAAGTCTAGGGACTAAATGGCAAATCGTGAAAAGATCTAGAGATTTAATTGGAGTTTCAAAATTTTATGGACTAAACTAGAGTTTTCAAATTTTAAAAAATGGATGAAAGTGAAATTTGGTAATTTCTGGGACTAAACTGCAATTTTGCCAAATACAGGGGCCAAAGTGTAATTATAGGAAGTTGAGCTAGAAAAATTAAAAACTGGGAAAGAATGTTTCAGCCCCAAGTTTTACTAGTAAATCGAAGACAAAATTTGAGACACGAATATCTCTCAGAACTCTAATTTAATGTCCCAATAAATAGATATTAATTTCTAAAGTTTGGAAATTAGTAAAGTATCTTCTAGTTGTTAAAATCGGATAAAATTTTAAAGAAAATTCTTATAATTAATATAAGCATTTATAAAGCTGGCTGATGTCAGAAAGGAGTCATGTAGAATTAATTATGAAATTTAACGTTAAATCATTGATAAACAGTTTGAAGAAAACTTAGAAAATTTGTATCAAGACTTCTAGGCCTTAGAAAATTGAGACCTTGTAAAAAAATCATTTTATAGTAGATTAATTTGTAAAAATGTCATAACACTTAAAGGAATTTTATAGAATTTATCTAAAAGTTCACGGTAATTTAGGATACCCTGTAAAGAAAATACATTGGGATGTGTGCCACATATTAAGTTAGACCTAATTTAAGCCCAATAAGGTGTCACATGAAGGCCCAAGATGTCAAGGAATTGATCATGTGGCTATATGAATTTTCTAAGAAGTGTCTTCTATAAAGCCAAAGGGACTAAGGTAGAAATAATTAAAGTATAGGGACTAAATTACAAACTGTGAAAAGATCGAGGGACTTAACCGGAGGTTTAAAATTTTAGAGACTAAGCTGGAGTTTTAAAATTGGCAGAAAGGGATTAAAGTAAAATTTGGTAAATTCAGGGACTAAAGTGCAATTTTGTCTCACACAGGGACCAAAGTGTAATTGAAGAAATTTGAGCTGAAAAAAATTAAAATTGCTAAAGAATATTTCAGTCCCATATTTTACCAGTGAATAGAAAGCAAAATTTGAGCGGCGAATATATATCAAGATTCTAGTTCAATGTCCCAATAAATTGATATTAATTTCTAAAGTGTTGAAATTAGTAAAGTATCTTCTAAATCTTAGAATCAATGGAATTTTATGGGAAATTCTTCTAATTAATGTAAGAACTTATAGAACCGATTGATGTCCAAAAGGAGTTATGTGGAATTAATTACGAATTTTAAGGTTAAATCATTGGTAAATAATTGAAAGAAATATTATAAAACTTTTATCAGGACTTTTGGGACTTAAAAAAAAATTATGAGGTTTTGTAAGAAAATCATTTTATAGTAGAATGAGTTAGTCGAAATGTCGTAACACTCAAAGGAATTGTATAAAATTTATCCAAAAAATCAGGGAGATTTAGGATGCCTTGGAAAGAAAATACTTTGGGATATGTGCCAAATGTTAAGTTAAACCCACTTTAAGCCCAATAAGGTGTCACATGAAGGCCCAAGATGTCAAGGAATTGATCATGTTGCTATATGAATTTTCTAAGATCTTTTTTTATAAAGCGAAAGGGACTAAACTACAAATAGTGAAAGTCTAGGGACTAAATGGCAAATCGTGAAAAGATCTAGAGATTTAATTGGAGTTTGAAAATTTTATGGACTAAACTAGAGTTTTCAAATTTTAAAAAATGGATGAAAGTGAAATTTGGTAAATTCAGGGACTAAACTGCAATTTTGCCAAATACAGGGGCCAAAGTGTAATTATAGGAAGTTGAGCTAGAAAAATTAAAAACTGGGAAAGAATGTTTCAGCCCCAAGTTTTACTAGTGAATCGAAGACAAAATTTGAGACACGAATATCTCTCAGAACTCTAATTTAATGTCCCAATAAATAGATATTAATTTCTAAAGTTTGGAAAATAGTAAAGTATCTTCTAGTTGTTAAAATCGGATAAAATTTTAAAGAAAATTCTTATAATTAATATAAGCATTCATAAAGCTGGCTGATGTCAGAAAGGAGTCATGTAGAATTAATTATGAAATTTAACGTTAAATCATTGATAAACAGTTTGAAGAAAACTTAGAAAATTTGTACCAAGACTTCTAGGCCTTAGAAAATTGAGACCCTGTAAAAAAATCATTCTATAGTAGATTGATTTCTAAAAATGTCATAACACTTAAAGGAATTTTATAGAATTTATCCAAAAGTTCACGGTAATGTAGGATACCCTGTAAAGAAAATACATTGGGATGTGTGCCACATATTAAGTTAGACCTAATTTAAGCCCAATAAGGTGTCACATGAAGGCCCAAGATGTCAAGGAATTGATCATGTGGCTATATGAATTTTCTAAGAAGTGTCTTCTATAAAGCCAAAGGGACTAAGGTAGAAATAGTGAAAGTATAGGGACTAAATTACAAACTGTGAAAAGATCGAGGGACTTAACCGGAGGTTTAAAATTTTAGAGACTAAGCTGGAGTTTTAAAATTGGTAGAAAGGGATTAAAGTAAAATTTGGTAAATTCAGGGACTAAAGTGCAATTTTGTCTCACACAGGGACCAAAGTGTAATTGTAGAAATTTGAGCTAAAAAAATTAAAATTGCTAAAGAATATTTCAGTCCCATATTTTACCAGTGAATAGAAAGCAAAATTTGAGCGGCGAATATATATCAAGATTATAGTTCAATGTCCCAATAAATTGATATTAATTTCTAAAGTGTTGAAATTAGTAAAGTATCTTCTAGATCTTAGAATCAATGGAATTTTATGGGAAATTCTTCTAATTAATGTAAGAACTTATAGAACCGATTGATGTCAAAAAGGAGTTATGTGGAATTAATTACGAATTTTAAGGTTAAATCATTGGTAAATAATTGAAAGAAATATTATAAAACTTTTATCAGGACTTTTGGGACTTAAAAAAAATTATGAGGTTTTGTAAGAAAATCATTCTATAGTAGAATGAGTTTGTCGAAATGTCGTAACACTCAAAGGAATTGTATAAAATTTATCCAAAAAATCAGGGAGATTTAGGATGCCTTGGAAAGAAAATACTTTGGGATATGTGCCAAATATTAAGTTAAACCCACTTTAAGCCCAATAAGGTGTCACATGAAGGCCCAAGATGTCAAGGAATTGATCATGTTGCTATATGAATTTTCTAAGATCTTTTTTTTTATAAAGCCAAAGGGGCTAAACTACAAATAGTGAAAGTCTAGGGACTAAATGGCAAATCGTGAAAAGATATAGAGATTTAATTGGAGTTTCAAAATTTTATGGACTAAACTAGAGTTTTCAAATTTTAAAAAATGGATGAAAGTGAAATTTGGTAAATTCAGGGACTAAACTGCAATTTTGCCAAATACAGGGGCCAAAGTGTAATTATAGGAAGTTGAGCTAGAAAAATTAAAAACTAGGAAAGAATGTTTCAGCCCCAAGTTTTACTAGTGAATCGAAGACAAAATTTGAGACACGAATATCTCTCAGAACTCTAATTTAATGTCCCAATAAATAGATATTAATTTCTAAAGTTTGGAAATTAGTAAAGTATCTTCTAGTTGTTAAAATCGGATAAAATTTTAAAGAAAATTCTTATAATTAATATAAGCATTTATAAAGCTGGCTGATGTCAGAAAGGAGTCATGTAGAATTAATTATGAAATTTAACGTTAAATCATTGATAAACAGTTTGAAGAAAACTTAGAAAATTTGTATCAAGACTTCTAGGCCTTAGAAAATTGAGACCTTGTAAAAAAATCATTTTATAGTAGATTAATTTGTAAAAATGTCATAACACTTAAAGGAATTTTATAGAATTTATCTAAAAGTTCACGGTAATTTAGGATACCCTGTAAAGAAAATACATTGGGATGTGTGCCACATATTAAGTTAGACCTAATTTAAGCCCAATAAGGTGTCACATGAAGGCCCAAGATGTCAAGGAATTGATCATGTGGCTATATGAATTTTCTAAGAAGTGTCTTCTATAAAGCCAAAGGGACTAAGGTAGAAATAGTTAAAGTATAGGGACTAAATTACAAACTGTGAAAAGATCGAGGGACTTAACCGGAGGTTTAAAATTTTAGAGACTAAGCTGGAGTTTTAAAATTGGTAGAAAGGGATTAAAGTAAAATTTGGTAAATTCAGGGACTAAAGTGCAATTTTGTCTCACACAGGGACCAAAGTGTAATTGAAGAAATTTGAGCTGAAAAAAATTAAAATTGCTAAAGAATATTTCAGTCCCATATTTTACCAGTGAATAGAAAGCAAAATTTGAGCGGCGAATATATATCAAGATTCTAGTTCAATGTCCCAATAAATTGATATTAATTTCTAAAGTGTTGAAATTAGTAAAGTATCTTCTAAATCTTAGAATCAATGGAATTTTATGGGAAATTCTTCTAATTAATGTAAGAACTTATAGAACCGATTGATGTCCAAAAGGAGTTATGTGGAATTAATTACGAATTTTAAGGTTAAATCATTGGTAAATAATTGAAAGAAATATTATAAAACTTTTATCAGGACTTTTGGGACTTAAAAAAAAATTATGAGGTTTTGTAAGAAAATCATTTTATAGTAGAATGAGTTAGTCGAAATGTCGTAACACTCAAAGGAATTGTATAAAATTTATCCAAAAAATCAGGGAGATTTAGGATGCCTTGGAAAGAAAATACTTTGGGATATGTGCCAAATGTTAAGTTAAACCCACTTTAAGCCCAATAAGGTGTCACATGAAGGCCCAAGATGTCAAGGAATTGATCATGTTGCTATATGAATTTTCTAAGATCTTTTTTTATAAAGCGAAAGGGACTAAACTACAAATAGTGAAAGTCTAGGGACTAAATGGCAAATCGTGAAAAGATCTAGAGATTTAATTGGAGTTTGAAAATTTTATGGACTAAACTAGAGTTTTCAAATTTTAAAAAATGGATGAAAGTGAAATTTGGTAAATTCAGGGACTAAACTGCAATTTTGCCAAATACAGGGGCCAAAGTGTAATTATAGGAAGTTGAGCTAGAAAAATTAAAAACTGGGAAAGAATGTTTCAGCCCCAAGTTTTACTAGTGAATCGAAGACAAAATTTGAGACACGAATATCTCTCAGAACTCTAATTTAATGTCCCAATAAATAGATATTAATTTCTAAAGTTTGGAAAATAGTAAAGTATCTTCTAGTTGTTAAAATCGGATAAAATTTTAAAGAAAATTCTTATAATTAATATAAGCATTCATAAAGCTGGCTGATGTCAGAAAGGAGTCATGTAGAATTAATTATGAAATTTAACGTTAAATCATTGATAAACAGTTTGAAGAAAACTTAGAAAATTTGTACCAAGACTTCTAGGCCTTAGAAAATTGAGACCCTGTAAAAAAATCATTCTATAGTAGATTGATTTCTAAAAATGTCATAACACTTAAAGGAATTTTATAGAATTTATCCAAAAGTTCACGGTAATGTAGGATACCCTGTAAAGAAAATACATTGGGATGTGTGCCACATATTAAGTTAGACCTAATTTAAGCCCAATAAGGTGTCACATGAAGGCCCAAGATGTCAAGGAATTGATCATGTGGCTATATGAATTTTCTAAGAAGTGTCTTCTATAAAGCCAAAGGGACTAAGGTAGAAATAGTGAAAGTATAGGGACTAAATTACAAACTGTGAAAAGATCGAGGGACTTAACCGGAGGTTTAAAATTTTAGAGACTAAGCTGGAGTTTTAAAATTGGTAGAAAGGGATTAAAGTAAAATTTGGTAAATTCAGGGACTAAAGTGCAATTTATTCTCACACAGGGACCAAAGTGTAATTGTAGAAATTTGAGCTAAAAAAATTAAAATTGCTAAAGAATATTTCAGTCCCATATTTTACCAGTGAATAGAAAGCAAAATTTGAGCGGCGAATATATATCAAGATTATAGTTCAATGTCCCAATAAATTGATATTAATTTCTAAAGTGTTGAAATTAGTAAAGTATCTTCTAGATCTTAGAATCAATGGAATTTTATGGGAAATTCTTCTAATTAATGTAAGAACTTATAGAACCGATTGATGTCAAAAAGGAGTTATGTGGAATTAATTACGAATTTTAAGGTTAAATCATTGGTAAATAATTGAAAGAAATATTATAAAACTTTTATCAGGACTTTTGGGACTTAAAAAAAATTATGAGGTTTTGTAAGAAAATCATTCTATAGTAGAATGAGTTTGTCGAAATGTCGTAACACTCAAAGGAATTGTATAAAATTTATCCAAAAAATCAGGGAGATTTAGGATGCCTTGGAAAGAAAATACTTTGGGATATGTGCCAAATATTAAGTTAAACCCACTTTAAGCCCAATAAGGTGTCACATGAAGGCCCAAGATGTCAAGGAATTGATCATGTTGCTATATGAATTTTCTAAGATCTTTTTTTTTATAAAGCCAAAGGGGCTAAACTACAAATAGTGAAAGTCTAGGGACTAAATGGCAAATCGTGAAAAGATATAGAGATTTAATTGGAGTTTCAAAATTTTATGGACTAAACTAGAGTTTTCAAATTTTAAAAAATGGATGAAAGTGAAATTTGGTAAATTCAGGGACTAAACTGCAATTTTGCCAAATACAGGGGCCAAAGTGTAATTATAGGAAGTTGAGCTAGAAAAATTAAAAACTAGGAAAGAATGTTTCAGCCCCAAGTTTTACTAGTGAATCGAAGACAAAATTTGAGACACGAATATCTCTCAGAACTCTAATTTAATGTCCCAATAAATAGATATTAATTTCTAAAGTTTGGAAATTAGTAAAGTATCTTCTAGTTGTTAAAATCGGATAAAATTTTAAAGAAAATTCTTATAATTAATATAAGCATTTATAAAGCTGGCTGATGTCAGAAAGGAGTCATGTAGAATTAATTATGAAATTTAACGTTAAATCATTGATAAACAGTTTGAAGAAAACTTAGAAAATTTGTATCAAGACTTCTAGGCCTTAGAAAATTGAGACCTTGTAAAAAAATCATTTTATAGTAGATTAATTTGTAAAAATGTCATAACACTTAAAGGAATTTTATAGAATTTATCTAAAAGTTCACGGTAATTTAGGATACCCTGTAAAGAAAATACATTGGGATGTGTGCCACATATTAAGTTAGACCTAATTTAAGCCCAATAAGGTGTCACATGAAGGCCCAAGATGTCAAGGAATTGATCATGTGGCTATATGAATTTTCTAAGAAGTGTCTTCTATAAAGCCAAAGGGACTAAGGTAGAAATAGTTAAAGTATAGGGACTAAATTACAAACTGTGAAAAGATCGAGGGACTTAACCGGAGGTTTAAAATTTTAGAGACTAAGCTGGAGTTTTAAAATTGGTAGAAAGGGATTAAAGTAAAATTTGGTAAATTCAGGGACTAAAGTGCAATTTTGTCTCACACAGGGACCAAAGTGTAATTGAAGAAATTTGAGCTGAAAAAAATTAAAATTGCTAAAGAATATTTCAGTCCCATATTTTACCAGTGAATAGAAAGCAAAATTTGAGCGGCGAATATATATCAAGATTCTAGTTCAATGTCCCAATAAATTGATATTAATTTCTAAAGTGTTGAAATTAGTAAAGTATCTTCTAAATCTTAGAATCAATGGAATTTTATGGGAAATTCTTCTAATTAATGTAAGAACTTATAGAACCGATTGATGTCCAAAAGGAGTTATGTGGAATTAATTACGAATTTTAAGGTTAAATCATTGGTAAATAATTGAAAGAAATATTATAAAACTTTTATCAGGACTTTTGGGACTTAAAAAAAAATTATGAGGTTTTGTAAGAAAATCATTTTATAGTAGAATGAGTTAGTCGAAATGTCGTAACACTCAAAGGAATTGTATAAAATTTATCCAAAAAATCAGGGAGATTTAGGATGCCTTGGAAAGAAAATACTTTGGGATATGTGCCAAATGTTAAGTTAAACCCACTTTAAGCCCAATAAGGTGTCACATGAAGGCCCAAGATGTCAAGGAATTGATCATGTTGCTATATGAATTTTCTAAGATCTTTTTTTATAAAGCGAAAGGGACTAAACTACAAATAGTGAAAGTCTAGGGACTAAATGGCAAATCGTGAAAAGATCTAGAGATTTAATTGGAGTTTCAAAATTTTATGGACTAAACTAGAGTTTTCAAATTTTAAAAAATGGATGAAAGTGAAATTTGGTAATTTCTGGGACTAAACTGCAATTTTGCCAAATACAGGGGCCAAAGTGTAATTATAGAAAGTTGAGCTAGAAAAATTAAAAACTGGGAAAGAATGTTTCAGCCCCAAGTTTTACTAGTAAATCGAAGACAAAATTTGAGACACGAATATCTCTCAGAACTCTAATTTAATGTCCCAATAAATAGATATTAATTTCTAAAGTTTGGAAATTAGTAAAGTATCTTCTAGTTGTTAAAATCGGATAAAATTTTAAAGAAAATTCTTATAATTAATATAAGCATTTATAAAGCTGGCTGATGTCAGAAAGGAGTCATGTAGAATTAATTATGAAATTTAACGTTAAATCATTGATAAACAGTTTGAAGAAAACTTAGAAAATTTGTATCAAGACTTCTAGGCCTTAGAAAATTGAGACCTTGTAAAAAAATCATTTTATAGTAGATTAATTTGTAAAAATGTCATAACACTTAAAGGAATTTTATAGAATTTATCTAAAAGTTCACGGTAATTTAGGATACCCTGTAAAGAAAATACATTGGGATGTGTGCCACATATTAAGTTAGACCTAATTTAAGCCCAATAAGGTGTCACATGAAGGCCCAAGATGTCAAGGAATTGATCATGTGGCTATATGAATTTTCTAAGAAGTGTCTTCTATAAAGCCAAAGGGACTAAGGTAGAAATAATTAAAGTATAGGGACTAAATTACAAACTGTGAAAAGATCGAGGGACTTAACCGGAGGTTTAAAATTTTAGAGACTAAGCTGGAGTTTTAAAATTGGTAGAAAGGGATTAAAGTAAAATTTGGTAAATTCAGGGACTAAAGTGCAATTTTGTCTCACACAGGGACCAAAGTGTAATTGAAGAAATTTGAGCTGAAAAAAATTAAAATTGCTAAAGAATATTTCAGTCCCATATTTTACCAGTGAATAGAAAGCAAAATTTGAGCGGCGAATATATATCAAGATTCTAGTTCAATGTCCCAATAAATTGATATTAATTTCTAAAGTGTTGAAATTAGTAAAGTATCTTCTAAATCTTAGAATCAATGGAATTTTATGGGAAATTCTTCTAATTAATGTAAGAACTTATAGAACCGATTGATGTCCAAAAGGAGTTATGTGGAATTAATTACGAATTTTAAGGTTAAATCATTGGTAAATAATTGAAAGAAATATTATAAAACTTTTATCAGGACTTTTGGGACTTAAAAAAAAATTATGAGGTTTTGTAAGAAAATCATTTTATAGTAGAATGAGTTAGTCGAAATGTCGTAACACTCAAAGGAATTGTATAAAATTTATCCAAAAAATCAGGGAGATTTAGGATGCCTTGGAAAGAAAATACTTTGGGATATGTGCCAAATGTTAAGTTAAACCCACTTTAAGCCCAATAAGGTGTCACATGAAGGCCCAAGATGTCAAGGAATTGATCATGTTGCTATATGAATTTTCTAAGATCTTTTTTTATAAAGCGAAAGGGACTAAACTACAAATAGTGAAAGTCTAGGGACTAAATGGCAAATCGTGAAAAGATCTAGAGATTTAATTGGAGTTTCAAAATTTTATGGACTAAACTAGAGTTTTCAAATTTTAAAAAATGGATGAAAGTGAAATTTGGTAATTTCTGGGACTAAACTGCAATTTTGCCAAATACAGGGGCCAAAGTGTAATTATAGAAAGTTGAGCTAGAAAAATTAAAAACTGGGAAAGAATGTTTCAGCCCCAAGTTTTACTAGTAAATCGAAGACAAAATTTGAGACACGAATATCTCTCAGAACTCTAATTTAATGTCCCAATAAATAGATATTAATTTCTAAAGTTTGGAAATTAGTAAAGTATCTTCTAGTTGTTAAAATCGGATAAAATTTTAAAGAAAATTCTTATAATTAATATAAGCATTTATAAAGCTGGCTGATGTCAGAAAGGAGTCATGTAGAATTAATTATGAAATTTAACGTTAAATCATTGATAAACAGTTTGAAGAAAACTTAGAAAATTTGTATCAAGACTTCTAGGCCTTAGAAAATTGAGACCTTGTAAAAAAATCATTTTATAGTAGATTAATTTGTAAAAATGTCATAACACTTAAAGGAATTTTATAGAATTTATCTAAAAGTTCACGGTAATTTAGGATACCCTGTAAAGAAAATACATTGGGATGTGTGCCACATATTAAGTTAGACCTAATTTAAGCCCAATAAGGTGTCACATGAAGGCCCAAGATGTCAAGGAATTGATCATGTGGCTATATGAATTTTCTAAGAAGTGTCTTCTATAAAGCCAAAGGGACTAAGGTAGAAATAATTAAAGTATAGGGACTAAATTACAAACTGTGAAAAGATCGAGGGACTTAACCGGAGGTTTAAAATTTTAGAGACTAAGCTGGAGTTTTAAAATTGGCAGAAAGGGATTAAAGTAAAATTTGGTAAATTCAGGGACTAAAGTGCAATTTTGTC
The DNA here is from genome assembly GCA_037074615.1 of Leucaena leucocephala. Taxonomy (NCBI): domain Eukaryota; kingdom Viridiplantae; phylum Streptophyta; class Magnoliopsida; order Fabales; family Fabaceae; genus Leucaena; species Leucaena leucocephala. The sequence goes on from CM073527.1 coordinate 7,453,294, forward strand.
TCACACAGGGACCAAAGTGTAATTGAAGAAATTTGAGCTGAAAAAAATTAAAATTGCTAAAGAATATTTCAGTCCCATATTTTACCAGTGAATAGAAAGCAAAATTTGAGCGGCGAATATATATCAAGATTCTAGTTCAATGTCCCAATAAATTGATATTAATTTCTAAAGTGTTGAAATTAGTAAAGTATCTTCTAAATCTTAGAATCAATGGAATTTTATGGGAAATTCTTCTAATTAATGTAAGAACTTATAGAACCGATTGATGTCCAAAAGGAGTTATGTGGAATTAATTACGAATTTTAAGGTTAAATCATTGGTAAATAATTGAAAGAAATATTATAAAACTTTTATCAGGACTTTTGGGACTTAAAAAAAAATTATGAGGTTTTGTAAGAAAATCATTTTATAGTAGAATGAGTTAGTCGAAATGTCGTAACACTCAAAGGAATTGTATAAAATTTATCCAAAAAATCAGGGAGATTTAGGATGCCTTGGAAAGAAAATACTTTGGGATATGTGCCAAATGTTAAGTTAAACCCACTTTAAGCCCAATAAGGTGTCACATGAAGGCCCAAGATGTCAAGGAATTGATCATGTTGCTATATGAATTTTCTAAGATCTTTTTTTATAAAGCGAAAGGGACTAAACTACAAATAGTGAAAGTCTAGGGACTAAATGGCAAATCGTGAAAAGATCTAGAGATTTAATTGGAGTTTCAAAATTTTATGGACTAAACTAGAGTTTTCAAATTTTAAAAAATGGATGAAAGTGAAATTTGGTAATTTCAGGGACTAAACTGCAATTTTGCCAAATACAGGGGCCAAAGTGTAATTATAGAAAGTTGAGCTAGAAAAATTAAAAACTGGGAAAGAATGTTTCAGCCCCAAGTTTTACTAGTAAATCGAAGACAAAATTTGAGACACGAATATCTCTCAGAACTCTAATTTAATGTCCCAATAAATAGATATTAATTTCTAAAGTTTGGAAATTAGTAAAGTATCTTCTAGTTGTTAAAATCGGATAAAATTTTAAAGAAAATTCTTATAATTAATATAAGCATTTATAAAGCTGGCTGATGTCAGAAAGGAGTCATGTAGAATTAATTATGAAATTTAACGTTAAATCATTGATAAACAGTTTGAAGAAAACTTAGAAAATTTGTATCAAGACTTCTAGGCCTTAGAAAATTGAGACCTTGTAAAAAAATCATTTTATAGTAGATTAATTTGTAAAAATGTCATAACACTTAAAGGAATTTTATAGAATTTATCTAAAAGTTCACGGTAATTTAGGATACCCTGTAAAGAAAATACATTGGGATGTGTGCCACATATTAAGTTAGACCTAATTTAAGCCCAATAAGGTGTCACATGAAGGCCCAAGATGTCAAGGAATTGATCATGTGGCTATATGAATTTTCTAAGAAGTGTCTTCTATAAAGCCAAAGGGACTAAGGTAGAAATAGTTAAAGTATAGGGACTAAATTACAAACTGTGAAAAGATCGAGGGACTTAACCGGAGGTTTAAAATTTTAGAGACTAAGCTGGAGTTTTAAAATTGGCAGAAAGGGATTAAAGTAAAATTTGGTAAATTCAGGGACTAAAGTGCAAAAAATCAGGGAGATTTAGGATGCCTTGGAAAGAAAATACTTTGGGATATGTGCCAAATATTAAGTTAAACCCACTTTAAGCCCAATAAGGTGTCACATGAAGGCCCAAGATGTCAAGGAATTGATCATGTTGCTATATGAATTTTCTAAGATCTTTTTTTATAAAGCGAAAGGGACTAAACTACAAATAGTGAAAGTCTAGGGACTAAATGGCAAATCGTGAAAAGATCTAGAGATTTAATTGGAGTTTCAAAATTTTATGGACTAAACTAGAGTTTTCAAATTTTAAAAAATGGATGAAAGTGAAATTTGGTAATTTCAGGGACTAAACTGCAATTTTGCCAAATACAGGGGCCAAAGTGTAATTATAGAAAGTTGAGCTAGAAAAATTAAAAACTGGGAAAGAATGTTTCAGCCCCAAGTTTTACTAGTAAATCGAAGACAAAATTTGAGACACGAATATCCCTCAGAACTCTAATTGAATGTCCCAATAAATAGATATTAATTTCTAAAGTTTGGAAATTAGTAAAGTATCTTCTAGTTGTTAAAATCGGATAAAATTTTAAAGAAAATTCTTATAATTAATATAAGCATTTATAAAGCTGGCTGATGTCAGAAAGGAGTCATGTAGAATTAATTATGAAATTTAACGTTAAATCATTGATAAACAGTTTGAAGAAAACTTAGAAAATTTGTATCAAGACTTCTAGGCCTTAGAAAATTGAGACCTTGTAAAAAAATCATTTTATAGTAGATTAATTTGTAAAAATGTCATAACACTTAAAGGAATTTTATAGAATTTATCTAAAAGTTCACGGTAATTTAGGATACCCTGTAAAGAAAATACATTGGGATGTGTGCCACATATTAAGTTAGACCTAATTTAAGCCCAATAAGGTGTCACATGAAGGCCCAAGATGTCAAGGAATTGATCATGTGGCTATATGAATTTTCTAAGAAGTTTCTTCTATAAAGCCAAAGGGACTAAGGTAGAAATAGTGAAAGTATAGGGACTAAATTACAAATTGTAAAAAGATCAAGGGACTTAACCGGAGGTTTAAAATTTTAGAGACTAAGCTGGAGTTTTAAAATTGGCAGAAAGGGATTAAAATAAAATTTGGTAAATTCAGGGACTAAAGTGCAAAAAATCAGGGAGATTTAGGATGCCTTGGAAAGAAAATACTTTGGGATATGTGCCAAATATTAAGTTAAACCCACTTTAAGCCCAATAAGGTGTCACATGAAGGCCCAAGATGTCAAGGAATTGGTCATGTTGCTATATGAATTTTCTAAGATCTTTTTTTATAAAGCCAAAGAGACTAAACTACAAATAGTGAAAGTCTAGGGACTAAATGGCAAATCGTGAAAAGATCTAGAGATTTAATTGGAGTTTCAAAATTTTATGGACTAAACTAGAGTTTTCAAATTTTAAAAAATGGATGAAAGTGAAATTTGGTAATTTCAGGGACTAAACTGCAATTTTGCCAAATACAGGGGCCAAAGTGTAATTATAGAAAGTTGAGCTAGAAAAATTAAAAACTGGGAAAGAATGTTTCAGCCCCAAGTTTTACTAGTAAATCGAAGACAAAATTTGAGACACGAATATCCCTCAGAACTCTAATTTAATGTCCCAATAAATAGATATTAATTTCTAAAGTTTGGAAATTAGTAAAGTATCTTCTAGTTGTTAAAATCGGATAAAATTTTAAAGAAAATTCTTATAATTAATATAAGCATTTATAAAGCTGGCTGATGTCAGAAAGGAGTCATGTAGAATTAATTATGAAATTTAACGTTAAATCATTGATAAACAGTTTGAAGAAAACTTAGAAAATTTGTATCAAGACTTCTAGGCCTTAGAAAATTGAGACCTTGTAAAAAAATCATTTTATAGTAGATTAATTTGTAAAAATGTCATAACACTTAAAGGAATTTTATAGAATTTATCTAAAAGTTCACGGTAATTTAGGATACCCTGTAAAGAAAATACATTGGGATATGTGCCACATATTAAGTTAGACCTAATTTAAGCCCAATAAGGTGTCACATGAAGGCCCAAGATGTCAAGGAATTGATCATGTGGCTATATGAATTTTCTAAGAAGTGTCTTCTATAAAGCCAAAGGGACTAAGGTAGAAATAGTGAAAGTATAGGGACTAAATTACAAATTGTAAAAAGATCAAGGGACTTAACCGGAGGTTTAAAATTTTAGAGACTAAGCTGGAGTTTTAAAATTGGCAGAAAGGGATTAAAGTAAAATTTGGTAAATTCAGGGACTAAAGTGCAAAAAATCAGGGAGATTTAGGATGCCTTGGAAAGAAAATACTTTGGGATATGTGCCAAATATTAAGTTAAACCCACTTTAAGCCCAATAAGGTGTCACATGAAGGCCCAAGATGTCAAGGAATTGATCATGTTGCTATATGAATTTTCTAAGATCTTTTTTTATAAAGCGAAAGGGACTAAACTACAAATAGTGAAAGTCTAGGGACTAAATGGCAAATCGTGAAAAGATCTAGAGATTTAATTGGAGTTTCAAAATTTTATGGACTAAACTAGAGTTTTCAAATTTTAAAAAATGGATGAAAGTGAAATTTGGTAATTTCAGGGACTAAACTGCAATTTTTCCAAATACAGGGGCCAAAGTGTAATTATAGAAAGTTGAGCTAGAAAAATTAAAAACTGGGAAAGAATGTTTCAGCCCCAAGTTTTACTAGTAAATCGAAGACAAAATTTGAGACACGAATATCTCTCAGAACTCTAATTTAATGTCCCAATAAATAGATATTAATTTCTAAAGTTTGGAAATTAGTAAAGTATCTTCTAGTTGTTAAAATCGGATAAAATTTTAAAGAAAATTCTTATAATTAATATAAGCATTTATAAAGCTGGCTGATGTCAGAAAGGAGTCATGTAGAATTAATTATGAAATTTAACGTTAAATCATTGATAAACAGTTTGAAGAAAACTTAGAAAATTTGTATCAAGACTTCTAGGCCTTAGAAAATTGAGACCTTGTAAAAAAATCATTTTATAGTAGATTAATTTGTAAAAATGTCATAACACTTAAAGGAATTTTATAGAATTTATCTAAAAGTTCACGGTAATTTAGGATACCCTGTAAAGAAAATACATTGGGATGTGTGCCACATATAAAGTTAGACCTAATTTAAGCCCAATAAGGTGTCACATGAAGGCCCAAGATGTCAAGGAATTGATCATGTGGCTATATGAATTTTCTAAGAAGTTTCTTTTATAAAGCCAAAGGGACTAAGGTAGAAATAGTGAAAGTATAGGGACTAAATTACAAATTGTAAAAAGATCAAGGGACTTAACTGGAGGTTTAAAATTTTAGAGACTAAGCTGGAGTTTTAAAATTGGCAGAAAGGGATTAAAGTAAAATTTGGTAAATTCAGGGACTAAAGTGCAAAAAATCAGGGAGATTTAGGATGCCTTGGAAAGAAAATACTTTGGGATATGTGCCAAATATTAAGTTAAACCCACTTTAAGCCCAATAAGGTGTCACATGAAGGCCCAAGATGTCAAGGAATTGATCATGTTGCTATATGAATTTTCTAAGATCTTTTTTTATAAAGCCAAAGGGACTAAACTACAAATAGTGAAAGTCTAGGGACTAAATGGCAAATCGTGAAAAGATCTAGAGATTTAATTGGAGTTTCAAAATTTTATGGACTAAACTAGAGTTTTCAAATTTTAAAAAAAGGATGAAAGTGAAATTTGGTAAATTCAGGGACTAAACTGCAATTTTGCCAAATACAGGGGCCAAAGTGTAATTATAGAAAGTTGAGCTAGAAAAATTAAAAATTGGGAAAGAATATTTCAGCCCCAAGTTTTACTAGTAAATCGAAGACAAAATTTGAGACACGAATATCTCTCAGAACTCTAATTTAATGTCCCAATAAATAGATATTAATTTCTAAAGTTTGGAAATTAGTAAAGTATCTTCTAGTTGTTAAAATCGGATAAAATTTTAAAGAAAATTCTTATAATTAATATAAGCATTTATAAAGCTGGCTGATGTCAGAAAGGAGTCATGTAGAATTAATTATGAAATTTAACGTTAAATCATTGATAAACAGTTTGAAGAAAACTTAGAAAATTTGTATCAAGACTTCTAGGCCTTAGAAAATTGAGACCTTGTAAAAAAATCATTTTATAGTAGATTAATTTGTAAAAATGTCATAACACTTAAAGGAATTTTATAGAATTTATCTAAAAGTTCACGGTAATTTAGGATACCCTGTAAAGAAAATACATTGGGATGTGTGCCACATATTAAGTTAGACCTAATTTAAGCCCAATAAGGTGTCACATGAAGGCCCAAGATGTCAAGGAATTGATCATGTGGCTATATGAATTTTCTAAGAAGTTTCTTTTATAAAGCCAAAGGGACTAAGGTAGAAATAGTGAAAGTATAGGGACTAAATTACAAATTGTAAAAAGATCAAGGGACTTAATTGGAGGTTTAAAATTTTAGAGACTAAGCTGGAGTTTTAAAATTGGCAGAAAGGGATTAAAGTAAAATTTGGTAAATTCAGGGACTAAAGTGCAAAAAATCAGGGAGATTTAGGATGCCTTGGAAAGAAAATACTTTGGGATATGTGCCAAATATTAAGTTAAACCCACTTTAAGCCCAATAAGGTGTCACATGAAGGCCCAAGATGTCAAGGAATTGATCATGTTGCTATATGAATTTTCTAAGATCTTTTTTTATAAAGCGAAAGGGACTAAACTACAAATAGTGAAAGTCTAGGGACTAAATGGCAAATCGTGAAAAGATCTAGAGATTTAATTGGAGTTTCAAAATTTTATGGACTAAACTAGAGTTTTCAAATTTAAAAAAAGGATGAAAGTGAAATTTGGTAAATTCAGGGACTAAACTGCAATTTTGCCAAATACAGGGGCCAAAGTGTAATTATAGAAAGTTGAGCTAGAAAAATTAAAAACTGGGAAAGAATGTTTCAGCCCCAAGTTTTACTAGTAAATCGAAGACAAAATTTGAGACACGAATATCCCTCAGAACTCTAATTGAATGTCCCAATAAATAGATATTAATTTCTAAAGTTTGGAAATTAGTAAAGTATCTTCTAGTTGTTAAAATCGGATAAAATTTTAAAGAAAATTCTTATAATTAATATAAGCATTTATAAAGCTGGCTGATGTCAGAAAGGAGTCATGTAGAATTAATTATGAAATTTAACGTTAAATCATTGATAAACAGTTTGAAGAAAACTTAGAAAATTTGTATCAAGACTTCTAGGCCTTAGAAAATTGAGACCTTGTAAAAAAATCATTTTATAGTAGATTAATTTGTAAAAATGTCATAACACTTAAAGGAATTTTATAGAATTTATCTAAAAGTTCACGGTAATTTAGGATACCCTGTAAAGAAAATACATTGGGATGTGTGCCACATATTAAGTTAGACCTAATTTAAGCCCAATAAGGTGTCACATGAAGGCCCAAGATGTCAAGGAATTGATCATGTGGCTATATGAATTTTCTAAGAAGTTTCTTTTATAAAGCCAAAGGGACTAAGGTAGAAATAGTGAAAGTATAGGGACTAAATTACAAATTGTAAAAAGATCAAGGGACTTAACTGGAGGTTTAAAATTTTAGAGACTAAGCTGGAGTTTTAAAATTGGCAGAAAGGGATTAAAGTAAAATTTGGTAAATTCAGGGACTAAAGTGCAAAAAATCAGGGAGATTTAGGATGCCTTGGAAAGAAAATACTTTGGGATATGTGCCAAATATTAAGTTAAACCCACTTTAAGCCCAATAAGGTGTCACATGAAGGCCCAAGATGTCAAGGAATTGATCATGTTGCTATATGAATTTTCTAAGATCTTTTTTTATAAAGCGAAAGGGACTAAACTACAAATAGTGAAAGTCTAGGGACTAAATGGCAAATCGTGAAAAGATCTAGAGATTTAATTGGAGTTTCAAAATTTTATGGACTAAACTAGAGTTTTCAAATTTTAAAAAATGGATGAAAGTGAAATTTGGTAATTTCAGGGACTAAACTGCAATTTTTCCAAATACAGGGGCCAAAGTGTAATTATAGAAAGTTGAGCTAGAAAAATTAAAAACTGGGAAAGAATGTTTCAGCCCCAAGTTTTACTAGTAAATCGAAGACAAAATTTGAGACACGAATATCTCTCAGAACTCTAATTTAATGTCCCAATAAATAGATATTAATTTCTAAAGTTTGGAAATTAGTAAAGTATCTTCTAGTTGTTAAAATCGGATAAAATTTTAAAGAAAATTCTTATAATTAATATAAGCATTTATAAAGCTGGCTGATGTCAGAAAGGAGTCATGTAGAATTAATTATGAAATTTAACGTTAAATCATTGATAAACAGTTTGAAGAAAACTTAGAAAATTTGTATCAAGACTTCTAGGCCTTAGAAAATTGAGACCTTGTAAAAAAATCATTTTATAGTAGATTAATTTGTAAAAATGTCATAACACTTAAAGGAATTTTATAGAATTTATCTAAAAGTTCACGGTAATTTAGGATACCCTGTAAAGAAAATACATTGGGATGTGTGCCACATATAAAGTTAGACCTAATTTAAGCCCAATAAGGTGTCACATGAAGGCCCAAGATGTCAAGGAATTGATCATGTGGCTATATGAATTTTCTAAGAAGTTTCTTTTATAAAGCCAAAGGGACTAAGGTAGAAATAGTGAAAGTATAGGGACTAAATTACAAATTGTAAAAAGATCAAGGGACTTAACTGGAGGTTTAAAATTTTAGAGACTAAGCTGGAGTTTTAAAATTGGCAGAAAGGGATTAAAGTAAAATTTGGTAAATTCAGGGACTAAAGTGCAAAAAATCAGGGAGATTTAGGATGCCTTGGAAAGAAAATACTTTGGGATATGTGCCAAATATTAAGTTAAACCCACTTTAAGCCCAATAAGGTGTCACATGAAGGCCCAAGATGTCAAGGAATTGATCATGTTGCTATATGAATTTTCTAAGATCTTTTTTTATAAAGCCAAAGGGACTAAACTACAAATAGTGAAAGTCTAGGGACTAAATGGCAAATCGTGAAAAGATCTAGAGATTTAATTGGAGTTTCAAAATTTTATGGACTAAACTAGAGTTTTCAAATTTTAAAAAAAGGATGAAAGTGAAATTTGGTAAATTCAGGGACTAAACTGCAATTTTGCCAAATACAGGGGCCAAAGTGTAATTATAGAAAGTTGAGCTAGAAAAATTAAAAATTGGGAAAGAATATTTCAGCCCCAAGTTTTACTAGTAAATCGAAGACAAAATTTGAGACACGAATATCTCTCAGAACTCTAATTTAATGTCCCAATAAATAGATATTAATTTCTAAAGTTTGGAAATTAGTAAAGTATCTTCTAGTTGTTAAAATCGGATAAAATTTTAAAGAAAATTCTTATAATTAATATAAGCATTTATAAAGCTGGCTGATGTCAGAAAGGAGTCATGTAGAATTAATTATGAAATTTAACGTTAAATCATTGATAAATAGTTTGAAGAAAACTTAGAAAATTTGTATCAAGACTTCTAGGCCTTAGAAAATTGAGACCTTGTAAAAAAATCATTTTATAGTAGATTAATTTGTAAAAATGTCATAACACTTAAAGGAATTTTATAGAATTTATCTAAAAGTTCACGGTAATTTAGGATACCCTGTAAAGAAAATACATTGGGATGTGTGCCACATATTAAGTTAGACCTAATTTAAGCCCAATAAGGTGTCACATGAAGGCCCAAGATGTCAAGGAATTGATCATGTGGCTATATGAATTTTCTAAGAAGTTTCTTTTATAAAGCCAAAGGGACTAAGGTAGAAATAGTGAAAGTATAGGGACTAAATTACAAATTGTAAAAAGATCAAGGGACTTAATTGGAGGTTTAAAATTTTAGAGACTAAGCTGGAGTTTTAAAATTGGCAGAAAGGGATTAAAGTAAAATTTGGTAAATTCAGGGACTAAAGTGCAAAAAATCAGGGAGATTTAGGATGCCTTGGAAAGAAAATACTTTGGGATATGTGCCAAATATTAAGTTAAACCCACTTTAAGCCCAATAAGGTGTCACATGAAGGCCCAAGATGTCAAGGAATTGATCATGTTGCTATATGAATTTTCTAAGATCTTTTTTTATAAAGCGAAAGGGACTAAACTACAAATAGTGAAAGTCTAGGGACTAAATGGCAAATCGTGAAAAGATCTAGAGATTTAATTGGAGTTTCAAAATTTTATGGACTAAACTAGAGTTTTCAAATTTAAAAAAAGGATGAAAGTGAAATTTGGTAAATTCAGGGACTAAACTGCAATTTTGCCAAATACAGGGGCCAAAGTGTAATTATAGAAAGTTGAGCTAGAAAAATTAAAAACTGGGAAAGAATGTTTCAGCCCCAAGTTTTACTAGTAAATCGAAGACAAAATTTGAGACACGAATATCTCTCAGAACTCTAATTTAATGTCCCAATAAATAGATATTAATTTCTAAAGTTTGGAAATTAGTAAAGTATCTTCTAGTTGTTAAAATCGGATAAAATTTTAAAGAAAATTCTTATAATTAATATAAGCATTTATAAAGCTGGCTGATGTCAGAAAGGAGTCATGTAGAATTAATTATGAAATTTAACGTTAAATCATTGATAAACAGTTTGAAGAAAACTTAGAAAATTTGTATCAAGACTTCTAGGCCTTAGAAAATTGAGACCTTGTAAAAAAATCATTTTATAGTAGATTAATTTGTAAAAATGTCATAACACTTAAAGGAATTTTATAGAATTTATCTAAAAGTTCATGGTAATTTAGGATACCCTGTAAAGAAAATACATTGGGATGTGTGCCACATATTAAGTTAGACCTAATTTAAGCCCAATAAGGTGTCACATGAAGGCCCAAGATGTCAAGGAATTGATCATGTGGCTATATGAATTTTCTAAGAAGTTTCTTTTATAAAGCCAAAGGGACTAAGGTAGAAATAGTGAAAGTATAGGGACTAAATTACAAATTGTAAAAAGATCAAGGGACTTAACTGGAGGTTTAAAATTTTAGAGACTAAGCTGGAGTTTTAAAATTGGCAGAAAGGGATTAAAGTAAAATTTGGTAAATTCAGGGACTAAAGTGCAAAAAATCAGGGAGATTTAGGATGCCTTGGAAAGAAAATACTTTGGGATATGTGCCAAATATTAAGTTAAACCCACTTTAAGCCCAATAAGGTGTCACATGAAGGCCCAAGATGTCAAGGAATTGATCATGTTGCTATATGAATTTTCTAAGATCTTTTTTTATAAAGCGAAAGGGACTAAACTACAAATAGTGAAAGTCTAGGGACTAAATGGCAAATCTTGAAAAGATCTAGAGATTTAATTGGAGTTTCAAAATTTTATGGACTAAACTAGAGTTTTCAAATTTTAAAAAAAGGATGAAAGTGAAATTTGGTAAATTCAGGGACTAAACTGCAATTTTGCCAAATACAGGGGCCAAAGTGTAATTATAGAAAGTTGAGCTAGAAAAATTAAAAATTGGGAAAGAATATTTCAGCCCCAAGTTTTACTAGTAAATCGAAGACAAAATTTGAGACACGAATATCTCTCAGAACTCTAATTTAATGTCCCAATAAATAGATATTAATTTCTAAAGTTTGGAAATTAGTAAAGTATCTTCTAGTTGTTAAAATCGGATAAAATTTTAAAGAAAATTCTTATAATTAATATAAGCATTTATAAAGCTGGCTGATGTCAGAAAGGAGTCATGTAGAATTAATTATGAAATTTAACGTTAAATCATTGATAAATAGTTTGAAGAAAACTTAGAAAATTTGTATCAAGACTTCTAGGCCTTAGAAAATTGAGACCTTGTAAAAAAATCATTTTATAGTAGATTAATTTGTAAAAATGTCATAACACTTAAAGGAATTTTATAGAATTTATCTAAAAGTTCACGGTAATTTAGGATACCCTGTAAAGAAAATACATTGGGATGTGTGCCACATATTAAGTTAGACCTAATTTAAGCCCAATAAGGTGTCACATGAAGGCCCAAGATGTCAAGGAATTGATCATGTGGCTATATGAATTTTCTAAGAAGTTTCTTTTATAAAGCCAAAGGGACTAAGGTAGAAATAGTGAAAGTATAGGGACTAAATTACAAATTGTAAAAAGATCAAGGGACTTAATTGGAGGTTTAAAATTTTAGAGACTAAGCTGGAGTTTTAAAATTGGCAGAAAGGGATTAAAGTAAAATTTGGTAAATTCAGGGACTAAAGTGCAAAAAATCAGGGAGATTTAGGATGCCTTGGAAAGAAAATACTTTGGGATATGTGCCAAATATTAAGTTAAACCCACTTTAAGCCCAATAAGGTGTCACATGAAGGCCCAAGATGTCAAGGAATTGATCATGTTGCTATATGAATTTTCTAAGATCTTTTTTTATAAAGCGAAAGGGACTAAACTACAAATAGTGAAAGTCTAGGGACTAAATGGCAAATCGTGAAAAGATCTAGAGATTTAATTGGAGTTTCAAAATTTTATGGACTAAACTAGAGTTTTCAAATTTAAAAAAAGGATGAAAGTGAAATTTGGTAAATTCAGGGACTAAACTGCAATTTTGCCAAATACAGGGGCCAAAGTGTAATTATAGAAAGTTGAGCTAGAAAAATTAAAAACTGGGAAAGAATGTTTCAGCCCCAAGTTTTACTAGTAAATCGAAGACAAAATTTGAGACACGAATATCTCTCAGAACTCTAATTTAATGTCCCAATAAATAGATATTAATTTCTAAAGTTTGGAAATTAGTAAAGTATCTTCTAGTTGTTAAAATCGGATAAAATTTTAAAGAAAATTCTTATAATTAATATAAGCATTTATAAAGCTGGCTGATGTCAGAAAGGAGTCATGTAGAATTAATTATGAAATTTAACGTTAAATCATTGATAAACAGTTTGAAGAAAACTTAGAAAATTTGTATCAAGACTTCTAGGCCTTAGAAAATTGAGACCTTGTAAAAAAATCATTTTATAGTAGATTAATTTGTAAAAATGTCATAACACTTAAAGGAATTTTATAGAATTTATCTAAAAGTTCACGGTAATTTAGGATACCCTGTAAAGAAAATACATTGGGATGTGTGCCACATATTAAGTTAGACCTAATTTAAGCCCAATAAGGTGTCACATGAAGGCCCAAGATGTCAAGGAATTGATCATGTGGCTATATGAATTTTCTAAGAAGTTTCTTTTATAAAGCCAAAGGGACTAAGGTAGAAATAGTGAAAGTATAGGGACTAAATTACAAATTGTAAAAAGATCAAGGGACTTAACTGGAGGTTTAAAATTTTAGAGACTAAGCTGGAGTTTTAAAATTGGCAGAAAGGGATTAAAGTAAAATTTGGTAAATTCAGGGACTAAAGTGCAAAAAATCAGGGAGATTTAGGATGCCTTGGAAAGAAAATACTTTGGGATATGTGCCAAATATTAAGTTAAACCCACTTTAAGCCCAATAAGGTGTCACATGAAGGCCCAAGATGTCAAGGAATTGATCATGTTGCTATATGAATTTTCTAAGATCTTTTTTTATAAAGCGAAAGGGACTAAACTACAAATAGTGAAAGTCTAGGGACTAAATGGCAAATCTTGAAAAGATCTAGAGATTTAATTGGAGTTTCAAAATTTTATGGACTAAACTAGAGTTTTCAAATTTTAAAAAAAGGATGAAAGTGAAATTTGGTAAATTCAGGGACTAAACTGCAATTTTGCCAAATACAGGGGCCAAAGTGTAATTATAGAAAGTTGAGCTAGAAAAATTAAAAACTGGGAAAGAATGTTTCAGCCCCAAGTTTTACTAGTAAATCGAAGACAAAATTTGAGACACGAATATCTCTCAGAACTCTAATTTAATGTCCCAATAAATAGATATTAATTTCTAAAGTTTGGAAATTAGTAAAGTATCTTCTAGTTGTTAAAATCGGATAAAATTTTAAAGAAAATTCTTATAATTAATATAAGCATTTATAAAGCTGGCTGATGTCAGAAAGGAGTCATGTAGAATTAATTATGAAATTTAACGTTAAATCATTGATAAACAGTTTGAAGAAAACTTAGAAAATTTGTATCAAGACTTCTAGGCCTTAGAAAATTGAGACCTTGTAAAAAAATCATTTTATAGTAGATTAATTTGTAAAAATGTCATAACACTTAAAGGAATTTTATAGAATTTATCTAAAAGTTCACGGTAATTTAGGATACCCTGTAAAGAAAATACATTGGGATGTGTGCCACATATTAAGTTAGACCTAATTTAAGCCCAATAAGGTGTCACATGAAGGCCCAAGATGTCAAGGAATTGATCATGTGGCTATATGAATTTTCTAAGAAGTTTCTTTTATAAAGCCAAAGGGACTAAGGTAGAAATAGTGAAAGTATAGGGACTAAATTACAAATTGTAAAAAGATCAAGGGACTTAACTGGAGGTTTAAAATTTTAGAGACTAAGCTGGAGTTTTAAAATTGGCAGAAAGGGATTAAAGTAAAATTTGGTAAATTCAGGGACTAAAGTGCAAAAAATCAGGGAGATTTAGGATGCCTTGGAAAGAAAATACTTTGGGTATGTGCCAAATATTAAGTTAAACCCACTTTAAGCCCAATAAGGTGTCACATGAAGGCCCAAGATGTCAAGGAATTGATCATGTTGCTATATGAATTTTCTAAGATCTTTTTTTATAAAGCGAAAGGGACTAAACTACAAATAGTGAAAGTCTAGGGACTAAATGGCAAATCATGAAAAGATCTAGAGATTTAATTGGAGTTTCAAAATTTTATGGACTAAACTAGAGTTTTCAAATTTAAAAAAAGGATGAAAGTGAAATTTGGTAAATTCAGGGACTAAACTGCAATTTTGCCAAATACAGGGGCCAAAGTGTAATTATAGAAAGTTGAGCTAGAAAAATTAAAAACTGGGAAAGAATGTTTCAGCCCCAAGTTTTACTAGTAAATCGAAGACAAAATTTGAGACACGAATATCTCTCAGAACTCTAATTTAATGTCCCAATAAATAGATATTAATTTCTAAAGTTTGGAAATTAGTAAAGTATCTTCTAGTTGTTAAAATCGGATAAAATTTTAAAGAAAATTCTTATAATTAATATAAGCATTTATAAAGCTGGCTGATGTCAGAAAGGAGTCATGTAGAATTAATTATGAAATTTAACGTTAAATCATTGATAAACAGTTTGAAGAAAACTTAGAAAATTTGTATCAAGACTTCTAGGCCTTAGAAAATTGAGACCTTGTAAAAAAATCATTTTATAGTAGATTAATTTGTAAAAATGTCATAACACTTAAAGGAATTTTATAGAATTTATCTAAAAGTTCACGGTAATTTAGGATACCCTGTAAAGAAAATACATTGGGATGTGTGCCACATATTAAGTTAGACCTAATTTAAGCCCAATAAGGTGTCACATGAAGGCCCAAGATGTCAAGGAATTGATCATGTGGCTATATGAATTTTCTAAGAAGTTTCTTTTATAAAGCCAAAGGGACTAAGGTAGAAATAGTGAAAGTATAGGGACTAAATTACAAATTGTAAAAAGATCAAGGGACTTAACTGGAGGTTTAAAATTTTAGAGACTAAGCTGGAGTTTTAAAATTGGCAGAAAGGGATTAAAGTAAAATTTGGTAAATTCAGGGACTAAAGTGCAAAAAATCAGGGAGATTTAGGATGCCTTGGAAAGAAAATACTTTGGGATATGTGCCAAATATTAAGTTAAACCCACTTTAAGCCCAATAAGTTGTCACATGAAGGCCCAAGATGTCAAGGAATTGATCATGTTGCTATATGAATTTTCTAAGATCTTTTTTTATAAAGCGAAAGGGACTAAACTACAAATAGTGAAAGTCTAGGGACTAAATGGCAAATCGTGAAAAGATCTAGAGATTTAATTGGAGTTTCAAAATTTTATGGACTAAACTAGAGTTTTCAAATTTAAAAAAAGGATGAAAGTGAAATTTGGTAAATTCAGGGACTAAACTGCAATTTTGCCAAATACAGGGGCCAAAGTGTAATTATAGAAAGTTGAGCTAGAAAAATTAAAAACTGGGAAAGAATGTTTCAGCCCCAAGTTTTACTAGTAAATCGAAGACAAAATTTGAGACACGAATATCCCTCAGAACTCTAATTTAATGTCCCAATAAATAGATATTAATTTCTAAAGTTTGGAAATTAGTAAAGTATCTTCTAGTTGTTAAAATCGGATAAAATTTTAAAGAAAATTCTTATAATTAATATAAGCATTTATAAACCTGGCTGATGTCAGAAAGGAGTCATGTAGAATTAATTATGAAATTTAACGTTAAATCATTGATAAACAGTTTGAAGAAAACTTAGAAAATTTGTATCAAGACTTCTAGGCCTTAGAAAATTGAGACCTTGTAAAAAAATCATTTTATAGTAGATTAATTTGTAAAAATGTCATAACACTTAAAGGAATTTTATAGAATTTATCTAAAAGTTCACG
This sequence comes from Leucaena leucocephala, assembly GCA_037074615.1. Taxonomy (NCBI): domain Eukaryota; kingdom Viridiplantae; phylum Streptophyta; class Magnoliopsida; order Fabales; family Fabaceae; genus Leucaena; species Leucaena leucocephala. Next base: position 7,469,433 of record CM073527.1, read on the forward strand.
GTAATTTAGGATACCCTGTAAAGAAAATACATTGGGATGTGTGCCACATATTAAGTTAGACCTAATTTAAGCCCAATAAGGTGTCACATGAAGGCCCAAGATGTCAAGGAATTGATCATGTGGCTATATGAATTTTCTAAGAAGTGTCTTCTATAAAGCCAAAGGGACTAAGGTAGAAATAGTGAAAGTATAGGGACTAAATTACAAATTGTAAAAAGATCAAGGGACTTAACTGGAGGTTTAAAATTTTAGAGACTAAGCTGGAGTTTTAAAATTGGCAGAAAGGGATTAAAGTAAAATTTGGTAAATTCAGGGACTAAAGTGCAAAAAATCAGGGAGATTTAGGATGCCTTGGAAAGAAAATACTTTGGGATATGTGCCAAATATTAAGTTAAACCCACTTTAAGCCCAATAAGGTGTCACATGAAGGCCCAAGATGTCAAGGAATTGATCATGTTGCTATATGAATTTTCTAAGATCTTTTTTTATAAAGCGAAAGGGACTAAACTACAAATAGTGAAAGTCTAGGGACTAAATGGCAAATCGTGAAAAGATCTAGAGATTTAATTGGAGTTTCAAAATTTTATGGACTAAACTAGAGTTTTCAAATTTAAAAAAAGGATGAAAGTGAAATTTGGTAAATTCAGGGACTAAACTGCAATTTTGCCAAATACAGGGGCCAAAGTGTAATTATAGAAAGTTGAGCTAGAAAAATTAAAAACTGGGAAAGAATGTTTCAGCCCCAAGTTTTACTAGTAAATCGAAGACAAAATTTGAGACACGAATATCCCTCAGAACTCTAATTTAATGTCCCAATAAATAGATATTAATTTCTAAAGTTTGGAAATTAGTAAAGTATCTTCTAGTTGTTAAAATCGGATAAAATTTTAAAGAAAATTCTTATAATTAATATAAGCATTTATAAAGCTGGCTGATGTCAGAAAGGAGTCATGTAGAATTAATTATGAAATTTAACGTTAAATCATTGATAAACAGTTTGAAGAAAACTTAGAAAATTTGTATCAAGACTTCTAGGCCTTAGAAAATTGAGACCTTGTAAAAAAATCATTTTATAGTAGATTAATTTGTAAAAATGTCATAACACTTAAAGGAATTTTATAGAATTTATCTAAAAGTTCACGGTAATTTAGGATACCCTGTAAAGAAAATACATTGGGATGTGTGCCACATATTAAGTTAGACCTAATTTAAGCCCAATAAGGTGTCACATGAAGGCCCAAGATGTCAAGGAATTGATCATGTGGCTATATGAATTTTCTAAGAAGTGTCTTCTATAAAGCCAAAGGGACTAAGGTAGAAATAGTGAAAGTATAGGGACTAAATTACAAATTGTAAAAAGATCAAGGGACTTAACTGGAGGTTTAAAATTTTAGAGACTAAGCTGGAGTTTTAAAATTGGCAGAAAGGGATTAAAGTAAAATTTGGTAAATTCAGGGACTAAAGTGCAAAAAATCAGGGAGATTTAGGATGCCTTGGAAAGAAAATACTTTGGGATATGTGCCAAATATTAAGTTAAACCCACTTTAAGCCCAATAAGGTGTCACATGAAGGCCCAAGATGTCAAGGAATTGATCATGTTGCTATATGAATTTTCTAAGATCTTTTTTTATAAAGCGAAAGGGACTAAACTACAAATAGTGAAAGTCTAGGGACTAAATGGCAAATCGTGAAAAGATCTAGAGATTTAATTGGAGTTTCAAAATTTTATGGACTAAACTAGAGTTTTCAAATTTAAAAAAAGGATGAAAGTGAAATTTGGTAAATTCAGGGACTAAACTGCAATTTTGCCAAATACAGGGGCCAAAGTGTAATTATAGAAAGTTGAGCTAGAAAAATTAAAAACTGGGAAAGAATGTTTCAGCCCCAAGTTTTACTAGTAAATCGAAGACAAAATTTGAGACACGAATATCTCTCAGAACTCTAATTTAATGTCCCAATAAATAGATATTAATTTCTAAAGTTTGGAAATTAGTAAAGTATCTTCTAGTTGTTAAAATCGGATAAAATTTTAAAGAAAATTCTTATAATTAATATAAGCATTTATAAAGCTGGCTGATGTCAGAAAGGAGTCATGTAGAATTAATTATGAAATTTAACGTTAAATCATTGATAAACAGTTTGAAGAAAACTTAGAAAATTTGTATCAAGACTTCTAGGCCTTAGAAAATTGAGACCTTGTAAAAAAATCATTTTATAGTAGATTAATTTGTAAAAATGTCATAACACTTAAAGGAATTTTATAGAATTTATCTAAAAGTTCACGGTAATTTAGGATACCCTGTAAAGAAAATACATTGGGATGTGTGCCACATATTAAGTTAGACCTAATTTAAGCCCAATAAGGTGTCACATGAAGGCCCAAGATGTCAAGGAATTGATCATGTGGCTATATGAATTTTCTAAGAAGTTTCTTTTATAAAGCCAAAGGGACTAAGGTAGAAATAGTGAAAGTATAGGGACTAAATTACAAATTGTAAAAAGATCAAGGGACTTAACTGGAGGTTTAAAATTTTAGAGACTAAGCTGGAGTTTTAAAATTGGCAGAAAGGGATTAAAGTAAAATTTGGTAAATTCAGGGACTAAAGTGCAAAAAATCAGGGAGATTTAGGATGCCTTGGAAAGAAAATAATTTGGGATATGTGCCAAATATTAAGTTAAACCCACTTTAAGCCCAATAAGTTGTCACATGAAGGCCCAAGATGTCAAGGAATTGATCATGTTGCTATATGAATTTTCTAAGATCTTTTTTTATAAAGCGAAAGGGACTAAACTACAAATAGTGAAAGTCTAGGGACTAAATGGCAAATCGTGAAAAGATCTAGAGATTTAATTGGAGTTTCAAAATTTTATGGACTAAACTAGAGTTTTCAAATTTAAAAAAAGGATGAAAGTGAAATTTGGTAAATTCAGGGACTAAACTGCAATTTTGCCAAATACAGGGGCCAAAGTGTAATTATAGAAAGTTGAGCTAGAAAAATTAAAAACTGGGAAAGAATGTTTCAGCCCCAAGTTTTACTAGTAAATCGAAGACAAAATTTGAGACACGAATATCCCTCAGAACTCTAATTTAATGTCCCAATAAATAGATATTAATTTCTAAAGTTTGGAAATTAGTAAAGTATCTTCTAGTTGTTAAAATCGGATAAAATTTTAAAGAAAATTCTTATAATTAATATAAGCATTTATAAAGCTGGCTGATGTCAGAAAGGAGTCATGTAGAATTAATTATGAAATTTAACGTTAAATCATTGATAAACAGTTTGAAGAAAACTTAGAAAATTTGTATCAAGACTTCTAGGCCTTAGAAAATTGAGACCTTGTAAAAAAATCATTTTATAGTAGATTAATTTGTAAAAATGTCATAACACTTAAAGGAATTTTATAGAATTTATCTAAAAGTTCACGGTAATTTAGGATACCCTGTAAAGAAAATATATTGGGATGTGTGCCACATATTAAGTTAGACCTAATTTAAGCCCAATAAGGTGTCACATGAAGGCCCAAGATGTCAAGGAATTGATCATGTGGCTATATGAATTTTCTAAGAAGTTTCTTTTATAAAGCCAAAGGGACTAAGGTAGAAATAGTGAAAGTATAGGGACTAAATTACAAATTGTAAAAAGATCAAGGGACTTAACTGGAGGTTTAAAATTTTAGAGACTAAGCTGGAGTTTTAAAATTGGCAGAAAGGGATTAAAGTAAAATTTGGTAAATTCAGGGACTAAAGTGCAAAAAATCAGGGAGATTTAGGATGCCTTGGAAAGAAAATACTTTGGGATATGTGCCAAATATTAAGTTAAACCCACTTTAAGCCCAATAAGGTGTCACATGAAGGCCCAAGATGTCAAGGAATTGATCATGTTGCTATATGAATTTTCTAAGATCTTTTTTTATAAAGCGAAAGGGACTAAACTACAAATAGTGAAAGTCTAGGGACTAAATGGCAAATCGTGAAAAGATCTAGAGATTTAATTGGAGTTTCAAAATTTTATGGACTAAACTAGAGTTTTCAAATTTAAAAAAAGGATGAAAGTGAAATTTGGTAAATTCAGGGACTAAACTGCAATTTTGCCAAATACAGGGGCCAAAGTGTAATTATAGAAAGTTGAGCTAGAAAAATTAAAAACTGGGAAAGAATGTTTCAGCCCCAAGTTTTACTAGTAAATCGAAGACAAAATTTGAGACACGAATATCTCTCAGAACTCTAATTTAATGTCCCAATAAATAGATATTAATTTCTAAAGTTTGGAAATTAGTAAAGTATCTTCTAGTTGTTAAAATCGGATAAAATTTTAAAGAAAATTCTTATAATTAATATAAGCATTTATAAAGCTGGCTGATGTCAGAAAGGAGTCATGTAGAATTAATTATGAAATTTAACGTTAAATCATTGATAAACAGTTTGAAGAAAACTTAGAAAATTTGTATCAAGACTTCTAGGCCTTAGAAAATTGAGACCTTGTAAAAAAATCATTTTATAGTAGATTAATTTGTAAAAATGTCATAACACTTAAAGGAATTTTATAGAATTTATCTAAAAGTTCACGGTAATTTAGGATACCCTGTAAAGAAAATACATTGGGATGTGTGCCACATATTAAGTTAGACCTAATTTAAGCCCAATAAGGTGTCACATGAAGGCCCAAGATGTCAAGGAATTGATCATGTGGCTATATGAATTTTCTAAGAAGTTTCTTTTATAAAGCCAAAGGGACTAAGGTAGAAATAGTGAAAGTATAGGGACTAAATTACAAATTGTAAAAAGATCAAGGGACTTAACTGGAGGTTTAAAATTTTAGAGACTAAGCTGGAGTTTTAAAATTGGCAGAAAGGGATTAAAGTAAAATTTGGTAAATTCAGGGGCTAAAGTGCAAAAAATCAGGGAGATTTAGGATGCCTTGGAAAGAAAATACTTTGGGATATGTGCCAAATATTAAGTTAAACCCACTTTAAGCCCAATAAGGTGTCACATGAAGGCCCAAGATGTCAAGGAATTGATCATGTTGCTATATGAATTTTCTAAGATCTTTTTTTATAAAGCGAAAGGGACTAAACTACAAATAGTGAAAGTCTAGGGACTAAATGGCAAATCGTGAAAAGATCTAGAGATTTAATTGGAGTTTCAAAATTTTATGGACTAAACTAGAGTTTTCAAATTTTAAAAAAAGGATGAAAGTGAAATTTGGTAAATTCAGGGACTAAACTATAATTTTGCCAAATACAGGGGCCAAAGTGTAATTATAGAAAGTTGAGCTAGAAAAATTAAAAATTGGGAAAGAATATTTCAGCCCCAAGTTTTACTAGTAAATCGAAGACAAAATTTGAGACACGAATATCTCTCAGAACTCTAATTTAATGTCCCAATAAATAGATATTAATTTCTAAAGTTTGGAAATTAGTAAAGTATCTTCTAGTTGTTAAAATCAGATAAAATTTTAAAGAAAATTCTTATAATTAATATAAGCATTTATAAAGCTGGCTGATGTCAAAAAGGAGTCATGTAGAATTAATTATGAAATTTAACGTTAAATCATTGATAAATAGTTTGAAGAAAACTTAGAAAATTTGTATCAAGACTTTTAGGTCTTAGAAAATTGAGACCTTGTAAAAAAATCATTTTATAGTACATTAATTTCTAAAAATGTCATAACACTGAAAGGAATTTTATAGGATACCCTGTAAAGAAAATACATTGGGATGTGTGCCACATATTAAGTTAGACCTAATTTAAGCCCAATAAGGTGTCACATGAAGGCCCAAGATGTCAAGGAATTGATCATGTGGCTATATGAATTTTCTAAGAAGTTTCTTTTATAAAGCCAAAGGGACTAAGGTAGAAATAGTGAAAGTATAGGGACTAAATTACAAATTGTAAAAAGATCAAGGGACTTAACTGGAGGTTTAAAATTTTAGAGACTAAGCTGGAGTTTTAAAATTGGCAGAAAGGGATTAAAGTAAAATTTGGTAAATTCAGGGACTAAAGTGCAAAAAATCAGGGAGATTTAGGATGCCTTGGAAAGAAAATACTTTGGGATATGTGCCAAATATTAAGTTAAACCCACTTTAAGCCCAATAAGGTGTCACATGAAGGCCCAAGATGTCAAGGAATTGATCATGTTGCTATATGAATTTTCTAAGATCTTTTTTTATAAAGCGAAAGGGACTAAACTACAAATAGTGAAAGTCTAGGGACTAAATGGCAAATCGTGAAAAGATCTAGAGATTTAATTGGAGTTTCAAAATTTTATGGACTAAACTAGAGTTTTCAAATTTTAAAAAAAGGATGAAAGTGAAATTTGGTAAATTCAGGGACTAAACTGCAATTTTTCCAAATACAGGGGCCAAAGTGTAATTATAGAAAGTTGAGCTAGAAAAATTAAAAATTGGGAAAGAATATTTCAGCCCCAAGTTTTACTAGTAAATCGAAGACAAAATTTGAGACACGAATATCTCTCAGAACTCTAATTTAATGTCCCAATAAATAGATATTAATTTCTAAAGTTTGGAAATTAGTAAAGTATCTTCTAGTTGTTAAAATCGGATAAAATTTTAAAGAAAATTCTTATAATTAATATAAGCATTCATAAAGCTGGCTGATGTCAGAAAGGAGTCATGTAGAATTAATTATGAAATTTAACGTTAAATCATTGATAAACAGTTTGAAGAAAACTTAGAAAATTTGTATCAAGACTTCTAGGCCTTAGAAAATTGAGACCTTGTAAAAAAATCATTTTATAGTAGATTAATTTGTAAAAATGTCATAACACTTAAAGGAATTTTATAGAATTTATCTAAAAGTTCACGGTAATTTAGGATACCCTGTAAAGAAAATACATTGGGATGTGTGCCACATATTAAGTTAGACCTAATTTAAGCCCAATAAGGTGTCACATGAAGGCCCAAGATGTCAAGGAATTGATCATGTGGCTATATGAATTTTCTAAGAAGTTTCTTTTATAAAGCCAAAGGGACTAAGGTAGAAATAGTGAAAGTATAGGGACTAAATTACAAATTGTAAAAAGATCAAGGGACTTAACTGGAGGTTTAAAATTTTAGAGACTAAGCTGGAGTTTTAAAATTGGCAGAAAGGGATTAAAGTAAAATTTGGTAAATTCAGGGACTAAAGTGCAAAAAATCAGGGAGATTTAGGATGCCTTGGAAAGAAAATACTTTGGGATATGTGCCAAATATTAAGTTAAACCCACTTTAAGCCCAATAAGGTGTCACATGAAGGCCCAAGATGTCAAGGAATTGATCATGTGATCATGTTGCTATATGAATTTTCTAAGATCTTTTTTTATAAAGCGAAAGGGACTAAACTACAAATAGTGAAAGTCTAGGGACTAAATGGCAAATCGTGAAAAGATCTAGAGATTTAATTGGAGTTTCAAAATTTTATGGACTAAACTAGAGTTTTCAAATTTTAAAAAAAGGATGAAAGTGAAATTTGGTAAATTCAGGGACTAAACTGCAATTTTGCCAAATACAGGGGCCAAAGTGTAATTATAGAAAGTTGAGCTAGAAAAATTAAAAATTGGGAAAGAATATTTCAGCCCCAAGTTTTACTAGTAAATCGAAGACAAAATTTGAGACACGAATATCTCTCAGAACTCTAATTTAATGTCCCAATAAATAGATATTAATTTCTAAAGTTTGGAAATTAGTAAAGTATCTTCTAGTTGTTAAAATCAGATAAAATTTTAAAGAAAATTCTTATAATTAATATAAGCATTTATAAAGCTGGCTGATGTCAAAAAGGAGTCATGTAGAATTAATTATGAAATTTAACGTTAAATCATTGATAAATAGTTTGAAGAAAACTTAGAAAATTTGTATCAAGACTTTTAGGTCTTAGAAAATTGAGACCTTGTAAAAAAATCATTTTATAGTACATTAATTTCTAAAAATGTCATAACACTGAAAGGAATTTTATAGGATACCCTGTAAAGAAAATACATTGGGATGTGTGCCACATATTAAGTTAGACCTAATTTAAGCCCAATAAGGTGTCACATGAAGGCCCAAGATGTCAAGGAATTGATCATGTGGCTATATGAATTTTCTAAGAAGTTTCTTTTATAAAGCCAAAGGGACTAAGGTAGAAATAGTGAAAGTATAGGGACTAAATTACAAATTGTAAAAAGATCAAGGGACTTAACTGGAGGTTTAAAATTTTAGAGACTAAGCTGGAGTTTTAAAATTGGCAGAAAGGGATTAAAGTAAAATTTGGTAAATTCAGGGACTAAAGTGCAAAAAATCAGGGAGATTTAGGATGCCTTGGAAAGAAAATACTTTGGGATATGTGCCAAATATTAAGTTAAACCCACTTTAAGCCCAATAAGGTGTCACATGAAGGCCCAAGATGTCAAGGAATTGATCATGTTGCTATATGAATTTTCTAAGATCTTTTTTTATAAAGCGAAAGGGACTAAACTACAAATAGTGAAAGTCTAGGGACTAAATGGCAAATCGTGAAAAGATCTAGAGATTTAATTGGAGTTTCAAAATTTTATGGACTAAACTAGAGTTTTCAAATTTTAAAAAAAGGATGAAAGTGAAATTTGGTAAATTCAGGGACTAAACTGCAATTTTTCCAAATACAGGGGCCAAAGTGTAATTATAGAAAGTTGAGCTAGAAAAATTAAAAATTGGGAAAGAATATTTCAGCCCCAAGTTTTACTAGTAAATCGAAGACAAAATTTGAGACACGAATATCTCTCAGAACTCTAATTTAATGTCCCAATAAATAGATATTAATTTCTAAAGTTTGGAAATTAGTAAAGTATCTTCTAGTTGTTAAAATCGGATAAAATTTTAAAGAAAATTCTTATAATTAATATAAGCATTCATAAAGCTGGCTGATGTCAGAAAGGAGTCATGTAGAATTAATTATGAAATTTAACGTTAAATCATTGATAAACAGTTTGAAGAAAACTTAGAAAATTTGTATCAAGACTTCTAGGCCTTAGAAAATTGAGACCTTGTAAAAAAATCATTTTATAGTAGATTAATTTGTAAAAATGTCATAACACTTAAAGGAATTTTATAGAATTTATCTAAAAGTTCACGGTAATTTAGGATACCCTGTAAAGAAAATACATTGGGATGTGTGCCACATATTAAGTTAGACCTAATTTAAGCCCAATAAGGTGTCACATGAAGGCCCAAGATGTCAAGGAATTGATCATGTGGCTATATGAATTTTCTAAGAAGTTTCTTTTATAAAGCCAAAGGGACTAAGGTAGAAATAGTGAAAGTATAGGGACTAAATTACAAATTGTAAAAAGATCAAGGGACTTAACTGGAGGTTTAAAATTTTAGAGACTAAGCTGGAGTTTTAAAATTGGCAGAAAGGGATTAAAGTAAAATTTGGTAAATTCAGGGACTAAAGTGCAAAAAATCAGGGAGATTTAGGATGCCTTGGAAAGAAAATACTTTGGGATATGTGCCAAATATTAAGTTAAACCCACTTTAAGCCCAATAAGGTGTCACATGAAGGCCCAAGATGTCAAGGAATTGATCATGTGATCATGTTGCTATATGAATTTTCTAAGATCTTTTTTTATAAAGCGAAAGGGACTAAACTACAAATAGTGAAAGTCTAGGGACTAAATGGCAAATCGTGAAAAGATCTAGAGATTTAATTGGAGTTTCAAAATTTTATGGACTAAACTAGAGTTTTCAAATTTTAAAAAAAGGATGAAAGTGAAATTTGGTAAATTCAGGGACTAAACTGCAATTTTGCCAAATACAGGGGCCAAAGTGTAATTATAGAAAGTTGAGCTAGAAAAATTAAAAATTGGGAAAGAATATTTCAGCCCCAAGTTTTACTAGTAAATCGAAGACAAAATTTGAGACACGAATATCTCTCAGAACTCTAATTTAATGTCCCAATAAATAGATATTAATTTCTAAAGTTTGGAAATTAGTAAAGTATCTTCTAGTTGTTAAAATCAGATAAAATTTTAAAGAAAATTCTTATAATTAATATAAGCATTTATAAAGCTGGCTGATGTCAAAAAGGAGTCATGTAGAATTAATTATGAAATTTAACGTTAAATCATTGATAAATAGTTTGAAGAAAACTTAGAAAATTTGTATCAAGACTTTTAGGTCTTAGAAAATTGAGACCTTGTAAAAAAATCATTTTATAGTACATTAATTTCTAAAAATGTCATAACACTGAAAGGAATTTTATAGGATACCCTGTAAAGAAAATACATTGGGATGTGTGCCACATATTAAGTTAGACCTAATTTAAGCCCAATAAGGTGTCACATGAAGGCCCAAGATGTCAAGGAATTGATCATGTGGCTATATGAATTTTCTAAGAAGTTTCTTTTATAAAGCCAAAGGGACTAAGGTAGAAATAGTGAAAGTATAGGGACTAAATTACAAATTGTAAAAAGATCAAGGGACTTAACTGGAGGTTTAAAATTTTAGAGACTAAGCTGGAGTTTTAAAATTGGCAGAAAGGGATTAAAGTAAAATTTGGTAAATTCAGGGACTAAAGTGCAAAAAATCAGGGAGATTTAGGATGCCTTGGAAAGAAAATACTTTGGGATATGTGCCAAATATTAAGTTAAACCCACTTTAAGCCCAATAAGGTGTCACATGAAGGCCCAAGATGTCAAGGAATTGATCATGTTGCTATATGAATTTTCTAAGATCTTTTTTTATAAAGCGAAAGGGACTAAACTACAAATAGTGAAAGTCTAGGGACTAAATGGCAAATCGTGAAAAGATCTAGAGATTTAATTGGAGTTTCAAAATTTTATGGACTAAACTAGAGTTTTCAAATTTTAAAAAAAGGATGAAAGTGAAATTTGGTAAATTCAGGGACTAAACTGCAATTTTTCCAAATACAGGGGCCAAAGTGTAATTATAGAAAGTTGAGCTAGAAAAATTAAAAATTGGGAAAGAATATTTCAGCCCCAAGTTTTACTAGTAAATCGAAGACAAAATTTGAGACACGAATATCTCTCAGAACTCTAATTTAATGTCCCAATAAATAGATATTAATTTCTAAAGTTTGGAAATTAGTAAAGTATCTTCTAGTTGTTAAAATCGGATAAAATTTTAAAGAAAATTCTTATAATTAATATAAGCATTTATAAAGCTGGCTGATGTCAGAAAGGAGTCATGTAGAATTAATTATGAAATTTAACGTTAAATCATTGATAAACAGTTTGAAGAAAACTTAGAAAATTTGTATCAAGACTTCTAGGCCTTAGAAAATTGAGACCTTGTAAAAAAATCATTTTATAGTAGATTAATTTGTAAAAATGTCATAACACTTAAAGGAATTTTATAGAATTTATCTAAAAGTTCACGGTAATTTAGGATACCCTGTAAAGAAAATACATTGGGATGTGTGCCACATATTAAGTTAGACCTAATTTAAGCCCAATAAGGTGTCACATGAAGGCCCAAGATGTCAAGGAATTGATCATGTGGCTATATGAATTTTCTAAGAAGTTTCTTTTATAAAGCCAAAGGGACTAAGGTAGAAATAGTGAAAGTATAGGGACTAAATTACAAATTGTAAAAAGATCAAGGGACTTAACTGGAGGTTTAAAATTTTAGAGACTAAGCTGGAGTTTTAAAATTGGCAGAAAGGGATTAAAGTAAAATTTGGTAAATTCAGGGACTAAAGTGCAAAAAATCAGGGAGATTTAGGATGCCTTGGAAAGAAAATACTTTGGGATATGTGCCAAATATTAAGTTAAACCCACTTTAAGCCCAATAAGGTGTCACATGAAGGCCCAAGATGTCAAGGAATTGATCATGTGATCATGTTGCTATATGAATTTTCTAAGATCTTTTTTTATAAAGCGAAAGGGACTAAACTACAAATAGTGAAAGTCTAGGGACTAAATGGCAAATCGTGAAAAGATCTAGAGATTTAATTGGAGTTTCAAAATTTTATGGACTAAACTAGAGTTTTCAAATTTTAAAAAAAGGATGAAAGTGAAATTTGGTAAATTCAGGGACTAAACTGCAATTTTGCCAAATACAGGGGCCAAAGTGTAATTATAGAAAGTTGAGCTAGAAAAATTAAAAATTGGGAAAGAATATTTCAGCCCCAAGTTTTACTAGTAAATCGAAGACAAAATTTGAGACACGAATATCTCTCAGAACTCTAATTTAATGTCCCAATAAATAGATATTAATTTCTAAAGTTTGGAAATTAGTAAAGTATCTTCTAGTTGTTAAAATCGGATAAAATTTTAAAGAAAATTCTTATAATTAATATAAGCATTTATAAAGCTGGCTGATGTCAGAAAGGAGTCATGTAGAATTAATTATGAAATTTAACGTTAAATCATTGATAAACAGTTTGAAGAAAACTTAGAAAATTTGTATCAAGACTTCTAGGCCTTAGAAAATTGAGACCTTGTAAAAAAATCATTTTATAGTAGATTAATTTGTAAAAATGTCATAACACTTAAAGGAATTTTATAGAATTTATCTAAAAGTTCACGGTAATTTAGGATACCCTGTAAAGAAAATACATTGGGATGTGTGCCACATATTAAGTTAGACCTAATTTAAGCCCAATAAGGTGTCACATGAAGGCCCAAGATGTCAAGGAATTGATCATGTGGCTATATGAATTTTCTAAGAAGTTTCTTTTATAAAGCCAAAGGGACTAAGGTAGAAATAGTGAAAGTATAGGGACTAAATTACAAATTGTAAAAAGATCAAGGGACTTAACTGGAGGTTTAAAATTTTAGAGACTAAGCTGGAGTTTTAAAATTGGCAGAAAGGGATTAAAGTAAAATTTGGTAAATTCAGGGGCTAAAGTGCAAAAAATCAGGGAGATTTAGGATGCCTTGGAAAGAAAATACTTTGGGATATGTGCCAAATATTAAGTTAAACCCACTTTAAGCCCAATAAGGTGTCACATGAAGGCCCAAGATGTCAAGGAATTGATCATGTTGCTATATGAATTTTCTAAGATCTTTTTTTATAAAGCGAAAGGGACTAAACTACAAATAGTGAAAGTCTAGGGACTAAATGGCAAATCGTGAAAAGATCTAGAGATTTAATTGGAGTTTCAAAATTTTATGGACTAAACTAGAGTTTTCAAATTTTAAAAAAAGGATGAAAGTGAAATTTGGTAAATTCAGGGACTAAACTATAATTTTGCCAAATACAGGGGCCAAAGTGTAATTATAGAAAGTTGAGCTAGAAAAATTAAAAATTGGGAAAGAATATTTCAGCCCCAAGTTTTACTAGTAAATCGAAGACAAAATTTGAGACACGAATATCTCTCAGAACTCTAATTTAATGTCCCAATAAATAGATATTAATTTCTAAAGTTTGGAAATTAGTAAAGTATCTTCTAGTTGTTAAAATCGGATAAAATTTTAAAGAAAATTCTTATAATTAATATAAGCATTTATAAAGCTGGCTGATGTCAAAAAGGAGTCATGTAGAATTAATTATGAAATTTAACGTTAAATCATTGATAAATAGTTTGAAGAAAACTTAGAAAATTTGTATCAAGACTTTTAGGTCTTAGAAAATTGAGACCTTGTAAAAAAATCATTTTATAGTACATTAATTTCTAAAAATGTCATAACACTGAAAGGAATTTTATAGGATACCCTGTAAAGAAAATACATTGGGATGTGTGCCACATATTAAGTTAGACCTAATTTAAGCCCAATAAGGTGTCACATGAAGGCCCAAGATGTCAAGGAATTGATCATGTGGCTATATGAATTTTCTAAGAAGTTTCTTTTATAAAGCCCAAGGGACTAAGGTAGAAATAGTGAAAGTATAGGGACTAAATTACAAATTGTAAAAAGATCAAGGGACTTAACTGGAGGTTTAAAATTTTAGAGACTAAGCTGGAGTTTTAAAATTGGCAGAAAGGGATTAAAGTAAAATTTGGTAAATTCAGGGACTAAAGTGCAATTTTGTCTCACACAGGGACCAAAGTGTAATTGTAGAAATTTGAGCTAAAAAAAATTAAAATTGCTAAAGAATATTTCAGTCCCATATTTTACCAGTGAATAGAAAGCAAAATTTGAGCGACGAATATATATCAAGGTTCTAATTCAATGTCCAAATAAATTGATATTAATTTCTAAAGTGTTGAAATTAGTAAAGTATCTTCTAGATCTTAGAATCAATGGAATTTTATGGGAAATTCTTCTAATTAATATAAGAATTAATAGAACCGATTGATGTCAAAAAGGAGTTATGTCGAATTAATTATGAATTTTAAGGTTAAATCATTGATAAATAATTGAAAGAAATATTATAAAACTTTTATCAGGACTTTTGGGACTTAAAAAAAAATTATGAGGTTTTGTAAGAAAATCATTTTATAGTAGAATGAGTTTGTCAAAATGTCGTAACACTCAAAGGAATTGTATAAAATTTATCTAAAAAATCAGGGAGATTTAGGATGCCTTGGAAAGAAAATACTTTGGGATATGTGCCAAATATTAAGTTAAACCCACTTTAAGCCCAATAAGGTGTCACATGAAGGCCCAAGATGTCAAGGAATTGATCATGTTGCTATATGAATTTTCTAAGATCTTTTTTTATAAAGCGAAAGGGACTAAACTACAAATAGTGAAAGTCTAGGGACTAAATGGCAAATCGTGAAAAGATCTAGAGATTTAATTGGAGTTTCAAAATTTTATGGACTAAACTAGAGTTTTCAAATTTTAAAAAAAGGATGAAAGTGAAATTTGGGAAATTCAGGGACTAAACTGCAATTTTGCCAAATACAGGGGCCAAAGTGTAATTATAGAAAGTTGAGCTAGAAAAATTAAAAACTGGGAAAGAATGTTTCAGCCCCAAGTTTTACTAGTAAATCGAAGACAAAATTTGAGACACGAATATCTCTCAGAACTCTAATTTAATGTCGTAATAAATAGATATTAATTTCTAAAGTTTGGAAATTAGTAAAGTATCTTCTAGTTGTTAAAATCGGATAAAATTTTAAAGAAAATTCTTATAATTAATATAAGCATTTATAAAGCTGGCTGATGTCAGAAAGGAGTCATGTAGAATTAATTATGAAATTTAACGTTAAATCATTGATAAACAGTTTGAAGAAAACTTAGAAAATTTGTATCAAGACTTCTAGGCCTTAGAAAATTGAGACCTTGTAAAAAAATCATTTTATAGTAGATTAATTTGTAAAAATGTCATAACACTTAAAGGAATTTTATAGAATTTATCTAAAAGTTCACGGTAATTTAGGATACCCTGTAAAGAAAATACATTGGGATGTGTGCCACATATTAAGTTAGACCTAATTTAAGCCCAATAAGGTGTCACATGAAGGCCCAAGATGTCAAGGAATTGATCATGTGGCTATATGAATTTTCTAAGAAGTGTCTTCTATAAAGCCAAAGGGACTAAGGTAGAAATAGTGAAAGTATAGGGACTAAATTACAAACTGTGAAAAGATCGAGGGACTTAACCGGAGGTTTAAAATTTTAGAGACTAAGCTGGAGTTTTAAAATTGGCAGAAAGGGATTAAAGTAAAATTTGGTAAATTCAGGGACTAAAGTGCAATTTTGTCTCACACAGGGACCAAAGTGTAATTGTAGAAATTTGAGTTGAAAAAAAATTAAAATTGCTAAAGAATATTTCAGTCCCATATTTTACCAGTGAATAGAAAGCAAAATTTGAGCGGCGAATATATATCAAGATTCTAGTTCAATGTCCCAATAAATTGATATTAATTTCTAAAGTGTTGAAATTAGTAAAGTATCTTCTAGAGATTAGAATCATATGAAATTTTAAAAAAAATCTTATTATTAATATAAGAATTTATAAAACTAACTGATTTCAAAAAGGAGTCATGTAGAATTAATTATGAAATTTAAGGTTAAATCATTGATAAATAGTTTAAATAAAACTTATAAAATTTTTATCACGACTTTTGAGTCTTAGAAAATTGATATTTTGCAAAAGAAATCATTTTATAGTAGAATAAATTTCAAAAAATGTAATAACCCTTATGTTGGAAATTGTGCCCTAGGGGACTATCATTGTCTTATGAACATTATTGATTGATGAATTTATTAATTGTGTTATCATATTATTTGCATGTTTACTATGATGACCATCCTTGGATAATTCATGATCTTATCCTAAATGTCCCTGGTAAATCATCTCTGCCAGAGCACAGATGAAATAAGACCAGTATGACTTTGAAGATATGTAGAGATATAAATCAGAGTCATAGCACATGTAATAGTATAAGGTGTTGGACCTACCCGCTATGAGAGAACTGCATGGGTAACGTCATAAGCTTCTCTCATATACAAACCATGTCAATATGCCCTTTGACCTAAGATCATCATGGATTCCTACATGACAAACGCTCAGCTTTGACCTAGTCAAAAGTCACTTTTGACCGAGTGATCATAAAGACTATGTTCGGGCTTAGTGGTTTTTCATGCGGAGGAATGTGAATGGTCAAGATGGAATTTGTCCCTCACATTCGTAGAGAGATATTACTGGGCCCCTCGATGAGTGAGTCTGAGAAATGTATGGCTATACTGTAATGGAAAGGTGGTTCCATTTCTACAGTCAGACTACTCAAGGATCAAGAAAGTAACGGTCAGGAATAGGAGGATGACATTATCCATGCCTCAACCATGACCAAAATATCGCGTGACAAAAGGGACATGATATGGTTGTATAAAAGGTTACATCGTTTAATGATCCTCATATAATTTTGGTAGTCGTTATGTCTTGCTAGAGACTGCTTGCGACTTGTGGGACAGTATAGCAAATGGCACACTACCAACTTCATATGGGCCTACAGGGTCGCACACAAAATAGCCCAACATGAGCTATGTTGTCCAGATTCATTGAATCTAAGACATGTCCAGATTCAATGAATGATTCAGGGTGGATGTATATATTTATTTATATTTATATTCGTATATATATATATATTATATATAAGAGATATATGAGATTTAATTTATAAGGATAAACTAAATCTCTATCACATTTGAATTTGAAATTCAAATTGATAGGATATCTCATATAAGAGATAATTATAAGATTTAATTTATAAGGATAAATTAAATCCCTATCACATTTCAAATTGAAATTCAAATTGATAGGATATCTCAAATTTGATTTATGAGAATAAATCAAATATAGTTCAGTCTCATCTTTATTTAAAGTTAAATAAATAGGTAATTAAATCTATGGGACGAATTTAATATTATTTATCTAATTAGTTTCTTATAAAATTATACAATATATGATATTGTATTAATTTCGGAATTAATATAAGATTAACTCCAAAATCCAATTTGGTAGAGAGAAAAACGCATAGTATCCTATATATCTGATTTTAGGAGCTACATTTTAGTGACACACATAGAACACAGAAAGGCCAAAGGGGAATCTGTAAAAGGTTTGCAGATAAGAAACTGCCGAAATAGAGACGGAGAGGACGAATTCTTGAGAAAGCCCTATAGGGACAAGAGATGCTAGCACGTCGTTCGTGGTTAGAACGCTGTTCGTGTGGATACCAGTAGAGGAAGATGACCTGAGTCGTCGACTTCTTGTGATCGGAAAGGGAGCACGAGCCGCGGAGAGAAGCTGTGAACGTCGTGATCAGAAGCTGTGGAAGTCACTGAGGAACACTAAGGGTAATTCGTCCCACTTTACTTAAACACATACGGTAGATCCTAGCAAGGAATGGAAAAACTTTTAAATTAATTTTCGCTACGTGTCTTCCAATTCCTTACACCTTAAAGGAATTTTATAGAATTTATCTCAAAAATTAGGGTAATTTAGGATACCTTATAAAGAAAATGCCTTAGGATATGTGCCAAATATTAAGTTTGACCTAATTTATACCTAATAAGGTGTCACATGAAGGCCCAAGATGTCAAGGAATTGATCATGTGGATATATGAATTTTCTAATATATTTTATAATTTTTTAAAAAGATAAATCAAGAAAATCCAAGATTATACCACCAAGTGGTGCCAAGACAAGGAATTAATTATGAAAATTGAATTAATTATGATTAGAGTTAAAGTTAATTAATTCAAGAAGTAACCAATAGGAAGCAAGATTAAGGACGTGAAATAATTAGGAAAATAAGGGATAATCTTTTCCTATGATACAAAAGTTTTCTCTATGTAAACCCTTACCTTTGATGCCAAAATAAAGCCCATTTGGCTTGGGGAAGTTCTTGAAAATTTGGGACTCAACTAAGGCAATTCAAGAAGGAAAATCAAGGTACTATAATCCAAGAAAGATAAGGCATAAAGGCTTTGTTTTGTGGACTCAACAAGGCAGCCACTTAGCAAGGAAAGGGACAACAAAAAGAGTAAAAGAAAGTAAAGCAATAAGCAAGGCTTCTTAAGATGGAGGAGATAAAGATGCATGAAGAAAAGTTAAGAATTATTTACCATAATTAATATGTGATTGATGGATGTTATGTATATGTATGTAAAGTTGGTTACTGGAATTTGTCTCTATGAACAGTAACTCATGATGAGGCAGTGACATTTGAGTTGTAATTAAAAATAGTAAATGATAGAATAAATTTATGATATTTTATCAGTGTTTAGTTAACATGTTAAGCTTTGTTTTAACACTAAGAATGTCTTATTTCAATATATGTACAAAGAGAACAAAATTTTCAAAGTTTGGGACTAGAAACTATTTCCAGAATTTTTGACCAAATGAATAGTGATATTTGACATTAATATTGTAATGATTGACTGAGAATTTGGTCTAAGTAATATTTTCCCCGTAAAATTCTATGTGTTAGCTTCACATAGCCTTTTGAACTACTTCATTTTGATTTTTATAGAATTAATTATGATCTTTTTAATTTTATTGTCAAATCTGGGAATACCAAATGAACAATAACCGTAGTCTTGAAAATTCCAAATTTAGTAAAATAACTTCAATGGTTGTTTAAGTAATTCTAAATGCTACCGAATGGTCCTTAAGATGTATGAAAGTAAGTTGTTACATTTTTTATTAGAGCTAAGTTTCTGGCATCATATATGACAGTTCCCAGACCTTATACCTAAGTAGTTAACATTATGTTAAGGTTAGAATACTTATTGAAAAAGTTAGGTTTACAAAGGTAGAAGTTTGAATCTTAACTGAACCAAGAAGATCCTTTTCACTAGATGATTGGTTCACTGTTTAGAGTGCGATTCAGATAAGGAGTGTTAGAAAGAGAATGCTTTAGGAAGAATATGTTCAAGACAAGAAAAATTGAGATAGGGATACCCAGATAAGCATAGCACATTGTACCCTGAACCTTACACCTCTAAGAGATAGTCATGAAGGACAATTATAATAGACTAGTCTTAGTCAGCCAGTACCTACAAGATCTCATGTTTCTTAACACGATATAGCTAGACTAAGTGGGACAATGTATGAGGAGTAGATCCCTCTACTGATAGAGACATGAGTTAACCAATCTAAGGTCAAAGGAGCCAAGCTACAAGAGTTAGCTTAAGGTATCGCTAGGGGAACGAAACATAATCGTTATGTGGACCTACATTTCTTAGAAATAGAGATCAAATGATACAGTAATGATGATAATAAAAGAACTAACCTCACTGAAGTTTATTAGCAAGAGGTTTAGTATAATGTGCACGTAAGCCAGATAGTAAGAAGTAATAGGACACAGAAGACCGGCTTAAGAAGGTGTTTAGAATTATATACTCTGTAGGATAATCTGTAGTTGATCTACACTATGAAGGACTTCGTTAGGCTAGTCTTTCCTAAACAGAAGGTTCAAAAGTATGAGACTGAGGGTTGCCTATAGACGAGGTGTTAAATAGACAGAGTGCTAATGTTCCCAAAATAGAGGAACTCTATCATGAAAGAACCAGTAGACCTACTATAGAGCACTCCATATAGTAGGAACAATATTAGTAGATGATATATGAGATCCTAGTAACTCAGGTTCAGGAACAAGAAAGACATATTACAAATCAGAGAAAGATGTCAAGAGACAATAACAAATATATAAGTTATCCCATAAACAGAGAATAACTCACTCCCTTAGGAAGTTTTTCTTGAGACTTTTTATGAGAAGTATTCTCCTCAGTCAAATAGAGATGATCATGAGACTAAGTTAAAGTGTTAAAGTAGGGGAAGAAGAACCCTTTGATGGATACTTAGCTAAATTCATCCATATTAATAGTAAGATTGAATGATTGAGAAGTTAGCTCATATATTGAATTCCACGCTGTAAGAAAGAATTCTTCCTAGGTAGTTATAGAGGTTCAATAGAGAAGTAAATGCATGCAAGATTACATAAAGAAGCCTGCAAAGCCCATAAAAGAAAACCTTAAGAGATGAATCCTCTCATTATTTTTGATAAGGATGATTCTAGAGGACCTTTAGTTCTTATAAGAGATTATAAGAAGGAAGAAAAGTGAGAATGTGATCAGAAGATTTAGAATAGAAAAGTATATGCTAGAAATATGAACATACAATTAGAGCCTAACAAATATGAGATATGTGATAGAGATCATGAAGATAGGTTTTGATTGGCAGGTCAAAGAAGTTGCTACATGGAATATTTGCATAATATAATAAGTGAAAGATCTTAGATGTAGAGGAAGAATTTCTCCATGACCAGAGAAGAGCCAAGGAAGTTGCCTGAGATGATTCTAGATTGAATGATTCATGTGATATGTGATTCATGTGCTAGTCAGTCATTTGTAATAATGACTATATAGGATAACTTGGTCTTCTTGTTAGTACTCTACCATTATTCACATTGGCTTAAGAGTGGTAGATTGATGCATGTTTAAAAGGCAATGTCTGTAGAGCTTCCTTAAACCTAATATGTTTACTTATGCTTACTAGAGAAAGTCTTGATAAGGCACAAACAGAACTTAACAGGATTATTGGTTGGCTAGAGAGTTGATAAGGCCCAACCAAATGGTACTGGTATATGGAAACATTCTTGGGAAATTATCAATAGTGATTACCAACTGTGTGGAGATCACTTAGTATTATGATTAAAAGTTTCGTAGAGATGAGGTTATAGTATAATATATTCACAATGGATTCCAAATTATTATAATAGCTCCTAATATGGCTAGCAAAGATATTATTCCAGGGCTACAGTAGATCTTGAAGAGGATGACAATAAGTCATAGTAGATCCAAGGATTAGGTGAACTTCTCAAGTTGGGTAACTAATACAGATAAGTACCCATGATTGTGTTCTAATAACTTTATCAATGATTAGGATGAGTCAAATTCTCTTCCAATTAACAAAAGTAGAAAAAGACCAGTTAGAACAATAAGTTTTGAACAAGAAGCAATTAGACTAGTTCAGATATGAGAAAAACCCCATGTTATATGAAAGTAGACTGAGTTTGGACAGATAAATCCCCATAAGACTATGAATCAGGCTATAAATGAGGTTATATATGAGAATGGAAATGAGAAATAGGACAGTAATAGAAAAGTACCAAGAATATTAGGCAGCCTCAGCCAGTGAGACAGTCAATACAATATGATTGGGATTACTCAATCACTTCTACAAGTTTGTGAATACAGTATAATATAAAGAACAGATATATCCGAGAATGTTTGATTAAGGTTTGAGTTAAATTTTGAGGACGAAATTTATTTTAAACCGGTAGAAATGTAACACCTAAAATTTTCCCTTTATGTATAGACTGATAGAGGAAAGAGGTTAAGTAGGCATTATGATGATAATCATAAGAAAAGATAATGGTTAGATAAGTTTAAGTCAAAGAAAGAGAGGAAGTATAAAATTATAAAGCCAACGAGACTAAATTACAAATAGTGAAAGTTCAGGGACTAAACTGTAAATAGTGAAAGTCTATGGGACTAAATTGTAAATCGTGAAAGTTCAAGGGACTTAAATGGAGTTTCGAAATCTAAAGGACTAAACTGGAGTTTCAAATTTGGTAAAAAGGGATTAAAATGAAATTTAGAAAATTTAGGGACTAAAGTGCAATTTTATCAAATACAGGGGTAAAAGTGTAATTATAAAAAGTTGAGTCAGAAAAACTCAAAATTTCCCCAAAAATTTTAGTACCAAATCTTACTAGTAAATAAAATACAAAATTTGGGTCAGGTATATCTCTCATAATTCTAATTTAAGGTCCCGCTAAATTGAAATTAATTTTTGAGGTCTAAAAATTAGTACAATACTTCTATACCTCAGAATTAGAAGAAATTCTTATAATTAATATAATAATTTCTAAAATTAATATAAGTAAAAAAGGAGTCGTGCAGAATTAATTATGAAATTTAAAGTGAAATCAGACACTGATAAATGGTTTAAAGAAAACTTATAGAATGTTTATTAGGACTTATAGGTCTCAAAATATTATGAGACTTTGCATGAAATTCATTTTATAGTAGAATGAATTTCTAAAAATGTCATAACTCTTAAATTTTTTTATAAAAGTTATCTAAAAAATTAGGTGATTTATGATACCTGGTAAAGGAAATACCTCGGGATGTATGCCAAATATTATGTTGGACCCAATTTACACCCAATAAGGTGTCACATGAAGGCCCAAGAAGTCAAAAAATTTATTGTGTGGCTAAATGAATTTTCTATGATATTTTATAAATTTTTTAAAAAATAAAGAAGTCAAGAAAATCCATGATTATGCAAGGTGGCTTAGGAGGTGTCTTGTGGGACTCACACATCCACCAAGTGGTGCCAAGGTAAGGAAGAAATGATTATACCATGTGCTTCTTTATATTAAGATAATATAAGAATTGGATTAATTATGATTAGGGTTAATTAATTCAAGAACCAACCAATAGGAAGTAAGCTTATGGAGGTGAAATAATTAGGAAAAGAAGGGATAATCTTGTCCCAAGATGCCAAAGTTTTCTCTAGATAAAGCCTTCCATTTGACGTAAAAATAATTCCCATTTGGCTTGGGGAAAGTTCTTGAAACTTTTGGACTCAACTAATGCAATTCAAGATGGAAAATCAAGGTACTATGATCCAAGAAAGCTAACTCTTAAAAGGCTTTGTTTTGTGGACTCAAGAATGCAGCCACTTAGTGTCATATCTTAGGCCTAAAAGCCTAGTATGTAGCCTGAATTAGGTAGGCTACCTGGCCCCTTTGAGCAGAAGTCTTAAAAATATATAGATAATGTTTAAGGACTAAACTGCAAATAATGAAAGTTAAGGGACTAAATTATAAATAGTGAAAGTTCTTGTGGGCATATATATATATATATATAAATTAGAGACTATAGAAGAGTCTCCTAAGAAAAGAAAGAGAAATGAGGTTGGTTAGAGGCCTAAGGTTGAGCTAAAGATCTCAAAGAGATAATTTATGATTTTAAAGCTCAAGTAAAGGTAAAATCATAATTTTAGAAAAGTCCCAAGAGCATAATGGTTAATTTTAAAAAATGAAAGGGACTAAAGTGAAAACCCTAAAAGTTCCATGGTGCAAAATGGAAGTAGACACAAGTTATGGGACATTAAGTGTAATTATGAAAAGTTAAGGACTAAAGTGTGATTTTCAAGGGTTTAGGAGCAAAATGATAATTATGGAAAGTTGAGCTAGAAAAGACCCAAAATTGATCAGAAATATTTTGGTCCCAAATTTTTCTAGTAAATAGAGAATAAAGTTGAGCCAGGTATATCTCTCATAATTTTAATTTAAGGTCCCAATAAATTGATATTAATCTTTGAAGTCTACAGATGAGTACAGTTTCTTCAGGACCTCATAATCAGATGAAATTTTATAGTAAATTCTTATATTTAATATAAGAATTTATAAAACTAATAAAAGTCAAAAAGGAATCCTGTAGAATTAATTAGACAATTTAAGGTAAAAAGAAAACTGATAAAGGATTAAAATAAATCGTATGAATTTTTAAAAAGAACTTTGAGTATAAAACTATTATCAAACTTTACAAAAAAAATATTTTATATTCGAATGAATTTTTAAAAATTTTAGAATCATTAAAAGAGCTCTATAGAATTTATCTTAAAAATTAGGGTAATTTAAGGATATTGGTATAGGGAATTACTTGGGATTTATGCTCCTAATTTAGGCCAAAAGTAGCATCAAGTAAGAGCCCAAGATGTCAATGAATTTATCATGTGGATAAATGACTTTTTTAGTATATTTTATGAATTTTTAAAGAAAGAAATCAAGAAAAATTAATACATAATGCAAGGTGGCATACGAGGTGTCCTTGGTGGGACCCACACCATGTGTAAAAATGCCACTTGGAAGCCAAACAAGAAAGGAAGAGTTTTGGCCCATGTGGAATTATATTAAAATAATGTAAGAATTAAGTTAAGTATGATTAAAGTATAATTACTCAAAGAATCAACCAATGAGAGTAGAGTTTAAGTCGTTATAATAATTAGTTAAAGGAGGGGTAAAATGGTCCTAAGAGTCTAAGATCCTTGAAATTTCACTATAAATACCCCTTCATCCTTCACAATTTTGTGCACCTAAAGGACCCTTGGGGAAACCATGCCAAAATGAAGAGAGAACTCAAAATAAAATCAAGAGAAGCCACCCAAGCAAGTATCTCAGGTAAGTAATCCTTCCTAGTTTTTTTGTAAGTGTTTTGGAATAATGAAACTTAGGTTTTAAAATCATGCAATTCACACTTAGACAAGCTAGATTGAATGGTTGGTTATAGAACTAAATTGTGTTCTTGATAATCTAATGCTTCCATTTAATTTAAATGATGATTTTGTGTAGGATTGGAAAGGATTGGAACCTTATAAGCATTGAAATTATAGAAGTGTAGTTTTGAAACCCTTTACATTACTGTTCATACACATGAAAAGTTATTGAAATTTCATGATTTTGATGCTTGCAATAGTTTTAAAATGAAAAATTGTGTGGAATAAAGTAGAGAAACATGTATTAGCAGCATTAGAATCAAAATGAGAATTTTTGAGAATAAAGAGGGTATATTTCAGTTATGTCCAGATTAAGTGAAGCAGCTGGAGTTTTGAAATTCTAAGTTTGTAAATGGATTCAAAAGGTAAAATTGTGTAGGGTAAAGTCAAGACATCAATTAATTCAAAGGCCAAACCAATTAATAAAAATTAGAGAAAGATAGAGACTTAGTGGGTTAAGGATTAGTGAGTAGATTATGTTGCCTTAGAAATAGATTGTAATAAGTATGATATTATGCTTTATTAGGCCTTGATTTAGAGGACCACAAACCAAGGATCATGATGGAAGGAAAAGAGTACGGAAAAGAAAGAGGTCAAGAGAAATGATAAGAAAAGAGAGCTATTCCAAGGTGAACTTGCCTACTTGTATGATTACGTTACTTGGATGTTTTATGTGATGTTTACTTACTTTGATTATGTGAAGCATGTATGATTAAGTGATGCTCTATTTATTTTTATGCTATGTTCATATGTTATAATTAAGAGACATGGAAGCATGTAAGATATCATTATGCAAGCATGATCATTAAATGCACACATATTAACATCAAGCATGTAGTTGCATATATTGTATAATTTCCATTTGCTACTAAGATTTTCACCAAAATCTCACCCACTCCATGTCACCACATAGGAGGGATTTCACATAAGGAGGAAGATGAAGAGGCATGAAGAAGAGATAGGAATTAGTTGCATATGTATGTAAATATAGTTGATGAAATTTGTCACTATGAACAATAACTCGTGAGAAGCAGTGACATATGAGATGTAATTAAAAATAGTAAATGTTAGAATAAAAGTATGAAATTTTACCAAAATTTATTTAACATGTCAAGCTTCGTTTTATCACCAAGAATGCCTTATTTTGATGTCAATACAAAGAGAATGAATTTTTCAAAGTTAGCGACCAAAAACTGTTTTGCAGAATTTTTGACCAAATAAACAATAATTTTTGACGATTAAACTGATCTAATTGGCTGAGCATTTTGTCTGAGACTTATTTTTCCTTTGATTTTCAATATGTTAGCTTCGAGTATCCTTTTGAACTACTTTATTTCATTTTTTCTAGAATTAATTATGATTTTTTGAAGTTCGTCATTTAATCTAGAATTACAATATGAACAGTACACGTGAAGCTTAGAAATTCTAGAATTTGTAGTTGAACTTCAATGGATGTTTAAGTGGTTCTAAGTACTATCGAATGGTCCCTAAGACATACAAAAGTAATGTGTTACACTTAGCAAGGAAAGGGACAAGGAAAAGAGTAAAAGAAAGTAAATTAATACGTAAGGCTTCTTAAGATGGAGGAGATAAAGATGCATGAAGAAAAGTTAAGAATTATTTAGCATGAATTATATGTGATTGATGGATGTTATGTATATGTATGTAAAATTGGTTGCTACAATTTGTTACTATGAATAGTAACTCATGATTAGGCAGTGACATTTGAGTTATAATTAAAAATAGTAAATGATGGAATAAATGTATAAGATTTTACTAGCATTTAGTTAACATATTAAGCTTCATTTTGACATTGAGAATGCCTTATTCCAACATCAGTATAAAGAGAACAAAATTTTCAAAGTTTGGTACTAGAAACTATTGCCATAATTTTTGACCAAATGAACAGTGATCTTTGATGCTAGTACTATAATGATTGGTTGAGAATTTGGTCTAAGTAATATTTTTTCCTTAAAATTCTGTGTTAACTTCATGAAGACTTTTGAACTACTTCATTTTGATTTTTATAAAATTAATTATGATTTTTTTGAAGTTTATCACCAAATATGGAAATACCAACTGAACATTAACCATAGTCTTGAAAATTCCAGATTTAGTAAATGAACATCAATTGTTGTTTAAGTGGTTCTAAATGGTAACAAATGGTCCCTAAGATGTACGAAAGTAAGGTGTTACATTTTGATGTTTGTAGAATTAATTATGAAGTTTCAAAGTTGGGTCTATAATATAGAAATGACCATATGAACATTACCCAAAAAGGAAGTTTTTGAAATTCACTTCTAGTTTATAAGTGTTTCAATTATCTTTCGATTGCAAATATATGAAGGGATCAATTAAATGTGTGACATTTTGGTAATTGAGCCAAGATTCTAGTACAAATTTTGGCATAGGATAAGTTTGCCTTAATTAATGTCTTGCTTGGTTTATGTATTGCTTTGATTGGTAAATTTTCAAAGTTGCCTATAGGATAAATGGTCAAAGGGAAGTTGACCTTTAGGTTAAATATTTGCAAGGAAAACCAAATAGACCCTATTGCTAGATCATATAGTACTATGAACAAGGGGGATGAGATTCCCAATGTAGGTGAGGACTAGGATCCAATAAAGTAGATACCCCCAATTATGATACTCCTAGGTACTCCTCTGTAGGATCTAATCTATTAGATAAGGAATGGG
Organism: Leucaena leucocephala; assembly: GCA_037074615.1. Lineage (NCBI taxonomy): Eukaryota > Viridiplantae > Streptophyta > Magnoliopsida > Fabales > Fabaceae > Leucaena > Leucaena leucocephala. The sequence continues at coordinate 7,496,798 of CM073527.1, forward strand.
AATAGGTCATTAGTACCCCTTGGGAGTTATATGGTGGACCCCTATGACCTGAAGTAGAAGTAGAGGCAGGCCCTAGTGAGGCTTAACCAGTTCTTGGTGAGGTTGGACCTAGCTAGAAAACCCCAATATCCTTTAGTAAGCCCTACCTCGATGTGTACGTTATGTCTAACCTTTATAATCTTTCTAATTAGGAAAAAGTATTGTACGTATTAGCAGTTATAAGCAGAGATGGACTGGTATGCATGATATATCTGATGGGATACAAATTACCAGGATATAATTATCAACATGGATTTCTTCCAGTAGGGCAGGATATTCTACAAGACTTATTATAGATGGTATTACAATGTAAAGGATCTATTTCTATAAGAGATAGTAGATGTCCTTCAATCTACTACTATATGGGGCCGTGAACATATGCGATTGAATTACCTGGCCGTTATAAGAGTAGAGAATGGGTGAGGAGTCTTGAGGGTTTTTTCATTATTCACTATATATGACTTCTATAGGATATGAAAAATGATAGCGAGATCCTTGACTGTAGCCTAAGCAACTTTTTGTATTAACTGCTTAATAATAGTATGTATGATATGTATAAAAGCTTTGTGTGACAATACATAAAACTTTGATGATATGTGTATATAGCTTATGATATTGTTTAATAAACATGAGTTTATATGATGATGCATGAGTCATGTTGTTTATTTTATATTCCCTCTCATAATTTAGATAATATAAAAATATGGTTTGAACACGATGAACTAAACAAAATGAGGAACCTTAGTAGACCCTACACAGTTGATCCTAGAACAATTGGATCAATAGCAAAAGATGATAGAAGAATTGAGGGTAACCAAGCTCACTAGGACTAGGAGAGGGATGTTGCCATAACAGTAGCTATTGATAATCTAAGACAATAGGAGACAGTAGAAGTAGTAAATATGGAACCAAAGTAGTGCAACCATTGGTGGAGCACTAAGACAAATAAAGCAACTGGTTGATTCCAATAGCATCTAGTAGAGGATGGCAAGATTCTATAAGCATAATCTACCAATATTTGAGGGGATGTTTGACATCCAAGTGGCAAAATACTAGATTAGCCGATTTCTTGCTTGTTCTCTTAACCTTATCTCTATTGTTTGAACCACCACAACCATCCAAGGTTTCTATAACTATATCTAATGACGTTTAATGAAGCAAGTTTAGATATAAAATTAACTAAAAATTATATAAATTTTATTAAATAATAGATATTTATATTATATGCATATAATGTGATAATCTTATGATAAATATTAAAATTAAAATCATGGAAATAAAAATAATTAATGTATTCTTTAAAAATATAAATACTAAAAACATTTAATTAGATATATTGAATATATATGTATATACATTATAATTGTGCCACCATATATATATAAATACTAAAAAATTGCCACCATATATTAAATTATAAGAATGTTAAGCTTGAAATAGATAAAGATGTATTTAGTAGATATAATTGAAAATGAGAGTTAATTAGATGGTTGGCAAAAATTTAAAAACAAAAAGAGAGAGAATTGATTAAATGAAGAATAGAGAAAAGGGCGTGGCAGAGAATTCATTAGATAAAAACTTTGGGATCTACGTATTTTTTCACATGTCTTCCCAATTCCCATAAAGTGGTTCCTCTCTCCCTCTCTATCTAGAAGAAAGAGAAAAGGTAAACACATAGACTCATCAACATGAAAGTACTGAAATTGTGTGTAGAAATTAGAATAAAGGGTAATATTGCCTTTTCTACTGCACTGTAGAAGAAAATGTATGTTTTTTAATAAGCCCCAAAAGTCCATTTCACCCATTAAGCTCATCTCTAGAACAATTGGGAATCCAAACATCACAAAACAACAAAAACTTACTTTGGGTTGTTGGAATTCAAGGTTGGGCTCCCAAACACAGCCTTAATTTTTAAAGGTTAAGGGGTTGATGTGTAACTAACTCAAAGTTTAAGAGACTTTATATATTTTAGCCTTAATTAATTCCATTATACTCCTCTGGTCCTTAACATATAATATATGCAACTAATTTGATTATATTAAGGATGTCAGTTAATACATGATTTTTCTAAAACACCATAACTATCTCTATCAATTCCCTCCCTTTCTCTTTTTTTTTTTTTTTGATTATTATGAAGAGAGTATTAATAGGGATAATTTAGGAAAAATTAGATAAATATAGGAAAGATGTCTTAAATTTATGACCAAAATCAACTTTCCAATTAAGTCCAATATTAAGGACTGGAGGAGTATATATGTATTTGGCTTCACCGTCTCTCTCATTATATTCTTAATTTGTGTTTAGATTCACTCAAAAACCATGGTTTTGTGTCCAAAATCATCGATTTAGATAAAATAATCCAAGCACCCCACATTTTCCACAATCATGTTTTACAAAAAAACCGATAAACTATCCAAAAATTAGTTTCTCACACAATCAAATTTTCACCAAAAATAGTAACACTAATTTTTATTCATAGTGTGTTTATATTAGATTATGGGTAGAATAGATTTTAGGTAAAATAGATTTTGAGTAGAATAGATTTTTATGAAAATATTATTTTTTAATCTAAACCATGGTTTTGGATAAAATAATCCACTCACTCCACATTTTGCCCAATCAATTTTTTGTTAGATTAGGTAGGTACACCTAAGAAAGGATGAATTTGGTGTTTTAAAATTTAACAGAAATTTTAAAAACTTAATGATAGTGATAATAAGAATATATAAAGAGCATAAGGATCAGAAAGATTTTCATTTAGGGATAGAAAAATTAACACAAGTGGTTTATACTAGTTCAGATTAATTCTCTTGTCCTACATCTAGTCCCTATAGGCCTTTTGAGATTTTCAACTCTCTCCAAGATTTGAATAGGCTCTTGGTGCCTCAGTACAACAATTGATTTACTCAATCACTCCCATTACTTCCTGTAAGGTGATAATCCTAACTTAAGAGAACCAATATCTTAAGTACACAGAATGAATTAAGATATATTATTCATAATCTCTTTGTTAAAGAGTATGTATGATGATAAATATTGAAGCTCAATAAATGTTGAGTTACATAATGAAGGAACATATAATGTAATAAATTTAGAAGTTGTTGATCAGTTCGTTAGTTTTTCTTTATCAATGTCAAGTTTTTAAATAGCATTTACTTCAGTTGGTAGCTATTAGACTCAGATTTGTAACCATTGGAGTAAAGGTGATGTTGGTTATTGGAGGGTAGATGAGAATTTAATGCTTTGTTAGAAATAGCAAGTTTATGTTGCCGCAACCTTTATCATTTTAAACTCAGCCTTTTGTGAACACACTCAGTTCAAAAGACTTATTAGTAATTAAAGTATTGAGTAAGTGTATAAAGCATTAATAATCAAGTCATTATCAAAGATAAAGGCCTTAAGTTCAAATGGCTTTCAGAAAAATATACTATGTCAATTGATTTATTATCATTAATTCGATCAATATTTCAATTAATTAAAGAAACAAAATTTAAAGCATCACATTAATCAGAATCTTCAACCATATATAATATCATTTGATAACATAAGTTTCTCAGTAGATATATAAAGAAGAATGATGAGAAACAAAGGTATATTTCATACTTGAAATAATCATATATAGCTCAAAGAGAGATTCACTTTGTTCCATTGTAATTAGAGAAAGATTTTTGAAATATATGGGGTAATTGAATAACTAATCGATTAATATAAATTAATTGAATACATAGTCAATTAATGTCTTTGGAAGAATTGAAACATAAATGTTTTCAACACAAAATAATGGAACAATTAATCCATTAATATAAATTATTAACTAATGAATTAATGAATTCATATTTGAATTTCACAAAATGATTCTCTACTAATTAATCGAACAGTTAATAGATTAATGAAAATTAATTAATTAACTAATTAATTAATAGAGTTATTTTTTGTTCAAAGGAAAATATGTTCTCAACAAATTAAATGAATAACTAATCAATTAATTATAATTAATCGAATACATAATCGGTTAATTAACTTATCTTTTCAATTCCAGAGAGAAATCTTATGATATTAATCGAGCACTTAATTAATTAATGATCACTCATTAATTGATTAACTAATCGATTAATTGACATTTATAGAAAATTGTCTTTATGTTAATCAAACAACCAATCGATTAATTGCTACTCTTTAATCAATTGATTAAGCACCATTAATCGGTTGACTGACATATTAACTCCTTTGGTTTTTCTTTTTAACATATTTTAAATGCAGAAACACTTTGAATTATTTTAAATCACTTTTGACATCATTCAAGCACAAAAATAACTTCATCATTGGATTTTCTTTTGACATCATCAAAATATTATTAAACATAGCATTCCCCTGTTTTGATAATGAGAAAACCAAGTGAGTTAAATCATTAAATATCAAACAACATGAATCAAAATAAAGATTGAATAACAAGATGAATCATATCATTAAAAGTTCATAGTTACAAAGTAAAAAAAAATAGACTTAAATAGACTTAAACAATTATGTCTCAATCAAGTGACTTCAGAGAAGGTTACTTCTTCTCTTCACTTCCACTATCCCCTTTTTGACATCATCAAAAGGGTTGGGGCCAGAGAGGAAGAAATAATCAAGGGAAGCTGGGGTAATGGAAGGCTAGATGGTGTGCAAATGGGAGGAAGGGGTATAGTAAGTGAATAGGTAATGGACACAGATACTAGGGACTTTGATACAAAAGTGGGTGCAGGGTAAGAAACTTCAAGAATATTCAAATCTTGTTGAGTATATGATGGTGGAGCTTGATCCCTGAGTTCCTCCTTTGAGAAAAAATGTCCTGATGTTGTTCAAATAAGCCAGTACAATTTTCTTCACATCAAACACTTCTTGGTAGATTGCCTCTTGTCACATCCTAATTTTTTCCTATTTGTATAAGACCGATAGAGGAAAGAGCTAAGTTAAGGATTGTGACGATGATTAGAAGAAATTATAATGATTAGATGAGTTTTAAGTTGAAGAAAAAATGCAAATTATAAAGTTATAAGCTTAAAGACGTGAACATCATTTTTATAAAAGTTTAATATAAAGAATTTAAGGGACCTAAATGGAGTTTTGTGAATTCAGAAGTTAAATTAGAATTTTAAAATATCTAGAAAGGGACTAAAATAACATTACAAAAAAGTATAGTAAGGGACTAAAATAGAATTTGACAACTTCAGTGACTAAAGTGTAATTTATCAAATTCAAAGGGCAAAAACATAATTATGAGAAAGTTGAGCTGAAAAGACCAAAACTGCTCAAAAATGTTACAGTCCCAAATTTTACTAGTAAATAGAGAATGGTAAATTGGCTAGACATACTTTTTAGAATTTTAATTTGAGGTCCCAAAAAATTTATATTAATATGTAAAGTCAAGAATCTGTTACAAGATCTTCTTGACCTCATATGAAATTTTAAAGCTTCACGGGTACTATTTATATGGTAATTCTAGATTAAGCAAATCATAATTAATTTTAGAAAAATTGAAATGAAGTATTTCAAAATGATACTCGAAGCTAACATATTAAACTTTAAGGAAAAAATATGTCTAAGACCAAATACTTAGTCAATTAGTACAGTTTAATTGTCAAAGAATATTATTCATTTGGTCAAAATTTATGGAAAATAGTTTCTCATCCCCAAATTTAAAAATTATATTCTTTGTATAGACATTTAAATAAGGTATTCTTGGTGTCAAACTGAGGCTTGACATGTTAACTAACCGCTACTAAAATATTGCACATTTATTTAATCATTAACTATTTTTAATTATAACTCAAATATCACTTCCTCCTCACGAGTTATTGTTCATAGTGACAAATTCCAACTACTAAATTTACATACATATACACATAAATTATGCAACTAATTCCTATCTCTTCTTCATGCATCATCATCTTCTTCCTCATGTAAAATTTTTGTTGTGATTGTGATATGGAGGGGTGAGATTTTTGGGGAAAATCTCAGTAGCAAATAGAAACCATACAATATATGCAACTATATGCTTAATGTTAATATGTGTGCACTTAATGATCATGCTTACATAATGGTAAATTACATGCTTCCATGTCCCTTAATTATAACATAAAAGGAAACAGAGTGTCAGTTAATCATACATGCTTTACATAATTAAAGTAAGTAAATATCACATTAAACAATCAAGCAACATAAGCATCTAAGTAGGTAAGTTCACTACCTTTATTCCTTATTTCCCCTTACTTTTCTCCTTCCTCCATTGTCCTTGCTTTGTGGTCCTCTTTACAACATTAATCAAGTCCTAATAATGCATAACATCATACTCACTACAATCCATTTCTAAGCCAATATAATATACTCACTAATCCTTTAGCCCATTAAGTCTCTATTTTTCTCTACTTTTTATTAATTGGTTTTAACTTTGAATTAATTGATATCTTAACTTTACCATACACAATTTGACCTTCTAAATACATTTATAAGCTTATAATTATGAAATTAAAGTTCCTTCATGAAATTTGGATAGAACTAAAAAAGGATGCATTTTCTTTCAAAATTTCTCATTTTGATTCCAATGCTTATACTAATTGTTTCTCTACTTAATCCCATACAATTTTTCATTGTAAAACCATTGGAAGTATTAAAATCATGCAATTATCATGATTGTTCATGCATATGAACAGTAATGAAAGGATTTCAAAATTCCCTTTTCCAATTTCAATGCTTCCAAGATTCCAAACCTATCCAATCCTACACAAAATCATCTTATAAATTCAATGGAAACATTATGTCATTAAAATTCCATCTCTTTCTATCCAAAACAGTGCAGGCCAAAAGGTCTCATCCATGACAAACTCAAGAATATCAACTTGATTCAATAATCAATAATCTAACTAGCTTGTTTAAGCTAATTACATAGTTATAGCTTCATTTTCTTTTTCCTCCTTCAACTTAACATTTTGGACAGCATGTATACTCTAGGTTTAATGGAATTTACAACCACTAAAACCTAGGCTTTAATCTTTCCAAAATACTTGCAAATAAACTTGAAAGGAACACATACCTTATGCTTTAACCACATTTATCACCTCTTGAATTTGCCTTGGAATGGTTGAGTTTTCATTTTGCAAGACGTTCCCTTTGGTTTCTCAAGAGCATCATGGTTTTGGGCTTGTTAAAGGGGTATTATAGCAAATCTTCAAGGGTCTTGAGACCATTTTACCCCTCCTTCAACTAATTATTACAATAGCTTAAACTCTCCTCTCATTGGTTGATTCTTTTATTAATTATCCTTTAATCATACTTAACTTAATTCTCACATCATTTTAGTATAATTCCACGTGTAACAACTTCTCCTCTCTTGCTTGGCTTCTGTGTAGCAATTTTTCACATGGTGTGGGTCCCACTAATGACATCTCACATGCCACCTTGCATTAGCTCTTGATTTTTCTTGATTTCTTTCTTTAAAAAATCTTTTATTCACATGATAAATTCCTTGATCTCTTGGTCTCTTGATGCCACTCAGGGCCTAAATTGGGTCCAACTCAATATTTGGCATAAATCCCAAGGCAATTCCTATTTTGATGTCCTTAAATTATCCTAATTTTTGAAATAAATTCTAAACATCTCTTTTAATAGTTATGATATTTTTATAAATTTATTCTAGTATAAAATAATTTTTTTGCAAAGTTTCATAATTTTTTTAGACTCAAAAATCCTGATAAAAATCATGCATCTTCTTCAAATCCTTTATCAGTGTCAATTTTTCACCTTAAATTATCTAATTAATTTTACATGACTTCTTTTTGACTTATGTTATTTTCATAAATTCTTATATTAATTATAAGAATTTATAATAAAATTTTATCTAATTTTGAGGTGTAAAAGATATTGTACTAATCTCCAGACTTCAAAGATTAATATCAATTTATTGAGACCTTAAATCAAAATTCTGAGGGATATTCCTAACCCAATTTTTATTCTCTATTTATTGGTAAAATTTGGGACCAAAACATTTTTGGGAAATTTTGGGCCTTTTATGGCTCAACTTTCCATAATTACCATTTTGCCCTTAAACTTTTAAAAATTGCATTTTAGTCCCTCAACATTTTATAATTACACTTAATGGCCTATAACTTGTGTCTACTTCCATTTTAAACTATGGAACTTTTAGGGTTTCCACTTTAGTCCTTTTCTTTTTCAAAATAACCATTATGCCCTTGGAACTTTAATTAATTGTAATTTAGCCCTTTTGGCTTTACAACTTTATAACTTCTCTTTTTTTTTTGGCTTAAAACTTATCTAATCATTATTTTTTTTTATTACCATACAATCCCTTCATAACCTCTTTCCTCTATCATTCTTATATAGATATAAAAAATTTGTAATGTTACAAAATTCTTATAATTCTTATAAAAATTTATGAAGTTTACATAACCCAAAAAGGAGTGATGTAATATTTATTATAGAATTTAAAGTAAAATTAGACCATGATAAAATGATTTAATGAAACATAGAATTTTTATCAGGACTTCTAGATCTCAAAAAATTATGAACTCTATAAAAAATCATTTAATAGAAGAATGAATTTAAAAAATTGTCAAGACCCTTAAAAGATATTTATATAATTTATTCTAAAATTTAAGATATATTAGAGTACCGTGTAAGGAAAATGGCTTGGGATGTGTGTCAAATAATAAGTTATACTAAAAGAAAGCCCACAATGGCGTCATGCAAGGGACCAATAAGTCAAGTAAATTATCATGTGACTAAGTGGATTTTATATGATATTTTCATGGATTTCCAATCTAAGAAAATAAAGGAAATTTTAAGGAAGCTTCAAGTCTTGCAATGTGACATTGTAAGGTGTCCAAGTGGGCCTACATTTCACCACATAGAAGCCAAGAAAGGAAGGAAGAGTTTTTAAATGTGCTCCAAAATATTAAAATAATGTAAAGAATTAAACTAATTATGATTAAGGTTAAATAGTTAATATTTAGTCATTGCAATAATTAAGAAAAGTGAAGATATTTTGGACCCAAGGTGGTTAAAATTTGGCTATAAATACCCCCATTATTCCTTCACAAAGACACCAAGGACAAGGGGAAACTATTGAAGTTTTGAGACTCAAAACAAAAGCAAGACAAAAGCAATTCCAAAGCCAATTAAGGGTACTTTACTCCAAGGAAATTAAGGCTTGAGGTAAGCAATCTTCCTAGCTTTTATATATGTATTTTGGAAGATTGAAAGCTAGGCTTTTAAGGTTAGAAAATGAAGTTTTCCTTGGTAGAACATGCTGACTAAATTTGGAAAAAAGAAAGAAGGAAAAAGGGAATTAAGGTAGAGCCATGAAATTAGCACTTGAATAAGCTATAATTGGATGATTGGTTATTGTATTAAATTGTGTTCTTGACTTTGACTAATAGAAGGTCATTCGGCCAACCATAGAACTGAACCAAGGAAGTGGAATTTATTGGTCTAATGCTTCTATTGAGTTTAGATGATGATTTTGTGTATGATTAGATAGGATTAGAACCCTTTCTATTACTATTCATACACATGAACAATGATGATAATTTTAGGGTTTTGATACTTTCAATGGATTTAAAATAAAAAATTATGTGGTATAAAGTAGAGAAATAAGTATTCGAAGCATTAGAATTAAAATGAGAATTTTTTGAAATAGAGAGGGTATGTTTCAATCCTGTACAGAATATGAGGATGGAGTTGGAGTTTTGAAATTCTAACCTCATATTTGGATTTCTTAAACAAAATTATGTATGATTGATGTCATATCCTAATTTTTCCCTATATGTATAATACTGATAGAGGAAAGAGGTTTGGAAAGGATTATAACAATTATCAGAAGAAATAATAGAGGTTAAATGAGTCTTGAAGGAAGAAAGGTACCTAAATGAAAATTAGAAAAGTTTAAAGGCCAAAAGTTAAAGTAGAATCAAAAGTTGGGCCAAAAGTGGTAATTTCCAAAAGTAAAGGGACTTAAATGTAATTAAGTAAAAAGTTCAAGGGCAAAATTGTAACTATAGAAAGGTTAGCCCGAAAAGGGTTAGAACTGCCTAGAAGTATTTCAGTCCCATATTCTATAGTAAATAGAGGAAGATATGCTGGTTAATCTATTATGATACAGAAATTTTATTAGGGCTCCAGATAGCATATATTTATATGATAGTCTGAAAGTTATCTAAATTTTTATAAGATTTCATGGACTTAAGATATAAGTGGGGGAATTATAGGAAAGTGTGCCCTACAGTATCAGATGTCCTAGATCTGACAGAACCCCAGAAGAAGTTCTGTATACAAAGTTATTAACATATTAGTAAATTTTGGCGGGAGTTTGATAACACCTGTGATCCGATAGTAGAACTTATCGGTATGTAAGCCTGGATAGAATGAGATCAGATGACCTCATATATAGGCCTTTGATGACGCCAAGGAGGGACCAAAACCCAGGGTACCAATTTATCAGTAGAAGGGGCCAGTGTCCAAAACAAGTACAAAATTATGAAAATGCCCCTAGATGCCTAGATTGTACCAGAGATATATTGAGGGCATTTTGGTCATCTGAGATAGGCTAAAAATGTGGGATATAGCCTAAGTATGATTATTTAGAGCAAGTATAGGCCCTGAGGCAGTACAAAGAAGGGTGAAAAGACAATTTTACTCTTAGGGTCAATATAGTGCAAGAAAGGATACCAAGGGTATTTTGATCATTTTCCAAGGGATATGTAATTAAGTATTAGCCCAGTACAAGTATGTAAATGGTATGAGAGGCCTAGACATTGATTTCTAGGACATAATACATATCTTGGTAAATTATAAAAATTAGGAACAGAAAACAGTCAGGTTTTTGGTGTAACTGCTCTGATCAGTATCGGATTGGACTGAAATTTTTCCAGAAGCTTCCTTACATGTGAATTTTGCTACATACCCCCATTAGGTGTCCCTTGAGCTGTCCTTTATGATGTTATAATTATTCTTTTTGGAAAAAGTTAAATTCAAGATTAAATGTGAGCCTTTAGATCAAATAGTGCATAAAGTAATCTTGGCCATTGATTTTCCATGAATTTTTCTATAAATAACCCCTCAAATCTGGTTCAAAACCGTGGCCTCATGAACCTTGGGGAAACTCTTGCAAAATGGAAACTCAAGCCAAGATAAAGAAGATTTAAGGTACCAAAGTTCAAGCAAGCTAGAGATTAAAGGTAAGCAATATCTCCTAGCATATTTTCCTTTGATTTGGGAGCTTGAATTTAGGGTTTTCATGGGGAAAAGTTGAGTTTTCTCTAAGGTATTGTGCTGCCCAAAAACCTTAGATGAAAGAGAAAAAAAGAAATTAAAGTTAGAGACATATGATTGAAGCTTAAACAAGCTAGTAAAGTGATTGGTTGTTGAATCAAGTTGATATTCTTGACTTTGCCATGAATGAACCTATTTGGTATGCATTGTTCATGATGGAAGGAAATGGAATTTCAATGATTTAGTGCTTCCATTGAATTTATATGATGATTTTGTGTAGGATTGGAAAGGTTTTGAACCTTGGAAACATTGAAATTCCATGATTGTAGTTTTTGAAATTCTTCTCTGTTACTGTTCACATGTGTGAACAGTGATTGGAATTTCTTGATTTTGATTCTTCCAATGGTTTTAAAATGAATAGTTTCATGAGGTAAAGTGGAGAAACAAGTATGGGAAGCATTAGAATCAAAATGAGAATTTTTGAAAGAATTGTATGCATATGTTCAGTTATGTACAGCAGGCCATGAAGGAGCTAGAATTTCATTATTCTAAACTCATAGATGGATTCAAAAGATGAAATTGTGTAGGGTAAAGTCAAGACATCAATTTATTCAAAGCCCAAGTCCATTAGTTAAGATTAAGGAAAATAAGTGAGCTTAATGTTCAAGAGGAAGTTATGTTAGTTAAAGTAAGTTTAATGCTCAAGAAAATTAGATGATGATGGATGAATGGTTATGTGATGTTAGGGATTGATTGATATGTTCCAAAAGAGGCAGCCACGTATCCAAGAGAACTGACAAGAAAGAAGCAAGATAAAGTGAAAGAATTCAAGTATATGAGGTAGTAAACTTATCCTAAACTTGTATGCATTGAATGTTATGCTTGAATGTGCTATGGCTTTGTTGAATTGTGTTGCATATGTGCTTATGTATGAAGCTCTATTTATATGTTTACTTTGGCCAATTGTATTTCATATGTAATATCAAAGCATGCATATTACACAATGTTAACACCTTCACAAGCAAGCACAAGTATTTACATTAATGTATCAATGTTTAATACCGTTTGGTACTAAGATTTCCCCAGAAATCTCATCCCTTTCTATGTAATCCCAATCCCACAGGTTTATGAATAATGAAAGAGGATGATGAAGCATGAAGAAAAGCTAGGGATGGGATGGTATATACGTTATGTAAATGTGTAATGTGCTGTATGACCAATGTAAGTAGTGATGGTCATGATGTAAAGAAAAATAGTAAATGATAGAATAAATGTATGAAATTTTACAGACATTTAGATGACATGCCAAGCTTCATTTTGACACCAAGAACGCTTTATTTGGATGTCTGTACAAAGAGAACTAATTTTCCAAAATAAGGGACCATAATCTGTTTCCAAGATTTTTGACCAAATGAACAGTAAAATTTGGCAAATAAACTGTATTGATTGACGTATCATTTGGTCTAAAAATTATTTTTCCCTTAAATTTCAAAATATCATCTTCACATATCTTTTTGAACTACTTCAATTCAATTTTTCTATAATTAATTATGATTTTTTGAAGTTTGTTGCCTAATCTAGAATACCATATGAACAGTAACCCGAGAAAGAGTGAAATTCCAGATTTGGCTAATGGACTTCCAAGGTCTTGTAAGTGGTTCCAAATGCTATTGAATGATCTCTAAGACATATGAAAGTAAGGATGTTATATTTTGGTATCAGAGTAAAAGTTTCTGGCATGATTTAAGATATTTTCCAGACCCTAATTCTAAATAGTAAGTACTTTGTTAAGTTAAGGTATGTATTGGGATAATTAGCATTGCTTAATTAAGCAAATATTGCAAGAGTAGATATGGGATTTCATAAGGTTAAGTCAGAGGCTTCATTTAATAAGGGAGACCCTGGTCAGTAGTGATATGCGAGGATAATGTACATCCAGACTTTGATCATCCCTCAGACAATTAAGAGAGTTCAGATGAGAGTATAGGGGATCAGTCAGGAAAGTCTACAGTAGAATTTCCTATAGATGTTTTTGTAGACTCAAACTTACAGTTTGGAGGTCATGTAGAGATTCAGCCTGAAGTCGTGTATGCACCAGATGATGTTGAGTCTAGTGACTCTACACAGTATGAGTTTGTTGGAGTGCCCTTTAACCCTGATATAAGCTTTATTCCTCCAATGAGAGGACATATTACGGCTGAGGAAGCTGAGTATTAGTAATGGATTATGGGTATACCATATATTATTCCTTCTCCACCAGAGTTTGAGGATATAGTTGTTATGTGTAATAGATCACAGTCCCCTAATTCAGATATCCAGTCAGAGTTTATGAAAGTTCCTGTCCATTCCCAAAGGCTAGGAATATGTGACTTTATAGAGAAAGATCAACGTGATGTTTCTGGTCCTAGTCAACCCCAGCCTTCTTTGTTAAAGACAGATAATGCTAACTGTATCAATTTCAAGAAAGCTATGGAAAGTGAATTACTCAGTTTAGGTCAGGTGATAGATAGAAGTAGAAATCAAGAGCAGTTAGTTTACCTACAGTTCCTTAATGCCATAGCAAGGATGATAAATAGATACACAGTGGAGGGCCTTAACCTAAATCAAGTTTATGCTTTAGCAGACTGGCATGAAATGGGAGTGAGTCAAGTACTGCCATATACCCCTACATGGCATATAGAGCTAAGTGAGTATCTGGCAAGGGATCCACTAGCTGATATACAGGAGTGACATTCTGTGTGCAGAAGTATGTGCAGTCTATGATTTCCTAGAAAAGGATATAGAAGGAGATAAGGGGTAATGTAAATATGTAAAGTGTAAAGTAAAGTAATTACTCAGATATATAGTAGTTATAATGTACCCCGAATATGTCATTGACATAAATGTAATATATGTACAAATGTTATGGTGACATGAAATATAAAGTTTTGTGTAATATAATGAAATGATTATTGGTTGAACATGTATGTGAATATGTTCCCTTTTTAATGTGATTATGATGTATAGACATGAATGAGTCTTAATTGACTCTGAAGATACTGACCTCACTGAAGGTTATCAGTTAGAGGTTTAGCACAGAGTGTAAGCAAGTTAAACAGTACAAAGCACTAAGATACAAAAGATCAAGTTAAGAAGAGGTTTGAAAGTAGATCCTCCGTATGATTATCAGGAGTTGATCTATAGTATGAAAGACTTTGTGCAGATAGTCTTTACAAAAAAGAATAATCAAGAGTTAGAATGAGACTTGCCTAAGAATGATCTAATATATGGCTTAAGGGTGAAGACATGATGGCTAATAGATAGAAGGTTAATGTTCCTAAAGCAGAGGGATTCTATCATGAAGAGATAGTAATCTAACGCTCTGCCCTAGATAATAGAAATAACTGACTCAGTTATAGATTACCGCTAGATTACGGTGAGGCCAAGGACACATAAGTCCTTCAGGTTAGAGACATAGAAGTCTTACAGGCGATGAGAAATGTTATGATAACAATGAATATGGCCTAGTAAGGTAGCCAAAGATTCAAAGACAAGATGACTCCCCTATTGCTTATGTAAGAAAGAGTAAAGAAGGGTTGAGTCTATACCCTAATAAGAGGGTGATGTGACAGCCTAAGTGAAACAAGTAAATGATTCAGGATCCTGAATAAATAATCAGGACCTAGTGATTAAGGTGATTAAGGGATAGAATACTTTAAAGTCTATCTAGTTAATTATTTAATTGCAATATGAGTATAAGGGATGGTTGAGCAAACTATGTAATAGTGATATGGCTTATGTTGCCATAAGTTATGATGAGAAGTTGCATCTCCTTGCATTTGTCATATGATGATACTCATGTTAGAGAATGCTTAAATGATTGCATCTCCTTGCATATTATGCATGTTGAGTATGCTAAGATGAATGAATACTCCCCTTTACATTACATACAGGGTAAAGTATACCAGATGATAAAGTTATGTTGCTCCCATGCCATATGACATGCAATTAAATAACTCAACTTGGTAAGGATGAAGCAATAGAAAAGTGATGAATGAGATGATAGTCAATGGGATGAGAATTTATGATCAGACAATGATAGTCAATGGGATAGAGAATGACATTAAAGATGTTAGATTAATAGTGAATTTATATATAAATTATTACAATACTTAGGACATATCCCTTCAGTAGGGATAAGATATATGATGATGTGCTATGAATATGAGAGAAAATGAGTAAAGTCCTAATAGATAATATTGGCTTCTGTGATCATTTTTAGGGAATTATTTGTTGTGCATGGTAATATGCTAATTAATCGGTAAAATGGTAAATTAACTATTCCAAACTGCATATATGTTGTTCTTTAATTATTTGGACTTGTACAGAAAGCTTTGATTTTGAATTGTAGGTATTTTGGAGGAGAACCAAGGACCAATGTGAAGCAAAGAAGGAATCACAAGACAAAGAGGACAAAATTGGGGAAGCCAGCTTCTGTGATCTTTAGTCGTGACCTAAGTGTCCACAGGTCATGACCTCATTTCTTCTAGGAACTTTTTCTGCATTTACATGTCACGATCAAAATATGGATCTGGTCATGACAAAAAGAGATAGTTAGTGAAGCTGCACATTTTTGATGAGGTCATTCAGTAAATTAAAGGAAGTAGGTCAGGAGCCACAAGAGGAGGCAAGATTTTTGCTAGATTTAGCTAAGAGGTAGCTGCTAATTCTCTCTCAACATTCTCTCTATAACTTCTACTCACACCTTCCATTTTTCTTTATCTTTCCACAGATTTTCATATTTCTACACCAATTAATTCACTTATACTATCTTTCTTATTACCTTTCCATCACCTTTTTATGCATATCTCATGACATCAATTTTGGACAGTGATTGCAGCACAGGAAGAGCTATGAGAGGCTAGATCTTTAGTCTCTTGATGATGGACAATATATCTTGAACTCATAGATTACACTGGGTAGTTTTCTATCTTAATCTGACATAACTCATATTTTGAGATTTCTAGATTTAGGGATTTCAATGTATGAATAAGGATTGAATATCAATTGATTGTTCATAGATTAGATACTTGTAATTGATTTGGATGATGTGATTATTGATTTTCATATATATATATGTCCGTTTGATTTCTTGTTGATTGTTTGATTATTAATTATTGCTAGTAATTAAATCAATTAATTAGAGTCTTTATCTACCGATTGGTATTTATTAGAGGGGTTTTTCATAATCTAGTTCAACCTACACACTAAGTGGCTTTAACCAGTGCATTAAGGAGTTTTAATTAAGCCTTGATTAAAGGGGTTTGAATTTATTAATGAACTGGACTTGATCGATTGATTAAGGTATAATATAAGACTTAGTACTTAAATAACTCGCATTTCAAATCAAGAGCAAGGCTAGATATGTTTTAATCATCAAGAGCCTTCCTTATCATATTTCTTTCATAATCTAACTTACATTTCCTCTTAATAAAAAAATACAAAAAGATTTACTCTTACTACAATTCTATTTCTTTTGCACCAATGTTTGAATCAAACCAAGTACCCTATTTTTACTCAAGATTTCAATGAAATTGTTTACCAATTGTTAATAATTCAATTTTAAGGCTCATTGAGAAGAACGATAGGGTTGTGCCTTGTACTGGATTATTGGGTTCAATCTTTATTTTGAAAGCTAGGATCATGATAATCTTCTAACAACTCTTTCAACTAATCTAAGCTATAGGCCTCATTGATCCTAAGCTATTTCTCAAAGTGGTGTAGAGGCTTTTCAAGTCCAAATTGACCTTGTGATAAGCTTTAAGAGTAGAGATATCCACATATATACTTGACAACACTT
This sequence comes from Leucaena leucocephala, assembly GCA_037074615.1. Classification (NCBI taxonomy): domain Eukaryota; kingdom Viridiplantae; phylum Streptophyta; class Magnoliopsida; order Fabales; family Fabaceae; genus Leucaena; species Leucaena leucocephala. Next base: position 7,513,941 of record CM073527.1, read on the forward strand.
TCTCTCCCTAAACTTAGTGTTGTATTTAGCAATATAAATGTCTAAATCCATATTACCTTGTAGAAAAATCAAACTAAATGGCTAAGAATATGAGAGAACAAGTGTGGTAGTATACTTCCTTGATGTCCTTTGTCTCTTGCCAAAAGACTCAGTTGCATGTTCATTGTCTTCTCCAAGATAGCAATGAACTCTAGATCAAAATCTGTGTCAAGTTGATAGGCTGAGACTTTGCCTCTTTCTTTGAAGCAAACTTTAGAGAAGGCTCAGATGATGTGCTCTTTTCTTTGGTTATTCCCTTTGTCGAAGCCTTGCTCCTAGGCACCTTCCTTTTCCCTTTAACACTTCTTAGCCATCTTTGGCCACCTTAGGTTAATATTTCTTCTTTTTCTCCTTTCAGATTAAAGCTTGAGGAGTATCAAAGACTAATTTGGAAAGAATTTTCTTAGACCCATTTAGATTGGTGGTTTTAGTTCATGCCATCATGAACAAAGACTTTGGGATTTTTGATAAAATGATCAGTGAAATAGAGGAATTTGTGGATGATTTTGATGGGTTATGATAAGTGGAGGGTGCACAAACAATCCCACAAACTAATTTGAGAATTTTTTAGGATTGAAAGTGAGAAAGGTTGGAGATTAGTCAATTAGGGCTCGAGTTGAATAGTGAAAAGTCACATGATTGATAACTGATAAATCTCGATATTAATCAATTGATTACATCGAATATGCAAATATAGAGACCAATTAACCGATTAGATATTCGATTAATTACCATTAATCAAATAGCCGATTGATTAATTTCAAATAAAAGAAATTTCTAACACAGATTCAGCCTTGATTAAAAGATTAGATGTTCGATTAATTAACATTAATCAAGTAACCCATCGATTAATTTTCCAAAGAAATAACATTTATCACATATTCAACATCTATTAATCGATTTGTGGTTATATTGTTTACTATTAATCGAAATCTTAATTGATTAATTTCAAAGTAAAACATTTTTCACCATGACTAATCCCTTAGTTGTTTAATTGTTTAATATTAATCGAATTCTTAATTAATTAATTTCAAAGTAAAACAACTTTTAAAACATTTCTCTCCATGATTAATCAATTATTATCGATTAGCTGTTCGATTAATTTAATTTATGGAACTCTTAATCAATTAATTTGACATATAAGTACACATATATCATCATTTCTTTATTAATCGAGTAGTTGTTCGATTAATTTCAATTAATCAAACTATTAATCGATTAATTTCAAAACATTACCACACTTAACACATATTTAAACAATGATAAAGTTACCACCTTCCATTAATCGATTAGCTGTTGGATTAATCCTTCCTCTGTTAGTTTTTGTTTTTCAATCCAAGAATAGAGCATCTTGCATAAACTTAACCTTACACTCTGAAGCTTAAGTTAACAACTTTAATCATCAAAACATAAGTATTAAACAATTATTTTGACAAAATGAAAGCTGAAGAAAACTTTAAAAAAACTATTTTTTTAAAAAACATATAATCCTTACAGCTCATTAGGATTTACCATTCTCAATTCTCTTCTGATGTAGTTGAATTGATCATAAGCAAATGCTTTGGTGAAGATATTTGCTGGCTGAAGATAAGTTAAGATGAATTCAACTTTTATGTTTTTCTTCTACACATGATCTCTTATAAAGTGGCGTCTGATATCAATGTGCTTGGTTCGAGAATGAAGTACGAGATTTTTTTACAAACTGATTATGCTTGTGTTGTCACATAAAATTGGAATCTCATTTAAATATATTCCCTAATCCTGTAGTTGTTGTTTGAGCTATTGCACTTGTGTACAACAACTCCCAACTGCTACATACTCAGCTTCTGTTGATGAGATAGACATTGTATGTTGATTCTTATTAAACCATGAAACTAGACAATCACTAAGGCAACATTGTCCACTGATGCTTTTCCTATATGTTTTTATCCTCTATGGTCAGAGTTTGAGTATGCTTCCAAATAGTCTACTCCTCCTTTATAAACCCATATTCCAAGGTCCACAGTTTCCACAAGATATGTAAATATTCTTTCTACAACTTTAGCATGTGATTCCTTTAGAGGAGCTTGATATCGTACCCACATTGTAACATCCTTACTTTTATACATTTTAGGGACCACTTAGTAGCATTTAGAACCACTTACAAGTCTTTGGAAGTCCATTAGCTAAATTTGGAATTTTTTTCTTTCTCGGGTTACTATTCATATGGTATTCCAGATTACACAACAAACTTCAAAAAAATCATAATTAATTCTAGAAAAATTGAAATGAAGTGGTTCAAAAAGATACATGAAGCTAACATCTTGAACCTGAAGGGAAAAATAATTTTTAGACCAAATGATTAACCAATTAATACAGTTTATTCATCAAAGTTTACTGTTCATTTGGTCAAGAATTTTGAACACAGATTCTGGTTCCTTAATTTGGAAATTCATTTTTCTTGTTATACACATCCAAATGAAACATTCTACCTATGCACTTAAATATCTGGATGTGTACTACACACTCATAAAATTTTGTGAAATAATTCCTTCATTTACTAGGTCAAACTGAAACCACAACAAAACTGCTTTAGGACCTACGTTTTACCATTTCAGTTTATTTTCTTTCACTTCCAATAATTGTTCCAACATGTATAAGCCATCAAAGAAGCTTATCAATATTCATATACATCATGTACATATGCCATAATTATTACAAATAGTTTCATCACATAAATGGACACCTTACATGGCATTTACATACATAGATAATTCATAGCATATAATAAGATCTCAATTACTTCCATTCATTTCTTCCATTCTTTAGCTCTTCTCCATGTATACATTTTTCATCATGCTTAACCTAAATTGGTTGGTTATGGGAGAGTGAGATTCTAGGGAATCTCAGTAGCAAACATTACCACTTAAACATACAAAATGGATGCTAATGCATAATATGTAATTTCATTAAACTTTCTTTGATTAGTGACATGCCATCATGCTATATGCTTTTACATAAAAGTGCATGACCATGGAAACATGTTATTCAAAATACATTTAACATCATTTATCATGTCACAACATTATTCAAATATCATATACATGTCAACACATAAGCATACCACATCAAGCACATAAAGAGGTAAGTTCACTACCTTATTCACTTGACTTTCTTTCACATTATCTTGCCTCTTTCTTCTCACTTTTTTTGAACATGTGGCTGCCTCTTTTGGAGCATACCAATCAATTCCTATCATCACTAAATCATATATCCATTACGCTCTAACTTCCTTGAACATTAAACTCACTTTAACTAACATAACTCCCTCTTGAACATTAAGCTCATTTAATTTCCTTAATCTTAACTAAAGGACTTGGTCTTTGAATCAATTGATGTCTTACTTTACCCTACACAATTTAATCTTTTGAATCCATTTATGAGCTTAGAATAATGAAATTCTAGCTCCTTCATGGAATGCTGTACAGAACTGAACATATGCATACAATCCTTTCAAAAATTCTCATTTTGATTCTAATGCTTCCCATACTTGTTTCTCCACTTTATCCCACACAATTTTTCATTTTAAAACTATTGGAAGCATCAAAATTATGAAATTCTAATAACTGTTCATTCTAGTGAACAGTACAATGAAGAATTTCAAAAACTATAATCTTGAGATTTTAATGTTTCCAAGGTTTAAAACCTTTTCAATCTTACACAAAATCATCATATAAACTCAATGGAAGCATTAAATCATTGAAATTCAACTTCCTTCCCTCATGAACAGAGCAGACCGAACAGGGCACACCATGGCAAAGTCAAGAATATCAACTTGATTCAACAACCAACCACTTAACTAGCTTGTTTAAGCTTCAATCATATGTCTCTAACCTTAATTTCTTCTTTTCCCTTTCATCTAAGGTTTTTGGGCAGCACAACACCTTAGAGAAAACTCAACTTTTCTCCCATGAAAACCCTAAGTTCAAGCTTCCAAATCAAAGGAAAATAAGCTAGGAGAGATTGCTTACCTTTAATCTCTAGCTTGCTTGAACTTTGGTACCTTGAATCATCTTTATCTTGGCTTGAGTTTCCATTTTACAAGAGTTTCCCCAAGGTTCATGAGGCCATGGTTTTGAACCAGATTTGAGGGGGTATTTATAGAAAATTTCATGGAAAATCAATGGCTAAGATTACTTTGTGCACTATTTGATCTAAAGGCTCACATTTAATCTTTGATTTAACTTTTTCAAAAATAATAATTATGACATCATACATTACATCACAAGGGACAGCTCAAGAGACACATCATGGGACATGTGGCAAAATTCTCCTGGTAGGAAGCCTTTGGAAAAATTTCAATCCAATCCAATACCGATCGGAGCAGTTTCACAACAACCAGACTGCTTTCTATTCCTATTTTTTTATAATATATCAAGATATGTATTCTATCCTAGAAATCAATGCCTAGGCTTATCATACCATTGAAATTGATATACTAAATATTTATCTACCATCCATACCTTGGGAAATGACCAAAATACCCTTGGTGTCCTTTCTTACACTGTATTGACCCTAAGGGCATAATTGTCATTTCACCCCTCGTTGTACTGGTTCAGGGCATATACTGGCTCTAAATAATCACACTTATACTATATGCCATACTTTTAGCCTATCCTAGATGACCAAAATGCCCTCAATCCATCACTGTTACACTATGGGCATCCAGGGGTATTTTCGTAATTTCATACTTTTTCTGAACACTGGCCTCTTCTACTAATGAATTGGTACCTTGGGTTTTGGGCCCTCCTTGGCATCATTATGGGCCTATATATGAGGTCATCTAATATCAGTCTATCCAGGCTTACATACTGCTAAATCCCATAATCGGATCACAGGTGTTCTTAAACTCCCATCAAAATTAACTTATATGGGAATAACTTTTTATACAGAACTCCTTCTGGGGTTCTGTCAGATCCATGACATCTGACACTATAGGGCATACTTTCCTATAATTCTCCCACTTATATCTAAAGTCCATGAAATCTGATAAAATTTTAGATAACTTTCAGACTATCAGATAAATATCTGCTGTCTGGAGCCCTAATAAAATTTCTGTATCATGCCATATTAATCAGTGTAACTTCCTCTATTTGTTGATGGAATATGGGACTAAAATACTTCTGGGCAGTTCTAACCCTTTTCGGGCTAATCTTTCTATAATTACAATTTTGCCCTTGAGCTTTTTACTTAATTACATTTAGGTTCCTAAACTTTTAGAAATTACCACTTTTGGCCCAACTTTTGTTTCTACTTTAACTTTTGGCCTCCAACTTTTTCCAATTTTTGTTTAGGTCCCTCTCTTCCTTCAAGACTCATTTAACCTTTAATATTTCTTCCGCTCTTCGTCATAATCCTTTTCAAACCTCTTTCCACTATCAGTATTATACATATAGGAAAAATTTAGGATATGACTCACATTCTCACACTAAATTATATATCTGGTTTGCTTATCATGAGGTATAGTAGAGATCTAATTATTTCTCAATATTTTATAATGTCGAAGTCTTTTCCCTTTTCATCCTTATCTAGCATGGCAATTATACTCATCGGGGTTAAGACACTTTTAGCTTGTTCCAATTCAAATCTTTTCAGGAGCTCCTTCAGGTACTTTGTTTGTGAAATGAAGATGACATTCTTTTGTTGTTTAATTTGAAGTTTAAGGAAGAAGTTCAATTCTCCCATCATAGATCTTTCAAACTCTCCATCATTATGTTGGCACACTCTTAACAAAGATCCTCATTAGTACCACCAAAGATAATATCATCAACATACATTTAAACTACTAAAAGGTCAGATTTGTTTCTTTTAATAAACAGGGTGTTATCTACTTTTCCTCTTTCAAAGCCTTTCTCTATCAAAAACTTGATGAGTTAATCATACCTAGCTCAAATATCTTATTTTAACCCATATAATGCTTTCTTAAGTTTATAAACATGATTTGGAAAAGATTATCTTCAAAAAAAGAGGTTGTTCTATGTAGATCTCTTCCATTATATAACCACTAAGAAAACACTTTTGACATCCATTTGATAGAGTTTAAAATTTTTAATTCATTCAAAGGCTAGGAGTACTCATATGGCTTCCAATCTTGCTACTAGAGCATAGGTTTCCTCATAATCAATACCTTCTTCTTGATTATAACCTTTTGTAAGTAATCTAGCCTTATTCATAATAATTACAGCAGATTCATTAAATTTATTCTTGAATGCCTTCTTAGTTCTGATAACTAGATGATCATTAGGTCTAGGTACCAAATCCCAAACTTTCTTCTATTCAAATTGATTTAGCTCTTCTTGTGTAGCAACTATCCAAAATCATCTGATAATGCTTCATTTATATTGGTAGGAATTAACACTTGTCTCTAGGTTCTTACTCTTTCATCGACTTCACCAATAATTTGGTCTAAATGATGATTTTTATTATGTCTCCAAGCTCCAGGTTGATCTTTTTTTGACTCATTAGGCCGATTGCTATGTTGAGCAACTACGGGTTCTTTTTCTTTATTCAATTTTAGTGTTTTAAGACCTTGTATTCTCTCAATTTCATCATCTAGAGGCTTTAAAATTGTCTCTATTTTTTAAAATATTACATGTATAAACTCTTATATCTTAAATATTCTTTTATTAAAAAGTCTATATGCTTTACTATGATTTGAATAGCCAAGAAAAACACCCTCATCAAATTTAAGATCAAATTTACCTAGATTTTCTTTGTTATTGTTATGGATGAAACATTTGCTCCCGAATATCCTCAAATGAGTGAGATTAGGCTTGTATCTTTTGTAGAGCTCATATGGTGTCTTGTTGAGAAGTGGTTTGATATAGGCTCAGTTGGATATGCATCATGATGTGTACATAGCCTCAGCCCAAAAAAGTTGTCATACACCTTTATCATTAAGCATTGCTCTAGCCATCTCAGTGAGGACTTTATTTTTCCTTTCAACAACTCCATTTTGTTATGGCATTCTTGGTGCAAAGAAGCTTTGATCAATTCCATAGTTGTCATAGAACTCAGCAAATTTAGTGTCCTTGAATTCTTCACCGCAATCAGTCCTGATAGACATAATATAAATACCTGTCTCATTTTGCACATTTTTGACAAACACAACAAAAGCATTAAAAGTTTTCATATTTGGATGAAATGAAAAAAGTTCAAGAAAATCTTGAATAGTCATAAACTATCAATAGAGTATATAAGTTCCCTCTAAAACTTTTGACTCTTGATGGCCCACCAAAATCATATGGAGTAATTGAAGTGGTCTCTCAGTTGAGACTTCTTTCTTTGATTTAAAGGAAGACTTTACTTGTTTTCCCTTTTGACAAGCTTCACAAACAATATTAGTTTCATATTTGACTTTAGGTAAACCAATTACTAAATATTTCTGAACTAATTTTGAAACCTGATAGATATTCACATGAGCTAATCTCTTGTTCTGAACTAACTTTCTTCAAATTTACTAAGAAAACAATTTTCAAGTGAAGTTGAATTAATAGAAATGGTATAACAGTTACTGTCCCTTAAAGCACAGAGTTTTGCCTTCAAGCTTTCCTTGTTGAGTGGAAGATCTTTCTTGCTTACTATCAGTCATTCTTCGAATTTAAAAACAATCCAATTGTCTTTATCCATGATTTGACTCACACTAAAGAGGTTGTGGCATAATCCTTCCATATAGTATACATCTTCCACTTCACCCCTTCTTTTCTTTTAACCTCTAAAATACCAGTAATCTTCCCATATTGATTTCCTCCAAAGCTTACTTTGTCGCCTTCCTTATGATGAAGCTTGAGGAACTTCTCTCTGTATCTGGTCATATGTCTAGAGCACCCACTATCAATGTACCATTTGTTGGTCTTGGATACTTTAAAATAAACCTAAAACAAAATCATTTCACTTTAGGTATCCAAACTATCTTGGATCCTTTTAGGTTAGTTTGGATTACCTTAGGTTTGGAACCCATTTTAATGTGCCATAAGGTCCATTCTTCTTGAAATAACAAGAAGTAATGGGATGACCCTTGCCGTTACAATATGAACATAGAGCAAATGTATTTGAAGTATGCACAATGTCTAAAGTAATGTAGATATGATTTGCTGCCTAATTTTTTTCTTTCTTATATGCTTGTCTAAGTTAGGATCATATCCTATTCTAGACTTATCAGAGACACATATATGATTTCCAAGTATAATATTGAGCATTTTACTACCTTTAGTGAATTTCTCGAGTATTGGTTAAATCTCTAGTTTTCTTCTTTGATTCCTCACCCTTAGCACACTTTAATATAATATTAGGTATAACGCTTATCTTTTATTCTAAACTCCTAATCTTCTTCTTAGAGTTTACTAACTCTTTTGTTAATTTGATAAACTCATAATTTAGTTCATTATATTTGGAAAGTAATTTATTATAGGTAGGTTCAACATTTATTACCTCCCTATATCTGAGTTATTTTCTTCTTGAGCAACCAAAGAAATGCCTGTTGTCTCATTGTTGTCACTCTCTTCACTTTTTGATAAGCTTTCTCCCTAGATTGATGACACGAATGTTTTCCTCTTCTAAAACTTCTTTCATCTTCTTTTTGTCCTTCTTAGAGACTTGAGGACATTCGGCTTTAATGTGGCCTAGCCTTTTGTAATTGAAGCAGATAGTCTGATAGTTTTGCTCCTTTAAAGATGAAGCACCTTTTCTTGGTTGAAATTTTCTTGTTTCTCAGTTCCTGTAGAATTTCTTCAATCTCTGGACTATGAGACCCATATAATCATCTTCGAGCTCCTCATCGTCAATTTCACTTTCCTAAGCTTTTAGAGTAATTCCTTTTCTACTATTTTCTTTGATGTCTTTCTTGTATTTGTTTGCTCTCATATTCAACTAGACTTCCAAATAGAGCTGTGACAAAGCTTATAGATTTGCCTTTTGCTTCTTTGATGGCTATGAAATTTAACTCCCATTCTTTCACAAAACCATTAAGAATCTTTCCTACTTTATCCCTTAAACTATATGATTATCTAAGAGCTATGGGATGGTTGATGAGATGTTGAAATCTTACTTCTAGGTCTCGGATGCTTTCTCCATCAGCCATTATGAAAAGTTCAAATTTCATTTTGAGCGTGTTAACTCTACTTTCTTTAACACCAGAGGATCCTTCATGGTCTACTTCCAGAGCTTCCCATATTTCCTTAGCCATTTCCAGACTGGACACCTAGAAATATTCCTTTTGACTTAAGGCACATGTTATAATATTAATGCCTTGTTATTGATAAGTATCATCTTTTTGTCATCATCGTTATATTCACTTCACTCCTTCAAAATTTTTGCTCCTTCAAAAACTTTTGTTGGATCATAGTTTCAATCTTGTATGACATCCAAGTGACTATACTCAAAAATGTTGATGAAGGTCTTCATTCTCATTTTCTAGAACGTAAAGTTCTTTTCATTAAAGCCTAGAGGCTTCATGGTTGAGTTCCTTCTATTAACACACTGTCTTTGAATCTTGCCATAGATACCATATCTCTCTTAAGATTGTTAGATCTTTTTTCAGAGACTTGCTTTGATACCAAATATTAGACTAGGCAGATAAATCTAAAAGGGAGTTAATTAGGTGTTTTAAAATTTTAACAGAAATTTTAAAAATTTAATGATAGTGAGAATAAGAATATATAAAGAAAAAGGATCAGAAAGGTTTTACCAAGGGATACAAGAATCAATACAAGTAGTTTATACTAGTTTAAACTAATACTCTTGCCCTACATGTAGTCCCTAGAGGCCTTTTGAGATTTTCAACTATGTCCAATATTTAAACAGGCTCTTAGTGCCTCAATGCAACAATTGATTCACTCAATCACTGCCCTTACTTCCCATAAGGTAATAATCCCAACTTAAGAGAACTAATCTCTTAAGTAAACAGAATGAATGAAGATATATTCATAATCTCTCTCAAAGAGTATGTATGATGATAAGCATTAAAGCTCAATAAATGTCAAGTTACAAAATGAAGAACATTGAATATAATAAATTTAGATGTTGTTGATCAGTTCGTTAGTGTTTTCTTCATCAATGTCGAGTCTTTAAATAGTATTCACTTCAGTTGGTAGCTGTTAGGCTCATATTTATAACCATTTGAGTAAAAGCAATGTTGGTAATTGGAGGGTAGGTGAGAATTTAATGCTTTAGCAGAAGTAGTAAGTTTACATTATTGCAGCCTTCATCATTTCAAACTCTTAGCCTTTTCTGAACATACTCAACCTTAAAAGATTTGTCAGTAATTAAAGTAATGAGTAAGTGCATAAACCATTAGTAATCAAGTTGTTATCAAATCTCAATGTCTTAATCAAGTTCAAATGGCTTTCAAAAAAATATAATGTGTTAATTGATGAATTATCATTAATTCGATCATTATTCAATTAATGAAAGAAACAAAAAATAGAGCATCATATTGATAAGAATTTTCAACCATATATAATGAAATTTGATAAGATAAGTTTATCAAAAGATATATAAAGAAGAATGATGAGAAACAAAGGTATATTTCATACTTTAAATAATTATATATAGCTCAAAGAGAGATTCACTCAGTTCCATTGTAATTGGAGAAAGATTTTTGAAATATATGGGGTTAATTGAATAACTAATTGATTAATATAAATTAATTGAATACCTAGTCGATTAAAGACTTTAGAAGAATTGAAATAGAAATATTTTCAACATAAATTAATCAAACAATTAATCTATTAATATAAATTAATCCATTAACTAATCAATTAATGAATTCAGATTTGAATTTCACAAAATGATTCCTTACTGATTAGTCGAACAATTAATATATTAATGTAAATTAATGATTAGCTAATCGATTAATAGAATTATCTTTGTTCAAAGGAAAAGTTGTTCTCAAAAGATTAATTGAATAACTAATCAATTAATTGACTTATCTTTTCAATTTTAGAAAGCAATCTTATGATATTAATTGAACACTTAATCGATTAATGATCACTCATTAATCGATTAATTGATGTTTGTTTTCAGGAAAAATTGACTGTGGAAAAAATAGTGTTTAGATATTTATTGGTTTTCATGAAAAATTGACAAGACTAGAAGTAATAATTATAATATATATATAACCACGATTCACTCAAAGGGTATTCTCAAATCACTCTGGATTTGACATTAATCTATTTTAAAACTTAAAACATAAAGGGTTTTTACCTCTTTTGAAAAATAAATTTGTCAAGATTCAAACTTGTATTATTCTCTTTAGGAAGGTAAGATTGAAATAACCTACTTTTGACCTCTCATAGTATGTATTCAGAAGCATATTTAACTAGAGAAAGTATTACTTTAGCCCAAAAATTAAAATTTTAAAACTTAATTATTGGGTACTGTTCATTTGGTAAATTTCAAATTGACAATCCAACTTTAAAAATTTATAACTAATTCTAGAAAGAACGTATGGAGGTGATCCCAATTTATACTTGAATCTTTTTCATAGATATTTAAGAAAAAAATATAATTCTGGACATTTACTTTTATAATCAATATAGTTAAATTGTTATTTTTTACTCTTTATATGGAAAATTCTAGAAATTCCATTTTTTGTCTTGTAATTTTAGAAATTTATTTCTCTTAATATATATATATCCAAATGATGCATGTTACCTATAAATTTAAAGCTCTTTATGTTTACTAATTGCTCTTAAAATTTTGTACATTAATTACTTCATTTGCTAGGTCAAACTGAAGTCACAACAAAGCTGCTTCAGGACCTACGTTTTTACCATTTTAGTTTCCTTTCTTTAATTCTCAATAATTATTCTAGTATCCATAAACCATCTCTTTGGCCTTGCATACATTTATATACATCATGGTGTTATGCCATAATTATTTCATACACTTTTCTTTACATATAATGGCATATTACATAACATTACATAAAAATGATAAAATATATGACATGTTATCACTTGTCTACTTCTCTTCCATTCCTTATCTCATGTATCAAGCAAGATTCTTCCATCATAAATAACCTATTATGGTTAGTTATGGTAGGGTGAGATTTTGGAGAATCTTAGTTACAAATTTTACCACTTAAATATGCAAGATGGATGCTAATACATGATATGTAATCTTATTAAACTTTCTTCATTTAGTGACATGCCATCATGCTATATGCTTTGTATAGAATTGCATGGCCATAGAAAAAATGTTATTCATAACATACTCAATATCATTCAATCATCATATACATGTCAACACATAAGCATCCCACATCAACCACAAAAAGAGGTAAATCCACTACCTTAAAACTTTATCCTTTTCTCTTTGCTCCCTTTGCCTCCAACCAAACATTTTTAACTCATTTTCTTTGACATATCATGGCCCTAAATATAATTACATTATGTATACAACTCATTAGAGCCATTACATGAACATGTTATATCAAGTTCCTTAAAACCCCTAACTCTTAACTTAATTTTAGAGTTAGTGGTTTAGCTTTGTAATAATTATTTCCTTATACCAATCCTACATAGTTTTGTCCAAGGAATCCAAATATGATCTTGGAATTATGAAAATCAAACTCCTCCTATGAAATCTATCCAGAATCGTATAACACCGTCATATATTCCAAAAAAATCTCATTTTAATTCCAATACTTGTTTAGCTACTTTATTATACACAATTGTTCATTTTAAAACTATTAGAGGTATCAAAATCATAAAATTCTAACTCCTTCCTAGGTGCTTGAACATTAACAAAAAGGGTCTCAAGATTACAACTCTAAGATTATATAGTTCCCTAAGCTTAAACTACTTAATTCTAGCTTATTTAAGCTTATCTAAATATTTTATAACTCAATATTCATCTTCTTCCCCGATCAAGAGAGAACGTCCAGTAGCTCTAATAGAGATAAAAATGGTATTTCAACCATTCAAATCTAAGAGAAATCTTCCTATAATGTAATACAAAGGTAGGAGGAAAAAGTTACCTTAGATACTTGCATGTTTAGCTACTTGATTTTCCTCTTCTTCTTGCTTAAATTTTATTTCAACTTCACCTCCCCATGGTTCTTGCCTTTGGCATGAAGGAGAAGAGAAATAGGGATATTTATAGAAAATTTTGGGTGGAAATGGATGGCTAGGATTTAATCTTTCACTATTTGATCCAATGGTCCATATTTATTCTTGCATCAAACTTGCCCTAGAAGCCACTTTATGACATCATCTATGACATCATTTAGGGACTTGTTTGGCATCTTTTGAAGGGTAAGGGCTTGTTTAGACAATCCAATCTAATTCGGTACCAGCTCGGTGAAATTTCACAAAATCCATACTATTTAATAACTCTAATGTTTTTGAGATTCCATAATATGTTTTCTTACCTTAAATCCAGTATTCGAATTTTTTCTACTATTGACATTGTTAGAATGAGTATTTATTGGCTTATCATCCCTTAGAAAATAACTAAAATACCCATGATTCATTATTTTACACTATATTAACCTTAATAGTATAATTGTCATTTCACACCTCTTTACAATTCATCAGGGAATATTATGACTCTGATCAATCATTCTTATCTCTTCCTTGACTTTTTTACCATGCCCAAATGACCAAAATTCCTTCACTCATCTCTTGTTCATTATTACAACACAAAGGCATTTTCCTAATTTTGTACTTTTTAAGATTTTTCTAGAAACTGACCCACATGACTATTCAAATATTTTACTGGGCCTATAGGACACCAACTTAAGCCTTTACATGGGTCTAATGTCTTTATGGAATATTTCTTAAGAAAGCTTACCTGAAAATATTTATCAGGTATATTATTCTGAAAAATTATGACCTCAAATCAAAATTTTAAAAGTATATGTCTGGCCCAATTACCATTACCTATTTACTGGTAAAATTTGGGACTACAATATTTTGGGTAGTTCTGGACATTTTCTGGCATAACTTCCTCATAATTACAATTTTACCCTTAAATTTTTTACAAATTGCATTTTAGTCGCTCAAACTTTTTAAATTCGCTTCTTAACCCAACATTTATCTCTACATTTTATTTTGGCCCTAGAATTTTTCTAAATTTCACCTAAGTCCTTGAACTTTCTATTATTTACAATTTAATCCCTTTCCTTCCTTAAATTACAACATTTTCCCTAGTGAATCTCATATATATTTCATACAAATATACATATATACCATATAAGAAAATTGGAGATATGACATTTCTCTCCCATTAAAATAAATTTTGTTCTCAAAATTTAATTCGGACCTTAGTCAAACCATTTTGGATATATCACTCTTATATTCTTCTCTATTTCATGAATTAGGTTTCGGGGTACTTTTACGAAATTGCATCTCTTGTCTTAGCATCTGGCAAAATTTTCTTAGTATCCACAAAGCTTAACATCCTTCTTGTGTTATCATACTCCTTTTATGGTTCACTCAGTTAGAGTCAAAGCTTGCTTCTTTCTATTTTTTTATCAGTCATTCATTCATCTATTTATAGACAACTCTCCATACTAGTCTTGCGAGTAGTGCCCATTTCTTTCATACATAATATTTCATAAATTTGATGAAATTTGTAGGTTTCTATTTTTCATCATAATTCTTATCTCATTACATGTCTCATTATAGGTTTCTCTTTACATATCTTTAGATATCATAAGTCTAACATTCTCTTTGACTTACAACTTTGCCAGCCTTTATGAATTATTGCTCTTTTGCCTTTCTTTCTCGTGAAACAAAGTTATAATCTGAATCTTTCCTTTTAGATAATCTTTTTGAATATAACATAAGTTACTTTTCATAACTTTTTCTAACTCTTCTTAGCTTTTCTTATCATCTTACATAACTTTGTAAATCTATGCCAAAATTGTGTGACTTTTGCACCATTTTTATCACTTCCTAGGGGTTACCCATCATTGGACTACCCTAGTTTGAGCACGCTTAACTGAGAAATACCAATGAAAATATGAAACATAGGTGTTAATAGGCTACTACCCTGATACTGCACTATCTTATACCCTTCTCATGTTGTCTCTTTTAGGTCTATCTGGCCCTTTATTCTCTGTGGGAACTTATCTGCTTAAACTTGATCTCTTCTTATTTCATGTGGGCACTCTTCTTCTCTTTCTAAGGTATTATTCCTACAGATTTATTAATACTTTGTACTCAGTACTATAAACTTTAACTCTGTTGACCTTAATTCCTTCGTGTAAGAGGATTTTGAGTTTAGTCCATATAAGAAAGTCATCTAAAAATAAATGTTATGGGTACTCTCTATGTATGAGTTAACCAATTTGCGAGTCTTTCCTTCTTTAACCTTATCCTCGGTAATCATCTTCCCAGAGAAATATTGCACTGTACTCATAACTTTAAGACTCATTCTTTTCCTGAGGCTAGGTCTACCATGACCATCAGGATCTATTGCGATCTACCGTAAACCTCTTTAGTAACTAACTATGACCCTGGAACTCTGTATAAGAAATGCTAGCATATAACTTTGATCCTTTGAAATCTACTGCAATTCTATTGTACTGTCATAATTCTCTAGAAGACCTAAAACCAATGGACTAAGTTACAAGGTTAGCCACTTCCACTTAGTTGGTAACTCAACCGATAATTTCCCCAAATTTTTTTTGTTTAAACAATATTCAAGCTTAAGACTTTACTCATTTCATCTTTCACTTAGGAATTTCTCATACCATTCTCATCTTTTATTTTAAAATATGACTTTGATATGTGTAATATTGCAGAGAGCTACACATGCTCTACCATACACTTACTACAATAAACTATACATCTTATCTTTTTTATTATGGTTATGTATAGAGTTGCTAAAGATTTTTTAACTTATCTGGTGGACATAGCACTAACATGAGCTACACTGTCTATTTCCTTAAATTAACTCTATCTCAAGAGCAATCTTACTCTATCGCAAGAACAACCTGGCTTTACTGTGAGAGCATTTACTTTTATTACATAGACACTACTCTCTTGGAGCTATATCATTATTTTCATAACTATATCTCATTTTTGTTTTGCATCATCTATGTCATTTTCATAGCTCATCATTCATATATCTAATAATTATTAAATGACATGTCCTAAGTACTGTAACCATATGCCTATAAGTATGTCAATATCATGATTTGTATAACCATAATAAACATATTCTATTATCTCCTTTATTCTAACCAATTATCTTACCTCAAGCTCTCATTCTAATCTTGACTTTAATTGTTGGAGATTAACTTGAGCTAATTATCTCATCCATCTCTAAATATAACTACAATTATATCAGGTCTATAGTAGCTTAACAGTGTGCATGCTGGCTATGGCTATTTAAAATGCATAAGGTATTACCACCGTTAAGCTAGTGGGAATAGGAACACATTTATCACATGCTAGAATGCTAATAGGAAGATCCAATTGCCCTTTATAGTCATTGTTATATGTGATTGATCATCACTTAAGTCACATATCACACATACTTAACGAACATTAATCCATACTATCTCTTAAATTATCTAAGGCGAATTCTCTAACTTTTCTCTAATCAGGGCAAAACTCTTTTATTTGTCTATGGATTCTTACCTGTTGTATTATGTAGAATTCTCTGGCATCATGTCCTAGCTTGCCATATCTATAGCAACTTCCTTGACCTATTAAACAAATCTTATCTCTATGTTGTTTACCACATATCTCATAACCCTTAGGCACCGATTGCATGTTTAAACTTCTTGATTCATTACTTTTCTCAACCTCAAACCTTTACATTTTTCTGGGCATGGTAAACTTCTTTCTAAAATATTACATGCCCCTACCGCTCCATTAAACCTTTGTAATAGCTTGGGAAGAATCCTTTCTTAAAACATGAAACTCAGTTCGTAAGTCATCTGCTCAGTTGTACATCTCTCATCATTCATATGGATGAACTTGGCTAAGTACCCATCAAAGGTCTCACCCTCTCTTATCTCTTAAACTTAGCCTCGCGCTCATCTTTATTTGATTAAGGTAAATACTTTTTGTAAAACTATTTAAGTTATACTTCCTAGTTGAACAGGTTATTCTTTTCCTGTAAGGCAACTTATGCGTCCTTTACTATTTCTTAACATTTT
Source organism: Leucaena leucocephala (assembly GCA_037074615.1). Classification (NCBI taxonomy): domain Eukaryota; kingdom Viridiplantae; phylum Streptophyta; class Magnoliopsida; order Fabales; family Fabaceae; genus Leucaena; species Leucaena leucocephala. The sequence goes on from CM073527.1 coordinate 7,531,135, forward strand.
TCTATAATTCGTAAATGGCTAACTAAGACTTCCCTTCTAAGGGATATTTCAACACTTTGGAGATCTTTGAATATTCCTTCAACTGTAGTAAGTTTGTGCTTACATAAATGGATATTATTTTATATTGGGTCCACTGAGTTATTAGTTCCTTTGTTATGGAATTCCTTTATTTTGGAAACAAAAATTCTCTATATATTCATCATTACATCTTTTCCTTTAGACCGTATGCTAGGCAGGTCTCTAAACAAGCCTCAGTCTAGCCTATACTACTTTTGTTTGGAAAAAGACTATCCTGATAAAGCCTTTCACAATGTAGATCTACTATGGATTATTGCATAGATGATCTATTTCTGAATATTCTTTAAACTAACTGTTCATATGTTAGTGTATCCTACTAGCTAGCTTAGGCGAGTCTTGTAGCAATCCTCTAGCTGATAAACTTTAGCGAGGTTAGTATCTTTATTCTCATTGTCTCTGTAGCATCTATTGGTTGCCTCTTGGTGTATAAAACGATTCTAATTCATTCCCATAAACTAGGCCTTAGCAATTCTCTAGCCAATAAACTATCTATCGATTTAGGTTTGGCTTAGGCCTTATACTATACTTTACACAATTTACATTAGAAGTCTTAGGGGTTTTCTTGCTTTTTTAGCTGCTCTCATTATCTCTAACAATCATAATCAGTATAGAGAGAGGAATTATGCAACTGTTCTTTTCTTTACTTTACGGCTAAGTAGGAGCATATACTCTAACATGCATAATGCTTGGCCAACATGTTGCAGGACTATATACTTGCTCATGAATGCAAAGCTCTAACATCAGAGCTTAAGCATTCCTTTCCTTAATATGTATAACTCTAACACTCAGAACTTGTATGACTCTGACATTCAGAGCTTTAGCATATTTTACAAACTTAACATAATGCCTGGCATTTCATGCATGGAGTAAAAGCTCTTACTTGCTATTTCATCTATAACATAACATTTAAATATCTTATCCCTACAAAAGGGAGCCTTTCTATTTTTCTACAGAGTTAACTGTAAAATCATCTCCTTGTTCATAAAATTAGAGGGAGAGGACTTATACTAATATATTCTTTCTTACATGCTTAATATCTTGTAAAGCTCTGCCCCTAAGCTTTGGTCTTGGCCAATCATACTTTTATTGGGTAAAGTCTACTCCACTTGCCTTACCTCGACTATATTCTCTTTGTTCTAATGGATGACATATTCTTATGTCAAAATAACATCAACTCCATCTTAATTACATCCCCTTTTTACACAAATAAGGTATATTGATCTATTTGGAGCAATATTAACTCTAATTCAGAGGACTAGTTCCTAATTCTTAAGAAAAACTAGGTGGCCAAAACTTTCATACATCATATCCCTTACTCAAGAGCCTATCAACCTAACCCTAAAACTGAGTAGCTATTAACATTATCGGGAATATACTTGTCTCTTATTGTACTAGTTTCTTGTAACTATCTATCTCTTATCATCTCTTCTATTAATACTTGAGAAATTACTGAGGCTATTTATCTTTAGCTTACTATCCCTAAGATCCTATTTATCAATTCAGGAATATGAGATAGCTATAATGTTAGACCATCTTACCTTAACTAAGTTATATTCATTCTAACTTTGGGGATTACCCGGCTAACTATCTCATTTACCACTTTTTCTATTGTTTATCATTACCAAGTTAAATTATCTAAGTGCATGTCATATAGTATAGGAGCAACAAAACTTTCTCATGATATATACTCTACCCTGCATGTAATACAAAAGGGGATTTATCATAGCATACTCTAACATGCATAATATGCATAGAGATGCAATCATTTAAGCATACTCTAACATGTGTGTCATCATATGACAACTATAACAAGATGCAACTGTTCATCATAACCTATAGTAACATAAGCCATATTATCACATAATTTTCTCAACCATCAATTATATGAACACTACAATTAAACAATTAACTAGGTAAACTTTAAAGTGTTCTTTCTTGTCTCACATTATCTACCAGATCATGATCATTTATTCAGGAACTTGAGATAACTATCCACTTAACTTAGACTGCCATTTTACCCTCCTACGAGAGTATAGACTTAACCCTTAATTGCTTTATCTAACTTTCAAGCATTAGTCTTTCTAAGATAAGGGAGTCTCTTAATCTGTGGCTACCTTTCCCTTTACTACTGCTAATCATACTTAGTTTCATTCTATCATAACATCTCCTATTGCCTGTAAGACTTCTGTGTCCTTAGCCTAAAGGACTTATGTGTCCTTGGTGTCACTATAATCCATAACTGAGTTAGCTGCTTCCTTTCATCTAACTAAGGAAGGGTTTGGCTCACATCTCGATATCATTCATACTTTTAAGTTTTCCCTATCCTCAAGGATCACTATCAGGTGAGAAGTTATCTCTTATTAAATCTTAATGTTTAATTTTCCTAAAGCATTCATCTCCAATCCATAATCTTATTTATACTATGAACAAGTAACCCATCACTAACCTCAATCTCAAGTGGTCCTTAGGTAATATGCTATATACTCTATTTCCTAATTAGAGCAAGTTTATCTTGCTCCAGAACCTCTATTTTGTGCTAAAACTTTCTTCTATACTATTGCCATAACCTTTTGCTTTAATAACAAAATAAAACATCCTACTTTTAATCTCTCAGAGTATGTATTCAAAAGCATATTTAACAAATAGAAGCATTACTTTAGCCCAAAAATTAAAATTTAAAAACTTACTTCTCGGTACTGTTCATTTGATAAATTCAAAATTGATAGTCTAACTTTAAAAATTCATAACTAATTCTAGAAAAAATGTAGGGAGGTGATCTAAATTTATATTTGAAGCTTTTTCATAGCTGTTTAAGGAAGAACTATAAATTTAGACATTTACTTTGTCAATCAATATTGTCAAATCGTTACTTTTTACTGTTCACATGGCAAATTCTAGAAATTTTACATTCTGTCTTGTAAATTTGGGAATTCATTTCTCTTAATATACATATCCGAATGAGGCATGTTACCTATACATTTAAATCTTTGGATGTTTACAAATTGCTCATAAAATTTTATAGATTAAAGGTCAAACTGAAGCCACAACAAAACTGCTTTAGGATCTACATTTTTACCATTTCAATTTCCTTTCTTTAATTCTCAATAATTATTCCAGAATGCATAAACCATCTCTTTGGTCTCATAAATTCATATACATCATGGAGTTATGTCATAATTATTTCATACACTTTTCTTTACATATAATGGCATATTACATAACATCACATAAAAACTTTACCACTTAAATAAGCATGATTCTTTTATCCTAAATAACCTATTATGGTTGGTTATGGGAGGGTGAGATTCTGGGGATCTCAGTAGCAAACATTACCACTTAAATATGCAAGATAGATGCTAATGTATGATATGTAATCTGTAACATCCTTACTTCCATACGTATTAGGGATCATTTAGCAGCATTTAGAACCACTTACAAGACCATGGAAGTCCATTAGCCAAATCTGGAATTTTATTCTTTCTCGGGTTACTGTTCATATGGTATTCCAGATTACGCAATGAACTTCAAAAAATTATAATTAATTCTATAAAACTCAAAATGAAGTGGTTCAAAAAGATACATGAAGATAACATCTTAGAATTTAAGGGAAAAATAATTTCCAGACCAAATGATTCACCAATTGATACAGTTTATTCGTTGAATTTTACTGTTCATTTGGTCAAAAACTCTGGAAACAGATTCTGGTCCCTTACTTTAGAAAATCATTTATCTTGATATACACATCCAAATGAAACGTTCTACCTATGCACTTAAAGATATGGATGTGTGCTACATGCTCATAAAATTTTGTGAACTAATTCCTTCATTTGCTAGGTCAAACTGAAGCCACAACAAATCTGCTTTAGGACCTACGTTTTTACCATTTCAGTTTCTTTTCTTTCATTTCCAATAATTGTTTCAGCATGCACAAGCCATTAAATAAGCTTCTTAACATTCATATATATCATGTACATATGCCATAATTATTACATAGAAGTTTATCACATAAATAGACACCTTACATGGCATTTACATACATGGAAAATGCATAGCATATGCTAGAATCTTAAATACTTCACTTTCCTTCTTCTATACTTTAGCTCTTCTCCATGGATACCTTTTCTTCATACTTGACCTAAATTGGTTGGTTATGGGAGAGTGAGATTCTAGGGAATCTCAGTAGCAAACATTACCACTTAAATATGCAAGATGGATGCTAATGCATGATATGTAATTTCATTAAACTTTCTTTGATTAGTGACATGCCAACATGCTACAAACTTTTACATAAAGTGCAAGGCCATGGAAACATGTTATTCACAATACATTAAACATCATTTATCATGTCACAACATCATTCAAATAACATATACATGTCAACACATAAGCATACCACATCAAGCACATAAAGAGATAAGTTCACTACCTTGCACTTAAGCTTTTCTCTTGACCTTTAGCCCTTGCTCCCTAGCTTTCCAACCATGAAGCATTTATGTCCATCACTTCCCAACATCTTCTTGGATGTTTCATGGTCCTAAACACATTCATATTCATCACATAACTCATTAGAACTCATGAACTCCAACCATATTCAAGACTAACTTTGTTACACTCTTTATTGTCATAACTTTCTCTAATTTTCACTAATCCACTTGGCTCTTGAACCAATTGATGTCTTGACTTTAACCTACACAATTTCATCTTTTGAATCCATTTATGATCTTAGAATCATAAAATTCCAGCTCCTTCATGGCATGCTGTACAGAATTGAATATAAGCACACAATTCTTTCAAAAATTCTCATTTTAATTTTAATGCTTCCCATACTTGTTTCTCCACTTTACCCCACACAACTTTTCATTTAAAAACCATTGGAACCATCAAAATCATGAAATTCCAATCACTGTTCATGCGAGTGAACAGTAACCGTAAGGAATCTCAGAGACTACAACCTTGAGATTTTAATGTTTCCAAGGTTCAAAACCTTTCCAATCCTACACAAAATCATCATATAAACTCAATGGAAGCATTAAATCATTGAAATTCAACTTCCTTCCCTCATGAACAGAGCAGACCGAACAGGGCACACTATGGCAAAGTCAAGAATATCAATTTGATTCAACAACCAACCACTTAACTAGCTTGTTTAAGCTTCAATCATGTGTTTCTAACTTTAATTTATTCTTTCCCCTTTCCTTTAAGGTCTTTGGGTAGCACCACCCCTTAGAGAAAACTCAACTTTTCTCCCATCAAAACCCTAAGTTCAAGCTCCCAAATCAAAGGAAAATAAGCTAGGAGAGATTGCTTACCTTTAATCTCTAGATTGCTTGAACTTTGGAACCTTGAATCTTCTTTGTCTTGGCTTGAGTTTCCATTTTGCAAGAGTTTCCCCAAGGCTCCATGAAGCTACGGGTTACTGCAGAATGAGGGGTTATTTATAGCCAAAATCTAAGAAAAATGAATGGCCAAGATTGATTTGGTTACTATTTGATCTAAAGGCCCACATTTAATCTTGGATTTAACTTTTTCATAAAATAATAATTATGACATCATGTGGGACAGATCAAGGGACACCTCAAAGGGTTAGGTGGCGTGCTGCCCATGCAAGGAACCTTCTGGAGAAATTCTAGTCGAATCCGGTACCGATCAGTGCAGTTTCACAACAACCAGACTGTGTTCTGTTCCTAATTTTTTATAATATACCAGGATATGTATTCTATCCTGAAAATTAATGTCTAGGCTTCTCATACCATTGAAAATGTTAGACTGAGTATTTATCTGCCATCCATCCTTTGGAAATGACCAAAAGACCCTTGGTGTCCTTTCTTGCACTGTCTGACCCTAAGGGCATAATTGTCATTTCACCCCTCTTTGTACTGCCTCAGGGCATATATTGGCTCAACTAATCATATTTATACCATGTGTCACGTTTTTAGCCTATCCCAGATGACCAAAATGCCCTTCATCCATCTTTGGTACAATCTGGGCATCCAGGGGCATTTTCGTAATTTCGCACTTTTTCTGGCACTGGCCCCTTCTACTGATAGACTGGTACCCTGGGTTTTGGGCCTTCCTTGGCATCATTGTGGGCCTATATATGAGGTCATCTGATCTCATTCTATCCAGGCTTACATACCGATAAGTTCCATTATCGGATTACGGGTGTTAACAAACTCCCGTCAAAATTCACTGATATGTGAATAACTTTTTATACAAAACTTCTTCTGGAGTTCTGTTAGATCCAGGACATCTGACACTGTAGGGCACAATTTTCTATAATTTGTCCACTTATATCTAAAGTCCATGAAATCTGATAAAATTTCAGATAACTTTTAGACTATCAGATAATTTTCTACTGTCTGGAGCCCTAATAAAATTTCTGTATAATGCCAGATTAGCCACCATGACTTCCTCTATTTACTGATAGAATATGGGACTGAAATACTTATAGGCATTTCTAAGCCTTTTCTGGCTGAACTTTTCCATAATTACATTTATGTCCCTGACTTTTTGCTTAATTACATTTATATCCCTAACTTTTTACATATTTACATTTAGGTCCCTAAACTTTTAGAAATTACCACTTTTGGCCCAACATTTATTTCTACTTTAACTTTTGGCCTTTAACCTTTTCCAATTTGCGTTTAGGTCCTTCTCTTTCTTTAAGACTTATCTAACCTTTATTATTTCGTCTGATCTTTGTCATAATCCTTTATAAGCATCTTTCCACTATCAGTACTATACAGATAGGGAAAAATTAGGATATGGCATAATCTCATTAAACTCTCTTCATTTAGTGACACGCCATAATGCTATATGCTTTGTATAGAAATGCATGGCCATGGAAAAAATATTATTCATAACATATTCAACGTCATTCATGATGTCGCAACATCATTCAATCATCATATACATTTCAACACATAAGCATACCACATTAACCACATAAAGAGATAAGTCCACTAACTTAAAACTTTATCCTTTTCTCTTTACTCCCATTGCATCTAACCAAATATTTTTCACTTATTTTCTTTGACATATCATTGTCCTAAACACAATTACATTATGTATACAACTCATTAGAGCCATTACATAGACATGGTATATCAAGTTCCTTAAAACCCATTACTGTTAACTTAATTCTTGGAGTTAATGGTTTAGCTTAGTAATAATTATTTCCTTAGGCCAATTATCATATACTAATTTTTAGGTCTAAAAAGACCAGTATGTAGCCTGAAATAGGTAGGCTACCAGGCCCTGTTAAATAGAAGTCGTAGAAATATAATGATGATTTACAGGGACTAAACTGTAAATAATGGTCATTTTAAAGAAAGAAATTGACTAAATTGAAAAGTCTAAAAGTTCCATGGTATAAAATGAAAGAGATATAAGCTTTAGGCCATTAAGTGTAATAATGAAAAGTTGAGAGACTAAAAGATAATTTTCAAAAGTTCAGGGGTAAAATGGTAATTTATGAAAAGTTGAGCCTAAAAAGGCCCAAAATTTCCTAGAATAATTTCAATACTAAATTTTACTAGTAAATAGAAAAAATTATTCTAATCAATTTAACGTAACATAGAATTTTGATTTGAAATTCTGATAAATTGATATAAATTTATAAAGAATGGGAAATTAGTACAGTATCCTCTTAATCCTAGAATCAGATGAAATTTGGTATGAAATTCTTATAATTAATATGAGAATTTATGAAACTAATAGAACTCAAAAAGGAGTTATGTAGAATTTATAATAGAATTTACAATTGATTAAAACACCCGATAAATACTTTTCGAGAAAATTTATTGGGAGTTGAGGCAATATAGTCAGGGGACCATATAAAGGGCCTAAAATGACACCTTATAGGCTAAAAATACTTTTAGATAAGTCTATGGGCTAGTGCTAATAAAGACCCAAAAATATAAAATTATGAAAATACCACTAAGTATGCCACTATGTTGTGCCATTGAGCAAGTGATAAATTGAAGGCATTTTTGTCATTTGAATATGGTTAAATGGTCAAGGAGAGTTCCTAAAATAGTTGGCTAAGGTCAAGGAATACTCTGGTGATGTATATCAAGACTATAATGCCATAGAGATATTAAAGTAAACAAAGAAGAACCAAAGGGTATTTTGGTAATTTGCCAAGGGATTAGTAATTAAGTTTAGACATAGTCCAAGAATGTCAATGGTAGGAAGAATCTGGGTACTAGATTTAAGATCAGAAAACATATTATGGAATCTTAGAAAAATTAGATTTAAAAAATAGTCTAGTTTTTAGGAAATTGGACTGAGCCAGTATCGGATTAGACTAACATTTTTCTAGATGCTTCTTCCCCCTAGAATTACATCACATGTGGATATAAGGTGTCCCTTGATGATGTCATCTTTTGGCTTCTAGGGCAAGCCAAGATCAAGAGCTAATTTGAGCCATTAGATCAAATAGTGCACAAAGTGATTTTAGCCATTCATTTCCATGCCTTGAAGTCTATAAATACCCAACCTTAGGTGCTGCCCAAGTGAAAAGTAAGCTAAGACAAGAAAGATTCAAGGCACCAAAGTTCAAACTAGCTAGGAATTAAGGTAAGCAATCAATCCTAACTTATTTTCCTTTAATTTAGGGGATTTTTTATGTAAGAAAGTTGAGCTTTACCTGGGGTATATGTGCTTTCTACAACCCTAGATGAAAGGAGAATAAAGAAATTAAAGTTAGAACTATGTGATTAATGCTTAAACATGCTAATTAGATAATTGGTTATTTAATCAAGTTAATATTCTTGACTTTGTCATAGAAGATACCTTTTGATATGTACTATTCATGATAGAGGGAGAAGGAATTTCAAAGATCTAATACTTCCATTGAATTTATAAGATGATTTTGTGTAGGATTGGATATGTTTTAAACCTTAGAAGCATTGGAATTGATTATAATTGTTGAAAGTCTTCTCTATTACTATTTACACAAATGAACAGTAATTGGAATTTTATGATTTTGATGCTTCTAATAGTTTTTAAGTGAAAAGTTGTGTGGGATAAAGTAGAGAAACAAGAATTGGAAGCATTTGAATCAAAATGAGAATTTTTGAAAGAAAAAGGGGAGTTATGCAATTCTATCTAGAAGAATGTGTAGTTGCTGGAATTTGAGAATTCTGAGTTTATAATTAGATTCAGAAGGCCAAATTGTGTAGGATAAGTTAAAACATCAAGTGGTTCAAAGGCCAAGTTAATTAGTAAATATTAAAGAAAGTTATGTTAGTTAAGTAAGTTCAATATTCAAGAAAGTTAGATCGTAATGAATAGATGATAATGCTATGTTAGGAATTGATTGGTATGCTCAAAAGAGTGCAGCCATACATCAAGGAGAAGTAAGAAGGAAGAAGCAAAGATAAAGTAAAGGAAAGTCAAGCATGTGGTAGTAAACTATTATAAATGTATTTGATGTTATACTTGGTAGTGTTATGGCTATGTTGAATTGTGTTACATATGTTTATGATTGAAGCTCTATTTCTATGATTACTTTGGCCAATTGTATTGTATATGTTACATGGAAGCATACACATTACATAATGTTAACACTTTCATAAGCAAGTACAAGTAGTTACATTAATGAGTTCATTGTTTAGTACTATTTGCTACTGAGATTCCCCATCCATGTAATCCCAATCCCAACATGTTCTTGAATGATGAAAGAAGATGAAGAAGCATGAAGAGAAGTAACATATTGGATAGTATAAATGTTATATGAAGAATTGTTATATGTACTAATGTTATATGACCAATTTGAGCAGTGATGTTCATGATGTAATGAAAAATATTAAATGATGGAATAAATGCATAAAATTTTACAAATATTTATTTAACATGTCAAACTTCATTTTCACACCAAGTACACGTTATTTCAATGTCTGTACACAAAGAACGAAATTTCCAAAGTCAAGGCCTAGAATATGTTTTTAGAATTTTTGCCAAATGAACAGTAAAATTTGATGTTAGAGTTGACTTAGTTAAATGGTCAATTGGTCCAAGGAAGTATTTTTCCCTTAAATTCCAAGATGTTAGCTTCGTGTAGGTTTTTAAACCACTTCATTTTAATTTTGTTTAGAATTAATATGATTTTTTTAAAGTTCATCATCAAATCTGGAAATATCTTATGAACAGTAACTCATTAGAGTGAAATTCAGAATTTAGCTAATGGATTTCAAGGGTCATATAAGTGGTTCTAAAGGCTATCAAATGGTCCCTAAGACGTATGAAAGTAAGGATGTTTTACCAACCCTATATAATTTTGTCAAAGGAATCCAAATATGATCTTGGAATTACGAAAATCAAACTTCTCCAATGAAAATTGTCCAGAACTATACCGCACCTTCATAAATTCCAAAAATTCTCATTTTAATTCCAATACTTCCAATATTTGTTTCTCTACTTTATCCCACACAATTTTTCATTTTAAAACAATTGAAAGCATCAAAATCATGAAATTCTAACTCCTTCCTAGGCACATGAACATTGACAGAAAGGGTCTCAAAGATTACATGATTTCCTAAGCTCAAACTACTTAATTTTAGCTTGTTTAAGTTTATCTAAATATTTTACAACTCAATATTCATCTTCTTCCCCCTTCAAGATAGAACGTCTAACAGCTCCCATAGAACATCCAACAGATCCCATAGAGAGAAAAATGTTGTTTCAACAATTCAAATGTAAGAGAAATCTTCCTATAACATAATACAAAGGTAGAAGAAAGAAGTTACCTTGGATCCTTGTTTGTTTAGCTACTTGATTTTCCTCTTCTTGCTTGAATTTTATTTTAGTATAACCTCCCCATGGTTCTTGCTTTTTGTAACATCAAATTTTTATCCTTATATTTAAGTAAAATTAAAAATATTATTTATCAATAACTTAAAAATATTATCTAATTAAATTATTATGGTTTAGTATTTTTATTATTTTTAATAAAATATGATATATGGATTTTCTTAACTTAGGATTTTATGATTTGATTGTTATTATTAGTTAGAGAATTATTAGGACTTGAGTTTAGATTTAGATATGGATTTGAATTTAAATTATTATTATGGCTTCATAAATAGAGTTAAGGCCTTGAGTTATTCCTCATACTTGATTATTGAGGAAGCTCTTCTCTTTTTAGTCCTTGCTTTCATTCTCTTTCCTATTCCCAAAGAACCTAACCACTTTCTACTTGTTGTGTGTGCTAATATGATATTTATGAGTGATTTGATATATATAAATCTATTGATATTGGTATAATTATATTGAGAAAACTTGTTTGATTATTCTTATTGAAAATAGTCTCGTGGGACTTAAAGTTTAATTTTGAAAGTTTGAGTTGAGATTATAAACTTGCTCTATCTTGATATTGCAACTTGAAGAAAGTTATCTTGACAAAAACCCTTTTTTTTGTTATATTTATCAAGCTATTTGAGATTTTGATTAATATGATTATTTTGAGAATTATACATTGGGGATAGGTGATGATTGAGTTGTATTTCTACCACATGGTATAACCTCTATTGGAGCCCAATGGTTGGCTTTGTCCTACCAATTTATTGAGGAACATTCCCCACCTATTTATCGAGGGGCTACGATGCCACCTATTTATCGAGGGGGAATGATCTCATTGTCCAATCACGTGCTATGTGAATTTTGTCCTATCCATACCACTTTATCGGTTAGCTTTGAGTAGTTAGTTATAACTAGCCCATGGGTTTAGTCAGCAGAAATAAGGCAGTTCGGTTGGTTTAAGGGGAGGAATTTGGGTGGATTATTCATTTGATTTTATTATAATAGTATATTATTTTGTATATATTATACTTTGTGAAGTCCTACTTGACACCTTCATGAGCACATGATAGTATGCATAATGAGTAGGATTGATGGTTACTGAGACATTTGTCTCGTCCTATTATTATTAACATTTTTCAGGTGGTAGTCTTATCTTAGAACCCCAGGAAAAACTTTAGAGACTTGATTAAAGTTATATTAAATGTATAGTCTATCATTTAAAGGTATGTGTAGAATATTTGTATATTGTCACTATAGGTTTTATTTTTCATACTTATATATCCTATTATTCTATTTATATTTTAATGAAAGTCTTTTTATAACCATAATAGATTATATTTAAATTTTAGTTAAACTTATTTCTACCATGGTTAACTTTCTTAAAATAAACTAAATTCATTTATAATATTATTTTTAAATTATATTTAGTACAAAATAGGTCTAAACAATTAATAATAGTTGTATTTCAGGAGGATTTTACACTTTTGGCATGAATGGGAAGAGAAATGGGGGATATTTATAGAAAAGTTTGGGTGAAAATTGATGGCTAAGAACTAATCTTTCACTATTTGATCCTATTGTCTATATTCATTCTTTCATCAAGCTTGCCCTAGAAGCTACTTTATGACATCATCCATGACATCATTTAGGGCCTTGTTTGGACAATCCACTTCAATTTGATACAAGCCCAGCCAAATTTTACAAAAACTATACTATTTAATAATTCTATTTTTTTTTTAGATTCTATGATATGTTTTCTGACCTTACATATAGTATCCAGATTTTTCTTATTATTGACATTATTTGACTAAATATTTATCTGCTTACATCCCTTGGAAAATGACTAAAATGTCTTTTGTTAATCATTTTTCATTATATTAACATTAAGGGCATAATTGTCATTTCATGTCATATCCTAATTTTTAGGCCTAGAAGCCCAGTATGTAGCCTGAAAGAGGTAGGCTACTAGGCCCTATTATGCAGGAGTCCCAGAAAGATACAAATGATGTTCAGGGACTAAACTGCAAGAAAGTAAAAATTCAGGGAAAATAGTAAAAGTCCCTGTGGACATAACGGAAAAGTAAGAGGTGTTTATGGGGAACCGAGCCACCAGAGTAATTGAGCTTGGTTAGAAATCCAAGATGACATTTAAAGGCCCAAAAACATAGGCCCAAGGATTATGGGGTTTAAGTGTAACATCCTTACTTTTATATGTCTTAGGGACCATTCAGTAGCATTTAGAACCACTACAAGACCTTAGAAGTCCATTAGCCAAATCTGAAATTTTACTCTTTCTCGGGTTACTGTTCATATGGTATTCTAGATTACGCAATGAACTTCAAAAAATCATAATTAATTATAGAAAAATTAAAATAAAGTGGTTCAAAAAACTACATGAAGATAAAATCTTGAAATTTAAGGAAAAAATCATTTCCAGACCAAATGATTAGTCAATTGATACAGTTTATTCGTTGAAGTTTACTATTCATTTGGTCGAAACACTAGAAATAGATTATGGTCCCTTACTTTGGAAATTCAATTCTCTTTTTGTACAGACATCCAAATAAAGCTTTCTTAGTGTCAAAATGAATCTTGGCATGTCATATAAATGTCTGTAAAATCTCATACATTTATTCTATCATTTACTATTTTTCATTACATCATGACCCTCACTGCTCATATTGGTCATATAGCAATAATACATTTAACAATTCTTCACATAACACACATATACTATTCAATCCCTAGCTTTTCTTCATGCTTCATCATCCTCTTTCATCATTCATAAACCTGTGGGATTGGGATTACATGGAAAGGGATGAGATTTATGGGGAAATCTCAGTAGCAAACATTACTAAACAGTGCATGCATTAATGTAACTAATTGTGCTTGCTTGTGAAAGTGTTATCATTGTGTAATGTGCATGCTTCCATGTAACATATGAAATACAATTGGCCAAATTAATCATAGAAATAGAGCTTCATACATAAACACATTTGCAACACAATTCACTAAAGCCATAGCACAATCAAGCATAACATTCAATGCATACAAGTTTAGGATAAGTTTACTACCTTGAGCACTTGACTTTCTTTCTCCTTATCTTGCTACTTTCTTCTCACTTTTCTTGAACATGTGGCTGCCTCTATTGGAGCATACCAATCAATTTCTAACATCACATAATCATTCATTCATCACAATCTAACTTCCTTGAGCATTAAACTCACTTTAACTAACATAACTTCTTGAACATTAAGCCCATTAACTTTCCTTAATCTTAACTAATGGACTTGGTCTTTGAATCAATTGATGTCTTGACTTTACCCTACACAATTTCATCTTTTGAATCCTTTTATGAGCTTAGAATCATGAAATTCTAGCTCCTTCATCACATGCTGTACAGAACCAAAACTGCACTCAATTCTTTCAAAAATTCTCATTTTGATTCCAATGCTTCCCATACTTGTTTCTCTACTTTATCCCACACAATTTTTCATTTTAAAACCATTGGAAGCAACAAAATCATGAAATTCAATAACTGTTCATGCGTGTGAACAGTAATAGAGAAGGGTTTCAAAAACTATAACCTTGGAATTTCAATGCTTTCAAGGTTCAAAACCTTTCCAATCCTACACAAAATCATCATCTAAATTCAATGGAAGCATTAAATCATTCAAATTCCATTTTCTTCATCATGAACAGTGCAGACTGAACAGGGCACACCATGGCAAAGTCAAGAATATCAACTTGATTCAACAACCAATCTCTTAACTAGCTTGCTTAAGCTTCAATCATACACTTCTAACTTTAATTTCTTCTTTTTCCTTTCATCTAAGGTTTTTGGGCAGCACAGCCCCTTAGAGAAAACTTAACTTTTCTCACATGAAAACCCTAAGTTCAAGCTCCCAAATCAAAGGAAAATAAGCTAGGAGAGATAGCTTACCTTTAATCTCTAGCTTGCTTAAACTTTGGTACCTTGAATCTTCTTTGTCTTGGCTTGATCTTTCATTTTGCAAGAGTTTCCCCAAGGGTCCATGAAACCACGGTTTTGCTGCATAATTGAGGGGGTATTTATAGCCAAAATCCATGGAAAATGAATGGCCAGGATTGATATGATTAATATTTGATCTAAATGCTCACATTTAATCTTGAATTTAACTTTTTCCAAAAAGAATAATTATGACATCATGTGGGAAACCTCATGGGGGTATGTGGTGTGCTCACTCTACCAAGAAGCTTTTGGAAAAATTTCAGTCCAATCTGATACCGATCAGAGTAGTTTCACAACAACCGGACTATTTTCTGTTCCTAATTTTTTATAATATTCTAGTATATGTATTCTATCCTGGAAATCAATGTCTAGGCTTCTCATACCCTTGACATGGTTATACTGAATATTTATCTACCATCTATCCCTTAGGAAATGACCAAAATACCCTTGGTGTCCTTTCTTACACTATATTGACCCTAAGGGTAAAATCGTCTTTTTACCCCTCTTTGTACTACCTTAGGGCCTATACTGGATCTAACTAATCACATTTATACTATATGCCACATTTTTAGCCTATCCCAAATGACCAAAATGCCATCCATCCATCACTGGTACAATATGGGCATCCAGGGTTATTTTCATAAGTTTACACTTTTTTTGGACACTAGCCTCTTTTGCTAATGAATTGGTACCCTGGGTTTTGGGCCATCCTTGGCATCATCATAGGCCCATATATGAGGTAATCTTGTCTCATTTTATCTAGTCTTATTTATTGATAAATTCTATTATCAGATCACGGGTGTCTTTAAACTCCTGTCAAAATTCACTGGTATGAGAATAACTTTTTGTACAGGACTTCTTCTGGGGTTTTATCAAATTCATAACATCTGACATTGTAGGGCACACTTTCCTATAATTCCCCCACTTATATATGATGTCAATGGAATCTAATAAAAATTCATATAACTTTTAGACTATCAGATAATTTTCTGTTGTCTGGAGCCCAAATAAAATTTCTGTATCATGGCAGATTAATCAGCATAACTTCCTCTATTTACTAATGGAATGTTAGACTGAAAAAATTCCCAGGTAGTTTTAACCCTTTCTGGGCTGACCTTTCCATAATTACAATTTTGCCCTTGAACTTTTTACTTAATTACATTTAAGTCCCTTAACTTTTGAAAATTACCACTTTTGGCCTAACTTTTGTTTCTACTTTAACTTTTGGCCTTTAACCTTTTTTACTTTTCATTTTAGTCCTTCTCTTCCTTAAAGAATCATCTAACCTTTATCATTTCTTCTGTTATTTTTCATAATCCTTTTCAAACCTTTTTCTACTATCAGTAGTATACAAATAGGAAAAAAACCAGGATATGACATTAAGAGACATTAAAATAATATTTTAGTGCTTCTTCATAAAGTAAAATTACCCGGTTAAGGATATAACTGGGAAAAATGATCAGATATGACTTTAGACCATGAGGTGGTATGAAAGGTGTCCACATGGGACCCACAAGGTGCCACATAGCATGATTACAAGAAGAGAAGAAAAGTTAAAGACACATGTCATGAGATTAGAAAAAGGAGAAAAAGTAAAAGGGACACGTGGCTCAATTTCAGCCGTTCATTCTAGGAAAAGGCTCTGGAATTCTCTGTAATGGCTGAGTCAGCTGGTGAGGTATCCCAAGGGCCCCACTATTTATGCCACATACTCCCTGAGGTGTCCTTGGATGATGTCATGTTAGTGAGTCATCAAGAAGGATAATGTCATCGTGATGAAGCAGGTGAAGCTTCTTGAGGAAGCTAAGCGATCTGGGCCATTCATCATAATTTGATATGAGCCATTCATTCTATCTCCACTCACCTATAAATAGGCCACCCCTCCCTCCAAAGAAGCCATGGCCAAGAGCAAGTAAAAGGAGAGAAAGAAGAGAGAAAGAGAGAAAGAAAGGAAGGAAGAGAAAGAAGGAAGGAGTTCTGGTGGAACCAGGAGCAGTCTAAGGAGCTTAGGCACTGGCAGAGCTTAGGAATGAGGTAAGTAAGTTATCTAATCCCTGCTTTAATAAAGTAGAGGATTGCTCTTAGTGGTTAGAATAGAGAAATATCTCTATTAATAAAGTTAGCTATAGATAGAAAGAATGGGGAATGTCAGATTAAGGATATTACCCCAAAGTTAAGCATGAGTTAAGTAGAGCTTTATTGGATAATAATAAAGATATTATTATGCCATGTATAGGCTATGACTTATGAGAAGAAGGGACCTTAGAGGCAAGGCTAAGAGCTAGAAGGAAAGGCTAGAAGTTAGGTAGTGAACTTACCTACTTGTATGCTTATACTACTTGGATGTTTTATGTGATGTTTTCTTACCTTGATGATGTGAAGCATGTATGATTAAGTAATGCTCTGTTTCTTTTATGCTATGGCCATATGTTATAATTAAGGGACATGGAAGCATGTAAGTTATCATTATGCAAGCATGGTCATTAAGTACACACATAATAACATCAAGCATATAGTTGCATACATTGTATGGTTTCTATTTGCTAGTGAGATTTCTCCAGAAATCTCACCCCCTTCCATGTAATCCAAATCCCACAAGTATGTTAGAAGAGGACTAAAGAAGCATTAAGAAAAGCTTCGGATTGGATAGTACATATGTTGGGACCAAAATGCTAGAATCAGGGAAAAACTCTAGATAAATAGTAAACTCAAACGTTTAGTAATATTGACCTGGTTAAGGCATGGTTAGAAAGTTAATTTTCCCTGAAAGAGCACTAAGTTAGCTTCGTGTAGAAATTTGAACCACTTTATTTTTAGTTTTCTAGAATTAGTAATGATTTTTTGAAGTCAGGTCACTCCATTGGAATTTACATAGTGAACAGTACTCGGTAAGAGTAAAATTCTAGATTGAGTAATTTAACTTCAATAGCCTTATAAGTGGTTCCATATGCTACTGTTTGGTCCCTAAGATGTAGGAAAATGAGGATGTTTCATTTTGGTATCAGAGTAAAGGATTTTGGCTTTGAGCATAAGGTTCTGGTATAGAATCAAGAGAGTTCTAGTACAGAACAAAGGGTTCTGGCACAAAGCATAAGATTCTGGCAAACAACCGAAGGTTCTGACTCAACGATACTTTGGTGTAGTTAGAGATTTGAACTAAGAGGTTCTTCCCCTAGTAGAAAATATGGGGATGGTGTTCACTACTTAGAGACAGTAACACCCAGATAGATAGAACAATACCCCATACCTTATAGCTTTACAGGGTAATCTTCAAGGAAGTAGTTAGTCTTAGTCAGCCATACCACTAAGGTCTCATGTTTCTTAGCACGATGTGCTTGGACTAAGTAGGATATTGTCTAGGGAGCATTTTCTCTATGAATAGAGATAGAAGCTAACCAGTCCTAGGTAAAGGGAAGCTGCCAGACGTTATAGTGATGGTGATAATGAAAGTACCAACCTGGTTGAAGTTAATCAACTAGAGGATTGGTACAAAGCATAATCAAGCCAGATAGTATAAAGTAAGAAGATATGAAAGATTAGTTAAGATAATGGTCAGAAGTAAGTCCTCTATGCGAGTATATCTACATTACGAAAGAATTAAAGTCAGATTGAAGACTTGCCTAGGAATGATCCTAGCAGGTGGCCTAAAGTTAGAGACAAAATGTTTAATAGATAGAGAGCTAATGTTCCCAAGACAAAGGGATTACATCATGAAAGAATAGTAATCTAGCAAACATAGGGTAGAGTACCCTAGAGAACATAAGTAATAGATGATGAATGAGATCCATACGACATAAGTTCATCAGGATCAAGAAAAATAAGTTTATGATGTATAAAGAGAGAAAGGTAGCCACAATTTCAAAGATAAAGAGACTCCCCATTTAAGAAAGAGTAATGAGCAAGAGTAAGATAAAGTAATGGAGGGTTGAGTCTATACCCTAATAAGAGGGTAATGTGGCAGCCTAAGTTAAATGAGTAGTTATTTTATATTCCTAAATGAATGTTTGGGATCTGGAAGATAAGGTAATAGATGAAAGAATGTTTAATTGTAGTGTACGTATGATGGATAGTTGAGAAAATTTATGTGATAATGATATGGCTTATATTGCCATGAGTTATGATAAATAGTTGCATCTTCTTGCAGTTATCATATGATGACACACATGTTAGAGTATGCTATGAATACTCCCCTCATGCAGTACTTGCAGGGAAGAGTTTATGATGAGATAAAAAAGTTATGTTGCTCCCATACTATACGACATGCAATAAGAATGTTTTTAGAATGGTAGTCAGTCTCAGTAAGTGGGACAGTTGTTATAGTATGATTGGTGTTACTCAGGTATTTCTACATACTTGTGAATACAATACTTAGGGCTATTTCTTATGTTAGGGTTATAGTAAGTACTCTATCAAAAGAAATAGTATACAGAAAGAGCAAGAGATAGCAGTAAAGAGATTGTTCTCACATCATTCTTCAGCTGAGTTCATATCACTCTTCATATAAGAGTTATATCTAATACAGATTGCTCACAATTAGAGCACAGTTTAAATGGCTCACAGTTAGAGTATAGATTGAGATGAGAAATTATGATGAGGCCATAGCAAAAGAATGCTATGGCAGGTAGTTAGACCATAACTGGTAAACCATAACAGAGTGAGAAAGATGAGAAGGAACTCCTGAGTAAGGAGGAAATAAGTAAAGTCTAGGTAAATAATATGGACTACTGAATGTATTTTAAATTTTTTATTCAGTTATCAACAAGTGGAAGAAGTTAACCTTATAACTTAGTCTGTTGGATGAGATCTTTAAGAGATGATGATACAGTATAACAGAATCACAGAGGACTTTGGAGGTTCACAGCTAGATCCTAGCATGGTTTAGGGTTACAGTTAGATCCTAACAACTTCAGAGTCACAGTTAGATTATAAAGAGGCTTACAGTTGATCGCAGTTAGATCCTGAGGTAGCAGTTAGACCTAGCTTAAGAAAAGTAAGGAGCCATGAAGAAATGAGAACAATACAGTATCTCTCTGGAAAGATGAGTACCAAAGACGAAGTTAAGGTAAGGAAGCTTCAATAGCTGAATAACTCCTCTAGAAAACCTATTTATAATGATTTTCCTCAAATAGCCTATATTATATACGGACTGAACTTAGTTTTCTTTAAATGAAGGAGTCCAAGTTCAAGCATGAGTGCTGATATTCAAAAAGTTTTGTAGAACTATGCCTGAGGAATAGAAAAAAGAACCCCATATGTTGTGAGAATGGAAAAGTATGAATAGATAAATCCTTCAGATAAGGATAAAAGAAGCTAAAAGGTTAGCAAGACCCAGAGAAGAGGGTCTAAGATAGAGTAAAGAAAGAACACAGTTTTATAAGAAAGGGTGTAAATGCCATAAAAGTTTGGCATAAATACACAAAGTTATGAAAGGTAGTAAGAAAAGTTAAGAAGAGCTAAGAAAGTCAAGAAAGTGTTATGAAATAAGAGGGACATTCTCCTCAATGAAAACTACTCATAAAGGAATGAATAGAGATTTAAACCTCAAATTTTGAGGACGAAATTTATTTTAAAGGGAGGAGAAATGTCATATCCCAATTTTTAGGCCTAGAAGCCCAGTATGTAGCCTAAAAGAGGTAGGCTACTAGGCCCTATTGTGTAGGAGTCCTAGCAAGATACAGATGATGTTCAGGGACTAAACTGCAAGAAAGTAAAATTTCAGGCAAAATAGTGAAAGTCCCTGTAGACATAACGGAAAAGTAAGAGGTGTTTCTTAGGAACCGAGCCACCAGAGTACTTGAGCTTGGTTAGAAACCCAAGATGACATTTAAAGGACAAAAAACGTAGGCCCAAGGATTATGGAGTTTAAGAGACATTAAAATAATATTTTAATGCTTTTCCATAAAGTAAAATTTCCCGGTTAAGGATAGAACTAGGAAAAGTGATCAGATATGACTTTAGACCATAAGGTGGCATGAAAGGTGTCCTTATGGGACCCACAGGTGCCAAATGGCATGATTATAGGAAGAGAAGAAAAGTTAAGGACACATGTCATGAGATTAGAAAAAGGAGAAAAAGTAAAAGGGACACGTGGCTCAATTTCGGCCATTCATTCCAGGAAAAGGCTCTGGAATTCTCTAGAGAGGCTGAGTCAGCTAGTGAGGTGTCCTAAGGGCCCCACCATTTGCGCCACATACTCCCTGAGGTGTCCTTGGATGATGTCATGTTGGTGAGTCATCAAGGAGGATAATGTCATCATGATGATGCAGGTGAAGCTTCTTGAGGAAGCTAAGCGATCTGGGCCATTCATCAGGATTCGATCTGAGCCATTCATTCCACCTCCACTCACCTATAAATATGCCACCCCTCACTCCATGGAAGCCACGGCCAAGAGCAAGGAAAAGGAGGGAAAGGAGGGAAAGAAGAGAGGAAGAGATAAAGAGAGAAAGTGAGAAATAAAGGAAGAAAGAGACAGAAGGAAGGAGTTTTGGTAGAACCAGGAGCGGTCTAAGGAGCTTAGGGACTGGGCAGAGCTTAGGAATGAGGTAAGTAAGTTATCTAGTCCCTGCTCTAATAAAATAGAGGATTTCTCTTAGTAGTTAGAATAAAGAAACATCTTTATTATTGGTAGAGTAAGAAGGGACCTTAGAGACAAGGCTAAGAGCTGGAAGGAAAGGCTACACGCTCGGTAGTAAGCTTACCTACTTGTATGCTTTTATTGCTTGGATGTTTTATGTGATGTTTACTTACTTTGATAATGTGAAGCATGTATGATTAAGTAATACTCTATTTTGTTTAATACTATGGCCATATGTTATAATTAAGTAACATGGAAGCATGTATGTTATCATTATGCAAGCATGATCATTAAGTACACACATAGAAATATCAAGCATATAGTTGCATACATTGTATGGTTTCTGTTTGCTACTAAGATTTCCCCAGAAATCTCAGCCCCTTCCATGTAATCCCAATCCCACATATATGTTAGAAGAGGATTGAAAAATCATAGAGAGAAGCTGGGGATTGGATAGTGCAAATGTTGGGACCAAAATGCTAGAATCAGGGAAAAACACTGGATGAATAGTAAACTTTAGACGTTGACTAACGTTGACCTAGTCAAGGCGTGGTCAACAAGTTATTTTTTCCTAAAATAGAATTAAGTTAGCTTCATGTAGCAATTTGAACCACTTCATTTCAATTTTTCTAGAGTTAGTTATGATTTTTCAAAGTTAGATCACTCCTCTGGAATTTACACAGTGAATAGTACTCGCTAAGAGTAAAATTTCAAATTGAGTAATTTGACTTCAATAGCCTTAAAAGTGGTTCCATATGCTACCGTTTGGTCCTTAAGACATATGAAAAGGAGGATGTTTTAGATAAAATATTGGTTTGAAAGAAAATGTGAAAGTTCACAAATGAATAAAAATGAATAAATAGATGATAAAGAAAAAACTTTGTTGTAAAAAATTCACATAACTAACCTGGGGTTGTGAAAGAAAAGAAAAAAATTAGAAAATTTAAGTTTAAAAAGAAAAATTATAAATTTTACAAATGAAAAAAATGAAATTTATGATAAAAGAAGAAAACCTAAAAATGGTCATTTGAAAAAATCTCAAAGAAAATATAGAAGACCCCCAAAAGATAGTGTACATGTTTTATTTCTCAAGAAGAAAGACATTAACCGCTCCTAAAGTAATAGGGAAAATTTTAAATTCTAAGCCAAAAGACGTAAGCCTTAGATCTTATTTGGCTAAGAGAGTCTATTGAAGCTGAAGGACAGGCGTTGAGACAAGTAGCTAGAGACAGGGGAGAGCATGAGAAGGTGAGGAAAAGAAGTTGAAGCGTCCAAGAACATAAGGAAGTGTGATAGACCCATACCTAAGTAACCCTCTAATATGTCTATTGCTTGAATGCTGATAGGACTTTGTGGTATATAATTAACAAGAAATAAATACTCTCTGTAGCAAAATGGAAAATCTAATTTTAGATTACCTATATATAGAAAAATGGGTGCAAAAATACTCAAAATAATTCAATCAGTATGAATTGAGAAACATTATAAAACAAATAAATAATTGCAAGAAGCAAGCTATTTAAAGAATTAGAGAAAAACTCTCTAGAAACTATACTTTTATATTATGGAATTATATAGAAAGACTGGCTAGAGAAAACTGATACAATGAAGCATTATTGGAACACTCCTATATAGTTATTCAGGAACCTTTATAGGTAGAGAAAATATAATTAGAGAATTCTTCTCTAATGATTACTAGAGTCCTATGACTCTAAGTAGAATTCCATATCTTCACATGAATACTTCCGGTGAAGAATCTTGTCGCTCTCTCAAGAGACGCAACAGAGGGAACGTTATCACAATATTCCTATATCACAATTCACCAGTCTATAGATGGAAGGTAATTCCACTAAATTCCATCGAACAAGCTCTAGAAATTTGTGCTCTAACTATGAGTAGCCTGTTTCTGAATTGTGCTCTTATATGAAGAGTAATATGTATCAAATCTAACTCTTATATGAAAAGTGATGTGAACTCATATGAATCTAACTCTATCTGAGAGCAATCTATTTCAGATCCAATTCTTATCTAAAGAGTGATCTGAAAGCAATCTCTTTATTATTGTTTGTTGCTGTTTCTGTATACCATTTATTTTGATAGAGTTATAACACTACCACCTTCTTAGCACTTGTTATAACCTTAACATAAGAAATAGCCCTAAGTATTGTATTCACAAGCCTATAGAAAAACCTGAGTAAACCAAATGTCATGAATCAACTGACTGTCCCACTTACTGAGATTGTCTGTCTTTTTGGGTATCTTCCTTAGTTCTCTAAGGTACTTACCTATTGCTATCATATCTCATGTTTTATTTTTAATCTTTTATCCTAATTTTAATCATAATTATAATCCTGATATAAATTCTAATGTCCACGGGATTTAGCTAGACTAACTAATATGACTATACTTTCTCTACTTCCTACACTTTTGTCCCTAAGTCACTTTTAAACTTTTTTTGCCTTTCCTTTTCCAAATATGGCTTTTTGTCTATCCTATTTTTTGACACTATCTTTGTAATGGCCCTAAAAATTTCATAAATATAAAATCAATTTAACAAAGAATATATATATATATATATTGTTGTAGAAAATTTCACTGAGAAGGGAGTAGCTGAGTGGTCAAGAGTGAAGGAGAGATTTTAGCGAATAGTGTTCGATCCCTGGTAGCTGTGATTTAATAGGATTTTAATTTTTTATAGCGTGTGAAATTAAGAAACTGTCCCTTTCCCTTTTTTCTTCAGAAATTGTACCCTATTCCTTCATTTCCCTCTGAAATTATCGATGACACAACATGGGAGCCAGTAAGAACAGTGACGATGCTTCACGCTATAGGAAATCAATGCCATGCACCCAAACCTTGCTTTTGCCAGTATCTCTGCTGTGTTGTGCCATCATCGTCAGTCATCATCTTCCTTTTCTGGGCTATACTATCTTTGCTTCAGCTGACCGTAAGGAGGAGAGTAATGGGAAGACAAGCTTAACAGAACCCATTTCAATTCCAGCCCAACACTGATTCTATCCCTTTCCATTGTCCAACTACTGTCGCTGTGCTTGTGTAATCAATTACTCGCTATCGTTCTCCTTATTCTGCTCTGTATCAGTGTCACTGGGAAGGGTCAAAGGCCATAGAATGGGAAGCTATCCTTCCATATTTCTCTGTCTAGCAGCTGTGTCTAGTTGCTCTGTAGTTGCACTACACAAATCCCTTCTATTGTATCTCGTGCTTATTTTGGTAGGTACTTTAGCATGTCCCCAAATTTTCTATCTTCTTTCTTTTGATTGTCAAGAGCTTATGAGGAAAAGAGGGTGGAAGAATGAGTTAGAATTTTTGTGAGTTGAAATTGATCTAAGAATTTTGAGTAATGGGCATGTACAACTACAGTTCTCTGTCTGTGAGAACTCACCTTTCCCTTGCTGTCGAGCCTGTGTTATGTAGAAGGATGTAGATAGTTTCTATTAAATGATGTAATGTGAAGTGGGATTGTTCTGTAGCGCTGTCATGGTAGTTTAGAAACTTGCTGCGGGTGTGGTATGTCATATTCCAATTTTTAGGCTTAGAAGCCAAGTGTGTAGACTGAAAAAGGTATGCTACCAGGCCCTATTGAGCAGAAGTCCCAAAAGTATACAAATGATATTTAGGGACTAAACTGCAAATAATGAGAGTTTAGGGATTAAATTATAAATAGTAAAAGTCCCTATGGGCATTTTGGTAAATTGCTAAGGGATATTTCTTGGGAACTGAGCTATCAGAGTGCTTGGACTTTATTAGAAACACAATATGACATTCCCAGATGTCTAAAAATGTGGCCCAAGAGTTATGTGGGTCCAAGTGACATTAAAATAATATTTTAGTACTTTTTCAATAAAGTAAAGTTACTCGGTCAAAGATATAACTGAGAAAAGTGATCAGATAAGGCTTTAGACTTATCTAGAACTATGAGGTAACATGAAAGGTGTCCTCATGGGACCCACAAGGTGCCACATGTTATAAGTCTAGAAAAAGAAGAAAAAGCAAAGGACACGTGCCACAATCTCAGCCGTTCATTCCAGGAAAAGACTCTGAAATTCTCTGGAAGCGCTGAGTCAACTGGTGAGGTGTCTCAAGGGCCCCACCATTGTGCCACCTAGCATGTGAGGTGTCCCATGGATGATGTCACTTTGATGAGTCATTGAGGATAATGATGTCATCGTGATGATGTAGGCAAGGCTTCTTGTGGAAGCTAAGCAATCTGAGCTATTTATCGCGATTTGATCTGGACCATCCATTCTACCTCCCCTCAACTATAAATATCTCCACCCCCTTCAAAGAACTCCACAGCCAAAGCAAGAAAGCAAGAGAAAGAAGAGAGAAAAAGAGAAAGGAAGAGAAAGAAAGGAAGAAACCTCTGAGCAAGGAATAGCTACATGCCAGTAGGCCTTCTTGAGATGGAGGAGATAAAGTTGCATGAAGACAAGTTAATAATTATTTAATATAATTGATATGTGATTGATGTATGTAATATTGATTGCTGGAAATTGTTACTGTGAATAGTAACTCATGATGAGGCAGTGACATTTGAGCTGAAATAGGTAATACTAAACAATTGAATAAATATATGATATTTTTTCAGTAAATAGTAGACATGCTAAGCTTCAATTTGGTATATAGAACATCTCATTTAGATACCTACACATGGAGATATGATTTTTTAAAGTTGGCACCATAAATGCTAGAATAAGGGGAAGACGCTGGATAAACAGTAAACTTTGAGCGTTAACTGACATTGACTTGGTCAAGGCGTGGTCAACGACGTATTTTTCCATGAAAGAGCATTAAGTTAGCTTTGTGTATCAATTTGAACCACCACTTCATTTCAATTTTTCTGGAATTAGTTATGATTTTTTAAAGTCAGGTCACTCCTTTTGAATTTGCACAGTGAACAGTACTCGGTAGAGTAAAATTTTAGATTATGTAATTTGACTTCAAAAACCTTAAAAGTGGTTCCAGATCCTACTGTTTGGTCCCTAAGATCTAATAAAATAATGATGTTACATGGTACGTGTTTTAGCCTATAGTGAATGGTGTTGGACAACATGTGTGTATATATATGTATGAGTTTGTACTGTGCTGTGATAGTGTTGTAGGAAAGAAAGAGGAGACAGAAGCATGCTTCTATGTGTTGTGTTTGAATTGAATGGAAAAAAGGTGTGTATATATATGGATAACTTGCTGTGTTGGTTGATACATATATCTATATATGATGATGTGGTTCAATGCTCAGAGAATTTTGCTACTGTTTTGGAAGCTAGATGACATATATATATATGGTAATGTTGTTATGAATTAGAAAGAAGAAAGTAAGAAGAATAAAACAGGTGGTATTTATGTTCATATGCATATATATGTGTGTGTGTGTGTGTAAATGAATTGGGAAGCTAAAGAAAGTAAATTAATGGAAGTAAATTGTTGGAAGTAAAGAGAAGAAATGATGATTTTATGCTTTCATGTTGTGAGATATTGGAATGAAGATTAAAATTTCATATTTGAAATAAAGAAAATGATAATGTAAAATACTTGGAATTATTAAGTGTTAGTAAGTGTACATGTGTGAATTGATGCTATTGCATCAAGTAGAGGGGCAATGATATATATATCGAGATGAATTGTGAAAGTTATAAATATGTGCAAAGGTCGTGTTTAAGATTTAGAAATGAATGGGTTTCAATCAATTTCATTAAGGCCAAGACATGTCAATGATGATGCCTCTCTGATTGGTTGTAGATTAAGGAAGTGACTGGTTGATGGTTTAGGAGCTCATGTATTGAATCTTTGTTGAATGGTTGATGATGTTTTATGAATTGAAATATTAGATTAAGGATGATTTATTTTCTGTTAAAGCTTTAATTAGTTTGTTAATATGTTGTTTCGGGATATCAGGGAATTAAGAAGTGAAAATATTTGAAATTTGTTTGGCTGGAAAGAGTAAAGGTTTTGGAGCATGGCAGGTGAGTGAATAATGTCCCATAAAAATAGTATTTTTATTAATAACTTGTTATTTGGTTAATTTCATTTAAAAGTGTTAATTTTTTTTACAAAATGATTTACAAAAAGAGTGTTATATGAATTCATGACTTTAATTCTAGAAATGGTTTTCTTTCAAATTATTTTATAAAATGATTATGGTTATGTATGAAAATGGATTAAGAAGTTTTAGAAAAGACTTTGACAAATGTTATGTAGAGTTGATTTTCTTCATGAAATATGCTTACGAGAATTTTATTATTTAAATACTTATTCCATATTAATTGAAGAAATCTTTTAAGATTTTATTATATTAATCATATTAGAGTTTTATGATTATGAAATATTATTGAAGATTATTGCATTAGAAACTATTGTGATCATTTAATGTTTAATAGACCTCACACATGCTAGAAAGGTTTTCAGAAAGGATAGAATATAGAATGTTGATTACTAACAGTAGTACTATTAATCCTTGATACACCATGGTTAAACTTGAGCTCGATGGATATTCATGAGTTTCATACTCGCGTAGGTTATTCGTGGGATTTATTCTCGCTCCTATTATTTGTAGGTCTTGTACCTGCGCGTGTTATTCATGGGTCTTATACCTGCGCCTATTTTTGTGGCTTTGAGCCACGCTGGATTAGTTATTTAACCTCATGGACTGTGTGTCCATGCCTATTGCATGGCTTCGAGCTACACTGGATTGGTTAGTTATTATCGTGGACTGTGTGTCCACACCTGTCTTCGTTCTATTAAAGTCCTACAGAAAAATGATGGTTTTGAATTGATTATTTTTAAATTGTTTTCCTAAAACAAAATGTTTACCAAAATATTTGTTTCAAATTACAAAATATTATGATTTATATTTAAACATGTTTATGCATTGTTTATTTCTGCATTTTTAAATTATGTTTTTGGGACGTTATTCACGAGTAGATTATTTGGCTTTAGATAGTGTAGTTGACCCTACTCCTCCCGCTAAGCAGTGAATAGCCTATCATTCAATCCCAAGCGCTGATTTTTGGCAAATCTCTTTTGATGTAATTACATTTATGAAATACTTGTTTTACTGTGATAAAAGAATAGACGCTCCACATAGTCTATAGTTCAGCTTTTGGTTATGTTAGGAAATGTTACAGGTGATTTTGAAATATTTGCAGTTTGTTGTAGGATTGTTGGGAGGTCGGTTATACAATGATGATCCTGTCAAAATTCCTATAGAGGACTTGCTTTTGATTAAAAGTGTAATATATTATGATTATCGTTTCAAACATTTTATTCAAGGTTTTAGGCTTAAGGAATATGAATTTATTCATATTCTATGCTAGTCACTGTTCAAATTTTAAGACATGATAGTTTGGTATTAGAGCAATGGTTTTCTATGGCTAACTGGATCAGGGATGCTTCAATGGGTTCTCAATTATCGTTATGAACCTGGGCCTAATTATAGTTGAGACATCATTGAAGATCTCTTTAGGAAATTTAAAAAGTGTTTTGTTTTCTTATGGTTTTGAAAATATATTTTCCTTGAAATTGAATATTTTCTATGTTTTGTGTATAGCTCAATGTCGCCTAGATATCTACCATATGGAAGAAGCTATAGGAGTGATAAGGCTTTGGACAGAGGCTCTGCTCAGTAAAGTGACTTACCCCTAGAAGTATAGGACAGGGTCATAAGGGAACTAGAACTCATAGAGGTCTAGCCCTTATACCTCTTCAAGAAATCCTATCTGAAGCTGAACTATCTAATCCCCAATCCCTAGAAATGTCCATATCATCTAGACATGAGACTCAAGAAGAGACACATCCTGTTATGGAAGAGGATAATATTGCAATTAAGTTGTTAGAATTCATTAAGCTAGATCCTCCTAAGTTTCAAGTTTTGATTCTTGAGAGGAACCTATGGAATATCTAAAAGGTATTGAGAAGAGATGTCAAGCCCTGAGATATCATGATGTTAAGTATGTGGAGTTTGCCTTATTTTAGCTATATGGGATAGCTAATGCTGCAGTAAGATAGTGCCGAGTTTATAGGGACATAGAATGTTATTATTGTCATGTGCGGATTTCAAGGATCTTTTCCTTGAGTGCTACCTTCCCTAAAGTAAGAAGGATGCTAGAATCAAGGAATTTCTATTATTGAAATGTACTTTAGGAATAACAACGGCCGAGTATGACAAGAGATTTACAGAGCTTTCATCGTATGCATCTACATTGATTCTGTCAGAAAAGGATAGGATCGACTGTTTCATTCAGGGATTGTCGATATATATACATGATACTGTAGCACGTATGTTGAATCATTTTACTTCCTACACCGATGTAGTTGATTGTGTACTAAGAATTGAACTGAGTCACATGGAAGAAGAATGGGTTTCTAAGAAGAAGAAGGTCAGGAGCGAAAAATTCCAAGGGTCTTTGTTTAAAGGGATCACTCACAAGGCCAATCCCCATTATTTGATTAAAACGTGGCATTTTGGTCATTTGGGATAGGATAAACACGGGGTACATGGTATAAATATGATTAGTTGAGCTAGTTTATGCCCTAAGGCAGTGCAAAGAGGGGTGAAATGACAAGTATGCCCTTAGGGTCAATATAGTGCAAGAAAGGACACCAAGGGTATTTTGGTCATTTTCTAAGGGATGGATGGCAGATAAATATTTAGTATATCAATGTCAAGGGTATAAGAAGCCTAGACATTGATTTCCAGGACAACATACATATCCTGGTATATTATAGAAAAAATTCAGAATATAAAACAGTCCGGTTGTTGTGAAACTACTCCGATCGGTACCAGATTGGACTGAAATTTTTCTAGAAGCTTCCTTACACTATGAGCACGCCACCTAACCCCTTGAGCTGTCCCACATGATGTCATAATTATTCTTTTATGAAAAAGTAAAATCCAAGATTAAATGTGAGCCTTTAGATCAAATAGTAACCAAATAAATCTTGGCCATTGATTTGTCTTGGATTTTGGCTATAAATGCCCCCTCATTCTGCCCAAAACTGTGGCCTTGTGATACCTTGGGGAAACTCTTGCAAAATGATAACTCAAGCCAAGACAAAGAAGATTCAAGGTTCCAAAGTTCAAGCAAGCTAGAGATTAAAGGTAAGCAATCTCTCCTAACTTATTTTCCTTTGATTTGGGAGCTTGAACTTAGGGTTTTCATGGGAGAAAAATTGAGTTTTCTCTAAGGGGTTGTGCTTCCCAACAACCTTAGATGAAAGGGGAAAGAAGAAATTAAAGTTAGAAACATATGATTGAAGCTTAAACAAGCTAATTAAGAGATTGGTTGTTGAATCAAGTTAATATTCTTGACTTTGCCTTAATGGAACCTGTTTGGAATGCACTGTTCATGAGGGAAGGAAATGGAATTTCAATGATTTAATGCTTCCATTGAATTTAGATGATGATTTTGTGTGGGATTGGAAAGGTTTTGAACCTTTAAAGCATTGAAATTCCAAGATTATAGTTTTTAAATCCTTCTCTATTACTGTTCACTCGCATGAACAGTGATTGGAATTTCATGATTTTGATGCTTCCAATGGTTTTAAAATGAAAAGTTGTGTGGGATAAAGTAGATAAACAAGTATGGGAAGCATTGAAATCAAAATGAGAATTTTTGAAAGAATTGAGTGCAGATTTGGTTCTGTACAGCATGTGATGAAGGATCTGGAATTTCATGATTCTAAGCTCATAAAAAGATTCAAAAGAGGAAATTGTGTAGGGTAAAGTCAAGACATCAATTGATTCAAAGACCAAGTCCATTAGTTAAGATTAAGGAAAGTTAATGGGCTTAATGTTCAAGAAGTTATGTTAGTTAAAGTGAGTTTAATGCTCAAGGAAGTTAGATTGTGATGAATGAATGATTATGTGATGTTAGGAATTGATTGGTATGCTCCAAGAGAGTCAGCCACATGTTCAAGAAAAGTGAGAAGAAGGAAGCAAGTTAAGGTGAAAGAAGGTTAAGTGTTCAAGGTAGTAAACTCATCCTAAACTTGTATGCATTGAATGTTATGCTTGATTGTGCTATGGTTTGATTGAATTGTGTTGCCTATGTGCTTATGTATGAAGCTCTGTTTATATGTTTACTTTGGCCAATTGTATTTCATATGTAACATGAAAGCAAGCACATGACACAATAGTAACACTTTCACAAGCAAGCACAAGTAGTTACATTAATGCATGCATTGTTTAGTACCGTTTGCTACTGAGATTTCCCCTGAAATCTCATCCCTTTCCATGTAATCCCAATCCCACAGTTTTATGAATAATGAAAGAGGATGATGAAGCATGAAGAAAAGCTAGGGATTGGATAGTATATATGTTATGTGAATGCGTAATGTTGTTGTATGACCAATGTAAGCAGTGATGGTCATGATGTAATGAAAAATAGTAAATGGTGCAATAAATATCTGAAATTTTACATACATTTAGATGACATGCGAAGCTTCGTTTTGACACCAAGAATGCTTTATTTGGATGTCTGTACAGAGAGAAATGAGTTTCCAAAGTAAGGGACCAGAATCTGTTTCCAGGATTTTTGACCAAATGAACAGTAAACTTTGGCGAATAAACTGTATTAATTGTATAATAATTTTGTCTGCAAATTATTTTTTCCTTAAATTTCAATATGTTATATTCGCGTAGCCTTTTGAACCACTTCATTTTGAGTTTTCTAGATTTAGTTATGATTTTTTGAAGTTCGTTGTGTAATCTGGAATACCATATGAATAGTAACCCGAGAAAGAGTAAAATTCTAGATTTAGCTAATGAACTTCCAAGGTCTTCTAAGTGGTTCTAAATGCTACTGAATGGTCCCTAAGACGTATGAAAGTAAGGATGTTACATGTTGAGATCCTGTATCATAGATTTCGGTGGAAGTTGGGATAACCATTTGTCGCTAGTGGAATTTGCCTATAATAATAGTTATCAATCAAGTATTCAAATGTCACCATTTGAGGCATTATATGGAAGACAATATAGATCTCCAATTGGATGGTTTGAAGTTGGTGATAGAGATATTAGGACCAGATTTGGTGCAAAATGCTAAAGAGAAAGTGAAAGTAATTCAACAAAGATTATCGACAGCTCAGAGGAGACAGAAATCTTATGTGGATCATCATCGTATAGAATTGGAATTCATGGTTGGAGATAAAGTATTCTTAAAAGTGTCTCCAATGAAAGGTGTCATGGGATTCGGGAGAAAAGGCAAGTTGAGCCTGGGGTATATTGGTCCTTTTGAGATTTTAGACAAAGTGGATGTTGTGGCTTAGCGATTAGCCCTACCACCAGAATTATCAGGAATTCATCCAGTGCTTCATGTATCGATTCTACACAAGTATTTGTATGATCCATCTCATGTTGTGGAATATCAAGAAGTTATGTGAATTAAGACTTGTTGTATGATGAGTATCTAGTAGCTATTATTGAAAGATAAGTAAAGAAGTTAAGGTCGAAGGAAATTCCTTCAGTGAAAGTGTTATGGCGTAATCATTAAAAGGAAGAATTTACCTGCGAAATGGAAAGTGAAAAGCGGATCAAGTACCCACACTTATTTGAGAACTAAGGTAAGTGTATTTTCAAATTCGGCAAACCAAATTTCTTAAGAGGGGAAGAATGTAACGGCCCTAAAAATTTCACAAATATAAAATCAATTTAATAAAGCATATATATATTATTATTGCAAAAAATTTCAATGAGAAGGGAGTAGCTAAGTGGTCAGGAGTAGAGGAAAGATTTCAGCAAATAGTGTTCAATCCCTGGCAGTTGTGATTCAATAGGATTTTAATTTTTTTTAGCGTGTGAAATTATGAAACTGCCCCTCTCCCTTTTTCCTTCAGAAATTGTACCCCATTCCTTCCTTTCCCTCTCAAATCATCAGCGACATAGCAGGAGAGCCAGTGAGAGCAGCGACGATACTTCACTCTGTGGGAAATCATGCTATGTACCAAGACCTTGCTTTCGCTAATATCTTTGATGTGTTGTGCCATCATCGTCAACCATCGTCTTACTCTTCTGGGCTTATTATCTTTTCTTCAGCCGATAGCGAGGAATAGAAGCTTAGCAGAACCCATTTCAATTCCACCCTAGCACTGATTCTATCCCCTTTTATTGTCCAGGATACTACCGTCGTGCTTGTGTAGTCAATTGTTCGCCGTCATTCTCCTTGTTCTGCTCTATATCAGGGTTACTAGGGGCCGACAGCCGTGGAATTGGAAGCTCTCCTTCCTTCTTTCTCTATCTAGCAGTCATGTCCAGTTACTCTGCAGTTGTGCTCCCCAAATCCTTGCCCGTCATCCCGCGTGCTTATTTTGGCAAGTACTATAGCAAATCCCTAAATTTTCTATCTTCTTCCTTCTGATTATAAGAGCTTGTGAGGAAAAGAGGGTGGAAGAATGACTTAGAATTTCTGTGAGCTACAATTGAGTAATGGGCATGTCCAGCTGTAATTTTCTGTCTGCAAGAACTCACTTTTCCCCGTTGTCTAGCCTGTGTTGTGTAGAAGGATGTAGATGGAATAGTGTTATGCTGTGGAATTCTTGTGAGGTTAAAGCATGGGTAAGTGAATAATCTTAGTAGTAGTTTCTGTTAAACGGTGTAATGTGAAGTGGGATTGTTCTGTAGCGCTGTTGTTGATAGAGGACGCTGTGTGTATGTATATATATTTTTGTCATGGTAGTTTAGAAACTTTCTGCTGGTATGGTACGTGTTTAAGCCTATAGTGAATGGTGTTAGACATCATATGTGTACATATATATGTATGAGTTTGTACTATGGTACGATAGTGTTGTAGGAAAGCAAGATGAGACAGAAGCATGCCGTCATTGTGTTTAAAAAAATAAAGGTATATATATATGGATAGCTTGCTGTGTTGGTTGATACATATATCTATATATGTTGATGTGGTTCAGTGCTAAGAGAATTTTGCTACTGTTTTGGAAGCTAGATGACATATATATATGGTAATGTTGTTATGAATTAGAAAGAAGAAAGTAAGAAGAATAAAAGAAGAGAGGATTTATGTTCATATGCATATATATATCTGTGTGTGTGTAAAAGAATTGGGAAGCTAATGGAAGTAAATTGTTGGAAGTAAAGAGAAGAAATGATGATTTTATGCTTTCATGATATGAGATATTGGAATGAAGATTAAAATTTCAAATTTGAAATAAAGAAAATAATAATGTAAAATATTTGGAATTATTAAGTGTTAGTAATGTACATGTGTGAATTGATACTATTGCATCAAGTAGAGGGGCGATGGATATATATATCGAGATGAATTGCGGAAGTTACAAATATGTGCAAAGGTCGTGTTTAAGATTTAGAAATGAATAAGAAATCTGATGCCTCTCTGATTGGTTGTAGATTAAGGAAGTGACTGGTTAATGGTTTAGGAGTTCATGTATTGAATCTTTGTTGAATGGTTGATGGTGTGTTATGAATTGAAATATTATATTAAGGATGATTTATTTTATGTAAAGGTTTAATTAGTATGTTAATAGGTTGCTTCGAGATATCAGGGAATTGAGAAGTGAAAATAATTGAAAGTTGTTTGCCTGGAAAAAGTAAAGGTTTAGGAGTGTGGTAGGTAAGTGAATAACGTCTCTTAAAAATAGTATTTTTATTAATAAATTTTTGTTTGATGAATTTCATTTAAAAGGGTTAATCTTTTTAAAAAAGTATTTATGAGAAGCAAGTTATATGAATTCATTACTTTAATTTTGGAAATAGTTTTCTTACAATTTGGTTTATAAAATGATTATGGTTATGTATGAAAATGGATGAAGAAGTTTAGAAAAGACTTTGGTAAATGTTATGTAGAGTTAATTTTCTTCATGAAATATGTTTACAAAAATTTTATTATTTAAATACTTATTCCATATGAATTGAAGAAATCTTTTAAGATTTTATTTTATTAATCATTCTAGGGTTTTGTGATTACAAAATATTATTGAAGATTATTGCATTAGAAACTGTTGTGATCATTTAAACATGTTGATGTATTGTTTATTTTCATATTTTTAAATTATATTTTTGGGACGTTATTCACGAGTAGATTATTTGGTTTCAGATAATGTAATTGACCCTACTCCTCCTGCTGAGCAGTGAATAGCCTCTCGTTTAATCTGAAGCACTGATTTTTGGCAAATTTCTTTTGATGTAATTACATTTATGAAATACTTGTATTATTGTGATGATAGAATAGATGCTCACATAGTCTATGGATAAGATTCTGGTTTTTAGAAAATGTTACAAGTGATTTTGAAACATTTGCAATCTGTTGTAGGATTATTTGGAGGTCAATTATACAATGATGATCCTGCCAAAATTTCTACAGAGGACTTGCCTTTTGATTAAAAGTGTAATATATTATTATCATTTTAAATGTTTTATTCAAGGTTTCAGGCTTAAGGAATATGAATTTATCCATATTCTGTGCTGGTCACTACTCAAATTTTGGAACGTGACAATCTTCCTCCACCTTCATTGTTCTTCAACCTTAGCCTGTCACACTCATCTTTGTTCTTCATTTTTTCTCACCCAAAACTGCCACATACCTCCTATCCACCTATATTTGGTTATCACTTGTTTAATTATTTGAATTAGACTGAGGATCATCTTTTAGGAATTGATTTAGATAAGGGCGTTGTTGCTATAATTATTTGAGGAATTATCTTGTTTTTCAATTTTATTATTAGTCACCATATTAGATTATCTTCTACGAATTCATTTGTAATTAGTCAGGATAATAGGTTCATGGAATTATAATATTTTGGAATTATCCTAAGAAGATTCATTCAATTTTCATGAAGATAATCTAAGAGGATGTTCAAGAAGATAAATGGTGCAAGACAAAGGATAAAAATAATGAAGATATTGAAGATAATCCTATCTCCAATAGATGGTGCAAGGTATGATCTTCCTTCCTCAACATGGACTTTTCTCTAAGGCATCCTCTAAAGGCTGTATAAAAACCCCTTGGCTCTTCCATTCAACACACAATCTATCGTATCCTAATTTTCAACCTAAATTATACTCAATTAGAAGTAACTTGAACCAACTATATATCCTTTTGCTTTAGAAATATGCATTTTCAAGAAATTTCTTCTTGGGTACTGTTCATTTGGTAATCCAAAATACATTCTTAACTTTGAAAATTCATAATTAAATATAGAAACATTGAAATAGAGTGGTTCCAATTTCTAATAGAATATGTTTCATTTAACTTTGAAGTAAAAATATAAAACTGAGGTTTCACTATCCCAATGAAATCAGTTTATTCATTGAAAAACACTGTTCATTTGGTAAATCTGGAAATTCCAGCTTCCTTGCCTTAAATTCAAAAATTCATTTCTCTTTGGTTACTTGTCCAAATAAAACGTGTTACCTATGGATTTAAAGCTCCAGATGTTTTCTTTATCCATAAAATTTGGTAGAGAAATCCATTCTTTTACTATATGAAATTACCAATTGAATGTCACTACCTCCAGTCGCTCACTTTATCTCAATTCCAGATTTTATCTTCAACTTAGAAAAATCATAGTAAATCGAAAACTTAACCAAATTGAGACATTTTTAGTGTCCATTTAAATCTCTGTATCTTAGATATTTTAATACCAAATTTCAAGTCCAAAATCACTGGTTAAATAATCGTAATTATCGTCATAAGGTTACTGCCTCATAATACAAACACACTATATTATGCTAGGTATCCTATCAAGTCATCTCATAGTGCCAAGTAATCAACATAACTTATTACACACGTTCAACCATCTATATTTACCATTTTTCCTTGAGATGTTCCAGCACCTATAACATGGTTATGAATATCGAAAGAATGAGATTTCATGGAAATCTCAATAGCAAGTCATACAAACTATAATATCATGCAGGATTGATTAAATGCCTAACATGTTATCATGAGATGGGAGCTACTTCATAATAATACATAAGCAAACTCTAACATGTATATTGTCATAAAATTAGTTGCAATCATTCATACTTCATCATCATCATGATGGCATAATCTTAAGCTCAACCAAATATCATAACTAACAAGCAAGCATACAATCAAACAAACATGAAATTATAGTTTGGTATTCTTGCTACCTCTTAAGATATCCTTGTCACACTCTTCTTGAAATGGTCTTCTATCCACACAAATGTCAAAATCTAGTCATTACAAAATAACATCAAGTTACAACTCGACTTTAAAACAATTCCAATACTAGGATTTCACTAACTTCCATTCTTTTTCCATTTTATGTTCTATACTTCCATCTTTCTAGAATAAATTCTCATGGCTCATTTCCACATAATTTTTCATGTAGAATCCAAATATGAAACCAGAATTTCCAAAATCAAAACACATCCTTCGCTGCTGTACAGAACCGAAATGCCACTACTATTTTCCAAAAATTCACATTTTGATTTCAATGCTTCCAATACTTGTTTCTCTACTTTATCCCCACACAATTTTCCATTTTAAACTCATTGGAAGCATCAAAACCATGAAATTATAACACATGAACAGTGATTTGTACAGTGACATCCAAGAACACAAAACCCTAACTACATGCATACTTGAATTTCCAAGCCATACCACTTGATTCTAGCTTGTTTAAGCTTGTCTAAACTATCCATACATAAAACTCATATTCTTATCACATATGGACAGCATGCCCAGCAGCACCATCAAGGGAAATATGTCACAAAAACCTCTTAAAACCAAGAGCCAACTTGCTAGATTAAAGTCCAATAACAAAGGAACTAGTTACCTTTCTTGTTGCTCCAAGTTGTATGCTTCTTTCTTGCTTCAAAGGAAATTTTGGAAGAGGTTCCCTAAGGTTTCAAAGCTTCTGAACATGGTCTGAAATTGTGGGGTATTTATAGACAAAATTGGGTGGAAATGGAAGGCCAAGATTAGTTTAGTTATTATTTGATCTAAGTGTCCATAATTCACCTTCTGTCAAGCTTGCCCTAGAAGCCTTATTAATGATGCCATGTATGACCTCATTTAGGGCTGTGTTTGGCTGAAGAAAAGTAGAAATACTTATATAGGAAAAAGTTCAATCTAGTCTAGTACCGATCTTAGCAGTTTCACAAAAACCAGACTGTTTTATGTTCCCAATTTTTATAATATTTGAGAATATATATTCTGTCATGAAAACCAGTGTCTAGGATTTTCCTACCATTAACATTGTTAGACTGAGTATTTATCTGCCAACCATCCCTTGGAAATGATCAAAATACCCTTATTGTACTTTCTTGCACTATATTAACCCTAAGGGCATAATTGTCATTTCACATCTCTTTATACTTTATCAGAGTATATACTGGCTCTAACTAATCACCCTTGGACTTACTTGGACGTTTTTGACCTGTCTAAAATGACCAAGATGACCTCCATCTTTCTCTGGTATAATCTTACAACATAGGGGCATTTTCATAATTTCATATTTTTATGGGGTTGCTCTGGACTCTGGCTCACTTAACTGTTCAACCATCTCACTAGGCCTCTAGAATGCTATTTTGGGCCTTGGTATAGGTCCATTGTCTTTATCATATCCTTATTTTTTCCTATCGGTATACTACTGATAGTGGAAAAAGGTTTGGAAAGGATTATGAAGAAGAACAGAAAAAATGATAAAAGTTAGATGTTTCTTTAAGGAAGAAAAGGACTAAAATGAAAAGTAGAAAAGGTTAAAGACCAAAAGTTAAAGTAGAAACAAAAGTTGGGCCAAAAGTGATAATTTTCAAAAGTTAAGGGACTTAAATATAATTAAGTAAAAAGTTCAAGGGCAAAATTATAATTATGGAAAGGTCAGCCTGGAAAGGGTTAGGACTTCCCATAAGTTTTTTTGTCCCACATTCCATCAGTAAATAGAAGAAGTTACGCTGGTTAATCTGGCATGATACAGAAATTTTATTATGGCTCCATACAGCAGAAAATTATCTGATAGTCTAAAAGTTATCTGAATTTTTATCAGATTCCATGGACATCAAATATAAGTGGGGGAATTACAGGAAAGTGTACCCTACAGTGTTAGATGTTATGAATATGACAAAATCCCAGAAGAAGTCATGTATAAAAAGTTATACCCATAACAGTGAATTTTGACGGGAGTTTGATAATACCCGTGATATGATAATATAACTTATCGGTATGTGAGCATAGATAGAATGAGATCAGATGACCTCATATATAGGCCCATGATGAAGCCAAGAAGGGCCCAAAACCCAGGGTACCAGTCCATCAGTAGAAGGGGCCAGTGTCCAGAAAAAGTATAAAATTATGAAAATACCCCTAGATGCCTATATTACACTAGAGATGGATGAAGGGCATTTTGGCCATCTGGGATAGGCTAAAAATGTGGTACATGGTATAAATATGATTAGTTGAGCCAGTATATGCCCTGAGACTGTCATATCCCAATTTTTAGGCTTAGAAGCCCAGTATATAGCCTGAAAAAGGGATGCTACCAGACCCTATTGAGCAGAGGTCTCAGTAAATAGAGAAAATTATGTTGATCAGTGTGATGCAACACAAAGTTCTGATAAGAGGTCATGAA
This sequence comes from Leucaena leucocephala, assembly GCA_037074615.1. Taxonomy (NCBI): domain Eukaryota; kingdom Viridiplantae; phylum Streptophyta; class Magnoliopsida; order Fabales; family Fabaceae; genus Leucaena; species Leucaena leucocephala. The sequence goes on from CM073527.1 coordinate 7,571,169, forward strand.
AGATTTATATTAATTTCTAAAGAAAAGAAAAATTAATACAGTATGCTCTAGACCTCAGAATCAGATGAAATGTGGCAGTAAATTCCTATAATTAATATAAGAATTTCTGAAACTGACAGAGCTCAAAAAGGAGTTCTGTAGAATTTACTACAGAATTTACAGTGGATCAAAAGACCCGATAAATAGGTTTCGGGGGAATTTCTCGGGAATTGAACCCATGAAGATAGGGGATCATACAGAGGGTCCAGAATGGAACCTTATAGGCCCAATGATATTTTCAGATAAATATATGGGCCAGGGCTAATAAAGACCGAGAAAAATGAAGAATTACGAAAATGCCACTGAAGGTATGCCACTGTGTTGTGTCATTGAGTTAGAGTCAGACGAAGGGCGTTATGATCATTAGACTAAGGTTAGACGGTCAAGAAAGGGTATTTGGATAGTTGACTAGGGTCAAGAGATACTCTGGTAAGGTATGGAAAGACAATAGTGCCCCTATAAGTACTAAAGAGGTAGTAAGGGCATTATGGTAATTTACTAAGGATTTTCCTTGGGAACCGAGTCACCAGAGTGCTTGGGCTTGGTTAGAAACCCAAGTTGATATTTAAAGGCCCAAAAACGTATCCCAAGAGTAAAGTGGGCCCAAGAGGCATTAAAATAATGTTTTAGTGCTTTTTCAATAAAGTAAAGTGACCCGGTCCAAGATAGAACTGGGTAAAGTGATCTGGAATCATGAGAGGACATAAATGGGGCCCACAATGTGCCACATGGCATGATTATAGTAAAAGAGGAAAAGCAAAGGACACATGGCATGATTATAGAAAAAGGAGAAAAAGCAAGAGGACACGTGGCACGATCTCGGCCGTCCATTCAGGGAAAAGACTCTGGAACTCTCTGGAAAGGCTGACTCAGCTGGTGAGGTGTCCCAAGGGCCCCACATTTCGCCACATATACCCCTTAGGTGTCCCTTGAGGTGTCCTAGATGATGTCATGAGTGGTGAGTCAGCAAGGAGGGTGATGTCATCATGATGATGCAGGCAAAGCTTCTTGAGGAAGCAAGCAATATGAGCCATTCATTGTGAATCAATCTGGGCCATTCATTCCACCTCCTCTCACCTATAAATAGGCAACTCCCCTCCCATTTCAAGTCACACCACGGATCTAGCAAGAAAAGGAAGAGAAAGAAGAGAGAAAGAGAGAAAGAGAGAAGGAAAGAAAGAAAGGAAAGGAAGGAAGGAGTTCTGGTGGAGCCAGGAGCAGTCTAAGGAGCTGAGGGACTGGGCAAAGCTTAGGAATGAGGTAATAAAGTTATCTAGTCCCTTCTCTAATAAAGTATAGGATTTCTCTTAGTGGTTAGAATAGAGAAATATCTCTATTAATAAAGGTAGCTAAAGGTAGAGAGAAAGCCAGGGGAATGTCAGATTAAGGATATTACCCTTGAGCTATGTATGAGTTAAATAGAGCTATGCTGATAGAATAATAATGAAGATATTATTATGCTATGTATAGGCTCTAACCTATGGAAAGAATGAACCTTAGGGCAAAGGCTAAGAGCTAGAAGGAAAAGCTACATGTCAGGTAGTAAACTAATCCTAAACTTGTATGCATTGAATGTTATGCTTGATGTGCTATGGCTTTGTTGAATTGTGTTGAATATGTGCCTATGTATGAAGCTCTGTTCCTATGATTACTTTTGCCAATTGTATTTCATATGTAACATGGAAGCATGCACATGACATGATGCTAACACTTTCACAAGCAAGCACAAGTATTCACATTAATGCATACATTGTTTAGTGCTGTTTGCTACTGAGATTTCCCCAGAAATCTCACCCTTCCATATCAATCCAATTACAGCAGGTCTTCTCAAGATGGAGGAGATAAAGATGCATGAAGAGATATTAATTACTTAGCATGATTGATATGTGATTCATGTATGTATAATTGCTGGAAATTATCACTATGAACAGTAACTCGTGATGGAGGCAGTGATATTTGAGCTGTAATTATAAATAGTAAATGATTTAATAAATGTATGGTATTTTACCATTAAATAGTAGACATGCCAAGCTTCGATTTGATATATAGAACGTATCATTTGGATGTCTACACATAAAGATATGATTTTTCAAAGTTGGGACCAGAATGCTGGAATCAGGGACAGGACGCTGGATGAACAGTGAATTACGGACGTTGACTGACGTTGACCTGGTCAAGGCGTGGTCAACGAGTCATTTTTCCCTGAAAGAGTATTATGTTAGCTTCATGTAGCAATTTGAACCACTCCATTCCGATTTTTATAGAATTAGTTATGATTTTTCGAAGTCAGGTCACTTCTCTGGAATTCGTGCCGTGAACAGTACTCGCTAGAGTAAAATTCCAGATTGAGTAATTTGATTTCAACAGCCTTGGAAGTGGTTCCAGATGCTACTGTTTGGTCCCTAAGATGTATGAAAAGTGAGGATGTTATATTTGGTATCAGAGCATAAGATTCTGGCACAGAACAGAAGGTTCTGGCTCAGTGATGCTCTGGAATAGATAAACTAACCCCTTAAAACAAGTTAGAGATGTGAACTACAGAGGTTTCCTCCCTAGTATGAGATATGGGGATGGTGTTCACTACCTAGAGAATGATTTGAACAAGAGATAGTGACACCCAGACAGATATAATAGTACCCCATAACTTACAGCGGTACGAGGCGATCTTCAAGGAAGTGGCTAGTCTTAGTCAGCCGTTACCGCCGAGGTCTCGTGTTTCTTAGCACGATGTGGTTAGACTAAGCAGGATAACATATGGGGAGCAGTTTCCTTTATGAGTAGAGATAGAAGCTGACCAGTCCTAGGTCAAGGGAAGCTACCAGATGTTACAGTTATAATAAAGATACCAACCTCGTTGAAGTTTGTCAACTAGAGGATTGGTATAAAGTATAATCAAGCCAGATAATATAAATTAAGATATGAAAGGTTAGATGATGTTCAGAAGTAGATCCTCTATGTGAATAGATCTACGTTACGAAAGAATTTGTTCAGCTAGTGTTTTCTGAACAAAAGAATTAAAAGTTAGAATGAGGCTTGCCTAGGAATAATCCTAGTACATGGCCTAAAGTTAGAGACAAGATGGGCCGCTGATGTTCCCAAGATAAAGGAACCACAGTCTAATCTAGAATAGACTAAGACTGATAAAGAGAAAGCTAGCCACATTTTTAAAGATAAAGTGACTCTCCTGTTCCCTATGTAAGAAAGGGTAATGAAGGGTTGAGTCTATACCCTAGTAAGAGGGTAATGTGGCAACCTAAGTCAGATAAATAGTTATTTCCGATTCCTAAATGAATGTTTGGGATCTGGACAATATGATCAGACAATGATAGGCAATAAGATTAAGATGATGATTAATAGTGAATCTACAGATAGATGATTACGATACTCAGGATATATCCCTTCAAGGGTAAGATATATGAGTGATGAAAATGAAATGAAATGAGAAGCATTTATGAAAGATGATATAGCTCTAAGAAAGAGCAGTAAAGACATAAGTTAGTATTGTTGCAACAGAGCTAGATTGCTCTTGCGATAGAAAATGATTGCTTTTGAAATAAAGCCAAGAGATGGGACAGTATAGCTCAGATAGAGTAAGGTCCCTCTGATGAGACGAATAGATGATGATAGATATGTGCATGGTAGAGCCTGTGTAGCTCTCTGCAGTAAAGGATATAGTAAAGCTATGAAAGATGAGAATTATATGAGAAGTTCCTAAGTGATAGAGGAAATGAGTAAAGACCTGATAGATAATATTGGCTTATGTGATAATTTTAGGGGAATTATCTGTTGAGTTAACAACTATGTGGAAGTGATTAACCTTGTAACTTTGTCCGTTAGTTTAAGTCTTCCAAAGATGAGAATACAGTACAATAGAATCGCAGTAGATTCTGGAGGATTGCAGTTAGATCCTAGTATGGCTCCCAGAAAGTAGAATTCCAGGGTCGCAGTTAGATCCTGAAGAGGCTTACGGTTGATCACAGTAGATCCCGAGGGTCACAGTAGACCTGGCCTAGAGAGAGAAAAGTATTGAGCCATAAGTACCGTATGTCTTTGGAAGGATGAATACCAAGGAAAAGTTAAGGTACAGAAGCTTCACAAGTTGGTTAGCTCCTAACAGAGAGAGTACCCATGATGTTAGATAGCCTTATTACTATCAGGGACTAAACTCAAAATCTCCTTACACGTACAGGAACTGAGTGATCAAAGTTAAAGTTATTAATCCTGAGTACCAAGGAGTTATGAGCAAATCTCATAAGATATGAGAAAGGGTCAAATAAAGAGATCCTTACTATAAGAATAAAAGATAGATAAATCCTCCAGGTAAAGAGATAAGAAGAACAGATAGACCTAAGAGAGATAACATAAGCTGGGTCTAAGATAGTAGAGTACCAGGGTTAGAGCCTGTGAGCATCTGTGCTTCAGATTTATATCGACACATTTCAGTTAAGTGTGCTCAGGCAAGAGTAGCCCAATGATGGGTGACCCCCTGGGAAGTAATGGAAGAGGTATGAATGCCACAAGAGATTGGCACATATGTACACAGAATTATAGAAAGAGTTATGAAAAGTTGAAAGGGTTGTGAACAGAAAGAGACTAGAACCCTTATGTCAAGTCCAAATGAAATGGATTTGAAAGATGACTATGATATAGCCAGATTTGGCCGGATATGCCGTGATATGACATAAAAGATACGTGATGAGATATGCCATGAAAGATATGAAAAGTATGTGTTAAGAAGTATAACATGAAGTGGCTTTATAGCTAGCCCTATAAACAGATTGAGAGACTCTGATTTTGAAAGAGAAAAGATGTTTGAATGTTAAGATACGTGTGAAAGAGCAAATGAGAGCTTTAAGAGCTTTCACTCCTTGCATGAAATGCCAGGCATTATGTTATGCTATGTTATGTTATATTTGTAAAATATGCTAAAGCTCTGAATGTTAGAGCAGTGCAAGCTCTATGTGATAGAGTTGTGCAAGCTCCGAGTGTTAGAGCTGTGCATATTAAGAGAAGGAATGCTTGAGCTCCGCTGTTAGAGCTTTGCATTCATGAGCAGGTATGTAGTCCTGCAGCATGCTAGCCGGGCATTATGCATGTTAGAGTATGTGCTCCTATATGCTCCTATATGCTATTATGTGCTCTTGTTTAGCAGTAGAGCAACAAAAGAAAGAATAATGATATAAGTCCTCTCTCTGTATTATGATGAGTTAGTAAAGATGATAAAAGCATATGATAATATGAGAATGAGAGATGAAGTTTTGCGGATATTTAGAGAATTCCGCTGAATACTCAGATGAGTAATAAGTGACTGCACTAAGAATCATGATGAGTAGTCAACAAAAACTCCAGAATATAGGAGTATATGAGAAAGTTTAGTATGGAAGAAAGGGACATTCTCCTCAAAGGAACTCTTCATCGAAGGATGAATAGAGATTTAGCCCTGAAATTTCGAGGACGAAATTTATTTAAGGGGAGGAGAAATGTCATATCCCAATTTTTAGGCTTAGAAGCCCAGTATATAGCCTGAAAAAGGGATGCTACCAGACCCTATTGAGCAGAGGTCTCAGTAAATAGAGAAAATTATGTTGATCAGTGTGATGCAACACAAAGTTCTGATAAGAGGTCATGAAAGATTTATATTAATTTCTAAAGAAAAGAAAAATTAATACAGTATGCTCTAGACCTCAGAATCAGATGAAATGTGGCAGTAAATTCCTATAATTAATATAAGAATTTCTGAAACTGACAGAGCTCAAAAAGGAGTTCTGTAGAATTTACTACAGAATTTACAGTGGATCAAAAGACCCGATAAATAGGTTTCGGGGGAATTTCTCGGGAATTGAACCCATGAAGATAGGGGATCATACAGAGGGTCCAGAATGGAACCTTATAGGCCCAATGATATTTTCAGATAAATATATGGGCCAGGGCTAATAAAGACCGAGAAAAATGAAGAATTACGAAAATGCCACTGAAGGTATGCCACTGTGTTGTGTCATTGAGTTAGAGTCAGACGAAGGGCGTTATGATCATTAGACTAAGGTTAGACGGTCAAGAAAGGGTATTTGGATAGTTGACTAGGGTCAAGAGATACTCTGGTAAGGTATGGAAAGACAATAGTGCCCCTATAAGTACTAAAGAGGTAGTAAGGGCATTATGGTAATTTACTAAGGATTTTCCTTGGGAACCGAGTCACCAGAGTGCTTGGGCTTGGTTAGAAACCCAAGTTGATATTTAAAGGCCCAAAAACGTATCCCAAGAGTAAAGTGGGCCCAAGAGGCATTAAAATAATGTTTTAGTGCTTTTTCAATAAAGTAAAGTGACCCGGTCCAAGATAGAACTGGGTAAAGTGATCTGGAATCATGAGAGGACATAAATGGGGCCCACAATGTGCCACATGGCATGATTATAGTAAAAGAGGAAAAGCAAAGGACACATGGCATGATTATAGAAAAAGGAGAAAAAGCAAGAGGACACGTGGCACGATCTCGGCCGTCCATTCAGGGAAAAGACTCTGGAACTCTCTGGAAAGGCTGACTCAGCTGGTGAGGTGTCCCAAGGGCCCCACATTTCGCCACATATACCCCTTAGGTGTCCCTTGAGGTGTCCTAGATGATGTCATGAGTGGTGAGTCAGCAAGGAGGGTGATGTCATCATGATGATGCAGGCAAAGCTTCTTGAGGAAGCAAGCAATATGAGCCATTCATTGTGAATCAATCTGGGCCATTCATTCCACCTCCTCTCACCTATAAATAGGCAACTCCCCTCCCATTTCAAGTCACACCACGGATCTAGCAAGAAAAGGAAGAGAAAGAAGAGAGAAAGAGAGAAAGAGAGAAGGAAAGAAAGAAAGGAAAGGAAGGAAGGAGTTCTGGTGGAGCCAGGAGCAGTCTAAGGAGCTGAGGGACTGGGCAAAGCTTAGGAATGAGGTAATAAAGTTATCTAGTCCCTTCTCTAATAAAGTATAGGATTTCTCTTAGTGGTTAGAATAGAGAAATATCTCTATTAATAAAGGTAGCTAAAGGTAGAGAGAAAGCCAGGGGAATGTCAGATTAAGGATATTACCCTTGAGCTATGTATGAGTTAAATAGAGCTATGCTGATAGAATAATAATGAAGATATTATTATGCTATGTATAGGCTCTAACCTATGGAAAGAATGAACCTTAGGGCAAAGGCTAAGAGCTAGAAGGAAAAGCTACATGTCAGGTAGTAAACTAATCCTAAACTTGTATGCATTGAATGTTATGCTTGATGTGCTATGGCTTTGTTGAATTGTGTTGAATATGTGCCTATGTATGAAGCTCTGTTCCTATGATTACTTTGGCCAATTGTATTTCATATGTAACATGGAAGCATGCACATGACATGATGCTAACACTTTCACAAGCAAGCACAAGTATTCACATTAATGCATACATTGTTTAGTGCTGTTTGCTACTGAGATTTCCCCAGAAATCTCACCCTTCCATATCAATCCAATTACAGCAGGTCTTCTCAAGATGGAGGAGATAAAGATGCATGAAGAGATATTAATTACTTAGCATGATTGATATGTGATTCATGTATGTATAATTGCTGGAAATTATCACTATGAACAGTAACTCGTGATGGAGGCAGTGATATTTGAGCTGTAATTATAAATAGTAAATGATTTAATAAATGTATGGTATTTTACCATTAAATAGTAGACATGCCAAGCTTCGATTTGATATATAGAACGTATCATTTGGATGTCTACACATAAAGATATGATTTTTCAAAGTTGGGACCAGAATGCTGGAATCAGGGACAGGACGCTGGATGAACAGTGAATTACGGACGTTGACTGACGTTGACCTGGTCAAGGCGTGGTCAACGAGTCATTTTTCCCTGAAAGAGTATTATGTTAGCTTCATGTAGCAATTTGAACCACTCCATTCCGATTTTTATAGAATTAGTTATGATTTTTCGAAGTCAGGTCACTTCTCTGGAATTCGTGCCGTGAACAGTACTCGCTAGAGTAAAATTCCAGATTGAGTAATTTGATTTCAACAGCCTTGGAAGTGGTTCCAGATGCTACTGTTTGGTCCCTAAGATGTATGAAAAGTGAGGATGTTATAGAGACAGTACAAAGAGGGGTGAAATGACAATTATGCCCTTAGGGTCAATATAGTGTAAGAAATGATACCAAGGGTATTTTGGTCATTTCCCAAAGGATGGATGGCAGATAAATACTCAGTTTAATATTATAAATGGTATGAGAAGCCTAGATATTGAGTTCCAGGATAGAATACATATCCTGGTATATTATAAAAAAATTAGGAACAGAACACAGTCCAGTTATTGTGAAACTGCTCCGATCGGTAACGGATTGGACTGAAATTTTTCTAGAAGCTTCCTATCATGATAATTTCGCCACATAACCCCTTTGAGGTATCCCTTGAGATGTCCTTTATGATATCATGATGATGTCATAATTACCTTTTAGAAAAAGTTAAATCTAAAATTAAATGTGGGCACTTTCCATGTATGTCAAAGCCATGTAAAGTATCTATTTATGTGATGAGATTGTATGAAACAATAATTGTATAACCCCATGATGTATATGAATTCATAAAAGGCAAAATAGATTATTTATGTATGCTAGAATAATCATTGAAAGTGCAAGAAAGGAATCTGAAAGGGTAAAACGTAGGTCCTAAAGCAGTTTTGTTGTGGCTTCAATTTGACCTAGCAAATGAAGGAATTATTTCACAAACTTTTATGAGCATGTAGTACACATCCATAGATTTAATTGTATAGGTATAACATTTCATTTGGATGTGTATATAAAGAGAAATGAATTTTCAAAGTAAGGGACCAGAATCTGTTTCTAGAGTTTTTGACCAAATGAACAGTAAATGTCAAAGAATAAATTGTATCAATTGGCTAATCATTTGATCTGGAAATTATTTTTTCCTTAAATTTCAATATGTTATCTTCACGTGGCCTTTTGAACCACTTAATTTCAAGTTTTCTAGAATTAATTATGATTTTTTGAAGTTCGTTGCGTAATCTGGAATGCCATATGAATAGTAACCCGAGAAAGAGTAAAATTCCAGATTTGGCTAATGGACTTCCAAGATCTTGTAAGTGGTTATAAATGCTATTGAATGGTCCCTAATGTAAGGAATTGGAAGACACGCAGCGGAAATAAACTTTAAAAATTTTCCATTCCTTGCCAGGATCTACCGTATGTGTTTAAGTCAAGTGGAAAGAATCATTACCCTTAGTGTTGCTCAGCGAATTTCACAGCTTCTCTACGTGGGTGGTGATCTCTTTCTGATCGCAAGAAATCGATGGAGTGTTCCTCAGCGACCTTCACAGATTCTCTCCGCGGACGGTGGTCTCTTTCCGATCACAAGAAGTTGACGCCTCAGGTCGGCTTCCTCTACTGGTATCCACACGAACAGCGTTCCAACCACGAACGACGTGCTAGCGTCTCCTGTCCCTCCAAGGCTTTCACAAGTCTCCGTCTCTATTTCGGCAGTTTCTTGTCTGCAAACCTTTTGCAGATTCCGTTCGGCCTTTTGTGTTCTGTGTTATTTTCAAACGTAGCTCCTCCAATCAGATATAGAGGATGCTATGCGTTTTTCCACTTGACCTAATTGGATTTTGGAGTTAATCTTATATTAATTCCGAATTGATACAATATCATATATTGTATAATTTTACAAGAAACTAATTAAATAAAATAATATTAAATCCGTCCCACAGATTTAATTACTTATTTATTTAACTTTAAATAAAGATGAGACTGAGTTATATTTGATTTATTCCCATAAATCAAATTTGAGATATCCTATCAATTTAAATTTCGAATTTCAAACGTGATAGAGATTTAATTTATCCTTATAAATTAAATCTTATAAATATCTCTTATATGAGATATCCTATCAATTTGAATTTCGAATTTCAAACGTGATAGAGATTTAATTTATCCTTATAAATTAAATCTTATAAATATCTCTTATATGAGATATCCTATCAATTTGAATTTCGAATTTCAAACGTGATAGGGATTTAATTTATCCTTATAAATTAAATCTCATATATCTCATATATATAATATATATATATATATATACGAATTTATATATATACGAATATAAATAAATATATATATACATTCACCTGGATCTTTCATTGAATCTGGACATGTCTTAGATTCAATGAATCTGGACATCATAGCTCGTGTTGGGCTATTTTGTGTGCGACCCTGTAGGCCCATATGAAGTTGGCAGTGGGCCATTTGCTATACTAGCCCACAAGTCGCAAGCGGTCTCTAGCAAGACATAACAACTACCCAAATCATATGAGGATCGATAAACGATGTAACCTTTTATACAACCATATCATGTCCCTTCTGTCACGCGATATTTTGGTCATGGATGAGGCATGGATAATGTCATCCTCCTATTCCCGACCGTTACTTTCTCGATCCCTGAGTAGTCTGACTATAGAAATGGAACTACCTTTCCATTACAGTATGGCCATACATTTCTCAGACTCACTCATCGAGGGGCCCAGTAATATCTCTCCACGAATGTGAGGGACAAATTCCATCTTGACCATTCACATTCCTCCGCATGAAAAACCACTAAGCCCAAACATAGTCTTTATGATCACTCGGTCAAAAGTGACTTTTGACTAGGTCAAAGCTGAGCGTTTTGTCATGTAGGAATCCATGATGATCTCAGGTCAAAGGGCATATTGACATGGTTTGTATATGAGAGAAGCTTATGACGTTACCCATGCAGTTCTCTCATAGCGGGTCGGTCCAACACCCTGTACTCTTACATGTGCTTATGACTTTGATTTATATCTCTATACATCTTCAAAGTCATACTGGTCTTATTTCATCTGTGCTCCCACATAGATGATCGACCAGGGACATTTAGGATAATATCATGAATTATCCAAGGATGGTCATCATAGTAAACATGCAAATAATATGATAACTCAATTAATAAATTCATAAATCAATAATGTTCATAAGACAATGATTGGCCCCTAGGGCACGATTTCCAACACCTAAGACATATGAAAGTAAGGATGTTACAGCCTTTATGCCATATCCCCAATTTTTTTTGACCTGATGTACCTGTACAGTTTATTTGCAATGGATATAAGATTCTTAGAATAAACTGTATCAGATTGTGAAAGGAAAGGGAAGGATTAATATCTAAGGAAAGAATAGGGACCAAAATGAAAATTTAAAAGTTTGAAGATGAAAAGTGAAAGTAGAAGAAAAAGGAGGGACCTAAATGCAATTAATGAAAAGTTCAGGGACTAAAGTGCAATTATTCAAAAGTTAAGGGACCTAAATATAAATATGGAAAAGTTGAGCCAAAACAGGCCAAAAACGCCCAGAATCAGATCAGACCCAAATTTTACCAGTAGATAGACAAAAATATTCCGGTCACTTTAACGCAACACAGAATTTTGATTTGAGGTCCCGATTAATTGATATAAATTCCTGAAGTCAGAAGGAATTATTGCAGTATTTTTGAGATCTCATAATTAGATGAGACTTTATAGAAAATTTATATATTTAATATATAAATTTATAAAATTGACAGAATCAGAAAAGGAATCCTGTAGAAGACATACGGGATTTTACAGTGAAATAAAATACACGATAAATATGATCGGGAGAGTTGTACAGTGAATTGGGCCATAAAGGCAATATAGGCAATAAGCCCATAATAAGGCCCAAATAACACCATCGTGAGCCCATTAAGGTGACTGGATAGTTATATGGGCCACAGGCCAGAGCAGTCTAGGAAAAGTGTAAAATTACGAAAATGCCCCTGGATGCCTATACTATACCAGTGATGGATGGAGGTCATTTTGGTCATTATGGATAGGCCAAAAATGTGGTAAATAGTATAAATATGATTATATAGAGTCAATATATGCCCTGAGGCAGTGTAAAGAGGTGTGAAATGACGATTTTACCCTTAGGGTTAGTACAGCGCAGGAAAGGACACTAAGAGTATTTTGGTTATTTTTCAAGGAATGGATGGTAGATAAATATTCAATATATCATTTTCAATGATATGAGAAGCCTATATATTGATTTCCAGGACATAATACATATCCTGGTATATTATAAAAAAAAATTCAGAACAGAAAACAGTCCGGTTGTTGTGAAACGGCTCCGATCGGTACCAGATTGGACTGGAATTTTTCCAGAACCTTCTTGACATGGGAAGCACGCCACCTAACCCTCTTAGGTGTCCCATGAGCTGTCCCACATGATGTAATAATTATTCTTTTTAGAAAAAGTAAAATCCAAGATTAAATGTGAGCCTTTAGATCAAATAGTAACCAAATCAATCTTGGCCATCCATTTCAACCCAAATTTCTCTATAAATACCCCCTATTCAGAACACTTCGGCATGCATGGTGAACCATAGGGAAACTCTTGCACAATTTACATTCAACCAAGAAAGAAGCAACCAAAGTGAAGTAACAAGCAAGGTAATCATCTCTCTTGATCTTGAGCTTTGTTCTAGCAAGTTAGCTCATGGTTTTAAGGGTTTTCATGCTATATTTCCCTTATGGTTGCTGCTGGAAGTGCTGCTCATATGTGGTTAAAATATGAGTTTTATGTTATGGATAGTTTAGACAAGTTTAAACAAGCTAGAATCAAGTGGTATAAGCTTGTGAATTCAAGTATGTTTGGATTTAGGGTTTTGTGTTCTTGCTGGTACTGTACGTGGTACTGTTTATATGATGGAATTTCATGATTTTGATGCTTCCAATGAGTTTAAAATGGAAAGTTGTGTGGGGATAAAGTAGGAGAACAAGTATTGGAAGCATTGGAATCAAAATGAGAATTTTTGGAAAACAAGAGCATGCATTTCGGTTTGGCACTGTAGCAATTGATATATTTTTTTTTGGAAATTCTGATTTGATATTTGGATTCTACATGAAAAATTATGTGGAAATGAACCATGAGAATTTATTTTGAAAAGATGGAAGTAGGAAACATAAAGTAGAGAAAGAAAGGGAGCTAGTGAAAACCTAGTCTTAGATTTGGTTTCAAGTTGAATTGTAACTTGATATTATTTTGTAATGGCTAGGTTTTGACATTTGTGAAGGAAGGAACTCATCCCAAGAAGGTCTTGACCAAGATAGCTAAGAGGTAGCAAGGATACCTAACTATAACTCATGTTTGTTTAATTGTTTTGCTTGCTTGTTGATTATGGTGTTTGGTTGAGCTTGAGCTTATGTCATCATGTTATGATGAAGTATGAATGATTGCAACTCCTTGCAAGTTATGTCATGACAATATGCATGTTAGAGTTTGCTTATGTACCATTATGAAGTAGCTCCCATCTCATGATAACATGTTAAGCATACAATTATCCATGCATGATATTATAGTTTGTGTAACTTGCTATTGGGATTTCCATGAAATCTCATTCCTTCCACATGCATAACTATGTTTTAGGTGCTGTATCTTTTCAAGGGAGGAGAGTAAATGTTGATGAATAAGTTTGTATAATAAGCTACATGACTTACATGACACTATGGGATGATATGCTAGTATGCATGGTGTATGTTTCTCTAGTCCTGTTTTGAGGCCGGGGTGATTTGACAATGTTTTTGGCATCTAAATCAACGAGTTTTAATATGAAACTTGCATGCTTAAATTTAAGACACAGAGATTTAAATGAACACCAAGAACGCCTCATTTGGATAAGTATCTGAATTGTTATGATTTTCCAAATTTGGAAGTAAGATCTGGAATTGAGTAAAACGAGTGCTGAGAGGCAGTGACGGTTACACAAAGATTTCATATACCAAATGAACGCGTTTTTCTAGGAAATTTTATGAGCTTAAATATAACGTCTAAAGCTTCAAATCCATAGGTAACACAGTTCATTTGGATAAGTAACCAAAGAGAAATGAATTTTTGAAGTTAAGCAAAGAAACTGGAACTTCCAGATTTTACCAAATGAACAGTGATTTTCAACGATTAAACTGATTTCATTGGGACAAGAAAACCTCAGTTTCATATTTTTCCCTCAAATATATGTGAAATAGCTTTCATTAGAAATTGGAACCATGTTATTTCGATTTTTCTACAATTAATTATGAATTTTCAAAGTAGGGTACATGTTCTGGAATTACCAAATGAACAGTAAAAGTGAACAGTGTCCGAGAGAAAATCTTTTGGAAATGGATGTTTTCAAAGCAAATGATCATGTAATTGGTCCCAATCACTTCTAATCAAGTATAATTGAGGTTAAAAGTAAGGATATGACATTTTGGTATCAGAGCAAATTATGAGATGGCTAAGATTCTTCACCATGATCGGAGGTTCTCACTGCGTGAGAGTGGGACGAAGCGTTGGCTCTTACCCCAACATGGCCAACTGGCTTTGCCACCGGGAGGTTGCATTGTAGTCGAGAGGCTGGTGCGTAAAACTTGCGTCTGAGGTACCTTTTGTAGTCCCAAGAAGGACTCTGCAATTTTGGTATCAAAGCAAAGGATTCTAGCTTAGGAAATGCTCTGATTACATTATTTATAGACTGAAACATAAGTAAAGATTTGCATAATTGACCCTAAGTTAATTATTGCAGGATAGCAATGACTGAGTCTAGAACATCAGAGACTACAGTAAACCAGGGGGACCCTAGACCCGCAGTCTATAGTTCTAATAGATCAGGGTAGAACTCAGAAGAGATAGATGCTTTCATACATGATCTGGAGTTTGGTCTTCCCCCAGTGATCAATATCCAGGATTCCAGTAGTGAATCAGAATTGGGCAGGTTAGATAATTCTTCGGTAGGATCAAATGAGATGGATGAGGATAATGATGAAGAAGAGGAAATATCAGATGAGGATATACCATCAGAAGATGATGAACTTGAGGAACCTAACCCAGCCCCACCCATGAATATTGTACTAGAAAGAGATGCAGGTCAGATAGATGATAAAGAAATGATAGACCCTCAAAAGGAACAATCTGATGTGGGTTACTCTTATGTTAGGGGTGCAACAGACCCTGGGCCTAGGAAGGCCGATAAGGTAGATGTTCCTAGACCGAGTCAGGTACCTAAACCAGTTGATATACTTGGACCCAGCCATATAGCTAATATACCTGCTCCTAGTCATGTAGCTAATATACCTGGACCTAGTCAGAGGCCAGACCCTACAGATATTCTAGGTCCAAGTGGAACCAAGAAGATAGTAGTACAGCTATACCTGGGTAACCATCAGATAATTGAGTTAATCCCCGGGAAGGATATGGATGAAGAACATTTTAGGAGAGATGTGGAACTCACAAAGCAGCTATATGGGATAGGAAGGATGTTGATTAGAGATATGGATCAAGACTATAGAGTTTACAAAGATTTCATAGCAAGAGTAAGGGAGGCCTATCAGGCATATGATCTAAATACTATTACCCTTACTGATTGGGTTAACATCATGGATGATATTTTGCCTCTTACAGCAACATGGAGAGAAGGGTTAGATCAGTACTTTGAAGTGGAACCCTTTGAGGATATCCATGATTGGATCTACATGGTAGGGGAATTTATTAGGATCCATTATGAGAAAACATAGTTTAATAGTTGTATGTATGAATGTTGTTGTAATCTATGTACTTTTGACTAGTAATGACATAATACATGTATGTGTGTCTGTTATGAAGAGTTTATGTAATGATGTTAAACCTGTTATATGCTATGTTTTGAATGAAATATAAAGTATGTTAAATATAATATTCCTTTCCTATTTCCTATTACGATAGTAAAACAAAATGGTAAGAACCAGAAGAGCTAGTGCTTCGGGTGAATCCCAAAACGCCGGAGATATTAATCAGCTGATTCTAGAACGGCTGGAGCAGCAGCAGAAGCTGATAGAGGAAGTAAAAGCTGCTCAAGCAAGGAGTGAGCAGGAAAGGGATACTGCTATAGCAGCAGCTGTAGCTGAAGCAGTAGAGAACCTCAGACACCCAAAGTCTGCAGGTACAGCTAATACAGAACCAGAGATGGTTCAACAGACAACAGAACTACCAAGACAGACAGGACAAACAGTAGATCCTACTGGTATTCAACAATGGATGACTAAGTTCTATAAGCATAGTCCTCTGACATTTGAGGGAACGTTCAATGTACAGAATGCGGAGGATTGGATCAGCAGATTAGAGAAGATCTTTAAGGTACTAGGTTGTCTGTCTGAGAGTAAAGCACAGATGGCAATCTACCAGCTAGAAAGGGATGCGGACAGATGGTGGAAGAACACAGAGTTAGTATTGCAGGCTAGACACGTTCCTATCACATGGGAAGTGTTCCTTGAACAGTTTTATGAAAAGTATTTTCCCCAGTCTGTACGAGATGAACGAGAAGCAGAATTCCTTGTGCTAAGACAAGGAGAAAAAGAATCCTTTAACGAATACTTAGCAAAGTTCACCCGTCTTTCCCAGTATTCCACTTATCTACGACAGGTGGACGATGAGCGGTGGATGATGGAGAGGATGATCAGGGGATTGAATACTACTCTAAAAGATAAGATGACCCCTCAACAATACCATCAGTTCAATAAAGCAATAGAGGCCTGCAGAATTATTGAGAATAGTCTGAATCACCGGATGCTGATGAGACCAGTAAACAGAGAGACTGCTGCTCCTAAGAGACCTAACCAGAATAGAAATGTAGCCAGTGATAGTGGCTATAACAAGAAGAGGAAAAGGCAGTGGCAGCAGAACTGAAAGCCTAATAGAGGGAATTACAGGGGCAACCCAAATAATAGAGACCAGAGGTCTAGAGTATGTAACAAATACGGGAAGAACCATGGAGACAGACCATGCTTAATAGGGCAGAACGTCTGTTACACATGTGGCCAGCCTGGACATTTTTCCAAAAATTGTCCCCAAGCAGTTAATGATCAAAGGCCACGCACTCAAGGGCGAGTGTTTGCAATGACAAGGGAAGAGGCACAGAGATCACCCGAGATGATCTAAGGTATCATCTATCTCAATAATCATGCTGTGATTGCTATGTTTGATTCGGGAGCAAGTCATTCCTTTGTTTCTTATGAATGTGCTAAATGTGTGGACCTTACAATTAGCAAGCTGCATTATGCCATATGTGTCACAACCCCTACAAATGCTAAAGTAGTTACATCAGATGTCTGCCTAAATAGTGTCATTCGATATGAATGTTGTTGCACTACTCTTGACCTAATATGCATGCCATTCCATGAAATTGATGTCATAATTGGATTGAATTGGTTGTCTACCAATAATGTAATGCTGGGTTGTAAGAACAAAACTCTAGTTCTTTGTCCACAAGCCCCAAATGTGAATCCAGAAGTGAAACTGAATTTCCTGACGGAGGCTCAAGCAGATAGATGTTTACGAAAAGGATGTCAGGGATATATGGTCTTCTTTTCTGTTCAATCAGAAGTGGAAGAAGGAATTGAAGCAATTCCAGTGGTCAAAAAATTTCCTGAAGTCTTTCCAAAGGAGATTCAGGGATTGCCTCCAGAACGAGAAGTGGAGTTTGCAATTGACATCGTACCTGGAGCTAGACCAGTATCTAAAGCCCCATATCGTATGGCTCCCAATGAGATGATTGAACTTAAGAAGCAGATAGAGGAGCTATTAGAGAAGGGTTTCATCCGACCTAGTGTTTCTCCATGGGGTGCTCCAGTGTTATTTGTCAAGAAGAAGGATGGCAGTCTCAGATTGTGCATTGACTATCGGGAGTTGAATAAGATTACTGTTAAGAATAAGTACCCTCTTCCCCGAATTGATGATTTGCTAGACCAGTTGGTTGGAGCAAGTTTATTCTCTAAGGTTGATCTGAGATCAGGTTATCACCAACTCAGAATCAAAGCAGATGATATTTCAAAGACTGTATTCAGGACTCGATATGGTCATTTTGAATTTCTAGTGATGCCCTTTGGTCTGACGAATGCACTTGCAATTTTCATGGATTACATGAACAGAATCGTCAGGGCTTATCTAGATCAGTTTGTGGTAGTCTTCATTGATGATATCTTAGTGTACTCCAAATCGGCTGCAGAGCATGAAGAGCATTTGAGGATTGTTCTTAGTACTCTTAAAGAGAAACGACTTTATGCTAAGCTTAGTAAATGTGAGTTTTGGCATCAAGAAGTCAAATTTCTCGGTCATGTCATATCCCATGAAGGGGTAGCTGTAGATCCTAGCAAAGTTGAAGCAGTGCTAAGCTGGGAACAGCCAAGGACAGTGACGGAGATCATAAGTTTTCTAGGCTTAGCAAGGTATTATAGAAGATTTATTAAGGATTTTTCTCCAATTGCTCTACCGTTAACCAAGCTGACAAGAAAGAATCAGCAATTCAAGTGGGATGAGAAGTGTGAGGCCAGTTTTCATGAACTAAAGCAGAGATTAACCACGACTCATGTGCTAATTATTCCAGACCCAACTCAGACTTATGTAGTCTACACTGATGCTAGCAAGCAGGGGTTGGGATGTGTGTTGATGCAGCAAGGACGAGTGGTAGCCTATGCTTCTCGACAGTTAAAGCCACATGAAGAGAATTATCCCACTCATGATCTGGAGCTTGCGGCGGTAGTTTATGCTCTCAAGATATGGAGGCACTACCTGTATGGAGCCACCATAGAACTGTACTGTGATCATAAAAGCCTAAAGTATCTGTAGGATCAGAAAGAATTAAACATGAGGCAATAGAGATGGATGGAATTTCTGAAGGATTATGATTTCCAGATCAAATACCATCGAGGAAAAGCTAATGTAGCGGCCGATGCCTTGAGCAGAAAGGTGGTGCAGGTTGCTAGTCTTATGATCAAAGAGCTAAAACTGATAGAAGATGTTCGAGATTGGAGTCCTTTGTATCAAATGTAGACAGCAGAAAGTTCTTATAGAGCAACGCAGATTAAAGCTTTCATAGAGGATGAGATAAAAGAAGCTCAAGAGCAAGAAGAGGCAATGGGAAAGCTGGAAAGGTAAGCTGAGATTTTTAAAGGTAAGCTGGAAAGAGGGGAAACTAAAAATTTTGATATGTCCCAAGATTGGTTACTACGATTTAGGGGACGACCATATATTCCCAATGCAATGGGATTGAGAGAAAAGATCTTAGAAGAGGCACATAAAAGCAAGTATACAGTACATCCAGGTGTGACCAAGATGTACCATGATGTTAAAGGTTTATTTTGGTGGCCTGGATTAAAGAAAGATGTTGTAGATTATGTGTCCAAATGCTTGACATGTCAAAAGGTGAAAGTTGAGCGCCAGAAGCCAGCAGGGAAATTACAACCATTAGAGATACCTGAGTGGAAATGGGACAGCATTGCCATGGATTTTGTTGAAGGATTACCCATGACTCCTACTAAGCATGATGCTATATGGGTGGTAATTGACCGATTAACAAAGTCGGCTCATTTCCTGGCAATCAATAAAAAGGATTCTCTTGAGAAGCTGGCGAAACTGTATGTAAAAGAGATAATTAGACTACATGGTATTCCCAGTAGTATCATATCTGACAGAGATCTGCGATTTACGTTGAACTTTTGGCGAGCTCTACATAAAGAAATAGACACTACTCTCAGATTTAGTACAGCTTACCATCCTCAAACAGATGGTCAGTCTGAGAGAACAATCCAGACGCTTGAGGATATGCTAAGAGCTTGTGTTTTAGATTTCAAAGGGAGTTGGGATGCCCATCTACCGTTGATAGAGTTTGCCTATAACAACAGTTATCAGGCTAGCATACAGATGGCTCCGTTTATGGACGGAAGCACTTTATGGACGGAAGTGTAGATCTCCCTTGTGCTGGGTGGAGTTAAGCGAAAGGAGGATGTTTGGTCCTGATCTAGTAGACCAGACAGCAGTACAGATTGATAAGATCAGAAAAAGGCTATTAACAGCTCAAAGCAGACAGAAGAGTTATGCTGATGTTAGAAGGAAGCCGTTGGAGTTTGAAGAAGGAGTGCATGTATTCCTTAAGTTGACTCCAATGACAGGAGCTGGACGATCAATCAAAGTGAAGAAGCTGCATCCTAGATACATTGGGCCATTTCAAATCCTCTCAAGAGTAGGATCAGTGGATTATAAATTAGCTCTTCCTCCACATCTCAACAAGATTCATGATGTATTCCATGTTTCCCAGTTAAAGAAGTATGTTCTAGATCCATCACATGTGATTGAGCAGGATGATATTGCACTGCGAGATGACCTGACTTATGAAGTTGGACCAGTACAGATAGTAGATAGAAAGGTCAAGCAGTTACGAAATAAGCAGATCCTTCTAGTTAAGGTGGTCTAGAAGGGATTAACAGAGAATGAAGCTACCTGGGAAGCAGAGGAAATGATGAAAGAGATATACCCTGAACTATTTCCTTAATGTTTATGTAATATAAATTTCGAGGACGAAATTTATTTTAAGGGGGAGAGAAATGTCATATCCCCAATTTTTTTTGACCTGATGTACCTGTACAGTTTATCTGCAATGGATATAAGATTCTTGGAATAAACTGTATCAGATTGTGAAAGGAAAGGGAAGGATTAATAACTAAGGAAAGAATAGGGACCAAAATGAAAATTTAAAAGTTTGAAGGTGAAAAGTGAAAGTAGAAGAAAAAGGAGGGACCTAAATGCAATTAATGAAAAGTTCAGGGACTAAAGTGCAATTATTCAAAAGTTAAGGGACCTAAATGTAAATATGGAAAAGTTGAGCCAAAACAGGCCAAAAATGCCCGAAATCAGATCAGACCCAAATTTTACCAGTAGATAGATAAAAATATTCCGGTCAATTTAACGCAACACAGAATTTTGATTTGAGGTCCCGATTAATTGATATAAATTCCTGAAGTCAGAAGGAATTATTGCAGTATTTTTGAGATCTCATAATTAGATGAGACTTTATAGAAAATTCATATATTTAATATATGAATTTATAAAATTGACAGAATCAGAAAAGGAATCCTGTAGAAGCCATACGGGATTTTACAGTGAAATAAAATACACGATAAATATGATCGGGAGAGTTGTACAGTGAATTGGGCCATAAAGGCAATATAGGCAATAAGCCCATAATAAGGCCCAAATAACACCATCGTGAGCCCATTAAGGTGACTGGACAATTATATGGGCCACAGGCCAGAGCAGTCCAGGAAAAGTGTAAAATTACGAAAATGCCCCTGGATGCCTATACTGTACCAGTGATGGATGGAGGTCATTTTGGTCATTATGGATAGACCAAAAATGTGGGACATAGTATAAATATGATTATATAGAGTCAATATATGCCCTGAGGCAGTGTAAAGAGGTGTGAAATGACGATTTTACCCTTAGGGTTAGTACAGCGCAGGAAAGGACACTAAGAGTATTTTGGTTATTTTTCAAGGAATGGATGGTAGATAAATATTCAATATATCATTTTCAATGATATGAGAAGCCTATATATTGATTTCCAGGACATAATACATATCCTGGTATATTATAAAAAAAAATTCAGAACAGAAAACAGTCCGGTTGTTGTGAAACGGCTCCGATCGGTACCAGATTGGACTGGAATTTTTCCAGAACCTTCTTGACATGGGAAGCACGCCACCTAACCCTCTTAGGTGTCCCATGAGCTGTCCCACATGATGTAATAATTATTCTTTTTAGAAAAAGTAAAATCCAAGATTAAATGTGAGCCTTTAGATCAAATAGTAACCAAATCAATCTTGGCCATCCATTTCAACCCAAATTTCTCTATAAATACCCCCCTATTCAGAACACTTCGGCATGCATGGTGAACCATAGGGAAACTCTTGCACAATTTACATTCAACCAAGAAAGAAGCAACCAAAGTGAAGTAACAAGCAAGGTAATCATCTCTCTTGATCTTGAGCTTTGTTCTAGCAAGTTAGCTCATGGTTTTAAGGGTTTTCATGCTATATTTCCCTTATGGTTGCTGCTGGAAGTGCTGCTCATATGTGGTTAAAATATGAGTTTTATGTTATGGATAGTTTAGACAAGTTTAAACAAGCTAGAATCAAGTGGTATAAGCTTGTGAATTCAAGTATGTTTGGATTTAGGGTTTTGTGTTCTTGCTGGTACTGTACGTGGTACTGTTTATATGATGGAATTTCATGATTTTGATGCTTCCAATGAGTTTAAAATGGAAAGTTGTGTGGGGATAAAGTAGGAGAACAAGTATTGGAAGCATTGGAATCAAAATGAGAATTTTTGGAAAACAAGAGCATGCATTTCGGTTTAGCACTGTACCAATTGATATGTTTTGATTTTGGAAATTCTAATTTCATATTTGGATTCTACATGAAAAATTATGTGGAAATGAACCATGAGAATTTATTTTGAAAAGATGGAAGTAGGAAACATAAAGTAGAGAAAGAAAGGGAGCTAGTGAAAACCTAGTCTTAGATTTGGTTTCAAGTTGAATTGTAACTTGATATTATTTTGTAATGGCTAGGTTTTGACATTTGTGAAGGAAGGAACTCATCCCAAGAAGGTCTTGACCAAGATAGCTAAGAGGTAGCAAGGATACCTAACTATAACTCATGTTTGTTTAATTGTTTTGCTTGCTTGTTGATTATGGTGTTTGGTTGAGCTTGAGCTTATGTCATCATGTTATGATGAAGTATGAATGATTGCAACTCCTTGCAAGTTATGTCATGACAATATGCATGTTAGAGTTTGCTTATGTACCATTATGAAGTAGCTCCCATCTCATAATAACATGTTAAGCATACAATTATCCATGCATGATATTATAGTTTGTGTAACTTGCTATTGGGATTTCCATGAAATCTCATTCCTTCCACATGCATAACTATGTTTTAGGTGCTGTATCTTTTCAAGGGAGGAGAGTAAATGTTGATGAATAAGTTTGTATAATAAGCTACATGACTTACATGACACTATGGGATGATATGCTAGTATGCATGGTGTATGTTTCTCTAGTCCTGTTTTGAGGCCGGGGTGATTTGACAATGTTTTTGGCATCTAAATCAACGAGTTTTAATATGAAACTTGCATGCTTAAATTTAAGACACAGAGATTTAAATGAACACCAAGAACGCCTCATTTGGATAAGTATCTGAATTGTTATGATTTTCCAAATTTGGAAGTAAGATCTGGAATTGAGTAAAACGAGTGCTGAGAGGCAGTGACGGTTACACAAAGATTTCATATACCAAATGAACGCGTTTTTCTAGGAAATTTTATGAGCTTAAATATAACGTCTAAAGCTTCAAATCCATAGGTAACACAGTTCATTTGGATAAGTAACCAAAGAGAAATGAATTTTTGAAGTTAAGCAAAGAAACTGGAACTTCCAGATTTTACCAAATGAACAGTGATTTTCAACGATTAAACTGATTTCATTGGGACAAGAAAACCTCAGTTTCATATTTTTCCCTCAAATATATGTGAAATAGCTTTCATTAGAAATTGGAACCATGTTATTTCGATTTTTCTACAATTAATTATGAATTTTCAAAGTAGGGTACATGTTCTGGAATTACCAAATGAACAGTAAAAGTGAACAGTGTCCGAGAGAAAATCTTTTGGAAATGGATGTTTTCAAAGCAAATGATCATGTAATTGGTCCCAATCACTTCTAATCAAGTATAATTGAGGTTAAAAGTAAGGATATGACACTTTATGCACAAATCCCGATAAATCTCTCCCCAAGGGATTTATCTGGTATTTTATTACACTGTAAATTCCCTTAAACATTCTATAGGATTCCTTTTCTGACTCTGTCAATTTTATAAATTCTCATATTAATTATAAGATTTTTTTGTAAAGTTTTATCTAATTCTGAGGTCTAAAAAATAATGTAATAATTTTTTCTATGTTCAGAAATTCATATCAATTAATCAGAACCTCAAATCAAAAATCTGTGTTACGTTAAATTAATCAGAATAATTTTCTATACTTACTGGTAAAATCTGGGACTAAACTATTTCTGGGTAGTTTTAGGCCTTTTCCGGCTAAACTTTCTCATAATTATATTTTTGCCCCTTAACTTTTGATAAATTACATTGAAGTCCCTTAACTTTTGGTAGTTACACCTTTTAGCCTAACTTTTATCTCAACCTTTAGTTTTGGCCTTAAACATTTTCTAAATTTCAATTAGGTCTTAAACTTTCCTTAGTTACTAGTCACTCACTTTCCTTTCTAAATCTGATACAGTTTACTTCAAGAATCTCATGTCGATTACATATAAACTGTACATATATATCAGATAAGAAAATTAGGGATATGACATTTCTCTCCCCCTTAAAATAAATTTTGTCCTTGAAATTTACAGTACATATATACTAAGGAAATAACTCAGGATATGTCTCCATCATTCTTTCCTCTGCTTCCCATGTAGCTTCATTCTTAGTTAATACTTTCCAAACAACCTTAACTAAAGAGATTTGTTTATTTCGCAACTGCTTGACCTTCCGATCCACAATTCGTATTGGTCCAACTTCGTAGGTTAGGTCATCCTGCAGTGCAACATCATCCTATTCAATCACATGTGATGGGTCTGGAACATACTTCTTCAACTAGGAAACATGAAATATATCATGTATCTTACTGAGATTTAGAGGAAGAGCTAACTTGTAAGCCACTGACCCTATTCTTGTGAGGATCTAAAATGGACTGATGTATCTGGGATGTAATTTCTTCACCTTGATTGATCGTCTGGCTCCTGTAGTTAGAGTTAACTTAAGAAACACATGTTCTCCATCTTCAAACTCCAATAGCTTTCTTCTGACATCAGCATAACTTTTCTGTCTACTTTGAGCCATCAGCAATCTTTTCCTAATCTTATCAATCTATGCTACTATTTGATCTACTATATTAGGACCAAATATCCTTCTTTCACTCAACTCTAACTAGCATAAGGGAGATCTATACTTATGTCCGTATAATGCTTCAAATGGGGCCATCTGAATACAAGCCTGATAACTATTGTTATATGCGAATTCTATTAATGGCATATGAACATCCCAACTCCCTTTGAAATCCAAAATACAGGCTCTCAACATATCCTCTAATGTCTAGATTATCCCTCTCAGATTGACCATCTATTTGAGGATGATAGGCTGTACTAAATCTGAGAGTAGTGTCCATTTCTTTATGCAAAGCTTGCCAAAAATTTGATGTAATTCAAGGATCTCTATCAGATACAATACTACTTGAGACACCGTACAATCTAACAATCACTTTTACATACAACTTCACCAGTTTCTCAAGAGAATCTTTCTTATTGATTGCTAGGAAATGGCTGACTTTGTCAATCAGTCAATTGCTACCTATATAGCATCATGCTTAGTAGGAGTCATGGGAAGTCTTTCTACAAAATCCATGGCAATACTATCCCATTTCCACTCAGGAATATCTAACGGTTGCAACTCTCTCACTGGCTTCTGATGTTCAATCTTTACTTTTTGACATGTTAAGCACTTGGATATATACGCCACAATATCCTTCTTTAATCCAGGCTACCAAAATAAACTTTTAACATCATGATACATCTTGGTCATACCTGGATGTATTGTATACCATCTTTTATGTGCTTCATCTAAAATCTTCTCTTTTAATCCCATTACATTAAAGAAATATGGTCTTCCCCTAAATTGTAGTAATCATTCCTGGGAGATTTCAAAATATTTAGTTTCCCCTCTCTCCATCTTGTCCTTAAAAATTGTTGTGAACTTATTATGCTTTTGAGCTTCTTTTATCTCATCTTTAATGAAAGCTCTAACCTGCATTCCTCCATAAGGATTTTTTGCTATCTGCATGAAACGTATTTATCAAGTGTTTTAATACACTGTAAATTTCATAATAAATTCCACAAAACTCTTTTTTTCTTTCAAAAATTCTCATTTTGATTCTAATACTTCCCATACTTGTTTCTCCACTTTATCCCACACAACTTTTCATTTTAAAACCATTGGTAGTATCAAAATTATGAAATTCTAATCACTGTTCATGCGAGTGTACAATAACAGAGAAGAATATATGTGATTTCATTATGGTTTACATTGTGTATTGAAAGCAAGTAAACTTGTAATATGTGTTGTTTGGCTAATTAGTTGTTGTATTATCAAAGCTATGAAATTGGAACCATTATGCTGAAGTTGATCATTAATTTTTGCGATCACATTATTTTATGTTAGGCTGAAAGTACACTACTTGACTTGCATTATAGATCAAATTTACTGGCATGAGGTTAGGATACTCTGATTTATATGTTTATACTATTGTTATAATAGGGAGCAAGTGTTCTAAGTTATTTAACCACACATGTTTGTCTAGGGGCCTTAAAAAAAAGGGTGATCAATGACAATGATAATAAATGGATTGAAGTCAAAACTTTGAGAGGCATATGGCTGATTAAGTGAAAATAAGCTAGGATTTAATATTTCTGACTTGGAATCGAACCAAAGTCATAAGATATCATGGTCCCTCTATTTTGTACGTTTATGAGAAGATTTAATCGATTAAATTTCAAAGGGGTAATTAAAGATGTGAAATTGCTGATAGGGGAGTTAGGTGTAGGGGAAAGTCGACCCCTTAAACCTCTATAAGAATCATATTTAAAACCAAACCATCAAATCCACTGTCCCTAGTTATTTCTATATTATATAGGCATGAAAATTGTGAAGAAACCCATAGCGTTACTGAAGTGGATAATATTTTAGTCAAGTTATTAGAATGCATTAAGTTGGATCTTCCTAAGTCCATAGGTTTTTGTTCTAGAGAGGAACCTATGGAATTTTGTTTGAGGGAATTGAAAAGATGTGTATAAACATGTTTGAGTGGATTTTAAAGCTTTGATTAGATGAAATCAAGTTAATGGTTAGTGTTTTAGTTATTATGATTTTGAGTTCTCTTAGAAGTACTTTGGAATGTTAAAGGTTATGAGTTTCGAGCTTGAGGACTGATTTAAACTCTGTGAAGTTTAAGTTTTTAAGTTAAAAGAGATGAAATTGTTTAAATATATATATATCAAGTCTATGGTATAAAGGTATTTACGTGCTTGTTTAATGCTGTGAAGCATTGATTACCCCTTATTAGTCAAGACCAAATTATAGGTTACATAGTTGAGGATAGATAGCTATTGATTTCATAATTGAAGTGAAGTGCTTTTGCGGTCACCCCTCAATTTTTAGGGCGTGATAGTTTGGTTAAGGAGTCCAATCTCTAACATCTTCTATTAATTTCAACTATTTGATCATTAGGCTTGCAACCTACACTACTTTTCTGCTTAGGGTATCAGCTACAACATTGCTTTTCCTAGATGGTACTTAATCTGGAAATCATAATCCTTCAAAAATTCCATCCATCTTTGTTGTCTCATATTCAATTCTTTTTTATCTAGCAAATACTTCATGCTTTTACGGTCATAGTACGATTCTATGGTAGCTCCATACAAATAATATCTCTAGATCTTGAGAGCATAAACTACCGCTACAAGCTCCAGATCATTAGTGGGATAATTTTCTTCATGTGGCTTTAATTGTTGAGAGGCGTAGGCTACTACTCGACCCTGCTACATTAATACACATCCCAACCCTTGCTTGCTAGCATCAGTATAGACTACATAGGTCTGAGTTAGGTCTGGAATAATCAGCATGGGAGTCATGGTTAATCTCTGTTTCAATTCTTGAAAATTAGCCTCGCACTTCTCATCCCACTTAAATTGCTGGTTCTTTCTGGTCAACTTGGTTAATGGCAAAGCAATTCGAGAAAAGCCCTTAATAAATCCTCTATAATACCCTACTAAGCCCAAAAAACTTCTAATATCTGTCACTATCCTTGGCTGCTTCCAGCTTAATATTACTTTAACTTTGCTAAGATCTATAGTTACCCCTTCACAGGATATGACATGACTGAGAAATTTGACTTCTTAAAGCCAAAACTCACATTTACTAAGCTTAGCATAGAGTTGTTTTTCTTTAAGAGTACTAAGAACAATTCTCAAATGCTTTTCATGCTCTTTTGCAGATTTGGAGTGAAATATCCTACTTTTACCACCTCAGAGTACGTATTTAGAAGTATATTTGATTAGAGGAAGCATTACATTAGCCCAAAAATTAAAATTTTAAAACTTACTTATCAGGTACTGTTCATTTGGTGATTTCCAGATTTACAGTCCAACTTTAAAAATTCATAACAAATTGAAGAGAAATCGTATGGAAGTGATCCAAATTTCTAATTGAAGCTCTTTCATAGATATTTAGGGAAATAATATAAATATGGACATTTACTTTGCCAATTGATACAGTTAAATCGATACTTTTTACTGTTCATATAGCAAATTCTAGAAATTCTAGATTCTTTCTCTTAATTTTTGAATTTCACTTCTCTTGATATACACATCCAAATGAGGCATATTACATATGAATTTAAAGATCTGGATGTGTAATACATGCTCATAAAATTTTGTGGATTAATTCCTTCATTTGCTAGGTCAAATTGAAGTCACAACAAAACTACTTTAGGACCTACTTTTTTACCATTTCATCTTCTTTCTTAAAAGTTCATAAATTAATCTAGCATTCCTAAATCATCAAATAAGCTTCTCATATATTCATATACATCATATACATATGCCACAATTATTTCATACAGTTTCATCACAAAAATAGACATCTTACATGGCATTTACATATATGGATAATTCATAGCATATGCTAGGGTCTCAATTACTTCACTTCCTTTCTTCCATTTTTAGCTCTTCTCCATACATACATTTTCCTTCATGCTTGACCTAAATTGGTTGGTTATAGGAGGGTGAGATTCTAGGGAATCTCAGTAGCAAACATTACCACTTAAATATGCAAGATGGATGCTAATGCATGATATGTAATTTTATTAAACTTTCTTTAATTAGTGACATGCCATCATGCTATATACTTTTGCATAAAAGTGCATGGACATGGAAACATGTTATTCACAATACATTCAACATCGTTTATCATGTCACAACATCATTCAAATATCATATACATGTCAACACATAAGCATACCACATCTAGCACATAAAGAGGTAAGTCTACTACCTTGCACTTAAACTTTTCTCTTGATCTTATGCACTTGCTCCCTAGCTTTCCAACCATGAAGCCTTTCGGTCACTCACTTCCCAACATCTTCTTGGATGTTTCAAGGTCCTAAACACATTCATATTCATCACATAATTCATTAGGACCATGAACTCCAACAATGTTCAAGACTAACCTTGATAAACTCTTTACTAACATAACTTTCTCTAGTCTTCACTAACTAACTTGGCCCTTGAACCAATTGATGTCTTCACTTTACCCTACACAATTTCATCTTTTCAATCCATTTATGAGCTTAGAATCATGAAATTCCAGCTCCTATGTACTGTACAATACATAATTACATAACACCCTCTTTTATTTCAAAACTTTCCATTTTGATTCTAATGCTTCCCATACTTGTTTCTCCACTTTATCCCCACAACTTTTCATTTTAAAATCATTGGAATCATAAAAATTATGAAATGCCTATCACTGTTCATACTAGTGAACAGTAATAGAGAAGAACATAAAAAACTATAACATGGAATTCCAATGCTTCCAAGGTTCAAAACCTATCCAATCCTACACAAAATCATCATATAAATTCAATAGAAGCATTAGATCATTGAAATTCCATTTCCTTCCATCATGAACAGTGCAAACCAAAATGGTTCAACTATGGCAAAGTCAATAATATCAACTTGATTCAACAACCAATACTTAACTAGCTTGTTTAAGCTTTAATCATATAACTCTAACTTTAATTTCTTCTTTATCATTTCATCTATGGTTTTGGACAGCACAAAAAAATTAGAGAAAACTCAACTTTCTTCCATGAAAACCCTAAGTTCAAGCTCCCAAATTAAAGGAAAATAAGCTAGGATAGATTGCTTACCTTTAATCTCTAGCTTGCTTGAACTTTGGTACCTTGAATCTTCTTTATCTTTGCTTGAGTTTTCATTTTGTAAGAGGTTCCCCAAGGTTCTCATGCTCCATTGTTTTGAGCAGAAATGGTGGGGTATTTATGTTAGATCAATTGCCAAATCCCATGGATAATCAATGGTCATGATCACTTTGTGCACTATTTGATCTAATACCTCATAATTGCTCTCATATTAAACTTACTCACCAAGACAACTTGAGATAAGGTCACATGATAAAAATATTCTCCTCCCCTTGTCTTGGATGCCATGTGTGAGGGTGTGTGGGTCCCACCATGTGCAAATCCTCATTCTCACTTTATTCCTTTTGCTTTTTTCTTTTTAAAAAATTCATAAATTATTCATTATTGGACTTGGGCTCCAAGACAACTCTTGAGACTTTTTGGTCTTCCCTAGGATGAAATTTTGGACTACCCTAGGCCTTCCTTGGGTCCTATAGCTAATTAGCACAAATCCCAAGGCACTTTCCTTATATCAATATCCTTAAAATGTCATGATTTTAAAATAAATGCTAGACACATCTTTTAATAGTTCTAACATTCTTTAAAATTCATTATAATATAAAATAAATCCCCTGCAAATTCTCATAATTTTTTTAGACACATAAGTGCTGATAAAAGTTACATACATTTCCTTTAACCATTTATCAGTGTCTGATTTCACTTTAATTTCTCAAAGGGCATTATCATCTTTTCACACATCATCAGAGTATTCCTTGACCTTGATCAACTATTTTGGGGACTTTCCTTGACTGTCTAACTTTAGTCAAATGACCAAAATGCCCTTCGTCTAACTCTGACTCCATAATATAACACAGTGGCATACATTCAATGGTATTTTTGTAATTTTATATTTTTACGGTCTTTATTAGCCCTGACCCACATGCTTATCTGAAAATATCATTGGACCTTTAAGGCATCATTTTGGGCCCTCTACATGATCCACTACCTTCATGGGCTCAATTCCTGAGAAATTCCCCTGAAACATATTTATTAGGTGTTTTAATCCACTGTAAATTCTATAATAAATTCTACAAAACTCCTTTTTAAGCTCTGATAGTTTTAGAAATTCTCATATTAATTATAGGAATTTATTACCAAATTTTATCTGATTCTGAGATCCAGATGATACTGTATTAATTTTCCTTTCTTCAGAAATTAATATAAATTTTTCGGGACCTCATATCAAAATTATGTGTTGTGTCAAACTGATTAGAATAATTTTCTCTATTTATTGGAAAAAATTGGGACTAATATAATTCTGGATATTTTTGGGCCTTTTCTAGCTCAACTTTCAATAATTACCATTGTGCCCCAGAAATTTTGAAAATTATACTTTAGGCCCTCAACTTTTCATAATTACATTTAATGACCCAAAATTTATTTCTACTTTCATTTTCCACCATAGAACTTTTAAACTTTTTAATCTAGTCCCTCATCTTTATACCTTTTCCTAATCATTGTTTTCCCTTTCTATTCATCATTGCAATCCTTTCCAATCATCTTTCCTCTATCAGCATTATACAAATAGGGAAAAATTAGGATATGACATTTCTAACCCCTTAAAATAAATTTCGTCCTCAAAATTTACTTGGTATCTTAGTCAACAATCTTGGATAGATATCCTTGTCTTCTTTATGACTAAAAATTGGGGTATCTATCTCTTATCTTCTATCTTGACATTTTAGTAGAGTACCTTTCATATCCGCAGATCTTCATATATTTACTGTGATTACTCTTCTTTTTTGAATCAACTCAATTAGATTTGAATGCTACTTCCTTCTGCTACTTGCTTACTTGCTTTGCATATGAATTTCTCACCATATCATACTTGTGAGTAGTGTCCATTTCTTTCATATCAAACTCTATCGAATATTGCTATATTCTGGAGTTTCTGTCAACTACTCATCATACCTTTAATATGTATCTCTTATTATTTCTCTTAGTATCTAGCAGAATTTTCTTAACATCCATAAAGCTTTATATAATTGTACTTCTTTTCTTTTTATCATCTTTAATGACTCATCATAATACAGAGAGATGACTTATGTCATTACTCTTTCTTTCTTTACTTTACTTCTAAATAGGAGCACATGCATAATGCATGGCCAACATATTGCAAGACTACATACCTGCCCATGAATGCACAGCTCTAACATCGGAGCTCAAGCATTCCTTTTCTAAAAATACATAGCTCTAACACTTGGAGCTTGCATAGCTCTATCACATGGAGCTTACACTGCTCTAACATTTGGAGCTTTAGCATATTTTACAAATATAACATAATGCATGGCATTTCATGCAAGGAGTGAAAGTTCTCACTTGCTATTTCATATGTTACTTAACATCCAAACATCTTATCCCTTTCAAAAAGGGAGCTCTCTATCAGTTTACAAAGCTAGCTATAAAGCCACTTTATATTGTACTTCTTGATACATATTTCTCATTATGTATCACATTACATATTTCTCATAATGTAGCTTATTACATACTTTTCATGCCGTATCATGGCATATCTGGCCAAATCTGGCTATATCATGGTCTATCTTACCTTGTCATAACATATTATGAGATACCATAAGTTAAATATTCTCTTTAACATATAACTTTGCTAGCTTTTAAGAAATCTCTTCTAAATATTTCCTTTCAAATGCATTTCATTTAGACTTGACATAAGGATTCTAGTCTCATACTGTTTATAACCCTTTCTAACTTTTCATAGCTCCTTCTATCATTTTTACATAACTCTGTGCATATATGACAAATATTTGTCGCATTTACACCCTTTTCATCACTTATTTTCATCACTTCCTAGGGGGTCACCCATTATTATGCTTATATTGCCTGAGCACGCTTAACTAGAAAATGCAGATAAAAATTTAAAGCACTGGTACTAACAGGCTCCAACCTTAGTACTTTACTATCTTAGACCCTTCTTATACTATCTCTCTTGGGTCTATCTGGCCTTCTAATCTCTTTATCCTCATCTGGAGGATCTATTTGTTTCTCATTCTTATTCTCTGTAATCTCATCATATGGGATCTCTTTATTCTTATTTGATCCCTTCTCATTCTTATTCTCTATAATCTCATCATAAATTCTTGGTACTCAGGATTAATAACTTTAACTTTGATCACTTAGTTCCTGTTGCATATATGAAGACTCTGAGTTCAGTCCCTAATAGTAATAAGGCTATCTCTTATTTGATGTTGATTCCTGTGGCTTTTCTCTTAATGCGTATGCAGGTATCAGGCACAAGATATGGAGGAACTTGAAAACAGGCTTGCTTCTCTCCATCGAATATGGGAGATAATCTTGAACGGCTAAGAAATGTATAAAATAGTATCCTTACAAAACATCTATATATAGTTATGCTTGCTATTATGAACATTGTCCCATTAAATACTGATTTTACATTCATAAAATGGTTATATAAAGATATCTATCTAGATTGTTTATAGGATGTGAGTGGTAAGCTAGCTGGAGCTGCACTTTAGTAGTAGTGGTTTAGTAGTTGTTTGTTTACCTATTAAATATGTATGTTCAGTTATAATAAAAAAAATCCATGTTTTAGTTAGGCTTTTTGTGGTGGTTGCATGAACTTGCCTTGTCACAATCATATTCTTAACATCAAAATTACCCTTATGATTTTTTATACTTGGGAAATTGGCGATATCACTTGTTGGGACTAAAGAGAGTTTTAGAGAACAAAACAATTTTTATTGGACTTGAAAAATATCATATCCTAATTAGGCCTAGAAACCTAATATGTAACCTGAAAAAGGTATGCTACTAGGTCCTATTGAGCAAAAGTCCCAGAAGTATACAAATAATGTTCAGGGACTAAACTGTAAATAGTGAAAGTCCCTCGAGCCATAATGGCCATTTTGGAAAAAAAAAAAAGGGATATTTCTTGGCAATTGAGCCACCAGAGTGCTCGAGCTTGATTAGAGGCCAAGATAGCATCACAGATGTTCAAAAATGTAACCCAAGAATAATGTGGGCCCAAGTGGCATTAAAATATTATTTTAGTACTTTTTCAATAAAGTAAAGTTACCTAGTCGAAGATAGAACTGGGGAAAGTGATATAGAATCATGAGGTGGCATAAAAATGACCCACAAGGTGCTACATGGCATGATTCTAGGAAAAGAAGAAAAGTTAAGGACATATGGTATGATTCTAGAAAAAGGAGAAAAAGCTAAAGGACATGTGGCACAATCTCGGCTGTTCATTATAAGAAAAGACTCTGGAATTATCTAGAAAGGCTAAGTCAGCTGGTGAGGTGTCTCAAGGGCCCCACCATTGCGCCACCTTGCATGTGAGGTGTCCCATGGATGATGTCATGTTGGTGAGTCATTGAGGAGGGTCATGTTTATCATGATGATACAGGCGAAGCTTCTTAAGGAAGCTAAACAATCTGAGCCATTCATCACGATTCAATTTGAGCCATCAATTCCACCTCCTCTCAACTATAAATAGCCCACCCCTCCTTCCATTCCATTCATGGCCAAGCATGGCAAAAAGAAGAGAAAGAAGAGAGAAAAGAGAAAGAGAGAAAGGAAGGAAGGAAGAGAAAGAAATGAGGAGTTCTGGTGGAGCTAGGAGTAGTCCAAGGAGTTTAGAGACTTGGCTGAGTTTAGGAATAAGGTAAGTAAGTTATTCTAGTCCCTACTCTAATAAATTAGAGGATTATTCTTAATGGTTAGAATAGAGAAATATATCTCTTGATAAGGTTAACTATAGATATAAAGAAAGTTAGTAGATTGTCAGATTAAAGATATTACCCAAGTTAAGCATGAGTTAAGTAGAGCTATACTGGATAATAATAAGGATATTATTATGCTATGTATAGGCTTTGAATTATGAAAAGAAGGAATCTTAAAGCAAAGGCTAAAAGCTAAAGGAAGGCTATATGTTAGGTAGTGAATTTATCCTAAACTTGTATGCATTGAATATTATGCTTGATGTGCTATGGCTTTGTTGAATTGTGTTACATATGTGCTTATGTATGAAGCTCTACTGCTATAATTACTTTGGCCAATTGTATTTCATATGTTACATGGAAGTACGCACATTACGCAATGTTAACACTTTCACAAGCAAGCACAAGTATTTACATTAATGCATGCATTCTTTAGTACCGTTTGCTACTGAGATTTTCTCAAAAATCTCATCCCCTTCTATGTAATCTCAATCCCACAGGTTTGTGATAAGAAAGGATTGAAGAAGCATGAAGAAAATATGGGGATTGGATAGTACAAATGTTATGTAAAGTTGGGACCAAATTGTTAAAATTAGGTAAAAATATAGGATGAACAGTAAACTTCAGACATTGACTGAGTCAAGGTGTGGTCAACGAGTTATTTTTTCCTAAAGGATCATTAAGCTAGCTTTGTGTAGCAACTTAAACCACTTCATTTCAATTTTTCTAGAATTAGTTATGATTTTTTGAAGTCAGGTCACTTCTCTGGAATTTACACAGTGAACAATACTAGGGAGAGTAAAATTCTAGATTGTATAATTTGACTTTAATGACCTTAGAAGTGGTTCCAGATTCTATAGTTTGGTCCCTAAGACGTAAGAAAATAAGGATGTTGCATTTTAGTATCAGAGCAAAGGTTCTGGCACAGAGCATAAGATTCTGGCACAGAACAGAAGGTTCTGGCTCCGTGATACTATGGTTTAGTTGGACTAACCTCTTAAACAAGTTAGAGATTTGAAGTAAAGAGGTTCCCTCCCTAGTATGAGATATGGGGATAATGTTCACTACTTAAAGAATATTTAGACAAGAGATAGTGACACCTAGATAAATAGAACAATACCCCATACCTTATAGGTTTATGAGGTAATCTTCAAGGAAGTAGTTAGTCTTAGTCAGTAGTTATCGCCGATGTCTCGTGTTTTTTAGCACGATGTGGCTGGACTAAGCAGGATAACGTATAGGGAGCAGTTTTCTCTATTGATAGAGACAGAAGCTGACCAGTCTCAAGTCAAGGGAAGCTACAATAGCAACTTGAGGCCAAACGTTATAGTGGCGATGATGATGAAGGTACCAACCTTGTTGAAGTTCATCAACTAGAGGATTGGTATAAAGTGATCAACCCATATAGTACAAAGTACTGAGATACGAAAGATTATTTTAAGACAATATTCAGAGGTAGATCATCTATAAGAGTAGATCTACATTACAAAAGAATTTGTTCAGTTAGTGTTTTCTGAACAAAAGAATCAAAAGTTAAAACGAGACTTGTCTAGGAATGATCATAGCATGTGGCCTAAAGTTAAATGAAATGTTTAATAGATAGAGAACT
Source organism: Leucaena leucocephala (assembly GCA_037074615.1). Lineage (NCBI taxonomy): Eukaryota > Viridiplantae > Streptophyta > Magnoliopsida > Fabales > Fabaceae > Leucaena > Leucaena leucocephala. The sequence goes on from CM073527.1 coordinate 7,607,508, forward strand.
TATGTTCCTAAGATAGAGGGACTACATCACGAAGAAATAGTAACATAGAAGAAATAGTAACATAGTAAACCTAGAGCAAAACACCATAGAGAACATAAGTAATAGTAATAGATGATGAATGAAATCCAAGTGACTTAAGTTAGTCAGGATCCAGAGATAGACCATAAAGGAATTACAGTCTAGTCTAGAGTAGACTAAGGCTGATAGAAAGAAAGAGTTAAGAGATAGATGAGAAGTGCAAAAGTTACTCCATAAAGATGGAGATTATTCCACTCACCTAAGAGGTTAGCTCACGGATTGAATTTCATGTTACAAAGAAATGATTTTTCTCAGGTAATTGCAGAAGTTCAACAGAGTGGTATATGTAAGACAAGAAAAAGAAGTTTATGATGTATAAAGAGAGAAAGGTAACTACAGTTTCAAAGGTAAAGAGACTCCCCAATTTAAGAAAGAGCAAGATAAAGTAATGAAAGGTTGAGTCTATACCCTAGTAAGAGGGTGATGTGGTAGCATAAGTTAAATGAGTAGTTATTTCAGGTTCCTAAATGAATGTTTAGGATATGGAAAATAAGGTGATAGAGGAAAGAAGGCTTTAAAGGATTACTTAGTTCAATTGCAGTGTACGTATGATGGATGGTTGAGCAAATTTATGTGATGATGATATGGCTTATGTTGCTATAAGTTATGATGAGTAATTGCATCTCCTTGCAATTGTCATATTATGACACGCATGTTAAAGTATGCTGTGATAAATGAATACTCCCCTCATGTAGTACATGCAGTGTAGAGTTTATGATGAGAAAGTTATGTTTATCCCATGCCATAGGACATGCAATAAGAATTTACCCAGGATGATAGATAGTCTCAGTAAGTGGGTCAGTTGTTACAATATGATTGGGGTTACTTAGGTATTTCTATAAACTTGTGAATACAGTACTTAGGGACATTTCTTATGTTAAGGTTATAGCAAGTACCAAGAGGATGGTAGTACTATAATCCTATCAAAAGATATGGTATACAGAAAGAGCAAAAGATAATAGTAAAGAGATTATTTTCATATCACTCTTCAAATAAGAGTTGGATATAAAATGAAATAGCTGGCTCTCAGTGCTAGATTCAGATGAGTTCAGATCACTCTTCAGATAAAAGTTAGATTTGATAAGGATTGCTCGCAGTTAGAGCATAGTTTAAATGGCTTGCAGTTAGAGCACATATTTAAATGAGAAGTTACGATAAGGCCATAGCAATTGAATGCAATGGCAGGTGGTTAGACCATAATTGGTAAACCACAACAGAGTAAGGAATATGAGAAGGAACTCGAGTAAGAGAGAAAGTAAGTAAAGTCTTGATAAATAATATGGGCTATTGAATGTATTTTAAAATTTTTATTGAGTTATCAACAAGTGGAAGTAGTTAACCTTATAACTTAGTCTATTGGTTTGAGATATTTCAGAGATGATGATACAGTACAACAGAATCACATAGGATTCTGGAGGGTCGTAGTTAGATCCTAGCATGGCTCAAGGGTTACAGTTAGATCCTAACAGCTTTAGAGTCGCAGTTAGATTATGAAGAGGCTTACAGTTGATCGCAGTTAGATCCTGAGGTCACAGTTAGATTCTAAAGAGGCTTACAGTTGATCGTAGTTAGATCCCGAGGTCGTAGTTAGACCTAGCATAAGGAAAGTAATGAGCCATGAAGAAATGAGAATAGTACAATATATCTCTGGAAAGATGATTACTAAAGACGAAGTTAAGGTCAGGAGCTTCACTAATTGATTAACTTCTCCAGAAAACTTATTTATAATGATTTTTTCTCAAATAGCCTATATTATATACAGACTGAACTTAGTTTTCCTTAAATAAAGATGGAGTCTAGGTTCAAGTCTAAGTGTTGGTATTCAAAAGTTTTGTAGAAGTATGCCTGGGTAATAGAGAAGAGAATCCCATATGTTTTGAGGATAGAAAAGTATGAGTAGATAGATCCTTTGGATAAAGATAAAGAGATTAAAAGGCTAGTAAGACCCAGAGAAGAGGGTCTGAGATAGAGTAAAGATAGAACACAGTTAATGAGAAAGGGTATAAATGCCACAAAAATTTGGTATAGATACACAAAGTTATTAAAGATAGTAAGAAAAGCTAAAAAGAGTTAGAAAAGTCAAGAAAATATTATGAAAAGAAAGGGACATTCTCCTCAGAGAAACTATTCGTCAAGGAATGAATAGAGATTTAACCCTGAAATTTCAAGGATGAAATTTATTTTAAGGGGAGGAGAAATGTCATATACCAATTTTTAACCTTAGAAGCCTAATATGTAGCCTGAAAAATGTATGCTATCAGGCCTTATTGAGCAGAAGTCCCATAAGTATACAAATGATGTTCAGGGACTAAACTGTAAGTAAGTGAAAGTTCAGGGACTAAATTGTAAATATTGAAAGTCCTTGGGGCCATAATAGTCATTTTGGAAAAGAAAGGGATATTTCTTAGGAATTGAGCCACCAGAGTGCTTGAGCTTGATCAGAGGCCAAGATAGCATCCTATATGTTCAAAACCGTAGCCCAAGAAGGATGTGGGCCCAAGTGGCATTAAAATATTATTTTAGTACTTTTTCAAAAAAGTAAAGTTACCCGGTCGAAGATAGAACTGGGGAAAGTGATCTATAATCATGAGGTGGCATAAAAGGGACCCACAAGTCACCACATGGCATGATTCTAGGAAAAGAAAAAAAGTTAAGGACATATGGCATGATTCTAGAAAAAGGAGAAAAAGCTAAAGGACACGTGGCATAATTTCGGCTGTTCATTCTAGGAAAAGACTCTGGAATTATCTGGAAAGGCTGAGTCAGCTGGTGAGGTGTCCCAAGGGCCCCACTATTGTGCCATCTTGCTTGTGATGTGTCCCATGGATAATGTCATGTTGGTGAGTCATTGAGGAGGGTGATATCATCGTGATGATACAGGCGAAACTTCTTAAGGAAGCTAAGCAATTTGAGCCATTCATCACGATTCAATCTGTGCTATCTATTCCACCTCCTCTCAACTATAAATAGCCCACTCCTCCTTCCATTCCATTCACTCCTAAGCATGGAAAAAAGAAGTGAAAGAAGAGATAAAAGAGAAAGAGAAAGAAAGGAGGAGTTCTGGTGGAGCTAGGAGCAGTCCAATGAGCTTAGAGACTTGGTAGAGCTCAGGAATAAGGTAAGTAAGTTATTCTAGTCCTTGCTCTAATAAATTAGAGGATTATTCTTAATGGTTAGAATAGAGAAATATATCTTTTCATAAGGTTAGCTATAAATAGAAAGAAAGTTAGCAGATTGTCAAATTAAGGATATTACCCCAAGTTAAGCATGAGTTAAGTAGAGCTATACTGGATAATAATAAAGATATTATTATGCTATGTATAGGCTCTGACTTATAAGAAGAAGGAATATTAAAGCAAAGGCTAAAAGCTAGAGGAAGGCTATATGTCAGGTAGTAAACTTCTCCTAAACTTGTATGTATTGAATGTTATGCTTGATGTTCTATGGCTTTGTTGAGTTGTGTTACATATGTGCTTATGTATGAAGCTATGTTGCTATGATTACTTTGGCCAATTGTATTTCATATGTTACTTGGAAGCACGCACACAATGCAATGTTAACATTTTCACAAGCAAGCACAAGTATTTACATTAATGCATGCATTGTTTAGTACCGTTTGCTACTAAGATTTTTCCAGAAATCTCATCCCTTTCCATGTAATCCCAATCCCACAGGTTTATGATGAGAAAGGATTGAAGAAGCATGAAGAAAAAATGGGGATTGGATAGTACAAATGTTATGTAAAGTTGGGACCAAAATGCTAAAATCAAGGAAAAACGCAGGATGAACTATAAACTTTGGATGTTGATTGAGTCAAGGTGTGGTCAATGAGTTATTTTTTCCTGAAAGATCATTAAGTGAGCTTCGTGTAGAAGTTTGAACCATTTCATTTTGATTTTTCTAGAATTAGTGATGATTTTTAGAAGTTCAATCACTCTGGAATTTACACAGTGAACAGTACTCGGGAGAGTAAAATTTCAGATTGTGTAATTTGACTTCAATGACTTTAGAAGTAGTTCCATATGTTACCGTTTGGTCCTTAAAACATAAGAAAATAAGGTCGTTACAAAAAACATGTGACTAAACTCAATAATACTTCTTGATTAAAAAACTTAGGGCCTTTTCGGTTCGAAGAATTTGGAAGATAGGGATAGAAGGGAATGGGAGGGTTTAAAATTTCCTTGTTTTGTTTGGTTGGAAAGGAAGGGAGGGAATGTATTTTTAATGATCTTTTTTTGGTTAAAAGAGGGAAGGGGAGGGAATTATATGGTTAATTTACCATTATAGTTTTTTTATTAAACTGGCGCACTTGTGTATGGAAACATAATTTTTTTATGAACTTTAGTTGTGTAACAAGAAGAAAATGGAGTCATCTTGAAAAAAGTGGAGTTTTATTAACTTATGTAACAACTCAATTTTTGTGAAGAAACTCGAGTTTTGACATTGTAATATATATACAATTAAGTCAAATTGTTGAAAATAGAGTTGCCATGTAAAACTTGAGTTTTTTATATAAAATTGACTTGTCTAGATTATAACATCCTCCTTTTTATACATCTTAGAGACCATTCAGTAGCATTTGGAACTACTTCTAGGGCCATTGAAGTCAAATCATACAATCTGGAATTTTACTCCCAGTGAGTACTGTTTACTGTGTAAATTCCAGCGGAGTGATCTGACTTCGAAAAATCATAACTAATTCTAGAAAAATTGAAATGGAGTGGTTCAAATTAATACACGAAGCTAACATAATGATATTTCATGGAAAAATAACTCGTTGACCACGCCATGACCAGGTCAACGTTGGTCAACGTTCCAAAAACACTGTTCATCCAGCGTCCTGTCCGTGATTCCAGCATTCTGGTCTCAACTTTGATAAATCATATCTTTATGTGTAGATATCCAAATGAGACGTTCTATATATCAAATCGAAGCCTGACATGTCTACTATTTACTGGAAAAATATCATACATTTATTCAATTATTTACTAGTTATAATTACAGCTCAAATGTCACTGCCTCCATCACGAGTTACTGTTTACAGTGACAATTTCCAGCAATTGTACATACATGAATCACATATCAATCATGCTAAGCAATTAACATCTCTTCATGCATCTTTATCTCCTCCATCTTGAGAAGACCTGCTGTAATTGGATTGATATGGAAGGGGTGAGATTTCTAGGGAAATCTCAGTAGCAAACAACACCAAACAATGCATGCTTTAATGTGAATACTTGTGCTTGCTTGTGAAAGTGTTAACATCACATAATGTGCATGCTTCCATGTTACATATGAAATACAATTGGCCAAAGTAATCATAGGAACAGATCTTCATACATAAGCACATGTTCAACACAATTCAACAAAGCCATAGCACATCAAGCATAATATTCAATGCATACAAGTTTAGGATTAGTTCATTACTTGACATGTAGCTTTCCTTCTAGCTCTTAGCCTTTGCTATAAGGTTAATTCTTTCCATACATTAGAGACTATACATAGTATAATAATATTTTCATTATTACTCTATCAGTATAGCTCTATTTAACTCATGCATAGCTAGGGGTAATATTCTTATTCCAACATTCCCCTGGCTTTCTTTCTATCTATAGCTAACTTTATTAATAGAGATATTTCTCTATTCTAACTACTAAGAGCAATCCTCTACTTTATTAGAACAGGGACTAGATAACTTTCTTACCTCATTCCTAAGCTTTGCCCAGTCCCTCAGTTCCTTAGACTGCTCCTAGCTCCACCAGAACTCCTTCCTTTCTTTCCTTTCTTTCTTTCTTCCTCTCTTTCTCTCTTTCTCTCTTCTTTCTCTTCCTTTTCTTGCTAGATCCGTGGTGTGCCTTGAAATGGGAGGGGAGTAGCCTATTTATAGGTGAGAGGAGGTGGAATGAATGGTCTAGATTGGTTCATGATGAATGGCCCAAATTGCTTGCTTCCTCAAAAAGCTTTGCCTGCATCATCATGATGACATCACCCTCCTTGATAACTCACCACTCATGACATCATCTAGGACACCTCAAGGGACACCTCAAGGGTATATGTAGCGAAATGTGGGGCCCTTGGGACACCTCACCAGCTGATTCAACCTTTCTAGAGAGTTCCAGAGTCTTTTCCCTGAATGGATGGCCGAGATCATGCCACGTGTCCTCTTGCTTTTTCTCCTTTTTCTCTAATCATTCCATGTGTCCTTTGCTTTTCTTCTTTTATTGTAATCATGCCATATGGCACATTGTGGGCCCCATTTATGTCCTTTCATGATTCCAGATCACTTTACCCAGTTCTATCTTGGACCGGGTGACTTTACTTTATTGAAAAAGCACTAAAATAATATTTTAATGCCTCTTGGGCTCACATTACTCTTGGGCTACGTTTTTGGGCCTTTAAATATCATCTTGGGTTTCTAACCAAGCCCAAGCACTCTGATGGCTCAGTTCCCAAGAAATATCCTTAGTAAATTACCATAATACCCTTAATACCTCTTTAGTATTTATAGGGGCACTATTGTCTTTTCATACCTTACCAGAGTATCTCTTGACCCTGGTCAACTATCTAGATACCCTTTCTTAACTATCTAACCTTAGTCAAATGATCATAATGCCCTTCGTCTAACTCTAACTCAATGACACAACACAGTGGCATACCTTCAGTGGCATTTTTGTAATTCTTTATTTTTCTCGGTCTTTATTAGCCTTGGCCCACATATTTATCTAAAAGTAGCATTGGGCCTATAAGGTGCCATTCTGGACCCTCTATATGATCCACTATCTTCATGGGCTCAATTCCCGAGAAATTCCCCCGAAACCTATTTATCGGGTCTTTTAATCCACTATAAATTCTGTAGTAAATTCTACAGAACTCCTTTTTGAGCTCTGTCAGTTCCAGAAATTCTTATATTAATTATAGGAATTTACTGCCGCATTTCATCTGATTATGAGGTCTAGAGAATACTATATTAATTTTCCTTCTCTTCAAAAATTAATATAAATCTGTCGAGACCTCATATCAAAACTTTGTGTTGCATCAAACTGTTCATCATAATTTTCTCTATTTATTGAGACCTCTGCTCAATAGGGTCTGGTAGCATCCCTTTTTCAGGCTATATATACTAGGCTTCTAAGTCTAAAAATTAGGATATGACATAGATCGGGTATCAAGGTTCTAAAACTCAAGGTTTTTTTAACTAAACCCGAATTTTATAATGATTATCACCGGTAAAATTTGAGATACCTTTATATAACTTGAGTTTTGTCACTTTAATGACAGTAATCTATTATTTTGGAAACTCGAGTTCTTTAACCAAAATTGAGTTTGACTAGTTAGAAGCATTATACAACTTGGGTCCTATCATCGTGAAATTTGAGTTTTCTTTTAAAATTTGATTTCAATCAAATGATAACTCTATTTTTCCTTAAAAACATGAATCCAGTTACATACCATGTAGAAGTCATCAATAATATTTTCATTTGGTGATAATAAGGTTAGGTTTTAAAATTTGATAATGGGTAAAGACTATCAATATCAAAGGACATGAAACAGGAGGAAAATTTAAATACCCAAAAGTGCCTTTGGGTATTGTAAAACATAAAAAAAGTTACTACTGAATATTTAATTAACTTGCAATCAACAAAAGTTACTTGAAATTGGTCACACAAACATAATAAATTCCAATATCTGCTTTTGCATGACATGTAACTAAATGCAACATATTCTATTGAAGGAGTTTTTGAACATAAATTAAATTTGTAAAACATTAACTTTTATTTCTCTTTCTCGTTTAACTTCCATTTTTTTAAGTTTTGCTAAGTCAGCTCCGATAAAGTTTAGCTACTCAGTTTCCTTTTATAAGATATTAGCATGGGGCTTGATAGCTGTTTTAGAGTACTTATATAGCATAATAGAAAACAAGAAATTCCTAAGAGGAAGAAAATTACCAAACTGGAAGAATATATGATAACCATGAAATGAAGAATGATGCTTCTATACTTCGCAAATAATGCAAGGCAATCAATGGTCAATGCATCAGCCTGAACAACTCCACAGTCCAAAAGCACCTAATTTTACATTTTATTGTTTGAAAAAAAATAAAGAATTACTTGTTCAAAAATAAATTTCATAAACATAAAATTTATACATATAATAGGAATTCAAAAGTAGATGCGACACTAGATTTAGATAGCGACGATGCCCCTCATGACTCACCAGTATGGGAAGCCCCCTCGTTTCTTCCTCCATCTACTTCTCCAGTGACTGCACTCCCGTATGCATGAATGGGTACACATTCTCCATGTACAAGTTTATGAGATTCCTTCCATGTCTCGTTATCGTCTGGCCTTCAGGGCCTATTATCACCAAGCATAATACTCCCTACATGTTGAAGTGCCTCGCCAGCTTCTTCATCTCTGCATCTTCTTATGACGAGTCGATAGTGAATCCAGTCAACATAGGCGCCAAAATTACTATAGCGAATATAGTCTCCAAGGCGACAACAACATTGGTGTGGGCACGAAAGAGAAGCTTTGGACTGAGAGGAGAGGTGTGTAAAGGCAGGATATAATTATTCCAAATTTTGGTGTCCCTTCGAAAAACCCATATTTGGAGGGAAAATGAACCACCCCATCAAAACTTACAAATCGAATAAGGGGATGGGTTCATTTTCCCTTCACTCCCTCCCTTTCTTTCAAACTGAATTGGCCCTTAAAGTGAGAAACACATTTTAAATCAGCCTGTTGTCATTTATAACTTGACCTTGTCATCACTTGCACTTGAGGACATTGACCTAATAGATTTAAATTAGGGATTACAATCTATTATTTCTTTGTGTGTTAAATATAAGAACTAATGGTGAGGAATTTCTTTTGATCCTGAAATACATTTTATCTCTTAAATTTATAATTTTTTTTGAACTTTCTATGTTTAGGTATCCACTGTAATATTCTAATTTTTATTCATAAATTTAAGTATCATTAAAATGTAATTTATTAGCAAAATTGAGGTTTAGAGTAGATCGAATGCATTATTTGATACATAGATATATTAATTTAAGAAAATAATGGAATATGATTGAAATTTAATGTTATATATATTTATTAATAGTAAGTTAAATTTAATATATTATTTTAAGGTAATTAGAAATTACCATGCAATTAATTGAATATAGATCTTTATCCCAAAATAATTTATATTTTAACATCATAATTATATATTATATTTTATTGAAATTGGAGATAGAATAAAAAAAGAGAAAATAGAGGGAAGAAAAAGAAAAAAAATAAATAAAGAGAAGAACTAAAATGACAGTAAAAAAGGTGTGGCCCACCCCATTATAAAATTCCACCACACCTTTCTCTCTCCCTTCCACGACATTCTTCTTCCCCTTTCTCACGGTTAGTGTATTGAGATGCCAAGAGCCTAGATAATCTTGGAATATAATAGTGAAATTCTTATAGGGAATATAAGGATTGAACATAGACCAAGTGGTTAGGCTGAACTAGTGTAAATCTATTTTATCAACTTCTTCCTTAAGTTACACTTGGTGAAATCATTCTTAAAGTGTCTGTTTAATTTTCAAGAAGTTTTAAATTTTTAAATTACACATAATTTACCCCCTCTTGGGTGTAACTGCTAATTCTAACAAGAAAAACATATGTCCCACAAGCAGCCAATCTTAAAGAGAAGATTTTAGATGAAGCCCATAAGAGTCGATATACTCTTCACCCATGTATAACCAAGATGTACCATGACATCAGAAGACTCTTTTGGTGGCCTGGAATAAAGAAAGACATTACCGCCTATATAACTAAATGTCTCACATGTCAAAAGGTAAACGTAGAATATCAAAGGCTCGTAGGCAAGTTATAGCCTCTGGATATCCCTAAATGGAAATGTGACAACATTTCCATGGATTTTATTATAGGGCTACCACTTATATCATATAAGCATGATATTATATGGGTTATCGTAGATCGTTTGACAAAGTTGACTCATTTTCTCACAGTCAATATTACATATCCTCTTATGAAGTCAGCAAACCTTTACATCAAGGAAATTGTAAGGCTACATGGAGTCATAAACAACATCAATTATATAGAGATCCCATATTTACTTCTAAATTTTTTAGATCTCTACAGAAAAAAATGGACACTACTCTCAAGTTTAGTACAACCATCATCCTTAGATAGATGTGCACACAGAAATAACTATTCAAACTCTAAAGGATATGCTGCAAGCTTATATACTAGATTTTGGTGAAAACTGGGATATGTATTTGCCACTAGCAAAATTTGCATATAATAATAGTGTTTAGATTTTGAAACCTTGTATGGAAGAAAATGTAGGTTACCTTTATGCTAGATAGAGCTTGGTTAAAGAAGAATGTATGGTCATGATATAGTGTATCGACCTCTAAGTAGATTGAAACAATTAAACAAAGACTTTTAGTAACTCAAAGTAGACAAAAGAGTTATTATGCATTTGTTAGAAGGAGACCATTGGAGTTTAAAGTTGGAGATCATTCCTCAAGGTATCTCCAACCACACGATTCAGTTGATTCCTAAAGACCAAGATGCTGAATATGAAGTATGCGGTATCATTTCATATTCTTTCGAGAACTGGACCAGTAGCATACAAGTTGCCCTTCCCCCAAATTTGAGTTAGATACATGATGCCTTCTATGTCTCCCTATTCAAGAAGTGCCATCCAAACCCAAGTCATGTCATCTATCATGATGACATTATACTTCAAGACAACCTATCTTTTAAGGTCATACCAGAACCAATCATTAATAAGAAGGTCAAACAGCTAAGGAATAAACATAATCAATTGGTCAAGGTAGTCTAGAGGAGATTATCGCTAAAAGAAGCAACATAAGGAATGGAAGAAAAGACAAGGGAAAAGTACCCATAAACTTTTCCAATAAGGTACATTTTAAATTTTGAGGACAAAATTTATTTAAGGGGAAGAAATGTCACATCCCTTATTTTTTTAGGCTAGAAAAATTGTATTAACATTATTAACATATGAAGTTAAGCCAAATGTGGGACAAAAATATAATTTCTAGAAAGTTTCAAGCCAATAGGGATAATTTTGAAAAAAACATATGAAAATTCCAAAAAATTCCATAAAATGAGAAATAAGATATTAAGGTCCTTTTGAAGTGGTAAATGACTAAAATAACCCCAGAATAATTTTAAAGATTTTTTAGATATTTGGCTAAATATAAACTATTTAGTCAGATTTAATTATTTGAGCTATGAGGAGACTTCAGAAAATTAAGGAAAGATAGGGATACTATACTTTGAAAAGTATAGAACATTGTACCAGTAATTTTATTCTCAAAATGCCATATAGTTAAATTTTAGAGGAATTTAAATACAAGTTAAGCCAATTAGGGATTTTATTTAGAGAAATTTCAAATAAATACATATAAGGGTAAATAAATTCCAAGAAAATTTATAGGGTTTCTGTAACATCCTAGATTTTTTATATTTGTATAAGACTAATAGAGAAAAGAGGTTATGAAAGGATTAGGATGGTAATCAGAAGAAAAGATAATGATTAGATGAGTTTTAAGCCAAAAAAGGAGAGAAGGTATAAAGTTATAAAACTAAAGGGGCTAAATTGTAATTACTAAAAGTTCTAAGGGCATAATGGTCATTGTGAAAAAAAGGGAATAAAGTAAAAACCCTAAAGTTCCATGGTGAAAAATAGAAGTAGACACAAGTTATAAGCCATTATGTGTAGTTATGAAAAGTTGAGAAACTAAATTCAAAATTCAAGAGTTTAGGGCAAAATGGTAATTATAAAAAGTTGAGCCATAAAATGCCCAAAATTGCCTTGAAATGGTTGTCCCAAATTTTACCATTAAATAGATAATGAAAATTGGGGTAGGCATATCTCTTAGAATTTTGATTTAAGCTCCGAATAAATTATTAATCTCTGAAATATAGACATTAGTACAATATCTTTTAGATATCAAAATCAAATAAAATTTTATAGTAAATTCTTATAATTAATATAAGAATTTAAAAAATTGACAGAAATAAAAAAGGAGTCATGTAGAATTAGTTAGATAATTTAAGGTGAAAAAAGACACCGATAAATTATTAACAAAATGTATAGAATTTTTAACAAGATTTTTAAGTCTCAAAAAATTATAAGACTTTATAAAAAATTTATTTTATATTAAAATGAATTTATAAAAATGTTAGAACCTTTAAAAGAATTTTATATAATTTATTTTAAAAATTAAGATAATTTAAGGATATGGGTTTTGGAAATAATAGGAGGTGCCTTGGGAATTATATCAAATTAATGGTTTGGGCCTAAAAAAGTCCAAGATGGTGTCATATGAAGTCCCAAGGTTCTGAGGAAGTGTTAGAGGTCAAATGAGATTTTTATGCTATTTTTATGAAAAAAAATAAGGAGAATTATCAAGAAGCATGTGTTGGCATATGAGGTGTCTGTCCTTGGGGTACCCACACATCCACTACATGGCACCAAGAGCATGAAGGAAGCATTATCCCGTGTGCTAAATTATCTTGAAATAATGTAAGAATTTAACTAATTATGATTAAGGATAATTAATTAAAAAGCTAACGAATAGGAAGTAAGATTAAGGAGTTATAATTATTAGGATAAGGGAGGATATTTTAGTCCCAAGACTCTTGAAAATTTGCTATAAATACCCCTTACATGCAAAAAAAAGTGATGGTCTTGAAGGACCAAGGATAATCTCTTGCAAAATGAAAAGTCAATCATTCTAAGGCAAATTCAAGAGGAGATCCAAGGCACTTTGGTCCAAGGTAGCTAAGGATTAATATAAGCAATCCTTCATAGTTTATTTATAAGTATTTTGGAAAGATAAAACCTATATTTCAATGGTTAGAAACCTCATTCTTCCCTTGGCAGCCTTGTTGTTTAAAGTTTAAGTTTAAAATGGAAGAGGAAAATGAAGTTAGAATCATGTAATTAGTGCTTAGAAAAGTTAGTTTAGATAATTGATGATTGAATTAAGTTAATATTTTTTACTTTGCCATTGATAAAAACTTTTGGCCATAACTGTTTTGGATAGAAAGAGATAAATTTTAATGATCTAATGCTTCCATTGAATTTAGATGATGATTTTGTGTAGGATTGGATAAGATTAGAACTTTGTAAGCATTGTAATTAGAAAAGGGAATTTCAAAACCCTTTCTATTACTATTCATACACATGGACAATTATGTGAATTTCATTATTTTGATGCTTCCAATAGTTTTAAAATAAAAAATTGTGTTGGATTAAGTAGAGAAACAAGTATTGGAAGCATTGAAATAAAAATAAGATTTTTTTAAAGAAAATGGATGATTTTTAGTTCTATCCATAATAGGGTGCTGCTACTAGAGTTTGGAAGTTTTGAGTTTATAAATGGGTTCACAAGGCTAAATTGTGTAGGTTAAAGTCAAGATACAAATTAATTCAAAGGACAAGGCAATTAATCACAAACAAAGAAAGTTAAGGGTTATGGTAAATTAAGTTTAATGTTCATTAATTTAGGTAATTTTGTGTTGATAAATTAATGAATATACAATATTTAGGATTTGACATGTGTTCTCAAAGAAGTCAGCAACACATCAAGGTAAAGTAAGAAAGGAAAAGAGTCAGGAAAAGCAAGGAATAGAAGTAGTGAACTTACCTACTTGTATGCTTATATTGCTTAGATGCTTTATGTGTTAGTTGGTTACTTTGATGATGTGAAGCATGTATGATTAAGTTATGCTATTTTTCTTTTTATGTTATGGCCATATGTTATAATTAAGGGGCATGGAAGCATATAAGTATCATTATGCAAGCATGATCATTAAGTGCACACATATTACGATCAAGCATATAATTGCATACACTATATGATTTCTGTTTGCTACTAACATTTTCCCATAAATCTCATCCCTCAATGTAATCCCGATCTCAATAAGTTCACGAATGATGAAATAAGATGAAGAAGCATGAAGAGAAGTTAGGGATTGGATAGTAAAATTGTTATATGATGAAAGTATGACTTGTTATATGTAATGATGTTATATGACAAGTTTGAGCAATGATGTTCATGATATAATAAAAAAGAGTAAATGATGGAATAAATGTATGATAATTTACCAGTAGTTAGTTAATATGTCAAGTTTCATTTTGATATCAAATACACTTTATTCTGATGTCAATACAAAGAGAACAAAATTTTTAAAGTTAGAGACTAGAAACCATTTTCAGAATTCTTGACCAAATAAAAACTAATCTTTGACAATTAAACTATATTGATTGACTGAGCATTTGGTCCAGTACTTATTATTTCCTTAAATTACAATATGTTAGCTTCGAGTAGCCTTTTGAACCACTTCATTTTGATTTTTCTATAATTAATTATGATTATTCGAAGTTCATCACAAAATCAAGAAATACTATATTAATAGTAACTCATGAAGAGTAAAATTCTAGATTTAGCTAATAGACTTCAAAGATCATGTAAGTGGTTCTAAATGCTACCAAATGGTCCCTAAGATGTACGAAAGTAAGGTGTTATAGTTTCCCTAGAATTAACATGAGATAATGTAGTAGACAAAAATCTTTTATTAACTCAGAAGCTCCAGAAATTAATTCCTAAGTTATGTTAGATAGTAGGAATTAAATTAGTTTCTTTTTTATTTTACCATCAATAAAATTATGATGGCAGTAATGAGAGACTCAATTGGATGAGAAAAATGTGAAGAGTTTATTATGGGACAGATAAAAATTAATTACAGTGCCTAGGACTAGAAATGCAAAATAGGAATTTATTCCAGTATAAAGTATGTAACATCCTTACTTTTATACATCTTATGGACCATTCAGTAGCATTTAGAACCACTTACAAGACTTTGAAAGTCCATTAGCTAAATCTGAAATGTTACTCTTTCTCGGGTTACTGTTCATATGGTATTCCAGATTACGCAATAAAATTTAAAAAATCACAATTAATTATATAAAAATCAAAATAAAGTGGTTCAAAAAGATACATGAAGATAACATCTTGAAGTTTAAGGAAAAAATAATTTTCACACCAAATAATTAGCCAATTAATATAGTTTATTCGTTGAAGTTTACTGTTCATTTGGTCAAAAACTCTAGAAACAGATTTTGGTCCTTTACTTTAAAAATTCATTTCTCCTGATATTCACATCCAAATAAAACATTTTATCTATTCACTTAAAGTTCTGGATGTGTTATACACGCTTGTAAAATTTCATGAAATAATTCCTTCATTTGCTAGGTAAAACTGAAGCCACAATAAAACTGCTTTAGGACCTACATTTTTACCATTTCAGTTTCTTTTCTTTTACTTTCAATAATCGTTCCAGCATGCATAAGACATCAAATAAGCTTCTCAATATTCATATACATCATGTAAATATGCTATAAGTATTACAAATAGTTTCATCACATAGATGGACACCTTATATGGCATTTACATACATAGATAATCCATAACATATGCTAGGATCTCAATTACTTCCATTGCTTTCTTCCATTCTTTAGCTCTTATCCATGCAACATTTTCCATCATGCTAGACCTAAATTGGTTGGTTATGGGAGAGTGATATTCTATGGAATCTCAGTAGCAAACATTACCACTTAAATATGCAAGATGGATGCTAATGCATGATATGTAATTTCATTAAACTTTCTTTGATTAGTGACATGCCATCATGCTATATACTTTTACATAAAGTTCATGGCCATGGAAAACATGTTATTCACAATACATTCAACATCATTTATAATGTCACAAAATCATTCAAATATCATATACATGTCAACACATAAGCATACCACATCAAGCACATAAAGAGGTAAGTTCACTACCTTGCACTTAAGCTTTTCTCTTGATATTTTGCACTTGTTCCCTAGCTTTCCAACCATGAAGCCTTTATGTCAATCACTTCCCAACATCTTCTTGGATGTTTCAAGGTCCTAAACACATTCATATTCATCACATAATTCATTAGGACTCATAAACTCCAACCATGTTCAAGACTAACTTTGTTATACTCTTTATTATCATAACTTTCTCTAATCTTCACTAATCCACTTGGCTCTTGAACCAATTGATGTCTTGACTTTATACTACACAATTTCATCTTTTGAATCCATTTATGAGCTTAGAATCATGAAATTCTAGCTCCTTCATGGCCTACTGTACAGAACCAAACACATGCAAATAATTCTTTCAAAAATTCTCATTTTGATTCTAATGCTTCCCATACTTGTTTCTCCACTTTACCCCACACAACTTTGCATTTTAAAACCATTAGAAGCATCAAAATCATGAAATTCCAATCACTGTTCATGCGAGTGAACAGTAACTGAAGGATTTCAAAAACTACAATCTTGAGATTTTAATGTTTCCAAGGTTCAAAACCTTTCCAATCCTACAAAAAATAATCATATAAATTCAATGGAAGCATTAAATCATTGAAATTCCATTTCTTTCCCTCATAAACAGTGCAGATGGAATATGGTACACTATGGCAAAGTCAAGAATATCAACTTGATTCAACAACTAATCACTTAACTAGCTTGTTTAAGCTTCAATCATATGTTGCTAACTTTAATTTCTTCTTTCCCCTTTCATCTAAGGTTTTTCGGCAGCACCAGCCCTTAGAGAAAACTCAACTTTTCCCCCATGAAAACCCCAAGTTCAAGCTCCCAAATCAAAGGAAAATCAGCTAGGAGAGCTTGCTTACCTTTAATCTCTAGCTTGCTTGAACTTTGGTACCTTGAATCTTCTTTGTCTTGGCTTAAGTTTTTATTTTGCAAGAGTTTCCCCAAGGGTTGACATGCCACGGTTTGGATGTAGATTTGAGGGGATATTTATAGAAAAATCTTTGTGGAAATCAATGGCCAAATTAGTTTGTACACTATTTGATCTAATGGTCCACATTTAATCTTGGATTTTCCTTTTTCAAAAAGAAGAGTTATGTCATCATCCATGACATCACAAGGGACAACTCAAGGGGACACCTCATGGGGTTATGTGGCAAAATTCCATTGGGGGGAAGCTTCTGAAAAAATTCTAGTCCAATCCGGTACCGGCTCAGTCCGATTCCTGAAAAACCAGACTATTTTATAAATCTAATTTTTTTGAGATTCCATAATACACTTTTTGACCTTAAATCTAGTATCTGGATTCTTCCTACCATTAACATTCTTGTTCTAGCCACAACTTAATTACAGATCCTTTGTGAAATGACTGAAATGCCCTTGGTTCACTGTCTTGCACTATATTAACTCTAAGGGCATAATTGTCTTTTTATCCCTATTTGTATTGCCTCAGAGCATATACTAGCTTGACTAATTATCATTATACTATATTGGACATTTTTGGCCTGCCAGAATGACCAAAATGTCCTCCATCCATCACTGGTACACTATGGGCATCTAGGGGCATTTTCGTAATTTTGCACTTTTCGTGGACTGCTTTGGACTCTGGCCCACGTAAATGTCTCACTACTTATTGGGCCTATGATGGCACCATTTTGGCCTTAATATGGCCTTATTGCCTGTATTGCCTTTATGGCCCAATTCACAAGATAACTCTCCCGATCATATTTATCGGATATTTTATTTCATTGTAAAATCCTATAAGAATTCTACAGGATTCCTTTTCTGACTCTGTCAATTTTATAAATTCTTATATTAAATATAGAAATTTCCTGTAAAGTTTCATTTGATTATGAAGTATGAAAAATGCTGTAATAATTTCTTCTGAATTCAGGAATTTATATCAATTAATCGGAACCTCAAATCGAAATTCTGTGACTCCTTAAACTGACCGGAATCACTTTGTCTATCTACTGGTAAAATTAGAGTCTAATATAATTCTGGGTATTTTTGACCTGTTTTGGCTCAATTTTCTCATAATTACATTTAGGTCCCTGAACTTTTGAATAATTGCACTTAAGCCCCTAAACTTTTGGCTATTTATGTTTAAGTCCTTTAACTTTTGAAAATTACACTTAAGGGCCCAACTTTTGTTTCTACTTTCACTTTTTACCTTTAACCTTTTTGACTTTGCATTTTAGTCCTTCTCTTTCTTCAAGACTCATCTAACCTTTATCATTTCTTCTGATTTTCATCATAATCCTTTCTAAACCTCTTTCCACTATTAGTACTATACAGATATAGAAAAATTATGATATGACAAAGTGCACTGATATAATCTAGTCATCTTATTCGACTAAGTATGGCGCCATTTGGCAAGCCAAGAATGGTGAAGATTTTGACTTGAAAAATAATTTAATTTAGAATTATTTTTGGTAGAAAAAAGGTTCCAAGAAGACATGGAAGCTTGACGCATAAGCATTGTAATTTAGGTGAACTTGGAGGTTAAACTAATTTTTCATGGTATATAAATAACACCCCTCCCCCTCTCACTATTGCAAGTTTGGCAAGCATAGGGAACCTCCTACAAATTGAATTCTCAACCTTTCAAGACAAGGAGAAGCTAGCTATTTTGGGTAATTAGCTTGGATAAAAGGTTATTTTATGTTTCTAACCTCATAGTTGATGTTTTAGCTAGTTAAATCATGGTTTAGGTAGTTGGAAAATTGAGATATCCCTATGATGCATGCTGGCCAAAATATTTAATACCTAGGGAGATATGATTTTGATGTTAAACGTAGGTTAAAGGCATAGATTAGTGGTTAGTTTAAATAATATTACATAAGGATTATTTAATTCCCTTGAATTTGAATTTATCCATAACTCTCAACCATTAAGGGAGAGATATCTTGGGAATTGATTTTGTTGATTTTGATGCTTCCAATGTGTTTAAAATGAAAAATGGCGTAGGATGAATCTAAGAAACAAGCTTTGGAAGTATTGGAATCAAAATTGAAAATTTGAGTTTTGTGAATGACACCTCTCAGCCTAGGGAAGAACACAAGGAAGGAGTTTTATTTTCATGAATCCAAGCTCATATTTGGATTCTATATGAAAAATTATGTAGGAATGACCTAAGAGAATAATTTTTAAGTTGGTAGAAACAAAACCCTAAAAAAATCAAGTTAAAAGATTAAGGGTTTAAGGTTTTTTTTTTGTTTAAGCCATAATTAATGTAATGTTTATTAATTGTTATGCTCCATTTTGTCATATTGAATAAGGATTTGACAATTGTGGAGGAAAAGACTAAACTCAAAGAACAAGAATTAAGAAGTTATTGGATCAAGGTAGTAAGTTTACTAACCTTAATGTTAACATGTCTTGATTATTATGTGTGTTTTCTATTATTGTTGGTTGAACTAAATATGATAATACAATGCTACTCTTGCATTGTGATGTCTTGACTTGATTCATAAGTGAGTTGGCATGATATAGAAATAGTTCCCTAATTGTGGCATAATGCTTAGTTATATAATCTTCTTGTGGTTGATATTATTGTTGATGTAACTTGCTATTGAGTTTTCTTTAAATTCTTACTCCTCCAATTAAATGAATAGGTAGAACAGCTAAATTGGAGCTATGTACAATTTATGATGATTTTTCAAAGCTAGGGTTGGAAATGTATCATCACTAGGGTCTAACAATTGGTTGAGGAGGTTTTTCATTTAGCTGATGATGGTACTAGTACTGACCCAAGTGTCCCAAACCCATATATACCCTAACCAAGTATAGAAGGCTAAACCAAGTTCTCAACCCCCTAGGATTAAGACCGAGTTAAATAGTTATCTTGAACTTTTAGAATAATTTAAATTTAGAGCTAGACATATCAAGAAGTATGAGAACCAATAACTTCCTATCTATTTAGATTTTCTACATGATGTCAGAGTACTTCATATTTTGGTCAACTGAGAGTCTCAAACTCTGACGAGTTCATTTAGATGATGGCTATCACATCATAACTTTCTATATCTATATAATACTTATAAAGGAAAGAGGTTTGAAAGGAATTATGAAGATAAATAGAAAGAAAGATAATGATTTGACAATGGTATAAAGAAAATGGACTAAAATGAAAATCCTAAAAATTCTATAGTGCAAAATAGAAGTAGACATAAGCTTTGGGCCATTAAGTATAATTATAAAAAGTTGATAGCCTAAAGTGTAATTTTTAAAAGTTCAGAGACAAAATAGTAATTATGAAAGTTGAGCCATAAAATGCCCAAAAATTTGTAGAAATATTTTAGCCCCAAATTTTACCAATAAATAGATAAAAGTATTATGATTAGTTTAACGCAACAAGAAATTTTTATTTGAGGTTTCGATAAATTAATATTAATTTCTAAAGTCTAAAAATTATTACAGTATCTTTTAGATCTCATAATCAGATAAAATTTGGTAGTAAATTCTTATAATTAATATAAAAATTTATAAAACTAATAAAAATAAAAAATAAGTCATGTAGAATTAATTATGAAATTTATGGTGAAAAAAGGACACCGATAAAAGATTTAAAGATGTATGAATTTTTAACATGACTTCTAGTTCTCAGACAATTATAAGACTTTGCAAAAAAATTATTTTATATTAGAATGAATTTCTAAAAATGTTATAACCAATAAAAGACATGTTTCAAATTTATTTAAGAAATTAGGGTAATTTAAAAATATATGTATAAGGGAAATGCCTTGGGATTTGTACCAATTAGTAATTAGACCTAAAAGAGGCCCAAGATGGCATCATATAAGAAGGTACAAAGTGTCAAGGAGTGTCTTGGAGCACAAGTTGGATTTTAAGATATTTTCATGGAATTTTAAAAGTGAAAAAGAAAGAAAATTTCAAGGAAATTTCCATGTGGTGCGAGGTATTATGTGAGGTGTCCTTGTGGGACCCACATGCTCTACACATGGCACCAAGAAATAGGAAGAAAGGTTATCCCATGTGCTAAAATTTATTAAAATAATATAAGAATTAAGTTAATGAAGATTAAGGAATTAAGTAACTAACAAGATTCAAGATGAAGGAGTTGTAATAATTAGTAGAAGGAGATATAGTTTTGTCCCAAGGTGCCAAAGTTTTGGCTATAAATACCCCTCCCTATAGTGAAAAATTGTGGAGCCTAGAGTTCTTGGGGAATCTCTTGCCATTTCAAAACTCAAACCTTTCCAAGACAATTTCAAGAGGAGGTTTAACGCATTTTGATCTAAGGTAGTTAGAGCTTAAGGTGTGTAATCCTTCCTAGTTTATTTGTATGAGTTTTAGAAGGATAAAACCTAAGTTTTAAATTTTAAAGAAAGAAAAGTGAGATATTCTCTTGGTAACCTTGCTTTCCAAATCTGGATAGAAAAGAACAAAGAAGAAAAATAGGATAGAATCATGCAACTGACACTTAGATAAGCTAGCTTAAATGGTTGGTTATGAAATTAAATTGTGTTCTTGACTTTGCTCTTTCTTTAGGCTGAAAGTACTCTTCATCTTGAGAAGAAAGAAGTTTAAACCATTATTTTAGAATAAAATAATGTAAATAAAGATGTAAAACATGACTAAGCATAAAAGCAACGAATTAGAAGCCAGATTAAGGAGCTGTAATAATTAGTAACTTCAAGGCCTAGATTAGTCCTAAAGCCCCTAAAATTTGGCTATAAATATCCGCTTTCCCTTACAAAACTATGGCACCAAGATCATAAAGGGAAACTCTTGTAATTTGAAAGCTTAACCAAACCAAGAGCAATCAAAGGCACCTAGGGTTCAAGCTAGTTAAGAATTAAGGGAAGTAATCTATCATAGCTTATATTATTTCAATTTAGGAGCTTGAATCTAGGGTTTTAATGGTTAAATTTTGAGATAATCTCTTGGTATGCATGTTGTAGAAAGTTGAGAGAAAAGGGGGAACAGAAAAACAAAGTTAGGACTATGTATACTCGACCTATACAAGTTTAGATTGATGGTTATATCTTGAATTAATTGTGTAATCATTGATTTTCACACAAGAGAGGCAATTTGGCCAACGCTGGAACTAGATATGGGAAGATGTTTTTGATGATTTGATGCTTCTATTGAGTCCAATACGGAAATTAGGGTAGGACTATGGAACAAGAGTTGGAAGCATTAAAATCAAAAGTGAAATTTTTGGACAACTCCCTTGTGCATTTTAGTTTCTATCCAGATTTAAGGGAGGAGTTAGAATTTCCTAATTCTAATTCTATATTTGGATTCCATGGGTAAAATTGCATGGGAAATAGTTAAGGCACACATTAATTCAAAGGGTAAGGTAATTAACCAAAGCTAGAGAAAGTTAAAAACCTGTCGGATTAAGGAACTAAATTTGGAACTTGAATGAATTGGACTATAATATGTTTATTATTATATTATGATTAGGCTTTGATATTTTTGGAAGAGAGGACTACAAGGAAAGAGGAAAGTGTAAGAAAAAACTTCCCTATGTCATATCCCCAATTTTCTTATTTGATATGTATGTACAATTTGTACATAATATACATGAGATTCTCTAAGAAAAATGTTGTAATTCAAGGACGGAAATGGACTAAATTGAAAATGATAGAACTTTCAAAAACCTAAGTGAAATTTAGAAAAATATATGGGCCAACATAAGAAGTAGAGAAAAAAATTGGGCCAATAAGTGTAATTTCAAAAAGTTTGAGGACCTAAATGTAATTAAGCAAAAGTTCAAGGGGTAAAATTGTAATTATGAGGAAGTTGTGCTAGAAAAGGCCCATAACTGCCTGGAAATGTTGTAGTCTCAAATTTTATCAGTAAATAGAGAATGAAAATTGGACCAAGTATATTTTTCAGAATTTTGATATGAGGCCCCAGATAATTGATATTAATTTTTAAACTCTAGAGATTATTACAGGACCTTCTAGATTTCCTATTCAAATGAGATTTGGTAGTAAATTGTCATAATTAATATAGAAATTTATAAAACTGACAAAGCTCAAAAAGAAATTATGTAGAATTTTTAATGGAATTTATAGTAGGATTTTATACCCGATAAATACTTTCAGGTGAGTTTTTTGGGAATTGAGCCATAAAGGTATTAGATCCATATAAAGTCCCAAAATGGCGTGCAAAAGCCCCAATAAGATATTTGAACAGTGAAATGGGCCAGTGTCCGGAGGAACCCAAAAAAGTGTGAAATTATAAAAATGCCCCTATGTTGTAATAATGAACAAGAGATAGATTGAGGGCATTTTAGAAAGGTCATAAATGTCCAAGCAAGTATAGGGGTGATTAGGTAGAGTCGGTATATGCCTTGACGAAGTATAAAGAGTTGTAAAATGACAATTATGTCATTAGGGTTAATATAATACAGGAAAGTGCGCTAGGATCTTTTGGTGATTTCTCAAGGGATAATTGGTAAATAAATACTCATTCTAACAATGTCAATGGTAGGAAAAACTTAAACACTAGTTTTCATGCAGAATATATATTCTAGAATATTATAAAAATTGGGAACACAAAATAGTCCAGTTTTTGTGAAACTGCCTATATCGGTATCATACTGGACTGTAATTTTTCCTATCAGTATTTCTACTTTTCTTCAGCCAACCACAACCCTAAATGTTGTCATGGATGATGCCATTAATGAGGCTTCTAGGGCAAGTTTGATGGAAGGTGAATTGTGGATTATTATATAAAATAGTAACTAAATAATCTTGACCTTCCATTTCTACCCAACTTTTTCTATAAATACCCCCTACTTTCAGACCTGTTCGATAGCTTAGAAACCTTGGGGAACCTCTGCCAAAATTTACTTTGAAGCAAGAAAGAAGCATACACCTTAGAGCAACAAGAAAGGTAACTAGTTCATTTAATCTTGGACTTTGTTCTAGCAAGTTTGCTCTTAGTTTTAAGAGGTTTTTATGACATTACTCCCCTGGTGTTTCTACTAGACATGCTGTTCATATGTGATGGAAATATGAGTTTTATATTATGGATAATTTAGATAAGTTTAAACAAGCTAGAATCAAGTGGTATTAGCTTAGAAATTCAAGTATATATGCAGTTAAGAGGTGTTTAATTGATTCAAGTTACTTCTAGTTAAGTATAATTGATGGAAAAAAATAAAGATATGACATTTTGATATCACAGCAAAGGATTCTAATTTAGGAAATGCTCTGAATAGATTAGTTATAGACAAATACATAATTGAAAATTTTGATATTTGACACTAAGTTAGTTGTTGCTGGACAAAGATGACTAAACATAGGATTAGATCAGAAACTACAGTTAATCAAGGAGACCCTATGCCAGAGATTTTTAGTTCAGATAAGCTTGGTTTAAACTTGGAAGAGGAGTTTATGATAGAGAATGATGATGATTATTGGCTTCCTCTAGTAATACATGAACCAGATTCTAATGACTATGAGTTAGATAGATATGATAATTAATCTATTAGGTCAAATGATATTGATACAGCATTTGAGGAACCTATTCCCATTTCTCCTTTACCTGACCCTAACCAAGAGATAGAGGAGAGAGATACAACATATCCCCAGCCTCAACCACTACAATCTGATGAGTGTCATTCCCAGGTTGTAGGTACCATATATCCTCCAGTCAGACAGTCTATCAACATAGATATTCCTGGACCTTTTCAATTACCATATCAAGCAGATATTCCATGTCCTAGTAAACCAAAAGTAGTGATATCCCTGGAAAAGCGTAATACAGAACTAGTGGCTGCAGAAACAATGGATGAACAATAGTACGAGAATGCTATGGAATTGGCTAGACGGCTATATGATTTAGGTCAACTTTTGGTTAGAGAGATAGGCCAAGATTATAGGATCTATCAAGATTTTATAATCAGAGTTGGTAAAGCTTATTTGGCTTTTGATTCAGATAGCCTTCTCTTAGAGGATTGGACAAATATCATGGATGATATTTTGCCTACCATAAAGACTTGGTGAGTAGGGTTAGATCATTATTTTAATAAAGAACTATATGAAAGTATACCATACTGGATCTTCATGATATAAGAGTTTATTAGAAGAACTTTTAAGAAAGAATAGTGTGATATGATACTTATGAATGATAATATTATGTATGTACATAAGTTATGATTCTTCATCCTCTTTCATCATTCTGTAACCTATTGGGATTGGGATTACATGGATAGGGTGAGATTTTAGGGGAAATCTCAGTAGCAAATGATACTAAACAATGCATTCATTAATGTAAATACTTGTACTTGCTTGTGAAAGTGTTAACATGGTGTAATATGTATGCTTCTATGTAACATCTAAAATATAATTTTCTAAAGTAATCATAGAAATAGAGCTTCATCCATAAACAAACAATTGAACAAAGTTGTAGCACAATCAAGCATAACATTCAATACATACAAGTTTAGCATACGTTTATTACTTCACATGCTTGGCTTCTTTTACTTTAGCTTTGCCTTTTCTTTCTTACTTCTCCTTGATGTGTGGCTGCCTATTTTAAGTACACCAAACAATACATAACATAACATTACCATCCATTCATTACAAACTAGCTCTCTTGAACATTGAGCTTACTTAACTACATTAACTTTCCTTAATCTTTACTAATAGACTTGGGCTTTGAATCAATTGATGTCTTGACTTTACCCTACACAATTTCACCTTTTGAATCTATTTATGATCTTAAAATAATGAAATTCCAGTGACAATGCACTATTCTGGACAGATTTGTAAAGCATACACAATTCTTCCAAAAATTCTCATTTTGATTCCAATGCTTCTAATACTTGTTTCTCTACTTTATCCCACACAACTTTTTATTCTAAAACCATTGGAAGCATCAAAATCATGAAATCATAATCACTGTTCATATGAGTGAACAGTAATATAGAAGAATTTCAAGAATTACAACTTTCAATTCTAATGCTTCCAAGGTTCAAAACCTATCCAATCCTACAGAAAATCATCATATAAATTCAATGGAAGCATTAGATCATTGAAATTCCATCACCTTCTATCATGAACAGTGCAGACCAAAAGGTCTCCTTCTTGGTAAAGTCA
This sequence comes from Leucaena leucocephala, assembly GCA_037074615.1. Classification (NCBI taxonomy): domain Eukaryota; kingdom Viridiplantae; phylum Streptophyta; class Magnoliopsida; order Fabales; family Fabaceae; genus Leucaena; species Leucaena leucocephala. The sequence goes on from CM073527.1 coordinate 7,633,577, forward strand.
AGAATATCAACTTGATTCAACAACAAATCATCTAACTAGCTTGTTTAAGCATCAATCACATAATTTAAACTCTAATTTCTTCTTTCTCCTTTAATTTAGGGTTTTTGGACAGCACATATACCCTAGAGAAATCTCATATTTCTTCCATGAAAAACCTAAGTTCAAGCGTCCAAATCAAAGAAAAATAAGGTAAGATAGATTGCTTACCTTAATTTCTATCTAGCTTGAACTTTGGTCCTTGAATTCTTCTTTGTCTTGGCTTGACTCTTCATTTGAGTAGTATCTCCCCAAGGGTTCCAAGGGCTATGGTTTTGTGCAGAAAAATAGGGGTATTTATAGAAAAATTCTATGGAAAATGAATGGATAAGATCACTTTGTGCACTATTTGATCTAATGGCTCATATTTGATCTTGGATTAGCTTGCCCTAGAAGCCAATAACATGACATCATCAAGGGACACCTTATAGCATATATGATGAAATTCCAAGGGGAGGAAGCATCTGGAAAATTTTTTATCCAATCCGGTATCGGCTTAGTCTGATTTCTCAAAAACTAGAATATTTTCTGAATATAAATTTTTTGAGATTCCACAATATGCTTTATGACCTTAAATCCAATATCCATATTCTTCCTACCATTGACATTTTTGGACGGGGTTTAAACTAAATTGTAGATCCCTTAGCAAATTACCATAATGCCCTTTGGTTCTTTTCTATTTACTTTAACATCTTAAGAGCATTATTGTCTTTTCACAATCATCAGAGTATTCCCTAACCTCGGTCAACTATTTTGGAAACTCTCCTTGATCTTCTAACATTAGTCAAATGACTAAAATGCCCTTCTCCTATCTCTGGCTCAATGACACAACACATTTGTATACTCAATGGCATTTTCATAATTTTGTATTTTTCCGAGTCTTTATTAGTCCTAGCCCACATACTTACCTAAAAATTTTGTTGGACCTATAACATGCCATTTTAGGCCTTCTACATGTTCCACTACCGTCATGGGTTCAACTCCCGAGAAATTCTCCCAAAACATATTTATAGGGTGTTTTAATCTACTGTAAATTCCATAATATATTCTACATAACTCCTTTTTAACCTCTGTCAGCTTCATAAATTCTTGTATTAATTATAAGAATTTACTGCCAAATTTCATCTGATTCTTAGGTTCAAAAACTACTGTATCAAGTTTTCTTTCTTCAAAAATTCATATCAATTTTTCGGGACCTCAAAATAAAATTCTATGTTGCATCAAACTAATTAGAATAATTTTCTCTATTTATTGGGAAAGTTTGGGACTAAACTGATTCTAGACAGTTTTGGACCTTTTCTACCTCAACTTTCAATAATGTCCATTTTGACCCTGAACTTTTAAAACTTACACTTTAGGCCTGAACTTTTCATAATTACACTTAATAGCCCAAAATTTATGTCTACTTTCATTTTTGCACCATAGAACTTTTAAAATTTTTAGTTTAGTTCCTTTATTTCTTCAAGACTCATCTAAACTTTATCATTCATTCTGATTGTCGTCACAATCCTTTATAAATCTCTTTCCTCTATTAGTCTTATATAGACAGGGAAAAATTAGGATATGACATTTCTACCACTTAAAATAAATTTCGTCCTCAAAATATAATTATCGCCTTTGTCAACTATCTTGGATATATATCCTTTTCTGCTTTATGACTAAGGATTAGGGTATCTATTTCATATCTTCTATTTTAACATCTTAGCGAAATACTCTCCATATCCGTAGATCTTCATATCTTTGCTGTGTTTATACTTCTTTTCTGAATCAACTCAATCAGAGTTGAACTCTACTTTATTCTGTTACTTGCTTACTTGCTATGCCTCTATTTGCATATGGACTTCTCACTATACTAGACTTGTTAGTAATGTCCATTTCTTTCATATCAAACTATCTTTAATACTACTGTATTATGAAGTTTCCATCAACTGCTCATCATACCTTTTATTGCATATCTCTTATTATTTCCTTAGTATCTAGCGGAGTTTCTTAGCATCCGTGAAGCTTCATTTCTCGTTTTCATATCATCATACTTCTTTTTCTTATGAATTCTATCATCTTTAAAATTGCTCTTATCATCTTTAATAATTTAGCATAATACAAAGAGAGGACTTATGTAATTAGTCTTTCTTTACCTTACTGCTAAGTAGGAGTAGATACTCTAACATGCATAATACTTGGCCAACATGTTGTACGGTAACGTACCTGCTTAGGAATGCAAAGCTTTAACATCGGAGCTCAAGCATTCCTTTCCTTAATATGCAAAACTCTAACACTCGGAGCTTGCATAGCTCTATCACATAGAGCTTGCACTTCTCTAACATTTGGAGCTTTAGCATATTTTACAAACATAATATAATGCCTGGGATTTCATACAAGGAGTAAAAGCTCTTATTTGCTACTATCTTGTTATCATTTCATTCAATCATCTACCATCCTAGAGGGAGCCTCTATATTTATTTACAAAGGTAGCTACAAACCCACTTCTTACTATACTTCTCAATACACTTTTCTCATCATGTATCACATTACATGTTTCTCATTACTTACTTCTCATGCCGTATCAAGACATATCTTGCCTTATCATGACGTATCCTAAGGTACCATAAGGCTAACATTCTCTTTAATTCACAACTTTGCTAGTTTTAGAGAAATTTTTTTCTAAATCATTCCTTTCAAATCCACTCTATTTGGATTTGACATAAGAGTTATAGTCACTTACCATTCATAACCTTTTATAACTTTTCATAACTCTTTTATCATTTTACATAACTTTATGCATCTATGCCAAACTTCTGTAGCATTTACACCTTTTCTCACTACTTCCCAGGGGGTAACCCATCATTGGGCTACTCTTACTTGAGCAAGCTTAATTGAACAGTGCTGATAAAAATTTGAAGTACTGGTGCTAACAGGCTCTAACCCTAGTACTTTACCATCTTATACCCTTCTTATATTGTATCTCTTAGGTTTATTTGCCCATATAATCTCTTTATCCTAGTCTAGAGGATTTATTTGTCTCTCATTCTTATTATTTGTAACCTCATCTTAGGGATCTCTTTATTCTTATTGTTACCCTTTTCATATCTTATGAGATATTATTTTTTCTCTTCCTTAGGCATATTATCTACATACTCATAAATATTTATTACTCAGGACTAAAAACTTTAACTCTAATCACTTAATTCATTTTTCATGTAAGAAAATTCTAAGTTTAGTCCATAATAATAAGGCTATCTGAAACTTACATTATGGTTACTCTCTCCATTATGAGTTAACCAACTTGTGAGGCTTCTCCACTTTAACCTTGTCCTTGGTAATTCATCCTTCCAAAGAAATATTGTATTTTTGGCTCATTCATTTTCTTTCTTTAGACTTGGTCTACTGTGACCCTCGAGATCTACTGCGATCAACTATAAGCCTCTTTAGGATCTAACAATAACCCTAGAATTCTATTCTCTGTGAGCCATATTAGGATCTAACTATGATCCTCCAGAATCTACTAGGATTCCATTGTACTGTATTCTCATCTCTGGAAGACCTAAATCAACGGACCAAGTTATAAAGTTAGCTACTTCCACTTAGTTATTAACTCAATAGATAATTCCCCAAGAATGATCACAGAAGCCAATATTATCTATTAAGATTTTACTCATTTTCTATATCACTCAGAAATTTCTCATATCATTATCATCTTTCATAACATTACTATATCTAATACTACAGAGAGCTACACAGGCTCTACCATGCATATATTTGTCATAATTTGTACATTTTATATAGTTGACATGGCTCTAACATAAGCTATATTGTCTATTCTCTTGGCTCTATTTCAAGAGCAATTTGACTATATCGTAAGAGCAATCTAGCTCTATTGTGAGAACATTAACTTTTATTACATAGATGTTACTCCTTCTCAGAACTACATCATCTGATACACACACAACTTCAGGCTTAATCTCTACATAACCTCTATATTGCATATTTGAGTCTACAGAAATATCTTGGGATATTCTACTGTAGACCTCCTTGATTGATTCCCATACTACCTACCATCTGAACTCTCTTCACTATCTGGAGGAGGATCAAAGTCTAAATGTACATCATCTTTATATATCATTACTGGCCAGGGGTCTCCCTTACTAACTGATGACTCTGACCTAACTTTATAAAATCTTATATCTACTCTTGTAGGACTAACTTAAATAAGTAATACTAACTATCTCAACAATTACTCTATCTTAACAAAGTACTTCCTACTTAGAGTTAGGGTATGGGGAATATATTATCTGATGCTAGAAACTTCTGCTTTGATACCAAAATGTAATATCATTTGTTTCGTATGTCTTATCGACCATTTAATAGCAATTAGAACCACTTACAAGACCTTAGAAGTGTTAAAAAATGTGCCCTAGGGGCCAATCATTGTCTTATGAACATTATTGATTTATGAATTTATTAATTGTGTTATCATATTATTTACATGTTATTGTGATGACCATCCTTGGATAATTCATGATCTTATCCTAAATGTCCCTGGTCGGTCATCTATGTGGGAGCAGAGATGAAATAAGGCCAGTATGACTTTGAAGATGTATAGAGATATAAATCAAAGTCATAGGCACATGTAAGAGTACAAGGTATTGGACCGACCCGCTATGAGAGAGCTGCATGGGTTACGTCATAAGCTTCTCTCATATACAAACTATGTCACTATGCCCTTTGACCTGAGATCATCATGGATTCCTACATGACAAACGCTCAGCTTTGACCTAGTCAAAAGTCACTTTTGACCGAGTGATCATAAAGACAATGTTCGGGCTTAGTGGTTTTTCATGCGGAGGAATGTGAATGGTCAAGATGGAATTTGTCCCTCACATTCATAGAGAGATATTACTGGGCCCCTCGATGAGTAAGTCTGAGAAATGTATGGCCATACTATAATGGAAAGGTAGTTCCATTTCTACAGTCAGACTACTCAGGGATTGAGAAAGTAACGGTCAGGAATAGGAAGATGATATTATCCATGCCTCAACCATGACGAAAATATCGCGTGACAGAAGGGACATGATATGGTTATATAAAAGGTTACATCATTTAACGATCCTCATATGATTTGGGTAGTCGTTATGTCTTGCTAGAGATCGCTTGCAACTTGTAGGCCAGTATAGCAAATGGCCCACTGCCAACTTCATATGGGCCTATAGGGTCACACACAAAATAGCCCAACATGAGCTATAATGTTTAGATTCAATGAATGGTCCAGGGTGGATGTATATATTTATTTATATTTATATTCGTATATATATAAATTCGTATATATATATATTATATATAAGAGATATTTATACGATTTAATTTATAAGGATAAATTAAATCTCTATCATGTTTGAATTTGAAATTCAAATTGATAGGATATCTCATATAAGAGATATTTACGAGATTTAATTTATAAGGATAAATTAAATCTCTATCACGTTTGAATTTGAAATTCTAATTGACAAGATATCTTAAATTTGATTTATGAGAATAAATTAAATATAGTCCCGTCTTATCTTTATTTTAAATTAAATAAATAGGTGAATTAAATATGTGGGACGGATTTAATATAAACATTATTTATTTAATTAGTTTCTTATCAAAATATACAATATATGATATTGTATTAATTTCAGAATTAATATAGATTAATTCCAAAATCCAATTCGGTTGAGAAAAAAAACGTAGAGCATCCTATATATCTGATTTTAGGAGATACATTTTTTTAACACATAACACAAAACGCAGAAGGGAATCTGCAAAAGGTTTGCAGATAAGAAACTGCTGAAGTAGAGACAGAGAGGACGAATTGTTGAGAGAGCCTTGGAGGGACAGGAGAAGCTAGCACGTCGTTCGTGGTTGGAACATCGTTCGTGTAGATACCAGTAGAGGAAGCTGACCTGAGGCGTCGACTTCTTGCGATCGGAAAGAGAGCACGAGCCGCGGATAGAAGCTGTGGACATCTTCTTGCGATCGGAAAGAGATCACCAGCCGCGGAGAGAAGCTGTGGAAGTCGCTGAGAAACACTGAGGGTAATGCTTCTTCCCACTTGACTTAAACACATACGGTAGATCCTGGCAAGGAATGGAAAAAAATTTTAATTAATTTCCGCTGCGTGTCTTCCAATTCCTTTCAAGAAGTCCATTAGCTAAATTTGAATGTTTTTCCTCTTCTCGAGTTACTGTTCAAATCGTATTCTAGATTCAACGATGAACTTCAAAATACCATAATTAATTCTATAAAAATCGAAATAATGTGGTTCAAAAATTCACGTAAAGATAAAATCTTGAAATTTAAGGAAAAAATAATTTTCAGACCAAATGCTTAGTCAATTAATATAGTTTAATAGTCAAAGATTACTGTTAATTTGGCCAAAAATTCTGAAAATAGATTCTGGTCCCTAATTTTGGAAACTTTGTTCTCTTTGTACATACATCAAAATAAGGTATTCTAGGTGTCAAAAAGAATCTTGACATGTTAACTAAATTTTTATAAAAATTCATACATTTATTCCATCATTTACTATTTTTCCTTACATCATTAGCATTATTGTTCAAACTTATCATATAACATCATTACATATAACAATTGTTCATGTAACAGTTATACTATCAAATCCCTAACTTCTCTTCAAGATTCTTCATCATCTTTCATCATTCTTGAATCTATAAGGATTGGGATTAGATGGATAGGGTGAGATTTAGGGGAAATCTTAGTAGCAAATGATACTAAACAATACATGCATTAATGTAAATACTTGTGCTTGCTTGTGAAAGTGTTAACATTGTGTAATGTGCATGCTTCCATGTAACATATGAAATACAATTGGCCAAAGTAATCATAGAAATAGTGCTTCCTCCATAAACACACATGCAACACAATTCAACAAAGCCATAGCACAATCAAGCATAACATTCAATACATACAAGTTTACAATAAGTTTACTACCTCAAATGCTTGACTTCTTTTACTTTATCTTTGCCTTTTCTTTCTTACTTCTCCTTGAAGTGTGGCCACCTATTTTGAGCACACTAATCAATTCCTAACATAATATTACCATTCATTTATTACAAACTAGCTCTCTTGAACATTGAGCTTACTTAACTACATTAACTTTCCTTAATCTTTACTCATGGACTAGGGCTTTGAAACAATTGATGTCTTGAATTTACCCTACACAATTTCACCTTTTGAATCTATTTATAAGCTTAAAATCATGAAATTCCAGCAACCATACACTATTCTAGACAGTTTTGTAAAACATACATAATTCTTCTAAAAATTCTCATTTTGATTTTAATGCTTCCAATACTTGTTTCTCTACTTTATCCCACACAACTTTTCATTTTAAAAACAATGGAAGTATTAAAATCGTAAAATTCTAGTCACTATTCATATGAGTGAACAGTAATATAGAAGAATTTCAAGAATTACAACTTTCAATTACAATGCTTCCAATTTTCAAAACCTATCTAATCCTACACAAAATCATCATATAAATTCAATGGAAGAATTAGATAATTAAAATTCCATCACCTTCTATCATGAACAGTGTAAACCAAAAGGTCTCCTTCTTGGTAAAATCAATAATATCAACTTGATTCAACAACCAATTATCTAACTAGCTTATTTAAGAATCAATCACATAATTCTAATTTTAATTTCTTCTTTCTCTTATCATTTAGGATTTTTGGACAGCACATATACCCTAGAAAAACCTCATATTTCTTCCATGGAAATCCTAAGTTCAAATCAAAGGAAAATAAGGTAGGATAGATTGCTTACCTTAATTCCTATCTAGCTTGAACTTTAGTCCTTGAATTCTTCTTTGTCTGGGCTTGACTCTTCATTTGAGTAGCACCTCCCCAAGGGTTCCAAGGGCCATGGTTTTGTGCAGAAAAATGGGGGTATTTATAGAAAAATTCTATGGAAAATGAATAGCCATGTTCACTTTGTGCACTATTTGGTTCCAAGGGCCATGGTTTTGTGCAGAAAAATGGGGGTATTTATAGAAAAATTCTATGGAAAATGAATAGCCATGTTCACTTTGTGCACTATTTGATCTAATAGCTCATATTTAATCTTGGATTAGCTTGCCCTAGAAGCCAATGAGATGACATCATCAAAGGGCACATTGGCATATTCAATGGTAATTATTGACATCATCTAGGAAAAGTGTGAAATTACCAAAATGCTCTTCTCTCTCTGGCTCAATAACACAACACATTGGCATACTCAATAGCATTTTCGTAATTTTGTATTTTACTGAGTCTTTATTAGCCTTGGCCCACATACTTATCTAAAAATATTATTAGGTCTATAAGATGTCATTTTAGGCCTTCTACATATTCCACTACCTTCATGGGCTCAACTCCCTAGAAATTCCTCTAAAACGTATTTATCAAGTATTTTAATCTACTATAAATTTTATAATAAATTATATAGAACTCCTTTTTGAGCTCTGTCAGTTTCATAAATTCTTAAATTAATTATAAGAATTTACTTCCAAATTTCATATGATTATGAGGTCTAGAAACTATTGTATTAATTTTTCTTTCCTAAAAAATTCATATCAATTTTTCTGGACTTCAAATCAAAATTCTTTATCGAGTTAAATTGATCAGAATAATTTTCTCTATTTACTAGAAAAATTTGGGAGTAAATTGATTCCAAGCAATTTTGGGCCTTTTCTGGCTGAATTTTTAATAATTACCATTTTGCCCATGAACTTTTGAAAATTACACTTTAAGCCCTGAACTTTTCATAATTATACTTAATGGCCTAAAGTTTATGTCTACTTTCATTTTTGTACCATATAACTTTTAAACTTTTCAGTTTAGTCCCTTTCTTTTTTCAAGACTCATCTAAATTTTATCATTCCTTCTGATCATCGTCACAATCCTTTATAAACCTCTTTCTTCTGTCAGTCTTATATAGATATGGAAAAATTAGGATATGACAGCATGCGTAAAATGTAAAATTACATACTGTATGTAATATTTTTTTCATTAATGATATCATGTCATTTATTATTACTTATAAAACTAGATAAAAGTATACAATGTCTAGTATGCCGTATAGGTTAAAAAGGTTAGCTCTCTAATGTCATATTCTTACTTTTAACCTCAATTATACTCATTTGAAAGTCATTGGAACCAATTACATAGCCTTATGCCTTAGAAACATTCATTTTTAAAAGAATTGCTATCGGTTACTGTTCATTTGGTAATTCCAAAACATGTACCCAACTTTGAAAATTCATAATTAAATATAGAAAAATTGAAATACGTTGGTTCCAATTTCTAATGAAATCTCTTTCATTGAAATTTGAGGGAAAAATATAAAACTGAGGTTTCATTGTCCTAATGAAATTAGTTTATTCGTTGAAAAATACTATTAATTTGGTAAAATCTAGAAGCTCCAGTTTCTTTGCCTTAACTTCAAAAATTCATTTCTCTTTCATTACTTGTCCAAATGAACCATGTTACTATTGGAAATCGTGCCCTAGGGGCCAATCATTGTCTTATGAACATTATTGATTTATGAATTTATTAATTGTGTTATCATATTATTTGCATGTTTACTGTGATGATCATCTTTGGATAATTTATGATCTTATCCTAAATGTCCCTGGTCGGTCATCTGTGCGGGAGCACAGATGAAATAAGATAAGTATGACTTTGAAGATGTATAGAGATATAAATCAAAGTCATAGGCACATGTAAGAGTACAAGGTGTTGGACCGACCCACTATGAGAGAACTGCATGGGTAACATCATAAGCTTCTCTCATATACAAACCATGTCAATATGCCCTTTGACCTGAGATCATCATGGATTCCTACATGACAAACGCTCAGCTTTGACCTAGTCAAAAGTCACTTTTGACCGAGTGATCATAAAGACTATGTTCGGGCTTAGTGGTTTTTCATGCGGAGGAATGTGAATGGTCAAGATGGAATTTGTCCCTCACATTCATAGAGAGATATTACTTGGCCCCTCGATGAGTGAGTCTGAGAAATGTATGGCTATATTGTAATGGAAAGGTAGTTCCATTTCTACAGTCAGACTACTCAGGGATTGAGAAAGTAACAGTCAGGAATAGGAAGATGACATTATCCATGCCTCAACCATGACCAAAATATCGCGTGACAGAAGGGACATGATATGGTTGTATAAAAGGTTACATCGTTTAATGATCCTCATATGATTTGGGTAGTCATTATGTCTTGCTAGAGACCGCTTGTAACTTGTGGGCCAGTATAGCAAATGGCCCACTGCCAACTTCATATGGGCCTACAGGATCACACACAAAATAGCCCAACATGAGCTATAATGTCCAGATTCATTGAATCTAAGACATGTCCAGATTCAATGAATGGTCCAAGGTGGATGTATATATTTATTTATATTTATATTCGTATATATATAAATTCATATATATATATATTACATATAAGAGATATTTATAAGATTTAATTTATAAGGATAAATTAAATCCCTATCACGTTTTAATTTGAAATTCAAATTGATATAATATCTCAGATTTGATTTATGAGAATAAATCAAATATAGTTCAGTCTCATCTTTATTTAAAGTTAAATAAATAAATAATTAAATCTGTGGGATGGATTTAATATTATTTATTTAATTAGTTTCTTATAAAATCATACAATATATGATATTGTATTAATTTCATAATTAATATAAGATTAACTCCAAAATCCAATTCGAAAAAGAGGAAAAAAAACGCATAGCATCCTATATATCTGATTTTAGGAGCTGCATTTTAGAAACACACACACAGAACACAGAAAGGCTGAAGGGGAGTCTATAAAAGGTTTGCAGATAAGAAACTGCCAAAATAGAGATGGAGAGCAAGAATTATTGAGAAAGCCCTGGAGGTACAAGAGACGCTAGCACGTCGTTCGTGGTTGGAACGCTGTTCGTGTGGATACCAGTAGAGGAAGCTGACCTGAGTCGTCGACTTTTTGCGATTGGAAAGGGAGCACGAGCTGCGGAGAGAAGCTGTGAACGATGTGAACAGAAGCTATAGAAGTCGCTGAGGAACACTGAGGGTAATTCTTCTTCCCACTTGACTTGAACACATACGGTAGATCCTGGCAAGGAATGAAAAATTTTTTAAATTAATTTCCGCTGCGTGTCTTCCAATTCCTAACAGTTACATATGAATTTAAAGCTCCAGACATGCTCTTTAAGCTCAAAATATTTTATAGAAAAACTCGTTCATTTACTATAGAAAATTCACGTTGGAAGGTCACTGCCTCCAGTTGCTTACTTTCTCTTGATTCCATATTTTAACTTCAACTTAGAAAAATCATAAAAATTCGAATACTTAACCAATTGAGGTGTTATTGGTGTTCATTTAAAGCTCGTATCTTAGATATTATCATGCCAAATCTCAAGTTTAAACTCATAGGTTAAGGCATCACAATAATCGTCACAAAGTCGCAGCCTTAGAATAACACTACTTGAACATACACCATTCATACTATCATATCCTTCCATAATTTCATGCAAGTAAAGTAGCTTATTATACAAATTCAAATATCTATGTTTACCCTTTTTCCTTGTAAGGATCTAGCACCTATAACATGGTTATGCATTTGGAAAGAATGAGATTTCATTGAAATCCCAAAAGTAAGGCATACAAACTATAATATCATGCATGATTAATTGGATGTTTAACATGTTATCATGAGATGGGAGCTACTTCATAATGGTACATAAGCAAACTCTAACATGCATATTGTCATGACATAACTTGCAAGGAGTTGCAATCATTCATATCTCATCATCAACATGATGCCATAATCTCAAGCTCAACCAAACACCATAATCAACAAGCAAACATGCAATCAAGTATACATGAAACTATAGTTAGGTATTCTTGCTACCTTTTGGCTATTCTTTTCAAGGTCACCTTGAGATGATTTCCTTCCTTCACAAATATCAAAACTTAGCCATTACAAAGTAATATCAAGTTACAACTCAATTTGAAAACAAATCCAAGACTAGGTTTTCATTGACTTCCTTTTTTTTCTATTTTATGTTTCATACTTCAATCTTTCCAAAAAAATTCTCATGGTTCATTTCCACATAATTTTTCATGTAGAATCCAAATATGAAACTAGAATTTACAAAATCAAAACATTCCATGAGTTGCTGCCCTTGACCGAAGTGAATGCTCTTGTTTTCCAAAATTTACATTTTGATTCCAATGCTTCCAATACTTGTTCTCCTACTTTATCCCCACACAAATTTTCATTTTAAACTCATTGAAAGCATCAAAATCATGAAATTCCAACATATGAACATAAAATCCTAATTCCAAACATATTTGAATTTCCAAGTTTATACCACTTGATTCTATCTTGTTTAAGCTTGTATAAACTATCCATAACATAAAACTCATATTCTAACCACATATGGACAGCACTTCTAGCAGAAACCTCAAGGGAAATATGGCAGAAAGTCCCCTTAAAATCAAGAGCTAGCTTGCTAGAATAAAGCTCAAGATAAAGGGAGATGATTACCTTACTTATTGCTTCAAGTTGTGTGCTTCTTTCTTGGTTAAATGGACATTTTGCAAGAGTTTCCCTATGGTTCTTCAAGCATGCCGAAACCAATCTGAATGAGCGGGTATTTATAGATGAGCTTGGGTCGAAATAGATGTCAAGATTGATTTAGTTACTATTTGATCTAATAGTCCTTATTCATTCTTGCACAAGCTTGCCCTAGAAGCCATGTTTTTTGACACCATGCATGACATCATTTAGGGGCATGTTTGGCTGGAAAAAGGTAATTATATTGATAGAAAAAATTATAGTCCAGTTCGATACCGATCGGAGTTATTTCACAAAAACCAGACTATTTTCTGTTCCTAATTTTTATAATATTCTAGGATATGTATTCTATCCTGGAAACCAGTGTCTAGGTTTTTTATACCATTGACATTGTTAGATTGAGTATTTATTTTTCATCCATCCCTTGGGAAATGACCAAAATACCCTCGGTGTCGTTTCTTGCACTATATAAACCCTAAGGGCATAATTGTCATTTTACCCCTCTTTGTACTGGCTTAGAGCATATACTGGCTCTAACTAATTATATTTATACTATATTACATATTTTTGGCCTATCCAGAATGACCAAAATGCCCTTCATCTATCAATGGTACAATCTGATCATACAGGGATATTTTCGTAATTTCACATTTTTCCTGGACGTCTGTGGACTTTGGCCCACTTAACTGTCCAGTCACCTTATTGGGCTTATGTTGGAAAAATTTGGGCCTTGGTATGGGCTCATGACCTTTATGGTATAAATCCCAATGAATCTCTTCTGACCATATTTATCAAGTATTTTATTCCACTTTAAATTCCTGTAGGAATGGTACAGGACTCCTTTTATGACTTTGTTAATTTTATAAGTTCATATATTTAATATAAGAATTTACTGTAAGGTTTCATATGATTCTAAGGTCTTAAAAATATTGTAATAATTTCTTCTGACTTCAGGAATTTATATAAATTAATCGGGACCTCAAATCAAAATTATGTGACACCTTAAACTGACCGGAATAACTTTGTCTATGAACTGGTAAAATCTGGGTCTAATATGATTCCCGATATTTTTGAGCTTTTTTCAGTTAAACTTTCTCATAATTACATTTAGGTCCCTAACTTTTTGCTTATTTACATTTAGGTCCCTGAACTTTTGATAATTACCACTCTTGGCCTAACTTTTATTTCTACTTTAACTTTTTGCCTCCAACATTTTCTAATTTGCATTTAGGTCCCTAAATTTTCTTTAGTTAATAATCCCTTTCTTTCCTACCTCAATCTGATACAGTTTATTCCAAGAATCTCATGTCTATTTCATATAAATTGTACAGTTACATCAGGTAAAAAAATTGGGGATATGACATCTAACATGAGCAACTACCTTTGATGATAGAGAAGCGCTCAAAGATGAGGCATATTTATCAATAAAGCAGCAAGCGTGCTTATATGGTAGAGAGGAAACACAATAAATGTCGCCTTGGCTTAAAAAGTATAGTAAGTCAAGATAAGATCCTTGAGTATGGGTATGGATAGAACTATGTATACCCACATCCATGAAACCTGTTGCTAGATAACAAATTCTTCAAAATTGACATCATATTATGTGAATAGAACTGAAGAGTTTGGGTTTAGATACAATGACTGTTTGGACTTAAGTCTGTACAATGTGATTAATATAATCAAAATGACGTACACTCTTATAGGATAAGAGGAACATCTTAACATATGATTCATACCACAAGTGCTAAAGAACTGCAAATGGAAAGCAAGTGAATTAATCCCTGCTTCATTATTGTGTGAGTTCTAGAAAGTTATCATCCTTTCATTAATGTCCTTTGACTTTTACAATATTATGGAGGTATATTTCAGCAATTTCTACTTTAGTATATGTCCTATGGTCAAATTATATATGAACCAAAGGTATTATGCTAGGAAAGAAGTTAATTCATATCAAAATGATATATGGGTGAAAGAAAAATTGTCATAATATACACATCCATGCTAGTGTCTATGACCTGTCCCTTTGTGATATTATTTGTTAATTTCATAAATGTGGATACTATGCATAAGTAGAGGTTATCTGAGTATTTGCTGACTCAAGAGGGATTATATTAGCCATAAGAAAAGTGTATATGGGTAAATTTAAGACATTCAAGGCACTATAATTTATTCTGATCGAGCTGCACTAAAGGATTACTTTATATTGGTCTCTGTAAAAGGATTTCTAGTACAAACACGTGGAAGAAGACGTCATGCCTTCGCAGTCACAGCAAATCACCTAGTATGAAAGAAGGAAGAGAATGAGATTGGAGCTATTATGTAATCCACCAAGTGTGAGTGGGAGATGTTGGGAAAAAGACTATTCCACCCATGGTAGATTAGGCCCATATCCATATGTGATATAATAGAGGGAATGGTTTATTATTGAAAGGAGGAAAAAATAAGGGATTTGGGAGTTATGGAAATCCCACTTCCCCACCCATGCACAATTTTCGGACATGAATAAGGCAGCAAAGAGAGTGGTTATTTTCAATCATTCGGTGAACTGTAGTATTGCTCTCTCGAGTGGGTTACATATTTGGCTCTCATTTGCTCCTCTCCTCTCTACGTCTGACTCTCTATTTTCTTCCTTCTTCAATGAGTTTGTTGTGTAAATGTACTAGACTCCAAACAAGGTGCTCCAGTTGCATGTGGGCATCTTGGTGAACAAAAGAATATCCAAGGTATACCCGAAAAGTTACAATTTTTCATAAGTCTTTCTCTCCCTCTATTACTCGATTATTGTTGATGTTGTATCAACATGGGTAATTTAAGAAAAAAAAATTAATAAATATAAAAAATATCTCATATTTATTATCAAAATCAACTCTTCAATTAGATTCCATATTAAGGACTGTAATATATATACAAAAGTATATTAATATATGACATAATGTTTATAGGAAAGTGTGTGATCTTGAAAGATTAATGATTTAGTATTTACAATAAAGAGATGAGTTGAACAAAAATTAAAAAAAGAAAAAGAAATTATATAGTAAGAATAATAAATAATTATTTTCCAAGTTAAATCTACACCTCCCTCTCATTTCAAGTTCTCGTTTTGGGTTTTCTAATTTTCCATTAATAATTCTATTTTTCTCACCCATCAGAAAAATTA
Source organism: Leucaena leucocephala (assembly GCA_037074615.1). Taxonomy (NCBI): domain Eukaryota; kingdom Viridiplantae; phylum Streptophyta; class Magnoliopsida; order Fabales; family Fabaceae; genus Leucaena; species Leucaena leucocephala. The sequence continues at coordinate 7,649,395 of CM073527.1, forward strand.
ACCGTTTTTTGGTCTTTGGGGATTCTGGGTTCAATCTGCCTCTCTTAGAATCCCATGTTCGATCATCCTCTGTCATTACTTTACTACCTCTTTCAATCAACATTTTCACCTCCATGAATTTATAACAAGAAATCAACAATAACAACAATAATTTTCATCGCCACAGAATCGACATCTTTGACGCTTCTGTCTGATTCATTTGCATTTTTTTTTTATTTTATTGAGTAATTACAACCATCATCACCATCTTGTCTTTGAGATTCTGGTTTGTACAAAATGAAGCTTGTGATTCGTGTTATTGAGGCAAGAATACCAAATGATTATGGATTAAGCGATCCATACGTGAGGGTACAGTTGGGAAAGCAGAAGTTTAAGACCAAAGTGCTTAAGAAGTGCGTGAACGCAAAGTGGGACGAAGAGTTTAGTTTTCGTGTCGAGGATTTGGATGAGGAACTAATTGTTTGTGTCATGGATGAAGATAAGTACTTCAATGATGATTTTGTGGGACAGCTCAAGATGCCAATTTCACTTGTTTTTGAGGAGGAATGTAATTATCTTGGTTCTTGGTATTCTTTGCAACCCAAAAGCAAGAAATCCAAACCCAAGGAATGTGGTATGATATAATGCAAAACTTCTCCCATTTTTCCTTTGTAACTATATATGTTTCCCCATGCATTGCACTAAGCTGCATTTACCTCGTTATTTGTTCATACTTATGAAAAATGCAGTCATTTTTTTGTTTTATATTCATCTTTGTTGTAGAAATTTTAAGGAATAAGGATAACGTCAAAAACTATTAATCATGGCGTAAATGGCATGCCTGTGATTGCGTTACATATAGGTAGATTTATTTTGTTCTATATAGAAGATTAGCCACATTAAATTACCAATCTTAGCACATAAATTACGGACAAGTTACTTTGTACCAAATGGTTTTTTTTTTCAAATATATATGCCTCCAAGTTTTTCTTTTTCCTCCTTATTCATACGCTATCTTTGATTATTCATTAAGCCAAGATCATGAAGTTATTATATAGATTTTAAGGTATCTTTATTAAATTAATCAAACTAAGTAAATTAAATCGTTATTTTTGCCACTGAGAAAGTTGTGTGCATTAATTTTGTTTCGAGAATGTAACATGCATTTACTTTATTGGAATAGGAGAGATTCGCTTAAGTATCTACTTGACCCACAAGACTGATGCTTTGGAGGACTCAAATCCCAGTTGTGACCAATCTTCACATTCAAGAAGATGTTCTGATGCATTTATGGATTCACCTTTAAGGTCTTTTTCGAGCTGTTCGGCTTCATCTTCTCCTATGAGATGTGAAGATATCACATCATCTAAAGATGAGAAATCACAAAAAACGCTTGCTGGCCGAATAGCTCAAATTTTTAATAAAAGTACTAGTACTGATATGTCTTCAGTATCGATAGACTCAGAGCAAGCTGAAAGTATTAAAGCTGGAATTGATGACATCAAAATTGAGGATCAGTTCTCTAATAATGAGACTTTTGAAGAAGTTGTGAGGAAAATGCAATCAACGGACAATGGGATCGAAATTTCAAGCAATTTACCTGGAGGAGTACTTATAGATCAATTGTATATCCTAGCACCAGAGGACTTGAACTCACTACTTTTTTCACCTGATTCAAATTTTCCCAAGTCTTTGGCAGATTTACAGGGTACTACAGAATTACAAGTAGGACCTTGGAAGTTTGAGAATTATGGTACTGAATCCTCATTGAAAAGATCACTTACTTATGTCAAGGCTGCAACTAAATTAGTCAAAGCTGTCAAAGCCTATGAAGAACAAACATATGTAAAAGCTGATGGAAAGAATTTTGCTGTTTTTGCCAATGTTAGCACTCCAGATGTAATGTACGGGAACACCTTCAGGGCAGAATTACTCTATGTGATTACTCCTGGACCTGAGTTATCATCAGAAGAACAGTGTTCACGCCTATTGATATCATGGCGGTTGAATTTTGTGCAGAGTACCATGATGAAAGGAATGATAGAAAATGGGGCTCGCCAAGGGATGAAGGAAAGCTTTAATCAGTATGCTAGTTTGTTATGTGAGACTGTTAAACCTGTTGATTCAAAGGACCTTGGTTCTAGTAAGGAACAAGTCTTGGCAACACTGCAAGCAGAAAAACAATCAGATTGGGAACTGGCGGTGCAGTATTTAGCAAATTTCACTGTAGTGACAACATTTATAATTGGAGTGTATGTGCTTGTCCACATTTGGATGGCTGCACCCAGCATAGTTCAAGGGCTTGAGGTTCTTGGGGTTGATTTGCCAGATTCAATTGGTGAATTTGTTTCATCTGCTATTTTGATTCTTCAAGGTGAAAAATTACTGGGGTTAATTTCACGCTTCATGCGAGCCAGAAGACAAAATGGTAGTCTCTATTTGCTATTTTGTTTTTGTTTTGGCCTTTCTTGCTTATTATTTATTAATTTTTTAACTAACTTTCTTGGTGGGGGTGGGAGGAGAAAATGCTACATTTCTTCCCAGTTTTTTTGTTTATCATTTATAAAAAAATCAGTAATTGACAAAAGTGGTAGAAGTCTCAACCAAACAACATAAAACAGACTAAACCACGGAGTAAAACATATTAACGAAACAGAACTTTGTAATTCTTGTGCCATCCTGTCAAAATAAAGGCCCCTTAAAAGCTAATGGTAAACTCTATATTCCTTTTTGTTGATTTGCCGTTGTTTTTCAATCTCAATGATCAAGTGATTCCTTTATGGGGATAGCTAATGTCTTCAATTTTGTGTTTAGTGCTTTTTTCCTTAATTCAGTGACTATGTTTTTTTTTTTTTTACTAATTTTGATATTTTTCTGCACTCTAATATTAGGTAGTGATCATGGAATTAAAGCACAAGGAGATGGTTGGCTACTAACTGTTGCCTTAATTGAAGGAAGCAATATAGCTTCTATGAATTCAAGTGGAATCTCAGATCCATACGTGGTTTTTTCTTGCAATGGGAAAACTAGAACCAGCTCCACCAAGTTTCAGAACGTTGATCCTATATGGAACGGTGACTATATTATGTTGTTATTTAATACTCCATTAGTTGTACTTATAAGACTTGACCTTGTACATCGTACTTTCTTTCTTTTTTCCCCTTTTGCTTACAAAAATTACCTATGCTTACAGAAGTATTTGAATTCGATACGATGGATGACCCTCCATCTGTGCTGAATGTGGAAGTTTTTGATTTTGATGGACCTTTTGATGAAACTGCATCTGTAGGACAAGCTAAAATCAATTTTCTGAAAACAAACATCTCAGACCTTGCTGATATATGGATTCCTCTTGAAGGAAAGTTTGCTCTGGCAAGTCAATCGAAGCTACACTTAAGAATTTTCTTGGATAACACAAGAGGTGGTAGTGTTATAAAACAATATATAAGTAAAATGGAGAAAGAAGTGGGAAAGAAGGTATGTAATTATGTGTGTCCAACTTTGTTTATGTCAACCATTTGTTTCTCTTTATGCATTCACCATGTTCATTTTGGCTCATCTTTTCCCTCATGGAAAACCTGTAGATTAATTTGCGATCTCCTCAGACAAATTCAGCTTTTCAGAAACTCTTTGGGCTTCCACATGAAGAATTTCTAATCAATGATTTCACATGCTATCTGAAAAGAAAAATGCCTATGCAGGTTCGTTCTGTAGTTTATTTGAATTTTGAAGTTCAAAGACACGATTTATCTACGAGCAAGTTAATAACTTGGTTCCATACTTGTAGGTCTATTCAACTTTAGTTCCTGAATTGGGAAAATACATAAATCAATCCTTAAAAATAACAATCCTTTTTACAAGATAGTTATTTTGGCATCCTAAGTCTCCTGACAAAAGCATCAATGTACAATGAGTGCTGTTACATACCTTGTCATTTTCTTTATACAGGGTCGGCTTTTTCTTTCAGCAAGAATTATTGGATTCCATGCAAATATATTTGGATGCAAAACTACATTCTTCTTGCTTTGGGATGACATTGAAGACATTCAAGTCATTCGCCCCACATTTGCGTCAATGGGGAGTCCAATAATTTCCATAACTCTTCAACCTAGCAGAGGTATGGATGCAAGGCATTGTGCAAAATCACAAGATGAAGAAGGCAGGCTAAAGTTCAATTTCCAATCCTTTGTATCTTTTAATGTTGCCTACAGGTAGATGGAAAAGAATTTATGAATGTTGTGTGAAGTATTTTCGTTCATATAAATCTCTCTGCAACTTCTATTAAACTCTTTTCTTATTTATTGATTTTTTATGCACAATTTTGTTATTATCTTCTAATAGGGCTCACAGCAACATTGATAAATGTTCATCGTTGTATATTGTCTTATTGTGTTGATCTCAAACAATTGAGATTGAATTTATGTAGCAATGGCATTTATTATTAAAATCTTTTGTTGTCGATGTCCTATAAAATTGTGCAAGTCCTTTGACCCATGAGCATCCGTAAACTTAGTTGACAAATAAATTTATATGCAGTAATAATTTAACAAAATTGGAAGATCAAAGTGTGAAAATAACTGCATATTTTTTGGGTTTTTTTCTACATTACTATCCAGTGCAAGAAATATATGTGATTAAGTACTTCTTTTCATGGAAAATGTTCATTTGTATGGGACAATGCTACCCTCCACGCGAATAGACATATATACATGAACTTGTATGTATCCGCCCGCACTACCTTGTATTTGAAGTCTACATCAAACTAAAGCTTCTTCCAAGATTCATAGTTTTGTGTGCTAGTATGCTGTGAAATCTAATCTTCATATTTGCGAGATATTATTCAAAGTGGCAATAGAGTTACACAGTAACTTATATGAATAAGATATCCTATATGTTACTAAAAGCTTGTTCTGGTGTTTAATAGGACCATCATGGCCGTTTGGAAGACTAGATCCTTCAGCCCTGAACAAAAAGATCAGATGGTTGAAGATTACCCTGAAAGCAAAAGCCTTGCAAGTGAAGAGAGTGGGTCATTCGTTGACCTTCATGAAGTTCACATGTCTGAGGTTCATTGTTCTACTCTTCCAGTTCCTGTAATCTCTCTCTCTCTTACTAAATCACTTGTCAAATACATGTGATATTTTTTTTTTAAATTTTTAAGGTCTTGGGGTATCTTTGAAATTAGTTTGGCTTACATCCTTCTTTGGTGTCCCCTTCCTTGGCATAACATAATTAATATAATTTAAGGGATACTCGCCCAGAAGTTTAATTTTGCTCTAAATATAAGATTTTAATCCATACTACCTCCCAAACTTTTAATTTTTTTCAAAACTATCCTTATTGATTTCACATATATTAAAGGTTGGTTTTCATCAATAGGGTTATTTTCCAATGTATACGATTAAATAGGATATTTTTAAAAAACTAATACACATTTTTTTACAATTAACTAATTTCTTTAATACCAGTAATTTAGTTATTTAGCTCTTACATTTCAGATTGGAGAGAGTAACTCTCATATTGTTCCCTAAAGGAATTGAATTTAAGCTGTTAATGAGAGATACAATCTCTTACCAGTTAAGCTAACCCAAAGAGAGTGGACACACGATTGAAATGCATTTACAAATCTGTCCATATTTTGCACGTCATCATTACTGTGTACCTCATTGGTTCCTTCCATGGTTTTCGGTAGGAGAGATGTTATTGTCTGACCATATCCCTTTGGTTAATCTAGACTAGCTTTTTTATGGAGTTATTCGGTGGAGGAGATTTGGACCGTCGATTCATGGAAAAATCTGGTTGTACGAATTATTCCTTCACACCTTGGGTATCAGAGAATAATGACACCTATGAGAGGGCACTATATTACACATTTGATAAAAGTAATACACGATTTAAAGGTGAAGTAACAAGTACACAGCAAAGAACTAGTCTTCCGGATGGAAAAAGTTGGCTTTTGGAAGAGGTTATGAATCTTCATGGAGTTCCTCTTGGTCAATATTTCAATGTGAGATTTTCCAACTTTTGCTTCGTTTCATGATTTTCTGTGCATATCTACCTTCCTGATATCTAAATTTTCACAGCTACACCTTCGTTACCAAATTGAGGATGTACCAACAAAAAAGAGTTGCAAAGTACATGTTTACTTTGGAATTGAATGGCTAAAAAGTTCAAAGCATCATAAAAAGATTTCAAAGAACATCTTGAGAGGTCTGCAAGAACGTTTGAAGTTGATTTTTGGTGTGATTGAGAAGGAATTTTCATCAAGATAGCAGACAAATCACCGCCTCGCTCGTATTAACACAGTGCAGAAATGCTTTCCTCATTCTTCAATAGAAACCTAGTTTCAAGGTTAGGTAAATGACAATCCTAACTTCTCTGGCAGACAGAATTTTTACTAGGAAAATCTGATCTGATCCTACTAGATATTACTTTTCTTTTGGTGACAAGTGACTTGATGTCAGAGTTTTTGTTCTTCAATCAAGAGAAATTCTTAGATAAACTAATTCTGTAAACAATAAGTTGACTCATTCAATATTGATGAATGTATTCATACTTTTAGTGCAACCTTACATGGTCTTTTCTGATTTACTTTAAACTTATCAAATTGTTATAACTCTAATTTTAATTAAGAATTTTTCTTTAATATCATGATATCTCTTCTCCTTTGCCCTATGTTTGGATGGCAAGAAAATTAGGGAGTAAAGATTATTATGATATAAAACTCTCCCAAAAATAGTATTTTTTTTTATCATTTTAAGAAATTTTCTTTCCTAGTATTCCCTCCCCGTATTTTTTCCGCATTTTTCTCTCCATCCAAACATATCCTAATTAAGATTGAATTTGGATTCTCAATCAAAGTAGTGTTGCTAGAAAGTAAAGTGATACAGAGATAAATTTGTCGATGAGTTTAAGTAAATGGAATGGGTTCTAAACACTCATTTATTGTGTCACTCTCTCTTATTGTACTACAACACCATGTAGAGTTCCTATGTCCTTAAGGCTCTCCTGCTATCCACTAGTGGTAGAAAGATATTTAAAATTCATTAGCAATTTTTAGTGGATCACATTCTTTTTTCTTATGTAGAAAAAATAAGTTTAAATGATTTGGATCCCAAACATTTAGTAGAATCGAAACAAAATTCACAATTCTAAGAGGGCTTATGAATAACACTTGCAGATATGTTCATTGTTCAAATGTTGTGTTAGGTGTTATGTTGACAGCAACAAAAAATGTTGCAGAACTTGTATTGTTCGATTAACTCTTCGATAAACAAACTAAATCTTTTTTAAAACTTATCAAAGGCTTATTTGATAAATCCACTTATTGAATAGAGCTTCAATTAATTCTAGTTTCAGAATAGCGTGACTCATAATTTTCTCAACTAAATATGATTGATTTATCAAAGTCTTTATTGATAATAAACCTTATCTAATAGGTCATCAATAAATGCCTTTCAGAAAACTTATTTTCCTTATAAATTTTTTTCTCATTTATTGAATAACTTTTCGAATAACTATCTTATCGATAAGCTATTCAATAAATGCTTTATATCATTTAAGTTTTACTTTATGAAATCATTTCAAGCCTTTTCTCAATTATTATTTTTCATCATCAAAATATTGGAGTCTAACAATACTGAGGCAAGGGGACATATAATCTTTTGATGAGTATTTGGCCAAATTCATCTGACTCTCTCATTGCTATAGTATGTCAAACGAATAGATGATGATTGGTAGACAACCGAGAGACTCATTTGGGAACTAAATGCCTCCCTAAAAGAAAAGATAATGCCTCAACAATATGACCAGTTTAAAAAAGTTGTGGAGGCTTGTTTGTTAGAATAGTTATTTCATCAAAAAGGGGTGAATTGGGGGATTTTGAAAATTTTGAAAACTTTTTTAACTTTGAAAAAAATTAAAGATCGAGTTCAAAAGGATATCATCGATTGCAGTAAGATAAAGGAAGTAGATGAATGAGAAGTTGAACGTCAGCAATTTATATGGTTTAGCCCAATCCACTTGGCCTATGTTTAGTTCCTAGAGTTCCTCTGAATGTTCCACTATCTCTAAAATTTCTTTGGGCTCTTGGTAATTTAGTACATTAATGTGAGATTTCACTCACTCCCCTTTACAAACTGTATGGTTACAACCATGAAAATACCTCTCATTCCCCTTACAACTATAAGGTATTAATCCACTCAAGAGTCACACACTCTTGAGTATATTCGAAAAAGATTAAAGACTTTACACCAGTCTCTATGTAGAAGAATTATGCTAAGAACTTAAGTACAAACTTTATAATTTTCTATCTCTCAAATAAAGTAACATGCTCTCTTCATAAGATGAGAAACAGAGTAAGGCATAACACAATTAATGAATATATATGTTCATAATGCATTGTTGAGCATCTCTTATTTCTTTTCATGTTTCTTCTTACTTCCTATCTCATCAGTTTCAACTTTTTCTCTTTAGCTTTTTTTATAGATCATTTTTCATAAATTTGTTGATAGTTGTTGAGATAGCCACTGGAAAATATATCCGTTATTGCTTACATATGCATCTAACTTTTTGTTCTTTAATCCATCTCTTCATTTGATCTTTGTTTTATCCTGCAAATGATCTTGAAATATGCTTAGGTGAAGATATTAATCATTATAAGCATATAGCAATTGATTGCAAATGATTTAGAATTAAAGATCAAAATCTGATAAAATTCTGGATTAAAACACTTTTCACAAAATACCTTGGATTATCGATATGCTTATTGAAGAATACTCTTACTGGAAAGGTTTTCGATAAATTGATGAAGAATTACATTTAAAACAGTTAAAATATTATTGAGCAATACTTCAATAATTACCTTTATTGAAAAATACTTCATAAATCTTCAATGAATTTCATTCAACAGATCTTGGATTTATTGAATAGTTATTTTATAAATTCCTTATTGAATAACTCTTTGAAAATTATTCTTTCAAAACATATACTTTTCTAATTTATTGATATATTTCACAATACCTTATTTATCAAAGTGTTCGATAAATGGAATCTTTGAATACCTTATCGATAAATACTGAATAACATTCTTTTCAAACTCTTAAAACAAACTTCAAACATTATTTGATTTTTAAACCATGTAATATATTTGGAAATTAGCTTATAAGATCATTTAGCTATCAAAGCAAGTTATAAGCTCATTAAAATCATTCAAAGAATCATACGTTAAATTTTCAGCAAGGTCATAACCTGAAATTTCTTCCCATCAATAAATACCATAAGTTCTTAGATGTCAGAATACCCAATTTATCTAGGTATTCTTCGATAAATAGGCTTAATGTTATATCCCCAATTTTTGTATCTAATGTAACTGTATAGTTTATATGAAATGGACATGAGATTCTTGGAATAAACTGTATTAGATTGAGGTAGGAAAGAAAGGGATTATTAACTAAGGAAAGTTCAGGAACCTAAATGTAAATTAGAAAATGTTGAAGGCAAAAAGTTAGAGTAGAAATAAAAGTTGGGCCAAAAGTGATAATTATCAAAAGTTTAGGGACCTAAATGTAATTAAGCAAAAAGTCAGGGACCTAAATGTAATTATGAGAGTTAAATTGAAAAAGGTTAAAAAATGACTGGAATAATATTAGATCCAAATTTTATTAGTAGATAGACAAAATTATTCCGGTCAGTTTAACGCATACAAAATTTTGATTTAAGGTCCCGATTAATTTATATAAATTCCTGAAGTCAGAAGAAATTATTATAGTATTTTTCAGACCTCAGAATCATATGAAACCTTACACTAAATTATTGTATTTAATATAAGAATTTATAAAATTGACTGAGTCAGAAAAGGATTCTTGCATAATTCTTACAGGATTTTATGGTACAATAAAATACCCGATAAATATGGTCAGAATAGATTCACTGGAATTTCTGCCATAAAGGCAATGAGTCCAAACCAAGGCCCAAATGGTGCCACCATAAGTTCAATAAGTTGACTAGACAGTTAAGTGGGCCAGAGTCCATAGCAGTCCAGGGAAAATGTGAAATTATGAAAATGCCCCTCGATGACCAGATTATACTAGTGATGGATGGAGGGCATTTTGATCACTCTGAATAGGCTAGAAACATCCCATATAGTATAAATATTATTAGTTAGAGCTAGTATATGCCCTGAGGCAGAATAAAGAGGGGTAAAATGATAATTATGCCCTTAGAGTTAATATAGTGTAAGAAAGGACACCAAGGGTATTTTGGTCATTTCTTAAGGGATGGATGCTAGATAAATACTCAGTCTAACAATATCAATGGTATGAAGAACCTAGACACTGGTTTCTAGGACAGAATACATATCCTAGAATATTATAAAAATTAGGAACAAAAAATAGTCTAGTTTTTGTGAAACTGTTCTGATCAGTACTAAATTGAACTGAAATTTTTTCTATCAGTATATTTACATTTTTCTAGCTAAACATGGACTTGTGTGTTGTCATGCATGGTGTCAAAAGGCATGGCTTATAGGGCAAGCTTGTTCAAGAATGAATATGGATGATTAGATCAAATAGTAACCAAATCAATCTTGCCATCCATTTCCACCCAAATTTATCTATAAATACCCCCTCATTTTAGACCCCATTTGGTATGCTTGGGAACCATAGGGAAACTCTTGCAAAATTTCCATTAAACAAAGAAAGAAGCACACAACTTGAAGTAATAAGCAAGGTAATCATCTCCCTTGATCTTGATCTTTATTCTAGCAAGCTAACTCTTGATTTTAAGGGTTTTTTGTGCCATATTTCCCTTGTGGTTGCTTCTGGAAGTGCTATCCATATGTGGTTATAATATGAGTTTTATCTTATGGATAGTTTAGACAAGTTTAAACAAGCTAGAATCAAGTGGTATAAGCTTGGAAATTCAAGTATGCATGAAGTTAGGTTGTGTTCATGGCTGTTCTCTATGTGACAATGTTCATATGTTGGAATTTCATGATTTTGATGCTTATAATGAGTTTGAAATGGAAAATTGTGTGGGGATAAAGTAGGAGAGTATGTATTGGAAGCATTGGAATCAAAATGTGAATTCTGGAAAACAAGAGCATTCACTTCGGTCAAGAACAGCAGCTTGTAACATGTTTTGATTTTGGAAATTCTAGTTTCATATTTAGATTCTACATGAAAAATTATGTAGAAATGAAATATGAACATTTATTTTGGAAAGATGGAAGTAAGAAACATAAAATAGAGAAAGAATGGAAGATAGTGAAAACCTAATCTGCGATTCGTTTTCAAGTTGAGTTGTAACTTGATATTACTTTGTAATGGCTAGGTTTTGACATTTGTGAAGGAAGGAAATCACCTCAAGGAGACTTTGACAAGGATAGTTAAGAGGTAGCTAGAATACCTAACTATAGTTTCATGTATGCTTGATTGTGTGTTTGCTTGTTGATTATGGTGTTTGGTTGAGCTTGAAATTATGCCATCATGTTGATGATGAGATTTAAATTATTGAAACTCCTTGCAAGTTATGTCATGACAATATGCATGTTAGAGTTTGCTTATGTACCATTATGAAGTAGCTCCTATCTCATGATAACATGTTAAGCATCCAATTAATCATGCATGATATTATAGTTTGTATGCCTTGCTATTAGGATTTTCATAAAATATTATTCTTTCCTTATGTGTAACTATGTCATAGGTGCTGGAATCTCACAAGAAAAAAGGGTAAATATAGATGGATGAACTTGTATAACCAATTACATGAGTTACATGTCACTATGAAAGGATACGATGGATGTATGATGTATGATTTTATAATTATATTCTGAGGTTGTGATAGAGTGATGATGGTTATGATGCATTAACCAAAAATTTTAAACTTGATATTTGGCATGATAATAGCTAAGATACATATCTTTAAATGAACACAAAGAACGCCTCAATTGGTTAAGTATTCTATTTGTTATGAGAAAGTCAACAACTGGAGGGAGTAACCTTCTGACATGAATTTTGTATAGTAAATGAATAATTTTTTCCATGAAATTTTGTGAGCTTAAAGATCACATTTGGAGATTCAAAGCCATAGGTAACACGGTTCATTTGGATAAGTAACCAAAGAGAAATGAATTTTTGAAATTAAGGCAAAGAAACTGGAACTTCCAGATTTTACCAAATGAACAGTGTTTTTCAACGAATAAACTAATTTTAGTGGGATAATGGAAGCTCAATTTTACATTTTTTCTTCAAAGTTTAATGAAATAGATTTCATTATAAATTAGAACCAACCTCTTTTGATTTTTCTACATTTAATTATGAATTTTCAAAGTTGGGTACATATTCTGGAATTACCAAATGAACAATAGTGTGAACAATACCCGAGAGCAATTCTTTTGAAAATGAATGTTTTTAAGGCAAAAGGCTATGTAATTGGTTCCAATTACTTTCAAATGAGTATAATTGAGGTTAAAAATAAGGATATGATGCTTATCAAATAGCTTATGGATAAGAACTAGAAAAGTAATGTCAGATGTATTTAATCTGTCTTCTTTTTGCAAGATTTCTTAAATTATTTTGAGATAAATAATTCAAACAAATTAGCAACATGTTAAGCAATAAAACACCATCAAAATCATTTATCAATTTAGTGTTTTTGTAATTTGGATAACACTAGAAATAGCTTATCAGCTTATCGATGAACAACAAATAACTGATTTAAAATATTTCTTTCTCAAATTTTATAAAATTTGTAAACCAAGTTTTCATAAATCATTTGAGAAGAAAGTTATTTGTTCTACCAAGACAATAGCAAGTCATATGTAAAATAATTTATAAGTTTAATCTTTTAATAAAATATAATTTTTCTCTATTTATCGAAGTGTTATTCGATAAATACCCTTATCAAATAATACTTCAATAAATTCAGTAATTCATTTATAAAAAATCTTATCGATAAACCTATTTATCGAATAAGACTTCAGTAAATTATCTTCAGAAATGTTTTCACAAAAGTTATTTCTGTTTGAAGCCTTTATCAAGCAACTATCTTATCAATGAATACTTGGATAAATGCTTTCACTAAATATACTGAGTCATTTTTCAAATTTATCAAAGGTTTTATTGATAAATCCATTTATCGAATAAATTTTTGAAGATAAATGGTTTTAAAACAAGACTAAGAGTTTCTTAATAGTTCATTTATTGAAAGGCTTATCGACAAGTAAGCTTATCATATAGGTCCTCAATAAATATATTTCAAGAATAAATTATTTTCACAAATTTCTTCTTCATTTATCAAAGAGCTTATCAAATAGACCTCTTATCGAAAACTTACTGATAAATATGCTTTATTAGTCTTAAAATATGTTTAGAAAATGTTTTCTCAATAGCCATCATCAAAACATTTGAGTTTAAAATTTCTCCCCTTTTTGATGATGGCAAAACTTAATAGATGAAATGATGAAGAGTAAACAATTAAAAGAAATTTATATAAGACAATGTATCAGGAAAGAATGATAGAAGCAAAGTCAAAAATTTGTGAAGCAAAGCAATAGAATTTGTATTGATCAAGAGAGACAGTAAACATAGCAGATAAAATAATTAAGAATGTCAGACTCAATAATATTTTGATGCTATCAAAAGGAACTCAAATAATTAAGTTGTTTATGTGCTCAAATGCTGTCAAAAGTAATATAAAATAATCAAGTTGTTTATGTGTTTGAATGTTGTTAAAAGAAGAAGTTAATCAAGTTAATCGATTAGTCAATCAATTAATAAGTATCAATTAATCGATTAGTTATTTTATTAATATCGTGACAGTGTTATGTGCTATATAAAAGATCAATTAATGAATTAGTTAATGAATTAATTAATGTTCATTAATTGATTAAGTGTTTGATTAATGTCATGGAATGCTCAATAGAATAAAAAGATAAGTCAATTAATTGATTAGTTAATTGATTAATTCTAATTAATATATTGTCTAATCGATTAATTTGTTTATAACATTTCTTCCTTTATTCAAAAGAAACTCTATTAATCGATTAATTAATTAATTTATATTAATCTATTAATTATTTGATTAATCAATGGAAAATTATTTTGTGAAATTCAAATATGGATCCATTAATCGATTAATTTAAATTAATGGATTAATTTTTCAATTAATGTATGTTGAAAATATTTATGTATCAATTCTTCTAGAGACATCAATCGACTAGGTATTTGATTAATTTACATTAATCGATTAGTTATTCGACTAACTTCATATTCTTTAGATCTTTTTTCTTTTTACGTTGAAGCTGATTGAATCTCTCTTTGAGCTATATATGATTGTTTCAAATATAAAATATACATATATGTTTCTCATCATTCTTAATTATATATCCTTTGAGAAACTTATCTTAACAAATTAATTATATATGGTTGAAAATATTGATCAATGTGATAATCTATTTTATGTTTGTCTCATTAATTGAAACATTGATTGAATTAATGATAATTAATTGATTAGTTAATCAATTAATACAATATGTTTTCTAAAAGCCAACTGAACTTGATATTTTATAATGAGTTGATTATTAATGGTACATACATTTCATCAATGCTTTAGCTACTAACAAGTCTTTTGAGATCGAGTGTGTTCAGAAAAGGCTAGAAGATTGAAATGATGAAGGCTACATTAACATAAACTTGTTACTTCTGACAAAGCATTAAATGCTCACCTAACCACCAATGACCAACGATGCCTTCATTCGAATGGTTACAAGTCTAAGTCTAATAGGTACCAAATGAAGTAAATACTATTTAAGGACTTTGCATTGATGAAGAAACAACCAACAGACTAAACAAAAACTTCTAAATTTATTACATTCTCTGTTTCTTCATTATTCTATAACCCCACATTATCGAGTTTCAATGTTCATCATCATATATACTCTTTGAGAGCGATTGTGAATATTTTTCATTCATTCTGTAGAATTAAGAGATTGATTTTCTTAAGTTAGGATTATTACCTTACTGGAAGTAAGGGGAGTGATTGAGTGAATCAATTGCTATACTGAGGCGCTAAGATCCCGTTCAAATCTTAAAGATAGTTGAAAAACTCATAAGGCCTCTAGTAACTAGACGTAAGATAAAATGATTGGTTAGAACCAGGATAAATTGAGTTGTGTTGTTTATTCTATTCCTCAGTGAAATCTTTCTAATCCCTATTCTCTTTATTCAATCATATTCTCGTTGTCTTTGATGTTTTAAGCTTTCGCTAAAAATTTCAAAATGTCCAATTCACCCCCTCTTGAGTGTATTTACCTAGACTAATATTTGGTATCAGAGTAAGTCTCTTGAAAAAGATCTAACAATCTTAAGAGAGATCCAATATATATGATAGGATTTGAAGATAACATGTTACTGGAAAGAAGCTCTACCATGAAGCCTCCAGGTTTCAATGGAGAGAATTTTATGTTCTAGAAAATGAGAATGAAGAACTTCATTAAAGCTTCATAGAATGGTCTCTTGGATGTCATACAAGATGGAAACTACATTCCTACAAAAGTCGTGGACAGAGCTAAAGTTCTAAAGGAGCGAAGTAAATATAATGACAATAATAAAAAGATGATACTACTCAATGACAAGGCCATTAATATTATAACATGTGCCTTAAGTTAGAAGGAGTATTTTTGGGTGTCAAATGTCATATCTTGATTTTTCCTATTTGTATAAGACTAATCGGGGAAAGATATTTGTAAGGTATTATGACAATGACTGAAAGAAAAGATAATGATTAAATAAGGTTTAAGTTATGGAAAGGAAGGAAAATGAAAGGTTATAAAGAAAGGGACTAAATTGTAAACATAAAAAGTATTAAGGAAGGAAGAAAGTGAAAAACGACCTAAGTGAAAAGTTTGAAATCTTCTAGGGGTAAAAGTATAATTATGTAGAAATTGAGCCAAAAATGGCCAAAAACTACCCAAAAATATTACAATCCCAAATTTTACCAGTAGATAAAGGACATAATTTGGGCCAAGCATATCTCTCAGAATACTGTTTTAACGTCTTAATAAATTGATATTAATTTCTAATGTTGAGAAATTAGTATAATATCTTTTGGATTTCATAATCAAATGAAAGTTTATTCGATAACATCTTGAACTTTAAGGTAAAACTAATTTCCATACCAAATGATTAGCCAATTAATACAGTTTATTCGCTAAAGTTTACTATTCATTTGGTCAAAAATCCTGGAAATAGATTTTGGTCCCTTACTTTGGAAAATTAGTTCTCTTTGTACAGACATCCAAATAAAGCATTCTTGGTGTCAAAATGAAGTGTGGCATGTCATCTAAATGTCTATAAAATTTCATGTATTTATTCCATCATTTACTATTTTTATTACATCATGACCATCACTGCTTACATTGGTCATAAAGCAACATTACACATCACATAACATATATATAATCCAATCCCTAGCTTTTCTTCATGCTTCATCATCCTCTTTCATCATTCATAAACCTATGGGATTGGTATTACATGGAAAGGGATGAGATTTCGGGGAAATCTCAATAGCAAACATTACTAAACAATGCATACATTAATGTAACTACTTGTGCTTGCTTGTGAAAGTGTTACTATTGTGTCATGTGCATGCTTCCATGTTACATATAAAATATAATTGGCCAAAGTAAACATATAAATAGAGCTTCATACATGAGCACATAGGCAACACAATTCAATCAAGCCATAGCACAATCAAGCATAACATTCAATGCATACGAGTTTATGATAAGTTTATTACCTTGAACATTTGACCTTATTTCACCTTAACTTGCTTCTTTCTTCTCACTTTCCTTGAACATGTGGCTGCCTCTCTTGGAGCATACCAATCAATTCCTAACATCACATAATCATTCATCCATTACAATCTAACTTCCTTGAGCATTAAACTCACTTTAACTAACATAACTTCTTCTTGAACATTAATCTCATTAACCTTAATCTTAACCAATGGACTTAGTCTTTGAATCAATTGATGCCTTGACTTTACCCTACACAATTTCATCTTTTGAATCCATTTATGATCTTAGAATCATGAAATTCCAGCTCCTTCATCACATGCTGTACAGAACCAAAACTGCACTAAATTCTTTCAAAAGTTCTCATTTTGATTCCAATGCTTCCCATACTTGTTTCTCTACTTTATCCCACACAACTTTTCATTTTCAAACCATTGGAAGCATCAAAATCATGAAATCATGCATGTGAATAGTACAGATAAGGGTTTCAAAAACTATAACCTTGGAATTTCAATGCTTTCATGGTTCAAAACCTTTCCAATCCTACACAAAATCATCATCTAAATTCAATGAAAGCATTAAATCATTGAAATTTAATTTCCTTCCCTCATGAACAGTGCATAATGAACAGGTTCCATTAAGGAAAAGTCAAGAATATCAACTTGATTCAACAACCAATCTCTTAACTAGCTTGTTTAAGCTTCAATCATATGTTTCTAACTTTAATTTCTTGTTTACCCTTTCATCTAAGGTCCTTGGAAAGCACCTCCCCTTAGAGAAAACTCAACTTTTCCCCCATGAAAACCCTAAGTTCAAGCTCCCAAATCAAAGGAAAATAAGCTAGAAGAGATTGCTTACCTTTAATCTCTAGCTTGCTTGAACTTTCGTACCTTGAATCTTGTTTGTCTTGGCTTGAGTTTCCATTTTACAAGAGTTTCCCCAATGTATCACAAGGCCACGGTTTTGGGCAGAAGGAGGGGGTATTTATAACCAAAATCCAAGAAAAATGAATGGCCAAGATTGATTTGGTTACTATTTGATCTAAAGGCTCACATTTAATCTTGGATTTAACTTTTTCTAAAAAGAATAATTATGACATCATGTGGGATAGCTCATGGGACACATAAGAGGGCTAGGTGGAGTGCTTCCCATGTAAGGAAGTTTCTGGAAAAATTCCAGTCCAATCCGGTACCGATCGGAGCAGTTTCACAACAACCAGACTATTTTCTGTTCCTAATTCTTTTATAATATTCCAGGATATGAATTATGTCCTAGAAATCAATGCATAGGCTTCTCATATCATTAAAATTGATATACTAAATATTTATCTACCATCCATCCCTTGAGAAATGACCAAAATACCCTTGGTGTCCTTTCTTGCTCTATATTGACCCTAAGGGCATAATCGTTATTTTACCCCTCTTTGCACTACCTTAGAGCATATACTAGCTCAACTAATCATATTTATACCATGTTCCATGTTTTTAGCCTGCCCCAGATGACCAAAATGCCCTTCATCCATTTCTGGTACAATCTGGGCATCTAGGGGCATTTTCGTAATTTTACACTTTTCCTGGACATAGGCCCCTTCTACTGATGAACTGGCACCCTGGGTTTTGGGCCCTTCTTAGCGTCATCATGGGCCTATATATGAGGTCATATGATCTTATTCTATCCAGACTCACATACTGATAATTTCCATTATCAGATCACGGGTGTTATCAAACTCACGTCAAAATTCATTGTTATGGGAATAACTTTTTATACAGGATTTCTTCTGGGGTTCTGTCAGATTTATAACATCTGACACTATAGGGCACACTTTTCTATAATTCCCCTACTTATATCTGATGTCCATAGAATCTGATAAAAATTCAGATAACTTTTAGATTATCAGATAATTTTCTGCTCTCTAGAGCCCTAATAAAATTTCTGTATCATGCCATATTAACCAGAGTAACTTCCTCTATTTACTGATGGAATATGGGACTAAAAAACTTCTGGGCAGTTATAGCCCTTTTCGGGTTGATCTTTCTATAATTACAATTTTGCCCTTGAACTTTTTACTTAATTACATTTAAGTCCCTTAACTTTTAGAAATTACTACTTTTGGCCCAAATCTTGGTTATACTTTAATTTTTGCCCTTTAACCTTTTCCAATTTTTGTTTAGGTCCTTCTCTTTCTTCAAGACTTATCTAACATTTATTATTTCTTCTGATCTTCATCATAATCCTTTCCAAACCTCTTTCCACTATCAGTACTATATGGATAGGGAAAAATTAGGATATGACACCCAGATCCATATATCATCTGATTTCGTTACTCATATCGTCCGTAGTACTCTACACTAGGTTTACTGGTTTTTACATGATAGGGTTCCTTCATTTCAGGATTATTAACTCTTCTTCTATTTTCCATCACGTCTCTAGGAAATCGTCAATCTCATACTTTTAAATATTCTGTTTAGAAAATACTAACTTAACAAAGTCTTTTACAGTGTATATCAACTCCTGACTATCTTACAGAGGGTATACTTCTGAACACTTTCTTAAGTTGGTCTTTTATGTCCTAGGACTCATACATCTGGCTTGCCTACACCCCATACTAAACCTCTAGCTAATAAACTTTAGCGAGGTTGACACCTTTGTCCTTGTTGTTCATGTAGCGTCTAAATCTACTCCTAGGGATTTTAGGTTAAAGGAACAATTCCGGTATCTTAGCTTTTTTGATCTAGGACTGGTCAACTTCTTTAACCTTAGACTAGTCAACTCCTGTTTAAGTTCATCTCTATCAACTCTCCCCCTTTTGTCAATCATACAAAATAGAGTCTTAGGAAGATTAAGGGTCAGTGGGTATAAGTTTGATAAGAAGAAGGAGGAGTAGTTTGGGCAATGGCAAGAGACTTAGACAATTGAATTAGAGCATGAGAAGTATGGTAGATTCAGATGCACGGGTAAATAGAAGGTCTCCTACATTAAAAATGGTGTTGGAAGGAGTAGTCATGTTCTTTAAATCCATGACTTCTATTCCTAGAATCTCAATGGCGATTTTCTGGGCTCCAATAATCTCCTTAAGAGATTGAATTTATGTATTAGTAACTCAATGCGTCCAAGCCATTTCCATAATCAATTTAGTTTCTAGGTTAGCTCTGACTTCATTAAACATATGTGAAATATTATTCATAATGTTTTGGTTTCCTTCTTAAATATGGAATTGGACCTTTTCCTCAAAACTATTCAATTCTTCCAAATAATTGTATGAATAATAGTTTGGGCATCTAATTGTATAGAAGGAATATATGGTTCGGCAGTAGATTAAGTCTCTTCTTGAACTAGCTACTTCACTTTTTCCTTTTGAATCTTCTTTCCTCTACTAGCTAGTGGGAAAGAGATTCTCATTCTGTGAATTTGCTTTGCCCCAAACTTTTAAACCTTCACTTCATTCTCACCCTTCTCTTGATAGTATATTGTTACAATGGAAGAGGAAGGATACTAGTTAAGGATAAGGATTTGGGGTGGCTCTAGTCTTTGAGAAGAAAAAACTCATCATGTTAGAATAAATCAGATCCATAATATTTATTTTTGCTTACTAATAATCTTGGCTAGTTGTACATAGTCTTCTTGAGTGAGATAAGTGAAGCTCTTAAACTTATTCACCATACTTCTTGAGTAAATATAGTGGATTATCTTATGATAATCACACATGTCCTTTGTTAAAAACTTAAGATCACCCATTAAGCTATCACTAAGCATTAGAATCTTGTAAATCTTCTACAATGACAAAATCAGTCCCTTTTCATGCTTTGTAGTATTAAGTAGGAAGTTAATCACATCTCCATCTAATTGGATTTATCTACTTCTCAACTCAGTGACTATGTGCCTCCTCACTGGCTTGCCATTGTCATTGGCTTCATCAAATATCTTCATAAAATCTTTACACCACTTTTGGACTAAAGCTCAAATTAATTCCCAACCAATATTCATAGTACTTTATCGAGTTGGATATATATAACAGTCTTATTATTATACTTATGATAGTCTAGGTCCATATAGACTTCTACAATTTTAGCCTTAAATTTCCCTTTGACTGTTCCAAGCCAACCTCGGTTACTTTGGTCCTTGCCATTTATGTGTAAGATAAATGATGAATAGTAGTTGTGTGGAGATGATAATTTGAAGTTTTTGAGAGGGAATTTGTTTTTGGAATGTTGGGAAAAATGTTTCTGAGAGGATTAATTAATGGAAGAAGGTATGGAAACAAGTTTGAGTTTTCGGGTTCAGAGAGAATGAGTGATATTTTAAGGAAGAATTTGATGAATTGATCAATAAAGGTCATATTTATCCTAAATAACTGATAATTTATCAATAAGTTCTTTGATAAGTACCTTATTCAAAGTGTTTATCTATAAATCTTTAAACTACGGTTAGAAATTTGTCTAATGTCTCTTTGATAAGCTTTATTATCGAATAAGATAAATAACAATATTTTTCACATAACTTATTGAATAACCTTTTGGTAAACAGTCTTATCGAATAATTGGTTAAAGAAAATAGCATAGACCACTTAGCAAAATCAAGTTAATTTATCGATGAGCAAAATCAACTTAATTTATAGATAACTCAAACAAATTAGCAACATGATAAGCAATAAACCACAATCAAGATCATTTATCAATTTAGTATTTTTATGATTTGGATAAAAGTGAAAACAACTTATCAACTTATTAATGAACAATAAAGAAATGACTTTAAATCTTTCTTTCATAGATTTTATAAAAATTTTAAACCAAGTTTCCATAAATCATTTGAGAAGAAAGTTATTTGTTAGACCAACACAATATAAGTTTAGTACTTTTGATAAAACATAAATTTTCTCTATTTATCGAACTGTTCATCGATAAGTCATCTAATCAAATAATACTTCAATAAATTGAGTCTTTAAAAATTTGACAGACGTCATATTTATAAAATATCTAATCGATAAATTGATAAGTTCTTCTTTATTTGAAATACTTCATTAATCGAATATCCTATAACCTATTTATCAAATAAGACCTTGATAAATTCTCTTTAGGCCATGAAGGAGCTAGAATTTCATGATTTTAAGTTCATAAATAGATTTAGAAAGCAAAATTGTGTAGGGTAAAGTCAAGACACAAATTAATTTATAGGAAAAGGCAATTTACCATAAACAAAGAAAGTTAGGGATTAAGTGGTTAATTGAGTTTAATGTTATTGAATGTTAGGTAATTTGGTTATGATGAATAACTGATTATGAAATGTTTAGGATTTAACTTGTGTGCTCAAAGAAGGCAGACACATATAAAGGAGAAGTGAGAAAGGAAAAGAGTAAGGAAAAGTAAGGAATAAGAGGTTGTGAACTTACCTACTTGTATGCTTTTGTTGCTTAGATGTTTTATGTGATGTTTACTTACTTTAATTATGTAAAGCATGTATGATTAAGTGATACTCTATTTCTTTTTATGCTATGGCCATATGTTATACTTAAGGGACATGGAAGCATGTAAGTTATAACATCCTAATTTTCCCTATCTGTATAAGACTGATAGAGGATAGAGGTTATGAAGGGATTAGGATGGTAATCAAAATAAAAGATAATGTTTAAGATAAGTTTTAAGCCAACGAAAGAAGATTATAAAGTTGTAAAGTAAAAGGGGCTAAATTACAATTTAGTGAAAGTCTAGGGACTAAATTGTAATTAATAAAAGTTTCAATGACATAATAGTTATTTTGGAAAAGAAAGGGACAAAAGTGAAAACTCTAAAAGTTCCATGGTGCAAAGTGAAAGTAGACATAAGCTTTGAGTCATGAAGTGTAACTATGAAGAGCTGAGGGCTTAAAGTGTAATTTTTAAGAAGTTTAGGGGTAAATGGTAATTATGAGAGTTAAGCCAAAAATTACCCAAAAATATTTTAGTCTTAAATTTTACTAATAAATAAAAAAATTATTTTGATTTGAGGTCTATATAAATTGATATTAATTTCTAAAGTCTAAAAATTATTACAGTATCCTCTGAACCTTATAATTAGATAAAATTTGGTAGTAAATTCTTATAATTAATATAAGAATTTATGAAACTAACATAAGTAAAAAAAGGAGTCTTGCAGATTAGAGAATTTAAGGTAAATAAGGACACCGATAATGGATTTAAAGAAGATGTAATAATTTTTATCAGTAATTATGAGTCTAAAAAAATTGAGACATTGTAAGAATTTATTTTATATTAGAATAAATTTATAAAAATGTTATAATCATTAAAAGAACTATATAGAATTTATCTAAAAAATAAGGTAATTTAAAAATACCGGTATAAGGGAAGTACCTTAAAATTTCTGCTAATTTGCTATTGGACCCAAGGAGGGACCAATAATTGTGTCAAGATGAAGCACAATAGGCCCAAGAGCAAGTATTGAAGCTCAAGTCAATTTTGAATATTTTATGAAGAAAGAGAAAATACAAGAGAATACAAGAGATAATGAATTTGCACATGGTGGGACCCACACACCATGTGAAATACGCCACATGTAACATCCTAATTTTCTTACATCTGAGGGACAAAACGGTATCATCTGGAACTACTTTTAAGGTTATTAAAGTCAAATTATATAATCTAGAATTTTACTCTATTGAGTATTGTTCACTATGTAAATTCCAGAGAAGTGACATAACTTCGAAAAATCATAATTAAATTTAGAAAAATCAAAATGAAGTTATACAAATTTGTACATGAAGATAACTTAATCCTCTTTTAGAGAAAAATAACTTGTTAACCATGCCTTGACCAAGTCAATGCTCCAATTTTACTGTTCATCCAGCGCCCTTCCCTGATTCCAACATTTTTGGTCCTAACTTTGAAAAATTATATCTCCCTGTGTAGACATCCAAATAAGATGTTCTACATATCAAATTGAAGATTAGTATGTATACTATTTACTGGTACAATATTATACATTTATTTAACCATTTACTATTTATAATTGTAGCTCAATTGTCACTGACTTACCACAAGTTATTGTTCATAGTGGCAAATTTCATCACCCAACTTTACATACATATGCATAACATACATCAATCACATATCAATCATGCTAAATAATTCTTAACTTCTCTTCATGCATCTTCATCTTTCCATCTTGAAAAGACATACTATGATTGGATTGATATTGAAGGGGTGAGATTTTTAGGGAATTCTCAGTAGTAAATGGTACTAAACAATGTATGCATTAATGCCTGGTATGAGTTCTTGCTTGTGATTGTGTCAAAATAATGTAATGTGCATGCTTCCATGTAACATATTAAATACAATTGGCCAAATTAATCATAGCACTGAGCTTCAACATTTACATATGAAAAATATCAATTAAGCCATAACTCAAACAACTATACATTTAACACATACAAGTTTAGGTAAGTTTACTACCCGACTTGTAGCATTTCCTTTAACTCTTACCTTTTTCTCTAAAGTTCATTCTTCTCATAGGTCAGAGCCTATACATAGCATAATAATATCTTCATTATTATCCTATCCAGTATAGCTATACTTAACTTAAGCTTAACTTGAAGTAATACCCATAATCTAACAATCCCCTAACTTTCTTTATATCAATGGCTAATCTTATCAAGAGAAAGATATTCTCTATTATAATTATTAAATTCATAAGAACAATCCTCTAATTTATTAGAATAGAGACTAGAATAAATTACTTACCTTATTCCTAAGTTTGCCAAGTCCCTAAGCTCCTTGGATTGCTCCT
The DNA here is from genome assembly GCA_037074615.1 of Leucaena leucocephala. Classification (NCBI taxonomy): domain Eukaryota; kingdom Viridiplantae; phylum Streptophyta; class Magnoliopsida; order Fabales; family Fabaceae; genus Leucaena; species Leucaena leucocephala. The sequence continues at coordinate 7,673,944 of CM073527.1, forward strand.
AGCTCAGCCATAACTCCTTTTTCCTTCCTTTCTCTTCCTTTCTCTCTTTCTCTTTCTCTCTCTTCTTTCTCTTCCTTTCCTTCTTGCTTACTGTGGATGTAGAATGAAGTGAGGGGGAAAGGTCTATTTATAGGTGAAGGAAAGTAGATTGAATGGTCCAGATCAAATCTCAATGGATGGCTAAGATCGCTTAGCTTCCTCACCAAGCCTTGCTTGCATCACCATGATGACATCATCTTCCTCAATGACTCATCAAAGTGACATCATTAAGGGATACCTCATATGCTTAGGTGGAACAATGGTAGGGCCCTTGGGATACCTCACCGCTGACTCAACGTATTCAGAGAATTCCAGGGTCTTTTCCTGGAATAAACGACTGAGATCGTGCCACGTGTCCTTAGCTTTTTCTTCTTTCCCTAGACTTATGCCATGTGGCACCTTGTGGGTCCCATAAGGACACTTTTCATGCCACCTCATGGTTCTAGATGAGTCTAAAGGTCTATCTGATCATTTTCCCTAGTTCTATCTCAAGTAGGTAACTATACTTTATTGAAAATCACTAAAATATTATTTTAATGCCACTTTGACCCACATAACTCTTGGGTTACATCTTTAGACATCTTGGAATGCCATCTTGGGTCTCTAATCAAGCTCAAGCACTCTGGTAGCTCAGTTTCCAAGAAATATCCCTTAGCAAATTACTAAAATACCTTTAGTTCCTTTTTAAAAATTATAGGGATATTCTTATCTTTTTATACCTTTTCAGAGTATTTCTAACTCTGGTCAACTATCTAGATAACCTTCCTTGACTGTCTAACCTTAATCAAATGACCAAAATACCCTTTACTTATAACATAGAGGTATTTTTGTCATTTTATACCTTTTTATGGATATTTATGGACACTGGCCCTTTTATCCGATGAACTGATATCATGGGTGTCATATCCTAAAATTTCCCTATTTGTATAATACTGATAGTGGAAAAGGTTTGGAAATGATTATGACAATGATAAGAAGAAATAATAAAAGTTAAATGAGTTTTAAAGGAAGAGAGGGACTTAAACGAAAATTAGAAAAGGTTGGAGGCCAAAAATTAAAGTAAAAATAAAAGTTAGGTTAAAAGTGGTAATTATCAAAAGTTTATGGACCTAAATGTAATTATGAGAAAGTTGAAATGAAAAAGGCTAAAAAATGGCCAAAATAAGGTTAGTCCAAAATTTTATCAGCAGATAGACAAAATTATTTCGATCAGTTTAAGAGGACATATAATTTTGATTTGATGACCCGATTAATTGATACAAATTCCTGAAGTCAGAAGGAATTATTACAGCATTTTTCAGACTTCAAAATAAGATGAAACCTTATAGTAAATTCTTATATTTAATATAATAATTTATAAAAATGAGAGTCAGAAAAGGAATCCTGTAGAATACTTATGGGATTTTACAGTGGAATAAAACACCTGATAAATATGGTCTGGAGAGATGTCTTAGGATTTGTACCATAAAGGCAATGAGACCATACCAAGGCCTAAATGATGCCACCATAAGTCTAATAAGGTGACTGGACAGTTAAGTGGGCCAGAGTCCAGAGCAACCTTAGAAAAGTGCGAAATTATGAAAATACCCCTTACAGCCAGATTGTACCAATGATGGATGGAGAGCATTTTGGTCATTCTAGATAGGCTAAAAATATGTAAGATAGTATAAAGATGATTATTTAGAGCCAGTATATGCCCTGAGGCAGTACAAAGAGGGGTGAAATGACAATTATGCCCTAAGGCTTAATATAGTACAAGAAAGGAAACCAAGGGTATTTTTGTCATTCCCTAAAGGATGGATGGTAGATAAATACTCAGTTTAACAATGTCAATGGTATAAGAAACCTAGACATTTATTTTCATGACAGAATACATATCCTAGAATATTATAAAAATTAGGAACAGAAAATAGTCTGGTTTTTGTGAAACTGCTCCGATCGGTACCGGACTGGACTAAAATTTTTCCTATCAGTATATTTAAATTTTTCTAGTCATACATGGCCTTGTGTGATGTCATGCATGGCATAAATGATAAGGCTTCTAGGCCAAGCTTGTTTCAAGAATGAATATTGACCATTGAATCAAATAGTAACTAAATCAATCTTGGCCATCCATTTTCACCCAAATTTATCTATAAATACCCCCTCATTCAGATTGGATTCAGTAGCTTTGGGAAACCATAGGCAAACTCATGCAAAATTTCCATTGAACCAAGAAAGAAGCACACAACTTGAAGCAAAAAGCAAGGTAACATCTCCCTTAATCTTAAGCTTTATTCTAGCAAGCTAATTCTTGATTTTAAGGGATTTTTGGGCCATATTTCCCTTTTGATGGCTGCTGGAAGTGCTATCCATATGTGGTTAGAATATGAGTTTGATGTTATGGATAGTTTAGATAAGCTTAAACAAGCTAGAATCAAGTGGCAGAAGCTTGGGAATTCCAGTATGCATGTAGTTAGAAGTTTATGTTCATGACTGGTACTGTACGTGTCACTACTCATATGTTGAAATTTTATGATTTTGATGTTTCCAATGAGTTTAAAATGGGAAATTGTGAGGGGATAAAGTAGGAGAACGAGTATTGGAAGTATTGGAATCAAAATGTGAATTTTTGGGAAACAAGGGTTTGCTTCGATCAAGAACAGCAGCTTATGATGTGATTTGATTTTGGAAATTCCAGATTTATATTTGGATTCTATATAAAAAATTATGTGGAAATGAACCATGAGAGTTTATTTTGGAAAGATGGAAGTATGAAACATAAAATAGAGAAAGAATGGAAGTTAGTGAAAGCCTATTCTTGGTTTTTGTGTTCAAGTTGAGTTGTAACTTGATATTACTTTGTAATTGCTATGTTTTGACATTTGTGAAGGAAGGAAATCATCTCAAGAAGACTTTAATAGGGATAGCTCAGAGGTAGCATGTCATATCCCCAATTTTCTGACCTGATGTACCTGTACAGTTTATCTGCAATGCGTATAAGATTCTTGGAATAAGCTGTATCATATTGCAAAAAGAAAGGGAAGGATTAATAACTAAGGAAAGAATAGGGACCAAAATGCAAATTGAAAAGTTTGAAGACAAAAAGTTGAAGTACAAATAAAAAGAAGGACCTAAATGCAATTAATGAAAAGTTCAGGGACTAAAGTGCAATTATTCAAAAGTTAAGAGACCTAAATGTAAATATGGAAAAATTGGGCAAAAACAGGCCAAAAATGCCCAGAATCAGATCAGACCCAAATTTTACTAGTAGATAGACAAAAATATTCTGGTCAGTTTAACGCAATACAGAAGTTTGATTTGAGGTCCCGATTAATTGATTTAAATTTCTGAAGTCGGAAGGAATTTTTACAGTATTTTTTAGATCTCATAATCAGATGAGACCTTATAGAAAATTCATATATTTAATATATGAATTTATAAAATTGAGAGAGTTAGAAAAGGAATCCTGTAGAAACCATATGGGATTTTACAGTGAAATAAAATACCCAATAAATAGGATCGGGGGACCTATAGTGTGAATTAGGCCATAATAGCAATACAGGCAATAAGCCCATAGTGAGGCCCAAATGGCGCTATCATGAGCCCATTAAGGTGACTGGACAGTTTATGTGGGCCAGAGACCAGAGTAGTCAATGAAAAGTGAAAAATTATGAAAATACCCCTAGATGCCCAAACTGTACTAGTAGTGGATGGAGATCATTTTGGTCACTCTAGACAGGTTAAAAATGTGTCATATAGTATAAATAGGATTATTTAGAGCCCATATACACCCTGAGGCAGTATAAAGAGGTGTGAAATGACGATTTTGCTCTTAGGGTCAGTACAGTACACGAAAGCACACCAAGGATATTTTGGTCATTTCCCAATTGATGGATGGCAGATAAATACTCAGTCTAACATTTTCAATGATATGAGAAGCCTATACATTAATTTCCATGATAGAATACATATCCTGGTATATTATAAAAAATTAGGAACATAACACAGTACGGTTGTTGTGAAACTGCACTGATCAGTACCGGATTGGACTGGAATTTCTCCAGAAGGTTCCTTGCATGGGAAGCACGCCACCTAACCCTCTTAGGTGTCCCATGAGCTGTCCCACATGATATAATAATTATTCTTTTTAGAAAAAGTAAAATCCAAGATTAAATGTGAGCCTTTAGATCAAATAGTAACCAAATCAATATTGGCCATCCATTTCAACCCAAATTTCTCTATAAATACCCCCTATTCAGATCACTTTGGCATGCATGATGAACCATAGGGAAACTCTTGCAAAATTTCCATTCAACCAAGAAAGAAGCAACCAAAGTGAAGTAACAAGCAAGGTAATCATCTCCCTTGATCTTGAGCTTTGTTCTAGCAAGTTAGGTCATGGTTTTAAAGGGGTTTACATGCTATATTTCCCTTATGGTTTCTGCTGGAAGTTCTTCTCATATATGGTTAAAATATGACTTTTATGTTATGGATAGTTTAGACAAGCTTAAACAAGCTAGAATCAAGTGGTATAAGCTTGGGAATTCAAGCATGTTTGGATTTAGGGTTTTGTGTTCTTGCTGGTACTGTATGTGGTACTGTTCATATTATGGAATTTCATGATTTTGATGCTTCCAATGAGTTTAAAATGGAAAATTGTGTGGGGATAAAGTAGGAGAACAAGTATTGGAAGCAAAATGTGAATTTTTGGAAAAAGGGACATCCATTTCGGTTTGGTACTGTAGCAATTGGTATGTTTTGATTTTGGAAATTATGATTTCATATTTGGATTATACATGAAAAATTATGTGGAAATGAACCATGAGAATTTATTTTGGAAAGGTGGAGGTAGGAAACATAAATTAGAGAAAGAAAGGGAGCTAGTGAAAACCTAGTCTTCGATTTGGTTTCAAGTTGAGTTGTGACTTGATATTATGTTGTAATGGCTAGGTTTTGAAATTTGTGAAGGAAGGAAAGCACTTCAAGAAGATCTTGACCAAGATAGCTAAGAGGTAGCAAGGATACCTAACTATAACTCATGTTTGTTTAATTGTTTTGCTTGCTTGTTGATTATGATGTTTGGTTGAACTTGAGCTTATGTCATCATGTTATGATGAAGTATGAATGATTGCAACTCCTTTCAAGTTATGTCATGACAATATGCATGTTAGAGTTTGCTTATGTACTCTTATAAAGTAGCTCCCATCACATGATAACATGTTAAGCATTCAATTGTTCATGCATGATATTATGGTTTGTGTAACTTGCTATTGGGATTTCTATGAAATCTCATTCCTTCCATATGCATAATCTTGTTATAGGTGCTGGAACTTCACATGGAAAAAGGGTAAACATAGATGAATGAGTTTATATAATAAGTCACATGAGTTACTTGACCTTATGGAAGCATATGATAGAATGTATGGTTGAATGGTGTATGGTTCTATAATTCTGTTTTGAGACCATGGTTATGTGACGACGTTTATGATGCCCAAATCAACGTGTTTTAGTCTAAAACTTGGTATGATTAAATTTAAGATACAGAGCTTTAAATGGAAACCAAGAACGCCTCATTTGGATAAGTATCCGAATTGTTCTGATTTTCCAAAGTTGGAAGTAAGATCTGGAATTAAGATAAAACGAGTGCTAAGAGGTAGTGATGTTCACGCAATGATTTCATATAACAAATGAATGAGTTTTTCTATGAAATCTTATGATCTTAAAGAGAACGTCTAGAGCTTCAAATCCATAGGTAACACAGCTCATTTGGATAAGTAACCAAAGAGAAATGAATTTTTGAAATTAAGCAAAGAAACTGGAACTTCCAGATTTTTACCAAATGAACAGTGATTTTTAACCATTAAACTGATTTCATTTGGACCAGAAAACCTCAGTTTCATATTTTTACCTCAAATATTTATGAAATATATTTCATTATAAATTTGAACCACATTATTTTGATTTTTCTACAATTAATTATGAATTTTCAAAATAGGGTACATGTTCTGGAATTACCAAATGAACAGTAAAAGTGAACAGTCCTGAGAGCAAATCTTTTGGAAATCGATGTTTTCAAAGCAAATGATCATGTGATTGGTTCCAATCACTTCTAATGGAGTATAATTGAGGTTAAAAGTAAGGATGTGACATAGCAAGAATACCTAACTATAGTTTCATGTATGCTTGATTGTATGATTGCTTGTTGATTATGATGTTTGGTTAAGCATGAGATTGTGTCATCATGTTGATGATGAAGTATGAATGATTGCAACTCCTTGCAAGTTATGTCATGACAATATTCATGTTAGAGTTTGCTTATGTACCATTATGAAGTAGCTCCCATCTCATGATAACATGTTAAGCATCCAATTAATCATGCATGATATTATAGTTTGTATGCCTTGCTATTGGGATTTTCATAAAATCTCATTCCTCCCATATGTATAACCATGTCATAGGTGCTAGAACTTCTCAAGGAAAAAGGGCAAGCATAGATGGATGAACTTGTGTAATAAGTCAAATGAGTTGCTTGACATTATGGAAGCACATGCTGGAATGTATATTGTATGTTCATGTGTTAGTGTTTTAAGGCAGTGACCTTTTGATGATATTTATAGTACCTTAATCAATGAGTTTAAACTTGAAATTTGACATAGTTATAGTTAAGATATATATATTTAAATTAACGCCAAGAATTCCTCAATCAGAGAAGTATTCGAATTATTATGATTTTTCTAAATTGGAATTAAAATCTGGAATAGAGATAAAGTAAGCAACTGGAGGAAGTAATGTTCCAATGTTAATTTCGTATAGTAAATGAACGAGTTTTTCCATAAAATGTTATGATACTAAAGAACACGTCTAGAGCTTTAAATCCATAGGTAACACGGTTCATTTGGACAAGTAACGAAAGAGAAATGATTTTTTGAAGTTAAGGCAAAGAAACTAGAACTTCTATATTTTACCAAATGAATAGTGTTTTTCAATGAATAAACTAATTTCATTTAGACAATGGAACCTCAATTTTATATTTTCCCTCAAGGTTCAATGAAATAGCTTTCATTAGAAATTGGAACCACCCTATTTTGATTTTTTGACATTTAATTATGAATTTTCAAAGTTGGGTACATGTTCTAGAATTACCAAATGAATAGTAGCATGAACAGTACCCGAGAGCAATTCCTTTGAAAATACATGTTTTTAAGGCAAAGGGCTATGTAATTGGTTCCAATAACTTTCAAATGAGTATAATTGAGGTTGAAAATAAGGACATGACAATGGGCTTGGGCCTCACTTGGCATCATCATGGGCCTATTTGTGACTTCATCTAAGCTCATTCAGTCATAACTTGCTTACCACTTAAGTTTCACAATTAGATATCGAGCGTTCACTAACTACTGTCAAAATTCACTAAAACGTGAATAACTTTTTCTACATAACTCCTTTTGGGGTTCTGTCAGTTTCCTAACCTCTTGCTTCATAGGACGCACTTTCTTATAACTTTTTATTTATATCTGATGTTCAGAAGGTCAGATAAAAATTTTAGATAACTTTCAGACTATCAAATAAATATTAGCTATCTAAAACTCTAATAAAATTTCTGTATCATGCTAGATTAACCAACATAACTTTCTCTATCTATTGATGAATTTTTGGGACTGAAAAACTTTTGGGCAGCTCTAAGCCTTTCTTGTCTCAACTTTCTATAATTACAATTTTGCCCTTAGAAACTTTTGAAAATTACACTTTAGTCCCTAAGCTTTTCATAATTACACTTAATGGTCCACAACTTGTATCTAATTTCACTTTTTTGGCCTTGGGACTTTGGATTTTTCAGTTTAGTCCCTTTCTTTCTTCAAAATGACCATTATACTTTTAGGGACTTTCATTATTTACAATCTAGTCCTTAAACTTTCATTATTTCCAGTTTAGTTCCTAAATATCATTTGTATACTTTTGAGACTTCTGCTCAATAGGGCCTAGTAGCCTACCTCTTTTAGGCTACATACTGGGCTTCTAGGCCAATAAATTAGGATATGACACCATATGGAAGATTATATAAAAAATAAGAGTTTTATCATATGTTGGATTATAATAAAATAATGTAAGAATTAAGTTAACGATGATCAAAGATAATTAAGCAATAAAGTAACCAATAAGATTCAAGATTAAGGAGTTATAATAATTTGTTGAAGGAGGGATATTTCTGTCCCAAAGTGCCAAAGTTTTGGCTATAAATATCCCTCCCATAAGCTCAAAACTATGGCCTCTTGACCTTGTGGAAACTATGGCCAAATGGAAACTCAAACCAAGACAAAAGGCAATTTAAGGAACTTAGAGATCCAGGTAGTTAAAGCATAAAGTATGTAATCCTTCCTAGTTTATTTGTATGAGTTTTGGAAGAATAAAGCCTAGGCTTTAATGAAATAAAAGTGAGATATTCTCTTGTTAATGGTGTTGTCCAAATTTGGATAGAAATGAAGAAAAGAAAAGCCAGATAGAATCAAGTAGAAGACACTTAGATAAGCTAGTTTGATGATTGGTTATTAAATTAGGCTGATATTCTTGACTTTCTATCATGAACCCTTTTACCTTTTGGCCTACACTGTTTTGGATAGAGGAGATAGAATTTCAATGTTCTAATACTTCCATTGAATTTATATGATGTTTGTGTAAGGATTGGATAGGTTTTGAACCTTGGGAGAATTAGAATTGAAAGTTGTAATTTTTGGAAGTCTTCTCTATTACTGTTCACATGCATAAACAATTATTAGAATTTAATAATTTTGATGGTTCCAATGGTTTTAAAATGAAAAATTGTGTGGGTAAAGTAGAGAAATAAGTATTAGAAGCATTGTAATCAAAATCAAAATTTTTGAAAGAAAAAATAGGCTTTTTAGTTCTATCAAAAGTAGTGTGTAACTTCTAGAATTTGGGAATTATGAGTTCATAAATGGATTCAAAATGCCAAATTTTATATGGTAAAGTAAATACATCAATTGGTTCAAAGACCAAGCTAAGTAATAAAGATTAAGGAAAGAAGTAAATCAAATACAATGTTTAAGGAAGTTAGATTGTAATGAATGATAACGCAATGTTAGGTTTTGGTTGATGTGCTCAAATAGGGCAGCCACACATCAAGGAGAGTAGGAAGCAAGAGGTAAAGAGAAAGGATAAGGAAACAGAGCTATCCCAAGGTAGTGAACTTACCTACTTGTATGCTTATGTTGCTTGGATGTTTTATGTGATGTTTACTTACTTTGATTATGTGAAGAATGTATGATTAAGTGATGCTCTATTTCTTTTTATGCTATTGCCATATGTTATGACTAAGGGACATGGAAGCATATAAGTTATCATTATGTAAGCATGATCATTAAGTGCACAAATAGTAACATCAAGCATATAGTTGCATACATTGTATGGTTTTCATTTTCTACTGAGATTTCCCCTAAAATGTCACCCCTCCATGTCACCCTAACACCACAGGTTCTTTAAAGGTGGAAGAAGTTGAAGATTCAAGAAGACGAGTAAGGGAACTAGATGGCATGAGTGATTGTAATTTATGTGGTGTCATGATTTATGTGATGAATACTTACAAGCAGTACAGTAATTGCTATAATTAAAAATAGTAAATGATCAAAAAAATGTATGATATTTTAGCAATACTTAGTTACCATTTCAAGATGTATTTTGACACCAAGAAAGCCTTATTTCAATGTCTATACAAACAGAGTGAATTTTTTAAAGGTAGGGACCAAAAATTGTTTTCAGAAACTTTTGACCAAATGAACGATGATGTTTGATGCCAATAATGTACTGATTGGCTAAGAATTTGGTCACGAAAAATAGTTTTCCCTTAACACTAATTATGTTATCTTCGCATAGCCTTTTGAACCACTTCATATTATTTTTCTAGAATTAATTATGATTGTTTGAAGTTTATCGCTTAATCTGGAAATACCACATGAACAGTAACCATAAGTTGGAAATTTCTAGATTTTGAATTTGAACTTCAATGATTTATAAGTCATTCTAAATACTACATAATGGTCCTTGAGACATATAAAAGTAAGGTGTTACATAAGTTATTATTGTGGAAGCATGATCATTAAGTGCACACATTTAAAATTAAGCATATAGTTGCATACATTGTATGGTATCTATTTGCTACTAAGATTTTCCTAGAAATCTTATCCCTTCCATGTCATCTTTACACTAGCAAGTCTTTTTAAGATGATGGAGAATATGAAGATGCATGAAGAAAGTTAAGAATTAGTTAGCATGATTGAAATGTAAATTATATGTATGGTTGCTGGAATTTATGGTTATGAACAGTATCTAGTGATAAGGTAGAGACATTTGAGTTGTAATGAAAAATAGTAGATAACAAAATTAATGTACTATATTTTAGCAGCACTTAGTTAATATGTCCAGCTTCATTTTGACACCAATAATGCCTTATTTGAATGTTAGTACGAAGAGAATGAACATAAAGAATCAGCAATTTAAGTTGGACGATAAGTATGATGCCAATTTTCAATAGCTTAAACAAAAGCTAACTTCTACTCCCATACTGACCATTCTAGATCTAACTCAAACCTATGTGGTCTATACATATACTAGTAAATAGGGGTTAGGATGTGTATTGATGCATTAAGGTTGAGCAGTAGCCTACGACTCTCAATAGCTAAAACCACATGAAGAAAACTATCTTACTCATGATCTGGAGCTAGCAACAGTAGTGTATGCTCTTAAGATATGTAGACATTATTTGTAGGGAGTGACCATAGAGTAGTTTTGTGATCACAAGAGCCTGAGTACTTGCAAGACTATAAATAGTTGAATATGTGATAGCGCAAATGGTGGATAGATTTATTGAAGGACTATGATTTTCAAATCAAGTATTATATATTGAAAGCTAATGTCATGGCTGACACCTTAGGTAGAAAGATGATCACATAGCTTAAGCTAGTAGAACATGTCAGGGATTATAGTCCATTTTATTAGATGTAGGTACTAGGGGATTTATTTGGAGGAACGTAGCACAAAGAATTGATTGATGATGAAATAAAGGAAGCCCAAAAGTATGATAAGCTGGCAGAACTTTTTAACAAGAAGCTTCGAAGAAGAGAGACTAAGAATTTTGAAATCTCCAAGGATGGATTGTTATAGTTTAGGGGAAAACCGTATATTTTTAATGCAGTAGGATTAAGGGAAAGAATCTTAGAAAAAGCTCATAAAAGCAAGAATACAATGCATCCAAGAATGACCAAGATATCTCACTATGTCGTGACCAGTATGTCAAGATGCCTGACATGTCAAAAGGTAAAGGGCGAACACCAAAACCTAGTAGAAAAGCTATAACCTTTTAATATCCTTGAGTAAAAATGGGATAATATTGCTATGGGCTTTGTCGAATGACTACCCATGAATTTGGCTAAGCATTACACCATGTGGGTAATGATTGATCTATTGATGAAGTCAACCATTTCTTGGCAATCAATTTAAGGGATTCCCTAGAAAAGTTGGTGAAGATTTATATAAAGGAGATCATTAGGCTACATGGTGTCCAGAATAGTATTGTTTCTAATATAGACCCTAGGTTTAAATCAAATTTCTTGAGGGCTCTGTATGATAAAATGAACATTACTCTCATATTCAGTACAACCTACTACTGACAGACTGATGGATAGTTAAAAAGGATGATCCAGACACTAGAAGAGATGCTTAGAGCTTTTGTCTTGGATTTCAAATGAAGTTGGGATATCCATATACCACATAAAATTTGTTTACAATAACAACTATTAGTCTAGTATTCCGGTGGCCCTATTTGAAGTACTTGAAGCATAGATCGAATTGATCAAGAAGAGACTATTGACAGCTTAAAGCAAATAGAAAAATTATGCTACTATTAGAAGGAAGCGGTTGGACTTTGAAAAAGGCAAACACGTGTTCCTCAAATTTACTCCAACTACAGGAGTCAGTTGGTTTATTAAAGTGAAGAAACTACATCCAAGATACATAAGACCATTTCATATCCTTAATAAACTAGAATATGTGTCCTATAAATTAGTTCTTGCCTAAATCTCAATCAGATTCACTATGCCTTCCATGTTTTCCAGCTAAAGAAGTACATCCTAGAGCCTTCACATATGATCAACCAAGATAATATTGTGCTAAAAGACAGCCTATCATACGAGGTTAGACCAGTACAAATTGTTGATCGACAGGTAAAGAAGCTTATAAACAAGTAAATTATACTGGTCATGGTGGTCTGGAAGGGATTAACAAAGAAAGAAGCTACCTGGAAAGCTGAGGAGAGGATAAATGAAAAGTATTCAGAGTTATTCTCTTAAGGTATGTTTTATATTTTGAGGATAAAATTTATTTTGAGGGGGAAAGAAATGTCATATCCCTACATTTACTATCTAGGGTAAAGGAAGTCTAGTAAAGGAAAATATTAGAGTATGGTTCGAGGAAAGACTAAACTATAAAAAAAGAAAGTCCTTTAGGATCTAACTATGAGGTTTAAAGGGACTAAAGTGAGAATGAAAATGTTCAAAGGGTAAAAGTAAATGTTGACATAAATTAAGGGACTCAAGTGAATTATGAAAAATAAAGGGACAAGAATGTCACTTCTTAAATGTTTAAGGTGAATAGTGAAATATTCTGGAAACACCCTAAATTGAAGTCACAGAATGATATAGGTGATTTTTCTGATCTATTTGGTGGGAATAAGAATTTTGATTTGTGGCCCCGATTAATTGATATAAATTAATAAAATAATTAAATATATAGTAAAATTTGTTGGCTAATGATAGATCGGATATCTAACAAAAAGTATAAACCTGGACAGGAAGTCCAGAAGGTACAACAATAGGGCCATTGGCCAAGAAATACCCTGGTAAAATATGAAATGATGAAAGTTCCCATAGTGTTATGAAAAATAAATAAAAGTGAATGGATAACATTTTGATCATATAACCTTTGACAAGAAGTCAAAGAGGGTTACAGGAATAGGGGACTTAGGCAAGGAAATACCCTGAAGGGTATAAAAAGACAAAAATACCCCTAGATTTATTAAAGTGAATAAAAATAAACTAATAGCATTTTAGTATTGTTTTTTCAAGTGTAAGAAATAAAATTTTTACCCAGTCTAAGAATGTTAAAGGTAGAAAACATCCAGACACTTAATCTAATGTCAGAAAACAAATTATGGAACCTCATAAAAATTAGATTAAAAAATAGTCTAGGTTTTGGAAAATCTGACTGGGGCAATACTAGATTGGACAAGTTTTTTCAAGAAACCTCTTCTCCCATAGAATGGCACTACCTAGCCTCCATGATGTCATCAAGATGATGTTAGGGGAGGGAGTTGATGATGTAAGCAAGCTAGGTGGTTAAATCTTGGCCATCCATTATAAGATTAGACCTTGGCCATTGACCTGATCTTGACTTTGCCTATAAATACCCCCAAATACCTCTTGGTCAGTACTCTTGGTATAGTAAGGAAAATCTTACAAAATTTAAACTTAACCCTAAAATCAAGTTTCCAATCTTCCAATCTTCAAGCAAACTAAGGTAAATTCTTCCTCAAAGCGTTGAATTATGTAGTTAGAAGATTTCTCTTTGATTTAAGTGGTTGAAATATTATTCCAACTTAGGGGGCAGGGGTACTAGACAAAATTCATTGTTGTAAGGGGAGGATGAATTTTAAGTTATAGATAGCTTAAACAAGTTGAAACAAGTTAGGATTAAGTAGTTTAAGCTTATGGAATCAAGATATTTTTAGAATTCTATATTTTTCATGTTTGCTGTCATTGTATATAACTATAGGAAGGAAGTTGAATAGGTGATTTTGATGCTTGTAATGGATTTAAAATGGAAAATTATATGGGGTTAAGTAGAGAAACAAGCATGGAAGCATTAAAATCAAAATATGGAATTTTTATAATTTTGGAGTAGGCTCACGATTATGTCCAATTTCATATTTTTCCCTCATATAGAAATGAAAGAGACTCAACTAAGAATTTGAACCACCTCATTTTAATTTTTTTAGAATTAATTACGAATTTTTAAAATTGAGTAATAAATCTAGAAATTACCATGTGAACAGTAGCTGAGACATATTTTTGAAAATTCATTATTCTCACTTTAAGAGGTTTTTAAGTGGTTCAAATAGCTTCTAAAAACACATATATGTATAGCAAAATAAGGATGTTACACAACACTATGGCAGAAATCTCAAAGTAGCCGAGAAGCCTTAACAATTTCCAAGCAAGGAAATAAAAAAATCTTCATACAATACCACTTAAATCAACCACTAATCCATGTTTTGAACCTAGGTTTAAAATCAAAATCATATCTTTCATACCCTTATACTTTTTAGGTAGCAAGCAATCATAGGAGAATCTTTATTTTCCAACTACATAAACCATAATTTAACTTTGAAAAACATTAATTAAGAGGGTAGAGACATAAACTAACATTTAATCCAAGCTTGAAGACCAAAGTAGCTAGCTCTTCCTCCTCTTGGAAAATTAAGAATCAAAATGTCAAGAGTTTCCCCCTCTAATGCTTAAATGCTCTTGTATGTGGAGGGACGAATTATATTTATATGCCATGAATTAATTGTTTGCCCTCCAAGTTCACGCTAATTATAATGCTTACTTGTCAATTGTAACACCTTACTTTCATACGTTTTAGGGACCATCCAGTAGCATTTAGACCACTTATATGACTTTTAAAGTCCATTAGCTAAACTTGGAATTTTACTCTTCATAAGTTATTGTTCATATGGTATATCCAAATTCGGTGATGAACTTCAAAAAATCATAATTAATTCTAGAAAAATCAAAATGAAGCTGTACAAAAAAACTACATGAAGCTAACATCTTAAACTTTAAAGAAAAAATACTTTCTCATACCAATTGACTAGTCAACTGGGTCAACTCTGACATGAACTTTTACTATTCATTTGGTCAAATTTTTTGGAAATAGATCCTGGTCCCTCACTTTAAAAAATTCGTTCTCTTTATACAAACATCGAAATAAGGTATTCTTAGCATCAAAATGAACTTTGGCATGTTAACTAAGTGTCTATAAAATTTCAAACAGTTATTCTGTCCTTTACTATTTTTCATTACATAATAAACATTATTACTCAAACTTATTACTACATGCAACAATTCATACATTCATACTATCTAATCCCTAACTTCTCTTCATGCTTCCTCATTTTATTTTATCATACATGAACCTACTGGGATTGGGATTATATGGAAGGAGTGAGATTTCTGGGGAAATCTCAGTAGAAAATGGTACTAAATAATGTATGCATCAATATAGATACTTGTTATTGCTTGTGAAAGTATGAACATTGTATAATGTGTATGCTTCCATGTAACATATGAAATACAATTGACCAAAGTAATCATAGAAACATAGCTTCAATCATATACACATATACAACACAATTCAACATAGTCATAGCACAACCAAGCATAACATTCAATCATACAAATTTAGGATAGTTTACTGCCTTATTGCTTTTCTTTTTTTATTCCTTTCCTTGTCCTCTTTCCTTGATAAGTGGCTTCCTTCTTGAGTTCACAAATAAAGTCTAAACATCATATATTCATTTATTCATTATAATCCATCTCAGCTGGCATATAAGGACATTGAACTTAATCAATTAACCCCTATCTTTCTTAATTTGTAGTTAATTGTCTTGTCCTTTGAATTAATTTGTGCCTTAACTTTACCCTATACAATTTCACCTTTTAAATCCATTTATGAGTTTAAAATCATGAAATGCCAATTATTGTTCATGTGTGTGAATAGTAATATAGGAGACTTTGCTAATTACAACTTCTAATTCTAATGCTTCCAAGGTTACGAACCTATTCAATCCTACGCAAAATCATCACATAAATTTAATGGAAGCATTAGAATTTTGAAATTCAAGCTCCTCCTTATAGTTCTTCCCTTGGCTAAAAGCCTCAACAATGAATAAAGTCAAGAACACAATTTAATTCTCTACATAGTTCTAACTTTAACTTATTCTTTTTCCTTTCATCTAGGGTTTTTGGACATCATATATAGCCTAGAGAAATCTTATTTTCTTCCATAAAAAGTCTAAGTTTAAGCTCTAAAATTAAAGAAAAATAAGCTAGGATAGATTGATTGCCTTAATCCCTAGATAAGTTGAACTTTGGTACCTTGAATTTCTCTTTTCTTGGCTTGACTTTTTACATGGGCAGCACCTCCCCAAGGCTTCCTTATACCACGGATTTTGGCAGCTTAGGGTGGGTTATTTATAGACTTCAAGGCATCAAAATGAATAGTCAATATCACTTTGTGCATTATTTGATCTAATGGCTCATATTCACTCTTTCATCAAGCTTGCCCTATAAGCCAAAGGGTGACATCATCCATGACTTCATCAAGGCACACCTCATTAAGCCATGTGACACAATTATAAGGGAAGAAGAGTCTATAAAAAATTAAGTCTAATCTGGTACTAGCTCAATCAAATTTTTCAAAAACCAGACTATTTTTTTAATCTGATTTTTCTGAGATTCCACAATGTGTTTTATGATCTTAAATCTAGTATCCGGATTCTTCCTACTATGGACATTCTTGGACTGGGTCTAAATTAACTATGGATCCCTAGAAAATTACCAAAGTGCCCTTGGTTCTTCTTTATTCTAGGGAGTTATCGTCTTTTCAAACATTATCAAAGTATTCCCTGACATTGGTAAACTATTATGAGAACCCTCCTTGTCTGTTTGACCTTGGTCAAATGACCAAAATGCCCTCTATTCATCTCTTGTTCAATGGCATAACATAGTGGTATGACATAATAGCATTTTTATAATTTTATATTTTTCAGCATCTTTATTAGTACTGACCCATAAACATATATGAAAGTATTATTGGGCCTATGAGGCACCATTTTGGGCATTCTACTTGGTCCCCTACTTTCATGGGCTTAACACCCAATAAATTACCTCAAAAAGCATTTATCGAGTGTTTTAGTGTACTATAAATTCTATTCTAAATTCTACATAACTTCTTTTTTAGTTCTATTAGTTTCATAAATTCTATATTAATTATGGAAATTTCCTTCCAAATCTCATCTGATTAGGAAATCCATAAGGTCTTATAATAGTCTCTATACTTTAGAAATTAATATCAATTATCTGGGGCCTCATATTAAAATTCTAAAAAACATGTCTGGCTCAATTTCTATTCGGTCAAATTTAGGAATAAAATATTTTCATGTACTTATGGGGCTTTTAAGGCTCAACTTTCTATAATTACCATTTTGCCCCTAAACTTTGGAAAATTACACTTTATGCCCTCAACTTTTCATAATTAAGTTAACGGCCCAAAGCTCATGTTTACTTCCATTTTACATCATGGAACTTTTAGGGTTTTCACTTTAGTTCCTATTCTTTATACCTTTGTCTAATCATTATTTTTCTTTTCTATTTATCATCACAATCCCTTCCAACCTCTTTCCTCTATCACTAATATACAGATAGGGAAAAATTAAGATGTGACACATTATCTACAGAAGCTACACTATTTGATCCAAGGGTCTATAATACACCTTCCATCAAGCTTGCCCTAGAAGCCAAAGAGTGACATCATCCATGACATCAAATAGGGCTTTGTTTGGCATAGAAGTAGAGAAATACTGATAGGAAAAATTTTAGGCCAATTAGGTATTAATCCAATTAGTTTCACAAAAATCAGACTATTTTATGTTTCTAATTTTTATATATTTTAGAATATGTATTATGTCATAAAAACTAGTGTTTAGATTTTTCTTACTATTTACATTGTTAAACTGAGTATTTATCTGCTTACCATCCCTTAAAAAATGACTGAAATGCCCTTGGTTCACTATCTTACACTAATTAACCCTAACGGTATAATTGTCATTTCACACCTATTTACACCTTATCAGGGAATATATTGACTCTGATTAATCATTCATGTACCTACCCTAGCATTTTAGCCTTGTCAAAATGACCAAAATTCCCTCTATTCATCTCTTGTTTAATATTACAACAAAGGGCATTTTCATAATTTTGTACCTTTTTAGGTTTCTCTGGACACTAACTGGCCCACAGGATTGGTCAAACATCTTAATAGGCATATGGGATGCTAACTTGAGCCTTTACATGAGTCCAATACTTTTAAGGCTCAATTCCCAAGAAACTTCATCCAAAATTATTTATCGAGTATATTATTCTACTTTAAATTTCATTAAAATTTCTACAGAACTCATTTTTAGCTCTGTCAGTTTTGTAAATTTCTATATTAATTATGGAAATTTACTATCACATTTCATCTTATTAGGAAATTTGAAAGGTCCTATATTAATCTCTGGACTTTAGAAATTAATATTAATTATCTGGGGTCTCAAATTAAATTCTAAAAAATATGCTTAGCTCAATTTCTATTATCTATTTAATGGTAAAATTTGGGACTGCAATATTTACGGGCAGTTCTGGGCCTTTTCTGGCACAACTTCCTCATAATTATGATTTTGCCCTTGAACTATTGACAAATTACATTTAAGTCCTTCAAACTTTTTATAATTACACACTTATTGGCCCAACATTTATTTCTACATTTTATTTTGGCCCTATAAGTTTACTAAATGTCACTCAAGTCCTTGAACTTTCCATTATTTATAATTTAATCCCTTTCCTTCCTTTAATTGTAACATTTTCTTTAGAGAATCTCATATACATTACATACAAACTGTACATACATACCAGATAATAAAATTGGGTATATGACAATTCTCTCCCCTTAAAATAAATTTCATCCTTGAAATTTATAATATATATACATGCTAAGGAAATAACTCAGGATATATCCCATTAATTCTTTCCTCTGCTTCTCATGTAGCTTCATTCTCAGTTAATGCTTTCTATACCACTTTGACTAAAGAAAATTGTTTATTTTGTAGATGCTTAACCTTTTGATCAATAATTCATACTGGTCTAAATTCATATGTTAGGTCATCCCACAATGCTTTATCATCTTGTTCAATCACATGTGATGAGATTAGAACATACTTCTTTAACTAGGAAACATGAAATACATTATTTTCTATACTTTGCTATATAATTATGATGTAACTTCTTTACTTTGATTGATTGTCTAACTCCCATAAAGAAGAGGGACTAAAGTGAAAACCCTAAAAGTTCCATGGTGAAAAATGGCTTGGGCCCATTAACTGTAATTATAAAAAGTTGAGGGCCTAAAGTATAATTTTTAAAAGTTTAGGGGTAGAATGGTAATTATGGAAAGTTGACCTAGAAAAGGCTCAAAATTTCACAAAAATGTTTTGGCCCCAAATTTTATCATAAAATAGAAAAAATTATTGTAATCAGTTTAACACAACACCAAATTTTGATTTGATGTCCCAATAAATTGATATGAATTTATAAAGTTTTAAAAATTAGTACAATATCTTCTGAACCTCATAATTATATGAACTTTTATAGTAAATTCTTATAATTAATATAAGAATTTATAAAAGTGACAGAAGTGAAAAAGAATTCATGTAGAATTAATTAGAGAATTTAAGATAAAAAATGACACAGATAAAGGATTAAAAGAAACGATGTAATTTTTAAGAGGACTTATGAGTATCAGAAAATTATGAGACCTTGCATGTAGTTCATTTTATATTAGAATGAATTTATAAAAATGTCAAAACTAGTAAAAAAGGTGTTTAGATTTTATCTAAAAAAACTAGGGCAATTTAAGGATATTGATATAGGAAATTCTTTAGGATTTGTGTCAATTAGCCAATTAGACCAAATTTAGGTCCAATATGGTGTCCAGCAACAAGGCCCAATATTCCAAGAAAGTGTCTTTGAGCACAAGTTAGTTTTTAGATATTTTACAAATTTTTAAAATGGAAAAAGAAAAGAAAAATCTAAGAGAATGCAAGGTGGCATGTGAACTTTCCTTATGAGACCACAAATCCACCACATGGCACCAAGAGCATGAAGAAAGAATTATCCCATATGATACATTATATTAAAATGATGTAAGAATTAAGTTACTGATGATTAAGTTTAATTAATTAGGAAAGTAACCAATAGGAAGGAAAATTAGGGAATTATAATAATTAGAAACTTGAGGGGCATATGTAACATCCTAATTTTCTTATGTCTTAGGGACCAAATGGTAGCATCTGGAATCACTTTTAAGGTTGTTGAAATCAAATTATACAATCTAGAATTTTACTCTACCGAGTACTATTCACTGTATAAATTCCAGAGAAGTGACTTGACTTGAAAAAATCATAATTAAATCTTAGTGAAATGAAGTGGTTCAAATTACTACACAAACCTAAATTAATGATCTTTTAGGAAAAAAACTCATTGACCACGGCTTGACCCAGTCAACGCCCAAAGTTTACTGTTCATACGGCGTCCTTCCCCTGATTCTATCATTTTTTATCCCAACTTTAGAAAATTATATCTCCATGTGTAGACATCCAAATAAGATGTTCTATATATAAGTTCGAAGCTTGTTATGTCTACTATTTATTGATAAAATATCATATATTTATATAAACATTTACTATTTTTAATTATAAGTTAAAGGTCACTGTCTCACCATGGGTTACTATTCACAGTGACAATTTCCAGCAACTAATTATACATACACCAATCACATATCAATCATGCTAAATAATTATTAACTTATCTTCATGCATTTTTATCTCCTCTATCTTGAGAAGACCTGCTATAATTGGATTAATATGGAAGGGGTGAGATTTATGGGGAAATCTCAGTAGCAAACGGAAACCATATAATGTATGCAACTATATGCTTGATACTACTACTATATGTGTAATTAATGATCATGCTTGCATAATGATAATATACATGATTCCATGTTCCTTAATTATAACATATGGCCATAGCATAAAAAGAAAAACAGCATTACTTAATCATACATGCTTCACATCATCAAAGTAAGTAAACATCACATAAAATATCCAAGCAACATAAGCATACAAGTAGGTAAGTTTACTACCTGATGTGTAGCCTTTCCTCTAGCTCTTAGCCTTGGCTCTAACATTCCTTCTTTTCATAGGTCATAGCCTATTCATAGCATAATAATATCTTCACTATTATCCTATCCAGTATAGCTCTAATTAACTCACTTAACTTGAGGTAATACCCTTAATCTGACAATTTCCTAACTTTCTTTCTATCCATGGCTAACCTTATTAAGAGAGATATTCTCTACTCTAACTATTAAATTCACAAGAACAATCCTCTAATTTATTAGAGTAGGGACTAGAATAAATTACTTACCTTATTCTTAAGCTTGCCAAGTCCCTAAGCTCCTTGGATTGCTCCTAACTTCGTCAGAACTCCTCCTTTTTCCTTCCTTCCTTTCTCTTCATTTCTTTCTTTCTCTTTTTCTCTTTTTCTATCTTCTTTCTCTTGCTTTCTGTGGATGCCTTGAATGGAAGGGGGAGGGTCTATTTATAGGTAGAGGGAGGTGGAATGGATGGCTCAGATCAAATCATGATGAACGGCTCAGATCGTTTAGCTTTCTCAAGAAGCTTTACTTACATCATCATGATGACATCATCATCCTAGATGACTCATCATAGATGACATTATCCATAGACACCTCACATGCTTAGGTGGTGTAATGGTGGGACCCTTGGGATACCTCAGCAGCTGACTTAGCGTTTCCAGAGAATTCTAGAGTCTTATCCCATAATGATCAGCTGAGATCATGCCATGTGTCCTTAGCTTTTTTTTCTTTCCCTATACTCATGCCATGTGGTGCCTTGTGGGTCTTATGAGGACACCATTCATGCCATCTCATGGTTCTGGATGAGTCTAAAGCTTTATCTAATCACTTTCCCCAGTTCTATCTATAACCAGGTAACTTTACTTTATAGAAAAAGCACTAAACTATTATTTTAATGTACTTAAACTAACATAATCATTGGGCCACGTTTTTGGACCCTTGGAATGCTATATTGGCCTCTAATCAAGCTTAAGCACTCTGGTGGCTTGATTCCCAAGAAATATCACTTAGCAAATTACCAAAATACCCTTAGTTCCTCTTTATTTTCTTGAATAATTATAGGGGCATTATTATCTTTTCCTACTCTACCAGAGTATTTCCTGACCCTAGTCAATTATCCAAAAAACCTTCCTTGACTATCTTACCCTAGTCAAATAACCAAACTACCCTTCACTCATTCTTTAATTATTTTATAATATAAGGGCATTTTGGTCATTGAGCACATTTTCTGCGTATTTATGGGCACTGACCTCTTTAACTGATAAACTGATATCATAGGTCTGGGCCTCACTTGGTGTCGTATCCTTGTTTTCAACCTCAATTATACTTAGTTGGAAGTCACTTGAACCAATTACATAGCCTTTTGCCTTAGAAATATGGATTTTCAATAGATTGCTTCTCAGGTACTGTTCATGGTTACTGTTCATTTGGTAATCGAGAACATGTACCTAACTTTAAAAATTCATAATTAAATGTAGAAAAATTGAAATAGGGTGGTTCTAATTTCTAATGAAAACTAATTCATTTAACTTTGAGGAAAAAATAGAAAATTGAGGTTTCATTGTCCCAATGAAATCAATTTATTCGTTAAAAAATACTATTCATTTGGTAAAATATGGAAGTTCTAGTTTCTTTTCCTTAACTTCAAAAATTCATTTCTCTTACGTTACTTATCCAAATGAACCATGTTACCTATGAATTTAAAGCTCCAGACATGTTCCTTACGCTCATAAAATTTCATAGAGAAACTCTTCCATTTACCATATGAAATTAACGTCAGAACCTTACTGCCTCCAGTTACTCACTTTATCTCGATTCCAGATTTCAACTCCAACTTAGAAAAATCATAGTAAATCGAATTCTTAACCAATTAAGGCATTCTTGGTGTTCATTTAAAGCTTTGTATCTTAGTTATTATCATACCAAATTTCAAGTTCAAACATAACTCCATAAGCATACACCATACATCCTATCATATCCTTTCATAGTATCATGTAACTCATATAATTTATTATACAAGTTCAACCATCTATGCTTACCCTCTTTCCTTGAGAAGTTCTAGCACCAATGACATGGTTATGCATATGGAAAGAATGGGATTTCATGGAAATCTCAATGGCAAGACACACAAACTATAACATCATGCATGATTAATTGGATGCTTAACATGTTATCATGAGATGGGAGCTACTTCATAATGGTACATAAGCAAACTCTAACATGCATATTGTCATGACATAAGTTGCAAGGAGTTGCAATCATTCATACTTCATCATCAACATGATGACCCGATCTCATGCTCAACCAAATATCATAACTAACAAGAAAGCATACAATCAAGCAAACATTAAACTATAGTTAGATATTCTTGATACCTCTTGAGCTATCCTTGACAAATCCTTCTTGAGATGATTCCCTTGCCTCACAAATGTCAAAACCTAGCCATTACAAAGTAACATCAAGTTACAACTCAACTTGAAAACAATTCCAAGACTAGGTTTTAACTAACTTCCATTCTTTTTCTATTTTATGTTCCATAGTTCCATCTTTCTAAAATAAATTCTCATGGTTCATTTCTGTCACATCCCAATTTTTAGGCCTAGAAGCCGAGTATGTAGCCTAAAAAAGGTAGGCTACTAGGTCCTGTTGTACAGGGGTCCCAAAAGTTACAAATATGTTTAGGGACTAAACTATTAATAATGAGAGTTTAGGGACTAAATTGTAAATAGTAAAAGTCCCTGGGGGTATAATGGTCATTTTGAAAAAGGAGAGGGACCTAAACGTAAAGTGGAAAATATTAAAGGCCAAAAGTTAAGATTGAAACAAAAGTTGGGCTAAAAGTTATAATTTCTAAAAGTTAAGGGACTTAAATGTAATTAAGTAAAAAGTTTAAGGGAAAAATTGTAATTATAGAAAGATCTGCCAGGAAAGGGTTAGAACTACCCAAAAGTATTTCAGTCCCATATTCCATCAGTAAATAGAGGAAGATATGCTGGTTAATCTAGCATAATACAGAAATTTTACTAAGGATCCATGCAGCAGATATTTATCTGACAGTCTGAAAGTTATCTAAAATTTTATCAGATTTCATGGACTTCAGATATAAGTCAGGGAATTACAGGAAAGTGTGCCCAACATTTTCAGATCTCCTGGATCTAACAAAACCCTGGAAGAAGTTATGTATAAAAAGTTATTCACATAGTGAATTTTGATAGGAGTTTGACAACACTCTTAATCCGATAATAGAACTTATCGGTATGTAGCCTAGATAGAATGAGATTAGATGACCTCATTGTTGGAAAATGTGCCCTAGGGGCCAATCATTGTCTTATGAACATTATTGATTTATGAATTTATTAATTGTGTTATCATATTATTTGCATGTTTATTGTGATGACCATCCTTGGATAATTCATGATCTTATCCTAAATGTCCCTAGTCGGTCATCTATATAGGAGCAGAGATGAAATAAGACCAGTATGACTTTGAAGATGTATAGAGATATAAATCAAAGTCATAGGCACATGTAAGAGTACAAGGTGTTAGACTGACCCGCTATGAGAGAGCTGCGTGGGTTACGTCATAAGCTTCTCTCATATATAAACCATGTCACTATGCCCTTTGACCTGAGATCATCATGGATTCCTACATGACAAACGCTCAACTTTGACCTAGTCAAAAGTCACTTTTGACCGAGTGATCATAAAGACTATGTTCGGGCTTAGTGGTTTTTCATGCGGAGGAATGTGAATGGTCAAGATGGAATTTGTCCCTCACATTCGTAGAGAGATATTACTGGGTCTCTCGATGAGTGAGTCTGAGAAATGTATGGCCATACTGTAATATAAAGGTAGTTCCATTTCTATAGTCAGACTACTCAGGGATCGAGAAAGTAACGTACAGGAATTGGAGGATGACATTATCCATGCCTCATCCATGACCAAAATATCGCGTGACAGAAGGGACATGATATGGTTGTATAAAAGGTTACATCGTTTATCGATCCTCATATGATTTGGGTAGTCGTTATGTCTTGCTAGAGACCGCTTGTGACTTGTGGGCCAGTATAGCAAATGGCCCACTGCCAACTTCATATGGTCCTACAGGGTTGCACACAAAATAGCCCAACACGAGCTATGATGTCCAGATTCATTGAATCTAAGACGTGTCCATATTCAATGAATGATCCAAGGTTGATGTATATATTTATTTATATTTATATTCGTATATATATAAATTCGTATATATACATTATATATAAGGAATATATAGGATTTAATTTATAAGGATAAATTAAATCTCTATCATGTTTGAATTTGAAATTCAAATTGATAGGATATCTCATATAAGAGATATTTACAAGATTTAATTTATAAGGATAAATTAAATCTCTATCACGTTTGAATTTGAAATTCAAATTGATAGAATATCTCATATAAGAGATATTTACAAGATTTAATTTATAAGGAAAAATTAAATCCCTATCACATTTGAATTTGAAATTCAAATTGACATGATATCTCAAATTTGATTTATGAGAATAAATCAAATATAGTCCCGTCTTATCTTTATTTTAAATTAAATAAATAGGTGAATTAAATCTGTGGGACAGTTTTAATATACACATTATTTACTTAATTAGTTTCTTATCAAATCATACAATATATGATATTGTATTAATTTCAGAATTAATATAGATTAATTCCAAAATTAAATTCGATTGAGAAAAACGCAGAGCATCCTATATATCTGATTTTAGGAGCTACGTTTTTTAAAAAAAGACAACACATAACACGAAAGGCCAAAGGGAATCTGCAAAAGGTTTGTAGACAAGAAACTGCTAAAGTAGAGACAGAGAGGACAAATTGTTGAGAGAGCCTTGGAGGGACAGGAGACGATAGCACATCGTTCGTGGTTAGAACGCTGTTCATGTGGATACCAGTAGAGGAAGCTGACCTAGGGCGTCGACTTCTTGCGATTGGAAAGAGAGCACGAGCCACGGAGAGAAGCTGTGGACATCTTCTTGCGATCGGAAAGAGATCACCAGCCGCGGAGAGAAGCTGTGGAAGTCGCTGAGAAACACTAAGGGTAATGCTTCTTCCCACTTGACTTAAACACATACGGTAGATCCTGGCAAGGAATGGAAAAAAATTTTAATTAATTTCCGCTGCGTGTCTTCCAATTCCTTTCACTCATATATAGGCCTATGGTGATGCCAAGGAAGGCCAAAACCCAGGGTACCAGTTTATTAGTAGTAGGGGCCAGTGTCCAAAAAATGTGCAAAATTATGAAAATACCCTTAGATGATAGATTGTACCATAGATAGATAGAGGGCATTTTGGTCATTTGGGACAGTCTAAAAATGTGGGATATAGCCTAAGTATGATTAGTTAGAGTCAGTATACACTCTGAGGCAGTATAAAGAAGCGTGAAAAGACAATTTTACCCTTAGGATTAATATAGTATAAGAAAGGACATTAAGTGTATTTTTGTAATTTGATATAGGATGTTTCTTGGGAACTGAGCCACCAGAGTGCTTGGGCTTGGTTAGAGGCCCAATATGACATTCCTAGATATCCAAAAACGTGCCCCAAGAGTGATGTGGGTCTAAGTGACATTAAACTATTAATTTGGTACTTTTTCAATAAAGTAAAGTTACCGAGTCAAAGATAGAATTGAGAAAAGTGATCAGATAAGGCTTTAGACACATCCAAAACCATGAGGTGGCATAAAAGGTTTCCTCATCGGACCCACAAGGTGCTACATGTGATGAGTCTAGAAAAAGAAGAAAAAGCTAAGGACACGGGACACGATCTTAGCCGTTTATTCCAGGGAAAGACTCTGGAATTCTCTGAAAATGCTGAGTCAGCTAGTGAGGTATCCCAAGGACCCCACCATTGTGCTACCTAGCATGTGAGGTGTCCCATGGATGATGTCACTTTGATGAGTCATTGAGGATGATGATGTCATCGTGATGATGCAAGCAAGGCTTCTTGAGGAAGCTAGGCAATCTGAGCCATTCATAACGATTCAATCTAGACCATCCATTCCACCTCCACTCAACTATAAATACCCCCACCCCCTTCCATTCCACTCCACGACTAGCCAAGGGAAAAGCAACAAAGAAGAAGAGAAAGAGAGAAATAAAGAAATAAAGAGAAAGAAATGAAGGAGTTATAGTGGAGGTAGGAGCAGTCTAAGGAGCTTAGGGACTTGGGAGAGCTTAGGAATAAGGTAAGTAAGTTATTCTAGTCCCTGCTCTAATAAATTAGAGGATTGTTCTTATGAAGTTAATGGTTATAATAGAGAAATATCTCTCTTGATAAGGTTAGCCGTGGATATAAAGAAAGTTAGGGGATTGTCTGATTAAGGGCATTAACGCAAGTTAAGCATGAGCTAGGTAGAGCTATACTAGGTAGAATAATAATGGAGATATTATTATGCTATTTATAGGCTCTGACCTAGGAAAAGAAGGAACCTTAGAGTAAAGATTAAGGATTAAGGAAAGGCTACACGCCAGGTAGTAAACTTATCCTAAACTTGTATGCATTGAATGTTATACTTGATTATGCTATGCCTTTGTTGAATTGTGTTGCATATGTGCTTATGTATGAAGCTCTATTTCTATGATTACTTTGGCCAATTGTATTTCATATGTTACATGGAAGCATTCATATTATGCAATGTTAACATTTTCACAAGCAAGCACAAGTATTCAGATTAATGCATGCATTGTTTAGTACTGTTTGCTACTGAGATTTCCCTAAAAATCTCACTCCTTCCATATCAATCCAATTACAATAGGTCTTCTCAAGATAGAGGAGATAAAGATGCATGAAGAGAAGTTAACAATTGTTTAGCATGATTGATATGTGATTAATGTATGTATGTAATGTTAATTGCTAGAATTGGCCACTATGAACAGTAGCTCGTGGAGATGCTGTGACATTTGAGCTATAATTAAAAATAGTAAATGATTGAATAAATATATGATATTTTACCAGTAAATAGTAGACATACCAAGCTTCGATTTGATATATAGAACGTCTCATTTGGATGTCTACACATGGAGAATTGATGTCTACACATGGAGATGCTGGAATCAAGGGAAGGACGCTGGATGAACAGTAAAATTGGAACGTTGACTTGGTCAAGGCATGGTCAACCAGTTATTTGTCCCTGAAAGAGCATTAAGTTAGCTTCATTTAGTAATTTGAACCACTTCATTTTGATTTTTTCTAGAATTAGGTATGATTTTTTGAAGTCATGTCACTTATCTGGAATTTACACAGTGAATAGTACTCGGGAGAGTAAAATTCTAGATTGTATATATGACTTCAATGATCTCAAAAGTGGTTCCACATGCTACCATTTGTTCCCTAAGACAAAAAAATTAGGATGTTACAATTTCCACATAATTTTTCATGTAGAATCCAAATATGAAACCAAAATTTCCAAAATCACAACACCCCACAAGTTACTATACCAAACCAAAATGCACCCTTGATTTTTCAAAAAATCTCATTTTGATTCTAAAGCTTCTAATACTTGTTCTCCTACTTTATCCTGACCCAATTTTTCATTTTAAACTTATTGGAAGCATCAAAACCATGAAATTCATATTCTAGCTTGTTTAAGCTTGTCAAAACTATTCATAACATAAAACTAATATT
This sequence comes from Leucaena leucocephala, assembly GCA_037074615.1. NCBI lineage: Eukaryota > Viridiplantae > Streptophyta > Magnoliopsida > Fabales > Fabaceae > Leucaena > Leucaena leucocephala. The sequence continues at coordinate 7,702,737 of CM073527.1, forward strand.
CTTATCACATGTGGACAACACTTCCAGCAGTATCCACAAGGGAAATAAGTCACAAAAACCCCTTAAAACCAAGGGCTAACTTGCTAGATTAAAGTCCAAGATTAAGGGAGCTAGTTATATGCTTCTTTCTTGCTTTAAATGAAATTTGGCTAGAGGTTCCCTAAGGTACCATGCATGCTGAATCCAATCTGGTTTGGGGGTATTTATAGAAAATCTTGGGTGGAAATGAATGGCCAAGATTATTTTGGTTACTATTTGATCTAATGGTCTATTTCATTCTTGAACCAAGCTTGCCCTAGAAGCCTTGAGTTTGACGCCATTTGGGCCTTGGTATTGGTCCATTACCTTTATGGCACAAATCCCAAGAAATTTCTTCTGACCCTATTTATCGGGAATTTTATTTTACTGTAAATTCCCATAAGAATTCTATAGGATCCTTTTCTGACTCTATCAATTTTATAAATTATTATATTAAATATAGGAATTTACTATAAGGTTTCATATGATTATGAGGTTTGAAAAATACTATAATAATTCTTCTTGACTTCAAGAATTTATATCAATTAATCAGGATCTCAAATCAAATTCTATGTTGTGTTAAACTGATCAAAATAATTTTGTCTATCTGCTGGTAAAATTTAGGACTAATATGATTTCGGGTATTTTTGAGCCTTTTTGGGTTCAACTTTCTCATAATTACATTTAGGTCCCTAAACTTTTGGTTATTTGCATTTAGGTCCCTCCTGTTGTTTCTTCTTTGACTTTTGGCTTTCAACCTTTTCTAATTTTCGTTTAAGTCCATGAACTTTCCTTAGTCACTAATCCCTCTCTTTCCTTCCTCAATCTGATATAGTTTATTCCAAGAATCTCATGTCCATTACATATAAATTGTACACATACATCAGATAAGAGAATTGGGGATATGATACTTGGCATCATTCTAGGCCTCTCTACAATATCATTTGAGCTTATTCTATCCAAGTTTACTTACTGCTAAGTTTCATAATCGGACTGCGGGTGTTCTCAAGCTCCCGTCAAAATTCACTAATATAGGAATAACTTTTTCTATAGAACTCCTTTAGAGGTTTTGTCAGATCCATGACATCTGGCATCATAGGCCACACCTTTCTATAACTTTTCACTTATATCTGAGGTCCATAGGTTCTGATAAAAACTTTAGATAACTTTCAGACTATCAAATAAACATTAGCTATCTGGAACTTCAATAAAATTCCTTTATTATGCTAGATTAACTAGCAGAAGTTTCTCTATCTACTGATGAATTTTGAGATTGAAATACTTTCGGGCAGTTCTAAGCCTTTTTTGGCTAAACTTTCTATAATTATAATTTTGCCCTTGGAAACTTTTGGAAATTACACTTTAGTCCCTCAGCTTTTCATAATTATACTTAATGGCCCACAACTTGTATCTATTTTCATTTTGGCTTTAGGACTTTTAGACTTTTCAATTTAGTCTCTCTCTTTCTTCAAATTGGCCATTATACCCCCATGGACTTTCACTATTTACAATTTAGTCCCTGATCTTTCACTTTCTTGCAGTTTAGTCCCTGAACATCATATGTATACTCATGGTACTTTTGCTCAACAGGGCTTGGTAGCCTACCTCTTTCAGGCTACATACTAGGCTTCTATGTCTAAAAATCAGGATATGATAGCATAATGGTCCATCTAACCTTAAATTTTAATTATAAATACCCTTCCATTATCTTCAATTTATATTGCCATTAACCCCTGGGGAAACCTTGCAAAAGTAAATAGAAAAATCAAAATAAGGTCAAGGAGAATCCACCTAAGCAAGTACCTATCGTAAGAGTTCATTTATAGTTTATTTGTAAGTATTTTGGAAGGATAAAACCTAGGTTTTAATCCCTTAGAACCCTGGCTATAAAAAATTCAAAGTTAAAGGAGGAAGAAGAAAATTAAGTTAGAACTATGATATTATTGATAGATGAGATAGACTTAATGATTGGTTATTGAATTGAATTGTGTTATTGATTTTACCATTGAAGAGGCCATTCTGGTACCTACTGTATAGAACCAAGAAGAATGAATTTCAATGATATAATATTTCCATTAAATTTATATGATGAGTTTGTGTAGGATTATATAGGTTTGGAACCTTTGAAGCATTGGAATTGCAATAAGAATTTCTGAAGTCTTCCACATTACTGTTCATTAACATCAAGCATATAGTTGCATATTGTCATATCCCAATTTTTAGGCCAAGAAGCCTAATATGTAGCCTGAAAAAGGTAGGCTACTAGACCTTATTGTGCAAGAGTCCCATAAGTATATAAATGATGTCCAGGGACTAAACTGCAAGAAAGTGAAAATTCAGGGAAAATAGTGAAAGTCCCTGTGAGCATAAAGAAGTAAGAAGTAGTTCTTGGGAATTGAGCCATCAGAGTGCTTGGGCTTAGTTAGAAACCCAAGATGACATTTAAAGGCCCCAGAATGTAGGCCCAGTAGTTCTGGGAGTTTGAGAGGCATTAAAATAATATTTTAGTACTTTACCATAAAGTAAAGTTACCTGGTTAAGGATAGAATTGGAAAAAGTAATCAGATATGACTTTAGACCATGAGGTGGCATGAAAGGTGTCCTCATAGGACCCACAAGGTTCCACATGGCATGATTACAGGAAAAGAAGAAAAGTTAATGACACATGTCATGAGATTAGAAAAAGGAGAAAAAGTAAAAGGGACATGTGGCACAATCTTGGCCACTCATTCCAGGAAAAGACTCTGGAATTTTCTAGAAAGGTTGAGTCAGCTAGTGAGGTATCCCAAGGGCCCCACCATTGTGCCACATACCCCCTGAGGTGTCCCTTGAGTTGTCCTTGGATGATGTCATATTGGTGAGTCATTGAGGAGGATGATGTCATCATGATGACGCAGGTGAAGCTTCTTGAGGAAGCTAAACGATCTGAGCCATTCATCACGATTCAATCTAAGCTATTCATTCCACCTCCACTCACCTCCACTCACGGCCAAGAGCAAGAGAAAGAGGAGAAAGAAGAGAGAGAAAGAAAGGAGGAGTTTTGGTGGAGCTAGGAGCAGTCTAAGGAGCTTAGGGACTGGGCAGAGCTTAGGAATGAGGTAAGTAAGTTATTCTAGTCCCTGCTCTAATAAAGTGGAGGATTGCTCTCAATGGTTAGAATAGAGAAATAACTCTATTAATAAGGTTAGCTATAGAAAGAAAGAAAGCTAGGGGTATGTCAGATTAAGGATATTACCCCAAGTTAAGCATGAGTTAAGTAGAGCTATACTAGATAATAATAAATATATTATTATGCTATGTATAGGCTCTAACTTATGAAGATAAGGGACCTTAGAGGTAAGGCTAAAGGCTAGAAGAAAAGGCTACACGCCAGGTAGTAAACTTATTCTAAACTTGTACGTATTGAATGTTATGCTTGATGTGCTATGGCTTTGTTGAATTATGGTGTACATGTGCTTATGTATGAAGCTCTATTGCTATGATTACTTTATCCAATTGTATTTCATAGGTAACATGGAATCATGCACATTATGCAATGTTAACACTTTCATAAGCAAGCACAAGTATTTACATTAATGCATGCATTGTTTAGTACTGTTTACTACTGAGATTTCCCCAAAAATCTCATCCCCTTCTGTGTAATCCCAATCCAACAGGTATGTTAGAAGAGGATTGAAGAAGCATGAATAGAAGCTAGGGATTAGATAATACAAAGTTGGGACCAAAATGCTGGAATCAGGGAAAAATGTAGGATGAACAGTAAACTTCAGACGTTGACTGACATTGTCCTGGTCAAGGCGTGGTCAACTAGTTATTTTTCCCTGAAGGAGTATTAAGTTAACTTCGTGTATCAATTTGAACTACTTCATTTCGATTTTGCTATAATTAGTTATGCTTTTTTGAAGTTAGGTTACTCCTCTGGAATTTACATAGTGAACAGTACTCGCTATGAGTAAAATTTCAGGTTGAGTAATTTGACTTCAATAGCCTTAGAAGTGGTTCTAGATGCTATCGTTTGGTCCCTAAGACGTATGAAATGAAGAATGTTTCACATATGTATAATTTCCATTTGCTATCAAGATTTCCCCATAAATCTCATCCCATCATGTAATCCCTACCCCAGTAGGTATATGAATGATGAAAGAACATGAAGAAGCATGAAGAGGTGTTAGGGATTGGATAGCATAAATGTTATGTGATGAATATATGTATTGTTGTATGTAATAATGTTAAATGAACAGTTTGAGAAAAAATATTGATGATGTGATGAAAATAGTAAATGATGCAATAAATGTATAAAATTTTGTAGACACTTAGTTAGCATGTCAAGTTTCATTTTGACAACAAGTATGTCTTATTTCAATGTTTGAATAAATAGAACAAAGTTTTTAAAGGCAGGGACCAAAATCTATTTTTAGAATTTTTGACCAAATGAACAGTGAAGTTTGATGGTAGAACTATATTAGTTGACTGATCAGTTGGTCTGATTAATATTTTTCCCTTAAACAAAATTATGTTAGCTTGGAGTAACATTTTGAACCACTTCATTTCAAATTTTTTACAATTAATTATGATTTTTCGAAGTTCATCGTCGAATTTGGAATTGCCCAAATGAAGAGTACTTGTGAACTTAAAAATGTTTGATTTTGAGATTGAACTTCAATGGACTTGTAAGTGGTTCTAAATACAACCGAATGATCCTAAGACGTGAAAGTAAGGTGTTATAATTGACATTTGGATCACGACAAGAAAATGCTTGTTTATCAAGTTTACTCTCTGTGATTATGAGTCGTAACCAACGTCTATTTTTGTCACAACTAATATTCCTTGTTTTATGAAAATTTTTTCTCTATGTAAAATAGTCATGACCTTGTGTTCTTTTTGTCATGACTAAAAGTGATGCTCTGCTAAAAAATTCTTCTATTTCTTTCTGATTATTGCTTGGTCTTTTGAATTTACTATCATGGAATTAAATTGAATTTGAACATATACTTTTAAATATTGGAAAGCTTGATGAAGTGTGAGTTACTTTTTCATTGATTAACTACTAGAAATTGTGCATCATGAATGATTGGTCTCATGTATTTAGTTTAATATTCATGCAATCTAGTCATAGTGAGTTAGTGTGAGTAAGCCAGATAGACAAATTTTGAGCCTCCAACATATACTCTTTTATATTATGTGACACCATTTAGTTTGAAAACTTTGCATAACTTGTTTCAATCCTTGATTCAAAACTACTTCAGCTTCCTAGAATTGTGAATATGATAAGGGAATTTCTTTTAAAATCATTTTGACCAAACAGTAGTGACTCACACGGATTGTCATCTTCCGATTCACCAAAATAAAATAATTGCACCCTATTAATGTAGTGTAAGGCACAACCCTATCGTTCTTCTCAAGGAGCCCTTTTTATTGGAACCCTAGTAGATCGATGACAAAATCATTAAAAACCTCAATTAAGTCCAGAATATTAATATCCCTTAAACTCCTTTGATCAAAGCTAGTTCAAAAACCACTAGTGCGCTATTAAAAACCACTTAGTGTGTAATTAAATCAGATGATGAAAATTCCCTCAAATGATCATCGATTGATAACCATAGATTTCAAGCAATTGAACCAATTAGTAACAATCATTGATAAAAGCCCAATTATCCAGAAATCAAAATTGAAATATTCATATTAAAATCAACATTCAAATCATCCAAATTCAATTACAAGACATAATCTCAGAATAATCAATCAATATTCAATCCTTACTCATACAATGAAAACCCTAGATCTAGGAATTCCAAAACATGAAAAAGGTGATATCAAAACAAAATACTCCCCAATGTAGTGCAGTCCATGAGCTCAAGATATGTGATCCTTCACCAAGAGACTAAGGGTTTAGCTTCTCATGACTCCTGTTGTGCTGCAATCGCTGCTCAAATGTGATGCCATTAAGAAAGCATAAAAATGGTGATGGAAAGATTAATGATGGAAGATATATGGGTAGGTTGTGGAGAGTGTTGGGATAATGATTGAGTACTACTTCTTTGCCATATCAGGTATAAATCAGTCTTCTTTTAAAGACAAAATGACCTAATAAAAAATGTGCATCTTCACTAATTCCCTTCTTTAGTTATGACAAAATCTTATTTTTGGTCGCAACCTATGAATGCAAAAAAACTTCCCATAAGCAATGAGGTTGCGACCTGTGGATGCTTTGGTCGCTACTAAAGAGTATATAAGCTGTTTTCCTTGATTTGATTCTCTATCTTGTGATTTCTTTGCTGCTCAAATTAGTCCTTGGTTCTCCTCTAAAAATACATGTAATTCATAATCAAAGCTCACTGTAAAAGTCCAACCAGTTACTAAAGAATGACATATATTCAATTTGGAGGAGTTCATTTACCATTTTACCCTTAAATTAGCATATTGCCAAGCACAATTATGTATTACCAAAAAAGCACGATTGTAGGCATAAAATGAATGGTAAAGTTGTCTCAAAACCCTTAAAAATATCATAGAAACCATACACAATTTGTCTTATCAATTCCCCCACACTTGGACCTTAGTACTCTTGGACAAAGAAATGAAGTACACCTAGGCGAACTCTATTAAATCTGAGGTAACAACATAATCCATAATGACACCTTAAAACAATTACTATATCATCTTTTTAGGAATACAAAAGTGACAATATGAGTAATGCCAAATAATCAACTACTAAATGAAATCAACCTTAACTATATGAGCGCAATATATTCTCTCTAAGGATGTAAGTGTTTAGCTCTCTATATCCTCTCGTTGTTAGGGTTCTTTCAGTCTAATTCAAATTCAAAAACATCCTACCATATGGTTGTAATGGCTCTAAATCTCATCAACTATATAACACTTATGCAAAGAATAAAGAGATATTGTAAGGGTGCAATGATGGTGATAGGCCACGTGGAATAGACTATGAAGGATAAGAAGTACCTATCTATTTGATAATGAATATATAGCATGAATTCATGTCTTCTGAAATGTAGAGGTGATAATTGTGCTAATAGGAGTTGATAATAGTGTCATATCCTATTTTTTTCCTTATTTGTATAATACTAATAGTGGAAAGAGATTTGGAAAGAATTATGGTGAAGATCAAAAAAAATGATAAAGGTTAAATGAGTCTTGAAGAAAGAAAGGGACCTAAATGAAAATTACAAAAGGTTGAAGGTAAAAAGTTAAAGTATAAATAAGATTTGGGCCAAAAGTAGTAATTTCCAAAAGTTTAGGGACTTAAATGTAATTAAGAAAAAAGTCAGGGACCTAAATGTAATTATGGAAAGGTTCAGCCAAAAAAGGATTAGAACTGTCTAGAAGTATTTCAGTCCCACATTGCATTAGTAAATAGAGGAAGTCATGCTAGTTAATCTAGCATGATACATAAATTTTATTAGGGCTCTAAATAGTAGATATTTATCTGATAGTCTGAAAGTTATCTAAAATTTTATCATATTTCATGGACTTTAGATATAAGTAGGAGAATTACAGGAAAGTGTGCTCTATATTGTCAGATGTCATGGATCTGATAGAACCCTAGAAGGAGTTCTGTATAAAAAATTATTCCCATATAAGTGAATTTTAACGAGAGTTTGAGAACCCATGTGATCCGATTATGGGATTTAGCAGTATTTAAGACTAGATAGACTGAGATAAGATGACCTCATATATAGGCCCATAATGACGCCAAGGAGGGCCCAAAATCTAGGGTACTAGTTTATCAACAGAAGGGGCCAGTGTATAGAAAAAGTGCACAATTACGAAAAATGCCCCTAGATGCCCAGATTGTACTAGTGATGGATGGAGGGTATTTTGATAATCTAGAATAGGCTAAAAGCATGGGATATAGTATAAATATGATTAGTTAGAGCCAGTATATGCCTGACGTAGGGCAATAAGGGGTGAAATGACAATTATGCCCTTAGGGTTAATATAGTGCAAGAGAGGACACAAAGGGTATTTTGGTAATTTCCTATAAAATCCTAATTTTCTTATATCTTAGGTACCAAACAGTAGCATCTTGAACTACTTTTAAGGTCATTGCAGTCAAATTATACAATTTGGAATTTTACTCTCCTGAGTACTATTCACTAGGTAAATTCCAGAGGAGTGATTTGATTTCGAAAAATCATAACTTAATCTAGAAAAGTCAAAATAAAGTGGTTAAAATTGCTACACAAAGCTTACTTAATGCACTTTTATGAAAAAATAATTTGTTGACCACGCCTTGACCAAGTCAACATCGATCAACGTTCTAATTTTACTACTATCTAGCGTGCTTCCCCTGATTCCAGCATTTCTGGTCCCAACTTTGAAAAATCATATCTCCATGTCTAGACATCTAAATGACACATTCTATATATCAAATTGAATCTTGGTATGTCTAATATTTACTAGTAAAATATCATATATTTATTCAATCATTTACTATTTTTAATTATAGCTCAAATGTCACAACCTCTCCACGAGCTACTGTTCATAGTGACCAATTCTAGCAATCAACATTACATATATACAATAATCATGTATCAATCATACTAAATAATTCTTAACTTCTCTTCATGCATCTTCATCTCTTCCATCTCGAGAAGACCTACTATGATTAGATTGATATGGAAGGGGTGAGATTTCTAGGGAAATCTCAATAGCAAACGATACTAAAAAATGCATGCATTAATGTGAATACTTGTGCTTGCTTGTGAAAGTGTTAACATTGCATAATGTGCATGCTTCCATGTAACATATGAAATACAATTTGCCAAAGTAATCATAGGAACAAATCTTCATACATAAGCACATATGTAACACAATTTAACAAAGCCATAGCATAATCAAGTATAACATTCAATACATACAAGTTTAGGTAAGTTTACTACCTGGCGAGTAGCCTGTCCTCTAGCTCTTAACCTTTGCTCTAAGGTTCTTTCTTTTCCTAGGTCCGAGCCTATACATAGCATAATAATATGTTCATTATTATTCTTATCCAGTATAGCTTTACTTAACTCATGCATAACATGGGGTAATACCCTTAATCTGTCAATCCCCTAACTTTCTTTATATCCAAGACTAACCTTATCAAGAGAGATATTTCTCTATTCTCACTATTAAATTCATAAGAACAATTCTCTAATTTATTAGAGCAGGGACTAGAATAAATTACTTACCTTATTCCTAAGCTTGCCAAGTTCCTAAGCTCCTTGGATTGCTCCTAGCTCTACCAGAACTCCTTCTTTTTCCTTCCTTTCTTTCTCTTTCTCTTTTTCTCTCTTCTTTCTCTCCTTTTCTTCTTGCTATCCATGGAATAGAATGGAAAGGAGTGGGGGTATTTATAGTTGACTGGAGGTGGAATGGATGGCTCATATTGAATTGCAATGAATGGTTTAGATCGCTTAGCTTCCTCAACAAGCCTTGCCTGAGTAATCACGATGGCATCATCATCCTCCATATCAAAATGACATCATCCATGGGATACCCTAAATGCTAGGTGGCATAATGGTGGGGCCCTTGGGGCACTTCACCAGTTGACTCAGCGTTTCTAGAGAATTCCAGAGTCTTTTCCTAGAATGAACGACTGAGATTGTGCCACGTGTCCTTAGTTTTTTTATCCTTTTTCTAGACTTATGACATGTGGCACCTTGTGGGTCTATGAGGATACCTTTGATGCCACCTTATGGATCTAGATAAGTCTAAAGCCTTATCTGATCACTTTTCCCAGTTCAATCCTTTACCGGATAACTTTACTTTATTGAAAAAGTACTAACTAATATTTTAATGCCACTTGGACCCACATTCTTCTTGGTCCATGTTTTTGGATATCTAGGAATCTAGTATTAGGTTTCTAATCAAGCCTAATCACTCTAGTCGATCTATTCCTAAGAAATATCTTTTAGCAAATTACCAAAATGCCCCTAGGGACTTTTACTATTTATAATTTGGTCCCTAATTTGTTACTTTCTTGCAGTTTAGTCCCTGAACATCATATGTATACTTCTAGGACTTCTACTCAATAGGGCCTAGTAGTATACCTTTTTCAGGCTACATATTGGGCTTTTAGGCCTAAACCTTGGGATATGACATTTTTCAAGGGATGGATGGCAGATAAATATTCAGTATATCAATGTCAATGGTATGAGAAGCCTAGACATTGATTTTTAGGATAGAATACATATCCTGGTATATTATAAAAAATTAGGAATAGAAAATAATCCGGTTGTTGTGAAACTGCTCTGATCAATATCAGATTGGACTGGAATTTTTTCAGAAGTTTCCTTACATAAGAATTTTGCCACATACCCCCATGAGGTGTCCCTTGCGCTGTCCCTTAAGATTTCATAATTATTCTTTTTTAAAAAAGTTAAATCCAAGATTAAATGTGAGCCTTTAGACCAAATAGTGCACAAAGTAATCTTGGCCATTGATTTTCCATGAAATTTTCTATAAATACCCCCTCAAATATGGTTCAAAATTGTGGCCTCGTGAACCTTGGGGAAACTCTTGCAAAATGGAAACTGAAGCCAAGATAAAGAAGATTCAAGGTACCAAAGTTCAAGCAAGCTAGAGATTAAAGGTAAGCAATCTCTCCTAGCTTATTTTTCTTTGATTTGGGAGCTTGAACTTAGGGTTTTCATGGGGAAAGTTGAATTTTCTCTAAGGGGTTGTGCTGCCCAAAAACCTTAGATGAAAGGGGAAAGAAGAAATTAAAGTTAGAAGCATATGATTGAAGCTTAAACAAGCTAGTTAAGTGATTGGTTGTTGAATCAAGTTGATATTCTTGGCTTTGCCATAGATGAACCTGTTCGGTCTGCACTTTTCATGATGGAAGGAAATGGAATTTCAATTATTTAATGCTTCCATTAAATTTATATGATGATTTTGTGTAGGATTGGAAAGGTTTCAAACCTTAGAAGCATTGAAATTCTAAGATTGTAGTTTTTGAAATTCTTCCATGTTACTGTTCACTCGTATGAACAGTGATTGGAATTTCATGATTTTGATGTTTTCAATGGTTTTAAAATGAAAAATTGTGTGAGATAAAGTAGAGAAACAAGTATGGGAAGCATTATAATCAAAATAAGAATTTTTTAAAGAATTGTGTGCATGTGTTCGGTCCTATACAACAGGCCATGAAGGAGCTAAAATTTCATGATTCTAAGCTCATAAATGGATTCAAAAGATGAAATTGTGTAGGGTAAAGTCAAGACATCAATTGGTTCAAGAGCCAAGTTGATTAGTAAAGATTAGAGAAAGTATGATAAAAAAAGTGTAATAAGGTTAGTCTTGAACATGGTTAGAGTTTGAGTCATAATGAAGTATGTGATGAATATGAATGTGTTTAGGACCTTGAAACATCCAAGAAGATGTTGGGAAGTGATTGACATAAAGGCTTCATGGTTGGAAAGTTAGGGAACAAGTGCTAAAGATCAAGAGGAAAGCTTAAGTGTAAGGTAGCAAACTTACCTACTTGTATGCTTATATTGCTTGGATGTTTTATGTGACATTTACTTATCTTGATGATGTGAAGCATGTATGATTAAGTAATGCTTTGTTTCTTTTTATGCTATGGCCATATGTTATAATTAAGTAACATGGAAGCATTTATATTATCATTATGCAAGTATGATCATTAAGTGCACACATAGTAACATCAAGCATATAGTTGCATATATTGTATGGTTTCCATTTGCTACTGAGATTTCCCCAAAATTCTCACCCCTTCCATATCAATCCAATCATAGCAGGTCTTCTCGAGATGGAGGATATGAAGATGTATGAAGAAAGGTTAAGAATTATTTAGCATGATTGATATGTGATTAATGTATGTATGTAATGTTGATTGCTGGAATTGGCCACTAGGAACAGTAGCTCGTGGAGAGGCTGTGACCTTTGAGCTATAATTAAAAATAGTAAATGATTGAATAAATATATTATATTTTTCTATTAAATAGTAGATATACCAAGCTTCGATTTGATATATAGAACGTCTCATTTGGATATCTACACATGGAGATATGATTTTTCAAAGTTGGGACCATAAATGCTAGAATCAGGGGAAGACACTGGATGAATAGTAAAATTAGAATGTTGACCGATGTTGACATGGTCAAGGAATGGTCAACAAATTATTTTCCCCTAAAAGAGCATTAAGTTAGATTTGTGTAGCAATTTGAACCACTTCATTTAGAATTTTCTAGAATTAGTTATAATTTTTCAAAGTCAGGTCACTTCTCTGGAATTTGCATAGTGAACAGTATTCGCTAGAGTAAAGTTCCAGATTGTGTAATTTGACTTAAAAAACCTTAAAGGTGGTTCCAGATGCTACTGTTTGGTCCTTAAGACGTAAGAAAATATGGATGTTACAAATAGTGCCTCATTCATTATTCTTTTCTTTCTTCAATTTTTCTTGCACTATTTCCCCTTTTTTATTTGTGCAATATGTTTTTTCTCTCGTCTATTTTACACCTTGTATATAAAAGATGTAGTACAATTTCACAATAACAGTGATTTTCTAAAATGAATAAGAAGTTTATTTCAAAAAGATGTTCATGCATATATGACTTTCTGTGACGGAAAAAGAAAAGTGATGGGTTGAGAGGAGCTGATTATGGATATAATATGTGCTGGCTTATGTTTGAAGTAAAAGGGTTTATAAATGAATACCTCTATCATACTCAATAACATAAGTGTGCAAGTAATTTTTAATTCAGAGCTAAGACAAGTTCTAGAGGAAATAAACCAATTGAATAATCACTCAATATAGAAATTTAGGCCAAGAATCCTTCCAACTAAGGCTAAATTGCTCATAAGCTAAAGTGTCAAACAACATTCATTATGTACTAGGCATTAAAACACTTATTGCAATCGAAAACCCTATTAAATGATGAATTAAAAGTTTCAAAGTAATCACTCAGAATCATGAAAAAATCCCCAATTTAACAGTAAAAGCTTGAGTGTTTCAAATTCGATTTCCATTTTCAAAAATTTAAGTGTAACAATGGTTTCTATAAACTATTTATGCAAAAGGTTAGAAACAAGAGGGCAATGTGTAACATCCTTACTTTTATACGTCTTAGGGACCATTCAGTAGCATTTAGAACCACTTACAAGACCTTGGAAGTCCATTAGCCAAATCTGGAATTTTACTCTTTCTCGGGTTACTGTTCATATGGTATTCCAGATTACGTAACGAACTTTGAAAAATCATAATTAATTATAAAAAACTAGAAATGAAGTGGTTCAAAAAGATACATGAACATAACATATTGAAGTTTAAGGGAAAAATAATTTCTAGACCAAATGATTATCCAATTGATACAGTTTATTCGTTGAAGTTTACTGTTCATTTGGTCAAAAACTCTAGAAACAGATTCTAGTCCCTTACTTTGGAAAATCATTTCTATTGATATACACATCCAAATGAAACGTTCTACCTATGCACTTAAAGCTATGGATGTGTGCTACATGTTCATAAAATTTCATGAAATAATTCCTTCATTTGCTAGGTCAAACTGAAGCCACAACAAAACTGCTTCAGGACCTACGTTTTTACCATTTCAGTTTCTTTTCTTTCATTTCCAATAATTGTTTCAGCATGCACAGGCCATCAAATAAGCTTCTTAACATTCATATACATCATTTACATATGCCATAAGTATTACAATAGTTTCATTACATAAATGGACACCTTACATGGCATTTACATACATGGAAAATGCATATCATATGCTAGAATCTTAAATACTTCACTTTCCTTCTTCCATGCTTTAGCTCTTCTCCATGCATACCTTTTCTTCATGTTTGACCTAAATTGGTTGGTTATGGGAGAATGAGATTCTAGGGAATCTCAGTAGCAAACACTACCACTTAAATATGCAAGATGGATGCTAATGCATTGTATGTAATTTCATTAAACTTTCTTTGGTTAGTGACATGCTATCATGCTATATACTTTTACATAAAGTGCATGGCCATGGAAAACATGTTATTCACAATACATTGAACATCATTAATTATGTCACAACATCATTCAAATATCACATACATGTCAACACATAAGCATACCACATCAAGCACATAAAGAGATAAGTTCACTACCTTACACTTAAGCTTCCCTCTTGATCTTTAGCATTTGCTTCCTAGCTTTCCAACCAATAAACCTTTATGCCAATCACTTCCCAACATGTTCTTGGATGTTTCAAGGTCCTAAACACATTCATATTCATCACATAATTCATTAGGACTCATGAACTCCAACCATGTTCAAGATTAACTTTGTTACACTCCTTATTGTCATAACTTTCCCTAATATTCACTAATCCACTTGGCTCTTGAATCAATTGATGTCTTGACTTTACCCTACACAATTTCATCTTTTGAATCCATTTATGAGCTTAGAATCATGAAATTCCAGCTCCATCATGGCCTGCTGTACAGAACTGAACATAAGCATACAATTCTTTCAAAAATTCTCATTTTGATTCTAATGCTTCCCATACTTGTTTCTCCACTTTACCCCACACAACTTTTCATTTTAAAACCATTGGAACCATCAAAATCATGAAATTCCAATTACTGTTCATGCAAGTGAACAGTAACCGTAAGGAATCTCAAAGACTATAACCTTGAGATTTTAATGTTTCCAAGGTTTAAAACCTTTCCAATCCTACACAAAATCATCATATAAACTCAATGGAAGCATTAAATCATTGAAATTCAATTTCCTTCCCTCATGAACAGTGCAGACCGAACAGGGCACACCATGGCAAAGTCAAGAATATCAATTTGATTCAACAACCAATCACTTAACTAGCTTGTTTAAGCTTTAATCATATGGTTCTAACTTTAATTTCTTCTTTCCCCTTTCATCTAAGGTTTTTGGGCAGAACCTTCCCTTAGAGAAAACTCAACTTTTTCCCCATGAAAACCCTAAGTTCAAGCTCCCAAATCAAAGGAGAATAAGTTAGGAAAGATTGCTTACCTTTAATCTCTAGCTTGCTTGAACTTTGGAACCTTGAATCTTCTTTGTCTTGGCTTGAGTTTCCATTTTGCAAGAGTTTCCCCAAGGGTCCATGAAGCTACGGTTTGCTGCAGAATGAGGGGGTATTTATAGCCAAAATCCAAGAAAAATGAATGGCCAAGATTGATTTGGTTACTATTTGATCTAAAGGCCCACATTTAATCTTGGATTTAACTTTTTCATAAAATAATAATTATGACATCATGTGGGACAGCTCAAGGGACACCTCAAGGGGTTAGGTGGCGTGCTGCCCATGCAAGGAACCTTCTGGAGAAATTCCAGTCCAATCCGGTACCGATCAGTGCAGTTTCACAACAACCGGACTATGTTCTTTTCCTAATTTTTTTATAATATACCAGGATATGTATTCTATTCTGGAAATTAATGTATAGGCTTCTCATACCATTTAAAATGTTAGACTGAGTATTTATCTTCCATCCATCCCTTGGAAAATGACCAAAATACCCTTGGTGTCCTTTCTTGCACTGTACTGACCCTAAGGGCATAATTGTCGTTTCACCCCTTTTGTACTGCCTCAGGGCATATATTGGCTCAAATAATCATATTTATACCATGTGTCATATTTTTAGCCTGTCCCAGATAACCAAAATGCCCTTCATCCATCTCTGGTATAATCTGGGCATCCAGGGGCATTTTTGTAATTGTGCACTTTTTCTGGCACTGGCCCCTTCTACTGATAGATTGGTGCCCTGGGTTTTGGGCCTTCCTTGGCGTCATTATGGGCCTATATATGAGTTCATCTGATCTCATTCTATCCAGGCTTACATACCGATAAGTTCCATTATCGGATCACGGGTGTTAACAAACTCCCGTCAAAATTCACTGATATGTGAATAACTTTTTATACATAACTTCTTCTGGAGTTCTGTCAGATCCAGGACATCTGACACTATAGGGCACACTTTCCTGTAATTTGCCCACATATATCTGATGTCCATAGAATCTGATAAAAATTCAAATAACTTTTAGACTATCAGATAATTTTCTGCTGTCTGGAGCCCTAATAAAATTTTTGTATCATGCCAGATTACCCAGCATGACTTCCTCTATTTACTGATGGAATGTGGGACTGAAATACTTACAGGCAGTTATAAACCTTTTCTGGCTGAACTTTTCCATAATTACATTTATGTCCCTGACTTTTTGCTTAATTACGTTTATGTCCCTAACTTTTTGGATATTTACATTTAGGTCCCTAAACTTTTGGAAATTACAACTTTTGGCCCAACTTTTGTTTCTACTTTAACTTTTGGCCTTTAAACTTTTCCAATTTTCGTTTAGGTCCCTTTCTTCCTTCAATACTCATTTAACCTTTATTATTTCTTCTGATCTTTGTCATAATCCTTCTTAAACCTCCTTCCACTATCAGTACTATACAGATAGGGAAAAATTAGGATATAACACAATGAATCATTTATAAAATATTAGTAACTTAAGAGAAATCTTTCTATACAGTATTACACAAAGCAAGGAGAAGGTAAATGGACATTTCCACACTCAGGTCACGACTGAAAGTAGTGAAGGTCGTGACCAAATTTCACAGTGGGTGCTTGCTTTGAACTTACAACAGCTAGTCACTACCAGTGAAGATTGTCGTGAATTATTTTCACAGAGAGCATATCAAGTCCAAAGTTCCATATTAAGTCGTGACCATGCAACACATAGGTCGTGATGAAAAACCACAGAGGCTACCACTTGATAGTTTTCAACGCCCAAAACATAGTTTGCACTAAAACCTTTAATCCAACAACAAAATTGTTTAAAGTGTGAATCCAATTTTTAGCAATTTATCGCACATTAAGGTAAAAAAGCCAGTAAATTTTATGATTAAAGATTGGATTAATAGAAGAATTTCACGTTAAATAGTACATAAACAAGAACATCTCCCTATACTTAAACTTGATAGTGTCCTCACTATCAGTAGAATTATAGACACCATAGCGCTATATAAGATCAATTTAAATTAAGCTTCAGCACAGTAGTTAAACATATCACTCAATGCAATTTCATGATGAAGCTCACAGTCACATTCAAATCATACATCACAATACAAGAAAAGCAAAGATGATAAGATGGGTAAGCTAAAATCATGCAATTGAGTGTGGATTTAGCTCAGAGAACCAATAATAAGTAAACAACACATGTTAACACAATCAATAATAAATAAACAATAAATGGCAACACAGGGGTATTATTCAAAATAGAAGCAAACTAAAATTAAGCATTATCCTATTAAATCATCAAGCAGAAAAAATTAACTCCCACTTCTACTGGTTCATCCCTTTCCAATAATCAAAGCAACATGTCAAACATATATCAAATTAAGAAAACTTGTAAAAAGTAAGAGATAGGAAAGGGACAACCTGACCTCAAGTCGGCAAAGCAATTTGCTCATAAAGTTTCAAGAGGTGGCCATTTACCTAGAAGATTTTTCCTGTTGTCTCATCCTTCAACTCAATCATCCCAAATTCATGGACTTTAACAACTATGTAAGGTCCATCCTAGCTAGTTTTGAATTTACCATGATTGAACTTGAACTTAGCTTGGCACCTTAACATTCTATCACTCTCCTTAAACCTCTTCCTCAAAATATGAGCATCATGGATTACTTTTGTCTTTAGTTTATAAATTTTATATCTACTATAGGCATCCAATCTAATCTCTTACAGCTCTTGAATCTGCAATAACCTCTTTGAACTAACTTCTACAAGGTCCTTATTGCAAGCCTTCACTGCCCAAAATGTCTTTTGCTCTATTTCCACAGGCATACGACAAGCTTTCCCAAAAATTGTCCTATAAGGGGACATGCCTATAGGAGTTTTAAAAGCTATTATGTACTCCCATAAAGCATCGTCAAGTCTTAAATTTCAATCCTTAGTGGATGGCTTAACAATGTTTTCTAGAATGTACTTTATCTCCCTAATAGAAACTTATACTAAACCATTAGTTTGAGGGTGATATAGGGTTAAGACTTTATGGGTTACACCATATTTTGCTAATAAGTTATTGATTAGCTTATTGCTAAAATGGGTACCTTAATCAATAATTAATGCTTTT
Organism: Leucaena leucocephala; assembly: GCA_037074615.1. Classification (NCBI taxonomy): domain Eukaryota; kingdom Viridiplantae; phylum Streptophyta; class Magnoliopsida; order Fabales; family Fabaceae; genus Leucaena; species Leucaena leucocephala. The sequence continues at coordinate 7,720,873 of CM073527.1, forward strand.
GGCACTTCAAATCTATTAAAGATATAAGACCTTAGAAACTTGGAGATCATTTGGGTATCATCTAATCTTATAAGAATGGCCTCTACCCACGTAGATAAGTAGTCTACAACTAATAAAATGTAATGAAATCCTGCTGAAGGTGGAAAAGGTCCCATGAAATCTATTCCCCAAACATAAAAAATGTCATAAAATAGAATAGGTTGTTGCGGCATCTCATGCCTTTTACTAATCCCCCCAAATCTTTGGCACCTATCACAGGCTTTACAAAACTCAAAAATGTATCTAGAAAGGGAAGGCCAATAAAAATCATATTCAAGGACTCTACGTGCAGTCCTTTTTCCCCCAAAATGACTACCACAAACCCATGAATGGCAAGCTTCCAAAAATGATTTGTAATCTTGGTCTAGGACACATCGTCTTAATACTTGATATGACCACAACCTCTATGGAAAAGGTCATCCTAAATAAAATATTTAGATTCACTCTTGAGCTTTTGGGCCTGGAATTTAGACAAATGAGATGGAATTAGTCTAGTCTCAATGAAATTACGAAATAAGAATACTAAGGCTCTACAATAACAACCAAACAAAGAGATTGATTAGGGAAAGAATCATAAATAAGATCAAAACTAAGTACTCCCCTTGTCTCTGTTGGTAATCTGCTTAGATGATCTGCAACATGGTTCACATTTCCAGCTCGATTCCTCACTTCTATATCGAACTCTTGAAGTAATAATATCCATCGTAAAAGTCTTGGCTTAGATTGAGGTTTATGGAACAAGTACTTGACTACTGTATGGTCTATGTAAACAACAACTTTAGAGTTAATAAGATATGCTCTAAATATATCTAGAGCCACTACAATTGCAAACAGTTCTTTCTAAGTAGTGGTATAATTAATTTGAGTAGCATAAGTGTTTTTGAAGTATAGGCAATCACTCTAGATAAATTGCCTTCCTTTTATCCTATCATAGCTCCCACATTATAATTAGAGGCATAACATGATAGTTCAAAAGGAAGACCCCAATCTGCTGAAGTTAGAATAGGTGGAGAAACCAACCTATCCTTCAATTTTTCAAAGGCCTCATTGCAATCAATAGAAAAAATAAATTCATTTTGTCTTTTTGAAGAAGCTTTGAGATAGCAAAGCAATTTTACTAAAGTCCTTGATGAATCTTCTATAAAACCCAACATGCCCTAGAAAAGACTGAAGTTCTTTTAAGGTTGTGGGTAGAGTAATAAGGAAATAACTTTAATTTTTGATTTATCCATCTCAATTCCCTTGTTAGATATAAGATGACCAAGTACTATTATATGATCAACCATGAAATGACACTTTTCAAAGTTCAAAGCCAATTATTTCTTAATACATCTAGCAAGGATGCTGTCAAGGCTCGCTAGACACTCATAAAAAGAATTGCCATATACTGTAAAATCATCCATCAACACATCCATGCATTTTTCAATGAAATAAGCAAATATAAAAAGCATACAATGCTAAAATGTGCCAGGATCATTACACAAACCAAATGGCATTCTTTTATAGGCATATGTACCAAAAGGACATGTAAATGTGATCTTTTCGTGTCCTTCAGATCTATTAGAATATGGAAATATCCTGAATACCCATCTAGGAAATAATAATGGCTCTTCCTTACTAATCTCTCAAGCATTTGATCAATAAAAGGTAAGGAAAAATGATCTTTCCTAGTAGAATCGTTCAACTTCCGATAATCAATACAAACCCTCCATGAATTTTGCATTCTAGTAGGTATCAATTCATTATTCTCATTCTTTACTACTATAAGTCTGCTCTTTTTAGGCACCACATGCATAGGAGATACCTATTCACTATCTGAAATATCATATATGATTCCTGCCTTTAACAATTTACTAATTTCCTTCCTAACCACATCATATATCAATGTATTTAATCTTATTTAGGGTTGTTTAATTGGCTTGAAATCTTCATTCAGCAAAATTCTATGAGTGCAAGCAGTGGGGTCTATACCTTTTATATTAGCTAATTTCCAACCCAAGGCCTCTTTATTCTTTCTAAGAACACTTAATAGCCTAGGATCTTCACTAATAGTTAAAGAATTGGAAATTATTACTAGCATTTTCGAGTATGGCTCAAGGTAAGCATACTTTAGGTTAGAGGATAAATCTTTTATCTCTAACTATAGGGGTTCAATAATAGAAGGGATCAAATAGGGAAAATCATTTAAATTAGAAATACTCCCTTTTGTAGTCCTTGGAGGTTGCTCATATTGAGCTCATTAGGACATTCCATCTTTGCTATAATCTCTTTAGGAGTTGCACCAAGCTTAAGTTAGTCTATAACTGTAACATAGTTGAGATCAATCTCCTTCATTCCTGCATCATTATTTGAGATCAAATTATTCAAGAATCTTAAAGTATGAGAGGTAATTGTTGAATGTGAGTGAGGATAAATAAAGTCATAACATATTGGCCTTTTAACCAAATCAGCTGAATATGGAATTGAAGGAATTTGAAATTCACTGGTTGTGTCTGCCATTTATGGTCACAACCTTTCAGGCTTATCTTTAACTTCTCATCATGACTCAAACTGATAGTGAGTGTCTCTAAAATGTTTGGTCATGACATAGTCATCTTTTTGTCATGACTTGGAATCCCAAAAAGACTAACCCCCAACACCATGATATGCTATCACGACTTTATCATCCTCATGTCGCGACTAGACATCTCATGAGTTTTGGGTTGCGACCAAACAATAATCATGTCGTGACTCTGTTGCACAAAGAGTCTCTCGATCAACAAGTTCATATATAGTCGTGACTTTGAGGTCTTTATGCCACGACTTGAGATCACATAAGCTCAACCTCTCTTTGTTAATTCCACTTCCATATTTCACAATGTCTTGTATTCCTGTAAATTCACTCACAAATTCCTTTCCAAAAATATTATCACTAGAGGATGATGAAATTAAATCAAAGTTAGATGGGAATGAGAATTCTTTAGAGACTGAAAGCATGTTATTTACATCAAAACAATTAAAACATGATGCATTGACTTCACAAGAGCAAGGAAAATAATAAACAGAAGAAAGAGATTCAAAATAGTTATCATAAGCACTCAAAGAAGAATTTGAAACCACATGCTCCTGAAATGCTTCATGGGAATTTTGGGAATTATGCAATAGAAGACCATACCCATAATGCAAACTCAATTCATGCTTATCCCTAGTTTCTTCATTAGCATAATCAATTGCATTCACCCTAGCAAAAGTAGAATTATCAAAAGGATATTCTATTGCTTCATTCATATTGAAAGTCACTGCATGTCCTCCAACCTCCATTGTAATGGAACTATACTTCTTGGAAGTTTGGAGGAAGGGTCTACCTAGGATCAAAGTGCTCTCATTCATTAGCTAACTAGACATATCCAAAACATCAAAATCAGTTGGGAACTCTAAATCCTTAACCTGTACTAGAATATCCTCAAGAATTCCCACGGGATATCTAATTGATTTATCAGCTAATTGGAGAACTACATTTGTGTCTCTAAGATTATTAATCCCTAAAGCTAAGTATACCAACTAAGGCATTACATTAATTGTAGCACCAATATCTAATAATGCTCCCTTAATATGAACTTTGCATATAGTGCATGTGATTATGTAAGATCCTGGGTCTTAGCACTTAATCGGTAATTCAGCCTTAAAAAGTAATGACACATTAACACACACCTAAATTCTCTGAAGAGGCCTAAACTTTTTTCTTTTCAGCACACATCTCTTTCAAAAATTTAGCATACTTAGGGTTTCTTTTGATAAATTCAACCATAGGAATATTTATTTCGATTTTATTAAAAAGAGTATACGCATCTTTTGCAAATCCAGGGTCAATCATTTTCTTTATAGTAAAATAAGCTTTAGGAAAAGGAAGATCCTTTATACTTACCTCCTTACCTGCATGCATAGAGGCTCCTTAATTGCTTGACTCTGCCTTCTCCTCTTCTTGTTTCTCTTTGTATGCTAGATTTGGTATTATCACTTCCTTTTCTTGCTTCTCTTGTATATTCTCTTGTGCTTGTGAGTTATCCTATTGGGTTGCCTTCTAAATCATAACCTATTGTTCTTTCTTGTCATATCCCCAATTTTCTTATCTGGTACGTATATACAGTTTGTATGTAATAAATATGAGATTCTCTAAGGAAAGTATAGAAATTTATGGAATAAAAGGGATTAAAGTGTAAATAATAGAAAGTTTAAGGACCTATATGGAATTTATAGAAGTTCTATGGCCAAAATAGAAAGTAGAGAAACAATTTGGGCCATTAAGTGTAATTTTAAAAAGTTTAAGGACCTAAATATAATTAAGCAAAAGTTTAAAGAGTAAAATCGTAATTATGAGGAAGTTGTGCCAAAAAAGGCCCAAAACTGCCCGAAAATGCTATAGTCCCAAATTTTACTAGCAAACAGAGAATGAAAATTGGGCCAGGCATATTTTTCAGAATTTTGATATGAGGCTCCAGATAATTGATATTAATTTTTAAAGTTTGGAGATTATTACAAGTCCTTTTAGATCTCCTAACCAGATGAAATTTGGTAGTAAATTCCCATAATTAATATAGAAATTTGTAAAACTGACAGAGCTCAAAAAGAAGTTGTGTAGAATTTTTAATAGAATTTACAGTAGAATTATATGCTTGATAAATACTTTCAGGCGAGGTTTTGGGAATTGAGCCATAAATATATTGGGCTCATATAAAGACCCAAAATGGGGTCCAAAAGGTCCAATAAGATATTTGATAGTCAAATAGGCCAGTATCCAAAGAAACCCAGAAAAAGTGCAAAATTACAAAAATGCCCCTATGTTGTAATAATGAACAAGAGACAGAAGGAGGACATTTTGCTCACTTTGGATAGCTTAGAAACGTCCAGCCAAATATAAGGGTGATTAATCAAAGTTAGTATATGCCCTGATAAGAAGTAAAGAGGTGTGGAATGATAATTATGCCCCTAGGGTTAATATAGTACAAGATTGAGAACCAAGGGCATTTCTATCATTTCTCAAGGGATAGTTAGTAGATAAATACTCATTCTAACAATATCAATGGTGGAAAAAATCTAGACACTATTTTAGTGACAAAATACATATTCTAAAATATTATAAAAATTGGGAACATAAAACAGTCTGGCTTTTGTGAAATTGATCAGATCAGTACCATATTAGACTAAATTTTTTCCTACCAGTATTTTCCCATTATTTGTGCGAAACATATCCCTTTATGACATCATGGATGATGTCATTAATGAGGCTTCTAGGGCAAGTTTGATGCAAGGTGGATTATAGACTATTAGATCAAATAGTAACTAAACTAATATTGGCCTTCTATTACCACCTAATTATGTCTATAAATACCCCCCAATTCTAGACCTGTTTAGCAGCTTAAAAGCCTTGGGGAACCTCTACCAAAATTTACTTTGAAGCAAGAAAGAAGCATACACCTTGGAGCAACAAGAAAGGTAAATGTTCCTTTGATCTTGGACTTTATTCTAGCAAGTTTGCTCTTGGTTTTAAGAGGTTTCTATGGAATTTGATGTTTCTACTGGTCATGCTATTCATATATGGTGGAAATATGAATTTTATGTTATTGATAGTTTAGACAAGCTTAAACAAGCTAGAATCAAGTGGTATTAGCTTGGAAATTCAAGTATACATGTAGTTAGGGATTTGTGTTCTTGGCTGCCACTGTACAAATCACTGCTCATATGTTAGAATTTCATGATTTTGATACTTCCAATGGGTTTAAAATGGAAAATTATGTGGGAATAAAGTAGTGAAATAAGTAGTGGAAGCACTAGAATCAAAATGAGAATTTTTGAAAAATAAGGGGAGACATTTCAGTTCTATACAGTCGCTAGAGGTGTGGTTTGATTTTGGAAAATCGGATTTCATATTTATATTCTACATGAAAAATTGTATGGAAATGAACTATGAGAATTTATTTTATAAATATGGAAGCATAAGTCATAAAGTAGACAAAGAATGGAATCTAGTTAGAACCTAGTATTGGAATTGTTTTGAAGTTGAGTTGTAACTTGATATTACTTTGTAATGGCAAGATTTTGACATTTGTGAACGATAACTTAAGAGGTAGCAAGAATACCTAAATTTAATTTCATGTTTGTTTGATTGTATGCTTTCTTTTAATTATGATGTTTGGTTGAGCTTAAGATGATACTATAATGATGATGATGACGTATGAATGATTGCAACTCCTTGCAATTAATGTCATGTCAATATGCATGTTAGAGTTTGCTTATGTATGAACATGAAGTAGCTCCCATCTCATGATAACATGTTACGCAATTAATCAATCATGTATGATATTATAGTTTGTATGACTTGTTATTGAGATTTCCATAAAATCTCATTCTTTCTATATGTATAACCTTGTATAGGTGCTGGAACCTCCCTAGGAAAATGTTAAATGTGGATGTTTGAATTTGTGTAATAAGTTATGTTTATTATGAAACATCCTTACTTTTGTATGTCTTAGGGACCATTTAGTAGCATTTAGAACCACTTACAAGACCTTAGAAGTCCATTAGCTAAATCTGAGATTTTACTCTTCTTGAGTTACTATTCATAAGGTATTTCCAAATTAGGTGATAAACTTTGCAAAATCATAATTCTAAAAATTTCAAAATGAAGTGATTCTAAAAGCTACGTGAAGATAACATCTTGAACTTTAAGGAAAAAATAATCTCCAGACCAAATACTCAGTCCATTAATATAGTTTAATCGTCAAAGATTACTGTTCATTTGGTCAAAATTCTAAAAACAGATTCTGGTCCCTTAATTTGGAATATTCATTCTCTTGGTACAAACATCAAAATAAGGTGTTCTTGATATCAAAATGAAGCTTGACATGTTAACTAAATATTTGTAAAATTTCATACATTTATCTTATCATTTAATATTTATCATTACACAATGACTATCACTACTTATATTGGTCATATAGCAATATTTCATATAACAATTCTTCACATAACATTTACGCTATCCAATCCCTAGCTTCTCTTCATGCTTCTTCATCCTCTTTCATCATTCATAAAGGAAGGGGTGAGATTTTTGGGGAAATCTCAGTAGCAAACGGTGTTAAATAATACATGCAATAATGTAAATACTTGTGCTTGCTTGTGAAAGTGTTAACATTGTGTATTGTGCATCCTTCCATATAACATATGAAATACAATTGGCCAAAGTAATCATAGAAATAGAGTTTCAATCATAAACACATATGCAACACAATTAAACAAAGTCATCGCACAACCAAGCATAACATTCAATACATATAAGTTTAGGATGAGTTTACTACCTCACTTGCTTGATTTCTTTCACTTTAACCTTGCCTCTTTCTTCTTACTTCTCTTTGATGTGTGGCTACCTCCTTGGAATCTACAATCAAATCTTAACATCACATAATCATCTATCCATTACAATCTAACTTTCTATTGAACAATGGGCTCATTTAACTACATTAACTTTCTTTAATCTTAACTAATGGACTTGGCTTTTGAATCAATTGATGTCTTGAATTTACCCTACACAATTTCATCTTTTGAATCCATTTATGAGCTTAGAATCATGAAATTCCAGCTCCTATATACTGTTCTAGACAAATTTGAAAAACATGCATAATTCTTCCAAAAATTCTTATTTTGATTCCAATGCTTCCCATACTTGTTTCTCTACTTTACCCCACACAAATTTTCATTTTCAAACCATTGGAATAATGAAAATCATGAAATTTCAATCAATGTTCATGCGAGTGAACAGTAATAGAGAAGAATTCCAAGAATTATAACTTTCAATTACAATGGTTCCAAGGTTTAAAACCTATCCAATCCTACACAAAAATTATCACATAAATTCAATGGAAACATTAGATCATTGAAATTCCATCTTCTTCTATCATAAATAGTGTAGACCAAAATGGTTCAACCATGGCAATGTTAAGAATATCAACTTGATTCAACAATCAATCACCTAACTAGCATGTTTAAGCTTCAATCACATATCTCTAATTTTAATTTCTTCTTTCTCCTTTCATCTAAGGTTTTGGACAGCATATACACCTAAGAGAAAACTCAGCTTTCTTCCATGAAAACCCTAAGTTCAAGCTCCCAAATCAAAGGAAAATCGGTTAGGATAGATTACTTACCTTTAATCTCTAGCTTACTTGAACTCTGGACCTTGTATTCTCCTTTATTTTGGCTTAAGTTTTCATTTTGCAAGAGGTTGCCCAAGGGTTATCCTTCACAATTTTGAGCAGAAAATAGTGGGGTATTTATAGAAGATCTCATAGAAAATGAATGGCCAAGATCACTTTGTGCACTATTTGATCTAATAGCTCATAATTGCTCTTACATCAAACTTACCTACCAAGCCAATTTGAGATAACATCACATGACAAAAATCATCTCTTCCCCTTGTCTTGGATGCCATGTGTGAGGTCTTGTGGTTCCCACCATGTGTAAACCCTAATTATCACTTTATTCCTTTTTCTTTTCTTTTTCAAAAATTGATAAATTATTCATTATTGGACTTAGGCTCCAAGATAACTTTTTGGACTTATTGGGATGCCCTAGGATGAAATATTGGGCTGCCCTAGGCCTTCCTTGGGTCTAATAGCTAATTGGCATAAATCCCAAGGCACTTTCCTTATACCGATATCTTTAAATTATCCTAGTTTTGAAATAAATGATAGATGCCTCTTTTAATGGTTCTAACATTTTTATAAATTCATTCTAATATAAAATAAATTCCATATAAAGTATCATAATTTTTTGAGATCCAGAGGTCCTAAAGATGATGGGGTCATTCTAATATAAAATAAATTCCATATAAAATAAATTCATTCTAATATAAAATAAATTCCATATAAATTCATTCTAATGGTTCTTTCCATTCGATTTCCTAAAACTGCTATTTCTACCAAAATCTCTTTTGAATTACCTGAAGATGATAGGGTCATTCTTTTGGATCCTCAGTCTGATGGTCTTCATTAGCCATTTTCTAGAATAATTCCCAACTTGCTTATGGAGTCTTATCTCTCAAAGATCTATTTGATGTTGTATTCAAAGACACCTGATTGTGAGGGAGTAGACCATCAAAGAAAATGTCTACTAGATCAGCCTTTGTCATGTTGTGATATGGACATCGAGCTAACAAGTTGATAAATCTTGTCCAATATCTATGTAATGACTCTCCATCCTGTTACAGAATGTTTATAATCTCCTTCTTCATCTGAGTTGTCTTAGAGGCCAGGAAGAATTATTTTAAGTATGATGGCTTCAATTGATCCAATGTAAGAGTAGAGAAATGAGTTGGTAGATTGTATAACCACTCCTTAGCCTTCCCTTCCATAGTGAAATGGAAACACCTCCTTAATATATCATCCAATATAGTCATTGGAGGCTTTATTGAAGAGCATATCATATACGTGGTTTATATGTGAACATTCTCTTGTAAAACTATGAAATTTAGGTAAGGCTGTAATCAAAGCTCCTTTAATTTCAAAATTAGCCTTTTCAGTATAAAAATCATAAGGATCATAATTCACATGCGAATAATTTATTTCCCTCACACTTCTATTATCTTCTAAATTCATTGGTATTTCATTTTCTCCTTGTCTATTATGCCAATTATGCACATTAGGATTAATCTCAACCATATTAGAAGTTTCTAATGGAATCTCTAAATTAATCCCAATTTCATATTCAGGGATACTAGATTCTGTTGACTTTGCCTCATCTCCAAATTCTTTCCTTAGTTTCCTAAGTTGTCTCTCAATTTCAAGTTTAAAAGGCTCTAATAGTTCAGTTCTTCTATGCAAGCAACATAGGAACAATCAAGAATAACCAGGCAAGCAATCATAATTAGACACAGAAGTTTCATAGTAGAAAAATTTAACTAGTCGTGACACAAGGGTGTTCAGGTCATGACCCAATTACATAGAGAGTAAAAGTTCTAAAAATTGGTCACGACAAAAAATTACAGAGAGTAAATTTTCCAAAACAGTTGTCTATCGCGACTAGGATTCACAGAGTGAAATCAAGTACCATAGAAAAGTAATCCGGTCATGACACAATTATTTTTTGTTGTGACTCAAAGGTGTAGAGAGCAAATTTGCAAAAGCTTGAAAAAATGCAGAATGCTATGCAATGAAAACAACAAAAACTAAAATTAAAAAAAAAAGACTCAGGTAAATAATTAAATTGACAACAAATTGCTAATGAACCAATTATTTGGCTCCCTGACAACGACGCCATTGACTCGCACAGATTGTCATCGTCCAATTCATGAAAATAAAATAATTACACCCTATTAATGTAGTATAAGGCACAACCCCATCGTTCTTCTCAAGGAGCCTTTTTCTTAGAACCCTAGCAGATTGTTGATATAACATCCTTACTTTTATACGTCTTAGGGACCATTCAGTAGCATTTAGAACCACTTACAAGACCATGGAAGTCCATTAGCCAAATATGGAATTTTACTCTTTCTCGGGTTACTGTTCATATGGTAGTCCAGATTACGCAATGAACTTCGAAAAATCATAATTAATTATAGAAAACTCAAAATGAAGTGGTTCAAAAAGCTACATGAAGATAACATCTTTAAATTTAAGGAAAAAATAATTTCTAGACCAAATGATTATCTAATTGATACAGTTTATTCATTAAAGTTCACTGTTCATTTGGTCAAAAACTCTGGAAACAGTTTCTGGTCCCTTATTTTGGGAATTCATTTCTCTTGATATACACATCCAAATGAAATGTTCTACCTATGCACTTAAAGCTCTCGATGTGTACCACATGCTCATAAAATTTATTGAAATAATTCCTTCATTTGCTAGTTCAGACTAAAGCCACAACAAAACTGCTTCAGGACCTAGTTTTTTTTACCATTTTTGTTTCCTTTCTTTCACTTTCCATAATTGTTCCAGCATACATAAATAATCTCTTTTGCTTTTTCTGAATTTATATACATCATGGGGTTATACAATAATTGTTTCATACAATCTCATCACATAAATAGATACTTTACATGGCTTTGACATACATGGAACATGCATAGCATATTCTAACATCTTAAATACTTCACTTTTCTTCTTCCATGTTTAACTCTTTTTCATGCATACATTGTCCATCATGCTTGACCTAAATTGGTTGGTTATGGGGGAGTGAGATTCTAGGGAATCTCAGTAGCAAACATTACCACTTAAATATGCAAGATGGATGCTAATGCATGATATGTAATTTCATTAACTTTCTTTGATTAGTGACATGCCATCATGCTATATACTTTTACATAAAGTGCATGGCCATGGAAATATGTTATTCACAATACATTCAACATCATTTATCATGTCACAATATCATTCAAATAACATATACATGTCAACACATAAGCATACCACATCAAGCACATAAAGAGGTAAGTTCACTACCTTGCACTTAAGCTTTTCCCTTAACCTTTAGCCCTTGCTCCCTAGCTTTCCAACCATGAAGCCTTTATGTCCATCACTTCCCAACATCTTCTTGGATGTTTCATGGTCCTAAACACATTCATATTCATCACATAACTCATTAGGACTCATGAACTCTAACCATGTTCAAGACTAACTTTGTTACACTCTTTATTGTCATAACTTTCTCTATTTTTCACTAATCTACTTGGCTCTTGAACCAATTGATGTCTTGACTAGCTTGGTTAAGCTTCAATCATACGGTTCTAACTTTAATTTCTTCTTTCCCCTTTCCTTTAAGGTCTTTGGGCAGCACCACCCTTTAGAGAAAACTTAACTTTTCTCCCATCAAAACCCTAAGTTCAAGCTCCCAAATCAAAGGAAAATAAGCTAGGAGAGATTGCTTACCTTTAATCTCTAGCTTGCTTGAACTGGAACCTTGAATCTTCTTTGTCTTGGCTTCAGTTTTCATTTTGCAAGAGTTTCCCCAAGGGTCCATGAGCTTACGGTTTGGCTGCAGAATGGAGGGGTATTTATAGCCAAAATCCAATAAAAATCAATGGCCAAGATTGATTTGGTTACTATTTGGTCTAAAGGCTCACATTTAATCTTGGATTTTACTTTTTCATAAAAGAATAATTATGACATCATGTGCGATAGATCAAGGGGTTATGTGGCATGCTCACCATGCCAGGAAGCTTCTGGAAAAATTACAGTCTAATCCAGTACCGATCGGAGTAGTTTCACAACAACCGGACTATTTTCTGTTCTGAATTTTTCTATAATATACCAGGATATGTATTCTGTCCTGGAAATCAATGTCTAGGCTTCTCATACCTTTGACATGGTTATACTGAGTATTTATCTGCCATCCATTCCTTGGGAAATGACCAAAATACCCTTGGTGTCATTTCTTACACTATATTGACCCTAAGGGCATAATCATCATTTTACCCCTCTTTATACTGTCCCAGGGTGTATCTGGGCTCAACTAATCATATTTATACCATGTGCCATGTTTTAGCCTGTCCCAGGTGTCATATCCCCAATTTTCTGACCTGATGTACCTGTACGGTTTATCTGCAATGGATATAAGATTCTTAGAATAAACTGTATCAGATTGCGAAAAGAAAGGGAAGGATTAATAACTAAGGAAAGAATAGGGACCAAAATGCAAATTGAAAAGTTTGAAGACAGAAAGTTGAAGTAGAAATAAAAGGAGGGACCTAAATGCAATTAATGAAAAGTTCAGGGACTAAAGTGCAATTATTCAAAAGTTAAGGGACCTAAATGTAAATATGGAAAAGTTGAGCCAAAAAAGGCGAAACATACCCAAAATCATATCAAACCCAAATTTTACCAGTAGATAGACAAAAATATTCTGGTCAGTTTAACGCAATACAGAATTTTGATTTGAGGTCCCGATTAATTGATATAAATTCTTGAAGTCGGAAGGAATTATTACAGTATTTTTCAGATCTCAGAATCATATGAGACCTTATAGAAAATTCATATATTTAATATATGAATTTATAAAATTGAGAGAGTCAGAAAAGGAATCCTGTAGAAACCATACGGGATTTTACAGTGAAATAAAATACCCAATAAATAGGATCGGGGGAGCTATAGTGTGAATTGGGCCATAAAGGCAATACAGGCAATAAGCCCATACTGAGGCCCAAATGGCGCCATCATGAGCCCATTAAGGTGATTGGACAGTTTATGTGGGCCAGAGACCATAGCAGTCCAAGAAAAGTGTAAAATTACGAAAATGCCTCTGGATGCCCATACTATACCAGTAGTGGATGGGGATCATTTTGGTCACTCTAGATAGGTTAAAAAGGTGTCATATAGTATAAAGAAGATTATTTAGAGCCCATATACACCCTGAGGCAGTATAAAGAGGTGTGAAATGACGATTTTGCCCTTAGGGTCAGTATAGTGCACGAAAGGACACCAAGGGTATTTTGGTCATTTCCCAATGGATGAATGGTAGATAAATACTCAGTCTAACATTTTCAATGATATGAGAAGCCTAGACATTAATTTTTAGGATATAATACATATCCTGGTATATTATAAAAATTAGGAACAGAACACAGTCCAGTTGTTGTGAAACTACACTGATCGGTACCGGATTAGACTGGAATTTCTCCAGAAGGTTCCTTGCATGGGCAGCAGGCCACCTAACCCTCTTAGGTGTCCCATGAGCTGTCCCACATGATGTCATAATTATTCTTTTTAGAAAAAAGTTATATCCAAGATTAAATGTGAGCCCTTGGATCAAATAGTAACCAAATTAATCTTGGCCATCCATTTCAACCCAAATTTCTCTATAAATACCCCCCTATTCAGAAAACTTCGGCATGCATGGTGAACCATAGAGAAAATCTTGCAAAATTTCCATTCAACCAAGAAAGAAGCAACCAAAGTGAAGTAACAAGCAAGGTAATCATCTCCCTTGATCTTGAGCTTTGTTCTAGCAAGTTAGCTCATGGTTTTAAGGGGTTTCCATGCTATATTTCCCTTATGGTTGCTGCTAGAAGTGTTTCTCAAATATGATTAAAATATGATTTTTTTGTTATGGATAGTTTAGACAAGCTTAAACAAGCTAGAATCAAGTGGTATAAGCTTGGGAATTCAAGTATGTTTGGATTTAGGGTTTTGTGTTCTTGCTGGTACTGTATGTGGTACTGTTCATATGATGGAATTTCATGATTTTGATGCTTCCAATGATTTTAAAATGGAAAATTGTGTGGGGATAAAGTAGGAGAACAAGTATTGGAAGCATTGGAATCAAAATGTGAATTTTTGGAAAAAGGGACATCCATTTCGGTTTGGTACTGTAGCAATTGGTATGTTTTGATTTTGGAAATTTTGATTTCATATTTGGATTCTAAATGAAAAATTATGTGGAAATGAACCATGAGAATTTATTTTGAAAAGGTGGAGGTAGGAAACATAAATTAGAGAAAGAAATGGAGCTAGTGAAAACCTAGTCTTGGATTTGGTTTCAAGTTGAGTTGTAACTTGATATTATGTTGTAATGGCTAGGTTTTGACATTTGTGAAGGAAGGAAAGCACTTCAAGAAGGTCTTGACCAAGATAGCTAAGAGGTAGCAAGGATACCTAACTATAACTCATGTTTGTTTAATTGTTTTGCTTGCTTGTTGATTATGGTGTTTGGTTGAGCTTAAGCTTATGTCATCATGTTATGATGAAGTATGAATGATTGCAACTCCTTGCAAATTATGTCATGACAATATGCATGTTATAGTTTTCTTATGTACCATTATGAAGTAGCTCCCATCTCATGCTAACATGTTAAGCATACAATTATCCATACATGATATTATAGTTTGTGTAACTTGCTATTGGGATTTCCATGAAATCTCATTCCTTTCACATGCATAACTATGTTTTAGGTGCTGGATCATTTCAAGGGAAGAGAGTAAATGTTGATGAATAAGTTTGTATAATAAGTTACATGACTTACATGACACTATGGGATGATATGCTAGTATGCATAGTGTATGTTTCTGTAATCCTGTTTTGAGGCCATGGTGATGTGACAACGTTTATGACATTTAAATCAACAAGTTTTAGACTGAAACTTGGTATGATTAAATTTAATATATATATATTTAAATGGACACCAAGAACTCCTCATTTGGATAAGTATCCGAATTGTTCTGATTTTTCAAAGTTGGAAGTAAGATCTGGAATTGAGATAAAATGAGTGCTGAGAGGCAGTGACGTTCACGCAATAATTTCACATAACAAATGAACGAGTTTTTCTATGAAATTTTATGAACTTAAAGAGAAAGTCTAAATCTTCAAATCCATAGGTAACACAGAGAATTTGGATAAGTAACCAAAGAGAAATGAATTTTTGAAGTTAAGCAAAGAAACTGAAACTTCCAGATTTTTACCAAATAAACAGTGACTTTTAACCAATAAACTAATTTCATTTGGACCAGAAAATCTCAGTTTCATATTTTTCCCTCAAATATTTATGAAATATATTTCATTAGAAATTGGAACCACATTATTTTGATTTTTCTACAATTAATTATGAATTTTCAAAGTAGGGTACATGTTCTAGAATTACAAAATGAACATTAAAAGTGAACAGTACCCGATAGCAAGTCTTTTGGAAATGGATGTTTTCAAAGCAAATGATCATGTAATTGGTTCCAATCACTTTGAATGGAGTATAATTGAGGTTAAAAGTAAGGATGTGACATTAGGTGACCAAAATGCCCTTCATCCATCTCTGGTACAATCTGGGCATCCAGGGGCATTTTTGTAATTTTGCACTTTTTCTGGACACTAGTTCCTTCTATTGATGGACTGGTACCCTGGGTTTTGGGCCCTTCTTGGCGTCATCATGGGCCTATATGTGAGGTCATCTAGTCTCATTTCATCTACACTCACATACCGATAAGTTCCATTATCGGATCACGGGTGCTATCAAACTCCTGTCAAAATTCATTAATATGTAAATAACTTTTTATACATAACTTCTTCTGGAGTTCTGTCAGATTCATAACATCTGACACTATAGGGCACACTTTCCTATAATTCCCCTACATATATCTGATGTCCATAGAATCTGATGAAAATTCAGATAACTTTTAGACTATCAGATAATTTTCTGCTGTCTCGAGCCTTGATAAAATTTCTGTACCATGCCAGATTACCCAGCATGACTTCCTCTATTTACTAATGGAATATGGGACTGAAATACTTACAGGTAGTTCTAAGCCTTTTCTGGCTGAACTTTTATATAATTACATTTATGTCCTTGACTCTTTGTTTAATTACATTTAGGTACCTAAACTTTTGAAAATTATCACTTTTGGCCTTTAACCTTTTTCAATTTGCGTTTAGGTCCTTCTCTTTCTTTAAGACTTATTTAACCTTTATTATTTCGTCTGATCTTCATCATAATCCTTTCTAAGCCTCTTTCCACTATCAGTACTATACATATAGGGAAAATTTAGGATATGACATTTCTACCCCACTTAAAATAAATTTCGTCCTCAAAATTTACTCAACATCTCAGTCAATGATTGGGGTATCTATCTCTTAAAATAAACATCTTAGCGGAGTACTTTTCATATCCGCAATTCTTCATATCTTCATTATGACTATTCTTCTGCTCTAAATCAACTCAATCAGAGTTGAACTCCAGTTCATTCTATTACTTTCTTGCTACGCATCTATCTGTATATGGACTTCTCACTATGCTGGACTTGTGAGCAGTGTCCATTTCTTTCATGTCAAACTCCCTCGAATACTGCTATATTCTGGAGCTTCTACTAACTATTCATCATATTTCTTAGTGCAATCACTTATTGCTCATTTGAGTATTTAGCGGAATTCTCTGAATATCCACAAACTTTAACTCTCATTCTCATATCATTATACATTCTTATCATCTTTAAAAACTCATCATAATATAGAGAGACAACTTATATCATTATTCTTTCTTTCATTGCTTTACTGCTAAACAGGAGCACATAGGAGCATATAGGAGCATATACTCTAACATACATAATGCCTGGCCAACATATTGCAGGACTGCATACCTGCCCATGAATGTAAAGCTCTAACATCGGAGCTCAAGCATTCCTTCTCTTAATATTCACAGCTCTCACACTCAGAGCTTGCACAGCTCTAACATTGCTCTAACATTTAGATCTTTAGCATATTTTGTAAACATCACATAATGTAACGTAACATAAGGCTTGGCATTCTATGCAAGGAATGAAAGCTCTCAAAGCTCTCATTTGCTCTTTCACATGTAGCTCATCATTCAAACATCTTATCTTTTCCCAAATGGAAGCCTCTCTATCTGTTTACAGAGCTAGTTATACAGCCGCTTCTCAAGGCATATCTTCTTATTTCGTATCTTTCATGCCATAACATGGCATATTTGGCCAAAATTTGGTTATATCATCATCTATCTTTCAAATCCTTTTCATTTGGACTTGACATAAGGGTTCTAGTCTCTTACTGTTCATAACCCTTTTCTGGCCTTTCGTAGCTCTTTCTATCATTTTACATAGTTCTGTGCACATATGCAAATTTCTTGTGGCATTCACACTTTTTTTTCAATCACTTCCCAGGGGATCACCCATCATTGGACTACCCTTGCCTGAACACGCTTAACTGAAATGTGCAGATAAAAATCTAAAGCACTGGTGCTCACTGGCTCCGGCCCTGGTACTTTACCATCTTAGACCCATCTTATACTATCTCTCTTGGGTCTATCTGGCCTTCTAATCTCTTTGTCCTTATCTGGAGGATCTACTTACCTTTATTTTTAGTCTTTGTAATCCTATCGTAAGGATCTCTTTATTCTCATTTGACCCTTTCTTATATCTTATAAAACATTCTCATAAATCCTTGGAACTCAGGATTAACAACTTTAACTTTGATCACTGAGTTCCTGTTACGTGTAAGAAGATTATGAGTTCAGTCCTTAATAGTAATAAGGCTATCTGAAACTAGTATCATGGGTACTCTCTCTGTTATGAGTTAACCAACTTGTGAAACTTTTATACCTTAACTTTTCCTTGGTGTTCATCCTTCCAAAGAAATACTGTACTGATGGCTCATTACTTTCTTGCTTTAGGCTTGGTCTATTGCGACCCTCAGGATCTACTGCGATCAACCGTAAGCCTTTCAGGATCTAACTATGACCCTGTGAGCCATACTAGGATCTAACTGCAATCCTCCAAAATCTACTATGATTCCGTTATACCGTATTCCCATCTTTGGAAGATCTAAACCAACGGACAAAGTTACAAGGTTAGTCACTTCCACACAGTTGCTAACTCCACAGATAATTCCCCAGAAATAATCACAGAAGTCAATATTATATATTAGGACTTGACTCATTCCCTCTATCACTCAGGAAATTCATATACCATTCTCATCTTTAGAACTTTACTTTATCCATTACTGCAGAGAGCTACACAGGCTCTACCATGCATATATCTATCATCATCTATTCATCTCATATGAAGAATATTACTCTACATGAGCTATGTTGTCCATCTCTTGGTTTCATTTTAAAAGTATTCTTATTCTATCACAAGAGCAATCTAGCTCTATTGTATGTCGTAGGGCATGGGAGCAACATAACTTTCTCATCATATCTACTCTACCCTGCATGTATTGTAAATGGGAGTATTCATTCATCATAGCATACTCAACATGCATAACATGCAAGGAGATGCAATTATTTAAGCATTCTTTAATATGCGTGTCATCATATGACAACTGCAAGGAGATGCAACCTCTCATCATATCTTATGGCAACATAAGCCATACCACTATCACATACATCTTCTCAACCATCCCTAATACTAACATTGCAATTAAACAATTAACCAAGTAGACTTTAAAATATTTTGTTCCTTTATTACCTTAACCACTAGGTCCAGATCATCTATTCAGGAACCTGAGTTATTTACTTGTTTCATTTAAGTTACCATATCACCCTCTTACTAGGGTATAACTCAACCCTTCTTTACTCTTTCCTACATAAGAAATGGGGGAGTCACTTTATCTTTAAATTTGTGGCTACCTTACTAGGCAATGTTCATTCTATCATATCATCTCTTATAGCCTATAAGACTTATGTGCCTCTAGCCTGAAGGATTGTGTCCTTGGCCTCATCGTAATCTAGCAGTAATCCATAACTAAGTCAGCTATTTTCTTTCAGCTAACTGAGAAAAGGTTTGGCTCATATCTTTATGCCATTTGAACTTTTAATTTTTCCCTTATCCTCCTAGATTACTAAAAGGCGAGAGAAAGTAACTCTTACTAAGCCTCAAGGTTCATATGAATGAACTCGATTTAATATCCATCAAAAGGGTTCTCTTTCCTTTGCTCTAACCCTTAGCCTCACGCTCACCTCTCTCTCTAATTAAGAGGAATGCTTCTTTTAAACCTTTTGAGAAAAACTTCTCAAGTGAGCGGATCATTCTCCATCTCATATGGAGTAACTTCTATGCCTCTTTGTATCTCTTAACCCTTTCTTTCTATCAGTTTCAGTCTACTCTGGATTAGACTGTGATTCCTTTCTGGTCTGTCTCTAAATCTTGACTAATTCAGGTCACTTGGATCTTATTCATCACTTAACATTACTATTTATGTTCTCTAAGTACTCTACCCTAGGGGTACTAGGTTGCTGTCTCTTCGTGATGGGATCCCTTTGTTTGGGAACATTAACTTTCTATTTGTTAACCATCCTATCTTTATCCTTAAGCCATGTATTAGATGTTGGAAATTGTGCCCTAGGGGCCAATCATTGTCTTATGAACATTATTGATTTATGAATTTATTAATTGTGTTATCATATTATTTGTATGTTTACTATGATGACCATCCTTGGATAATTCATGTTCTTATCCTAAATATCCCTGGTCGGTCATCTCTACGGGAGCACAGATGAAATAAGACCAGTATGACTTTAAAGATATATAGAGATATAAATTAGAGTCATAAGCACATGTAAGAGTACAAGGTGTTAGACCGACCCGCTATGAGAGAACTGCATGGGTAACATCATAAGCTTCTCTCATATACAAACCATGTCAATATGCCCTTTGACCTGAGATCATCATGGATTCCTACATGACAAACGCTTAGCTTTGACCTAGTCAAAAGTCACTTTTGACCGAGTGATCATAAAGACTATGTTCGGGCTTAGTGGTTTTCTGTGCGGAGGAATGTGAATGGTCAAGATGGAATTTGTCCCTCATATTCGTAGAGAGATATTACTGGGCCCCTCGATGAATGAGTCTGAGAAATGTATGGCCATAATGTAATGGAAAGGTGGTTCCATTTCTACAGTCAGACTACTCAGGGATTGAGAAAGTAACGGTCAGGAATAGGAGGATGACATTATCCATTCCTCAACCATGACCAAAATATCGCGTGACAAAAGGGACATGATATGGTTGTATAAAAGGTTACATCGTTTAATGATCCTCATATAATTTGGGTAGTCTTTATGTCTTGCTAGAGACTGCTTACGACTTATGGGCCAGTATAGCAAATAGCCCACTGCCAACTTCATATGGGCCTACAGGGTCGCACAGAAAATAGCCCAACACGAGCTATGATGTCCAGATTCATTGAATCTAAGACATGTCCAGATTCAATGAAAGATCCAGGGTGGATGCATATATTTATTTATATTTATATTCGTATATATATATAAATTTGTATATATATATATATATATATTATATAAGAGATATATAAGATTTAATTTATAAGGATAAATTAAATCTCTATCACGTTTGAATTTGAAATTCAAATTGATAGGATATCTCATATAAGGGATATTTATAAGATTTAATTTATAAGGATAAATTAAATCCCTATCACGTTTGAATTTGAAATTCAAATTGATAGGATATGTCAAATTTGATTTATGAGAATAAATCAAATATGGTTTAGTCTCATCCTTATTTAAAGTTAAATAAATAGGTAATTAAATATGTGGGACGGATTTAATATTATTTATTTAATTAGTTTCCTATAAAATTATACAATATATGATATTGTATTAATTTCAAAATTAATATAAGATTAACTCCAAAATCCAATTCGGTAGAGAGAAAAACGCATAGCATCCTATATATCTAATTTTAGGAGCTGCATTTTTAGCAAGACACACAGAGAACACAGAATGGCTGAAGGGGAATCTGTAAAAGGTTTGCAGATAAGAAACTGTGAAATAGAGATGGAGAGGATGAATTCTTGGGAAAGCCCTGGAGGGACAAGAGACGCTAGCACGTCATTCGTGGTTGGAACGCTGTTCGTGTGGATACCAGTAAAGGAAGCCGACCTGAGTCGTCGACTTATTGCGATCGGAAAGGGAGCACGAGCCGCGGAGAGAAGCCGTGAACGTCGTGACCAGAAGCTGTGGAAGTCGCTGAGGAACACTGAGGGTAATGCTTCTTCTCACTTGACTCAAACACATACAGTAAATCCTGGTAAGGAATGAAAAAAATTTTAAATTAATTTCCGCTGCATGTCTTCCAATTCCTTTCATTAGATCATTCTTAGGCAAGTCTCATTCTAACTTCTCATTATTCTTTTCCATAAAGACTAGCTGCACAAAGTCTTTCGTACTGTAGATCAACTCCTGATGATCATATGGAGGATCTACTTCTGAACTTTTTCTTAAACTGATCTTCTATATCTTAGTGTATCGTACAGTCTAGCATGCCTACACTCTGTGCTAAACCTCTAACTGATAACCTTCAGCGAGGTTAGCATCTTATTCTTCTCATTAGGTCTCTGTACATTTTAGTCATCACCTAAGTACTTGATAGCCCTCTCATATTCTCTGTAACTTGTAGTCATGACCATCTCAACTTACTTGTCACACTTAAATAGGGAACATATTCACATAGATGTTCAACCAACATCCTATTCCATATTACCATAACATTCGTATTCACATTACATACATATCAATTACATATTTGGGGTACATCATAACTATCATACACATGAGTAATTATTTTTCTTTCTATGGGATCATAGACTACACATACTTCTATACACGGATGTGCTACCCCTGAATATCAGCTGACAGATCATTTGCGAGATACTCACTTAATTCTATATGCCATGTAGGGATATATGTTAGTATCTGACTTATTACCATCCCATGTGAGTCTGCTAGAGCACAGACTTTATTTAGGTTAAAGCACTCTATCATACAACTGCTTATCATCCCTACTACGGCATTGAGGAACTGTGTGTAAACTGTCTATTCGTAATCTCTACTTTAGTCCATCCCTTGACCTGGACTGAGTAAGTCACTCTTCGCAACTTTCTTCAGGCCAATATGGTCAACACTAACTATCTTTAACAAAGAAGGCTGGAGTTGACTAGAACCAGGAACATCACACTGATCTTTCTCTATAAAGTCACATATACCTAGACTTTGGAAATGGACAGGATCTATAATAAACTCTAACTGGATATTTGAATTAGGAGACTATGCTATCTTACTCATAGTAACTCTATCCTCAAACTCTGGTAGAGGAGGAATAATAATTGGTCTACCCGTAATCCAGTACCAGTCCTTAGCTTCCTCAGTCGTAATCTATCCACTCATCAGAGGAATAAAGCTTACATCAGGGTTAAAAGGCACTCTAACAATCCTCATACTATATAGAGTCACTAGACTCAATATCATATGGTGCATTCACGGCTTCACGACTGCATGTTTAGTCGTGACTTGGAAGTCTTCATGTTGTGACTTAGGATCACATACTCTCGACCCTGCTTCATTTATTCTACTTGTGGCCCCCAAAAAATACTCACACACTCCTTCTCAAAGGCATTATCACTGGCAATTGATGAAATAGAATCAAGATTTGGTGACAATGAGAAATTTACAGAAGGTGAAAGCATGCTATAATCATCAAAACAATTAACACATGATACATTGCCTTTACAAGAATAGGGAAAATAGTAAACAGAAGAAAGAATTTCAAAATAATCATCATAAGCACACATAGATGAATCTGAATCACATGCTTATGAGATGCTTCATGGGACATATTGGAATTATGAGACGTAAAATCATACCCAAAATGTAAACTCAGTTCATGCTCATCCCTAGCCTCTTCAATAGCATAATCAATAGCATTCAAACCAGCACAAGTATAATTATCAAAAGGATATTTCATTGCTTCATTCATATTGAAAGTCACCACATGTCCTCTAACTTCCATTGTAATAGAAGTATGCTTCACACTAATGATTGTCTTAGAAGTTTGGAGAAAAGGTCAGCCTAATATCAAAGTGCTCTCATTTACTAGCTCATTGGACATGTTCAGAACATAAAAATTAGCTGAGAATACTAAGTCCTTCACCTGCACTAGAATATCCTCCAGAACTCCTTTAGGGTACCTAATTGATCTATCAGCTAATTGGAGCACTACACTTGTGTCTCTAAGTTTGCCAATACCTAAAGCTAAGTATACCGACCAAGGCATTACATTAATGGTATCCCCTAGATCTAATAACCCTCCCTTGACATGAACCTGTCCTATAGTGCATGGGATTGTGTAAGATCCTGGGTCTTGGCACTTAATCGGCAATTCAGTCTTAAAAAGTGATGACACATTAGCACTCACCTGAATTCTCTCAATAGGCCTAAACTTCTTCTTATTAGCACACAATTCTATTAAATATTTAGCATATTTAGGGTTTCTCTTGAGGAATTCAACCATAGGAATATTTATTCCTAACTTATTGAAGAGATTGAAAGCATCTTTTGTAAATTCAAAATCAATTTTTTTCTTTCTAGCAAAATAAGATTTAGGCAAGGGGAGATCTTGTATACTTACCTCCTTGCTTGTATGCATAGAGGCTCATTGCTTGTATGACTACGTCTTCTCCTCAATTTGCTTTCCCTTGTATGCTGGATTTGGCATTATTACCTCCTCTTCTTGCTTTTGGGTTATCTTCTTGAGCATAAGTTATTGTTCTTTAATATTTTCTAATTTTCCAATATTTATCTATGACATTGATGAATTTTCAACTTTAAAATCTTCCATATCCTCTTGTACTATATCATCTTACTTAAAATGCACTTTGCTTTCACTTTTGAGTGATATGGCATTCAGACCCTTATGATTAATGACAGTATTCAAAGGTATACTGCCACTACTCTTCATTTGGATGTCACTCACTGTATTGGAGATTTGAGTTAAATAACTTGTAATATATGTATTCTTGTAACTTAACTCCTTAAGTTTCTTGTGCACATCAGCATTATCCTTCTACATACTTTGAAGGATTTAAGCTATAGAGGTGAATTGACCGTCATTCTCTTTAAGCTTGTTGCCTATATTGGTCATTCTACTATCTATGTTGTTAATTTGCACAACCATATTCTTCAACAACTGAGAAGTCTCATATGGTCTTAACGCCGCTAAGGCATTAGGGTGAGTTAGAACTATAGACCTTGCATTATTTTGGTAGTTGCTTAAGGAAGCACCACCTCCTTGGAATTAGTTTGGCCTATTTTCCCTACTCCCCCACCTAATATTTAGGTGGTCTCTCCAACCAGGGTTGTATGTGTTAGAGTATGGGTCTCTCTTCTAGTATTGATTGTCTCTCTCTTGATACATTACTGCCACTTCTTCATACTGTCTGTCACATGTACTGGTAGCATACATCATTGAACCGCATGATTCATATCCTGTAACTAGTGCTTATGAGGTTCCTATTGCATGAACTTGCTTTATGGAATACAACTCTCTTTCAATTACATTCATCCTCTTTTCCATTAAGTTTCTCAAAGCTTATATTTCTGCAAAGATCTTCTTTGAATTACTCGAAGATAATGAGGGCATTCTCCTTGTATCCCCAGTCTGATGGTCTTCCTTAGTATTTTTTGGAATAAATCCCAACTTGCTTGTGGAGTCTTATCTCTTAAAGATCTATTTTACTGTTGCATTCAAGGACACCTGATTGTGAGGGAGTAGACCATCAAAGAAAATGTCCACTAGATCAGTCTTTGTCATATTATGATGCGAACAACAAGCCAACAAATTGATAAATCTTGTCCAATATTCATGTAATAACTCTCCATCCTGTTGCAAAATGTTTATAATCTCCTTCTTCATTCATTTGTCTTTGAGGTTGGGGAGAACTATTCTAGATATGTTGACTTCAATTGATCCCATGTAAGAGTTGAGAAATGAGTTGGCAGATTATATAACCACTCCTTAGCCTTCCCTTCCAAAGTGAAATGGAAATACCTCTTTAAAACATCATCTACAGTCAATACAGTCTTCATCGAAGAGCATATCATATGTATGGTTTATAAGTGTCGATGTGGACATTCTCTTACAAAACCATGAAATTTAGGTAAGGCTACAATCAAAGCTCCTTTAATTTCAAAATTAGCCTCTTCAGTGTAAAAGTCATAAATATCATAATTTACATACGAATGATTTATTTCCCTCATACTTCTATTATCTTCTACATTCACTAGTATTTCATTTTCACCTTGCCTATTATTTCCATTATGCCCATTAGGATTAATATCAGCCATATTAGAAATTTCTAATAGAATCTATAAATTGAGTTCAATTTTAGATCCTTAAGCGCTAGAGGGTGAACTAGACTCTATCGATATTGCCTCTTCTCTCAATTCTCTCCTTAGTTTCCTAAGTTGTCTCTCAATTTCAGGTTGAAAAGTAACTAATGGTTTGGTTCTTCCATGCATGTACCATATAAACAATTAAGAATAGCCAGGAAAGCAATCAAATTCAGACACAAAAGTTTCACAGCAGAAAAGTTCACTAGTCGTGACTAAAATGTGTTGTGGTCATGACAGAATATTGCAGAGAGAAAAGGTCACAAAGCAAGTGACATTTGATCACGAGTTACAGTCATAGAGACTGCTTCTGCAAAAACTTAGAAAAATCCAATATGCAATGCAATTAAAAACAATAAACTAAAATTCAAACAAAAACTGTCTCAGGTAAAAATAATGAAATTGACAACCAATTACTAACAAATCAATTACTTGGTTCCCTCTAGCAACAACGCCATTGATTCACACAGGCTGTCGTTATCCTATGCATCAAAATAAAATGAAGTGCACCCTATTAATGTAGTATAAGGCACAACCCTATCGTTCTTCTTGAGGAACCTTTCTATTGGAAACCTAGCAAACTGGTGACAAAACCATTAAAAACTTGAGTGAAAGTAAAATTTAGTTTTTGGGGTTTGATTGATTTTTGAAGCAATAAAATAAGGGTGCAGTAAAATAAATATTTTTGTATTTTCTTATTAAGTTTGAAAATGAGTATATTTTGAAAGGAATGTGTTGAGACAGACTCTTGATGATGGAAAACTATATATCCTTGCTCTTAGTATGATATGGGGTTTTAAAATCACTAAGTCTTAAAAGAAACCTCAATCGATCAATTGAATATAGAACATTAACATCCCTTAAACTCCTTTGATCAAGGCTAGTTTAAAAACTCTTAAATAACTGTTAAAAGCCACTTAGCATGCAATTCAAATTAGATGATGTATATGCCCTCAAATGATCATCGATCAATGACCATAAATTTCAAGCAATCGAATTAGTTAGATCTAGGAATTCCAAAAACATAAGAAAGGTGAGATTAAAACAAAAAACTCCCCATGTGCACTATAGTCCATAAGCTCAAGATATGTGATCCATCACTAAGAGACTAAAGATTTAGCCTCTCATAACTCTTACTATGCTGCAATCGCTGTCCAGATATGATGCCATGAAGAAAGCAAAAATAGGTGATGGATTATTGATGTAGAGATGTAAATTCTATTAAAAGGTGCAAAAAGATAGAAGATGAGCATGTAGGTTATGGATAAGGTGTAGAAAGGATTCGAGTACTGCTTCTTAGCGTAATCAGGTCAAAAAACTAGCCCCTGTATCTATAGCTTCCTCTTCCTTTTATTTCCACATGACCTAATTGAAAACACGTAGCTTCAATGATTGTCTGTTTTAGTCATGACCAAATCCATGTTTTGGTCATGACCTATAAACACAGAGAAAGTTCCACAAGAAATGAGGTTGCTGCCTGTGGACTCTTTGGTCGCGACTAAAAAGCACAGAGACTTGATATGATTTTCTTTGTCTTGTGATTTCTTTTCTGCTCACGTTTGTCCTTGGTTCTCTTCCAAAATAGCTGTGATTCAAAACTAAAACTCACTGTAAAAATTTAAATCAGTGGAGAACAATATTTATGCAGTTTAGAAGAGTTAGTTTACCATTTTACCCTTTAATTAGCACATTGCCAAGCACAATCATGTATCACCATGAAAGCACAAATACATGCATAAAATGAATGGTAAATTTATAATAAGGCTCTAAAAATATCATAGAAACCTTACACAATTTGTGTCTTATCAGCGATCCATCACCAAGAGACTAAAGGGTTTAGCCTCTCATGACTCCTACTATATTGTAATCGCTGCTCAACGTGATGCCATTAAGAAAGTAGAAAAATGGTTATAGAAAGATAAATGATGGAAGATATGTGGGTAGGTTATCAAGATAGTAAGGAGAGAATGCTTGATAACTGCTTCTTAGCCGTATTAGGTAAAAACTAGCCTCCCATTGCGTATGCGACTTCCCTCTCCTTTTAAAGCCAGAATAACCTAATAAAAAAACATGCTACTTCATTGATTCTCTTCTTTGGTCACTACTAGATCCTATTTTTGGTCATGACCTGTAAATGCAGGAAAACTTCCCCAGAAAAAGTGAGGTCACGACCTGTGGATGCTTTGGTCGTGACTAAAGAGTATAGAAGCTACCTTTCTTGATTAGATTATTTGTCTTGTGATTTATTTTCTGCTCACATTAGTCCTTGGTTCTCCTCTAAAATACCTGCAATTCATAATCAAAGATCACAGTAAAAAGTCTCACTAGTTACTAAAGAACGACATATATGCAGTTTGGAGGAGTTAATTTATCATTTTACCCTTAAATTAACATATTGCCAAGCACAATCATATATTACTATAAAAGCACAATTGCAGGCATAAAATGAATGGTAAAGTTATCACAAAACCCTTAAAATTTTCATAGAAACCATACACAATTTGTGTCTTATCAAGTAGCCACATAAATATTAAATCTTTTGCTTAAACCCTTTGAGACCTTCATTTTATTTAAAAATTTCATCCTTGATTAATGAATGTTGTACACGATATTTGTTGTCGCAGTAATATTTTAATTGTGAAATAATTATTAAGTTGCAACCACTTGTTTAATATTTGAACCTTAATATATTTGTTATTTGGCTCAATAGTTGAAAGAAAAAAAACAAAGAGAACAAGAATAGAGAAAAGAAGAAAAAAGAAAGAAAGGAGAAAGAAGAGATAAAATAAATGTCAAGAAAGATGTGCTATTCAACTTGAATGGAAGGAAGCTAGATGATGACTTGTTATTTTCTGCAGTTGTATAATTATAATTATGATCAAATTAATAACAGCTTGAAGAAGGAAAATCATATGCAGTATTTTATTAATCATTGACACTTATTTCAGTTTCATCATTTAGCCTTTCCAACATTACAACCCTAATAATAACCATTTGACTCATAACCCTTATGGAATTTAGTGGTTGAGATGTAGGATAGTTATAAGACTATGGGAAGACTACTCTAGATGGTTGAGAGAAAATAACCTTGATAAGAGAGTGAGTGAAACACTAAACCTTATGAGGAAATCCTAACCTAGTTGATTACTATGATTTAATTGCATGAGTTAGATCCTTTGATTGATATAAGATTAGTATAGATTGTTGCCAATTAGGAAAATGCTCATTAATCACCAAGTCAACTTGCTAAATAAACTAAAATGGAAAAAGATAAGTTTGAATGAACATAAATGGTTGGTTGATAGTTAGCTCCAACAACTCAGTCAGCTACTAACAGAAATTAAATTGGGAGAATTCACTATTTGATTAAAGCACATGCTTAATAGAAATCATGTGTTGAAGGGATTCATGCGATTGAGGCAATTTGTTCACTGCTCACGTGGGGCAACATATTGCCTTATATATCAAAACAAATTCATTCATGCATTGGATACTACTCTCTCCTATGACCTCTGGCAAATCAATTCATTTAACGTCTCTCTATCATAGTTCACTCTTTCACGCCATCTCTCTCTCATCTTATCTGCAAACTTCCTATTCTAAGCAATATAACTAGAGGAATCTACTACTTATATTTTCATCTTCTATCTTTTTCACTCACCATGATTTATGTTGTTCGACTTGCTGCTCCTATTGAGGTCTTGATAGCAATGCAAGGCTAGAGATACTATGCTCTCTTAGAGATGATACTGAACTAGAGTTCTTGATCTACAAATAGGGAATTTAATTGTGTCATTAATTGTAGATTTGATTGTATCTGTTGCTATATTTCATACTGAATTTATTGATTCAATTAGATTTAGTAGATGATGAATCTTAGGGAATTGAGTTAGATTTCCTATTTTGTATAATTGAGCTTTAATTGATCTTCATCCTTGAACTAATTGACATGGCTTTGGTTTATTACAGCAATTATATAACATAGTATAGTTGTATCTGTTTAATTCATCTTCCTCTACCTGTTGAGTTGAATGATTCATATTTTGTTTTTCAATGTCTGCTGGTTGTAGCTTTGATAACGATTAAGCTAACAAGTTGTTGGTTAATTCATTTTAATTTAACTAATTAACTCTTTATTTTCTATGGATAATGAAGATAATGTAATCTCCAATGGAACACAATTGTCATTAATTCACAAGAACATCATTAACACCTAAAATCATAAATAGTAGCATAAGATTTATATTCATAATTTCTTCAACATTTATTGATTAAATTGTTAAATTGTAGCTTATTTATTAGTTAGGAACTTTAACATCGATTTAGGTTGCTTGTGAATTGACCTAGGTCAGCTTGACTTTACTATAGGTTAGCTTAGTTTCTTGTTTGATAATTAGAATGACATTTATCACCTAAGCCCAGAGTCCCAACCATAGTACCTAGTAGTATCACCTCCTTATCATACAAACCCTATCCCATATAATTTTATTAACTTCCACCAGTTTGATATCCCTCATCTAAGTAGGCCATCACTCCCAACGTTCTATGTACCTGAAGTTGAGCAAGAAAGACCAACTAAGATGAAGTCTGGGGAGTATTTCCTTTATAGGAAGAAGTTATCGATAACTAGACTGGAGTTAAGAAAGTTGTTGAAAGCAAGCTATTATAGTTGGGCAATGGGACAGATAGAAGCTAGAATCAAGATTAGATAGTATATCTGGATTTTTTGGATATAGTGTTAAGGCTTTACCTTTACTATGAAAGCTTAGGTACTAATCTCAACTGAGTATATGCTATAACAGAGTGGGATGAGTTGATAGCAAGCCAAATACTTTTATATAAGATGACATGGCAATCAAACTTCATGGAGTATATTGAGTATGACCCTCCAAGCAATATTCAAGAATGGATCCACAGTGAAAAGCAATACTTGTGGTTAGTCCTTCTTGAAAATAGGACCTGAGTTAGAAGGTCAAGGCTTGCATATGCATATAAGTAGAATGAGAACTAGGGTGCTTGATGTATATTATAGGATGATGATATACCTTGTAAATTTTGTATGAGATATTTGACTATGGCTTACATATATATGTACGTTATATGTGAACATGGTTTACTAGTATGCATGAACACTACTCTATTGTATGTATATATGTTTGATAATAGATATATGGAAGTTATTATACATACATTTGATTGTGTTTTCTCAATCATATAATAGTCAAAATAGAGACAATGGTTAACACCCGTAAAATGTAACATCCTCCTTTTCTTACATCTTAGGAACCATTCAGTAGCATTTGGAACCACTTCTAGGGCCATTGAAGTCAAATCATATAATCTGGAATTTTACTCCCAGCGAGTACTGTTCACTGTGCGAAATCCAGTGGAGTGACCTGACTTCAAAAAATCATAACTAATTCTATAAAAAATCAAAATGGAGTGGTTCAAATTGCTACACGAAGATAACATAATGCTCTTTCAGGGAAAAATAACTCGTTGACTACTCCTTGACCAGGTCAACGTTGGTCAATGTTCTAAAATCACTGTTCCTCCAGCGTCCAGTCCCTGATTCCAGCATTCTGGTCCCAACTTTGATAAATCATATCTTTATATGTAGATATCCAAATGACACATTCTATATATCAAATCGAAACTTGGTATATATACTATTTACTGAAAAATAGCATACATTTATTCAATCATTTACTATTTATAATTACAGCTCAAATGTCACTGCCTCCATCACGAGTTACTGTTCAAAGTGACAATTTCCAGCAATTATACATACATGAATCACATATCAATCATGCTAAGTAATTAATATCTCTTCATGCAACTTTATTTCCTTCATCTTGAGAAGACCTGCTGTAATTAGATTGATATGGAAGGGGTGAGATTTCTGGGAAAATCTCAGTAGCAAACAACACTAAACAATGCATGCATTAATGTGAATACTTGTGCTTGCCTGTGAAAGTGTTAACATTGCATAATGTGCATGCTTCCATGTTACATATGAAATACAATTGGCCAAAGTAATCATAGGAACAGAGCTTCATACATAAGCACATATTCAACACAATTCAACAAAGACATAGCACATCAAGCATAACATTCAATGCATACAAGTTTAGGATTAGTTTACTACCTGGCATATAGCCTTCCTCTAGCTTTTAGCCTTTGCTTTAAGATTCCTTCTTTCCATAGGCCATAGCCTATACATAGCATAAAAATATCTTCATTATTATTCTATTAGCATAGCTCTACTTAACTCATGCTTAACTAGGGGTGATATCCTTAATCTGACATTCCCCTGTCTTTCTTTCTACCTTTAGTTACCTTTATTAATAGAGATATTTCTCTATTCTAACTACTAAGAGCAATCCTATACTTTATTAGAGCAGGGACTAGATAACTTTCTTATCTCATTCCTAAACTTTGCCCAGTCCCTCGGCTCCTTAGATCCATGGTGTGCATTGAAATGGGAGGGGAGTGGCCTATTTATAGGCGAGACGAGGTGGAATGAATGGTCCAGATTGATTCGTGATGAATGGCTCAGATTGCTTGCTTCCTCATGAAGCTTTGCCTGCATCATCATGCTGACATCACCCTCCCTGATGACTCACCACTCATGACATCATCTAGGACACCTCAAGGGACACCTCAGGGGTATATGTGGCGAAATATAGGGCCCTTGGGGCACCTCATGAGCTGACTTAGCCTTTCTAGAGAGTTCTAGAGTCTTTTCCCTTAATGGACGGCCGAGATCATGCCACGTGTCCTCTTGCTTTTTCTCCTTTTTCTATAATCATGCCATGTGTCCTTTGCTTTTCTTGTTTTATTGTAATCATGCCATGTGGCACCTTGTGGACCCCATTTATGTCCTCTCATGATTCCAGATCACTTTACCAGTTCTATCTTGGACTGGGTCACTTTACTTTATTGAAAAAGCACTAAAATAATATTTTAATGCCTCTTGGGCCCACATTACTCTTGGGCTACGTTTTTGGGCCTTGGATTGTCATCTTGGGTTTCTAACCAAGCCCAAGTACTCTGGTGGCTTGGTTTCCAAGGAATATCCTTAGTAAATTACCAAAATGCCCTTACTATCTCTTTAGTACTTCTAGGGCACTATTGTCTTTTTATTCCTTACCAGAGTACCTCTTGACCCTGGTCAACTATCCAGATACCCTTTCTTGACTGTTTAACCTTAGTCAAATGATCATAACACCCTTCATCTGACTCTGACCTAATGACACAACACAGTGGCATACCTTGAGTGGTATTTTCATAATTCTTTATTTTTCTCGGTCTTTATTAGCCCAAGCCCACATACTTATCTAAAAATATCATTGGGCCTATAAGGTGCCATTCTAGACCCTCAGTATGATCCCCTATCTTCATGGGCTCATTTCCCAAGAAATTCCCCCAAAACCTATTTATCAGGTCTTTTAATCCACTATAAATTCTGTAGTAAATTCTACAGAACTCTTTTTTGAACTCTGTCAGTTTTAGAAATTCTTATATTAATTATAGGAATTTACTGCCATATTTCATCTGATTCTAAGGTCCAGAGAATACTGTATTAATTTTCCTTCTCTTCAGAAATTAATATAAATCTTTCAGGACCTCATATCAAAACTTTATGTTGTATCAAACTGATCAGCATAATTTTCTCTATTTATTGAGACCTCTGCTCATCAGGGTCTAGTAGCGTCCCTTTTTCAGGCTATATACTGGGCTTCTAAGCCTAAAAATTGGGATATGACATAAAACAATTAGACCCCAAGTTGTATAGCCTTGTAATGAAGGGACTAGTAACCAAGCAGGACCTATGCAAATTATTTTTGATATGCCAAAGCAACAGCAATGGGTAATGGACAAAATTTGAGAAAGGCAAACACACAAGGAGAATGAAGCGATCAGGCTATATTAGTAGTCGTAGTAGCAACAATATTAACAGTAGTTGATTTATAACGAACAGAAAAAGGAGTCATCGAGGAATCATAATCTAGTCATAGACATATTGAAATTGGATCGAATAAATAGCAATGGCCTACAATAGAGAAACAAAGTATACATATATAGATTAAACGATTTTGTACTCAAAATTCACTTACATTTGAAGGAAGATTTGAGGTTCAAACTGCAGAGGCTTAGGTGAATCATTTAGAGAAAATTTTTAAGATTCTCAATTGTCCTTCAAAGTAAAAGGCGCCGATGCCATATATAAGTTACAAAAGACACTGACCGTTGATAGAGAAATGCAGAGATTATCTTGAGAACAAGAAAAACCTCTCTTACATGGGAAATCTTTCTTGAACAATTATACAATAAATATTTTCCTCAGTCTATAGGGATGAGGCTGAGGTTGAGTTCTTGATGTTAAGACAGGGTAAGAATGAACCCATTGGTGACTACTTAGCCAAGTTCATCCTCCTTTATAACTATTCTACATATCTAAATCATATGAACAATGAGAGATGAATGACAAAGAAATTGACTCACGGATTGAATTCTTCAAAGAGAGAGAGGATTTTTCCTAGACAAATACAAATATTAATGAAGTTATTAATATCCTAATTTTTAGGCCTAGAGACCTAGAAAATAACCTGAAATAGATAGGTTACCAGACCCCTTTGAGCAAAAGTTTGACAAACATACAGAGGATTTTTAGGGACTAAACTGTAAATAGTGAAAGTTGAGGAACTAAACTATAAATAGTAAAAGTTTAGGGACTCAATTGTAAATAATAAAATTTTTAAGGATTTAAGTGTAAATTAGAAAAGTCCCTTAGGGCCTAAAATAAAAATAAAGATAAGTTATGGGCCAAAAGTATAGTAAGGGACCAAATTATAATTTAGCAAAGGGACTATAGGGTAATTTATCAAATTCAGGGGCAAAATTATAATTATAAGAAAGTTGAGCTAGAAAAGGCCCAAAATTGCCCAAAAATGTTATAATCCCAAATTTTACCAGTAAATAGAGAATGGTAATTGGGTTAGACATATTTTTCAAAATTTTGATTTGAAGTCATAGATAATTGATATTACTTTTTAAAGTTTGAAGATTATTACCAGATCTTTTGGACCTCATATTGAAATGAAATTTTATAAGAAATTATCATAATTAATATAAGAATTTATGAAATTGACATAACTAAAAAAAAGTTATATAGAATTTAGTAAAATAAATTACCCGATAAATACTTTTAGGTGAAGTTTGTTAGGAATTGAGCCCATAAAGCCATTAGACTAGTTAATAAACCCAAGTTGATATTTGTCACATCTTATTTTCAACCTCAGTTATACTCATTTGAAAGTCATTAGAACCAATTACATAGCTTTTTTGCCTTGAAAACATTCATTTTCAAAAGAATTGCTTTTGGGTACTGTTCACGTTACTTTTCATTTGGTAATTCCAAAACATGTACCCTACTTTGAAATTCATAATTAAATGTAGAAAAATTAAAATAGGATGGTTCCAATTTATAATGAAAGCTCCTTCATTTAACTTTGAGGAAAAAATATAAAAATGAGGTTCAATTGTCCCAATGAAATCAATTTATTCGTTGAAAAACACTGTTCATTTGGTAAAATATGGAAGTTTCAGTTTCTTTAACTTAACTTAAAAAATTTATTTCTCTTTGGTTTCTTTTCCAAATGAACCGTGTTACCTATGGATTTAAATCTCTGGACGTTTTCTTTAAGATCACAAAGTTTCACAGAAAAACTCGTTCATTTACTATATAAAATTCACGTCGAAAGGTCACTGCCTCCAGTTACTTTCTCTTGATTCCAGATTTTAACTTCAATTTAGAAAAATCATAACAAATCGAATACTTGTCCAATTGAGGTGTTCTTGGTGTTTATTTAAAACTATGTATCTTATCTATAATCGTGCCAAATTTCAAGTTTTCACTCATTGATTAAGGTACTGTAAATATCATCAAAAGGTCACGGGCTCATAACACCAACACATGAACATTCAATATACATTCCAGCATGTGCTTCCATAATGTCAAGCAACTCATTTGACTTATTATACAAGTTCATCCATCTATGCTTACCCTCTTTCCTTGAGAAATTCTAGCACCTATAACATGGTTATGCATATGGGAGGAATGAGATTTCATAGAAATCCCAATAGCAAGTTACACAAACCATAATAGCATGCATGATTAAGTGGAGTTGCAAGGAGTTGCAATCATTCATACTTCATCATCAACATGATGACACAATCTCATGCTCAACCAAACACCATAATCAACAAGCAAGCAAACAATTAAACAGACATGAAACTATAGTTAGGTATTCTTACTACCTCTTAGCTATCCTTGTCAAAGCCTTCTTGAGATGATTTTCTTCCTTCAAAAATGTCAAAACCTAGCCATTACAAAGTAATATGAAGTTATAACTCAACTTGAACACAAAACCAAGACTAGGTTATTATTAGTTTCCATTCTTTTACTATTTTATGTTTCATACTTCCATCTTTCCAAAATAAATTCCCATAGTTCATCTCCACATAATTTTCCATGTAGAATCCAAATATGAAGCTAGAATTTCCAAAATCAAATCATGGCACAAGCTTCTGTACATAACTGAAACACACCCTTGATTTTCCAAAAATTCACATTTTGATTCCAATGCTTCCAATACTTGTTTTCCTACTTTATCCCCACATAATTTTCCATTTTAAACTCATTGGAAGCATCAAAATCATGAAATTCCAACATATGAACAGTGACACATACAGTAACAGCCATGAACATAAACTTCCATTTACTTACATACTTGAATTTCCAAACTTATACCACTTAGTTCTAGCTTGTTTAAGATTATCTAAACCATCCATAACATAAAACTCATATTCTAACCATATATGGATAGCACTTCAAGCAGCAACCTCAAGGGGAATATGGCACAAAAACCCCTTAAAATCAAAAGCTAGCTTGCTAGAATAAAGCTCAAAATCAAGGGAGATGATTACCTTGCTTTGTGCTCCAAGTTGTGTGCTTCTTTCTTTGCTGAATGGAAATTTTGCAAGAGTTTCCCCAAGGGTTCTTGTGCTCACGGTTTTGGTTCATATTTAAGGGGTATTTATAGCCAAAATCCATGGAAAATCAATGGCCAAGATTTATTTGTGCACTATTTGATCTAATGGTTCACATTTAGTCTTGAATTTGACTTTTTCAAAAAGGTAATTATGACATCATCCATGACATCACCAAGGGACAACTCCAGGGGATAGGTGGCGAAATTCCAATAGGGGAAGCTTCTAGAAAAATTTCAGTCCAATCCAGTACCAGTTCAGTCCGATTCCCTAAAAATCAGATTGTTTTATAAATCTAATTTTTCTAAAACTCCATAATATACTGTCTAACCTTAAATCCAGTATCCGGAATCTTCCTACCATTGAAATTCTTGAGTTGGGCCAAAACCTAATTACATATCTCTTGGGAAATGATAGAAATGCCCTTGGTGTCATTTCTTGCATTATATTAATCCTAAGGGCATAATTATCATTTCACCCCTTTTTGTACTGCATTAGAGTATATACTATCTCTAACTAATTATCTTTATACTATCTTACACATTTTTTGCCTGTCCAAAATGACCAAAATGCCCTCCATCTATCACTGGTACAATCTAGTCATCTAGGGATATTTTCATAATTTCGCACTTTTCCTGAACACTGGCCTTTTTTACTGATGAACTGATATCATGGGTTTTTTTCCCTCCTTGGAGTCATCATAAGCCTATATATGAGGTCATCTGAGCTCATTCTATCTAGGCTTACCTACTGCTAAGTTTCATAATCGAATCATGGGTGTTCTTAAACTCCTGTCAAAATTTACTAATACGGGGATAACTTTTCATACAGAGCTCCTTCTGGGGTTCTGTTAGATTCATGACATCTAATTTCATAGGGCACACCTTCCTGTAACTTTTCCACTTATACCTAAGGTCCATGAGATCTGATAAAATTTTATATAACTTTCAGACTATCAGATAAATATCCACTATCTGGAACCCTAATAAAATTTCTGTATTATGCTAGATTAACCAGCATAACTTTCTCTATTTACTGATTAAATATGGAACTAAAATACTTCCAGGTAGCTCTAAGCCTTTTTTAGCTGAACTTTTCCATAATTTCATTTAGGTCCCTGACTTTTTGCTTAATTATATTTAGGTCCCTAAACTTTTGAAAATTACCACTTTTGGCCCAACTTTTATTTCTACTTTAACTTTTGGCCTCTAACCTTTTCTAATTTTTGTTTAGGTCCCTCTCTTCCTTCAAGACTCATTTAACCTTTATAATTTTTCTGATCCCAAACCTTTTTCTACTATCAGTATTATACAAATAGGGAAAAATTAGGATATGATAGTATTCTATAGTCCCAATAATATACTCTAACAATTATATGGGCTAGTGTCCAGGAAGGCCTTAAAAAGTATAAAATTATGAAAATACCCCATGTTATAATATTGACCAAGAGAAGAATGGAGGGCATTTTGGTGATTTGGGACACGTTCAAAAGGTCAAAAGGGAGCTAGGTATGATTGACCAGAGTCAAAATATATTCTGATATAGTGTAAAGAAGAATAAAATGACAATTATGCCCTTAGGGTTAATATAGTATAAAATAGTTAACCAAAGGCATTTCATTCATTTTCTAAGGGTTAGTAATAAGATGAATACCCAGTTCAACAATGTCAATGGTAGAAAAATCAAGATACTAGATTTAAGGTCAAAAAATATATTATGGAATCTCAAGAAAAGTTGTTTGATAAAATAGTTTATTTTTTTGGAAATTAGACTGAGTCGGTACCTAATTGGACTATAATTTTTCCTATTAGTATTGGGCCTTATGTTACGCCAAATGTCACATCCTTACTTTCAACTTCAATTATACTCCATTAGAAGTTATTGGAACCAATTACATGATCATTTGCTTTACAAACATTAATTTCAAAAGAATTGCTCTCGGGTATTGTTCACTTTTACTATTCATTTGGTAATTCCAGAACATGTACCCAGATTTGAAAATTTATAACTAAATGTAAAAAAATTGAAATAGGTTGGTTCCAATTTCTAATGAAAGCTCTTTCTTTGAAATTTGAGGGAAAAATATAAAACTGAGGTCCCATTGTCTCAATGAAATCAGTTTATTCGTTGACAATCACTGTTCATTTGGTAAAATCTGGAAGTTC
This sequence comes from Leucaena leucocephala, assembly GCA_037074615.1. Classification (NCBI taxonomy): domain Eukaryota; kingdom Viridiplantae; phylum Streptophyta; class Magnoliopsida; order Fabales; family Fabaceae; genus Leucaena; species Leucaena leucocephala. The sequence continues at coordinate 7,759,779 of CM073527.1, forward strand.
CAATTTCTTTGCCTTAACTTCAAAAATTCATTTCTCTTTGGTTACTTATCCAAATGAACGGTGTTACCTATAGATTTGAAGCTCTGGATGTGTTCTTTAAACTCATAAAGTTTCATAGAGAAACTCATTCATTTGCTGTATCAAATCATCATGTGAACGTCACTACCTCTAAATGCTCACTTTATTTCAATTCCAGATTTTAACTTCAACTCAAGTTAAAAATCGTTGATTAAGGAGTCCTAATCATTGTCACACCTCCACGGCCTCAGAACAAAATTACATAATCATATAACATTCATCCATACATGCTATCATATGCTTCCATAATGTCATATATGTATTGTAACTCATTATACAAACTCATCCATCTATGTTTACCCTTTTTCCTTGTGAAGTTCCAGTACCTATAACATGGTTATGCAAATGGAAGGAATGATATTTCATGGAAATCCCAATAGCAAGTTACACAAACCATAATATCATGCATGATTAATTGGATGCTTAACATGTTATCATGAGATGGGAGCTACTTCATAATGGTACATAAGCAAACTCTAACATGCATATTGTCATCACATAACTTTCAAGGAGTTGCAATCATTCATAACTCATCATCAACATGATAACACATTCTCATGCTCAACCAAACACCATAATCAACAAGCAAGCAAACAATTAAGCAAACATGAAACTATAGTTAGGTATTATTGCTAGCTCTTAGCCATCCTTGTCAAGGTCTTCTTGGAATGATTTCCTTCCTTCACAAATGTCAAGACCTAGCCATTATAAAGTAATATCAAGTTACAACTCAACTTGAAACCAAATCCAAGACTAGGTTATCACTAACTTGTTTTCTTTCTCTCTTTTATGTTTCATACTTCCATCTTTCCAAAATAAATTCTTATAGTTCATTTCCACATATTTTTTCATGTAGAATCCAAATATGAAACTAGAATTTCCAAATCAAAACATACCACTTGCTACAGTACCAAACTGAAGCAAACCCTCCTGTTTCCAAAAATTCACATTTTTATTCTAATACTTCCAATATTTATTCTCCTACTTTATCCCCACAGAATTTTCCATTTTAAACTCATTGGAAGCATCAAAATCATGAAATTCCATCATATGAACAGTGTCCTATGCAGTAATAGTAGGAACACAAAACCCTAATTCCAAACACACTTGGATTTTCAAGCTTACACCATTTGATTGTAGCTTGTTTAAGCTTATCTAAACTATCCATAACATAAAACTCATATTTTAACCACATATGGACAGCACTTCCAGCAGCAATCATAAGGGAAATATAGCATGAAAACCCCTTAAAAATATTAGCTAACTTGCTAGAACAAAGCTCAAGATCAAGGGAGGTGATTACCTTGATTATTGCTTCACTTTGTGTGCTTCTTTCTTGGTTGAATGGAAATTTTGCAAGAGTTTCCCTATGGTTCACCATGCATACCAAAACCATCTGAATAGGGGGTATTTATACATGAGCTTGGGTTAAAATGGATAGCCAAGATTGGTTTAGTTACTATTTGATCTAATGGTCCATATTCAATCTTGCATAATCTTGCCCTAGAAGCCTACCCTTTTGACGCCATGCATGACATCATTTAGGGTCATGTTTGGTTGAAAAAAGTAGAATATACTGATAGGAAAAATTCTAGTCCAGTTTGGTACCGATCAGAGTAGTTTCACAAAAATCAGACTCTTTTCTGATCCAAATTGTTATAATATTCCAGGCTATGTATTATGTCCTTGAAATCAATGTCTAGATTCTTCATACCATTGACATTGTTATACTGAGTATTTATCTGCCATCCATCCATTGGAAAATGACCAAAATACCCTTGGTGTCCTTTCTTGTACTATATTAACCCTAAGGGCATAATTATCATTTCACCCCTTTTTGTACTGTCTCAGGGCCTATACTGGCTCTAACTAGTCATATTTATACTATATGCCATGTTTTTAGCCTGTCCAAAATGACCAAAATGCCCTCCATCCATCACTGGTACAATATTGTCATCCAAGGGCATTTTCGTAATTTCACACTTTTTCTGCACACTGGCCCCTTCTACTGATGAACTGGTATCAAGGATTTTGGTCCCTCCTTGGCATCATCCTGGGCCTGTGTATGAGGTCATCTGAGCTCATTCTATCTAGGCTTACTTACTACTAAGTTCCATTATTGGATCACGGGTATTCTCAAACTCCTGTCAAAATTCACTAATATAGGGATAACTTTTCCTACAGAGCTCCTTCTGGAGTTCTGTCAGATTCATGACATCTGATATCATAAGGCACACCTTCTTGTAACTTTTCCACTTATACCTGAAGTCTATTAGATCTGATAAAATTTCAGATAACTTTCAGACTATCAGATAAATATCTACTACCTGGGACCCTAATAAAATTTATGTATTATGCTAGATTAACCAGCATCACTTCCTCTACTTACTGATGAAATGTGAGATTGAAATACTTTCAAGCAGTTCCATGCCTTTTCTGGCTAAACTTTTCTATAATTATATTTAAGACCCTGACTTTTTGCTAATTACATTTAGGTCCATAAAATTTTGAAAATTACCACTTTTAGCCTAACTTTTGTTTCTATTTTAACTTTTGACCTTTAACCTTTTCTACTTTCCATTTAGGTCCCTATATTTTCCTTAGTCAATAATCCTTCACTTTCCTTTCTCAATCTGATACAGCTTATTCTAAGAATCTCATGTCCATTTCTTATAATCCATATAGTTACATCAGGTAAGAAAATTGGGGATATGACACCAAACAAGGTCTTTATATGATGTCATTTTTGCCTTGGAGGAAAGACAAGTTGTAAGAAGCAATCTTGTCCATTAGATCAAAATCTGCATCACATGAAGTAAGGCATATATGTTGAAATTATGTTGAAATTCATGGAGACACAAGTAAAGAAGGAGAACCAAGTAATCAAAGAAGCTAGGAATCAATAGCACAAGGTAAGTACTTTGATCAAGCTTTTAAACTTGAGCTATAGGAAGAATTATCTTGAGTTAAATAGCTAGGAAATAATGAAATTTCTCCTCTTCTATAGCTGATCAAAACCTGTACATAATTATGGGAAGGAGAAATTGAGGTTAGAACAAGATAAAATAAAGAAGATTAAGCTAGAATCAAGTAGTATTAACTTGTGGAATCATTTATGTTTGTAATTTCAATCTTGAATATGCTTATACCACTATGGGAAACTCTATAAAGGAATAGGAATTTCATTATTTTGACATTTCCAATGGATTTAGAATGAAAAATTGTGTTGGATAAAGTAGAGAAGCAAGTATTGGATGCATTAGAATAAAAACTGTAACTTTTGAAGATGCTATATGTTATTTCAATTTCTATCCAGTTCATGGGAAAGGAGTTTGATTTTTATAAATCTAAGCTCATATTTCGATTCCTCATGAAAATTTGTGTGGGATTGACCTATGGAAATAATTTTTAGAAATATTGATAGAAATCCCTAAAGTTAAAGTAAAGAGTTAAGATCTCAAGAAAGATAGTCTTAAACATTAATTGGGTTTATGGTCCTAATGAGTTATGTGATGAATATGGATATATTTAGGACTTTGAGATATTGAAGAGGATATTGGGAAGTGGTTGACTGAAGGTATGCATGGTTGGAATCTTAGGGACCAAGTGCAAGAACAAGAGAAAAAGTTTATGTTTAAGGTACTAGACTTACCTCTTTATATGCTTGATGTGGTATGCTTATGTGTTGACATGTATACGATGATTGAGTGATGCTATGACATGACAAATGATGTTGAATATGCTATGAATAACATGCTTCCCATGTCCATGCATTTTTATACAAAGCATATAGCATGATGGCATGTCACAAATTAAATAAAGTTTAATGAACTTACATATCATGCATTAACATCCATCTTGCATATTTAAGTGGTAATGTTTTCTAATGAGTTTCCCCATAATCTCACCCTCTTGTGACCATCCAATATAGGTCAATTATGGTATAAGACTTATGCATAATGGTGGAGTTAAGGAATGGAAGAAAGAAAATGAATTTCCAAAGTTAAGGGATAAAATATGGAACTTCCTCGAATTACCATATGAATACTAAAGTTTGGCAATTTAACTAGATTAAATTCACTGATAAATGTTCAATTTCATATTTTTTTTCTTTAAAGAGAAATGAAAGAGCTTTTGTTAGAGCTTTGAACCATTTCCATACAATTTTTCTAAAATTAGTTATGGTTTTTTAAATTTGGACTATTAATCTAGAATTTACCAAATGAACAGTACCAAGAGTCATTTAAAATTTTAATTTTTAGGCCAAAGTAATGCTTCCGCTAATTAAATAAGCTTCTGAATATGTACTCTGAGGGGTAAAAAATAAGATATGACATTTTGGTATCTAAGCAAATGGTTTTAGCATAGGTACATAACAAAGTTTTGGCATAGGACAAAGATTCTGGTGCAAGATAAATTTATTCTGATTAAAAATAGAGTACACAGAGGATTAGCTAAGGCCTATTTAATATTGAGTTTAGTAATGGGTTCTCTATTCATAGTCTAACTAAGATTATGAATTAGAGATGAAGGCCCTAGGAAAATTGAATACTGATATTTAAACCTCAGTTAGTTAAGTTTGAAGGAGAGTTTAGATTAAGTGATCCTTAAGGATAGTGGAACTTACAAGTATAAATGGCGTAGAGATGTCAGCTAGACCCTACCTCAGTTAGTTGAAAGAAGGTAGTTGACCTAGTTAGGGATCACAGAGAGGCTAATGACACAGTAGTCCTTCAAGCTAGGAACATAGAAGTCCTGTAGGCAGCCAAAAATAAAACTAAATGTGTTTAGTAAAAGTTAAGGGATAGGTAGCCACAGATTATGAGACTCTCTTATCTAAGAAAGCGTAATACCTGAGAGTTAGATAAGGCAGTTAAGGGTTGAGTATATACCCTGTACTTAATAGGAGGGTAAAGTAGCAACTTAAATTAGATAAATGAATGTAGTCTAGTTAAGGTGAGATGACCAGACATAATAGCTATTTCAGATTCCTGAATTGATGAACAGGATCTTGGAGATAGTAAGATAAAAATAAATAGACTCACTAATTTCTTGGAGATTAATATAAGAGATTATACAAGATAGAGAATGAGACATATCTATATGGGGAACCAGTATGATAAGAGATAAGTATTTTCCTGATAATGTTAATAGCTACTTAGTTATGGGGTTAAGTTGAAAGTCTCATGAGTAAGGTATACCTGGTATGAAAGTTTTGGCCATTCAGTTTTTCTTAAGAATTGGGAACTAGTCCACCAAGTTAGAAATGATATTCCTCTAGATAAAGCAGGATACTCTATCTATATAGAAAAGGGATGTAGTTAGATGGAGTTGATGTTTCTTTGATAGAACATGTCCTCCATTAAGGTTAGAGATAATACAATTAAGGTAAGGTAAGCAAAGTTGATTTTACCCCAAGAAAAGTATGATTGACCAAGAACAAAATTTAGTGACAAAGCTTAACAGAGTACTAAGAATGTAAGAAAGAATAAACTGGTATAAGTCCTCTCCCTCTAATTCTATGAACAAAAAGAGGATTTTACATAGGACTCTGCAGACAGATAGAAAGGCTCCCTTTTGTAGGGATAAGATATTTGAATGTTATGGTACAGATGAAATAATAAGTGAGAGTTTTACTCCTTGTATGAAATGACATGCATTATGTTATGTTTGAGAAAATATGCTAAAGCTCCGAGTGATAGAGCTATGCAAGATCTGAGTGTTAGAGCTGTACATAGTAAGGGAAGGAATATTTGAGCTCTATTATTAGAGCTATGCATTCATGAGTAGGTATGCAGTCTTGCAACATGTTAGCTAGACATTATGCCTGTTAGAGTATGTGCTCCTACTTAGCAGTAAAGTAAAGAAAATAACAACTATATAAGTCCTCTCTCTATACTGATTATAATTGTTAGAGACGGTGAGAGCAGTTGGAGGAGCTAGAAAACCCCTAAGACTTCTAATGTAAATTGAGTAAACTATAATATGAAGCTTAAGCTAAACCAAAATAATAGATAGATTATTTCCTAGAGAATTACTAAGGCCTATGAAAATGGTAGTAGTATGTGAGAACAAATTATAATCATTTGGTGATATGAAGATAGCAATCAGATGTTGTAAAGCTAATGAGAGTAAAGGCACCAATATTGCTAAAGTTTATTAGCGGAGGATTGGTACAAGACACGATTAAACTAGCTTGTGCGATACACTGACACATAATAAATTAGTTTAAATAATGTTTAAAAATATATCCTCTGTGCAATAATCTAAAGTAGATTTACATTACGAAAGACTTTGTTATACTAGTCCTTTTCTAAATAAAAGTAGTAAAGGTGACACCAAGGCTTGTCTAGAGACAAGCCTATAATACAGCCTAAAATTAAAGACGTGATGGTTAATAGATGGAGAGTTGATGTTCCTAAAATGGAGGAATCCCGTCATGAAGGAACTGGTAACCTCATAGACCTAATAAAAAATGTTTAAAATAGGATTAAGCAACAACAATAGATAAAATATGAGATCCAAGTTATTCAAGCTCATCAAGAATAACAGAAAGATATTGCAATCGCAACAATAGAAGTAGCGACGATTACTAGCTTCTGATGTCCTAAGAAAGGGACTAGGAAGGAACTATAGTATGAGATTGATCAATGTAACATCCTTACTTTTATACATCTTAGGGGCCATTCAGTAGCATTTAGAACCACTTACAAGACCTTGAAAGTCCATTAGCCAAATATGGAATTTTACTCTTTCTCGGGTTACTGTTCATATGGTATTCCAGATTACGCAACGAACTTCGAAAAATCATAATTAATTCTAGAAAACTCGAAATGAATTGATTCAAAAAGATACATGAATATAACATCTTAAAATTTAAGGGAAAAATAATTTCTAGACCAAATGACTAGCCACTTGATACAGTTTATTCATTGAAATTTACTGTTCATTTGGTCAAAAACTCTGGAAACAGTTTCTGGTCCCTTATTTTGGAAATTCATTTCTCTTGATATACACATCAAAATGAAATGTTCTACCTATGCACTTAAATCTCTGGATGTGTACTACATGCTCATAAAACTTCTTGAAATAATTCGTTCATTTGCTAGGTCAGACTGAAGCCACAACAAAACTGCTTTAGGACCTAGTTTTTTACCATTTCTGTTTCCTTTCTTTCACTTTCCATAATTGTTCCAACATACATAAATCATCTCTTTTGCTTTTTTTGAATTTATATACATCATGGGGTTATACAATAATTATTTCATACAATCTCATCACATAAATAGATACTTTACATGGCTTTGACATACATGGAAAGTGCATAGCATATGCTAACATCTTAAATACTTCACTTTCTTCTTCCATGCTTTAACTCTTCTCCATGCATACATTATCCATCATGCTTGACCTAAATTGGTTGGTTATGGAAGAGTAAAATTATAGGGAATATCATTAGCAAATATTACCACTTAAATATGCAAGATGGATGCTAATGCATGATATGTAATTTCATTAACTTTCTTTGATTAGTGACATGCATGCTATATACTTTTACATAAATTGCATGGCCATGGAAACATGTTATTCAAAATCCATTCAACATCATTTATCATGTCACAACATCATTCAAATAACATATACATGTCAACACATAAGCATACCACATCAACCACATAAAGAGGTAAGTTCACTACCTTGCACTTAAGCTTTTCTCTTGACCTTTAGCCCTTGCTCCCTAGCTTTCCAACCATGAAGCCTTTATGTCCATAACTTCCCAACATATTCTTGGATGTTTCATGGTCCTAAACACATTCATATTCATCACATAACTTATTAGGACTCATGAACTCCAACCATGTTCAAGACTAACTTTGTTACACTCTTTATTGTCATACCTTTCTCTATTTTTCACTAATCCACTTGGCTCTTGAACCAATTGATGTATTGACTTTAACTTACACAATTTCATCTTTTGAATCCATTTATGAGCTTAGAATCATAAAATTCTAGCTCCTTCATGGCCTGCTGTACAGAACTGAACATAAGCATACAATTCTTTCAAAAATTCTCATTTTGATTCTAATGCTTCCCATACTTGTTTCTCCACTTTACCCCACACAACTTTTCATTTTAAAACCATTGGAACCATCAAAATCATGAAATTCCAATCACTGTTCATGCGAGTGAACAGTAACCGTAAAGAATCTCAAAGACTACAACCTTGAGATTTTAATGTTTCCAAGGTTCAAAACCTTTCCAATCCTACACAAAATCATCATACAAACTCAATGGAAGCATTAAATCATTGAAATTCAATTTCCTTCCCTCATGAACAGTGCATACTGAACAGGGCACACCATGGCAAAGTCAAGAATATCAATTTGATTCAACAACCAACCACTTAACTAGCTTTTTTAAGCTTCAATCATGTGTTTCTAACTTTAATTTATTCTTTCCCCTTTCCTTTAAGGTCTTTGGGCAGCACCACCCCTTATAGAAAACTCAACTATTCTCCCATCAAAACCCTAAGTTCAAGCTCCCAAATCAAAGGAAAATAAGTTAGGAGAGATTGCTTACCTTTAATCTCTAGCTTGCTTGAACTTTGGAACCTTGAATCTTCTTTGTCTTGGCTTGAGTTTTCATTTTGCAAGAGCTTCCCCAAGGGTCCATGAAGCTACGGTTTGCTTCAGAATGAGGGGGTGTTTATAGCCAAAATCCAAGAAAAATGAATGGCCAAGATTGATTTGGTTACTATTTGATCTAAAGGCTCATATTTAATCTTGGATTTTACTTTTTCATCAAAGAATAATTATGAAATCATGTGGGACAGCTCAAGGGACACCTCAAGGGATTATGTGGCGTGCTCACCATGCCAGGAAGCTTCTGGAAAAATTCCAATCCAATCCGGTACCGATTAGAGCAGTTTCACAACAACCGGACTGTTTTCTATTCCAAATTTTTCTATAATATACCAAGATATGTATTCTATCTTGGAAATCAATGTCTAGGCTTCTCATACCCTTTACATGGTTATATTGAGTATTTATCTTCCATCCATTCCTTGGAAAATGACCAAAATACCCTTGGTGTCCTTTCTTATACTATATTGACCCTAAGGGCACAATCGTCATTTTACCCCTCTTTATACTGCCTTAGGGTGTATCTGGGCTCAACTAATCATATTTATACCATGTGACATGTTTTTAACCTGTCCCAGGTGACCAAAATGCCCTTCATCAATCTCTGGTACAATCTGGGTATCTAGGGGCATTTTCGTAATTTTGCACTTTTTCTGGACACTAGCCCTTTCTACTGATGGACTGGTACCCTGGGTTTTGGGCCCTTCTTGGCGTCATCATGGGCCTATATGTGAGGTCATCTAGTCTCATTTCATCTAGGGTCACATACCAATAAGTTCCATTATTGGATCACGGGTGTTATCAAACTCCTGTCAAAATTCATTAATATGTAAATAACTTTTTATACAGAACTTCTTCCAGAGTTATGTCAGATTCATAACATCTGACACTGTAGGGCACACTTTCCTATAATTCCCCCACCTATATCTGATGTACATAGAATCTGATAAAAGTTCAGATAACTTTTAGACTATCAGATAATTTTCTGCTGTCTAGAGCCCTAATAAAATTTCTGTATCATGCCAGATTACCCAGCATGACTTCCTCTATTTACTGATGGAATATGGGACTAAAATACTTACAGGCAGTTCTAAGCCTTTTCTGGCTGAACTTTTCCATAATTACATTTATGTCCCTGACTTTTTGCTTAAATACATTTAGGTCCCTAAACTTTTGGAAATTACCACTTTTGGCCTAACATTTATTTCTACTTTAACTTTTGGCCTTTAACCTTTTCCAATTTGCGTTTAGGTCCTTCTCTTTCTTTAAGACTTATCTAACCTTTATTATTTCTTCTGATCTTTGTCATAATCCTTTCTAAGCCTCTTTCCACTATCAGTACTATACAGATAGGAAAAAATTTAGGATATGACATTTCTACCCCCTTAAAATAAATTTCGTCCTCGAAATTTACTCAACATCTCAGTCAATAATTGGGGTATCTATCTCTTAAAATAAACATCTTAGCGGAGTACTTTTCATATCCGCAATTCTTCATATCTTTACTATGGTCATTCTTCTATTTTGAATCAACTCAATCAGAGTTGAACTCCAGTTCATTCTATTACTTTCTTGCTACGCATCTATCTGCCTATGGACTTCTCATTATGGTGGACTTGTGAGTAGTGTACATTTCTTTCATGTCAAACTCTCTTGAATATTGCTATATTCTGGAGCTTCTACTAACTATTCATCATATTTCTTAGTGCAATCACTTATTGCTCATTTGAGTATCTAGCGGAATTCTCTGAATATCCGCAAACTTTAACTCTCATTCTCATATCATCATACATTCTTATCATCTTTAAAAACTCTTCATAATACAGAGAGAGGACTTATATCATTATTCTTTCTTTCATTGCTCTACTGCTAAATAGGACCACATAGGAGCATATACTCTAACATGCATAATGCCTGGCTAACATATTACAGGACTGCATACCTGCCCATGAATGCAAAGCTCTAACATCGGAGCTCAAGCATTCCTTCTCTTAATATGCACAGCTCTAACACTCAGAGCTTGCAAAGCTCTAACACTCAGAGCTTGCACTGCTCTAACATTCGGAGCTTTAGCATATTCTATAAACATCACATAATGTAACGTACATAAGACCTGGCATTCTATGCAAGGAGTGGAAGCTCTCAAAGCCCTCATTTGCTCTTTCACAGGTAGCTCATCATTCAAACATCTTATCTTTTCCCGAACGGAAGCCCCTCTATCTGTTTAAAAAGCTAGTTATACTGCAGCTTCTCAAGGCATATCTTCTCATTTTGTATCTTTCATGACATAAAATAGCATATCTGGCCAAATCTGGCTATATCATAGTTCATCTTTCAAATCCATTTCATTTGGACTTGACATAAGGGTTCTAATCTCTTACTGTTCATAACTCTTTCTAGCTTTTTATAGCTCTTTCTATTATTTTACATAGCTTTGTGCATATATGCCAATTTCTTGTGGCATTCACATTTTTTTTCATCACTTCCCAGGGGGTCACCCATCATTGGACTACCCTTGCCTGAGCACGTTGAACTGAAATATGCAGATAAAAATCTAAAGTACTAGTGCTCACTAGCTCTGACCCTGGTACTTTACCATCTTATACCCATCTTATACTCTCTCTCTTGGGTCTATCTGGCCTTCTAATCTCTTTGTCCTCATCTGGAGGATCTACTTACCTTTATTTTTAGTCTTTGTAATATCATCGTAAGGATCTCTTTATTCTCATCTGACCCTTTCTCATATCTTATAAAACATTCTCATAAATCCTTGGAACTCAGGATTAATAGCTTTAACTTTGATCACTTAGTTCCTGATATGTGTATGGAGATTCTGAGTTCAGTCCCTGATAGTAATAAGGCTATCTGAAACTAACATCATGGGTACTCTCTCTGTTATGAGTTAATCAACTTGTGAAGCTTCTATACCTTAACTTTTCCTTGGTATTTGTCCTTCCAAAGAAATACTATACTTATGGCTCATTAATTTCTTGCTCTAGGCTTGGTCTACTGTGACCCTCGAGATTTACTGCGAGCAACTGTAAGCCTTTTAGGATCTAACTGCGACCCTGTGAGCCATACTAGGATCTAACTGCAATCCTCCAGAATCTACTGGATTCTGTTGTACTGTATTTTCATCTCTGGAAGACCTAAACCAACGGACAAAGTTACAAGGTTAGTCACTTTCACATAGTTGTTAACTCCCCAGATAATTCCCCAAAAATGATCACATAAGCAAATATTATCTATTAGGACTTGACTCATTTCCTCTATCACTCAGGAACTTCATATACAATTCTCTTCTTTATAACTTTATTACATTTAACCTTGCAAGGAGATACACAAGCTCTACCATGCACATATCTGTCATCATCCATTTATCTCATCAGAGGGACTTTACTCTATTGCAAGAGTAATCTAGCTCTATTGCAAAAACATTAACTTATATTACTTAAAAACTGCTCTTTCTTAGAGCCATATCATCTTTCATAACTGCATCTCATTTCCTTTCATCTATCTTATCCCTACTAAAGGGATATGTCCTGAGTATCATAATCATTTATCTGTGGACTCACTACTAATCTTCATCTTTAATCTCATTCTCTATCCCATTGACTATCATAGTCTGATCATAAATTCTCTTCCTATCTTCTGAGAATCAAGTAGCTAACTTTCTAGTTTAGCACTTTGCTATTGCTTCATTCTTGCTAAGTTGAATTATTTAATTGCATGTCATAGGGCATGGGAGCAACATAACTTTCTCATATGGTATACTCTACTCAGTACGTACTGTATAAGGGGAGTATTCATTTATCATAGCATACTCAACATGCATAATATGTAAGTAGAATATACACATAGCCTTATGTTTCAAATGTTTATTCTCTAGAATATACACATAACTTTAGTCATTTAGACTAAAGAGTTACTGTGCTTTATTATTCAACCATCATTTGAATATGATTAAAGGCTTTGAGTTTTCACTTCTGATATCCTATCTGACTCTTGGTCCTACAAAATTTCCATGCATGTTAACATTGGTATTCAACATGTTATGCAATGTATATTATTACAAAGATATTTTTCTCACGTCTTTCACATTTCAAGAAATTAATTTTTCAAAATATTCATATTTTGAGAAATCGTATTAAAATTGCATATTTCAAATAGAGTCATTGTTCATCAAGGCTAATTTGATTCAAGAAAGGTAGAACTTGACATTTGCATGTACATATCATTTTACAAGTTCTATTGGTTAGCATACTCATATGTATTCACTGAGAAATAGTATGTTTTGATTATGAGTTGTCATACACTATATGGTTTCACATATAAATGGAAATTATCCTCTATTTGACCATACAACTATTCTCCTATAAAGAAAGAAATTTTCATCTATTATAGGAGAATAAAAGAAATGTCTCAATGGACTTCATTGAGGACACACATGAGCATTGAAGTTGTAAAGATCAATTGGCAACAAATTGAAGGGATCAACATCATTGCCAATACAAGAAAATTGAATACAACAAGAAAGGAAGGCAAATGGATCAATACATCGAGCTGCAAAAAAAAACTGAATAAGATTTCTTCAACCCTCTATTTATGTTGACAAACATATTTGAGCTATCTTGACTTTGAAGATTTCTATGCTATATGTCATATTAATTGATTAGTACTTCTATTAATATTAATTAATCAAATAGTTAATTGATTAATCATATTTGAAATGTTTTTAAAGCTATTTTATTTTGAAATTAATCTATTGAGTATTCGATTAAGGTTAATTAATCAAATATCTAATAATTAATTCATACTAAATTTGCGATAGACGTTACTTTTCTTTACAATTAATCTTTTTTCTTCAAAACTTAAGACAATTGTACAATTAAGGGTGAGCTTTCAACTTTATGCTATTAGTTCCTTTCATATCTTGCATAGATTAAGGGAAGCTTCACATTCACATCTGTATCTTATCTCATAAAGCTCATCTCTTAACATAACTCATACGCATTTGTTGTCAATTCGTTATGCTTTAGATGATGAGTTATTCATATGATATTTTCCATGATTAAACTATAACATATTTTAGTTGGAAAGGTTTCTTAAAGATACTAACCATTCTCTGTGCAAGAAATATTTTGAAATCATTATAGGAGAATTAACAAGCTACAAGAATGCTTTGATATGTAGCCACTAGTTAAAAAGGTGGTAATATCAAGCAGGCATTCAAAGGTGCAGAAGTTTGGTGTCAAACCTGCACGTTGGTCAAACAATATATGATGTCTAAGAGTACCATATTGAAACAAGAATCAAAGTTGGGCAGACTTAATGTTCAGAAGCAAGAGATGAAGACACAAGATTTCAAATATCAATACAACATCCGGTTGCAATCAAATGAGCATTTTTAAACTTTCTCTATTTATTTTAAGTAGTGCATCATGACATTGTTTTCTCATATTTCTCATGCTTTACTTTATCTCTTATATTTGCATCACTTTAAGTGGGAAGGATATTATATTACCCGCCAAAGGGAGAGTAATGAATCTTACATTTTATATCCTTCAAACCTTATGCTGATATCAAATAGGGGAGAAATATTATTTTTCATTAAGGATTTGTCATTATCAAAAAGGGGGAGATTGTTGGAAAGTATGTTTTGTTGATACCAAAATAATAAATATAAAAAAAATCCAATAAAATGTCAAATGATGTTAAAAACAATCAAAACATATTTTTATGTGTAAATGTTATTAAAAGAAGAAGTTAATCTATTAGTCAATCTATTAATGTAAATATAGTATTTTGTTTTACATAGGAAAATAAATTAATCGATTAGTTAATCGATTAATAAGTGACCATTGGTCGACTAAGTATTCAATTAATATCGAGAGCTTGCCTTCTGTAAGAAAATTAATAAGCCAATTAATTGATTCGTTAATCGATTAATTATAATTAGTCGATTGGTTAATCGATTAATCTATTAAAAACAATTTTCCTTTTGAACAAAGATATTGCTACTAATATATTGGTTAATCAATTAATTTATATTAATATGTTAACTATTCGATTAATCAATGAAACATCAATTGTGAAATTTAAATATAAACTAATTAATCGATTAGTTAATATATTAATTTATATTAACAGATTAACTATTCAATTAATCCGTGAAATTTAAATATAAACTAATTAATCGATTAGTTAATATATTAATTTATATTAACAGATTAACTATTCGATTAATCCGTGTTGAAATATTTTTTGATTTAATTCTTCCAAACATATTAATTGACTAGGTATTTGATTAACTTACATTAATCAATTAATTACTCGATTGACTACATATATTTTAATAATCCTTCTCTTTTTACATTGAAACTATCTGAATCTCTCTCTAAACCATATATGTTTGATACAAACCTGAAGTATACATATTTGTCTCTACATTCTTTTATTATATATCTTTTTAGAAACTTTTTACATTATATATGGTTGAAAATTCTTATCAATGTCATACTTTGTTTTTTGTTTCTCTCATTAATTGAATCATTAATCAAATTAAAGGTAATTAACTGATTAGTTACTTGATTAATCAATATATTTTAGAAAAGCCATCTAATTAGAACTTAATCCTTATAATATAGAGGAACTGTAAAGAAAGCATTGGAAGAAGAAGGAAATCAAGTTAAAAATTAAGAAATTTATCAAACTCTTGATCGACTAAATAAAGGAGTGAAGGAATAGCAAAGAGAGAAGATTATAATCAATAAATCAACTCGAATACACCATTTTTGCTGAATTAATCGATTAATTACAATTAGTCAATTAATTCTTAATTTTTCAATATGTTGTTATGCTCCGCTTCAATAGAGGTTGAGTATTTTGACCATATCTCATGCTATACTTATCTGATTGAGGTGAAACTTGATTCATATGAAGTTAGACTCAGAATGAGGTTCAATAACATCAATTTCATCACCAAAGAGTCTCATATGAGAAAGATTTACCATTTATAATATGGAATATAGGATCAACACTTTGGACATGACATCTAATCACTACATTGATCATATCTTACTGTCTATAATGAATTTTAGAGTGAAACTTGGTTCATTGGAAAGTAAACAACATAGAGCTATCTGAGAATAGATCATATGCTATGTTTGGAGCTAAATAGAGGAAGTTATGAAAATTGAAAGAAGACAATTGTTCCTCAACTCATAGATAATCATAAGATGGAAGAAAATCAAGTGTTGAACGGTTATTACCATAACTTCTCTTGATTGTGTCAAACTTCATTTAAGGTATCCAAAGACATTATTAGAATGAGATTAGAGGTAAAAAGACACTTTGTGTCATAAACTTCAACGGCTAGTTCTAATGGTCATATTCTCAACGGAAGAACAAAAGCTTAATGGAGAAAGAGATTATACTCAATGGTCAAAAAACTCAAACTTCATCTAAAAATAAGAGAGCATTCAAGAGGACTAATAGGATATGAATGCATCATCATAATGCCAAAACTTCAAAAGCCTCTAACTTGTGTTCTTCGTATACTATTCCTTAAGAGTTAAAAATTATCATGTACAACAATATTTTATTCATTCTATCTGAGAGAGATTGATATACCTCCATTTGTTTTCTTATCTGATAGCAAACATTGAATTAAGGGATTCAAGGTTTGGTTATGCTCATAGCTGAGAGGGGTGTTGCTACTAGAAGTATGATGAAACCTCAAGTTTGAGGTGGTTCTCAATTAGCTGTGAAAATTGTGTTCGTAAAAGATACTAATAGATCGTTATAATCTTGGTTATAATGGATTAAAAAATCTCAGTGGGGAGCTGAGGACTGGATTTAGGTCGAGGAAGGACTGAATTAGGATAAATCTTGTATGCAATTTCTTTCTTCTTTTAACTCTTTGATTTCTAGTAACTTATTTCTAATTTCTTATCAAAGTTTTCAAGTTGATTTATTTCACTGATCAGATTTCAAAAGAGTTGTGAAAAGTTTTTAAAATCCATCAAACACCCAATTCACCCCTTATATGATCTAGCCTAACTACCTAGAACTAACAATAATTCACATGTGAGGTAGTGCCATTTCTTGGAGAAAGCCACTTGAGATAAATCTAATATAATCCGGTACTGACTCAGTCTAATTTTTTAAAAGTCAGACTATTTTTTTAATCTAATTTTTTTAGAATCCATAATATGTATTTTGATCTTAAATACAGTATCCAGATTTTTCTTACATTGACATTGTTGAATTTGGTCTAAACTTAATTACTGTTCCCTTAGAAAATTACCAAAATTCCCTTACCTCCTCTTTATACACTTAAATAACTCTAGGGATATTATTGTCTTTTCATACCTTATCGGGTATTCCCTGGTTCTGTCAACTATTCCTATAGCCTTCTTTGACTCTTGACCTAGGTTAACTGATTAAATTGTTTCAGTCTCTTTATCTTGCTCCTACTTAGTTGCTCTATAACTTAATATTACTTTATCTCTTTCTTAATATTATTTTATTATTAAATTCATTGTCTAAAATCATTCTCCCTTATCCTCTCTACACTTGGCGCCATTGTGGGTCCCTCTATGACACCTCAAATGGTGACTCGGCACTTCTAAAGAATTTCAAAGCTCCCTTGTGTCTTATCTACAATGAATAATTAAGATCATGCCACGGTCTTTACTTTAAATAAATGTGTGGATAAGAATGCTTAAACATTTCTTCTTCTCCAAGACAAGCAACATGTGGCACCTTCAACCATGATTATGGGTCCCACATGTGACACCTCACTGTGTTAAGTCATCACTAGTCAATATTACTTTGATTCCTTACATTATTTTAATGTTAAAATGACTAAAATATTATTTTAATCATACTTGGATCCATATAACTACTGGACCACAATTTTGGGCCTCCTAGGATGCCATCTTAGGTCTCTGATCAAGCCCAACTCCTCTAATGGCTAAAATCCCAAGACATTTCCTTTATCAGATAACCTAATATACCTTAAATTTTGAAATAAATTCTATAGAACTATTTTAAGGGTTTTCACATTTTTAGAAATTCATTCTAATATAAAATGAATTTTTTACAAAGTTTCATAATTTTCTGAAGCCTAAATTATTTAAATTATTTATCAGTGTTCTATTTTACCTTAAATTCCTTACTAAAGTCTAAAGGACTCCTTTTAAGTTTTATTGGTTTCATAAATTCTTATAATAAATTTAAGAATTTTTTATAAAATTTCATTTGATTATGAGGTCCGGAACGTCCTGTAATAATTTTCAAACTTCATAAATAAATATAAATTTTTTGGGAATCTCAAATTAGAATTCTAAAAAATATTTATAACCCAAATATTGTTCTCTACCTACTTGTAAAATTTGGAAGTGAAATACTTCCAGGCAATTTTGGATCTTTTCTCACTTAACTTTCTCATAATTATGATTTTGCCCTTGAATTTGGCTAAATATACTTTAGTCCCTAAATTTGTCAAACTCTACTTTAGTCCCTTACTACATATTATGAAATTATAGTTTAGCTTTTGAAACTTCAAAACTCCACTTAAATCCCTTTTCTAGTTTTTCCTTAAATTTCTTTATTTAACTTTTGTCCAAATGACATATACGTCCCTTTGACTTTATGACTTTATATTTTCTTCTATCTCTTTAACTTGAAATTTATCTAACTATTATCTTTTCTTTTACTTATCATCACAATCAGTTCTTATGCTCTTTTCTGTATCAGTCTTTTACAAATAGAGAAAATTTGGGCTGTGACATTAATGGTCATACATTCTTTAGAATCAAAGATCACCCAGTTGCCTTTGTCCGTACTTTGATTGTCATTTAGCATATTATGGCATAGCCCATTCACATAGTAGACATATTTAATTCTTATTCCTTCCTTGCATCTAATTTCACAAATTTCAGTCATATGTATTGAGCATCCACTGTTAATATACCAATTAGTTGTTTTGGATGCTTTGAGACATACTTGCAAAAATAATCATCTAATTTTAGGTACCCATATCGTTTTGGGTACTTATTGGTTAGTCCATCACGTTTGTAATTTATAACTACCTTTAGGTACCTATTTTAATGTCCCGTAGTTTCCCTTCTTCTTGTGATAATAAGAATTAGCATTATGGCCCTTACGGTTATAGTGTGTGCATTTAGCAAATGGATTAGAAGTATGAGCATAAGTTCTAGAATAGTTCAAATATGATTTTCCTCCATTTTTATTTTTACCTTTTCTCTTATCTAGATTTGGATCATATCTAATTCTAGATTTGTCGAAGATTCATCTTTGATTTCCTAAAATAACATTAAGCATCTCACTGCCTTTAGTGAATCTTTGAAGAGTATTAGTTAACTCTTGATCCTTTTTCTCTACCATTTCCCACTTAGTGCAAGACTGCACTGATGTGTTCTAAACATTTTGAGCATTGGTCTCAATTTATTCCTTTATGGCCTTTACTTTCTTTTTGGAGTTTACTAACTCCTAAGATATCCTATACAATTCATTTCTCATATCAGGGTTTCAGATTGAAAATCATCATATGTGTGTTCAAGATTTATTACCTTGTCAGCTTCTGACTCTTCTTATGCAATGGAACATATATTTGCAACTTTTTTTGATCACTGCCTTTTTCGTCTGATGACAAACTATCTTCCCAAATAGATAAGACTAAGGCTTCCTTCTTTTGACATATGTCATTTTCTTCTCTTTGTTCTTCTTTGACAATTGGAGACAGTATACCTTGATGTGGCCAGGCTTTTTGCACTCATAGTAGATAATTTGATCCCGTGCTTTTGAAGTTGAAATTGAAGGAACATTTCGTTTTGATTGAAATTTCCTTCCAACTCTATTTCTGTAAAACTTTTGGAATTATTTAACAAGAAGCCCCATTTTCTTGTCTTCCTACTCGTCTTCTTCTTCATCACTTTCCTAAGCCTTGAGAGTAATTCCTTTATGATGTTTCTTCTTTAAGTCCTTATATTTTTGCTTGCTCTCAAATTTTGATAGGCTCTCAAAGAGTATAGCAACTGATCTAAATTATTCTCCTTTAAATTCTTCAATGGGGATCACCTTTAAATCCCAATCTTTGGTCAATCTGGATAAGATATTCCTCATTTGATTCTCTTAGCTGTATCTTTTACCAAATGTGATTAAGTGATTCATTAGGTGGGAGAATCTCACTTCCATATCTCTTATGCTTTCTCCAGGATTCATCTGGAAGAATTTGAACTCGGTGGTCAGATTATTGATTCTACTCTATTTTACTCCCAACGTTCCTTCATGGTCAATCTCAAGTGCTTCCCATATTTCTTTTACCATCTTCAGGATGGATACTTTAAAGTACTTTTTTTAACTTAGAGCAGACATGAGTATGTTGATAACTTTATCATTAAGCATGATCTACTTTTAGTCATCATCATCAAACTTGCTTGGAATTTGATGACAGTCTTTGAAACTCTTTTATTGTCAACTATCTTCATTGAAACATAGTTCCCTTCTTGAATTACATCTCATAGCCCATACTCTGAAGCCTTTATAAATTCCTTCATTCTCATCTTTCAGAATATAAAATTTTCTCCATTGAACCATGGTGGCTTCATTATAGAGTTTCCTTAAGTAAGACGTTATCACTGAATGAGCTCTTGAGACTGTTAAGTCCTTTTACAAGAAATTTCTCTGATACCAAATGTTAGTTCTGACATTTACACCGAAAAAAGGGTGAATTGGGTGATATTTAAAAGCTCAACTTTTGTGTAATAAAATAAATGAGTAAGAATCGATTTCACCTAAAGACTGAAGGAAGAAGTTTGAACGTTAGATTTATACTAGTTCAGCTTTAATCACTTGGCCTCTGTCTAGCCCTCAAAGTTCCTTTTGAGTGTTTTACTATACCTCCAAGATTAATTGGGCTCTTTACACCTCAATACGACAAGTAAGATTCTCTCTTACTCCCCTTACAACTTGTAAGGTAATATCCTACTCAAGAGACCCATACTCTTGAGTATCTCAGAAAAAGATTGAAAATTTACAATACCCTCTCTATAAAGGGATTATGAATACTCATTAAAGTACATAATAAATGAGAGATTATCTCAGAAAAATTCCTTTGTTTACGCAATGTAAAAATAGGGTATAACAAAGTTCATTAGAGAATAAAAATGAATCTTGAATAAATGCGTTGATCATAGACAATTGAGCTTATTAACTCTAGCATTCAATTCATCTTGTATTTATAGCTTCAACTTGTGAATAATCTATTAGACACATGTTGAGTGAAGTCAAGACAAAAATTGTTGGCAGTTGACATTAGTTGGTAGTCGCATTAATGCACTTCTGACAAATTTGCTTTTTGCCACAACTTCACCATTCGATGTTCTCTATAATGGAAAATAACTAGTAAGACAATGTGAGAGTAATATATAATAAGTTAAAAATATATGAATGATTACTCTAAGCCTAAATTGATTTGTTAAAACCTGGTTTGAATATCTTATGCCATTTATCAAAGTGTTCATCGAAAAAATAGCATATCGAAGAGGACTTTGATAAGTCTTGACTAATTTGTATTGAATAGTTCCTCATCTTATCGATAAAAGTCTATTCGAAAAGATCTTCAAAAATATCATATATTGAATCATAATTGAATTTATTTCATTGAATCTAATTTATCAAAGAATTATTCGAAGAATGCCCTTATCGATAAATACTTTGAAAGAAAACTTTTGATTTCAAACTTAACATTCAAAGAGCTTATCGATCAATACTCTTATCAATAACTTATCAATAAATGCCCTTATATAAACAATTAAGTTAAGATACTTTTTTATAATCATTTATAAATTGTCGTTATCAAAATATTGGAGTCTAATAATGGGTCTCGCTATTGTCATGAAAGTACCAAACTACCCTAACTCAAAAAATTAGAAAGTGTAAAGGTGCAAAATTACCTATGAACTTTTATCCAATATTCGCTAAACACCATATACTTTTCAGAGGTACAAAAGTACCCTTAAAAATGCAAATAAATTAATTCTTTAAATTTTTGCAAAACAAAATACTATTAAATTTTCATACACTATTATAATACTAATAAGGATTAAAGGGAAAATATATCCTAAAAGTTTTCACTTAGGAGAGTTGGGTATCTAGAAGATTTTTTAGAGCAATGTTATCATAAAAGTTTTCAAAATTGTGGCAATTTTACCCTGTCCATTATCTAAACTTAAGTTTCATTGTTAGTTCACTAATATGCTGATGTGGCATGCCACGAGGCATCCACGTCATCTTTTATTTTGGGTTAAGGTGCAAATTTGCCCAAGAAGTTTTCATTTAGCAGCCCTGGGTATCTGGAAGTTTTTTCAAATTAAATGTCATAATGACCATTATCCATGTTCATGTTTGTATGTTAGTTTGACCAAATATATTAAACTAGTTAGTACACATGTCATCCACTTCTTTTTTTCCACATCATATTTATAAATAAAGGAAACAATTTAAAAAATACATCCCTCCTATATGTTATCTTTTTATACTTATAAGTTAATGTGTCAATAGTTATTACCAAAATCGACTATGTCATCACATCTTTCAAGAATTCTCGTGACTCCCACTCGCATATGTTATCTTCCATATATTTCTTGCTCTCCTTTATGCCCAGAAAATGTACCAAAATGAAATATGGTCTCCCAAGAATAATACTCTATTAAAGACAGAGTTTGGTGGAATGCATTTTTATAGTTTTTTCTTATTTATAAATTTGAGTTCATAAAAATAAAGTGGATGACATATGGACTAGTAGGCTAAGTATATTTGGTCAAACTAACAGTCAAATAGAACTTGGATAACGGTCAGGGCAATATTGAACCTAAAACAATTCTGGATATCCAATGTTCCTCACTGAAAACTTTTAGAGCAAATTTACACCTTAATCCAAAATAAAAAAATAATGTGGATGCCACGTGACATGTCATATCAGCATATTTGTCAACTAACTGTCAAACTTAATTTTGGTTAACAGTTTGCTATAATTTAAAAAATTTTAAGGCACTATTGCTCCTAAAAAGCTTTCGAATACCCACTGTTTCTGAGTAGATACTTCTAGGAAAAATTTGCACCTTAACCCTACTAATAATTTTATGGTTAACACATAAGTTTGGTCCTCTAACTTTATATCAAATTTTAGTTTAATCCCTTAAATTTATAATGTGTATTTTTAATCTATAATATTAATAGCAAATATTGACTCAATGAATTTAAATGGTGACTCTATAATTAAATGTTAACAAAACATATTTAAGATTTAATCATTTAATATAATATTTTATATAGTGACAGATGAGTTGTTGATGTTAAAGATCAAACGACATCTTATTTAAATATTTTAATATGTCAATGTTTACTTTGAAAGTCACCATTTAAGTTAATTGTGTTGTATTTTTTATCATTAATGAGACCAATAGTATTAACATTAAAGGATTGCAATACACTTTACAAATTTAAAGGACTAAACAAAAACTTAATGTAAATTTAGAGAACCAAACGTATATATTAACTATAAAATTGTTAACATTATAATAGTCTAATAAAATTTAATAGAGCTTTTTGTTTTGCCAAAACTAAAAGAATTATTTTATTTGCACATCCATGTGTACTTTTGCAACTCCTAAAATTATAGTGTTTGACACACATTGGGTAAAAGTTTGTGGATATTTTTACACCTTTGCACTTTTTAATTTATTTAGTTAAAAGTATTTTGGTACTTTCATGACAATAGCGTGATACCCACTATAAAAAGTAATAGTGTTAAGTTATATTTAATAGTCATATTATTTGTGCTCCCATTTTAAATATTCATAGGTATTTTTGCACCTCTGAAAAGCCTGTAGTGTTGAGTGCAATTTTAGAAAAAGTGCATGTGTATTTTTTTTTACCTTAACCCTAAAAATAAATAGTAGTTCATTATATTAATATTTTTTGTAGCATCGTTATATTTGTATTTTGTTGGATATAGTAGTTCTATTTACCCATGAATTACTGGCTTTTTAATGTAAATATTACTCTTTTTAAGATAATGGATGACTATTTTTGTATATTTTGATTAAATTATATTATTTTAATTATAATTACGTTAACATAAATTGAGCTATGGTTGGATTGCTAACCCTCTACCATAGCCTCAATCAGTTTAATGATTAGTCCCATTTATAGTACCTTAATTTTTTATTTGATTTAAAAAAATAGACAATTTTAATTCATTATATATACTTATTAATAGGGGTGATTTTGTCTCTTGATTTATTATTAATATCTAGTACCATGTTTGTGGCAATCCAACTAAATGTTTTTATGTCTAGACATCATTTTTCCTTCATGAGGTACTAAACAGATTCATGTAATCATCATTACATTGTATTATATTATATTACATTCCCTCTTATTCAGTGAACTAAAGAGGCTCTAAAATTATTTACATCTCCATGAATTTATTCCTTAATTAAACATAAGGCTTTGATTACGTTGACGATAATTATAGAATTAAAAGCTAATTTTTTCTTTCAAAATTTCATAAACTTGTACTTTGACCACATTAAAATAATTTGTAATTTTATTTCCTTCTAGTGCAGTTGTTTCTTAATGTAGAGTCTTCAATTTTAATTCGCTCAAAAATTTATAGAGAAAAAATGTTTAATTATGAACTAAATATTTTATCAAAAAAATTATGGATTAAATCAGTTGGAGTCAGATCAAATTTATTGGGGAAAAATTCGTTTTACCATTATTTTTTAATTATAACGGATTTATCAGGAAAAGATATCCCTCCTTTGTTTTCACAACGTCTCGTTATACTTATGAACCTTATATCCAAACCATGTAGCAATTTTTTTTTTCATTCAAAATACATAAGTAGCAGATACAACAAAAAGATAAGAAAAAATCAGGATTAAATCAACGCATGAAGGGGTAAACCATATATCACCAACAATACCTGACCCCTCGTTCATTATTATTTATATAGTAACATATACAACAAAAAGATGAGAACACCTTGTTTCTCATCCATTATTATTCTTTTTCAAAGCAAAATAAAACAGAACATGAACCTTATAATAATAGTGAACTTAAATACAATGCCTTTCAAGGGATCTCATGTTCCACCTTAAACGCTTGTCCAATGGGTAGAGTCAAGTTTGAGACCTCAATAGTAACAAACTGATTGGAACTGTCTAATTGTCTCTTCACGATGGCATTTTCCTCTGTGTTTGTGTTTGTTGTTGTTCCCTTCACAATGTGCAACTGTTTGTTTTCCCAACTACTCTCAGTGGTCAAAGTCTTATTATCAGTAGGTATCCCAATGAAAGTTACTTTATTGATGATCCACTTTTGGCCTAGAGCAAAGCTCCCATTTGTAACTTCAGATGCAACAAAAACACTATTGTTATTGGACAAAGCACCATTAAATCTTACCAGTGTCCAATTTCCATTCCCTCCCCCCATGTCAAGTGACTCTCCATCATCCAAATATACTTGCCCTGAAGTGTTTCCACTGCTACTAATGATAACCAAGAGCTCAAATGGTGTCTTTCTCGCGGCATCGGTTGTATTGGCTTCACCTTGCGCAGCCAAAATGTTGCCTTCACGAACATGAACATTTATTTGATCAGGTGGTGCATCAAGGGTTACATTCTTTCCGGTTTCCAAGGTAACTGATGAGTTTGAGACATTGAAGAGGTTGAACCAATTTCCCGCCGGGAAATAAGCTTCAACAGTGGTTGCTCCCGATGTGACTACAGGCGACACCATCACCCCTTTCCCGAGTAAAAATTGTGAGTTTATTTCATAGGTTGCCACATCCTCTGGGAATGAAAAGAAAAGGGGTCGTGCAATGGGTATCCCGCTCACATGTGCTTCATACATTAATGTGTAGAAGTAAGGGAGAAGACGATAACGAAGACCAAGCACTTTTTTAGCTGATTCAGCAACTGAATCCCAAAGATAGAGCTCTTGACGATTTGAACTTTTGTCTGAATGATCTCTTGCAAAGGGATAAAATGCCCCTAACTGCACAAGGACACAATAAGGAAACTCATTAGTACTTATAAGTTGAAATACAAATACGATTTGAGGTCAAACATCGTAAAATCAAGAGAGTTGAAATACAAATACGATTTGACGTCAAACATTGTAAAATCAAGAGCATCCTTTAATTTTTCTAAGACAGAAGTTTTATATTTCATAACTCAGCCTCTAAATAAAAATGAATAAACAAATCGCGCAAGAGAAACAGCTGTCCATTACCAAAATAAAAAGACTACTTTTTCTGTAAAAGAAATGAGGCAAGGAAAAAATCACTTCAAGATGCCATAACAATGACAATACTTCTGGAGATGAATGACATAACATTCACATTTCTTGTGTTTTTTTCCAATAAGAAAAAGTAAAATATCATACGGAGAACAACTAAATGTAGAAACATCCATGTTACATGGTCTAAGAATTTTACCTGAATCCAACGCCGACAAAGTTCTTCATTTGTACTTCCCTTGAAACCACAGATATCTGCTCCTACCATTGGAATTCCAAAGATTCCAAAATTTAATATGGATGGTATTGAGTATGCCAAATCATTCCATGAAGCACCATTATCTCCTGTCCAGTGGGCTGCATACTTGCCTGAGCTTACAAAAGTTGATCTACTGAGAATGAATGGCCTTTTCGCAGTGACATTTGTTAAAGCCTTATGAGTTGCTCTGGACTCCATGAGTCCAAACAAGTTATGTGCATCATACTCAGTGATGTTACCAAAGTGCAAACTTGTTGCTGGAGTAGTCCTATCATTTATGTTGCGACCGTTGTTAATCTTGTAAGGAGGGTCGTCAAGTGTGGAATTATTTATGGGAGGTGAAGTGATGAAATTGGCCAACTCATTCATATCGAGCCACAGACCATCAATAGGAAGAAGGTCAAGAAATGTTTTGATTTCCCCTTCCCAAAATGCAACACTGCGTGGATTAAAAAAGTCAGGGAAGTAAACTTGTCCAGGCCAAACTTGACCTAAATAATTGGTTCCATTACGCTTTATGTAGATATCATCCTTTAAACCTCTTTGGTAGGTTTCATATGTCTCATTCACACCGATACCTGTTTATAAATTTTCCTTAGTAATAAGATAACGAATGATATATCCACAAAAAACAAAGTAATTTTTAATTGAAAAAAAAAAATTTACAGCTCAAAGGAAGGTACCTGGATCCACGATTACAACATATTTCTGACCATTTTTGTGAAGAGTGTCAACAAACGTTTTCATCCTATCCAGTGGAAAGTTGACGGGATCAAATGTGAAATCCTTAAAGGACTCCATGTAATCAATATCTGTCCACATTACTTCGAGGGGTATGCTAGTCTTTGTATAATTTGCAACGACAAACTCAAGATCACTTACATTCATGTAGCCATAGCGACATTGATGAAATCCTTCATCAAAAAGGTTATAACCATGTGGGTCAGCATAGAAGTACACAATGTACTACCATAAATAGATTGGCAATTTCAATTCACATGTGAAATCTTAGTAGTTTTCATATTTTCTTCTCCGTAATGTGTAATACAAATTCCTACTAGCAGTGAGTCTTAATAGGTTATAATCATCATGTAAATTATAAAATCTGGCATGAACCTGAGCTGGAAGGAAGGAAACAAAATCGGGAATATCATCATTACATTATTTTAAATATTGAAACATGTTTAATACTAGACAAGAATAAAACATTAGAAGGGTATATCTTCGTATAATATATGACCAAACATGCACGTAATCAAGCTAGTACAATATTTAATCTATTACTTACCAAAGGACCAATACGGCATCGGAGCAGGGTGACCAATGAGTTCAGTGTACTGCTGCATCACCAACTCCGGCGTGGGTCCGGCGAAGAAGTAAAGATCAATAATCCCTCCGATGACTTTGTAAGTGATACGATCACCGTCATAGACTATGTCCATTCCATTGCTATTGAGTAGCAAAACCCCATGAGTGGTCCCAGCCTTGACTTTTCCATCAGCAGAAGGAGAACGAACATCCATGTAAAACGGGTGAGACCCATAAAGGTTCTGATTAAGATTGGAGCTAGCAATGTCAGCATTCCACAATGTAAGGGTCTGACTGGGTTGGATCTTGAAGGTACTCTTCGTGTGCTCTCCAAGACCATACAAAGATGACCCATTTGCAGGTAGCGAGGATGAAATCTGAAGGTACTGGTCCTTGAATACGAGAAACGTCGATGAGTTTTCAGGGTTTGGAGAAATGTCGAAGATGCTAGTGTTTGAGGATTTGCGAGCGATCGTGAATCCAAAAGGGGTGGTGTTATGGAGGGTGAAGACGAGGTCTGATTTGGGATCGGTGAGTGAGAATTGTGGTTGTGAGGGAAGGGACGACAGATTTTGAGGAGAAAGAGATGGGCGAGGAATAAGTTCTTGTGGAATTTCCCATCTTTGGTTCGCTGCGTCAGTGATTCTTACCCTGAAGCAATCTGGCGTCTCAACGCTATATTTGCAAAAAGACACCAATAGCTTTATAAGTTCTAACAACAAAATAGTACTAATTGATTTATCAATATAAATATATAATATATGATAATTTAGGTGAATATAAATGTTATAAAAAAAATATGGTGACAAGAAAATAAGTTATAAATACTATATATTGTTCAGATTATTTTTTATTTTTTAGAATACTTGTTTTTTTCCAGGTGATCAAAAAAATAATAACTAGTTCTTTGGCATCATATTATTTTTAACTTGGGAACAATATAATACTATGTTATAAATAATATATATAATTTAATACAATTCATTTTCTATGATCATAAGAAAATTATAATTGGTCGTAATTATACAAAGATACAAAATTTGTAAAAACTAATGAAAATCGTACCAATTATTAAAACTAAATTTAAATTATAGTTAAACAATGTCACTAAAACTAATTGTGATTAAATTGAGATTAACTCAAAGCACAATTAAAGTAATAAAATTTAATTCAAATATAAAAAATATTTACTTATAACTATAAAAAGAATAATATTTAAATAAAAAATATATTAATATATAAGTAAATAGAATATTAATGTTAATCACATATAATCTAATAAATAGAAAATTAATAAAGTACAAATGTGATGAATTGTTATATTTTTGTAAAACACATAATGTTCTAAAAGAAAAGATAATATAAATTTAACCTATCAATATATATAAAACTCTTGAATGAACTAAACTAAGATAATAGTTTACAGATTCACTAATCCATCTTGCCAGCATAACTCGAATTGAGTTTTAATGTTATAGGGACTGTGTGATTTAAGTTGTGGAGAAGAGATTATAGAAAAAAAGTGATTCTAAAGAAGAATTTTTAGAAAAAAAATAATTTTAAAGACATAAATGATTGAATAATTATTGTTAAAATGACTTTTATAATTTATAAATTATTAAAATGGGCA
Source organism: Leucaena leucocephala (assembly GCA_037074615.1). Classification (NCBI taxonomy): domain Eukaryota; kingdom Viridiplantae; phylum Streptophyta; class Magnoliopsida; order Fabales; family Fabaceae; genus Leucaena; species Leucaena leucocephala. Next base: position 7,789,033 of record CM073527.1, read on the forward strand.
TAATGTCAAATAATAATTATATAGTGTAAAAAGATAAAAGCAAAATTTTTATTACACTATCTAAAAGCTATTTTTCCCATTCAGAAATTAGTTATATAATTTTATTTAAAATTATAATTTTAAACTATAATTTAATTATTTATAAATATTTAATAGCTATTTAATTAATTTTTAACTCAAATTATAGGTTCACTAACAAAAGTACTTTTTAAATAATCGTTTCCACATAATCTAAAAGTACACCTAGAAATACTCATGATAGTCAAGTTACCTCGCCGTAAGGGAAAGATTAGGAATATCAGTTCCATTAACAGATGAGGAATTTATGTGATTTAGATTGGCGCTCAAAGATTTTGTAGAGGAATCACTGCTGACATTTTGAACAGTGTATCCAAAGCCAACAACAGCTTCTCCATCATTTTCTGCTTTGCCATGAAAGCTTAACAAAGAAGAAGATAAAGAGTGAGATTCAGCAGAGCCAATTAAAAGGATAACACAGAGAAACAAGACCAAGGGAAGTGAAGTCAAAGTGGCTCTTTTATGACTCGTATAAGCCATGACCACTACTAGAGTGTGAACCAGTGAGTTTAGTGAGTGTGAGAGTGAATTGAGATGATGAGACAAGAAAATGATAATAATCAATATCAAGCAATGATATATATACACAAATATTGGATGGTTTTGTTATAACGTTGAATGATATATAAGACAACAAATAAATAGCTTTAAAGACAATAGTAACGTAGATATCTATCAATAATTGGGGGGTTATCTCAAAGATGAACATCATATGTTTATCTTCAAGATAAGAATCAGATCATTTGTATTTAATTTGGAAAAGAAGAATAGTATTATCTTTGTTTAAATAATAAGACAAATAATTAGGCTTGATAAGTGATTAAAATCAACTCTAAACTGAGTAGGTTAACAAAATATCTAATGGGTTAGTATCAAAACTTATATGGAACTTTGCAAAACTTGTAAGAAAAAGAAAAACAGCCAATAAAAAATGGGTTAGACCAACTAAGAAAATAACCAAATTATTGGGGATTAAGTGTAAGAGGCATAGTTATCATTTTTTATATTTCTAGTTCACAACATCGCGTCAACTCATTTTTAAACTCAATAAAATTTTAGATTTAATAATATTTAGTGACTTCATATATTATGAAATTCATAAATATTTCTTTGTTAAATATGATAAACAATAAATATTAATAGATTTAATTTTAATTATTTGAATTTTAAATACATTTATATTAAATTGGTGTCATTTTTCTTTTTAATTATTCAATTATCTACTTTTACTAGTTATTTATTGATAAAGATAAACTTTTATGAGTTAGTGATTCAAGTTTATATCTCTATCACGAATTTGTTTAAAGTTGTGAATATGATAACATCGGTGATGTATATTTGGATTTTCCATTGAAAAATGAGAAATTAATTGCTATTTTTTTAATTTGTTCAATGAATATATAAAGAGGGAATTCATTTCTTCATTTTCTTAATGAAGAAAATTTTAAATACATTTAATTATATGCAATGAACAAAAGATTTTGAAACGTTAGTATTCTAATATAAATATTTACAATTTGACTTGGTGGCGAGATAAAATCTCTTAAGCTAAAATTTTGTAAAAATGTTGAAAATGGATATATGTGTGTGTGTGTGTGTATATATATATATATGACTCGATGATCTTTCCGTCTTTCATAATTCTATAGAATTTTTGGATTCTCATTTTAAAATTATTCATTCCAGTCCTCACTCTATAATTCTAAAATTAGAGAAAAAAAGTAATACGAGAAAGAGATAAGAGCCTTTAGGAGAATAATTGGTTTGCCGAAAAAGAAAGGACGAGGGAGTAAAACTTCATTTCTTTCACTTTCATTCATTGTTAAAAAAGATTTGGTGGCCATATTTCTACCTCACACTAAGTCAGAAAATTACAAAATGATAATTAATCTGAAAATCCGCGAAGAGGTATAAGGATCAACAAGTTATTGAATAATTGTTTTTCAATAAGAATTTGGTTAAGAGACAAATTGAATCCATTTATTAATTATTCGATAAAAAATCTTGTATCTATGTTTTGAATTGGTGGATACATGGATCAATCAAATGAATTTCATTAGGATGAGGATCAATTCAATTAGAATCTGTTTGGAAATAATTCAGTACATTGATATTTAGAAAATCCAATATCAATAAACCTATTTTACCCATAGTATACTCATTAGGTAAATCAAATGTCTTGTTCCTTAATGAGTTGCTATGGAGGTAAAATGTATCTAAGTACATATATTCTAATTTCATATACATATGATAAGTATATGCAATAATAAATATATATACTAGAATCATAGTGGCTTGTTCCTTATTGAGTAATTGAATAAAACAGGACCTTTTAACTTAGTGGTAGAGTAACGCCATGATAAGGCATAAGTTATTGGTTCAAATTTGATAAAGGGCTATTTTCTTTTTTCATAAAACTCCAGCTCAGTATTCATATTTGAAGTGAGAATAGAGATATTGTTGATATTTGTAATAAAAATACTAAGGAACCCTAGAATTTCATTAGAAAATGGAATTATGAATTCTAATAAATTATCATTATCATTCTAATGAATTAGAATATGATCATTCAAGAAAGGAGAACATTTTTTTTTATTATTTCATTATAATGAATAATGATAAGTCATCCCCTTTAATTGCCATATTTTATATATATTAATAAACTAATATACTATATATAAAATTCAACTTTTTATCACTATTTATGATTTTACTACAAATATATCTTGTTATGCAATATATGTGATAATATAATGCATGAAAAAAACGTGTCTCAGTTCATTTAGTAAGATCAAGAGTATATCGTATACTTAGATTATATAATAATCTCTCTTTCAATGTATGAAAGGAAATGGATGAACCATTCATGCAATTAGATCTGTTCAATATATAAAGAATGGAAATCGAATCTCCAATCATTTACATCAGATAAGAAATCCTATCATCTATGTCAAATTATATACAAATATATTTATTTAATATTTAACAAATATATTTTTGTATAATTTATTGTTTTCCTTAATTTTAGAGAATGCAAAATAAGAGTAAAAATTAATTTCCAATTGTTAACTGTTAAAATACAATGATTAAATAAAAAATAAAACTGACAAACAAAACCTGAACGTACAGTTTAGTTCCTGATATAACTTTTGAGGCCATTTAGTAACACTCATGGTTAGAGATTGATTTAATACCAATAATTTGGAATTAATTAAACACCAATTACAAATGCAAAAAATATTTGTAAATATTTTATAGTACGTATTTTTTGTTTATGAAAAGTTCAAACTTTTATTTTATTGTATTGGTAAAATTTGTGATTAGAGCATACATATAGTTTTCATTAACTTAAAAAAAAAAAAACTTATGATTGCATGCTAAGAGACATGCTTTGAAAATCTCTAGAGAAGAAAAGTGTCCGGGTTGCTTGTATCAAAATAGGTTGAAGAGTATTTTTCCCCGAAAGTATATCACGAGGAGTTATGCTGCTCTGGATTTTTTTTTTAAAACAACACATTCATAAGTATTAAAAGTGGTGTAATGTTGCTTTATCATTACTAATATTTAATTTTGACAGTTAAAAGCTTATTTTTTTTTACCCACTTATGCGGACACTACATCACCCATTTCTGTGAGCTGACCTGTTATTTACTTATTGGGAAAATGACATATGGGTCCCATGGAAGCAAATGAATGACAAAAAAGTCTCACCAAATGCTATAATTCATTTTAAGTCCCATGGGACCTCACATGAATTTTTTATAGTTGTAAAAAGACTTAAATACCCTGTTGAGAAACCAAATGCTAAATGCCTCTCCCGCTGATCACTCTGCACAATTGAGAAACTTTTGCCCTAGCGAACATCACTTTGCTCCTTTTCTCAGGTCAGCCTATGCTCTCTTCTCCTCATCTGTGTGTGGTGTGTGCATTGTGCTCCTTAGCTCCGACTTGCACCTCTTGCCGCCAGTACTTATTCATCGTCGAAGTTGTCATCGCCTTTCGTCCTCTATTTACACATCCTTTCTATGGTGATTGTGGTCACTGGCACCCGGTTGTCGTACCGTATTTCCTCCTCCAATACTCATCAGTTGTTTCCGAAGAACCCCTGCATTTAGAAATGTTTGACCTTCTCCAACAATCAAATCCTTCCACTTTGTGCAATTCATTTTAGGTGTACCTATTGTAATCATTTTGTCATCACAAGACACTAATGGCAATACTTCATTCTCATTTCCCAAAGCAGGTGGAGACATAGATCATACATTCTCACTTCCAAACAATTCAGCAAACCTATAGAAAGTGGCAACTTACTATGTAAGTAATAACAACTGCTTCCAACTGATATGACAACATATATTACAAATTATATAGGTCAACATTTTGCAATCAACACACTATATTACTTACACATCTTCCTCCTCAATTACATTATCCATACGAAGTTTTGTGCATTCATTGTTTGCTTTCTCACCTACTTACACATGGCCACTTTCTCCATTGAACATTATTAAATGCTCAATTCCTTTATCATTAAACATGTCAACACATATGTGTTTATCAAATCTAACAGTGAATTTTATCAAAATTTCATTACTTCCTTTCCCAACTATTGATGCTACTAACTTACTTGACCCCCAACATATGTATGACCTTCTACATCATCTCCAAACCGTCCTCCCATATGAACATAACAGAATAGATGCTTTACAGATGAACTCGCCATCAACAATGATAACCTACACCAGACATATAACATTAACAACTCATGCACTTATATTAATAACTATGTCATACTATAATAACAACTCTTATTGGCCCGCATATAAACTCATGCCTGTCATTCACAGTTTACAGGTACCTTTCCATTGTTCATATATTGTTACTGCACTCAACCAAACGCACCACAAATTCCTGAAAACTAAACATAACTTTCCAAACCCTAAATAAACTCATTTAACCCACACCTCAAATGATAAAAAACTCATGGAATGAACACAATCTCCATATTTACTTGGGTCTTTTTATACCTCACTTTAGCCACACACTATCATATCATATGTAGCAGGAGGATGACGAGCTACCTATTTCCCTGGGTTTGCTATGTCTATCATTCACGTTCTCATATGATAGTCAAAGAAGATGAATATACAGCACTTCTACGTCAACATCCAGCCATGATGATGTGTAAACCCACCTGCTAACACAACGTTGGAGCCATCGTGAGTTATGGTGTTCTGACTGTTCTCTTATTTCACATAGCAAAGCCTGCCAACTCTATTTTTTTTCTTTAATACTTTTTTATATCTCAATAGGGCAATTAAGTCTTTTTACAACTATAAAAAATTCATGTGAAATCCCAAGGGACTTGAAATGAATTATAGCATTTAGTGGAACTTTTTTGTCATTCATTTGCTTCCATGGGACCCATATGTCATTTTCCCTTACTTATTTTAAAAATGAAATGACAATTGTACCCTTGACAATACAAAACGGTGATGCTCAACAACTTACGGCAGTGCTCCCATCTCCTAAGAGAAAATCTGTATATTTATAAATCAATGGGTTTTAGGCAACAAGTAGTAATTAAATATGGAGATTAAAATCAATCCAAATGAAGAGAAGAAACATCAAGTTTATAAAATCTAATTCTTAAACTCTTGTTCAATGAAAAATCAAATAGATGTCGTTAATTGTTCTGCTCCATCTTCCCTCTTTCTTAGACCCTCTCTCTCACCTTTCTTTGTTTTCCATCATGGACAAATACAATAAGATACCTGTTTGTAGTACCCATGAACAATTAACAACCCAAAAAAATGAACAAGGAAAAAAATCAAGCCAAAACAATCACTGAGAAATCCATAAACCATTCAAACAACAATCAAACATCAACTTTTTTATATATGTGTGCAGATATAACAAAAAAGAAGTTTTCCATTTTTTCAATTAGCACATCACAATAAATTGTTGACAAGAGGGACGACCCATAAGGCATGGGGAAGAAATCAATGTGATGAGGATCGAACCAAAGATGAAAAGGGATCTCAAAATTAGGGATCATTGCAAACCCCATAGATTGTGCTTGCCATATGGAGCTTTGAAGAATCAAAGGATTAGGGTGACTGACAACGCTTGGGGAAGAAATTGATTTGTACAACCAATCATTGGGTTCAATTACAAGTCACTTACTAGTCTCAATAGCTCTTCCTTTGACTCTATTAACACCGACGACCCCGAGTCTTCCTTTACTCGCGGCGCAAGGTTCTTTGTGTTGCTAAACACAAGGTTGATGTCACCATCAATGACCTTCTGCTCTGATGTTTTGTGTGCCTAAACACCCATCTCCCCTAGTGATTTCTAGATCTGATGACCCATCTCAGCTAGACTACAAAATAGATCTCATCTCCATAACTTTATGGTGGCCCAGAGAAAAGAACGGAGAGTGAGGAAGAAGGATAACAAAGAGATTAATACTTCTTGGGGTAGAGTTGGGGCCGATGGTTGAGAAGCTAACAAATAGTGGTAGAGGGAGGAGGTGAGGAAGATAGTGGTAGAGGGGTTATCAGTCGGAGTAGGAAATAGAGAGGAAGGGTGGAGTAGAAGGCTACTCATGATAAATAATAGAAGATAAGGTGAGGAAGAGAGAGGGAGAGAGTGATCTGTATGATGATAATGCAATAGAGGATGAAGTGGCTATGCTAACTGTGCAATATAAGTCAAATTAATGGTCAAAATTAACTATTAGTAACGGTAGGGGAACATTGCACCACTTTTAACACTTCTAAGGTGGCATTGAACCTAAAAAAATTTCAGGGCATAATAGCTCTTCATGATATACTTTCAGGGCAAAAATACCCTTTAACCCTATCAAAATCTTGCAAGATACAATAACTAGTGTAAGAATGCTAGGAAGTGAGACAAAAAACTTTCCTATAAGGATTGGCCTACATTAAGGATAATCTTTAAACTCTTACTTGTTTAACCTGGTTTTAGACATTCTAATTGAGCTTATACAAGATAAAGAATCCTTACGTGTATGCTTTTTTGCTAATGATATAGTTATTTGGCTGATTTAAGAGAAGAGATTTACTCTAAACATGAGTTGTGGAGAAAGACCCACTTGAAGTATAATTGATCAGGTACATTTTTTATATGGTTTTCCATGATGTTTTGAGTGATTTTAATATGCTTTTGTATCCATTTTGAACACATTTGTGTTAGAATGATAGTTAAACCCAAGAGGGGGATGAACTGGGTGATATTAGAAAAATTAAAACTTTTTTCGCAAATAAAAATAGATAAGTTAAGAATGATTTCATCGAGACTAGTTTGAAGAAGAAGCAGACGTAGAGATTTATCCTTATTCCACCTAACTACTTAGCCTATGTCTAGTCCTCAGATACCTCTGAGTTTTTCAACTATATCTTCTAAGATTCTATGGGCTCTTGGTGCCTTAGTATATTCATGAGAATTTCCTCTTGCTCCCCCTTACAACCTGTAAAGATATTTACCACTCAAGATTCCCACACTCTTGATCAACTTATAATAAGAATGGAGAATCATTGAATCTCTCACATAGAGTACATATGCTAAGCACTGAAGTACCTTAGAAAATTTCTCTATTCACACTATGATAAAACAGAGTATAATAGAGTATGAACCCTGAAGATTCAAAGAATAAGAATGAATAAAATTAATGCGTTGTAATTGCTCTACATAGGTTGTTGAGTGTCTTAACTTTAACATTCAATTTGCCATGTATTTATATTTTTATCTACAAAGATATCTATTAGAGATATTGAGCATTGAGTGAAGCAGAGACAAAGCCGTTGGCTATTGGTAGCAGTAGGTGTTAGCATTTAATGTGATTTTCTGCCTGTTAGCCTTTTTGCCACAACCTCTTCATTTTTAATTCTGTAACATAAACATGCTAGGAAATAATTATGAGTGTAATAGGCAATGATAAGAAACATATAGAAATGATTACACTATGTTTAAACCTATTGCATCAAAATATGATCGTAATAAAGAATAAAATCATTTTTAAAACAATTATGCCTCTTATCGATAAATGGTCTATTCGAATAACTTATCGATAAATGTCATATATAATTAAACTATATTTAAATTCTCTTATCTAATTTATCGAAGATTTATTCGGAGAACTATCTTATAGAATAAATTATTGATAAATTACTTCAAAAAACATTTTGAAATAAGTATGATGTTAGTGAAATTTTATCATTCTTATCGAAGATATCTTAGATAAGTAGCCTTATCGAATATCTTATCAATAAATTGAGTCTTTGAAAGATTGAAAAACTTTATATTTATCAAATAACTTATCATTAAATTAATAAAAATTTCAAACAGAGTATTCACTTAACAAGCATCATTTATTGAAGACTTTATAGATAAATTAATTTGTCGAATGGCCATCGATAAGTTCTCTTCAAAAATGTTTTCACAAATTTATTTCTATTTGAAATCTTCATCGATTATCATTCTCATCGATAAATGCTTGGATAAATGAATTCACAAATTTCACTAAGTCATTTTCAAATTTATCGAAAGCTTTATCGATAAATGACTTTATCGAATATGTCTTCTAAGAGAGGTCATTTTGGAAACAAGGACTTAGAGTTTTATTCATAGTCTATTTATCAAAGGTCTTATCGATAAGTAAACTTATCAAATAGGTTTTTGATAAATATCATTTAGAAATTAATCTTTTCAAAATTTCTTTTCCATTTATCCAAAGGCTTATCCAATAGGTGTCTTATTGATAAACTTATCGATAAATATTCTTTATCTTAAAATACTTTTTGAAAATATTTTCTCAATTATCATCATCAAAACATTTGAGTCTAAAATTCCTTCCCTTTTTGATGATGGCAAAACTTAATAGATTAACTAATAAAGAATAAAGCAATTTAAAGAAATTTAGGACAAAAAAACAATTAGAATAGAATTACAGAATTAAAGTAAAGTAGCATATTTTGCATTGATCATTAAATTATAGCATTAATCAAAACAAATAATATTCAAAACAAATTCAAGGTAAAACAATTTACTGATTCAAAACAAATAATATTCAAAACAATTTATTGCTGTCTAGAGCCCTAATAAAATTTCTGTATCATGCTAGATTACCCAGCATGACTTCCTCTATTTACTGATTGAATGTTAGACTGAAATACTTACAGGCAGTTCTAAGCCTTTTCTGGCTGAATTTTTCCATAATTACATTTATGTCCCTGACTTTTTGCTTAATTACATTTAGGTCCCTAAACTTTTGAAAATTACCACTTTTGACCCAACATTTATTTCTACTTTAACTTTTGGCCTTTAACCTTTTTCCAATTTTCGATTAGGTCCTTCTCTTTCTTTAAGACTTATCTAACCTTTATTATTTCTTCTGATCTTTGTCATAATCCTTTCCAAACCTCTTTCCACTATCAGTACTATACGGATAGGGAAAAATTAGGATATGACAATGGATGGCAGATAAATATTCTGTATAACCATGTCAAGGGTATGAGAAGCCTAGACATTGATTTATAGGATAGAATACATATCCAAGAATATTATAAAAAATTAGGAATAGAAAACAATCTGGTTGCTGTGAAACTGCTCCAATTGGTACTAGATTGGACTGTAATTTTTCCAAAAGCTTCCTGGCATGATCACGCCACATACCCCCATGAGGTGTCCCTTGAGCTGTCCTACATGATGTCATAATTATTCTTTTTAGAAAAACTTAAATCTAAGATTAAATGTGAGCCCTTGGATCAAATAGTAACAAAATCAATCTTGGCCATTGATTTTTCATGAAATTTTCTATAAATACCCCCTCAATTCTGTAGCAAAACTGTGGCTTCATAGACCCTTGGGGAAACTCTTGCAAAATAAAAACTTAAGCCAAGATAAAGAAGATTCAAGGTACCAAAGTTCAAGCAGGCTAGAGATTAAAGGTAAGCAATCTCTCCTAGCTTATTTTCTTTGATTTAGGAGCTTGAACTTAGGGTTTTTATGGAAGAAAAGTTGAGTTTTCTCTAAGGGGTTGTGCTGCCCAAAAACCTTAGATGAAAGGGAAAAGAAGAAATTAAAGTTAGAAGTGTATGATTGAAGCTTAAACAAGCTAGTTAAGAGATTGGTTGTTGAATCAAGTTGATATTCTTGACTTTGCCATGGTGTGCCCTGTTTGGTCTGTACTGTTCATGAGGAAGAAAATGGAATTTCCATGATTTAATGCTTCTATTGAATTTAGATGATGATTTTGTGTAGGATTGGAAAGGTTTTGAACCTTGAAAGCATTGAAATTCCAAGGTTGTAGTTTTTGAAACCCTTCTCTATTACTGTTCACACGCATAAACAGTGATTTGAATTTCATAATTTTGATGCTTCCAATGGTTTTAAAATGAAAAATTGTGTGGGATAAAGTAGAGAAACAAGTATGGGAAGCATTGGAATCAAAATGAGAATTTTTGAAAGAAAAGAGTGTAGTTTCGGTTCTGTACAACATGTGATGAAGGAGCTGGAATTTCATGATTCTAAGATCATAAATGGATTCAAAAGATGAAATTGTGTAGGGTAAAGTCAAGAAATCAATTAATTCAAAGACCAAGTCCATTAGTTAAGATTAAGGGAAGTTAATGGCCTTAATGTTCAAGAAGAAGTTATGTTAGTTAAAGTGAGTTTAATGTAAGGAATGGGAAGACACACAGCAGAAATTAACTTAAAAAAATTTTCCATTCCCTGCCAGGATCTACCGTATGTGTTTAAGTCAAGTGGAAAGAAGTATTACCCTCAGTATTCAGTCGCGACTTTCTCAACTTCTGGTTGCGACGTCCACAGCTTCTCTCCATGACTCGTGATCTCTTTTTGATCGCAAGAAGTCGACGACTCAGGTTAGCTTCTTCTACTGGTATCCACACGAACAGCGTTCCAACCATGAACGACGTGCTAGAGCCTCCTGTCCCTCCAGGGCTTACTCAAGAATTTGTCTTCTCCATCTCTATTTCGACAGTTTCTTATATGCAAACCTTTTACGGATTCCCGTCCACGCTTTTTTTTCTTTGTCCCAACCGTAGCTCCTAAATATCAAATATATAGGATGCTATGCGTGTTACCACAGACTTGAATTTTTGTGGAATTAATCTTATATTAATTATGAGATTAATACAGTATCATATATTGTATAATTTGATAAGAAACTAATTAAATAAATAGTGTTTGTATTAAATCCGTCCCACATATTTAATTCACCTATTTATTTAATTTAAAATAAAGATAAGACGGAATTACATTTGATTTATTCTCATAAATCAAATTTGAGATATCATATCAATTTGAGTTTCAAATTCAAACGTGATAGAGATTTAATTTTATCCTTATAAATTAAATCTTGTAAATATCTCTGATATATAATATATATATACAAATTTATATATATACGAATATAAATATAAATAAATATATACATCCGCCCCTGGATCATTCATTGAATCTGGACATGTCTTAGATTCAATGAATCTGGACATCATAGCTCGTGTTGGGCTATTTTGTGTGCGACCCTGTAGGCCCATATGAAGTTGGCAGTGTGCCATTTGCTATACTGACTCACAAGTCGCAAGCGATCTCTAGCAAGACATCACGACTACCTAAATCATATGAGGATCGATGAACGATATAACCTTTTATACAACCATATCATGTCCCTTTTGTCACACGATATTTTGGTCATGGATGAGGCATGGAGAATGTCATCCTCCTATTCCTGACCGTTACTTTCTCAATCCCTGAGTAGTCTGACTATAGAAATGGAACTACTTTTCCATTACAGTATGGCCATACATTTCTCAGACTCACTCATCGAGGGGCCCAGTAATATCTCTCTACAAATGTGAGGCACAAATTCCATCTTGACCATTCATATTCCTTCGCTCGAAAAACTACTAAGCCCGAACATAGTCTTTATGATCACTCGGTCAAAAGTGACTTTTGACTAGGTTAAAGCTGAGTATTTGTCATATCGGAATCCATGATGATCTCAGGTCAAAGGGCATAGTGACATGGTTTGTATATGAGAGAAGCTTATGACTTAACCCATGCAGCTCTCTCATAGCGGGTCCCACCAACACCTTATACTCTTACATGTGCCTATGACTTTGATTTATATCTCTATACATCTTCAAAGTCATACTGGTCTTATTTCATCTCCGCTCCCGTATAGATGACCGACTAGGGACATTTAGGGTAAGATCATGAGTTATCCAATGAGGTGAATACCATAAGACATGGGTATGAAACCCCTCTTTGAGTCGTGCATACTGAACCTATGCAGTATTTTGTCTATATATGTACTCTAAATGAGTACTAGAAGTCTTTTAGATCTATCTCTATAGATCCTGATTCCTAGGATGTAGGTGGCTTCATTCAAGTCTTTCATCGAGAAAGACTTTCCTAACCAAGACTTGACAATTTGCAAGGTAGGAATGTCATTTCCAATAAGTAGGATGTCATCGACATAGAGTACCAAAAACACAATTGTGCTCCCACTAACCTTCTTGTATACACAGGGTTCATCAATGTTTTGAAGAAATCCAAACTCTTTGACTACTTCATCAAAACGATGATTCCAACTCCGAGATGCTTGCTTCAGTCCATAAATGGACCTTTGAAGCTTGCACACTTTACCAGAGTCCTCAGAACGCATAAACCCTTTAGGTTGTGTCATGTACACTTCATCAAGGAGCTTTCCATTAAGAAAGGTTGTCTTGACATCCATCTGCCATATTTCATAGTCATACTATGCTGCTATGGCAAAGAGGATTCTGATTGATTTGGCTATTGCAATTGGGGAAAAGGTCTCATCATAGTCCACATCATGAGTTTGAGTAAATCCTTTTGTAACTAGTCGTGCCTTGAAGACATTTACATTGCCATCCATGTCAGTTTTCTCCTTAAAACCCACTTGCACCCGACAATTTTTACACCTTCAGGTGGGTCAACTAAGGTCTAAACCTGATTGTCGTACATAGATTGCTTCAGTCCATAAATGGACCTTTGAAGCTTGCACACTTTACCAGAGTCCTCAGAACGCACAAACCCTTCAGGTTGTGTCATGTACACATCCTCAAGGAGCTTTCCATTAAGGAAGGTTGTCTTGACGTCCATCTGCCATATTTTATAGTCATAATATGCTGCTATGGTAAAGAGGATTCTGATTGATTTGGCCATTGCAATTGGGGAAAAGGTCTCATCATAGTCCACACCATGAGTTTGAGTAAATCCTTTTGCAACCAGTTGTGCCTTGATGCCCTCCATGTCAGTTTTCTCCTTAAAACCCACTTGCACCTGACAGTTTTTACACCTTCAAGTGGGTCAACTAAGGTCCAAACCTGATTGTCGTACATGGATTGCTTCAGTCCATAAATGGACCTTTGAAGCTTGCACACTTTACCAGAGTCCTCAGAACGCACAAACCCTTCAGGTTATGTCATGTACACGTCCTCAAGGAGCTTTCCATTAAGGAAGGTTGTCTTGACGTCTATCTGCCATATTTCATAGCCATAATATGTTGCTATGGCAAAGAGGATTCTGATTGATTTGGCCATTGCAACTGGGGAAAAGGTCTCATCATACTCCACACCATGAGATTGAGTAAATCCTTTTGCAACCAGTCGTGCCTTGAAGACATTTATATTGCTATCCATGTCAGTTTTTTCCTTAAAACCCACTTGCACCTGACAGTTTTTACATCTTCAGGTGGGTCGACTAAGGTCCAAACCTTATTGTCGTACATGGATTGCATCTCAGACTTCATGGCATTAAGCCATTTTTTAGAGTTTGATCCCACTATAGCTTCTCGATAGGTAGTCGGCTCATTATGCTCAAAGAGCAACACATCACGACTGTCAGAAATCAGGAATCCATATCTCTGAGGCTGAAGTCGTGTCCTATTAGATTTCCATAGACCTTGCGTGACTTGAGGAGTCTCAACAATGTGTTGTGAGTCTTCTTTATTTTCCATCTGCAGTTTTGTGGTGTCTTGTGGCTCTCGAACTTCTTCGAGGTATACCTTTCTCCTACTGGTTCTTTTAGAGATAAATTCTCGTTCGAGAAAGATACCATTTCTGACAACAAACACTTTGTTATTAACAGGGTTATAGACATAGTATCCCTTGGTTTCCTTAGGATATCCCATAAAAAGGTACTTTGAGGATTTGGGCGCTAATTTGTCTGAGGCTTGTTGCTTAACATAGACCTCGCATCCCCAAATCTTGAGGAAAGACAAACTAGGTGTCCTCCCAGTCCATATCTTATACGGAGTCTTTTCAATTGCCTTAAATAGAACACGATTGAGTGTGAACGCAGTTGTCTCTAGGGCATGGCCCCAAAAGGAGGGTGGAAGATATGTTTGACTCATCATAGATCGAACCATATCTAATAGTGTTCGATTCCTCCATTTAGAAACGCCATTCTATTGTGATGTCCCTGGAGGAGTCAATTGTGAGATTATCCCACAACTCCTAAGATGATCAATGAACTGTTGGCTCAAATATTCACCATCTCGATCAGATCAAAAGGCTTTAATTGTTTTGCCAAGCTGGTTTTGTACTTCATTTTGAAATATTTTGAACATTTCAAAAGATTCAGATTTATGCTTAATCAGATAGATGTACCCATATCTGCTAAAATCATCTATGAATGTTATGAAGTACGAATAACCTCTTCTGGCATTTGTGTTCATCGGTCCACACACATCTGTATGTATGAGGCCCAATAAATTAGTGTCCCTCTCACTGTGCCCAGTGAAAGGTGACTTTGTCACTTTCATAACAAGCAAGACTCGCAAGTGTCATATGTCATATCCCAATTTTTAGGCTTAGAAGCCCCGTATATAGCCTGAAAAAGGGATGCTACTAGACCCTATTGAGCAGAGGTCTCAGTAAATAGAGAAAATTATGTTGATCAGTTGATGCAACACATAGTTTTGATATGAGGTCCAAAAGATTTATATTAATTTTTGAAGAGAAGGAAAATTAATATAGTATTCTCCAGACCTCAGAATCAGATGAAATGTAGTAGTAAATTCCTATAATTAATATAAGAATTTCTGAAACTGACAGAGCTCAAAAAGGAGTTATGTAGAATTTATTACAAAATTTACAGTGGATTAAAAGACCCGATAAATAGGTTTCAGGGGAATTTCTCGGAAATTGAGCCCATGAAGATAGTGGATCATACAGAGGGTCTAGAATGGCACCTTATAGGCCCAATGATATTTTAAGATAAATATATGGGCCAGGGCTAATAAAGACCGAGAAAAATGAAGAATTACGAAAATGCCACTGAAGGTATGCCACTGTGTTGTGTTATTAAGTCTGAGTCAGACAAAGGGCGTTACGATCGTTTGACTAAGGTTAGACAGTCAAGAAAGGGTATCTGGATAGTTGACCTGGGTCAAGAGATACTCTGGTAAGGTATGAACAGACAATAGTGCCCCTAGAAGGACTAAAGAGGTAGTAAGGGCATTTTAGTAATTTACTAAGGATGCTTCTTGGGAATCGAGCCACCAGAGTGTTTGGGCTTGGTTAGAAACCCAAGATGATATTTAAAGGCCCAAAAACGTAGCCCAAGAGTAAAGTGGGCCCAAGAGGCATTAAAATAATATTTTAGTGCTTTTTCAATAAAGTAAAGTGACCCGGTCCAAGATAGAACTGGGTAAAGTGATCTGGAATCATGAGATGACATAGATGGGGCCCACAAGATGCCACATGGAATGATTACAGTAAAAGAGGAAAAGCAAAGGACACATGGCATGATTATAGAAAAAGGAGAAAAAGCAAGAGGACACGTGGCACGATCTCGGCTGTCCATTCAAGGAAAAGACTCTGGAACTCTCTGGAAAGGCTGAGTCAGCTCGTGAGGTGTCCCAAGGGCCCCACATTTCACCACATATACCCCTTAGGTGTCCCTTGAGGTGTCCTAGATGATGTCATGAGTGGTGAGTCATCAAGGAGGGTGATGTCATCGTGATGATGCAGGCAAAGCTTCTTGAGGAAGCAAGCAATCTAAGCCATTCATCGTGAATCAATCTGGACCATTCATTCCACCTCCTCTCACCTATAAATAGGCCACTCCCCTCCCATTTCAAGGCACACCACGGATCTAGAAAGAAAAGGAAGAGAAAGAAGAGAGAAAGAAAGAAAAAGAGAAGGAAAGAAACAAAGGAAAGAAAGGAAGGAGTTCTGGTGGAGCCAGGAGCAGTCTGAGGAGCCGAGGGACTGGGCAAAGCTTAGGAATGAGGTAAGAAAGTTATCTAGTCCCTGCTATAATAAAGTAGAGGATTGCTCTTAATGGTTAGAATAGAGAAATATCTCTATTAATAAAGTTAGCTATAGATAGAAAGAAAGTTAGAGGAATGTCGGAGTAAGGATATTTCCCCTAGCTATGCATGAGTTAAATAGAGCTATACTGATCGAGTAATAATGAAAATATTATTATGCTATGTATAGGATCTAACCTATGGAAAGAATTAATCTTAGAGCAAAGGCTAAGAGCTAGAAGGAAAGCTACATGTCAGGTAGTGAACTAATCCTAAACTTGTATGCATTGAATGTTATGCTTGATGTGCTATGGCTTTGTTGAATTGTGTTGAACATGCGCTTATGTATGAAGCTCTGTTCCTATGATTACTTTGGCCAATTGCATTTCATATGTAACATGGAAGCATGCACATTATGCAATGCTACCACTTTCACAAGCAAGCACAAGTATTCACATTAATGCATGCATTGTTTAGTACTGTTTGCTACTGAGATTTCCCCAGAAATCTCACCCCTTCCATATCAATCCCATTACAGCAGGTCTTCTCAAGATGGAGGAGATAAAGATGCATGAAGAAATGTTAATTTCTTAGCATGATTGATATGTGATTCCTGTATGTATAATTGCTGGAAATTGTCACTATGAACAGTAACTCGTGATGGAGGCAGTGACATTTGAGCTATAATTATAAATAGTAAATGATTGAATAAATATATAATATTTTTTAAGTAAATAGTATACATTCCAATCTTCAATTTGATATATAGAACGTCTTATTTGGATGTCTACACATAAAGATATGATTGATCAAAGTTGGGACCAGAATGCTGGAATCAGGGACAGGATGCTGGAGGAACAGTAAACTTTAGACGTTGACCAACGTTGACCTGGTCAATTTATGGTCAAAGAGTCATTTTTCTATGAAATATAATTATGTTATCTTAGTGTAGCAATTTGAACCACTCCATTTCAATTTTTATAGAATTAGTTATGATTTTTTGAACTTAGGTCACTCCTCTAGAATTTGCACAGTGAACAGTACTCGCTAAGAGTAAAATTCCAGATTGAGTAAATTGACTTCAACAGCCTTGGAAGTAGTTCCAGATGCTACTATTTGGTCCCTAAAATGTATGAAAAGGAGGATGTTATATCATATGATTCAAAATCAAATGAGTTGAGAAATCCATCTTGATGGAGTTTGGAAATGTGTTTCTCATTTATGTGGACCAAACGACAGTGCCAGAGGTATGTCAGATTCAAATCGTTTGGTTTGACCCTTTATAGATATTTCCATGATTGGGTTATTCCAAATTTAATATGTAATGATCAACATGCAAATCACCATGAGCATAGAAAACATCATTACGATAAATAGAACATCTAGTATTCCTAGCAATGGAAGTGAAACCTTCCTTATCCAAATAAGAAAGTGAAACATGTTACTACTTAAAGCAGGAACATAATAGCAATTGTTCAAAACTAACAAAATCCTAGTGGGCAGAACTAATTCATAAGTTCCTACAGCTAACGCAGTAACCCTTGCTCTGTTTCCAACTCATAAGTCAACTTCGCCCTTTTTCAGCTTCCTACTGTCCTTTAGTCCCTGCACATTTGTACAAATATGATAACCACATGTAGTATCTAATACCCATATGGTGGAAGTAGAAAGATGAATGTCTATAACATAAATACCTTAAGCGATAGGCCGCTATCCTTCTTGTTCTTTTTTAGATCTTCGAGGTAGATTTTGCAATTCCTCTTCCAATGACCAGGTTCATTGCAGAAGAAGCAGACTCCTTCCTTCGGAGGCTTTGCCTTCTTTAGTGCAGGCTTAGTTTCGGGCTTGCCTGACTCTTTGGTCTTACCTGATGAGCCATGACCCTTCCCCTTGCCTTTGTCTTTCTTTTTCATACCCTTTCCTTTTTTAACCATCAAAATAGTATTGGGCTTCTTCTTAAGACTCAGCTCAGCAGTTTTAAGCATCCCATACAGTTCAGAAATAGATTTCTCCATGTTGTTCATATTGTAGTTCATGACAAACTGGTCATAACTTTCCGGGAGTGAGTTTAAGACCAAATCCGTAGCTAACTCCTGGCTCATGGGAAATCCAAGCCTCTCAAGGTGGTCAATGTACCCTTTCATCTTTAAGACATGAGTACTGATTGATGCACCTTCAGCCATCTTACAAGAATGTAAAGCCTTAGTGATCTCATACCTCTCTTGCCTTGACTGTTGCTGGAACATTTCCTTAAGATGCACAATCATCTCATAAGCCTCCATGTGTTCTAGATCTCTTTAGAGCTCCAGAACCATGGTGGCTAGCATCAAGCATCTCACATTGACAGAGTCTTCCTTATGCTTCGTGTAAGCATCTCTCTGAGCTCTAGGAGCATTGGCTGATGGCTTCTTAGGAATGGGTTGATCTAGGACATGTGCCTTTATTTCCTACTTGAGAACAATTCTCAAGTTCCTAAACCAGTCAAGAAAGTTTGTCCCATTGAGTTTGTCCTTCTCAAGGATAGATCGCAGCGATAATGTAGTAGTATTACTAGTCGTCATGATTCTACAATTAAAATATGCAATTGAATTAGCAATCTCCCACTAAATAAACAACCCTTAATGCAGTAGTTAGTGGGCTAAGATCCATATTTGGCTCAAACTTAAGTCCGCTTTTGCAGGACACTTAAATTAAGTTATTTAGGTAGGTAACACCTTTACCAATTACATCAAATATAACTCTTAGATGTTCATGGGATTCTATCATCATATGATCTGGCATTTTTTAATCCCATCTAATGCCTTGAGACCCAAAACCATTTTGTTAATCTCAATTAAGTCAAACAATAATAAACATGTGAGAGTAGCACCATTACTCTTGCTTATCTCCCCAAGATCACTTAAATGCACCCACTTTGGCGGAGTCCACAATTGAGCAATCGAGGTTTTGACAAGTGTTCATAAATTGACAGCATTATGACTTAAGATTTCGTTTAGAGGGCTTAATTTGACTATCTGGTTTATATGAATGCATGTTTCTCAGTTTGTATCTCATACAAGTAAAATGCATATGCTGATATAATCATAAGATGCATAATTTAAACGTGATACAATATGGCTCACCTATCCTAAGTCCGCTCAAGCCAATGAGAGGAGCTCTCTAGTAAGAAAAGGGAAATTACATATAGAAACCTCTTTTAACATTCGAGGGGAGTGAGATGAGAAGATAAGGTACATTAAGAGTATATAGAGGAAGGTACGACACGTAGGCTGTATTTAAAAATTACAACACTCGCAATGTAGAGCCATATTGTTCACCATACCCAAACATTCAAGAATCAATATTCAGATTTAATTGAAGGGCAATTAATATTTCAAAACTAAAACATTCACAAAACAGTAGATGTTACAGTTATGTTGCACTACGAACAGGTAGCCACGGCGGTCCCGCTAGCTGGTTAGTGGGCGGCGGTCCAACTAGCTGGTTAGCGGGCGGGGTCTGGGGTAGCGGCCTGAGATTTTTTTTTTTATTTCATAAATAATCATGAATCTGAATTCATTTTTCTTAGACCCTATCAATATTAATTGATCAAATCAAAATGCATGCACCACCGATTTCAATTCCCTTTCAGATTCCTTATATGTTATACATAAAATGGATTCCTTATAAGTCACACATAAAACGCATGTTATCATATGATTGGCTATGACTAACACATATCATATGAATCAACAATCAAGCCTAACTTAAACACAAAATGACAAGGCTCTGATACCACTATAAGGAATTGGAAGACACGCAGCAGAAATTAACTTAATTTTTTTTTCCATTCCTAGCTCTCTCATAGCGGGTCGGTCCAACACCTTGTACTCTTACATGTGCCTATGACTTTGATTTATATCTCTATACATCTTCAAAGTCATACTAGTCTTATTTAGGATAAGATCATGAGTTATCCAAGGATAGTCATCACAGTAAACATGCAAATAATATGATAACACAATTAATAAATTCATAAATCAACAATGTTCATAAGACAATGATTGGCCTCTAGGGCACAATTTCCAACATTTAATGCTCAAGGAAGTTGGATTATGATGAATGAATGATTATGTGTTGTTAGGAATTGATTGGTATGCTCCAAAGAGGCAGCCACATGTTAAAGAAAAGTGAGAAGAAAGGAGCAAAATAAAGGGAAAGAAAGTCAAGTGCATAAGGTAGTAAACTTATCCTAAACTTGTATGCCTTGAATGTTATGCTTGATTGTACTACGGCTTTGGTGAATTGTGTTGTAATTGTGCTTATTTATGAAGCTTTGTTTCTATGATTACTTTGGCCAATTGTATTTCATATGTTACATGGAAGCATGTACATTGCACAATGATAACACTTTCACAAGCAAGAACAAGTAGTTATATTAATGCATGCATTGTTTAGTAATATTTGCTACTGAGATTTCCCCACAAATCTCATCCCTTTCCATGTAATCCCAATCCCACAGGTTTATGTATGATAGAAGATGATGATAAAGCATGAAGAAAAGCTAGGGATTGGATAGTATATGTGTTATGTGAGGAATTGTTAAGTGTAATGTTGCTATATGACCAATGTAAGAAGTGATGGTCATGATGCAATGAAAAATAGTAAATGATGGAATAAATGTATGAAATTTTACAAAAATTTAGATGGCATGCCAAGCTTCATTTTGACACCAAGAATGCTTTATTTGGATGTCTGTACAAAGAGAATTGATTTTCCAAAGTAAGGGACCAGAATCTGTTTCCAAGATTTTGACCAAATGAACAGTAAATATTGACGAATAAACTGTATTTATTGACACATCATTTGATCTGGAAATTATTTTTCCCTTCAATTTCAAGATGTTATCTTCACATAGCTTTTTGAACCACTTTATTTCTATTTTTGTAGAATTAATTATGATTTTTTGAAGTTTGTTACGTAATATGGAATACCATATGAACAGTAAACCGAAAAAGAGTAAAATTACAAATTTGGCTAATGGACTTCCAAGGTCTTGTAAGTGGTTCCAAATGCTACTGAATGGTCCTTAAGACGTGTGAAAGTAAGGATGTTACACAATAAAAGTGAAATCATGCTCCTGCACCTTTTAGTCGTGATCATAGAGTCCTCCGGTCATAACCTTGATTCTTGTGGAAGTCTCTCTGTGTTTACAAGTCGTGACCAAAATATGGATCTGGTTGCGACTAAAATGCAAAATCACTAAAACTCTGAGTTTTGAATTAGGTCATATATAAATAAAAGTAAAGGAGGGCTACCATCATGGGAGAGGCTAGTTTTTGACCTGATTAGGCTAAGAAGCAGTACTCGAGCGTTCTTTGATCACCTTCTCCACATCTTCCATCATTCTACACCTCTCCACAAACTTCTCCATATCTCTACACCATCAATCTATCGTCTTCTCATCATTTCTTCGTGGCATCATATCTGGATAGCAATTGCTGTACAACAGGAGTCATGAGAGGCTAAATGTTTAGTCTCTTGGTGATGGATCTGATATCTTGAGTTCATGGACTAAAACGGGGAGTTTCTATTATTCTAATTTACATCTTCTCATGTTATGATTGCCGCTAGATCTAGGACTTTCATTTTTTGAGCAAGTTTTAAATATTGATTGATCATTCTCATATTAGACTTTGTAATTGAATTCTAATGATTTGAATGTTTGCTTTTTAATAGAATATTTCAGTTTTAATTTTAAGAGAGTTGGGTTATTATCAGTGATCGTTGTTAATTAATTCAACTGTTTGAAATCTAAGGTTTTTGATCGTCAACCATTCGAGGGCATTTTCATCATCTAATTCAACTTACACGCTAAGTGCTTTCTAATAGTTCACTAATAGTTCTTAAACCAACTTTGATCAAAGGGGTTTAAGAAAAATTAGGGTCATGGACTCAATCTGTAACATCCTTACTTTTATACGTCTTAGGGACTATTCAGTAGCATTTAGAACCACTTACAAGACCTTGGAAGTCCATTAGCCAAATCTGGAATTTTACTCTTTCTTGGGTTACTGTTCATATGGTATTCCAGATTATGCAACGAACTTCAAAAAACCATAATTAATTATAGAAAACTCGAAATGCAGTGGTTCAAAAAGATACATGAAGATAACATCTTGAAATTTAAGTTAAAAATAATTTCTAGACCAAATGATTATCCAATTGATACAGTTTATTCGTTGAAATTTACTGTTCATTTGGTCAAAAACTCTGGAAACAGATTCTGGTCCTTGATTTTGGAAAATCATTTCTCTTGATATACACATCCAAATGACACGTTCTACCTATGAATTTAAAGCTCTGGATGTGTGATACATGGTCATAAAATTTCGTGAACTAATTCCTTCATTTGCTAGGTCAAACTGAAGCCACAACAAAACTGCTTCAGGACCTACGTTTTTACCATTTCAGTTTCTTTTCTTTCATTTCCAATAATTGTTTCAACATGCACAAGCCATCAAATAAGCTTCTTAACATTCATATACATCATGTACATATGCCATAAGTATTACAATAGTTTCATCACATAAATGGACACCTTACATGGCATTTACATACATGGACAATTTATAGTCTATGCTAAAATCTCAATACTTCACTTCCTTTCTTCCATTCTTTAGCTCTTCTCCATGCATATCTTTTCTTCATGCTTGACCTAAATTGGTTGGTTATGGGAGAGTGAGATTCTAGGGAATCTCAGTAGCAAACATTACCACTTAAATATGCAAGATGGATGCTAATGCATGATATGTAATTTCATTAAACTTTCTTTGATTAGTGACATGTCATCATGCTATATACTTTTACATAAAGTGCATGGCCATGGAAACATGTTATTCACAATACATTCAACATCATTTATCATGTCACAACATCATTCAAATAACATATACATGTCAACACATAAGCATACCACATCAAGCACATAAAGAGATAAGTTCACTACCTTGCACTTAAGCTTTTCTCTTGACCTTTAGCCCTTGCTCCCTAGCTTTCCAACCATGAAGCCTTTATGTCCATCACTTCCCAACATCTTCTTGGATGTTTCATGGTCCTAAACACATTCATATTCATCACATAACTCATTAGGACTCATGAACTCCAACCATGTTCAAGACTAACTTTGTTACACTCTTTGTTGTCATAACTTTATCTAATTTTCACTAATCCACTTGGCTCTTGAACCAATTGATGTCTTGACTTTACCCTACACAATTTCATCTTTTGACCTCATTTATGAGCTTAGAATCATCAAATTCCAGCTCCTTCATGGCATGCTGTACAGAATTGAACATAAGCACACAATTCTTTCAAAAATTCTCATTTTGATTCTAATGCTTCCCATACTTGTTTCTCCACTTTACCCCACACAACTTTTCATTTTAAAACCATTGGAACCATCAAAATCATGAAATTCGAATAACTGTTCATGCAAGTGAACAGTACCGTAAGGAATCTCAAAGACTACAACCTTGAGATTTTAATGTTTCCAAGGTTCAAAACCTTTCCAATCCTACACAAAATCATCATACAAACTCACTGGAAGCATTAAATCATTGAAATTCAATTTCCTTCCCTCATGAACAGTGCATACTAAACAGGTACACTATGGCAAAGTCAAGAATATCAATTTGATTTAACAACCAACCACTTAACTAGCTTGTTTAAGCTTCAATCATATGGTTCTAACTTTAATTTCTTCTTTCCCCTTTCCTTTAAGGTCTTTGGGCAGCAGCACCCCTTAGAGAAAACTCAACTTTTCTTCCATTAAAACCCTAAGTTCAAGCTCCCAAATCAAAGGAAAATAAGCTAGGAGAGATTGCTTACCTTTAATCTCTAGCTTGCTTGAACTTTGGAACCTTGAATCTTCTTTGTCTTGGCTTGAGTTTCCATTTTGCAAGAGTTTCCCCAAGGGTACATGAGCTTACGGTTCTGAACCAGAATTGAGGGGTATTTATAGCCAAAATCCAAGAAAAATGAATGGCCAAGATTGATTTGGTTACTATTTGATCTAAAGGTCCACATTTAATCTTGGATTTAACTTTTTCATAAAAGAACAATTATGACATCATGTGGGACAGCTCATGGGACACCTAAGAGGGTTAGGTGGCGTGCTCATAGTGTAAGGAACTTTCTGGAGAAATTCTAGTCCAATCCAGTACCGATCAATGCAGTTTCACAACAACCAGACTGTGTTCTATTCCTAATTTTTTATAATATACCAAGATATGTATTCTATCCTGGAAATTAATGTCTAGGCTTCTCACACCATTGACATACTTGTACTGGCCACAACTTAATTACAGATCCCTTGGAAAATGACCAAAATACCCTTGGTGTCCTTTCTTGCACTATATTGACCCTAAGGGCATAATTGTCATTTCACCCCTCTTTGTACTGCCTCAGGGCATATATTGGCTCAACTAAGCATATTTATACCATGTGCCACGTTTTTAGCCTGTCCCAGATGACCAAAATGCCTTCATCCATCTCTGGTACAATCTGGGCATCCAAGGGTATTTTCGTAATTTCGTACTTTTTCTGGCACTGGCCCCTTCTACTGATAGACTGGTACCCTGGGTTTTGGGCCTTCCTTGGCATCATTATGGGCCTATATATGAGGTCATCTGATCTCATTCTATCCAGGCTTACATACCGATAAGTTCCATTATCGGATCACGGGTGTTAACAAACTCCCATCAAAATTCACTGATATGTGAATAACTTTTTATACAGAACTTCTTCTGGAGTTCTTTCAGATCTAGGACATCTGACACTGTAGGGCACACTTTCCTGTAATTTGTCCACTTATATCTGAAGTCCATAAAATCTGATAAAATTTTAGATAACTTTTAGACTATCAGATAAATATCTGCTGTCTGGAGCCCTAATAAAATTTCTGTATCATGCCAGATTATCCAGCATACCTTCCTCTATTTACTGATGGAATATGGGACTAAAATACTTCTGGGCAGTTATAACCCTTTTCGGGCTGATCTTTCTATAATTACAATTTTTCCCTTAAACTTTTCTCTTAATTACATTTATGTCCCTAACTTTTTGGATATTTATATTTAGGTCCCTAAACTTTTGGAAATTACAACTTTTGGCCCAACTTTTGTTTCTACTTTAACTTTTGGCCTTTAAACTTTTCCAATTTGCGTTTAGGTCCTTCTCTTTCTTTAAGACTTATCTAACCTTTATTATTTTTTCTGATCTTTGTCATAATCCTTTCCAAACCTCTTTCCACTATCAGTATTATACAGATAGGGAAAAAATTTAGGATATGACACAATCGATCGATTGAGCTTTTCTTTAAGACTTAGTGATTTCAAAACTCTGATTTTAACGTGAGAGCAAGGATAGATACGTTTTCATCATCAAGAGTCTTTCATAACATATTTCTCAAACAAACCAACTCATTTACATCTTAATCAAAAATCCAAAAATATTTACTTTTTTGCACCCTACTTTTATTGCTTCAATCACTAAAATCCCAAAAACTATTTTATCCCTGCTCAAGTTTTTCATTGATTTTGACATCCAATATGCTAGGTTTATAAATAAAAGGCTCCTTGAGAAGAATAATAGTGTTGTGCCTTATACTATATTATATTGGGTGCAATTAACTTTATTTTGATGGATCAAACTAGGACAATCTGCCCTCATCAATCCTATGTTGCATAATTCCCAGATTTCCCATGAAGCATTTTAGGAAAATGAGGATTCAAATTCATCTTTAAATGCTTATGATAACTATTTTGAATCTATTTCCTCTATTTATTTTTCTCTTTGCTCTTGTGAAAGCAATGCATGATGTTTTCATTGTTTTGATGTGAATAGCATGCTTTCAGTTTCCAAGTATTTCTCATTCCTATCTAACTTTGATACAATTTCATCATTCTCTAGTGATAATATTTTTGAAAATGAATATATGAGTGATTTTGTAGGAATACAAGACATTGTGGAAGTTGAAAGTGGAACAAACAAAGAGGGGTCGAGTTTATGTGATTGCAAGTTGTGACGTAAAGACCTCAACATCATGACCAAATATAAACTTGTTGAGGAACAGACTCTCTGCGCAACTAAGTCATGACAGGTTGATTGTTTGATCGTGATGAATAACTCCTGAGACGTAAAGTCACGATGTGTAGATAATGAAATCGCTACTAAATATCAGGATTATGAGAAAGAGACTATTTGTTATCCCAAGTTGTGACTAAATGACAATTACGTCGTGACCAAACATTTTAGAGATACTCACTGTCAGTTTGAGTCTCAATGAGAAGTTGAAAATAAGCTTGAGACGTCATGACATAAATGGTAGACACAGCCAATGAATCTCAAATTCCTTTAGTTCCACATTATGCTATTTTGGTTAAAGGGACAATATGTTCTAACTCTACTTCACATTCACTAATTACCTCTTATACTTTAAGATTCTTAAATGATTTGATCTCAAATAATGATATAGGAGTGAAGCAGACTGATCTCAACTATGTTTCAACTGTTACTAACTTAAGCATGGTGTAACTCCTGATGTGATTATAGGGAAGATGGAATGTCCTAATGAGCTGAATATGAGCAACCTCCAAGAATCTACAAAAGGGAGTATTTATAATTTAAATGATTTCCCCATTTGATCCCTTCTATTGTCCAACCCTTATAATTAAAGTTAAAAGATTTATCTTCTAACCTAAAGTATGCTTACCTTGAGCCATACTCAAAATTGCCAGTAATAACTTCCAGTTCTTTAAATGATAGTGAAGAGTCTAGGTTTTAAGTGTGATTATAATGAATAGAGAGGCCTTGGGTTAGTAATTAGCTGATATAAAAGAGATAGATGTAACTGTTTGTACTAATAGGATTTTGTTGAGTGAAGATTCCAAGCGAATTAAACAACCCCAAAGAAGATTAAATCCATTGATCTCTGATGTGGTTAGGAAGGAGATTAGTAAATTATTAAAGGCAGGAATCATATATGCTATTTCAGATAGTGAATGAGTATCTCCTGTGCATGTGGTACCTAAAAAGAGTGGACTGATAGTAGTAAAAAAAGAAGAATAATGAATTGATACCAACTAGAGTGCAAAATTCATGGAGGGTTTGTATTGATTATTGAAGGTTGAACGATTCTACTAGGAAATATCATTTTCTCTTGCCGTTTATTGACCAAATGCTTGAGAGATTAGCAGGGAAAAGACATTATTGCTTCCTATATGGATATTCAGGATATTTCTATATTCCAATAGATCTGAGGGACTAAGAAAATACCACATTTACATGCCCCTTTAGTACATATGCCTATAAAAGAATGCATTTGGTTTATGTAATGCTCTTGGCATATTTTAGCGTTATCATGTAGTAGTCAAGTACCTGTTCCATAAACCTCAATATAAGACAATACTTCTAAGATGGATGCTAATGCTTCAAGAGTTTGATATAGAAGTGAGGGATCGAGCTGGAAATGTGAACCACGTTACAGATCATCTAAGCAGATTACTAATAGAGACAAGGGTAGTACTTAGTTCTGATCTTATTTGTGATTCTTTCCCTAATCAATCTTTTTGTTTAGTTACTGTTGTAGAACCTTGGTATGCTCATTTAGTTAATTTCATTGAGACCGGCCTAATCCCATCTCATTTGTCCTAATTTCTGGCCCACAAGCTCAATAGTGAATCTAAATACTTTATTTGGGATAACCCTTTTTTGTGGAGGTTGTGCTCAAATCAAGTATTAAGATGATATGTCCCAGACCAAGATCACAAGTTAGTTTTGGAAGCTTGCCATTCATGGGTTTGCGGTGGTCATTTTGGGGAAAAAAGACAGCACGTAGGGTCATTGAATCCAGTTTTTAATGGCCTTCCCTTTTCAAAGATGCTTTTGAGTTTTGTAGAGCCTATGATAGGTGCCAAAGATTTAGGGGGATTAGTAAAAAGCATGAGATGCCATAACAACCTATTATGTTTTGTGAGCTTTTTTATGTTTGGGGAATCAATTTCATGGGACCTTTTCCACCCTCAGCGGGATTTCATTTAATTTTATTGGTTGCAGACTATTTTTCTAGGTGGGTAGAGGACATTCCTACAAGACTAGATGATGCACAAACGGTCTCCAAGTTTCTAAGGTTTCATATCTTTAGTAAATTTGGAGTGCCGAAAGCATTAATCAGTGACCAAGGTACCCATTTTTGTAATAAGCTAATCAATAACTTATTATAAAAATATAGTGTAACCCACAAAGTCTTAACCCTATACCATCCTCAAACTAATGGTTTAACAGAGGTTTCTAATAGGGAAATTAAGCACATTTTAAAAAAGATTGTTAAGCTATCCAATAAAGATTAAAATTTAAGACTTGATTATGCTTTATGGGCATACAGAGTAGCTTTCAAAACCCCTCTAGGCATGCCCCCTTATAGGACGGGTTTTAGGAAAGCTTGTCATATGTCTATGGAAATAGAGCATAAGACATTCTGGGTATTAAAGGCTTGTAATGAGGACCCTGTAGAAGCTAGTTCAGAGAGGTTATTGCATATTCAAGAGCTGGAGGAGATTAGGTTGGATGCCTATAGTAGCTCTGAGATTTATAAATTGAAGACAAAAGTAATCGATGATTCTCATATTTGAGGAAGAGGTTTAAGGTGGGTGATAGAGTGTTAAGGTACCAAGCTAGGTTCAAGTTGAAACATGGTAAATTCAAAACTAGCTGGGATGGACCATACACAGTTGTTAAAGTCCATGAATTTAGGATCATTGAGTTAAAGGAGGAGGCAACAAGCAAAATCTTCCAGTCAAATGGTTACCTTTTAAAACTTTATGAGGAATCTACTCTACCACCTTGAGGCTAGGTTATCCCTTTTCTGTCTCTTACCTTTTACAAATTTGCCTAATGTGATATATGCTTGACATTTTAGTTTGATGATTGGAAAGGGATGAACTAGTAGAAGTAGTAGTTAATTTTTCTACTTAATGATTCAATAGGAGAGTGTTTCATCTTAGTTTGTTTCTATTTTTGAATAATACCCCTATGTTGCCCATGTACTATTTCTTTAGTGATGGTTATCTGAGGTATGACACACTTAATTGCATGGTATAGTTTACCCATCCTATCATCTTTACTTTCTTTGTATTGCGATGTATGATTTGAATGTGACTGTGTGTTTCATTACTGAATTTCATTGAGTTATGTGTTAGTTTATTCTGTTGACAGTGAGGACCCTATCAAGTTTAAGTGTGGAGGAGATGTTATTGTTTATGTGGTAATTAATGCAAATTCTTTGATAACTCCAATCTTTCATCATAAAATTTTTGGTTTTTGATTTTAATGAATGATGAATTGCTGAAAATTAGATCCCCGCTTTAAACTATTTTGCCATTAGTCAAAAAGGTTTTAGTGTAAAAGATGTTTTGGGCTGTGAAAAGTATTAAGTGGTAGTCTTTTTGGTGTTTTGCTGTGACCTATGTGTTGTATGGTCGCGATCTGACATGAAGTTTTAGGCTTAATATGCTCTCTGTGAAAATAAGTCACAACATAAGTGCCCTAGGTCACGACAATATCTTTCTGTGTACTTTAGTTATGACCTATGTTTTGTATAGTCGCGACTACTTGTTGTAAGTTCAAGGCAAGCACTGATTATGAATTGGGTCGTGACCTTCACTGCTTTAAGTCACAACCTGAGTGTGAAAATGTCCATTTACCTTCTCTTTGCTTTGTGCAATGCTGTATAGAAGGATCCCCTTTGAGATACTAAGTATATTTTATAATTAAATGATTCATTGCCCCTTATTTTTAACATTTTTCATGAAATACCATTGTCACACTTGAATTTTTGGAAATGTAAATTGAATTGGAAACACTCAAGTTTTTACTGTTAAATTTAGGATTATTACATAATTATGAGTGATTACTTTGGAACTTTTAATCCATCATTCAAGAGGGTTTTCAATTGTGATAAGTGTTTTAATGCCTAGTGAATGATGAACATTGTTTGAGACTTTAGCTTATGAGCAATTTAGATGAAAAACTTAGTTGGAAGGATTTTCGGCCTAAATTTCTATATTGAGTATTTAGTCAATTAGTTTATATCCTCTAGAACTTGTCTTAGCTCTAAGTTGAAAATTACTTGCGCATTTATGATATTGAATATGATAGAGACATTCATTTCTAAACCCTTTTATCCCAAACACAAGCCTATCACACATTATATCCATAATCACCCCTTTTGAGCCCATCACTTTTCTTTTTCCATCATAGAAAGTTATATATGCATGACGCTCTTTTTGAAATAAAGTTTTACTCATGTCAGAAAATCATTTTTATTGTGATATTGTGCTACATCTTTTATATACAAGGTGCCAAACAAAAAAAAAGATGGTGCAAGAAAAATTGAGAAGAAAGAAAAGAGGAATAAATTAGGCACTATTATCAACTCCTATTAGCACAATTACCACCTCTACATCTCATAAGACATGAATTCATGCTATATATTCATCATCACATGCATATGGTAGTTTCTATCCTTTGTAATCTATTCCACATGGCCTATCTCCATCATTTCACCCTTAAAAGACCTCTTAATTCTCTATATAAGTGTTGTATAGTTGATGAGATTTAGAGCCATTACAAGGATATGGTAGGATGTTTTCCAATTTGAATATGAGTGAATGAACCCAAACAATGAGAGGATATGGAGAGCTAAATACTTACATCCTTAGAGAGAATCTATTGTGCTCATATAGTTGATGTTGATTTCAATTAGTAGTTGATTACTTGGTATTGCTCATATTATCACCTTTACATTCCCAAAATATGGTGCATTAATTGTCTTAAAGTTTCACTGTGGATTATGTTATTACTTCAAATTTAATAGCTTTGGCTTAGGTGTACTTCATGTCTTTGTCTAGGAGTACAAAGGTTCAAGTATGGGGGAATTGATAGAACACAATTTGTGCATGGTTTCTATAACATTTTTAGGGTCTTATTACGACTTTACCATTCATTTTATGCCTATATTTGTGCTTTTGTGATAATATATGATTATGCTTTGCAATGTGCTAATTAAAGGGTAAAATGGTAAATTTACCTTTCCAAACTGCATAAATATTGTTCTCTATTGATTTGGAATTTTATAGTGAGCTTTGATTTTGAATTGTAGCTATTTTGGGGCAGAACCAAGGACTAATGTGAGTAGAAAAGAAATCACAAGACAAAGACAATCAGATCACGTCTCTATGCTTTTTAGTCGCGAAAAAAGTGTCCATAGGTCATGACAAAAACATGGATTTGGTCGCGATTAAAATATACAATCGCTGAAGCTGCGCATTTTGGATTAGGTTATGTAGGAATAAAAGGAAGCTGAAGTTGCATACGTCGGAGAGGCTAGTTTTTGACCTGATTAGGCCAAGAAGTAGTACTCGAATCCTCTCTACACTTTCTCCCTAACCTACACACTCATCTTCCATCGTCTGCACCTTTCCATAAGAGGCTATGTCCTTAGTCTCTTGGTGATGGATTTGATATCTTGAGCTCATCGATTGTTGGGGAGTTTTCTGTTTTAATCTGCAACTATTTTATGTTTTGAAGCTTCTAGATCTAGGGTTTTTATTATATGAATAAGAGATTGAATGTCGATTGATTATTCTAAGATTAGACAACTATAATTTACTTCGAATGATTTGGATGTTGATCTTTAATATAGTATTTCGGTTTCGATTTTAAGATAGTTGGATTATTATCAACAATCGTTGTTAAATAATTCAATTGCTTGAAATCTATGGTCATCAATTGATGATCATTCGAGGGCATTCATCTGATTTAATTGCACGCTAAGTAGTTTTTAATAGTTCATTAAGAGTTTTTAAACTAGCTTTGATCAAAGGAGTTGAAGAATTATTAATGCTCTAGACTCAATCGATCGATTGAGGTTTTATTTAAGACTTAGTGATTTCAAAACTCCTATATCAAATTAAGAGCAAGGATAGATAGGCCCCTATCATCAAGAGTCTTTGATAACAGATTTCTTTCACAATCCAATGAATTTTCATGTTAATAAAAAATACAATAATATTTACTTTACTGTATCCTTACTTTATTGCATCAAAAATCAATCAAACCCTAAAATCCATTTTACATTCACTCAGGTTTTCAATAGTTTTGTCACCTACTTGCTAGGTTTCCAATAAAAAGCTCCTCAAGAAAAACGATAGGGTTGTGCCTTATACTACATTAAGAGGGTGCAATTATTTTTGTTTTGATAAGTCAGACGATGACAATCTGTGCTTCAAATCAGTTGCCTATGAGACTTTTAACATTTATAAAGAAAAAGCCAACTTTCTTCATAATAAATAGATTTTGTGTAAAGTATTTTTGGTTAGCGATAAGGTTTTGAGATTAAAAGCTATATATACTTTCAAACCTAGAAAACTTGCTGTAAGATGGGATGGTCTATATGTGGTGCCCAAGATTCATGGTTACAGAACAATTGAATTGATGGATGAAGTAGATGGTACATCATTTCAAGTCAATGGCCACTTATTGAAGCTTATAAGGAGAACTACATATCCCCATGATACTCAGGTTGTCTCTTTCCTTGTTTCCTTACACTGATTTTTAGGCCTAGAAGCCCAGTATATAGTCTGAAAAAGGTATGCTATTAGGCCCTGTTGAGTAGAAGTGCCAGTAAATAGAGAAAAATATTCTGACCAGTTTGACGCAATGCAGAATTTTAATACAAGGTCCTGAAAGATTTATATTAATTTTTGAAGAAAGGAAAATTAATACACTATTCTCTAGACCTCAGAATTAGATGAAATTTGGCAATAAATTCCTATAATTAATATAAGAATTTCTAAGACTGACAGAGCCTAAAAAGGAGTTATGTAGACTTTGTTATGGAATTTACAGTGGATTAAAATATCCGATAAAAAAGTTTCGAGGGAATTTCTCGGGAATTGAGCCCATGAAGGTAGTAGATCATACAGAGGGCCCAAAATGGTGCCTTATAGGACCAATGATATTTTCAGATAAGTATGTAGGCCAGGCTACTAAAGACCGGGAAAAATATAAAATTATGAAAATGCCACTGAAGGTATGCCACTATGTTGTGTCATTAAGTCAAAGTCAAACAAATTGTATTTTGGTCATTTGACTAAGGTTAGACAATCAAGAAAGGGTATCTAGATAGTTGACTAGGGTTAAGAGATACTCTGCAAATGTACGAAAAGACAATAGTACCCTATAAGTATTAAAGAGGAACTAAGGGCATCTTGGTAATTTACTAAGGGTATTTATTGGGAATCGAGCCACCAGAGTGCTTGGGCTTGGTTAAAAACCCAAGATGAAATTCCAAGGGTCCAAAAACGTGGCCCAATGATTATGGGGGTTTAAGTGATATTAAAATAATATTTTAATATTTTTCCATAAAGTAAAGTTACCCGGGTAAGGATAGAACTGGGAAAAGTGATCAGATAAAGCTTTAGACCATGAGGTGGCATGAAAGGTGTCCTCATGGGACCCACAAGGTGCCACATGGCATGATTCTAGGAAAAGAAGAAAAGCTAAGGACACATGGCAGGATTATAGGAAAAGGAGAAAAAGCAAAAGGACACGTGGCACGATCTTATCCGTTCATTCCAAGAAAAGACTATGGAATTCTCTGGAAATGCTGTGTCAACTGGTAAGGTGTCCCAAGGGCCCCACCATTGCTCCACCTTGCATGTGAGGTGTCCCAAGGATGAGTCATTGAGGAGGGTGATGTCATCGTGATGATGTAGGCAAAGCTTCTGGAGGAAGCTAAGCGATATGAGTCATTTATCGCGATTCAATCTAGACCATCCATTCCACCTCCTCTCAACTATAAATAGACCACGCCTCCCTCCATTCCATTCACGGCCAAGCATGGTAAAGCAAGAGAAAGAAGAGAAAAAGAGAAAGAGAAAGAAAGAAATGAAGAGAAAGAAAGGAGTTCTGGTGGAGCTAGGAGCAGTCCAAGGAGCTTAGGGACTTGGCAAGCTTAGGAATGTGGTAAGTAATTTACTCTAGTCCTTACTATAATAAATTAGAGTATTATTCTTAATAGTTAGAATAGAGAAATATCTCTCTTCATAAGGTTAAAGCCATAGATGGAAAGAAAGTTAGGGAATTGTCAGACTGAGGGTATTACCTCAAGTTAAACATGAGTTGAGTAGAGCTATACTGATAGAATAATAATGAAGATATTATTATGCTATGTATAGGCTCTGACCTTTGGAAAGAATGAACCTTAGAGCAAAGGCTAAGGGCTAGATGAAAAGCAACGCGTCAAGTAGTAAACTTATCATAAACTTGTACGTATTGAATGTTATGCTTGATGTGATATGGCTTTGTTGAATTGTGTTGCATATGTGCTTATGTATGAAGCTCTGTTGCTATGATTACTTTGGCCAATTGTATTTCATGTTACATGGCAGCATGCACATTACGTAATGTTAACACTTTCACAAGTAAGCACAAGTAGTCACATTAATGCATGCATTGTTCAGTATTGTTCGCTACTGAGATTTCCCCAGAAATCTCACCCCTTCCATATCAATCCAATTATAGCAGGTCTTCTTAAGATGGATGTCACATCCTTACTTTTAACCTCAATTATACTCTATTAGAAGTGATTGGAACCAATTACATGATCATTTACTTTGAAAATATCCATAACATAAAACTCATATTTTAACCATATATGAGCAGCACTTCCAGCAGCAACCATAAGGGAAATATAGCATGAAAACCCTTAAAACCATGAGCTAACTTGCTAGAACAAAGCTCAAGATCAAGGGAGATGATTACCTTGCTTGTTACTTCACTTTAGTTGCTTCTTTCTTGGTTGAATGGAAATTTTGCAAGAGTTTCCCTATTGTTCACCATGCATGCCGAAGTGTTCTAAATAGGGGGTATTTATAGAGAAATTTGGGTTGAAATGGATGGCCAAGATTGATTTGGTTACTATTTGATCTAAAGGCTCACATTTAATCTTGGATTTTACTTTTTCTAAAAAGAATAATTATTACATCATGTGGGACAGATCATGGGACACCTAAGAGGGTTAGGTGGCGTGCTACCCATGTCAAGAAGGTTCTGGAAAAATTCCAGTCCAATCCGGTACCGATAGGAGCCGTTTCACAACAACCGGACTGTTTTCTGTTCTGAATTTTTTTTATAATATACCAGGATATGTATTATGTCCTGGAAATCAATATATAGGCTTCTCATATCATTGAAAATGATATATTGAATATTTATCTGCCATCCATTCCTTGAAAAATAACCAAAATACTCTTAGTGTCCTTTCCTGCACTGTATTAACCCTAAGGGCAAAATCGTCATTTCACACCTCTTTACACTACCTCACGGCATATATTGACTCTATATAATCATATTTATACTATGTCCCACATTTTTGGCATATCCATAATGACCAAAATGACCTCCATCCATCACTAGTACAGTATAGGCATCTAGGGGCATTTTCGTAATTTTACACTTTTCCTGGACTGCTCTGGCCTGTGGCCCATATAACTGTCCAGTCACCTTAATGGGCTCACAATGGTGTCATTTGGACCTTATTATGGGCTTATTGCCTATATTTCCTTTATGGCCCAATTCACTGTACAACTCTCCCGATCATATTTATCGGGTATTTTATTTCACTGTAAAATCCCATATGGCTTTTTCAGGATTCCTTTTCTGATTCTGTTAATTTTATAAATTCATATATTAAATATATGAATTTTCTATAAAGTCTCATCTAATTATGAGATCTCAAAAATACTGCAATAATTCCTTCTGACTTCAGGAATTTATATCAATTAATCGAGACCTCAAATCAAAATTCTGTGTTGCGTTAAACTGACTGGAATATTTTTGTCTATCTACTGGTAAAATTTGGGTCTGATATGATTCCAGGCATTTTTGGCCTGTTTTGACTCAACTTTTCCATATTTACATTTAGGTCCCTTAACTTTTGAATAATTGCACTTTAGTCCCTGAACTTTTCATTAATTGCATTTAGGTCCCTCCTTTTTCTTCTACTTTCACTTTTCACCTTCAACTTTTAAATTTTCATTTTGGTCCCTATTCTTTCCTTAGTTATTAATCCTTCCCTTTCCTTTCACAATCTGATACAGTTTATTCCAAGAATCTTATATCCATTGCAGATAAACTGTACAGGTACATCAGGTCAAAAAAATTGGGGATATGACAATGGAGGAGGTGAAGATGCATGAAGAATTGTTTAGCATGACTGATATGTGATTGATGTATGTATGTAATGTTAATTGCTAGAACTTACCAATGTGAACAGTAGCTCGTGGAGAGGCTGTGACCTTTGAGCCATAATTATAAATAGTAAATGGTTGAATAAATGTATGATATTTTACCAGTAAATAGTAGACATACCAAGATTTTATTTGATATATAGAACATCTTATTTGGATGTCTATATAAGCTTTTTATCTATTAATCATATTATCTCTAACTATTGCTTTTTTGTTTAGGAAACACTAGTTGAACAAATTATTTCATATTGTAGATCTACGCACATAGAAGACCTACTTCTGAACACGTCTTAACTAATCTTTCATATCTCACTACTTTATACTATCTGTCTTGATTATGCTTTGTACCAATCCTCTAGTTGATTAACTTCAACTAGGTTGGTACTTTCGTTATCATCGTCATTGTAATGTTTGGCAGCTTCCCTTGACCTGGGACTGGTCAGCTTCTGTCTCTATCCTTAGAGGAAACTGCTCCCCAGATGTTGTCCTACTTAGTCCAGCCATATCGTGCTAAGAAACATGAGACCTCTAACAGCTGACTAAGACTAACTACATCCTTGAAGATTACCCTGTACTGTTGTAAGGTATGGGGTACTATCTTATCTATTTGGGTGTCACTGTCTCTTAGTGGTAAACACCATCCCTATATCTTCTACTAGGGGGAGAACCTCTTAGTTCAAATCTCTAACTCCACCAGAGTATCACTAAGCCAGAACCTTCTGTTCTATGCTAGAATCTTATGCTCTGTGCTAGAATCTTATGCTTTGTGCCAAAACCCTTTGCTCTGTACTATAGCCCTCTTGATTCTGTACCAGAACCTTATGCTCTGAGCCAGAATCCTTGGCTCTGATACCAAAATGAACATCCTCCTTTTTTTATGTCTTAGGGACCAAATGGTAGCATCTAGAACCAATTTTAGGGCTATTGAAGTCAAATTACTCAATCTGGAATTTTACCCTTAGCGAGTACTGTTCATTGTGTAAATTCCAGTGGAGTAACCTGACTTCAAAAAATCATAACTAATTCTAAAAAAATCCAAATGAAGTAGTTCAAATTGCTACACGAAGCTAACTTAATTCTATTTTATGAAAAAATAACTCGTTGACCATGCCTTGACCAGGTCAATGTTAGTAAACATCTGAAGTTTACTATTCATCCTATATTTTTCTCTGATTCCAGCATTTTGGTCCCAACATTTGCATTATCCATTCCCCAGCTTCTCTCCATGATTCTTCAATCCTCTTCTAACATACCTGTGGGATTGGGATTTCATGGAAGGGGGTGAGATTTCTGGGGAAATCTCAGTAGCAAACGGAAACCATACAATATATGCAACTATATGCTTGATGTTACTATGTGTGTACTTAATGATCATGCTTGCATAATAATAACATACATGCTTCCATGTTGCTTTATTATAACATATGGCCATAGTATAAAAAGTATAAAAAGAAATAGAGCATTACTTAATCATACATGCTTCGCATCATCAAAGTAAGTAAACATCACATAAAACATCCAAGTAGTATAAGCATACAAGTAGGTAAGTTTACTACCTCACGTGTAGCCTTTCCTTCCAGCTCTTAGCCTTGCCTCTAAGGTACCTTACTTTCATAATTCAGAGCCTCATTCCTAAGCTCTGCCCAGTCCCTAAGCTCCTTAGACTGCTCCTGGCTCTACCAGAACTCCTTCCTTCCTTTCTTTCTCTCTTTCTCTCTTCTTTCTCTTCTTTCTTGGCTCTTGGCCGTGGCTTTGCTTGAGGGAGTGGTGGCTTATTTATAGGTGAGTGGAGGTGAAATGAATGGCTCAGATCAAATTGTGATGAATGTCATATCCCCAATTTTCTGATCTAACGTAGCTTTACAGTTTATCTGTAATGGATATAAGATTCTTGGAATAAACTGTATCAGATTGAAAAAGGAAAGGGAAGGATTAATGACTAAGGAAAGAATAGGGAACAAAATGCAAATTGAAAAGTTTGAAGACAAAAAGATGAAGTAGAAATAAAAGGAGGGACCTAAATACAATTAATGAAAAGTTCAGGGACTAAAGTGCAATTATTCAAAAGTTAAGGGACCTAAATGTAAATATAGAAAAGTTGAGCCAAAATAGGCCAAAAATGCCCGGAATCAAATTATACCCAAATTTTACCAGTAGATAGACAAAAATATTCCGGTCAGTTTAACGCAACACAAAATTTTGATTTGAGGTCCCGATTAATTGATATAAATTCCTGAAGTCGGAAGGAATTATTACAGTATTTTTGAGATCTCAAAGTCAGATGAGACTTCATAGGAAATTCATATATTTAAGGATATAGACACGCTGGTCCATAAATAAAGGAAGATATGCTGGTCAATCTAGCATGATACAGAAATTTTATTAAGGATATAGACAACAGATATTTATTTGACAGTCTGAAAGTTATCTAAAATTTTATCTGATTTCATTGATTTCAAATATAAGTGGGAGAATTACAGGAAAGTGTGCCCTATAGTGTCAGATGTCATGGATCTGACAGAACCCCGGTAGAAGTTATGTATAAAAGGTTATTCACATATTAGTGAATTTTGATAGGAGTTTGATAACACCCGTGATCCGATAATGGAACTTATCAGTATGTAAATCTAGATAGAATGAGATCAGATGACCTAATATATAGGCCCATGGTGATGCCAAGGAGGGCTTAAATCCAAGGGTACTAGTCCATAAGTAGAAGGGGCTAGTGTCCAGAAAAAGTGCAAAATTTTGAAAATACCCTTGTGTGGTCAGAGTGTACCAGAGATGGATGACGGGCATTTTGGTCATCTAGGATAGGGTAAAAATGTGGGATATAGTATAAATATGATTATTTAGAGCCAGTATAGGCCCTGAGGCAATACAAGGAGGGGTAAAATGACAACTATGCCCTTAAGACTAATATAGTGCAAGAAAGGACACCAAGGGTATTTTGGTCATTTCGCAAGGGATAGATGGCAAATGAATACTCAGTATAACAATGTCAATGGTATAAGAAGCCTAGACATTGATTTCCAGGATAGAATACATATCCTGCTATATTATAAAAAAATTAGGAACAGAAAACAGTCCGGTTGTTGTGAAACTGCTCTGATCAGTGCCGGATTGGACTAAAATTTTTCCAGAGGCTTCCTTACATGATAATTTCACCACATACCCCATGAGATGTCCATTGAGTTGTCCCTTGTGATGTCATGGATGATGTCACAATTAGCTTTTTGGAAAAAGTTAAATCCAAGAATAAATGTGGGCCTTTAGATCAAATAGTGCACAAAGTAATCTTGCCCATTGATTTTCTATGATTTTTTCTATAAATACCCCCTAAAATCTGGTCCAAAATGTGAGCTTGTGATACCTTAGGGAAACTCTTGCAAAATGGAAACTTAAGCCACAACAAAGAAGATTCAAGGTTCCAAAGTTCAAGCAAGCTAGAGATTAAAGGTAAGCAATCTATCCTAGCTTATTTTCCTTTGATTTGGTAGCTTGAACTTAGGGTTTTC
Source organism: Leucaena leucocephala (assembly GCA_037074615.1). Lineage (NCBI taxonomy): Eukaryota > Viridiplantae > Streptophyta > Magnoliopsida > Fabales > Fabaceae > Leucaena > Leucaena leucocephala. The sequence continues at coordinate 7,829,310 of CM073527.1, forward strand.
ATGGGAGAAAATTTGAGTTTTCTCTAAGGTTTTTTGATGCCAAAAAACCTTAGAAGAAAGGGAAAAGGAGAAATTAAAGTTAGAGACATATGATTGAAGTTTAAACAAGCTAGTTAAGTAGTTGGTTGTTGAATCAAGTTGATATTCTTCACTTTGCCATGGTTGAATTTATCGGTATACACTGTTCATGAGGGAAGGAAATGGAATTTCAATGATTTAATGCTTCCATTGAATTTATATGATGATTTTGTATAGGATTGGAAAGGTTTTGAACCTTGGAAGCATTGAAATTCCAAGATTATAATTTTTGAAATTCTTGACAGTTACTGTTCACTCGCATGAATGGTGATTGAAATTTCATGATTCTAAGCTCATTGATGGATTCAAAATATGAAATTGTGTAGGGTAAAAACCATTCAAGAGGAAGTTATGTTAGTTAAAGTGAGTTTAATGCTCAAGGAAATTACATGATGATGGATGAATAGTTATGTGATGTTAGGGATTGATTGATATGCTCCAAAAGAGGTAGTCACATATCCAAGAAAAGTGAGAAGAAAGAAGCAAGATAAAGTAAAAGGAATCAAGTATATGAGGTAGTAAACTTATCCTAAACTTGTATGCATTGAATGTTATGCTTGAATGTGCTATGGCTTGTTGAATTGTGTTGCATATGTGCTTATGTATGAAGCTCTATTGCTATGATTACTTTGGTCAATTGTATTTCATATGTTACATGAAAACATGCACATTACACAATGTTAACACTTTCACAAGAAAGCACAAGTATCTACATTAATGTATGCATTGTTTAGTAATGTTTGCTATTGAGATTTCCCCAGAAATCTCATTCCTTTTCATGTAAACCCAATCCCATAGGTTTGTGAATAATGAAAGAGGATGATGAAATATGAAGAAAAGCTAGGGATTGGATGGTATATATGTTATGTAAATGTGTAATGTATGACCTATGTAAGTAGTGATAGTCATGATGTAAATAATGTAAGGAATTGGGAGACACGAAGCAGAAATTAACTTAAAAATTTTTCCATTCCCTGCCAGGATCTACCGTATGTGTTTAAGTCAGTGGAAAGAAGTATTACCCTCAGTATTCAGTCGTGACTTTCTCAGCTTCTGGTTGCGACGTCCACAGCTTCTCTCCACAGCTTGTGATCTCTTTTCAATCGCAAGAAGTCGATGACTCAGGTCGGCTTCCTCTACTGGTATCCACACAAACAGTGTTCCAACCACGAACGACGTGCTAACGCCTCCTGTCTCTCCAGGGCTTACTCAAGAATTTGTCCTCTCCGTCTCTATTTCGACAGTTTCTTATCTGCAAACCTTTTGAGGATTCTTGTTCACACTTTTTTTCTATCTCAACCATAGCTCCTAAATATCAGATATATAGGATGCTATTCGTGTTACCACAGACTTGGATTTTTGGAATTAATCTTATATTAATTCTAAAATTAATACAATATCATATATTGTATAATTTGATAAGAAACTAATTAAATAAATAGTGTTTATATTAAATCCATCCCACAGATTTAATTCACCCATTTATTTAATTTAAAATAAAGATAAGACGGAGTTACATTTGATTTATTCTCATAAATCAAATTTAAGAAATCATATCAATTTGAATTTCAAATTCAAACGTGATAGAGATTTAATTTATCCTTATAAATTAAATCTTGCAAATATCTCTTATACATAATATATATACACAAAATGTATATATATATACGAATATAAATATAAATAAATATATACATCTACCTGGGATCATTCATTGAATCTGGATATCATAGCTCGTGTTGGGCTATTTTGTGTGTGACCCTATAGGCCCATATGAAGGTTGTAGTGGGCTATTTACTATACTGACTCACAAGTCGCAAGCGGTCTCTAGCAAGACATCACAACTACCCAAATCATATGAGGATCGATGAACGATGTAACCTTTTATACAACCACATCATGTCCCTTTTGTCACACGATATTTTAGTCATGGATGAGTCATGGAGAATGTCATCCTCCTATTCCTGATCGTTACTTTCTCGATCCCTGAGTAGTCTGACTATAGAAATAGAACTACCTTTCCATTACAGTATGGCCATACATTTCTCAGACTCACTCATCGAGGGGCCTAGTAATATCTCTCTACGAATGTGAGGGACAAATTCCATCTTGACCATTCACATTCCTCCGCACGAAAAACCACTAAGCCCGAATAGTCTTTATAATCACTCGGTCAAAAGTGACTTTTGACTAGGTCAAAGCTGAGCGTTTGTCATGTAGGAATCCATGATGATCTCAGGTCAAAGGGCATAGTGACATGGTTTGTATATGAGAGAAGCTTATGACTTAACCCATGCAGCTCTCTCATAGCGGGTCGGTCCAACACCTTGTACTCTTACATATGCCTATGACTTTGATTTATATCTCTATACATCTTCAAAGTCATACTGGTCTTCTTTCATCTCCGCTCCCGCATAGATGATCTACCAAGGACATTTAGGATAAGATCATGAGTTATCCAAGGATGGTCATCATAATAAACATGCAAATAATATGATAACACAATTAATAAATTCATAAATCAACAATGTTCATAAGACAATGATTGGCCCCTAGGGCACAATTTCCAATAACCTCCCACTTGCACTAGGTACAATCATTAATTTAACTAATTCCCATTGACCTAACATGACGCTCATGCTTTGCCTGCACAAGCGGCTTTGTTAGAGGATAAGCAACATTATCTTCTCCTGCTACTTTACACATTTTTATATCACCTCTATCGTTGATTTCTCTGATGAGATGAAATCACCTAAGTATATGCTTGGTCATTTGATGTGACCTAGGCTCTTTGGCCTGTGCAATGGCACCGCTATTGTCACAGAGCAAAGTTATTGGATCTGAGATGGTAGGATCACCCATAGTTTCGTGATGAACTTCCTGATCCAAACGGCTTCCTTAGTTACATCAGATGCTGCTATATACTCAGCTTCCATTGCAGAATCTGCTACAGTGCCCTGCTTAGAGCTCTTCCAGCTTATTGCTCCATTATTGAGGAGGAATATATATCCAGACTGCAATTTTTTGTCGTCCTGGTCAGTTTAGAAACTCGCATCTGTGTAACCAGTTACACAGATTTCGTCATCCAATCCACCATAGACCAAAAATAAGTCCTTAGTCTTTCTTAAGTACTTAAGGATATTCTTGACAGTAGTCCAATGGCCCTCACCAGGGTCCTGTTGATATCTGCTAGTCATACTTAAGGCAAACGAGACATATGTATGTACATGATAGATCCTATGGCTGAGGTATATGGAACTTTACTCATACGACCTCGCTGATAAGATGTACTAGGACACAGATCTTTGCTGAGGTGAATACCATGAGACATGGGTATGAAACCCCTCTTTGATTTGTGCATACTAAACCTATGCAGTATTTTGTCTATGTATGTACTCTGACTGAGTCCTAGAAGTCTTATAAATCCTGATTCCTAGGATGTAGGTGGCTTCACCCAAGTCTTTCATCAAAAAAGATTTTCCTAACCAAGACTTGACAATCTGCAAGGTAGGAATGTCATTTCCAATAAGTAGGATGTCATCGACATAGAGTACCAAAAACACAACTGTGCTCCCACTAACCTTCTTGTACACACAAGGTTCATCAATATTTTGAAGAAATCCAAACTCTTTGACTACTTCATCAAAATGATGATTCCAACTCCGAGAGGCTTGCTTCAGTCCATAAATAGACCTTTGAAGCTTGCACACTTTACCAGAGTCCTTGGAATGCACAAACCCTTCAGGTTGTGTCATGTACACATCCTCAAGGAGCTTTCCATTAAGGAAGGCTGTCTTGACGTCCATCTGCCATATTTTATAGTCATAATATGCTGCTATGGCAAAGAGGATTCTGATTGATTTGGCCATTGCAACCAGGGAAAAGGTCTCATCATAGTCCATACCATGAGTTTGAGTAAATCCTTTTGCAACCAGTTGTGCCTTGAAGACATTTACATTGCCATCCATGTTAGTTTTCTCCTTAAAAACCCACTTGCACCCGACAGTTTTTACACCTTCAGGCGGGTCGACTAAGGTCCAAACCTTATTGTCGTACATGGATTGCATCTCAGACTTCATGGCATTAAACCATTTTTCAGAGTTTGGTTCTACTATAGCTTCTCGATAGGTAGTCAGCTCATTATGCTCAATGAGCAACACATCATGACTGTCAGAAATTAGCAATCCATGTCTCTCAGGCTGAAATCGTGTCCTATTAGATTTCCGTGGACCTTGCGTGATTTGAGGAGTCTCAACAACTTGTTTTGAGTCTTCTTTATTTTTATCTGCAGTTTTGTGGTGTCTTGTGGCTCTCGAACTTATTCGAGGTGTACCTTTCTCCCACTGGTTCTTTTAGAGATAAATTCTCATTCGAGAAAGATACCATTTCTAACAACAAACACTTTGTTATCATCAAGGTTGTAGACGTAATATCCCTTGGTTTCCTTAGGATATCCCACAAAAAGGCACCTTGAGGATTTGAGTGCTAATTTGTCTGAGGCTTGTTGCTTAACATAGACCTCGCATCCCCAAATCTTGAGGAAAGACAAACTAGGCGTCCTCCCAGTCCATATCTCATATGGAGTCTTTTCAATTGCCTTAGATGGAACACGATTGAGTGTGAACGCAGCTGTCTCTAAGGCATGGCCCCAAAAGGAGGGCGGAAGATCTGTTTGACTCATCATGGATCAAACCATATCTAATAGTGTTCGATTCCTCCGTTCAGAAATGCCATTCCATTATGGTGTCCCTGGAGGAGTCAATTGTGAGACTATCCCACAACTCCTAATATGATCTATGAACTCTTGGCTCAAATATTCACCACCCCGATCAGATCGAAGGGCTTTAATTGTTTTGCCAAGCTAGTTTTGTACTTCATTTTGAAATATTTTGAACTTTTCAAAAGACTCAGATTTATGTTTCATCAGATAGATATACCCATATTTGCTGAAATCATCTATGAATGTTATGAAGTACGAATAACCTCCTCTGGCATTTGTGTTCATCGGTCCACACACATCTGTATGTATGAGGCCCAATAAATCAGTGGCCCTCTCACTGTGCCCAGTGAAAGGTGACTTTGTCATCTTTCCTAACAAGCAAGACTCGCAAGTGTCATATGATTCAAAATCAAATGAGTTGAGAAATCCATCTTGATGGAGTTTGGAAATGCGTTTCTCATTTATGTGGCCTAGACGATAGTGCCAGAGGTATGTGGGATTCAAATCGTTTGGTTTGACCCTTTTGGCGGTTATGTTATAGATATTTCCATGATTGGGTTGTTCCAAATTTAATATGTAATGATCAACATGCAAATCACCATGAGCATAGAAAATATCATTACTATAAATAGAACATTTACTATTCCCAGCAATGGAAGTGAAACCTTCCTTATCCAAATAAGAAAGTGAAATAATGTTACTACTTAAAGCAGGAACATAATAGCAATTGTTCAAAACTAATAAAAGCCCAGTGGGCAGAACTAATTCATAAGTGCCTACAGCTAACGCAGCAAACCTTGCTCTGTTTCCAACTCATAGGTCAACCTCACCATTTTTCAGCTTCCTACTATCCTTTAGTCCCTGCACATTTGTAAAAATGTGAGAACCACACGCAGTATCTAATACCCATGAGGTGGAAGTAGAAAGATGAATATCTATAATATAAATACCTGAAGCGATAGCCCCGCTATCCTTCTTGTTCTTTTTCAGATCTTCGAGGTAGAGTTTGCAATTCCTCTTCCAATGACCAGGTTCATTGCAGAAGAAGCAGACTCCTTCCTTCGGAGGCTTTGCCTTCTTTGGTGTAGGCTTGGTTTCGGGCTTGCCTGACTCTTTGGTCTTACCTGATGAGCTATGACCCTTCCCCTTGCCTTTGCCTTTCTTTTTCATACCCTTTCCTTTCTGAACCATCAAAACACTACTGGGCTTCTTCTTAAGGCTGGGCGCAGCAGTTTTAAGCATCCCATGCAGTTCAAAAATAGATTTCTCCATGTTGTTCATGTTGTAGTTCATGACAAACTGGTCATAACTTTCTGGGAGTGAGTTCAAGATCAAATCCGTAGCTAACTCCTAGCTCATGGGAAATCCAAGCCTCTCAAGGTGATCAATGTACCCCTTCATCTTTAAGACATGAGTACTGACTGATGCACCTTCAGCCATCTTGCAGGAATATAAGGCCTTAATGGTCTCATACTTCTCTTGCCTTGCCTGTTGCTGGAACATTTCCTTGAGATGCACAATCATCTCATAAGCCTCCATGTGTTCCAGATCTCTTTAGAGCTCCAGAACCATAGTAGCTAGCATCAAGCATCCCACATCGACAGAGTTTTCCTTATACTTCGTGTAAGCATCTCTCTGAGCTATAGGAGCATTGGCTGCTGGCTCCTCAAGAATGGGTTGATATAGGACATGCGCCTTTCTTTCCTGCTTGAGAACAATTCTCAAGTTCCTAAACCAGTCAACAAAGTTTGTCCCATTGAGTTTGTCCTTCTCAAGGACAGATCACAGCGATAATATAGCAGTATTACTAGTCGTTATGATTCTACAATTAAAATATGCAATTTAATTAGCAATCTCCCACTGAATAAACAACCCTCAATGCAATCCATATTTGGCTCAAACTTAAGTTCGCTTTGGCAGGATGCTTAAATTAAGTTATTTAGGCAGGTAACACCTTTACCAATTACATCAAATGTAACTCTTAGATGTTCATGGGATCCTATCATCATATGATCTGGCATGTTTTTAATCCCATCTACTTCCTTGAGACCCAAAACCGTTTTGTTAATCTCAATTAAGTCAAACAATAATAAACATGTGAGAGTAGCACCATTACTCTTGCTTATCTCCCCAAGATAACTCAAAAGCACCCACTTTGGTGGAGTCCACAATTGAGCGATCGAGGTTTTGACAAGTATTCATAAATTGACGGCATTATGACTTAAGATTTCGTTTAGAGGGCTTAATTTGACTATCTGGTTTATACGAATGCATGTTTCTCAGTTTGTATCTCATACAAATAATATGCATGTGCTGATATAATCATAAGATGCATAATTAAACGTGATACAATATGGCTCACCTATCCTAAGTCCCTTCAAGCCAATGAGAGGAGCTCTCTAGTAAGAAAAGGGAAATTACATATAGAAACCTCTTTTAACATTCGAGGGGAGTGAGATGAGAAGAGAAGGTACATTGAGAGTATATATATAGGAAGGCACGACACGTAGGCCGTATTTTAAAAAATTACAATACTTGCAATCTAGAGCCATATTGTTCACCATACCCAAGCATTGAAGAATCAACATTCAAATTTAATTGCAGGGCAATTGATGTTTCAAATCTAAAACATTCAAAATAACATATGTTCCGGTTATGTTGCTCTATGAACAGGTAGCCACGGCATATCCCTTATATGTCACACATAAAACGCATATCATACGATTGGCTACGACTAACACATATCATATGAATCAACAATCAAGCCTAACTTAAACACAAAACTGCATGGCTCTGATACCACTGTAAGGAATTGGAAGACACGCAGCGGAAATTAATTTAAAAATTTTTCCATTCCTTGCCAGGATCTACTGTATGTGTTTAAGTCAAGTGGAAAGAAGCATTACCTCAGTGTTCCTCAGCGACTTCTATAGCTTTTGGTCACGACGTTCACAGCTTCTCTCCGCGGCTCGTGCTCCCTTTCTGATCGCAAGAAGTCGATGACTCAAGTCGGCTTCCTCTACTGGTATCTATACAAACAGCGTTCCAACCACGAACGTCGTGCTAGCGTCTCTTGTTCCTCCAGGGCTTTCTCAAGAATTCATCCTCTCCGTCTCCATTTCAGCAGTTTCTTACCTACAAACCTTTTGCAGATTCCCCTTCGGCCTATCTGTGTTCTCAGTGTGTCTTGCTCAAAACGCAGCTCCTAAAATCAGATATATAGGATGCTATGCGTTTTTCTCTCTACCGAATTGGATTTTAGAGTTAATCTTATATTAATTCTGAAATTAATACAATATCATATATTGTATAATTTTATAAGAAACTAATTAAATAAATAATATTAAATCCATTCCACAGATTTAATTACCTATTTATTTAACTTTAAATAAAGATGAGACTGAACTATATTTGATTTATTCTCATAAATCAAATTTGAGATATCCTATCAATTTGAATTTCAAATTCAAACGTGATAGGGATTTAATTTATCCTTATAAATTAAATCTTATAAATATCTCTTATATGAGATATCCTCTCAATTTGAATTTCAAATTCAAACGTGATAGGGATTTAATTTATCCTTATAAATTAAATCTTATAAATATCTCTTATATGAGATATCCTATCAATTTGAATTTTAAATTTAAACGTGATAGAGATTTAATTTATCCTTATAAATTAAATCTCATATATCTCATATATATATATAATATATATATGAATTTATATATATATACGAATATAAATATAAATAAATATATACATCCACCCTGGATCTTTCATTGAATCTGGACATGTCTTAGATTCAATGAATCTGGACATCATAGCTCGTGTTGGGCTATTTTGTGTGTGACCCTGTAGGCCCATATGAAGTTGGCAGTGGGCCATTTGCTATACTGGCCCACAAGTCGCAAGCGATCTCTAGCAAGACATAACGACTACCCAAATCATACGAGGATCGTTAAACGATGTAACCTTTTATACAACTATTTCATGTTCCTTTTGTCACGCGATATTTTGGTTATTGTTGAGGCATGGATAATGTCATCCTCCTATTTTTGACCGTTACTTTCTCGATCTTGAGTAGTCTGACTGTAGAAATGGAACTACCTTTCCATTACAGTATGGCCATACATTTCTCAGACTCACTCATCGAGGGGCCCAGTAATATCTCTCTATGAATGTGAGGGACAAATTCCACCTTGACCATTCACATTCCTCAGCATGAAAAACCACTAAACCTGAACATAGTCTTTATGATCACTCGGTCAAAAGTGACTTTTGACTAGGTCAAAGCTGAGCGTTTGTCATGTAGGAATCCATGATGATGTCAGGTCAAATGGCATATTGACATGGTTTGTATATGAGAGAAACTTATGACGTTACCCATGCAGTTCTCTCATAGCGGGTCGGTCCAACACCTTGTACTCTTACATGTGCTTATGACTCTGATTTATATCTCCATATATCTTCAAAGTCATACTGGTCTTATTTCATCTATGCTCCCGCATAGATGACCGACCAGGGACATTTAGGATAAGATCATGAATTATCCAAGGATGGTCATCATAGTAAACATGCAAATAATATGATAACACAATTAATAAATTCATAAATCAATAATGTTCATAAGACAATGATTGGCCTCTAGGGCACGCTTTCCAATATACATACCCGCCTATTAATGCAAAGCTCTAACATTGGAGCTTAAGCATTCCTTTTCTTATATCCACAGCTCTAACACTCAGAGCTTGTACAGCTCTATCACATGGAGCTTGCACTGCTCTAACACTTGGAGCTTTAGCATATTTTTACAAACATAATGCCTGGCATTTCATGCAAGGAGTGAAAGCTCTCACTTGCTACTTCATCTGTAACATAATATTTAAACATCTTATCCCTTTCAAAAAGGGAGCCTCTTTATCTATTTACAAAGCTAGATATAAAGTCACTCGTATTATACTTCTTATATATATATATTTCTCATAACGTATCTCATTACATACTTTTCATGCCGTATCATGGCATATCTGGCTAAATCTGGCTATATCATGGTTTATCTCAACTTTTCATGACTTATCTTGAGATACCATAAATGTAACATTCTCTTTAACTTATATCTTTGCTAGCTTTTGAGAAAACTCTTCTAAATATTTTCTTTCAAATCTATTTTATTTGGACTTGACATCAGGTTTATGGTTTCTTACCATTCATAACCTTTTCTAGCTTTTCATAGCTCTTTCTATCATTTTACATAACTCTGTGCATATATGCCAAACTTCTAGGGCATTTACACCCTTTTTCATCACTTCCCAAGGGGTCACCTATTATTGGGCTACTCTTGCCTGCGCACACTTAACTGAAAACTACAGATAAAAATCTAAAGCATTGGTGCGACCCTCAGGATCTACTGCGATCAACTGTAAACCTCTTTAGGATCTAACCGTGACCCTGGAATTCTATTATATTTGAGCCATGCTAGGATCTAATTGCAATTCTCTAAAATCTAATGCGACTTAGTTGTACTGTATTCTCATCTTTGGAAGACCTAACCAACAGACAAAGTTACAAGGTTAGCCACTTCTACTTAGTTGTTAACTCAAGTATCTCTAGTGGTTGTAACTTTCCTGTTGGCCTTTGATGCTCAACCTTCACTTTATGACATGTTAAGCATTTTGACACATAAGCCATAACATCCTTCTTCAATCAGGCCACCAAAACAAACATTTAACATCATGATACATTTTGATCATACCTAAATATATTGTATATCAGCTTTTGTGTGCTTCATCTAAGATTTTCTCTCTTAGTCCCATTGCCTTTAGAATATATGGTCTTCCTCTAAATTATATCAATCCATCCTGGGAGACATCAAAGTTTTTAGTTTCCCCTCTTTCCAGCTTATTTCTCAAAATTGCTGCAAGCTTATCATGCTCTTGAGCTTCTTTTATCTCATCCTCAATGAAATCTTTAATCTGCGTTATTCCATAAGAGCTTTCTGCTGTCTGCATTTGATATAAAGGACTCCAATCTCTAACATCTTCTATTAGTTCCAACTCTTTGATCATTAGACTTGCCACCTGTACCACCTTTCTGCTTAAGGCATCAACTACCACATTTGCTTTTCCTAGATGGTACTTAATTTAAAAATCATAATCCTTCAGAAATTCCATCCATCTCTGCTACCTCATGTTCAATTCTTTTTGATCTTGTAGATACTTTAAGCTTTTGTGGTCACAGTACAGTTCTATGGTGGCTCCATATAGATAATGTCTCTAGATCTTAAGAGCATACACTACCAATGCAAGCTACAGATCATGAGTGAGATAGTTTTCTTCATATGGCTTTAGCTGCCGAGAAGCGTAGGCTACCACTCGACCCTGCTGCATTAATACACATCCTAATCCTTGCTTACTAGTATCAGTATAAACTATATAAGTCAGAGTTAGGTCTGGAATAATTAGCACAGGAGTCATGGTTAATCTCTGCTTTAGTTCTTGAAAACTAGCCTCACACTTCTCATCCCACTTAAATTACTGGTTCTTTCTGGTCAACTTAGTTAACGGTAGAGCAATTCAAGAAAAGTCCTTAATAAATCTTCTATAATACCCTACTAAGCCCATAAAACTTCTAATCTCTATCATTATCCTTGGTTGTTCCCAGCTTAATACTACTTCAACTTTGTTAGGATATATAGCTACCTCTTCATGGGATATGACATGACCAAGAAATTTGACTTCTTGAAGCCAAAACTCATATTTACTAAGCTTAGCATAGAGTAGTTTTTCTTTAAGAGTACTAAGAACAATTCTCAAATGCTCTTTTGCAGATTTAGAGTACACTATAATATCATTAATGAAGACCACAACAAATTGATCTAGATAAGGCCTGAAGATTTTGTTCATATAATCAATAAAAATTGTAGGTGCATTTGTTAGACCAAAGGGCATTACTAAGAATTCAAAATGACCGTAGCGAGTCCTAAAAGCAGTTTTTGAAATATCATCTGCTTTGATTCTAAGTTGGTGATAAGCTGATCTTATATCAATATTGGAGAATAGACTTGCTCCAACTAACTGGTCTAATAGATCATCAATCCTAGGAAGATGGTACTTATTCTTAATAGTAAACTTATTCAACTCCCTATAGTCAATGTATAGTCTGCAACTACCATCCTTCTTCTTAACAAATAGCACTGGAGCACTCCATAGAGAAACACTGGGTCAGATGAAATCCTTCTCTAAAAGCTCCTTAATCTGCTTCTTTAATTCAATCATCTCATTAGGAGCCATACAATATGGGGCTTTGGATACTGGTCTAGCTCCAGGTATAATGTCAATTGCAAACTCGACTTCTCATTCTAGAGGTAAACCTTCAATATCCTTTAGAAAAACTTCTGGAAATTCTTTAACTATTGGAACCATATATCCTTTACATCCTTTTCGTAAATATTTATCTACCTGAGCCTCGATTATGAAATTCAGTCTCACTTCTAGATTCACATTTGCAACTAGTGGACAAAGAACCGTAGTTTTGTTATTACAATCCAGCATCACATTATTCGTAGACAACCAGTTTAGTCTAATTATGACATCAATCTCGTGGAAAGGCATACATATCAGGTCTAGAGTAGTGCAACAATGCTCATATCAAATGACATTATTTAGGCAAATATCTGATGTGACTACTCTAGCATTTGTAGGGGTTGTCATACATATGGCATAATGTAACTTGCTAATTGTAAGGCCTAACTGTTTAGCACATTCATAGGAAGCAAAGGAATGACTTGCACCCGAATCAAACATAGCAATCACAGAATGATTATTGAGATAGATGATACCTTGAATCATCTCGGGTGACCTTTGAGCATATTCCCTTGTCAATGCGAACGCTTGCCCTTGAGTGCATGGCCTTTGATCATTCGCTGCATGAGGACAATTTCTAGAAAAAATGTCTAGGTTTCCCATATGTGTAACAAACATTCTGCCCCATCAAGCACGGTCTATCACCATAACTCTCCCCGTACTTGTCTCATGATCTAAATCTCAAGTCTCTATTGCTTATATTGCCTCTGAAGTTCCCACAAGCAGTCTTTCTCTTCTGCCACTATCTTTTCCTCTTCATATAGTAGCCACTACCATTGGCCACATCTCTATTCTGACTAGTTCTTTCAGGAACAACATTATCTCTGCTCACTGGTTTTATCAGTATTTAATGATTAAATCTATTCTCAATTATTCTATAGGCTTCCACTACTTTAATAAACTGGCTATACTGCTGAGGAGTCATCTGCTCCTTCAGAGTAACATTCAATCCTCTGATCATCCTTTCTGTCATCCAATGCTTATCATCCACTTGTCATAAATAAGTGGAGTATTGGGAAAGATGAATGAATATAGCCAGATATTCATCAAAAGATTCTCTCTCCTTGCCTCAGTACAAGGAACTTTGCTTCTCGCTCATCACGTACTGACTGCGGAAAATACTTCTCATAAAACTGCTTAAGGAACACTTCCCATGTAATAGGAATATGTCTAGCTTGTAATAATAGCTCCGTGTTCTTCCACCATCGATCTGCATCCATTTCCAGCTGATAGATTATCATATGGGATTTACTTTCAGACATACAATCAAGAACCTTAAAAATCTTCTCCAGTTGGCTAATCCAATCTTTCACTTTTTGGACATCAAACGTCCCCTCAAATGTCGAAGGATTGTGCTTACAAAATTTGCTCATCCACTGTTAAATACTCATGGAATCAACTATATATCTAGGTAGCTCTACTGTCTATTCTACCATTTCTTGTTTTGTATCAGCGTATGCCTATTGATTCTGATGTCTCAGGTTATTTACTACCTCTGCCACTGCTGCTACTATGGCAGCATCTCTCTCCTGACCACTTCTTGCCTAAGCTGCTCGTATTTCTTCGATCATCTTCTGTTACTATTATAATCGATCTCAAATTAGCTTATTAATGTCCCTAGTGTTTTGGGGTTCTCCTGAGGAAACAATCCTTCTCATTCTTACCATTTTATTTTACTATCTAAATAGGAGAGGAGTATCATAATTAACATAACTTATATTTTATTCAAAACATCACATACAATAGGTTCAGTACATTACATTGATATTTCATACACAACATAAGTACATGCACAACATCTGTATCATCATTGTTCATAAGTACATGGACAATATTAGCATTCCTAAGTACAACCATTACCCTACTATTTTTTATAAGTAAACCAGATAAACTCTTCTACCATGTAGATCCAATTGGGAATACTTTTATAGGGTTCTTCTTCAAAATATTGATCTAACCCCACTCTCCAGGTTTCAGTAAGAGGCAAAATATCATCCATAATGTTAGTCCAGTCTTCAAGGGTAAGGGTATATAGATCAAAAGGTTTATAGGCCTCCCTTACTCTGGTAATAAAGTCCATGTAAATTCTATAATCTTGTTCTACTTCCTTGACCAACCGTCTTCCTATATCATACAATTGCCTAGCCAGTTCCACAACTTTCTCGAATAGTTCTTCATTCATATTCCTCCCTGGGGCTAGCTCTATAACCTTGTTGTCCAGGTATATCTCTACAATTGGTATCTTGGTTCCACTAGGACCTGGGATATCGGTTTGGTCTGGCATACGGCTAGGTCTAGGAATATCAGTTGGGTTAGGTACTTGGCTAGGACCAGGAATGTCTACCTCAACAGACTATCTATATGTAGACTCTGTGGTACCTATGACATAGGAATGACCCTCATCAGATTGTACCTGTCATATCCTAATTTTTCTCTATCTGTATAGTACTGATAGTGGAAAGAGGTTTAGGAAGGATTATGACAAAGATCAGAAGAAATGATAAAGGTTAAATGAGTCTTGAAGGAAGAAAAGGACCTAAACAAAAATTAGAAAAGTTTAAAGGCTAAAAGTTAAAGTAGAAACAAGATTTGGGCCCAAAGTGGTAATTTTCAAAAGTTTAGGGACCTAAATGTAATTAAGTAAAAAGTCAGGGACCCAAATGTAATTATAGAAAAGTTGAGCCAAAAATGGTCAGAATCATATCAGACTCAAATTTTACCAGTAGATAGACATAATTATTCCGGTCAGTTTAACGCAACAGAATTTTGATTTGAGGTCCCGATTAATTGATATGAATTCCTGAAGTCAGTAGGAATTATTGTAGTATTTTTCATATCTCAGAATCAGATGAAACTTTACTGTAAATTCTTATATTTAATATATGAATTTATCAAACTGACAGAGTCAGAAAAGGAATCCTGTAGAATTTGTATGGGATTTTATGGTAGAATAGAATACCTGATAAATAGGATCGAGAGAGGTGTCTTGGGATTTATGCCATAAACGGCATAAAGGAAATGAGCCCAAACCAAGGCCCAAATGGTGCCATAGTAGGCCCAATGTGATGACTAGACAGTTAAGTGGGTCAGAGTACAGAGCAGTCTAAGATAAGTGCGAAATTACGAAAATGCCCCTGGATCCCAGATTCTACCAGAGATGGATGAAGGGCATTTTGGTCATCTGGGATAGGCTAAAAACGTGGAAGATGGTATAAATATGATTAGTTGAGCCAATATATGCCCTGAGGTAGTGCAAGAAGGGGTGAAATGACAATTATGCCCTTAGGGTCAGTACAGTGCAAGAAAGGACACCAAGGGTATTTTGGTCATTTCCCAAGGGATGGATGGCAGATAAATACTCAGTCTAACATTTTCAATGGTATGAGAAGCCTATACATTAATTTGCAGGATAGAATACATATCCTGGTATATTATAAAAAAATTAGGAACAGAACACAGTCCGGTTGTTGTGAAACTGCACTGATTAGTACCGGATTGGACTGTAATTTCTCCAGAAGGTTCCTTACACTATGAGCACACCACCTAACCCCTTGAGGTTTCCCTTGAGCTGTCCCACATGATGTCATAATTATTATTTTATGAAAAAGTTAAATCCAAGATTAAATGTGGGCCTTTAGATCAAATAGTAACCAAATCAATCTTGGCCATTCATTTTTCTTGGATTTTGGCTATAAATACCCCCTCATTCTGCAGCAAACCGTGGGTTCATGGACCCTTGGGGAAACTCTTGCAAAATGAAAACTCAAGCCAAGACAAAGAAGATTCAAGGTTCTAAAGTTCAAGCAAGCTAGAGATTAAAGGTAAGCAATCTTTCCTAGCTTATTCTCCTTTGATTTGGGAGCTTGAACTTAGGGTTTTCATGGGGAAAAGTTGAGTTTTCTCTAAGGGGAGGTGCTGTCCAAAATCCATAGATGAAAGGGGAAAGAAGAAATTAAAGTTAGAAACTTATGATTGATGCTTAAACAAGCTAGTTAAGAGATTGGTGGTTGAATCAAATTGATATTCTTGACTTTGCCATGGTGTGCCCTGTTCAGTCTGCACTGTTCATGATGGAAGGAAATTGAATTTCAATGATTTAATGCTTCCATTGAGTTTGTATGATGATTTTGTGTAGGATTGGAGAGGTTTTGAACCTTGGAAACATTAAAATCTCAAGGTTGTAGTCTTTGAGATTCCTTACGGTTACTGTTCACTCGCATGAACAGTGATTGGAATTTCATGATTTTGATGGTTCCAATGGTTTTAAAATGAAAAGTTGTGTGGGGTAAAGTGGAGAAACAAGTATGGGAAGCATTAGAATCAAAATGAGAATTTTAGAAAGAATTGTGTGCTTATGTTGAATTCTGTACAGCATGCCATGAAGGAGCTGGAATTTCATGATTCTAAGCTCATAAATGAGTTCAAAAGATGAAATTGTGTAGGGTAAAGTCAAGACATCAATTGGTTCAAGAGCCAAGTGGATTAGTGAAAATTAGATAAAGTTATGACAATAAAGAGTGTAACAAAGTTAGTCTTGAACATGGTTGGAGTTCATGAGTCCTAATGAGTTATGTGATGAATATGAATGTGTTTAGGACCATGAAATATCCAAGAAGATGTTGGGAAGTGATGGACATAAAGACTTCATGGTTGGAAAGCTAGGGAGCAAGGGCTAAGGTCAAGAGGAAAGCTTAAGTTCAAGGTAGTGAACTTATCTCTTTATGTACTTGATGTGGTATGCTTATGTGTTGACATGTATATGTTATTTGAATGATGTTGTGACATGATAAATGATGTTGAATGTATTGTGAATAACATGTTTCCATGACCATGCACTTTATGGAAAAGTTTGTAGCATGTTGGCATGTCACTAATCAAAGAAAGTTTAATGAAATTACATATCATGCATTAGCATCCATCTTGCATATTTAAATGGTAATGTTTGCTACTGAGATTCCCTAGAATCTCACTCTCCCATAACCAACCAATTTAGGTCAAGCATGAAGAAAAGGTATGCATGGAGAAGAGCTAAAGAATGGAAGAAAGGAAGTGAAGTATTGAGATTTTAGCATATACTATAAATTGTCTATGTATGTAAATGCCATGTAAGGTGTCCATTTATGTGATGAAACTATTGTAATACTTATGGCATATGTACATGATGTATATGAATGTTAAGAAGCTTATTTGATGGCTTGAGCATGCTAAAACAATTATTGGAAATGAAAGAAAAGAAACGGAACTTGTAAAAACGTAGGTCCTCGAGCAGTTTTGTTGTGGCTTCAGTTTGACCTAGCAAATGAAGGAATTAGTTCACGAAATTTTATGAGCATGTATCACACATCCATAGCTTTAAATTCATAGGTGGAACATTTCATTTGGATGTGTATATGAAGAGAAATGATTTTCCAAAGTAAGGGACCAGAATCTGTTTCCAGAGTTTTTGACCAAATGAACAGTAAATTTCAACGAATAAAATGTATCAATTGGCTAATCATTTGGTCTAGAAATTATTTTTCCATTAAACTTCAAGATGTTATTTTCATGTAAATTTTTGAACCACTTCATTTCGAGTTTTCTAGAATTAATTATGATTTTTTGAAGTTTGTTGCGTAATCTGGAATACCATATGAACAGTAACCCGAGAAAGAGTAAAATTCCAGATTTGGCTAATGGACTTCCAAGGTCTTGTAAGTGGTTCTAAATGCTACTGAATGGTCCCTAAGATGTATAAAAGTAAGGATGTTATATTTTGGTATCAGAGCATAGGATTCTGGCTTAAGAAATGCGCTGTATAGATTATTTGTGGACTAATATGAGATTATTCCTAGACCCTAACTCTAAATAGTAAGTATTTGGTTAAGTTAGGGTATGTTATGGGATAGTTAACATTGCTTAATTAAGCAAATCGTGCAAGAATAGATATGGGATTCCATAAAGTTAAGTCAAAAGCTTCCGTTAATAAGGGAGGCCCCAGGCTAGTAGTGATATATGAAGATGATATATATCCACATCCCTTAGACAATGAAGAGAGTCTAGATGAGAGTTTAGGGGATCAGCCAGGAAAATCTATAGTGGAATATCCCATAGATGTTTCTGTAGACTTAAACCTGCAGTCTAGAGGTGATGTAGAGATTCAGCGTGAAGCCTAATATGCACCAATTGATGTTGAGTCTGGTGACTCTATACGGTATAAGTTTGTTGGAATGCCCTCTAACCCTGATATAAGCTTTATCCCTCTTACGAGATGATAGATTATGGCTGAGGAAGCTGAGTACTGGTACTGGATTATGGGTAGACCATATATTATTCCTCCTTTACCAGAGTTTGAGGATAGATTTAAGATAATTAAGATACAACAATCCCCTAATTCAAACATCTAGTCAGAGCCTATGATAGTTCTTGTCCATTCATAAAGTCCAAGAATATGTGACTTTATAGAGAAAGATCAGTGGGATATTCTTATTCCAAAGTAAGGGACCAGAATCTGTTTCCAGAGTTTTTGACCAAATGAACAGTAAACTTCAACGAATAAAATGTATCAATTGGCTAATCATTTGGTCTAGAAATTATTTTTCCCTTAAACTTCAAGATGTTATGTTCATGTAACTTTTTGAACCACTTCATTTCGAGTTTTCTAGAATTAATTATGATTTGTTGAAGTTTGTTGCGTAATCTGGAATACCATATGAACAGTAACCCGAGAAAGAGTAAAATTCCAGATTTGGCTAATGGACTTCCAAGGTCTTGTAAGTGGTTCTAAATGCTACTGAATGGTCCCTAAGATGTATAAAAGTAAGGATGTTATAGTACCACCTTGGGGTATACTATGTCTCTGTCATCCCTTGAGTTGTATTCCCTTCTACACTAAGGTCAACTTCTTATAGAGGTACACCATTAATAAGAGAGGCTGGGATAGGTTCCTCAGATATATCATCATTTGATGCATCATCTATTCTATTATACCCTACTGAGGAGCTATCTAATCTATCTAATTCTGAGTCACTAGAGTCTACGATGTGGATTACTGGAGCAAATACAAACTCAAGATCATTCACTAACATAAAAACTGTTAGAAATTGTGCCCTAGGGGCCAATCATTGTTTTATGAACAATATTGATTTATAAATTTATTAATTGTGTTATCATATTATTTGCATGTTTACTGCGATGACCATTCTTGGATAAATCATGATCTTATCCTAAATGTCCCTGGTTGGTCATCTATGCGGGAGCAGAGATGAAATAAGACCAGTATGACTTTGAAGATGTATAGAGATATAAATCAAAGTCATAGGCACATGTAAGAGTACAAGGTGTTAGACTGACCCGTTGTGAGAGAGTTACATGGGTTACGTCATAAGCTTCTCTCATATACAAACCATGTCACTATACCCTTATCTCATGCTGAGGAATGTGAATGGTCAAGATGGAATTTGTCCCTCACATTCGTAGAGAGATATTACTGGGCCCCTCGATGAGTGAGTCTGAGAAATGTATGGCCATACTGTAATGGAAAGGTAGTCCATTTCTATAGTCAGACTACTCAGAGATCGAGAAAGTAACAGTCAGGAATAGGAGGATGACATTATCCATGCCTCATCCATGACCAAAATATCGCGTGATAGAAGGGACATGATATGGTTGTATAAAAGGTTACATCGTTTAACGATCCTCATATGATTTGGGTAGTCATTATGTCTTACTAGAGACTGCTTGCAACTTGTGGGCTAGTATAGCAAATGGCCCACTGCCAACTTCATATGGGCCTACTGGGTCACACACAAAATAGCCCAACACAAGCTATGATGTCCAGATTCATTGAATCTAAGACATGTCCAGATTTAATGAATGATCCAGGGTGAATGTATATATTGATTTATATTTATATTCGTATATATATATATAAATTCGTATATATACATTATATATAAGAGATATATGAGATTTAATTTATAAGGATAAATTAAATCTCTATCACGTTTGAATTTGAAATTTAAATTGATAGGATATCTCATATAAGAGATATTTATAGGATTTAATTTATAAGGATAAATTAAATCTCTATCACGTTTGAATTTGAAATTCAGATTGATAGGATATCTCATATAAGAGATATTTATAAAATTTAATTTATAAGGATAAATTAAATCTCTATCACGTTTGAATTTAAAATTTAAATTGATATGATATCTCAAATTTGATTTATGAGAATAAATCAAATATAGTTCAGTCTTAACTTTATTTTAAGTTAAATAAATAGGTGAATTAAATTTGTGGGACGGATTTAATATAAATATTATTTATTTAATTTGTTTCTTATCAACTTATACAATATATGATATTGTATTAATTTTGGAATTAATATAAGATTAACTCCAAAATTCAATTAAGTAGAGGAAAACACATAGCATCCTATATATCTGATTTTAGGAGCTACGTTTTGAAAACATATAGAACACAGAAAGGCCGAAGGAGAATCTGCAAAAAGGTTTACATATAAGAAACTGCCAAAATAGAGATGGAGAGGACGAATTCTTGAGAAGGCTTGGAGAGACAGGAGACACTGGCATGTCATTCGTGGTTGAAACGCTGTTCATGTGGATACCAGTAGAGGAAGCCGACCTAAGTTGTTGACTTCTTGCGATCGGAAAGGGAGCACGAGCGCACGGAGAGAAGCTCTAAATGTGATGACCAGAAGCTGTGGAAGTCGCTGAGGAACACTGAGGGTAATGATTCTTCCTACTTGACTTAAACAGACATGGTAGATCTTGGTAAGGAATGGAAAAATTTTTAAGTTAATTTCCGCTATGTATCTTCCAATTCCTAGCAAAAACCTCCTCTGAATTTAATCTCGACTTATCTGAACTAAACATTTCAGGCATAGGGTCTCCTTGGTTCACCATAGTTTCTGATCCAGTCTTAGGCTTAGTCATCTTTACCCTGTAATAACTAAGTGTTAATTATGGAGATGTTTAATTATGTATCAGACTATAAATAATCTATTTAGAGCATTTCTTAAGCCAGAATCCTTTGCTCTGATACCAAAATATTGTATCCTTATTTTCAACCTCAATTATACTTAGTTGGAAGTCATTTGAACCAATTATATGCCTTTGGTCTTAGAAAGATGCATTTTCAAAAGATTGCTTCTCGGGTACTGTTCATGGTTATTGTTCATTTACTCATCCAGAACATGTACCTAACTTTGAAAATTCATAATTCAATGTAGAAAAATTGAAATAGGGTAATTCCAATTTCTAATGAAAGATATTTCATTTAACTTTGAAAAAGAATATAAAAATGAGGTTTCATTGCCTCAATAAAATCAATTTATTCATTGAAAGACACTATTCATTTGGTAAATCTAGAAGTTTCTAGTTTCTTTACCTTAACTTCAAAAATTAATTTCTATTTTGTTACTTGACCAAATGAATCGTGTTACTAATGGATTTAAAGCTCCAGACGTACTATTTAATCTCATAAAATTTGATAGAAAAAATCATCCATTTACCATATGAAAGTAACATTAGACCCTTACTGCCTCCAGTTGCTCACTTTATCTCAATTCCCGATTTCAACTCTGAATTAGAAAAATCATAGTAAATTGAATTCTTAACCAATTAAGGTATTCTTGATGTTCACTTAAATCACTATATCTTAGATATTATCATACCAAATTTCAAGTTCAAACTCGTTAGATAAGTCATCATAAATGTCGTCACAAAGCCACAGCCTCATAATACAACTACATAATCATACAACATACATCTCATCATATCCTTTCATAATGTCTTGTAACTCATATAATTTATTATACAAGTTCAATCTTCTATGATTACCCTATTTCCTTGAGAAGTTTCAGCACCTATTACATGGTTATGCATATGGAAAGAATGAGATTTTATGGAAATCCCAATAGTAAGTCATACAAACTATAATATCATGCATGATTAATAGGATGCTTAACATGTTATCATGAGATGGGAGCTACTTCATAATGGTACATAAGAAAAGTCTAACATGCATATTGTCATGGCATAAGTTGCAAGGAGTTACAATCATTCATACTTCATCATCAACATGATGACACAATCTCATGCTCAACCAAACATCATAACTAACAAGCAAGCATACAATGAAGTAAACATGAAACTATAGTTAGGTATTCTTGCTACCTCTTGAGGTATCCTTGATAAAGTCTTTTTGAGATTATTTTATTCCCTCACAAGTGTCAAAACCTAGCCATTACAAAGTAACTTCAAGGTACAACTCAACTTAAAAACAATTCCAAGACTAGGTTTTCACTAACTTCCATTATTTTTCTATTTTATGTTCCATACTTTCATCTTTCTAAAATAAATTCTCATGGTTTATTTCCACATAATTTTTCATGTAGGATCCAAATATGAAACCATAATTTCCAAAATCATAACACCCCATATGTTGCTGTACCAAACCGAAGTGCACCCTTGATTTTCCAAAAGTTCACATTTTGGTCTATTAACGTTATGGCACAAATCCCAAGAAACTTCTTCTAACCCTATTTATCAGGTATTTTATTCCACAGTAAACCCCCGTAAAAATTCTACAGGATTCTTTTTTTAACTATGTCAATTTTATAAATTCTTATATTAAATATAGGAACTTACTGTAAGGTTTCATCTGATTCTGAGGTCTAAAAAATACTGTAATAATTCTTCCTGACTTCAGGAATTTATATCAATTAATCGGGACCTCAAATCAAAATTATGTGTTGTGTTAAATTGACCGAAATAATTTTGTCTATCTACTAATAAAATTTGGGACTAATTTGATTCAGGGCATTTTTTAGCCTTTTTCGATTCAACTTTGTCATAATTACGTTTACGTCCCTAAACTTTTGCTTAATTACATTTAGGTCCCTAAACCTTCATTTATTTGCATTTAGGTCCCTCCTTTTGTTTCTACTCGTACTTTTGGCTTTCAACCTTTTCTAATTTTCGTTTAGGTCCCTAAATGTTCCTTAGTTAATAGTCCCTCTCTTTCCTTCCTCAATCTGATACAGTTTATTCCAAGAATCTCATGTATATTACATATAAACTCTACATATACATCATATAAGAAAATTGGGGATATGACAATAGTCTGATGAATTCCACTCTTATGTTATGGGTACCATAGAACATGCACCTAGATAGCCTATTAGTGTAGATATTCTAGGACCTAGCCAAGTACCAAATCAGACAGATATTCTGGGTCCTACTAAATCAAAGACACCAAATGTAGTGATACACTTGGACATCCAAAGCATAGAACTAGTACTAGGAAGAAATATGAATGAGGAGTAGTTTGAGAAAGCTGTGGAGTTGGCTAGACAGTTATATGATTTAGGATGACTTTTAGTCAGGGAGGTAGACCAAGACTACATGATCTACCAGGATTTTATAACTAGAGTATGGGAGACTTACTAAGTTTTTAATCTAAACACTATTACCCTTAGAGATTAGACCAATATTATGGATGATATCTTACCCCAGACTGAGACTTGGAAAGCGGGATTGGATTAGTATTTTAAGGAAGAACCATATGATAGCATCCCAGATTGGATCTTATGGTAGAAGAGTTCATCATAAACACTTTTAAGAAAGTGTAGTGTAATGTTATACTTATGAATGATAATGTTGTTTATGTACTTATGAATGATAATGTTGTCTATGTACTTAAGTTATGTATAAAAGATCTGTGTGATGTTACTAAACTTGTTGTATACAATATTTTGGATGAAATATAAATTAGGTTATTTATTATATCCCTCTCCTATTTATATAGTAAAATAAAATGGTACGAATAAGAAGAACTATTTCATCAGAAGAACCACAAAACCCTATGGATATTAATTAGATAGTTCTAGAACGTCTAGAGCAACAATAAAAGATGATTAACGATATGCGAGCAGCTAAAGCGTGAAGTGACCAAGAGAGAGATGCTCCTATAGCAGCAACAATAGCAGAGCCTATAGGTAATTTTAGGTATCTAGAGTCTGTAGGAGTAGCTAATATAGAACTAGAGATCGTGTAGCAGTCGATAGAGCCACCTAGGCAGGCTAGACAGGTAGTTAAGTCCATTAATATTCAGCAGTGGATGAGAAAGTTTTGTAAGCACAATCTTCCAATATTTGAAGGGACATTTGATATTCAAAAGGCGGAGGATTGGATCTGTTAGTTAGAGAAGATTTTGAAAGTTCTCGACTGTCCATCTAAAAGTAAAGCCTAGATGGCCATTTATCAGTTAAAAAAGGATACAGAACGATGGTGGAAGAATATTGAACTACTGCTACAAGCTAGGAACATTCCTGTCACATAGGAAGTGTTTCTTGAACAATTCTATGAGTAATATTTTCCTCAGTCAGTATGTGATGAGCGGGAAGCTGAATTCCTTGTACTGAGGCAAGGAGAGAAGGAGCCCTTTGATAAAGTTTATTCATCTTTCTCAAGACTCTACTTATCTTCGGCAAGTGGATGAGGAACATTAGATGACAGAAATAATGATTAGAGGATTGAGTGTTACTTTGAAAGAGAAGATGACTCCTCAACAATATAGCCAATTCAACAAAGTAGTGGAGGCATGTCAAATAATTGAAAATAGTCTAAATCATCGATGTAATTTAAACCAATGAGCAAAGGGAATGTTATTCCTAAAAGGACCACTCAAAGTTGAGATGTTGCCAGTGGTACTGACTATAAGAAGAGGAAGAGGTAGTGGTAGAATAGAAGGTCTAATCGAGGAAACTTTTGAGGCAATATAGGCAATAGGGACTCAAGGTTCTGAGTGTGTGACAAGTACGGAAAGAATCATGGTGTTAGGCTGTGTTTGATGGGATATAATGTCTGTTATACATGTAGAAAACTTGGACATTTCTCTAAGGATTATCCTTAAAGAGTGAATAATCAAAGACCACGAACTCAAGGTAAAGTGTTTGTACTTACAAGAGAAGATGCTCAGAAGTCACCCGAGATGATACAAGGTATAATCTATCTCAATAATCACTCTGTGATTGCTATGTTTGATTTGGATGCAAGTCATTCCTTTGTTTCTTATGAATGTGCTGAACATTTAGGACTTACAATTAGCAAGTTACATTATGCCATATGTGTGACAACCCCTACAAATGCTAGAGTAGTTATATCTAATATTTGCCTAAATAGTGTTATTTAGTATGAACATTGTTGCACTACTCTAGACTTAATATGCATGCCTTTCTGTGAGACCGATGTCATGATTGGATTGAACTGGTTATCTGCCAACAATGTGATGTTGGATTGTAAGAACAAGACCCTAGTTCTTTGTCCAAAAGCCACAGATATGAATTTAGAAGTACGATTGAATTTTGTAATAAAGGCTCAAGCAGATAAATATTTGCGAAAAAGATGTCAAGGGTATATGATCTTCTTTTATGTTCAACTAGAAGTAAAAGAAGTGATTGAGACAATTCTAGTAGTTAAGGAATTTCTTGAAGTTTTTCCAAAAGAGATTCAAGTATTACCCTTGAATGAGAAGTGGAGTTTGCAATTGACATTGTACCTGGAGCTGGACCAGTGTCCAAAGCCCTATATCATATGGCTCCCAATGAGATGATTGAATTAAAGAAGTAGATTGAGGAGCTTTTAGATAAGGGTTTTATCTTACCTAGTGTTTCACCCTAGGGTGCTCCATTGTTATTCGTTAAGAAGAAGGATAGTAGTCTAAGGTTATATATTGATTATAGGGAGTTGAATAAGATCACTATTAAAAAGAAGTACCTTCTTCCCCAGGTTAATGATCTGCTAGACCAGTTGGCTGGAGCAAGTTTATTCTCCAAGATTGATTTGAGATTAGGCTACCACCAACTTAGTATTAAAGCGGATGACGTTCCAAAGACCACTTTTAGGACTCTTTATGGTCATTTTGAATTTCTAGTAATGCCGTTTGGTCTGACGAATACGCCTGTAATTTTTATGGATTACATGAATAGAATCTTCAGGCCCTACCTGGACTAATTTGTTGTGGTATTCGTTGATGATATTCTGGTGTACTCCAAATCTGTAGAAGAGCATGAAAAGCATTTGAGAATTATTCTTAGTAGTCTTAAAGAAAAATAACTCTATGCTAAGCTTAGTAAATGTGAGTTTTGGCTTCAAGAAGTCAAATTTCTCAGTCATGTCATATCCTATGAAAGGGTAACTTTAGATCCTAGCAAAGTTGAAGCAGTATTAAGCTAGGAGCAGCCAAGGACAGTGACAGACATTAGAAGTTTTCTAGGCTTAGCAGAGTATTATAGAAGATTTATTAAGGACTTTTCTCGAATTGCTTTGCCATTAACCAAGTTGACTAGAAAGAACCAGCAATTTAAGTGGGATGAGAAGTGTGAGGCTAGTTTTCAGGAATTGAAACAAAGATTACCACGACTCCTGTGCTGATTATTCTAGACCCAACTCAGACCTTTGTAGTCTATACTGATGCTAACAAGTAAGGGTTAGGGTGTGTATTAATGCAGTAGGGTCGAGTAGTAGCCTATGCTTCTCAGCAGTTAAAGCCACATAAAGAGAATTATTTCACTTATGATCTAGAGCTTGCAGCGATAGTTTATGCTCTCAAGATCTGGAGACATTATTTGTATGGAGCTATCATATAATTGTACTGTGACCACAAAAGCCTAAAGTATTTACAAGATCAAAAAGAGTTGAATATGAGACAATAAAGATGGATGGAATTTTTGAAGGATTATGATTTCCATATTAAGTACCATCCATTAAAAGCAAATGTTGTAGCTGATGCCCTAAGCAGAAAAGTAGTGCAAGTAGTAAGACTAATGATCAAAGAGTTTGAATTAATAGAATATGTTAGAGATTAGAGTCCTTTATACTAGATGCAAATAGCAGAAAATCCTTATGGAGGAATACAGGTTAGAGCTTTCATTGAAGATAAGATAAAAGAAGCTCAAAAGCATGATAAGCTCACAACAATTTTTAAGGATAAGCTGGAGAGAGGGGAAACTAAAAATTTTAAAATCTTCAGGATGGATTATTACGGTTTAGGGGAAGACCATATATTCTGAATGTAATGGGATTAAAAGAGAAGATTTTAGATGGAGCACATAAAAGCCAGTATACAGTATATCCAGGTATGACCAAGATGTATCATGATGTTAAAAGTTTATTTTGGTGGCCTAGATTAAAGAAGGTTGTTGTGGCTTATGTATCAAAATGCTTGACATGTCAGAAAGTAAAAGTTGAGCACCAAGGGCTAGTAGGAAAATTACAACCACTAGATATACTTGAGTGGAAATGGGATAGTATTGCCATGGATTTTGTTAAAGGACTACCCATGACACCAGTTAAGCATGATACTATATGGGTAATAATTGACCGATTGACAAAGTCAGCTCATTTCCTAGCAATCAATAAGAAAGATTCTCTTGAGAAATTGGTGAAGTTGTATGTAAAAGAGATTGTTAGATTGCACGGTGTCCCAAGTAGTATTGTGTCTGATAGAGATCTTCGATTTATATCTAATTTTTGCTGAGCTTTGCATAAAGAAATTGACACTACTCTTGGATTTAGTACAGCTTATCATCCTCAAATAGATGGTAAATTTGAGAGGACAATCCAGATATTAGAGGATATGTTGAGAGCCTATGTTTTGGATTTCAAAGGGAGTTGGGATGTTTATCTACCATTAATAGAATTTGCATATAACAATAGTTATCAGGCTAGTATTCAAATGGCCCTATTTGAAGCACTTTACATAGGTAAGTGTAGATCTTCCTTATGCTGGTTAGAGTTGAGCGAAAGAAGGATATTTGGTTCTGATATACTAGATCAAACAGTAGCACAGATTGATAAGATTAGGAAAATATTGCTGACAGCTCAAAGCAGACAAAAAAGTTATGTTGATGTCAAAAGGAAGCTATTGGAGTTTGAAGAAGTAGAATATGTGTTTCTTAAGTTAACTCCAACTATAGGAGCAGGACGATCAATCAAGGTAAAGAAGTTACATCCCAGATACATCGGGCCATTTTAGATCCTCAAAAGAATAGGATCAGTGGGTTACAAGTTAGCTCTTCCTCCAAATCTCAGTAAGATACATGATGTATTTCATGTTTCCTAGTTGAAGACGTATGTTCCAGACCCATCACATGTGATTGAACATGATGATGTGGCACTGTAGGATGACCTAACCTATGAAGTTTGACCAGCACGGATTATGGATCGATAGGTCAAGCAGTTGTAAAATAAACAAATCTCTTTAGTTAAGGTGGTTTGGAAAGGATTAACTGAGAATGAAGCTACATGGGAAGTAGAGGAAATAATGAAGGAGACATATCCTGAGTTATTTTCTTACTATATATGAAATGCAAATTTTGGGGACAAAATTTATTTTAAGGGGGAGTGAAATGTCATATCCTCAATTTTCTTATATGATGTATATGTACAGTTTATATGTAATTGACATAAGATTCTTGAAGTAAACTGTATTAGATTGAGGAATGAAAGAGAGTGACTGGTAACTAAGGAAAGTTCAAGGATCTAAATAAAATTTAGAAAAGGTCTAAGGCCAAAACTAAAGGTAGAGATAAAAGTTGGGCCAAAAGGTGTAATTACCAAAAGTTAAGGGACTTAAATGTAATTTATCAAAAGTTTAGGGGCAAAAATATAATTATGACAAAGTTAAACCAGAAAAGGCCTAAAACTTCCTGAAAAATAGTTTAGTCCCAAATTTCACCAGTAAGTAGAGAAAATTATTCTGATCAGTTTAACGCAACACAGATTTTTTATTTGAGGTCCCAATTGATTGATATGAATTCCTGAAGTCAAGAAAAATTATTGCAGTATTTTTTTGACCTCAGAATCAGATAAAAATTTATAGTAAATTCCTATGATTAATATGAGAATTTATAAAATTAACAGAATCAGAAAAGGAATCCAGTAGAATGTTTAAGGGAATTTATAGTGTAATAAATACCCAATAAATACCTTCAGAAGTGGTTTCTCGGGATTTATGCCATAAAGGCAATGGACCTATATAAAGGCCCAAAATGGAATCCCAAAGGCCTAGTGTAGTGGTTGAATAGTTAAGTGGGTCAGAGTCCAGAGCAAGCCTGAAAAAGTGTGAAATTACAAAAATCCCCCTATATGGTAAGATTGTACCAAAGAAGGATGGAGCGCATTTTAGTGATTTTGGATAGGTAAAAAATGTCCAAGAAAGTACATGGGTGATTAGTTAGAACTAGTATATACTCTGATGAAGTATAAAGAGGTGTGAAATGACAATTATGCCTTTAGGGTTAATATAGTGTAAGAAAATGCAATATGGGTATTTTGGTCATTTCTCAAGGGATGGTTGACAGATAAATACTCAGTCTAATAATGTAAATGGTAAGAAAAACCTAGACACTGGTTTTCATGACAGAATACATATTCTATAATATTATAAAAATTAGGAACATAAAATAGTCTGGTTTTTCTGAAACTGCTTAGATTGGTATCAGACTATATTGGAGTTTTTCCTATCAGTGTTTCTACTTTTATTTAGCCAAACACAGCCCTAAATGAGGTCATGCATCACTAATGAGGCTTCTAGGGCAAGCTTGATGGAAGGTGAGTTATAGACCATTAGATCAAATAGTAGCCAAACTAATCTTGGCCTTCCATTTCCACCCAATTTTGCCTATAAATACCCCACAATTTTAGACTTGGTGTAGCATCTTAGACACCTTAGGAAACCTCTACTAAAATTTTCTTTGAAACAAGAAATAAGCATACAACTTGGAGCAACAAGAAAGGTAACTAGTTCCTTTATTCTTGGATTTTAATTTAGCAAGTTGGCACTTGGTTTTAAGAGGTTTTTGTGACATATTTCCCTTGATGGTGCTGCTGGTCATACTGTCCATATGTGATAAGAATATGAATTTTATGTTATGGATAGTTTAGACAAGCTTAAACAAGCTAGAATTAAGTGGTATAGGCTTGAAAATTCAAGTATGCATGTAGTTAGGGTTTTGTGTTCATAGTTGCCACTTAATGAATCACTGTTAATGTATTAGAATTTCATGATTTTGATGCTTTCAATGGGTTTAAAATGGAAAATTGTGTGGGTATAAAGTAGAGAAATAAGTATTGGAAGCATTGGAATCAAAATGTGATTTTTTGGAAATTAGTATAGGCATTTCGGTTATATACAGTAGCCAAGGATGTGTTTTGATTTTGGAAATTCTGGTTTCATATTTGGATTCTACATGAATCATTATGTGGAAATGAACCATGAGAATTTATTTTAGAAAGATGGAAGTATAGAACATAAAATGGAAAAAGAATGGAAGTTATTGAAAACCTAGTCTTAGAATTGTTTTAAAGTTCAATTGTAACTTGATATTACTTTGTAATGGCTAGGTTTTGACATTTGGGTGGGAAGAAGACCATTTCAAGAAGTGTTTGACAAGGATATCTTAAGAGGTAGCAAGAATGCCTAACTATAATTTCATGTTTGTTTGATTGTATGCTTGCTTGTTAGTTATGATGTTTGGTTGAGCTTAAGATTATACCATCATAATGATGATGATGAAGTATGAATGATTACAACTCCTTGCAACTAATATCATGACAATATGCATGTTAGAGTTTGCTTATGTATTATTATGAAGTAGCTCCCATCTCATGATAACATGTTAGGCATCTAATCAATCATGCATGATGTTATAGATTGTATAACTTGCTATTGAGATTTCCATGAAATCTCATTCTTTCCATATGCATAACCATGTTGTATGCGCTAGAACATCTCAAGGAAAAAGGGTAAATATAGATGGTTGAACTTGTAAAGTTTTATCTAATTTTGAAATCTAAAAAATACTGTAATAATTCCTTTTGACTTTAAACCAAAATTCTGTGTTATGTTAAATTGACCGGAATAATTTTGTCTATCTATTGGTAAAATTTGAGTATGAACTTTTGGCTATTTGTATCTTGGTCCCTCCTTTTATTTCTACTTTCACTTTTTGTCTTCAACCTTTTCTAATTTTCATTTTAGTCCTTCTCTTTTTTCAAAACTCATCTAACCATTATCATTTCTTCTGATCTTCATCATAATCCTTTCTAAATCTCTTTCCACTATTAGTATTATACAGATAGGGAAAAATTAAGATATGACATATATCATCATTTGCGATTTTTCATTACATCATGAGCATTGTGGCTCAAACATGACATATAACCGTATTACTGGCAACAATTTATACATTCATCATATAACATTTACATTATTCAACCCCTAACTTCTCTTCATGCTTCTTCATGCTCTTTCATCATTAATAAACCTATTGGGATTGGGATTACTTGGATGGAGTGAGATTTTTGGGAAATCTCAGTAGCAAACCGTACTAAAAAATGCATGCATTAATGTAAATACTTATGCTTGCTAGTGAAAGTGTTAACATTGTGTAATGTGCATGCTTCTATCTAAATTTGCTTTGCCTCTTTCTTTTTACTTCTCTTTGATGTGTGGCTGCCTCTTTAGAGTCCACAATTAAATCATAACATCACATAATCATCCATTACAATCTAACTTTCTCTTGAACATTGAGCTCATTTAACTACATTAACTTTCCTTAATCTTAACTAATGGACTTGTCCTTTGAATCAATTGATGTCTTGACTTTACCCTACACAATTTCATCTTTTGAATTCATTTATGAGTTTAGAATCATAAAATTCCAGTTCTTATGCACTACACTGACAGATTAGAAAAGCATGCATAATTCTTCTAAAAATTCTCATTTTAATTCCAATGCTTCCCATACTTGCCTCTCTACTTTATCCCACACTTTTCATTTGAAAACCATTGGAATAATCAAAATTAGGAAATTCCAATCATTGTTCATATGAGTGAACAGTAACAGAGAAGAATTCTAAGAATTATAACTTTTAATTCCAATGCTTCCAATGGTTTGAAACCTATCCAATCCTACACAAAATCATCATATAAATTCAATGGAAGCATTAGATCATTGAAATTCAATCTCCTTCTATCCTGAACAGTGCATATCCAAAGGCCTTAACAATGGTAAAGTCAAAAATATCAATTTGATTCACTAACCAATCACCTAACTAGCTTGTTTAAACTTCAATCACATAACTCTAACTTTAATTTCTTCTTTCTCCTTTCAATCACCTCACTTCTTCCATAAAAACCCTAAGTTCAATCCCCCAAATTAGAGAAAATAAGCTAGGATAGATTGCTTACCTTTAATCTCTAGCTATCTTTAACTTGGGACCTTGGATTCTTCTTTGTTTTGGCTTGATTTTCCATTTTGACATAGCCTCCCCAAGGCTTCTTCCTTCATAATTTTGAATCATAAATATGGGGGTATTTATAGAGAAATCCAATTTTGAATGGCCAAAATCAGTTTGTGCACTATTTTATCTAATGGTTCATATTTGATCTTGGATTCGCTTTCCTAGAAGCCAATAAGATGACATCATCGAGGGATAACTCATAGATACATGTGGCATAATTCCAAGGGAGAGAAGCTTTTGAAAAAATTATAGTCTAATCCAGTATCAGCTCAGTCCGATTCCCAAAAACTAGACTATTTTCTTAATGTAATATTTTTGAGATTTCATAATATGTTTTCTAACCTTAAATCCAGTGTCTAGATTGTTCCTATCATTGACATTCTTGTACTCAGGCTAACTTAATTAATGATCCCTTGGCAAATTACCAAAATGTCCCTTGGTTCCTCTTTATTCACTTTAACATCTCAAGAGCATTATCGTCTTTTCACACCTCATTAGAGTATTCCCTGACCTTGATCAACTATTCTGGGAACTCTCCTTGAATTTCTAACCTTAGTTAAATGACTAAAATGCCCTTCGTTTAACTCTGACACAATACAGTGGCATACTTAGTGGCATTTTCATAATTTTACATTTTTCCTAGTCTTTATTAGCCCTAGCCACATACTAAGGCACCATTTTAGGACCTCTACATGGTCTACTACCTTCGTGGGCTAAATTCTTGAGACATTCCCCTGAAACATATTTATCAGGTGTTTTAATCCATTATAAATTCCATAATAAATTCTATATAACTTCATTTTAAGCTCTATGAGTTTCATAAATTCTCATATTAATTATAAGAATTTATTACCAAATTTTATCTCATTTTGAGGCCTAGAGGATACTGTATTACTTTTTCTTTCTTTAGAAATTCAAATCAAACTGGAAAAATTTGAAACTAATATGATTCCAGGCATTTTTGGGTATTTTCTTGCTCAACTTTCAATAATTACTATTTTGCCCTTGAACTTTTAAAAATTATACTTTAAGCCCTCAACTTTTTATGATTACACTTAATAGCCCAAAGTTTATTTCTACTTTGGTTTTTGCATTATAAAACTTTTATACTTTTCAATTTAGTCCCTCATCTTTATACATTTATCTAATCATTGTTTTTCCTTTTTATTCATCATCACAATCCTTTATAAACCTCTTTCCTCCATCAATCTTACATAGATAGGGAAAAAGTAGGATATTACAATAACTCTATCAAAAGAAATAGTATACAGAAAGAAAAGCATAAAATAGTAAAGACATTAATTTCAAATCGCTCTTCAAGTAATAGCTGGATATAAAACAGATGGCTCTCAGATAGAGCTAGATTCATATAAGTTTAGATCACTCTTCAAATAAGAGTTAGATCTTATATAGATTACTCTCAAATAGGGCATAATTCAGATACATATTGCTCATAGTTAGAGCATAGATTGAAACGAGATGTTATGATATGGACATAACAACATAATGCAATAGCAGGTGGTTTGACCATAATTGCATAAGATAATAGCCAATGGTAAGCCACAACAGAGTAAGAAATCAGAGAATGAACTCCTAAGTAAGAAAGAAAATAAGTAAATTCTTGATAAATAATATAGGCAGGGGATGTGTTTTTTTATAAAAAATTATTGATTGAGTTATCAACATGCAAAAATGATTAACCTTATAACTTAGTCTATTAGTTTAAGATCTTCTAGAGATGATGACTTAGTATAATATAATCATAGAGTATTCTAAGGGATCATAGTTAGATCCTAACATGGCTCTAAGGTTATAGTTAGATCATGAAAAGGCTTACTGTAGATCATAGTTACATCCTGAGGTTACAGTAAACCTAGCATAAGGAAAGTAATGAGCCATGAAGATATGCATACAATGTAATATCTCTATGGAAAGATGACTACCAGGGACAAAGTTAAAATAAGTAAGCTTCACGAGTTGATTAGCTCATTTAGGGAAAGTATTTATAATGGTTTTTCTCATATAACCCCTATTATATAGAGATTGAACTTAGTTTTGTCCTCAATAAAGATAGAGTCTAAGTTCAAGTATGAGTGCTGATATTCAAAGTTTGTAGAAGTATGGTTGAGAAACAGAGAAGAGAACCCCATATGTTTTGAGAATAGATAAGTATGATTAGATAGATCCTCCAGATAAAGATAATGAGATTAAAAGGCCAAAGAGACACAAACAAGAGGGTATAAGACAGAGTAAAGAGTATGCTAGGGCTCCGAGCCATATGAAGAGTAACCTAGCACTAACCCAGTAGCACACTTAACTAAAAAATGCTTAGGCCAGAGTAGCCTAGAGATTGGTGACCCTTAGGAAATACAGTGTTAAGTCACAAAGTTAGAAAGATGTTATATAATAATGAGAAAGAATATTGCTAGCTGGAATAATAAAAAGAAATAATAGCATAAGTGCTCAGTAAAGAAAATATGGGACTTTAGTATCCCTTGTACTAGTTCCAAATAAAGGAACTATAAAGAAAGAAAGATATAGTTAGATTAAGAGTATTTCCTTATACCAGTTATAAGAAGAGGAACTATAGAGAGGAAAGAGACAGATAGATAGACAGAAAAGTTAAAAAAGTTAGAAAGAGTTAGAAAATGTAAGGGATTAGAACCCTTATGTCAGATCTAAGTAGAGAAGATCTTAAAGGAAATATTCAAGTTATAGTTTTATGCTAGGAAGAGGTTAGAAAGGCTTAAGAGCAAGATCCTCCTCAGATGCCAGCAAAGCTATAGTCAAAGAGTCTTCCATAATGTGGAAAGAAAAGTGTAATGAAAGACATATAATGCGTAATGAGAAATACGCAATATGCAAGAAAAGATGTGTAATAAGAGATATAAAATGAGAAGTATGATATATGATAGACTCTATAATTACATTAAATTTCTAAAAGATTATGTATGAAAGAAATGGAAACTACTATCAAGTCTGGTATAGTAAGTTGTCGATAAATGTAAGTAGATAGATAAATGGCAGATGAAAATAGAAAGAAATAGACTTTGACTCAGATTGAGTTAACAAAGGAAAAAGGGAGCTTAGTAGCATGAAGAAGATATTAAGTTCTTAGATGATAAAAGTACTCCACTAAATGTTAAGATAAGAGATACGATTCCTAAAGAAACCCTGATTCTTAGTCATAAAGTAGAAACATATATACAGAGAAGATATATCCGAGATTACTTGACTAAGGTATGAATTAAATTTCAATGACAAAATTTATTTTAAGGGATAGAAATGTAACATCCTAAATTTTACCTATATGTATAAGACTGATAGAGGAAAGATGTTATGAAGGGATTGAGATGATAATCATAAGAAAAGATAATGATTAAGGGTAGTTTTAAGAGAAAGAAAGAGGAAAGGTATAAAGTTATAAAGCAAAAAGGGCTACATTGAAATTTAGTAAAAATCTATGGACTAAATTGCAATTAATAAAAATTTCAAGGACATAATAGTCATTTTGGAAAACAAAGGAACTAAAGTGAAAACTCTAAAAGTTCCATGGTGCAAATTGGAAGCAGACATAAGCTTTAGGCCATTAAGTGTAATTATAAAAAGTTGAAGGCCTAAAGTATAATGTTTAATAATTTTAGGCGTAAAATGGTAATTATGAGAAAGTTAAGCCAAAAATAGCCCAAAATTACCCATATTTTTTACCCTAAATTTTACTAATAAATAGAGAAAATTATTCTGATCAGTTAATTGCCACACAAAATTTTAATTTGAGGTATCAATAAATTGATATTAATTTCTGAAGTATAGAAATTATTATAGAATCCTCTAAACCTCATAATCAGATGCAATTTGGCAGTAAATTATTATAATTAATATAAGAATTTATAAAAATGATAAAAGTTAAAAAGGAGTTCTGTAGAATTAATTAGAGAATTGAAGGTAAAAAATGACACCGATAAAGGATTTAAAGAAGATGTAAGAATTTTTCTTAGGACTTATAGGTCTAAAAAAATTATGAAAATTTGTAAGAAATTAATTTTATATGAAATGAATTTCTAAAAATTTCAAAACTAGTAAGAGAGGTTTCTAGAATTTATCTCAAAATCAAGGTAATTTAAGAATATTAGTATAAGTGAAGTGCCTTAGAATCTATGTCAATTAGCTATTGGACATAAGGAAGGCCCAATAATAGCATCAAGATGAAGCCTAATTGGCCCAAGAGCAAGTCTTGGAGCTCAAGTTAATTTTGAATATTTTATGAAAAAAAGAGAAAATCTAAGAAAATGCAAAAGATAAGGAAGTTGCACATAGTGGGACCCACATACCATATGCAATGCGCCATATGGAAGGATATGCAAGGAAGAAGAGTTTCGTCACATATTGGATTATAATAAAATAATATAAGAATTAAGTTACTAATGATGAAAGATAATTAACCAATAAAGCAACCAATATGATTCAAGATTAAGGAGTTATAATAATTAGTTGAATGAGGGGTATTATTGTCCTAAGGTGCCAAAGTTTTTGCTATAAATACCCCCTCCATTTAGTGCAAAACTGTGGAGCCTAGAGTTCTTGGGGAACCTCTTACCATTTCAAAACTCAAACCTTTCCAAGACAATTTCAAGAGGAGGTTCAAGGCACTTTAATTCAAGGTAGTTAAAGCTTAAGGCATGTAATCCTTCCTAGTTTATTTGTATGAGTTTTGGAAGGATAAAACCTAAGTTTTAATGGAAGAAAAGTGAGATATTCTCTTGGTAATCCAAATCTTGATAGAAAATAAGAAAGAAGAAAAACAAGATAGAATCATGCAATTAGCACTTAGACAAGCTAGATTGAATGGTTGGTTATAGAATTAAAGTATGTTCTTCACTTTGCTCTTTCTTGAGGCCATTTGGCCAATACTATTCTAGGTAGTGGGATATGTAATTTCAATGATTTAAAGATTCCATTAAATTTAAAAGATGATTTTATGTAGGATTGGATAGGTTTAGAACCTTATATGCATTGGAATTGAACCTTATATGCATTGGAACTGAAAGTTATAATTTTTGTAAGTCTTCTATGTTACTGTTCACCCACATGAACAATGATTAGAATTTCAGGATTTTGATGCTTCCAATGGTTTTAAAATGAAAAATTGTGTGGGTAAAGTAAAGAAACAAATATTGGAAGCATTGGAAATAAAATTAGAATTTTTGAAACAAATGAGAGGCTTTTTGGTTCTATCAAGAATAGTGTGTAGTTGCTAGAATTTTGGAATTTTGAGTTTATAAATGGATTCAAAAGGCCAAATTTTGTGAGTTAAAGTCAAGATATCAGTTGATTTAAAGACCAAGCTAATTAAGAAAGGTTAAGGAAAGTTATTGAAGTAAATTAAATACAATGTTCAAGGAAGTTAGATTTTAATGAATGATAATGCAATGTTAGGTTTTGGTTGGTGTGCTCAAAGAAGGCAGCTGCATATCAAAGAGAAGTAGGAAACAAGAGGTAAAGAAAAAGGATAAGTAAAGCAAGGAGTATGAGGTAGTGAACTTATACATAAACTTGTACTTATTTCTTGAGTGTTGTTAAATGTTGTTGGCTTATCTTGATTATGTGAAGCATGTATGGTTGAAAATGCTTTGTTTCTTTTCATGCTATAGCCATATGTTGTAAAAATGAATCATGGAAGCTTGTATATATCATTATGCAAGCATGGTCATAATAAAGCAAGCATGTTAAACACTAAGCATATATTTTTAGTTATTGTTTGTGGTACCATTCGCTATTGAGATTTCCCAAGAAATATCACCCCCTCAATGTCGCCCTAAAACCAATAGGTCTTCTCAAGATGGAAGAGATAAAAATGCATGAATAGAAGTTAAGAATTATTTAGCATGATTGATATGTGATTGATGTATGTTATGTATATATGTGTAAAGTTGGTTACTAGAATTTGTCACTATTAACAGTAACTCGTGGTGAGGTAAATGACCTTTGAGCTATAATAAAAAATAGTAAATGATAGAATAAATGTTTGATATTTTACCAGTAAATAGTATACATACCAAGATTCGATTTGATATATATAATACCTCTTTTGTATGTCTACACATGGAGATATAATTTTTCAAATTTGGGACAAAAATGCTGGAATAAGGTGATTGACGTTGGATGAATAGTAAGATTTGAGCATTGAATGACGTTGATTTATTAAGGCGTGGTCAAAAAAATTATTTTCCTTGAAAGAGGATTAAGTTATTTTCATGTAGCAACTTAAATTAGTTTGTTTCAATTTTTCTAGATTTTATGATTTTTTGAAGTCAGGTCACCTATCTAGAACTTACACATTGAACAATACTCAATAGAATAAAATTCCAAATTGTGTAATTTGACTTCAATGACTTTAAAAGTGGTCCATATGCTACCGTTTAGTCCCTAAGACATACAAAAGTTGTCATATCCTTATTTTCAACCTCAATTATACTCATTTGAAAATCATTGGAACCAATTATATAACCTTTTGCTTTAGAAACATTCATTTTCAAAAGAATTACTTTCAAGTACTGTTTACTTTCACTGTTCATTTGATAATTTCAGAACATGTACCCAACTTTGAAAATTCATAATTAAATATAGAAAAATTGAAATAGGGTGGTTCTAGTTTCTAATGAAAGATTTTTCATTGAAATTTGAGGGAAAATATAAAACCGAGGTTTCATTGTCCCAATAAAATCAGTTTATTAGTGGAAAACACTGTTCATTTGGTAAAATCTGGAAGTTCTAGTTTCTTTGCCTTAACTTCAAAAATTCATTTCTCTTTCATTACTGGACAAAATGAACCATGTTAACTATATATTTAAATCTCTAAATGTCCTCTTTAAGATAACCAAATTTCATGAAAAATTTTGTTCATTTACTATAAAAAAATTCATGTCGGAAGGTCACTGCCTCCCATTGCTTACTTTCTCTTAGTTCCAGATTTTAACTTCAACTTAGAAAAATCATAAAACTTTGAATACTTAACCAATTGAGGCATTCTTGTTTTTTATTTAAATCTCTGTATCTTAGCTATTTTCATGCCAAATTTAAAGTTCAAAAACGTTGATTAAGGTGTCAGAAACATCATCACATCATCACAGCCTCAGAACATAATTATAGGAACATACATCATACATCTATCATATCCTTTCATAGTGTCATGTAACTCATGTAATTGGTTATACAAGTTCAACCTTCAATGTTTACCCTTTTTTCTTGTGAAGTTCTAGCACCTATAACATGGTTATGCATATGGAAGAAATGAGATTTCATGGAAATCCCAATAGCAAGTTACATAAACCATAATACCATGCATGATTAATTGGATGATTAACATGTTATCATGAGATGGGAGCTACTTCATAATGGTACCTAAGCAAACACTAACATGCATATTGTCATGACATACTTGCAAGGAGTTGCAATCATTCATATCTCATCATCAACATGATGGCATAATCTCAAGCTCAACCAAACACCATAATCAACAAGCAAGCAAACAATTAAGCAAACATGAAACTATAGTTAGGCATTCTTGCTACCTCTTAGCTATCCTTGTCAAGGTCTTCTTGAGGTGATTTTCTTCCTTGACAAATGTCAAAACCTAGCTATTACAAAGTAATATCAAGTTACAACTCAACTTGAACACAAAATTAAGACTAGGTTTTCACTAACTTCATTTCTTTCTCTATTTTATGTTTCTTACTTCCATATTTCCAAAATAAATTCTCATGGTTCATTTCCACATAATTTTTCATGTAGAATCCAAATATGAAACTAGAATTTCCAAACTCAAAACATATCACATTCTACAGTACCAAACTGAAGTGCACTCTCCTTTTTCCAAAAATTCACATTTTGATTTCAATGCTTCCAATACTTGTTCTCCTACTTTATCTCCACACAATTTTCCATTTTAAACTCATTGGAATCATCAAAATCATGAAATTCTAACATATGAATAGTGTCATGCACAGTACCAGACATGAACACAAAATCCTAATTCCAAACATACTTAAATTTTCAAGTTTATACCACTTGATTCTAGCTTATACCATAAGGGAAATATAGCACAAAATCCCCTTAAAACCATGAGCTAACTTACTAGAACAAAGCTCAAGATCAAGGGAGATGATTACCTTGGTTTTTGCTTCAAGTTGTGTACTTCTTTCTTGGTTGAATAGAAATTTTGCAAGCGTTTCCCTATGGTTGTCAAGGCATGCCAAGCCAAGCTGAATAGGGAGTATTTATAGATGAGCTTGAGTTGAAATGGATGGCCAAGATTGATTTGGTTACTTTTGATCTAATTGTCCATATTCATTCTTGCACAAACTTGCCCTAGAAGCCTCACCTTTTGACGCTATGCAAGACATCATTTAGGGGCATGTTTGGCTAAAAAAAGTAAAATATAATGATAGAAAAAATTCCAGTCTAGTCCAGTACCAATCTGAGCAGTTTTACAAAAATCAGACTGTTTTCTGTTCCTAATTTTCATAATATTCTAGGATATGTATTATGTCCTAAAAATCAATGTCTAGGTTCCTCATACATTGACATTGTTAGACTGAGTATTTATCTTCCATCCATCCCTTGGGAAATGACCAAAATATCCTTGGTGTCCTTTCTTGTACTGTATTACCCCTAAAGGCATAATTGTCATTTTACCCCTCTTTGTACAGCCTCATAGCATATACTAGCTCTAACTAATCATATTTATACCATATTACACTTTTTTGCCTTTCCACAATGACCAAAATGCCCTCCATCCATCACTGGTAGAATATGGGCATCTAAGGGCATTTTTATAATTTCACATTTTTCCTGTACAGCTCTGGACTTTGGCCCACCTAACTATCCAGTCACCATATTGGGCTCATGATGGTGCCATTTGGGCCTTGATATGGGCTCATTGCTTTTATGGCATAAATCCCAATGAATATCTTTGGACCATATTTATCGAGTATTTTATTTTACCGTAAAACCCCATAAAAATTCTACAATCATCCTTTTATGATTCTGTCAATTTTATAAATTCATATATTAACTATAGGAATTTACTATGAGGTTTCATCTGATTTTGAGGTCTAAAAAATACTGTAATAATTCCTTCTGACTTTAGGAATTTATATCAATTAATCAGGACCTCAAATCAAAATTCTGTGGCTCCTTAAACTGACCGAAATAGCTTTGTCTATCTACTAGTAAAATTTGGGTATAATATGATTCTTGGCATTTTTGAGCATTTTTCAGTTCAACTTTTCCATAACTACATTTAGGTCCCTGACTTTTTACTTATTTACATTTAGGTCCCTAAACTTTTAGAGATTACCACTTTTTTGCCCAACTTTTGTTTCTACTTTAACTTTTGGCCTTTAAACCTTTCTACTTTACGTTTAGGTCCCTATACTTTCCTTAGTCAATAATCTCTCTCTTTCCTTCCTCAATCTGATACAGTTTATTCCAAGAATCTCATGTCCATTTCATATAAACTGTACTGTTACATCAAGTAAGAAAATTAGGGATATGACAAAAGTAAGGTGTTACATTCCACAATTCCATCCATTTCTTTCTAAGTTCTTGAGGAGAGATATAGCAACTTGAGTTCCTGTACTTTAAAGTAGGACTTAAACAATTTTATGATTTTATCTTTTTTCCTTATGAAAGTGTATAATTTTCCAAGTTTAGATTTTGATATTTGTATATGTTAGATCTAGGGTCTTAGTTCAGATACCTCTGTGATCAAACTCTTATAATTTATTATTTCAATTTATGATTTGGCATTCTTTATTTAATATCTTTTGTTTTGTCACGTAATATAAAGTTTTCCATCGAATATCCATGTTAGAGGAACAAATTATTTATTATGTAATTCATCATATGCTTAGTGGATCTTAACTAATAATTCTTGATACAATTGTATGTTAGATTTAGGTATAATTATGGATTGTTTGATTATGACATGATGGTTGTCTAGGTTTCTGCATGATAGGACTTAGCATATACAATTGTTATAACTCCAATATAATATTAAATGATGATAGCTACACATCAATTCTTGGGAGCGCTTATCTTGTTGGTGATATCCTTCTACATTATTGATTTTATTTTATTTTATTTTTGTTATTATCCACTTTTATTTTCTAAAAATTATTAATCAGGTTATCTTTTCTACTAAATCTAATCTAAAGTTAAGCCCCGTATTGACTCAACGTAAAGAATAGAATACAACCTAGGTTGATCTATATAATACATATTAATTTAGTAAATAATTTGATCGCTAATGACAAGCGACACATTTTCACACTTTTGGCGAGTTGTGAGATGAAGCTCTACCAAATTCTTTACACATATCAAATCTAAATCCAAATCTATAGAGTACTCTATATTTTAAGGTAAGAATTTAAATCTAGCTCTAAATTTTTTCTAAGTTATTTTTTATTTAATTTATTTATAGTTTGAAATTATTATTTGATATTATTTTACTCATTTATTTATTGTGCTTTTTAAAGTATTATTATTTAAAATTATTTTATTAATTTATTTAATATGTTTTAAAATTATTATTATTTAAAACTATTTTGTTCATTTATTTATTGTGGTTTTGAAATTATTATTTGATATCATTTTGTTCATTTATTTATTGTGTTTTTAAAATTATTATTGTTTAATATTATTTTATTTATTCATTTATTATAGCAGGATAAGTCAACAACTAGGAAAGGAGTTGATTGTTCCTGACATACCTACTATACCCAACAAGGATCCTTTTTTTGCGATTGATGCTTCTAGGGATTGTACGAGTCATAGGCTATATATTAGCATCAACGACTATGATCTCAATGAGGAGGGGATCATATATTCATGGTAGATCTTGTAGCTCCTTATTATGATCAGCAAGTCTAAGAGGAGGAGGAGGAGGATCAGAGGTATGAACAAACCTAGGAGGATGAGTATTAGCGAGCATAAGCTACGTCCTGCTTGATGGCGCTAGGGCGACTTCATTATGGAATTAGAGGAAATTATTTTATTTATACAAAAGATTGTTCATATTTAATTCATATGAAATTAAATTTTAAATTACATGTTGCATACTCCTAGGGCCACATGTTTGACATGACATTTACTATTAAAGAGCTGTCTATGATGCCAACGAATGTATGCTACTGGGGCTAAGCGATTTGGGCTAAATGACTATGGACAG
The DNA here is from genome assembly GCA_037074615.1 of Leucaena leucocephala. NCBI lineage: Eukaryota > Viridiplantae > Streptophyta > Magnoliopsida > Fabales > Fabaceae > Leucaena > Leucaena leucocephala. The sequence continues at coordinate 7,873,017 of CM073527.1, forward strand.
GGGCTAGTTGTACAACAAATACGTGTGCCTAGTCTATAGGTATTGGATCGTACCACTGATTCATGAAAACGACTAGAAGAAGGTTGAAACTCAAGCAAAAGATACAAACTAGGAGATGATTAAGGTAAGATATATTTTATATTTAAAGTAATTAATTATTTGATTAATTAAACATATGGATTAATTAATTATCTAATTAATCTATATAAATAAATGATTAAGCAAATCATACTATTGTTTAGTAGAAACCTTATGAGTAATTAGAGGAAAGGCCAATTTTTGAGCAAAGGTGGTTTCTAGTAGCTTTTTTTAAGCATGATTCAAGGCATATGATGCTAAATTCTTTTTTGTAGAAGAAGTGCTTGTTGGAGGTTGCTGGATTAAAGATCCAGACGTAGTGATGATTCCAATTTAGTTTAGGGTTTTTAGACCAAAGGTTCAGATGGAGATGACTCCATTTGAGACTTCTAGGATCCTTGTTGGATCCCATATTGTTACATCACTGCTTGGATGATAGCCTTAAGCTCAGTCTAGAGACTAATTTTTGTGGACTTTGGGCATCTTAAAAAATACCCTTTTGATTTTTGTTTGGATCTTTCTTCTTTCTAGGAATGGTTTCTCTCAAATCTATACCCTGTAGAAATTCTCGGGTAAGAAAGTCTGGAAGAGAGTCTGAAGTTCCTTTGATAAATTTAATTTCAAAATCAAATATATTTAAAATGGTTTGCCATCAGGAAAAAGCCTGTTTGGATGCAATATTTTTAACATCTTTTTGTTAAACATCTTTTGCATACTGGTAATCAATACGAAGTAAAAATCTTTGGTTTAATAAATCAGAATGAAATTTGGAAATGCATAGAACAATTGCCAAAATTTCTTTCTTAATGGTGAAATAGTTCTATTGGGTCTATTCCAATGCTTAGACTAAAAGAAATGATTTTTTTCTTTGCCGTCAATGCGTTGTTGGAAAATGCCACCTTAACCGATGTTTGAGGCAATTGTTTCTACTAGTTTGAAAGCAGAAGGATCCGAAATGCTAAGGCAGGGAAACTCCTTGTCTAGAGATTTAATTTGCCTGACTATGTTTGAGTGAAGATTAATCCATGGAGATGGATTAGTCCTTAGACGTTGATGAAGCGGTTTGATAAAGTTGCTAAGATGAGAAATAAAATCTGCAATATAGTATAAACATCACAAAATTCATTGAGGTTGTGCTTTATCAATGATTTGATTAAGAAATTTCTCTATAAATTGGATTGCTCTTTTAATTTTTGCAAATTATGTTTTATCCCTACGTGCAGTGCTTAAAGCTCCTCTGACTCCCCCTTTTAACCCGTAAGGTAACACTCTAGATTCTCACACTATTGAGCAACTCAAAAATGGATTTGAGAAATCAGATTTAAAGATCAAGATCTATTAAAGTTTAGTTTTAAAAATATTTTCATAAATCAGTGTCATTTATCAAAGATGTTCCTTATTGAAAAGTACTTCTATAAATCTCAAATGAATTCCTTTGAAACATTCCTTAGATTTATCGAATAAGATTTTGATAATCAGTCTTATCGGAAAAGACGTCTATAAATCTTCAATAAATCTCATTTGAACATATCTTGGATCTATCATATAGTTTATCAAAGACTTCTCTTATCGAAAAGATCTTTCGATAAATTACTGCTAAATTACATTGAAACAATTTAAAATTTTTTTGAGCAATTCTTTGATAATTAACCTTATCAAAAGGACTTTGATAAATGTTCAATGAATTTCATTTAAACAATTATAGATTTATCGAATAGTTCTTTGATAAACATACTTATCGAAGAGCACTTTGAAAACTATTCTTTAAAAAAATATATGATTTTAGACTTATCGATATATCTTATAAATAGAAATAAAGATAATGAGTAGACAAGGGTATAAAGAAGAGGGACTAAAGTGAAAATCTTAAAAGTTCCATGGTGCAAAATAGTAGACATAAGCTTTAGGTCATTAAGTGTAATTATGTAAAGTTGAGGGCTTGAAGTGCAATTTTTAAGAGTGCAATTTTTAAAAGTTGAGGGCTTTAGACCAAGAAATTGTCATGTGATTAAATGGATTTTATGAATTTTTAAAAGATAAGAATTCAAGAAAATCAAGAGATAAGGCTAGGTGGCATGTGAGGTGTCCTTGGTGGGACTTACACTATGTGCAAGAATGCTACTTGGAAGTTACACAAGAAAGGAAGAGTTTTGGCATATGTGGAATTATATTAAAATAATGTAAGAATTAAGTTAATGTTGATTAAAGATAATTAATCAAGGAAAGCAACCAATGTGAGGAGAGATTAAGGGATTGTAGTAATTAGGAACTTGAGGGGTAAAATGGTCCCTTGAGCCTTGAAAATTTGCTATAAATACCTCCTTGTCTTCACAATTTCGTGCGCCTAGAGGACCCTTGGAGAAACTATGCCAAAATGAAGAAAGAACTCAAAATAAGATCAAGGAGAAGCCACCCAAGTAAGTACCTAGGGTAAGCAATCCTTTAGAGTTTATTTATATGTGTTTTAGAAGGATAAAACCTATATTTTAATGGTTAGAATTGAATTTTTCTTGCACTATGCTTGCTGTCCAAAATTGAATAACATTGAAGGAAGAAGAACTTGAAGTTAGAATCATGTAATTAGCACTTATATAAGATAGATTTAGTGATATTGAATTAAGTTGTGGTCTTAACTTTGCTATTGATAAGGACCATTATGCCACCTACTGTATAGAAACAAGAAGAATGAATTTCAATGACTAATACTTCTATTAAATTTAGATGAAGATTTTGTGTAGGATTAGATAGGTTTAGAACCTTAGAAATATTGGAATTGAAAGTTATAATTTTTAACTCTTCTTTATTACTGTTCATATGCATGAACAATATTGGAATTTCATGATTTTGATGCTTCCAATAGTTTTAAAATGAAAAATTGTGTGGGGTAAAGTAAATAAATAAGTATTGGAAGGATTGGAATCAAAACGAGAATTTTTAAAAGAAAAAGGAAAGTTATACAATTCTGTCAGAACAATATGTAGCTGCTAGAATTTGGGAATTCTGAGTTCATAAATGTATTAATAAGGTCAAATTATGTAGGAAAAAGTTAAGAAATCAATTGATTCAAAGACCAAACTAATTAATAAAAATTAAGGAAAGTTATTTAACTAAAACAAAGTCAATGTTCAAAGAAGTTAGATTATAATGAATGAATGGTAATGCTATGTTAGGATTTGATTGGTGTACTCAAAGAGGGCAGCCACACATCAAAGAGAAATAAGAAGCAATAGGTAAAGAGGAAGGATAAGGAAAGCAAGGAGTAAGAGGTAGTGAATTATCTGAAACTTGTATTGGATGTTATACTTAGTTGTGCTATGGCTTTATTGAATTGTGTAGCAAAGGTGTATATGGTTGAACCTCTATTTCTATGATTACTTTAGCCAATTGTATTTCATATGTTACATGAAAGCATGAACATTACATAATGTTAACACTTTCATAAGCAAGCACAAGCATTTACTTTAAAGTATACATTGTTTAGTTCCGTTCGATACTGAGATTTTCCCAAAAATATCACCCACTCCATATCCCAAACATAGCAGGTATTTCACATGAAGAAGAAGAGGAAGATGCATGAATAAGAGATAGGGAATAGTTGCATACTTGATATGTATATGTATGTGAAGTTAATTATTGAAAGTTGTCACTATGAATAGTAACTTGTGAAGAGACAGTGACGTTTGAGATGTAATTAAAAATATTAAACATTGGAATAAATATCTAAATATTTATAAACATTTTGTTAACATTTAAAGCTTCATTTTGACACTAAGAATTCCTTATTTATATGTCTATACAAAGAATGAAATTTTGAAAGTTGGAGACTAGAAACTATTTTTCTAAATTTTTGACTAAATAAACAATAATATTTGATGATTAAACTATACTTATTGACTAAGTATTTGGTCTGAGAGTTATTTTTTCATTAAACTACATGATCTTAGCTTCAAGTATCCTTTTGAACCACTTTAGCTTAATTTTTTTAGAATTAATTATGATTTTTTCAAATTTTGCGCTTAATCTAGAATTACCATATGAATAGTACCCCATAAATCTTGAAATTCAGATTTTGTAATTGAATTTAAGTAGTTCTAAATGATACTAAATGGTCCCTAAGATGTACAAAAGTAAGGTGTTACACAAGTCATAAGCTCAGTTAAAAAAATTCACATATTGTCAATAAGATCAACAGAAAGATCTGATCGAAGATAACTTTGATAAGTGGTTCGATCAAATATATTGTCAATAAGAATAAGAGTAAGATTAATCTTTCTCAATCATAGATGATTCAAACAAATTAATAACATTGTAAGAAATGAATCATCATCAAAATTATTTAGCAGAGAATCAAAGTTGTAATGATTAGAAAACAACTTACCATTTCTTTCTCAAAGATTGATCTTATTTGTAAACCACATTTTCTCATATCAATTTGAGAAGAAGATAATTTAATTAGATCACTATCAAAATTATTTTCAAAAAGGAGAAGCTCTAGTGATCTTAATAATATTTGAAAACAATCGATGATCAATCTTTAAATCTTTAAAGCTTTCATTATTTGATCATGAGTTTTTATAAATTGTTTTGGTAAGAAACAATATAACCACTTATCAAAATCAAGAAGAAAAACACGTTAGTTGAGTCACTGTAAAAAAAATATAAAATCAAAATTCTAGTAACAGATTGAAGAAAAATAAAACTTTTAGTTCTTCTTAGACTTGAAATCGTAAATTATAAATAATTTTGAGAAAAGACAAACAAGATAATATCTTATCAAAAGCAAGTAGCAAATTATATTGAAAATCATTTATCAGTGCTTTTGATAGAATAGAAATGTTCTCTTATTTATCAAAGAGTTATTCGATAAATTCTCTTATCGAATAGTCTTTTGATAAATGAGTCGTTTAAATCAGAAACTCTTATTTTCAAAAACATAACTCATTGATCGAAGTCTTTATCAATAACTAAATTGTTTGATCAATACTTTTGGTAATTTTTTTTATAAAATTCTTTTTCAAACTCAATCTGTTCATTCTTATCGAAGGCTTCTTCAATAAATCATCTTACGAATAAGTGTTTGAACAATTCCAGTTATAAGCAATGGCACATACATTTTGTAAAACTGTAATGATTTATCAAAGTCTTTATTGATAAGAACCCTTATTGAATAAGTCCTTGATAAATGTCTTTTAGAAATCAGTTTTTTATTTAAAAATTCTTTCTCATTTATCGAAGAACTTATCGAATAAGTATGTTATCGATAAGTTTATCGATAAATAATTTTTATTAGTTGAGTTCTTTTTTGAAATATTCTCTCAATTAATTGTCATCATCAAAACATTAGAGTTGAATAGCTTAAATGTATCATGTATAGTATGTCTTCAATACACTAGGCATAATATTTTCTAGGACACTTTGCTAGTAGTAGCAGAAGCCGGCCTTTGTAGACCTGTTTACTTTAATTGCTACCCTAACAGAATGGTAAAATTAAAAGATGAACATGTCGTTAAGTGTCTCAAACTTAAAATCAAACTAAATGGTTTAAACATGAAACCAAGATCTATACCTGCTACCATGATACACACGATACAATATAAGGTATTAAACACTTCAACTTCTTTTATTCAAATTCCTCTTGATATCAAACTATAGTTTCCTTAACTAATTTTACAAAAAAATATTAACAATTCCTAAAAATGTCATGTGGGAAGATGTTGAATTACTAGAAGAGTAGGTCATAGAAAAAGCTACATAGCCATTACCAAGACCTGCTTCCCAAATAACTAAAATCATTCAAACCATGGATGGAGTTGTAACACAATCCTTCGAAACACCTGAATGATCCTATTCCCAAACAACTAGGTCTGAATCTTCAATATATGTGGATTATAGATCTATTAAAACTTAATCTTCAAGATTCTCTTGTTCCTTAATTTCTAGACCGCCACCTGTCATCTACATGCTGACAAATGAAACAACAATAGTAGTTACAAAACCACAAAAGCTACTAATGTTTCTATTCAAGGGATTCATAATTCTTCAAATATTCCCTAAGTAGCATATCAAAAGGATGAAGACTTAAAATCAATTGAGTCTCCAATGCCATATCCTTATTTTCTCCCTCAGTTATACTTAACTAGAAGTAACTTGAATCAATTAAAAACTTCTTTGCTTTAGAAACATGAATTTTCAAAAAAATGCTTCTTGGGGGTACTATTCACTGGTACTGTTCATTTAGTAATTCATAATACATACCTAACTTTAAAAATTTATAATTAAATCAATAAAATTGAAATGGAGTAGTTCCAATTTCTAATGAAATATATTTTACTTAAATTTGATGTACAAATATAAAAATGAGGTTTAATTGTCCAAATGAATTCAGTTTATTCGTTAAAAAATATTGTTCATTTGGTAAATCTAGAAGTCTCAGTTTCTTTGCCTTATTTTCAAAAATTCATTTCTCCTTACTTACTTATCCAAATGAAATGTATTACCTATGGATTTAAAGCTCAAGACGTTCTCTTTAAGCTCATAATTTTTTCTAGAAAAATTCATTCATTTCCTAAGTGAAATTAGCACTTGAATCTTTCTGCCTCTAGATGCTTATTTTATCCTATTCAGATTTTATCTTCAAATTTGAAAAATCATAATAAATCAAAAACCTAACCAACTGAAGCATTCCTGATATCCATTTAAAGATTTGTATCTTACCTACGTTCATACCAAATTTTACATCCAAACCCATTAATTAAGTCATTGTAATTACTATAACAAGGTTATACCTCATAATACAAACACACTATAATGTACTATGCATCCCATCATATCATCCCATAGTGTCTAGTAGTTAACATAACTTATTATACAAGTTCAAACATCCCTATTTACCCTTTTTTCTTGGGAGGTTCCAGCACCTATAACATGGTTATGCATATAGAAAGAATGAGATTTCATGGAAATCTCAATAGCAAGTCATACAAACTATAATATCATGCATGATTGATTAAATGCCTAACATGTTATCATGAGATGGGAGCTACTTCATAATCATACATAAGCAAACTCTAACATGAATATTGTCATGACATTAGTTGCCAGGAGTTGCAATCATTCATACTTCATAATCATCATTATAGTATCATTTTAAGATCAACCAAACATCATACCTAACAAGCAAGCATACAATCAAACAAACATGAAATTATAGTTAGGTATTCAAACTTCAATTTACAACTCAACTTCACAACCATTATAAGACTAGGTTCTTCTGACTTCCATTCTTTTTCCATTTTATGTCTTATACTTCCATCTTTCTAAAATAAATTTTCATGGTTCATTTCCATACAAATTTTCATGTAGAATTCAAATATGGAATCATAATTTCCAAAATCAAAGTACTTTCTTGGCTACTGTACAAAACCGAAATTCCTCCTCTTGTTTCTAAAACTTTTAATTTTGAATCCAATACTTCCACTACTTTTTTCTCTACCTTATCCCACACAATTCTCCATTTTAAACCCATTGGAAGCATCAAAATCATGAAATTCTAACATATAAATAGTGATTTGTACAGTGTCAGCCAAGAACACAAAACCCTAACTACATGTATAATTGAATTTCAAAGCCAATACCACTTGATTCTAGCTTGTTTAAGCTTGTATAAACTATCCATAATATAAAACTCATATTTCCATCACATATGAACAGCATGTCCAGAAGCAACATCAAGGGATAAATGCCATAAAAACCTCTTAAAACCAAGAGCAAACTTGCTAGAACAAAGTCCAAAATTAAAGGAACTAGTTACCTTTCTTGTTGCTCCAAGGTGTATGCTTCTTTCTTGCTTCAAAGTAAATTTTGGCTAAGGTTCCCTAAGGTTTCTAAGCTTCCAAATCAGGTCTAAAAGTGGGGGTATATATAGAAAAAGTTGGGTGAAAATGGAAGGCCAAGATTAGTTTGGTTACTATTTGATCTAATGGTCCATAATCCACCTTCTATCAAACTTGCCCTAGAAGACTCATTAATGACATCATCCATAAGATCATTTAGGTCTATGTTTGGCTCAAGAAAAGTAGAAATACTAATAGAAAAAATTTTAGTCCAGTCTGGTACTAATCTAGGCAGTTTCAAAAAAACTAGATTGTTTTATGTTCTCAATTTTTATAATATTCTAGAATATGTATTCTATTATAAAAACCAATTTTTAGGTTTTTCCTACCATTGACATTGTTAGACTGAGTATTTATCTACCAATCATCCCTTGAAAAATACCAAAATACCCTTTGTGCACTTTCTTGTACTATATTAACTCTAGGACATAATTGTCATTTCAGACCTCTTTACTTCTTATTAGGGCATATATTGATTCTAATTAATTACCCCTGTATTTGACTCAACATTTTTTACCTATCCAAAATGACCAAAATGCCCTTCATCTATCTCTTGTTCATTATTACAACACAGGGGCATTTTCATAATTTCTCACTTTTTTGGGTTCCTCTGGACATTGACCTATTAGATTGTTTAAATATCTTATTGGGTCTTTTAGACACCATTTTGGGCCTCTATATCGGTCTAATACCTTTATGGCTTAATTCCCAAGAAACCTCACCTGAAGGTATCTATTAGGTATATAATTCTACTTTAAATTATATTAAAAATTATACATAACTCCTTTTTGAGCTTTATCAGTTTTATAATTTTCTATATTAATTATGGGAATTTACTGCCCAATTTTATCTGATTAAGAAATCTAGAAGGTCTTGTAATAATCTCCAGACTTTAAAAATTAATATCAATTATCTGGAGCCTTAAATCAAAATTCTGTAAAATATGTATGGCCTAATTTTAATTCTCTATTCACTGGTAAAATTTGGGACTATAAGATTTCTGGGTAGTTCTATGCCTTTTCTGGCATAACTTCCTAATAATTATGATTTTGCCCCTTGAACTTTTACTTAATTATATTTAGTCCTCAAACTTTTTGAAATTACACTTATTGTCCCATTTTTTTCTCTACTTATTTTGGCCCATATACTTTACTAAATTTCCCTTAGGTCCATGAACTTTATATCATTTTCAATTTAATCCCTTTCCTTCCTTGAATTGTAACATTTTTATTAGAGAATCTCATGTATATTATGTACAAATTGTACATACATATCAGATAAGAAAATTGGGGATATGATATCTAACCTATTCATCTCTTGGTGAAATAAGTGTTTTAGAAATTACTTTTCAAATTGACAAAACAACTTTACAAAACTAGTTTTATTCTGAAGAAAATACTTTAGAAAGAGTGATTTTTGCAAAACTTCAAAGCATCTTATATAAAAAACAAATTCAAGAAAAGTTCTATAGATTCCTTGAAAAACTATTAAATAAATATTTCAATTTTGTATTGGTTCCAAGCATACATTGCAGATAAAAAATTGGATTATCCATTTTTTCAAACCATTGATGTCATAAACATTGGAAAACCTCTAACGGTGAAAATATTTCTTCTGAGTTCTTCTTGCAAAAATAATACATATATGTCACATCCCAAATATTCCCTATTTGTATAAGACTAATAGAGAAAAGAGGTTAGGAAGGGAATGTGATGATAAGTGGTTAAAGAAGTTTTAAATTGAAGAAAGAAAGGAAAATATAAAGTTATAAAGCCAATGGATGTAAATGTCATTTGGGTTTCAAATTTCAAGTACTAAACTGGAGTTTCAAATATTGTAGAAACAGACTAAAGTAGAATTTGGAAAATACAAGGACTATAGTGTATTTTGTCAAATTTAAGGATTATAGTGTAATTGCCAAATTCAGGGGCAAAATTATAATTATGATATAGTTGAGCTAGAAGAGGCCTGAAATTGCCAGGAAGTATTTTAGTCCAAATTTTACTAGTAGTTAGATGACAGTATTTGGGAGATGTGTTTTTTTTAGAATTATGATTTGATATCCAAAAAAATTGATATTAATTTCTGAAGTCTATAAGTTATTCTAAGATCTTCTAGATCTTAGAATTAGATAAAATTTTACAGAAAATTCTCATATTTATTATAAGAATTTATGAAACTAACAGAACTAAAAAATAAGTCATGTCTAATTTATTAAGGAATTTAAGGTAAAATGGGACACTGATAAGGGATTTATAGAAACATAGATGTTTTACCATATCTTTTGGGTCTAAAAATTTATAAAATTTTGTAATAAATTCATTTAATAGTAGAATGAATTTCTAAAAATATCATGACCCTATATAATTTATCACAAATTTTGAGGACGATTAAGATGTTCGATGAAGTTTACTTGGGTTATTTATAGAAAATTAGGTCAATTAATATTTTGGACCCAAATGGGGCCCAAAATGGCATGAACCTAGAGGCTCAAAGTGTTAAAAATTTGTCATGTAGTCAAATAAATTGTTAATACTATTTTTATATAAAAAAGAAAAAGAAAGGTAGAAACTTCAAGACATGTAAGGTGGCTAGTGAGGTATCCTTGTAGGACTCGCTTTGCACCACATTTCATGCCATACAAGGGGAAGAATTCTCACATGTGTTTTATAATATTAAAATAATGTAATAATTAAGTTAATGATGATTAATTTTAATATATTTAAAAACTAACCAATAAGGAGTAAGATTAGGCCATTGTAATAATTAGTCCAAGGAGGGGTAGATGCCAAGGTGCCAATACCGTGGCCCTAGAGAACACAAGGGGAACCTCTTGCCAATTGAAAACTCAACCTAATTCAAGAGACATTCAAGGTACCTAGAGATCAAGCAAGCTAGGAATCAAGGTAAATAATTTATCCTAGATTATTTTACCTCAATTTGAGAGCTTGAAACTAGGGATTTAATGGTTGGATTTTGGATTAATCTTCAAAGAAGCATGCTGGCTAAAACCCTAGGTAAAAGAGGGAAGAAGAAAATCAAGTTAGAATCATGAAACACTAACCTAGATAAGCTTAGATTGTTGGTTATTACTTGAATTAATTGTGTAATCCTTAAAATCCTATTTTTGTGCAAACTTTTGGCCTAGTATAGAACTGAACAAGGGATATGAGTTTTGATGATTTTGATAATTCCATTGAGTTTAAAAGGCAAAATTGTGTAGTGTTGAACTAAGAAACAAGAGTTGGAAGCATTAAAATTAAAAGTAAAATTTTTGAAAAATTGCTATGTACTATTTTGGTTCTCTTCAGTCTAGTACACCAAGGAGAATTTAGAATTTGTTAATTATGACTTCATATTTGGATTTCTTGAGAAAAATTGTGTGGGATATAGTCAAAGCATAAATTAATTTAAAGGATAAGACATGTTAGGGGTTTATCGGTTTCTGAAGAATAAAGCTAAGTCATTGAGCTATTTATAAACTAGATTAAGATGGATTATGAAACACCTTACTTTTCTTATGTCTTTTGGATTAAACGATAGCCTCTAGAACCACTTTTAGGGTTATTGAAATAAAATTACACAATATATAATTTTACTTTATCGAGTACTATTCACTATGTAAATTTTATACAAGTGACCTGGCTTCAAAAAATAATAATTAAATTTAGAAAAATCGAAATTAAGTAGTTGAAGTTGCTACATGAAGCTAACTTATTCTTATTTCAGGAAAAACAAACTCATTGACCATGCCCTAACCAAGTCAACATTAGTTATTGCTCAAAGTTTACTGTTCATCCAACGTCCTTCCTCTTATTCGAGCATTTTGGTTCCAACTTTGAAAACATATCTCCATGTGTAGACATCCAAATGAGGTGTTATATATATCAAATCAAAGCTTATTATGCCTACTATTTACTGATAAAATATTATACATTTATTCCAATGTTTACTATTTCTAATTACAACTTAATTGCTACTACCACCTCACAAGTTACTGTTCACAGTGACAATTTCATCATCTAACTTTACATGCACATATACACATACATCATGCAACTAATTCCTATCTCTTATTAATTCCTCTTCATCTTCCTCCTCATGTGAAATCCCTGCTGCGGTGGTGACATGGAGTAGGTGAGATTTCAGAGGAAATCTTAGTAGTAAACGGAAACCTTACAATGTATGCAATTACATGCTTTATATTACTATGTATACACTTAATGATCTTGCTCGCATAATGATAACTTACATGCTTCCATATCTCTTAATTATAATATATGTCCATAGCATAAAAGGAAATAGCATATATGCTTCACATCATCAAAGTAAGTAGATATCATAAAAAGCATCCAAGCAATATAAGCATACAAGTAGGTAAGTTCACTACCTGTTGGGTAGCTTTTCCTTAGTCCCCAGCCTTTACTTAGAGGTTCCTTCTTTACATAGGTTAGATCCTCTACATAGCATAATAATATTTTCATATTATCCTATATGGTATAGCTCTACTTAACTCAAGCTTAACTTGAGGTAATACCCTTAATCTGATAATCCCCTAATTTTCATTCTATCTACGGCTAACCTTATCAAGAGAGAGATATTTCTCTATTCTAACTATTAAATTCATAAGAACAATCCTATAATTTATTGGATTATAGACTAGGATAAATTACTTTCCTTATTCCTAAGTTTGCTGAGTCCCTAAGCTCCTTAGATTCCTCCTAGCTCAGTGAGACATCCGTTTTTCTTCTTTTCTTTCTCTTTCTTTTTCTCTTCTCTTTCTCTCTCTCTTGCTTGCTCTTGCTATGGATAGAATAGAATAGAGGGGTGAGGAGTATTTATGGGTGAAGTGAAGTGAAATAAAATGGACGGTCTAGATCGAATTGCTATGAACGACTTAGATCGCTTGCTTTCTTAATAAGCTTTGCCTGCATCATCATGATGACATCATCAAGGGACACCTTGCATACTAGGTGGAACTATGGTGGGGCCCTTGGAACACCTCAACTACTGACTCAGTGCTTCAAGAGAATTCCAAAATCTTATCTCGTAATAAACGGCTAAGATTGTGCCACTTGTCCTTACCTTTTTCTTGAGTTTTCTTCTTCCCTTAGATTAGTGCCATGTGGAATCTTGGTGGGTCCCATGATGATACCTTTCATGCCACCTCATGGCTTTTGGATAAGTTTAAAGTTTTATCTTATCAATTCCCCAGTTATAACTTCAACAGGGTAGTTATACTTTAGTAAAAATCACTAAAATATTATTTAATGCTACTTGGATCCACATAACTCTTGGCTACATTTTTGTACTTCTTGGAATGCTATCTTGGGTCACTGATCAAGCTCAAAAACTCCGATGGCTCAATTCCTAAGAAACTTACCTTGTCAAATTACCAAAATGCCCTTAGTTTCTCTTTATTTACTTTAATGATTATAAGGGCATTATTGTCTTTTCATATTTCAACATAATATTTCCTGACCCTGGTCAACTATTCTTGTAGCACTCTTTGACTTTTTGACCTGGGTAAAATGACTAAAATTCCCTTTGCTCATTTCTTAATTATTTTTATAATATAAGGGCATTTTTGTCATTTTGCACATTTTCTGAATATTTTTGGACACTATACCCTTTAAATGATGAACTGATATCATGGGCCTGGGCCTCACTTATCATCATCATGGGCCTCTTGTGATGTCATCTGGGCTCATTCAGTCATAGCTTGCTTACTGTTAAAGTTTCATAATTGTTTATCGGGTGTCCACAAACTTCGGTCAAAATTCACTAAAACGTGAATAACTTTTCCTATATCACTCTTTTTAGAATTCCATCAGTTCCCTAACCTCTGGCTTCACATGATGCACCTTTCAATAACTTTTCATTTATATCTGAGGTCTAAAAGGTATGATACAAAATTTGGATAACTTTTAAACTATTAGATAAATATCATATGAAACTCCAATAAAATTTATGTATTAGGCTAGATTAACTAGCATAATTTTCTCTATCTACTGATAAAATTTGGGACTGAAACGCTTTTGGGCAGTTCTAAGTCTTTTGTGGCTCTACTTTATATAATTACCATTTTGCCCCTGAACTTTTAAAATTTACACTTTATAGTCCCTCAACTTTTTATAAGTACACTTAATGGCCCATAACTTGTACTACTTTCATTTTTGGCCTCGGGACTTTTTTAATTTATATTTAAGTCATTGAACTTTCATTAATTGCAATTTAGTCCCTAAACTTTTCTAAGTTACAATTTAGCCCATTTTCTCTTTCTTTGGCTTAAAACTTATCTTAATCAGTATATTTTCTTCTTATTACCATCCCAATCCCTTTATAACATCTTTCCTCTATCAATCTTATACAGATAGGGAAAATTTGGATGTTATATTTCTACCCCTTAAAATAAATTTTGTCCTAGAAATTTAATTCATACCTTAGTTAAGTAATCTCGGATATGTCTCCTTTGTATATCCATTTCTACTTTATGACTATGAATCGGTGTATCTATCTCTTATCTTCCATCTTGGCATCTCGTGGTATACTTTCAACACTTGCAGAGCTTAATATCTTTCTCGTGCTGTTATGCTCCTTTTGTCATTAGTCAACTCAATTAGAGTTGATTTTTACTTCTTTCTGTTCTAATCTATCATTTATCTATCTACTCATACTTATGAACAATTCACTATACTAAACTTGTGTGTGTCCATTTCTTTCATATATAATCTTCTAGAAATTTGATGTAATTATGGGGTCTCTATCATACATCATATTTCTCCTTACGTATCTCTTTATTACACATATTTTCTTATGTATTGCGTATTTCTTATTACACATTATAAATCTTCCATTACACTTTTCTTTCTGTATCATAGAATACTCTTTGATTTATAGCTTCTGAGGAGGATCTTGCTTTTAAGTATTTCTAACCTCCTACTAACATAAAACTATAACTTGAATATTTTCTTTCAGATCTTCTCTACTTAGATCTGACATAAGAGTTCTAGTCCCTTACCTTTTCTAACTCTTTCTAACTTTTCTTAACTTTTCTGTCTGTCTATCTTTCTCTTTCCTTTCCACAGTTCTTCTTATTGGAAATGGTATAAGGAAATACTTGTCATTTAACTATCTCTTGCTTTCTTTATAGTTCCATTATGTAGAACTAGTACAAGGGATATTGAAGTCCCTAATTTTCTCTCTACTAAGCACTTATACTATTCTTTATTTATGCTCTTCTATGCTTATGCTATTCTTTCTTTTATTATGCTAGCTAGAAATGTTCTTTCTCATTTTTTTCTATAGCATCTTTCTAATTTGTGAGTCAACACTATATTTTCTAGTGGGTTACCCATCTCTAGGTTACTCTGTCCTGAGCACATTTCAATTAAGTGTGCTGTTAGGTTAAGGCTAAATTACTATTCATATGGCTTTGAACCCAAGCATACTTTTTCTCATAGAACTGTGTTCTACCTTTACTTTGCCTTTGTCACATCTTACTTTTTCCCTATACGTAAAATACTGGTAGTGGAAAGAGGTTTGGAAAGGATTATGATGATTAATAGAAAGGAAAAATAATGATTAGACAAAGGTATAAAGTGAGGGACTAAAATGAAAATTTTATATGTTCCTTGGTGTAAAAAGGAAATTAGAAATGAACTTTGAGCCATTAAGTGTAATTATGAAAAGTTGAGGGCCAAAAGTGTAATTTTCAAAAGTTTAAGGGAAAAATGGTAATTAATGAAAGTTGAGCCAGAAAAGGCCCAAAAATGCCAAGAATCATATTAGTCCCAAATTTTCCTAGTAAATAGAGAAAATTATTCTGATCAGTGTGATACAACACATAATTTTAATATGAGGTCCCGAAAAATTTATATTAATATCTAAAAAAAGGCAAATTAATACATTCTCTTCTAATGTTCCTGACTTTAATGAGCTTAGGTCACTTGAAACTCATTCATATCTATCTATCATAAGCACAGTAAATAGGGAACATATTCACATAGATGTTCAACCAACTATCATTTCATTATATCACATCAAAACTCGTATTTCATATTACCATAACATTTGTACATACATTACATACATGTCCACTACATATTAGGGTACATCATAACTATCATACATCTATGTAATTACTTTACACTATTTACATTACCCCTAATCTCTTTTACTTTCTTTTATAAGGAGTAATGAACTATAAATACTTCTGCATACAGAAATGTACCCCTGTATATCAGTTGGCAGATCATTTACCAAAAACTCCCTTAACTCTACGTGCCATGTAGGGGTATATGGTAGTATCTGACTTACTACCATCTCATGCCAATCTTCTATAGTGTAAACCTGATTTAGGTCAATACCCTCTATTGTATATCTGTCTATCATCCCTACTTTGAAAAATTCATTCTCTTGGTACAAACATCAAAATAATGTGTTATTAGTGTCAGAACAAAGCTTGACATGTTAACTAAATGTCTGTAAAATTTCATATATTTATCTCATCATTTACTATTTTTCATTACATCCTAAGCATTGTGGCTCAAACATGACATATAACATCATTACTTGCAATAATTTATACATTCATCATATAACATTTACATCATCCAATCCCTAACTTATCTTCATGCTTCTTCATCCTCTTTAATCATTAATAAATCTGTGGGATTGGGATTACATAGAGGGGGTGAGATTTTTGGGGAAATCTCAGTGGCGAACGTACTAAACAATGCATGCATTAATGTAAATACTTGTGCTTGCTTGGGAAAGTGTTCATATTGTGTAATATACATGCTTTCATGTAACATATGAAATACAATTGGCCAAAGTAATCATAGAAATAGAGATTCAATCACAAGCACATATGCAACACAATTCAACAAAGCCATAGCACAACTAAGCATAACGTTCAATACATACAAGTTTAGGATAAGTTTACTATCTCACTTGCTTGATCTCTTTCACTCTAACCTTGCCTCTTTCATCTTACTTCTCTTGGATGTGTGGCTGCCTCTTTGGAGTCCACAATCAAATCCTAACATCACATGATCATCCATCCATTACAATCTAACTTTCTCTTGAACATTGAGCTCATTTAACTACATTAACTTTCATTAATGTTAACTAATGGACTTGGCATTTGAATGAATTGATGTCTTGACTTTACCCTACACAATTTCATCTTTTGAATCCATTAATGAACTTAGAATCATGAAATTCCAGCTCCTATGCACTGTTCTGGACAGATTTGAAAAACATACATAATTCTTCCAAAAATTCTCATATAGATTCCAATGCTTCCCATACTTGTTTCTCTACTTCATCCCACACAACTTTTCATTTTAAAACCATTGGAAACAAAAAAGTCATGAAATTTCAATCACTGTTCATACGAGTGAACAGTAATAGAGAAGAACTTTAAAAACTATAACTCGAAATTCTAATGCTTCCAAGGTTCAAAACGTATCCAATCCTACACAAAATCATCATATAAATTCAATGGAAGTATTGAATTATTGAAATTCCATTTCTTTCTATCATGAACAGTGCAAACTAAAATGGTTCAACCATGGCAAAGTTAAGAATATCAACTTGATTCAACAAACCAATCATTTAACTAGCTTGTTTAAGCTTCAATCATATAATTCTAACTTTAATTTCTTCTTTCTCCTTTCATATATGGTTTTGGAAAGCATATACACCTTAGAGAAAAATTAACTTTCTTCCATGAAAACCCTAAGTTCAAGCTCCCAAATCAAAAGAAAATAAGTTCGGGTAGATTGCTTACCTTTAATCTCTAGCTTGCTTGAACTTTAATACCTTGAATCTTCTTCGTCTTGGCTTGATTTTTCATTTTGCAAGAGGTTCCCTAAGAGTTCTTGCTCCACGGTTTTGAAGCTGAAATGTGGGGATATTTATAGAAAAATATCATGGAAAATGAATGGCCAAGATCACTTTGTGCACTATTTGATATAATGGCTCACATTTAATCTTGGATTTAACTTTTCTAAAAGGCTAATCATGACATCATCCATGACATCATCAAGGGACACATCATAGGATATGTGGCCCCATTCCAAGGGGAAGAAACTTCTGGAAAAATTCTAGTCTAATCCGGTACTGATCCAGTCCGATTTATAAAAAACCAGACTATTTTATAATTCTACTTTTTCTCAGATTCGATAATATGCTTTCTAACCTTAAATCCAGTATATGGATTCTTCCTACCATTGAAATTCTTGGACTGGGCCTAAACTTAATTACAGATCCCTTGGCAATTTACTAAAATGTCCCTTGATTCTTCTTTATTTACTTTAACATCTTAAGGGCATTATCGTCTTTTTACACCTCATCAGAGTATTCCCTGACCATGGTTAACTATTCTGAGAATTCTCCTTGACCATCTAACCTTAGTCAAATGACTAAATTGCCCCCCGTCTGACTCTGATTTAATGGCACAACATAGTGGCATTTTTGTCATTTTATATTTTTCACAGTCTTTATTAGCCCTGGCTCACATACTTATCTAAAAATATTACTGGGCCTATAAGATGCTATTTTGGGCCCTCTACAAGGTCCACTCTCTTTATGGGCTAAACTCCCGAGAAATTCCCCCGAAACATATTTATCGAGTGTTTTAATCCACTGTAAATTCTATAATAAATTCTATATAACTCCTTTTTGAGCTATGTTAGTTTCATAAATTCTTATATTAAGTATAGGAATTTACTATCGAATTTCATCTAATTCTGAGATCCAGAGGATATTGTATTAATTTCCATTTCTTCATAAATTAATATAAAAATTTTGGAACCTCACATCAAAATTCTGTGTTGCGTCAAACTGATCAGAATAATTTTCTCTATTTACTAGAAAAATTTGGGACTAATCTGATTCTGGGAATTTTTGGGCCTTTTCTAGCTCAACTTTCAATAATTACCATTTTTCCCTCAACCTTTCAAAATTACACTTTAGGCCCTCAACTTCTCATAATTACACTTAATGGCCCAAAGTTTATTTCTACTTTCATTTTTCACCATAGAACTTTTAAACTTTTCATTTTAGTAACTCATCTTTAAACCTTTGTCTAATTGTTGTTTTTCTTTTCCAGTCATAATCACAATCCTTTCCAAACCTCTTTCCACTATTAGTATTATACAGATAGGGAAAAAGTAGAATGTGACAAATTTCAATGATCTAATGCTTCCATTGAATTCATATGATGATTTTGTGTAGGTTTGGATAGGTTTTAAACCTTGTAAGCATTGAAATTTTAAGTTATAATTTTTGAACTTCATCTATGTTACTGTTCACTCATATGAATAGTGATTAGAATTTCATGATTTTGATATTTTTAATGGTTTTAAAATAAAAAGTTGTGTGGGAAAAAGTAGAGATATAAGTATGAGAAGCATTGGAATCAAAATCAGAATTTTTGGAAGAATTATGCATATTTTTCAAATATGTCCATAACAGTGCATAGGAGCTAGAATTTCATAATTCTAAGCTCATAAATGAATTCAAAAGGTGGAATTGGGTAGGGTAAAGTCAAGACATCAATTGGTTCAAAGCCTAAGTCAATTAGTAAAGATCAAAGGAAGTTATGTTAGTTAAAGTAAGTTTAATGTTCAAGAGAAAGTTATATTGCAATGGATGGATGATTATGTGATGTTAGGATTTGATGGTGGACTCCAAGGAGGTAGCCACATATCAAAGAGAAGTGAGAAGAAAGAAGAAAGATAAATTGAAAGAAAGTCAAATATATGAGGTAGTAAACTTATCATAAACTTGTATGTATTGAATGTTATACTTGGTTGTGCTATGGCTTAGTTGAATTGTATTGCATATATGTTTATGATTGAAGCTCTATTTCTATGATTACGTTGGCCAATTGTATTACATATATTACATGAAAACATGCACATTACACAATGTTAACACTTTCACAAGCAAAAATAGGTATTTACATTAATCATGCATTGTTTAGTACCGTTTGCTACTGAGATTTCCCCAGAAATCCCATCCCCTCTATGTAATCCCAAACCTAGTAGGTTTATGAATGATGAAGCATGAATAGGATCTAGGGATTGGATAGTATATATGTTATGTGAAGAATTGTTATATGTCATATTGCTATTTGACCAATATAAGTAGTGATGGTCATGATGTAATAAAAAAATAGTAAATGATAAGATAAATGTATGAACTTTTATAGACATTTAGTTAACATGTCAAACTTTGTTTTGATACCAAGAATGCCTTATTACGATATCTGTACAAAGGGAAAGAATTTTCTAAAGTAACAGACTATAATCTATTTTCAGGATTTTTTACCAAATGAACACTAATATTTGATAATTAAACTGTATTAATTGGCTAATTATTTGGTCTAAAAATTATTTTTCCCATAAATTTCAAGATGTTATCTTCACGTAGGTTTTTGAACCACTTCATTTCAATTTTTCTATAATTAATTATAATTTTTTGAAGTTTATCATCTAATATGGAAATACCATATGAAAAGTAATTCGGGAAGAGTAAAATTCCAGATTTAGCTAATGGACTTCCAAGGTCTTGTAAGAGGTTCTAAATGCTACTGAATGGTCTCTAAGATATACAAATAATATAAGATAGTTCCCATACGCTAATTCTAAATAGTAATTACTTTGTTATATTAGTGTCGTATCCTTATTTTCAGCCTCAATTATACTCAATTGGAAGTAACTTGAACCAATTACATATCATTTTGCTTTAGAAATATACATTTTCAAGAAATTTCTTCTCAGATACTATTCATGGGTACTGTTCATTTGGTAGTCCAGAATACATACCTAAGTTTGAAAATTCCTCTTTAAATATAGAAAAATTGAAATGAAGTGGCTCCAATTTCTAATGGAAGCTCTTTCATTTAACTTTGAAGGAAAAATATAAAACTGAGGTTTCATTGTCCTAATGAAATCAGTTTATTCATTGGAAAACACTGTTCATTTAGTAAATCTAGAAGTTCCAACTTCTTTGCCTTAAAATTCAAAAATTCATTTCTCTTTGGTAACTTGTCCAAATGAAACGTGTTACCTATGGATTTAAAGCTCCAGATGTGTTCTTTAAGTCCATAAAATTTTGCAGAGAAGGTTGTTCATTTCCTATATGAAATTAGACATTGAACGTCACTACCTCCAGTCGCTCACTTTTATCTCAATTCCAGATTTTATCTCCAACTTAGAAAAGTCATAGTAATTATTTGGTGTCCAGATTTCTTGGTGTCCATTTAAAGCTCTGTATCTAAGCTATTTTCATACCAAATTTCAAGTCCAAAATCGTTGGTTAAGTCATCGTAATTATCATGATAAGGTTACTGCCTCATAATACAAACACACTATAATGTACTATGTATCCCATCATTACTTCCCATAGTGTCAAGTGATCAATATGACTTATTATACAAATTCAACCATCTATATTTACCCTTTTTCCTTGAGATTTTTTAGCACATACAACATGGTTATGCATATGGAAAGAATGAGATTCTATGGAAATCTCAATAGCAAGTTATACAAACTATAACATCATACATGATTGATTAGATGCCTAACATGTTATCATGAGATGGGAGCTACTTCATAATAATACATAAGCAAACTCTAACATGCATATTGTCATAACATTAGTTGCAAGGAGTTGCAATCAGTCATACTTCATCATCATCATTATGATGGTATAATCTTAAGCTCAACCAAACATCATAACTAACAAGCAAGCATACAATCAAACAAACATGAAATTATAGTTAGGTATTCTTGCTACCTCTTAAGATATCCTTGTCACACTCTTCTTGAAATGGTCTTCTTCCCACACAAATGTCAAAACCTAGTCATTACAAAGTAACATCAAGTTACAACTCAACTTGGAAACAATTCCAAGACTAGGTTTTCAGTAACTTCTATTATTTTTCCATATTATGTTCTATACTTCCATCTTTCTAAAATAAATTCTCATGGTTTATTTCCACACAATGATTTATGTAGAATCCAAATATGAAACCAGAATTTCGAAAATCAAAACACATCCTTGGCTGCTGTACATAACCGAAATGCCATACTAATTTCCAAAAATTCACATTTTGATTCCAATGCTTCCAATACTTGTTTCTCTACTTTATACCCACACAATTTTCCATTTTAAACCCATTGAAAGTATCAAAATCATAAAATTCTAATACATGAACAATGATTCATTCAGTGGCAGCCAAGAACACAAAACCCTAACTACATGCATACTTGAATTTCCAAGCCTCTACCACTTAATTCTAGATTGTTTAAGCTTGTCTAAACTATCCATAACATAAAAGTCATATTCTTATCACATATGGAAAGTATGCCTAGCAGCACCATCAAGGGAAATATGTCACAAAAACCTCTTAAAACCAAGTGCCAACTTGCTAAATTAAAGTCCAAGAACAAAGGAACTAGTTACCTTTCTTGTTGCTACAAGTTGTATGCTTCTTTCTTGCTTCAAAGAAAATTTTGGTAGAGGTTCCCTAAGTTGTCTAAGATGCTAAACCAAGTCTGAAATGTTGGGGTATTTATAGGCAAATTTGGGTGGAAATGGAAGGCCAAAATTAGTTTGGTTACTATTTGATCTAATGGTCCATAACTTACCTTCCATCAAGCTTGCCCTAGAAGCCTCATTAATGATTCCATGCATGACCTCATTTAGCGCTGTGTTTGTTTGAATAAAAGTAGAAGTACTGATAGGAAAAATTCCAGTCTAGTCTGGTACCAATCTAAGCAGTTTCACAAAAACCAAACTGTTTTATGCTCCCAATTTTTATAATATTCTAAAATATGTATTCTATCATGAAAACCAGTGTCTAGGGTTTTCTTACCATTTACATTGTTAGACTAAGTATTTATCTGCCAATCATCCCTTGAGAAATGACCAAAATACCCTTATTGCACTTTCTTGCACTATATTAACCCTAAGGGCATAATTGTCATTTCACACCTCTTCATCAGAGTATATACTGGCTCTAACTAATCACCCATGTACTTTCTTGGATATTTTTTACCTATCTAAAATTACCAAAATGCCCTCCATCCTTCCCTGGTACAATCTTACCACATAGGGGCATTTTCATAATTTCATACTTTTCCAGGGTTGCTCTATACTCTGGCCCACTTAACTATTCAACCACCTCACTAGGCCTTTGGGATACCATTTTGGGCCTTTATATAGGTCCATTGCCTTTATGGCATAAATCTTGAGAAACCACTCCCGAAGGTATTTATCGGGTATTTATTACACTATAAATTCCCTTAAACATTCTACAGTATTCCTTTTCTAATTCTGTAAATTTTATAAATTCTCATATTAATCATAGGAATTTACTATAAAGTTTTATCTAATTCTGAGGTCCAAAAAATACTGCAATAATTTTTCTTGACTTCAGGAATTCATATCAATCAATCGGGATCTCAAATAAAAAATCTGTGTGGCGTTAAACTGATCAGAATAATTTTCTCTACTTATTAGTGAAATTTCATACTAAACTATTTTTCAGCAAGTTTTAGGCCTTTTCCAGTTTAACTTTGTCATAATAATATTTTTGCCCCTGAACTTTTGATAAATTACATTTAAGTCCTTAACTTTTGATAATTACACCTTTTGGCCCAACTTTTATCTCTACCTTTAGTTTTGGCATTAAACCTTTTCTAAATTTCATTTAGGTCCTTGAACTTTCCTTAGTTGCCTGTCATTCTCTTTCATTCCTTAATCTAATACATTTTACTTCAAGAATCTCATGTCAATTACATATAAATTGTACATATACATCAGATAAGAAAATTGAGGATATGATATTTCTCTCCCCCTTAAAATAAATTGTGTCCCCAAAATTTACATTAAATTTATAATAAGGAAATAACTCAGGATATGTCTCCTTCATTATTTCCTCTGCTTCACATGTAGCTTCATTCTCAGTTAATACTTCCCAAACCACCTTAACTAAAGAGATGTGTTTATTTCACAACTACTTGACCTATCGATCCATAATTCGTGATGGTCCAACTTTATAGGTTAGGTCATCCTGCAGTGTGACACATCATCATGTTCAATCACATGTGATGGGTTTGGAACATACTTCTTCAACTAGGAAACATGAAATACATCATGTATCTTACTGAGATTTAGAGGAAGAGATAACTTGGAAGCCACCGATCCTATTCTTTTGATGATCTGAAATGGCCTAATGTATCTGGGATGTAACTTCTTTACCTATATTAATCGTCCTGCTCCTGTAATTGGAGTTAACTTAAGAAACACATGTTCTCCTTCTTTAAACTCTAATAGCTTCCTTTTGACATCAACATAACTTTTTTGTCTGCTTTAAGCCGTCAGCAATCTTTTCCTAATCTTATCAATATGTGCTACTGTTTGATCTAGTATATCAGGACCGAATATCCTTCTTTCGCTCAACTCTAACCAGCATAAGGGAGATCTAAACTTACCTCTGTAAAGTGCTTCAAATAGGGTCATCTGAATACTAGCCTGATAACTATTGTTATATGCAAATTCTATTAATAGTAGATGAACATCCTAACTCCCTTTGAAATCCAAAATATAGGCTCTCAACATATCCTCTAATGTCTGGATTATCCTCTCAGATTTACCATCTATTTGAGGATGATAAGCTATACTAAATCTAAGAGTAGTGTCAATTTCTTTATGCAAAGCTCGCCAAAAATTAGATGTAAATCGAGGATCTCTATTAGACACAATACTACTTGGGATACCGTACAATCTAACAATCTCTTTTACATACAACTTTGCCAGTTTCTCAAGAGAATCTTTCTTATTGATTGCTAGGAAATGAGCTAACTTTGTCAATCGGTCAATTATTACCCATATAGCATCATGCTTAACTGGTGTCATGGGTAGTTCTTCAACAAAATCCATGGCAATACTGTCCCATTTTCACTCTGGTATATCCAGTGGTTGTAATTTTCCTACTGGCCCTTGGTGCTCAACTTTTAATTTCTGACATGTCAGGCATTTTGATACATAAGCCACAATATCCTTCTTTAATCCAGGCCACCAAAATAAACTTTTAACATCATGATACATCTTGGTTATACCTGGATGTACTGTAAACCGGCTTTTATGTGCTTTATCTAAAGTCTTCTCTTTTAATCCCATTGCATTCAGAATATATGGTCTCCCCCTAAACCATAATAATCCATCCTGAAGATTTTAAAATTTTTAGTTTCCCCTCTCTCCAGCTTGTCCTTAAAAATTGTTGCGAGCTTATCATGTTTTTGAGCTTCTTTTATCTCATCTTTAATGAAAGCTCTTGCGTATTTCTCATTACGCATTATATGTCTTTCATTACACTTTTCTTTCCACATTCTGGAATACTCTTTGACTATAGCTTTGCTGGCATCTGAGGAGGATCTTGATCTTATGCCTATCTAACCTCTTCCTAACATAAAACTATAACTTGAATATTTCCTTTCAAATCTTCTCTACTTAGATATGACATAAGGGTTCTAATCCCTTACCTTTTATAACTCTTTCTAACTTTTTTAACTTTTCTATCTATCTATCTATCTGTCTCTTTCCTCTCCATAGTTCCTCTTCTTATAACTGGTATAAGGAAATACTCTTCATCTAACTATCTCTTTCTTGCTTTACAGTTCCTTTATTTGTAACTAGTACAAGGGATACTGAAGTCCCTTATTTTCTCTACTGAGCACTTATGCTATTCTTTCTTTTTATTAGTCTAGCTAGCAATATTATTTCTCATTATTATATAACATCTTTCTAAATTTGTGACTTAACACTGTATTTCTCAGGGCTCACCAATCTCTAGGCTACTATAGACTAAGCATTTTTTAGTTAAGTGTGCTACTGGGTTTGGGTTAGGTTACTCTTCATATGGCTCTGAACCCTAGCATACTCTTTACTCTATCTTATACCCTCTTATATGTGTCTCTTTGGCCTTTTAATCTCATTATCCTTATCTGGAGGATCTATATACTCATACTTATCTATTCTCAAAACATATGGGGTTCTCTTCTCTGTTTCTCAACTATACTTCTACAAACTTTGAATATCAGCATTCATACTTGAACTTAGACTCCATCTTTGTTGAAGACAAAACTAAGTTCAGTCTATATAATATGGGCTATCTGAGAAAAACCATTATAAATACTTTCTCTAAATGAGCTAATCAACTCGTGAAGCTTACTTATTTTAACTTTGTCCTTGGTCGTCATCTTTCCATAGAGATATTACATTGTACGCATATCTTCATGGCTTATTACTTTCCTTATGCTAGGTTTTCTGTAACCTCAGGATGTAACTATGATCTACAGTAAGCCTTTTTAGGATCAAACTATAACCTTAGAGCCATGTTAGGATCTAACTATGATCCCTTAGAATACTCTGTGATTATATTATACTGTGTCATAATCTCTAGAAGATCTTAAACTAATAGACTAAGTTATAAGGTTAACCATTTTTGCATGTTGATAACTCAATCAATAAAAATTTAAAAAAACACATCCCCTGCCTATATTATTTATCAAGAATTTAGTTATTTCCTTTCTTACTCAGAAGTTCATTCTCTACTTTCTTACTCTATTGTGGCTTACCATTGGCTATTATCTTATGCAATCATGGTCTAACCACCTGCCATTGCATTATGTTGTTAAGTCGATATCATAACATCTCATTTCAATCTATGCTCTAACTACGAGCAATATGTATATGAACTGTGCCCTATATGAGAGCAATCTATATAAGATCTAACTCTTATTTGAAGAGTGATCTAAACTTATATAAATCTAGCTCTATCTGAGAGCCATCTGTTTTATATCCAACTCTTACTTGAAAAGCGATTTGAAAGTAATATCTTTACTATTTTTTGCTTTTCTTTCTGTATACTATTTCTTCTGATAGAGTTATTGTAATATCCTACTTTTTCCATATCTATATAAGATTGATGGAGGAAAGAGATTTGTAAAGGATTGTGATGATGAATAAAAAGGAAAAAAATGATTAGATAAATGTATAAAGATAAGGGACTAAA
Source organism: Leucaena leucocephala (assembly GCA_037074615.1). Classification (NCBI taxonomy): domain Eukaryota; kingdom Viridiplantae; phylum Streptophyta; class Magnoliopsida; order Fabales; family Fabaceae; genus Leucaena; species Leucaena leucocephala. Next base: position 7,900,083 of record CM073527.1, read on the forward strand.
TTGAAAAGTATAAAAGTTTTATAATGCAAAAATGAAAGTAGAAATAAACTTTGGGCTATTAAGTGTAATAATAAAAAGTTGAGGGATTAAAGTATAATTTTCAAAAGTTTAAGGGCAAAATAGTAATTATTGAAAGTTGAGCAAGAAAAGACCAAAAAATGGTTGGAATCATGTTAGTTTCAAATTTTTCCAATTTGATATGAATTTTTAAAGAAAGAAAAAATAATATACTATCCTCTAGACCTCAAAATGAGATAAAATTTAGTAGTAAATTCTTATAATTAATATGATAGTTTATGAAACTCACAGAGCTCAAAAGGGAGTTATGTATAATTTATTATGAAATTTATAGTGGATTAAAACACCCGATAAATATGTTTCAGGGGAATATCTCAAGAATTTAGCCCACAAAGGTAGTGGAACATGTAGAGGTCCTAAGATGGTGCCTTAGTATATGGCCAGGGCTAATAAAGACTGGGAAAAATGTAAAATTATGAAAATGCCACTAAGTATATCACTGTGTTGTGTTATTAAGTCAGAGTTAAATGAAGGGCATTTTGGTCATTTAACTAAGGTTAGAAATTCAAGGAGATTTCCCATAATAGTTGATCAAGGTCACGGAATACTCTGATGAGGTGTGAAAAGACGATAATGCCTTTGAGATGTTAAAGTGAATAAAGAGGAACCAAGGGAAATTTTGGTAATTTGACATGGGATCATTAATTAAGTTTAGCTCCAGTACAAAAATGTCAATGATAGGAACAATCCAGATACTGGATTTAACGTTAGAAAAGATATTATGCAATCTCAAAAATATTACATTCAGAAACTAGTCTAGTTTTTGGGAAGCGGACTAAGCCGGTACCGAATTAGACTATAATTTTTTAAGAAGCTTCTCTCCCTTGGAATTATGCACGTGCATCTATGACTTGTCCCTCGATGATGTCATGGATGATGTCATCTCATTGGCTTCTAGGAGAACAAATCCAAGATCAAATATGAATCATTAGATGAAATAGTGCACAAACTGATATTAGCCATTCATTTTCCATTGGATTTCTCTATAAATACCCCCATATTTCTGATTCAAAATTGTGAAGGAAGAAGGCTTAGGGAGGCTATGTCAAAATGGAAACTCAAGCCAAGACAAAGAAGAATCCAAGGTCCAAAGTTCAAGCTAGCTAGAGATTAATGGTAAGCAATCTATCCTAGCTTATTTTTCTCTAATTTGGGGGATTGAACTTAGGGTTTTCATGGAAGAAATTTGATTTTTCTCTAAGGTGTATGTGCTGTCAAAACCCTTAGATGAAAGGAGAAAGAAGAAATGAAAGTTAGAGTTATATGATTGAAGCTTAAACAAGCTAGTCAGGTGATTGGTTATTGAATCAAGTTGATATTCTTGACTTTACCATTGTTGAGACCTTTCGATCTGCACTGTTCATGACAGAAGGAGATGGAATTTCAATGATCTAATGCTTCCATTGAATTTATATGATGATTTTGTATAAGATTGGATAGGTTTTGAACCATTGGAAGTATTAGAATTTAAAGTTGTAATTATTAGAATTCTTCTCTATTACTGTTCACTCATATGAACAATGATTGGAATTTTCTAATTTTGATTATTCCAATAGTTTTAAAATGAAAATTGTGGGATAAAGTAGAGAAACAAGTATGGGAAGCATTGGAATCAAAATGAGAACTTTTGGAAGAATTATGCATGTTTTTCTAATATATCACTACAATGCATAAGAATTGGAATTTCATGATTCTAAACTCATAGATGGATTCAAAAGATGAAATTGTGTGGGGTAAAGTCAAGACATCAATTGATTCAAAGGTCAAGTCCATTAGTTAAGATTAAGGAAAGTTAATGTAGTTAAATGAGCTCAATGTTCAAGAGAAAGTTAGATTGTAATGGATGATTATGTGATGTTAGAATTTATTTGTGGACTTTAAAGAGGCAGCCATACATCAAAGAGAAGTAAGAAGAAAGAGGCAAAGCAAAGTTAGATAGAAGCATGCATATTACACAATGTTAACACTTTCACTAGCAAGCACAAGTATTTACATTAATGCGTGCATTTTTTAGTACAGTTTGCTACTGAGATTTCCCCAAAAATCTCACTCCATCCAAGTAACCCCAATCCCAATAGGTTTATTAATGATGAAAGAGGATGAAGAAGCATGAAGAGAAGTTAGGGATTGGATAATGTAAATGTTATATAACGAAAATTAGAAAATGTTGAAGACAAAAAGTGAAAGTAGAAAAAAAGGATGGACCAAAATACAAATAGCCAAAAGTTCAGACTCAAAGTTTACAAGTAGATAGACAAAATTATTCCGGTAAATTGAACATAACACAGAATTTTCATTTAAGGTCCCGATCAATTGTTATAAATTTTTGAAGTCAGAAGGAATTATTACAGTATTTTTTAGACTTCAAAATTAGATGAAACTTTATAATAAATTCCTATATATAATATAAGAATTTATAAAATTAACAGAGTTAGAAAAGGAATCCTGTAGAATTCTTACAGGATTTTACAGTAAAATAAAATACCTGATAAATAGGATCGGGAGAGATGCCTTGTGAATTAGGCCATAAGGGCAATAAAGGCAATGAGCCCATATAAAGGCCCAAATGGTGCCATCATGAGCCCATCATGATGACTGGACAGTTAAGTGGGCCAGATCCAGAGCAGTCCAGGAAAAGTGCAAAATTACGAAAATACCCCTGGATGCCCATATTGTACTAGTGATAGATAGAGGGCATTTTGGCCATTTTGGATAGGCCAAAAATGTCCAAGATAGTATAAACATGATTAGTTAGAGCCAGTATACACCCTGAGGTAGTATAAAGAGGTGTAAAATGACAATTATGCCCTTAGGGTTAATATAGTGCAAGACAGTGAACCAAAGGCATTTCAGTCATTTCCCAAGGGATCTGTAATTAAGTTGTGGCCAATACAAGTATTTCAATGGTAGGAAGAATTTGGATAATGGATTTAAGGTCAAAAAGTGTATTATGGAATATCAGAAAAATTAGATTTATAAAACAGTCAGGTTTTTGGAGAATCGGACCGAGCCGGTACCTGATTAGACTAGAATTTTTATAGAACATTCTTCCCCCATTGGAATTGCACCACATAACCCTATGAGGTGTCTCCTTGAGTTGTCCCTTGATGATGTCATAATTATTTTTTTGAAAAAGTTAAATCCAAGATTAAATGTGAGCCATTAGATCAAATAGTGCATAAACTAATATTGGCCATTGATTTCCACCAAGATTTTTCTATAAATACCCCCTCAAATCTGCCCAAAACCATGAAGCACATGAACCCTTGGGGAAACTCTTGCAAAATGAAAACTCAAGCCAAGACAAAGAAGATTCAAGGTACCAAAGTTCAAGCAAGCTAGAGATTAAAGGTAAGCAATCTCTCCTAGTTTATTTTCCTTTGATTTGGGAGCTTGAACTTAGGGTTTTCATGGGGGAAAAGTTGAGTTTTCTCTAAGGGGTGGTGCTGTCCAAAAACCTTAGATCAAAGGGAAAACAAGAAATTAAAGTTAGAAACGTATGATTGAAGCTTAAACAAGCTAGTTAAGTGGTTGGTTGTTGAATCAAGTTGATATTCTTGACTTTTTCATGGTTGAACCTATTCGGTCTGCACTATTCATGAGGGAAGGAAATGGAATTTCAATGATTTAATGCTTCTATTGAATTTATATGATGATTTTGTGTAAGATTGGAAAGGTTTTGAACCTTAGAAGCATTGAAATTCTAAGATTGTAGTTTTTGAAATTCTTCATGGTTATTGTTCACTTGCATGAAAGGTTATTGTAATTTCATGATTTAGATGCTTCCAATGGTTTTACAATGAAAAGTTGTGTGAGGTAAAGTGGAGAAACAAGTATGGGAAGCTTTAGAATCAAAATGAGAATATTTCAAAGAATTGTATGCATATGTTCAGTTCTGTATAGCAGGCCATGAAGGAGCTGAAATTTCATTATTCTAAACTCATAGATGGATTTAAAAGATGAAATTGTGTAGGGTAAAGTCAAGACATCAATTGATTTAAAGGCCAAGTCCATTAGTTAAGATTAAGGAAAGTGAGTGAGGTTAATGATCAAGAGAAAGTTATGTTAGTTAAAGTAAGTTTAATACTCAAGGAAGTTATATGGTAATAAATAAATGGTTATGTGATGTTAGGAATTGGTTGGTATAGTCCAAAAGAGGCAGCCACATGTCCAAGAGGTGTGAGAAGAAAGAAGCAAGATGAAGTGAAAGAAAGTCAAGTATATGAGGTAGTAAACTTATCCTAAACTTGTATGCATTGAATGTTATGCTTGAATATACTATGGCTTTGTTGAATTGTGTTGCATATGTGCTAATGTATGAAGCCTATTGCTATGATTACATTGGCCAATTGTATTTCATATGTTACATGGAAGCATGCACATTACACAATGTTAACACTTTCACAAGCAAGCACAAGTATCTACATTAATGTATGCATTGTTTAGTAATGTTTGCTAAGGAGATTTCCTCTGAAATCTCATCCTTTTCCATGTAATCCCAATGCCACAAGTTTATGAATGATGAAAGAGGATGATGAAGCATGAAGAAAAGCTAGGGATTGGATAGTATATGTTATGTGAAGAATTGTTATGTGTAATGTTGCTATATGACCAATATAAGTGGTGAAGGTCATGATGTAATGAAAAATAGTAAATGATGGAATAAATATATGAAATTTTACAGACATTTATTTGACATTCCAAGCTTCGTTTTGACACCAAGAATATCTTATTTGGATGTCTATACAAAGAGAACTAATTTTCCAAAGTAAAGGACCATAATCTGTTTCCAGAATTTTTGACTAAATGAATAGTAATATTTGTAACCTGTAATAATTGACAGGTCATTTGGTCTGAAAATGATTTTTTCCTTAAATTTCAAGAGGTTATCTTCATATAACTTTTTGAACCACTTCATTTCAATTTTTCTAGAATTAATTATGATTTTTTGAAGTTTGTTGTGAAATCTAGAATACCAAATGAACAGTAACCCAAGAAAGAGTAAAATTCTAGATTTGGCTAATGGACTTCTAAGGTCTTGTAAGTGGTTCCAAATGCTACTGAATGGTCCCTAAGACTTGTGAAAGTAAGGATGTTATAATATAAATATATAAAATTTTATAGACATTTAGTTAACATTCCAAACTTCATTTTGACTCCAAAAATATCTTATTTTGATGTCTGTACAAAGAGAAAGAATTTTCCAAAATTAGGGACCATAATCTTTTTTTAGGATTTTTGACCAAATGAATAGCAATATTTGATGATTAAACTTTATTAATTGACTAAGAATTTGATTAGGAAATTATTTTTTCCTTAAACTTCAAGATGTTATCTTTACATAAATTTTTGAACCACTTCATTTCAATTTTTCTAGAATTAATTATGATTTTTTGAAGTTCGTTGTCCATTCTGGAATACCATATGAACAATATCTCGAGAAGAGTACAAATTCCAGATTTAGCTAATGGACTTCTAAGGTCTTGTAAGTAGTTCTAAATGCTACTGAATGGTTCCTAAGACATATGAAAGTAAGGAAGTTTTATTTTGGTATTAGAGCAGAAGTTTCTAGCATAATATAAGACAGTTCCCATAACCTAACTCTAAATAGTATGTACTTTGTTATGTTATGAAATTGATTGGGATAGTTAGAATTGCTTATTTAAGCAAATATTGCATAAGTAGATATGGGATTTCATAAAGTTAAGTTAGAGCCTTTAGTTAATAAGGGAGACCCCTAGTCATTAATGAAATATAAAGATGATGTACATCCAGACTATGATCCTCCTTCAGGCAGTGAAGAGAGTTCAGATGGTAGTATAGAGGATCAGTCAGGAATATCTATAGTAGAATATCCTATAAATGTTTTTATAGATTTAAACCTGTAGTCTGGAGGTTATGTAGAGATTCAATCTAAAGTTATGCATGTACCAGATGATGTTGAGTGTAATGACTCTATACAATGAGTTTGTTGGAGTGCCCTCTAACTCTGATATAAGCTCTATTCCTCCAATGAGAGGACATATTAAGGATGAGGAAGCTGAGTACTGGTACTGGATTATATGTAGACTAGATATTATTCCTCCTCCACCAGAGTTTGAGGATAAATTTGATATGAGTAACCTACAATAGTCCATTAATCTAGAGATCCAGTTGAAGTCTACGACAGTCCCTTTCCATTCTCAAAGTCCAAGAATGTGACTTTATAGAGAAAGATCAGTGTGAACTTCCTGGTCCTAGTCAACCCTAGCTTTCTTTGCTAAAGACAGATAATGTTGACTATATCAGTCTCAAGAAAGCTATGGAGAGTGAACTACTCAGTCTAGGTCAAGGGATGGATAGAAGTAGAGATCAAGAGCAGTCAGTTTATCTGTATTTCCTCAATGTCGTAGAAGGATGATAAATAGATATACAATAGAGGGCATTAACTTGAATTAGATTTATACTCTAGAAGATTGGCATGAGATGGTAGTAAGTCAAATAATGCCATATACCCCTACATGGCACATAGAGCTAAGTAAGTTTATGGCAAATGATCTGTTAACTAATGTATAGGGGTGGCATTTCTATATGCAGAAGTATTTGTAGTTTACAATTCCCTATAAAAGAATGCAGAAAGTGATGAGGGGTAATGTAAATTTGTAAATAGTATAAAGTTAAGTAATTACATAGATGTACAATAGTTATGACTTATCCCGTATATGTAATTGACATGTATGTAATGTATGTACAAATGTTATGGTGCCATGAATATGAGTTTGATTTGATATAATAAAATGATAGTTGGTTGAACATCTATGTGAATATGTTCCCTATTTAATGTGATTATGATAGATAGTTATGAATGAGTTTAAATTGACTCAAGATCAGCTATCACTAGAGTAAAGACTGGACAAACAATATTAGAAGAGAATCTTCAAAGAAAGCTTTATCCAGGTCGTGACTGGAAGGTGTTTAAGTTGCGACTAGTAATCACATAGAAGTGAAGTTGTGACAAGTTAAGACATGAGTCGCGACAAATATTCACATAGGTGTTTTGGTCATGACAAGTAAAGACCATTGGTCATGACAGGAAGTTCTAGACCGATCAGGTCATGATGAGTCAAGTCATAGGACGCGACTGATATATACAAAGTAGTTTAGGTCATGACAGAAGAAGACCTATAGCGGCGACTAAAGAGCACAGAGCTGTCAAGTCATGACAAGTAAGTTGAGATGGTTATGACTAAAGTTTAAAGAGAATATGAGTCGCGATAAGCCAATACTCAGGTTGGGACTAGAATACACAGAGACTTGATAATGAGAATGAAGATGTCGACCTCACTATTTATCAGTTAGAGATTTAGCACAGCGTGCAGGCAAGCCAAACAGTACGAGGTACTAAGATATAGAATATCAGTTTAAGAAAATGTTCAAAAGTATATCCTCTATATGATCACCAGTTGATCTATGTCACGAAAGATTTATTCAGCTAGTCTTTACTGAACATAATAATAAGAAGTTAGAATGAGATTTGCCTAAGAATGAGCCTAATACATGGCTTAAGGTTAGAGACGTGATGGTTAATATATAAAAAGTTAAAGTTCTTAGAACGAAGGGATTCCATCATGAAGAGATATTAACCTAGCAAACCTAGGTAGAGCACCCTACAGAACAAAAGTAATAGTACTAGATGATGAATGAGATCCAAGTGACTTAAGTTAGTCAAGATCAATAAAATACCGAAAAGTAACCACAGTCTAGCCCAGAACAGACTGATATACAGACATAAAGAGTTAAGAGATAGTAGAGAGATATAAAAGTTACTCCATAGAGATAGAGATTGATCCGCTTACCTGCGAAGTTTTTCTTGACTAGTTTACAAGAAGCATTCCTCTCAGTTAGATAGAGATGAGCATGAGGCTAAGGGTTAAAGCAGGGAAAGAGAAACCCTTTGATCAATACTTAGTCGAGTTCATCCACATGTATAGTCAGAGTTGAATGACTGATAAGCTAGTTCGCGAATTGAATTCTGTGTTACAAAGAAATAGTTTTTCTCAGGTAGTTGTAGAAGTTTAACAGAGCGGTAGATGTATTCAAGATAAAAAAAGTTTATGATGTCTCAAGAAAGAAAGGTAGCCATAGTTTCAAAGATAAAGTGACTCCTTTATTCCCTATGTAAGAAAGGATAATGAAGGGTTGTGTTTATACCCTAGTAAGAGGGTAACATGGCAGCCTAAGTGAAATGAGTAAATGACTGATTTGGCAGTTAAGGTGATAAAGGGATAAAATGCTTTAAAGTTTACCTAGTAATTGTTTAATTGCAATGTTGTATGAGGGATGGTTAAGCAAATTATGTGATATGGCTTATGTTGTATAAGTTATGATCAATAGTTGTATCTCCTTGCAATTGTTAGATGATGACACACATGTTAGAGAATGATTAAATGATTGCATCTCCTAGCATAATATGCGTGTTAGAGTATGCTTTGATGAATGAATACTCCCCTTTCACATTTTATTAAGGGTAGAGTATATATGATGAGAAAATTATGTTGCTCCCATACTATAGGCATGCGATTAAATAATTCAACTTGGTAATGATAAAGCAATAGAAAAGCAATACATGAGATTAGAGATAAAGGTTAGTAGCAAATCTATAGACAAATGATTACAGTACTCAGGACATGTCCCTTCAGTAGGGATGAGATACATAAATGATATGCCTCGAACATGAAATGAAATGAAAAGCATTTATGAAAGATTATGCAACTCTAAGAAGGAGCAATGTCTATGTAATAAAAGTTAACGTTCTAGCAATAGAACTAGATTGCTCTTGCAGTAGAGTCAGATTACTCTTAAGATATTACCAAGAGAATGGACAGACAACTCATGTAGAGTAATATCCACTAGATGAGATGTACATATTATGAAAGATATATGCATGGTAGAGCATGTGTAGCTCTTTGCAATACTAGATGTATTAAAGTTATGAAAGATGAGAATGACATGTGAAATTCCTTAGAGATAGAGGAAATGAGTAAAGTCTTAATAGATAATATTGGCTTTTGTAATTAGTGTTGGGGAATTATCTGTTGAGTTATCAACTAAGTGGAAGTAGCTAATCTTGTAACTTAGCCCGTTGGTTAAGTCTTCCAGAGATGAAAATATAGACCAATGGAATCATAGTAGATTATAGAGGATTGCAGTTAGATCCTAACATGGCTCACAGAGAATAGAATTCCAGGGTCAAAGTTGATCGCAATAGATCCTGAGTGTCACAGTAGACTTAGCCTACAGAAAGAAAGTAATGAGCCATAAGTACAATATTTCTTTAGAAGGACGAATCCCAAGGAAAAGGTTAAGGTAGGGAAACCTCACAAGTTGGTTAACTCATAACAGAGAGAGTACCCATGATGTTAATTTCAGATAGCCTTATTACTATTATGGATTGAACTCAGAATCTTCATACACGAAAAAGGAATTAAGTGACAAAAGTTAAAGTTTAGTCCTAAGTAATGTAACACCTTATTTTTTTTATGTATTAGGGACAATTCGGTAGTATTTAGAACCACTTACAAGTTCATTGAAGTTTGTTATGTCCTTATTTTCAACCTCAATTATACTCATTTGAAAGTTATTGGAACAAATTACATAGCCCTTTGTCTTAGAAACATGTATTTTCAAAGGAATAGCTCTTGGGGATACTATTCACATTACTGTTCATTTGGTAATTCCAGAACATGTACCCTACTTTGAAAATTCATAATTAAATGTAAAAAAAATCAAAATAGAGTTATTCCAATTTATAATGAAATCTCTTTCACTAAAGTTTGAGTAAAAAATATAAAACGGAGGTTTCATTGTCCCAATGAAATTACTTTATTCGTTGAAAAATACTATTCATTTGGTAAAATCTGGAAGTTATAGTTTCTTTGCCTTAAATTCAAAAATTCATTTTTCTTTTGTTACTTGTCCAAATGAACCGTGTTACCTATGGATTTAAAGCTCTAGAAATTTTCTTTAAGATCATAAAATTTCATAGAAAAACTCATTTGTTTACCATATGAAATTAACGTCAGAATGTTACTGCCTCTAATTGCTTACTTTCTCTCTATTCTAGATTTTAGCTTTAACTTTGAAAAATCATAACAAATCAAATAATTGTCCAATTGAGGGGTTCTTGGTGTTCATTTAAAGCTATGTATATTAGCTATTATCATGCCAAATTTTAAGATCAAAATCATTGATTAAGGTAGTGTCAATATCGTCAAAAGGTCACTAGCTCAAAACACCAACACATGAACATACAATATACATTCCAGCATGTGCTTCCATAATGTCAAGCAACTCATTTAACTTATTATACAAGTTCATCCATCTAGGATTACCCTCTTTCCTTGAGAAGTTCCAGCACCTATGACATGATTATGCATATGGGAGGAATGAGATTTCATGGAAATCCCAATAGCAAGGCATACAAACTATAATAATGATTAATTGGATGGTTAACATGTTATCATGAGATGGGATCTACTTCATAATGGTACATAAGCAAACTCTAGCATGAATATTTTCATAACATAATTTGCAATCATTCATACTTCGTCATCAACATGATGACACAATCTCATGCTCAACCAACCTCATAATCAACAAGCAAGCATACAATCAAGCAAACATGAAACTATAGTTAGGTATTCTTGCTACCTCTTAGCTATCCTTGTCAAAGTATTCTTGAGATAATTTTCTTCCTTCACAAATGTCAAAACCTAACCATTATAGAGTAATATCAAGTTATAACTCAACTTGAACACAATACCAATACTAGGTTTTCACTAGTTTCCCTTCTTTCTCTATTTTATGTTTCATACTTCCATCTTTCCAAAATAAATTCTCATGGTTTATTTCCACATAATTTTTCATGTAGAATCCAAATATGAAACCAGAATTTCCAAAATCAAAACATCCCATGAGCTGCTGTTCTTGACTGAAGCAAACCCTTGTTTTCCAAAAATTCACATTTTGATTCTAATACTTCCAATACTTGTTCTCCTACTTTATCCCCACACAATTTTCCATTTTAAACTCATTGGAAGCATAAAAATTATGAAATTCCAACATATAAATAGTGACATGTACAGTAGCAGCCATGAACATAAACTTCTAACTACATGCATACTTGAATTCCCAAGCTTATACCACTTGATTCTAGCTTGTTTAAGCTTGTCTAAACTATCCATAACATAAAACTCATATTCTAACCATATATGGACAGCACTTCTAGCAGAAATCACAAGGGAAATATGGCCCAAAAACCCCTTAAAATCAAGAGCTAGTTTGCTATAATTAAGCTCAAGAATAAGGGAGATAGTTACCTTGCTTGTTGCTTCAAGTTGTGTGCTTCTTTCTTGGTTGAATGGAAATTTTGTAAGAGTTTTCCTATGGTTTCCCGAAGCTGCCAAATCCAACCTGAATGAGGGGGTATTTATAGATAAATTTTGGTTGAATTGGATAGCCAAGATTGATTTGGTTACTATTTGATCTAATGGTCCATATTCATTCTTTAAACCAGCTTGCCCTAGAAGACTCCCACTTGACGCCATGCATGACATCACACAAAATCATGTTTGACTGGAAAAAGTTAAATATACTGATAGAAAAAATTTCAGTCCAGTCCGGTACCGATCGGAGCAATTTCACCAAAACTAGACTGTATTATGTTCCTAATTTTTATAATATTCCAGGATATGTATTCTATTTTGGAAATCAATGTCTAGATTTCTCATACCATTTACATTGTTAGACTAAGTATTTATCTTCCATCCATCCCTTGAGAAATGACCAAAATACCCTTGGTGTCATTTCTTGCACTATATTAACCCTAAGGGTATAATTGTCATTTCACCCCTCTTTATATTGCCTTAGGGCATATACTGGCTCTAAATAATCATATTTATACTATCTTACACATTTTTTGCCTATCTAAAATGACCAAAATGCCCTCCATCTATACTGGTACAATCTGGCTATACAAGGGCATTTTCATAATTTCACACTTTTCTAAGGTTATTCTGAACTCTAGCCCACTTAACTATCCAGTCACCTTATTGAGCCTATTGTGGCACCATTTGGGACTTGGTATGGGCTCATTGCCTTTATGGCACAATTCTAAGGAATTTCTCGTGACTGTATTTATCGGATATTTTATTCTATTGTAACACCCCATAAGAATTATACAGGATCCTTTTATGACTCTGTTAATTTTATAAATTTTTATATTAAATATAGGAATTTACTATGAGGTTTCATCTGATTCTAACGTCTAAAAAATACTGTAATAATTCCTTTTGACTTCAGGAATTTATATCAATTAATCGGGACCTCAAATCAAAATTTTGTGTCTCCTTAAACTGACCGGAATAATTGTCTATATACTGGTAAAATTTGGGACTAATCTGATTATGGGCATTTTTTACCCTTTTTCAGTTTAACTTTCTCATAATTATATTTAGGTCCCTGACTTTTTACTTAATTACATTTAGGTCCCTAGACTTTTGATAATTACTACTTTTGGCCCAACTTTTGTTTCTACTTTAACTTTTGGCCTCCAACATTTTCTAATTTTTATTTAGGTCCCTCTCTTCCTTCAAGACTCATTTAACCTTTATTATTTCTTCTGATAATTGTCATAATCCTTTCTAAACCTCTTTCCACTATCGGTATTATATAAATAGGAAAAAAATTAAGATATGACAAAGTTCAATTACAAAATCTAGAATTTCACTCTTTACGAGTACTGTTCATATGGTAATTTCAGATTAAGTGATGAACTTCAAAAAATCATAACTAATTCTAGAAAAATTGAAATAGAGTGGTTCAAAAAATACATGAAGCTAACATCTTAACCTTTAAGGGAAAAATACTTTCTTGGACCAATTGACCAGTTAACTAAGTCAACTCTTACGTCAAAGTTTACTGTTTATTTGGGCAAATTTCTGAAAAATAGTTTCTGGTCCCAAACTTTAAAAATTTTGTTCTCTTTGTATAGACGTCGGAATAAGGCATTCTTGGTGTCAAAATGAAACTTGACATGTTAACTAAATACTTCTAGAATATCCTATATTTATTTGATCATTTGCTATTTTTATAAGCAACTACAACTGTACTGCCTCTAAGCATACATTACATAAGTTATAACATAAAATTACACCTAAACATGTCATCTATCCCCTAACTCCTCTTCTTGCATCTTTATTTTCTTCCGTTTTTGATGAACTTGTTGGTGTGGGGTGACATGTAGGGGGTGAGATTTTAGGAGAAATTTTAGTAGTAAACAGAAAATGTACAATGTATGCAACTATGTACTTGATATTACTATGTGTGCACTTCATGATCATGCTTGCATAATGATTAAATGCTTCCATGTATCTTAATTATAACATATGACCATAGCATAAAAAGAAACAGAGCATTACTTAATCATACATGCTTCACATCATCAAAGTAAGTAAACATCACATAAAGCATCCAAGCAACATAAGCATACAAGTAGGTAAGTTCACTACCTCATACTCCTTGCTTTCCTCCTCCTTTTCCTTTACCTCTTGCTCCCTACTTTTCCTTGAGATGTGACTGTCCTCTTTGAGCTCACCAACCAAATCCTAACATTGTATTACCATTAACTCATTACAATCTAACTTCCTTGAACATTAAACTTTATTTACTAAAGTAACTTTCTTAAATCTTTGTTAATTAGCTTGGTCTTTAAATCAATTGAAGTCTTGACTTTACCCTACACAATTTTGCCTTATAAATCCATTTATGAACTCTAAATGGCCAAATTCCAGCAACTATAACCTGTTCTAGACAGTACCAAAAAGCTTTTCTTTTTCTTTCAAAAATTCTCATTTTGATTCCAATGCTTCCAATAATTGTTTATCTACTTTCCTCGACACAATTTTTCATTTTAAAAACATTGGAAGCATCAAAATCATGAAATTTTAATCACTGTTCATGTGTGTGAATAGTAACAGAGAACACTTGAAAATTATAACTTTGAATTCCAATGTTTCCAAGGTTCCAAACTTATCCAATCCTATACAAAATCATCTTTTAAATTCAATGGAAGAATTAGATTATTGAAATTCCATCTTCTCCTATTCAGAACAACCTTGGCCTCAAGAAAGAGCAAAGTCAAGAATATTAACTAAATTCAATAACCAATCATCAAACTAGCTTATATAAGTGTCTTCTACCTGATTCTATCTTGCTTTTCTTCTTTCTTTATTTCTGTCCAGATTTGGAAAGCAAGCATACTCTATGTTTAATGGAATTTCCAACCACTAAAACCTAGGTTTTACCCTTCCAAAACACATCTAAATAAACTAGGAAGGATTACGTACCTTATGCCTTGACTACCTTGATCTCTAAGTGCCTTGAATTGCCTTTATCTTGGTTGAGTTTCAAATGACAAGAGTTTCTCCAAGAGAACCAAGGGGCCACAGTTTTGCAATGAAATGGAGGGGTATTTATAGCCAAAACTTTGGCATCTTGGGACAAGAATATCCCTCCCTCAACTAATTATTACAACTCCTTAATCTTGAATTTGATTAGTTGGTTTTTCAACTAATTAACTTTAATCACCATTAGGTTAATTCTTATATTATTTTATTTCATTTTAGCACATGTCCACACTCTTCTTCCTTATTCTTGCTTCCATGTGGCGTATTGCATATGGTGTATGGGTCCCACCATGTGCAACCCTTGTCTTCCTTTTGAAGCTCCTTCATTTTATTTTGATTTTTCTAATTAAAAATTCATAAAATATCCAAAATTCACTTAAGCTGCAAGGCTTAATCTTGGGCTTATTGGGCTTGTCTAGGATGCCATATTGGGCCTCTTTTAGGTCTAATAGCTAATTGTCTAGGACTCCTTATACCGATATTATTAAATCACCCTGATTTTTGAAATAAATGTTAGACACATCTTTTAATTGTTCTAACAATTTTAGAAATTCATTCTAAAATAAAATAAATTTTCTACAAAGTCTTATAATTTTTTGAGACCCATAAGTCGTTATACAAATTTATACCTATTCTTTAAATCCTTTATCAATGTCTGATTTCACCTTAAATTTCATAATTAATTCTATAGGACACCTTTTTTAGCTTTGTCAGTTTTATAAATTCTTAAATTAATTATAAGAATTTACTACCAAATTTTATTTGATTATGAGGTCCAGAGAATACTATAATAATCTTTCCGACTTTAGAAATTAATATCAATTTATCGGGACCTCAAATCAAAATTTTATGTTACGTTAAACTGATCAGAATAACTTTCTCTATTTTATGGTAAAATTTGGGACTAAAATGCTTTTGGGCAATTTTTAGCCTTTTCTAGCTCAACTTTTCATAATTATCATTTTCCCCCTAAACTTTTAGAAATTGCACTTTAGGCCATCAACTTTTTATAATTACACTTAATGGCCTAAAGCTTAGTATACTTCCATTTCGCACCATGGAACCTTTAGAATTTTCACTTTAGTCCCTTTCTTTTCTAAAATATCCATTATGTCATTAGAAACTTTTATTAATTGCAATTTAATCCCCAGACTTTCACTAAATTCCAATTTAGTCCCTTTTTTCTCTTTCTGTGGCTAAAACTTATCTTAATCATTATCTTTTCTTCTGATTGCCATTCCAATCCCTTCATAATCTCTTTCCTCTATCATCTTATACATATAGAAAAAATTTGTGATGTTACATGAGTAACATATATTTATGAGTTTGTAAATAATATACCTAAGGAAGAGAAAAAGAATATCTCATAACATACGAGAAGGGGTCAAATTAGAATAAAGAGATCTCTAAGACGATATTATAGAGAATAAGAATGAGAGATAAATAGATCCTTCAGATGAGGATAATAGATTAGAAGGCTAGATAGACCCAAGAGAGACAGTATGAGAAAGGTCTAAGATAGTAAAGTACGAGGGTTAGAGCCTGTTAGCACCAGTGCTTCATATTTTTATCGGCACTTTTTAGTTAAGGGTGTTCAGGTAAGAGTAGTCCAACGATGGGCGACCCCCTGAGAAGTGATAAAAAAAGGTGTAAATGCCACAGAAGTTTGGCATATATGCATATAGTTATGTGAAATGATAAAAAGAGCTGTGAAAAGTTAGAAAGGGTTATGAACAGTAAGAGACTAGAACTCTTATGCCAAATTCAAATAAAATGGATTTGAAAGGAAATATTTAGAAGAGTTTTCTCAAAAGCTAGTAAAGTTATAAGTTAAAAAGAATGTTAGACTTATGGTATCTCAGGATATGTCATGATAAGGCAAGATAGACCATGATATAGCAAGATTCGGCCAGATATGCCATGATATGACATGAAAAATACATAATGAGATATGCTATGAGAAACATGTAATGTGATACATAATGAGAAATATGTATGAAGAAGTACAATACGAAGTGGCTTTATAGCTAGCTTTGTAAACAGATAGAGAGGCTCCCTTTTTGAAAGGGGTAAGATGTTTGTATACTATGTTACAGATGAAATAGCTAGTGAGAGCTTTCACTCCTTGCATGAAATGCCATGCATTATGTTATATTTGTAAAATAGGCTAAAGCTCCAAATGTTAGAGTAGTGCAAGCTCTATGTGATAGAGCTGTGCAAGCTTTGGAGTATTAGAGTTGTGCATAGCTCTAACATAGTGCAAGCTCTATGTTAGAGCTTTGCATTCATGGGCAGGTATGTAGTCCTACAATATGTTGGCTAGACATTATGCATGTTAGAGTATGTATTCCTATGTGCTCCTACCTAGCAATAAAGTAAAGAAAGAAAGAATAATGACATAAGTCCTATATATGTATTATGATAAATTATTAAAGATGATAAAAGCAATTGAAGGGTGATAAATTTTTTAAGGTAAAAGAAGTACGATGATACAAAAATGAGATATAAGGCTTTATGGGTGTTAAGAAAATTTCGCTAGATACTCAGAGAAATAAGAAGATATATATGTTAAAGGTGTGATGAGTAGTTGATGAGAACTCCAAAATACAACAGTATTCGAGAGAGTTTTATATGAAAGAAAGGGACACTACTCACAATCTAGTATAGTGAGAAGTCCATATGAAAATATGTGCATAGCAATTAATCAAGTAACAGAATGAAGTAGAGTTCAACTAGATTGAGTTGATTCAAAAAAGACGAGTAACGATAACAAAGATATGAAGATCTGCGGATATAAGAAATACTTTGCCACATGTCAAGACAGAAGATAAGAGATAGATACTATAGCATCCTTATTTTTTTATGTCTTAGGGACCAAACGGTAGCATTTTGAACCACTTTTAAGGTTATTGAAGTCAAATTACACAATCTGGAATTTTAGTCTACTAAGTATTGTTCATTGTGTAATTTCCAGAGAAGTGACCTGACTTCAAAAAATCATAACTAAATATAGAAAAATTAAAATGAATTGGTTCAAAGTGATACACAAATATAACTTAATTCTCTTTTAGGGAAATATAACTCTTTGACCATGCCTTGACTCAGTCAACGTCAGTCAATGTCCAAAGTTTACAGTTCATCTGGCGTCCTTCCCCTTATTCCAGTATTTTTGCCCCAACTTGGAAAAATCATATCTCCATGTGTAGACATCCAAATAAGACATCCTATATATCAAATAGAAACTGGGAATGTCTACTATTTACTCGAAAAATATCATACATTTATTCAACCATTTACTATTTCTAGTTACAGCTCAAATGTCACTGCCTCATCACGAGTTACTATTCACATTGATAATTTCTAGCAATTATACATACATGAATCACATATCAATCATGCTAAATAATTAATGTCTCTTCATGCATCTTTATCTCCTCCATCTTGAGAAGACCTGCTGTAATTGGATTGATATGGAAAGGGTGAGATTTATGGTGAAATCTCAGTAGCAAAAGGAAACCATACAATGTATGCAACTATATGCTTGATATTACTATGTATTCACTTAATGATCATACTTACATAATGATAACTTACATGCTTCTATGTCCCTTAATTATAAC
Organism: Leucaena leucocephala; assembly: GCA_037074615.1. NCBI lineage: Eukaryota > Viridiplantae > Streptophyta > Magnoliopsida > Fabales > Fabaceae > Leucaena > Leucaena leucocephala. The sequence continues at coordinate 7,918,225 of CM073527.1, forward strand.
ATATGGCTATAGCACAAAAGGAAACAGAGCATTACTTAATCATATATGTTTCACATTATCAAGGTAAGTAAACATCACATAAAACATCCAAGCAATACAAGCATACAAATAGGTAAGTTTACTACCTGGCATGTAGCCATTCCTTGCTCAGAGGTTCCTTTCTTTCTTTCTCTTCCTTTCTCTCTTTCTCTGTTTCTCTCTTCTTCCTCTCTTTCTTCTTGGCTAGCCGTGGGAATAAAGTAAGGGGAAAGGGTCTATTTATAGTTGAAGGGAGGTGGAATGGATAGTCCAGATTGAATCGCGATTAATGGCTTAGATCGCTTAGCTTCTTCAAGAAGCTTTGCCTGCATCATAACGATGACATCATCATCCTCAATGACTCATCAAAATGACATCAACCATGGGACACCTCACATGCTAGGTGGCATAATGGTGGTGCCCTTGGGACACCTCACTAGTTGACTCAGCATTTTCAGAGAATTCCACAGTCTTTTCTTGGAATGAACGGCTAAGATTGTGATACGTGTCCTTAGCTTTTTCTGCTTTTTCTAGACTTATGACACGTGGCACCTTGTGGGTCCCATAAGGACACCTTTCATGCCACCTCATGGTTCTAGATAAGTCTAAAGCCTTATCTGATCACTTTCCCCAGTTCTATCTTTGACCGGGTAACTTTACTTTATTGAAAAAGTACTAAACTAATATTTTAATTCCACTTGGACCCATATCACTCTTGGGCCACGTTTTTGGACATCTAGGAATGTCATCTTGGGTCTCTAATCAAGTCAAAGCACTCTGATAGCTCGGTTCCCAAGAATCATCCCTTAGCAAATTACCAGAATGCCTTTAGTCCCTCTTTATTTCCTTAACTTTTCATTATTTGCAGTTTAGTCCCTAAACATCATTTGTATACTTCTGGGACTTCTGCTCAATAGGGTCTGATAGCATATCTTTTTTAGGCTACATACTAGATTTATAGGCCTAAAAATTGGGATATGACAAATACCTCAATCCTTAGTTATAAAGCAGGAAGGGATATAAAGAGGATGTATATCCAAGATAGTTGATGAAGGTGCAAAGTAAATTTCAAGGACGAAATTTATTTCAAGGCGGTAGAAATGTCATATCCTACTTTTTCCCTATTTGTATAAGACTGATGGAGGAAAGAGGTTTGTAAAGGATTGTGATGATGAATATAAAGGAAAAATAATGATTAGATAAAGGTATAAAGAGAGGGACTGAATAGAAAAGTCTAAAAGCTCTATGGTGCAAAAATGAAAGTAGAAATAAACTTTGAGCCATTAAGTGTAATTATAAAAAGTTGATGGCTTAAAGTGTAATTTTTAAAAGTTCAAGGACAAAATGGTAATAATTGAAAGTTGAGCTGGAAAAGGGTAAAAAATGCCTGAAATCATATTAGTCCCAAATTTTTCCAGTAAATAGAGAAATTTTTTCATATTAGTTTGACGCAACATAGAATTTTGATTTGAGATCTCGAAAAATTGATATGAATTTTTGAAGAAAGGAAAATTAATACAATATACTCTAGACCTTAGAATAAGATGAAATTTGATAGTAAATTTTTATAATTAATATGATAATTTATGAAACTGATAGAGTTTAAAAAGGAGTTATGTAAAATTTATTATGGAATTTACAGTGGAATTTATTATGATAATTTATTATGGAATTTATTATGTAAAAGACCCCATAAATACATTGCGAGGGAATTTCTCAGGAATTTAGCCTGTGAAGGTAGTAGACCATGTAAAGGGCCCAAAATGACTCTTTATAGGCCCAATAATAATTTTATATAAGTATGTGAGCTAGGGCTAATTAAGAATGGGGAAAATGTAAAATGACAAAAATGCCACTTAGTATGCCACTGTGTTGTGTCATTGAGTCAGAGTTAGAGAAAGGGCATTTTGGTCATTTGACTATGGTTAGACAGTTAAGGAGAGTTCCCAAAATTGTTGACCAAGGTCAAGGAATACTCTGATGAGGTATGAAAAGACGATAATGCCCTTGAGATGTTAAAGTGAATAAAGAGGAACAAAGGGGCATTTTGGTAATTTATCAAGGGATCTATAATTAAGTTTAGACCCTACAAGAATGTCAGTGATTGGAAGAATTCAGACACTAGATTAAAGGTCAAAAAGCATATTATGGAATCTCAAAAAAATTAGATTCAGAAAATAGTCTGGTTTTTTGGAATCGGACTGAGCTAGTATCGGATTGGACAAATTTTTCCAGAAGCTTCTCTCCCTTGGAATTGTGCTACATGTCTCTATGAGTTGTCCCTTGATGATGTCATGGATGATGTCATCTCATTGGCTTCTAGGGCAAGCTAATCTAAGATCAAATATGAGCCATTATATCAAATAGTACACAAAGTGATCTTGGCCATTCATTTTCCATTGGATTTCTCTATAAATACCACCATATTTCTAATTCAAAATTGTGAAGGAAGAACCCTTGGGGAGGCTATGTCAAAATGTAAAGTCAAGCCAAGACAAAGAAGAATCCAAGGTCCAAAGTTCAAGCAAGCTAGAGATTAAAGGTAAGCAATCTATCCCAACTTATTTTTCTCTAATTTGGGGGATTGAACTTAGGGTTTTTATGGAAGAAAGTTGAGTTTTCTATAATGTGTATGTGCTGTCCAAAACCTTAGATGAAAGGAGAAAGAAGAAATTAAAGTTAGAGTTATATGATTGAAGCTTAAACAAGCTAGTTAGGGGATTGTTTGTTGAATCAGGTTGATATTCTTGACTTTGCCATTATTGATGAAACATACTTATTTTCTTATATCCTAGGGACCAAAAAATAGCATATGGAACTACTTTTAAGGTAATTGAAGTCAAATTACATAATCTGGAATTTTACTCTCCCGAGTACTGTTCATTATGTAAATTCCAGAGGAGTGACCTGACTTCAAAAAATCATAACTAAATCTATAAAAATCAAAATGAAGTGGTTCAATTTGATACAAAAAGCTAACTAAATCCTCTTTCAGGGACAAATAAGTTGTTGACCATGCCTTGACTAAGTCAACGTTTCAATTTTACTGTCCATCAGCGATTTCCCCTGATTCCAGCATTTCTGGTCCCAACTTTGAACAATCATATCTCCATGTGCAGACATCCAAATGAGATGTTCTATATATCAAATTGAAGCTTAGTATGTCTGCCATTTACTGGTAAAATATCATGCATTTATTCAATCATTTACTATTTATAATTATAGCTCAAATGTCACTACCTCACCATGAGTTACTGTTCATAGTGACAATTTTCAGCAATTATACATACATCAATCACATATCAATCATGCTAAATAATTAACGTCTCTTCATGAATCTTTATCTCCTCCATCTTGAGAAGACCTGCTATAATTGGATTGATATGGAAGGGTGAGATTTCTGGAGAAATCTCAGTAGCAAATAGTACTAAATAAGGCATGCATTAATGTAAATACTGGTGCTTTCTTGTGAAAGTGTTAACATTGTGTAATGTGCATGCTTCCATGTTACATATGAAATACAATTGGACAAAGTAATCATAGAAATAGAGCTTCAAACATAAACACATATGCAACATAATTCAACAAAGTCATAGCACAATCAGGCATAACATTCAATGCACACAAGTTTAGGATAAGTTTACTACCAAGCGTGTAGCCTTTCCTTAGTCCTTAACCTTTACTTTGAGGTTCCTTCTTTTTCTAAGTCAGAGCCTATACATAGCATAATAATATCTCCATTATTATCCTATCCAGTATAGCTCTACTTATCTCAAGCTTAACTTGAGGTAATACCCTAAATATGATAATCCCCTAACTTTCTTTCTATCCATGGCTAACCTTATCAAGAGAGATATTTCTCTATTATAACTGTTAACTTTATAAGAATAATCCTCTAATTTATTAGAGCAAGGACTAGAATAACTTACTTACCTTATTCCTAAGCTCTGCCAAGTCCCTAAGCTCCTTGGACTGCTCCTAGCTCCACCAGAACTCCTTCCTTTCTTTCTCTTTCATTCTTTCTTTCTCTCTTTCTCTCTTCTTTATCTTGTTTCTCCATGCTTGGCTGTGAATGGAATGGAGGGAGGGGTGGTCTATTTATAGTTGAGTGGAGGTGGAATAAATAGTCTAGATTGAATCGCGATGAATGGCTCTGATTGCTTAGCTTTCTCAAAAAGCCTTGCCTGTATCATCATGATGACATCATCATCCTAGATGACTTATCAAAATGACATTATCCATAGGACACCTCACATGCTAGGTGGCGTAATGGTGGGGCCCTTGGGATACCTCACCAGCTGACTCAGCGCTTCCAGAGGATTCCAGAGTCTTTTTCTTGAATGAATGGTTGAGATTGTGCCACGCGTCCTTAGGTTTTTCTCCTTTTTTCTAGACTCATGACACATGGCACCTTGTGGGTCCCATGAGGACACCTTTCATGCCACCTCATGGTTCTAGATAAGTCTAAAGCCTTATCTGATCACTTTTTCCAGTTATATCTTTGACCGGGTAACTTTACTTTATTGAAAAAGTACTAAACTAATATTTTAATGCCACTTGGGCCCACATCACTCTTGTGCCACGTTTTTGGATATATGGGAATGTCATCTTGGGTCTCTAATAAAGCTCAAGCACTCTGGTGGCTAGTTCCCAAGAAAGATCCCTTTCTTTTCTAAAATGACCATTATACCCCCAAGGACTTTCACTATTTACAATTTAGTGCCTGATCTTTCACTTTCTTGTAGTTTAGTCCCTAAACATCATATGTATACTTCTTGGACTTCTGCTCAATAGGGCCTGGTAGTTTACCTTTTTTAGGCTACATATTGGGCTTCTAGACCTAAACATTGGGATATGACAATTGAGACCTTTTGATCTACACTGTTCATGATATAAGGAAATGGAATTTCAATGATCTAATGCTTCCATTTAATTTATATGATGATTTTGTATAGGATTGGATAGGTTTCGAACTATTGGAAGCCTTGGAATTGAAAGTTGTAATTCTTGAAATTCTCCTCTGTTATTGTTCACTCGTATGAACAGTAATTGGAATTTCATAATTTTGATGATTCCAATGGTTTTAAAATGAAAATTTGTGTGGGATAAAGTATAGAAACAAGTATGGGAAGCATTGGAATCAAAATGAGAATTTTTAGAAGAATTATACATGTTTTTTAAATCTGTCCAGTACAGTGCATAGAAACTGGAATTTTATGATTCTAAACTCATAAATGGATTCAAAAGATGAAACTATGCAGAATAAAGTCAAGACATCAATCGATTCAAAGTCAAATTCTATTAGTTAAGGTTAAGGAAAGTTAATGTAGTTAAATGAGCTCAATGTTCAAGAGAAAATTAGATTGTAATGGATGGATGATTATGTGATGTTAGGATTTGATTGTGGACTCCAAAGAGGCAGCCACACATCAAATAGAAGTAAGAAGAAAGAGGCAAAACAAAGTTAGAGTGAAAGGAAGTCAAGTATATGAGGTAGTACACTTATCCTAAACTTGATGTATTAAATGTTATGCTTGGTTATGCTAAGGCTATGTTGAATTGTGTTGCATATGTGTTTATGATTGAAGCTCTATTTCTATGATTACTTTGGCTAATGGTATTTTATATGTTACATGGAAGCATGCACATTACACAATATTAACACTTTCACAAGCAAGCACATGTATTTACATTAATGCATGTATTATTTAGTACTGTTTGCTACTAAGATTTCCATATAAATCTCACTCCATCCATATAATCCCAATCCTAATAGGTTTATTAATGATGAAAGATAATGAAGAAGCATGAAGAGAAGTTAGGTTTTTTAACATCCTTACTTTTATACATCTTAGGGACCATTCAGTAGCATTTAGAACCACTTAGAAGACCTTAGAAGTCCATTAGCCAAATCTGGAATTTTACTTTATCAGATTACTGTTCATATGGTATTCCAGATTACACAATGAACTTCGAAAAATCATAATTAATTATAGAAAAATTAAAATGAAGTAGTTCAAAAAGATACGTGAAGCTAACATCTTGAAATTTAATGGAAAAATAATTTCTAGACCAAATGAATAGTCAATTAATACAGTTTATTTATTAAAGTTTACTGTTTATTTGGTCAAAAACTCTGGAAACAGATTCTGGTCCCTTACTTTGGAAATTCATTTCTCTTGCTATACACATCCAAATGACAGTTCTACCTATGAATTTAAAGTTCTGGATGTGTGCTACATGCTCATAAAATTTCGTGAAACAATTCCTTCATTTGCTAGGTCAAACTGAAGCCAAAACAAAACTGCTTTAGGACCTACGTTTTTACCATTTCAGTTTCTTTTCTTTCATTTCCAATAATTGTTTCAGCATGCACAAGCCATCAAATAAGCTTCTCAACATTCATATATATCATGTACATATGCCATAAGTATTATAAATAGTTTCATCACATAACTAGACACCTTACATGGCATTAACATAGAGGGGCAATTCATAGTATATGCTAAAATCTCAATACTTCACTTCCTTCTTCCATTCTTTAGCTCTTCTCCATGCATACCTTTTCCAACATGCTTGACCTAAATTGGTTGGTTATGGGAGAGTGAGATTCTAGGGAATCTCAGTAGCAAACATTACCACTTAAGTATGCAAGATTGATGATAATGCATGACATGTAATTCCATTAAACTTTCTTTGATTAGTGACATGCCATCATGCTATATACTTTTACATAAAGTGCATGGCCATGGAAACATGTTATTCACAATACATTCAACATCATTTATCATGTCACAACATCATTCAAATAACATATACATGTCAACACATAAGCATACCACATCAAGCACATAAAGAGGTAAGTTCACTACCTTGCACTTAAGCTTTCCTCTTGACTTTTAGCATTTGCTCCCTAGCTTTCCAACCATGAAGCCTTTATGTCAATCACTTCCCAACATGTTCTTGGATGTTTCAAGTTCCTAAACACATTCATATTCATCACATAACCCATTAGGACTCATGAACTCCAACCATGTTCAAGACTAACTTTGTTACACTCTTTATTGTCATAACTTTCTCTAATCTTCACTAATCCACTTGGCTCTTGAACCAATTGATGTCTTGACTTTACCCTACACAATTTCATCTTTTGAATCCATTTATGAGCTTAGAATCATGAAATTCCAGCTCCTTCATGGCCTTCTGTACAGAACTGAACATAAGCATACAATTCTTTCAAAAATTCTCATTTTGATTCTAATGCTTCCCATACTTGTTTCTCCACTTTACCCCACACAAATTTTCATTTTAAAACCATTAGAACCATCAAAATCATCAAGTTCAAATCACTGTTCATGCGAGTGAACAGTACCATAAGGAATATCAAAGACTATAACCTTGAGATTTTCATGTTTCCAAGGTTCAAAACCTTTCCAATCCTACACAAAATCATCATATAAACTCAATGGAAGCATTAAATCATTGAAATTCTATTTCCTTCCCTCATTAACAGTGCATAATGAACAGGGCACACCGTGGCAAAGTCAAGAATATCAATTTGATTCAACAACCAACCACTTAACTAGCTTGTTTAAGCTTCAATCATATGTTTCTAACTTTAATTTCTTCTTTCCCCTTTCATCTATGGTTTTTGGGCAGAACCTCCCCTTAGAGAAAACTCAACTTTTTCCCCATAAAAACCCTAAGTTCAAGCTCCCAACTTAAAGGAAAATAGCTAGGAGAGATTGCTTACCTTAAATCTCTAGCTTGCTTGAACTTTGGTACTTGAATCTTCTTTATCTTGGCTTGTGTTTTCATTTTGCAAGAGTTTCCCCAAGGTATCACAAGCCCACGGTTTTGGGCAGAATTAGGGGGTATTTATAGCCAAAATCCATGAAAAATCAATGGCCAAGATTGATTCGGTTACTATTTGAGCTAATGGCCTACATTTAATCTTGAATTTAACTTTTTCTAAAAAGAATAATTATGACATCATGTGGGACAGCTCATGGGACAACTAACAGGGGTAGGTGGCGTGCTACCCATGCAAGGAAGCTTCTAGAAAAATTCTAGTCCAATTCGGTACCGATCGGAGCAATTTCACCACAACCGGACTGTTTTCTGTTCTTAATTTTTTTAGAATATTCCAGGATATGTATTCTATCCTGAAAATCAATGTATAGGCTTCTAATATCATTTACATTGATATACTAAATATTTATCTGTCATCCATCCCTTGGAAAATGACCAAAATACCCTTAGTGTCATTTCTTGCACTATATTAACCCTAAGGGCATAATCGTCATTTTATCCATCTTTGTACTGCCTCAGGGCATATACTGGCTCAACTAATCATATTTATTCCATGTGCCACATTTTTATCCTATCCCATATGACCAAAATGCCCTCCATCCATCTCTAGTGCAATCTGGGCATCCAGGGCATTTTCGTAATTTTGCACCTTTTCTGGACACTGGCCCCTTCTACTGATGAATTGGTACCTTGGGTTTTGGGCCCTCCTTGGCGTCATCATGGGACTATATATGAGGTCATTTGATCTCATTCTATCCAGTCTTACATACTGATGAAGTCCATTATCGGATATGGGTGTTATCAAACTCCCGTCAAAATTCACTAATATGTGAATAACTTTTTATACAAAATTTCTTCCCGAGTTCTGTCTGATCCTAGACATCTAACACTGTAGAGAACACTTTCCTGTGATTCTCCCATTTATATCTAAAGTCCATGAAATCTGATAAAATTTTAGATAACTTTTAGACTATTAGATAAATATCTGTTGTCAAGAGCTCTAATAAAATTTCTGTATCATGTCAGATTAACTAGCATATCTTCCTCTATTTACTGATGGAATATGGGACTGAAAAACTTCTGGGTAGTTATAACCCTTTCCGGGTTGATCTTTCTATAATTACAATTTTGCCCTTGAACTTTTCTCTTAATTACATTTATATCCCTAACTTTTTGCATATTTACATTTAGGTCCCTAACTCTTGGAAATTACCACTTTTGGCCCAACTTTTATTTCTACTTTAACTTTTGGCCTTTAAACTTTTTCAATTTTCATTTAGGTCCCTTTCTTCCTTCAAGACTGATTTAACCTTTATCATTTATTCTGATTATCGTCATAATCCTTTCCAAACCTCTTTCTACTATCAATATTATCCAGATAGTGAAAAATCAGGATATGACAGGTTTTGGATAATGTAAATGTTATATGATGAATGTATAAATTGTTGCAAGTAATGAGGTTATATGACATGTTTGAGCCACAATGCTCATTATATAATAAAAAATAGCAAATGATGAGATAAATGTATGAAATTTTACACAAATTTAGTTAACATCCAAGCGTTGTTTTGATTCTGAGAAAATCTTATTTCGATATCTGTACAAAGAGAAAGAATTTTCCAAAGTTAGGGACAAGAATCTGTTTTCAGGATTTTTGACCAAATGAATAGTAATATTTGACGATTAAAATGTATTAATTTATAAAGAATTTAGTCAGGAAATTATTTTTCCCTTAAATTTCATGATGTTATTTTCATGTATATTTTTGAACCACTTTATTTCAATTTTTGTAGAATTAATTATAACTTTTTGAAATTCATTATCGAATCTAGATACCATATGAACAGTAATTCGAGAAGAGTAAAAATTTCATATTTAGCTAATGGTCTTCCAAGGTCTTGTAAGTGGTTCTAAATGCTACTAAATGGTCCCTAAGACATATCAAAGTAAGGATACTTCAGTTATAGCACTACCACCCACTTGGTACTTGTTATACCATGCTATAAGAAATGGCCCTAAGTATTGTATTCACAAGCCAGTACAAATATCTAAGTAACCCCAGTCATACTGTAACTTATTGTCATATTGTAACTGACTATCCCACTCACTAAGATTGTCTACCATCCTAGGTATATTCCTATTGATTTATCATTACCTAGTTAAATTATCTAATTGCATGTCGTATGGTATGGAAGCAACATAACTTTCTCATCATATATACTCTACCCTACATGTAATGTAAAAGGGGAGTATTCATTCATTATAGCATACTCTAACATTCATAATGTGCAAGGAGATGCAATTATTTAATCAAACTCTAACATGTGTGTTATCACATGACAATTGCAAGGAGATGCAACTATTCATCATGACTTATGGCAACATAAGCCATATAATCATCACATAATTTTCTCAACCATCTATCATATGCATACTTCAATTAAACAATTAACTAGTTAAACTTTAAATAATTCTTTCCTTTATCACATTATCTATCATATCCTGATCACTTATTAAGGAACCTTAAATAACTACTCATCTAACTTAGGCTATCATGTTACCCTTCTACTAGGGTATAGACTCATCCTTTTGCAACTATATCTAACTCTTGATCATTACTCTTTCTTAAATAGTGGAGTCTCTTTACCTTTTAAACTGTGGCTACCTTTCTATCTTGAGACATCATAAACTTCTTTTTCTAATCTTGCAAACATCTACCACTTTGTTGAACTTCTGTAACTACTAGAGAAAAATTCTTTCTTTGTAACATGAAATTTAATCTGTAAATTAACTTCTCAGGTGAGTACATCAATCTCTATCTCTATGGAGTAACTTCTATAACTCTTTACTATCTCTTAATTTCTTCTATCAGCCCAGTCTATTCTTGGCTGGACTATGATTCCTTTATAGTTTTTTTTCTTATCCTGGTGAACTTGAGATGCATAGATCTCTTTGATCATCTACTACTATTATTTCTGCTCTCTTTGTGCTTTACCCTAGATCTGCTAGGTTACTATTTCTTCATGATGGGGTTCCTCTATTTTGAGAATATTGGATCTCTATTTATTAACCATCACATTTCTAACCTTAGGCCATGTACTAGGGTCATTCCTAGATAAGTCTCAATGTCATATCCTAATTTTTTCCCTATCTTTATGATACTGATAGTGGAAAGAGGTTTAGAAGGATTATAACGAGGATAAGAAGAACTGATAAAGGTTATATGAGTATTGAAGAAAGAGAAGGACTAAAATGTAGAAATAGAAGTTGGGCCATTAAGTGTAATTATAAAAAGTTAAGGGATTTAAATGTAATTAAGTTAAAAGTTCAAGGGTAAAATTGTAATTATAGAAAGTTTAGTCGAAGAGGTTTAGAACTGCCCCGAAGTATTTTAGTCCCATATTCCATCAATAAATAAAGGAAGTCATGCTAGTTAATCTAGCGTGATACAGAAATTTTATTAGGGCTCTAAACGTAGATATTTATCTAATAATTTGAAAGTTATCTAAAATTTTATCAGATTTCATGGACTTTAGATATAAGTGGGAGAATTACAGGAAAGTGTGCCCTATAGTTTCATATGTCATGGATCTGACAGAACCTTAGAAGGAGTTCTATATAAAAAGTTGTTCCCATATAAGTGAATTTTGACGGGAGTTTGAGAACACCCGTGATCCAATTATGGAACTTATCAGTATGTAAGCCTAGATAGACTGAGATCATATGAACTCATATATAGGCCCATGATGATGCCAAGGAGGGCCTAAAACCCAGGGTACCAGTTCATAAGTAGAAGGGGCCAGTGTAAAGAAAAAGTGTGAAATCACGAAAATGCGCCTATGTAGCCAGATTGTACTAGAGATGGATGGAGGGTATTTTGGTCATTTTGGACAAGCCAAAAATGTATAGTGTAGTATAAGTATGATTAGTTAGGGCCAGTATACACTCTAAAGCAGTATAAGGAGGGGTGAATATAGTGCAATAAAAGATACCAAGAGTATTTTGTTCATTTCCCAAGTGATCTATAATTAAGTACTAACCCAGTGCAAGAATGTCAATGTTAGGGAGAATCTGGATACTGGATTTATGGTCATAAAGCATATTATAGAATCTCAGAAAAATTAGAATTATAAAACAATTTAGTGTTTAGGGAATCGGACTGAGCTGGTACCGGATTGGACAGAAATTTTTCCAAAAGCTTCCTCCCTATGAGAATTACGCCACATAACCCCCATGAGTTGTCCCTTGTGATGTCATGGATGATGTCATAGTTCTTCTTTTTGAAAAAGTTAAATCCAAGATTGAGCCTTTAGATCAAAGCACAAAGTAATCTTGGCAATTAATTTTCCATGAATTTTTCTATAAATAGCCCCTCAATTCTAGTTCAAAACTGTGAGCTCATGAACCTTGGGGAAACTCTTGCAAAATGGAAACTTACGCCAAGACAAAGAAGATTCAATGTACCAAAGTTCAAGCAAGCTAGAGATTAAAGGTAAGCAATCTCTCCTAGCTTATTTTCCTTTGATTTGGGAGCTTGAACTTAGGGTTTTCATGGGGAAGAGTTGAATTTTCTCTATGGTGTTGTGCTGCCCAAAAACCGTAGATGAAAGGGGAAAGAAGAAATTAAAGTTAGAAGTATATGATTGAAGCTTAAACAAGCTAGTTAAGTGATTAGTTGTTGAATTAAGTTGATATTATTGAATTTGCCATGGATGAACCTGTTTGGTCTGCACTGTTCATGAGGGAAGGAATTGGAATTTCAATGATCAATGATTTTGTGTAGAATTGGAAAGGATTTGACCCTTGGAAGCATTTTTCAATATCATAGTTTTTGAAATTCTTCTCTGTTACTATTCACTCATATGAACAGTGATTGGAATTTCATGATTTTGGTGCTTCCAATGGTTTTAAAATGAAAAATTGTGTAGGATAATGTAGAGAAACAAGTATGGGAAGCATTAGAACCAATATGAGAATTTTTGAAAGAATTGTGTGCATATGTTCGGTTCTGTACAGCAGGCCATGAAGGAGCTGGAATTTCATGATTCTAAGCTCATAAATGGATTAAAAATATGAAATTATGTAGGGTAAAGTTAAGACGTCAATTGGTTCAAGAGCCAAGTGGATTAGTGAAGATTAGAGAAAGTTATGACAATAAAGAGTATAACAAGGTTAGTCTTGAACATTGTTGGAGTTCATGGGTCATAATGAATTATGTGATAAATATGAATGTGTTTAGGGCCTTGAAACATCTAAGAAGATGTTGAGAAATGATTGACATAAAGGCTTCATGGTTGGAAAGCTAGGGAGAAAAGTGCTAAAGATTAAGAGGAAAGCTTAAGTGCAAGGTAGTGAACTTACCTCTTTAGGTGTTTGATGTGGTATGCTTATGTGTTGACATATATATGATATTTGAATGATGTTGTAACATGATAAATGATGTTGAATGTATTGTGAATAACATGTTTTTCATGGCCATGCATTTTATGTAAAAGTATATAGCATGATGGCATGTCACTAATCAAAGAAAGTTTAATGAAATTACATATATCATGCATTAGCATCCATGTTACATATTTAAGTGGTAATGTTTGCTACTGAGATTCCCTAGAATCTCACTCTCCCATAACCAACCAATTTAGGTCAAGCATGATGCAAAAGGTATACATGGAGAAGAGCTAAAGAATGAAAGTAATTGAAATCCTAGTATATGTTATGAATTATCTATGTATGTAAATGCCATGTAAGGTGTCCATTTATGTGATGAAACTATTTGTAATAATGATGGCATATGTACATGATGTATATGAATATTGAGAAGCTTATTTGATGGCTTGTACATGCTGGAACAATTATTGAAAGTGAAAGAAATGAAACTGAAATGGTAAAAATATAGGTCTTGAAGCAGTTTTGTTGTGGCTTCAGTTTGACCTAGAAAATGAAAGAATTATTTCTCAAGATTTTATGATCATGTAGTACACATCCATAGATTTAAGTTCATAGGTAGAATGTTTCATTTGGATGTGTATATCAAGAGAAATGAGTTTTCGAAGGGATCAGAATTTGTCTTCAAATTTTTTGACCAAGTAAATAGTAAACCTTAATTAATAAACTGTATTAATTGGTCAAGCATTTAGTCTGGAAATTATTTTTCCCTTGAATTTAAATATGTTAACTTCACGTAGCTTTTTGAACCACTTCATTTTGATTTTTCTAGAATTAATTATGAGTTTTTGAATTTTGTCATGTAATCTGGAATAATATATGTACAGTAACCGAGAAAGAGAGAAACTCCAGATTTAGCTAATGGACTTCCAAAGACTTGTAAGTGGTTCTAAATGCTACTAAGTGGTCCCTAAGATGTATAAAAGTAAGGATGTTTTATTTTGATATCAGAGCAAAGGATTATAGCTTAAGAAATGCTCTAAATAGATTATATATAGACTAATATAAGTTTGTTCCAGACCCTAACCCTAAACAGTAAGTATTTTGTTAAGTTAGGATGTTTGTTGGGATAGTTATCATTGCTTAATTAAGTAAAGACTGCAGAAAAAGATATGATATTTGATAAAATCAAGTCAGAGGCTTCAGTTAATAAGGAAGACCCCAGGCTAGTAGTGATATATGGACATGGTGTACATCCATACTTTGATCATCCTTTAGACAATGAAGATTGTTCAAGATGAGAGTATAGGGGATCAGTCAGGAAATCTACAGTAAAATATTCCAAAGATGTTTCTATAGACTTAAACCTGTAGTCTGGAGGTCATGAAGAGATTCAGCCTGAAGTCGTGTATACACCAGATGATGTTGAGTCTAGTGACTCTACACAGTATGGGTTTGTTGGAGTGCTCTCTAACCCTGATATAAGATGTATCCCTCCATTGAGAGGACAAATTATGGCTGAGGAAGCTGAGTATTGGTACTGAATTATGGGTAGATAAGATATTATTCCTCCTCCACAAGGGGTTGAGGACAGAGTTGTTATAGGTAATAGATCATAGTCCCCTAATTTAGACATCCAGTCAGAGTTTATGATAGTTCCTGTCTACTCCCAAAGTCTAGGAATATGTGACTTTATAGAGAAAGATCAGTGTGGTGTTCCTGGTACTAGTCAACCCCAGCCTTCTTTGTTAAACATAGATAATGTTGACCATATTAGTCTGAAGAAAGTTGTGGAGAGTGAATTACTCAGTCTAGGTCAAGGGATGGACATAAGTAGAGATTCAGAACAGTCAGTTTATCTATAGTTCCTCAATGTCGTATCAAGGATAATAAATAGATATGCAGTAGAGGGCATTAACCTAAATCAAGTTTATACTCTAGAGGACTGGCATGAGATGATAGTAAGTCAGGTACTACCATATACCCCTACATGGCATATAGATCTAAGTGAGTATTTAGCAAATGATCTGCCAACCGATATATAAGGGGTCGTGTTTCTGTATGCAAAAGTATGTGCAGTCCATGATTTCTAGGAAAGAATGTAAAAGAGATAAGGGGTAATGTAAACATGTAAATGTGGTAAAGTAAACTAATTATTTAGATGTAAGATAGTTATGATGTACCCCAAATATATAATTGACAGGTAGATAATGTATGTACAAATGTTATGGTGACATAAAAGGTGACGGCTATAAGTACCAAACAAGTTAAGTCATGATGATTTAAGCCACAAGCCGTGACAGAAGATAACCTATGGTTACAACTAAAGGTTACAGACAATATGAGACACGGCTAGTAGGTACTCAGGTGGCGACTAAAATGTACAGAGACCTAATGACAGGAATGAAGATGTTAACCTCACTGAAGGTTATCAGTTAGAGGTTTAGCATAGAATATAGGCAAGCTAGACAATACAATGCATTGAGATACAGAAGATCAATTTAAGGAGAGGTTCAGAAGTAGATCCTCCGTATGATCATCAGGAGTTGATCTACATTACGAAACACTTTGTGCAGCTAGTCTCTATTGAACAGAATAATAAGAAGTTAGAATGAGACTTGCCTAAAAAGGAGCCTAGTACATGGTCTAAGGATTAAGACGTGATGAGTAATAGATAGGACGTGCATGTTCCCAAAATAGAGGGATTCCATCACAAAGAGATAGTAACCTAACACTCTACCCCAGAGAACAGAAGTAATAGTGTTAGATGATGAATGATATTCATAGGACCTAAATTAGTCAGGATCCAATGACAAACCAAAAAGGAATCACAGTCCAGTCAAAAGCAGACTGAGACAGACATACAGAAAGAGTTAAGGGATATAGAGGATGCAA
Organism: Leucaena leucocephala; assembly: GCA_037074615.1. Classification (NCBI taxonomy): domain Eukaryota; kingdom Viridiplantae; phylum Streptophyta; class Magnoliopsida; order Fabales; family Fabaceae; genus Leucaena; species Leucaena leucocephala. Next base: position 7,934,335 of record CM073527.1, read on the forward strand.
AAGTTATTCCATACGAGATGAAGAGTGATTTGCTCACTTGAAAAGTTTTTCTCAAATAGTTAAGAGAAGCATTCCTCTCAGTTAGATAGGGATGAGCACGAGGCTAATAGTTAAAGTAGGGAAAGAGAAACCTTTGATGAAAACTTAGCCGAGTTCATCCACATAGACATTGAGGCTTAATAAGAGACACTTTCTCGTTTGTTAGTAATCCAGGAGGATAAACAAAAAACTGAAGAGTTTAAATGGCATAGAGATATGAGCCAAACCCTTCCTCAGTTAGCTGAAAGGAAATAACTAACTCAGTTATAGATTATCGCTAGATTACAGTTTGGCCAAGTGTAACATCCTAATTTTCTTACATCTTAGGGACCAAACGGTAGCATCTATAACCACTTTTAAGGTTGTTGAAGTCAAATTACACAATCTGGAATTTTACTCTCTTAAGTACTGTTTACTATGTAAATTCTAGAAAAGTGACCTCACTTCAAAAAATCATAACTAATACTAGAAAAATGAGAATGAAGTGGTTCAAATTGCTACAGGAAGCTAACTTAATGCTCTTTCAGGGAAAAATAACTTATTGACCATGCCTTAACCAGGTCAATGTCGGACAATGCTCAAAGTTTACTGTTCATCTAGCATTTCCCCTAATTTTGGCATTTTTCGTCCCAACTTTGAAAAATCATATCTCCATCTGTAGACATCCAAATGAGACATTCTATATATCAAATTAAAGCTTGGTATGTATACTATTTACTGGAAAATATCATACATTTTTCAATTGTTTACTATTTATAATTATAGCTCAAATGTCACTGCCTCACTATGAGTTACTGTTCACAATAACAATTTTTAGCAATTATACATACATGAATCACATATCAATCATGCTAAATAACTAACATCTCTTCATGCATCTTTATCTCCTCTATCTTGAGAAGACTTGCTATAACTAGATTGAAATATAAGGGGTAAGATTTCTAGGGAAATCTCAGAAGCAAAATGGTACTAAATAATGCATGCATTAATGTAAATACTTATTCTTGCTAGTGAAAGTTTACTATCTAATGTGTAGTCTTTTCCTTAGTCCTTAACCTTTGCTATGAGGTTCCTTCTTTACATAGGTCAGAGCCTATACATAGCATAATAATATCTTCATTATTATCCTATAAAGTATAGCTCTACCTAACTCATGCTTAACTTGAGGTAATACCCTTAATCTGACACTCCCCTAACTTTCTTTACATCCACGGCTAACCTTATCAAGAGAGATATTTCTCTATTATAACTATTAACTTCATAAGAACAATTCTCTAATTTATTAGGGTAGGGACTAGAATGAATTACTTACCTTATTCCTAAGCTTATAAAGTCCCTGAACTCCTGGATTGCTCCTAACTTTGCTAGAACTCCTTCCTTTCTTTCTCTTTCTTTCTTTCTTTCCCTCTTTCTCTCTTATTTATCTTGTTTTTACATGCTTGAGTGAAGTATTTATAGTTGAGTGGAGATGGAATGGATGGTCCATATCGAATCACGATGAATAACTCAGACCGCTTAGCTTCCTCAAGAAGCCTTGCTTGCATCATCACGATGACATCATCATCCTAGATGACTCATCAAAATGACATCATCCATGGACACCTCACATGCTATGTAGTGTAATGGTGGGGCCCTTGGGACACCTCACCAGCTGACTTAGTGTTTCCAGAGAATTCTAGTCCTTTCTTAGAATGAACAGCTGAGATCGTGCCACGTGTCCTTAGCTTTTTCTTCTTTTTTTAGACTCATGACATGTGTCACCTTGTGGGTCCCATTAAGACACCTTTTATTCCACCTCATGGTTCTGGATAAGTCTAAAGCCTTATCTTATCACTGTTCCCAGTTCTATCTTTTACTGGGTAACTTTACTTTATTAAAAAAGTACTAAAATATTATTTTAATGTCACTTGGACCCACATCACTCTTGGGCCACGTTTTTAGACAATTGGGAATGTCATCTGGGGTCTCTAATCAAGCCCAAGCACTCTGGTGGCTCAATTCCCAAGAAATATCCCTTAGCAAATTACCAAAATGCGCTTGGTGTCCTCTCTTACACTAATTAACCATAAGGGTATAATTGTTATTTTCCCCTCTTTGCACTACCTCAGGGTGTATACTGGCTCTAACTAACTATATTTATACTATACCCTATATTTTTAGCTTATCCCAGATGACTAAATTGCCCTCTATCTATCTCTGGTATATTCTGACCACCAAAGGGCTTTTTTGTAATTTCATACTTTTTCTGGACACTGGCCCCTTCTGCTAATGGACAGGTATCCTGGGTTTTGGGCCCTCCTTAGAGTCATCATAGGCCTATATATGAGGCCATCTGAGTTCATTATTCCAAGCTTATTTACTGTTAAGTTCCATAATCGGATCACAGGTATTCTCAAACTCCTATCAAAATTCACTTATATGGGAATAACTTTTTATACATAACTCCTTCCGGGGTTCTGTCAGATCCATGAATCTGACACTATAGGGCACACTTTCCTATAATTCTCCCACTTATATATGAAGTCTATGAAATCTGATAAAATAGCCATTCGGCCCCTAGGGACTTTCATTATTTACAATCTAGTCCCTGAACTTTCACTTACTTGCAGTTTAGTCCCTAAACATCGTATGTATACTTCTGGGACTTCTTCTCAATAGGGCCTGGTAGCATACCTTTTTTAGGGTACATATTAGGCTTTTAAGCCTAAAAATTGGGATATGACACTAAGGACAAATAAGTCCTTTAGGTTAGGGACATAGAAGTCTTACAGGCGATGAAAAATATTACAATAAGAATGAATATGACCTAGTAAGGTAGCCACAGATTCAAAGATAAAGTGACTCCCCTATTCCTTATGTAAGAAATAGTCAAGAAGGGTTAGTCTATATCCTAGTAAGAGGGTAACGTGGTAGCCTAAGTGGAACAAGTAAATGATCAGGACCTAGAAGTTAAGGTGATATAGGGACATAATGTTTCAAAGTCTACCTAGTTAATTGTTTAATTGCAATATGAGTATAAGGGATGGTTGAGCAAATTATGTAATAATGATATGGTTTATGTTGCCATAAGTTATGATAAGAAGTTCCATCTTCTAGCAGTTGTCATATGACGACACGCATATTAGAGGATGCTTAAATGATTGCATCTCCTTGCATATTATGCATGTTGAGTATGATATGATAAATGAATACTACCCTTACACAGTATGTATTGGGTAGAGTATATCAAATAAGAAAGTTATGTTACTTCCATGCCCTTCGACATATAATTAAATAATTCAACTTGGTAGGGATAAAGTAATAGAAAAGTGCTAAACGAGATAGTTAGCTAGGTAATTCCTAAAGAATAGAAAGAGAATTTATGATCAAATAATGATAGTCAATGGAATAGAGAATGAGATTAAAGATGAGGAGTAATAGTGAATCTATAGATAAATGATTATGATACTCAAGATATATCCCTTCTGTAGGGGTAAAATATATAAATGATATGCTATGAAGACGAAATGGAATAAGAATCATTTATAAAAGATGATGCGGCCTAAGAAGGAGCAATTTCTATGTAATATAAGCCAATATTTTTACAATAGAGCTAGATTGCTCTTGCGATAGAGTAAGATTGCTTTTGAAATAAAACCAAGAAAATAGATAGTATAACTCATATGAGTGATGTCCCTCAGATGAGATGAATAGATGATGATAGATATATGCATGGTAGAGCTTGTGTAACTCTCTACAGTAATGAATCTAGTAAAGTTATAAAAGATGAGAATGATATGAGAAATTCCTATGTGATAGAAGAAATGGGTAAAGTCCTAATAGATAATATTGGCTTCTGTGACTATTTTGGGGGGATTATCTATTGAGTTAACAACTATGTAGAGGTGACTAACCTTGTAACATTGTCCATTGGTTTAGATCTTCCAAAGATGAACATATGGTACAATAGAATCGTAGTAGATTCCGGAGGATTGCAGTTAGATCCTAGTATGGCTCATAGGGTCATAATTGGATCCTGAATAGGCTTATGGTTGATTGCAGTAGATACCGAGGGTCACAGTAGACCTAGGCTAGAGAAAGAAATTAATGAGCCATAAGTACAGTATTTTTTTAGAAGGACGAATACCAAGGATAAAGTTAAGGTATAGAAGCTTCACAAGTTGGTTAGCTCATAACACAGAGGGTACCCATGATGTTAGTTTCAGATACCCTTATTACTATCAGGGACTGAACTCAAAATCTTCTTACACATAACAGGAACTAAGGGATCAAAGTTAAAGTTGTTAATCCTAAGTCCCAAGGATTTATAAGAATATTTTATAAGATATGAGAAGGGGTCAAATAAGAATAAAGAGATCCCTACTATGAGATTACAGAGAATAAGAATAAGAGACAAGTAGATCCTTCAGGTGAAGATAAAGAGATTAGAAGGCCAGATAGACCCAAGAGAGATAGTATAAGATGGGTCTAAGATAAAGTACCAGGGTTAGAGCTTGTTAGCACCAATGCTTCAGATTTTTATCTACATATTTTAGTTAAGCGTGCTCAAGTAAGAGTAGTCCAATGATGGGTAACCCCTGGGAAGTGATAGAAAAAGGTTTAAATGCCATAGAAATTGGCATATATGCATAGAGTTATGTAAAATGATAGAAAAAGCTATGAAAAGTTAGAAAGGGTTATGAGCAGTAAGAGACTAGAACCCTTATATCAAGTCCAAATGAAATGGATTTGAAAGAAAATATTTAGAAGAATTCTCTCAAAAGCTAACAACATTCTAAGTTAAAGAGAATGTTTGAAGTATTATATTTCATAATACATTATGACAAAGCAAAATAAACCATGATATAGCCAGATTTGACCAGATATAACATGTTATGGCATGAAAGATATGAAATGAGATATGCTATGAAAAATATGTAATGAGATATGTTATGAGAAATATGAATTGAGAAATACAATATGAAATGGCTTAATAGCTAGTCTTATAAACAGATAGAGAGGCTCCCTTTTTAAAGGGATAAGACGTTTGAATGATAAGTTACATATGAAAGAGCAAATGAGAGCTTTCACTCCTTGTATAAAATGCCAGGTATTATGTTATGTTATGTTATGTTTATAAAATATGCTAAAGCTCTGAATGCTAAAGTTGTGCAAGCTCTTAGTGTTAGAGCTGTGTATATCAAAGAAAGGAATACTTGAGCTCCGATGTTAGAGCTTTGTATTCATTGGCAGGTATGTGATCCTACAATATGTTGGCCAGGCATTATGCATATTAGAGTATGTGCTCCTATGTGCTCTTGTCTAGCAGTAAACAAAGAAAGAATAATGACATAAGTCCTCTCTCTGTATTAGGATGAGTTATTAGAGATGATAAGAAGTATGATGATATGAAAATGAGAAATAAAGTTTACAGATGTTTAGAAAATTTCACTAGATACTCATATAAGTAATAAATGATTATACTAAGAAGTATGATGAGTTGTTAATAGAAACTCCAGAATATAGTGGTATACGAGAGAATTGGATATGAAAGAAATGGACACTACTCACAAGTCTAGATGGTGAGAAGTCCATATGCAAATAGATACGTAGCAAGTAAGCAAGTGATAAAATGAACTGGAGTTCAATTCTGATAGATTAATTTAGAATAGAAGAATGATCATAGTAAAGATATAAAGAGCTACGGATATGAGAAGTACTCTGCTAAAGATGTCAAAATAGAAGGTAAGAGGTGGACACCCCAATCCTTAATAAAAAAGAAGACAAGGATATCTATCCAATATTTTTGGCTAAGGTGCTAAGTAAATTTCGAGGACGAAATTTATTTTAAGGGGCAGAAATATCATATCCTAATTTTTCCCTATCTGTATGATACTGATAGTGGAAAGAGGTTTGGAAAGGATTATGATGAGGATCAGAAGAAATGATAAACGTTAGATGAGTCTTGAAGAAAGAGAAGGACTAAAACGTAAATTAGAAAAGGTTAAAGGCAAAATGTTGAAGTAGAAATAAAAGTTAGGCCATTAAGTGTAATTATAAAAAGTTAAGGGAATTAAATGTAATTAAGTTAAAAGTTTAAGGACAAAATTGTAATTATAGAAAGTTCAGCCGAAGAGGTTTAGAACTGCCCAGAAGTATTTCAGTCCCATATTCCATCAGTAAATAGAGGAAGTCATACTGGTTAATCTAGCATTATACATAAATTTTATTAGGGCTCCAGACAGTAGATATTTACTCATAGTCTAAAAGTTATCTGAAATTTTATCAGATTTCATAGACTTCAGATATAAGTGGGAGAATTGCAGGAAAGTGTGACCTATAGTGTCAGATGTCATGGATCTGACAGAACCCTGAAAGGAGTTCTATATAAAAAGTTATGCCCATATAAGTGAATTTTGACAGGAGTTTGAGAACACCCGTGATCCAATTATGGAACTTATCAGTATGTAAGCCTGGATAGATGAGATCAGATGACCTCACATATAGGCCCATGATGACGCCAAGGTGGACCTAAAACCCAGGGTACCAGTTCTTCAGTAGAAGGGGCCAGTATCCAGAAAAACTACAAAATTACAAAAATGCCCCTTTGTAACCAGATTATACTAGAGATGGATGGAGGATATTTTGGTCATTATAGACAAGCCAAAAACGTGTAGTGTAGTATTAGTATGATTAGTTAGGGCCAGTATACACTCTGAGGCAGTACAAAGAAGGGTGAAAAGATAATTTTACCATTAAGGTCAATATAGTGCAAGAAATGATACCAAGGGTATTTTGTTCATTTCCCAAGGGATCTGTAATTAAGTACTGACCCAGTGCAAGAATATCAATGGTAGGGAGAATCCAGATAATGGATTTAAGGTCAAAAAGCATATTATAGAATCTTAGAAAAATTAGAATTATAAAAAAGTCCAGTTTTTGGGGAATCGAACCATACCGGTACCAGATTGTAAATAGTGAAAGTCCCTATGTAGCCTAAAAAAGGTATGCTACCATGCCCCTATTGAGCAGAAGTTCCAGAAGTATACAAATCATGTTTAGGGACTAAATTGCAAATAATGAGAGTTCAAGGACTAAATTGTAAATAGTGAAAGTCCCTGGGGGCATAATGGTCATTTTGGAGAAAGAGAGGGACTAAAATGAAAAGTATAAAAGGTTGAAGGCAAAAAACGAATGTAGAAATAAATGTTGGGCAAAAACTTATAATTTCTAAAAGTTAAGGGACTTAAATGTAATTAAATAAAAAGTTCAACGGTAAAATTGTAATTATAGAAAGTTCAGCCCGAAGAGGGTTAGAATTGCCTGAAAGTATTTTAGTCCCATATTCCATTAGTAAATAGAGAAAGTTATGCTGGTTAATCTAGCATGATACAGAAATTTTATTAGAGATTTAGACAACAGATATTTATTTGATAGTCTAAAAGTGATATAAAATTTTATCAGATCTCATGGACTTCAGATATAAGGGGACAAGTTACAGTAAGGTGTTCCTCATGACATGAAATGTCATGAATCTGATAGGACCCTCAAAGGAGCTCTATAGAAAAAGTTATCCCCATATTAGTGAATTTTGACAGACGTTTGAGAACATCCGTTATCCAATTATGGAACTTAGCAGTAAATAAACTTGGATAGAATGAACTTAAATGGCCTCATATATGGGCCTATGGTGACGCTAAGGAGGGCCCAAAACTCAAGGTACCAGTTCATCAGTAGAAGGGGCTAGTGTTCAGGAAAAGTGTGAAATTATGAAAATGCCCCTGGATGCCCATATTGTATTAGTGATAGATGGAGGACATTTTGGTCATCTGGGATAGGCTATAAATGTGGCATATTGTATAAGTATGATTAGTTAGAGCTGGTATATGCCCTGAGACAGTGTAAAGAGGTGTGAAAAGACAATAATGCCCCTATAATTATTAAAGAGGAACTAAGGGTATTTTGGTAATTTGTTATGGGATGTTTCTTGGGAATTGAGCCACCATAATGCTTGGCTTGATTAGAGACCCAAGATGAAATTTCTAGATATCCAAAAACGTGGCCCAAGAAGGATGTGGGTCCAAGTGGCATTAAAATATTAGTTTAGTAGTTTTTCAATAAAGTAAAGTTACCCGGTCAAAGATATAACTGGGGAGAGTGATCAGATAGAGTTTTAGACTCATCTAGAACCATGAGGTGGCATAAAAGGTGTCCTCATGGGACCCACAAGGAACCACATGTCATGAGTCTAGGGAAAGAAGAAAAAGCTAAGGACACGTGGCACGATCTTATCTGTTTATTCTGGGACAGGACTGTGGAATTCTCTAGAAATGCTGAGTCAACTGGTGAGGTGTCCCAAGGGCCCTACCTTTGCGCCACCTAGCATTTGAGGTGTCCTATGGATGATGTCATTTTGATGAGTCATCAAGGATGATAATGTCATCGTGATGATGCAGGCAAGGCTTCTTGAGGAAGCTAAGCAATATGAGCCGTTCATCGCAATTCAATCTAGACCATCCTTTTCACCTCCACTCAACTAAAAATACCCCACTCCCCTTCCATTCCATGCCATGGCCAGCAAGAAGAAAAGGAGAGAAAGAAGAGAGAAAAAGAGAAAGAGAGAGAGAAAGGAAGGAAGGAAAAAGAAGAAGTTCTGGTGGAGTTAGGAGCATTCCAAGGAGCTTAGGGACTTGGCAAGCTTAGAAATAAAGTAAGTGATTTATTCTTGTCCTTACTCTAATAAATTAGAGGATTGTTCTTATGAATTTAATAGTGAGAATAGAGAAATATTGCTCTTGATAAGGTTAGCCATAGATATAAAGAAAGATAGGGGATTGACAGATTAAGGGTATTACCCCAAGTTATGCATGAGTTAAGTAGAGCTATACCAGATAAGAATAATAATTAAGATATTATTATGCTATGTATAGGCTCTAACCTAGGAAAAGAAGGAACCTTAGAACAAAGGTTAAGAGTTAGAGGACAGGCTACTCGCTAGGTAGTAAACTTATCCTAAACTTGTATGCATTGAATGTTATACTTGATTGTGCCATTTGTTGAGTTGTGTTGCATATGTCCTTATGTATGAAGCTCTGTTCCTATGATTACTTTGGCCAATTATATTTCATATGTTACATGTAAGCATGCACATTACGCAATGTTAACACTTTCACAAGCAAGCACAAGTATTCACATTATTGCATGCGTTATTTAGTACCATGTGCTACTGATATTTCCCCAGAAATCTCACCCCTTACATATCAATCCAAATGTTACAGGTCTTCTCAAGATGGAGGAGATAAAGAAGCATGAAGAGAAGTTAATTATTTAGCATGATTGATATGTGATTGATGTATGTATAATTGTTGGAAATTGCCACTATGAACAGTTACTCGTGGTGAGTTAGTGGCAATTGAGATATAATTAGAAATAGTAAACAATTGAATAAATGTATGATATTTTCCCAATAAATAGTAGACATACCATGCTTCGATTTGATATATAGAACTTCTCATTTGGATGTCTACACATGGAGATATGATTTTTCAAAGTTGGGACCAAAAATGTTGGAATCGTTGATTCAGTCAAGGCATCGTCAACGAGTTATTTTTCCCTGAAATAACATTAAGTTAGCTTTGTGTAGCAATTTGAACCACTTCATTTTGATTTTTCTATATTTAATTATGATTTTTTGAAGTTAGGTACTCTTCAGGAATTTCCACAGTGAACAGTACTCAGGAGAGTAAAATTTCATATTGTGTAATTTGACTTCCATGACGTTAAAAGTGGTTCCAGATGCTACTGTTTGGTCCCTAAGATGTAAGCAAAATAGGATGTTACACTTTTGACTTGAGAGCTTGAACTTAGGGTTTTCATTGGGAAAAGTTGAATTTTCTCTAAGGTTTTGTGCTGCCCAAAAACCTTAGATGAAAGGGGAAAGAATAAATTAAAGTTAGAAGTATATGATTGAAGCTTAAACAAGCTAGTTAAATGATTGGTTGTTAAATCAAGTTGATATTCTTGACTTTGCCATGGATGAACCTGTTCGGTCTACACTGTTCATGACGGAAGGAAATGGAATTTCAATGATCTAATGCTTCCATTGAATTTATATGATATTTTGTGTAGAATTGGAAAGGATTTGAACCTTGGAAGCATTGAAATTCCAATATTGTAGTTTTTGAAATTCTTCCCTGTTACTATTTACTCGCATGAACAATGATTGTAATTTCATGATTTTGATACTTCCAATGGCTTTAAAATGAAATATTGTGTGGCATAAAGTAGAGAAACAAGTATGGGAAGCATTAAAACCAAAATGAGAATTTTTGAAAGAATTGTGTGCATGTGTTCGGTTCTGTGTAGCAGGCCATGAAGGAGCAAGAATTTCATTATTCTAAGCTCATAAATGGATTCAAAAGATGAAATTGTGTAGGGTAAAGTCAAGACATCAGTTAGTTCAAGAGCCAAGTGGATTAGTGAAGATTAGAGAAAGTTATAACAATAAATAGTGTAACAAGGTTAGTCTTGAACATTGTTAGAGTTCATGGGTCCTAATGAATTATGTGATGAATATGAATGTGTTTAGGACTTTGAAATATCTAAAAATATGTTGGGAAGTGATTGACATAAAGGCTTCATGGTTGAAAAGCTAGGGAGCAAGTGCTAAAGATCAAGAGGAAAGCTTAAGTGCAAGGTAGTGAACTTACCTCTTTATGTGCTTGATGTGGTATGCATATGTGTTGACATGTCTATGATATTTGAATGATGTTGTGACATGATAAATGATGTTGAATGTATTGTGAATAACATGTTTTCCATGGCCATGCATTTTATGTAAAAGTATATAGCATGTCACTAATCAAAGAAAATTTAATGAAATTACATATCATGTATTAGCATCCATCTTGCATATTTAAGTGGTAATGTTTGCTACTGAGATTCCCTAGAATCTCACTCTCCCATAACCAACCAATTTAGGTCAAGCATGATGCAAAAGGTATACATGGAGAAGAGCTAAAGAATGGAAGAAAGGAATGGAAGTAATTGAAATCCTAGTATATGTTATGAATCATCTATGTATGTAAATGCCATGTAAGGTGTTCATTTATGTGATGAAACCTTTTGTAATAATGATGGCATACATACATGATTTATATAAATATAAAGAAGCTTATTTAATGGATTGTACATGCTGGAACAATTATTGAAAGTGAAAGAAAAGAAACTGAAATAGTAAAAAAGTATGTCCAGAAGCAATTTTGTTGTGGCTTCAGTTTGACCTAGCAAATGATGGAATTATTTCACGAACTTTTATGATCATTTAGTACACATCTATAGCTTTAAGTGAATAGGTATAATGTTTCATTTGAATGTGTATATAAAGAGAAATAAATTTTTAAAATAAGGGAACAGAATCTGTCTTCAGAATTTTTGACCAAATAAACAGTAAATCTTAACGAATAAACTGTATTAATTGGCTAAACATTTGGTCTAGAAATTATTTTTCCCAAGTTAAAGATGTTATATTCAAGTATCTTTTTGAATCACTTCATTTTTATTTTTTTAGAATAAATTATTATTTTTTGAAGTTCATCGCATAATCTGGAATACCATATGAACAGTAACCTGAGAAAGAGAGAAATTCCAAATTTAGCTAATGGACTTTCAAAGACTTGTAAGTGGTTCTAAATGCTTCTAAGTGGTCCCTAAGATGTATAAAATTAAGGATGTTTCACTTAATCTAACTTCTGATTATTCTGTTCAGTAAAGACTAGCTTAACAAAGCCTTTTGTAATGTAGATCTACTCTTGGTGTTGACACAGAGGATCTACTTCTGAATATCTTCTTAAACTGATATTTTGTATCTCTGTACTTCGTATCATCTACCTTGTCAGCACCTCGTGACATCATTATCAACTAGAGGATGGCACCTTTATTCTCATTGTTGCCATAACATCTGGTCTCTATGTTTCCCAATCGTTACCCAAGTATTGGTTAGTTGCAACTCATGTTCTTTGTGAACTTTCATCATGACCATCTTACTCGACTTGTCACGACTAGATAGTTGTGTTCTTCTGACATGACCAAAGGTCTTATCCCGTCGTGAGCTAAACATATCTTTCTCTGAATAGTATCTTCCTAAGATTCCTCATATGAATCTTACTTTAAGTAGTGAATCAATCATAGTAAGGGGATCATCTTGGTTCACTTAAGATCAAGACCTACGTGATACTAACTTTCCTACTAAATACCCTAACCTTAACATAATGTTAACTTCTTAGGTTTAGGGTATAGGAATTATCCTATTTCATATCAGAAACTTTGCTCATATACAAAAAATGTAGTACCTTAATTTCATATGTCTTAGAGACTAAACAGTAGTATCTGGAAGCACTTTTAAGGTCATTGAAGTCAAATTACACAATCTATAATTTTAATCTATCGAGTATTATTCCTGTGTAAATTCTAAATAGGTGACGTGACTTCAAAAATCATAAATAAATATAAAAAAAATATAAATGAAGTGGTTCAAGTTGCTACATGAAGATAACTTAATCATCTTTCAGAAAAAATAACTCATTGACCATACATTGACCAAGTCAATATCAGTTAATTCTTAAAGTTTATTGTTCATCCAACGTCATTCCCCTAATTCCAGCATTTTAGTCCCAACCTAAAAAAATTATATCTCCATATGTAGACATCCAAATGAGACCTTCTATATGTTAAATTGAATCTTGGTATGTCTAATATTTACTGGTAAAATATCATATATTTATTCTATTATTTACTATTTTTTATTATTGCTCAAAGGTTATTGCCTGACCACGTATTACTATACACAGTGGCAAATTTCAACAACTAACTTTACATACATATACATAACATACATCCATCATATATCAATCATGCTAAATAATTATTAACTTCTATTCATGAATCTTTATCTCTTCCATCTTGAGAAGACCTATTGGTGTTGGGGTGACATTGAGCGAGTGATATTTCTTAGGAAATCTTAGTAGCAAACAATACCACAAATAATGTCTATAAGTATATGCTTAGTATTTAACATGCTTGCTTTATTATAATCATCCTTGCATAATGATATATACATGCTTCTATCATACTTTCTTATAACATATGGCCATAGCATAAAAAGAAATAGAGCATTTTCAACCGCACATGCTTCACATAATCAAGACAAGCCAATAGCATATTAACAACATAAGTTCACTACCTCATACTCCTTGCTTTCCTTATCCTTTTCCTTCACCTCTTGTTTCCTACTTCTCCTTGATGTGTGTCTGCCCTCTTTGAGCACACCAACCAAACCTAACATTGCGTTATCATTCATTACAATCTAATTTCCTTGAACATTGTATTTGATTTACTTTAATATCTTTCGTTAATCTTTATTAATTAGCTTGGTCTTTAAATCAATTGATGTCTTGACTTCAACCAAAAAAATTTAACCTTCTGACATAACCGAAAAGCCTATTAATTAATCTTTATTAATTATCATAAATTCTAGCAGGTACACACTATTCTTGACAGAATTGAAAAATCTTCTCATTTTCTTTCAAAAATTATCATGTTAATTCCAATGCTTCCAATACTTATTTCTATACTTTACCCTACACAATTTTTCATTTTAAAACTACTGGAAGCATCAAAATCATGGAATTCCAATCATATGTTGTGTGAACAGTAATAGAGAAGACTTCCAAAAATCACAACTTTCAATTCCAATGCTTCCAATGTTCCAAACCTATCCAATCCTATACAAAATCATCTTTTAGATTCAATGGAATCATTATATCATTTAAATTCCATCTCGTCCTATCCAAAAAAGTACTGGCCAAATGGTCTCAAGAAAGAGCAAGGTCAAGAACAATTTAATCCATAACCAACCATTCAATCTAGCTTGTCTAAGTGTCAATTGCAAGATTCTATCTTGTTTTTCTTCTTTCTTCTTTTCTGTCCATATTTGGATAGCAAGGTTACTAAGAGAATAAGTCACTTTTCTTCTATTAAAACTTAGGTTTTATCCTTCCAAAACTCATAGAAATAAACTAGGAAGGATTACATACCTTAAGCTCTAACTACCATGGATCAAAATGCCTTGAACTTCCCCTGGAAATTGTTTTGGAAAGTTTTGAGTTTTGAAATGGCAAGAGGTTCCCCAAGCACTCTAGGCTCCATGGTTTTGCACTAAAGGGAGGGATATTTATAGCCAAAACTTTGGCACCTTGGGAGTAAAATATCCCTCCTTCAACTAATTATTATAACTTACTAATCTTGAATCTTATGGGTTGCTATATTAGTTAATTATTTTTATTCATCATTAACTTAATTTTTACATTATTTTATTATAATCTAACATGTGATGAAACTCTTCTTCCTTGCATATCCTTCCATGTGGCGTATTGCACATGGTGTGTGGGTCCAACCATGTGCAACTTCCTTATTTCTTGTATTATCTTCGAATTTCTCTGTTTTTTTCATAAAATTTCCAAAATTGACTTGAGCTTGAAGACTTTCTCTTGTACCTATTGGGCTTAATCTTGATTCCATTATTGGGCCTTCGTTGGGTTAAATAGCTAATTGACATAAATTCCAAAGCACTTCCCTTATACTGATATTCTTAAATTACCTTGATTTTGAGATAAATTCTAGACACTTATTTTACTAATTTTGATATTTTTAGAAAATCATTCTATTATATCCTAATTTTTCCCTATCTATATAGTACTGATAGTGGAAAGAGGTTTGGAAAGGATTATGATGAAGATTAGAAGAAAAGATAAAAGTTAGATGAGTCTTGAGGGAAGAGAAGGACTAAAACGTAAAGTAGAAAAGGTTAAAGGCAAAAAGTGAAAGTGGAAACAAAAGTTAGGCCCTTAAGTGTAATTTTCAAAAGTTAAGGGACTTAAATGCAAATAACCAAAGTTCAGGGGCCTAAGTGCAATTATTCAAAAGTTTAGGGACTTAAGTGTAATTATGAAAAAGTTAAGCCAAAACAGGCTAAAAATGCCCGGAATCATATTAGACTCAAATTTTGCCAGTAGATAGATAAAATTATTTCGGTCAGTTTAACGCAACATAGAATTTTGATTTGAGGTCCCTCTTAATTGATATAAATTTCTGAAGTCTGAAGAATATAGGAAATTTAAATATAAATGTCATTGAAAATGAATTTCAGATTGACAAACAAACTTTACAAAAATAGTTTTACTCGAAAGAATACAATCTTCAGAGGAAATGGTTTTTTGAAAAATTCAAAGGATCTAGTAGAAAACAAATTCAAGAAAAGTTCTATAAATTCCTTGAAAAAGCTCAAGTGAATATTCCATTCTTTGATTGGTTTAGTGAATATGCTAAAACTACAAGATTGGATTATCTATTTTATCAAAATATTGGTGTTATTACACAATGGAAAAGTTCCCAAGGAGAAAATATCTCTTATGAATTTCTTCCACTAAAAACGGTGCAAATTCCTTATTCTAAGGATGATGTAGGTCAGCCAGTACTTGCAGCACCTTTTTGTTTTAAAAATGTGAGTCAACCTGTTGATTCAAATGATATAAGAAAGATAGTTGAGCAAAATAATTATACTAATTTGTATCTTCAACAATTAGGTGATCATTTTGTTCAAACATCTTCAAACATTATTTCAGAACAGTTAAAACCCAGGATCAAAGAGCTCAATCTTTTGACTTCAAAACAACAACAAATAAACTTTTTAAATGAAGAAATTTCTTTTCAACATTTAGAAAGGCAATTGTGTCAAAAAGATGTTCAAAAGAAAATTCAAACTTGTCTTGAACAAATCCACAAAAATATTTGTTCTAAATTACCAAATGCTTTTTGGAATAGAAAACAACATATGGTAGATTTGCCATATGAAAAAGATTTTTCTGAAAAAAATCCCAACAAAAGCTAGACCAATTCAAATGAGTTTGGAGCTTTTGGAAACTTGCAAAAAAGAGATCCATGATCTTTTAAGCAAAAGATTAATTTACAGGTCGAGAAGTCCATGGTCTTGTGCTGCTTTTATGTTAATAAAAATGCTGAGATTGAACGTGGTACTCCTAGGCTTGTAATTAATTACAAACCTTTAAACAATATTTTGCAATGGATCAGGTATCCAATCCCAAACAAATCTGATCTACTAAAACGTTTGTATTCTGCAAAGATCTTTTCAAAATTTGATATGAAATCTGGTTTTTAGCAAATACAAATTTTTAGAAATGATAGGTATAAAACTGCTTTTACTATACCTTTTTGTCATTTAAAAAATGCTCTTTCCAAATTCCAGAGAATTATGAATGAGATATTTAATGATCATAGTCAATACATTATTGTTTATATTGATGATGTATTAGTCTATAGTCATTCTATAGATCAACATTTTAAACATATCTCTAAATTTGTTAGGATTGTAGAAACAAATGGATTAGTGGTTTCAAAACCTAAAATTAGTTTGTTTCAAACTAAAATATGGTTTTTGGGTCATTGGATTTATCAAGGGTCCATTACACCAATTAAAAGAGCAATTCAATTTGCTGACAAATTCCCCGATCAAATCATTGATAAAACACAACTTTAAAGATTTTTGGGATGTTTAAACTATGTTACTGATTTTATTCCTCATCTCAGTAACTTCATTAAATAGCTTCATCAGTGACTCAAGGACAATCTGCCTCCGTGGACTGACCTTCATTCAAATATTGTTAAGCAGATCAAATCCCAGGTTAAAGAGCTTCCTTGCCTTAGCCTTCCTGATCTGACTGCCTTCAAAATTGTTGAAACAGATGCCAGTGACATATGTTACGGTGGCATTCTCAAACAAAGTCTTGATGGAAAAGAAAAAATTGTCTCTTTTACATCTAAGCATTGGAATAGCACACAATAAAACTATTCCACCATTAAAAAAGAATTTTTGGCAATTGTTTTATGCATTTCCAAATTTCAATTTGATTTATTAAACAAAAGATTTTTACTCCGCATTGATTGCAAATCTGCAAAAGATGTTTTACAAAAGGATGTTAAAAATCATGCATCTAAACAAGTCTTTGCCAGATGGCAAGCAATTTTGAGTGTCTTTGATTTTGACATTGATTTTATCAAAGGTACTTCAAACTCCCTTCCAAACTTTCTAACCCGTGAGTTTTTACAGGGTAGATAAAGTTTAAGAGAAAACCAGAAAGAAACCACCAAAATGCCAAGGAAAAAGAAACTTGGAGATGGTGAGGATAAAAAATAAAAGGGTATTTTACAAGATGCCCAAAGCCAAACAGTCTCTAGTTATGAACTTGAGGCCATTATCCAAAAGGTGATGTAATAATATGGGTCTCCACAGGGAACCCAGAAAACTAAAATGGAGTCATCTACTCTATCTGGATCTCCAGTCCATAAACCTCAAATAAAATCAGAGTCATCCACTCTGTCTAGGTCATCAACCCAGCCAATTCAAACAAGAGTATCTTCTAAAAAGACTTTGGAATCATATGCCCAGAGTTATGCCCAGAAGATTCTCCCAAACAAAACTTTTGCCTAAACATTGGCCCTTCCTCCAATCCCTACAAAAGTTCTTACAAAAAATTAGTATGATTTGCATGATAAACAACCAAATGTCTTGCAGATCAATCCCTCTAAAAAACATATAGTTTCTGTTTCTGTCTCCCAAAAATGGACAATACTCCAGCCTTTTCCAAACAAAATAAGGCTATGAATATTATCCAAATAAAGCCAGAATTCTATCATAAAAACCCAAACCAGGTGGCTTGAAATGTTTTCCCCAGAGGATTTCATTTTAGGCCTAAACAACTGACAAAAACCAGGGAATATTATGAATTAATATTGATTCATTATGAGTCGGCTGCAATAAAAAAGAATGCTGACAAAACAGACGAATATTTAATAACTCATTCTACCCTACAGATTTTGAAAGTTCTCACTCCATCCCAGTGGGGAAAAGATTTAAACAAAATTAAAACTTTTGGGATAAACTTTGATCCTATCGGATACAATTATTGGGACTATATTGACACACAGTACCATGTATTATGGGATCAAAATAAACTTTTTAAACATACTTGGTTTATTTATTTCAAAACAAAAACCAAGTACAATTTTCCTCAATAGTTTGGACACATGTGGGATTTCTTTGGACCTATTCCAGAGATATTTCCTACAGAAGTAGTCTGAGCTTTTGAGCTTTTTAAACAACAGTTTAACATTGAAGAAAACCCTTTTCCTGTTGAACTATATTATTTTTCAAACTTATCTGTATCTTGGATATTTTCTTAGAATTACATATTTTCTCAAACTGAAGGATTAAGATTTTTACCAATACTACAAAGACTTCCATCTATAAAGTGGTTGCCCAAGTTTGATCTTTCCCAAATAAACACTCAAGCAGTCGAGAGATGGTTTAAACAAAATCCCCAGTTTCTCTGTATGATATAACACAGCAAATTCTTGAATCAAAATAATAGGGTACAAGCCATCCTCACTTCAATAAATGATAAGACTAGCCTTATCAATCAATTAAACTCCATACTCCAGATTCTACAGTAAGAGGAGCAGACCCCTTCTACAAGTTAGACAGATTCTGCACAACCTTCAGAGAAAGATGATGTAGAAGAATTTGTCACAGAGTTAGATGAATATTAAATTATCCAGAGACTTAGTTGATCGAGAAATATGTCCTAGGTTTTTGGTAAAACAAATTTATGAAGTAGTGTTACTATCTGTAGCAGTACTATTTAAATAGAAAGTCACTGTAATGTCAGCAGAATACTATAGTGTTAGTAGATACTATGTAAATAGTGTTATGATGTGGAACTGTGCAAATAGTAAAAATTATCCATGTTAGAACACTGTTCAAACAGTAACTGCTCCTGCCTTCTTAAGTTGCATTCATTTCCTTATAAGAGCAGGTTCAGTTATGCCCCCTCCTTACACTTAGAGAGAGATACTCCAAGTCTAGAGAGAGAGTCTCCTCCTCCTTCTTTCTCTTCCTACTCCTTCTGTATCCCTTCCTCTTCTTGTAAATGTTTATGTTTTAATAAACTTTTACTTTTAGTTTATTTAAAGCTTTCTTTTCTTTCCTTTTCATATCATTGCCTCCTCTTATGAGCTAAGCTTGGCTGGTTCTACTGCCTTTTAGTTTATTCAAGAGCGTCCCCTCTGCATGCATTTTACATTTCAATAATGCATTAACTGGTCCTTCTAGTGCTCTACTTCCTTTTCTTTAATTTCTAACCTCTTCCCTTCGATCCTTCGGGGTGTCTCCCCGCAATAATTCATTTGACTTTAGAATCAGATCAAACTTTATAGAAATTTTCTATATTTAATATAAGAATTTATAAAATTAACAGAGTTAAAAAAGGAATCATGTAGAATTCTTACGGGATTTTACAGTGAAATAGAATACCCGATAAATAGGATCGGGAGAGGTATCTTGGGATTTAAACCATAAGAGGCAATAAAGGCAATGAGCCCATATTAAGGCCAAAATGGCACCATCATGAGCCCAGTATGGTTATTGGATAGTTCAGTGGGCCAGAGTCTAGAGCAGTCCAGGAAAAGTGTGAAATTACAAAAATACCCCTAGATGCCCATATTGTACCCGTGATAAATGGAGGGCATTTTGGTCATTATGGACAGGTAAAAAATATGTCATATAGCATAAATATGATTAGTCAGAGACAGTATATGCTCTGAGGTAGTATAAAAAGGGGTAAAATGATGATTATGCCCTTAGGGTTAATATAGTGCAAGAAATGACACTAAAGGTATTTTAGTCATTTTCCAAGGGATCTGTAATTAAGTTGTGGCCAGTACAAGTATGTCAATGATAGGAAGAATCCAAATACTGGATTTAAGGTCAGAAAATATATTATGGAATCTTAAAAAAATTAGATTTATAAAACAGTCTGGTTTTTGGGGAATCAGACCGGCTGGTATTGGATTGAACTGGAATTTTTCCAGAACCTCCTTCCCCCATTGGAATTGTGCCACATAAACCCATGAGGTGTCCCTTTGAGTTATCCCTTGATGATGTCATGGATGATGTCATAATTATCTTTTTGAAAAAGGAAAATCCAAGATTAAATGTGAGCCCTTAGATCAAATAGTGCACAAACTAATCTTGGCCATTGATTTCCACCAAGAGTTTTCTATAAATACCCCCTCAAATCTGCCCAAAACCATGAAGCACATGAACCCTTGAGGAAACTCTTGCAAAATGAAAACTCAAGCCAAGACGAAGAAGATTCAAGGTACCAAAGGTCAAGCAAGCTAGAGATTAAAGGTAAGCAATCTCTCCTAGCTTATTTTCCTTTGATTTGGGAGCTTGAACATAGGGTTTTGATGGGGAAAAGTTTTAGCTTTCTCTAAGGGGTGGTGCTGCCCAAAGACCTTAAATGAAAGTGGAAAGATGAAATTAAAGTTATAAACATATGATTGAAGCTTAAGCAAGCTAGTTAAGTGATTGATTGATGAATCAAATAGATATTCTTGACTTTGCCATGGTTGAACCTATTTGGTCTGCACTGTTCATGAGGGAAATAAATAGAATTTCAATGATTTAATGCTTCCATTGAATTTATATGATGATTTTGTGTAAGATTAAAAAGGTTTTGAACCTTGGAAACATTAAAATCTCAATATTGTAGTTTTTGAAATTCTCCACAGTTACTGTTCACTCGCATGAACAGTGATTAGAATTTAATAATTTTGATGCTTCCAATGGTTTTAAAATGAAAAGTTGTGTGTGGTAAAGTGGAGAAACAAGTATGGGAATCATTAGAATCAAAATGAGAATTTTTTGAAAGAATTATATGCATATGTTCAGTTCTGTATAGCAGGCCATAAAGGAGCTGGAATTTCATTATTCTAAACTCATAAATGGATTCAAAAGATGAAATTATGTAGGTTAAAGTCAAGACATCAATTGATTCAAAGGTCAAGTCCATTAGTTGAGATTAAGGAAAGTTAGTGAGGTTAATGATCAAGAGAAAGTTATGTTAGTTAAAGTAAGTTTAATACTCAAGGAAGTTAGATGGTAATGGATAAATGGTTATGTGATGTTAGGAATTGGTTGTTATGCTCCAAAAAAGGAAACCATATGTCCAAGAGATGTGAGAAGAAAGAAGCAAGATGAAGTGAAAGAAAGTCAAGTATATGAGGTAGTAAACTTATCCTAAACTTGTATGCATTGAATGTTATGCTTGATTATGCTATGGCTTGGTTGAATTGTGTTGCATATGTGCTTATGTATGAAGATCTATTTATATGTTTACTTTGGCCAATTGTATTTCATATGTAACATGGAAGCATGCACATTACCCAATGTTAACACTTTCACAAGCAGGCACAAGTATCTACATTAATGTATGTATTGTTTAGTAATGTTTGCTACTGAGATTTACCTAGAAATCTCATTCATTTTCATGTAAACCCAATCCAAAAAATTTGTGAATAATGAAAGAGGATGATGAAGCATGAAGAAAAACTAGGGATTGGATGGTATATATGTTATGTAAATGTGTAATGTTGCTGTATGACCAATGTAAGTAGTGATGGTCATGATGTAAAGACAAATAGTAAATGATAGAATAAATGTATGAAATTTTTCAGACATTTATATGACATGCCAAGCTTCGTTTTGACACCAAGAACTCTTTATTTGGATGTATGTACAAAGAGAAATAATTTTCCAAATCAAGGGACCAGAATCTATTTCCAGAGTTTTTGACCAAATGAACAGTAAACTTTAACGAATAAACTGTATTAATTGGCTAACCATTTGGTCTAAAAATTATTTTTCCCTTAAATTTAACATGTTTTCTTCACGTAGCATTTTGAACCACTTTATTTTGATTTTTCTATAATTAATTATAATTTTTTAAAGTTTGTTACGTAATCTGGAATACCATATGAACAGTAATCTGAGAAAGAGTAAAATTCCAGATTTGGCTAATGAACTTCCAAGGTCTTGTAAGTGATTCCAAATACTACTGAATGATCTCTAAGATGTATAAAAGTAAGGATATTACACATTCTAATATAAAATGAATTTTCTATAGAATCTCATAATTTTCTGAGACCTAGAAGTCGTAATAAAACTTCTTACATCTTCTTTAAATCCTTTATCAGTATCCTTTTTCACCTTAAATTCTCTAATTAATTCTACATGACTCCTTCTTTACTTCTGTTAGCTTCATAAATTCTTATATTAATTATAAGAATTTATTATTAAATTGTATCTAATTCTAAGGTCTAGAGGATACTAAAATAATTTTCAGACTTTAGAAATTAATATAAATTTATCGAGACCTCAAATCAAAATTGCGCGTTGTGTTAAATTGTTCAAAATAATTTTCTCTATTTATTGGTAAAATTTGAGGCCAAAACATTTTTGACAAATTTTGAGTCATTTCTGGCTCAACTTTCTCATAATTATTATTTTGCCTCTAATCTTCTTGAAAATTATACTTTATGCCCTCAACTTTTAACTATTACACTTAATGGCCAAAAGCTTATGTCTACTTTCATTTTGCATAATGGAACTTTTAGAGTTTTCAATTTAGTCCCTTTCTTTTCCAAAATGACCATTGTGTCACTGAAACTTTCATTAATTGCAATTTAGTCCATACACTTTCACTAAATTGCAATTTATCCCCTTTTACTTTACAGCTTTATACCTTATCTCTTTCTTTAACTTAAAATTTATTAATAACCTCTTTTATCTATCAGTTTTATATAGATAGGGAAAATTTAAGATGTTACATGGAAAACATGAAGATGATGATTAAAAGAGGTTATTAATTTGAATTTTGAAAGATACACTTTGACTAATTCAAATATTAATATCATAATAATATATTAAAAGGGTATAAAATGATTTTTTTTCTAAGTTAGATATCTAATTAGATAATAGTAATTCCCTTTTAATAAATCAGTACGTGCTTTCACCATTTTATACTTCATTCATCTTATGTGTCTTCTTTTGTAGACTAGTGTGTCTAGTCATAATTAATTATTTTTCTCTTCTTCCTGAAAATCACTAAATGTAAAAATACCTTCATGCATATCAGTATGATTAAAAAAATAATAAAATTAGTTAAAACTCAAGCAAATGATATTTTTAGTTATTTAATTCATATAGTCAATTAAAACACAAAATGAGTAAAACTTCTATAATAATGCCTATTAAACATGATAAATTCCCTCAAATAGATAGCAAAAAATATAATAAAATAGGGATTCATTAAATTGCCCTACACTTAAACATTTTCACTCTTAGGCAAAGAAATAAAGAATATCCTGATAGATACTAAAAACGAATAAAGGAATCAAACTAGTTCGAGCACGAAAATGATAATTAAATCAATCAAATCCAAGTCAACCATGGTCACATAATAACAAATGTAATAAGGAAAATCTTTATAAAAACAGTTAAGATAGGGGAACATGATAGAGGAAAGTACAATCAGGAATATAATTATTTCACTCATCTCACATTTTAGGGGTTATTTCACTCAAACTTTCCTATACTAGCCCTTACCATAGGCTTGTAATAGTTATAAGTCTTTGACATCAGTTACATGTGCATTATTTAATCAAGAGGACTTTATAAGCTTGTAATGTTGAAAATAGGCCACATGAAATAGAATATGAAGAATAGAAAGTAGTATATACATGTAATAATGAATATATATCATGAATTAATGTCATAAGAGATGTAAGGGTGATAATTGTTTTAATAAGAGCTGATAATGGTATATTCTTTGAAACATCCTACTTCTACCACCTTAGAGTACATATTTGAAACCGTATTTGATTAGTAGAAGCATTACATTAGCCTAAAAATTAAAATTTTAAAACTTATTTCTCGAGTATTGTTCATTTGGTGTAGAAAAATCGTATGGAGGTGATACAAATTTATAATTGAAGCTCTTTCATAGCTCTTTAAAGTAAAAATCTAAATCTGGACATTTACTTTGCCAATTGATATAGTTAAATCGTTATGTTTTACTATTCATATGGCAAATTCTGAAAAATCCAGATTCTGTCTCTTAACTTTGGAAATTCATTTCTCTTGATATACACATCCAAATAAGGCGTGTTACCTATGAATTTAAATATCTAGATGTGTACTACACGCTTATAAAATTTCATGAAATAATCCTTTTATTTGCTAGGTCAAATTAAAGTATCAACAAAAATTGCTTCAGGACCTATGTTTTTACTATTTCATCTTCTTTCTTAAATGTTCATTAACTAATCTAGCATTCCTAAACCATCAAATAAGCTTCTCATATATTCATATACATCATGTACATATGCCATAATTATTTCATACATTTTTTATCATATAAATAGACACCTCACATGGCATTTACATACATGGAAAATTCATAGCATCTGTAAGGACCTCAATTACTTCACTTTCTTTCTTCCATTCTTTAACTCTTCTCCATGCATACATTTTCCTTCATGCTTGACCTAAATTGGTTGGTTGTGGGAAGATGAGATTCTAGGGAATCTCAGTAGCAAACATTACCACTTAAATATACGAGATGGATGCTAATGCATGATATGTAATTTTATTAAACTTTCTTTAATTAGTGACATGCCATCATGCTATATACTTTGCATAAAAATGCATGGCCATGGAAACCATGTTATTCATAACGCATTCAAAATCATTTATCATGTCACAACATCATTCAAACATCATATACATGTTAACATATAAGCATACCACATCAAGCACATAAAGAGGTAAGTCCACTACCTTGCACTTAAGCTTTTCTCTTGTTCTTTTGCACTTGCTCCCTAAGCTTTCCAACCATAAATCCTTACGGTCAATCACTTCCCAACATCTTCTTGGATGTTTCAAGGTTCTCAACACATTCATATTCATCA
The DNA here is from genome assembly GCA_037074615.1 of Leucaena leucocephala. Classification (NCBI taxonomy): domain Eukaryota; kingdom Viridiplantae; phylum Streptophyta; class Magnoliopsida; order Fabales; family Fabaceae; genus Leucaena; species Leucaena leucocephala. The sequence continues at coordinate 7,959,298 of CM073527.1, forward strand.
CATAATTCATTAGGACCATGAACTCCAACAATGTTCAAGACTATCCTTGATAAACTCTCTACTAACATAACTTTCTCTAGTCTTCGCTAATTGACTTGGCCTTTGAACCACTTGATGTCTTGGCTTTACCCTACAAATTCATCTTTTCAATCCATTTATGATCTTAGAATCATGAAATTCTAGCTCCTATGAACTGTTCTGGACAGATTTAAAAAACATACATAATTTTCCAAAAATTCTCATTTTGATTCAAATGCTTTCTATACTTGTTTCTCTACTTTATCCCACACAAATTTTTATTTTAAAACCATTGGAAGCATCAAAATCATGAAATTTCAATTACTGTTCATACGAGTGAACAGTATCAGAGAAGAACTTTAAAAACTACCACTTGGAATTCCAATGTTTCCAACGCTATAAACCTATCCAATCCTACACAAAATCATCATATGAATTCAATGGAAGCATTAGATAATTGAAATTCCATCTCCTTCTCTCATGAACAGTGTAGACCGAAAGGTCTCAACAATGGCAAAGTCAATAATATCAACTTGATTCAACAACCAATCACCTAACTAGCTTGTTTAAGCTTCAATCACATAACTCTAACTTTAATTTCTTCATTCTCCTTTCATCTAAGGTTTTGGGCAGCACATACACCTTAGAGAAAACTCAACTTTTTCCCATAAAAAATAGCTTGAATTTTGGTCATTGAATTCTTCTTTGTCTTGGCTTGAGTTGGCATTTGGGCAGACCTCCCCAAGGGTTCAAAAGCCATGATTTTGGACAGAAAATATGGGGGTATTTATAGAAAAATTCCATGGAAAATGAATGGCCAATATCACTTTGTGCACTATTTGATCTAATGGCTTATAATTGTTCTTACATCAAATTTACCCACCAAGCCAATTTGAGATAAGATCACATGACAAAAAGCTTCTCTTCCTCTTGCCTTGTACGCCATGTGTGAGGTCTTGTGGGTCCCACCATGTGCAAACCCTAATTCTCACTTTATTCCTTTTTCTTTTCTTTCTCAAAAATTCATAAATTATTCATTATTGGACTTGGGAACTTTTGGGACTTATTAGGCTACCCTAGGATGAAATATTAGGCTTTCCTATGCCTTCCTTGTGTCCAATAGCTAATTGACACAAATCCCAATGCACTTTCCTTATACCGATATCCTTAAAATATCCAAATTTTGAAATAAATGCTAGACACCTCTTTTAATAGTTCTAAAATTTTTAGAAATTCATTACAATATAAAATAAATCCCCTGTAAAGCCTCATAATTTTTTGAGACTCAAAAGTCCTGATAAAAATTCCCTATATTTCCTCAAGACCCTTTTATCGAAGTCCGATCTCACTTTAATTTCTCAAAGGCCATTATCATCTTTTCACACGTCATCAGAGTATTCCCTGACTATGGTCAACTATTCTGGGAACTCTCCTTGAATGTCTAACCTTAATCAAATGACCAAAATGCTGTTCGTGTAACTCTAACTCAATGATACAACACAGTGGCATACTGAGTGGCATTTTCATAATTTTACATTTTTTTCTGGTCTTTATTAGCCCTGGCCCACGTACTTATCTAAAAATATTATTGGGCCTATAAGGCACCATTTTGGGTCCTCTACATGATCCACTATCTTCATGGGCTAAATTCCTAAGAAATTCCCCTGAAATGTATTTATCGCTTGTTTTAATCCACTGTAGATTCCATAATAAATTCTACAGAACTCTTTTTTGAGCTCTGTTAGTTTCATAAATTCTTATATTAATTATAAGAATTTTGCGCCAAATTTCATCTAATTTTGAGATCCATAGGATATTGTATTAATTTTCCCTTTTTCAGAAATTAATATAAATTTTTCGGAACCTTAATTCAAAATTTTGTATTGTGTCAAACTGATTAGAATAATTTTTTTATATTTACTAGGAAACTTTAGTACTAATCTGATTTTGGGCATTTTTAGGTCTTTTCTGACTCAACTTTCAATAATTACCATTTTACCCTTAAACTTTTGAAAATTAAATTACATTTTATGCCATCAACTTTTTTATAATTATACTTAATGGCCCAAAGTTTATTTCTACTTTTATTTTTACACCATAGAATTTTTAGACTTTTCAATTTAGTCCCTCATCTAATACCTTTGTCTAATCATTGTTTTTCCTTTCTATTCATCATCACAATCCTTTCCAAACCTTTTTCCACTATCAGTATTATACATATAGGAAAAAAATAGGATATGACATTCTTCATTTTTCTTTCTTTTTTATTCTTTTTTTCTTTGCTTTTTCTCCACTTTCTCTTTTTTTTTGTATTTTTCTTATACTATCTTTCTTTATTTTTCTTTCCCTTTTTTTATACAATATGATTTTCCTCTTCTTTTTATTTTACACCTTGTATATAAAAGATGTAGCACAATATCTCAATAATAATGATTTTTTTATATGAATACAAATTTTATTTCCAAAAGATGTTCAAGCATAATGACTTTATATAAAAATGATGGAACAAGAAAAGGGATAGGCTGAAAGGGGGTGACTATGGATATAATGTGTAAGGAGCTTCTGTTTGGGATAAAAAGAGTTTAGAATATGATGGCCTCAATCATTTTAAAGAGTTACACTTGAGTTAGACAACAGATGAAAGAATTAAGACAAGTTCTGAAGAGAAACTAATATAGGAGGTACTTGCTCAATTTAGGAATTTAAGGCTAAGAATCCTTCTAATAGGGCTATCTCTTTTTACTCCTATTCACATAGCACACTGAAGACTTTAACTATTCTCAATGCATTATATTACCTGTTTCTAGAATAACTCTCAGAATATTGACTAACTAAACAATCATAATCAGCAATGGACTTGAAAGATTTATACATGTATCACTGAAATCAAGATGGTATTTTAATTTAAAATAGGAGTGTTAAGAAGCATAACTAGGAAAAAATTTTGAAAAATTAAAAGCTTAATCGAAATCAATCAAATTCAATCCCTCCCCACACTTAAACTAACTGTTATCCTTAACATAGTACTAAAGCATATATCAAAGGAAGAAGGGAAGATGGTTAAAGAGTTATGTGCTAAAGGGAAGATTTATTCAAAGAAAAATTAACCTAAAACTAAGAAATCCTTAAAATACAAAATATTCTAAGAAATTGTTAAAAGACATAAAGCAATAAATCTATATTATTCTACTTTTTGCTATTGGGATTGTCCTTCCCCTACACTTATCTTGAATAATAAAACGTAGAATATATAGAAGGAAGATAAGAAAAGAGAAAACCTGAAGTCTTTATGCCGCTTGAGGGTATTGAAATTGAAGTTCTCATATGTGATGATGAACATGCTCTCATGTAAGTGTACCTTCTCTACACAATGCTCTCTAGTTGTTTATAGTGGTGGCTTGGTGTCAATTTGTGGAGGCTCCACAATATAGGGAATATAGTGATCATCATACAATTCTAATAAGTGAGGTATCTATTAGAATTTACAAGAATGCCATAATTATCTACTCCATCGTGTTCATGCAATGTGGATAGTATTCTAGATAATGCGATACGATTCATGCAAAGTGAACCATCACTACATGTACATGAAAAGGATGTATGTAAGGTATCATTATTAGCATTTTATTTAAGAACTTTATTGTCCTTATATGCATGCAAGGGGAAAAGATTCAAGCAAGTTCTCATTACAAGATAAGTCAATATTAGCACTCAAGCAGGGCTCAATGTTCACAACATATTCACTATTGTCCCTAGTACAAGAGGATACACATGTAGTACTAGGAATACTAGGAAGAAAAAATGATCAAGCATATTATTATCACCACATACAATAGTCGAGGCATTGCAAGTAACATCTTTATTTAAGGTACAACCATTGTAGTCAACTTCATCAAGAATAAGAGCTATATTACCAAAGGGAGAAGATAACTCCTTTGGGGTTTGTTCTTGACTTACCTTTTATTGAGAATTGTTGGAGGCTTTATCTAAAGTTGTTATTTGCTTCTCACATGAATCTTAAGGATGTGAGGCTCCTTCTTTTCCTTTATATTCAATATAGCTATGTCACTCAAAATTTTATCAATAGTGCTCTTGTGTTCCTCCAATTCTTTAAACCTTCCAAACACCTCTACTTCAATAAGTAAGGTGGGGTATTGTGATACTAGACCTAAAGTCACCATATGTCTACTTCAATAAGTAAGTTGTATCTGTCTCATCCTTGGAAATAGAAAGGAATGAGAAATATCTACTAGACCTAAAGTCACCATATATCTTGAATGCTTAGATTGGTGGTTGGTACAGTGGCACATATGGGGTAAATTGAGGCTTAAGTTGGAGTCTATATGGTGGGAAGAGAAGTTCATGATATAGTTCAGATGACAATTGAGCTATGTATTATTGGTTACTCATAACAAATAATATAAGAAGCTCTAAAGCTTTGTCTATAGTTATCTCCAACAAGTCTCCTCCCGCTGCCCCATATATTATTTTTTGATCCTGCTCTTTTAATTCCCTATGGAAATATAGTATGAGGTATTCATCCAGTATTTAGTGATGTGGGTACTTGTGAAGGATGTATTATAATTGATCCTAATATTTGTGCTCTTGCTTGATCCCTTGAGATATTATAAGTTGTGATAAACTGGGAAAGCATGGTTAGATTATAATTATATTGATAATGATTATTAAACCAAGTTATCATGTAATTTAGAGAAGGAAAAAAAGAAAATGAGAATAATGGATAAATTAAAAAAATTAAAAATATAAAGAGGATAGAAAAACTGACTCAAATGTCCAAATTTGGCAAACATAGGTTAGACTTAATAGTAAAATCTATTAAAAATGTTTAGAATGTTAAAAACTTGCAGTATGAATTTTCTCAGATTTTTATGGCCAGCCAAATAATTCCAGTAAAGCAGTGAGGATCAAACTGAAATTTACCAAACTAAAAAATACCTAAAGAACATACTCTATTACACACTAAGAAAATAAAGGTAGAAAAAAAAGAAAACACAATTAACCTAGGAGTCAAGGGAATTGACTCCCTGGCAACAGTGTCAAAATTTGATGTCGCTTGTCATTAGCACTCAAATTATTTACTAAATTAATCTCTATGTAGTATAGAGGTCAACCTAAATCATATTCTTTACGTGGAGTCAATGTGAGGCTTAACTCTAGATTAGACTAAGTGTGAGAAAGAAAAGTAGTAGAAGAGGACCTGATTAGTAATTTTTAGAAAATAAAAGGGGATAATAACAAAAATAAAAGCAATAATGTAGGAGGATATCATCAATAAGACAAGTGCTCCCAAGAATTGATTCTTGGCTATCATCATTCAATAAATATATTAGAGTTATAAAAATGATATATGCTAAGTCACATTATGCATAACCCTAGACAACTATCCACAATTATACCTAGATTTAGCATAAGTTGTATCAATAATGATGAGTGAATATCCACTTAGCATGTCATAAATTAAACAATAGATGATTTGTTCCTCTAACATGTATATTCGATTGAAAACCCTATAACTAAACATATGAACCAACATGAATAATTATAAGAGGAAACCAAAGATATTAAATAAATAATATCAAATCATAAATTGAAATAATAAATTACAATACTTAGATAACATAGGTGTCTAAACTGAGACCCTAGATCCAACATATACAAATCTCAAAACCTAAACCTAGAAAATCATAAACTTGCATAAAGGAAAAATATCAAATTATAAAATTGTTCAACTCCTACTCTAAAGCACAATAACTCAAGCCACTATATCTATTCTCAAGAACTTAGAAAGAAATGGATGGAATTGTGAAAAACATGAAGAAGATATTGTGATGTGGTTGTGATTGGTTTAGTGAATGGAGGAGCCTTGGGGTCCTTTATATAGCTTTTAGAAGTAAGCTATCTTGATGTGGGTTTCTTCACTTATTTGCTTTCCAAAAATAATGATAGTCTTCATTTATCTTCAGTATCATCATTATCTTATATTCAAATCCAAGTTATCCATTGATCCATGAAGATGTTATCGAAGCCTTGGAATATCTCTTAGATTATCTTCTTTTCCAAATCCAATCCTAAGATATTATAATAATTTAATACATGAATCCGTTATCATTGGTGCCATATATTATATTAAATCTCATATCCAGTTGCAAGATATAAATCAAAATGAATTTATATATCTTGTGTGGTGATTTGAAATATGAGAGGAAACATTTCAAATCTTGAATATAGGATACTGGGACAATATATTTAAAATATTCAAAGTGGATATTAATTTGAATTTTGAAAGATGCACTTTGACTAACTCAAATATTAATATCATACTAATATATTATTAAGGGATAAAATGATTTTCCCTAAGTAGGATATCTAATTAAATAATAGTAATTCCCTTTTAATAAATTAATGCATGCTTTCATCATCTTATACTTCATTAATTTTAGGTGGGTACTTTTGCAGACTAATGAATCCAGTCATAATTAATTATTTTTCTCTTCTTCCTAAAAATTATAAAAGATAAAAATATCTTCATGCATATTAGTGTGATTAAGAAAATAATAAAATTAGTAAAAGCTCAAGAAAAAGACCTTTTTAGTTATTTAATTCATATAATCAATCAAAGTACATAATGAGTAAAACTTCTATAACAATATCTATTAAACATGATAAATTATGTCAAATAAATAAGAAATAATATAATAAAATTGGGATTCATTAGGGGATGACACTGCTTATATATAGGGTTGCACTTTCTAGTGGTTCTACAAAACTGCTAAAAATGAAACCCTAGGCGAACTGCCTCCTACCATATGTCCTGACCCCTCAGTAACCATTAACATTTCTAGCAGTTCAATGGACAACCGCTAGAAATATCAATCTCTGACCTTGTCATGTGTCACAATTGCTAGAAAATGTCCAATAACTATAGAAATGTCCATGAACTTTCTAGCGGTTAGCAAAATCACTAGGAAGTATGTCAACCTTCCGCGATCTTTATCATTGTTTCTAGCTGTTGGTACTTAACCGCTAGAAATGTGATCAAAGGGGTTAGAATTTCTAGCAGTTTGTCCCATAACTACTAGAAATTATGAGTTTCTAGTATTTATGTGAACCAATAGAAACTCACCGCTGCTAAAACAAGTTTTCTTTTTTGTAATGAACATCCTTACAAAATCATTTTTGGCTCTTCCAATGTCCTCAAAATAATTCATTTAATCCAAACAGAAGATATAAGAGATAAAAGAGATACAACAAATAAATAAAATAGTAAAAAAGGATAATTGGAATATCTCTTGATTAATTTGAAAGACAAGATATTAAGTCAAATTGGACAATTAAATTTAGGATAGAATAAATTTGAACTAATATTTGAAATACTTATTTTAGATAATTTGGAGGGAAGTGGCGTGTATAATCATGAGCTAGGATTGAGGGATTATTTGAATTTATTTTAAGATAATGTAGGAATTTGAGGGAATAGATATTATATTTGAATTGGTCAAAGCTAATATTAATATTTATTGTTAGAAAATATTCTGACTAATTCAAATGAATATAATATAATATAATAGATTAATTAAAGGAGTTGTTGGAAGATATTTTCGAATTAAATATTCTCTAATTAGACATTAATATTTCTCCTTTAGTTAATTAATTATATTACAATTTTCACAATTGTCCTCCATTAATCCTATGTGGAAACCATGCAAGCAAGTTGGCCCTTCATTTAATTACTTTTCCCAAATTTTTAAAATACACAAACGCAAAATATATTAATGTAAACTAATTTAATTAAGAGAAATAATAAAATCACTAAAAGCGTAAGAAAATGACCTTTTTGACCACTTAATTCATATAATCAAATAAAATATAAAATAGCCACAACTACTATAATTATACTGAATAAATAGCATAAATTCATAAAAATAGATATAAAATTATATAACAAAATAAGGATTTATCAATAAGTCTTTTGTTTTTATTTCAATTATTGTTACTAAAAGCACAAGAAGAAAGAAAAGTATGGAAAAAAATAAGCAAAAAAAAAGGTAGAAAAAACTTATAATAAAGCTAGAAAAAGAAAAGAAAAAACAACCAGAAAAACTCAAAAGTAAAAAATAGAAAAAAAAATACGGTTAAGCCACTAAAATGCTCCATATGTTTTCCCAAAGGAGCATCCAGTACTCGAAAGATTTTTTGGATTCAAACGTCTTAGAAGTATAATTTTGTAGAATTTATGCCTCCACCATTAAAGATGTTAATTTTAACTGTTAGTAGATCAATATACTGATGTGGCATACTCATGTAACATCCCTATCATCTTTTATTTTGGTTTAAGGGGTAAATTTGCCCCAAATATTTTTACTTATGAGTACTATGTATCAAGAAGTTTTTTTTGTTAATTCACCCCAACAGTTATTTAGGTCCAATTTGTCCATCAGTTGGCTAAATATTTTAAGCTGGTCAATTTTTTCTAACCCAAATTCATAAATAAGAAAAAATTAGGAAAAAAAATACGTCCTCTAAGTGTCACATCCCAATTTTTAGGCCTAGAAGCCTAGTATGTAGCTTGAAAAAGGTGGGCTACCATGCCCTATTGTACAGGAGTCCCATAAGTATACAAATGATATTTAGGGACTAAACTGCAAATAATGAGAGTTTAGGGACAAATTGTAAATAGTAAAAGTCCTTGGGGATATAATAGTCATTTTGAAAAAGGAGAGGGACCTAAACACAAAGTGGAAAAGATTAAAGGCTAAAAGTTAAGGAAGAAATAAATGTTGGGCTAAAAGTGATAATTTCTAAAAGTTAACGGACTTCAATAGAATTAAGTAAAAAGTTCAAGGGCAAAATTGTAATTATGAAAAGGTTAGCCCGAAAAGGGTTAGAACTGCCCGAAAGTATTTCAGTCCCACATTCCATTAGTAAATAGAGGAAGTTGCACTGGTTAATCTAGCATAATACAGAAATTTTATTAGGGCTCTAGGCAGCATATATTTATCTGATAGTCCAAAAGTTATCTAAAATTTTATTAGATCTCATGGACTTCAGATATAAGTGGGAGAATTATAGGAAAGTGTGCCCTATAGTGTCAGATGTCATGGATCTGACAGAACCCTGAAAGAAATTATGTATAAAAAGTTATCCCATATTAGTGAATTTTGATGGGAGTTTGGTAATACCCGTGATCCGATAATGGAACTTATCAGTATGTGAACTATCCATTCCACCTCCACTCAACTATAAATACCCCCACCCCCTTCCATTCCACTCCACGGCCAGCCAAGGGAAAAGCAAGAAAGAAGAAGAGAAAGAGAGAAAGAAAGAAAGGAAGGAAGGAATGAGTTATGGTGAAGCTAGGAGCAGTCCAAGGAGTTTAGGGACTTGGCAAAGCTTAGGAATAAGGTAAATAAGTTATTATAATCCCTGCTCTAATAAATTAGAGGATTGTTCTTATAAAGTTAATAGTTATAATAGGGAAATATCTCTCTTCATAAGGTTAGCTGTGGATATAAAGAAAGTTAGGGGATTGTCAGATTAAAGGTATTACCTCAAGTTAAGCATAAGCTAGGTAGAGCTATATTGGATAAAATAATAATGGAGATATTATTATACTATGTATTGGCTCTGACCAAGGAAAAAAAGGAACCTCAGAGTAAAGGTTAAGGACTAAGGAAAGGCTACACACTAGGTGGTAAACTTATCATAAACTTGTATGCATTGAATGTTATGCTTGATTGTGCTATGGCTTTGTTGAATTGTGTTGCATATGTGCTTATGTATGAAGCTTTATTTCTATGATTACTTTGTCCAATTGTATTTCATATGTTACATGGAAGCTTGCATATTACACAATGTTAACACTTTCACAAGCAAGCACAAATATTCACATTAATGCATGCATTATTTAATACTATTTGCTACTAAGATTTTTCCAGAAATCTTACCCCTTCCATATCAATCCAAGTACAGCAGGTCTTCTCAAGATGGAGGAAATGAAGATGCATGAAGAGAAGTTAAGAATTATGTAGCATGATTGATATGTGATTAATGTATGTTGTAATGTTGATTGCTAGAATTGGCCACTATGAACAGTAGCTCGTGGAGAGGCAGTGACTTTTGAGCTATAATTAAAAATAGCAAATGATTGAATGAATATATGATATTTTACCAGTAAATAGTAAACATAACACGCTTTGATTTGATATATAGAACGTCTCATTTGGATGTCTACACATGGAGATGTGATTTCTGAAAGTTGGGACCAGACTGGAATCAGGGGAAGGATGCTAGATAAACAGCAAAATTAGAACATTGACCGACATTGACTTGGACAAGGCGTGGTAAACAAGTTATTTTTCCATGAAATAACATTAACTTAGCTTTGTGTATCAATTTGAACCACTTCCTTTCGATTTTTCTAAAATTAGTTATACTTTTTTGAAGTCAGGTCACTTCTCTAGAATTTGCACAATGAACGGTACTCGCCAGAGTAAAATTCCAGATTGTGTAATTTGACTTCAATGACCTTAGAAGTGGTTCCAGATGCTACCATTCGGTCCCTAAAATGTAAGAAAATAAGGATGTTTCACTAAGACTCGCCATTATCAGAGAATCGCTCTCAGGAGACTATATTCCAGAAACCTCTTGAAGAATATCATAGGATAGTCTCATATGCCCACGGTTATTCTCAAAATTGACCCTGTCATTCACGCATTTATGAATTATAGTGAGTCCCCTGCATGTGTTATTTTCTATATATTTTTTACTATACTTTTATGCTAAAAAATATATCCAATAGAGTATGGTCTCCTAAGTGATACTTTGTTACCAAAGGAGTTTGGAGGGATGCTTTTTAATTTTTCCCTATTTATAGATATGACTTTAAAAAATGAAGTGGATGACACATTGACTAGCCAGCTCAGTATATTTAGCCAATTGATGGTCAAATTAAAATTGAATAATGGTCTAGGCAACATTGAACAAAAAATACTTCTGGATACCCAATGCTCTTTAGTGAAAACTTCTCGGAGAAATTTGTACCTTAACCCAAAATAAAAAAAAATGATATCATCATTGGCATACTATATTAGCATATTGGTCAACTAGATGTCAAAATTAACCTCTTTAATGGTAGGAAAATGCTACTAAATTATACTTCTAAGACGTATTAGAACAAAGAAAAATTCAGGGTACTGAGTTGTCCCTAGTGGAAACTTTTGGAGCATTTTAAGACCTTAGCCCAGAAAAATGATTGCTTCCATATAATTTTGAATTGTATTACTTTTTATTATTATTATTTTTAACTTTGTTGCTTTACTCAGTTATTTCTTGTAACAATAGAACCCACCCTCTTCACACACCATCAGCCTTATACCTTGGTCACATCAGGTGAGCCCATAGAGGTAGAAGTTCCTTCGTCGCAACCAGAAGTGATGCCTTCTATTGAGCTCCTTCATAGCACTGATATGGCCAAGTCAGCACCTGTCCCACAATAGGCTTCTTTGACTATTCTTGTGACTCATATGAGTGAGAGCTCTGATCATCTTATTGGCAATTATCAAGATTTTTCGTTTATAGATCAAGTTGTTCCCTTTACACCGATCAAAGTGTCACCACCGCAACTTGTGACCATCAAAGATCAACTTCTTCATGTGCTCACTCCACTACAAGCTACGTTTTCTAGAGTCGTCCTATCATTTAACGAGTCCCTTCATGAGTATCACGTCTATTCGAAAGGCTTTCCAGATGTTCTTGTTTCTCAATCTCATCATTCCCTCAACGGTTCTCTCTTTTGACAAATTGCCTGTAGGACAAGATTTACAGATAAAATTAAAGCATCGTATTGAGGTTTCATCAAGTTGCTCATGCTTCCTGTGATTTTCTCATTCGCTATCTCACTTGTTGGAAGGATTTTTCGAACATTTCTTGTCAACAAGCTGCCTACTCTTACCATTGTTTTCTCTTTCACTATCTCACTTGCTGGAAATTATTTCCTAATCAAAGCACGATGCTAAATCCCACCTTTCCGTAAATAGCACATCAACACATTTACTTTGTATACCTTTGATTATGAATTGATTGAACATTGAGTATTGAATCTCTCTCTTCTCCCTCTATTAGTCTAACTTCTCCCTTTTTTATTGTTGTCTTCCCTCCTCTGGTCTATATATCTCTCTCTTTATCTCTATTTTCCCCTTCCCCTTCCTCCTGCATTAATTTGTAAATGATGGAGAAAAAAACTTTTATGTATCTCCATTGGTAAGTATCATATTAGAATTCACAATTTAATTATAACAATTTTGTAACTACCCTTTTGAATAGTACTTTGTTGGAATTTTTTATAATAAAGATGTGAATTCTAATAGGGTAATTGTTAATGCTAATGGGTCTGGAAACTATAAATATTATATTGTCTCAAAACTTGGAACCTTGGTTGACTTGGTGGATGTAAAATTTTTTGGCAAACCTTAGTTTGTCACCCTTGATATGTCAGCGACTATAGCTCCGGCACATTTTAGGTGGATTAATTAAGGCTTTAAAATAATAAAAATGGGATATTTAAAATAATACACTTAAAATTTAAATTTTATTAAACTTTCATTCGAAGTTAAATGAATTTTTCCTAATTAAACTTGCCTTTAGTATCATTCTCCCAATCCCAATCCCAATCCCAATCCCAATCCCAATCCCAATCCCAATTCCAATTCCAATTCAACAAGGCTTTGCACCGTCTATTTTGTGCGCCAAAAAATTGTCTTCTGTACGGATGCACGTTTTCCTTTCATCTGATGTTCAAGACTATTATGCGTTTTGGAGTAACATTTACGTATAAATTCTTGTTGTGTTATTGTAGTTTCTATTGGTTACTTTGTATGGCTATCCTCGTCATATTGGTGCTTCCATTAAGCAGTAATAAAGAATGAACGAAGACATTACTTGACGATAGATTGCATTAGTTCCTGTTAATTTGGTGTTTGATGAAATGAGACGTAGTAATAAAATGGAGAAATTATGAAAAGATTCAGAAAAAATGAGCCTATGTGAGGGAAGAGTCATGTCAACAATGTGGTGAATGAAGAATTGTCATTATCTTATGAGTTCTTTTCCGTAATTTTCTTTTTCTAAATACAATTGTTTGATATGTGATACTACAGATCAATTCAAATATTGTCAAGCTCAACATAAAATAAACATCTCAATGTAATTATTTTCATCTACAAAATTAAAATTCTTCAGCTTGTTTAAAGGGAATTGAGTTCATTCTAGCATTGGTTGCCTTAGTTTTCTTCTTCTTTCCACATTTTTTCCTAATACATTTCCTTGCTTCTTTGTTGTTGTAGCAACACTGTTGATTTTCCTTTGAATTGAATTTGACGCTCAAAATTGTTATATGTGGATTCTGTAGTCACACACTCTCGCACGCGCACATAAAAGTCTTAGTTATGTAACCCCAAAAGAAAGTGTCTTAGTTATACTTATAACCCTCATTAAATCAGTTGCATGGAGTAATGATGTTCCTGTAGTAAGGTCTCGGGCTAAAAGCAAAAAATGAATTGAGAGAGTTTCTAATTTAAATCTGATAAATAATAACATATAATAACACTTTTACTTTGTTAAACTGAATAATGGAGGAACCATTAAAATTAGCACAAGAGAGGCATAGTGAACCTCCAAAATTGAGAGCAAAATCCAATTGACAAGTAAAAGCAGTAAACTCTACGTATGTATTTGCTGAACTCTGAATTCTGCTGTGATAACCAAACCAAAACGGCAGCATTGACAGCAACTTACTTACTTTTTCCACCACCTGCTAGTGTTGAAGGCAGTGTCCCAAAGATCCTATCCCACAGTGGTGAAGTGATTCCAAAGCCTTTGTTCTGGATGCGAAAGTGATGGTTCAAGTGGTACTTCTGCAAGATAAACAGAGGAAAGTAGATTATTTGTCTTGTGGTTCACCAGGAAACTGCAAAATTTCTTTTCATCATCACTCCTTTTGGCAAAATCCAAAAATTAAACCCTTAAATCCTAGGTACCAAGCATCAGCTAATTTCTCATTATTCCATCAAACTTGATTATTTCAATTTTAACTTAACATTTAAATATTTGGGATGTTGCATGACGCATCTGACAAGTGGAAACCTCCCTCGATTAAAATTACTAATATAGCAGCTTGGTGAAGATATTATGGCATTTAATTGAAATCAATTGTTACAGGAGGAAGTGCTTGTACCTTGAGATTTTTGGGTGCATGACTCTTCGGCTGACCATGATGCAAGTAGTAATGGGTACAATCATAAATCACATACCCCAATAAACAACCACCAAGCAATGCGGGAGCAGTCAAAGGGGTGGATAAGAGCTTGATTAAGTTCCAGAACTGGACAAAACAAACAAATCAATGGACACAGCCTTTTATATACAAGAAAGTTACTGTAGCAGTTATCTAATGTATATCAAGTGCAAGGGGTAATCTTATGTGAGACATGTAACAAGAAATTAATGACATCACAAAGTGGTAGTCAAAATCAATGCAGAACAGGTTTATTTAAACGTCAAGGAAGATATTGTAACGCAAGAAATGACAATGTTGACATTAGTCTTGAGCATTAATTTGTGATCTAACAATGATTACTTACTCCTCTCACTTTATATATCCCTTCCATTGGTATCAATATATGAACTGTCAAAGAAAAGAGGTTCTGATTCTTTTCATTAATCAAATTGAATAAACTCAGCGCATCAATACAACAATACGTAGCATTCTATCCAATTATCAGGAATGAATAAAGCTTTACTGTTTGGCCCCTAAAGCAGGGTTCAGGAAGAAGTAAAAACAGATACTTTTACTTCAGAATGGAAAAACAAAGGGTCCAGTTCTTAAGAATTAATGGAGTTATTGCAGAAAGGACATACCGGGACAAGTAATATAGCTGTTGCAGCTGGTGGGAAAACAAGTCTCAAGCCATCCATGGGGTGCTTATGGTGACAACCATGAATAAGATAATGTAAGGTATTTGCCCTGGATCAAATTATCAGCCAATGTAAATAACTAAACCAAAATAGTGCCAGTGTTGTTCGAGCAATTAAGAAGTTTGTCCATCTATGAATCCTAATAGAAAGAAAAATAATAAAATACAAGACAAGAAAGAATGCAGGGACGCAAGGAGAGATAGTTCTACCAATAGCTTGATGTTTTGATGTGGAAAAGGAAACGGTGTAAAGTGTATTCAGCCAATGTCCAAATGAAAAGGCCCAGGACCACCAGGAGAGCTACATGAGAGGGTGTAAGGCCCTTTCTTGAGGAGACAGAGATTGAATAACATACAACTGGCAACCAAATAGCTGGAACTGCCCACCAGACTGTGCGCGTCAAGAACTGTTACATGAAGTTAAAAATACACGAAAAACCATAAGCTTTCAATATATTGAATATAAAGAAATCTGCATGAGTATGTGTGAACATATGACCTGAAGGTAGTTTTACTTTCCATGTATAGTTAGAGGTCATACCTCCATAAAATCACTTTTAAAAAAACGAGGTCCTTCCTTGCTAATGATTGGCTGGTGAACCCACTCTTGATAGGCTTCTCCAAGATGACCAACCTGTAAAGAAGTTTTATAGTAGTATCAGTCATTTTTTGAGTCCTGTTTATTTAAATTATATATTGTTTGAGTTATTATACATTATTTTGATTGCATTATCCTTATCTGCGACTTCCTTTGAACAGGGATATCTCAATTTTTATATTTTGATAGTGGCATGATCTTCCAATCCTACCACTCAATCTTTTTAAGACCCTAGTCGATTTTAAGAAAATTCTGAATCTTAACAACCTCAAAAAAACTACTGCATGGCAGGTCATAAACATTTTCCTTACCTGGAAGACAAGGGGCTTGTTAAGATCAACTTCAAAATTCTGCGCAACCATCTTGGAACTGCAGATGAGGGCCAAACAAATAATAAAAATGAGAAAGCAAACAAGTAATAATAAAAGCAATTGTTAAATGAAAAGGAAAAACAATTTAGCAGCACTCGTCAAATAGGTTAGGGAACTGATGAACTGTAACCAAAATAAATTCATCTCAGATCAAGTGGCACAGATTCTGACCTTTCAAAATATTCTGTAGAAGCTGAGCACCAATGACACGCAGTTGAAAAATTAAATAGACAAGTTAATGTGTCATGCATAAGAAACTCCAAAAGATTACTGACAGGAAATATGTCCTTTAAAGTTTCATGCTTGTATGCATACGAAACATAAATATCTACATCAACATCAACACTTTCAAGAAAATCCTAAGAATCAGAAGAACCACCAAGCCTCCCATTAAAATGCAATCAGGTATCCAATCAAGAAGCAGAATGAAATGGCACAAATCAGCCCATCATAAATACTTCGCAGCAAACAAAACCCAGTACCAGAAATTTTTCCAATGCACGTCACGTATGGTTTAGAATGCTCTTCACACATAATCCCCATTGCAAAAATTCCAAGAACAAAACTCTTTGCCCCCAAAAAATCAATCCAATGAAGACAAACCCAGATCTAGAAACTGAATCGAAGGACAAACAAAGAGAAAAGAAAAATGTGAGTTCGATCCATAAACTTACGAAGGTGCAGGCGGTGCGGCGAGATCGAAATCAATAGGTTGCTCTAGCAGCTGATTTATCTCCGAAGAACAACCACACCGCCACCTTTACCACCGTGCGTTGCCCAGGCGATTCTTCGATTTGCCTCCGCAAGTGGTGCAGTGAGGGACCAAAAGCATGATCAATGGAAAGAGAAAAAAGAGAATATATATTAAGAAGGAATGGGAAGATGATAATGAGGACCGTGAATTTGAAATTAGAGGTTAAGAAATTCAGCCAACAGATTCAATCCCTTTGGATTCAAACCGTTGACAGGCTGGCTCTTTGTGAGGCCCCACGCTACCTTCTGAGTAAAAGCAAAAGGCGACCCACGTCAAACGAAATGTTCTCTACTTTTCAAGGAAGTGTTCTATTTTGAAGAAACCCAATTTTTCTTTTCTTTTTCTTTCTTTTTTGTAAATTTCAGTTTAAAAAACATTTTAAAAAAGTAATTATTCTTAAGAATCATACCATCCATCTTTGCTATAAAAATGGCAGGAAATCACAATTTTCAAAATTTTGTTCAAATTAATTAATATGTTTTCTAGTGAATAGGCTTTTATTAGATAATCATTTATGTGGCACATTGCAAGACAACAAAAATGACGTTTGTGTTAAAATAATGACAAATATCAGCTAACTATAGGGACAATAGACTTGCTCTCAATGACTTCAGACGAGATTAACCGAAATGAATTTATCGAACAATCAACAACTTAAAATTGACATAAAATAAATTTTATAAGCTATATTATTTATAAGTGACAAGTTATATTGTTTATATTAGGCTATATACTTTTTTACGAAAATGGTGTGCTAAAATAAGGACACGTTGCGTTATTTCATAAATGTTACAGAGACATTATTACACTTTTCATGACTTAAATACATTAATTGTCCCACATGTGATACTATTAGGTCAGATATTCCCCTTAGCCCTCTAATATCGTATTATTTTAAATTTTATTTTTATTTATTCTGTTTACTTATTTACTATTTTGAATAAACTTCGTAAAATATCAAATAGGGGAAATTGTGAACAAATTTCAATTAAGAAATTTATTTACAAATAAGTTTCATGAAGTTATAAAATACTCTCAAATTATTTGAGATTTAATTATAATTTTTTTATTTTGAAGTGACAAAAATTTAATTTTCTAAAAAACATTTAATGAATTATTAACATTTCAATATTTACAATTCAAACATCTTATACTTAATATTTACTAGTCAAACTTTTGCAGTTTTAAATGCCAAACTTCTTAAATTTTCAAGTAAATCTCTACGAAAAATTAACACTTTAATATTTACAAGTCAATCTCGTATTACAAATTAACCTCCTAGATTTACAGGTAAGTTTACATAATATTTTTATTGGTTCTTCCAATTTTACAAATTGATTTATAAGTCCACTTCTTAAATAGGTAGAAAGGCGTGACAATGACTAAGATCTCACACTATTACAAAAACACTTATCACGGTGCTCATTCACGGTGGTTAAAAGTTAAAACACCATAAAAAAGGCGGTGACATATCTATAAACAAATTTGTATTTTATAAACTTTTTAGGTCAACTGCCGTTATAAGTTAATCCTTTTACCTTCCTACCATCGTGCCCTCTCTGCAAAAACAAAATATACATCTCTTGCCTCTTTGGTTCCCAACATCTCTATCTATCTTGAGAGAATGCCAATAGATACCTCTTACGAACCATCTTAAATACCATTCCATTGTACATATTGTTCCACTTCCATTTCCTCAATTTGTTTCCTCTTGCATCGTCTTTGTCTTACTCTCTTTTCAGATTTCTTAAAATGATGTACTCTTCATGCTCTTCTTCTTCTCGTTCATAGAAAAGAACACGTGATGATTTTGAAGATAAGCATCATCTCCCATACCCGATACCTGCTTTGCCATTTTAAGACCTCCTCAAACGTCTGGATTAATTGATAAACAAAATGGCTACATTCGAGAACTCAGTTGAAGAGCTCTCCCTGCAGGTAGAAAACCTATAAGAAAGCTTCAATTGTCTCTATTATGATCTCTATCGCCAACATAACCATCAACGCTTCCACGACCCTTCAGATACCCAGACAACTCCCAAAACTCATACTACTCTGCTTCATCATTTGATTGAAAGGCCACACATTTCGACATGTCATATCCTGATTTTTAGACATAGAAGCCCAATATGTTGCCTACAAGAGGTAGGTTACCAGGTCTTATTGAGCAAAAGTCCTAAAAGTATATAGATGAGGTTCAAGGGCTAAACTGCAAGTAAGAGATCAGGGACTAAATAGTAAATTGTGAAATTTTGACATTCTCACCACTACAAGCATGAAAAACCTCATCTTAAAGCAATGTATTACATCCTAATTTTTTCCTATCTATATAAGACTAATAGAGAAAAGAGGTTTGGAAAATATTGTGATAATAAATAGAAAAAAATATAATGATTAGACAAAGGTTTAGGCCTATAAGTTTACTACCTCATATACCTGACTCTCTTCCACTTCCACTTCCTCTTGCTTCTTTCTTCTCACTTTTCTTGAACATGTGGCTGCTACTTTTAGAGCATACCAACCAATTCCTAACATCACATAACCATTCATCCATCACCATCTAACTTCCTTGAGTATTAAACTCACTTTAAATAACATAACTTACTTCTTGAACATTAATCTCATTAACTTTCCTTATTCTTAACTAATGGGCTTGGCCTTTGAATCAATTGATGTCTTAACTTTACCCTACACAATTTCATCTTTTGAATCTATTTATGAGCTTAGAATAATGAAATTCTAGCTTCTTCATGGCCTGCTATACAGAATTGAATATATGCATACAATTCTTTCAAAAATTCTCATTTTGATTCTAATGCTTCCCATACTTGTTTCTCCACTTTACCCCACACTAATTTTCATTTTAAAACCATTGAAAGTATCAAAATCATGAAATTCCAATTACTATTCATGTGAGTGAATAGTAATCGTGAAGAACTTCAAAAATTACAATCTTGGAATTTCAATGCTTCCAAAGTTCAAAACCTTTCCAATCATACACAAAATCATCATATAAATTCTATAGAAGCATTAAATCATTCCATTTCCTTCCCTCATGAACAGTGCATACCGAATAGGTTCAACCATGGCAAAGTCAAGACTATCAACTTGATTCAACAACCAACCATTTAACTAATTTGTTTAAGCTTCAATCATATGTCTCTAACTTTAATTTCTTCTTTTCCCTTTCATCTAAGGTTTTTGGACAGCACAACACCTTAGAGAAAACTCAACTTTCTTTCATGAAAACCCTAAGTTCAAGCTCCCAAATCAAAGGAAAATAAGCTAGGATAGATTGCTTACCTTTAATCTCTAGCTTACTTGAACTTTGGTACCTTGAATCTCCTTTGTCTTGGCTTGAGTTTCTATTTTGCAAGAGTTTCCCCTAGGTTCCATGGCTCATGGTTTGGATGCAGATTTGAGGGGGTATTTATAGAAAAAAATTATGGAAAATGAATGGCCAAGATTACTTTGTGCACTATTTGATCTAAAAGCTCACATTTAATCTTGAATTTAACTTTTTCCAAAAAAGAATAATTATGACATCATAAAGGACAGCTCAAGGGACACCTCATGGGGGTATGTGGCAAAATTCTCATGTAAGGAAGCTTCTAGAAAAATTCTAATCCAATCCGGTACCAATCAGAGCAGTTTCACCAAAAACTGGACTGTTTTCTGTTCCTAATTTTTATAATATAGTAGGATATGTATTCTATCCTGGAAATCAATGTCTAGGCTTCTCATACCATTGACATACTTTTACTGGGCCAATACTTAATTACATATCCCTTGATAAATGACCAAAATACCCTTGGTGTCCTTTCTTGCACTATATTGACCCTAAGGGTAAAATCGTCTTTTTACCCTTCTTTATACTGCCTCAGGGCCTATAATAGCTCTAAATAATCATACTTAGGCTATATCCCACGTTTTTAGCCTATCTCAGATGACTAAAATGCCCTCCATATATCTTTGGTACAATTTGGGCATCCAGGGGTATTTTCATAATTTTACACTTTTTCTGGACACTGGCTCATTCTACTGATAAATTGGTACCCTGGGTTTTGGGCCCTTCTTGGCGTTATCATGGGCCTATATCTGAGGTCATCTGATCTCATTCTATCTAGGCTTCCATACTGATAAGTTTCATTATCGGATCACGGGTGTTATCAAACTCACGTCAAAATTCACTAATCTGTGAATAACTTTTTATACAGAACTTCTTCTAGGTTTCTATCAGATCCAGGACATCTAACACTGTAGGGCACACTTTGTTGTAACTTTCCCACTTATATCTGAAGTCCATAAAATCTAATAAAATTTCAGATAACTTTCAGATTATCAGATAAATATATGCTGTCTGGAGGCCTAATAAAATTTCTGTATCATGCTAGATTAACCAGCATATCTTCCTCTATTTACTGATAGAATATGGGACTGAAATACTTTCAAAAAATTCTAACATTTTTTGGGCTAACCTTTCCATAATTATAATTTTGCCCTTGAATTTTTTACTTAATTATATTTAAATCCCTTAACTTTTGGAAATTACCACTTTTGGCCCAACTTTTGTTTCTACTTTAACTTTTGGCCTTCAACCTTTTCTAATTTTCATTTAGGTCCCTTTCTTCCTTCAAGACTCATTTAACCTCTATCATTTCTTCTAATTATCGTCAAAATCCTTTCTAAACCTCTTTCCTCTATCAGTATTATACATATAGGAAAAAATTAGGATATGACAGATCCCTTCTACTAAGATTCTTTCATAAATGATTCATTGTTCCCTTATTTCGAAACCTTTTTAGCTCCTAGAAACCACTGCCTCACTTAATTTTTTTGGAAAATTTTGGAAATTGAAGTTGAAACACCTAAGCTTTTGCTGTTAGATTTGGATCATCACATGATTCTAAGTGGTTACTTTGAAACTTTTAAATCATCGTTTAAAGGATTTTCAGTTGTGATAAGTGTTTTAATGCCTAGTGAATGACGAACATTGTTTGAGAGTTTAGCTTATGAGCAATCTAGATCAAAACCTTTGTTGGAAGGATTCTTGGCCTTAAATTCTATATTGAGTAATTATTCAATTGGTTTATATCCTCTAGAATTTGTCTTCGTTCTGAGTTTAGAATTACTTGCGTATTTATGAATTGAACATAATAGAGGCATTCTTTCTAAACCCTTTTATTCCCAAACACAAGTCCACTACATATTACATCCTTAGTCACCCGCTTTTGAACCCATAACTTTTTCTTTTTATCATCCTTATAGAAAGTCATTTGTGCATAAACATCATTTTGAAATAAAATTTTTATTCATGTCAAAAATTCATTATTGTTGTGTTATTGTGCTCAGCTTCCATGAATGAGGTGCTAAATAAAAGAAGAAGAGGAAAGAAGCATATTGCACTAAAAAAAAGGGAGAGTGCAAGAAAAAGAAAACAAAAAGAGAAGAGAAGAGAAGAGGGCACCATTATTAACTCTTATTAGCACAATTACCACAACTACATCCCTAGAGACATGAATCCATGCTACATATTCATTGTTGAATGCATATAGTACTTTCTATTCTTCATATTCTATTCCATGTGGCCCATCTCCATCATTTAAATCCTAAACGACCTCTTGATTCTTTGCATGTGTTATATAGTTGCTGAGATTTAGAGCCATTAAGCATATGGTAAGATGTTTTCCAATTTGAATATGACTGAAAGAACCCTAACAATGAGAGAAAATAGAGAGCTAAAGACTTGCACCCTTTGAGAGGATCTATTGTGCTTATACAGTTGAGGTTAATTTCACTTAGTAGTTGATTACTTGGCATTTTTCACATTATCACCTTTGTATTCCCAAAAGATGACGAATTATTTGTTTTTAGGGTACACTATGGATTATGTTGTTATCTTGAATTTAATAGTCTTGTTCTAGGTGTGATTCATTTCTTTGTCCAGGAGTACAAAGGTTTAAGTATAGGGGAATTGATAAGACACATTTTGTATATGGTTTCTGTGATGCTTTTAAGAGTTTTATAACAACTTTACATTCATTTTATACCTTAAATTATACTTTTGTGGTAATACATGATTGTGCGTGGCAATATGCTGATTAACGGTAAAATGGTAAATTAACTCTTCCAAACTGCATATATTCTATTATTTACTAATTTGGACTTTTACACTGAGCTTTTTATATTGGATTACAGGTATTTTAGAAGAGAGCAAGGACCAGGAAAGAAATCACAAGTCAATGAAAGTGAAATCATGCTCTTGCACCTTTTAGTTACGACCAAAGAGTCAGCCGGTCATGACCTTGATTCTTCTGGAAGTCTCTCTATGTTTACGGGTCACGACCAAAACATGGATCTGATTGCAACTAAAATGTGAAATCACTAAAACTGCGCTATTTTGAATTAGGTCACGCAGAAATAAAAGCAGATGAGGACTGCCGTCAATAGGGAGGCTAGTTTTTGACCTGATTAGGCTAAGAAGTAGTACTCTAGCTCTCTCTGATCACTTTTTTCACATCTTCCATTGTTCTACACCTCTCCACAAATTTCTCCATCTCTCTACACCATCAATCTACCATCTTCTCATTGTTTCTTCATGGCATCTCATATGAACAGCAATTACAGTACATTAGCAGTCATGAGAGGCTAAACCTGTAGTCTCTTAGTGATGAATCTGATATCTTGAGCTGATGGACTAAAATAGGGAGTTTTTACTGTTCTAATTTGTATCTTCTCATGTTATGATAGTTGCTAGATCTAGGGTTTTTATTGTATGAGCAATTTTTGAATATCAATTAATCATTCTCAGATTAGACTTTGTAATCAAATTCGGATGATTTGAATGTTTGCTTTTTAATAGAATATTTTAGTTTGGATTTTAAGAAAGTTAGATTATTATCAGCGATTGTTGTTAACTAATTTAATTGCTAATCTAGGGTTTTCGATCGACGACCATTCGAGGGCATTTTTATCATCTAAATTCAACTTACACCTAAGTGGTTTATGATAGTTCACTAATATTTCTTAAACCAGCTTTAATTGAAGGGGTTTAAGGAAAATTAGGGTTCTAGACTCAATCAATTGATTGAGGTTTTCTTTGAGAATTAGTGCTATATAAACTCCAATTTTAAATGTGAGAACAAGGATATATACGTTTTCATCATCAAGAGTCTTTCATAACATATTTCTCAATAAACCAACTCATTTTCATCTTAATCAAAAATTCAAAAATATTTACCTTTCTGCACCTACTTTTATAGCATCAATCTCTAAAATCCCAAAACAATGTTTTCCCTGCTCAGGTTTTTCATTGATCTTGACATCCAATCTACTAGGTTTCCATATAAAAGGCTCCTCAAGAAGAACGATAGGGTTGTACCTTATACTATATTATATTTAGTGCAATAAACTTTATTTTGATGGATTAGACCACGACAATCTGCCCTCATAAAGCTCTATTTCTATGATTACTTTGGCCAATTGTATTTACATGGAAGCATGCACATTACACAATATGGCTGAGATTAATCCTAATGGGCATGATAGGCATAATAGACAAGGAGAAAATAAAACACCAATAAATGTAGAAGATAATAGAAGTGTGAGGGAAATAAATCATTCGCATGTGAATTATGATCCTTATAATTTTTATACTGAAGAGGCTAATTTTGAAATTAAAGGAGCTTTGATTATAGCCTTACCTAAATTTTATGGTTTTATACGAGAATGTCCACATTGGCACTTACAAACCATACATATAATCTGTTACTCGATGAAGCCTCTAATGACTGCATTTGATGATATTTTAAGAAGGTGTTTCCATTTCACTTTGGAAGGGAAGGCTAAAGAATGGTTATATAATCTACTAACTCATTTCTCCACTCTTACATAGGATCAGTTGAAGTCAACATATTTAAAACAGTTCTTCCTGGCCTCTAAGACAACTCAGATGAAGAAGGAAATTACAAACATTCTACAACAGGATGGAGAACCATTACATGAATATTGGATAAGATTTATTTACTTGTTGGCTCGATGTCTACACCACAACATGACAAAAGCTAATCTAGTAGACATTTTCTTTAATAGTTTACTCCCTCACAATTAGGTGTCCTTGAATACAGTAGCAAATGGCTCTTTGAGAGATAAGACTCCACAAGCAAGTTAGGATTTATTCCATAAGATGGCTAATGAAGATTGTCATATCCTATTTTTAGGCCTAGAAGCCCAATATGTAGCCTGAAAGAGGTAGCCTACCAAGCCCTCTTGAGCAAAAGTTTCAAAAGTATACAAATGATATTTAGGGACTAAACTATAAATAATAAAAGTTCAGGGATTAGATTGTAAATAGTGAAAGTCCTTGGGGTATAATGGTCATTTTAAAGAAAGAGAGGGACTAAACTGAAAAGTCTAAAAGTCCCAAGACATGAAAGTATATACAAGTTGTGGGTCATTAAGTGTAATTATGAAAAGTTCAGGGACTAAAGTGTAATTTTCAAAAGTTTCAAAGGGCAAAATTGTATTATAGAAAGTTGAGCTAGAAAAGGCTTAGAACTACCCAGAATCATTTTAGTCCCAAAATTTATCAGTAGATAGAGAAAGTAATGCTGATTAATCTAGCATGATATAGAAATTTTATTGGAGTTCCAGATAGCTGATATTTATATGATAGTCTGAATATTATTTGAATTTTTTATCAGATCTTCTAGACCTCAGATATAAATGAAAAGTTACAAAAAGGTGTGTCCTGTAAAGAAAAATGTTAGAGAACTGACAGAACCCCAAAAATAGTTATGTAGAAAATGTTATTTACGTTCAAGTGAATTTTAATGGGAGTTTGTGAACACCTGATATCTGATTATGAAACTTAAGCACTAAGCAAGCTATGATTGAATGAGCTCACAGGGAGGCCCATGATGACGCCAAGTGAGGCCTAAACCCATAATATCAGTTCATCAAATAAAAGGGCCAGTGTCCATAAATATCCAGAAAAAGGTGTCAAATGACGAAAATACCCCTATGTTATAAAATAATTAAAGAATGAGTGAAGGGTTTTTTGGTCATTTGATTAAGGTTAGACAATCAAGGAAGGTTATCTGGATAGTTGACTAGGGTCAAGAAATACTCTGGAAAGTTGTGAAAACACAATAATGCCCCTAGAATTATTAAAGAGGAACTAAGGGCATTTTGGTAATTTGCTAAGGGATATTTCTTGGGAATTGAGCCATTAGAGTGCTTGAGCTTAATTAGAGACCCAAGATGGCATTCCAAGATGTCGTCCAAGAGTTATGTGGGTCCAAGTGGCATTAAAATAATATTTTAGTGATTTTCAATAAAACATAGTTACCCAGTTAAAGATAGAACTGGAGAAAGTGATCATATAGAGCTTTAGACTCATCCATAACCATGAGGTGGCATGAAAGGTATCCATATGGGACCCACAAGGCACCACATGGCATTAATCTAGGGAAAGAAGAAAAATCTAAGGACATATGGCATGATCTTAGCCGTTTATTCTGGGATAAGACTCTGGAATTCTCTAGAAGCACTGAGTCATCTGGTGAGAGGGCCCCACCATTGTGCCCCCTGAGTATGTGAGGTGTCAATGGATGATGCCATTTTGATGAGTCATCTAGGATGATGATGTCATCTTGTGATGCAAGCAAAGCTTCATCGCGATTTGATCTGGATCATTCAATCTACTTTCCTCCACCTATAAATACCCCTGACCCCTTACCATTTCACAACATGGCCAAGAGCTAAGAAAGAAGAGAGAGAAAGAGAAAGAGAGAAAGAAAGGAAGGAAAAAGGAGTTATGGCTGAGTTAGGAGCAATCAAAGGAGTTTAGGGACTTGGCAAGCTTAGGAATAAGATAAGTAATTTATCCTAGTTCTTGTTCTAATAAATTAGAGAATTGTTCTTATGAATTTAATAGTTAGAATAGATAATATCTCTCTCTTGATAAGGTTAGCCGTGGATATAAAGAAAGTTAGGGGATTATTAGATTAAGGGTATTACTTTAAGTTAATCTTGAGTTAAGTAGAGCTATACTGGATAAGATAATATTATTATGCTATGTATAGGCTCTAACCTATGAAAAGAAGGAGCCTTAGAGAAAAGGCTAAGAGCTAGAGGAAAGGCTACACGTTAGGTAGTAAACTTACCTAAACTTGTATGTGTTGAATGTATGGTTGTTTATGTTATGGCTTGATTGATGTTATTCATATGTAAATGTTGAAGCTTTATGCTATGATTACTTTGACGAATTGTATTTCACATGTTATATGGAAGCATGTACATTACATTATGTTGACACAATCACAAGAAAGCACTAATACCAAGCATTAATGCATATATTGTTTAGTACCATTTACTATTGAGATTTTCCTAGAAATATCACCCATTCCATGTCAATCCAATCATAACAGGTCTTCTCAATATGGAGGAGATGAAGATACATGAAGAAAATTTATGAATTATTTAGCATAATTGATATGTAATTGATGTATGTTATGCATATGTATATAAAGTTGGGTGCTAAAATTTGCTATTATGAACAATAACTCTTGGTGAGTCAATGGCAATTGAGTTGTAATTAGAAATAGTAAATATTGACATAAATGTATGATATTTTACCAATAAATAGTACATACCAATCTTTGATTTGATATATAGAACATCTTATTTGAATGTCTACACATGCAGATATAATTTTTCAAAGTTGGGACAAAAAATGCTAGAATCACGGAAGGATGCTGGATGAACAGTAAAATTTGAACATTGACCGATATTGACTAGGTCAAAGAGTTATTTTTTCCCAAAAGAACATTAAGTTAGCTTCGTGTATCAATTTGAACCACTTCATTTTGATTTTTGTGGATTTAATTATGATTTTTTGAAGTTAGTCACTTATCTGGAATTTTCCTATGAACTGTTTGGTCCTTAAGACATAAGAAAATTAGGATGTTATAAAGACCATCAGACTAGGGATCAAAGGAGAATGACCTCATCATTTTTGGGTAATTTAAAAGAGATTTTGGCAGAAATAACAGCTTTAGGAAATCGAATGGAAAAAAAGATGAATTTAATTGAAAGGGAGTTACATTCCACAAAGCAAGTTCATGCAGTGGGAACCTTAGTAGCACTAGTTACAAGATGTGAGTCATACAATTCAATGGTGCATGCTACAAGTACATATAATAGATAGTATGAAGAAGTAGTAACAATGCATCAAGGGAGATAAAATCAGTACTAAAAGAGAGGCCTATACTCCAACACATACAACCCTAGTTGAAGAGACCATCAAAATTTCGGGTAAGGGAGTGGGGAAAATAGACCAAACCAATTCCAAGGAGGTGGTGCTTCCTCAAGCAACTACCAAAATAATGCAACGTCTATGGTTCCAAATCACCCTAATGCTTTAGCGGCATCAAGACCAGATGAAACTTCTCAGATGAACAACATGGATAGTAGAATGACTAATATAGACCATAAACTCAGAGAATCAAAGTCAATTCACCTCCATAGCTTAAATCCTTCAAAGTATGTAGAAGGATAATGCTGATATGCACATAAAACTTGAGGAGTTAAGTTATAAGAATGTAGATATTACAAGTCATTTAACTCAAGTTGCCAATATAGCGCGTGACATCAAAATGAATAGCAGTGGCATCATACCTTCAAATATTATCATTAATTTGAAGGATCTGAATACCATATCACTTAGAAGTGGGAAAGAAGTCCGATTTAAGGAAGATGAAACAATAAGGGAAGATATCCAAGAGTTTGAAGTTGAAAATTTAGCAACATAAATGAAGATGGGGAAATCAGAGTATTAAAGAACAACAACTTATGATCAAGAAGGCAACCCAAAAGGAGACCTCACAAGAGGGAATGTAGGAAAAGCAAGAAGTGGAAGTGATAATTCCAAGTCCATCATACAAAGGAAAACAAATTGAGGAAAAGGCAGAGTCGAGCAAGCAAGGAGCCTCTACGCATATAGGTAAGGAGGTAAGTATAAAAGATCTCCCTTTTCTAAAAGCTTATTTTGCTAGCAAGAAAAATATTGATTCTGAATTTGCAAAAGATATTTTTAATCTCTTCAATAAGTTAGAAATAAAGATCCCTATAGTTGAATTCCTTTAAAGAAATCCTAAATATGCTAAAATTTTAAAAGAGTTGTATGCTGATAAGAAAAAGTTTAGGCCTCCTGAGAGAATTCAGGTGAGTGCTAATATGTCATCACTTTTTAAGGCTGAATTACTGGTTAAGTGCCAAGACCCAGGATCTTACATAATCCCATGTACTATAGGAAATGTTCATATTAAGGGAGAGTGATTAGATCTAGGGGCTACCGTTAATATAATTCCTTGGTCGGTATACTTAGCCTTAGGTGTGAACAATCTTAGAGACACAAGTGTAGTGCTCCAATTAGTTGATAGATTAATTAGGTATCCTAAGGGAATTCTTGAGGATATTCTAGTGTAGGTTAAGGATTCAGTGTTCCCAGCTGATTTTTTTGTTATGGATATGTCTAATGAACTAGTGAATGAGAGCACTTTGATCCTAGGCAGACATTTCCTTCAAACTTCCAAGATAATCATTAGTATGAAGCATGGTTCTATTACGATGGAAGTTGGAGGACATGTAGTGACTTTCAATATGAACGAAGTAATGAGGTATCCTTTTGATAATTTTGCTTTTGTTGAGTTAAATGCCATCAATTATGCTGTTAAAGAAACTAGGGATGAGCATGAATTGAGTTTGCATGATTAGTATGATCCTATGTTGCATAATTCCCAAAATTCCCTTAAAGCATTTTAGGAGTGTAAGGATTCAAAATCATCTTTGAGCACTTATGAGAATTATTTTGAATCTCTCTTCTCTATTCTTTTTCTTGCTCTTATAAAGGAAATGCATCATGTTTTCATTGTTTTGATGTAAATAGCATGTTTTCAGTTTCTAAAGATTTCTCATTCCCATCTAACTTTGATACGATTTCATCAATTGCTAGTGATAAAATTTTTGGAATGGAATTTGTGAGTGATTTTACAGGAAAATAAGACATTGTTGGAACTGGAAGTGGAACAAACAAAGATGGGTCGTGTCATATCTTGCTTTTTCCCTATATATATAATACTGATAGAGGAAAAATATTTGGAAATAATTGTGACCATAATCAGAAGGAATGAGAAATGTTAGATGATTCTTAAAGAAAGAGAGGGACTAAAATGAAAAGTTTAAAAGTTCTATGGTGAAAAATGAAAGTAGAAATAAGCTTTGGCCATTAAATGTAATTATGAAAAGTTGAAGGCCTAAAGTGTAATTTTTAAAAGTTCTGGGGAAAAATAGTAATTATTGAAAGTTGAGTCAGAAAAAGCCTAAAAATGTCCAGAATTATATTAGTCCCAAATTTTTCCAATAAATAGAGAAAATTATTCTGATCAGTTTGACGTAATACAGAATTTTGATTTGAGGTCATGAAAATTTTACATTAATTTTTGAAGGAAGGAAAATTAATACAATATCCTCTAGACCTCAGAATCAAATGAAATTGACAGTAAATTCTTATAATTAATATGTGAATTTATAAAATTGATAGAGCTTAAAAAGGAGTTCTGTAGAATTTATTATGGAATTTAAAGTGGACTAAAACACCCGATAAATAAGTTTCGGGATAATTTCTCAGGAATTTAGCCCATGAAGGTAGTGGAACATATAGAAGGCCCAAAATGGCATCTTATAGGCTTAGTAATATTTTCAGATAAGTGTGGGAGCCAGTGCTAATAAAGACTAGAAAAATATAAAATTATGAAAATGCCACTAAGTATACCATTGTATTGTGTCATTGAATCAAAGTTAGACGAAGGGCATTTTAGTCATTTGAATAAGGTTAGACAATTAATGAGAGTTCCTAGAATAGTTAACCAAGGTCAAGGAATACTCTGATGAGGTGTGAAATGTCATATCCTAGTTTTTTTCCTATCGGTATACTACTGATAGTGGAAAAAGGTTTGGAAAGGATTATGACGAAGATCAGAAGAAATAATAAAGGGTAGATGATTCTTTAAGGAAGAGAAGGACTAAAATGAAAAGTAGAAAAGGTTAAAGGCCAAAAGTTAAAGTAGAAACAAGATTTAGGCCAAAAGTGGTCATTTCTAAAAGTTAAGGGATTTAAATGTAATTAAGTAAAAAGTTCAAGGGCAAAATTGTAATTATGGAAAGGTCAGCCCGAAAAGGGTTAAAACTGCTTAGAAGTTTTTCAGTCCCATATTCCATCAGTAAATAGAGGAAGTTTCTCTGGTTAATCTGGCATGATATAGAAATTTTATTAGGGCTTCACACAACAGAAAATTATCTAATAATCTAAAAGTTATCTGAATTTTTATCAAATTCCATGGATATGAGATATAAGTGGGGGAATTACAAGAAAGTGTGCCCTACAGTGTTAGATGTTATCAATCTGACAAAACCCCAGAAGAAGTCCTGCACAAAAAGTTATTCTCATAACAGTGAATTTTGACGGGAGTTTGAAGCCACCCGTGATCCGATAATGGAATTTATCAGTAAATAAACCTAGATGAAATGAGACCAGATGACCTCATATATAGGCCTATGATGACGCCAAGGAGGGCTGTAACATCCCAAATTTTCCCTATCTGTATAAGATTGATAAAGGAAAGAGGTAATGAAGAGATTGGGATGATAATAAAAAGAAAAGATAATGAGTAAGATAAGTATTAAGCCAAAGAAAGAGCGAAGGTATAAACTTGTAAAGCAAAAAGGACTAAATTGCAATTAGTAAAAGTTTCAAATGGTAATTTTGAAAATTTGACCCAGAAGAGGCAACAAAAAATGCCCAGAAGCATTTTAGTCCTAAATTTTACCATAAAATAGAGAAAGTTATTCTGATTAGTTTAACGCAATATAGAAGTTTGATTTGAGGTCCCGAAAAATTGATATAAATTTCTGAAGTTGGGAGATTATTGCAATATCTTTCAGACCTTATAATCATATGAAATTTGATAGTGAATTTTTATAATTAATATAAGAATTTATAAAATTAACAGAAGTCAAAAAGGAGTCCTGTAGAATTAATTATAAAATTTTGGTGAAATTGAACATCGATAAAGGGTTAAAGGAAATGTAGAAAATTTTTATCAGGACTTCTGGATCTCAGAAAATTATGAAACTTTGTAGGAAATTCATTTTATATTAGAATGAGTTTCTAAAAATGTTAGAACCATTAAAAGAGGTGTCTAGCATTTACCCTAAAAATTAGGGTGATTTAAGAATATCGATATAAGGAAAGTGCCTTGGGATTTGTGCCAAGTAGCTATTGGACTTAAAAGAGGTCCAATATCACGTGCTATGCAAGCCTAATAATCCCATGGAATTGTTATGTGGTCAAATAAATTTTTAGAATATTTTATGTATTTTTAAAAGATAAAGAATTTAAGAAAGTCCAAGAAGCATGTGAGGTGTCCTTGTGGGACCCAGAAGCTTTACATATGGCACCAAGAAGAGGAAAGGAAGATTATAGCATGTGTTAAAATATAATAAAATAATATAAGAATTAACCTAATGATGATTAAGGTTAATTAATCCAAAAATTAACCAATCAAATTCAAGATTAAGCGATTGTAATAATTACGAAAAGTGAGGACATTATGGACCCAAGATGTCAACATTTTAGCTATAAATACCCCTCCCATCCTTCACAAAACCGTGCACCCTTGGTTACTTTGGAGAAACTCTTGTCATTTGAAAACTCAACCAAGATAAAGGCAATTCAAGGCACTTAGAGATCAAGGTAGTCAAGGCATAAGGTATGTGATCCTTCCTAGTTTATTTAGATGTGTTTTGGAAGGGTAAAACCTAGGTTTTAGTGGTTGGAAATTCCATTAAACCTAGAGTATGCTTGCTGTCCAAATTTTAAGTTAAAGGAGGAAGAAGAAAATAAAGGTAGAATTAGGTGATTAAGGTTTAGATAAGTTGGTTTTGATGATTGGTTATTGAATTAAGTTGTGCTCTTGACTTTGTCATTGATAGAGGCATTCAGCCTAGGTCTTTTCTGGACCAAGAAGAATGAATTTCAATGATCTAATACTTCCATTGAATTTATATGATGATTTTGTGTAGGATTGAATAAGATTGGAACCTTGGAAACATTGAAATTGAGAAAGGGAGAATTTGAAACCTTCTCTGTTACTGTTCATGCGTATGAACAGTGATTGGAATTTCATGATTTTGATATTTCCAATGGGTTTAAAATGCAAAATTGTGTAGGATTAAGTAAGATCAAAGTCTTGGAAGCATTGGAATTGAAAAGAGGAATCTTTGGAAAATTACATGTGCTGTTTCTGTTTCTGTCCAGACCTGAAGGAAACATTAGAATTTTGAAATTCTGAATCAATATTTGGATTCCTTGGGCAAAATTGTGTGGGATATAGTCAAGGAACCAATTAATTCACAGGACAAGACAATTAACCACAAATAAAGAAAGTTAGGAGTATATTGGTATAGGAAAATGGAAGTAAATTATTAAGCTAGGTGCAAAGCTGAATTGGTATGGATTGTAATAAGTGTGTTACTCTACCATGACTAGGCTTTGACATTTGTGAAAGAGGAGATTAAAAGACCAAGAAAGAAAAGGTTAACGGAGAGCTATTCCAAGGTGGTAAACTTACCTAACTTGTATGCTTTGCTTGCTTAGATGTTTTATGTGTTGGATGTTTACTTTGATGATGTGAAGCATGTATGATTGAATGATGCTCTGTTTCTTTTTATGCTATGGCCATATGTTCTAATTTAAGGAACACGGAAGCATGTAAAGATATCATTATGCAAGCATGATCATTAAGCACACACATATTAACATCAAGCATTGAGTTGCATACACTGTTTGGTTTATGTTTGCTACTGAGATTTTTCCCGAAATCTCACCCCTTCCATGATACAAATATCACAAAAGGACCGTCTTATGGAATCAAGGAAGGAGAATGAAGAAGTTATGATGCATAGATACTTTATTGTATAGGAGACTTTTTATGAAAACATGTAATGTGTGCTCATTTTAGTTCTAGTTATGTTTTGTTGAGACTTGGGAAAAATAGTTAACCTTTGGATAAATGTATGAGATTTTATAGTATGATAATAGACATGTTGAACTTCATTTTGGTATCAAGTATGCCTTATTTTGATATTTGTACAAAGATAACGATTTTTTCAATGCATGATATTTGTACTGGATTATGGGTAGACCAGGTATTATTCCTCCTCCACCAGAGTTTGAAGACAGAGTTACTATGAGTAATATACCACACTCTCTTAATTCAGATATCCAGTCAGAGTTTATGACAAATCCTATTCTTTCCCAAAGTCCAGAAATATGTGGCTTTATAGAGAAAGATCAATGTGATATTCCTGGTCCTAGTCAAACCTAGCCTTCTTTGTTAAAGACATATAATGCTGACTATATTAGTCTTAAGAAAGCTGTGGAGAGTGAATTGATCAGTCTAGGTCAGGGGATGGATAGAAGTAGAGATCACAAGCAGTCAGTTTACTTGCAATTCCTCAATGCCGTATCAGGGATGATAAATAGATACGCAATAGAGGACATTAACCTAAATCAAGTTTATACTCTAGAGGACTGTCATGAGATGATACTAAGCCTAGTACTGCCATATACCCCTACATGGCATATGGAGCTAAGTGAGTATCTGGCAAATGATCTGCCAGCAATTATTTAGGGGTGGCACATCTGTATACAGAAGTATGTACAGTCTATGATTCCCTAGAACTGAATGTAGAAGGAGATGAGGGGTATGTAAATATGTAAAGTGTAAAGTAAAGTAATTACTCATATGTATAGTAGTTATAATGTACCCCAAATATGTAATTGACATGTATGTGATGTATGTATAAATGTTATGACAACATGAAATATGATGGTTGGTTGAGCATTTATATGAATACGTTCCCCATTTAAATGTTATTATGATGTGTAGATATAAATGAGTTTTAATTGACTCCAATTCATCAAAGTCAAGAATGTTAGAATAGAAAAAGTTATGGCTAGGTCACAATGTGAATCAGGTTAGGTCATGAACAAAAGATCCAGAGAAGTTAAGTTGCGATGGGATGAGACTAGTCAGTATTCAGGTTGCGGCTAGAATACATTGAGATATAGAAGATCAGTTTAAGAAGAAGTTCAAAAGTAGATCCTCCGTATGATTATTAGGAGTTGATCTACAGTACAAAATAATTTGTACAGCTAGTCTTTACGGAAAAGAACAATGAGAAGTTAGAATGAGATTTACCTAAGAATGATCTAATTCATGGCTTAAGGCTAGAGACATGATGGTTAATAAATAGAAAGTTAATGTTCCTAAAGCAGAGGAATTCTATAACAAAGAGATAGTAACCTAATGCTCTGCCCTAGAGAATAGAAATAGTAATGTTAGATGATGAATGAGATCCAAGTGACTTAAATTAGTCAGGATCCAAAGACATACCAGAAAGGAATCACAGTCTAGTCAAGAACAGACTGGGATTGATAGACAGAAAGAGGTAAAACATAGTAGAGAGATACAGAAGTTACTCTATATGAGATGGAGAGTGATTTGCTCACTTGAGATTCCTCTCAATTAGAGAGAGATGAGCGTAAGGCTAAGGGTTAGAGCAAAGGAAAGATAACCCTATTGATGGATACTTAATCGAGTTAATTCATATGAACCTTGAGGCTTAATAAGAGTTACTTTCTCGCCTGTTAGTAATCCAGGAGGATAAGGGAAAACTTAAAAGTTTGAATGGCGTAAAGATATGAGCCAAACCTTTCCTCAGTTAGCTGAAAGAAAACAACTGACTCAGTTATAGATTACAGACATATTATAGTGAGGCCAAAGACACGAAAGTCCTTCAAGTTAGAGACATAGAAGTCTTACAGGCGATGAGAAATGTTATGATAAGAATGAATATGGCCTAGTAAGATAGCCTGATGTCATATCCTTACTTTTAACCTCAATTATACTTGATTAGAAGTGATTGGAACCAATTACATGATCATTTGCTTTGAAAACATCCATTTCCAAAAGATTTGCTCTCGGGTACTGTTCACTTTTACTGTTCATTTGGTAATTCCAGAACATGTACCCTACTTTGAAAATTCATAATTAATTGTAGAAAAATCGAAATAACATGGTTCCAATTTATAATGAAAGATATTTCACATATCTTTGAGGGAAAAATATGAAACTGAGGTTTTCTTGTCCCAATGAAATCAGTTTAATCGTTGAAAATCACTGTTCATTTGGTAAAATCTGGAAGTTCCAGTTTCTTTGCTTAACTTCAAAAATTCATTTCTATTTGGTTACTTATCCAAATGAACTGTGTTACCTATGGATTTGAAGATTTAGATGTTATCTTTAAGCTCATAAAATTTCGTAGAAAAACACGTTCATTTGGTATATGAAATCTTTGTGTAACCGTCACTGCCTCTCAGCACTCGTTTTACTCAATTCCAGATCTTACTTCCAACTTTGGAAAATCATAATAATTCAGATACTTATCCAAATGAGGTGTTCTTGGTTTTCATTTAAAGCTATGTGTCTTAAATTTAAGCAGGCCAAGTTTCAGATTAAAACTCGTTGATTTAGATGCCAAAAACATTGTCAAATCACCACGGCCTCAAAACAGGACTAGAGAAACATACACCATGCATACTAGCATATCATCCCATAGTGTCATGTAAGTCATGTAGCTTATTATACAACTTATTCATCAACATTTACTCTCCTCCCTTGAAAAGATCCAGCACCTAAAACATAGTTATGCATGTGGAAGGAATGAGATTTCATGGAAATCCCAATAGCAAGTTACACAAACTATAATATCATGCATGGATAATTGTATGCTTAACATGTTATCATGAGATGGGAGCTACTTCATAATGGTACATAAGCAAACTCTAACATGCATATTGTCATGAAATAACTTGCAAGGAGTTGCAATCATTCATACTTCATCATAACATGATGACATAAGCTCAAGCTCAACCAAACACCATAATCAACAAGCAAGCAAAACAATTAAACAAACATGAGTTATAGTTAGGTATCCTTGCTACCTCTTAGATATCTTGGTCAAGACCTTCTTGAAGTGCTTTCCTTCCTTCACAAATGTCAAAACCTAACCATTACAACATAATATCAAGTTACAACTCAACTTGAAACCAAATCCAAGACTAGGTTTTCACTAGCTCCCTTTCTTTCTCTAATTTATGTTTCCTACTTCCACCATTCCAAAATAAATTCTCATGGTTCATTCCCACATAATTTTTCATGTAGAATCCAAATATGAAATCAGAATTTCCAAAATCAAAACATACCAATTGCTACAGTGCCAAACCGAAATGCATGCTCTTGTTTTCCAAAAATTCTCATTTTGATTCCAATGCTTCCAATACTTGTTCTCCTACTTTATCCCCACACAACTTTCCATTTTAAACTCATTGGAAGCATCAAAATCATGAAATTCCATCATATGAACAGTACCACGTACAGTACCAGCAAGAACACAAAACCCTAAATCCAAACATACTTGAATTCACAAGCTTATACTACTTGATTCTAGCTTGTTTAAGCTTGTCTAAACTATCCATAACATAAAACTCATATTTTAACCACATATGAGCAGCACTTCCAACAGCAACCATAAGGGAAATATAGCATGAAAACCCCTTAAAACCATGAGCTAACTTGCTAGAACAAAGCTCAAGATCAAGGGAGATGATTACTTTGCTTGTTACTTCACTTTGGTTGCTTCTTTCTTGGTTGAATGGAAATTTTGCAAGAGTTTCCCTATGGTTCACCATGAATTCCGAAGTGTTCTGAATAGGGGGTATTTATAGAGAAATTTGGGTTGAAATGGATGGCCAAGATTGATTTGGTTACTATTTGATCTAAAGGCTCACATTTAATCTTGGATTTTACTTTTTCTAAAAAGAATAATTATTACATCATGTGGGACAGCTCATGGGACACCTAAGAGGGTTAGGTGGCGTGCTGCCCATGTCAAGAAGGTTCTGGAAAAATTCCAGTCCAATCCGGTACCGATCGGAGCCGTTTCACGACAACCGGACTGTTTTCTGTTTTGAATTTTTTTTATAATATACCAGGATATGTATTATGTCTTGGAAATCAATATATAGGCTTCTCATATCATTGAAAATGATATATTGAATATTTATCTGCCATCCATTCCTTGAAAAATAACCAAAATACTCTTAGTGTCCTTTCCTGCGCTGTACTAACCCTAAGAGCAAAATCATCATTTCACACCTCTTTACACTGCCTCAAGGCATATATTGACTCTATATAATCATATTTATACTATGTCCCACGTTTTTGGCCTATCCATAATGACCAAAATGACCTCCATCCATCACTGGTACAGTATAGGCATCCAGGGGTATTTTCGTAATTTTACACTTTTCCTGGACTGCTCTGGCCTGTGGCCCATATAACTGTCTAGTCACCTTAATGGGCTCACAATGGTGTCATTTGGGCCTTATTATGGGCTTATTGCCTATATTGCCTTTATGGCCCAATTCACTGTACAACTCTCCCGATCATATTTATCGGGTATTTTATTTCACTGTAAAATCCCGTATGGCTTCTACAGGATTCCTTTTCTAATTCTGTCAATTTTATAAATTCATATATTAAATATATAAATTTTCTATAAAGTCTCATATAATTATGATATCTCAAAAATACTGTAATAATTCCTTCTGACTTCACGAATTTATATCAATTAATCGGGACCTCAAATCAAAATTCTGTGTTGCGTTAAACTGACCGGAATATTTTTATCTATCTACTGGTAAAATTTGGGTCTGATCTGATTCCGGGCATTTTTGGCCTGTTTTGACTCAACTTTTCCATATTACATTTAGGTCCCTTAAATTTTGAATAATTGCACTTTAGTCCCTGAACTTTTCATTAATTGCATTTAGGTCCCTCCTTTTTCTTCTACTTTCACTTTTCACCTTCAAACTTTTAAATTTTCATTTGGTCCCTATTCTTTTCTTAGTTATTAATCCTTCCCTTTCCTTTCACAATTTGATACAGTTTATTCCAAGAATCTTATATCCATTGCAGATAAACTGTACAGGTACATCAGGTCAAAAAATTGGGGATATGACACCTGATATGATAAACTATCTCCAATTCCTAAATAAATAAATAGGATACTGTAGATGTAAACTAAAGATAAATTGCCTCAGAAATTGTTTGAAGATTAGTAGAAAAAGATATATGTAAGCTAAGAGAAAGAAGTTTATGAGGTTTAAAAAAAGTAAAGTAGCCACATATTCAAAGGTAAAGTGACTCCCCTGTTCCTTATATAAGAAAGAGTAAGGAAGGGTTGAGTCTATACCCTAGTAAGAGGGTGATATGGCAGCCTAAGTGAAACAAGTAAATGACTTAGGTACCTGAATAGAGGATGAGGTGTTAAAGGGACATGATGGTTAAAGGTTACCTAGTTAGTTGTTTAGTTGCAGTATGCATATAAGGGATGGTGGAGCAAACTATGTAATAGTGATATGGCTTATGTTGGCATAAGTTATGATGAGAAGTTGCATCTCCTTGCAGTTATCATATGATGACAGCATGTTAGAGAATGCTTAAATGATTGCATCTCCTTGCATATTATGCATGTTGAGTATGCTATGATAAATGAATACTCCCCTTATGCAATACATACTGGGTAGAGTATACCAGATGAGAAAGTTATGTTGCCTCCCATGCCCTATGACATGCAATTAAATAATTCAACTTAGCAAGGATGAAGCAATTGCAAAGTGCTAAACTAGAAAGTTAGCTACTTGATTCTCAAAAGATAGAAAGAGAATTTATGATATGACAATGATAGTCAATGGGATAGAGAATGAGATTAAAGATAAAAGGTTAGTAGTAAATTTATAGATAAATGATTACAATATTCAGGACATATCCTTTCAGTAGGGATAAGATATATGAACGATGTGCTATGAATATGAAAGGAAATGAGATGTAGTTATGAAAGATGATGTGACTCTAAGAAATAGTAGTTTTTAAATAATATAAGTTAATGTTTTTGCAATAGAGCTAGATTTCTCTTGCAATAGAGTAAGATTGCTTTTGAAATAAAGCCAAGGGATAGGCTAGTATAACTCAGATAGAGTAAGGTCCCTCTGATGAGATGAATATATGATGATAGATATGTGCATGGTAGAGCCTGTGTAGCTCTCTACAGTAATGGATATAGTAAAATTATAAAAAATGAGAATGATATGAGTTCCTGTGTGATAGAGGAAGTGAGAAAAGTCCTAATAGATAATATTGGCTTCTGTGATCATTTTTGGGAAATTATCTATGGAGTTAACAACTATGTGGAAGTAACTAACCTTATAACTTTGTCCGTTGGTTTAGATCTTCCAGCGATGAGAATACAGTACAACAGAATCATAATAGATTTCGGAGGATTGCAGTTAGATCCTAGTATGGCTCCCAGAGAATAGAATACAAGGGTCGCAGTTAGATCATGAAGAGGCTTACGGTTGATCGCAGTAGATCCCGAGGGTCACAGTAGATCTAGCCTAGAGAAAGAATGTATTAAGCCATTAGTACAGTATGTCTTTGAAAGGACGAATACTAAGGATAAAGTTAAGGTATAGAAGCTTCACAAGTTGGTTAGCTCATAACAGAGAGAGTACCCATGATGTTAGTCAGATATCCTTATTACTATCAGGGACTGAACTCATAATCTTCTTACACATAACAGGAACTAAGTGATCAGAGTTAAAGTTGTTAATCCTAAGTCCTAAGGATTTATGAGAATATTTTATAAGATATGAGAAAGGGTCAAACGAGAATAAAGAGATCCTTATGATGAGATTACAGAAAATAAAAATGAAAGATAAATATATCCTCTAGATGAGAATAAAGAGATTAGAATGCCAGATAGACCCAAGAGAGATAGTATAAGATGGGTCTAAGATAGTAAAGTACCAGGATTGGAGCCTGTGAGCATCAGTGCTTCAGATTTTTATCTGCATATTTCAGTTAAGCGTGCTGAGGCAAGGGTAGTTCAATGATGGGTGACCCCCTGGGAAGTGATAGAAAAAGGTAGAAATGCCATAGAAATTGGCATATATGCATAGAGCTATGTAAAATGATAGATAGACGATGATATAACCAGATTTGGCCAAATATGCCATGTTATGACATGAAAGATACTAAATGTGAAATGCTATGAAGAGTAAGTAATGAAATACGTTATGAGAAGTATGTGATATGATACGTAATGAGAAATATGTATTGAGAAGTACGATATGAAGTGGCTTTATAGCTAGCCTTGTAAACAGATTGAGAGGCTCTATTTTTGAAAAGGATAAGATGTTCAAATGCTATATTACAGATGAAAGAGCAAATGAGAGCTTTCACTCCTTGCATGAAATGCCAGGCATTATGTTATGCTACATTATGTTATATGATGTTTACAGAATATGATAAAGCTCTGAATGTTAGAGTAGTGCAAGCTCTATATGATAGAGCTGTGCAAGCTCCGAGTGTTAGAGATGTGCATATTAAGAGAAGGAATGCTTGAGTGCCTATGTTAGAGCTTTGCATTCATGAGCAGGCATTTAGTCCTACAGCATGTTGGCCAGGCATCATGCATGTTATAGTATGTGCTCCTATGTGCTCCTGTTTAGTAGTAGAGCAATGAAAGAAACAATAATGATACAAGTTCTTTCTCTGTATTATAATGAGTTATTAAAGATGATAAGAATGCATGATGACATGAGAATGAGAGTTAAAGTGTGCGGATATTCAGAGAATTCCACTAAATACTCAGATAAGAAAGAAGTGATTGCACTAAGAAGTATGATGAGTCATTAACAGAAACTCTAGAATATGGTAGTATATGAGAGAGTTTGATATGAAAGAAATGGAATCTACTCACAAGTCTAATATGGTGAGAAGTCCATATGCAAATAGATGCATAGAAAGTAAGCAAGTAATAAAATGAACTGGAGTTCAACTCTGATTGAGTTGATTCAGAGTAGAAGAATAGTCATAATGAAGATATGAAGATCTACGGACATGAAAAGCATTCCGCTAAAATGTCAAGATAGAAGATAAAAGGTAGATACCCAATCCTTAGTCAAAAAGAAGACAAGGATATCTATCCAAGATTCTTGACTAAGGTATTGAGTAAATTTCAAGGACGAAATTTATTTTAAGGGGTAGAAATTTCATATCCTAGTTTTTTTCCTATCGGTATACTACTGATAGTGGAAAAAGGTTTGGAAAGGATTATGATGAAGATCATAAGAAATAATAAAGGTTAGATGATTCTTTAAGGAACAGAAGGACTAAAATGAAAAGTAGAAAATGTTAAAGACCAAAAGTTAAAGTAGAAACAAGATTTGGGCCAAAAGTGGTAATTTCCAAAAGTTAAGGAACTTAAATGTAATTAAGTAAAAATTTCAAGGGAAAAATTGTAATTATAGAAAGATCATCCCAGAAAGGGTTATAACTACCTGAAAGTTTTTCAGTCCCACATTCCATCAGTAAATAGAGAAAGTTACGCTGGTTAATCTGGCATGATACAGAAATTTAATCTTGAATTTAACTTTTTCCAAAAAGAATAATTATGACATCATGTGGGACAGATAAAGTGACACCTCATGGGGGTATGTGGCGTGCTCACCATACCAGGAAGCTTCTGGAAAAATTCTAGTCCAATCCAGTATCAATTGGAGCAGTTTCACAACAACCGAACTATTTTTTGTTCCTAATTTTTTATAATATTCTAGGATATGTATTCTATCCTGGAAATCAATGTCTAGGCTTCTCATACCCTTGGCATGGTTATACTGAATATTTATCTACCATCCATCCCTTGGAAAATGACCAAAATACCCTTGGTATCCTTTCTTACACTATATTGACCCTAAGGGTAAAATCATCTTTTTACCCCTCTTTGTACTGCCTTAGGGCCTATATTGGCTCTAACTAATCATATTTATACTATATGCCACGTTTTTAGCCTGTCCCAGATGATCAAAATGCCCTCCATCCATCACTAGTACAATATAGGCATCCAGGGGCATTTTCATAATTTTACACTTTTTTTGGACACTGGCCCCTTCTGCTAATGAATTGGTACCCTGGGTTTTGGGCCCTCTTTGGCGTCATCATAGGCCCATATATGAGGTCATCTGGTTTCATTTCATCTGGGCTTATTTACTGATAAATTCTATTATCGGATCACGGGTGGCTTCAAACTCCCTTCAAAATTCACTGTTAAGGGAATAACTTTTTATACAAGACTTCTTCTGAGGTTCTGTCAGATTCATAACATCTAACACTGTAGGGCATACTTTCCTATAATTCCCCCACTTATATCTGATGTCCATGGAATCTGATAAAAATTTAGATAACTTTTAGATTATCAGATAATTTTTTGTTGTTTAGAGCCCTAATAAAATTTCTGTATCATGCCAGATTAACCAGCGTAACTTCCTCTATCTGTTTATAGGGTTAGCTATAAAGCCACTTCATATTGTACTTCTCAATACATATCTCTCATAACATATCTCATTATGTTCTTTTTATAGCTCTTTTCATCATTTTACATAACTCTATGCATATAGGCCAATTTCTATGGTATTTACACATTTTTCTATCACTTCCCAGGTGGTCACCCATCATTGGGCTACTTTTACCTGAGCAAGCTTAACCAAAATATGCAGATAAAAATTTGAAGCACTGGTGCTAACAGGCTTAACCCTGGTACTTTACTATCTTAGATCCATCTTATACTATATCTCTTGGGTTAATCTGGCCTTCTAATCTCTTTATCCTCATCTAGAGGATCTATTTATCTTTCATTTTTATTTTCTATAATCTCATCGTAAGGATGTCTTTATTCTCCTTTGACTCTTTCTTAAATCTTATGAAATATTCTCATAAATACTTGGGACTTAG
Source organism: Leucaena leucocephala (assembly GCA_037074615.1). Lineage (NCBI taxonomy): Eukaryota > Viridiplantae > Streptophyta > Magnoliopsida > Fabales > Fabaceae > Leucaena > Leucaena leucocephala. Next base: position 8,003,067 of record CM073527.1, read on the forward strand.
GATTAACAACTTTAACTCTGATCACTTAGTTCCTATTATGTGTAAGAAGATTCTGAGTACAGTCCCTGATAGTAATAAGGCTATCTGACTAACATCATGGGTACCCTCTCTATTATGAGCTAACCAACTTGTGAAGCTTCTATACCTTAACTTTATCCTTGGTATTTGTCCTTCCAAAGACATACTATACTAATGGCTTAATACTTTCTTTCTCTAGGCTAGGTCTATTGCGACCCTCGGGATCCACCGCGATCAACTGTAAGCCTCTTTAGGATCTAACTGCGACCTTAGAATTCTGTTCTCTGTGAGCCATACTAGGATTTAACTGCAATCCTCTGGAATCTACTGTTATTCTGTTGTACTATATTCGCATCTCTATAAGACATGACTAACAGACAAAGTTACAAGGCTAGTTACTTTCACATAGTTGTTAACTCCACAGATAATTCCCCAAAAATGATCAGAGAAGCCAATATTATCTATCAGGACTTTACTCATTTTCTCTATCACTCAGGAATTTCTCATGTCATTCTCATCTTTTATAACTTTATTACATTTAACATTGCAGGGGGCTACACAAGCTCTACCATGCACATGTCTGTGATCATTTATTCATCTCATCAGAGGGACTTGCTCTAAATGAATTATTATCTCAAAAGCAATCTTACTCTATTGTAAGAGCAATCTGGCTCTATTGCGAGAATGTTAACTTATATTACACAGCCACTGCTCCTCCTTAAAGCTGCATCATCTTTCATAAATGCTTCTCATTTCGTTTCATATTCATAGCACCTCATTTATGTATCTTACCCCTAGTAAAGGGATATATCCTAAGTATCGTAATCATTTATCTATAGATTCACTATTAATTCTCATCTTTAATCTCATTCTCTATCCCATTGACTACCATTGTCTGATCATAAATTCTCTTTCCAGTCTTTGAGAATCAAGTAGCTAACTATCTAGTTTAGCACTTTGCTATTGCTTCATCCTTGCTAAGTTGAATTATTTAATTGCATGTTGTAGGGCATGGAAGCAACGTAACTTTCTCATATGGTATACTCTACCCAGTAAGTATTGTGTAAGGGGAGTATTCATTCATCATAGCATACTCAACATCCATAATATGCAAGGAGATGTAATCATTTAAGCATTCTCTAACCTGCGTGTCATCATATGACAACTACAAGGAGATGCAACTTCTCATCATAACTTATGGCAACATAAGCCATATCATCATTACATAGTTTGCTCAACCCTCCCTCAAACTCACATCGCCATTAGACAATTAACTGGGTAAACTTTAAATCATTCTATCTCTTGACTTTGACAAATTGGAGCCAATTAAAGCTCATTCATATCTATACATCATAATCATATTTAAATGGGGAACATATTCACATAAATGTTCAACTGACCATCATATTTCATGTTGCCATAACATTTGTACATACATCACATACATGTCAATTAAATATTCGGGATACATTATAACTACTATACATCTGAGTAATTACTTTACTTTACACTTTACATATTTACATACCCCTCATCTCCATCTGCATTCAGTTATAAGGAATCATATATTGTACGTACTTCTCTATATGGATGTGCCACCCCTGAATATCAGTTGGCGAGCCATTCGCCAAATACTCACATAGCTCTTTATGCCATGTAGGGGTATATGACAGTACTTGGATTACTATCATCTCATGCTAGTCCTCTAGAGTATAAACTTGATTTAGGTTAATGCCTTCTACTGCGTATCTGTTTATCATCCTTGATACGGCATTGAGGAACTATAAGTAAACAGACTGCTCTTGATCTCTACTTCTGTCCATCCCCTGACCTAGACTGAGTAATTCATTCTCCACAGTTTTCTTGAGACTAATATAGTCAGTATTATCTGTCTTTAACAAAGAAGGTTGGGGTTGACTAGGACCAAGAACATCACATTGATCTTTCTCTATAGTCACATATTCCTGGACTATGGGAATGGATATTACTGGATATCTGAATTAGGGGACTGTGGTATATTACTCATAGTAACTCTATCCTCAAACTCTAGTGGAGGAGGAATAATATATGGTCTACCCATAATCCAATACCAATACTCAGCTTCCTCAGCCATAATCTGTCATCTCATCGGAGGAATAGAACTTACATCAGGGCTAGAGGGCACTCCAACAAACTCATACTGGGTGGTGTCACTAGACTCAGCATTATCTGGGGTATACTGGGCTTCAGGCTGTATCTCTACATGACCTCTAGACTATAGGTTTGAGTCTACAGAAATGTGTATGGGATATTCCACTGTAGATTTTCCTGACTGATCCCCTAAACTCTCATTTGAACTTTCTTCATTGTCTGAAGGATCAAAGTTTGGTTATACATCAACTTCATATATCACTACTGAACGGGGATCTCCCTTATTAACTGAAGCCTCTGACTTAGTTTTATGCAATTTCATATCTATTCCTGCAATATTTGCTTAATTAAGAAATGCTGACTATCCCAACAAACACCCTAACTTAACAAAATACTTACTATTTAGAGTTAGGGTCTAGGAACTATCTTAAATCATGCCAGAAACTTCTGCTCTGATACCAAAATGTAACATCCTTATTTTCATATGTATTAGGGACCATTCATTAGCATTTAGAACAACTTACAAGACCTTAGAAGTCCATTAGCTAAACATGGAATTTTTCTCCTTCACGAGTAACTGTTCATATGGTATTCCAGATTATGCAACAAACTTCAAAAAATCATAATTAATTCTAGAAAACTCAAAATGAAGTGGTTCAAAAATCTATGTGAAGATAACATCTTAAAATTTAAGGAAAAATAATTTTCAGACCAAATGATTATCTAATATATACAGTTTATCCGCCAAAGTTTACTGTTCATTTAGTCAAAAATTCTGGAAACAGATTCTAGTGCTGTACTTTGGAAATTCATTTCTCTTTGTACAAACACCAAAATAAGGCGTTCTTGGTGTCAAAACAAAGCTTAGCATGGAAACTAAAAGTCTGTAAAGTTTCATACATTTATTCCATCATTTACTATTTTTCATTATATCATGACCATCACTACTTACATTGGTCATATAGCAACATTACACTAAACAATTCCTCACATAACACATATACTATCCAATCCCTAACTTTTCTTCATGCTTCATCATCATCTTCTATCATACATAAATCTGTGGGATTGGGATTGCATGGAAAGGGATGAGATTTCTGGGGAAATCTCAGTAGCAAACATTACTAAACAATGCATGCATTAATGTAACTACTTGGGCTTGCTTGTGAAAGTGTTATCATTGTGTAATCTACATGCTTCCATGTAACATATGAAATACAATTGGCCAAAGTAATCATAGAAATAGAGCTTCATACATAAACACATTTGCAACATAATTCACCAAAGCCTTAGCACAATCAAGCATAACATTCAACGCATACAAGTTTATGATAAGTTTACTACCTTAAGCACTTGACTTTCTTTCTCCTTATCTTGCTTCTTTCTTCTCACTTTTCTTGAACATGTGGCTCCCTCTGTTGGAGCATACCAATCAATTCCTAACATCACATAATCATTCATTCATCACAATCTAACTTCCTTAAGCATTAAACTCACTTTAACTAACATAACTTATACTCTGAGATAGCGCGTATTAACTTTCCTTAATCTTAACTAATGGACTTGGTCTTTGAATCAATTGATGTCTTGAATTTACCCTACACAATTTTATCTTTTGAATCCATTTATGAGCTTAGAATCATGAAATTCCAGCTCCTTCATCACATGCTGTACATAACTGAAATTGCACTCAATTCTTTCAAACATTCTCATTTTGATTCCAATACTTCCCATACTTGTTTCTCTACTTTATCCCACACAATTTTTCAATTTAAAACCATTGGAAGCATCAAAATCATGAAAGTCTAATCACTGTTCATGCGTGTGAACAGTATAGAGAACGGTTTAAAAAACTATAACCTTGGAATTTCAATGCTTTCAAGGTTCAAAACTTTCCAATCCTACACAAAATCATCATCTAAATTAAATGGAAGCATTAAATCATTGAAATTCCATTTTGTTCCTCATGAAAATTTCAGACCAAACAGGGCACACCATGGCAAAGTCAAGAATATTAACTTGATTCAACAACCAATCTCTTAACTAGCTTGTTTAAGCTTCAATCATACACTTCTAACTTTAATTTCTTCTTTTCCCTTTCATCTAAGGTTTTTGGGCAGCACAACCCCTTAGAGAAAACTCAACTTTTCTCCCATGAAAACCCTAAGTTCAAGCTCCCAAATCAAAGGAAAATAAGCTAGGGTAGATTACTTACCTTTAATCTCTAGCTTGCTTAAACTTTGGAACCTTGAATCTTCTTTGTCTTGGCTTGAGTTTTCATTTTGCAAGAGTTTCCCCAAGGGTTCTTTTCTCATGGTTTGGATGCAGAATTGAGGGGGTATTTATAGCCAAAATCCATGGAAAATGAATGGCTAAGATTGCTTTGGTTACTATTTGATCTAAAGGCTCACATTTAATCTTGAATTTAACTTTTTCCAAAAAGAATAATTATGACATATGTGGGATAGCTCAAGGGACACCTCATGGGGGTATGTGGCGTGCTCACCATGCTAGGAAGCTTCTAGAAAAATTCTAGTCCAATCCGGTACCGATCGGAGCAGTTTCACAATAACCGGATTGTTTTTTGTTCCTAATTTTTTTATAATATTCCAGGATATGTATTCTATCCTGGAAATCAATGTCTAGGCTTCTCATACCCTTGAAATGGTTATACTAGATATTTATCTACCATCTATCCCTTGGGAAATGTCCAAAATACCCTTGGTGTCTTTTCTTGCACTATATTGACCCTAAGGGTAAAATTGTCTTTCCACCCCTCTTTGTACTATCTCAGGGTATATACTGGCTCTAAATAATCATCTTTATACTATACTACATATTTTTGGGCAGTCCCATATGACCAAAATGTCGTCCATCCATCTCTAGTACACTTTGGCTATATAGGGGCATTTTCGTAATTTTGTACTTTTTTGGGAGACTAGCCCCTTCTACTAATGAACTAGTACCCTGTGTTTTGGGCCCTCCTTAGCGTCATCATGGGCCTATTTATGAGGTTATATGATCTCATTCTATCCAAGCTTACATATCGATAAGTTTCATTATCGGATCACGGGTGTTATAAAACTCCTGTCAAAATTAACTAATATTGGGATAACTTTTTATACAAAACTTCTTCTGGGGTATTGTCAGATCCAGGATATCTGACATTGTAAGGCACACTTTTCTGTAATTTAGCCACTTATATCTAAAGTCCATGGTATGATAAAATTTTAGATAACTTTAAAACTATCAGATAAATATCTGCTGTCTAGAGCCCTAATAAAATTTCTATATCATGCTAGATTAACCAGCATATATTTCTCTATTTACTGATAGAATATGGGACTAAAATACTTTCGGGCAATTCTAGCCCTTTTCGGGCTGACCTTTCCATAATTATAATCTTGCCCTTGAACTTTTTACTTAATTACGTTAAAGTCCCTTAACTTTTAGACTTTTTGTTTCTACTTTAACTTTTGGCCTTTAAACTTTTCTAATTTTCATTTAGGTCCCTTTATTCTTTCAAGACTCATTTAACCTTTATTATTTCTTCTGATTACTGTCATAATCCTTTTCAAACCTCTTTCCACTATCAGTATTATACAGATAGGGAAAATTAGGATATCACATTCCTTACATGAGAATTTTGCCACATACCCCCATGAGGTGTCCCTTGAGTTGTCCTTTATGATGTCATAATTATTCTTTTTAGAAAAAGTTAAATCTAAGATTGCATGTGGACCTTTAGATCAAATAGTGCATAAAGTAATCTTGGTCATTGATTTTCCATGAATTTTTCTATAAATACCCCCTCAAATCTGCATCCAAACCGTGAGCCATGGAACATAGGGGAAACTCTTGTAAAATGGAAACTCAAGCAAAGATAAAGGAGATTCAAGGTACCAAAGTTCAAGCAAGTTAGAGATTAAAGGTAAGCAATCTATCATAGTTTATTTTCCTTTGACTTGGGAGCTTGAAATTAGGGTTTTCATGAAAGAAAGTTGAGTTATATTTAAGGTTTTGTGCTTCCTAAAAACCTTAGATGAAAGGGAAAATAAGAAATTAAAGTTAGAGACATATGATTGAAGCTTAAACAAGCTAGTTAAGTGATTGGTTGTTGAATTGAGTTGATATTCTTGACTGTACCATTAGTGAACCTATTCGGTATACACTGTTCATGAGGGAAGGAAATGGAATTTCAATGATCTAATGCTTCTATTGAAATTATATGATGATTTTGTGTAGGATTGGAAAGGTTTTGAACCTTGGAAGCATTGAAATTCCAATATTGTAGTTTTTGAAATTCTTCATGGTTACTGTTCAATCGCATGAAGAGTGATTGGAATTTCATGATTGTGATGCTTCCAATGGTTTTAAAATGAAAAGTTGTGTGGGGTAAAGTGGAGAAACAAGTATGGGAAGCATTAGAATCAAAATGAGAATTTTTGAAAGAATTGTATGCATATGTTCCGTTCTGTACAGCAGGCCATGAAGGAGCTATAATTTCATTATTCTAAGCTCATATATGAATTCAAAAGTTGAAATTGTGTAGGGTAAAGTCAAGACATCAATTGATTCAAAGGCCAAGTCCATTAGTTAAGATTAAGGAAAATAAGTGAGCTTAATGTTCAAGAGGAAGTTATGTTAGTTAAAGTGAGTTTATTGCTCAAGGAAATTAGATGATGATGGATGAATGGTTGTGATGTTAGGGATTGATTGATATGCTCCAAAAGAGGCAGCCACATATCCAAGAGAAGTGAGAAGAAAGAAGCAAGATAAAGTGAAAGAAATCAAGTATATGAGGTAGTAAACTTATTCTAAACTTGTATGCATTGAATATTACGCTTGAATGTGTTGTGTCATATCCTGAAAAAGGTAGGCTACTAGACCCTATTGTGCAAGAGTTCCAAAAGTTTACAAATGATATTCAGGGACTAAACTGCAACTAACTGAAAGTACAGGGACTAAATCATGAATAGTGAAAGTCTCTAGGGGCATAATGGAAAAGAAAGGGGTGTTTCTTGGGAACCAAGCCACCAGAATGCTTGGTCTTGGTTAGAAACCCAAGATAACATTATAAAAGTCCAAAAACGTAGGCTCAAGGATTATGGAGTTTAAGAGGCATTAAAATAATATTTTAGTGCTTTTCCATAAAGTAAAGTTACTCGGTTAAGGATGGAACTGGAAAAAGTGATCAGATATAGCTTTAGACCATGAGGTGGCATGAAAGGTGTCCTCATGGGACCCACAAGGTGCCACATGGCATGATTACAAGAAAAGAAGAAAAGTTAAGGACACATGTAATGAGTTTAGAAAAAGGAGAAAAAGTAAAAGGGGCACGTAGCACAATCTCGGCCGCTTATTCCAGGAAAAGACTCTGGAATTCTCTGGAAAGGCTAAGTCAGCTGGTGAGGTGTCCCAAGGGCCCCACCATTAAGCCACATACCCCCTGAGGTATCCTTTGATGATGTCATATTGGTGAGTCATTGAGGAGGGTGTTGTCATTATGATGATGCAGGCGAAGCTTCTTGAGGAAGCTAAGCGATCTGAGCCATTCATCATGATTTGATCTGAGCCATTCATTCCACCTCTACTCACTTATAAATAGACCCTTCCCCCTTCAAGGAATGCCACAGCCAAGAGCAAGAGAAAGAGGAGACAGAAGAGAGAAAAGAGAAAGAGAGAAAGAAAGGAAGGAAGAGAAAGAAATGAGGAGTTCTGGTAGAGCTAGGAGCAGTCTAAGGAGCTTAGGGACTAGACAGAGCTTAGGAATGATGTAAGAAAGTTATTCTAGTCCCTGTTCTAATAAAGTAGAGGATTGCTCTTAGTAGTTAGAATAGAGAAATATCTTTATTAATAAAGTTAGCTATGGATAGAAAGAAAGTTAGGCGAATGTCAAATTAAGGATATTACCCCAAGTTAAGTATGAGTTAAGTAGAGCTATACTGGATAATAATAAAGATGTTATTATGCTATATATAGACTCTGACTTATGAAAAGAAGGGACCTTAGAGGCAAGGCTATACGCCAGGTAGTAAACTTATCCTAAACTTGTATGCATTGAATGTTATGCTTAATGTGCTATGGATTTGTTGAATTGTGTTGTACATGTGCTTATGTATGAAGCTCTATTGCTATGATTACTTTGGCCAATTGTATTTTATATGTTACATGGAAGCATGCACATTATGCAATGTTAACACTTTCACAAGCAAGCACAAGTATTTACATTAATGCATGCATTATTTAGTACTATTTGCTACTGAGATTTTCCTAGAAATCTCATACCCTTTTATGTAATCCCAATCCCACAGGTATGTTAGAAGAGGATTAGAGAAGCTTGAAGAGAAGCTGGGGATTGGATAGTTCAAATGGGACTAAAATGCTGAAATAAGGGGAAAATGTAGGATGAACAGTAAATTTTGGACATTGACTAACATTGACCTGGTCAAGGCGTGATCAATGAGTTATTTTTCCCTGAAAGAGCATTAAGTTAGCTTTGTGTAGCAATTTGAACCACTTTATTTAGATTTTTCTAGGATTAGTTATGATTTTTTAAAGTCAAGTCACTCCTCTGGAATTTACACAGTGAACAGTACTCGCTAAGAGTAAAATTCTAGATTGAGTAATTTGACTTCAATAGCCTTAAAGATGATTCCAGAGGCTACCATTTGGTCCTTAAGACATAAGAAAAGAATGATGTTTTGCTATGGCTTTGTTGAATTGTGTGGCTTATGTGCTTATGTATAAAGCTCTGTTGCTATGATCACTTTGGCCAATTGTATTTCAGATGTTACATGGAAGCATGCACATTACACAATGTTAACACTTTCACAAGCAAGTACAAGTATCTATATTAATGTATGCATTATTTAGTAATGTTTGCTACTGAGATTTCCCCATAAATCTCATTCATTTTCATGTAAACCTAATCCCACAGGTTTGTGAATAATGAAAAGGATGATGAAGCATGAAGAAAAGTTAGGGATTAGATGGTATATATGTTATATAAATGTGTAATGTTGCTATATGACCAATGTAAGTAGTGATGATCATGATGTAAGGAAAAATAGTAAATGATAGAATAAATGTATAAAATTTTACAGACATTTAGATGACATGACAAGCTTCATTTTGACACCAAGAATGCCTTATTTCAATGTCTTTACAAAGAGAACTAATTTTTCAAAGTAAGGGACCAGAATCTGTTTCCAGAATTTTTGACCAAATGAACAATAATATTTGGCAAATAAACTGTATTAGCTAGCGAGTCATTTGGTTTGGAAATTATTTTTCCCTTAAAGTTAAAGATGCCATCTTAACTTGTCTTTTTGAACCACTTCATTTCTATTTTTCTAGAATTAATTATGATTTTTTGAAGTTGATTGCGTAATATGGAATACCATATATATGAACAGTAACTTGAGAAAGAGTAAAATTTCAGATTTGGCTAATGGACTTTCAAGGTATTGTAAGTAGTTTCACATGCTACTAAATGGTCCCTAAGACGTATAAAACTAAGGAAGTTACACTTTCCAAGTCCCTAAGTTCCTTGGATTGCTCCTAGCTCCACCAGAACTTCTTCTTTTTCCTTCCTTCCTTTCTTTCTTTCTTTCTCTTCCTTTCTTTCTTTCTCTCTTTCTCTTTTTCTCTCTTCTATCTCTCCTTTTTCTTACTCCTTGCTGTGAATGGAATGGAAGGAGGGGTGGGGTATTTATAGGTGGAGGGAGGTGGAATGGATGGTCCAGATTGAATCACGATAAACGACTCAGATCGCTTTGCTTCCTGAAGAAGCCTTGCTTGCATCATCACGATGAGATCATCATCCTAGATGACTCATCAAAATGACATCATATATGGGACACCTCACATGCTTAGGTGGCATAATGGTAGGGCCCTTGGTACACCTCACCAACTAACTCAGCATTTCTAGAGAATTCAAGAGTCTTATCCTGGAATGAATGCTGACATCCTGCCACGTGTCCTTAGCTTTTTCTTTTTTCCCTAGACTCATGCCATGTGGTGCCTTGTGGGTCCTATGAGGATACATTTCATGCCACCTTATGGTTCTGGATGAGTCTAAAGCTCTATCTGATCACTTTCTCCAGTTATATCTTTAGCCGAGTAACTTTACTTTATCAAAAAAGTACTAAACTAATATTTTAATGCCATTTGGACCCACATCACTCTTGGGCCACATTTTTGGATATTTGGGAATGTCATCTTGGGTCTCTAATCAAGCCCAAGCACTCTGGTAGCTCGATTTCCCAAGAAACATCTCATAACAAATTACCAAAATGCCCTTAGTTCCTCTTTAATAAATTCTAATGGCATTTTGGTAAACTTGCTGTAATTGGAAAATAGAGTGCGTAGCGGTTACTTAAGGCCTAATTGAGGTTGAGGTTGAGGTTAGTAATAGGTTACTTGTTCACTGTCCAACTAAGATTATGGATTGGTGATGAGTGCTCTAGGGAAATGGAACATTGAGGCTTAATAAAAGATACCTTTTCGCCTATTAGTGACCCAAGAGAATAAGGGAAAACATGAAAGTATGAATGGCATAGAGATGTGAGCCAGACCCTTCCTCAATTAGCTGAAAGAAAGTAGCTGACTTAGTTATGGATTACAGTAAAGCCAAGGACACATAAGTCCTTTAGGCTAGGGTCACAGAAGTCTTACAGACGATGAGAGATATTATGATAGAATGGATATGGCCTAGTTAAGGTAGAATGGCCTGATATGATAAGCTATCTCTAATTCTTAAATGAATAAATAGGATATTGGATATGTAAGCTAAAGATAAATAGCCTCAGAAATTTCTTAAGGATTAGTAGAAAGAGATGATAAGAGATATAATATGAGTTCATGAGAGTGCCCTCTAACCCTGATGTAAGCCATATTCCTCCAATAAGAGGACAAATTACGACTGAGGAAGCTGAGTACTAATACTGAATTATAGGCAGATTAGATATTATTCCTCCTCTACCAGAGTTTAAGGATAGATTTGTTATGAGTAATATACAACAATCCTTTAATCCTTAGATTGAGTCAGAGTCAGAGTCTATGATAGTCCCTGTCTATTCTTAAAGTCTAGGAATATATGACTTTATAGAGAAGGATTAGTGTGATGTTCCTAGTTCTAGTTAACCCCAGCCTTCTTTGCTAAAGATAGATAATATTGACTATAGTAGTCTTAAGAAAGCTGTGGAAAGTGAATTACTCAGTCTAGGTCAAAGGATAGACAAAAGTAGAGATCAAGAGCAGTCCGTTTATCTGCAGTTTCTTAATGCCGTAGTAGGGATGATAGACAGATATATAAGAGAGGGCATTAATCTGAATTAAGTTTATACTCTAAAAGACTTGCATGAGATGGTAGTAAGTTAGATACTTACGATTTATGAGAATATTTTATAAGATATGAGAAGGGGTCAAATGAGAATAATAGATCCTTACGATGAGATTACAGAGAATAAGACTAAGAGAAAAATATATCCTCCAAATGAGAGTAAAGAGAATAGAAGGCTAAATAGACCCAAAAGAGACAATATAAGAAGGGTCTAAGATAGTAAAGTACCAGGATTGGAGCCTATTAGCACCAGTGTTTCATATTTTTATCTGCACTTTTTAGTTAACATGCTCAGGCAAGAGTAGTCCAATGATGAGTGATCCCCTGGGGAGTGATAGGAAAAGGTGTAACTACCATAGAAGTTTGGCATATATGCATAGAGTTATGTAAAATGATAGCAAAAGCTATGAAAAGCTAGGAAGGGTTATAAACAGTAAGAGAATAGAACCCTTATGTTAAATCCAAATGAAATGGATTTGGAAGGAAAAATTTAGAAGAATTTTATCAAAAGCTAGCAAAGTTCTTAGTTAAAGAAAATGTTTAAAGTATTGTGTCTCAGAATACATTATGACAAGGTAAGATAGACCATGATGTAGCCAGATTTGACCAGATATGCCATGATACGGTATGAAAGATATGTAATGAGATATGCTATGAAAGTATGTAATGAGATACATTATGAGAAATATGTATTGAGAAGTACAATATGAAGTAGCTTTATAGCTAGCTTTATAAACAGATACAGAGGCTTCCTTGTTTTTGAAAGAGATAAGATTTATGAATGTTAAGTGACATATGAAATAATATGTGAGAGCTTTTCCTCCTTGCATGAAATGCCAGGCATTATGTTATGTTTGTAAAATATGCTAAAGCTCCAAATGTTAGAGCAGTGCAAGCTCTGAGTGTTAGAGCTGTGAAACCTCCGTGTTATATCCCAATATTTAGGCCTAAAAGCCTAATATGTAGCCTAAAAAAGGTATGCTACCAGCCCCTGTTAAGCAGAAGTCCCAAAAATATACATATGATGTTTAGGGACTAAACTACAAGAAAGTGAAAGTTCAGGGACTAAATTGTAAATAATGAAAGTTCCTAGGGCCATAATGGTCATTTTAGAAAAGAAAGGGATATTTCTTAGGAATTGAGCCACCAGAGTGCTTGAGCTTGATCAGAGGCTAAGATAGCATCCCAGATGTTCAAAAACGTAGCCCATGAGAGATGTGGGCCCAAGTGGCATTAAAATATTAGTTTAGTACCTTTTCAATAAAGTAAAGTGACCCTGTCAAAGATAGAATAGGGGAAAGTGATCTAGAATCATGAGGTGGCATAAAAGGGACCCACAAGGTGCCATATGGCATGATTATAGGAAAACAAGAAAAGCAAAGGATACATGGCATGATTCTAGGAAAAGGAGAAAAAGCAAAAAGACACGTGGCATAATCTCAGCCATTCATTCCAGGAAAAGACTATAGAATTCTCTAGAACCGCTAAGTCAGCTAGTGAGATGTCCCAAGGGCCCCACCATTGTGCCACCTAGCATGTGAGGTATCCGATGGATAATGTCACTTTGATGAGTCATCTAGGATCATGATGTCATCGTGATTATGCAGGCAAAGCTTCTTAAAAAAGTTAAGCGATCTGAGCCATTCATCGCGATTCAATATGGACCATCCATTCCACCTCCCTCCACCTATAAATATACCCTTCCCCCTCACTTCATTCAACACCCACGGCAAGCTAAGAAAAGGAGAGAAAGAAGAGAGAAAAAGAGAAAGAAAGGAGGAGTTCTGGTGGAGCTAGGAGTAGTCCAAGGAACTTAGGGATTTGACAAGCTTAGGAATAAGGTTCTGACTTATGAAAAGAAGGAACCTTAGAGCAAATTTAAGGGCTAGAGGAAAAGCTCCATGTCAGGTAGTAAACTTACCTACTTGTATGCTTATGTTGCTTGGATATTTTATGTGATGTTTACTTACTTTGATGATGTGAAGCATGTATGATTAAGTAATGCTTTGCTTCTTTTTATGCTATGGCCATATGTTATAATTAAGGGATATGGAAGCATGTAAGTTATCATTATACAAGCATGATCATTAAGTGCACACATAGTAACATCAGGCATATAGTTTCATATATGGTATGGTTACTGTTTGCTACTGAGATTTCCCTAGAAATCTCACCCCTTCCATATCAATCCAATTATAGCAGGTATTCTCAAGATGGAAGAGATAAAGATGCATGAAGAGACGTTAATTATTTAGCATGATTGATATGTGATTGATGTATGTATCATTGCTGAAAATTGTCACTGTGAACAGTAACTCGTGGTGAGGCAGTGACATTTGAGCTATAATTATAAATAGTAAATGATTGAATAAATGTATGATATTTTTCTAGTAAATATTAGACATGCCAAGCTTCCATTTGATATAAATAACATCTCATTTGGATGTCTACACATAAAGATATGATTTATCAAAGTTGGGACAAGAAATGCTAGAATCAGGGACAGGACGTTGGATGAATAGTAAACTTTAGATGTTGACTGAGTCAAGGCGTGGTCAATAAGTTATTTTTCCCTAGAATAACATTAAGTTATATTTGTGTAGCAATTTGAACCACTTCATTTTGAGTTTTCTAGAATTAGTTATGATATTTTGAAGTCAAGTCACTCCTATAGAATTTGCACAGTGAACAGTACTCGATAGAGTAAAATTCCAGATTTTGTAATTTGACTTCAATGACCTTAGAAGTGATTCTAGATACTACCATTTGGTTCCTAAGACATAAGAAAATTAGGATGTTTCACTTTGAGTGTTAGTGCTATGCATATTAAAGAAAGAAATGCTTGAGCTCCGATGTTAGAGCTTTGCATTCATGGGCAGGTATGTAGTCCTGCGATATGTTGGCCAGGCATTATGCATGTTAGAGTATGTACTCTTATATGCTCTTATGTACTCCCATCTAGGAGTAAAGTAAAGAAAGAATAATGATGTAAGTCCTCTCTCCATATTATGATGAGTTATTAAAGATGATAAGAAGAAAAGAAGTATGATGGTATGAAAATGAGAGATGAAGTATGGCGGATGTTTAAAGAATTCCGCTAGATACTCAGATGAGTAATAAGTGATTGCACTAAGAAGTATAATGAGTAGTTAACATAAACTCTGGCATATAGTAGTATACGAGGGTGTTTTATATGAAAGAAATTGACACTACTCCCAAGTCTAGTATGGTGAGAAGTCCATATGCAGATAGATGCATAGCAAGTAAGCAAGTAATAGAATGAAGTGGAGTTTATAACATCCTAATTTTTTTACATCTTAGGGACCAAATGGTAGCATCTGGAACAACTTTTGAGATCATTGAAGTCAAATTACACAATCTGGAATTTTACTCTCCTGAGTACTGTTCACTATGTAAATTCCAGTGAAGTGACCTGATTTTGAAAAATCATAACTAATTCTAGAAAAATCAAAATAAAATGTTTCAAATTGCTACATGAAGCTAAATTAATGTTATTTCAGGTAAAAATAACTTGTTGACCATGCCTTGACCAAGTCAACATTCCAATTTTAGTATTCATCCAGCGTCCTTCCCTTGATTCCAGCATTTTTGGTCCCAACTTTGAGAAATCATATCTCCATGTGTAGACATCCAAGTGAGATGTTCTATATATCAAATCAAAACTTGGTATATCTACTATTTACTGTTAAAATATCATACATTTATTCAATCATTTAGTATTTTTAATTATAGCTCAAAGGTCATATTGGCCAATTCCAGCAATCAACATTACATACATACATTAATCACATATCAATCATGCAGAATAATTCTTAACTTCTCTTCATGCATCTTCATCTCATCCATCTTGAGAAGACCTACTGTAATTGGATTGATATGGAAGGGGTGAGATTTCTGGGGAAATCTCAATAGCAAACAGTATTAAACAATGTATGCATTAATGTGAATACTTGTTATTGCTTGTGACAGTATTAATATTGCGTAATGTGCATGCTTCCATGTAACATATGAAATACAATTGGCTAAAGTAATCATATAAATAGAGCTTCATACATAAGCACATATGCAACACAATTCAACAAAGGCATAGCCAAATAAAGCATAACATTCAATGCATATAATTTTAGGATAAGTTTACTACCTGACGTGTAGCCTTTCCGTAATCCTTAACCTTTACTCTAAGGTTCCTTCTTTTCCTAGGTCAGAGCCTATACATAGAATAATAATATCTCCATTATTATTCTATCCAGTATAGCTCTACCTAGCTCATGCTTAACTTGAGGTAATACCCTTAATCTGACAATCCCCTAACTTTCTTTATATCAATGGCTAACATTATCAAGAGAGATATTCTCTATTATAACTATTAAGTTCAAAAGAACAATCCTCTAATTTATTAGAGCATGGACTAGAATAACTTACTTACGTTATTCCTAAGCTCTGCCAAGCCCCTAATCTCCTTGGACTGCTCCTAACTCTACCAGAACTCCTTCCTTCCTTCCTTCCTTCCTTCCTTCCTTCCTTCCTTCCTTTCTTTCTTTCTTTCTCTCTTTCTCTCTTTCTCTTCTTCTTTCTTGCTTTTCCCTTGGATGGCCATGGAGTGGAATGGAAGGGGTGGGAGTATTTATAGTTGAGTGGAGGTGGAATGGATGGTCTAAATTGAATCGCGATGAATGGCTCAAATTGCTTAGCTTCCTTAAGAAACCTTGCCTGCATCATCATGATGATATCATCATCCTCAATGACTCATTAAAGTGACATCATCCATAGGACCCCTCACATGCTAGGTGGCGCAATGGTGGGGCTCTTAGAACACCTCACTAGCTGACTCAGCATTTCCAGAGAATTCCAGAGTCTTTTCCTAGAATGAACGGCTGAGATTGTGCCATGTGTCCTTAGCTTTTTCTTCTTTTTCTAGACTCATAACATGTGGTGCCTTGTGGGTCCCATGAGGATGCCTTTTATGCCACCTCATGATTCTGGATGAGTCTAAAGCCTTATCTGATCACTTTCCCTAGTTTTATCTTTGACCGGGTAACTTTACTTTATGGAAAAAGTACTAAATTAATATTTTAATGTCACTTGGACCCACATCACTCTTGGGCCACGTTTTTGGATATCTGGGAATGTCATCTTGGGTCTCTAATCAAGCCCAAGCACTCTGGTGGCTCAGTTCCTAAGAAACATCCTATAGCAAATTACCAACATACCCTTGGTGTCCTTTCTTACACTATATTAATCCTAAGGGTAAAATTATCTTTTCATCCTTCTTTATACTATGTCAGAGAGTATATTGGCTCTAACTAATCATGCTTAGGCTATATCCCAAGTTTTTCACCTCTCCCAGATGAACAAAATGCCCTCCGTCTATCTTTAGTACAATATGGGCATCCAGACACAAATTCATAATTTTGGACTTTTTCTAGACACTAGCCACTTCTACTGATAAACTGGTACCCTGGGTTTTGGTCCCTCCTTGGCGTCATCATGGGCCTATATATGAGGTCATCTGATCTTATTCTATCCAACCTTACATACCGATAAATTCTATTATTGGATCACGGGTGTTATCAAACTCCTGTCAAAATTACTAATATGTGAACAACTTTTTATACAAAACTTCTTTCGGGGTTATGTCATATCCAAGACATCTGACATTGTAGGGCACACTTTCCTGTAATTCTCCCACTTATATCTGAAGTCCATGAAATCTAATAAAAGTTTAGATAACTTTCAGACTATCAGATAAATATCTGCTATCTGAATCCCTAATAAAATTTCTGTATTATGCTAGACTAACCAGCATATCTTCCTCTATTTACTGATAGAATATGAGACTGAAATACTTCTGGGTAGTTCTAACCCTTTCCGGGTTGATTTTTCTATAATTACAATTTTGCCCTTAAACTTTTTACTGAATTACATTTAAGTCCTTTAACTTTTAGAAATTATCACTTTTGGCCTAACTTTTGTTTCTATCTTAACTTTTGGCCTTTAATCTTTTTCACTTTACGTTTAGGTCCCTCTCCTTTTTCAAAATGACCATTAAGCCCCAGGGACTTTTACTTTTTACAATTTAGTCCCTAAACTCTCATTATTTGCAGTTTAGTCCCTAAACATCATTTGTATACTTCTAGGACTCCTGCACAATAGGGCCTAGTAGCCTACCTTTTTCAGGCTACATACTGGGCTTCTATGCCTAAAAATTGAGATGTGACAAAGTTTAACTCTGATTGAGTTGATTCAAAATAGAAGAATAATCATAGTAATGATATGAAGATCTAGGGATATGGAAAGTACTTTGCTAAAAGATAAGAGATAGATACCCCAATCCTTAGTCATAAAGTGAGAAAAGAATATCTATCTAAGATTGTTGACTAAGGTGCTGAGTAAATTTTGAGGATGAAATTTATTTTAAGGGGGTAGAAATGTCATATCCTAATTTTCCCTATCTGTATAATACTGATAATAGAAAGAGTTTTGGAAAGGATTATGACAATAATCAAAAGAAATGATAAAAGGTTAAATGAGTCTTGAAGGAGGAGAGGGATCTAAGCAAAAATTAGAAAAGGCTCGAGGCCAAAAGTTAAAGTAGAAACGAAAGTTGAGCCAAAAGTGGTAATTTCCAAAAGTTTAGATACCTAAATGTAATCAAGTAAACAGTCAGGGACCTAAATGTAATTATGAGAAAGTTGAACTAAAAAAAGGCTCAAAAATTCCTGGAATCAGATTATACCCAAATTTTGCTAGTAGATAGACAGAATTATTCTGGTCAGTTTAATGCAACATAGAATTTTGATTTGAGGTCTCGATTAATTGATATAAATTCTTGAAGTTAGAAAGAATTATTACAGTATTTTTTAGATCTCATAATCAGATGAAACTTTACACTAAATTCTTATATTTAATATAAGAATTTATAAAATTGATAGAGTTAGAAAAGGAATCTTGTAGAATTCATACGGGATTTTACAGTGGAATAAAATACCCGATAAATATGATCAGGAGAGATGTCTTGGGATTTGTGCCATAAAGGCACTATTTAACATCCTTACTTTTATACTTCTTAGGGACTATTCAGTAGCATTTAGAACCACACATAATGTCATATCCCCAATTTTTTTGACCTGATGTACCTGTACAGTTTATCCGCAATGGATATAAGATTCTTGGAATAAATTGTATCAGATTGTGAAAGGAAAGGGAAGGATTAATAACTAAGGAAAGAATAGGGACCAAAATGAAAATTTAAAAGTTTGAATGTGAAAAGTGAAAGTAGAAGAAAAAGGAGGGACCTAAATGCAATTAATGAAAAGTTCAGGGACTAAAGTGCAATTATTCAAAAGTTAAGGGACCTAAATGTAAATATGGAAAAGTTGAGCCAAAACAGGCTAAAAATGCCCAGAATCATATCAGACCCAAATTTTACCAGTAGATAGACAAAAATATTCTGGTCAGTTTAACGCCACACAGAATTTTGATTTGAGGTCCCGATTAATTGATATAAATTCCTGAAGTCAGAAGGAATTATTGCAGTATTTTTGAGATCTCATAATTAGATGAGAATTTATAGAAAATTCATATATTTAATATATGAATTTATAAAATTGACAGAATCATAAAAGGAATCCTGTAGAAGCCATACGGGATTTTATAGTGAAATAAAATACCCGATAAATATGATCGGGAGAGTTGTATAGTGAATTGGGCCATAAAGGCAATATAGGCAATAAGCCCATAATAAGGCCCAAATGACACCATCGTGAG
This sequence comes from Leucaena leucocephala, assembly GCA_037074615.1. Classification (NCBI taxonomy): domain Eukaryota; kingdom Viridiplantae; phylum Streptophyta; class Magnoliopsida; order Fabales; family Fabaceae; genus Leucaena; species Leucaena leucocephala. Next base: position 8,022,349 of record CM073527.1, read on the forward strand.
CCCATTAAGGTGACTGGACAGTTATATGGGCCACAGACCAGAGCAGTCTAGGAAAAGTGCAAAATTACGAAAATGCCCCTAGATGCCCATACTGTACCAGTAGTGGATATAGGTCATTTTGGTCACTTTAGATAGGCCAAAAATGTGGTACATGATATAAATATGATTAATTAGAGCCATTATATGCCATAAGGTAGTACAGAGAGGGGTGAAATGACAATTAAGCCCTTAGATCAGTACAGTGCACGAAAGGACACCAAGGGCATTTTGGTGATTTTTCAATGGATGGATGGCAGATAAATACTCAGTCTAATATTTTCAATGATATGAGAAGCCTAGACATTAATTTCCAGGATAGAATACATATCCTGGTATATTATAAAAAATTAGGAACAGAACACAGTCCGGTTGTTGTGAAACTACACTGATCGGTACTGGATTAGACTGAAATTTCTCCAGAAGGTTCTTTGCATGGGCAGCACGCCACCTAACCCTCTTAGGTGTCCCATGAGCTGTCCCACATAATGTAATAATTATTCTTTTTACAAAAAGTAAAATCCAAGATTAAATGTGAGCCTTTAGATAAAATAGTAACCAAATCAATCTTGGCCATCCATTTCAACCCAAATTTCTCTATAAATATCCCCTATTCAGAACACTTCGGCATGCATGGTGAACCATAGGGAAACTCTTGCAAAATTTCCATTCAACCAAGAAAGAAGCAACCAAAGTGAAGTAACAAGCAAGGTAATCATCTCCCTTGATCTTGAGCTTTGTTCTAGCAAGTTAGCTCATGGTTTTAAGGGTTTTCATGCTATATTTCCCTTATGGTTGCTGCTGGAAGTGCTGCTCATATGTGGTTAAAATATGAGTTTTATGTTATGGATAGTTTAGACAAGTTTAAACAAGCTATAATCAAGTGGTATAAGATTGTGAATTCAAGTATGTTTGGATTTAGGGTTTTGTGTTCTTGCTGGTACTGTACGTGGTACTGTTCATATGATGGAATTTCATGATTTTGATGCTTCCAATGAGTTTAAAATGGAAAGTTGCATGGGGATAAAGTAGGAGAACAAGTATTGGAAGCATTGGAATCAAAATGAGAATTTTTGGAAAACAAGAGCATGCATTTCGGTTTGGCACTGTAGCAATTGATATGTTTTGATTTTGAAAATTCTGATTTCATATTTGGATTCTACATGAAAAATTATGTGGAAATGAACCATGAGAATTTATTTTGAAAAGATGGAAGTAGGAAACATAAAGTAGAGAAAGAAAGGGAGCTAGTGAAAACCTAGTCTTAGATTTGGTTTCAAGTTGAATTGTAACTTGATATTATTTTGTAATGGCTAGGTTTTGACATTTGTGAAGGAAGGAAATCATCCCAAGAAGGTCTTGACCAAGATAGCTAAGAGGTAGCAAGGATACCTAACTATAACTCATGTTTGTTTAATTGTTTTGCTTGCTTGTTGATTATGGTGTTTGGTTGAACTTGAGCTTATGTCATCATGTTATAATGAAGTATGAATGATTGCGACTCCTTGCAAGTTATGTCATAACAATATGCATGTTAGAGTTTGCTTATGTACCATTATGAAGTAGCTCCCATCTCATGATAACATGTTAAGCATACAATTATCCATGCATGATATTATAGTTTGTGTAACTTGCTATTGGGATTTCCATGAAATCTCATTCCTTCCACATGCATAACTATGTTTTAGGTGCTGGATCTTTTCAAGGGAGGAGAGTAAATGTTGATGAATAAGTTTGTATAATAAGCTACATGACTTACATGACACTATGGGATGATATGCTAGTATGCATGGTGTATGTTTCTCTAGTCCTGTTTTGAGGCCGTGGTGATTTGACAATGTTTTTGGCATCTAAATCAACGAGTTTTAATCTGAAACTTGGGCTGCTTAAATTTAAGACACAGAGCTTTAAATTAACACCAAGAACACCTCATTTGGATAAGTATCTGAATTGTTATGATTTTCCAAAGTTGGAAGTAAGATCTAGAATTGAGTAAAACGAGTGCTGAGAGGCAGTGACGGTTACACAAAGATTTCATATACCAAATGAACGCGTTTTTCTACAAAATTTTATGATCTTAAAGATAACGTCTAAAGCTTCAAATCCATAGGTAACACAGTTCATTTGGATAAGTAACCAAAGAGAAATGAATTTTTGAAGTTAAGCAAAGAAACTGGAACTTCCAGATTTTACCAAATGAACAGTGATTTTCAACTATTAAACTGATTTCATTGGGACAAGAAAACCTCAGTTTCATATTTTTTCCTCAAAGATATGTGAAAGAACTTTCATTAGAAATTGGAACCATGTTATTTAGATTTTTGTACAATTAATTATGAATTTTCAAAATAGGGTACATGTTCTGGAATTACCAAATGAACAGTAAAAGTGAACAGTACCCCCGAGAGCAAATCTTTTGGAAATGGATGTTTTCAAAGCAAATGATCATGTAATTGGTTCCAATCACTTCTAATCAAGTATAATTGAGGTTAAAAGTAAGGATATGACATTTTGGTATCAGAGCAAAGGATTCTGGCTTAGGAAATGCTCTGATTACATTATTTATAGACTGAAACATAAGTAAAGATTTGCATAATTGACCCTAAGTTAATTGTTGCAGGATAGCAATGACTGAGTCTAGAACATCAGAGACTACAGTAAACCAGGGGGACCCTAGACCCGCAGTCTATAGTTCTGATAGATCAGGGTGGAACTCAGAAGAGATAGATGCTTTCATACATGATCCGGAGTTTGGTCTTCCCCCAGTGATCAATATCCGGGATTCCAGTAGTGAATCAGAATTGGGCAGGTTAGATAATTCTTCGGTGGGATCAAATGAGATGGATGAGGATGATGATGAAGAAGAGGAAATATCAGATGAGGATATACCATCAGAAGATGATGAACTTGAGGAACCTAACCCAACCCCACCCATGAATATTGTACTAGAAAGAGATGCAGGTCATATAGATGATAAAGAAATGATAGACCCTTAAGAGGAACAATCTGATGTGGGTTACTCTTATGTTAGGGGTGCAACAGAACCTGTGCCTAGGAAGGCCGATAAGGTAGATGTTCCTAGACTGAGTCAGGTACCTAAACCAGTTGATATACCTGGACCCAGCCATACAACTAATATACCTGCTCCTAGTCATATAGCTGATATACCTGGACCTAGTCAGAGGCCAGACCCTACAGATATTCCAGGTCCAAGTGGAACCAAGAAGATAGTAGTACAGCTATACCTGGGTAACTATCAGATAATTGAGTTAATCCCTGGGAAGGATATGGATGAAGAACATTTTAGGAGAGCTGTGGAACTCACAAAGCAGCTATATGGGATAGGAAGGATATTGATTAGAGATATGGATCAAGACTATAGAGTTTACAAAGATTTCATAGCAAGAGTAAGGGAGGCCTATCAGGCATATGATCCAAATACTCTTACCCTTACTAATTGGGTTAACATCATGGATGATATTTTGCCTCTTACAGCAACATGGAGAGAAGGGTTAGATTAGTATTTTGAAGAGGAACCCTTTGAGGATATCCATGATTGGATCTACATGGTAGGGGAATTTATTAGGATCCATTATGAGAAAACATAGTGTAATAGCTGTATGTATGAATGTTGTTGTAATCTATGTACTTTTGACTAGTAATGACATAATACATGTATGTGTGTCTGTTATGAAGAGTTTATGTAATGATGTTAAACCTGTTGTATGCTATGTTTTGAATGAAATATAAAGTATGTTAATTATAATATTCCTTTCCTATTTCCTATTACGATAGTAAAACAAAATGGTAAGAACCAGAAGACCTAGTGCTTCGGGTGAATCCCAAAACGCCGGAGATATTAATCAGCTGATTCTAGAACGGCTGGAGCAGCAGCAGAAGCTGACAGAGGAAGTAAAAGCTGCTCAAGCAAGGAGTGAGCAGGAAAGGGATGCTGCTATAGCAGCAGCTGTAGCTGAAGCAGTGGAGAACCTCAGACACCCAGAGTCTGCAGGTACAGCTAATATAGAACCAGAGATGGTTCAACAGATAACAGAACTACCGAGACAGACAGGACAAACAGTAGATCCTACTGGTATTCAACAATGGATGACTAAGTTCTGTAAGCATAGTCCTCCGACATTTGAGGGAACATTTGATGTACAAAAAGCAGAGGATTGGATCAGCAGATTAGAGAAGATCTTTAAGGTACTAGGTTGTCTGTCTGAGAGTAAAGCAAAGATGGCAATCTACCAGCTAGAAAGGGATGCGGACAGATGGTGGAAGAACACAGAGTTAGTATTGCAGGCTAGACACATTCCTATCACATGGGAAGTGTTCCTTGAACAGTTTTATGAGAAGTATTTTCCCCAGTCTGTACGAGATGAACGAGAAGCAGAATTCCTTGTGCTAAGACAAGGAGAAAAAGAATCCTTTGACGAATACTTAGCAAAGTTCATCCGTCTTTCCCAGTATTCCACTTATCTATGACAGGTGGACGATGAGCGGTGGATGACGGAGAGGATGATCAGGGGATTGAATACTACTCTAAAAGATAAGATGACCCCTCAACAATACCATCAGTTCAATAAGCAGTAGAGGCCTGCAGAATTATTGAGAATAGTCTGAATCACCGGATGTTGATGAGACCAGTAAACAGAGAGACTACTGCTCCTGATAGACCTAACCAGAATAGAAATGTAGCCAGTGATAGTGGCTATAACAAGAAGAGGAAAAGGCAGTGGTAGCAGAACCGAAAGCCTAACAGAGGGAATTACAGGGGCAACCCAAATAATAGAGACCAGAGGTCTAGAGTATGCAACAAATGCGGGAAGAACCATGGAGACAGACCATGCTTGATGGGGCAAAACGTCTGTTACACATGTGGCCAGCCTAGACATTTTTCCAAAAATTGTCCCCAAGCAGTTAATGATCAAAGGCCACGCACTCAAGGGCGAGTGTTTGCAATGACAAGGGAAGAGGCACAGAGATCACCTGAGATGATCCAAGGTATCATCTATCTCAATAATCATGCTGTGATTGCTATGTTTGATTCGGGTGCAAGTCATTCCTTTGTTTCTTATGAATGTGCTAAATGTTTGGGCCTTACAATTAGCAAGTTGCATTATGCCATATGTGTCACAACCCCTACAAATGCTAAAGTAGTTACATCAGATATATGCCTAAATAGTGTTATTCGATATGAATGTTGTTGCACTACTCTTGACCTAATATGCATGCCATTCCATGAAATTGATGTCATAATTGGATTGAATTGGTTGTATGCCAATAATGTAATGCTGGATTGTAAGAACAAAACTCTAGTTCTTTGTCCACAAGCCCCAAATGTGAATCTAGAAGTGAAACTGAATTTCCTGACGGAGGCTCAAGCGGATAGATATTTACGAAAAGGATGTCAGGGATATATGGTCTTCTTTTCTGTTCAAGCAGAAGTGGAAGAAGGAATTGAAGCAATTCCAGTGGTCAAAGAATTTCCTGAAGTCTTTCCAAAGGAGATTCAGGGATTGCCTCCAGAACGAGAAGTGGAGTTTGCAATTGACATCGTACCTGGAGCTGGACCAGTATCTAAAGCCCCATATCATATGGCTCCCAATGAGATGATTGAACTTAAGAAGCAGATAGAGGAGCTATTAGAGAAGGGTTTCATCTAACCCAGTGTTTCTCCATGGGGTGCTCCAGTGTTATTCGTCAAGAAGAAGGATGGCAGTCTCAGATTATGCATTGACTATCGGGAGTTGAATAAGATTACTGTTAAGAATAAGTACCCTCTTCCTCGAATTGATGATTTGCTAGACCAGTTGGTTGGAGCAAGCTTATTCTCTAAGATTGATCTGAGATCAGGTTATCACCAACTCAAAATCAAAGCAGATGATATTTCAAAGACTGCATTCAGGACTTGATATGGTCATTTTGAATTTCTAGTGATGCCCTTTGGTCTGACGAATGCACCTGCAATTTTCATGGATTACATGAACAGAATCTTCAGGCCTTATCTAGATCAGTTTGTGGTAGTCTTCATTGATGATATCTTAGTGTACTCCAAATCGGCTGTAGAGCATGAAGAGCATTTGAGGATTGTTCTTAGTACTCTTAAAGAGAAACGACTTTATGCTAAGCTTAGTAAATGTGAGTTTTGGCTTCAAGAAGTCAGATTTCTCGGTCATGTCATATCCCATAAAGGGGTAGCTATAGATCCTAGCAAAGTTGAAGCAGTGCTAAGCTGGGAACAGCCAAGGACAGTGATGGAGATCAGAAGTTTTCTGGGCTTAGCAGGGTATTATAGAAGATTTATTAAGGACTTTTCTCGAATTGCTCTACCGTTAACCAAGCTGACAAGAAAGAATCAGCAATTCAAGTGGGATGAGAAGTATGAGGCCAGTTTTCATGAACTAAAGTAGAGATTAACCACGACTCCTGTGCTGATTATTCCGCCAGATACTCAGATGAGAAAGAAGTGATTGCACTAAAAAGTATGATGGGTTGTTAATAGAAACTCCAGAATATAGTAGTATTCGAAGGAGTTTGATATGAAAGAAATGGACACTACTCACAAGTCTAGCATGGTGAGGAGCCCATACGCAAATGGATGCAAAGCGATGAAGTAAGTAGTAGAATAAGGTAGCGTTCAACTCTGATTAAGTTGATTCAGATAACAAGAATGGTCATAACGAAGATATGAAGATCTACGAACATGAAAAGTATTCCGCTAAAATGTCAGGATAGAAGATAAAAGGTAGATACCCCAATCCTTAGTCAAAAAGAAGACAAGGATATCTATCTAAGATTGTTGACTAAGGTGCTAAGTAAATTTCAAGGACAAAATTTATTTTAAGGGGGTAGAAATGTCATATCCTGATTTTTCTCTGTCGGTATAATACTGATAGTGGAAGGAGGCTTGGAAAGGATTATGACGAAGATCAGAAGAAATAATAAAGGTTAGATGATTCTTTAAGGAAGAGAAGGACTAAAATAAAAAGTAGAAAAGGTTAAAGGCCAAAAGTTAAAGTAGAAACAAGATTTGGGCTAAAAGTGGTAATTTTCAAAAGTTAAGGGACTTAAATGTAATTAAGTAAAAAGTTCAAGGGCAAAATTATAATTATAGAAAGATTAGCCCCGAAAGGGTTATAACTACCCAGAAGTTTTTCAGTCCCATATTCCATCAGTAAATAGAGGAAGTTACACAGAAATTTTATTAGGGTTCCAGACAGCAGAAAATTATCTCATAGTTTAAAAGTTATCTGAATTTTTATCAGATTCCATGGACACTAGATATAAGTAGGGGAATTACAGGAAAGTGTACCCTACAGTGTCAGATGTTATGAATCTGACAGAACTCCAAAAGAAGTCCTGTATAAAAAGTTATTCCCATAACAGTGAATTTTGGCGGGAGTTTGAAGCCACCTGTGATCCGATAATGGAATTTATCAGTAAATAAGCCTAGATGAAATGAGACCAGATGACCTCATATATGGGCCTATGATGATGCCAAGGAGGGCCCAAAACCTAGGGTACCAGTTCATAGCAGAAGGGGCCAGTGTCCAGAAAAAAGTGTAAAATTACAAAAATGCCCCTGGATGCCCATATTGTACCAGTGATAGATGGAGGGCATTTTGGTCATCTGGGATAGGTTAAAAATGTGGTATATAGTATAAATGTGATTAGTTAGAGCCAGTATAGGCCCTAAGATAGTACAAAGAGGGGTAAAAAGACGATTTTAATTTTAGGGTCAATATAGTGTAAGAAAGGACACCAAGGGTATTTTGGTCATTTCCCAAGGGATGGATGGCAGATAAATATTCAGTATAACCATGTCAAGGGTATGAGAAGCCTAGACATTGATTTCCAGGATAGAATATGTCATATCCTGATTTTTCCCTATCTGAATAATGCTGATAGTGGAAAGCGGTTTTAAAAGGATTATGACGATGATCAGAAGAAATAGTAGAGGTTAAATGAGTCTTGAAGGAAGAAAGGGACCTAAATGAAAATTGAAAAAGGATAAAGGCTAAAAGTTAAAGTAGAAACAAAAGTTAGGCCAAAAGTTAAAGTAGAAACAAAAGTTGAGCCAAAAGTGGTAATTTCCAAAAGTTAGGGGACTTAAATGTAATTAAGTAAAAAAGTTGAAGGGCAAAATTTTAATTATAGAAAGATCAGCCTGGAAAGGATTATAACTGCCCGGAAGTTTTTTAGTCCCATATTTCATCAGTAAATGTAGGAAGTTACGCTGGTTAATTTGGCATGATACAGAAATTTTATTATGGCTCCAAATAACATAAAATTATCTGATAGTCTAAAAGTTATCTGAATTTTTATCAGATTCCATGGACATCAGATATAAATGTGGAAATTATAGGAAAGTGTTCCCTACAGTGTCAGATGTTACAAATCTAACAGAACCCCGGAAGAAGTCCTGTATAAAAAGTTATTCCCACAACCGTGAATTTTGACGGTAGTTTAATAACACCCGTGATCCGATAATAGAATTTATCAGTAAATAAGCCTAGATGAAATGAGACCAAATGACATCATATATGGGCCTATGATGACGCCAAGGAGGGCCCAAAACTGAGGGTACCAGTTCATCAGCAGAAGGAGCCAGTGTCCAAAAAGAGTGCAAAATTACAAAAATACCCCTGGATGCCCATACTGTACCAGTGATGGATGGAGGGCATTTTAATCATTCTGGATAGGCCAAAACGTGTTATATAGTATAAAGAGGATTATTTAGAGCCTAGATACACCCTGAAGTAGTATAAAGAGGGTTGAAATGACAATTATACCCTAAGGGTCAATATAATGCAAGAAAGGACACCAAGGGTATTTTGGTCATTTTCCAAGGGATCTGTAATTAAGTTGTGGCTAGTACAAGTATGTTAATGGTATGAGAAGCATATATATTGATTTCTAGGACATAATACATATCCTGGTATATTATAAAACATTAAGAACAGAAAACAGTCCGGTTGTTGTGAAACTGCTTCGATCGGTACCGGATTGGACTGAAATTTTTCTAGAAGCTTCCTTACACTATGAGCACGCCACATACCCCCATGAGGTGTCCCATGAGCTGTCCCACATGATGTCATAATTATTCTTTTATGAAAAAGTAAAATCCCAGATTAAATGTGAGCCTTTAGATCAAATACTAACCAAATCAATCTTGGCCATTGCTTTTTCTTGGATTTTGGCTATAAATACCTCCTCATTTCTGCATCAAAACCGTGGCTTCATGGACCCTTAGGGAAACTTTTGCAAAATGAAAACTCAAGCCAAGACAAAGAAGATTCAAGTTTCCAAAGTTCAAGCAAGCTAGAGATTAAAGGTAAGCAATCTCTCCTAGCTTATTTTCCTTTGATTTGGGAGCTTGAACTTAGGGTTTTCATGGGGCAAAAGTTGAGTTTTCTCTAAGGGGTGGTGCTTCCCAAAGACCTTAGATGAAGGGGAAAGAAGAAATTAAAGTTAGAAACATATGATTGAAGCTTAAACAAGCTAGTTAAGTGATTGGTTGTTGAATCAAGTTGATATTCTTGACTTTGCCAAGACTGAATCTGTTTGGTCTGCACTGTTATGAGGAAAGGAAATTGAATTTCAATGATTTAATGCTTCCATTGAGTTTGTATAATGATTTTGTGTAGGATTGGAAAGGTTTTGAATCTTGGAAACATTAAAATCTCAAGGTTATAGTTTTTGAAATCCTTCACAGTTACTATTCACTCACATGAACAGTGGCTGGAATTTCATGATTTTGATGTTTTCAATGGTTTTAATATGAAAAGTTGTGTGGGGTAAAGTGGAGAAACAAGTATGGGAAGCATTAGAATCAAAATGAGAATTTTAGAAAGAATTGCATGCCTATGTTCAGTTCTGTACAGCAGGCAATTAAGGAGCTGGAATTTCATGATTCTAAGCTCATAAATGGATTCAAAAGATGAAATTGTGTAGGGTAAAGTCAAGACATCAATTGGTTCAAGAGCCAAGTGGATTAGTGAAGATTAGAGAAGGTTATGACAATAAAGAGTGTAACAAAGTTAGTCTTGAACATGGTTGGAGTTCATGAGTCCTAATGAGTTATGTGATGAATATGAATGTGTTTAGGACCATGAAACATCCAAGAACATGTTGGGAAGTGATTGACATAAAGGCTTCATGGTTGGAAAGCTAGGGAGCAAGTGCAAAAGATCAAGAGGAAAGCTTAAGTGCAAGGTAGTGAACTTACTTCTTTATGTGCTTGAAGTGGTATGCTTATGTGTTGAGATGTATATGATATTTGAATGATGTGGTGACATGATAAATGATGTTGAAAGTATTATGAATAACATGTTTCCATGGCCATGCACTTTATGTAAAAGTATATAGCATGATGGCATGTCACTAATCAAAGAAAGTCTAATGAAATTACATATCATTCATTAGCATCCATGTTGCATATTTAAGTAGTAATGTTTGCTACTGAGATTCCCTAGGATCTCACTCTCCCATAATCAACCAATTTAGGTCAAGCATGAAGAAAATGTATGCATCGAGAAGAGCTAAAGAATGGAAGAAAGGAATTGAAGTATTGAGATGTTAGCATATACTATAAATTCTCCATGTAAGTAAATGCTATGTAAGGTGTCCATTTATGTGATGAAACCATTGTAATACTTATGGCATATGTACATGATGTATATGAATGTTGAGAAGCTTATTTGATGGCTTGTGCAAGCTGAAACAATTATTGGAAATGAAAGAAAAGAATCTGAAATGGTAAAAACGTAGGTCCTGAAGCAGTTTTGTTGTGGCTTCAGTTTGACCTAGCAAATGAAGGAATTATTTCACAAAATTTTCTGAGCATGTAGTACACATCCAGAGCTTTATGTGAATAGGTAGAAAGTTTCATTTGGATGCATATATGAAGAGAAATGAATTTTCAAAGTAAGGGACAAGAATCTGTTTCCAGAGTTTTTGACCAAATGAACAGTAAAATTCAACGAATAAACTGTATTGATTGACACATCATTTGGTCTTGAAATTATTTTTCCCTTAAATTTAAAGATGATAGCTTCACGTAGCTTTTTGAACCACTTCATTTCGAGTTTTCTAGAATTAATTATGATTTTTTGAAGTTTGTTGCATAATCTAGAATACCATATGAATAGTAACCTAAGAAAGAGTAAAATTCCACATTTGGTTAATGGACTTCCAAGGTCTTATAAGTGGTTCTAAATGCTACTGAATGGTCCTTAAGATGTATGAAAGTAAGGATGTTACAGAATACATATCCTGGAATATTATAAAAAATTAGGAACAGAAAATAGTACGGTTGTTGTTAAACTGCTCCGATCGATACTGGATTGGACTGGAATTTTTCCAGAAGCTTCCTAGCATGGTGAGCACGCCACATACCCCCATGAGGTGTCCCTTGAGCTGTCCCACATGATGTCATAATTATTCTTTTTGGAAAAAGTTAAATTCAAGATTAAATGTGAGCCTTTAGATCAAATAGTAACCAAATCAATCTTGGCCATTCATTTTCCATGGATTTTGGCTATAAATACCCCTCAATTCTGCAGCATAACCATGGCTTCATGGACCCTTGGGGAAACTCTTGCAAAATGTAAACTCAAGCCAAGACAAAGAAGATTCAAGGTACTAAAGTTTAAGCAAGCTAGAGATTAAAGGTAAGCAATCTCTCCTAGCTTATTTTCCTTTGATTTGGGAGCATGAACTTAGGGTTTTCATTGTTGGAAAATATGCCCTAGGGGCCAATCATTGTCTTATGAACATTATTGATTTATGAATTTATTAATTGTGTTATCATATTATTTGCATGTTTACTGTGATAAACATCCTTAGATAATTCATGATCTTATCCTAAATGTCCTTGGTCGGTCATCTGTGCGGGAGCAGAGATGAAATAAGACCAGTATGACTTTAAAGATGTATAGAGATATAAATCAAAGTCATATGCACATGTAAGAGTACAAGGTGTTGGACCGACCCGCTATGAGAGAGTTGTATGGGTCACGTCATAATCTTCTCTCATATACAAACCATGTCACTATGCCCTTTGACCTGAGATCATCATGGATTCCTACATGACAAACGCTCAGCTTTAGCCTAGTCAAAAGTCACTTTTGACCGAGTGATCATAAAGACTATGTTCGAGCTTAGTGGTTTTTCATGCGGAGGAATGTGAATGGTCAAGATGGAATTTGTCCCTCACATTCGTAGAGAGATATTACTGGGCCCCTCGATGAGTGAGTCTGAGAAATGTATGGCCATACTGTAATGGAAAGGTAGTTCCATTTCTATAGTCAGACTACTCAGGGATCGAGAAAGTAACGGTCAGGAATAGGAGGATGACATTATCCATGCCTCATCTATGACCAAAATATCGCGTGACAGAAGGGACATGATATGGTTGTATAAAAGGTTACATTGTTTATCGATTCTCATATGATTTGGGTAGTCGTTATGTCTTGCTAGAGACCGCTTGCGACTTGTGGGCCAGTATAGCAAATGGCCAACTGCCAACTTCATATGGGCCTACAGGGTCGCACATAAAATAGCCCAACACGAGCTATGATGTCTAGATTCATTAAATCTAAGATGTGTTTAGATTCAATGAATGATCCAGGGTTAATGTATATATTTATTTATATTTATATTCATATATATATATATAAATTCGTATACATATATTATATATAAGGGATATATAGGATTTAATTTATAAGGATAACTTAAATCTCTATCACGTTTGAATTTGAAATTCAAATTGATAGGATATCTCAAATTTGATTTATGAGAATAAATCAAATATAGTCCAATCTTATCTTTATTTAAATTAAATAAATAGGTGAATTAAATCTGTAGGACGGATTTAATATAAACATTATTTATTTAATTAGTTTCTTATCAAATTATACAATATGTGATATTGTATTCGGAATTAATATAGATTAATTCCAAAATCTAATTCGGTTGAGAAAAACGCAGAGCATCCTATATATCCGATTTTAGGAGCTACGTTTTGAATAACACACATAACACAAAAGGGCCGAATGGAATCTGCAAAAGGTTTGCAGAGAAGAAACTGCTGAAGTAAAGACGGAGAGGATGAACTCTTGAGAAAGCCTTGGAGGGACAGGAGACGCTAGCACGTCGTTTGTAGTTGGAACGCTGTTCGTGTGGATACCAGTAGAGGAAGACGACCTGAGGAGTCGACTTCTTGCGATCAAAAAGAGAGCACGAGCCGCAGAGAGAAGCTGTGGAAGTCGCTGAGAAACACTGAGGGTAATGCTTCTTCCCACTTGACTTAAACACATACGGTAGATCCTGGCAAGGAATGAAAAAATTTTAAATTAATTTCCGTTGCGTGTCTTTCAATTCCTTACATTCATGGGGGAAAGTTGAGTTTTCTCTAAGGGGTGGTTCTGCCCAAAGACCTTAGATGAAAGGGGAAAGAATAAATTAAAGTTAGCAATATATGATTGAAGCTTAAACAAGCTAGTTAAGAGATTGGTTGTTGAATCAAGTTGATATTCTTGACTTTGCCATGGTGTGCCCTATTCGGTCTGCATTGTTCATGAGGAAGAAAATGGAATTTCAATGATTTAATGCTTCCATTGAATTTAGATGATGATTTTGTGTAGGATTGGAAAGGTTTTGAACCTTGAAAGCATTGAAATTCTAAGGTTGTAGTTTTTGAAACCCTTCTTTGTTACTGTTCACACGCGTGAACAGTGATTGAAATTTCATGATTTTGGTGCTTCCAATGGTTTTAAAATGAAAAATTGTGTGGGATAAAGTAGAGAAACAAGTATGGGAAACATTGGAATCAAAATGAGAATTTTTGAAAGAATTGAGTGCAGTTTTGGTTCTGTACAGCATGTGATGAAGGAGTTGGAATTTCATGATTCTAGGCTCATAAATGGATTCAAAAGATGAAATTGGGTAGGGTAAAATCAAGACACCAATTGATTCAAAGACCAAGTCCATTAGTTAAGATTAAGGAAAGTTAATGGGCTTAATGTTCAAGAAGAAGTTATGTTAGTTAAAGTGAGTTTAATGCTCAAGGAAGTTAGATTGTGACCAATGAATAATTATGTGATGTTAGGAATTGATTGGTATGCTCCAAAAGAGGCAGCCACATGTTCAAGAAAAGTGAGAAGAAAGAAGCAAGATAAGGAGAAAGAAAGTCAAGTGCTCAAGGTAGTAAATTTATCCTAAACTTGTATGCATTGAATGTTAGGCTTGATTGTGCTATGGCTTTGGTGAATTGTGTTGCAAATGTGTTTATGTGTGAAGCTCTATTTCTATGATTACTTTGGCCAATTGTATTTCATATGTTACATGGAAGCATGTAGATTACACAATAATAACACTTCACAAGCAAGTACAAGTAGTTACATTAATGTTTGCATTATTTAGTAATATTTGCTACTGAGATTTTCCCAAAAATCTCATCCTTTTCCATGTAATCCCAATCCCACAGGTTTATGTATGATAGAAGATGATGATGAAGCATGAAGAAAAGCTAGGGATTGGATAGTATGTGTTATGTGAGGAATTGTTAAGTGTAATATTGCTATATGACCAATGTAAGCAGTGATGGTCATGATGTAAAAAAAAATAGAAAATGATGGAATAAATCTATGAAATTTTACAGACATTTAGTTTACATGCCAAGCTTCATTTTGACACTAAGAACGCCTTATTTTGGTCTCTGTACAAAGAGAAATGAATTTCCAAATACGGGACCAGAATCTGTTTCCAGAAATTTTGACCAGATGAACAGTAAATTTTGGCGAATAAACTGTATTAATTGGATAATCATTTGGTCTGGAAATTATTTTTTCCTTAAATTTCAAGATGTTATCTTCACGTAGATTTTTGAACCACTTCATTTTGATTTTTCTAGAATTAATTATGATTTTTCAAAATTTATTATGTAATCTGGAATACTATATGAACAGTAACTCGTGAAGGAGAAAAAATCCATATTGAGCTAATGGACTTCTAAGGTATTGTAAGTGGTTCTAAATACTAATGAATGGTCTCTAATATGTATGAAAGTAAGGATGTTACAAAATGCATTACCTATGGATTTAAAGCTCAAGATGTTCTCTTTAAGTTCATAAACTTTCATAGAAAAATTCGTTCATTTACTAAGTGAAATTTGTGCTTCAATCTTACTGCCTCTGGAAGCTCATTTTATCCTATTCCAGATTTTATCTTCTATTTTGAAAAATCATAACAAATCGAAAACTTAACCAATTGAAGTGTTCTTGGTGTCCAATTAAATATCTATATCTTAGCTACATTCATACCAAATTTCACATCCAAACTCATTGATTAAGTCGTTGTAATTACCATGACAAGGTTACTGCTTCATAATACAAACACACTGTAATGTACTATGTATCCTACCATATCATCCCATAGTGTCAAGTAGTTAATATAACTTATTATAAAATTTCAAACATCCCCATTTACCCTTTTTCCATGGGAGGTTCCAACACCTATAACATGGTTATGCATATAGAAAGAATGAAATTTCATGGAAATCCCAATAGCAAATTATACAAACTATAATATCATGCATGATTGATTAAATACCTAACATGTTATCATGAGATGGGAGCTACTTCATAATCATACATAAGAAAACTCTAACATGCATATTGTCATGACATTAGTTGCAAGGAGTTGCAATTATTCATACTTTATCATCATCATTATAGTATCATCTTAAGCTCAACCAAACATCATAACTAACAAGCAAGCATGGAATCAAACAAACATGAAATTATAGTTAGGTATTCTTGCTACCTCTTGGGTTATCCTTGACAAACTCTTCTTGAGATGGTCTCCTTTCCACACAAATGTCAAAATCTAGCCATTATAAAGTAACATCAAGTTACAACTCAACTTCACACCAATTCCAAGACTAGGTCTTATACTTCCATCTTTCTAAAATAAATTCTCATGGTTCATTTCCACACAATTTTTCATGTAGAATCCAAATATAAAATCAGAATTTCTAAAATCAAATTACTTCCTTAGCTACTGTATAAAACTGAAATGCCTCCTCTTGTTTCCAAAAATTTTCATTTTGATTCCAATGCTTCCACTACTTGTTTCTCTACCTTATCCCCACACAATTTTCCCTTTTAAACCCATTGAAAGTGTTAAAATCATGAAATTCTAACATATGAACAGTGATTCATATAGTGGCAGCCAATAACACAAAACCCTAACTACATGTATACTTGAATTTTCAAGCTAATACCACTTGAAGCCCAGTATGTAGCCTAAAAACCCAGAAGTATACAGATGATATTCAAGGACTAAACTGCAAGTAAGTGAAAGTTTAGGGACTAGATTGTAAATAGTGCAAGTCCCTAGGGGTATAATGGTTATTTTGAAGAAAGAAAGGGACTAAACTAAAAATTCTAAAAGTCCCGAGGCCAAAAATGAAAGTAGATACAAATTGTGGGCCATTAAGTGTAATTATGAAAAGTTGAGGGACTAAAGTGTAATTTCCAAAAGCTTTCAAGGGTAAAATTGTAATTATAGAATGTTCAGCCAGAAAAGGCTTAGAACTTCCCGAAAATATTTTAGGCCCAAAACTTATTAGTAGATAAAGAAAATTTGCTAGTTAATCTAGCAAAATATAGGAATTTTATTTAAGTTCCATATAGCTAATATTTATCTGATAGTCTAAAAGTTATCCAAAATTTTTATCAGATCCTCTGGACCTCATATATAACTGAAAAATTTTAGGAAGGTGTGCCCTATGATGCCAGATGTCATGGATTGATAGAACCATGAAAGGAGTTATATAGAGAAAGTTATTCACGTTTTAGTGAAGTTTGACAGGAGGTTCTGAACGCCAGCGATCTGATTGTGAAACTTGGCAGTAAGTAAGCTTGGACGAAATGAGCTCAGATGACATCATAGGGAGGCCTAGGATGATGCCAAGTGAGGCCCATGCCTATAATATCAGTTAAAGAGGTCAGTGACCATAATATGCAGAAAAAGTGCAAAAATGCCCTTATGTTATAAAATAATTAAAGAATGAGTGAAGGGTAGTTTGGTCATTTGACTAGGGTTAGACAGTCAAGGAAGGTTATCTGGATAATTGACCAAGTTCAGGAAATACTCTGGTAAAGTATGAAAAGACAATAATGCCCCTAGAATTATTAAAAAGGAACTAAGGGCATTTTGGTAATTTACTAAGGGATATTTCTTGGGAATTGAGCCACTAGAGTGCTTGAGCTTGATTAAAGGCCAAGATAGCATTCCAAGAGTCCAAAAATGTGGCCCAATGATTATGTTAGGTTTAGGTAGTATTAAAGTAGTAGTTTAATACTTTTTCATAAAGTAAAGTTACCCAGTTAAAGATAAAACTAGGGAAAGTGATAAGATATAGCTTTAGACTCATCCAGAACCATGAGGTGGCATAAAAGGTGTCCTCATAGGACCCATAAGGTGCCACATGGCATGAGTATAGGGAAAGAAGAAAATGCTAATGACACGTGGCACGATCTCAGTCGTTCATTCAGGGACAGGACTATGGAATTCTCTAAAAACGCTGAGTCAGCTAGTAAGGTATCACAAGGGCCCCACCATTGTGCCACCTAAGCATGTGAGGTGTGTAAGGAATTGGAAGACACGCAGCAAAAATTAACTTATAAATTTTTCCATTCCCTGCTAGGATCTACTGTGTGTGTTTAAGTCAAGTGGAAAGAAGTATTACCCTCAGTATTCAGTCGCGACTTTCTCAGCTTCTGGTTGCGACGTCCACAACTTTTTTCCGCGGCTTGTGATCACTTTTTGATCGCAAGAAGTCGATGACTCAGGTCAATTTTCTCTACTGATATCCACACAAACAGTGTTCCAACCACGAACGACGTGCTAGCGCCTCCTGTTCCTCCAGGGCTTACTCAATAATTCATCCTCTCTGTCTCTATTTTGGCAGTTTCTTATCTGTAAACCTTTTGCGGATTCCCGTTCACACTTTTTTTCTCTTTTTTGCAACCGTAGCTCCTAAATATCAGATATATAGGATGCTATGCGTGTTACCACAGACTTGGATTTTTGGAATTAATCTTATATTAATTCTGAAATTAATACAATATCATTTATTGTATATTTTGATAAGAAACTAAATAAATAAATAGTGTTTGTATTAAATCCATCCCACAGATTTAATTCACCCATTTATTTAATTTAAAATAAAGATAAGACAGAATTACATCAAATTTGAGATATCATATCAATTTGAATTTCAAATTCAAACGTGATAGAGATTTAATTTTATCATTATAAATTAAATCTTGTAAATATCTCTTATATGAGATATCATATCAATTTGAATTTCAAATTTAAACGTGATAGAGATTTAATTTATCCTTATAAATTAAATTTTGTAAATATCTCTTATATATAATATATATATATACGAATTTGTATATATACGAATATAAATATAAATAAATATATACATCCACCCTGGATCATTCATTGAATCTGGACATGTCTTAGATTCAATGAATCTAGACATCATAGCTCGTGTTGGGCTATTTTGTGTGCGACCCTGTAGGCCCATATGAAGTTGGCAGTGGGCCATTTACTATACTGACTCACAAGTCGCAAGCGGTCTCTAGCAAGACATCATGACTACCCAAATCATATGAGGATCGATGAATGATGTAACCTTTTATACAACCATATCATGTCCCTTTTGTCACACGATATTTTGGTCATGAATGAGGCATAGAGAATGTCATCCTCCTATTCCTGACCGTTACTTTCTCGATCCCTGAGTAGTCTGACTATAGAAATTGAACTACCTTTCCATTACAGTATGGCCATACATTTCTCAGACTCACTCATCGAGGGGCCCAGTAATATCTCTCTACGAATGTGAGGGACAAATTCCATCTTGACCATTCACATTCCTCCACATGGAAAACCACTAAGCCCAAACATAATCTTTATGATCACTCGGTCAAAAGTGACTTTTGACTAGGTCAAAGCTGAGTGTTTGTCATGTAGGAATCCATGATGATCTCAGGTCAAAGGGCATAGTGATATGGTTTGTATATGAGAGAAGCTTATGACTTAACCCATGCAGCTCTCTTATAGCGGGTCGGTCCAACACCTTGTACTCTTACATGTGCCTATGACTTTGATTTATATCTTTATACATCTTCAACGTCATACTGGTCTTATTTCATCCATGCTCCCGCATAAATGACCGACCAGGGACATTTAGGATAAGATCATGAATTATCCAAGGATGGTCATCACAGTAAACATGCAAATAATATGAAAACACAATTAATAAATTCATAAATCAACAATGTTCATAAGACAATGATTGGCCACTAGGGCACAATTTCCAACAAGGTGTCCATGGATGATGTCATTTTTTATGAGTCATTGAGGATGATGACACCATCGTGTTGATTTAGGCAAAGCTTCTTGAGAAAGCTAAGCGATTTGAGCCGTTCATTGTGATTCGATCTGAGCATCCATTCCACCTCCCTCCACCTATAAATACCCCATCCATCCTATTGTATCCTTATTTTCAACCTCAATTATACTCATTTAAAAGTCTTTGGAACCAACTACATACCCTTTTGCCTTAAAAGCATTCATTTTCAAAAGAATTGCTCCCGAGTACTATTCAAGGTACTGTTCATTTGATAATTCTAGAAAATGTACCCAATTTTGAAAATTCATAATTAAATGTCCCAATGAAATCAGTTTATTCGTTGAAAAACATTGTTCATTTGGTAAAATCTGGAAGTTCCAGTTTCTTTACCTTAAGTTCAAAAATTCATTTCTCTTTCATTACATGTCCAAATGAACTTTGTTACCTATAGATTTAAATCTCCATATGTGTTCTTTCAGCTCACAAAATTTCATGGAAAAAATCGTTCATGTACTATATAAAATTCACGTTGGAACGTTACTGCCTCCAGTTGCTTACTTTCTCTTGATTCCAGATTTTAACTTCAACTTAGAAAAATCATAACAAATCGTATACTTAACCAATTGAGGCGTTCTTGGTGTTCGTTTAAATCTATGTATCTTAGCTAATACCATGCCAAATTTTAGATTCAAACTCGCAGGTTAAGGCATCATATAATCGCCACAAGGTCACAGCCTCAGAATAACACTACTTAAACATACATCATGCATACTATCATATCCTTCCATAGTGTCATTTAAGTAATATAACTTATTATACAAATTCATCCATCTCTATTTACCCTTTTTCCTTGTGAGGTTCCAGAACCTATGACATGGTTATGCATATCGAAAGAATGAAATTTCATGGAAATCCCAATACCAAGGCATACAAACTATAATATCATGCATGATTAATTGGATGCTTAACATGTTATCATGATATGGGAGCTACTTCATAATGGTACATAAGCAAACACTAACATGCATATTGTCATGACATAACTTGCAAGGAGTTACAATCATTCATATCTCATCATCAATATGATGGCATAATCTCAAGCTCAACCAAACACCATAATCAACGAGCAAACATACAATCAAGCGTACATGAAACTATAGTTAGGTATTCTTGCTACCTCTTAGCTATCCTTGTCAAGCTCTTCTTGAGATGATTTCCTTCCTTCACAAATGTCAAAACCTAGCCATTGCAAAGTAATATCTTACAACTCAACTTGAAAATAAATACAACACTAGGTTTTCACTAACTTCCTTTCTTTTCCTATTTTAGGTTTCATACTTCCATCTTTCCAAAATAAATTCTCATAGTTCATTTCCACATAATTTTTTATGTAGAATCCAAATATGAAACTAGAATTTCCAAAATCAAAACACATCACAAGTTGCTGCCCTTGACTGAAGTGAAACCCTTGATTTTCCAAAATTCACATTTTGATTCCAATGCTTCCAATACTTGTTCTCCTACTTTATCCCCACACAATTTTCCATTTTAAACTCATTGGAAGCATCAGAATCATGAAATTCTAACATATGAGCAGTGTCACACACAGTACCAGCCAAGAACACAAAACCCTAATTTCAAACATACTTGAATTTCCAAGCTTATACCACTTGATTCTAGCTTGTTTAAGCTTATCTAAACTATCCATAACATAAAACTCATATTCTAACCACATATAGACATCACTTCTGTCATATCCTAATTTTTCCCTATCTGTATAGTACTGATAGTGGAAAGAGGTTTAGAAAGGATTATGACGAAGATAAGAAGGAATGATAAAGGTTATATGAGTCCTAAAGAAGGAGAAGGACTAAAACGCAAATTGGAAAAGTTTAAAGGCCAAAAGTTAAAGTAGAAACAAAAGTTGGGCCAAAAGTGGTAATTTCCAAAAGTTTAGGGACCTAAATGTAATTAAGCAAAAAGTCAGGGACATAAATGCAATTATGGTATCAGAGCATAGGATTCTGGCTTAAGAAATGCTCTGAATAGATTATTTATGGACTAATATGAGATTATTCCCATACCCTAACCCTAAACAGTAAGCATATTGTTAAGTTAGGGTATGTTGTGGGATGGTTAACATTGCTTAATTAAGCAAATGTTGCAGGAATATATATGAGATTCCATAAGGTTAAGTCAGAGGCTTCAGTTAATAAGGGAGACTCCAGACCAATAGTGATATATGATGATGATTTATATCCACATCCCTTAGACAATGAAGAGAGTCCAAATGAAAGTTTAGGGGATCAGCCAGGAAAATCTACAATAGAATGTCCTATAGACGTTTCTGTAGACTTAAACCTGCAGTCTGGAGATGATGTAGAGATTCAGCCCGAAGCCTAATATGCACCAGTTGATGTTGAGTCTAGTGACTCTATACGGTATAAGTTTGTTGGAATGCCCTCTAACCCTGATATAAGCTTTATCCCTCTTACGAGATGATAGATTACGGCTGAGGAAGCTGAGTACTGGTACTGGAATATGGGTAGACCATATATTATTCCTCCTCTACCAGAGTTTGAGGATAAATTTAAGATAATTAAGATACAACAGTCCCCTAATTCAGACATCCAGTCAGAGCCTATGATAGTTATTGTCCATTCCTAAAGTCCAAGAATATGTGACTTTATAAAGAAAGATCAGTGGGATGTTCCTGGTTCTAGTCAACTCCAGCCTTCTTTATTAAAGACAGATAGTGTTGACCATATTGGTCTAAAGAAAGCTGCAGAGAATGACTTACTTAGTCTAGGTCAAGGGATGGATAGAAGTAGAGATTAAGAACAGTTAGTTAGCTGCAGTTCCTCAATGCCGTAGCAGGAATGATAAACAGACATCCAGTAGAGGGTATTAACATAATATACTTTAGAGGATTGGTATGAGATGATAGTATGTCAAGTGTCATGAGACTAAAGATGCCAACCTCATTGAAGTCTATCAGTTAGAGGTTTAGTACAGAGTATAGGCAAGTTAAACAGTACAAAGCACTAAGATACAGAAGATCAGTTTAAGAAGAGGTTCAGCAGTAGATCCTCCATTTGTTCATCAGGAGTTGATATACAGTACGAAATACTTTGTGCAGCTTCTTTACGGAAAAGAATAATGAGAAGTTAGAATGAGACTTGCCTAAGAATGATTTAATACATGGCCTAAGGTTAAAGTTGTGATGGATAATAGATAGAAAGTTAATGTTCCTAATACAGAGGGATTCTATCACGAAGAGATAGTTACCTAACGCTCTGCCCTATAGGACATAAATAGTAATGTTAAGTGATGAATGAGATCCAAGTGACCTAAATTGGTCAGGATCTAGAGGCAGACTAGAAAAGAATCATAGTCTAGTCTAGAGTAGACTAAGACTGATGGACAGAAAGAGTTAAGAGATACAGAGAGGCACAGAAGTTACTCCATATGAAATGGAGAATTATCTGCTCACTTGAGAATTTTTTCTCAAAAAGTTTAAAAGAAGCATTCCTCTCAATTAGAGAGAGGTAAGCGTGAGGCTAAGGGTTAGAGTTAAGGGAAGAGAACTCTTTTGATGGATACTTAATCGAGTTCATTCATATGAACCTTGAGGCTCAATAAGAGATACTTTCTCGCCTGTTAGTAATCCAGGAGGATTAGAGAAAACTTGAAAGTTCAAATGGCATAAAGAGAGGAGCCAAACCTTTCCTTCGTTAGCTGAAAGAAGATAGCTGACTCAGTTATGGATTGTTGTGAGGCCAAGGACACATAAATCCTTCAGGCTAAAGACATAGAAATCGTATAGGCAATAAGGGATGATATGATAGAATAAATATGGCCTAGTAAGGTAGCCATAGATTCAAAGATGAAGTGACTCCCCTATTCCCTATATAAAAAGAGTAAAGAAGGGTTGAGTCTATACCCTAGTAAGAGGGTGATGTGGCAACCTAAGTGAAATAAGTAAATAACTCAGGTACCTGAATAAATGATCAGGACCTAGTGATTAAGGTGATAAGGGATGGTTGAGCAGATATATGTAATAATGATATTGCTTATGTTGCTATAAGTTATGATAAGAAGTTGTATCTCCTTGTAGTTGTCATATGAGGACACGCATGTTAGAGATTGCTTAAAGGATTTCATCTCCTTGCATAATATGCTTGTTGAATATGCTATGATAAATGATTATGATACTCAGGATATATCCCTTCAGTAGTGGTAAGATATATGAATGATATGGCTCTAAGAAGGAGTGAATTCTAAGTAATATAAGTTAATATTTTTGCAATAGAGCTAGATTGCTCTTGCAATAAAGTAAGATTGCTTTTGAAATGAAGCTAAGATATGGGATAGTATAACTCAGATAAAGTAAGGTCCCTCTGATGAGATAAATAGATGATGATAGATATGTGCATGGTAGAGCCTATGTAGCTCTCTGTAGTGATGGATCTAGTAAGTTATAAAGTATGAGAATGATATGAGAAGTTCCTGAGTGATAGAGGAAATGAGTGAAGTCTTGATAGATAATATTGGCTTCTGTGACCATTTTTGGGGAATTATCTGTGGAGTTAACAACTATGTGGAAGTGACTAACCTTGTAACTTTGTCCATTGTTTTAGGTCTTCCAGAGATGAGAATACAGTACAATAGAATCCAGTAGATTCTGGAGGATTGCAGTTAGATCCTAGTATGGCTCATAGGGTCACAGTTAGATCCTGAAAGGCTTACGGTTGATCGCAGTAGATCCCAAGGGTCGCAGTAGACCAAGCCTAGAGCAAGAAAGTAATGAGCCATAAGTACAGTATTTCTTTGGAAGGACAAATACCAAGGAAAAGTTAAGGTATAGAAGCTTCACAAGTTGATTAACTCATAACAGAGAGAGTACCCATGATGCTAGTTTCATATAGCCTTATTACTATCAGGGACTCAACTCAGAATTTCCTTACACGTATCAGGAACTAAGTGATCAAAGTTAAAGCTGTTAATGCTGAGTCCCAAGGATTTATGGGAATATTACGTAAGATATAAGAACAGATCCTTATGATAAGATTACAGAAAATAAGAGACAAGTAAATCCTCCAGATGAAGATAAAGAGATTAGAAGGCCAGATAGACCCAAAAGAGTTAGTATAAGATGGGTCTAAGATGGTAAAGTACTAGGGTCGAAGCCAGTGAGCACCAGTACTTTAGATTTTTTATCTGCACATTTTAGTTAAGCGTGCTCAGGCAAGGGTGGTCCAATGATGGGTGACCCCCTGGGAAGTAATGAAAAAAAATGTGAATGCCACAAGAAATTGGCATATATACACAAAGCTATGTAAAATGATGGAAAGACCTATGAAAAGCTAGAAAGGGTTATGAATAATAAGAGACTAAAACCCTTATGTCAAGTCCAAATGAAATGGATTTGAAATATAGACTATGATGTAGCCAGATTTGGCCAGAGATGCCATGATATGGCATAAAAGATATGTGATAAGATATGCCTTGAGAAGCGGCTGTATAGCTAGCTTTATAAACAGATAGAGAGGCTTCTGTTCTGGAAATGATAAGATGTTTGAATGGTGAGCTACATGTGAAAGAGCAAATGAGAGCTTTCACTCCTTGCATAAAGTGCCAGGCATTGTGTTATGTTATGTTATGTTATGTTTGTAAAATATGCTAAAGCTTCGAATGTTAAAGCAGTGCAAGCTTTATATGATAAAGCTGTGCAAGCTCTGAGTGTTAGAGCTGTGCATATTAAGAGAAGGAATGCTTGAGCTCCGATGTTAGAGCTTTGCATTTGTGAGCAGGTATGTAGTCCTGTAGCATGCTGCCAGGCATTATGCATGTTAGAGTATATGCTCCTATATGCTCCTATGTGCTCCTATTTAGCAGTAGAGCAAGGAAAGAAAGAATAATGATATAAGTCCTCTCTCTATATTATGATGAGTTATTAAAGATGATAATAATGCATGAGAGTTAAAGTGTGCGGATACTCAGAGAATTCCGCTGGATACTCAGAGAATTCCGCTAGATACTCAGATGAGAAAGAAGTAGTTGCACTAAAAAGTATGATGAGTTATTAATAGAAACTCCCGAATATAGCAGTATTCGAGAGAGTTTAATATGAAAGAAATGGATGCTACTCACAAGTCTAGTATAGTGAGGAGTCCATATGTAGATAAATGCATAGCAAGAAGGTAAGTAATAGAATGAACTGGAGTTCAACTCTAAGTGAGTTGATTCATGACAAAAGGATGATCATAGTATGATATGAAGAATTGCGGATATAAAAAGAACTCCGTTAATATGTCACGATAAAAGATAAGAGATAGATACCCCAATCATTGACTGAGATGTTGAGTAAATTTTGAGGACGAAATTTATTTTAAGGGGGTAGAAATGTCATATCCTAATTTTTCCCTATCTGTATAGTACTGATAGTGGAAAGAGGTTTAGAAATGATTATGACGAAGATAAGAAGGAATGATAAAGGTTATATGAGTCATGAAGAAGGAGAATAACTAAAACACAAATTGGAAAAGTTTAAAGGCCAAAAGTTAAAGTAGAAACAAAAGTTGGGCCAAAAGTTGTAATTTCAAAAAGTTTAGGGACCTAAATGTAATTAAGTAAAAAGTCAGGGACCAAAATGTAATTATGGAAAAGTTGAGCCAAAACAGGCCAAAAATGCCTGGAATCATATTAGACTCAAATTTTACCAGTAGATAGACATAATTATTCCGGTAGTTTAACGCAACACAGAATTTTGATTTGAGGTCCCGATTAATTGATATAAATTCCTGAAGTCAGCAGGAATTATTGCAGTATTTTTCATATCTCAGAATCATATGAAACTTTATCGTAAATTCTTATATTTAATATATGAATTTATCAAACTGACAGAGTCAGAAAAGGAATCCTGTAGAATTCTTACGGGATTTTATGGAAAAATAGAATACCCGATAAATAGGATCAGGAGAGGTGTCTTGGGATTTGTGCCATAAAGGGCATAAAGGCAATGAGACCAAACCAAGGCCCAAATGGCGCCATAGTAGGCCCAATGTGATGACTAGACAGTTAAGTGGGCCAGAGTACAGAGAAGTCCAGGATAAGTGCAAAATTAAGAAAATATCCCTGGATGCCCATACTATACCAATGATGGATAGAGGTCATTTTGGTCATTTTGGACAGGCCAAAAACGTGGTACATAGTATAAATATGATTATATAGAGTTAATATATGCCCTGAGGTAGTACAAAGAGGGGTGAAATGACAATTATGCCCTTAGGGTCAATATAGTGCAAGAAAGGACACCAAGGGTATTTTGGTCATTTCCCAAGGGATGGATGACAGATAAATACTCAGTCTAACATTTTTAATGGTATGAGAAGCCTAGACATTAATTTCTAGGATAGAATACATATCCTGGTATATTATAAAAAATTAGGAACAGAACACAATCCGGTTGTTGTGAAACTGCATTGATCGGTAGCAGATTGGACTGGAATTTCTCCAGAAGGTTCCTTACACTATAAGCACACCACCTAACCCCTTGAGGTGTCCCTTGATGGGTCCCACATGATGTCATAATTATTATTTTATGAAAAAGTTAAATCCAAGATTAAATGTGGGCCTTTAGATCAAATAGTAACCAAATCAATCTTTGCCATTCATTTTTCTTGGATTTTGGCTATAAATACCCCTCCATTCTGCAACCAAACCATAAGCTCATGGACCCTTGCGGAAACTCTTGCAAAATGAAAACTCAAGCCAAGACAAAGAAGATTCAAGGTTCCAAAGTTCAAGCAAGCTAGAGATTAAAGGTAAGCAATCTTTCCTAGCTTATTTTCCTTTGATTTGGGAGCTTGAACTTAGGGTTTTCATGGGAAAAAAGTTGAGTTTTCTCTAAGGGAAGGTTCTGTTGGAAATCGTGCCCTAGGGGCCAATCATTGTCTTATGAACATTATTGATTTATGAATTTATTAATTGAGTTATCATATTATTTGCATGTTTACTATGATGACCATCCTTGGATAATTCATGATATTATCCTAAATGTCCCTGGTCGATCATCTCTGCGGGAGCACAGATAAAATAAGACCAGTATGACTTTGAAGATGTATAGAGATATAAATCAAAGTCATAAGCACATGTAAGAGTACAAGGTGCTGGACTGACCCGCTATGAGAGAACTGCATGGGTAACGTCATAAGCTTCTCTCATATACAAACCATGTCAATACGCCCTTTGACCTGAGATCATCATGGATTCCTACATGACAAAACGCTCAGCTTTGACCTAGTCAAAAGTCACTTTTGACCGAGTGATCATAAAGACTATGTTCCGCCTTAGTGGTTTTTCATGCGGAGGAATGTGAATGGTCAAGATGGAATTTGTCCCTCACATTCGTAGAGAGATATTACTGGGCCCCTCGATGAGTGAGTCTGAGAAATGTATGGCCATAGTGTAATAGAAAGGTAGTTCCATTTCTATAGTCAGACTACTCAGGGATCGAGAAAGTAACGGTCAGGAATAGGAGGATGACATTATCCACGCCTCATCCATGACTAAAATATCGCGTGACAGAAGGGACATGATATGGTTGTATAAAAGGTTACATCGTTTATCGATCCTCATATGATTTGGGTAGTCGTTATGTCTTGCTAGAGACCGCTTGCGACTTGTGGGCTAGTATAGCAAATGGCCCACTGCCAAATTCATATGGGCCTACAGGGTCGCACACAAAATAGCCCAACACGAGCTATGATGTCCAGATTCATTGAATCTAAGACATGTCCAGATTTAATGAATGATCCAGGATAGATGTATATATATTTATTTATATTTATGTTCGTATATATATATATAAATTCGTATATATACATTATATGTATATATAAGATATATGAGATTTAATTTATAAGGATAAATTAAATCTCTATCACGTTTGAAATTCGAAATTCAAATTGATAGGATATCTCATATAAGAGATATTTATAAGATTTAATTTATAAGGATAAATTAAATCTCTATCACGTTTGAAATTCGAAATTCAAATTGATAGGATATCTCATATAAGAGATATTTATAAGATTTAGTTTATAAGTATAAATTAAATCCCTATCACGTTTGAATTTGAAATTCAAATTGATAGGATATCTCAAATTTGATTTATGAGAATAAATCAAATATAGTTTAGTCTCATCTTTATTTAAAATTAAATAAATGGGTAATTAAATCTGTAGGACGAATTTGATATTATTTATTTAATTAGTTTCTTATAAAATTATACAATATATGATATTGTATTAATTTTAGAATTAATATAAGATTAACTCCAAAAATCCAATTCGGTTGAGAGAGGAAAAACGCATAGCATCCTATATGTATGATTCTAGGAGCTGCGTTTTACACAGAGAAACATATAGAACACAGAAAGGCCGAAGGGGACTCTGCAAAAGGTTTGCAGATAAGAAACTGCCGAAATAGAGACGGAGAGGACGAACTCTTGAGAAAGCCCTGGAGGGACAAAAGACGCTAGCACGTCGTTCGTGGTTGGAATGCTGTTCATGTGGATACCAGTAGAGGAAGCCGACCTGAGTCATCGACTTCTTGTGATCAGAAAGGGAGCACGAGCCGCAGAGAGAAGCTATAAACGTCATGACCGAAAGCTGTGGAAGTCGCTGAGGCACACTAAGGGTAATACTTCTTCCCACTTGACTTAAACACATACGGTAGATCCTGGCAAGGAATGGAAAAATTTTTAAATTAATTTCCGCTGTGTGTCTTCCAATTCCTGACAGTGGTATCAGAGCCATGCCGTTTTATGTTTAAGTTAGGCTTGATGGTTGATTCATATGATGTGTTAATCGTAGCCGATCATATGATATGCGTTCTATGTATGACATATAAGGGATCCGTGTTATGTATGACATAAAAGGAATCTAAAAGGGAATTAAAATTGGTGGTGATGCGTTTTGATTTGATCGATTAACGTAGATGGGGTCTAAGAAAACCGAATACAGATTCGTGATTACTTACATAGCGCAATATAACCGTAACATATGCTATTTTGTGAATGTTTTAAGATTTGAAACATCAATTGCCCTGCAATTAAATCTGAATGTTGATTCTTGAATGCTTGGGTATGGTGAACAATATGGCTCTAGATTGCAAGTGTTGTAATTTTTAAATACAGCCTGCGTGTCGTGCCTTCCTATATATTTACTCTCAATGTACCTTCTCTTCTCATCTCACTCCCCTCGAATGTTAAAAGAGGTTTCTATATGTAATTTCCCTATTTTTACTAGAGAGCTCCTCTCATTGGCTTGAGGGGACTTAGGATAGGTGAGCCATATTGTATCACGTTTAAATTATGCATCTTATGATTATATCAGCACATGCATATTAATTGTATGACATACAAACTGAGAAGCATGCATTCTCATAAACTAAACAGTTAAATTAAGCCCTCTAAATAAAAACTTAAGTCATAATGCCGTCAATTTATGAATACTTGTCAAAATCTCGATCGCTCAATTGTGGACTCCGCCAAAGTGGGTGCTTTTGAGTCATCTTGGGGAGATAAGCAAAGAGTAATGGTGCTACTCTCATAAGTTCATTATTGTTTGACTTAATTGAGATTAACAAAACGGTTTTGGATCTCAAGGCATTAGATGGGATTAGAACATGCCAGATCATATGATGATAAGATCCCATGAACATCTAAGAGTTATATTTGATGTAATTGGTAAAGGTGTTACCTACCTAAATAACTTAATTTAAGCGTCCTGCCAAAGCGGACTTAAGTTTGAGCCAAATATGGATCTTAGCCCACTAACTATTGTATTGAGGGTTGTTTATTTAGTGGGAGATTACTAATTACATTGCATATTTTAATTGTAGAATCATGACGACTAGTAATACTGCTACATTATCGCTGCGATCTGTCCTTGAGAAGGACAAACTCCATGGGACAAACTTTCTTGACTGGTTTAGGAACTTGAGAATTGTTCTCAAGCAGGAAAGAAAGGCGCATGTCCTAGATCAACCCATTCCTGAGGAGCCAGCCGCCAATGCTCCTAGAGCTCAGAGAGATGCTTACACGAAGCATAAGGAAGACTCTGTCGATGTGGGATGCTTGATGCTAGCCACTATGGTTCCAGAGCTCCAAAGAGATCTCGAACACATGGAGGCTTATGAGATGATTGTGCATCTCAAGGAAATGTTCCAGCAACAGGCAAGGCAAGAGAGGTATAAGACCACTAAGGCCTTACATTCCTGCAAGATGGCTGAAGGTGCATCAGTCAGTAATCATGTCTTAAAGATGAAAGGGTACATTGATCACCTTGAGAGGCTTGGATTTCCCATGAGCCAGGAGTTAGCTACGGATTTGATCTTGAACTCACTCCCGGAAAGTTATGACCAGTTTGTCATGAACTACAACATGAACAACATGGAGAAATCTATTTCTGAACTGCATGGGATGCTTAAAACTGCTGAGCCAAGTCTTAAGAAGAAGCCCAGTAGTGTTTTGATGGTTTAGAAAGGAAAGGGTACTAAAAAGAAAGGCAAAGGCAAGGGGAAGGGTCATGGCTCATCAGGTAAGACCAAAGAGTCAGGCAAGCCTAAAACCAAGCCTACACCAAAGAAGGCAAAGCCTCCGAAGGAAGGAGTCTACTTCTTCTGCAATGAACCCGGTCATTGGAAGAGGAATTGTAAACTCTACCTCAAAGATCTGAAAAAGAACAAGAAGGATAGCGGGGCTATCGCTTCAGGTATTTTTGTTATAGACATTCATCTTTCTACTTCCACCTCATGGGTATTAGATACTGCATGTGGTTCTCACATTTGTACAAATGTGCAGGGACTAAAGGACAGTAGGAAGCTGAAAAAGGGCGAGGTTGACCTACGAGTTGGAAACAGAGCAAGGGTGCTGCGTTAGCTGTAGGCACTTATGAATTAGTTCTGCCCACTGGGCTTTTGTTAGTTTTGAACAATTGCTATTATGTTCCTGCTTTAAGTAGTAACATTGTTTCACTTTCTTATTTGGATAAGGAAGGTTTCACTTCCATTGCTGGGAATAGTAGATGTTCTATTTATCGTAATGATATTTTCTATGCTCATGGTGATTTGCATGTTAGTCATTACATATTAAATTTGGAACAACCCAATCATGGAAATATCTATAACATAACCGCCAAAAGGGTCAAACCAAATGATTTGAATCCCACATACCTCTGGCACTGTCGTCTGGGCCACATAAATGAGAAACGCATTTCCAAACTCCATCAAGATGGATTTCTAAACTCATTTGATTTTGAATCATATGACACTTGCGAGTCTTGCTTGTTAGGAAAGATGACAAAGTCACCCTTCACTGGGCACAGTGAGAGGGCCACTGATTTATTGGGCCTTATACATACAGATGTATGTGGACCGATGAACACAAATGCTAGAGGAAGTTATTCGTACTTCATAACATTCATAGATGATTTCAGCAGATATGGGTACATCTATCTGATGAAACATAAATCTGAATCTTTTGAAAAGTTCAAGATATTTCAAAATGAAGTACAAAACCAGCTTGGCAAAACAATTAAAGCACTTCGATCTGATCGGGGTGGTGAATATTTGAGCCAAGAGTTCATAGATCATCTTAGGAGTTGTGGGATAGTCTCACAATTGACTCCTCCAGGGACACTACAATGGAATGGCATTTCTGAACGGAGGAATCGAACACTATTAGATATGGTTCGATCCATGATGAGTCAAACCGATCTTCCACCCTCCTTTTGGGGCCATGCCCTAGAGACAGCTGCGTTCACACTCAATCGTGTTCCATCTAAGGCAATTGAAAACACTTTGTATGAGATATGGACTGGGAGGACGCCTAGTTTGTCTTTCCTCAAGATTTGGGGATGCGAGGTCTATGTTAAGCAACAAGCCTCAGACAAATTAGCGCCCAAATCCTCAAAGTGCCTTTTTGTGGGATATCCTAAGGAAACCAAGGGATATTACGTCTACAACCCTACTGATAACAAAGTGTTTGTTGTCAGAAATGGTATCTTTCTCGAACGAGAATTTATCTCTAAAAGAACCAGTGGGAGTAAGGTACACCTCAAAGAAGTTTGAGAGCCACAAGACACCACAGAATTGCAGATTGAAAATAGAGAAGACTCACAACAAGTTGTTGAGACTCCTCAAGTCACGCAAGGTCCACGGAAGTCTAATAGGACACGACTTCAACCTCAGAGATATGGATTTCTGATTTCTGACAGTCGTGATGTGTTGCTCATTGAGCATAATGAGCCAACTACCTATCAAGAAGCTATAGTGGGACCAGACTCTGAAAAGTGGCTTAATGCCATGAAGTCTGAAATGCAATCCATGTACGACAATAAGGTTTGGACCTTAGTCGACCAGCCTGAAGGTGTAAAAACCGTCGGGTGCAAGTGGGTTTTTAAGGAGAAAACTGACATGGATGGCAATGTAAATGTCTTCAAGGCACGACTGGTTGCAAAAGGATTTACTCAAACTCATGGTGTGGACTATGATGAGACCTTTTCCCCAGTTGCAATGGCCAAATCAATCAGAATCCTCTTTGCCATAGCAGCATATTATGACTATGAAATATGGCAGATAGACGTCAAGACAGCCTTCCTTAATGGAAAGCTCCTTGAGGATGTATACATGACACAACCTGAAGGGTTTGTGCGTTCTGAGGACTCTGGCAAAGTGTGCAAGCTTCAAAGGCCCATTTATAGACTGAAGCAAGCCTCTCAGAGTTGGAATCAACATTTTGATGAAGTAGTCAAAGAGTTTGGATTTCTTCAAAATATTGATGAACCTTGTGTGTACAAGAAGGTTAGTGGGAGCACAGTTGTGTTTTTGGTACTCTATGTCGATGACATCCTACTTATTGGGAATGACATTCCTACCTTGCAGATTGTCAAGTCTTGGTTAGGAAAGTCTTTCTCGATGAAAGACTTGGGTGAAGCCACCTACATCCTAGGAATCAGGATCTATAAAGATAGATCTAAAAGACTTCTAGGACTCAGTCATAGTACATACATAGACAAAATACTGCATAGGTTCAGTATGCACGAATCAAAGAGGGGTTTCATACCCATGTCTCATGGTATTCACCTCAGCAAAGATCTATGTCCTAGTACATCTGATCAGCGAGGTCGCATGAGTAAAGTTCCATATGCCTCGGCCATAGGATCTATCATGTACGCCATGTTATGTTCTCGTCCGGATGTCTCGTTTGCCTTGAGTATGACTAGCAGATATCAACAGGACCCTGGTGAGGGCCATTGGACTGCTGTCAAGAATATCCTTAAGTACTTAAGAAGGACTAAGGACTTATTCTTGGTCTATGATGGATTGGATGACGAACTCTGTGTAACGGTTACACAAATGCCAGTTTCCAAACTGACCAGGATGACCAAAAATCGCAGTCTGGATATATATTCCTCCTCAATAATGGAGCAGTAAGCTGGAAGAGCTCTAAGCAGGGCACTGTAGCAGATTATGCGACGGAAGCTGAGTATATAGCAGCATCTGATGCAGCTAAGGAAGCCGTTTGGATCAGGAAGTTCATCACAGAACTAGGGGTGATACCTACCATCTCAGATCCAATAACTTTGCTCTGTGACAATAGCGGTGCTATTGCACAGGCCAAAGAGCCTAGGTCACATCAAAGGACCAAGCATATACTCAGGCGATTTCATCTCATTAGAGAAATCAACGATAGAGGTGATATAAAAATATGCAAAGTAGCAGGAGAAGACAATGTTGCTGATCCTCTAACAAAGCCGCTTGTGCAGGCAAAGCATGAGCGTCATGTTAGGTCAATGGGAATTAGTCAAATTAATGATTGTACCTAGTGCAAGTAGGAGGTTGTTGGAAATCGTGCCCTAGGGGCCAATCATTGTCTTATGAACATTATTGATTTATGAATTTATTAATTGAGTTATCATATTATTTGCATGTTTACTATGATGACCATCCTTGGATAATTCATGATATTATCCTAAATGTCCCTAGTCGATCATCTATGCGGGAGCACAGATAAAATAAGACCAGTATGACTTTGAAGATGTATAGAGATATAAACCAAAGTCATAAGCACATGTAAGAGTACAAGGTGCTGGACCGACCTGCTATGAGAGAACTGCATGGGTAACGTCATAAGCTTCTCTCTTATACAAACCATGTCAATATGCCCTTTGACCTGAGATCATCATGGATTCCTACATGACAAAATGCTCAGCTTTGACCTAGTCAAAAGTCACTTTTGACCGAGTGATCATAAAGACTATGTTCCGCCTTAGTGGTTTTTCATGCGGAGGAATGTGAATGGTCAAGATGGAATTTGTCCCCCACATTTGTAGAGAGATATTACTAGGCCCCTCGATGAGTGAGTCTGAGAAATGTATGGCCATACTGTAATGGAAAGGTAGTTCCATTTCTATAGTCAGACTACTCAGGGATCGAGAAAGTAACGGTCAGGAATAGGAGGATGACATTATCCATGCCTCATCCATGACTAAAATATCGCGTGACAGAAGGGACATGATATGGTTGTATAAAAGGTTACATCGTTTATCGATCCTCATATGATTTGGGTAGTCGTTATATCTTGCTAGAGACCGCTTGTGACTTGTGGGCTAGTATACCAAATGGCCCACTGCCAAATTCATATGGGCCTACAGGGTCGCACACAAAATAGCCCAACACGAGCTATGATGTCCAGATTCATTGAATCTAAGACATGTCCAGATTCAATGAATGATCCAGGATAGATGTATATATATTTATTTATATTTATGTTCGTATATATATATAAATTCGTATATATACATTATATGTATATATGAGATATATGAGATTTAATTTATAAGGATAAATTAAATCGCTATCACGTTTGAAATTTGAAATTCAAATTGATAGGATATCTCATATAAGAGATATTTATAAGATTTAATTTATAAGGATAAATTAAATCTCTATCACGTTTGAAATTCGAAATTCAAATTGATAGGATATCTCATATAAGAGATGTTTATAAGATTTAATTTATAAGGATAAATTAAATCCCTATCACGTTTGAATTTGAAATTCAAATTGATAGGATATCTCAAATTTGATTTATGAGAATAAATCAAATATAGTTTAGTCTCATCTTTATTTAAAATTAAATAAATGGGTAATTACATCTATAGGACGGATTTGATATTATTTATTTAATTAGTTTCTTATAAAATTATACAATATATGATATTGTATTAATTTTGGAATTAATATAAAATTAACTCCAAAAATCCAATTCGGTTGAGAGAGGAAAAACGCATAGCATCCTATATATCTGATTCTAGGAGCTGCGTTTTACACAAAGAAACATATAAAACACAGAAAGGCCGGAGGGGACTCTGCAAAAGGTTTGCAGATAAGAAACTGCCGAAATAGAGATGGAGAGGATGAACTCTTGAGAAAGCCCTGGAGGGACAAAAGACGCTAGCACGTCGTTCGTGGTTGGAACGCTGTTCGTGTAGATACCAGTAGAGGAAGCCGACCTGAGTCGTCGACTTCTTGTGATCAGAAAGGGAGCACAAGCCGCAGAGAGAAGCTGTAAATGTCGTGACCGAAAGCTGTGGAAGTCGCTGAGGCACACTAAGGGTAATACTTCTTCCCACTTGACTTAAACACATATGGTAGATCCTGGCAAGGAATGGAAAAATTTTTAAATTAATTTCAGTTGCGTGTCTTCCAATTCCTGACAGGTTCTGCCCAAAAACCTTAAAGGAAAGGGGAAAGAATAAATTAAAGCTAGAACCATATGATTGAAGCTTAAACAAGCTAGTTAAGTGGTTGGTTGTTGAATCAAATTGATATTCTTGACTTTGCCATGGTGTGCCCTGTTTGGTCTGCACTGTTCATGAGGGAAGGAAATTGAATTTCAATGATTTAATGCTTCCATTGAGTTTGTATGATGATTTTGTGTAGGATTGGAAAGGTTTTGAACCTTGGAAATATTAAAATCTCAAGGTTGTAGTCTTTGAGATTCCTTACAATTACTGTTCACTCGCATGAACAGTGATTAGAATTTCATGATTTTGATGGTTCCAATGGTTTTAAAATGAAAAGTTGTGTGGGGTAAAGTGGAGAAACAAGTATGAGAAGCATTAGAATCAAAATGAAAATTTTTGAAAGAATTGTATGCTTATGTTCAGTTCTGTACAGCAGGCCATGAAGGAGCTGGAATTTCATGATTCTAAGCTCATAAATGGATTCAAAAGATGAAATTGTGTAGGATAAAGTCAAGACATCAATTGGTTCAAGAGCCAAGTGGATTAGTGAATATTAGGGAAAGTTATGACAATAAAGAGTGTAACAAAGTTACTCTTGAACATGGTTAGAGTTCATGAGTCCTAATGAATTATGTGATGAATATGAATGTGTTTAGGACCTTGAAACATCCAAGAACATGTTGGGAGGTGATTGACATAAAGGCTTATTAGTTGGAAAACTAGAGAGCAAATGCTAAAGATCAAGAGGAAAGCTTAAGTGCAAGGTAGTGAACTTATCTCTTTATGTGCTTGATGTGGTATGCTTATGTGTTGACATGTATATGTTTTTTGAATGATGTTGTGACATGAAAAATGATGTTGAATGTATTGTGAGTAACATGTTTCCATGGCCATGCACTTTATGTAAAAGTATATAGCATGATAGCATGTCACTAATCAAAGAAAGTTTAATGAAATTACATATCATGCATTAGCATCCATCTTGCATATTTAAGTGGTAATGTTTGCTACTGAGATTCCCTAGAATCTCATTCTCCTATAACCAACCAATTTAGGTCAAGCATGAAGAAAAGGTATGCATAGAGAAGAGCTAAAGAATGGAAGAAAGGAAGTAAAGTATTGAGATTTTAGCATATACTATAAATTGTCCATGTATGTAAATGCCATGTAAGGTGTCCATTTATGTGATGAAACTATTGTAATACTTATGGCATATTTACATGATGTATATGAATGTTAAGAAGCTTATTCGATGGCTTGTGCATGCTGAAACAATTATTGGAAATGAAAGAAAAGAAACTGAAATGGTAAAAATGTAGGTCCTGATGCAGTTTCGTTGTGGCTTCAGTTTGACCTAGCAAATGAAGGAATTATTTCATGAAATTTTATGAGCATGTAGTACACATCCAGATATTTACATGCACAGGTGGAACATTTCATTTGGATGTGTATATCAAGAGAAATGAATTTCCAAAGTAAGGGACCAGAATCTGTTTCTAGAGTTTTTGACCAAATGAACAGTAAACTTCAACGAATAAACTGTATCAATTGGATAATCATTTGGTCTAGAAATTATTTTTCACTTAAATTTCAAGATGTTATCTTCATGTAGCTTTTTAAACCACTGCATTTCGAGTTTTCTAGAATTAATTATGATTTTTTGAAGTTCATTGCGTAATCTGGAATACTATATGAACAGTAACCCGAGAAAGAGTAAAATTCCAGATTTGGCTAATGGACTTCCAAGGTCTTGTAAGAGGTTCTAAATGCTACTGAATGGTCCCTAAAACGTATAAAAGTAAGGATGTTACAACTTCCAGCAGCAACCATGTAACATCCTTACTTTTATACGTTTTAGGGACCATTCAGTAGTATTTGGAACCACTTACAAGGCATTGGAAGTCCATTAGCCAAATCTGAAATTTTACTCTTTCTCAGATTACTGTTTATCCAGATTACGCAACGAACTTTGAAAAATCATAATTAATTCTAGAAAAATCGAAATAAAGTGGTTCAAACAGCTACGTGAAGATAACATCTTGAACATTAAGGAAAAAATAATTTCCAGACCAAATGATGCATCAATCAATACAGTTTATTCCCCAAAGTTTACTGTTCATTTGATCAAAAATTCTAAAAACAGATTCTGGTCCCTTACTTTGGAAAATTAGTTCTCTTTGTACAAACATCCAAATAAAGCATTCTTAGTGTCAAAACGAAGCTTGTCATGTCAACTAAATGTCTGTAACATTTTGTATATTTATTCCATCATTTACTATTTTTCTTTACATCATGACCATCACTACTTATATTGGTCACACAACATTACACATTTACATAATATATATGCCATCTAATCCCTAGCTTTTCTTCATGCTTCATCATCCTCTTTCATTATTCGCAAACCTGTGGGATTGGGTTTACATGAAAAGGAATTAGATTTCTAGGGAAATCTCAGTAGCAAATATTACTAAACAATGCATACATTAATATAGATACTTGTGCTTGCTTGTGAAAGTGTTAACATTGTGTAATGTGCATTGTCACATCCTTATATTTATACATCTTAGGGACCATTCAGTAGCACTTAAACCACTTTCAGGGTCATTGAAGTCTAAACACTTAATCTGGAATTTTATTCATATCGAGTACTGTTCACTGTGGCAAATTCCAGATGAGTGACCTGATTTTGAAAATTTATAACTAATTCTATAAAAATCGAAATGAAGTGGTTCAAATTGCTACATGAAGCTAACTCAAATATATTTCAGGGAAAAATCATTGGTTGACCAATCCTTGACAAATCTCACGTGGGTCAACGTTTCAATCTTACTGTTCATCCAATGACTTTCTCCTGAATCCAGCATTCTGGTCCCAACTTAACAATTTATATCTTTTCGTGTATACATCCAAATTAGACATTCTATATATCAAATTAAATCTTAGTATGTCTACTTTTTACCCTAAAAATTTCGTACATTAATTCAATCATTTACTATTTTTAATGATTTATCAAACATGAATGGGTCTTCACGAGTTACTGTTCACTGAGCCTATTTTCAGCATTTAGTCTTTACATACTCAAGCATACAGCCAACACATATCAGTCATACAGGCCAGATAACAATTAATATCAAATAATCAACTGTTATAAATTAGTGCATGATTAACTTCCTCATATTTTTATTACATCCTTTTCTGTCTAACAACCGGCAGCATAACTGCTACAATTCTTCTTTAGAAAGTAACTGATGTTGTACCGATTCGGTAATTCCCTTATGCGAACTACCATTCTACGTAGTACCCAGGAAAGACTGGATGAACCTGCTGGGTCCACTCACTTCCAGCCTCCTTAGACAGCACTACGTACACAGTACGTATCAGTTCCTTTCTTTGTTCCGTCTTCGTTGTCGGAATTTCGGCAGCCTACCGGCGTCTCTTAAGATTTTCAAATTTTATTTTGACAGAACCTCTCCTGTAATGTTATGTTTGGGAATGAGATTCAAAAGAATCCCAATAACAACAATCATAACAAAATATGTAATGCAAAGTGACGGTGCTTGCTTGTGACTGTGTATAGATAAGTATGCTGCATGCTTCCATATTCAATATCATATGATCATAGCATTGGAATAGAGCTTCAAGCATAACATATAGGACAACAATCAACCAAACAAAACAACACATCACAAAGACATTACATAAGAGCTAGGATTAGTTGCTACCTCAAAAGCAGAGCTTCAGAACTTCCTTACTACTTCCAACTCCACCAGAACTTCCTTTCTTTCTTTCTTTCTCCTTCTCTCTCTTCTTTCTCTCTCTTTTCTTGCCAAAAACGTGGGATGCATAAAATGGGAGGGGAAGGGGGTATTTATAGCTTTAATGGATGGCATTCTTGTAATTTTGAAGCCATCTGAACATGTGGTCCTGGTTTTTCCTGGAATTTCCTATTTTCTTTAATTCTTTTTACTGCATCACCCTGGACACCTCATGGGACACCTCATAGGACACCTCACCACCCATATTCTTCATGTGACGAAATTTGGAGGTTCTGGAAGCTTTCCGGTCCAATCTGGTACCGGCCCGGTCCATCGCCTCGAAAAACGTGCCGTTTTCTGAATCTGATGTTTCTGAAGATCCTTTTTATGTCTACTGACCTCACATTTAGTATCTAGACCCTTTATATCATTAAATTTTTAATACTGGGTCCAGACTCAATTACAGATCCCCTGCGAAATGACCAAAATGCCCTTGGTGCCCTATCTTGTCCTATTTTAATCCCTAAGGGCAAAATCGTCATTTCACACCTTTCTGGACCCGGTCAAAGCTTATACTGGCTCTAGTCAACCTTATTTAGACATGTCTTGACCTCTGGGTCTGTCCAAAATGACCAGAATACCCTATATTCATCTGCTGTCCTTTTTGTACAACATAGGGGCATTTTCGTAATTTCGCACTTTTCCGGGGTTCTGCTGGACACTGGCCCACCTATCAGTCCAAGAGTCTTATTGGGCCTCTAATGGCGCCATTTTCGGGCTTCCTGGTTCCATTACCTGTATGGCACGCATTACGAGGAATCTTCCTTTAACACAATTCATTGAATATTTTAACTATTATTTACCGAGTATATACCTTTTCCGGACACCGGCTCTTTTTCCCAGATATAGTGTCCTACTGTGTTCAGGCATCCTTGGGGGTTATAACGGTCATCTGACCGAAGTCATCCGTTCGCATTCAGCCTCTTTAAAAATACCGATAAATCTCCTACCCGGATCCCCGGAGGCCTCACACTCCGTCTGGATTTCTTTATTTTGTGAATAACTTTTCCTACAGACCTCCTATCGGTATCCTGTCAGTTTCCCGACATCCGCCCATAAAGGCGCATCATCCTGTATTTTCCCACTTATATCTGAAATCTAGGGTATCCGGTATAAATTTTTATAACTTTTGGACAATCAGTCCATTTCTGGCTATCTGGAGTCTTCAAAAATTCCGGTATTAGGCTTGGTTACCCGGCGTCACCTGCCCTACCTTCTGGTAGAATCTGGGACTGAAATGCTGTCGGGCGGTGCAATCCACTTCTGGCTTATTTTCTTTAATTATACTTTAGCCCCAGGGAACTTTTCCTTCTTTATAATTAAGTCCCTTAATTTGGCTAAAATTACACTTTAAGACCCCATATTTTTGTCTACTTTTCATTCCTAACTTTAAACTTTCCATAATTGCATTTAGGTCCCTTAATTTCCTTTGTTTTGCAATTTAATCCTTTTCTTTACATAAAGGTACACATGTTTTTCCTGAAACAGAGCTCATATATTCCGTTTAATCTGTACATAGGAACCAGTACAGAAAATTAAGGATATTACATGCATGCTTCCTTGTAACATATGAAATACAATTGGCCAAAGTAATCATAGCAACAGAGCTTCATACATAAGCACATATGCAACACAATTTAACAAAGCCATAGCACATCAAGCATAACATTCAATGCATATAAGTTTGTGATAAGTTTACTACCTCATATACTTGATTTCTTTCACTTGATCTTGCTTCTTTCTTCTTACTTCTCTTGGATATGTGGCTGCCTCTTTTGGAGCATATCAATCAATCCCTAACATCACATAACCATTCATCCATCATCATCTAATTTCCTTGAGTATTAAACTCACTTTAACTAACATAACTTCCTCTTGAACATTAAGCTCACTTATTTTCCTTAATCTTAACTAATGGACTTGGCCTTTGAATCAATTGATGTCTTGACTTTACCCTACACAATTTCATCTTTTGAATCCATCTATGAGCTTAGAAAAATGAAATTCCAGCTCCTTCATGGCCTGCTGTTTAGAACAGAACATATACATACAATTCTTTCAGAAATTCTCATTTTGATTCTAATACTTCCCATACTTGTTTCTCTACTTTACCCTGCACAACTTTTCATTTTAAAACCATTGGAAGCATCAAAATCATGAAAGTCCAATCACTGTTCATGTGAGTGAACAGTAACCATGAAGAATTTCAAAAACTACAATCTTGAAATTTCAATGCTTCCAAGGTTCAAAACATTTCTAGTCCTACACAAAATCATCATATAAATTTAATGGAAGTATTAAATCATTGAAATTCCATTTCCTTCCTTCATGAACAGCGCAGACCAAATAAGTTCAACCATGGTAAAGTCAAGAATATCAACTTGACTCAACAACCAACCACTTAACTAGCTTGTTTAAGCTTCAATCATACATCTCTAACTTTAATTTTTTCATTTCCCTTTCATCTAAAGTTTTAGGGCAGAACAACCCCTTAGAGAAAACTCAACTTTTCTCCCATGAAAATCCTAAGTTCAAGCTTCTAAATCCAAGGAAAATAAGCTAGGCTAGATTGCTTACCTTTAATCTCTAGCTTGCTTGAATTTTGGTACCTTGAATCTTCTTTATCTTGGCTTGAGTTTCCATTTTGCAATAGTTTTCCCAAGGTTCATGAGGCCACGA
Source organism: Leucaena leucocephala (assembly GCA_037074615.1). Classification (NCBI taxonomy): domain Eukaryota; kingdom Viridiplantae; phylum Streptophyta; class Magnoliopsida; order Fabales; family Fabaceae; genus Leucaena; species Leucaena leucocephala. The sequence goes on from CM073527.1 coordinate 8,065,146, forward strand.
TTTTTGTCATATCCCAATTTTTAGGCCTAAAAACCCAGTATATAGCCTAAAAAATGGATGCTACCAGACCCTATTGAGCAGAGGTCTTAGTAAATAGAGAAAATTATGCTGATCAGTTGATGCAACACAGAGTTTTGATATGAGGTCCTGAAAGATTTATATTAATTTTTGAAGAGAAGGAAGATTAATACAGTATTCTCTAGACCTCATAATCATATGAAATATGGCAGTAAAATCCTATAATTAATATAAGAATTTCTAAAACTAACAGAGCTCAAAAAGGAGTTCTATAGAATTTACTATAGAATTTACAGTGAATTAAAAGACCCGATAAATAGGTTTCGAGGGAATTTCTCGGAAATTAAGCCCATGAAGATAGGGGATCATACAGAGGGTCTAGAATGACACCTTATAGGCCCAATGATATTTTCAGATAAATATGTGGGCCAGGGCTAATAAAGACCGAGAAAAATAAAGAATTACGAAAATGCCACTGAAGGTATGCCACTGTGTTGTGTCATTGAGTCAGAGTCAGACAAAAGGCATTCTGATCGTTTGACTAAGGTTAGATAGTTAAGAAAGGGTATATGGATAGCTGACCAGGGGTAAGAGATACTCTGGTAAGGTATAGAGATATAACAGTGCTCCTATAAGTACAAAAAATGAACTAAGGGCATTATGGTAATTTATTAAGGATGTTTCTTAGGAACCGAGCCACCAGAGTGCTTGGGCTTGGTTAGAAACCCAAGATGATATTTAAAGGCCCAAAAACGGAGCTAAAGAGTAATATAGGCCCAAGAGGCATTAAAATAATATTTTAGTGCTTTTTCAATAAAGTAAAGTGACCTAGTCCAAGATAGAACTGGGTAAAGTGATTTGGAATCATGAGAGGACATAGATGGGGCCCACAATGCGCCACATGGCATGATTACAGTAAAAGAAGAAAAGCAAAGGACACATGGCATGATTAGAGAAAAAGGTGAAAAAGCAAGAGGACACGTGGCACAATCTCAGCTGTCCATTCAGGGAAAAGACTCTGGAACTCTCTGGAAAGGCTGAGTCAGCTGGTGAGGTGTACCAAGGGCCCCATATTTTGCCACATATACCCCTGAGGTGTCCCTTGAGGTGTCCTAGATGATGTCATGAGTAGTGAGTTATCAGGGAGGGTGATGTCATCGTGGTGATATAGGCAAAGCTTCTTGAGGAAGCAAGTAATCTGAGCCATTCATCACGAATCAATCTAGACCATTCATTTCACCTCCACTCACCTATAAATAGCCAACTCCCCTTCACTTCATTCCCACGGCCAAAGCAAGCTAAAGGAAGAGAAATAAGAGAGAAGAGAGAAAGGAAGGAAGGAAGAGAAAGAAGGAAGGAGTTCTGGTGAAGCTAGGAGCAATTTGAGGAGCCGAGGGACTGCACAAAGCTTCAGAATGAGGTAAGAAAGTTATCTAGTCCCTGCTCTAATAAAGTAGAGAATTGTTCTTAGTGGTTAGAATAGAGAAATATCTCTATTAATAAAGTTAGCTATAGATAGAAAGAAAGTTAGAGGAATGTCAGAATAAGGATATCACCCCTAGTTAAGCATGAGTTAAGTAGAGCTATGCTGATAGAATAATAATGAAGATATTATTATGCTATGTATAGGCTCTGACCTATGAAAAGAAGGAATCTTAGAGCAAAGGCTAAAAGCTAGAGGAAGGCTATATGCCAGGTAGTAAACTAATCCTGAACTTGTATGCATTGAATGTTATGCTTGATGTGCTATAGCTTTGTGGGATTGTGTTGAATATGTGCTTATGTATGAAGCTCTGTTCCTATGATTACTTTGGCCAATTGTATTTCATATGTAACATAGAAGCATACACATTATGCAATGTTAATACTTTCACAAGCAAGCACAAGTATTCACATTAATGCATGCATTGTTTAGTGTTGTTTGCTACTGAGATTTCCCCAAAAATCTCACCCCTTCCATATCAATCCAATTACAGTAGGTCTTCTCAAGATGGAGGAGATAAAGATGCATGAATATATGTTAATTGCTTAGCATGATTGATATGTGACTCATGTATGTTATTGCCGGAAATTGTCACTGTAAACAGTAACTCGTGATGGAGGCAGTGACATTTGAGCTGTAATTATAAACAGTAAATGATTGAATAAATGTATGATATTTTTCCAGTAAATAGTAGACATGCCAAGCTTCGATTTGATATATAGAACGTCTTATTTGAATGTCTACACATAAAGATATGATTTATCAAAGATGGGACCAGAATGCTGGAATCAGGGACAGGACGCTGGAGGAACAGTAAACTTCAAACATTGACCAACGTTGACCTGGTCAAGGCATGGTCAACGAGTCATTTTTCCTTGAAATAACATTAGGTTAGCTTCAAGTAGCAATTTGAACCACTCCATTTCAATTTTTCTAGAATTAGTTATGATTTTTTGAAGTCAGGTCACTCTGCTGGAATTTACACAGTGAACAGTACTCGTTGGGAGTAAAATTCTAGATTGTATGATTTGACTTCAATGGCCCTAGAAGTGGTTCTAAATGATACTGAATGGTCCCTAAGATGTAAGAAAAGGAGGATGTTATAGTTTTGAACCAGATTTGAGGGGGTATTTATAGAAAATTTCATAGAAAATCAATGGCCAAGATTACTTTGTGCACTATTTGATCTAAAGGCTCACATTTAATCTTGGATTTAATTTTTTTCAAAAAAGAATAATTATGACATCATAAGGGACAGCTCAAGGGACAGCTCATGGGGGTATGTGACAAAATTCTCATGTAAGGAAGCTTCTGGAAATATTCCAGTCTAATCCGGTATCGATCGGAGCAATTCACAATAACCGGATTGTTTTCTATTCCTAATTTTTATAATATTCCAGGATATGTATTCTGTCTTAAAAATCAATGTCTAGGCTTCTCATACTATTGACATGGTTATACTGAATATTTATCTGCCATCCATCCCTTGGAAAATGACCAAAATACCCTTGGTATCCTTTCTTGTACTATATTAACTCTAAGGGCATAATTGTCATTTCACCCCTCATTGCCTACCTCAGGGCATATACTGGCTCTAACTAATCATATTTATACTATATCCCATGTTTTTAGCCTATCCCAGATGATCAAAATGCCCTCCATCCATATCTGCAACAATCTGACTACAAAGGGGCATTTTCGTAATTTTGTATTTTTTCTAGACACTGGCCCCTTCTACTGATGAACTGGTACCCTGGGTTTTGTGCCCTCCTTGGCGTCATCATGGTCAAGGTCATCTGATCTCAGTCTATCCAGGCTTACATACTGATAAATTCTATAATCGGATCACGAGTGTTCACAAACTCCCGTCAAAATTCACTTATATAAGAATAACTTTTTATACATAACTCCTTCTGGGGTTCTGTCAGATCCATGACATCTGACACTATAGGGTACACTTTCCTGTAATTCTCCCATTTATATCTGAAGTCCATGAAATCTGATAAAATTTCATATAACTTTCAAACTATCAGATAAATATCTACTATGTGGAGCACTCATAAAATTTCCGTATCATGCTAGATTAACCAGCATGACTTCCTCTATTTACTAATGGAATGTGAGAATGAAATACTTCTAGGCAGTTCTAAGCCTTTCTGGCTAAATTTTTCTATAATTACCTTTGGGTTTAATACGATTTCAGGCATTTTTTAGCCTTTTTCAGTTCAACTTTCTCATAATTATATTTAGGTCCCTGACTTCTTTCTTAATTACATTTAGGTCCCTAAACTTTTGAAAATTATCACTTTTAGCTTAACTTTTGTTTCTACTTTAACTTTTGGCCTCCAACTTTTTCCAATTTTTGTTTAGGTCCCTCTCTTCCTTCATGATTCATTTAACCTTTAATATTTCTTTTGATCTTCGTCAAAATCCTTTCCAAACTTCTTTCCACTATCAATATTATGCAGATAGGGAAAATTTAGGATATGACAAACCACAAGGGAAATATGGCACAAAAATCCCTTAAAATCAAGAGCTAGCTTGCTAGAATAAAGCTCAAGATCAAGGGAGATAATTACCTTGCTTTTTGCTTTAAGTTGTATGCTTCTTTCTTGGTTGAATGAAAATTTTACAAGAGTTTCCCTATGGTTCCCAAGGTTTCTGAATGAGGTCTGAAATGAAGGGGTATTTATAGATAAATTTGGGTGGAAATGGATGGCCAAGATTGATTTGGTTACTATTTGATTTAATGGTCCATATTCATTCTTTAACAAACTTACCCTAGAAGCCATGCCTTTTGATGCCATGCATAACATCATTTAGGGGCATGTTTGGCTGGAAAAAGTTAAATATACTGATAGAAAAAATTATAGTCTAATTTGGCACCGATCGGAGCAGTTTCACAAAAACCAGATTGTTTTATATTCCTAATTTTTATAATATTGCAGGATATGTATTATGTCTTGAAAATCAATATCTAGGTTCCTCATACCATTGATATTATTAGACTGAATATTTATCTGACATCCATCCCTTAGGAAATAACCAAAATACCATTGGTGGCCTTTCTTACACTATATTAAGCCTAAGATCATAATTGTCATTTTACCCCATTTGTACTGCCTCAGGGCATATACTGGCTCTAACTAATCATATTTATACTATATTACACATTTTTAGCCTATCCAGAATGACCAATATGCCCTCCATCCATCATTAGTACAATCTGGTCATCCAGGGACATTTTTATAATTTCTCACTTTTCCTGGACTGCTCTAGACTCTGGCCTACCTAACTGTCCAGTCACCCTATTGGGCCTATGGTGACGCCATTTAGGCCTTGGCATGGGCTCATTGCCTTTATGGCAAAAATCCCAATGAACCTCTTCCGACTATATTTATTGGGTATTTCATTTCACCGTAAAATTCCGTAAGAATTCTACAGGAATGCTTTTCTGACTCTGTCAGTTTTATAAATTCTTATATTAAATATAGGAATTTACTATAAGGTTTCATCTAATTCTGAGGTCTAAAAACTACTGTAATAATTCCTTTTGACTTCAAGAATTTATATCAATTAATCGGGACCTCAAATCAAAATTGTGTCTCCTCAAACTGACCGGAATAATTATGTCTATCTACTGGTAAAATTTGGGTCTAATATAATTTCGGGCATTTTTTAGCCTTTTTCAGTTCAACTTTCTCATAATTACATTTAGGTCCTTGACTTCTTGCTTATTTACATTTAGGTCCCTAAACTTTTGATAATTACCACTTTTGGCCTAACTTTTGTTTCTACTTTAACTTTTTGGCTCCAACCTTTTCTAATTTACGTTTAGGTCTCTAAAATTTCCTTAGTTAATAATCCCTTTCTTTCCTATCTTAATCTGATACAGTTTATTCCAAGAATCTCATGTCTATTTCATATAAACTGTATAGTTACATCAGGTAAGAAAATTGGGGATATGACACCTCCATTCCATTCACGGCCAGCAAGAGGAAAAGAAGAGAGAAAAATAGAAAGAGAGAAAGAAATGAAGGAAGGAAAAAGGAGAAGTTCTAGCGGATTTAGGAGTAATCCAAGGAGCTTAGGGACTTGGCAAGTTTAGGAATAAGGTAAATAATTTATTCTAGTCCCTGCTCTAATAAATTAGAGGATTGTTCTTATGAATTTAATATTTAGAGTAGAGAAATGTCTCTCTTGATAAGGTTAGTTGTGGATAGAAAGTTAGGAGATTGTCATATTAAGGGTATTACCTCAAGTTAAGCATGAGTTAAGTAGAGTTATACTGGATAGGATAATAATGAAGATATTATTATGCTATGTATAGGCTATGACCTATGAAAAGAATGAACCTTAGAGAAAATGTTAAAAGCTAGAGGAAAGCCTACACGTCAGGTAGTAAAATTACCTACTTGTATGCTTATATTCCTTGGATATTTTATGTAATACTTACTTACTTTGATAATGTGAAGCATGTATGATAAAGTAATGCTCTATTTCTTTTTATGCTATGGCTATATGTTATAATTAAGGGACATGGAAGTATGTAAGTTATCATTATGCAAGCATGATCATTAAGTGCACACATGGTAACATCAAGCATATAGTTGCATACATTGTATGATTTTCGTTTGCTACTAAGATTTCCCTAGAAATCTCACCCCTTCCTTTTCAATCCAATTACAGCAAGTCTTCTCAAGATAGAGTAGATGAAGATGCATCAAGAGAAGTTAAGAATTATTTAGCTTGATTGATATGTGATTGATGTATGTATGTAATGTTGATTGCTCAAATTTGCCATTATGAACAGTAGCTCGTGGAAAGGCTATGATGTTTGAGCTATAATTAGACATAGCAAATTGTTGAATAAATGTATGATATTTTACCAGTAAATAGTAGACATACCAAACTTTAATTTTATATATAGAATGTCTCATTTAGATGTCTACACATGGAGATATCATTTTTTAAAGTTGGGACCAAAAATGCTGGAATCAGATGAAGGACAATGGATGAACAGTAAACTTTTAGCATTAATTGACGTTGACTAGGTTAAGGCATGGTCAACAAGTTATTTGTCCTGAAAGATCATTAAGTTAGCTTCGTGTAGTAATTTGAACCACTTCATTTTGATTTTTCTATATTTAATTATGATTTTTTTGAATTTAGGTCACTTCTCTAAAATTTGCCCAGTGAACAGTACTTAGTAGAGTGAAATTTCAGATTGTGTAATTTGACTTCAATGACCTTAAAAGTAGTTCTAGATGCTATCGTTTGGTCCCTAAGACATATGAAAGTAAGGATGTTACAAGTTCACTCTATACTTATCAGTTCACTTTAACTCTCCCTTTTTGGACATCAATAAAAAATAGAGTCATAGGAGGAAGAAATAGGATTCTTTAAGTTAGGTTCAAGTACTATGGCTTGAAAGGGTTGGTTTGATGGGGAGGCTAGTTCAATGGGAGGTTGAGAAGTTAATGGAATAACAGTAGAGGTTGGTGTAGTAGGAACATTAACCGTGGTTTGGTCAGTGAAAACTAGTGTATCCCCTAGAAGATCTTCAACTATGAAAATAGTGTTGTGGTATTCAAGCTTCTGCTTTAGTTGAAATACTCTTCACTAAGAACACTAATAGCTTGTCTCTATAAATCCACTATCTTTCCAAGGTTGGTAATCATCGTGTAAGTCTTTTCATTGTCTTTTTCAACCTCAAAAATTAAATTATGCTTTAAAGAGCTCCCAATACCATTAATTAGCTCAGATATATTATGATAGTCAACTGTGAACTTCCATCAACCTTTGCTAAAATATTTCTCTTAAAGACCTTCAATTCCCGTTAGATCAGATGTTGAACTATAGATTGAGCAAAAGAGGTAGGAGCAGTAGGTGTAGCTGAAGATTGGGCTTCATCTGGTTGCACATGTTGTTTCTCTTTTTGAACTTTCTTACCACCATCAACCAAGGGAAGAGGGATCCTTATCCTGTGGATCTACTTACCACCAAATTTAGGGATTTTTACTTCCTTATCTCCCTTTTCTAGAAATGAAATATTGTTACACTAGAGGAAGAATGAGACAAGCTAAAGGTATGGGATATGAGTGACCTTTGATTTGCTCATCATCACAGTCTTTTCCTTACCTCTTTCCTCTATTAGTCTTCTACAGATAGGGAAAATCAGGATATGACAATAAACAATCAAATCACTAATATAAATAATAAAGAAAATTAGGATTCCAGTTATTTGTATTTGAAATACTTCATCTTTTTTTTCTTCCAACTGATGTTATAAATTTGTAACTACAAATTCCAAAGATCAAATTGAGAAGAAAGTAATTATATCTCTTGTAAACTCAAACTATCAAAAAACTCAAACTCAATGATCTCGACAGTCTAAATTTGTTTAAATTATCATATTTTAAACTTATAAACCTTTATATTATCTTATCATAATTTTTTCTAAATCATGTTTTTCAAACATCTTAGTCATAAGAAACCTTTCTATTATCTAATCATAAGAAACCTTATCGAATAGGTAATTGATAAATGCTTTTTAAAAATATATTTTCCTTTAAAAGTTCTTTCTAAACCTTTGTCATGTAACAAAGAAGGATATAAAGGATATTGGAGTCTAACAAGTACTACTCAAGTGCCTTTATCAGAACCTTAGTCATAAAATAGGGAATGATATAAAGGAAACATATCCAGAGTTATTTGACTAACGTATGAATTAAATTTTGAGAATAAAATTTATTTAAGGGAAAAAATGTCACATACTAATTTTTCTTTATCTATATAAGATTAATAGAGGAGAAAAAAATGTTAAGGGATTGTGATATTGACTAGAAGAGAAGATAATGGTTAGATGAGGTTTAAAGTTATTATATATAGGTTAAGTCATTGAATATAAAGTTAATAAAGAAAGGGATTAAAATGCAAAGATAAAAATTACTAAGGAAGATAAAAAAAAAATACAAAGGGACAATAATCCCACAATCACCAGAACAACAATGGAAAAGGAGGGGAAAAGTGTAAAAGTGGTAGCCATGAACGTTAAGTTAACCTTTTAATGGCTAAAGGAAATTTTATTCATTCTTTAACGCTTCTAGAACGATATTGAACCAACAGAAACTTTCCTATACCCATAGCTCTTATGTAAATATTTTTGGAATAAAATTGGACCTTAACCCATCATAATATATATATATATATATATATGTTATTTTCAGACAATTGGAAGGAGCAGAAAATGAATTAACTAATTTTAATTATACGTGACCAAATGGTGAGTGGTCCTCTTAATGAGGGTCTTCTTGTAACGAGTAAGCACACTGGCCATTTGAGTTTCCTTGTCGCCTGTAATTTCATAGTCAATATAAGGTTCTATAATTGGATTAATATGTGTCCTTGTTGACTCCGATGTTATTTTTGTAGTTTTGACAAAATTTTAAAGGAAAAATACTTTGACACAATTTTAAGGATAAATACTTATATACTCTTAGAGTGCCACCTTAAAAGTTGACACATTTATTAAGGGTTTTTACTGAATATTTTCAGTAAAGAACTTGAAAATCCCATGAGTAAACTTTTTTGTTCTTTTCTTTCATCTCAGTTAAACTTGACTTGCATCCTCACCTCATTTAAATTTTTTTTTGAATAAACATAAACACTAGAGTTCTATAACTAAATGACTAGCAAGTATATTATGCTCGGTTCATAACCAATCTAAAAGCTCAATAGTCATACCACTATACAGCCATCTCTATTGATGACACTCACCTATTTCTAGTGAGGATTTAACCTTTCTCTCGATTACATTCTTAACTATACGTTTATATGTCTTTATATACAAACCTCACATGGCTTAATCCAAAGTAATTAACTTAATTAAAAAATACATCTATATTTAATCCAGCACTAAGCTTCTCTATCTTCTGCTATCACAATTCCCTTGCCCCCAGAGCTACATGCCTTTGCTGTGTCATGGAATAAAAAGGGTGAGATTTAAAGAATCTCAGTAGTACCATTCAAACAAATATGCATACTTCAATAAAAGCATGCAAAATAAGCCATGTAAATTCTCTAGCCAACATAAATGTTGACAGCCATCACGTACATACAGATACCTAAAATAATGCTTTCTCAGTAGCTTCTAGTTACTACTCTTGTGAGCAACCAATCATTCAAACTGTAATTATGCCTTATGCATATCAAACCATGCTTCATGCCTGTAAAACTATGCTCAACGTATATAAATCATGCTTGCGCATGTCTAACACACTACAAACAAACATGTAGAATTAATTACATACAGATATGAAGAGAAAGAGTTACTACCTGTATCTCCTTTTTTTCGAATTTATCTTTCCAATATTTCTTTCTCGCCTTGGTGTTGGTCGGCTCAGGCAAATGTTAACTCCTATTAATCATTCATGTAGGAAAGATTAATACTTTAACTTTGGGAGATGACTATGCTATGAGATCTCTCTCACTCCCCAACTCTAAACCACTTGTTATTAGTTTTCCAAATCTTTCCACTTTAGTTCACAACTTGTTACTTTCTTATTTGAAGATTTCCTTATTATATTTACCTTACACCATTGCCTCTTTAAATTCTTTGAAGTACTGAACTTCAATAAAAAATCCAATTCTTTGTCATTAAAACAGGCTAACCAAAAAGACAAAAAGAGAAAGATTTGATGAAATTCAGCTCCATTAATATGAAACACATCCCTAGATTTAAAGCAATATTTAAATCACCTTGGTAATGTCTTTATTCACAATTTACAATTTGGAATGGCTTATGAGCATTTAGAATGTCAAACATAATTTCGGACAATTCAACTTCATCACCTAACACTTTCATATGCACACACACATAAGGTAAGCATACATATTTTTCCCCAACTAAAACAACTTGAAATTTTAGCTTTCAAACCTCCACCATAATATTCCCAAGGCTTTGCTAGAGATTTTCTTTTACTTCAAGACCTTTACTAAGCTCATTACCATAGCTAAGTTTAACTAAAAGTTAACTCTCTCTTAGCTAAGCATTGCTGTTCAAAACAGGGGATAAGAAAACATCCATGAAATTCAACTCTATTATTTCCAAACATCACATAGTCTTCTCAAGATACTTTATATATGTGATTTAGAAATTTAGGACACTTTTTTCACGTTATAGCACCTTAGAGCAGTGGCTAATTTCTTCCTTAAATCTTTAGAACTTACATCCATCAAGCATTCATCCTTGTACATCAAAATGTCACTCCCACCCTCAAGAATTTTGATCTAAAATAACCCAATAACACATATATAATCTATACTTAGCACTTAGGCATTTTAAGCCCTATTCTGGAATAATTTCTAGGTTTTAAACTATATACCTCAATTACAAATTTGGCATCAATCTAATCCATTCCTACATGGACCTATTTCCAAAACTTCAATATTATAATTTCATTCATTTCTTTAAGACCTTAAAACATAGTCCAATAACAAAAAATTACTATTAATTTTAACCTCAAGTAACCCCAAAAACAGCATCCTCTAATTAAATTTTTCTTAGCTCATCGGATTGTCCAAACAGAGGAAGAAAACAAATTCATAGTTTAAGTTCTACTATCCCAAAATCTCATTTTGGATGCTGAAAACATAATCGAAGCATGTCACTAAATCCATAACTCAATCATTATTTCATGCTTCAATTTATTCTTAATATGTCATCTTTTTTCCGAATATTGTATTACTTGAACCTTTGAAAGCTTTATTCAACTTTCATTTCTCAAAACTTAATCGAATAAATAAACACTACATCAACACTATCACTTTAGAGTTCCTGCTTATGATTTAACCATCTTAAATATTTGTATAGCTCTTAAAAGTGTATATAACAAGTCTTTAAGTCAATTTCCATTCCTCACAAAACAGTGCAATTAATCTAAATTCCATAACCTAAAAATCCACTTCTAGCTTCCAAATTCATCCATAGAGCATGCATATCATCATGGGTCTGTATATATAATTATTTCACACTTAAACCAGACTTTAATCCTCCAAGCACTATTTAAATAAGCTTCCTTCTTCAAGCATTTCATCAAACACATTATATACATCCCAAGGCTAACACGATAAATAACTCAATTCCTTAAAAGAATAGAGATTTTCCTCCTCCAATAACTTCTCTTACTCATTCTATAATTTCCTTAAAATTTTCGGAGCAAATGATAACAGCTACATATTTTTCTTGAATTTTTTAAGAAAATAGGCCCTTAATTTCTGAAAAATAACTATTAAATTATTTAGGCCTCTTTTGGGGAAATAAAATTTTCCATAATTTTACAAGTCCTGAAAATACTCATTTCATGATTTTTCATTAATTTTCCTAAGCCCTAAAATATTTTTAATGATTATTCTTTCCTCTATCTTTTTACTAAAATTTCACCTTTGAGATTTTTAAATTTCAAAAAAATACTTTTGACCTCAATAATACCTTCTAAATCCTTTTTATCAAATTTTGGGATGTTATAATTCTTCTCCTCTACAATAAAATTTTGTCATCGAAATTTCAAGGTTAAACTTCTATTCATACCTTCACTAAGAGGTCACTTAACCTTTATTCCTTAGATAATTTCTTACTTTTCTTAACTTTTCTACTATCTCGTTGAACTTTGGGCATGACTTGACAAAAATGCACCCTTTCTCATACTTTACCAGGCAATATCTTCTGCACTTGCATTAGCAACAGTTACAGCATTGTCACTAGCAGCACCCCAGAAGGATTTCTTAATTGTTGTACTTTGTAACATCACTCTTCATATCCCTGGCCACCAGAAAAGTGACTTAAGATTGTGATACATCTTAACCATACCTGGATAAATAGTATACTTGGCAAGATGATCTTGAGTTTGGGCTTCTAGCACTTCATCCCATAATTTATGTTCCATTGGAGAAGAGGTTAGTTTTCCCAGTGTCATTAAAACTAATGACATACTATCTCGAAAACTTTCTATCAACTCTTGATCTTTCATCATCAGAATTGCCACAACATTTGCTTTTCCTAGATGATATTTGATTACATAGTAAAATCTTTTAACAGTTTCATCCATCTACGATGCCTCATATTCAACTCTTTTTGATCCTACAAGCATTTTCGGCTCTTGTGGTCACAGTATAACTCAATGATTGCCCCACACATATAGTGTCACCATATCTTTAGCACAAAGACAATTGTCGCAAGCTCTAGTTCATGTGTGGGATAATTACGCTTCTGAGGCTTTAACTGTATCGAGGAATACACCACTACTCTAGCCTACTACACTAGGACACCACATCCCATTTTTGCTCGTATCACTGTAGACCAAATAGGTCAATTTGGGATCAAGAACAATTAATATTGGCATGGACGTGAGCCTCTTTTTCAATTCTTAGAAATTGCCTTCACACTTGTCATCCCATGCAAATTGCTTATTCTTTCTAGTAAGCTTTGACCATGGCAAGGCAATTCGTGAGAAGTTCTGGATGAACCTTCTATAATAACCGGCTAAACCCAAGAAACTTCTTATCTTTGTAATTGTCCCGGGTCTTTTCTAGTTCAGCACTACATCCACCGCAACTCTTCATGGAAGATCACACGGCCTAAGAATTTAACTCTCGTAAGCCCTTATTCCCATTTGCTTAGTTTTGCATAAAATTGTTTCTCACTTATGATTCTTAACACAATCCTCAAGTGTTTTTCATGTTCTTCTCTACTCTTTAAGGATATCTAAATATCATCAATGAACACTACTACAAATTGATCCGGCATTACCGAAAGATATGATTCATATAGCCCCAGAATACTGCAGGTGCATTGGTCAATCCAAAAGACATTACTAGGAACTCATAATGCCCGTACCTTATTCTAAAGGTCATCTTTGCCTTAGCCTTACACTGACTGTTACAAGTCTTACTACCTCTATTAACCCTAGATGGTATAGGGAGAGAACTTATTCTATGACCTTGCTTTCTAAAGGCTGCCTTAATTATCTCAAGGCTTAGGTCACCACTTTGTCTTCGTACAAGGCATAAATATTCACCGCTATTTGACTTACTCAACTTTTAGCCATTAAGCTCTCAGTGGGAATCACTTAATTATGGACTTGTGGCTTCCTTACTTTCCATATGGAGATCTTCATCACTATCTTTCCATATGACATATATTAGACACTAAAGTAATGGTATTTAGCGTCTAACTCTTGTCATGGCAAGCAAACTAAATTGATCATAGATTCATCCTGCTAGTAGGCATACACAAGCAACAATGCCATTTCTCCTCCAACATCATCTTATTGAGGTCAATATGACCAACAAGACCTACATCAATCTCAGGACCCTCATTGTCAATTCTCTAATGTTGGTATTCAATTGTAACCTCATCGGCCACCTCTTTAAAACTGAGTTTACTCAATTAATTTTTAACCATATAAGCTGCATCTTATTGGAAATATAGCTTGCAATATTTTCACTATAGTCCAACAAGGATCTTTAGAATAAGATTTCATAAGAGCAAGTCATGGTAATGATGGTGAAATGAACATGGCTAACTAGTGAGCTTCCACTTTAATTGAGATTTCTACTATGAGAACTAAGCAACTATTTTTGCAGGGAGAAAAACTCCAAAACCTATGCATTAATAGCCAATAACTGAGGATAATACAAGTGTATCCAGTTACCATCAAAATCAGACACATAGGTCAAGAAATAAGGGGATTTATCTCCATAGTGTGGTCATCATGGATATACACTGAAAGTGCTTGAAGTGAGTGATTGTGTGTCGTAAGGGCCTATTACTAAAGACAATATTACCATCCATTATCCTTCGATACACTATCTAACCAAGTTTAAGATATAAATGCCCCTCTAAGCTCTCACTAAGTGAATAGGTCGTCAAACCTTCTCTATAAGATAGACATAAATTTTTATCTACTTTAGCACTTGAACATTTCTTGACCAATACCATCTAGACATGATCTTTATAGCTTGACTCATTTCCTTTTATTCTTTCCTTTAACTTTCTCATCAAAGAATCTAACACTTTCCTACTCCATAATGACCTCCTGGTTTTAAATATCACTCCTCTACCCATAATTTAACAAGCCTATATCATCATATCGTCAAACTAATTACCTTTACATATGTATTTTCATGACCAAGGCATCATACGCTAAATAACACTTATACTAGATGACTTTGTTAGCATTTGTCACTCTTATGGGTTCTAATAAAATAAATGAATCTAGTATCACTTTCTTTGAAAGAATGACTTTCTAAAATCCTTAGCCTCCTCTTTTCTTCTATTTGTTCTAAGGTAGATTCCAAACAAAAACAAATGTATAAATCACCCTTTTTAAATCCCAAGTATCATTCAACCATCCAGAATGGTTATTAAGAATATAGAAACATGAACAAACTTTTGATTAAGAGTCTCTAACATAGTCTTGACATCTAAGATAGGTATCTAGCAAAATGAAACATTAAAACATCACAGTTTTTTAGGACAATTTTGTGATTTGGGTTCACTAGAAAACTCATCATTATATTATATCATAACTAAATTGCAATCAATTCCTATCCTCTTATATAATTCCTTCCAAAACTATTGAATCATCAACTTAAATAAATTCATTTCTTTCATCCCTAAAAGATGCTCACTGAAAATATCTAGGGAAGAGGGAAGATCTATAACTTGCAAATCTAAAATTTCCCAACTTTGTGATACTATCTGTCACATTCCAAATTTTTCTTATCTATGTATAGCTGACAGAGGAGGAACAAGGTAATGAAGGGATTGAACATTAATCTGAAGAAAAGGTAATGATTAGAAAATGTTTGAGTTATTATAAAGAGGTTAAGTCATTGAATATAAAAGAGAGGGACTTAATTACAAAGTTAAAAAGTATTAAGAGACTTAAGAAATCCAAAGGAAATTGATGGCAAATTTTAAAAGTTTTAAGAGGCAAAAGGGTAATTGTGAAGAAATTGAGTCAAAAGTGGCCAAAAGTTGCCTAAAAGCTTTAGAATCCCATATTTCACTAGGAGATAGAGAAAAATATTTAGAGTTGTTTGACTACAGAAGAAATTTTAATTTGAGGTCCCGAAAAATTGATAGGAATCCCCTATGCTTCTCGGCAGCTAAAGCCACATGAAGAAAACTATCCCACTCATGATCTGAAGCTTGCAGCGGTAGTGTATGCTCTCAAGATATGGAGACATTATCTATATGGAGCTACCATAGAGCTGTATTATAACCACAAAAGCCTGAAGTATCTACAAGATCAAAAAGAATTGAACATGAGGCAGTAGAGATGGATGGAATTTCTGAAGGATTATGATTTCCAGATTAAATACCATCCAGGAAAAGCGAGTGTGGTAGCTGATGCCTCAAGTAGAAAGGTGGTGCAAGTGGCAAGTCTAATGATCAAAGAGTTGGAGTTAATAAAAGATGTTAGAGGTTGAAGTCCTTTATACCAAATGCAGACAGCAAAAAACTCTTATGGAGAAACGCAAATTAAAGCTTTCATTGAGGATGGGATAAAACAAGCTCAAAAGCGCAGCAATTTTCAGGAATAAGCTGAAAAGAGGGGAAACTAAAAATTTTAATGTCTCCCAAGATGGATTATTACGATTTAAAGGAAGACCATATATTCCAAATGTAATGGGACTAAGAGAGAAGACCTTATATGAAGCACATAAAAGCCGATATACAATACATCTAGGTATGACTAAGATGTATCATGATGTTAAAAGTTTATTTTGATAGCCTGGATTAAAGAAGGATGTTGTGGCAAACGTATCAAAGTGCTTAATATGTCAGAAAGTAAAGGTTGAACACCAAAGGCCAGTAGGAAAGTTACAACCACTAGAGATACCTGAGTGGAAGTGGGATAGTATTGCCATGGATTTTGTTGAAGGACTGCCCATAACTTCTACTAAGTATGATGTTATATGGGTAGTAATTGACCGATTGACAAAGTCGGCTTATTTCCTGGCAATTAATAAGAAAGATTCTTCGGAGAAATTGGCAAAGCTATATAGGAGATTGTTAGATTATATGGTATCCCAAGTAGTATTATATCTGATAGAGATCCTCGATTTACGTCAAATTTTTGGCGAGCTTCGCATAAAGAAATGGACACTACTCTCAGATTTAGTACAACTTGTCATCCTCAAACAGATAGTCAATCTGAGAGAACAATCCAAACACTAGAGGATATGTTGAGAGCATGTGTTTTGGATTTCAAAGGAAGTTAGGATGTCCATCTGCCATTGATAGAATTTGCATACTTTCTCTTTCTTCTCAAAGATAAACTTGGCTAACATCCTTAACCACATTTAACAAATACTTTGAATAAACTTAAATACCCGAATCCTGTAACTCAATGACTAGCAGGTATATTATGCTTCGTTCACAACCAATATAAAACCTCAAAGGTCATACCACTATACAACCATCTCTATTGATGGCAGTCACCTATCTCTAGTGAGGATTTGAACTTTCTCTTAAGGAGGATTACATTCTTAATTATACAATTTGTATATCTTTATATACAAGCAAAGTAATTAACTTAATTAAAATATGCATCTATATTTAATCTAGCTCCAACCTTCTCAGTCTTCTGCTATCACAATTCCCTTGCCCTAAGAGCCACCTGCATTTACTATGTCATAGAAGAAAAAGGGTGAGATTCAAATAATCTCAATAGTAACATTCAATCCTTCATGTAAATATACAAAATTCAATAAAAGTATGCAAAATAAGCCATGTAAAATTTCTAGCCAACATAAATGTTGACAATCATCATATACATATAGATACCTGAAACAGTGCTTTCGCAGCAAGCAAATCACTACTCTTGTGAGTAACTAATCATTCAGACTGTAACCATAATTTATGCACATCCAATCATGCTTAATGCATGTAAAACTACACTTAACGCATATAAACCTTGCTTGGGCATGTCTACCACAGCACAAACATGCAGAATTAATTACATACAAATATGAAGATCAAGAGTTCCTACCTGAATCTCCTTCTGAATTTACCTTTCTAATATTTCTTTCTCGCCTTAGTAGGCTTAGGCAAATGTCAACTACTATTAATCATTCATGTAGGAAAGATTAATACTTAACTTTGGTAGATGTATGCCATAAGAAATCTCTCTTTCACTCCTCAACTCTAAACAACTTGTAATTAGTTTTCCAAATCTTTCCACTATACTTTAGTTCCCAATTTGTTGACTTTCTTCTTTGAAGATTTCCTTGTTATATTTACCTTTCACCTTTGCCTCTTTAAATTCTTTGAAGTACTGAACTTCAATAAAAAAATCCAATTCTTTGCCATTAAAACAGTCTAAACAAAAAGACAAAAGAGAAAGATTTGATGAAATTCAACTCCATTAATATGAAACACATCCCGAGATTTAAAGCAATATTTAAATCACCTTGACAATGTCTTTATGCACAATTTACCATTTGAAATAGTTTATGACCATTTAGAATGTTAAACATAATTTCCGACAATTCAATTTCATCACCTAACACTTTCATATGCACACACATACGGTAAGCATATATATATTTTCCCCAACCAAAACACCTTGAAATTTTAGCTTTCAAAGATCCACCATATTATTCCAAAGCTTTTGCTAGAGATTTGCTTTTACTCCAAGATTTCTACTAAGTTCATTACCATAGCTAAGTTTAACCAAAAGTTAACTCTCTTAGTTAAGCATTGCTGTTCAAAACAGGGGATAAGGAAACATCCATGAAATTCAACTCTATTATTTCCAAACAACACAGTGTCCTCAAGATACTTTATATATGTGATTTAGCAATTTAGGACACTTGTTTCATGTTATATCACCTTAGAGCAGTGGCTAATTCCTTCCTTAAATATTTAGAACTTACATCCATCAAGCATTCATCCTTGTACGCCAAAATGTCACTCTTCCATCCTCAAGAATTTTGATCTAAAATAACCCAATAACACTTATATAATTTATATACTTAGCACGTAGGCATTTTAAGCCCTATTCTGGAATAATTTCCAGATTTTAAACTATATACCTCAATCAAAAATTTGGCATCTGCCTCATCCATTCCTACATGGACCTATTTCCAAAACTTCAATATTATAATTTCATTCATTTCTTTAAGACCTTAAAACATAGTCCAGCAACATAAAAATCCTATTAATTTTAACCTCAAGTAACCCCCAAAAACAGCATCCTCTAATTAATTTTTCCTTGGCTCATTGGATTGTCCAAACAGAGGAAGAAAACAAATTCTTAGCTTAAGTTCTACTATCCCAAAATCTCAGTTTGGAAGTTTGAAAACATAATCCAAGCCTACCACTAAATCCATAACTAAATCATTATTTCGTGTTTCAATTTATTCTTAATCTGTCATCCTTTTTGTTAATATTGTATCACTTGAACCTTTGAAAGCTTCATTCAACTTTCATGTCTCAAAACTTAATCGAATAAGTAAATACTACATCAACACTATCACTTTAGAGTTCCTACTTATGATTTAACCATCTTAAATCATTGTACAGCTCTTAAAAGTGTATATAACAAGTCTTTAAGTCATTTTCCATTCCTCACAAAACAGTGGCATTAATCTAAATTCCAGAACCTAAATATCCACTTCTGTTGTCCATATGGCATGCATATCATGCGTCTGTATATATAATTATTCCACACTTAAACCAGACTTTAATCCTCCAAGCACTATCTAAATAAGCTTCCTTCTTCAAGCATTTCATCAAACATATTATATACATCCCAAAGGCTAACACAATATAAATAATTCAATTCCTTAAAATTTCCATTCAAACATCTTTCCAACATCATTTTATAAAGTAACTATGCTTTTAAGGTTCAACAATATGTCCTTTCTCAAACAAAACCTTTATCTCCGCTTCATAATCTAATGTAAAGCCACCCAAACTTACTCTTTGAATTATAAATTAAATATCTTTCTCAATGAAAAATAATCAATTTACATGTACTAAACCAACTCCTATCCATCTCATTTCCACAGAACCCAAAATCATACAATCCAAACACCAACTCAAAACCCATTCGAAAATCACTTTCTATTACAAATAATCAACACCCATTTACCTATTAAGTTTTTCTACTTCTGACTACTAGAAAAATCAAAATCATACAACCCACAATACCAGTCACTAGTTTGATTTTTCACAGAACCATAGCTTCAGACTTCATACAACCAACATTATGTAATAAAATCTAAAGCCTCTTAACACAAAACGTCAAGCTTTGTTCCGGACTTCATCATCATACACTCACCGTACATATGTAAACAGCAGGAAACACCTTCACATTCACGTTTTATTATTTCCCTTGTGCAATTAATCAATTTCTGCCACTGTTTACAGAAAATCAAAGTTACAAACACACACATACAAGTTCCCCAGCTCCGTAACCCTGTTCAGAGAAGAGCATGCCGTAGTCACGTTTCAAGAGTAATGCTTAATTCCGCATTTTTAAGCTTCAATCCTTTCATAATCAGTGATTACTTTCCAAAACCACAAACTAATCAGTTGAAAATCTCCCCAACAACAGATCAAGCATATACAGCAGCTAAGATTAAAGACTTCAGTTTGATTTCAGGTTAGGCAGCTTAATACTTTACTTACTCAGTGATTTCCTCTCAAAACTCCAACTATTAATCGGACTCAACCCAAAAGTCGCAGAGATCAGAAGGTATAAGAGGCTCACCTTAGGTAGCCGACGCCGTCACGAGCTTGACCTCCGTCCTCGGATCACTCCTCCATCGTCACGCACTCGGGTTCTTCTCCAGCTCTCTCTCTCTCTCTCTCTCTCTCTCTCTGACGATGAACAAGAATGACGAAGGCGATGGAGTTAAGGGAGAGAATGGGGCACGTGAGGAGGACATGGGTATCATTAAGGAAATGCCACATTTTATAATTTGCATGCGAGACACTTCATTTATCTTATACCTATTTTTAGCCTTTTTTATTATTTTTAAACCTCCAAAAAATTTTATAAAATAATTCTCTTAATAGAATAAAAATTTTAATCCTTCAATAACTTATCTGACTCATATGATAATTTTTCTTAACATTTTTAAGGTAAACATAACTTTTAACTATTTTTTTTAATTTTTTAAAGAATAAATATTTAATTTCTACAAAATAATTATTAAATTATTTAAGCCAATTTTAAAAAAATAAATTTTTCTATAATTTTCAAAATACTCATTTTACAATTTTTATTAATTTTTTAAATTGCAAAATATTTTTAATAATTATTTTTTCTATCATTTTTTAAAATTTTAAAAAATATTCTTGATCTCAATAATATGTTATAAATCTATTTTATAAAATTTAGGATATTATATTTATATTCTTACTAATTAAAATATAATAATTTATCTTATTTAAATTCTAGTTGGTACTCTCTATTGTTTGGAAAAAAAATAATTCCTTACAATTAAAATAGTAATCAATATACATAAATTATTGATAATAAATAATATATTTTAAATAATTATAATATAGATAAGATAGTACTATAGGAGTAAGTAAGTATTTCTCATATTATATTTATATTCTTACTAATTAAAATATAATAATTTATCTTATTTAAATTCTAGTTGGTACTCTCTATTGTTTGGAAAAAAAAATAATTCCTTACAATTAAAATAGTAATGAATATACATAAATTATTGATAATAAATAATATATTTTAAATAATTATAATATAGATAAGATGGTACTATAGGAGTAAGTAAGTATTTCTCATTTTAAAGTGGAGGAGATTAATGTGCGTAGTTCATTATGGCGTCAGCTACTTGATATGTTCATCAATAATCCAGATATGTTTTCCTGAGAAAAAATCAAGATATTTCTTTTGATTGGAACCAATAAAGATGATATATAGAATAGCATTAACAAGGTTATAAGGAAATTTTATCCCGTAAGAATAATGTATTCGACAGAGGTACGTAGGTTCACATTTTGTTTTTAATAAAATAGAGGTGGTTACGCGTTCACATTCTTATGTGCGAAAATAACAATTAAGACTCTTTAAGAGTAATTATTACATTTGAGAACCACAAATTATTGAAATATCAATAGAGGACCATATTCCTTGACTTGAAATAAAATAAATTGATTACTAAAAAGCCTCTTTTATTAAAACAATAAAAATTCTCAACTATGGACTATTTCTTTCCCAACTGCTCCCTATGTATTTCCAACATATCTTCAGCATTTTTAGTAGCTACAATTTGAGTTCATAAAAAAATCAAATACACCAAGCTTGCAACTTAAAAGTTTTCAACTGAGTTTCTTGTTTTTCCAACCGACTTTTCATATATTTTCAGCATAAACTTTTTATGTTTTCAATGGTTATCATTTGAATTTATAAAATTTTTCCATCTAGACTACCCTTTTCATCGAGGGATACTCCATGAATTTTTAACCTACCTTTGATATTTTTAATAATAATAATTTAAGTTTATAACAACAGTATTTTTAATAAAAATAATTTAAGTTTATAAGAACAGCTTAATTCATGTCTTGAACTTCAATTTTTTTAACTAGGTTATCATTTCAACTGAAACTCAATGTATTTCAAACATGCCTTTGTTGCTTTTATTACTAATCATCTTCAAATGGGTTACAGTTTCTTATATTGACTCACAATATTTTCAACCTAGTTTTGGTGTTTTTAATAGTCATCATTTGAGTTTATATTGAAAATAATTATTATAAAAAAAATCAAAGTTATGTTGGAAATATTGAAAAAGAACAACATTATTTAAATTGAAAACTTTCGAAGTGCATAGTTGGTGATGAAAAAACCAGAGCATTAGAACAAGAGGAGAGGGAGAACAAAGAGACTAGAGATGAGGGAGAGACAAAAAGAAAGAAGGGAGAAATCACACAAATAATGAAAGGAGGCAACTTGTAGAAAAAACTAGTCAAATAGCAATCTTATTTAATTTATAATCAAAGGTATACAATGAAAATAATTCTTCCTCTATTTATAGAGTACCTAACATTAATCTTCAAGTAAAAGAAATTATAGAAAAAGAAAACTCTACTAAATAGGAAATTGTTTCCTACATCTAAACCTAATCAACCAAATCATTTATTTAAAAGATAATATAAATTAAAATTAAAATTCTAATAAAGATAATCATAAAATTCATGATAAATTATCCTAATCTCATTTAATTAATATCATATTTCAATTATGTTTTTGCTATAAACTCAAAAGAGGACTACTAAAATTTCTAGAGAAAAGTTGAAAATACATGAGAAAAAGTTAATTGGGAAAAAGGTTAACTTACTAAAAAATGAATATATATTTTTACAAGGGTAAAGGTGAAAATCTACCTATAAATTTTTACCAAATGTGCAGCTGCCACCATAAACATTTTTAAGGTATAAAAGTACCCATAAACATTTTAAATCAGCACAAAACATACAAGTTCGTTAAAATAGGCTTACATCGTTATTTTTTTAGAGTGGCCATGCTATTTTTATAAAAGTACAAAGATACTCCCAACTAAAAAATGGTAAAAGTACAAAAATATCCATAAATTTTTACTTAAAGTGCGTCAAACAATGTATACTTTTTATATATACAAAAATACTCATAAATATTTAGAATGAAAATGAAAGTATTAAAATACCCCCAACTTAGAAAAAACCTTTATATTCGGCCATTCAAACATGACACAAGGATAAAATTTATGGGAAAAATCTACACAATAATAAATGAATAATAAAATTGTATATTCGTGTGAAAAAATTAATTATATAACTTATAAATAGAACAAAAAAATATTCTACCTACTTTATAAATAGGACTTTATGAGCTTATCAATAATACAATTTTTTTTAATCTTATGTTTTATATGAGTTGTTTCTTTCAAATTTTAGAGATTTATAATTAATTTGACAATTGGACATGATAATGTATATTATACAGACTAGAGTACATGAAAACTCGGCCAATTGATGAAGACAACAAATTAATTTGAAATGTTAACAAGCTTAAATTTTCTATTTTAATTTTTCTAAATTTTTTTAAGAAATTTAATTTTTAGTGTAGATTATGTTAGTTCAGGCAATTATACCTAAAAAGGGATAAATTGTGTGATACTTAAAATTTTAAAACTTCAATGAAATAAAAATAAATAAGCAAGAACGATTTCACCGAGGGATGAAGGAAGAAGATTACACAGAAGAGTTATATTGGTTCGGGCCACCTACTTGGCCTTTGTCCAATCCTCATATTCCCTTATGAGTGTTTCACTATTTCTTCCAAGATTAACAGGGCTCTTATCATCTCAGTACATCAACAAGTGAGTTTCTCTCTTACTGCCCCTTATATCCCGTAAGGTAATATCCCACTCAAGAGACTCACACTCTTGAGTATCTTAGGAAAAGAATAAAGATTTACTAAGCTCTCTTCAATAGAGGGATTGTGTTAATCACAGAAGTACAAAATGATACAGACACTCTCTCAGAAAATTCCTCTGTTCACAGAATGTGAAACAGAGTATTTCAGACAACGAGTATAAAAGCTAGAATAAATATGTTTGATCGTGATAGTTGTGCTTCTTAACTCTGTCATTCAATTTTTCTTCTATTTATAGCTTGAGCTCATTAATAATACATTAGACACAAATTGAATGAAGCCGTTGAAGAGACAAAACCATTGTTGTTGACGGCAGTTAGTAGTTGCATTAAATGCTCTTTTAACAAATTTTTGCTTTTTCGGCTACTTCACCACTAATGGTCTTATCTGAAAAATATACTAGGAAGCCATTGCATTAGTAATAGATAACAAGTTTAATCATATAATAATGAATGAACATTTATTGAAATTGAACACTTCTGATTTTATCAAAGTCTAGTTTGAAAATTATTTCAGATATCAGTTCAATTTATCGAAGTATTTATCGAAAAGATAATTTATCAAAGAGGACTTCAATAAGTCTCAATTAAATTATATTGAAACTTCTTATCGATAAACAATTTATTCGAATAGTTATTTGAAAAATGTCATATATTATTTCAGACTTCAAAATATTTCACTGAATATGATTTATTGAAGTGTTATTTGAAGAATAGTCTTATTGAATAACTCATCGATAAATGCTTAAATATAACCTCTAATTTTCAAACTTAACATTTAAAAAACCTTGCATTTCAAAGCTATATCTTCAGTGATGTTGTAAAAAGAAATTTTCTCTATTTATTGAAGTGTTCTTCGACAAATGCCCTTATCGAATATAAATTGAATCTTGAAATTTAACATACTCAATATTTATTGCAAACTGATAAATTTTTATATCAGAGATAAAATAGTTGATTTACTTCATTTATTGAATGTTTTATAGATAAAATAGATGTTGAGATTGTCATTGTTGAATATAACAGTTATTGCTTATATGTGCATATGATGTTTTTTGCTCTGTGATCATTTTCTTCAATTAATTATGCAAATAATCTTAAAACATGCTTTAATAATGATATATAATCAGTTTAAGCATAAAGCAATTATTTTCAAATGATTTAGAGTTAAAGATCAAAATCTGATAAGTTATGGTTTAAAAATTCCTTTCCCAAACAAACTTGACTTATCAAAGAACTTATCGAAGAACATTCTTATCAAAAAGGTCTTTGATAAATTGCTGAATAATTGTATCTGAAACAGTTAAAATTTTATCACAAGTAATTATTCGATAATCAACATTATCGAAAAGGACTTCAATAGATCTTCAATAAATTGTAAATAGATAGTTCATGATTTATCGAATAGATATTGGATAAATGTCCTTATTAATAAACTCTTTAAAAAATATTCTTTCAAAATATATACTTTCAGACTTATCGATATATTTCATAATATATTATTTATAGAAGTGTTCTTTAATAAATAAATTCATTGAATATCTTATCCATAAATATTGAAGAATATTCTTTTCAAATATTTTTAAACACAGACTTTGAACTTCCATTGAACTTTACAATATTGTACTATACTTGGAAACATGTATTCTAAAGATCATTTGACAATCCAGACATTTTAGCACAATAGATCAAACCAAAGATCAAAGCATGACTTTAAAAGATTTATCATGTTATAATAGTCATCAGCATATATATAGTCAATTAAGAGCATACTATGCATTTATAAAGATCATTCATTCAATCAAAGTAATTCATGAGCTCAATACAGATATAGTAAGAGACTAGCAATCAATCATATGTTCAATGATATTCAAATTAAGAATAATGAAGGATCTTATCGAAGATCTTTTCAATAAATTATTTAATTGAGTATCTCATTGATAGGAGTATAATGAATCAGCTTTGGATCATTCATGAATAGAATTATCTTTATTAATTCAAATTATATTAAGAATGTAGATGATTCAATAAGATAAATTAAACACTATAAGCACATAATCATCTTCAACAATGTTTTAAACAATCAAATCACCGTCAAAATATTTATCAGATAAAATTTTAGTGATTTTACTTTTAAAAAATTTTCCTTCTCTTTCTTCAAATTGATCTTGTAGATTTATAAACCAGATTTTCTCATATCAATTTGAGAAGAAGACAATTCATCAATTAGATCAAGGTGAAAATAAATTTTAAAAACAAAGTTTCAATGATCTTGATTAAAACATTTTCAATGATCAAATTTTTAAATCTGTAAACCTTTTCAAATTTCTAATCATAAGATTTTACAAAACATAATGTCAAAAGCAAATGGTGAAATTATGAAAAATCATTTATGAGTACTTTTGAAAAATTTAGAAGTTTATCTTTATTTATCAAAGAGTTATTCAATAAATCCACTTGTCGAATAGTCATTCGATAAATGAGTCTTTGAAAGCAAAAAATCTTCTATGAAAGTCATAGTTGATTTATCGAATATTTTACCAATAAATCCATTGTTCGATCAACTCTTTGACATAAACAAATTGAGTATTTTCAAATTTTATCAAAGGTTTAGTCAATAAGTTCACTTATCAAATAGAGTTTTGAATAATTTCAGTGTGACTCAGAATTTTTTCTCAACTAAATATGATTGATTTATCAAAGTCTTTACTATAAGAAACTTTATCGAATAAGTCGTCGATAAATACCTTTTAGAAAATACATTTTCCTTCAAAAATTCTTTTTGATTTATTGAATAACTGTCTTATCGATAAGTTTATTGATAAATATTCTTTATTAATTTAAGAAAATACTTTTTGAAATCTTTTAAAATTCTTTCTTAATTAATTATCATAATCAAAACATTAATATTAGAGTCTAACATTTCTCCTATTTTTAATAATGTCAAAACTTAATTGATAATCTTTTAAAAACCCTTGATTTGTAATTTAATATTATTGAGATACAATCAACACAAATGCAAAAACAACAATCACACATAGAGAATTCAAAACACTACAAATGCAATTTTTTTTATTTGTATTCATGTCAAACAATTACAAAATATTCATGAAGAAAACACAAACAATTGACTGAAACTTTGAAGTAGTTCATCTATTCTACCCCTTTTTAATATCTATAAAAAACGGGATCTTGAAGTTCTAAAAATAGAGCCTTGTGGGTGAGGTAAGTTGTAGGTAGGTCTAGGGGTAGTGGTGGATAGATGGATTGGGTTAGGAGGACCAGACGAGGTAGATCCAACTTGATTCTTCAATTCAATAACCTCTTGTTTTAGAAATGTGATGGACTAACTCTGCAGCACAAGGATTTCAAGAAGATGAGTTGAATGGGTTTTGCTAACTTGAATTCATTTTCCACCTTTGAAACCGTTTTATTCTCTAGAGTTTGTCTAAACTCTTTGAGTAGCTCAAAAAAGTTTGCTTCATATTGAGATGGCTTCATGTTTTTCTTGATTTGAGCAAGCAGATCTTCTTTAAAACTTATAAGCTCTTACTAGACCATTTGGTGCAATGCTGCTTGGGCAAAGGAAGGTGCAATGAAAGTGGTAGTAGGAGTAGCTGAAGATTCAACTTCATCTTGCATAGGCTTCAGTTTAGTTCCTGAATTTTATAAGGTACTTTTTTAGTCATCTAACACTAAATTGAGTCTCCAACAATAATTTTTTGTGCTAGTCATTATTGTTTCAAGAAATTCAATTTAATATGTCAGCATTTGAAATATATTTTGTCAACATTTGAATTTTCAATGACAACGTTTTTCTTAATGAAACTAATGTTGCTAGGATTAGATAATTGAAAAAAAAAAGATATTTTATAAAATTAAGGAATTTAAAATAAAGTATTAGATGAAATTGTACACTTTTACGATTGAAATAACATTAACATACTAATGCAATGTAACTACTAGCATTTTTAATGGTCCACCCTCCATCTATAATAAGTCTATTATTGTTCAATGCTTCAACAAGAATGACAACTCCAAACAATTGAAGTCATAATAGCATGGAATAGCTTCGCATGAATCTGCAACGGCATTAATTAAAATTAGAGTTGTGCGCTTAGTGCTCTAAATTATTTTCTTAGGTACGCTTAGTATCTTAAAGTAATTTATGGTGTGTCCAATGTCCTGAAGTATTTTCTCCTGTGTGCCTAGTGCTCCAATGTACTTTCTCAAGTGTGCCTAGTGTCCTAAAGTAATTTATGATGCATCTAGTGCCCTAAAATATATAATACCATATTTATTATTTATTTTTCGAGGTTCTTCAATGTCTATGGATGGATAAAATAATTCGCTGCATTATTTTCACTTTTTCAAACTTTCTTTTTTCTTCTTCCTTGCACATTTCTAGCCAATAAGTAAAATAATCCATGGTCTTCTTTTCATATTGTTCGAATTTCTAGAACAAAAATTAGTATTTTTCTTCTTTTCTATTGTTCACCAGAATATGATAAAAAAATAAAGAGTTGAAGGAAAGAAGGGAGAGTCTGGAATTGAATGAAAGGGTAAAGGAGAGAGAATAAGAAAGAAGAAAGCATGGATATAAAAAAAATTTAGGAGAGCTGTGAGTAATCTTGCCAAGTCATTTTTTGGGTCAAAATGGAGCTGAATCATTATTTAATGGTCAAAATTAATGATTCTGTAAGTGTGGATAATATTACATTATTTTAAATACTTTGAGGATGAAATTACACCACAAAATACTTTAGGGAACTAGTCACATCTGAGAAAATACTTGAAGACACTAAATATACCATAAATTACTTTAGGACATTGAATGCACATAAGAGAATACTTTAACGCATTAAGTGCACCTTAACCCTTAAAATTATTTATTTCAAATGTTAGCATTTAGTTTGGGATTAAATGCACAATATGTTAGGTTTTAAAGACAAAACAAATTGGATTATTGGAAGTGTGTATATATATATTCATGATTCACAACAAAAAGCTGGTCTAACTAATAAAAAATTAGTTATATCCTACAAGTATGTGAACAATTATAGATATGATAATTTTATCAGTTAATGGTTTGTAAATATCTATGTCAATACTCCTCTATTTTTAATATAACAAATATTTTATAGTGCAATTTATACTATAAAATATATTTTATATTAAATATTGGAGGAATATTTTTTAAGTCATAAGGGCCACTTTTAACCCTAGTGAGCTTTTACAAACTAACTCGTCTAAGCATTTATAAAAGAAAAAAGATCTTTAACCATATAATGCTATGAATTTTCTTCATTTAATTGTTTTTTTAATTTAACACTATTGAATTCATGGTGACATAATTATAGTCAAATTAGAACGCAGATAGGTCATAACAATAGCCGCGAACTTGGGTTAACCTAACCATATGATTATTAATTTGAAGGAACTGGATAAGTAAACTTGTAATTTAATATAGTAAATGAATTTTCTTAATTAAATAATTATTTCACTTAAATAAGAAACAAGATGGAGTATAAGTAAAAGAAAATTACTCACTAACTGGGTTAATTCTAGCAGAATGGTCCACATTTAGTATTTGACATATTCTTGAATATGATTATTTCTAATAGAAGTGTAGCTATGTTTAAAAAATAAAACAAATAACACTATTGGAAGTGTACTAAACAAGAGAAATGTTTAATTCTATTTCTTCTTCCACTTCCATACAACTAAACATGCCCTGAGTGAAACAAAACACGAGTGGAGTCTTGTAAAAAATATCCCAAGAAAGCATATAAAGTCATGCATTGGTCTCCTTTTAATATCAAATATATATGTTAGGTCATCTATCTCATCATAACATAATTAGCAGAGCATTGAATAAAAAGTTTTGAAGACAGAAATGTTTTAAATTAACCTCGATCTGCCCCAATTTTAATGGGTGTACCTCTTAAATCAGCCTCCATTTTGGTGGTTCTTTTATATTATACAAAATGTAAGTATATGAAAAGACAATATATAGATATTGATATTAGAAAATTGAAGAATGTGTGTGTATATGCTGGAAAATATATGGGGAATAAATTATAGAACCAGCTGAGAAATAAGACCTTGTTCGTATGTTTTCAATTTTTATGTTCTTACAATAGTTTTATGAAGTTATTTTTCTGAACAGATTTTGAGAAGAAAAAAAATATTTGAATAATTATTCTTAAAAAACACATGTTCTGCAGCTTTTTTTCAATTCTATAAACTTGTTCTGATTTGTTTTTTCAAAACACATTGCTATAGTTTTTGTTTTGCAAAACACTTACTAAAAAATAATTATCCAATAAGTTTATTTTTTAAGAAAACAAAAAATTGTTGAGAATAAAAAATTAAACAGGAGCTAATTTACTTTTTGAAGGTAACATTGCTTTTCCCGTTACTGTTTCACTATGCTTGAGTGTGTTCGTTAGAGAATCAGAACATTATGCCATTACGTAATTTAATTATTTGTCTTATAAAAAGGATTGGGTGAAGTATGAATAAGATGTAAAACTTTACACGATATAAATTATGTAATCCAATGTCATTTCTTTCAAATGAAACTGTAGCACGGGAACCAATTTCTTTCAAAATTTATCTGCCCTCATTTAATCGGCATCAATAGCCTTCAATGTGGAGGTTCTTTGATTACCAAAACCACGTTTGTTTCCCTTTTTTATTTTTTCTTTTATGAAATACGTTATATATATATATATATATATATATGGGGCGTTCACGCTATAACCAGCGTTATATGTTATGAATTATTTATCCAAGAAACACACATAGAAGAATAGTGAAACAGCAATGGAGAATAACTCAGTGTTGCCTTTCCTTTCATCAGGAGATCAGGTTCTTATATTGATGGTTAATACAATGAAGCCCATCCAAAAAGAAGGAGAAAAGCAGTTATTGGAGAAATCTTCACTAGAGATCACTGAACCCTCAATGATCAAACCAACCATCTCTGAGTTCAGTGGGGTGGACACTGATGCACACTTAGCTAATGTGATTGCTGGCTTTCTCACACTATAAATCATAGGAGAAATCACTTCTTAGGTAATTTTTTCACAGTTCTACTTTCTACATTTTCACTTTCAACTCCCTCAAGAGATAAATGTACAGGTTAAATGACTAATTTATAGGAATTAATTAAATTAGTTATTTGTAAAAATTGTATGTTGGTTTGGTTAAAGTACCTATTTTGATTATTTATATAGGAAACTACTCGCTTAATAGAAAATCCTCTTAATTTGTACAATCAATAAGAGGAATTTCAGACACAAGAGTACTTGGTCTCGTGGGGGATCAACTATATCACAAAGTGGGAGAAGTGGGGTTTGAATCTCACCTTGTTAAAAAAGGACACATAGGGAGAGATAGCCTGGTCACAAAACCTTAATCCAAATCTATTGATTACTTATATAGTTTGTAATATGATATAGAGAAAATGCCAGATACTAGGTGGCCCAAAGGGTTTAAAAAAGGGGAAGAATCTTGGAAAACAAAAATTATAAATTTGGGAAAGAGAGTTGATAGAGGTCTTATATTTAAAATCAAAACGAATTATTCTATTTACTAGCTTTGAATTAGAGAATTTATATCAGAACTAGTTCATTTAATAATCAAGTTTCTAATAAGTTAATCTATACCTTTTCAATGTATGTGTGCAGGGTATCCCACTAATCAAGACTTTGACTATGATGCATTGGTGTAATTGCTAAGTTTCTTCTTGAACAATATGGGTGATCCATTTTGTTAGAAAATGGGCTAGTCCACCCATGGTAGATCATGTCCAAAATTGAGAAGCAAATGGAGGGAACGATTTACATTTTGAAGGGAGAAAAATGAGGGAGTGGGAGTTACAGTTATCCTACTCCCCCACTAGATATACACATGTACAGGAAAGAAATGAGGCAAGGGATCAGTTTTAAGGTTCAGTCGTGTGTGCATATGGTTTTGCTCTGTAAACAAGAAAAAGAGAATGCTTCTTCTTTTTTCTCCTCCTCTATTCTTCTTTTTGCGTCCTGTGCTTCTCGGTTCTCATTTTTCCTTTGGTGAATTTGCTGTGAAACATACCAGAGTCTATATAAGGTGCTCTGGTTGCGTGTGGGTATCTAAATGGAAAGGAAACTATCTCAGGTACGCCCCAATACCTTCACATTTATTGGCAGTAGCTTCTCTATCAACTCAAATCCGTTTGACCTGTGTGTAGTAGATTGGTTTGCCAAACTTTGGGAAATCGGGAAGAATGAGTATTGGGGATATGTTACAATTGCTGGAACTCAAGGAAATTTTCATGGGATTTTAGTAGGG
The DNA here is from genome assembly GCA_037074615.1 of Leucaena leucocephala. NCBI lineage: Eukaryota > Viridiplantae > Streptophyta > Magnoliopsida > Fabales > Fabaceae > Leucaena > Leucaena leucocephala. The sequence continues at coordinate 8,097,449 of CM073527.1, forward strand.
TTAGTATGTACCAGGTCATCTGCATTTGATTTTTTTTTAATTACATTAACAATACGATCCCAATCATATAATAAGTCTAGTGGTTGCATTTTCGATTTAATTCCTGAAAATAGTAAATTCAAACAATGAAAAACTATTAAAAAGAAAAATAATTAGTTAAATGAGTTTGTTAGCTTTGAAAGTGATTTGTTCATTTACTATTTATGTATTATTATACACATAGAAGGGAAGTATTTCCCGACAGAATTCTTTACACATCACGGGACTCTTAATATTCAGTGTTAAAAGCGGCAAGATTTTTTAGAGTCAAGTTTGTGGTAATTGGGACTCTAATCTCAGTTGAGATTGACTATAATGAACTGAAATCTTCAATTCTTGACAACAAGGACAACCCAGCCATCATCAACCTAAACATAGGTCTCCCTCTCTTCCCCTCTCTCTATACTACTATGTCTTATATTTATAACCGAAATATTATATAAATATATATCTCACACTCACACTCATACTCGCACTCGCACTCGCTCACACACACACAAATGAGATAGGGGGCCTCTAATACCCCTTATAATGTCCGAACCTCCCAAACATATTTTTATTATTAGATTTTATATAAAATAAGTGACGTTTTGATATCTTACGAATAAAAATTAGTACAATTTCAATTTTTAATATTTTTTTAAAAATATACTCTAAAATTGTTCAATTTTAGACTATTTTTCTTTGAAAAAATTGTAAAAATTAAAAATTGCACCAATTTTTTTATACATAAGATATGAAAATGTCATTTACTTTATGTAGAATCTAAAGATGGAAAGAAACAAAAAAAAAAAAATTGGGAGGTTTGGACATTTTTAGGAGCATTAGAGAGTGGGGCATTAGAGTCCCCTTACCCCACAAAAATAGTATTACTTTCAATAATTAATATAAGATCTATTTAACTAATTTAGATAGATTAAAAAAATTAGTTAAATTAATTGTTTATGATGATTGTGTATAAGTTTCCCCAAAATGCCTCTTTTAATCATGTGTACCCTTAATAGAAACCCTAATATGTGCAACTATAACTTTAAAATTATATTTTGAGAGATAAAGTAAATTGGGGGTCTTATATTTAGTACTAAAATAGACTCCTAATCTAGCTCTTATATTTAAGATAGAAAGGAGTATCTAAATACACAATAATGAAGTTTATATTGTGGTTTTATTTTTTAAGGGACAACTATAAAATGTGGCATTGATGATGTTGATCTTGTACTACAAATTCTTGAAGATTGTTGTTTTACTGAAGATCGGTTCTACATTCATTGCGCTGCATTTTTATTTGGATTGATGCTCCCATTTCTTAAAGGAGCGAGTAACTAAACTAAAATCGTAACATTTAGTTGACATCACTATAAGAAATTAAATCAATTAAAGAAAACTTTCTAAGCCTGTGCATTAAATGCACAAGCATGAAAATCTAAAGAAATTAAAAAGATAATGTTAGCACAAATAAAAAGTAGTCACCGGCCGAAGATTTTAGGTAAATCAAATTCTAAATATGATACGGTAATTACACTTTTAATCTACTTCAGCATATCGATATAAAGTTATCTATTTAGCTATTATTTATAGATGAAATTGTTTTTATTTTTTTTATTTCCATTTAACTTAAAAATAAGCATGGTATGTATATGCACCAAAGATTACTTTCAAGAAACTTATTGGAAGTATAACTTTCCCAGGCCATAAGTCCCTCGGATGCCCCATTCCTTGTAGCATTATTATAACTCGTTTAAAATACGTTGACCTTCTCTCTAAAGAAGTTAAATACATCTCTTCAAGAGACATCGCTATCTCTGGAAGCCGAGGAGGTCATGAATCCATCTTCCTTCGGTATGCTCTCAACAAGAAAGGCTTCAACGGCTTCCAGAAAGAAGCCAAAGAGTGCAACGAGAAGGCAATTTACCTTCGGAATCACCTGAGAGGCATCGGCATCGGAGCCATGCTGAACAAGTTTAGCCAGGGTATTCGAGAGGTCCCTCGATGATGCATTTTCTCATAAGTGGAGCTTGTCTAATGAAGGCAATGTATCACATGTGTTAGTGATGCAACATGTCAAACATGTCAATGTGAAGATGTTGGATTCCTTTGTGAGTGAATTTGCAAAGAATCGATCAATTTGGTACAAAGATAATAGCGGAAAGAAGCCTCCTTGTATTGGTGAGGAGATTGGTGCTAAGAACTGTGCTTGTTTAGTCCACAAGAAGCTGATCTCGTTGTGATGTGATTTGGTAATGTAGTTTGGTTTTAATTGCATTTCTTGTAATAATACCCTATTATTTTTTGTTTTGTCCCTTGTTTTAAGAGAACTATTTTAAAGGTACTTACACTTTTCTTCAATTTTTAATTTGATATTTTTGTGTTTTTTCTTTTAAATAAATCTTCTAATTTACTTTGCTAGTATAATTAATTTTTGCAACTTTATCTTGTTAGTTTCTTAGCCTTTATGCTTAATGATACTAATAGAATAAAATTAAAAATTTAATCAAGAGAGAAAAATATACAAATACCAAATTAAAAATTTAGGAAAAATATAGGTACCTTTAATATGGTTCACACTATAAAATAGGCTTTCTAAACCAGTTGAAAATAATATTCTACACCAGACCACGATCCGGCATAGATACAACATGTGTAGAAATTGTACCACTTTTTAAATTGGGCAGTACAGTAGTGTAGAAAAAATCTTTTTTCTAAACTGGGTTAAAAATGAGGTGTAGAAGGCTTATTTTCTAAGGGAAAAATAGAACATTTAAACTGGTCTCATTTGACCTCCAGTATAGAATGTGCTAATATCTACACTGATTGTGAGGTTATCTGGTGTAGATGAATACATTTTCTATACTGGTTGTGAGCACGACTGGTGTAGATGAATTTATTTTCTACACCTCACCTGCACACAATTAGTGTAGATGTTATAATATTATGTCTCAGGTTTAAATATTGTTTCTACATTAAACTTCTGTTGTCCAGTTTAAATGTTAAGTTCTTTAATACGACTCGTTCACCATTTCAATATCCCATCCCTTGAAACTTCATAAATAAACAACCTAAATATATGAATCAAATAAATAACAACGAGACAGAGTTCAAGATGGCAGAGACAAATTCAATCTCTCATTATGCATTTAATAAAATTCAACATAAAAGTGCAACAATTTGAACAGAAAATTAAAAAAAAATGTATTGAAAGGTAAATACTATTGAGAAAAAAGGTTTTGAACAAAACATTTAGCCTAATGATTACTCAAGTCCTTAATATCTTGTTCAGAAAATGGGTCAGGTTGATCACACATCTGAATATCAAATTAAAATCAAAGAAATTAAGGCATTAATAATATATATTAAATTGATAGAAATATGAAATCATTAAAAACACAATTTTACCTCCTCAGTTAGATCAGTCCTATTTGATACGATAATAGTGACAATTTGTCTAACTATGTATAAGTCACAAGTTGCTTTCTTTAGGTTGACTTTGACTCTGTAATTTTAACATGATCAAAATTATTTGTCATCATCAAAATGTGGAGTCTAACACTTAATGCTTTTATTTCCTTTGGTGTGATCCATTGAGGGTCCTTCACCTCATTAGTGTGCTTAAGACCCTTTACAATTATGAACATCCTCATAACCCTATGACCAAAGTTATAAAATTTAGTAACTCATTTATTACAAACACCATTATTCTGTAGAAGAAAAACTCACGAGTTCATAATCTACTGGACATCACCCAATGGCTTGTAATGGAGAGAGTATAAGAAGACAACTTTATAACTATACTTACATAGGGTGACCAATTGCCAATAATTGCTATAGAAATTAAAAAAGAATGAGTATTATCATTAAGCAAATACAAAAGTAATATGAAATAAAATACAATATTATTATTTTTACTCATGCATACATGGTACAAAGAAATAATCAATATCGATTTCACCGAGCCTCCTGGAAATGTATTGAAGTCTTAAAGCTTGATAGGTCCCTTTTGCATAACTCGAATTGGGCATAAGAATCCAAACTTAACTTGTTTTCCCTTGGAAATCAATTCAGCTTGCATGTACCTACAATTAATACAAACACGGCTTTAGTTATAAGAGTTAAATTTTTTATTATATATATTTATATTTAAATTAGAATTACATTAAAAACACTTAGATGCATGCAATAGTCACTTGATCATTAGGAAATAAGAGATGCCACATCCATATAGTTAAGAAAGGCTAGTGCCCCCATATCACCTATAATTGAATCTATAGGCAATGAACCAGATAGAAAATTTTGTCAAGTGCCAATAGTATGGTACTCAGAGTGGGAGGTGGATCTGGCTGATGGGAAGGAGTTAGAAGTTAGCTCAGGGAAGACACTACGTAATCTAAAACAAGATACTTAGCCACAATATGAAAGTTTCCTTTGCCTAACTCATTGTCTTCACCTTATCAGTGGGAATTGGGATAGGAGTATCTTCAATTACCACGCCTTCAACTGTCACCCTTAATTGATCACCCTAAATTTGGATATGGTGAACAATTGCCCTTAAGTTGTAGATGGCATGATATATCACTAACTGTCTAAGAGGATCCTTTACATATAGATCATAAGGTTCAACATCCAGATTTGTAAGATCCTCTGACGCCGGCCTGGCAATACATCAACTCCATTTAGTGCTATAACGGGTTGTAGGTGAGTGCATATGGGGGAATTTGGCTCCTGTTACCTTGATGTCATGATAAACAACATTTCTTCCTTGTGCTTTGTCAACCTCGCTTGTGTCTCTACCCTTACAGTAGCTAACAATGATTCCAACTCTGCCCTAGACACCATGTATAGAGAATATCATGGAGATACTCTAAAGTAAACTCTTATACACACACCTCCATTCAACTCCCCTAACATGGCCCCATGATCTTGTTTGCCCATAACATATAAAGAACACGCATAAGTAATAATATAATTAGTATACTAAAACAAAATAATAGAAGTAGTACTTACAATTTTTTCACAATTATGTGAGCTTGATGGCTTATATATGATCCACTCCTTGTTTGATGAGCATACAACCATTTATCTTCATGACGTACTAGATATGGGGAGAAAGAAGAATAGAAGGATTTGACACAATATTTTCCTCTAACCTCTTCTTCTTGGCCCCCATCAAGTCTCTTTCAACCTTCACATAACCCCTCGAGACATTGTGTGGGGCCAATCATTCCTGAGAGTGTGTTCAATCACTTTTGCCCTTTTTTCCTACAAGAATTAAAGTAGTTAAAATCAATACATATGATAATCCATAATAGGAATGAACTCTAAGATGGATTAACTCACCACATTTGCTAGTGTAGTCTGAAGCCTAACAAATTCTTTCTAACTAGCTTAGTCAATGAATTGATACTTGTTGGATGGAGAAGGATGATGCTAACTATTTTTGTCTCGACCATGCAAATAAGAATGAGTTAGTTGTGTCTTGAATGCCCTCCAATGCTTAGCGCAAAAAGACAACGCCTTATTCTTCAAGACTTTATTGTTAGGAATATCATAAGTGAGCTGCAATAATTGTCATTGAAAGCATAGTTAGCAACAAACAATTCTATTTTTTGGTATTGCTCTCTATACAAAATAAAATAGTTAGTTTCTATAATAGGATAGTGTCCCAAATTTAGTTTTTCACACAATTATCAACAGCATCCCAAGTCTCTATGGTGATATTAGGATTGTTGCGTGCTAGGAGATTGACATAACTTATGTCCTTGGTCCTCTGTTCACCAATTGGGTTCCAATATATGTCAAACTAAATCAATAGCCTTTTCCCTTCCTTCCTGTCTTTAGCATAGTCTTTCAATCGATTCCCGCTTCTACCCATCCTTTGCGTAGGGTAGCTTGGAGTATCACTAGCCTCATTCTGATTAACACTATCCCCTATATTCCTATATAGGCAATAACAAAATTAAACATAGTAAATAGACTAAACCCTTTTTCCTTCACCCCGTTAGAATACTCAACAATTATTCCTTTAGTATTTATCCACGGAATAAAAAAGAAGTGCACGCATTTATCACAAGAAAAATAGAAAGTCTAGAATAAACAAACACGTGCACGTACACAACGAAGCATATACACAAGAACAAAAGTGCTGAGAACACGTACAAAAATAAGAACAAAGAACACGAGCATGGTGAAGCATGAGTAGATAAAGCATAACTAAGCATGGTAAAGCACAACAGACATGAGAACAAAGAAGAACGACTGAGCACGATGAAGCCCCATGAACACCACAAAGCACGACGAGCAGAGTAATGGGAGAAGTGAGAAGGAAGATTGACAAAAACTACTGCACATAAGAGATTTGAGAAGAGAATTGGGGATTTTGATGTGAGAAAGAAGTAAGAGAACCAGTGAAAAATGAGATATGAGAGATGCTCAAAGGAGGCTTCAAAAATGTATTTTTAGAAACTAATCTACACTGGATGGAATAGACATCTGATGTAGAAATGAAAGTTCTAAACTAAACCTACACCATAATCAGTTTAGAAAGTTTTCAACTTATTTTCAAAAATGCCACTAGTCATTTTTTAAATTTAAAGTGTTTTCTTAGAAGACAATATACACCAGATGATAGGGACATCTGGTATATATATTATAGTTCTAAATTAGGACTTATTTACAATTGGTGTAGAAAGTTTTTAACTTATTTACAAACATGCCGCCATTCAATTTTTGTAACATCCTAAATTTTTCCTATCTATATAAGATTAATAGAGAAAAGAGGTTAAGAAGGAATTTGGATGATAATCAAAAGTAAAGACAATGATTAAGTAATGTCTAAGTCAAGGAAATAGAGAAGGTATAAAGTTAAAGAACTAAACTGTAAATAGTGAAAGTCCATGGACTAAATTGAAAATAGTGGAAAGTTCAAGGACTAAAATGGAGTTTTGAGATTTCAGGTACTAAATTGAAATTTCAAAATTTGTAGAAGGGACTAAAATAGAATTTGACAATTTCAGGTACTAAAGTACGATTTTGCCAAATTCAAGGGCAAAATGGTAATTATAGAAAGTTGAGCTAGAAAAGGCCCCAAAATTGCCCAGAAATATTACATCCTAAATTTTACCAGTAAATACATGATATAATTTAGGCCCAGACATATATTTTAGAATTTCAATTTGTGGTTATAATAAATTAATATTAATTTTTGAAGTCTGAAAATTAGTATAATACCTTCCAAACCTCATAATCAGATAAAATTTTGCATTAAATTATTATAATTAATAAAAGAATTTATAAAATTGACAAAAGTAAAAAAAAAAGTCTTGTAGAATTAATTATGGAATTTAAGATAAAATCGAACATCTAATAAAGGATTTAAAGAAACATATAAAATTTTTATCAAGACTTATGAGTCTTAAAAAATTATGAGAATTTACAAGAAATTCATTTTATATTAGAATAAATTTGTAAAAATATCAAAACTATTAAAAGAAGTGTATAAAATTTATCTAAAAAGTTAGGGTGGTTTAAGGTATCCGGTAAAAGAAGTACCTTGGGATTTAAACTGTTTTTACTTGATATCAAATTCTAAAATTATAGTATCTATGATATGCTTGATATTTGGCATAATTGTTTAGTGTTGTTATTTGCATGACTATAAGCTCTGAATTCTTTCCTTTGGACAAAGAAATCAATAGAATACTTAGGCAAATTAAGAAAACTAAAATCTTAAATCAGGCTAGTGTTATCATATCCTAATTTTCCCTATCTATATAATACTGATAGTGAAAAGAGGTTTGAAAAGAAATATGACGATGGTCAGAAGGAATATTAAAGGTTAGATGAGTTTTGAAGGAAGAAAGAGACTAAAATGAAAAGTTTAAAAGTTTTATGGTAGAAAATGAAAGTAGAAAGAAAAGTTGAGCTAAAAAGTGTAATTACCAAAAGTTAAGGGAAAAAATGTAATTATGAGAAAGTTGAGTCAAAAAAGGCATAAAAATGCCTAGAATTATATTAGTCTTAAATTTTACCAGTAAGTAGAGAGAATTATTTTGATCAATTTGATGCAACACAAAATTTTGATATGATGTCCCGAAAAATTTATATTTATTTTTGAAAAAAGGAAAATTAATACAGTATCCTTTGGACATCAGAATCAAATGAAATTTGGCAATAAATTCCTATAATTAATATAATAATTTCTAAAACTGACAAAGCTTAAAAAGGAATTTTGTAGAATTTATTATAGAATTTACAATGGATTAAAACACCTAATAAATATGTTTCAGGGGAATTTCTCGGGAATTGAGCCCATGAAGGCAGTGGATCATACAGAGGGCCCATAATGGCACCTTATAGGCCTAATGATATTTTTAGATAAGTATGTGGGCTAGGGCTAATAAAGACCAGAAAAATGTAAAATTATGGAAATGCCACTAAAGGTATGCCACTGTGTTGTGTCATTGAGTCAGAGTTAGATGAAGGGTATTTTGGTCATTTGAATAGGTAAAGAATGTCCATGCATATGCAAGAATGATTAGTCAGTATCAATATATGCCCTAATAAGAAGTAAAGAGGTGTAAAAAGACAATTATGCCCTTAGGGTTAATATAGGGCAAGATAGTGAACTAAAGGCATTTCAGTCATTTCTCAAGGGATATGTAATTAAGTTTTGACCCAGTCTAAGAATGTCAATGGTAAGAAGAATATGGATACTAGATTTAAGGTCAGAAAGCATATTATGGAATTTCAAAAAAATAAGATTTATAAAATAGTATAGTTTTTGAGAAATCGAACTGAGCCGGTACCAGAATGGATTGAAATTTTTCCAGAAGCTTTTTCCCCTTGGAATGGCACCACCTAGCCCTATGAAGTGTCCCTTGATGATGTCATGGATGATGCCATAATTCTCTTTTCAAAAAAGTTAAATCTAAGATTAAATATGAGCCTTTAGATCAAATAGTGCATAAAGTAATCTTAACCATTGATTTTCCATGAGATTTTTCTATAAATACACCCTCATGTCAGCCTCCAAACTGTGGCATGTCAACCCTTGGGGAAACTCTTGCAAAATGAAAACTCAAGCCAAGACAAAGAAGATTCAAGGTACCAAAGTTCAAGCAAGTTAGAGATTAAAGGTAAACAATCTATCCTAGCTTATTTTCCTTTGATATGGGATCTTGAACTTAGGATTTTCATGGAGAAAAGTTGAGTTTCTTTTAAGGTGTTGTTCTATCCAAAAATGTCAGATGAAAGGAGAAAGAAGAAATTAAAGTTAGAAATATATGATTGAAGCTTAAATAAGCTAGTTAAGTGATTGGTTGTTGAATTAATTAGTTGATATTCTTGACTTTGTCATGATTTAACCAGTTTGGTTTGCACTGTTCATGATGGAAGGAAATAAAATTTCAATGATTTAATGCTTCCATTGAATTTATATGATGATTTTATGTAGAATTGGATAGGTTTAGAACCTTGAAAGCATTGAAATTTCAAGATTGCAGTTTTTGAAATTCTCCTCTATTACTTTTCATTCATATGAAAAGTGATTGGAATTTTAGGATTTTTATGTTTCCAATGGTTTTAAAATGAAAATTTGTGTGGGATAAAGTGGACAAACAAGTATGGGAAGCATTAGAATCAAAATGAGAATTTTTGAAGGAATTATGTACATGTTTTTGGTTCTGTCTAGCAGGCCATGAAGGATATGAAATTTCATAATTCTAAGTTCATAAATGGATTCAAAAGATGAAATTGTGTAGGGTAAAGTCAAGATATCAAATGATTCAAAGGCCAAGTCCATTAGTTAAGATTAAGGAAAGTTAATATAATTAAATTAGCTTAATGTTCAAGAGGAAGTTATGTTAGTTAAAGTGAGTTTAATGCTTAAGGAAGTTAGATTGTGATGGATGAATGGTTATGTGATATTATGAATTGATTGGTACGCTCCAAAAGAGGCAGCCACATATCCAAGAGAAGTGAGAATAAACAGGCAAGATAAATTGAAAGAAAGTCAAGTATATGAGGTAGTAAATTTATCCTAAACTTATATGCATTGAATGTTATGCTTGGTTGTGCTATGGCTTTATTGAATTGTGTTGCATATGTGATTATTTATGAAGCTCTATTTCTATGATTACTTTGTCCAATTGTATTTCATATGTTACATGGAAGCATGCACATTACACAATGTTAACACTTCACAAGCAAGCACAAGTATTTAAATTAATGTATGCATTGTTTAGTACTGTTTGCTACCAAGATTTCCCTAGAAATCTCATCCCCTTCCATGTAATCCCAATCCCACAGGTTTGTTAATGATGAAAGAGGGATGAAGAAGAATGAAGAGGAGCTAGGGATTGGATAGTATAAATGTTATGTGAAGAATTGTTATATGTAATGTTACTATTTGACCAATGCAAGTAGTGATGATCATGATGTAATGAAAAATTGTAAATGATGAGATAAATGTATGAAATTTTACATACATTTAATTAATATTCCAAGCTACGTTTTGACCCTAAAAAACCTTACTTTGATATCTGTGCAAAGAGAACAAATTTTCCAAATAAGGGACTAGAATATGTTTTCAGAATTTTTGACCAAATGAACAATAATCTTTGACGAATAAAATGTATTAATTGGCTAAGTATTTGGTCTGGAAATTATTTTTCCCTTAAATTTCAAGATGTTATCTTCATGTATCTTTTTGAACCACTTCATTTTAATTTTTCTAGAATTAATAATATTTTTTTGAAGTTTGTCACTTAATCTGGAATACCATATGAATAGTAACTCAAAAGAGTAAAATTCTAGATTTGGCTAATGGACTTCTAAGATATTGTAAGTGGTTCTAAATGCTACTGAATGGTCCCTAAGACATGAAAGTAAGGAAGTTTTAAGTGTTACATAAGTTATTGAGCTTAGTTCTTCTGGTGAATCCATTGCACTTGAAACTGAATTTGCATAAGGTTATATCTTAGATAATTATTTTATCATGGAGCATGTTAATGAGGAAGAAGCTCATACTCATAATCAAAATAATCAAAATGAGCAACATGGAGAGAATAGCTTGAATAATAGAAGGGCACTTAGGAGCATAAGAGAACTCACTTCTTCTAATATAAACTTTGATCCTTTTCACACTTGTCCTGCTTTAGACGTTAATTTTGAGTTGAAAGTTCCTTTATCAAGTAACTTCTAAAGTTTTATGGATTGGTAGGTGATAAGCCTTTCAACCACTTGAAGACTATGCAATGGGTTTGATCATCCATGAAACTTATGGGTGCTAATATGGATGCTGTGTAGAGACAAGTATTCTATTTTGCACTAGAAGGAAAGGCAAAGGAATGGCTTTATATGCTGCCACATCATACACCTCAAGCATAGGATTCTTGTAATAACTTGAGGACTACTTTCTTAGAGAGATACTTCCCTACTTCCAAGACTGCTACATTGAGAAAGGAAATTATTACTGCAAAACAATGTGCTCAAGAGTCTTTCTATGAGTTTTGGGGAAGGTTTCAAGAGCTTCTAGCTAGATGTCCCTACCACCAGATTTCAAGTGAGCATTTGATGCAGTATTTTCATTTAGGATTGCGCATGCATGCAGAAATAATTTACATGTAGCTATTGGGGGTTCCATTGATGATTTGACTCCTGATGAATCATGTAACTTGATTGAGAATTAAAACGATGGTTATCAACTAAAAAACTAGAAAACAAGAAAACCTAGCTTGTATGAAAACACATGATGAGTTCTTCAAGGCGCTTAAGTAGAGTGAGAATCAGTAGAGGAGTAGAAGGAATTGAAGGGTGAGGGACAAGATGCTTATCATCAAAATTGTCTCAATTTCTCTTATGGGTGGAGAAGGAGGTGTGTGTGAGGAAGAAACAATTGAAGGTTTTAAATAGAAGAAAATAAAACAAAGAAAATAAAGAGAAAGTGAGGTAGAAAGTGTTAAGGAAGGGTATTTATTTAAGGTTGAGGAAAGCACATTTTCAAAAAAGAATATAGAAGAATACAATTGGCCTTCTATCATAATGACTAGAAACATTGGGAACTGAAGAAGAGAGATAGACTTTATGAAGAAGTGATATAAAGAAATGGGAAATGATAGATAAGAAACTGAAAAGTCACAAGAGAATTGAGATAATCTACACTGTATGAAATGGACATCCAGTGTAGAAAGAAAACATCTAAATTGGAACTACAAGTAACATGTTTAGATGTGTTCTTTCTTACACTAGACGTTGGCATCTGGTGTAGAAAGAAGTTTTCTAAATTGGACCTCAAGGAAACTGGTGTAGAAAGGTTATTTTAAACCGACTATGAGGTGTTAGACTCTAATATTTTGATGATGACAATTAAGCAAATATTTTCAAAATGTATTTTATGACTGATAGAGAATACTTATTGATAAGGCACCTATTAATAAGACCTTTGATAAATGGAAAAGAAGTTTGTTAAAAGATTAATTTTTGAAGGATATTTATTTAAGACTTATTCAATAAGTTCACTTATCAATAAGACATTCGATAAATAGACTATAAACAAAACTCTGAGTCTTTTTTTCCAAAATGATCTCTCTTCGAAGACTTATTTGATAAAGTCATTTATCGATAAAGCCTTCGTTAAATTTGAAAATGAATCAGTGAAATTTGTGAAGGCATTTATCTAAGTATTTATCAATAAGGATGATAATCGATAAAGATTTCAAATAGAAATAGTTTTGTGAAAATATTTTTAAAGAAAATTTATTGAAGTCATATTTGATAAATTGATTTATTGATAAATTCTTTGATAAATGATGCTTGTTAAATGAATACTTTGTTTGGAGATCTTATTAATTTACCGATAAGCTATTTGATAAATATAAAAGTGTAAGAACCTTTCAAAGACTTAATTTATTGATGGGGCTGCTTATCGAAGATCTCTTCGATAAGAATGAGAAATTTCACTTTCAGCAGACTTGTTTCAAAAATGTTATTTGAAGTAGTTTATCAATAAGTTATTCAATAAGATATTTCTTCATATAAATATTTGATAAATTAGATTCAGAGAACTTAAACCTAGTCCTATTATGTATTGCATTTATCGATAAGCATGCGAGCAAACCATTTATTGATAAGAGGCTCAACTGTTTTGTAAAGGATTTAATTCAAGTTTTATTGAAGTCCTATTTGATAAATAATCTTAGTGATAAGCTCTTCGATAAATACTGATAGTTTTTCAAATGATTTTAACAATCAAATTTTGATGTAATAATTTTAAACATAGTGTAATCGAATTCCTATATGTTTCTTATCATTGTCTATTACACTCACAACGTTTGCCTAGCATGTTTACATTACATAATTGAAAATGAAGAGGTTGTGGCAAAAAGTTTAACTGTTAGAAAATCGCATTAAATGCTACTACCTACTGCAGCTAATCGCCAACAACTTTATCTCCGCTTAACTCAGTGCTCAATGTCTCTAAAGATATCTTTGGAGCTAAAGCTATAAATACAAGGCAAATTGAATACTAAAGTTAAGACACTCAACAACTTACGCAGAGCAATTACAATGCATTCATTCTTATTCTTTGAGTGTTCAGTGTTCATACTCTGTTTTCAATTAGCATAAACAAGGAAATTTTTTTAGAGAATTTATTGTACTTCAGTGCTTATCATATCTTCTCTGTGTGAGAGATTCATTAATTCTCCATTCTTATTCTAAGCTGCTCAAGAGTGTGAGACTCTTATGCGATAGGGAATTCTCGTGGTGAATGTATTGAGGCCCCAAGAGCCCGTGGAATCTTATAAGATATAGTTGAAAATCTCAGAGGTATCTGAGGACTAACATAGGCCAAGTAGTTAAGTTGAACCAAGTCACATCCTAATTTTTTCCTATTTGTATAATACTGGTAATGGAAAGAGATTTAGAAAGGATTGTGATGATGAATAGAAATGAAAAATAATGATTAGACAAAGGCATAAAAATGAGGAACTAAAATAAAAAATCTAAAAGTTCTATGGTGCAAAGTGTAAGGTAGACAAAAGCTTTAGGCCATTGAGTGTAATTATGAAAAGTGAAGGGCCTAAAGTATAATTTTTAAAAGTTCTGGGGCAAAATGGTAATTATTGAAAGTTGAGCCAGAAAAAGCCCAAAAATGCCCAAAATCATATTAGTCCCAAATTTTTCCAGTAAATAGAGAAAATTATTTTGATCAGTTTGATGCAACAAAATTTTGATTTGAGGTCCTAAAAATGTATATGAATTTCTAAAGAAAGGAAACTTAATACAGTATCCTCTGGACCTTAGAATTAGATGAAATTTTGTAGTAAATTCTTATAATTAATATGAGAATTTATAAAACTGATAGAACTAAAAAAAAGAGTTTTGTAAAAGTTATTATGGAATTTACAATGGATTAAAACATCCAATAAATATTTTTTTGAGGGAATTTCTCGGGAGTTTAGGCCATGAAGGTGGATTATGTAGAGGGCCCAAAATGGTATCTTATAGGTCTAATAATATTTTTAGATAAGTGTGTGGGCCAGGGCTAATAATGACCCCAAAAAATATAAAATTACGAAAATGCCATTGGGTATGCCACTGTGTTGTGTCATAAAGTCAGAGATAGATGAAGGATATTTTGGTCATTTGACTAAGTTAGATAGTCAAGGAGAGTTTCCAAAATAGTTGACTAAGGTTAGGGAATACTCTTATGAGGTGTGAAAAGACGATAATGCCCTTGAGGTATTAAAGTAAATAAAGAAGAACCAAAGGGCATTTTGGTAATCTGCCAAGGAATTTGCAATTAAGTTTAGACCCAGTATAACAATGTCAATGGTAGGAAGAATCTAGATACCGGATTTAAGGTTAGAAAGCATATTATGGAATCTCAGAAAAATTAGATTCATAAAATAGTCTAGTTTTTGGGGAATCAGACTGAGCCGGTACTGGATTGAACTAGAATTTTTCTAGAAGCTTCTCTCCCTTGGAATTTTGTCACATCTCCCTATGAGTTGTCCCTTGATGATATCATGGATGATGTCATCTTATGGCTTCTAGGGCAAGCTAATCTAAGATTAAATATGAGCCATTAGATCAAATAGTGCACAAAGTGATATTGGCCATTCATTTTCTATGGAATTTTTCTATAAACACCCCCATATTTCTGATTCAAAACTATGGCATGAGAACCCTTGGGGAAGCTATGTCAAAATGCCAACTCAAGCCAAGACAAAGAAGATTTAAGGTGCTAAAGTTCAAGCTAGCTAAGATCATGGTAAGTTATCTATCCTAGCTTGTTTTCCTTTAATTTGGGGGTCTTGAGCTTAGGGTTTTCATGGAAGAAAGTTGAGTTTTCTCTAAGGTGTATGTACTATTCAAAACCTTAAATGAAAAGATAAAGAAAAAATTAAAGTTAGAGTTATGTGATTGAAGCTTAAACAAGCTAGTTAGATGATTGGTTGTTTGATCAAGTTGATATTCTTGACTTTGCCATGGTTGGGACCTTTTGGTATGCACTGTTCATGATAGAAGGAGATAAAATTTCAATGATCTACTGCTTCCGTTGGATTTATATGATGATTTTTGTAGGATTGGATAGGTTTTGAACCTTGGAAACATTGGAATTGGAAGTTATAATTATTGGAATTCTTCTCTGCTACTATTTACTTGCATGAACAGTGATTAGAATTTCATGATTTTGATGCTTCCGATGGTTTTAAAATGAAAAGTTGTGTGGGATAAAGTAGAGAAACAAGTATTGGAAGCATTGGAATCAAAATGAGAATTTTTGGAAGAATTTTATATATTTTGTAAATCTATCCAGAACAGTGTATAGGAGCTAAAACTTAATGATTCCAAGATCATAAATGGATTCAAAAGATGAAATTGTGTAGGGTAAAGTCAAGACATCAATTGGTTCAAATGCCAAGTTAATTAGTAAAGATCAAAGGAAGTTATGTTAGTTAAATCAAGTTTAATGTTCAAGGAAGTTAGATTGTAATGGATGAATGATTATGTGATATTAGGATTTGATTGTAGACTAAAAAGAGGCAGCCACACATTAAAGAGAAGTAAGAAGAAAGAGGCAAAGCAAAGTTAAAGTGAAAGACAATCAAGTATATGAGGTAATAAACTTATCCTAAACTTGTATGTATTGAAAGTTATGCTTGGTTGTGCTATGGCTTTGTTGAATTATGTTGCATATGTGCTTATGTATGAAGCTCTATTTCTATGATTACTTTGGTCAATTATATTTCATATGCTACATGTATGCATTAATGCATTAATGCATGCATTGTTTAATATCGTTTGCTACTAAGATTTTCCTAGAAATATCACTCATCCATGTAAACCCAACCCCAACAAGTTTATGAATGATGAAAGAGGATGATGAAGCATGAAGAGAAACTAGGGATTGGATAGTATAAATGTTATGTGAAGAATTGTTATATTTAATGTTGCTATGTGACCAATATAAGTAGTGATGGTCATGATGTAATGAAAAATAGTAAATGATAGGATGAATATATAAAATTTTACAGACATTTAATTAACATGTCAAGCTTTGTTTTGACAACAAGAACACCTTATTTTGATGTCTGTACAAAGAGAACAAATTTTCCAAAATAAGGAACCAGAATATGTTTTCAGAATTTTTGACTAAATGAATAGTAATATATGACGAATAAACTATATTAATTGACTAAGCATTTGGTCTAGAAATTATTTTTCCATTTAGTTTCAAGATGTTATTTCCACGTAGCTTTTTAAACCACATCATTTTGATTTTTCTAGAGTTAATTATGATTTTTTGAAGTTCGTCGCTGAATCTGGAATACTATAGAACAATAACTCGAGAAGAGTAAAAATTCCAGATTTAGCTAAAGACTTCCAAGGTCTTGTAAGTGGTTCTAAATGCTACTGAATGGTTCCTAAGATGTATAAAAGTAAGGATATTTCAAACCAGGGTAAATCTCTGTGTCTGCTTCTTCTTCTTTAAACTACTCTCAGCTAAATCATTCTTAACTTATCTATTTTATTTTTGAAGAAGTCTTAATTTTTCTAATATCACCCAGTTCACCCTATTCTTGGGTATATATGTCATTCTAACATTTGGTATTTGATCATGTTACTTGTAAATAGACTTAACAGTCTCAAGAGCTCTATGGCAGGATTTAGAGATAGTGTATTGCCAGAAGGAAATTCTATTATGAAGCCTCTAGGATTCAATGGAGAAAATTTCACATTTTAGAAAATAAGAATGAAAATATTTATAAAGGATTTAGAGTATAGCTTGTGGGATGTCATCCAAGAAAGCAACTATATTCATACAAAAATAGTAGATAAGAGAAGTGTTCCAAAGATACCAAGCGAATATAATGATAAAGATAAAAAGATGATCTTACTCAATGATAAGGCAATAAATATTTTGACTTGCGCTCTTAGCCAAAAGGAGTATTTCAGAGTATCAATTCTAGAGACTGCAAAAGAAATATGGGAAGCTCTGGAGATTGCCCATGAAGGGATATCTAGAGTCAAGCATAGTAGGATAAATACTCTCACCATTGAATTTGAACTTTTTCAAATGAATCCATGGGAGATTATCAGAGAAATGGGAGTTAGATTATCACACTTGATTACCTAACTGCTCTTGGCAAAAGATATAGCCAAGAAGATCAAGTAAGAAATATTCTAGATGGTTTAACCAAAGAATGAGATCTGAAGGTAATAGCCATCAAATAATCCAGACAAGAATACATGTAGTCTATTGTAGCACTCTTTGGAAGTCTATCTGAGTTTGAGAGCAAATAAAAATATAAGAGAGATCTAAAGGAAAAATATTGAAAGTGTATTGCTCTCAAAGCTTAAGAGAGTGAAGTAGAAGATGAGGAGATAGGGCTTCTGGTGAGAAAATTTTGGAAGCTTTACAAAAATATAACAGGAAGGAAATTTCAAACCAAACAAAATTTTCCTTCAACATCAACTTCAAAGGCTCAGGATCAAATTATATGCTATGAATGTAAAAAACTGGGTCACATCAAAGTAGAATGTCAGTAACTCACAAAGAAAGATAAAGAGAAGAATAAAAAAATTACAAAAGATGAGAGCCTTCGTGCTTTCCATTTGGGGAGATAGCTCATCAGAAGATAAGGAAAGAAATCATGAAGAGGTTGCTAACATATACCTTGTTGCTCAATAAGAATAAGAGATAGATCAGGTAACCATCTTATGATAAATTAATTCCTGAATACAATGATTTGAGAAGTGACTATTTAGGATTGCTAAAAAATTAGTAAATTCTAAAAAGTTATAGCGCTAGAAGAGCTAATTGAAATGAGCTCTCAAACCACTAAAATCACATTAGTGCCTTCCACTAAATGTAATACAATAGATAAAAAGAATGATAAGTTAACTAAAACTCTTCAAAGATTTACTAAGGGTAGTAATGTACTTAATATAATTTTAGGAAATCAAAGATGTATCTCAGATAAATTTGAAATTGGATATGATCCAAATATATGTTGGAAATTGTTCCCTAGGGGCCAATCATTGTCTTATGAACATTGTTGATTTATGAATTTATTAATTGTGTTATCATATTATTTGCATGTTTACTGTGATGACCATCCTTGGATAACTCATGATCTTATCCTAAATGTCCCTGGTCGGTCATCTATACGGGAGTAGAGATGAAATAAGACTAGTATGACTTTGAAGATGTATAGAGATATAAATCAAAGTCATAGGCACATGTAAGAGTACAAGGTGTTGGACCGAATGAGAGAGCTGCATGGGTTAAGTCATAAGCTTCTCCCATATACAAACCATGTCACTATGCCCTTTGACCTGAGATCATTATGGCTTCCTACATGACAAACGCTCAGCTTTGACCTAGTCAAAAGTCACTTTTGACCGAGTGATCATAAAGACTATGTTCGGGC
Source organism: Leucaena leucocephala (assembly GCA_037074615.1). Classification (NCBI taxonomy): domain Eukaryota; kingdom Viridiplantae; phylum Streptophyta; class Magnoliopsida; order Fabales; family Fabaceae; genus Leucaena; species Leucaena leucocephala. Next base: position 8,116,420 of record CM073527.1, read on the forward strand.
TTAGTGGTTTTCTGTGCGGAGGAATGTGAATGGTCAAGATGGAATTTGTCCCTCATATTCGTAGAGAGATATTACTGGGCCCCTCGATGAGTGAGTCTGAGAAATGTATGGCCATATTGTAATGGAAAGGTAGTTCCATTTCTATAGTCAGACTACTCAGGGATCGAGAAAGTAACGGTCAGGAATAGGAGGATGACATTCTCCATGCCTCATCCATGACCAAAATATCGTGTGACAAAAGGGACATGATATGGTTGTATAAAAGGTTACATCGTTCATCGGTCCTCATATGATTTGGGTAGTTGTGATGTCTTGCTAGAGACCGCTTGTGACTTTTGAGTCAGTATAGTAAATTGCCCACTGCCAACTTTATATGGGCCTACAGGGTCGCACACAAAATAGCCTAACACGAGCTATGATATCCAGATTCATTGAATCTAAGACATGTCCAGATTCAATGAATGATCCAGGGTGGATGTATATATTTATTTATATTTATATTCATATATATATAAATTCGTATATATATATATTATATATAAGAGATATTTACAAGATTTAATTTATAAGGATAAATTAAATCTCTATCACGTTTGAATTTGAAATTCAAATTGATATGATATCTCATATAAGAGATATTTACAAGATTTAATTTATAAGGATAAAATTAAATCTCTATCACGTTTGAATTTGAAATTCAAATTGATATGATATCTCAAATTTGATTTATGAGAATAAATCAAATGTAATTCCGTCTTATCTTTATTTTAAATTAAATAAATGGGTAAATTAAATCTGTAGGACATATTTAATATAAACACTATTTATTTAATTAGTTTCTTATCAAATTATGCAATATATTATATTGTATTAATTTTAGAATTAATATAAGATTAATTTCAGAAATCCAAGTCTTTGGTAACATGCATAACATCCTATATATATGATATTTAGAAGCTACGGTTGGGACAGAAAAAAAGTGTGTGAATGGGAATCCGTAAAAAGGTTTGCAGATAAGAAACTGCCAAAATAGAGACGGAGAGGACGGATTCTTGAGTAAGCCCTGGAGGGACAGGAGGTGCTAGCACGTTGTTCATGTGGATACCAGTAGAGGAAGCCGGCCTGAGTCATTGACTTCTTACGATCGAAAAGAGATCATGATCCACGGAGAGTAGTTGTGGATGTCACAACTAGAAGCTGAGAAAGTCGTGATTGAATACTGAGGGTAATACTTCTTTCCACTTGACTTAAACATATACGGTAGATCCTGGCAGGGAATGGAAAAAATTTAAGTTAATTTCTGCTGCGTGTCTTCAAATTCCTTACAGTGGTATCAGAGCCATGCCGTTTTGTGTTTAAGTTAGGCTTGATTGTTGATTCATATGATATGTGTTAGTCGTAGTCGATCATATGATAACATGCGTTTTATGTGTGACATATAAGGAATCCGTTTTATGTATGACATATAAGGAATCTAAAAGGGAATTGAAATCGGTGGTGCATGCGTTTTGATTTGATCAATTAATATTGATAGGGTATAATAAAAATGAATTCAGATTTGTGATTATTTATGAAACAAAAAAAAAATATTCTCAAGCCGCTGCCCCAGACCCCACCCGCTAATCGGCTGGTGGGACCGCCGTGGCTACCTGTTCGTAGCGCAATATAACCGTAACATCTACTATTTTGTGAATATTTTAGTTTTGAAACATTAATTGCCCTTCAATTAAATTTGAATATTGATTCTTGAATGTTTGGGTATGGTGAACAATATGGCTCTAGATTACAAGTGTTGTAATTTTTAAATACGGCCTGCATGTCGTGCCTTCCTCTATATACTCTTAATGTACCTTCTCTTCTCATCTCACTCCTCTCGAATGTTAAAAGAGGTTTCTATATAGAATTTCCCTTTTCTTACTAGAGAGCTCCTCTCATTGGCTTGAGTAGACTTAGGATAGGTGGGCCATATTGTATCACGTTTAAATTATGCATCTTATGATTATATCAGCACATGCATATTACTTGTATGAGATACAAAATGAGAAACATGCATTCTTATAAACCAGATAGTTAAATTAAGCACTCTAAATGAAATCTTAAGTCATAATGCTGTCAATTTATGAACACTTGTCAAAACCTCGATCGCTGAATTGTGGACTCTGCCAAAGTGGGTGCATTTGAGTTATCTTAGGGAGATAACCAAGAGAAATGGTGCTACTCTCACATGTCTATTATTGTTTGACTTAATTGAGATTAACAAAATGGTTTTGGGTCTCAAGGCATTAGATGGGATTAAAAACATGCCAGAACATATGATGATAGAATCATATGAACATCTAAGAGTTACATTTGATGTAATTGGTAAAGGTGTTACCTACCTAAATAACTTAATTTAAGCATCCTGCCAAAGCGGACTTAAGTTTGAGCCAAATATGGATCTTAGCCCACTAACTATTGCATTGAGGGTTATTTATTTAGTGGGAGATTGCTAATTCAATTGCATATTTTAATTATTGAATCATGACGACTAGTAATACTCCTACATTATTGCTGCGATCTATCCTTGAGAAGTACAAATTCAATGGGACAAACTTTCTTGACTGGTTTAGGAACTTGAGAATTGTTCTCAAGCAGGAAAGAAAGGCACATGTCCTAAATCAACCCATTCCTGAGGAGCCAGTAGCCAATGCTCCTAGAGCTCAGAGAGATGCTTACACGAAGCAGAAGGAAGACTCTATCGATGTGGGATACTTGATGCTAGCCACCATGGTTCTGGAGCTCCAAAGAGATCTAGAACACATGGAGGCTTATGAGATGATTGTGCATCTCAAGGAAATATTCCAACAACAGGCAAGGCAAGAGAGGTATGAGACCACTAAGGCCTTACATTCCTGTAAGATGGCTGAAGGTGCATCAGTCAGTACTCATGTCTTAAAGATGAAAGGATACATTGATCACCTTGAGAGGCTTAGATTTCCCATGAGCCAAGAGTTAGCTACGGATTTGGTCTTGAACTCACTCCCGAAAAGTTATGACTAATTTGTCATGAACTACAACATGAACAACATGGAGAAATCTATTTTTGAACTGCATGGGATGCTTAAAACTGCTGAGCCGAGTCTTAAGAAGAAGCCCAGTACTATTTTAATGGTTCAAAAAGGAAAAGGTATGAAAAAGAAAGGCAAAGGCAAGGGGAAGGGTCATGGCTCATCAGGTAAGACCAAAGAGTCAGGCAAGCCCGAAACCAAGCTGTACCAAAGAAGGCAAAGCCTCCGAAGGAAGGAGTCTGCTTCTTCTGCAATGAATCTAGTCATTGGAAGAGGAATTGCAAACTCTACCTCGATAATCTGAAAAAGAACAAGATGGATAGCGGGGCTATCGCTTCAGGTATTTATGTTATAGACATTAATCTTTCTACTTCCACCACATGAGTATTAGATACTGCATGTGGTTCTCATATTTGTACAAATGTGCAGGGACTAAAGGATAGTAGGAAGCTGAAAAAGGGCGAAGTTGACCTACGAGTTAGAAACAGAGCAAGGGTTGTTGCGTTAGCTGTAGGCACTTATGAATTAGTTCTGCCCACTGGGCTTTTGTTAGTTTTGAACAATTGCTATTATGTTCTTGCTTTAAGCAGTAACATAGTTTCACTTTCTTATTTGGATAAGGAAGGTTTCACTTCCATTGCTGGGAATAGTAGATGTTCTATTTATCTTAATGATGTTTTCTATGCTCATGGTGATTTGCATGTTGATCATTACATATTAAATTTGGAATAACCCAATCATGGAAATATCTATAACATAACCGCCAAAAGGGTCAAACCAAATGATTTGAATCCGATATACCTCTAGCACTGTCGTCTGGGCACATAAATGAGAAACACATTTCCAAACTCCATCAAGATGGATTTCTCAACTCATTTGATTTTGAATCAAATGACACTTGCGAGTCTTGCTTGTTAGGAAAGCTGACAAAGTCACCTTTCAATGGGCACAGTGAGAGGGCCACTAATTTATTAGGTCTCGTACATATAGATGTGTGTGGACCGATGAACACAAATGCCAGAGGAGGTTATTCGTACTTCATAACATTCATAGATGATTTTAGCAGATATGGTTACATCTATCTGATAAAGCATAAATCTGAATATTTTGAAATGTTCAAAATATTTCAAAATGAAGTACAAAACTAGCTTGGCAAAACAATTAAAGCCCTTCGATCTGATCGGGGTGGTGAATATTTGAGCCAACAGTTCATTGATCATCTTAGGAGTTGTGGGATAGTCTCACAATTGACTCCTCCAGGGACACCACAATGGAATGGCATTTCTGAATGGAGGAATTGAACACTATTAGATATGGTTCGATCTATGATGAGTCAAACAGATCTTCCACCCTCCTTTTAGGGCCATGCCCTAGAGACAGTTGCGTTCACACTCAATCGTGTTCCATATAAGGCAATTAAAAAGACTCCGTATGAGATATGGACTGGGAGGACACCTAGTTTGTCTTTCCTTAAGATTTGGGGATGCGAGGTCTATGTCAAGCAATAAGCCTCAGACAAATTAGTGCCAAAATCCTCAAAGTACCTTTTTATGGGATATCCTAAGGAAACCAAGGGATACTATGTCTACAACCCTGCTGATAACAAAGTGTTTGTTGTCAGAAATGGTATCTTTCTCGAACGAGAATTTATCTCTAAAAGAACCAGTGGGAGAAAGGTACACCTCGAAGAAGTTCGAGAGCCACAAGACACCACAAAACTGTAGATGGAAAATAAAGAAGACTCACAACAAGTTGTTGAGACTCCTCAAGTCATGCAAGGTCCATGGAAATCTAATAGGACACGACTTCAGCCTTAGAGATATGGATTGCTGATTTCTGACAGTCATGATATGTTGCTCATTGAGCATAATGAGCCGACTACCTATCGAGAAGCTATAGTGGGACCAAACTCTGAAAAATGGCTTAATGCCATGAAGTCTGAGATACAATCCATGTACGACAATCAGGTTTGGACCTTAGTTGACCCACCTGAAGGTGTAAAAACTGTCGGGTGTAAGTGGGTTTTTAAGGAGAAAACTGATATGGATGGCAATATAAATGTCTTCAAGGCACGACTGGTTGCAAAAGGATTTACTCAAACTCATGGTGTGGACTATGATGTCCCCAGTTGTAATGGCCAAATCAATCAGAATCCTCTTTGCCATAGCAGCATATTATGACTATGAAATATGGCAGATGGACGTCAAGACAGCCTTCCTTAATGGAAAGCTCCTTGAGGATGTGTACATGACACAACCTGAAGGGTTTGTGCGTTCCGAAGACTCTGGTAAAGTGTGCAAGCTTCAAAGGTCCATTTATGGACTGAAGCAAGCCTCTCGGAGTTGGAATCATCATTTTGATGAAGTAGTCAAAGAGTTTGGATTTCTTCAAAATATTGATGAACCTTGTGTGTACAAGAAGGTTAGTGGGAGCACAATTATGTTTTTGGTACTCTATGTCGATGACATCCTACTTATTGGAAATGACATTCCTACCTTGCATATTGTCATGTCTTGGTTAGGAAAGTCTTTCTCGATGAAAGACTTGGGTGAAGCCACCTACATCCTAGGAATCAGGATCTATAGAGATAGATCTAAAAGACTTCTAGGACTAGTCAGAGTACATACATAGACAAAATACTGCATAGTTTCAGTATGCACGAATCAAAGAAGGGTTTCATACCCATGTCTCATGGTATTCACCTCAGCAAAGATCTGTGTCCTAGTACATCTGATCAGCAAGGTCGCATGAGTAAAGTTCCATATGCCTCGGCCATAGGATCTATCATATATGCCATGTTATGTACTCAACCGGATGTCTCGTTTGCCTTAAGTATGACTAGCAGATATAAATAGGACCCAGGTGAGGGCTATTGGACTGCTGTCAAGAATATCCTTCAGTACTTAAGAAGGACTAAGGACTTATTTTTTGTCTATGGTGGATTAGATGAAGAACTCTATGTAACTGGTTATACATATGAGAATTTCCAAACTGACCAGGATGACCAAAAATCACAGTTTAGATATATATTCCTCCTCAATAATAGAGCAGTAAGCTGGAAGAGCTCTAAGCAGGGCACTATAGCAAATTCTACAATAGAAGCTGAGTATATAGCAGCATCTAATATAGCTAAGCTGTTTGGATCATGAAGTTCATCACGTAACTAGGGGTGATACCTACCATCTCAGATCCAATAACTTTGCTCTGTGACAATAGTGGTGCCATTGCACAGGCCAAAGAGCCTAGGTCACATCAAAGGACCAAGCATATACTCAGGCGATTTCATCTCATCAGAGAAATCAATGATAGAGGTGATATAAAAATATGCAAAGTAGCAGGAGAAGATAATGTTGCTGATCCTCTAACAAAGCCGCTTGTGCAGGCAAAGCATGAGCGTCATGTTAGGTCAATAGGAATTAGTCAAATTAATGATTGTACCTAGTGCAAGTGGGAGGTTGTTGGAAATTGTGCCCTAGGGGCCAATCATTGTCTTATGAACATTGTTGATTTATGAATTTATTAATTGTGTTATCATATTATTTGCATGTTTACTATGATGACCATATTTGGATAACTCATGATCTTATGCTAAATGTCCCTGGTCGGTCATCTATGCGGGAGCAGAGATAAAATAAGACCAGTATGACTTTGAGGATATATAGAGATATAAATCAAAGTCATAGGCACATATAAGAGTACAAGGTGTTGGACTGACTCGCTTTGAGAGAGCTGCATGGGTTAAGTCCTAAGCTTCTCTCATATACAAACCATGTCACTATGCCCTTTGACCTGAGATCATCATGGATTCCTACATGATAAACGCTCAGCTTTGACCTAGTCAAAAGTCACTTTTGACCGAGTGATCATAAAGACTATGTTTGGGCTTAATGGTTTTTCGTGCGGAGGAATGTAAATGGTCAAGATGGAATTTGTCCCTCACATTCGTAGAGAGATATTACCGGGTCCCTCGATGAGTGAGTCTGAGAAATGTATGGCCATACTATAATTCGTGGTTGGAACGTTGTTCGTGTGGATACCAGTAGAGGAAGCCAACCTGAGTCGTCGACTTCTTGTGATCGAAAAGAGATCACGAGCTGCGGAGAGAAGTTGTGGATATCGCAATCAGAAGCTAAGAAAGTCGCGACTAAATATTGAGGGTAATACTTCTTTCCACTTAACTTAAACACATATGGTATATCCTGGCAGGGAATGGAAAAATTTTTAAGTTAATTTCTGCTGTGTGTCTTCCAATTCCTTACAATATAGACAATAGGAAAGGTAAAAAGAAAAATAAAGGAAAGCCATATTTAAAATATTTTAGAACTTCTATTCATAATTCTAATCCTTTTACTAGATATACTTCTTGTAGCCGTAAGGGCCACACTACTACTTCTTGCTACCACAAGGCCATACTACTACTTCTTACTGTGACAAGAAAAAAGGGTATCTAGGCACACTAAGATAGGTACCAAATGGTACTTATGAAGTGGAGGTATGATAGACTAACCAATTATGACCCAAAAAGATATGGGTACCTAAAGTCAGATAATGTCTTATGCATGTATGTCTCAAGGCATCCAAGATAACAAAATGGTATATTGATAGTGGATGCTCAAGAAACATGACTGAGGATGTTGGAAAATTCTTATAGCTCACACCAAAAAAGGGGGAAAAGTCAGTTTTGGAGGAAATCAATCTAGAGAAATTGCTGAGATTGGAGGGATTAGTAGAACTAATGGCATAAGAATAGAAGATGTCTACCTTGTAGATGGACTTAGCCATAATCTACTTAGTGTTAGTTAAAGTGCAGATAAAGACAATTGGATAATTTTGACTCAGAATAATGCCTATTTATCAACAAGAAAGATCTGACACTAAACAAAGTTGAGTTAAAAGCAAAACCTAGAGCAGTAAAGGATAGTAACTGCTAAACTATTTCATTCAATTCAAATCCTTCTGAAAATTGTTTTATGGGAAAAACTTATTAAAGTTGGCTATGACATAAAAGATTAGCTCAGTAAATATAAGCCAAGTTTCAAAACTAATTAGAAAAAAATTAGTTATCAGATTACCCAAAATGAATTTTGAAAATAATATTATTTGTGATGCTTACCAATGAGGAAAGTAAACAAGTTCATCCTTTAAATCAAAGAAGGTAGTCTCGACTGAAATACCTCTTCAAATGCTTCATATGGATTTGATTGGTCCTACAATAGTAAAAAGTTTTGGAGGAAACTTGTATACTCTTATGATAGTTGATGACTATTCTAGATTTACATGGACTTTGTTTCTTCCATAAAAAATGAAACATATGATGCATTTGTTATTTTTGCCAAGAAAGTTCAAAATAAGAAAGGTATTTTCATTGTGTCTATTAGGACTGATATGGAGTAGAATTTGAGAATCATGAAGTTACAACATTTTGTGAAGAAAATAGAATTAATCATAACTTCTCAATTACTCGAACGCCATAACAGAATGGATTAGTGGAACACAAAAATAGACTCCTTACTGACATGGCACGAGCAATGCTAAATGAGAAAGGTGTATCTCAAGTATTCTAGGATGAGGCCATAAGTAGTACATGCTACATCACTAACTGAGCATATGTTAGAAGCATACTTAATAAGACACCATACAAGCTATACAAGGGGAGAAAACCAAACATTGCTTATCTAAGGATTTTTGGTAGCAAGTATTTCATCCACAATAACAATAAAGATAACCTCAGTAAATTCGATCTGATGAGGATATATTTCTAGGTTATTATAATTATAGTAAGGCATATAGAGTGTTTAATAAAAGTAATTTTACAATTGAAGAATCTATTCATGTTATTTTTGCTAAAATTGATTTTTTTTTCAAAACCTTCTTATAATGATGATGCTGACATTATTCAAAAGTTTGATACATTGAATCTTACAAAAATTTAGCATCATCAAATTGTAAAAAGAATTATGGAAATGATTCCTATGATGATGATCAACCTAAAGCCTAGCATCATATAAAGGATCATTGAAACATCCTTACTTTAGTACGTATTATGGACCATTCAGTAGCATTTACAACCACTTACAATACCTTGGAAGTCTATTAGCTAAATCTAGAATTTTACTCTTCTCCAGTTACTATTCATATGGTATTCTAGATTCAGCGATGAACTTTGAAAAATCATAATTAATTCTAGAAAGCTACATGAAGATAACATCTTTAACTTTAAGGAAAAAATAATTTCCTGACCAAATACTTAGCCAATTAATACAGTTTAATCATCAAATATTACTGTTCATTTGGTCAAAAATTCTAAAAATAGATTCTGGTCCATTACTTTGGAAAATTCATTCTTTTGGTACATACATCGAAATAAGGTGTTCTTGGTGTCAAAACGAAGCTTGACATGTTAACTAAATGTTTGTAAAATTTTATACATTTATCTCATCATTTACTATTTTTCATTACATCATGACCATCACTACTTATATTGGTCATATAGGAACATTTCATATAACAATTCTTCACATAACATTTATACTATCCAATCCCTAACTTCTCTTCATGCTTCTTCATCCTCTTTCATCATTCATGAACCTATTGGGATTGGGATTACATGGATGGGGTGAGATTTCTGGGGAAATCTCAGTAGCAAACGGTATTAAACAATGCATGCATTAATTTAAATACTTGTGCTTGCTTGTGAAAGTGTTAACATTGTGTAATGTGTATGCTTCCAGGTAACATATGAAATACAATTGGCCAAAGTAATCATAGAAACAAAGCTTCAATCATAAGCACATATGTAAGATAATTCAACTAAGCCATAGCACAACCAAGCATAACATTCAATACATACAAGTTTAGGATAAGTTTACTACCTCACTTGCTTGATTTCTTTCACTTTAACCTTGTCTCTTTCTTCTTACTTCTCTTTGATGTGTGGCTGACTCCTTGGAGTCCACAATCAAATCCTAACATCACATAATCATTCATCCATTACAATCTGAGCTCATTTAACTAAATTAACTTTCCTTAATCTTAACTAAGTTTCAATTGATGTCTAGACTTTACTCTACACAATTTCATCTTTTGAATCCATTTATAAGCTTAGAATTATGAAATTCTAACTCATATGCACTATTCTGGATAGATTTAGACAACAAGCATAATTCTTCCAAAAATTCTCATTTTGATTCCAATGCTTCTCATACTTGTTTCTCTTCTTTGTCCCACACAACTTTTCATTTTAAAACCACTGAAAACATCAAAATCATGAAATTCCAATCACTATTTATATGAGTGAATAATAATAGAGAAGAACTTTAAAAACTACAACTTGGAATTCTAATGCTTCCAAGGTTCAAAACCTATCCAATCCTAAACAACATCATCAGATGAATTCAATGGAAGCATTAGATCATTAAAATTTTATCTCCTTCTATCATGAATAGTGCAGACTGAAATGGTTCAACTATAGCAAAGTCAAGAATATCAACTTGATTCAACAACCAAGCACCTACCTAGCTTGTTTAAGCTTCAATCATATATCTCTAACTTTAATTTCTTCTTTCTCCTTCACATAAGGTTTTGGACAGCATATACACCTTAGAGAAAACTCAACTTGCTTCCATGAAAACCCTAAGTTTAAGCCCCCAAATCAAAGGAAAACAAGATAGGATAGATCACTTACCTTAATCTCTAGCTAGTTTGAACTTTAGTACCTTGAATCTTCTTTTTCTTGGCTTGACTCTACATTTGAGCAAAATCTCCCCAAGGGTTCCAAGGGCCACAGGTTTTTGCAGAAAAATGAGGGTATTTATAGAAAAAATCTATGGAAAATTAATGGCCAATATCACTTTATGCATTATTTGATCTAATGGCTTATATTTGATCTTGGATTAGCTATCCCTAGAAGCCAATGAGATGACATCATCCATGAAATCATCAAAGCACATCTCAAAGCCCATGTGATGAAATTACCAAGGGAGAAAGCATCTAAAAAAATTATAGTCTAATCCGGTACCGATTCAGTCTGATTTTCCAAAAAACTAGACTATTTTCTAAATCTAATTTTTTTAAGATTCCATAATATACTTTCTGACCTTAAATCTAGTATCTGGATTCTTCTTATCATTGACATTCTTATATTCGGTCTAAACTTAATTATAGATCCCTTGACAAATTACCAAAATACCATTGGTTCTTCTTTATTTACTTTAATACCTTAAAGGCATTATTGTCTTTTCACACATCATCAGAGTATTCTCTGACCTTTATCAACTATTCTGGGAACTCTCCTTGACTATCTAACCTTAGTCAAATGACCATAATACTCTTCATCTAACTTTGACTCAATGACACAACACAGTGGCATACTTAGTGGCATTTTCATAATTTATATTTTTTTGAGTCTTTATTAGCCCTGGCCCACATACTTATCTAAAAATAGTACTGGACCTATAAGATGCCATTTTTGGCCCTCTACATGGTCCACTACCTTCATGGGTTAAACTCCTAAGAAATTCCCCTGAAACATATTTATCGAATATTTTAATCTACTATAAATTCCATAATGAATTCTACAGAACTCCTTTTTTAGCTCTGTCAGTTTCATAAATTCTTATAGTAATTATAGAAATTTATTACCAAATTTCATCTAATTGTGAGGTCCATAGAATACTATATTAATTTTTTTCTTCAAAAATTAATATAAACAGTAAACTTCAACGAATAAACTGTATTAATGGGCTAATCATTTGTTCTGGAAATTACTTTTTCCTTAAAGTTTAAGATGTTATCTTCACGTATCTTTTAGAACCACTTCATTTCGATTTTTCTAGAATTAATTATGATTTTTTGAAGTTTGTTGCGTAATCTAGAATACCATATAAATAGTAACCCGAGAAAGAGTAAAATCCCAGATTGTGTAATTTGATTTCCAAGGTCTTGTAAGTGGTTCTAAATGCTACTGAATAGTCCCTAAGATGTATAAAAGTAAGGATGTTACAGTCATCATTAGGAATAAAGCTAGATTAGTTGCAGAGGGCTATAATCAAGAAGAATGTATTGATTATGATAAAATGTATGCTCTAGTACAGAGATTGGAAGCAATACGAGTTCTCTTACCCTTTACATGTATTAAAGATTTTAAACTTTATCAAATGGATGTGAAAAGTGCTTTTATTAATAGTTTTATTATGGAAAAGTGTATATTGAATAGCCACCTGGTTTTGAAAGTTTTAAGCAACCATATTATGTTTACAGACTCAAAAAAGCTCTATATGGTTTAAAACAAGCTCTAAGAGATTGTTATGAATGATTCAGTAATTTTATGTTAAATAAGAATTTTTTATTCATCTCGTAGACAAAGTATTTCAAAGAGTTACTAAAGAAATTTGAGATGGAAAATGCCAAGTGCATGTCAACTCCAATGAGCTTAACCATACAGTTGGATGCAGATGAAAAGGGGCTGCATTTTGATATCAAAAAATATAGAGGAATGATTGGATTACTTCTCTATTTGATAGCAGGTAGACCTAACATACAATATAGTGTGGGCATGTGTGCAAGGTACTAAGTTACTCCAAAAGAATCTTCATATACCTTTATGGAACTATCAATCTTGGAATATGGTATCCTAGTGGCTTACGCAGACTCAAATCATGCTGGATGCAAAATTGATAAAAAAAAACACCAGTAGACAATGTCAATTTCTTGGTGATTGCCTTGTTTCTTTGTTCAACAAGATACAATAAATGGTGGTAATCTCATACACTTAAGCTAATTAGGTAGTTGTATGAAGTTGTTATGCACAAGTATTAGGGCTAAACCAATAGCTACAAGATCTGGGAACACATCTGAAGGAGATACCAATTCTCTGTGATAACACAAGTACCATCAATCTATCAAAGAATGGCATAAGACATCATTTTCTAAGAGACCATGTGCAAAAGAAAAATGTCAGTATGGAGTTTATTCCAACACATCTACATCTTGATGATATAATTCACGTACATTAGAAGAGAATTGGAAATAGTGAATCCCAATGAATTGTAAAGTTTTCTTTAATTCCAAATCTCTTTATTTTCCTTTCTAGTTAATTTGCTTGAAGTTAAAACTAACTTAAGCATCAAATAAATTTCTAATACCAAAATGTAACATCCTCATTTTTATATGTCTTAGGGACCAAATGGTAGCATTTGGAATCACTTTTAAGGCTATTGAAGTCAAATTACTCAATCTGGAATTTTACTCTCTCGGGTACTGTTCATCGTGTAAATTCTATATGAGTGACCTGACTTCGAAAAATCATAACTAATTCTAGAAAAATTAAAATAAAGTGGTTCAAATTGCTACACAAAGATAACATAATTATCCTTCTGGGAAAAATAACTTGTTGACCACACCTTGACTAGGTTAACGTCATAAAACCTCTGAAGTTTACTGTTTATCCAGCGTTTTTCCCTAATTCCAGCATTTTAGTCCCAACATTTGCACTATCCATTCCCCAGCTTCTCTTCATGCCTCTTCAATCCTCTTATAACATACCTGTGGGATTGGGATTTCATGGAAGGGGGTGAGATTTCTGGGGAAATCTCAGTTGCAAATGGAAACTATACAATATATGCAACTATATGCTTGATGTTACTATATGTGTACTTAATGATCATGCTTGCATCATGATAACATACATGCTTCCATGTTACTTAAATATAACATATGGCCATAGTATAAAAAGAAACAGAGCATTACTTAATCATACATGCCTCACATCATCAAGGTAAGAAAATAGCACATAAAACATCCAAGCAGTATAAGCATACAATAGGTAAGTTTACTACCTGGCGTGAAGCCTTTCCTTCCAGCTCTTAGCCTTGCCTCTAAGGTCCTTTATTCTCATAAGTCAGAACCTATACATAGCATAATAATACCTTTATTATTATCTAGTATAGCTCTACTTACCTCATGCTTCACTAGGGGTAATATCCTTACTCTGGCATTCCCCTAACTTTCTTTCTCTCTTTAACTACCTTTATTAATAGAGATATTTCTCTATTCTAACTATTAAGAGCAATCATCTACTTTATTAGAGCAGGGAATAGATAACTTACTTACCTTATTCCTAAGCTTTGCCCAGTCCCTCAGCTCCTTAGATTACTCCTGGCTCCACTAGAACTCCTCCTTTCTTTCTCTTTGTCTCATTTTCTCTCTTCTTTCTCTTCTTTATGCCTTGCTTGGCCGTGGCTTTCCTTTAGGGAGGGGTGACCTATTTATAAGTGAGTGGAGGTAGAATGAATGGCTCATATCTAATCGTGATGAATGCCCAGATTGCTTAGCTTCCTTAAGAAGCTTCGCTTGCATCATCACGATGACATCACCCTCCTTAATGACTGACCAATATGACACCATCCAAGGACATCTCAAGGTGCAATGGTGGGGCCCTTTGGACACCTCACCAACTGACTCAGCCTCTCCAGAGAATTCCAGAGCCTTTTCCTGGAATGAACGGCCAAGATTATGCCACATGTCCTTTTTACTTTTTCCCCTTTTTCTAATCTCATGACATGTGTCCTGAACTTTTCTTCTTTTCTTGTAATAAGTCCATGTGGCACCTTGTGGGTCCCTTGAGGACACCTTTCATGCCACCTCATGGTCTAAAGTCATATCTGATCACTTTTTCCAGTTCTATCCTTAACCGGGTAACCTTACTTTATGGAGAAGCACTAAAATATTATTTTAATGCCTCTTAAACTCCATAATCCTTGGGCCTACGTTTTTGAGCTCTTGGATTGCTATCTTGGGTTTCTAACCAAGCCTAAGCACTATGGTGGCTCAGTTCCCAAGCCCAAGTCCAAGCCCAAGCCTAGAGGGACTTTCACTATTTTCTCTGAATTTTCACTTTCTTGCAGTGTAGTCCCTAAACATTATTTGTATGCGTCTGGGACTCTTGCATAATAGGGTCTAGTAGCCTACCTTTTTTAGGCTACATACTAGACTTCCAGGCCTAAAAATTGGGATATGACAAGAAAGCTAATAATTATCGATAAAATCTTTGATAAGAAGGATTATCAAAGAAAAATTCAAAGAAAGAGGAAGTTGTTTTGAAGAGAAAGGTAAAATTTATCGAATTTCTTATCAATAAAACAGTTTATCGATAAATACTTCGATAAATAAAAGGTATGCTTATACTTGAATGCATTAAATTTTATTGATAAACTACTAGATAAAGAATTTATCGAACAATTATTCAAAAAATGATTGATTTTAGTACAATTATCATATAAAATTTATAGAACATATGTCAATAAAAGGATTTATCAAAATATTCTTCAAAAAGAATGAATTACTTTTAATGTTGTGCTATTTTTTTTAATAGAATTTATCAAACACCTTATCGATAAAGGGTTTTATTGATAAGCTAATCGATAAATTGACTTATTTTAAAAGATTATCTTATAGACCAATTCTTCAAAGAAAGGATTTATAAAATTGTTATTCCATTAATTTTTTCTTTAAAGTGTTGAAATTTATCAAACAGACTATAGATAAGGAAATTTATCAAAGAACTATTTGACAAATGTGGTATGTTTTGCAAAATAAAAGTGATATTTAATTGAATAAGACTTTTGATAAGTAAAGTTTTTCCAAGTCTTTTTGATAAATTCTTTGCAAGCTTTTGAAACTATATATTATTTATCGAACAACTTATCGATATCAAAGTACTAGTCGATAAATAACTTTCTGTTATTTGAATATTATCGATAAGCACTTGGATTATAGTTCTTTTTGAAAAGTTTATCGATAAGATTGTAAGTCATTTAAGAAAAATATGACCATTACTATTTAGTTTATCGAATATTTTCTCGAACAACTTAACCCAGAAAATTCATAACCGTTCTTTTAACCTCTCCTTCACAATGAAATCCTCTTATAATCGTTCTCCAATGTTCCAAAACTACTTTCACTACAAAACCAGGATTTGTTTCCTTCTCCCAACCATATCCTAAAATTCCTATCTATTCATCCATTCATCTTAATAAATACTAAACTATGGAAGGGATTAAGGTAGCAAAGGTTGGAAAAATGAAGGGAAAATAACAAGTGACTTTATCAAAGCCCAAACAGAAATCAAAAGGGACAACTTCACTTTCTACATAAATGAATCAAGAAAAGATACAGGAAACTATCAAACAAAGTGACAAACAAGCTTCAAAAAGGAAAAGACATCAATTGGCCAATGTCTGTGAAGAATCTTAACACATGCACACTGATGAGAATCTTTAGCAACTTGTCAATAATATCACAAAATATGCAAGCATTTCTTCAGGAAAGAAGGGAAAGAAAAAAATGTGTATTCGCAAGGTATATTAGGGTCTCTATCTCTATCTCACTCTAAACCGTCTTCTTCCTCTAATCCTCCTCAAACCAGTCTTTTCCCTTTCAACCTGCTAATTTAGTTGTACTTTCTAGTGACATAAATAAGGGAGTACACAAGGGAAGGTTAAAAGTGATAAACTCTTATTTGCATTGATTTAGTGTGTTTAAAGAGAGTTTTATTAATAATTTTTTGTCATATTTATCAATCCGTTGAGCAAGTAATAAATAAAATAAAATTGGAACAAGTGGAAATTAATTGGTATAATTCTAGTGATTAATTAGATAAATAATCTATTTCTTTTAAATTTCCATTATAGGCCCATGCAGTAACCAACTAACAAATTAGGTGGGGATTAGAGAGAATGAACTAAATTGACAGCTGGACAAAAGGAGATTTAAACATGTGCTGGATGTGAAAAGTTAACAGATTAGGCATGTTCTAGACTGAACAATTGGGCTAACAGATTGCAAACTAGGAGCTAACCGAAATCACATGGGAGAAAACAGGAGGAGAAGATGCACGTGCTGAGGGGAAACTGATCCATTCATGTGCCCATTCCACATTCACACAATATGCCACCTCTCTCATATATTTCACACAGCATATATACTTCACGCCTTCTAAACTCACTTATCCCATTCACATATAGATATGACTCTATCTCACTCTCATGCTCTCATCCACTCCATCCAAATCTAACACCATTATAGTCTCTCTCTTTCATATACAACTTTCCTCTATTCTAAGCAATAGAAATAAAGAAAAGTTCTGCTTCTATCTTTATCTTCTCTTTCTACATTCACCATGACTGCTACTGGACTTTTTGCTACTGTTAAAGTTCTGATAGTACTGAAAGGCTAGAGTTGCGATGCTCTTTGGGAGATGATGTTGAACCAAAATCCTTGATCTAAAATAGGGAGTTTCAATTATATCTTTAATTCATATTTAATTGTATCGAATTGATGTAGTTACTTTTAGTTTTATTGATTCAATTAGAGTTAGTAGATGACAAATAATTAGGGAACCGAATTAGATTTTCTATTTCTATATAATTGAGCTTTAATTGATCTTCATCCTTGAACTTGTTGGACATGTCTGTAGTTACTTAGAGCAATTCTATAACAAAGTATATTTGTATCTATTTAATTCATCTTCTTCTACCTCTTGAGTTGAATTATTCATATTTCTCTATTCAATTCTACAAGTTGTAGCTTTGATTAAGATTTAGCTAGCGAGTTGTTAACTAACACATTCTAATTCAACTAATTAACTCCTCATCTCTGTGGATAATGAACCTAAGGTAATGCCAAGGGAACACATTTGTTATTGATACATTTTATCATCATAAACACCTAAATTCATAAACAGTAGCATAGGATTTACATTCAAAAGTTATTCAACATCTCATCTCATAATTCATCTGATTAAATTGTTAATTTGTGGCTCACTAAATTAGTTAGGAACTTTAGTATCCATTTAAGCTCCTTGTGAATTGACCTAGGTTAGCTTAACTTTATTATTGGTTAGCTTAGTTTCTTTTGGTAATTAAAATAACGGTTATCAAAATAGCGCCATTGCCAGGGAGCCTTACTTGTTAAGGTTTCCTAAGCAATCTGATGGTCCTTAACAACATACAAATAATATAGGTGTTTAAGTTTTTCTGTGAGTTTAGTATTTTATCTTTCTGAGTCACTACCAATTGACTGCTTAGTTGTGACTATAGTGTAAAAATTGATTTTTGATAGTCTTTATGAATGTTAGTCATGACCAGAGTACTTTTTGGTCACAACCAAAATCTTTGTCCAACAAATTTTCTTCTCTATGATTTCCAGTCGAAATCAAATTGACATATAGTCACGACCAAAAATCATTGTTTAATTCATATTTACTCCATGTGATTTTTGGTCATGACTAGAGTGACATTTGGTCACAACCAAAAACTTTTAATTTCAAGCATCTACTCTCTATGACTAACAGTCACAACTTGAAGTTCATTTTTATCACGATATCTACTATCTGTGATTTTTATTCTTGAACTGAAGACATTTTTGTCATGACCTGACATTTTTGTACTGTGATTGCCTGATATCAATTTTTGAAATTGATGTATCTGTGATATACTTGATATCTTGCATAATTGTTAAGTGTAATTTCATGATAAGAAGCTCTGAGTTCTTTCCTTTGGATAAAGAAAGTAGTAGAACACCTAGGCAAATTAAGAAAACTAAAATCTTAAATCAGGTTAGTGTTGCATTTGTTGTTGAGCTTAGTTTTTTTAGTGAATCTATTGCAGCTGAGACTGAATTTGCATTTGGTGATATCTTAGATAATCATTTTCTCATGGAGCATGTTAATGAGGGTGAAGCTCATACTTATAATCAGAATAATCAAAATCAGTTAAAGAGAATAAAATGAATAATAGAATAGCACGTATGAGCATAAGAGAACTCACTTCTTCTAATGTAAACTTTGATCCTTTTCGTACTTATCCTGCTTTAGATGTTAATTTTGACCTGAAAGGTCTTTTGTTAAGTAACTTATCAAAATTTTATGGATTAGAAGGTGAGGATCCTTTCAAGCATTTAAAGACTATGCAGTGGGTTTGCTCACCCATGAAACCTATAGGTGCTGACATGGATGCTATGCAGAGACAAGTATTCCATTTTACACTTGAAGGAAAGGCAAAAAAAAAATGGTTTTATATGCTGCCACATCATGCACCTCAAGCCTTAGACTCCTAGAATAACTTAAGAAATGATGTCTTAGAGAGATACTTCCCTACTTTCAAGACTGCTACATTGAGAAAGGAAATATTTGCTGTAAAATAGTATGCTTAATAGTCTTTTTATAAGTTTTGGAAAATATTTCAAGAGTTGCTAGCTAGATGTCCATACCACTAGATTCTAAGTGAGCATTTGGTGTAGTATTTTCATTCAGGATTACGCATTGCATGTAGAAATAATTTGGATGCAGCTGCTGGTAGCTCCATTGATGATTTAACTCCTGATGAAGCATAGAACTAGATTGAGAAGATAGCAAATAATGACCAGCAGATTGGGGCTATGATGTTAGGCAAGTTCATGAGGTTTCTGCAGGGTTTTCTCAAGATTATAATAGCTTATCTTCTCAAGTTGCTGCTATGAATGCTCAGATAATCAATTTAGCTACTCAATTGAGCAATTCACATGTTCAAAGCTTATACTCTCGAGCTCTAGTTGCTCCTAGTTATCAGCTTTATTCTTCTCCTATGCATACTAGTGTCAATTATCTTACACACTATGGAGATATATCAGCCATCTATCAAGGCAAATAAAACTAGTATCCATAAAGGAATCTATACTCCAACACATATAATGAAGGATGGAGAGATCATCCCAATTTAGATGGAGGGATGAAGGTAGAGATAGGAATTTTGGACCAAACAAATTAAACGATGACAAACAAGTGGTTGAATTCTCTAGAGCTATGCAAGTACTTGTTATTGCAAAGGATGATGGTATACCTGAGATAATCAAGAGCATTAATATGATGAACTCAAATAAAAACTCCATAAACACAAACTTCAGCTCTAACTTCAAGGACTTGATATCTACAGTGGAAAGCAACCTAGCAACAGAAAATTCTAAGTTTGCTGCCTTGGAGAATAAAATAGAACAATGGGAAACAAAAGTTACAAATATGAATGGCTATGTATCACAGCTAGCTAATTCAATAAGTGATGTTCAGGCAAAAATTGGTGGAAATCTACCTTCAAATATAGTTGTTAACCCCAAACTATAAATGCTATAAGTTTGAAAAGTAGAAAGTAAGTTAGGGAGAAAGTTATAAATGCTAAAAATGAAGAGGAATGTGAGGTAGGCATTGATTATAGTAGTCATATGATGAATAACATTGAGAAGTCTGAAAGCAAGAAGGAAGCATAACTCCTTAGGACAAAAAAGGTTACATTTGATCTTACAAAAAGTCAAATCGATTATACACAATATTCTTAAGGTTGTGGACAACCAAATAGCAAGAAAACTAAGCTAGTTGATACTTGAGGATATAGCTTCTGAGTTAAGAAATCCTAGAGTGGACACAACTGAAGAGACACATTCAACAGTGAATTCAGAACTCAAGTACAAAGAAATAAATTTTGGTTTAGCTGAGAAAGAAGTAAATATGAAGGATTTACCTGTCCTAAGGGAATTCATGAGTAGTAAAGAGAAAGCCTTAGAGGAGAAAAACAAGGAAGTAATTGATTTTTTGAGCAAGATTGAGGTAAATGTGCCTATGCTGGAAGGGTTCAAAGAGTGCTAAAATCTGCAAAGTGTTTGAAGGACAATTGCACACACAAGAAAAGATACAAACCTATGAACTAATGCAAGTGGGACCAAAAGCTTCTGCACTTTTCAAATCTCAACTTCCAGTGAAGTGTCAAGATCCAGGTGCATTTTATATTCCTTGTACAATTGGCAAGATAACTATTCCTAGAGCATTATTAGATTTAGGTGATGCTATTAATATGATACCAAGTTCAGTTTATCATGCTCTAGGAGTGAATTTGATTAAACCAACTAGTGTGTTAGCTCTGTTGGATGACAAGAGTAGGAAAATATTTTATTTCAAGTTAAGGACCTTATTTTTCCTATTGACTTTTATGTTTTGGATATGTTAAATGAGTCTCTTGATGATAGTACTCTTATTCTAGGAATATCATTCTTGAGGACAACTAACACTATGATTTGCATGAAAGATGGAATTATTAAAATGGAATTTGGTGTGCACATAATTCAGTTTAACATGTATAGACACCCACATCAGGATTATTCTCTCCTAGGACTTAACATGATTGATGCGTTACTTGAAACTGAGTGTGATGATATTAGTGAGATTGATAATGATGATGAAGTTGAAGAACCTTCAATTTCTTACTCCTCCACTGATTTCTCTTCTTTTTCTTCATCCAATGGTGATGTGTTATACATTAATTTTAAAGTTGATGGTTGGGTTCCCACTATGGGTGATTTTCCTTCATCTTCATCTACTATTTCTTCCATTAGAACTAATCACACTATTTTAAGTGATGTATAATATTCAGAATGGTCTATAGCAGATTTAACAAAATTACATGACAAGGATATTATAGCAAACATTGAGGGACAAGAAGCTAGAATTTTTAAGATAGGAAGTTCTAAATTAAATAGTTATAATATCATATATTCTAACCCTGTCTTCAACTTGGAATTTTTAAACATCTCAGGGCTGCAAAAATTAAAGGATATTATCCAAAATCAATAAAATTGCATTGCTAGAATTTCAAAGAGAGGAGTTGCTACTAGGTATGGTGTTGATTTATTGTAGAAACTAGAGAACAATGTATCTGGAGTTAAGCCTAAGAAGTTAATTCCATTAGTGATTCAACCACCAGAGATTGAGCTCAAACAATTTCCAGGTAGTCTAAAATATGCATTTCTTGCTAAAAACAACAAATTGCCATTTTGGAGCAAAACATTTGTAAGGTCTCTCCCATTATTTCTTATGCATCTCAAACAATTCTAGGTGGATGGTCATTTGCTAAAGTTGTACAAAGAGAACTTCAACCCCTCATGATATTCAAGTTGTCTCCTTCCTTGTTTTCCCACTTATAATAATATGTTTTACACAGTTTTACTTATATACTTGAGATGTTATTTGTTAATTAAATTTGGGGGAGTTAACCAAGTCAGTAAGGGTAGATAGATACTCTCATGAATTCATCTTAGATTCTAGTTCAGTTTCCATTATTGTTGCCTTTGCATGTGTTTCATTAGTTTTTCACATTGAAGACAATGCAGAAATTAAGTGTGGGGAGGATGAACTTTTGTGTGTGAGATGGGGGAATGAAAATCAGATAATTATTGTAATTCTGTCTTTTGGCCTTGACCTTATGTTGTTCTTGTCACAACTAATATGTGCACATATGTCAAGTTTATTCTCTGTGAAAATTAGTTGCGACCAATGCCTATTTTTGTCACGATTAGGAGTTCCTCTTTTCTGATCTTTACCTATCTGTGATGTGTAGTCATGATCTGTACTTATCTTTGTTGCGACTGTAACTCTATGTGATTATGAGTCATGTCCAATGTCTATTTCTGTCGCGACCAATATTCCTTATTTTTTGAAGATTTCTTCTCTGTGTAAAATAGTCATGGCCTTTATGTTGTGACTACAAGTGACCCTCTGCTAACAAATTCTTCTATCTAATTCTGATTGTTGCTTAGTCTTTTAGAATTGACTGTCATTGAATCAAAATTGAATTTTAACATATACTTTTGAACATTGGCAAACTTGATGCAGTGTGAGTTGCTTGTTTCATTTATTTACTACTAGAAATTGTGCATCATGAATGATTAGTCTCATGTATTTAGTTTAATATTCATGCAATCTTGTCATAGTAAGTAAATTAGGATGAGTTATCCAGATGGAAGAATTTTGTGCCTCCAACATATTCTCTTTTACATTGTGTGACACCATCTAGTTTGGTAACTTTGTAAAACTTGTCTCAATCCTTGATTTAAAACCATATTAGCTTCTTCGAATTGGGAATATGATAAGGGCATTTCTTTTGAAACCCTTTTGACCAAACAGTAGCCACATAAATATTAAATCATTTGCTTAAACCCTTTGAGACCTCCACTTTCTTTTAAAATTTCATCATTGATTAATGAATGTTGTACGAGATATTTGTTGCTGCAATAAGTTTTTTATTATGAAATATTGTTAAGTTGCAATCATTTATTGAATATCTGAACCTCAATATATTTTTCATCAAGCTTAATAGTTAAAAGAAAAAGCACAAAGAAAAAGTACAGTGAAAAGAAAAAAAAAGAAGAAAGAAAAGAGAAAAAAGAGATAGACCAGTTGACAAGATGTGATATTCAACTTGTATGAAAGGAAGTTAGTTTGTGACTTGTTATTTTCTGTAGTTGCACAATTGGAACTGTGATTAAAAATTGAAATAGCTTGAAGAAGTAAGATTGATGTGCAGTATTTCATTAATCATTGACATGCATTTCCATTTCATCATTTAGCCTTTCCAACATTACAACGTAATAAAGACTCTTTGATTCACAGCCCTTGTGGCATTTAGTGGTGGAGATCTAAGATAGTTACAAGTCTATGGGAAGCCTAAGCTAGATGGTTGAGTGAAATTACCTTGAGAAGAGAGTAAGTGAAACACTATATCTAGTGAGTAAAATCTCAACCTAATTGCTTACTATGATTTAATTGCATGAGTTATATTCTTTGATTGATATGAGATTATTATGGATTGTTTCCAATTGAAGAAACAAATTGATTGTTGCAAGTACTTATGTTGAATATGTTTTGCCAATTTTACTGAACATATGCATTTGAATTTCACTTTTGATCCATTATTTTGCTCGGAGTGCAAAAGCTAAGAGTGAGTGAATTGATAAAATCTTATTTGTATTAATTTTAGTTTGTTTAAAAAGAGTTTCATTATTGATTTTTGTTCCCATTTATCAATAAGTTGAGCAATTAATAAATAAAATAAAATTAGAACAAGTGGAAATTAATTGGTATGATTCTAGTGATTAATTGGATAAATAATCTATTTTTTTTAAATTTCCATCACAGGCCTATGTAGTAACCAACCAATAGATTAGGTGGGGTTAGTGAGAATGAACTAAATTGATAGCTGGACAAAAGGATATTTAATCATGTGCTGGAGGGGAGAAGTTAACAAATTAGACATATGCTAGACTGAACAAGTGGGCTAACATATTGCAAACTAGGAGCTAATAGAAATCACATGGGAGAAATCATGAGGATAAGATGCACGTGCTGAGGGGAAACTGATCCATTCATGCACCTATTCCACATTCACACAATCTGCCATCTCTCTCATAACTTTCACACAGCATATATACCTCATGCCATCTGAACTCACTTATCCCAGGTCACATACATATCTGACTCCATCCCACTCTCACACTTTCGTTCCTATCCACTCCATCTAAATCTGTCGCCATCACATTCTCTATCCATCTCCATTCTCACTCTTTCATATTCAACTTTCCTCTATTCCAAGCAATACAACCAGAGGAAAGTCATGCTTTCATCTTCATCTTCTCTTTCTATATTCACCATGACTGCTATTGGATTTACTGCTGCTGTTGAAGTTCTAACAGCAATAGAAGGCTAGAGTTGTTATACTGTCTTGGAGATGATGTTGAACTATAATCCTTGATCTGAAACATGGAGTTTCAATTGTGTCTTTAATTCATATTTAATTGTATCAAGTTGATATAGTTACTTCTGATTTTATTGATTCAATTATAGTTAGTAGATGATAAATGATTAAGAAACCGAGTTAGATTTCCTATTTCTACATAATTGAGCTTTAATTAATCTTCATGCTTGACCTAATTTGACATAGTTGTAGTTAATTAGAGCAATTCTATAACAGACTATAGTTGTATATGTTTAATTTATCTTCTTCTACCTCCTAAGGTGAATGATTAATATTTCTCTATTCAATGTCTGCGAGTTGTAACTTTGATTGAGATTTAGCTAGTGATTTGTTAGCTAACACATTCTAATTCAACTAATTAACTCCTCATACTCTGTGGATAATGAAGGTAAGGTAATCTCCATTGGAACATATTTGTCATTGATATATTTCATCATCATAAACACCTAAATTCATAAATAGTAGCATAGGATTTACTTTAGAAGTTATTCACCATTTCATCTCAAAATTCATCTGATTAAATTGTTAATTTGTGGCTCATTGGATTAGTTAGGAACTTTAGTATCCATTTAGGCTCCTTATGAATTGACCTGGGTTAGCTTCACTTTACTATTGGTTAGCTTAGTTTCTTTTGGTAATTAAAATGATGGTTATCAAACAGCTGAGCTTTCCTATAGAGATTTCTGCCCAGTAGTTGTAGTGGATCTAGAATATTTAAAATATAATGACAAGACCCAACTGGACTTATCTAATCCTCTAAAATACTACCAAAATTGGTTAGGAATTGATCTTCCCTACTACCCAGAGGTTGTTAGTCACTTTTATTGTAATATGCAATTTTTTTTATGAATATGGGGATAATGGGGAATTGATCAGTAGTCATCTAATTGTTGAATTAAGGGGGAGGAAAATTAAGTTAGACTGCAGTACTATAAATCATCTTCTAAACACCCAGAATTGAGTCTAAACGTGAGTGATCCATGAGAGAGATATACTATATCCTAATGCTTGAGGACAAGTTCTCTAGATATTTAAAATTTGTGCTAAAGGAGATGTGTGATTATCACATGATAATCCACTATATCTTATCGATTTTGGCATTATTCCAAACTAGATGAAGCATGGGTTCCCAATCCAACTGTAGGGTCCAATTCTGATAACCTTTAGCATGAATTATTCTTTTCTCTTAATCTTATTTCTATTTTGATATTATGATATTTATCACCTTATTTAGCATGTAGTCTTATTAATTTTAAGATATTTTTATTTTATAAGGGGCAAAAATATCTATGGAGATTTTTCTCATGAGCAATTAGTATCATAAAGTTTCTTTAGGGATAAAAATACACATGAAATTTTAAAAGTAGTAAAAATGCCAAAACCTTAACAGAGACCTAACATCCATTGAGTACAATATGTGGGTCCCACATGTTGTGCCACATGTAAATGGGTTAGAGAAAAAAAATATCAATAAAGTATTATATTATGGTGCAATCTTGTCCATCAATGCTAAAAACAATAGGGCAAAAATCCTCAATTCGTAATATAAGTTTCATATCCCCAATTTTCTTATCAAATGTATATGTACAGTTTATATGTAATAGATATGAGATTCTTGAAGTAAACTGTATCAGATTAAGGAAGCAAAGAGAGGGACTGGTGACTAAGGAAAGTTCAAGGACCTAAATGAAAATTATAAAAGGTTTAAGGCTAAAAGTAAAAGTAGAAACAAAAGTTAGGCCAAAAGGTGTAATTACTAAAAGTTTAGGGACTTAAATGTAATTTATCAAAAGTTTAAGGACAAAAATGTAATTTTGAGAAAGTTAGGCTGGAAAAGACCTAAAATTGCCCAGAAGTAGTTTATTCTTAAATTTTACCAGTAGATAGAGAAAATTATTCTGATCAGTTTAACGTAGCACAGATTTTTGATTTGAGGTCCCGATTAATTGATTTGAATTCCTAAAGTTAGACAAAATTATTATAGTATTTTTTAGACCTCAGGATTAGATAAAACTTTAAAATAAATTCCTATAATTAATATAAGAATTTATAAAATTGAAAGAGTCAGAAAAAGAATCCTGTAAAATTCTTACGGGAATTTATAATGTAATAAAATATCCGATAAATACCTTCAGGAGAGGTTTCTTGGAATTTGTGCTATAAAGATAATGGACCCATATCAAGGCCCAAAATGGTGTCCCAGAGGCCCAGTGAGGTGGTTGGACAATTAAATGGGCCAGAGTCTAGAGCAACCCCGAAAAAGTGTGAAATTACGAAAATACCCCTGTGTAGCCAGATTGTACCAGAGATAGATGGAGGGTATTTTGATCATTCTAGATTGGCCAAAAATGTACAAAAAAGTACAAGGGTGATTAGTTAGAGCCAGTATATACTCTGATAGAGTATATAGAATGAGAATTTATGTCAAACAATGATAGTCAATGAGATAGAGAATGAGATTAAAGACGAGGATTAATAATGAATCTGCATATAAATGATTACGATATTCAGGATATATCTCTTTAGTATGGGTGAGATATATGAATGATGTGCTATGAATATGAAATCGAATGAGAAGCATTTATGAAAGATGATAGGGCCTAAGAAGGATCAGATTCTGAGTAATATAAGTTAATATTTTTACAATAGAGCTAGATTGCTCTTGCAATAGAGTAAGATTATTTTTGAAATGAAACCAAGAGAGAGTAATGTCCTTCAGATGAGATGAATAGATGATGATATATGTTCATGGTAGAGCCTGTGTAGCTTTATATAGTAATGGATATAGTAAAATTATAAAAGATGAGAATGATATGACAAATTCCTGTGTGATAGAAGAAATAAGTAAAGTCCTAATAGATAATATTGGCTTCTGTGATTATTTTTGGGGAATTATTTGTGGAGTTAACAACTATGTGGAAGTGACTAACCTTATAACTTTGTCCGTTGGTTTAGGTCTTCTAAAGATAAGAATACAGTACAACGGAATTGCAGTAGATTATGGAGGATTGTAGTAAATCATAGCATGGCTCACAGGGTCACAGTTAGATCCTGAAAAGGCTGATGGTTGATCGCAGTAGATCCCGAGGGTCACAATAGACCAAGCCTAGAGCAAGAAAGTAATAAGTACAGTATTTCTTTGGAAGGACGAATACTAAGGAAAAGTTAAGGTATAGAAGCTTCACAAGTTGGTTAACTCATAACAGAGAGAGTACCCATGATGTTAATTTCAAATAGCCTTATTACTATTAGGGACTGAACTCAGAATCTTCGTATACACAATAGGAACAAAATGATCAGAGTTAGAGTTTTTGGTCCTGAATAATAGATGTTTATGAATCTGTAGATAATGTTCCTAAGAAAGAGGAAAAGAATAAAGAGATCCCTATGATGAGATTATAGAAAATAAGAATGAGAGATCAATTGATCCTCCAGATGAGGATAAAGAGATTAGAAGGCCAGATAGACCCAAGAGAGATAGTATAAGAAGGGTCTAAGATAGTAGAGTACCAGGAATAGAGCCTATTAGCACCAATACTTCAGATTTATATCTACACTTGTCAGTTAAGTGTGCTCAGGTAAGAGTAGCCCAATGATGGGTGACCCCCTAAGAAGTAATAGAAAAAAGATGTAAATGCCATAGAAATTGGTATATATGCACAAAGTTATATAAAATGATAGAAAGATCTGTGAAAAGTACGTAATAAGATACGTTATGAGAAATATGTGATATGATACATAATGAGAAATATGTATTGAGAAATAGCTTCATAGCTAGCTTTGTAAACAAATTAAGAGACTCCCTTTTTGAAAGGGACAAAATGTTTAAGTGTTTTGTTACAGATAAAGTAGCAGATTGGAGCTTTCACTCCTTGCATAAAATGCCAGGCATTATGTTATGTTATGTTTGTAGAATATGCTAAAGCTCCGAATGTTAGAACAGTGCAAGCTCTGAGTGTTAGAGCTGTGCAAGCTTTGAGTGTTAGAGCTGTGCATATTAAGAGAAGGAATGCTTGAGCTCTGATGTTAGAGCTTTACATTCATGAGCAAGTATGTAGTACTGCAACATGTTGGACATAAATTCTGCATTTTAGAGTATGTGCTCCTATATTCTTCTATGTGTTCCTATTCATTAGTAAAGTAAGGAAAGAAAGAGTAATGACATAAGTCCTCTCTCTCTGTATTATGATGAGTTATTGAAGATGATAAGAAGTATGATAATATGAAAATGAGAGATAAAGTTGTGCGGATGTTCAGAGAATTCTGCTAGATACTCAAATGAGTCATAAATGATTATACTAAGAAGTATGATGAATAGTTAGCAGAAACTCCAGAATATAGCAATATTCGAGAGAGTTTTACATGAAAGAAATGGATACTACTCACAATTCTAGTATAGTGAGAAGTCCATATGCAAATAGATGCAAAGCAATGAAGTAAGTAACAGAATGAGGTAGCGTTTAACTCTGATTAATTTGATTCAAAATAAAAGGAAAGTAATGACAGTAAAGATATGAAGATCTGCGGACATGAAAGGTACTCCGATAAGATGTTAAGATAGAAGATAAGAAATAGATACCCCAGTCCTTAGTCATAAAAGTGAGAAAAGAATATCTATTCAAGATTGTTAACTAAGGTGCTAAGTAAATTTTGTCATATCTCAATTTTTAGGCCTAAAAGCCTAGTATGTACCCTGAAAAAGGAAGGCTACTAGACCCTATTGCGCAGGAGTCCCAGAAGTATACAGATGATATTCAGGGACTAAACTGCAAGAAAGTGAAAATTCAAGAAAAATAGTGAAAGTCCCTGTGGGCATAAAGAAGAAGTAAGAAGTGTTTCTTGGGAACCGAGCCACCAGAGTGCTTGGGCTTGGTTAGAAACCCAAGATAGCAATCCAAAGCCCAAAAACGTAGGCCCAATAGTTATGGGAGTTTGAGAGGCATTAAAATAATATTTTAGTACTTTACCATAAAGTAAGGTTACCCGGTTAAGGATAAAACTGGAAAAAGTGATCAGATATTACTTTAGACCATGAGGTGGTATGAAAAGTGTCCTCATGGGACCCACAAGGCACCACATGGTATGATTACAGGAAAAGAAGAAAAGTTAAGGATACATGTCATGAGATAGGAAAAGGAGAAAAAGTAAAAAGGACACGTGGCACAATATTGACCGCTCATTCCAGGAAAAGACTCTGGAATTCTCTAGAGAGGCTGAGTCAACTAGTGAGGTGTCCTAAGTGCCCCACCATTTGCGTCACATACCCCTGAGGTGTCCCCTGAGGTGTCCTTGGATGATGTCATATTGGTGAGTCATTAAGTAGGGTGATGTCATCGTGATGATGCAGGCAAAGCTTCTTGAGGAAGCTAAGTGATCTAGGCCATTCATCACGATTTGATCTGAACCATTCATTCCACCTCCACTCACCTATAAATAGGCCACCCCTCCCTCAAGGAATGCCATGGCCAAGAGCCAAGAAAGAAGAGAAAAAAGAGAGAAAAAGAAAGAGAAAGAAAAAAGGAGTTCTGGTGGAGCTAGGAGCAGTCCAAGGAGTTTAGGGACTGGACAGAGCTTAGGAATGAAGTAAGTAAGTTATCTAGTCCCTACTCTAATAAAGTAGAGGATTGCTCTTAGTGGTTAGAATAGAGAAATATCTCTATTAATAAGGTTAGCTGTAGAAAGAAAGAAAGTTAGGGGAATGTCAAATTAAGGATATTACCCCAAGTTAAGCATGAGTTAAGTAGAGATATACTGGATAATAATAAAGATATTATTATGCTATGTATAGGCTCTAACATATGTAAAGAAGGGACCTTAGAGACAAGGCTAAAGGCTAGAAGAAAAGGCTACACGCCAGGTAGTGAAATTATCCTAAACTTGTATGTATTGAATGTTATGCTTGATGTGCTATGGCTTTGTTGAATTGTGTTATACATGTGCTTATGTATAAAGCTCTGTTGCTATGATTACTTTGGCCAATTATATTTCATATGTTACATGGAAGCACGCACATTACGCAATTTTAACTCTTTTACAAGCAAGCATAAGTATATACATTAATGCATGCATTGTTTAGTACTGTTTGCTACTGAGATTTCCCCAAAAATCTCATCCCCTTCCATGTAATCCCAATCCCACAGGTATGTTAGAAGAGGATTGAAGAATCATGGAGAGAAGATGGGGATTGGATAGTGTAGATGTTGGGACCAAAATGCTAGAATTAGGGAAAACCACTGGATGAACAGTAAAGTTCAGATGTTGACTAATGTTGACCTGATAAATGCGTGGTCAATGAGTTATTTTGTTCCTGAAAGAGCATTATGTTAGCTTCGTGTAGCAATTTGAACCACTTCATTTCGATTTTTCTAGAATTAGTTATGATTTTTCGAAGTCAGGTCACTCCATTAGAATTTACACAGTGAACAGTACTCACTAAGAGTAAAATTCCAGATTGAGTAATTTGACTTCAATAGCTTTCAAAGTGGTTCCAGATGCTACCATTTGGTCCCTAAGACATATGAAAATGAGGATGTTACAAATTTTGATGACAAAATTTATTTTAAGGGGTAGAAATGTTATATCCTAATTTTTTCCTATATGTATAATACTGATAGTGGAAAAAGGTTTGGAAAGGATTATGACAAAGATTAGAAGAAATGATAAAGGTTAAATGAGTCTTGAAGAAAGAAAGGGACCTAAACAAAAATAAGAAAAGGTTGAAGGCAAAAAGTTAAGGTAGAAATAAATGTTGGGCCAAAAGTGATAATTTCTAAAAGTTAAGGGACTTAAATATAATTAAGTAAAAAGTTTAAGGGCAAAATTATAATTATAGAAAGTTTAGCCCAAAGAGGGTTAGAACTGCCCAGAAGTATTTGAGTCCCATATTCTATCAGTAAATAGAGGAAGTTAGGCTGGTTAATCTAGCATGATATAGAAATTTTATTAGAGCTTTAGACAGCAGATATTTATCTGATAGTCTAAAAGTTATCTGAAATTTTATCAGATCTCATGGGCTTCAAATATAAGGGGACAAGTTACAGGAAGGTGTGCTTCATGACATCAGATGTCATGTATTTGACAGGACCCTGAAAGGAGCTCTATAGGAAAAGTTATCCCCATATTAGTAAATTTTGACGGGAGTTTGAGAACACCCGTTATTCGATTATAGAACTTAGTAGTAAATAAGCCTGGATAGAATTAACTCAGATGGCCTCATATATAGGCCCAAGATGACGCCAAGGAGGGCCCAAAACCCAGGGTACAAGTTTATCAGTAGAAGGGCTAGTGTCCAGAAAAAGTGCAAAATTATGAAAATGCACCTATGTAGCCAGAGTGTACTAGAGATGGATGGAGGGCATTTTGGTAATCTAGGATAGGCCAAAAATGTGTAGTGTAGTATAAAGATGATTATTTAGAGCCAGTATACACCCTAAGGTAGTATAAAGAGGTGTGAAATGACAATAATGCCCTTAGGGTTAATACAGTGCAAGACAGTGAACCGAGGGCATTTCAGTCATTTTCTAAGGGATATGTAATTAAATTGTAGCCCAGTACAATAATATCAATGGTAGGAAGAATCTAGATACTGGATTTAAGGTCAGAAAACATATTATGAAATCCCAGAAAAATTAGATTTATAAAACAATCCAGTTTTTGGGGAATCGGACCGAGCCGGTACCAGATTGGACTGAAATTTTTCCAGAAGCCTCCTCCCTATGAAAATTCCGCCACATAACCCCCATGAGTTGTCCCTTGTGATGTCATGGATGATGTCATAAATCTTCTTTTTGAAAAAGTTAAATCCAAGATTAAATGTGAGCATTTATATCAAATAGTACACAAAGTAATCCTAGCCATTGATTTTCCATGAAATTTTCTATAAATACCCACTCAAATCTGGTTCAAAACTGTGGCCTCATGAACCTTGGGGAAACTCTTGCAAAATAGAAACTAAAGCCAAGATAAAAAAGATTCAAGGTACTGAAGTTCAAGCAAGCTAGAGATTAAAGATAAGTAATCTATCCTAACTTATTTTTCTTTGATTTGGGAGCTTGAACATAGGGTTTTCATAGGGGAAAAGTTGAGTTTGCTCTAAGGAGTGGTTCTATCCAAAGACCTTAAATGGAAGGGGAAGGAAGAAATTAAAATTAGAGACATATGATTGAAGCTTAAATAAGCTAGTTAAGTGATTGGTTGTTGAATCAAGTTGATATTCTTGACTTTGCCATGGGTGAACCTGTTCAGTTTACACTGTTCATGATGGAAGGAAATAGAATTTCAATGATTTAATGCTTCCATTGAATTTATATGATGATTTTTTGTAGGATTGGAAAGGTTTTGAATCTTAGAAATATTGAAATTCTAAGATTGTAGTTTTTGAAATTCTTCTCTATTACTGTTCACTCGTATGAACAGTGATTAGAATTTTATAATTTTGATGCTTCCAATGGCTCTAAAATGAAAAATTGTGTGGGATAATGTAGAGAAACAAGTATGGGAAGCATTATAACCAAAATGAGAATTTTTGAAATAATTGTGTGCATGTGTTCAGTTCTATATAGTAGGCCATGAAGGAGCTGGAATTTCATGATTCTAAGCTCATAAATAGATTCAAAATATGAAATTGTGTAGGTTAAAGTCAAGACATCAATTAGTTCAAGAGCCAAGTTGATTAGTAAAGATTAGAGAGAGTATGATAATAAAGAGTGTAACAAGGTTAGTCTTGAACATGGTTAGAGTTCATGAGTCCTAATGAATTATGTGATGAATATGAATGTCTTTAGGACCTTGAAACATCCAAGAAGATGTTGGGAAGTGATTGACATAAAGGCTTCATGGTTGGAAAGCTAGGGAGCAAGTACTAAAGATCAAGAGGAAAGCTTAAGTGCACAGTAGTGAACACACCTCTTTATGTGCTTGATGTGGTATGCTTATGTGTTGACATGTATATGATATTTCAATGACATTGTGGCATGATAAATGATGTTGAATGTATTGTGAATAACATGTTTCCATGGATATGCACTTTATGCAAAAGTATATAGCATGATGGCATGTCACTAATCAAAGAAAGTTTAATAAAATTATATATCATGCATTAGCATCCATCTTGCATATTTAAGTGATAATGTTTGCTACTGAGATTCCCTAAAATCTCACTCTCCCACAACCAACCAATTTAGGTCAAGCATGATGGAAAAGGTATACATGGAGAAGAGCTAAAGAATGGAAGAAAGGAATAGAAGTAATTGAGATCTTATTATATGCTACGAATTATCTATGTATGTAAATGCCATGTAAGGTATCCATTTATGTGATGAAACTATTTATAATAATTATGGCATATGTACATGATGTATATGAATATTGAGAAGCTTATTTGATGGCTTATACATGTTGGAACAATTATTGAAAGTAAAAGAAAAGAAACTAAAATGGTAAAAACATAAGTCCTAAAACAGTTTTGTTGTGGCTTCAGTTTGACCTGGCAAATGAAGGAATTATTTCACAAAATTTTATGAGCATGGAGAACACATCCAGAGATTTAAGTGCATAGGTATAACATTTTATTTGGATGTGTATATCAATAGAAATGAATTTCCAAAGTAAGGAACTAGAATCTGTCTTCAAAATTTTGACCAAATGAACAGTAAACTTTGACGAATAAACTGTATTAATTGGTTAATCATTTGGTCTGAAAATTACTTTTTCTTAAATTTCAAGATATTTTCTTCATGTAGCTTTTTGCACCACTTCATTTTGATTTTTCTAGAATTAATTATGATTTTTTGAAGTTTGTTGCATAATTTGGAATACCTTATGAACAGTAACCCGAAAAAGAGTAAAATTTTAGATTTGGCTAATGGACTTCCAAGGTCTTGTAAGTGGTTCTAAATGCTACTGAATAGTCCCTAAGACATATGAAAGTGAGGATGTTGAAGTTTCTACTTTTCTTCAACCAAACAAAGCCCTAAATGAGGTCATGCATGGCGTCATTACAAGGCTTCTAGGGCAAGCTTGATGAAAGGTAAGATATGGACTATTAGATTAAATAGTAACCAAACTAATCTTGGCCTTCCATTTTCACCCAATTTTGCCTATAAATACCCCACCAATTCAGACATTGTTCAGCATCTTGAGCACCATAGGGAACCTCTGCCAAAATTTTCTTTGAAACAAGAAAGAACCATACAACTTGGAGCAATAAGTAAGGTAACTAGTTCCTTGGTTCTTGGACTTTAATCTAGCAAGTTGGCTCTTGGTTTTAAGGGGTTTTTTTCACATATTTCCCTTGATGGTGCTGCTAGAAGTACTGTCCATATGTGATAAGAATATGAGTTTATGTTATGGATAGTTTAGACAAGTTTAAACAAGCTAGAATCAAGTGGTATAGGCTTAGAAATTCAAGTATGCATGTAGTTAGGGTTTTGTGTTCTTAGCTGCCACTGTATGAATCACTATTCATATGTTGGAATTTCATGATTTTGATGCTTCCAATGAGTTTAAAATAGAAAATTGTGTGGGGATAAAGTAGGGAAACAAGTATTGGAAGCATAGGAATCAAAATGTAATTTTTTGGAAAATAATAGTGGCTCTTCGGTTCTGTACAGCATCCAAGGGTGTGTTTTGATTTTGGAAATTCTGGTTTCATATTTGGATTCTACATGAAAAATTGTGTGGAAATGAACCATGAGAATTTATTTTAGAAAGATGGAAGTATGGAACATAAAATGGAAAAAGAATGGCAATTAGTGGAAACCTAGTCTTGGAATTGTTTTCAAGTTGAGTTGTAACTTGATGTTACTTTGTAATGGCTAGGTTTTGACATTTGTGTGGGAAGAAGACCATTTCAAGAAGAGTGTGACAAGGATATCTTAAGAGGTAACAAGAATACATAACTATAATTTCATGTTTGTTTGATTGTATACTTGCTTGTTAGTTATGATGTTTGGTTGAGCTTAAGGTTATGTCATCATGATGATGATGAAGTATGAATGATTGCAACTCCTTGCAACTAATATCATAACAATATACATGTTAGAGTTTGCTTATGTATTATTATGAAGTAGCTCCCATCTCATGATAACATGTTAAGCATCTAATTAATCATACATGATATTATAGTTTCTATGACTTGCTACTGAGATTTTCCATGAAATCTCATTCTTTCTATATGCATAACTATGTTATATGTGCTAGAACATCTCAAGGAAAAAGGGTAAATATAGATGGTTGAACTTGTGTAATAAGTTATGTTGATCACTTGGGATTATGAGATGACTTGATGGTATACGTAGCATGATATAGTGTTTTTGTAATATGAGGCAGTATCCTTATGACGATAATTACGATGACTTAACCAACGATTTTGGACTTCAAATTTGGTATGAAAATATCTAAGATACAGAGATTTAAAAGGACACTAAGAACTCCTCAATTGGTTAAGTATTCGATTTACTGTGATTTTTCTAAGTTGGAGATAAAATTTG
This sequence comes from Leucaena leucocephala, assembly GCA_037074615.1. NCBI lineage: Eukaryota > Viridiplantae > Streptophyta > Magnoliopsida > Fabales > Fabaceae > Leucaena > Leucaena leucocephala. The sequence goes on from CM073527.1 coordinate 8,152,564, forward strand.
GAATTGGGATAAAGTGAGCAACTAAAGGTAGTGACGGTCAACAACTAATTTCATATAGTAAACGAATGAATTTTTCTATAACATTTTGTGGGCTTAAAGAAAACATCTAGAAATTTAAGTCCATAGGTAACACGTTTCATTTGGACAAGTAACCAAAGAGAAATGAATTTTTGAAATTAAGGTAAAAAAACTAGAACTTCTAGATTTACCAAATGAACAATATTTTTCAACGAATAAACTGATTTTATTGGGACAATGAAACCTCAGTTTTACATTTTTCCTTCAAAGTTAAATGAAATAGATTTCATTAAAAATTGGAACCACCCCATTCTGATATTTCTACATTTAATTATGAATTTTTAAAGTTAGGTATATGTTCTGGATTATCAAATGAACAGTAGCCATGAACAGTCCCCCGGAGAAGAAATCTTTTGAAAATGCATATTTCTAAAGCAAAGGGATATGTTGGGTCCTAGTAAATCAAAGACACCAGTTGTGGTGATACACTTGGACAACCAAAGTATAGAGCTAGTACCAAGAAGAAATATGAATGAGGAGCAGTTTGAGAAAGCTGTGGAATTGTCCATACAGTTATATGACTTAGGAAGACTTTTGGTTAGGGAGGTAGAACAAGACTACAGGATTTACATGGATTTTATAACCAGAGTATGGGAGGCTTATCAAGCTTTTGATCCAAACACTCTTACCCTTAGATACTAGACCAATACTATGGATGATTTCTTACCTCTCACTAAGACTTGGAGAGTGGGACTATTTCTTACCACATTATTTACTACAATTTCTTACCCTTAGAGACTAGACCAATACTATGGATTATTTACTATATTCCTCTCCTATTTATATAGTAAAATAAAATGGTATGAATAAGAAGGACTGTTTCCTCGGGAGAACCACAAAACCTTGGGGATATTAATCAGCTAATTCTAGAACATCTAGAGCAGCAGCAAAAGATGATTGAAGAGATACGAGCAGCGCAAGCATGAAGCGACCAGGAGAAAGATGCTACTTGATGAGGTCAGATTGTCGGGGTCTGATCCATCAAAATAGTTTATTGCACCCAATATAATATAATATAAGGCATATAACATCCTTACTTTCATACATCTTAGAGACCATTCAGTAGCATTTAGAACTACCTACAAGACCTTCGAAGTCCATTAGCTAAATCTGAAATTTTACTCTTTATTGGTTACTGTTCATATGGTATTCTAGATTATGTAATGAATTTCAAAAAATCATAATTAATTCTAGAAACATTGAAATAAAGTGGTTCAAAAAGCTACGTGAAGATAACATCTTGAAATTTAAGGAAAAAATAATTTCCAGATCAAATGATTAGCCAATTAATACAGTTTATTCATTAAAATTTACTATTTATTTGGTCAAAAACTCTGGAAACAGATTCTGGTCCCTTACTTTGGAAATTCATTTCTCTTTGTACAGACATCCAAATAAAGTGTTCTTAGTGTCAAAACAAAGCTTGGCATGTCATATAAATGTTTGTAAAATTTCATACATTTATTCCATTATTTACTATTTTTCTTTACATCATGACCATCACTACTTACATTGGTCATGTAGCAACATTACACATTTACATAACATATATACCATCCAATCCCTAGCTTTTCTTCATACTTCATCATCCTCTTTCATTATTCACAAACCTGTGGGATTGGGTTTACATGAAAAAGAATAAGATTTTTGGGGAAATCTCAGTAGCAGACATTACTAAACAATGCATACATTAATGTAGATACTTGTGCTTTTGCTTGTGAAAGTGTTAACATTGTGTAATGTGCATGCTTCCATGTAACATATGAAATACAATTGACCAAAGTAATCATAGCAATAGAGATTCATACATAAGCACATATGCAACACAATTCAACAAAGCCATAGCACATTCAAGTATAACATTCAATGCATACAAGTTTAGGATAAGTTTACTACCTCATATACTTGATTTTTCACTTTATCTTGCTTCTTTCTTCTCACTTCTCTTGGATATGTGGCTGCCTCTTTTGGAGCATACCAAACAATTCCTAACATCACATAACCATTTATCCAATACCATCTAACTTTCTTGAGTATTAAACTTACTTTAACTAACATAACTTTCTCTTGATCATTAACCTCACTAACTTTCCTTAATCTTAACTAATGGACTTGGCATTTGAATCAATTGATGTCTTGCCTTTACCCTACACAATTTCATCTTTTGAATCCATCTATGAGTTTAGAATAATGAAATTCCAGCTTCTTCATGGCCTGCTGTACAGAACTGAACATATGCATACAATTCTTTCAAAAATTCTTATTTTGATTCCAATGCTTCCCATACTTGTTTCTCCACTTTATCCCACACAATTTTTCATTTTAAAACCATTGGAAGCATCAAAATTATGAAATTCTAATCACTGTTCATATGAGTGAACAGTATCATGAAGAATTTCAAAAACTATAACCTTGAGATTTTAATGTTTCCAAAGTTCAAAACCTTTCCAATCATACACAAAATCATCATATAAATACAATGGAAGCATTAAATCATTGAAATTCTATTTCCTTCCCTCATGAACAGTTCACACCAAATAGGTTACACCATGGCAAAGTCAAGAATATCAACTTGATTCAACAACCAATCACTTAACTAACTTGTTTAAGCTTTAATCATATGTCTCTGACTTTAATTTCTTCCTTCTCCTTTCATTTAAGGTCTTTGGGCAACACCACCCCTTAGAGAAAACTCAACTTTTCCCACTTGAAAACCCTAAGTTCAACCTCCCAAATCAAAGGAAAATAAGCTAGGATAGATTGCTTACCTTTAATCTCTAGCTTGCTTGAACTTTGGAACATTGAATCTTCTTTGTCTTGGCTTGAATTTTCATTTTGTAAGAGTTTCCCCTAGGTTCCATGGCTCATGGTTTTGATGCAGATTTGAGGGGGTATTTATAGAAAAATCTTGGTGGAAATCAATGGCCAAGATTAGTTTGTGCACTATTTGATCTAAAGGCCCACATTTAATCTTGGATTTAACTTTTTGAAAAAGATAATTGTGACATCATCCATTACATCACAAGGGACACCTCAAAGGGTTTATGTGGAAAAATTCTAATAGGGGGAAGCTTCTAGAAAAATTTCTGTCCAATCCAGTACCGACTCAGTCCGATTCCCCAAAAATCGGACTGCTTTATACATCTAAATTTTCTAAAATTTCATAATATACTTTCTGATCTTAAATCTAGTATCCAAATTCTTCCTACCATTAACATTCTTGTACTGGACACAACTTAATTATAGATCCCTTGGGAAATGACTAAAATGCCCTTAGTTTACTGTCTTGCACTATATTAACCCTAAGGGCATAATTGTCATTTCACACCTCTTTATACTAACTCAGGGTGTATACTGCTCTAAATAATCATCTTTACACTATCTTGGACATTTTTGGCCTGTCCAAAATAACCTCCATCCATCACTGGTATATTATGGGCATCCAGGGGCATTTTCGTAATTTTACACTTTTCCTGGACTACTCTGGACTCTGGCCCACTTAACTGTCCAGTCATCATATTGGGCTCATGATGGCGCCATTTGGGCCTTTATATGGGCTCATTACCTTTATTGCCCTTATGACCTAATTCACAAGACATCTCTCCCGATCATATTTATCGGGTATTTTATTTCAACGTAAAATCCCGTAAGAATTCTACAAGATTCCTTTTCTGACTCTGTCAAGTTTATAAATTCTTACATTAAATATAGGCATTTCCTATAAAGTTTCATCTGATTCTGATGTCTAAAAAATACTGTAATAATTCTTCTGAATTCAAAAATTTATATTAATTAATCGCGACCTCAAATCAAAATTCTGTGTTGCGTTAAACTGACCAGAATATTTTTGTCTATCTACTGGTAAAATTTGGGTCTTATCTGATTCCAGGCATTTTTGGCCTATTTCGGCTTAACTTTCTCATAATTACATTTAGGTCCCTAAACTTTTAAATAATTGCACTTAAGCCCCTGAACTTTTGGCTATTTGCATTTAAGGCCCTTAACTTTTAAAAATTACACTTAAGGGCCCAACTTTTGTTTTTACTTTTACTTTTTGCCTTTAACCTTTTCTACTTTGTGTTTTAGTCCTCCTCTTCCCTCATGACTCATCTAATCTTTATCTTTTCTTATGATCTTCGCCATAGTCCTTTCTAAACCTCTTTCATCTATCAATATTATACAGATAAGGAAAAATTAGGATATGATAAGGCACAATCCTAGTATTCTTCTCGAGGAGCCTTTTATGAGGAAACCTAGTAGATTGGATGTCAAAATCAATGAAAAACCTAAGCAGGGATAAAATGGTTTTTGGGTTTTAGTGATTGATGCAATAAAAGTAGGGTGCAAAAAAGTAAATATTTTTTAAATTTTTGTTTACGATGAAAATGAGTTGGTTGAGTTGAGAAATACGCTATAAAAGACTCTTGATGATGAAAACGTATCTATCCTTGCTCTCAAGTTTAAAGTTGGAGCTGAGAAAGTGCTAAATCTCAAAGAAAACTTCAATCGATCGATTGAGTCCAAACCCTAATTTTTCTTAAACCCCTTTGATCAAAGCTGGTCTAAGAACTATTAGTGCATTATTGTAAACCACTTAGCATGTAAATTGAATTTAGATGATGAAAATGCCCTCGAATGGTCGTCGAACGAAAACCCTATATTTCAAGTAAAGAATTAATTAATAACCATTGCTAGTAATAACCCACTCTCTTAAAATTGAAACTGAAATATTCTATTAAAAGAAAATGTTCAAATTATCTAAATTCAAGTACAAAGTATAATCTAAAAATGATCAATTGATATTCAAAACTTGCTCATAAGATGAAAACCCTAGATCTAGCAGCAATCATAACATGAGAAAATACAAATTAGAACAGTAGAAACTCCCTGTTTGAGTCCATGAGCTCAAGATATTAGATTCATCACCAAGAGACTAAAGGTTTAGCCTCTCATGACTCCTGTTGTATTGGAATAGCTGTTCAGTTAAGATGTCATGAAGAAAGAGTGAGAAGATGGTAGGTTGATGTGTAAAGATATGGAGAAATCTGTGGAGAAGTGTAGAATGATGGAAGAGGTGGAGAAGGTGATCAGAGAGTGCGAGAGTACTGCTTCTTAGACTAATCAAGTCAAAAACCAGCCTCCTCATTGACAGCAGCCTTCCTCCCCTTTTATTTCTACATAACCTAATTCAAAACGCGATCAGTTTCAGTGATTTTGTATTTTAGTTGTGACCAGATCCATGTTTTGGTCGAGACTTGTAAACACAGAGAGATTTCTAGAAGAATCAAGGTTGCGACCGATGAACTCTTTGGTCGTGAATAAAATATGCAAGAGCGTGATTTCACTTTCATTGGCTTGTGATTTCTTTCCTGGTCCTTGCTCTCTTCCAAAATACCTGCAATCTAAAATAAAAGCTCACTATAAAAGTCAAAATTAGTAAATAACATAATATATGTAGTTTGGAAGAGTTAATTTATCATTTTAACTTTTTATTAGCACATTACCACGCACAATCATGTATTACCACAAAAGTACAATTTAAGGCATAAAATGATGGTAAAGTTGTTATAAAGCTCTTAAAAATGTCACATAAACCATATACAAAATGTGTCTTATCAATTCCCCCACACTTTAACCTTTGTACTCTTGGACAAAGAAATGAATCAATCCTAAAATAACACTGTTAAATTCAAAATGACAACATAGTTCATAATGTACCCCTGAAAACAAATAAGTCATCATCTTTTGGGAATGCAAAGGTGATAATGTGAGTAATGCCAAGCAATCAACTACTAAGTAAAATCAAACTCAATTGTATGAGCGCAATAGATCCTCTCAAAGGGTATAAGTGTTTAGCTCTCTATTTCCTCCCATTGTTAGGGTTCTTTCACTCATATTCAAATTGGAGAACACCCTACCATATGCTTGTAATGGTTCTAAATCTCAGCAACTATATAACACTTATACAAAGAATCAAGAGGTCTTTTAGGGTTGAAATGATGGAAATGGGCCACATGGAATGAAATGTGAAGAATATAAAGTACTATATGCATTCAACAATGGATATGAATTCATGTCTATAGGGATGTAGCTGTGGTAAATGTGCTAATAAGAATTGATAATGGTTCCCTCTTCTCTTCTCTTTTCTTTTTATTTTCTTTTTCTTGCACTTCCTCTTTTTTTTCAGTGCAATATGTTTCTTTTCTCTTCTTCTTTTGTTTAGCACCTCATTCACAGAAGCTGCAGCACAATAACACAACAATAATGAATTTTTTACATGACTAAAATTTTATTTTAAGATGATGTTTATGCACATATGACTTTCTATAAGAATGATGAAAAGAAAAAGTGATGGACTTAAGAGGGGTGACTAAGGATGTAATATATGGTGGGATTGTGTTTGGGATAAAAAGGTTTAGAAAGAATGCCTCTATCATGTTCAATTCATAAATGCGTAAGTAATTCTAAACTCAGAGCCAAGACAATTTCTAGAGAATATAAACCAATTGAATAATCACTCAATATAGAATTTAAGGCAAAATCCTTCCAACAAAGGTTTTGATCTAGATTGCTCATAAGCTAAAGTCCCAAACAATGTTCATCATTCACTAGGCATTAAAACACTTATCATAACTAAAACCCCTCTAAAACGATTTAAAAGTTTCAAAGTAATCACTTATAACCATGTGATAATCCAAATGTAACAGCGAAGGCTTAGGTGTTTTCAAATTCAATTTCTAAGATTTCCCAAAAAATTCAAGTGGGGCAATGGTTTCTAGGAGCTAAAAAGGTTTTGAAATAAGGGGACAATGTAAGAATCTCAGTAGTTCAAAAGTGGTCCTTCTATACAGCTTTGCACAAGGCAAAGAGAAGGTAATTAGACATTTTTCAAACATTGGTCATAACGTAGAACAGTGGAGGTCACAACTAGTTGTCATAGGGTGCATGCTCAGGATTTTCAAAACATTTAGTCACGTCCATGGGATATATCTTTCATGACGCACACACACAAAGAGGAATAGTCACGACCATGTATGTGCTCATGTCACGACTTAAATCAACAAGGAGTTATTATCGCGACCACTATGTATATAGGTCGCGATCATAGGTCACAGAGCGCATATGAAGTCCAAAGTTTCATTACAGGTCGCAACCTAAAACCCAGTATGTCACGACCATTTTTCATAGAGACTACCAAGTGGTAATTGTCAAAGTCCCAAAATAATTTTTCATGCTAAAACCTTTCTAGTTATCAACAAAGTTTAGAGTGAGGATCCAATTTTCAACAGTTTAACACACATTAAGAGCAAAAAGAAAAATTTTGTGATAAAAGATTGGATTAGCAAAGATTGAGTAACACAAAAGCAAAGACATCTCCCCCACACTTAAACTTGATAGTGTCCTCACTGTCAACAGAACTAAAGTAGAAAAGATCACAATCACATAAATAATGGGATGAGTAAGCGACACATAGACATTAACGGGTTGTTGTTCAAAACAGAAAGACACCTAGAATAAACAGGAATAAACAGAAAAATGAAACTATCCTATAGAAACATTAAGCAGAACAATGAACTACTACTTCTACTGGCTCATCCCTTTCCAGTCACCAAACCAACATGTCAAGCACATATGAATTGATAAAGGTAAGAGATAGGAAAGGGACAACCTAGCCTCAAGGGGTAGAGTAGATTCCTCATAAAGTTTCAAATAGTACCCATTGGCCTGGAAGATTTTGCTCGTCATTACCTCTTTCAATTCAATCATCATGAAGTCATAGACTTTAACAATTGTGTAAGGTCCATCCTAACTAGTTTTGAATTTTCCATGTTTAAACTTGAAACTAGATTAGTACTTTAATACTCTGTCACCTTCCTTAAAACTCTTTCTCAGAATGTGAGCATCGTAGATTAACTTTGTTTTCTGCTTATAAATTTTAGAGCTACTGTAGGCATCTAATTTAATCTCCTCTAACTCCTGAATCTGCAATAACCTCTTTAAACTGGCTTCTGCAAGGTCTTCATTGCAGGCTTTCACTGCCAAAAATGTCTTTTGCTCTATTTCCACAAGCATGTAACAAGCCTTCCCAAAAACTGTCCTATAAGGAGACATTCCTATAGGAGTTTAAAAAGCTGTTCTATGAGCCCACAATGCATCGTCAAGTCATAAATTCTAATCCTTATTGGATGGCTTAAGAATCCTTTCTCAAATATGCTTAATTTCCTTATTAGAAACATGTGCTAGACCATTGGTTTGAGGGTGATATGGGGTTGAGACTTTACGAGTGACACTATATTTTGCTAATAAGCGATTGATTAACTTATTGCAGAAATGGGTGCCTTGATCACTGATTAATGCTTTAAGTTGTCATATCCTGATTTTTCCCTATTTGTATAATACTAATAGTGGAAAGAGGTTTGGAAAGAATTATGATGATGATCAGAAGAAATAATAAATGTTAGATAAGTCTTGAAGAAAGAGAAGGACCTAAACGAAAATTAGAAAAGGTTAAAGGCCAAAAGTTAAAGTAGAAATAAATGTTGGGCCAAAAGTGGTAATTTCTAAAAGTTTAGGGACCTAAATATAATTAAGTAAAAAGTCAGCGACCTAAATGTAATTATGGAAAAGTTGAGCCAAAACAGGCCAAAAATGCCCGAAATTAGATCAGACTCAAATTTTACTAGTAGATAGACAAAAATATTCCGGTCAGTTTAACGCAACACGAAATTTTGATTTGAGATCCCGATTAATTGGTATAAATTTATCAAGTCAGAAGAATTATTACAGTATTCTTTAGACATCATAATCAGATGGGATATTATAGGAAATTCCCATATTTAATATAAGAATTTATAAAATTGAAAGAGTCAGAAAAGGAACCCTGTAGAAGCCTTACGGGATTTTACGATGAAATAAAATACCTAATAAATAGGATTGGGTGAGATTTATTGTGAATTGTGCCATAAAGGTAATGAGGCTAATGAGCCCATACCAAGGCCCAAATGGCACCATAATGAGCCCAATAAAGTAGTGAGACAGTTATGTGAGGCAGAGTCCAGAGCAGTCCAGGAAAAGTGTGAAATTACGAAAATGCCCCTGGATGCCCCTATTGTACCAGTGATGGATGGAGGGTATTCTGGTCATTCTGGACAGGCCAAAAGTGTGTAATATGGTATAAAGATGATTAATTAGATACAATAAATACTCTGATGATGTTTGAAAAGACGATAATGGCCTTTGAGAAATTAAAGTAAAATTGGACACCGATAAAGGTTAAAGGAAACGTAGGGAATTTTTATCAGGAGTTGTGGGTCTCAAAAAATTATGAGACTTTATAGGAAATTTATTTTATATTATAATGAATTTCTAAAAATGTTAGAACCATTAAAAGAGGTGTCTAGCATTTATTTCAAAATCAGGATATTTTAAGAATATTGGTATAAGAAAAGTACCTTGGGATTTGTGCCAATTAGCTATTGGACCCAAGGAAGACTTATGGAAGCCCAAAATTTTGTGCTAGGGCAGCCCTTTAAGTCCCAAGAGTTGTCTTGGAGCCCAAGTCCAATAATGAATAATTTATGAATTTTTGAAAAGAAAAAAAAAGGGATAAAGTGTGAATTTTGGCTTGCACATGGTGGGACCCACACACCCACACACTTGGCGTCCAAGACAAGGGGGAGGAGAATATTTTTGTCATATGGATTTATCTCAAGTTGGCTTGGAGAGTTAGCTTGATGTAAGAACAAATATGAGCCTTTAGATCAAATAGTGTACAAAGTGATCTTGGCTATTCATTTTCCATGGAATTTTTCTATAAATAGCCCCTCCATTCTGCAGATAAACCATGAGCAAAGAACCCTTGGGGAAACTCTTGCAAAATGAAAACTTAAGCCAAGACAAAGAAGATTCAAGGTTCCAAAGTTCAAGCAAGCTAGAGATTAAAGGTAAGCAAACTCTCCTAGCTTATTTTCCTTTGATTTGGGAGCTTGAACTTAGGGTTTTCATGGGAGAAAAGTTGAGTTTTCTCTAAGGGAAGGTGCTGCCCAAAAACCTTAGATGAAAGGGGAAAGAAGAAATTAAAGTTAGAAACATATGATTGGTTGTTGAATCAAGTTAATATTCTTGACTTTGCCTTCATGGAACCTGTTCGGTATGCACTGTCCATGAGGGAAGGAAATGGAATTTCAATGATTTAATGCTTCCATTGAATTTAGATGATGATATTGTGTAGGATTGGAAAGGTTTTGAACCTTGAAAGCATTGAAATTCCAAGGTTATAGTTTTGAAACCCTTCTCTATACTGTTCACACGCATGAACAGTGATTGGAATTTCATGATTTTAATGCTTCCAATGGTTTTAAAATGAAAAATTGTGCGGGATAAAGTAGAGAAACAAGTATGGGAAGCATTGGAATCAAAATGAGAATTTTTGAAAGAATTGAGTGCAGTTTTGGTTCTGTACAGCATGTGATGAAGGAGCTGGAATTTCATGATTCTAAGCTCATAAATGGATTCAAAAGAGGAAATTGTGTAGGGTAAAGTCAAGACATCAATTGATTCAAAGACCAAGTCCATTAGTTAAGATTAAGAAAAGTTAATAGGCTTAATGTTCAAGAAGAAGTTATGTCAGTTAAAGTGAGTTTAATGCTCAAGGAAGTTAGATTGAGATGAATGAATGATTATGTGATGTTAGGAATTGATTGGTATGCTCCAAGAGAGGTAGCCACATGTTCAACAAAAGTGAGAAGATGGAAGCAAGTTAAGGAGAAAGAAAGTCAAGTGCTCAAGGTAGTAAACTTATCCTAAACTTGTATGCATTGAATGTTATGCTTGATTGTGCTATGGCTTGATTGAATTGTGTTGCCTATGTGCTTATGTATGAAGCTCTGTTTATATGTTTACTTTGGCCAATTGTATTTCATATGTAACATGGAAGCATGCACATGACACAATAGTAACACTTTCACAAGCAAGTACAACTAGTTATATTAATGAATGCATTGTTTACTAATATTTGCTACTGAGATTTTCCTGAAATCTCATCCCTTTCCATGTAATCCCAATCCCACAGGTTTATGAATGATGAAAGAGGATGATGAAGCATGAAGAAAAGCTAAGGATTGGATAGTATATATGTTATGTGAATGTGTAATGTTGTTGTATGACCAATGTAAGCAGTGATGGTCATGATGTAATAAAAAATAGTAAATGATGGAATAAATGTATGAAATTTTACAGAAATTTAGATGACATGCCAAGCTTCGTTTTGACACCAAGAATACTTTATTTGGATGTCTGTACAAAGAGAACTGATTTTTCAAAAGGACCAGAATCTGTTTCCAGGATTTTTGACCAAATGAACACTAAACTTTGGAGAATAAACCGTATTAATTGGCTAATCATTTGGTCTGGAAATTATTTTTCCCTTAAATTTCAAGATGTTATCTTCATGTGTCTTTCTGAACCACTTCATTTTGAGTTTTCTAGAATTAGATATGATTTTTTGAAGTTTATTGCGTAATCTGGAATACCATATGAACAGTAATCCAGGAAAGAGTAAAATTCCAGATTTAGCTAATGAACTTACAAGGTCTTGTAAGTGGTTCTAAATGCTATTGAATGGTCCCTAAGACGTATAAAAGTATGGATGTTACATAAGTACTCCAAATCTACTAAATATGTGAGATCTTAGAAACTTAGAGACGGTTTGGGCATCATCTAGTCTTGTAGGAATGGCCTATACCCATCTAGACATATAGTCTACAACTAATAAAATATAACAGAATCCTGTTGAAGGTGGAAAGGGTCCATAAAATCTATTCCCTATACATTAAAAACCTCACAAAATAGAATAGGTTATTGTAGCATCTCATGCCTGTTGCTAATCCCCCAAATCTTTGGCATCTATCAGAAGCTCTACAAAACTCTAAAGCATCTTTAAAAAGGGAAGGCCAATAAAAACTAGATTTAAGGACCCTTCGTGCAGTCCTTTTCCCCCCAAAATGACCACCACATACCCATGAGTGGCAAGCTTTTAAAACTAATTTGTAATCTTGACCTAGCACATATCGTCTTAGTACTTGATCTGAGCACAACTTCTATAGAAAAGGCTTATACCAAATAAAGTATTTAGATTCACTCTTGAGCTTTTAGACTTAAAATGTAGACAAATGAGATGGGATTAGGCCAGTCTCAATGAAATTAACTAAATGAGCATACCAAGGTTCTATTACAGTAATCAGACAAAGGGATTGATCAGGGAAAGAATCACAAAGAAGGTCAGAACTAAGTACTCCCCTTGTCTCTGTTGGTAACTTGCTCAGATGATTTGCAATGTGGTTCACATTTCCAGCTTGATCCCTCACTTCTATATCAAACTCTTGAAGTAGTAGCATCCATCGTAGAAGTCTTGGCTTAAATTGAGGCTTATGGAACAAGTACTAGACCCCTGCATGATCTGTGTAAACTATAACTCTTGAGTTAATGAGATATACTCTTAATTTATCTAAAGCCATTACAATTGCAAACAATTCTTTCTCAGTGGTGGTATAATTAATTTGAGCAGCATCAAGTATTTTAGAGGCGTAAGCAATCACCCTAGATAAATTATCTTCCTTTTATCCTATCATAGCTCCCACAGTGTAATTGGAAGCATCACATGATAGTTCAAAAGGAATATCTCAATTTGGTGAAGTTAAGATAGGTGGAGAAACCAACTTACCCTTCAATTTTTCAAAAGCCTCTTTGCCTTTAGCAGAAAAAATAAATCCAGCGTCCTTTTGAAGAAGTTTTGAGAGTGGCAAAGCAATTTTGCTAAAGTCTTTGATGAATCTTCTATAAAATCCAACGTGCCCCAGAAAAGATCAAAGTTCTTTTAAAGTTTTAAGGTAGGGCAACGAGGAGATGACTTCAATTTTCACTTTATCCACCTCAATCCCCTTGCTAGATATAAGATGTCCAAGTATTATTCCATGATCAACCATGAAATTACACTTTTCAAAGTTCAAAACTAATTTTTTCTCAATATATCTAGCAAGGATGCTATCAAGGTTTTCTAGACACTCATCAAAAGAATTTCCATATATAGTAAAATCGTCCATGAACACATCCATGCATTGTTCAATGAAATCGGTAAATATAGAAAGCATACAATGCTGAAATATTCTTGGAGCATTACACAAATCAAATGGCATTCTTTTATAGGCATATGTACCAAAAGGGCATGTAAATATGGTCTTTTCCTGGTCCCTCGGGTCTATTGGAATATGGAAATACACAGAATATCCATCTAGGAAATAATAATGGCTTTTCCCTACTAATCTCTCAAGCATTTGATCAATAAAAGGTAAGGGGAAATGATCTTTCCTAGTAGAATCATTCAACTTTAGATAATTGATACACACCCTCTATGAATTTTGCACTCTAGTAGGTATCAATTCATCGTTCTCGTTCTTGACTACTGTTACTCCACTCTTAGGCACTACATGCACAAGAGATACCCATTCACTATCTAAAATATCATATATGATTCTTGCCTTTAACAATTTACTAATCTCTTTCCTAACCACATCAAAGATGAATGGATTTAATCTTCTTTGGGGTTGTTTAATTGGCTTGGAATCTTCACTCAGCATAATCCTATGGGTACAAATAGTGGCATAGATTCCTTTTATATCAGCTAATTACCAACCTAATGCCTATCTATTCTTTCTAAGCACACTTAATAACCTAGACTCTTCACTAACAGTCAGGGAATTAGAAATTATGACTGACAATTTTGAGTTTGGCTTAAGGTAAGCATACTTTAAGTAAGAAGGTAAATCTTTTAACTCTAATTCTGGGGGTTAGACAATGGAAGGAATTAAATGGGGGTATTCATTTAAATTAGAAATACTCCCTTTTGTAGTTCCTTGGAGGTTGCTCACATTCGAGTCATTAGGGTATTCCATCTTGATTGTAGTCTCTTCAAGAGGTGCACCCAACTTACGTTGGTCTACGACTGCGACATAGTTGGGATCAAACTCTCTCATTCCTATATCATTATTTAAGATCAAGTCATTTAAGGTATGAGATATAATTTTGGAATGAGAATGAGGTTGAGAAGAGATAGAATGTATTAGCCCTTTAACCAAAGCAGTAGAGTGTGCAGCTGAAGGAGTGTGAGGTTCCCTGCTTGTACCTGGCATTTCTGGTCACGACCTTTGATCTTCTCATCGCGACTTCAGTTAACAAGGTGTGTCTCTGGAACTTTTTGTCTCAACATGTTCATCTTTTAGTCATACTTGTGGTCACAGAAAGGCTCTTCCTTAGTAGATTGATGTTTAGTCGCGACAACTTCATCTTCGTGTCACGACTGGAAGTCTCTGGGCTTTTGTGTCATGACCATAATGCCCTTTGGTTGTGACTCTGATTCACAGTAGATCTCAGGTTGATGTTTAATCGTGACAGGGAGGCTATTTGGTCGTGACCTTTGGTCACAGAAATTCAGCCCTTCTTCTATTGTTGTACTTCCAGCTTCCAGAACATCTTAGGGTCCTACAAGATCACTCAACAAACCTTTTGCAAGCGCATTATCATGTAAACTTAGTTCATGTTCATCCTTAGTCTCTTCAACAGCATAATCAATTATGTTCAAAGCAGTAAAAGCAAAATTATCAATAGGAAATCTCATTACTTCATTCATGTTGAAGGTTACCACATGTTCTCCAACTTCCATTATGATGGAACTATGTTTCATACTAATTATGGTCTTTGAAGTTTGGAGGAAAGGTCAGCCTAGGATCAAAGTGCTATCATTTACTAACTCATTGGACATGTCCAAAATATAAAAATCAACTGGGAACACTAAGTCCTTGACCTATACTAGAATATCCTCAAGGATCCCCTTAGGTTACCTAATTAACCTATCAGCTAACTAGAGCACTACATTTGTGTCTCTAAGGTTGTTGATTCCTAAGTCTTGATATACTGACCAAGGCATTACATTAATGGCTGCCCCTAGATCTAGTAACGCTCCCTTAATAGGAATATTTCCTATAGTGTATGGGATTGTGTAGGCTCTTGGGTCTTGGCACTTAGCAGGTAGTTCAGCCTTAAATAGTGATGACACATTAGCACTCACTTAGATTCTCTCGATAGGCCTAAACTTCTTTTTATCAGCACACAATTCTTTCAAAAAATTTACATATTTAGGATTTCTCTTGAGGAACTCAACCAAAGAGATGTATACTTACCTCCTTACCTTTATGCATAGAGGCTCCTTGCTCGCTCGACTCTGGCTTCTCCTCAAGTTGCTTTCCTTTGTAAGCTGGACTTAGTATTATTGCTGCTTCTTCTTGTAGCTCTGAGATCTCTATTTGAGTTTGTGGGTTCTCCTCTTGGGTTGGCTTCTTCCTTACAAGCTCTGTTCTTTAACACTTTTAGATTTCCCAATTTGTACCTGTGACAAAGATGAATTCTCAATTTTAGCATCCTCCACATCCTACTCCAATGTATCAGCTTCCTTAAAATGAACCTTTCTACCACTTCTGAGGGATATAGCATTCAGACCCCTCGGATTGATGACAGTAATCGAAGGTATGCTGCCACTGCAATTTTCTTGAATGTCACTCACTGTATTGGAGACTTGAGTTAAGTGACTTGTAATATTTGTATTCTTGGAATTTAACTCCTCAAGTTTCCTGTGCACATCAACATTATCCTTCTGCATATTTTGAAGGATTGAAGCTTTAGAGGTGAATTGACCATCATTCTCTTTGAGCTTATCGTCTATATTGGTCATTCTACCGTCCATGTTGTTTATCTGCACAACCATACTCTTTAACAATTGAGAAGTCTCATCTGGCCTTGATGTTAATAAGGTCATAAGGTGAGTTGGAACTATGGACCTTGCAATATTCTGGTAGTTACTTGAGGAAGCACCACCTCCTTGGAATTGATTTGGCCTATCACCCCCACCTAAAGTTTGGGTGGTCTCTTCAACCAGGATTGTATGTGTTAGAGTATAGGTCTCTCTTCTAGTATTGATTGTCTCTCGCTTGATACATTGATGCCACTTCTTTATATTGTCTGTCATATGTAATGATAGCATGCATCATAAAATCGCATGATTCACATCCTATAACTAAGACTTATGAGGTATCTACTACATGAACTTATTTTGTAGAATACAACTCTATTTCAATCAAATTCATCATCTTCTCCATTCTGTTTCCCAAGGCTACTATTTTTGCTAAGATCTCTGTGGATTTACCTGAAGAAGATATGGGCATTCTCCTTGGATCCCTTGTCTGATGGTCTTCATTGGTCATTTTCTAGAATAACTCCCAACTAGCCTGTGGAGTCTTATCTCTCAAGGATCCATTTGCTGCAGCATTCAAGGAAACCTGATTATGAGGAAGTAGACCATCAAAGAAAATATCTACTAAATCATCCTTGGTCATGTTGTGGTGAGGGCATCGAGCCAACAGGTTAAGAAACCTCATCCAATACTCATGTAAAGATTCTCCATCATGTTACAGAATATTAGTGATCTCCTTCTTCGTTCGAGTGGTCTTTGAAGCTGGGAAAATTGTTCAAGGTATGTTGACTTCAACTAATCCCATGTAAGAGTGGAGAAATAGGTGGGAAAATTGTATAGCTATTCCTTAGCCCTACTTCCAAGGTAAAATGAAAATACCTCCTTAAGATACCGTCCAGTGCAGTCATTGGAGTTTTCATTGACGAGCAGATCATATGCATGGTTTGTAAGTGCATGTGTGGACATTCTCCTGTAAAACCATGAAATTTAGGTAAGGCTGCAATTAAAGCTCCTTTAATCTCAAAATTTGCTTCTTCAGTATAGAAACCATAAAGATCATAATTCATATGCGAATGATTAATTTCCCTCACACTTCTATTATCTTCTAGGCTCATTGGTATTTCATTTTCTCCATGCCCATTAGGCCTATTATGATTAATATCATCCATATTTGGTTCAGTTTCAGACTCTAGAATACTAGAGGAGGAACTAGATTTTGCTTCTTCTTCTCTAAATTCTCAAAACTCTCTCTTTAGTTTCCCAAGTCTTCTCTCAATTTCAGGTTCAAAAGGCACTAATGGTTCAGCTCTTTTTCGCATGCAATGTAGAACATATAGAGAATAATCAATGCAATCAGTCAAATTCAGTCACGGAAGTTAGACAGTGAAAAATTTTCAGTAGTCATGACTAAAGAGTATTTTAGTCGCGATACAATATAACAGAGAAAAGTAGTCATGACTGAAGGTTTTAAATGTCGCGCCTGGTTTTCGCAGAGTAGTTAAATTTCACAGGGGAGCAATCAGGTCATGACACAAATGGTGTTTGGTCGTGACTTAAAGTCACAGAGAGTAACTGTCATGACGCAGGTGAGTTTAGGTCACGACTCGTAGTCACAAAGACTTATTTTGCAAAAACTCAGAAAAGTGTAAAATGCAATACAATTAAAAAAACTACAAAAAACTAAAAGCAAACAAAAACAAGAAAAACAAATCAAGTAGCTAATGAAATTGACAATCAATTACTAGGGAACCAATTACTTGGCTCCCTGACAACGGCACCATTGATGATGTCAGATTATCGTGGTCTGATCTATCAAAATAAAGTTTATTGCACCCAATATAATAGTATAAGGTACCACCCTATCGTTCTTCTCGAGGAGCCTTTTATGTGGAAACCTAGTAGATTGGATGTTAAAATCAATGAAAAACCTGAGCAGGGATAAAATGATTTTTGGGTTTTAGTTATTGATTCAATAAAAGTAAGGTGCAGAAACGTAAATATTTTTTGGATTTTTGTTTATGATAAAAACGACTTGGTTGAGTTGAGAAATACGCTATAAAAGACTCTTGATGATGAAAACGTATCTATCCTTACTCTCAAGTTTAAAGTTGGAGTTGAGAAAGCGTTAAGTCTCAAAGAAAACCTCAATCGATCAATTGAGTCCAGAACCCTAATTTGTTTTAAACCTATTTGATCAAAGCTGGTCTAAGAACTATTAGTAAATTGTCATAAACCACTTAGCATGTAAATTGAATTTAGATGATGAAAACACCCTCAAAAAGTCATCGATCGAAAACCCTAGATTTTAAGCAATGAATTAATTAACAACCATCGCTGGTAATAACCCACTCTCTTAAAATTGAAATTGAAATATTCTATTAAAAGCAAACATTCAAATCATCCGAATTCAATTACAAAGTCTAATCTGAGAATGATCAATCGACATTCAAAACTTGCTCATAAGATGAAAACCCTAGTCTAGCAACAATCATAATATGAGAAGATGCAAATTAGAATAGTAGAAACTCCCTGTTTGAGTCCATGAGCTCAATATATCTAATTCATCACCAAGAGACTAAAGGTTTAGCCTCCCATGGCTCTTGTTGTACTGCAATCGCTGTTCAGTTGAGATGTCATGAAGAAAGAGTGAGAAGATGGTAGGTTGATGGTGTAGAGAGGTGGAAAAATCTGTGGAAAGGTGTAGAATAATGACAGAGGTGGAGAAGGTAATCAGAGAGCGCGAGAGTACTGCTTGTTAGCCTAATTAGGTCAAAAACTAGCCTCCCTATTGATGGTAGCCTTCCTCCCCTTTTATTTCTGCATAACCTAATTCATAATGCGCAGTTTCAGCTATTTCGCATTTTAGTCACAACCAAATCCATGTTTTGGGTGTGACCTATAAACACAGAGAGACTTCCAAAAGAATCAAGGTCATGACTGGCGAACTCTTTGGTCACGACTAAAATATGTAGAAGTGTGGTTTCACTTTCATTGGCTTGTGATTTCTTTCCTGGTCCTTGCTCTCTTCCAAAATACGTGTAATCCAAAATAAAAGCTCACTGTAAAAGTCCAAATCAGTAAATAATATAATATATATAGTTTGGAAGAGTTAATTTACCATTTTAACCTTTTATTAGCACATTGTCACGCACAATCATGTATTACCATAAAAGTATAATTTAAGGCATAAAATAATGATAAAGTTGTTATAAAGCTCTTACAAATGTCACAGAAACCATATACAAAATGTGTCTTATCACTGCTATAGCTGCAGCAGTAGCAGAAGCTGTTGGCAATCTAAGGCATCCATAGCCTATAGAAGTAGCTAATACAAAACCAGATATGGTGCATTAGCTGACAAAACCACCTAGGCAGACTGGACAGGTGGTTGATTCCACTAGTATTTAGCAGTGGATGATAAAGTTCTATAAACACAGTCCTCCAATGTTCGAGGGGATGTTTGATGTCCAAAGGGAAGAGGATTGGATCAGTCAGTTAGAGAAGATTTTCAAAGTGCTCAACTGTCCATATGAAAGTAAAGCCCAGATGGCCATTTATAAGTTAGAAAAGGATGCAGACCGATGGTGGAAGAACACTGAACTGCTGCTACAAGCTAGAAACATTCCTATTGTGTGGGAAGTGTTTCTTGAACAATTCTATGAGAAATATTTTCCTTAGTCAGTGCACGATGAGCAAGAAGCTGAATTCCTTATGTTAAGGCAAGGAGAGACCTTTTGATGAATATCTAGCAAAGTTTATTCGTCTTTCTCAATACTCCACTTATCTTTGTCAAGTGGACGATGAACGCTAGATGATAGAAAGAATGATTAGAGGACAAAATGTTACCTTGAAAGAGAAGATGACTCCTCAGCAATATAGCCAATTCAACAAAGCAGTAGAGGCATGCCAAATAATTGAAAATAGTCTAAATCATCTAATGTTATTTAAACTAGTGAACAAAGGGAATGTTGTTCCTGAAAGGACCAGTCAGAGTTGAGATGTTGCCAGTGGTAGTGGCTATTATAAGAAGAGGAAGAGGCAGTGGCATAACAGAAGGCCTACTCGAGGGAACTTTCGAGGCAATATAGGTAATAGGGACTCAAGGTTTCGAGTGTGTGATAAGTGCAGAAAGAATGATGGTGATAGGTCGTGTTTGATGGAATAGAATGTCTGTTATACATATGGAAAACCTAGACATTTTTCTAAGGACTGTCCTCAAGTAGTGAATAATCAAAGGCCGCAAACTCAAGGTCGAGTGTTTACACTTACAAGAGAAGATGCTCAGAAGTCACCCGAGATAATACAAGGTATAATCTATCTCAATAATCACTCTGTGATTGCTTTGTTTGATTCAAGTGCAAGTCATTCCTTTATTTCCTATGAATGTGCTGAACGTTTAGGCCTTACAATTAGCAAGTTACATTATGCCATATGTGTGACAACCCCTACAAATACTAGAGTAGTTACATTTGATGTTTTCCTAAATAGTGTTATCCGGTATGAACGTTATTGCACTACTTTAGACCTAATATGCATGCCTTTTCATGAGATCGATGTCATAACTATATTGAACTATTTATCTGCCAATAATGTGATTCTGGATTGTAAGAACAAGACCCTAGTTCTTTGTCCAAAAGCCACAGATATGAATTCAAAAGTAAGACTGAATTTTATAACAGAGGCTCAGGCAGATAAATATTTGCAAAAAGGATGTCAAGGGTATATGATCTTCTTTTCTGTTCACACAGAAGTAGAAGAAGGGATTAAGACAATTCCATTAGTTAAGGAATTTCTCAAAGATTTTTCAAAAGAGATTCAAGGATTACCGCCTGAACGAGAAGTAGAATTTGTAATTGACATTATGCCTAGAGTTAGACCAGTGTCCAAAGCCCCATATCGTATGGCTCCCAATAAGATGATTGAATTAAAGAAGCAAATTGAGGAGATTTTAGAGAAGGGTTTCATCCGACCCAGTGTTTCACCTTGGGATACTCCAGTTTTATTCGTTAACAAAAAAGATGGTAGTTTAAGGCTATGTATTGATTATATGGAGTTGAATAAGATCACTGTTAAAAATAAGTACCCTCTTCCCCGGATTGATGATCTATTGGACCAGTTGGCTTGAGCAAGTTTATTCTCCAATATTGATTTGAGATCAGGTACCACCAACTCAAGATTAAAGCATATGACATTTCAAATACTGCTTTCTGGACTTGTTATGGTCATTTTGAATTTCTAGTAATGCCTTTTGGTCTGACGAATGTGCCTATAATTTTTATGGATTACATGAATAGAATCTTCAGGCCTTACCTGGATCAATTTGTTGTGGTCTTCATTGATGATATTCTAGTGTACTCCAAATCTGCAGAAGAGCATAAAAAGCATTTGAGAATTGTTCTTAGTACTCTTAAAGAAAAATGACTCTATGCTAAGCTTAGTAAATGTGAGTTTTGGCTTCAAGAAGTCAAATTTCTCTGTCATGTCATATCCCATGAAGGGGTAGCTATAGATCCTAACAAAGTTGAAGCAGTATTAAGCTGGGAATAGCCAAGGACAATGGCAGAGATTCAAAGTTTTCTAGGCTTAGCAGGGTATTATAGAACATTTATTAAGGACTTTTCTCGAATTGCTTTGCTGTTAACCAAGTTGACCAGAAAGAATCAGTAGTTTAAGTGGGATGAGAAGTGCGAGGCTAGTTTTCAAGAATTAAAACAGAGATTAACCATGACTCCTATGCTGATTATTCTAGACCCAACTCAGACATATGTAGTCTATACTGATGCTAGTAAGCAAGGTTAGGGTGTGTATTATTGTAGCAGGGTCGAGTAATAGCCTACGCCTCTCAGCAATTAAAGCCACATGAAGAAAATTATCCCACTCATCATCTGGAGCTTGCAGTGGTAGTTTATGCTCTCAAGATCTGGAGGCATTATTTGTATGGAGCTACCATGGAATTGTATTGTGACCACAAAAGCCTGAAGTATCTGCAGATAAAAAAGAATTGAATATGAGACAATGGAGATGGATGGAATTTTTGAAGGATTATAATTTCCATATTAAGTACCAACCAGGAAAAACAAATGTGGTAGCTGATGCCCTAAGCAGAAAAGTAGTGCAGGTGACAAGTCTAATGATCGAAGAGTTAGAACTAATAGATATTAGAGATTGGAGTCCTTTATACCATATACAGATAGCAGAAATTCCTTATAGAGGAATGCAGGTTAGAGCTTTCATTAAAGATGAGATAAAAGAAGCTAAAAAACATGACAAGCTCAGCAATTTTTAAGGACAAGCTAGAGAGAGGAGAAACTAAAAATTTTGATATCTCCAAGGATGGATTACTACAGTTTAGGGGAAAACCATATATTCTGAATGCAATGGGATTAAAAGAAAAGATTTAAGATGAAGTACATAAAAGTCGGTATACAGTACATCCAGGTATGGCCAAGATGTATCATGATGTTAAAAGTTTATTTTGGTGGCCTGGATTAAAGAAAGATGTTGTTGCATATGTATCCAAGTGCTTAACATGTCAGAAAGTAAAGATTGAACATAAGAAGCCAGCGGGACCGTTAGATATTCCTTAATAGAAATGGGATAGTATTGCCATAGATTTTGTAGAAGGACTGCCCATGACTCTCACTAAGCATGATGCTATATGGATAATAATTGACCGATTGACAAAGTTAGCTCATTTCCTAACAATTAATAAGAAAGATTCTATTGAGAAACTGGCGAAGTTGTATGTAAAAGAGATTGTTAGATTGTATGGTGTCCCAAGTAGTATTGTATCTTATAGAGATCCTCGATTTACGTCAAATTTTTGGCAAGCTTTGCATAAAGAAATGGACACTACTCTCAGATTCAATACAGCTTATCATCCTCAAACAGATGGTCAATCTGAGACAACAATCTACACACTAGAGGATATGTTGAGAGCTTGTGTTTTGGATTTCAAAGGAAGTTGGGATGTCCATTTACCATTAATAGAATTTACATACAACAATAGTTATCAGGCTAGTATTTATATGGCCCTATTTGAAGCACTTTATGGACGTAAGTGTAGATCTCCCTTATGCTGGTTAGAGTTAAGAAAATGAAGGATGTTTGGTCCTGATATAGTAGATTAAAAAGTAGCACAGATCGATAAAATTAGGAAAAGATTGCTTACGGCTCAAAGCAGGCAGAAAAATTATGCTGATCTTAGAACGAAGCTATTGGAGTTTGTAGAAGGAGAACATGTATTTCTTAAGTTAACTCCAACTACAGGAGCCGGACGATAAATGAAGGTGAAAAAGTTACATCCTAGATACATCAGGCCATTTTAGATCCTCATAAGAATAAGACCAGTAGCTTACAAGTTAGCTCTTCCTCTAAATCTTAGTAAGATACATGATGTATTTCATGTTTCTCAGTTGGAGAAGTATGTTCCAGATCCATCACATGTGATTGAACAGGATGATGTTGCACTGTGGGATGACCTAACTTACGAAGTTGGACCAATACGAATTGTGGTCGAAAGGTCAAGCAATTACGAAATAAATAAATCTCTTTAGATAAGGTGGTTTGGAAAGGATTAACTGAGAATGAAGCTACGTGGGAAGTAAAGGAAAGAATGAAGGAAACATATCCTGAATTATTTCCTTAATATATATGTAATATAAATTTTGAGGACGAAATTT
This sequence comes from Leucaena leucocephala, assembly GCA_037074615.1. NCBI lineage: Eukaryota > Viridiplantae > Streptophyta > Magnoliopsida > Fabales > Fabaceae > Leucaena > Leucaena leucocephala. The sequence goes on from CM073527.1 coordinate 8,176,123, forward strand.
ATTTTAAGGGGAGAGAAATGTCATATCCCCAATTTTCTTATATGATGTATATGTACAGTTTTTATGTAACAGACATGATATTCTTGAAATAAACTATATCAAATTAAGGAAGGAAAGAGAGGGAATGGTAACTAAGGCAAGTTTAAGCACCTAAATAAAAATTAGAAAAGGTTTAAGGCCAAAAGTAAAAGTAGAAACAAAAGGTTGGCCAAAAGGTGTTATTACTAAAAGTTGTGACTTACATGTAACTTATCAAAAGTTCAGGGACAAAAATATAATTTTGAGAAAGTTGAGTCAGAAAAGGCCTAAAATTGTATGGAAGCAATTCAGTCCCAAATTTTACCAGTAGGTAGAGAAAATTATTCTGATCAGTTTAACGAAACTTGGAATTTTGATTTGAGGTCTCGATCAATTAATATGAATTATGAAGTTAGGGAAAATTATTACAGTATTTTTTGGACCTTAGGATCAAATGAAACTTTACAATAAATTCCTATAATTGCTATAAGATTTTATAAAATTGACAGTCAGAAAAGGAATCCTATAAAATACCCGATAATAAAGTATCAGAGGCCCATAAAATACCCGATAAATACCTTCAGGAGATGTTTCTTGGAATTTATGCCATAAAGGCAATGGACCCATATCAAGGCCCAAAATGGTGTCTCAGAGGCCCAGTGAGGTAGTGGACAATTAAGTGGGCCAAAGTCTAGAGCAACCCAAGAAAAGTGTGCAATTACAAAATGCCCCTATGTAGCCAAATTGTACCAAAGATGGACGGAGGGCATTTTAGTCATTCTAGATAGGCCAAAAATGTACAAGCAAGTACAAGGGTGATTATTTAGAGCCAGTATATACTCTGATAGAGTATAAAGGGGTGTGAAATGACGATTATGCCCTTAGGGTTAATGAAGTGTAAGAAAGTACAATAAGGGTATTTTGGTCATTTCTCAAGGGATACTTGGCAGATAAATAATCATTCTAAAAATTTCAATGGCAGGAAAAACCTGGACACTAGTTTTCATAACAGAATACATATTCTGGAATATTATAAAAATTTGGAACATAAAGCAGTCTGACTTTTGTGAAACTGCTCAGATCAGTACCAGACTGGACTAATTAATCATGATATGCATTTTAGAGTTTGCTTATGTATTATTATGAAGTAGCTCCCATCTCATGATAACATGTTAAGCATCTAATTAATCATACATGATATTATAGTTTGTATGACTTGCTACTGAGATTTCTATGAAATCTCATTCTTTCTATATGAATACCCATATTATAGGTGCTGGAACATCTCAAGGAAAAAGGTTAAATGTCATATTCTTACTTTTAACCTCAATTATACTCCATTAGAAGTTATTGGAACCAATTACATGATCATTTGCTTTGAAAACATCCATTTTAAAAAGAATTGCTCTCAGGTACTGTTCACTTTTACTGTTTATTTAGTAATTATAGAACATATATCCAACTTTGAAAATTCATAATTAATTGTAAAAAAATCTAAATAATATGGTTCCAATTCTTAATGGAAGCTCTTTCATATATATTTGAAGAAAAAATATGAAACTGAGGTTTTCTTGTCCACATGAAATCAGTTTATTCGTTATAAATCACTGTTCATTTGGTAAAATCTGGAAGTTCCAGTTTCTTAGCCTTAACTTCAAAAATTAATTTCTCTTTGGTTACTTGTCCAAATGAACCCATGTTACCTATGGATTTGAATATCTATATGTCCTATTTAAGCTCACAAAATTTCATAGAAAAAATCGTTCATTGGTTATATGAAATCATCGTGTGAACGTCACTGCCTCTAAACGCTTACTTCATCTCAATTCCAGATTTTAACTTCAATTTAGAAAAATCATAACAAATCGAATTCTTAACCAATTGAGGCATTCTTAGTGTTAATTTAAATCTCTGTATCTTAGCTCTTATTATACCAAATTTAAAGTTAAAAATCGGTGACTAAGGCATCCTAACCATTGTCACACCATCACGATTTCAAAACAGAAATTTCAGAATCATGCACCATACATCCATACAAGCTATCATATGCTTCCATAATGTCAAGTAACTCATGTGACTTATTATAAAAACTCATCCATCTATGTTTACCCTTTTTCCATGTGAAGTTCCAGCACCTATAACAAGGTTATGCATATGGAAGGAATGAGATTTCATAGAAATCCTAATAGCAAGTTACACAAACTATAATATCATGTATAATTAATTGGATGCTTAACATGTTATCATGAGATGGGAGTTATTTCATAATGTTACATAAGCAAACTCTAACATGCATAGTGTCATGACATACTTGCAACGAGTTGCAATCATTCATATCTCATCATCAACATGATGGCATAATCTCAAGCTTAACCAAACACCATAATCAACAAGCAAACAAACAATTAAGCATACATGAAACTATAGTTAGGTATTCTTGCTACCTCTTAGCTATCCTTGTCAAATTCTTCTTGGGATGATTTCCTTCCTTTACAAATGTCAAAACCTAGCCATTACAAAGTAATATTAAGTTACAATTCAACTTGAAACTAAATCCAATACTAGGTTTTCACTAACTTGCTTTCTTTCTCTCTTTTATGTTTCATACTTCCATCTTTCCAAAATAAATTCTCATAGTTCATTTCCACATAATTTTTCATATAGAATCCAAATATGAAACTAGAATTTCTAAAATCAAAACATACCAATTGCTACAGTACCAAACCGAAGTGAATGTCTCTTTTTCCAAAAATTCACATTTTGATTCCAATACTTCCAATACTTGTTCTCCTACTTTAACCCCACACAATATTCCATTTTAAACCCATTGGAAGTATGAAAATCATGAAATTCCATCATATGAACAGTTTCACGCACAAGGCCATCAAGAACACAAAACCCTAAATCAAAACATACTTGAATTTTCAAGCTTATACTACTTGATTCTAGCTTGTTTAAGCTTGTCTAAACTATCCATAACATAAAATTCATATTTTAACCACATATGAGCAGCACTTCCAGTAGCAATCATAAGGGAAATATAGCATAAAAATCCCTTAAAACCATGAGCTATTGTTAGAACAAAGGTCAAGATCAAGGGAGATGATTACCTTGATTGTTACTTCACTTTGTGTGCTTCTTTCTTTGTTGAATGGAAATTTTGCAAAAGTTTCCCTATGGTTCACCATGCATGCCGAAATGATCTAATTAGGGGGTATTTATAGTTGAACTTGGGTTGAAATTGATGGTCAAGATTGATTTGGTTACTATTTGATTTGATTCTAGGACCTAGCCAAGTACTAAATTAGACTGATATCCCGGGTCCTAGTAAATCAAAGACACCAGTTGTGGTGATACACCTGGACAGCTAAAGTATAGAGCTAGTACCAAGAAGAAATATGAATGAGGAGCGGTTTGAGAAACCTATGGGTTTAACCAGACAGTTATATGACTTAGGACGACTTTTGATCAGGAAGGTAGAACAAGACTACATGATTACATGGATTTTATAACCAGAGTATGGGAGGCTTATATTTTATTTAACTTGAAGTATAGGCCTAAAAATACATGTATTCAAATTTGGAGCAGTTGAAAGAAGCCTTAGACACAACATTTGATTTTGTCAGGAAGCTACCTTGACTTCCTATTAACTAGTATTCCTCATATATTACAGGCGTATAATCACACTTTAGTTTAGAACCCATTTGGAAGCTACCTTGGCTTCTTATTTTCTTTTCTCCCTGTTGGTCAGGTTGGTCTGAACCGCCTCCCCTATCTCCAGTCCCTAAGCTCACTCCCTCAAAATTCTCTCTTAAGGGGTCAAACGCATCATACGGGTTGTTGCACAAGGGTCAAGAGAATCGAGAGTTAAAAATAGCATCCAGATGGATTTTGAATTGAAATATATTTGGGAGTGAACTATGAAGTGTGACAATATAAAATGTGCCTTCTTCCAACTAGTACAACTTTGAACATGTATTTTTATATCCGCACTTTCGCTAAAATAGAATATTAATATTTCTTACATTCATGATAAGCAATTGCTAATATATGTTTTTTTATGTATTATGGATAATATTAGTTCGATTCTCACTATCATAAAAACTTCTTTAGTAAGCGATATCGTAAGTCCTTTATAAACTCTCTTTGATCTTAGTGAAAAATTAATACTAAAATCTACCTAATTTTTTTTTTTTTGGTAAAGAATTTTTTGGAAAGGGGTTGGGCTCACCCACGATCCAAGGGCAGGGCAAAGTCTCCCTTCCTCTTAGGCGATATCAATGTCGTGCAGGGCGAGCCGTCTATTACCCTCAGGCGTAAACCTAAGCACCCAAGAGCTAGGATGCCTCTCCAAGCACCGTGACTGGAACCACAACAAAGTGGTATTCCCCAGAGTTCGAACACACTCCAAATGATAGTATATCTCACCCCTTCGCCAGCTGAACCCACGGACGATGGGTAAAATCTACCTAAATTTTGTTTGTATGAAAAAATACCTTTACAATATCAAACGCTCATGAGAGAATTTCATAGGTAGTTTTGACCCTTGTAATATATAAATAAATTTATAGCAGATACTATCCTTTATAATAAAAATAATGCAAGGGCCTAAATATAATGTAAAGACAACTTAAATTTAAAAATTGGTATAAAATGCCAATGTATTTCAAAAATATTTACAAATACGCACATAATACCATAAAGTTTTATCTAGTTCAAAAGTGCATTTGAAATTTTTAAAATGGTTTATAAATAGCACTACTATTAGTATGACTAGTCTGACCTTTTTACAAATTAATAGACATTAACAATTATAGTAATTTTGTAATATTTTAAAATCTTTGTGCATTTTTAAACCCAACAAAACATCAAGTGCATATTCATGAATACTTTATAAATTGATTTGCTCGTTAATCTTATGTTTACGCTTCATTTCATAAAGTTCCAAAAGGTCTTAAATCATATTGCACTTTAAGAGCATATGTACACCGAAAAACTGATTTCCTGAGTTGCGCAGTGATCTGGGAAAAAAGTGATTAAACTAAGTACAACAACCAGAAACAATTATGCTCCCTGACCACAGGTTCCCACCACAGAAATAAGCCAGTTCTTCCTGTCTATAGCTACAAGTGAAATGGTTATCAGCATCAAACTTCATATAGCTAGAGAGGTTTATTTTACAGTTAGTAAAGCAAAAGGTATAAACAAAGCAAATATGAACACTGGGCAGTTTGACATAATCAGGTCTATTTTCTCTAAAATCATTTCTGTATACTAAAAAATGGCTGGTTAAGATTGACATAATATGTAGATTATTTGCTTTGCTATAGAAATGAACCAAACAGAAAATGTTCATGCATCCATTTCAATCATCAATAATCATCCTCAGCTTCCTTCTGGATACAGCATCGTCAGGAAGAGCCCTGTCGGCCTCATCATCTTCAGAATCCATCAGCTCGTCAACCACCTGCTGGTATTCTACTTGATGACTGGTTGAAAGGCCCGGCCAATTCTCACTGTCATTGCCAATTGATTCAAACATTAAATGAATAAGGCCATCAAAATGTTGGGTTAACTGTGTCCATAGATTTTGTTAATGCCATGTTACTCTAATCTACAGATTTCCTTAAGGTTCTATGAAAACACTAACACAAAGGATTATATATCCAAGTTCCTCAGTAAAATTCATTTTGTGCCGGTATCTATGGAATAGGGAATAACTAGATCAATTTTAAAAGCTAAATAGGTGGCAAATGTGCATCACCGGCCCTTCATTATTATTTTCCCCTGAAGAACTTGAAAAGCTTCTAGTTTCACGATAAATATGCTTCCATTCAAGAATCGTTTAATTCCCAATGGTCAGCCTAAATAATGAAACTAGCACTAGATGCTAATGCTAACAATTATGTTGTTCGTGACATACCTTTCCAAAATGTCATTTTTACCACTATTAGTAGAACCATTGCTCATCAATGACTTCTGAAGTTTGATGGTTTGAGGATCATCAATCATTGGTTTATGAAGAGATCTTCCAGTTTTTCTATATCCAGAAATTGAACCAATTAAGAAGAAATTAAAACAAAAGTAACAAAAATTAGAATACTACAGGCTAATTCAAACACAGAAGACATTTCAGGAGACAATCCATTATTATTTTGATTTTCAAGATATATAAGGAAACTATCCTTGCATGAAATCCTTACTAAAAGTATGAGCAGAATTCACATAAAGCTAGTCTTATAAACAACACAGGCTGAGATCAGGGCACCTAGATTACATAAAAAAACTTCTCCAAATCGTACAACGTATGGAAATAAGACGCTTACAACATTTTAACTTAATGCTCTCACCCTGATATTTTTGTGCCACGTCAAATCCAGATACTTGACTCACATGTCCAGAAAATAAAGAAATAAGTTCGTTTTAAAATAAATTATGCATTTGGTGTATTTTGCATGCATCCCAGAACCCTCTTAATTCTTAGACAGTGTTATGAAATACTTCCATTGAAACGCAAGAGCAAGTAAGATGAATGTGAGGTGTGTTACTAAGGGAGAGAGAAGGGTTACATATATTGGGGAGGGAGGTTGAGTAAAGGGGGGCACGCAAGAACGTGAGTAGCCCGTGGGAGAGTCTCTAGCCTCTAGAATGCTGGAGGAGTTTACTGTGTGACTTGGGTTATGTCTTTCTGTTTTTTCATCCTTATTTATAGATTAATCCATTAGATCTACACTGTGGATTATTATCTATGATAGTATCAATTCTGGGAGTGTGTTTCCATCAAACGTCTAACAATATCTTGAATTAGGTACACTATATGTCAAATCATCCTCTAAATTTTCTATACCATGTAAGGTTTCATAAACTATAAAACAACTTAAAATTACAACATCTTCACTGCTCCACCTTCTAGTTCTACAGGCTCTCTCACAACATATATAAACAGCATGGTTATCAGTTTAGTTGATTTATCTCAACCATCAAGGATCCAAAATACCGTTTATGCTTCAAAAAAAAATTTTACCTCACCAAAATATCAAAATAATAGTTTTACTTCATTAAATAAGAAAAATGCACATAAAGAGAGAGGTATTAAAGCTCAAAAGGGAGAAACATTCTCTCAACATAACACCTGGAAACGTAAATTTCATGTTGACGAGCATAATTACCACAAGTTAGTAGTTCAGTTCTGTAGCATCTCTAGCTTGAGTTCAGATAAAACACAAATTCAAGAGTTGATGTATTTTAGAACTTATCTGGGAAGAGCCTTGTAGCCTAAACAGTCATTGGCAATGCATTCAGATAAAGGGATAGCATATAGGTATATATATAACACATAGAGAGAGAGGCTGTATATATCACACCTCACTTATCTTTCAACAATGAATCATGAAATTCCATAACGAGAAAAATAGCATAAATAATGAAACATGACATTTATAGATATGTTTGTATTGTGCATAAAAAATCCATTGTAAATTGAACCCAAGAGTTAAGAAAAATGCTTAAACATAAGTTATAAAGCACATAAAATATGCCATATGAATCAAAAATATATAAACTATTGCAAAAACACTTGAAAAATAAATGTTTTTGGGTAAAGTCTAGGCTATAGCCCCACCCCATAGCTAGAGACTAATCTTATCAAGGCGTAAAAATCACCAAAGTGGATTTTGCCTCTCCTAACACTTGAAAAATAAATTTGCTTTCTAAGCATAATAATCTTTTTAAAAGACGGCACTATTTAAGTAAATAAGTCATGAGTTATAAAGCATATAAAATATGCCATATGAATCGAAAATATATACAAACTATTGCAAAAACACTTGAAAAATAAATGTTTTTGGGTAAAGTCTAGGCTATAGCCCCACCCCATAGCTAGAGACTAATCTTACCAAGGCGTAGAAATCACCAAAGTGGATTTTGCCTCTCCTAACACTTGAAAAATAAATTTGCTTTCTAAGCATAATAATCTTATTAAAAGATGGCACTATTTAAGTAAATAAGTCACAAAGCCCACTAATGAAGCCCATAGTTGGCTATCAAAAATTATTCACCTGATAGTCCACGCCATTTGGTTGGGAGTTTAGGGATGTATCTCAATGTAAATTAAATCTAGCATATATGCAAAGCACCTGAACAATGATGAAGCTCCTCATTTAGGACAGCAAGAGGTGTTGATGCCCTTGGGCAGTTAGGCCCTTCCATTACACTAGGTTTTAGGTTTCACGCTCATCTAAGGTGAAGTCTATCATTTGGGCACAAGTAATCTCCAATATTTAAGAAATTATAATTTGTTGGTTTGCAAACACGAAAAAGCACTTTCTCTTGTCATCTGATTAGGTATTTATTTCATGGGTAAAATAGCAGCCACTTTTACATTAGCCAACTAACAGATACTTGTGAAAATATTTTGGCATTTTTAGCATGTACTAGATTCGTCCATGATCATTCTCTGAAGTAGAGCGTAACTGTTGTTAAATGACGTATCAAAGAAAGGTATACCAGAACTTTAAGTTAAACTTTTAGGTCACCTCCTTTTATCAATTAAATAGATCCTATTGGTTTTATTGGGTGCACTGCTTATCGCTATATTGGAAGGGGTTTTTTCTTTTGGATACGCAGAGAGATTTGACAACCTTTGCTTAGGAATTTTTAAATGGAAATAAACTATTATCTAGATAAATAAACATGCATGCCATGCAGGTTAGGAAATATGAATTTATAGAAACTAAATCAATCATACACATGGAACTGTAGGATTCATGAACAAATAACATGATGAAAGGACCAAAGAAAATAACATGAACAGCAGAGCTAAACAAATTGTTTTTATTTTAGATATAGGAAGCAAGAATCCACTTTTGACCCATTGGAAATAAAATAAACAGGCTGAAATATATTCAATTGCTATATTTTTCAAGTCAAGGAAGGAAGAGGAACTATTTTAGTGGTCCGCTACCAACTGTTAGTTGGTTAGGGAACTTTACACTCCTATTATTAGTATAAATATGAGGATAATTCAATATGGATTCAGTACTACTCTAACACATTAAAACATGTTTACATGTAGCAATGATACCCAAGCCAGTACTTTGGCCACCTGATGTTATCTCTAGAAAAAAAAAATCTGGCGGGTAGCAAGGATGCAATTGTGAGAGCTTGGGCAAATGCTAGGGTTTTAAGTCGAGCTCATATTTGAGAAAAAATCACACAACATCAACTATTTGAGATAGTTTATAACACAATCAAAGCTTTGATGGTTATGTGGCTATGACATGGCTGAAGCTAACAATGATTTGAGGAAGAAAATGTATCTTTCAACAAAAGAGGGGGGAAGATACAGATCTTGGATCTGAATTAGAAAAAATTTGCTATAAATGATGATGATTTGATTGGACATGTCACATAGGAACGGATTTCAATGAAGTTAGAAACAAGACTTTAAGGGTTGAGCTAACCAAAAGATCGAAGCATTAAGTTCCACATTAGCAAACACAATTTCCTTCAACTTGTCAAAAGTGATACGGGTAAAGCAGCCAATCCACCAAAAACCAAAGCTGCTTTCATCGACTTTCAGTTATTCTCTTCCTTGTGTTTCCCTTGGTCTCTTAATAATTGGAAGTTGAGCATCTACTCAAGATGAAATCAGATTTTCACAAGGTTTGGTCAGATTTTTTGTCCATTTTAACAAAAAAAAACAAATTCAGTGTACCCGAACCCTTACAACCTTCATCTCTTCTTTTCTTGTGTTTCCCTTGGGCTCTCCATTAGCAGCACCTAACCACCAGCAGTTTTTCACATCTGTCTTCCTCAACAAAGCTACATTTTTTTTTGGCTACGTTTCCTTACACAAGTTTCAAACAAGGCCTCGAGAAAACAGCATTAGGAGTTATCATGAGCCCTAACGTAGAAATGGCCTTGCTGCTAGATAAGACAACATTCCCGCAAGGGAAAGCATAAAGTTGATTATATTCAAAAGCATTGTTGCTATCGCATATTTGCTGATGGTCCAACTTATGCTTTCCATTGCTTTGGACTTCACTAAGAAAAATCTTAAGACCTAGTATAACAAGGTGGTCTAGGAAATTTTGACAACTAGTATCACATTGGCAAGTGGGCACCAAGGGAGAAACAAATAACACTTTCTGACCTATTTTATTCAGGATGGACAGATAGTAAAGCCTATGGGACAAATGTATTTGAAGTAGTAGGCCAAAGAACAAAGGCCCAATTCTACAAGCAAAACCTTCTGCAATTTGAGTGAATGTGGAATTAGAGTGCAAAGATGAATTGGTTGCATTATGTAAACGAGTCTTTCGCTACCGCTATATGGATCCTATAGGAGATATTTGAATTAATTAGAAGAGATTTCAGGAATTAATTAGGCAAGATTGTGGGAATATGATCTGATTGTATTCATTAAATGTTTTTCCCCGATTCTCTCCATGTATCATGCCCCTCTCATTTTGTATTCCCATGTATATATGTGTATTTAGAATAGATGAATTGTATAGAAGAGAATTACCATTACTTCCATTGCTCTCTGTCATTGTCCCTTAGTCATCATCTCTCTGTCCTAAGGATCCAATATGGTATCAGAGCAAGGATCCCCGTTATCACTATCCGCTAACGCTGACTCCACCATGACCGACAGTGTGTTGCGTCGCCTACCCAAGGTCGCCGGCGTCGAAGGCTCCACTGGAATCATTGTCCCCGTTCGTCTTACCGGTGACAATTATGTCGAATGGGCCCAGTCTATGTATCTGGCACTCGATGGTCGTGACAGGCTAGATGTTATTCAAACTGACCCACCTTCTACTGATGAAGTTGCCGCTCACTATCGACGGAAGACTGAGAACTCATTGGTGGCGTCGTGGTTGCTCAATTCCATGGTATCCAATGCCTGACGGAGCTTTATGTTTATTCCCTCCGCCAAAGAGCTTTGGCTTGCTGTGAAGGAAGCTTATGGAAAGCGCCTGATGGCGTCTCTGGTGTTTGACCTCCTCTCTCGACTGTGGACTGTCAGACAAGATAACCATCCCTTGAATGTGTATTACCTGGAAAAAACTACCCTTTGGCAAGAATTAGATCAATTGAAGCAATGGGTTTGGTGTCACACTGAGGATGTAGCAACGTATCGGCGAGACCTGGAGGAAGAATGGCTACTCGAGTTCCTCGTCAGCCTGAATCCAGTTTATGACGAGGTTCGCGGCCACCTTCTCAGGCGCACACCTCTCCAAACAGTTCCCGAAGCTTTTTCCCTTTTGCGAGATGAGGAAGCTCGCCGACAGGTGATGCACTCTGCCTCCTCAACAACGCGACCAGTAGGGCTGAAGCTTCCGCGCTCGCTGCTTGGGTTGGAGACTCTAGAAGAGAACGGCCTGTGTGTGAGCACTACAAGAAGTTTGGGCATACCAGAGAGAAGTGTTAGGACTTACACGGCAAGCCTGCAGATTGGAAGCCCAAATCAAGGAGGCCCAAAGGATATCTGGCTTATGCAACTCCCTCAAATGAAGCTCAAGGCACGTCTGGTGGATCATGGACTCTGGCCCAATATGGTTCAGCCCACATTGCTGGATCATTCTTTGGTGGATCAGCCCGCGATTCTGTTGGGGGATCAACCCACACTTCTGTCCAAAGCCCAGATCTATTAGCAGTGATTTTGGAACGCCTTACTGCTCTTGAAAATCATACACGTAAGCAACCAATTGCCACCATAATAAAGAGGTAATCCCTTTAAAGCCCTTTCCATCCTTCAAGGTAAGATTACGGGCCCTTGTTGGATAATTGACTCCGGTGCTTCTAACCACATGACCAATGATATCTCTCTTCTTTCCAAATACACTCCTTAAAACAACAATCTCAGTTAAAATTGCTGATGCCTCTGATTCTCCGGTTGCTGGTAGTGGTACCATCAATGTTTCTACTATTCTGACTCTACATAATGTCCTACATGTTCCAAACTGGCAATGTAACTTCTTATCTATAAGTCAGTTGACTAGAGATGAACGATGTCAAGCTAATATTTCTTCTACCCACTATTTTTCAGGATTTGCTCACGGGGACGACAAATAGTGTTGCTAAGAAGTTCGATGGGCTCTATTACCTGGTTGACTATCCTAATCAAGCACCTCACTTCTGTAATAAAGTCTCTCCCTAAAACTAGTGAATTAGAGTTATGACACGAGATTAAGCCATCCGAACTTTCAATATGTGTAAGATGTTTCATTCAATCTCTAATAAAAATTCAGAGTTTTCTTGTGATGCTTGTGAACTCGCCAAACATCATCGCACTCATTTCCAAAGTGTACCATATCGCCTATCTAAACCTTTTTCTATCATCCACAGTGATTTATGGGGCCCATCCCGAGTTGCCACCCCTACCCAGTCAAAATAGTTTGACTCTCATTAACAATCATACCTGTGTTAGTTGGGTCTTCCTCCTAAAAAATAACCAAGGTGTACCAAACATTTGTTGACTTCTATAAAATGGTCCTCACCCAATTTAATACAAAAATCCAGACCCTCTATACTGACAATGGCACTGAGTATTTTAACTCTCCATTATCTCATTTCCTGAAAGAACAAGGTATCACCCATAAAAGTTCCTGTCCCTACAGTCCCCAACAAAATGGTATTGCTTAACGGAAAAATAGGCACCTTCTCGAGACTGCTCAGGCTCTTCTGCTTAGTATTCATGTTTCCAATTTCTATTGGACTGATGCTATCCTTATGGCCACTTTCCTCATTAACCACATGTCGTGTAAACCCTTGTCCTTCTAAACCCCTCTATAGGTCCTCCAACATCACTTTCAACTTCCTTACCTGGAAAACACCCTTCCTCTTAAGGTTTTTGGGTTTACTACCTTTGTCTATCTCCACCATACTTCCAAACTTGACCCCAAGGCTGTCAAATACATTTTCCTAGGACCTGCAAATACCGAAAAAGGATACAAATGTTTTGATCCCTGACTAAAAGCCTTTATGTTAAATGTGATGTCACCTTCCATGAAACTATTCTTTTTTCTCCATCCTCTTCAGTTTAGGGGGAGACTTGGAGTGAACCTCTGAAACTTCAAACTGACCTTGAACCCCAGCCATTATACCTCCATCAGGAACATGAAAACATCTATGCCCTTGACACACCATTAGAAGAATCTGAAAGGGACAAGGAATCTGAAGGAGATGCTAGTTCAGGGGGAGACACTAAGAAGTGGGGATAGGTATATACTCGCAGAAACACAACAGGTAATGCTCCTCTGGTGAATGACGCACACCAAGAGTCTGAACCAAGTGCAGGTTTTGACCAAACCCAAGCTCAGAATAATGATCTTGAACTCCCAATAGCAGTCAGAAAACCACAAAGAGCATGTACCAGGCACCCCATAGAAAGGTTTGTCTCTTACCAGGCCTTATCCTCTACACATCATGCTTTTGTCTCTCACCTTGATCAACTCAAAATACTAGAGAATATACATGAAGCTTTAACAAGTCCTGAAGGGAGGAATGCAGTTACGGAAGAGATGGAGGCACTAGAAAAATACATGGGAGATAGTTGAGGTACCAAAAGGCAAGAAAGCAGTTGGGTATAAATGGGTATTCACCCCGAAATTTCTTGAAGATGGAAGCCTCAACAAGTATAGAGCACGTTTGGTGGCCAAGGGCTTTACCCAAGTCCATGGTATGGATTATACTGAGACATTTGCACCAGTGGCAAAATTAAACACTATCAGAATCCTACTATTGTTTGTTGCTAATCTAGATTGGCCTCTACATCATATGGATGTTAAGAATGCATTCTTAAATGGAGAGTTGAAGAAAGATGTATATATCAAGATGCCTCCTGGATTTCCTAAGAATAAGGAAGGTCAGGTATGCAAGTTGAAGAAGTCATTATATGGATTGAAATAGTCTCCTCGAGCATGGTTTTAAAGATTCACCATAGTATTGAAAGACCTGAGCTACATACAAGGACAAAGTGACCACACTTTATTCTTCAGACATGAAAATGGGAAACTTGCTGTATTAGCAGTATATGTAGATGACATCATCCTCACCGGTGACGATCCAACGGAAATTGATAGAATAAAAAAGGCTCTTAACCAAGAATTCCAAGTGAAAGATTTGGGAAAAATGAAATACTTTCTAGGTATAGAAGTGGCCAAGTCAACAAAAGGAATCAATATCTCACAGAGAAAATACATACTAGATCTCCTAGAAGAAACAAATATATTGGGTTGTAGACCTAGTAATACTGCTATCAGAGTTAAAAAGATTAAAGATGATGAATACCTAGGAAATGAGGTAGATATGGGAAGATATCAACGTATGGTAGGAAAACTAATTTACCTATCACACACAAGGCCAGATATTGCCTATGCTGTCAATGTTGTAAATCAACACTCTCATAAACCCAGACAGAAGCATCTAAATGAAATTTACAGAATTCTCAGATATCTGAAAGGCTCACCAGGCCTAGGCCTCCTATTCAGAAAAACTGATAAGAGAAATGTAGAAATATTCACAGATGCTGATTGGGCGGGTGATCAAAACAATAGAAGATCAACCTCTAGCTATGTTACCTACGTATGGGGAAACTTAATCACATGGCGCAATACAAAACAAAGTGTAGTAGCTAGAAGCAATACAGAAGCTGAATTCAGAGCCATAGCTCTAGGTATATGTGAAAGCCTATGGGTAAAACAAGTACTAGAAGAATTGGGAATGCTAACAGAATTACCTATCAGGCTACACTCAAAGAACATGGCAGCTATAAATATGTCACACAATCCAGTCCAACATGACAAAACCAAGCATGTAGAAATAGATACACATTTCATAAGAGAAAAGATTGATGCTGGAACAATTAAACTGAAATACATTCCCTCCAAAGAACAAACAGCAGATGTACTCACAAAAGGATTGGCTCGAGACAAGTTTGAGTATGTCATCAACAAGTTGGACATGACAAATATTTATGCTCCAACTTGAAGGGGAGTGTAGGAGATATTTGAATTAATTAGGAGAGATTTCAGGAATTAATTAGGCAAAATTGTGGGAATATGATCTGATTGTATTCATTAAATGTTTTTCCCCGATTCTCTCCATGTATCATGCCCCTCTCATTTTGTATTCCCATATATATATGTGTATTCAGAATAGATGAATTGTACATAAGAGAATTACCATTACTTCCATTGCTCTCTGTCATTGTCCCGTAGTCATCATCTCTCTGTCCTAAGGATCCAATAGATCCAAAAGCACTTGGGACTAGTTTGGGGATTGTTAAAGCATATTTGGGTCTTTAATGTTCTTTGTTTTAGTGTAATTGTTTTTACATAAATTTTAGGAAATGATGATCAAGACACGAAGAAAAATAGGTGTATTGTTCTTTGGTTGGGAGGCAAGCTGGAAGTATTGTTACATCAAATTGATTAGGAATTGTTGGTTAGGGAAATTTTACACTCCTATTATTATTATTAGTTATTAGTGTATAAATAAGAGGATGAATAGATGTGACACGGTTTGATATGAATTTTGTACTCCTCTAAACACATAGAAATACATCTACATGAAATGGGAACAGGAAAACAAAAAATAAAAATAAAAAACTACATGCTAGTTCTAAAAGTTAATGGTCCATATTTTCATTAAATACATACGTACAAAAGGGTGTGAGAGATTTACTTGAAAACGGAGATGAGCATTTCATCATCAAAATTAATGTCTAACAAGTTCTCCTTGCTGGACTGTTCTTGTAATTTTTCACTTGAAAACCTCCTGTTGTCCGTTTTCCTCCTACAAGTTACAGACGATAATTGAAGAAGCGGATGTAAGGATAGTTCCATGCAGACAGAGCAAACAAGATTTGACAAAATCTTAACTTTCATCTGAAGAAACTTGAAATAATCAGCTGGGGTGGTAACTGACACATGCCAATTGATCAACTTACAATTACCAAAGGTTTCTTTGAAACAATATAGAGACCCTTTGGAAAATATTACAATGTAAATATTAAAATCTATGCTTCGAAGTATTCACAAACAGAAAATGTAAGAGCACAAAACCATGATACTAAGTAAATATATGATAGCTGTATAAGAGAACATGAATGGAGACAATAAAGTAACATGCAGAACATGGACCAGTAACCAAAGGCTGACATCAAGCATGTTTGGCTTGATACACAAAAAGGGAGTCAAAAGTACAAGATAACTGTTACTTCATCAATATTTGAGAAAACAAACATGAGGAATGATGAAATCCAATTGTCAAATTTTTCATGTATGGGAAGAACCGTATAAGGCAGAGGAACAAGAGAAACTGCAAAAATAAATGCATGCCAAACAAAAATGTTATGGTTCCTATCTCCAAAATATACAAGAAAAGGAAGGTAAGAGAGGAGATTTACTTAAGAACGGAGCTGAGCATTTCATCATCAGAATCATTTTTTGATGATTTCCCTTTGGTTGCATTTTCATGCAACTCTTCCCTTGAAATCCCGTCGTTCTGCATTTTCTTCCTACAATTTAAGAGACATTAAATTAGTTTGGGTATTGAAGGGCAGTTTCATGTAAGCAAACGGCAACGCTAAGCAATATCTCTTGACAAAAATTTTATCCAAGCATATATTTGGGCCTGAGTTGAAGCCATCATCTAGGATAGTAAAAATATGATTTTAATTGCCGATATTTTTCACTCAAATATTCTCTCAAAGCTACTAATTTAATTCAACATTTCATTTTTTGTAAAGTATCCTGCATTTACAGCTATTCTTAATTAAGGTCCATTGTATTTGTAACGGCTGATGAACAACTCAAAGCAGGTACTTCATTGCATATTCAAATTATTAAGTGAAAATGAAAATTACAGCAAATATGTCTCGCTAGTTTTCAATATAATGTTGAGTGTAGAATACATAAACATATCAAAACATTATCACTACCTCATTATTAATGATATCAGCATCTCGTCATCAGACTCGTCTGTTTTATCTGTAGAAGAGTCATGAAGATCCTCATATCTTGGGTTGCCTTTCAAATTCTTCTTCTGAGGAATAGATAAGCCAAGCTGCTTAAGTTTACGAGACACTTGACGAGAAGTGAATTTTCCATCCATATCCAGTGCATTGGCTATCTTGTAGCAGCATCTTCTGTTGTCCTTGAACCTAAAGTAGTAACAGAACCCCCATATTCAGAGCAAAAAAGCTATCAATTTTCCTTATCCTGTTTGCAGTTAAAGCTACAAAATAACACCCAGAACTTAGAATATTCCATGATATACTCATTTAACTATTCATTTAATTAGCAGACAAGAGAGATAAAATATATCAACAACCAATTATTCAAGATTAGTGATACTCACTGCTCATATAGAGCTCTAATTAGAGATTCTTGATCTTCACTGAAGGCATGTACTCTTTTTCTTTTCTTCCTACAAAATAAATAATAATGAAACTTTAGAGAGGGCCAAACTATAGTCAGTACATTAGTATTAAAGCTACTTATGCTAAATTGAAGGGAACCAATTATTAGAGTTTTATGATCAAGGGTACAAATAACCTAGGCTTTTTGTGAGCCATTACAAAATTATATACAAGCGACAGAAAGTAACCCAAGAAAATGGTTTTAAGTAAGTCATAAACTTAATATGCACAAAAATTTATATATACTTACATATGCTGCCCCAAGGGATTTTGCTCGGAATTCAATGATTTATGAAGATTCGTATCTTTGTTTGTAGTTCCTTCACCCTCAAACTGATTAGTTCTTGTTGAAAAACGTTGACCAGAATTACCAGTCTTTTTCCCAGGTGCACTTAGCCCTAATTTTTTAAGCTGACGGGAAATTTGAGCAGGTGAAAGTTTACCATCTGGATCTAACACTTCAGCAATACGACTGCTACAATGTTGATCATCTTTGAATCTGAAATGGCCATTGAACATGAACAAGTGATGAAAATGCAGACAAACCAAATAAGCATGTGTTCTCCAAAACCAAACAAAAATAAACACACCAATAATGGTGACAAGTACAAAATAAAGAATCAATCCTTTAGATTCCCTTCAAAATGGTGCTATAAATTTACTAAAATCAAATTAAACATACTTCTCAAAAAGATACTTTATTTGTCTCTCTAGTTCACCATCAAGAAGAAGCCTTTTCCTTTGTCTTGGAGCCCTTCCAGATTCATCTTCTATCAACTGCTCCCCACTGCAACTTTCAAGTCAACCAACCATCAGAAATATGACATTCCCAGGCGAACTTTAATCTCAAGAGTTGTAAACCTACATAATTTTATCATCATTTCCCACCCCACTGACGGAGGTAGATGCAAAGCATCCATTAGCAACGTTAAGTTTGTCTTCATTGCTGGAAAAATAAAAAGAATGCCAGAGTTATCTTTGTGGACGACTGTTTGCAGTATGTCAATTCAATAAAGAGCAAATAAGAAATCAAGTATCAATAGCAAATAATATAAACTCAACATAGGTGAACGCCAAATTACTATCAGATGGTCAAGATTCTGGAGATACTTGATCTTGACAACAATTCCCTGAGACAATTAGAAAGTTAACAAAGAAGCCAACATACACAAATAGCCAAATTGATCTTACTTTTGATATCCCAAGTCATGATTGATCACAACATCTGCTTCATCATCACCAAGTGCGTCTGCTATGCTTCTACTTGTCCACAACTTTTCTACTGATGAACCAATTTCTCGATTCGTTTGAGTATAATTCAAATTTCTGCTTTCTTTCTTCAAATGGCTAAGCTCATCCAACAAATATTCAGTATTCATGTAGTGGCATTCCCTTCGGGTCTTCCAAAAAAGAATATCCACAAAAAGAAGTGGTTGGTTTTTCATCATTTTCAGCATTTTTCGAACTAAATTGGTCAGAAAATCAACAATAGTTGCATATTTCTGCGATGGACATTTTTTTTGTTCCGACAGTATATCATAAAATATGGTGAGCAATGATAACTGCAAGAAAATAGTAACACAACAGTTAAGAAATAAAATTTAATTTTATAAACAGCTATACAATCTCATTGGAGTTGAAAATGCTTCCCAATAACAACCTGATAGAGCATTGGATGAAGCTCAAGGTCATCACAGACCCTCTGCAATAAGCATATTATGTAATGATTCGTAGCTAGGGAATTGTTCTTGTAAAACTTGAGCAACCAACATAGTTTCTGAATAATATTGTAATTTGCAAAGGCAGAGACCAGCGTTGAAACCTTGAAATCAACTTCATTATAATCAGTTTGATGCTGCTCATCATTAGAGAAATCACCAGTGTCATGTAACAAACCCTCATTAGCATGCTCAGAATTTTTGAAGTCTTTTAGTTCCGAATTACCCAGGGAGTTCTCATCTTCCTCAAGAATTTTTTCATGTTGATTATCATTATCAGGGTAATTAAAGTCCTCTTCACCACCAGAACTTCTGCTTGGTATATATTCCTTCTCTGGAATCTGCCTTTCAAGTAATTGATTGGGACCAGAGTCACCAACCTCAATTTCAGCACAAGAATGTTCCCTGCAAAGTTTGTCTCCTGTTTCAATTCCCTCCTGGAAGTTTTTCCTTTTCACCTTCCTTAATTTTCTAGACACCTTCAATTAATTTAAATAAAGAGGAAAGAAAAGACAGATAACAGTTAATTCACAGACCAAAAAGTTTAGCAGACAAATAGAAACACAATTTATGCAACACTTAAAAGTTAACAATTTAAAAATGTTATTTTAGATTAATAATACTAGTACTTTATTGATATTCAGAAGGGATATATATATACATAATAGATAATCCTAGATACTAATAAAATAATATCATATCTTATCCTATTTACTAATTATAGGATATTTAAATATCTTATAATATCTCTACCCTCCCCCTCAAGTTGGAGCATAGATGCCAATCATGTCTAACTTATTACAAAGATATTCAACTCGAATCCCATTAAGAGCTATGGTGAGAATATCACCAAATTGATCACTAGATCTGACATGTTCTGTTGAGATGAAGTTTTCCTTGCGGTTGTCTCGAATAAAATGACAGTCGATTTCAATATATTTCGTACATTCATGGAATACCGAATTAGAAGCTATATGTAGGGCCGCTTTATTATAACACCACAACTCAACAAGATTTAAATGCCAACCTCCTTTAGTAACTGATATATCCAGACTATCTCCAATACTTATTGAGCCATGGCTCTGTATTATGCTCCTGCACTCGATCTTGACATCACATTTTGTTTCTTGCTTCTCCAAGATACCAAATTTCCTCCCACAAAAATACAGTATCCTGCAGTAGACCGTCTTGTGGCTTTTGATCCACCATGATCAACATCACAAAAACACTCAATATCTATGTGACCATGATTCTTATACAATATCCCTTCAAGTAATGCAACACATGTTCTAAGTTTTCCCACTGTTAGACAGTCAGCGAGACCATAAATTGGCTAACGATACCCACTAGATAAGTGATATCAGGCCAGGTCACCGTGAGGTAATTCAACTTGCCAATCAATCTCCTGTACCTCTTTGGGTTCTCAAACGGCTTGTTCTTAGCAGCTTCAACAGGATTTTCATACAGTATACTACCATCAGCATCATGCAAAGGATTATAAACCATAGGGAAGCTAGTTG
This sequence comes from Leucaena leucocephala, assembly GCA_037074615.1. Classification (NCBI taxonomy): domain Eukaryota; kingdom Viridiplantae; phylum Streptophyta; class Magnoliopsida; order Fabales; family Fabaceae; genus Leucaena; species Leucaena leucocephala. Next base: position 8,196,807 of record CM073527.1, read on the forward strand.
GGGCAGCTCCTAGTTTTCCAGTTTCCTTTAGCAGATCAAGAATATATTTTCTTTGAGTCAATAAGATGCCCTTCCTGCTCCTAATGGCTTAAATCTCCTGGAAGTACTTTATTGAACCCAGATCCTTAATCTGAAAGTGTGAGTTAAGGAATAACTTGAGTGATGAGATTCCCAAGGTATCACTCCCCGTAATCACAATATCATCGACATACACAACTAGTAGAATCATGCCAGCAATTGTTCCCTAATAGAACACAGAATGATCGCACTTACTCTGGCACAAGCCAAAGTTCTTCACAACAGTACTAAATCCGTCAAATCATGCCCGAGGACTTTGCTTCAACCCATATAGAGATCTCCTAATGTGACACACTTTACCACGCTCCCTCTGAGCAACAAAACCTAGCAGTTACTCCATGTAAACTTCTTCAAGAAGATCACCATTTAAGAAGGCATTTTTGATATCCAGTTGAGAGATATCCCAACAATAAGTAGCGTCCAGAGAAATGAAGAGACGAACAGAGGAGAGCTTGGCCACGGGGGAGAAAGTCTCAGATTATTCAACACCATCCTTCTGAGCATAGCCTTTAGCAACAAGACATGCCTTAAAGTATTCAAGTGTGCCATCAACCTTAGTTTTAGGGGTCAACACCCATTTACACCTAATGACTTTCTTTCTTACCAGTAAATCCACTAACGTCTATGTTCTAGCACAATCAAAGGTCGTCATCTCCTTTTCCATAGCAGAACGCCAAACTGGGTGGGACTAGGCCTCAAGAAAGGACTAAAGTACTGAAATAGTGTCTAAAGAGGCAATAAAGGCACGAGAAGCAGTGTAGAGATGGTTATAGGAAACAAAAAAAGAAATAGGATAGGCAAAAATACGTTTACCTTTTCTGAGGGCAATGGGCAAATCAAGAGAGGGATCAGGATTTGGAACAAGAGGTGTCTCAGAGTCAAGAACTTATGTCTGGGTCTGGCTCAGGGTGAGTGATGCTCAGTGCAAGATTTGATGAAGAAGCAGACACTAGCAAGATTGACTTCCTTCAAATGTCTGGTATAAACCTAAGACAAAGGTGGTAGACCAGGTGCCACTACGGGAGCTGGGGCCGGTGATAGTAAGGCAATAATAGAATACACCAGAAGACTGTCCCCTTCCATAGGTAGAGAAGGAGGAGTGAAAGTGTTAGAAGCAAAATATGCAACAAATTCCAAAAAAGTAATATCTGTAGAAACTAGATAACAATTAAGAGTAGGAAAGAAACACCGATAACCCTTCTGAACGTGAGAGTAGCGAAGAAAGACACACTTGAGGGGCTTACAATCTAATTGAGAGACAGTAGGACGTACATCTCGAAAAAAACAACCAAAAATCTTAGGATCAATGGAAAACAAAGACTTGGAAGGAAAGAGAGTAGTATAGAGAATGTGACTATTAAGAATAGATGAGGACATGCAATTAATGAGAAAGCAAGCAGTAGAGACCGCATCTGCCTAAAAGGGTTTTAGAACATGCATTTGAAAAAAAAGTGCACGGGCTACTAATAAATGGCGATTTTTTCTTTCGACAACACCATTCTGAGCTGGTATATCCACACAAAATTGATGTAGAATTCCGTTTTGAAGCATGATAGGGCGAAATGATTCAGAAAAATATTCTTTAGCATTATCACTACGCAGGTAATGGATAAGAGTATGGAATTGATTTTTAATTTTGGCAATAAAAGCACAAAAGTGAGAGAACAACTCAAAACAACTTTGCATTAAATATAACCAGGTAGTGCAGGAATAATCATCAATAAATGTAAGGAAGTACTTGAAATCAGCTTTAGACTCAATTGGACATGGACCCCAAACATCGAAATGCACTAATTCAAAAGGAGACGAAGCCCGTTTATTGACTCGAGATGCTAAAGGAAGACGATGATGTTTAGCAAATTAACATGATTCACAATCTAATGATGACAAATGTTGAAACTGAGGATAAATATTTTTTAAAAACGATAAAGATAAATGACCCAAATGACAATGTGCTTCGAAAGGAGTGATACCACCGGCACAAGTCACCCCATGAGACCCTGATCATCAAGAAAGTAATGACCGCCAGATTCGTAACCTTTACCAATAATCTTCATCAAGAGATCTTGAATCAAGCAGTGACGAGGATAAAATGAAACACAATTGAGATTATGAATAAGCTTGCTCAGAGAAAGAAGATTAAATGTAAGGTCAGGTACATGCAGCACCAAAGGTAACTGAATGGAAGGAGTAAAACTTACTATGCCAGAACCGATGACACGGAAATAGGAACCATTAGCAATAGTAATACTTGATAGATTGGCATGAGTCAAAAGTAGAGAAGAGATGATGGTTACCTATCATGTGGTCAGTAGCACCTAAATCTATGATCTATTTAGAAGTAAAAGAGACCAAACATATCTCATTATTACTTTTTGCAACTTGCTGTATTTAAGAAACTGGGCATACTTTGAGGTAGATATTATGAATGTGTCATCACAGTTATCGTCAATAAAATACCATAGGAGAAGATTCAACAAACCAATCGCTATACCCAAATAAAAAAAGTTTAACCAAATATCACACCGGGGACAAATAATCAACAACCATCCAAGCCAAGAAACAATATACTAGAGAAAGCAATAGCCACACCAGGGGCTTTGTAATAGAAAATACCAAACACAAAGGTATTACATGAGACATTATGTGATATGATAGACAGTAAACTAGTACTGGAAGCACTTGATCAAAGTAAATACAGCAACCAAAGGCCACTATATGGACCAATCAACAAGAAAATATTAACCAAGGTGCCAAAGCTGTCTCACGGGGACAGAGGAGATCGTGAATCAAACAAAATAGAGATGACCCAACCTGGAAACGTCGAACTAGAATGCGAAACTACTAGGGGCAGGCTACATTCAATGAGTCGAAACGAACGACGTCGAAGAAGGGCATTACATGCGTTGCCACGTGTCGAAGCATGAAACTGACCTCAGAAACTTGTGGTTGCACGTGAGAATAACGCGTTGCTCAGATGATGTCGAACCTTGCTTTGATATCAGATGAATAATACTTGTACTTTATTGATATTTAGAAAGGATATATATAAACAATAGAGAATCCTAAATCATCCTAGATACTAATAAAATATATCATATCTTATCCTATATACTAATCATAGGATATTTAAATATCTTATAATATCTCTACAAAAAGTATAGTATAAGATAATTTTAGTATATTTTCATATCTAAACTTCCAATAGATAACATATTAGAAACTTTGAATAGGTAAAACATCAGAAAATTAATAGAGCACATTTATAATTTCAATTTTGAAGCCACTGCGAAGAAGTATAGATCATAATTACAGTGATACGCTCCCTAACCGATTTAAGTTGACTTATTCAAGAAGGGTTAAACGTGGCAGAGAAAAATCAAATATGGAGAAATGGTTTTTTCAATATTTTTATTATTATTTTCTGTTAACAAATTCCAGTTAAGAAATAAGTGGGATACCCCACTTTAACATTAGCGTTAGTTCTAGATTTAGTGCTAATTGTTATCTTTTATCATCATATTCTCTTTCCTGTAATTCATTATAAAAAGGCTCATTAGCCTCAGGAATGGAACATGAGATTTTTCACAAAGTTTCACTCATATTGGAGATTCTCCTTTTGGTCTTTTGGAGAGTCTTGCGAGATACTTGCAATTCTTTCTACTAGAATTTCCCTTTCGCATCCCTTATTTCTTCCTATTCTCTCATTTTCTAATTCTGCCTCTACCAAATTGGCATCAGAGAATTTCTATGTTTCAGGTATGCTTAAATCAATGGGCCATTATAATGAACCCTGTAATTCCTTTTCACCATACCGTAGCTAACAACCTCAAAAATTGTGGGAGACAAATTGCAGTCCTGTGAGAGACTGTGTGAATAATCAGCTTACCCTTAACATTCCACGATCGTGCAGGTTTTCCAGCAGCTTCACAACTTTATGAATAATTTCAATCAAATCTCCAAGATCACTGACAAGAAACAGGTATTAATGAGAGCGAAACAAATATTGGTATCATGCAACTTCGTTGGATTCCTTGCATGATAGACAATTTTACATGCAAAATTAAAGGTAATATCATACACATCGATTGACTTTTGATTGATAAGTGATCACACCAGAGGAAAATTACAGGATCAGGAAAAACAAGAAAAGGGATTTCCTTTTCTGCAAATTGCCAGCTTAAAAATGTTAGCCTTCCATCTTTCAACAAGAGGGCAATAGAAGTTGTATGATATATTCTACAATTTGTTTAAGTAACATAATCAAGTAATATAAATAAAAAAATATTGTTTGTAGTAGCTTTCCAACTACTCTATTTCTTTAAGGTTACTCAAGAAATGGGTTCAATACATTGATGAAAATGGGGGACAAACCATGCACTTTTAATGAATCTAGCCTATTGTGGCCCAAAAAAAAGGCCCTTACCTCCACCAAGGCTTAGTCTGAGGTCACAATCAAAGAAGATAACAAAATCAGAATATGGTAGAATAGGTATCTGAGTAAAAAATATATAACAAGGAGGATGTTGCAATATGATTAACTGATATAGTGGCATTATTTACTAATGACTAATGCACATTACCAGGGATAAACCCATTGTAAAGGAAACAAAAGATCAATATAAAACTAAATTCCTCAGAGCAATTTTTATTTGCATTTGAACAAAAAAAATAAACCTTTTGGGCTGTTTATGACTATCAAATGTTTTCATCAAATTCAGGAGAAAATGAGTCATCCCTTCCTCAGTCTGATCATAAAATAATTTGTAAAGCAGGATCCGAGCTGTTTGAGGTTCCTTAGAGTCTTCTGGCAATAACTTAAGAACCAAATCCAGCATAAGAATCTGCAAGCATGAAAAGGCAGTTAGGAAGCAGATTACCTAATTATGAAAATGGGCAGAGTTCATATTGCTACTACAATACTCCTATATTTGATACAATATGGAAACACAGTGGTGGACCCCCCTTATAATTCTTGTCAAGATCCAAATGCCAAAAGGAATATATAAATTGTGGAAACTTAGATGACATGAGGATGTTGAGCAATGACCCAATCTTAGGATTAATATTAACAAAAGAATGATAATAAAGCAAACTGGAAGAACTGAGAAATGAATAAACTGAATGGTACCAATTCAAAAGTGATTTTGAGTGCCATTAAATTGAACTTGTCTGATTATATGTGATACGAAACACACACAATCACTATTGCACAGATGCTAGCAGAGATAGGGGAGTAATAGAGCTGAAGAGAAGAAAAGGAGAACAGAATAGAGAATGAGGGGGAAGGTTGAGCAGAACATACGGGGAAGTGAAAGAGTCAGACAAGGGGGAAGACAGATCACAAAGCTTCAAGAATATTCATTCATCAAGTCTGTGCTACATATGCTGCCTAACTTCTATTTAAAGACTAAGATTTCCTTCCAAATTAATTAATTCTTATATTCTATCATTATAAATCAAAACTAAGCTTCCACTAGTGATTTCTTACCATAGGATAGGTCAGAATAGAAAGTCCCTTGTAAAACAGCACAAAAAAATAATGAGAAACATTCTGGAGCTTCTATATGGACATCGAGTGGCAAGACATGGCAGCACGTGGGGTGTGTGAAGCCCATACATAGAGAGCTTCTAGAGAGCTTCGCTAGCACATGCGGGTGGCTGATGGTAGCAGGATTCAGGATTTTGGCCGAATTCCTCCTTACACACACCATGTTGGTGTTTGTTCTGAGGTTTTACAACGAGAACTAGGTGTTTTGGCTCTGACAGGGGTGAAAACAGAGTGCAGGGGTTTTCTGGTAGGTGTTTTACATTTCTTTGGCAATAGAAGCAACCTAGGAGTATGCAGTGCAAGACCAAACTAATGCAAAACGATTATTCACACTTGCACAGATGCTAGCAGAAAGATATGGGAGAGAGTCATAGAGCAGATGAGAAGAAAAGGGGAACATAATAGAGAATGCAGGGATAAGATGAAGCAGAACGTAGGGGAAGTGATACAGACAAGGGGCAGAGAGATCACAAAGCTTCAACAATATTCATTCATCAGGTCTGTGTTACATATGCTGCCTAACTTCTATTTATAGAGTAAGGTTTGCTTCAAAATATATTAATTCTTATATTCCATCAATATGTTTATGGCAACATATAAACCTCTGTGTGACATGCACATACAGTTAGAAAAGACATAAGCAAAAGGCTATCAAACTATCAAGCACCAACCAATCCGTTTTTTGTAACATCAAGTGCACTCGTCTTAGAGCATGCTTACACAGCTACAAACTAGACAAAGCATAGAAAAATGTTCTATTAAAATTGAAGAGTTTGCATCACCATATTCTTCATGAGAGAACCAGCTGCTGATAGAAACTTGTAGTCATTTGTTTCCTTCAGGCCATCAAAGGCATGACGCCACTTTGAAAGGACCAACTGAAACATTGCCTCGTTCATGGTTGCTGCAATAGGCCCACATATCTGACCATTGAAATCTGTCCCATGAGTATCTTTATCATCACAAGTCTTAAATAGGTCCATTCCATTGTTCATCTATCAAAGAAAACAGAAATGTGAACATCCTCATAATTTCCCTAAAAAGGAAAAGATAAAAGGCAGCATACTTACAAATGAAGAACTAGATCAGCAGAAATTCATCTAATTCAACCATCATGAACTTTAATACCAATTGTCTCTCATTGATGAATTCCCGAAATGGTGGAACTCAAATTATTGCATAGAATGGTTGAATGAGAGAGTCAACAGCAATTTAGAATACTTTAGCGTGTCACATATCAAACCTCAACACAAACTAATCTAAGGGGAGCCAAGCATCAACTGGCAAGCAATAAGCATGAAGATACAAAGTGTAAATCCTACAATAGCTAACTTCATTTTCAAATTTGCATACTCAAGACTTATAGTAGTAGAGAAGATTAAATCTGATCTAATTCCCTAGAATTTTCCTATAATCTCGGAAATAGTAAAATGGAATATTAAGAAACAAATACAGATATGATTCCAGGAGATAATGACTAAATAAATAAAAGGAAAACTAGGTTAACTCAGGAGGGCCCATAAGGTGGCAGCAGGCCCACTACCAACAAATTTGAAAATTTGTTTAAGTAAATGCTTGTTTATAAATTTTGCTGAATGGCCCATTAAGTTCTAGGGACTGAGAGGGGAGAACTTAAAATTGAATACAGATAACTTTACCCACTTGAACATTGGGGCCCATCAGAACATAAGCACAACCAAGAAAGTAATACTTCATGGTATTGCTTACTAGGTTATCCACGCACAATGCAACAAAGATAATGAAAAGTCTCTTGGCACCTTTCTTAATGAAATCATTCCATTCTACCGAAGCTGACTGATACAGTCACTAATCAAGGCATGATGTTATGTTTATAAGTTTCAGAAAGCATTGCTATTGATAGCAATATCTCGGATTATCTTTCTCACCTTAGAAACTGAATACTTGTAAAACTGAAATGAAGTGACAAATTCAGCGACCTCGAAGAAAACTATGACATCACTATGTTGAATTGTAGGGTGTTCCTTCTCAACATCTTCACGAATTGATTGCATCAAAGCTGACACCAAGATAAATTCTAAGTAGAATAATTTAGCTTTGCAGGTGCAAACCCACATCATAAAATTTCAACAGAAACATATTACTTCAAAAGAACATACTATTGTATCCTCCAGATAGAAATTGATTGATAAACCCATAAAGCAACTCCAATATCTTATCTTTTGCTAGAAGAAACTTTGGATGATCCCATGCAATTTTCTTCGCTGGACCCCGAGTGATATTTTGTGATTTGTGTAGGATATTACGAGAACTGGGATTTCCCTTAAATACTGCTTTTGAACCATCCTACCCACAAGATTCAACTGTGGTCATGAAAATCTTCCATTCAATTGCTAATTAGTGAAAGCATAAAAATAAGTACCATGGTAAGCTGTGCAAATGTTCCACTAAATTGTGAATGCCGATTCATAATGTTCAACCTACAAAGCCTTCTTTTCTCTGCTTCTTCCTCCATAATGGATTTGAGACTATTAAGAGAGACTTGAGAACCTTCATCTACCTAAAAGAAAATTAGTAACATTCCATTGTTCGAACAAATTAAAAATCAAGAAAAAATAGCACTTGATATTTAATAGGTATAAAAAGATAATGCTACAGGATCCAACTAAACCTGACAAGTTAGACTGTCAATTTCCAAAAACTATGACTCTCATATTTTTGTAATATGGAAGTTCAATAAATGATATACTTCTACCATATATTGGGAAAGACCCACACAACGGAAGAAAAAGCTTTAACATATTAAATTTTTATGTGCTCCTCACCAGCTTGACAAAATAATTGTAATTGCCATAAAAATATGCTAAATATAGTAGGAAAACTGACCTTTAATCCATCCAGATGAGACCTGACAATCAGCTCTGGCTCGTGACCCGTAAATATGTAATGTAAAATTTCCAGAAGAAGCAAATTATCTTGACGGAGAAAAGCATTAGAAACTCCAGCATAATGAATTATAACCAAAACAATGTCCATTACATTTTCGCGGAACAAAAGTTCCAGAAACCTATCTCTTAATGATAGTAATTGACTAGCAGAACCCCCTGACTTCTGTTGCAACGGGATTTCTTGAACAGCTAGGATATTTCGAAATAAAGTAAGTACTAGCTGCACTAGTTTCCAATCATCCTCGGTAAATGCATCACTGTGAAAGTACCCAAAAGAAGAAGGACAATTAACAGACATGGGCGATTTCAAATTTCGTTTTCGTTACTTGCCTACAAAAGGAGAAGTACTATGAAATGTTCCTCTCACCTTTCCAAATTCTCGAGGGGACCTTCAAGAAATGAGACTATCACTGCCACAATGTTACTGCTTGTTATTGAAGCTGTTAAAACCCAAAGATACTCTAATTGTTGGGAGATATCTGTTGAAGATGGCTCAATAGGCATCGTAATGAACACTAGCACCTTCACTACAAGTCCACCACAATGACATATAAATCCCATAATTATGAACAAAAAGATGTATACAACCAAAAATGGAGATGATAAAAACCTGCATTTAAAAGCAAGTTGCGATCTTCTTGGCAGTCCTCGATAATGGGTATCAAATCTTTGGAAACGATGTTCCATTTACAGACCTGCTTGAACACATCTCGGGTTTGCGGATCATCACGTCTCAAAAATCTAAGCAAATCCTTCAAATTATCTGGCAGTGAATCGATCAGTAAGAAACCAAAAATTACCAACGAAACAGACGCCAAAGGGAACAACGGAAATGAAACTAGATCATACCTAGACAGTATTCATCTTTTGAGTAGCCAATTTTGTTTCCATCTTTATCTTCCTCAATGACTCCTAAGCCGGCACAAATCAAAGATAATCCCTCCGTTTCCATCTAGTCAAGGGTTATCTATAATGCACAAGTGTATAAGCTAGGGTTTTGTAAGAACCAAAAACAGTGGTTGGAGAGGCGAACGAAATTAGACGGAACTTACGGGAAAGGTAAACTTGGACTGGGATTGAGGAGGAGATCTGGAATGGGATGACATTAGCTGATTCAATGTGGCGCCATTCTGTAGCCAAAACTTCCCGCGCTTACAAGGGTAATTTTGGACTTTAAGGAGAAACAGGCGCTATGAGCTTTTTGGTGAATAAAACTATAATTTTAAAAAAAATTATTTAAATTTTAATTTAAAAAAAATTTATAATAAACAGTTATATTTATTTATAAGTATTTTTAAATTAAATTATAATTTAAAATTATAGTTTTGAATAAGCTATTGAGATTAATTTTTAAAATAGTAAAAGAGTTAAAATAGTAAAAGAGCTTATGGACTATCCAATTACTATATTATCCTTACTTTTTCTTACAATATCTCTCCTCTCTCTTCTCTACCCTCTCTACTCTCTCCTCCCTCTTCTCTTTTCTCTCCTCTATCCTCTCTCATCTCTCTTTTTTTTCTATCATATCTCCTCTCTCTTACTTTTAATCAAATCATATCATTTTCAGTAATTTATCAATATAAAAAGTCATTCTAAAAATAAATATACAAATAGTTATTTATTCAGAATTATTTTTTTTCATAAATTCTTCTCTAAAAGCCCTTTTTTATAGTTGTCCAAAAATTCTTTTTTTTTTCCATAAACCATTTTCTGAAAGTTTATCCAGACACACACATAGATAGCTTTTGGAAAAGTGTTTTAGAAAAGAGTTTATAAAAAAAATAGTTTTAAATAAATAAGTATTTGAATAGTTATTACTAAAATTACTTTTATAATTGAAAAATTATAAAAAAAAATATAATTTTATTAAAAGTATGATAAATAAGAGATGAGATAAGGTAAAAAAGAGAGATAAGAAATGGTGAAAAATATAGATGAAAGATGAAAGATAGCATAAAAGATATAGAAGAGAGGAGATATCGTAAAAAAAATAGAAAAAAGATGAGAGATATTATAAAAAAAATAATAATAAAATAGTAATTGAGTAATCCAAAAATTCTTTTACTATTCTAAAAGTTATTATTAATAGTTTTTCTGAAATTATAATTTAATCTAAAAAATTTTTTAAATGAATATTATTATTTATTTTAAAAAAATTTTAAATTAAAATGTTGCGAGGACTTTTAAAAATTTGGTTAGTTTATAAAACCAAACAGGCTCAAAAAAGTCTAGACTTTGCGTCCTCGTTACATGCTTCATCGCCTAAAACATCATCGTTGGGTGTTGAACAATGCAGATGTTTTCTAATTTTTTTTCCTTCATTTCTCATTTCTTTTTTTTTTCTCTTTCCCTTAGTAATACTTTCAATATATTTTATTTTAAATCAAAATACTGTTTTTGATATAAAAATAATTTAAATATTTATATTTATCAAAAAATTATATAGCCAAAAAAAATCATTCTTACCAACACTGTACTACTTGAGAAATAATACAGTAAAATTTAAACATAAGAAATATTGGAGAGATGAAAAAACTTATTAGCGTTTATCTCTTTAGTCTTATTTATAAGAAAGAAAGAAAAAAATATTTATCCTATTTATAAATCACAACATTAACTTTTTTATATAAATGTATAATTTTTCCCTTCATTTATTATATAGACTTTGTCTTCTTTAAGTAAAGTGTATTTTAAATAAGGATAAAGTTATAAAATATTAAATTTTAAAATATAATTAATAAGATTTAATATTGTTATTGGTTCTATTGAAATATATTAGAAGTATATTATAAATAAATCAATAAAAACTTAATTCAGAATACTAAACACAATTATTAAATTCAGCAAAATTTAGAGATTAAAGTTTTATATTATTTAATTTTTCTAGCTCTGATATCATAACTGATCAGGCTGACTATATGCTTATAAAGATAGATATTCGGGGTTGACTAAAGATAATTCGAGTTATAGAAGGATCATTGTCCTCTTTCATACAAGGATAATATTACTGTAACATCACTTCTAAGATTCAAACATTTCCCCTTCAAATCATCTCAGTATAGCCTTCATTCGTTTCCTACCAGAGGCATAACTGAATTTCTACTATTATAACATATAGTTAGTAATCCCTTATAGGATCATTACTATCAAAATCAAATAATACTACTACCTTTAATCTCTAATAAAAAATTTAGTTGGACATACCTTAATTTGCTATTCTAATTCTTCAATATTCTAAAAATTAATATTTATAGAAAGGGTATAAAAATATAAGGATGCTCATATAACAAGAGATTTATAAAATTGAAGTTTTATTACTCTTCAAATCGATGCCTTCCTCTCGAATGGTACAAGGTTTATATAGAAAATTTAAGATTCTATATTCCTCTTTCTTTCTCCCGACTTTCAATCATACAAGACATAAAGTTAAACTTACTAAACATAAAGTTTTTCAAGATAAAGCATTATATTATCCATATCACATCATCTCAACTTTTTACTATTCTTCTCTAACTTCCTTTTTTATTGTCTTCTTATTCTTTTAATATGCCAGCATCATCTTTTCTTTATTTTCTTCTTCTTTTTCTGATCTTATCGACAGCTTGGCATATTCTTCTACCTCTTATAGGTTATATTCCTCTTTAGATCACACTCATCCATTATTGGATCCTCAAAATCTTTCTTTTCTAGACTCTTTTCATCACAATAATTATATTTATAAGCTACATATTCTGATAAAATCTAACATATTCTTTTTTTTGTTTTTCTATATTTTTAAATTTATTATTTTTCAACTTGTCATAAAATTGATTAAAATAATTGAGATTCTTCGATGTCCTTCTTGATAAGTATACAAGTGTTGTTGGGCTTAAGAAATAAATCCAAACAACTTCATCGTCCGTAGCAATAATTCTATTAATTTCTTGGAATATTATATGGTAATCTTGCTCTTATTCTGGACATTGTCTACATAGATTCTCCTTCATCTTCAATATCTTTTTTACATTCTACCTTATGCTCAAAGGGCTTTTTAGTAGTTCTAAGTTTGATCAAATTTATTGGATGATAAATTTTTCCTAGAGTTATTTCAATAATTATTGAATAACACCTTATAAATACTGTATATTGAGTAACAATTCCAAAATAGGTTTTTACAACTCTTTTTATTAGTTCGGATAACTCAAAAATTTCTTTTAAGAATGATAAGGGATAAATTGACTGAATTAATTCATGTTGATAAAGGATATTTACTAAATTTGAAGGTGCTATAAGATATATAATAGCTTTGTTAAAAGCAAAATGGGATGAATAATTTACATGTTGTGGTTTAAGGTTAAAATTATTGAGATAATAAATAAGCTTTTTATAATACTAGTAGTTTTCTTGAAGTCTAAAAGTGGATGGTTTACTCTGGGTCTGTCATATTCTAATTTTTCCCTATCTATATAATACTGATAGTGGAAAGAGGTTTGGAAAGTATTATAACGAAGATCAAAAGAAATGATAATGGTTAGATGAGTTTTGAAGAAAGAGAAGGACTAAAATGAAAATTAGAAAAGGTTGAAGACAAAAAGTGAAAGTAGAAATAAAAGGAGGGACCAAAATGCAAATAGCCAAAAGTTCAGGGGACTGGGTGCAATTATTCAAAAGTTCAGGGACCTAAATGTAAATATAGAAAAGTTGAGCCAAAATAGACAAAAAATGTCCAGAATCAAATCACACTCAAATTTTACCAGTAAATAGACAAAATTATTCTGGTCAGTTTAACGCCACACATAATTTTGATTTGAGGTCCCGATTAATTGATATAAATTTCTGAAGTCAGAAGGAATTATTACAGTATTTTTCAGACTTCAGAATCAGATAAAATTTTACAGTAAATTCTTATATTTAATATAAGAATTTATAAAATTGATAGAGTCAGAAAAGAAATCCTGTAAAATTCTTACGAGATTTTACGGTGAAATAAAATACCCGATAAATAGAATTAGAAGATATGTTTTGTGAATTAGGCCATAAGGGTAATAAAGGTAATGAGCCTATATAAAGGCCCAAATGGCACCATCATGAGCCCAATATGGTAACTGGACAGTTAAGTGGGTCAGAGTCCAGAGCAGTACAAGAAAAATGCGAAATTATAAAAGTACCCCTAGATGCCCATATTATACCAGTGATAGATGGAGGGCATTTTGGTCATTCTGGACAAGCCAAAAACGTCCAATATAGTATGAAGATAATTAGTTAGAACCATTGTAAACCTTAAGGTAATATAAAAAGGTGTGAAATGACAATTATGCCCTTAGGGTTAATATAGTGCAAGACAGTGAACCAAGGGCATTTCAGTCATTTCCCAAGGGATCTATAATTAAGTTGTGGCCAGTACAAGTATGTCAATGGTAGGAAGAATTTGGAAACTGGATTTAAGGTCAAAAAGTGTATTATGGAATCTTAAAAAAATTAGATTTATAAAACAGTATAGTTTTTGGGGAATCGGACCAAGCCGGTACCGCATTGGACTAGAATTTTTCCAGAATATTCTTCCCCAATTGGAATTGCACCACATAACCCTATGAGGTGTCCCCTTGAGTTGTCCCTTGATGATGTCATGGATGATGTCATAATTATCTTTTTCAAAAAGTTAAATCCAAGATTAAATATGAGCCTTTAGATCAAATAGTGCACAAACTAATCTTGGCTATTGATAGATTTTCACCAAGATTTTTCTATAAATACCCCCTTAAATATTCCCAAAATAGGGAATCACATGAACCCTTGGGAAAACTCTTGCAAAATGAAAACTTAAGCCAAGACATAGAAGATTCAAGGTACCAAAGTTCAAGCAAGCGAGAGATTAAAAGTAAGCAATCTCTCCTAGCTTATTTTCCTTTGATTTAGGAGTTTGAACTTAGGGTTTACATGGGGGAAAATTTGAGTTTTCTCTAAGGGGTGGTGCTTCCCAAAGACCTTAAATGAAAGGGGAAGGAAGAAATTAAAGTTGGAGACATATGATTGAAGCTTAAACAAGCTAGTTAAGTGATTGGTTGTTGAATCAAGTTGATATTCTTGATTTTGCCATGGTGAATCAAGTTGAATAAAGTTAGATTGTGATGGATATATTATTATTTGATGTTAGGAATTGATTGGTATGATCCAAAAGAGGTTGCCACATGTTCAAGAAAAGTGAGAAGAAAGAGGCAAGATAAGGTGAAAGAAAGTCAAGTGTATGAGGTAGTAAACTTATCCTAAACTTGTATGCATTGAATGTTATGATTGAATGTGCTATGGCTTTGTTGAATTGTGTTGCATATGTGCTTATGTATGAAGCTCTGTTGCTATAATTACTTTGGCTAATTATATTTCATATGTTACATGGAAGCATGCACATTACACAATGTTAACACTTTCACAAGCAAGCACAAGTAATTACATTAATGCAATCATTGTTTAATATTGTTTGCTACTAAAATTTCCCCAGAAATCTCTTCCCTTTCCATGTAATCCCAATCCCACAGGTTTATGAATAATAAAAGAGGATGATGAAGCATGAAGAAAAGCTACGGATTGGATAGTATATGTATTATGTGAGAAATTGTTAAGTGTAATGTTGTTGTGTGACCAATGTAAGTAGTGGTGGTCATGATGTAATGAAAAATAGTAAATGATAGAATAAATGTATGGAATTTTACAGACATTTAGTTGACATGCCAAGCTTCGTTTTGACACCAAGAATGCCTTAATTTGATGTCTGTACACAGAAATGAATTTCCAAATTAAGGGACCATAATCTGTTTCTAGAGTTTTTTACCAAATGAACAGTAAACTTTAATGGATAAACTGTATTAATTGGCTAATCATTTGGTCTGAAAATTATTTTTTTCTTACATTTCAAGATGTTATCTTCATGTAGCTTTTTGAACCACTTCATTTTGATTTTTTAGAATTAATTATGATTTTTTTAAGTTTGTTGCGTAATCTGGAATACCATATGAACAGTAACCTGAGAAAGGGTAAAATTCCAGATTTGGCTAATGGACTTCCAAGGTCTTGTAAGTGGTTCTAAATGCTACTGAATGGTCCCTAAGATATATGAAAGCAATGATGTTATATTTTGGTATCAAAGCAGAAGTTTCTGGTATGATTTAAAATATTTCCCAAACCCTAACTCTAAATAGTAAGTACTTTGTTAAGTTAGGTTATGTATTGGGATTGTTAGTATTGCTTAATTAAGCAAATATTGCAGGAATAGATTTGGGATTTCATAAGGTTAAGTTAAAGGTTTCAGTTAATAAGGAAGACCCCCGGCCAGTTGTCATATTCCAATTTTTAGGCTTAGAAGCCTAGTATGTAGCCTGAAAAAGGTATACTACCAGGCCCTATTGAGCAGAAGTCCCATATGATGTTCAGGGACTAAACTAAAAGAAAATGAAAGATCAGGGACTAAATTGTAAATAGTGAAAGTCCCTGGGGCCATAATGGTCATTTTGGAAAAGAAATAGATGTTTCTTGGGAATTGAGCCACCAGAGTGCTTGAGCTTGATTAGGGCCAAGATAGCATTCCAAGGGTCCAAAAACGCAGCCCAAGAGGGATGTGGACCCAAGTGGCATTAAAATATTAGTTTAGTACTTTTTCAATAAAGTAAAGTTACCCGGTCAAAGATAGAACTGGAGAAAGTGACCAGATATGGCTTTAGACTTATCTAGAACCATGAGGTGGCATGAAAGGTGTCCCCATGGGACCCACAAGGTGCCACATGTCATGAGTCTAGAAAAAGACTAGAAAGGAACCATAGTCCAGTCAAAAATAGACTGGGACTAATAGATTGGAGAAGTTAAGAGATAGTAAAGAGATACAGAAGTACTCCACAGAGATGGAGATTGATCCGCTCACCTGAAAAGTTAGTTCATAGATTGAATTCTAAAGGATTTTTCTCAGGTAGTTGTAAAAGTTCAACAATACTCGATAGAGTAAAATTTCAGATTGTGTAATTTGACTTCAATGACCTTAGAAGTGGTTCCAGATACTACCATTTGGTCCCTAAAATATAAGAAAATAAGGATGTTATATTTTAGTATCAGAGCATAAGGTTCTGGTATATAATCGAGAGGGTTCTAGTACAGAACAAAGGGTTATAGCTTAGAGCACAAGATTCTGGTACATAACAGAAGGTTCTGGCTCAGTGATGCTCTGATTTAGTTAGACTAACCCCTTAAACAAGTTAGAGATTTGAACTAAAGAGGTTTCCTCCCTAGTATGAGATATGGGAATGGTGTTCACTACTTAGAGAATGATTCAAACAAGAGACAGTGACACCCAGATAAATGGAATGATACCCCATACCTTACATCTTTGCAAGGTAGTCTTCAAGGAAATGACTACAATATATTAGTCTTAGTCAACCATTACTGCTGAGGTCTCGTGTTTCTTAGCATGATGTGGCTAAACTATGCAGGATAACGTCTGAGGAGCAGTTTTCTCTATTGATAGAAGCTGACCAATTTAAGGTCAAGAGAAGCTGCAATAGTAGCTCGAGGTATCATTATGTGGCCAGACCTTACAGTGATAATGAATGAGATCCATATGACATAAGTTTGTCAAGATCAAGAAAAAGAAGAAAAAGCTAAGGACACGTGGCACGATCTCAGTCGTTCATTCCTGGATAGGATTCTGGAATTCTCTGGAAGTGCTGAGTCAGCTAGTGAGATGTCCCAAGGGCCCTACCATTGCGCCACCTAGCATGTGAGGTGTCCCATGGATGATGTCATTTTGATGAGTCATCTAGGATGATGATATCATCGTGATGATGCAGGTAAAGCTTCTTGAGGAAGCTAAGCGATCTGAGCCGTTCATCGTGATTCAACATGGACCATCCATTCCACCTCCACTCAATTATAAATACCCTACTCCCCTCCTATTCCATGCCACAACCAGTAAGAGAAAAAGGAGAAAAAGAAGAGAGAAAAAAAAGAAAGGAAGGAAGGAGTTTTGGTGGAGCTAGGAGCAATCCAAGGAGCTTAGGGATTTGGCCAACTTAGGAATAAGGTTCTGACCTATAAAAAGAAGGAACCTCAAGTAAACGTTAAGGACTAAGGAAAGGCTACACGTCAGGTAGTAAACTTACCTACTCGTATGCTTATATTGCTTGGATTTTTTATGTGATGTTTACTTGCTTTGATAATGTGAAGCGTGTATGATTAAGTAATGCTCTGTTTCTTTTTATGCTATAACCATATGTTATAATTAAGGGACATGGAAGCATATATGTTATCATTATGCAAGCATGATCATTAAGTGCACACATAGTAACATCAAGCATATAGTTACATATATTGTATGGTTTCTGTTTGCTACTGAGATTTCCCCAGAAATCTCACCCCTTTCATATCAATCCAATTACAACAAGTCTTCTCAAGATGGAGGAGATGAAGATGCATGAAGAGAAGTTAAGAATTATTTAGCATGATTGATATGTGATTAATGTATGTATGTAATGTTGATTGCTAGAATTGGCCACTGTGAACAGTAGCTCGTGGAGAGGCTGTGACCTTTGAGCTATAATTAAAAATAGTAAATAATTGAATAAATGTATGATATTTTATTAGTAATTAGTAGGCATACCAAGCATCGATTTTATATATAGAACGTCTTATTTGGATGTCTACACATGGAGATATGATTTTTCAAAGTTGGGACCAGAAATGCTGGAATCAGGGGAAGACGCTGGATGAATAGTAAAATTGGAACATTGACCAATGTTGACTTGGTCAAGGCGTGGTCAACGAATTATTTTTCTCTAAAAGAGCATTAAGTTATCTTTGTGTAGCAATTTGAACCACTTTGTTTTGATTTTTTTAGAATTAGTTATGATTTTTAAAGTCAGGTCACTCCTCTAAAATTTGCACATTGAACAGTACTTGTTAGAGTAAAATTCCAGATTGTGTAATTTGACTTCAATGACCTTAGAAGTGGTTCCAGATGCTACCATTTGGTCCCTAAGATGTAAGGAAAGAAGGATGTTTCACAAAGCTCCTTTAATCTCAAAATTAGCTTCTTTAGTATAGAAACCATAAGGATCATAATTCATATGCGAATGATTAATTTCCCTCACACTTCTATTAGTGATATGTGAGGATAATGTACATCCACACTTTGATCATCTCTCAAACAATGAAGAGAGTTTAGATGAGAGTATAGGGGATCGATCAGGAAGGTTTACAGTAGAATGTCTCATAGATGTTTATATAAACTCAAACCTACAGTCCGGAGGTCATGTAGAGATTCAGCCTGAAGCCATGTATGCACCAGATGATGTTGAGTCTAGTGACTTTACACAGTATGAGTTTGTTGGAGTGCCCTTTAACTCTGATATAAGTTCTAATCCTCTGATGAGAGGACAGATTACGGTTGAGGAAGCTGAGTACTGGTACTGGATTATGGGTAGACCAGATATTATTCCTCCCCCTAGAGTTTGAGGACAGAGTTGTTATGAGTAATAGATCATAATCCCCTAATTCAGACATCCAATTAGAGTTTATGACAATTCCTGTCCATTCCCAAAGTCCAGGAATATGTGACTTTATAGAGAAAGATCAGTGTGATATTCCTGGTCCTAGTCAACCCCAATTTTTTTTATTGAAGACAGATAATGCTGACTATATCAGTCTTAAGAAAGCTGTGGAAAGTGAATTATTTAGCTTAGGTCAGGGGATGGATAGAAGTAGAAATCAAGAGCAGTTAGTTTACGTACCGTTCCTCAATGTCATAGTAAGGATGATAAATAGATACACAGTGGATGGCCTTAATCTAAATCAAGTTTATGCTCTAGCAGACTGGCATAAGATGGTAGTGAGTCAAGTAATAACATATACACCTACATGGCATATAGAGCTAAGTGAATATCTGGCAAAGGATCCACCAGCTGATATACATGAGTAGAACTTCTTTGTGTAGAAGTATGTGCAGTCTATGATTTCCTAGAAAAGAATGTAGAAGGAGATGAGGGGTAATGAAAATATGTAAAGTGTAAAGTAAAGTAATAACTCATATGTATAGTAGTTATAATGTACCCCGAATATGTAATTGACATAAATGTAATGTATGTACAAATGTTATGGTGACATGAAATATGAAGTTTTGTGTGATATAATGAAATGATTGTTGGTTGAACATGTACGTGAATATGTTCCCTTTTTAATGTGATTATGATGTATAGACATGAATGAATCTTAATTGACTCTGAAGATACTGACCTCACTAAAGGTTATCAGTTATAGGCTTAGCATAGAGTGCAGGTAAGTTAAACAGTATGAAGCACTAAGATACAGAAGATCAGTTTAAGAAGAGGTTCAGAAGTAGATCCTCCATATGATCATCAGGAGTTGATCTACAGTATGAAAGGCTTTATGCAGCTAGTCGTTATGGAAAAGAATAGTGAGACGTTAGAATGAGATTTGTCTAAGAATGATCTAATACAAGACTTAAGGATACAGATGTGATGGCTAATAGATAGAAGGTTAGTGTTCCTAAAGCAGAGGGATTCCATCACGAAGAGATAGTAGCCTAACGCTTTGCCCTAGAGAATAGAAATAGTAATGCTAGGTGATGAATGAGATTCAAATGACTTAAATTAGTCAGGATCTAAAGGCAGACAAGGAGGAAACATAGTCCAGTCAAGAGCTGACTGAGACAGACAGACAGAAAGAGTTAAAAGATAGTAGAGAGATATAGAAGTTACTCCATACAAGATGGAGAGTGATTCACTCACTTGAGAAGTTTTTCTCGAAGAAGTTTAAAAGAAGCATTCCTCTTAATTAGATAGAGGTGAGTGTAAGGTTAAGGGTTAGAGTAAAGGAAAAAGAAACCCTTTGCTGAATACTTAGCTAAGTTCATCCACATGAACGTTGAGGCATAATATGAGATATTCTCTCACCTGTTATTAATCCAGGAGGATAAGGGAAAACTTAAAAGTATAAATGGCATAAAGAACAAGCCCTTCCTCAGTTAGCTAAAAGGAAATAGCTGACTTAGTTATAGATTACCGCTAGATTACGGTAAGGCAAAGGACACAGAAGTCCTTCAGGTTAGAGACATAGAAGTCTTATAGGCGATGAGAATGTTATGATAAGAATGAATATGGCCTAGTAAGGTAGCCACAGATTCAAAGATAAAGTGACTCCCCTATTCCTTATGTAAGAAAGAGTAAAGAAGGGTTAAGTCTATACCCTAATAAGAGGGTGATGTGGCAGCCTAAGTGAAACAAGTAAATGATTTAGGATCCTAAATAAATGATTAGGACCTAGTGATTAAGGTGATTAAGGGATAGAATACTTTAAAGTCTATATAGTTAATTGTTTAATTGCAATGTTAGTATAAGGGATGGTTGAGCAAACTATGTAATAGTGATAGTGATATGGCTTATGTTGCCATAAGTTATGATGAGAAGTCGCATCTCCTTGCAGTTGTCATACGATGACACGCATGTTAGAGAATGCTTAAATAATTTCATCTCCTTGCATATTATGCATGTTAAGTATGCTATGATGAATGAATACTCCCCTTTACATTACATACAAGGTAGAGTAGATATGATGAGAAACTTTTGAAAAATTTATTGCTCCCATATCCTATGACATGCAATTAAATAATTTAACCCGGTGATGATAGAGCAATATAAAAGTAATTAACAAAATAGTTTGCCAGTTAATTCCCAAAGAATGGAATGAGAATTTATGATTAGACAATAATAGTCAATGGGATAGAGAATGAGATTCAATATGAAAGATTAATAGTGAATTTATAGATAAATGATTATAGTACTCAGAACATATCCCTTTAGTAGGGATAAGATATATGAATGATGTGCTATGAATATGAAATAAAATGAGAAGCATTTATGAAAGATGGTGTAGCTCTAAGGAAGAGCAATGCCTATATGATATAAGCTAACGTTGTTGCAATAGAACTAGATTGTTCTTGCGATATAGTAAGATTGCCTTTGAAATAAAGCCAAGAGAATGGACAGTGCAACTCATGTAAAGTAAGGTCTATCAGATGAGATGAATATATGAGGATAGATATGATATGTTCATGGTAGAGCCTGTGTAGCTCTCTGCAATAATAAATAGAGTAAAGTTATGAAAGATGAGAATGGTATGAAAAATTCCTGAGTGATAGAGGAAATGAGTAAAGTCCTGATAGATAATATTGGCTTCTGTGATCATTTTTGGGGAATTATCTATTGAGTTAACAACTATGTGGAAGTGGCTAACCTTGTAACTTTGTTCGTTGGTTTAGATCTTCTAGAGACGAGAATACAGTACAATAGAATCGTAGTAGATTCTAGAGGATTTTAGTTAGATCCTAGTATGGCTCACAAAGAATAGAATTCCAGGGTCGCAGTTAGATCCTGAAGAGGCTTATGGTTGATCGTAGTAGATCCCGAGGGTCGCAGTAGACCTAGCCTAGAGAAAGAAAGTATTGAGCCATAAGTACAATATTTCTTTGGAAGGACGGATACTAAGGATAAAGTTAAAGTATAGAAGCTTCACAAGTTGGTTAGCTCATAACAGAGAGAGTACCTATGATGTTAGTTCCAGATAGGCTTATTATTATCAGGGACTGAACTCAGAATCTTCTTACACGTAACAGGAACTAAGGGATCAAAGTTAAAGTTATTGATCTTGAGTACTAAAAATTTATGAGAATCTTTCATAAGATATGAAAAGAGCTTAAATGAGAATAAAGAGATCCGTACGATAAGATTACTGAGACTAAGAATAAGAGACAAATAGATCATCTAGATGAGAATATAGAGACTAGAAGGCCAGATAGACCCAAGAGAGATAGTATAAGATGTGTCTAAGATAATAAAGTACCAGGGTTGGAGCCTGTTAGTACCAGTGCTTCAGATTTTTATCTGAATATTTCAGTTAAGCGTGCTCAGGCAAGAGTAGTCCAATGATGGGTGACCCCCTGGGAAGTGGTGAAAAAGGTGTGAATGCCACAGGAGGTTGACATATATTTAGAACCCTTATGTCAAGTCCAAATGAAATGGATTTGAAAGGAAATATTTAGAAGAATTCTCTCAAAAGCTAGCAACTTTCTAAGTTAAAGAGAATGTTTAAAGTATTATATCTCATGATACATTATGACAAAGTAAAATGGACCATGATATAGCCAGATTTGGCCAGATATGCCATTTTATGACATGAAAGATACGAAATGAGATATGTTATGAGAAGTATATATTGAGAAGTACAATATAAAGTAGCTTTACAATTAGCTTTGTAATAGATTGAGAGGCTCCCTTTTTAAAAAGGGATAAGATGTTTGAATATCATGTTACATGTGAAAGAGAAAATGAGAGCTTTGAGAGCTTTCACTCCTTGTATAAAATGTTAGGCCTTATGTTATGTTATGTTATGATATGTTTGTAAAATATGCTAAAGCTCCAAATATTAGAGCAGTGCAAGCTCTATGTGATATAGATATGCAAGCTCTGAGTGTTAGAGCTGTGCATATTAAGAAAAGGAATGCTTGAGCTGCGATATTAAAGCTTTGCATTCATGGGCAGGTATGTAGTCCCACAATATGTTGGCCAGGAATTATGCATGTTAGAGTATGTGCTCTTATCTAGCGGTAAAAAGAAAGAATAATGATATAAGTCATCTCTCTGTATTATGATGAATTATTAAAGATGATAAGAAGAATAGAAATGTAATGATATGAAAGTGAGAAATAAAGTTGCGGATGTTCAGAGAATTTCGCTACATACTCAGATGAGTAATAAGTTATTGCACTAAAAAGTATGATGAGTTGTTAATAGAAACTCCAGAATATAGTAGTATTCGAGGGAGTTTGATATGAAATAAATGGATACTACTCACAAGTCTAGAAAGGTGAAAAGTCCATATGCAGATAGATGTATAGCAAGTAAGCAAGTAATAGAATAAACTGGAGTTCAGCTCTGATATTCATGACAAAAGAATGATCATAGTAAAGATATGAAGATTTGCGGACATGAAAGGTACTCCGTTAAAAGGTCAAAATAGAAAATGAGAAGTAGATACCCCAGTCCTTAGTCAAAAAGAAGATAAGGATATTTATCCAAGATTCTTGACTGAGGTGTTAAGTAAATTTCGAGGACAAAATTTATTTTAAGGGGGTAAAAATGTCATATCCTAATTTTTCCCTATCTGTATAATACTGATAGTGGAAAGAGGTTTGGAAAAGATTATGACAAAGATAAAAAGAAATATTAATGGTTAGATGAGTTTTGAAGAAAGAGAATGACTAAAACAAAAATTAGAAAAGCCTGAAGACAAAAACTGAAAGTAGAAATAAAAGGAGGGACTAAAATGCAAATAGCCAAAAGTTCAGGGGCATGAGTGCAATTATTCAAAAGTTGAGGAATCTAAATGTATATATAGAAAAGTTGAGCCAAAACAGGCCAAAAATGCCTGGAATCAGATCATACTAAAATTTTACCAGTAGATAGACAAAATTATTCCAGTCAGTTTAACGCAACACATAATTTTGATTTAAAATCCCGATTAATTGATATAAATTTCTGAATTCAAAAGAAATTATTATAGTATTTTTTAGACTTCAAAATTAGATGAAACTTTACAGTAAATTCCTATATTTAATATAAGAATTTATAAAATTGATAGAGTCAGAAAAGAAATCCTGTAGAATTCTTATGGGATTTTACGGTGAAATAAAATACCCGATAAATAGGATCGGGAAAGATGTCCTTTGAATTAGGCCATAAGGGTAATAAAGGCAATGAGCCCATATAAAGGCCCAAATGGCACCATCATGATCCCAACATGGTGACTGGACAGTTAAGTGGTTCAGAGTCCAGAGCAGTCCAGGAAAAGTGCGAAATTACGAAAATACCCCTAGATCCCCATATTGTACCAGTGATAGATGGAGGGCATTTTGGTCATTTTGGACAAGCTAAAAATGTCCAAGATAGTATGAAGATAATTATTTAGAGCCATTGTAAACCCTAAGGTAGTATAAAGAGGTGTGAAATGACAATTATGCCCTTAGGGTTAATATAGTGCAAGACAGTGAACCAAGGGCATTTCAGTCATTTCCCAAGGGATCTATAATTAAGTTGTGGCCAGTACAAGTATGTCAATGGTAGGAAGAATCTGGATACTAGATTTAAGGTCAAAAAGTGTATTATGGATTCTTAGAAAAATTAGATTTATAAAACAGTATAGTTTTTGGGGAATCAGACCAAGCCGGTACCGGATTGGACTGGAATTTTTCCATAATATTCTTCCCCCATTGGAATTGCGCCACATGACCCTATGAGGTGTCCCTTGATGATGTCATGGATGATGTCATAATTATCTTTTTGAAAAAGTTAAATCCAAGATTAAATATGAGCCTTTAGATCAAATAGTGCACAAACTAATCTTGGCCATTGATTTTCACCAAGATTTTTCTATAAATACCCCCTTAAATCTGCCCAAAATAGGGAATCACATGAACCCTTGGGGAAACTCTTGCAAAATGAAAACTTAAGCCAAGACATAGAAGATTCAAGGTACCAAAGTTCAAGCAAGTGAGAGATTAAAGGTAAGCAATCTCTCCTAACTTATTTTCCTTTGATTTAGGAGTTTGAACTTAGGATTTACATGGGGGAAAAGTTGATTTTTCTCTAAGGGGTAGTGCTTCCCAAAGACCTTAAATGAAAGGGGAAGGAAGAAATTAATGTTAGAGACATATGATTGAAGCTTAAACAAGCTAGTTAAGTGATTGGTTGTTGAATCAAGTTGATATTCTTGATTTTGCCATGGTGAATCAAGTTGAATAAAGTTAGATTGTGATGGATATATTATTATTTGATGTTAGGAATTGATTGGTATGCTCCAAAAGAGGCTGCCACATGTTCAAGAAAAGTGAGAAGAAAGAAGCAAGATAAGGTGACAGAAAGTCAAGTGTATGAGGTAGTAAACTTATCCTAAACTTGTATGCATTGAATGTTATGATTGAATGTGCTATGGCTTTGTTGAATTGTGTTGCATATGTGCTTATGTATGAAGCTCTGTTGCTATAATTACTTTGGCTAATTGTATTTCATATGTTATATGGAAGCATGCACATTACACAATGTTAACACTTTCACAAGCAAGCACAAGTAATTACATTAATGCAATCATTGTTTAATATTGTTTGCTATTGAAATTTCCCCAGAAATCTCTTCCCTTTCCATGTAATCCCAATCCCACAGGTTTATGAATAATAAAAGAGGATGATGAAGCATGAAGAAAAGCTACGGATTGGATAGTATATGTATTATGTGAGAAATTGTTAAGTGTAATGTTATTGTGTGACCAATGTAAGTAGTGGTGGTCATGATGTAATGAAAAATAGCAAATGATAGAATAAATATATGGAATTTTACAGACATTTAGTTGACATGCCAAGCTTCGTTTTGACACCAAGAATGCCTTAATTCGATGTCTGTACACAGAGAAATGAATTTCCAAAGTAAGGGACCAGAATCTGTTTCCAGAGTTTTTTACCAAATGAACAGTAAACTTTAACGAATAAACTGTATTAATTTGCTAATCATTTGGTCTGAAAATTATTTTTCTCTTACATTTCAAGATGTTATCTTTATGTAGCTTTTTGAACCACTTCATTTTGATTTTTTAGAATTAATTATAATTTTTTGAAATTTGTTGCGTAATCTGGAATACCATATGAACAGTAACCCAAGAAAGAGTAAAATTCCAGATTTGGCTAATGGACTTTCACGGTCTTGTAAGTGGTTCTAAATGCTACTGAATGGTCCCTAAGATGTATAAAAGTAATGATGTTATAGGGTCTTGGACTAGTGGTTTTAGATGATGAGACTAATAAGTGGCTATTTTTGGTTTATTGGGTTGTTTTTGTTTGGTTTCTAATAATATCAATTAGAGGAGTAATTCTTTTGTCTGTTACATGTTCTTCATATGTTTGGATTGAAACATCAGCCACAGTTACATGTATTTGTTTTTATTCATTTATCTAACCAATGTTTTACTTGAGTATTATCAATTCTAATAGTAAATTTTGTATTTACAATAAATAATTCAAATTTTTCTACTATTTTTATTATAGCTAAAAATTCTTGCCAATTTGAATGATATTTACTTTGTGACTCATTAAATATTCCACTTGAATATTTTCTAATTAATTCATTTCCTTCATTATTTTCATGGTATAAAGATGATCCCCAATAATTTTTAGATCATCATTATAGATTATCTATTTTACATTATTATCTAATGGTATAGTTAATTTTTGAAAATTCTGACAATTTTTAATTTGATTAATAATTTCTTCAATTTCATTATTCCATAACCAATTACTTTTTTCTCCTACCAATTTAGATATCTTAGCAGTTAATTTTGATAAATTAAGTATATAATTTCTAGCCTAATTTACTAATCCTAAAAAAGATTGTAAGTCTTTCTTATTTTTTATTTCTGGAAATTCTAATACTTTTTTACTTATATGTTCTTGTAATTCTATTCCCTCTGAAGATATATATTGTCCCAAAAATCCTATTTTAATCTTCCTTAATTCAACTTTTTAGGTGAAATATTTAATCTTTTTTCTTCTATTAATCTTATAAATTGTTCTAAATGATTTTCATGTTCATTTTCATTATTTGAAAATATTAAAATATCATCTATATAAATAACTGCAAAATTTCTTAAAGGTAATAACATTTTAGAAACATATTCTTAGAAAATACTAGGGCTATTATGAAACCCCATGGGTAATACATTTCATTCATACAATCATTCTGATGTACTAAAAGCAGTATATTTTTTACTTTCTTCTTCTAATTTTATTTGAAAAAAAATCCTAATTTACAATCAAATTTACTAAATATCTTTTTTCCCCTTATTAAATTAAATAAAAGTTTCATCTTTGGTATTAGATATCTATTTCTTATTGCTAAATCATTTAATTTCTTATAATTGATTACCATTTTTTATTTTCCTCTCTTTTGGTTAGATAGAGGAATAAGAATAAATAAATTATCTAATAAAATGTTGATTAAATGATAGAGGGATATGTCTTATTATAATTATGAAATTGAATATATTAAAGGTGAAAATAATCTAATAGCTAATTATTTGAGCAGATGGAATCAGGAAGAAAGATAAGTCATACATTTAATAAAAAGTCCAATAAGGATTTTGTCCCTATTATTAATCAAGTAAATATGATGTTTCAAATAGTAGAAACTTCAATAAATCTTTTAACTTCATAGATTAATAAAACTTTTATAAAGATCTCTAACCAGTTGGATTTACTCCAACAAATAGTGAGGAAATTGGAAGAAAGAAATTTATTAGCAGAAATACCAATAAATACAAATTTAACACAAATAAGACCTAGAATTAGACAAATAGATTTAACCCAAGAAAAAAGTTTAATAAAAATATAAGTTAAAAAAGGAGCACTTTGTAAAGAAATGTAATCTCATAGATGAAAATATAAATAAAAGTTTTATAGAAGAAAATTATATCAAAAATAATTTGGAAATTACATATGAAGGAACAAAAACAAATGTTATTATAAGATTTAATAGAAGAGATATTATAAAACAAAAACAAATGTTATTATAAGATTTAATAGAAGAGATATTATAAATATTAAATTATGGGTACAAGAAAATAGTAATAATGAATATAAGATGATTTTAGGAAAAATATTTTTTACAATTAGTAAGACCATATAGGATACAAGATGATAGAATAATTTTAAATATAAATTATCAAACTATAATAATTAGAAATATAAGATGAATAGACAATTATTTTATGTATTAGTAAAATTTAGTTATAAAAAATATAGATCTAGAAAATATCATGCCCTTGTAAATACTGGAGCAAATTTAACTGTTGTAAAATATAATATTTTACCACTTGAGTTATGGAAGAAAAAAGATAAAATATTAAGAATGGAAAGTGTTGAAAAAGAAATACATATGATATAATTAGAAGATAAAAATATAAATGTACAAATAGGAGAATATAATTATTAATTGAAGAATTAAATCAATATAATGAACTATCATGTGATATAATATTAAAATTATATTTTTTAAGTAAATATTATCTAATTCATTTAATTGAAAAAGCTATAATTTTAACTACACCTTGTAAACATGAAGCATGAGGAATAAGAATAACTAAACCATATAAAAGAAAAGATAAAAAGTTTCAGAAAAAACAATATAAAAATGAAGTTCAATTTTTACCTAATAATAAGACATTAGGAATAATTCATATGTTAGCAAATTTAAATTTAAGAGAAGAAAAGTTAGAAGAAAAAACTATTGAACAAAGATTAATAGATAATTATGATGATAATTATCTTAAAGTTAATAGGACAAATAATATATTATTATATGTTAATTTTATTACCTATTACCTATTTTATATAATAATATATAATAATTTATATATTCAGAAATTGTAACTGAATATTCAGAAATTGAAGAAGAAAATAATTATAAATTCGTGCTATATAAATTTCTATAACTTCATCTTTAAATGATAATTTGGATATTTCGTCTTGTATTAAAGTCTTATGGTATTCTCAAAACTATTTATATTAAAGTTGATTTTATAGGGTATTTCTTTTCTAATACGACACATGCACTTTTTTCTCTCTTAGTTTTTAGTATTTTACTAACTTTATTCATAAACCTTTCATTTTTTAATTCCTATGATGTCATATCTAATTTCACATATTCCTTTTTTCTCATTTCTATATTCTTCATAACTGACTAGCCTAGATATAAGCTCATAAATATAGTTATCCAGGGATGACCAAAGATGATATGGGTCATAGACAGATCTATATCATCTTTTATATAAGGATAATATTACTGTAACTTCATATCTAATGTTCAAACCTTCCCCTTAATTTACTTATAATATGTAACCAGTAATCACTTATAGAATCATTACTTTCTAAATCAAATAATATTACTATCCTTAATCTATAATAAGAGTTTAGTTATACATACCTTAATTTGCTATTTCAATTCTTTAATATTTTGAAGGGTAAAATTTATGAAAAGGTAATGAAAATTTAAGAATAAGAATACTCATATCACTAAAGAACTATAAAACTAAGAATTGTATTACTTGATAAGTTTTTTTCGATTCCCTCTTCTCATGGATTACAAGGCTATTTATAGACAAGGCATCCCTTGCCTTTACATTCTTCATGTTCTCTCGTGATTCTTCTTACAATAATATCTTACAATAATGTGAGACAAACTCTACTATTTACATCAACTTTATATCACTTTTTTTTTTCTTATTTATCTTTTTGACTTTCTTTTCCTTCTTTGTCTTCTTCTACTTTCTCTTCTTTTCTTTAAGATGTCAGCAGATTCTTCCTGTTTTCTTTTGTCAGTTTATAGGCACAGCAAATCTTTATCTTATATTCTTTATATTACACTCATATCCATTACAAGATCTTTAAAATCTTTTTTTCTCAACTTTTCTTATTACAATAATTACACTTATGTACTACATATTCTAATAAAAATTGGCATATTCTTCTTCTTTTTCCTATATTTTCAAATCTATTATTTTTTAGCTTGTCATAAAATTGATTAAAATAATTCAAATTCTTTGTTGTCCTTCATGATGAATAAACTAAGGTTGTTGGACTTAGAAAATAAACCCAAGTAGCTTCTTCATCTATTGCAAGTATCCTATTTATCGCTTGAAAAATTATACTATAATCTTGGCTCTATTCTTAATACAGCTTGCATAAATTCTTCATTATCTTCTATGTCCTCTTTACATTCATCTTACTGTTGAAAAGGTTTCTTTGTAGTTCCAAGTCTAACTAAATTTATAGGATGATTAACTATGCCTAGATTTATTTTAACAATAGTTGAATAACAACTTATAAAGACTGTATGTAGGGTTACTATTATAAAATTAATGCATTAATTGTTCGATTAATATGTTCTACAAAGCTTTCTATAACAATTCTTTCAGAGACATTAATTGATTAAGGATTCGATTAATTTACATTAAAGGGTTAGTTGTTTGATTAACTTCATATATTTCAATAATAATTCTTTGTTTACACTGAAACAACTTGCATTTCTCTCTGAGCTATATATGTTTGATTCAAATATCAAGTATGCTTATGTTTCTCATCATTCTTCATTATAATTTTTTTGAGAAACTTATCTTATCAATTTTCATTGAATATGATTGAAAACTCTTATCAATGTAATGCTCTTTTTTTATTTTTCTCATTAATTAAAGCATTGATTGAATTAATGATAATTAATCGATTAGGTAATCGATTAATGCAATATACTTTTCAAAACAAAGTCATCTTAACTTTATTTTAACTTGATGGGTTTATAATATAAGTTGATTATTACTTCTTTATCCACTTAATCATTTCTTTTAAACTAACGACTATGAATTCAACTAAATGGGCATGTGATGTCTTAATATCATATCATTCTCTGATTTATTCTCTTCAATCTTAAATCTATTGCGTCAATCCTCACTTCATATATCATGTCTTTATCCACTAACAATTCAATTAAATAAAGCGATTACATGATTAAGTCATAAGCCAATATTTCGATTCAATTCATGCACATAACATTGAGACATTCATAGATTAGGGGATCAGTTCATTGTGAAAATTGAACATTAATCAAACTCCAATTCGATTAATCATAATTAATTGAACTTGGATTCAATTAATATCGAGGAACTATGAAGAAGGCATTGGAAGAAGAAGAATTAATCGACTATGTATTCGACCAATCAAATTCAAGAATCAAGGAATTAATCAAACTCTTGATCGAGTAAACAAATGAGTGAAGGAATAACAAAGGGAGAAGATGATGATCAATAAATCAACTTAAATATATCTATTTTATTGAATTAATTGATTAATCTCTTCATTTTACACTACTCAATTTTGCGCTACGTCGATATAGGTTGAGTATTTTCACCATATCTCAAGATCTACTTATCCGATTGAGGTGAAACATGATTCATATGTAACTAGACTCAGAATGCGATTCAATGACACTAATTTCATCACCAAAGAGTCTCATATGACGAAGATATACCATTTACAATATGGAACATAGGATTAACACTTTGGCTATGACCTCTCTATTCACTAAATTGATCATATCTTTCTTTCTATAATAAATTTTGGAGACAAATTTGATTTATTGGATAGTAGACAGAGATATTTCTGGGGATAGATCATTTTCTATGTTTGGAGTTAAATAGAGAAATTTATGATAATTAAAAGATGACCAGTTCTTGAACTTAAACATATTCATAAGATGGAAGAAAATCAAGTGCTGAACGATTATTACCAGAACTTCTCTTGATTGTGTTAAACTTCATTTAAGGTATCCAAAGACATAATTATAATGAGAATAGACAAAGATTATAGCCAACTGACTCTCAAAGGTAAAAAGGCACTTTGTG
Source organism: Leucaena leucocephala (assembly GCA_037074615.1). Lineage (NCBI taxonomy): Eukaryota > Viridiplantae > Streptophyta > Magnoliopsida > Fabales > Fabaceae > Leucaena > Leucaena leucocephala. The sequence goes on from CM073527.1 coordinate 8,228,886, forward strand.
TCAAAAGCTTCAACAGTTAGTTCTAATGGTCATATTATCAACAAAAGAAGAAAAACTCAACAGACAAAGAGATTATAATCAACGATCAAAAGCTCAACTTCATAAATAAATATAAGAGTATTCAAAATTAAGCAAAAGATAGACAAGCTATGAATGCACCTTCATAATGCCAAAACTTTGTTAGACTAAGAAAGCCTCAAACTCTATTATTCATTATGTACCATCATCATATCTTGAGAGAAAAATATCATGTACTACAATGCATTACTCTATCTAAGAGAGTTTTATATTTAATCATTTTTATCCAAATCTGAGAGTAAACCTTGGGAATCAGGGATTCAATATGGGATTTACTTTTGTCTCTATAAGGGGGAGTACTGCCATAAGAGAGTGGTATTACCTCAGGATTGAGGATGCTCTCAATTAACCATTAAAATTGAGGTTATAAAGGCTACTAAGAGCTTGTTATAATCTTGGGAAGATAGTGAATTATAAATATCAGTGAGGAGCTAAAGATCGGACATAGGTCAAGGAAGGATAGAACTAGGATAATTATTCTATGTGATTTTTCTCTTCTTTAACTCTTTATATTTCCAGCAACTCATTTCAATTATATGATCAAAGTTTTCAAGCTTATCTATTTCACTGATCATATTGCAAAAGATTTTTAAAAAAGTTTCAGTAAAGTTTTAAAATCTCGTAAATACCCAATTCACCCCTCTTTGGGTGATCTAGCCTATCTTAACATTTGATATCAGAGTAGATCACTTGTTTAAAGGATCTAACAATCTCAAGTGTAAAGATCATAGCTAGATTTGATTGTGAAAGTTTTCTGAAGTTTTTGATATTACTAGTCCTCTTATTTTTAAAAATTCTGAGTTTATGTATTAGAAAGGTTGAATGACCATATTTTTTAAAACTCTTGATTATGATACAGGGGAAGTCCTTTTAAATGACAATGATTTCAAACCGAGAAAGGATTGGACTGATTATTAAAATAAAATATTTTTTTTGAATATTAGAGTTTTGAAACTTATTCACTGTACCTTAAATGAAAATGATTATCAGAAAGTCAAGTTTTGCTATAATGTCAGAGATATTTCATACACTTGAATATGCTTATTCCTCTAACCTTTGTGTTGATACTAAAAGTGCTGACAATTCATCAGAATCATAAAGTTACATATCTACTGATGATGAACAGATAGAATCAGAGACTATTGAAGGAGAAATCCAAACATACTTCTATGAATCGGCCAACATAGAACATCAAGATGAAGAAGAGAATAAAGAGGAATAGCTCAATGCATATGAATATCATAAATCATCATCTAGAGCTCAAAAAATGTCAATAGTAAACAATTTGAATCCCTCTTGTGAATTTAAGAAAAATGATTTCAAAAGTTTTCATGATATGATTTTTCAACCAATCATTAATTCTATTTTGAAAGGCAAAAATTTATATTTTAAATATAATGATATCACAAATAGGAAAGAAAATTTGTACAGTGATCATAATATGCTTCTATTCGACTAACACAATACATGTAGATATACTACAAAAGCGTATCATCTTGTTGACTACAATTATTGTGGTAAACCACGACATATTTCTCATATTTGTCATAGTAGAAGAATTTTTGATGTGACAAATAAACTTATTTGGGTTCCTAAAAGACAATCAACGTCCAAAACTAATGCTCAAGGACCTAAAATTAAATAGGTACCAAAATGTCCTTTTAGTGTTTCAAATGTACATAATAACATTCAGAAGAATAGACACGATACATGAAAAATGAGGTATCTGAGAGTTCCTCGTGCATCAGAGAAAGTTATATCATCTAAGAGAACTCAAAGAGCATCCATTACTGATATGTCAAAGCCAAATTATAAGCAATGGAGAAATAATCAAGGAGTGTGTTCTGCCTCAAAAATGGACTATCACAGTGTACCATTCAATTACCTTAAGGAGACAAAAAACAAGGAGGATCTCTCAAGCATCAAAGTTCATAACAATTGAGAGACCATTGCAAGCATTTGTCAGAAGATATTCAAAGATGTAATGGGCATGTAAAGGCAATCCTCCATGCACCTAAGGTAAAGGTACAATCGTAAACCTCATGCATTAGCATGTTTGACAATTATTTGAGGTTTATATCTATAATCTTAGGAATAAACATTTGTGATTTCTTTATTTGTTTTTATTATCTACTCCTGTGGAAACTTGAAGAATTGCAATATTCAATAACTCAATTCTTTGTACATACATAAACTAAAAAGCAAATATCTCTTTTTATGCATAAGTACATATTTATTTCACTATACTCAATTGTTTTAAATTGTTCATATTTTTTGAGCATGTGAAAAGTACTGTGTTTTCCTACAACAAACAATGATGGACCCAAGCAAGTTGGATATCATGGAAGAAAAATATTTATATTGTAGGAAAGAAAGTTAGAGAAAGCTGCATCTGAAGAATATGGCTACACATAGACAAATTCAAATATTGAGGAAGTAGACTTTTGATTCTGGTGTTGAATCTCACAAATCTAAACAATCAGTAAGCAACACACAGAAATCAAGTAGACACTGGAACAAGAGTGATGATCGTAAAATCTATTCCTACCCAATCTTGTGCTTATTAAATGAATTTATATTTGGGTAATAAATACTTGTTTCTTGTTGGATTCCATTAGCAATGATTCTTTAAAGGTTTTCAAAATATTTTAACATTAGTAAATGGACGAAAAGCAAAATTATGCATAATGTTTTCTTTGAATTTGTTTTGAAATGCATGATCCAAAATTTAGTTTTATTGGATTTCAAATTCATGCATAAAATATTTTGATCTCTACAAAAATTGCATACACTTGATTATGAAAATACTCATGTTTTCACTTGTATAAATTTGATTTGAAAAATGCATTTGATTAGCATTCAAATTTTTTCAAAGTTGGAAGTTAATATCTTTGAGTAAAAATTTTAGAAATGCTTCAAATCCATGTTGAAGATATTTTCGTAATACTAATCATTGATTTTAATGTGTTATTCTATGTTCGAACTTCTGAGTTCTCTTATCCAATGAGTTAGATTTACTATATGTCTAACGGGTTAAGCATCTATATGAATTTCAAGCCTATCCTCACATAAAGATTATAATACGTAAGAGCCTTATGCTTAATGTGCACATCCCTCACTGGCTGAGTTATTCCAAGCATGAAAATGTGTTAATCAATTCAACAGAATGACTTGTATTATTGGCTAGAACCTATTTAACACGATAATCATTTGGACTAACAGGTTGTAGTTCACCATTTTTCAAAAATCTAGTATTTGAGTATGAGCAAAGTCTTTGAATCTTCACATGCAAAGCCTTTTTGGCTAACACTTATCCATATGAATTTTGCTCTTTAAAAGTTTTCTAATGTGTTAACTTTGATGTTTAACATGTTATCCGACCTGATCTTTCAAAGTGAAGCTATTGGATATTTTTTTTCTACAATTTGCTAACTTCCATGGCTTTAACAAAAGCATATGTTTTAACAAGTTTTAAAACTTGTTTTCAAAGTTTCATCTTTTATTTAATTTTAATTCAAAGGAAGCATTATTTCTCAGAGAAAGTTTGCATTATCATCCTTTAACGATCATATTGTGTTTATTTTTTAGAAATGTGTGTTAATCAATTTATTAATTGACTAATGTATGTTTGTGAGTAATATTTTATAGAATTAATTGATCAACTATTCTATTAATTGAGAACAATCAGTGATAAATATGTTAAATGATTTTATTTTTATAGAGTTAATCGATTAACTGAGAAAGCCTCTAATTTTCTGTTCTTCATTATGTACCATTATCGTACATTGAGAGAAAAATAGCATGTACTAAAATATATCGTTTATTATATCTGAGAGAGTTTTATATTTCATCATCATTATCTAAATCTGAGAGCAAACCTTGGAATTGGGGATTCAAGGTAGGATTTGCTCCTCTCTATAAGGGAGAGTGCTGCCACCAGAGAATGATATTACCTTAGGATTGAGGAGGTTCTCAATTAGTTGTTAAAATTGAGGTTGTAAAGGCTATCAAGAGCATGTTATAATCTTCAGGAGATAGTGGATTATAAATCTCAGTGAGGAGCTGAGGACTGGACATAGGTCAAGAAATGACAGAATTAGGATAATTATTCTGTGTGATTTTTCTCTTCTTTAACTCTTTATATTTCTAGGAACTCATTTTAATTATATGATCAAAGTTTTTAAGCTTATCTATTTCACTGATTTGATTGCAAAAGAATTTTAAAAGAGTTTCAACAAAGTTTTAAATCTTGCAAATACCAAATTTACCCCCTCTTAAGTGATTCAACATATCCTAACAATTAGAACTAGCTAGAGGATAAAACTAATACGAAACATTCATCTCTAGTCTTTCTATTGATTTCAATTTATATTATGTTTATTGCATCTTGCTTTGTTTGTGTTAGTATTATATGCCCATAACAGTTAGAATAAGAAGAATAAAAATAGAGATTAGAATTTTGAAAAAATTAAAAAATATTTTTAGTAAGTCAGAAAATTTAGATTTATTAGTTATAAATAGAATTCATGATTCAATAGAAAATTTAAAATAAGAATTAAAAAAATATTTCAGAATGAATATTATAGGAGTAATAGAACCAAAAATATATGGAATTGAATCTAATAAATTACCATAAAACTCTTATATATCTTTTAATGAAAATGATATAGAAATAAACTATATTCATACACCTTTTATTGTATGAGGAGATGGAGATTATACATTTAATCAAATAAATTGAATTAATTTGTATTTAATGAAATAATTAGGATGTTATATAAATAGAAATATAGAATATTTATTACAAGTTTATAATTTAGAATTTAGACGAATTAATAGAAAAATTACCAAAAGAAACAAAACAAATTATAGATAAAGAACAACAAAATTTAGATAAAAATGTTTAGCTGACAATAATTTTAGCTAAAGAAATTAAAAAAGGACAAAAAGTATTAAATAAAATATATAGACAATTTATGAAGAAATTGATTTAAATAGAGAGAGAAAGAAGGGGAATACTTATAACAGAACAAAGAAATAAAGATATAAATTTAGATAAAAAAGAAAGTAATAAGATAGCAGAAATAGCATGTAATATGGAATTATATATGTATTATTTATTATAAATATTAAAACCTTCGGTAGTAAAAGAGACAAAAGCAAAAAAATATAGTCATAAATATGATGAATGCTATGAAATTAAATGAAGAATAAATAGAAGAAATAATAGGACAAGAAAAACAAAATTTGGAAGAAATAAGAAGAGAATTTATAAAATGTAACAAAGATAGGAAATTTTGAAGAATCATGACAAATAAATGTGGAAGAAGCTATTTGTCAAGCCCAAAAATTTAGAGGTGATAGGTATAGAATATGAAAGAACTCACATTTTGTAAACCTTCAAATATAACAATAAAATTATATACCATTTTTATAATTTTTATATATAAACATATTTTTACATTTCAAAAAGATAAAAGAGGACAGGAATTCTGTCTATAGATATGTGGAGCATCTACAAGCTTTGATTAGCAATGAGGATGTTGGAAGTGCAGGGTCAACAGTACTATATGAGTCCAAAATAATCTTCTAGTGAATAATGTCCCATTAATATAAATAAATCAAATACGAAAAGAAATAATTTAAACGCATTTAACTTTGAATAATTAAGCTTGATAGTGAATCTCAGTTACCAAATTATAGAATTATAGCAAAAATGAAACTTCATAAAAATTATTAATAAAATCAATCAAAATAGCCAGTAAAATATCTTATTAAAAGAAATCTATTTAAAACAATAATCCTCAAACTCATTTTCCCATAGGATTTCAACAGAATGAATTATCAATTGTAGACATATAGTCAACGAGGGTAATTAACCATTCAATCGTGGCTAGAAGCCACGAAAACAAGTATGGACACATAATACACAAAAGTAATTAACTAAGCATAGCACGAAGCCATGAATAACAAGTGCATGTACAATACCCACGAATAACAAGCGTAGGTACGAGACCTACGAATAACAAGTGTGATAATTAATCCCACGAATATCTAGTTAGTTTGATTTTAATCATGGTGTACTAAAGACTAACAGTACTGCTGTTAGTAACTAGCATTTTGTATTCAATCCTCTCAAATTGATTTCCAAATATGCGTGGGGTCAATTGAACATTAAATAAGAATAAGATCTTTCAATATTGAAATTTCATAAATAATATTCCTTAATCAAGAACCTCAGCATGAATACAAAAATAAAATCTCAAAAGATTTCCTTCAATTTAAATACAATAAAACTCTTTTCAAATAATAGGAATTCACATGAGAATGTTTTATAGTTAAAAATCATCTCATTATAAAAATTTACAAAAATATCTTTCAAAACTTTTTCTTGTCCATTCCATACATAAGTATAATGATATTATAAGCTATTCGATAGAAAAATCAATAACATTAATCAAATAACAACTAGACAATTCTAATAAACATGTTTTTAGCAAATCATGTGAAAAAATTGATACTTTAAATAAAATGTATCAAGTTGCAAGATAATATCTAAAAATATTACTTGAAAATATTAATTTTATCAAGAGATGTTATTCACTCACTTGATGTGTTCCCAACTTCTATTATTTACCCCTTATAATTTCTATCAATACTTTCCATCTCCAAACACCTATATATAAATGTATTATTTGAAAAAAATTATAATTAATAATCTATAAGTTGTATGACTCCCTTCTAATATTAACCCAACAATTAATAACTATCATAATTTAAAGTTTTAAAACACCATTGTCTACGCTTCAACGTTTCTTTAAACACATAATTATAGTTTCCACTTCGCATTCATTCGCTACCTTATATCAATACTTTCCTATCAAATACGTCTATCACGTATACAACAAACTTCATTTTCTTTAACTTTTAGCAATGGTCCGTATAATTCCGTTCACAAGTAATAGAGAAAATTCTATTCTTTGCATATCCTTTCTCTATTCCCAACATGGTATACTTATTCTATTCATACCTCCTTATTTTGATAACTAATAAATGATTTATTAATAAATCTCTTCAAAAATCTCCCATAACAACACTCTATTACAAAAAGAAACATATATAACTAATCCTCGATTCAAAATTGTCTACTATTTCACATTCCATTTAACTTAAGATAGTACTATAACCATCCATCATCTAAAATGTACTTTACCCAATTAAATTTTCTGTCACCTATTATTGCGTTCTTGCACCCCTTTTTAATATAATCTTAAACTTGTAACTACTACTCCTTAAGTGGAGAAATATATTTTTCATCCAATACATTTAGCACACCAAGATTCAAGTAAACAAAATAAGTTCTTCAATTTCTACAACACTTCATTTACCTTCTCTTTCACACATTTCTTCAAACGCCTTATAGCTTCCAAAATTAACTCCTAAAACATCTCAATTCAGAAACACCAATACATTTCAAGCGTCAACGAAATCTTCTAAAAGTTTCCAAATTTCTTCTCTTAACAAAATACAACTTGATAGTACATGCATCCAAGTACACTGCAAAATAATTTATATTTTGTTATAAAAGTATGCTGCAGAAATACACCCAAGCGCTGCCAACATTTCCATATTGGACATAAATTTAGTCTTTATTAGGGTAAAACCTTATCAAACCTTTCACTTCCAGAAAGACATTTGCGTTTAATCTTTTCATTTAGAATCAACTATAGTTCAGATGAAAATTTTAACCAAAGAAAACACAATAGCAAATTCAGAGGTAATACTACTACCCTTAATCCCTAATAAAATTTTAGTTACACATCTTAAATCACTATTCCAATATTTCTCTAAAAGATAAAATTTCTGAGAGGTAAGGGAAATGAAAATATATGGGTGTATAAAGGAAATGCTCATATCACAAGATAATTAGCAAACTGAGAATTCTTAGATTTTGATGATTCTTTCTGAAACATCAAATGGCTTTATAGAAGAGGCACCCCTCCTCTTTACATTCTCCTAATTTCTCATGATTTGATTAATAATGGCAAACAACTATCACTATTTACACATCACTATTTACACATCACTATTCACATTATTTTTCACTATTCATGTCTTCTTTTTTGTTTTTCTTTATGTCAGCTTCATTTTCTCCTTTTTTGACTTCTTTTCCTTTTTTGTCTTCTTTCTTTTTCTTCTAAATATGCCGGTAGAGCTTCCAATTTATCCTGTCGACAACTTCTTATTGGTCTAGCATTCTTCTTTAGATAGTACTCATATCCATTATAGGATATTCAAAATCTTTTTTCTGGACTCTTCTCATTGCAATAATTATATTTATGCATATTATATTATGATAAAAGATGACAAAGTCTTCTTTTTGTTCTTTCTGTATTTTCAAATATATTATTTTTTAATTTATCATAAAATTGATTAAAATAATTCAAATTCTTTAAAGATTTTCCTGATGAGTAACTTAAAGTTGTTAGGCCCAAAAAGTAAACCCAAGTAGCTTCTTCATCTATTGCTAGTATTCTCTTCATTTCCTGAAAAATTATATGATAGTCCTAAGAATGATTCTTAACATAGTTTGCATGAATTTTTTGTCATATTCTATGTCCTCCTTACAATCAGCTTAGTGTTGAAAAGGCTTCTTTGTAGTTTCAAGTCTAATTAGGTTTATAGGGTGATAAAATATATATGGAGTTATTTCAACTATTATTTAATAATGATAAACTCATATTGTAGTGATTTTAATGTGTTTAAAGAGAGTTTTATTATTGATTTTTATCCCCATTTATCAATATGTTGAGCAATTAATTAATAATATAAAATTAGAACATTTGGGAATTAATTGATATAATTTTGGTCAATATTGAAATATTATCTCATTAGATAAATAATTTATATCTTTTAATTTTCCATTCCAGGAAAATATTCATTAATCACTAAGTCAATTTGTTAATGTAACATAATGAGAAGGAGAATCAGTTAGATTGTAATTAGATGAGGTGACAACTAGATTGAACAAGTGGGTTAACAGATTGCAAATTGAGTTGCTAACAAAAATCATATGGGAGAAAGCAATAGGAGATGCATGCATGTGCTGAGGAAGAGTGATTCACTTCTGGACAGCTAATACACCTCACACACATGACCTCACTCCTTCCACACTCTCCTATATATCACACCATCCATTAGCATCCATTTATGCACACTCTGATCCCAGCTCCCACACACACGTATTCCATTCTATACCTCCCTTTCTCTCTGATTCCACAACTCTATCTCCATTCTATCTCTCATTCTTCTCCACTCTATCTAGATATATCACACAATTTCTCCATTCTCTCTCTATCTCTTCTCTATCTTTCCATCTGCAACCTTCCTCTATTCTAGGCAATAGAACAAGAGGAAATTTCTGCTTTCTTTTTCATCTTCTCCTTCTATGTTTACCAAGACTACTGATCTGTTTACTCTGCTATTGAAGTCTTGATAGTAATGGAAGGCTAGATCCATTGTGCTCTCTTGGAGATAATGCTAAATCAGAATCCTTAAGCTAAGACAGGGAGTTTATTGTGTCTTTAATTCCAGATCTAATTGTATCGAGTTGATGCAGTTAATTTTGGTTTTACTGATTCAATTAGAGTAGTAGATGATTAATGATTAGGGAACCATGTTGGATTTCTTATTTTTACATAATTGATGCTTTGATTGATTCTCATCCTTGGACCGAGTTTGACATGGTTGTAGTCAATTAGAGCAATTCTATAACATAATACAATTATATTTGTTTAATTTATCTTCTTCTATCTCTTGAGTTGAATGATTCTTATTTCTCTATTCAATATCTTCGAGTTGTAGCTTTGATTGAGATTTTAGGTAGGGAGTTGTTAGCTAACATATTCTAATTCAACTAATTAACTCCATATATTTTGTGGATAATGAAGGTAAGGTAATCTCCAAGGGAACACACTTGTCATTGATTCATTTCACAATCACAAACACCTAAAATAAACAATAATAGCATATGATTTATATTCACAAGTTTTGTCAATCATCTCATCTCACAAATCATTGCATTAATTTGTTAATTTGTGGCTCATTAGATTAATTAGGTACTTTAGCATCCATTTAGGCTCCTTGTGAATAGACCTAGGTTAGCATTAATTAAAATGACGATTATCAAAATGGCGTCATTGCTAGGGAGCCTTACTTGTTAAGGTTTCCTAAGCAATATCCTAGCCTCAAAAATATAAAAAGTATATAGGTGTTTTAGTTTTTCTATGAATTTAGTGTTTTGTCTTATTGCTTCATGACCAATTGCCTTTTTAGTTGCGACTAGATTGCAAAAATTGATTTCTGAGAGTCTCTGTGAACTCTAGTCACGACTAGAAACACATTTGGTGGCAACCTTAAATTTTCTTTTAACTTATTTTGCTCTATGTTACGTTTAGTCACAACCGGAGTATTTTTTTGGTCATAACCAAAAATCTTTTCCATCAAATTTTCTTCTTTGTGATTTATAGTCGTGACCAAATTGAAACTTAGTCATGACCAAAAATTAGTGTTACCCTCCGTGATTTTTAATTGCAATCGGAGTGACATTTGATCGCAACCAGAAACTTCAAATTTCAAGAAATAGCTTATTGTGATTTTTAGTCGCGACCAAAGTGACATTTAGTCTAGACCAAAAATCCTTATTAAAATTTTTTGCTCTATGTGACTAATAGTCGTGACTTGAAGTTCATTTTTGTAGCGATATATGCTTCTTGTAAATTATGGTCATGACCTACTGACCTTTTAGTTACGACCTGAGTATTTTAAACTGCGATTAGTTGATCTCAATTTTTGAAATTGTTGTATCGGTGATATACTTGATATCTTGCATAATTGTTGAAGTTTGATTTGCATGATCAAAAACATTTGGATAAGGAACTAAATAGAACACTTAGGCAAATTAAGAAAACTAAAATCTTAAATCAAGATAGTGTTGCATCTATTCTTGAGCTCAGTTCTTCTGGTGAATCTATTGCACCTGAAACTGATTTTGTATGTTGTGCTATATTAGATGATCAGTTTGTCATGCAGCAAGTTAATGAGGAAGAAGCTTATACTCAAAATTAGAACAATCAAAATAAGTGACATAGAGAGAATAATATGAAGAATAGAAGGGCACGTAGGAGCATAAGAGAACTCACTTCTTCTATTGCAACCTTTGATCCTTTTCACGCTTTTCCTTCTTTGGATGTTAATTTTGAACTAAAAGGACCTTTATTAAGTAACTTACCAAAGTTTTATGGATTAGTAGGTGAGGATCCTTTCAAGCACTTGAAGACTATGCAGTAGGTTTGCTCATCCATGAAACCTGTAGGTACTGACATAGATGTTGTGCAGAGACAAGTATTCCATTTTACACTTGAAGGAAAGGCAAAATAATGGTTTTATATGCTGCCATATCATACACCTCAAGCCTTGGACTCCTAGAATAACTTAAGGAATGCTTTCTTAGAGAGATATTTCCCTATTTCCAAGACTGCCACATTGAGAAAGGAGAGTTTTGCTAGAAAATAGTATGATCAATAGTCTTTCTATGAGTTTTAGGGAAAATTTCAAGAGCTGCTATCTAGATGTCCGTACCACCAGATTCTAAGTGAGCATTTGGTGTAGTATTTTTATTTAGGATTGCGCTATGCATGCAGAAAGAATTTGGATACAACTGCTGGGATACCATTGTTGATTTAACTCCAAATGAAGCATGGAACTTGATTGAGAAGATAGCGAGCAATGACCAGCAATATGGGGGCTATGATGCTAGAAAAGTCCATGAGATTTTTCCAAGGTCATCTCAAGATTATAATAGCTTATCTTCTCAAGTTGCTATTATAAATGCTCAGATCAACAATCTAGATGCTCAATTGAGCAATTCACATGTTCAAAGCCTATACTTTCAAGCTATAGTTGCTCCTAGTTGTTATCTTTGTTATTCCCCTATGCACACTAGTATAAATTATCCTACACACTGTGAAGATATATCAACCATCTATCAAGGCAAACAAAACCAGTATTCATAACAAAATCCATACTCTAACACATATAATGAAGAATAGAGAGATCATCCTAATTTCATATGGAGGGATGGAGGTGGAGATAGGAATTTTGGGCCAAACAGATTCAACACTAACAAGCAAGTGGTTGAATCTTCTAGAGCTATAGAAGTACCTACTACTATAAAGGATGATGGAATATTTGAGATTATCAAGAGCATTAATGTGATGAACTTAAATATAAATTCCATTAACACAACTTCAACTCTAACTTCAAGGACTTGAGATCTACAGTGGAGAGCAACCTAGCAATGACAAATTCTAAGTTTGCTTCCTTAAAGAGTAAAATAGAACAGTGGGAAACAAAAGCTGTAAACATGAATGACTATGTATCACAGCTAGCCAATTCATTAAGTGATGTGCAGGACAGGATTGGTGGAAATTTACCTTTAAACACAGTTGTTAATCCCAAAGCTATAAGTGCTATGAGTTTGAGATGTGGAAAAATAGTGGGGAAAGTAGATACTGAAGATGATAAGAAGGATAATGAAGCAAATATGCAATATAATAGATCTACAATTGAAGAGTTGATTGAAGAAAAATCTTCATTCATTCCAGAATCAGAAAGCAGCAAAGGGGAGGGTATGTTGCAGTAGATAAATGATCAAACTACATTGAACGATGATGAACAACCATTTGTTATACATGAGACAGTTGCTAGTTCTAGTAGCTCAAGTCAGAAATCAAACAAAAACCATAATAAGAAGGAGTATAAGGATGCAAAACAGAAGGACATAGAAGTAAGTATTAAATACCTACATTTTTCTAATACATACATATGTCCAAAGAAGGTTTTAAAAGAAAATAGGAACTAGTTATTATGAATATGTTAGGAAAACTAGAAGTTAATGTGTCACTTATGGATCTAATTATCAGTATACCTAAGTATGGGAAATTCATGAAAGAACTCTGTACTAATAAAAGAATCTACAAACCAAATGAAAAGGTTTAAATAGGATCTATTGTGTCAATTTTACTTAAGCCACATCTTCCTATTAAATGTGATGATCCAGGTTCCTCTACAATCCTAATCATTATAGGCAAATTTCAATGTGCTAGTGCTCTGTTTGATCTTGGTGTAGCCATTAATGTAATGCTAACTTCCATTTATACATCATTAGGCATAAGCATAGGCTTACTTAAGGAAACATCAATGATAGTGCAACTTGTTGATCGAACCACTAGGAAACCTGAGGGGCTTCTAGAGGACATATTAGTGAAAGTTAAAACTTGATTATACCTGCAGAGTTTTTTGCCTTGAATATGTCACATGAGTCAAATTTAAAGGGACCTATTATCTTGGGTAGGCCATTCCTTCGAATAGCTAACACTATGATATATATGAAAAATAGGAGCATCACAATAGAAGTAGGTTATAATGTCATAACTTTTAATGTCTATAAAGCAATGAGACATCCATTTGAAGATTACTCACTGTTAGGCTTAAGTACAACTGATGTATACATTGAAGTAGCTAAAGAGGAATATGAATTACTATTGCTACAAAATTCTGATAAGGCTAAATGTGAATTGCTTGAATCTAAAATTTCTTTTTCTTTTTAATTTTCTTTAGATAGCAGTGGTGATGTGTCAAGTATTAAACATATTTCAGTTGATACCTTACTTTCCACCCTACAATATTTTTCTTTATATGTTACTGACATTTTGAATGAAGGTTTTGGAGAGAAGCAGCATGATAAAATTGTAGGTGAGAATATAGCTGTTGAAAACCTCATTGTAGGGACATAACTAGATAATACAGAATCTGTGAGGATAGAATTATTGAAGCCTGTTGTAGCTTTGGAAACTAAGAAATTGGTTCCATCAATTGTCTAACCACTTGAGTTGAAACTTAAACCACTTCCTAGTAAGCTTAAATATGTATTTTTAGCTAAAAATGATACATTACCTATTGTAATTGCTAACTCACTTTCTATTTCTGAGGAAGATAGGCTAATTTTATTTTTAAAAACACATAACAGAGTAATAGGTTGGGCTCTAGCTGATATACCTAGTATAGATGCATCTGTATGCACACATAAAATTTTATTAAATGATGGAGCCAAGCCTATTAAATAGCAAGAAAGAAGACTAAACCCTTTAATTTCTGATGTAGTCAAGAAAGAGGTAACTAAGTTGTTGAATGCTAGCATTATTTACCCAATTTTAGATAGTGAATGGGTAAGTCCAGTTCATATGGTGCCCAAGAAAATTGGTAGATATCATATCCTAATTTTTCTCTATATGTATAAGACTAATAGAGGCAAGAGATTTAGAAAGGATTGTGATGATAAATAGAAAGAAAAAAAGAATTATCAGACAAAAATTTAAAGATAAGACTAAAATAAAAAATCTAAAAGTTCTATGGTGCAAAGTGTAAAGTAGACAAAAAGTTTTGGGCTATTAAGTATAATGATAAAAATTTGAGGGCGTAAAGTGTAATTTTTAAAGGTTCAAAGGTAAAATGGTAATTATAGAAAGTTGAGCCGAAAAAGACCCAAAAATAACTAGAATCATATTAGTCGCAAATTTTCCCAATAAATAGAGAAAATTATCTTGATCAGTTTGACGCAACACATAATTTTGATTTGAAGTCCCAAAATATTGATATGAATTTCTAAAGAAAACATTAATATAGTACCCTCTCGACCTTACAATCAAATTAAATTTGGTAGTAAATTCTTATAATTAATATAAGAAATATGAAACTAATAGAGCTTAAAAAGGAGTTTTGTAGAATTTATTATGGAATTTACAGTTGATTAAAACACCCGATAAATACGTTTTAAGGGGAATTTCTTAGAAGTTAAGCCCATGAAGATAGTGGATTATGTAGAGGGCCCAAAATGGTATCTTATAGGCTTAATAATATTTTCAGATAAATATATGGACTAAGGCTAATAAAGACTAAAAAAAAATACAAAATTACAAAAATGCTATTGAGTATGCCACTATCTTATGCATTATGCTAGAGATAGACGAAGGGTATTTTGGTCATTTGACTAAGGTTAGATAGTCAAGAAGAGTTCCCAGAATAGTTGTCCAAGGTCAGGGAATACTCTGATGAGGTGTGAAAAGACGATAATGCCCTTGAGATATTAAAGTAAATAAAGAAAAACCAAGGGGTGTTTTGGTAATCTGCCAAGAGATCTATAATTAAGTTTAGACCCATTACAAGAATATCAATGGTAGGAAGAATTTGGATGCCTGATTTAAGGTCAAAAAGCATATTATGAAATCTCAGTAAAATTAGATTAAAAAAATAATATAGTTTTTAAGATATCGGACTGAGCTGGTACCGGATTGGACTATAATTTTTCCAAATGCTTTCTCCCTTTGAAAATTCATCACATGGGATATGAGGTGTCCTTTGATGATGTCATGGAAGATGTCATCTCATTGACTTCTAGGGCAAGCTAATCCAAGATCAAATATGAGCTATAAGATCAAATAGTGCACAAAGTGATATTTGCTAGTCATTTTCCATGGAATTTTTCTATAAATGCCCACATAATTCTGCTTCAAAACTGTCGCATGAGAACCCTTGGGGAAGCTATGGCAAAATGGAAACTCAAGCTAAGACGAAGAAGAGTCCAAGGTCCAAAGTTCAAGCTAGCTAGAGATTAAAGGTAAGCATTCTATTCTAACTTATTTTCCTCTAATTTGGGGGCTTGAGCTTAGGACTTTCATGGAAGAAAGTTGAGTTTTCTCTAAGGTGTATGTGCTTTCCAAAAGCCATATATGAAAGGAGAAAGAAGAAATTAAAGTTAGAGTTATGTGATTGATGCTTAAATAAGCTAGTTAGATGATTGGTTGTTGAATCAAGTTGATATTTTTGACTTTGCCAAGAAGGAGATCTTTTGGTCTGCACTGTTAATGATAGAAGGAGATGGAATTTCAATGATCTAGTACTTCCATTGAATTTATATGATAATTTTGTGTAGGATTGGATAGGTTGTGAACCTTAGAAGTGTTAGAATTAAAAGTTATAATTCTTGGAATTCTTCTCTATTACTGTTCACTAGTATGAACAGTAATTGGAATTTAATGATTTTGATGCTTCTAATGGTTTTAAAATAAAAAGTTGTGTGGGATAAAGTAGAGAAACAAGTATTGGAAGCATTGAAATCAAAATGAGAATTTTTGGAAGAATTATGTATGAGTTACAAATCTGTCCAGAACAGTGCATAGGAGTAGGAATTTCATGATTCTAAGTTCATAAATGGATTCAAAAGATGAAATTGTGTAGGGTAAAGTCAAGACATCAATTGATTCAAAGGCCAAGTCAATTAGTAAAGATCAAAGGAAGTTTTGTTAGTTAAAGTAAGTTTAATGATCAAGGAAGTTAGATTGTGATAGATGGATGATTATGTGATGTTAGGATTTGATATTGGACTCCAAAGAGGCAGCCACACATCAAAAAGAAGTAAGAAGAAAGAGGAAAAGCAAAGTTAAAGTGAAAGAAAGTCAAGTATATGAGGTAGTACATTTATCCTAAACTTGTATGTATTAAATGTTATACATAGTTGTGTTATGGCTATGTTGAATTGTGTTGCATATGTGTTTATGATTGAAGCTCTATTTCTATAATTACTTTGGCCAATTGTATTTTATATGTTACATGGAAGCATGCACATTATACAATGTTAACACTTTCACAAGCAAGCACAAAGTATTTACATTATTAATACATGCATTATTTAGTACCATTTGCTACTGAGATTTCCCTAGAAATCTCACCCCTCCATATAATCCCAATCCCAGTAGGTTTATGAATGATGAAAGAGGATGATGAATCATGAAGTAAAGCTAGGGATTGGATAGTCTAAACGTTATGTAAAGAATTGTTATAAGTAATGTTGCTATATGATCAATATAAGTAGTGATGGTCATGATGTAATGAAAATTAGTAAATGGTGAGATAAATATATGAACTTTTACAAACATTTAGTTAACATGTCAATCTTTATTTTGACACTAAGAACCCCTTATTTCAATGTATGTACAAAGAGAATGAATTTTTCCAAATATAGGGACGAGAACCTGTTTTTAGAATTTTTGACCAAACGAACAGTAATCATTGGTGATTAAACTGTATTAATTGGCTAAGCATTTGGTAAAGAAATTATTTTCCCCTTAAATTTAAATATGTTAGCTTCGAGTATAATTTTGAATCACTTTATTTTTGATTTTTCTAGAATTAATTATGATTTTTTGAAGTTTATCGCCTAATATGGAATACCATATGAACAGTAACTCGAGAAGAGTAAAATTTCAGATTTAGCTAATGGGCTTTCAAGGTCTTGTAAGTGGTTATAAATACTACTGAATGGTCACTAAGACATATGAAAGTAAGGATGTTTCATTTTAGCATAAGAGTAGAAGTTTTTAGTATAATATAAGACAGTCCCCATACCCTAACTTTAAGTAATAAGTGCTTTGTTAAGTTAGAGTATTTATTGTGATAGTTAGTATTGCTTATTTAAGTAACTCCTATAGAAGTAGATATGTGATTTCACAAAATTAAGTCAGAGCTATCAGTTAATAAGGGAAACCCCTGGCTAGTAATGATATATGAAGATGATGTATATCCAGACTTTGATCCTCATTCAAATAGTGAAAAGAGTTCAGATGGTAGTATAGGGGATCAATGAGGGAGGTCTATAATAGAATATCCCATAAATGTGTTTGTAGACTCAAATATGTAGTCTGCAGGTTATGTAGAGATTCAGTCTAAAGTTGTATGTGTATCAGATGATGTAAGTCTAGTGACTCTATACAATATAAGTTTGTGGGAGTGCCCTTTAATGTAAGCCCTATTCCTTCGATGAGAGGACAAATTATGGCCGAGGAAGCTGAGTACTGGTACTGGATTACAGGTAGAGCAAATATTATTCCTCCTTTACCAGAGTTTGAGGATATATTTGATATGAGTAACATATAATAGTCCCTTAATTCAGAGATCTAGTCAGTCCACGACAATCCCTTCCTATTCTTGTAGTCTAGGAATATATGACTGCATAGATAAAGATCAATGTGATACTCCTGGTCCTAGTCAACCCCAGCCTTTTTTGTTAAAAACAGATAATGTTGACTATATTAGTCTCAAGAAAGCTATCGAGAGTGAATTACTCAGTCTAAGTTAAGGGATGGATAGGAGTAGAGATCAAGAGTAGTTAGTTTATCTGTATTTCCTCAATGCCGTATAAGGGATGATAAACATATATACAATAGAGGGTATTAACCTGAATTAGGTTTACACTCTAGAAGATTAGCATGAGATGGTAGTGAGCTAGATATTGCCATATACCCCTACATGGCACGTAGAGCTAAGTGAGTTTTTGGTGAATGATCAGCCAACTGATATACAGGGGTGACATTTCTATATGCAAAAGTATTTGCAGTTCATTATTCGCTAGAAAAGAATGTAAAAAGAGATGATGGGTAATGTAAATTTATAAATAGTGTAAAGTAAAGTAATTACATAGAAGTAAGATAGTTATGAAGTACCCCAAATATGTAGTTGACATGTATGTAATATGTGTATAAATGTTATGATGACATGAAATATAAGTTTTGACATGATACAATAAAATGATAATTAGTTGATATGTTCTCTATTTAATTGGCTTATGGCAGATAGATATGGATGATTTTCAATGGACTCAAGCTCTTCAAAGTCAAGAACAAGAATTGGCCATTGCTAGAGTAGAGATTGGACAAAGAACATTAGAAGAGAATGTTTAGAGAAAGCTATGTCTAAGTCACGATGTGAAGATATTTTGGGTCACGATAAAGATTTACAGATGTGTTTTGGTCGTGACGAGTAAAGACCATTGGTTGTGACGGGAAGTTCCAGAACTATCAGGTCATAATGAGTCAGGTCATAGGATGCGACTAATGTGCACAAAGTAGTTTATGTCATAACATGAGAAGACCTTTGGACACAACTGAAGGGCACATAGCTGTCAAGTTGTGACAATTAGATTGAGATAGTTGCGACTAATGTTCACAGAGGATACATGACTAGCCAGTACTTAGGTTGTGACTAGAATGCATAAAGACCTAATGATTAGAATGAAGATGCCGACCTCACTTAAGTTTATCAGTTATAGGTTTAGTACAGCATGTAGGCAAACCAAATAGTACAAGGTACTGAGATACAAAAGATTAGTTCAAGAAGAGGTTCAAAAGTATATCCTCCGTATGATTACCAGGGGTCGATCTATGTTACAAAAGACTTTGTTTAGCTAGTATTTACTGAACAAAATAATTAGAAGATTTTCCTAGAAATAAGCCTAATACATGCTTAGGGTTAGAGAGTGATAGTTCATAGATAGAGAGCTAATATTCCTGAAATAGAGGGATCCTATCACAAAGAAACAGTAATCCAACAGACTTGTAGTAGAGCACCCTCATGGAGCAAAGTTTACTAGATGATTATTGAGATTCATGTGACTTAAGTTAGTCTGGATCAAGAGAAAGACCAGACAGGAACAACAATTTGGTCAAGAACATACTAAGACTAATGTATAGACAGAAGAAGTTAAGAGATAGTAGAGAGATACAGAAGTTACTCCATATAGATGGAGGTTAATTTGCTCACCTGAGAAGTTTTCTTAAATAGTTTTACGAGAAGCGTTCCTCTAAATTAGAAATAGATGAGCATGTGGCTAAGGGTTAAAGCAAGAAAAGAGAAACCTTTTGATAAATAAGTAACCGAATTCATCCATATGAATAATGATAGTTGAATAACTGAGAAGTTAGTTCACAGATTGAATTCTATGTTACAAAGAAAGAATTTTTCTCAGGTAATGGTAGAAGTTCAACAGAGCGTAGATGTATGCAAGATTAGAAATAGAAATGTATGATGTATAAAGAGAGGATGGTAGCCATAAATTCAAAGATAAAGAGACTCTCTAATTTAAGAAAGAGTAATGAGCAAGAGTCAGATTAAGTAAAGAATGGTCGAGTATATACCCTAGTAAGAGGGTAATGTGGCAACCTAAGTTAAATGAGTAGTTATCTCAGGTTCCTGAATAAATGGTCTGGATATGATAGATAATATGATAGAGGAAATAATACTTTAAAGTTTACCTAGTTAATTATTTAATTGTAGTGTGCGTATGATGGATGGTTGGACAAATTATGTGATGATTAATTATATGGCTTATGTTGCCATAAGTGATGATGAATAGTTGTATCTCCTTGTAGTTATCATATGATGACACGCATGTTAGAGCATGCTTAAATGATTGTATCTCCTTGTATATTATGCATGTTAGAGCATGCTTAAATGATTGCATCTCCTTGTATATTATGCATGTTAAAGTATGCTATGATGAATGAATACTCCCCTTTCGCATTTCATTAAGGGTAGAGTATATATGGTGAGAAAGTTATGTTGCTCTTATACCATACAACATGCAATTAAATAATTCAACTTGGTAATGATAAAGTAATAGAAAAGTGTTAAACGAGATAGTTAGCCAGTTAATTCCCAAAGAATAGAATGAGAATTTATGACCAGACAATAATAGCAGAAAATGAGATTAGAGATGAATGTTAGTAGCAAATCTATAGACATACGATTATAGCACTCAGGACATATCCCTTTAGTAGGGAGAAGATATATGAATGATGTACCATGAACTTGAAATGAAATGATATGTAGTTATGAAAGATGATGTAGCTCTAAGAAGGAGTAATGTCTCTGTAATAGAAGTTAATATTCTCGTAATAGAGCTAGATTGCTCTTGCGATAGAGTCAGTTTGCTCTTCAAATAGAGCAAAGAGAATAGACAATGTAGTTCATGTTAAAGCCATGTCAACTAGATAAGATGCACAAATTATGACAAATATGTGCATGGTAGAGCCTGTGTAGCTCTCTACTGTCATATCCCAATTTTTAGGCCTGGAAGCCTAGTATGTAACCTGAAAAATGTAGGCTACTAGACCATATTATGCAGGAGTCCCAGAAGTATACGAATGATGTTTAGGGACTAAACTGCAAGAAAGTGAAAATTCAGGGAAAATAGTGAAAGTCCCTGTGGGCATAATGGAAAAGTAAGAGGTGTTTCTTTGGAATCTAGCCACCAGAGTGCTTGGGCTTAGTTAAAAACCCAAGATAACATTTAAAAGCCCAAAAACGTAGGCCCAAGGATTATGGAGTTTAAGAGGCATTAAAATAATATTTTAGTGCGTTTCCATAAAGTAAGGTTACCCAGTTAAGGATAGAACTAGAAAAAGTGATTAGATATGACTGTAGACCATGAGGTGGCATGAAATGTCTCCTCATGGGACCCACAAGGTGCCACACGGCATGATTACAGGAAAAGAAGAAAAGTTAAGGACACATGTCATGAGATTAGAAAAAGAGGAAAAAGTAAAAAGGACACATGGCACAATCTCAGCAGCTCATTCCAGGAAAAGGCTATGGACTTATCTGGAGAGGCTGAGTCAGCTAGTGAGGAGTCCCAAGGGCCCCACTGTCATATCCCTAATTTTCTGACCTGATGTACCTGTACAGTTTATCTGCAATGGATATAAGATTCTTGGAATAAATTGTATCAGATTGGGAAAAGAAAGGGAAGGATTAATAACTAAGGAAAGAATAGGGACCAAAATGCAAATTGAAAAGTTTGAAGACAAAAAGTTGAAGTAGAAATAAAAGGAGGGACCTAAATGCAATTAATGAAAAGTTCAGGGACTAAAGTGCAATTATTCAAAAGTTAAGGGACCTAAATGTAAGTGTGGAAAAGTTGATCCAAAACAGATCAAAAATACCCAGAATCATATCAGACCCAAATTTTACCAGTAGATAGACAAAAATATTCCAGTCAGTTTAACGCAACAAAGAATTTTGATTTGAGGTCCCGATTAATTGATATAAATTTCTGAAGTCGGAAGGAATTATTACAGTATTTTTTAGATCTCAGAATCAGATGAGACCTTATAGAAAATTCATATATTTAATATATGAATTTATAAAATTGAGAGAGTCAGAAAAGGAATCCTGTAGAAACCATACGGGATTTTACAGTGAAATAAAATACTTGATAAATATGATCGGGAGAGTTATATTATAAATTGGGCCATAAAGGCAATACAGGCAATAAGCGCATAATAATGCCCAAATGGCACCATCATGAGCCCATTAAGGTGACTGAACAGTTAAGTGGGCCAGAGACCAAAGCAGTCCAAGAAAAGTGCAAAATTACGAAAATGCCCCTGGATGCCCATACTGTACCAGTAGTGGATGGAGGTCATTTTGGTCACTCTAAACAGGCTAAAAATGTGTCATATAGTATAAAGAGGATTATTTAGAGTCCATATACACCTTGAGGTAGTATAAAGAGGTGTGAAATGATGATTTTGCCCTTAGGGTTAGTACAGTGCAAGAAAGGACACCAAAGGTATTTTGGTCATTTTCCAAGGGATGGATGGCAGATATGTTGGAAAATGTGCCCTAGGGGCCAATCATTGTCTTATGAACATTACTGATTTATGAATTTATTAATTGTATTATCATATTATTTGCATGTTTACTGTGATGACCATCCTTGGATAATTCATGATCTTATCCTAAATGTCCCTGGTCGGTCATCTATGCGGGAGTAGAGATGAAATAAGACCAGTATGACTTTGAAGATGTATAGAGATATAAATCAAAGTCATATACACATGTAAGAGTACAAGGTGTTGGACCGACCCGCTATGAGAGAGTTGCATGGGTTACGTCATAATCTTCTCTCATATACAAACCATGTCACTATGCCCTTTGACCTGAGATCATCATGGATTCCTACATGACAAACACTTAGCTTTGGCCTAGTCAAAAGTCACTTTTAACCGAGTGATCATAAAGACTATGTTCGGGCTTAGTGGTTTTTCATGCGGAGGAATGTGAATGGTCAAGATGGAATTTATCCCTCACATTCGTAGAGAGATATTACTGGGCCCCTCGATGAGTGAGTTTGAGAAATGTATGGCCATACTGTAATGGAAAGGTAGTTCCATTTCTATAGTCAGACTACTCAGGGATCGAGAAAGTAACAGTCAGGAATAGGAGGATGATATTATCCATGCCTCATCCATGACCAAAATATCGCGTGATAGAAGGGACATGATATGGTTGTATAAAAGGTTACATCGTTTATCGATTCTCATATGATTTGGGTAATCATTATGTCTTGCTAGAGACCGCTTGTGACTTGTGGGCCAGTATAGCAAATGGCCACTGCCAACTTCATATGGGCCTACAGGGTCACACACAAAATAGCCCAACACGAGCTATGATGTCCAGATTCATTGAATCTAAGACGTGTCTAGATTCAATGAATGATCCAGGGTTGATGTATATATTTATTTATATTTATATTTGTATATATATAAATTTGTATATATATATTATATATAAGGGATATATAGGATTTAATTTATAAGGATAAATTAAATCTCTATCACGTTTGAATTTGAAATTCAAATTGATAGGATATCTCATATAAGAGATATTTACAAGATTTAATTTATAAGGATAAATTAAATCTCTAGCACGTTTGAATTTGAAATTCAAATTGATAGGTTAGGATATCTCATATAAGAGATATTTACAAGATTTAATTTATAAGGATAAATTAAATCTCTATCACGTTTGAATTTGAAATTCAAATTGATAGGATATCTCAAATTTGATTTATGAGAATAAATCAAATACAGTCCAATCTTATCTTTATTTAAATTAAATAAATAGGTGAATTAAATCTGTGGGACGGATTTAATATAAACATTATTTATTTAATTAGTTTCTTATCAAATTATACAATATGTGATATTGTATTCGGAATTAATATAGATTAATTCCAAAATCCAATTCGGTTGAAAAAACGCAGAGCATCCTATATATCCGATTTTAGGAGCTACATTTTGAATACAACACATAACACAAAAAGGGCCGAACGGAATCTGTAAAAGGTTTGCAGATAAGAAACTGCTAAAGTAGAGACGGAGAGGATGAACTCTTGAGAAAGCCTTGGAGGGGCAGGAGACGCTAGCACGTCGTTTGTTGTTGGAACGCTATTCGTGTGGATACCAGTAGAGGAAGACGGCCTGAGGAGTCGACTTCTTGCGATCAAAAAGAGAGCACGAGCAGCGGAGAGAAGCTGTGGATGTCTCCTTACGATCGAAAAGAGATCACCATCCGCAGAGAGAAGCTGTGGAAGTCGCTGAGAAATACTGAGGGTAATGCTTCTTCCTACTTGACTTAAACACATACGGTAGATCCTGGCAAGGAATGAAAAAAATTTTAAATTAATTTCCGCTGCGTGTCTTCCAATTCCTTACAAGATAAATATTCAGTATATCATTTTCAATGGTATGAGAAGCCTAGATATTGATTTCCAGGACATAATACATATCTTGGTATATTGTAAAAAAATTCAGAACAGAAAATAATCCGGTTGTTGTGAAACTGCTCCGATCGGTACCGGATTGGACTGAAATTTTTCCAGAACCTTCTTTACATGGGCAGCACGCCACCTAACCCTCTTAGGTGTCCCATGAGCTGTCCCACATGATGTTATAATTATTCTTTTTAGAAAAAGTTAAATCCAAGATTAAATGTGAGCCTTTAGATCAAATAGTAACCAAATCAATCTTGGGCATCCATTTCTACCCAAATTTCTCTATAAATACCCCCTATTCAGATCACTTTGGCATGCATGGTGAACCATAGGGAAACTCTTGCAAAATTTCCATTCAACCAAGAAAGAACAACCAAAGTAAACTAACAAGCAAGGCAATCATCTCCCTTGATCTTGAGCTTTGTTCTAGCAAGTTAGCTCATGGTTTTAAGGGGTTTTCATGCTATATTTCCCTTATGGTTGCTTCTGTAAGTTCTATTCATATATGGTTAAAATATGAGTTTTATGTTATGGATAGTTTAGACAAGCTTAAACAAGCTAGAATCAAGTGGTATAAGCTTGGGAATTCAAGTATGTTTGGATTTAGGGTTTTGTGTTCTTGCTGGTACTGTACATGATACTGTTCATATGATGGAATTTCATGATTTTGATTCTTCCAATGAGTTTAAAATGGAAAATTGTGTGGGGATAAAGTAGGAGAACAAGTATTGGAAGCATTGGAATCAAAATGTGAATTTTTGGAAAATGGGACATCCATTTCGGTTTGGTACTGTAGCAATTGGTATGTTTTGATTTTGAAAATTATGATTTCATATTTGGATTTTACATGAAAAATTATGTGGAAATTAACCATGAGAATTTATTTTGGAAAGGTGGAAGTAGGAAACATAAATTAGAGAAAGAAAGGGAGCTAGTGAAAACCTAGTCTTGAATTTGGTTTCAAGTTGAGTTGTAACTTGATATTATGTTGTAATGGCTAGGTTTTGACATTTGTGAAGGAAGGAAAGCACTTCAAGAAGTCTTGACCAAGATAGCTAAGAGGTAGCAAGGATACCTAACTATAACTCATGTTTGTCTAATTGTTTTGTTTGCTTGTTGATTATGGTGTTTGGTTGAGCTTGAGCTTATATCATCATGTTATGATGAAGTATGAATGATTGCAACTCCTTGCAAGTTATGTCATGACAATATGCATGTTAGAGTTTTCTTATGGACCATTATGAAGTAGCTCCCATCTCATGATAACATGTTAAGCATCCAATTATTCATGCATGATAATATAGTTTGTGTAACTTGCTATTGGAATTTCCATAAAATCTCATTCCTTCCACATGCATAACTATGTTTTAGGTGCTGGATCCTCTCAAGGGAAGAGAGTAAATGTTTATGAATAAGTTTGTATAATAAGTTATATGACTTACATGACACTATGGGATGATATGCTAGTATGCATGGTGTATGTTTTCATAAACCTGTTCTAAGGAAGTGGTGATGTGACGATTATTATGATGCCTAAATCAGCGATCTTTAGTTTCAAATTTGGCACGATAAAATTTAAGATATAGAGCTTTAAATGAACACCAAGAATGCCTCATTTGGATAAGTATCCGAATTTTTATGATTTTCCAAAGTTGGAAGTAAGATATGGAATTGAGATAAAATGAGTGCTGAGAGGCAGTGATGTTCACGCAATGATTTTATATATCAAATGAACGAGTTGTTCTATGAAATTTTATGAGCTTAAATAGGACATCTAGACCTTCAAATCCATAGGTAACACAGTTTATTTGTATAAGTAACCAAAGGGAAATTAATATTTAACGTTAAGACAAAGAAACTGGAACTTCCATATTTTACCAAATGAACAGTGATTTTTAACCAATAAACTGATTTCGTGTGAACAAGATAACCTCAATTTCATATTTTCCCTCAAATATTTATTAAAGAGATTTAATTATAAATTGGAACTATATTATTTTGATTTTTCTACAATTAATTATGAATTTTCAAGGTAGGGTACATGTTCTAGAATTACTAAATGAACATTAACAGTGAACAATACCCCGAGAGCAAATCTTTTGGAAATGGATGTTTTCAAAGCAAATGACATGTAATTGGTTCCAATTACTTCTAATGGAGTATAACTGAGGTTAAAAGTAAGGATGTGACACCCACCATTGTGCCACATATCCCCTGAGGTGTCCTTGGATGATGTCATAATGGTGAGTCATCAAGGAGGGTGATGTCATCATGATGATGCAGGCGAAGCTTTTTGTGGAAGCTAAGCAATCTAGGCCATTCATCATGATTCAATCTGGACCATTCATTTCACTTCCACTCACCTATAAATATACCCTTCCCCCTTACTTCATTCCCACGGCCAAGCAAGGTAAAATAAGAGAAAGAGAGAAAGAAAGAAAGGAAGTAAGTTATCTAGTCCCTGCTCTAATAAAGTAGAGGATTGCTCTTAGTAGTTAAAATAGAGAAATATCTCTATTAATAAAGGTAGCTAAAGAGAGAAAGAAAGTTAGGGTAATGTCAGAGTAAGGATATTACCCCTAGTTAAGCATGGGTTAAGTAGAGCTATACTAGATAATAATAAAGGCATTATTATTCTATGTATAGGCTCTGACTTATGATAGGAAGGGACCTTAGAGACAAGTCTAAAGGCTAGAAGGAAAGGCTACACGCCAGGTAGTGAACTTATCATAAACTTGTATGTATTGAATGTTATGCTTGATGTGCTATGGCTTTGTTGAATTGTGTTGCATATGTGCTTATGTATGAAGCACTATTTCTATGATTACTTTGGCTAATTGTATTTCATATGTAACATGGAAGCATGTACATTAGACAATGTTAACACTTTCACAAGCAAGCACAAGTATTCATATTAATGCATGCATTGTTTAGTACCGTTTACTACTTAGATTTCCCTAGAAATCTCACCCCATCCATATCAATCCAATTACAACAGGTCTTCTCAAGATGGAGGAGATAAATATGCATGAAGAGATGTTAATTATTTAGCATGATTGATATGTGATTCATGTATGTATAATTGCAGAAAATTGTCACTGTGAACAGTAACTTATGGGAGGCAGTGACATTTGAGCTATAATTATAAATAGTAAATGATTGAATAAATATATGATATTTTTCTAGAAAATATTAGACATTCCAAGCTTCGATTTGATATATAGAACGTCTCATTTGGATGTCTATACATAAAGATATGATCTTTCAAAGTTGGGACCAGAAATGCTGAATTCAGGGACAGGATGCTGGATAAACAGTAAACTTCGGACGTTGAAATAGAATTATGTTAGCTTCGTGTAGTAATTTGGACCACTTTATTTCAATTTTTTTAGAATTAGTTATGTTTTTTTTAGGTTAGGTAACTCCTCTGGAATTTACACAGTAAACAGTACTCGTGAAGAGTAAAATTCCAGATTGAGTAATTTGACTTCAATAGCCTTAGAAGTAGTTCCACATGCTACCGTTTGGTCCCTAAGATGTAAGAAAAGGAGGATGTTTCATCTATAGTATTAGATATAGTAAATTTATGAAAGATAGGAATGATATGAGAAATTCTTGAGTGATAGAGGAAATGAGTAAAGTCTTAACATATAATATTGGCTTCTGAGATCATTCTTAGGGAATTATCTGTTGAGTTAGCAACTAAGTGGAAATGACTAACCTTGTAACTTAGTCTGTTAGTTTAGGTCTTCCAGAGATGAGAATACAGTACAGTAGAATCGCAGTAGATTCTAAAAGATTGCAGTTAGATCCTAGCATGGCTTATAGAGAATAGAATTCCAGGGTCACAGTTAGATTCTGAAGAGGCTTATGGTTGATCGCAATAGACCTAGCCTAAAGAAAGAAGATGAATGGGTCATAAGTATAATATTTCTTTGGAAGGACGAATTACCAAGAACAAGGTTAAAGTGGGGAAGCCTCACAAGTTGGTTAACTCATAACAGAGAGAGTACCCCTAATGTTAGTTTCAAATAGGCTTATTATTATCATGGATTGAACTCATAATCTTCTTACATGAAAAAGGAATTAAGTTATTAAAGTTAAAGTTTTTAGTCCTGAGTAACATATATTTATGAGTATGTAGATAATATGCCTACGGAAGAGAAGAAAAGATATCTCATGAGATATAAGAAGGGGTCAAGTAAGACAGAGAGATCCCTAGATGAGATTACTGAGAATAACAATAAGAGACAAATAGATCTTCCAGATGAAGATAAAGAGATTAGAAGGCTAGATAGACCCAAGAGAGACAATATGAGAAGGGTCTAAGACAATAAAGTACTAAAGTTAAAGACTGTTAGCACCAATGCTTTAGATTTTTATAGTCACTTTTCTGTTAAGTATGCTCAAGCAAGAGTAACCCAATTATGGGTAACCCCCTGGGAACTGGGAAGTAATGAGAAAGGGTGAAAATGCCATAGAAGTTTGGCATAGATGAACAAAGTTATTTAAAATGATAGAAAGAGCTATGAAAAGTTAGAAAGGGTTTTGAATAGTAAGAGATTAAAGCCCTTATGTCAAGTCCAAATAGAGTGGATTTGAAAAGAAAGATTCAGATTATAGATATATGTCAGGAGGAAGTTAGAAAGACTTACTCGGAGAGTTTTCTCAAAAACCAACAAAGTTATAAGTTAAAGAGAATATTAGACTTATGGTATCTCAGAATACATCATGATAAGGCAAGATAAGTCATGAAATGATGAGGTACACCATGATATAGCCAGATTTGGCCATATATGCCGTGATATGGTATGAAAAGTATGTAATGAGATACGTTATGAGAAATATGTAATGTGACATATAATGAGAAATATTTATTAAGAAGTATAATACGAAGTGGCTTTGTAGTTAGCTTTATAAATAGATAGAAAGGCTCCCTTTTTGAAAGGGATAAGATGTTTCAATGTTATGTTACAAATGAAAAAGCAAGTGAGAGATTTCACTCCTTGCATAAAATGACAGACATTATGTTATGTTTATAAAATATGCTAAAGCTCTAAATGTTAGAGCAATGCAAGTTCCATGTGATAGAGCTATGCAAGCTCTGAGTGTTAAAGATGTGCATATTAAGGAAAGGAATGCTTGAGCTCTGTTGTTAGAGCTTTGTATTCATGAGTAGGTACGTAGTCCTGCAACATGTTGGCCAAGTATTATGTATGTTAGAGTATGTGCTCCTATTTAGTAGTAAAGTAAAGAAAGAATAATGACATAAGTCATCTCTGTATTATGATGACTTATTAAAAATGATAAGAAGTACGATGATATGAAAGCAAAAATTGAAGATTTACGAATGTTAAGATAAGTAATAAGAGATATGTGCTAGAAAGTATGATGAATAGTTGATGGAAACTCCAAAATATAGTAATATTCGAGAGAGTTTGATATGAAAGAAATGGACAATACCCACAAGTTTAGTATGGTGAGAAGTTCATATGCAAATAGATACATAACAAGTAAGCAAGTAATAGAATAAAGTAGAGTTCAACTTTGATTGAGTTGATTCAGAAAAGAAGAGTAACCATAGCAAATATATGAAGATTTGTGAATATGGAAAGTACTATGCTAAGATGTTAAGATAAAAAAATAAGAGGTAAATACCCCAATCTTTAGTCATAAAGCAAAAAAGATAATTGACTAAGGTGTTAAGTAAATTTCAAGGATGAAATTTATTTTAAGGGGTAGAAACGTTATATCCTAATTTTTCCCTATCTATATAAGACTGATAGTGGAAAGAGGTTTGGAAAGGATTGTGATGATAAATAAAAAGGAAAAACAATTATCAAACAAAAATATAAAGATGAGGGATTAAAATGAAAAGTCTAAAAGTTCTATGGTGCAAAGTGTAAAGTAGACAAAAGCTTTGGGCCATTAAGTGTAATTGTGAAAAGTTGAGGGCTAAAGTGTAATTTTCAAAAGTTCAAGAGCAAAATGGTAATTGTGAAAAGTTGAGCCGAAAAAGTTTCAAAAATACCTAGAATCATATTAGTCCCAAATTTTCCCAGTAAATAGAGAAAATTATCTTGATCAGTTTGAAGCAACACATAATTTTGATTTGAGGTCCCAAAATATTGATATGACTTTTTGAAGAAAAAATTAATATAGTACCCTCTGGACCTCACAATCAAATTAAATTTGGCAGTAAATTCTTATGATAGAGCTCAAAAAGGAGTTCTGTATAATTTATTATGGAATTTATAGTGGATTAAAACACCCGATAAATACGTTTTAAGGGAAATTTCTTGGGAGTTGAGCCCATGAAGATAATGGATTGTGTAGAGGGCCCAAAATGGTATCTTATAGGCCTAATAATATTTTCAGATAAGTATATGGACCAGGGCTAATAAAGATTCAAAAAAAACAAAATTACAAAAATTCCAGTGAGTATGCCACTATCTTATGTCATTGAGCCAGAGATAGACAAAGGGTATTTTGGTCATTTGACTAAGGTTAGACAGTTAAGGAGAATTCCCAGAATAGTTGACTAAGGTCAGGGAATACTCTGATGAGGTGTGAAAAGATGATAATGCCCTTGAGATATTAAAGTAAATAAAGAAGAACTAATGGGCATTTTGATAATCTACTAAGGGATTTGTAATTAAGTTTAGACCCATTATAAGAATGTCAATGGCAGGAAGAATTCAGATGCCTGATTTAAGGTCAAAAACCATACTATAGAATTTGGATGCCAAGAAGGAGACCTTTTGGTATGCACTGTTAATTATAGAAGGAGATGGAATTTCAATGATCTAATGCTTCCATTGAATTTATATGATGATTTTGTGTAGGATTGGATAGGTTGAAAACCTTGGAAGTATTGGAATTAAAAGTTATAATTCTTGGAATTCTTCTCTATTACTATTCACTAGTATGAACAGTAATTTGAATTTAATGATTTTGATGCTTCTAATGGTTTTAAAATAAAAAGTTGAGTGGGATAAAGTAGAGAAACAAGTATTGGAATCAAAATGAGAATTTTTAGAAGAATTATGTATGAGTTGCAAATCTATCTAGAACAGTGCATATGAGCGGGAATTTCATGATTCTAAATTCATAAATGGATTCAAAAGATGAAATTGTGTAGGGTAAAGTTAAGACATCAATTGATTCAAAGGCCAAGTCAATTAGTAAAGATCAAAGGTAGTTATGTTAGTTAAAGTAAGTTTAATGATCAAGGAAGTTAGATTGTGATAGATGGATGATTATGTAATGTTAGAATTTGATAGTGGACTCCAAAGAGGCAGCCACACATCAAAGAGAAGTAAGAAGAAAGAGTCAAAGCAAAGTTAAAGTGAAAGAAAGTCAAGTATATGAGGTAGTAAATTTATCCTAAACTTGTATGTATTGAATGTTATACATAGTTGTGCTATGGCTATGTTGAATTGTGTTGCATATGTGTTTATAATTGAAGCTCTATTTCTATAATTACTTTGGCCAATTGTATTTCATATGTTACATGGAAGCATGCACATTACACAATGTTAACACTTTCACAAGCAAGCACAAAGTATTTACATTATTAATACATGCATTATTTAGTACCATTTGCTATTGAGATTTCCCTAGAAATCTCACCCCTTCATATAATCCCAATCCCAGTAGGTTTATTAATGATGAAAGAGGATGATGAATCATGAAGTGAAGCTAGGGATTGGATAGTATAAATGTTATATGAAGAATTGTTATAAGTAATGTGCTATATGATCAATATAAGTAGTGATGGTCATGATGTAATGAAAATTAGTAAATGATGAGATAAATGTATGAACTTTTACAGACATTTAGTTAACATGTTAAGCTTCATTTTGACACTAATGCCTTGAGATATTAAAGGAAATAAAGAAGAACCCCTTATTTCAATGTATGTACAAAGAGAATGATTTTTTCTAAATATGGGGACGAGAACCTATTTTCAGAATTTTTGACCAAACGAACAGTAATCATTGGTGATTAAATTGTATTAATTGGCTAAGCATTTGGTAAAGAACTTATTTTTCCCTTAAACTTAAAGATGTTAGATGCGAGTATAATTTTGAACCACTTCTTTTTTATTTTTCTACAATTAATTATGATTTTTTGAAATTCATCGCCTAATCTAGAATACCATTATTAATACTTTTAATATGCTGCATGACTATGAAATGTAATTTACATCACCAGAAGTTCTTAATTCTTTCCTTTAGGTAAAGAAATAAATATAACACTTAGGCAAATTAAGAAAGCTAAAACTTTGAGCCAAACTAGTGTTATATATATTATTGAGCTTAGTTCCTCTAGTGAAGTTATTGTAGCTGAAACAAAATTTGCATTTAGTGATTTCTTAGATAATCATTTTGTCATGGAGCATGTTAATGAGGCTGAAGATCATAATCATAAGAAGAATTTGAATCAAAATGAGGAAAATGAAGAGAATTGCATAAACAATAATAGACGGGCATGTAGGAGCATTAAAGCACCACTTCTTCTAA
The DNA here is from genome assembly GCA_037074615.1 of Leucaena leucocephala. Classification (NCBI taxonomy): domain Eukaryota; kingdom Viridiplantae; phylum Streptophyta; class Magnoliopsida; order Fabales; family Fabaceae; genus Leucaena; species Leucaena leucocephala. The sequence goes on from CM073527.1 coordinate 8,261,997, forward strand.
TGCAAACTTTAATCCTTTTCATACTTGTCCTACTTTGGATGTTAGTTTTGAGTTGAAATATCCTTTGTTGAGTAACTTACCAAATTTTTTTGGTTTGGCAGGTGAGAATCTTTTTAAACACTTGAAGACTATGCACTAGTATGTTCATCTATGAAACTTCTAGGTGCTAATATGGATGTTGTTTAGAGATAAGTATTCCATTTTACACTTGAAAGAAAGGAAAAATAATGATTTTATATACTGCCACATCATTCACCTCGTGCTTTGGACTCTTGAACAACTTGTGAAATGCTTCTTAGAGAGATAATTTCTTACTTTCAAGACTGCTACATTGAGACAGGAGATTTTTGGTAGAAAATTGTTTGCTCAAGATTCATTTTATGAAATTTAGGGAAGGTTTTAAGAGCTTCAAGCTAGATGTCCTTACTATCATATTCCAAATGAGCATTTGGTGCAATATTTTTATTTAGGACTTTGCACTTTAAACATAACTAATTTAGATACAACTGCTAGAGGTTGTATTGATTATTTAACTCCTGATGAAGTATGGAACCTGATTGAAAAAATAGCAAATAACGCCAGTAGTATGGAGGCTATGATACTAAGCAAGTTCATGAAATTTCTATGAGGTCTTCTCAAGATTATAATAATCTATCTTCTCAAGTTACTGCTATGAACACTCAGATCAACAATTTAGCTACTCAATTGAAAAATGCACATGTTCAAAACTCAATTTCAAGCTCTAGTTGCTCCTAGTTGTCAGCTTTGTTCTTCTCTTATGTACACTAGTGATAAGTGTCTTACACATTATGAGGATGTATTAGCAATTTATATAGGCAAACCAAATCAGTATCAACAAAAGAATCTATTACCCAACACATATAATGAAAGATTGAGGGACTATCCTAATTTCATATAGAAGGATGGAGGAGGAGATAAGAAGTTTGGACAGAACATATTCAACAATGACAGACAAGTGGTTGACTCCTCTAGAGCTGTGGATCTACTTGTTGTTATGAAGGATGATGGTATTTCTGAGATAATCAAGATCAAGTAGTTCAAGGATTTGCAATATACAGTGAAGAGTAATGTAACAATGACAAATTCAAAGTTTGCTACCTTGGACAGCAAAATAGATCAGTAGGAAACCAAAGATTCAAACATTAATGGTATTTATCACAATTAGCTAATTCGGTGAGTGATGTTTAGGAAAGGATTAGTGAAAATCTACCTTCAAATATTGTTGTTAATCCCAAATTTGTTAATGTTATGAGCTTGAGGAGTGGCAAAATAGTGGGGAAAGTCAATTTTGATGTTGATAAAGATGCTGATGAAGAAAATGAGTAACAAGACAAATTAGAAGAATTAGCGAAGGAAAAGCTTAACTCATTCTAGAATTAAAAAGGAAGAAAGAGAAGAGGATTTTATAGTAGAAAAATGATCAAGATAAATTGGAAGATGATGTACAATCAGCTGAAATTCATGAAGTAGTAATTGATTCTAGAAGTACAAGTTAGAAATCATACAAGAGTCAGCTACAAAATGAGCATGAAGATGCAAAACAGAAAGAAAGAGAGATAAGTATTAAACATTTACCTTTTCCAAGTACATACATGTGTCGAAGGAAAGTTTTAAAAGAAAAATAGGAACATGATATTAAGAATTTATTGGGAAAATTGGAAGTTAATGTACCACTCTTGGATCTAATTAAAAGTATACCCATGTATGGAAAATTCATGGAAGAACTTTGTACTAATAAAAGAATTTGCAAGCTAAATAAGAGGGTTCAAATGGGCTCTAGTGTGTCAGCCTTACTTAAGCCATAACTTCCTATTAAATGTAATGATCTAAGTTCATTTATAATCCCAATTATTATAGGTAAGTTTTAGTGTACTAGTATTCTATTAGATCTAGGTGTAGCCATAAACATAATGCCAACTTCCATTTACATATCATTAGGTATATGATCACTTAAAGAAACTACCATGATAGTTCAACTTGCTAATCAAACCACTAAGAAACTTAAGGGACTATTAGAAGACATTTTAGTGAAGGTTAAAGACTTGATTATACCTTCAGATTTTTATGTTTAAGATATGTCACATGAATCGACTGTTGAAGGACTATTATTTTGGGTAAGCCATTTCTTAAAACAGCTAACACTGCCACAAGGATAAAAATGGGAGTATTACAATGGAAGTGGGTGATAATATCATAACTTTTAATGTATATAAAATAATGAGACATCCATTTGAAGATTACTCACTACTAGGCTTAAGTGATATTGATGCATGCATAGAAGAAGCTAATGAAGAACATGAACTGTTGTTGAAAACTTTTGATGAATCTAGTTCTGAGTTGTGTGGATCTAAAATTTTTTCCTCTTCAGAATTTTCTTTAGATAGTAGAGGTGATGTGTTAAGTATTAACTATAATTTAGTTGATAGCTTACTTTCTACCACACAATCTGTTTCTTTTTCTATTATGAACTTTTTGAATGAAGTTATTGTGTCTAAATAGGTGAAGCTTATTACAAGCCTTGGAAACTAAGAATTTGGTTCCATCAATTGTTTAGCCACCTAAATTAGAACTTAAACTACTTCCTAGTAACCTTAAATATGCATTTTTATTTGAAAATGACAAATTACTTGTTATAATTGCTAATTCACTTTCTGTTTCTGAGGAAGAGGGTTAGTTTTAGTTTTAAAAACACATAAGAGAGCAATAAGTTGGGCCTTAGCTGATATACCTGATATAGATGCTATTGTATGCACATATAAATCTTGTTAAATGATGGAGCTAAGCCTAATAAGCATCATCAAAAAAGGCTAAACCCCTTGATATCTAATATGGTCAACAAAGAGATAACTAAGCTCTTAAATGCTGGCATTATCTACCCTATTTTAGATAGTGAATGGGTAAGTCCAATGCGTGTGGTTCCAAAGAAGAGCAGTATAAATGTGGTAAGGAATGAAAAAATAAAATAATCCCTACTAGAGTGTAGAATTCATGGGAGTATGTATTGATTATAGGAAATTGAATGATGTAACTAAGAAGGACCATTTTCCTGTACCATTTATAGATTAAATGTTGGAAAGACTTATTGGAAAAACCAATTACTATTTTCTTGATGGTTTTTTAGGTTTCAATTGCCCTCGAAGACTAAGAGAAAACCACATTCACATGTCCTTTTGGTACCTATGCTTATAGGAGGATGTCATTTGGCTTGTACAATTATCCAGAACCTTTCAAAGAGTTATGATGCATATATTCAACAAGTTCTTGGAAAACAACATGGAGGTAGTCATGGATGATTTTACAATGTATGGTATGAATGTTTAGAAAGTTTAGAGAAAGTCTGAGCAAGGTGCATTGAGAAGCAACTTGTGTTGAATTTTGAGAAATGCCATTTTATGGTAGATATAGGACACTTAATATCTAAGAATGGGATTGAAGTAAACAAAGCAAAGATTGAGGTTATTTCTTCTCTTTCTTATGCCATATCTTTAAAGAAACTAAGGTCATTTCTAGGATATGCTGGATTTTATAGAACATTTATAAAGGATTTTAGCAAGATTACCTCTCCACTTTCTAAACTCATGTAAAAAGATATGGAGTTCTATTTTGATGATACTTGTAAGAGAGCATTTGACACTATTAAAGCTCTACTTATCACACCACCCATACTTGTTGTACCTAATTGGTATTTAGATTTTGAGTTTTCATGTGATGCATCAAATGAAGTTGTAGGTGCAATATTAGAACAAAAATATGGTAAGTTGTCTAAAGTCATTTCATATGCTTCTAAGATATTAGATAGTGCTCAAAAGAATTATACTACCACTAAAAAAAACTCTTTGCTATTGTGTTTGCACTTGACAAATTCAAGTCTTATCTTTTGAGTTATAAGGTGATTATATACACTGACCATATTGCTATAAAGTTCTAATTTAAAAAGCTATAGTCCAAGCCTTGACTCTTGAGATAGATGCTGCTAATCCAAGAATTCGATGTGGAAATAAGGGATAAGATTGGAGCAGAGAATGTGGTGGCTAATTATCTTAGTAGGTTTCCTGAAAACATAAGGAGAGTACTAGAATTTGATGTCATTTATGATAAATTTAGAGATTATTCTATTTCTATAATTTTTGCAATTACACCTTGTTATTGCCACATAATGAACTATATTATTACTGATCTGGTGGAGTTAGGAGCAGTCCAAGGAGTTGAAGGACTGGGCAGAGCTTAGGAATGAGGTAAGTAAGTTATCTAGTCCCTACTCTAATAAAGTAGAGGATTTCTCTTAATAGTTAGAATAGAGAAATATCTCTATTAATAAAGGTAGCTACAGGTAGAAAGAAAGTTAGGGGAATGTCGGATTAAGGATATTACCCCAAAGTTGAGCATGAGTTAAGTAGAGCTATACTGGATAATAATAAAGATATTATTATGCTATGTATAGGCTCTGACTTATGAGAAGAAGGGACCTTAGAGATAAGGTTAAGAGCTGGAAGGAAAGGCTACATGCCAGGTAGTAGACTTACCTACTAGTATGCTTATATTGCTTAGATGTTTTATGTGATCTTTTCTTACCTTGATGATGTGAAGCATGTATGATTAAGTAATGCTCTGTTTCTTTTTATACTATAGCCATATGTTATATTTAAGTAACATGGAAGCATGTATGTTATCATGATGCAAGCATGATCATTAAGTACACACATAGTAACATCAAGCATATAGTTGTATATATTGTATGGTTTCTGTTTGCTACTGAGATTTCCCTAGAAATTTCATCCCCTTCCATGTAATCCTAATCTCACAGGTATGTTAGAAGAGGATTGAAGAATCATGGAGAGAAGCTGGGGATTAGATAGTGCAAATGTTGGGACCATAATGCTAGAATCAGGGAAAAACGCAGGATGAACAGTAAACTTCGGATGTTTACTAACATTGACCTAGTCAAGGAGTGGTCAATGAGTTACTTTTCCATGAAATAGCATTAAGTTAGCTTCATTTAGCAATTTGAACCATTTCATTTTGATTTTTCTAGAATTAGTTATGATTTTTCAAAGTCAGGTCACTCCACTGGAATTTACACAGTGAATAGTACTCGCTAGGAGTAAAATTTCAGATTGAGTAATTTGACTTCAATAGCCTTAAAAGTGGTTTCATAAGCTACCGTTTGGTCCCTTAGACATAAGAAAATGAGTATGTTTCATTTTGGTATCAGAGCAGAGGATTCTGGCTCAGAGCAGAAGGTTATGGTACAGAATTGAGAGGGTTCTAGTACAGAGCAAAGAGTTCTGGTACAGAGCGTAAGATTCTGGCATAGAATAGAAGGTTCTGGCTCAGTGATGCTCTGGTATAGTTAAGAGATTTGAACTAAGAGGTTCTCCCCCTAGCAGAAAATATGGGGATGGTGTTCACTACTTAGACACAGTGACACCCATATAGATAGAATAGTACCCCATACCGAACAGCTTTACGGGGTAATCTTCAAGAAAATAGTGAGCCTTAGTCAGCCGTTATCGCTGAGGTCTCGTCTTTCTTAGCACGATGTGGCTGGACTAAGTAGGATAACGTCTGAGGAGCAGTTTTCTCTATGGATAGAGATAGAAGCTAACCAGTCCCATGTCAAGGGAAACTGCCAGACGTTACATGGCGATGATAATAAAGGTATCAACCTGGTTGCAGTTAATCAACTAGAGGATTGATACAAAGCATAATCAAGCCAGATAGTATAAAGTAAGAAGATATGAAAAATTGTTTAAGACAATGGTTAAGAGTGGATCCTCTATGTGAGTAGATCTACATTATAAAAGAAGCAAAAGTTAGAATGAGACTTGCCTAGGAATGATCCTAGCATAATATGAGATGATTAATAGATAGAAAGCTTATGTTCCCAAGATAGAGGAACTACAATCTAGTCTAGAGTAGACTGAGACTGATAGAAAGAAAGAGTTAAGAGATAGTTGAGAGTTGAATGACTAAGAAGTTAGCTCACGGATTAAATTCTGTGTTACAAAGAAAGAAGTTTATAATGTTTAAAGAGAGAAAGGTAGCCACAGTTTCCAAGATGAAGTAACTCCCCTGTTCCCTATGTAAGAAAGGGTAATGAAGGGTTGAGTCTATACCCTAGTAAGAGCGTAATGTGGCAGCCTAAGTTAAATGAGTAATTATTTCAGGTTCCTAAATGAATGTTGGAATCTGGCAGATGATGTGATAGAGGAAAGAATAATCTAAAGTTTAGTTAATTGTTCAATTGCAGTTTACGTATGATGGATGGTTGAGCAAATTTATGTGATGACAATATGGTGTATGTTGCCATAAGTTATGATGAATAGTTGCATCTCCTTGCAGTTGTCATATGATGACACACATGTTAGAGTATGCTATGAATACTCCCCTCATGAGTACATGCAGGGTAGAGTTTTTGATGAGAAAGTTATGTTGCTCCCATACCATATGACATGCAATAAGAATGTTTCTAGAATGGTAGACAGTCTTAGTAAGTAAGACAGTTGTTACAGTATGATTGGGGTTACTCAGGTATTTCTACAGACTTATGAATACAGTGCTCAGGGCCATTTTTTATGTTAGGGTTACATCAAGTACCAAGAAGGTGGTAGTGTTATAACTCTATCAAAAGAAATGGTATACAGAAAGAGTAAGAGATAGAAGTAAAGAGATTGTTTTCATATCACTCTTCAGATAAGAGTTAGATATGAAATAGATGGCTCACAGTTAGAGCATAGTTCAAATGGCTCGCAGTTAGAGCACATATTTAAATGAGAAGTTATGATGAGGCTATAGGAACAGAATACAATGGCAGGTGGTTAGACCATGATTGGTAAACCACAATAGAGTAAGAAAGATGAGAAGGAACTCCTGAGTAAGAGAAAATAAGTGAAATCTTGGTAAATAATATGGGCTACATAATGTATTTTAAAATTTTTATTGAGTTATCAACAAGTGAAAGCAATTAACCTTATAACTTAGTCTGTTGGATGAGATCTTTTAGAGATAATGATACAGTACAACAAAATCACAGAGGATTCTGGAGGGTTGCAATTAGATCCTAGCATGGCTCAAGGATCACAATTAGATCCTAAAAGCTTCAGAGTCGCAGTTAGATTTTGAAGAGGCTTACGGTTGATCGCAGTTAGATCCTGAGGTCACAGTTAGACCTAGCCTAAGGACAGTAAGGAGCCATGAAGAAATAAGAACAGTATAGTATCTCTCTGGAAAGATAAGTACCAAAGACGAAGTTAAGATAAGGAGTTTCACGAGTTGATTAACTCCTCTAGAAAACCTATTTATAATGATTTTCCTTAAATAGCCTATATTATATACATATTGAACTTAGTTTACCCTTATGAAGATGGAGTTCAAGTTCAATTTTAGGTGCTGATATTCAAAAACTTTTGTAGAAGTATGCCTGAGGAAGAGAGAAGAGTACCCTATATGTTTTGAGAATAGAAAAGTATAAGTTGATAGATCCTTCAGATAAGGATAAAGAGATTAAAACGCTAGTAAGACCCAGAAAAGAGGGTCTAAAGATAGAACACAGTTATATGAGAAAGGGTATAAATGCTACAAAAGGTTGGCATAAATGCACAAAGTTATGTGAGATATTCAGAAAAGTTAAGAAGACCTAAGAAAGTCAAGAAAATGTTATGAAATGAAAGGGACATTCTCCTCAGAGAAACTCTCAGGGATATTCAGAAAAGTTAAGAAGACCTAAGAAAGTCAAGAAAATGTTATGAAATGAAAGGGACATTCTCCTCAGAGAAACTCTCAGGGAATGAATAGAGATTTAACCCTCAAATTTTGAGGATGAAATTTATTTTAAGGGGAGGAGAAATGTCATATCCCAATTTTTAGGCCTGGAAGCCTAGTATGTAGCCTGAAAAAGGTAGGCTACTAGATCCTACTGTGCAGGAGTCCCAGAAGTGTACAGATGATGTTCAGGGACTAAACTGCAAGAAAGTGAAAATTCAGGGAAAATAGTGAAAGTCCTTATAGGCATAAAAGAAGAAGAAAGAAGTGTTTCTTAGGAACCGAGCCACCAGAGTGCTTGGGCTTAGTTAGAAACCCAAGATGACATTTAAAAGCCTAAAAACGTAGGCCCAAGGATTATGGAGTTTAAGAGGCATTAAAATAATATTTTAGTGCTTTTCCAAAAAGTAAGGTTACCCGGTTAAGGATAGAATTGGAAAAAGTGATCATATATGACTGTAGACCATGAGGTGGCATGAAAGTTGTCCTCATGGGACCCACAAGGCACCACATGGCATTATTATAGGAAAAAAAGAAAAGTTAAGGACACATGTTATGAGATTAGAAAAAGGGAAAAAAGTAAAATGGACAAGTGGCACAATCTCGGCCGCTCATTCCAGGAAAAGACTCTAGAATTCTCTGGAGAGAAACTCGGGATTGGATAGTGCAAATGTTAGGACCAAAATGCTAGAATCAGGGAAAAACGCATGATGAACAATAAAATTTGGACATTTACTGATGTTGACCTGGTTAAGGAGTGGTCAATGATTTATTTTTCCCTGAAATATCATTAAGTTAGCTTTGTTTAGTTATGATTTTTCGAGTCAGGTCAAATGTTGGGACCAAAATGCTAGAATTAGTTATGATTTTTTGAAGTCAGGTCACTCCACTGGAATTTACACAGTGAATAGTACTCGCTAAGAGTAAAATTTTAGATTGAGTAATTTGACTGCAATAGCCTTAAAAGTGGTTAGATATGCTACTGTTTGGTCCCTGAGACATAAGAAAATGAGGATTTCTCAACTAATGTTCTGAAAGTCTTAAGCATGCACCCCTGTGACATTTGGTTGCGACCTTAACTGTTTTATGTCGCGACCAATGTTTAAAAATGTCAAATTACCTTCTCTTTGCCTTGTGTAAAGCTGTATAGAAGGATCCCTTTTTGAACTACTAAGATTATTTCACAAATAATTCATTATTCCCTTATTTCAAAACCTTTTTAGCTCCTAGAAACCATTGTCCCACTTGAACTTTTTGAAATATCTTGGAAAGTGAATTTGAAAACACCTAAGCCTTCGCTGTTATATTTGGATTATCATATGGTTTTAAGTGATTACTTTGAAACTTGTAAATCATCATTTAGAGGGTTTTTAGTTGTGATGAGTGTTTTAATGCCTAGTAAATGATGAACATTGTTTAAGACTTTAGCTTATGAGCAATCTAGATCAAAACCTTTGTTAGAAGGATTCTCAGCCTTAAATTATATATTGAGTGATTATTCAATTAGTATATATCCTATAGAACTTGTCTTAGCTCTGAGTTTAGAATTACTTGCGCATTTATGAATTGAACATGATAGAGGCATTCTTTCTAAACCCTCTTATCCCAAACACAAGCCCACTATATATTACATCCCTAGTCACCCCTTTTGAGCCCATCACTTTTTCTTTTTACCATTCTTATAGAAAGTCATATGTGCATAAACATCATTTTAAAATAAAACTTTTATTCATGTCAAAAACTTATCATTATTATGTTATTGTACTGCAGTTCCCATGAACAAGGTGCCAAATAAAAGAAAAAGAGAAAAGAAGCATATTGCACTAAAAAAAGAAAAGAGAGAGAGAGAGTGCAAGAAAAAGAAAACAAAAAAGAAGAAAAGAAAAAGGGAGAGGGCGCCTTTATCAACTCTTATTAGCACAATTACCACAACTACATCCATAGAGACATGAATTCATGCTACATATTTATTGTTGAATGCATATAGTACTTTCTATTCTTCACATTCCATTCCATGTAGCCCATCTCCATCATTTCAACCCTAAAAGACCTCTTGATTCTTTGCAAAAGTGTTATACAGTTGCTGAGATTTAGAGTTATTACAAGTATATGGTAGGGTGTTTTCCAATTTGAACATGAGTGAAAGAACCCTAACAATGAAAGGAAATAGAGAGCTAAACAATTACAACCCTTTGAGAGGATTTATTACGCTTATAGAGTTGAGGTTGATTTCACTTAGTAGTTGATTGCTTGGCATTGCTCACATTATCAACTTTGCATTCCCAAAGGATGACAAGTTATTTGTTTTCAGGGTACACTATGGATTATGCTATTATCTTGAATTCAATAGTGTTGTTCTAGGTGTGATTCATTTCTTTGTTAGCACAAAGGTTCAAGTGTTGGGGAATTGATAAGAGACATATTGTATATGGTTTATGTGACACTTTTTAGAGCTTTATAACAATTTTACCATTCGTTTATGCCTTAAATTGTACTTCTGTGGTAATACATGATTGTACGTGGCAATATGCTATTAAAAGGGTAAAATGGTAAATTAACTCTTCCAAACTACATGTATTCTGTTATTTACTAATTTGGACTTTTATAGTGAGCTTTTATTTTGGATTGCAGGTATTTTGGAAGAGATCAAGGACCAAGAAAGAAATCACAAGCTAAGGAAAGTGAAACCATGCTCCTGCACATTTTAGTCTTGACCAAAGAGTCCACCAGTTGCGATCTTGATTCTTATAGAATATTCTCTGTGTTTATAGGTCATGACCAAAACATGGATCTGGTCGTGACTAAAATGCGAAATTGCTGAAACTGCGCATTTTGAATTAGGTCATGCAAAAATAAAAGGGGAAGGAAGGCTACCGTTAGGAGGAGGCAATATTTTGGACCTGATTAGGCTAAGAAGCAGTACTCTCAAGTTCTTGTTCACCTTCTCCACCTCTGTCATCATTATATACCTCTCCCCATATTTCTCTACCTTTATACACCATCAACCTCCCCATCTTCTCACTATTTCTTCATGATGTCTCAACTGAACAACAATTGCAATATAACAAGAGTCATGAGAGGCTAAACCTTTAGCCTCTTGATGATGAATCAGATATCTTGAGCTCATGGACTCAAACAGGGAGTTTCTTTTGTTCTAATTTTCATCTTAAGAGCAAGTTTTGAATATCGATTGATTTTTCATCATATTAGATTTTGTAACTGGATTCGGATGATTTGAACATTTGCTCTTAATAGAATATTTCAGTTTTGATTTTAAGAGAGTGGGTTATTACCAGCAATTGTTGTTAATTAATTCATTGCTTGAAATCTAGGATTTTCGATCGATAATCATTCGAGGGCATTTTCATCATCTAAATTCAAGTTACATGCTAAGTGGTTTACAAGAGTTCACTAATAGTTCTTATACCAGCTTTGATCAAAGGGGCTTAAGGAAAATTAGGGTTCTGGACTCAATCGATCGATTGAGGTTTTCTTTGAGACTTAGAGATTTCTAAACTCTAATTTTAAATGTGAGAGCATGGATAGATACGTTTTCATCATCAAGAGTCTTTCATAGCATATTTCTCAACTCAACCAACTCGTTTTCATCGTAAACAAAAATCCAAAAATATCTACTTTTCTACACCCTACTTTTATTGCATTAACCACTAAAATCCAAAAACCATTTTACCCCCTGCTCAGGTTTTTCATTGATCTTGACATCCAATCTACTAGGTTTCCGCATAAAAGGCTCTCAAGAAGAACGATAGGGTTGTGCCTTATATTAAATTATATTGGGTGCAATAAACTTTATTTTAATGGATCAGACCACGACAGTCCTCTGACCTCATCAGTACTGTTACTAATTCTTCTTATAGCTCTTGTATCTCCACTTGGGCTTATGAGTTCTCCTCTTGGGTTGGCTTCTTCATTATAAGCTGCTATTCCTTAGCACTTTCAGATTTCCCAATTTGCACCTTTCTGCCACTTATGAGGGATATATCATTCAGACCCCTTGGATTAATGGCAGTGTTCAAAGGTATGATGCCACTGCTCTTTCCTTGAATGCCACTCACTATATTGGATACTTGAGTTAAGTGACTTATGATATCTGCATCCTTGGAACTTAACTCTTCAAGTTTTATGTGCTTATCTACATTATCCTTCTGCATACTTTGGACAATTAAAGATATGAAGGTGAACTGACCATCATTCTCCTTGAGCTTGTTGTCTATATTGGACATTCTACTATCTATATTGTTCGTCTGTGCAGCCATACTCTTCAACAATTGAGAATTCTCATCTGGCATTGATGTTAATAAGGTATAAGGGTGAGTTAGAACTATAAACCTTGTATTATTTTAGTAGTTGCTTGAGGAAACACCACCTCCTTAGAATTTATTTGGCCTATCACCCCACACCTAAAGTTTTTGTGGTCTCTCCAACTAGGGTTATATGTGTTGGAGTATGGGTCTCCCTTTTGGTATTGATTGTCTCTCCCTTGATACGTTGTTGTAACTTCTTCATACTGCTGTCACATGTACTGGTAGCATGCATTACTGAAATGAATGATTCACATCTTGTAACTAAGGCTTGTGAGGTGTCCACTGCATGAACTTGTTTTGTGGAATGCAGCTCTCTTTCAATCAAATTCATCCTCTTCTCCATTTTGTTCCCTTGGGCTACAATTTCAGCTAATATCACATTTGAATTACCTGAAAAAGATGTGGGTATTCTCCTTGGATCCCCTGTCTGATGGTCTTTATTGGCCATTTTTTGAAATAACTCCCAACTTGCTTGTGGAGTCTTATCTCTCAAGGATCCATTTGCTACAGCATTCAAGGAAACTTGATTATGAGAAAGTATACCATCAAAGAAAATGTCTACTAAATCAGCCTTGGTTATGTTATGGTGAGGGCATCGAGCCAACAGGTTAAGAAACCTCATCCAATACTCATGTAAAGATTCTCCATCCTATTACAGAATATTAGTGTTCTTTTTCTTCATTCGAGTGGTCTTTAAAGCTGAGAAAAACTATTCAAGATACGTTGACTTCAGTTAATCCCATGTAAGAGTGGAGAGAGGAGTTGGCAAATTGTATAGCTACTCCTTAGCCTTCCCTTCTAAGGTAAAATAGAAACACCTCCTTAAGACATCATCCAGTGCAGTCATTAGAGGCTTTATTAAAGAACAGATCAAATGCATGGTTTGTAAGTGCCTGTGTGGACATTCTCCTGCAAAACCATGAAATTTAGGTAAGGCTACAATCAAAGCTCCTTTAAGCTCAAAATTAGCTTCTTCAGTATAGAAACCATAAGGATCATAATTCACATGTGAATGATTAATTTCCCTCACACTTCTATTATCTTCTGCATTCATTGGTATTTCATTTTCTCCATGCCCATTATGCCCATTATGATTAATATCAGCCATATTCAGTTCAGTTTCAGACTCTGTAATACTAGAGGAGGAACTAGATTTTACTTCTTCTCTAAATTCCCTAAATTCTCTCTATAAAAACAAGAAAAATGACTCAAGTAGCTAATGAAATTAACAACCAATTATTAGGGAACCAATTACTTGACTCACCGACAATGGCACCATTGATGAGGGCAGATTGTTGTAGCCTGATCCATCAAAATAAAGTTAATTGCACCCAATATAATGTAGTATAAGGCAAAACCCTATAGTTCTTCTCAAGGAGCCTTTTATTTGGAAACCTAGTAGATTGGATGTCAAAATCAATGAAAAACCTGAGCAGGGATAAAATGATTTTTGGGGTTTTAGTGATTGATGCAATAAAAGTAGGGTGCAGAAAAGTAAATATTTTTGGATTTTTTATTAAAGATTTAGCCTCTCATGACTCTTATTGTACTGCAATCGCTGTCCAGATGTGATACCATGAAGAAATGATAAGAAGACAGTATATTAATGGTGTAGAGATGTGGAGAAGTCTATACAGAGGTGTAGAACGATAGAAAATATCGAGAAGGTGATCAGAGAGCACTCGAGTACTGCTTCTTAGCCTAATCAGGTCAAACACTAGCCTCCCCTTTTGACAGCAGCCATCCTCTCCTTTCATTTCTGCACGACCTAATTTAAAACACGTAATTTCAGCAATTTCGCATTTTAGTCATGACTAGATCCATATTTTGGTCCCGACCTGTAAACATATAGAGATTTCTAGAAGAATCAAGGTACCAACCGATGGACTCTTTGGTCACAACTTAAAGGTGCAGGAGCATGATTTCAGTTTCATTGACTTGTGATTTCTTTCCTGGTCCTTGCTCTCTTCCAAAATACCTGCAATCTAACATAAAAGCTCACTGTAAAAGTCCAAATCAGTAAATAACAGAATATATGAAGTTTAAAAGAGTTAATTTACCATTTTACCCTTAATTAGCACATTACCACGCACAATCATGTATTACCACAAAAGTACAATTTAAGGTATAAAATGAAAGGTAAAGTTGTTATAAAACTCTTAAAAATGTCACATAAACCATATACAAAATGTGTCTTATCACTAGGGAACCAATTACTTGGCTCCCCAGTAATTGCGCCATGGATGAGGTCAGATTGTCATGGTTAGATCCATCAAAATAAAGTTAATTGCACCCAATATAATATAGTATAAGGTACAACCCTATCCTTCTTCTTAAGTAGCCTTTTATTTGTAAACCTAGCAGATTGGATGTCAAAATCAATGAAAAACCTGAGTAGGGATAAAATTGTTTTTGGGGTTTTAGTGATTGATGCAATAAAAGTAGGGTGCAGAAAAGTAAATGAGTTTTTATTTTTGATTAAGATGAGAATGAGTTAGTATTTTTGAGAAATATGTTATGAAAGACTCTTGATGATGAAAACTTATCTATCCTTACTCTCGCGTTAAAATTAGAGTTTTGAAATCACTAAATCTCAAAAAAAACCTCAATCGATCTATTGAGTCTAGAACCCTAATTTTCCTTAAACCCATTTGATCAAAGTTGATTTAAGAACTATTAGCGAACTGTCAGAAACCACTTAGTGTGTAAGTTGAATTAGATGATGAAAATGCCCTCAAATGGTCATCGATCGAAAACCCTAGATTTCAAACAATTGAATTAATTAACAACAATCGATGATAATAACCCAAGTCTCTTAAAATTGAAACTGAAATATTCTATTAAAAGCAAACGTTCAAATCATTCGAATTCAATTACAAAGTCAAATCTGAGAATGATCAATCGATATTCAAAACATGCTCATAAAATGAAAACCCTAGATATAGTAGCAATCATAACATGAGAAGATACAAATTAGAACAGTAGAAACTCCTTATTTCAGTCCATGAGCTCAAGATATCAGATCCATCACCAAGAGACTAAAGATTTAGCCTCCCAAGATTGCTGTTGTACTATAATAGGTGTCCAGATGTGATGCCATGAAGAAACTATGAGAAGATGATAGATTGATAGTGTAGAGATGTGGAGAAGTCTGTGCAGAGGTGTAGAAGGATAGAAGATGTGGAGAAGGTGATCAAAGAGCGCTCGAGTACTTCTTCTTAGCCTAATCAGACTAAAAACCAACCTCCCCCTTAACGGCAGCCTTCCTCTCCTTTTATTTTTTCATGACCTAATTAAAAATGTGCAGTTTCAGCAATTTTACATTTTAATTACGACCAGATCCATGTTTTGGTCGTGACCTGTAAACACAGAGAGACTTCTAAAAGAATAAAGGTCACGACCGACGGACTCTTTGGTCACAACTTAAAGGTACAGGAGCGTGATTTCAGTTTCATTGACTTGTGATTTCTTTCCTAGTCCTTGCTCTCTTCCAAAATACCTGCAATCCAATATAAAAGCTCACTGTAAAAGTCCAAATCAGTAAATAATAGAATATATGAAGTTTGAAAGAGTTAATTTACCATTTTACCCTTAATTAGCATATTGCCATGTACAATCATGTATTACCACAAAAGTACAATTTAAGGTATAAAATGAAAGGTAAAGTTGTTATAAAACTCTTAAAAATGTCACATAAACCATATACAAAATGTGTCTTATCACTAGGGAACCAATTACTTGGCTCCCCAGCAATTGTGCCATGGATAAGGTCGGATTGTCATGGTCAAATCCATCAAAATAAAGTTAATTGCACCCAATATAATATAGTATAAGGTACAACCCTATCGTTCTTCTTAAGCAGCCTTTTATTTGTAAACCTAGCAGATTGGATGTCAAAATCAATGAAAAACTTGAGTAGGGATAAAATTATTTTTGGGGTTTTAGTGATTGATGCAATAAAAGTAGGGTGCAGAAAAGTAAATAATTTTTTATTTTTGATTAAGATGAGAATGAGTTAGTTTTTTTGAGAAATATGTTATGAAAGACTCTTAATGATGAAAACTTATCTATCCTTGCTCTCACGTTAAAATTAGAGTTTTGAAATCACTAAGCCTCAAAGAAAACCTCAATCGATCTATTGAGTCTAGAACCCTAATTTTCCTTAAACCCATCTGATTAAAGCTGATTTAAGAACTATTAGGGAACTGTCAGAAACCACTTAGTGTGTAAGTTGAATTAGATGATGAAAATGCCCTCAAATGGTCATCGATCGAAAACCCTAGATTTCAAGCAATTGAATTAATTAACAACAATCAATGATAATAACCCAAGTCTCTTAAAATCAAAACTGAAATATTCTATTAAAAAATTAAAGTTCAAATCATCCAAATTCAATTACAGTCTAATCTAAGAATGATCAATCGATATTCAAAACTTGCTCACACAATGAAAACCCTAGATATAGCAGCAATCATAACATGAGAAGATACAAATTAGAACAGTAAAAACTCCCTGTTTCAGTCTATGAGCTTAAGATATCATATCCATCACTAAGAGACTAAAGATTTAGCCTCTCATGACTCCTGCTATATTGCAATCGCTATCCAAATGTGATGTCATGAAGAAACTATGAGAAGACTATAGATTGATAGTGTAGAGATGTGGAGAGGTATATAACGATGGAAGATATGAAGAAGGTGATCAGAGACCGCTCGAGTACTTCTTCTTAGCCTAATCAGGCCAAAAACCAGCCTCTCCTTGACAGCAACCCTCTTCTCTTTTTTTTTTACATGACCTAATTAAAAACGCGTAGTTTTAGTGATTTTGCATTTTAGTCGTGACCAGATCCATGTTTTGATCGGGGACCTATAAACACAGAGAGACTTCTAGAAGAATCAGGGTTACAACCGGCGGACTCTTTGGTCGTGACTAAAAGGCGCAGGAGCATGGTTTCACTTTCATTGACTTGTGATTTCTTTCCTGGTCCTTGCTCTCTTCCAAAATACCTACAATCTAATATAAAAGCTCACTGTAAAAGTCTAAATGAGTAAATAACAGAATATATGCATTTTGGAAGAGTTAATTTACTATTTTACCCTTTAATTAGCACATTGTCATGCACAATCATGTATTACTACAAAAGTACAATTTAAGGCATAAAGTGAATGGTAAAGTTATTATAAAACTCTTAAAAATGTCATAGAAACAGTATACAAAATGTGTCTTATCACCAGGTCCACTGCCTCGCCACGCCCCTACCTACTCCATAGTAGCTACCAGATCTCAACGAGGATGTGCAAGATGATGTACAACATCCCTGAGCATATTTTTGTATTTTTTAAAAAAATTATTCATATTTATTTTATTGAGTTTGGAGTTTTAAATTTAAATTTATAAATTTTATTTTATTCAATGATTTCACAAATTTTAGTTTATTTTATAAACTTTAGTGTATTTTTATTTAATTATAGAAATTTTATTTAATCCTATTAAAATGAACTACTATAAAATATATTGTTTGAATTTAAAATTCCCTATGCAACCATGTAGAAGTACAAATTTCAAATTCAAAACTCCCTGTGCATGATGACATTTTGTAGCAGTTAGTAGCTGGTGTAAAAGTGCAATTTTCAAAGTACAAGTTCCCTCCATCTCTATGACTATTGTGTGCATTTATATCAGTTATGGAAACCACTACAAATGTTTTACCGTTAGAACTTTATGACCGTTGTGTGCATTTATAATGGTTATGTAAAAAGCTACAAATATTTTACCATTAGAGCTCCTCTTTATAAGGGATTAATCTTTTAGTTCAACTTCATAATAACTTCCAATAGAGATTTTACTCTCATATATTCTCTAGATCACTACTACAGCAATAATAAACAAGACTTGGATCAATGTTCCCTGTACGACCTCACGATATCTAGCTGGACTCAACTCTTTCTTGGACTTTGTGTTCAATAATACATCTGTGAATAGTAAGATTCAATGTCTATGCCCTATATGTAATTTCAACAAGTAGCATCTAAGAAATATTATTAGGGATCATTTGATTGTTAAGCCCTTCCCACAGAATTATATCATTTGGACTCTACTTGGAGAATAACATGATATGCTTGTTGAAAGCAACCTGATGCCTTAAATGATGCCGTAAATGATATGGTACATGATGCATTCAACATTCATGATGACACTCCTGATGAAGTACAGGGCCCTAATTTAGAGTTCTAGAGGAATGACACTACTCAAGAATTTTTTGAACTTATGAATGAAGCTGACAAGCCTCTGTATCATAGGTGTACAAAGTATTCTAAATTGTCCTTCTTGGTAAAAATGTATCATATTAAATGCTTATATGGTATCATAGACAAGGCTATGTCCATGCTATTAGAATTGCTCGGAGATGCTTTCCCCCAAGCTAAATTCCTGACGTCTTTTTATGAAGACAAAAAGATTATTAACAAGCTTGAATTGAACTACAACAAGATATATGCCCAAACAACTATATGTTGTGCTAGGGAGAGGACACAAATAGGGAGATATATAAGTGTTATAACACATCTTGATACAAGAAGTGTGAAAGGGAAAGAAACAGAAAAAGAAACCTACAAAAATCTTAGGTATTATTTGTTACTTTAATTTTTTTTCTAGTTAATAGTAAAAGTTTGAATTGTTAGGTACTTTCCATTGAAATCGCAATTGTAGCGAATGTATATATCATAAAAATGGTGGAGCAATGAGGTGGCATGTTCTTTAGCATAATGCATATGAGAAACTAAGACATCCACAGGATTCAAAGGCCTGGAAGGTGTTTAACTCAATTCTCATATTTTGCTCCTGATCTAAGAACTATCCATCTTACTTTGGCTACTAATGGTTTTAACCCATTCAGTAACATGAGCACCACCCATAGTATCTAGCAGGTTGTGCTGATTCCATATAATCTCCCATTATGAATGTGCATGAAGTATAGCTCATTTTTGCTTTCCATGATCATCCCTAGAAAGAAAGCATCAGGAAATGATATAGATGTGTACTACAGTCGTTGATACAAGAGTTGATAGAGTTGTGGATGGATGGTGTCGAGATGTATGACTCATACAAGAAATATATAATTGATCTCTGTGCAACGTTCATGTAAATGATAATTGATTTTCCAGGTTTGGGAACTTTGTCTGGCTAGAACGCTCATATTAGGTTGGCCTGTCCTGAGTGCAACTTCGTTGCCATATCATGCCACCTTCCGCATAGTCAGAATTGGTATTTTATGGGATATCGATGTTTCCTCAATTTTAAACACATATTTAGATTGAAATAGATCCACTTTGATGGGAAACATGAAAAGAGAGATCCTCTTGCCACTTTGTTTGGTAGTGATATTTTTAGATTGCAATAGATCCGTTTTGATGGGAAACAAGAAAAGAGAGATCCTCTGGCCAGTTTGTCTAGTAGTGATATTTTTTTACAGTTAGAAGATGTTGATGTTAAGTTTGGCAAGAATATTAAGGATCACGGGTGATCGGGATAATAGTCTCGTGGGACATCTGACGGTCAATCTCTGCAGTGGCGCAAGAGAATTATCTTCTTCACTCTTCCTTATTGGAAGCATAATTTGCTACACCACAGTTTTAATGTCATGCATATTGAGAAAAATGTGTGCGACAATGTGTTGTATATGTTGCTCAATGAAACCAAAAAATCTAAAGATCATCTTGTAGCTAGAAAAGATTTATGAGCATGGGAAATTTGTGAATAGGCTTGGCCAGATGACAATAACAAGTTTCAGCTAGCTAAGTTTACATTGACTAAGCAGAACAAGGCTATTTTCCTTTCAACACTAAAGAACGTCAAAGTTCCTAATAGATATATCAACAACATATCAAGATATATCGATCTCCAGTCTTGAAAGGTTTCTAGGTTAAAGAGTCATGATTTGCATATTGTAATGCAACATCTCCTCCCTCTAGCTTTGAGACACATGCTTCCTCTTGACATATATGTGGTATTAATGGAGTTGTGTTCTTTTTCATGAAGTTGTGTACCAAGGTGTTGATACCTCAAAAGCACGATTAACTATAGGAAAAAATTATTCTTACATTGTGTCACTTGGAGATATTTCCTCCTTCCTTTTTCACTATCATGGTTTACTTGGCAGTCCACTTTGTTGAGAGGTATGAAAAACTTTATCGCTTTATATTTTATTTGATTCTAGTAATTCCATAACACACACAGTTGTTAGTCGAATATATGTGACACAGTAGATTTTTAGGAAAATTGAAAACCTATGTTCGCTACAAGTCGTGGCCAGAGGGGTCAATAGTAAAAGGTTATTCAGGGGATGAGTCTTAACTTAGTTTTCAAGGTACTTTGATGACATGGAGACTTCTTTTAACTACCCACATCATGTTAACGATTCTCCTCCTCGTCCTATAATGTCAAGTGATTTGTTCCCTCCTATTGGGAAATGCCGTTAGAGGATCTGAGTTCTTCAAACTCGTCCCATAGAGAAACTGTAGGCACACAGACATGTTCTGATAAATTGTAGCCAAGGTAAACCTTTCCTCTTGTAAGTATATATACATAGATTAAACGCACATAATTTTTTATACTTATAATTCAATTTATTCATCTTTAATGATTATAAAACAAACTACACTTCATTATATAGGGAGTATAGAAATCATATTAGGTGCCAACTACAATCATGGGTCGAACTGCCATTGTGGCTAATAAAAGAGTCCACCAAGAGTTTCCTGGTTGGTTTGCACGACGAATGTGCAATGATAACATAACTTACACAATTGAATTCAAAAATCTTTCACTCGGTTCGTTAGACCACGCAAGAAGGTATACTGCATATAATGTTAATGAGTTCAAGTTCTCCACAGTTGCATGTAAACAGGGATTACTGACATAACACTGGGGTTTGCGACATATTTGGGACTAGGAGTTATGGTAGCAGCAATGACAATGACATATGAGGCATAACTTATTATAGAAATCTTATTGACATTGTTGGGTTAAATTACCATCTTTTCACCGTAACTCTCTAAGTGCTCCTGGGCAAACACGACATCTTCACGGGGACTTACTATTGATGACTTAGGCATCACATCTGTTAACTTTTCTAGGCTCATTCATACGAGTAAATCTGAAGATGATGAGCCATTCATTATTACCTCTAAGGCATAACATGTTTATTATGTGGAGGACGAGAAGCATAAAGATTGGAATATGGTGATTCACCTCAAGCCATGAGATATTTTTGACATGGGCGATGGTGAAAAATTTTGAAAACTTCATCCCTCAAGGTGATAATAACTTACACATTATCAGGTATGTGTCATCTTCATCCTAATATTTATTTAAAATTGTCATTATTAAATTACTTAAAAACTCATTTACTTCAAATTTAAATTTTAATCCATTTTAATCTTATTATAAATTAAACCTCACAATATTTTGTTATTAAAATTCTCTTTTCAGGCAAAGTGATGATGACAATGAATGACTTTTATTATGCTTTGGAATGCTTAATGTCACATTTCTTATTTTACAAAAATAATTACAAAAGAAAATTATTTTTTTTAAAAAAAATAAAGCACACTTTTGTAGCGGTTCTAATAACCACTACAAATACTGTGTGAGTAAACCGCTATAAAACACAGTAAATCGCTGTAAAATGTAAAAAACCAAACCTGGCATCTATAAATACCTCCTATTCTCTCCATGCACTAGTTCTTCCACTCCTCTTTTATAGTTTTTTCTCCTTTTAGCCTTAGGTTGGTTCTTTTTTTACCTATAAGATCATTTTAATTTATAAGTTTATTTCTTTTTTGTTTGTATATTTATTTTTATTAACATATCGATTTATTCTTTTTAGGTATTTCTTACACAAATTATTGAATTTATTCAATTAATTTTATATCATATTTCTTACAATTTCTTCACTTTTGAACTCTTTTCTACACCTTTTTTCATCTTTCAACAAAACTAATAATATCAACACTGCTACAAATACTCAACGCAAGACAATTCAATTTTTAAAATTTTTTTAAAGCATGTGCCAAAATTTGTAGCCGTTTAATAACCCTACAAATGTTTGGCCTCAATACCAAATTTTTTTCATTTCTCACCTAAATTTTTTGTTGCCTTTTGCCTTTCCCACCAAACTATGACATAATTTGTAGCGGTTGAGTGAACCGCTACAAAAAAATTATCCTTTAGATTGACATTTACATTTATAACAGTTGAGTGACCCATTACAAAATTAATAAAACCCCTAAAAGGGTTTACAACAGTTTGACCATGATAAGCAGCAGTTACGTTAACTGCTACAAAAATATTTGTAGCCCATGATTTTGCAGCGTTTGGACTAACCGCTGCAAAACTTGTTACCAGCAGTTCAAATCACTAGAAATAAAAAAAAATTGACCACTGCAAATCACTATTTTTTGTAGTGGTTGTTGTCCGAGATATTCCTTTTTTATTCAAATTTTGAATTTTGAACGTGTGATATATGGGATGCGCTTAGGTTGTTGAGGGAGAGAATAATATGATAGCATAACTTGTGATTATGAGCCCTATTATTCAGATAACCAAGACCTCTCTGCCCTGGAATTTTTCTCTCTCATATCTCTCTCTTATTTTCTTAGAGTGAATTTGTTATGCTTGAATACCCAGGTCCATCAGAGTGACTAAGTAATACTTTAGCTACTTGAGAAACTAGTTTACATCTCATGTACACCAGAATCCCTTCATTGGTATGATAACCTAGTTTATTTTAGAGGCTAGCATATTATTTATTAACTTATATCATATACATATATGACCCATATAATATGCTCCCCATTAAGCTTCAATTCGTCAAAATAGGGTCATCTAAAAACTATAGTTTTAGGCTTCAAAATTAGTCCCATAGTGTAGATCTCAAAAAACCAAAGAGAACAAGATCAATAACTTCAAGAATGGACGTTAGAAGGTGCATTTATAAAGGAGAGAAGTTTCATGTCAAATTGGGTCATCTAAAAACCTCTAATTTAGGCTTTAAAAATAGTCCCATTGTGTGGAGCTCATAAAAATGATAAAAAATGACTCAAAGAATGTCAAAAATGGACGTCAAACAGCAGAGAAAGATATATTAGACCTGCCAGCGAACCGGGTCTGTTGTGACCCTAGCTAAAGGTAAAGAGAACCTCCAACCAAAATGTCATCATTTTGTACCTTAATAAAAAAATGTGAAAGATGGCAAAAAAAATTGGCTACTATTAGATTGGGCTAGATCTTAGGATCTAATCAAGCCAAGAGAGAAAAAATTGGGTCAGGTTAGACCAGGCCTAATTCAAACAAAAGGAATTAAAAAACCAAATGGGTCAAGGTTAGACCAACTGGCTTAGGTGGACAGAGACCCAATCCGTTCCAACACACACAAAAAAGGTTTGCACAATTGCCACGTGGCTATAAGCTACATGGCAGCCCCTCTGTGATGCATGGAAGTCACGCACATGGCCCCAAGAGTGGGCACGTGTAGACTCCAATTGAGGTGCGATTTATCCCTAAAACTAAGATCTTCTTTTTGGTATATAATTTGCTATTTTTGGGTCAATTTTATATCTATTTATAAGTATTCAGTGTATTTTCTAGTATTTTTAAGTGTTTAAAAAATTTCAAAAATTATGATAATTTATATTATTAAATTCCTAGGTAAAAATAAGTCAAAGGACATTAAGTAGCACTAAAATCACTTAATATGCTTTGTTGAACTTCTTATATCTGGATAATGAAGTTCTAGAAAATAAACCCCGGAGTGAGGATTTAGATGTGAACTTCTTGAAGAAGAGGATCCATATGAGGTTGTAGAAATTAATGGTCTATAAGAAGATCTTGATGAGGACCCTGAAGAAAATCTTGATGCATATCTAGAGGGGATCTTGAGCAGAATCCTGAGAAGGATGATGAGGATCCAATGGAAGATCCTCTACCCGAAGAGCTCCAATTAATGCTCACAGATTCTAGATCTAAATATGCACCTTCTCGTCCTAAATAACTTATGAACTAGGGAAGAAGAAGAAGTAATCCAACCCTGTACCCAGCTTTGGCTAGAGGATCTCAAAAGATCAAGCAGCCATACTAACGAATATAAAAGGCATTTATAAAATTCTCCATGATTATGCCAAGTCCATGACTAACAAGATAGACAAAAATCTACGATAAAATGATGATATAACATATAGGACAAGTAAGACATAAAGGCTGACGCTCTAGACAATCTTTCTTAGTTGATGCTATAGAGAGAACTTCAAAATTTATGCTCAAGTCACCAAAGCTCAAAAAACTAAGGAGAGCTATTCTTAAATTTTTTTCGCACCCATCTCAATTGATGTTTCTTTGTACTAGCTTCCCTTATGTTTACTTTATTAGAAAACATGATTTCATTTACTATAAATAGACTGTATTCTTACTTTATTTAATAAAGCTAATTTAAACTGCAATCTGATTATTCGAGTATAACATAAGCATGCTTCTTATAAATGGTAGCTTTTAGAAGATAAGGCCTCTAAAAGTTATGTTTTATTATTAAAGTACTTGTATAGAATTATTGATAGCCCATAATGATTGTTGCCAGTATCTATGAGATAGAAGGTACAAATGTATGCCTCTAATCATGGATTTTGTAGTGTCATTATTTTCTAAGTAAGAATAATATAAGTACACAATACTGTATACTTTATTGGGATATATGGCTGAAATGTTCTTTTGTACGATTCTCTATAGAAGAGAACCTATATTTGCCTCAGAACTGAAAATGGCAACCAAGAACACTATTGTTGAACTTAATAAAGGTGAAAAATTCAATGGGGATAACTGGGATATCTGGCACTGAAAGGTCCAATAAATCTTAGAGGAATAATATGCTATTGAACCTTTGACAACTGCTATGGTTGAACTTGAAGTTGGGTTTATGGTCTAGGATAAGAGAGACCAAGAGGCTTACTAGGCTTAGAGGAAGAAGAAAAACATAGCTAGAATCATGCTTCTTAGTGTTATGGTAGATGAAATCATGTGTGAATTTGAGATGTACAAGATTGCTTAAACCATGTGAATTACACTAAAGGATAAATTTTGCAATGTTTCTACTGCTAAGCTGAGGAGGTTGATGATTAAGTTTGACACCTATAAGCTTAAGCCAAATACTCCTATAAAGCAACATCTGAGAGAGATAGCCAACATGATCAGAGAACTGAAGGAAGCTGGTCATACTTTTCTGATGAACAACAAAAAGTGCATATTGTGATAAGATCATTTCTAGTTGGTTGGGAGCATATGAAAGTCAACTTAACCCACAATAAAAATATTGTTACTTTTAACGATACAGCTAGGATTTAGAGTCAGAAGATGAATATTTGGAGGCTTACAAGACCTCTGGATAGACATGTTTGATTGAGGATACAGACACTTCCCAATCAAAACCTTATTCTAAGAAGGGTAAGAAGTTTCAAAAGAAAGGGAAGAAAGGTGATCCTCAATTTCAAAAGGGCAAGAAACTATTTAAGAAGAAGGGAAATAAAGGCTTAAAGTAGAAACTAAACCTAAAGAATGTCAAGTGCTTTACCTGATGAAAGATAGGCCATTTTGCACATAACTGTTCTAAATAGGTTAAGAGCAAAAATTTATTAGTGAATTATATGAATTCCTATGCCTCATAAGTTTCTGGTACTATATTTTCTAACGGAAACATTTTCTTCTTGGTTTATGGATTTAGGCTCCACAAACCATATAACTAAGGATCAAGAATCCTTCATGGAGTACCGTTGATTTTTGTATCAAAGCAAGTGGTTTTAAGTAAGGAACAATACCAAGATTGAGGTTAGATGTATTGTCACCTACAAATTGATTTTATGTTGTGGCAGGATATTAATATTGCATGATGTGCTTCATGCTCCCTACATCCGATAGAACTTAGTCCCTATTATATGCCTTTTAGAGTTTAGGTTTGAAGTTAACTTTCATGACAAAGTTGCAACCATTTTTTGGCAACTCGGTCTTTTATGGTTCATTTTTCCTATTCAAAAAGTTCTTTGTTTTGGATATTGTTGGTAGTTCTAGTGTTAATTAATGTCTTGCTATTTCTTCCAATATTTTTTATACGAAACCTAGCAAGCTAGACTATGACATATTAATCAAAATAGAATGATTAAACTAGATAAAGAAAAATGGCTAGGTTCTATTGCGAATATGAAAATATCTTTATGTGAAAACTATCTAGCTGGCAAGGCAACTAGAAAGCCTTTGGATAAAGGAACAAGAGCTGAAAGTCTATTATAATTAATCCATTCAGATATTTACGGTCTAGTGAATGTGAGGGCAAGGCAAGGAGTTTGGTATTTCATTACCTTTATTGATGACTTTTCATAATAAGGTCATGTCTATTTGATCTCACATAAGTCTTAAGCCCTTGAGTGTTTTAGATTATATATTAATGAGATAAAGAATCAAATGAATAATAAAATTAGAGCATTACGCACTGATCGATGTCGTGAATATTTGTCTAGTCAATTAAAACAACTCTGAAGAAAAAGAGATAATTAGGCAACTAAATATCACTTACACTCTATAATAGAATGGAGTTACTGAAAGAAGAAACATAACTCTTTAAGATATGGTTAAGTATATTATGGCTTAAGTAAACCCGCTACTTTCATATTGGGGTGATGCTTTGTTGATATCAACCTTTATGCTTAACTCTGTGCCCTCAAAATCAGTCCTTTACACTCCCTATGAGTCATGGACAAAAAGCAAGCTGGATCTAACCATCCTTAAACTATAAGGGTCTGCCACATATATCCATGATGATTCCCATAAGTATATGAAGTTGGGTCCTAGAGAAAAGAAGTGTATCTTTATAAGGTATTTTAAATAGTCCAAAGTATATGTTTTCATAGGTGAAAATGAAGATGGAATAATGACTAAAATAGAATCAAAAGAAGATACATTCATTGAGACTAAATTTCCTAATAGAGGAGATATTGACTGTATTGTATCTCTTTATGAAGAATAGGAACAAGATAGTGCAGAACAAATTGACAAACTAGAAACATCTAGATATGCCAATATGAGTGGGAGTTAAGAAAGTTCAACACGAACATCAAAACAATAGAAGATAGATAAGCAAGCAACTCTCATTATAAGGAATAATAGGGAAAGTGTTCCTAAAAGACACTTCCAAATAGAAGGAGAATCACTCTTGAAGGGGATGATGAACCCCATTATGTACAAGGGGCCTTGTCAAGTCCTGTTAAAGAGGAGTGGAAGAAAGCAATGGAAGAAGAAATAAACTCAACAAAAAAGAATCAAGTCTGGGAGTTAGTTGATCTTCCAAAAGGGCTTAAATTCATATGAACAAGTGGGTTTTCCAAATTAAGAGAAAAGTAGATAGATCAATTGACAAAAAAGGCTTAGTTAGTATCAAAGGGATATACACAACAACAAAGGAGAGATTATGAGGATACCTTCTTACTTGTTATGAGCTTCAATTTTATAAGATTTATTCTGGAAATAGTAAACATTTTAGACCTAGAATTACATCGAATAAATGTAAAAACTGCATTTTTGAATGGTGATATGGATAAAGGAAACTATATATAACAACAATTAGGTTTCATTGAGAAAGGAATAGACAACATGGTTTGTAAACTCAAAAGGTCTATTTATGAATTAAGCAATCATCCACACAGTGGTATTTGAGATTTCATGAAATGATGACCTCATATAACTTCCAGATAATAGAGAAAGATTAATTGCGTCTATATTAATCAATTTGAGGATAATTTTATTATATTATCCTTATATATAGATGATATACTATTGGAAGGAAATATATTTGAAGTTTCTTAAGTTAATCAATTAAATAATCAATTAATATAAATTAATCGAATGATTAGTTGATTAATGTGTCTGGAAGAATTGAATTGAAAAATATTCAACACAAAGTAATCGAACAATTAATCTGTTAATGCAAATTAATCGATTAACCAATCGATTAATTGGTTTCCATTTGAATTTCACAAAATTAATACTTCACTGATTAATCGAACAGTTAATAGATTAATATAAATTAATCAATTAAACAATTGATTAGTATCCATATATTTGTTCAAGAGAAAATATGTTTTCAATAGATTCATTGATTAATTGACTCATTAATTTACTTTTAGAAGGCAAGCTCTCAATATTAATCGACTAACTAATCGATTAATGGACACTTATTAATCGATTAATTGATTTTCCTTTGTAAAACTACTTGCTGCCTTTATATTAATCTATTGTTTAATCGCTTAATTGATATTAATCAATTAATTATCAAAAATCGATTAACTCTACTAACTTCTTCTTTTAACTTCATTTGAATAAAAACACATTTTTATTACTTCAAAAATCACTTTTCACATCATAAATAAACTAAATTCTTTTATTCTATTTTGACATCATCAAAACATATTCAATCTAATACAACCTCAGTGAGAAATACTGGAAATGAGTGAAAAGGATTTTGAGATAGTTGAAGAGCATAGCTGATTATGCATTGTGTTACGAAGGAAGCAATCTTCGCCTAGTAGGGTACTCCGATGTTGATATAGGTGGAGATTAAGAAGAGTATAGATTGACTTCGGGTTATATCTTCTTACTGAACAATGACACCATATGTTTGAGTAGTAAGAAATAAACGTGCATTGCCTTACACTTTATGGAAGCTGAGTTTGTGGTATGTATTGCAGTAGTCAAGAGGCTTTGTGGTTGAAGAGATTCATATAATACCTTAGATTTGGAAATAAGAGTATAAATCTAGTGTTAGTGCACTGTAATAATACTGTAGCCATATCCTACACCAAATACCCAAAGTATAATAGCAAGACCAAGCATATTGACATCAAGTACAAATTTGCAAGGGATTATATATCACATAAAATTGTTACCGTACAATAAATTTTCACCAAATATATGGTAGCAGACCCCCTGACAAAATCAATAAGCAAAAAAGTCTTTGAGAAACATGTAAAAGCTCTTGGTATGAGTAAAATGCAACATGCTCACTTTATGTAATGCTTTTATGATTAATGAAATTATTTTTTCTCATTACTTTGTTTGTCTGCGTGGAAATATACAATGTCTAGTATGTTGTACATGTTAGAAAGGTAGGCTCTCTCATACAAGCAACTACCTTTGATGCTCAATTAGAGTGTGCACAAATGAGACATTTGTGTTATCCAGTAAAACAATAAAGAGTGATTATATGGTACCTTGACTAAATTATAGCAAGTCGAGATGAGATCCATATACATAAAATTGGATCGAACTATGGAAACCCACTTCTATAATTCCTTTAGCTAGATAACAAATCTTTCAACGTTAACATCATATGAGATGAGTGAAGTTGAAGGGCTTAGGTCTAGATAATGAGAGTGTCTAGACTTAAATCTGTACGGTATTAGTGATTAATCCAAAATGACGTATGCTCTTATAGTATAAGAGTAGTACCGTAGCATGTGATTCATACCACATGTACTAGAAGAACTATAAAAGAGAAGTAAGTGAAAGATCCCTGTTTTATTGCTGTATGAGCCCCTGGAAGGAACAATCATTCCATTAGTGTCCTTTGACTTTGACAATATAGTGGATGTGTATTTCAATGACTGCTAGTTTAGTATATATCCTACGATCATGATATATATATGACCTAAGGAATTACGCTAGGAAAGCAGTTTATCAATGTCAAAGTGATATATAGGCGAAAGGAATATTACCTACAATATACACAAGTGTACTAGTGTCTGTGACATATCCTTTATGATATTTCATTTTCATAAGTGTGGATACTAGGCTTACAAGAAAGGCAATATGAATCAATTATTGATTCGAGAGGGATTAGATTGGCTATATAAAAGTGTATATCGGTAAATCTAGGACATTTGAGGCATATTATTAAATTCAAGGTACAAAGAGGTGGTTGCCTTGTGTTGTCCTGTAAAATGGATTTCTAATATAGGCGGTTAAGCAGAGACATCATGCCCACACAGCCACAACAAAGCACTTAGTATTAATGAAAAAAGAGAAACACTTATGGTATCCAATTCACTAAGTGTGAGTGAGAGATGTTGAAATTTGGGCTCTAATCTACCCTTGGTGGATGGGCCTAAGCCTATTTATTATGGGGCTAAGGTAATAATAATCAAAAGTCTGGGTTGTTATACGGGATATTCTTCTTTTATTTAAATTTTGAATTTTTAACGTGTGATACGTGGGATATACTTAGTGGGATTGAGGGAGAGAATAATGGGATAACATAACTTATGATTATGAGCCCCATTATTTAGATAATTGAGACCTCTCTCTCCAGGAATTTTTTTCTCTCCGACCTCTATCTTCTTTTATTGGAGTACATTTGCTGTGTGCAAATACCCAGTCCATCAGAGTGACAGGTTTATCGCGTCGCTACTAGAGAAACTAGTCTACATCTCAGGTCACGACGTTCATAACTTCTCTCCGTGGCTTGTGATCCCTTTCCGATCGCAAGAAGTCAACGACTCAGGTAGGCTTCCTCTACTGGTATCCACACGAACAGCGTTCCAACCACGAACGACGTGCTAGCATCTCTTGTCACTCCAGGGCTTTCTCAAGAATTCGTCCTCTCTGTCTCTATTTCGGCAGTTTCTTATATGCAAACCTTTTGCAAATTCCCCTTCAGCCTTTCTATGTTCTATGTGTGTATGTCTCAAAATGCAGCTCCTAAAATCAGATATATAGGATGCTATGTATTTTTCTCACTACCAAATTGGATTTTAGAGTTAATCTTATATTAATTCAGAAATTAATACAATATCATATATTGTATAATTTGATAAGAAACTAATTAAATAAATAATATTAAATCCGTCCCACAGATTTAATTACCTATTTATTTAACTTTAAATAAAGATGAGACTAAACTATATTTGATTTATTCTCATAAATCAAATTTGAGATATCATATCAATTTGAATTTCAAATTTAAATGTGATAGGGATTTAATTTATCCTTATAAATTAAATCTTATAAATATCTCGTATATGAGATATCCTATCAATTTGAATTTTAAATTCAAATGTGATAGGGATTTAATTTATCTTTATAAATTAAATCTTATAAATATCTCTTATATGAGATATTCTATCAATTTGAATTTCAAATTCAAACGTGATAGGGATTTAATTTATCTTTATAAATTAAATCTTATAAATATCTCTTATATGAGATATCCTATCAATTTGAATTTCAAATTCAAACGTGATGGAGATTTAATTTATCCTTATAAATTAAATCTCATATATATCTTATATATAATATATATATACGAATATAAATATAAATAAATATATACATCCCCCCTGGATCATTCATTGAATCTGGACATGTCTTAGATTCAATAAATCTGGACATCATAGCTCGTGTTGGGCTATTTTGTGTGCGACCCTGTAGGCCCATATGAAGTTGACAGTGGGCCATTTGCTATACTGGCCCACAAGTCGCAAGCGGTCTCTAGCAAGACATAACTACCCAAATTATATGAGGATCGTTAAACGATGTAACATTTTATACAACCATATCATGTCTCTTTTGTCATGCGATATTTTGGTCATGGTTGAGACATGTATAATGTCATCCTCCTATTCCTGACCGTTATTTTCTCGATCCCTGAGTAGTCTGACTGTAGAAATGGAACTACCTTTCCATTACAGTATGGCCATACATTTCTCAGACTCACTCATCGAGGGGCCCAGTAATATCTCTCTACGAATATGAGGGACAAATTCCATCTTGACCATTCACATTCCTCCGCATGAAAAACTACTAAGCCCGAACATAGTCTTTATGATCACTCGATCAAAAGTAACTTTTGACTAGGTCAAAGCTGAGCGTTTGTCATGTAGGAATCCATGATGATCTCAGGTCAAAGGGCATATTGACATGATTTGTATATGAGAGAAGCTTATGACTTTACCTATGCAGTTCTCTCATAGCGGGTCGATCCAACACCTTGTACTCTTACATGTGCCTATGACTCTGATTTATATCTCTATATATCTTCAAAGTCATACTGGTCTTATTTCATCTATGCTCCCGCATAGATGACCGACCAGGGACATTTAGGATAAGATTATGAATTATCCAATGATGGTCATCATAGTAAACATGCAAATAATATGATAACACAATTAATAAATTCATAAATCAATAATGTTCATAAGACAATGATTGGCCCCTAGGGCACGATTTCCAACACACCTTGCCGCTCACCTCCACCACAATTGTCAGGGATGACCACCACCACCATTGACCCTACCACCGTCAGGTGACCACCACCACTAACCACCATTCTTGCAAGTTGCTACCGCATCGTCGATGATGTTCACCACATTTCCTCATTGCGACAACAACCATATGTCATCCTAGTTGTCATCCCCTCACTGCCAACGACAGAACACACTTTCACATCCTAGTTGTTTGTCGCCATCCTATTGCTAGTGATGACTATTACGTGTCATCTTCGTTCATTGCCATATCACTGCCAATGGCAACCGCTGCCACCTCATCACTGGCAGGCAACAATGATGGACTAGCTTAAATTAGTTTATCATAAAAACTCATGCCATTATCAATTATATAAATTAAGAGCATCAAACAATTGTTTTTTTTTGCTTTGTTATCTAAGTTGATGGTAATAACAATTATTTTCTGCTCGTTTATGTTATCTCTCAATCATTTGACTCTTCGTTCGTCGTCACTATACTCTCTACTCTATCTTTCGTATTATCTTAATTCTCAAAGTTAGATTTAAGAATAATTATTTCAAACAAGTTTTTATATTTTTTTTAAATACAATGTTTTAGAACAATTATCTAAACATATTTTTTTATTTTTTCAAAACTTGTTTTTAAAAATAATTTTATAAAATTGCTTTAAAAAAAATAGAGAACAAAAACAAGTAGGCCCTATAAATCTAGGAGAAAATATGAATTAAGATATTATATTTAAATTTAAAGAAATTCCTAACTAGCTCCTTGGACTAGGGAGTTAATTTTTATCTTTCCTTCCTCATTATATCTCCTAATGTTCAAATACGTTTTTTGGTCAACAGTGAAAAATATGAATAAGAAAATTACTGTTTCCTTAACCTATAAATATGACCCGATGCATCATAGTTTAGTGCCTATTTAGGTACCATGGTTACAAAATTAATTTTGGGCAAAACCTCAGTTTGAGAAAAATTCACACAAATAGCTATTTTTATCCAGAATTGATTTTAGCCAAAATCATGGTTTGAAACTATGGTTTTGAATAAGCTACTGAAAATAGCTTTTGGAACAGTAAAAGAGCTTATGGACTATCCAATTACTATTTTACCCTTACTTTTTCTTATACCCTCTCATATCTCTCATCTCTCTTCTTTATCCTATCTCCTCTCTCATATTTTAATTAAATCATACATTTGTTGGTAATTTATCAATATAAAAAGTAATTCTATTACTAATCATCTAAATATCTCTATTTCCAAAATCTATTTTTTCTAAAATTTATTTTCCTCAAAATCTATTCTTCCTATAATCTATTCTCCAAAAGCTAATCCAAATATGCCCTTAGTCCATTCGGTTTGGGCCAATTTTGACGGGTCAGCAAGCGGACGGGTGATGCCTGCCTCTTCTTATACGTAAGGTTGAAAATCTGATATTGGATCCATGCCGGTTTTGAACCACCGTTTTCCCGTAAAAATTCTCTAGCCTCTAGTAATTCCACAGTTGTTGTCGTCTCCAATTTTCCGAGTGAGATCGGGAGTTCCCAATCTACGTGAACATTGGCATTTTCTGGAGATCTGTCCAATTTGCAGGAGCGCAGAGATCAGCAAAGCTGGAAAATTTCCGTACAAACAAACAGAAACTTGAAATTTTGGTTTTTCTCATCACACAGAAATTCTGAAATCGGATCAGTTTTAAAGAACCGAACCCCTTTAACATTCAGCCATCTTTACTCTTTTCCTCTTTAGAACCAGTTGAATTGTAATGGTCTGAGGCTTCTGAACATGGATTCGCAGCCTTCCCAATCGGGAAGGTCCCCGATTGAATCTCCGACCCGTGCCCGTACAACTTCCCCACCGTTTCTCAAATCAAATTCTGATGCCAGCATTCAGAGCTTGTCTTCCATTCTCAACAACCCCCATGGCGGTAAATCTGGTATCTATGGTTCAGATGCATCATGGGTGGGGTGGTGGTCTTCCACCACCGTTACCCCTCCTGAGTTCGCGCCCTTGGTGTCCACCAAGGCCTCATCAGAGTTGACGCGATCCGATTTTCCAAGCTACTTGGGTGCAATCTCTGAACCATATAATCGATTCGAGGACATAAGGAAACATAGCAGCAAGGAGAATGTGGACTTGGAGAGCATTGGAGGTCAAGGTGAAGCGCTGGTTGCGTGTTTACGAGAGGTTCCGGCGCTTTACTTCAAAGAAGATTTTGAGTTGGAAGATGGCGCAACGTTCCGCGCTGCTTGCCCATTCTCGAACGTGTCTGAGAATTTGGTACTGCAAGAGAAGCTCTCGCATTATTTGGACGTGGTGGAGCTGCATTTAGTGAAAGAGATTTCGTTGCGCTCAAACTCATTCTTCGAAGCCCAAGGGCAATTGCAAGATTTGAATGTGAAAATTGTTGAGGGTTGTAACCGGATTCGGGAATTGAAGGAGACCGTTAGGCTCTTGGATGTTGATATAGTAGAGTCTGCAAGGAAGATTCAAGAATTGAATGCCACTAGGAGTAACTTGTTGATTCTTCAGCAGAAATTGAGGCTAATTTTATATGTCAACCAAGCAGTAACTGCTTTGAAATTGGTACTTTGTATATGTTCTTGTTTAATGTCCTTTTTAGAATTTTATTGCAGTGGCATTTTAATTTTTTCCGGCAATCAGCTGTATTGGTAATTGTACTCGAAGCCTCCCTCAATATTGGCAATCTTGGCTTGCTAAAATACTTTTGTGGGAGAACCAACTCTTGCATGGTGGTACTAAGGTTATCTGCATTCATATTGTTTTTTGGGCCAATAAACCCCACTTGAAGACTTGGGTTTACAGCTTCGTGCATGATCGGCACTTTTTTTTGGGTGTGTTGTGACTTTATAATGCCCTGATCTGACATCTCTCTCTGTTGTGACTTTATCTGACTGTCACTTGGAATTTGAGGGTGTGTTCTTAGACTTTTAAATTAACCTAAAATGAAGAAGTTATAATTATTGGACAGTTTATTTCAAGTTTGAAAACTTCTCATTTCTGTTTTTTTTTTCATTCACCCTTTCTTATTTTTGCTTGAATACATCATTTTAATTGCTATATAATAATTTAAACAGCATGGAATAAAATGAAAAGCAATGCCTGATCTGTCAAGGCACTAATAGATCATATGTTTGACGTTTAATAATCTAGATAACCTATCATAGTTGTTCCAAAGTTGGACCTGTTTGTTGAGGTTTCTTGTATTAGTTGTGAGCTTATAAATTGTTCTTATTGATGCTTGAAAATCTAAGTAAAGATCATACGTTTTTCTGTGATACAGCTTGTTGCGTCTGCAGATTGTGCTGGAGCACTGGATGTAACTGATGATTTGCAACATATGCTGGTATACTCTTGTGATTATATGAATTCTTGTGAGGAGTATTTTTAATGCCTGTTTTCATGTTTAAGGCTTTTAGCACTAGCCTGCTGCATTCCCTTTCTTTTGACGTATGGGAGACTAGTCGAGGGTGTCATGCATGTATATCTATGAAGTACAGGGAAAAAAGGTGGTGCACTAAGGAAACTAAGGAAAGAATGAGAGAAGATTTTGGCTTTTTTTTTTTTTGGGTTGTACAATGATATTAGCAGATAGAAATCCCTAAAATTTCAGTTTAGGCATGAATGTATTCTGCGAACGAGACAGTTGAGATCTTCTACTTTTATTGTTTCCATTTCGGAAGATTACTTTCATGTTCATATTCAGTTGCTAGCCTCTTAAATAATTCTGCACATAATTCTATGTAAATGAAGGATAATTATTTCTGGTTGCATACTTTGCATTTTTGAGATAAATGAAGAATTTAACTATCTGTGTCCTTTCAGAATGGACTAAGCCATAAATGTTAAATTTGTTATTTTGATATCTTTGCCAGTGTTAATGAAAAGAAGTACTTAATCTGAGTATTCATCAATTTTATTTACCAACTGTGCTTTTATGCTTTAGCTTTTAAGATGTGTTGATGCACCTGAATTAAGTCATTGACAAGTTAGTTTCCTATTAAAACGCTAAGGACTTATGCTGATAAAACATGAGGAGGAAATGATGGGTTGATTTATTGATTTTCTGTAACTTTTGTAGGATGGGGATGAACTCACTGGTTTACACTGCTTTCGTTATCTTAGAGATCATGTAGCTGGCTCCATAGAGTCTATAAACAGGTAAACCTTTCATAATGGCCTTGTTTACCCAAGTGATTATGGTACTTTACATCAATTTTTTGGCCCTAATAGTCTTATTCATTTTACCTTCCTGTAATTCTATTTGACTGTGATTTATACATTTTGTTTCATTTTCTTTAAAGAATGGGTTCAGGCTAATTGTAGTTTATTAGTTACTTTCATATGTTCGAATTAAAAAGGTTTTCAGGTCAAGTTCTGTAGAATATAACTATGGTGGGGTGATGGGAAATCAGGAATCTATGAATTATGTCCACTTGGAACAAATATTTGCAATTTTTGGGCACAAAATGCCGTGTTAACAAGTGATTGAACTTTTTAGATTTTGTGATGCTGCTTTGCCCTAAACTTACCTTCAGCAGAATTGTACTTTTGTTGGGAGAAACTTACCTTCGTTTTTTAAAAAATAAATTTTTAATCTGTGATGTTATTCGTGATTATAATTGTAATCATATGGGATACATATAACTATGGTTTAATCCCTTTGGTTTATTAGCCCTCTAAATACGATCCTGTGGTATCCTCTTTGATACTTGCCTCAATTTAATTCTTAAAATTGGCAAACTTAATTTTTGCCAAGCTTTTAAGTTCTAATTTTTAATAAAATTAAAGGCTGTTTCAAAACTGTGTGGAAGATTAAATTTTTGATGTTGCTCAAATTGTGTAAATACTAGATTAAGGCTGATAGGATTCTTATTTTGTAAGTCTTGAGGCTTTTTTGTGTAAGATGTTTCTCTCTTCTAGTTTCTCTTCATTAGGATTATAATTTAGAAGCATTTGGATGCTTTTTCAAAGCTGTTTGAACAGATTGTTTTGCAATCTTTATCCTTTTCCTTATTGTAGTTCGTCTGTTCCAGAAGATATTATCCTCTACAATAGCTGTATTTCTCATCACTTTCCGTCACTGAATAAAACATTGTTTATCTAGCCTATGTAATGAGGGGATGACTTAGTTTGCTTTTGTGATTATATGTGTTTATTTATATAATATAACTTTTTTTCCTTAAATACTGGAGGCTAATTGTAACAATATAACAGAGTGGTTAATATTTGGATGGTCTTAAACTTCAACGGATCAAGCTGTAATTATCACTTAAAAATTTCTAATCTTAGTTGAATAACTGAAATGAACAATAGTATTTTATCTGAGGCTTTGTAGCACTTTCCAAAGGAAGGATGAGCCTAGTCATTAAGTTTGAAACAATCTTCTCAAGAAAATGATTGAAATAAAACCTTGCAAACCTTGTCATTCTTTCATCACCCAGTGTTCTGATGCATCTTATGTTCGTTGAGATAGTCAGGGTATCTTACTAGATATGTATCTTATATTTGTGCAAGAAAAGGTGGAAGTGATGTTCCACATTGTATATTTAGTAACATATTGTATTGCTTCTGTAGCATTCTTTCAGCAGAGTTTACTCGAGCTTCCCTACATGATGCTTCAGAAACAGATGCAATAATTTTATCCAAAGCTAAAGCGAGGGCCTCCCTTTCCCTGAATGGAATTGATGATGAAGTAAGATTATATACTTAAATTACTTTTTTTATCTTCAGTAGTTTTTACCTTAGTTTTCTTGCTTTTATTTTCTGTGAACTCTTGTGGAATGATTGCTATATTTTGTTAATGGACTACTGTTTCCTACAATAGTTTTCTTTTTGTTTGTTTATAAACAACATTTGGTCAAAAAGGCTGTTCTTTCTTGTCAATTGGTCACTAGAGTAGTGGTAGCTCCTTGTCCTGCTAGTTTGCATGGAACTTGTTCACAGAAATAATGTCCATTCGTCTACGTGATCATGTGGAATATTAAAGCGTCTCTTTCAACAGTGTTTTCTCTCCAAGCATACAGGCCTTTGTTTATTGCATGCGGTTCCATTACTGACATTGTTGAGGCGTTAGGAAATTATTCTTGAAATGATAGGTTGGTTAAGCTTTTGGTGCATTTAATTTGCCTCAAATAATCTTTCAATCATTTCTTTATAATGCAATTTATCTAGCAACTCTAATTAAGATACATAATATGTAGAAATCAGGGATTTTTCTGGCAGTTTGTTCATATGTTGGACCCCCATTACAGTTGCCATAGCAATAGTTTTTCTTTTTTTTTTAAAAAAAAATTGTACTAATTCAGTTTAAGAATAATGTTAGGAATACTGGTTCTATTTAAATTCTTTTTAGGTTGTGCATGATCTTTTAATCTACGTGTCACTCATGTCAATCATGCTGTAATTTTAACAATGCCCCGTTGATTTAATTGAGTAGTCTGGTGTTGGAATTTACTTTGAGGTCTGAGTAGTTTAGAGCATCACGGGTTTTAGCAATGTATAGGGGTATGATTTATAACTAACCTGTTATCTATCTCTGCTTAATACTTTCTTGTCTCATTTTTTGTTTATGTCATTTATGGAAGTTGTGGATGCAATTTGTTGACTGAAATCTGGATGTGATTCTTAACCAGGTAAAGTTTGATGAAGAAGAAACAAGTAATTTTAGGGACCGTCTTCTTC
This sequence comes from Leucaena leucocephala, assembly GCA_037074615.1. NCBI lineage: Eukaryota > Viridiplantae > Streptophyta > Magnoliopsida > Fabales > Fabaceae > Leucaena > Leucaena leucocephala. Next base: position 8,301,138 of record CM073527.1, read on the forward strand.
CTACTGTCATTGGATTGATTAGAACAGTGAGTAATTTGTGTTTTCTTGGACGAAATTGTTCCTTGCATATATAATTTGTATTTCTGCATGGTGGTGTAAAAGCTTGAGTCCTATCTAATTATCCATCATGGAGCCTCTAGGTGAATGTAAAGTATGCGTTTGAGAGAGATGAAGAGAAAAAAGGGGGTGCTTGTAATTGTAAGATATAGAATCATACATAGCCACATTTTCCTGCATCACTTCCTCTCTGAATGCAGTAATGCATTGACGGAGATGATCCAGCTTGCCAATTTTCTGGTTGAACAATGGAAACAAAGTTGAAATTTCACTTGGTATTATGGACGTCAGAATGCAATTTTTCCTTAGTTCTTGGTTGATATTGTAGAAATCTTTTATCAAGACAATCCAGTGTGTATTTTTCTGTTCTATTTTAGAATATCTTGTCCTATTCCATCTTTGACGATAAAATACCATTAGTTCTCTCCTCAGAGAATGTATTTTACATAAAACCTCTGAGGAGAGATCTAAAAGGTGAAATCCAATAGGAAAGTGTCTGAACCATTTTTGAAATGGATTGCCTTTCATTGTTCCTTCATGTTATACAGCTCTTTGATGGATAGATTTCATAACATGGACAGACATGGTTTTGTTTAGATGTTTTGGCTCCTATTGTTGTCTGTTCTACACTCCTGTTTTATATACCTTTTTTCAAGATCAACATTTTTTATTCAATGGCTTATGATTTTAAATGATAAGATGCTCTTTATTGATGCTTTCGTATTGCTATTGTGAGAAACATTTCAACATGTCATTGCTACCTCTTCATTATGTACTTAAACCTTGGCTCTTGTACCTGGTTAACAAGAAATTTGATTTTCTTAGTTTTGGCTTAATCTGGTTAAGATGATTTCTTATGATGGTTACTTTCAGGCCAAACTTCCCTCTGTTCTGAGAATCTATCGAGATACATTGACTACTGACATGAAGAGTGCTATAAAGACTCTGGTTGCTGAGCTGCTTCCAGTTCTTGCGACCCGACCTCTGGATTCAGAATTTTCTTCTAAAGACAGAGTTGTAGATTCTGAAGGTGAGAGTTTCTTAGCATAATTGGTCATCTCTGCTGGCCGAAGATAGATCCTTACTTTTTTCTCAAGCACTGTTTTCTTTTGTCTTCTGCTCCATTTTCAACTTATTTCTCAGGTGGAGGTGCATCCCTTGCTAGCAAGTTGAGGAGCCTATCATCCGATTGCTTTGTGCAACTTCTGAGTGCTATTTTCATGATAGTGCAGGTAATTTGTTGGCCATGGTCATGTCCATCTACACTCATTCACACAACTTTTGAAATCTAATACAGTAACGTGGGAGATGGGCATTTCTCACTTCTTTTAGCATAGCACTTCTTTGTGCCATGTGCTTTTAAACTAGAGTGTCAGATGTGCATATAAGCAAAATAGTGAAGTGAAATGTAAAAGCATTGCTTTATGTAAATAAACTTAACACTGGTTTGCTCTTGTGCTTCTCATTTAATTGTCTTTTGATGTTTGTAAATTTATATACTTATTGTTCAACATGGCACTGTGGCAGTCATTGGATAAATGCCTATGTTAGTATATGCTATTTATATCATTACTTTTTTATATTAAAAATTGCATTTTCTTCTTATTGAAACCTGAACAATTGGTAGTTAAACCATAATTTTGTTGTAATATTTCAACTTTAATTTTGTGTGTGAATTATATGCAATATTTTATAGACATATTTTAATAACTATATGTATAAATTTAAACTATATACCCATACATACAGCGTACCAATGTGACATAGCCTCTATGAAAATGTGACTAGATTAAAATCATATATGATGGCTAGGTTGGGGCTTGGTGCAGATGGTGTAACTGTACCTGCTGATAAGGGATGAAGTGCAAGGTCACTACTTTGTATTAGTTAATGAGAAACAGATTGAGCGCTGGCTAGGTTGAGATGAAGTTGAATGGATGGAATGATGGGTTTGTAAAGAGTTAGCTTTCTTATTTTGCTCAAGAAGTTGATATGCATGATGCGGCATTTTGATGAAACAAATTTGCTGGAGTCAAGTTTTCATATTGTGCATTGAGTGGGCTGGTTAATCGGGAGTGGGAACAGAAGAGTAAGCTATTATGCAATGTAAATTGAGCAATAGTAATTAAGGCTTATCGTCAAACTAAATTTTATGCCATATAACCTCCGGATGAATAATTTTCAAATTTGACAAGCTAATTTTGATCGACTTAGTGTTACCCATCATAATTTCTACTCAACAATAATATTCTGGCATTATTCAAAGTTATGTTAATTTAATACCTCAAAATGTGCTTACAATGATTTTTTCCCCATATGGTGAGGTGAATTGAAACTGTTCAAATGGCATAAGCTGATATTAACAAATTATAGTATTAAATGCTTGACTTTTTTAATAGGCAGTTATTCTTGATTAAATGTTACTTAACTCAAACTCACTATGATATTGGTTTACTATGTCTCATGATTTAAGAGCGGTGGAGTAAGATTTGTTTACTTTTAGTGATTGCAGGCACATTTAATGCGGGCTGCTGAAGTGAAAAAGGCCATTGAGTGGATTTTGAGCAACCTTGATGGTCATTGTGCTGCTGATACAGTTGCTGCTGCAGTTGCCCATGGTGCTGCAGCTATTGAAACAACTCAAGTAAGTGAAGGTCATGGTGTTACAATTTCACCATATTCATCTCAAAAACAAGTTTCCAGGTCTCTTTCTACTCCAGGAAAAGCAAGCGATGCAGTGAACCCCTCAACCATGTCGACAAATTTCAGGTTATATCTGGATCTTGGTTCTAAGAGCCTTGAAGTTTCTTCAACTTTCAGTCTCGTTTTTTTAAAATGGAATTGGGCTTTTCTATTTAGTTTTATTATCTCTTTTGGGATTATAAGTCCCATTCTACTTGAACTGAGATTGTGTTACCTCTCTGTTGCTTCATTTTCATTTTGTTTTCTAGAGGATTTCAGGAGCCATTTCCTGCACTGAATATGTTTTTGCTAGTAACAAGTTTCTCCTGATAGAATTTCTCTCCTTAATGAATGAGTATCATGTTGAAAGCATGTTCTACAATATACTAGCTACATTTATATATGAGACTTAAAGATATCAATGTCTGTAAAGAAAAAGAAAAATGAGTTTGTATGTTAGATCAAGTTTTCTTTCACTGTCTTAACTTTTTATTCAAACTGGTATTCAATTTTGCTTGGTGTTCTCAAAGAATCTCATCCTAAACAGAGCCGATGTAATGCGAGAAAATGCAGAAGCTGTCTTTGCAGCATGTGATGCTGCCCATGGAAGATGGGCAAAACTTCTTGGGGTTCGTGCTGTCCTCCACCCTAAGTTGAGATTGCAGGAGTTTCTTACCATATTCAACATAACCCAAGATTTTATTACTGCTACTGAAAAAGTATGCATTCTTTTCTTCTGATCGAATAGGAAGCTGATGAGTATAGATTGAATGGTTCTGTTTATGATGTGATTGCCATGCTTTTTGTAACAGATTGGGGGAAGATTGGGATATAGCATCCGTGGAACACTGCAGTCACAGGCAAAAGCTTTTGTTGATTTTCAGCATGAATCTCGGGTTAGTTTCGGTATTGGTTTGTTACTTTATAGTTATGATGAAATCTCATTAATATCTGTTTAATTCATTTTTCTTTGCTCCATTTAGATGGCAAAACTTAAGGCAGTGCTTGACCAAGAAACATGGGTGGAAATAGATGTTCCTGATGAATTTCAATCTATCGTCAATATGCTTTTTTCTTCTGATGTGTTGACTTCAGTGAATCTTGATGGTGCTGAGGGTTATAATTCAAAAAATTATGACGATGGGGTGAAAGACAATAATGTTCTGCCAATGGCAAACACTGGACAGTCAAATGCTGAACAGCAAGTTGAGCAAACTAATTCTATTGAGATATCTGCAAACAATGCCCCGACAGATAGAGCTCACAGCAGAAACTCATCAGCACAGAATAATAATACGGACACAAAGGATCATAAAAAATCTGCCTCTCAAACTCTTTCCTTCAGAGGAGTTAATTATCACATGCTGAACTGGTTGGTTATCTTGATTGTGCTTTATCCTCCCCTGCATATCTTCCATTCCTGTATTTTTAATTATTTTTATACTATCTGACAATGATTTATTCTTAATATGAAGTTTCCAGTTTTGAGGGTCTAATGTATCTTTCATGATATGTGAATTTTTCTGTGTTCTTGATGATGGATTTAGACATGGTATGTTCTAAGTTCTCTTGTTTTCTTGCAGTGGCTTAATATTGTTAAAGATGTTGTCAGAGTACGTTGATGTCAACAACTTTTTGCCAGCACTATCTTCAGAAGTCGTTCATCGAGTAGTAGAAATTTTGAAATTTTTCAACACACGAACTTGTCAACTTGTTCTTGGGGCTGGTGCTATGCAGGTAATATGGACAGAGATGCAAACCAGTACACAGGTTGTTTGTCTCTTGGCTCGAATTGTGTGTAAACCATGTGATGTGAGACGAATGGGAAAGGGGAAAAGAGAGAAGACTGAAAGGGGAAAGGAGGGAGAAATAGAAAGAAAATAGGGAGAAAGCAAGGGAGAGACTGAAAGATGTTCGAACCTTGTTCAAATCATAAAAAATCCAACAACTGTGAAAACCTATGGGCTCTTCTTATAGCCCTAGCTGAAATTATTCAAAATAATAATCTAATCTAAATCTAATAAATCCTAAAAGATGGAATGAAATAACTAAGTCCTAGATTAGATAACATAATTCTAGATACCTTATTCTAAAATTAAAAAATCTAATTTTTAAAAGACGATATAAATTCTAAATTCAATTCCAATTAAAATCCTAATTTAAATAAAACAGGGAATCCAAATTGTTATAGGATAAACTAAAAATAATTTAAATATCTAACACGATTGATATTTATGAAATGGCCTTCTAATACTTATGTGTTCTCAGTTTTCTTTCTTTTTGGGTTTAGAGGAAAAAATTGTTTTGCAATGATTCTAAACTTCTGATTTTGTTTCTTGAAATTGTAAATTTTTTGTCCACTTTGTTTTTTCTCCTTGCTCTATGTTTTCCTTTGCATTACCTTTTAGTATTTTTTTAAAAAGGAATCTTATCACCTGTTGAGACGATGCTTATGTAAATGTCTTATGGGGATTGTGGGAAAAAGATTCCTAGGACTTTGGAGTTGTGGTATTGATGTAGGGAAGAAACTTCCAGATGATTCTTTGTCTAGGGGTAAATTATTTTAGTTGGTTCCATGGAGGGCACATTTTTTATTGTAGTCTCGTATCATTAGTTTTATCCATTAAATGGTCAGCTATCATCCTTCATTATATTGAATATTTTGCCATTCTCTTACCCTGGATCTGATATTCAACACCTTCTCTGTGGAATGTATATAACCTCTGAACTATTCAGAGCTTGTACTTGACAGTTCTAGATGAAATTGGATCTTTGCATTGTGTTAGGTGATTATAGACGTCAGCCAGCCAGTCTTGCTTGCCTGCTGTCCTGCACTGGAGGAAAAATATAATTTTTTTTATCTTTTTTGTATGCATATTTTTCAAATGCCATATTGTTATACTTCATCTAACTGAATACTGAGTAAACATTTACCTTGTCATAATAATTTTGATCCTCTGTCATGCTGTTATGCAGTTAAACAGTAAATTATTTTTTCATGAATTGTGAATTGATAAGTAGAACCGTTATTCCTTTCTGGTTAACTTCATGTCTTCTCAGCTTCCCGTTGTTTTGTTCTTTTGGTTACACTTCATTCCTTCTGGATACTTACCATTGTTTTGGCTTCTCATTTCTGTGCAGGTTTCTGGCTTGAAGTCTATCACTTCTAAACACTTGGCCTTGGCAAGTCAAGTCATAAGTTTTATATATGCCATTATTCCTGGTATAAATGCACATATAAAAGTTGAATTTTTAATGTTATAGCAAAAGAAAATTTCTAGTATATCGGTTTTTCATATGGGTTGAACTTAATTGGAATAAAATACTTACTTTATTATTTATTTCCGGTATAAGAAATTCGACAGGTTCTTTTTCTGAAAGTACCTGAGACAAGGAAGGCATTATTGCTTTCAGAGATTGATCGAGTGGCTCAGGTATCTTCCTTATATCTGTTAAAAATTATTAGACTTTTTCATATCTCTATTGGGTATGTGAGCGTATTTCTATTAGTATACAGTGATTTCATAGTTAGGACTTGAAGCTTTGAAGTTCTTAAGCTTAAGAAGTGTGGTGAAAGAACCATAACTCATTGTAGCAAATGTGGCACAAATTAAGTGGAAGATTTAAAGGCTTAGTAGTTTGTTGTCATCTAGAAGTCTTATAGTTATGTCTTATAATTACCTCTAGGAAAATAAATGACTCATGGCAGCAATTTTTTAGCCTCTAATTAAAACCAAACGTAACTTTGCTTTATCCATAAATATCTGCATAGAGGTTTTGTATGATTGATCCATTGAACAATTTTGGTATTTAATTTTTTTTCATAAAATCTGAATGATAAAGTGTAACAAGATTTACTATATTATGATAAAATTTTCTTTAATCAAGATATAAATGGTTGGAATCTTTGTGGGTGGGTCCTGCATTTACAGTTTTACACTCCCAATCATTTGAACATTTAGAAATAACGGAATTTCGTGCGCATTTGTGTGTTTGTGGAGTTCAAGTCATATTTTGAAATCTTACTCATCTTCCTAATAGGGTGAGGTTTTTCTTGACAAATCCATTTGAAAAATTGTAAACTCTGGTTAAGGTCAAGCCTTTTATTTGCAGAATGGTAATCAGTAGTATAATAATACCAATGACAAGTTGATGTTTTGGCCCCATACTACAGTTTTCTTGAAAGTTATGTGCAGTCCTATTTCATTAACAATTTCTTATTTGTTTTGCAAAAGTATATTACTATTACAGAAACAATGTTATTTCTATTTATGCCATTTATTTATTACCGTTATCAATTTTAATCATTCCAGGATTATAAAATCCACCGAGATGAAATACATACTAAATTAGTTCAGATAATGCGAGAGAGGTTGTTGGTTCATTTGCGTGGGTTGCCTCAAATTGTTGAGAGTTGGAATAGACCTGAGGATGCTGATCCCCAGCCCAGCCAGTTTGCTCGATCCCTTACAAAGGTAACTTGTTGCAAGTAAACAGATCAGTTGACTCTGCATTTACTCTCAATTTTGTTCCTAGCCTTGTTGATTTCCATCCTTCTGCCTCTGGATAATTGAAGCTTCTTGGCATATTCTATTTTCTGTCGGTACCTTCTTAATCTTCACTTTTATGACTGTCCATTTTCATAAATGATTTTAATTTGCATCTGCAAATTTGCTAAACAAACTTGTCAGTCAAATTCAGCGTGAGTTTTAGCTGGGTTTAGTGGTTTGTTTGAACATATCTGAAATTTCATTATCACCCAACACTTCCCCAAGCAATCAATTAATTGTGAGTTGGTTATTTTGTTTTTTAGGAAGTTGGATACCTACAACGAGTTCTATCTCGAACTTTGAACGAAGTTGATGTTCAAGCAATATTCAGGTAAATGCTCTGGAAGTCTCAGTTTTCCTCATTCTTATACATATAATGTGAAGTTTGTACTCGAGCACAGTTGTCAAATGGTGATATTTATCATGTATTTTAAATTCTATATCTGAATAATAAATTGTAAGGTGCATTGAATTGTAAGATCCAATAACATTGAAAAGTATCTCAAAATGAAAAGATGGCGCATGCATGTGTGCATATGTGTTTGGCTTGCATGTGTGTGCATGTGATATTATAGTTGTAACATTGATAAGAGTTAGTGGGAGTTATAATGGTAATTGGCTGTGTTGGCCTTGGTCTATAAAAGACATGATCAATGCTATTGTGATAAGACATTTGACATATGAATAGATTTTCCGTTCTCTCTCTTCCACCCCTCTTCCTTTCCTCTTCTCTATCTCCTGTCTTCCTCCTCTTTGTTCCCTCTTCTACCTATAATTTTATCAGCATGCATGTATGTGTGCTCAAAACACTCAATGTCGAATTGGTGAAATTTGGTGACATTGTACAATCTATCTCACATTCTGCTTCCAATAAATTTTCTCTCTCTTTTGGGTTACTTTAGTTATTGGTTAGAACATGAAGAGATCTTGTCTTTCCTCTTTGTTTTAGCAGTAAAATAATGCTATGGTCAGCTTTTAAGAATTGTTTCTGGTTTCTGCTGTCCTTAGAAGGCTTCATTGCTTGTATTGTAATCCCTTGTGTCAACGGATGCCCTCAATTTTAATCTTTATCCATAAATTATGAAGTTTTTTCAATTTCTTCATCTGATCAATCTGGACTAATAAATTTTAGCTTTACATTAAAGAAGTTCCTCAAACTTGCTTCTACAACTTTCTATTTACAGGCAAGTGGTCATTATATTCCACTCACAAATTTCAGAAGCGTTCTCAAAATTTGATATAAGCACTCCTCAAGCAAAGAATAGGTACTTAAGTTTACAAGTTATATTGTTGTACGTTAAAACTTTGTTTATTTTCATCATAATTCTCCTAACTTGCCAGGTTATATCGGGACATGAAACATATTCTTCAATGCATACAATCATTACCATCGGGTGATTTGGGTAAATCTGATACCCCAAATTGGGGACAGTTGGATGAATTCTTGGTGCAAAGATTTGGGACTGATGCTGTTCAATAAATCAAATTGTAAAGTAGCACAATCAATTGCTTACCTGAGAAGGCTGCCATACTGTGAAGTATGTTTGCGTTTAAAATCATCACTCTATTCGATTGACAGTAACCCTAAATTGAGGTAATACAGCTGTAGTCATATTTTTGAATTTAATGTTGATGCACGCAAATCTTACATGTAGAGATGAAATAATTCTTGGTATTGTTTCTTTTTTCTCTACTTGACTGAATTGTTTTGCTTTCAAATGAAATACTTAAGCTGTACCTTTCTTGCTATAATTTTACTGTTACTTATAAAAAGATGCTGGATTTTAGTTTGGCATGTCTTCATGAAATATCAATAATATTCAGAGGCGCATAATGGAATGGTAATGAAAAATAAAATTTAAGATATCTTTAATTCTCTGTATTGCTTCTTCTTGTCATGCTACTGTTGTTTGTTTAAACCAAAATAGGACTCAGCTAGTTTTGAAGTCGTTATTATGCTTGTAGTAATGATAGGCCCTCATTTTTTTTTCTTTTGGTGCTGAAAACTTTTGCTATTTCTGTTTTCTTTTTCGGGGTTTGTTGAGGGTGAGAAGGTTTGAGTGAACTTTTCAAATTGCTTTTACTTGTAAGCTGTAACACTGAAGTGAGCAGAGTGTTGAATATTGCCGTGTCCACGATGTAATATGTGATATAAAACATCCTTTGAAATCCATTCCGATGCTGAATATCCTTATTTCCAGTTGTTTTTTTCCAGGCCTTTGATTGAGCAGTGGTATATATACAAAGGAACTGTAATCTTTTAGAGCATTTTGCAGCCTGATTGGTCTTTCTACAAGTTTTGTAGCAGTCGACAGTTGATATACTTTTTTGTGTCGTCAACATAATTGTAATTTTAAGCGAGAAATAGATCTGTGATTTAGTGAATGAACTAAGTTTTTGTCTTGTTTTTGTTTTCCTTTTCATATCAATGTAGTAAATGCGCCTGCACAGTTACAGAAATCCAAAGTGAGAGCACCTCTTTTTGTGTGATGTTAGATGGATGTTTCTGGCTGCCTAGTTCGGAAACCAAGCAACATCTAATGTTAATCAATTGATTCTTATGCATTTTTTCATGGGTGACAAAATCGTCACTACAATGATTTGCTTTTTGTCATATATTCTAATTTCAAAATTAAGTTTTTGATATAGTAAAAACACGGAATCCCTTGTGGTAATTTCTTCAAATTCTAAGTTCAATTTCTTAGGCTAGTCCCATTTGTCATGTGGTTACATATAGGATAATTTGTGTATCTTTTCAATGTATTAGTCAATTTCCCTAGTCTACCACATGAAGAAATAATAAAGCAAATTAAATTTAGCACTTTGGAGAAAGGTAAAGGCAAACTGATATTAACATCATGGCTATAGCAAATCACAATTAAGGTGACTTTAACAATTACTTATTTAGATTGATTTTATATTTATGTATACATTAATAACTTTTATTTAATTATCACGTAATCGATTCAACTAATTGAACCATAAAAATCAAGACTCAATAATGAGGCACTCGAGTGGTTTTCATTCTTACTGAACTTCTACATGATTCCTACCAAGACCAATGTTTTAAAAGCTGAACTTGAACCGATCTTCAAATCAGAAAAGGTTTAATTTTACTAGAAAACACGAGTGCCATTTTATTTAATAGATTAACACAAGGCCCATTACCATATGAAATCGGCTACATCAATTATCATGCAATTAGATCATATTAACATCTATCTCTTGATTGTGAAATAATCATTGTAAATTATTAAAAAGAAAAAGAAAACTCTCATGTATAAAATATTTTATAGCATTCTGTCAATATATGAGAAAACCAAAATCCTCAAGGCAACGCTGAACTGGAGAAAGAGAAGGTAAATGGAAATACCAGGTATTGATCACCTCCAGTAGGTGGACAAACACATAATAGAAAATTGTTTAAGCTCGATGGCAATTCTGATAGAACTTTATTATCAAACAGATTCAAAGCGTTATTGGGGTTCAAGCACAAGGGGAAAATGTACAACCATAACGACATAATAGTGGTTTTAATAAAATTCCTCTGACGGAACTTCAACTTCCAACTCAAATTCCTTTCCAATAAGCAGAGACAACCCAGAAATTTCTATGATACTAAACTGATTAAAACTGTCAAATTGTCTCTTCACAATTGCCTGTTCAGCGTTTGTTCCTTTCAAAATGTTCAATTGTTGGTTTTTCCAGCTCCTGTTCAAACTCTTTCCAATAGGTATCCCTAAGAAAGTTACTTTATTTATGATCCACCCTCGGTCAAGAGCAAACTTCCCGTTGGCAACTTCAGATGCAACAAAAAGGGTATTATTGTATAATGCACCATTAAATCTTACCAGTGTCCACTGTCTTTTACCTCCCCCCATGTCCACTGGGTCCCCATCATCCAAATATACTTGTCCAGAACTATTTTGGCTGCTATTAATAATGACCAAAAGTTGGAACGGCGTCTTCCGTGCAGCTTCTGTTGTCATGGCTTCACCTTGCAAAGCCAAAATATTACCTTCGTGAACATGAACATTTATGTGATCTGGTGGTGCATCAAGCCTTACATTCCTGCCTGTCTCGGCAGTCACTGAGTTTGAGATGTTTAAGAGGTCAAACCAACTTCCTCTGGGAAAATAAGCATCGACAGTGGTTGCTCCTGGCTTTAGTACAGGCGAAACCATCACCCCTTTTCCAAGCAGAAATTGTGAACTTATATTGTAAGTAGTGACATCCTCTGGAAATGTAAAGAAAAGAGGTCGCCAAATGGGGATCCCTTTTACATGTGCTTCATACATTAATGTGTATAAGTAAGGGAGAAGGCGATAACGAAGACCAAGCACTTTTCTAGCTGATGCAGCAACTGAAGGCCAAATATACAGCTCTTGATGTGTGGTATCAATACTTGAATGATCCCTTGCAAAAGGGTAAAAGGCTCCTAACTGCGCTAGGACAAAATAATGAAGTTTAATAATACTTTTAAAAAGGATTTAAGATCAAACATTGGATGATCAAAGGTATAAGTTAATTTTTATAAGATGGAATGGTTTGACTTCAAAAACACAACTAAATACTAAGAAAATGAAGGAGAGCATAAAAGCATATATTCACTTCGTAAATTAATACTTCTTGACACATTCATAGGTAATGTGATTTAAAATGGTATCCAAACAAATGAAGGGGGGAAAGGAAAGAAAGAACGAGTAGAATAGCATCAATAGGGAGCTTCATTATCCAGAAATATGACAATTAAGTGTCGACAGACTCAATAGATACAACCGTTTGTTCAAAAATAACCACATTTTTCTTGCAAAATAAAAAAGAAAGAGCCCAGACAAAGAAAATAATTGTTTCCATATACCATAACAAAGAACATACACATGCAGATGAATGACGTAACATTCTTCATCTTTTTCAGTCACTTGAATAAAATATCATTCAAAGAATAACAAAATGATGAAAAATCAATGTCATTTAACTGAGAAATTCTACCTGGATCCAACGCCGACAAAGTTCTTCAGTTGTATTTCCTGAGAAGCCACATATATCTGCTCCGACCATTGGGATTCCATAGATTCCAAAATTTAAGATGGATGGTATTGAGTATGCCAAATCATCCCATGTAGCACCATTATCTCCCGTCCAGTGGGCTGTATACTTACCTGAGCTTACAAAAGTCGATCTACTAAGAATGAATGGCCTCCTACCAATTGCGTCAATCAAGGCCTTGTTTGTTACTTTGGACTCCATGAGTCCATAAAAGTTGTGTGCATCATACTCAGTAATGTTACCATAATGTAAACATGTTGCTGGAATTGTCTTATTATTTATGGGTCGTCTAAGTCCGGCATTGTTTATCTCATAAGGAGGGTTGTCAAGGTTAGAAAATGGAATGGGAGGTGAAGTGATGAAATTGGATATCTCATTCATGTCAAGCCAAAGGCCATCAAAAGGAAGAAGGTTATGAAATAATTTGATTTCCCCACCCCAAAATGCTTGACTGCGTGGATTTAAGAAATCAGGGTAGTAAACTGGTCCAGGCCAAACTTCACCCAAATAATTGATTCCACTACGCTTTATGTAGATATCATCCTTCAAACCTCTAATAAAGGTTTCATATGTCTCATTTGTGCTTATACCTGTTCCATATTTTACCTTAAGATTAATAATGTACAAATACTTCCACAACAAAGAAAAAAGAGTAATTTTTTTTGTTGAAAAAATGTGTAGTGCTAAAAGGAAAGTACCCGGATCCAAAATTAGAACATATCTCTGGCCATTCTGGTGAAGAGCATTGACAAACTTTCTCATCTTATCCAGTGGAAAATTGATGGGATCAAGTGTAAAATCCTTATACCTATCCATGTAATCAATATCTGTCCACATTACTTCAAGGGGTATGCCAGCTTTTGCATAGTTAGAGACAACATACTCAAGTTCACCTACATTCTTGTAGCCATAGCGACATTGATGAAAGCCTTCACCAAAGATGTCATTACCATGAGGATTAGCATAGAAAATAGACCATGATAAATAAACAGACAACCTTAATTCACATGTGAACTCTTAAACGTCAGACTAGTGTCTATATTTCAATTCACCTTTCAAAATCCTTTCTGGACATGAGAAAAAAATATATAGCCTTATCATCTTCTTTACCTATATTACTTAGATCCCCATATAGAAGAAAATAGAACAAATACTTAATTGGTTTATGTCCCAAGAGTTTTTATATTTTTTCCCTCTACCTTATGTGATATAATTTCAAACTACAGTAAGTCTTCATCGGTTTTAATCAACATATACGTTATATTTCCTGAAGGTAACCTAATAGTAATAAGTATAGCCACTGACCAGAAAACAAGACTAGGAGAAAAACCAAAATACAGAATATAATTATAAAATTCTTTTAAATGCTGCACCATATTTTTAATACAGAACAAGAACACAACTTTCGAAGAAATCTGTTTTCATACAGAATATGACCAAAAAATACATACAATCAAGAAAAAAAAAATTAAATCATCATAATTGTTCAATCACATACCAAAGGACCAATATGGCATTGGTGTAGGGCGGCCAATGAGTTTTGTATACTGCTCCATCACCAACTCCGGCGTGGGTCCGGCGAAAAAGTAAAGATCAAGAATCCCTCCGATGACTTTGTAAGTGATACGATCACCATCATAGATTATGTCCATTCCATTGCTATTGAGTAGCAAAACCCCATGAGTTGTCCCAGCCTTGACTCTTCCAACAGCAGAAGGAGAACGAACATCCATGTAAAATGGCTGAGACCCATAAAGGTTCTGATCGAGATTGGAGCTAGCAATGTCAGCATTCCACAATGTAAGGATCTGATTTGGTTGGATCTTGAAGGAACTTCTAGTGTGCTCTCCGAGACCGTATAAAGAGGCCCCATTACTGGGTAACAAGGAAGATAGTTGAAGGTACTGGTCTTTGAAGATGAGAAACGTCGATGAATTTTCTGGGTTTGGGGATGTATCGAAGATGATGTCGCTTGAGGATTTGCGAGTGATCGTGAATCCGAAAGGGGTGGTGTTGTGGAGGGTGAATGTTAAGTCTGAATTGGGATGAATCAAGGAGAGTTGTGGTTGAGAGCGATGTTGAGTTAATTGGGACGACAGATTTTGAACAGAGAGGGAGAAGTGAGAAGAAAAGGAACGACGAGAAATAACTTTTTGTGGGATTTCCCATCTTTGCTTTGTCGCGTCGGTGATTCTTACTCTGAAGCAATCTCTGCGCTCAAAACTACAGTGAAGATCATTGCATAGTGTTAAAAGGGAAACCCAGCTGCAAATGCCGTGTCCTGGGAACAGCTAAAAAATGACGCTGTGGATTACTATGATTCATTTTTTTCACCTAACAAAGCATATTATTCCTTTAAGGCTTAAGTTTCACCTAAAGTACTTTTTAAATAATAAATTCAGTATATTCAATTAATTTTTTATTTATTTATCATTTTAAAGTATTATTTTTGAGTAACATCTAAAGTTATTTTAAGGAGTTAAATGTACTAAAAATCAATTTAAAATCCTGATTATTACCAAAAAATAGTTTGAATGTATTAAAACATAATTTTAAATATTGGATATTACTCAATAATACTTTAGAGGCTGAATACAATTTAACTATTTTTTAATTTTTTTAAAAAATATTACTTAATTTTAAAAATTACTGGAAACATTTTTGTGATGTATGTTTGAGTTTAACCTTTTCTCACAGGCGACAAAGACATTAAATACATTTAAAATTGTTAAAACGCAAATTTTTTTTTTAAAAAAAATAAATGCCACCACTTAGTCACGGGCAACGGACAATTTTTGCTAAAGATTAATCACAACACCTTTTTATTCCTGTAAAGATATAGGACTATAATTGAGCCACTAAATAATTTTAAATAAAATTGTGCAAAATAATATATAAAATAACTATTACATTTTGACATATACGAACTAATTAAAATAGTATAATGAATAACAATTGACTAACAAATGATCCTACTTACTATTATTTTAAATGGAAAAAGATTGTGGACATATAAAAGAATTGTCCATGTATAAGTTTTAGAAGTAAAAGAATTGTCACCAAACAAATACCATCATGTTGTTAAAGAAAACTGAATAAATAAAATAACACAGTTAAATAATTACATAACATTTTTAATACCACGTAACAAATTTCTAATTAAAAGTCATTTCTGACTATATTGCATTTGTTTACATTTAATAAGTCATTGAGGACTTATTCATATTTATGCAAAAATCATTAAAAAGGGGGGAAAAGGGTATTTGGTAGTTGAGTTCAAGTGTTTCACTGTGTTACGTTACCTGGCTGTGATGGAGAGACGAGGAATATCAGGTCCATAAACGGAAGAAGGCTTTATAAGATCAAGAAACGCACTCAGAGATCTTCGCGAGAGATCAGTGCTTGCACTTTCAATCCTGTAACCATAACCCACAGCTTCTTCTTCTGCTTCAACTTTGCCATTAAACCTTGTTGATGAAGAAGAAGAATCAGGTTTTGCAGAGCCGAAGAAGAAGACGAGACAGAAAAAGAAGATGATGACGATGAAGCGGAGGCAAGTCAAAGTGAGGAGTTTTGTATTGCTCGCAGAATCCATGGCATCTGATATTGATATGAATGATAATGTCTTTTGTACGAGTGATGATGAGTGAATGGAGATGAGGATAGAAAGTGATGACCTTATATCGTCAATATCTTTGAAAGATATATATATATATATATATATATATATATATATATATATATATATATACGCACGCGCGCACAAAAATGTTGGAAGCAACGCAGAAACTTTCTTTTCTTTTCTTTTATTTGTTTTTTTAGGTTAACTGACAGATGACCTACCAAATAAGGATTTTTTTTTTTTGAGTTTAGATGGTATTCTTGAATTAATAGATAGATACTAATTCTATCAAAGTGTAAAAATAATATTAATGAGTTTTGGCTCTCCTAACCAAGTATTTTTTATACACACAACCTAATTCAAACAAAAAATATCATATTTAAAAGATTTAGTCATCTACTAGCTATATAGGACTTTGTTAGTAACAAATGAGCTGTTTAAATGAACAAACACATCTTCTTGGTTTTTATAATAGTATTAAAACTCAATTTAAATTAGTGAAACGGGTGAATCAATCAACTAGCTCTTTAGCTTATCCATGTTAGAATCATTATAGAATCAATACTTAATGAGATTTTAATGATATTAAAAGTAATTCAAAATATTTTGATAAAAGATTATTTAAATCAATAGAATTGTTTGGCAAAACGTAAAAAGTTAATCAATTAATTTAGATCAAGTTAATCGATTAGTCAACCGGTTAGTGATAATTGATCGATTAATGAGTATTATTTAATCGATTGAAGGATGATTAATGTCAAGATATTACTATGTTATAAAAAAAAGTCAGTTAATTAATTAATGAGTGTCCATTAATTGATTAATTATTTGATTAAACTCATAGAGTAGCTCTCTAGAATTGAAGAGATAAGTCAATTAATCGATTGATTAATCGATTAATTATAATTAATCGATTGTCTATTCGATTAATCTATTCAAAACTTATAGAAAAATGGGCTGGTCCATCTTAGTGTATTAGGTACATACCCATATATGTGTATAGTTGAAGTATAAATACCCAAAAGAGTTGGGTCATCAATATGAATATTCTAGGATATTTAAATTGATGAAGGAAACGGTTATGAGGTAACCATGAAACATCATACTTTTAACCTCTCAGAGTATGTATTCAGAAGCGTATTTGATTAGCGGAAGTATTACTTTGGCCTAAAAATTAAAATTTTAAAACTTACTTCTCTGGTACTTTTCATTTGATAAATTTCAGATTGACATTCTAACTTTAAAAATTCATAACTAATTCTAGTAAAATCGTATGGAGGTGAACAAAATTTTTAATTGAGTCTCTTTCATATCTCTTTAAGGAAAAAAATATAAATCTTGATATTTACTTTGCCAATCAATATAGTAAAAGGTTTATTTTTTACAGTTTATATGGCAAATTTTAGAACTTTCAGATTCTATCTTTGTAACTTTAGAAATTTATTTCTCTTGATATACGTATCCAAATGAGACGTGTTACCTATGAATTTAAAACTCTAGATGTGTACTAATTGCACATAAAATTTTGTACATTAATTTTTTCATTTGCTAGGATAAATTGAAGCTACAACAAAATTTCTTTAGGACCTACGTTTTTATCATTTCAGTTTCATTTCTTTAATTCACAATAATTGTTCTAGCATGAATAAACCATCTTTTTAGCCTCTCATATTTATATACATCATAGGGTTATTCCATAATTATTTTATATATTTTTCTTTATATAAAATGGCATATTACATAACATTATATAAAAAGGATAACATACATGACATGCCATTACTTGTCTATTTCTTCTCTTCCATTCCTTAGCTCATGTATCAAGCATAATTCTTCCATCATAAATAACTATTATGGTTGTTATGGGAGGTTGAGATTCTAGAAAATTTTAGTAGCAAATATTACTACTTAAATATACAAGATGGATGGTAATGCTTGATATGTAAATTCATTAAACTTTTTTAATTAGTGATATGTCATCATGCTATATGCTTTGTATAAAAATGCATGACTATGTAAACATGTCATTCATAACATATTCAACATAATTTAGCATGTCACAATATCATTAAATCATTATATACATGTCAACACATAAGCATATCACATCAAGTACATAAAGAGATAAGTCCACTACCTTGAACTTAACCTTTCTTCTTTGTTCTTAAACTTACTCCCTAACTTTCCAACCATGAAGCCCTTTGGTCAACCACTTCCCAACATCTTCTTGGATATATCAAGTTCCTAAACACATTCATATTATCACATAATTCATTAGGACCATAATCATATACCAAATAGAAGACTAGCTCTACATATCTTAACTAATTTCTCTTAATTTCGATTAATTATTTTGCCCTTCAAATTAATTAGTTCCTTGACCATTTCCCACATAATTTTGCCTAAGGAATCCAAATATGAATTTATAATTGATAAATTCCAACTCCTACCTTAAGACCTGGACAGAACAGAAACGTGACATAACAAGGTTTTCTCCAAAAATTCCTATTTTGATTCCAATACTTCAAATACTTGCTTCTTTACTTTACCCCACACAATTTTTCATTTTAAATCCATTGGAAGTATCAAAATCATGAAATTATCATAAATGAACAGTGACTCATACAGTGGCAGCAATGAACTCAAAACCCTAATTCCATGCATATTTGAATTTTCAAGCCAATACTACTTGGTTCAAGCTTAGTTAAGTTTGTCTAAACATCCATGACTTAAAATTCATATTTTCCTATAATTCCAGATCATTTCCAGAAGCTAAGATAGAGAGAAAAA
Organism: Leucaena leucocephala; assembly: GCA_037074615.1. NCBI lineage: Eukaryota > Viridiplantae > Streptophyta > Magnoliopsida > Fabales > Fabaceae > Leucaena > Leucaena leucocephala. The sequence goes on from CM073527.1 coordinate 8,319,888, forward strand.
TAGTGTTTCAACAATCCAAATCCAAGAGAAATCTTCCTACAACATAATACAAAGGTAAGAGGAAGAAATTATCTTGGATCCTTTCTTGTTTAGCTACTTGATTTTTCTCTTCTTCTTGCTTGAAACACATTTTGGCAGACCTCCCCATGGTCTTCCAAGCCTTACTTATTGCTGAAATGGGTGAAGTATTTATAGAAAAGTTTGGGTGAAAATGGATGACTAAGATTACTTTAGTTACTATTTGATCAAATAGTCTATATTGAATCTTCCACCGAGCATGCTCTATAAGGCACTTTATGAAATTATCTATGACATCATTTAGGGCCTTGCTTGGTAAAATTTATGGCTAAAATCTAATTGAAAAAATTTCAGTCCAATCCAGTACTAGGTCGGTCAAATTTCACAGAAACCAGACTATTTAATAATTCTAATTTTTCTGAGATTCTGTAATATGCTTTCTAACCTTAAATCTAGTATCTAAATTTTTTCTACCATTGACATTGTTGGACTAGGTATTTATCTGCCTACAATCATTTAGAAAATGACTGAAATGCCCTTAGTTCACTATTTGTCACTATATTAACACTAAAGGCATAATTGTCATATTACACATCTTTATACATTATCAGGGCATATACTAGCTCTAATTAACCATTCCCATGTCTCCCTTGGCATTTTGACCTTGTTCAAATGACCAAAATATCCTCAATTCATCTCTTATTCAGTATTACAATATAAGGGCATTTTCATAATTTTACATTTTTTAGTGTCTTTATTAGCACTAGCCTATATACCTATATGAAAATATCATTGGGTCTATAAGACACCATTTTGGGACTTCTACATGGTCTCTACCTTCATGGGCTCAACTCCTAAAAAATTACCCCAAAAAATAGTTATTGGATGTTTTATTTTATTGTATCCCATAATAAATTTTACATAAACCTTTTTTGAGTTCTATCAATTTTATAAATTCTTATATTAATTATAAGAATTTACTGTAAAATTGCATTTGATTCTAAGGTCCAGAAGATATTGTACTAATTTTTCCAAACTTAAGAAATTTACATCAATTATGGGGACCTCAAATCAAAATTACATGTTACGTTAAACTGATCAGAATAATTTTCTCTATTTACTAGTAAAATTTGGGACTAAAATGCTTCTAGGCAGTTATGGGCCTTTTCCAGCTCAACTTTCCATAATTACCATTTTGCCCCTGAACTTTGAAAATTGCACTTTAGTCCCTCAACTTTTCATAACTACACTTAATGACCTATAACTTTTGTCTACTTCCATTTTACACTATGGAACTTTTAAACTTTTTAGTTTAGTCCCTCTCTTTCTTCAACACTTATCTAACATTTATCATTTCTTCTGATCATTGTCATAATCCCTTCCAAAACTCTTTCCTATATCTGTCCCTTACAGGTTCCACTATCTGTTCCATACAGGAAGGGACTGGGGGAGGAATATCTTTTTACACAATACAAAAGCATTTTCGGGAGGTGCTCACTGGGGAAATCTGCTCTCTTTTCTTGGGTAGTAACTACAACTCTCTCTTCTCCTTTTTTGTGTGCCTTTATTGTGTATCAGAGACCCGAGTCCAATAATGGTGTGGGATTATCATGTGGGTACCTAAAGTAAGTGAACCGATGACAGATACACACGAAAACATATAATGGGCCAGAGCTAGGTTCATTTTTTTGTGATTATTTCCACTACATGAATCTATCTCTATTAGTTTTCACCATTAGATATTATAGAGATAATAGAATAATAAAAAACTAAACGTATGGTAGTTACATAAATTTTTGTATTTCTATAAATAGCCGTTTTATCCTATAAATTAGCACCATTGAGAAGAGCTCGCGAAAAGTTTAAAAATAAAGGGAAGAAGGGTGGTCCTCAATTTTAAAAGGGAAATAAATAATTTAGGAAGTAAGGTCAGAAAGGCAGAAAGCAAAAATTGGACCTAAAGAAGGTCAAAAGCTTTGCCTGCCAAAAAATGAGTTATTTTTCATGTAATTATTCTAAACAGGATGAAAGTGGAAAGGTATTAATGAATTATATGAATTTGCATGCCTCATATATTTCTAGTATTGTTTTCCTAATAGAAATAATTTCTTCTGGTTAGGTTATTAATTAAAGCTCCATAGCCATGTAACCAATGATTAATAATCCTTCATGGAGTACTGTCAAAGTAAGTGGCTTTATGTAAGGAACAATGCGAGAATTAAGGTTAAAGGTATTGAAACTTGAAAATTCATGTTGTGTGGTGGAAAGACCGTAATACTACATGACATGCTTCATGCTCCTACATCCAGTAGAACTTGGTCTTTTTGTTATTTTTTCAGAGTTTGGGTTTGAAGTGAACTTTCAAGATAAAGTTACAGACATTTTTAGCAACTTTGTCTCTTATGGTTTAGCTTTCTTATTCAAAAAGTTCTATTATGGATATTGTTGGTGGCTCTAGTATTAATGAATGCTTTGCTATTTCTTCTAATATTATTGATATGAATGCTTGGCACTATAGACTAGGACATATTATCAAAATAGCATGATTAAAATGGAGAAAGAAGGATTGCTGGGTTCCATTGCAAGAATGAAAATATCCTTATGTGAAAACTATCTAGTGGGAAAGGCAACAAGAAAGCCTTTCAATAAGGGAACAAGACCTGAGATTTCATTTTATGAGGGTAAGGCATAAAGCTTGGTATTTCGTTACCTTTATTGATAACTTTTCATGATATGGTCATGTCTATTTGATCTCATAAAGTCTGAGGCCCTTGATTGTTTAATAAGAAACATTAATGAGATAGAGAATCAAATGAACAATAAAATTACAGCATTACACACTGATTGAATTCATGATATTTGTCTAGCTCAATCAAACCTACTAATTTCATATTGGGGTGACAGTTTGTTGATAGAAACATTCATGCTTAATCTTGTGCCTTCAAAATCAATCGCTTTCATGCCATAAGAGTCATGGACAATGTCATATCCCCAATTTTTTGACCTGATGTACCTGTACAGTTTATCTGCAATGGATATAAGATTCTTGGAATAAACTGTATCAGATTGTGAAAGGAAAGGGAAGGATTAATAACTAAGGAAAGAATAGGGAACAAAATCAAAATTTAAAAGTTTGAAGGTGAAAAGTGAAAGTAGAAGAAAAAGGAGGGACCTAAATGCAATTAATGAAAAGTTCAGGGACTAAAGTGCAATTATTCAAAAGTTAAGGGACCTAAATGTAAATATGGAAAAGTTGTGCCAAAACAGGCCAAAAATGCCCGAAATTAGATCAGACCCAAATTTTACCAGTAGATAGACAAAAATATTCCAGTCAGTTTAACACAACACAGAATTTTGATTTGAGGTCCCGATTAATTGATATAAATTCCTGAAGTCAGAAGGAATTATTGCAGTATTTTTGAGATCTCATAATTAGATGAGACTTTATAGAAAATTCATATATTTAATATATGAATTTATAAAATTGACAGAATCAGAAAAGGAATCCTGTAGAAGCCATACGGGATTTTATAGTGAAATAAAATACCCGATAAATATGATCAGGAGAGTTGTACAGTGAATTGGGCCATAAAGGCAATATAGGCAATAAGCCCATAATAAGGCCCAAATGACATCATCATGAGCCCATTAAGGTGACTGGACAGTTATATGGGCCACAGGCCAGAGTAGTCCAGGAAAAGTGCAAAATTACGAAAATGCCCCTGGATGCCTATACTGTACCAGTGATGGATGGAGGTCATTTTGGTCATTATGGATAGGCCAAAAACGTGGGACATATTATAAATATGATTATGTAGAGTCAATATATGCCCTGAGGCAGTGTAAAGAGGTGTGAAATGACGATTTTGCCCTTAGGGTTAGTACAGCGCAGGAAAGGACACTAAGAGTATTTTGATTATTTTTCAAGGAATGGATGGCAGATAAATATTCAATATATCATTTTCAATGATATGAGAAGCCTATATATTGATTTCCAGGACATAATACATATCCTGGTATATTATAAAAAAAATTCAGAACAGAAAACAATCTGGTTGTTGTGAAACTGCTCCGATCGGTACCGGATTGGACTGGAATTTTTCCAAAATGTTCTTGACATGGGCAGCACGCCACCTAACCCTATTAGGTGTCCCATGAGCTGTCCCACATGATGTAATAATTATTCTTTTTAGAAAAAGTAAAATCCAAGATTAAATGTGAGCCTTTAGATCAAATAGTAACCAAATCAATCTTGGCCATCCATTTTAACCCAAATTTCTCTATAAATACTCCCCTATTCAGAACACTTCGGTATGCATGGTGAACCATAGAGAAACTCTTGCAAAATTTCCATTCAACCAAGAAAGAAGCAACCAAAGTGAAGTAACAAGCAAGGTAATCATCTCCCTTGATCTTGAGCTTTGTTCTAGCAAGTTAGCTCATGGTTTTAAGGGTTTTCATGCTAGATTTCCCTTATGGTTGCTGCTGGAAGTGCTGCTCATATGTGGTTAAAATATGAGTTTTATGTTATGGATAGTTTAGACAAGTTTAAACAAGCTAGAATCAAGTGGTATAAGCTTGTGAATTCAAGTATGTTTGGATTTAGGGTTTTGTGTTCTTGCTGGTACTGTACGTGGTACTGTTCATATGATGGAATTTCATGATTTTGATGCTTCCAATGAGTTTAAAATGGAAAGTTGTGTGGGGATAAAGTAGGAGAACAAGTATTGGAAGCATTGGAATCAAAATGAGAATTTTTAGAAATCAAGAGCATGCATTTCGGTTTGGAACTGTAGCAATTGATATGTTTTGATTTTGGAAATTCTGATTTCATATTTGGATTCTACATGAAAAATTATGTGGAAATGAACCATGAGAATTTATTTTGAAAAGATGGAAGTAGGAAACATAAAATAGAGAAAGAAAGGGAGCTAGTGAAAACCTAGTCTTAGATTTGGTTTCAAGTTGAATTGTAACTTGATATTATTTTGTAATGGCTAGGTTTTGACATTTGTGAAGGAAGGAAATCATCCCAAGAAGGTCTTGACCAAGATAGCTAAGAGGTAGCAAGGATACCTAACTATAACTCATGTTTGTTTAATTATTTTGCTTGCTTGTTGATTATGGTGTTTGGTTGAGCTTGAGCTTATGTCATCATGTTATGATGAAGTATGAATGATTGCAACTCCTTGCAAGTTATGTCATGACAATATTCATGTTAGAGTTTGCTTATGTACCATTATGAAGTAGCTCCCATCTCATGATAACATGTTAAGCATACAATTATCCATGCATGATATTATAGTTTGTGTAACTTGCTATTGGGATTTCCATGAAATCTCATTCCTTCCACATGCATAACTATGTTTTAGGTGCTGGATCTTTTCAAGGGAGGAGAGTAAATTTTGATGAATAAGTTTGTATAATAAGCTACATGACTTACATGACACTATGGGATGATATGCTAGTATGCATGGTGTATGTTTCTCTAGTCCTGTTTTGAGGCCGTGGTGATTTGACAATGTTTTTGGCATCTAAATCAACGAGTTTTAATCTAAAACTTGGCCTACTTAAATTTAAGACACAGAGATTTAAATGAACACCAAGAACGCCTCATTTGGATAAGTATCTGAATTGTTATGATTTTCCAAAGTTGGAAGTAAGATCTGGAATTGAGTAAAACGAGTGCTGAGAGGTAGTGACGGTTACACAAAGATTTCATATACCAAATGAACGCGTTTTTCTACGAAATTTTATGAGCTTAAAGATAACGTCTAAAGATTCAAATCCATAGGTAACACAGTTCATTTGGATAAGTAACCAAAGAGAAATGAATTTTTGAAGTTAAGCAAAGAAACTGGAACTTCCAGATTTTACTAAATGAACAGTGATTTTAACGATTAAACTAATTTCATTGGGTCAAGAAAACCTCAGTTTCATATTTTTCCCTCAAATATATGTGAAAGAGCTTTCATTAGAAATTGGAACCATGTTATTTTGATTTTTCTACAATTAATTATGAATTTTCAAAGTAGGGTACATGTTCTGGAATTACCAAATGAACAGTAAAAGTGAACAGTACCCGAGAGCAACTCTTTTGGAAATGGATGTTTTCAAAGTAAATGATCAGGTAATTGGTTCCAATCACTTCTAATCAAGTATAATTGAGGTTAAAAGTAAGGATATGACAGACAAAATGTCATATCCTAATTTTTAGACATAGAAGCCCACTATGTAGCTTGAAAGAGGTATGCTACTAGGCCCTATTGAGCAGAAGTCCCAGAAGTATACATATGATGTTTAGGTACTAAACTGCAAGTAAGTGAAAAATTAGGGACTAAATTATAAATAGTGAAAGTCCCTGGGGGCATAATGATCATTTTGAAGAAAGAGAGGGACTAAACTAGAAAGTCTAAAAGTCCCAAGGCCAAAAATGAAAGTAGATACAAGTTATGGCCATTCATTAAGTGTAATTATGAAAAGTTGAGGGACTAAAGTATAATTTCCAAAAGTTTCCAAGGGAAAAAATTAATTATAAAAAGATGAGCTAGAAAAGGCTTAGAACTGCCCAGAAGCATTTCAGTCTCAAAATTTTATCAGTAGATAGAGAAAGTTATGCTAGTTAATCTAGCATGATACATAAATTTTATTGGAGTTCCATATAGCTGATATTTAACTGATAGTCTGAAAGTTATCTAAAATTTTTATTAAATCTCTTGGACCTCAGATATAAGTAAAAAGGTTATAGGAATATGTGTCCTATAAAGCCAGAGGTTGGGAAACTGACGGAACCCCGAAAGGAGTTCTGTAGGAAAAGTTATTCATGTTTTAGTGAATTTTGGCAGGAGTTTGTGAACCTCGAGATGTCATTATGAAACTTAAGCAGTAAGAAAGTTATGATTGAATGAGTTTAGATGATGTCACAGAGGGGCCCATGATGATGCCAAGTGAGGCCCAAGCCCATGATATTAGTTCATCAGATAAAAGGGGCCAGTGTCCATAAATATCCAAAAAAAGGTGTAAAATGACGAGAATACCCCTATGTTATAAAATAATTAAAGAATGAGTGAAGGGTATTTTGGTTAGACAGTCAAGGACGGTTATATGGATAGTTTACCAGTCAGAAAATACTCTAGAAAGGTGTGAAAAGACAATAATACCCCTAGAATTATTAAAAAGAAACTAAGGGCATTTTGGTAATTTGCTAAGGGATGTTTCTTGGGAACCAAACAACCAAAGTATTTGAGGTTGATTAGAGACCCAAGATGGCATTTCAAGATGTCCAAAAATATGGCCCAAGAGTTATGTGGGTCCAAGTGGTATTAAAAAAATATTTTAGTAATTTTCAATAAAGTATGATCATTAAGGTGCCATGTGGAATGAGTCTAGGGAAAGAAGAAAAAGCTAAGGACACGTGGCACGATCTCAGCCGTTCATTTCAGGATAAGACTGGAATTTTCTGGAAGCGTTGAGTCAGCTGGTGAGGTGTCCCAAAGGCCCCACCATTGTGCTACCTAAGCATGTGAAGTGTCCCTTAATTATGTCACTTTGATGAGTCATTGAGGATGATGATGTTATCATGGTGATGGAAGCAATGCTTGGTAAGAAAGCTAAGCGATCTAAGCCGTTCATTGTGATTCAATCTGAGTCGTCCATTCCACCTCCATTCAACTATAAATACGCCCCACCCCCTTCCATTCCATTCCATTCCATGGCCAAGCAAGAGAAAGAAGAGAAAGAGAGAGAAAAAGAGAGAGAGAGAAAGAAAGGAAGGAAAAAGGAGGAGTTTTGGCGGAACTAGGAGCAATCCAAGGAGTTTAGGGACTTAGCAAGTTTAGGAATAAGGTAAGTAATTTATTCTAGTCTATGCTTTAATAAGTTAGAGGATTGTTCTTATGAATTTAATAGTTAGAATAGATAATATCTCTCTTGATAAGGTTAGCCGTGGATAGAAAGAAAGTTAGGGGATTGCCATATTAAGTGTATTACTTCAAGTTAAGCTTGAGTTAAGTAGAGCTATACTAGATAGGATAATAATGAAGATATTATTATGCTATGTATAGGCTCTGACCTATGAAAAGAAGAAACTTTAGAGCAAAGGCTAAGAGCTAGAGAAAAGGCTACACGAAACTTACCTACTTGTACACTTATGTTGCTTGGATGCTTTATATGATGTTTATTTACTTTGATGATATAAAGCATATATGATTAAGTAATGCTCTGTTTTTTTTTATACTATGACCATATGTTATAAGCAAGGGACATGAAAGCATATAAGTTATCATTATACAAGCATGATCATTAAATGCACACATAGTAACATCAAGCATATAGCTATATACATTGTATGATTTCCGTTTACTATTGAGATTTCTCTAGAAATGTCACACCTTCCATATCAATCCAATCATAGCAGGTCTTCTCAAGATGGAGGAGATGAAGATGCATAAAGAGAAGTTAAGAATTATTTAGCATGATTGATATGTGATTGATGTATGTATATAATAAGCATACGTATGTAAAGTTGGTTGCTGGAATTTGCTACTATGAACAGTAACTTATGGTGAGTCAGTGGCAATTGAGCTATACTTAGAAATAGTAAACAATTGAATAAATGTATGATATTTTACCAATAAACAGTAGACGTATCAATCTTCGATTTGATATATAGAATGTCTTATTTGGATGTCTACACATGGAGATATGATTTTTCAAAGTTGGGACCAAAATACTGGAATCAGGGAAGAACGTTGGATGAACAATACAATTAGAGCATTGACTGATGTTGACTTGGTCAAGGCATGGTCAACAAGTTATTTTTCCCTAAAATATCATTAAGTTATCTTTGTGTAGCAATTTGAACCACTTCATTTAGATTTTTCTAGATTAAATTATGATTTTTTGAAGTTAGGTCATTTCTCTGGAATTTACATAGTGAACAATACTCGATAGAGTAAAATTCCAGATTGTGTAATTTGACTTTAATAACCTTAAAAGTGGTTCCAAATGCTACTGTTTGGTCCCTAAAATATAAGAAAAATTGGGATGTTACACAGAACACAAGCTAGATCTAACCATTCTTAGACCATGGGGGTTAGCCACATATATCCATAATGATTCCCTTAAGTATGGCAAGTAGGGTCATAGAGGAAAGAAGTGTATTTTTATAAGGTACTCTAAATAGTCCAAAGGATATTTTTTCATAGGTGAAAATGAAGATGGACTAGTGACTGAAATAGAATTAAGAGATGCCACATTCATTGAGACAGAATTTCTTAGTAAAGGAGATGTTAATTGCACTGTATTACTCAAGAACAGAACAATGATGAACAAATTAAGAGACCAGAATACTCTAGGTATGTCAATCTGATTGACTAAAAATGAAGATGGAATATTGACTGAAATAAAATCAAGAGATACCATATTCATTGAGATAGAATTTTCCAGTAAGGGAGATGTTAATTGCGCTGTATTACTCATGAATAGAATAGTGACGGACAAATTGAGAGACCAGAATCCTCTAGGTATGTCAATTGAGTGGGAGCTAAGAAAGGTCAATATAAGACTGAGACAAATAAAAAAGGTAAGCAAGTAGCTTTAGTCATAAGGAGTAACATGGAAAGTATTCTAAAGAGATACTTCCAAAGAAGGAGAAGTACTCTTAGTTACTCTTGAAAGGGATGATTAACCCCTCTTTGTTCATTAAGCCTTAGTAGGTCCTACTAAGGAGGAATGGAAGAAAGTAATGAACAAATAGACTCAATGAAAAAGAACTAAACCTAAGAGTTAGTTAAGAGAAAAATGGATGGATCAATTGACAAATGGGTTCTCATAATTAAGAGAAAGATAGATAGACCGATTAACAAATATAAAGCTCGATTGGTTGTAAAGGGATATATACAATAGGAAGGTATAGATTATGAGGGTAATTTTTCACTTGTTGTATGCTTCAACTCGATAAGACTTATTCTAGCAATAATAAACATTTTAGACCTAGAATTGTATCAGATGGATCTAAAAAATTGTATTTTTTAATGACGATTTAGATGAAGAAATCTATATGCAACAACCATTAGATTTATTGAGAAAAGAATAGACAAGGTCTGTAAACTCAAAAGGTCCATTTATGGACTAGAGCAATAATCTAGACAGGGTTTTTCAGATTTCATAAAGCAATAACCTCATATAACTAACTTCGAGATGATAGAGGAATACCACTGTGTCTACATTAAGTAGTTTGAGGATAATTTTGTTATATTATCTTTATATGTAGATGATATACTAATGGCTAGAAATAGTCTAGATTTAGTACTAGCTATTAAAGAATAGCTCTTATTGAACTCTAAAATGAAGGACATAGAGGAAGTAGAATACATTATTGGAGTTAAGATCTAAAAAGATCGCTCAAGAAGGATCCTCTCTCTTTCACAAGAGAGTTATATTAAGAAAATACTTGATCGATTCAATATGAGTGATTGTAATCCTATAGATATTCCTTTGGCCACTAGAGTGGCCTTGAGTTCTAACATGTGTACCAAAACTGAATTAGACAAAAACAGATGGAAATAGTTCCATATGCTAGAGTCGTTAGTAGCCTGATGTACACAATGATGTGTACAAGACTAGATATCTGTTATACAGTAGGGTTGGTAAGCATGTTCCAGTTTAATCCTAGTAAGAAACACTGGAAAATAGTGAGAAGAATATTCATATACTTTTAGGGTACAACTTATGCACTGTGTTATGAGAGAAGCAATCTACGGCAAGTGGGCTACTAGATCAACTTTGGGTTATACCTTGCTAAATAATGACACCATATGTTAGAGTGGCAAGAAGCAAATGTGCACTGCCTTACACTCTTTGAAAGCTGAGTTTGTGGCATGCACTGTAGCAGTGCAAGAGGCTTTATGGCTAAAAAGATTCATAGAACACCTTTGATTTGGAAATGAGAGTACCAATATGTGATAATGCACTGTGGCAATACTGTGGCCATAACCTACACTAAAGACCCCAAGTATTATAGTAAGACCGAGCATCTTAACATCAAGTACAATTTTGTGAGGGATTATATAATATAAAAAATTGTTATCGTGCTATACATTTCCATCAAATGTATGGTAGAAGATCCCCTAATAAAGCCAATAGGCAAAGAAATCTTTGAGAGATATGTCAAAGTTCTTGTTATGCATGAAATGTGAAATGTAAACTTATGTAATGCTTTTATGATTAATGGAATTATGTTTTTTTATCATTATTTGATGTGTCTATGTGAAAGTATATAATGTCCAATATATCATACAGGCAAGAGAGGTTGGCTCTCTCACATGAACAACCACCTTTGATGCTAGGTGGAGTGTGTAAAGATGAGACATTTATGTTCACCAGTAAAGTGGTAAAGAGTGCTAATAAGGTAGAGAAGGAACACAAACTATATGTTGCGTTGGCTAAAGTGTGGAAAGTCAAGACGAGATCGAACCATGAAAACTAACTTACATGATGCCTATAGCCAGATAACAAATCCTTAAACGTCAACGTCATAGAGATGAAGTTGAAGAATTTGGGTTTAGATGTTGAGAGTGTCTAGACTTAAATCTATACTATGTTTATAATAGATCCAAAATGACATAGTCTATTAAAGTAGAAGAGTAACATCGTAGCATGTTATTCATATTGCATGCGCTAGAAGAATCGCACAAGGGAAGTAAGTGAAAGATCCCTATTTCATTGTTGTGTGAGCCCTAGGAATGAATAGTCCTTCTATTGGTGCCCTTTGACTCTGACAATATCATGGAGTTATGGTTCAACGACTACTATTTTAGTATACATCTTGCGTTCATGATAGATACGATATAAGGAATTACGCTAGGAAAGCGATTGATCCATATCGAAGTGATATATGGGTGAAAGGAAGATTACCTACAATATACATATGTATGATAGTATTGTGACATGCCCATTATGATATTTCATTTTCATAAGTGTGGACACTAAGCTTACAAGAACGACAATCTAAATCAAGTTTGATTCAAGAGGGATTAGTTTGTCATAGAAAAGTGTATATCGATAAATCTAAGACATCTGAGGCAATTGTTAAACTCAAGCTATGTCACATCCTGATTTTCCGTATCTATATAGAATAGATAGTGGAACCTGTAAGGAACACATAGAGGAAAGAGTTTTGGAAGGCATTGTGACTATAATAAGAAGAATTGATAGATGTTAGATGAGTTTGGAAGAAAGAGAGGGACTCAACTGAAAAGTCTAAAAGCTCCATGGTGCAAAATAGAAGTATACATAAGTTGTGGGCTATTAAGTGTAATTATGAACAGTTGAGGGATTAAAGTGTAATTTTTAAAAGTTCAAGGGCAAAATAGAAAATATAGAAAGTTAAGCCAGAAAAGGCCCAAAATTGCCCAAAAGCATTATAGTCCCAAATTTTACCAAGAAGTAGAGAAAATTATTCTAATAAGTTTAACGTAACACATAATTTTGATTTGAGGTCCCGATAAATTGATATGAATTTTTGAAGTTTAGAAAAATTAGTACAATATCTTTTAGATCTTAGAATCAGATGGAATTTTATAGTAAACTCTTATAATTAATATGAGAATTAATGAAATTGATAGAATTCAAAAAGGAATTATGTAAAATTTATAGTAGAATCAAACGATAAATATTTTTTGAAAGAATTTCTTGGGAGTTGAGCCCATAAAGGTAGGGGACCATGTAGAATGCCCAAAATGGTGCCTTAAAGGTCCAATGATATGTTCAGATACGTATGTGACCCCGTGCTAGTAAAGACCCTGAAAGATGTAAAATTATGAAAATGCCTTTGTTATGTGAAATTCTAAAAATGCCCCTATGTTGTCATATTGAGAAAGAGATTAATGGAGGGCATTTTGGTCATTTGGACAAGGTCAAAATGCTAAGGGAGATATAGGAATAATTATCAGAATTAGTATATGCCATGATAAGGTGAAAAGAGGTGTGAAATGATAATTATGCCATTAAGGTTAATATAGTGATAGATGGTGAACTAAGGGCATTTCAGTCATTTTCTAAGGGATGGTAAGTAGATAAATACCCATTCCAATAATTTTAATGGTAGGAAAAAATTTAGACACTAGATTTAAGGTAAAAAATATATTATGAAATCTCAGAAAAATTAGAGTTATTAAACATGTGAAATTTGATCGGGCCGATACTGGATTGGACTAAATTTTTTTAATCATATCATAGCCTTAAATTTTCCAAAAAAGGCCTTAAATGATGTCATGGATGATGACATAAAGTGGCTTATAGGGAAGCTTGGTGGAAGATTGAATATGGACCATTAGATCAAACAGTAACTAAAGTAATCTTAGCCATCCATTTTCACCTAAACTTTTCTATAAATACCCCACCCATTTCAGCATTACGTGAGGCTTGGAAGACCATGGGGAGGTGCTGCCAAAAAAGATCTGAATCAAGAAGAAGAGGAAAATCAAGTCAAACAAGTAGGATCCAAGGTAACTTCTTCGTCCTACCTTTGTATTATGTTGTGGGAAGATTTCTCTTGAATTTGGATGGTTGAAACACCATTTTTTTCTCCATCTTAATTGCTAGAAATGATCTGGAATTAGACAGGAAATGTGAATTTTAATTCATAATGTTTAAACAAGCTTATATAAGCTTGAATCAAGTAGTATTTGCTTGGAAAATCAAGTATACATGGAATTATGTTTTATGCTCTTGGTATTCATATGTGAGAATTTCATGATTTTGATGCTTCTAATTGATTTAAAATGAAAAAGTGTGTGGGTTAAAGTAGAGAAAAAAGTATTGGAAGTATTGGAACTAAAATGAGAAGTTTTTGAAAATAAGGAGGGTATGTTCGGTTCTATAAAGCAGCTAAGGGAGGAGTGGGAATTTTGAAATTCTAACCTCATTTGGATTCCTTGGACAAAATTTTGTAGGGTTGATATAAGGAAATAATTATTACAAAGTTAAATCACTAACTCCAAGAATTAAGTTAAGAGTTAGGGGTTTTAAGGAACTTATATACCATGTTTAAGTAATGGCTCTAATAAGTTGTATACACAATGTAATTGTGTTTAGAGCTATGATATGTTAAAGAAAATGAGTTAAAGGGGATGAGCAAGCAACCACTGTTTGGTTGGAGGCAAAGGGAGCAAAGAGAAAAGGATAAAGTTTTAAGGTAGTGCACTTACCTCTTTATGTGCTTGATGTGATATGCTTATGTGTTGACATGTATATAATGATTGAATGATGTTGTGACATGATAAATGATGATGAATATGTTATGAATAACATGTTTCCCAAGACCATGTATTTTTATACAATGTATTTAGCATGATGATATGCCATTAATTAAACAAAGTTTAATGAAATTACATATCATGCATTCGCATCCATCTTGGTTTGTTTACTACTGAGATTCCCAAGAATCTCACCCTCCCATAACCAAGTATAATAGGTTATTTATGATGGAAGAATCATGCTTGATACATGAGCTAAAGGAATGGAAGAGAAGTAGACAAGTAATGGCATGTCATGTATGTTATGGGATAGAGATGTGAGACAGACCCTTCCTCAGTTAGCTGAAAGGAAGCGGCTAACTTAGTTATGGATTATAGTGAGACTAAGTACACAAAATTCCTTTGGGCTAAGGACATAGAAGTCTTACAGGAGATTGGAGATGTTATGATGGAATGAAACTAAGTATGACTAGCAGTAGTAAAGGGAAAAGTAGCCATAGATTAAGAGACACCCCTGCCTCATAAAGAGTAATGCTTGAAAGTTAGATAAAACAATTAAGGGTTGAGTCTATACATTGATATGAGGGTAAAGTGGCATTCTAAATTAAATGGATAGTTATCTTAGGTTCCTGAATAAATGATCAGGATATAACATATAATGTTACAAAGAAAAGAATGCTTTAAAGTTTACATTGTTAATTTTTTAATTGTAGTGTACGTATAATGGATGGTTGAGCAAATTATGTGATGATATGGCTTATGTTACCATAAGTTATGATGAACAGTTGCATCTCCTTGTAGTTTTCATATGATGACACGCATATTAGAGTATGCTTAAATGATTGCATCTCCTTACACATTATGCATGCTAGAGTATGATATGATGAATAAATACTCCCCTTTCACATTACATGTAGGGTACAATACATATGATGAGAAAGTTATGTTGCTCCATGTGATATATGAAAGTTTTGGCCACTTAGTTTTTCTTAAGAATTGGGAACTAGTCCTCTAAATCAAAGTTGATATTGCTTCAAATAGAGCAAGATACCCTATTTGTGTAAAAAGGGGATGCAATTAAGATGGAATTGACGTTGCTTTGAAAGAAAAATATCCTCCATTAAAAACAAAAAGAATACAATCGAGGTAAGGCAAGCGGAGTTAACTTTACCCAATACAAATTTAAGAAAGAATAGGCTGGTATAAGTCCTTTTCCTTTAATTTTATAAAAAAGAAGATGATTTTACAGATGACTCTGTAGACAGATAAAGAGGCTCCCTTTTGGTAGGGATAAGATGTTTGAATGTTATGTTACAGATGAAATAGAGAGTGAGAGCTTTTATTGCTTTCATGAAATGCCAAGCATTATGTTATGTTTGTAATATATGCTAAGGCTATGAATATTATAGCAGTGCAAGCTCCACATGATAGAGCTGTACAAATTCTGAGTGTTAGAGCTGTGCATATTAAGGGAAGGAATGCTTCAGCTCTGATGTTAGAGCTTTGCATTTATGAGCAGGTATGCAGCCCTGCAACATGTTGGCCAAGCATTATGCATGTTAGAGCATGTTAGCAGTGAATTAAAGAAAATAACAGTTGCATAAGTTCTCACTCTGTACTAATTATAATTGTTAGATACAATTAGAGTAGCTAAAAGAGGGAGAAAACCCCTAAGACTTCTAATGTAAATTGAGTAAAATATAGAATAAGGCCTAAGCCAAACCTAAAAGGATGGATATGTTATTAGCTAGAGAAAATGGTACTAGTATATAGGAACAAATTAGAATCTCTGGTGTACCAAGGGGTAGCAACCAGATGCTATAGAGATAATGAAAATGAAAGTACCAACCTCACTGAAGTTTATCAGCTGATGATTGATACAATGTACGGCTGAGATAGCTAGTGTGATACAATGACATATGAATGATCTATTTAAGGAATGTTCAAAAATATATCATTCGTACAATAATTTGGAGTAGATTTATATTACGAAAGACTTCATTATGCTAGTTCTTTTTCCAAACAAAAGCATTAGAGGCTAGAGTAAGGCTTGTCTAGAGACCTTCCTAGCATACAGTCTTAAGGAAAAGACGTAATGATGAATAGACTGAGATTTTATGTTTCTGAAATGGAGGAATTCTATCATAGAGGAACAAATGACTTAGTGGATCAAGTACAAAATATTTTGAATAAGCTAAAGCAATAGCAGTAGTTGAGATATGAGATTTGGTGTTTCAAGTTCTCCAGGAATTAGACAAAGATATTAAGAAATAGTAAAGAGCGCAAAAGTTCCCCTATGAGAAAAGAATAATCCACTCAATTGGGAAGTTTAACATAATCAGTTTTATGAAAAACATTTATCGCAGTTAGATAGAGATAAGTGTGAGGCTAAGTTTAAGTGATAAGGCTGGGTAAGAGAAGAAACCCTTTGACATTTTGATAACTATCGTTTTATAACCTAACCAATAGTAAAGTGAAGGCTAACCTAGGTCGATTCACAAGGAGCTTAGATGGATGCTAAGGTGCTTAAATAATCTAATGAGCCACAAATTAACAAGTTAATCAGATGATGTGTGATGAGATATTATCTAACTTCTAAAAGTAAATCCTACGCTATTATTTATGCTTTCATGATGATGAGATGAATGAATGACAAGTGTATTCCCTTGGAGATTACCTTACCTTCATTATCTATAACATATGAGAGGTTAATCAGTTGAATTAGAATATGTTAGCTAACAACTTGCTAGCTAAATCTCAATCAAAGCTATAACACGCAGACATTTAATAGAGATTATGAATCATTCAACTCAAAGATAGAAGAAGATAAAGTAAACAAATACAATTGTACTCTGTTTTATGATTACTCTAATTAACTACAACCATATCTAACTTGGTCCAAGGATGAAATCAATGAAAGCATCAATTGTGCAGAAATAAGAAATCCAACTCAGTTCCTTACTTCTTTGTCATCTACTAACTCTAATTGAATCAATAAACCAGAAGTAACTACATCAACTTGGTACAATTAAATATGACTTAAGACACAATGAAACTCCCTATTCATCTCAAGGATTATAGTTCAACATCATCTCCAAGAGATCATAACAGCTTAGCCTTGCATTGCCATATAAACTTTAGCAGAAATAGAAAACACAGCAGCAGTCATGGTGAATATGGAAGAAGAAGAAGAAGAAGAAGATGACAACTGAACTTTCCTCTAGTTCTATTGTCTAGAATAGAGGAAAGTTGCATATGAGAGAGAATAGAAATGGAGATGGATGGAATAGAGTGAGAATGGAGTGGAATGTAAGGTGTTTTGGCTTCAAGTATCTCTATAGTGATGTAGGTGTGATATGGAATGATCCCCCTATAAGGTGTGCTCTGTGTGAATATATAAGTTTGTATGAGGTGTGAGCTTAGATATGTGGAGAATATGTGAGTGTGTTATCTGCATGACATCATGTGCATGAATATGTTATAGAACATATGCTAAATTTCCCACTTGTTTCTGTTATGCTACATATGTGCTGAATCTCCCAATTGTTATCAGCTGATCTTTTAGCCCACTTGTTCACTCCAACACATGCTTCTCTTGTCTAGCTTGTCAATTATTTCTGGTTAATTCTCACAGCAGCAAGTTGTCTTGGTAATTAATTAACATTTTCATGAATTGGGAAATTAAAAGTAGTTTATTTACCCAATTAATCACTAAAATCACTTTAATTAATTCCCAACTGTTCCTATTTTATTTTATTAATTAATTGCTCATTATATTGATAAATGGGTATAAAATCAATGATAAAACTCTCTTTCAACATACTAAAAATCACTACAAATATGAGTTTATCAACTCCCCCACACTTAGCTTTTACAGTCTGAGCAAAATTATGGATAAAATTGAAATTTAAACACTCATGTTCAGCAAATTTGGCAAAATATTTAGCAAAAGCACTTGTAGTCATCAATCCTTTCCCTTCAATTGGCAACAATCCAAACTAATCTTATATCAATCAAAGAATCTAACTCATGCAATTAAATCATAGTAAGAAGCAAGGTTAAATTTCCTCACAAGGTGTAGTATTTGACTCATTCTCTTATCAAGATAATTTCACTCAACCATCTAGCTTAGGCTTCCCATAGACTTGTAACCATCCTACATCTCTACCACTAAATGCCACAAGGGTTGTGAATCAAAGGGTCTTTATTAGGTTGTACTATTGGAAAGGCTAAGTGATGAAATAGAAATACATGTCAATGATTAATGAGATATACTGCACATGAACTTAATTCTGCAAGCTATTTCAAGTCTTGATCATAGCTTTTAATTGTGCAACTACAGAGAAGCACAAGTCACCATAATTTTCTTTCATACAAGTTGAATATCATATATTTTTATCTGGTCTATCCCTTCACTCTTTCTTTCTTTCTTTCTTTCTTTTTTCTGTACTTTTTCCTTTTGTTTTTCTTTTCTTTCACTATTAAACTAGATATCACATATATTAAAATTCAGATATCCAACAAGTAGTGCAATTTATCAGTTATTTCACAACTTAAGACTTACTACAATAGCAAACATCCTTTACAACATTCATTAATCAAGGATAAAATTTTAAAAGAAAATGAAGGTCTCAAAGGGGTAAGCAAATGATTTAATTTTTATGTGGCTACTGTTTGGTAAAGAGGGTTTGGAAAGAAATGCCCTTATCATATCCACAACTCCAAGAAGCTAATATGGTTTGAATCAAGGATTGAGACAAGTTCTACAAAGTTACCAAACTAGATGATGTCATACAATATAAATGAGTAAATATTGGAGGCTCAAAGATCCTTCCATTTGGCTTACTCACCCTAATCAACTCACAATGACAAGATTGCATGAATATTGACTAAACATATGAGATTAATGATTCATGATGCACAATTTCCAGTAGTAAATCAATGAAACAAGCAACTTAACTTCATCAAGCTTGCCAATGTTCAAAAGTATATGTTCAAAATTCAATTTTAAATCCATGATAGTAAATTCAATTATACCAAGCAATAATAAGATGAAACACAAGAATTTTTCTGCAGAGGATCAATTTTAGTCGTGACAAACAGGACTTCAAGTCGCAACTGTTTTACACAGAGAAGTTTTCAAAAAATAGGGAATATTGGTCACGACGTACATGGACACTGGTCGTGACTCATAATCACAGAGAGTAAACTTGCCAAACACACAAGCTCAGGTTGTAACCCAAGTGTCAAGACAGTCATGACCAAAATTCACAGAGAGTTACAATCGCAACAAAGATAAGCACATATCAGGACTAAACATCACAGATAGGTAAACATCAGAAAATAGGAATTATTGGTTGCGAAAACAATGACCAATGGTCACGACTAATTGTCACAGAGAGTTATAGTAGAGACAAAAATAAGAATTGGTCACGACTAATTTTCACAGAGAAAAAACTGGACATATTTGCACATATTGTTCGTGACAAGAACACCACAAGGTTATGACTAGAATACAAAATCACAACAATTATCTGATTTTATTTACCCATTTCAAGAACTACTCCCCCACACTTAATTTCTACATTGTCCTCAATGTGAAGAAGTAATGAAGCACATGCAAAGGCAAAATTAACAAGGACAAAGCAAAACTAGAATCTAATATGAACTTATTAATTTTTATCTACCCCTACTGACTTGGTCTCCTCCTCCACATTTAATCAACAAATAACATCTCAATTATATAAGTAAACTATGTAGAACATGTCATATCTTAATTTTTCCCTATCTGTATAGTACTGATAGTGGAAAGAGGTTTGAAAAGGATTATGACGAAGATCAGAAGAAAAGATAAAGGTTAGATGAGTCTTGAAGAAAGAGAAGGACTAAAACAAAAATTAGAAAAGGTTGAAGGCAAAAAGTGAAGGTAGAAACAAAAGTTGGGCCTTGAGTGTAATTTTTAAAAGTTAAGGGACTTAAATGCAAATAGCTAAAAGTCCAAGGGCAAAGTATAATTATTTAAAAGTTTAGGGATCTAAATGTAAATATGAGAAAGTTGAGCCGAAATAGGCTAAAAATGTCCAAAATCAGATAAGACCGAAATGTTACCAGTAGATAGACAAAAATATTCCGGTCAGTTTGACGTAACGCAGAATTTTGATTTGAGGTCCCGATTAATTAATATAAATTTTTGAAGTCAGAAGAATTATTACAGTATTTTTCAGACATCAAAATCAGATAAAACTTTACTAGAAATTCCCATATTTAATGTAAGAATTTATAAAAGTGACAGAGTCAGAAAAGGAATCCTATAGAATCCTTACGGGATTTTACGGTAAAATAAAATACCTAATAAATAGGATCGTGAGAGTTGTCATGTGAATTGGGCCATAAAGGTAATGAAGGCAATGTGTCACATCCTTACTTTTAACCTCAATTATACTCTATTAGAAGTGATTAGAACTAATTACATGATCATTTGCTTTGAAAATATCCATTTCCAAAAGAATGCTCTCGGGGGTACTGTTCACTTTTACTGTTCATTTGGTAATTTTAGAACATGTACCATACTTTAAAAATTTATAATTAATTGTAGAAACATTGAAATAATATGGTTCCAATTTCTAATGAAATATATTTCATAAAAATTTGAGGAAAAAATATGAAACTGAGGTTTTCTTGTGCACATGAAATCAGTTTATTGGTTACAAATCACTATTCATTTGATAAAGTCTGGAAGTTCTAGTTTCTTTGCTTCAATTTCAAAAATTCATTTCTCTTTGGATACTTATCCAAATAAACCGTGTTACCTATAAAATTAAATCTCTATATGTCCTCTTTAAGCTTACCAAGTTTCATAGAAAAATTCGTTCATTTGATATATGAAATCATTGTGTGAACGTCGCTGCCTCTAATCGCTCACTTTATCTCAATTCCAGATTTTAGTTCAAACTTTGGAAAATCATAACAATTCGGTTACTTGTCCAATTAAGGATTTCTTGGTTTTCATTTAAAGCTCTGTATCTTAGCTATATTCATGCCAAATTTCAAACTAAAACTCTTTGATTTAAGCATCAAAAGCATCATCACATCACCACAACCTCAAAACAGGGTTATAAGAACATACATCATGCATACTAGCATATCATCCCAAGGTGTCATGTAAGTCATGTAGCTTATTATACACACTTAATCATCAACATTAAATTTTTTCCCTTGAGAGGATCCAGCACCTAAGACATAGTTATGCATATGGAAGGAATGAGATTTCATGGAAATCCCAATAGCAAGTTACATAAACCATAATATCATGCATGAATAATTGAATGCTTAACATGTTATCATGTGATGGGAGCTACTTCATAATGGTACATAAGCAAACTCTAACATGCATATTGTCATGACCTAACTTGCAAGGAGTTGCAATCATTCATACATCATCATCAACATGATGACACATTCTCATGCTCAACCAAACACCATAATCAACAAGCAAGTAAAACAATTAAACAAACATGACTAGGTTTTCACTAGCTCCCTTTCTTTCTCTACTTTATGTTTCCTACTTCCATCTTTCCAAAATAAATTCTCATGGTTCATTTCCCCATAATTTTTCATGTAGAATCCAAAGATGAAATCAGAATTTTCAAAATCAAAACATACCACTTACTACAGTACCAAACCTAATGCATGCTCTTGTTTTCCAAAAAATCACATTTTGATTCCAATGCTTCCAATACTTGTTCTCCTACTTTATCCCCACACAATTTTCCATTTTAAACTCATTGGAATCATCAAAATCATGAAATTTCATCATATGAACAGTGTCACATACAGTACCAGCAAGAACACAAAACCCTAAATCCAAACATGCTTGAATTCCCAAGCTTATAACACTTGATTCTAGCTTGTTTAAGCTTATCTAAACTATCCATAACATAAAAATCATATTTTAACCATATATGAACAGCACTTCTAGAAGCAACCATAAGGGAAATATAGCATGAAAACCCCTTAAAACCATGAGCTAACCTACTAGAACAAAGCTCAAGATCAAGGGAGATGATTACCTTGCTTGTTACTTCACTTTCTTGGTTGAATGGAAATTTTGCAAGAGTTTCCCTATGGTTCACCATGCATGCCAAAGTGATCTGAATAGGGGGTATTTATAGAGAAATTTGGGTTGAAATGGATGGCCAAGATTGATTTGGTTACTATTTGATCCAAGGGCTCACATTTAATCTTGGATTTAACTTTTTCTAAAAAGAATAATTATGACATCATGTGGGACAGATCATGGGATACCTAAGAGGGGTATGTGGTGTGCTGCCCATGTAAGGAAGCTTCTGAAAAAATTCTAGTCCAATCCGGTATCGATCGGAGCAATTTCATAACAACTGGACTATTTTCTATTACTAATTTTTTTATAACATACCAGGATATGTATTCTATCTTGGAAATTAATGACTAGGCTTATCATGCCATTGAAAATGTTAGAATGAGTATTTATCTGCCATCCATCCATTGAAAAATGACCAAAATACCCTTGGTGTCCTTTCTTGCACTGTATTGACCTTAAGGGCATAATTGTCATTTCACCCCTCTTTGTACTGCCTTGTGGCATATACTAGCTCTAAGTAATCACATTTATACTATGTACCATGTTTTTGGCCTATCTAGAATGAACAAGATGACCTCCATCCACTACTGGTACAATATGGGCATCCAGGGGTATTTTCGTAATTTTGAACTTTTCCTAGACTGCTCTGGTCTCTGACCCACTTAACTGTCCAGTCACCTTAATGGGCCTATGATGGAACCATTTGGGCCTTATTATGGGCTTATTCCTTTATTGCCTTTATGGCCTAATTCACTGTACAACCCTCCCGATCCTATTTATCGGGTATTTTATTTCACTATAAAATCCGATATGGCTTTTACAGGATTCCTTTTATGATTTTATCAATTTTATAAATTCATATATTAAATATATGAATTTCTTGTAAGGTCTCATCTGATTTTGAGATCTGAAAAATACTGTAATAATTCCTTCCGACTTCAGCAATTTATATCAATTAATCAAGACCTCAAATCAAAATTCTATGTTGCGTTAAACTAACCAGAATATTTTTCTCTATATACTGGTAAAATTTGGGTTTGATCTGATTTTGGGTATTTTTGGTCTGTTTTGGCTCAATTTTTCCATTTTTACATTTAGGTCCTTTAACTTTTGAATAATTACAATTTAGTCCCTGAACTTTTCATTATTGCATTTAGGTCCCTCTTTTTATTTCTACTTCAACTTTTTACCTTCAAACTTTTCAATGTTCATTGAGGTCCCTATTCTTTCCTTAGTTATTAATCCTTCCCTTTTGTTTCTCAATCTGATACAGTATATTCCAAGAAACTCATATCTATTTCAAATAAATTGTACACACATATCAGATAGAAAAATTAGGGATATGACACAATGAGCCCATATTAAGGCCCAAATGGCGCCATCATGAGCCCAATAAGGTAATGAGACAGTTAAGTGGGCTATAGTCCAGAGCAGTCTAGGAAAAATGTGAAATTATAAAAATACCACTAGATGTCTATATTGTACCAATGATGGATAGAGGGCATTTTGGTTATTTTGGACAGGCCAAAAGTGTGTCATACAATATAAATATGATTAGTAAGAGCCAGTATATACTCTGAGGCGATGCAAAGATGGGTAAAATGATGATTATGCCCTTACGGTTAGTATAGTGTAAGAAAGGACACAAAGGGTATTTTGGTCATTTGCCAAGGGATGGATGGCAGATAAATATTTAGTATATCATTGTCAATGGTATGAGAAGCCTAGACATTGATTTCCAGGATAGAATACATAACCTGGTATATTATAAAAAATTAGGAACAAAAAATAGTCCAGTTACTGTGAAACTGCTCTGATTGGTACCAGATTGGACTAGATTTTTTCTAGAAGGTTCCCCCTTAGAATTTTGCCACCTAACCCCCATGAGGTGTCCCTTGAGATGTCCCACATGATGTCATAATTATTATTTTTAGAAAAAAATTAAATCCAAGATTAAATGTGGGTCATTAGATCAAATAGTGTACAAACTAATATTGGCCATTGATTTCCACCAAGATTTTTCTATAAATACCCCCTCATTTCTGCATCCAAACCGTGGCCTTGTCATACCTTGGGAAAACTCTTGCAAAATGAAAACTCAAGCCAAGACAAGGAAGATTCAAGGTACCAAAGTTCAAGCAAGCTAGAGATTAAAGGTAAGCAATCTCTCATAGCTAATTTTCCTTTTATTTGGGAGCTTGAACTTAGGGTTTTCATGGGGGAAAAGTTGAGTTTTCTCTAAGGGGTGGTGCTGCCCAAAGACCTTAGATGAAAGGGGAAAGAAGAAATTAAAGTTAGAAATATATGATTGAAGCTTAAACAAGCTAGTTAAGTGATTGGTTGTTGAATCAAGTTGATATTCTTGACTTTGCCATGGTGTACCCTGTTCGGTCTGCATTGTTCATGAGGGAAGGAAATGGAATTTCAACGATTTAATGCTTCCATTGAATTTATATGATGATTTTGTCTAGGATTGAAAAGGTTTTGAACCTTAGAAACATTAAAATCTCAAGGTTATAGTTTTTGAAATTCTTCATGATTACTGTTCACACACATGAACAGTGATTGGAATTTCATGATTTTGATGCTTCCAATGGTTTTAAAATGAAAAGTTGTGTGGGGTAAAGTGGAGAAACAAGTATGGGAAGCATTAGAATCAAAATGAGAATTTTTGAAAGAATTGTGTGCATGTGTTGGGTTCTGTACAGCAGGCCATGAAGGAGTTGAAATTTCATGATTCTAAGCTCACAAATGGATTCAAAAGATGAAATTGTGTAGGGTAAAGTCAAGACATCAATTGGTTCAAGAGCCAAGTGGATTAGTGAAGATTAGAGAAAGTTATGATAATAAAGAGTGCAACAAGGTTAATCTTGAACATAGTTAGAGTTCATGAATCCTAATGAATTATGTGATGAATATGAATGTGTTTAGGACCTTGAAACCTCCAAGAAGATGTTGGGAATTGATTGACATAAAGTCTTCATGGTTGGAAAGTTAGGGAACAAGAGAAAAGCTTAAGTGCAAGGTAGTAAACTTATCTCTTTATGTGCTTGATGTGGTATGCTTATGTGTTGACATGTATTTGATATTTGAATGATGTTTTGACATGATAAATGATGTTGAATGTATTGTGAATATCATGTTTTCCATGGCCATGCACTTTATGTAAGAGTATATAGCATGATGGCATGTCACTAATCAAAGAAAATTTAATGAAATTACATATCATGTATTAGCATCCATCTTGCATATTTAAGTGGTAATGTTTGCTAGTGAGATTCCTTAGAATCTCACTATCCCATAACCAACCAATTTAGGTCAAGCATGATGGAAATTGTATGCATGGAGAAGAGCTAAAGAATAGAAGAAAGGAATGGAAGTAATTGAGATCCTAGCACATGCTATGGATTATCTATGCATGTAAATGCCCTATAAGGTGTCCATCTATGAGATGAAACTATTTGTAATACTTATAGCATATGTACATAATGTATATGAATATTGAGAAGCTTATTTGTTGGCTTATGCATGCTGGAACAATTATTGAAAGTAAAAGAAAGGAAACTGAAATGGTAAAAACGTAGGTCCTAAAGCAATTTTGTTGTGGCTTCAGTTTGACCTAGCAAATGAAGGAATTATTTCATGAAATTTTACCAACATGTAGCACACATCCAGAGATTTAAGTGCATAGGTATAAAGTTTCATTTGGATGTGTATATCAAGAGAAATGAATTTCCAAAGTAAGGGACCAGAATTTGTTTCTAGAGTTTTTGACCAAATGAACAGTGAACTTCAGCGAATAAACTATATTAATTGGCTAATCATTTGGTCTAGAAATTATTTTTCCCTTAAATTTCAAGATGTTATCTTCACGTAGATTTTTAAATTAATTATGATTTTTTGAAGTTCATTGCATAATCTGGAATACCATATGAACAGTAACCTGAGAAAGAGTAAAATTCTAGATTTGGCTAATGGACTTCTAAGGTCTTGTAAGTGGTTCTAAATGCTACTGAATGGTCCCTAAGATATATGAAAGTCAGGATGTTACAAAACACACTATTATAAGTAAGGAAACAAGGAAGGAGACAACCTAAGTATCATGGGGGTTTAAAGTTTTCCTCGTACTGCTTGAATAATTGTTCATTGACCTAAAATGCTGTGCCATCTACTTCATCCTATCTTGTTAGTATAGCCTTTATAACACCTTATTTTTATATATCTTAGAGACTATTCGGTATCATTTAAAACCACTTACAAGTCTATTGATGTTCAATTACAAAATCTAGAATTTCACTCTTTACAAGTACTGTTCATATGGTAATTCCAAATTAAGCAATGAACTTCAAAAAATCATAATTAATTCTAAAAAAATCAAAATGAAGTGGTTCAAAATTTTACTCGAAGCTAATATCTTTAAATTTAAGGAAAAAATAAGCTCCTAACAAAATGCTTAACCAATTAATACAATTTAATCGTTAAATATTACTGTTAATTTGGTCAAAATTCTGAAAACAAATTCTGGTTCTTGACTTTGGAAAATTCTTTCTCTTTGTATAGACATCAAAATAAGGTGTACTTGATGTCAAAATAAAGCTTAACATGTTAACTATCTATTTCTAATATATCATACATTTATTATATCATTAACTATTTTTAATTATAGCCTGATGAGGTGAGTAGATTCTTACATCCTACTTTTTCCCTATCTATATAATCCTAATAGTGGAAATATGCTTGGAAAGGATTGTGATGATGAATAGAAAGGAAAAATAATGATTAGATAAAGGTATAAAGATGAGGGATTAAAATGAAAAGTTTATAAGTTTTTAGTGCAAAGTATAATTTTTAAAAGTTCAAGGGCAAAATGGTAATTATTGAAAGTTGAGCCAGAAAAGGCCTAAAAATGCCTAGAATCAGATTAGTCCTAAATTTTTTCAGTAAATAGAGAAAATTATTCTGATCAGTTTGACGCAACATAGAATTTTGATGTGAGGTCCTGAAGAATTTATATTAATTTCTTAAGAAAGGAAAATTCATGTAGTATTCTCTAAATCTCATAATCAAATGGAATTTGATAGTAAATTCCTATAATTAATATAAGAATTTATGAAACTGACAGAACTCAAAAAGGAGTTCTGTAGAATTTATTATAGAATTTACAGTGTATTAAAATACCCGATAAATAAGTTTCAGGGGAATTTCTCGAGAGTATAGCCCATAAAGATAGTGGATCATGTAAAGCACTCAAAATGGCATCTTATAGGCACATTAACATTTTCTGATAAGTATGTGGGCCAAGGCTAATAAGGACTGAGAAAAATATAAAATTACGAAAATGTCACTGAATATGTCACACCATTGTGTCATTGAGTCAGAGTTAGACGAAGGGTATTTTGGTCATTTAACTAAGGTTAGACAGTCAAGGAGAGTTCATATACCCTTTGAGAAATTAAAGTGAAATCGGACACCAATAAAGAGTTTTAAAGAAATATAGAGATTTTTTATCAGGACTTCTGGGTCTCAGAAAATTATGAGACTTTGCAGGGGAGTTATTATATATTAGAATGAATTTCTAAAATGTTAGAACCATTAAAAGAGGTGTCTAGCATTTATTTTTAATTTAGGATATTTTAAGGATACCCGGTAAAGGAAATACTTTGGAATATGTGCCAAAAATAAGGGGATGGATTTGGACAACCAATATGGTGTCCCATAGGAAGCTCAATATGCCAAGTTCATGTTTTTGGCCCATGAATACTTTATGCATATTTTTTTAAAAAAGAGAGAAAAGAAGTAAGAAACTTCATAAATGGAAATGTGGCATAATGTGTATTGTTTGGGTCCCACCTAATGCTCACTTACGCCACATGGAAGCAAGGAGCAGGAAGAAGAATTAAAGCACGTGATATGTTAGAATAAAATAATGTAAAGGTTAAATGTAAGCCATTAGATCAAATAGTGCATAAAGTAATCTTGGCCATTAATTTTTCATGGAATTTGGCTATAAATACCCCTACGTTTCAGCTTCAAAACTGTGGCATGAGAACCCTTGGGGAACCTCTTGCAAAATGAAAACTCAAGCCAAGACAAAAAGATTCAAGGTACCAAACTTCAAGCAAGCTAGAGATTAAAGGTAAACAATCTATCCTAACTTATTTTCATTTGATTTGGGAGCTTGAACTTAGGGTTTTCATAGAAGAAAGTTAAGTTTTCTCTAAGGTGTATATGCTATCCAAAAACCTTAGATGAAAGGAGAAAGAAGAAATTAAAGTTAGAGGTATGTGTTTGAAGCCTAAACAAGCTAGTTAGGTGTTGGTTGTTGAATCAAGTTGATATTGTTGACTTTGTGATAGATGAACCATTTTAGTTTACACTGTTCATGATATAATGAGATGGAATTTCAATGACTTAATGCTTCCATTGAATTTATATGATGATTTTGTGTAGGATTGGATAGGTTTGGAACTTTGGAGGCATTGGAATTCCAAGTTGTAGTTTTTGAAATTCTTCTCTATTACTATTCACTCGCATGAACAGTGATTGGAATTTCATGATTATAAGCTCATAAATAGATTCAAAAGATGAAATTATGTAGGGTAAAGTTAAGGCATCAATTGATTGAAAGGCCAAGTCCATTAATTAAGAGTAAGGAAAGTTAATGTAGTTAAATGAGCTCAATATTCAAGAGAAAGTTAGATTGTAATGGATGAATGATTATGTGATGTTAGGATTTGATTGTGGACTCCAAAGAGGCAGCCACATATCCAAGAGAACTAAGAAGAAAGAGGAA
Organism: Leucaena leucocephala; assembly: GCA_037074615.1. Classification (NCBI taxonomy): domain Eukaryota; kingdom Viridiplantae; phylum Streptophyta; class Magnoliopsida; order Fabales; family Fabaceae; genus Leucaena; species Leucaena leucocephala. The sequence goes on from CM073527.1 coordinate 8,349,076, forward strand.
AAGTTAAAGTGAAAGAAATCAAGCAAGTGAGGTAGTAAACTTATCTTAAACTTGTATGTATTGAATGTTATGCTTGGTTGTGCTATGGCTTTGTTGAATTGTGTTGCATATGTTCTTATGATTGAAGCACTATTTCTATTATTACTTTGGCCAATTGTATTTCATATATTACATGTAAGCATGCACATTACACAATGTTAATACTTTCATAAGCAAGTACAAATATCTACATTAATTCATGCATTGTTTAGTATTGTTTGCTACTGAGATTTCCCTAGAAATCTCACCCCCATGTAATCTCAACCCTAGCAGGTTTATTAATGATGAAAGAGGACGAGGAAGCATGAAGAGAAGCTAGGGATTGGATAGTATATATGTTATGTGAAGAATTGTTATATGTAATGTTACTTTTGACCAATACAAGTAGTGATGGTCATGATGTAATGAAAAATAGTAAATAATAAAATAAATATATGAAATTTTATAGAAATTTAGTTAACATGTCAAGCTTTGTTTTGACATCAAGAATACCTTATTTTGTTGTCTGTATAAAGAGAACGGATTTTCCAAAATAAGGGACCATAATCTATTTTCAGAATTTTTGACCAAATGAACAGTAATCTTTGATGAATTAACTGTATTAATTGACTAAGCATTTGGCCTAGATATTATTTTTCCCTTAAATTTCAAGATGTTATCTTCACGTATCTTTTTGAACCACTTCATTTCAATTTTTTTTAGAATTAATTATAATTTTTTGAAATTTGTCGCTTAATCTGGAAGACTATATGAACAGTAATTTAAGAAGAGTAAAATTCTAGATTTAGCTAATAGATTTCCAAGGTCTTGTAAGTGATTCTAAATGCTACTAAACAGTTACTAAGGCGTACGAAAGTAAGGATGTTTCATGGATTGTCATGGTCCATGAAAAGACACATTTTGTATATGGTTTCTGTGACATTTTTAAGTGCTTTATAACAACTTTACCATCATTTCATGCCTTAAATTATACTTTTGTTGTCATACATGATTATGCGTGGCAATATGCCAATTAAAGCATAAAATAGTAAATTAACTCTTTCAAACTGTATATATTATGTTATTTACTGATTTGGACTTTTACAGTGAGCTTTTATGTTTGATTGCAGGTATTTTGGAAGAGTTCAAGGACCAAGAAAGAAATCACAAGTCAATGAAAGTGAAATCATGCTCCTACATCTTTTAGTCATGACCAAAGAGTCCACCAGTCATGACCTTGATTCTTCTGGAAGTCTCTTTGTGTTTACAAGTCACGATCAAAACATGGATCCGGTCGTGACTAAAATACAAAATCGCTAAAATTGCACATTTTAAATTAGGTTATGTAGAAATAAAAGGGGAGGAAGACTGCCATCAAGGGAAGGCTAGTTTTTGACCTGATTAGTCTAAGAAACAGTACTCTAGCGCTCTCTGATCACCTTCTTGACCTCTTCCATCGTTCTACATCTTTCCACAGATTTCTCCATATCTCTATACCACCAATCTGCCATCTTTCCCTTGTTTCTCCATGGCACCTCAACTGAACATCGGTTGTAGTATAGTAGGGGTCATGAGAGGCTCAACCTTTAGCCCTTTGGTGACAAATTAGATATCTTGAGTTCATGGACTCAAACGTGGAGTTTTTACTGTTTTAGTTTGCATCTTCTCATGTTATGATTGCTGCTAGATCTAGGATTTTCATTTTATGAGCAAGTTTTGAATATTGATTGATCATTCTCATATTAGACTTTGTATTGAATTAGGATGATTTGAATGTTTGCTTTTAATAGAATATTTCAATTTTTATTTTAAGAGAGTTGGGTTATTATCAACGATCGTTACTAATTAATTCAATTGCTTGAAATCTAGGGTTTTCAATCGATGACCATTCGAGGGCGTTTTCATCATCTAAATTCAATTTACACGCTAAATAGTTTATGACAGTTCACTAGTAGTTCTTAAACCAGCTTTGATCAAAGGGGTTTAAGGAAAATTAGGGTTATGGACTCAATCGATCGATTGAGATTTTCTTTGATACTTAGTGACTTCAAAACTCCAATTTTTATGTGAGAGTAAGGATATATATGTTTTCATCATCAAAAGTATTTCATAACATATTTCTCAACAAATCAACTCGTTTTCATCTTAATCAAAATCTAAAAGAATATTTACCTTTTTGCACCTTACTTTTATATCATTAATCTCTAAAACTCCAAAACTATTTTATCCCTACTAAGTAATCTACTAGGCTTCCACATAAAAGGCTCCTCGAGAAGGACGATAGGGTTGTGCCCTATACTATATTATATTGGGTGCAATAAACTTTATTTTGATGGGTCATACTGATAAACTCATATTTGTAGTGTGTTTAAAGTGAGTTTATTATTGATTTTATCCCCATTTATCAATATATTGAGCAGTATTTAAATAAAATAATATTCAGAGCAGTTGAGAATTAATTGATATAAATTTAGTGCTTAAAGTGAACAAATAATCTGTTTATTCTAATTTCTATCACAAACCAATGCATTAAGGGAGAATGATAGCTGGACTAAAGGAGTTGATGACATGTGATAACATATGGGCTAGATCCATGAATTGAGGAACAGATTGCAAGTGGGAGATCATGCATTTGCTGCACATGGAGAAGTACTATTCATGCATACACTACTATTCACGCACATTTGGCACTATTCACTCACACATCTGGCACTGTTCACGAACACATCTGGCGCTATTCATGCACACACAACAGAATCACATATTCCAGTAGCAGCTCATGTACTCCACACATCATTCACACCATTTCAGCTACCCTTTACAGCCTTTCACACCTATATATACATCTATACCATTCCATATCAAGGGGTTTGCTTCTGCCATATTCCAGCTCACACATATTCTGCATCAATCATTAGTCCAAATCCATCCCATTCCATTGAGGCTATTTCCTTTCATTTTCATTTCCCTTTCTATTTTCTATTTTGCACTTTCCTCTATTATAGTCAATAGAACCAGAGGAAAGTTCTGCAGCTCATCTTCATCTTCTTCTATCATTTTCACCATGATTGCTGCTATGTTTTCTGTTGCTACTGAAGTTTAGATAGAAATACAAGGCTAAGTTGATGTGCTTTCTTGGAGATGATGCTGAACCAGAATCCTTAAGCTGAACAGGGAGTTCATTGTGTCTTTAATTCAAAGTTACTTGTATCGAGTTGATGTAGTTAATTCTATAATTAATAATGCAATTAGAGTAGCAGATGACAGAAGTAGGGAACCGAGTTGGATTTCTTATATTTGCATAACTATCCTTTGATTGATTTGTATCTTTGATCGAGCTGAACATAGTTATGATTAATTGAAGTGATTATGTTTAATTTATATTCTATTATATCTAAGTTAAATTATTCTTAATCTCTTTTAATGTCTGATAGTTGTAGCTTTGATTGAGATTTAGCTAGCGAGTTGTGAGCAAACATATTTTAATTCAACTGATCTAATCCTCATATTCTGAAGATAATGAAGGTAAGGTAATCTCCAAGGGAACACCTTGTTATTCATTCATCTCATCATCATAAACACTAAAAACATAAACAATAGCATAGCATTTACTTTCAGTAGTTAGATTGAAACTCATTAAACATCATCTCTTTAACTTGTTAAATTATGGCTCATTAGATTAATTAGGAACTTCTACATCTATTTAGGCTCCTTGTGAATTAACCTAGATTAGCCTCCATTTTACTATTGGTTAGCTTAGTTTTGTTTGATAATTAAAATGACAGTTATCAAAATGGCCCTATTACCGGGGAGCATTACTTATTAAGGTTTCCTAAGCAATCTCCTGGGCCTAAAAATCATAAAAAGTATATAGGTGTTTCAATTTTTCTGCGTATTTTGTGTTTTGTCTTGTTGAGTCGTGACCAATTGCATTTCCAGTCGCGATGAAAGTGCTTAAAATTGATTTCTGAGCGTCTCTGTGAACTTTAGTCGTGACCAAAAACACATTTGGTTGGAACCTTTGATTTGATTTTGCTCCCTGTTACTTTTAGTCGCGACCTGACTACTTTTTGGTCGTAACCAAAAATATTTTTTATCTAGTTTTATTCTTTATGATTTCTAGTCACAACTAGTTTGGCACTTAGTCATCACCAAAAATTAGATTTAGTTTATGTGATTTTTAGTCACGACCTAAGTGATAATTGGTCATAACCAGAAATTGAAAACTGCAAGCATTTTACTGTTTGTGATTTTTAGTCGTAACCCAAGTGACATTTGGTCGAAACCACAAATCCTAATTAAGAATTTTTCCTCGCTGTGACTAGCAATCGCAACCTCAAGTTCATTTTTGTCGTGATCTCTATTCTCTATGCTTATTAGTCGCGACCTGACTGTTTTGAGCTGCGATTATTTGATCTGAATTCTTAGAATTGATGCGTTTATGACATATTTGATATTTTGCATCATTGTTGAGCGTGATTTACATGAACAAAAGCTCTGAATTCTTTCCTTTGGATAGTGAAATCAATATAACACTTGGGCAAATTAAGAAGAAGGATAAGACTTAAATCAAGCTAGTGTTGCATCTTCTGTTGAGCCTAGTTCTTATGGTGATTCTATTGCAGAAATTGACTGTGTATTTGGTGCTATATTAGATAATCATTTAGTCGTGGAGCATGTTAATGAAGCTGAAACTCATACTCATAACCAGAATATTCAAAATGAGCAACATGAAGAGAATAACATGAACAATAGAAGAGAACGTAGGAGCACAAGAGAATTGACTTCTTCTCATGCAAACTTTGATCCTTTCCATACTTGTCCTACTTTAGATGTTAATTTTGAGTTGAAAGGTCCTTTGTTAAGTAACTTACCAAAATTTTATGGATTGGCAGGAGAAGATCTTTCAAGCACTTGAAGACTATGCAGTTGGTTTGTTAATCCATGAAACCTATAGGTGTTGATATAGATGCTGTGCAAAGATAAGTATTTCGCTTTACACTTGAAGGAAAGGCAAATCAATGGTTTTATATGTTACCACATCATACACCTCAAGCATTAGATTCCTGGAATAACTTGAGGACTGCTTTTCTAGAGAGATACTTCCCTACTTCAAAGACAGCTACATTAAGGAAAGAGAGTTTTACTACAAAATAGTATGATCAAGAATCTTTCCATGAGTTTTTGGGAAGATTTCAAGAGCTGCTAGCTATATATCCATACCACCATATTATAATTAAGCATTTGGTGTAGTATTTCCATTCAGGATTGCGCTATGCATGCAGAAAGAATTTGGATGTAGCTGCTGGAGGCTCCATTAATGATTTAAGACCAGATAAAGCATGGAACCAGATTGAGAAAATAGCAAGCAATGACTAGCAGTATGGGGATATGATGCTAGGCAAGTCCATGAGGTTTCTACAAGGCCTTCCCAAGATTATAATTGTTTATCCTCTCAAGTTGCTGCCATGAATGCTCAGATCAACAACCTAGCTACTCAATTAGGAAATTCACATGTTCAAAGCCCATACTCTCAAGCTCTTATTGGTCCTAGTTGTCAACTTTGCTATTCTCCTATGCACACCACGGCCAATTGCCCTACACACTATAAAGAAGTATCAACTATCTATCAAGGCAAATAGAATTAGTATCCACAAAGGAATCCATACTCTAACACATATAATGAAGGATGGAGAGATGATCATAATTTCAGATGGAGGGATGGAGGTGCAGACAAGAATTATGGGCAGAACATATTCAACAATGATAGACAAGTGGCTGAATTTTCTAGAGCTATAGAAGTACCTTATACTATAAAAGATAATGGAATATCTGAGATAATGAAGAGCATTAATATGATGAATTCAAATATAAACTCTATCAACACAAACTTTTACTCTAACTTTAAGGACTTGAGATCTACTGTGGAGAATAATCAAGCAATGACAGAGTCCAGATTTGCTACCTTGGATAATAAGATGGAACAGTGGGGAACAAAAGTTGCAAGCATGAATGGCTATGTATCACAGCTAGCCAAGTCAATTAATGATGTTCAGGCAAGAATCAATGGAGATATACCTTTAAATATAGTTGTTAACCCCAAATATGTGAATGTTATAAGTTTAATAGTTGAAGAACAAGTTGGGAAACAAGCTACAGATGTTAACAATGAAGAAGAATGTGAGGTAGACACTGATTCCAATGGGAGCATTAAGAAGTCTGAAATTACATAAGAAGCATAACCACTGGGAAAGGAAAAGGGTACAAAAAGTCAAATTAATTTTGCCCCAAATTTAGAAGTTGTGGACAGCTAAATAGCAAGGAAAATGCGTTGCTTGAAGCTATGGATAATGATTTAAGGAATCCTAGAGTGGACATAACTAAGGAAACACAACTAACAGTAAATTAAGAACTCAAGCAGCAAGAAACAACCTCTAGGGTTGCTGAGGAAAAGATACACATGAAGGAACTACCTATTCCAAAGGAATTCATGAATAGCAAGAAGAGGGCCTTAGAGGATCAGAACAAGGAGGTGCTTAATTCTTTCAACAAGATTGAAGTGAGTGTGCCTATGTTGGAGAGAATTCAAAGAGTGTTAGAATATGCAAAATGTTTAAAGGATAGTTGCACACAAAAGGAAAGACATAAACCTAATGAATTAGTGCAAGTGAGACCTAAAGCTTCTACACTCTTCAACTCTCAACTTCCAGTGAAGTGTAAAGATCTAGGTGCATTTTATATTCATGGTACAATTGGCAAGATAACTATTCCTAAAGCATTGCTAGATTCAGGTGCTGCTATCAATGTTATGCCAAGTTCCATTTATTATGCCTTAGGAGTAAATCTGATCAAACCAACTAGTGTGTTAGTAAGTTCATCTTGGATTCTAATTTAGCTTTGTCCTCTTCATTACTTCAGCTATTGCATGTGTTTCTCTACTTCTTTACATTGAGGACAATGTAGAAATTAAATGTGGGGGAGTAGTTTGTGAAATTGGTAAGGAAAATTAGATAATTGCTGTGATTCTGTATCCTAGTCGTGACTTTGAGATGTAATTATTGTGACTAATATGCGCAAAAATGTCAAATTTATTTTCTGTGAAAATTAGTCACGACCATTTAATATGTTTTTCACAACCAGTAATTCTTATTTTTTGATGTTTACTTGTCTGTGATGTTTTAGTAGTGTTTTGTGTTTATCTTTATCACGACTGTAATTTGCTGAATTTTGGTCATGACTGGGTGGATACTTGGTCGCGACCTGAGCTTGTGTGTTTGTTAGGATTGCTCTATATGATCATGAGTCGCGACCAGTGTACATGTTAGTTGTGACCAATATTCCCTGTTTCTGAAAATTTTTTCTCTGTGTAAAACAGTTCCGACCTGAAGACCTTTTTGTTGCGACTATATGTGAACTTCAGCAGAAAAATTCTCTTGTTTCATCTGATTGTTGCTTGGTCTAATGGAACTTACTATCATGATGTTAAAATTGAATTGTGAACACATACTTTTGAACATTGGCAAGCATGATGAATGTATGAATTGCTTGTTTTCATTTATTGATTACTGGAAATTGTGTAGCATGAATGATTGATTTCATATATTTAGTTTAATGTTCATGCAATCTTATCATTGTGAGTTGATTAGCGACGTGCTAGCGTCTCTTGTCCCTCCAAGGCTTTCTCAAGAGTTCATCCTCTCCATCTCCACTTCAGCAGTTTCTTATCTATAAACCTTTTGCAGATTCCGTTCGGCCTTTTGTGTTGTGTGTTGTGTGTCAAAAATGTAGCTCCTAAAATCAGATATATAGGATGCTCTGCGTTTTCCTCAACCGAATTGGATCTTGGAATTAATCATATTAATCCCAAAATCAATACAATATCACATGTTGTATAATTTGATAAGAAACTAATTAAATAAATAATGTTTATATTAAATCCATCCCACAGATTTAATTCACCTATTTATTTAATTTAAATAAAGATAAGATTGGACTATATTTGATTTATTCTCATAAATCAAATTTGAGATATCATATCAATTCGAATTTTAAATTCAAACATGATAGAGATTTAATTTATCCTTATAAATTAAATCTTCTAAATATCTCTTATATGAGATATCCTATCAATTTGAATTTCAAATTCAAACGTGATAGAGATTTGATTTATCTTTATAAATTAAATCTTGTAAATATCTCTTACATGAGATATCCTATCAATTTGAATTTCAAATTCAAACGTGATAGAGATTTAATTTATCCTTATAAATTAAATTTTGTAAATATCTCTTACATGAGATATCCTATCAATTTGAATTTCAAATTCAAACGTGATAGAGATGTAATTTATCCTTATAAATTAAATCTTGTAAATATCTCTTATATGAGATATCCTATCAATTTGAATTTCAAATTCAAACGTCATAGAGATTTAATTTATCCTTATAAATTAAATCATATATATCCCTTATATATAATATATATATACGAATTTATATATATACGAATATAAATATAAATAAATATATACATCAACCCTGGATCATTCATTGAATCTAGACACGTCTTAGATTCAATGAATCTAGACATCATAGCTCGTGTTGGGCTATTTTGTGTGCAACCCTGTAGGCCCATATGAAGTTGGCAGTGGGCCATTTGCTATACTGGCCCGCAAGTCGCAAGCGGTATTTAGCAAGACATAACGACTACCAAAATCATATGAGGATCGATAAACGATGTAACCTTTTATACAACCATATAACGTCCCTTCTGTCACGCGATATTTTAGTCATGGATGAGGCATGGATAATGTCATCCTCCTATTCCTGACCGTTACTTTCTCGATCCCTGAGTAGTCTGACTATAGAAATGAAACTACCTTTCCATTACAGTATGGCCATACATTTCTCATACTCACTCATGGAGGGGCCCAGTAATATCTCTCTACGAATGTGAGGGACAAATTCCATCTTGACCACTCACATTCCTCCGCATGAAAAACCACTAAGCCCGAACATAGTCTTTATGAGCACTCGGTCAAAAATGACTTTTAACTAGGTTAAAGCTGAGCGTTTGTCATGTAGGAATCCATGATAATCTCAGGTCAAAGGGCATAGTGACATGGTTTGTATATGAGAGAAGCTTATGACGTAACCCATGCAACTCTCTCATAGTGGGTTGGTCTAACACCTTGTACTCTTACATGTGCCTATGACTTTGATTTATATCTCTATACATCTTCAAAGTCATACTGGTCTTATTTCATCTCTGCTCCCCCACAGATGATCGACCAGGGACATTTAGGATAAGATCATGAATTATCCAAGGATGGTCATCACAGTAAACATGTGAATAACTGATAACACAATTAATAAATTCATAAATCAATAATATTCATAAGATAATGATTGGCCCCTAGGGCACATTTTCCAACAATTTACATTGCCATCCATGTCAGTTTTCTCCTTAAAAACCCACTTGCACCTGACAGTTTTTACACCTTCAGGCGGGTCAACTAAGGTCCAAACCTTATTGTCGTACATGGATTGTATCTCATACTTTATGGCATTAAGCCGTTTTTTAGAGTTTGGTCCCACTATAGCTTCTCGATAGGTAGTCGGCTCATTATGCTCAATGAGCAACACATCACGACTATCAGAAATCCATATCTCTGAGGCTGAAATTGTGTCCTATTAGATTTCCGTGGACCTTGCGTGACTTGAGGAGTCTCAACAACTTGTTGTGAGTCTTCTCTGTTTTCCATCTGCAGTTCTATGGTGTCTTGTGGCTCTCGAACTTCTTCGAGGTGTACCTTACTCCCACTGGTTCTTTTAGAGATAAATTCTTGTTCGAGAAAGATACCATTTCTGACAACAAACACTTTGTTATCAGCAGGGTTGTAGACGTAATATCCCTTGGTTTCCTTAGGATATCCCATAAAAAGGCACCTTGAGGATTTGGGCGCTAATTTGTCTGAGGCTTGTTGCTTAACATAGACCTCGCATCCCCAAATCTTGAGGAAAGACAAACTAGGTGTCCTCCCAGTCCATATCTCATACGGAGTCTTTTCAATTGCCTTAGATGGAACACAATTGAGTGTGAACGTAGCTGCCTCTAGGGCATGGCCCCAAAAGGAGGGCGAAAGATCTGTTCGACTCATCATGGATCAAACCATATCTAATAGTGTTTGATTCCTCCGTTCAAAAATGTCATTCCATTGTGGTGTCCTTGGAGGAGTCAATTGTGAGACTATCCCATAACTCCTAATATGATCTATAAACTCTTGGCTCAAATATTCACCACCCCGATTAGATCGAAGGGCTTTAATTGTTTTGCCAAGCTAGTTTTGTACTTCATTTTGAAATATTTTGAACTTTTCAAAAGATTCAGATTTATGTTTCATCAGATAGATATACACATATCTGCTAAAATCATCTATGAATGTTATGAAGTACGAATAACCTCCTCTGGTATTTGTGTTCATCGGTCCACACACATCTGTATGTATGAGGCCCAATAAATTAGTGGCCCTCTCACTGTGCCCAGTGAAAGGTGACTTTGTCATCTTTCCTAACAAGCAAGACTCGCAAGTGTCATATGATTCAAAATCAAATGAGTTTAGAAATCCATCTTGATGGAGTTTAGAAATGCGTTTCTCATTTATGTGCCCCAGACGACAGTGCCACAGGTATGTGGGATTCAAATTGTTTGATTTGACCCTTTTGGCGGTTATGTTATAGATATTTCCATGATTGGGTTGTTCCAAATTTAATATGTAATGATCAACATGCAAATCACCATGAGCATAGAAAACATCATTACGATAAATAAAACATCTACTATTCCCAGTAATAGAAGTGAAACCTTCCTTATCCAAATAAGAAAGTGAAACAATATTACTACTTAAAGCAGGAACACAATAGCAATTGTTCAAAACTAACAAAGGCCCAATGGGCAGAACTAATTCATAAGTGCCTACAGCTAACGCATCAACCCTTGCTCTGTTTCCAACTCGTAGGTCAACCTCGCCCTTTTTCAGCCTCCTACTGTCCTTTAGTCCCTGCACATTTGTACAAATATGAGAACTACATGCAGTATCTAACACCTATGAGGTGGAAGTAGAAAGATAAATGTCTATAACATAAATACCTGAAGCGATAGCCCCGCTATCCTTCTTGTTCTTTTTCAGATCCTCGAGGTAGAGTTTGTAATTCCTCTTCCAATGACCAGGTTCATTGTAGAAGAAGCAGACTCCTTCCTTCGGAGGCTTTGTCTTCTTTTGTGCAGGCTTGCTTTCGGGCTTGCCTGACTCTTTGGTCTTACCTGATGAGCCATGACCCTTCCCCTTACTTTGCCTTTCTTTTTCATACCCTTTTCTTTCTAAACCATAAAAACAGTACTGGGCTTCTTGTTAAGACTCAGCTCAGCAGTTTCAAGCACCCCATGCAGTTCAGAAATAGATTTCTCCATGTTGTTCATGTTGTAGTTCATGACAAACTGGTCATAACTTTCTGGGAGTGAGTTCAAGATCAAATCCATAGCTAACTCCTGGCTCATGGGAAATCCAAGCCTCTCAAGGTGATCAATGTACCCTTTCATCTTTAAGACATGAGTACTGTTTGATGCACCTTCAGCCATCTTGTAGGATATAAGGCCTTAATGGTCTCATACCTCTCTTGCCTTGCCTATTGCTGGAATATTTTCTTGAGATGTACAATCATCTCATAAGCCTCCATGTGTTCCAGATCTCTTTGGAGCTCCAGAACCATGGTGGCTAGCATCAAGCATCCCACATTGACAGAGTCTTCCTTATGCTTCGTGTAAGCATCTCTCTGAGCTCTAGGAGTATTAGCCGCTAGCTCCTCAGGAATGGGTTAATCTAGGACATACGCCTTTCTTTCCTGCTTGAGAACAATTCTCAAGTTCCTAAACCAGTCAAGAAAGTTTGTCCCATTGAGTTTGTCCTTCTCAAGGACAGATCACAGCGATAATGTAGCAGTATTACTAGTCGTCATGATTCTACAATTAAAATATGCAATTTAATTAGCAATCTCCCATTAAATAAACAACCCTCAATGCAATAGTTAGTGGGCTAAGATCCATATTTGGCTCAAACTTAAGTCCACTTTGGCAGGACGCTTAAATTAAGTTATTTAGGTAGGTAACACCTTTACCAATTACATAAAATGTAACTCTTAGATGTTCATGGGATCCTATCATCATATGATCTGTCATGGTTTTAATCCCATCTAATGCCTTGAGACCCAAAACCATTTTGTTAATCTCAATTAAGGTAAACAATAATAAACATGTGAGAGTAGCATCATTACTCTTGCTTAAGTCCCCAAGATAACTCAAAAGCACCCACTTTAGTGGAGTTCACAATTAAGCGATTGAGGTTTTGACAAGTGTTCACAAATTGACGACATTATGACTTAAGATTTCATTTAGAGGGCTTAATTTAACTATTTGGTTTATAAGAATGCATGTTTCTTAGTTTGTATCTCATACAAGTAATATGCATGTTTCTGATATAATCATAAGATGCATAATTTAAACGTGATACAATATGGCTCACCTATCCTAAGTCCCCTCAAGCCAATGAGAGGAGCTCTTTAGTAAGAAGAGGGAAATTACATATAGAAACCTCTTTTAACATTCGAGGGGAGTGAGATGAGAAGAGAAGGTACATTGAGAGTATATATAGGAAGGCACGACACGCAGGCCGTATTTAAAAAATTACAACACTTGCAATCTAGAGCCATATTGTTCACCATACCCAAGCATTCAAGAATCAACATTCAGATTTAATTGAAGGGCAATTAATGTTTCAAATTTAAAACATTCACAAAATAATATATGTTACGGTTATGTTGCGCTACGAATAGGTAGCCATCTATGTTAATTGATCACATCTATGTTAATTGATCACGAATCTGAATTTAGTTTTCTTAGATCCCATCTATGTTAATTGATCAAATCAAAACGTATCACCACTGATTTCAATTCCCTTTTAGATTCCTTTTATGTCATACATAACACTGATCCCTTATATGTCACACATAAAACGCATATTATATGATCGGCTATGACTGACACATATCATATGAATCAACAATCAAGCCTAACTTAAACATAAAACGGCATGGCTCTGATACCACGGTAAGGAATTGGAAGACACGCAGCGGAAATTAACTTAAAATTTTTTCCATTCCTTGCCAGGATCTACCGTATGTGTTTAAGTCAAGTGGGAAGAAGCATTACCCTCAGTGTTCCTCAGTGACTTCCACAGCTTCTGGTCACGACATTCGCAGCTTCTCTCCACGGCTCGTGCTCCCTTTTCGATCGCAAGAAGTCAACGACTCAGGTCAGCTTCCTCTACTGGTATCCACACGAATAGCGTTCCAACCACGAATGACGTGCTAGCGTCTCTTGTCCCTCCAGGGCTTTCTCAAGAATTCATCCTCTCCGTCTCTATTTCAGCAGTTTCTTATCTGCAAATCTTTTGTAGATTCCCCTTTGGGCTTTCTGTGTTCTATATCTTTTCAAAACGTAGCTCCTAAAATCTGATATATAAGATGCTATGTATTTTTCTCTCCCGAATTGGATTTTAGAGTTAATCTTATATTAATTCTGAAATTAATACAATATCTTATATTATATAATTTTATAAGAAACTAATTAAATAAATAATATTTATATTAAATCCGTCCCATAGATTTAATTCACCTATTTATTTAACTTAAAATAAAGATAAGACTTAACTATATTTGATTTATTCTCATAAATCAAATTTGAGATATCATATCAATTTGAATTTTAAATTCAAACGTGATAGAGATTTAATTTATCCTTATAAATTAAATCTTATAAATATATCTTATATGAGATATCCTATCAATTTGAATTTCAAATTCAAATGTGATAGAGATTTAATTTATCCTTATAAATTAAATCTTATAAATATCTCTTATATGAGATATCCTATCAATTTGAATTTTAAATTCAAATGTGATAGAGATTTAATTTATCCTTATAAATGAAATCCTATAAATATCTCTTATATGAGATATTCTATCAATTTGAATTTCAAATTTAAACGTGATAGAGATTTAATTTATCCTTATAAATTAAATCTTATAAATATCTCTTATATGAGATATCCTATCAATTTGAATTTTAAATTCAAACATGATAGAGATTTAGTTTATCTTTATAAATTAAATCTCATATATCTCTTATATATAATGTATATATACGAATTTATATATATATAAATATAAATATAAATAAATATATACATCTACCTTAGGTCATTCATTGAATCTGAATCTGAACATGTCTTAGATTCAATGAATCTGGACATCATAGCTCGTGTTGGGCTATTTTGTGTGCAACCCTATAGGCCCATATGAAGTTGGCAGTGGGCTATTTGCTATACTGGCCCACAAGTCGCAAGCAATTTCTAGCAAGACATAACGACTACCCAAATCATATGAGAACTGTTAAACGATGTAACCTTTTATACAACCATATCATGTCCCTTTTGTCACGTGATATTTTGGTCGTGGATGAGGCATGGATAATGTCATCCTCTTATTCCTGACCGTTACTTTCTCGATCCCTGAGTAGTCTGACTATAGAAATGGAACTATCTTTCTATTACAGTATGGCCATACATTTCTCATACTCACTCATCGAGGGGCCCAGTAATATCTCTCTACAATTGTGAGGGACAAATTCCATCTTGACCATTCACATTCCTCCGTATGAAAAATCACTAAGCCCGAACATAGTCTTTATGATCACTCGGTCAAAAGTGACTTTTGACTAAGTCAAAGCTGAGCGTTTGCATGTAGGAATCCATAATGATCTCAGGTCAAAGGGCATAGTGACATGGTTTGTATATGAGAGAAGCTTGTGACGTAACCCATGTAACTCTCAAACTGGGTCGGTCTAACACCTTGTACTCTTACATGTGCCTATGACTTTGATTTATATCTCTATACATCTTTAAAGTCATACTGGTCTTATTTCATCTCTGCTCCCGCATAGATGACCGACCAGGGATATTTAGGATAAGATCATGAATTATCTAAGGATGGTCATCACAGTAAACATGCAAATAATATGATAACACAATTAATAAATTCATAAATCAATAATGTTCATAAGACAATGATTGGCCCCTAGGGCACGATTTCCAATAACAGACCCTTAGAATGTTAAAGTAGTTACATCAGATGTCTGCCTAAATAGTGACATTCAATATGAGTATTGTTGCACTACTCTAGACCTAATATGTATGTCCTTTCACGAGATTGATATCATAATTGGATTGAATTGGTTGTCTGCCAATAACATAATGTTGGATTGTAAGAACAAAACTCTAGTTCTTTGTCCATAAGCCACAAATGTGAATCCAAAAGTGAGATTGAATTTCATAACAGAGGCTCAGGCAGATAAATGTTTATGAAAAGGATGTCAAGGATATATGGTCTTCTTTTCTGTTCAAACAGAAGTAGAAGAAGGGATTGAAACGATTCCAGTAGTAAAAGAATTTCCTAAATTCTTTCCAAAGGAGATTCAAGGACTACCTCCAGAGCGGGAAGTAGAGTTTGCAATTGATATTGTACTTAGAGCTGGACCAGTATCCAAAGCCCCATATCGTATGGCTCTCAAAGAGATGATTGAGCTAAAGAAGCAGATCGAGGAGCTTTTAAAGAAGGGTTCATTCATCCCAGTGCTTCTCCGTGGGGTACTCTAGTGTTATTCGTTAAGAAGAAGGATGGTAGTCTCAGACTATGCATTGACTATCGGGAATTGAATAAGATTATTGTTAAGAATAAATGCCCTCTTTCCCATATTGATAATTTGTTGGTCCAGTTGGTGGGAGCAAGTTTATTCTCCAAGATTGATTTAAGGTAAAGTTATCACCAACTCATAATCAAAGTTGATAATATTTCAAAGACTGTGTTCAGGAATCGCTATGGTCATTTTGAATTTCTAGTAATGCCCTTTGGTCTAACGAATGCACCTACAATTTTCATGGATTATATGAATAGAATCTTCAAGCCTTATCTAGATCAGTTTGTTGTGGTCTTCATTGATGATATCCTAGTGTACTCCAAATCTATAGAAGAGCATGAAGAGCATTTGAGAATTGTTCTTAGTACTCATAAAGAAAAATGACTCTATGCTAAGCTTAGTAAATATGAGTTTAGGTTCAAGAAGTCAAATTTCTCAGTCATGTCATATCCCATGAAGGGGTAGCTATAGATCCTAGTAAAGTTGAAGTAGTGTTAAGCTAGGACAACTAAGGACAGTAATGGATATCAGAAGTTTTTTGGGCTTAGTAGGGTATTACAAAAGATTTATTAAGGACTTTTCTCGAATTACTTTGCCATTAACTAAGCTGAATAGAAAGAACTAGCAGTTTAAGTGGGATGAGAAGTACGAGGCTAGTTTCCAAGAATTAAAACAGAGATTAACCATGACTCTTGTGCTAATTATTCTAAACCCAACTCAGACTTATGTAGTCTATATTGATGCTAGCAAGCAGGGGTTGGGATATGTATTAATGCAGCAGGGTCGAGTGGTAGCCTATGCTTCTTAGAAGCTAAAGCCACATGAAGAGAACTATCCCACTCATGATCTGGAGCTTGCAGCAGTAGTGTATGCTCTCAAGATCTGGAGACATTACATGTATAGAGCTACCATAGAGCTGTACTGTGACCACAATAGCCTAAAGTATCTGCAAGACCAGAAAGAATTGAACATGAGGCAGTGGAGATGGATGGAATTTCTGAAGGATTATGATTTTCAGATTAAGTACCATCCAAGAAAAGCAAATGTGGTAGGTGATGCCTTAAGCAGAAAAGTGGTGCTGGTGGCAAGTCTAATGATCAAAGACCTAGAATTAATAAAAGATGTTCGAGATTAGAGTCCTTTATACCAAATGCATACAATAGAAAATTATTATGGAGGAATGCAGATTAAAGCTTTCATTGAGGATGAGATAAAAGAAGCTCAGGAGCATGATAAGCTCACAACAATCTTCAAGAGTCAGCTGGAAAGAGGGGAAACTAAGAATTTTGATGTATCCCAAGGTGGGTTACTATGATTAGGGGACAACCATATATTCCCAATGCAATAGGATTATGAGAGAAGATCTTAGATGAAGCACATAAGATTCGATATACTGTACATCCAGTTATGGCCAAGATGTATCATGATGTTAAAAGTTTATTTTGGTGGCCTGGATTAAAGAAGGATGTTGTGGCTTATGTATCTAAGTGCTTAACATGTCAAAAGGTGAAAGTTGAGCACCAAAGGGCAGTAGGGAAATTGCAACCACTAGAGATACCTGAGTGGAAATAGGACAACATTGCCATGGATTTTGTTAAAGGATTGCCTATGACTCCTACTAAGCATAATGATATATGGGTAATAATTGACAGATTAACAAAGTCGGCTCATTTCCTGGCAATTAACAAGAAAGATTCTCTTGAGAAGCTGGCAAAATTATATGTAAAGGAGATTGTTATATTACATGGTATCCCAAGTAGTATCATATCTGACAGAGATCCTCAGTTTACATCAAAATTTTAGCGAGCTTTATATAATAAGCAAGATGATGTTGCACTATGAGATGACCTAACTTATGAAGTCATACCAGTACAAATTGTAGATAGGAAGCTCAAGCAGTTGCGAAATAAGCAGATCTCTCTACTGAAGGTGGTTTGGAAGGGATTAACAGAAAATGAAGCTACGTGGGAAGCAGAGGAAATGATGAAGGAAGCGTATCCTGAACTATTTCCTTAGTATATATGTAACGTAAATTTTGAGGACAAAATTTATTTTAAGGGGGAGAGAAATGTCATATCCCCAATTTTCTTACCTGATGTAACTGTACAATTTATATAAAATGGACATGAGATTCTTGGAATAAACTGTATCAAATTGAAATAGGAAAAAAGGGATTATTAACTAAGGAAAGTTCAAGGACCTAAACGCAAATTAGAAAAGGTTAAAGGCAAAAAAGTTAAAGTAGAAACAAAAATTGGGCCAAAACTGGTAATTATCAAAAGTTTAGGGACCTCAATGTAATTAAGCAAAAAGTCAAGGATCTAAATGTAATTATGAGAAAGTTGAACTGAAAAATGATCAACAATACCCTGTCATATCCCAATTTTTAGGCCTAGAAGTCCAGTATATAGCCTGAAAAAGGGATGCTACCAGACCCTATTGAGCAGAGGTCTCAGTAAATAGAGAAAATTATGATGATCAATTTGATGCAACACAGAGTTCTGATATGAGGTCTCGAGAGATTTATATTAATTTTTAAAGAAAAGGAAAATTAGTACAGTATGCTCTAGACCTCAGAATCGGATGAAATGAGGCAGTAAATTCCTATAATTAATATAAGAATTTCTGAAACTGACAGAGCCTAAAAAGGAGTTCTGTACAATTTACTACAGAATTTACAATGGATTAAAAGACCCGATAAATAGGTTTCGGGGGAATTTCTCGGGAATTGAGCCCATGAATATAGTGGATCATACAGAGGATCTAGAATGGCACCTTATAGGCCCAATGATATTTTTAGATAAATATGTGGGCCAGGTCTAATAAAGACCGAGAAAAATGAAGAATTACGAAAATGCCACTGAAGGTATGCCACTGTGTTGTGTCATTGAGTTAGAGTCAGACGAAGGGCATTATGATCGTTTGACTAAGGTTAGATAGTTAAGAAAGGGTATCTAGATAGCTGACCAGGGTCAAGAGATACTCTGGTAAGGTATAGAAATATAACAGTGCTCCTATAAGTACTAAAAAGGAACTAAGGGTATTTTGGTAATTTACTAAGGGTTTTCCTTGGGAACCGAGCCACCAGAGTGCTTGGGCTTGGTTAGAAACCCAAGATGATATTTAAAGGCCCAAAAACGTAGCCCAAGAGTAATGTGGACCCAAGAGGCACTAAAATAATGTTTTAGTGCTTTTTCAATAAAGTAAAGTGACCCGGTCTAAGATAGAACTGGGTAAAGTGATCTGGAATCATGAGAGGACATAAATGGGGCCCATAATGCGCCACATGGCATGATTACAATAAAAGAAGAAAAGCAAAGGACACATGGCATGATTATAGAAAAATGAGAAAAGCAAGAGGACACGTGGCATGATGCAGGCAAAGCTTCTTGAGAAAGCAAGCAATCTGAGCCATTCATCGCGAATCAATCTGGACCATTCATTCCACCTCCTCTCACCTATAAATAGGCCACTCCCCTCCCATTTCAAGGCACACCACGGATCTAGCAAGAAAAGGAAGAGAAAGAAGAGAGGTAGAGAGAAAGAGAGGAAGAAAGAAAGAAAGGAAAGGAAGGAAGGAGTTCTGGTGGAGCCAGGGGCAGTCTAAGGAGACGAGGGACTGGGCAAAGCTTAGGAATGAGGTAAGAAAGTTATCTAGTTCCTGCTCTAATAAAGTATAGGATTGCTCTTAATGGTTAGAATAGAGAAATATCTCTATTAATAAAGTTAGCTATAGATAGAAAGAAAGTTAAAGGAATGTCGGAGTAAGCATATTTCCCCTAGCTATGCATGAGTTAAATAGAGCTATACTGATAGAGTAATAATGAATATATTATTATGCTATGTATAGGCTCTAACCTATGGAAAGAATGAACCTTAGAGCAAAGGCTAAGAGCTAGAAGGAAAGCTACATGTCAGGTAGTAAACTAATCCTAAACTTGTATGCATTGAATGTTATGCTTGATGTGCTATGGCTTTGTGGAATTGTATTGAGTATGTGCTTATGTATGAAGCTCTGTTCCTATGATTACTTTGGCCAATTGTATTTCATATGTAACATGGAAGCATGCACATTACACAATGTTAACACTTTCACAAGCAAGCACAAGTATTCACATTAATGCGTGCATTGTTTAGTGTTGTTTGCTACTGAGATTTCCCCAGAAATCTCACCCCTTCCATATCAATCCAATTACAGCAGGTCTTCTCAAGATGGAGGAGATAAAGATGCATGAAGAGATGTTAATTGCTTAGTATGATTGATATGTTATTCATGTATGTACAATTGCTGGAAATTGTCACTGTGAACAGTAACTTGTGATGGAGGTAGTGACATTTAAGCTGTAATTATAGCTAGTAAATGATTGAATAAATGTATGATATTTTTCCAGTAGATAGTAGACATTCCAAGCTTCGATTTGATATATACGTCTCATTTGGATGTCTACACATAAAGATATGATTTATCAAAGTTGGGACCAGAATGCTGGAATCAGGGACAGGACGCTGGATGAACAGTGTTTTCGGAACATTGACCAACGTTGACCTGGTCAAGGTTTGGTCAAAGAGTTATTTTTCCCTGAAATATCATTATGTTAGCTTCGTGTAGCAATTTGAATCACTCCATTTAGATTTTTTTAGAATTAGTTATGATTTTTCGAAGTTAGGTCACTCCGCTGGAATTTACACAGTGAACAGTACTCGCTGGGAGTAAAATTCTAGATTGTGTGATTTGATTTCAATGGCCCTAGAAGTGGTTCCAAATGCTACTAAATGGTCCCTAAGACATAAGAAAAGGAGGATGTTACAATTTGGTATCAGAGCAAAGGATTCTGGCTTAAGAAATGCTCTGAATAGATTATTTATAGACTGATATGAGATTATACCCAGACCTTAACCCTAAACAATAAGTATTTTGTTAAGTTAGGGTATGTTGGGATGGTTAACATTGCTTAATTAAGCAAATGTTGCAGGAATATATATGAGATTCCATAAGGTTAAGTCAGAGGCTTCAATTAATAAGGGAGACTCCAGACCAATAGTGATATATGAAGATGATATATATCCACATCCCTTAGACAATGAAGAGAATCCAGATGAGAGTATAGGGGATTAGTCAGGAAAGTCTATAGTAGAATACCCCATAGATATTTCTGTAGACTCAAGCCTGCAGTCTGGATGTCATGTAGAGATTCAGCCTAAAGCCTAATATGCACCTTTTGATGTTGAGTCTAGTGACTCTATACGGTATAAGTTTATTGGAATGCCCTCTAACCCTGATATAAGCTTTATCCCTCTTACGAGATGATAGATTACGGTTGAGGAAGTTGAGTACTGGTACTGGATTATGGGTAGACCATATATTATTCCTCCTCTACCAGAGTTTGAGGATTGATTTAAGATAATTAAGATACAACAATCCCCTAATTCAGATATCCAGTCAGAGTTTATGATAGTTCTTGTCCATTTCCAAAGTCCAGGAATATGTGACTTTATAAAGAAAGATCAGTTTGATGTTCCTGGTTCTAGTCAACTCCATCCTTCTTTGTTAAAGACAGTTAGTGTTGACCATATTGGTTTGAAGAAAGCTACGGAGAATGACTTACTTAGTCCAGGTCAAGGGATGGACAGAAGTAGAGATTAAGAACAGTTAATTATTTATAGTTCCTCAATGCCGTAGCAGGAATGATAAATAGACATCCAGTAGAGGGCATTAACCTAATATACTTTAGAGGATTGGTATGAGATGATAGTAAGTCAAGTGTCATGAGACTAAAGATGCTAACCTCACTGAAGTCTATCAGTTAGAGATTTAGCACAGAGTATAGGCAAGTTAAACAGTACGAAGCACTAAGATACAGAAGATCAGTTTAAGAAGAGGTTCAACAGTAGATCCTCCATATGATCAACAGGAGTTGATCTACAATACGAAAGGCTTTGCGCAGCTAGTCTTTACAAAAAAGAATAATGAGAAGTTATAATGAGACTTGCCTAAGAATAATCTAATACATGGCCTAAGGTTAAAGTTGTGATGGATAATAGATAGAAAGTTAATATTCCTAATACAGAGGGAATCCATCATGAAGAGACAGTAATTTAGCACATCTAGGGTAGAGCGAGAACAAAAATAGTAATGTTAAGTGATGAATGAGATCCAAGTGACCTGAATTAGTCAGGATCTAGAGGCAAACTAGAAAAGAATCACAGTCTAGTCCAGAGTAGACTGAGATTGATAGACAGAAAGAGTTAAGAGATAATTTCTCGCCTGTTAGTAATCCAGGAGGATTAAGGAAAACTTAAAAGTTTGAATGGCATAAAAATAGGAGCCAAACCTTTCCTCAGTTAGCTGAAAGAAGACAGCTGACTCAGTTATGGATTACAGATAGATTACAGTGAGGCCAAGGACACAGAAATCCTTCAGGTTAGAGACATAAAAGTCTTAAGGCGATGAGAAATGTTATGATAACATAGCCTGATATGATAAGCTATCTTCAATTCCTAAATAAATAAATAGGATACTGGAGATGTAAGCTAAAGATAAAGTGACTCCCCTATTCCTATGTACGAAAGAGTAAAGAAGGGTTGAGCCTATACCTTAGTAAGAGGGTGATGTGGCAGCCTAAGTGAAACAAGTAAATGACTCAGGTACCTGAATAAATGATCAGGACCTAGTGATTAAGGTGATAAGGGATGGTTGAGCAGATGTATGTAATAATGATATTGCTTATGTTGTTATCAGTTATGATGAGAAGTTGTATCTCCTTGCAGTCGTCATATGAGGACATGCATGTTAGAGATTGCTTAAAGGATTGTATCTCCTTACAAAATATGCTTGTTGAGTATGCTATGATAAATGATTATGATACTCAGGATATATCCTTTCAGTAGGGGTAAGATATATGAATGATATGGCTCCAAGAAGGAGTGAATTCTAAGTAATATAAGTTAATATTTTTGTAATAGAGCTAGATTACTCTTGCAATAAAGTAAGATTGCTTTTAAAATGAAGCTAAGATATGGGATAGTATAACTCAGATAGAGTAAGGTCCCTCTGATAAGATAAATAGATGATGATAGATATGTGCATGGTAGAGCCTATGTAGCTCTCTGCAGTGATGGATCTAGTAAGTTATAAAGTATGAGAATGGTATATGAAGTTCCTGAGTGATAGAGGAAATGAGTCAAGTCCTAATAGATAATATTGGCTTCTGTGATCATTTTTGGGGAATTATCTGTGGAGTTAACAACTATATGGAAGTGACTAACCTTGTAACTTTGTCTGTTGATTTAGGTCTTCCAGAGATGAAAATACAGTACAACGGAATCCAGTAGATTCTGGAGGATTGCAGTTAGATCCTAGTATGGCTCACAGGGTCACAGTTAGATCCTGAAAGGCTTACGGTTGATCATAGTAGATCCCGAGGGTCGTAGTAGACCAAGCCTAGAACAAGAAAGTAATGAGCCATAAGTACAGTATTTCTTTGGAAAGACAAATACCAAGGAAAAGTTAAGGTATAGAAGCTTCACAAGTTGATTAACTCATAATAGAGAGAGTACCCATGATACTAGTTTCAGATAGCCTTATTACTATCAGGGACTGAACTCAGAATCTCCTTACACGTATCAGGAACTAAGTGATCAAAGTTAAAGCTATTAATCCTGAGTTCCAACGATTTATGAGTATGTTTTATAAGATATGAGAAAGGGTCAAATGAGAATAAAGAGATCCTTACGATGATATTACAAAGACGTATAAAAGTAAGGATGTTATATACCCAGAATCATTTTAGACCCAAATTTTACCAGTAGATAGACAAAAATATTCTGGTCTGTTTAATGCAATGGAGAATTTTGATTTGACATCCCGATTAACTGATATAAAATTATGAAGTCAGAAGGAATTATTACAGTATTTTACAGATCTCAAAGTCAGATGAAACCTTATAGTAAATTCCTATATTTAATATAAGAATTTATAAAATTAACAGAGACAGAAAAGGATTCCTGTAGAATTCTTACGAGATTTTACGGTGAAATAAAATACCGGATAAATATGGTCAGAAGAGATTCATTGGGATTTGTGCCATAAAGGAAATGATCCCATACCAAGGCCCAAATGGCCCCACCATAAGCCCAATAAGGTGACTGGATAGTTAAGTGGGCCGGAGTCTAGAGCAGTCCAGGAAAAGTGCGAAATTATGAAAATGCCCCTAGATGACCATATTGTACCAGTGATGGATGGAGGGCATTTTGGTCATTCTGGACAGGCCAAAAACGTGTAATATAGTATAAATATGATTAGTTAGAGCCAGTATATGCCTTGAGACAGTACAAAGAAGGGTAAAATGACAATTACGCCCTTAGGCTTAATATAGCGCAAGAAAGGACTCCAAAGGTATTTTGGTCATTTTCCAAGGGATGGATGGCAGATAAATACTTAGTATAACAATGTCAATGGTATAAGGAACCTAGACACTGTTTCTAGGATAGAATACATATCCTGGAATATTATAAAAATTAGGAACAGAAAATAATCTGATTTTTGTGAAACTACTCCGATCGGTACCAGACTAGACTAGAATTTTTTCTATCAGTATATTTACCTTTTTCTAGACAAACATGGCCTTGTGTGATGTCATGCATGGCATCAAAAGGCAGGGCTTCTAGAGCAAGTTTGTTCAAGAATGAATATGGACCATTACATCAAATAGTAACCAAATAAATCTTGGCCATCTATTTTCACACAAATTTATCTATAAATACCCCCTCATTTCAGACTCCATTCGGCATGCTTGAGAACCATAGGGAAATTCTTATAAAATTTCCATTCAACCAAGAAAAAAGCACACCATTTGAAGCAACAAGCAAGGTAATCATCTCCCTTGTTCTTGAGCTTTGTTCTAGCAAGCTAGCTCTTGATTTTAAGGGTTTATGTGCCATATTTCCCTTGTAGTTGCTACTGGAAGTGCTGTCCATATATGGCTAGAATATAAATTTTATGTTATGGATAGTTTAGATAAGCTTAAACAAGCTAGAATCAAGTGGTATAAGCTTAAAAATTCAAGTATGTTTGGAATTAGGGTTTTGTGTTCTTGGCTGTTACTGTGCATGATACTATTTTTATGTTGTAATTTTATGATTTTGATGCTTCCAATGAGTTTAGAATGGAAAATTGTGTGGGGATAAAGTAGGACAACAAGTATTGGAAGCATTGGAATCTAAATGTGAATTTTGGAAAACAAGAGCATTCACTTCGGTCAAGAATAGGAACTCTTGACATGTTTTGATTTTGGAAATTCTAGTTTCATATTTGGATTCTAAATGAAAAATTATGTGGAAATGAACTATGAGAATTTATTTTGGAAAGATGGAAGTATGAAACATAAAATAGAGAAAGAATGGAAGTTAGTGAAAACCTAGTCTTGATATTGTGTTCAAGTTGAGTTGTAACTTGATATTATTTTGTAATGGCTAGGTTTTGACATTTGTGAAGGAAGGAAATCATCTCAAGAAGGCTTTGACAATGATAGCTAAGAGGTAGCAAGAATACCTAACTATAGTTTCATGTATGCTTGATTGTATGTTTGCTTGTTGATTATGGTGTTTGGTTGAGCATGAGATTGTGTCATCATGTTGATGATGAAGTATGAATGATTGCAACTCCTTCCAAGTTATGTCATGGCAATATGCATGTTAGAGTTTGCTTATGTACCATTATGAAGTAGCTCCCATCTAGTGATAACATGTTAAGCATCCAATTGATCATGCATGATATTATAGTTTGTATGCCTTGCTATTAGGATTTCCATGAAATCTCATTCTTTCCATATGCATAACGATGTCATAGGTGCTGGAACCTCACAAGGAAAAAGAGTAAACATAGATGGTTGAACTTGTATAACCAATTACATAAGTTACATGACATTATAAAAGGATATGATAGATGTATGATGGATGATTATGTAATTGTGTTCTAAGGCAGCGGTGGGGTGATGATGATTATGACGCATTAACCAATGAGTTTGAAATTGAAATTTGGCATGATAATATTTAATATATAAAGCTTTAAATGGACACTAAGAATGTCTCAATTGGTTAAGTATTAGATTTGTTATGATTTTCCAAAGTTGGAGTTAAAATCTGGAATAGAGATAAAGTAAGCAATTGGAGGCAGTAACGTTCTAACGTTAATTCTAAATGGTAAATGAATGAGTTTTTCCATGAAATTTGGTAAGCCTAAAGAACACGTCTAGAGATTTACATCCATAGGTAACACAGTTCTTTTGGATAAGTAACGAAAGAGATAAATTTTTATGTTAAGGCAAAGAAACTGGAACTTTCATATTTTACCAAATGAACAGTGTTTTTCAACGAATAAACTGATTTCATTGGGAAAATAGAACCTCAGTTTTATATTTTCCTTCAAATTTTAATTAAATATATTTCATTAAAAATTGGAACCACCCTATTTTAATTTTTCGACATTTAATTATGAATTTTCAAAGTAAGGTACATATTCTGGAATTACTAAATGAACAGCAACATGAATAGTACCTGAGATCAATTCTTTTAAAAATGAATGTTTCTAAGGCAAAAGGATATGTAATTGGTTCCAATGACTTTCCAATGAGTATAATTGAGGTTTAAAATAAGGATACGACATTACGGGTATAGACAACTAAGTCATATGAAGAGAGAATATCCGTTTGGTTAGCCCACTTCGAGTTATGGATCAACCCGACCTTCTCCCTACCTTGCTACCTTTACAGCCTTGTCTATTGGAGCAACTTCTACCTTGACAGGTAGAAGTACATTAGGAAGGCCTTTGAGAAAAAGGGCACAACCTTCTTCAGGGCAAGGCCAAGCAAGGGTGTATGCTCTGATGAGGCAAGATGCTCAGGCCTCTAATAATGCGGTTACAGGTAATATCACTATATGTTCTCAAAAAGATCATGCATTGTTTGGCCCTGGATCAACATATTCTTATGTTTCAATATATTTTGCTAAAAGGTTGGGTAAAGATTCTGTCAGACTTGATTGTCCTTTTTTGGTTGCTACCCTGGTCGAGGAATCTTTGTCAGTTTCACAAGTGTATAAATCTTGTGAGGTGTATGTTAAGGAAAGAGAAAGTCTTGTTAATTTAATGATTCTTGACATGATTGATTTTGATGTGATATTAGGCATGGATTGGTTAGCCTCTTGTTATGCTACTGTTTATTGCAACTTGAAAGTAGTGAAATTTAATATTCCAAGTGAAACTCCTTTTGTGTTACAAGGGAATAAAGTAGAGAGGCCAACTAGCTTGATCTCTGCTTTACAAGCCTAACAATTGTTGACAATGGGTTGTCAGGGACTTTTAGCTGTAGTGAAAGATGTCAATAAGCCTACTGTCAATTTAGATCAAATACCAGTTGTTCAGGAATTTCCTGACGTCTTTTTAGAGGAATTGCCTAGTTTACCTCCAGATAGAGAAATAGAATTTAGTATTGATGTTATTCATAGCACTCAGCCAATTTCTATTCCACCTTATAAGATAGTGCCCTCAGAGTTAAGGGAATTAAAGATTCAGCTACAAGAACTATTAGACAAGGGGTTTATTATACCCAATACTTCTCTACGGGGTGCACCAATGTTGTTTGTGAAAAAGAAAGATGGATATTTGAGGTTGTGTATTGATTATCGACAGCTTAATAAGGTAACAATAAAGAATAAGTACTCGTTACCGCACATTGATGATCTTTTTAACCAGTTACAAGGAGCGCAGTACTTTTCAAAAAGGAAGATCAAAAAGGAAGATATTCCAAAGACCGCTTTCTGAACTCGGTATGGTCATTACGAATTTTTGGTGATATCTTTCAGTTTGAGGAATACTCCTACGACATTCATGAACTTGATGAACCAGGTACTCAGAACATTTCTAGATAAGTTTGTAAACGTGTTTATTGATGATATCTTAGTATATTCCAAGAGTACAGAGGAGCACGAACATCATTTGCTGATAGTGTTGCAAATATTGAGAAAGCAATAGCTTTATGCTATGTTTTTCAAATGTAAATTCTGGCTAATTGAAGTCACTTTCTTAGGGCACGTGGTGTCCAAAGACGGTATTCAAGTTGATCTTAGCAAGGTTGAGGTAGTCAAAAGTTAGCCATGACCTATAACGGTCACTGAGATTCAAAATTTCTTGGCCCTTACAGGATATTACTGCCATTTTCTAAAGGATTTCTCAAGATTAGTTGATCCATTGACAAGGTTAACTCAGAAGAATGTGAAATTTGTTTGGGATGATAAGTGCAAGGGAAGTTTTCAGAAGTTAAAGGAATCTTTAACTACTGCTCTAGTTTTAAGCTTACCTTCAGGAGTTAGAGGGTACACAGTGTATTATGATGCTTCTTATAACATCCTTACTTTTATACGTCTTAGGGACCATTTAGTAACATTTAGAACCACTTACAAGACCTTGGAAGTCCATTAGCCAAATCTGGAATTTTACTCTTTCTCGAGTTACTATTCATATGGTATTCAAGATTACGCAACAAACTTCTAAAAATCATAATTAATTCTAGAAAAAATAGAAATGAAGTGGTTCAAAAAGATACGTGAAGACAACATCTTGAACTTTAAGGAAAAAATAATTTTCAGACCAAATGATTAGCCAATTAATACATTTTATTCATTAAAGTTTATTGTTCATTTGGTCAAAAACTCTAGAAATAGATTCTGATCCCTTAATTTCAAAAATTAGTTCTTTTTGTACAAACGTCCAAATAAAGTGTTCTTGGTGTCAAAACAAAGCTTGGTATGCCATCTAAATGTCTATAAAATTTCATACATTTATTCCATCATTTGCTATTTTTCATTATATCATAACCACCACTACTTACATTGGTGATACAACAACATTACACTTAACAATTTCTCACATAATACATATACTATCCAATCCCTAACTTTCCTTCATGCTTCATCATCCTCTTTCATTATTCATAAACCTGTGGGATTGGGATTACATGGAAAGGGATGAGATTTTGGGGGAAATCTTGATAGCAAACATTACTAAACAATGCATGCATTAATGTAAGTACTTGTGCTTGCTTGTAAAAGTGTTACCTACCATTGTGTAACGTACATGCTTCCATGTAACATATGAAATACAATTGGCCAAAGTAATCATAGAAACAGAGCTTCATACATAAACACATTTGCAACACAATTCACCAAAGCTATATCACAATTAAGCATAACATTCAATACATACAAGTTTAGGATAAGTTTACTACCTCATATACTTGACTTTCTTTCACTTCATCTTGCTTCTTTCTTCTCACATCTCTTGGACATGTGGCTGCCTCTTTTGGAGAATACCAATCAATCCCTAACATCACATAATCATTCATCCATCATCATCTAATTTCCTTGAGCATTAAACTTACTTTAACTAACATAACTTACTTCTTGAACATGAATCTCATTAACTTTCCTTATTCTTAACTAATGGGCTTGGCCTTTGAATCAATTGATGTCTTGACTTTACCCCACACAATTTCATCTTTTGAATCCATCTATGGGCTTAGAATAATGAAATTCTAGCTCCTTCATGGCCTGCTGTACAGAACTGGACATATGCATACAATTCTTTTAAAAATTCTCATTTTGATTCCAATGCTTCCCATACTTGTTTCTCCACTTTACCCCACACAACTTTTCATTTTAAAACCATTAGAACCATCAAAATCATGAAATTCCAATCATTGTTCATGCGAGTGAACAGTACCTGTGAAGAATATCAAAGACTACAATCTTGGAATTTCAATGCTTCCAAGGTTCAAAACCTTTCCACTCCTACACAAAATTATCATATAAATTCAATGGAAGCATTAAATCATTGAAATTCCATTGCCTTCCCTCATGAACAGTGCAGACCGAACAGTGTACACCTTGGCAAAGTCAAGAATATCAATTTGATTCAACAACTAATCACTTAACTAGCTTGTTTAAGCTTCAATCATATGTCTCTAACTTTAATTTCTTCTTTTCCCTTTCATCTGAGGTTTTTGGGCACCACCACCCCTTAGAGAAAACTCAACTTTTCCCCCATGAAAACCCTAAGTTCAAGCTCCCAAATTAAAGAAAAATAAGCTAGGAGAGATTGATTACCTTTAATCTCTAGCTTGCTTGAACTTTGATACCTTGAATCTTCCTTGTCTTGGCTTGAGTTTTCATTTTGCAAGAGTTTCCCCAAGGTATCACAAGGCCATGGTTTGGATGTAGAAATGAGGGGGTATTTATAGCCAAAATCCATGGAAAATAAATGGCTAAGATTGATTTGGTTACTATTTGACTAAAGGCCCACATTTAATCTTAGATCTAACTTTTTCTAAAAATAATAATTATGACATCATGTGGGACAGCTCAAGGGACACCTCATGGGGTTAGGTGGTGAAATTCTAATGGGGGAACCTTCTAGAAAAATTCCAGTCTAATCCGATACCGATTGGAGCAGTTTCACAGCAACCAGAATATTTTCTGTTCCTAATTTTTTATAGTATACCAGGTTATGTATTTTGTCCTAAAAATCAATGTCTAGGGTTCTCATACCATTGAAAATGATATACTGAATATTTATCTTCCATCCATCCCTTGGGAAATGATCAAAATACCCTTAGTGTCCTTTCTTGCACTATACTAACCCTAAGGGCATAATCGTCATTTCATCCCTCTTTGCACTACCTCAGAGTACATATTGGATCTGACTAATCATAATTAGACTATATATCATATTTTTTGCCTATCTAGAATAACCAAAATTTCCTCTATCCATTATTGGTACAATATCGGTATCCAGGGGCAGTTTTATAATTTCATACTTTTCTTGGACTGCTCTGTACTCTGGCCCACTTAACTGTCTCACTACCTTATTGAGCTCATGATGGTGTCATTTGGGCCTTAATATGGGCTCATTGCCTTTATTACCTTTATGGCCTAATTCACATGACAACTCTCCCGATCATATTTATCGGGTATTTTATTTCACCGTAAAATCCGGTAAGGATTCTACAGGATTCCTTTTTTGACTCTATCAATTTTATAAATTCTTACATTAAATATGGGAACTTCCAATAAAGTTTCATCTGATTATGATGTCAAAAAAATACTGTAATAATTCTTCTGACTTTAGAAATTTATATCAATTAATCGAGACCTTAAATCAAAATTATGTGTTGCGTTAAACTGACCGGAATAATTTTGTCTATCTACTTGTAAAATTTGGGTCT
Organism: Leucaena leucocephala; assembly: GCA_037074615.1. NCBI lineage: Eukaryota > Viridiplantae > Streptophyta > Magnoliopsida > Fabales > Fabaceae > Leucaena > Leucaena leucocephala. The sequence continues at coordinate 8,380,176 of CM073527.1, forward strand.
AATATGATTCCTGGCATTTTTTGGCCTATTTTGGCTCAACTTTCTCATATTTATATTTAGGTCCCTAAACTTTTGAATAATTGCACTTTGGCCCCTGGACTTTTAGCTATTTGCATTTAAGTCCCTTAACTTTTAAAAATTACACTTAAGGGCCCAACTTTTGTTTCTACCTTCACTTTTTGCCTTCAACATTTTCTAGTTTTTGTTTTAGTCTTTCTCTTTCTTCAATACTCATATAACCTTTATCTTTTCTTCTAATCTTTGTCATAATCTTTTCCAAACCTCTTTCTACTATCAATACTATACGGATAGGGAAAAATTAGGATATGACACTTCTTGAATTGGGTTAGGCTGTGTATTAATACATGATGGGCAAATAATTACTTATGCCTTTAGAAAGCTTAAGAAGCATAAGCAAAATTATCCAACTCATGATTTAGAAAAGTAGTGTTTGCTTTAAAGATTTGGAGACATTATCTGTATGGTAAAACTTGTGAGATTTTCACTGTTCACAAAAGTCTCAAGTATATTTTTTATCAAAAGGATATGAATCTCAGACAGAGAAGATGGATGGAATTGCTAAAAGACTATGATTGTACAATTATGTATCATCCGGGGAAAGTGAATGTGGTGGTTGATGCTTTAAGCAAAAGTCTATAGGTAGCTTGGCACATATAAATGTCTAAAGAAGACTATTGGTACAAGATATTCATAAAGTGGAGCAAGAGGGAGTCCTATTTGAAATTGTTGATAAAGGACCATTTTTAGCTCATTTGCAAGCTCATTCCTCTTTAAATAATCAGATTAAGGAGGCTTAATACTATGATATGAAATTATGCAAGTTGCAAGATTTGGTCAAAGAGGGAAGTAATATAGAATTTGTGGTTGACAACAATAAAGGTGTTCTAAGGTACAATAACAAGATTTGCGTGCCTCAAGTTCAAGATTTGGAAAAGCAAATTCTTGAAGAAGCTCATTATTCGGCTTATACTATTCACCATAAAATAACTAAGATGTATCAAGATTTGAAGAAATTGTATTGGTGGCATGGTATGAAGAATGATGTGGAGAACTTTGTTGCACGTTGTTTGGTGTGTCAACAAGTTAAAGTGGAGTATCAAAAGCATGTAGGACAATTACAATGGTTGGAAATACCTGAGTGGAAATGGGAAAACATCATAATGGATTTTATTATTGGCTTGCCCTGAACTGTTAGAGGTTTTGACTCTATTTAGGTGATTGTTGACAGGTTAACTAAGTCAGCTCATTTGCACGAAGCCCCAATATCTATCATTTTAGATCGAGGGCCCCAATTCACTTCTCGATTTTAGGAGTCATTTCAAAAAGCATTGGGTACACAATTGAATCTAAGGACTTCTTTTCATCCTCAAACTGATGAGTAATCCGAGAGAACGATCCAAATAGTTGAGGATATGTTGAGATCTTATATTATAGATTTTGGTGGAAGTTGGGATAATCATTTTCTACTAGTGGAATTTGCCTATAATAATAGTTATCAATCAAGTATTCAAATGGCATCATTTAAGGCATTATATGGAAGAAAAACAATTTAGGTCTCTAATTGGATGGTTTGAAGTTGGTGACAGAGAGATATTTGGACCAGATTTGGTTCAAGATGCTAAAGAGAAAGTGAAAGAAATTCAACAAAGGTTATTGATGGCTTAGAGCTGACAGAAATCTTACATGGATCATCGTCGCAGAGAATTGGAATTCATGGTTAGAGATAAAGTATTTTTAAAGGTGTCACCAATGAAAGATGTCATGAGATTCGGGAGGAAAGGCAAGTTGAATATGAGGTATACTGGTCCCTTTGAGATTTTGGATAAAATGGGTGTTATAGCTTATCGACTAGCCCTACCACCAGAGTTATTGGGAATTTATCTGGTGTTTCATGTGTTGATGCTACAAAAGTTTCTATATGATCCCTCTCATGTTATGGAATATCAAGAAGTTCATGTAAATAAAGACTTGTCGTATGATGAGTATCCAATAACTATTATTGATAGTCAAGTAAAGAAGTTAAGATCAAAGGAGATTCCTTCTGTGAAAGTGTTTATGGCGTAATCATTCAGAGGAAGAAGCTACTTGGGAAATTGAAAGTGAGATGTGGAGCAAGTACGCAACACTTATTCAAGAATTAAGGTGAGCATATTTTCAAATACGAATGACCGAATTTATTAACAAGGGAAGAATGTAATGACCCTGGAAAATGTTATATATGATAATAATTTATTTAAGATTATATATATTTTCTTGCTATGAAATTACAAGAGGAAGTGGCTAGCTGAGTGGTTGATAGCAGTGTAGTTAAACAAAAGGTCTCTCGTTAGAATTCCAGCTCCATCCATAGTGAGAATTTTATTTTTCAAACACCATGTGAAATTACCAAAATGCCCCTCTACCCATTTCTTTTTATCAGCATACTTCTTATTTCTCCTTCTTCAGTCGGGCAGTGAGTAGGAAAGCAGAGCAGTCTCATGAAATGTGGATGCAAATGTAACATCCTTACTTTTATACGTCTTAGGGACCATTCAGTAATATTTAGAACCACTTACAAGACCTTAGAAGTCCATTAGCCAAATCTGGAATTTTACTCTTTCTCGAGTTACTGTTCATATGGTATTCCATATTAAGCAATGAACTTCGAAAAATCATAATTAATTCTAGAAAACTTGCAATGAAGTGGTTCAAAAAGCTATATGAAGATAACATCTTGAACTTTAAGGAAAAAATAATTTCAAGGCAAGATACTTTAGGGCTTGTTGGAGCTGCTAAGCATAACGAATCGAAGCCAAAGACAGATCAAGGTAGCTTGCCTACCAAGCCGATAGGCGAAAGGCCGAAGGATGGAGTGTGCAAAGTCGATCATGCACCTGTCATGCAACAAGTTCAACTCTCCTTCTTTTTCGAGTGAAAAGCTCATTTTAATCATTCAAAACCTCTCCGAGGAGGTCGGGTCAGACTATGGATAATTCGTTGAAGTTTACTGTTCATTTGGTTAAAAACTCTAAAAACATATTCTGATCCCTTACTTTGGAAATTCATTTCTCTTGATGTACACATCCAAATGAAACTTTATACCTATGTACTTAAAGATCTAGATGTGTGCTATACGCTTGTAAAATTTCATGAAATAATTCCTTCATTTGCTAGGTCAAATTGAAGCCACAACAAAACTGCTTTTGGACCTACGTCTTTACCATTTCAGTTTCCTTTCTTTCAGTTTTAATAATTGTTCCAGCATGCATAAGCCAACAAATAAGCTTATCAATATTCATATACATTATGTACATATGCTATAAGTATTACAAATAGTTTCATCACATAGATAGACACCTTATAGGGCATTTACATACATAGATAATCCATAGCATATGCTAGGACCTCAATTAATTCCATTCCTTTCTTCCATTCTTTAACTCTTCTCCATGCATACATTTTCCATCATCCTTGACCTAAATTGGTTGGTTATGGGAGAGTGAGATTCTAGGAAATCTCAGTAGCAAACATTATCACTTAAATATGCATGATGGATGCTAATGCATGATATGTAATTTCATTAAACTTTCTTTGATTAGTGACATGCCATCATGCTATATACTCTTACATAAAGTGCATGGCCATGGAAAACAAGTTATTCACAATACATTGAACATCATTTATCATGTCACAACATCATTCAAATATCATACACATGTCAACTCATAAGCATACCACATCAAGCACATAAAGAGATAAGTTCACTACCTTGCACTTAAGCATTCATCTTGATCTTTTGCACTTGCTCCCTAGCTTTCCAACCATGAAGCCTTTATGTCAATCACTTCTCAACATCTTCTTGGATGTTTCAAGGTCCTAAACACATTCATATTCATCATATAATTCATTAGGACTCATGAACTCCAACCATGTTCAAGACTAACCTTGTTACACTCTTTATTATCATAACTTTCTCTAATCTTCACTAATCCACTTGGCTCTTGAACCAATTGATGTTTTGACTTTACCCTACACAATTTCATCTTTTGAATCCATTTATGAGCTTATAATCATGAAATTCCAGCTCCTTCATGGCCTGTTGTACAGAACTGAACATATGCATACAATTCTTTCAAAAAATCTCATTTTGATTCTAATGCTTCCCATACTTGTTTCTACACTTTATCTCACACAACTTTTCATTTTAAAACCATTGGAACCATCAAAATCATGAAATTACAATCACTGTTCATGTAACCGTGAAGAATTTCAAAGACTACAATCTTACAATTTCAATGCTTCCAAGGTTCAAAACATTTCTAATCCTACACAAAATCATCATATAAATTCAATGGAAGCATTAAATCATTGAAATTCCATTTTCTTCCCTCATGAATAGTGCATACTGAACAGTGTACACCTTGGCAAAGTCAAGAATATCAATTTGATTCAACAACTAATCACTTAACTAGCTTGTTTAAGCTTCAATCATATGTCTCTAACTTTAATTTCTTCTTTTCCCTTTCATCTGAGGTTTTTGGGCACCACCACCCCTTAGAGAAAACTCAAATTTTCCCCTATGAAAACCCTAAGTTCAAGCTCTCAAATCAAAGGAAAATAAGTTAGGAGAGATTGCTTACCTTTAATCTCTAGCTTGCTTGAACTTTTGTACCTTGAATCTTCTTTGTCTTGGCTTGAGTTTTCATTTTGCAAGAGTTTCTCCAAGGTATCACAAGGCCACATTTTTGATGTAGAAATGAGGGGGTATTTATAGCCAAAATCTATGGAAAATCAACGGCCAAGATTACTTTGTGCACTATTTGATCTAAAGGCCCACATTTATTCTTGGATTTAACTTTTTCATAAAGCAAATTGTGACATCATCCATGACATCACAAGGGACACCTCAAAGGGGTTATGTGGAGAAATTCTAATAGGGGGAAGCTTCTAGAAAAATTTCAGTCCAATCCGGTACTGGCTCAATCCGATTCCCCAAAAACCGAATTATTTTATAAATATAATTTTTTTGAAATTTCATAATATACTTTCTGACCTTAAATCCAGTATCCAGATTCTTCCTACCATTAACATTCTTGTATTGGGCCATAAATTAATTACAAATCCCTTGGAAAATGATTGAAATGCCCTTAGTGACCTTTCTTGCACTATATTAACCCTAAGGGCATAATCATCATTTTACCCCTCTTTGCACTTCCTCAGAGCATATACTAGCTCTGACTAATCATATTTATGCTATATGACACATTCTTAGACTGTCTAGAATGACCAAAATGCCATCTATCCATCACTAATATAATATGGGCATCTAGGGGTATTTTCATAATTTTGTACTTTTCCTCGACTGCTCTGGAATATGGCCCACTTAACTGTCCAGTCATCAAATTGGGCCTACTTTGGTGCCATTTGGGCCTTGGTTTGGGCTCATTGCCTTTATGCCCTTTATGGCACAAATCCCAAGACACCTCTCCCGATCCTATTTATCGGGTATTCTATTTTACCATAAAAACCCATAAGAATTCTACAGGATTCCTTTTTTGACTATGTCAATTTTATAAATTCATATGTTAAATATAAGAATTTATGAAAAAAATTCATCTGATTCTGAGATCTGACAAATACTGCAATAAAATCGAAATTCTATGATTCCTTAAATTGATCGAAATCACTTTGTCTATCTACTTATAAAATTTGAGTTTAATATGATTTCAGGCATTTTTTAGCCTTTTTTTGTTCAACTTTCTCATAATTACATTTAGGTCCCTGAACTTTTGAATAATTGCACTTAGGCCCCTGAACTTTTGGCTATTTGCATTTTAGTCCCTCCTTTTATTTCTACTTTCACTTTTTGTCTTCAACCTTTTCTAATTTTTGTTTTAGTCCTTCTCTTTCTTTAAGATTCATCTAACCTTTATCATTTCTTCTGATCTTTGTCATAATCCTTTCCAAACCTCTTTCCACTATCATTACTATACGGATAGGGGAAAATTAGGATATGACAGTGAACCTCATCACCGTGTGCTTCCGTGAACTCCAGTTGTCTAAGAACCTTCTTGATGATAGAGCCACCGTTGTCCTCTGTCATTCATCCATTATTCTTCTTCTTCACTATGCAAATCGCGGCAGCTGTGTGCAAAACTTGGAATTTATAGATTGAAAGTAAAAATTATGGTTATGGGTTTGAAGCTTCAAGTATTAGAAAATATATATGTGACTTACTGCGATTGTGGTAAATGAAAGGGGTTTGGAACAAAAGTGATAAATTTCATTTTTCCTGAGGGACTATGGAGTTTGAGAAAAGTGATAAAAAGAGAAATGATCTTAGAGCTTAATAATTAGTGAAGCATGTTAAATGTTTACAAGGAAAGAAGTTTATGTGGACAAGTATCCTATTTTTCTGAATGAAAATATTTGGGATATATAGAAAAATAATGGTATGTTATAATATCCATTACAATTGAAATTTGAGTTTAAGTATTAATGTTTTATTTTTGGGAAATAAAGAGATAATGATATCCTGAAACTTAGAGCAAGAGTAAGCTATATCGGAATATCGTAGGTAAGTGAATAACGTCCCCTAAAAATGATATTTTCCTAATGAATTGTTATTTTAAATATTCTATTTAAAGTGTTAAACTTTATGCGATTTTCTACAGACATGGTTATATGATTTAATGATTTTGGATTATATTAGTGGTGTTTCTTTTCATTTGGTTCATTATATGATTAGGCTTATGTATTAAATCGAATAAAGAAAAATTTTGAAAAATATTGTTTTAGATGTTATATTGAATTGATTTTCTCAATGAAATATTCTTACATGAATTACATTATTTGAATAATTGTTCCTTATGATTTAAATAAATCTCTTGATATTTTACTTTAAATATTCATGATGGGGTTTCATAACTGATTCGCAAGGGCTATCGTAATCCTATGCATCAAAATAAAATTAATTGCACCCTATTAATGTAGTATAAGGCACAACCGATAGGACCCTATCATTCTTCTCGAGGAACCTTTTTATTGGAACCCTAGCAAACTGGTGACAAAACTATTGAAAACCTGAGTGAAAGTAAAATTTAGTTTTTGGGTTTGATTGATTTTTGAAGCAATAAAATAAGGATACATTAAAGTAAATATTTTTGTATTTTTGATTAAGTTGAAAAATGAGTGGATTTTGAAAGAAATATGTTGAGACAAACTCTTGATGATGGAAAGTTATCTATCCTTACTCTTAATATGATATGGGGTTTTAAAATCACTAAGTCTTAAAAGAAACCTCAATTGATCGATTGAGTTCAGAACATTAACATTCCTTAAATTTCTTTGATCAAAGCTAGTTTAAAAACTCTTAATGAATTGTTAAAAGCCACTTAGAATGCAATTTAAATAAGATGATGTAGATGCCCTCAAATGATCATCGATCGATGACCATAGATTTCAAGCAATTGAATTAGTTAGCAACGATCGTTGATAAAAACCCAATTATCCAAAAATTGAAACTGAAATATTATTATTAAACTAACATCCAAATCATCCAAATTCAATTACAAAACTTAATCTCATAATAATCGATCGATATTCAATCCTTACTCATAAAATCAAAACCCTAGATCTAGGAATTCCAAAAACATAAGAAATGTGATATTAAAACAGAAAACTCCCCATATGCACTGTAGTCGATGAGTTCAAGATATGCGATCCATCACTAAGAGACTAAAGATTTAGCCTCTCATGACTCCTACTGTGCCGCAATCATTGTCTAGATATGATGCCATGAAAAAGCAGAAAGAGGTCATAGATTATTGATGTAGAGATGTGAGATTCTGTGAAAATGTGCAGAAAGATGGAAGATGAGTATAGGCTGTGGATAAGGTGTAGAGAGGATTTGAGTACTTCTTCTTAGCCTAATCAAGTTTAAAAACCATCCCCTATTACGTTTGCAGCTTCCTCTTCCTTTTATTCCTGCATGACCTAATCCAAAACGCGCAGCTTCAGCAATTATCTCTTTTAGTCGCGACCAGATCCATGTTTTGGTTGTGGCCTGTAAATGTAACATCCTTTCTTTCATACGTCTTAGGAACCATTCAGTAGCATTTAGAACCACTTATAAGACCTTGGAAGCCCATTAGCCAAATCTGAAATTTTACTCTTTCTCAGGTTACTATTCATATGGTATTCCAGATTATGTAACAAACTTCAAAAAATCATAACTAATTCTAGAAAACTCAAAATGAAGTGGTTCAAAAAGCTACGTGAAGATAACATCTTGAAATTTAAGGAAAAAATAATTTCCATACCAAATGATTAGACAATTGATACAGTTTATTCATTGAATTGTACTGTTTATTTGGTCAAAAACTCTGGAAACAGATTCTGGTCCCTTACTTTGAAAATTCATTTCTCTTCATATACAGATCCAAATGAAACATTTTACCTATGAACTTAAAACTCTAGATGTGTACTACATGATCATAAAATTTCGTGAAATAATTCCTTCATTTTCTAGGTCAAACTGAAGCCACAACAAAATTGCTTCAGGACCTACGTTTTACCCTTTCAAATTCCTTTTTCACTTTCAATAATTATTCTAGCATACACAAATCATCTCTTTTGCCTTTTATGAATTCATATACATCATGGAGTTATACAATAATTGTTTCATACAATCTCATCACATAAATAGATACTTTACATGGCTTTGACATACATGGAAAGTGCATAACATATGCTAACATCTTAAATACTTCACTTTTCTTCTTCCATGCTTTAGCTCTTCTCCATGCATACATTATCCATCATGCTTGACATAAATTGGTTGGTTATGGGAGAGTGAGATTCTATGGAATCTCAGTAGAAAATATTACCACTTAAATATGCAAGATGGATGCTAATGCATGATATGTAATATCATTAAACTTTATTTGATTAGTGACATGCTATCATGCTGTATACTTTCATATAAAGTGCATGGCCATGGAAAACATGTTGTTCACAATACATTCAACTTCATTTATCATGTCACAACACCATCCAAATATCATATAAATGTCAACACATAAGCATACCACATCAAGCACATAAAGAGGTAAGTTCACTACCTTATAGACTTGACTTTCTTTCACTTTATCTTGGTTCTTTCTTCTCACATCTCTTAGACACGTGGCTGCCTCTTTTGAAGCATACCAACCAATCCCTAACATCACATAACCATTCATCCATTACTATCTAATTTCCTTGAGCATTAAACTTACTTTAACTAACATAACTCCCTCTTGAACATTAAGCTCATTTACCTTCCTTAATCTTAACTAATGGACTTGGTCTTTGAATCAATTGATGTCTTGACTCTACCCTACACAATTTCATCTTTTGAATTCATTTATGATCTTAGAATCATGAAATTCCAGCTCCTTCATCGCCTGCTATACATAACTAAACATATGCATACAATTCTTTCAAAAATTCTCATTTTGATTACAATGCTTCCCATACTTGTTTCTCCACTTTACCCCACACAACTTTTCATTTTAAAACCATTGGAACCATCAAAATCATGAAATTCCAATCACTGTTCATGCGAGTGAACAGTAACCGTGAAGGATTTCAAAAACTACAACCTTGAGATTTTAATGTTTCCAAGGTTCAAAACCTTCCAAACCCACACAAAATCATCATATAAATTCAATAGAAGCATTAAATCATTGAAATTCAATTTCCTTACCTCATGAACAGTGCAGACCAAACAAGTCACACCATGGCAAAGTCAAGAATATCAATTTGATTCAACAACCAACCACTTAACTAGCTTGTTTAAGCTTCAATCATATGTTTCTAACTTTAATTTCTTCTTTCCCTTTTCATCTAAGGTCTTTGGGAAGCACCTCCCCTTAGAGAAAACTCAACTTTTCTCCATTGAAACCCTAAGTTCAAACTCCCAAATCAAAGGAAAATAAGCTAGGACAGATTGTTTACCTTTAATCTCTAGCTTGCTTGAACTTTGGTACCTTAAATCTTCTTTGTCTTGGCTTGAGTTTTCATTTTGCAAGAGTTTCCCCAAGGGTCCATGAAGCCACGGTTTTGATGCAGAATGAGGGGGTATTTATAGCCAAAATCGATGAAAAATGAATGGCCAAGATTGATTTGGTTACTATTTGATCTAAAGGCCCACATTTAATCTAGGATTTAACTTTTTCTAAAAAGAATAATTATGACATCATGTGGGACAGCTCAAGGGACACCTCATGGGGGTATGTGGCATGCTTACCATGTCAGGAAGCTTCTGGAAAAATTTTAGTCCAATCAAGTGCCGATCGGAGCAATTTCACAGCAATTGTACTATTTTCTATTCCTAATTTTTTATAATATACCAGGATATGTATTTTGTCCTAGAAATCAATGTCTAGGCTTATCATATCATTGAACTTGATATACTGAATATTTATCTGTCATCCATCCTTTAGAAAATGACCAAAATACCCTTGGTGCCATTTCTTGCGTTATACTAACCCTAAGGGCATAATTGTCATTTCACCCCTATTTACACTGCCTCAGGGCATATATTGGCTCTAACTAATCATATTTATACTATGTCCCATGTTTTTGGCCTGTCCAACATGATCAAAATGGCCTCCATCTTACATTGGTACAGTATGGGCATCTAGGGGCATTTTCATAATTTTACATTTTTCCTGGACTACTCTAGACTCTGGCCCACATAACTATTTCACTACTTTATTGGGATCATTATGGCACCATTTGGGCCTTGGTATGGGCTCATTGGCCTCATTACCTTTATGGCACAAATCCCAATAAATCTCACCCAATCCTATTTATCGGGTATTTTATTTCACCGTAAAATCCCATAAGACTTCTATAGGATTCTTTTTCTGACTCTGTCAATTTTATAAATTCTTACATTAAATATAGGAATTTCCTATAAAGTTTCATCTGATTCTGCTGTCTGAAAAATACTGTAATAACTCTTCTAACTTCATAAATTTATATCAATTAATCGGGACCTCAAATCAAAATTCTGTGTTGCGTTAAACTGACTGGAATAATTTTGTCTATCCACTGGTAAAATTTAGGTCTTATCTGATTCTGGACATTTTTGGCCTGTTTTGACTCAACTTTTATATAATTACATTTAGGTCCATAAACTTTTTAATAATTGCACTTTGGCCCCTAAACTTTTAGATATTTACATTTTAGCCCCTTAACTTTTGAAAATTACACTTAAGGGCCCAACTTTTATTTCTACCTGCACTTTTTGCCTTCAACCTTTTCTAATTTTCATTTTAGTCCTTCTCTTTCTTCAGGACTCATTTAACCTTTATCATTTCTTCTGATCTTCGTCATAATCCTTTCCAAACCTCTTTCCACTATCAGTACTATACGGATAGGGAAAAATTAGGATATGACAGTAAACATAGAGAAACTTCCCAGTACTATACGCACAGAGGCGTGATCTGATTTTCTTTGTCTTGTGATTTCTTTTCTACTCAAGTTAGTCCTTGGTTCTCCTCCAAAATACTTGTCATTCAAAACCAAAGCTCACTGTAAAAGTCCAAATCAGTGGAGAACAATATTTATATAGTTTGAAAGAGTTAATTTACCATTTTATACTTTAATTAACACATTGCCATGCACAATCATGTATTACCACAAAAGCACAAATACAGACATAAAATGAATGGTAAAGTTATAATAAGACCCTGAAAATGTCATAGGAACCATACACAATTTGTGTCTTATCAATTCTCCCACACTAGAACCTTTGTACTCCTGGACAAAGACATAAAGTACACCTAAGCTAAAGCTATTAAATCCGAGGTAATAACATAACCCACAGTGAAACCTTAAGACAATAGTGCACCATCTTTCAGGAATGCAAAAGTGATAATATGAGCAATGCTAAGTAATCAACTAATAACTGAAATCAACCTCAACTATATGAGTGCAATAAATTCTCTCTATGGATGTAAGTATTTAGGTCTCATGTCCTCTCATTGTTAGGGTTCTTTCACTCGGATTCAAAGTAGAAAATATCCTACCATATGCTTGTAATTGCTCTAAATCTCATCAACTATACAACAGTTATGCAAAGAATCAAGAGGTCTTTTAAGGGTGAGATGATGGAGATAGGCCACGTGGAATGGAATATGAAGGGTGGAAGTAACATATGCATGTGATGATGAATAAATAGCATGAATTCATGTCTTCTAAGATATAAAGGTGGTAATTATGCTAATAGGAGTTGATAATAATTCCTGATTCATTTCTCTTCTCTTTCCTCTTCAATTTTTCTTGCACTATCTCTCTTCTTTTTGTTCTTTTTCTTTTCTTTTTAGTACAATATGCTTTTCCCTTTTTTTATTTGGCACTTTGTATATAAAATATGTAGCACAATTTCACAATGATTTGATTTTATGACATGAATAATAAGTTTATTTCAAAGAGGTACTCATGCATATGTAACTTTCTATGATGGAAAGAAGAAAAATGATGGGCTCAAAGGGGTGACTATGGATATAATGTGTGATGGCCTTGTGTTTGGGATAAAAGGTTTCAGAAATGAATGCCTCTATCATATTCAATAATATAAATGTGCAAGTAATTTTCAACTCAGAGCTAAGACAAGTTCTAAAGGATATAAACCAATTGAATAACCACTCAATATAGAAATTTAGGCTGAGAATCCTTCCAACTAAAGTTTTCATCTAAATTTCTCATAAGATAAAGTCTCAAACAATGTTTATCATTCAATACTAGGCATTAAAACACTTAGCACAATTGAAAACCCTCTTGAATGACAGATTAAAAGTCCCAAAGTAATAACTCCGAATCATGTAATAATCCCAAATCTAACAGTAAAAACTTAGTGTTTCCAATTCAGTTTCCTTTTCCAAAAATTCAAATGTGGCAATGGTTTCTATAAGCTATTTCATGCAAAAAAGTTAAAAATAGGAGGGCAATAAATCATTTATAAAAACTTTAGTAGCTCAAAAGAAATCCTTATATACAATATTGCAAAAGCAAAGAGAAGGTAAATGGACATTTTGACACTCCGATCGCGACTGAAAGCGGTGAAGGTCGCGACCTAATTTCATAGTGAGTGCTTACTTTAAACTTATAGAAACTAGTCACGACTAGGAAAGATTTGTGGTCATGACATAAATACATAGAGAGCATATTAAGTCCAAAATTCTATGTCGGGTCATGACCATAAAACACATAGGTCGCGACTAAACACCATAGAGACTACCACTTAATGCTTTTCAAAGCCCAAAATATCTTTTACAATAAAACCTTTTTAGCTAATCACAAAATAGTTTAAAGTGGGAATCCAATTTTCAACAATTCATCAAACATTAATATCAAAAACAAAAATTTTGTGATGAAAGATTAGATTAATTAAAGAATTTCTCATTGAGTAGCACAGAAGTAAAGACATCTCCCTCACACTTAAACTTGACAGTGTCCTCATTGTCAGTGGAATATAGAAATCACAGCACTATATAAGGTCAATTCAATCTTGCCCCATCACAATAGTCAAACACATTACTCAATACAATTTTGACAATAAAGCCCGCAGTCACATTCAAATCATACATGGCAATACAAGTAAAATAAAGATAACATGATAGGTAAGCAAAATCATGCATGTGAGTGTGTAAGCATCTCAAATAACTATCAATGAGTTCATGAGATATGAACAATAATGGAGTGTTATGCAAAACAGAAATAAACCAAAAATAAACAGAAATAAACTGAAGATAAATACTACCCTACTGAATCATCGAGCAGAAAAATTAACTACTACTTCTACTGGTTTATCCCTTTCTAATATTCAAACCAACATGTCAAGCATATACCACATTAGGTAAATTTGTAAAAGGTAAGAGATAGGAAAGGGATAACCTGGCCTCAATGAGGTGTGGGAACTCATAAGACTTCGAGAGATGGATGTGTGATCGGAAAGTATCCCCTATTGCCTTCTCTCTCCATTTGAGCATCCCAAGATCATGCACTCTAACTACATCATAAAGTCCATCTAAGCTTGTCTTGAATTTTCCTCCTTTAAACTTGAACTTTCCCAACTATGGTTAGTATATAGAAGCAGCAAACTTGTGTGGTGTTCCCTTCACATCCTTTGTATATTTCTTGAAACTACTCTTACCGAGCTTATGTAGATTCTCTATCTCGTTGCCTACTTTCTCATATGATGCACTAAGCTAAGGTTGGTCTACAACTGTAATATAGTTGAGATCACTCTCTTTCATACCTGTATCATTAGTAGAGATCAAATTATTTAAGAATCATAAGGTATGAGAGATAATTTTGGAATGTGAGTGAGGAGGAGTAGAGTTAGAATATATTGGCCCTTTAACAAAAATAGTGGAGTGTGGAACTGAAGGGGTATAAGAATCACTGGTTGTGTTTGCCATTTTTTCTCGCAACCTCTCAGGTTTATCTTCAACTTCTAGTCGCAACTCAAGCTAATAGTGAGTGTCTCTGAAATGTTTAGTCGCGACATACTCATCCTTCAGTCGCGACGGAACATTTTAGGAGTTTTGTGTCATGACAATATTGACATCTTGTCACGGCTCTGCTTCACGAAAAGTTTCTATTAATTTTCTGGTCGTGACACTACCATGCTCAGGTTACGACACACAGTCTTGGGAGTTGTTAGTCACGATATTATCATTCTTAGGTCGTGACTCATTTTCACAGAGAGTCCTTACCTCAGCAAATTGATGTTTAGTTGCGACTTAGAGGTCTTTGAGTCGTGACTTGGGATCACTTATGCTCGACCCTACTTCATTTATTCTGCTTGCAGCTCCCAAATTATCTTGTGACCCTATAAAATCACTCACAAACTCCTTTCCAAAAGCATTATCACTAGAAATTGATGAAATATAATCGAGATTTAGTGACAATAAGAAATCATACCCACATGCAAACTCATTTCATACTTATCCCTAGTCTCTTCAATAGTATAATCAATAGCGTTGAAACCAATACAAGCAAAATTATCAAAAGGATATTTCATTACCTCGTTCATATTGAAAGACACCACATGTCCTCTAACTTCCATTGTAGTGGAATTATGCTTCATACTAATGATTGTCTTGAAAGTTTGGAGAAAATGTCTGCCTAAGATCAAAGTGTTCTCATTCACTTGCTCACTGGACATGTCTAGAACATAAAAATCAGCTGGAAACACTAAGTCCTTCACCTGTACTAGAATATCCTCCAGAACTCCCTTAGGATACCTAATTGATCTATCAGCTAATTGGAGCACTACACTTTTGTCTCTAAGTTTGTCAATACCTAAAGCTAAGTATACTGACCAAGGCATTACATTAATGGTGTCCCCTAGATCTAATAATGCTACCTTGACATGAACCTGTCCTATAGTGCATTGGATTATGTAGGATTCTGGGTCTTGGCACTTAACTGGCAATTCAGTCTTATAAGGTGATGACACATTAGCACTCACCTGAATTCTCTCAACAGGCCTAAACTTCTTCTCATCAGCACACAATTCTTTTAAACATTTAGCATATTTAGGGTTTCTCTTGAGGAATTCAACCATAGGAATATTTATTTCTAACTTATTGAAGAGATTGAAAGCATCTTTTGCAAATTCATAATCAATATTTTTCTTTCTAGCAAAATAAGATTTAGGAAAAGGGAGATTTTTTATACTTACTTCCTTACCTGTATGCTTATAGGCTCCTTGCTTGCTCGACTCCGCCTTCTCCTTAATTTGCTTTCCCTTGTATGCTAGACTTAGCATTATCACCTCCTCTTCTTGCTTTTGGGTTGCCTTCTTGAGCACAAGCTATTGTTCTTTAATACTTTTGAATTTTCCAATCTTCATCTGTGACATTGATGAATTTTTAACTTCGGGATCTTCCATATCCTCCTGTATTGTATCATCTTCCTTAAAATGCACTTTTCTTCCACTTCTAAGTGATATGGCATTCAGACCCTTCGGATTAATGACAGTATTCGAAGGTATGATGTCACTACTCTTTATTTGGATGTCACTCACTATATTAGAGACTTGAGTTAAATCACTTGTAATATCTACATTCTTGGAATTTAACTCCTCAAGTTTCCTGTGTATATTAGCATTATCCTTCTGCATACTTTGAAGGATTGAAGCTATGGAGGTGAATTGACCGTCATTCTCTTTGAGCTTGTTGTCTATATTAGTCATTCTACCATCCATGTTGTTCATCTGTGTCATATCCTAAATTTTCTTTATCTATATAATACTAATAATAGAAAGAGATTTAGAAAGGATTATGACGAAGATCAGAAAAAATGATAAAGGTTAAATGAGTCTTGATGAAAGAAAGGGACCTAAATGAAAATTAGAAAAGGTTGAAAGAAAAAAGTTAAAGTAGAAACAAGATTTAGGCCAAAAGTGGTGATTTCCCAAAATTAAGGGACTTAAATGTAATTAAGTAAAAAGTTCAGGGGCAAAATTATAATTATAGAAAGTTTAGCCAAAGAGTCTTAGAACTACCCGAAAGTATTTTAGTCCCACATTCTATCAGTAAATAGAGGAAGATATGCTGGTTAATTTAGCATGATACAGGAATTTTATTAGGGCTCTAGATAGTAGATATTTATCTGATAGTCTGAAAGTTATAAGAAATTTTATCAGATTTCATGGACTTCATATATAAGTGGGAGAATTATAGGAAAGTGTGCCATATAGTGTCAGATGTCATGAATCTGACAGAACCCTGGAAGAAGTTCTGTATGAAAAGTTATTCCCATATAAGTAAATTTTGACAGGAGTTTGAGAACACCCGTGATCCAATTATGGGATTTAGCAGTATGTAAGCCTAGATAGACTGAGATTAGATGACCTCATATATAGTCCCATGATAACGCCAAGGAGGGGCAAAAACCCAGGGTACCAGTTCATCAACAGAAGGGGCCAGTGTCTAGAAAAAGTGTAAAATTATGAAAATACTCCTAGATGCCCAGATTGTACCAGTGATGGATATAAGGCATTTTGATCATCTGGAATAGGCTAAAAACGTAAGATATAGTATAAATATGATTATTTAGAGCCAGTATATGCCCTGAGGCAGGGCAATGAGGGGTGAAATGATAATTATGCCCTTAGGGTTAATATAGTATAAGAAAGGGCACCAAGGGTATTTTGGTCATTTTCCAAGGGATGGATGGCAGATAAATATTCAGTATATCAATGTCAATGGTATGATAAGCCTAGACATTGATTTCCAGGATAGAATACATATCCTGGTATATTATAAAAAATTAGGAATAAAAAATAGTCCGGTTGTTGTGAAATTGTTCCGATTGGTACCAAATCGGACTAGAATTTTTCCAGAAGCTTCCTTACATGAGAATTTCACCACATACCCCCATGAGGTGCCCCTTGAGTTTTCCCTTATGATGTCATAATTATTCTTTTTGGAAAAAGTTAAATCCAAGATTAAATGTGAACCTTTAGATCAAATAGTGCACAAAGTAATCTTGGCCATTGATTTTCCATGAAATTTTCTATAAATACCCCCTCAAATCTGGTTCAAAACCATGGCATCATGAACCTTGGGGAAACTCTTGCAAAATGGAAACTCAAGCCAAGATAAAGAAGATTCAAGGTACCAAAATTCAAGCAAGCTAGAGATTAAAGGTAAGCAATCTCTCCTAACTTATTTTCCTTTGATTTGGTAGCTTGAACTTAGGGTTTTCATGGGGGGAAAGTTGAATGCTCTCTAAGGGGTTGTGCTGCCCAAAAACCTTAGATGAAAGGGGAAAGAAGAAATTAACGTTAAAAGTATATGATTGAAGCTTAAACAAGCTAGTTAAGTGATTGGTTGTTGAATCAAGTTGATATTCTTGACTTTGCCATGGATAAACCTGTTTGGTCTGCACTATTCATGATGGAAGGAAATAAAATTTCAATGATTTAATGATTCCATTAAATTTATATGATGATTTTGTGTAGGATTGGAAAGGTTGTGAACTTTGGAAGCATTGAAATTCCAAGATTATAATTTTTGAAATTCTTCTCTATTACTATTCACTCACATAAACAGTGATTCAACTTTCATGATTTTGATGCATCAAATGGTTTTAAAATGAAAAATTATGTGGGATAAAGTAGAGAAACAAGTATGGGAAGCATTATAATCAAAATGAGAATTTTTGAAAGAATTGTGTACAAGTTTTGGTTCTATACAGAAGGCCATGAAGGAGCTGGAATTTCATGATTCTAAGCTCATAAATGGATTCAAATGATGCAATTGTGTAGGGTAAATTCAAGACATCAATTGGTCTAAGAGTCAAGTTGATTAGTAAAGATTAGAGAAAGTTATGATAATAAAGAGTGTAACAAGGTTAATCTTGAACATGTTTAGAGTTCATGAGTTCTAATGAATTATGTGATGAATATGAATATGTTTAGAACCTTGAAACATCCAAGAATATGTTGGGAAGTGATTGACATAAAGGCTTCATGGTTGGAAAGCTAGGGAGCAATTGCTAAAGATCAAGAGGAAAGCTTAAGTGCAAGGTAGTGAACTTACCTCTTTATGTGCTTGATGTGGTATGCTTATGTGTTGACATGTATATGATATTTGAATGATGATGTGACATGATAAATGATATTGAATATATTGTGAATAACATGTTTTCCATGGCCATGCACTTTATGTAAAAGTATATAGCATGATGGCATGTCACTAATCAAAGAAAGTTAATGAAATTACATATCATGCATTAGCATCCATCTTGCATATTTAAGTGGCAATGTTTGCTACTGAGATTCCCTAGAATCTCACTCACCTATAACCAACCAATCTAGGTCAAGCATGATGGAAAAGATATACATGGAGAAGAGCTATAGAATGGAAGAAAGGAATGGAAGTAATTGAGATCTTAGTATATGCTATGAATTATCTATGTATGTAAATGCCATGTAAGGTGTTTATTTATGTGATGAAACTATTTGTAATAATTATGGCATATGTACATTATGTATATAAATATTGAGAAGCTTACTTGATGGCTTATACATGTTGGAACAATTATTGAAAGTGAAAGAAAAGAAACTGAAATGGTAAAAACGTAGGTCCTGAAGTAGTTTTGTTGTGGGTTCAGTTTGACCTAGCAAATGAAGGAATTATTTCACAAAATTTTATGATCATGTAGCACACATTGAGAGCTTTAAGTTCATAGGTAGAACGTTTCATTTGGATGTGTATAACAAGAGAAATGAATTTCTAAATTAAAGAACCAAAATCTGTCTTCAGAATTTTTGACCAAATGAACAGTAACATTTAACAAATAAATTGTATTAATTGGATAATCATTTGGTTTGGAAATTATTTTTCTCTTAAGGTTCAAGATGTTATCTTCACGTATCTTTTTGAACCACTTTATTTTAATTTTTTTAAAATTAATTATGATTTTTTGAAGTTCATTGCGTAGTCTAAAATACCATATGAACAGTAACCCGAGAAAGAGAAATTCCAAATCTAGCTAATGAACTTCCTGTAGCATCCTACTTTTCATATGTCATAGGGACCAAACAGTAGCATCTGGAACCACTTTTAAGGTCATTAAAGTCAAATTACACAATCTGGAATTTTCCTCTCATGAGTACTCTTCACTATGAAAATTTCAGAGGAGTGACCTGACTTAAAAAAATTATAACTAATTCTAAAAAAAAATCAAAATGAAATGGTTCAAATTGATACATAAAGATAACTTAATGCTCTTTTAGGGAAAAATAACTCGTTGACCACTCCTTGACTCAGTCAATGTCAGTCAACGTCTGAAGTTTACTGTTCATTTTGCATTTTTCCCTGATTCTAGCATTTTGGTCCAATCTGTACTATCCAATCCCTAGCTTCTCTTCATACTTCTTCAATCCTATTTTAACATACCTGTGGGATTGGTATTACATGGAAGGGGATGAGATTTTTGGGGAAATCTCAGTAGCAAATGGTACTAAACAATGCATGCATTAATGTAAATACTGATACTTGCTTATGAAAGTGTTAACATTGTCTAATGTGCATGCTTCTATATTACATATGAAATAAAATTTGCCAAAGTAATCATAGAAAAAGAGCTTCATACATAAGCACATATGCAACAAAATTCAACGAAGCCATGGCATAATCAAGTATAACATTCAATGCATACAAGTTTAGGATAAGTTTACTACCTGACGTGTTGCCTTTCCTCTAACCCTTAGCCTTTGCTCTAAGGTTCATTCTTTCTATAGGTCAGAGCCTATACATAGCATAATAATATTTTCATTATTATTCTATTAGTATAGCTCTACTCAGCTCATGCTTAACTTGAGGTAATACCCTCAGTCTGACAATTCCCTAACTTTCTTTCCATCCATGGCTTAACCTTATCAAGAGAGATATTTCTCTATTCTAACCATTAAGAACAATTCTTTAATTTATTAGAGCAGGGACTAGAATAACTTACTTACCTTATTCCTAAGCTCTGCCAAGTCCTAAATTCCTTGGACTGCTCCTAGCTCCATTAGAACTCCTCCTTTCTTTCTCTTCCTTCCTTTCTTTCTCTCTCTCTTTTCTCTCTTCTTTCTCTTCTTTTTGCCATGCTTGGCCATGAATGGAATGGAAGGAGGGGTGGTCTATTTATAATTGAGAGGAGGTGGAATGGATGGTCCAGATTGAATCACGATGAACAGCTTAGATCGCTTAGCTTCTTCAAGAAGCTTCGCCTGCATCATCACGATGATATCACCCTCCTCAATGACTCACCAACATGACATCATCCATGGGACACCTCACATGCTAGGTGGCACAATGGTGGGGCCCTTGGGACACCTCACCAGCTGACTCAATGTTTTCAGAGAATTCCAGAGTCTTTTCCCTAAATGAATGGCTGAGATTGTGCCATGTGTCCTTTTGTTTTTTCTCCTTTTTCTAAACTCATGACATGTGTCCTTAGCTTTTTTTTCTTTTCCTAGAATCATGCCATGTGGCTCCTTGTGGGTCCCATGAGGATACCTTTCATGCCACCTCATGGTCTAAAGCTTTATCTGATCACTTTTCATAGTTCTATACTTAACCGGGTAACTTTACTTTATGGAAAAGTACTCAAATATTATTTTAATATCACTTAAACCCCCCAAATCACTGGGCCACATTTTTTGGACCCTTGGAATATCATCTTGGGTTTCTAACCAAGCCCAAGCACTATGGTGGCTCAATTCCCAAAAAAACCTTTAGTAAATTACCAAAACGCCCCCAGGGACTTTCACTATTTATGATTTAGTCCCTGAACTCTCATTATTTACAGTTTAGTCCCTAAACATTATTTGTATACTTCTGGGACTTCTGCTCAACAAGGCCTGGTAGCATCCCTTTTTCAGGCAAATACTAGGCTTCTAGACCCAAAAATTGGGATATGACACTTCCAAAGACTTGTAAGTGGTTCTAAATGCTACTGAGTGGTTCCTAAAACGTATAAAAGTAAGGATGTTACAATATGCGCAGCCATAATCTTCAACAACTGAGAAGTCTCATCTGGTCTTGACGCCACTAAGGCATTAGGGTGAGTTTGAATTATAGACCTTACATTATTTATGTAGTTGCTTGAAGAAGCACCAATCGTTGGAATTGGTTTGGACTATTTTCCCCACTCCCCCACCTAAAATTTGGTGGTCTCTAACCAGGGTTGTATGTGTTGGAGTATGGGCCTCTCTTCTGGTATTGATTGTCTCTCCCTTGATATATTGATGCCACTTCTTCATACTATATGTAACATGTACTGGTAGCATGCATCATTGAACCACATGATTCACATCCTGTAACTAGTGCTTATGAGGTTCCCACTGCATGAACTTGCTTTGTGGAATATAGCTTTCTTTCAATTACACTCATCCTCTTTTCTATTCATTTTCCCAAAGTGGCTATTTCTGTTAAGATCTCCTTTGAATTACCTAAAGATGATGAGGGCATTCTCCTTGGCCCAGTTTCATGGTCTTCAGTAGCCATTTTTTGGAATAAATCCCAACTTGCTTGTGGAGTCTTATCTCTCAAAGAGTCATTTGCTGCTGCATTCAAGGATACCTGATTGTGAGGGAGTAGACCATCAAAGAAAATGTCTACTAAATCAACCTTTGTCATATTATGATGCAGACAACGAGCTAACAAATTGATAAATCTTGTTCAATATTTATGTAATAACTCTCCATCCTGTTGCAGAATATTTGTAATCTCCTTCTTCATTCGAGTTGTTTTTGAAAGGAATTGGAAGACACGCAGCCGAAATTAATTAAAAAAATTTTCTATTCCTTGCCAGGATCTACCGTATGTGTTTAAGTCAAGTGGGAAGAAGCATTACCCTCAGTGTTTCTCAGTGACTTCCACAGCTTCTCTCCGCGGCTGGTGATCTCTTTCCGATCGCAAGAAGATGTCCACAGCTTCTCTCCGCGACTGATGATCTCTTTCCGATCGCAAGAAGTAGACGCCTCAGGTCAGCTTCCTCTACTGGTATCCACACGAACAACGTTCCAACCACGAACGACGTGCTAGCGTCTCCTGTCCCTCCAAGGCTCTCTCAACAATTCGTCCTCTCCGTCTCTACTTCAGCAGTTTCTTATCTGCAAACCTTTTGCAGATTTCCTTCGGCCTTTTGTGTTATGTGTTGTTCAAAAACATAGCTCCTAAAATCAGATATATAGGATGCTCTGCGTTTTTCTCAACCGAATTGGATTTTGCAAATTAATCTATATTAATTCCAAAATTAATACAATATCATATATTGTATGATTTGATAAGAAACTAATTAAATAAATAATATTTATATTAAATTCGTCCCACAGATTTAATTCACCTATTTATTTAATTTAAAATAAAGATAAGACGGGACTATATTTGATTTATTCTCATAAATCAAATTTGAGATATCATGTTAATTTGAATTTCAAATTCAAACGTGATAGAGATTTAATTTATCCTTATAAATTAAATCTTGTAAATATCTCTTATATGAGATATTCTATCAATTTGAATTTCAAATTCAAATGTGATAGAGATTTAATTTATCCTTATAAATTAAATCTTGTAAATATCTCTTATATGAGATATCCTATCAATTTGAATTTCAAATTCAAACATGATAAATATTTAATTTATCCTTATAAATTAAATCCTATATATTCCTTATATATAATGTATATATATACGAATTTATATATATATACGAATATAAATATAAATAAATATATACATCAACCTTGAATCATTCATTGAATATGGACACATCTTAGATTCAATGGATTTGGACATCATAGCTCGTGTTGGGCTATTTTGTGTGCGACCCTGTAGGCCCATATGAAGTTGACAGTGGGCCATTTGCTATACTGGCCCATAAGTCCCAAACGGTCTCTAGCAAGATATAACGACTACCCAAATCATATGAGGATCGATAAACGATGTAACCTTTTATACAATCATATCATGTCCCTTCTATCACGCGATATTTTGGTCATGGATGAGGCGTGGATAATGTCATCCTCCTATTCCTGACCGTTACTTTCTCCATCCCTGAGTAGTCTGACTATAGAAATGGAACTACCTTTCCATTACAGTATGGCCATACATTTCTCAGACTCACTCATCGAGGGGCCCAGTAATATCTCTCTACGAATGTGAGGGACAAATTCCATCTTGACCATTCACATTCCTCTGCATGAAAAACCACTAAGGCTGAACATAGTCTTTATGATCACTCGGTCAAAAGTGATTTTTGACTAGGTCAAAGCTGAGCGTTTGTCATGTAGGAATCCATGATGATCTCAGGTCAAAGGGCATAGTGACATGGTTTGTATATGAGAGAAGCTTATGATGTAACCCATACAGCTCTCTCATAGCGGGTCGGTCTAACACCTTGTACTCTTACATGTGCCTATGACTTTGATTTATATCTCTATACACCTTCAAAGTCATACTGGCCTTATTTCATCTCTGCTCCCACATAGATGACCGACCAAGGACATTTAGGATAAGATCATGAATTATCCAAGGATGGTCATCACAATAAACATGCAAATAATATGATAACACAATTAATAAATTCATAAATCAATAATGTTCATAAGACAATGATTGGCCCCTAGGGCACATTTTCCAACAGTTTTTGAGGTCGGGAAGAACTGTTCTAGATATGTTGACTTCAACTGATCCTAAGAGTTGAAAAATGAATTGGTAGATTGCATAACCACTCCTTAGTCTTCCCTTCCAAAGTGAAATGAAAACGCCTCCTTAAAACATCATCTAATGTAGTCATTTGAGGCTTCATCGAAGAGCAGATCATATGCATAGTTTGTAAGTGCCAATGTAGACATTCTCCTGTAAAACCATGAAATTTAGGTAAGGATGCAATCAAAACACCTTTAATTTCAAAATTAGCCTCTTCAGTGTAAAAGCTATAAGGATCATAATTTACATTCGAATGATTTATTTCCCTCTCACTTCCATTATCTTCTACGTTCACTGGTATTCCATTTTCTCCTTTCCTATTATGCCCATTATGTTGGATGTTCTTCAGTACCCCATCTTGTCCCTTATAGTGAGGAACATAAAGTATTGTTCTTCTACCCTTTGGGATGATTTGGTCAAACAATAACTTACTTCTATTGAAATTGAAACCTCATTCTCCCTCGACATCAATCGAACCTCATTCACTTATAGCTCCATTTTATTGGACGGCCTGAACCATCACCATTTCCTTATATTGATCAGCTTGACTTCACATGAATTTCTATGATATAATCTTCCATCCCAAGGCCACATAAGGTTTATGACGGATTAATTATATCCCCATCAAAATAAGAAACTAAAGTGAAGTATGAAAAAGAGGGAAGGGGAAGACAAAGAATCAACTGTCAAACTACATTAAAATGTAACCCAAAGTACTCGATATGACTTCTTCATAAGAATAAATTTTGCCTAAATATCAACAACTCAATAAGTAGGTCAGCATCTTTCTCAAAAAAAATGATCGAGAGAATAATAGTCCAACTTAATGACATCTTAAATATAATAGAACAGAAGTTTGCCAAGCAAGTCTAACAGAGGGCTCTTGCTTGAAAGGAATAGCACAACTATTTCCCAGTTTTAACATAATTCCGTGTATATAGTGGCAAAAGCACCATAAACCAAGGGTAGCTCGGACAGACGTGGTTTCAAAATTAACAAAATTAATCCTTAGACTATGCAAATGAGACACGCTCCTGCTTTTTTAATCTAATGGAAACTACATAAAAATGGGACAAATAATATGTAATAATGCAGCAAGTTGTTAGAAACAAAATGATGCAAAATGCTAGACTCATCTAAAAGTCAAAGAGAATTTCATTTGAAAATCAGAAAAAAATCTGACTTCCTAGCCCCTGATAGTCATAGGCCAAATTTCTCATGATGAAAAACACATTTAGAAGGAGGGAGAGGAACTAATGGTACACAACCAATTAAGCATGGATTCTGACATGCCAAAGCTTTATCAATATTAGATATAACACAAACAAGCACACATCTAAATTATTTTCCTTTCGTTAGAGATGGTTTCTATATGATCAGAGGAACCACTATCACTGAAATACTATTTGCATTTATAAATATAAAGCTAAAAGTTGAATAAAAGACGGTGTAAGTCCTTTTAAAACTAAAAAAAGCAGCAAAATACTCTTTTGGATCCCATGTACTCATTGAACATAATGGGCATTAATACCCAATGCATGAGGAATACAAGATGATTATTGTTCCTGTGAACCTGTCAGCTCATTTTGTGAATCTGAAAATTGAGGTGCAAATATGAAGTTTCTTATTCAATACAACAATACTTGATCTATTCAGAGACCATGATTATGACAATAATTTTCTTAATAACCAAATTTTCTTAGCAACCAAATAGTGAAATGACAAAAAAAATACTTTCAGCTAGATGGTAGTTCAAACCTGTTCAGATTGTTGGTAAAGAAGGCAAAATATCATATGTTACCAATTTACCAAGAAGGTAATGAAATATATAGCATGTGATAACTTCTCATTTAAATGAAGAAATCACCGTCATCATGCAAATACTTTCAAAGCATAACTTCTCATATCGATGAAATCACAATCTATGCATTTACATTATATCTCCAAATTTTGGAGAGTTGACAAAGTTAAATGCCTTCACACATTAGCAAACATCCTGTCTCCTCTTCCCCCTACCATATGTTAGTAATAAAATTGGCTGCTAGGGATGTTTCAGAGTGTGTTTGGATGGTTTTTCTCAAAACCGTGGTTTCTAGAAAAACCATGCAAGCGCCTCATAAAAACTGATAATTGATTATGTGCCAAAACCATGATTTCAAGGCTAAAACCATGATTTTCCATTATGCTAATTTCTTCTACTTCTCCATAAGCTATTCTCCACTAAAGTCACTTTTTATCACTTTTTTAGAAGTTATTCTCTAAGACCTAATGCAAACACACCCTAAGACTGTTTGAAGTATACTAAAGATGATATGACCGCTGGGTCAAGTATAAAATCATGTTTGATAAGCCACCTTAAAACAAAAGGGAAAAGTCATCACAGAAAGATAATATTATTTAATACTTTCTACAGAAAAAAAATAATACCTCACTGATAATAAACATATAACTTGCTATGTGAGATTATGACAGATAATTCAGAAGCTGCTCATTCAAATAGATGATTTCATTCAACAACTATTAACTAACGGTTCAAGCTATCCACATGTTAATAATCACCAGAAACTTTCCACCAAGAGCCTACCAAAAAATCCAGAATGCAACATTATCACGCGTTAGTATAGATTAAACTAATAGAAAAGCTAGAGAAGCAATAAAGATATTATGAACATCAATATAACACTAACAGATAGCAGTAAAAGGGAAAAAAAGAACGAAAACCACAATCAATAGTAGTAAAAGGCAAAAAAGAGTGAAAATGACTATAACAGTGTAACAATGGAGCTTTGTAATATAACAGTGATTTCATCCAATTTCACAATTAACTTTTTCACACAAACAAAAAGAATCTACCAAAAAACCAGAATTTCAAGTAACTTACTGCGAAATCGAAGCATGAGAAACCCATTGTACTGGTGAAGAAATCGAGCAATAGCTGGCGTGTCTGAGTAGAAACCATTATCTAGGTTAGCTGGTATTATTATAGGCTTCAAGTTCAAGCTTTAGGGAGCCCAGGGCTTTAGATCCTCTTAATCTCCATGGCTTTCGACACTATCCTCTGCTCTGTTACTCTAGCCAACTATTTCTTCAACCTCTTTCATCGTATTCGGTTTCTTGAGATTCACGATCCCCGCTTCTCTACCACCACACCACCATGCACACGCACCTACTAAACCACAGATAACCAACAACACCCTCACCCGACGGTCATCGGCGAGAGGAACACCAGAGACAGCGAACTCAAGCTCCGACATATGCATTGTAACAGAGAGAGACAGAGAGAGGTGATTGCTCTGAGAAAATTTTCATCAAGCTTCTGTTTGAAATTGGGAGGGGGAAAGAAAGACATGGGGAATGCGAATGAAATCACGCCTTGGGAAGGAAAAAAAATAAATGCAGATAAAAATGAAAGAAGAGAGAGAAAGGAAGAAATAACATTATTTGGAGGCCAGTGGAAATTTTAAAATTTGAAACTCAATTCATTGCACCGACACAATAACCCATCAAAATTAAAAACTACCAGGAAAATTAAAAACGTGTTCACACAACCATAACACCATTAGAAAGGGGTAGTCCTTGCTAATTGGTCCCATTGGGTGGCTGTTCATTATGGTAAACCTAAACTCTAAATCCTAATAATTAGGATGAATATCTCCTCACCAATAGTTAAATTTGAAGTTCAAATTCACAATTCAAAAGTTAAACATCTACTGGTGTAACTTCAATCTGCCTCAGGAAGATGCAGAGTAATTTATAAACTTTTTAGAGTGAACCAATGAAATAATTGCATTGGTGGCATTTAAAAATGTAAAAATTAAAAAATATATATTTAATGACATAGCCATAATTAATAAAGCACCACCCAAGTAAACCAATAAAAATTACAGATTTAGGTGGTGTAATCATTCAAATGGCCCAATTACGGTTCACCCACCACTTTTATTAGTATATATTTGATTAATTGATATTAGTGAGGGCCAGATTAAAATCTGGGATAACATTATAAGAGGGTATATAGTGATCTGACAAGATATTTTTTATAGTCCATTCATAAAAAATCATCGGGTATATAGTGTTTGAGTGAAATCCGAAGACCAATAAATAATCAAACAATAATCAATGACCCAAATTATAAATCAAAGACATCGATTATCAAGCAAAATGCTAGGACCCACAAGCTAAGTTGATAAGAGAAAACATATTTGGCAATAGTGAGTTGTGTATCAAATCTGAAGTTTCATTATGCCAAATGATTGAACAAATTATTTTAAAAAATCAAAGAAAAAAGCTCATGCTTCGAAATAGATTCTCAGGACAGAGTAAATGAAGATGCAAAGCTAAAACAAGACAATCAAAATATGCAGCCAAAAAAAACAAGAGGGTTTTTTTTTGTAGATTTTATGGTCGAATAATCAAGGAAGAAAATGCCGAGAAGGAACTTAACATATTTATCTACATGCAGTTGAAGAAAGCTTTAACCAGGGAAGAATATGCCGAGCATGTGAGAAAACAACTGATGAAGCCAAAGAGCAGGTGACTGACAGTAAGGACGACGGCCGGTAACGACGTCTCTTCTGGTGAGCAGCAACTGTGTGGAAAGCAGAAGGGAGAGCTGGGCGAGCAAGAGTTGGATCTCAACTATGGTGTGGGGGAAGCGTCTCGAACGATTGAAGAAGTGAGAACTGAGCGACTATTTTATTTTTTCTCCAAGGACATCAATGGGAATAACATAAAGTTGATAAGGGTAAATTAGTTAATATCTTTAGCTTCCCTCCAAAAACCACCAATTTGTAGGGAACTAAAATAAAGGGGGGAAGGTAAAAGGGTAAAGGGGGGCAGATTTTGCCTCCCCTCCCCTCCCATCCCAGATTTCTAACCAAATAAGAGTGAGGGGATTATTTATCCTCCTCCTCTTAAACTAAATAGATTTTTATCTTGCAATTGAGATTAAGGATACGATTAGGTTTCTAAAAAGGTTAATCAATCAAGAATTTGATGATTTTAGATAAATAAATCAATAATTAAAATCTTAACAATCAACCAATCACTATAAATCATGAAAAATATATTTATAAATAAAATCCAAGAGGTGCTGCCATGTTGACCGAGGAAAATGGGGTGAAAGAAATGGAGGGAAATGAAGTTTAACTAGTGCAAAAGTGGAAGAAATGAGATGAAAATGGTGGAAAGATTATGGTTTGGTGCTAGGGTTTAAAGGAGAAAGAGAAAATGAGG
The DNA here is from genome assembly GCA_037074615.1 of Leucaena leucocephala. Taxonomy (NCBI): domain Eukaryota; kingdom Viridiplantae; phylum Streptophyta; class Magnoliopsida; order Fabales; family Fabaceae; genus Leucaena; species Leucaena leucocephala. Next base: position 8,409,683 of record CM073527.1, read on the forward strand.
AACTAATGTTAGAACAATAGAATGGAGGCTGTTGAGTGAGTAAATCATGGCTGGAAGCTTAAATTTTGTCTTTAGAAAATGACAGAAGCAAAACGTACAATTTATGTAATTGTGCATTTGTGACAACAAGAGGTGTTCTTTATCGCCGCGAAGATACACAAAGAAGATTTTTTAGACTTTATGATTTAGTCCTTCTCTAATTTTCATGGTCCTTCGTTTATATTTCTTCAATCTAAGGCCTTTTTTGGTATTTCCTTTGTTCCTCAAACATCTCCTAGTAACTACAATCAAATTCAAGCTCTTATAATATAGTTTATCTTAATTAATTTAGTATTTTACCTTTAATTAATTACAATTCAATGCAATGACCTTTAATTAAAAGTTAATCACAAATATATACCAAAGGGTATGAAAACACACCAAAACACACGTAATAGTTGTTGAAAATATTTAAATATTATAAAAAGGTATATTAAATAAATAAACATCTTTGTGACATAAATTTTTGTTATGAAAATGTGTGTTGAAGAAAGAAGTATCTTTTTAACATAACTCTTGTATATAAGGGACATATATTTAAAAGGTATATCTTGTGGCTTTCTATAGTCTATAGAAAGGGTTTATTGATAAAGGAGAAGTAAATAGAAAAATAGAGAGTGACAATAGAGAATTATACACCAATATTCTAAAATTACTTTATCTTCCACCAGTAATATTGCCCTGTATTTTTACAAAAATAGTTTACTTAATCCTGGACAGTTATGTTGCCCAATATTGATGAAGAGTCGCGGAATATCTCTTAAAGACAGTCCTCGAAAGTGACTTGAACTATAAACTTTGTAGATTTCTCTAATAATCTTAAGAGATATTTCCTGTTTATTCTATATGAGAATTGGACTTTGATGAGAAAGAAAGGAGATGATATTTAGAAACTGCAGAAAAATTCAAAAACCCAGTGCCTAGCGTTGTTCTTGAAGAATGGCGAGAATTTCCTCTGTGTTGTCTTGGAAGAGACGGTGGAATGGTTCTGTATCAAAGTTGTAGTCTCATGTTTGGGTTGCGACTCTTTTACAGAGATGTTGAAGATGTTCACGCACGTTCGCCTGTGTGTGTCTCACATGATTATGATCCTACTGATGGCGGCAAGGGATGCTCCGCGCCAGAAGATATGGTTGTTAGAAAATAAACATCTCAAAAGTAATACAATCAATCCAGATTGTATCATACTCAAATATAAACACATATGAGATGCAGCGGAAGACTTAAAGTTACCTCTTGCCATTAGCTTTATTGATCTGAAGAGAACTAAGATCTCAATAGGATACCTGTCAAAAGAGAACACTGTCAGATAAACAACAGGTTCTTCTAACTGGTGATTAGGCACAGTGATGGCAACTTGTTTACAGTCGTCACCAGTGGGGAACCTTCAGAAGCGAGTAGAAAATAAGGTTTCACTCTGGACTCAGAAAAGAGATCTCACACTCAATGAATTATTAATTTCCACCATCAGAAAATTAACCTTAAATAAACTGAGTCAATAACCCTCCTGGACTGGGCCCAATGACTACGGGCCACACTCAGAAATATTTATTAATTATCCTAATTAATATCTAAGTAAGTTATAATAAATAATAAATATCTAACAATGGTTGTATGAACATAGCCATTGAAGGGGTGAATATTGCGGAGAGATGACTAGTGAAGGGGGCACAAAGAAGCAACGGCCCTTTCCTTACAGGAGCAACTGCAACACGCAGTACGGCCTTGGAAAAGAGAGAGGGAAATTCGTGCCGATTGAATTCAAGGGCTTACAAATGGTTGGCCTTCTGATGGTAAAAGGGACCTCACAACCATATCAGTGGCTGCCACTTATACTCAGAACTTCGTGAGACGCGTTGCTTCACAGGCAGGAACAACAAAGAGGCGAAGTTAATGTCTAGAAATAGACGCTTGCTATTCTCCACAAGTTCATATGCTTACTCTTCATAAGACATTCTTGAGACCTCTGAGGCGTCACATTTTAGATGGAAAATCCTAAAATGAACACCATGGTGGTGGTGGGGTTGCTGAGAGGGGAATTCTTGACAAAAATGATCTGCTACTAGGCAAAAATGGTGGATGTGTTTGTCATGTTTTTCCAGAGATCGGCATACCAATCTTGACTAGGTCTCCCTTCACAGGTACGCATGACTCTCTGCATGAAACTGAATTCTGGTGTCATTATTGTTTATGTCAGGGATATTAGCGGTTACGTAGAAGACGAAAGGTTTTTTGAATATATCATTGACATTGGTGGGTTTTATCCGTTGATGCCTTGATGATATTTTATTAGCTTTAGTCCAAATTGATTACTCTGGTTACAACATTCTTATTATTACAATTTATCACCATTAAATGCGGTTATTTCCTTAAGTTAACGAGTTTTAAAATATTAATAATTTGCTATCATTGTGTGTGGTATTCTCTTGAGAAAACATTTAATATGTGAATAACTATTTAAAATATGAAAATATATATGGTGGTGTTCATATTCTGGCTTGAGAAAACAAATATAATTCTGGTTATTATTTATTGGGTTATCACCTAATATTAGGCGGAATATTCTAATTAAAATAGAATGGAAGGGAATTATATGGTATGATATTTTAATTAGAATTGTTATTGAGAAGTTGTTAAATATAACTTGAGATTTGAAAGTGTGGGGGTGCCTACAATATGGATACCTTATAAAATTTTGAGTCAAAAATGATGTGTCTGCTAGTTTCATTTTATAATTATAAAGTGTGTTATGATCAAATCAAATATAGGCCTTACTATTTGCTGTTAACAATAAATTTTATGATTATCAAACTTTATATGTGGCTTAAAATAAAAAAAAATTATGATGGAAGTATAAAATTTTGATCATTTATCTATTTGAGAGATAAATATATTTAATTTTCATGATATTATCACTTGTGGGTATATATTTATCTTAGTATATGTGGCTTAAAATAAAAAGATTATGATGGAAGTATAAAAATTTGATCATTTATCTATTTGAAAGATAAATATGTTTAATTTTTATGATATTATCACTTGTGGGTATATATTTATCTTAGTATAAATATTTATTATGTAAATTTATATTAAATTTTTCATGTGGATAACATATGTATTCTATACTTTAAATTTGAGTTTGAAAGCATGGATTAAATATGATTTTAGGTGTTAAAACCATAAAGGAATATATCATTTTGAAAAGTATTTCAAAGTTAGGTTTTGAGAACTATAGTGTGAATATTTCTTATGATGACAATACATTATTTAATGGTATTATTTGCTAAATATGTTTATGCACAAATTATAAGAATTTGGTGTATTAGAATTAATTCTTATAATATAGCATATATTGTGTGAAGGATTGAACATCCACACATAAAAATTCAATCTCATAAGGAGAATAAAATATTTGAGGGGTACCACAACTGTTGGTATCATGTATGATGAATTCTCATTGTATCAAAATACACAGATGATAAGTGATGATTTATCTTGAGTTTATTACTCTGTAGATTGAGCATATATACTTTTGTCCAAGTAGGAAACATTGTGATACTCTAATAAGGTTATTAATATACCTTAAAGGCACCATGAATTATGCTACACATTATAGTAGATTTACTGTTATATTAAAAGGATACAGTGATGTGAACTGAATCTTAGATTCAGAAGGACCAAAAGGGATTATGAATTTAATGCTATGGAATTGGCTAGTATGGAGGCTAAGTGCTTGAAAACATTTTAGCAATTGTTTTGATGTAAAACCAACACTTAGTATTGATGAGTTACATTTGCCAAATGACAATTACCTTTGTTGAGAGAATAAAGATGTGCAACACTTAATGTTGATAAATTGTGTTTGCCAAATGGCAATAACCTTTATTAATGATAACAAAGATGTACAACTCTTAGTGTTGATAATTGTGTTTGCCAAATAGCAATAATCTTTGTTAAGGAGAACAAATATGAGTAACACTTATTGTTAATAAGTTATAATTGTGAAATGACAATAAGCATTGTTAAGAGAACAATGGTATAATCGTTTGAGATACTATGAGAATAAGCATACTTAAAAATTGTGGAGTTATCTCAATCGATTTTAGTGAGGTTAAAAATAGATCTATTGAATCCGTTAACAAAACCCCTGGCAAGAAAACAATTAAATTGTTGAGACATCGAGGGAAATAAGACTAAAACCAGTTTGATAATGACAGCGATGTCAACTCAACCTTTGTGATTGGTGATCCCATGAAGAAGGTTCAATGGGTAAGAACAAGTCATTTGTTAATTATGCTAGCACCAAAATATTATTACTGGTATTTTCCTATAGTGTGCAAGGAAGTACTAGATTGCATAAAGAATGATGAACAAAAATTTTTAATGATTTCAAATCCCACGGGAGGTGTATTATGTGTAAATACACTGAAAAGAATCACCTATACGAATGAAGGGTGTGGGCCACTGCTATGAGATCATAGCGAAATCTCTAGAGCATTCGTTAAAAGCAGAGCATGCGCATGGCCGCCTAACGTGCAAAACCATGAGGTAAACAGTGGAAATATGGAGGTATAATCTGGCTGTTAGTACCTCTGGTATATACCCAAGAGGTGTTGGTTCATAGTCCATAGGATCACTGGCATCCTTGTATACCAAGTATTATCAGTGTAGGTCTAATTCATAGTCCAAATGATCATTGGATACAATGATTATGTCCATATATGTAACTCAGCTAATACTGTTTCTTTGACACATGTGGGGGATTGTTGAAAATATTTTAAGTATTGTGAAAGGGTGTGTCAAAGAAATAAACATCTCTTTAACAACCATTTATTATAAAATGGTGTGTTGAAGAAAAAAGCGTCTTTCTAATATAACTCTTGGATCTAAGGGACATATGTCTAAAAAACTTATCTTGTGGCCTTCCACAGTCTATAAAAATGGCTTCTTGATGAAGGAAAAGTAAATAGAAAAATAGATAATGACAACAGAGAATGATACATCAATATTCTGAAATTACTTTATCTTCTACCAATTATGTTGCCTTATTTTTACAGGAAGAGTTCGCTTAATCCTAGAGAGTGCCGTTTCTTAATTTGATGAGGAGTCACGGAATATCTCTTAAGGACAGTATCATCGAACTTGACTCAAACTATGAACTTTATTGTTTTGCAGATTTCTCCAATAGTAACATGAAAAATCATATACTAAATGACCTCTATCAGTCACATAATCTTACCAGAAGCCATAGATACATGATGGTTTTAGTCTTAGAACTGCCAAATAAGGGAAACAATAGTTGATGGTTCGCAATTGTCAAATATTTTTCTCAAAGAATACTTGATAAGTCCATATTTGTGGTAATGTATGCTTAGTTGTGGAGATGAGTTACACGAATAAGAGTCTGTTTATAATTCATTAATTCTGCTTAGTTGAGTCAAGAGATTTAATATGAGTTTTAGTATATATAATTAATAATTAATTAACAGTTGATAGTTGATTATAGTTGATAGAGGGGATCAATCCTTTAATTTTTTTCTAAATTTATTTGATTGATTTTGGGTCAATCACCTTTCATGTGACAACTGCTTTCTTTAGCCTTCACACCGTAACTTGATGCATAAGCCAACAAAAGTGGCTTTAACTTTAAAGCTTTTTATAGGCCTCAAGAACTTTAATACTAATGTTAGACATGTTTGAATAAAAATTTAAAAAAAAATATAAAAAAAGAGAATTTTTAGATAGCTTTTAAAAAATGACTTTTTTAAGTTTATGGAAAAAAGTAGTTATAAATAAATGAAAGTTTGAATAGTTATTATCAAAATAATTTTTGTAATTAGAAAATTATTAGAAAGTGTATGATTTTATTAAAAATAGAAAAGATGAGAGAGAGTAGAAAAGAGAGAAGAGATACTAGAGAGGAGAGGGGTGGATAAGAGAGAAGAGAGAGGGTATAAAAAAAAGTAAGAGTAAAATAGTAATTAGATAATCCATAAATTATTTTATTATTATAAAAGTTAGTTAGTAGTATAAAAAATATTAGTTTTATAACTATTTATTTTTTTAAAAAAATTAAAATTTAAGCTAAAAACTCTTTAAGCTAATGCCAAAACTCATTGAACCCGGAAGTTGCATTTTACAGTGTCGGAAGTCAGTTTTTGGCTCACTAACGTGATCTCCAAACAAACACCTTTATTAGTTTACTAGCCACTTAAAAATAAATACAGAATAATCCTTTGTTTTGAGATTTTGTGCTAAAAAAAGTTAACTTTAATGCTATTTATTTAAAGAAAAATATAGAAAAAGATTTATGATAACTTTCAAATTAGGTATATTATCAATAATGATTAAACATTAACAACAATATATATATGGTATTAATATCATTTTCTTTTTATTTAATTTGTTTTAGGCTACCTTGAAATTCTTTTTATCCCATCGTTTTTTTTTTGCCAACAAGCAGTTTTTAACCCAAAAATAGTTAGATTCATTTATCCTGAAAATAATGAAAATTGGTTGATAAAAAAAGAAATCATGAAAACTGATTGAATTTAAATAATATTTATTTTTTTATTAATTGTTTCATTAAAACATAAATATTGTTATAAAAATAAGAAAGTAAGATAGTAGAAAAGAAGATAAGCTAAGACAAGAATTTGGGAGAGAGAGTAATAGAATATTTCTCATTCACATATGTATCTTTCCATTTTACATATGCCTTGTATATGATATTTATTTATAGGCATCCAACCTTTAAAGTTAATGCAAATGTTATAATGAAATAAATAGTAACATAATGACATTTACAATAAGAACCTTCTCCAAGTAATTTATTGGAGAAGTTATTAAGTTAAGTACATTAAGAAAAAATAAATCATAAGGGTTGAGGGTTATGGAAATCCATTATTCAATATTCATAATACTCTAACCCAGGAGGACAAAAATTTAGTGAAGGAAAAAACTGTTTCATTAAAAATCTTACTAGAAAAACCCAGTGGGATAAAATATTGGTCAAGGAAAAAAGAATGTAGTATAATTTTTACTTCCCCTAATAATAACATTATTTTTACTCCACGATGTTGATAATATTGACCTTTCAACATCTCATTCTTAATAGAGTGCACAGTTTTCTCAAGTGGATTATTTCCAATACTTTTTTAGCATATCTTCCTTTTAATTAAACTGTTCATGATGCATTTTCATCATATAATATTTGTATGTATATTTTTCCAACATATATTTTGGATATGTTGAATTATTAACATATTCTACATATATCATATGCACCTAAATCTCAATTTCTTTATCTACTGTGTACTTGCAAGAATTTAATCTTGTCAATAAAATTATAACATGTAATACCAACACAATAGGTAAATATAATATATAAAATTGACTTGCCAAGACAAAATATTATAAGGTGTTAATTGACAATCTCTCTAATATAATGTGATATTTATTACCACTCTTATAGATCTATTGCATATTTTCAATAGCATATCATCATTAATTTTTTTAAATATTATAGTCTTTTGGACTATAACAAAACTCTCTCAACGCTATAAAGCTATTTTGTATGATTTGATGTATGAACACGAGCATTTAGAGCTTTTATAAAAATTAGATCTGAATCATTAATCTTCAGGCCTTATATAATAAATATATCATCAAATTGTCATAATATTTATCTTAGGATATTAATTATTAAAATCAAAAGATGATCATTTACCAAAAAAATATATTAATAGTAACTTTTGACCATCTAATTAGGAAATTGAGAATATTATACCTATTAATAATTTAATAATATAAAATTATAATCTCTACGAAGAGAGACGATATATAGAAGAGATAATAAATCTATTAAAATATAAATTAATATATGTAGAGAGAGGAGAAGGAGAATTAACAATATTTTAAAATAAATATAACAATTTAAATGATGATAAGAATAATACTATAATAAAATAAATTAAAGAATTTCAATCTCATAATCTAATAATATAAGTAAACAAATAAATTCAAAATCATATAAATTTCATTATATAAGCATATATAATACTATATATTATGTATTATACACACACATATACATACATACTTTTTTTTGTTGCCCACTCAATTCATTTAGCTATGGTGGGTAAGTCTCATAATAGGAATTTTTTGCTTACGCCATTACTCGAATTCGAGATCTCGCTTAAGCGATACTAAGTTGTTTACCCCTCAGACCAACCTTCATTAGTACATATACATACATACATATATATACATACATAAACACACATATATAAATATATAAACCAAATAACATAAATACAAACCTAATAAAATAAAGAAAACATATAAATAGCATAAATTATGTGTGTATATCAATTATAATGCTGTGAATATAATAATAAATAATATAAAAGATAACATAAAAATAAATATAGATAATAGAACTAAAAATAATAAAAAAATATAGAATAATAGATAACATAAAAATATAAAAAATAACGTAGATAATAAATAAAATAATAATATAATATGAGATAAATAACATGTAGATATAGATAAAAAAATATAATAAAAAAGATTAAAAAATAACAATTAACATATTGAATATAGTAAATATACAAAAAATTAAAGTTACACATGATAATTGGGTAAAAGAAATATTTGTCTAAATATAGCATTATCATATATAATAAGAATATATAAATATATAAAAAATTAATACCTCAAAATTTTCAAATAAACTCATGCTGATAATTTGAGAAAGAAAACAAGATAATATTTTTCATTCACATGTGTATCTTTTTATCTTACATATGCCTTTTACATAGCTTATATTTATAAGCCTCTAACCCTTAAAATTAATACAAAGGTTATAATAAAATAAATAATAATATAATAATATTTATAATAAAAAACTTCTTCAAACAATTTATTAAAAAAGTTATGAAATTAAGAATATTAAAAAAATCCTAAAAATTAGGGTTTATGAACATCATTCTTTAATATTTATAATAAATATAACTATTTAGGGGGAAAAATAAATAAATTTACCCCACGCACGCATCCACGTTCTCCCCATTTGGTCTTTTCCCTTTCCAATCACAATCAAAAGTTGACTCTGCCAAAAATTGGAGCTCTGTGGGCCCCACTTGCATAAAATCGACCGTTGTATTTCCCTATTTCCTCGCTCGTACTTCTCGCTCAGTTAAGTCCCCTACTCAGCTCAGCTTTCCTCGTTCAAATTTCAAAATTTTAAAAGCAAAAGCTGCCACTTCGCTTCCAACCTCGCATTGCATGAATGAACCATTCGTTCCTCTGGCAAATTCGAATTTGAGCTTCCAAGCTTCAATGGAGTAAGGATTATCAATCCTAAGAAGAAACTGCACCATTGTTATCCTCTGTTAGTTATCTAGTTTCATTAGCCATGGGAGAAGAAAACGCAGCGGAGAACAGGTCTAGTACCAAGGGTTCGTCAAAATTCGCCGATCAGAATCAAAATCCGAATCCGAAGCTTCAAAATGCGAAAGCAAATTCGAATCACTCAAAACCTAGGTTAGCGTCTTCTTGGGGAGCACACATTGTGAAAGGCTTCACCGCAGATAAGAAAACGAAACCGCAGGCGACTGCTCAGAACAAGAAACAACCTCTAGCGAGTACAGTAGCAGTGCCCGCTCATTCAAGAGTCAAGAGGTCTCTCATCAGTGATTTGTCGTGCTCAATTAATGTTGCTCATGTTTATCCAAATCCGACGCATCGGAGACAGTCGTCGACGGACTTGTTTACTGAGTTGGATCATTTGAGAAGCCTCCTTCAAGAATCGAAGGAAAAAGAGTTGAAGCTGCAAGCAGAGCTGTCTGAGAGTAAGAGAAATCAAAAGGATCTTCAAGAGGAGAAAACTAAGCTTTCTGATCAGTTAGTTGCTTTAACAACATGCGTTTCCGAAAGAGAAGAAGAACAAGAAGTGAAAGGAGAAGTCAAAGATAATACCCAAAATCTTGAGCTTGAGGTCGTTGAATTGAGGCGGTTGAATAAGGAGCTACAGATGCAAAAAAGGAACCTCACTTGCAGACTCTCTTCTTTGGAGTCTCAGATGTCTTGTCTTGCTAAATCTTCAGAGGTAATTCTCTAGTTCACTATTGCTTTGTGAGATATATATTTTCTCTCTGTTGATCTTTATATTTCAAGCAGAAAGGCATCAATCCTATTGAGCTGACTTCCTTAACGTATATTGAGTTAGTTTGTCGAAGTAGAGTAAACATCCACTATTGTATGGAAATAACTAGTTTCTTAGTGTATTGGACTAATTCGTATAGAGGAATAAATCCAAGACTAACGAGTTTGGTATGTTTTTATGCTCCAAATATTGTATCTACTCAAAATTTTACTAAACCCAGAAGAGGGATTTTTTCATTTTGTTTTTCTTCCTGATTTAACTTCTTTCTCACCCCACATTCTCATGATTCTTGTAATCAGAGTGATATTATAGCGAAAATCAAAGCCGAGGAATCATTGCTCAGACTGACAAATGAAGATCTGTGCAAGCAAGTAGAAGGTTTACAAATGAGCAGGTTAACTGAGGTTGAAGAACTTGCCTACCTTAGGTGGGTAAATTCATGCTTAAGAAACGAGTTGAAGAATTCATCGTGCTCAACGCCTGATTCTGTTGATAAGCCTTCCTCAAGCCCTCGCTCATTTGAGAATAGTGTAAATAGTTTCAATTCAATCAAGAAGCTCAAGAAATGGCCCATAAGTACCGACCATTTGTCACAAATAGAAGAATGCCCAGATAGTCTTATTGGGAGAAGCCCCAGAAGAAGATACTCTATTAGTGGATCATCAAATTGTTCTGAGGAAGACACTGTACTGAGTACGAGGAGACAATCTGATTATTTCTTATGTACAAAAGAAATAGAAAAACAATCTGATTTGGAGATTATCCAAAGGCCACAATGTTTTGGGAACTTCCAAGAAGCTAACAAGCTTTTGGTTTCTTCAGATGTTGAGAAAAGGGCCTTGCGTATTCCTGACCCACCTCCAAGGCCTTCTTTATGTTGTATATCTACTAATCCGAAACGAGAAAATACTAGCCAAGTCCCACCTCCGCCTCCTCCACCTCCTCCACCGCCTCCTCTGAATTTTGCACAGAGGATTAGTAACACAGGAGCGATGGTGAAACGAGCTCCACAAGTAGTTGAATTGTACCATTCGCTTATGAAGAGAGATTCTAGAAGGGATTCTTCAAATGGAGGACTTTCTGATACAGCAGATGTTGCTGTCTTTCGTAGCAGCATGATTGGAGAAATCGAAAACCGTTCGTCACATTTGCTTGCTGTGAGTAGTTTCAACTTTTCATGTTCCATAATTACTATCAAGCTTCAGTTTTCCCCACAAAGAACGTTGAAGTTAGAGTCATTTCCTTGGTCGTTGTTATTGATTTTTTCCTTAATATTTCATTAAACTTTGTCGATGGGACTAACCATATGACATTTTAGTACTTTAAATATGTATGACTTGGATTAACAGTTAACAAAATGCTTAAAAGTAGAAGATTGAAAATCACTCACATGTGTGGCATGGCATCACATGCTACCTAAGATTAGTAATTTAAGTGAATTGTCACGAACCTTATACATTTAAATTTAAATTTAAAGTGTCAAAATACCCCATGGTTCAATACGTTGGGATAATTTAAGAGACATTTGACAAGAATGGGATGAGAGATGAGATTAAAGTTTTTTCAAACTAAAATCATCCAATAAAAGCTTTTAAACAATAGGTACTAAACTAAAAATTGAATTTTGAAGATTAAAAAGATAGCGACTTTTAGCATGAACACGGGGAAGTGAAATCAAGGGGATTTAATATTTGGTATTTTGATAGGATGAATACTCTGCTTTACATTTGTATATAACTAATCATTATCCATTGATATGTAGATAAAGGCAGATGTTGAGACACAAGGAGAATTTGTAAATTCATTGATTAGAGAAGTAAACAATGCAGTTTATCAGAACATAGAAGATGTAGTGGCATTCGTGAAATGGCTGGATGACGAACTCTGCTTCCTTGTAAGTCATTTCCTTCATTTGAATCTGACAGTAAAAATCTTTTGTATGTTCTTGTCTTGTTCTACTGGTTTTAATCATGTACACTCTTAGGTGGATGAGAGAGCAGTCCTAAAGCATTTTGATTGGCCAGAGAAGAAAGCTGACACATTAAGAGAAGCTGCCTTTGGGTACGGAGATCTGAAAAAATTGGAGACTGAAGTGTCCTCTTACAAGGATGAACCACGGCTCCCTTGCGATATTGCTCTAAAGAAAATGGTTACATTATCGGAGAAGTAAGCAACTGAATATCTATGAAAGTTCTCTTAGTGAAATAAATAACTCTTGGAATCCATTTAATCATTCTTCAGCTTATTTATGTTTATGTTCTGTTTTCTCTGTCAGGATGGAACGTACTGTTTATAACCTTGTTCGCACAAGAGACTCTTTAATGCGCAACTGCAAGCAGTTCCGAATTCCCATAGAATGGATGCTTGACAATGGAATCATTGGGAAGGTACATCATGCTTGCATTTACTAATTATGACTTTGACATAAACATCTTTGTGGAATTTATATACAATGAAAGCATTACCAATATCAGTTTCTGTTTCTGTTGGAAGTGTTCCCTGGAAGAGTTTTATAATAGCGAAGAAGTCAAGATATCAAAATAAAAGGCCTTATCATATTCAATAAATATCTAACAATGGTATAAGATATGGCAGTGTTGACAAAAAACAACATGATATGAAATCACATTTGTAAATATTTGATAACTTATATTGTCTTAAGTACAGTATGCATATTATGTCATGTCTTGTATTGGTGCAATTACCAATTTTCTAAGATGTCTGAGGTTTGATAGCCAAAAGGGGGAAATGATGTTATGAGGTTTCAGCATGTTTCATGCTGATGGTCCACAAACTTAAAGACAGGCTTCAGACTATCAAATAGGTAATTGAGTGCAATCATCATGTAAGATAATTATAGTATACGATGAAGCAAGCTTGAAAAGTGAAAACCATAATGATGTACCCCCTGGTCCTTAATATAAGCCACCAATTAGAAGTAATTTTGGTCCCAAGTATAAATCACCAACAAACTCATTAATTACTGTTTTTCATTTTTATCTTTGTTATTAATTGAGGAGAGAGGTGAGAGAATATAAAGTATAAAGAATATCAGGGGTAAACTTGAAAAATATTATTAATTCAGGACAAATTTAATGATTTAACTACTATTTATTAGTATGTGAGAATTAGTTAAAGGTGCCCTATAATAAGGACCAGAGGGAGTATCTGGAAATGTTTATTTTCAACCAGAATATTTCAACATGATGCACCTCTGGTTGCTATAGCTTTAAATGACAAAATTTTTGGTTAGAAACAGGTGGAAACTGGACCCCTTTGGAGGTGTAGGATGAATTGTTACTGGTTTAGCAGAGCTTCAAATGACATTTGACCAAGATTTATTTTCTCAGATAAAGCTAGTCTCAGTTAAACTGGCAAAGAAGTACTTGAAAAGGGTGGCTATGGAACTTCAAGCCAAGGCATCAACAGAAAAAGATCCTGCCATGGACTACATGCTTCTCCAAGGAGTGAGATTTGCATTCAGAATCCATCAGGTTCATTCCTACTTTCTTTTGGAAATTATCCAATATCATATTTTGAATCTCTCATATGCAAGTGAATTTTCTTGTTAGGTACACTTTTACTCCATTTTATTTGCTTGAGAAAATAATTTAGTTATTTTAGTTTCAGTTAAACCAATTTTGTACTTTTAGTTATCAGGACATTGGTCAAAATTTCATTTTCAGGGTATTATAATTTCAGTTTGGTTTGTCCAAATAAAAAGTGCTTTTAAGTCTGTAAACATGAAAAGAGAGAGAATTAATTTGGATCCCCAACAATCGAGATAATGAAACATTTTGAGGGACTGCATTCCTTATTGAGTAAATAAAGACTTCAAAATTCTGCTAAACCTACATTATATGTTATTTTTCTTATTTTCATTTCATATTTCTTTTTTGTATTTTTATCGCCACAAATCCAAAATATAATGGATGCTTGTTGAGCTGAGCGTCCAGTGTGAAACAAGGACACTAAATTGCATGTTTAACATTCTAATTTTGCATATGAAGTGCTAATATTTTCCTCTCTTCATTTCTCAATACAGTTTGCAGGAGGATTTGATGCAGAAACAATGCATGCATTTGAAGAACTTCGCAACCTTGCAAGTTTGCTTAACAAAACATAAGAGAAAGGAAGGGGGAGGGGGGCATGTCAGCTTACATTTTGGTGTATTTGATTTTACATTAGAAACTATTAAAATTATAATTTTTATGGAGGTAAACTAGCTACTTGCTGCCACTAAAACTATGATTATGGTTTCTAATGTAAAATTTTGTCCGGAAAAAAGATAGGAAAAATTTTGTTTTATATATAGTCAAATCTTTTGAATAAGGTCCACATCAAGTGTGGATTGGAAATTTGCTGTAAGATTCCCATGGCTTTTCAGAATGACTATTGATTAAGTTGTGCAACCCACCAATGGGTGAATTTGGTTTCAAGTGTGCTTTTTGGTTTTAATTTTTGTTGTATGCTAAAAAAAGGGAATAGCATAATGTTGCGGTTGAAATTATGAATATAAATATTTTGAGTTGTCTTTTGTTTTCAATATTCATAATAATTGTTCCATAATCTTGTGTTTGTGTGTGAGTTGTGTCTCAAGGGAGGAGCGTCCCAACGAGAACGATGAATAATTATTTTCAAATCCTACTCCATGATTATTAAATTTTTTTATATAGTATGCTTATAAAAAGTTGATATATAATTACAATTTTATGTCACAGTCTCTAAATTTATGATTGCTTAATTTTAAAAGATTCAGTTTATATGTTTTATGGTGATTTAAAATGAGTTGTTTCCTCTTTGTGTTTTTTTTTTCCATACAGGATTAAACCCAAAAATATATCAAAAGTTAAAAGGTTAAAATATATGTTTATTCTTTTATGTTCACATCAAGTTTTATTTTAATTCAGCTTAAAAAATATACTTTTGGTTTTTAAAATTTAATATAGTTAACTTTATTTAATAAAAAATATTGACTTATTAAATTTTAGTGATAACTATGTAATTAACATTAATACAATATATTTATATTTTATTAATCTTTTTAAATTGTGTTATCTTTTGCTTTAAATAACTAAAATTTAAATACATTTTGTCATCAATTTAAATTCTATAAGTTAACACTTTTTTTAAGTAAAGTTAAGTATATTAAGTTTAAAGGAATAAATATATATTTTTTAAATTTAAACAACTAAAATAAAACACTATATAAATATAAAAGACTAAAATATATATTTGAGTCAAAATTAAATAGGGGGATAAATTTCAAACAATTATTTGAACCAGATTTTAATTATTGAGGAATATGTGTTATAAAGTTTTGAATAGTATTTTCTTTGGTAAACCATCTGCAACCTAATTTTATTTACTGGAAATATGTAGGCATTTTTCTTGCCATTGAAAAGCAATCATTTTCCTAATCTATAAAAACGATAAACTATCAGTCACGTTATCATAAATGATTCTTTCATTGTTTTTTTGGAAAAAAGACAGAAAAAGTCCACCTAAAAATTAAAAAGACGGATTGGGCATCTGAAAATTGAAAAAGACAGATTGGGCAGGAGGCCCAATCTATCTTTTGGAAATTCTGGGGCAAAGACTAAAATAGCCCTCATTAGAAGAGGATACTATAGTAACAACAAGGGAGGGCGCGAATGACAGAAGAAGCTTATGAGAGACGCCTTTGTCTAAGCTGAAGGTAAACAGGAGGAAGTGTAAGAAAATAGTTGACACAAATCTTCTTGTTTTACTAAACTGCTAATAATCATGTATGTTTTATTTACTGTGGTTACTTTAGGAGAAATGACAAAACGATAACGTCAAGTAGTTCAACAAAGCAGCTGGAGAAATTGTGAAGTATAACTTTTGCACACATATATAAGTCATTTGGTAAAGAACAATCATTTGCTTCAGTACAATCATTTGTGAAAAAAAGATTTGACAACAATGATTTAGGAAATACAATTCATTTGGGAAAGAACAATCATTTGCTTCAGTACAATTATTTGCGAAAAAAGTTTTATACTCTACAAAAAGTTAGGTGCAATTAGTTGGGTTAATTATTCTTCTTCTCATGGGATATACAACTTCACAAATGATATTAAGAACGTCAACTTAGACATTTAATACTCTAAGAAAAGTTAAGTGCAATAAGTTAGGTCATTTAATAGTCTATTAATGATTTCAAAAACTTGAGTTAAGAAATTTAAAAGTACGTAACAAGTAATTGATATTACTTTTTAAAGTTTGCAAACTCCTGTAATAGAATTTGTAAGTTCAGTAATTATTTTCACAACTTGAAGTATGATATTTACTTAACTGTAGAAAAATTGATAACCTCCATTGAAGCAACGAATTATGTGTTGTGGCTATCTTGTGAAGTGTTGATGATGATTGTTAGGGACGTAAGATTGTGATAAATGCTTTGTTTGTTGCAGGTTAGTTGGGAAGATGACCTGTAATATTGTCTCAATATCTTCCAAAGAAATTTGTTGTTTTTTCCATGTAGGTGGGAACTTTGTATATAATATTGAAGGTGGAGTTAAATAAAATAGAGGGGATGTGAAGGTAAAATGGATAAAGGAGGTGATGACAATTGAAGAATTGAGGGTAATGATAGGTGGGTGGTTTGGTATAGATGGTAGTGCTTGTGTCATGAAATATACAGTGAAGTTTGATGAGAGAATATTATTAAATCTGAATGATGACAGTGAAGTTTATAATCTGTTTAAGTTTAATGACAGCAGTGCACATGTTTATTTAGCAGTTGAAGTAACTGATAATATAGTAGAACAAAGGGATAATCCAGATATGTAAGTGAAGTTTCTTGTGTTTATTTATGTAAGTTGTTAATTATTTCATTGTGTGAATGTTTTTACAAAGTATGTTTTCTTGTTGACAGTATTAAGGATTTGTTCAAACTGTCCGAAGAAATGTGCCCTTCTTTGTGGAGTGAGGGTAACAATTTGGACACTTTAGTTGAGCAAACTACTGTTGGAGTACAAAGGTCACAAACATCGATGACTGCCATGAACTCTGTGAAATGGAAGGAAGAGTTGGTTGGAGGGATGTAGATTTTTGCAAATGTGGACACATTTAAGAAGGCGTTACACAAGTTCAGTATTGCGCATCGGTTCGAGTACAAATATATAAAAAATTATAAGGATAATATGTATGTGAAATGTAAGGTTGAAGGTTGTCCGTGGCGTATTACTGCCAGAGTACTTGGCAAGAGCACACCTTTCCTACGCATAACAAAATTCAGAAACGACCATGTTCATAGTGCCCAAGACAATCTTAAAGTGACACATGGTGGAAGTGCTACCTTGACATCAGCAATTATAATTGATGAGGTGAGGGATCATGTAGACAAGCGTCCAAATGAAATAAGAAAGAGTTTGGAGAGAGATTATGGTATGAAGTTGACATATAAGCAAGCATATAGGGCAAAAGAAAAAGCATTGGAGGACATATATGGCAGACCTGATCAGTCTTATATGTTAATACTATGGATTTGTCAACGGTTGAAGGAAAGTGATGACAAAACTGTGGCTGAATGGGTGGCTAGTGGGAACACATTTGAGCGTGTATTCATAGCCTATGGATGTTGTATAGAAGGGTTTATTGATGGTTATAGACGTGTCCTGTATATTGACAGAACTCATTTAAGTGGACCCTACAAGGGGACGTTGTTGGCTGCTACTGCGTACGATGTAGACAATCAATTGTTTCCATTTGCATTCACAATTGTGAAGGGAGAGACATTAGAGGACTGGACATGGTTTCTTGACATGATTAAACAAATAGTTGGTTCTATGCAACTGACAATTGTGTCTGACCGTCACAAGGCAATAGCCGGTGCTGTCCAATTAATATTCGAAGGTGACATCCATGCATACTGTTATAGGCATGTGAAGGAGAATTTCAGCACACAAATGATTAAACTAAACAGAGGTAAGAGAAGGATGAGTGGATATGCAAGGGAAGATAGACTGAAGTTGCTTAATGATATTGCTTTTGCAAGGCTTGATATTGATTTCCACAAAGCATTAGAAAACGTGAGAGCTTTTAATGAGCAGTTATATGACTGGCTTGTCAATCATGGTGATGTAGAAAAGTGGGCACTGAGCAAGTTTCCATTTAAACGGTGGGATAATATAACGACAAATGTTGCTGAGTCCTTCAATACATAGATTGTGAGGGAGAGACTCCATAACATTGCCCAACTGATCCATGAGCATCGTGAGAAAGTGGCTAAGAAGATGTGCGCAGCAACAATGGCTATGAGTAAATGGAAAAATAGTGTTGGGCCAAACATAAATGCAAAAGTTATGGAGAATGTTGCTATTGCTAGGCATATGACTCTTGTACCTTATGGAAGAGGGCAGGTGTGTGTACATACATATGAAGGAGCCGTACATGTGAATCTTGGTTCACATCAATGCAGTTGTGCAAAGTGGCAAATGTCAGGCATCCCATGTGCACACGCTTGTATGGCCATCAAGGCTTCGCATCTCAATGTGTACGATTTTGTTGATGAGTGCTACAAGATTACATCCCAGCAAAAGATTTATAGAATGACCATGATTCCAGTGGTCACACTTGACATGCCACAACCCAATGAGTATCGACTGCAAAATAGAGATGACCAAATATGTCTTACACCACCTCTTACAAATAGACCACTAGGAAGGCCTAAAACTAAAAGGAGAGAATCTCAAACCCAAAACAAGAAGATATATCACTGCAGCACCTGCCACCAAGCTGGCCACACTAGAAGAACATGCAAAAATCCAAATCCAATGTGAAGTTGGCTGTCAGTCTATGATGATTTTTTGGTATTTAACATAACTTTTTTGTCCATGATTACTAGGGTATAAGAAGAAAGTGTGTAGTGCATGGAAGCTGATGTATACTGTTAGCTATTCATAACAGTAATGTAAAGTGTAATAGTAATGACTGCTGTCATTTTGTTCATATGTAATAGTACTAAAGTTGCTGATAACTGTACAAGGTGCAACTTGCATTGTCGAAGATGCATATCCCATTGAAGAAGTTACAAATTCCATTGAGGAAGTTGTAACTACCATTTATGAAGTTGCAAATTCCCATGGATGAAGTTACCAAGTACTATACAAGTTGCAACTTGCCCAATGACGAAGTTACAAATTCCATTTACTAAGTTGCTAATACCATTGACGAAGTTGCAAATCCCTTTGGGCAAGTTGGTAAGCTGCAAATCTCACTGTAAGTTGCAACTTGTATTGAGAAAGTTGTAACTCCCATTGACGAAGTTGAAAATCCCATTGACGAAGTTGCAAATCCCATTGGGCAAGTTGCAAATCCCACTGTGTCAGCTGCAAATCCCCTAACTTGCAAACATCATTGGCATATGTTAACAGAAGGCGATATGTGAGACAAAGTATGTACACAGTGATAACAAAATTTTGACATTTTCATTACAAGGTTAACGGTCCAACTGTCGTATGGGGAAATGTGTTTGCCTAATGTCACTAGTTCGTCACTGGGTTAACTTTGCACAAATGAAGCGCTACCAAAATTAACATTATAACCATTTGAACATCATTTGGTGGCCGTTGCACTATTGCTTTACGGCAGTAAGCTTAATGTAAATTCTCGATTTGAGTTTAGCCCGTGATTAACTAGCCACCACAGTAAGTTTCGTCTAAACTCTGCGACCTGATCATCATCATATTGAAGTGCAACATTGGGCTCCCACTTTGTCAACCAAATTAGTACATGCACCCCACATTCTCGCCTGCACAGAAAAAAATATAAACAATATGACCAACTTGTACCAACTTACAGCGTACACATCTTAACAGCAACTAATTAAATGGCTTGCAAATTGTTTTGTGCAGGAACGTCGGCCCAAATAATCTCACACTTTCTCTTCTTCCCCTTCCTGAGGAAGTTAGGTTTAACTAACTCAATTATATCATAAAATCTATCTCTCTGCTCAGAAGACAAATGCATAGGTTAGCCATTATAGTCATTACCAATATATAGATGTACGGGGTGAATAAGGCACTCACGCATGCTTTGACAACAAAGGCCATCTCATTCCCTGTTGCTCTTCTATTTTTTCTCTTCTGACTGTCAATGGGTTTGGCCAAAGAATCCAAGACATAGAAGTTCATTGTCCTCAGCTCTAATGCAAGACAGAACCAGTGAGCTCTGACAAGTGTCGACCCAAGAATCAAATCACAATTGGCCAAGTTATAACCAAGATGTTCAGGCATAAGTTGCTTCTTCTTTGCATTCACATTCCAAGTGAGCAGATTAGATGCCATAATTGCCTACAAAAGAATTGAAGGTTACTAACTCAGCAAGTTTAGAGACAAAACTGATGTCATAACATGCTCATCATGAAGTCAGCGTCGAAAAGGTGTCGCCGTACTTGTCCTTCCTTCTTCATATCAGTTATTAGTGTCTTACACACCACTAACATAACCTGTACAAATCAGGAGGAAGCACATCTTATATAAAGCAACAATGCAAATCCCTCACTTGAATACAAACTAAGATAAGTGATTTTACACTTATCCTGTTACTTATTCTTTGAATGCCACCAAGTGTGTAGAGCTGATCGCAGCTGATATCTTCATCCAGTATGTTGACCAAAACCCTGTACTTTTGTTGTTAGCAACACGTGCATAGAAAATCATAAAAGCCAAGAACTTAGACTTAACACACCCAAACTTACCATTGGCCTTCCTCACGCGAAGATATGCAACTTATCATCGTGAACAACACATCTTTTGCATCTGTCGGCCTATTTTTCTTCTCAGCAGCCTTCGTCAGCACCCACGGAGATAGTACTGAAGCTGCAGGTCTCTTTTGGCATTTTGATCTCCTAAGATGTACTTCCTTCAACACTTCTGCCTCATCCATTACGCGGCCTTCAGAATCTATAGAGATAGAGATTGGTGCATCATCATCATCATCACTCACTTGTCCTTGCTTAGTAGCCTCTTCTTCTACTTGTCCCTTACCACCTTTGTCTCCTTCTCCTTTTTCATCTCCCTTATCCCCTTCTTCACCCCCTCACGACATGCTTCTCTCATTTGATCCTCATGTCGACCATAATCCTCTTGTCCTTCACTTCCTTGTTCGATGTTCATTTCATCTTCTCTATGACGCTTCCCATGTCTATGGAGCTGTACCTTCAACAGCTCTTGTTCAACTACATTGATAAGCTGATGACTGCTCTCTTCAATTGCACCCACCAATCATGAATGCAACTCCTTCAACTCCTGCATAACACAATCAGAACATGGTGAAATGCGTAACTCATTTATGCAACATTAAACTATCAAATCTTACACATTAAAGTCAGTACTGCAACATTAAAGGCATAACACAGTACTACAACACATACTGGGTCTAAATGGATTGTCGTGCCGCCCTTCACCTCCCTCTCTTGAGTACAACTTTCATTGTACAAAATCCCCATGTAGCTTTCCATCTCAACCTTCACCATTTCCTTCAACCTCTCATCAGTCCAAAAATGCATAGGGTTGCTGGACTCATGTTATCCTGCTTTCAGCAATGCAAAATACTGACCGAAATATAACTGCAGCACCAACAACATAAGCTGTAACATTTTCAATAAAAAGAAATACCTAGAAGCATAGACAATAAATATATACCAACAATAAGTAGATGCAGCCTCCCATGTTGGACCTCCGTCCCTTGCTCTTTTTTAACGAATTCACACAAACTGTCATCTCTTTCCATAGAACATCTATAATGTATTTGGCCTAATTAAACCTCTGAAATCTACTCATGGTGCATTTTATCACCTTCAATGGCTTCTTACTCACAATTGTGCTCGCAGTAGGAGTTACAAATGTCCCAACCACATATATCATAAATAGCAACTCGAATTTATCTCTCTGCTGACCAGATTTGATATATTCGAGTATTTTGGTATATGAAACTTTACCATACTGAGTCTTTAACATCTTCAACATCTCATTGTCATCATCAACATCAATTCTTATGTCCTCCCCATTGCAAGGTACACCAAGCAACTGCTTAACATCTTTTGGCCCTATTCCTTTTGTCCTTCCCCTGATTCTAAATTGATGAGTTGGAGGATCGTATGACTGAAACAATAAGGCTAACAAGTTTCGGGGGAGTCTTGTCATTCCAACGTCAAGCAAGTTGTGGAACCCTAAAGATTTCACCCTGCCAACTAGGCCTTCATCTTTCTTGACAAACTTCATCAGTTCGTTCAACTGACAGGGTGAACACCGAGTATTGAAGGGAACTTCATTCTTTGTCC
Source organism: Leucaena leucocephala (assembly GCA_037074615.1). Taxonomy (NCBI): domain Eukaryota; kingdom Viridiplantae; phylum Streptophyta; class Magnoliopsida; order Fabales; family Fabaceae; genus Leucaena; species Leucaena leucocephala. The sequence continues at coordinate 8,432,203 of CM073527.1, forward strand.
CTTTGTTCTCCCTCTTCTCATCAGCATGTGAACTCTGTAACTATTGTCTATACCACTTCTGTTTATCGCTAGACAACTCCTTCCAGGCCAATGCTGTCTGCTTAGCCTGCTTATTCATGTTCTTGAACTTTCTACTTGAATGGATGAACTCATTGCGAAAAGCAAGGTATGGATTCCTAACCTCTTTCTTTGTCCCTTGTTGAAATGCCATTTTTCCTGCTAAAAAACCATGAGTACATAGTATGTTTCATAAACAGTTGTAGCTCAATATTATATAATGCTAAGCGGCAATACTACATGTTAATGTAATTTGTGCCTACTGTTGTTAACTAACCCATACCTAATCTCTCTTGTTTGACCACAGATAAAGCAGCAACTGCATATACCTAACACTAAAAGCATGATTAAATCACGTCAGCTATGTGGCTAAACATACTCATGAAGAAATTGGATGCAATTACTCCATAACAAAACCATAGGTAACTAAATTTTTATACCAAAACATAGGGGTGTTAACCAAACTTTATAGTCTAAGCGAAAAAATTATGACAAAAATATTGGTACCAAAACCAACATGGGTTCAAAAAAGTCCTATAATCAAAACATATTCTAAACAAAATAAATAGGAATTATTAACCTCTAACAAGGACTAAACCCCATTTTTTGGGCTTTATTTAAAGCAAAGTAAAGCTGATTGAAAATGAGAAATTGAACAGTTATGGGTTACATAGGGGTCCATCTACAATATGTACATACAAGGAAAAAGAAAGAGAAGTGGGTAATAAAAATTGAAACAATGAAGGTGACATGAAAAAGTATGAGAATAGGGAAGAGAGTGATGAAGGGCTTCAGGTCCCTTAGCTTCATTTTAGGAAATAAATGAGCATGGTGTATCAATAATTTGATGCCTTCTTTGGGAAGACTTTGTCATTGCTTCCAATATAAGTGCTTCGTGCTTCACAAAAGAATGCCAATAGCCCATAAAATTGAGCATCTTACTGCAGATATCAAAATATGTTTATGCTACAAACCACCGTGCCTTAAATCATAGCCATATGTGTTGCTACCTTTGACTCATTGCCTCCAAAATTTTAGGCATTTAAACAGTATGGAAACAGAGTAGACACACATATACTAACTAACTACAATAAGCATAACATGACTACATTGGGTTTTTCAATCGTCAACTTACTAGTGATATTGCAAAGTTAGGACAAGTTAGAAATCTCAACCATATTTAATCATCAATTGGGTTCAGCCCTTGAATCGACATGCATCAAAATTATAAATCCCTAACTACTCGGAAAACATGTTTGAAGGATATCATACGCAAGTTTCTTCCAAACCGATCACATTTCATTCACACAACTAAATGAACATAATGTTAATGATAGTATTCTAATTTATAAACAGCGGTTGGTTGAATGGTAAGAGACATAACAGATTTAAATAAAATCTTGAATTCGAGTTTTGCGAATGGGAAAAAACACAATGGAAGAACTTCCCCTTTTTGGGACACAACTCAACTCAAATTTTAGATCAATGGGTATATATTAAAGCAGCAAGAAAAAAATACGTCAAATTTTAGAAGGATAAATCAAACATAAAGGGATTTTAGATAAACCTCAATGGTGAACTAAACCCTAATCTTCCTCTGACTCAAATGCAAACTCACCTTCGACGATGACAATCCTCAGTGAAGGCATCAGACAATCTTTTATGCTGTTGGAATAAGCCTTCGATGGCGCTGGAATGAGGATTTGATGACGCTAGAACGAGGATTTGAAGGCGCTGGAAGGACGATTCGATGGGGCTGGAACGAGGTCTCTCTCTCGGGTGTTATGCATGCTTAAGAGTGAAGTGCCCCTGCCTTTAACTTCATTTACCGAAGGTTAATTTTGTATTTTTACATGAATTTTCAAAAGACAGATTGGGCCTCCTGCCCAATCTGTCTTTTCCATTTTTAGATGCCCAATCCGTTCTTTTGATTTTCAGGTGGACTTTTTCTGTCTTTTTCCCTTGTTTTTTTTATACACATCAGAAACGATTCTATCTATAAGTGTTTTTGAATTAGATTTTAAAATTAGGAAAAATGATATCTGGGTCCCGTATAAGTAATTAAATGCCAAAAAAATCCTAGGAAATGACATAAGTAATTTAAAGTCCCATAGGACCTCAGATGAATTTTTTTCTAATTGTTAAAAGACATAACTACCCCTGAGGCTTAATTTTTTCCTTTCTCTAATCCCCCTCATCAAGATTCTACTCTCTCTCTCTTCATTCCACTGCCTCATCTCCTCCCATCTCTCTGCATTTCTTACTCAGATTCTCTTGCGGCAGAAGACGCCCCTGTTGTGGATCCCGTGTGGTCGTATCTCTTCCTTCTCATATATTCGCTTTTTAAGTAGCCATGGCTCTACAATTATAGGAGACCGTCAACGAAGCCATTGCTACCTACATCGACCTATCTCTATCCCTATATAATTGTCTCCAAATTTAGACTCCAAATTAAATGTAATTATTTTATCTATTTTTTATGGTTCCAATTCAATTCAAGTTTGTTGTACTAGTGCTAGTGGTTCTGTGAATGCTCTTTTTTCTTAGTTTCTTTTCTAGTCTATTACATTTTCTTAGTTTTTACTATACTAGTGCTGGGTTTTCTCATCATCGTTGTTAGAAGTTGAGGAAGAATTGCTGTATATGTCATATTTTCTAACTATGATATGAGAATGTGAAATCCGTTGCTGTCAAACCCAATGAAGTGGTTACCTCATCATCATGCTGCTATGTATGATAGTGTGTGGCTGAAGTGTAAACTATAAAAGGTGACCCACGTAAATATAGACATTGTGTTCATAACATGACTTTTTGATCATTTGAGTTGTGGGTTAATTGTGTTTATTTAGGGTATTAAAAGTTATGTTCAGTTTGCAGAAATTTGTCATACGTTTACTTGAGTGTAGTAAGAAAATTTAACAATAGAAAGGTTCATGTAAAGTGTAAATGACATATCATAATTTGATATATGACGTAAGACGAGTTGTTATTATATTACACTATAATTGTTAATATAAGTGCTTGAGTTGTTAATATTATATGTCTAGCGCAGATTGTTATTACTAAAGTGTGAGCTATAAAATTTTACCCACTTAAATACATACATTGTGTTCATTGCATGACTTTTTGATCATTTGAGTTGTGGGTTAATTGTATTTATTTAGGGTTTTGAAAGTTATGTTTGGTTTGTAGGAATTTGTGGTGTATTTACTTGAGTGTAGTAAGAAAATATGAAGATTAGAAAGGTTCTTGTAAAGTATAAATCACAAATTATGATTTGATATGTGAAGGCAAGATGAGTTGTTATTATAGTATGTAATAGTTGTTAATATAAGTGTTTGAGTTGTTAATATTATATGTCTGGTGCAAGTTGTCTTTTCTTGCAGGTTTGATGAATTGTTTGGAAATAGGAATGTATGCTCTATGTCTCCACTTGCTTTGGGAAATGAGAATGAAGTGTTGCCACTAGTGTTTTATGTTAACGAAATGATTCCAACAGCTACACCTAAATGAATTCTATAAAGTGGAAAAATTTGATTGTTGGGAAAGGTCAAACATTTCTAAATACGTGGGCTCTTCAAAAAAATGCTATACAAGTATAGCATCGTAGACAAGTTTTCGTATAAATTTATCAAAAACAATGAACAAAATATCATTGTGAAGTACAAGGTCGAGCTAAGGAATGGTGTTGGGTTTTTCTATTATTTTGTGTAAATATACAGCACATTGATTTTTGCTTTGTATATATTTGTACAAAGTGATGAAAGTAATTTTTTATAACATTGATCAATCTCCATCTTTAAGAAGGTAGGGTAGATCTTGATGAATGTGACTATGTTTGATGTACTCTTTTTACATTTGTTGCCAAGAACTGATGTAATTGTAAAACGCATATGTATGAATGAAGTTATACTTTGACTAGAATAATTATGGTAAGAAACATGATAAAATTGTTATTTTGTTAGTATTAAGTTGTCATTTGCTAATGGTGATGTTCAATCCCATAATCTATTTTTTCTGCTTCAATCAAGGTGTTATGCTGGTGAGGACACTGCACTTTGTATCTACATAATTCTTAGGAAAAATTATGAAGTGGTTGTTATTCCTTTAGAACAGAGTTGTTATATTATAGTGGTGGACTTGTTGTTTTTCCAGTTGTGAGATAGTTATTTTTCATTGAAAGTTGTTAATTCTTCTGAACTTATTATTTTTCCAGTTGTTTATTTTTCTTTATGGTCTTCTTACTTTTCCAGTTGTGGGGTTGTTCTATTTTCATTTGTTAAGTTGTTTATTTTTTCTTCTAGTCTTGTTACTTCTGTAGTTGTAGGGATGTTCTATTTTTATTGGTTAAGTTGTTATTTCTTCACTATGAAGTTATTATTTGTAATTACTAGAGTTGTTATTTTTGATGTCATAGATAAATTATTTTTCAGGTGTGAAGTTCTTATTCTTTTACTATAGAGTTGTTATTTTCTACTGTTGGAATTATTATTCCTTCATATGGGGTTGTTGCTTTTAAGTGCTGGAGTTGTTATTTATGTTATTTCTTCAATAAGCAAAATATTTATGAGATATGGCAAAAAATCAGATGAGATACACATCAAATGATTCAACAACATAAAATTCTTTCATTAACAACATAAAAATGTTATATAAGATATGGTAAAAACTTTACTACTCTCACTTCCCATCCTCAATGCAGTCATCCATACTATTAATAACATCATTTACTGTAGCAAAATCCTGCTTGGCATATCGATAGTCTTGTGTCACAAGATTGTTACATGCTTCAATTAATCTATTTGTAATTTAAACTGGAGTTTCAAGTTTAAGCTTCATTCTCTCTATTCCTGGTATTGTTGGACCATCCAAAAAGATATACAAGAACTTTCTTTTAATGACAACTTTCTTTTTCTACTATTGAGAATATCGAAGAAAAGCAACCTAAAATACAACCATCAAAGAAGCAAATGTCATATTACTAATAACATAGGATAATACACGTTGCCATATATTCCTTAAAAAGTTTTGCAATATATTATATGATATCTACTTATCACATTGCCATATATTTCTTGAAGGTTGTGGCACCTGCATCAAACAAGCTTGACAACAATCCAAGCAACATCATAAATCATTTTTTTCTGGGGCCCAAAACAAGAAATTGTTTTACACACTCAAATCAGCTAAGCATGACTCTACAAAGGCCTAGGACATAAATCTGTATAAGAAAAATTTTCTGTTATAAAAAGAATGAAATTATGATTGTCGCTATCTTAATTTACTAGTATCAAGTGAAAAAGGATGATACAAAGAGCATTACTATGTTGGGTCTCTGATCTAGCATAAAGGTATGCATTATGATTTCAAAAACACATCAAATAAGTCAACATAAAGTGTTTGATTAAAATCATCTGTCTTATAATCCCTTAGTATATATCAAATAGTTGACAACACCAATTCCTTTTTCTATTAACTAGAGCCAGAACAAGTATTTTAGTTGAAAGATCATACAATAAAGATGCAGAAAAATAATATAGCAACATTTATTTTGAACTATATACAACATGAACCTTATGAATATATGAAAATTACCACTTATTTTCAACCATGTCAATATTCAGCCAAAGTTATTTTCTTTCACATGGGTGGAGAGCAAGTATGTCAATGTTATTTTCTTTCACAAATTTCTTGGCAGCATCTTTGGCCAAAGTCTTGGAAAGTGCATACCAGAGCTGAAAGCACAAAACAAACATAGTAGGAGACTTGGAAAGCATTTATAAAATATTATTTGTAACAAATACCACATTAGCACATGTTGGAAGTTGGAACATATACATTAGCAACATTACTCAGCAGTTGTTTTCTAGAGCATAGAAGTTTCAGAGTACTGATATGCTATTAAAGAAACTAATTAGGAAGATGGATGCTTCATTTTAGCAAGTTTAATGGCCAATCTCTATATCATATTAAACTGATTAGAAGGGACTGGCATTTGTCATAATTGAAACATAGAGCTTTCATATAGAATAAAATCACAAAAAATAAATGATCAAAGATTAGTTGTTCATCACATTTTGAATGATTTATAGCCATTAGGGGCATCTATTTATATGTCCCGAACCAAGAAGAAGAAATAATATCTTCTGGCTTATACGTCAAATTACATCAAATTAAAACCCCTATGATACATCAAATTACATAATCAATAAGTTATATCCAGTCCAATGAGATAGTGACAATATCTAATGATGGGAAAATGTCACAGACTAAAAAAATCTAAGAAAAAAGAAAGGACACAGAACCACTAGCACCAATACAGCAAACTTGAATTGAATTGGAATCATAAGGAAATAGATAAAAAATTACCTTCAATTTAGAGTCTAAATTTGGAGACAATTCCATGGGGATGGAGACAACTGATGTAGGCAACGATGGTTTCCTTGACGGTCTCCCATAACTATAAAGTCATGGCCACTTAGAAAGCAAAGAGAGGGGAAGGAAGAGATACGACCACGCATGATCCACAGCGGGGTGTCTTCGATGGCAAGAGAATATGAGCAAGAATTGTAGAGAGATAGGGAGAGACAAAGAGGAGATTAAGCCAGGGGAATAAAGAGAGAGAGAGTAGATCTTGTTGATGATGAGAGGAGGATTATGGGAAATGAAAGGAAAAATTTAAGCTTAAGGGATAGTTATATCTTTTCAAAATTGAAAAAAATTCATCTGAGATCCCATGGGACTTTAAATTACGTATGCCATTTACTAGGGCTTTTTTGGCATTTAATTGCTTATACGGGACCCATATGTCATTTTCCCTTAAAATTATTTACTTAAAGCCCATGTGCCAAATAAATCAGAGACCTCTTTAATGCAACCCATTCTTCAACTTTATATGCTCCACATGTACCCAATGTTAAAGAAAACCTAGCCATCCATTCATCAAACCCACAAACATCACCCCATTAACATTAATTTTTCTTCTTCTACAAATATTCTCATATTAGAGATAATTCTATTTGAGATTAATTCCTATATAGTATAGGGATCAACCTAAATCTTATTCTCTATGTGTAGTTAATGCGTGTCTTAACTCTAGATTAGATTAAATATGAGAAGGAGTAGTATAAGAGAATTTGATTAATAATTTTTAGAAAGTAAAAGGAGATAATAACAAAAATAAAATAAAATAAAAATAAGAGTGTATAAGGATATCGCAATGAGTGCTCCCAAGGATTGATGTGTGACTATTATCATCAATAATATATTAGAATTATAATAATTATATATGCTAAGTCCCTATCATGCATAACATTAGACAATCATCATTATTATAATTAAACAATTCACAATTATACCTAGATCTAGTATACAATTGTATTATGAATGATTAGTAAATATCCACTTAGCATGTAATAAATTAAATAGTAAATGATTTATTTCTCTAATATGGATATTCGCCAAAACCCCTATAACAAAACATATGAAATCAACATGAATACTTATAAGAGGAAACATAGGATATGAAATAAAAAAAAATCAAATCATAAAATGAAATAATAAATCATAAGAGTTTGATCATAAAGATGTCTCAATCGAAACCCTAGGTATAATATATACAAATCTCAAAATCTAAATCTAAGAAATCATAATTCTATATAAAAGAAAATATCAAAATATAAAATTGTTCAACTCCTAACTCTAAAGTATAAAAATTCAAACCACTACATCTCTCCTCAATAACTTAGAAGGACAGGGACAAAATTGTGCAAAAGATAAAGAAGATAATTGTGATGGTGGTGATTCATGATCTATAAATGGCTCCAACGTCCTCCTTTTATAGGCTTAAGTTGTAGCTTTGGTGTCTTCCTAGATATGAGACATTTCAATGATTGACTCTTCAAAAGATAATGGGAATATTAATTTATCTTTAGTATCTTTATAAGCTGTCATCTTTTATAATATCTCTAGGGATCATACTTTTAACTTATATCAAATAGCCCTTAGATTACTTGATATTGGCTTAAGAAATCATTTTGCAAGAGTTTCTCTAAGGAAACCCATACATCGCTAGCACATAATGGGAGACTATTTATAGCCCAACTAAAGATTAGATCAATGTTAAGAATCTAATCTTACAAGGGATAACCAAGATTACATCTTGAAAATTAATAGCCAAGATTTAACCATTTAGCTTACTTACATCATTAACTCTCGTCCATGACATCATCCATGTGCCATCATCATGCTGGTGGTGCTATCCAAAGGAAGAAAAGGCTTATTGGAAAATCTAGTCCACTTCGGTACTGACTCAATCCAATTTTTTAAAAGCCAGACTATTTGAATCTAATTTTTCTAAGGTTTCATAATCTATCCTCTGTCATTAGATTCAATGTATGTGTTTTTCCTACCTTCGACATTCTTGGACTGGGTATAAATTTAATTACTTAAGCCTTGAAAATTACCAAAGTGCCTTTTGATTCAGTTTTAGTCACTTTAATAATCTTAGGGACATTATTGATTTTGTACTTTATCAGGGTATTTCCTGACCCTGGTCCTATATACCTATAACTCTCTTTGACTTTATATTCTAGGTCAAATGACTAAAATGCCTTCCATTAACCTTTTATTTATTTTTATAACATTAGGGCATTTTCATATTTTTCAAGGATATTTCTTGGCATTGGCCCCCTATTTTAGGACCTGTCTAATTTCATGTCTAGGTTTATACCTTTTTTTTTGGATATATGATCCAACTTTACACGAAAACCTAAACGAAAACTTTAATTATTTCAGTAAATCATATCAATTAATTAGGGCCTTAAATCAAAATTTTGATCCACACCATATTGATCAGAAAAATTCCCTCTTTTTTTCCTAACTTCAAATCATTGGGTTTTTTTTGTTAACTTTATCAATAATACCATCTATATCACTTCTTTATTCATACTTACTTTTATGTCCTTTGCCATTTTAAAAATGACATCCATGTTCCTTCATTCTTCATAATTAGGCTTAAGGCCCTTAACTTGCTTCTACATTTACTTTAGGCCTTAGGACTTTTTACAATTTTCACTTTAGTCCCTTTAAAACCTTATACTTAGGCCATAAATGACTTTCTTTCCTTACAAGTTAGTCCTTTTAGCTTTCTTATTTAGACCCCGAAGAACTTTCTTTTCTTACAATTTAGTCATTCATTCCTCTTTCTGTGCCCTGGAGATTCTTTTGGAGTCTTTAACTTTATTTACATACTTACCCCAGGAACTTTTACTATTTACATTAGTCCCTATACTTACTCAATTAGCATTTTAGTCCATGAAAACCCTCCGTATATTTCTGGGACTTCTGCTCAAAGGGACCTAGTAACCTACCTATTTCAGACTACTTTATGGGTTTCTGGGCCTAAAAATTAGGATATTATACTAACCCCTTCCACAAAATCAAATCCTTATTGGGAATATTAATTTTAAATCAATATGTTGGTTCCCTCTTTCCTTTATTGGTAAAAGTTTCCTCTTTCAATTGCAAATTGAACTGAGATTTCAGGCCCTAAAGGCAACTAACTATGTGCTTACTAGGGTCGCTTACCCAAGCGGACGTGACAACAATAATTACACTTAAGGAAAATTCCAAAACAATATCACTTAAATTTCAAAATCCCAAATCAGGAATTACTACAAAAATAAATTGTTATTTGTTTTATAAGAGTAGTTAATACCTTATAAAGTATAATAAATAAATTGATTTAGAATTTTGAATTTCAAGTGGTATTTTTTGAGATTTTTTCTTACATCTATTTGTTCAAGTGATTTGGGCTACAGAGGACCGGGTTGGCATAGCTGAGTCCAGCAAAAAAAAAACAATTTGGGCTACAGTGGGCCAAGCCCATTTAAAAAAAAATGGAAGGGTATGGGCCGGGTTGGATCAGTGGATTCAATCCAGACCTACACAATTTTTCTTGAATTAATTTTTTAATTAAAAAAGGAGGACAATTTGGTGACTGACACGTGGCAGTGGCCATATGGCAGCACTAGACTGTTGCGTGTAATACACGCGTCAGAGGCTGAGAGTGGGCTTTGTTCAATTTTTTTTATTTTTTCTGAATTTTTTCTTCTTGAGGCACTTGAGGGAGCGTGGGACCTTCGATTGAGTTGTGATTTATTCCTAAAAATCCCTAAAATAAGACTTTATTTTGATATATAATTTTCTTAATTTTGGGGGAAAATCTAGACCTATTTGTGAATATTCAGTGTATTTTTTTGGTTTTTTAGTATTTAAAAATTCTAAAAAATTATGATAATTAATATTTTTTATTATTTAAGTGAAAATGACTTCATGTAGCACTGAATCTCTAGAATATAGCTTAAATGATAGAATCTCATTCTTGGATGATATAAATAACCTAGAGGAGAACCTTTAAGAGGATTCCGAAGAAGGGGAACCTGAAGAGGATCTAGACCTAGAGGAGTGAGTGGAGGAAGTTCCATAAAAGGAACCATAATTAATATATGATTTTGTACTGAGGTCAGAAACTTTATTCCCCATCGAACCCCTTCCTCTATAGCCTTTCATGGTTTCTTCATACTCAAACTCCAAGATGATGCATACTCTTCATGGTGAATTCTAGTTGAGGACGAAGAAGTGAACTGACCTCTTACCCCTACTTTGGCCATCGTGGATCTTTTGTAGAATACTATCGATTGCTATTTCAAAGCAAGTGGCTTTACATTGGCAATAATGCAAAGATCGAGGTTCGAGGCATTGGCACCTACAAACTTATTTTACGTGGTGGAAAGACCTTGATGCTGCATGATGTCCTCATGCTCCAGATATCCTATGAAATGTAATTTATGTAATTTACTTATTAAACTTTGGGTTCAATGTAAAATTTTATGATAAAGTTGCAGACATTTATAACAACTCAACATTTTATGGTTCGACTTTCCAGTTTCAAAAGTTCTTTATTTTGGATCTTGCTGGTGATTTTAATAATCACGATTGTTTTGCTATTACTTCGAATAATTCTGATATGAATATCTGGTATACTAGAATAGGATATATTAATAAAAATAGAATGATTAAACTGGAAAAAGAAGGCTTGTTAGGGGTAATCCCTAATATGTATATGTCATTATATGAAAGTTGTCTAGCTGGTAGGCTACTAGAAAATAATTCGGTAAGGGAACATGAGCCAAAAATCTATTGCAATTAATCTATTCTGATATTTGCAGTCCAATGAGTGTGAGGGTGAGACACAGAGTTTAGTATTTTATTACCTTTATTAATAATTTTTCACGATATGGTCATATCTATTTGATTTCACATAAGTCTGAGGCACTAGAGTGCTTTAGACGATACATAAATGAAGTAGAAAATCAAATGGACAATAAAATCAAGGCATTACAAACTGATCGAGGTCATGAATACCTTTCAGATTAATTCAAGCAGCTTTGTGAAGAAAAAGGGATTATTAGGCAACTAATTATCCCTGGCACACCTCAACAGAATGGGGTTACCGAAAGAAAAAATATAACTCTTCTAGACATGGTTAGGTCTATGATGACTCAGGAAAACCTTGAAATTTCACATTGTGGTGATGCTTTATTGACGGCAACCTTTATACTTAACTGTGTGCCCTGAAAGTTAGTCGCTTCCATACCCTATTAGTTATAGACTAAGCGTCAGCTAGGTCTAAGCATCCTTAAACCTTGGGGTTCATCATATATCCATGACAATTCTCACAGACATGGAAAACTGGGTCCTAGAGGGAAGAAATATATTTTTATAAGATACTCTAAACCCTTAAAAGGATATGCATTCATAAGTGAAATTGAAGATGGAATAGTGACTGAAACAGAATCAAGAGATGTTGTATTCATTGAAATAGAGTTTTCCAATAGGGGAGATGTTAACCTCAATGTATCTCTTTATGAGACTCAGAAACATGACAGTGCCAAACAAATTGACATACCAAAATCCTTTAGGTATGTCAATCTGTGTGGGAGCCAAGAACGGTTAACACAAGACCGAGACAAATGAGAAAATATAACAAGTTGCTCCTACTAAAAGGAGTAACAGGGGAAGTGTTCCAAAGAGACGCTTCCAAATAGAAAGAGAAGCACTCTTAATTACTCCAGTAGGGGATAATGAACCCCACATTGTTTATGAGGTATTGGCAAATCTTGCTAAGGGGGATTGCAAGAAAGCAATGAAAGAGAAAATTGACTCAGTGATGAAAAACTAAGTTTGGGAATTGGTTGATATGCCAAAAGGGCGTAAAGCCATTGGGAACAAGTAGGTTCTCAAAATCAAGAGAAAGGTGGATGGATCAATTAACAAATTCAAAGCTCGATTGGTTGTAAATGAATATACACAATAGGAAGGTATATATTATGATGATACTTTTTCACTTGTGCGCTTCAATTCGATAAGACTTTCTGACAATAGTAAATATTTTAATCTTGCAATTATATTAGATGGATGTAAAAACCATATTCTTGAATGGTGATCTGGATGAAGAAATCTATATAGAACAACCAATATGTTTCATTGAAAAAGGGTTTGAACACAAGAAGTGTAAACTCAAAAGATCTATTTATGGATTAAAATAGTCATCCAGACAATAGTACTTGAAGTTTCATAAGGCGATAACCTCATAGCTTCTAGGTGATAGAGGAAGACCACTGCGTCTTTTTTAAGCGGTTTGAGGGTAACTTTGTGATATTATCCTTATATATGGACGATATACTCTTAGCTAAAAATAATCTTGACTCAGTGATAGTTATTAAAGAATAGCTTTCATCAAATTTTGAGATGAAAGACATGGGTGAAGCAGAATACATACTCGAAGTCAAGATTCGAAGGAATTGCTCCAAGAGAATCCTCACTCTTTCACAAGAGAATTATATCAAGAAGATACTTGAACAGTTCAATATGAGTAACTGCAATCCTATGGATATCCCTATGGCCACTGGAGTGGGCTTAAGTTCTGATATATGTCCCAAAACTAAATTATACAAAAAGCAAATGGAAAGAGTTCTATATGCTAGTGTCGTTGGTAAGCTTATGTATGCAATGATGTGTACAAGACCAGATATTTGTTATGCCATAGGGCTGATTAGCAGATTTCAATCCAACCCCGATGAGAAACATTAGAAAGTAGTGAAGATGATCTTGAGATACTTAAAGGACACAACTGGACTACATATTGTGTTATCAAAGAAGCGATCTCGGCCTAATCAGATATTCTGATGCTGATGTAGGCGATGATGAAGAATGAAAATTGACTTCAGGATACACCTTCTTGCTTAACAACGGCTCCATATGTTAGAGTAGCAAGAAACAGACATACATTGCTTTACACTCTATGGAAGCTGAGTTTGTGGCATGCACTATAGCTACGTAAGAGGCTGTTTGGCTGAAAAGATTTATTGAATACCTAGGATTTGGGAACGAGAGTACCAATCAAGTGTTGATAGACTGTGACAATACTGCAGCCATAACTTACACCAAAAACCCTAAGTATCACAGCAAGACCAAACACATTGATATCCAATATAACTTTGAGAGATTATATAGCACAGAAAATTATAACTGTACAATACATTTCAACCAAATGTATGGTTACAGACCCCCTGACTAAGCCAATAGGTAAAGAAATATTTGAGAAACATGTAAAATCCATTGGTATGTGAAAAATATAAAGTTACAGATTCTATGTAATATTTTTATTAATGATATTATGTCATTTATTATTACTAATATGTCTGAGTGAAAGTATACAATATCTAGTATATCGTACAGGTTGAAAAGAGTAGCTCTCTCACACGAGCAACAACCTTTGATGCTAGAGAAGTGTTCAAAGATGAGACATGTGTTCACCAGTAAAGCAGCAAGAGTGTTAATATGGTAGAGAAGAAACACAATAATTGTCGCATTGGCTTAAAAAGTGCAGTAAGTTGAGATAAGATCCATAAGTAAGGGTATGGATACCCACATCCATGAAACCTATAGCCAGATAACAAATTCTTCAAAATTGATGTCATATTATGTGAATAGAATTGAAGAGTTTGGGTTTAGATACTATGTGTGTCTGGACTTAAGTCTGTATGGTGTGATTGATAGAATCAAAATGACATACTCTTACTGGATAAGAGGAACACTGTAACAGGTGATTCATACATGTGCTAAAGAACCGCAAATGGAAAGCAAGTGAATCAATCCCTGCTTTATTGTTGTGTGAGTTCCAGAAAGGCATCATCTTTTCATTAATGTCCGTTGACTTTGACAGTATTATGGAGGTGTTTTTCAGTGATTGCTACTTTAGTATATGTCCTATGGACAAATTATATATGAACTAAAGGTATTATGTTAGGAAAGCAGTTGATTCATATCAAAATGATATATAGGCGCAAGAAAGATTGTTAGAATATACACATTCATGCTAGTGTCTGTGACTAGTCTCTTGTGATATTATTTGGTTAATTGCATAAGTGTGGATACTATGCATAAGTGAAGGTTATTTGAGTTATATGCTAACTCAAGAGGGATTAAATCAGCCATAAGAAAAGTGTATATAGGTAAATCTAGGATATTTAAGGCACTATAATTTATTCTAATCGAGTTGCACTAAAGGGTTGCTTTGTACTAGTCTTTATAAAAGGGATTTTTAGTACAAATGCCTGGAAGGAAATGTCATGTCTATGCGGTCACGACAAAACACCTAGTGTGAAAGAAGAAAGAGCATGGATTCATGACATTTAATAAACAAAATGTGAGCGTGAGATGTTGAAAAGTGGGCTGATCCACCTTTGGTGGAGAACACCCAAACCCAATAGACATTAGGGGCCATTGTAATAATAAGGGAGAGAGTAGAGTATATATGTGTAATATATCCCGTATGAGAAGGAGTGGGAGTTACCTACCGGTTATGCAAGAGGAGAACATGGGGGAGTGAGGAGAGTTTTCAGTAACCCACTTCCCCTTACTCATGCATGTACATACGCAGGCTGCAACATCCTTACTTTTATACGTCTTAGGGACCATTCAGTAGCATTTAGAACCACTTACAAGACCTTCGAAGTTCATTAGCCAAATCTGAAATTTTACTCTTTCTCGGGTTACTGTTCATTTGGTATTCCAGATTACGCAATGAACTTCAAAAAATCATAATTAATTCTATAAAACTCAAAATGCAGTGGTTCAAAAATCTACATGAACATAACATCTTGAAATTTAAGGAAAAAATAATTTTTAGACCAAATGATTAGCCAATTGATACAGTTTATTCGTTGAAGTTTATTGTTCATTTGGTCAAAAACTCTAGAAACAGTTTCTGGTCCCTTACTTTGGAAATTCATTCTCTTGATATACACATCCAAATGACACGTTATACCTATTAATTTAAAGCTCTGGATGTGTGCTACATGCTCATAAAAGTTCGTAAACTAATTCCTTCATTTGCTAGGTCAAACTGAAGGCACAACAAAACTGCTTTAGGACCTACGTTTTTACCATTTCAGTTTCTTTTCTTTCCTTTCCAATAATTGTTTCAGCATGCACAAGCCATCAAATAAGCTTCTTAACATTCATATACATCATGTGCATATGCCATAAGTATTACAATAGTTTCATCACATAAATGGACACCTTATATGGCATTTACATACATGGACAATTTATAGTATATGCTAAAATCTCAATACTTCACTTCCTTTCTTCCATTCTTTAGCTCTTCTCCATGCATACCTTTTCTTCATGCTTGACCTAAATTGGTTGGTTATGGGAGAGTGAGATTCTAGGGAATCTCCGTAGCAAACATTACCACTTAAATATGCAAGATGGATGCTAATGCATGATATGTAATTTCATTAAACTTTCTTTGGTTAGTGACATGCTATCATGCTATATACTTTTATATAAAGTGCATGGCCATGGAAACATGTTATTCAAAATACATTCAACATTATTTATCATGTCACAACATCATTCAAATAACATATACATGTCAACACATAAGCATACCACATCAAGCATATAAAGAGATAAGTTCACTACCTTGCACTTAAGCTTTCCTCTTGATCTTTAGCATTTGCTTCCTAGCTTTCCAACCAATAAACCTTTATGCCAATCACTTTCCAACATGTTCTTGGATGTTTCAAGGTCCTAAACACATTCATATTCATCACATAATTCATTAGGACTCATGAACTCCAACCATGTTCAAGATTAACTTTGTTACACTCTTTATTGTCATAACTTTCCCTAATATTCACTAATCCACTTGGCTCTTGAATCATTTGATGTCTTGACTTTACCCTACATAATTTCATCTTTTGAGCTCATTTATGAGCTTAGAATCATGAAATTCCAGCTCCTTCATGGCCTGCTGTACAGAATTGAACATAAGCACACAATTCTTTCAAAAATTCTCATTTTGATTCTAATGCTTCCCATACTTGTTTCTCCACTTTACCCCACACAACTTTTCATTTTAAAACCATTGGAACTATCAAAATCATGAAATTTCAATCACTATTCTTGCGAGTGAACAGTAACTATAAGGAATCTCAAAAACTACAACCTTGAGATTTTAATGTTTCCAAGGTGCAAAATATTTCCAATCCTACACAAAATCATCATACAAACTCAATGGAAGCATTAAATCATTGGAATTCAATTTCCTTCCCTCATGAACAGTGTAGACCGAACAAGGCACACCATGGTAAAGTCAAGAATATCAATTTGATTCAACCACCAATCTCTTAACTAGCTTGTTTAAGCATCAATAATAAGTTTCTAACTTTAATTTCTTCTTTCCCCTTTCATCTATGGTTTTTGGGCAGCACCACCCCTTAGAGAAAACTCAACTTTTCTCCCATCAAAACCCCAAGTTCAAGCTCCTAAATCAAAGGAAAATAAGTTAGGAGAGATTGCTTACCTTTAATCTCTAGCTTGCTTGAACTTTGGAACCTTGAATCTTTGTCTTGGCTTGAGTTTTCATTTTGCAAGAGTTTCCCCAAGGGTCCATGAAGCTACGGTTTTCTACAGAATGAGGGGGTATTTATAGCCAAAATCCAAGAAAAATGAATGGCCAAGATTGATTTGGTTACTATTTGATCTAAAGGCCCACATTTAATCTTGGATTTAACTTTTTCATAAAATAATAATTATGACATCATGTGGGACCCATCAAGGGACACCTCAAGGGGTTAGGTGGCGTGCTCATGGTGTAAGGAAGCTTCTAGAAAAATTCCAGTCTAATCCAGTACCGATCGGTGCAATTTCACAGCAACCAGACTGTTTTCTGTTCCTATTTTTTTTTAATATACCAGGATATGTATTCTGTCCTGGAAATCAATGTCTAGGCTTTCCACACCATTGACATACTTATACTGGCCACAACTTAATTACAGATCCCTTGGAAAATGACCAAAATACCCTTGGTGTGCTTTCTTGCACTATATTGACCCTAAGGGCATAGTTGTCATTTCACCCCTCTTTGTACTGCCTCAGGGCATATATTGGCTCAAATAATCATATTTATACCATGTGTCACGTTTTTAGCCTGTCCCAGATGACCAAAATGCCCTTCATCCATCTCTGGTACAATCTGGGCATCCAGGGGCATTTTCGTCATTTCGCACTTTTTCTGGCACTGGCCCCTTCTACTGATAGTCTGGTACCCTGGGTTTTGGGCCTTCCTTGGCGTCATTATGGGCCTATATATGAGGTCATCTGATCTCATTCTATCTAGGCTCACATACCGATAAGTTCTATTATCGGATCACGGGTGTTGTCAAACTCCCGTCAAAATTCACTAATATGTGAATAACTTTTTATACATAACTTCTTCTGGGGTTCTGTCAGATTCATAACATTTGACACTGTAGCGCACATTTTTCTGTAATTCCCCCACATATATCTGATGTCCATAGAATCTGATAAAAATTCATATAACTTTTAGACTATCAGATAATTTTCTGCTGTCTGGAGTCCTAATAAAATTTCTGTATCATGCCAGATTACCCAGCATGACTTCCTCTATTTACTGATGGAATGTGGGACTGAAATACTTACAGGCACTTATAAACCTTTTCTGGCTGAACTTTTCCATAATTACATTTATGTCCCTGACTTTTTGCTTAATTACATTTATGTCCCTAACTTTTTGGATATTTACATTTAGGTCCCTAAACTTTTAGAAATTACAACTTTTGGCCCAACTTTTGTTTCTACTTTAACTTTTGGCCTTTAAACTTTTCCAATTTTCGTTTAGGTCCCTTTCTTCCTTCAAGACTCATTTAACCTTTATCATTTCTTCTGATCTTCGTCATAATCCTTCCTAAACCTCTTTCCACTATCAGTACTATACAGGTAGGGAAAAATTAGGATATGACATAGGCATAGAGGCAAACAGGCAAAAGGCTTGTGCATTCTATATTTTTCTTTTTGCGAGTTCTCTCTCTCTCTCTGTGTGCAATGTCTGACACTGTTGTTTCTTCTATAAGTGTATTTACTATGTAACATGACTGTGAGTCAATCTAAAGTATTCTAATTTTATGTGGGTATCTTATAAGTTAAATAAAAATTTTAAATACGCCCAAAATCTTTCACAAAATATAACCTCAATGCTCGGAGGGAGTTTCTTGAATATCAATGTCACTTCAACATAACTTCATTTATACGCTAAATTAATGATTTAAGTACACTTTTGATCTGCCCAGCTCCATAAATGTGGACTTTGTTCAATTAATTAATAGACATTGTTGTCTTTACCTTGGGAAAAAACAATTTGTCCTTTTGTTACAGATGCATCCAAAACGTAATGCTAATTCTAACAGTTTGATGGTGTAGAATTGTAGATATTATCCACTTACCTACACCATCAACTCATGTTCAGATTAATGCCACGCTGCGGCCATGACTCTCCGTAAGTATGAGGCGGAATTCTTGGGTCATCTCAATGGGTTCAGAAACCTCACGTAGCGCGGTTGACGAACTAGGATATTTCATTTTAGGACTGCTAGGATTGATTCCCTTTTTAAGCTGCTCTACGAACAGTCAATCAAGAAAAAAAGGAAAAAATGACGATTACCAAAAGATAGATTCTAAAGGATACAGACAAGAAAGAGTAGAGAGTAACAAGCGATTAATAAATTTGTTAATCTTTTATGAGATGTGGCAAAAGAAAAATATTGCACGCCTTTAAAAAAATTACCTATAAGAACAATATAAATAATTTGTGGACATTTAGCTAAAAAAAGATAATAAGACTTTGTGAAATTAAAAAGGATAAAAATAATATTTAAATTTCAAAAAAGATAGATTAGACATTCTGCCCAATATGTCATTTACAAATTTAGGATAAAAAATAAAATTACCTTTTAATTATTTATAACTTCTATAATATAATTTACAACGTCAGTAATAATTTTAATAACTCTCCCTAAAACATTTACAATGTTAAAATTGAAACTAATTACTTTTGAGTTTACAACTTTACCAATAAAATTTACAATTTTAATAATAATTTTTAAAAATTCAACTAAACATTTACAATTGCAACTAATTGCTTTCAGCTTTACAATTTTCACAATAATATTTGTAACTTCAATAACAATAATAGTTTTAACAATTCTCCCTAAAATATTTACAAATCTAAAATTAGAACTAATTACTTTTATATTTACAACTCATCTAATAGCATTTATAATTTTAGTAATAATTTTGACAACTTTAGTTAAGATATTTACAACTATAAAATTACAACTAATTGCTTTTAAATTTACAACTCTTAAGATAAGATTTACAATCCCAGTAATAGTTTTTACAATTTCAACTAAGACATTTGCAACCCTAAAATTGCAACTTATTGCTTTCAAGTTTATAACTTTTACAATAAAATTTACAACTTCGTAATATTTTTGACCTCTCTCCTTAAGACATTTATAACTCTAATAATATACTTGTAATTGCTTTCGGGTATACAATTACTGCAGTAGAATTTACAATTTCACAAATAGTTTTTATAATTTTTCCTAAGACATTTATAACTTCAGGAATAATATGATCTTTTCACCCAAATTTACAAAAGACATATTATACCTCCTATCCAATCTATCATTTTAAATATTCATATACCTATTTTATCATTTTCAAATTCATATGGTCTTTTTCCCTAAAAATTAGTTTAGTTATTTATAATAAATATGTATTAACTACTCTAAAATGCCCTTATTAATTAGATACATTATAAGTTGGAATTACTCCTTGAAAAACTCCTTAAAATGTGCAAATAAATAGTGATACTTTGAAGAAAAAAAATATAAAATTAGTAGACAAATTAGATTGAGATATTATATTTGGAACTAAAATAAACCTTTTATCTAGTTCTTATATTAAGGATCAAAGGGAATAGTTGTTTTTTTTTTTATCTAGAGTCTATATTTTCAAGAAAGAAGAGCAGCCAAAAGTATATATAAACTAAAATGATTGGTATTGCCAAAATATTGATGGGCAAAAACTAGGGGAAGCAAATGTACGAGGACAAAGTACAATCACACTCAAGCAAACTACAAATTTGTCACCAATATGTAATCTGTAGATGAGGTAGGCAATATGATGATAATATAAGAGCAATAATTAAAACCCAATATGAACTTTAACTTAAGTTCAATAATTAAAATAGGGAGGGGGAAAGCAAAACACAATCAAAACCCAAACAATCTACATACTAGGTTTCTATAGACATCCTTGCCAAGTAGAACAAGGGATCAGGGGACAAACTTAATGTCTTTGAAGTACTCATGCTCAAGAGCATTCCTGGCTGTAATTCTTCTGCTGGGATCCAAGCAAAGCATACTCTGGAATAGCATTTAATGCACTTAAATAATGGGTAGACAAAGCTCAAATAGATATGATTTAGAGGATTAACGTGACAAATATATGTTTATATCTGTTTTACATGAAACTTTTATGCAAAATATGAATTGAACCAGAGTATACAATAAGGCATGAGTGGTGAAGGATGATAAAAAGAAATTTTGCTAGTCAAATGTATCTAATAAATAATGTGGAGATACGCAAATCCGTTTTAAAGAAGTCAAATCATGGCCAGGGGACTAATACTGGGGGAAAAAATCACGGCTAGGGTTAATTGGAAGAAATACGTTACATACCTGTTGAACTACTAGCTTCGATCTTTAATATATGAGCTAGTTTTTTTTTTTGGGTAGATTTAATCCTAAATATAATGACCTTAATCTACTTTGTCTCTCATATTTATAATTTTTTTCTCAAAATAATTTACCTAACTAATAAACTATATATAGTCTAATATTATATATTAGACTATATATAGTCTAATATTATATATTTATAATTTACCTAACTAATAATTAACGGCTAGGGTTATTTTCTTCAAGTCAGGTGGAGTATGGCTTTACTTAAGGTTCATATGAGCTGGGCTGTTCATATCAGCAGATGTCTTCCAATCTCCATCAAGAAAGCGACATTCAATCCTGACATTACAAAATATTTGGTTTCCGTTTTCATTCCCATGATTATTATATCTGAAAGATGCACTTACAGAAAGAAGATCGATGCCAGCTGGCTCAAGATTTGGAACCACAGTTGCCAGTTCCTGCAAGTATAAAGGAAATTAATCCTTACTACAACTTAACAATGCAGACACTAAGAACTCATGTTCATGTAACTTAAAAACAACAGCAACACATAATTACCTTTGGAGGCCACTTTGGGAAGGCTGATTTAAAATCAGGCAAAGAAGTCACTCCAGGCCATGTATCCTCATTTGGCGTTCCCATTATCCTTCATATAAGCAATAATATGTCACAGATTAGAAGCACGTCTAAACTTTGTATAATATGATATGCACATTTGGTGCAAAATTTCTCTGAATGCTTTCCACTTCTTCCATACTTCAAAGATATTACCTGGTTTTTATATGTAAGTAAATATTATTATATTAGTAAAGTCACAAAATCTCAACCTCCACTTTCCTCTTCTTTAGTCAGGCAATATAAGGAGACTGAAATGGCTCATAGAAATCCCTGACTGTCACCATGTTATATTATGCAAGTTATATCAATCAATAAGCACTTAATACATATGGGAATATAGAAATATAAATTTCAAACCCAGATCAAAGTAACCATGTAACATATTCTAACGAGTCTGCTTCATCTTAACAAGCAGATGAAACATAAATCAAACAATCAAATTACATAGCCATAATCCAGGCTCCTGGGAAGAGAAGGAATACACACACTTGTGAACATACAGAAAAAAAAAATAGGGAACATAATTTCCCTCGGACTATAACAATACTGCAGAAGCATAAATGACATGACACAACTTCGAACTAACTTTTTTTTTAATTTCTTTTTTCCTTTTGGGCAAACCTAGGTCTCCTATGGTTTCGCCCAAGATGACATCAGTCACCAGAAGAACCCAGTCAGACATAACCTGTGACCTCACCCTAGGCAACAGCCACAAAATAATCACACATGTTTTCAAATTTGGGACATACAATTCTCAAGGTAAGCGTTTACGAACAACTCAGCTCAACTGAAGCTCTCAAGGCTCTAGCAATAACTGATGACCACTAAGGACCTATTAAATGCAAGTCGCAAGTTGCAACAAGTAAATATCAAATACTTGGCATTTGTCATGAAAAGAATAAAGCTTATACTACAAGGTGAACCACAAGAATAAGATCAAATGAAACCTCAAAAGAGATTTACTTAGGCAGTAGATTGCAGTACCCTACAATTCAGAGGTCTCCATACTTTCAGACCACGAAATATTTCACTGGTTTGACCTTTCATAATGATGAAATGAATAGTAACTATAAACATAAATATAAAAAAAAAATCTGCAGGATAAAAAGAACAATATGGGATAACAATGCATAATTTAAAGCATTGACAGTTATCGTATCATGCTTCATCCCTCAAACAGACGCTGTTTCTGATAGAAGAATTCATTAAGAAAAACGAGTGAAAAAAGAAAAGGGGAAGAATCCTCCTAGAATAACCAGCAACAAGCCTTATGCTGATGATCCATTATCAACTCAAGCTCAACCACCTCCTTTCTACTGTGAGCCATTTGCAAATACCGCATCTACTTTCACATGCTGGGATATTAACCCCTACACCAATACCCTGTTAGTTCCATTAACAGAGTTTCAAATTAAGTCTCACATTCACGGGAAGTCAATTTTTGCATTTAGCCATGTCTTAAGGGACATTCTTGGAGATTGAGAGAATATTTTACCCTATGATTATTTGAGATCATTAAACAACAGGGAGATTCCTATATAACTGTTCAAGGCTTACAGAATACTTATGGACAAGCATATGAATACAGGAGATCATTCAAAGTTAGAAGGCATCATTTGCCAAGTTCTTAGCAAACAAATGTTCACGTAATTTCTGTAAAAAATGTCAAGAATTCACAGCAAAAAGCCTTTTACCTGAATATCTTAAACAATTCATCAATCTCAGAGTCTCCAGGAAAGAGTGGTCGCAGGTTCAACATCTCTGCAAATATACAGCCTACTGACCAAACATCAACTGGGGTAGAATAGTGGCGAGATCCAAGCAATATTTCTGGTGCTCTGTACCATAGTGTCACCACCTACAAGCAGCTACCAATGAGTATTATACGTACAGAAAGCATGAATAAACGAGAAGCAATCACAAAGTCAATTTATATGAATTCTAGCCACAAGATTCTTATATTGTTTAAATGATAAACTTCCATCAATCTATCAATTTAATGTATATCCGAATAACTTTAAAAATGTAAATTACTCTTCTTTCCTTAGAAAGAACTTCATTACATAAACCTCTATTCTATCATAAAAATATGCACAGATCTCATCAAAAATTCTAAAACCATACATTAGACTGAAATACCCTCAAAGATAAGATTGGATTCTTCCAAAATGTAAAATAGAAAATATATTCTAAAAAGATAATTATAATAGTACATAAACTAATAAACTACATATCATGTAAATATATTAATTTTGAAAGAAAATATTAAAATTTGTTAAATATCATCTTTTAATTGGTAAAGCTTACTTAAAAATGTTTTGTTGATACATGTTTATTTTTGGTGTTTATTTATTTTCAAATAGAACATAATTTTCTTAAAACAAATTAGTGAACTTATAATTTGCTAAATTTTGAGTAGTACTTATTTTAACCATTTGGAAGCATTTTGAACAAGATGGATTTGATTTTACCTTATCTTTTGATCTCAAGGAATGGGAGAGTATTTTTTCATAACAAATGTGAGAATTGTGTACTTAAGTCCTCCCTTAAGAAGTAGTAAACTTTGACTTTGTTTCCATTTAAAAAGAAACAGCTGCAAGAAATGCAATGCTGTTGATAACGTAAACAGTAATAAAAAGAGAAATAGTACAAGCCTTTTAGTTTGCACCCTAGTTAGCCTTTTATTCATCTCTTTAAGTCACTTTTCAGCAGTGTACTTTATAGGTTTTGGCAACATAAAAGTCACTTCTCTCCCTGTATGTCTGCTATAAGATTTCTCTTTTCTTATCTCTTAAAAGAATTACTTCTCTGACAAAAATTCTTGAGGAAGGCAATGAATCTGCATAATGGATAACACAGTTAAAATGAGGTGCACATTTTACTCATTTCCTCATCAGAGTTCCAAGATAAGGAGGATATAGTCAAACCTCATGTGTAAATGTTCTGACAGGAATACCAAATGCCCTGGCCAATCCAAAATCTGCAAGCTTCAGTGAATTACTTCGGCGATCTATCAACAAATTCTGTGGTTTCAAGTCTCGATGAAGAACTCTATGTGAATGACAGTAAGCAATGCCGCAGAGAATTTGATAAAGAAACATCTGCAGAATCAATTCACCCAATCAAATTTCAATTGAATTGGCCTTTAGCCAAGTTAGTATTTTTGTTTTTCAATTTGTTATCCATACTTCATAACTGATGCATGTTAATCTAGAAATGTTTAAATCATGGTCGAGCCAACAAAGTGTCTGGCATAATTATACTATTTGGAGCCAGATGTAATGTAAAACTGCTCAAAATAAACTAAACCATGGATTAGGGGTCAGGAGCTAGCAAGTGAACCTGGAAAGCATTTAAATAACGATAGCTATAGAGATTATGGCTTCTTTAATGTCGTGCAGCTAGGACTTCCAAACTGAACTGATTTAGTCATGAGTGAAACTCTTTTCTAATCAATTCCATGAGATTATATTTGAAGAACTTGTGATGAATTGAAGGTTACAGCAATAGTCTGGATAGTAGAAATAATGGCTCGGATAAACATACCTACTAACACTAAATTTAAGTATGTAAACATATCTACGCTAGAACAGATACATGAAGCATCCAGTTTATTCCAACTTGTTCAAACTTGCTTAAGATTATACAAACTGCAGTTTGTTCCAACTAACACAATTTAATTTAAATATGTAAACATATCTAGATTGCAGACTAGGGACTTAAATTTAATTTACATTTAAGTATGTAAACATATCTATACTAGAACAGGTACGTGAAGCATTCAGTTTGTTCAAACTTGTTTCAACTTGCTTAAGATTATACAAGCTGCAGCTTGTTCCAACTAACACTAAATTTAATTTTAAGCATGTAATCATATCTAGATTCCATAATAGGAACTTAAATACTGCACTCATTTGAAAATGACAATATATCTACACTACAACAGTGATGTAAGACGAAGAACAGGTACATGAAGCATCCAGTTTAAGAATGAAAATGAATCCAGATGGGAACACCTAGACACTATGCAGCAACTTAAAAGTAGCTATTACTTCATCTGACAATGTCTTCAGTGGATATGCCAGAGATCCAGAATTTTCCATGAGTAAGCGCCTCAACATTCTCCTAGCTGCTCCTCAGCAACATCATCTAATCATAATGACACAGCTCCCAAAAGATTTTGATCTACTTCACCTGAGAAGTCCTCTCAGCCAAACTTTGCTTCTTGGGCTTCTCATTGAGGCACCCAGTGGCATGCAATACCAGCGTTGAAGTTTAAAACTCACTACGTTGTTTTTACATTGTCAAACAATGATCACAACTTGTGTCACTTACTTCAATCAGCAATTCATAGTCAAAACAACCATATAGCTCAATCAAACAATGATGAGCTTAACCCATTAGCAAATTTAAACATTAGGCACAACTAACACTAGTACTCCCAAAGTCCAACATAAAATCTAAGATAATAAGATACTTAGGGCTATCTCAAGTGGTAAGAATGGGAAGGAAAGTTGGTAATGATCGAAGTTCAAACCCTCCTAATGTAATTGAAAAAGAAACTAAAATATTACAGGTATAATCTTCTCTCAAACCAAGCTTGACTATCGTGTATATTTTGAGATAAGAACAGAAAAAATGTGGCTTGCATGTGCACAATGTATGCAGCGCTCTTCTAGTGATAAGTGATAGGATGATTAAGTAATATAAACTATGACTCCATATATGGGGTGTTTGGTTTAGCTTATTTTAAGTGATTTTGCATTGTAACATTAGAAGAGTTTTTTCTCATAAAGAATTAAAAGTACCTTTTTTGGGCATTCCCAAACAAGCACGTGACCATAAACTCCTAGTTCTGTACTTATCATTTTTGTGTCCTCTATTCATCATTTTCTCCTAAACTAATTTACCTAGTTTACAAACTGATATATAATATAATGTTGTAGAGATATTTTAATGAGATCATGTCACATTTTTTCAAATTAATCAATTTACGTCATTTCCTTAATATACTCAAATGAGTTAAATAGCTCTAATTAAGAACAAGAGGTAGTAAGATACTTAGGGATATCTTAGGTGGTAAAAGTGGGAAAGAAAGTTGGTAATCCTCGAGGTTTAGGCCCTCCTAATGATAATCAAAGAAAAAACTAAGATATTATAGGTAAAGTCTTCTCTCAAACCGAACTATCGTGTATATTTTGAGATAAGAACAGGAAAAAAAAGATATGGCTTACACATAGACAATGCATACAGTGCTCTTTTGGTGATAAGTAATAACGGATGGCTAAGTAATAATAAACTACGACTCCATATAATCATACACCCCTAGTTCTATACTTAGTTATGAATCTCTAGTCCTTAAGGATCTCAACTTAAGTATGTCTCTCATCAGAAATCAACAAATTACTTGAAATTTCATTTCAAATGTCAATGGACAGCCCACAGTTAAGCACCCAAACACAAGAAACTTTTACACAACATAATACCAATTAGGTAAATTATATTAAACCAAGTAATTCATCACAAGACTAGTATATTAAACCAAGTAATTCATCACAAGACTAGTGAAGCATTAATTAATGAGGAGGGGCCTGCATTCTTCCCTTTATTTGATATATGGAAAGGCAAGTGAATGGAATTGAAAGCTATAAATTTCTGGCTCATTAAATTTCCTTGATAAAGCATTATATATTATTTTCATTTTTCAAGCGAGATAAAAACCTATAATTAAGTTTATCATAAAATTTAGTTACACAATGCTGAAAACACCTCCAAACATAAGAAATTATTTACGCACTTTTATTTGTCGATGATCTTTTGCAAAATCAGGAGACGAATCCATGTGCTTCTTCAGATCCAGGTCCAGGTACTCAAAAACCAGGTACAAACGCTTCTCACTGTGTACTACATCCTGTAACCTGTCATACACATAGCCATCACGCATACACCATATGAATGTGGCTCAAAAGATAGAAGAACAATGGGACAGCAGCTTAGTGATGGAACAAATTTAAGAGGAAATCTTATATGCAGAAAATAGAGACCAATTGAACTACCGCCATCTTATATTTTTTATAGCAAAGCAGAACACCCTACAAGTTTGTTGATAGAGAATCATAATTCTGTATGTGAGAGAAGAGGGAGGAAGATAGAACAGGAAGGCAATAGTGAGAGCGAGATAAGAGAAACATAGAGAGGAAAGATGAGAGAATAGAAGACAAGAAATAGAGAGAACAATAACTAGCATTAATGCATATCACATCTTAATTCTGTATGAGAGAAGAGGGAGGAAGATAGAACAGGAAGGCAATAGTGAGAGCGAGATAAGAGAAACCCAGAGAGGAAAGATGAGAGACTAGAAGACAAGAAATAGAGAGAACAATAACTGGCATTAATGCATATCACATCTTAGACTAGCTTGATACATCTGGTGTAAGGAATTGGAAGACACGCAGCGGAAATAAACTTTAAAAATTTTCCATTCCTTGCCAGGATCTGCCGTATGTGTTTAAGTCAAGTGGAAAGAATCATTACCCTTAGTGTTGCTCAGCGAATTTCACAGCTTCTCTACGTGGGTGGTGATCTCTTTCTGATCGCAAGAAATCGACGGAGTGTTCCTCAGCGACCTTCACAGATTCTCTCCGCGGACGGTGGTCTTTTTCCGATCACAAGAAGTCGACGCCTCAGGTCGGCTTCCTCTACTGGTATCCACACGAACAGCGTTCCAACCACGAACGACGTGCTAGCGTCTCCTGTCCCTCCAAGGCTTTCATAAGTCTCCGTCTCTATTTCGGCAGTTTCTTGTCTGCAAACCTTTTGCAGATTCCGTTCGGCCTTTTGTGTTCTGTGTTATTTTCAAACGTAGCTCCTCCAATCAGATATATGAGGATGCTATGCGTTTTTTACACTTAACCTAATTGGATTTTGGAGTTAATCTTATATTAATTCCGAATTGATACAATATCATATATTGTATAATTTTATAAGAAACTAATTAAATAAAATAATATTAAATCCGTCCCACAGATTTAATTACTTATTTATTTAACTTTAAATAAAGATGAGACTGAGTTATATTTGATTTATTCCCATAAATCAAATTTGAGATATCCTATCAATTTAAATTTCGAATTTCAAACGTGATAGAGATTTAATTTATCCTTATAAATTAAATCTTATAAATATCTCTTATATGAGATTTCCTATCAATTTGAATTTCGAATTTCAAACGTGATAGAGATTTAATTTATCCTTATAAATTAAATCTTTATAAATATCTCTTATATGAGATATCCTATCAATTTGAATTTCGAATTTCAAACGTGATAGAGATTTAATTTATCCTTATAAATTAAATCTTATAAATATCTCTTATATGAGATATCCTATCAATTTGAATTTCGAATTTAAACGTGATAGGGATTTAATTTATCCTTATAAATTAAATCTCATATATCTCATATATATAATATATATATATATACGAATATAAATATAAATAAATATATATACATTCACCTGGATCTTTCATTGAATCTGGACATGTCTTAGATTCAATGAATCTGGACATCATAGCTCGTGTTGGGCTATTTTGTGTGCGACCCTGTAGGCCCATATGAAGTTGGCAGTGGGCCATTTGCTATACTAGCCCACAAGTCGCAAGCGGTCTCTAGCAAGACATAACAACTACCCAAATCATATGAGGATCGATAAACGATGTAACCTTTTATACAACCATATCATGTCCCTTCTGTCACGCGATATTTTGGTCATGGATGAGGCATGGATAATGTCATCCTCCTATTCCCGACCGTTACTTTCTCGATCCCTGAGTAGTCTGACTATAGAAATGGAACTACCTTTCCATTACAGTATGGCCATACATTTCTCAGACTCACTCATCGAGGGGCCCAGTAATATCTCTCCACGAATGTGAGGGACAAATTCCATCTTGACCATTCACATTCCTCCGCATGAAAAACCACTAAGCCCGAACATAGTCTTTATGATCACTCGGTCAAAAGTGACTTTTGACTAGGTCAAAGCTGAGCGTTTTGTCATGTAGGAATCCATGATGATCTCAGGTCAAAGGGCATATTGACATGGTTTGTATATGAGAGAAGCTTATGACGTTACCCATGTAGTTCTCTCATAGCGGGTCGGTCCAACACCCTGTACTCTTACATGTGCTTATGACTTTGATTTATATCTCTATACATCTTCAAAGTCATACTGGTCTTATTTCATCTGTGCTCCCACATAGATGATCGACCAGGGACATTTAGGATAATATCATGAATTATCCAAGGATGGTCATCATAGTAAACATGCAAATAATATGATAACTCAATTAATAAATTCATAAATCAATAATGTTCATAAGACAATGATTGGCCCCTAGGGCACGATTTCCAACATCTGGATCATATTCTATTCATAGGCTATAGTCCTTCTCATACCAGCCTCCTAATGTGATAGCTCTATTGTAATTCTGACGAGACAATGATGAAAGGAAAGAATCAAGAGCAGAAAAGGGGATTCAAGAACAGAGGGAAAGGGGAGAGAAGAGATTATGTGAATAGTACTCGTATATTCACATAAGTTTTTGGCAGAACCACAACCTAAAAGCTAGCTATTGAGGTTAGGGAACTAAGGCTTATAAGGACCCTCTTTCAAGGAAACCCACCCAATGTGGGACTCATTAACAATTCCAACCCCTCAAGAGCCGACGTCTAGGAGGCTCCACACTTCAACCCCTTTGCAGGTAGCCCTCTCCGATTGGTCGGCCTTTAATGAAAACACCATTATAACGACCACAAGTCCTTTAGAGAACTATATCCCAAAAGCAAATTGTTGAAGTTGGGGATCCAACGCTTATAAAGCCCCTCTTTCAAGGAAACCTACCCTATATAGGACTCATAACATAATGCTAATTCATATTACCATAGTAACTAAACTATAACGGCTAACATACAACTAATATTAAACATTATTATTATTACATATCATATGTCTTCTATAGAGCCAACAAAACAGCCCACACAGGA
Organism: Leucaena leucocephala; assembly: GCA_037074615.1. Lineage (NCBI taxonomy): Eukaryota > Viridiplantae > Streptophyta > Magnoliopsida > Fabales > Fabaceae > Leucaena > Leucaena leucocephala. The sequence continues at coordinate 8,463,110 of CM073527.1, forward strand.
TTTGTATTGCTTTAAGGGGGTTATCATAGTGGAGTGTAGGAAGCCATTAGACAAAACACCAATACTAATATAGACTCAACCATTCAAGATTCCCAAAACAAACACTAACAACACAAATTTAAATGAAAAATGAAGTGTCATAGCATACATGAGAATCAGATACGCACTCTACAAAATAAGGCTCAGCTTTCAAACTCTGATATTCACACTAGTCTTTGGTAGAATCAACCCCAAAAGCTAGTTGTTGACGTTGGGGAACCCAAGGCTGATAAGGCCCCCCTCTTTCAAGGAAACCCACCCAATGTGGGATTCATAACAATCCCATCCCCTCAAGAGTCGACATCCTGGAGGCTCCACGCCTCATCCCCTCTGCAGGTAGCCCTCTCCAGTTGGTCAACCCTCAATAAAAGCACCATTATAATGAGCACAAGTCCTTGGGAGAACTACACCCCAAAATCTAATTGTTGAGGTTAGGGATCCAATACTTATAAGGCCCCTCTTTCAAGGAAACCTACCCGATGTGGGACTCATAACATAATGCTAATTCATATTTACCACAGTAACTAAACTATAATGGCTACCTTAAAACTAATATTTGAACATTATTATTATTATATATCATATGTCTTCTATAGAGCCAACAAAACAGCCCACAGAGAATTTATATTGCTTTAAGGGGGTCATCATAGTGGGGTGTAGGAAGCCATTAGACAAAACACCAATACTAATATAGACTCAACCATTCAAGATTCCCAAAACAAACAAACACAAATGTAAATGAAAAATGAAGTGTAATCGCATATATGAGTATCAGATACGCATTGTATACAATAAGGGCTAGCTTTCAAGTATTGGTACTTTACAATAATTTGGACAACCAAATCATGAACTTGGTAAGAACATCATTTTCACAATCTACTGCAACCTACATGAACAATTCCCAACAGTAGGGACTTGAATGATATCTTCAAAAATCTTCAACAGTATGCCAAATCAAAAACAGGTTGTCAGAATATGAACTTCAAGTAATAAATATGAATCCAGTGGTCAGGACAGTAATATCTTGAAGCCGCATTAAGCATCAGCATTCAGCTTAGACAATGCATAATACATATCCATGTTTATAATGGATGTACTAGTTGAATTCCCAACTGCTGCAGTATTGATTTACCAGACGCGCCCTAGAAAGGATGCTTATGTTCAGACTCACTTTGAACATTACCAGTTTTATTTACTGTCTCCAGACAAAGTATTCTTGCTCAATTTCATGATTTACAACCAATGCATTCGCCAAATAATTTATTAAAAATAACATATAATCAGGCAATAAAAGACTCACGTAAGTTGTAAGTATACTCAAATAAGAACTATGTCATGGATCAAAGTGAATTGCTGTAATAAACCAAACTCAGACGCCAGTATACCTAACAATATTCCTATGCTGCATCTCTTTCAAGAGAGAAATCTCTCGAATCGCAGTGCTAGGCACTCCCTCATCTTCCTGCTCCAATCGAATTTTCTTCAATGCTATGGTCTCATTTGTGACGCTATCCCGAGCCTTGTAGACCACACCATAGGTGCCTTCACCTATCTTCTCGACTTTCTCGTACTTCAAAATTATTAAAAATAGACATTCAATCGGCAGATATTCGAAGAGAAACTCAAAATTAAACGTAGAGTCCAGTATATTATACTAACCTGTTCCATGAAAAAAGCTCAAAGTTCGCCACGAAGTTCTAAAACCAGAGAGACAAGTAAACAAAGATTAAAAAGAGAAATTGGTGAAGAAAATGGCATTGAAGTGGACGTAGAAGAAGCAGCAAGTTACCGGTGCTAGAAAAGCAGGGAGTCTTGCAGTTCGCGTAGCAGTGGATCCCCTGCCTCTCAGCCTCCTTTCAGGCGAGAGACCTCGTGTCTTGTCTTGTGGTAGTCAGGTTCTTTCTTCGGCTTCTCAAATCCCCTTTGGAAGCAAGCCTCTTTTATCAACTATCACCATCTAAATCAATAATCAATAATCAATAATAATAACAACATCTCCAACAACAATAATTTCTTTAGTTGGATAATATATTAAAATAAAAATTTATGACACAAGCATACTTTAAATACCAGAAAAATTAACTTTAAATTTAATCTCATTAATATTATACAAAGTTTTAATAACATAACTAATTTTTCTATATCCTTTGGGCCATCCAACTTTTTTAATTATAAATACTTGAACAATTGATTTAATTCTAATTGAGATTTTGAAGTTGTGTCTAAAAATGCCTTCTCCTATAGCTCTTTTTTATAAGGTGGGATTTCGAAGCTTAATTCTCCCATTTAAATGGTCCACAAGTCCACACTAGCGGGCGAAAAACTCTCATCTGGGAGAGCTCTCATCCTCGCTTCTGTGAGCATCGTGAGGCTTGGTACCCAAAGCCTTTCTCTCTCTTTACTTTAGTTGCTTGTGTTTATGTAGCGGAAGGAATTGCATAGGAGGAATGGAAGTAGTGATGGATGATCTGAATGAGTGTCAGCTGGATTGGGAAAATAAAGAATTGAAAACAAGTGGTTTTACATTAGTTGGGAAGTTAGTATTGCTGAGGCCGATCAATCGTATAACATTTAGGAAGGCGATTGACAAAAAGCTGGAGCATGAAGTTTAAGCTGGAAATAAATTTAAGGGATGATAATATTTATACCTATCGCTTTAAAATGAAGCGTAAGCTGGAAATAAATAAGAAGAATTTTAATAGAGATAAAATAATTTAATATTATAAGGGAAGAAGAGGTTTAACATTATCTTATTAAGACTGATTAAAGGGGAGGGAAGGAGAGGTAATTTATTATTAAAATTGTAAGGTTTTAGTCGTACCTAAGATGATCTTCTTATCTATTGAGATATCCACATATAACTAGAGTACCTTGTATGGACTCTGGTACGTTTTACAATAAATAACACCGACGAAAGAAAATTACATAGTGTCAGACATGTAGAGGGAGAAGAGCATAGCATGTCAAAAGTGGAAGATCACTCTTTTTCTTTTTTCTGTGCTTGAGCGTATATATCATTTCTATAGTAAGAAAAGTGGGGTTAACCCCTAACTCTCCACTTCCACATTTTTCTCCTTTTGAAAACTACGGAGAAAAATATTCCCTCTATTCCTATGTTATCCCAATACCTATTGGGTTTAGGTCTAATCCACCAAAGGTGGATCAGCTCACTTTCTAATATCTCTCACTCACATTTGGTGGATTAGATTTCATGGGTCCAATCTCATTCTCTTTCTTCTTTCATACTAGGTGCTTTGCCATGACCGCGTAGGCATGGTGTCTTCTTCTAAGCGTTTGTACTAGAAATCCCTTTTTCAGATACCAGCACAAAGTAACCCTTTAGTGCTGCTTGATCAAAATAAGTTATAGTGCCTTAAATGTCTTAGATTTTCCTATATATACTTTTCTTATGGCTAATCTAATTCCTCTTGAGTCAGTACATAACTCAGATAACCTCCACTTATGCATAGTATCTACACTCTTGAAATTAATAAAAAATATCACAAAGGACCGGTCACAGACACTAGCATGGATGTGTATATTCTAGCAATCTTTCTTTCTCTCATATATTATTTTGATATGAATTAACCGCTTTCTTAGCATAATACCTTTGGTCCTTATATAATTTGACTATAGGACATATACTAAAGTAGCAATCGTTGAAATATATCTCCATAATATTATCAAAGTCAGAGGACATTATTGAAAGGATGATACCTTTCTGGAACTCACAACAATGAAGCAATGATTGATTCACTTGCTTTCCATTTTGCAGTTCTTTAGCACGTGGTATGAATCACATGTTACGGTGTTTCTCTTATCCTTAAAGAGTGTACGCCATTTTGATTCTATCAATCACACCGTATAGACTTAAGTCCAGACATTTATAATATCTAAACCCAAATTCTTCAATTCTATTCACATGATATGATGTCAATTTTGAAGAATTTGTTATCTGGCAACATGTTTCATAGATGTGGGTATCCATAGTTCGATCCATATCCTTTACTCATGGATCTCATCTCAACTTACTGCACTTTTTAAGCCAAGGTGACATTCATTGTGTTTCTTCTCTACCATATCAACACTCTTACTATTTTACTGGTGAACACATGTCTCATCTTTGAATGCTTCTATAGCATCAAAGGCGGTGGCTCGTGTGAGAGAGCTACCATTTTCAACCTGTACAATATATTAGATATTGTATACTTTTATCCAGACATATAAGTAATAATAAATGACATGATATCATTAATAAAAATAAAGGTATTACATACAGTCTACAACTTACATTTTTCGCATGCCAATGGCTTTTACATGTTTCTTGAATGTTTCTTTGCCTATTGGCTTGGTCAGGGGGTTTGCAACCATACATTTAGTTGAAATGAATTGTACAACTAAAAATTTCTGTGATATATAATCCCTCATAAAGTTATACTTTATATCAATGTGTTTGGTCTTATTGTGATACTTAGGGTCTTTTGTGTCGGCTATAGCTGCAGTATTGTTATAGTGTATCAACACCAGATTGGTGCTTTCATTCCCAAATCCTAGGTGTTTGATAAAATCTCTTTAGCCAAAATAGCCTCTTGCGCTATTGTAGTGCATGCCACAAACTCAGCTTCCATAGAGTGTAAAGCAATGCACGTCTGCTTCTTGCTACTCCAACATATGGCATCGTTGTTAATTAAGAAGGTGTATTCTGAAGTCGATATTCATTCCTCTTCATCACTGCCTACATCAGCATCGGAATATCCGATTAGGCACATATCGGTTCCTTGATAACACAATGCATAGTTAGTTGTGCCCTTTAAGTATCTCAAGATCCTCTTCACTATTTTCCAATGTTTTTCACTGGGGTTGGATTGGAATCTGCTAACCATCCCTATGGCATAACAAATATCTGGTCTTGTACATATCATTGCATACATCAGGCTACCAACGGCACTGACATATGAAACTCTTTCAATTTGCTTTTTGTCTAATTTAGTTTTGGGTCACATGTCAGAACTCAAGGCCACTCCAGTGGCCGTAGGGATATCCATGGGATTACATTCACTCATATTGAATCGCTCAAGTATCTTCTTGATATAATTCTCTTGTGAAAGAATGAGGATTCTCTTGGAGCGATTCCTTCGAATCTTGACTCCAAGTATGTATTCTACTTCGCCCATGTATTTCATCTCAAAATTTGATGAAAGTCATTCTTTAATAGCTATCACCGAGTCAAGACTATTTCCAGCTAAGAATATGTCATCTACGTGTAAGAATAATATCACAAAGCTACCCTCAAACCGCTTAACGTAGACACAATGGTCTTCCTCTATCATCTGGAAGTTATATGAGGTTATCGCTTTGTGAAACCTCAAGTACCACTATCTGGATGACTGCTTTAATCCATAAATGGATCTTTTAAATTTACACTTCTTGTGTTCAAACCCTTTTTCAATGAAACCTATTGGTTGTTCCATATAGATTTCTTCATCTAGATCACCATTCAGGATGCGATTTTTACATCCATCTGATGTAATGCCAAGTTTAAACTGGTTACTATTGCCAGAATAAGTCTTATAGAATTGAAGCGCACAACAGGTAAAAAAGCATCCTCATAATCTATACCTTCCTGTTGTGTATATCCCTTTGCAACCAATCGAACTTTGAATTTATCAAATGATCCATCCACCTTTATCTTAATTTTGAGGACCCACTTGTTTCCAATGGCTTTATGCCCTTTTGGCAGATCAACCAATTTTCAAACTTAGTTTTTCATCATTGAGTTTATTTCCTCTTTCATTGCTTTCTTCCATTCCTCCTAGCAAGACCTGTCAAGGCCTCATGAATAGTGCAGGGTTCATCATTCCTTTCTGGAGTAACTAAGAGTGCTTTGCCTTCTATTTGGAAGTGTCCCTTTGGAACACTTTCCCTGTTACTCTTTCTAGTAGGAGCAACTTGTTTATCTTTTCTTATTTATCTCGGTCTTTGTATTGATCGTTCTTGGCTCCCACTCGTATTGACATACCTAGAGGATTATGGTCTATCAATTTGTTCGGCACTGTCTTGTTCCTGAGTCTCATAAAGAGATACAGTGCGATCAACATCTCCTCTACTGGGGAACTCAATCTCAATAAATACAGCATCTCTTGATTATATTTCAGTCACTGTTCCATCTTCAATGTCACTTATGAATACATATCCTTTTGAGGGTTCAGAGTACCTTATAAAACTACATTTCTTCCCTCTAGGACCCAATTTCCCATGTCTATGAGAATTGTCATGAATAAAACATCACCCTAATGTGAAATTGGAACGATTGCCTGAGCCATCATAAACCTAACTATGTCTAGAAGAGTTCTATTTCTTCTTTCGGCAACCCCATTCTGTTGTGGTGTGCCAGGGATAGTTAGTTGCCTAATAATCCCTTTTTCTTCACAAAGTTGTTTGAATTGATCTAAAAGGTATTCACGACCTCGACCAATACGTAATACCTTGATTCTATTGTCCATTTAATTCTCTACTTCATTTATGTATCGTCTAAAGCACTCTAGTGCCTCAGACTTATGTGAAATCAAATAGACATAACCATATCGTGAAAAATCACCAATAAAGGTAATGAAATACCAAGCTCTGTGTCTCGCCCTCACACTTATTGGACTGCAAATGTCGGAATGGATTAATTACAATGGGTTTTTGGCTCGTATTCCCGTACCGAATGGTTTTCTGGTAGTTTTACCAGCTAGATAACTTTCGCATAATGACATATCCATGTTACGGATTACCCCCAACAAGCCTTCTTTAGCCAGTTTAATCATTCTATTTTGATTAATATGTCCTAGTCTAGCGTGCCAGATATTGATATCATGATTATTTGAAGTAATAGTAAAGCAATCATGAACATTAAAATCACTAGCAAGATCCAAAATAAAGAACTTTTGAAATCAGAAAGATGGACCATAAAATATTGAGTTGCTATAAATGTCTGCAACTTTACCATGAAAGTTTACATTAAACCCAAAGTCTACTAAGCAAATTATAAAAATTAAATTCTATCGGAAGTCAGGAGCATGAAGCACATCATGCAACATCAAGGTCTTTCCACCAAGAAAAACAAGTTTTTAGGTTCCAATGCCTCAAAATTCGATCCTTGCATTATTGCCAACGAAAAGCCACTTGCTTTGAAATGGCAACAGAAGGTATTCCACGAAAGATCCTTGATCTCGACTTACGTGCTCTGTGGAACCTATGTCAATAATCCAAGAAAAAGAAAAATGTTATGTCAGAAAAATAGTACTAGAAACAAATGAGACATGTGAATTCACATAATTCACAGTTACCTTTCCGCTGTCGTTTTGTTTAGGACAATCACGTGCGAAATGTCCCATATTATGAATCACGTGCGAAATCAAAGCATTTGACCTTTTTTAGGTCTAGCTTTTTCTTGCCTAATTTCTTTCCCTTCTTATATTATTTCTTGCCCTTCTTAGGTGGAGGATTGCCTTTCTTCCCATTTTTCTGAAATTTCTTACCCTTTTTGAATTCAGGCTTTAATTTGGAAGGACCAATACCTTCGGTCAAATAGGCTTGTCCAGTGGCCTTATAAGCCTCTAGATATTCATCCTCTAGCTCTAAATACTTAGCTACATCATTAAAAGTGATAATATTTTCATTATGAGTCAGATTAACTTTCATGTGCTCCCAACTGGCAGGGAGCGACTTGATGACAACATGCACTTGCTGTTTGTCAAATAAATTATGTCCAGCTTCCTTCAGTTCAAGAATCATTGTGGACATCTCTCGTAGATGTTGCCTCATAAGATTATTTGGTTTTAGCTTATAAGTATCAAATTTAATTGTCAACCTTCTAAGCTTAGCCGTAGAGACTCCCTAAACTTATCCTTTAAGGCAATCCACATTAGTTCTGTGTGTCTCAGACTCACACATTAAATCATCATCCATTGTACTCAGTAGTGTGATTCTTGCTATGATATTATTCCTTTTCCAAGACAGGTATGCTTCATAGTCTCTCATGTTCTGGGCCATATTTTTAGCTTCAGCCTATACCATAGTCATTGTTAATAGCTCAATTGCATCCTATTCTTCTAGAATATATTAGACCTTTCGATGGCAAATATCCCAGTTGTCCCCATTGAGTTTTTCCCTTTGTTCAATTCAACAATGATGTTCTTTAATGCCATTGTTCAATATTGGTTATGTGACAAACCTTTCCCACATTAATTTATTAAACCATAAAACATTTAAGTGAATTTACATATATATAGCAGATGTAAAGTATACAATGTCATGTGCTTTTATCATTTTTGATCAAAAAATAATAATATCACTAGACCCATGATCAGGAGAATACGTTTGTACCTCCCATCACATAAGCACTAGCAACGCCATCATTTCCTATTAAAATTAATATAGGCACTATTCTCATAAACTAAAAAGCTTCCACTTATAAAAATGTATACATGAATCACAACTAAGATAAAGAAATAAAATGAAACATGTTTTTCTTGCATATAAGGCATGTAATAAATGACAAGTCTTTACAAAGAAGTAATAAAGCATGTCCTTAACAAAGTAAATCAATGGAAATCAAAATACAAATATACATCATTTGATATGAGCTTTTCAATATTCTAACATCGCTTTTCTTAGCTTTTTAAGCTCACGAGGTGGCTTTTTAAGGTTTGATATAAATTCTATTGTTCTAAACTAATATGTCTTGCTCATGCGTCCTGTTTTGGGCTTGCCTCTAACCATTGTTGCTCTTATATATTCCATTATAACTTTCAAGTAGAATTCAGTATTCTCCTTATCTTTCATGCATTCAATGTAATCACCAATCACTCCATTAATGCCTTTTATGTTTGTTAATTTGGTTGCATCTTTTTCAACTATGTTCATGGCCAAAGTAGGGATAAGAGGTTAGTTCACTTCCTCTCCGTCCTCAATTGGAGATTCACTGTTAAGAGTAGGAACTATCTTGGAGTTCAAATATGAATACACCATAAAGGATGTAGAGGAAGTGGTTCGATAGGGAATAAAGTTTTTGAGCACAGTCCGGAATCATATATTACTTCTGGTTCCTCTTACGAAACTTCCTCCATCAACTCCTCTGGATCTTCTTCAGAAAATTTATCAAGATCTTGTTTTAGATACTCCTCAGGTTCCCCCTCGGGGTCCTCTTGAAGGTTCTTCTTTAGGTTATTAACATCATCCAAAAATGAGATGTCATCATTTAAGGTATATCCCAGAGATTTAGTGCTAGATGAAGTCACTTTCACCTAAATAATGAAAAAATATTAATTAGCATAATTTTCTAGAATTTTTTAAACATAAAAAAAACACCAGAAAATACACTAAATATTCATAAATAGGTCCAGAATTGTCCCCAAAATTAGGTCAATTGTATTTCAAAATAAAGACCTTAATTTTAGGGATTTTTAGGAACAAATAACACCTCAATCAGAGGTCCTAAACTCCCTTACGCTCCCCAAGAAGAAAAAATTAAGAAAAAAATAAAAAACTGAATGAAGCCTACTCTCGACCTCTAGCGCGTGCATTATAAGCGCTAGTTTGGTGGTGTCAGTCACTAGATTTTTCCCTTTTTTTGTTTTGTTTTTGTTTTTTCACTAAAAAAATCATTTTTGTTTTTAAATGGGCTTGGCCCAGTTCAGCCAAAAGAATTTTTTTCGCTAGACTAAGCTGGACGTAGCCCATTCCTTCCAAAAAAACCAAAGCTCTTCTATTTTTTTTTTACTTCAGCATTAAAACGATGACATTTTGGGTATGATCAAAACAGTGCATTTTGATCATCCCTAACCTCCAGCCAAGAAGCACAGACCTGACTGGAAAATGGGTACTCGACATGTTTTTTTGCTGTAACTCCTCCGGCCAATTTTGACGTTCTTAGCGTCATTTTCTTTGTTTTCTCGTGCTCTACGCAATGTGACTAATTTCAAAGCCTAAAAACTCTATTTTCTAATGACCCAATTTCAAAACGAAAGTTCTTTATTACGGTTTACGGTGAGTTGGCTTCTGTTTATGGTTTAAATACATGCTCTGTGTTTCTTAGCATATAACAAATGTTTTTGAACATAAATAGAGGCAATAACAGCATGCTACCAGGAAAATAGAAAATCACAGTATGTATAAGGAAGCTCAGAATATGGCTCGGATACCACTGTAAGGTTTCAGGCATACCTGAGATGGTCTTCTTATCCACTGAGATACCCACACGTAACTGGAGTACCTTATATGGAATATGGTATGTTTCATAGCAAATGACACCGACAAAAGAAAATGACAGAGCATCGGACATACAGAGGGAGAAGAGCAGATCATGTCAAAAATGGAAGTTCACTCTTTTTCTCTTTTCTGTGCTCATGCGTATCATTTCTATGGTGGGAAGAATGGGGTTAACCTCTAACTCCCTACTCCCACATTTTTCTCCTTTTGAAAACTAAGGAGAAAAAATGTTCCCTCCATTCCTCTGTTATCCCAATACCTATTGGGTTTAGGTCTAATCCACCAAAGATGGATCAGTCCACTTTCTAATTAAGTCCCATCAAGAAATCCAATTGCAATAAGTCTTAGGAAATCATATAATGATTATGAAGTCCTATGCGACTTAGGTTTAATTTTTTTCAATTGTGAAAATATATAATTGTCCCTATAGTTTAATGAAAACAAAACCTTATCCCTTTTCACTCCACCTGACATAAAGCACCCAAATTTTAACTTCCCTAAAATCGTGTCACAACCATTGAGTTCCCTTGGTCTCATCTCTGCTCAATCACAATTGACCTCTATCGTTGTGCCAGTCGCCCATCGCCTCTAACGTGTCGCTTCTCGCCTATCGCCTCAATTTATCGAAGTATTATTTGATAAGGGGTTTATCAAAGAACAATTCAATAAATAGAGAAAAATTAGTTTTATCTAAAGTATTAAAGCGCTGATTTGATAAATAATTTTGATGGTGATTTATTACTAATAAAATTGATGATTTGCTTGAATTATCTATTTCTCAAAAAGCTTTATGAAATCTTGCAAAAGGAAAAGAGATTAAACATGAAAGAAGAAAGTCTTATATTGCTTTTCACGTTCTTATCGATAAGTTATTCGATAAACCTATTAATCGAATAACACTTGGATAAATTGGATATTCTGAAATATTTTGAAATCTAAAATAACTTATGATATTTTTTGAATAGCTATTTAATAAGACTGTTATCGAAGTCCTTTTTGATAATGTCTCTTTCCAATAAACACTTCAGCAAATGAGAAGAAAATTCATATTATGAATTCATTAAAGATTTAACAAATGATTCTTTCAATAATCTTAATATGCTAATGAGTTGTTTTTCTTTGACAAATGATATTATGAAATATTGTTTATATATATATTACATGGTTTGAGAAAAGATAAGCATAAAAAAAGTTTCAAAGTCTGTTCTTCAGGCATTTATCGATAAGATATTTGATAAGCCTATTTATTGAAGAATACTTAGATAATTGGATATTTTGAAATCTAGAAGAACTTATTATATTTTTTTGAAGAGTGCTATTTAATCAAGCTGTTTATCGAAGTCCTTTTCGATAAGGTCTTTTTTTAATAAAAACTTTGACAAATGAGAAGAAAATTCAGATTATAAATTTATTAAAGATTTAACAAATAATTCTTTCAATGATCTTAATAAGCTAATGACTTATATTACTTTGATAAATGATCTTATGAAATCTTATTTCCAAATATATTATGACCTATTTGGATAAGCTTTTGAACATCTTTTGAAAAAAGGCTTTTGGAGAAGAGCTTATGGAAAAAAATGGTTCTAAAAAAATTAGTATTTGGTTAATATTACAAGAAGGACTTTTGATATTAATAAATTACTATAAATGGTATGATTTTATAAAAAAATAATCAATTTCTTTTTTCCTTTCTCTCTTCTACCGCAGATGGAGGAAGATGAAGGGCAATGGAGGAGGAGGACTAGCGACGAAGGAAGAAGAGATGACCTATGGCAATTTGTTCATAGAAATTCCAGCACATATCTTCTTCCTCTTCTTATGCGAAACTGAGAAGGAAGAGAGAGAAAAGGGAGAAGAGAAGAGAGAGAAAATTGGGGTAAAATAGTAATTAGATAGTCCATAAGCTCTTTTACTGTGCCAGAAGCTATTCTCAATAACTTATCCAAAACCATAATTTGGTCCAGAAGATCTTTTGGACAAATATGGCTATTTATTTTTAAATTTTCTCAAACTAAGATTTGGTCTAAAAACCCTTCTAAAACCTAGGTTATATGTTTATCCAAACAAGCAATACATGGTTTGAGAAAAGATTAAAAATAAAAAAAAAGTTTAAAAGTATGTTCTTGAGGCATTTATCAATAAACTATTCGATAAGCCTATTTATCGAAGAACATTTCAATAAAATGGCTATTATGAAATATTTTGAAATGAAGTTTGAATTATTGATAAGTCTAAATGCCTAAGTTATAAAAATAATATTTTTCAAAGAGCTATTTAATAAGGCTATTGACCGAAGCCATATTCAATAAATTAAAATTGTTTCAATGCAATTCATTTGAGATTTTTTTGAGTATGGGTGGGAAAATAATGTAACATCCCAGTTTTTCCCTATCTATATAAAATTGATAGAGGAAAAATATTATGAAGGGATTATGATGGTAATTAGAATAAAAGAGATAATGATTAGATAAGTTTTAAGCTAAAGAAAGATATAAGGTATAAATTTGTAAAGCTAAAGGGGCTAAATTGCAATTAATGAAAGTTCCAAGAGCATAATGGTCATTTTGAAAAAAAGACTAAAGTGAAAGCCCTAAAAGTTCCATGGTGCAAAATGGAAGTAGACACAAGTTATAGGCCATTAAGTGTAATATGAAAAATTGAGGGACTAAAGTGCAATTTTTAATCGTTTAGGGGTAAAATTGTAATTATGGGAAGTTCAGCAAGAAAAGACCCAAAATTGCCTGGAAATATTTTTGTCCCAAATTTTATCAGTAAATAGAGAATGAAAATTGGGCAAGGTATATCTCTCATAATTTTGATTTAAGGTCTCGATGAATTGATATTAATTTCTGAATTCTGGAGATTAGTATAATATCTTCCGGACTTCATAATCAGATGAAATTTTGTATTAAATTTTGATAATTAATATAAGAATTTATGAAACTGATAGAGATAAAAAATGAGTCCTGTAGGATTAATTATAGAATTTACAGGAAAAAAGGAGACCGATAAAGGATTTAAAAGAAATTTATGTGATTTTTATCAGGACTTATAGGTTTCAAAAAATTATGAGACTTTGCAAGAATTTATTTTATATTAGAATGAATTTCTAAAAAATTCAGAACCCTTAAATTGTTTTTATAGAATTTGTCTAAAATATCAGGATGGTTTAAGGTACCCGATTAGGGAAATACCTTGGGATGTGTGCCAAATTAATAGTTTGGGCATAAACCAGCCCAAAGTGGTGTCAAGTAAGAGCCCAAGATATCAAATAATGTATCATGTGGCCAAATGAATTTTTTAGGATATTTTATGAATTTTAAAGAAAGAAATCAAGAAAAATTAAGAGAGAATGCAAGGTGGCATGTGAGTGGTCCTTGAAAGGAAGAGTTTTGGAACATGTAGAATTATATTAAAATAATATAAGAATTAAGTTAATGGTGATTGAGGAATTAATCGACAAATAAGATGCAAGATTAATGCTTTGTAATAATTAGTTGAAGGAGGGATATTTTAGTCCGTAAGCCCTAGAAATTTCACTATAAATACCCCCTCAATTCTATTCAATTTTGTGCTCCTAAGGACCATGGGGAAATCATGCCAAAATTTCCACTCAAGCCTAAGTGATCTAGCTTGCAAGGGATCAAGGTAAGCTATTCATCCTAGTTTATTTTTCTTTAATTTGGAGGCTTGAACCTAAGGTTTTAAGGGAAGGAAAATGAGATTTCCCCATGGTATGCTTATTGCCCAAAATCTAGAAATTTAAGGAGAAGAAGAAATTGAAGTTAGAACTATGTAATGAGCACTTAAACTAGTTTAGATGTTAGTTTATAGAATTAAATTGTGATTCTTGACTTTGCCTTTCTTGAGACCATTCAGCCAGTGCTATTCTAGATAGGAGGAGATTGATTCTCAAGGATCTAATGCTTCAATTGAATTTAAATAATGATTTTGTGTAGGATTGGAACCCTAAAAGCATTGAAATTGGAAAAGGGAAGTTTTGAAACACTTTCTATTACTGTTTATACATATGAATAGTTATTTGAATTTAATGATTTTGATGCTTCTAATAGTTTTGAAATGAAAATTTATGTGGGATAAAAGTAAATAAACAAGTATTGGAAGCATTAGAATCAAAATGAGAATTTTTGAAAGAAAATAGAGTTTTTTATTTTGTCTAGAATAGTGTGCATTTACTAGAATTTGGAAATTATGAGTTTATAAATAGATTTAGAAGGCCAAATTGTTTAAGGTAAAGTCAAAACATCAGTTGATTCAAAGACCAAGCTAATTAATAAATATTAAGGTAAGTTATTTTAGTAAATCAAATTCAATGTTCAAGAAAGTTATATTGTGATAAATGAATGATAATCAATGTTAGCATTTTGTTTGTGTGCTCAAAGTGGGAATCCACACATTAAAGAAAAGTAAGAAGTAAGAGGTAAAGAGAAAGGATAAGGAAAACAAGGAGTAAAAGGTAGTGAACTTACCTACTTGTATGCTTATGTTGCTTGGATGTTTTATGTGATATTTACTTACTTTGATTATGTGAAGCATGCATGATTAAGTGATGCACTGTTTAAGTGCATACATATTAATATCAAGCATATTGTTACATATATTGTATGGGTTTCCATTTGCTACTGTGATTTCTCCCGAAATCTCACCCCCTCCTTATCACCACCATAATAGGGATTTCAAATGAGGAGGAAGATGAAGTGGCATGAAGAAGATATAGAAATCATTTGCATGATGTATATAAAGATAGTTGATGAAATTTGTCACTGTGAACAATAACTCGTAAGGAAGTAGTAACATATGAGATGTAATTAAACATAATAAATGTTGGAATAAATGTATGAAATTTCATAGATATTTTTTTAAAATGTCAAGCTTTATTTTTACATCAAGAATGCCTTATTTCGATGTCTATACAAAGAGAACAAAATTTTTAAAATTGGGGACGGGTTTTCTTGAATTTTTGACCAAATGAACAATACTTTTTGACAATAAACTGTACTGATTGACTGAGTATTTGGTATGAGACTTTTTTCCCCTTAAAGTACAATATGTTAGCTTTGAGTATCCTTTTGAAACACTTCATTTTGATTTTTATAGAATTAATTATGATTTTTTGAAGTTTGTCACTTAATCTGGAATGCCACATGAACAATACTTGTGATTTGAAATTTTCCAGATTTTGAGAATGAACTTCAATGGACTTGTAAGTAGTTCTAAATTCTACCAAATGGTCTCTAAGGTGTACAAAAGTAAGGTGTTACAAATAACACTATTAGGAAATAATAACTCAATGGTGAATGAATAACAACTTTGGCATATTTCTTCCCATCAACTTGGGAAACCTAAATAGGATTGTGGGTAGGAAAATAGTAACTCCACTATAAAGGAATAACAACTCATTGGTGAAGGAATAACAATTTGGGAACCTTTTTACCCATCAACTTGGGAAACCCAGAAGGCACTAGTCACACCATCCTAAGCCCTAGACTGAACCAAACAAAGCCTAAGTGATGGTGGGAAATAATAACTCTATGGTAAAGGAATAACAACTTTAGCACATTTCTTCCTATCAACTTGGGAGACCCAAACAGGACAATGGGCAGGAAAATAACAATTGCACCATAAAGGAATATCAACTCCATGGTAAAGGAATAACAACTTGGGCACATTTTTTCCCATTAACTTGGGAGACAAAACATTTTGGGCATGTCAACACAACACCTGGAATGAACCAAAAAAAGGGACACTGGGTACAAAAATAATAACTCCACTAATAACAAATGACAACTTACTGGGAAAAAGATAACAACTTCGGAACATTTCTTCGCAAAACCATTCAAGTGTAAATATATCTTCATATATATATATATATATATATATATATACTTTACAATTACACTAGTTTCTTGCATCAAACATAAAACCAATACAACACACATAGTCACTTTCATCAAGATTCACCCTATTATCCAAAAGGTGG
Organism: Leucaena leucocephala; assembly: GCA_037074615.1. Classification (NCBI taxonomy): domain Eukaryota; kingdom Viridiplantae; phylum Streptophyta; class Magnoliopsida; order Fabales; family Fabaceae; genus Leucaena; species Leucaena leucocephala. The sequence continues at coordinate 8,479,407 of CM073527.1, forward strand.
AGATTGATCAAGGTTACCAAAAAATTACTATCATAACTTTGCACATCTATTTACAAATAAAAAGGAGTGTGTAATGCATTTACACAAAAAAATATACAATAACCAACATTGCTCAGCTTGGATTTAGATTCTTGCACGTTTTCACTGTGTGTCTAGGCTCATAGCATCTTCCATAGTGATAAGTCTTTTTTTGCTGAAATTGAGATTTAATCCTTTTTATCTTTGGTTTTCGTCTAAGAACCAACATCCAATAACCTTTCTTTCATTAATTCTGACCTATCGAATGCTTTCATCTACTAAGAAGCCCCAACATAACAACTCCAAAGCTATAAACATCACTCTTCAAAGTATATTGACCAGACAAGGCATCTTTAGGTGCATCATACCTAGATCCAACATAACGGTTCAAGACCTGAGTAATAAATGAAAAATAAGAAATTTAATAATCATTTTAGTGTCTAAGCCAAATGTCACTGCAAATGCATATTTTTAACAAGACCATTATGATATCTTAAATCCAATTAAAAAAAGCATTGAATGGTAAAATACCTGGTTAACATATGGAATATATCTTGCCAATCCTAAGTCCGAGAGATGAGGTTTGATCAAACTATGTTACAACAGCACAAAATTAAAGGAGTAATATTAAACTGTTTATAGTAATTTAGAGACAACCCAATTACTAAAGACTAATCAATAATGCTTTAGTAGTAAACTAATAAAACTTGATCAAACTAACTTGATTAAACAAACTTGAAAATTTTCTAATCATATGCCAGATGGATTGTTGGGAATTAAGAAATCCTTCCCCTAGAAAAGTATGAAAGTAATTTATGCTATATTGCAGAATAAATATTCACCAACATTGTAAAGTTTATTTATCATGTAGAGCGTGAGGTAAAAATTACCATGCACCTCGTTTGAATTAAGCAGAGCAAAAGTCTCATTGTCATGCTTTTCTATATCTAAAGATGCTTCCTAGATTGTCTTTTCAACAAAAAGAAAGCAACTAATGCCCCAACAATAAGGATGGAGATCATTATTCTATCAATACCACTAGCTCTTATACAAGAATTTTTACCCCAATCACTGGTGCCATATCTGAAGAGCTATTACTTCCATTAGATTTGTGATGCCAGTTCCTTCTAATTGTAGGTGCGTCCTATGAGGTACAGGCGGGGCAGGCCCTAAGTTCCATGTATTTCTTGATGTCCTATCATTAAGTTTGAATAAAATATTTAAATTTTCATAGAAACTTTTATATAAAGAAATAGATCTATAGTAACTTTGTTATTGATAACAACAATGCTTACTAGAGGTTAATGCCTTTCAACTACTCTGGTATTCAGCCTATAAAATGGTTGTTTTGCATATTCCTAGGAAGTATTGTAGATGATAAATATAATTTGTTTAAAGGCACTTTTAAGCAAAAATAGGATGTAAAACTCTAGCATATTTATATTAATGTGAAATGTATAGACTGCTTCTCTCCACGTTGAGTATGTTGATGGTGTGCCCAACCATTAGTTCAATTAGGAATGTGATTAGAGGAGCATAGAGTTCAACATTAAAGATTTTCAATTCATGGTCTGTGGGAAAGGAATTTGCAGAGTATCCAAATAATGAACTGCACAAAGGTAGAGTAACACATGAGAGCGACAAGCAACTAGTACAAAATAAAGGTCAGTTGAGAGCTTACGACCACCACAATGATATAGCAGAGATGAGACTGAGGGAACTCGATAGGTGTGACATGGTGAACTATAGATGATATGTGTGACATGATTACAAGGAAGTTCAAATTTGGGAGTTCTATGTGTCAGGCAGGGTGAAAGGGGATAATGTTTTATTTTTATTAAACCATGAGGCAATTATGTCTTTTAACAATTGAAAAAAATTAATCTCAAGTCCCTTAAGACTTCACAGTCATTACATTAATTCTTGGGACTTCTCTGCAATTAGATTCCTTGCATGGGACTTCATCACAATTTTCCTAAAATCTTTCTCTTGCGGGCCCAAGTATCCGATTGGCAATTAACAATGACATGATGACTAGGTGAAATAAGTTGTGTGGAAGGGGAAGGTAAAGGAAGTGTGAATGTCTCCGAGGATGTTTCTATCGATGCCTTCATTCTAATAGGAATTTGGCTAGATAATGTTATGGAGGAGAAGGAAGTCTCTAGACTAGTAAAGAAAGATATTAGGCTAGAGTTGGTTATGAATCAAAATAGAAGCCTAGTTGGGACAAGGTAAAGTCTGACTAAGCTAAGTGGAAAGGTGGGCTAGATTGTGAGATCACTATGGGTAAAACCTATGTAAAAATGGTGAATGGGAAAGACCCAAGTATGAGAAAATGTAAGAAGGCCCAATTCCAAGTTTCTCTAACCAAGATTATTCTTGAGAATAGAGTACATATATTGTCTAGCTTCCTAAATAGAGTGAGGAAATCAATAGTTAGAACTCCCCAATTTCAAAAAATTTATTGCTATTACTTACATATGAAGGGGTATTTGTTTAGAAGATAGGAAGGGTTTATCAAAAATGTGGATTGGAAGAATCTTAGTAAAAGCTTGAAGCAAAAAGACAAAAGGTGGGTTGTCATATCCCCAATTTTCTTACCAAATGTAACTGTACAGTTTATATGAAATAGACATGAGATTCTTGGAATAAACTGTATCAGATTGAGGAAGGAAAGATAGGGATTATTGACTAAGGAAAATATAGGGACCTAAATGTAAAATAGAAAAGGTTAAAGGCCAAAAGTTAAAGAAGAAACAAAAGTTTGGCCAAAAGTGATAATTTTTAAAAGTTTAGGGACCTAAATGAATTAAGCAAAAAGTCAAGGACCTAAATGTAATTATAGAAAAGTTGAGCCAAGACAGGCCAAAAGTGCCTAGAATCATATTAGACCCAAATTTTTCCAGTAGATAGACAAAGTTATTCCAGTCAGTTTAAGGAGTCACAGAATTTTGATTTGAGGTCCCAATCAATTGATATAAATTCCTAAAGACATAAGGAATTATTATAGTATTTTTTAAATCTCAGAATCAGATGAAATATTACAATAAATTCCTATATTACATATATGAATTTATAAAACTAACAGAGTCAGAAAAGGAGTCCTATAGAATTCTTACAGAGATTTTACAGTGGAATATAATACCAGATAAATATGGTCGGGAGAGTTGTCTTAGGATTTATGCCATAAAGGGTATAAAGGCAATGAGCCCATACCAAGGCCCAAATGGCGTTATCATGAGCCCAATATGGTGACTGGATAGTTAGGTGGACCAGAGTCTAGAGTAGTCAAGGAAAAGTGTGATTACGAAAATGCCCCTAGATGCCCATATTATATCAATGATGGATGGAGGGCATTTTGGTCATTCTGGATAGGCCAAAAATGTGTAACATGGTGTAAATATGATTAGTTAAAGCCAGTATATGCCCTGAGATGGTACAAAGAGGGGTAAAATGACAATTATGCCCTTAGGATTAATATAGTACAAGAAAAGACACCAATGGTATTTTGGTCATTTCTTAAGGGATGGATGGCAGATAAATATCCAGTATAACAATTCCAATGATATGAGGAACCTAGAAATTGATTTCCTGGACATAATACATATCCTAGAATATTATAAAAATTAGAAACAGAAAACAGTCTGGTTTTTGTGAAACTGCTCCGATCGGTACCAAACTGGACTAGAATTTTTCCTATAATTATATTTTACTTTTTCTAGTCAAACATGCCCCTAAATGATGTCATTTATGGCATCAAAAGTAAGGCTTCTAGGGTAAGCCAAGATTAAGAATGAATATGGACCATTAGATCAAATAATAACCAAATCAATCTTGGTCATCCATTTCAACTCAAGCTCATATATAAATAACCCCCTATTCAGCTTGGTTCAACATGCCTTGACAACCATAGGGAACCTCTTGTGAAATTTCTATTCAACCAAGAAAGAAGCACACAACTTGAAGCAAAAAGTAAGGTAATAAGCTCCCTTGATCTTGAGCTTTGTTCTAGCAAGTTAGCTCATAGTTTTAAGGGATTTTTGTGCTATATTTCCCTTATGGTTGCTGCTATAAGCACTTCCCATATATGGTTAAAATATGAGTTTTATGTTATGGATAGTTTAGATAAGCTTAAACAAGCTAGAATCAAGTGGTATAAGTTTGGAATTTCAAGTATGTTTGGATTTAGAGTTTTGTGTTCTTGGCTGGTACTGTGTGTGGGACTATTTATATGTTGGAATTTTATTATTTTGATGCTTTCAATAAGTTTAAAATGTAAAATTTTGTGGGGATAAAGTAGGAGAACAAGTATTGCAAGCATTGGAATCAAAATGTGAATTTTGGAGAATAAGAGCATGCACTTCAGTTTGGTACTATAGAATGTGACATGTTTTTGATTTTGGAAATTCTAATTTCATATTTGGATTCTACATGAAAAATTATGTAGAATTGAACTATGAGAATTTATTTTGGAAAGATGAAAGTATAAAACATAAAATGGAGAAAGAAAGGAAGTTAGTAAAACCCTAGTCTTGGAATTATTTTCAAGTTGAGTTTAAACTTGATATTACTTTATAATGGCTAGGTTTTAACATTTGTGAAGGAAATAAATCATCTCAAGAAGACCTTGACAAGGATAGCTAAGAGGTAGCAAGAATACCTAACTATAGTTTCATGTATGCTTGATTGTATTTTTGCTTGTTGATTATGGTGTTTGGTTAAGCTTGAGATTATGCTATCATGTTGATGATGATATATGAATGATTGAAACTCCTTACAAGTTATGTCATGACAATATGCATGTTAGAATTTGCTTATGTACTATTATGAAGTAGCTCCTATCTCATGATAACATGTTAAGCATCCAATTAATCATGCATGATATTATGGTTTGTGTAACTTGCTATTAGGATTTCCATGGAATCTCATTCCTTCCATATGCATAATCATGTTATAGATACTGTAACTTCACAAGGAAAAAGGGTAAACATAGATGATTGAACTTTGTATGATCAATTATGTGAGTTACATGTCACTATTAAAGGACGTGATGGATGTATGATGTATGATTTTGTTAGTGTGCTCTGAGGCCGTGATGGTGTGACGATGATTAGGATGCCTTAATCAATGAGTTTGAACTTGAAATTTGGAATGATAATATCTAAGATATAGAGATTTAAATGAACACTAATAATGCCTCAATTGGTTAAGTATTTGAATAGTTATGATTTTTCAAAGTTGAAGTTAAAATCTGGAATCAAGAGAAAGTAAGCAACTGGAGGTAGTGACCTTTCGACTTTAATTTTGTATAGCAAATGAATGATTTTTTCCATGAAATGTTGTGAGCTTAAAGAGGACGTATATAGATTTAAATTCATAGGTAACACAGTTTATTTGGATAAGAAATATAAGAGAAATGAATTTTTGAAGTTAAGGTAAAGAAACTGGAACTTCCAAATTTTACCAAATGAATAGTGTTTTTCAACGAATAAACTGATTTCATTGGGACATTGAAACCTCAATTTTATATTTTTTCTTCAAATAACAATGAAAGAGATTTCATTAGAAATTAGAACCAACTTATTTCAATTTTTCTACATTTAATTATAAATTTTTAAAGTTGGGTACATGTTATGGAATTACCAAATGAACAGTAAAAGTGAACAGTACCTGAGAGCAATTCTTTTGAAAATGAAGGTTTCTAAAGTAAATGATCATGTAATTGGTTCCAGTGACTTTCAAATGAGTATAATTGAGGTTAAAAATAAGGATATGACATGGGTCAGGGTAAGGACTTTTCTTTGTAACTAGATAAGGAGAATCAATTTTCATTCTCAGAAGGAAAAGCGATGAAGGGGAGGTCAATAAAGATAAGAGAAAAGAGAAAGAATACTATGTGAGAAATGAATTGAGGTTGGCATGACATAAATACACTAATCTTCAATCATGGTGCTCTTGCCCCTTGTGTGCTCTATCCTTAAGATAATTGTTCAATTGGAGAAATGAGATTTTAAAGAAATCCCAGTAGCAAGTGACATCAACAAAATATCAACAAGCAAGATCATTATGAAACTAAGCATAATGCCACAATTAAGGAACTACTTTACCCCATGCCAACTCACTTATGCATCTAACCAAGACATCATAATACAAAGAGTAGTATCATATCATCATCTTTAGTTCAACCAACAATCATAACAAATACACATACCACAATCAAGACTAGTTAAAATTTAAGTTGAGTATTCTTGCTACGTTGATCAAGTAAGTCCTTAACTCTTGTTCTTGTCTTTAATTGATTCTCCCAAAAATGTCAAACCCTATTCCAACATGACAAAAGGGAGCACAACTGTAACACCTTACTTTCCTATGCCTCAAAGAATAAATGGTAGTATCTGGAATCACTTATAAGGTCATTGAAGTCAAATTATACAATCTAAAATTTTACCCTTCTCAAGTTACTTTCACTGTGCAAATTCTAGACATGCGATTTGACTTCAAAAAATTATAACTTGGAATTAAGTGGTTTGAGCTTAGTAAATCATGTAATCTTGGAATTATAATCTTAAGACCCTTCCTATTACTATTCATACACTTGGGCAGGAGTTATAATTTTATGATTTTGATGCTTCCAATATTTTTAAAATAAAAAATTATATAGGATAAAGTAGAGAAACAAATATTGGAAGCATTAGAATTAAAATGAGAATTTTTTGAATTTAGAAGGTGTTGTACGGTTTATGTATAGTTCATGGGGAAGGAGTTTGATTTTCAAAAATATGAGCTCATATTTAGATTCCTCATGAAAAATTGTGTGGGATTGATGTCACATCCTTACTTTTAACCTCAATTATACTCTATTAGAAGTGATTGGAACCAATTACATGATCATTTGCTTTGAAATCATTCATGTCTAAAAGAATTGCTCTTGGGCACTGTTCAATTTTACAGTTTATTTGGTAACTCTAGAACATATACCCTACTTTGAAAATTCATAATTAATTATAAAAAAATTAAAATAATGTGGTTCTAATTTCTAATGAAATATCTTGCATAGATCTTTGAAGAAAAAATATGAAACTGAGGTTTTATTGTCCACATGAAATCAGTTTATTGGTTAAATATCACTGTTTATTTGGTAAAATCTGAAAGTTTCAGTTTCTTTGCTTAATTTCAAAAATTCATTTCTCTTTGGTTACTTATCCAAATGAACTGTGTTACCTATGGATTTGAAGATCTAAAAATCCTATTTAATCTCATAAAATTTCATAGAAAAAATCATTCATTTGATATATGAAATCACTGCCTCTGAGCACTCGTTTTATCTCAATTCCAGATCTTACTTCCAAATTTGGAAAATCATAACAATTTGGATACTCATCCAAATGATGCGTTCTTGGTGTTCATTTAAATATATATATCTTAAATTTAATCATGCCAAGTTTCAGACTAAAACTCGTTGGTTTAGATGTTATAACCATTGTCACAAATAGCCAGACTCAAAACATAGTTACAGAAACATACACCATACATGCTAGCATATCACCCTATGGTGTCATGTAAGTTGAAACATCCTCCTTTTCTTACATTTTAGGGACCATTCAGTAGCATTTAGAACCACTTCTAGGGCCATTGAAGTCAAATCATACAATGTGAAAATTTACTCCTAGCGAACATTGTTCACTATGTAAATTCTAGCAGAGTGACCTGATTTCGAAAAATCATAACTAATTCTAGAAAAATCAAAATGAAGTGGTTCAAATTGCTACGCGAAGCTAACATAATCCTATTTTAGGAAAAAATAAATCATTGACCACGCATTGACCAGGTCCATGTCAGTCAACATCCAAAGTTTACTATTCATCCTACATTTTTCCCTGATTCCAGCACTTTGGTTCCATCTTTGCATAACCTCTGCACTATCCAATCCCTATCTCATTCCTCTCTATGATTCTTCGGTCCTCTTTAAATATACCTGTGGGATTGGGATTACATGGAAGGAGATGAGATTTCTGGGGAAATCTCAGTAGCAAACTTTAACCATACAATGTATGCAACTATATGCTTGATGTTACTATGTGTGTACTTAATGATCATGCTTACATCATGATAACATACATGCTTCCATGTTACTTAATTATAACATATGGCCATAGTATAAAAAGAAGCAGAGCATTACTTAATCATACATGCCTCATATCATCAAGGTAAGAAAATATCACATAAAACATCCAAGCAGTATAAACATATAAGTAGGTAAGTCTACTACCTGGCGTGTAGCCTTTCCTTCCAGCTCCTAGCCTTGTCTCTAAGGTCCCTTCTTTTCATATGTTAGAGCCTATACATAGCATAATAATATCTTTATTATTATCCAGTACAGCTCTACTTAACTCATGCTTAACTAGGGGTGATATCCTTATTCCGACATTCCCCTCGCTTTCTTTCTACCTTTAGCTACCTTTATTAATAGAGATATTTCTCTATTCTAACCACTAAGAGCAATCCTCTACTTTATTAGAGCAGGGACTAGATAAGTTTTTTACTTCATTCCTAAGCTTTGCCCAGTCCCTCAGCTCTTTAGACTGCTCCTGGCTCCACCAGAACTCCTTCATTTCTTTCCTTTCTTTCCTTTCTTTCCTTCCTTCTCTCTTTCTCTCTTCTTTCTCTTCCTTTTCTTGCTAGATCCGTGGTGTGCCTTGAAATGGGAGGGGAGTGGCCTATTTATAGGTGAGAGGAGGTGGAATGAATGGTCTAGATTGATTCATGATGAATGGCTCAGATGGCTTGCTTCCTCAAGAAGCTTTGCCTGCATCATCACATGACATCACCCTCCCTGATGACTCACCATTAATGACATCATCCAGGACACCTCAAGGGACACCTCAGGGGTATACGTGGTGCAATGGTGGGGCCCAGGATACCTCACCAGCTGACTCATCCTTTCCAGAGAGTTCTAGAGTCTTTTTCCTGAATGGACGGCCGAGATCGTGCCACGTGTCATCTTGCTTTTTCTCCTTTTTCTCTAATCATGCCATGTGTCCTTTGCTTTTCTTCTTTTATTGTAATCATGCCATGTGGCACCTTGTGGGCCCCATTTATGCCATCTCATGATTCCAGATCACTTTACCAAGTTCTATCTTGGACCGGGTCACTTTACTTTATTGAAAAAGCACTAAAACAATATTTTAATGCCTCTTGGGCCCACATTACTCTTGGGTTACGTTTTTGGGCCTTGGATTGTCATCTTGGGTTTCTAATCTAGCCCAAGCACTCTGGTAGCTAGGTTCCCAAGAAGCATCCTTAGTAAATTACCAAAATACCCTTAATACCTCTTTAGTACTTGTACGAGCATTATTATATTTTTATACCTTACCATAGTATCTCTTGACCCTGGTCAGCTATCCAGATACCCTTTCTTGACTGTCTAACCTTAGTTAAATGATCATAATGCCCTTCATGTGACTCTGACTCAATGACACAACACAGTGGCATACTTTCAATGGCATTTTCGTAATTCTTCATTTTTCTCAGTCTTTATTAGCCCTGGCCTACATACTTATATGAAAATATCATTGGGCTTATAAGGTGCCATTCTAGACCCTCTGTATGATCCACTATCTTCATGGACTCAATTCCTAAGAAATTCCCCCGAAACCTATTTATCGGGTCTTTTAATCCACTGTAAATTCTGTAGTAAATTCTATAGAACTCCTTTTTGGGCTCTGTCAGTTTAAAAAATTCTTATATTAATTATAGGAATTTACTGCCATATTTCATCTGATTCTAAGGTTCAGAGAATACTGTATTCATTTTCCTTCTCTTTAGAAATTAATATAAATCTTTCAGGACCTCATATCAAAACTGTGTTGCATCAAACTGATTAGCATAATTTTCTCTATTTACTGAGACCTCTGCTCAATAGGGTCTAGTAGCATCCCTTTTTCAGGCTACATACTGGGCTTCTAAGCCTAAAAATTTGGATATGACATAAGTCATGTAACTTATTATACAAACTTAATCATCAACATTTACTCTATTCCCTTGAGAGGATCCAGCACCTAAAACATAGTTATGCATGTGGAAGGAATGAGATTTCATGGAAATCCCAATAGCAAGTTACACAAACTATAATATCATGCATGAATAATTGGATGCTTAACATGTTATCATGAGATGGGAGCTACTTCATAATGGTACATAAGCAAACTCTAACATGCATATTGTCATGACATAACTTACAAGGAGTTGCAATCATTCATACTTCATCATAACATGATGACATAAGCTCAAGCTAAACCAAACACCATAATCAACAAGCAAGCAAAACAATTAAACAAACATGAGTTATAGTTAGGTATCCTTGCTACCTCTTAGTTATCCTTGTCAAGGTCTTCTTGAGGTTCTTTACTTCCTTCAAAAATGTCAAAACCTAGCCATTACACAATAATATCAAGTTGCAACTCAACTTGAATACAAAACTAAGACTAGGTTTTCACTAGCTCCATTTCTTTCTCTATTTTATGTTTCTTACTTCTATCTTTCCAAAATAAATTCTCATGGTTCATTTTCAAATAATTTTTCATGTAGAATCAAAATATGAAACTATAATTTTCAAAATCAAAACACTTCAGTTGCTACAGTATCAAACTCAAGTTAAGCCCTTGATTTCCAAAAATTCACATTTCGATTTCAATGCTTCCAATACTTGTTCTCATACTTTATCCCCACACAATTTTCCATTTTAAACTCATTGGAAGCATAAAAATTATGAAACTCCATCATATTAACAGTACCATGTACAGTACCAGTAAGAACACAAAACCCTAAATCCAAACATACTTGAATTTCCAAACTTATACCACTTGATTCTAGCTTGTTTAAGCTTGTCTAAACTATCCATAACATAAAACTCATATTTTTACCACATATGGACATCACTTCTAGCAGAAACCATAAGGGAAATAGAGCACAAAAACCCCTTAAAACCAAGAGCTAACTTGCTAGAACAAAGCTCGAGATCAAGGGAGATGATTACTTTGCTTCTTGCTTCAAGTTATATGCTTCTTTTTTGGTTGAGTGGAAATTTTACAAGAGTTTCCCTATGGTTCCAAGGGATGCCGAATAGGTCTGAAATGAGGGGGTATTTATAGAGAAATTTGGGTTGAAATGGATGGCCAAGATTGATTTGTGTACTATTTGATCCAAGGGCTCACATTTAATATTGAATTTAACTTTTTCTAAAAAGAATAATTATGACATCATGTGGGATAGCTCATGGGACACCTAAGAGGCGTATGTGGTGTGCTGTCCATTTAAGGAAGCTTCTGCAAAAATTCCAGTCTAATTCGGTATCGATCAGAGCAGTTTCACAACAATTGGACTGTGTTATATTCCTAATTTTTTTATAATATACCAGGATATGTATTATGTCCTGAAAATTAATGTCTAGGCTTCTCATACCATTGACAATGATATACTGAAGATTTATCTGTCGTCCATCCCATGGGAAATGACCAAAATACCCTTAGTGTCATTTCTTGCACTGTACTAACCCTAAGGGCATAATTGTCATTTCACCTCTCTTTGTACTACCTCAGGGCATATACTGGCTCAAATAATCATACTTATTCCATGTGCCACATTTTTAGCCTATCCTAGATGACCAAAATGCCCTCTATCCATCTCTAGTACAATCTGGGCATCTAGGGGCATTTTTGTAATTTTATACTTTTTCTTGACACTGATCCCTTCTACTGATAAACTGGTACCCTAGGTTTTGGGCCCTCCTTAGCGTCATCATGGGCCTATATATAAGGTCATCTGATCTCATTCTATCTAGGCTTATATACCGATAAGTTCTATTATCGGATCACGGGTGTTATCAAACCCCCGTTAAAATTCACTGTTATAGGAATAACTTTTTATGCAGGACTTCTTCCAGGGTTCTGTCAGATTCATAACATCTGACACTGTAGGGCACACTTTCCTGTAATTCCCCCACTTATATCTGATATCTATGGAATCTGATAAAAATTCAGATAACTTTTAGACTATCAGATAATTTTCTGCTATCTAGAGCCCTAATAAAATTTCTATATCATGCCAGATTAACTCGCGTAACTTCCTTTATTTACTGATGGAATGTGGGACTGAAAAACTTTTGGGCAGTTATAACCCTTTCCAGGCTGATCTTTCTATAATTACAATTTTGCCCTTGAACTTTTTACTTAATTACATTTAAGTCCCTTAACTTTTAGAAATTACCACTTTTGGCTCAACTTTTGTTTTTACTTTAATTTTTTGCCTTTAACCTTTTCTACTTTGCGTTTAGGTCCTTCTCTTTCTTCAATACTCATATAACCTTTATCATTTCTTCTGATCTTTGTCATGATCCTTTCTAAACCTCTTTCCACTATCAGTATTATACAGATAGGAAAAATTAGGATATGACTATTGACCCGTGGAAGTAATTTTTAGAAAAATGGATAGAAATCCCTAAAGTTAAAGCAAAAAGTTAAGAGTTCAATAAGGATAGTCTTAAGTATTGCTTGAGTTCATGATCCTAATGAATTATGTGATGAATATAAATGTGTTTATGATCTTGAAACATTCAAGAGGATGTTAGGAAGTGGTTGACTGAAAGTATACATGGTTAGATGAAACATCCTTACTTTCATATGTCTTAGGGACCATTCAGTAGCAGAATCATTTACAAGACTTTGGAAGTCCATTAGCTAAATTTAGAATTTTACTCTTCTCGACTTACTGTTCATATGGTATTCCAGATTAGATGATGAACTTCAAAAAATTATAATTAATTATAGAAAAATTGAAATGAAGTGGTTCAAAAAGCTACATGAAGATAACATCTTGAAATTTAAGGGAAAATAATTTCTAGATCAAATGATTAGCCAATTAATATAGTTTAATCGTCAAATATTACTGTTCATTTGATCCAAAATTCTGAAAACATATTATGTTCCCTTACTTTGGAAAATTCGTTCTCTTGGTATAGACATCAAAATAAGGTGTTCTTGGTGTCAAAATGAATATTGACATGTTAACTAAATGTCTATAAAATTTCATATATTTATTTCATCATTTACTATTTTATTACATCATGAACATTGAGGCTCAAACTTATCATATAACAACATTGTACATAACAATTCTTCACATAACATTTATACTATCCAATCCCTAGCTTTTCTTCATGCTTCATTATCCTCTTTCATCATTAATAAACTTGTGGGATTGGGATTACATGGAGGGGTGATATTTCTGGGGAAATATATGTAGCAAATGGTACTAAACAATGCATGCATTAATGCAAATACTTGTGCTTGCTTGTGAAAGTGTTAACATTGTGTGATGTGCATGCTTCCATGTTATATATGAAATACAATTGGTTAAAGTAATCATAGAAATAGAGCTTCAATCATAAACACATATGCAATACAATTCAACCAAGTCATAGCACAACTAAGCATAACATTCAATACATACAAGTTTAGGATAAGTTTACTACCCACTTGCTTGATCTCTTTCACTTTATCTTGCCTCTTTCTTCTCACTTATTTTTTATGTGTGGCTGCCTCTTTAGAGTCCACAATCAAATCCTAACATCATATAGCCATTCATACATTACAATCTAACTTCCTTGGACATTAAACTTACTTTAACTAACATAACTTCCTTTGATCTTTACTAATTGACTTGGCCTTTGAATCAATTGATATCTTGACTTTACCCTATATAATTTCATCTTTAATCCATTTATGAGCTTAGAATCATGAAATTCTAGCTCCTATGCACTATTCTGGATAGACTTGAAAAACACGCACAATTCTTCCAAAAATTATCATTTTGATTCCAATACTTCTTATACTTGTTTCTCTACTTTAACCCACACAACTTTTCATTTTAAAACCATTGGAATCATCAAAATCATGAAATTCCAATCACTATTCATGCGAGTGAACAGTAACAGATAAGAACTTCAAAAACTACAACTTGGAATTCAAATGCTTCCAAGGTTCAAAACCTATCCAATCCTACACAAAACCATCATATAAATTCAATGGAAGCATTAAATCATTAAAATTACATTTCCTTATATCATGAATAGTGAAAACTAAAATGCTTCAACTATGGCAAAGTCAAGAATATCAACTTGATTCAACAACCAATCACTTAACTAGCTTGTTTAAGCTTCAATCATATAACTTTAACTTTAATTTCTTCTTTCTCGTTTCATATAAGGTTTTGGAAAGCATATAAACCTTAGAGAAAACTCAACTTTCTTCCATAAAAATCCTAAGTTCAAGTTCCCAAATCAAAGGAAAATAAGTTATGATAGATTGCTTACCTATAATCTCTAGCTTGCTTAAACTTTGGTACCTTGAATCTTCTTTATCTTGGCTTTAGTTTTCATTTTGCAAGAGGTTCCCCAAGAGATCTTGGTCCATGGTTTTGAAGCTGAAATGTGGGTTATTTATAGCCAAATTCCATGGAAAATCAATGGCTAAGATCACTTTGTGCACTATTTGATCTAATGGCTCAAATTTAATCTTCACATTATTTTATTCTAACATATCACATGCTTCAATTCTTCTTCCTTATCCTTGCTTCCATGTGGCATAAGTGAGCATTAGGTGGGACCCAAACAATACACATTATGCCACCTTTCCATTCATGAAGTTTCTTCTTTTCTTCTTGTTTTTTTAAAAAAACTGCATAAAGTATTCATGGGCCCAAAAGCATGGACTTGGCCTATTGGGCTTCCTATGGGACACCATATTGGCTGTCCAAATCTATCCCCTTATTTTTGGTACATATTCTAAGGTATTTCCTTTACCGGCTATCTTTAAAATATTCAGATTTTGAAATAAATGCTAGATACATCTTTTAATGGTTCTAACATTTTTAGAAATTCATTCTAATATAAAATAACTCCCCTGCAAAGTCTTATAATTTTCTGAGACCCAGAAGTCCTGATTAAAATTCCCTATATTTCTTCAAGATCCTTTATTGGTGTCCGATTTCACTTTAATTTCTCAAAGGGCATTATTGTCTTTTCACACTTCATCATAGTATTCCCTGACCTTGGTCAACTATTATGGGAATTATCTTTGACCATCTAACCTTAGTCAAATAACCAAAATGCCCTCGTATGACTCTGACTTAATGGCACAACACAGTGGTATTTTTGTAATTTTACATCTTTCCCGGTCTTTATTAGCCATGGCCCACATATTTATCTAAAAATATTACTAGGCCTATAAGATGCCATTTTGGGCCCTCTACATGGTCCACTATCTTTATGGGCTAAACTCCCGAGAAATTTCCCCTAAACATATTTATTGGGTGTTTTAATCCACTGTAAATTCTATAATAAATTCTACATAACTCTTTTTGAGTTCTGTCAGTTTTATAAATTTTTATATTAATTATAGGAATTTACTGCCAAATTTTATCTAATTCTAATATCTAGAGAATACTGTATTAATTTCCCTTTTTTCAAAAATTAATATAAATTTTTTGGGACCTCATATCAGAATTCTATGTTATGTCAAACTGATCAGAATAATTTTTCCTATTTACTGGGAAAATTTTGGACTAATATGATTCTGGGTATTTTTAGGCCTTTTTCGGCTCAACTTTCAATAATTACCATTTTACCCTGAACTTTTAGAAACTACACTTTAGGCCATCAACTTCTCATAATTACACTTAATGGCCCAAAGTTTATTTCTACTTTCATTTTTCACCGTAGAACTTTTAAACTTTTCATTTTAGTCCCTCATCTTTATACCTTTGTCTAATCATTATTTTTCATTTCTATTCATCATCACAATCCTTTCCAAACCTCTTTCCACTATCAGTATTATTCAGATAGAGAAAAAGTAGGATGTGATGTTTGAAGCTTAAGGAGCAAGTGCAAGAATAAGAGATAAAGCTTATGTTTAAGGTAGTATACTTACCTCTTTATGTGTTTGAGGTGGTATGCTTATGTGTTGACGTGTATATGATGATTGAATGATGTTGTGACATGATAAATGATGTTGAATATATTATGAATAACATGTTTCACATAACCATGCATTTTAATAAAAGTATATGGCATGATGGTATTCACTAATCCTCCGAATTAGAGTTGATGTTGCTCCAAATAGAGTAAGACACCTTATCCATGTAAAAAAATAAGGATGCAGTTATGATGGAGTTAACATTACTTTGATAGAAGAATATATCTCCATTAAGAAAAAGAAATATAGCCAAAGTAAGGCAAATGGAGTTGAATTTACCCAATAAACATATGATTAGCCAAGAATAAAGTTTAAGGACAGAGCTTAACAAGGTATTAAGCATGCAAGAAAAAATAAACTGGTATAAGTTCTCTCCCTCTAATTTTATGAACAAGATGATTTTACAGCTGACTCTGTAGATAGATAGAGAGACTCCCTTTTGTAGGAATAAGATGTTTAAATGTTATGTTATAGATGAAATAGCAAGTAAGAGCTTTTACTCCTTGCATGAAATGACAAACATTATGTTATGTTTGTAAAATATGCTAAAGCTCATAATGTGAGAGTAGTGCAAGCTCAACGTGATAGAGCTATGCAAACTCCGAGTGTTAGACCTATGCATATTAAACAAAGTAATGCTTAAGCTCCAATGTTAGAGCTTTGCATTCATGAGCAAGTATACAGTCCTGCGACATGTTGGCCAGGCATTATGCATTTTAGAGTATGTGCTCCTACTTAGCAATAAAAAAAAAGAATATTCGCATAAAACCTCTCTATGTATTGATTATAATTGTTAGAGATGATGAGAGCAGCTAAAAGAGCAAGAAAACCCTTTAGACTTCTAATGTAAATTGAGTAAAGCATTGTATGGGGACTAAGTCAAGCCTAAAATGATTGATCGGTTATTGGCTAGAGAATTGCTAAGGCCTACAAAAATGGTAGTAGTATATGGGAATAAGTTAGAATAATTCAATGCACTAAGAGGCAGCAACTAGATGCTACACTACAGAGACAATCAGAATGAAGACACCAACCTCGTTGAATTTTATCAGCTAGAGGATTGGTATAAGATGCGTCTAAGCCAACTGGTGTGATATGCTGACATATGAACAATCAGTTTAAGGAATGTTCAGAAATAGATTATCCATGCAATAATCCAGAGTAGATCTATATTATGAAAAACTTGGCTAGACCGAGGCTTGTCTAGAGACATGCCTAGCATATGGTCTAAGGGAAATGATGTAATGATAAATAGATTGAGAGTCCAACATGTCATGTGAGTTGTGAGGCTTAACAATATAAACGAACTTGTCCATAGTATGATTAGCTCTGGATGTTCTTAAAAAATGAAAAAAAAATAAGCTAACTGATATTGAGACATAGTTAATAGCACTTCTGTGTCATGCTTGAGGCTATTTGACTCATGTACTGAAATAAATCACAACATAGAAACTATGTTCATCGAAATAAATAGACAAAAATGTTTTGAGAATTTTTTAAAAAGTATGAGTCCAGGATCTAATATTCTCACCTTGGAAATATAAACCATAAATGCTTTCTCCACCTGCACAAATGAGATGCAGATGTAAGACATCTTCTAGGAAGGAGAAGAAATGATTGGCAAGTTTGAAAATTTATGGCAAACTGGGATATCAGACAAGATGAAACTTATAATTGCAATTAATGTTATAATTATGCAGAATCTTACGGTACTTAATCAAACATGATACATTGTTAAGAGGATCATCCAATGAAAAGTCCAAATAAAGTAAAACATAAAATAGTACTTAATATAAATTGAAGATTAAATCTACAATGTTGTAACCCGTTAAACTTAGGATGGATTTCAAAGCAGATAAACTATGTAACCACTCATTTAGAAATAAATTTTAGGCGACAAGAGTTTTAATTGGAGAAAACATAATCTAGTTAAAATCCTCAATTGCTAGTCTTAATTCAATCATACAGTTTAACATGACACACTATTTACAATCAATAAGCATCACAACCAATTCGTCAAATACCAGCTATGCACAAAAAATGAATTTATTCTCATTTAAATAGTAATTAGTAAAAACTAACACATTGCAATGATAGAAATTGACTAAATGTATTACAAACTTTAGAAAATAGTCAAGGTTGCTATCGTAAGGTCCATGAATCAATAGAAAATTTATCAGTTTCGTAACAAAAAACACCTCCATGCTAAAGAAAAAGTAGCTATCAATGCACATCGCAAAAAAAAAAAAAAAAGGTTTTGCAAAATTGAAAAGCCTATTTAGTATTATAAGATGGAAATTAGACTTATTTAGTTTTTTGAGATTGTAATTTGACACAATACATTTAGTCACTTTCAAGTTCTTGAAGGTTTTTGTATTCGGTTATAATGTGTGTCATTGTATATGTATGTCTTCAACTAATGTAAAATATCATTTTACTTATTTAATAGGTCTTTCTTGTATTCAGTTTGCCCATCCTTTATTTTCCCTTCACTGTTTGAAGCTTAATCAACTTTTCATCATTTTTGCATTGGGTCCCATCACAACGTTAATATCAAGTATAAGTTTTATATAGTTCAATGCTCAGATTTCTATAAATTTCATTTTTTTCTCCCACGATGTAATGTCTATTCTTAGACTTCATGCACCTCATATTTTTTAAATATTTTTGCAGAAAAATGTTAAGAGCATATATGGTGAAATATTCCCAAGTAAGAATGCCAATCATACTTTGTTCTAACAGAAATTATTTTGATAAGCATGGTATTTACATTGTTCTTGGGATTTATTTCAGATGAGATGCCACTTCGCGATGAGGCAGCTCGTTATGGCATCAGGTCTCACTTCGGGATCAAATTGGAACCTGATCAATATCTAGACAAGTTTTTTTATGTGTAGCATATTTCTGCTCAAATATTGCATTTTAGGAGTGTATAATTTACCAATCTTATTTCCTGAAATCTTTGTGTAGGTTTCATGTGGTGTTTGGAAAGATTATCTATGGATTGGAAACATTGGATAAGATTACAGAGGTGATCTGGATGAGAATATAGCTGGTATGTAGGTAAAAGTATATATTCTATATTTAAATATGGTGAAGATGCAAATTTACGTTAGAAATTTTTGCTCAAGACCAATATGGCTTCGGAAACTTTTTTACACAGTTAAAAAACTAACTTTGACCGTTAACATTTTTAACGATAAAAGGCAACATCATTCCATTTTAATACTTCCGGGATAAAATTATCCTTGCATCTTAACCCATTTAAATGAGTGTGGATTTTGAATATATTGTATTAAATCTATAAACATTTTATACCTACTTAATTTATTTCAATTAATTCTCTATTAACAAGTTAGGCAAATTATTTTAAAAGAATGATAAATATGAGAGATATAATAAAAAATTTATATTAGGGATCAAAATACACACCTAAAATAGGTTCTACATTTAGGATTAGAGTATCAAACATGTAACCCTTCTAACCTTCAAATGATAAATAATAACCTTCAAATGATAAATAATAAAATAAATATGACAATTGTTGTTTCATAAGTTCTTCTAGAAACACCTTAACACTATCAAATAGAATATATAAAATCATTAGCTTCAACCAAAACAAGTGAAATAATAACATTCAAAATCAGGTATATCACTGAGATCTCTATCATCTTTAGGGCACAATAAACATCAATGACTAGACTTGGATAATACATCAGAAAAATAGTTCAATAAGCTATCCATTGTTCTATACATCGCCTGAAAAATTAACAAAATAAAAAGATATTAAATATGTATCTATATTCACAAATATTTATATATATGATCAATTAATTTAAAAAAATTATAATTCATGCCAAAAGTTGAGACCCCCATCGTTACTTAGATTTCTAATCAAGCGAAGAAGTTATGAAATAGTATCACCATACGTATCTATACCCCCATCAACATTACTCTATATTTCCTCGTTGCCTCCCCTTATACCACAATTTCTATCATCCTCAAGAACTGCTTGAATTTTACTAGTCAAAGAGATTTTACACCAACGATAGCCTTGTATGAAGTCACCAGCTAATTCCAAAACTTGCGTTTGTCTTATAAAATCCCAAAATAATAGATGGGATATTACTTAGCATATGGATGCTCTAAAAATTATTAAAAAAAGTATTATCTTTTATTCCATAGAAGTTCATATATAGATGAATTTATTTATTAAATCTAAAATTAAATATTAAATCATACAAAAAAGAAATTTGTGTACCTTTATTCCCTCTTTACCATAGACTTTATTAGATCTATGAACTTATGACAGTTAGATAGCTCATAAATAAGAGGTAGGTCATCATATCATTGTTCTTATTATCCAAACGAGACTAATATTCTTCCTCACCAAAAGTATGTTTTTCAGTGATGCAATATACGATTACGCAACAAATATTAAATACGTCAATTCTTTTAGCTTATGATATATTTTTATCTCTATTCAGGTGTAGGATAATAGTAATCTCTTATGTTATCAAATAAAGCTATTAATTGTATTTATAAAGAAGCATTTCTTTCTTCAAATCGTCTTAACCTTGCAAATTCACAAAATTTTTCAATATATTTTCTATTATTACTATCTTCATGAGATTCTACCACCATGATATTCCATAGTATAATATTTCCATGAATTATTCTTATTTTATGAATATCAAATAATACTTGAATCAAGTCCCTATATACCAAAATAGAAAAAATATAAAAATCAAGAATAAAAGATTTAATAAAAAATACCTAAAATTTTTAAATAATTAAAAAATATGTAAATTATTAACTTGAACAATAAAGCTATAGGAAAACTACCATGCAAAACCAGATCTTTATGCTCTATACAAAATTTTTTAGAGTATACTAGTATGATTCAATGCTAAATGTTCATATCCTTCATGTTTTACTTTAATATAAAAATAGATTACATTAGGAATATTTGACATTATTAGACGTTCACCTTCTTTTGGACTAAACTCTTTCTCCTCAACACTTTTAATACGCTTCTTTGTTACTCAGTCTTCCATAATAGACATTATCAAATCCTATAATTTGTTTTTCGTAAATAAGTAAGCTAATACCGTTAATTCTTTCTCAAATGTCATGATCCTCTCTACTTGAGGTTGACATCTTTAATTATAATATGAAGAAAACTTTTGATTAATTCAATCCCTTGACTTTTAATTTTCTCAAAGACAACATAAATTCCTACTTCAAACTTTTCCTCAAAATATCTATCATGCAAAACATCGACAAAACCCAGTACCTCAAAGTATCTTTAGAAAATATGTATTAGATCCAAGAAAATCAAAGAAATTAGCATATTATAATATAAAAGGGATGTAACAAAAAGGACACCCAAAACATAATCAAATGCCAAATACCCATACATTGTAATTAGTAGCAATATAAAAAATATAGGCTCTATAGCCATTAACCCAATTCAGATTTTAGCCCCTAGAAATGTTAACGGGTTAATTTTATTAGAAGCCATAACAAATTCAGTCAGCTTTTAAAACTTCTGACAAAATTCATATATAGAAACATATATATGCCAAAAAAAAACAATTAGAAAGAAGAATGCATATATGCAAGAGAAAGAATTAGAAATAAGTTTTAAAAGTTGACTATATTTATTGGAACTTCTAATAAAAATAACTCATTAACATTTATAAGAGTTAAAATCTAAATTTGGCTAATGGCTATAGACCCCATATTTTTATATTGCCACTAATTACAATATGTGAGTATTAGGCCTTTGACTATGTTTTGGACTTCTTTTTTGTTGCATCTCTTTTATACTATAGATAAATGCTATTTTTTTTTTTGTTTTCTAAAGATACTTTGAGGCGTTTGATTTTGTCGATACTTTTGCATAATTGATATGTTGAGAAAAGTTTAATTTAGAAATTTATTTTGTCTTTGAAAAAATTAAAAGTCAAGAGAATAAATTAATCTATAGTTTTTTTAAAGATTATTACTGAAGATATCAATCTCAAGTGGACATGACATTTGGGAAAAAATTGATGGTATTAATTTACTTTTTTACGAATAACAAATTGTAAGACTTGATAATATCCACCATGGAAGACTGCATAATAAAGAAATTTGTATTAAAAGTATTAAGAAGTGAGAGCTTAGTCTAAAAGAGGTTGAATATTTAGTCCTTGCTAATACCATTATACTTTGGAAACTTTTTTTATAGAGCATAAAGATCTGATTTTGCCTAATGCTTCCTTACAGCTTTATTGTTCAAGTTAATAATGTTTATGAATTTTTTAATTATTTAAAAAATTTAGATATTTTTTATTAAATTATTCTTGATTCTTTTTTTTTTTTCTTGTTTTAGTATCTAGAGACATAGTTCAAGGATTATTTGATATTCCTAAAATAAGAATAATTTATGGAAACATTACACCATGGAATATCATTGTAATAGAATCCCATAAAGATAGTAATGACAGAAAATATATCGTAAAACTTTTTGATCTTACAAGGTTAAGACGACTTAGAAAAGAAATACATATCTTCATCAAAAGAGACATATTAGTAAATATCTCAATAGCATTTTTCTTATTTTTTTAACATCTATTTAGTTTATATCGACAATCTAAACTTGTTTATGAACACAATCAACAACTTTATTTGAGGATATAAGAGATTACTATTGACTTGCAATTGAATAAAAAGATAAAAAAAATATGCCACAAGATTAAAAAATTAACATATTTAATCTTATTTGTGTAATCGTATAGTGTATCATCGGAAAACATGTTTTTGGTGACAAAAAAATCAGTCTTGTTTTGGATAATATTAAGAATAATGATGATGATGTCATATCTCTTGTAGATGAGCTACTTAATCGTATTGAGCTCATTGATATAATAAAATATTATTTTTTATTCAATAGAAGTTCATATATTAATGACAAATTTATTTATTAAATATACAAATAGAACATTTAATCATAAAAAAACAAATTTGTTTACATTTCTTCCCTCTTTACTTCTTCACTTGATTAGAAATATAAATAATCACAGTGGGAGATGAGGAGTCTCAACTTTTGGTAAGAATTATAAATTCTCTAAATTAATTAATAATATATATATAAATACTTTGTGAATATACATATATATCTAATATATTTTTATTGTATTAATTTTTCAAGCGATGCATCAAACAAATAACTTGCTAAACTATTTTTTGATATACTATCAAAGGCTAGTGATTGATGTTTATTACGCCCTAAATGATGATAGAGATATCGGTGATATGTCAAATTTTGAATGTTACTATTCCACTCGCTTTGGTGGAAGCTAATGATCTTATATATTCCATTTGACAATGATAAGGTATTTTTAGAAGAATTTATGACAACAATTATTGTTATTCTTACTTGATTATTTATTATTTGAAGGTTAGAAAATTAATTGTTTTTTTGGAAGAAAGCTTATACATGTCTAGTCCTTAGTTTAACTCTTTATATCAAGAAATATTGGTTTCACACTTAATAAAGAAGTCTTTGTCATCATCTTGTCTTCTTGTCGTTGCTTTTTTGGCTATAAAGAAGTCAAAGAAAGACAGAAACAAGAATATTTTGGATAAATACAATAATTTTGATCTCCAAGAATTCATGGGTTCATGGTGGTGACTTAACATTACATCTTAATGACAATTTCAAGAATGTAGCAGTGTAATATCTAGAGGTACCTGATTTGTTCAAGCTTATTATAAATTCATTTTAGAAATTAGAGACATGTTCATCTTCAAATTGTAAATAAAATGTTTGCTACTTGTCCAGTGAGTATCTCATGTAAGTCTAATATTGATTAGTTCATCGTGTTGCTAGGTTCATCTTCAAATTATTAATTGGAACAGTTTCATTCGTAAAATGTTGAAATACTTGGTTACATTACATATTTTATATTACAGTCTTAAACATAAGACCTAATTTAGGGGTATATTTTAGTCCATAATACATGAGATATATACTATTATTTATTCTGAAATTATATTTAGATATTCTAGATATTATATATAGTTTCTTGTTTTAAATATTCTGGTTATTTACGTAATATTTATGCTCCTTGTTTTTTAGTGATATAAAACTAAAACACTCTACTTTTTTTATTTTATAGATAATATTCCATAATTTTCCAAATACCATGATAGTAGAGGTTTTATAGAAAACAAGAATAAGTCACGATCTTTGAGGAAGAGTGAGTATTGGAGGTGCTATTGAAGTATTGATGGCTTCTTTTTTTCTGTTGCAAAAATTTTTAGAGAAGGGTTTGACTCACCTAAGATCTAAGAGCAGGGCGAAATCTCCCTTCTTCCTAGACGATACCAATATCGGGCAGGAAGAGCCGTCCATTACCCTCATGCGTAAACCTAGGCACCTAGGAGCTAGAATGCCTCCCCTAGTACCGCGACTGGAACCACAATAAAGTGCTACTCCTTAGGGATCGAATATGCTCCAAATGATCGCATATCTCACCTCTTCACTAGCTGAACTCACGAACGATAGGTGTATTGATGGCTTTGATTGTTGTGGGGATTGGTGTCATTGCATTGGGTTTATAACAATGTTCAATACCAGGCAATGAATAGACAATGATTCAAGTGTCCAAACAATGTTCAAAAAAGTATGTTCAGACAGTGATTCAAGTATCAATGAGTAAGATTGAAATTGACTTAGGGATAGACTAGCCATATTAAAATAATATAAGTTAATTGAAAATATACATATTTATTATGAAAAAAAAATATTTAAATAAAAAACTACATAAGAACTAATAAAATATAATATTAATGTATTCCGATTCTTAATATAAAATCTAATTGAAGAATTGATTATTATCCTAAATATAAGATATGGGCATTAATGTCTTAGTCAAGTACATGTAGATTAATTTCATATTGTAAAAAAATTTATTATTTATGAGACTTTCCAAAAGAAATACTCATTTCTTTTTAAGAATTTCATTTTTCTTCCCCATAATCTTAACTCTTTTTTCCCATTTATTTATAAATCTATTATCCCGTGATCAATCCTATTATCCTGACTTCTCATCACCTTAGAAGATTTTTTGAGAAATAATAGTTTTAATTTTTTTCAGAAAAAAACAACTTCATGCTCCAAACTTCTATGCAACAATTGGAATGGTCAGGTTTTAATGATTATTGGGTTTAATAATTTACTACTAACTGATATATTGGTTTATATATATAAAAATAATACTCCTTCATAGAACTAGCAGACTTTTGTTTAGATAGATTAAAAAAGTTAAAATAAATCAATTATGACTAATTATAATCTGTTAAGCTAAATTCATATGATATACTCCTCAATCTACCCAAATTAATCAATTAGCTTTTATATTTATTATAATTAATCGATTTATTTCAATGGAGGTAGTAGAACATAATGGCATGCAGGCAATTTGCCTTCCAAACATGACAAGTATGCAATTTTCCCTTTTTAAACTCTTTGGGGCAGTAACGTCTTGGTAAAGCACATGTAGATTAATTTGATATTTTGGATTTAATTTCTTTTTAAGAATACATCTTATTTTTCTTCTTTATAAACTTGACTCTCTTTTTTCCTATTTATTTATAAATCTTTTATCTCATGACTCAAACTGATAGTAAGTGTCTCTAGAACATTTGGTCATGACTTGGGATTAAAGAGACACTATCCCTCAGCACCTTGATATGTCGTCGCTGAAAGGAATTGAAAGACACGCAGCGGAAATTATCTTAAAAATTTTTCATTCCTTGCCAGGATCTACCATATGTGTTTAAGTCAAGTGGGAAGAAGCATTACCCTCAGTGTGTCTCAGCGACTTCCACAGCTTTCGGTCACGACGTTCACAGCTTCTCTCTGCGCCTCGTGCTCCCTCTCTGATCACAAGAAGTCAACGACTCAGGTCGGCTTCCTCTACTGGTATCCACACGAACAACTTTTCAACCACGAACGACGTGCTAGCGTCTCTTGTCCCTCCAGGGCTTTCTCAAGAGTTCGTCCTCTCCGTCTCTATTTCAGCAGTTTCTTATCTGCAAACCTTTTGCAGAGTCCCCTTCGGCCTTTCTGTGTTCTATGTGTGTGTCTCTTCAAAAATGTAGCTCCTAATATTAGATATATAGGATGCTCTGCGTTTTCCCTAACCGAAAAGGATTTTAGGAGTTAATCTTATATTAATTCTGAAAATAATACAATATCATATATTGTATAATTTTATAAGAAACTAATTAAATAAATAATATTAAATCCGTCCCACAGATTTAATTACCTATTTATTTAACTTTAAATAAAGATGAGACTGAACTATATTTGATTTATTCTCATAAAACAAATTTGAGATATCCTATCAATTTGAATTTCAAATTCAAACATGATAGGGATTTAATTTATCCTTAAAATTAAATCTTATAAATATCTCTTATATGAGATATCCTATCAATTTGAATTTCGAATTCAAACGTGATAGAGATTTAATTTATCCTTATAAATTAAATCTTATAAATATCTCTTATATGAGATATCCTATCAATTTGAATTTCGAATTCAAACGTGATAGAGATTTAATTTATCCTTATAAATTAAATCTTATAAATATCTCTTATATGAGATATCCTATCAATTTGAATTTCGAATTCAAACGTGATAGAGATTTAATTTATCCTTATAAATTAAATCTCATATATCTCATATATATATATATAATATATATACGAATTTATATATATACGAATATAAGTATAAATAAATATATATACATTCACCTGGATCATTCATTGAATCTGGACATGTCTTAGATTCAATGAATCTGGACATCATAGCTCGTGTTGGGCTATTTTGTGTGCGACCCTGTAGGCCCATATGAAGTTGGCAGTGGGCCATTTGCTATACTAGCCCACAAGTCGCAAGCGGTCTCTAGCAAGACATAACGACTACCCAAATCATATGAGGATCGATAAACGATGTAACCTTTTATACAACCATATCATGTCCCTTCTGTCACACGATATTTTGGTCATGGATGAGGCATGGATAATGTCATCCTCCTATTCCCGACCATTACTTTCTCGATCCCTGAGTAGTCTGACTATAGAAATGGAACTACCTTTCCATTACAGTATGGCCATACATTTCTCAGACTCACTCATCGAGGAGCCCAGTAATATCTCTCCACGAATGTGAGGGACAAATTCCATCTTGACCATTCACATTCCTCCGCATGAAAAACCACTAAGCCCGAACATAGTCTTTATGATCACTCGGTCAAAAGTGACTTTTGACTAGGTCAAAGCTGAGCGTTTTGTCATGTAGGAATCCATGATGATCTCAGGTCAAAGGGCATGTTGACATGGTTTGTATATGAGAGAAGCTTATGACGTTACCCATGCAGTTCTCTCATAGCGGGTCGGTCTAACACCCTGTACTCTTACATGTGCTTATGACTTTGATTTATATCTCTATACATCTTCAAAGTCATACTGGTCTTATTTCATCTGTGCTCCCACATAGATGATCGACCAGGGACATTTAGGATAATATCATGAATTATCCAAGGATGGTCATCATAGTAAACATGCAAATAATATGATAACTCAATTAATAAATTCATAAATCAATAATGTTCATAAGACAATGATTGGCCCCTAGGGCACGATTTCCAACAGTCGCGACTTCATCATCTTCATGTCACGATAAGATGTCTCGAGAGTTTCTGGTCGCGACCAAACAATCATCTTGTCACGACTCCATTGCATATAGAGTCTTTCCCTCAACAAATTCATATCTAATCGTCACATTAATGTCTTAACATCGCGACTTGTGGTCATATAAGCTTGACCCTTCTTTGTTTGTTCCACTTCCAGCTTCCCCAATGTCTTGTTTTCCAATAAAATTACTTACAACTTCCTTTCTAGAAACATTATCACTAGAGAATGATAATATGTATCAAAGTTAGATGGGAATGAGAAATCTTTGGAAACTGACAGCATGCTATTCACATCAAAACAATTAAAACAAGATGCATTGCCTTCACAAGAGCAAGAAAAAGAATAAATAGAGGAAAGAGATTCAAAATAGCTATATAAGCACTCAAAGATGAATTTGAATATGTCATATCCCAATTTTTAGGCCTTGAAGCCCATTATATAGCCTAAAAAAGGGATGCTACTAGGCCCTATTGAGCAGAGATATCAGTAAATAGAGAAAATTATGCTGATAAGTTTGATACAACACAGAGTCTTGATATGGGGTCCCGAAAGATTTATATTAATTTTCAAAGAGAAGAAAAATTAATACAGTATTCTCTGGACCTCAGAATCAGATAAAATGTGGCAATAAAATCCTATAATTAATATAAGAATTTCTAAAACTGACAGAACCCAAAAAGGAGTTCTGTAGAATTTATTACAGAATTTATAGTGGATTAAAATACCCGATAAATAGGTTTCGGGAGAATTTCTCAGGAATTGAGCACATAAAGATAGTGGATCATACAGAGGGTCCAGAATGGAACCTTATAGGCCCAATGATATTTTCAGATAAGTATGTGGGCCAGGGCTAATAAAGACAGAGAAAAATGAAGAATTACAAAAATGCCACTGAAGGTATGCCACTGTGTTGTGTCCTTGAGTCAGAGTCAGACGAAGGGCGTTATGATTGTTTGACTAAGGTGAGACAGTTAAGAAAGGGTATCTGGATAGTTAACCAGGGTCAAGAGATACTCTGGTAAGGTATGGAAAGATAATAGTGCTCCTATAAGTACTAAAGAGGAACTAAGGGCATTTTGGTAATTTACTAAGGATGTTTCTTGGAAACTGAGCCACCGAGTGCTTGGGCTTGGTTAGAAATCCAAGATGACAATCCAAGGCCCAAAAACGTAGCCCAAGAGTAATGTGGGCCCAAGAGGTATTAAAATATTATTTTAGTACTTTTTCAATAAAGTAAAGTGACCCGGTCAAAGATAGAACTGGGTAAAGTGATCTGGAATCATGAGATGGCATAAATGGGGCTCACAAGGTGCCACATGGCATGATTATAGTAAAAGAATAAAATCAAAGGACACATGGCACGATTACAAGAAAAAGAGAAAAAGCAAGAGGACACGTGGCACAATCTCGGCCGTCCATTCAGGGAAAAGACTCTGGAATTCTCTGGAGAGGCTGAGTCAGCTGGTGAGGTGTCCCAAGGGCCCCACCATTGTGCCACATACCCCTTGAGGTGTCCCTTGAGGTGTCCTGGATGATGTCATTAGTGGTGAGTCATCAAGGAGGCTGATGTCATCGTGATGATGTAGGCAAAGCTTCTTGAGGAAGCAAGCAATCTAAGCCATTCATCGTGAACCAATCTAGACTATTCATTCCACCTCATCTCACCTATAAATAGGCCACTCCCCTCCCATTTCAAGGCACACCACGTCCTAGCAAGGCAAAGGAAGAGAAAGAAGAGAGAAAGAGAGAAAGGAAGGAAGGAAGAGAAAGAAGGAAGTAGTTCTGGTGGGGCCAGGAGCAGTCTAAGGAGCCATGGGACTGGGCAAAGTTTAGGAATGAGGTAAGTAAGTTATCTAGTCCCTTCTCTAATAAAGTAGAGGATTTCTCTTAGGAGTTAGAATAGAGAAATATCTCTATTAATAAAAGTAGCTAAAGGTAGAGAGAAAGACAGGGGAATGTCAGATTAAGGATATTACCCCTAGTTAAGCATAAGATTAAGTAGAGCTATACTGGATAATAATAAAGATATTATTATTCTATGTATAGGCTCTAACATATGAAAATAAGGGACCTTAGAGACAAGGCTAAAAGCTAAAAGAAAAGGCTACATGCCAGGTAGTAAACTTATCCTAAACTTGTATGCATTGAATGTTATACTTGATGTGCTATGGCTTTGTTGAATTGTGTTGAATATTTGCTTATGTATGAAGCTCTATTCCTATGATTACTTTGGCCAATTGTATTTCATATGTAACATGGAAGCATGCATATTACACAATGTTAACACTTTCACAAGCAAGCACAAGTATTCACCTTAATGCATGCATTGTTTAGTACCGTTTGCTACTGAGATTTCCCCAGAAATCTCACCCCTTCCATATCAATCCAATTACAGCAGGTCTTCTCAAGATGGAGGAGATAAAGATGCATGAAGATATGTTAATTACTTAGCATGATTGATATGTGATTCATGTATGTATAATTGCTGGAAATTGCCATTGTGAACAGTAACTCGTGGGGAGGCAATGACATTTGAGATATAATTATAAATAGTAAATGATTGAATAAATGTATGATATTTTTTCCAGTAAATATTATACATGCCAAGCTTCGATTTGATATATAGAACGTCTCATTTAGATGTCTACACATAAAGATACGATTTATCAAAGTTGGAACTAGAATGTTAGAATCAGGGATAGGACGCTGGAGGAATAGTAAACTTCAGACATTGACCAATGTTGACCTGGTCAAGGCATGGTCAATGAGTCATTTTTCCTTGAAAGAGCATTATGTTAGCTTTGTGCAGCAATTTTAAACACTCCATTTCTATTTGTATAGAATTAGTTATGATTTTTCGAAGTTAGGTCACTCCTTTGGAATTCGCACAATAAATAGTACTCGCTAAGAGTAAAATTCCAGATTGAATAATTTGACTTCAACAGCCTTGGCAGTGGTTCCAGATGCTACTGTTTGGTCCCTAAGACGTAAGAAAATGAGGATGTTATAGAATTCCTATGCTACTGAAATGCTTCATGGAACTTCTGGGAATTATACAACATATGATCATACTCATCATGCAAACTCAATTCATACTCATCCCTATTTTTTTTAACATTGTAATCAATGGCATTTAACCTAACAAAAGTAGAATTATTAAAAGGATGTTTCATTGCTTCGTTCATATTAGAAGTCACTACATGTCCTCCAACTTCCATTATAATGGAACTATGCTTCATACTAATGATTGTCTTAGAGTTTGAATTAAAGGTCTGCCTAGGATCAAAGTGCTCTCTTTCACTAGTTCACTGGGCATGTCTAGAATATAAAAATTAGCTGGGAACACTAAATCCTTCAGATGCACTAGAATATCCTCAAGAATTTCCTTAGGATACCTAATTGATCAATTAGCTAATTAGAGTACTACACTTATGTCTCTAAGATTGTTAATAGCTAAGGCTAAGTATACCGACCATGGCATTACATTAATGGCAGCCCCTAGAACTAATAACGTTCCCTTAATATGAACCTTGCCTATAGGGGATGTGATTGTGTAAGATGTTGGGTCTTGAAACTTAACCGGTAATTTAACCTTAAAAAGTGATGACATATTATCACTTACTTGAATTCTCTCAAGAGGCCTAAACTTTTTCTTACCAGCACACAGCTCTTATAAAAATTTAGCATATTTAGGATTTCTCTTGAGTAATTTAACCATAGGGATGTTTATTTCTAACTTATTGAAGAGATTGAAAGCATCTTTTATAAATTCAGAATCAATCTTTTTCTTTCCAGCAAAATAAGCTTTAGGAAAAAGGAGATCCTTTATACTTACCTTGTTACCTGTATACGTAGAGGCTCCTTGCTTGCTCGACTCTGCCTTCTCCTTAGTTTGCTTTCCCTTGTATGTTGGACTTAGCATTATCATTTCCTCTTCTTGATTCTCTTGTATTTCCTCTTGTGAGTGAGTTCTCCTCTTGGGTTGCCTTCTTGATCATAAGCTATTGTTCTTTAATACTCTCTGATTTCCCAATCTTCATTTGTGACAGTTCTAAATTTTCAACTTCAGAATCTTCCATATGCTCCCTTGTTGTTTCATCTTCCTTAAATAAGACATCTCTCCCACTTCTGAGTGATATGGCATTTAGACCCTTTAGATTAATGACATTATTTCAAGGTATGTTTCTACTGCTTTTTGTTTGTCATATCCCCAATTTCCTTATCTAATGTATATGTATATTTTATGTATAATGGACATGAGATTCTTGAAATAAACTGTATCAGATTAAGAAAGGAAAGAGAGGGACTGGTAACTAAGGATAGTTCAGGGACCTAAATAAAAATTAGAAAAGGTTGAAGGCCAAAAATAAAAGAAGAAATAAAAGTTGGGCCAAAAGGTGTAATTATCAAAAGTTTAGGGACCTAAATGTAATTAACCAAAGGCTCAGGGAGAAAAATGTATTTGAGAAAGTTGAACCAAAAAAGGCCAAAAATTGCCCAGAAGCAGTTTAGTCCCAAATTTTACTAGTAGATAGACAAAATTATTCTGATCAGTTTAACGCGACACAGAATTTCGATTTGAGGTCCCGATTAATTGATATGAATTTCTGAAGTTAGGAAGAATTATTACAGTATTTTTCAGATCTTAGAATCATATGAAACTTTATAGTAAATTCCTATATTTAATATAATAATTTATAAAATTGACATAGTTAAAAAAGGAATCCTGTAGAGTTCTTACGGGATTTTACAGTGTAATAAAATACTCGATAAATACTGTCGGGAGAGGTTCATTGGGATTTGTGCCATAAAGGTAACGGATCAATATGAAGGTCCAAATGGTATCCCAAGAGGCCCAGTGAGGTGGTTGGACAGTTAAGTGGGCCATAGTCTAGAGCAACCCTGGGAAAAGTGTGAAATTACAAAAATGCCCCTGTGTAGCTAGATTGTACCAGAGATGGGTGGAGGGTCATTCTAGATAGGCTAAAAACATACAAGCAAGTATAATTATGATTAGTTAGAGCCAGTATATACTCTAATGCAGTATAAAGAGGTGTGAAATGATAATTATGCCCTTAGTGTTAATATAGTGCAAGAAAGTGCAATAAGGGTATTTGGTCATTTTTCAAGGGATTATTGGCAGATAAATACTTATTCTAATAATGTCAATGGTAGGAAAAGCCTAAACACTGGTTTTTATGACAGAATACATGTTATGGAATATTATAAAAAATTGGAACATAAAACAGTCTGGTTTTTGTGAAACTGCTTAGATCGGTACCGGACTTGACTAGATTTTTTCCTATCAGTATATCTAGCTTTTTTCAGCCAAACAAAGCCCTAAATGAGGTCATGAATGGCATCATTACAAGTCTTCTAGGGCAAGCTTGATTAAATGTGAAATATGGACCATTATATCAAATAGTAACCAAACTAATATTGGCCTTTCATTTCCACCAAAATTTGCTTATAAATACCCCCTCAAATCAGACTTGATTCATCCTCCATGAGAACCTTATGGAACCTCTACAAATTTTTCTTTGGAGCAAGAAAGAAGCACACAACTTGGAGTACAAGTAAGGTAACTAGCTCCTTTGTTCTTGGACTTTAATCTAGCAAGTTAGCTCTTGGTATTAAGGGGTTTTTGTGACATATTTCCTTTGATGGTGCTGCTGGAAGTTCTGTCCATATGTGATAAGAATATGAGTTTTATCTTATGGATAGTTTAGACAAGCTTAAAAAAGCTAGAATCAAGTGGTATAGGCTTGGAAATTCAAGTATGCATGTAGTTAGGGTTTTGTGTTCTTGGCTGCTACTATACAAAACACTATTCATATGTTGGTATTTCATGATTTTGGTGGTTCCAATGATTTTATAATGGAAAATTATGTGGGGATAAAGTAGGGAAACAAGTATTGGAATCAAAATGTGAATTTTTAGAAAAATGTAGTGGCACTTCGGTTCTGTACAACAGTGAAGGGAGTGTTTTGATTTTGGAAATTCTGGTTTCATATTTGGATTCTAAATGAAAAATTATGTGGAAATAAACCATGAGAATTTATTTTAGAAAGATGGAAGTATGGAACATAAAATGGAAAAAGAATGGAAGTTAGTGAAAACCTAGTTTTGGAATTATTTTCAAGTTGAGTTGTAACTTGATGTTACTTTGTAATGGCTAGGTTTTAACATTTGTGAGGGAAGGAAACCATCTCAAGAAGACTTTGTCAAGGATAACTTAAGAGGTAGCAAGAATACCTAACTATAGTTTCATGTTTGCTTCATTGTATACTTGCTTGTTAGTTATGATGTTTGGTTGAGCTTGAGATTATGCCATCATGTTGATGTTGAAGTATGAATGATTGTAACACCTTGCAACTAATGTCATGACAATATACATGTTAGAGTTTGCTTATGTATTATTGTGAAGTAGCTCCCATCTCATGATAACATGTTAAGCATCTAATTAATCATGCATGATATTATAGTTTGTATGACTTTCTATTGAGATTTCCATGAAATCTCATTCTTTCCATATGCATAACCATGTTATAGGTTCTAGAACATCTCAAGGAAAAAGGGTAAATATAGATGGTTGAACTTGTGTAATAAGTTATTTTGATCACTTGACACAATGATGATGACTTGATGGGATGCATAGTGTACGATCATGTGGTTGTATTATGAGGCCGTAGCTTTATGATGATGTTTACGATGCCTTAACCCACAATTTTGGACTTTAAATTTGGTATGCTAATAGATAATATAAAGATATTTAAATGGATACTAATAACTCCTCAATTGGTTTAGTATTCAATTTAATATGATTTTTCTAAGTTGGAGATAAAATCTGGAATTGAGATAAAGTGAGCAACTAAAGGTAGTGACATTTCAACATTAATTTAATATAGTAAAGGAATGATTTTTTCTATGAAATTTTATGGGATTAAAGATCACATCTAGAACTTTAAATCCATAGGTAACATGTTTCATTTGGACAAGTAACCAAAGAGAAATGAATTTTTGAAATTAAGGCAAAGAAACTAGAACTTCCAGATTTACCAAATGAACAGTGTTTTTCAACGAATAAACTAATTTCATTGGGACAATGAAACCTCAGTTTTACATTTTTCTGTCAAATTTAAATGAAATTTATTTCATTAGAAATTGGAACCATCCTATTTCATGTTTTCTATATTTAATTATGAATTTGTAAACTTAGGTATATGTTCTGGATTACCAAATGAATAATAACCATGAACAGTGTCTGAGAAGAAATCTTTTGGAAATGCTTGTTTCTAAAGCAAAAGGTTATGTAATTGGTTCAAATGACTTCCAATTGAGTATAATTGAGATTAAAAATAAGGATATAATAGTTTGGATATCACTAACTATATTGGCAACTTGAGTTAAATGACTTGTAATATTTGCATTCTTGGAATTTAACTCCTTCAGTTTCTTGTGCACATCAGCATTATCCTTCTGCATACTTAGAAGGATTGAAGCTATAGAGGTGAATTGACTGTTATTCTCTTTGAGATTGTGGTCTATATTGGTCATTCTACTATCAATATTTGTCATTTGTGCAGCCATACTTTTTAACAACTGAGAAGTCTCTCTGGTCTTGATTCCACTAAAGCATTAGGGCGAGTTGGAACCATAGACCTTGCATTATTTTGGTAATTTCTTGAGGAAGCACCACCTCTTTGGAATTGGTTTGGCCTATTTTCCCTACTCCCCTATCGAAAATTTAGGTGGTATCTCCAACGAGGGTTTTATGTGTTAGAGTATAGGTCTCTCTTCTGGTATTAATTTTCTCTCCCTTGATACATTTATGCTACCTCTTAATACTGTCTGTCACATGTAATTGCAACATGCATCATTGAACCACATGACTCACATCTTATAATTAGTGCTTGTAAGGTTCCCACTGCATGAACTTGCTTTGTGGAATGCGACTCTCTTTCAATTAAATTCATCCTCTTTTCCATTCAGTTTCCTAAAGCTACTATTTTTGCTAAGATCTCATTTGAATTACCCGAATATGATGAGGGCATTCTCCTTAGATCCTCAGTCTGATAGTCTTCATTAGCCATTATTTGGAATAAATCTCAACTTGCTTGTGGAGCCTTATCTCTCAAAGATCTATTTGCTACTACATTCAAGGATACCTGATTGTGAGGGAGTAGACCATCAAAGAAAATGTCTACTAGATCAGCCTTTATCATGTTGTGGTGTGGTCATTGAGCCAACAAATTGATAAATCTTGTCCAATATTCATGTAATAAATCTCCATCCTTTTGCAAAATGTTTGTAATTTCCTCATTCATTTGAGTTTCGTAGAAGCTAGGAAGAACTGTTCTAAATATGTTGACTTCAACTGATCCTATGTAATAGTGGAGAAATGAGTTGGTAGATTGTATAACCACTCCTTAGCCTTCCCTTCCAGGGTGAAATGGAAACACATCCTTAAGACATCATCTAATGCAGTCATTGGAGGCTTCACCGAGGAGCAGATCATATGCATGGTTTGTAAGTGCCAATGTGGACATTCTCTTGCAAAACCATGAAATTTAGGTAAGGCTGTAATTAAAGCTCCTTTAATTTCAAAATTGGCCTCTTTAATGTAAAAACCATATGGTTCATAATTCACATGCGAATGCTTTATTTCCCTCACAGTTCTATTATCTTCTACATTCATTGGTATTTCATTTTCTCCTTGTCTATTATGCCCATTAGGATTAATCTCGTCAATGTTAGAAATTTCTAATGGAATCTCAAAATTGGGTTCAATTTCAGATCCCAGAGCACTAGAGAATGAACTAGATTCTATTGATCTTGCCTCTTGTCTAAATTCTCTCCTTAGTTTTCTAAGTTGTCTCTCAATTTCAGGTTTAAAAGGCACTAACGGTTTAGTTCTCGTATGCATGTAACACAAGAACAATAAAGAATAACTAGGCAAGAGAGTAGAGGTTCTTACAAACATAAAATTTGATTAATCAGACATAAAAGTTTCACAGTAGAAAAATTCAACTGGTCACGACATAATGGTGTTCAGGTCATGACCCAATTGCATAGAGAGTAGAGGTTCTAAAACATGGATTTCAAGTCACGACTAAAATGTGGGTTGGTCAGAAATGGGTTTCACAGAGAGTAGATTCGTAGAAACTTGAAAGAAAAGAAAAATGCAGAATATTGTGCAATGAAAACAACAAAAACTAAAATTCAAACAAAAAATGACTCAGGTAAATAATGAAATTGAAAACCAATTGCTAATTAACCAATTACTTGGTTCCCTGGCATCGACGCGATTGATTTGAGCTCATTGTCATCGTCTAATTCATCAAAATAAAAGTAATTTCACCCTATTAATGTAGTATAAGGCACAACCCTATCATTCTTCTCAAGGAGCCCTTTTTATTGGAACCCTAGTAGTTCGAGGACAA
Organism: Leucaena leucocephala; assembly: GCA_037074615.1. NCBI lineage: Eukaryota > Viridiplantae > Streptophyta > Magnoliopsida > Fabales > Fabaceae > Leucaena > Leucaena leucocephala. Next base: position 8,516,653 of record CM073527.1, read on the forward strand.
AATCATTGAAAACCTTAATCAAAGTAAAATGGGTTTTGGGTTTGATTATTTTTTATGCAATAAAATAAGAGTGCAGTAAAGTAAATATTTTTGTATTTTTTATTAAGAATGAAAATGATTAGATTGTGAAAGAAATATGTTGAGAAAGACTCTTGATGATGGAAACCTATCTATCCTTACTCTTAATATGATATGGAAATTTTAAAATCACTAAGTCTTAAATAAAGCCTTAATCAATCGATTGAGTCCAGAACATTAATATTCCTTAAATTCTTTTGATAAAAGCTAGTTCAAAAACCACTAATGCACTGTTTATAAACCACTTAGTGTGTAATTAAATAAGATAATGAAGATGCCCTCGAATGATCATCAATCGATGGCCATAGATTTCAAGCAATCGAATCAGTTAGCAATGATTATTGATCAAAGCCCTATTATCTAGAAATTAAAACTGAAATATTCATATTAAAACCAACATCCAAATCATCCAAATTCAATTACAAAACCTAATCTCAGAATAATAGATCGATATTCAACCCTTACTCATACAATCAAAATCCTAGATCTAGGAATTCCAAAACCTCTAAAAGAGGTGAGATTAAAACAAAAAACTTCTCAGTGTATTGCAGTCCATGAGCTCAAGATATGTGATAAATCTCCAAGAGACTAAAGATTTAGCCTCTTATGACTCCTGCTGTGCTACAATCACTGCTTAGATATGATGCCATGAAGAAAGTAGAAAAATGGTGATGGAAAGATAAGTGATATAAGTTATGTGGGTAGGTTGTAGAGAGAGTGTTGAGAGAATATTCGAGTCTGCTTCTTCGTCGTATCAGGTAAAAAATAGCCTCCCTACTCCTATTGCTTCCTTCTCCTTTTAAAGCCAGGGTAAACTGATAAAAAATGCGTAGCTTCACTGATTTTCTTGACCAGATCCTATTTTTGGTCATGACCTATGAATGCAGGTAAACTTCCCAGAAGGAGTGAGGTTGCGACCTATGGACACTTTGGTACGACTGAAGTGCATAGAGACTGCTATCCTTGATTTGGTTCTCTTTGTTTTGTTATCTCTGTTTTGGTCACGTTAATCCTTTGTTCTCCTCCAAAATGCCTACAATTCAGCATCAAAGCTCACTATAAAAGTCCAACTAGTTACTAAAGAGCAATATATATATAGTTTGAAGGAGTTAATTTACCATTTTATCCTTAAATTAGCATATTGCCAAGTATAATCATGTATTACCACAAAAGCATAATTATAGACATAAAATGAATGGTAAAGTTATCACAAAACCTATAACATCCTAATTTTCTTACATCTTAAGGACCAAACGGTAGCATTTGGAACTACTTTTAAGGTCATTGAAGTCAAATTACACAATCTGGAATTTTACTCTACCGAGTACTATTCACTATGTAAATTCTAAAGGAGTGACATGACTTCGAAAAAACATAACTAATTCTAGAAAAATCAAAATGAAGTGGTTCAAATTGCTACATGAAGCTAACTTAATGCTATTTTAGGTAAGAATAACTTGTTGACCACACCTTGACCAAGACAACATTGGTTAATGCTCAAAGTTTACTGTTCATCTAGCGTCTTCCCCTGATTCTATCATTTCTGGTCCCAACTTTGAAAAATTATATCTCTATGTGTAGACATCCAAATGAGACTTTATATATATCACATTGAAGCTTGGCATGTCTACTATTTACTGGAAAAATATCATACATTTATTCAATCTTTACTATTTATAATTACTGCTCAAATTTCACTGCCTCACTATGAGTTACTCTTCATAGTGACAATTTTCAGCAATTATACATACATCAATCACATATCAATCATGTTGAATAATAAATGTATCTTCATGCATCTTTATCTCCTCCATATTGAGAAGACCTACTATAGTTGGATTGATATGGAAGGGTTGAGATTTCTAGGGAAATCTCAGTAGCAAATTGTACCAAATAATGCATGCATTAATGTGAATACTTGTGCTTGCTTGTGAAAGAGTTAACATTGCATAATGTGCATGCTTTCATGTAACATATAATAATTGGCTAAAGTAATCATAGGAATAGAGCTTCATACATAAGCACATATGCAACACAATTCAACAAAGCCATAGCACATTCAAGCATAACATTCAATGCGTACAAATTTAGGATAAGTTTACTACCTGATGTGTAGCCTTTCCTCTAGCTCTTAGCCTTTGATCTAATATTTCTTCTTTTCATAGGTCAGAGCCTATACATAGCATAATAATATCCTTATTATTACTCTATCTAGTATAGCTATATTTAACTCATGCTTAAGTTGAGGTAATACCCTTAATCTGACAATCCTCTAACTTTCTTTCTATCCACGGCTAACCTTATCAAGAGAGATATTTCTCTACTATAACTATTAACTTCATAAGAACAATCCTCTAATTTATTAGAGTAGGGACTAGAATAACTTACTTACCTTATTCCTAAGCTTTGCCAAGTCCCTAAGCTCCTTGAACTGCTCCTAGTTCCACCAGAACTCCTCCTTTCTTTCTCTTTCTTCCTTTCTTTCTCTCTTTCTCTTTTCTCTCTTATTTCTCTTATTTTTCCTTTGCTTGGCTATGGGAATGAAGTGAGGGGGAATGGGGTATTTATATTTGAGTGGAGGTGGAATGGATGGTCCAGATTGAATCGTGATGAATGGCTCAGATCGCTTAGCTTCCATAAGAAGCTTTGCCTGCATCATCACGATGACATCATCATCCTAAATGACTCATCAAAATGATATCATCCATGGGACACCTCATATGCTAGGTGGCACAATGGTGGGGCCCTTGGCATACCTCACCAGTTGACTCAGTGTTTCCAGAGAATTCCAGTCTTTTCCTGGAATGAACGGCTGAGATTGTGCCACGTGTCCTTAGTTTTTTCTTCTTTTTCTAGGCTCATGACATGTGGTGCCTTGTGGGTCACATGAGTACACCTTTCATGTCACCTTATGGTTCTAAATAAGTCTAAAGCCTTATCTGATCACTTTTCCCAGTTCTATCTTTGACCGGGTAACTTTATTGAAAAAGTACTAAACTAATATTTTAATGCCACTTAGGCCCACATCCCTCTTGGGCTACATTTTTGGACCCTTGGAATTCTATCTTGGCCTCTAATTAAGCTCAAGTACTTTGGTGGCTCGATTCCTAAGACACATCCCATAGCAAATTACCAAAATACCCCAAGGGACTTTTACTATTTACAATTTGATCCCTGAACTCTCATCATTTGTAGTTTAGTCCTTAAACATCATTTGTATACTTATAGGGCTTCTGCTCAACAGGCCTAATAGCCTACCTTTTTCAGGCTACATACTGGGCTTCTAGGCCTAAAAATTAGGATGTGACATTTCTCCTCCCCTTAAAATAAATTTCGTCCTCAAAATTTCATGGCTAAATATGTATTTATTCCGTAATGAAGAGTTTCTCTGAGGAGAATGTTCCATTCTTTTCATAACATTTTCTTAACTTTTCTAGCTCTTCTTAACTTTTGTTTTTTTTACTATCATCCATGCCAAAATTTTATGGCATTTATAACCTTTTTCATTAAGTCTTAGAGGTTTACCCATCATTGGGCTACTCTTACCTGAGCACCTTTCAGCTAACCGTTCTACTGGGTTAGGGCCAGATTTCTTTTCTTATAGCTCTATGCCCTAGCATATTCTTTCTCATAAATTTGTGTTCTATTTTTACTCTATCTTAGACCCTCCTTTCTAGGTCTCACTAGCCTTTTAATTTCTTTATCCTTATCTAAAGGATCTATCTACTCATACTTTTCTATTCTCAAAACATAAGGGGTTCTCTTCTTATTCCTCAGGCATACGTCTACAAAACTTTTTGAATATTAGCACTCAGACTTGAACTTGGACTCCATCTTCGTAAGGGTAAACTAAGTTCAATCTATATATAATATAGGCTATTTGAGGAAAATCATTATAAATAAGCTTTTTGGATGAGTTAATCAACTCGTGAAGCTTCCTTACCTTAACTTCGTCTTTAGTAATCATCTTTCCAGAGAGATATTATACTATTCTCATTTCTTCATAGCTCATTACTTTCCTTAGGCTAGGTCTAACTGCAACCTCGGGATCTAACTGCGATCAACCGTAAGCCTCTTCAGAATCTAACTATGACTCTGAAGTTGTTAGGATCTAACTGTGACCCTTGAGCAATGCTAAGATCTAACTGTGACCCTCCAGAATCCTCTGTGATTCTATTGTACTGTATCATCACCTCTGAAAGATCTCAAACCAACAGACTAAGTTATAAGGTTAACTTCTTCCACTTGTTAATAACTCAATAAAAAATTTAAAATACATCCAGTAGCCCATATTTTTTACCAAGACTTTACTTATTTTCCTTCTTAATCAGGAATTCCTTCTCATATTTCTCACTCTATTGTGGCTTACCAATTATGGTCTAACCATCCGCCATTGCATTCAGTTGCTATGGCCTCATCATAACTTCTCATTTAAATATGTGCTCTAACTGCAAGCAATCTATATCAGATCTAACTCTTATCTGAAGAGTGATCTGAACTCATCTAAATCTAGCTCTATCTGTGAGCCATCTGTTTCAGATCCAACTCTTATCTTAAGAGTAATCTGAAAACAATCTCTTTACTGTTACCTTTTGTTCTTTCTATATACCATTTCTTTTGGTAGAGTTAAAACACTACCACCTTCTTGGTACTTGCTATAACCCTAACATAAGAAATAGCCCTGAGTATTGTATCCACAAGTCTATAAAAACACCTGAGTAACCCTAATCATACTGTAACAACTATCCCACTTACTAAGACTGTCTATCATCCTGGGAACATTCTTATTGCATGTCATATGGTATGGGAGCAACATAACTTTCTCATCATAAACTCTACCTTGCATGTACTGCAGAGGGGAGTATTCATAGCATACTCTAACATGTGTGTCATTATATGACAACTATAAGGAGATATAACTATTCATCATAACTTATGGCAACATAAGCCATATCATCATCCCATAAATTTTCTCAACCATCCATCATACATACACTACAATTAAACAATTAACTAAGTAATCCTTTAAAGCATTCTTTCCTCTATCACCTTATCTGCCAAATCCCAAACATTCATTTAGGAACCTAAAATAACTACTCATTTAACTTAGGTTGCTGTATTACCCTCTTACTAGGGTATGGACTTAACCCTTCATTACTTTATCTAACTCTTGCTCATTACTCTTTCTTAAATTGGGGAGTCTCTTTATCTTTTTAATTGTGGCTACCTTTCTCTCTTTAGACTTCTTTTTCTTATCTTACATATACTACTCTGTTGAATTTTTTGCAACTACCTGAGAAAATCCTTTCTTTATAATGGAATTCAATCTATGAATTACTTTTTAGGTAAGCAGATCAATCTCCATCTCTGTGGTGTACTTTTGTATCTTTTTACCATCTCATAACTTTTATCTATTAGTCCCAGTCCATTCTTGACTGGACTATGGTTCCTTTCTAGTTTTTTCTTGATCCTGATGAACTTATGTCGTATTGATCGCATTCATCATCTATTACTATTACTTATGTTCTCTAGGGTAGAGCATTAAGTTACTATCTCTTCATGATAAAATCCCTCTGTTTTGGGAACATGAACTTTCTATCTATTACCCATATGTCATTAACCTTAGGCCATGTGCTAGGATTATTCCTAGGCAAGTCTTGTTCTAACTTTTGATGCTTTTGCTCAGGAAACACTAGCTGAACGAATTCTTTCATAATGTAGATCTACTCACATAGAGGATATACTTCTGAACATTATTTTAAACTAATCTTTCATATCTTAGTACTTTGTACTATTTAGCTTGATCACTTGATACCAATCCTCTAGCTGATGAACTTCAACGAGGTTGGTACCTTCATTATATCATCACTGTGATGTCTAGCCACATAGTGATACCTCGAGCTACTATTGTAGATTCCCTTGACCTTAGACTTATCAGCTTCTGTCTCTATCAATAGAAGAAACTGCTTCCTAGATGTTATCCTTCTTAGTCCATCCACATCATGCTAAGAAAAATAAGAGCTCAGCGGTAACGCTGACTAAGACTAGTCTATCGTAGTCATTTCCTTTAAGACTACCTCAAAGTTGTAGGGTATAGGGTATTATTCTATTTATCTGGGTGTCACTGTCTCTTGTCTGAAACATTCTCTAAGTAGTGAACATTATCCCCATATCTCATACCAGGGAGGGAACCTTTTTAGTTCAAATCTTTAACTTGTTTAAAGGGGTTAGTCTAACTAAACCAGAGCATAATTGAGCCAGAACCTTATGTTCTATGCCAGAATCTTATGTTCTATGCCAGAACCCTTTGCTCTGTACAAGAACCCTCTTGATTATGTATCAAAACCTTATGCTCTGATACCAAAATGTAACATCCTAATTTGTTTACGTCTTAGGGACCAAACGGTAGCATTTGAAACCACTTTTAAGGTCATTGAAGTCAAATTACACAATCTAGAATTTTACTCTACTGAGTACTATTCACTGTGTAAATTCCAGAGGAGTGACTTGACTTCAAAAAATCATAACTAATTCTAGAAAAATTAAAATAAAGTGGTTCAAATTGCTACATGAAGCTAAATTAATTCTCTTTTAGGGAAGAATAACTCGTTGACCATGCCTTGACCAAGTCAATGTCGGTCAATGCTCACAGTTTACTGTTCATCCAACGTCTTCCTCTTATTCCAGCATTTCTGGTCCCAACTTTGAAAAATTATATCTCCATGTGTAGACATCCAAATGAGACTTTCTATATATCAAATTGAATCTCAGAATGTCTACTATTTACTGGAAAATTAACATACATTTATTCAGTAGTTTACTATTTATAATTATAGCTTAAATATCACTACCTCACCACAAGTTACTATTCACAATGACAATTTCTATTATACACACATCAATCGCATATCAATCATGCTAAATAATTAACACCTCTTCATGCATCTTTATCTCCTCTATCTTGAGAAGACCTGCTATAATTGAATTGCTATGGAAGAGGTGAGATTTTTGGGGAAATCTCAGTAGCAAACAGTACTAAACAATGCATGCATTAATGTGAATACTTGTGCTTGTTTGTGAAAGTGTTAACATTGCGTAATGTGCATTCTTCCATGTAACATATGAAATAAAATTGTCTAAAGTCATCATAGGAATAGAGCTTCATACAAATGCAACACAATTCAACAAATCTATAGCACATTCAAGCATAACATTCAATGCATACAAGTTTAGGATAAGTTTACTACCTGATGTGTAGCCTTTCTTCTAGCTCTTAACCTTTGCTCTAAGATTTCTTCTTTTCATAGGTCAGAGCCTATACATAGCATAATAATATCTTCATTATTACTCTATCCAGTATAGCTATACTTAACTCATGCTTAACTTAAGGTAATACCCTTAATATGATAATTCCCTAACTTTCTTTCTATCCACAGCTAACCTTATCAAGAGAGATATTTCTCTACTATAACTATTAAATTCATAAGAACAATCCTCTAATTTATTAGAGAAGGGACTAGAATATCTTACTGACCTTATTCCTAAGCTCTGCGAAGTCCCTAAGCTCCTTGGACTGCTCTAAGTTCCACCAGAATTCCTCCTTTCTTTCTCTCTCTCTTATATCTCTTCTTTCTCTTCTTTTTCCTTTGCATGGGCCTGGGAATGAAGTGAGGGGAATGGGGTATTTATAGTTGAGTGGAGGTAGAATGTATGGACCAGATTGAATCGTGAAGAATGGCTCAGATCGCTTAGCTTCCTCAAGAAGCTTTGCCTACATCATCACGATGACATCATCATCCTAGATGACTCATCAAATGACATCATCCTTGGGACAACTCACATGCTAGGTGGCACAATGGTGGGGCCCTTGGAATAGCTCACCAATTGACTCAGCATTTCTAGAGAATTATAGAGTCTTTTTCTGGAATGAACGGCTGAGATTGTGACATGTGTCCTTAGCTTTTTCTTCTTTTTCTAGGCTCATGACATGTGGCAACTTGTGGGTCACATGAGGACATCTTTCATGCCACCTCAAGGTTCTAAATAAGTCGAAAGCCTTATTTGATCACTTTTTCCAGTTCTATCTTTAACTGGGTAACTTTATTAAAAAAGTACTAAACTAATATTTTAATGCCACTTGGGCCCACATCCCTCTTGGGCTATATTTTTGGACCCTTGGAATGCTACCTTGGCCTCTAATTAAGCTCAAGTACTCTGGTGGCTCGATTCCCAAGACAAATCCCATAGCAAATTACCAAAATACCCTAGGGACTTTTACTATTTACAATTTGGTCCCTAAACTCTCATTATTTACAGTTTAGTCCTTAAACATCATTTGTATACTTCTGGGACTTCTGCTCAATAGGCTTGTAGCCTACCTTTTTCAGGCTACATACTGGGCTTCTAGGCCTAAAAATTAGGACGTGACAAAACCCATAAAATGTTACATAAACCAAATACAATTTGTGTCCTATCATTGGTTAATTGGTCTGAGAAATTATTTTTTCCTTAAATTTCTTGATGTTAGATTAAAGTAAGCTTTTGAACCACTTTATTTTTATTTTTCTAGAATTAATTATGATTTTTTGAAGTTTATCACCAAATCTAGAATAATATATGAATAGTAACTCGTGAAGAGTAAATTTGTTTTATTTAGCTAATGGACTTTAAAGGTTATGTAAGTGGTTTTAAATGCTACCAGATGATCCTTAAGACATACAAAAGTAAGGATGTTATATTTTGGTATCAAAGCAAAAGTTTCTGGCATCAGAGAGGATAACCTAAGAATTAACATTATGTTAAGGTTAAGGTATTTGTTTGGATAGTTAGCATTGCTTATTTAAGCTAGTCTTGAAGGTGTAGATATAGGATTTCATAAAGTCAAAGTCATCCGTTCATAAGGGAGATCCCCAGCCAGTAATAATTTATGAAGATGTTGTATATCCAGACTTTGGTTCTCCTTCAGATAGTGAAGATAGTTTAGATGTTAGTATAGGGAATTAGTCAAAAAAGTCTACAGCATAATATCCCAAAGATATTTCTTTAGATTCAAACCTATAATCTAGAAATTATGTAGATATTCAGCCTGAAGTAGTGCATGTACTAGATGATGCTGAATCTAGTAAATCAATTCAATATGAGTTTGTTGGAGTGCTCTTTAACCCTGATGTAAGCTCTATTCCTATGATAAGTAGACATATTATAGCTGAGGAAGCTGAGTCCTGGTAATGAATTACAATTAGACCAGATATTATTCCTCCCCATCAGGGTTTGAGGATAGATTTAATATGAGTAACCTACATTAAGTCCTTAAACCAGAGATCCAGCTGTAGTTTATGACAATCCCTTCCCATTCTTGCAGTCCAAGAATATATGACTTTATAGATAAATATTAGTAGGATATTCCTAGTCCAAGTCAACCCCAACCTTATTTTGTCAAATACATATAATGTTGACTGTATTAGTCTTAAAAAAGCTGTGGAAAGTGAATTACTCAGTCTAGGTCAAGGGATGATAGAAGTAGAGATCAAGAACAATTAGTATACTTGCATTTTCTCAATGTTGTAGCAAGGATGATAGATAGATATTCAATAGAGGCCATAGATCTTAATCATGTTTATCTTTTAGAAGACTGGCATAAGATGTTATTAAGTTAGACACTACCATATACCCCTATATGGCATGTAGAGCTAAGTGAGTTTTTGGCAAATTATCTGTTAATTGATATTCAGGGGTGGCATTTTTGTATGCAAAAGTACTTGCAGTTCACTATCCCTTAGAAAAGAATTTAAATAGAGTTTTGGGGTAATGTAAATATATAAATAGAGTAAAGTAAAATAATTACATAGAGGTATAATTGTTACGAAATACCTTGTATATGTAGTTGACATGTATCTAATGTATGTGGAAATATTGTGATGACTTGAAATATGAGTTTTGATAATATATATAAAATGATAGTTGATTGAACATTTATGTGAATATATTCCCTATTTAATTTAATTATGGTAGATATATATGGATGAGTTTTAAATGACTAAAGTTCATCAAAGTTGATAACAAGAATCAGCCATTGCTAGAGTAAAGACTCAACAAAAAACACAAAGAACATTAGAAAGGAATGTTTAGAGAAAGTTATATACAAGTCGCAATGTAAAAGTGTGAAGGTCACAACTAGTAGTCCCAGAGAAGTGAAGTTACGTTGACTCAGGTTATAGGATGAAACATCCTCATTTTCTTATGTCTTAGGGACCAAATGGTAGCATCTAGAACCACTTTTAAGGCTATTGAAGTCAAACTCAATCTAGAATTTTACTCTTAGCAAATACTGTTCACTGTGTAAATTCCAGTGGAGTAACCTGACTTCGAAAAATCATAACTAATTCTAGAAAACTCAAAATGGAGTGGTTCAAATTGGTAACATAATTATCTTTTAGGGAAAATAATTTGTTGACCACGCCTTGACCAGGTCAACGTCAGTCAATGTCTAAAGTCTACTATTCATCTTGTATTTTTCCCTGGTTCCAGCATTTTAGTTCCAACTTTGTACTATTCGATCCCTAACTTCTCTCCATGATTCTTCAATCCTTCTTTATCATTAACCTATGGGATTGGTTTTACATGGAAGGGGGTGAGATTTCTAGAAAAATCTCAGTAGCAAACAGAAACTATACAATGTGTGCAACTATATGCTTGATATTACTGTGTGTACTTAATGATCATGCTTACATCATGATAACATACATGCTTCCATGTTACTTAATTATAACATATGGCCATAGTATAAAAAGAAACAGAGCAACACTTAATCATACATGCCTCACATCATCAAGGTAAGAAAACTTTACATAAAACATCCAAGCAGTATAAGCATACAAGTAGGTAAGTTTACTACCTAGCGTGCAGCCTTTCCTTCCATCTCTTAGCCTTGTATCTAAGGTCCCTTTTTCTCATAAGTCAGAGCCTATACATAGCATAATAATATCTTTATTATTATCCAGTATTGCTCTACTTACCTCATGCTTAATTAGGGGTAATATCCTTAATCTAACATTCCCCTGGCTTTCTTTCTACCTTTAGCTACCTTTATTAATATAGATATTTCTTTATTCTAACTATTAAGAGAAATCCTCTACTTTATTAGAACAGGGACTAGATAACTTACTTACCTTATTCCTAAGCTCTGCTCAGTCCCTCAGCTCCTTAGACTGCTCCTGACTCCACCAGAAATCCTTCTTTCTTTCTCTCTTTCTCTTTTCTCTTTTCTTTCTCTCCTTTTCCTTGATCTTGGCCATAGATTTCTTGGAGGGAGGGGTAGCCTATTTATAGGTGGATGGAGGTGGAATGGATGGCTCAGATCGAACCGTGATGAATGGCCCATATCGCTTAGCTTCCTCAAGAAGTATTGCCTGTATCATCACGATGCCATCATCATCCTTGATAACTCACCAATATGACATCATCCAAGGACACCTCAGGGGGTATGTGGCACAATGGTGGGGCCCTTGTGACACCTCACCAACTGACTTAGCCTTTCCAGAGAATTTTTGAGCCTTTTACTGGAATGAACGGCCGAGATCGTGCCACGTATCCTTTTTACTTGTTCTCCTTTTTCCTATCTCATGACATATGTCCTTAACTTTTCTTCTTTTCCTATAATCATGCTATGTGGAAACTTGTGGGTCCCATGAGGACACCTTTCATGCCACCTCATGGTCTATAGTCATATCTGATCACTTTTCTCAGTTCTATCCTTAATCGGGTAACTTTACTTTATGGAAAAGTACTAAAATATTATTTAAATGCCTCTTAAACTACCATAACACTAGGCCTACGTTTTGGGGCCTTTAAATGTCATCTTGGGTTTCTAACCAAGCCCAAGCACTCTGGTGACTCAGTTCCCAAGAAATACTTCTTACTATTTTATGCCCACAGGGACTTTCACTATTTTCCCTAAATTTTCACTTTCTTGCAGTTTAGTCTGTGAACATCATCTGTATACTTCAGGGATTCCTGCATAATAGGATCTAGTATCCTTCCTTTTTCAGTCTACATACTGGGCTTCTAGCATCCTCATTTTCATATGACTTAGGGACCAAATGGTAGCATCTGAAACCACTTTTAAGGCTATTGAAGTCAAATTACTCAATCTAGAATTTTACTCTTAGCGAGTATTGTTCACTGTGTAAATTCGAGTGGAGTGACTTGACTTCGAAAAAGCATAACTAATTCTAGAAAAATCAAAATGAAATGGTTCAAATTGTTACACGAAGCTAACATAATCCTCTTTCAAGAAAAAATAATTTGTTGACCACACCTTGACCAGGTCAATATCAGTCAATGTCTGAATTTTACTGTTCATCCAGCATTTTTCCCTGATCCCAGCATTTTGGTCCCAACATTTGCTCTATCTAATCCCTAGCTTCTCTCCATGATTCTTCAATCCTCTGTCATCATAAACCTGTGGGTTTGGGATTACATAGAAGGGGATGAGATTTCTTTGGAAAATCTCAGTAGCAAACAAAAACCATATAATGTATGCAACTATATGTTTAATATTACTATGTGTGTACTTAATGATCATGCTTGTATCATGATAACTTACATGCTTCCATGTTACTTAATTATAACATATGGCCATAGTATAAAAAGAAACAGAGCATTACTTAATCATACATGTGTCACATGATCAAGGTAAGAAAATATCACATAAAACATCCAAGCAATATAAGAATACAAGAAGGTAAGTTTTCTACCTGGCGTGTAGCCTATCCTTCCAGCTCTTAGCCTTGTCTTTAAGGTCCCTTCTTCTCATAAGTTAGAGCCTATACATAGCATAATAATATCTTTATTATTATCCAGTATAGCTCTACTTAACCCATGCTTAACTAGGGGTAATATCCTTAATTTGACATTACCCTGGCTTTCTTTCTACCTTTAGCTACCTTTATTAATAGAGATATTTATCCATTCTAACCATTAAGAGCAATCCTCTACTTTATTAGAGCAGGGACTAGATAACTTACTTATCTCATTCCTAAGCTCTGCCCAGTCCCCAAGCTCCTTGGACTGGTCCTGGCTCTGCCAGAACTCCTTTATTTCTTTCTATCTTTCTTTCTTTCTGTCTTCTTTCTCTTCTTTCTTGGCTCTTGGCCGTGGCTTTCCTTGAGGGAGGGCTGGCCTATTTATAGGTGAGTGGAGGTGGAATGAATGGCTCAGATCGAATCGTGATGAATGGCCCAGATCGCTTAGCTTTCTCAAGAAGCTTTGCCTGCATCATCACGATGATATCATCCTCCTTAATGACTCACCATTATGACATCATCCAATGACACCTCAGGGGGTATGTGGCACCATTAGTGCGACCCTTAGGATACCTCACTAGTTGACTCAGCCTCTCCAGAGAATTCCAGATTCTTTACCTAGAATAAGCGGTCAAGATTGTGCCATGTGTCCTTAACGTTTCTTCTTTTCCTGTAATAATGCCATGTGGCACCTTATGGGTCCCATGAGGACACCTTTCATGCCACCTCATGGTCTACAGTCATATCTAATCACTTTTACCAGTTCTATCCTTAACCAAGTAACTTTACTTTGTGGTAAAGCACTAAAGTATTATTTTAATGCCTCTCAAACTCCCATAAATACTAGGCCTACGTTTTTGGGCCTTTAAATGTCATCTTAGGTTTCTAACTAAGCCCAAGCACTCTGGTGGCTCAGTTCCCAAGAAATACCTCTTACATTTCCATTATGCCCATAGGGACTTTCACTATTTTCCCTGAATTTTTACTTTCTTGCATTTAGTCCTTGAACATCATCTGTATACGTCTGGGACTCATGCACAATAGGGTCTAGTAGCCTTCCTTTTTTAGGCTACATACGCTGCTTTTAGGCCTAAAAATTAGGATATGACATTTCATAAACCTATGGGATTGGGATTACATGGAAAGTGATGAGATTTTGGGGGAAATCTCAATAGCAAACATTACTAAATAATGCATGCATTAATGTAGCTAATTGTGCTTGCTTGTGAAAGTGTTATCATTTTGTGATATGCATGCTTCCATGTAACATATGAAATACAATTGGCCAAAGTAATCATAGAAACAAAGCTTCATACATAAGCACAATTGCAAAATAATTCACTAAAGCCATAGCACAATCAAGCATAACATTCAATGCATACAAGTTTAGGATAAGTTTACTACCTTGAGCACTTAACTTTCTTTCTCCTTATCTTGCTTCTTTTTTCTCACTTTTCCATTCTCAAAACATATGGGGTTCTCTTCTATATTTCTCAGGCATACTTCTACAAAACTTTTTTAAATATCAGCAATCAGATTTGAACTCCATCTTTATAAGGGTAACCTAAGCTCAGTTTGTATATAATATAGGCTATAAATAAGTTTTCTAGATGAGTTAATCAACTCGTGAAGCTCCTCACCTTAACTTCATCTTTGGTATTCATCTTTCTAGAGAGATATTGTACTATTCTCATTTCTCCATGGCTCCTTACTTTCCTTAGGCTAGGTCTAACTGTGACCTCGGGATCTAACTGCGATCAACTGTAAGCCTCTTCAGAATCTAACTGTGACTCTAAAGTTGTTAGGATCTAACTGTGACCCTTAGGCCATGCTAAGATCTAACTGTGACCCTCTAGAATCCTCATTGATTCTGTTGTACTGTATCATCATCTTTGAAAGATCTCAAACCAACAGACTAAGTTATAAGGTTAACAGCTTCCACTTGTTGATAACTCAATAAAAATTTTAAAATACATCTAGTAGCTCATATTTTTTACTAAGACTTTACTTACTTTCCCTCTTACTCAGGAATTGTAAGAAGTAGAAGACACGTAGTAGAAATTAACTTAAAAATTTTTTCCATTCCTTGCCAGGATCTACCATATGTGTTTAAGTCAAGTGGGAAGAAGCATTACCCTCAGTGTTCCTTAGCGACTTCCACAGCTTCTGGTCACGACGTTCACAGCTTCTCTCCACGGCTCATGCTCCCTTTATGATCGCAAGAAGTCAACGACTCAGGTCAGTTTCCTCTACTGGTATCCACACGAACAATGTTTCAACCACGAATGGCGTGCTAGCGTCTTCTGTCCCTCTAGGGCTTTCTAAAGAATTCATCCTCTCCATCTCTATTTCGACAATTTCTTATCTGCAAACCTTTTGCAAATTCCCTTCGGCCTTTATGTGTTCTATATCTTTTAAAATGTAGCTCCTAAAATCAGATATATAGGATGCTATGCATTTTTCTCTACCAAATTAGATTTTAGAGTTAATCTTATATTAATTCCGAAATTAATACAATATCATATATTGTATAATTTGATAAGAAACTAATTAAATACATAATATTTATATTAAATCTGTCCCACATATTTAATTCACCTATTTATTTAACTTAAAATAAAGATAAGACTGAACTATATTTAATTTATTCTCATAAATCAAATTTTAGATATCATATCAATTTGAATTTCAAATTCAATCGTGATAGAGATTTAATTTATCCTTATAAATTAAATCTTATAAATATCTCTTATATGAGATATCCTATCAATTTGAATTTTAAATTCAAACATAATAGAGATTTAATTTATCCTTATAAATTAAATCTCATATATCTCTAATATATAATTTATATATACGAATTTATATATATATGAATATAAATATAAATAAATATATACATCCACCCTGGATCATTCATTGAATCTGGACATGTCTTAGATTCAATGAATCTGGATATCATAGCTCGTGTTGGGCTATTTTATGTGTGACCCTGTAGGACCATATGAAGTTGGCAGTGGGCCATTTGCTATACTGGCCCATAAGTCACAAGTGATCTCTAGTAAGACATAACGACTACCCAAATCATATGAGGATCGTTAAACGATGTAACCTTTTATACAACCATATCATGTCCCTTATGTCACGTGATATTTTGGTCATGGATGAGGCATGGATAATGTCATCCTCCTATTCCTGACCGTTACTTTCTCGATCCCTGAGTAGTCTGACTATAGAAATGGAACTACCTTTCCATTACAGTATGGCCATACATTTCTCAGACTCACTCATCGAGGGGCCCAGTAATATCTCTCCACGAATGTGAGGGACAAATTCCATCTTGACCATTCACATTCCTCCGCATGAAAAACCACTAAGCCCGAACATAGTCTTTATGATCACTCGGTCAAAAGTGACTTTTGACTAGGTCAAAGCTGAGCATTTGTCATGTAGGAATCCATGATGATCTCAGGTCAAAGGGCATAGTGACATGGTTTATATATGAGAGAAGCTTATGACGTAACCCATGTAGTTCTCTCATAGCGGGTCGATCCAACACCATGTACTCTTACATGTGCCTATGACTCTGATTTATATCTCTATACATCTTCAAAGTCATACTGGTCTTATTTCATCTCTGCTCCCGCATAGATGACTGATGAGGGACATTTAGGATAAGATCATGAATTATCCAAGGATGGTCATCATAGTAAACATGCAAATAATATGATAACACAATTAATAAATTCATAAATCAATAATGTTCATAAGATAATGATTAGCCCCTAGGGAATGATTTTCAATAACCTCCCACTTGTACTAGGTACAATCATTAATTTGACTAATTCCCATTGACCTAACATGATGCTCATGCTTTGCCTGCACAAGCGGCTTTGTTAGAGGATCAGCAACATTATCTTCTCCTGCTACTTTGCATATTTTTATATCACCTCTATCGTTGATTTCTCTGATGAGATGAAATCTCCTGAGTATATGCTTAGTCCTTTGATGTGACCTAGGCTCTTTGGCCTGTGCAATGGCACCGCTATTATCACAGAGCAAAGTTATTGGATCTGAGATGGTAGGTATCACCCCTAGTTCCATGATGAACTTCCTGATCCAAATGGCTTCCTTAGCTGTATCAGATGCTGCTATATACTCAGCTTCTATTGTAGAATCTCTTACAGTGCCCTGTTTAGAGCTCTTCCAGCTTACTGCTCTATTATTGAGGAGGAATATATATCCAGACTGTGATTTTTGGTCATCCTAGTCAGTTTAGAAACTCGCATCTGTGTAACCAGTTACATAGAGTTCGTCATCTAATCCACCATAGACCAAGAATAGGTCCTTAGTCCTTCTTAAGTACTTAAGGATATTCTTGACAGCAGTCCAATGGCCCTCACCAGGGTCCTGTTGATATCTGCTAGTCATACTTAAGGCAAATGAGATATTCGGTAGAATACATAACATGGCGTACATGATAGGTCCTATGGCTGAGGCATATGGAACTTTACTCATGCAACCTCACTAATCAGATGTACTAGGACACAGATCTTTGTTGAGGTGACTACCATGAGACATAGGTATGAAACCCCTCTTTGATTCGTGCATACTGAACCTATGCAGTATTTTGTCTATGTATGTACTCTGACTGAGTCCTAGAAGTCTTTTAGATCTATCTCTATAGATCCTGATTCCTAGGATGTAGGTGGCTTCACCTAAGTCTTTCATTCGAGAAAGACTTTCCTAACCAAGACTTGACAATCTTCAAGGTAGGAATATCATTCCCAATAAGTAGGATGTCATCGACATAGAGTACTAAAAACACAACTGTGCTCCCACTAACCTTCTTATACACACAAGGTTCATCAATGTTTTGAAGAAATCCAAACTCTTTGACTACTTCATCAAAACGATGATTCCAACTCTGAGAGGCTTGCTTCAGTCCATAAATGGACCTTTGAAGCTTGCACACTTTACCAAAGTCCTCAAAACACACAAACCCTTCAAGTTGTGTCATGTACACATCCTCAAGGAGCTTTCCATTAAGGAAGGATGTCTTGACATCCATCTGCCATATTTCATAGTCATAATATGCTGCTATGGCAAAGAGGATTCTGATTGATTTGGCCATTGCAACTGGGGAAAAGGTCTCATCATAGTCCACACTATGAGTTTGAGTAAATCCTTTTGTAACCAGTCGTGCCTTAAAGACATTTACATTGCCATCCATGTCAGTTTTCTCCTTAAAAACCCACTTGCACCTGATAATTTTTACACCTTCAGGCGGGTCGACTAAGGTCCAAACCTTATTTTCATATATGGATTGCATCTCAGACTTCATGGCATTAAGCCATTTTTCAGAGTTTGGTCCCAGTATAGCTTCTCGATAGGTAGTTGGCTCATTATGCTCAATGAGCAACACATCACGACTATCAGAAATCATAAATCCATATCTCTGAGGCTGAAGTCATGTCCTATTAGATTTCCGTGGACCTTGCGTGACTTGAGGAGTCTCAATAACTTGTTGTGAATCTTCTCTATTTTCCATCTGCAGTTCTGTGGTGTCTTATGGCTCTCAAACTTCTTTGAGGTGTACCTTAATTGTAACATCCTTACTTTTATACGTCTTAGGGACCATTCAGTAGCATTTAGAGCCACTTACAAGACCTTGGAAGTCTATTAGCCAAATCTGGAATTTTACTCTTTCTCGGGTTACTGTTCGTATGGTATTCTAGATTACGCAATGAACTTCGAAAAATCATAATTAATTCTAGAAAACTCAAAATAAGGTGGTTCAAAAATCTACATGATGATAGAATCTCAAAATTTAAGGGAAAAATAATTTCCAGACCAAATGATTCGCCAATTGATACAGTTTATTCGTTGAAGTTTACTGTTCATTTGGTGAAAAACTCTGGAAACAGATTCTAGTCCCTTACTTTAGGAACATTTTTTCTTTTGATATACACATTCAAATGAAACGTTCCACCTATGCATGTAAATATCTGGATGTGTACTACATGCTCATAAAATTTCGTGAAATAATTCCTTCATTTGCTAGGTCAAACTGAAGCCACAACAAAACTGCTTCAGGACATACGTTTTTACCATTTCAGTTTCTTTTCTTTCATTTCCAATAATTGTTTCAGCATGCACAGGCCATCAAATAAGCTTCTTAACATTCATATACATCATGTACATATGCCATAAGTATTACAATAGTTTCATCACATAAATGGACACCTTACATGGCATTTACATACATGGACAATTTATAGTATATGCAAAAATCTCAATACTTCACTTCCTTTCTTCCATTCTTTAGCTCTTCTCCATGCATACCTTTTCTTCATGCTTGACCTAAATTGATTGGTTATAGGAGATTTAGATTCTAGGGAATCTCAGTAGCAAACATTACCACTTAAATATGCAAGATGGATGCAAATGCATGATATGTAATTTCATTAAACTTTCTTTGGTTAGTGACATGCTATCATGCTATATACTTTTACATAAAGTGCATGGCCATGGAAAACATGTTATTCACAATACATTGAACATCATTAATCATGTCACAGTATCATTCAAACATCACATACATGTCAACACATAAGCATACCACATCAAGCACATAAAGAGATAAGTTCACTACCTTGCACTTAAGCTTTTCTCTTGACCTTTAGCCCTTGCTCCCTAGCTTTCCAACCATGAAGTCTTTATGTCCATCGCTTCCCAACATCTTCTTGGATGTTTCATGGTCCTAAACACATTCATATTCATCACATAACTCATTAGGACTCATGAACTCCAACCATGTTCAAGACTAACTTTGTTACACTCTTTATTGTCATAACTTTCTCTAATTTTCACTAATCCACTTGGCTCTTGAACCAATTGATGTCTTGACTTTACCCTACACAATTTCATCTTTTGAATCCATTTATGAGCTTAGAATCATATGAAATTCCAGCTCCTTCATGGCCTGCTGTACAGAACTGAACATAAGCATACAATTCTTTCAAAAATTCTCATTTTGATTCTAATGCTTCCCATACTTGTTTCTCCACTTTACCCCACACAACTTTTCATTTTAAAACCATTGGAACCATCAAAATCATGAAATTCCAATCACTGTTTATGTGATTGAACAGTAACCGTAAGGAATCTCAAAGACTACAACCTTGAGATTTTAATGTTTCCAAGGTTCAAAACCTTTCCAATCCTACACAAAATCATCATACAAACTCAATGGAAGCATTAAATCATTGAAATTCAATTTCCTTCCCTCATGAACAGTGCAGACCGAACAGGGTACACCATGGCAAACTCAAGAATATCAATTTGATTCAACAACCAAGCACTTAACTAGCTTGTTTAAGCTTCAATCATATAGTTCTAAGTTTAACTTCTTCTTTCCCCTTTCCTTTAAGGTCTTTGGGAAGCACCACCCCTTAGAGAAAACTCAACTTTTCTCCCATAAAAACCCTAAGTTCAAGCTCCCAAATCAAAGGAAAATAAGCTAGGAGAGATTGCTTACCTTTAATCTCTAGCTTGCTTGAACTTTGGAACCTTGAATCTTCTTTATCTTGGCTTGAGTTTTCATTTTGCAAGAGTTTCCCCAAGGGTCCATGAAGCCACGGTTTGCTGCAGAATGAGGGGGTATTTATAGCCAAAATCCAAGAAAAATCAATGGCTAAGATTGATTTGGTTACTATTTGATCTAAAGGCTCACATTTAATCTTGGATTTTACTTTTTCATAAAAGAATAATTACGACATCATGTGGGACATCTCAATGGACACCTCAAGGGGTTATGTGGCGTGCTCACCATGCCAGGAAGCTTCTGGAAAAATTCCAGTCCAATCCGGTACCGATCGGAGCAGTTTCACAACAACCAGACTGTTTTCTGTTCTGAATTTTTCTATAATATACCAGGATATGTATTCTATCCTGGAAATCAATGTCTAGGCTTCTCATACCCTTGACATGGTTATACTGAGTATTTATCTGCCATCCATTCCTTAGAAAATGACCAAAATATCCTTAGTGTCCTTTCTTACTCTATATTGACCCTAAGGGCATAATTGTCATTTTACCCCTCTTTATACTGCCTCAGGGTGTATCTGGGCTCAACTAATCATATTTATGCCATGTGCCACGTTTTTACCCTATTCCAGGTGACCAAAATGCCCTTCATCCGTCTCTGGTACAATCTGGGCATCCAGGGGTATTTTCGTAATTTCACACTTTTTCTGGATACTAGCCCCTTCTACTGATGGACTGGTACCCTGGGTTTTGGGCCCTTCTTGGGGTCATCATGGGCCTATATATGAGGTCATCTGATCTCATTCTATCCAAGCTCACATACCGATAAGTTCCATTATCAGATCACGGGTGTTATCAAACTCCCATCAAAATTCTCTGTTTTGGGGATAACTTTTTATACAGGACTTCTTCTGAGGTTCTGTCAGATTTATAACATCTGGCACTGTAGGGAACACTTTCCTATAATTCCCTCACATATATCTGATGTCCATAGAATCTGATAAAAATTCAGATAACTTTTAGACTATCAGATAATTTTCTACTGTCTAAAGCCCTAATAAAATTTCTGTATCATGCCAGATTACCCAGCATGACTTCCTCTATTTACTGATGGAATGTGGGACTGAAAATCTTTCAAGCAGTTATAACCCTTTTCGGGCTGATCTTTCTATAATTACAGTTTTGCCCTTGAACTTTTCTCTTAATTCCATTTATGTCCCTAACTTTTTGCATATTTACATTTAGGTCCCTAAACTTTTAGAAATTACCACTTTTGGCGCAATATTTATTTCTACTTTAACTTTTGGCCTTTAACCTTTTCCAATTTGCGTTTAGGTCCTTCTTTTCCTTCAAGGCTCATTTAACCTTTATTATTTCGTCTAATCTTCGTCATAATCCTTTCTAAGCCTCTTTCCACTATCGGTTCTATACAGATAGGGAAAATTTAGGATATGACATTTCTACCCCCCTTAAAATAAATTTGTTCCTCAAAATTTACTCAACATCTCAGTCAATGATTGGGGTATCTATCTCTTAAAATAAACATCTTAGCGGAGTACTTTTCATATGTGCAATTCTTCATATTTTCATTATGACTATTCTTCTTCTCTAAATCAACTCAATCAGAGTTGAACTCCAGTTCATTCTATTACTTTCTTGCTATGCATCTATCTGCATATGGACTTCTCACTATGCTGGACTTGTGAGTAGTGTCCATTTCTTTCATGTCAAACTCCCTCGAATATTGCTATATTTTGGAGCTTCTACTAACTATTCATCATATTTCTTAGTGCAATCACTTATTGATCATTTGAGTATCTAGCGGAATTCTCTGAATATCCGCAAACTTTAACTCTCATTCTCATATCATCATACATTCTTATCATCTTTACAAATTCATCATAATACAGAGAGAGGACTTATATCTTTATTCTTTCTTTCATTGCTCTACCGCTACATAGGAGCACATAGGAGCACATACTCTAACACGCATAATGCCTAGCCAACATACTGCAGGACTGCATACTTGCCTATTAATGCAAAGCTCTAACATCAGAGCTCAAGCATTCCTTCTCTTAATATGCACAGCTCTAACACTCCGAGTTTGCACAGCTCTAACACTCAGAGCTTGCAGTGCTATAACATTCGGAGCTTTAGCATATTTTGTAAACATCACATAATGTAACGTAACATAAGGCCTGGCATTCTATGCAAGGAGTGGAAGCTCTCATTTGCTCTTTCACATGTAGCTCATCATTCAAACATCTTATCTTTTCCCGAATGGAAGCCCTCTATCTGTTTACAAAGCTAGTTATACAGCCGCTTCTCAAGGCATATCTTCTCATTTCGTATCTTTCATGACATAAAATGGCATATCTGGCCAAATCTGGCTATATCATAGTTCATCTTTCAAATCCATTTCATTTGGACTTGACATAAGGGTTCTAGTCTCTTACTGTTCATAACCCTTTCTAGCTTTTCATAGCTCTTTCTATCATTTTATATAACTTCGTGCATATATGCCAATTTCTTATGGCATTCACATTTTTTTTCATCACTTCCCAGGAGGTCACCCATCATTGGGCTACTCTGGCCTGAGCACACTTAACTGAAATGTGTAGATAAAAATCTGAAGTATTGGTGCTAACAGGCTCAAATCCTGGTACTCTACTATCTTAGACCCATCTTATACTATCTCTCTTGGGTCTATCTGGCCTTCTAATCTCTTTGTCCTCATCTGAAGGATCTACTTACCTTTTTTTTTAGTCTTTGTAATATCATCGTAAGAATCTCTTTATTCTCATTTGACCCTTTCTCATATCTTATAAAACATTCTCATAAATCCTTGGAACTCAGGATTAATCGCTTTAACTTTGATCACTTAGTTCCTGATACGTGTAAAGAGATTTTGAGTTGAATCCCTAATAGTAATAAGGCTATCTGAAACTAGCATCATGGGTACTCTCTCTGTTATGAGTTAATCAACTTGTGAAGCTTCTATACCTTAACTTTTCCTTAGTATTTGTCCTTCCAAAGAAATACTGTACTTATGGCTCATTACTTTCTTGCTTTAGGCTTAGTCTACGGCGACCCTCAGGATCTACTGCGATCAACCGTAAGCCTTTCAGGATCTAACTGTGACCCTGTGAGCCATACTAGGATCTAACTACAATCCTCCAAAATTTACTAAATTCTGTTGTACTGTATTCCCATCTCTGGAAGACCTAAACCAATAGACGAAGTTACAAGGTTAGTCACTTCCACATAGTTGTTAACTCCACAGATAATTCCCCAAAAATGATCACAGAAGCCAATATTATCTATTAGGACTTGGCTCATTTCCTCTATCACTCAGGAACTTCATATACCATTCTTATCTTTATAACTTTATTACATTTAACATTGCAGGGAACTACACAAGCTCTACCATGCACATATCTGTCATCATCTATTTATATCATCAGAGGGACTTTACTCTATTGCAAGAGCAATCTAGCTCTATTGCAAATAGTTCTATTGCAAAAACATTAACTTATATTACTTAAAAACTGCTATTTCTTATAGCCATATCATCTTTCATAAGTACATCTCATTTCCTTTCATCTATCTTATCCCTATTAAAGGGATATGTCCTAAGTATCATAATCATTTATCTGTAGACTCACTGCTAATCTTCATCTTTAATCTCATTCTCTATCCCATTGACTATCGTAGTCTGATCATAAATTCTCTTTCTATCTTCTGAGAATTAAGTAGCTAACTTTCTAGTTTAGCACTTTGCTATTGCTTCATTCTTGCTAAGTTGAATTATTTAATTGCATGTCATAAGGCATGGGAGCAACATAACTTTCTCATCTGGTATACTCTACCCAGTACGTACTGCATAAGGGGAGTATTCATTTATCATAGCATACTCAACATGCATAATATGCAAGTAGATGCAATCAATTAAGCATTCTCTAGTATGTGTGTCATCACATGACAACTGCAATGAGATGCAATTTCTTATTATAACTTATGGCAACATAAGCCATGCATCATTACATAGTTTGCTCAACCATCCCTCATACTCACATTGCCATTAAGCAATTAACTAGGTAGACTTTAAAATATTTTGTCCCTTTATCACCTTAACTGCTAGGTCTTGATCATCTATTCAGGTACCTGAGTCATTTACTTGTTTCACTTAGGCTGCCATATTACCCTTTTATTAGGGTATAGACTCAACCCTTCTTTACTCTTTCTTATATAGGGAATAGGGGAGTCACTTCATCTTTGAATCTATGGCTACCTTACTAGGCCATATTTATTCTATCATATCATCCATTATTGCCTGTAAGATTTCTATGTCTCTAGCCTGAAGGATTTATGTGTCCTTGGCCTCACAACAATCCATAATTGAGTCAGCTATCTTCTTTCAGCTAATGGAGGAAAGGTTTGGCTCCTATCTTTATGCCATTCGAACTTTTAAGTTTTCCCTAATCCTCCTGGATTACTAGCAGGCGAGAAAGTATATCTTATTAAGCCTCAAGGTTCATATGAATGAACTCGATTAAGTATCCATCAAAAGAGTTCTCTTCCCTTAACTCTAACCCTTAACTTCATGTTCACCTTTCTCTAATTGAGAGGAATGCTTCTTTTAAACTTTTTGAGAAAACTTCTCAAGTAAGCGGATCATTCTCCATCTCATATGGAGTAACTTCTGTGCCTCTTTGTACCTCTTAACTCTTTATATCTATCAATCTCAGTCTACTCTGGACTAGACTATGATTCTTTTCTCGTCTGCCTCTAGATCCTGACCAATTCAGGTCACTTGGATCTCATTCATCACTTAACATTACTATTTATGTTCTCTAGGTGCTCTGCCCTAGATGTACTAGGTTACTGTCTCTTCGTGATGGAATCCCTCTCTATTAGGAACATTAACTTTCTATCTATTAACCATCACGTCTTTATCCTTAGGCCATGTATTAGATTATTCTTAGGCAAGTCTCATTCTAACTTCTCATTATTCTTTTCCATAAAGACTAGCTGCACAAAGTCTTTTGTACTGTAGATCAACTCCTGATTATCATATGGAGGATCTACTGTTGAACCTCTTCTTGAACTGATCTTCTATATCTTAGTGCTTCGTACGGTTTAACTTGCCTATACTCTGTGCTAAATCTCTAACTGATAGACTTCAGTGAGGTTGGCATCTTTAGTCTCATGACACTTGACTTACTATCATCTCATACCAATCCTCTAAAGTATATTAGGTTAATGACCTCTACTGGATGTCTGTTTATCATTTCTACTACGGTATTGAGGAACTGCAGATAACCAACTGTTCTTAATCTATACTTTTGTCCATCCCTTAACCTAGACTGAGTAATTCACTCTCCATAGCTTTCTTCAGACCAATATGGTCAACACTATATGTCTTTAATGAAGAAGGCTGGGGTTGACTAGGACTAGGAACATCCCACTGATCTTTCTCTATAAAGTCATATATTCCTGGACTTTGGGAATGAACAGAATATGTAATAAACTCTGACTGGATATCTGAATTAAGGGACTGTGGTATATTACTCATAATAACCCTATCCTCAAACTCTGGTGGAAGAGGAATAATATCTAGTCTATCCATAATCCAGTACTAGTACTCAGCTTCCTCAGCCATAATCTGTCCTCTCATCGGAGGAATAGAATTTACATCAGGGTTAGAGGGCACTCTAACAATCCTCATACTATGTAGAGTCACTAGACTCAATATCATATGGTGCATCACGGCTTTAGAATAAATCTCTACATCACCTCCAGACTACAGGTTTAAGTCTACAGAAACATCTATAGGGTAATCTACTGTAGACTTTCCTGAATGATCCCCCATACTCTCCTCTGAACTCTCTTTATTGACTGCGGGATGATCAAAGTCTGGATGTACATCATATTCATATATCACTACTAGCCTGGGGTCTCCCTTATTAACTGAAGCTTTTAACTTAACTTTATGGAATCTCATATCTATTCTTACATTATTTGCTTAATTAAACAATGTTAACCATCTCATAACATACCCTAACTTAACAAAATATTTACTGTTTAGAGTTAGGGTCTGGGCATAATCTCATATTAGTCCATAAATAATCTATTCAGAGCATTTCTTAAGCCAGAATCCTATGCTCTGATACCATAATGTAACATCCTTACTTTTATACGTCTTAGGGACCATTCAGTAGCATTTAGAACCACTTACAAGACCTTGGAAGTCTAGTAGCCAAATCTGGAATTTTACTCTTTCTCGGGTTACTGTTCATATGGTATTCCAGATTATGCAACGAACTTCAAAAAATCATAATTAATTCTAAAAAACTCGAAATGAGGTGGTTCAAAAAGCTACATGACGATAAAATCTCAACATTTAAGGGAAAAATAATTTCCAGACCAAATAATTCGCCAATTGATACAGTTTATTCGTTGAAGTTTACTGTTCATTTGGTAAAAAACTCTGGAAACAGATTCTGGTCCCTTACTTTGGGAACATTTTTTCTCTTGATATACACAACCAAATGAAACGTTCCACCTATGCATGTAAATATCTGGATGTGTACTACATGCTCATAAAATTTTGTGAAATAATTCCTTCATTTGCTAGGTCAAACTGAAGCCACAACAAAACTGCTTCAGGACTTACGTTTTTACCATTTCAGTTTCTTTTCTTTCATTTCCATTAATTGTTTCAGCATGCACAGGCCATCAAATAAGCTTCTTAACATTCATATACATCATGTACATATGCCATAAGTATTACAATAGTTTCGTCACATAAATGGACACCTTACATGGCATTTACATACATGGACAATTTATAGTATTGCAAAAATCTCAATACTTCACTTCCTTTCTTCCATTCTTTAGCTCTTCTCCATGCATACCTTTTCTTCATACTTGACCTAAATTGATTGGTTATAGGAGAGTGAGATTCTAGGGAATCTCAGTAGCAAACATTACCACTTAAATATCCAAGATGGATGCTAATGCATGATATGTAATTTCATTAAACTTTCTTTGGTTAGTGACATGCTATCATGCTATATACTTTTACATAAAGTGCATGGCCATGGAAAACATGTTATTCACAATACATTGAACATCATTAAACATGTCACAACATCATTCAACATCACATACATGTCAACACATAAGCATACCACATCAAGCACATAAAGAGATAAGTTCACTACCTTGCACTTAAGCTTTTCTCTTGACCTTTAGCCCTTGCTCCCTAGCTTTCCAACCATGAAGCCTTTATGTCCATCGCTTACCAACATCTTCTTGGATGTTTCATGGTCCTAAACACATTCATATTCATCACATAACTCATTAGGACTCATGAACTCCAACCATGTTCAAGACTAACTTTGTTACACTCTTTATTGTCATAACTTTCTCTAATTTTCACTAATCCACTTGGCTCTTGAACCAATTGATGTCTTGACTTTACCCTACACAATTTCATCTTTTGAATCCATTTATGAGCTTAGAATCATATGAAATTCCAGCTCCTTCATGGCCTGCTGTACAGAACTGAACATAAGCATACAATTCTTTCAAAAATTCTCATTTTGATTCTAATGCTTCCCATACTTGTTTCTCCACTTTACCCCACACAACTTTTCATTTTAAAACCATTGGAACCATCAAAATCATGAAATTCCAATCACTATTTATGTGATTGAACAGTAACCGTAAGGAATCTCAAAGACTACAACCTTGAGATTTTAATATTTCCAAGGTTCAAAACCTTTCCAATCCTACACAAAATCATCATACAAACTCAATGGAAGCATTAAATCATTGAAATTCAATTTCCTTCCCTCATGAACAGTGCAGACCGAACAGGGTACACCATGGCAAACTCAAGAATATCAATTTGATTCAACAACCAAGCACTTAACTAGCTTGTTTAAGCTTCAATCATATAGTTCTAAGTTTAACTTCTTCTTTCCCCTTTCCTTTAAGGTCTTTGGGAAGCACCACCCCTTAGAGAAAACTCAACTTTTCTCCCATAAAAACCCTAAGTTCAAGCTCCCAAATCAAAGGAAAATAAGCTAGGAGAGATTGCTTACCTTTAATCTCTAGCTTGCTTGAACTTTGGAACCTTGAATCTTCTTTATCTTGGCTTGAGTTTTCATTTTGCAAGAGTTTCCCCAAGGGTCCATGAAGCCACGGTTTGCTGCAGAATGAGGGGGTATTTATAGCCAAAATCCAAGAAAAATCAATGGCTAAGATTGATTTGGTTACTATTTGATCTAAAGGCTCACATTTAATCTTGGATTTTACTTTTTCATAAAAGAATAATTACGACATCATGTGGGACAGCTCAATGGACACCTCAAGGGGTTATGTGGCGTGTTCACCATGCCAGGAAGCTTCTGGAAAAATTACAGTCCAATCCGGGACTGATCGGAGCAGTTTCACAACAACCAGACTGTTTTCTATTTTAAACTTTTCTATAATATACCAGGATATGTATTCTGTCCTATAAATCAATGTCTAGGCTTCTCATACCCTTGACATGGTTATACTGAGCATTTATCTGCCATCCATTCCTTAGGAAATGAGCAAAATACCCTTGGTGTCTTTTCTTACACTACATTGACCATAAGGGCATAATTGTCATTTTACCCCTCTTTATACTGCCTCAGGGTGTATCTGGGATCAACTAATCATACTTATGCCATGTGCCACGTTTTTACCCTGTCCAAGGTGACCAAAATGCCATTCATCCGTCTTTGGTACAATCTGGGCATCCAGGGGCATTTTCGTAATTTCTCACCTTTTTTGGACACTAGCCCCTTCTGCTGATGGACTAGTACCCTGGGTTTTGGGCCCTTCTTGGCGTCATCATGGGCCTTTATATGAGGTCATCTAATCTCATTCTATCCAAGCTCACATACCGATAAGTTCTATTATCGGATCACATGTGTTATCAAACTCTTGTCAAAATTCACTGTTATAGGAATAACTTTTTATATAGGACTTCTTCTGAGGTTCTGTCAGATTCATAACATCTGGCACTGTAGGCACACTTTTCTGTATTTCCCTCACATATATCTGATGTCCATAGAATCTGATAAAAATTCAGATAACTTTTAGACTATCAGATAATTTTCTGCTGTCTAGAGTCCTAATAAAATTTCTGTATCATGCTAGATTACCCAGCATGACTTCCTCTATTTACTGATGGAATATGGGACTGAAAATCTTCTAGGCAGTTATAACCCTTTTTGGGTTGATCTTTCTATAATTACAGTTTTGCCCTTGAACTTTTCTCTTAATTACATTTATGTCCCTAACTTTTTACATATTTATATTTAGGTCCCTAAACTTTTAGAAATTACCACTTTTGGCCCAATATTTATTTCTACTTTAACTTTTGGCCTTTAACCTTTTCCAATTTGCGTTTAGGTCATTCTCTTCCTTCAAGACTCATTTAACCTTTATTATTTCATCTGATCTTCGTCATAATCATTTCTAAGCCTCTTTCCACTATCGGTACTATACAGATAGGGAAAATTTAGGATATGACATTGCTCCCACTGGTTCTTTTAGAGATAAATTCTCGTTCGAGAAAGATACCATTTCTGACAATAAACACTTTGTTATCAGCAGGGTTGTAGACGTAATATCCCTTGGTTTCCTTAGGATATCCGATAAAAAGGCACTTTGAGGATTTGGGCGCTAATTTGTTTGAGGTTTATTGGTTAACATAGACCTCACATCCCCAAATCTTGAGGAAAGACAAACTAGGCGTCCTCCCAGTCCATAAGTCATGCGGAGTCTTTTCAATTGCCTTAGATGGAACACGATTGAGTGTGAACGCAACTGTCTCTAGGGCATGGCCCCAAAAGGAGGGCGGAAGATCTGTTTGACTCATCATGGATTGAACCATATGTAATAGTGTTCAATTTCTCCGTTCAGAACCGTCATTACATTGTGGTATCCCTGGAGGAGTCAATTGTGAGACTATCCCACAACTCTTAAGATGATCTATGAACTCTTGGCTCAAATATTCACCACCCCGATCAGATCGAAGGGCTTTAATTATTTTGCCAAGCTGATTTTGTACTTCATTTTGAAATATTTTAAACTTTTTAAAAGATTCAGATTTATGTTTCATCATATAGATATACCCATATCTGCTGAAATTATCTATGAATGTTACGAAGTACGAATAACCTCCTCTGGCATTTGTGTTCATCGGTCCACACACATCTGTATGTATGAAACCCAATAAATTAGTGGCCCTCTTACTGTGCCCAGTGAAAGGTGATTTTGTCATCTTTCCTAACAAGCAAGACTCGCAAGTGTCATATGATTCAAAATCAAATGAGTTTAGAAATCCATCTTGATGGAGTTTGGAAATACGTTTCTCATTTATGTGGCCCAGACGACAGTGCCAGAGGTATGTGGGGTTCAAATTGTTTGGTTTGACCCTTTTGGCGGTTATGTTATAGATATTTCCAGAGGAGTGACCTGACTTCGAAAAATTATAACTAATTCTAGAGAAATCAAAATGAAGTGGTTCAAATTGCTACACGAAGCTAACATAATGATATTTCAGGAAAAAATGACTTGTTGACCATGCCTTGACCAGGTAAACTTTGGTCATCATTCTGAAATCACTGTTCCTCTAGCATCCTCTCCCTGATTCCAGCATTCTGGTCCCAACTTTGATAAATCATATCTTTATATGTAGACATCCAAATAAGATGTTCTATGTATCAAATCGAAGCTTGGTATGTCTACTATTTACTGGAAAAATAACATATATTTATTCAATCATTTACTATTTATAATTACAGCTTAAATGTCACTACCTCACCACGAGTTACTGTTCATAGTGACAATTTCTAGCAATTATACATATCAATCATGCTAAGCAATTAACATTTCTTCATGCATCTTTATCTTCTCCATATTGATAAGACCTACTGTAATTGGATTGATATGGAAGGGGTGAGATTTCTGGGGAAATCTCAGTAGCAAATAGAAACCATACAATGTATGCAACTATATGCATGATGTTACTATGTGTGTACTTAATGATCATGCTTGCGTCATGATAATATACATGCTTCTATGTTACTTAATTATAACATATGACCATAGTATAAAAAGAAACAGAGCATTACTTAATCATACATGCCTTACATCATCAAGGTAAGAAAAGATCACATAAAACATCCAATCAGTATAAGCATACAAGTAGGTAAGTCTACTACCTGGCGTGAAACCTTTCCTTCTAGCTCTTAGCCTTGTCTCTAAGGTCCATTCTTTTCATATGTTAGAGCCTATACATATCATAATAATATCTTTATTATTATCCAGTATAGCTCTACTTAACTCATGCTTAACTAGGAGTAATATCCTTAATCCGACATTCCTCTAACTTTCTTTCTATCTATAGCTAACTTTATTAATAAAGATATTTACCTATTCTAACTACTAAGAGCAATCCTCTACTTTATTAGAGCAGGGACTAGATAACTTACTTACCTCATTCCTTAGCTCTGCCCAGTCCCTCAGCTCTTTAGACTGCTCCTGGCTCCACCAGAACTCCTTCCTTTTTTTCCTTTCTTTCTCTTTCTCTCTTTCTTTCTTCTTTATCTTCTTCCTTTGGCTCTTGGCCGTGGTGTCCCTTGAAATGGGAGGGGAAGGGTCTATTTATAGGTGGAGGGAGGCAGAATGGATGGCTCAGATCGAATCGTGATGAATGGCTCATATTGCTTGCTTCCTCAAGAAGCTTTGTTTGCATAATCACGATGACATCACCCTCCTTTATGACTCACCACTAATGACATCATCCAAGGACACCTCAGGGGGTATGTGGCAGAATGGTGGGGCCCTTGTGACATCTCACCAACTGACTCAGTGTCTCCAAAGAATTCTAGAGCCTTTTCTTGGAATGAGCGACTGAGATTGTGCCACGTGTCCTTTTTACTTTCCCCCCTTTTTCTAATCTCATGACATGTGTCGTTAACTTTTCTTCTTTTCCTGTAATCATACCATGTGGCGCCTTGTGGGTCCCATGAGGACACCTTTCATGCCACCTCATAGTCTAAAGTCATATCTGATCACTTTTCCCAGTTCTATCCTTGACCAGGTAACTTTACTTTATGAAAAAGCACTAAAATATTATTTTAATGCCTCCTAAACTCCCATAACCACTGGGCCTACGTTTTTGGGCTTTTAAATGTCATATTGGGTTTCTAACCAAGCCCAAGCACTCTAGTGGCTTTGTTCCTAAGAAACAGCTCTTACTTTTCCATTATGCCCACAGGGACTTTCACTATTTTCCCTGAATTTTCACTTTCTTGCAGTTTAGTTCCTAAACATAATTTGTATGCTTCTGGGACTCCTGCATAATAGGGCCTAGTAGCCTACCTTTTTCAGGCTACATACTGGGCTTCTAGGCCTAAAAATTAGAATATGACAAGAAGAAAGAAGCAAGCTAAAGAGAAAGAAAGTTAAGTGCTTAAGGTAGTAAACTTATCCTAAACTTGTATGCATTGAATGTTATGCTTGATTTTGCTATGGCTTTGGTGAATTGTGTTGCAATTGTGCTTATGTATGAAGCTCTGTTTCTATGATTACTTTGGCCAATTGTATTTCATATGTTACATGGAAGCATGCACATTACATAATGATAACACTTTCACAAGCAAGCACAAGTAGTTACATTAATGCATGTATTGTTTAGTAATGTTTGCTACTGAGATTTCTCCAGAAATTTTATCCCTTTCCATGTAATCCCAATCCCATAGGTTTATGAATGATGAAAGAGGATGCTGAAGCATGAAGAAAAGCTAGGGATTGAATAGTATATGTGTGTTATGTGAAGAATTGTTAAATCTATTATTGTTGTATGAACAATATGAGTAGTGAGGGTCATGATGAAATGAAAAATAGTAAATGATGTAATAAATGTATGAGATTTTATAGATATTTAGATGCAATGCCAAGCTTCATTTTGACACCAAGAAAGCTTTATTTGGATGTCTGTACAAAGAGAACGAAATTTGAAAAGTAAGGGACCAGAATCTATTTCTAGAGTTTTGACCAAATGAATAGTAAGTTCAACGACTAAACTTTATCAATTGGCTAATCATTTAGTCTAAAAATTATTTTTTCCTTAAATTTCAAGATGATATCTTCATGTATCTTTTTGAATCACTTTATTTTGATTTTTCTAGAATTAATTATGATTTTTTGAAGTTCATTGCGTAACATGGAATACCATATGAACAGTAACCCGAGAAAGAGTAAAATTCCAAATTTGGCTAATGGACTTCTAAGGTCTTGTAAGTGGTTCTAAATGCTACTGAATGGTCTTTAAGACATATAAAAGTAAGGATGTTACATTTTGGTATCAAGCTAACATAATGCTCTTCCAGGGAAAAATAACTCATTGACCACACCTTGATCAGGTCAACATCAGTCAACGTCTAAAGTTTACTGTTCATCTTGCGTTTTTCCCTGATTTTAGCATTTTGGTCCCAACTTTGTACTATCCAGTCCATAGCTTCTCTACATAATTCTTCAATACTTCCTTATCATTAACCTGTGGGATTGGGATTACATGGAAGGGGTGAGATTTCTGGGGAAATCTCAGTAGCAAATAGAAACCATACAATGTATGCAACTATATGCTTGATGTTACTATGTGTGTACTTAATGATCATGCTTGCATCATGATAACATACATGCTTCCATGTTACTTAATTATAACATATGGCCATAGTATAAAAAGAAACAGAGCATTACTTAATCATACATGCCTTACATCATCAAGGTAAGAAAACATCACATAAAACATCTAAGTAGTATCAGCATACAAGTAAGTAAGTTTACTACCTGGCGTGCAGCCTTTCCTTCCATCTCTTAGCCTTATCTCTAAGTTCCCTTTTTTTCATAAGTCAGAGCCTATACATAGCATAATAATATCTTTATTATTATCCAGTATAGCTCTACTTACCTCATGCTTAACTAGGGGAAATATCCTTAATATGATATTCCCCTGGCTTTCTTTCTACCTTTAGCTACCTTTATTAATAGAGATATTTCTCTATTCTAACTATTAAGAGCAATTCTCTACTTTATTAGAGCAGGGACTAGATAACTTACTTACCTCATTCTTAAGCTCTGCCCAGTCCCTTAGCTCCTTAGACTGCTCCTGGCTCTATCAGAACTCCTTCTTTCTTTCTCTCTTTCTCTTTTCTCTCTTCTTTCTCTCTTTTTCCTTGCTCTTGGCCATGGCTTCCTTGGAGGGAGGGGTGGCCTATTTATAGGTGGAGGGAGGTGGAATGGATGGCTCAGATTGAATCGTTATGAATGGCCCAGATCGCTTAGCTTCCTCAAGAAGCTTTGCTTGCATCATCACGATGACATCATCCTCCTTGATGACTCACTAATATGACATCATTCAAGGACACCTCAGGGGTTATTTGGTACAATGGTAGGGCCCTTGGGACACCTCACTAACTGACTCAGCCTTTCCAGAGAATTCCATAGCCTTTTCCTGGAATGAACTGCCGAGATTGTGCCACATGTCCTTTTTTACTTTTTCTCCTTTTTCTAATCTCATGACGTGTGTCCTTAACTTTTCTTCTTTTCCTATAATCATGCCATGTGGCACCTTGTGGGTCCCATGAAGACACCTTTCATGCCACCTCATGGTCTTTTGTCATATTTGATCACTTTTTCCAGTTCTATCATTAACTAGGTAACGTTACTTTATGGAAAAGCACTAAAATATTATTTTAATGCCTCTTAAACTCCCATAACTACTGGTCATACGTTTTTAAGCCTTTAAATGTCATCTTGGGTTTCTAACCAAGCCCAAGCACTCTGGTGGCTCGGTTCCCAAGAAACACTTCTTACTTCTTCTTTATGCCATAGGGACTTTCACTATTTTCCCTGAATTTTCACTTTCTTGCAGTGTAGTCCCTAAACATCATCTGTATACTTATGGGACTCCTGCATAATAGGGTTTAGTAGCCTTCCTTTTTCAGGTTTCATACTGTAACACCTTACTTTTTGATATCTTAGGGACCAAACAGTAGCATCTGGAACCACTTATATGATCAATGAAGTCAAATTACATAATCTAGAATTTTTGACCACGAATTACTGTTCATTTGGCAAAACTCCAGATAAGTAATGCAACTTCAAAAATTCATAACTAATTCTAGAAAAATTGAGATGGAGTGGTTCAAGTTGCTATATGAAGCTAACATAAGTCTCTTTAATGGAAAAATATGAATCTGACCAAACTCCATACCAATTAATACAGTATTGGCGTGAAATATTACTGTTCATTTGGTCAGTTTCACAGTTTCCAGATTTGGTTCCCTAACTTTGAAAAATTCGTTGTCTTTGTACAAATATCGGAATAAGGCATACTTGGTACCAAAATGAAGTTCAACATGTCTATTATCATACTATAAAATCTCATACATTTATCCAAAGGTTAACTATGTTTCCCAAGTCTCAACAAAACATAACTAGAACTAAAATGAGCACACATTACATGTTTTCATAAAAAGTCTCCTATACAATAAAGTATCTATGCAGCATAACTTCTTCATTCTCCTTCCTTGATTCCATAAGTTGGTCCTTCTGTGATATTTGTATCATGCAAGGGGTGAGATTTTGGGAAAAATCTCAGTAGCAAACATAAATCAAACAGTGTATGCAACTCAATGCTTGATGTTAATATGTGTGTGCTTAATGATCATGCTTGCATAATGATATCTTTACATGCTTCCATGTTCCTGAAATTATAACATATGGCCATAGCATAAAAAGAAATAGAGCATCATTCAATCATACATGCTTCATATCATCAAAGTAAACATCTAAGCAAGCAAAGCATACAAGTTAGGTAAGTTTACTACCTTGGAATAGCTCTCCTTTAACCTTTTCTTTCTTGATAGAGTAACACACTTATTACAATCCATACCATTCATGGTAGAGTAACACACTTATTACAATCCATACCAATTCAGCTATGCACCTAGCTTAATAATTTACTTCCATTTTCCTATACCAATACACTCCTAACTTTCTTTATTTGTGGTTAATTGTCTTGTCCCTTGAATTAATTGGTTCCTTGACTATATCCCACACAATTTTGCCCAAGGAATCCAAATATGGATTCAGGATTTCAAAATTTTAATGTTTCCTATAGTTCTAGACAGAAACAGAAACAGCACATGCAATTTTCCAAAAATTGCTCTCTTCAATTCTAATGCTTCCAAGACTTTGATCTTACTTAATCCTACACAATTTTGAATTTTAAACCCATTGGAAACATCAAAATCATGAAATTCCAATTACTGTTCATATGCATGAACAGTAATAGAGAAGGTTTCAAATTCTCCCTTTCTCAATTTCAATGTTTCCAAGGTTCCAATCTTATTCAATCCTACACAAAATCATCATATAAATTCAATGGAAGTATTAGATCATTGAAATTCATTCTTCTTGGTCCAGAACAGACCTAGGCTGAATGCCTCTATCAATGATAAAGTCAAGAGCACAACTTAATTCAATAACCAATCATCAAAACCAACTAATCTAAACCTTAATCACCTAATTCTACCTTTATTTTCTTCTTCCTCCTTTAACTTAAAATTTGGACAGCAAGCAAACTCTAGGTTTAATGGAATTTTCAACCACTAAAACCTAGGTTTTACCCTTCCAAAACACATCTAAATAAACTAGGAAGGATCACATACCTTATGCCTTGACTACCTTGATCTCTAAGTGCCTTGAATTGCCTTTATCTTGGTTGAGTTTTCAAATGACAAGAGTTTCTCCAAGTTAACCAAGGGTGCACGGTTTTGTGAAGGATGGGAGGGGTATTTATAGCCAAAATGTTGACATCTTGGGTCCATAATGTCCTCACTTTTCCTAATTATTACAATGGCTTAATCTTGAATTTGATTGGTTAGTTTTTGGATTAATTAACTTTAATCATCATTAGGTTAATTCTTATATTATTTTATTATATTTTAACACATGCTATAATCTTCCTTTCATCTTCTTGGTGCCATGTGTAAAGTTTGTGGGTCCCACAAGGACACCTCACATGCTTCTTGGACTTTCATAAATTCTTTATCTTTTAAAAATATATAAAATATTCTAAAAACTCATTTGACCATATAACAATTCCATGGGCTTATTAGGATTGCATAGCACATGATATTGGGCCTCTTTTAAGTCCAATAGCTACTTGGCACAAATCCCAAGGCACTTTCCTTATACCGATATTCTTAAATCACCCTAATTTTTAGGATAAATGCTAGACACCTCTTTTAATGGTTCTCACATTTTTAGAAATTCATTCTAATATAAAATGAATTTTCTACAAAGTTTTATAATTTTCTGATATCTAGAAGTCCTGATAAAAATTCCCTATATCTCCTTTAACCTTTTATCAGTGTCCGATTTCACCGAAATTTTATAATTAATTCTACAGGACTCCTTTTTGACTTATGTAAATTTTATATATTATTATATTAATTATAAGAATTTACTATCAAATTTCATCTGATTATGAGGTCCGAAAGATACTACAATAATCTCTCGACTTCAAAAATTTATATTAATTTTTTGGGACCTCAAATCAAACTTCTGTGTAGCGTTAAACTAATCAGAATAACTTTCTCTATTTCATGGTAAAATTTAGGACTAAAATGCTTCTGGGCATTTTTTTAGCCTATTCTGGCTCAAATTTCCAAAATTACCATTTGAAACTTTTACTAATTGCAATTTAGTCCTTTTTTGCTTTACAAGTTTATACCTTCTCTCTTTCTTTGGCTTAACACTTATCTTACTCATTATCTTTTCTTCTTATTACCATCCCAATCTCTTCATTACCTCTTTCCTCTATCAGTCTTATACATATAGGAAAAATTTGGGATGTTACACATACTGGGATTCTAAGCGTAAAAATTGGGATATGACATAGGATGTGACTAATATGCACATAGCAGTTTAGGTCACGATGGGAGAAGACCTTTTGCCATGACTGAAGGACATAGAACTATCAAGTCATGAAGAGTAGATTGATATGGTCGTGAGTAAAGTTCACAGAGGATATGAGTCGCGACTAGCCAATACTCAGGGTGAGACTAGGATGCACAAAGATCTGATGACAAGAATGAAGATGCCAACTTCTCTGAAGTTTATCAATTAGAGGCTTAACACAGGGTACAAACAAGCCAAATAGTACAAGGTAGAAATTAGGAGAGAGACGCTGCCATAGCAATAGTAATAGCAAAGGCAGTATAAAATCTAAGGCATCCAGAGTTTGCAGGTATAGCTAATATAAAACTAGAAAGGGTATAGTAGCCTATAGAGCTACCTAGGCAGACTGGACAGGTGGTTGATTTCACTAGTATTTGTAACATCCTCATTTTTTTTACATCTTAGGGACTAAACAGTAGCATCTGAAACCACTTCTCAGGTCATTGAAGTCAAATTACATAATCTGAAATTTTTCTCTATCGAGTACTGTTCACTGTGCAAATTTCAGAGAAGTGACCTGACTTCAAAAAATCATAACTAATTCTAGAAAAATCAAAATGAAGTGGTTCAAATTGCTACACAAATCTAACTTAATTCTATTTCAGAAAAAACTAACTCGTTGACAATGCCTTGACTCAGTCAATATCAGTTAATGTCCGAATTTTATTGTTCATCCAGTTTCTTGTCCCTAATTCCAGCATTTCTGGTCCCAACTTTGAAAAATCATATATTTATGTGTAGACATCTAAATAAGCCATTATATATATCAAATCAAAGCTCAGCATGTCTACTATTTACTGGAAAAACATCATACATTGATTCAATAATTTACTATTTATAATTATAGCTCAAATGTCACTGCCTCCCTATGAGTTACTGTTCATAGTGACAATTTTCAGCAATTATACATACATCAATCACATATCAATCATGCTAAATAATTCATGTCTCTTCATGTATCTTTATCTCCTCCATCTTTAGAAGACCTCTTGTAATTGGATTGATATGGAAGGGGTGAGATTTCTGGAGAAATCTCAGTAGCAAACGGTACTAAACAATGCATGCATTAATGTGAATACTTGTACTTGCTTGTAAAAGTGTTAACATTGCGTGTGCATTTTTTCATGTAACATATGAAATGAAATTAGCCAAAGTAATCATAGCAACAGAGCCTCATACATAAGCACATATGCAATACAATTCAACAAAGCCATAGCACATCAAGCATAACATTTAATACATACAAGTTTAGGATAAGTTCACTACCTGACATGTAGCATTCCTCTAGCTCTTAGCCTTGTCTCTAAGATTCCTTCTTTTCATATGTTAGAGCCTATACATAGCATAATAATATCTTTATTATTATCCAGTATAGCTCTACTTAACTCATGCTTAACTTAGGGTAATATCCTTAATTTGACATTCCCCTAACTATATTTCTATCTATAGCTAACCTTATTAATAGAGATATTTCTCTATTCTAACCACTAAGAGAAATTCTCTAATTTATTAGAGCAGGGACTATAATAACTTATCTTATTCTTAAGCTCTGTCCAGTCCCTAAGCTCCTTAGACTGCTCCTGGCTCTACCAGAACTCCTTCTTTCTTTCTCTTCCTTCCTTCCTTTCTCTCTTTCTCTTCATTTCTCTTGCTTGTTGTGGATTCCTTGAATAGAAGGGGGAAGGTTCTATTTATAGGTGAGTGGAAGTGGAATTGATGGTCCAGATTGATTCGTGATGAATGGCTCAGATCACTTAGCTTCCTCAAGAAGCTTTGCCTGCATCATCACGATGACATTACCCTCCTCAATGACTCACCAATATGACATCATCCAAGGACACCTCAAGGGGTATGTGGCACAATGGTGGGGCCCTTGGGATACCTCACCAGCTGACTCAGCCTCTCTAGAGAATTCCAGAGCCTTTTCCTGGAATGAGCGGCTGAGATTGTGCCATGTGTCCTTTTTACCTTTTCTCCTTTTTCTAATCTCATGACATGTGTCCTTAACTTTTCTTCTTTTCTTGTAATCATGCCATATGGCTTTTTGTGGGTCCCATGAGGACACCTTTCATGCCACCTCATGGTCTAAAGTCATATCTTATCACTTTTCCTAATTCTATCCTTAACCAGATAACCTTACTTTATGGTAAAGCACTAAAATATTATTTTAATACCTCTCAAACTCCCATAACTACTGGGCCTACGTTTTTGGGCCTTTAAATATCATCTTAGGTTTCTAACAAAATCCAAGCAATCTGGTGGCTTGGTTCCCAAGAAATACTACTTACTTTTTCTTTATGCCCATAGGGACTTTCACTATTTTCCCTAAATTTTCACTTTTTTGTAGTTTGGTTCCTGAACATCATCTATATACTTCTGGGACTCCTGTATAATAGGGTCTAGTAGCCTACCTTTTTTAGGCTACATACTAGGCTTCTAGGTCTAAAAATTGGGATATGACAGTATTCAACAGTGGATGACTAAGTTCTATAAGCACAGTCCTCCAACGTTTGAGGGGACATTTGATGTTAAAAAAGTGGAAGATTGGATTAGTCAGATGGAGACTATTTTTAAAGTGCTCTACTGTCCATCTGAAAGTAAAGCCTAAATGGCAATTTATCAGTTAGAAAGGGATGCAGACTGATAGTGGAAGAACACCAAACTACTACTACAAGCCTAAAACATTCCTATTACGTGGGAAGTGTTTCTTGAACAATTCTATGAGAAGTATTTTCTGCAGTCAATACGTGACAAGTGAGAAGTTGAATTCCTTATACTGAGGCAAGGAGGAAAGGAATCTTTTGATGAATATCTGGCTAAGTTTATTCATCTTTCCTAATACTCTACTTATCTGCGGTAAGTGGATGATGAACGTTGGATGACAGAAAGAATGATTAGAGGGCTGAATATTACCTTGAAGGAGAAGATGCCTCCTCAGAAATATAGCCAGTTCAATAAAGCAGTAGATGCATGTCGAATAATTAAAAATGGTCTGAATCATTGAATGTTGATAAAACAAGTGAGCAGAGGGAATGTTATTCCCAAAATCACTAGTCAGAGTCGAGATATGGCCGGTGGTGGTGGCTATTATAGAAAAAGGAAGAGGCAGTGGCAGAATAGAAGGCCTACTCGAGGGAACTTTCAAGGTTCCGAGTATGTGACAAGTGTGGGAAGAATCATGGTGATAGGCCATGCTTGATGGGACAGAATGTTTGTTACACATGTGGGAAACCTATACATTTTTCTAAGTATTGTCCTAAAGCAGTGAATGATGAAAGGCTATGAACTCAAGGTCGAGTATATTTACTGACAAGGGAAGATGTATAGAAGTCACCCGAGATGATACAAGGTACAATATATGATGATACAAGGTATAATCTATCTCAATAATCACTCTATGATTGCTATGTTTGATTCAGGTACAAGTCATTCCTTTATTTCCCATGAATGTGCTAAACGTTTGGGCCTTACTATTAGCAAGTTACATTATGCCATATGTGTGATAACCCCTACAAATACTAAAGTAGTTACATCAAATGTTTGCCTAAATAGTGTTACTCGATATGAGCATTGTTGCACTACGCTAGACCTGATATGTATGCCTTTCCATGAGATCAATGTCATAATTGGACTGAACTGGTTATCTACCAATAATGTGATGCTGGACTATAAGAATAAGACTTTAGTTCTTTGTCTAAAAGCCATAGACATGAGTTCAGAAGTGTGACTGAATTTTATAACAGAGGCTCAGGTAGATAGATATTTGTGAAAAAGATGTCAAGGATATATGGTCTTCTTTTCTATTCAAATAGAAGTAGAAGAAAGGATTGAGACAATTCCAGCAGTTAAGGAATTTCCTAAAGTTTTTCCAATAGATATTCAAGGATTACCCCAGGAATGAGAAGTAGAGTTTGCAAGTGACATTGTGCCTGGAGCTGGACTAGTGTCCAAAGCCCTATATCGTATGGTTCCCAACGAGATGATTTAATTAAAGAAGCAGATTGAGGAGCTTTTAGAGAGGGGTTTTATCAGACCCAGTATTTCTCCTTGGGGTGCTCAAGT
This sequence comes from Leucaena leucocephala, assembly GCA_037074615.1. Lineage (NCBI taxonomy): Eukaryota > Viridiplantae > Streptophyta > Magnoliopsida > Fabales > Fabaceae > Leucaena > Leucaena leucocephala. The sequence goes on from CM073527.1 coordinate 8,559,225, forward strand.
GTTATTTGTTAAGAAGAAGGATGGTAGTCTAAGACTTTGTATTTATTATAGGGAGTTGAATAAGATTACTGTTAAGAATAAGTACCTCTTCCCCATATTAATGATCTGTTGGATCAATTGGTTGGAGCAAGTTTATTCTACAAAATTGATCTGAGATCAGGATACCACTTACTTAGGATTAAAGTAGATGACATTTCAAAAACAACTTTTAAGACTCGCTACAGTCATTTTGAATTTTTAGTAATGCCCTTTCGATTGATGAATGCACCTACAATTTTTATAGATTACATGAATAGAATCTTCAGGCCTTACTTAGATTAATTTGTTGTGGTCTTTATTGATGATAGTCTGGTGTACTCTAAATCTGCATAAGAGCATGAAAAGTATTTGAGAATTGTTCTTAGTACTCTTAAAGAAAAACAACTATATGCTAAGCTTAGTGAATGTGAGTTTTGGCTTTAAGAAGTCAAATTTCTCAGTCATGTCATATCCCATGAGGGGGTAGCTATAGATCCTAGCAAAGTTAAAAGAGTATTAAGCTGGGAACAGCAAAGGATAGTGACAGAGATTAGAAGTTTTTTGGATTTAGCACAGTATTATAGAAGATTTATTAAGGACTTTTCTCGAATTGCTTTCCCTGTTAACCAAGCTAACCAGAAAGAACCAGCAGTTCAAGTGGGACAAGAAGTGCGAGGCGAGTTTTCAAGAATTAAAATAGAGATTAACTATGACTCTTGTGCTGATTATTCCATACCTAACTTAGACCTATCTAGTCTATACTGATGCTAGCAAGCAGGGGTTAGGATGTGTATTAATGCAGCAGGGTTGAGCAATAGCCTATGCTTCTCGGCAGTTAAAGCCACATCAAGAAAACTATCCCACTCATGATTTGAAGCTTGCAGTGATAGTTTATGCTCTCAATATTTGGACACAATATCTATATGGAGCTACCATAGAACTGTACTGTGACCACAAAAGCCTGAAATATCTATAAGATTAAAAAGAATTGAATATGAGACAACAGAGATGGATGGAATTTTTGAAAGATTATGATTTACAGATTAAATACCATATATGAAAAGCAAATATGGTGACTGATACCTTAAGTAGAAAGGTGGTGTAGGTGGCAAGTCTAATGATCAAAGAGTAGGAATTGATAGAAGATGTAAAGATTGGAGTCCTTTATACTAGATGCAGACAATAGAAAATCTTTATGGAGGAATGCAAGTTAGAGCTTTCATTGAAGATGAGATTAAACAAGCTTAAACGCATGATAAGTTCACAACAATTTTTAAGTATAAGCTGGAAAGAGGGAAAACTAAAAATTTTGATATCTCCCAAGATGGATTACTAAGGTTTAGGGGAAGACCATATATTCCAAATGCAATGGGATTAAGAGAGAAGATTTTAGACGAAGCACATAAAAGCCAGTATACAGTACATCCAAGTATGACCAAGATGTATCACGATGTTAAAAGTTTATTTTGGTAGCCTGGATTAAAGAAGGATGTTGTGGCTTATGTATCCAAGTGCTTAACCTGCTAGAAAGTGAAAGTTGAGCACCAAAGGCCAGCAAGGAAGTTACAACCACTAGATATACCTGAGTGGAAATGGGACAGTATTGCCATGGATTTTATTGAAGGATTACCCATGACTCCAACTAAGCATGATGCTATATGGGTAGTAATTGACCGATTGACAAAGTCAGCTCATTTCCTGGCAATCAATAAGAAAGATTCTCTTGAGAAACTGGCGAAGCTATATGTAAAAGAGATTGTTAGATTGCATGGTGTCCCAAGTAGTATTGTATCTTATAGAGATCCTCGATTTAAGTCAAATTTTTGGCGATCTTTACATAAAGAAATTGACACTACTCTCATATTTAGTACATCTTATCATCCTCAAACATATGGTCAATCTGAGAGAACAATTCAAACACTAGAGGATATGTTGAGAGCATGTGTTTTGGATTTCAAAGGGAGTTGGGATGTCCATTTGCCATTAATAGAATTTGCATGTAATAACAGTTATCAGACTAGTATTCAGATGGCTCCATTTGATGCACTTTACGGACGTAAGTGTAGATCTCCCTAATGCTGGTTAGAGTTAAGCAAAAGAAGGATGTTTGGTCCTAATATAGTAGGTTAAATAGCAACACAAATTAATAAGATTAGAAAAATATTGCTCATAGCTTAAAACAGATAGAAAAGTTATGCTAATGTCATAAGTAAGCCATTGGAGTTTGAAGAAGGAGAACATGTGTTCCTTAAGTTAACTCTAACTACAGGAGTCGGACAATCAATCAAGGTGAAGAAGTTACATCCTAGATACATTGGGCCATTCCAGATCCTCACAAGAATAGGATTAGTGGCTTACAAGTTAGCTCTTCCTCCAATTCTCAATAAGATACATGATGTATTCCATGTTTCCCAGTTGAAGAAATATGTTCTAGACCCATCACATGTGATTAAGCAAAATGATGTTGCACTGCGAGATGACCTAACTTACGAAGTTTGTCATATCCCAATTTTTAGGCCTAGAAGCCTAGTATATAGCCTAAAAAGGGTATGCTACCAGGCCCTATTGAGCAGAAGTCCCAGAAGTATACAAATGATGTTTAGGGACTAAACTACAAATAATGAGAGTTCAGGAACTAAATTGTAAATAGTGAAAGTCCCTAGGGGCATTTTGGCAAATTACTAAGGGATATTTCTTGGGAATCGAGCCACCAGAGTGCTTGGACTTGATTAAAGACCTAAGATGACATTCCCAGATGTCCAAAAATATGGCCCAAGAGTTATGTGGGTCCAAGTGACATTAAAATAATATTTTAGTACTTTTTTAATAACGTAAAGTTACCCGATGATCAGCTAAGGCTTTAGACTTATCTAGAACCATAAGGTGGCATGAAAGGTGTACTCATGGGACCACAAGATGCCACATGTCATAAGTCTAGAAAAAGGAGAAAAAGCTAAGGACATGTGGCACAATCTCAGCTGTTCATCCCAGGAAAAGACTCTGGAATTCTCTGGAACCGCTGAGTCAGTTGGGGAGGTATCCCAAGGGCCCCACCATTGTGCCACCTAGCATATGAGATATCCCATGGATGATGTCACTTTGATGAGTCATCTAGGATGATGATGTTATCGTGATGATGTAGGTAAAGCTTCTTGAAGAAGCTAAGCGATCTGAGCCATTCATCGTGATTCAATCTGGACCATCCATTTCACCTCCACTCAACTATAAATACCCCACTCCCCTCCCATTCCTTGACACGGCCAGCAAGAGAAAATGGAGAGAAAGAAGAGAAAAAAGAGAGAGAAAGAAAAAGAAAGAAATGAAGGAAAAATGATAAGTTCTAGTGGAGTTAGGAGCAATCCAATAAGCTTAGGGATTTGGCTAGCTTAGGAATAAGGCTCTCACCTATGAAAAAAGGAACCTTATAGTAAAGGTTAAGGACTAGAGGAAAGGCTCCATATCAGGTAGTAAACTTACCTACTTGTATGCTTGTATTGCTTGGATATTTTATGTGATGTTTGCTTACCTTGATAATGTGAAGCATGTATGATTAAGTAATGCTCTGTTTCTTTTTATGCTATGGCCATATGTTATAATTAAGGGAAATAGAAGCATGTAAGTTATCATTATGCAAGCATGATCATTAAGTGCACACATAGTAACATCAAGCATATAGTTGCATACATGGTATGCTTTCTGTTTCCTACTGAGATTTCCCCAGAAATTTCAGCCCTCCCATATCAATCCAATTACAGCATGTCTTCTCAAGATGGAGGAGATAAAGATATATGAAGACAAGTTAATAATTATTCAATTTGATTGATATGTGGTTGATGTATGTAATATTGATTGCTAAAAATTGTCACTGTGAACAGTAACTCGTGATGAGGCAGTGATATTTGAGCTATAATAAGTACTAGTACACAATTGAATAAATGTATGATATTTTTCCAGTAAATAGTAGACATGCCAAGCTTCTATTTGATATATAGAATATCTCATTTGGATTTCTACACATGGAGATATGATTTTTAAAGTTGGGACCGAAAATGCTAGAATCAGGGGAAGACGCTAGATGAACAGTAAAATTTGAGCATTGACTGACGTTGACTTGGTCAATGAGTGGTCAACAAGTTATTTTTCCCTGAAAGCACATTAAGTTAGCTTTGTGTAGCAATTTGAACCACTTCATTTTGAAGTTTCTGGAATTAGTTATGATTTTTTGAAGTCAGGTCACTCCTCTGGAATTTGCACAATGAACAGTACTCGATAGAGTAAAATTCTAGATTGTGTAATTTGACTTCAATGACCTTATAAATGGTTCCAAATGCTACCATTTGGTCCCTAAGATGTAAGAAAATAAGGATGTTACAAATTTAGACCAGTATGAGTTGTGGATCGAAAAGTCAAGCAGTTGTAAAATAAGTAAATCTCTTTATTGAAGATGGTTTGGAAGGGATTAATTGAGAATGAGGCTACGTGGAAAGCAGAGGAAAGAATAAAGGAAGCATATCTTGAATTATTTCCTTAGTATATATGTAATGAAAATTTTGAGGACAAAATTTATTTTAAGGGGGAGAGAAATGCCATATCCCTAATTTCCTTATCTGATGTATATATACAGTTTATATGTAATAGACATGATATTCTAAGAATAAACTGTATCATATTGAGGAAGAAGTGAGAGGGATTATTAACTAAAGAAAGTTTAGGGACCTAAATGAAAATTAGAAAAGGTTGAAGGACAAAAATAAAAGTAGAAACAAAAGTTGGGCCAAAAGGTGTAATTATCAAAAGTTTAGGGACCTAAATGTAATTCACCAAAAGTTCAGGGATAAAAATGTAATTATGAGAAAGTTGAACCGATAAAGGTTCAACAATGCCCAAAATTAGATTAGTCCCAAATTTTACCAGTGGATAGACAAAATTATTCTGATCAGTTTAACACAACATAGAATTTCGATTTGAGATTCTGATTAATTGATATGAATTCTTGAAGTCAGGAAGAATTATTACAATATTTTTTAGACCTTAGACTCAGATTAAACTTTATAGTAAATTTCTATATTTAATATGAGAATTTGTAAAGTTGACAGAGTAAAAAAAGGAATCCTGTAGAATTCTTACAGGAATTTACAATGTAATAAAATACCTGATAAATGCAGTAGGGAGAGGTTTCTTGGGATTTATCCTATAAAGGTAATTGACCCATATCAAGGCCCAAAATGGTGTCCTAGAGGCCCAGTGAGGTGGTTGGACAGTTAAGTGGGCCAGAGTCCATAGCAGCCCAAGAAAAGTGTAAAATTACGAAAATGGCCTTATATAACCAAATTGTACCAGAGATGGATTGCGGCATTTTGGTCAGTCTGGACAGGCTAAAAACGTCCAAGCTAGTATAAAGATGATTAGTTAGAACTAGTATATACCCTGATACAGTATAAAGAGGTGTCAAATAATAATTATGCCGTTAATATAGTGAAAGAAAGTGTAACAAGGGTATTTTGGTCATTTCCCAAGGGATGGTTGGCAGATAAATACTCAATCTAACAATGGCAATGGTAGGAAAAATCTAGACATTGGTTTCCATGATAGAATACATATTCTAGAATATTATAAAATTTAGGAACATAAAACAGTCAGGTTTTTGTGAAACTGCTCTGATCTATACCGGACTGAACTAGAATTTTTCCTATTAGTATATCTACCTTTTTCTAGCCAAACATGGCCCTAAATGATGTAATGCATGGCATCAGTCCAAGGCTTCTAGGGCAAGCTTAATTCAAGATGGAATATAAACTATCAGATCAAATAGTAATCAAACTAATCCTGGCCTTTCATTTTCACCCAAAATTTTCTATAAATACCCCCCAAACCAGACTTGTGTGGCACCTTGGAGTACCTTAGGGAACCTCTAGCCAAATTTTCTTTGAGCAAGATAGAAGCACACAACTTGGAGTAACAAGCAAGATAACTAGCTCCCTTATTCTTGGACTTTAATTTAGCAAGTTAGTTCTTGGTATTAAGGGGTTTTTGTGACATATTTCCCTTAAGGGTGATGCTAGAAGTTCTTTCTATATATGATAAGAATATGAGTTTGATGTTATGGATAGTTTAGACAAGCTTAAACAAGCTAGAATCAAGTGGTATATGCTTGGAAATTCAAGTATGCATGTAGTTAGGGTTTTGTGTTCTTGGCTGCCACTATATGAAACACTGTTCATATGTTAGAATTTCATGATTTTGATGCTTCCAATGAGTTTAAAATGGAAAATATTGTGGGGATAAAGTAGGAGAACAAGAAAAATTGTGTTCCAAAATTAAAATATACTATTGGAACTATTGCACAGCATCTAATGGTATGTTTTGATTTTGGAAATTATGGTTTCATATTTGGATTCTACATGAAAAATTGTATGGAAGTGGACCATGAGAATTTATTTTAGAAAGATGGAAGTATAGAGCATAAAATGGAAAAAGAATAGAAGTTAGTGAAAACCTAGTCTTGGAATTGTTTTCAAGTTGAGTTGTAACTTGATGTTACTTTGTAATGTCTAGGTTTTGACATTTGTGAGGGAAGAAAACCATCTCAAGAAGGCTTTGTCAAGTATAGCTTAAGAGGTAGTAAGAATGCCTAACTATAGTTTCATGTTTGCTTCATCGTATGCTTGCTTGTTAGTTATGATGTTTGGTTGAGCTTGAGATTATGCCATCATGTTGATGATGAAGTATGAATGATTGCAACTTCTTGCAACTAATGTCATGAAAATATGCATGTTAGAGTTTTCTTATGTATTATTATGAAGTAGCTCCCATCTCATGATAACATGTTAAGCATATAATTAATCATGCATGATATTATAGTTTGTATGACTTGCTATTGAGATTTCCATGGAATCTCATTCTTTCCATATGCATAACCATGTTATAGGTGCTGGGATATCTCAAGGAAAAAGGGTTAATATAGATGGTTGAAATTGTATAATAAGTCATATTGGTCACTTGACACTATAGAAGGATATGATGAGATGCATGGTGTGTGATCATGTGGTTGTATTCTGAGGCTGTGGCTTTATGACGATATTTACGATGCCTTACCTAATGATTTTGAACTTGAAATTTGGTATGAGCATAGCTAAGATACAGATATTTAAATGAACACCAAGAAACCCTCAATTGGTTAAGTATTTGATTTACTATGATTTTTCTAAGTTGGAGTTAAATCTGGAATTGATATAAAGTGAGCAACTGGAGGCAGTAACGTTCCAACATTAACTTCATATAGTAAATGAATGATTTTTCTATGAAATTTTATGGGCTTAAATAAAATGTCTGGATCTTTATATCCATAGGTAATAAGGTTCATTTGGACAAGTAACCAAAGAGAAATAAATTTTTGAAATTAAAGCAAAGAAACTAGAACTTCCAGATTTACCAAATGAACAGTATTTTTCAACGAATAAACTGATTTCATTGGGATAATGGAACCTCCGTTTTACATTTCTCATTCAAATTTATATGAAAGAGCTTTCATTAGAAATTGGAATCACCCTATTTTGATTGTTTTATATTTAATTATGAATTTTCAAAGTTAGGTACATGTTCTGGATTACGAAATGAACAGTAACCATGAACAGTCCCGAGAAGAGATCTTTTGAAAATACATGTTTCTAAAGAAAAAGATTATGTAATTGGTTCAAATGACTTCCAATTGAGTATAATTAAGGTTGAAAATAAGCATACGACATCAAGGCCCCAAATTAGAGGAAAATAAGCTAGGATAGATTCCTTACCTTTAATCTCTAGCTAGTTTGAACTTTGGACCTTGGATTCTTCTTTGTCTTGGATTGAGTTTCTATTTTCACATAGCCTCCCCAAGGGTTCTTCCTTCATAGTTTTAAATTAGAAATATGGGGGTGTTTATATAAAAATCCAATGGAAAATGAATGGCCAAGATCACTTTATGCACTATTTAATATAATGGGTCAGATTTGATCTTAGATTAGCTTGCCCTATAAGCCAATTAAAAGACATCATCCATGACATCATCAAAGGACACCTCGTAGTCCATATGACAAAATTACAAAGGGAGGAAGCATCTAGAAAAATTGAAGTCCAATATGGTATCGACTCAATACAATTTCCCAAAAACCAAACCGTTTTCTGAATCTAATTTTTCTGAGGTTCCATACTATGCTTTCTAACCTTAAATCCAGTGTCCGGATTCTTCCTACCATTGATATTCTTGTACTAGATCTAAACTTAATTACATATCGTTTGGCAGATTACCAAAATGCCCCTTGGTTCCTCTTTATTTACTTTAATACCTCAAGGGCATTATCGTCTTTGCACATCTCATCAGAATATTCCATGACCATGGTTAACTATTTTGGGAACTCTCCTTGACTATCTAACTTTAGTCAAATGACCAAAATGCCCTTCGTCTAACTATGACTCAATGGCTCAATACGGTGGCACTTTCATAATTTTACATTTTTCTGGGTCTTTATTAGCCCTGGCCCATACACTTATTTAAAAATATTATTTAGCCCATAAGATGCCATTTTGGGCCCTCTACATGGTCCACTACTTTTATGGGCTGAATTCCAGAGAAATTCCTCCAAAATGTATTTACTGGGTATTTCAATCTATTATAAATTACATAAATTCTACAGAACTCCTTTTTGAGCTCTGTCAGTTTAATAAATTCTTATATTAATTATAAGAATTTACTACTAAATTTTATCTGATTTTGAGCTCCAGAAGATACTGTATTAATTTGTCTTTCTTTACAATAATTCTATGTTATGTCAAACTGATCAGAATAATTTTCTCTATTTACTAAGAAAATTTGGGACTAATCTGATTCGGGGGAGTTTTAGGCCTTTTCTAACTCAACTTTCAATAATTATCATTTTTCCCTTGAACTTTTAAAAAGTACACTTTAGGCCCTGAACTTTTCATAATTACATTTAATGGCCCAAAGTTTATTTCTACTTTGTCCCTATCTGTATAATATTGATAGAGGAAAGAGATTTGGAAATGATTGTGATGATGAATAGAAAGGAAAAATAATGATTAGACAAAGGTATAAAGATGAGGGACTAAAATGGAAAGTCTAACATTTATATGGTGTAAAGTGTAAAGAAGACAAAAGCTTTTGAGCCATTAAGTGTAATTATGAAAAGTTGAGAGCCTAAAGTGTAATTTTCAAAAGTTAAAGGGCAAAATGTTAATTATGAAAATTTGAGTAAAAAAAGCCCAAAAATGTCTGAAATCATATTAGTCCCAAATTTTCCTAGTAGATAGAGAAAAATACTCTAATCAGTTTGATGAAACACATAATTTTGATTTGAGGTCCCAAAAAATTGATATGAATGTCTGAAGAAAAAAAATTAATACAATATCCTCTTGACCTCATAATTAGATGAAATTTGGTAGTAAATTCTTATAATTAATATGAGAATTTATAAAACTGATAGAGCTCAAAAAGGAATTATGTAGAATTTATTATAGAATTTACAGTGTATTAAACACTCGATCAATACGTTTTAGGAGAATTTCTCAAAAATTTAGCCCATGAAGGTAGTGGACCATGTAGAGGGCCCAAATTGGTGGCTTATAGGTCCAATAATAGTTTTAGATTAAGTGTGTGGGTAGGGCTAATAAAGACCCAAAAAATGTAAATTTACGAAAATGCCACTAAGTATGCCACTATGTTATGTCATAAAGTCAGAGATAGATGAAGGGTATTTTAGTCATTTGACTAAGGTTAGACAATCAATGAGAGTTCCCAAAATAGTTGATCAAGGTTAGGGAATACTCTGATGAGGTGTGAAAAGACGATAATACCCTTGAGGTATTAAAGTAAATAGAAAAGAAATCAGGGGCATTTTAGTAATATGCCAAGGGATATCTAATTAAATTTAGACCCAGTACAAGAATATCAATGGTAGGAAGAATCAGGATACTAGATTTAAGGTCAGAAAGCATATTATAGAATCTCAGAAAAATTAAATTCATAAAACAATATGATTTTTTGGGGAATCAGACTATGCCGGTATTGGATAGACTATAATTTTTCTAGAAGCTTCTCTCCCTTGGAAATTCACCACAAGACCCTATGAGTTGTCCCTTGATGATGTCATGGATGATGTCATCTCTTGGCTATGGGGCAAGCTAATCCAAGATCAAATATGAGCCATTAGATCAAATAGTGCATAAAGTGATATTGGCCTTCCATTTTTCATTGGATTTTTCTGTAAATACCTCCATAATTCTGATTCAAAACTGTAGTATGAGAACTCTTGGGGAATCTATGTCAAAATGCAAACTCAAACCAAGATAAAGAAGAATCCAAGGTCCAAAGTTCAAGCTAGCTAGAGATTAAAAGTAAGCAATATATCCTAACTTATTTTTCTTTGATTTGGGGCTTGAACTTTGGATTTTCATGGAAGAAATATGAGGTTTCTCTAGGGTGTATATGCTGTCCAAAAACCCTAGATGAAATGAGAAAGAAGAAATTAAAGTTAGAGTTATGTGATTGATATTTGAACAAGCTAGTTAGATGATTGGTTATTGAATTAAATTGATATTCTTGACTTTGTTATGGTTGAGACCTTTCGGTCTATACTATTCATAATAGAGGGAGATGGAATTTCAATGATTTAATGCTTCCATTGAATTTATATGATGATTTTGTGTATGATTGAATAGATTTTGAACCTTAGAAGCATTCGAATTGGAAGTTATAAATCTTGAAATTTTTATATTGTTCACTCGCATGAAAAGTAATTGGAATTTCATGATTTTCATGAAGTTCTATTTCTATGATTACTTTGGCCAATTACACAATGTTAACACTTTCACAAATGAGTACAAGTATTTAAATTAATGCATGCATTGCTTAGTACCATTTTCTATTAAGATTTTCCCATAAATCTCACCTTATCCATGTAATCCCAATCCCAACATGTTCAAGGATGATTAAAGAGTATGAAGAAGCATAAAGAGAAGTTAGGGATTGGATAGTATAAATGTTACATGAACAATTGTTACATGTAATGATGTTATATGACAAGTTGAACAGTAATGTTTATGATGTAATGAAAAATATTAAATGATGGAATAAATGTATGAAATTTTATAGACATTTGGCTAACATTTCAAGCTTCATTTTGACATAAAGAATAGCTTATTTTGATGTATGTACAAAGAGAACGAATTTGATCATCCTTGTCATATTAATTAACTAAGAATTTGATCTGGAAATTATTTTTCCTTCAATTTAAAGATATTATCTTCACATTTCTTTTTGAACCACATCATTTCAATTTTTCTATAATTAATTATGATTTTCCAAAGTTCATTGCCGAATATGGAATACCATATGAATAGTAACTCGAGAAGAGTAAAAATTCTAGATTTAGCTAATAGACTTCTAAGGTCTTGTGAGTGGTTCTAAATGCTACTGAATTGTCGCTAAGACGTACAAAAATAAGGATGTTTCATCTCCTTACAGTTATCATATGATGACACGCATGTTAGAGTATGATATGATGAATGAATACTCTCCTTTCACAGTATATGTAGGGTACAGTATATATGATGAGAAAATTACGTTTCTCTCGTATTGATTGGGGCAGATTGTCGTTGTCTGACTCAGCAAAATAAAAGTAATTGCACCATATTAATGCATTATAAGGCACAACCCTATTGTTCTTCTTAATAAGCCCTTTTTATTAGAACCTTAGCAGATTGGTGAGAAAATCATTGAAAATCTGAGTAAAAGTAAAAATAGGTTTTATGTTTGGTTGATTTTTGATGAAATAAAATAAGGGTGTAGTAAAGTAAATACTTTTGTATTTTTTATTAAGATGGAAAATAAGTGGATTGTTAAAGAAATATGTTGAGAAAGACTCTTGATAATGGAAACCTATCTATCCTTGCTTTGAATATGATATGAGGATTTAAAATCACTAAGTCTTAAATAAAACCTCAATTGATCGATTGAGTCTAGAACATTAATATTCCTTAAACTCATTTAATTAAAGCTAGTTCAAAAACCACTAGCGCTGTTTAAAAATCACTTAGCGTGTAATTAAAGTAGATGATAAAGATGTCCTCGAATTATCATCGATCGATGACTATAGATTTTAAGCAATCAAATCATTTAGCAACGATCGTTGATAAAAACCCAATTATTCATAAATCAAAACTGAAATATTCATATTAAACTAACATCCAAATCATCCAAATTCAATTACAAAACCTAATATCTGAATAATCGATTGATATCTAATCCTTACTCATAAAATCAAAACCCTAGATCTAGTAATTCCAAAACATAAGAAAGGTGAGACTAAAACAGAAAACTCCCCAGTACAGTGCAGTCCATAAGCTCAAGATATGCGATCCATCACCAAGAGACTAAAGATTTAGCCTCTCATGACTCCTGTTGTGCTGCAATCGCTGCTCAAATATAATGCCATGATGAAAGCAAAAAAATCATGATGGAAGGATGAATAATGGAAGATATGAGGGTAGATTGTGGGGAAAGTGTGGAGAGAATGTTTGAGTACTATTTCTTTGCTATATCAGGTAAAAACCAGCCTCTCTGATGCCTGCTGCTTCCCTCTACTTTTAAAGATAGGATAACCTAATAAAAAATGTGCAGCTTCACAAATTTCCTTCTTTGATCGTGACTATATCCTATTTTTAGTCACGACCTGTGAATGCAGGAAAACTTCCCAGAAGAAGTAAGGTCATGACTTGTGGACACTTTAGTCGCAACTGAAGTGTACAGAGGTTGTCATCCTTGATTTGGTTCTCTTTATCTTATGATATCTTTTTTGCTCGCATTAATCCTTAGTTCTCCTCCAAAATACCTACAATTCAACATCAAAGCTCACTATAAATGTCCAACCAGTTTCTAAAGAATAACATATCTGTAGTTTAAAGGAGTTAATTTATCATTTTACCCTTAAATTAGCATATTTCCAACCACAACCATATATTATGTCGTATCCTTATTTTCAACCTCAATTATGCTTAATTGGAAGTCCTTTGAACCAATTACATATACCTTTGCTTTAGAAATATGCATTTTCAAAAGATTTCTTCTTGGGGACTATTCATGGTTACTGTTTAGTTGGTAATCTAGAACACATACCTAAATTTGAAAATTCATAATTAAATATAGAAAAATCAAAATGGGGTGGTTCCAATTTATAATGAAATAGATTTGCTTTAAATTTGAAGGAAAAATGTAAAACTGAGGTTTCATTGTCCAAATGAAATTAATTTATTCATTGAAAAATATTGTTCATTTGATAAATCTGGAAGTTCCAGTTTCCTTGCCTTAATTTCAAAATTCATTTCTCTTTGGTTACTCGTCCAAATGAAACATGTTACCTATAGACTTAAAGCTCCAGAAGTTTTCTTTAAGCACATAAAATTTTATAAGAAGTTAATTCATTTACTATATTAAATTAATGATGGAATGTCATTGCCTCCAGTTGCTCACTCTATCTCAATTCCAGATTTTATCTCCAATTAGAAAAATTATAGTAAATTGAAAGCTTAACCAATTGAGACATTCTTGTGTCCATTTAAATATCTATATCTTAGCTATTTTCATACCAAATTTCAAGTCCAAAATCGTTGGTTAAGTCATGGTAATTATAGTCATAAAGTTATTGCCTTATATTACAAACACACCATATCATACTAGATATCCCAACATGTCATCATCATAGTGCCAAGTGATCAACATAACTTATTACACAAGCTCAACCATCTACATTTACCCCTTTTTCCTTGATATGTTCCAGCACCTATAACATGGTTATGCATATGGAAAGAATGAGAGTTCATGAAAATCTCAATAGCAGGTCATACAAACTATAATATCATGCATGATTAATTAGATGCTTAACATGTTATCATGAGATGGGAGCTACTTCATAATAATACATAAGCAAACTCTAACATGCAGATTGTCATGACATTAGTTGCAAGGAGTTGCAATCATTCATACTTCATCATCATCAAGATGGCATAATCTTAAGCTCAACCAAACATCATAATTATTAAGCAAGCATACAATCAAACAAACATGAAATTATAGTTAGGTATTATTGCTACCTCTTAAGGTATCCTTGTCACACTCTTCTTGAAATGGTATTCTTCCCACACAAATGTCAAAACCTAGCTATTACAAAGTAACATCAAGTTACTACTCAACTTGAAAGCAATTCTAATACTAGGTTTTCACTAACTTCCATTCTTTTTCCATTTTATGTTCCATATTTCCATCTTTCTAAAATAAATTCTCATGGTTCATTTCCACATAATTTTTCATGTAAAATCCAAATATAAAACCAGAATTTCCAAAATAAAAACACTCCCTTGGCTGCTGTACAGAACTGAAGTGCCACTACATTTTTCCAAAAATTTACATTTTGATTCCAATGCTTCCAATACTTGTTTCTCTACTTTATCCCCACACAATTTTCCATTTTAAACTCATTGGAAGTATCAAAATCATAAAATTCCAACATATGAATAGTGATTTGTTCAGTGGCAGCCAAGAACACAAAACCCTAACTACATGCATACTTGAATTTTCAAGCCTATACCACTTGATTCTAGCTTGTTTAAGCTTGTCTAAACTATCCATAACAGAAAACTCATACTCTTATCACATATAGACAGCACTTCCAGCAGAACCATCAAGGGAAATATGTCACAAAAACCTCTTAAAACTAAGAGCCAACTTGCTAGATTAAAGTCAAAGAACAAAGGAACTAGTTACCTTACTTGTTGCTCCAAGTTGTATGCTTCTTTCTTGCTTCAATGAAAATTTTGACAGAGGTTCCCTAAGGTGCTCAAGATGCCGCACAAGGTCTAAATTGGTGAGGTATTTATAGGCAAATTTGGGTGAAAATGGAAGGCCAAGATTAGTTTGGTTATTATTTGATCTAATAGTCCACAACTTGCCTTCCACCAAGCTTGCCCTAGAAGCCATGCATGACCTCATTTAGGGCTGCGTTTGGCTGAAAAAAAGGTAAAAATACTAATAGGAAAAATTTTATTCTAGTCCAGTCTGGTACCTATCTAAACAGTTTCACAAAAATCAGACTGTTTTATGTTCCCAATTTTTATAATATTGCAGAATATGTATTATATCATAAAAACTAGTGTCTAGATTTTTCTTACCTTTGACATTATTATACTGAGTATTTATCTGCCAACCATCCCTTAGGAAATGACTAAAATTCCCTTATTGCACTTTCTTGCACTATATTAACCCTAAGGTATAACTGTCATTTCACACCTCTTTATACTACACCAGAGTATATGCTGGCTCTAACTAATCATCCCTGTACTTACTTGAATATTTTTGACCTATCCAAAATAACCAAAATGCCCTGCATCCATCTTGGGTATAACTTGGCTGCACAGGGGTATTTTTATAATTTCACACTTTTCTGGGGTTGCTCTGGACTCTAGCCCACTTAACTGTTCAACCACCTCACTGGGCCTCTGGGACACCATTTTAGGCCTTGATATGGGTCCATTACCTTTATGGGACAAATCCCAAGAAACCTCTCCCTACAGCATTTATCGGATATTTTATTACACTGTAAATTTCTGTAAGAATTCTATAGGATTCCTTTTTTTACTCTGTCAACTTTACAAATTCTCATATTAAATATAGAAATTTACTGTAAAGTTTTATCTGATTATGAGGTCTAAAAAATATTATAATAATTCTTCTTGACTTCAGGAATTCATATCAATTAATCGGGACCTCAAATTAAAAATATGTGTTGCGTTAAACTGATCAGAATAACTTTGTCTATCTACTGGTCAAATTTAGGACTAAACTGCTTCTGGGAAATGTTTGGCCTTTTCTGGTTCAACTTTCTCACAATTACATTTTTGCCCCTAAACTTTGATAAATTACATTTAAGTCCCTAAACTTTTGATAATTACACTTTTTGGCTTAACTTTTGTCTCTACTTTTACTTTTGGCCTTAAACCTTTTCTAATTTTCATTTAGGTCCTTAAACTTTCCTTAGTTACCAATCCCTCTCTTTCCTTCCTCAATCTGATACAGTTTACCTCAAGAATCTCATGACTATTATATAAAAACTGTACATATACATCATATAAAAAAATTGGAGATATGACATTTCTCTCTCCCTTATAATAAATTTTATCCCCAAAATTTACATTACATATATACTAATGAAATAATTCAGGATATGTCTCCTTCATTCTTTCTTCTGCTTCCCATGTAGTTTCATTCGCAGTTAATCCTTTCGAACCACCTTAACTAAAGAGATTTGTTTATTTTGCAACTTCTTGACCTTTCGATCCACAATTTGTACTGGTCCAACTTCGTAAGTTAGGTTATCCCACAGAGCAACATTATCCTATTCAATCACATGTGATGGGTCCAGAACATACTTCTTTAACTGGGAAACATTAAATACATCATGTATCTTACTGAGATTTGGAGGAAGAGCTAACTTGTAAGCCACTGATCCTATCCTTGTAAGGATCTAAAATAGGCTAATGTATCTAGGATTTAACTTCTTCACCTTGATTGATCATTCGACTCCTGTAGTTAGAGTTAACTTATGTCATATCCTAAATTTTCCCTATCTGTATAGTACTGATAGTGGAAAGAGGCTTAGAAAGGATTATGACAAAGATCATATGAGATAATAAAGGTTATATAAGTCTTAAAGAAAAAGAATGACCTAAACGCAAATTGGAAAAGGCTAAAGGCCAAAAGTTAAAGTAGAAATAAATGTTGGGCCAAAAGTGATAATTTCTAAAAGTTTAGGGACCTAAATGTAATTAAGCAAAAAGTTAGGGACATAAATGTAATTATGGAAAAGTTTAGCTAGAAAAGGCTTAGAACTGCCCGTAAGTATTTCAGTCCCACATTCCATCAGTAAATAGAGGAAGTCATGCTGGGTAATCTGGCATGATACAGAAATTTTATTAGGCTCCAGACAGCAGAAAATTATCTGATAGTTTAAAAGTTATCTGAATTTTTATCAGATTCTATGGACATCATATATATGTGGGGGAATTACAGGAAAGTGTTCCCTATAGTGTCAGATGTTATGAATCTGACAGAACTCTGGAAGAAGTTCTGTATAAAAAGTTATTTACATATTAATGAATTTTGACGGGAGTTTGATAACACCCGTGATCCGATAATAGAACTTATCGGTATGTGAGCCTAGATGAAATGAGACTAGATGACCTCACATATAGGCCCATGATGATGCCAAGAAGGGCCCAAAACCCAAGGTACCAGTCCATCAGTAGAAGGGGATAGTGTCCAAAAAAAGTGCGAAATTATGAAAATGCCCTTGGATGCCCAGATTGTACCAGAGATGGATGAAGGGTATTTTGGTCACCTGGGACAGGCTAAAAATGTGGCACATGGTATAAATATGATTAGTTGAGCCCAGATACACCCTGAGACAGTATAAAGAGGGGTAAAATGATGATTATGCCCTTAGGGTCAATATAGTGTAAGAAAGGATACCAAGGGTATTTTGGTCATTTCCCAAAGAATAAATGGCAGATAAATACTCAGTATAACCATGCCAAGGGTATGAGAATGCTAGACATTGATTTCTATGATAGAATACATATCCTGGTATATTATAGAAAAATTTGGAACAGAAAACAGTCCGGTTCTTGTGAAACTGCTCCGATCGGTACCGGATTGGACTTGAATTTTTCCAGAAGCTTCCTGGCATGGTGAGCATGCCACATAACCCCTTGAAGTGTCCCTTGAGCTGTCCCACATGATGTCATAATTATTATTTTATGAAAAAGTAAAATCCAAGATTAAATGTGAGCCTTTAGATCAAATAGTAACCAAATCTCAATCTTGGCCATTGATTTTTCTTAGATTTTGGCTATAAATACCCCTCCATTCTGAAGCCAAATCGTAAGCTCATGGACCCTTGGGGAAACTCTTGCAAAATGAAAACTCAAGCTAAGACAAAGAAGATTAAAGGTTCCAAAGTTCAAGCAAGCTAGAGATTAAAGATAAGCAATCTCTCCTAGCTTATTTTCCTTTGATTTGGGAGCTTGAACTTAGGGTTTTGATGGGAGAAGAGTTGAGTTTTCTCTAAGGGGTGGTTCTGTCCAAAGACCTTAAAGGAAAGGGGAAAGAAGAAATTAAAGTTAGAACCATATGATTGAAGCTTAAACAAGCTAGTTAAGTGGTTGGTTGTTGAATCAAATTGATATTCTTGACTTTGCCATGGTGTGCCCTATTTGGTATACACTGTTCATGAGGGAATGAAATTGAATCTCAATGATTTAATGCTTCCATTGAGTTTGTATGATGATTTTGTGTAGGATTGGAAAGCTTTTGAACCTTGGAAACATTAAAATCTCAAGGTTGTAGTCTTTGAGATTCCTTACAGTTACTATTCACTCGCATGAACAGTAATTGGAATTTCATGATTTTTATAGTTCCAATGGTTTTAAAATGAAAAGTTGTGTGGGGTAAAGTGGAGAAACAAGTATAGGAAGCATTAGAATCAAAATGAGAATTTTTGAATGAATTGTATACTTATGTTCAGTTCTATACAGTAGGCCATGAAGGAGCTAGAATTTCATGATTCTAAGCTCAGAAATGGATTCAAAAGATTAAATTGATTAGGTTAAAGTCAATACATCAATTGGTTCAAGAGCCAAGTGGATTAGTGAAAATTAGAGAAAGTTATGACAATAAAGAGTGTAACAAAGTTAGTCCTGAACATGGTTGGAGTTCATGAGTCCTAATGAGTGATGTGATGAATATGAATGTGTTTAGGACCATGAAACATCCAAGAAGATGTTGGGAAGTGATGGACATAAAGGCTTCATGGTTGGAAAGCTAGGGAGCAAGGGCTAAAGGTCAAGAGAAAAGCTTAAGTGCAAGGTAGTAAACTTACCTCTTTATGTGTTTGATGTGGTATGCTTATGTGTTGACATGTATATGTTATTTGAATGATGTTTAATGTATTGTGAATAACTTGTTTCCATGGCCATGCACTTTATGTAAAAGTATATAGCATGATGGCATGTCACTAATCAAAGAAAGTTAATAAAATTACATATCATGCATTAGCATCCATCTTGCATATTTAAGTGGTAATGTTTGCTACTGAGATTCCCTAGAATCTCACTCTTCTATAACCAACCAATTTAGGTCAAGCATGATGGATAATGTATGCATGGAGAAGAGTTAAAGCATGGAAGAAGAAAAGTGAAGTATTTAAGATGTTAACATATGCTATGCACTTTCCATGTATGTCAAAGCCATGTAAAGTATCTATATATGTGATGAGATTGTATGAAACAATTATTGTATAACCCCATGATATATATAAATTCAGAAAAAGCAAAAGAGATGATTAATGTATACTGGAACAATTATGGAAAGTGAAAGAAAGGAAACTGAAATAGTAAAAAAACTAGGTCCTAAAGCAGTTTTGTTGTGGCTTCAATCTGACCTAGCAAAGGAAGGAATTATTTCAAGAAATTTTATGAGCATGTAGTACACATCCAGAGCTTTAAGTGCATAGGTAGAACGTTTCATTTGGATCTGTATATCAAGAGAAATGAATTTCCAAAATAAGGGACCAGAAACTATTTCCAGAGTTTTTGACCAAATGAACAGTAAATTTTAACGAATAAACTGTATCAAATGGCTAATCATTTGGTCTAAAAATTATTTTTTCCTTAAATTTCAAGATGTTATCTTTTTAAACCACTTCATTTTGAGTTTTCTAGAATTAATTATGATTTTTTGAAGTTCATTGTGTGATCTGGAATACCATATGAACAGTAACCTAAGAAAGAGTAAAATTCCAGATTTGGCTAATAGACTTCCAAGGTCTTGTAAGTGGTTCTAAATGTTACTAAATGGTCCCTAAGACATATAAAAATAAGGATGTTAGATTGTGGTATCAGAGTATAGGATTCTGGCTTAAGAAATGCTCTGAATAGATTATTTATGGACTAATATGAGATTATTCCCAGACCCTAACTCTAAATAGTAAGTATTTGGTTAAATTATGGTATTTTATGGGATAGTTAGCATTGCTTAATTAAGAAAATAGTGCAAGAATAGATATGAGATTCCATAAAGTTAAGTCAAAAGCTTCAGTTAATAAGGGAGACGCCAGGCTAGTAGTGATATATAGATATGGTATACATCTAAACTCTGAGAATCCCTTACACAATGAAGAGGGTTCAGACGAGAGTCTGGGGGATCAGTCAGGAAAGTCTACAGTGGAATATCCCATAGATATTTCTGTAAACTCAAGCCTGCGGTCTGGATGTCATGTAGAGATGCAGCCTGAAGCCTAATATGCACCAGTTGATGTTGAGTCTAGTAACTCTATACAGTATAAGTTTGTTGGAATGCCCTCTAACCCTGATATAAGCTTTATCCCTCTTATGAGATGATAGATTACGGCTGAGGAAGCTGAGTACTAGTACTGGATTATGGGTAGACCATATATTATTCCTCCTCTACCAGAGTTTAAGGATAGATTTAAGATAATTAAGATAAAATAGTCCCCTAATTTAGATATCCAGTCAGAGTTTATGATAGAACCTATTCATTCCCAAAGTCCAGGAATATATGGCTTTACAGAGAAGGATCAGTGTGATATTCCTGGCCCTAGTCAACCCCAGCTTTCTTTGTTAAAGACAGCTAATGCTGACCATATCAGTCTCAAGAAAGTTATGGAGAGTGAACTATTCTGTCTAGTTCAAGGAATGGACAGAAGTAGAGATTAAGAGCAGTCAGTTTACTTACAGTTCCTCAATGCCGTATCAGGGATGATAAATAGATATGCAGCAGAGGGCATTAATCTAATTCAAGTTTATACTCTAGAGGACTGGCATGAGATGATAGTAAGCCAAGTACTGTCATATACCACTATATGGCATATAGAGCTAAGTGAGTATCTGGCAAATAATCTGCCAGCTGATATTCAAGGGTGGCATATCTGTGCACAGAAGTATGTGCAATCTATAATCCCTTAAAAATAAATGTAGAATATGAGGGGTAATATAAATAGGTAAAGTGTAAAGAAAAGTAATTACTCATGTGTATGGTAGTTATGATGTACCCTAAATATGTAATTGATATATTTGTAATATGTAGACAAATATTATGGTAATATGGAATATGGATGTTGGTTGAACATGTATATGAATATGTTCCCTATTTAAGTGTGACTATGATGTATGTATATGAATGCGCTTTAATTAATTTAGAGTTATCCAAAGACAAGAGTTTTTATGAGCTACTAGGCCACAACAGAAGATGACCTATAGTCACAATGGAAGAATACATAGCTGTTAAGCTGTGACAAGTAACTCGAGATGGTCACGACTAAAAGTTACAAAGAATATGAGATGGCTAGCAAGTACTTAGGTGGTGACTAAAATGCACAGAGACTTGATGATAAGAATAAGATGCTGACCTCACTGAAGTTTATCAGTTAGAGGCTTACTAGAGAGTGTGGGCAACTTAGATAGTACGATATACTGAGATACAGAAGATCAGTTAAAGAAGAGGCTCAAAAGTAGATCCTCCATATGCTCATCAGGAGTTGATCTATGTTACGAAAGACTTGCCTAGAAAGGAGCCTAACGTATGGCTTAAGGATAAAGATATGATGTTTAATAGATAGAAAGTTAATGTTCCCAAAGCAAAGGGATTCTACCACGAAGAGATAGCAACCTAATGCTCTGCCCTAGAGAACAAAAATAGTAATGTTAAGTGATGAATAAGATGTTGGAAATTGTGCCCTAGAGGCTAATCATTGTCTTATGAACATTATTGATTTATGAATTTATTAATTGTGTTATCATGTTATTTGCATGTTTACTATGATGACCATCCTTGGATAATTCATGATCTTATCCTAAATGTCCCTGTCGGTTATCTATGCGGGAGTACAGATAAAATAAGACCAGTATGACTTTGAAGATGTATAGAGATATAAATCAGAGTCATAGGCACATGTAAGAGTAAAAGGTGTTGGACCGACCCGCTATGAGAGAACTACATGGGAACGTCATAAGCTTCTCTCATATACAAACCATGTCATATGCCCTTTGACCTGAGATCATCATGGATTCCTACATGACAAACTCTTAGCTTTGACCTAGTCAAAAGTCACTTTTGACCGAGTGATCATAAAGACTATATTTGGGCTTAGTGGTTTTTCATACGGAGGAATGTGAATGGTCAAGATGGAATTTGTCCCTCACATTCATAGAGAGATATTACTGGGCCCCTCGATGAGTGAGTCTGAGAAATGTATGGCCATACTGTAATGGAAATGTAGTTCCATTTCTACAGTCAGACTACTCAGGGATCAAGAAAGTAAAAGTCAGGAATATGAGGATGACATTATCCATGCCTCAACCATGACCAAAATATCGCGTGACAAAAGGGACATGATATGGTTGTATAAAAGGCTACATCGTTTAACGATCCTCATATGATTTGGGTAGTCGTTATGTCTTGCTAGAGACCGCTTGCGACTTGTGGGCCAGTATGGCAAATGGCCCACTACCAACTTCATATGGGCCTACAGGGTCGCACACAAAATAGCCCAACACGAGCTATGATGTCCAGATTCATTGAATCTAAGACATGTCCAGATTCAATGAATAATCCAGGGTGGATGTATATATTTATTTACATTTATATTCGTATATATATAAATTAGTATATATATATATTATATATAAGAGATATATGAGATTTAATTTATAAGGATAAATTAAATCTCTATCACGTTTGAATTTGAAATTCAAATTGATAGGATATCTCATATAAGAGATATTTATAAGATTTAATTTATAAGGATAAATTAAATCCCTATCACGTTTGAATTTGAAATTCAAATTGATATGATATCTCAAATTTGATTTATGAGAATAAACCAAATATAGTTCAGTCTCATCTTTATTTAAATTTAAATAAATAGGTAATTAAATATGTGGGACAGATTTAATATTATTTATTTAATTAGTTTCTTATAAAATTATACAATATATGATATTGTATTAATTTCAGAATTAATATAAGATTAACTCTAAAATCCAATTCGGTAGAGAGAAGAAAACGCAGAGCATCCTATATATCAGATATTAGGAGCTACGTTTTGCATAGACATACACATAGAACACAGAAAGGCCGAAGGGGAATCTGAAAAAGGTTTGCAGATAAGAAACTGCCAAAATAAGAGATGGAGACAAACTCTTGAGAAAGCCCTGGAGGGACAAGAGACGCTAGCACATCGTTTGTGGTTGGAACGCTGTTCGTGTGGATACCAGTAGAGGAAGCTGACCTGAGTCGTTGACTTCTTGAGATCGGAAAGGGAGCACGAGCCGCAAAGAGAAACTGTGAACATCGTGACCAGAAGCTATGGAAGTCGCTGAGGAACACTGAGGGTAATGCTTCTTCCAACTTGACTTCAACACATACGGTAGATCCTGGCAAGGAATGGAAAAAATTTTAAATTAATTTCTGCTGCGTGTCTTCCAATTACTTACATGAGATCCAAGTGACCAGAATTGGTCAGGATCTAGAGGCAAACCAGAAAATAATCACAGTCTAGTCCAGAGTAGACTAAGATTGATAGACAAAAAGAGTTAAGAGATACAGAGAGTCACAGAAGTTACTCCATATGAGATGGAGAATGATCTGCTCACTTGAGAAGTTTTTCTCAAAAAGTTTAAAAGAAGCATTCCTCTCAATTAGAGGAAGGTGAGATGAAGTTAAGGGTTAGAGTTAAGGGAAGAGAACTCTTTTGATGGATACTTAATCGAGTTCATTCATATGAACCTTGAGGCTTAATAAGAGATACTTTCTCGCCTGTTAGTAATCCAGGAGGATTAGGGAAAACTTAAAAGTTCGAATGGCATAAAGATAGGAGCCAAACCTTTCCTCAGTTAGCTGAAAGAAGACAGCTGGCTTAGTTATGGATTACAAATAGATTACAGTGAGGCCAAGGACACAGAAATCCTTCAGGTTAGAGACATAAAAGTCTTACAGGCGATGAGAAATATTATGATAAGATAGCCTGATATGATAAGCTATCTCCTATTCCTAAATAAATATATAGGATATTGGAGATGTAAGCTAAAGATAAATTGCCTCAGAAATTGTTTGAGGGTTAGTAGAAAAAGATATATGTAAGCTAAGAGAAAGAAGTTTATGAGGTTTAAAGAAAGTAAAGTAGTCACAGATTTAAAGGTAAGGTGACTCCCCTATTCCCTATATAAGAAAGAGTAAAGAAGGGTTGAGCCTATACCCTAATAAGAGGGTAATGTGGCAGCTTAAATGAAACAATTAAATGACTCAGTTACCTAAATAGATGATCAAGACCTAGCAGTTAAGGTGATAAAGGGACAAAATGTTTTAAAGTCTACCTAGTTAATTGCTTAATGGCAATGTGAGTATGAGGAATGGTTGAGCAAACTATGTAATGATGCATGGCTTATGTTGCCATAAGTTATAATAAGAAATTGCATCTCATTGCAGTTGTCATGTGATGACACACATAATAGAGAATGCTTAATTGATTGCATCTACTTGCATATTATGCATGTTGAGTATGCTATGATAAATAAATACTCCCCTTATGCAGTACGTACTGGGTAGAGTATACCAGATGAGAAAGTTATATTACTTCCATGTCCTATGACATGCAATTAAATAATTCAACTTAGCAAGAATAAAGCAATAGCAAAGTGCTAAACTAGAAAGTTAGCTACTTGATTATGAGAAGATAGAAAGAGAATTTATGATCAGACTATGATAGTTAATGGGATAGAGAATGAGATTAAAGATAAAGATTAGTAGTAAGTCTACAGATAAATGATTATGATACTCAGGACATATCCCTTTAGTAGGGATAAGATAGATGAAAGAGCAAATGAGAGCTTTCACTCCTTGCATAGAATGCCAGGCTTTATGTTATGTTATATAACGTGATGTTTACAGAATATGCTAAAGCTCCAAATGTTAGAGTAGTACAAGCTCTGAGTGTTAGAGTTGTGTAAGCTCCGAGTGTTAGAGCTATGCATATTAAGAGAAGGGATGCTTGAGCTCTGATGTTAGAGCTTTGCATTCATGGCAGGTATGCAGTCCTGCAATATGTTGGCCAGGCATTATGCATGTTAGAGTATGTGCTCCTATATGCTCTTATGTGCTCCTGTTTAGCAGTAGAGCAATGAAAGAAAGAATAATAATATAAGTCCTCTCTCTTTATTATGATGATTTATTAAAGATGATAAGAATGTATGATGATATGAGAATGAGAGTTAAAGTGTGCGGATATTTAGAGAATTCCGCTAGATACTCAGATGAGAAAGAAGTGATTGCACTAAAAAGTATGATGAATTGTTAATAGAAACTCCAGAATATAGTAGTATTCAAAGGAGTTTGATATGAAAGAAGTGGACACTACTCACAAGTCTAGTATAGTGAGAAGTCCATATGCAGATAGATGTATAACGAGTAAGTAATAGAATGAACTGGAGTTCAACTCTAATTGAGTTGATTCAGAATAGAGGAATCACCATAGTAAAGATATGAAGAATTACATATATGAAAAGTACTCCGTTAAGATGTTTATTTTAAGAGATAGATACCCCAATTCTTAGTCATAAAGAGGACAAGGATACTATCCAAGATTGTTGACTAAGGTGCTAAGTAAATTTTGAGGACGAAATTTATTTTAAGGGGGGTAGAAATGTCATATCCTAATTCTTTTTTATCTTGCAGATACTTCAAGCTTTTATGGTCACAATACAATTCTATGGTAGCTCTATATAAATAATGTCTCTAGATCTTGAGAGCATAAACTACCGCTACAAGCTCCAGATCATGAGTGGGATAATTTTCTTCTTGTGGTTTTAACTGCTGAGAAGCATAGGCTACTACTTGACCCTGCTGCATTAATACACATCCCAACCCCTGCTTGCTAGCATCAATATAGACTACATAGGTCTGAGTTAGGTCTAGAACTCTATTTTAATTATTGAAAACTGGCCTCGCACTTCTCATCCTACTTAAACTGCTGGTTCTTTCTGCTCAACTTGGTTAATGGTAAAGCAATTTGAGAAAAGTCCTTAATAAATCTTCTATAATATCCAGCTAAGCCCAGAAAAATTCTAATCACTGTCACTGTTCTTGCTATTCCTGCTTAATACTACTTCAACTTTGCTAGGATCTACAGCTACCTGTTCATGGGATATGACATGATCGAGAAATTTGACTTCTTGAAGCCAAAACTTACATTTACTAAGATTAACATAGAGTTATTTTTCTATAAGAGTACTAAGAACAATTCTCAAATATTTTTCATGCTCTTTTGCAGATTTGGAGTACACCAAAATATCATCAATGAAGACCATAACAAATTAATCTAGGTAGGGCCTGAAGATTCTATTCATGTAATCCATAAAAATTGCAGGTACATTCGTCAGACCAAACGGCATTACTAGAAATTCAAAATGATCATAACGAGTCCTGAAAGTAGTATTTGAAATGTCATCTGCTTTAATCCTGAGTTGATGGTATCCTGATCTCAAATCAATCTTAGCCGAGGAAGAGGGTACTTATTCATAATAGTGATCTTATTCAACTCCCTATAATCAATACTTAGCCTTAAACTACCATCCTTTTTCTTAACAAATAACACTGGAGTACCCCAGGGCAAAACACTGGGTCAGATGAAACCTAATCTACTTCTTTAATTCAATCTTCTTATTGGGAGCCATGCGATATGGGGCTTTGGACACTGGTCCAGCTCCAGGCACAATGTCAATTGCAAACTCTACTTCTCGTTCAGGGATAATCCTTGAATCTCCTTTGGAAAAACTTCTTGTAATTCCTTAACTACTGGAATTGTCTTAATCCCTTCTTCTACTTCTATGTGAACATAAAAGTAGATCATATACCCTTGACATCCTTTTCGTAACTATTTATCTGCCTGACCCTTTGTTATAAAATTTAGTCTTACTTCTGAATTCATATATGTGGCTTTTGGACAAAGAACTAGGGTCTTGTTCTTACAATTTAGCATCACATTATTGGCAAATACCTAGTTCAATCCAATTATGACATCAATCTCATGGAAAGGCATACATATAAGGTCTAAAGTAGTGTAGCAATGTTCATACTAAATAACACTATTTAAGCAAACATCAGATGTAACTACTCTAGCATTTGTAGGGGTTGTCACACATATGGTATAATGTAACTTGCTAATTGTAAGGTCTAAACGTTCACCACATTCATAGTAAAAAAAGGAATAACTTGTACCTAAAACAAATATAGCAATCATAGAGTGATTATTGAGATAGATTGTACCTTGTAGCATCTTGGGTGACTTTTGAGTATCTTCTCGTGTAAGAGCAAACACTCTACCTTGAGTTCGTGGCCTTTAATCATTCATTACCTGAGGACAATTCTTAGAAAAATGTCCATGTTTTCCACATGTATAACAAATATTTTGTCCCATCAAGCACAACCTATCACCATGATTCTTTATGTACTTGTCACATACTCAGAACCTTGAGTCTCTATTGCCTGTATTGCCTTGAAAGTTTCCTCGAGCAGGCCTTCTGTTCTACCACTGCCTCTTTCTCTTCTTATAATAGCCACCACCATTAGCAACATCTCGACTCTGACTGGTCCTTTCAGGAATAACATTCCTTCTGCTCACTAGTTTAAATAACATTAAATGATTTAGACTATTTTCAATTATTCGGCATGCCTCCACTACTTTGTTGAATTGGCTATATTGTTGAGGAGTCATCTTCTCCTTCAAGGTAACATTCAACCCTCTAATCATCATTTTTTGTCATTTAGCGCTTATCGTCCACTTGCTGAAGATAAGTAGAGTATTGAGAAAGATGAATAAACTTCGCTAGGTATTCATCAAAAGACTCATTCTCTCCTTGCCTCGGTACAAGGAATTCAGCTTCTCACTCATCGCGTATAGACTGAGGAAAATACTTCTCATAAAATTGTTTAAGAAACACTTCCCATATAATGGAACATTTCTAGCCTGTAGCAGCAGTTCAGTGTTCTTCCACCATCTGTCTGCATCCTTTTCCAACTGATAAATTGCTATATGGGCTTTACTTTTAGATAGACAGTCTAGCACTTTGAAGATCTTCTCTAACCGACTGATCTAATCCTCTGCCCTTTGAACATCAAACGTCCCCTCAAACGTTAGAGGACTATACTTACATAACTTTGTCATCTATTGCTGAATACTTGTGGAATCAACCACCTGTCCAGTCTGCCTAGGTGGCTCTGTCAGCTGCTGCACTATTTCTGGTTCTACGTCAGCTAATTTTACAAGCTCTAGATGCCTTAAATTTCCTATAGCCTCTACTATTACTGCTGCTATAGCAGCATCTCTTTCCTAATTACTTTGTGCTTGAGTTGCTCGCATCTCCTTGATCATCTTTTGTTGCTACTCTAAACGTTCTAGAATTATCTGATTAATATCCCAGGCTTTTGTGGTTCTTCAAAGGAAATAGTCCTTCACTTTCGTACCATTTTATTTTACTATCTAGATAGGAGAGGAATATAATTATTAACATAATTTATATTTCATCCAAAAATATTGTATACAACAAGTTTAGTAACATCACATAGATATTTTATACATAACTTAAATACATAGACAACATCAGGATTCATAAGTACATAGACAACATTATCATTTATAAGTACAATCATTATACTATACTTTCTCAAAAGTGATCCTGATGAACTCTTCTACCATAAAGATCCAATCTGGGATGCTCTCATATGATTCTTCCTCAAAATAATGATCCAATCCCACTCTCCAAGTCTTAGTGAGGGGTAAGATATCATCTATAATAATTGTCCAATCTTGAAGAGTAATAGTGTTTGGATCAAAAGCTTGATAAGCCTCCCATACTCTGGTTATAAAAGCCATGTAAATCCTAAAGTCTTGGTCTACCTCCCTGACCAAAAGTTGTCCTAGGTCATATAATTGTCTGGCTAACTCCACAGCTTTCTCAAACCACTCCTCATTCATATTTCTTCCTAGTACTAGCTCTATGCTTTGGTTGTCTAGATGTATCACCATAACTGGTGTCTTTGATTTACTAAGACTCGACATATCTGTCTATTTTGGTATTTAGCTAGGTCCTGGAATATCTATACTAGCAGGTTGTCTAGGTGTATGTTCTGTGGTACCCATAGCATAAGAGTGGAATTCATCAGACTGTACTGACTGAGGGTATGCTATATCTCCTTCATCCCTCTGGACTGCATCAACTTCCACGCTAGGGTCTACTACCTCTAGAGGTACAACATTTAAAGGAGAATCTAGGATAGGTTCCTCTGATATACCATCATATGATGCATTATCCATATTATTAGACCCCACTAAAGAACTATTTGATCTATTTAACTCCAGTCACTATAATCTAGAACATGTATTACTAGAGCAAGCCAATAGTCAGGATAATTCTCTATCATAAAGACCTCGTCTGAGTTCAACCCAGACTTATCTGAACTAAAGACTTCTGGCATAGGGTCTTCTTGATTCACTGTAGTTTCTAACTCGGTCTTATATTTAGTCATCTTTGTCCTGCAATAACTACCTTAGTGTCAATTATGAAGGTTTCCAGTTATGTATTAGTCTATAACTAATCTATTCATAGCATTTCTTAAGCCAGAAACCTTTGCTCGAATACCAAAATATTGTATCCTTATTTTCAACCTCAATTATACTTAATTAGAAGTCATTTGAACTAATTACATATCCATTTACTTAAGAAATATGTATTTTCAAAAGAATTCTTCTCGGGTACTGTTCATGGTTAATGTTCATTTTGTAATCTAGAACACATACCTAAATTTGAAAATTCATAATTAAATGTAGAAAAATTGGAATGGGGTGGTTCCAATTTCTAACGAAAGCTATTTCCTTTAAATTTTAAGGAAAAATGTAAAACTAAGGTTTCATTGTCCAAATGAAATCAGTTTATTCATTAGAAAATACTGTTCATTTGGTAAAGCTAGAAGTTCTAGTTTTTTTTCTTTCATTTCAAAAATTTATTTCTCTTTGGTTACTTCTCCAAATGAAACATGTTACTTATAGATTTAAAACTACAGCCGTGTTCTTGAAGCCCATAAAATTTCATAGAAAAATTCATTCATTTACTATATTAAATTAATGGTGGAACGTCACTGCCTCCAGTTGCTCACTCTATCTCAATTTCAGATTCTATCTCCAATTAGAAAAATCATAGTAAATCGAAAACGTAACTAATTGAGACATTCTTGGTGTCCATTTAAATCTCTATATCTTAGCTATGCTCATACCAAATATCAAGTCCAAAATTGTTGGTTAAGTCATGGTAATTATCATCATAAGATTACTGCCTCATATTACAAACTCACCATATCATACTAGATATCTCATCAAGTCATCATCATAGTGCAGGTGATCATCATAACTTATTATAAAAGTTCAACCATCTATATTTACCTTTTTTCCTTGAGATGTTCCAGCACCTATAACATGATTATGCATATGGAAAGAGTGAGATTTCATGAAAATCTCAATAGCAAGTCATACAAACTATAATATCATGCATGATTAATTAGATGCTTAACATGTTATCATGAAATGGTTACATATACAAACTCTAACATGCATATTGTCATGACATTAGTTGCAAGGATTTGCAATCATTCATACTTCATCATCATCAAGATGGCATAATTTTAAGCTCAACCAAACATCATAACTAACAAGCAAGCATACAATCAAACAAACATGAAATTATAGTTAGGTATTCTTGCTACCCTTTAAGGTATCCTTGTCACACTCTTCTTGAAATGGTCTTCTTCCCACACAAATGTAAAAACCTACCTATTACAAGGTAACATCAAGTTACAACTCAACTTGAAAATAATTCCATGACTAGGTCTTTTTCACACTTTTTTGGGGTTGCTTAGGACGCTATCCCATTTAACTGTCTAATCACCTCACTGGGCCTCTGGGACACCATTTTGGCCTTCATATGAGTCCATTACCTTTATGGCATAAATCCCAAGAATCATCTCCTGACAACATTTATTGGGTATTTTATTATATTGTAAATTCCCGTAAGAATTCTACATGATTCCTTTTCTAACTTTGTCAATTTTATAAATTATCATATTAAATATAGGAATTTACTGTAAAGTTTTATCCAATTTTGTGGTTTGAAAAATACTATAATAATTCTTCTTGACTTCAAGAATTCATATCAATTAATCGAGACCTCAAATCAAAAATATGTGTTACGTTAAACTAATCAAAATAACTTTGTCTATCTACTGGTAAAATTTGGGACTAAACTACTTCTGGGAAGTTTTTGGCCTTTTCCAGTTCAACTTTCTCATAACTACATTTTTGCCCCTGAACTTTGATAAATTACATTTAAGTCCCTAAACTTTTGATAATTACACATTTTGGCTTAACTTTTGTCTCTACTTTTACTTTTGGCCTTAAACCTTTTTTAATTTTCATTTAGGTCCTTAAACTTTCCTTAGTTACTAGTCCCTCTCTTTCCTTCCTCAATCTGATACATTTTACCTCAAGAATCTCATGTCTATTATATATAAACTGTACATATACATCATATAAGAAAATTGGGGATATGATATATTACCATAAAAACACAATTGTAGGCATAAAATGAATGGTAAAGTTGTACAAAACCTCAAAATGTTATAGAAATAACACACAATTTGTGTCCTATCACAAACCATACGACATGCAATTAGATAATTTAACTTCGTAATGATAAAACAATAGAAAAGTGATAAACAAGATAGTTAGCCCATTTAATCCCTAAAGATTAGATTGAAAGTTTAGGACCAGACAATAATAGTCAGTTAGATAAAGAATGAGATTACAAATGGATGTTAGTGGCAAGCCTATAGATATATGATTACAAGTACTCAGGATATATCCTTTCAGTAGGGATAAGATACATAAATGATATACCATGAACACGAAATGAAATGAGATGTAGTTATGAAAGATTATGCAGCTCTAAGAGGGAGCAGTGTTTATGTTATAAAAGTAAATTCTCTTGCAATAGAGCTAGATTGCTCTTACGATAGAGTTAGATTGCTTTTGAGATAGAGCCAAGAAAATAGATAGTGTAACTCACGCTATAGACATGTCTACTATATAAGATGTACAAATTATATAGATATATGCATGGCAGAGCCTATATAGCTCTCTACAGTATTGGATATAGTAAAGTTATGAAACATGAGAATGATATGAGAAATTTCCAAGTGATAGAGCAAATGGGTAAAGTCTTAATAGATAATATTGGCTTCTATGATCAGTCTTAGGGAATTATCTGTTGAGTTAGCAACTAAGTAGAAGTGGCTAACCTTGTAACTTAGTCCATTGGATTTAGGTCTTATAGAGATAAGGATACAGTACAACAGAATCGCAGTAGAGTTTGGAGTATTGTAGTTAGATCCTAGCATGGCTCATAGATAATAGAATTATATGGTTGTAGTTAGATCATGAACAGGCTGATAGTTGATCATAGTAGATCATGAGGGTCACAGTATACCTAGCATAAGAAAATGAATGAGTTATAAGTACATT
Source organism: Leucaena leucocephala (assembly GCA_037074615.1). Lineage (NCBI taxonomy): Eukaryota > Viridiplantae > Streptophyta > Magnoliopsida > Fabales > Fabaceae > Leucaena > Leucaena leucocephala. The sequence continues at coordinate 8,591,984 of CM073527.1, forward strand.
ATTTATTTGGAAAGATGATTACCAAAGGCAAGGTTAACGTCAACCTTACAAGTTAGTTAACTCATAACAGAGAGAGTACCTACAATGTTAACTTTAGATAGCCTTATTATTAATATGGATTGAAGTTAGAATCTTCTTACTCAAGAAAAGGAATAAAGTGATTAGAGTTAAAGTTTCTAGTCCTGAGTACCATGGATTTATGAGTCTGTAGATAATATGCCTAAGAAAGAGAAGAAGAATATCTCATGAGAGATGAGAAGGGGTCAAGTAAGAATAGAGAGATACCTAAGATGAGGCTAAAAAGAATGAGTATAAGAGCTAGATAGACCCAAAAGAGACAGTATATGAAGGGTCTAAGATATTAAAGTACCATGGTTTGAGCCTATTAGCACCAGTGTTTCAAATTTTTATTGACACTTTTCAGTTAAGCGTTGATAAGACACATTTTGTATATGGTTTTTGTTATATTTTTAAGAGCTTTATAACAACTTTACCATCATTTTATGCCTTAAATTGTACTTTTGTGGTAATACATGATTGTGCGTGGCAATATGCTAATTAAAGGGTAAAATGGTAAATTAACTCCTCCAAAGTGCATAAATTATGTTATTTACTAATTTGGAATTTTACAATGAGCTTTTATGTTGGATTGTAGATATTTTTGAAGAGAGCAAGGACCAAGAAAGAAATCATAAGTCAATGAAAGTGAAACCACGCTCCTGCATATTTTAGTCGCGACCAAAGAGTCCGCCAATCATGACCTTGATTCTTCTGGAAGTCTCTCTGTGTTTATAGGTCATGACCAAAACATGGATCTAGTTACGACTAAAATGTGAAATCTCTATAAATGCGCGTTTTAAATTAGGTTATGCAAAAATAAAAGGGGAGGAAGGTTGCCGTCAACGTGGAGGCTTATTTTTTAACCTGATTAGGCTAAGAAGTAGTACTCTCGTGCTCTCTGATCACCTTCTCTACCTCTACCATCTTTATACTCCTCTCCACAGATTTCTCTACCTCTTTACACCATCAATCTGCCATCTTCCCACTGTTTCTTCATGGCAACTCATCTGAATAGCAATTGCGGTCTAGCAGGAGTCATGAGAGGCTAAACCTTTAGCCTCTTGTTAATGAATCAGATATGTTAAGCTTATGGACTCAAACGGGGAGTTTCTTCTGTTCTAATTTGTATCTTCTTATCATATGATTGCTGTTAGATCTAGGGTTTTCATCTAATTCTCAGATTAGACTTATAATTGAATTAGGATGATTTGAATATTTATTTTTTAATAGAATATTTCAGTTTCGATTTTAAGAGAGTAGGTTAATGTCAGCGATCATTGTTAATTAATTTATTGCTTGAATCTAGGGTTTTTGATGGACGACCATTCGAGGGCATTTTCATCATCTAAATTCAATTTACATGCTAAGTGGTTTATAATAGTTCACTAATAGTTCTTAAACTAGCTTTTATCAAAGGGGTTTAAGGAAAATTAGGGTTCTAGACTCAATTGATCAATTGAAGTTTTCTTTAAGACTTAGTGATTTCTAAACTCCAATTTTAAACGTGAGAGCAAGGATAGATACATTTTCATCATCAAGAGTCTTTCATATCATATTTCTTAACTAAACCAACTCATTTTTATTGTCAACAAAAATCCAAAAATATTTATCTTTTTACACCTTACTTTTATCGCATCAATCTCTAAAAACCCCAAAACTATTTTATCCCTGCTCAGGTTTTTCATTGATTTTGATATCCAATCTACTAGGTTTCTACATAAAAATCTCCTTGAGAAGAACGATAGGGTTGTGCCTTATACTACATTATATTGGGTGCAATAAACTTTATTTTGATAGATCAGACCACGCTAATCCGACCTCATCAATGGTGCAATTGCTGGGGACCCAAGTGATTATTCCCTAGTAATTGATTGTCAATTTCATTAGCTACCTGAGTCATTTTTCTTATGTTTTTTGCATATTAGTTTTTTAGTAGTCTTTTAAAATTGTATTGTATTCTGCCCTTTTTTGAGTTTCTGCAAAATCAATCTCTGTGACTATGAGTCGTGACCTAAACTCACCTATATCGCAATAATTACTCTCTGTAACTTTAGGTCGTGACAAAACACCATTTGTGTCGCGACCTGATTGCTCCCTTGTTAAATTTGACTACTCTATGAAAACTAGTGGTGACATTTAAAACCTTCAGTCGTGACTACTTTTCTCTGTGATATTGAGTCGCGACTATTGAAAATTTTCTACTGTGAAACTTCTGTGATTGACTTTGACTGATTGCATTTATTATCATCTATATGTTCTGCATGGCATGCGTAAAAGAGTTGAACTATTAGTGCCTTTTGAACCTGAAATTGGGAGAAGACTTAGGAAACTAAAGAGAGAGTTTAGAGAATTTAAAGAAGAATAAGCAAAATCTAGTTCCTCCTCTAGTATTCCATAGTCTAAAACTAAACTGAATATGGATGATATTAATCATAATGGGCCTAATGGGCATGCAGAAAATGAAATACCAATGAACCTACAAGATAATAGAAGTGTTAGGGAAATTAATTATTCGTATGTGAATTATGATCCTTATGGTTTCTATACTGAAGAAGCTAATTTTGAGATTAAAGGAGCTTTGATTGTGGCCTTACCTAAATTTCATGGTTTTACAGGAGAATGTCTACACAGACAATTACAAACCATGCATATGATTTATTTGTCAATAAAACCTCTAATGAATGCACTGGACGATGTATTAAGGAGGCGTTTTCATTTTACCTTGGAAGGGAAGGCTAAGAAGTGGCTGTACAATTTGCCCACCTATTTCTCTACTCTTGCATGGGATCAACTGAAGTCGACATATCTTGAACAATTTTTCCCAGCTTCAAAGACCACTCGAATGAAGAAAGAGATCACTAATATTCTGCAATAGGATGGATAATCTTTATATAAGTATTGGATGAGGTTTCTTAACCTGTTGACTTGATGCCCTCACTACAACATGACCAAGGCTAATTTAGTAGACATTTTCTTTGATGGTCTACTTTCTCATAATCAGGTTTCCTTGAATGCTACAGCAAATAGATCCTTGAGATATAAGACTCAACAGGCTAGTTGGGAGTTATTCTAGAAAATGGCCAATGAAGACCATCAGACATGGGATCCAAGGAGAATGCCCATATCTTCTTCAGGTAATTCAAAAGAAATCTTAGCAGAAATAGCAGCTTTGGGAAACATAATGGAGAAGAGGATGAATCTGATTGAAAGAGAGCTACATTCCATAAAATAAGTTCATGAAGTGGATACCTGACAAGCCTTGGTTACAGGATATGAATCATGCGGTTCTATGATATATACTACCAGTACATGTGATAGATAGTATGAAGAAGCGGCAGCTATGTATCAAGGGACAGACAATCAATTCCAAAAGAGAGACCCATACTCCAACACATACAACCTTGGTTGGAGAGACCACACAAACTTTAGGTAGGGTGATAGGCCAAATCAATTCTAAGGAGGTAGTGCTTCCTTAAGCAACTACCAAAATAATGTAAGGCCCATAGTTCCAACTCACCCTATGACCTTATTAACATCAAGGCTAGATGAGACTTCTCAATTGTTAAAAAGTATGGCTGCGCAGAGGAACAATATGGATGATAGAATGACTAATATAGATAACAAGCTTAAAGAGAATGACGATCATTTCACCTCCATATCTTCAATCCTTCAAAGTATGCAGAAGGATAATGCTGATGTGCACAGGAAACTTGAGGAGTTAAGTTCCAAGAATGCAGATATCATAAGTCACTTAACTCAAGTCTCGAATACAGTGAGTGACATTCAAGAAAAGAGCAATGGTAGTATACCGTCGAATAGTATCATTAATCTGAGGGGTCTGAATGCTATATCCCTCAGAAGTGGCAGAAAGGTGCATTTTAAGGAAAATGATACACCGGGGTAGGATGTGGAACAAGCTAAATTTGAGAAATCATCTCTGCCATAGGTATAAATTAGTAAATCTGAAAGTGCTAAAGAACAGTAGCTTTTGATCAAGAATCCAACCCAAGAGGAGGACTCACAAGCCCAAGTTGAGATACAAGAGCTACAAGAAGAAGCAGCAACAGTACCAAGTCCAGCCTATAAAGGAAAGCAACATGAGGAGAAGCCAGAGTCGAGCAAGCAAGGAACCTCTATGCACAAAGGTAAAGAGGTAAGTATAAAAGATCTCCTTTTTCCTAACTCTTACTTTGCTGGAAAGAAAAAAATTAACCCTGACTTTGCAAATGATGCTTATACTCTATTCAACAAGTTAGAAATAAATATGCCTTTTGTTCAGTTCCTCAAGAGAAATCCTAAATATGCAAATTTTTGGAAAGAACTGTGTGTTGATAAAAAGAATTTTAGGCTTCTTGAGAGAATCCGAGTGTTAATGTGTTATCACTATTTAAGGTTGAACTACCTGTTAAGTGCCAAGACCCAAGATCCTACACAATCCCATGCACTATAGGAAATATTCCTATTAAGGGAGCGTTACTAGATCTAGGGGCAACCATTAATGTAATGCAATGGTTGGTATATCAAACCTTAGGTATCAACAATCTTAGAGACAAAAACGTAGTGCTCCTTTAGCTAATAGGTCAATTAGGTATCATAAGAGAATCCTTAAGGATATTCAAGTATAGGTCAAGGACTTAGTGTTCCCAGCTTATTTTTATATTTTGGACATGTCCAATGTCATATGCCCAATTTCCTTATCTGATGTATATGTACAGTTTATGTATAATGGACATGAGATTCCTGAAATAAACTACATTAGATTGAGGAAGGAAAGAGAGGGACTAGTAACTAAGGAAAGTTCAGGGACCTAAAAGTAGAAATAAAAGTTGGGCCAAAAGGTGTAAGTATCAAAAGTTTAGGGACCTAAATGTAATTAACTAAAAGTTCAGGGACAAAAAGGTAATTATAAGAAAGTTGAACCGAAAAAGGTCAAAAATTGCCTGAAAGCAGTTTAGTCCCACATTTTACCAGTAAATAGACAAAATTATTCTGATCAATTTAACGAGACACAGAATTTTGATTTGATGTCATAATTAATTGATATGAATTCCTGAGGTCAGGAAGAATTATTACAGAATTTTTTAGACCTCAAAATCATATGAAACTTTATAGTAAATTCCTATATTTAATATAAGAATTTATAAAATTAACAGAGTCAGAAAAGATATCCTGTAGAATCCTTATGGGATTTTACACTGTAAAAGAATACCCGATAAATACTGTTAGAAGAGGTTGCTTGAGATTTGTGCCATAAAGGTAATTGATGAACATTAAGGCCCAAATGGCATCCCAAGAGGCCCAGTGAGGTGGTTGGACAGTTAAGTAGGCCAGAGTCTAGAGCAACCCTGGGAAAAGTGTGAAATTATAAAAATACCACTGTGTAGCCAAATTATACCAGAGATGGGTGGAGGGCATTTTGGTCATTCTGGATAGGCTAAAAACATAAAAGCAAGTACAAGTATGATTAGTTAGAGCCAGTATATACTCTGATGTACTATAAAGAGGTGTGAAATGACAATTATGCCTTTCGGGTTAATATAGTGCAAGAAAGTATAATAAGAGTATTTTGGTCATTTCCCAAGGGATGGTTGGCAGATAAATACTTATTCTAACAATGTCAATGGAAGGAAAAAACTTAGACACTGGTTTTCATGACATAATACATATTCTAGAATATTATAAAAATTTGGAATATAAAACAATTTGATTTTTGTGAAACTGCTCAGATCGATACCAAACTGGAGTGGAATTTTTCCTATCAGTATATCTACCTTTTTTCAGAAAAATGCAGCCCTAAATGAGGTCATGCATTGCATCTTTACAAGGCTTCTAGGGTAAGCTTGATTAAAGGTGAAATATGGACCATTAGATCAAATAGTAACCAAATTAATCTTGGCCTTTCATTTCCACCCAAATTTGCTTATAAATACCCCCTCAAATCATACTTGATTCAGCATCCATGAGCACCTTATAGAACCTCTGCCAAAATTTTCTTTGGTGCAAGAAAGAAGTACACAACTTGGAGTAACAAGTAAAGTAACTAGCTCCTTTGTTCTTGGACTTTAATCTAGCAAGTTAGCTCTTGATTTTAAGGGGTTTTTGTGACATATTTCCTTTGATGGTGCTGCTGGAAGTGCTGTCCATATGTGAAAAGAATAAGAGTTTTATGTTATGGATAGTTTAGGCAAGCTTAAATGAGCTAGAATCAAGTTGTATAGGTTTGGAAATTCAAGTATGCATGTAGTTAAGATTTTGTATTCTTGGCTGCTACTGTATGAAACACTATTCATATGTTGGAATTTCATAATTTTGATGCCTCCAATGAGTTTAAAATGGAAAATATTATGGGGATAAAGTAGGGAAACAAGTATTGGAAGCATTGGAATCAAAATGTGAATTTTTGAAAAAATGTAGTGGCACTTTGGTTCTATACAGTAGCCAAGGGAGTGTTTTGATTTTGGAAATTCTGGTTTCATATTTGGATTCTACATGAAAAATTATGTGGGAATGAACCATGAGAATTTATTTTAGAAAGATGGAAGTATGGAACATAAAATGGAAAAATAATGGAAGTTAGTGAAAACCTAGTCTTGGAATTGTTTTCAAGTTGAGTTGTAACTTGATGTTACTTTGTAATGGCTACATTTTGACATTTGTGAGGGAATAAAACCATATCAAGAAGACTTTGTTAAGGATAGATTAAGAGGTAGCAAGAATACCGAACTATAATTTCATGTTTGCTTGATTGTTAGTTATGATGTTTGGTTGAGCTTGAGATTATGCCATCATGTTGATGATGAAGTATGAATGATTGCAACTCCTTGCAACTAATGTCATGACAATATGCATGTTAGAGTTTGCTTATGTATTATTGTGAAGTAGCTCCCATCTCATGATAACATGTTAAGCATCTAATTAATCATGCATAATATTATATTTTGTATGACTTGCTATTGAGATTTCCATGATATCTCATTCTTTCCATATGCATAACCATGTTATAGGTGCTAGAACATCTCAAGGAGAAAGGGTAAATATAGATGGTTGAACTTGTGTAATAAGTTATTTTGATTACTTGACACTATGATGATGACTTGATGGGATGCATAGTGTGCTATCATGTAGTTGTATTCTGAGTCTGTAGCTTTATGATGATGTTTATGATGCCTTAACCCATGATTTTGGACTTGAAATTTGGTATGATACTAGATAAGATTAAGATCTTTAAATGGACACCATGAACGCCTCAATTGGTTAAGTATTTTATTTACTATGATTTTTCTAAATTGGAGATAAAATCTGGAATTGAGATAAAGTGAGCAACTAGAGGCAGTGACGTTGCAACATTAATTTAGTATAGTAAAGGAACCATTTTTTCTGTGAAAATTTTTGGGATTAAAGAACACATCTGTAGCTTTAAATCCATAGGTAACATGTTTCTTTTGGACAAGTAACCAAAGAGAAATGAATTTTTGAAATTAAGCCAAAGAAACTAGAACTTCTAGATTTACCAAATAAATAGTATTTTTCAATGAATAAACTGATTTCATTGGGACAATGAAACCTCATTTTTTACATTTTTAATTCAAATTTAAATGCAAGAGCTTTCATTAGAAATTGGAACCACCCTATTTCAATTTTTCTAGATTTAATTATAAATTTTCAAAGTTAGATATATGTTCTGGATTACTAAATAAACAGTAACCATGAACAGTATCTGAGAAGAAATCTTTTGGAAATGCATATTTCTAAAGCAAAAGGTTATATAATTGGTTTGAATTACTTCCAATTGAGTATAATTGAGTTTGAAAATAAGGATATGATAGTTTGGATGTTCACTCACTATATTGGCAACTGGAGTTAAATGACTTGTAATATCTATATAGCTAGAATTTAACTCCTTGAGTTTCTTGTGCACATCAGCATTATCTTTCTGTATACTTTGAAGGATTAAAGTTGTGGAGGTAAATTGATCATCATTTTCTTTGAGTTTGTGGTTTATATTGGTCATTCTACCGTCCATAATTGTCATCCGTGCCGCCATACTTTTTAACAACTGAGAGTCTCATATGGTCTTGATGCCACTAAAGCATTAGGGCGAGTTGGAACCATAGACCTTGCATTATTTTAGTAGTTTCTTGAGAAAGCACCACCTCTTTGGAATTAGTTTAACCTATTTTCCCTACTCTCCCACGAAAAATTTGGGTGGTATCTCCAACCAGGGTTATATGTGTTAGAGTATAGGTCTCTCTTCTAGTATTAATTTTATCTTCCTTGATATATTGCTGCTACCTCTTCATACTGTCTGTCACAAGTACTTGCAGCATGCATCATTGAACCGCATGACTCACATCCTGTAACTAGTGCTTGTTAGGTTCCCACTGCATGAACTTAATTTGTGGAATGTAGCTCTCTTTCAATTAAATTCATCATCTTTTCCATCCTGATGGTCTTCATTAGCCATTATATGGAATAAATCATAACTTGCTTATGAAGTCTTATCTCTCAAAGATCTATTTGCTACTGCATTCAAGGATACATGATTGTGAGGGAGTAGACCATCAAGGAAAATGTCTACTAGATTAGCCTTTATCATGTTATGGTGTGGTCATTGAGCCAACAAGTTGATAAATCATGTCCAATATTCATGTAATGACTCTCCATCCTTTTGCAGAATGTTTGTAATTTCCTTCTTCATCTGAGTTTTGTAGAGGCCAGGTAGAACTAGTCTAAATATGTTGACTTCAACTAATCCTATGTAAGAGTGGAGAAATGAGTTGGTAGATTGTATAACTACTCCTTAGCCTTCCCTTCCAAGGTGAAATGGAAACACATCCTTACGACATCATCTAATGTAGTCATTAAAGGCTTCATTGAGGAGCAGATCATATGCATGGTTTGTAAGTGCCAATATGGATATTCTCCTACAAAACAATGAAATTTAGGTAAGGTTGTAATCAAAGCTCCTTGGATTTAAAAATTAGCCTCTTTAGTTTAAAAACCATATGGATCATAATTCACATGCAAATGATTTATTTCCTTCACACTTCTATTATCTTATACATTCATTGGTATTTTATTTTCTCCTTGTTTATTATACCCATTAGGATTAATCTCATCCATGTTAGAAATTTCTAATGGAATCTCTAAATTGGGTTCAATTTTAGATCCTGGAGCACTAGAGGATGAACTAGATTCTATTGATCTTGCCTCTTTAAATTCTCTCGTTAGTTTACTAAGTTGTCTCTCAATTTCAGGTTCAAAAGGCACTAACAGTTTAGTTCTCCTATGCATGCAACACAATAATAGTCAAGAATAACCAGGAAAATAATCAGAATCAGACAAAGAAGTTTCACGGCAAAAAATTTCAACTGGTCACGTCCCAATTGCACAAAGAGTAGAGATTATAAAACATGGATTTCAAGTCATGACTAAAATGTGGGTTAGTCAAAACTGGGTTTCATATAGAGTAAATTCATAGAAACTTGAAAGAAAAATATAGAATGTTGTCCAATGAAAGCAACAAAAACTAAAATTCAAACAAAAAATGACTCATGGAAATAATAAAATTGACAACCAATTGCTAATGAATCAATTACTTAGTTCCCCAGCAATGACGCTATTGATTTGAGTGCATTGTCATTATCCAATTCATCAAAATTAAAGTAATTCACCATATTAATATAGTATAAGGCACAACCTTATTGTTCTTCTTAAGGAGCCTTTTTTTATTGGAACCCTAGTACGTCGATGACAAAATCATTAAAAACCTGAATGAAAGTAAAATATATTTTGGGTTTGATTATTTTTTATGCAATAAAATAAGGGTGCTGTAAAGTAAATATTTTTATATTTTTGATTAAAAATGAAAATGATTAGATTGTGAAAGAAATATGTTCAGAAAGACTCTTGATGATGGAAATCTATCTATCCTTACTCTTAATATGATATGGGAATTTTAAAATCACTAAGTCTTAAATAAAACTTCAATCGATCGATTAAGTCTAGAATATTAATATTCCTTAAATTCCTTTGATTAAAGTTAGTTCAAAAACCAATAATGCGCTGTTTAAAAACCACTTAGTGTGTAATTAAATAAGATGATGAAGATGCCCTTGAATGATCATCAATTTATGAGCATAGATTTCAGGCAATAGAATCAGTTAGCAACGATCATTGATCAAAGCCCTATTATTCATAAATCAAAACTGAAATATTCATATTAAAACCAACATCTAAATCATCCAAATTCAATTACAAAACCTAATATCAGAATAATCGACCGTTATTCAACCCTTACTCATATAATCAAAATCCTAGATCTAAGAATTCCAAAACCTTTGAAAGAGGTGAGATTAAAATAGAAAACTCCTCAGTGCAGTGCAGTCCATGAGCTCAAAATATGCGATCCATCTTTAAGAGCCTAAAGATTTAGCCTCTTATGAATCCTTCTGTGCTGTAATCGCTACTTAAATATGATGCAATGAAGAAAGTAGAAAAATGGTGATAGAAAGATGAATGATAGAAGTTATGTGGGTAGGTTGTAGAGAGTGTTGAGAGAATGTTTGAGTCTTCTTCTTTGTCGTATCAAGTAAAAAACTAGTATCCCAACTCCTACTGCTTTCTTCTCTTTTTAAAGCCAGGATAACCTGATCAAAAATGCGCAGCTTCACTGATTTTCTTATTTGGTTGCGACCAGATCCTATTTTTGGTCGTGACCTGTGAACGTAGGAAAACTTCCTAGAAGGAGTGAGGTCACGACCTATGGACACTTTGGTATGACTGAAGTACACATAGACTATCATCCTTGATTTGATTCTCTTTATCTTGTGATCTCTATTTTGGTCACGTTAATCCTTTGTTCTCCTCCAAAATATCTACAATTCAGCATTAAAGCTCACTGTAAAAGTTTAACTAGTTACTAAAGAACAATATATATATAGTTTAAAGGAGTTAATTTAGAATTTTATTCTTAAATTAGCATATTGTCAAGCACAATTGTAGACATAAAATGAATGGTAAAGTTGTCACAAAACCCACAAAATGTTACATAAACCATACACAATTTGTGTCCTATCACTAGTCAATTGGTCTGAGAAATTATTTTTCCCTTAAATTTCTTGATGTTAGATTGAAGTAAGCTTTTGAACCACTTTATTTTGATTTTTCTAAAATTAATTATGATTTTTTGAAGTTCTTCACCGAATCTGGAATAACATATGAACAGTAACTCGTGAAGAGTAAAAATTTTTGATTTAGCTAATGGACTTTAAAGGTCATGTAAGTGGTTTTAAATGCTACCAAATGGTCCTTAAGAGATACGAAAGTAAGGATGTTATATTTTGGTATCAGAGCAAAAGTTTCTGGCATTAGAGAGGATAATTCTAAGACCTTAAACTTAAGAATTAACATTATGTTAAGGTTAAGGTATTTGTTTGGATAGTTAGCATTGCTTATTTAAGCTAGTCTTGAAGGAGTATATATGGGATTTCATAAAGTTAAGTCAAAGTCATCAGTTAATAAGGGAGATCCCCAGCCAGTAATGATTTATGAAGATGTATATCTAGACTTTGGTTCTCCTTCAGATAGTGAAGGGAGTTTATATGATAGTATAATATCCCATAGATATTTCTTTAGATTCAAACCTGCAGTCTAGAAATTATGTAGAGAATCAGGCTGAAGTGGTGCATGTACTAGATGATATTAAATATAGTAAATCAATTCAATATGAGTTTGTTGGAGTGCCCTCTAATCTTGATGTAAGCTCTATTCCTCTAATAAGAAGACAGATTATAGCTAAGAAAGCTGAGTCCTATTAATGAATTACAAGTAGACTAGATATTATTCCTCCCTTACCAGGGTTTGAGGATAGATTTAATATGAGTAACCTACATCAATTCCTTAAACCAGAGACCCAGCTATAGTCTATGATTGTCCCTTCCATTTTCACAGTCTAGGAATATATGACTTCATAAATAAATATTAGTGGGATATTCCTAGTCAAAGTCAACCCCAACCTTATTTTGTCAAATACATATAATGTTGACTGTATTAGTCTTAAGAAAGTTGTGGAAAGTGAATTACTCAGTCTAGGTCAAGGGATGATAGAAGTAGAGATCAAGAACAATCAATCTACTTGTATTTTCTCAATGTTGTAGCAAGGATGATAGATAGATATTCAATAGAGGCCATAGATCTTAATCATGTTTATGTTTTAGAAGACTGGCATGAGATGTTAGTAAGTTAGATACTACCATATACCCCTATGTGACATGTAAAGCTAAGTGAATTTTTGGAGAATGATCCGCCAATTGATATTCAGGGGTGCAAAAGTACTTCTAATTCACTATCCCCTAGAAAATAATTTAAATAGAGTTTAGGGGTAATGTAAATATATAAATAAAGTAAAGTAAAATAATTACATAGATGTATAATTATTACGAAATACATTGTATATGTAGTTTACATGTATCTAATGTAAGTACAAATATTGTGATGACATGAAATATGAGTTTTGATAAGATATATAAAATGATAGTTGATTGAACATTTATGTCAATATGTTCCCTATTTAATTTAATTATGGTAGATATATATGGATGAGTTTTAAATGACTCAAGTTCATCAAAGTTAAGAACAAGAATCGGCCATTGCTAGAGTAAAGATTCAACAAAAAACATAGAACATTAGAAAGGAATGTTTAGAGAAAGTTATATCCAAGTCACAATGTAAAAGTGTGAAGGTTACAACTAGTAGTTGCAGAGAAGTGAAGTTACGTTGACTCAGGTTATAGGACGTGACTAATGTGCACATAGTAGTTTAGGTCACGATAGGAGAAGACCTTTTGCCATGACTGAAAGACATAGAACTGTCAAGTCATGATGAGTAGATTGATAAGGCAGTGACTAAAGTTCACAGAGGATATGATTCGCGACTAGCTAATACTTAAGGTAAGACAAGGATGCACAAAGATCTGATGACAAGAATGAAGTTTATCAGTTAGAGGCTTAGCACATGGTACATGTAAGACAAACAGTACAAGGTACTAAAATATGAAAGATCAGTTTTAAGATCCTTAGAAGTAGATCCTTCGTGTGATCACTAGGAGTCGATCTACATTATGAAAGACTTTATTTAGCTAGTATTTTCTAGACAGAAAAATTAGATGTTATATTGAGACTTTCCTAGGAATGAGCCTAACACATGGCTTAAGTTAGAGATGTGATGGTTAATATATAGAGAACTAATGTTTCTAAATCAAAGGAATTCTATCAAGAAGAAACAGTAACCTAGCATACTTAGGTCAGAGAACCCAAGATAGCAAAAGTAACAGTAGAAGATACATGCGACTTAAGTTCACTAAGATCAAGAGACAGACCATAAAGGAATCATAGTCTAGTCAAGAATAGACTGAAACTGATATACATATAGAAAGAGTTAAGAGATAGTAAATAGATGTAGAAGTTACTCCATAAGGATGGAGATTGATCAGCTTACTTAAGAAGTTTTTTCTTAAATAGTTTTACGAGAAGCATTCCTCTCAGTTAGATAGAGATGAGAGTAAGGTTAAGAGTTAAAGTAGGGAAAGAGAAACCTTTTGATGAATACTTAGCTAAGTTTGTCACATCCTTACTTTCAACCTCAATTATTCTTTATTGGAACCAATTACATGATCATTTTCTTTGGAAACATTATTTTCAAAAGAATTGCTCTCGGGTACTGTTCACTTTACTGTTCATTTGGTAATTTTAGAACATGTACCCTAGTTTAAAAATTCATAATTAATTGTAGAAAAATTGAAATAATGTGGTTCCAATTTCTAATGAAATATATTTCATATACATTTGAATTAAAAATATGAAACTGAGGTTTTCTTGTCCAAATGAAATCAGTTTATTCGTTAAAAATCATTGTTTATTTGGAAAAATCTGGAAGTTCCAGTTTCTTTACCTTAACTTCAAAAATTCATTTCTCTTTTGTTACTTAACCAAATGAACCGTATTACCTATGGATTTAAATCTCTAGATGTCCTCTTTAAGCTCACAAAATTTCATGGAAAAAATCGTTCATTTTCTATATAAAATCATGTGTGAACGTTGCTGCCTCTTATCACTCACTTCATCTCAATTCCAGATTTTAACTTCAACTTAGAAAAATCATAACAAATACAATTCTTAACCAATTGAGGAATTCTTAGTATTCATTTAAATCTTTGTATCTTAGCTATAATCATACCAAATTTCAGATTCCAACTCGTTGGTTTAGGCATCATAATAATCATCACAAGGTCGCAGCCCCAGAATAGTACTACTTAAACATACACCATGCATACCATCATATACTCCCATAGTGTCATGTAAGTATTATAATTTATTATACAAATTCATCCATCTATGTTTACCCTTTTTTCTTGTGAAGTTCTAGCACTATAACATGGTTATGCATATGGAAGGAATGAGATTTTATTGAAATCCCAATAGCAAGTTACACAAACCATAATATCATGCATGATTAATTAGATGCTTAACATGTTATCATTAGATGTGAGTTACTTCATATTGATACATAAGCAAACTCTAACATGCATATTGTTATGACATAATCTCAAGCTCAACCAAACACCATAATCAACAAGCAAGCAAACAATTAAGCAAACATGAAACTATAGTTAGGTATTCTTGCTACCTCTTAGCTATCCTTGTCAAGGTCCTCTTGAGATAATTTCCTTCCTTCAAAAATGTCAAACCTAGCCATTACAAAGTAATATCAAGTTACAATTCAACTTGAAACCAAATCCAAGTCTAGGTTTTCACTAACTTGCTTTCTTTCTCCCTTTTATGTTTCATACTTCCATCTTTCCAAAATAAATTCTCATAGTTCATTTCCACATAATTTTTCATGTAGAATCTAAATATGAAACTAGAATTTTCAAAATCAAATTATATCCCATGCTACAGTACCAAACCGAAGCAACCGTCTTGTTTTCTAAAAATTCACATTTTGATTCCAATGCTTCCATCTCCTACTTTATCCCCACACAATTTTCCATTTTAAACTCATTGGAAGTATCAAAATCATGAAACTCCAACATATGAATAGTGTCACATACAGTAACAGCAAGAACACAAAACCCTAATTCCAAACATACTTGGATTTCCAAGCTTATATAGCTTGATTCTAGCTTGTTTAAGCTTATCTAAACTATCCATAACATAAAACTCATATTTTAATCATATATGGGAAGCACTTCCAGCAGCAACCATAAGGGAAATATAGCATAAAAATCCCTTAAAACCATGAGCTAACTTTCTAGAATAAAGCTCAAGATCAAGGGAGATGATTACCTTGATTGTTGCTTCACTTTGTGTGCTTCTTTCTTAGTTGAATGGAAATTTGTCAGATTTTCCCTATGGTTCACCATGCATCCCAAAACCATCTGAATACGGGGTATTTATAGATGAGCTTGAGTTGAAATGGATGGCCAATATTGATTTGGTTACTATTTGATCTAATGGTCCATATTCAATCTTGCACAATCTTGCCCTAGAAGCCTCCCCTTTTGACGCCATGCATGACATCATTTAGGGTCATGGTTGGCTAGAAAAAGTAGAATATACTGATAGAAAAAATTCCAGTCCAATTTGGTACCGATTGGAGTAGTTTCACAAAAATCAGACTATTTTCTGTTCCTAATTTTTATAATATTTCAGGATATATATTCTATCCTAGAAACTAGTGTCTAGGTTTCTTATACCATTGAAAATGTTAGAATAAGTATTTATCTTCCATCCATCCCTTGGAAAATGACCAAAGTACCCTTGGTGTCCTTTCTTGCACTATATTAACCCTAAGGGCATAATTGTCATTTCACCCCTCTTTATACTGTCTCAGGGCCTATACTGGCTCTAAATAATCATATTTATACTATGTCCCATGTTTTTAGCCTATTTAGAATGACCAAAATGCCCTCCATCCCCCACTGGTACAATATAGGCATCTAGGGGCATTTTTGTAATTTTGCACTTTCCTTATACACTGGCTCCTTCTACTGACGAACTAGTATCATGGATTTTGGGCCCACCTTGGCATCATCATGGGCCTATATATAAGGTTATCTGAGCTCATTCTATCTAGGCTTACATACTGTTAAGTTCCATAATTGGATCACGGGTGTTCTCAAACTCCCGTCAAAATTCACTATTATGGGGATATCTTTTCATACAAAACTTCTTTTGGGGTTCTATAAGATTCATGACATCTGATGTCATGGGGCACACCTTCCTGTAACTTCTTCACTTATACCTGAGATCCATGTGATCTGATAAAATTTCAAATAACTTGAAGACTATCGGATAAATATCCACTACTTGGGACCCTAATAAAATTTCTGTATTATGCTAGATTAACCAGCTTAAGTTCCTCTATTTACTGATGAAATGTGGAACTATAATACTTTGAGGCAGTTCCAAACCTTTTGGGCTGAACTTTTCTATAACTACATTTAAGTCCCTGACTTTTTGCTTATTTATATATAGGTCCCTAAACTTTTAGAAATTACCCCTTTTGGCCTAACTTTTGTTTCTACTCTAACTTTTGGCCTTAAACATTTTCTACTTTGTGTTTAGGTCCCTATATTTTCCTTAGTTCATAATCCCTTTCTTCCCTTTCTCAATCTGAGACAGTTTATCCCAAAAATCTCACGCCCATTTCATATAAACTGTATAGTTACATCAAGTAAAAAATTTAAGGATATGACAGAGTTCATATGAAACATCCTTACTTTTGTACATCTTAGGGATCATTCAGTAGCATTTAGAAGTACTTAAAAGACCTTGGGAGTCCATTAGCTAAATTTAGAACTCTACTCTTCTCGAGTTACTATTCATATGGTATTCCATATTAGGCGACGAACTTCAAAAAATCATAATTAATTCTAGAAAAATTGAAATGAAGTGGTTCAAAAAGATACATGAAGATAACATCTTGAAATTTAATGGAAAAATACTTTCCTAACCAAATTCTTAGTCAATTACTACAGTTTAATCATCAAATATTACTATTCATTTGGTCAAAAATCCTAAAAACATATTCTGGTCCCTAATTTTGGAAAATTCTTTCTCTTTTTATACACATCAAAATAAGATGTTTTTGGATTCAAAACAAATCTTGGCATGTTAACTATATGTCTATAAAATTTCATATATTTATCTCATCATTTGCTATTTTTCATTACAGTATGAGCATTGTGGCTCAAACATATCATATAACATCATTACTTGTAACAATTTATACATTCATCATATAACAGTTACATTATCCAATCTCTAACTTCTCTTCATGTTTCTTCATCCTCTTTCATCATTAATAAACAGGTAGGATTGGGATTATATGAAGGAGGTGAGATTTCTAGGGAAATCTCAGTAGCGAACAATACTAAACAATGCATGCATTAATGTAAATACTTGTGCTTGCTTGTGAAAGTGTTAACATTGTGTAATGTGCATGCTTCCAAGTAACATATGAAATACAATTGGACAAAGTAATCATAGAAATAGAGCTTCAATTATAAACACATATGCAACATAATTCAACAAAGTCATAGCACAACCAAGCATAACATTCAAAAATACAAGCTTAGGATAAGTTTGCTGCCTCATATACTTGAATTTCTTTCACTTTAACTTTCCTTTGCCTCTTTCTTCTTACTTCTTCTTGATGTGTGGCTACCTCTTTGTAGTCCACAATCAAATCCTAACATCACATAATCATCCATCCATTACAATCTAACTTTCTCTTGACCATTAAGCTCATTTAACTACATTAAATTTCCTTAATCTTAACTAATGGACTTGGCCATTGAACCAATTGATGTCTTGACTTTATCCTACACAATTTCATCTTTTGAATCTATTTATGAACTTATAAATTTTGAAACTGTAGCTCCTATGTATAGTTCTGGACATATTTACAAAACATACATAATTCTTCTGAAAATTCTCATTTTGATTCCAATGCTTCCCATACTTGTTTCTCTACTTTATCCCACACAACTTTTCATTTTAAAATATTGGAATCATCAAAATCATCAAATTCTAATCACTATTCATATGAGTGAACAGTAATATAGAAGAATTCTAAGAATTATAACTTTCAATTCAATTGCTTCCAAGGTTTAAAACCTAACCAATCATATACAAAATCATCATATAAATTTAATGGAAGTATTAGATCATTGAAATTCCATCTCCTTCTATCATGAACAGTGCATATTGAAAGGTCTTAATAATGGAAAATGTCATATCCTAATTTTTCCCTAGCTGTATAGTACTGATAGTGGAAAGAGGTTTGGAAAGGATTATAACGAAGATCAGAAGAAATGATAAAGGTTAAATGAATCCTCAAGAAACAAAAGAACTAAAATGAAAATTAGAAAAGGTTGAAGGCAAAAAGTGAAGGTAGAAATAAAAGTTGGGCCCTTAAGTGTAATTTTCAAAAGATAAGGGGCTAAAATGCAAATAGCTAAAAGTTCAGGGGCCAAAGTGCAATTATTCAAAAGTTTAGGCACCTAATTGGAATTATGGAAAAAATTGTGCCAAAACAGGCCAAAAATGCCCAGAATCAGTAAGGCCTAAATTTTACTAGTAGATAGACAAAATTATTCTGGTCAGTTTAACACAACATAGAATTTTGATTAGAGGTCCCAATTAATTGATATAAATTTATGAAGACAAAAGAGTTATTACAGTATTTTTCATACAGCAGAATCAGATGAAACTTTATAGGAAATTCCTACATTTAATGTAAGAATTTATAAAATTGACAGAGTCAGAAAAGGAATCCTATAGAAGTCTTACGGGATTTTATGGTAAAATAAAATACCCGATAAATAGGATCGGGTGAGATTTATTAGGATTTGTTCCATAAAGGTAGTGAGGCCAATGAGCCCATACTAAGGCCCAAATGGCGCCATAATGAGCCCAATAAAGTAGCAAAACAGTTATGTGGGCCAGAGTCCAAAGCAGTCCAGAAAAAGTGTGAAATTACGAAAATACCCCTAGATGCCCATACTATACCAGTGTTAGATGGAGGTCATTTTGGTCATTCTAGACATGCGAAAAAGGTGGGACATAGTATAAATATGATTAGTTAGAGCCAAAATATGCCCTGAGACAGTGTAAGAGGGGTGAAATGATAATTATGCCCTTAGGGTTAGTACAACGCAAGAAAGGACACTAAGGGTATTTTGGTCATTTTCTAAGGGATGGATGACAGATAAATATTCAGTATATCAAGTTTAATGATATGATAAGCCTAGACATTGATTTCCAGGACAAAATATATATCCTGGTATATTATAAAAAATTAGGAACAGAAAATAGTCCAGTTGCTGTGAAACTGCTTCGATGAGTACCGGATTGGACTGAAATTTTTCCAGAAGCTTCCTGGCATGGTAAGCACGCCACATACCCCCATGAGGTATCCCTTGAGCTGTCCCACATGATGTCATAATTATTCTTTTTAGAAAAAGTTAAATCCAAGATTAAATGTGGGCCTTTAGATCAAATAGTAACCAAATCAATCTTGGCCATTCATTTTTCATGGATTTTGGCTATAAATACCCCCTCATTCTGCATCAAAACTGTGGCTTCATGGACCCTTGGGGAAACTCTTGCAAAATGAAAACTCAAGCCAAGACAAAGAAGATTCAAGGTACCAAAGTTCAAGCAAGCTAGAGATTAAAGGTAAGCAATCTCTCCTAGCTTATTTTCCTTTGATTTAGGAGCTTGAACTTAGGGTTTTCATGGGAGAAAAGTTTAGTTTTATCTAAGGGAAGCTGCTGTCCAAAGACCTTAGATGAAAGGGGGAAGAAGAAATTAAAGTTAGAAACATATGATTGAAGCTTAAACAAGCTAGTTAAGTGGTTGGTTGTTGAATCAAATTGATATTCTTGACTTTGCCATGGTGCACTCTGTTCGATCTGCAATGTTCATGAGGGAAGGAAATGGAATTTCAATGATTTAATGCTTCCATTGAGTTTATATGATGATTTTGTGTAGGATTGGAAAGGTTTTGAACCTTGGAAATATTAAAATCTCAAGGTTGTAGTTTTTGAAATCCTTCACGGTTACTGTTCACTCGCATGAACAGTGATTGGAATTTCATGATTTTGATGTTTCCAATGGTTTTAAAATGAAAAGTTGTGTGGGGTAAAGTGGAGAAACAAGTATGGGAAGCATTATAATCAAAATGAGAATTTTTGAAAGAATTGTATGCCTATGTTCAGTTCTGTACAACAGGCCATGAAGGAGCTAGAATTTCATGATTCTAAGCTCATAAATGAATTCAAAAGTTGAAATTGTGTAGGGTAAAGTCAAGACATCAATTGATTCAAAGACCAAGTCCATTAGTTTAGATTAAGGAAAGTAAATGAGCTTAATGTTCAAGAGGGAGTTATGTTAGTTAAAGTAAGTTTAATGCTCAAGGAAATTAGATGGTAATGAATGGTTATTTGATGTTAGGGATTGGTTGGTATGCTCCAAAAGAGTCAGCCACATGTCCAAGATATGTGAGAAGAAAGAAGCAAGATAAAGTGAAAGAAAGTCAAGTCTATAAGGTAGTGAACTTACCTCTTTATGTGCTTGATGTGGTATGCTTATGTGTTGACATGTATATGATATTTGAATGATGTTGTGACATGATAAATGATGTTGAATGTATTGTGAATAACATGTTTTCCATGGCCATGCACTTTATGTAAAAGCATATAGCATGATGTCATGTCACTAATCAAAGAACGTTTAATGAAATTACATATCATGCATTAGCATCCATCTTGCATATTTAAGTGGTAATATTTGCTACTGAGATTCCTTAGAATCTCACTCTCCCATAACCAACCAACTTAGGTCAAGCATGATGGATAATGTATGCATGGAGAAGAGCTAAAGCATGGAAGAAGAAAAGTGAAGTATTTAAGATGTTAGCATATGCTATGCACTTTCCATGTATTTCAAAGCCATGTAAAGTATCTATTTACATGATGAGATTCTATGAAACAATTATTGTATAACCCCATAATGTATATAAATTCATAAAAGGCAAAAGAGATTATTTATGTATGCTAGAATAATTATTGAAAGTGAAAGAAAGGAATCTGAAAGGGTAAAACATAGGTCCTGAGCAGTTTTGTTGTGGCTTCAGTTTGACCTAGCAAATGAAGGAATTATTTCACGACATTTTATAAGCATGTAGTTCACACACTTACTTAAAAATATTATTGGGCCTATAAGGAACCATTTTGCACTCTCTACATGTTCCACAAATTTCATGGGCTAAATTCCAGAGAAATTCCCCCGAAACAAATTTATCAGGTGATTTAATCCACTGGAAATTCCATAATAAATTCTACATATCTCCTTTTTGAGCTATGTTAATTTCATAAATTCTTATATTAATTATAAGAATTTAATGCCAAATTGTATCTAATTCTGAGGCCCATATGATAATGTATTAATTTTTCTTTCTTAAAAAAATAGTATAAATTTTTTAGGACGTCAAATTAAAATTCTATGTTACGTCAAACTCATTAGAATAATTTTCTCTATTTACTAGGAAAATCTGGGACTAATCAAATTTGGGGCATTTTTGGGCCTTTTTCGGCTCAACTTTCAATAATTACTATTTTGACCTTGAACTTTTGAAAATTACACTTTAGGCCCTCTACTTTTCATAATTACACTTTAGGCCCTCTATTTTTTAATTTAGTCCCTTTTCATTATACCTTTATCTAATAATCATTTTTTCTCTCTATTTATCATCACAATCCTTTACAAACTTCTTTCCTCTATCAGTCTTATAAATATAGGAAAAAAGTAGGATATGACATTTATACCCCCTTAAAATAAATTTTGTCCTCAAAATTTACTTAGCACCTTAGTTGAAACATCCTATTTTTACCACCTCAGAGTACATATTCGGAAGCATATTTGATTAGCGGAAGCATTACATTAGCCCAAAAATTAAAAATTTAAAACTTATTTCTCAGGTACTGTTCATTTGGTGATTTCTAGAATTATAGTCCAACTTTCAAAATTCATAACTAATTATAGAAAAATCATATGGAGGTAATCCAAATTTCTAACTAAAGCTCCTTCATAGGTCTTTAAGGGAGAAATATAAATATGGATATTTACTTTACCAATTGATACAGTTAAATCGTTAATTTTTACTGTTCATATGGCAAATTCTGGAACTTCTAGATTCTGTCTCTTAATTTTGAAAATTCATTTCTCTTTATATACACATCCAACGAGGTGTGTTACATATGAATTTAAAACTCTTGATGTGTACTACATACTTGTAAAATTTTGTGAATTAATTATTTCATTTCTGAAGTCAAACTAAAGCCACAACAAAACTGCTTTAGGACCTAATTTTTTACCATTTCAGTTTCCTTTCTTTCACTTTCAATGATTGTTCCAGCATGCATAAACCATCTCTTCTGCCTTTCATACATTCATATACATCATGGGGTTATGCCATAATTGTTTCATATATTTTCTTTACATATAATGGATATTACATAAAATTACATAAAAGGCTAACACATGCATGATATCACTTGTCTACTCTTCCTCTTCCATTCCTTAGCTCATGTACCAAACATAATTCTTCCATCATGAATAACCTATTGTGGTTGGTTATGTGAGGGTGAGATTCTAGGGAATCTCAGTAGAAAACATTACCACTTAAATATGCAAGATGGATTCTAATGCATGATATGTAATTTCATTAAACTTTCTTTGATTAGTGACATGTCATAATGTTTTATACTTTTACATAAAAGTGCATAGGCATGGAAAACATGTTATTCACAATACATTCAACATCATTTATCATGTCACAACATCATTCAAATATCATATACATGTCAACACATAAGTATACCACATCAAACTCACAAATAGGTAAGTCCACTACCTTGCACTTAAGCTTTTCTCTTGATCTTTTACACTTGCTCCCTAGCTTTCCAATCATGAAGCCTTTTGGTCAATCACTTCCTAACATCTTCTTGAATGTTTCAAGGTCCTAAACACATTCGTATTCATCACATAATTCATTAGGACCATGAATTCCAACAATGTTCAAAACTAATAAAATATCCTTATTTTCTTATGTCTTAGGGATCAAATGGTAGCATCTAGAACCACTTTTAAGGTTATTGAAGTCAAATTACACAATGTAGAATTTTACACTATTGAGTACTGTTCACTATGTAACTTCCAAAGAAGTGACTTAACTTCAAAAAATCGTAACTAAATCTAGAAAAATTAAAATGAAGTGGTTCAAATTGCTACACAAAGATAACTTAATGCTCTTTGAGGGAAAAATAACTCATTGACCAGGCCTTGACCAAGTCAACATCGATCAACGCTCAAAATCTATTGTTCATCCAGCGTCCTCCCCTGATTCTAGCACTTTCGGTCCCAACTTTGAAAAATCATATCTCTATGTGTAGACATCCAAATGAGATGTTCTATATATCAAATCGAAGCTTGGCATGTCTACTATTTACTGAAAAAATATCATACATTTATTCAACCGTTTACTATGTCTAATTACAGCTCAAATGTCATTGCCTCATCACGAGTTACTGTTCACAGTGATAATTTCTAGCAATCAATATTACATACATCAATCACATATCAATTATACTAAATAAATTATTAGATATTTTATGTACATCCTATCTATTAGTAACATATAATCAAAATACAAAAAATATAAGAAGAAATTAAATTCTCTTTATTATGATTAACAAATTAAAATAATAAATACCATTAATTATACTACAAATACTATTACTTTTTCAATTTTTTCACTTCACCAACTTAAGTTACTGCTTCATCTGTAAAGAAATAAATACATATAAGAGAAAACTACAATCATCTAATAAATAATATGACATAACTAATACCATTTTCTATTTTTATTTTTTATAAAAAAATAAATAAAATAAAAATATTTTTTATTTTTTTAAAAAAATATTCGGGACGGGACAGGAATCTCGAGGGCCAGACTGAGACCCATCCCGTCTTGACCCTCTCCCTTGTCCCATCCCAGGATATCCTGTCCTGACCCTTCATGGGACAGGATGGACCCATCCCGAATTGCCCGGGACCGAGTCGGGATAACCCGGGACGGGAAAAAATGAGCACCCCTAATTCTGTTCAGTAAAGACTAGTTGAATAAATCTTTCATAACATAGATCAACTCCTAGTGATCATACGGAGGATATATTTTTGAACATTTTCTTAAACTGATCTTCTATATCTCAGTACCTCGTACTATTTGGCTTACCTACACGTTGTACTAAACCTCTAACTGATAAACTTCAATGAGGTTGGCATCTTTATTCTTGTCATTAAGTCTTTGTGCATCCTAGTCGTGACCTGAGTATTGGCTAGTCACAACTCATACTCTCTATAAACATTAGTCGCAACTATCTCAACTTACTCATCACGACTTGATAGCTCTATGTTTGTCAGTCGCGACCACAGGTCTTCTTACATCACAACCTGAACTGCTTTGTATAAAATAGTCGCATCCTATGACTTGACTCATCGTGACCTGATAGCTCTAGAACTTCTTGTCATAACCAATGGTCTTTACTCATCACGACCAAAACACCTCTGTGAATATTTGTCAAGACTCATGTCTTAACTTGTAGCAACTTCACTTCTCTGTGACTACTAGTCGCAACTTAAACACCTTCCAGTCATGACCTGGGCATAGCTCTGAACATTATCTTCTAATGTTGTTTATCTAGTCTTCACTCTAGCAATGGTTGATTCTTGTTCTTAAATTTGTTAAGCTTGAGTCAATTGAAACTCATTCATATCTATCTATCATAATCACATTAAATAGGGAACATATTATTATGGATGTTCAACCAACTATCATTTCACTATATCACATCAAAACTAATATTTCATGGCACCATAACATTTGTACATACATGTCAATTAAATATATGGGGTAAGTTATAACTATTATACATTTATGTAATTACTTAACTTTACACTATATACAAATTTACATTACCCCTCTTCTCTTTTTATATTCTTTTTTAGGGAATAGTGAATTACAAATACTTTTGCATACATAAATGCCACCCCTATACATCAGTTGGCGGATTATTTGCTAAAAAAATCACTTAGCTCTACGTGCCATGTAAGGATATATGGCAATATTTGGCTCACTACCATCTCATGCCAATCTTCTAAAGTGTAAACCTAATTCAGGTCAATGCCTTCTATTGTATATATGTTTATCATTCTTGCTACGACATTAAAGAAATACAGATAAACTAACTGCTCTTGATCTCTACTTCTGTCCATTCTGTGACCTAAATTGAATAATTCACTCTCCACAGAAGGATGAGGTTGACTAGGTCTAGGAACATCACACTAATCTTTCTCTATAAAGTCACATATTCATGGACTTTGAGAATGAAAAGGGATCGTCATATACTCTAACTAGATCTCTGGATTAAGGGATTGCTGTAAGTTACACATATCAAATCTATCCTCAAACTCTAGTAGAGGAGGAATAATATTTGGTCTACCTATAATCCAGTACTAGTACTCAGCTTTCTTAGCCATAATATGTCCTCTCATTAGAGGAATAGAGCATACATCAGGGTTAGAAGGCACTCAAATAAACTCATATTGTATAGCGTCACAAGACTCAATATCATCTGGTACATGCAAAACTTTAGATTGAATCTCTATATAACCTCAAGACTGCATGTTTGAATTTACAGAAACATCTATGGGATATTCTAATGTAGATCTTCCTGACTGATCCTCTATACTACCATCAGAACTCTCTTCACTGTCTGAAGGAGGATCATAGTCTTGATATACATCATCCTCATATTCATTACTAGCTAGGGGTCTCCCTTATTAACTGATAGCCTGACTTAACTTTATGAAATCATATATCTACTTCTACAGGAATTACTTAAACAAGCAATACTAACTATCCCAATCAATACCCTAACATAACAAAGTACTAACTACTTAGAGTTAAGGTCTGGGGACTGTCTTATATTATGCCAAAAACTTCTTCTCTAATACCAAAACAAAACATCCTTACTTTCGTACATCTTAGGGACCATTTAGTAGCTTTTAGAACCACTTACAAGACCTTGAGAGTCCATTAGCTAAATCTGGAATTTTACTCTTCTCGAGTTACTGTTCATATGGTATTCTAGATTAGGAGACAAACTTCAAAAAATCATAATTAATTCTAAAAAAGTTGAAATGAAGTGGTTCAAAAATCTTCATGAAGATGACATCTTGAACTTTTTAAGGGAAAAATAATTTCCTAATCAAATTCTTAGTCAATTACTATAGTTTAATCGTCAAATATTACTGTTTATTTGGTCAAAAATCCTAAAAATATATTTTGGTCCCAAACTTTGGAAAATTCTTTCTCTTTGTACAAACATCGAAATAAGATGTTCTTAGAGTCAAAATGAATCTTGGCATGTTAACTAAATGTCTATAAAATTTTATACATTTATCTCATAATTTGCTATTTTTCTTATATCATGAGCATTATGGCTCAAACATGTCATATAACATCATTACTTGCAACAATTTATGCATTCATCATAGAACATGTATATTATCCAATCCCTAATTTCTCTTCATTCTTCTTCATCCTATTTCATCATTAATAAACCTGTGGGATTTGGATTATATGGAGGGGTGAGATTTATAGGGAAATATCAGTGGCAAACGGTACTTAACAATGCATGCATTAATGTAAATAATTGTGCTTGCTTGTGAAAGTGTTAACATTGTGTAATGTGCATACTTCAATGTAACATATGAAATACAATTGGCCAAAGTAATCATAGAAATATAACTACTATAAATTCTACAGAACTCCTTTTTTAGCTATGTCAATTTAATAAATTCTTATATATTCTAAGAATTTACTGCTAAATTTCATCTGATTTGAGCTCCATAAGATACTGGATTAATTTATCTTTCTTTAGAATAATTCTGTGTTGTGACAAACTGATCATAATAATTTTCTCTATTTACCAAAAAATCTGGGACTAATCTGATTTAGGGCAATTTTGGGCATTTTTAGCTTAACTTTCAATAATTACCATTTTACCCTTAAACTTTTGAAAATTACACTTTAAGCCCTCAACTTTTCATAATTATATTTAATGGCCCAAAGTTTATTTCTACTTTGTCCCTATCTGTATAATATTTATAGAGGAAAGAGATTTTGAAATAATTGTGATAATGAATAGAAAGAAAAAATAATGATTAAACAAAGGTATAAAGATGAGGGACTAAAATGAAAATTCTAAAAGTTCTATGGTACAAAGTGTAAAGTAGATAACAACTTTTGAGCCATTAAGTGTAATTATGAAAAGTTGAGAGCCTAAAGTGTAATTTTGAAAAGCTTAAGGGTAAAATGGTAATTATGAAAAGTTTAGTCAAAAAAGGCCCAAAAATATCCGGAATCATATTAGTCCCAAATTTTCCTAGTAAATAGAGAAAATTATTCTAATCAGTTTGACGAAACACATAATTTTGATTTGAGGTCCAAAAAATTGATATGAATATCTAAAGAAAGAAAAATTAATACAGTATCTTCTAGACCTCATAATAAGTAGTAAATTCTTATAATTAATATGAGAATTTATGAAACTGACAGAGCTCAAAAAGGAGTTATGTAGAATTTATTATGGAATTTACAGTAGATTAAAACACCCGATGAATGCATTTCTGGGCAATTTCTCAAAAATTTAGCCCATGAAGGTAGTGGACCATGTAGAGGGCTCAATATGATGCCTTATGGGCCTAATAATATTTTTAGATTAAGTGTGTGGGCTAGGACTGATAAAGACCTGAAAAATGTAAATTTATAAAAATGCCATTAAGTATGCCATTGTGTTGTGTCATAAAGTCAGAGATAGACAAAGGGTATTTTAGTCATTTGACTAAGGTAGACAGTCAAGGAGAGTTCCCAAAATAGTTGACCAAGGTTAGGGAATACTCTGATGAGGTGTGAAAAGACGATAATGCCCTTGAGGTATTAAAGTAAATAGAAAAGAACCAACGGGCATTTTAGTAATTTGCCAAGGGATATGTAATTAAATTTAGACTCAATACAAGAATATTAATGGTAGGAAGAATCAGGATACTAGATTTAAGGTCCGAAAGCATATTATATAATCTCAGAAAAATTAGATTCATAAACAAGATGGTTTTTGGGGAATCAGACTGAGCTGGTACCGGGTTAGACTAGAATTTTTCTAGAAGCTTCTCTCCCTTGAAAATTCACCACAAGGCCCTATGAGTTGTCCCTTGATGATGTCATGGATGATGTCATCTCATTGGCTTATGGGGCAAGCCAATCTAAGATCAAATATGAGCCATTATATCAAATAGTGCACAAAGTGATCTTGGCCTTGTATTTCCACTAGATTTTTCTATAAATACCCCCATAATTCTGATTCAAAACTGTAGCATGAGAACTCTTGGGGAAGCTATGTCAAAATGCAAACTTAAGCCAAGACAAAAAAGAAGCCAAGGTCTAAAGTTCAAGCTAGCTAGAGATTAAAAGTAAGCAATCTGTCCTAGCTTATTTTTCATTGATTTGTGCTTCAACTTTGGATTTTTATGGAAGAAATATGAGGTTTCTCTAGGGTGTATATGCTGTCCAAAAACCCTAGATGAAATGAGAGAGAAGAAATTGAAGTTAGAGTTATGTGATTGATGTTTGAACAAGCTAGTTAGATTATTGGTTATTGAATCAAGTTGATATTCTTAACTTTGTCATGGTTGAGACCTTTTGGTCTGCACTATTCAAGATATAGGAAGATGAAATTTGAATGGTATAATGCTTCCATTGAATTTATATGATGATTTTGTGTACGATTGGATAAGTTTTGAACCTTGGAAGCATTAGAATTGGAAGTTGTAATTCTTGAGATTCTTCTATGTTATTGTTTACTCACATGAAAAGTAATTGAAATTTCATGATTTTGATACTTCCAATGATTTTAAAATGAAAATTTGTATGGGATAAAGTAGAGAAACAAGTATAGGAAATATTGGAATCAAAATGATAATTTTCGGAAGAATTGTTCATTTTTTGAAATCTGTCCAAAACAGTGCATGAGAGCTGGAATTTCATAATTCTAAGCTCATAAATGGATTCAAAAGGTGAAGTTGTGTAGGGTAAAGTCAAGACATCAATTGGTTCAAAGACTAAATCTATTAGTAAAGATTAAGGAAATTTAATGTAGTTAAGTAAGCTCAATGTTCAAGAGAGCTAGTTTGTAATGAATGGTTGGTAATGTTATTTTAGGAATTGATTGGTGTGCTCAAAAGGGGCAGCCACACATCATGAAGAAGTAAGAAGGAAAAGTCAAAGATAAAGTAAAGGAAGGTCAAGCATGTGAGGTAGTAAATTGTCCTAAACTTATATGTATTTGATGTTATGCTTAGTTGTGATATAGCTATGTTGAATTGTATTGCATATGTGTTTATGATTGAAGCTCTATTTCTATGATTACTTTGGCCACTTACACAATGTTAACACTTTCACAAATAAGCAAAAGTATTTACATTAAAGCATGCATTGTTTATAGTACCATTTTCTATTGAGATTTTCCCATAAATCTTACCTTATCCATGTAATCCCAATCCCAACAGGTTCAAGGATGATGAAAGAGTATGAAGAAGCATGAAGAGAAGTTAGGGATTGGATAGTATAAATTTTACATGAATAATTGTTACATGTAATGATGTTACATGACAAGTTAAACAATAATGTTTATGATGTATTGAAAAATATTAAATAATTTTACAGACATTTGGTTAACATTTCAAGCTTCATTTTCACACAAAGAATAGCTTATTTCGATGTCTATACAAAGAGAATAAATTTTTCAAACTAAGGGACCAAAATTTATTTTGAGAATTTTTTATCAAATGAATAGTATTATTTGATGAATAAACTGTATTAATTAACTACGAATTTGGTCTGGAAATTATTTTTCCTTAAATTTGAAGATATTATCTTCACATATCTTTTTGAACCACATCATTTTGATTTTTTTAGAATTAGTTATGATTTTCCAAAGTTCATCGCCAAATCTGGAATACCATATGAATAGTAACTCAAGAAGAGTAAAAAAATATAGATTTAGCTAATGGATCTAAGGTCTTGTAAGTGGTTCTAAATGCTATTAAATTGTCATTAAGACGTAAAAATATAAAGGATGTTTCATCTCCTTACAATTTATCATATAATGACATGCATGTTAGAGTATGATATGATGAATGAATACTCTCCGTTCACAGTATATGTAGGGTAGAGTATATATGATGAGAAAAGTTATGTTGCTCTTGTATTGATTGAGGGAGATTGTCATTGTCTGACTCATCAAAATAAAAGTAATTGCACCATATTAATGCAATATAAGGCATTACCCTATCGTTCTTTGTCATATTCTAATTTTTCCCTATCAGTATAATACTAATAGTTGAAAGAGGTTTGGAAAGGATTATGACAAAGATCAGAAGAAATGATAAGGGTTAGGTGAGTCTGAAAGTAAGAGAAGGACTAAAATGAAAACTAGAAAAGGTTGAAGGCAAAAAGTGAAGGTAGAAACAAAAGTTGGGCCTTTGAGTGTAATTTTCAAAAGTTATGGGACTTAAATGCAAATAGCTAAAAGTCCAGGGGCTAAAGTATAATTATTCAAAAGTTCAAGGACCTAAATGTAAATATGAGAAAGTTGAGCTAAAACAGGCAAAAAATGCCTGGAATCATATTAGACCCAAATTTTACCAGTAGATGGATAAAATTATTTCGATCAATTTAACGCAACACAGAATTTTGATTTAAGGTCCGGACTAATTGATATAAATTTATGAAGTAAGAAGAATTATTATAGTATTCTTCAGACATCAGAATCAGATGGGATATTATAGGAAATTCCCATATTTAATATAAGAATTTATAAAATTGACAGAGTCAGAAAAGGAATCATGTAGAAGCTTTAGGGGATTTTATGGTAAAATAGAATACCCGATAAATAGGATCTGGAGAGTTATATTGTGAATTAGACCATAAAGGCAATGAAGGCAATGAGCCCATATCAAGGCCCAAATTGCGCCATCATGACCCCAATAAAGTAGTGAGACAGTTATGTGGGTTAGAGTCCAGAGCAGTCCAGGAAAAATGCAAAATTACGAAAATGCCCATGGATGCCCATACTGTACCGGTGAAGGATGGAGGTCATTATGGTCATTCTAAACAGTCCAAAAACATGTTACATAGTATAAATATGATTATTTAGAGCTAGTATATGCCCTAAAGTAGTGTAAAGAGGGGTAAAATGACAATTATGCCCTTAGGGCTAATACAGTGCAAGAAAGAACACCAAGGGTATTTTGGTCATTTCCTAAGGGATGGATGGCAGATAAATATTCAATATATCATTTTCAATGGTATGAGAAGCCTGGACATTGATTTCTAGGACAGAATACATATCCTGGTATATTATAAAAAATTAGGAACAGAAAACAGTCTGGTTGTTGTGAAACTGCTCCGATCGGTACTGGATTGGACCGGAATTTTTCCAGAAGATTCCCCCAACGGAATTTTGCCACATACCCCCATGAGGTGTCCCTTGATCTGTCCCACATGATGTCATAATTATTATTTTTGGAAAAAGTTAAATCCAAGATTAAATGTGGGCCTTTAGATCAAATAGTAATCAAATCAATCTTGGCCACTGATTTTCCATGGATTTTGGCTATAAATACCCCCTCAATTCTGCATCAAAACCGTGTATTGTCAACCCTTGGGGAAACTCTTGCAAAATGAAAACTCAAGCCAAGACAAAGAAGATTCAAGGTACCAAAGTTCAAGCAAGCTAGAGATTAAAGGGAAGCAATCTCTCCTAGCTTATTTTTCTTTGATTTGGGAGCTTGAACTTATGGTTTTCATGGAGGAAAGTTGAGTTTTCACTAAGGTGTTGTGCTGCCCAAATACCTTAGATGAAAGGGGAAAGAAGAAATTAAAGTTAAAAACATATGATTGAAGCTTAAACAAGCTAGTTAAGTAATTGGTTGTTGAATCAAATTGATTTTCTTGACTTTGCCATGGTGTACCCTGTTCATTATGCACTGTTCATGAGGGAAAGAAATGGAATTTCAATGATTTAATGCTTCCATTGAATTTATATGATGATTTTGTGTGGGATTGAAAAGGTTTTGAACCTTGGAAACATTAAAATCTCAAGGTTGTAGTTTGTGAAATCCTTCACGGTACTGTTCACTCTCATGAACAATGATTAGAATTTCATGATTTTGATGGTTCCAATGGTTTTAGAATAAAAAGTTGTGTGGGTTAAAGTGGAGAAATAAGTATGGGAAGCATTAGAATCAAAATGAGAATTTTTGAAAGAATGGTATGTATATGTTGAGTTCTGTACAGCAGGCCATGAAGGAGCTGGAATTTCATGATTATAAGCTCATAAATGGATTCAAAAGATGAAATTGTGTAGGGTAAAGTCAAGACATCAATTGGTTCAAGATCCAAGTGAATTAGTGAAGATTAGAGAAAGTTAGGATAATAAAGGTGTAACAAGGTTAGTCTTGAATTGGTTGGAGTTCATGAGTCTTAATGAATTATGTGATGAATATGAATGTTTTTAAGACCTCAAAACATCCAAGAAGATGTTGGAAAGTGATTGGCATTAAGGCTTCATGGTTGGAAAGCTAGGGAACAAGTGCAAAAGATCAAGAGGAAAGCTTAAGTGCAAGGTAGTGAACTTACCTCTTTATATGCTTGATGTGGTATGCCTGTGTGTTGACATGTATATGATATTTGAATGATGTTGTGACATGATAAATGATGTTGAATGTATTGTGAATATCATGTTTTCCATGGCCATGCACTTTATGTAAGAGTATATAGCATGATAGCATGTCACTAATCAAAGAAAGTTTAATAAAATTACATATCATGCATTAGCATCCATCTTGCATATTCAAGTGGTAATGTTTGCTACTGAAATTCACTAGAATCTCACTCTCCCATAACCAACCAATTTAGTTTAAGCATAATGGAAAAGGTATGCATGGAGTAGAGCAAAAGAATGGAAGAAAGGAATGAAAGTAATTGAGATCCTAGCATATGCTATGGATTATCTATGTATGTAAATGCCATATAAGGTGTACATCTATGTGATGAAACTATTTGTAATACTTATAGCTTGAAATCTAGTGTTTTGGATCAACGAATACTCGAGGGCATTTTCATTATCTAAATTTGATTTGCACGCTAAATGGTTTATGACAGTTCACTAATAGTTCTTAAACCAACTTTGATCAAAGGGGTTTAAGGAAAATTAGGGTTCTGAACTCAATCGATCGATTGAGGTTTTCTTTGAGACTTAGTGATTTCTAAACTTTGATTTTAAACGTGAGAGCAAGGATAGATATATTTTCATCATAAAAAGTCTTTCAAGCATATTTCTCAACTAAACCAACTCATTTTCATCGTAAACAAAAATCCAAAAGTATTTATCTTTCTGCACCCTACTTTTATTGCATCAATCTCTAAAAACCCCAAAACCATGTTATCCCTAGTCAGGTTTTTAATTGATTTTGACATCCAATCTACTAGGTTTCCACATAAAAGGCTCCTTGAGAAGAATGACAGGGTTGTGCCTTATACTATATTATATTGGGTGAAATAAACTTTATTTTGATAGATCATACCACGGAAATCTAACCTCATCAAGTGTGCTCAAGCAAGAGTAGCTTGATGATGGGTAACCCCCAGAAAGTAATGAGAAAGGGTTTAAATGCTATAGAAATTTGTCATAAATGCATAAAGTTATCTAAAATGATAAAAAGAGCTATAAAAAGTTAGAAAGGGTTATGAATGGTAAGCAACTAGAACCCTAATGTCAAGTCTAAATAGTATGGATTTGAAAGGAAAGATTCAAATTATAGTTTTATGTCAGGAGGAAGTTAGAAAGACTTAAGAGCAACATCTTTCTCAGAAAAATTTTCTCAAAAACCAGCAAAGTTACAAGTTAAAGAGAATGTTAGACTTATGATATCCTAGGATACGTCATTATAAGGCAAGATATGTCATGATACAGCCAGATATAGTTAGATACACCATGACATAGTGTGAGAAGTATGTAATAAGATATACTATGAGATACATGTAATGAGGTACATAATGAGAAATATGTATTTAGAAGTATAATAAGAATGGCTTTGAAGCTAATTTTGTAGACTGATAGAGATAATTCATTTTGGTAGGGATAAGATGTTTGAATGTTATGTTACAAATGAAATAGCAAATAAGAGCTTTCACTCCTTGCATGAAATGTCAAGCATTATGTTCTGTTTGTAAAATATGCTAAACCTCTAAATGTTATAGCAGTGCAAGCTCTACATGATAAAGCTAAGAAAGCTCCGAGTGTTAGAGTTGTGCATATTAAGAAAAATAATGCTTGAGCTCCGATGTTAGAGTTTTGCATTCATGACCAGTATATAGTCCTGCAATATGTTGGCTAAGCATTATGCATGTTAGAGTATGTACTCATACTTAGTAGTAAAGCAAATAAAGATGAATTACATAAATCCTCTCTCTGTACTGTGTTGAATTGTTAAAAATGATAAAAGCAACTAGTAGAGTTTATAAGGAAAAAGAAGTATGATGATATGAAAACAACAGTTAAAGCTTTGCAGATGTTGAGAAAATTTTGCTAAACACTCAGATAAGTAATAAAAGATATGAAATAAAGACTATGAGAAGTAGTTGATGGAAACTCTAGAATGCAATAATATTCGAGAAAGTTTGATATGAAAGAAATAGACACTACTAACAAGTCCAATATAGTGAGTTGTCCATAAGTGAATAGATGCATAGCAAGTAAGTAAAAAAATGAAGTAGAGTTCAACTCTGATTAAGCAGATTCAGAAAAGAAGAGTAATGACAGTAAAGATATGAAGATCCACAGATAATAAAAGCACTCTGTCAGATGTCAAGATACAGGATAAGATGCAGATACCCTAATCCTTAGTCATTCAGTAGAAAAGAATATAATGAAAAGATATATCTATGATAGTTGACTAAGGTACTAAGTAAATTTTGAGGACGAAATTTATTTTATGGGGCATAAATGTCACATCCTAATTTTTTCCTATATGTATAAGACTTATAGAGGAAAAAGGTTTGGAAAGGATTGTGATGAGATATAGAAAATAAATATAATGATTAGACAAATGTTTAGGCCTATAAGCTAATATGTAGCCTGAAATATGTAGGCTATCATGCCCTGTTGAGTAGAAGTCCCAAAAGTATATAGATGGCACTCAGGGAGTAAACTACAAATAATGAAAGTATAGGGACTAAATTGTAAATAGTGAAAGTTCCTAGAGGCATAATGGTTATTTGAAGAAAGAGAGAGACTAAATTGAAAACTCTAAAAGTTCCATGGTGAAAAATGAAAGTAGCATAAACTTTGGGCCATCAAGTGTAATTATAAAAAGTTGAGGGCCTAAAGTGTAATTTTGAAAAGTTATGGGGCAAAAAGTTGAGCTGAAAAAGGCCAAAAGCTACATGGAATTATTTCAATCCCAAATTTTTCCAATAAATAGAGAAAATTATTCTGATCAGTTTAGCGCAACACAAAAAGAATTTGGATACTAGATTTAATATCAGAAAGCATATTATGGAATTTTAGAAAAATTAGATCTAGAAAACAATTTAGCTTTTGGGAAATTGGACTAAGTCAGTAGCGGAATGGACTAATTTTTTTACAGATGCTTCTTCCCCTTGGAATTTCATCACATGATGAATGAGGTATCCCTTGACGATGTCATGGATCATGGCATCATTTGGATTTTAGGGAAAGCCAAGATTAAGAGCAAATATGAGCTATTAGATCAAATAGTACACCAAAGTTATCTTGGCCATCCATTTCCATGCCTTCAAGTCTATAAATACCCTCATATTTCTACTCAAAAACTGTAGCATGAAGACTCTTAGGGAGACGCTTCCCAAATGCATACTCAAGCCAAGACAAAGAAGAATTTATGGTCTAAAGTTCAACTGAGTTAGGGATTAAGGTAAATAATCTATCATAGCTTATTGTTCTTTAATTTGGGGTCCTAAACTTAAGGTTTTTATGCAAGAGAGTAGAGCTTTCCCTAGGGTATATATGTTGTCCAAAACCCTAGATGAAAGAAGAAAGAATAAATTAGAGTTATGTGATTGATTTTAAACAAGCTAATTAGATGATTGGTTATTGAATCAAGTTGATATTCTTGACTTTGCCAAGAAATGAGACCTTTTGGTCTACACTATTCATGATAGAAGGATATGGAATTTTAGTGATTTAACGCTTTCATTGAATTTATATGATGATTTTGTTTTTAATTCTATAGGTTTTAAACCTTGCAAGCATTGGAATTGAAAGTTGTAAGTCTTAAAATTCTTCTCTGTACTATTCACTCTATGAATAGTGATTGGAATTTTATGATTTTGATGCTTTCAATGGTTTTAAAATGAAATATTGTGTAGGATAAAGTAGAGGAACAAGTATTGGAAGCATTGGAATCAAAATGAGATTTTTTGAAAGAAATGAGAGTTATGCAATTCTGTTCAAAACAGTGCATAATTGCTGGAATTTAGGAATTATGAGTTCATAAATGGATTCAAAAGGCTAAATTGTGTAGTTTAAGGACAAGACTTTAATTGGTTTAAATTCCAATTCAATTAGTAAAGATTAGATAAAGTTATGTTAGTTAAAGCAAGTTCAATGTTCATGAAAGTTAGATTGTATTGTATGGGTGTAATGCGATGTGATTAATTAGTTGTTGTACTCAAAAGAGGGTAGCCACACATCAAGAAGAAATAAGAAGGAGGAAGAAAAGATAAAGTAAAGGTCAAGCATGTGAGGTAGTAAATTGTCCTAAACTTATATGTATTTGATGTTAGCTTGGTTGCAATATGGCTATATTGAATTGTGTTGTGTCATATCCTGATTTTTTCCTATCGGTATAATACTAATAGTGGAAATAGGCTTGGAAAGGATTATGATGAAGATTAGAAGAAATAATAAAGGTTAGATGATTCTTTAAGGAATATAAGGACTAAAATGAAAAGTAAAAAAGGTTAAAGGCAAAAAGTGAAAGTAGAAACAAAAGTTAGGCCTTTAAGTGTAATTTTCGAAAGTTAATGGACATAAATGCAAATAGCTAAAAGTTTAGGGCCTAAAGTGCAATTATTTAAAAGTTCAGGGACCTAAATGTAATTATGAAAAAGTTGAGCCTAAATAGGCCAAAAATGCCCAGAATCATATCAGACCCAAATTTTACGAGTAGATAGACAAAATTATTCCGGTCAGTTTAACGCAACACAGAATTTTGATTTGAGGTCCCGATTAATTGATATAAATTTAAAAAGTTAGAAGAATTATTGCAGTATTTCTCAGACATCAGAATCAGATGAAACTTTATAGGAAATTCCTATATTTAATGTGAGAATTTATAAAATTGACAGAATCAGAAAAGGAATCCTGGAGAAGCCTTACGGGATTTTACAGTGAAATAAAATACCCGATAAATAGGATCGAGTGAGATTTATTAGGATTTGTGCCATAAAGGTAATGAGGCCAATGAGCCCATACCAAGGCCCAAATGGCATCATAATGAGCCCAATAAAGTAGTGAGACAGCATGTGGGATATAGTCTATAGCAGTCTAGGAATAGTGCAAAATTACAAAAATGCCCCTGGATACCCCAATTATACCAGTGTTGGATGGAGGTCATTTTCGTCATTTTGGACAGGCCAAAAATGTGGGACATAGTATAAATATGATTACTTAGAGCCAATATATGCCCTAAGGAAGTGTAAAGAAGGGTGAAAAGATAATTATTCTGTTAGGGTTAGTACAGCGCAAGAAAGGACACTAAGGGTATTTTAGTCATTTTCTAAAGAATGGATGGCAGTTAAATATTCAATATATCAAGTTTAATGATATGATAAGCCTAGGCATTGATTTCCAGGACAAAATACATATCCTGGTATATTATAAAAAAATTAGGAACAGAAAACAGTCTGGTTTCTGTGAAACTGCTTTGATCGGTACCATATTGGATTAGAATTTTTCCAGAATCTTCCTGGCATGGTAAGCATGCCACATACCCCCATGAGGTGTCCCTTGATCTGTCCCACATGATGTCATAATTATTCTTTTTAGAAAAGTTAAATCCAATATTAAATGTGGGCCTTTATATCAAATAGTAACCAAATCAATCTTGGCTATTCATTTTTCATGGATTTTGGCTATAAATACCCCCTCATTCTGCATCAAAACCGTGGCTTCATGGAACCTTGGGGAAACTCTTGCAAAATGAAAACTCAAGCCAAGACAAAGAAGATTCAAGGTACCAAAGTTCAAGCAAGCTAGAGATTAAAGGTAAGCAATCTCTCCTAGCTTAATTTCCTTTGGTTTGGGAGCTTGAACTTAGGATTTTTATGGGAGAAAAGTTGAGTTTTCTATAAGGGGAGGTGCTTCCCAAAGACCTTAGATGAAAGGAAAAAGAAGAAACTAAAGTTAGAAACATATGATTGAAGCTTAAACAAGCTAGTTAAGAGATTGGTTATTGAATCAAGTTGATATTCTTGACTTTGCCTTAATGAAACCTGTTCGATATTCACTGTTCATGAGGGAAGAAAATGGAATTTCAATGATTTAATGATTCCATTGAATTTAGATGATGATTTTGTGTAGGATTGGAAAGGTTTTGAACCTTGAAAGCATTGAAATTCTAATATTGTAGTTTTTGAAACCCTTCTCTGTTACTGGTCATATGCATAAACAGTGATTGGAATTTCATGATTTTGATGCTTCCAATGGTTTTAAAATAAAAAATTGTGGGGAATAAAGTAGAGAAACAAGTA
Organism: Leucaena leucocephala; assembly: GCA_037074615.1. NCBI lineage: Eukaryota > Viridiplantae > Streptophyta > Magnoliopsida > Fabales > Fabaceae > Leucaena > Leucaena leucocephala. The sequence goes on from CM073527.1 coordinate 8,631,086, forward strand.
TGGGAAGCATTAGAATCAAAATGAGAATTTTTGAAAGAATTCTATGCCTATGTTCAGTTCTATGCAGCAGGCCATGAAGGAGATGGAATTTCATGATTCTAATCTCATAAATGAATTCAAAAGATGAAATTGTGTAGGGTAAAGTCAAGACATCAATTAATTCAAAGACCAAGTCCATTAGTTAAGATTAAGGAAAGTAAATGAGCTTAATGTTCAAGAGGGAGTTATGTTAGTTAAAGTAAGTTTAATGCTCAAGGAAATTAGATGGTAATGGATGAATGGTTATGTGATGTTAGGGATTGGTTGGTATGCTCCAAAAGAGGCAGCCACATGTCCAAGAGATGTGAGAAGAAAGAAGCGAGATAAAGTGAAAGAAAGTCAAGTCTATAAGGTAGTGAACTTATCTCTTTATGTGCTTGATATGGTATGCTTATGTGTTGACATGTATATGATATTTGAATGATGTTGTGACATGATAAATGATGTTGAATGTATTGTGAATAACATGTTTTCCATGGCCATGCACTTTATGTGAAAGTATATAGCATGATGGCATGTCACTAATCAAAGAAAGTTTAATGAAATTACATATCATGCATTAGCATCCATCTTACATATTTAAGTGGTAATGTTTGCTACTGAGATTCCCTAGAATCTCACTATCCCATAACCAACCAACTTAGGTCAAGCATGATGGATAATGTATGCATGGAGAAGAGCTAAAGCATGGAAGAAGAAAAGTGAAGTATTTAAGATGTTAGCATATGCTATGCACTTTCCATGTATTTCAAAGCCATGTAAAGTATCTATTTATGTGATGAGATTCTATGAAACAATTATTGTATAACCCCATAATGTATATGAATTCATAAAAGGAAAAAGAGATTATTTATGTATGCTAGAATAATTATTGAAAGTGAAAGAAAGGAATCTGAAAGGGTAAAATGTAGGTCCTAAGCAGTTTTGTTGTGGCTTCAGTTTGACCTAGCAAATGAAGGAATTATTTCACGACATTTTATGAGCATGTAGTTCACATCCATAGATTTAAGTGCATAGGTAGAAAGTTTCATTTGGATGTATATATCAAGAGAAATAAATTTCCAAATTAAGGGACCAGAATCTATTTCTAGAGTTTTTGACCAAATGAACAGTAAACTTCAACTAATAAACTATGTCAATTGGCTAATCATTTGGTCTAGAAATTATTTTTTCCTTAAATTTCAAAATGTTATATTCACATAGCTTTTTGAACCAATTCATTTAGAGGTTTCTAGAATTAGTTATGATTTTTCAAATTTCATTGCGTACTCTGGAATACCATATGAACAATAACCCGAGAAAGAGTAAAATTCCAGATTTAGCTAATGAACTTCCAAGGTCTTGTAAGTGGTTCTAAATGCTACTGAATGGTCCCTAAGACGTATGAAAGTAAGGATGTTACATGTTGAATATGTGTTTATGATTAAAGCTCTTTTTCTATGATTACTTTGACCAATTGTATTTCATATGTTACATGGAAGTATGCACATTAAACAATGTTAACACTTTCACAAGCAAGCGCAAGTATTTACATTAATGCATGCATTGTTTGGTACACTTTGCTAGTGAGATTTCCCTAGAAATCTCACCCTATCCATGTAATCACAATCCCAACAAGTTTATGAATGATGAAAGAAGATGAAGAAGCATGAAGAGAAGTTAGGGATTGGATGGAATATATGTTATATGAAGAATTGTCATATGTAATGATGTTATATGACAAGTTTGAGCAGTAATGTTCATGATGTAATGAAAATAGTAAATGATAGAATAAATATATAAAATTTTACAAACATTTACTTCAGAGTTGACTCACTTACTGGTCAATTGGTCTAAGAAATTATTTTTCCCTTAAAGTTCAAGATGTTAGCTTAAAGTAGGCATTTGAACCACTTCATTTTGAGCTTTTTAGAATTATTTATGAATTTTTTAAGTTCATCATTGAATCTGGAATACCACATGAATAGTAACTATGAAGAGTATAAATTCCAGATTTAGCTAATGGACTTCAAAGGTCATGTAAGTGGTTGTAAATGCTACTAAATGGTCCCTAAGACATATAAAAGTAAGGATGTTACATGGAGTCCCTGAAAAGTTATGAAAACTTGTGCATCTATTTTCATGTCATGCATAAAGTTATACAAGATGATAGAAAAAGTTTAAGAAAGGTAAGGGACTATAACCCTTATGTTAGATCCACATGAAGAGGATCTAGAAGGAAACATTTAGATTACAGTTTTATTTCAAGAGGAAGTTAGAAAGGCTTAAGAACACAATCCTCCTTAGAAGCCAGCAAAGTCATAAATCAGAGAATATTGGACTTAAGGTTTCTTAAGATACGCCATGATACAGCAAGATACTACAAGATATGCTAAGATACATCATGATATGTCATGATACTACATGAGAAACACGTAATGAGATACGCAGTAAGAAATATGCAATGAGAAGTATAGTAATGAGTAGCTTTACAGTTGACTCTGTAAAGAGACTCCTTTTCGGATAGAATGATTGAATAAAATGCTATAAATGTAATAGCGAGTAAGAGATTATACATCTTGCATTAAATACTAGGTAATATGTTATATTTATGAAGAAATGTTTAAGTTCTAATGTTGAAGCTACACATTCATAAGCAGGTATGTAGACTTGCAATATGTTAGCTAGGCATTATGTATGCTAGAGTAAGAGCTTCTACTCAGAAGTAAAGCAAGGAAAGAATAATTGCACAAGTCCTCTCTTTGTATAGTTCATAATTGTAAAAGACGGTAATAGTAGTTAGAAGAGTTATAGAGCTCCTAAGGAAATTGACTAAGCCATAATATGAGACATAAACTAGATATGAAGAAATAGAGAGATAGACGGCTTAGAAAGAATTTTTATAAGGTTAAAGTGGAACTAAAAGGATACATAATGTAAATATATGTAATAAAACATGTAATAGGATAAGTGATGCTATATAATGAGAGTATGAAGTGTGATAGAGACCCCAGAATTACATTAAATTTCTATAAGGTTATATACGAAAGAAATGAACACTACTCAAGAATCCAATATAGTGAGTTGTCTATAAGTAGATAAACAGATGACACATAAGAAAGTAACAAAAGGAGCATGATTACACGAGAAAGATGTGAAGCTTTGCGAATGTTAAGAACAACTCCGCCAAATAGTAAGAGAAGAAATGCAGTTTCTAGACATACCTCGAGTGCCTAGAAAAGGCTCAATTGCCTAGAAACATTTTGGTCTCAAATTTGGTAATCTCTCATAATTCTGATTTAAGGTCATGATAAAATGATATTAATTTTTGAATTCTGGCAACTAGTACTTATCTTCCAGACCTTAGAATTAGATGAATTTTTGTAGTAAAATCTTATAATTAATATAAAATTTATGAAATTCACAGAAGTAAGAAAGGAATCATCTAGAATTTATTAGAGAATTTAAGGTTAAATTGCACGCTGGCAAAGGATTTTAAGAAAACATATTGAATTTTTATCAAGACTTATAGGTCTCAGACAATTATGAGACTTTGTAGTAAATTCATTTAATATTAGAATGAATTTTTAAAAATGTCAAAATTAAAGAGGTTATAGAATTTATATCAAAATTAGGGTAATATAAGGATATCGGGGTAGGAAATTAAAGGAAGTACATTAGGATTTGTGCCAACTAGCAATTGGATCCAATTTTGGCCCAATATAGAATCATGTAGAGAGCCCAATGTGTTAAGAGAATTTTCTTGAAGCTCAAGTCAATTTCCAAGAATATTCCATGATATTTTTGAAAGGAAATTTCAAGGAAGGTGTATAGAAGCAAGGTGGCCATGTGACGTGTCCTTTGGGCTCCACTTTGTGCCACATAGAAGTCAAAAACAAGGAAGAAGAGTTTGGACATGTGCTTCAATTTATTAAAATAATATAAGATTTAAGTTAATGAAGATTAAGAAAATAAGTAACTAATGATATTCAAGATTAAGGCATTGTACTAATTAGTTAAAGGAGGGATATTTTAGTCCCTTGAGACTTGAAAATTCACTATAAATACCCCTATTCCTTCACAAATATGTGATGCTTGATGATGCGTTGGGAAAATTCTTGTCAAATGAAAAATTGACCTATTCCAAGGCAATTCAAGGAGGAGTTCAAGGTACTTTGATTCAAGAAAGCTAAGACATAAGGTAAGCAATCTTCCTAGCTTTTATATACTTGTTTTGGAAGATTGAGACCTAGGTTTTTTAGGTTAAAAAATAGATTTTTTTCCTTTGAACCTATGCTGGCCATGGCCAAAATTCAAGGAAGTAAGGGAAGAAATAAATTGAAGTTAGAATCATGTAATTAGCACTTAAACAAATTAGTTTGGATGTTTGGTTTTAGAATTAAATTGTGTTCTTGACTTTGCTCTTTATTGAGGCCTTTCAGCCAAGGGTTGTTCTATACAATGGATATTGATTCTCAATGATCTAATGCTTCCATTGAATTTAAATAATGATTTTGTGTATGATTGAATAGGATTGGAACATTATAAGTATTGAAATTGGAAAAGGGAAGTTTTAAAACCCTTTCTATTACTGTTCATATGCATGAACAATGATGAGAATTTTATGATTTTGATACTTCTAATGGATTTAAAATGAAAAAATTGGTGGAATTAAGGAGAGAAACAAATATTGAAAGCTTTGGAATCAAAATGAGAATTTTTAGAAATAAAGAGGGCACATTTTGGTTCTGTTCATAATTGGTGCAGGAGCTCAACTTTTACAATTCTAAGCTAATAAATGGATTCAAATGGTGAAATTATGCAGGGTAAAGTTAAGGCACAAATTAATTCAAAGGATAAGACAATTAACCATAAATTAAGAGTTAGGGGTTAATTGATTAGGTTAAGTTCAATGTCCTTATATACTAGTTAAATTGGATCATGATGAATGGATGAATATGTGATGTTTAGGCTTTGTTTTGAGGACTCAAGAAGGCAACCACTTAGCAAGGAAAGAGGATAGAGAAGAGAGTAAAAGAAAGTAAAGCAATAAGGTAGTGAACTATCCTAAACTTTTATGTTTTGGATGTTATGCATCCTTAGTTGTGCTATGGTTTTGTTGAATTGTGTTGTATGTGTATATGATTCAAACAAGCACAAGAATTTATATTAAAGCATACATCGTTTAGTTCCATTTACTACTGAGATTTCCCTAGAAATATCACCCCTCTATATCACAACAATTCCAATAGGGTATTCATGTGAAGAACAAGAGGATGATGAATAGAGAAGAGTTAAGAATTAGTTGCATGATTTATATCTTTATGAATGTAAAGTGTCATATCCTAATTTTTAGGAATAGAAGCCCAGTATATAGCCTGAAAAAGGGATGCTACCAGGCCCTGTTGAGCAGAGATCTTAGTAAATAGAGAAAATTCTGCTGATCAGTTTGATGTAACACAGAATTTTGATATGAGGTTCTGAAATATTTATATTAATTTTCAAAAAAAACAAAAATTAATACAGTATTCTCTAGACCTCAGAATCAGATGAAATGTGGCAGTAAAATCCTATAATTAATATAAGAATTTCTGAAACTGATAGAGCCCAAAAAGGAGTTCTGTAGAATTTATTATAGAATTTACAGTGGATTAAAAGACCCGATAAATAGGTTTCAGGGGAATTTCTCAGGAATTGAGCCCATGAAGATAGGGGATCATACAGAGGGTCTAGAATGACACCTTATAGGCCCAATGATATTTTCAGATAAGTATGTGGGCCAGGGCTAATAAAGACTGAAAAAAATGAAGAATTACGAAAATGCCACTGAAGGTATGCCACTGTGTTGTGTCATTGAGTCAGAGTCAGATGAAGGGCATTATAATCATTTGACTAAGGTTAAATAGTCAAGAAAGGGTATCTGGATAGTTGACCAGGGTCAAGCGGTACTCTAGTAAGGTATGGAAAGATAACAGTGCTCTTATAAGTACTAAAGAGGAACTAAGGGCATTTTGGTAATTTACTAAGGATGTTTCTTGGAAACCGAGCCACTAGAGTACTTGGTCTAGGTTAGAAACCCAAGATGACAATCCAACACCCAAAAACGTAGCCCAAGAGTAATGTGGGCCTAAGAGGCATTAAAATATTGTTTTAGTGCTTTTTCAACAAAGTAAAGTGACCCGGTCCAAGATAGAACTGGGTAAAGTAATCTGGAATCATGAGGGGACATAAATGGGGCCCACAATGCACCACATGGCATGATTATAGTAAAAGAAGAAAAGCAAACGTCACATGGTATGATTATAGAAAAAGGAGAAAAAGCAAGAGGACACATGGCACGATCTCGGCCGTCCATTTAGGGAAAAGACTCTAGAACTCTCTGGAAAGGCTGAGTCAGCTAGTGAGGTGTCCCAAGGGCCCCACCATTGTACCACATATACCCCTGAGGTGTCCCTTGAGGTGTCCTGGATGATGTCATGAGTGGTGAGTCATTAAGGAGGGTGATGTCAGCGTGATGATGCAGGCAAAGCTTCTTGAGGAAGCAAGCAATCTGAGCCATTCTTCGCGAATTAATCTAGACCATTCATTCCACCTCCTCTCACTTATAAATAGGTCAATCCCCTCCTATTTTAAGGAACACCATGGATTTGGCAAGATAAAGAAGAGAAAGAAGAGAGAAAGAGAGAATGAAAGAAAGAGAGGAAAGAAAGGATGGAGTTCTGGTGGAGCCAGGAGCAGTCTAAGGAGCCAAGGGACTGGGCAAATCTTAGGAATGAGGTAAGAAAGTTATCTAGTCCCTGCTCTAATAAAGTAGAGGATTGCTCTTAGTGGTTAGAATAGAGAAATATCTCTACTAATAAAGGTAGCTAAAGGTAGAGAGAAAGCCAGGGGAATATCGGAATAAGGATATCACCCCTAGTTAAGCATGAGTTAAGTAGAGCTATGCTGATAGAATAATAATGAAGATATTATTATTCTATGTATAGGCTCTAACCTATGAAAAGAAGGAACCTTAGAGACGAAGCTAAGAGCTAGAAGAAAAGGCTACATGCCAGGTAGTAAACTAATCCTAAACTTGTATGCATTGAATGTTATACTTGATGTGCTATGGCTTTGTATAATGGTGTTGAATATGTGCTTATGTATGAAGCTCTGTTCCTATGATTACTTTGGCCAATTGTATTTCATATGTAACATGGAAGCATGCACATTATGCAATGATAACACTTTCACAAGCAAGCACAAGTATTCACATTAATGCATGCATTGTTTAGTACCGTTTGCTATTGAGATTTCCCCAGAAATCTCACCCATTCCATATCAATCCAATTACAACAAGTCTTCTCGAGATGGAGGAGATAAAGATGCATGAAGAGATATTAATTGCTAAGTATGATTGATATGTGATTCATGTATGTATAATTGCTGGAAATTGTCACTGTGAACAGTAACTCGTAGTGAGGCAGTGACATTCGAGCTATAATTATTGTAAGGAATTCGAAGACACGCAGCGGAAATTAACTTAAATTTTTTTTATTCCTTGCCAGGATCTACCGTATGTGTTTAAGTTAAGTGGGAAGAAGAATTACCCTCAGTGTTCCTCAGCGACTTCCACAGCTTATGGTCACGATGTTCATAGCTTCTCTCCGCGGCTCGTGCTCCCTTTCTGATCGCAAGAAGTCGACGACTCAGGTCAGTTTCCTCTATTAGTATCCACACGAACAGCATTCTAACCACGAATGACATGCTAGTGTCTCCTGTCCCTCCAGGGCGTTCTCAAGAATTAGTCCTCTATGTCTCTATTTTGGCAGTTTCTTATCTGCAAACCTTTTGCAAATTCCCCTTCGGCCTTTCTGTATTCTATATCTTTCAAAACGTAGCTCCTAAAATTAGATATATAGGATGCTATGCGTTTTTCTCTACCGAATTAGATTTTGGAGTTAATCATATATTAATTCTGAAATTAATACAATATCATATATTATATAATTTGATAAGAAACTAATTAAATAAATAATATTTATATTAAATCCGTCCCACAGATTTAATTCACCTATTTATTTAACTTAAAATAAAGATAAGACTGAACTATATTTGATTTATTCTCATAAATCAAATTTGAGATATCATATCAATTTAAATTTAAAATTCAAACGTGATAGAGATTTAATTTATCCTTATAAATTAAATCTTATAAATATCTCTTATATGAGATATCCTATCAATTTGAATTTCAAATTCAAACGTGATAGAGATTTAATTTATCCTTATAAATTAAATCTTATAAATATCTTTTATATGATATATCCTATCAATTTGAATTTCAAATTGAAACGTGATAGAGATTTAATTTATCCTTATAAATTAAATCTCATATATCTCTTATATATAATGTATATATACAAATTTATATATATATATGAATATAAACATAAATAAATATATACATCCACCCTGGATCATTCATTGAATCTGGCATGTCTTAGATTCAATGAATCTGGACATCATAGCTCGTGTTGGGCTATTTTGTGTGTGACCCTATAGGAACATATGAAGTTGGCAGTGGGCCATTTGCTATACTGGCCCACAAGTTACAAGCGGTCTCTAGTAAGACATAATGACTACCCAAATCATATGAGGATCGTTAAACGATGTAACCTTTTATACAACCATATCATGTCCCTTCTGTCACGCGATATTTTGGTCATTGGTGAGGCATAGATAATGTCATCTGCCTATTCCTGACTGTTACTTTCTCGATCCCTGAGTAGTCTGACTATAAAAATGGAACTACCTTTCCATTACAGTATGGCTATACATTTCTCAGACTCACTCATCGAGGGGCCCAGTAATATCTCTCTATGAATGTGAGGGACAAATTTCATCTTGACCATTCACATTCCTCCGCATGAAAAACCACTAAGCCCAAACATAGTCTTTATGATCACTCAATCAAAAGTGACTTTTGACTAGGTCAAGCTGAGTGTTTGTCATGTAGGAATCCATGATGATCTCAGGTCAAAGGGCATAGTGACATGGTTTATATATGAGAGAAGCTTATGATGTAACCCATGCAGTTCTCTCACAGCGGGTTGGTCCAACACCATGTACTCTTAAATGTGCCTATGACTTTGATTTATATCTCTATACATCTTCAAAGTCATACTGGTCTTATTTCATCTCTACTCCCGCATAGATGACCGACTAGGGACATTTAGGATAAGATCATGAATTATCTAAGGATGGTCATCACAGTAAACATGTAAATAATATAATAACACAATTAATAAATTCATAAATTAATAATGTTCATAAGACAATGATTGGCCCCTAGGGCACGATTTCAAACAATTATAAATAGTAAATGATTGAATAAATGTATAATATTTTTCCAATAAATAGTATACATACCAAGCTTTGATTTGATATATAGAATGTCTCATTTGGATGTCTACACATGAAGATATGATTTATCAAAGTTGGGACCAGAATGCTGGAATCAGGGACAGGACGCTGGAGGAATAGTAAACTTCAGACATTGACCAACATTGACCTGGTCAAGGTATGGTCAACAAGTCATTTTTCCCTGAAAGATAATTATGTTAGATTCGTGTAACAATTTGAACCACTGCATTTCTATTTTTATAGAATTAGTTATGATTTTTTGAAGTCAGGTCACTCCTCTAGAATTCGCACAGTGAACAGTACTCGCTAAAAGTAAAATTCCAGATTGAGTAATTTGACTTCAACAGCCTTGGAAGTGGTTCCAGATGTTACTGTTTGGTCCCTAAGACGTATGAAAATGAGGATGTTACATTTTGGTATCAAAGCATAAGATTCTGGCACAGAACGGAAGGTTCTGGCTCAGTGATGCTCTGGAGTAGATAGACTAACCCCTTAAAACAAGTTAGAGATGTGAACTACAGAGGATTCCTCCCTAGTATAAGGTATGGGGATGGTGTTCACTACTTAGAGAATGATTCAAACAAGAGATAGTGATACCTAGATAGATAGAATGGTACCCCATAACTTACAGCGGTACAGGGTAATTGTCAAAGAAAGTGGCTACTCTTAGTTAGCCGTTACCGCAGAGGTCTCGTGTTTCTTAGCACGATGTGGCTATACTAAGCAGGATAACATCTGGGGGCAGTTTTCTCTATGGATAGAGATAGAAGTTGACCAGTCCCAGGTCAAGGGAAGCTGCAATAGTAGCTTGAGGCCAGACGTTATAGTGATGATGATGATGATGAAGGTACCAACCTCATTGAAGTTCATCGACTAGAGGATTGGTATAAAGTATGATCAAGCTAGATAGTATAAAGTAAGGAGATATGAAAGGTTAGACGATGTTTAGAAGTAGATCCTCTATGTGAGTAGATCTACATTATGAAAGAATTAAAGTTAGATTGGAGGCCTGCCTAGGAATACTACAAAAAAAATGATTTTCAGCAGCGACTTTTGTTGCCGCTGAAGGTTTAAAAGTCACCGCTGAATTACTATAGTGGCGACATTTTGTCGCTGCTAAGTCGCCACCTATGAGACTTTCGCCTATACATATTGGCGGCGACAATTGAAAGTCGCTGCCTAAAGTTGAATTAGCGGCAACAAAACTGTCGCCACTTAAAGATGATTATGCGGCGACAAAACTGTCGCGCCTAAAGTGGAATTAGCGACTACAAAACTGTCGCCGCCTAAAGATGATTCTGCAGTGACAAAGATGTCGCCGCGTAAAGGTTATTCTGTGGCGACACTAAAGATACAAAAAATAATATTATTTTTTATATTTTTTCCTATAATTTCTGTAATATGAAAAAATACAATATAATAATAAATAATAAATAACTAAATAACTAAATAAACTATAATCTAATAATATTAATAAATATTTTCATTATCGTATAAAATATGAAGACATATTTAAAATTAAAATAAAATTGTTTAATTTATACATAATTTTATGTAGAAGGTTTAATACTATGACTAGAAGCAGCCTTATGTGGTTGTCCTTTCTGCATTAAGGCAGCGAATTGAGCTTGTATTCTTTGCTCCATTTGTTCCATTAGTCTTTGCTCAAATTGCACACGCTCTTATTGTATCTTTTCATGCTCTTCTTCCATCTTTGCACGCTCAACCTCCATTTTTTCTCTCTCCTCTTGAATTTTTTTATCAAACTCTTCCTGCAGTTGGGCACGCACACTCTCCACAACTAAAGTATCAGCAGATTGAGGGCAATTTCTCTTCCTTGAAGGTTCTGCTCCATACCCTTTCCCTCTTATATACCCTAACCTCTCACCAAGAACTGTCACCAATATTTCCTCTAACGTCATTCGAGCATCACTCTCTAAATCTTGGTCTTGTTGAGAAAGTTCGCGCATACGACTCTATAATAAAAACATAAAACTATTAGATTAAAAATAAAAGTAAATCAAAATAATATATTAAATAACAATGCGTACATGAAGCTGTTCAGAGTGTGGGTTAGCCCATACTACTTGTCCATCTAATGTCTTCCTAGTATGCGTTATCTCCCACAACTGGTCAGGAGGAATAGGTCGTCCAGTAGTAGGATCTCGCTACAAAATAATAACATACAAGAAAATACCAACATTAGATTTATAAAAAATGATTGAAAATTTAAATTATAGTGATGATAGATTGAACTTACTGTAGCATATTCAGTCTCTGCAAATGATCGAGGACCATAAGTATGTTTAGTCATTTATTTTTCTCGATTTATCATGTTCCTTATACTTTTGTTTTACAACAAAATGTAGTAACTAATAAGAATTTAATAATTGAAAAAAATATAATTTATTTAGAAGGATAGTGAGATACCTTAAATATGTCAGACTTAAAATATATTAATAACCACTCCCAATCTTGAAAACTAATAGTTTGAGGAGGATCAGCCAACCTATCCTCATCAGTCTCATATTTCTTGTAGTGAGAGTGCAAATTGTTCTTCCAATTTCTGAATGCATTTTGTAAAATAATTGATATAACTATATGAAACTTTTCTTCACTAATTTCATCAGCAGGTTCAAATTTATCCTGAAATAAATAAATGTAAACACTTAATATAATAATACAAATAAACTAAAATAAGTATACAAATTTGACATAAATACCTTTATTTTTAAAATCATATCTTGACCATATTTTTCAAAAGTATTCTTCCAACTACCTCCACCATCCCTGAAAGAGATTGTGGTTCTAAGAGTCAAACCACAATAATTAGAGAAGTCTCTTGCTTCTGGACCAATTGCTCTTGACATAGAATTTGAAAATTTGACTCGAATCTTCATTCCTTGTGCAGTCTTTAAATTCACATTAATAGACTTGTAAACTCCTCTGCGCTTGTTGATTGCAGTAAAAGAGCCTATCATTGTAGTTGAATCAAAGGAATTAAATGTTACAAGCGATGTAAATCAATTATTAAAAAATTAAAAAAAACTTACCTGCACTACTATTTTGAGTATGGGGAGTAGGAGGAGAGTTGACAGGCATTTTCTGAAGTTGCTATTGCAGTAATAGAGGTGAAATAACAGGTATTGATCGAGGTATAGAGCATGTACCTCTGCTATTTGTGTTGTCATTAGATCTAACAGAAACACTTTTCCCACCTCGACCTCTCTTTAATCCTGACATATCCTACAAAAATATACATTTCATTTAGAAAAAAACAATCAATCAAACAATAATCAATGTAGATAAAATGTACCATATCAATTAATTTCATTCATTTGAATCTTCCGTCGCACTATCACTTTCATCAATGTCTTCTAATTCATCTATTTCTTCTATTTTAATGTTTGTGTCACTTTCTACTTCAGTATCACTATCAAAGTCATCAAAAAATCCTCTTCATCACTAAATCCAGTATTAATGGCATTATTTTGATGAATTTGTGATGGTTCTCCTTGAGCTAAGGTCTGCGTTTGTTCATCTTCTCTATATAAGTCAATGATAATATCATCAAGTTGTGTTAGACTCGCACGATAAACATTTAAGTCTACCACCAATTGTTGATAAGGTTCTGTATCAACTATAGGATCAAGAACCCCACTATCATCAATAGCATTGTCAGCTGGTACATTAAACAGGTCGCGTGGGTTTGTTTTGACAATAATGAGCCAACCGAGTGCAACAATGTCATCTACATAAAAAACTTGCTCAGCTTGAGATGCTAGAATAAATGGTTCATTTGTTTGTAATGAGTATCGTGTATTGATACTTATGAACCCGTATTTATCAACCTTATATCCTTTGTCATAATGAGCCACATCCTACCAATGGCACTTAAACAAATATACTTTTCTGTTGCCTATGTAAGACAACTCATAAATATGCTCTAACACACCATAATATTCTTTGTCAACATTAGTGTCATCACCCTTAGTTAGAATACCACTGTTTTGGGTTTATTTTCCTATTGCACGGTCTTTTGTGTGAAAACAAAATCCATTGCCTATGAACATGGAATAGCGATTCACCATCTTCAATGGACCAATTGATAAACTTATAAGTTTATCACTGACATGGCTCTGTGTAGACAATGATGTCACCTTTTGGGACAAAAGTCATCTGTTAGATATTTTATATAAATATAATTGCTATAAATACTAAGGCTCAAAATGTTATAACTTACTCATGAACGAAACCATTGAGGAAACTCATATTGGCTTTTCTCACTCCTTGATCCATGCGCTTGAAGCTTTGTTGCATATTCCCTACAATATATGATAGCAATAAGATAAAAATGCAATATTACACTTAGGATTTTTCCTCGAGTCATGCAACTTACTCCATAAATGGCCAAACTTGTTCATAGTTTTGTAGCACATACATTCTTGCTTGACAATATTCTTTATATGGAAGAGAAATTGACTGACAATGCCCCATAGCTTGACTATTTTTCTTAAATATTGTAAACTCAGGGTTCATATCATCATTCCTACGTGGTACATTAAACTTTGTAGGAAAATCTTTCAAATATCTTGAATAGAACGTGAGACTTTCATCTATCAAGTATCCTTCTGCAATTGATCCTTCAGGTCGAGCTTTATTACGAACATACAATTTGAGTGTCCTCAAATACCTAATGCATTAAAAGTAATTAACATTCCATAAATATGAATTAAATATATACAATGCAATTGACGAATGTTACCTTTCTATTGGATACATCCAACGATATTAAACTGGTCCACCAACTTTTGCCTCACTTGCCAAGTGTATTGGCAAGTGAACCATCATATCAAAGAAAGTAGGTAGGAAGATTGTCTCCAACTTGCATAATGTCAATATTATCTGACTTTGGAGTTTGTCAAGTACTTCACAAGACAAAGACTTCAAACAAAGATTTTTGAAAAATCTTCCCAACTCTATAATTGGTTCACACACCTTAGAAGGTAATAACCCACGTATTGCAATTGGAAAGATCTCTTGCAATAACACATGGTGAACATGACACTTCAAACCAAACAATTTTTGCTCCTGAATGTTGACACATCTTGAAATATTAGATTAAAAAGTATCAGGAACTCTTAAGTTAGCCAAGAATTTTAAAAAAGATTGTTTGTTCTCAGGAGACAATGTGTAAGGAGCAAGAGTAATAGAAACATTATAACCATCTTCAACTGGGTGCATATCACTCCTAATATCTAAGTCCATCAAGTCGTACCTACTTTTAACTGTGTCCTTCTTCTTTCCAACCAAATCCATCACCGTGCACACAATGTTATGAGAAACATTTCTTTCTATATGCATCACATCAAGATTATGCCATATTAGCAAGTACTTCCAGTAAGGCAACTGGAAAAAAATACTTCTTTTTCTCCAATTGTAAGCATTATTCTGTGTATGATGCTTTCATTTTATACCCTTGCCAAATGTCACATCACCTAAGTGTTGAAGTTGCTTAAGCACTTCATCTCCAGTCAATACAATTGGTGGATCCATATGCTCTTCTTTACCATCAAATGATACCTTATTTTTACGCCATGGGTGATTTTGTGGAAGAAAGCGTCGATGCCCCATGTAAGAAAACTTGCTCCTTATCGAAATACAATGCGTGTCTTTGTGGCAGCATGGACACGCAAGTTTACCTTTAGTTGACCACTCTGAAAGGTTTCCATATGCAAGAAAATCATTTATAGTCCATAATATTGTGGCATGCATGATAAAATTTGATTGACAATACACATCATATGTCTGTACCCCTACTTCCCACAATTGCTTCAACTCCTGAATCATAGGTTGGAGATAAACATCTATTTGATCACCTGGACACTTTGGACAAGGAATAAGAAGTATCATCATAAAGTATGGGCTTTTCATACAAAGCCATAGTGGCAAGTTATAGGGCACTAAGACAATAGGCCAGATACTATGATTGGCACTCATATTCCTAAAAGGTTGAAATCCATCACTTGCTAAACCCAGTCAAACACTTCTTAGATCAGCAGAGAAGTTAGTGTGCTGGTTGTCAAAGTGTTTTCAAGCTAGAGAATCAGCTGGATGCCTCATTACCTCGTCATTTGAGTGTTTCTCCTTGTGCCACCTCATTTCTTTAGCTGTATCTCTTGACATATACAATCTTTGTAGCCTTGGTGTTATGGGGAAATGCCTCAAGACTTTATGTGGAACCTTCTTCCCTTTCTGTTTGTTTAAATTCTGTCTAGGCATATTACACTTAGGACATGATTCTGCATGTGTGTGCTCTCCCCAATACAATATGCAATCATTCTCACAAGCATTAATTTTATGGTAATCTGAACCCAAGTCACGAATTATCTTCTTTGCTTCATAGAATAAAGTTGGCACTAAAGCCCCCTCTGGGAGAACTTCTTTTAATAAGCCTAACAACACATCCATAGATTTATTACTCCAATGGTTAAGACATTTCACTTTAAGCAACTTTACAATGAAAGAAAGTTTAGACATCTTGACACAACCTGGATAAAGTTCAGTTTCAGAATCTTTTAACAAGTCAAAGAACCTTTTAGCCTGTAGATTAGCCTCTTTGTTGTCACAGTCACTAGTATTTATATAATCCACACATGGAACTCTATATGCATCGCATATCATCCTTGTAAAGTTTTCATTAGCAGTAGCATTCTCTTTGTCATTACTAGAAGTTCTATAATATGTCTGAAATCTTCTAATTTCCCCATGCAAGTCCCACACCGTATAACTATTCCAAAAACCCTTGCTCAATAAGTCTGTCCTAACATCTCTTTTCCCTTTAAATATAACATTCATGCATCTTCTGCAAGGACAACGTATTTGACTTCCCACGCCAGGTTGACTAAATGCCCATTCTAGAAAACCATCGACTCCTCTAATATATGATAGGTTGCCTCTGTCTCTAATATGTAACCAACTTTTATCCATTTATATTCTCTAAATAGTTAAACCTAGGATACAACAACAAAAGCCAACAAACATATCAGTATATAATGAGGTCATGGATCCATGCAACATCAATTCAATATTATAATAACTAAGCTTTATTAATTAAATACATCATTTCTCCATTAAGAAACAACAATATTATTCAACAGTTAAATAATAGTAAACACAATCATACCTTAAAGACTCGATCAAAATGCAATTCATAAAATCCATGATCAAGTCCAACCAACTAACTTGATTAGTTTAAACTTCAAATGAAGAAATTCACAATGCAATTACTCCAATTCAATGAAGGAAAAATAAGAAATAAATCTCTACTTGACAAATTAATTGGGCAATGGACTTGAAACTTCAAGTCCTTAACTTCAATAAATTTAAGGGGAAAAGACCAAATTACTCTTAATAGTTAATAAATGACAAAGGAAATGTAATTGCACATGATGAAAATTAATTACAAAGCCAAAAAGTCTTATTTAACTGACATAGAATATGTTTTCTGTAGTAGTAAAAGAAATTAAAAAACAGACAGAAACTAATTATGATTCACTTAAACTCTACGTTTTTATTAATATTATATATGTTTGATTTATTGTGGAGTATTACACCCTTTTGTTAGTTGGCTGGCCACCAATCTAGAGGAGTTAGTCTCTAATAAAGCTAGATAGAGGGAGATTAGAGTAGACTGTGCAATAAGCATCATGGGATTATGAAATTTGCGATCATGAATGGAACAATATAATTTACCTATAGCATGGATAGAAATATATCTATAAGCATTACAAAGTCACATAAGGTTTGGAACAATAAAATTAATTACACTCTAAATATCATGGAAGCTAGTTTCATGTTACAAAGATGACTTACATATTGGTTCATATTGCATATTTCAAAAAAGTCACTTTCATATTATAAACTTCCTTATTATGTAAACGAACTTCCCTAGTGTACAAATGAACTTTCTCATTGTGCAAATGAACTTCCCTTGCGTGAGAATAAATTTTTCTATTACAAAATTGCACTTCACCTTAAGTGGGGCCAACAAATGTGTAATCCAATATATCCAACCCAGTACCTATGTTCTCTGTGTAATAATTATAATATAATTCCTCAACCCACAAACATAATAATAATTGAACTTAAACTTGCATAATGCAGAGAACTAACCAAAGAAGATGCTAGCAGAGTTCTCCAAACTAGTAGGAACGTTAAAGAGCAGGATGCCAGCAACTGAAAGAGGGATTTTGTTCAGTGAACCTACAAGGCTATAGATTGCAAAATGAGCGATTAGATATATTAAGAAAATGATTAATCCAAATTACAATACTTCTTAGATATAGAGCATGGAATTAGAGAATAGATTTATTAAAAATTGACTGTACCAGCACCAATATTGATAATTCCCTAACTCATCATTCAAAAAACAATAATCCCTAATCAGTTTTTTTAAATGCATTAGAAGTGAATTATTACTTATTAGTTAACTTTACTCTTGTTTCACAATATATTTTTGAGATCCTCATGAGAAATCAAATATAAAATATGCAATAACGGTAACTGGTAAGTGGGTACAGTATGGCTACCGTTGAATCTACCTATAAGTTGTAGCACTAGTCCGATGAAGAAACCACATGCAAGTGGGCGATATTACAAAACATGCACAATATGACTGCACAAATTTCCCAAATTCCCAAAAATTTCCCAAATTTGATCCAGGATAGTGCGTAACATTTATGCTTATGACACAAATTGCATAAAGCCCAAGCATATATACATTAATTTAGTCACAAATGACTTGCGCAATGACTAAAGGAGCAACAAGAATGAATGTAACCTACTGTGAATGATAGTGATGGACTGAGGCGAATGACGGTGAAGAGACCAATTTTTCAGGCGAAACGAGTCTGAAGCTGAGGAGGAGCGACGAATGAGCGACGTGTATTTGAGACTCAATAGAGCGCTGACTGCCAACGGTGAGGGGAACTCGCACTAGTCAAGGAAGAAAGAGTCAGATGATAACTTGCAGAATAATAGTGAGGACCGACTTCATGAACGACGGTGACGACCGACTGGGAGTAGGACGACCGACTGCGTGAGGAAGGGAGACAACGCCATTGGGGGTTAAACCTAACTGAAAGAAATGAGTCGAGGAGGGGCAGGGCAAAGGTTATAAAATGTATTAGCGGTGACTTTGTGTTGTCGTCGCAGAAAAGTGTCGCCAAAATTTTTTATTTTTGTTGCTTCTGCAGCGACAAAGAAATATCGTCACTGAAAGTGTTTCCTTCAGCAGCAATAAAGTAAAGTCGCCGCTAAAAGTATTCTTTCAGTGGTGACTTGTTTGTCACCGTAGAAACTCAAAACTTTCAGCGGCAACAATTAATGCCGCCTCTAAAAATCTTGAATCAGCAGCGACTTTTTTTGTCACCGCTGAAAAGTCGTGGCCAAATCTATATCTTTTTTTAGTGGAATGATCCTAGCATGTGGCCTAAAGTTAGAGACGAGATGGGCCGCTGATGTTCCCAAGATAAAGGAACCACAGTATAGTTTAGAGTAGACTAAGACTGATAAAGAGAAAGGTAGCCATAGTTGTAGAAATAAAGTGACTTTCCTGTGCCCTATTTAAGAAAGGGTAATGAAGGATTGGGTCTATACCCTAGTAAGAGGGTAATGTGGCAGCCTAGGTCAAATAAATAGTTATTTCATATTCCTAAATGAATGTTTAGGATCTATCAAATGATGTGATAGAGAATGAGAGTCAGATGAGGATTAATAGTAAATCTACACTCAGGATATATCCCTTTAGTAGGAATGAGATATATGAATGATATGCTATGCATATGAAATAGAGTGAGATGCAATTATGAAAGATGATGTAGCTCTAAGAGAGGTAGTGATTTTGCAATGGAGCTAGATTGCTCTTGCAATAGAGTCAGATTGCTCCTGAGATAAAGCTAGAGAATAAGTAAATTATGATGACAGATATGTACATGGTAGAGCTTGTGTAGCTCCCTGCAATGTTAAATAAAGTTATAAAAGATGAGAATGATATGAGAAATTCCTGAGTGATAAAGGAAATGAGTAAAGTCCTGATAGATAATATTGACTTATGTGATCATTTTAGGAGAATTATCTGTTGAGTTAACAACTATATGAAAGTCATTGACCTTGTAACTTTGTTTGTTGGTTAAGTCTTCTAGAAATGAGAATACAGTATAACAGAATCGCAGTAGATTCCAGAGGATTGTAGTCAGATTCTAATATGGCTCATAGAGAATAGAAGTCCAGGGTGCAGTTAGATCCTGAAGAGGCTTACGGTTGATCGCAGTAGATCCTGAGGGTCACAGTAGACCTAGCCTAGAGAAAGAAAGTATTAAGCTATTAGTACAATATGTCTTTAGAAGGACGAATACCAAGGATAAAGTTAAGGTGTAGAAGCTTCACAAGTTGGTTAGCTTGTAACAGAGAGAGCACCCATGATGCTAGTTTCAGATAGCCTTATTACTATCAGGGACTAAACTCAGAATCTCCTTACACATATCAGGAACTAAGTGATCAAAGTTAAAGCTATTAATCCTGAGTTCCAAATATTTATGAGAATATTTCATAGGATATGAGAAGGGTCAAATGAGAATAAAGAGATCCTTATGATAAGATTACAAAGAATACGAATGAAAGGTAAGTAGATCCTCCAAATGAGGATAAAGAGATTAGAAGTCCAGATAGATCCAAGAGAGATAGCATAAGATGGGTCTAAGATAGTAGAGTACCAAGATTTGAGCCTGATAGCACCAGTGCTTCAGATTTATATCTGCACATTTCAGTTAAGCGTGCTCAGGCAAAAGTAGCCCGAGGATGGGTGACCCCTGGGAAGTGATGAAAGACGTATGAATGCCACAAGAAGTTGGCATATATGTACACAGAGTTATGTAAGATGATAGAAAGAGCTATGAAAAGTTAGAAAGGGTTATGAACAGAAAGAGAATAGAACCCTTATGTCAAGTCCAAATGAAATGGATTTGAAAGGAAATGTTTAGAAGAATTCTCTTAGAGGCTAGCAATATTTTAAGTTAAAAGAGAATGTCTTATGACAAGGCTAGATAGACTATGATATCACCAGATGTGGCCAGATATGCCATGATACGGCATGAATGATATATGATGAGATATGCTATGAAAAGTACGTAATGAGATACGAGAGATATGTATTGAGAAGTACGATATGAAGTGGCTTTATAGCTAGCCCTATAACAGATTGAGAGGCTTTGTTTTTGAAAGAGATAAGATGTTTGAATGATAAGTTACATGTGAAAGAGCAAATGAGAGCTTTCACTCCTTGCATAAAATGCCAGTCATTATGTTATGCGATGTTATGCTATGCTTGTAAAATATGCTAAAGCTCCGAATGTTAGAGCAGTGTAAGCTATATGTGATAGAGCTGTGCACGCTCTGGGTGTTAGAGTTGTGCATATTAAGAGAAGGAATGCTTGAGCTCTGATGTTAGAGCTTTGCATTCATGAGCAGGTATGTAGTCCTACAGCATGCTGGCCAAGCATTATGCATGTTAGAGTATGTGCTCCTATATGATCCTATGTACTCCTGTTTAGCAGTGAGCAATGAAAGAAAGAACAATGATATAAGTCATCTCTTTGTATTATGATGAGTTAGTAAAGATGATAAGAATGTATGATGATATGAGAATAAGAGATAAAGTTTTGCGGATGTTTAGAGAATTCCGCTGGATACTCAGATGAGTAATAAGTGACTGCACTAAGAAGTATGATGAGTAGTCAATAAAAACTCCAGAATATATGAGTATATGAGAAAGTTTAATATGAAAGAAAGGGATATTCTCCTAAGAGGAACTCTTCATCGAAGGATCAATAGAGATTTAACCCTGAAATTTTGAGGATGAAATTTATTTTAAGGGGAGGAGAAATATCATATCCTAATTTTTAGGCCTAGAAGCCCAGTATATAGCCTAAAAAAGGGATGCTACCAAGCCCTGTTGAGCAGAGATCTCAGTAAATAGAGAAAATTCTTCTGATCAGTTTGATGCAACACAGAGTTTTGATATGAGGTTCTCAAAGATTTATATTAATTTTTGAAGAGAAGGAAAATTAATACAGTATTCTCTGGACTTCAGAATCAGATGAAATGTGGTAGTAAAATCCTATAATTAATATAAGAATTTCTGAAACTGATAGAGCCTAAAAAGGAGTTCTGTATAATTTATTATAAAATTTACAGTGGATTAAAAGATCCGATAAATAGGTTTCGGGGGAATTTCCCGGGAATTGAGCCCATGAAGATAGGGGATCATACAGAGAGTCCAGAATGGAACCTTATAAGCCCAATGATATTTTCAGATAAGTATGTGGGCCAGGGCTAATAAAAACTGAGAAAAATGAAGAATTATGAAAATGCCACTGAAGGTATGCCACTGTGTTGTGTCATTGAGTCAGAGTCAAACGAAGGGCATTATGATCATTTGACTGAGCTTAGATAGTCAAGAAAGGGTATCTAGATAGTTGACCAGGGTCAAGCGGTACTCTAGTAAGGTATGGAAAGATAATAGTGCTCCTATAAGTACTAAAGAAGAACTAAGGGCATTTTGGTAATTTACTAAGGCTATTTCTTGGGAACTGAGCCACCAGAGTACTTGGGCTAGGTTAGAAACCCAAGATGACAATCCAACACCCAAAAACGTAGCCCAAGAGTAATGTGGGCCTAAGAGGTATTAAAATATTGTTTTAGTGCTTTTTCAATAAAGTAAAGTGACCCCGTCCAAGATAGAACTGGGTAAAGTGATCTGGAATCATTAGGGGACATAAATGGGGCCCAAAATATGCCACATGGCATGATTATAGTAAAAGAAGAAAAGAAAAGGACACATGGCATGATTACAGAAAAAGGAGAAAAAGCAAGAGGACATGTGGCACGATCTCGGCTGTCCATTCAGGGAAAAGACTCTGGAACTCTCTGGAAAGGCTGAGTCAGCTGGTGAGGTGTCCCAAAGGCCCCACCATTGCACCACATATACCCCTGAGGTCTCCCTTGAGGTGTCCTGGATGATGTCATGAGTAGTGAGTCATTAAGGAGGGTGATATCAGCGTTATGATGCAGGCAAAGCTTCTTGAGGAAGCAAGCAATCTAAGCCATTCTTCACAAATTAATCTGGACCATTCATTCCACCTCCTCTCACCTATAAATAGGTCACTCCCCTCCCATTTCAAGGAACGCCACGGATTTGGCAAGATAAAGAAGAGAAGGAAGAGAGAAAGAGAGAAAGAGAGAAGGAAAGAAAGAGAGGAAAGAAAGGACGGAGTTCTGGTAGAGCCAGGAGCAGTCTAAGGAGCCGAGGGACTGGGCAAAGCTTAGGAATGAGGTAAGAAAGTTATCTAGTCCCTGCTCTAATAAAGTAGAGGATTGCTTTTAGTGGTTAGAATAGAGAAATATCTCTATTAATAAAGGTAGCTAAAGGTAGAGAGAAAGCCGGGGGAATGTCGGAATAAGGATTTCACCCCTAGTTAAGCATAAGTTAAGTAGAGCTATGCTGATAGAATAATAATAAAGATATTATTATGCTATGTATAGGCTCTGACCTATGAAAAGAAGGAACCTTAGAGACAAAGCTAAGAGCTAGAAGAAAAGGCTACATGTCAGGTAGTAAACTAATCCTAAACTTATATGCATTGAATGTTATGCTTGATGTGCTATGGCTTTGTTGAATGGTGTTGAATATGTGCTTATGTATGAAGCTATGTTCCTATGATTACTTTATCCAATTGTATTTCATATGTAACATAGAAGCATGCACATTATGCAATGATAACACTTTTACAAGCAAGCACAAGTATTCACATTAATGCATGCATTGTTTAGTACCGTTTGCTACTGAGATTTCCCCAGAAATCTCACCCCTTCCATATCAATCCAATTATAGCAGGTCTTCTCGAGATGGAGAAGATAAAGATGCATGAAAAGATATTAATTGCTAAGTATGATTTATATGTGATTCATGTATGTATAATTATTGGAAATTGTCACTATGAACAGTAACTCATGGTGAGGCAGTGATATTCGAGCTATAATTATAAATAATAAATGATTGAATAAATATATGATATTTTTCCAGTAAATAGTAGACATACCAAGATTCGATTTGATATATAGAACGTCTCATTTGGATGTCTACACATAAAGATATGATTTATCAAAGTTGGGGCCAGAATGCTGGAATTAGGGACAGGACGCTGGAGGAACAGTAAACTTTGGACGTTGACCTGGTCAAGGCATGGTCAACAAGTCATTTTTCCCAGAAATAGCATTATGTTAGATTCGTGTAGCAATTTGAACCACTCCATTTCTATTTTAATAGAATTAGTTATGATTTTTCAAAGTCATGTCACTCCTCTAGAATTCGTAGAGTGAACAGTACACGCTAAAAGTAAAATTCCAGATTGAGTAATTTGACTTCAACAGCCTTGGAAGTGGTTCTAGATGCTACTGTTTGGTCCCTAAGACGTATGAAAATGAGGATGTTACATAAAGTTAGTAGTACTTAGTTAGAATGTAAAGCTTTATTTTGATACTAAGAATGCCTTATTTCAATGTTTGTACAATGAGAATTAATTTTTCAAATTTAGGGATCATAAACTATTTTTTATAAATTTTGACCAAATGAACAGTGATATTTGATGATTAAACTGTACTGATTGGCTGATCATTTGGTCTGAGACTTATTTTTCCATTAAAATTCACTATGTTAGCTTCGAGTATCCTTTTTGAACCACTTCATTTTAAGTTTTCTAGAATTAATTATAATTTTTCAATGTTCGTCGCCAAATATGGAAATATGAAATAAAAAGTACCCGTGAAGCTTGGAAATTCAAGATTTTATAATTGAACTTAAATAGATATTTAAGTGGTTCTAAATACTATTGAATGGTCCCTAAGATGTATGAAAGTAAGGTGTGACAAATATAGTTGTTATTTGCTAACGTGTACATCTAATGATCTCTTCGATTAATCTTGCTTTATCCTGTAAATGATCTTGAAACATGTTTCAATAAAGATTTACAATAAATTATATATCACCCCTAGAAATTTCCCTACTGAGATTCAAACAAGCACAAGAATTTATATTAAAGCATACGTCATTTAGTTCCATTTACTACTTAGATTTCCCTAGAAATATCACCCCTCCATATCACAAGAATTCCAATAGGGTGTTCATGTGAATAACAAGAGGATGATGCATGGAGAAGATTTAAGAATTAGTTGCATGATTTATATGTTTATAAATGTAAAGTTAGTAGTTGGAATTTCTCACTGTGAGCAGTAACTCGTTAGGAGGTAGTGGCATTGGAGTTGCAATTAAAAACAGTAAATGATCAAATAAATATATAATATTTTAGTAGTACTTAGTTAGAATGTCAAGCTTCATTTTGACACTAAGAATTCCTTATTTCAATGTTTGTACAATGAGAATTAATTTTTCAAATTTAGGGATCATAAACTACTTTTTATAAATTTTGACCAAATGAACAGTGATATTTGATGATTAAACTGTACTGATTGGCTGATCATTTGGTCTGAGACTTATTTTTCCATTAAAATTCACTATGTTAGCTTCGAGTATCCTTTTTGAACCACTTCATTTTGAGTTTTCTAAAATTAATTATAATTTTTCAATGTTCGTCGCCAAATATGGAAATATGAAATAAAAAGTACCTGTGAATCTTGGAAATTCAAGATTTTATAATTGAACTTAAATAGATGTTTAAGTGGTTCTGAATACTACTGAATGGTCCCTAAGATGTACGAAAGTAAGGTGTGACAAATATAGTTGTTATTTGCTAACGTGTACTTCTAACTTTTGCTCTTTAATTGATCTCTTCGTTTAATCTTGCTTTAGCCTATAAATGATCTTGAAACATGTTTCAGTAAAGACATATAATCAATGTAAGCATATAGAAATTTTTTTCAAATGATTTAGAATTAAACATGAAAATCTAATAAATTAAATTACTTTTTACAAAATTACTTGAATTATTAAAGTTCTTAACGAAGAATAGCCTTATTGAAAAGGTATTCGATAAATTGCTGAAGAATTACGTTTGAAATAGTTTAAATCTTATCGAGCAATACTTCGGTAATCAGCCATATCGAAAAGGACTTTGATAAGTCTTCAATGAATTGCACAAAGGTAGTTAATGATTTATCAAATATTTCTTTGATAAATGTTCTTAACAAATAACCCTTTGAAAAATATTCTTTCAAATTATATGCTTTCAGATATATCGATATTTTTCACAATATATCATTTATCGAAGTGTTCTTCGATAAATGGGCTCTTTCAATAGCTTGTTGATAAAAATTGAACAACATTCTTTGATCATATAAACAAGAGTTCATAAGATAATTTAGCAAATCAGAGCAAGTCATAAGCTCATTAAAATCATTCAAAGAATCATATTCTAAATTTTTAGCAAATTCAAAATATGATATTTCTTCTCATTTATTAAAGTCCTTATTGAAAAGGGTCGCCTTTATTGAAAAGGACTTCATGAATGGTCTTATTGAATATTTATTCAATAAATATCATAAATTCTCAAATTTCAAAATATCCAATTTATCGAAGTGTTCTTTATTAATAAAGAGACTTATCGAATAGATTATTTATAAGAGCCAGAAAAGTAATGTCAGGCATATTTAATCTCTCTTTTTTTTTGCAAGATTTCTTAAAGCATTTTGAGAGATAGATAATTCAAACAAATTAGCAACGTGACAAGCAATAAACCACCGTCAAAATCATTTACCAATTTAGTGATTTTGTGATTTGGATAAAACTTAAAACAACTTATCAGTTTATTGATGAATAACAAAGAACTGACTTTAAATCTTTTTTCTCAGATTTTATAAAATTTGTAAACCAAGTTTTGATAAATCATTTTAGACAAAAGTTATTTGTTAGAGAAAGACAATAGCAAGTCATATGCAAAATTATTTATAAGTCCAGTGCTTTTGATAAAATATAAATTTTCTCTATTTATCGAAGTGTTCTTCAATAAATCCCCTTATCGAATAATACTTTGATAAATTGAGTATTTGAAAACTTTACAAACTTCATATTTATGAAATAGCTTATCGATAAATGGATAAGTTATTGTTTATTTGAAATACTTCATTTATCGAAGATCTTATTCATAAACCTATTTATTGAATAGGACTTCAATAATTTCTCTTTAGAAATGTTTGCAAAAAAGTTGTTTTTATTTGATGAATACTTGGATAAATACTTTCACAAAATAATAAGTTATTGTTTATTTGAAATACTTCATTTATCAAAGATCTTATTCATAAACCTATTTATTGAATAGGACTTCAATAAATTCTCTTTAGAAATGTTTGTACAAAAGTTGGTTTTGTTTGATGAATACTTGGATAAATACTTTCACAAAATATACCAAGTCATTTTTCAAATTTATCAAAGGCTTTATCCATAAATCCATTTATCGAATAAGTCTTCAAAGATAAATACTTTTAAAACAAGACTCCGAGTTTCTCAATAATTTATTTATTGAAGGGTTTATCGACAAGCAAGCTTATTGAATAGGTCTTCGATAAATATACTTCAAAAATCAATTCTTTTCACAAATTGTTTCTTCATTTATCGAAAAGCATATTAATAGACCTCTTGTCAATAAATGACCTTTATCACACTTAAAATACTTTTTGAAAATATTTTTCCAATTGTTATCACCAAAATATTGGAGCCTAATAGATTCTGGTATAGGATAAGAATTGTCTTAATTAATATCTTGCTTGGTGGTCTGTTGATATATTGGTAAATTCCCAAAATAAATCTATAGGATAAATAGTTGTAAGGAAATTCACCTATAGGTTAAATGTTTATAGGGAAAACCTAGATGGACCCTGATATTAGATCATACATAACTGTTAATCAGGGAGATGATATTGGTAATATGGGTATTGAGGAAGATACTATAGAGTGGATACCCAATTATACTAGTATTGGACACTTTTCAGTAGCTTCTAATTTATTAGGTGAGGAGGAGCAGTTTGTTAGTGTTCCATTAGTTTCTAGTAAGAGTTATTTAGCTAGACTAAGCCAGCCAATTCCAATATCTGTAGTAATGCCATTGTTATATCACAATCTTTCTCTATCTGTATAAGACTGATAGAGGAAAGAGGTTTATAAAGGATTGTGATGATGATAAGAAGGAATAATAAAGTTTAGATGAGTCTTAAAGAAATAAAGTGACTAAACTAAAAATTTTAAAAGTTCTATGGCATAAAAATGAAAGTAGAAATAAAACTTTAGGCAATTAAGTGCAATTATGAAAAGTTGAGGGTCTAAAGTGTAATTTATAAAAGTTCAGGGGCAAAATAGTAATTGTTAAAAGTTGAGCCAAAGAAAGGCCCAAAACTGCTTGAAATTAGTTCAGTCCCAAATTTTCCCAGTAAATAGAGAAAATTATTCTGATCAGTTTGATGCAACATAGAATTTTGATTTCAAGTCCTGAAAAATTGATATGAATTTCTAAAGAAAGGAAAATTAATATAATATCCTCTAAAACTCAGAATCAGACAAAATTTTGCAGTAAAACCTTATAATGAATATAATAATTTATGAAATTAACAGATCTCAAAAAGGAGTTCTGTAGAATTTATTATAGAATTTATAGTGGATTAAAACACCCAATAAATTCGTTTCAGGAGAATTTCTCAGGAGTTTAACCCATGAAGGTAGTGGACCATATAGAAGGCTCAAAATGGCATCTTATAAGCCCAATAATATTTTTAGATGAGTATGTGGGCCAGGGCTAACAAAGACCTAGAAAAATGCAAAATTATGAAAGCACCACTAGGTATGCCAATGTGTTGTGTCATTAAGTCAGAGATAGAAGAAGGGCATTTTTGTAACATCCTTACTTTTATATGGCTTAGGGACCATTCAGTAGCATTTAGAACCACTTACAAGACCTTAGAAGTCCATTAGCCAAATCTGGAATTTTACTCTTTCTTGGGTTACTATTCATATGGTATTCCAGATTACGCAACAAATTTCAAAAAATCATAATTAATTCTAGAAAACTCTAAATGAAGTGGTTCAAAAAGCTACATGAACATAACATCTTGAAGTTTAAGGGAAAAATAATTTCTAGACCAAATTATTATCCAATTGATACAGTTTATTCATTGAAGTTTACTGTTCATTTGGTCAAAAACTCTGGAAACAGATTCTGGTCCCTTACTTTGGAAAATCATTTCTATTGATATACACATCCAAATGAAACGTTCTACCTATGAACTTAAAGCTATGGATGTTTGATACATGCTCATAAAATTTCGTGAACTAATTCCTTCATTTGCTAGGTCAAACTGAAGCCACAACAAAACTGCTTCAGGACCAACGTTTTTACCATTTCAGTTTCTTTTCTTTCATTTCCAATAATTGTTTCAGCATGCTCAAGCCATCAAATAAGCTTCTTAACATTCATATACATCATGTACATATGCCATAAGTATTACAATAGTTTCATCACATAAATGGACACCTTACATGGCATTTACATACATAGACAATTTATAGTATATGCTAAAATCTCAATACTTCACTTCCTTTCTTCCATTCGTTAGCTCTTCTCCATGCATACCTTTTCTTCATGCTTGACCTAAATTGGTTGGTTATGGGAGAGTGAGATTCTAGGGAATCTCAATAGCAAACATTACCACTTAAATATGCAAGATGGATGCTAATGCATGATATGTAAATTTCATTAACTTTCTTTGATTAGTGACATGCCATCATGCTATATACTTTTACATAAAGTGCATGGCCATGGAAACATGTTATTCACAATACATTCAACATCATTTATCATGTCACAACATCATTAAAATAACATATACATGTCAACACATAAGCATACCACATCAAGCACATAAAGAGGTAAGTTCACTACCTTGAACTTAAGCTTTTCTCTTGACCTTTAGCCCTTGCTCCCTAGCTTTCCAACCATGAAGCATTTATGTCCATCACTTCCCAACATCTTCTTGGATGTTTCATGGTCCTAAACACATTCATACTCATCACATAACTCATTAGGACTCATGAACTTCAACCATGTTCAAGACTAACTTTGTTACACTCTTTATTATCATAACTTTCTCTAATTTTCACTAATCCACTTGGCTCTTGAACCAATTGATGTCTTGACTTTACCCTACACAATTTCATCTTTTGAATCCATTTATGAGCTTAGAATCATGAAATTCCAGCTCCTTCATGGCCTGCTGTACAGAACTGAACATAAGCATACAATTCTTTTAAAAATTCTCATTTTGATTCTAATGCTTCCCATACTTGTTTCTCCACTTTACCCCACAAAACTTCTCATTTTAAAACCATTGGAACCATCAAAATCATGGAATTCCAATCACTGTTCATACGAGTGAACAGTAACCGTAAGGAATCTCAAAGACTATACAACCTTGAGATTTTAATGTTTCCAAGGTTCAAAACCTTTCCAATCCTACACAAAATCATCATACAAACTCAATGGAAGCATTAAATCATTGAAATTCAATTTCCTTCCCTCATGAACAGTGCAGACCGAACAGGGCACACCATGGCAAAGTCAAGAATATCAATTTGATTCAACAACCAACCACTTAACTAGCTTGTTTAAGCTTCAATCATATAGTTCTAACTTTAATTTCTTCTTTCCCCTTTCCTTTAAGGTCTTTGGGCAGAACCACCCCTTAGAGAAAACTCAACTTTTCTCCCATAAAAACCCTAAGTTCAAGCTCCCAAATCAAAGGAAAATAAGCTAGGAGAGATTGCTTACCTTTAATCTCTAGCTTGCTTGAACTTTGGAACCTTGAATCTTCTTTGTCTTGGCTTGATTTTCCATTTTGCAAGAGTTTCCCCAAGGGTCCATGAAGCTACGGTTTGCTGCAGAATGAGGGGGTATTTATAGCCAAAATCCAAGAAAAATGAATGGCCAAGATTGATTTGGTTACTATTTGATCTAAAGGCCCACATTTAATCTTGGATTTAACTTTTTCACAAAATAATAATTATGACATCATGTGGGACAGCTCAAGGGACACCTCAAGGGGTTAGGTGGCGTTCTCATAGTGTAAGGAACCTTCTGGAGAAATTCCAGTCCAATCCGATACCGATCAGTGCAGTTTCACAACAACCGGACTGTGTTCTGTTCCTAAGTTTTTTATAATATACCAGGATATATATTCTATCCTAGAAATTAATGTCTAGGCTTCTCATACCATTGAAAATGTTAGACTGAGTATTTATCTGCCATCCATCCCTTGGGAAATGACCAAACTACCCTTGGTGTCCTTTCTTGCACTATATTGACCCTAAGGGCATAATTATCATTTCACCCCTCTTTGTACTACCTCAGGGCATATATTAACTCTATATAATCATATTTATACTATGTTCCACGTTTTTGGCCTGTCCAGAATGACCAAAATGACCTCAATCCATCACTGGTACAGTATAGGCATCCAGGGGTATTT
Source organism: Leucaena leucocephala (assembly GCA_037074615.1). Taxonomy (NCBI): domain Eukaryota; kingdom Viridiplantae; phylum Streptophyta; class Magnoliopsida; order Fabales; family Fabaceae; genus Leucaena; species Leucaena leucocephala. The sequence goes on from CM073527.1 coordinate 8,662,091, forward strand.
TCATAATTTCGCACTTATCCTGGACTGCTCTGTACTCTGGCCCACTTACCTGTCTAGTCATCACATTGGGCCTACTATGGCGCCATTTGGGCCTTGGTTTGGGCTCATTGCCTTTATGCCCTTTATGGCATAAATCCCAAGACACCTCTCCCGATCCTATTTATCGGGTATTCTATTTTACCATAAAATCCTGTAAGAATTCTACAGGATTCCTTTTCTGACTCTGTCAGTTTGATAAATTCATATATTAAATATAAGAATTTACAGTAAAGTTTCATCTGATTCTGAGATATGAAAAATACTGCAATAATTCTGCTAACTTCAGGAATTTATATCAATTAATCGGGACCTCAAATCAAAATTCTGTGTTACGTTAAACTGACCGGAATAATTATGTCTATCTACTGGTAAAATTTGAGTCTGATCTGATTTCGAGCATTTTTGGCCTGTTTTGGCTCAACTTTTCCATAATTACATTTGGGTCCTTGACTTTTTACTTAATTATATTTAGGTCCCTAAACTTTTGAAAATTACCACTTTGGGCCCAAATCTTGTTTCTACTTTAACTTTTGACCTTTAACATTTTCTACTTTGCGTTTTAGTCCTTCTCCTTCTTCAGGACTCATATAACCTTTATCATTCCTTCTTATCTTCGTCATAATCCTTTCTAAACCTCTTTCCACTATCAGTACTATACAGATAGGGAAAAATTAGGATATGACAATTTTCATCATTTGGATAGGGTCAATCACATTAAGGGAAGTATAGGGATGAATAATCAGAGTCAACACATACCCTGATAAGATGTAAAGAGGGGTGAAATGACAATTATGCCCTTAGGGTTAATATAGTGCAAGATAGTGAACTAAGGGCATTTCAGTCATTTGCCAAGGGATATATAATTAAGTTTATACCTAGTCCAAGAATTTCAATGGTAGGAAGAATCTAGATAATGGATTTAAGGTCAAAAAGCATATTGTAGAATCTCAGAAAAATTAGATTTAGAAAAAAGTCTAGCTTTTAGGAAATCGGACTGAGTCAGTACCGGATTAGACTAAAATTTTTCCAGATGCTTCCTCCCTTTGCAATTTCATCACATGGGCTATGAGGTATCCCTTGATGATGTCATCTCATTGCCTTCTAGGGCAAATTAATCCAAGATCAAATATTAGCCATTAGATCAAATAGTGCACAAAGTGATTTTAGCCATTTATTTTCCATGGAATTTTTCTATAAATACCCCCATTTTTCTGCCCAAAATTGTAGCCCTTGGAACCCTTGAGGAGGTGCTTCTCAAATGAATTGTCAAGCCATGACAAAGAAGAATTCAAGGACTAAAGTTCAAGTTAGCAGGAATTAAGGTAAGTAATATATCCTAACTTATTTTTCTTTGATTTAGGGGCTTGAACTTAGGGTTTTCATGGAAGAAATATGAGGTTTCTCTAGGTTGTATATGCCATCCAAAAACCCTAGATGAAAGGAGAAATAAAAAATTAAAGTTAGAGTTATGTGATTGATACTTAAACAAGCTAGTTAGACGATTGGTTATTGAATAAAGTTGATATTTTTTATTTTGCTAAGAAAGTGACCTTTTGGCTTGCACTGTTTATGACAGAAGGGGATGAAATTTCAATGATCTAATGCTTGCATTCAATTTATATGATGATTTTGTGTAGGATTGGATAGATTTTGAACCTTATAAGCATTGGAATTGAAAGTTGTAATTCTTGAAATTTTTCTCTATTACTGTTCACTCATATGAAAAGTTATTTGAATTTTATGATTTTGATGCTTCCAATAGTTTTAAAATGAAAAGTTATGTGGTATAAAGTAGAGAAACAAGTATTGGAAGCATTGAAATCAAAATGAGAATTTTTGGAAGAAAAATTATGATTATGCAAATCTATCCAAAACAGTATATAGGAGCTAGAATTTTATGATTCTAAGCTCATAAATAGATTCAAAATATGAAATTGTGTAGGGTAAAGTCAAGATATCAATTGATTCAAAGGCCAAGTCAATTAGTAAATATTAAGGAAGCTTAATGTAGTTAAGTAAGTTCAATGTTCAAGAGACCTAGTTTGTAATGAATGGATGGTAATGTTATATTACAAATTGATTGGTGTGCTCAAAAGAGGCAGCCACACATCATGAAGAAGTAAGAAGGAAAAGGAAAACATAAAGTAAAGGAAAGTCAAGCATGTGAGGTAGTAAACTTATCCTAAACTTGTATGTATTGAATGTTATGCTTAGTTGTGCTATGGCTATATGGAATTGTGTTGCATATATTTTTATAATTGAAGCTCTATTTCTATTATTACTTTAGCCAATTGTATTTCATATGTTATATGAAAGCATGCATATTACACAATGTTAACACTCTCACAAGCAAGAACAAGTATTTACATTAATGCATGCATTGTTTAGTACCATATGCTACTGACATTTCTCTAGAAATCTCACCCCCTCCATGCAATCCCAATCCCAATAGGTTCAAGAATGATGAAAGAGGATAAAGAAGCATGAAGAAAAGTTAGGGATTGGATGGTATAAATGTTACATGAACAATTGTAACATGTAATGATGTTATATGACAAGTTTGAACAACAATATTCATAATCTAAGGAAAAATAGTAAATGATTGAGTAAATATATGAAATTTTACAAAAATTTAGTTAACATGCCAAACTTCATTTTGACACTAATAACACCTTATTTCGATATCTGTACAAAGATAACAAATTTTCCAAAGTCAGGGACTAGAATTTGTATTCAAAAGTTTTTACCAAATGAACAGTAATTTTTGACAATTAAACTGTATTAATTGGATAAGTATTTGGTCAGGAAATTATTTTTCCCTTAAATTTCAAGATTTTTTCTTCATGTTGATTTTTGAACCACATCATTTTAATTTGTGTAGAATTAATTATGATTTTGGAAAGTTCATCACCAAATCTAGAATACCACATGAACAATAACTGAAGAAGAGTAAAAAATTCAGATTTAACTAATGGACTTTCAATGTCTTGTAAGTAGTTCTAAATGCTACTAATTAGTCTCTAAGACATACAAAAGTGAGGATCTTATATTTTGGTGTCAGAGTAGAAGTTTTTAGTATAATATAAGATTGTCCTAAGACCCTAACTCTAAGTAGTAAGTACTTTTTTAAGTTAGGGTATTTGTTAGGATAGTTAGTAATGCTTATTTAAATAACTCCTGCAAAAGTAGATATGAGATTTCATAAAGTTAAGTCAGAGCCATTAGTTAATAAGGGAGACCCCGAACAGTAATTATATATGAAGATGATGTACATCCAGACTTTAATCCTCCTTCAGATAGTGAAGAGAGTTTAGATGGTAGTATAGGGGATTAATCAGGGAGGTCTATAGTAGAATATCCAATAGATATTTCTATAGACTCAAACCTACAAGCTGGAGGTTATGTAGAGATTCAGCCTGAAGTTGTGTGTGTCATATCCTAAATTTTCCCTATCTGTATAATACTGATAGTGGAAAGAGGTTTAAGAAGGATTATGACGAAGATCAGAAGAAATGATAAAGGTTAGATAAGTCTTAAAGAAAGAGAAGGACCTAAACGCAAATTGGAAAAGGTTAAAGGCCAAAAGTTAAAGTAGAAATAAAAGTTGGGCCAAAAGTTGTAATTTCCAAAAGTTTAGGGACCTAAATGTAAATATCCAAAAAGTTAGGGATATAAATGTAATTAAGAGAAAAGTTCAAGGGAAAAATTATAATTATAGAAAGATCAGCCCGAAAAGGGTTATAACTGCCCAGAAGTATTTTAGTCCCATATTCCATCAGTAAATAGAGGAAGGTATGTTGGATAATCTGACATGATACAGAAATTTTATTAGGGCTCCAGACAGCAGATATTTATCTGATAGTCTAAAAGTTATCTGAAATTTTATCAGATTTCATGGACTTCAGATATAAGTGGGCAAATTATAGCAAAGTGTGCCCTACAGTGTCAGATATCCTAGATCTGACAGAACTCTGGAAGAAGTTCTGTATAAAAAGTTATTCACATATTAGTGAATTTTGACGGGAGTTTGATAACACCCGTGATCCGATAATATAACTTATCGGTATGTAAGCCTGGATAGAATGAGATCAGATGACCTCATATATAGGCCCATAATGACGCCAAGGAAAGCCCAAAACCCAGGGTACTAGTCTATCAGTAGAAGGGGCCAGTGCCCAGAAAAAGTGTGAAATTATGAAAATGCCCCTGGATGCCTAGATTGTACCAGGGATGGATGAAGGGCATTTTGGTCATCTGGGACATGCTAAAAACGTGACACATGGTATAAATATGATTAGTTGAGCCAATATATGCCCTGAGGCAGTACAAAGAGGGGTGAAATGACAATTATGCCCTTATGGTCAATATAGTGCAAGAAAGGACACCAAGGGTATTTTGGTCATTTTCCAAGGGATCTGTAATTAAGTTGTGGCCAGTACAAGTATGTCAATGGTGTGAGAATCCTAGACATTGATTTCCAGGACAGAATACATATCCTGGTATATTATAAAAAATTATGAACAGAAAACAGTCCGGTTGCTGTGAAACTGTACCGATCGGTACCGGATTAGACTGGAATTTCTCCAGAAGGTTCCTTACACTATGAGCACACCACCTAACCCCTTGAGGTGTCCCTTGATGGGTCCCACATGATGTCATAATTATTATTTTATGAAAAAGTTAAATCCAAGATTAATTGTGAGCATTTAGATCAAATAGTAACCAAATCAATCTTGGCCATTCATTTTTCTTGGATTTTGGCTATAAATACCCCCTCATTCTGCAGCAAACCGTAGCTTCATGGACCCTTGGGGAAACTCTTGCAAAATGGAAACTCAAGCTAAGACAAAGAAGATTCAAGGTTCCAAAGTTCAAGCAAGCTAGAGATTAAAGGTAAGCAATCTTTCCTAGCTTATTCTCCTTTGATTTGGGATCTTGAACTTAGGGTTTTCATGGGGGAAAAGTTGAGTTTTCTCTAAGGGAAGGTGCTGTCCAAAGACCTTAAAGGAAAGGGGAAAGAAGAAATTAAAGTAAGAACTATATGATTGAAGCTTAAACAAGCTAGTTAAGTGGTTGGTTGTTGAATCAAATTGATATTCTTGACTTTGCCATGGTGTGCCCTGTTTGGTATGCACTGTTCATGAGAGAAGGAAATTGAATTTCAATGATTTAATGCTTCCATTGAGTTTGTATGATGATTTTGTGTAGGATTGGAAAGGTTTTGAACCTTGAAAACACTAAAATCTCAAGGTTGTAGTCTTTGAGATTCCTTACGGTTACTGTTCACTCGCATGAACAGTGATTAGAATTTCATGATTTTGATGGTTCCAATGGTTTTAAAATGAAAAGTTGTGTGGGGTAAAGTGGAGAAACAAGTATGGGAAGCATTAGAATCAAAATGAGAATTTTTGAAAGAATTGTGTGCTTATGTTCAATTCTGTATAGCAGGCCATGAAGGAGCTGGAATTTCATGATTCTAAGCTCATAAATGGATTGAAAAGATGAAATTGTATAGGGTAAAGTCAACACATCAATTGATTCAAGAGCCAAGTGGATTAGTGAATATTAGGGAAAGTTATGACAATAAAGAGTGTAACAAAGTTAGTCTTGAACATGGTTGGAGTCCATGAATCCTAATGAGTTATGTAAGGAATATGAATGTGTTTAGGACCATGAAACATCCAAGAAGATGTTGGGCAGTGATTGACATGAAGGCTTCATGGTTGGAAAGCTAGGGAGCAAATACTAAAGATCAAGAGGAAAGCTTAAGTGCAAGGTAGTGAACTTACCTCTTTATGTGCTTGATGTGGTATGCTTATATGTTGACATGTATATGTTATTTGAATGATGTTGTGACATGATAAATGATGTTGAATGTATTGTGAATAACATGTTTCCATGGCCATGCACTTTATGTAAAAGTATATAGCATGATGGCATGTCACTAATCAAAGAAAGTTAATGAAATTACATATCATGCATTAGCATCCATCTTGCATATTTAAGTGATAATGTTTGCTACTGAGATTCTCTAGAATCTCACTCTTCCATAACCAACCAATTTAGGTCAAGCATGAAGAAAAGGTATGCACGGAGAAGAGCTAAAGAATGGAAGAAAGGAAGTGAAGTATTGAGATTTTAGCATATACTATAAATTTTCCATGTATGTAAATGCCATGTAAGGTGTCTATTTATGTGATAAACTTGTATATAATAATTATGGCATATGTACATGATGTATATGAATGGTAAGAAGCTTATTTAATGGCTTGTGCATGCTGAAACAACTATTGGAAATGAAAGAAAAGAAACTGAAATGGTAAAAACGTAGGTCCTGAAGCAGTTTTGTTGTGGCTTCAGTTTGACCTAGCAAATGAAGGAATTATTTCAGAAAATTTTATGAGCATGTAGTACACATCCAGATCTTTAAGTACATAGGTATAACGTTTCATTTGGATGTGTATATCAAGAGAAATGATTCTCCAAAGTAAGGGACCAGAATCTGTTTCCAGAGTTTTTGATCAAATGAACAATAAACTTCAACAAATAAACTGTATCAATTGGCTAATCATTTGGTCTGGAAATTATTTTTCCCTTAAATTTCAAGATGTTATCTTCATGTAGATTTTTGAACCACTTCATTTAGAGTTTTCTAGAATTAATTATGATTGTTTGAAGTTCGTTGCGTAATCTGGAATACCATATGAACAGTAACCCGAGAAAGAGTAAAATTCCAGATTTGGCTAATGGACTTCCAAGGTCTTGTAAGTGGTTCTAAATGCTACTGAATGGTCCCTAAGACGTATAAAAGTAAGGATGTTATAGTGTGTATATCAGATGATGTTGAGTCTAGTAGCTCTATATAGTATGAGTTTGTGGAAGTGCCCTCTCACCCAGATGTAAACTCTATTCCTTCGGTGAGAGGACAAATTACGGCTGAGGAAGCTGAGTACTAGTACTGGATTACAAGTAGACTAGATATTATTCCTCCTCCACTAGAGTTTGAGGATATATTTGATATGAGTAACATACAACAGTCCTTTAATCTAGAGATCCAGCCACAGTTTACGATAGTCCCTTCCTATCTCGTAGTCTAGGAATATATAACTGTACAGATAAAAATCAATGTGATGCTCCTAGTCCTAGTCAACCCCAGTCTTCTTTTTTAGAGACAGATAATGTTGACTATATTAGCTTCAAGAAAGTTGTGGAGAGTGAATTACTCAGTCTAGGTCAAAGAATTGATAGAAGTAGAGATCAAGAGTAGTCAGTTTATCTACATTTTCTCAATGTCGTAGTAGGGATGATAAACAAATATACAATTGAGGGCATTGACTAGAATCAGGTTATTACTCTAGAAGATTGGCATGAGATGGTAGTGGGCCACATATTATCATATACTCCTACATGGCACATAGAGCTAAGGATTTAAAAATATTTTCACATGTTAGACTAATTTATCAAAGTATTTATCAAAGAGGTTCCTTAGCAAAAAGGACTTCAATAAATCTCAAATGAATTTCTTTGAAACAGTTCTTATATTTATCAAATAGGACTTTGATAAACATCCTTATTGAAAATGACTTTGACAAATCTTAAATAAATTGCACATAAATAGTTTAAGATTTATCGAATAGATATTTGGTAAACATTCTTATCTAAAAGCTTATCGAGAAATATTCTTCTCAAAATATATGCTTTCAGACGTATTGATATATTTCACAATACATTATTTTATCAAAGTGTTCTTTAATAAATAGACTTATCGAATAAGTTATCGATAAATAATGAAGAACATCTTTTCAAAATTTTCAAACATACTATCACATATTCTTTGATCTTCAAAATAGTGTAATATATTTGGAAACAAGAATTTATAAGATCATTTAGCAAATTAAAGTAAGTTATAAGCTTATTAAAATCATTCAATGAACCATTCGTTAAAACTTTAACACATTCATAATCTAAATTTTCTTCTCATTTATTGAAGTGCTTATTGAAAAGTGCCAGGATCTACTGTATGTGTTTAAGTCAAGTGGGAAGAAGCATTACCCTCAGTGTGTCTCAGCGACTTCCACAGCTTTCGGTCACGACGTTCACAGCTTCTCTCTGCGGCTCGTGCTCCCTTTCTGATCACAAGAAGTCGACGACTCAGGTCGGCTTCCTCTACTGGTATCCACACGAACAGCTTTTCAACCACGAACGACGTGCTAGCGTCTCTTGTTGTAATATCCTTAATCTTCTGTACTGGTTCCTATGTACAGATTAAACGGAATATATGAGCTCTGTTTCAGGAAAAACATGTGTACCTTTATGTAAAGAAAAGGATTAAATTGCAAAAGAAAGGAAATTAAGGGACCTAAATGCAATTATGGAAAGTTTAAAGTTAGGAATGAAAGGTAGACAAAAATATGGGGTCTTAAAGTGTAATTTTAGCCAAATTAAGGGACTTAATTATAAAGAAGGAAAAGTTCCCTGGGGCTAAAGTATAATTAAAGAAAATAGGCCAGAAGTGGTTTGCACTGCCCGACAGCATTTCAGTCCCAGATTCTACCAGAAGGTAGGGCAGGTGACGCCGGGTAACCAAGCCTAATACCGGAATTTTTAAAGACTCCAGATAGCCAGAAATGGACTGATCGTCCAAAAGTTATAAAAATTTATACCAGATACCCTAGATTTCAGATATAAGTGGAAAAATACAGGATGATGGGCCTTTATGGGCGGATGTCGGGAAACTGACAGGATACCGATAGGAGGTCTGTAGGAAAAGTTATTCACAAAATAAAAAAATCCAGACGGAGTGTGAGGCCTCCGGGGATCCGGGTAGGAGATTTATCGGTATTTTTAAAGAGGCTGAATGCGATCGGATGACTTCTGTCAGATGACCGTTATAACCCCCAAGGATGCCTGAACACAGTAGGACACTATATCTGGGAAAAAGAGCCGGTGACCGGAAAAGGTATATACTCGGTAAATAATAGTTAAAATATTCAATGAATTGTGTTAAAGGAAGATTTCTCGTAATGCGTGCCATACAGGTAATGGACCCAGGAAGCCCGAAAATGGCGCCATTAGAGGCCCAATAAGACTCTTGGACTGATAGGTGGGCCAGTGTCCAGCAGAACCCCGGAAAAGTGCGAAATTACGAAAATGCCCCTATGTTGTACAAAAAGGGCAGCAGATGAATATAGGGTATTCTGGTCATTTTGGACAGACCCAGAGGTCAAGACATGTCTAAATATGGTTGACTAGAGCCAGTATAAGCTTTGACCGGGTCCAGAAAGGTGTGAAATGACGATTTTTGCCCTTAGGGATTAAAATAGGACAAGATAGGGCACCAAGGGCATTTTGGTCATTTCGCAGGGGATCTATAATTGAGTCTGGACCCAGTATTAAAAAGTTAATGATATAAAGGGTCTAGATACTAAATGTGAGGTCAGTAGACATAAAAAGGATCTTCAGAAACATCAGATTCAGAAAACGGCACGTTTTTCGAGGCGATGGACCGGGCCGGTACCAGATTGGACCGGAAAGCTTCCAGAACCTCCAAATTTTGTCACATGAAGAATATGGGTGGTGAGGTGTCCTATGAGGTGTCCCATGAGGTGTCCAGGGTGATGCAGTAAAAAGAATTAAAGAAAATAGGAAATTCCAGGAAAAACTAGGACCACATGTTCAGATGGCTTCAAAATTACAAGAATGCCATCCATTAAAGTTATAAATACCCCCTTCCCCTCCCATTTTATGCATCCCACGTTTTTGGCAAGAAAAGAGAGAGAAAGAAGAGAGAGAAGGAGAAAGAAAGAAAGAAAGGAAGTTCTAGTGGAGTTGGAAGTAGTAAGGAAGTTCTGAAGCTCTGCTTTTGAGGTAATAACTAATCCTAGCTCTTATGTAATGTCTTTGTGATGTGTTGTTTTGTTTGGTTGATTGTTGTCCTATATGTTATGCTTGAAGCTCTATTCCAATGCTATGATCATATGTTATTGAATATGGAAGCATGCAGCATACTTATCTATACACAGTCACAAGCAAGCACCGTCACTTTGCATTACATATTTTGTTATGATTGTTGTTACTGGGATTCTTTTGAATCTCATTCCCAAACATAACATTACAGGGGAGGTTCTCTCAAAATAAAATTTGGAAATCTTAAGAGACGCCGGTAGGCTACCGAAATTCCGACAACGAAGACGAAACAAAGAAAGGAACTGATACGTACTGTGTACGTAGTGCCGTCAAAGGAGGCTGGAAGTGAGTGGACCCAGCAGGTTCATCCAGTCTTTCCTGGGTACTACGTAGAATGGTAGTTCGCATAAGGGAATTACCGAATCGGTACAACATCAGTTACTTTCTAAAGAAGAATTGCAGCAGTTATGCTGCCGGTTTTTAGACAGAAAAGGATGTAATACAATATGAGGGAGTTAATCATGCACTAATATATAACAGTTGATTATTTATTAATTGTTATCTGGCCTGTATGACTGATATGTGTTGGCTGTATGCTTGAGTATGTAAAGACTAAATGCTGAAAATAGGCTCAGTGAACAGTAACTCGTGAAGACCCATTCATGTTTGATAAATCATTAAAAATAGTAAATGATTGAATTAATGTACGAAATTTTTAGGGTAAAAAGTAGACATACTAAGATTTAATTTGATATATAGAATGTCTAATTTGGATGTATACACGAAAAGATATAAATTGTTAAAGTTGGGACCAGAATGCTGGATTCAGGAGAAAGTCATTGGATGAACAGTAAGATTGAAACGTTGACCCACGTGAAATTTGTCAAGGATTGTTCAACCAATGATTTTTCCATGAAATATATTTGAGTTAGCTTCATGTAGCAATTTGAACCACTTCATTTCGATTTTTATAGAATTAGTTATAAATTTTCAAAATCAGGTCACTCATCTGGAATTTGCCGCAGTGAACAGTACTCGATATGATTAAAATTCCAGATTAAGTGTTTAGACTTCAATGACCCTGAAAGTGGTTTAAGTGCTACTGAATGGTCCCTAAGATGTATAAATATAAGGATGTGACACTTGTACCTCCAGGGCTTTCTCAAGAGTTCGTCCTCTCCGTCTCTATTTCGGCAGTTTCTTATCTGCAAACCTTTTGCAGAGTCCCCTTCGGCCTTTCTGTGTTCTATGTGTGTGTCTATGCCAAAACGTAGCTCCTAATATTAGATATATAGGATGCTCTGCATTTTCCCTAACCGAAAAGGATTTTAGGAGTTAATCTTTTATTAATTCTGAAAATAATACAATATCATATATTGTATAATTTTATAAGAAACTAATTAAATAAATAATATTAAATCCGTCCCACAGATTTAATTACCTATTTATTTAACTTTAAATAAAGATGAGACTGAACTATATTTGATTTATTCTCATAAAATAAATTTGAGATATCCTATCAATTTGAATTTTAAATTCAAACATGATAGGGATTTAATTTATCCTATAAATTAAATCTTATAAATATCTCTTATATGAGATATCCTATCAATTTGAATTTCGAATTCAAACGTGATAGAGATTTAATTTATCCTTATAAATTAAATCTTATAAATATCTCTTATATGAGATATCCTATCAATTTGAATTTCGAATTCAAACGTGATAGAGATTTAATTTATCCTTATAAATTAAATCTTATATATCTCATATATATAATATATATATATATATATATACGAATTTATATAGATATATGAATATAAATATAAATAAATAAATATATATACATTCACCTGGATCATTCATTGAATCTGGACATGTCTTAGATTCAATGAATCTGGACATCATAGCTCGTGTTGGGCTATTTTGTGTGCGACCCTGTAGGCCCATATGAAGTTGGCAGTGGGCCATTTGCTATACTAGCCCACAAGTCGCAAGCGATCTCTAGCAAGACATAACGACTACCCAAATCATATGAGGATCGATAAACGATGTAACCTTTTATACAACCATATCATGTCCCTTCTGTCACGCGATATTTTGGTCATGGATGAGGCATGGATGATGTCATCCTCCTATTCCCGACTGTTACTTTCTCGATCCCTGAGTAGTCTGACTATAGAAATGGAACTACCTTTCCATTACAGTATGGCCATACATTTTTCAGACTCACTCATCGAGGGGCCCAGTAATATCTCTCCACGAATGTGAGGGACAAATTCCATCTTGACCATTCACATTCCTCCGCATGAAAAACCACTAAGCCCGAACATAGTCTTTATGATCACTCGGTCAAAAGTGACTTTTGACTAGGTCAAAGCTGAGCGTTTTGTCATGTAGGAATCCATGATGATCTCAGGTCAAAGGGCATATTGACATGGTTTGTATATGAGAGAAGCTTATGACGTTACCCATGCAGTTCTCTCATAGCGGGTCAGTCCAACACCCTGTACTCTTACATGTGCTTATGACTTTGATTTATATCTCTATACATCTTCAAAGTCATACTGGTCTTATTTCATCTGTGCTCCCATATAGATGATCGACCAGGGACATTTAGGATAATATCATGAATTATCCAAGGATGGTCATCATAGTAAACATGCAAATAATATGATAACTCAATTAATAAATTCATAAATCAATAATGTTCATAAGAAATGATTGGCCCCTAGGGCATGATTTCCAACAACCTCCCACTTGTACTAGGTACAATCATTAATTTGACTAATTCCCATTGACCTAACATGACGCTCATGCTTTGCCTGCACAAGCGGCTTTGTTAGAGGATCAGTAACATTATCTTCTCCTGCTACTTTACATATTTTTATATCACCTCTATCGTTGATTTCTCTGATGAGATGAAATCGCCTGAGTATATGCTTGGTCCTTTGATGTGACCTAGGCTCTTTGGCCTGTGCAATAGCACCGCTATTGTCACAGAGCAAAGTTATTGGATCTGAGATGGTAGGTATCACCCCTAGTTCTTTGATGAACTTCCTGATCCAAACGGCTTCCTTAGCTGCATCAGATGCTGCTATATACTCAGCTTCCGTTGCAGAATCTGCTACAGTGCCCTGCTTAGAGCTCTTCCAGCTTACTGCTCTATTATTGAGGAGGAATATGTATCCAGACTGCGATTTTTGGTCGTCCTGGTCAGTTTGAAAACTCGCATCTGTGTAACCAGTTACACAGAGCTCATCATCCAATCCATCATAGACCAAGAATAAGTCCTTAGTCCTTCTTAAGTACTTAAGGATATTCTTGACAGCAGTCCAATGGCCCTCACCAGGGTCCTGTTAATATCTACTAGTCATACTCAAGGTAAACGAGACATCCGGACGAGTACATAACATGGCGTACATGATAGATCCTATGGCCGAGGCATATGGAACTTTACTCATGCGACCTCGCTGATCAGATGTACTAGGACATAGATCTTTGCTGAGGTGAATACCATGAGACATTGGTATGAAACCCCTCTTTGATTCGTGCATACTGAACCTATGCAGTATTTTATCTATGTATGTACTCTGACTGAGTCCTAGAAGTCTTTTAGATCTATCTCTATAGATCTTGATTCCTAGGATGTAGGTGGCTTCACCCAAGTCTTTCATCGAGAAAGACTTTCCTAACCAAGACTTGACAATCTGCAAGGTAGGAATGTCATTCCTAATAAGTAGGATGTCATCGACATAGAGTACCAAAAACACAACTGTGCTCCCACTAACCTTCTTGTACACACAAGGTTCATCAATGTTTTGAAGAAATCCAAACTCTTTGACTACTTCATCAAAACGTTGATTCCAACTCTGAGAGGCTTGCTTCAGTCCATAAATGGACCTTTGAAGCTTGCACACTTTGCCAGAGTCCTTGGAACGCACAAACCCTTCAGGTTGTGTCATGTACACATCCTCAAGGAGCTTTCCATTAAGGAAGGCTGTCTTGACATCCATCTGCCATATTTCATAGTCATAATATGCTGCTATGGCAAAGAGGATTCTGATTGATTTGGCCATGGCAACTGGGGAAAAGGTCTCATCATAGTCCACACCATGAGTTTGAGTAAATCCTTTTGCAACCAGTCGTGCCTTGAAGACATTTATATTGCCATCCATGTCAGTTTTCTCCTTAAAAACCCACTTGCACCTAACGGTTTTTACACCTTCAGGCGGGTCGACTAAGGTCCAAACCTTATTGTCGTACATGGATTGCATTTCAGACTTCATGGCATTAAGCCACTTCTCAGAGTTTGGTCCCACTATAGCTTCTCGATAGGTAGTCGGCTCATTATGCTCAATGAGCAACACTTCACGACTATCAGAAATCAAAAATCCATATCTCTGAGGCTGAAGTCGTGTCCTATTAGATTTACGTGGACCTTGCGTGACTTGAGGAGTCTCAACAACTTGTTGTGAGTCTTCTCTATTTTCCATCTGCAGTTCTATGGTGTTTTGTGGCTCTCGAACTTCTTCGAGGTGTACCTTACTCCCACTGGTTCTTTTAGAGATAAATTCTCTTTCGAGAAAGATACCATTTCTGACAACAAACACTTTGTTATCAGCAGGGTTGTAGACGTAATATCCCTTGGTTTCCTTAGGATATCCTACAAAAAGGCATTTTGAGGATTTGGGCGCTAATTTGTCTGAGGCTTGTTGCTTAACATAGACCTCGCATCCCCAAATCTTGAGGAAAGACAAACTAGGCGTCCTCCCAGTCCATATCTCATACGGAGTCTTTTCAATTGCCTTTAATGGAACACGATTGAGTGTGAACCCAGCTGTCTCTAAGGCATGGCCCCAAAAGGAGGGCGGAAGATCTGTTTGACTCATCATGGATCGAACCATATCTAATAGTGTTCGATTCCTCCGTTCAGAAACGCCATTCCATTGTGGTGTCCCTGGAGGAGTCAATTGTGAGACTATCCCACAACTCCTAAGATGATCTATGAACTCTTGGCTCAAATATTCACCACCCCGATCAGATCGAATGGCTTTAATTATTTTGCCAAGCTAGTTTTGTACTTCATTTTGAAATATTTTGAACTTTTCAAAAGATTCAGATTTATGTTTCATCAGATAGATGTACCCATATCTGCTGAAATCATCTATAAATGTTATGAAGTACGAATAACCTCCTCTGGCATTTGTGTTCATCGGTCCACACACATCTGTATGTATGAGGCCCAATAAATCAGTGGCCCTCTCACTGTGCCCAGTGAAAGGTGACTTTGTCAGTTTCCTAACAAGCAAGACTCGCAAGTGTCATATGATTCAAAATCAAATGAGTTTAGAAATCCATCTTGATGGAGTTTGGAAATGCGTTTCTCATTTATGTGGCCCAGACGACAGTGCCAGAGGTATGTGGGATTCAAATCATTTCGTTTGACCCTTTTGGCGGTTATGTTATAGATATTTCCATGATTGGGTTGTTCCAAATTTAATATGTAATGATCAACATGCAAATCACCATGAGCATAGAAAACATCATTACGATAAATAGAACATCTACTATTCCCAGCAATGGAAGTGAAACCTTCCTTATCCAAATAAGAAAGTAAAATAATGTTACTACTTAAAGCAGGAACATAATAGCAATTGTTCAAAACTAACAAAAGCCCAGTGGGCAGAACTAATTCATAAGTGCCTACAGCTAACGCAGCAACCCTTGCTCTGTTTCCAACTCGTAGGTCAACCTCGCCCTTTTTCAGCTTCCTACTGTCCTTTAGTCCCTGCACATTTGTACAAATGTGAGAACCACATGCAGTATCTAATACCCATGAGGTGGAAGTAGAAAGATGAATATCTATAACATAAATACCTGAAGCGATAGCCCCGCTATCCTTCTTGTTCTTTTTCAGATCTTTAAGGTAGAGTTTGCAATTCCTCTTCCAATGACCCGGTTCATTGCAGAAGAAGCAGACTCCTTCCTTCGGAGGCTTTGCCTTCTTTGGTGCAGGCTTGGTTTCGGGCTTGCCTGACTCTTTGGTCTTACCTGATGAGCCATGACCCTTCCCCTTCCCCTTGCCTTTCTTTTTCGTACCTTTTCCTTTCTGAACCATCAAAACACTACTGGGTTTCTTCTTAAGACTCGGCTCAGCAGTTTTAAGCATCCCATGCAGTTCAGAAATAGATTTCTCCATGTTGTTCATGTTGTAGTTCATGACAAACTGGTCATAACTTTCCGGGAGTGAGTTCAAGATCAAATCCGTAGCTAACTCCTGGCTCATGGGAAATCCAAGCCTTTCAAGGTGATCAATGTACCCTTTCATCTTTAAGACATGAGTACTAACTGATGCACCTTCAGCCATCTTGCAGGAATGTAAGGCCTTAGTGGTCTCATACCTCTCTTGCCTTGCCTGTTGCTGGAACATTTCCTTGAGATGCACAATCATCTCATAAGCCTCCATGTGTTCGAGATCTCTTTGGAGCTCTGGAACCATGGTGGCTAGCATTAAGCATCCCACATCGACAGAGTCTTCCTTATGCTTCGTGTAAGCATCTCTCTGAGCTCTAGGAGCATTGGCGGCTGGCTCCTCAAGAATGGGTTGATCTAGGACATGCGCCTTTCTTTCCTGCTTGAGAACAATTCTCAAGTTCCTAAACTAGTCAAGAAAGTTTGTCCCATTGAGTTTGTCCTTCTCAAGGACAGATCGCAGCGATAATGTAGCAGTATTACTAGTCATCATGATTCTACAATTAAAATATGCAATTCAATTAGCAATCTCCCACTAAATAAACAACCCTCAATGCAATAGTTAGTGGGCTAAGATCCATATTTAGCTCAAACTTAAGTCCGCTTTGGCAGGACGCTTAAATTAAGTTATTTAGGTAGGTAACACCTTTACCAATTACATCAAATGTAACTCTTAGATGTTTATGGGATTCTATGATCATATGATCTGTCATGTTTTTAATCCCATCTAATGCCTTGAGACCCAAAACCATTTTGTTAATCTCAATTAAGTCAAACAATAATAAACATGTGAGAGTAGCACCATTACTCTTGCTTATCTCCCCAAGATAACTCAAAAGCACCCACTTTGGTGGAGTCCACAATTGAACGATCAAGGTTTTGACAAGTGTTCATAAATTGACAGCATTATGACTTAAGATTTCTTTTAGAGGGCCTAATTTAACTATCTGGTTTATAAAACGCATGTTTCTCAGTTCGTATCTCATACAAGTAATATGCATGCGCTGATATAATCATAATATGCATAATCTAAACGTGATACAATATGGCTCACCTATCCTAAGTCCCCTCAAGCCAATGAGAGGAGCTCTCTAGTAAGAAAAGAGAAATTACATATAGAAACCTCTTTTAACATTCGAGGGGAGTGAGATGAGAGGAGAAGGTACATTGAGAGTATATAGAGGAAGGCACGACATGCCGGCCGTATTTAAAAATTACAACACTTGCAATCTAGAGCCATATTGTTCACCATACCCAAACATTCAAGAATCAATATTCAGATCTAATCGAAGGGCAATTAATGTTTCAAATCTAAAACATTCACAAAGTAACATATGTTACGGTTATGTTACGCTATGAACAGGTAGCTACGGCGGTCCCGCTAGCCGGTTAGCGGGCGGGGTCTCTCGATTTTCTTAGACCCCATCTATGCGAATTGATCAAATCAAAAAGCATCACCACCGATTTCAATTTCCTTTTAGATTCCTTTTATGTCATACACAACACGGATCCATATATGTCACACATACAACGATTATTATATGATCGGCTACTACTAACATATATCATATAAATCAACAATCAAGCCTAACTTAAACATAAAACGGCATGGCTCTGATACCACTGTAAGGAATTGGAAGACATGCAGTGGAAATTATCTTAAAAATTTTTCATTCCTTGCCAGGATCTACCGTATGTGTTTAAGTCAAGTGGGAAGAAGCATTACCCTCAGTGTGTCTCAGCGACTTCCACAGCTTTCGGTCACGACGTTCACAGCTTCTCTCTGCGGCTCGTGCTCCCTTTCTGATCACAAGAAGTCGACGACTCAGGTTAGCTTCCTCTACTGGTATCCACACGAACAGCTTTTCAACCACGAACGACGTGCTAGCGTCTCTTGTCCCTCCAGGGCTTTCTCAAGAGTTCGTCCTCTCCGTCTCTATTTCGACAGTTTCTTATCTGCAAACCTTTTGCAGAGTCCCCTTCGGCCTTTCTGTATTCTATGTGTGTGTCTATGCCAAAACGTAGCTCCTAATATTAGATATATAGGATGCTCTGCGTTTTCCCTAACCGAAAAGGATTTTAGGAGTTAATCTTATATTAATTCCGAAAATAATACAATATCATATATTGTATAATTTTATAAGAAACTAATTAAATAAATAATATTAAATCCGTCCCACAGATTTAATTACCTATTTATTTAACTTTAAATAAAGATGAGACTGAACTATATTTGATTTATTCTCATAAAATAAATTTGAGATATCCTATCAATTTGAATTTCAAATTCAAACATGATAGGGATTTAATTTATCCTTAAAATTAAATCCTATAAATATCTCTTATATGAGATATCCTATCAATTTGAATTTCGAATTCAAACGTGATAGAGATTTAATTTATCCTTATAAATTAAATCTTATAAATATCTCTTATATGAGATATCCTATCAATTTGAATTTCGAATTCAAATGTGATAGAGATTTAATTTATCCTTATAAATTAAATCTTATAAATATCTCTTATATGAGATATCCTATCAATTTGAATTTCAAATTCAAACGTGATAGAGATTTAATTTATCCTTATAAATTAAATCTCATATATCTCATATATATCATATATATATATACGAATTTATATATATACGAATATAAATATAAATAAATAAATATATATACATTCACCTGGATCATTCATTGAATCTGGACATGTCTTAGATTCAATGAATCTGGACATCATAGCTCGTGTTGGGCTATTTTGTGTGCTACCCTGTAGGCCCATATGAAGTTGGCAGTGGGCCATTTGCTATACTAGCCCACAAGTCGCAAGCGGTCTCTAGCAAGACATAACGACTACCCAAATCATATGAGGATCGATAAACGATGTAACCTTTTATATAACCATATCATGTCCCTTCTGTCACGCGATATTTTGGTCATGGATGAGGCATGGATGATGTCATCCTCCTATTCCCGACCGTTACTTTCTCGATCCCTGAGTAGTCTGACTATAGAAATAGAACTACCTTTCCATTACAGTATGGCCATACATTTCTCAGACTCACTCATCGAGGGGCCCAGTAATATCTCTCCACGAATGTGAGGGACAAATTCCATCTTGACCATTCACATTCCTCCGCATGAAAAACCACTAAGCCCGAACATAGTCTTTATGCTCACTCGGTCAAAAGTGACTTTTGACTAGGTCAAAGCTGAGCGTTTTGTCATGTAGGAATCCATGATGATCTCAGGTCAAAGGGCATATTGACATGGTTTGTATATGAGAGAAGCTTATGACGTTACCCATGCAGTTCTCTCATAGCGGGTCGGTCCAACACCCTGTACTCTTACATGTGCTTATGACTTTGATTTATATCTCTATACATCTTCAAAGTCATACTGGTCTTATTTCATCTGTGCTCCCATATAGATAATCGACCAGGGACATTTAGGATAATATCATGAATTATCCAAGGATGGTCATCATAGTAAACATGCAAATAATATGATAACTCAATTAATAAATTCATAAATCAATAATGTTCATAAGACAATGATTGGCCCCTAGGGCACGATTTCCAACAAATAATGCCCCTAAAATTATTAAAGTAAATAAAGAGGAACCAAGGGCATTTTGGTAAATTGCTAAGGAAAGTTTCTTAAGAATTAAGCCACCCGAATTCTAGAGCTTGATTAGAGACCCAAGATGACATTCCAAGAGTACAAAAACATAACTCAAGGATTATGTGGGTCTAACTGGAGTTAAAATAATGTTTTAGTAATTTTCAGTAAAGTATAATTATCCGGTTGAAGTTATAACTGGGGAATTGATCAGATAAAGCTTTGGATTTGCTCGAAAACCATGAGGTGGCATGAAATGTGTCCTCATGGGACCCACTAAGATGCCACATGGCATTAATCTAATGAAAGAAGAAAGCTCAAGAAAAAGCTAAGGACACGTGGCACAATCTCAATCATTTATTACAAGATAAGATTATGGAATTCTGTAGAAGCGCTAAGTCAGCAGCTGAGATGTCCTAAGCACCCCACCATAGTGTCACCTAGCATGAAAGGTGTCTTGGTGATGTAAGCCATGATGTCATCAAAACTTGGTGGGCAAGATAAAGTGCAAGGTGGATTATGGACCATTGGATTAAATAGTAACTAAAGTAATCCTAGCCATCCATTTGCCTTGCTTTAAGTTTATAAATACTCTCAATTTTCCTTCACATTTGTGTCAAGTTATAGAAGGAATAGGGAGGTGCTGCCTAAGTGAGAACCAAGCAAAGACAAGAGGAAATCCAAGCTACCCAAGTCAAGTTAGCTAGGAACTAAGGTAAGTAATTATCCTAGCTTAGTTTCCTTCAATTCAAGAGCTTGAAAAGGAGTGCTTGAATTTCATTGCAGTCATCAATATCAAAACTGTAGAGCTCCAACTTGTAGGAAATCAAGAATAAGTTTATTTTCTATCAAACCCTTTAACTCCACAACTTCACAAAAGCATTTCAAGCACTAGGAAATTTAGAATATGTGTACAACATCTAACAAAATAGTTGCGTGCCAAGCACCAATTTATTGCACCTATGTAACTACCATTATTAATAGAAATTGAGAAGATTTATTCTCAATACTCCATGATCTTGCGCTTGAAAATTGCATTTGCTATATCTACTCCTCACCTTAGAGTAGGCACTTTGACGAAAGTCAAAACTCTCTTATAAAGATTCCACGTAGAATCAACAAAATGGCTAGTTGTAACCTTAGCTACTTGGTAACTTGAATTTCACATGTATGTTGTAATAATTTTACCTTACTTATATTCTTCAACATATTTTTTAAAAGCATTCTTTTCATCCTCATATAACTTGAGACTATCACTTCTTGCTATTTTAAGATTAACTTTTCTAAAATTTGGATTTGCATATTCAAATGCCCATATCAAAACTTATCTTTTACCATGCTAAAAGGACGCTATATACTATGATAGAAGTAGCTATGATTTCTCTCATTTTTTTTCATTGGAATATTTAATGTCAAGACCAATAAATGTATTAATTCCTGATTCACTTGATGGGCAAAATTGTATAGTGGTTTGCTTTTCTTTCTTTCTTTTTTTTGTTCAGAGACAAACAACTTTCGTTGCAAGCAAATATCAGAATGTCTCTTAAGATGGCTAGTGCTAACTCCCTTTCCACTAATAGATAACTTCTCCTTACAGTACAAACACATTACTTCTTGACACCATCAGCGTGTACAACTTCTTTAAAATCTTTCCACACCTCTAAAGTTTTTCTCCCTTTTCTTGTGATCCTAGAATCTTCTGTACCCTTAGAAACTACCTGTTGAGAGGTATTATTATATTGTTGCTTTCCTTAATTTGGTGTTCAGATTGATATTCTTTAGGAGGAGTAGATTCAATTGGTTATTTTTCCAGCTATCTATTATAAATTATACGACTTATCCTATATAATATTAAAGTGTAACATGTACATATCTATCTAAGACAGAGTTACAAACACAATTTAATAAGATGTAATAAGAAGAAATTGTATATTTAATAAATTATTCTTTATATATTTAACATAAAAAAGAGCAACAAATTTCATAGCAACCATGTAAAAAAGACTAAACAAAGTAAAAAATACCAAAAAAAAGGGTATAACGTTCATATATAGGAGCCACCATGTTCCACATATAAATCAATTCAAAAGGATCTTCCTTGAATTTATTTATGTCTTATATACAAGTAGAAGATGTAATATATATATATATATATATATATATATAACTTTGATTCAAGTGATTACTGTTAAAAAGAGTAAAGACAAAAAGATGATAGAATTTTTTATTAACAAATAACAATATATATTGTCTTATTAGAAAACACTGTATCACAACTCAACTTGAACTTAGTTTTTTTTTTTTTTTGCTCTCCATCTGAAAATATGAATGCTAGCTCCTATAATTCTAACAGAGTTTGAAGGAGAAAACAATAGTGACTATGAAAGAAAGAATAAGAAATAGATATTAATTTTAAATATATTATATCGTATTTAAATAAAATAGATATAGATTTTATACATAATATACAAATATATAATTTAAAATAAGTAATATAAATATTTTTATGATAAAATATATCATATATAGATTTTATATTTAGATATATTAGATCATATTTATAGATATTATATATGATTTATTTTATATATTTTTCCCTTAAATCTAATCATATCTAACTATAATGATAACAAGTATTATTTTAATAAAATCTAATTTTATAATTTTATTTTATAAGAGATATTATAAAATAAAGGAAATAAGATGAAAGTAAAAGAAGAAATGTGTAAGAATTTCAAGAAAGATATGATATTTAACTTTAATTTTTCTCAAAGTCTAAAAATAATAGTAGATAAGTGAAGGAAGCATAAAAGGATCATTAATTGCAATTTTTGTTGAAGCTCAAAAGGAATGGGATATTTAACTATAATTTAGACTAAAGCATATATTATATATATAAATAATATTAAATAGGTTAGATTTATAGGTTAAACTTTAAAAAAAAATCTAACTTAAACAAACAGGCTTTTAAATAGATTTAAAATCTCTTTATTAAATATGTTAAGTTTTATTAGGCTATCTAATTAGGTTAGATTATAGGCCTCAATTAAAATTTAATCTATTTTTACCCCTACAGTGACGGGTTTCAAGTGATTCTATCCGAGTTTACACCGACTAATTAATAGAGATCTTAGATAATTGTAAAAATCAAAATGGCGGGCACACGGCAATGCAAATGTATATGGCTGTCGGTGTTTCGTTTCCCAAACAACCAACCTACAAATCCCCCTCCCATCTCACTCTGCTCCACTTTCACGTTTCCTTCTCCTTTATCAATTTCGTGGCGTCGTGAAAAATAACACAATAATTAACTTGACTTTCTGTCTTCTCTCCTTTTATTTTTACCACACAAACTTACTCATTTCAACTGCACGGAAAGCAGCGAATTACATTTTGATGATTGAATATATCTTTTCACATCGATGGATATAACTTGAATATGTATATGAATTATTTTAAAAAATCAATAAGTGAAAAAAAAAGAAAAGGAAAAACTACATTGTTTGTATTCTGAAAAATTATAAAATTAAATTATATTTTTTATTACTAAAAAAATTTAAGTGTACTTCTTAAAACATATATAGTTTTTGAAGAGTTATAAAAATAAACATTAAATATTAAATTTCATAAAAAAACAAAAATTGAGTTTTACGTATATTACTAAGTGCAAGTTTTCATTAACGTATATAAATAAAGGATAATGAATATAGCTTAATAACACCAAACACTTTAAAAATCAGAGGCCCAGGGTTCTACTTCAAAACAAGACTATGATTGTGGCTCAAATTTAATGATTTTAAATTATGATTTTAAAACAAAAATTTTGATTTTAATATAAATTAGAGAGAATAATTTTAATTCTAAATCTATGATTTTCTTTTAAAATTTATTTTTTAAAATCTCATGATTAAAAAGAATAGCAGTAGTTAAATTTAATAAAATGATTTTTTTTATAATATGATAAAATAAAATTTATATATTTATTAAAAAAATATTGTGCATTAGAAATAAGATTTTAGAATAGTTATAGCTAAAAAAAAAAAAATTAAAGCTTTTCTCTTGACATAATAAGGAGTAGGACGGAAGAGGTCAAAACACGTGGCCGACATGTATACCAGGGTGGTCCCACATATGGGGCCATAGAAGAAGAATATCCCAAGATTTAGCGGGGGAAGCATGATGACAAATGGGACACCAGATCTTTCCCCAGTGCTCCCCGTGGGCCCCACCTCACCCCCTACGCCAGCTTCACCTCTATTGCATTGCATGCTTTTCTCATTCAATCATTCTCCAGCATTTCTCAAGCTACTCCAATTTGGTTTTTTAATAATTAAAAAAATTTATTAAAAAATGATGACAATAATGTTTAAATTAAAAAAAAGAAAAGAAAATAAAGGACCTTTATTTAAATAAAAACTAGATAAATTGATCGACGGGATGTAAGAGTTTTACAATTGCATGAGGAATGAATTAAATTGTATTATCTACCTATTTATATTATTTACCTGGTTTACAATTGTAAGAAGAATGAATGAAATTGTATGATTTTGTATAAATACCAAAACAGTCGAAAAAATAAAGGACAGTTGGAAAATGGAATGTGTTTTGATTTCCCTTTCCTAAATTTATTATCTATTATATCCAAATGTGGAATAACTAAATTGTAGGTCTATGTTCGCGCGAAATTTCAGATTTGTTTTTTTTACTCTTCATGCAACTCACAAAAATCAATAAACCATGTTTTACGTTTTCATTTTATAAGCCGAAACGCCGGCTTAATTGTAAAAGGAGGGTTGTGATGAATTATTTACTTATTTTTGCTAAATTCAAATTACGACTCATTTGGATCCCACTAATCACATCTTTCCAAATACACGGCCCTTTCTTTCTCTATCTTATTTGAATATATCAATATGCGAAGAAAGAGGATTTAATTTTAATTTTCAATGCCTTCTTCATTCTCTATGCCTTTCTCCTTTTCATTTTCCTTTTCTTCTTTCTTTTATTTCTCTTCTCCTGTTCCGTTTCCTTTTGAAGCTGCATATCAATTATCATCCATCGTCATGCCTTGCTTTTGATGCATTACTATGTTGACTAATCCAAATGAACCACACTCTCTCTCTCTCTCTCTCTCTCTCTCAGTCTTTATTTCCATTGCTTTCCTGCTCCCCAAACGCTCTCACTTGGTCTCTCTCTGGCTGCTTCTAACCAAAACAATTTAACCCATTATTCGTCTTTCTCGAGATTACTTGAATTAAACTAATAAAGCACTCCTACTTACTCATCTTCTCTGCTTCTTGTACGTAGAGGTTTATATGTTTGTTCCTGTAGTTTGCCTCAGTATCCAAAGCTTGGAGCTTCTCCTTCATCAACCTCTTCCTTCAATTAGAACAGTTTCCAGGAAATTATGCAGCTTTTTTCGCTCTGAATGTTTCATTGACCAAGAATCAATTCAGCCATCTTGAGTTTCATGTTATGGGTATGTTCTCGATTCCTGTGTTTGTGTTTTCTCTTGTTAGTATTTTCAATTCTTTAAACAATTTTTTCCTCTTTCAATTAGTTTCTTAGGTGTTTGATGGAATGCCTGATTCTGTGATGAGCAATTTGATTGAAGCATTCTCATTGGCTTGTTGTAGAACTAAAAGCTTGAGAGGACTTTCACCAGATGTATGGTTTTTTTTTTGAGAAAAAAAGAAACTTGTGTGGAAAATAAATCAGTGAAGGTTCTACTTTAAAACATCCAAAAGGAAATTATAAATCCTCCTTGTGGGATGGGAAGAAGTTGACCTGTAATGAATAACTTTTACCAGTTTCAGAGGAGAATGGCCAACGGCCCCTTAATTGGTCAAATACCTTGCTGGATGCCAATTAATATTTAGAAAATGGATGTCAATGATTCTGTTTAGAGAAAAGCTACTCTGACAATAGCCATAATCATTTTCTGTAGTTTCTTGATGTTCATGGAATTGGAATCTGTTGGAACCAATTCTAAGAAATAGTATTCTTGTGAGGATTTTGTTCCATGAAGCATTAATACTTCAAAAGGATAGTCATGTTATATTTAAAGCACTCATATTAAGCAAAACACTTTAAATTGTACTAAAATATTTTATTCTGTCAAGTTTTGTTTTCTTGTGCCATTGTATTTATATCTTATCGTGTCTCCTTCTGTGTTATTATCATTGCTTCTTAGATTCTGATACAACCTTATTTGGATGAAAAACTATTAGTGCATTTATTCAGTTTGATTGAAAGCAATGGGCCGTTTATTTTATGTCAGTTCATTTCAAAACAGGAGTCAAATTTGCTTTAAAACATGCTCAGCATGCTGCTTTTCTGGTACAAACGCTCAAATTTTTAGCTTATAATATGCTTAAGAAGGTGGACTTTGAGAAGTACATATTTGCATTCAGTAAAATGCAACCAGATCTCAAATTTAATGATGAATCATTTTTGTATTCAATTAAGAAGCATTTGGTAACACATCCTTGTTATTTGTTAATGATGAATCATTTTCGCATTCAGTTAATAAGTGTTTTTTGACACATCCTTGTTGTTTGCTTAGCTTGCTTCATAATATGGAATCTAAGGCATTTTGTAAAATCATTGCAGTGTATATTATGACATATCTGCTTTGGATTTATGCACCCTTTTGATTTCAATTGTTTCAAATTATACTTTCCAACTTCCAAAAGCATCATATACCAAGTGGTTTCTACGTCAACATATGCCTCTTTTTATAATTTGAATCAGGTTTTGAAAAGATTTCCTTACTTTGTCTGCTTTGTATGAAGTGTGAATTTTATGCACATTGCTGCGCAATTTTTTTGGTTTAACTTTCAGGAATATAATAAAAAATTGGTTTGCACTTTTAGCATAGAGCTGAAAATGCAGGGTCCAATGAATAAGCTTAATTAGTGATTTCCACAGATCAAAGTAATTGATAATGTTTAAGAGTAATCAACCTGTCTCAGGGATAAAATAATAGCTTGAGTTGAGTTAGCTAAGAAATCACCGATTTCTCAAATTCTTCAGTTTCTTATTGGTGTCAGGACCTTGAGAAAGAGGCAGAATGATCTGAAGTTTGATGTAAGTCTATAAGAATTTTCTGTATTCACTTAATTCAGTTAACTTCACTGTTCAGCCTTGAAGTTTAAGTCAAGTAACTTAAAAAATATACCCACAGACATTTACGCTACATCTTTCCAAGGTGTTAAGCGGTTGCTATTCTATAGAGTATTTTGTGATCCACTTTGTCAGTGCATGATAGCATATACTGGAGTGGTTTATTATGTTTTTTCTTTGCTCCGTAGATGAGGTTACTTTGTTCTACATGCTGAAGACCTCTCAAGATTTACAGCGAAATGAGTATTGCAAGGGCTTTATTTAATGAAACTTGAGGTAAGGCTCTCTTGCAGACTATTCTTTCTCCAGTGTTTCGTATGTTTAGTAAACTTTCCTTATACATAATTTAGAACGATGAAGACTAAATCCTTCTCTTATCATTCCTCCATCATTTTTTTGTTCCCTTTGTTTGCTATCTTTTTATTTTCTTTTTCCTTTCTCTTTCTTGTTGACTTCTCTTATCTAAGCTTTTAGCAGAATAGGCAGCTGGACATGTTAACCTGTCTTCTGCTGCTGCTAGATGATCCTTGTTTCAGCTTTCTTCATGTTATGCATAATAACTTACTCCTCCGGTCTTTAAATTAGTTAAAATGAGATATTTTTTCTAAAACACCCTAATCATATCCCCCCCTCTTTTGATTATTAGTGTGGGAATATCAATGGTGACAATTTAGGAAAAGTTTGATAAATATAGAAAATAGATCTTATATTTAGGACTAATATCAACTTTCTAATTAAGTCCTATATTAAGGATAAGAGGAGCACTAGTTAAAATAGTTAGTTGTTGCTGACAAGGCATGAGCTGATTGGGTCCTATATATAGACCCTAGTATGTTTAGATTGGTTCACCTACTAAAGTGGTCCGTAAACACCATTTACACTTTTTCTCTCTTCCCAAAACTAGTGGTTTTCCATTTACGTTTCATCACTTCCTTGCAAAAGCTTTCTCAGCCTTTATACATTAGATATTTCAGAAGTATGCATCTGCAGTTTTCTCCCATAGCAGGACTTGATCAACTGACCAAGGTTAAATACTTGTTTTCTGAAATATATTGTCGCTTACAAGGTACAAGCCATCTTTTTTCAGTCAGGCTTTTGAAGTAGGGACTTTTACTGACTACTGGGTATAGACCAAAACAATCAACAATGAAGTTTATGAAACTTGGAACAAGGGCAGATACTTTCTACTCAGGACAAGCCACTAGGTAGTAACAGTAAACCTTTTCTAAGATGCTGCACACAATCTTTTCTAAGATACGCAAATAAACATGAATTCTGATTATGCAGGACTCTAGTTTCAGATATACCTTCAGACCTTGTGATACAAGTCCATAATATCACTTATCTGCTGCACAAGGTACTCATGAAACGGGATTCACTATTATATTCGTCAGAACTACTCTTTTTATTGGAGGAAAAATATAATTATGGAGAGGGAGAGAGAGAGACCAAAATGTAATATTGGTTCATATTTAATTCTGTTTTTTGTTTGCTGCAGTTTCCACTTCTTCCAAAATGTGGCCTCCTGCAGAGGCTTTGCTCTGATTCTAGTGATTCTGATTCTGTTTCTCTAGAGCTTCACGATATTCCTGGAGGGGAAGAAGCTTTTGAACTCTGTGCTAAGTTTTGCTATGGAATTTCGATAAACATAAGTGCTCACAACATCTTACCTGCACTCTGTGCCGCCAAATTTCTCCAAATGACTGACTCCATTGAGAAGGGAAACTTTGTTGGTAAACTTGAGGCTTTCCTGAATTCCTGCATACTTGAAGGTTGGAAGGACTCCATTGTGACCCTGCAGACCACTGCTAAGTTACAAGATTGGTCTGAGAATCTTGGTATAGTCAGAAAGTGTATTGACTCAATTATTGAGAAAGTTCTCACTCCCCCACAACAGGTCAAGAATTTGGCCATTTCTACTTCCTCAAATTTCTAAAATTTCCATAAAACATGTTTAGATAGATACTGTCTATAAAAGGCAGCTAAACCAAACCAATCATAAATGTACAATTATGTCATATGTGGATCATACTAAAAACTGCACAAAAAATACTTGTGTGTCTTTTCATGAGTGACCTGATCATTGAATGTCGGGCAAGTTTTATCAAAATATTATTAGAGCGAACCCTGTGCATTTGCATGAAATTTGAGATGAACCGCATCATTCATGGCTTATGATTAGTGTAATTTCTTACAACTTTTATAGATATTGATTTTTAATTGTCAATGCATTTAGACATTTGCTGAATCAATGAAAATCCTCATGTGCAGGTAAAATGGTCCTACACTTACACCAGGCCAGGGTACAATAAAAAACAGAATCCTGCTGTCCCAAAGGATTGGTGGACAGAGGATGTTTCTGATCTTGAGATAGACCTTTTTCGATGTATAATCATGGCCATCCGATCGGCATATGTGCTACCATCACAGCTTATAGGTGAAGCCTTGCATGTCTATGCCTGTAGGTGGCTGCCGGGGATCACAAAGCTTAGGAGTTCGACAAGTTCAGCTTCTCAAACAGAAGAATCCAAGGAGAAAAATGGAAGGATTTTTGAAACAATTGTAAGCATGATTCCAGCAGATAGAGGGTCGGTTTCAGTTGGCTTCTTGTTAAGACTTCTCAGAGTTGCAAGTTTTCTTGGGGTCTCCGCAATGACGAAGACCCAACTAATAAAGAGAGCCAGCCTACAATTTGAGGATGCAACAGTGAATGATCTGCTTTACCCTTCAACATCACTTTCTGACCATCACTGTTATGATATAGACATAGTTCTAGCAGTGTTCGAAAGTTACCTGAAGCTTTGGAAAAGAATGGCTCCCGCGGCTGTAGAGAGCAGCAACTTTTTAAGATCAATTAGAAATGTCAGCAAGCTCATTGATTCATATCTTCAAGTAATTGCAAGGGATGATAATATGACGGTGTCGAAATTTGTTTCTCTTGCTGAAACTGTACCTGAAGTTGCCCGAGAGGAATATGATGCCCTGTACAAGGGCATCAACATCTATCTTAAGGTGAAGTATTGATATTACACATACATCACCCTAAAATTTTGGAACCTTCTATGTCCAATTCTAATATTCTAGAAAAAAAAAAAAAAACTCGTGAAACACTGCAATTTTTTGTATATTTTTAATCCTTTCATCAAAAACTACTATTTTCAAAATTTCTATAACCAAAGGAGTAGGTTAGCATCATATAGTTGAATCTTTCAGCAATTGCTTTTAGCAGATATCTGTTTGTTTGTTTTTTCATTTGATAGAGGTTATTCCTATCTAAAACATTTTCTTTTCTGTTTCTTCCCAGAACCAGAAGGGAGGACGAAAAAAACTTTTCCTGCCTTTATTTGTTTTGATCAAGAATAGAAGCTCTTCCTTTCTTTCAAAAAAAATTTTAACTCTTCCCCAGCCCCTTCAAAGACACACCAAAATAATTCTTATCAATTAATAGAACTACTTCAATATATTTAATGAACTGTATATAATCAGTTCCATGTGGAGTTTTGATAAGATAAAATTTTCATTACCTTATACTAATTTAATGGCATTTACAGGAGCATCCTGACCTGAACAAGGCCGATAAGAAGCGGCTGTGTCGTATTCTTGACTGCCAGAAACTGTCTCCAGAAGTCCGAGCTCATGCAGTGAAAAACGAGCTTCTTCCTTTAAGAACAGTTGTGCAGCTTCTCTACTTTGAGCAAGAAAAAGACTCCATGTCAACCACTAGCCACCACCATAAACTGCCAAAACCTCATGAACTTCTTCTTGGAGCCAAAATGAGACCAAAAACCAGAGAAAGCAACGGGAAGCAATATTCTATAGGCCCAGATAAAGAACTCAAGAGAGGAGAAGACCCAAGAAGCATCTCTCTTCCTATAACCAGAGAGAAAGATCAACCCAAAATTAAAAGATCAGACAGTAAGTTGCCAGTGGACCTAGAGAGGAAGGTGATTATAAGAGGAGAGGTTGAAGAAATGGGATCAGAGAAGGGAAGGGAAGTGAAAGAAGAAATTATATCTGGTGCTAGCAGGTTGAACTTGGATCCTAAGAAAAGCATGAGAAGGGCAAGAAGTAAATCAGAGTATGGCCGTGAAAAAGGAAGATAGAGAGAAATATATATCATAGACACAACATCATCATCTATTTAATTACTTTTATATGTGAACTTGGTAATTGCAATTCTTATTATTTTCTTTTTCCAGTGACATAAATGTTCTACTACAAGTACAGGCAGATAAATCTTTGCACTTTACTGTTTCGCAGTAAAGAGTTGTGCTTATTAGGAAATATTTGAGAAATTTCTGTTGTATTTATCTATTGAAGAGGTCAATGCTAGATTTGGAATTGGAATATTCTGAGTCCGACATTTCCCATCACATTGCAATTCTAATAGATCATCATATCCCGATGGTAAATCATCATATAATTCCTTTTTCTTTGGAAAGCTCTTTGCACTAATCTAGCATTTATCTTAACCTTCAAAATTAACTCAGTTTGAAACTTATCCATTTAATTCTTATATAAGTTCCTATAACCTTTAAAATTAGGGTTAAAGATGATTATTTTTATCCCAGGAGTATTCTCAAAGGAGCAATTTTTTTTTGGCTGAATTTCACTAAGTGTTGAAAACCAAAAGCCAGTTAAATTTATGCAAGAGTGCTCATGAGATGGCATCAGGACAAGCCTGTCCCGGTCCTATCCCAGTGAATAGAGATGGGACAATTTTTCACCCTGTGCCTTGTTTGGTCCCGTTTGTTTGGTCCCAGTTGGAACGGGACAAAACCGGGATATCCTGACAAGAGCTTTATTGCTTTGATTTGAAAAACTTAAACCATTAAAGTTGGGCCTACTTTAGGTTATGCTTTTCATTCGGTTTTGCTTGTAACGTTCTCAATTTGGGCTTCCGTACATTGTGGTTCCTCATTATATATTGTTGCAAAGTGGGCCCATCTATCTTTGGTGAGTTAGACCCAAACCTAATAGGCATTAGGGTCATTGTGAGTATAAGGGAGAGAGTAGGATATATATGTGTAATATACCCCATATGAAAAAATATGGCCACCAATATATAGGAATGTGGGAAGTGGGGAAGTTATTTTTTTTAATCCCATTTTCCCTCTTGGTTCATGTGCACATATACACACAGAGACAGAAGCAAGGTGTGGTGTAGCATATCTATCTAGAGGCGCTATGCATATCCCTTTCTGCATCTGACGTTCTGCTCTACTTTCTCTGGTGCATTTACTATGTAAACGTGATTGTGAGCCTATCCAAAGTGCTTCAGTTTCATGTGGGTATTCAGTGAGTCAAAGGTACGCCCAAAACCCTTTAGTGGCATCAAAGCTAGGTTCTATACTTCTGTATGAATTATGTGATTTTCTGTTTTCTTGGTAGCATGTTGTTATTGCCTCTATTTATGTTCAAAAACATTTGTTATATGCCAAGAAACATAGAGCATGTATTTAAACCATAAACAAAAGCATATTCAATATCCATGTAACAGAGAGTTTTCATTTTTGAAATTGGATTATTAGAAAATAGAGGTTTTAGACCTTGAAATTAGTACCATTGCATAGAGCATGAAAAAACAAAGAAAATGACATTAAGAACGTCGGACGGAGGAGTTACTGCCAAAAAATGGTTCGGGTCCAATGGACCCGACCCATTTTCCAATTACGTATGTGCAACCCGGCTGGAGGTTAGGGATGATCAAAATGCACCATTTTGATCATCCCAAAATGATGTCATTTTGATGCCTGAAAAAAACACATAAAGGTACAGTTTCTGCATACTGGGCTATGTCCAGTCCAGTCCAAGAACAACAAATTTTTTTTTATGCTATCAGAAGCCCATTTCCAAAAAAAAACTATTTTTTTTCTAGCAGTAGGGGTTATAGGCCAGGTCATATCAATGGATCCAACCTAGACCCACAAAACAAAAAAAAATGACTAAAAAAATTTGAATTAAAAAAAGAGAGGAAAATCTGGTGATTGTCACTTGATAGTGGCCACGTGGCAACACCAGATTGGTGTACGGAATACAGGTACCAGAGGCCAAGAGTGGGCTTTATTCAGTGTTTTTATTTTTTTGAATTTTTTCTTCTTGGGGAGCATAAGGGAGAGTGGGACCTCCGATTGTAGTGTGATTTGTTCCTAAAAATCCCTAAAATTAAGATCTTCATTTTGATATATAATTTGCCTAATTTTAGGGGCAATTCTGGACTTATTTATGAATATTTAGTGTATTTTCTGGTGCTTTTTGATGTTTAAAAAATCTAAAAAATTATAATAATTAATATTTTTTATTATTTAGGTAAACTTCATCTAGCACTTAATATCTGGGATATACGTTAAATGATGACATCTCATTCTTGGATGATGTTAATAACCTAGAGGAGAACCTTTAAGAGGACCTCAAGGGGGAACTTGAGGAGGATCCAGAACAAGATATTGATGAACTTTCTAAAGAGGGTCAGGAGTTGATGGAGGAAGTTCTGCAAGAGGATCCAGAAGTAATATTTGATTCTGGACCTTGCTCGAAAACTTTATTACCCATCGAACCCCTTCCTCTACAGCCTTTCATGGTGTCTTCAGATTTAAACTTTAGGATGGTACCTGCTCTTAATAATGAATCTCCAGTTAAGGATAGAGGAAAAGTGAATCAACCTCTTACCCATACTTTGGCCATGAATATAGCTGAAAGAGATGCAGCTAAATTAACAAATATAAAAGGCATTAATTACGTGATTGGTGATTACATTGAATTTATGATAGATAAAGAGAATACTAAATTCTACTTAAAAGTCATAATGGAATATATAAGAGTAACAAGGGTTAGAGGCAAGCCCAAAATAGGACGCATGAGCAAAACATATCGGCTTAAAATAATAGAATTTGTATATAACCTTAAAAAGCCTCCTCGTAAGATTAAGAAGCTAAAAAAATCAATGTTAGAATATTGTAAAGCTCATATCAAATAATGTATATTTATATTTTGATTTCTATCGCTTTACTTTGTTAAGGACATGTTTTATTACTCTTTCTTTGTAAAGACTTCCCATTTATTACATGCCTTATATGAAATAAAAACATGTTTCATTTCATTTCTTTATCTTAGTTGTGATTTGTGTATACCTTTTTTTAAGTGAGAGCCTTTTAGATGGTGAGTATTCTAAAAGTAATATTTGATGAGAATAGTCCTTATTTTAATTTTAATAGGAAATGATGGCGTTGCTAGTGCTTATGTGATGGCCTTATATTATTATTTTATGATAAAAATGATAAAAGTACGTGATATTGTATACTTTGCATGTTCTATATATATGTAAATACACTTAAATATTCTATGGTTCAATAAATTAATATGGGAAAGGTTTGTGATGAGGGCAGATTATCGTGGTCTGATCCATCAAAATAAAGTTTATTGCACACAATATAATATAGCATATGACACAACCCTATCGTTCTTCTCGAGGAGCTTTTTATGTGGAAGCCTAGTAAATTGGATGTCAAAATCAACAAAAACCTGAGCAGGAATAAAATGGTTTTGGGGTTTTAGAGATTGATGCAATAAAAGTAGGGTGCAGAAAGGTACATATTTTTTTTGGATTTTTGATTAAGATGAAAACGAGTTGATTTGTTGAGAAATGTGTTATGAAAGACTCTTGATGATGAAAACGTATATATCCTTGCTCTCATGTTAAGATTGGAGTTTTGAAGTCACTAAGTCTAAAAAAACCTCAATCGATCGATTGAGTCTAGAACCCTAATTTTCCTTAAATCCTTTGACTACTATGTACATAGGTCGCGACCGTAGGTCACAGAGAGCATATCAAGTCCAAAGTTTCATTACAGGTCGTGACGCAAAAGCTAGTATGTCATGACTATTTTTCGTAGAGACTACCATGTCGTAGAGACTACCATGTGATAATTGTTAGAGTCCCAAAAAAAATAACAAAGTTTAAAATGGGGATCCAATTTTCAGCAATTCATCACACATTAAGATCAAAAATAAAAATTTTGTGATAAAAGATTTGGATTACTCAAAAAATGTCAAATTGAGTGTCATAGAAACATATTGAGTAGCATAGAAGTAAAGACATCTCCCCCACACTTAAACTTGACAGTATCCTCACTGTTAACAGAACTAAAGTAGAAAAAATTACAATCACTCTGCAAAGTCAATCAAATGTAGCTTTAAAATAGTAGGTAGCCTAATCACTCTATACAAATTAACAATTCAGCATATAGTCACATTCAGGTCATGCAAAGCAATATTAGTAAGGCAGAGATGACAAGATGGGTAGGCTAAGATCATGCATGTGGGTGTGTAAGTTCCACAGAGAATAATCAATGAGTAAATGATATATGAACCATAATGGGGGTGTTCAAAATGTTGGAAATTGTGCCCTAGGGGCCAATCATTGTCTTATGAACATTATTGATTTATGAATTTATTAATTGTGTTATCATATTATTTACATGTTTATTGTGATGATCATCCTTGGATAATTCATGATCTTATCCTAAATGTCCCTAGTCGGTCATCTATGCGAGAGCACAGATGAAATAAGACTAGTATAACTTTGAAGATGTATAGAGATATAAATCAAAGTCATAGACACATATAAGAGTACAAGGTGTTGAACCAACCTGTTATGACAGAATTGCATGGGTAACGTCATAAGCTTCTCTCATATACAAACCATGTCAATATGCCCTTTGACATGAGATTATCATGGATTCCTACATGACAAACGCTCAGCTTTGACCTAGTCAAAAGTCACTTTTGACCGAGTGATCATAAAGACTATGTTCAGGCTTAGTGGTTTTTCATGCGGAGGAATGTGAATGGTCAAGATGGAATTTGTCCCTCACATTCGTAGAGAGATATTACTAGGCCCCTCGATGAGTGAGTCTGAGAAATATATGGCCATACTGTAATGGAAAGGTAGTTCCATATCTATAGTCAGACTACTCAGGGATCGAGAAAGTAATGGTCAGAAATAGGAGGATAACATTATCCATGCCTCAACCATGACCAAAATATCGCGTGACAGAAGGGACATGATATGGTTGTATAAAAGGTTACATCGTTTAATGATCCTCATATGATTTGGGTAGTCGTTATGTCTTTCTAGAGACCGCTTGTGACTTGTGGGCTAGTATAACAAATGGCCCACTGCCAACTTCATATGGGCCTACAGGGTCGCACACAAAATAGCCCAACACGAGCTATGATGTCCAGATTCATTGAATCTAAGACATGTCCAAATTCAGTGAATGATCCAGGATAGATGTATATATATTTATTTATATTTATATTCGTATATATATACATTCGTATATATACATTATATATAAGAGATATATGAGATTTAATTTATAAGAATAAATTAAATCTCTATCACGTTTGAATTTGAAATTCAAATTGATAGGATATCTCATATAAGAAATATTTATAAGATTTAATTTATAAGGATAAATTAAATCTCTATCACGATTGAATTTGAAATTCAAATTGATAGGATATCTCATATAAGAGATATTTATAAAATTTAATTTATAAGGATAAATTAAATCTCCATCACATTTGAATTTGAAATTCAAATTGATATGATATCTCAAATTTGATTTATGAGAATAAATCAAATACAGTTCAGTCTTAGCTTTATTTTAAGTTAAATAAATAGGTGAATTAAATCTGTGGGACGGATTTAATATTATTTATTTAATTAGTTTCTTATCAAATTATACAATATATGATATTGTATTAATTTCAGAATTAATATAAGATTAACTCCTAAAAATCCAATTCGGTAGAAGAAAACGCAGAGCATCCTATATATCTGATATTAGGAGCTACGTTTTGCATAGAGATATACATAGATCACAAGAAAGGGCGAAGGGGACTGAGCAAAGGGTTTGCAGATAAGAAACTGTCGAAATAGAGATGGAGAGGACGAACTCTTGAGAAAGCCCTGGAGGGACAAGAGACGCTAGCACGTCGTTCGTAGTTAGAACGTTGTTCGTGTGGATACTAGTAGAGGAAGCCGACTTGAGTCATCGACTTCTTGCGATCAGAAAGGGAGCACGAGCCATGGACAGAAGCTGTGAATGTCATGGCCAAAAGCTGTGGAAGTTGCTGAGGCACACTAAGGGTAATGCTTCTTCCCACTTGACTTAAACACATACGGTTGATCCTGGCAAGGAATGAAAAATTTTTTAAATTAATTTCCTCTGCGTGTCTTCCAATTCCTTTCAAAAAATAGAAAGATACCTAGAATAAACATAAATAAATAAAAAATGGAACTATCCTACTGAAACATCAGGCAGAAAAAATTAACTACTACTTCTACTGGTTTATCCCTTTCCAATCACTAAGCCAACATGTCAAGCATAGATAAATTTATAAAAGGTAAGAGATAGGAAAGGGACAACTTGGCCTCAAGGCGGCAGTGGAAAATCATAAAACTCTGGGAGATGGCTATTTGATTGGAAGGTTCTTCCTGTTGCCCTCTCTCTCTACTTCAGCATTCCATATTCGTGCACTTTATACTGAGATTCGTCCAAGTTCATTTTGAATTCTCCCTCTTTAAACTTGAACTTATCCAACTATGGTTGGCACTTCGCAACAACAGTCTTGGGAAATTTTTTCTTCACCTCCTTTATATATTCCGTGTAGTTGCTCTTCTCTAGCTTGTGTAGCTCTTCCAATTTATCATCTGCTTCCCCAAGTGTTACTCCAAGCTGAGTTTGGTCTACTACTGCAACGTACTTGGAATCATTCTTTTCCATACCTGCATTATTATTAGATATTAAATCTTTCAAAAACCTTAAGGTATGAGATGTAATTTTGGAATGAGAATGAGGTTGAGAAGAATCAATCCGATATTTATTAGATGAGTTGATTAAATATCAGCTATATAGAACTCTAATAAAATTTATGTATCATGCTAGATTAACCAGCATAACTT
The DNA here is from genome assembly GCA_037074615.1 of Leucaena leucocephala. Taxonomy (NCBI): domain Eukaryota; kingdom Viridiplantae; phylum Streptophyta; class Magnoliopsida; order Fabales; family Fabaceae; genus Leucaena; species Leucaena leucocephala. The sequence goes on from CM073527.1 coordinate 8,700,014, forward strand.
TCTCTATCTACTGATGAATTTTGGGACTGAAATGCTTCCAGCAATTCTAAGTCTTCTATGGCTGAACTTTCTATAATTACAGTTTTGCCCTTGGAAACTTTCAGAAATTATACTTTAGTCCCTCAACTTTTCATAATTACACTTAATGACCCACAACTTGTATCTACTTTCATTGTTGGCTTTGGGACTTTTAGACTTTTCAGTTTAGTCCCTCACTTTCTTCAAAATGACCATTATGCCCCTAAAGACTTCTACTATCCCTGATCTTTCACTTACTTACAGTTTAGTCCTTGAACATCACATGTATACTTTTGGGACTTTTGCTTAACAGGGCTTGGTAGCCTAGCTCTTTCAGCAACATATTGGGCTTCTATGTCTAAAAATTAGGATATGACATTTCTCCTCCCCTTAAAATAAATTTTGTCCTCGAAATTTCAAAGTTAAATCTCTATTCATACTTTGATGAAGTGTTTCTCTGAGTAGAATGTCAGAATGTCCCTTTTATTTCATAATATTTTCTTAAATTTTCTAACTCTTCTTAACTTTTCTTCTATCTTACATAACTTTGTGTATCTATGCCAAACTTTTGTGGCATTTACACACTTTCTCATTAATTCCCAGGGGTTTACCCATCATTGGGCTACTCTTGCCTGAGCAACTTTCATCTAAGCGTTAAACTGGGTTAGGGCTAGGTTATTTTTCTTATAGTTCTAGGCCCTAGCATATTCTTTCTCATACAATTGTGTTCTATTTCTACTCTATCTTCGATCCTCTTTTCTGGGTCTCGTTAGCCGTTTAATTTCTTTATCCTTATCTAAAGGATCTATCTACTCATACTTTTCTATTCTCAAAACATATGGGGTTCTCTTCTCTATTCCTCAGGCATACTTTTGTAAAACTTTTTGAATATCAGCACTCAGACTTGAACTTGAACTCCTTCTTTGTTCATTCTGTATAATATAGGCTATGTGAGAAAAATCATTATAAATAATATTTCCTTCTAGATGAGTTAATCCACTCGTGAAGCTTTCTTACCTCAACAATTTCGTCCTTGGTAATCATCTTTCTAAAGAAATACTGTACTGTTCTCATTTCTTCATGGCTCATTACTTTCCTTAGACTAGGTCTAACTATGACCTCATGACCTAACTGCGATCAACCATAAGTCTCTTCAGAATCTAATGTGACTCTAAAGCTATTAGGATCTAACTGCGACCCTTGTGCCATGCTAAGATCTAACTGTGACCCTCCAAAATCCTCTGTGATTATGTTATACTGTATCATCATCTTTGAAAGATCTCAAACCAATAGACTAAGTTATAAGGTTAACTGCTTTCACTTGTTGATAACTTAATCAATAAATTTTAAGAAATACATTTAGTAGCCCATATTATTTACCAAGACTTTACTTATTTTCCCTCTTACTCAGGAGTTCCTTCTCATCTTTCTTACTCTGTTGTGGCTTACCAATTATGGCCTAACCACCTGCCATTGTATTCGGTTGCTATTGCCTCATCATAATTTCTCATTTAAATTTGTGCTCTAATTGCGAGCCATTTGAACTATGCTTTAACTGTGAGCAATCTGTATCAGATCTAACTCTTATCTGAAGAGTGATCTGAACTCATATGAATCTAGCTCTATCTGAGAGCCACTTGTTTTAGATCCAACTCATATCTGAAGAGTAATCAGAAAGCAATCTCTTTACTGTTACCTTTTGTTCTTTCTATATACCATTTCTTTTGATAGAGTTAAAAAACTACCACCTTCTTGGTACTTGCTATAAACCTAACATAAGAAATGACCCTAAGTATTGTATTCACAAGTATGTAGAAATACCTGAGTAGCCCCAATCATATTGTAACAATTGTCCCACTTACTGAGACTGTCTATCATCCAGGGTACATTCTTATTGCATGTCGTATGGTATGGGAGCAACATAACTTTCTCATCATAAACTCTACCATACATGTACTGCGTGAGGAGAGTATTCATTTATCATAGCATACTCTAACATGTGTGTCATCATATGACAACTGCAAGGAGATGCAACTTCTCATCATAATTCATGGCAACATAAGCCATATCATTACATAAATTTGCTCAACCATCCATCACACGTACACTACAATTGAACAATTAACTAAGTAAACTTTAAAGCATTATTTCCTTTATCACATTCTTTGTCAAATTATCTATCACGTTATCTGATCAGATCATTGTCAGATCATGAAGTAACTACTCATTTAACTTAGGCTGCCACTTACCCTCTTACTAGGGTATAGACTCAACCCTTCATTACTTTATCTTACTCTTACTTATTACTCTTTCTTAAATTGGGGAGTCTCTTTATCTTTGAAACTGTGGCTACCTTTCTTTCTTTAGATATCATAAACTTCTTTTTTCTTATCTTACATATGTCTACTGCTCTGTTGAACTTCTATAATTACCTGAGAAAAACTCTTTCTTTGTAACATTGAATTCAATCCGTGAGCTAACTTTTTAGTCATTCAACTCTCAACATTCATGTGGATGAACTCGAATAAGTATTCATCAAAGGTTTTCTCTTTCCTTGCTTTAACTCTTAGCCTCACGTTCATCTCTATCTAACTGAGAGGAATGCTTCTGGTAAACTATTTGATAACAACTTCTTAGGTGAGCGGATCAATCTCCATCGATATAGAGTAACTTCTACATCTCTTTATTATCTCTTAACTTTTTCTCTCTATCAGTCTCAGTCTACTCTGGACTAGACTGTGGTTCCTTTTTGGTCTATCTCTGGATTTTGACTAACTTAAGTCATTTGGATCTCATTTATCATCTAGTACTATTACTTTTGTTCTCTAGGGTGCTCTACCCTAGGTATGCTAAGTTACTATTTCTTCGTGATGTAGTCCCTTTATCTTGGGAACATTAACTCTCTATCTATTAACCATCTCATCTCTAACTTTTGATTCATTTGTTTAGGAAATACTAGCTAAACTAATTCTTTTGTAATATAGATCTACTCATATGGAGGATCTTCTTTTAAACATTGTCTTAAACTAATCTTTCATATCTCAGTACTTTGTACTATTTGGCTTGCTCATGCTTTATACTAATCCTCTAGTTGATGAACTTCAATGAGGTTGGTACCTTCATTATCATCATCACTATAATGTTTGGCCACATAATGATACCTCAAGCTACTATTGTCTCTTCCCTTGACCTTAGACTAGTCAGCTTCTATCAATAGAGGAAACTGCTCCTCAGACGTTATCCTGCTTAGTCTAGCCAGATCATGCTAAGAAACACAAGACCTCAGTGGTAATGGATGACTAAGACTAGTCTATCGTAGTCATTTCCATGAAGACTATCTCATAAAGTTATAGGGTATGGGGTATTATTCTTATCTGGGTTTCACTGTCTCTTATTTGAAATATTTTCTAAATAGTGAACACCATCCCTATATCTCATACTAGGGAGGGAACCTCATTAGTTTAAATATCTAACTCGTTTAAAGGGGTTAGTCTAACTAAACCAGAGTATCACCAAGTTAGAACCTTATGTTCTGTGCTATAATCTTTTGCTCTAAGCTAGAACCCTTTGCTCTAATACCAAAATAAAACATCCTAATTTTCTTACATCTTAGGGACCAAATGATAGCATCTGGAACTACTTTTAAGGTCATTGAAGTCAAATTACATAATCTAGAATTTTACTCTATCGAGTACTGTTCACTATGTAAATTACAGAGAAGTGACATGACTTCAAAAAATCATAATTAAATCTAGAAAACTCAAAATGAAGTGGTTCAAAAATTGATATACAAAGCTAACTTAATTCTCTTTTAGGGAAAAATAACTCGTTGACTACGACTTGACCCAGTCAATGTCAGCCAATGCTCAAAGTTTACTGTTCATCCAACGTCCTTTTCCTGATTCCAATATTTTTGGTCCCAACTTTGAAAAATCATATCTCCATGTGTAGACATCCAAATAAGACATTCTATATATCAAATCGAAGGTATGTGTACTATTTACTGGTAAAATATCATACATTTATTCAATCATTTACTATTTATAGTTACAGCTCAATTGTCACTGTCTCCCCTGAGTTACTATTCATAGTGACAATTTCCAGCAACTAATTTATACATACATCAATCACATATTAATCATGTTAAATAATTATTAACTTCTCTTCATGCATCTTTATCTCCTCCATCTTGAGTGGACCTGTTGTAATTGGATTGATATGGAAGGGTGAGATTTTTAAGGAATCTCAGTAGCAAACAGAAAGCATACAATGTATGCAACTATATGCTTGATGTTACTATGTGTGCACTTAATTATCATGCTTGCATAATGATAACTTACATGTTTCCATGTACCTTAATTATAACATATGGCTATAGCATAAAAAGAAACAGAGCATTACTTAATCATACATGCTTCACATCATCAAGGTAAGTAAACATCACATAAAACATCCAAACAGTATAAGCATACAAGTAGGTAAGTTTAGTACCTAGCGTGTAGCCTTTCCTCTAGCTCTTACCCTTTGCTCTAAGGTTCCTTCTTTTCATAGGTCAGAGCCTATACATAGCATAATAATATCTTCATTATTATCAGTATAGCTCTACTTAACTCATGCTTAGCTTGAGGTAATACCCTTAATCTAAAAATCCCCTAACTCTCTTTCTATCCACGACTAACCTTATCAAGAGAGATATTTATCTATTCTCACTATTAAATTCATAAGAATCATCCTCTAATTTATTAGAGCAGGGACTAGAATAAATTACTTATCTTATTCCTAAGCTTGCCAAGTCCCTAAGCTCCTTGGATTGCTCCTAGCTTCGCCAGAACTCCTCCTTTTTCCTTCCTTCTTTTCTTTCTCTCTTTCTCCTTTTCTCTTCTTTTTCTTTTCTGGTTGTGAATAGAATGGAGGGAAGAGTGGGGTATTTATAGGTGGAGGGAGGTGGAATGGATGGCTCAGATTGAATACCGATGAACGGCTCAGATCGCTTAGCTTTCTCAAAAAGCTTTATCTGTATCATCATGATGATGTCATCATCCTCAATGACTCATTAAAGTGACATCATCAAGGGACACCTCACATGCTTAGGTGGTGCAATGGTGGGGCCCCCAAGACACCTTACTAGCTGACTCAGCATCTTAAGAGATTTTTAGAGTCCTCTCCCAGAATGAACAGATGAGATCGTGCCACGTGTCCTTAGCTTTTTCTTCTTTCCCTAGACTCATGCCATGTGGTACCTTGCGGCACCTTACGAGTCCCATGATGATACTTTTCATGTCACCTTATAGTTCTGGATGAGTCTAAAGCTCTATCTGATCACTTTCCCTATTTCTATCTTTAACCTGGTAACTTTACTTTATGAAAAAGTATTAAACTATTACTTTAATGCCACTTAAAACTAACATAATCATTGGGCCACATTTTTGGACCCTTAGAATGCTATCTTGGCCTCTATCAAGCTCAAGCACTCTGGTGGCTCAATTCCCAAGAATCAACCCTTAGCAAATTACCAAAATGCCCTTAGTTACTCTTTATTTCCTTGAATAATTATAGGGACATTATTATCTTTTTATACTTTATCAGAGTATTTCCTGACCCTGGTCAATTATCCATATAACCTTCCTTGATTGTCTAACCCTAGTCAAATGACCAAACTACCCTTCACTCATTCTTTAATTATTTTATAATATAAGGGCATTTTTGTCATTTCGCACTTTTTCTTCATATTTCTGTGCACTGACCTCTTTAACTGATAAACTGATATCATAGACCTGGGCCTCACTTGATATCATCATAGGCCTTTTTGTGACATAATATGAGCTTATTCAGTCATAACTTGCTTACTACTAAGTTTTATAATCAGATCTCAGGCGTTCACAAACTCCCGTCAAAATTAACTAAAACATGAATAACTTTTCATATAGAATTCCTTTTGGGGTTATGTTAGATCCATGACATCTGGCACCATAGGGTACACTTTCCTATAACTTTTCACTTATATATGAGGTCTATAGGATATGATAAAAATTTTAGATAACTTTCAGACTATCAGATAAATATCAGCTATCTAGAACTCTAATAAAACTTCAGTATCAAGCTAGATTAACCAGCATAACTTTCTCTATCTACTGATGAATTTTGGGACTGAAATGCTTTCGGGCAGTTCTAAGTCCTTTCTGGCTGAACTTTCTATAATTATAATTTTGCCCTTGGAAACTTTTGGAAATTACACTTTAGTCCCTCAGCTTTTCATAATTACACTTAATAGCCCACAACTTGTATCTACTTTCATTTTTAGCTTTGAGACTTTGAGACTTTTCAGTTTAGTCCCTCTCTTTCTTTAAAATGACCATTATGCCCCAAGGGACTTTTACGATTGATAATTTAGTCCCTGATCTTTCACTTACTTGTAGTTTAGTTCCTAAATATCATATGTATACTTCTAAGACTTTTATTTAATAGGGCTACCTCTCTCAAACAACATATTAGGCTTCTATGTCAAAAAACCAGGATATGACAATGGGTCTCCCTTCCGGTATTGCTTGCCCCTCCCTTGATTCATTGGTGCTACTTCTTCATACTGTCTGTCACATGTACTGGTAGTATGTATCATAGAACCACATGATTCATATCCTGCAACCAAGGCATGTGAGTTATCCACTGCATGAACTTGTTTTGTGTAATGCAGCTTTCTTTCAATAAGATTCATCCTCTTCTCTATTCTATTTCCCAGGGCTGCTATTTCTACTAAGATCTTTTTTGAATTACCTGAAGTTGATGTGGGTATTCTCCTTGGATCCCCTGTCTGATGGTCTTCATTGGCTATTTTCTAGAATAACTCCCAACTTGCTTGTGGAGTCTTATCTCTTAAGGATCCATTTGCTACAACATTCAAGGAAACCTGATTATGAGGAAGTAGACCATCAAAGAAAATGTCTACTAAATCAACCTTGGTCATGTTGTGGTGAGAGTATCGAGCTAACAGGTTAAGAAACCTCATCCAATACTCATGTAAAGATTCTCCATCCTGTTGTAGAATATTAGTGATCTTCTTCTTCATTCGGGTGGTCTTTGAAGCTGGGAAAAACTGTTCAAGATACGTTGACTTCAGCTGATCCCATATAAGAGTGGAGAAATAGGTGGGCAAATTATATAGCCATTCCTTAGCCTTCCTTTCCAAGGTAAAATGGAAACACCTCCTTAAGATGTCATCTAGTGTAGTCATTAGAGGCTTTATTGAGGAACAGATCATATGCATGGTTTATAAGTGCCTGTGTGGACATTCTCCTACAAAACTATGAAATTTAGGTAAGGCTGCAATCAAAGCTCCTTTAATATCAAAATTAGCTTCTTCAGTATAGAAACCATAAGGATCATAATCTCAAACTAAAGCATGTTTTAGTCACAACATAATATTATAGAGAAAAGTAGTCACGACTGAAGGTGTTAAATGTCACGACTGTTTTCGTAGATTAGTCAAATTTCACAGGGAAGTAATCAGGTCGTGACATAAATGGTGTTTGGTCACGACATAAAGTCATAGAGAGTAATTGTTGCGACACAGGTGAGTTTAGGTCATGACTTAAAGTCACAGAGACTGATTTTGTAGAAACTCAGAAAAGTGCAGAATATAATGCAATTTTAAAACTACTAAAAAACTAATATGCAAACAAAAACAAGAAAACTGACTTAGATAGCTAAAGAAATTGACAATTAATTACTAGGGAACCAATTACTTGGCTCTTGGTAACGGCATCATTGATGAGGGCAGATTGTCGTAGTCTGATTCATCAAAATAAAGTTTATTGCACACAATATAATATGGTATAAGGCACAACCCTATCGTTTTTCTCAAGGAGTCTTTTATGTGGAAGCCTAGTAGATTGGATGTTAAAATCAATAAAAAACCTGAGTAGGGATAAAATGGTTTTGGGATTTTAGAGATTGATGCAATAAAAGTAGGGTGCAAAAAGGTAAATGTTTTTTTGGATTTTTGATTAAGATGAAAACGAGTTAATTTGTTGAGAAATAACAAATATGTTATGAAAGACTCTTGATGATGAAAATGTATCTATCCTTGCTCGCACATTAAAATTGGAGTTTTGAAGCCACTAAGTCTCAAAGAAAACCTCAATCGATTGATTGAGACCAGAACCCTAATTTTTCTCAAACCCCTTCGATCAAAGCTAGTTGAAGAACTATTAGTAAACTGTCATAAACCACTTAGCATGTAAATTGAATTTAGATTATGAAAATGCCCTCGAATAGTCATCAATCAAAAACCCTAGATTTCAAGCAATTGAATTAATTAACAATAATTGCTGGTAATAACCCAACTCTCTTAAAATCAAAACTGAAATATTCTATTAAAAGTAAACGTTTAAATCATCTGAATTTAATTACAAAGTCTAACCTGAGAATGATCAATTGATATTCAAAACTTGCTCAAAAAATGAAAAGTCTAGATCTAGCAGCAATCATAACATGAGAAGATGCAAATTAGAATAGTAAAAATTCCCCATTTGAGTCCATGAGCTCAAGATATCTGATTAATCACTAAGAAGCTAAAGGTTTAGCCTCTCATGACTCCTACTATATTGCAATCGCTGTTCAGTTAAGATGCCATGAAGAATCAATGGAAAGATGGTAGATTGGTGGTATATAGATATAGAGAAATCTATGGAAAGATGTAGAAGGATAGAGGAGGTTGAGAAGGTGATCAGGGAGCGCTAGAGTATTGCTTCTTAGCTTAATAAAGTAAAAAACTTGCCTCCTCTATTGACGATAGCCTTCCTCCCCTTTTATTTCTGCATAACCTAACTCAAAACGTGCAATTTCAGCGACTTCTTATTTCATTCATGATCAGATCCATGTTTTAGTCGTGACCTATAAACACAGAGAGACTTCTAGAAGAATCAAGGTCGCGACTGGTGGACTCTTTAGTCGTGACTAAAAGATGCAAGAGTGTGATTTCACTTTCATTAACTTGTGATTTCTTTCCTGGTCCTTGCTCTCTTCCAAAATACTTGTAATCCAAAATAAAAGCTCACTGTAAAAGTTAAAATTAGTAAATAATAGAATATATGCATTTTGGAAGAGTTAATTTACCATTTTATCCTTTAATTAGCACATTGCCACGCACAATCATGTATTACCACAAAAGTACAATTTAAGGCATAAAATAATGGTAAAATTATTATAAAGCTCTAAAAAATGTCACAGAAACCATATACAAAATGTGTCTTATCCATTTGTCACATAACTGATATTGAACAATGGCATCAAAGAACATTATTGCTGATTGAACAAGGGAAAAACTCAACGGAGACAATTGGGATATTTGGCACTAAAAGGTTTAATATATTATAGAAGAACATGATGCAATAGAGCCATTAACAATGGCAATAGTAGAGCCTGAGGCTAGAAATACGGCCTAGCACAGGAGAAACCAGGAAGCATACCTGTCTTGGAAAAGGAAGAATAACATAGCAAGAATCATACTGCTGAGTGCAATGGCTGATGATTTAATGTGTGAGTTTGAGATACACAGAATGGCACAAGCAATATGGATTGCCTTAAAGGATAAGTTTGGGGGAGTCTCCACGACTAAGTTTAGAAGGTTGATGATTAAATTCGATACCTATAAGCTAAAACCAAATAATCCTATGATGTAACATCTACGAGAGATCTCCATAATGTTTTATGAACTGAAGGAGGCTGGATATAATCTATCTAAAGAACAGCAAGTGTAGGTTATTATTAGGTCAATCTCTGCCAGTTGGGAGCACATAAAAGTTAATCTGACCTATATGAAAATATCATCATGTCATTTATTATTACTTATATGTCTGGGTAAAAGTATACAATATCCAGTATGTCATACAGGTTTAAAAGGGTAGCTCTCTTACACGAGAAACTACCTTTGATGCTAGAGAAGCGTTCAAAGATGAGACATATTTTCACTAGTAAAGCAGCAAGAGTGCTGATATTGTAGCAAAGAAACACAATAAATGTTGCCTTGGCTTAAAAAATACAATAAGTCAAGATGAGATGTATGAGTAAGGATATGGATTGAATTATGAATACACACATCTATGAAACCTATTGCCAGATAACAAATTTTTCAAAATTGACATCATATTATGTGAATAGAATTGAAGGATTTGGGTTTAGATACTATGTGTGTCTGGAATTAAGTCTATACGGTGTGATTGATAGAACCAAAATGACGTACACTCTTACATGATAAGAGAAACACCGTACCATATGATTCATACATGTACTAAAGAATCGTAAATGGAAAGCAAGTGAATCAATCCCTGCTTCTTTGTTGTGTGAGTTCCAGAAAGGTATCAACCTTTCATTAATGTCCTTTGACTTTGACAATATGATAGAGGTATGTTTTAGTGATTGTTACTTTATTTATGTCCTATAGTCAAATTATATATGAACCAAAGGTATTATGCTAGGAAAGCGATTGATTCATATCAAAATAATATATGGGCGAAAGAAATATTGCTAGAATATACACATCCATGCTAGTGTTTGTGACTGGTCCCTTGCGATATTATTTTGTTAGTTTTATGAGTGTAGATACTATGCATAAGTATAGGTTATTTGAGTTATATTCTAACTCAAAAGGGACTAGATTAGCCATAAGAACAGCGTATATGGGCAAATCTATGACATTCAAGGAACTATAACTTATTTTGATTGAGCTGCACTAAAGGGTTGCATTGTGCTGGTCTCTATGAAAGGGGTTTCTAGTATAAATGCCCGAAAGGAGATGTCATGCCTATGTGATCAAGACAAAGAACCTAGTATAAGAGAAGGAAGAGAATGAGATTGGACCCATAATAGCTAATCCACCAAATGTGAGTGGGAGATATTGGAAAGTGGTCTAATCTACCTTTGGTGGGTTAGACCCAAACCCAATAGGCATTAGGGCTATTGTACGAATAAGGGAGAGAGTGGGATATATATGTGTAATATACCCCATATGATAAAATATGGCCACCATATATACAGGAACATGGTAAGTAAGGAAGTTATTTTTTTAATCCCATTTTCCCTCTTGGTTAATGTGCACATATACAAACATAGAGACAAAAGCAAGGTATGGTATATCATATTATTCTGGACGCACTTTGTATATTCTTTTCTATGTCTGATGATCTACTCTACTTTCTCTGGTGTAGTTGTTGTGTAAACATGGCTATGAGCCTGTCCAAAGTGCTCCAGTTAAGTGTGGGTATTCAGTGAGTCAATTAAGGATTCCAGGTACACCCGAAACCCTTCATATATTTATCTATATGTGTGTGTAACCCATCGTCTATAGGTTTAACTGGCGAAGGGGTGAGACATGTGACTATTTGGAGTATGTTCAATCCCTAGGGAGTACTACTTTACTATGGTTTTAGTTGCAGTACTTTGAGAGGCATCATAGCTCCTAGGTGTCTAGTTTTACGCCTGAGAGTAATAGACGGTTTGCCCTGCCCGACATTGGTATTTCCTAAGAGGAAGGGAGATTTTGCCCTTCCCTTAGATCATGGGTGAGCCCAACCCCTTTCCAAATTTTTTTGCGAAAAAAAAATCTATATATGTGTGTATATATAAGCATTAATTCATATAAGCTAATTTCAGACATGAGTATTAGGAATATTTACATTCTTAGGATCTGCAATCTTAGGGCAAAAAAACTCAAACTCGCTGATTTAGTTGAGAAAATATTATAGACCTCTCTCACACTATTTGGTAAAGGAACATTTATGTTATTAAGAATTACACCTTTCATAATATTATGAGGATATTATTTTGATTTTTTTTTGTTTATGCAAAATAGCTAACATTCTAAATGAATCTTTATACAAAAGAACAAAAAATATTTTTAAAAAAGAAAATATATCATAGATTAGATGGGATAGTGACACTTACATCTCGATTTTGTCCCGCTCTGAAATTTTTTCAAGATGGTTATAGGGAAAATAACATTCAGGGATCTTTTAAGAATTTTATTACCATTTAAGGACCCTAAAATCTTGAAATTTTAAAAAAGCACCATGATTTTTTTGGGAATCAAAATTTTTCTGAATTAACTTTTTTCATCACTCATTGATAACCCTATTTTTATATAGTATTTCCATATCACTTTAGGAGAATTTTATAACTTTATTTGGGCTTTATTTCATATTTTATGAATTAATTGTGTCTTAGGTCTACAATTTTGGGCAAAAGGGGTATTTTCATCGTTGATTTGTACTTTTCACTTTTGTTCAATTTATAAGATATTTTGTATTACAAATATTTGATATGAATTATACATATTTTTGAGATTAATTGAAGTTAGAGAACATATTTGACCATTACCAAAGAAGGACCAAATTTTAAAGTCTGAATGTTACATCTTAGCTCTAGACCATATTAAAGTTCATTTTACGTCCCTTGTAACTATTTTGGATGGCCCAAGATTCAAAAAACCAAATCTGGAATTTTTAGTTTCTTGGATATTGTTGATTTAGTATTTCCAGAATTTTTGCCTAACTATAAAAATTCAGAACTAAGTCTAGCAAAATTGAAATTGAGTGGTTCCAAGTCCTACTAAAATCTCTTTAATAGTTCTTTAAAAGAAAATAGTTTCAGGAACCCATTTATTGTAGAATATTGTCAGATTGGTATGGAATTTCCATTGTTCATTTGATAAAAAATGTGTTCCAAATTTCTAACATAACTTTGAAAAATCTCTGAAAATTGTACGCAAATCCAATTTATATGTTCTACCTATATATTTAAAGCTTGTTGTGTACACTCTTAGCATGCAAAATTTCAAAGTTAGATTCTAACAGTTACTTAATGAAAACAAGTTCAAAGGTCACTTCCTCATACAAGGTCATACAAATAATGTCATAATTAATTACATGCAACAATAAGCTTCAAAATATCATGGCATAAGTACACTAGTCTTCCATCAATATACCTTTTTCCTCTTGATGACTTAGTCCCTAGATGATTGATCAATTGAAGAGTGAGATTTTAAAGAAATCCCAATAGCAAGTTACATCAACAAGCATAATTATTAATGACCTAAGCATAATGCCATAATGAGGGAATTACCTTTATCTCATGCTAACTCAAACATGAATCAACTCAAGATATCACAAGGTAAAGGGTAGCATCATTTTCAACATATCAACATCTTTAGTTAAACCAACAATCGTGGTAATATCACATATAACAATAAAGACAAGTTAATATTAAAGTTGAGTAATCTTGCTACCTTGATCAAGCAAACCTTAGCTATTGTTCTTGACTATAGTTCCTTCCTCCACAAATATCAAACCCTATTCCAATATGAGAAAGGGCCATAACCATCAATATACAATCAACTAGCTATGGTTTAAACAAAAACCCTTGAAACCCTTAGTCTTTTAACTTGATTTTTAGGGTTTTATTTCTACCAACTTAAAAATATTCTCTTAGGTCACTCCTATATAATTTTTCATGTAAAATCCAAATATGTGCTTGGATTTATGATAATCAAACCCCACCTTAAAATCTGATCATTGGCCAAGAGGTATACTAAGGAAGACCTTCATTTCTAATTTTTTGATTCCAAGCAACACATTGGAATCAACAAAATCAACACCTAGAGAAGAAATATAAAAGTGGCTAATAAGACTTAACAATTTCCAATCCAAGGAAATCAAATAATCTTCATGTAATACCACTTAGATCAACCTCTAATAAATGTCTTCAACATAAGCATAACATCAAAACCATATCTTCCTAACCCTTATACTCTTCAGCCAATTGGAAATCATAGGAGGATCTTTATTTTCCAACCACTTAAACCATGATTTCACTAGCCAAAATATCAATTAAGAGGTTAGATATATAAACTAAACTTTAATCCATGCTTGAAGACCAAAGTGGCGAGCTCTTCCTACTTTTGGAAAGTTAAGAATTCAAATGGCAAGTGTCACATCCCAATTTTCTTATGTCTTAGGGACTAAATAGTAGCATCTAGAATAACTTTTAAGGCCATTAAAGTCAAATTACACAATCTAAAATTTTAATCTATTGAGTATTGTTCATTGTGTAAAATCCATACAAATGACTTGACTTCAAAAAATCATAATTAATTCTTCAAAAATCAAAACAAAGTGGTTCAAGTTGCTATATGAAGTTAACTTAATCCTCTTCCAAGAAAAAATAACTTGTTAACCGTGCATTGACCAAGCCAACGTCAGTCAATGCTCAAAATTTACTATTCATCCAACATTATTCCCCTAAATCCAGCATTTTGGTCACAACTTTGAAATATTATATCTCTATGTGTAGACATCCAAATGAGGTGTTCTATATATCAAATAAAAGCTTGGTATGTCTAATATTTACTGGTAAAATATCATACATTTATTCTATCATTTATTATTTTTTATTACAACTCAAAGGTAACTTCCTCACCACGACTTACTATTCACAGTGGTAAATTTCAGCAACCAACTTTACATGCATATGCATAGCATACATCAATCACATATCAATTATGCTAAATAATTCTTAACTTATCTTAATAATTATGCTAAATAATTCTTAACTTATCTTCATGTATCTTCATATCCTCCATCTTAAGATGACCTGTTATGATTGGATTGATATGGAAGGGGTGAGATTTCTAAGAAAATCTCAGTAACAAATGGTACAACAAACATAGTTTGCAAGTATATACTTAGTATTTAACATGCTTTCTTTATTATGATCATGCATGCATAATGACATATATATGCTTCCATGATTATTATTTATAATATATGGCTATAGTATAAAAAGAAACAGAGCATTCTCAATCATACATGCTTCACATAATCAAGACAAGCCAACAACATATTAATAACACTCAATATAGCCTATATGTGGCATAATAATATTTTTATTGTTATCCTATCCAATATAGCTCCACTTAACTCAAGCTTCACTTGAGGTAATACTCTTAACCTGACAAGCTCCTAACTTTCTTTCTCTTCACGGCTAGCTTTATCAAGAGATATTCCATAATTATAACTATTAAATCTATAAGAAAAATCCTCTAATTTATTAGAGTAGAACATGGATAAATTACTTATCTCATTCCTAAGCTTGTTAAATCCCTAAATTCCTTGGATTGCTCCTAGCTCAGTCAAACCTCCTCCTTTTTCCTTCCTTTCTCTCTCTTCCTTACTTCTCCTTGCTGTGGATGGAATTGAATGAAGGGGTGGGGGTATTTACAGGGTGGATTTGGTAGCCAAATTACCATTTTACCCTTCAAAGTATAATATTTATAAAACCTCCATAACTTGCCACGTGTCCCTATGACATCATCATCCTAAATGACATCATCAATGTGATATCATTAAGGGGACACCTTGCATGCTAGGTGGTGCTATGGTAGGGCCCTTGAGGACACCAAACCTACTAACTCAGCGCTTATAGAGAATTATAGAATCTTAATTTTTAATGAATAGTTGAGATTGTGCCATGTGTCATTAGCTTTTTCTTGAGTTTTCTTCTTCCCAAATTTTAGTGCCATGTGGCATCTTGGAGGGTCCCATGAGGACATCTATTATGCCACCTCATGTCTTCTTGATAATTCCAAAGTTTTATCTAATCGATTCCCCAGTTATAACTTCAATCAGATAATTATAATTTACACAAAATTATTAAAATATTATTTTAATTCCACCTGGACCCACATAACTCTTAGGACACATTTTTGGGCTTCTTAGAACATCATCTTGGGTCTTTGATCAAACACAAGTACTCTCATGGTTCAATTCTCAAGAATCTTCCATTTTACTAATATTCTTAATTTACCCTTATTTTTGAGATAAATTCTATTTAACTTTTTTATTGGTTTTGACATTTTTAGAAATTTATTATAATATAAAATAAATTTTTTAAAAGTCTCAATTTTTTGAGACTCAGAAGTCCTGATAAAAATTACATACATTTCTTCTAAATCCTTTATCGGTGTTATTTTTATCGTAAATTGCATAATTAATTCTACAAGAATCGTTTTTGAGATATGCCAATTTTATAAATTCTTATATCAATTATAAGAATTTAATATAAAATCTTATCTGATTATACGGTCTAAAAAATATTGTACTAATCTTAAAACTTTAAAGATTAATATCAATTTATCAGGACATTAAATCAAAATTATGAGAAATATGTCTAACCCAATTTTTATTCTCTATTTACTGGTAAAATTTGGGACCAAAACATTTCTAAGAAATTTTAGGTCTTTTCTGGCTCAACTTTCTATAATTACCATTTTACCCTTAAACTCATTAAAATTGCACTTTAGTCCTTCAACTTTTTAAACTTACACTTAATGGCCCATAACTTTTGTCTACTTCTATTTTGCACCATGAAACTTTTAGGGTTTTCACTTTAATTCCTCTCTTTTTTAAAATGACCATTATACCTTTTGATTTTTCTAAAATTACGATTTCACTCTTGCTTGAGCTTTAACATCATAAATCATCATTTTGAGGTCTTTATCTCAATCTTAGTCTTTTAACTAACATTTTTTCTCTTTTCATACCCAAGAGACTCTTCTAAAGTCTATAACTTATTTATATTTTTTCCCCAAGGACTTTCACTATTTACATATAAGTCCTTATACTTTCATTTATTTGCAGTTTGCCCTAAACTTTCTCTGTATGTTTCTAGGACTTCTACTTACTAAACTTTCTCTGTATGTTTCTAGGACTTCTACTTAAGGGGTTTGGTAGCCTATGTATTTCATGCTACTTTTAGGTCTCTAAGCCTAAAAATTGGGATATTATAATTCTCTCTCTCTTAAAATAAATTTCATCTTCAATATTTAATTATCACCTTAGTCAAATTATCTTGGATATATATATCCTCTTTTACTTTATAAGTAAGGTTTGGGGTATGTTTCTCTTATCTTGACATATGGTCGAGTTCTGTAAAACTTCATATCTTCCTCAGGATATTATGCTCCCTTTTATCGTAGTCAACTCAATCAGAGTTAAAGTCTACTTCTTTCTGTTACTTGGTTATTTGTCATGCATGTATTTGTTTATGGACAATTTACCATACTGGACTTGTGATCAGTGTCTATTTCTTTCATATTTAATCCTTCAAAATTTTGATGTAATTCTGGGGTCTTTGTCATTTTTCTTACTTCTTATTGTACTTTTCACTACTATCTCATTACTTATCTGTACTAATCTCATTACTTATTAAATGTCTCACACTACTGCAAAATATGCATTCTAAAGACCCATTTTTAAATCGATCCTTACAGAGATTGTTTAAAAAAATGAGCGGTAGTATTTTTGTAAATAAGATAAAATATTTATACTGGATTTACACGTAACCAGTTAAAATATATATAACCAGTGTTAAATATACATTATTTCAAAAATATATGCTTTCTAAAGCCCCATTTGTAAATTGGTCCTTATGGAAACGATTTAAAAAATGACTAGTGGCATGTTTGTAAATAAGATAAAATATTTACACAGATTTACATGTAACCGGTGTAAAATATCTATAATCGGTGTTAAATCTACTTTCTATTCTGACTCTTCAGTTTCTTGTCTATGCTTTCCCATTTCTTTTCTATTCCTTCCTCAGACCATTCATTTCACTTCTTTGGTTTCCAACGTTTGTAGTCATTATGATATAAGGCTAATTGCATTCTTTGATATTCTTTTCTAAAACTATTCTTATTCCTCAATCATATGTATGCCATTCTTATGATTAGTATTTTTTGTCTTATCACTTGATCTCTATTTTCTTTTCTTTTCTTCTATCTGAACCCTCCAATGGCTT
The DNA here is from genome assembly GCA_037074615.1 of Leucaena leucocephala. NCBI lineage: Eukaryota > Viridiplantae > Streptophyta > Magnoliopsida > Fabales > Fabaceae > Leucaena > Leucaena leucocephala. Next base: position 8,717,879 of record CM073527.1, read on the forward strand.
CTTCCTCACTCACACCTTCTCCGTCGCACAAAAGAAATATAGACAAATTTAAAGACAAATATCCTGACCCTCACCCTGTAATTCCTTCTCCTCTTCCCCTGTTGTCACTCTGATGGAGCACCTTAAGGGACTCCTCATGCACTTCAATGTCCTAGAGGACTCTATGGAAGAACTGCACAGAAAGTTAACATATTGTAAGGTTCAAAGTTTTCTGCTAAGAAGTTCGCTGCTATCAACATAATGATAGCTTCTATAATCTTGTTGATCCTACAGACTTGATGAATCCCAGAGCTCCTAGTTTGATGAGGAGTGAAAGCCTAAAACCTTTATTTGCCCCTCCTATTTTATTTTTTTACATAATGACAAAAAGAGAGAATATATTATATATTATGATAGATATTTTGTTAGAAATTTCAAACTTTTGATGTAAAGTTATTAGTATAAAGTTGAATGAATGAAGTTTCTTGTTCATATGACATGGTATTCTTTTATTTTTCAAAAACAAAAAAAATACAATAGATTGAAATCGGACATGTCAATCTCAGTTGTAGAATATAATGTCTAGTTTAGAAAAATTTATTTCTACACCGGTGTCCATTTTATCTAGTGTATATTTGTGTAATTTTTAATATTTTACATTGTTGTAAAAGTGACCGGTGTATAAAATAATGTCAGTTAGAAAAAGTTTTTTCTATACCTATGTTCCATTTTATCCGTTGTAGATTTGCTTAAGAAATACACTTTAATTTAATCAAAACCCCCTTCATGCCTCCCATCTCTCATTTTTCACTAGTTCACACGTTCAAGTCTTCTCAGCCCTTCACAGTTATTGAGTTTCGTTTTGAACTCCTTGCCTTAAGAACTAAAAATTTATGCACTACTACAGTAGCTTTTGATATTATTCACTGGATTCATTGCTATCATCTACTTGTTTCATTTGGTAAGTTCTTCCACTTGTGCGTGCTATATTCTCTCCTATAATTAACTACAAGCTAGTTTTTTTTTGTTTTTCTAGTTTTTAGTCTTCCACAAATATGGATCAAGTTGGGTAAATGCTAAATGAACAAGTATTGAGTATGCTGATAGGGTGAGGTAGTTTTTGGATTTTGTTAAATGAAATGGTAATAATGACAATAGAAGGGTTTATTGTCCTTGTGTGAGTTGTTTAAATGAGAGACAATAAAGTCCTACAGATATGTACACTTATCTAATTTGTGAGGGGTTTTATAATAGTTACACAGTATGGGTATGACATGGTGAAAATGTGGAAATCTTGAGTGTATTTGAATAGTTGAAACAAACCTTTGATGATGACATAGATACTGATGATCGAGTAGAGGACATGGTTGGTGATATTGGAGAAGATGCTTTTATACGGTCATATGTATATAGTAATATGTGCAATGATGTAGAAAAACCTCTATACTTAGGGTGTAGAAAAATCTCTATACCTAGTGTATAGAAAATACAACCTATTGAATATGGTGCTGAGATTGGTAAGTGTGAAAGCACAACATGGGTGGAGTGAAAGAGGTTTTTTAGAATTGCTTGAGTTGTTGCAAGACATGTTTCCAGAAGAAAATGTGTTACCCAAATGCTAAGAAAATAATATGTCCTTTAGTCATGAATTATATAAAGATTCATGCATGCCCAAATGATTGCATATTTTACAGGAAAGATTTTGAAGATGAGGAGAAGTGTCCAATATTTAAGACACCAAGGTACAAATCAAACAAGTCTTCTGCAAAGGTGTTATGGTTTCTTCCAATTATACCAATGTTTAAGTAGCTTTTTGCTAATGAAGATGATGCAAAAAAATGTTATGGCATGCGACTAAAAGGATTTGTGATGGAAAGCTTCATCATTCGGTTAATTCTTTACAATGAAAGAAGATTGATGACTTATTTCTCAAGTTTGACAACGAACCACAAAACCTACATGATTGGGGGTAGATTATCATCGTTTGAGTCATCAAAATAGAAGTAATTGCAACTTATTAATACAGTATCAGGCACAACCCTATCATTTTTCTTAAGGAGCCCTAGCAGATTGGTGACAAAATCATTGAAAACCTGAGTGAAAGTAAAAATGAGTTTTGGGTTTGGTTAATTTTTGATGCAATAAAATAAGGGTGCAGTAAAGTAAATATTTTTGTATTTTTTGATTAAGATGGAGAATAAGTGGATTGATGAAGAAATATGTTGAGAAAGACTCTTAATGGTAGAAACCTATCTATCAATGCTCTTAATATGATATGGAGGTTTAACATCACTAAGTCTTAAATGAAATCTTAATCGATCGATTGAGTCCAAAACATTAACAATCATTAAACTCCTTTGATCAAAGCTTGTTCAAAAGCCATTAATGCGCTATTAAAACTGTAACATCCTTACTTTCATACGTCTTAGGGACCATTCAGTAGCATTTAGAACCACTTACAAGACCTTGGAAGTCCATTAGCCAAATCTGGAATTTTATTCTTTCTTGGATTACTGTTCATATGGTATTCTAGATTACGTAATGAACTTCAAAAAATTATAATTAATTCTAGAAAACTCAAAATGAAGTGGTTCAAAAAGATACGGAAAGATAACATCATGAACTTTAAGGAAAAAATAATTTTCAGACCAAATGATTAGCCAATGAATACAGTTTATTAGCCAAAATTTACTGTTCATTTGGTCAAAAATCCTGGAAACAGATTCTGGTCCCTTACTTTGGAAAATCAGTTCTCTTTATACAGACATCCAAATAAAGCATTCTTGGTGTCAAAACGAAGCTTGAAATGTAATCTAAATGTCTGTAAAATTTCATACATATATTCCATCATTTACTATTTTTCATTACATCATGACCATCACTGCTTACATTAGTCATACAGCAACATTATACATTCACATAACATATATACTATCCAATCCCTAGCTTTTCTTCATGCTTCATCATTTATAAACCTATGGGATTGGGATTACATGGAAAGGGATGAGATTTTGGGGGAAATCTTAGTAGAAAATGGTACTAAACAATGCATGCATTAATGTAACTACTTGTGCTTGCTTGTGAAAGTGTTACTATTGTGTCATGTGCATGCTTCCATGTTACATATGAAATACAATTGGCCAAAGTAAACATATAAATAGAGCTTCATACATAATCACATAGGCAACGTAATTCAATCAAGCCATAGCACAATCAAGCATAACATTCAATGCATACAAGTTTAGGATAAGTTTACTACCTTGAACACTTGACTTTCTTTCACCTTAACTTGCTTCTTTCTTCTCACTTTCCTTGAACATGTGGCTGCCTCTCTTAGAGCATACCAATCAATTCCTAATATCACATAATCATTCATCCATTACAATCTAACTTCCTTGAGCATTAAACTCACTTTAACTAACATAACTTCTTCTTGAACATTAATCTCATTAACTTTCCTTAATCTTAACCAATGGACTTGGTCTTTGAATCAATTGATGCCTTGACTTTACCCAACACAATTTCATTTTTTGAATCCATTTATGAGCTTAGAATAATGAAATTCCAGCTCATTCATCACATGCTGTACAGAACCGAAACTGCACTTAATTCTTTCCAAAATTCTCATTTTGATTCCAATGCTTCCCATATTTGTTTCTCTACTTTATCCCACACAACTTTTCATTTTAAAACCATTGGAAGCATAAAAATCATGAAATTCCAATCACTGTTCATGCGTGTGAACAGTAACAGATAAGGGTTTCAAAAACTATAATCTTGGAATTTCAATGCTTTCAAGGTTCAAAACCTTTCCAATCCTACACAAAATCATCATCTAAATCCAATGGGAGCATTAAATCATTGAAATTCAATTTCCTTCCCTCATGAACAGTGCAGACCGAACAGGTTCACTCTTGGCAAAGTCAAGAATATCAACTTGATTCAACAACCAATCACTTAACTAGCTTGTTTAAGCTTCAATCATATGTTTCTAATTTTAGTTTCTTCTTTCCCCTTTCATCTAAGGTTTTTGGGAAGCACCTTCCCTTAGAGAAAACTCAACTTTTCTCCCATGAAAAACCTAAGTTCAAGCTCCCAAATCAAAGGAAAATAAGCTAGGAGAGATTGCTTATCTTTAATCTCTAGCTTGCTTGAACTTTGGAACCTTAAATCTTCTTTGTCTTGGATTGAGTTTTCATTTTACAAGAGTTTTCCCAAGGGTTCTTTGCTCTCGGTTTGGCTGCAGAATTTAGGGGCTATTTATAGAAAAATTATATGGAAAATGAATGGCCAAGATCACTTTGTACACTATTTGATCTAATGGCTCATATTTATTCTTACATCAAGCTTACTCTCAAAGCCAACTTGAGATAAATCCACATGACAAAAATCTTCCCCTCCCCCTTGTCTTGGATGCCAAGTGTGTGGGTGTGTGGGTCCCACCATGTGCAAGCCATAATTCACACTTTATCCCTTTTTTTCTTTTCAAAAATTCATAAATTATTCATTATTGGACTTGGGCTCCAAGAAAACTCATGGGACTTAATGGGCTGACCTAGCACAAAATTTTGGGTGCCATAGGCCTTCCTTGAGTCCAATAGCTAATTGGCACAAATCCCAAGGTACTTTTCTTATACCAATAGTCTTAAAATATCCTGATTTTGAAATAAATGCTAGACACCTCATTTAATGATTCTAACATTTTTAGAAATTCATTCTAATATAAAATAAATTCCCTGGAAAGTCTCATCATTTTCTGAGACCCAGAAGTCCTGATAAAAATTTCCTACATTTCCTTTAACCCTTTATCGGTGTCCGATTTTACTTTAATTTCTCAAAGGGCATTATCATCTTTTTAAACATCATCAGAGTATTTACAGGCTCTAATTAATCATATTTATACCCTCTTACATATTTTTGGCCTATCCAAAATGACCAGAATATCCTCCATCCATCACTGGTACAATAGGGGCATTTAGAGGCATTTTTGTAATTTCGCACTTTTCCTGGACAGCTCTGGACTCTGGCCCACATAACTGTCTCACTACTTTATTGGGCTCATTATGGCACAATTTGGGCCTTGGTATGGGCTCATTGCCTTTATGCCCTTTATAGCACAATTCACAATAAATCTCACCCAATCCTATTTATCGGGTATTTTATTTTACAGTAAAATCCCGTAAGGCTTCTACAGGATTCCTTTTCTGACTCTGTCAATTTTATAAATTCTTATATTAAATATGGAAATTTCCTATAATATCCCATATGATTTTGATGTCTAAAAAATACTGTAATAATTCTTCTGATTTCAGGAATTTATATCAATTAATCGGGACTTCAAATCAAAATTATATGTTGCGTTAAACTGACCAGAATAATTTTGTCTATCTACTAGTAAAATTTGAGTCTGATTTAATTTTGGACATTTTTGGCCTGCTTTGACTCAACTTTTTCATAATTATATTTAGGTCCCTGACTTTTTACTTAATTATATTTAGGTCCCTAAACTTTTAGAAATTACCACTTTTGGCCCAATATTTATTTCTACTTTAACTTTTGGCCTTTAACCTTTTCCAATTTTCGTTTAGGTCCTTCTCTTTCTTCAAGACTTATCTAACCTTTATTATTTCTTCTAATCTTCGTCATAATCCTTTCCAAGCCTCTTTCCACTATCAGTATTATACAGATAGTGAAAAATTAGGATATGACAAAAACCCACTTAGTGTCTAATTAAATCAAAAGATAAAGATGCCCTCGAATGATCATTGATCAATGACCATAGATTTCAAGCAACCGTATCACTTAGCAACGATCATTGATAAAAAACTTAATTATCGAGATATCAAAATTGAAATATTAATATTAAATCAACATCCAAATCATCCAAATTCTAATACAAAACCTAATCTCAAAATAATCAATCGATATCATATTCCTACTCATAAAATGAAAACTCTAGATCTAGCAGTTCCAAAATATGAAAAAGGTGAGATCAAAACAGTAAACTTCCCAGTGCAGTGCAGTCCATAAGCTCAAGATATACGATCTATCACCAAGAGACTAATGATTTAACCTCTTGTCATATCCCCAATTTTCTTATTTGGTATGTATGTAATAAATATGAGATTCTCTAAGGAAAATGTATAAATTTATGGAAGAAAAGGGATTAAAGTGTAAATAATAGAAAGTTCAATGACCTAGACATAATTTATAAAAGTTCTATGGCCAAAATAGAAAGTAGACAAAAAAAGTTGGGCCATTTTAAGTGTAATTTCAAAAAGTTTAGGGTCCTAAATGTAATTAAGCAAAAGTTCAAGGGGCAAAATCATAATTATGAGGAAGTTGTGCCAGAAAAAGCCTAGAAGTGCTTGGAAGTGTTGTAGTCCCAAATTGTACTAGTAAATAGAAAATAAAAATTGGGTGAGACATATTTTTTAGAATTTTGATGTGCGGCCCTAGATAATTAATATTAAATTTTAAAGTGTAAAGATTATTACAGGTCTTTCTGGATCTCCTAACCAGATGAAATTTATAACATCCTTACTTTTATACATCTTAAGGACTATTCAGTAGCATTTAGAACCACTTATAAGATCTTGGAAGTCTATTAGCCAAATCTAGAATTTTACTCTTTCTCGGATTACTGTTCATATGGTATTCCAGATTACACAACAAACTTCAAAAAATCATAATTAATTCTAGAAAAATCAAAATGAAGTGGTGAAAAAAGATACATGAAGATAACATCTTAAGGTTTAAGGAAAAAATAATTTCTAGACCAAATGATTAATCAATTAATACAATTTATTCGTCAAAATGTATTGTTCAATTGGTCAAAAATTCTGAAGGCAGATTCTTCTGGTCCCTTACTTTGGAAATTCATTTCTCTTGTTATACACATCCAAATGAAATGTTCTACCTATGCACTTAAATCTCTGGATGTGTGCTACACGCTCATAAAAGTTTGTGAAATAATTCTTTTATTTGCTAGGTCAAACTGAAGCCACAACAAATCTCCTTTAGGACCTACATTTTTACCATTTTAGTTTCGTTTCTTTCACTTTCAATAATTGTTTTAGCATGTATAAGCCATCAAATAAGCTTCTCAATGTTCATATACATTATGTACACATGCCATAATTATTACAAATAGTTTCATCACATCAATGGACACCTTACATGGCATTTACATACATAGATAATTAAAAACATATACTAAGGTCTCAATTACTTCCATTCCTTTCTTCCATTCTTTAGCTCTTCTCCATGTATACCTTTTCCATCATGCTTGACCTAGATTGGTTGGTTACGGGAGAGTGAGATTCTAGGGAATCTCAATAGCAAACTTTACCACTTCAATATGCAAGATGGATGCTAATGCATGATATGTAATTTCATTAAATTTTCTTTGATTAGTGACATGCCATCATGCTATATACTTTTACATAAAGTGCATGGCCATGGAAAACATGTTATTCACAATACATTCAATATCATTTATCATGTCAAAACATTATTCAAATATCATATACATGTCAACACATTAGCATACCACATTAAGCACATAAAGAGATAAGTTCACTACCTTGTACTTAAGCTTTCCTCTTGATCTTTAGCACTTGCTCCCTAGCTTTCCAATGATAAAGCCTTTATGTCAATCACTTCCCAACATCTTATTGGATGTTTCAAGGTCCTAAACATATTGATATTTATCACATAATTCATTAAGACTAATGAACTGCAACCATGTTCAAAACTAACCTTGTTACACTCTTTATTATCATAAATTTCTCTAATCTTCACTAATCCACTTAGCTCTTGATTCAATTCATTTCTTAACTTTACCCTACACAATTTCATCTTTTGAATCCATTTATGAGCTTAGAATCATGAAATTCCAGCTCCTTCATGGCTTGCTGTACAAAACCAAACACATGCACACAATTCTTTCAAAAATTCTCATTTTGATTCTAATGCTTCCCATACTTGTTTTTCCACTTTATCCCACACAATTTTTCATTTTAAAACCATTGGAAGCATAAAAATCATGAAATTCTAAACACTGTTCATGTGAGTGAACAATAATAGAGAAGAATTCTGAAAACTATAATCTTGGAATTTCAATGTTTCCAAGGTTCAAAATCTTTCCAATCCTACACAAAATCATCATATAAATTCAATGGAAGCATTAAATTATTGAAATTCCATTTCCTTCCAACATGAACAGTGCAGACTGAATAGGTTCATCCATAGCAAAGTCAAGAATATCAACTTGATTCAACAACCAATCATTTAACTAACTTGTTTAAGCTTCAATCATATACTTCTAACTTTAATTTCTTCTTTCCCCTTTCATCTAAGGTTTTTAGTCAGCACAACACCTTATAGAAAATTTAACTTTTTCCCCATGAAAACCCTAAGTTCAAGCTCCCAAATCAAAGAAAAATAAGCTAGGAGAGATTGCTTACCTTTAATCTCTAGCTTGCTTGAACTTTGGTACCTTGAACCTTCTTTGTCTTGGCTTGAGTTTCCATTTTGCAAGATTTTCCCCAAAGGTTCATGTGCTTAACGGTTTTGGGCAGATTTGAGGGGATATTTATAGCCAAAATCCATGGAAAATCAATGGCCAAAATTGATTTGGTTACTATTTGATCTAAAGGCCCACATTTAATCTTGAATTTAACTTTTCAAAAAGATAATTATGACATCATCCATGACATCATCAAGGGACAACTCAAGGGGACACTGCGTAATTCCAATAGGGGAAGAATGTTCTGGAAAAATTCCAGTCCAATCCAGTATCAGCTCTGTCTGATTCCCCAAAAATCAGACTATTTTATAAATCTAATTTTTCTTAGATTCCATAATACACTTTTTGACCTTAAATGTAGTATACGGATTCTTCCTACCATTGACAAACTTGTACTGGCCACAACTTAATTACATATCCCTTGGGAAATGACTGAAATGCCCTTGGTCTACTGTCTTGCATTATATTAACCCTAAGGGCATAATTGTCATTTCACACCTCTTTATACTGCCTCAGGGGGTATACTGTCATATCCCCAAATTTTCTATCTGATATGTGTGTACATATTATCTGAAATGGATATGAGTTTCTTGGAATAGACTGTATCAGATTGAGAAAGGAAATAGAAGGATTAATAACTAAGGAAAGAATAAGGACCTAAATGAAAATTGAAAAGTTTGAAGGTAAAAAGTTGAAGTACAAATAAAAGGAGGGACCTAAATGCAATTAATGAAAAGTTCAGGGACTAAAGTGCAATTAATCAAAAGTTAAGGGATCTAAATGTAAATATGGAAAAGTTGAGCAAAAACAGGCCAAAAATGCCCAGAATTAGATTAGACCCAAATTTTACCAGTAGATAGACAAAAATATTCCGGTCAGTTTAATGAAACATAGAATTTTGATTTGAGGTCCCAATTAATTGATATAAATTCCTGAAGTCAGAAGGAATTATTAAAGTATTTTTCAGATCTCAGAATCAGATGAGACCTTATAGAAAATTTATATATTTAATATATGAATTTATAAAATTGACAGAATCAGAAAAGGAACCCTGTAGAAGCTATACCGGATTTTACAGTGAAATAAAATACCCGATAAATAGGATCGGGAGAGTTGTAAAGTGAATTGGTCCATAAAGGTAATACAGACAATAAACCTATAATAAGGACCAAATAGCGCCATCATGAGCCCATTAAGGTGACTAGACAGTTAAGTGGGTCAGAGGTCAGAGCAGTCCAGGAAAAGAGCAAAATTACGAAAATGCCCCTAGATGCCCATACTGTACCAGTAGTGGATGGAGGTCATTTTGATCATTCTAGATAGGCCAAAAACATGGCACATAGTATAAATGTGATTAGTTAGAGCCAGTATATGTCATAAGGCATTACAAAGAGGGGTGAAATGACAATTATGCCCTTAGGGTTAGTACAGTGCAAGAAAGGACACCAAGGGTATTTTGGTCATTTTCCCAGGGATGGATGGTAGATAAATACTCATTCTAACATTTTAAATGGTATTAGAATCCTAGAAATTAATTTTCAGGATATAATGCATATCCTGGTATATTGTAAAAAAATCAGGAACAGAAAACAATCCGGTTGTTGTGAAACTGCTCTGATCGGTACCGGATTGGACTAGAATTTTTCTAGAAGTTTCCTTACATGGAAAGCACACCACATAACCCTCTTAGGTTTCCCATGAGCTATCCCACATGATGTCATAATTATTCTTTTTAGAAAAAGTTAAATCCAAGATTAAATGTGAGCCCTTGGATAAAATAGTAACCAAATCAATCTTGGACATCCATTTCAACCCAAATTTCTTTATAAATACACCCTATTCAGATCACTTAGGCATGCATAGTGAACCATAGGGAAACTCTTGCAAAATTTCCATTCAACCAAGAAAGAAGCAACCAAAGTGAAGTAACAAGCAAGGTAATCATCTCCCTTGATCTTGAGATTGGTTCTAGTACGTTAGCTCATGGTTTTAAGGGGTTTTTGTGCTATATTTCCCTTATGGTTGTTTTTGTAAGTGTTTCTCATATATGGTTAAAATATGATTTTTATGTTATGGATAGTTTAGACAAGCTTAAACAAGCTAGAATCAAGTGGTATAAGGTTGGGAATTCAAGTATGTTTGGATTTAGGGTTTTCTATTCTTGCTGGTACTGTATGTGGTACTATTCATATGATGGAATTTAATGATTTTTATGCTTCCAATGAGTTTAAAATGGAAAATTGTGTGGGGATAAAGTAGGAGAACAAGTATTGGAAGCATTGGAATCAAAATGTGAATTTTTGGAAAAAGGGACATCCATTTCAGTTTGGTACTGTAGCAATTGGTATATTTTGATTTTGGAAATTATGATTTCATATTTAGATTCTACATGAAAAATTATGTGGAAATGAACAATGAGAATTTATTTTGGAAAGATCGAAGTAGGAAACATAAAGTAGAGAAAGAAAGGGAGCTAGTGAAAACCTAGTCTTGGTTTTGTGTTCAAGTTGAGTTGTAACTTGGTATTATTTTGTAATGGCTAGGTTTTGACATTTGTGAAAGAATGAAATCATCCCAAGAAGGTCTTGACCAAGATAGCTAAGAGGTAGCAAGGATACCTAACTATAACTCATGTTTGTTGAATTGTTTTGCTTGCTTGTTGATTATGGTGTTTGGTTGAGCTTGAGCTTAAATCATCATGTTATGATGAAGTATGAATGATTGCAACTCCTAGCAAGTTATGTCATGACAATATGCATGTTAGAGTTTTCTTATGTACCATTATGAAGTAGTTCCCATCTCATGATAACATGTTAAGCATCCAATTATTCATCCATGATATTATAGTTTGTGTAACTTGCTATTGGAATTTCCATGAAATATCATTCCTTCCACATGCATAACTATGTTTTAGGTGCTCGATCTTCTCAAGGAAAAAGATTGAATTTTGATGATTAAGTTTGTATAATAAGTATATGACTTACATGACACTATGGGATGATATGGTAGCATGCATGGTGTTTGTTTCTATAACCCTGTTGTAAGGCCATAGTGATTTGATGATGATTTTAATGTGTAAATAAATGAGTTTTAGTCTGAAATTTGGCGTGAGGTTAGCTAAGATATAGATATTTAAATGGACACAAAGAACACCTTAATTGGATAAGTAACCGAATTGTTATGATTTTCCAAAATTGAAACTTAAATCTGGAATTGAGATAAAGTAAACGACTAGAGACAGCGACGTCCACACGATGATTTTATATACCAAATGAACGAGTTTTTCTATGAAATTTGGTGAGCTTAAATAGTACATCTAGATATTTAATTTCATAGGTAACACGGTTCATTTAGATAAGTAACCAAAGAGAAATGAATTTTTAAAGTTAAGGTAAAGAAACTGGAACTTCCAGATTTTATCAAATGAATAGTGATTTTTAACCAATAAACTGATTTCGTGTGGACAAGAGAACCTCAATTTCATATTTTCCCTCAAATATTTATGAAATAGCTTTAATTAGAAATTGGAACCATATTATTTCAATGTTTCTACAATTAATTATGAATTTTCAAAGTAGGGTACATGTTCTGGAATTACCAAATGAACAGTAAAAGTGAACAGTACCAGAGAGCAAATCTTTTGGAAATGGATGTTTTCAAAGCAAATGATCATGTAATTGGTTCCAATCACCTCTAATGGAGTATAATTGAGGTTAAAAGTAAGGATGTGACATATACTGGCTCTAACTAACCATCTTTATACTATCTTGGATTTTTTTGGCCTGTTCATAATGATCAAAATGCCCTCCATCTATCACTGCTACAATATGGGCATCTAGGGATATTTTCATAATTTCACACTTTTCCTAGATTACTCTAGACTCTAGCCTACTTAACTATCTAGTCACCATGTTGGGCACATGATGGCACCATTTGGGCCTTTATATGGGCTCATTGCCTTTATTGCCCTTATAGTCCAATTCACAAGACATCTCTCCCGATCCTATTTATCAGGTATTTTGTTTTACCGTAAAATCCCGTAAGAATTCTATAGGATTCCTTTTCTGACTCTATTAATTTTATAAATTCTTATATTAAGTATACGAATTTCCTATAAAGTTTCATCTAATTCTGATATTTGAAAAATACTGTAATAATTCTTCTGACTTCATAAATTTATATCAATTAATCGAGAACTCAAATCAAAATTCTGTGTTGCGTTAAACTGACCAAAATATTTTTTGTCTATCTACTAGTAAAATTTGTATCTTATCTGATTCCAGGCATTTTTAGCCTGTTTTGGCTTAACTTTCTCATAATTACATTTAGGTCTCTAAACTTTTGAATAATTGCACTTAAGCCCCTAAACTTTTGGCTATTTGATTTAAGTCCCTTAACTTTTGAAACTTACACTTAAGGGCCCAACTTTTGTTTCTACTTTCACTTTTTGTCTTCAACCTTTTCTAATTTTTGTTTTAGTCCGTCTCTTTCTTCAAAACTTATCTAACCATTATCATTTCTTCTGATCTTCATCATAATCCTTTCCAAACCTCTGTTCACTATCAATATTATACAGATAGAGAAAAATTAGGATATGACAAAATTAGTAGTAAATTTCCATAATTAATATAAAAATTTATAAAATTGACAGAGCTCAAAAAGTTCTGTAGAATTTTTAATAGAATTTACAATAAAATTATACGCCCGATAAATACTTTCGGGGTGAGGTTTTTGGGAATTGAGCCATAAATATATTGGCCCTATATAGAGGCCCAAAATGGAATTCAAAAGGAATAATAAGATGTTTGACAGTCAAATTGGCCAGTATCCAAATGAACCTAGAAAAAGTGCAAAATTACAAAGAGGCCCCTATGTTGTAATAATGAACAAGAGATGGATGACGGGTATTTTGGTCACTTTGGATAGGTCAAACACATCCATCCAAGTATAAGGGTGATTAATCAGGGTCAATATATGTCCTGATAAGAAGTAAAGAGGTGTGAAATGACAATTATGCCCCTAGGGTTAATATAGTGCAAGAAAGTGTACTAAGGGTATTTTGGTCATTTCTCAAGGGTTGGTTGGTAGATAAATACTCAGTATAACAATGTCAATAGTAGGAAAAACTTAAACATTGATTTTCATGATAGAATACATATTCTAGAATATTATAAAAATTGGGAACATAAAACAGTCCAGTTTTTGGGAAACTGCCTAGATCGGTACTGGACTGGACTGTAATTTTTCCTATCAATATTTTTAATTTTCTTTATCCAAACACAATGGATGATGTCATTAATCAGGGTTCTAGGGAAAGTTTGATAGAAGGTGGATTGTGGACCATTAGATCAAATAGTAACCAAACTAATCTTAGCCTTTTATTTCCACCCAATATTTTTATAAATACCCCCCAATTCCAAACCTGTTCGAAAGCTTAGAAGCCTTGGGAGACCTCTGCCAAAATTCACTTTGAAGCAAGAAAGAAGTATACACCTTGGAGCAACAAGAAAGTTAACTAGTTCCTTTGATCTTGGATTTTGTTCTAGCAAGTTTGCTTTTGGTTTTAAGAGGTTTCTATAGCACTTTCCCTTTGATGTTGCTGCTGGTCATGCTATTCATATGTGGTGGGAATATGAATTTTATGTTATGGATAGTTTAGACAAGATTAAACAAGCTAAAATCAAGTGGTATTAGCTTGGAAATTCAAGTATACATGTAATTAGGGTTTTGTGTTCTTTGCTGCCACTATATAAATCACTATTCATATATTAGAATTTTATGATTTTAATGCTTCCAATGGGTTTAGAATGGAAAATTGTGTGGGGATAAAGTAGTGAAACAAGTAGTAGAAGCATTAGAATCAAAATGAGAATTTTTGGAAAACAAGCTGAGGTATTTCAGTTCTGTACAGTAACCAAGGATGTGTTATGATTTTGGAAAATATGATTTCATATTTAGATTCTACATGAAAAATTATGTGGAAATGAAACATGAGAGTTTATTTTATAGAGATGGAAGCATAAGTCATAAAGTAGACAAAGAATGGAATCTAGTTAGAATCTAGTCTTGGAATTGTTTTGAAGTTGAGTTATAACTTGATGTTACTTTGTAATGGTTAGTGATAAGACACAAATTGTGTATGGTTTCTATGATATTTTTAGGGTCTTATTACAACTTTACCATTAATTTTATGCATGTATTTGTGCTTTTGTGGTTATACATGATTGTGCTTGGCAATATGCTAATTAAAGGGTAAAATGGTAAATTAACTCATCCAAACTGCATAAATATTATTCTCCACTTATTTGGACTTTCATAGTGAGCTTTGCTTTTGAATCACAGGTATTTTAGAGGAGAATGATGGACTAACTTGAGCAAAAAAGAAATCACAAGACAAAGAAAATTAGATTACGCTTCTGTGCTTTTTAGTCGCGACCAAAGAGTCCATAGTTCATGACCTCATTTCCTCTGAAACTTTCTCTATGTTTACAGGTCATGACCAAAATATGGATTTGGTCGTGACTAAAAGAGACAATTGCTGAAGCTGCACGTTTTGGATTAGGTCATGCGGGAATAAAAGGAAGAGGAAGCTACAGACGCATGAGCTTATTTTTGGACCTGATTAGGCTAAGAATCAGTACTCAAATCCTCTATATACCTTCTCCACAACTTACACACTCATCTTCCATATTTTTGCACATTTCCATAGAATCTCACATCTCTACATCATTAATCCATCACCTCTTTTTGCTTTCTTTATAGCATTATATCTGGACAGACATTGTGACACTGTAAGAGTCATGAGAGGCTAAATTTTTAGTCTCTTGGCGATAGATCACACATCTTGAGCTCATGGACTATAATGCACATGTGGAGATTTTTGTTTTAATCCACATTTCTTATGTTTTTGGAATTCATAGATCTAGGGTTTTGATTTTGAGTAATGTCACATCATACTTTTTTCCTATATGTATAATACTGATAATGGAAAGAGGTTTGGAAAGGATTGTGATGATGAATAGAAAGGAAAAATAATTATTAGACAAAGGTATAAAGATGAGGGACTAAAATGAAAAGTTTAAAAGTTCTATGGTGCAAAGTGTAATTTTCAAAAGTTTAAGGGCAAAAAGGTAATTATTGAAAGTTGAGCAAAAAAAGTCTCAAAAATGCCTAGAATCATATTAATCCCAAATTTTTTCAACAAATAGAGAAAATTATTCTGATCAGCTTGACGCAACACATAATTTTAATGTGAGGTCCCAAAAAGTTTATATTAATTTATGAAGAAAAGGAAATTAATACAATATCCTCTGAACCTCTGACTCATATTAAATTTGATAGTAAATTCCTATAATTAATAAAAAAATTATAAAATTGACAGATATCAAAAATAAGTTCTATAGAATTTATTATAGAATTTACAATATATTAAAATACCTGATAAATATGTTTTGGGAAATTTCTCGGGAGTTTAGCCCATGAAGGTAGTGGACCATGTAGAGGCCCCAAAATGGCATCTTATAGTCCTAATAATATTTTTAGATAACTATGTGGGCCAGGGCTAATAAAGACCAAAAAAATATAAAATTACGAAAATGCACTCAATATGCCATTATGTTTTGTCAATGAGCCATAGATAAATGAAGGGTATTTTGGTCATTTAACTAAGGTTAGACAGTCAAGGAGAGTCCCCAAAATAGTTTACCAATGTCAGGAAATACTTTGATGAGGTGTGAAAAGATGATAATGCCCTTTGAGAAATTAAAGTGAAATTGGACACCGAAAAAGGGTCTTAAAGAAATGTATGGAATTTTTATCAGGAATTCTAGATCTTATAAAATTATAAGAATTTGCAAGGGAATTATTTTATATTATAATAATGTTCTAAAAATTTTAGAACCATTAAAAGAGATGTCTAACATTTATTTCAAAATTAGGATATTTTAAGGATATTGGTATAAGGAAAGTGTCTTGGGATTTGTGCAAATTAGCTATTAAACCCAAGGAAGGCCTAGGGTAGTCCAATATTTTGTCCTAGGGTAGCCCAATAAGTCCCAAAAGTTGTCTTGGATCCCAAGTCTAATAATGAATAATTTATGAATTTTTGAAAAAGAAAAGAAAAAGGAATAAAGTAAGAATTAGAGTTGCACATGGTGGGACCCACACACCCTCACACATGGCGTCCAAGACAAGGGGAGGAGAAGATTTTTGTCATGTGGTCTTATCTCAAATTGGCTTGGTGGGTAAGTTTTATGTAAGAGCAAGTATGAGCCATTAGATCGAATAGTATACAAAGTGATCTTGGCCATTCATTTTCCATGAGATTTTTCTATAAATTCACCCACATTTCAGCTTCAAAACTGTGTCATGAGAACCATTGGGGAAACTCTTGAAAAATGAAAACTCAAGCCAAGACAAAGAAGAATCCAAGATCCAAAGTTCAAGCAAGCTAGAGATGAAAGGTAAGCAATCTATCCTAGCTTATTTTCATTTAATTTGGGAGCTTGCACTTAGGGTTTTTAAGAAAGAAAGTTGAGTTTTATTTAAGGTGTATATGCTGTCTAAAACCTTAGATGAAAGAAGAAAGAAGAAATTAAAGTTTGAGATATGTGATTGAAGCTTAAACAAGCTAGTTAGGTGATTGGTTGTTGAATCAAGTTGATATTCTTGACTTTGCCATGGTTAAACCATTTCGGTATGCACTGTTCATGATAGAAAGGGATGGAATTTCAATGACCTACTACTTCCATTGCATTAATATGATGATTTTGTGTAGGATTGGATAGGTTTTGAACCTTGGAAGCATTGGAATTCCAAGTTATAGTTTTTGGAATTCTTCTCTATTACTGTTCACTCATATGAACAATAATTGTAATTTTATGATTTTGATGTTTCTAATAATTTTAAAATAAAATGTTGTGGGCGATAAAGTAGAGAAACAAGTATTGGAAGCATTAGAATCAAAATGAGAATTTTTGAAAGAACTATGTACATGTTTTCAGTTCTGTCCAACAGGCCATGAAGGAGCTATAATTTCATGATTCTAAGTTCATAAATGGATTTAGAAGAGGAAATTGTGTAAGATAAAGTCAAGGCATTGATTGATTCAAAGACCAAGTCTATTAGTTAAGATTAAGGAAAGTTAATATAGTTAAATGAGCTCAATGTTCAAGAGGAAGTTAGATTGTAATGGATGAATAATTATGTGATGTTAGAATTTAATTGTGGACTCCAAAGTGGTAGCCACACATCCAAGACGAGTAAGAAGAAAGAGGCAAGGTTAGAGTGAAAGAAATCAAGCAAGTGAGGTAGTAAATTTATCTTAAACTTGTACGTAGTGAATGTTATGCTTGATTATGCTATGGCTTGGTTGAATTGAGTTGCATATGTGTTTATGATTGAAGCTCTATTTCTATAATTACTTTGGCCAATTTTATTTCATATGTTACATGTAAGCATGCGCATTACACAATGTTAACACTTTCACAAGCAAGCACAAGTATTTATATTAATGCATGTATTGTTTAGTACCGTTTGCTACTAAGATTTCCCCATAAATCTCACCCCCTCTATGTAATCCCAACCATAGCAAGTTTATGAATGATGAAAGAGGATGATGAAGCATAAAGAGGAGCTAGGGATTGGATAGTATAAATGTAATGTGAAGAATTATTATATGTAATGTTGCTATATGACCAATATAAGTAGTGATTGCGTGATTAATGAAAAATAGTAAATGATGAGATAAATGTATAAACTTTTATAGACATTTAGTTAACATGTCAAGCTTTGTTTTGACACTAAGAATGCCTTATTTCAATGTATGTACAAAGAGAATAGATTTTTCAAAATAAGGGACCATAATCTATTTTCAAAATTTTTGACCAAATGAACAGTAATGTTTGATGAATAAACTGTATTAATTGATTAATAAATTATTTTTCCCTTAAAGTTCAAGATGTTATCTTCAGGTAGCTTTCTGAACCACTTCAGTTCTATATTTCTAAAATTAATTATGATTTTTTGAAGTTTATCGCGTAATCTATAAATACCATATGAACAATAATTCGAGAAGAGTAAAATTCTAGATTTAGCTAATGGATTTCCAAGGTCTTGTAAGTGGTTATAAATGCTACTAAATGGTCCCTAAGACATACAAAAGTAATGATGTTTTATTTTGGTATCAAAGCTTAAGTTTTTGGCATAATATAAGATAGTTCCCAAACCCTAACTCTAAATAGTAAGTACTTTGTTAAGTTAGGGTACGTGTTGGGATAGTTTGCATTGCTTATTTAAGCAAATATTGCAGAAGTAGATATGTGATTTCATAAAGTTAAGTCAGAGTCTTCAGTTAATAAGGGAGACCCCTGACCAGTAGTGATATATGAAGATGATGTACATTCAGACTATGATCCTCCTTTAGACAGAGAAGAGAGTTCAGAGGGTAGTATTGAGGATCAGTCAGGAAGATCTACAGCAGAATATCCCATAGATGTTTTTGTAGATTCAACCCTATAGTCTGGAGGTTATGTAGAGATTTAGCCTAATGTTATGCATGCACTAGATGATGTTGTACCAGATGATGTTGAGCTAGAGACTCTATACAGTATAAGTTTATAGGAGTACCCTCTAACCCTAATGTAAGCTCTTTTCCACCGATAAGAGGACAAATTACGGCTAAGGAAGCTGAATACTTGTACTGGATTATAGGTAGATCAAATCTTATTCCTCCTCCACCAGAGTTTGAGGATATATATGATATAAGTAATATACAACAGTCCTTTAATCCATAGATCTAGTCAGAGTCTATGACAGTCGCCTTCCATTCTCAAAGTCCAAGAATATGTGACTTTATAGATAAAGATCCATGTGATGTTCCTGGTCCTAGTTAACCCTATCCTTCTTTGTTAAAGACAGATAATTTTGACTATATTAGTCTCAAGAAAGTTATGGAGAGTGAATTACTCAGTTTAGGTCAAGAGATGGACAGAAGTAGAGATCAAGAGTAGTCAGCTTATCTGCAGTTATACAATAGAGGGTATTAACCTAAATCAAGTTTATACTCTAGAAGATTGACATGAGATAGTCATAAGCCAGATATTGTTATATACCCCTACATGGCACAAAGAGCTAAGTGGGTTTTTGGTGAATGATCCACCAACTGATATACAGGGGTGGCACTTCTGTATGTAGAAGTATTTACAGTTTATGATTCCCAAGAAAAGAATGTAAAAGGAGATGAGGGGTAATATAAATATGTAAACATTGTAAAGTAAGGTAATTACTCAGATTTATAATAGTTATAATGTACCCCGAATATGTAGTTAACATGTATGTAATGCATGTATAAATACTATGATGGCATGAAATATGAGTTTTGATGTTATATAATAAAATGATAGTTGGTTGAGCATTTATGTGAATATGTTCCCTATTTAATGTGATTATGATAGATGGATATGAATGAGTTTCAATTAACCCAAGCTCATCAAAGTCATGAACATTAGAAGGGAATGTTTAAAATAGCATGCACACAAACCAAATAGTAAGAGGCACTAAGATATAGAAAATCAAGATTAGTTTTAGAAAAGGTTTAGAAGTAGGTCCTTTATGTGACCATCAAGAGTAGACCTACCTTAGGAAAGACTTTGTTCAACTAGTCTTATCTAGACAAAATAATCAAAAGTTAGAATGAGCCTCGCCTAGAAATGAGCATAATAGATGGCTTAAGCTCAAAGACATGATGACTAATAGATAAAAAGTTAGTGTTCCCAAAATAGAGGGATCCCATCATGAAGAGACAGTAATCTAGCAGACCTAGGGTAGAGCACCCTAGAGAACAGGAGTAATAGTGCTATATAATGAATGAGATACATGTGACTTAAGTTAGTTAAGAGCAAGAGATAGACCATAAATGAACCATAGTCTAGTCAAGAGCAGATTAAGACTGATATACATATAGAAAGAGTTAAGATAGTAGAGAGATGCAAAAGTTATTCTATAGAGATGTAGATTGATCCGCTCACCTGTAAAGTTTTTATCAAATAGTTTACCAGAAGTATTCCTCTCAGTTAGATAGTGATGAGTGTAAGGCTAAGGGTTAAAGCAGGGAAAGAGAAACCCTTTGATGAATACTTAGCCGAGTTCATCCACATGAACATTGAGAGTTGAATGACTGAGAAGTTAGTTCACGGATTGAATTTCGTGTTTCAAAGAAAGAGATTTTTTTGGTAGTTGTAGAAGTTCAACAAAGCGGTAGATATATGCAAGATAAGAAAAAAAGTTTATGATATTTAGAGAAAGAAAGGTGGCCACAATTTTAAAGATAAAGTGACTCTCCTATTCCTTATGTAAGAAAGAGTAATGAAGGGTTGAGTCTATACCCTAGTAATAGGGTAATGTGGCAGCCTAAGTTGGATGAATAGTTACTTCATGTTCTTGAATAAATTGTCAGAACCTGACCAGATGTAGAGTAGATATGATGAGAAAGTTTTGAAAAAAAATTATTGCTTCCATGCCATACGCATGCAATTAGATAATTCAACTTGGTAATGATAAAGCAATAGGAAAGCAATAAATGAGATTAGAGATGAATGCTAGTGGCAAATCTATAGACATGTGACTATAGTATTCAGGACATATCCCTTTAGTAGGGATAAGATACATGGATGATGTACCATGAACATGAAATAAAATAAGACGCAGTTATGAAAGATGATGTAGCTCTGAGAGGGAGTAGCTTTTATGCAATATAAGTTAACGTTCTCACAGTAGAGCTATATTGCTCTTGCAATAGAGTTAGATTGCTCTTGAGATAAATCCAAGAGAATGAACAATACAGCTCATGTAGAGTAATGTCCACTAGATAAGATGAACAGATTATGATAGATATGTGTATGGTAGAGCCTATGTAGCACTCTACAGTAATGGACATAGTAAAGTTATGAAAGATGGAAATGATATGAGAAATTCTTGAGTGATAGAGGAAATGAGTAAAGTCCTAATAGATAATATTGGCTTCTGTGATCATTTTTGGGGAATTATCTGTTGAGTTAACAACTAAGTAGAAGTGGCTAACCTTGTAACTTTGTCCGTTGGTTAGGTCTTCTAGAGATGAGAATATAGTATAATGGAATCACAGTAGATTCCAGAGGATTGCAGTTAGATCCTAGCATGGCTCACAAAGATTAGAATTCCAGGGTCACAGTTATATCTTGAAGAGGCTTATGGTTGAGCACAGTAGATATCGAGAGTCGCAGTAGACCTAGCATATAGAAAGAAAGTATTAAACTATAAGTACAATATTTCTTTAAAAGGATGAATACCAAGGAAAAGGTTAAGGTAGAGAAGCTTCACAAGTTGATTATCTCATAATAGAAAGAGTACCCATAATGTAAATTTCAAATAGCCTTATTACTATTATGGACTAAACTCATAATCTTCTTACAAGTAACAGGAACAAAGTGATCAAAGTTAAAGTTGCTAATCCTGAGCACCAAGGATTTATGAGAATATCTCATAAGATATGAGAAGGGTTCAAATAAAAATAAAGAGATCCCTATGATGAGATTAAAGAGAATAAGAATGAGAGACAAATAGATCCTCCAGATGAGGATAAAGAGATTAGAAGGCCATATAGACCTAAGAAAGACAGTATAAGAAGGGTCTAAGATAGTAAAGTACCAGGGTTGAAGCTTGTTAGCACTAGTGCTTTAGATTTTTATCGGCACTTTTTAGTTAAGCGTGCTCAGGAAATAGTAGCCAAATGATGGGTGATCCCCTGGGAAGTGATGAAAAAGGGTGTAAATACCATGGATGTTAGGCATATATGCACAGAGTTACGTAAAATGATAGAAAGAGTTATGAAAAGTTAGAAAGGGTTATGAATAGTAGAGACTATAACCGTTATGTCAAGTCCAAATGAAATGGATTTGAAAGGAAATATTTAGAAGAGTTTTCTCAAAATCTAGCAAAGTTATAAGTTAAAGAGACTATTAGACTTATGGTATCTCAAGATACGTCATAATAAGGCAAGATAAGTCATGAAAAGGTGAGATATATCATGATATAGCCAGATTTGGCAGATATGCCATGATACGGCATGAAAAGTATGTAATGAGATACGTTATGAGAAATATGTAATATGATACATAATGAGAAATATGTATTAGGAAGTACAATATGAAATGGCTTTGTAGCTAGCTTTGTAAATAGATAGAGAAGCTCCTTTTTTTAAAGTGATAAGATTTTTAAATGTTATTTTAGAGATGAAATAGCAAGTGAGAACTTTCACTCCTTGCATGACATGCCAGGCATTATGTTATGTTTGTAAAATATGCTAAAGCTCCAAATGTTATAGCAGTACAAACTCCATGTGATAGACCTGTGCAAGCTCCGAGTATTAGAGCTGTGCATATTAAGAAAAGGAATGCTTGAGCTCCAATGTTAGAGATTAGCATTCATTGGCAAGTATTTAGTCCTGCAATATGTTGTCCATACATTATGTATAACATCCTCCTTTTCTTACATCTTAGGGACCATTCAGTAGCATTTGGAACCACTTCTAGGGCCATTGAAGTCAAATCATACAATCTGGAATTTTACTCCCAGCGAGTACTGTTCACTGTGTAAATTCCAGCGGAGTGACCTGACTTTGAAAAATCATAACTAATTCTATAAAAATAGAAATGGAGTGTTTCAAATTGATACATGAAGCTAACATAATTATATTTCAGGGAAAAATGACTCGTTGACCACGTCTTGACCAGGTCAACGTTGGTCAACATTATGAAAACACTGTTCATCCAGCATCCTGTCCCTGATTCCAGCATTCTGGTCCTAACTTTGATAAATCATATCTTTATGTGTAGACATCCAAATGATACATTATATATATCAAATCGAAGCTTGACATGTCTACTATTTACTGAAAAAATATCATACATTTATTCAATCATTTACTAGTTATAATTACAGCTCAAATGTCACTACCTCCATCACGAGTTAGTGTTCACAGTGACGATTTCCAGTAATTGTACATACATGAATCACATATCAATCATACTAAGCAATTAATATATCTTCATGCATCTTTATATCCTCCATCTTGAGAAGACCTGCTATAATTGGATTGATATGGAATGGGTGAGATTTCTGGGGAAATCTCAGTAGCAAACAGCACTAAACAATGCATGCATTAATGTGAATACTTGTGCTTGCTTGTGAAAGTGTTAACATTGCATAATGTGCATGCTTCCATGTTACATATGAAATACAATTGGCCAAAGTAATCATAAGAACAGAGCTTCATACATAAGCACATATTCAACACAATTCCACAAAGCCATAGCACATCAAGCATAATATTTAATGCGTACAAGTTTAGGATTAGTTTACTACTTGACATGTAACTTTCCTTCTAGCTCTTAGCCTTTGCTATAAGGTTCATTCTTTATATAGGTCAGAGCCTATACACAACATAATAATATCTTCATTATTATTTTATCAGCATAGCTCTACTTATCTCATGATTAACTAGGGGTGATATCCTTAATCTGACATTCCTTTATCTTTCTTTCTACCTTTAGCTACCTTTATTAATAGAGATATTTCTCTATTCTAACTACTAAGAGCAATCCTCTACTTTATTAGAGCAGGGACTAGATAACTTTCTTACCTCATTCCTAAGCTTTGCCCAGTCCCTCGGCTCCTCAGACTGCTCTTGGCTCCACCAGAACTCCTTCCTTCCTTTCCTTCCTTTCTTTCCTTCTCTCTTTCTCTCTTTCTCTCTTCTTTTTCTTCCTTTTCCTTGCTAGGCCATGGTGTGCCTTGAAATGGGAGGGGAGTGGCCTATTTATAGGTGAGAGGAGGTGGAATGAATGGTCCAGATTGATTCGTGATGAATGGCTCAGATTGCTTGCTTCCTCAAGAAGCTTTGCCTGCATCATCACGATAACATCACCCTCCCTGATGACTCACCACTCATGACATCATCTAGGACACCTCAAGGGACACCTTATGGGTATATGTGGCAAAATGTGGGGCCCTTGGGACACCTCACTAGTTGACTCAGCCTTTCCAGAGAGTTCCAAAGTCTTTTCCCTGAATGGACGGTTGAGACGTGCCACGTGTCCTTTTGCTTTTTCTCCTTTTTCTATTATCATGCCATGTGTCCTTTGCTTTTCCTCTTTTACTATAATCATGCCATGTGGCGCATTGTGGGCCCCATTTATGTCCTCTCATGATTCCAGATCACTTTACCCAGTTCTATCTTGGACCGGGTCACTTTACTTTATTGAAAAAGCACTAAAACATTATTTTAATGCCTCTTGGGCCCACATTACTCTTGGGCTACGTTTTTGGGCCTTTAAATATCATCTTGGGTTTCTAACAAAGCCCAAGCACTCTGGTGGCTCGGTTCCCAAGGAACATCCTTAGTAAATTACCAAAATGCCTTACTGCCTCTTTAATACTTATAGGGGCACTATTGTCTTTTCATACCTTATCAGAGTATCTCTTGACCCTGGTCAACTATCTAGATACCCTTTTTAACTGTCTAACCTTATTCAAATGATCATAACGCCCTTTGTCTGACTCTGACTTAATGACACAACACAGTGGCATACCTTTAGTGGCATTTTCGCAATTCTTCATTTTTCTCGGTCTTTATTAGCCCTGGCCCACATATTTATCTGAAAATATCATTGGGCCTATAAGGTGCCATCATGGAACTTCTGTATGATCCCCTATCTTCATGGGCTCAATTCCCGAGAAATTCCCCTGAAACCTATTTATCGGGTGTTTTAATCTATTGTAAATTCTATAGTAAATTCTACATAACTCCTTTTTGAGCTCTGTCAGTTTCAGAAATTCTTATATTAATTATAGGAATTTACTGCCATATTTCATCTGATTTTGAGGTCTAGAGAATATTATATTAATTTTCCTTCTCTTCAGAAATTAATATAAATCTTTCGGGACCTCATATCAAAACTCTGTATTGCATCATACTGATCAGCATCATTTTCTATATTTATTGAGACCTCTGCTCAACAGGGTCTGGTAGTATCCCTTTTTCAGGCTATATACTAGGCTTCTAAGCCTAAAAATTGGGATATGACATTATGCATGTTAGAGTATGTACTCCTATCTAGCAGTAAAGTAAAGAAAGAAAGAATAACAACATAAGTCCTCTCTCTGTATTATAATGAGTTATTAAAGATGATAAGAAGAAAAGATGGTATGATAAGTAGTTGATGAAAACCCCATAATATAATAGTATACAAGAGAATTTTATATGGAAAAAAATGGATATTACTCACAAGTCCAGTATAGTGAGAAGTCCACATGCAAATAGATACATAGTAAGTAAGCAGCTAATAGAATAAAGTAGAGTTCAACTCTGATTGAGTTTATTCAGAACAAAAGAATAACCACAACAAAGATATGAAGATCTATAGATATGAAAAGTACTCCGCTAAGTCTCAAGAGAGAAGATAAGAGATACCCCAATCCTTAGTCATAAAGTGGGAAAATGATATATATCTAAGATAGTTGACTGAGGTGCTAAGTAAATTTTAAAGACAAAATTTATTTTAAGGGGTAGATGTAACATCCTAATTTTCTTATGCCTTAAGGATCAAACTGTAGCATATGGAACCATTTTTAAGGTCATTGAAGTCAAATTACACAATTGGGAATTTTACTCTTATGAGTACTGTTCACTATGCAAATTCCAGAGGAGTGACCTGAATTCAAAAAATCATAAGTAAATCTAGAAAAATTGGAAAGAAATGGTTCAAATTGTTGCACGTAGCTAACTTAATGCTTTTTAAAGAAAACATAACTCGTTGACCATGCCTTGACCAAGTCAATGTCAGACAACACTTCAATTTTACTGTTCATCCAGCGTTTTCCCCTGATTCTAGCATTTTTGGTCCCAATTTTGAAAAATCATATCTCCATGTGTAGACATCCAAATGAGAAATTCTATATATAAAATCAAAGCTTGGTATATCTACTATTTACTAGTAAAATATCATACATTTATTCAATCATTTACTATTTCTAATTATAGCTTAATTATCACTGTCTCCCCACGAGTTACTGTTCACAGTCACAATTTCCAGCAACTAATTTATAATATCAAATCCCCAGCTTCTCTTCATGCGTCTTCAATCCTCTTTCATCATTAACAAACCTGTGGGGTTAGGATTACATGGAAAGGGATGAGATTTTTGGGAAAATCTCAATAGCAAACGGTACTATACAATGCATGCATTAATGTAAATACTTGTGCTTGCTTGTGAAAGTGTTAACATTATGTAATATGCATGCTTCCATGTAACATATGAAATACAATTGGTCAAAGTAATCATAGAAATAGAGATTCATACATAAGCACATATGCAACACAATTCAACAAAGCCATAGCACAATCAAGCATAACATTCAATGCATACAAGTTTAGGATAAGTTTACTACCTGACGTGAAGGCTTTCCTCTAGCTCTTAGCCTTTGCTCTAAGGTTCCTTCTTTTCATAGGTCAGAGTCTATACATAGTATAATAATCTCTTCATTATTATCTTATTAGTATAGCTCTACTTAACTCATGTTTAACTTGAGGTAATACCCTTAATCTTATAATCCCCTAACTTTCTTTCTATCCACTGCTAACCTTATCAAGAGAGATATTCTCTATTCTAACTATTAAATTCATAAGAACAATCCTCTAATTTATTAGAGCACGGACTAGAATAAATTACTTACCTTATTCCTAAGCTTGCCGAGTGCCTAAGCTCCTTGGATTGCTCTTAGCTCCACCAGAACTCCTCCTTCTTCCTTCTTTCCTTCCTTTCTCTTTCTTTCTTTCTCTCCTTCTCTTCTTTTCTCTTCTTCCTTTGCTCCTTGCTGTGAATGGAATGGAGGGAGGGGTGAGGTATTTATTATCATATCCTAATTTTTAGGCCTAGAAGCCCAATATATAGCATAAAAAAGGCATGCTACTAGGCCCTGTTAAGCAAAAGTACCAATAAATAGAGAAAATTATTCTGACTAGTTTGACACAATACAGAATTTTGATATGAGGTCCCAAAAGATTTATATTAATTTCTGAAGAAAGGAAAATTAATACAGTATCCTCTGGACCTTAGAATTAGATGAAACTGAGCAGTAAATTCCTATAATTAATATAAGAATTTATAAAACTAACAGAACTCAAAAAGGAGTTTTGTGGAATGTATTATGAAATTTTCAGTGGATTAAAATAGCTAATAAATAGATTTCAGGGAAATTTCTCGGGAATTGAGCCCATGAAGGTAGTGGATCATGTAGAAGGCCCAAAATGGCGCCTTATAGGCCCAATGATATTTTCAAATAAGTATATGGGCCAGGGCTAATAAAGTAAGGGAAAAATATAAAATTATGAAAATGCCACTAGAAGTATGCCATTGTGTTGTGTCATTGAGTCAGAGTCAGACAAAGGGTATTTTGGTTATTTGACTAAGGTTAGGTGAAACATCCTTCTTTTCTTACATCTTAGGGACCATTTAGTAGCATTTGTAACCACTTTTAAGGCTATTGAAGTGAAATTACTCAATCTAGAATTTTACTCTTAGCAAGTATTGTTAACTATGTAAATTCCAGTGGAGTGACCTGACTTCGAAAAAGCATAACTAATTCTAGAAAAATGAAGTGGTTAAAATTGATACATGAAGCTAACTTAATGATCTTTCAGGGAAAAATAACTCATTGACCATGATTTGACCAGGTCAATGTTAGTAAACATATGAAGTTTACTATTTATCTAGCATTTTTCCCTAATTCTAGCATTTTGGTCCTAACATTTGCACTATCCAATCCCCAGCTTATCTCCATGCTTCTTCAATCCTCTTCTAACATACCTGTGGGATTGGGATTACATGGAAGGGGATGATATTTTTGTTGAAATCTCAGTAGCAAACAGAAACCATACAATCTATGCAATTATATGCTTGATGTTACTATGTGTGTACTTAATGATCATACTTGCATCATGATAACATACATGCTTCCATGTTACTTAAATATAACATATGGCCATAGTATAAAAAGAAATAGAGTATTACTTAATCATACATGCTTCACATTATCAAGATAAGTAAACACCACATAAAACATCCAAGCAGTATAAGCATACAAGTAGGTAAGTTTACTACCTGGCGGGTAGCCTTTCCTTCCAGCTCTTAGCCTTGTCTCTAAGGTCCCTTCTTCTCATAAGTCAAAGCCTATACATATTATGATAATATCTTTATTATTATCTAGTATAGCTCTACTTACCTCATGCTTAACTAGGGGTAATATCATTACTCTGACATTCCCCTAACTTTCTTTCTCTCTTTAGCTACCTTTATTAATAGAGATATTTCTCTATTCTAACTATTAAGAACAATCCTCTACTTTATTAGAGCAGGGACTAGATAAATTACTTACCTCATTCCTAAGCTCTACCCAGTCCCTAAGCTCCTTGGACTGCTTTTGGCTTCGCTAGAACTCCTTCCTTTCTTTCTCTCTTTCTCTCTTTCTCTCTTTCTCTCCTCTTTCTCTTCTTTCTGGGCTCTTGGACATGGATTTCCTTTAGGGAGGGGTGGCATATTTATAGGTGGAGGGAGGTGGGATGAATGGTCCAGATCAAATCGTGATGAATGGCCCAAATTGCTTAGCTTCCTCAATAAGCTTCGCCTGCATCATCAAGATGACATCATCCTCCTCCATGACTCATCATTATGACATCATCCAAGGACACCTCAGGGGATACCTCAGGGGGTTTATGGCTTAATTGGTGGGTCCCTTGGGACACCTCACCAGTTGACTCAGCCTCTCTAGAGAATTCCAATCTTTTCCTAGAATGAGCGCCCGAGATTGTGCCACGTGTCCTTTTTACTTTTTATCCTGTTTTTAATCTCATGACATGTGTCCTTTACTTTTCTTCTTTTCCTATAATAATTACATGTGGTGCCTTGTGGGTCCCATGAGGACACCTTTCATGCTACCTCATGTCTAAAGTCATATCTGATCCCTTTTCCTAGTTCTATCCTTAACCGGGTAACCTTACTTTATGGTAAAGCACTAAAATATTATTTTAATGCCTCTTAAACACCATAATCCTTGGGCCTACATTTTTGGACTTTTAAATGTCATCTTGGGTCTTTAACTAAGCCTAAGCACTCTAGTGGCTGGGTTCCCAAGAAACACCTCTTACTTTTCCATTATGCCCACAGGGACTTTCACTATTTTCCCTAAATTTTCACTTTCTTGCAGTTTAGTCCCTAAACATCATTTGTATACTTCTAGGACTCATGCATAATAGGGCTTAATAGCCTTACTATTTTAGGCTACATACTAGGCTTCTAGGCCTACAAATTGGGATACGACATTGGACAATCAAGAAAGGGTATCTGGATAGTTGACCAAGGTCAAGAGATACTCTGGAAAGGTATGAAAAGACAATAGTGCCCTATAAGTATTAAAGAGGAACTAAGGGCATCTTGGTAATTTACTAAGGGTGTTTCTTAGGAATTGAGCCACCAGAGTGCTTGGGCTTGGTTAGAAACCCAAGATGATAATCCAAGGGTCCAAAAACGTGGCCTAATGATTATGGGGGTTTAAGTGATGTTAAAATAATATTTTAGTACTTTTTTATAAAGTAAAGTTACCCGATTAAGGATAAAATAGGGAAAAATGATCAGATAAAGCTTTAGAACATGAGGTGGCATAAAAGGTGTCCTCATATGACCCACAAGGTGCCACACGGCATGATTCTAGGAAAAGAAGAAAAGCTAAAGACACATGGCAGGATTCTTGGAAAAGGAGAAAAAGCAAAAGGACACGTGGCACAATCTCAGCCGTTCATTCCGAGAAAAGACTTTAGAATTCTTTAGAAGGGCTAAGTCAGCTGGTGAGGTATCCCAAGGGCCCTACCATTGTGCCACCTTGCATGTGAGGTGTCCCATGGATGATGTCATTTTGATGAGTCATTGTGGAGGGTGATGTCATCGTGATTATACAGGCAAGGCTTCTTGAGGAAGCTAAGCGATCTGAGCCATTCATCACGATTCAATCTGAGCCATCCATTCCACCTCCTCTCAACTATAAATAGACCACCCTCCCTCCATTCCATTCAAGGACAAGCATGGAAAAACAAGAGAAAGAAGAGAGAAAAAGAGAAAGAGAGAGAGAAAAAGAGAAAGAGAAAGAAAGGAGGAGTTCTGGTGGAGCTAGGAGCAGTCCAAGGAGCTTAGGGACTTAGCAAGCTTAGGAATAAGGTAAGTAATTTATTCTAGTCCATGTTCTAATAAATTATAGGATTGTTCTTAATGGTTAGGATAGAGAAATATCTCTCTTGATAAGGTTAAGCCATGGATGGAAAGAAAGTTAAGGAATTGTCAGACTGAGGGTATTACCTCAAGTTAAGCATGAGCTGAGTAGAGCTATACTGATAAAATAATAATGAAGATATTATTATGCTATGTATAGGCTATGACCTATGGAAATAATGAACCTTAGAGTATAGGCTAAGGGCTAGAGGAAAGGCAATACATCAGGTAGTAAACTTATCCTAAACTTGTATGCATTGAATGTTATGCTTGATGTGCTATGGCTTTGTTGAATTGTGTTGCATATATGCTTATGTATGAAGCTCTATTGCTATGATTACTTTGGCCAATTGTATTTCATATGTTACATGGAAGCATGCACACTATGTAATGTTAACACTTTCACAAGCAAGTACAAGTAGTCACATTAATGCATGCATTGTTTAGTACTGTTTGCTATAATTATAGATAGTAAATGAGTGAATAAATGTATTATATTTTTCTAGTAAATAGTAGACATGTCAATGTTCGATTTGATATATAGAACATCTCATTTGGATGTCTACACATGGAGATATGATTTTTTAAAGTTGGGACCAGAAATGCTAGAATTAGGGGAAAACGCTAGATGAACAGTAAAATTGGAACATTGATCAATGATGACTTGTTCAAGGTGTAGTCAATGACTTATTTTTCTCAAAAAGAACATTAAGTTATCTTTGTGTAGCAATTTGAACTACTTCATTTCAATTTTTCTAGAATTAGTTATGATTTTTTGAAGTCAATAGTACTCGCTAGAGTAAAATTTAAAATTGTGTAATGTGACTTTAATGACCTTAAAAGTGGTTCTAAATACTACTGTTTGGTCCCTAAGATGTAAGAAAATTAGGATGTTACATTTATAGTTCAGTGGAGGTAGAATGGACGGTCAAGATCGAATCGTGATGAATGGCTCAGATCGCTTTGTTTTCTCAAGAAGTCTTGCCTGCATTATCACAATGACATCATCATCCTAGATGACTCATCAAAATGAAATCATCCATAGGACACCTCACATGCTTAGGTGGCATAATGGTGGGGGCCTTGGGACACCTCACCAGCTGACTCAGCATTTTCAGAGAATTCTAGAGTCTTGTCCCAGAATGAATGGTTGAGATTGTGCCACGTGTCTTTAGCTTTTTCTTCTTTCCCTAGACTTATGCCATGTGGTGCCTTGTGTGTCCCATGAGGATACTTTTCATGCCACCTCATAGTTCTGGATGAGTCTAAAGCTCTATCTGATCACTTTCCCCAGTTTTATCTTTAACTAGGTAACTTTATTGAAAAAGTACTAAACTAATATTTTAATACCACTGGGACCCATATCACTCTTGGGCCATGTTTTTGGATATCTGGGAATGTCATCTTGGGTCTCTAATCATGCCCAAGCATTCTGGTGGCTGAATTCTCAAGAAATATCCCTTAATAAATTACCAAAATGCCCTTAGATCTTCTTTAATAATTATAGGGGCATTATTGTCTTTTCATACCTTTTCAGAGTATCTCCTGACCCTAGTCAACTATCCAGATAACCTTCCTTAACTGTCTAACCCTAGTCAAATAACCAAATACCCTTCACTCATCCTTTAATTATTTTATAACATAAGGGTATTTTTGTCTTTTTGTACTTTTTTTGGACACTGGCCCCTTTAACTGATAAACTGATTCATGGGTTTGGGCCTCACTTGGCGTCATCATGGGTCTGTCTGTGATATCATCTTAGCTTATTCAGCCATAACTTGCTTACTATTAAGTTTCATAACCAGATGTCAGGCGTTCACAAACTCCAGTCAAAATTCAGTAAAACATGAATAACTTTTCATACATAACTCCTTTCGTGGTTCTGTCAGATCCATGACATCTGACATCATAGGGCACACCTTCCTATAACTTTTTCACTTATATCTAAGGTTCATAGGATCTGATAAAAATTTGAGATAACTTTCAGACTATCAGAAAAATATCAGCTATTTGGATCTCTAATAAAATTCATGTATCATGCTAGATTAACCAGCATAACTGTCTCTATCTATTGATGAATTTTGGGACTAAAATACTTTCGAGCAGTTCTAAGCCTTTTCTGACTAAATTTTCTATAATTACAATCTTACCCTTGAAAACTTTCCATCTTTTCAATCAAGTCCCTTAATTTTCATAATGGCCCAAACTATATGTTTACTTACTTTTGGCACTATTAAACCATTCAGACTTTTAAGTTTAGTCCCTTTTTTTTCAAAATGACCATTATGTAAGGAATTGGAAGACACGTAGCGGAAATTAACTTAAAATTTTTTCCATTCCTTGCCAGGATCTACCGTATGTGTTTAAGTCAAGTGGGAAGAAGCATTACCCTTAGTGTTCCTCAGCGACTTCCACAGCTTCTGGTCACGACTTTTATAGCTTCTCTCCATGGCTCGTGCTCCCTTTCCTATCGCAAGAAGTCGACGACTCAGGTCGACTTCCTCTACTGGTATCCACACGAACAGCATTCTAACCACGAACGACGTGCTAGCGTCTCCTGTCCCTCTAAGGCTTTCTCAAGAATTAGTCCTCTCCGTCTCTATTTTGGCAGTTTCTTATCTGCAAACTTTTTGCAAATTCCCCTTTGGCCTTTATGTGTTCTATATGTTTTAAAATGTAGCTCCTAAAATCAGATATATAGGATGCTATACGTTTTTCTCTACCAAATTGGATTTTGGAGTTAATCTTATATTAATTCTGAAATTAATACAATATCATATATTGTATAATTTGATAAGAAACTAATTAAATAAATAATATTTATATTAAATCCATCCCATAGATTTAATTCACCTATTCATTTAACTTAAAATAAAGATAAGACTGAATTATATTTGATTTATTCTCATAAATCAAATTTGAGATATCATATCAATTTGAATTTCAAATTCAAACATGATAGAGATTTAATTGATTCTTATAAATTAAATCTTATAAATATCTCTTATATGAGATATCCTATCAATTTGAATTTCAAATTCAAACGTGATAGAGATTTAATTTATCCTTATAAATTAAATCATATAAATATCTCTTATATGAGATATCCTGTCAATTTGAATTTTAAATTCAAACGTGATAGAGATTTAATTTATCCTTATAAATTAAATCTCATAAATCTCTTATATATAATGTATATATACGAATTTATATATATACGAATATAAATATAAATAAATATATACATCCACCTTGGATCATTCATTGAATCTGGACATGTCTTAGATTCAATGAATTTGGACATCATAGCTCGTGTTGGGCTATTTTGTGTGCGACCCTGTAGGCCCATATGAAGTTGGCAGTGGGCCATTTACTATACTGGACCACAAGTCGCAAGTGGTCTCTAGCAAGACATAACGACTAACCAAATCATATGAGGATCATTAAACGATGTAACCTTTTATACAACCATATCATGTCCCTTCTACCACGCAATATTTTGGTCATGGATGAGGCATGGATAATGTCATCCTCCTATTCCTGACCGTTACTTTCTTGATCCCTGAGTAGTCTGACTATAGAAATAAAACTACCTTTCCATTACAGTATGGCCATACATTTCTCAGACTCACTCATCGAGGGGCCCAGTAATATCTCTTTACGAATGTGAGGGACAAATTCCATCTTGACTATTCACATTCCTCCGCATGAAAAACCACTAAATCCAAACATAGTCTTTATGATCACTCGGTCAAAAGTGACTTTTGACTAGGTCAAAGCTGAGTGTTTGTCATGTAGGAATCCATGATGATCTCAGGTCAAAGGGCATATTGACATAGTTTGTATATAAGAGAAGCTTATGATGTAACCCATGCAGCTCTCTCAAAGCGAGCAGTCCAACACCATGTACTCTTACATGTGCCTATGACTTTGATTTATATCTCTATACATCTTCAAAGTCATATTGGTCATATTTCATCTCTGCTCCCGCATAGATGACCGACCAGGGACATTTAGGATAAGATCATGAATTATCCAAGGATGGTTATCAAAGTAAACATGCAAATAATATGATAACACAATTAATAAATTCATAAATCAATAATGTTCATAAGACAATGATCTACTAGTATCCACACGAACATCGTTCTAACCACGAACGACGTGCTAGCGCCTCCTGCCCCTCTAAGGCTTACTCAAGAATTCGTCCTCTCCGTCTCTATTTTGACAGTTTCTTATCTGTAAACCTTTTACGGATTCCCGTTCACACTTTTTTTCCTGTCCAACCATAGCTCCTAAATATCAGATATATAGGATGCTATGTGTGTTATCACATACTTGGATTTTCGGAATTAATCTTATATTAATTCTGAAATTAATACAATATCATATATTGTATATTTTGATAAGAAACTAATTAAATAAATAGTGTCTATATTAAATCCATCCCAGAGTTTTAATTTACCCATTTATTTAATTTAAAATAAAGATAAGACGGAATTACATTTGATTTATTCTCATAAATCAAATTTGAGATATCATATCAATTTGAATTTCAAATTCAAACGTGATAGAGATTTAATTTTATCCTTATAAATTAAATCTTATAAATATCTCTTATATATAATATATATATTCAAATTTATATATATATGAATATAAATATAAATAAATATATACATCCACCCTGGATCATTCATTGAATCTGGATATCATAGCTCGTGTTGGGCTATTTTGTGTGTGACCCTGTAGGCCCATATGAAGTTGGCAGTGGGCCATTTACTATACTGACTCACAAGTCACAAGCGGTCTCTAGCAAGATATCACGACTACCCAAATCATATGAGGATCAATGAACGATGTAACCTTTTATACAACCATATCATGTTCCTTTTGTCACATGATATTTTGGTCATGGATGAGGCATGGAAAATGTCATCCTCCTATTCCTGACCGTTACTTTCTCGATCCCTGAGTAGTCTGACTATAGAAATTGAACTACCTTTCTATTACAGTATGGCCATCCATTTCTCAGACTTACTCATCAAGGGGCCCAGTAATATCTCTATACGAATGCGAGGGACAAATTCGATCTTAACAATTCATATTCCTCCGCACAAAAAATCACTAAGCCCAAACATAGTCTTTATGATCACTCGGTCAAAAGTGACTTTTGACTAGGTCAAAGCTGAGCGTTTGTCATATAGGAATCCATGATGATCTCAGGTTAAAGGGCATAGTGACATAGTTTGTATGTGAGAGAAGCTTATAACTTAACCCATGCAGCTCTCTTATAGCGGGTTGGTCTAACACCTTGTACTCTTACATGTGCCTATGACTTTGATTTATATCTCTATACATCTTCAAAGTCAAACTGATCTTATTTCATCTCTGCTCCCACATAGATGACTGACCAAGGACATTTAGGATAAGATCATGAGTTATCCAAGGATGGTCATCACAGTAAACATGCAAATAATATGATAACACAATTAATAAATTCATAAATCAACAATGTTCATAAGACAATGATTGTCCCCTAGGGTACAATTTCCAACAGTTGGTTAGCTCCTAACAGAGAGAGTACCCATGATATTAGATAGCCTTATTATTATTAGGGACTGAACTCAAAATCTCCTCACACGTAACAAGAACTCAGTGATTAAAGTTACAGTTGTTAATCCTGAGTTCCAAGGATTTTTGAGAATGTTTTACAACATATGAGAAAGGGTTAAATGAGAATAAAGAGATCCTTACGATGAGATTACAAAGACTAAAAATAAAGGTAAGTAGATCCTCCAGATGAGGACAAAGAGATTAGAAGGCAAGATAGACCCAAGAGAGATAGTATAAGATGGGTCTAAGATGGTAAAGTACCGGGTCAGAGCCAGTGAGCACCAGTACTTTAGATTTTTATCTGCACATTTTAGTTAAGCTTGCTCAGGTAAGGGTAGTCCAATGATGGGTGACTCCCTGGGAAGTGATGAAAAAAAAGTGTGAATGCCACAAGAAATTGGCATATATGCACAAAGCTATGTAAAATGATAGAAAGAGCTATGAAAAGCTAGAAAGGGTCATGAACAGTAAGAGACTATAACCTTTATGTCAAGTCCAAATGAAATAGATTTGAAAGATGAACTATGATATAGCCAGATTTGACCAGATATGTCATTTTATGTAATGAAAGATACGAAATGGGAAGATATGCCTTGAGAAGCGGCTGTATAGCTAGCTTTGTAAATAGATAGAGAGTCTTCCGTTCAGGAAAAGATAAGATGTTTGAATGATGAGCTACATGTGAAAGAGCAAATGAGAGCTTTGAGAGCTTCCACTCCTTGCATAGAATGCTAGGCCTTATGTTACATTATATTATGTGATGTTTACAGAATATGCTCAAGCTCCGAATGTTAGAGCAGTGCAAGCTCCGAGTGTTAGAGCAGTGCAAGCTCTGAGTGTTAGAGCTGTACAAACTCTGAGTGTTAGAGCTATCCATATTAAGAGAAGGGATGCTTGAGCTTTGATGTTAGAGCTTTGTATTCATGGGCAGGTATGCAGTCCTGCAATATGTTGGCCAGGTGTCATATCCCCAATTTTTTTGACCTGATGTACCTGTATAGTTTATCTGCAATGGATATAAGATTCTTGGAATAAACTGTATCAGATTGTGAAAGGGAAGGGAAGGATTAATAACTAAGGAAAGAATAGGGACCAAATGAAAATTTAAAAGTTTGAAGGTGAAAAGTGAAAGTAGAAGAAAAAGGAGGGACCTAAATGCAATTAATGAAAAGTTCAGGGACCAAAGTGCAATTATTCAAAAGTTAAGGGACCTAAATGTAAATATGGAAAAGTTGAGCCAAAACAGGCCAAAAATGCCCGGAATCAGATCAGACCCAAATTTTACCAGTAGATAGACAAAAATATTTCGGTCAGTTTAACGCAACATAGAATTTTGATTTGAGGTCCCGATTAATTGATATAAATTCCTGAAGTCAGAAGGAATTATTGCAGTATTTTTGAGATCTCATAATTAGATGAGACTTTATAGAAAATTCATATATTTAATATATGAATTTATAAAATTGACAGAATCATAAAAGGAATCCTGTAGAAGCTATACGGGATTTTACAGTGAAATAAAATACCCGATAAATATGATCGGGAGAGTTGTACAGTGAATTGGGCCATAAAGGCAATATAGACAATAAGCCCATAATAAGGCCCAAATGACACCATTATGAGCCCATTAAGGTGACTGGACAGTTATATGGGCTACAGGCCAGAGCAGTCCAGGAAAAGTGTAAAATTACGAAAATGCCCCTGGATGCCTATACTGTACCAGTGATGGATGGAGGTCATTTTGGTCATTATGGATAGGCCAAAAACGTGGGACATAGTATAAATATGATTATATAGAGTCAATATATGCCCTGAGGCAGTGTAAAAAGGTGTGAAATGACGATTTTGCCCTTAGGGTTAGTACAGCGCAGGAAAGGACACTAAGAGTATTTTGGTTATTTTTCAAGGAATGGATGGCAGATAAATATTCAATATATCATTTTCAATGATATGATAAGCCTATATATTGATTTCCAAGACATAATACATATCCTGGTATATTATAAAAAAAAATTCAGAATAGAAAACAGTCCGGTTATTGTGAAACGGCTCCGATCGGTACCGAATTGGACTAGAATTTTTCCAGAACCTTCTTGACATGGGCAGAACGCCACCTAACCCTCTTAGGTGTCCCATGAGCTGTCCCACATGATGTAATAATTATTCTTTTTAGAAAAAGTAAAATCCAAGATTAAATGTGAGCCTTTAGATCAAATAGTAACCAAATCAATCTTGGCCATCCATTTCAACCCAAATTTCTCTATAAATACCCCCCTATTCTGAACACTTCGGCATGCATGGTGAACCATAGGGAAACTCTTGCAAAATTTCCATTCAACCAAGAAAGAAGCAACCAAAGTGAAGTAACAAGCAAGGTAATCATCTCCCTTGATCTTAAGCTTTGTTCTAGCAAGTTAGCTCATGGTTTTAAGGGGTTTTCATGCTATATTTCCCTTATGGTTGCTGCTGGAAGTGCTTCTCATATGTAGTTAAAATATGAGTTTTATGTTATGGATAGTTTAGACAAGCTTAAACAAGCTAGAATCAAGTGGTATAAGCTTGTGAATTCAAGTATGTTTGGATTTAGGGTTTTGTGTTCTTGCTGGTACTGTACGTGGTACTGTTCATATGATGGAATTTCATGATTTTGATGCTTCCAATGAGTTTAAAATGGAAAGTTGTGTGGGGATAAAGTAGGAGAACAAGTATTTGAAGCATTGGAATCAAAATGAGAATTTTTGGAAAACAAGAGCATGCATTTCGGTTTGGCACTGTAGCAATTGGTATGTTTTGATTTTGGAAATTCTGATTTCATATTTGGATTTTACATGAAAAATTATGTGGAAATGAACCCTGAGAATTTATTTTGGAAAGGTGGAAGTAGGAAACATAAATTAGAGAAAGAAAGGGAGCTAGTGAAAACCTAGTCTTGGATTTGGTTTTAAGTTGAGTTGTAACTTGATATTATGTTGTAATGGCTAGGTTTTGACATTTGTGAAGGAAGGAAAGCACTTCAAGAAGGTCTTGACCAAGATAGCTAAGAGGTAGCAAGGATACCTAACTATAACTCATGTTTGTTTAATTGTTTTGCTTGCTTGTTGATTAGGGTGTTTGGTTGAGCTTGAGCTTATGTCATCATGTTATGATGAAGTATGAATGATTGCAACTCCTTGCAAGTTATGTCATTACAATATGCATGTTAGAGTTTGCTTATGTACCATTATGAAGTAGCTCCCATCTCATGATAACATGTTAAGCATACAATTATCCATGCATGATATTATAGTTTGTGTAACTTGCTATTGGGATTTCCATGAAATCCCATTCCTTCCACATGCATAACTATGTTTTAGGTGCTGGATCTTTTCAAGGGAGGAGAGTAAATGTTGATAAATAAGTTTTTATAATAAGCTACATGACTTACATGACACTATGGGATGATATGCTAGTATGCATGGTGTATGTTTCTCTAGTCCTGTTTTGAGGCGGTGGTGATTTGACAATGTTTTTGGCATCTAAATCAACGAGTTTTAATCTGAAACTTGGGCTGCTTAAATTTAAGACACAGATCTTTAAATGAACACCAATAACGCCTCATTTGGATAAGTATCTGAATTGTTATGATTTTCCAAAGTTGGAAGTAAGATCTGGAATTGAGTAAAACGAGTGCTGAGAGGCAGTGACGGTTACACAAAGATTTCATATACCAAATGAACGCGTTTTTCTACAAAATTTTATGAGCTTAAATATAACGTCTAAAGCTTCAAATCCATAGGTAACACAGTTCATTTGTACAAGTAACCAAAGAGAAATGAATTTTTGAAGTTAAGCAAAGAAACTGGAACTTCCAGATTTTACCAAATGAACAGTGATTTTCTACGATTAAACTGATTTCATTGGGACAAGAAAACCTCAGTTTCATATTTTCCCCTCAAATATATGTGAAAGAGCTTTCATTAGAAATTGGAACCATGTTATTTCGATTTTTCTACAATTAATTATGAATTTTCAAAGTAGGGTACATGTTCTGGAATTACCAAATGAACAGTAAAAGTGAACAGTACCCGAGAGCAAATCTTTTGGAAATGGATGTTTTCAAAGCAAATGATCATGTAATTGGTTCCAATAACTTCTAATCAAGTATAATTGAGGTTAAAAGTAAGGATATGACACCAGGCATTATGCATGTTAGAGTATGTGCTCCTATATGCTTTTATGTGCTCCTGTTTAGCAGTAGAGCAACGAAAGAAAGAATAATGATATAAGTCTTCTCTCTGTATTATGATGAGTTAGCAAAGATGATAAAAGCATATGATGATATGAGAATGAGAGATGAAGTTTTGCGGATATTTAGAGAATTCCGCTGAATACTCAGATGAGTAATAAGTGACTGCACTAAGAATCATGATGAGTAGTAAATAAAAATTCCAGAATATAGGAGTATATGAGAAAGTTTAGTATGAAAGAAAGGGACATTCTCCTCAAAGGAACTCTTCATCGAAGGATGAATAGAGATTTAGCCCTGAAATTTTGAGGACGAAATTTATTTTAAGGGGAGGAGAAATATCATATCCCAATTTTTAGGCTTAGAAGCCCAGAATATAGCCTAAAAAAGGGATGCTACTAGACCCTATTGAGCAGAGGTCTCAGTAAATAGAGAAAATTATGCTGATCAGTCTGATGCAACACAGAGTTTTGATATGAGGTCCTGAAATATTTATATTAATTTTTGAAGAGAAGGAAACTTAATACAGTATTCTCTAGACCTCAGAATCAGATGAAATGTGGTAGTAAATTCCTATAATTAATATAAGAATTTCTAAAACTGACAGAGCCCAAAAAGGAGTTCTATAGAATTTATTACAGAATTTACAGTGGATTAAAAGACCTGATAAATAGGTTTCAGGGGAATTTCTTGGGAATTGAGCCCATGAAGATAGTGGATCATACAGAGGGTCCAGAATGACACCTTATAAGCCCAATAATATTTTCAGATAAGTATCTGGGCCAGGGCTAATAAAGACCGAGAAAAATGAAGAATCACGAAAATGCCACTAAAGCTATGCCACTGTGTTGTGTCATTAAGTTAGAGTCATACAAAGGGCGTTATGATCATTTGACTAAGGTTAGACAGTCAAGAATGGGTATCTGGATAGTTGACCAGGGTCAAGAGGTACTCTAGTAAGGTATGGAAAGATAAGAGTGCCCCTAGAAGTACTAAAGAGGTATTAAGGGCATTTTGGTAATTTATTAAGTATGTGTCTTGGGAATCAAGTCACCAGAGTGTTTGGGCTTGGTTAGAAACCCAAGATGACAATCCAAGGCCCAAAAACGTAGCCCAAGAGTAATATGGGCCCAAGAGGCATTAAAATATTATTTGATTGCTTTTTCAATAAAGTAAAGTAACCCGATCTAAGATAGAACTGGGTAAAGTGATCTGGAATCATGAGGGGACATAAATAGGGCCCACAATATGGAACATGGCATGATCACAATAAAAGAATAAAAGCAAAGGACACATGGCCTAATTGTAGAAAAAGGAGAAAAAGCAAGAGAACACGTGGCACAATCTCGGCCATCCATTCAGGGAAAAGACTCTGGAACTCTCTGGAAAGGCTGAGTCAGCTAGTGAGGTGTCCCAAGGGTCCGACCATTGTGCCACATATACCCCTGAGGTGTCCTTGAGGTGTCCTAGATGATGCCATGAGTGGTGAGTCATCAGGGAGGGTGATCTCATCGTGATAATGTAGGCAAAGCTTCTTAAGGAAGCAAGAAATCTGAGCCATTCATCGCGAATCAATCTAGACCATTCATTCCACCTTCTCTCACATATAAATAGGTCATTCCCCTCCCATTCCAAGGAACACCACGGATCTAGCAAGAAAAGGAAGAGAAATAAGAGAGAAAGAGAGAAGGAAAGAAAGAAAAGAAAGAAAGGAAGGAGTTCTGGTGGAGCCAGGAGCAGTCTAAGGAGCTGAGGGACTGGGCAAAGCTTAGGAATGGGGTAATAAATTTATCTAGTCCCTACTCTAATAAAGTATAGGATTGCTCTTGGTGGTTGGAATAGAGAAATATCTCTATTAATAAAGGTAGCTAAAGGTAGAGAGAAAGCTAGGGGAATGTCGGAATAAGGATATCACCCCTAGTTAAGCATGAGTTAAGTAGAGCTGTACTAGATAATAATAAAGATATTATTATGCTATGTATAGGCTCTAACATATGAAAAGAAGGGACCTTAGAGACAAGGCTAAGAGCTGGAAGGAAAGGCTTCACGCCAGGTAGTAGACTTACCTACTTGTATGCATATACTGCTTGGATATTTTATGTTATGTTTTCTTACCTTGATAATGTAAGGCATGTATGATTAAGTAATGCTCTATTTCTTTTTATACTATGGCCATATGTTATAATTAAGTAACATAGAAGCATGTATGTTATCATGATGCAAGCATGATCATTAAGTACACACATAATAACATCAAGCATATAGTTGTATACATTGTATGGTTACCGTTTGCTACTGAGATTTGCCCAGAAATCTCATCCCCTTCCATGTAATCCCAATCCCACAGGTATGTTTAAAGAGGACTGAAGAATCATAGAGAGGAGCTAGGGATTGGATAGTGCAGAGGTTATGCAAAGATGGGACCAAAGTGCTGGAATCAAGGAAAAACACAGGATGAACAGTAAACTTTGGACGTTGACTGACATGGACCTGGTCAATGCGTGATCAACAAGTTATTTTTCCCTGAAAGAACATTAAGTTATATTCGAGTATCAATTTGAACTACTCCATTTCAATTTTTCTAGAATTAGTTATAATTGTTTAAAGTCAGGTCACTCCGCTGGAATTTACACAATGAATAGTGCTCGCTGGGAGTAAAATTTCAGATTGTATGATTTGACTTCAATGGCCCTAAAAGTGGTTCCAAATACTACTGAATGGTCCCTAAGATGTAAGAAAAGGATGATGTTATAAGATAAATGTATAAAATTTTATAGACATTTAACTAACATGTCAAGTTTTGTTTTGACACCAAGAACACATTATTTTGATGTCTGTACAAAGAGAATAGATTTTTCAAAGTAAGAGACCAGAATCTATTTTCATAATGTTTAACCAAATAAACAGTAATGTTTGGTGAATAAACTGTATTAACTGATGAATAAACTATTTTTTCCTTAAAGTTCATGATGTTATCTTCAGGTGGCTTTTTGAACCACTTCATTTCAATTTTTTTAGAATTAATTATATTTTTTGAAGTTTATCGCCTAATATAGAAATACCATATGAACAGTAATTCGAGAAGAGTAAAATTCCAGATTTAGCTAATGGACTTCCAAGGTCTTGTAATTAGTTCTAAACACTACTGAATGGTCCCTAAGATGTACAAAAGTAAGGATGTTTCAAGTAAGGATTGTATATCAATCGATTATTCTAAGATTAAGTTTTGTAATTGAATTGAATGATTTGGATGCTGGTTTAATATGAATATTTCAGTTTCAATTTCTAGATAATTGGGTTTTTATCAACAATCGTTGCTAACTAACTTGATTACTTGAAATCTATGGTCATCGATCGATGATCATTTAAGGGCATCTACATCATCTTATTTAAATTGCATGCTAAGTGGCTTTTAATAGTTCATTAAGAGTTTTTAAACTAGTTTTGATCAAAGGAGTTTAAACAATGTTAATGTTCTAGACTCAATCAATCGATTGAGATTTCTTTTAAGACTTAGTGATTTTAAAACCCCATATCATATTAAAAGCAAGATAGATAGTTTTCCATCATCAAGAGTCTGTCTCAACACATTTTTTTCAAAATCCACTCATTTTCCAACTTAATCAAAAATATAAAAATATTTACTTTACTGCATCCTTATTTTATTGCCTAAAAA
The DNA here is from genome assembly GCA_037074615.1 of Leucaena leucocephala. Taxonomy (NCBI): domain Eukaryota; kingdom Viridiplantae; phylum Streptophyta; class Magnoliopsida; order Fabales; family Fabaceae; genus Leucaena; species Leucaena leucocephala. The sequence continues at coordinate 8,762,257 of CM073527.1, forward strand.
ATCAATGAAACCCAAAAACCAAATTTTACTTTCATTCAGGTTTTCAAATGGTTTTGTCACTAGTTTACTAGGTTTCCAATAGAGGAACAATAGGATTATGCCTTCTACTATATTAATAGGGTGTAATTAATTTTATTTTAATGCATAGGATGATGACAGCCCGTGCAAATTAATGGTGTCGTTGCCAGGGAATTAAGTAATTGGTTTGTTAGCAATGGGTTATCAATTTCATTATTTACCTGAGTCAGTTTTTGTTTGAATTTTAGCTTGTTGTTTTTAACTTCATTGCACTTTATAGTTTTCTAAGTTTCTACAAAATCAGTCTCTGTGACTGAAAGTTGCAATCAAACATCACTTAAGTCACGACATTTTCTCTCTATGATAGTTAGTCACGACCATAACACATTTTAGTCACGACTAATGAACTTTTCTGCTGTGAAACTTTTCTGTTTGAATTTGATTGCTTGCCTGGTTATTCTTGATTGTCCCTATGTTGCATATGTAGAAAAACTAAACCATTAGTGTCTTTTGTCATATCCTAATTTTTCCCTGTCTATATAATACTGATAGTGGAAAGAGGTTTGGGAAGGATTATGATGATGATCAGAAGGAATAATAAAGGTTAGATGAGTCTTGAAGGAAGAAAGGGACTAAATTGAAAAGTTTAAAAGTTCTATAGTAAAAAATGAAAGTAGAAATAAACTTTAGGCCATTAAGTATAATTATGAAAAGTTGAGGGCCTAAAGTATAATTTTTAAAAGTTCAAGGACCTAGATGAAATTTAGAAAAAGTTTAAGGCCAAAACTAAAGGTAAAGATAAAAGTTGGGCCAAAATGTGTAATTACCAAAAGTTAAGGGACTTAAATATAATTTATCAAAAGTTCAGGAGCAAAATTATAATTATGAGAAAGCTGAGCCAGAAAAGGGTTAAAAATGCCTATAATCAGATTAGTCCCAGATTTTAACAGTAAGTAGAGAAAATTATTCTGATTAGTTTGACGCAATATAGAATTTTGATATGAGGTCCCAAAAAATTTATATTAATTTTTAAAGGAAGGGAAATTAATATAGTATTTGCTGGACCTTAGAATTAGATGAAATTTGGAAGTAAATTCCTATAATTAATATAAGAATTTTTAAAACTAACAGAGCTTAAAAAGGAGTTATGTAGAATTTATTATAGAATTTACAGTGGATTAAAACACTTGATAAATAGGTTTCGGGGAAATTTCATAGGAATTGAGCCCATGATTGTAGTGGATCATGCAGAGGGCCCAGAATGGTGCCTTATAGGCTCAATGATATTTTAAGATAAGTATGTTGGCTAGGACTAATAAAGATCGGGAAAATATAAAATTACGAAAATGCCACTGAAGGTATGCCACTGTGTTATGTCATTGAGGCAGAGTTGGATGAAGGGCATTTTGGTAATTTTGACAAGCAAAAAACAGCCAAGCAAGTACAGGAGTGATTAGGCAGTGTCAGTATATGCCCTGATAAGAAGTAAAGAGGTGTAAAATGATAATTATGCCCTTAAGGTTAATATTAGGCAAGATAGTGAACTAAGGGCATTTTAGTCATTTCCTAAGGGATCTGTAATTAAGTTTTGACCCAGTCCAAAAATGTCAATGGTAGAAAGAATCTAGATACTGGATTTAAGGTCAGGAAGCATATTATAGAATTTTAGAAAAATTAGAATTATAACAGTATGGTTTTTGGGAAATCGGACTGAACGGTACCGGATTGGACTGGAATTTTTCCAGAAGCTTCCTCCATTGGAAGTTTGCCACCTAGCCCTATGAAGTGTCCCTTGATGATGTCATAAATCTCTTTTTGAAAAGGTAAAATCCAAGATTAAGTGTTAGCCATTAGATCAAGTAGTGCACAAACTAATCTTGGCCATTGATTTCCCATGAGAGTTTTCTATAAATACCCCCTCAAATCTGAAGTGAAACCATGAGCACAAGAGCCTTGGGGACACTCTTGAAAAATGAAAACCAAACCAAGACAAATAAGATTCAAGGTACCAAAGTTTAAGCAAGCTAGAGATTAAAGGAATTGATTGGTATGCTCCAAAAGAGGCAACCACATATCCAATAGAAGTGAGAAGAAAGAAGCAAGATAAAGTGAAAGAGAGTCAAGTATATGAGGTAGAAAACTTATCCTAAACTTGTATGCATTGAAGAATGTTATGCTTGATTGTCCTATGGCTTTGTTGAATTGTGTTGCATATGTGCTTATGTATAAATCTCTATTTCTATTATTACTTTGACCAATTGTATTTCATATGTAACATGGAAGCATGCACATTACACAATGTTAACACTTTCACAAGCAGGAACAAGTAATTACATTAATGAATGCATTGTTTAGTACCATTTGCTATTGAGATTTCCCCAGAAATTTCACCCCTTCATGTAATCCTAATCCTAGCAGGTTTATGAATGATAAAAGAGGATGATGAAGCATGAAGATAAGCTAGGGATTGGATCGTATAAATGTTATGTGAAGAAATGTTATGTGTAATGTTGCTACATGACCAATATAAGTAGTGATGGTCATGATGTGATGAAAAATAGTAAATGGTGGAATAAATGTATGAAATTTTCCATACCTTTAGTTAACATGCCAAGCTTTGTTTTGACACCAAGAATGCCTTATTTGGATGTTTGTACAAAGAGAACTAATTTTCCAAAGTAAGGGACCATAATCTGTTTTCAGAATTTTAACCAAATGAACAGTAATTTTTGACGAGTAAACTATATTAATTAGCTAAGCATTTGGTCTGAAAATATTTTTCCCTTAAAGTTCAAGATGTTATCTTCATGTATGTTTTTGAACTGCTATATTTCAAATTTTCTATAATTAATTATGATTTTTTGAACTTCATTGCGTAATCTAGAATACAATATGAATAATAACTCGAGAAAGAGAAAAATTCTAGATTTAGCTAATGGATTTCCAAAATCTTGTAAGTGATTCTAAATGCTATTGAATGGTCCCTAAGACATATAAAAGTAAGGATGTTTCACCTTTTTTACCTGAAATTGAGACTCAACTCTTACATGGACTTTTTCACTGTAAATTCTATAATAAATTCTATAGAACTCCTTTTTGGGCTCTATCAATTTTAGAAATTCTTATATTAATTATAGGACTTTACTGCCACATTTTATCTGATTCTGAGGTCTAGAGCATATTGTATTAATTTTTCTTTTCTTTGAAAATTAATATAAATCTTTCAAACCTCATATCAAAACTCTGTGTTGCATTAAACTGATCAGCATAATTTTCTCTATTTACTGAGACCTCTACTCAACAGGGCCTGGTAGCACCCTGTTTTTAGGCTATATACTGGGCTTCTAGGCCTAAACATTGGAATATGGCAAGCCTCCATTTTACTATTGGTTAGCTTAGTTTTGTTTGACAATTTATACGTCAGTTATCAAAATGGCGTCATTGCCAGGGTGCCTTACTTGTTAAGATTTCATAAGCAATCTCCTAGGCTTAAAAATTATTAAAAGTAGACAGGTGTTTCAGTTTTTCTGCTTATTTAGTATTTTGTCTTGTTGAGTCATGACCAATTGCCTTTATAGTCGCGATGAAAGTGCTTACAATTGATTTTTGAGCATCTCTGTGAACTTTAGTCGAGACCGAAAGCACATTTGGTCACAACCAAAAATTTGTTTTCAACTCATTTTGCTCTCTGTTACTGTTAGTCGCAACCTTATTGCTATGTGGTCACAACCAAAAATATTTTTCATCCAGTTTTGTTCTCTGTGATTTCTAGTCATAACTAGTTTAACACTTAGTCACAACCAAAAATCATTGTTTCAATCAGATTTACTCTCTATGATTTTTAGGCGTGACATAAGTACCAATTGGTCATAACCAGAAACTTAAAACTTCAAGCAATTTACTGTTTGTGGTTTTTAGTCACAACCAAAGTGACATTTAGTCGGGACCAAAAATATTGATTAAGAATTTTTCCTCTCTGTGACTGATAGTCATGCATGAAGTTCATTTTTCTCACAATCTCTATTCTCTGTGCTTATTAGTCACGACCTAGTGACCTTTTAGTCATGACCTGACTATTTTGAACTGTGATTATTTGATCTGAATTTCTAGAATTGTTGTATCTGTGACATATTTGATATTTTGCATCACTTTTGAGTGAGATTTACATGAACAGAAGCTCTAAATTATTTTCTTTGGATATAGAAATCAATAGAACACTTAGGCAAATTAAGAAGGCTAAGATTTTAAATCAAACTAGTGTTCTATCTTTTGTTTAGCTTAGTTCTTCTAAAGAATCTATTGTAGCTGGAATTGATTGTGCATCTGATACTATATTAGATAATCACTTTGTCATGGAGCATGTTAATGAAGTTGGAACTTATACTCATAATCATAATACTCAAAATGAGCAACATGGAGAGAATAACATGAACAATAGAAGAGCACGTAGGAGTATAAGAGAATTGATTTCTTCTCAGGCCAACTTTGATTATTTTCGCACTTATCCTGCTTTGGATGTTAATTTTGAGTTGAAAGGTCCTTTGTTAAGTAACTTACCAAAAATTTATGGATTGGCAGGTGAAGATCCTTTCAAGCACTTGAAGACTATACAGTAGGTTTGCTCATCCATGAAACCTATAGGTGTTGACATGGATGCTGTGCAAATACAAGTATTCCACTTTACACTCAAAGCAAAGGCACAGTAATGGTTTTATATGCTGCCACATCATACACCTCAAGCATTGGATCCTAAAACAACTTGAGGACTACTTTCCTAGAAAGATACTTCCCTACTTCAAAGACAGTTACATTGAGGAAGGAGATTTTTACTGCAAAATAGTATGATCAAGAATCTTTCCATGAGTTTTAGGGAAGCTTTCAAGAGTTGCTAGCTAGATGTCTATACCACTAGATTATAACTGAGCATTTGGTGTAGTATTTCCATTTAGGATTACTCTATGCATGCAAAAATAATTTGGTGTAGCTGCTGGAGTCTCTATTGATGATTTGACTCCAGATAAAGCATGGAACCTGATTGAAAAAATAGCAAACAATGACCAGCAGTATAGGGGATGTGATGCTAGGCAAGTCCATTAGGTATCTGCAAGGCCTTCTCAAGATTATAACTGTTTATCCTCCCAAGTTATTGCCATGAATGCTCATATCAACAACCTAGCTACTCAATTGGGAAATTCACGGATTCAAAGCCCATACTCTTAAGCTGTTGTTGCTCCTAGTTGTCAACTTTGTTATTCTCCTATGCACACCACTACCAATTATCCTACACACTGTGAAGATGTATCAGCTATCTATCAAGGCAAACAGAATTAGTATCCACAAAGGAATCCATACTCCAACATATATAATGAAGGATGGAGAGATCATCCTAACTTCAGATAGAGGGATGGAGGTAAAGACAGGAATTTTGGGTATAATAGATTCAACATTGATAGACAAGTGGCTGAGTCTTCTAGAGCTATAGAAGTACCTTATGCTGTAAAGAATGTTGGAATATCTAAGATAATGAAGACCATTAATGTGATGAATTTAAATATAAACTCCATCAACACAAACTTTTGCTCTAATTTTAAGGACTTGAGATCTACTGTGGAGAACAATTAAGCCATGACCTAGTCTAGGTTTGCTGCCTTGGATAATAAGATGGAACATTGGGAAACAAAAGCTACAAACATGAATGGCTATGTATCACAGCTAGCCAATTCCATTAATGATATTCAGGTAAGAATCAATGGAGATATACTTTCGAACACAGTTGTCAACCCCAAATCTATGAATGTCATAAGTTTGATAGATGAAAAACAAGTTGGGGAACAAGCTACAGATATTAACAGTAAAGAGTAATACGAGGTAGACACTGACTCCAATGGTAGCATTAAGAAGTCTGAAAATACAAAAGAAGCACAACCACTAGGGAAGGGCAAGGTTACAAAAAGTCAAATCAATTCTGCCCCAGATTTAGAAGGTTGTGGACAACTAATTAGCAAGGACACTACACTACCTAAAGCTGTGGATTCTAATTTAAGGAATCTTAGAATGGACATAACTGATGAAATATAACCAGCAGTAAATTTAGAGCTCAAGCAGTAAGAAACAACCTCTGGTGTAGTAGAGAAAAAGGTGCATATGAATGAACTACCTATCCCAAGGGAATTCATGAGCAGCAACAAGAAAGCCTTAGAGGAGCAATACAGGGAAGTACTTAATCCTTTTAGTAAGATTGAAGTGAATGTGCCTATGTTGGAAAGAATTCAAAGTGCGTAAGAATATGCAAAATGTTTAAAGGACAGTTGCACACAAAAGGAAAGACATAAACCTAATGAATTGGTGCAAGTGGGACCTCAAGCTTTTACACTCTTCAACTCTCAACTTCCAGTGAAGTGTAATGATCCAGGTGCATTTTCTATTCCTTGTACAATTGGCAAGATAACTATTCCTAAAACATTGCTAGATTTAGGTGCTGCTATCAATGTTATGCCAAGTTCCATTTATCAAGCCTTAGGAGTAAATATGATCAAACCAACTAGTGTGTTAGCTCAATTGGCTGATAAGAGAATTATTAATCCTAAGAAGACATCTTTGTTCAAGTTAAGGAACTTGTTTTCCTGTGGACTTTTATGTTTTGGATATGTCGAATAAGTCTCTTGATGATAGTACTCTTATTCTAGGAAGGCCATTCTTGAATACAGCTAATACTATTATTTACATGAAAAATTGAATTATTAAAATGGAATTTGGTGGGCACATAATTCAGTTTAACATGTATAGACACCCACATCAGCATCATTCTCACCTAGGACTTAATATGATTTGTGCATCACTTAGAAATGAGTGTGATAATATTCATGAATTTGAAAATGATGATGAAGTTAAAGAATCTTCCATTTCTAACTCATCCACTTATTTCTCTATTTTTTCTTCATCCAATGGTGATGTCTTATACCTTAATTCTAAAATTGATGGCTAGCTTACCACTATAGGTGATTTCTCTTCATCTTCATATAATATTTTCTCTATTGGAACTAACCTCACTATTTCAAGTGATGAACGATATCTAGGAGGGTTTATAGCAAATATAATAGAATTGCAGGACAAGGATTATGTAGCATACTTTGAGAGACAAGGAATTGTAACCTCTGAGCTAGGGAGTTTCCAATTCAATAATTATATACTGCATTCTAACCCTATTCATGACAACTTCAAATTAGAATTTTTAGATATTTTAGGACTAAAGGATATTGTCCAACATCAACAGAATTTCATGGTAGGGATAAAGATGGATAATGCAGCAGTTATATCATCAAGACCATTCCCACTATCTGTTGGATATGCCTATATACTGTAAGCTATGGATTATCTTTTAAGATGGATAAAAGCTATACCAATAAGATAGGGTAAATCATATGGTATATCATCCCAAGTTAATGGCCAATTATTCAAGCTATATAAGGAGAATTTTAAGGACCCATGATACTCAGGTTGTCTCCTTCCTTGTTTCCCTACTTACAATAGTCTGGTTAATATTGCTTTACTTATATACTTGAGCTGTAAATTATTGATTAAGTGTGGGGGAGGAAACCAAGTCAGTATGGGTAGATAAAAATTAATAAGTTCATCTTGGATTCTAATTGAGCTTTGTCCTCTTTATCACTTTGGCATTTGCATTTATTTCTCTCTTCACATTGAGGAAAATATATGCAAATTAAGTGTGAGGGAGTAGTTTGTGAAATTGGTAAATAAAAATCAGATAATTGCTATGATTCTGTATTCTGGTTGCAACCTTGAGATGTTCTTATTGTGACTAATATATGCAAAAATGTCAAGTTTTTTCTCTGTGAAAATTAGTCGTGGCCAATAAACATGTTTGTCATGACTAGCAATTCTTACTTTCTGATGATTACCTGTCTGTGATATTTTAGTCATGATATATGCTTATCTTTGTCTTAACTATAACTCTATATACATTTTGGTCGTGTCTGGATGGACACTTGGTCGTGACCTGTGCTTGTGTGTTTGTCTTGGTCTCCGTGATCATGAGTCACGACCAGTGTGCATGTTAGTCGCAACCAATATTCCCTGTTTTCTAAAAATTTCTTCTCTGTATAAGACAGTCGCGACCTGAAGACCCTTTTATGGCGATTAGATGTGAACTTTAGCTGAAAAATTCTCTTATTTCATCTGATTGTTGCTTGGTCTAACAGAACTTACTGTCATAGATTTAAAATTAAATTTTGAACACATGCTTTTGAACATTAGCAAGCTTGATGAATGTATGAGTTGCTTGTTTCATTGATTATTGTAAATTATATAGCATGAATGATTGATCTTATGTATTTAGTTTAATATTCATACAATCTTGTCATTGTGAGTTGATTACGGCGAGTAAGCCAGATGGAAGGATCTTTGAGCCTCCAACAGATACTCATTACATTGTGTGACACCATCTAGTTTTGTAACTTTGTAGAACTTGTCTCAGTCCTTTATTCAAAACCACATTAGCTTTTTGGTATTGTGAATATGATAAGGGCATTTCTTTCAAAACCCTTTTGCCTAAAATAGTAGCCACATAAAAATTAAAATCCTTTGCTTACCCCCTTTGATACCTTCACTTTCTTTTAAAATTTTATCCTTGGTTAATGAATGCTGTACATGATTTTTGCTACTATAGTTACCCTTAACTGTGAAATAACTGATAAAGTGCACCACTTGTTGGATATCTAAATTTCAATATTTGTGCTATTTGGTTCAGTAGAGAAAGAAAAGCGAAAAGTAAAAGTATAGAAAAGAGAAAAGAAAGAAAGAAGAGATACACCAGATAAAAAGATGTGATATTCAACTTGCATCAAAGGAAAATATTTGGTAATTTGTGATACTTTCTGCAGTTGCACAATTGAAACTGTGAGTAAGTGATGGAATAGCTTGAAGAAGTCAGATCATGTGCAGTATTTCATTAGTTATTGACATTTATTTCCATTTCATCACTTAGCCTCTCTAACATTACAACCTAATAAAGACCCTTTGATTCATAACCCTTGTGGCATGCAGTGGTGGAGATGTAGGATGGTTACAAGCCTATGGGAAGCCTAAGCTAGATGGTTGAGTGAAATTACCTTGATAAGAGAGTGAGTGAAACACTATACCATGTGAGGAAATATCAACCTAGTTGCTTACTATGATTTCATTGCATGATTTGGGTTCTTTGATTGATATAAGGTTAGTTTAGACTGCTGCCAATTGAAAGGAAATGATTGATGATTGCAAGTATTTTGCTGAATATGTTTTGCCAAATATACTGAACATGAGTGTTTGAATTTTAATTTTGATACATAATTTTGCTCGGAGTGCAAAAGCTAAGTGTGGGGGAGTTGATAAACTCATATTTGTAGTGAATTTTAGTATGTTTTAAGTGAGTTTTATTATTGATTTTATCCCCATTTACCAATATAATTAGCAATTAATTAATAAAATTAAAATAGAGCAAGTGGAAATTAATTGATTTGATTTTAGTGATAAATTTTATAAATAATCTATTAAATTTCCACTTTACAGTGACCGATCAGCATGTTAGACCAATTGACAGCTAGATATGTAAGCATGTGCTAGATCCAAGAGCTGCAGAATCATATGGAACATGTGCTGGATCCAGATCTAATAACAGATTGCAAGTGGGAGATCAAGCATGTGGTCTAACATAACATAATTCCACATATCTGGCACTATTCACACACACATCTATCACTATTCACACACACATATGGCACTGTTTATGTACACAGTATTGTTCACGCACACATACCTCATTTGAATAGAATCATACATTTCAACAGCAGCTCATGCATTCCACACATCATTCACACTATTTCAGCTACCCTTCACATCCTTCTACACCTATATATACACACCATCACATATCATATTAGCATATGCCTAGGGAGAAGACACTTCAGGCACAGTTGAACACTGGAGACACTCATCACCCATCACCATTCCATTCACGCCATTCTTCTCCATTCATTCCTTCTACATTTCTCTCTCTATCTTCATTTTCTCTTATGCAACTTTCCTCTATTATAGTCAATAGACCCAGGGGAAAGTTCTATAGTTTATCTTCATCTTCTATCATTTTCATCATGATTACTGCTATGTTTTCTGTTGTTACTAAATTTTAGATGGTAATGTAAGGCTAACTGCTATGCTCTCTTAGAGATTATGCTGAACCATAATCCTTAAGCTAAACAGGGAGTTCATTGTGTTTTTAATTCAGATTTAAATATATCAAGTTGATGAAGTTGGCTCTGTAATTAGAGTAGTAGAGGACAAACAAGTAGGGAACCGAGTTGGATTTCTTATTTATGCATAACTCACATTTGATTAATTCTCATCTTTGATCGAGTTGAACATAGTTGTGATTAATTAAAGTGATTCTGTTAAATTCATATTCTTCTATCTTTGAGTTGAATGATTCATAATCTCTTTTAATGTCTGTGAGTTATAGTTTTGATTGAGATTTAGCTAGCGAGTTAGTAGCTAACATATTCTAATTCAACTGATATACTCCTCATATTATGTGGGTAATGAAGGTAAGGTAATCTGCAAGGGAACACACTTATCATTTATTAATCTCATCATCATAAACACTTAAAAGCATAAACAATAGCATAGGATTTGCTTCCAGTACTTAGATTGAAACTCATCAAACACTATCTCTTTAACTTGTTAATTTGTGGCTCATTAGATTAATTAGGAACTTCTACATCTATTTAGACTCCTTGTGAATTGACCTAGGTTAGCCTCTATTTTACTATTAGTTAGCTTAGTTTCATTTGATAATTAATACGACAGTTATTAGCCATCATCATCTTCAAGTAATTCAAAGGAGATCTTAGTAGAAATAGTAGCTTTGGAAAACTAAATGGAAAAGAGGATGAATGTAATTAAAAGAAAGCTGCATTCCATAAAGAAAGTTCATGCAGTGGGAACCTCAAAAGCATTAGTTACAGGATGTGAATCATGTGGTTCAATGATACATGCTACCAATACATGTGATAGATAGTATGAAGAAGTCATAGCAATGTATCAAGGGAGAGACAATCAACACTAGAAGAGAGAACCATACTCCAACAACACATACAACCCTGGTTGGAGAGGCCACCCAAATTTTAAGTAGGGGAGTGGGGAAAATAGACCAAACCAATTCCAAGGAGATAGTGCTTCCTCAAGCAACTACCAAAATAATGTAAGGTCTATAGTTCTAACTTACCTTAATGCCTTAGTGGCATCAAGACCAGATGAGACTTCTCAGTTGTTAAAGAGTATGCCTGCGCAGATGAACAACATAGACAGTATAATGATGAATATAGACAATAAGCTCAAAGAGAATGACAATTAATTAACCTCCATAGCTTTAATCCTTCAAAGTATGCAGAAGGATAATACTGATATGCACAGGAAACTTGAGCAATTAAGTTCCAAGAATGTAGATATTACAAGTCATTTAACTTAAACCTCCAATATAGTGAGTGATATCCAAACAAAGAATAGTGGTAGCATACCTTCGAATACTGTCATTAATCTGAAGGGTCTGAATGCCATATCACTTAGAAGTGGAAGAAAAGTGCATTTTAAGGAAGATGATACAGTACAAGAGGATATGGAAGATCCTAAAGTTGAAAATTCATCAATCTCACAGATGAAGATTGGAAAATCAGAAAGTATTAAAGAATAACAACTTATGCTCAAGAAGGCAACCCAAAAGCAAGAAGAGGAGGTGATAATGCCAAGTCCAACATACAAGGCAAAGCAAACTGAGGAGAAGGCGGAGTCAAGCAAGCAAGGAGCCTCTATTCATACAGGTAAGGAGGTAAGTATAAAAGATCTCCCCTTTCCTAAATCTTATTTTGCTAGAAAGAAAAATATTGATTCTGAATTTATAAAAGATGTTTTCAATCTCTTCAATAAGTTAGAAATAAATATTCCTATGGTTGAATTCTTCAAGAGAAACCTTAAATATGCTAAATTTTTTAAATAATTTTGTGCTGATAAGAAGAAATTTAGGCCTATTGAGAGAATTCAGGTGAGTGCTAATGTGTCATCACTTTTGAAGACTAAATTGCCAGTTAAGTGCCAAGACCTAGGATCCTACACAATCCCATGCACTATAGGACAGGTTCATGTCAAGGGAGCATTATTAGATATAGGGGCTGCCATTAATGTAATGCCTTGGTTGATATAAATAGCTTTAGGTATTGACAAACTTAGAGACACAAGTGTAGTGCTCCAATTAGCTGATAGATCAATTAGGAACCCTAAGGGAGTTCTGGAGAATATTCTAGTACAGGTGAAGGACTTAGTGCTCCCACCTGATTTTTATATTTTGTACATGTATAGTGAGCTAGTTAATGAGAGCACTTTGATCTTAGGCAGACCTTTTCTCCAAACTTCCAAGACAATCATTAGTATAAAGCATAGTTTTATTACAATGGAAGTTGGAGGACATGTGGTAACTTTCAATATGAATGAAGAAATGAAATATCCTTTTGATAATCCTGCTTGTGTTGGTTTTAATGCTATTGATTATGTTGTTGAAGAGACTAGGGTTGAGCATGAAGTGAGTTTGCATGATGGGTATCATATCTTATTGTCACCAAATCTCAATTATATTTCATCAATTGCTAGTGATAATACTTTTGGGAAGGAGTTTGTGAGTGATTTTATAGGGCCACAAGATAGTTTGGGAGCCGTAAGCTGAACAAATGAAGCAGGGTTAAACACATGTGATCCCAAGTTGTGACTCAAAGACCTCCAAGTCACGAATAAACATCAATTTGCTAAGGCAGAGACTTTTTGTGAAAATTAGTCATGACCTGAGAATGTTAATGTTGCGACTAACAACTCCTGAGACTGTGTGTCACGACCTGAGGATAGTAATGTCATGACCAGAAGATTACTAGAAACTTTATGTGAAGTGAAGCAGCGACAAGATGTTAGTATGGTCGTGAAAAAAAACTGCCGAGACTTTTAGTCGGGACTGAAAGACCACGACATCGCGACCATAAATTTTAGAGACACTCACTGTCAGTTTGCGTTGCGACTAGAAGTTGACTATAAACCTAATAGGTCACGATCAGGAATGGCAGGCACAGCCAGTGATTCTCAGTATACTTCAGTTATACATTATACTATTTGGTTAAATGGCCAATATGTTCTAACTCTACTCCTCCTCACTTACATTCCAAAATTACATCTCATACCTTACGATTCTTAAATAATTTGATCTCTACTAATGATACGGGTATGAAAGAGAGTGATCTCAACTATGCTACAGTTGCAGACCAACCTCAGCTTAGTGTAACATCTGAGAAAGTAGGTAGCAAGATAGAGAATCTACATAATCTCGATAAGAATGGTTTCAAGAAATATATAGAGAATATCAAGTGAATACCACACAAGTTTGTTGCTTCTACATACCAACCACAATTGGGAAAGTTCAAGTTTAAAGGGGAAAAATTCAAGACAAGCTTGGATGGACATCATGATGTAGTTAGAATGCATGATCTTGGGATGCTAAAATGGAGAAGAGAAGGCAATAGGGGAGACATTTCAATCACACAATGGTCCACTGAAGTCTTGTGAGTTTCCACCCCTCCTTGAGGCCAGGTTGTCCCTTTCCTATCTCTTACCTTTTACAAATTTACCTAATATGGTATATGCTTGACATGTTAGTTTGATGATTGGAAAGGGATGAACCAGTGGAAGTAGTAATTAATTTTTCTGCTTGATGATTCAGTAGGGTAGTATTTATCTTCAGTTTATTTATTTTCAGTTTATTTCTGTTTTGCATAACACTCTGTTATTTTTCATGTCTCACGAACTCATTGATGGTTATTTGAGATGCTTTCACACTCACATGCATGATTTTGATTACCAATCATTTCATATTTGCTTTACTTGTATTGCCATGTATGATTTGAATATGACTGCATGCTTCATTGTCAAAATTGCATTGAGTAATATGTTTGACTGCTGTGTTGGGGCTAGATTGAATTGATCTTATATAGTGCTGTGATTTCTATTTTTGCTGACAGTGAGAACACTGTCAAGTTTAAGTGTGGGAGAGATGTTATTATTTCTACACTAATTAATGCAAAATTCTTCAATTAATCCAATCTTTCATCATAAATTTTTTGTTTTTAATCTTAATATGTGATGAATTGCTAAACATTGGATCCCTACTTTAAAGTATTTAGCAATTAGCTAAAAAGGTTTTAGTATAAAAGATGTTTTGGGCTTTGAAAAGCATTAAGTGGTAGTCTCTATGGTGTTTAGTTGTGACCTATATGTTTTATGGTCACGAGTTGACATAGAATTTTGGACTTAATATGATCTCTGTGAAAATTAATCGTGACACGAGTGCATTAGTTCCCGACAATATATCTCTGTGTATTTGTGTCCTGGCCATAATCTTTCATAGTTGTGACTATATTTTGTAAGTTTAGAGCAAGCACTGACTGTGAAATTCAGTCGCGACCTTCATTGCTTTCAGTAGCAACCTAACACAAAAACATCTATTTACCTTCTCTTTGCTTTGTGCAATGCTGTATAGAAAGATTCCTTTTGAGCTACTAAAGTTTTTATAAATGATTCATTGCCCTCCTATTTTCAACATTTTGCATGAAATATCTTATAGAAACCATTGCCACATTTGAATTTTTGGAAATGGAAAATGAATAGGAAACACTTAAGTTTTTACTGTTAGTTAGGGATTATTACATGATTCTAGGTGATTACTTTGGAACTTTTAATCCATCATTCAAGAGGGTTTCAATTGTGATAAGTGTTTTAATACCTAGTGAATGATGAACATTGTTTGAGAATTTAGCTTATGAGCAATTTAGATGAAAACCTTAGTTAGAAGGATTCTCAGCCTAAATTTCTATGTTGAGTCGTTATTCAATTAGTTTATATCCTCTAGAACTTGTATTAGCTCTGAGTTGAAAATTACTTGCGCATTTATGTTATTGAATGTGATAGAGTCATTTATTTCTAAACCCTTTTATACCAAATACAAACCCATCACACATTATATCCACAATCACCCTGTCATATCCTTATTTTCAACCTCAATTATACTTAATTGGAAGTCATTTGAACCAATTCCATATCCCTTTGCTTTAAGAACATGTATTTTCAAAAGATTTATTCTCGGGGTACTGTTCATGGATATTATTCATTTGGTAATCCAGAACACATCCCTAAATTTAAAAATTCATAATTAAATCTAGAAAAATATGAATGAGGTGGTTCAAATTTCTAATGAAATATATTTCATTTAAATTTGAAGAAAAAATATAAAACTGAGGTTTCATTGTCTAAATGAAATCAATTTATTTGTTGAAAAATATTGTTCATTTGGTAAATCTAGAAGTTTCAGTTTCTTTGCCTTAATTTCAAAAATTAATTTCTCTTTGGTTACTTGTCCAAATGAAACGTGTTACCATGGATTTAAATATCCATACGTGATCTTTAAGCCCATAAAATTTCATAGAAAAATTCATTCTTTTACTTTATGAAATTAGCGGTTGAACATCATTACCTTCAGTTGCTCACTTTATCCCAATTCCAGATTTTATCTCCAACTTAGAAAAATCATAGTAAATCGAATACTTAACTAATTGAGGCATTATTGGTGTTCATTTAAAGCTCTGTATCGTATGTATTTTCATGCCAAATTTCAAGTCCAAAAGCATTGGTTAAGTCATTGTAATTATCATCATAAGGATACTGCTTCATATTACAAACACACTATCTCATGCTAGGTATGCCTTCAAGTCATCATCATAGTACCAAGTGATCAACATAATTTATCACACAAGTTCAACCATCTATATTTACCCTTTTTCCTTGAGATGTTCCAGAACTTATAACATGGTTATGTATATGGAAAGAATGAGATTTCATGGAAATCTCAATAGCAAGTCATACAAACTATAATATCATGCATGATTAATTAGATGATTAACATGTTATCATGAGATGGGAACTACTTCATAATAATACATAAGCAAAATCTAACATGCATATTGCCATGAAATTAGTTGCAAGGAGTTGAAACTATTCATACTTCATCATCATCACGATGGCATAATCTTAAGCCCAACAAAACATCATAACTAACAAGTAAGCATACAATCAAACAAACATGCAATTATAGTTAGGTATTCTTGCTACCTCTTAAGATATCCTTGTCACACTCTTCTTGGAATGGTATTCTTCCCACACAATTGTCAAAACCTAGACATTACAAAGTAACATCAAGTTACAACTCAACTTGAAAACAATTCCAAGACTAGGTTTCCACTAACCTCCATAATTTTTCCATTTTATGTTCCATACTTCCATCTTTCTAAAATAAATTCTCATGGTTCATTTCCACACAATTTTTCATGTAGAATCCAAATATAAAACCAGAATTTCCAAATTAAAACACATCCTTGGCTACTGTACAGAACCAAAAAGCAAAAACTATTTTCCAAAAATTCACATTTTGATTACAATGCTTCCAATACTTATTTCTCTACTTTATCCCCACACAATTTTCTATTTTAAACTCATTGGATGTATCAAAATCATGAAATTCCAATATATGAACAGTGATTCATATAGTGGCAGCCAAGAACACAAAACCCTAACTACATGCATACTTGAATTTCTAACCTTATACCACTTGATTCTAGCTTGTTTAAGCTTATTTAGACTATCCATAACATAAAACTCATATTCTTATCACATATGAACCGCACTTCCAGCAGCAGCATCAAGGGAAATATGTCACAAAAATCTCTTAAAACCATGAGCCAACTTGCTAGATTAAAGTCCATAAACTAAGGAACTAGTTAACATACTTGTTGTTCCAAGTTGTATGCTTCTTTCTTGCTTCAAAGGAAATTTTGGCAGAGGTTACCTAAGGTCTCCAAGATGCCGCCCAAGGTCTAAATTGGTGAAGGCCAAGATTAGTTGGGTTACTATTTGATCTAATGGTCCATAACTTGCCTTCCACCAAGCTTGGCCTATAAGCCTTATAATGATGCCATGTATGACCTCATTTAGGGCTGTGTTTGGCTAAAAAACTGTAGAAATACTTATGAGAAAAATTCCAGTCCAGTCTGGTACCAATCTGAGCAATTTAACAAAAACCAAACTGTTTTATGTTCCCAATTTTTATAGTATTCCAGAATATGTATTCTTTCATGAAAACCAATACCTAGGTTTTTTTCTACCATTGACATTGTTAGATTGAGTATTTATCTACCAACCATCCCTTGAGAAATGACCAAAATACCTTTATTGTACTTTCTTCCACTATATTAACCCTAAGGGCAAAGTTGTCATTTTACACCTCTTTATACTTTCTCAGAGTATATACTGACTCTAACTAATCCCCTTGTACTTCCTTGGATGTTTTTGACTGATCCAGAATAACCAAAATGCCCTCCATCCATCTCTGGTACAATCTAGCTACACAGGGGCATTTATATAATTTCACACTTTTCCTGGGTTGCTCTGAACTCTAGCCCACTTAACTATCTAACCACCTCACTAGGCCTCTGGGACGCCATTTTGGGACTTGATATGGGTCTATTATCTTTATGGCATAAATCCCAAGAGACCTCTCCTGACAGTATTTATCGGTTATTTTATTACACTATAAATTTCCGTAAGAATTCTATAGGGTTCCTTTTCTAACTCTATCAATTTATAAATGATCATATTAATTATAAGAATTTACTATAAAGCTTCATCTAATTCTGAGGTTTGAAAAATACTATAATAATTTTCCATAACTTCAGGAATTCATATCAATTAATCGGAACCTTAAATAAAAAATATGTGTTACGTTAAATTGATCAGAATAATTTTGTCTATCTACTGGTAAAATTTAGGACTAAACTGCTTTCTAGCAGTTTTTGACCTTTTTTGGTTTAACTTTCTCATAATTACATTTTGTCCCTGAACTTTTGATAAATTACATTTAAGTCCCTAAACTTTTAGTAATTACACCTTTTGGCCCAAATTTTATCTCTACCTTTATTTTTGGCCTTCAACCTTTTCTAAGTTTCATTTAGGTCCTTAAACTTTCCCTAGTTACTAGTATCTCTCTTTCCTTCCTCAATTTGATACAGTTTACCTCAAGAATCTCATGTCTGTTACATATAAA
The DNA here is from genome assembly GCA_037074615.1 of Leucaena leucocephala. NCBI lineage: Eukaryota > Viridiplantae > Streptophyta > Magnoliopsida > Fabales > Fabaceae > Leucaena > Leucaena leucocephala. Next base: position 8,780,507 of record CM073527.1, read on the forward strand.
CTGTACATATACATCTGATAAGAAAATTGGGAATACGGCACACCCCTTTGAGCCCATCACTTTTATTCTTTCCATCATAGAAAGTTACATATGCATGAGTACCTCTTTGAAATAAACTTCTTATTCATGTCATAAAATCAAATCATTGTGAAATTGTACTACATCTTTTATATACAAAGTGCCAAATAAAAAAGGAAAAAGTATATTGCACTAAAAAGAAAAGAAAAAGAACGAAAAAAAGGGGAAGAGAGATAGTGTAAGAAAAATTGAAGAGGAAAGAAAAGAGAAATGAATTAGGCACTATTATGATCTCCTATAAGCACAATTACCACCTCTACATCTCAGAAGACATTAATTCATGCTATATATTCATTATCACATACATATGGTACTTTTCACCCTTCATATTCCATTCCATGTGGCCTATCTCCATCATCTCACCTTAAAATACCTCTTGATTATTTGTATAAGTGTTGTATAGTTGATGAGATTTAGCGCCATTATAAGCATATGGTAGGATGCTTTTCACTTTGAATTTGAGCGAAAGAACTCTAACAATGAGAGGACATGAGAGCTAAATACTTACTTCCTTAGAGAGAATCTATTGCGCTCATATAGTTGAGGTTGATTTCAGTTAGTAGTTGATTACTTGGCATTGCTCATATTATCACTTTTGCATTCCCAAAATATGGTGCATTAATTGTCTTAAGGTTTCACTATGGGTTATGTTATTACCTTGGATTTAATAGCTTTAGCTTAGGTCTACTTCATGTCTTTGTCTAGGAGTACAAAGGTTCAAGTGTAGGGGAATTGATAAGACACAAATTGTGTATGGTTTCTATGACATTTTTGGGGTCTTATTACAACTTTACTATTTATTTTATGCCTGTATTTGTACTTTCGTGGTGATACATGATTGTGCTTGGCAATATGCTAATTAAAGGGTAAAATGGTAAATTAACTCCCCCAAACTGCATAAATATTATTATCCACTGATTTGGACTTTTACAATGAGCTTTGGTTTTGAATAGCAGGTATTTTGGAGGAAAACTAAAGACTAACGTGAGCAAAAAAGAAATCACAAGACAAAGAAAATCAGATAATACCTCTGTGCTTTTTAGTTGTGACCAAAGAGTCCATAGGTTGTGACCTCATTTCCTCTAGAACTTTCTCTGTGTTTACAAGTCACAACCAAAATATGGATTTGGTCGCGACTAAAAGAGACAATCACTAAAGCTATGTGTTTTGGATTAGGTCATGCAGGAATAAAAGGAAGAGGAAGCTACTGACATAGGGGGCTATGTTTTAGACTTGATTAGGCTAAGAAGCAGAACTCGAATCCTCTCTACACCTTCTCCATAACTTTCACACTCATATTCCATCTTTTTGCACCTTTCCACGAAATCTCACATCTCTACATCATTAATCCATAACCTCTTTCTACTTTCTTCATGGAATCATATCTGGACAACGATTGCAGCACAATAGGAGTCATAAAAGGCTAAATCTTTAGTCTCTTGGTGATGGATCGCACATCTTGAGCTTATGAACTGCAGTGCACATGGGGAGTTTTCTGTTTTAATCTCACCTTTCTTATATTTTTAGAATTCCTAGATCTACGGTTTTTATTTTATGAGTAAGGATTGGATATCGATCGATTATTCTGATATTAAGTTTTGTAATTGAATTTGTATGATTTGGATGCTGGTTTAATATGAATATTTCAGTTTTAATTTTTGGATAATTGGATTTTTATCAACGATCATTGCTAACTAATTCGATTGCTTGAAATCTATGGTCATCGATCAATAATCATTTAAGGGCATCTACATCATCTTATTTAAATTACACGCTAAGTGGCTTTTAACAGTTCATTAAGAGTTTTTAAACTAGCTTTGATAAAAGGAGTTTAAGGAATGTTAATGTTATGTAGTCAATCGATTGATTGAGATTTCTTTTAAGATTTAGTTATTTTAAAACCCTATATCATATTAAAAATAAGGATAGATAGTTTTCCATCATCAAGAGTTTGTCTCAACATATTTCTTTCAAAATCCACTCATTTTTCAACTTAATCAAAAATACAAAAATATTTACTTTACTATACCCTTATTTTATTACCCCAAAAATCAATCAAACCCAAAAACCAAATTTTACTTTCACTCAGGTTTTCAATGGTTTTGTTACCAGTTTGCTAGGTTTCCAATAGAAAGGTTCCTCAAGAAGAACGATAGGGTTGTGCCTTATACTATATTAATAGGGTGCAATTAATTTTATTTTGATGCATATAATGATGACAACCCGTGTAAATTAGCTAAGTTTTGACATTTGTGAGGGAAGAAGACCATCTCAAGAAGAGTTTGTCAAGGATAACTTAAGAGGTAACAAGAATACCTAACTATAATATTATATTTGTTTGATTGGATGCTTGCTTGTTATTTGTGATGTTTGGTTGAGCTTAAGATTATACTATGATGATGATGATGATGAAGTTTGAATGATTGAAACTCCTTGCAACTAATGTCATGACAATATGCATGTTAGAGTTTGCTTATGTATGAACATGAAGTAGCTCCCATCTCATGATAACATGTTAGGTATTTAATCAATCATGCATGATATTATAGTTTCTATGACTTGCTATTGAGATTTCCAAGAAATCTCATTCTTTCTATATACATAACCATGTTATAGGTGATAAAACCTCCCAAGGAAAAAGGTAAATATGGATGTTTGAATTTGTGTAATAAGTTATGCTTACTACTTGGCACTATGAGATGACTTGATAGGATACCTAGCATATTATAGTGTGTTTGTACTATAAGGCAGTAACCTTGTGACAGTAATTACGATGACTTAACCAACGAGTTTGGATGTAAAATTTGGCATGAAAGTAGCTAAGATATAGAGATTTAAATGGACAGAAAAATGTCTCAATTGGTTAAGTTTCCAATTTAATATGAATTTTCTAAGTTGGATATAAAATTTGGAATTGAGATAAAGTGAGCAGCTAGAGGTTGTGACGTTCAATCACTAATTTCATATAGTAAACGAATGAATTTCTCAATGAAATTTTATGGACTTAAATAATACATCTGGAGCTTTAAATTCATAGGTAACACATTTCATTTGGACAATTAAACAAGGAGAAATGAATTTTTGAATTTAAGGCAAAGAAGATGGACTTCCAGATTTACCAAATGAACGGTGTTTTCCAACGAATAAACTGATTTTATTTGGACAATAAAACCTCAATTTTATATTTTTCCTTCAAATCTAAATGAAAGAGATTCCATTAGAAATTGGAACCACTCCATTTCAAATTTTCTATATTTAATTATGAATTTTCAAATTTAGGTATGTATTCTGGATTACCAAGTGAACAGTACCTGAGAAGCAATTTCTTGCCTGAAAAGCAATTTCTTGAAAATTCATATTTCTAAAGTAAAGAGATATGTAATTGGTTCAAGTTACTTCCAATTGAGTATAATTGAGGTTGAGAATAAGGATACGACACCTCTCATTACTCTTGCTGTGCTGCAATCACTGTTTAGATGTGATGCCATAAATAAAGTAGAAAAACGGTGATGGAGAGATGAATAATGGAAGATATGTGTTCAGGTTATGCAGAGAGTATAGAGAGAATGTTGGAGTACTGTTTCTTTGCTATATTAGGTAAAAATTTAGCCTCCCTTGCGTCTGCAGCTTTCCTTTCCTTTTAAAGCCAGGATGACCTAATAAAAAATGCACAACTTCACTGATTCTCTTCTTTAATCACAACTAGATCCTATTTTTTGGTAACAACCTATGAACGTAGGAAAATTTCTCAGAAGAAATTAGGCCACAACCTGTGGATACTTTGGTGGCAACTAAAGTGCACAGAGGCTGCTATATTTAATTTAGTTCTCTTTATCTTGCAATTTCTTTTCTACACACATTAGATCTTAGTTCTCCTCCAAAATACCTACAATTCAATATCAAAGCTCACTGTAAAAGTCCAACTAGTTACTAAAGAACAACATAAATACAATTTGAAGGAGTTCATTTACCATTTTACCCTTAAATCAGCATATTGCCAAGCATAATCATGTATTACCATAAAAGCACAATTTTAGGCATAAAATGAATAGTAAAGTTGTCACAAAACTCTTAAAATGTTATAGAAATCATACACAATTTGTTTCCTATCACTAATGCTTAGACTTAGTACATATGGCATGAACCCTTATTGTAGCCTTAGTAGTATACATAGTTCATGGCCCGTCCTCTTGGTGATTTACAATCTATCTCCCTTGTGTTGAAATACAAGTTTGTATTGTTGTCTTTGTTAATCTTAGGACCAAAACAACCTGGAAATAACATAGACATTTATCTAATATCCTTGATTAAAGATTTGAAGAAGCTATAGGAAGGTGTGGATGTTTTTGATGTGATGAAGAAGGAGGTCTTCAATGGCCATGATCATTTGTACAATTAATGACTTTCCTACATACAAAAATTTGTCAGGGTATAGTTTTAAGGTCCATAAAGCATATCTAGTTTATGAGAAAGGGACTAGCTACTATCAACTTCATCATGGAAGAAAGACAGTCTACCTAAGTTATAAGAGATTTCTAAGACAAGGCTACCTATATCGTCGACTGAAGAAAAAAATTTTGGTGACCAAGAATTTGAAAATGCTTTGCAGCCATTGATTGAAGAACAAGTTTATGAAAAGGTGAAAGACAAATGTTACTTTTGGTAAGACTACCAAGAGAATGAGAAAAATATATGGAAAAAAGATCTGTCTTCTTTGAGCTTATGTATTGGCAACATCTTCATGTAAGGCACTATATTGATGTCATGCATCTGGAGAAAAATGTGTGTGACAGCATTGTTGGAACACTTCTCAACATATATGGTAATTCTAAAGACGCTTTGAAGGTAAGATTAGATTTGCAAGAAATGTGAATATTTGAGGATTTATATACAAGGGCAGATGGTGAGGGGAGTTATATGTTGAAGAGATTAATATTTTGTCCAAGGATGAGAGAAGAAGTATTTGTGAATATTTGTAAGGAATCAAAGTTCCCTCTGGGTACTCATATAATCTTAAGAATATTGTGTCGATTAAACATTTGAAATTAATAGGCCAAAAGTCTCATGATTGTCATGTCTTGATGCAACAATTACTCTTAGTAGCTATTCGAGGAATCCTTCAAGATGATTTGAGAGACATTGTAACCTAACTTTGCTTCTTCTTCAAAGCTATATGTGGCAAAGTCTTTGAGACTGAAAAGTTGGGTAAATTAGATCATGAGGGTTATGTTATTATGTGCCATCTTGAAAAAAATTTCGCTGGCCTTTTTGACATAATAGTGCACCTCATCATTCATCTAGTACAAGAGATAAAACTGTGTGGCCCTGTATCGTGGAATAGTTAGGATTTATACTGGTTGATATGAATAGTATAAGTTTTGGGGATGAGCCTTTCATTATGGAAGACTAAGGAAAGTAAGTGTTCTATATCACTGATCTGGCAAATAAAAGTTGGTCTATCACTCTCTAAGGAAAAATGGTTGTTGATAATGATGACTCGATTTGTGAAACCCCTTCTTTTTCAGTAGGTTTACCAAAATTAAATGAAGAAGTGGATTCTGATTGATTTATATGTGAGTGTTTTATGTTTTTTAGGTCCTAATGCATTCAAATTTCTTGTTTTGATTGCATATATATGTTGTAACTTAAAGGGAAGGGGTAAAAAAAGGGTTATGTGCTCCTATTTAGTAGTAAAGTAAAGAAAGAAAGAATAATGGCATAAGTACTCTCTCTGTATTATGATTACTTATTAAAAATGATAAGAAGTACGATGATATGAAAGCAAAAATTGAAGATTTACGGATATTAAGATAAGTAATAAGAGATATGTGTTAGGTAGTATGATGAATAGTTTATGGAAACTCCATAATATAGTAATATTCAAGAAAGTTTAATATGAAAGGAATAGACACCACTCACAATTCTAGTATGGTGAGAAGTCCATATGCAAATAGATGCATAGCAATTAAGCAAGTAATATAATAAAGTATAGTTCAACTCTAATTGGGTTGATTCAGAAAAGAAGAATAATTATAGCAAAGATATGAAGATCTATGAATATGGAAAGTACTATGCTAAGATGTCAAAATAGAAAATAAGATATAGATACCCTGATCCTTAGTCAGGAAGTAGAAAAGGATACAAAGAGGATATATATATGAGAAGTTGACTAAGGTGTTAAGTAAATTTTTTGGACAAAAATTATTTTAAGGGGGTAGAAATGTCACATCCTAATTTTTCCTTATCTATATAAATACGGATAGTAGAAAGAGGTTTGGAAATGATTGCGATGATGAATAAAAAGGAAAACAATGATTAGATAAATGTATAAAGATGAGGGACTAAAATGAAAAGTTAAAAAGTTCTATAGTGCAAAGTGTAAAGTAGATAAAAAATTTGGGCCATTAAGTGTAATTATAAAAATTTGAGGGCCTAAAGTGTAATTTTCAAAAGATATGGGGCAAAATAGTAATTATGGAAAGTTTAGCCGAAAAAGGCCCAAAAATGCCTGGAGTCAGATTAGTCCCAAATTTTCTCAATAAATAGACAAAATTATTCTAATCAGTTTGACACAACATATAATTTTGATCTGAGTCTCGAAAAATTGATACGAATTTTTGAAGAAAGAAAAATTAATATAGTATGCTCTGGACCTCAGAATCAGATGAAATTTGATAGTAAATTCTTATAATTGATATAAGAACTTATGAAACTAATAGAGCTAAATAAGGAGTTCTTTAGAATTTATTATAGAATTTACAGTGGATTAAAATACACAATAAATACATTTTGGGGAATTTCTCAAGAATTAAGCCCATGAAGCTAGTCGATCATGTAGAGGGCTCAAAATAGAACCTTATAGGCCCAATAATATTTTTAGATAAGTGTATGGGTCATAGCTAATAAAGACTATCACATCCTTAATTTCAACCTCAGTTACACTCAATTGGAACCCATTTGCATCAATTACGTAACCTTTAGCATCAAAAAGATGTATTTTCAAAAGTTAGTTTCTCGGGTACTATTCATGCTACTGTTCATTTGGTAATTCCAGCCCATGTGCCCATCTTTGAAAAATCATAATTAAATATAGAAAAATCCAAATAGGTTGGTTCTAATTTCTAATGAAAGCTCTTTCATTAAAATTTGAGGAAAAAATATAAAATTGAGGTTTCATTGTCTTAATGAAATTAGTTTATTCATTGAAAAACACTGTTCATTTGGTAAAATCTGGAAGTTCCAGTTTCTTTGCCTTAACTTCAAAAATTCCTTTCTCTTTGGTTACTTGTCCAAATGAACCTTTTACCTATGGATTTAAAGCTCTAGACGTGATCTTTAAGCTCACCAAATTTCACAGAAAAAATTGTTCATTTACTATACAAAATTCATGTGAGAATGTTACTGCCTCTGGTTACTTACTTTATCTCTATTCCAGATCTTAACTCCAACTTAGAAAAATTATAGTAATTCAAATTCTTAACTAATTGAGGCATTCTTGGTGTTCATTTAAAGCTCTTATCTTAGCTATAATAATGACAAATTTCAAGTTCAAACCCGTTGATTAAGGCATCTTAAACATCGTCACACCATCATGGCCTCATAACACAATTACATAATCATACATCATATATCCATCATGTGCTTCCATAATGCCAAGTAACTCATGTAACTTATTATACAAGTCCATCCAACTATTCTTACCCTCTTTCTTTGAGAAATTCCAGCACCTAAAACATGGTTATGCATATAGGAGGAATGAGATTTCATGAAAATCCTAATAGCAAGTTACACAAACCATAATATCATGCATGATAGAGTATGCTATAATAAATGAATACTCCCCTCACACATTACATATAGGGTAAAGGATACCATATGAGAAATTTATTATGCTCCCATGCCATACGGCATGTAATTAAATAATTCAACTTGTTAATGATAAAGCAATAGAAAAATAATAGCAAAGTGATACAAAAGATAGTTAGCCAATTAATGTTCAAAGAATAGAATGAGAATTTATGATCAAACAACGATGGTCAATTAAATAGAGAATGAGATTAAAGATGTGGATTAATAGTGAAATGGTTATAGTACTTAAGATATACCCCTTTAGTAGAGATAAGATATATGAAATGAAATGAGAAGCATTTATGAAAGATGATGTAGCTCTGAGAGAGGGTAATATTTTTGCAATAAAGCTAGATTACTCTTGCAATAGAGTCACATTGCTCTTGAGATAAAGCCTAGAGAATGAACATATTATGATAGATATGTGTATGGTAGAGCCTATATAGCTCTCTGCAATAATGGACATAGTCAAGTTATGAAAGAAGGGAATGATATATGAAGTTTCTGAGTGATAGAGGAAATAAGTAAAGTCCTAATAGGTAATATTGGCTTCTATGATCATTTTTAGGGAATTATTTGTTGAGTTAATAACTATATGGAAGTGACTAATCTTGTAACTTTGTCTGTTGGTTTAGGTCTTCTAGAGATGAGAATATAGTACACGGAATTGCAGTAGGTTATGGAGGATTGCAGTAGATCCTAGTATGGCTCACAGGGTCATAGATCCTGAAAAGGCTTACAGTTGATCGCAGTAGATCCTGAGGGTTACAGTAGACCAATCCTATAGAAAGAAAGTAATGAGCCATAAGTACAATATTTCTTTGGAAGGACGAATACCAAGGAAAAGATTAAGGTATAGAAGCTTCACAAGTTGGTTAACTCATAACAGAAAGAGTACCCATGATGTTAATTTCATACAGCCTTATTACTATTTGGGATTGAACTCAGAAATTTCTTACACGCAACAGGAACTAAGTGATCAAAGTTAAAGTAATTAACTCTAAGTACCAAAAATTTATGAGAATATCTCATAAGATATGAGAAGGGGTCAAATAAGAATAAAGAGATCCCTATTATAAGATTATAGAGAATAAGAATAAAAGACCAATAGATTCTCCATATGAGGATAAAGAGATTAGCATGCCTGATAGACCCAAGAGAGGTAGTATAAGAAGGGTATAAGATAGTAAAGTACTAGGATTGAAGTTTGTTAGCACTAGTATTTCATATTTATATCTGTACTTGTCAGTTAAGCATGCTCAGGCAAGAGTAGCCCAATGATAGGTGACCCCTAGGAAGTGATGAAAAGGATGTAAATGCCACAAAAGTTTAGCATATATGCACAAAGTTTTGTAAGATGTTAGAAAGAGCTATGAAAAGTTAGAAAAGGGTTATAAATAGTAAGAGGCTATAACACTTATGTCAAGTCCAACTGAAATGAATTTGAAAGGAAATGTTTGGAAGAATTTTCTTAAAAGCTAGCAAAGTCCTAAGTTAACGAGAAGTTAGCCTTATGGTATTTCAGAATACGTTATAATATGGCAAGATGGACCATGATGTAGCCAGATTTGGCCAGATATGCCATGATACGGCATGAAGGATACGTAATGAGATAGGTTATGAAAGTACATAATGAGGTACGGTATGAGAAATATGTGATATGATATATGATGAGAAGTATGTATTGAGAAGTGGCTTTATAGCTAGCTTTATAAACAGAAAGAAAGGCTCCCTTTTTGAAATGGATAAGATATTTAAGTATTATGTTACAAATAAAATAGCAAGTGTGAGCTTTCACTCCTTGCATGAAATGTTAGGCATTATGTTATGTTTATAAAATATGCTAAAGCTCCAAATGTTAGAGCTATGCAAGCTCTGAGTGTTAGAGCTATGCATATTAAGAAAAGGAATGCTTAAGCTCTGATATTAGAGATTTGCATTCATGGGCAGGTATATATTCCTACAGTATATTGGCCAGGCATTATGCATGTTAGATTATGTGCTCCTATTTAACAGTAAAGTAAAGAAAGGATAATGACGTAAGTCCTCTCTTTGTATTATGACAAGTTATTAAAGATGATAAGGAGTACGATAGTATAAAAGTAAGAGGTGATGTTTACGAATGTTAGTGAATTTCACAAGATACTCAGAAAAATAATAAGAGATACACACTAAAGGTATGATGAGTAGGTGACAAAAACTTCAGAATATAACAGTATTCGAGGGAGTTTTATATGAAAGAAATGTATACTACTCATGAGTCCAATATAATGAGAAGTCCATATGCAAATGGATGCAAAGCAAGTAAGCGAGTGTCATATCCTAAATTTTCCCTATCTGTATAGTACTGATAGTGGAAAGAGGCTTAGAAAGGATTATGACGAAGATCAGACGAAATAATAAAGGTTAGATAAGTCTTAAAGAAAGAGAAGGACCTAAACGCAAATTGGAAAAGGTTAAAGACCAAAAGTTAAAGTAGAAATAAATGTTGGGCCAAAAGTGGTAATTTCCAAAAGTTTAGGGACCTAAATGTAATTAAGTAAAAAGTCAGGGACATAAATATAATTATGGAAAAGTTCAGCCAGAAAAGGCTTAGAACTGCCTGTAAGTATTTTAATCCCACATTCCATCAATAAATAGAGGAAGTCATGCTGGGTAATCTGGCATGATACAGAAATTTTATTAGGGCTCCAGACAGCAGAAAATTATCTGATAGTCTAAAAGTTATCTGATTTTTATCAGATTCTATAGACATCAGATATATGTGGGGGAATTACAGAAAAGTGTGCCCTACAGTGTCAGATGTTATGAATCTGACAGAACTCCATAAGAAGTTATGTATAAAAAGTTATTCACATATTAGTGAATTTTGACGGGAGTTTGGTAACACCCGTGATCCGATAATGGAACTTATCGGTATGTAAGCCTAGATTGAATGAGATCAGATGACCTCATGTATAGGCCCATAATGACACCAAGGAAGGCCCAAAACCCAGGGTACCAGTCTATCAGTAGAAGGGGCCAATGCCAGAAAAAGTGCGAAATTATAAAAATGCCCCTGGATGCCCAAATTGTACCAGGGATGGATGAAGGGCATTTTGGTCATCTGGGATAGGCTAAAAACGTGGCACATGGTATAAATATGATTATTTGAGCCAATATATGCCCTGAGGCAGTACAAAGAGGGGTGAAATGATAATTATACCCTTAGGGTCAATATAGTGCAAGAAAGGACACCAAGGGTATTTTGGTCATTTTCCAAGGGATTTGTAATTAAGTTGTGGCCAGTATAAGTATGTCAATGGTGTGGGAAGCCTAGACATTGATTTCCAGGAAAGAATACATATCCTGGTATATTATAAAAAATTAGGAACAGAAAACAGTCTGGTTGCTATGAAACTGCACCGATCGATACCGAATTAGACTGGAAATTCTCCAGAAGGTTCCTTACACTATGAGCACGCCACCTAACCCCTTGAGGTGTCCCTTGATGGGTCCCACATGATGTCATAATTATTATTTTATGAAAAAGTTAAATCCAAGATTAAATGTGGGCCTTTAGATCAAATAGTAACCAAATCAATCTTGGCCATTCATTTTTCTTGGATTTTGGCTATAAATACCCCTCCAATTCTGCATCAAACCGTAGCTTCATGGACCCTTGGGGAAACTCTTGCAAAATGAAAACTCAAGCCAAGATAAAGAAGATTAAAGGTTCCAAAGTTCAAGCAAGCTAGAGATTAAAGGTAAGCAATCTCTCCTAGCTTATTCTCCTTTGATTTGGGAGCTTGAACTTAGGGTTTTCATGGGGAAAATTTAAATTTTATCTAAGGGGAGGTGCTGCCCAAAAACCTTAGATGAAAGGGTAAAGAATAAATTAAAGTTAGAAACACATGATTGAAGCTTAAACAAGCTAGTTAAGTGGTTGGTTGTTGAATCAAATTGATATTCTTGACTTTGCCATGGTGTGCCCTGTTCAGTCTGCACTTTTCATGAGGGAATGAAATTGAATTTCAGTGATTTAATGCTTCCATTGAGTTTGTATGATGATTTTGTGTAGGATTGGAAACGTTTTGAACCTTGGAAACATTAAAATCTCAAGGTTGTAGTCTTTGAGATTCCTTATGGTTACTATTTACTCACATGAACAGTGATTGGAATTTCATGATTTTGATGGTTTCAATGTTTTTAAAATGAAAAGTTGTGTGGGGTAAAGTGGAGAAACAAGTATGGGAAGCATTAGAATCAAAATGAGAATTTTTGAAAGAATTGTATGCTTATGTTCAGTTCTGTACAGCAGGCCATGAAGGAGCTGGAATTTCATGATTCTAGGCTCATAAATGGATTCAAGAGATGAAATTATGCAGGGTAAAGTCAAGACATCAATTGGTTCAAGAGCCAAGTGGATTAGTGAAAATTAGAGAAAGTTATGACAATAAAGAGTGTAACAAAGTTAGTCTTGAACATGGTTGGAGTTCATGAGTCCTAATGAGTTATGTGATGAATATGAATGTATTTAGGACCATGAAACACCCAAGAAGATGTTGGGAAGTGATGGACATAAAGGCTTCATGGTTGGAAAGCTAGGGAGCAAGGGCTAAAGGTCAAGAGAAAAGCTTAAGTGCAAGGTAGTGAACTTATCTCTTTATGTGCTTGATATGGTATGCTTATGTGTTGACATGTATGTGATGTTTGAATGATGTTGTGACATGATTAATGATGTTCAATGTATTGTGAATAACATGTTTTCCATGGCCATGCACTTTATGTAAAAGTATATAGCATGATGGCATGTCACTAATCAAAGAAAGTTAATGAAATTACATATCATGCATTAGCATCCAGCTTGTATATTTAAGTGGTAATGTTTACTACTGAGATTCCCTAGAATCTCACTCTCCCATAACCAACCAATTTAGGTCAAGCATGAAGGAAAATGTATACATGGAGAACAGCTAAAGCATGGAAGAAGGAAAGTGAAGTATTAAGATTCTAGCATAGGCTATGAATTATCCATGTATGTAAATGCCATGTAAGGTGTGTATTTATGTGATAAAGCTATTTGAAATAATTATGGCATATGTACATGATGTATATGAATGTTAAGAAGCTTATTTGATGGCTTGTGCATGCTAAAACAACTATTGGAAATGAAAGAAAAGAAACTAAAATGGTAAAAACGTAGGTCTTGAAGCAGTTTTATTGTGGCTCCAGTTTGACCTAGAAAATGAAGGAATTATTTAAAGAAATTTTATGAGCATGTATTACACATCCAGATCTTTAAGTGAATAGGTAGAACGTTTCATTTGGATGTGTATATCAAGAGAAATGAATTTTCAAAATAAGGGACCAAAAACTGTTTCCAAAGTTTTTTACCAAATGAACAGTAAACTTCAACGAATAAACTGTATCAATTGGCTAATCATTTGGTCTAGAAATTATTTTTCCCTTAAATTTAAAGATGTTATCTTCATGTATCTTTTTTAACCACTTTATTTCGAATTTTCTAGAATTAATTATGATTTTTTGAAGTTCGTTGTGTAATCTGGAATACCATATGAACAGTAACCTGAGAAAGAGTAAAATTCCAGATTTGGCTAATGGACTTCTAAGGTCTTGTAAGTGGTTCTAAATGCTACTGAATGGTCCCTAAGACATATAAAAGTAAGGATGTTACAGCGAGTAATAGAATAAGGTAGCGTTCAACTCTGATTGAGTTGATTCAGAACAAAAGAAAAGTAATAATAGTAAAGATATGAAGATCTATAGACATGAAAGGTACTCCGCTAAGATGTCAAGATGGAAGATAAGAGATAGATACCCCGATCCTTGGTCATAAAGAAGACAAGTATATCTATCCACGATGGTTGACTAAGGTGCCAAGTAAATTTTGAGGACAAAATTTATTTTAAGGGGGGTAGAAATGTCATATCCTAATTTTCCCTATCTGTATAATATTGATAATGGAAAGAGGTTTGGAAAGGATTATGACAATGATCAGAAGAAATAATAAAGGTTAAATGAGTCTTGAAGAAAGAGAGGGACTTAAATAAAAATTGGAAAAGGTGAAAGGCTAAAAGTTAAAGCAGAAATAAAAGTTGGACCAAAAGTGGTAATTTCTAAAAGTTTAGAGACCTAAATATAATTATAGAAAAGTTTAGCTAGAAAAGGCTTAGAACTGCCTAGAAGTATTCCAGCCCCACATTTCATCATTAAATAGAGAAAGTTATGCTGGTTAATCTAGCATAATACATAAATTTTATTAGGGTTCCAGATAGTGGATATTTATTTGTTAGTCTGAAAGTTATCTAAAATTTTATAAGATCTCATGGACCTCAGGTATAAGTGGAAAAGTTACAGGAAGGTTTACCCCATGACACCAGATGTCATGAATATGATATAACCCCAAAAGGAGCTCTGTAGGAAAAGGTATCCCTATATTAGTGAATTTTGACGGGAGTTTGAGAATACCCATGATCCGATTATGGAACTTAGCAGTAAATAAGCCTGGATAGAATGAGCTCAAATGACCTCATATATAGGCCTATGATGATGCCAAGGAGGTCCCAAAACCCATGATTCCAGTTTATCAGTAGAAGGGGCCAGTGTTCAAGAAAGGTGCAAAATTATGAAAATGACCCTATATGACTATATTATACCAGTGATAGATGGATGGCATTTTGGTCAGGCTAAAAATGTGGGATATAGTATAAATATGATTAGTTAGAGCCAGTATATGCCTTGAGGCAGTATAAAGAGGGATGAAATGACAATTATGCCTTTAGGGTTAATATAGTGCAAGAAAGAGCACCAAGGGTATTTTGGTCATTTTCTAAGGGATGGATTGCAGATAGATACTCAATCTAATATTGTCAATGGTATAAGAAACCTAGACCCTAGTTTATAAGATAGAACATATATCTTGGAATATTATAAAAATTAGGAATAGAAAATAGTCTCGTTTTTGTGAAACTGCTCCAATTGGTACCAAATTAGACTGAAATTTTGCCTATCAGTATATTTTATTTTTTCCAGCCAAACATGGCCCTAGTGATGTCATGCATGATGAAAATACTAAGGCTTCAACGGCAAGATTAGTTTAAGAATGAATATGGACCACTAGATCAAATAGTAACTAAATCAATCTTGGCCATCCATTTCCACCCAAATTTCTCTATAAATACCCCTCATTTCATATTGGTTCTAGCAGCTTTGGGAACCCTAGGGAAAACTCTTACAAAATTTCCATTCAACCAAGAATGAAGCACACAACTTGGAGCACAAAGTAAGGTAATCATCTCCCTTGTTCTTGAGCTTTGTTCTAGCAAGCTAGCTCTTGATTTTAAGGAGTTTTTTTGCCATATTTCCCTTGAGATTGCTGCTGGAAGTGCTGTACATATATGGTTAGAATATGATTTTTATGTTATGGATAGTTTAGACAAGCTTAAACAAGCTAGAATCAAGTGGTATAAGCTTGGGAATTCAAGTATGCAAGTAAATGGAAGTTTGTATTCATGGCTGCTACTGTGTGTGTCACTATTCATATGTTGAAATTTCATGATTTGGATGCTTCCAATGAGTTTAAAATGGAAAATTGTGTGGGGATAAGGTAGGAGAACAAGTATTAGAAGCATTGGAATCAAAATGTGAATTTTTGGAAAATCAAGGGTGTGAATCGGTTCTATACAGCAGCTTGTGATATGTCATATCCTAATTTGTCCCTATCTGTATAGTACGGATAGTGGAAAGAGGCTTGGAAAGGATTATGATGAACATCAGAAGAAATAATAAAGGTTAGATGATTCTTTAAGGAAGAGAAGGACTAAAATGAAAAGTAGAAAAGGTTAAAGGCAAAACGTGAAAGTAGAAATAAGATTTGGGCCAAAAGTGGTAATTTCTAAAAGTTAAGGGACTTAAATATAATTAAGTAAAAAGTTCAAGGGAAAAATTGTAATTATAGAAAGATCAGCCCGAAAAGGGTTATAACTGCCCAAAAGTTTTTTAGTCCCATATTCAATCAGTAATTAGAGGAAGCTACACTGGTTAATCTGGCATGATACAGAAATTTTATTAGGGCTCTAGACAGCAGAAAATTATCTGATAGTCTAAAAGTTATCTTAATTTTTATCAGATTCCATGGACATCAAATATAAGTGGGGGAATTACAGGAAAGTGTGCCCTACAGTGTCAGATGTTATGAATTGAACAAAACCCCGGAAGAAGTCCAGTATAAAAAGTTATTCCCATAACAGTGAATTTTGACGGGAGTTTAATAGCACCCGTGATCCGATAATAGAACTTATCGGTATATGAGCCTAGATGAAATGAGACTAGATGACCTCATATATGAGCCCATGATGATGCCAAGAAGGGCCTAAAACCCAGGGTTCCAGTCCATCAGTAGAAGGGGCCAGTGTCCAGAAAAAGTGTGAAATTACGAAAATACCCTCGGATGCCCAGATTGTACCAAAGATGGATGAAGGGCATTTTGGTCACCTGGGACAGGCTAAAAACGTGGAACATGGTATAAATATGATTAGTTGAGCTAGTATATGCTCTGAGGCAGTGCAAAGAGGGATAAAATGATGATTATGCCCTTAGGTTCAATATAGAGCAAGAAAGGACACCAAGGGTATTTTGGTCATTTTCCAAGGAATGGATGGAAGATAAATATTTAGTATATCAATGCCAATGATATAAGAAGCCTAGACATTGATTTCCAGTATAGAATACATATCCTAGAATATTATGAAAAATTTGAAACAGAAAACAGTCCGGTTGTTGTAAAACTGCTCCGATTGGTACCGGATTGGACTGGAATTTTCTTAGAAACTTCCTTACATGGACAGCACGCCACCTAGCCCTCTTATATGTCCTATGAGATGTCCCACATGATGTCATAATTATTCTTTTATGAAAAAGTAAAATCCAAGATTAAATGTGAGCCTTTAGATCAAATAGTAACCAAATCAATCTTGGCCATTGATTTTTCTTGGATTTTGGCTATAAATACCCCCTCATTCTGCCCAAAACCGTGGCCTTGTGATACCTTGGGGAAACTCTTGCAAAATGAAAACTCAAGCCAAGACAAAGAAGATTCAAGGTTCTAAAGTGCAAGCAAGCTAGAGATTAAATGTAAGCAATCTATCCTAGCTTATTTTCCTTTAATTTGGGAGCTTGAACTTAGGGTTTTCATGGGAGAAAAGTTAATTTTTCTCTAAGGGGTGGTGCTGTCCATAGACCTTAGATGAAAGGGTAAAGAAGAAATTAAAGTTAGAACCATATGATTAAAGGTTAAACAAGCTAGTTAAGTGGTCGGTTGTTGAATCAAATTGATATTATTGACTTTGCCATGGTGTGCCCTATTTGGTATGCACTGTTCATGAGGGAAGGAAATGGAATTTCAATGATTTAATGCTTCCATTGAGTTTATATGATGATTTTGTGTAGGATTAGAAAGGTTTCGAACCTTGAAAATATTAAAATCTCAAGGTTATAGTCTTTGAGATTCCTCATGGTATTGTTCACTCGCATGAACAGTGATTGGAATTTCATGATTTTGATGCTTCCAATGGTTTTAAAATGAAAAGTTGTGTGGGATAAAGTAAAGAAATAAGTATGGGAAGCATTGGAATCAAAATGATAATTTTTGAAAAGATTGTGTGCAATTTCGGTTCTGTACAGCATGTTACGAAGGAGCTGGAATTTCATGATTCTAAGATCATAAATGGATTCAAAGGATGAAATTGTATAGGGTAAAGTCAATACATCAATTGATTCAAAGACCAAGTTCATTGGTTAAGATTAAGGAAAGTTAATGAGATTAATGTTCAAGAAGTTATGTTAGTTGAAGTGAGTTTAATGCTCAAAGAAGTTAGATTGTAATGGATGAATGATTATGTGATGTTAGGAATTGATTGGTATGCTCCAAGAGAGGCAGCCAAGTGTTCATGGAAAGTGAGAAGAAAGAAGCAAGTTAAGGTGAAAGAAGGTCAAGTGTTCAAGGTAGTAAACTTATCCTAAACTTGTATGCATTGAATGTTATACTTGATTGTGCTATGGCTTGATTGAATTGTGTTGCCTATGTTCTTATGTATGAAGCTCTATTTATATGTTTACTTTGGCCAATTGTATTTCATATGTAACATGGAAGCATGCACATGACACAATAGTAACACTTTCACAAGCAAGCACAAGTAGTTATATTAATACATGCATTGTTTAGTACCGTTTGCTATTGAGATTTCCCCCAAAATCTCATCCCTTTCCATGTAATCCCAATCCCACAGGTTTATGAATGATGAAAGAGGATGATGAAGCATGAAGAAAAGCTAGGAATTGGATAGTATATATGTTATGTGAATGTGTAATGTTGCTGTATAACCAATGTAAGCAGTGATGGTCATGATGTAATGAAAAATAGTAAATGATGGAATAAATGTATGAAATTTTATAGACATTTAGATGACATGTCAAGATTCGTTTTGACACCAATAATGCTTTATTTGGATGTCTATACAAAGAGAACTGATTTTCCAAAGTAAGGGACCAGAATCTGTTTCCAGGATTTTTGACCAAATGAACAGTAAACTTTAGTGAATAAACTATATTAATTGGCTAATCATTTGGTCTAGAAATTATTTTTATCTTAAATTTCAAGATGTTATCTTCACTTATATTTTTGAACCACTTCATTTTGACTTTTCTAGAATTAGTTCTGATTTTTTGAAATTCATTGCGTAATCTAGAATACCATATGAACAGTAACCTGAGAAAGAGTAAAATTCCAGATTTAGCTAATGAACTTCCAACCCTAAGACGTATGAAAGTAAGGATGTTACATGACATGATTTGATTTTGAAAATTCTAGCTTCATATTTGGATTCTACATGAAAAATTATGTGGAAATGAACTATGAGAATTTATTTTGGAAAGATGAAAGTGTGAAACCTAAAGTAGAGAAAGAATGGAAGTTAGTGGAAATCTAGTCTTGGATTTGTTTTCAAGTTGAGTTATAAATTGATATTGCTTTGTAATGGCTAGGTTTTGACATTTGTGAAGGAAGGAAATCATCTCAAGAAGACTTTGATAAGGATAGCTAAGAGGTAGCAAGAATACCTAACTATAATTTCATGTTTGCTTAATTGTTTGCTTGCTTGTTGATTATGGTGTTTGGTTAGCTTGAGATTATGCCATCATATTGATGATGAGATATTAATGATTGCAACTCCTTGCAAGTTATGTCATGACAATATGCATGTTAGAGTTTGCTGGTTAAGGTGCCTTAATCAACGAGTTTGAACTTGAAATTTGGCATTATTATAGCTAATATAAGAGCTTTAAATGAACACCAAGAATGCCTCAATTGGTTAAGAATTTGAATTACTATGATTTTTCTAAGTTGGAGTTAAGATCTAGAATAGAGATAAAGTAAGCAACCAGAGGTAGTAACGTTCTAACATGAATTTTGTATAGTAAATGAATGAGTTTTTTCGTGAAATTTAGTGAGCTTAAAGATCACGTCTAGAGATTTAAATCCATAGATAAAAGGTTCATTTGGACAAGTAACCTAAGAGAAATGAATTTTTGAAGTGAAGGCAAAGAAACTAGAACTTCCAGATTTTACCAAATGAACAGTATTTTTCAAGAATAAACTGATTTCATTGGGATAATGAAACCTTAATTTTATATTTTTTCCTCAAATTTAATGAAAGAGCTTTCATTGGAAATTGGAACCAACCTATTTCTATTTTTCTATATTTAATTATGATTTTTCAAAGATGGGTACATGTTATAGAATTACCAAATGAACAGTAGCATGAATAGTACCCGAGAAACTAACTTTTGAAAACACATCTTTTGATGCTAAAGGTTATGTAATTGATCCAAATGGGTTCCAATTGAGTGTAACTGAGGTTGAAACTAAGGATGTGACAAAGATCGGGAAAAATATAAAATTATGAAAATGTCACCAAGTATGCCATTGTGTTATGTTATAAAGTCAAAGATAGATGAAGGGTATTTTGGTCATTTGACTAAGGTCAGACAATCAAGGAGAGTCCCCATAATACTTGACCAAGGTTAGGGAATACTCTGATGAGATGTGAAAAGACGATAATGCCATTGAGGTATTAAAGTAAATAAAGAAGAACCAAGGGGCATTTTGGTAATCTGCCAAGGGATTTGTAATTAAGTTTAGACCAAGTACAAGAATGTCAATGGTAAGAAGAATCAGATATTGGATTTAAGGTTATAAAGTATATTATGGAATCAAAGGAAAATTAGATTCATAACACAATCTAGTTTTTGAGGAATTGGATTGAGCTAGTACCGGATTGGACTTGAACTTTTCTAGAAGCTTCTCTCCCTTGGAATTTTACCACATGACCTTATGAGTTTTCCCTTGATGATGTCATGGATAATGTAATAATTGGCTTTAAGGATAAGCTTTATGCAAGAATAAATATGAGCCTTTAGATCAAATAGTGCAGGAAGTGATCTTGGCCTTCCATTTTCCATTGGAGTTTTCTATAAATACCCCCATATTTCTAATTCAAAACTGTGGCATGAGAAACCTTGTGGAAGCTATGTCAAAATAGAAACTCAAGCCAAGACAAAGAAGATTCAAGGCACTAAAGTTCAAGCTAGCTAGAAATTAAAGGTAAGCAATCTATCCTAACTTATTTTCCTCTAATTCGGGGGCTTTAGCTTAGGGTGGAAGAAAGTTTAGTTTTCTCTAAGGTATGTGTACTATCCAAAACTTTAGATGAAAGGAAAAAGAAGAAATTAAAGTTAGAGTTATGGGATTGATACTTGAACTAGCTAGGGAGATGATTAGTTGTTGAATCAAGTTGATATTCTTTACTTTACCATGGTTAAAACCTTTTGGTCTGCACTGTTCATCATAGAGGGAGATGAAATTTCAATGATCTAATTTTTCCATTGAATTTGTATGATATTTTATGTAGGATTGGATAAGTTTTGAAGCTTGGAAGTATTGGAATTGAAAGTTGTAATTCTTCTCTACTAGTGTTCACTTGCATGAACAATGATTAGAATATCATGATTTTGATGCTTCCAATGGTTTTAAAATTAAAAGTTGTGTGGGATAAAATAGAGAAACAAGCATTGGAAGCAAAATGAGAATTTTTGGAAAATTATATATGTTTTGTAAATCTATCCAGAACAGTGCATAGGAGCTACAATTTCATGATTTTAAGCTCATAAATGGATTCAAAAGATGAAATTGTGTAGGATAAAATTAGGATGTCAATTGGTTCAAAGGCCAAGTGTAACATCCTTACTTTCATACGTATTAGAGACCATTCATTAGCATTTAGAACCACTTACAATACCTTAGAAGTCCATTAGCTAAATCTGGGATTTTTCTCCTTCATGAGTTACTGTTCATATGGTATTCCAAATTACGCAACGAACTTCAAAAAAGCATAATTAATTCTAGAAATCTCAAAATGAAGTGATTAAAAAATCCATGTGACAATAACATCTTGAAATTTAAGGGAAAAATAATTTCTTGACCAAATGATTCGTCAATTAATACAGTTTATTCGCCAAATGTTACTGTTCATTTAGTCAAAAATTCTGGAAACAGATTCTGGTCCTGTAATTTGGAAATTCATTTATCTTTGTACAAACACCAAAATAAGGCATTCTATGCACATTGGCATGTCAACTAAATGTCTGTAAATTTTTATACATTTATTCTATCATTTACTATTTTTCATTACCTCATGGCCATCACTGCTTACATTGGTCATCTAGCAACATTACACTTAACAATTCCTCACATAACACATACTATCCAATTCCTAGCTTTTCTTCAAGCTTCATCATCATCTTCTATCATACATAAACCTGTGGGATTGGGATTACATGGAAAGGGATGAGATTTCTGGGGAAATCTCAGTAGCAAACATTACTAAACAATGCATGCATTAATATAACTACTTGTGCTTGCTTGTGAAAGTGTTATCATTGTGTAATGTGCATGCTTCCATGTAACATATGAAATGCAATTGGCCAAAGTAATCATAGAAATAGAGCTTCATACATAGACACATTTGCAACACAATTCAGCAAAGCCATAGCACAATCAAGCATAACATTCAATACAAACAAGTTTAGGATAAGTTTACTACCTTGAGCACTTGACTTTCTTTCTCCTTATCTTGCTTCTTTCTTCTCACTTTTCTTGAACATTTGGCTGCCTCTTTTGGATCATAACAACCAATCCCTAACACCACATAACCATTCATTCATTACCATCTAATTTCCTTGAGCATTAAACTTACTTTATCTAACATAACTCTCTCTTGAACATTAAGCTCATTTACTTTCCTTAATCTTAACTAATGAACTTGGTCTTTGAATCAATTGATGTGTTGACGTTACCCTACACAATTTCATCTTTTGAATCCATTTCTGAGCTTAAAATTATAAAATTCCAGCTCCTTCATCACATGCTGTACAGAACTGAAACTGCACCTCCTTCCTTCAAAAATTCTCATTTTGATTCGAATGCTTCCCATACTTGTTTCCCTA
Organism: Leucaena leucocephala; assembly: GCA_037074615.1. Taxonomy (NCBI): domain Eukaryota; kingdom Viridiplantae; phylum Streptophyta; class Magnoliopsida; order Fabales; family Fabaceae; genus Leucaena; species Leucaena leucocephala. Next base: position 8,802,995 of record CM073527.1, read on the forward strand.
CTTTATCCCACACAATTTTTCATTTTAAAACCATTGGAAGCATCAAAATCATCAAATTCCCATCACTGTTCATGCGTGTGAACAGTAACAGAGAAGGGTTTCAAAAACTACAATCTTGGAAATTCAATGCTTTCAAGGTTCAAAACCTTTCCAATCCTACACAAAATCATCATCTAAATTCAATGGAAGCATTAAATCATTGAAATTCAATTTCCTTCCATCATTAACAGTGCAGACCAAATAGGTTCTATTATGGCAAAGTCAAGAATATCAACTTGATTCAATAACCAATCTCTTAACTAGCTTGTTTAAGCTTCAATCATATGTTTCTAACTTTAATTTCTCTTTTCCCTTTCATCTAAGGTTTTTGGACAGCACAAAACCTTAGATAAAACTCAACCTTTCCCTCATGAAAACCCTAAGTTCAAGCTCTCAAATCAAAGGAAAATAAGCTAGGAAAGATTGCTTACCTTTAATCTCTAGCTTGCTTGAACTTTGGAACCTTGAATCTTCTTTGTCTTGGCTTGACTTTTCATTTTGCAAGAGTTTCCCCAAGGGATATTTGCTCATGATTTGGCTGCAGAATTGAGGGGGTATTTATAGCCAAAATCCATGGAAAATCAATGGCCAAGATTGATTTGGTTACTATTTGATCTAATGGCTCACATTTAATCTTGGATTTCACTTTTTCATAAAGTAAATTGTGACATCATCATGACATCATAAGGGACACCTCAAGGGACACTTCATGGGCTTATGTGGTGAAATCTTAGGGGGAGGAAGCTTCTAGAAAAATTTCAGTCAAATCCAGTACCGGCTCGATCCGATTCCCCATAAACCAAATTATTTTATACCTCTAATTTTTCTAAGACTTCATAATTTACTTTTTGACCTTAAATCCAGTATCCGGATTCTTCTTCTCATTAAAATATTTGTAATGGGTCAATACTTAATTATTGATCCCTTGGAAAATGATAGAAATGCCCTTGGTTCACTGTCTTGCACTATATTAACCCTAAAGGCGTAATCGTCAGTTTACTCCTCTTTGCGCTGCCTCAGGGCATATACTAGCTCAACTAATCATATTTATTCCATGTGCCACATTTTTAGCCTATCCCAGATGACCAAAATACCCTCCATCTATCACTAGTTCAATATGGGTATCCAGGGACATTTTCATAATTTTACACTTTTTCTGGCCATTGGCCCCTTCTACTGATGAACTGGTACCCTGGGTTTTAGGCCCTCCTTAGCGTCATCATAGGCCCATATATGAGGTCATCTGGTCTCATTTCATCTAGGCTTATTTACTGATAAATTTTATTATCAGATCATAGGTGGCTTTAAACTCTCGTCAAAATTCACTGTTATGGGAATAACTTTTTGTACAGGACTTCTTCCGGGGTTCTATCAGATTCATAATATCTGACACTGTAGGGCACACTTTCCTGTATTTCCCCCACTTATATCTAATGTCCATGGAATCTGATAAAAATTCAGATAACTTTTAGATTATCAGATAATTTTCTGCTGTCTGGAGCCCTATTAAAATTTCTGTATCATGCCAGATTAACCAGCGTAACTTCCTTTATTTATTGATGGAATATGGGACTGAAAAACTTCTGGGCAGTTATAACCCTTTTCGGGCTTATCTTTCTATAATTACGATTTTGCCCTTAAACTTTTTACTTAATTACATTTAAGTCCCTTAACTTTTGGAAATTACCACTTCTGGCCTAAATCTTGTTTCTACTTTAACTTTTGGCCTTTAACCTTTTCTACTTTTTATTTTAGTCATTCTCTTCCTTAAAGAATCATCTAACCTTTATTATTTCTTCTGATCTTCATCATAATCATTTTCAAGCCTCTTTTCACTATCAGTATTATACTGATAGGGAAAAATCAGGATATGACACCAAGTCAATTAGAAAAGATCAAAGGAAGTTGTGTGAGTTAAATTGAGTTTAATGCTCAAGGAAGTTAGATTGTGATGGATCGATAATTATGTCATTTTAGGATTTGATTGTGGACTCCAAAGAGGCAGCCACACATCCAAGAGAAGTAAGAAGAAAGTGGCAAAGCAAAGTTAAAGTAAGAGAAAAGTCAAGTATATGAGGTAGTAAACTTATCATAAACTTGTATGCATTGAATGTTATGCTTAGTTGTGCTATGGCTATGTTGAATTGTGTTGCATGTGTTTATGATTAAAGCTTTGTTTTTATTATTACTTTGATTAATTATATTTTATATGTTACATGGAAGCATGCACATTACACGATGTTAACAATTTCATAAGCAAGCACAAGTATTTACATTAATTCAGGCATTGTTTAGTACCGTTTGCTACTGAGATTTCCTAAAAAATCTGATCATATCCATGTAATCATAATCCCAATAGGTTTATGAATGATGAAAGAGGATTATGAAGTGTCACATCCTAAATTTTCCATATATATATGATACTGTTAGTGGAAAGAGGTTTAGAAAGGATTAGGATGATAAATAGAAAGGAAAAATAATGATTAAATAACGGTATAAAGATGAGGGACTAAAATGAAAAGTATAAAAGTTCTATGGTGCAAAGTGTAAAGTAGCCAAAAATTTTGGGCCATTAAATGTAATTATGAAAGTTGAGGGCCTAAAGTGTAATTTTCAAAAGTTCAACGATAAAATGGTAATTATTAAGAGTCGAGTAGGAAAATGCCTAAAATTACCTAGAATTATATTAGTTCTAAATTTTCCTAGTAAATAGGAAAAATTATTCTCATCAGTATATGAGGTAGAACATAATTTTGATTTCAAGTCCCGAAAAATTGATATGAATTTCTAAAGGAAAAAAATTTAATATAGTATCCTCTGGACTTTAGAATCAGATGAAATTTGGAAATAAACTTTTATAATTAATTTAAGAATTTATGAAATTGACAGAGCTCAAAAAAGAGTTTTGTAGAATTTATTATGAAATTTATAGTGGATTAAAATACCCAATAAATACGTTTCGGGGGAATTTCTCGATAATATGCCCATGAAGGTAGTGGACCATATAGAGGGCCCAAAATAGTACCTTATAGGCCTAATAATATTTCTAGATAAGTATGTGGGCTAGGGCTAATAAAGACCAGAAAAAATATAAAATTATGAAAATGCCACTAAGTGTACTACTGTGTTGTGTCAATGAGCGAGAGATAAATGAAAGGTATTTTGGTCATTTGACTAAGGTTATTCAGTCAAGGAGTTCCCAAAATAGTTCACCAAGGTTAGGAAATACTCTGATGATGTGTGAAAAGATAATAATGCCCTTTGAGAAATTAAAGTGAAATCGGACTCTGATAAAGGGTCTTAAGGAAATATAAGGAATTGTTATCAGGACTTTTGGGTCTCATAAAATTATGAGACTTTGAAAGGGATTTATTTTATATTAGAATGAATTTTGAGAAATGTTAGAACCATTAAAATATGTATCTACCATTTATTTCAAAATTAGGATAATTTAAAGATATCGGTTAAGGAAAGTGCCTTGGGATTTGTGCCAATTAGTTATTGGACCCAAGGAAGGCCTAGGGAAGCCCAATAAGTAACAAAAGTTGTCTTTGTAATATAATAATTTTCTTACATCTTAGGAAACAAACGGTAGCATATGGAATCACGTTTAAGGTCATTGAAGTTAAATTACACAATCTGGAATTTTACTCTAGTGAGTACTGTTCACTGTGCAAATTCCAAAGAAGTAACCTGACTTCAAAAAATCATAACTAATTCTAGAAAAATCAGAATGAAGTGTTTTAAATTGCTACTGGAAGCTAACTGAATGCTCTTTCAGGGAAAAATAACTCATTGACCACACCTTGACCAAGTCAACTTTGGTCAATGTTCCAATATTACTGTTCATCTACCATTTTCCCCTACTTCCAACATTTCTAGTCCCAACTTTGAAAAATCATATCTTTATGTGTAGACATCCAAATGAGACGTTCTATATATAAACTCAAATCTTGGCATATCTACTATCTATTAATAAAATATCCTACATTTATTTAACCATTTACTATTTATAATTATAGCTCAAAGGTGACAACCTCTTCACAAGCTACTGTTCACAGTGGTAAATTCTAGCAATTAACATTACATACATACATAAATCACATATAAATCATGCCAAAAACTTCTTCATGCATTTTCATCTCCTCCATCTTGAGAAGACCTGCTGTAATTGGATTGATATGGAAGGGGTGAGATTTCTGGGGAAATCTCAGTAGCAAATGGTACTAAACAATGCATGCATTAATGTGACTACTTGTGCTTGCTTGTGAAAGTGTTAACAATGCCTAATGTGCATGCTTCCATGTAACATATGAAATATAATTGGTCAAAGTTCTTCATACATAAGCACATATGCAACACAATTCAACAAAGCCATAGCACATCAAGCGTAACATTTAATGCATACAGTTTAGGATAAGTTTACTACCTAGTATGTTGCCTTTCCTCTAGCCCTTAGGCTTTGCTCTAAGGTTAATTCTTCCCATAGGTCAGAGGATATACATAGCATAATAATATCTTCATTATTATTTTATCAGTATAGCTCTACTTAGCTCATGCTTAACTTGAGGTAATACCCTCAGTCTGACAATTCCCTAACTTTCTTTCCATCCATGGCTTAACCTTATCAAGAGAGATATTTCTCTATTCTAACCATTAAAAATAATCCTCTAATTTATTAGAGCAGGGACTAGAATAAATTACTTACCTCATTCCTAAGCTTGCCAAGTCCCTAAGCTCCTTGGACTGCTTCCAGCTTCACAAGAACTCCTTCCTTTCTTTCTCTCTTTCTCTTTCTCTCTCTTCTTTCTCTTGCTTTGCCATGCTTGGCCATGAATGGAATGGAGGGAGGGGTGGTCTATTTATAGTTTAGAGGATGTGGAATAGATGGTTCATATTGAATCGTAATGAATAGCTCAGATCGCTTAGCTTCCTCAAGAAGCTTTACCTACATCATCACAATGACATCACCCTCCTCAATGACTCATCAAAATGACATCATCCATGGGACACCTCACATATAAGGTGGTGCAATGGTAGGTCCCTTGGGACACCTCACTAGTTCACTCAGCCTTTCTAGAGAATTCCATAGTCTTTTCTTGGAATAAACGGCTGAGATTGTACCACGTGTCCTTTTGCTTTTTCTCCTTTTCCTAGAATCTTGCCATGTGTCCTTAGCTTTTCTTCGTTTCCTAGAATCATGCTATGTGACACCTTGTGGGTCCCATGAGGACACCTTTCATGCCATCTCATGGTCTAAAGCTTTATCTGATCACTTTTCCAAGTTCTATCCTTAACCGGGTAACTTTACTTTATGAAAAAAGTACTAAAATATTATTTTAATATCACTTAAACCCCCATAATCATTGGACCACGTTTTTGGACCCTTGGAATGTCATCTTGGGTTTCTAGCCAAACCCAAGCACTCTGGTAGCTCGATTCCCAAGAAATATTCTTAGTAAATTACCAAAATGCCCTTAGTTCCTCTTTAATACTTATAGGGGAACTATTGTCTTTCATACCTTTCTAGAGTATCTCTTGATGCTGGTCAACTATCTAGATACCCTTTCTTGATTATCTAACCTTATTCAAATGACCAAAATGCCTTTCGTTTGACTATGACTTAATGACACAACATAGCGGCATATCTTCAATGGCATTTTCATAATTTTATATTTTTCCTAGTCTTTATTAGCTCTGGACCACATACTTATCTAAAAATATCATTGGGCCTATAAGGCACCATTTTGGGCCCTCTGTATGATCTACTACCTTCATAGGCTTAATTCCCGAGAAATTCTCCTGAAACCTATTTATCAGGTGTTTTAATCCACTGTAAATTCCATAATAAATTCTACAGAACTCCTTTTTGGGCTATGTTACTCTTATAAATTCTTATATTAATTATAGGAATTTACTGCCAAATTTTATCTAATTTTGAGGTACAGAGAATACTGTATTAATTTTTCTTTCTTCAAAAATTAATATAAATCTTTCGGGACCTCATATCAAAATTCTATGTTGTGTCAAACTGGTCAGAATAATTTTCTCTATTTACTGTCACTTTTGCTCAAAAGTACCTAGTAGTATACCTTTTTTAGGATATATACTAGGCTTCTAGGCCTAAAAATCAAGATATGATAGTCTTGGAGCCCAAGTCCAATAATGAACAATTTATAAATTTTTAAAAAAGAAAAGAAAAATGAATAAAGTGAGAATTAAGGTTTGCACATGGTGGGACCCACAAGATTTCACACATGGCGTACAAGGCAAGGGGAAGAGAAGATTTTTGTAATGTGATCTTATCTCAAATTGGCTTGGTGAGCAACTTTGATGTAAGAGCAATTATGAGTCATTATATCAAATAGTGCACAAACTAATCTTGCCATTCATTTTCCATGGAATTTTTCTATAACTACCCCCATATTTTTTGTCCAAAACTGTGGCTTTGGGGAGGTGCTGCCCAAATGCCAACTCAAGCCAAGATAAAGAAGATTCAAGGTACAAAAGTTTAAGCTAGCTAGAGATTAAGGGAAGTGATCTATCCTAGCTTGTTTTTCTTTTATTTGGAGGCTTAAACTCAGGGTTTCCATGGAAGAAAGTTCAGTTTTCTCTAAGGTGTATGTGTTATCCAAAAACCTTGGATGAAAGGAGAAAGAAGAAATGAAAGTTATAAATAGGCTAGTTAAGTGATTAGTTGTTGAATCAAGTTGATATTCTTGACTTTGCTATTGTTGAGACCTTTTGGTATGGACTGTTCATGATATGAGGAGATGGAATTTCAATGATCTAATGCTTCCATTGAATTTATATGATGATTTTGTGTAGGATTGGATAGGTTTTGAACCTTGGAAGCATTGAAATTGAAAGTTGTAATTATTGAAATTCTTCTCTATTACTATTCACTTGTATGAATAGTGATTGAAATTTCATGATTTGGATGCTTCCAATAGTTTTAAAATGAAAATTTGTGTGGGATAAAGTAGAGAAACAGGTATTGGAAGCATTGGAATCAAAATGAGAATTTTTGGAAGAATTATGCATGTTTTTCAAATCTGTCCAAAATAGTGCATAGAAGCTGGAATTTTATGATTCTAAGCTCATAAATGGATTCCAAAGATGAAATTGTGTAGCGTAAAGTCAAAACATAAATTGATTAAGAGGCCAAGGCCATTAGTTAAGATTTAGGAAAATTAACATAGTTGAATTAGCTCAATGTTCAAGAGAAAGTTAGTTTATAATAGATGGATGATTATGTGATGTTAAGATTTGATTATGGACTCCAAAGAGGCAGCTACACATCAAGAAGTAAGAAGAAAGAGGCAAAGTAAAGTTAAAGTGAAAGAAGGTCAAGTGTATGAGGTAGTAAACTTATCCTAAACTTGTATGTATTGAATGTTATGCTTGGTTGTGATATGGCTATGTTGAATTGTATTGCATATGTGTTTATGATTGAAGCTCTATTTCTCTTATTACTTTGGCCAATTGTATTTCATATGTTACATGGAAGCATGCACATTACACAATGTTAACTCTTTCACAAGCAAGCACAAGTATTTACATTAATGCATATTTAGTACTGTTTGCTACTGAGATTTCCCTAGAAATCTAACCCCACCATATAATCCCAATCCCACATGTTTATTAATGATGAAAGAGGATGAAGAAGCATGAAGAGAAGTTAGAGATTGGACAATGTAAATGTTATATGATGAATGTATAAATTATTACAAGTAATGATGTTATATGACATGTTTGAGCCATAATGCTCATGATGTAATGAAAAAAATCAAATGATGAGATAAATGTATGAAATTTTACAAACATTTAGTTAACATACAAAGCTTTGTTTTGACTCCAAGAACATCTTAATGAAAGTACAGGGATTAAATTGTAAATAGTAAGTCCCTAGAGGCATAATGGTTATTTGAAGAAAGAGATGGACTAAACTGAAAAGTCTAAAGGTTCCATGGTGAAAAGTGAAGGTAAACATAAACTTTGGCAGTAAGTTCTTATAATTAATAAAAGAATTTATTAAAATGACAGAATTCAAAAAGGAGTTATATATAATTTATTATGGAATTTATAGTGCATTAAAACACTCGATAAATGATTTTCGGGGGATTTTTTTGGTAGTTGAGCCCATGAAGGTAGTGGATCATGTAGAAGGCCCAAAATGGTACCTTATAAGCCTAAGAATATTTCCAGATAAGTATCTGGGTCAGGGCTAATAAAGACCTAGGAAAATATAAAATTATGAAAATGCCCCTAAGTATGCCACTGTATTGTGCCATTAAGCTAGAGATAAATGAATGGCATTTTGGTTATTTTATTAAGGTTAGACGGTCAATGAGAGTTTCCATAGTAGTTGACCAAGGTCAAGGAATACTCTGATGATGTGAGAAAAGACAATAATGCCTCGCGATATTAAAGTAAATAAAGAAGAACCAAAGGGCATTTTGGAATTTGCCAAGGCATCTGTTATTAATTTTAGACCTAGTCCAATAATGTCAATGGTAGGAAGAATCTAGTTACTGGATTTAAGGTCAGAAAACATATTATATAATCTCAAAAAAAATTAGATTTGTAAAACAGTCTGGCTTTTGGGAAATCGGACTCAGTGAGTACCGAATTGGACTAGAATTTTTCCATAAGCTTCATCCCTTTGCAATTTCACTACTTATGCTGTGAGGTTTCCCTTGATGATGTCATGGATGATGTCATCTTTTGGATTCTAGGGCAAGCTTGATCAAGACCAAATATGAGCTATTAGATCAAATAGTGCACAAAGTTATCTTGGCTTTCCATTTTCTATGAGATTTTTCTATAAATAGCCCCATTTTTCTGCCCAAGACCTTGGCATGAAGAACTCTTGGGGAGGTGCTACCCAAATGCCAACTCAAGCCACAACAAAGAAAAATTCAAGGACTAAAGTTCAAGCTAGCTAGGGATTAAGGTAAGCAATCTATCCTAGCTTATTTTCCTTTAATTTGGGGGCTTAAACTTAGAGTTTCTATGGAAGAAAGTTTATCTTTACCTAGGGTATTTGTGATTTCCAAAAACCCTAGTTGAAAGGAGAAAGAAGAAATTAAAGTTAGAGTTACAGGATTGATGCTTAAACAAGCTAGTTAGATGATTGGTTGTTGAATCAAGTTGATATTCTTGACTTTGCCATGGAAGAGACCTTTTGATATGTACTGTTCATGATAGAAGGAGATGGAATTTCAATGATCTAATGCTTCCATTAAATTTATATGATAATTTTGTATAAGATTGGATAGGTTTTGAACCTTAGAAGTATTGGAATTGAAAGTTATAATGCTTAGAATTCTTCCCTATTACTGTTCACTCATATGAGCAGTGATTGGAATTTCATGATTTTGATGCTTTCAATTGTTTTAAAATGAAAAGCTGTGTGGGATAAAGTAGAGAACAAGTATTGGAAGCATTGGAATCAAAATGAGAATTGTTGAAAAAAAGGGGAGTTATGTAAATATGTCTAAAACAGCATAAGGCGGCTAGAATTTCATTATTATAAGCTCATAAATGGATTCAAAAGATGAAATTGTGTAGGGTAAAGTTAAGACATCAATTGTTACAGAGGCCAAGCACATTAGTAAAGATTAAGAAAAGTTAATGTCACTACTGCAAAAAAGGCTTTCTAAATTGATTGAAAATGGTGTTCTACATCGAACAATGACCAGTGTAGAAATGGACCATTTAAAAAGTGTACACTTTTTAAATCGGTCGGTTCACCGGTGTAGAAAGTGTAGAATTTAGACCGATCCCTTTTGAAATTTGGCGTAGAATTTGCTAATGTCTACACTGGTTGAACAAATCCCTTTTGAATGGTTTATAAATTGTTTATATCGGTTGTGTTTTCACTCGGTGTAGATTAATGAATTTTCTACACCTCACTATAAAGACAACTGGTGTATATATTGTCATATTTACATATACTGTTTCTACTCTTGCCAGTGTATATATTGTTTCATTAAACCTATCCCTTGAAGCTTCATGAATAAACTGCCCAAATATATAGACTGAAAGAGATAGCAGGAGAGGCAAAGTTTAAGATGGCAGAGACAGATCTTCAATTACTCATTACATTATTCATTTAATAAAATTCAATAAAAAAATATAATCATTTGAACAAAAAAATAAAAAAAATGTATTCGGTACATAATGATAAATACTATTGAGAAGGAATGATTTGAACAAAAAACTCAGCCCAAATATTGTGCAAGTCCTCAATATCTTATTCAAGAAATGGGTCAAATTGATCAAACATCTAAAACATCAAATTAAAATAAAATAAAGCATTACTAAGATATATTAAATTGACCAGAAATATATGAAATCATTAAAAACACAATTTACCTCCTCAGTTAGGTCAGTCCTATTTGACAAGATGATATTGATCATGTGTCTAATTATGTAGAAGCCGCACAAGTTGCTTTCTTTGGGTTACCTTCAACTCTGTAATATTAACATGAAAAAAATGTGTCATCAACAAAAAAATGCATGGAGCTTAACACTTAACACTTTTATTACCTTTGGTGTGATCCATTAAGGGTCCCTCACTGAGTTAGCTTTCATAAGACCCCTTGTAATTGCAAACGTCCTCATAGCCCTATGACCAAAGTTATGAACTTAGTAATCATTTTATTACAAAGACCATATTTAATTTATTACAAACACCATTGTCTTGGAAGGAAGAAAACTCACATGTTCATAATCTTCTTGGCATCAACCGGTGGCTTGTAATGGAGGGAGCATAAGAATAAAATTTTATAAGTATGCTTACATAGTATGATCAATTGCTAATAGTTACTGTAGAAAATAATTAAACAATAATGATTATTATCATTAAGCAAATACAAACCTAGTATGAAAAAAATTAAAATATTATTATTCTTACTCCTGCATATATGGTGCGAAGAAATAATCAATATCGATTTCACCAAGCCTCCTTGCAATGTACTCAAGTCTTGAAGATTGGGAGGTCCCTTTTGAATAAATTTGAAATGGGCATAGGAATTCAAACTAACCTTGTTTGCCCTTGGAAACTAACTGAGCTTGCATGTACCTCCACTTAATGCAAACACGATGTTAGTTAATGCAAACACTCAGCTTGCATGAATTTTGTTATTACATATATTTATATTTAAATTATACTTACATTAAAAACACTTGATACACTTGGAGGTTAGTTCATTCTTAGGAGCGATAACCGATTTCACATATGCATAGTCAACAATGGCAGTAGCCCCTGTGTACCCATAACTGAACCATAGGCAACACATCCACATGGAACATTTTGTTTGATGCCAATTGGATCACATGTTACAAGGAACTCAAATTGGGAGGTGTGGCAAGTTTGCTTGGGGATGGTGTGACGTGATCCAAAGCAAGCTACTTTGGACATAATATGAAAGTCCCCTTTGCCTGACTCACAGTCTTCACCTCATCAGTCAGAATTGGGACAAAAACATCTTCAAATATCACTTATTCAACTGCCATCCTTAATTGATCATCCTAAATTTGGATATGGTGGGCACTTTCCCCTAAGATATAGATGGAACCATGTGCCACTAACCTTTTGATAGGATCCTCCACATATAGATCACAAGGTTCAGCATCCTCTGACACCTTTTGGCCATGCAAAAGCTCCCTTTAGTGTTAGGATGGGCTACATGTGATAGCATTTGGGTGGCATTTGGCTCCTGTTGTGTCATATCCTTACTTTTAACCTCAATTATACTCCATTATAAGTTATTGGAACTAATTACATGAGAATTTGCTTTGAAATCATTCATTTCTAAAAGAATTGCTCTCAGGTACTGTTCACTTTTACTGTTCATTTAGTAACTCCAGAACATGTACCCTATTTTGAAAATTCATAATTAATTGTAGAAAAATTAAAATAATGTGTTTCCAATTTCTAATGAAATATCTTTCATAGATCTTTGAGGGAAAAATATGAAACTGAGGTTTTCTTGTCCACATGAAATCAATTTATTGGTTAAAAATCACTGTTCATTTTGTAAAATCTGGAAGTTCCAGTTTCTTTGCTAAAATTAAAAAATTCCTTTCTCTTTGGTTACTTATCCAAATGAACTATGCTACCTATGGATTTGAAGCTCTATATGTCCTCTTTAAGCTAATAAAATTTTATAGAAAAACTCGTTTATTTGATAGATTAAATCCTTGCGTGAATGTCACTACCTCTCAGCACTCATTTTATCTCAATTCCAGATCTTACTTCCAACTTTGGAAAATCATAACAATTCGTATACTTATCCAAATGAGGCGTTCTTGGTGTCCATTTAAAGCTCTGTATCTTAAATTTAATCATGATAAGGTTTTGACTAAAATTCGTTGGTTTAGATGTTCTAACCATTGTCACAAAGCGTCAACCTCAAAACATAGTTACAGAAACATACACCATACATACTAGCATATCACCCTATGGTGTCATGTAAGTCATGTAACTTATTATATAAACTTAATCATCAACATTTACTCTCTTCCCTTGAGAGGATCCAGCACCTAAAACATAGTTATGCATGTGGAAGGAATGAGATTTCATGGAAATCCCAATAGCAAGTTACACAAACTATAATATCATGCATGAATAATTGGATGCTTAACATGTTATCATGAGATGGGAGCTACTTCATAATGGTACATAAGCAAACTCTAACATGCATATTATCATGACATAACTTGCAAGGAGTTGCAATCATTCATACTTCATCATAACATGATGACATAAGCTCAAGCTCAACGAAACACCATAATCAACAAGCAAGAAAAATAATTAAACAAACATGAGTTATAGTTAGGTATCCTTGCTACCTCTTAGCTATCCTTGTCAAGGGTCTTCTTGAGGTTCTTTCCTTCCTTCAAAAATGTCAAAACCTTGCTTCTTGGTTCAAGTTGTGTGCTTCTTTCTTGGTTGGGTGGAAATTTTGCAAGAGTTTCCCCATGGTTCCAAGGACTGCCGAATAGGTCTGAAATGAGGGGGTATTTTTGTAATTTTGTACTTTTTCTAGACACTGGCCCCTTCTACTAATAAACTAATACCCTGGGTTTTGGGCCCTCCTTGGCGTCATCATGGGCCTATATATGAGGTTATCTGATCTCATTATATCCAGGCTCACATACTGATAAGTTCCATTATCGGATCATGGGTGTTATCAAACTCCCGTCAAAATTCACTGTTATGGGAATAACTTTTTATACATAACTTCTTTTGAGGTTCTGTCAAATCCAGGCCATCTGGTACTATAGGGCACACTTTCTTGTAATTCCCTCACTTATATCTGAAGTCCATAAAATTTGATAAAATTTCAGATAACTTTCAGACTATCAGATAAATATCTGCTGTCTGGAGCCCTAATAAAATTTCTGTATCATGCTAGATTGACCATCACATCTTCCTCTATTTACTTATGGAATATGGGACTTAAATACTTCTGGGTAGTTCTAACCCTTTCTGGGCTGATTTTTCTATAATTACAATTTTGCCCTTGAACTTTTTACTTAATTATATTTAAGTCCCTTAACTTTTGGAAATTGCCACTTTTGGCCTAACTTTTGTTACTACTTTAACTTTTGGCCTTTAACCTTTTCTACTTTGCGTTTAGGTCCTTCTATTTCTTCAATACACATCTAACCTTTATCATTTCTTCTAATTTTTGTCATAATCCTTTCTAAACCTCTTTCCACTATCAATATTATACAGATAGGGAAAATTTAGAATATGACATGTTACCTTGATGTCAACATAGACAACATTTCTTCCTTGATCTTTACCAACTCCTCTTATAATTGTGCCTAAATTGAAGCTTCTGTCTGTGCCTAGCCTCTGCCCAAGCCTCTGCCTTAGCATATTTCTTCACGATGGATAACAATGATTCCAGCTCTGCCCTGGAGACATATGAGGGATGTTGTGGAGATGCTCTAAAAAAATCTCTTATACTGACACCTCGACTAACTCCCCTAACATAACCCCCATGGCAACAGTTAAGATGTCATTCCTACCATCTGACTTGAAGTAGCCATAGGCTTCTTGTTGTTTAAGATCAACCTATAACATAAAAAGAGTAAACATAAGAAATAATATAATTAGTCGACTAAAACAAAATAATACAAGTAGTACTTACAATTTTTTCCACAATCATTCGAGCGTGATCACTTGTAAATGATCTGCTCCTTTTTTGGTGAGCATACAACTACTTATCTTTATGACATATTGGAGATGGGGAGCGAGAGTAACACTAGGTTTAGACTCAGTAGCCTCTTCTAGCCTCTTCCTCTTAGCCTCCAACAAGTCTCTTTCAACCTTCGCATAACCCCCTCGAGATATTGTGTGGGGAAAATCATTCTTAAAAGCGTGTTCAATGGCTTTTGCTCTTTTTTCCTACAAGACTTGAAGTAGTTAATCCCCAATACATACAAAAGGAAGAAACATGGGAAATGCAAGATTCCTTTTTCATAACATATCAACTCACCATAGCTTCTGTAGTAGTATGAAGCCTAACAAATTATTTCCAAGTTGCTTCATCAATGAATTGATACTTGCTGCATGGAGATGGATTAGGGTGGCCATCTTTGTCCCGACCATGCACATATTGATGAGCTAGTTGTGTCTTGAATGCCCCCTAACATTCAGCGCAATTATACAATATCTTCTTCTTCAAGACTTTATTATTGGGAACATCACAAGTGAGCTACAATAATTTCCATTGAAAGCAGAGTTATCAACAAATAGTTTTTTTTCGTATTGGTCTACGTACAATATATAATAGGTAGTTCTTATACCTGGATATAGTCCAAAATTTGATTCTTCACATGATTATCAATAGCAAGGCTGACATAACTCATGTACTTTGTCCTATGTTCACCAATTGGGTTCCAATGTGTGTCAAACTCAATCGATAGTAATTTTCCTTCCATCCTATCTTTCAAAATATCTTTCAATCACGTCTCACTTCTGCCCCTCCTTTGCTTAGAGTCACTTGGAGCATCGCTAGCCTCATTTTGATTACCACTACCCCCATATTTCTATATATGCAATAACAAAAATAAACATGGTAAACAAAGAAGAATGACTATAGTGAAACAAGTGCAAGCATTTATCGCAGAAAACTACAAAACCTAGATTCAACGAACACTTAAAAGGCGAAGCACATACACGAGAAAATAAGTATCCAGAACACGTACATGGCAAAGCACAACAAGAGAGAGAATAGAGAAGAATGACTAACCATAGTGAAGCAAGACAAAAACCACAGAGCACGATGACTGGTGTAATGATAGAAGACGTGAAAACTAAGATTGCATACAACCTGAGAAATGAGAAAGGAAGAGACGCGCCAAGAGGAAGACTTTGATAAGGTATTTTCATTTAAGACTTTTTACACTAGTTAACATTTAAATCCGGTGTAAATATCATACTTTGAATATGAAATGACTAATATTTTGAAATTCAAAATAATTCTTACACTGGATAACATGTAAAACTGGTGTAAAAAGTTGTCATATCATTTTTTACTCCGGAGAACAATTAAAACTGGTTTAAATATTGGAGTTATGTTTTTAAAAACAACCTTTATTAACCTGTCACTTGTAAGTTACAACAAAATAATATATGCAATCATAACACTATACTTGTGCTATTATTACATGAAAACAAGGAAGACTAAAAATCCAAAAACTCCTTCACCCCCTCAGCATACACAACACTTGTTCATTTAGCATTTATCTAACTACGATCCATATTTATGGAAGACTAAAAAACTAGGAAAATAGAAAACAAGAAAACCTAGCTTGCAACAATGAAACAAGTAAATGCAGTAATGAATCCAGTACAAATAATAGAGGTACTTCCAGTAGTTCATAAATCTTCAGTTCTAGAGACAAGGAGTTTAAAACAAAACTCACCTGCTGTGAAGGATTGAGAAGACTTAAATGTGCGAACAAGTGAAAATGACAGATGGGAGGCACAAAGGGGCATTCGATTAAATTGAAGGGTATAATCTACACTTGATAAAATGAAACACCGGTGTAGAAATAATGTTTTTTAAACTGGTCATTATATTTTACACCAAACATTGATATGTCTGATTTTATGTTGTTGCATTTTTTTGCAAAATAAAATAACATGTCATCAGAATGAGAAACTACATTTATTCAGAGAATAAGAAACTTCATTCATTTAGCTTTACTAATAACTTTACATCAAAAGTATGAAATTCCCAAACACAATATCTATAAGAATATATAATATATTCTCTCATTTTGTCATTAAGTATAAAAAATAAAATATGAGGGGTAATATATAAAGGTTGCAGGTTTCACTACTCATCAAACTCAGAGGTATAGGATTCATCAGAGTGGGTAAGATCAACATGATAATAGAAGCTATCATGCTATAATGGCAGTAAACTTCTGAGCGGAAAGCTCTAAAACTATCTTTCAGTCTAGTAACATTCTCAGATAGTTCTTCCACTGAGTCCTCCAGACCATTGAAGCACATGATCAGTTCCTCAAGGCACTCCATCAGAGTGACAACTAAGGAGGAGGAGAAGGAAATGTAGGGTGAGGGTTGGGATGCTTATCTTCAAAATATTCTTTATTCCTTTTGTACAGTGGAGAAGGAGGTGTTCATAAGGAAGAAGCCATTGGTGCGTTCAGATAAAAGGAAAGAAAATAAAATAGAGATAAAGTGATGAGACAAAAGTACTGATCATAAGAATATTATACATATGGTTGAGGAATAAGAACAATTTTAGAAAAGCATATCGAATAGTGCAATTGGCCTTTTATCATAATAAGTACAAACATTGGGAATCAAAGAAGTGAAATGAACAGCCTGAGAAGTTACATAGAAAATAAGCAAGAAAGCATAGATAGGAAACTGAAGAGTCAGAATAGAAAGTATATTTAACACCAGTTATATATATTTTACACCGGTTTAATGTACATCTAGTTTCAATATTTCATCTTATTTACAAAATTTCCACCTTTCATTTGTTCTAAAAGCTTCTTCACAATGTATGAAGAATTTAA
Organism: Leucaena leucocephala; assembly: GCA_037074615.1. NCBI lineage: Eukaryota > Viridiplantae > Streptophyta > Magnoliopsida > Fabales > Fabaceae > Leucaena > Leucaena leucocephala. The sequence continues at coordinate 8,820,113 of CM073527.1, forward strand.
AGAAAATAAGCAATAAAACATAGACAAGAAACTGAAGAGTCAGAATATATAGTATATTTAACACTAGTTCAATGTAAATCCGGTGTAAATATTTCATCTTCTTTATAAAAGTGCCACCTTTTATTTGTTCTAAAAACTTCTCTACAAGGTCTAAAGAAGTTAAAGAAAAGAAGCGGGAAAGCATAGACAAGAAACTAAAAAGTCAGAATATGATGCAACTAATCTACACCTATTGATATTAATATCCAACGTAGTAATTATAATTTACGCCGGTAACGTGTTAATCTAGTGTAACTATTTCATCTTATTTATAAAAATGCCACCGTTCATATTTTTTAAATATTCTCTACAAGGACTGGTTTAAAAATAGGGCTTTAAAAAGCATATTTTGTACCAATATGTAGTTAACTAAGCATAATGTTCAAGAAAGTTAGATTGTAATGAATGGATGGTAATGCTATGTTAGGAATTGATTGTGGACTCAAAAGAGGCAGCCACACATCAAGAAGAAGGAAGAAGGAAGAAGTAAAGTTAAAGTACAAGAAGTCAAGGTGTGAGGCAGTAAACTTATCCTAAACTTGTATGTATTGGATATTATACATGGTTGTGCTATGGCTATATTAAATTGTGTTGCATATGTATTTACGATTGAAGCTATATTTCTATGATTACTTTTGCCAATTGTATTTCATATGTTACAGGGAATCATGCATATTACACAATGTTAACACTTTCACAAGCAAGCATAATTATTTACATTAATGCATACATTGTTTAGTACCATTTGCTGCTGAGATTTTCCTAGAAATCTCACCCATCCATGTAATCCCAATCCTAACATATTCATGAATAATGAAAGAAGATGAAGAAGTATGAAGAGAAGTTAGGGATTAGATAGTACAAATGTTATATGAAGAATTGTTACATGTAATGATGTAATATGACCAATTAGAGTAGTGATGTTAATGTTATAATGAAAAAATAGTAAATGATAGGATAAATGTATGAAAATTTATAGACATTTATCGAACATGTCAAGACTTTTTTTGACACCAAGTATGCCTTATTTCGATGTTTGTACAAAGAGAAAGAATTTTCCAAAGTCAGAGACTAGAATCTATTTTCAGAATTTTTGACCAAATGAATAGTGAAGATATCTATTTTTAGAATCCCTTAAATTTAAATATGTTATCTTCGTATAACTTTTTGAACCATATTATTTTGATCTTTCTAGAATTAATTATGGTTTTTTAAAGTTTGTCGCTGAATCTGGAATACCATATGAACAGTAACTATATAAGAGTAAAAATTATAGATTTAGCTAATGGACTTTAAAGGTCATGTAAGTGAATATAAATACTACTAAATGGTCCCTAAGATGTACAAAAGTAAGGATATTATGTTTTAGTATCAGCGTAGAAGTTCTAGTATCAGATTGGATAGTCCCCATACCCTAATTCTAAGTAGCAAATACTTAGTTAGGTTAGGGTATTTGTTGAGATAGTTAGTAATGCTTATTTAAGCTAGTCTTGTAGGAGTAGATATGGGATTTTATAAAGATAAGTTAGAGCCATCAGTTAATAAGGGAGATCCCCGGCCAGTTATGATATATGAAGATATGTACATCTAGACTTTAATTCTTATTCATATAATGAAGAGAGTTTAGATAACAATATAGGGGATCAGTTAGGGAGGCCTACAGTAGAATATCCCATAGATATTTATGTAGACTCAAACCTACATTCTGAAGATTATGTAGAGATTCAGCCTGATATTGTGCATGTACCAGATGATACTGAGTTTATTAACTCTATAGAGTATAAGTTTGTTGGAGTGCCCTCTAACCCTAATGTAAGCCCTATTCCTCCGATAAGAGGACAGATTATGGCTGAGAAAGCTAAGTACTGGTACTGGATTACAGGTATACTAGATATTATTTCTTCTTCACCAAAATTTGAGGATATATTTGATATGAGTAACCTACGATAGTCCCTTCATCTAGATACCTAGTCACAGTCTACGATAGTCTTTTCCTATTCTCACAGTCCAGGAATATATGATTTTATAGATAAATATTAGTGGGATATTCTGGTTCTAGTCAACCCAGCCTTCTTTACTAAAGACATAAAATGTTAACTATACCAGCCTCAAAAAAACTGTGGAGAGTGAACTACTTAGTCTAGGTTAAGGGATGGATAGAAGTATAGATCAAGAGCAGTTAGTATATCTACATTTCTTTAATTGACTAAGAAGTTAGTCTATGAATATTAATATTTGATGATTAAACTGTATTAATTGACTAAGCATTTGATCAAAAAACTATTTTTTCCTAAATTTAAAGATGTTATCTTCATGTAGCTTTTTGAACCACATCATTTCAATTTATCTAGAATTAATTATGATTTTTTGAAATTCGTGTTGAATCTGACATACCATATGAACAGCAACTCGAGAAGAGTAAAAATTGTGTCCCTTTTGACCTTTTGACCATGTTTATTTGACCAAATACCTTCCATTCATCTCTTATTCAATATTATAACACATGGACATTTTTGTCATTTTACACTTTTTACTAAACACTTGCCCCCATAATTGTTGAAGTACATTGTTAGGCCTGTGAGATGCCAACTTGGGCATTTGATTAAATCTAACCTTTTTAGTGGCTCAATTCCCAAGAAACTTCCCTTAATAGTATTTATTGGATATCTTATTGTTCCTTAAATTCTATTATAAATTCCATATAACTCTTGTTTAGTTTTGTTAGTTTCATAAATTATTATATTAATTATGAGAATTTCCTATAAAATCTCATCTAATTATGAGGTCCAGAAAATCTTGTAATAACCTCTAGACTTTAAAAATTAATATTAATTATTTGGGACTTCATATTGAAATTCTAAAAAATATGTCTGGCCTGATTACCATTCTATATTTACTAGTAAATTTTGAAACTAAAATATTTCTGAGCAATTTTAGGCCATTTCTGACTCAACTTTCTCATAATTACAATTTTATCCATGAATTTACAAAATACAATTTATTCCCTAAATTTACCAAATTCTACTCTAGTCCCTCACTATAAATTACTAAAATTTCAATTTAGTACCTAAAATCTTATAACTCCATTTGGGTCCTTTTTCTATTTCCTTTCAATTGTATATATTTACACACTTCCCGTAACGACTTTTCATATTTACATATAAGTCCCGATACTTTTATTATTTACAGTTTAATCCCTGAAAAATCTCTGTATATTTCTGGGATGTTTTCTCTAAGGGGCCTAGTAGCCTATCTATTTTAGGCTACTTTTTTGGGCTTATGGTCCTAAAAAATTGGGATATAACATGTTCTTATGTCTTCTCTAATAAACTTTCATCACAGGACTTTTATTTCTTGATTGTATTATGTGATGAATTGCTAAATATTGGATGTCCAACTTAATTGCTTTAATGTTATCTACAAAGGTTGAGTGTTAAAAATGTGTGTGTATTAGAAATTTTCACTTGGTGGTTTATATGATTACTGTTCATGACTTAAGATAGATTTTTGAACTTATTTGATTCACTGTGTCATTTAGTCACAACAAGATGTACCTTTAGTCTCAATTGAACCTTTTAAAGTTTGATCTTGCGCTTACTTTGTTTATTAGTCAAGACTGGATTAAATTTTGGTCACAACTACATTTCCTAATATTTAGAAGTTTGCTCATTGTGAAAGTTGGTCATAACCTACACTCTTTTTAGTCACGACTCAATTGCAAATTTGAAAAGAATCCATCTTCCTTCTCTTTGGTTCATACTATAAAGAAGGACTTTTTGAACTATTATAGTGCTTTTATAAGGAATCATTACCCTATTCTTCTAACGTTTTTACATAAACAATTTTATGAAAACCATTTCCACATTGGAGTTTTTTAAAATCTTGGAAATTGAATTATAATCAGTTAAGTTTTTACTGGTAATCCTAGGATTCACACATGAGTTGAGTGATTGTTTTGGTACTTTTAACTATCATTTTAGGTGGTTTTCAATTGTGATAAGTGTTCTAATGCCTAGTGAATAATGAGCGTTGTTTGAGACTTTATTGTATGAGCAACTTAGATGTAAACCCTTGTTGGAAGGATTCTCAGCCTTAATTCTTATATTGAGTGATTATTCATTTGGTTTGCATTCTTTAAAACTTTTTTAGCTCTGAGTCAAAAATTATTTGCATATTTATCCTATTGAATATGAAAGAAGCATTCATTTATATACTCTTGGGCCTAAACACTAATCCATTGTTTACCTCATTAGGCTTTCATTTTTTTATTTCATACATTTTTCATTCATTATTTGTTCAAATTTCTAGGCTGCATTGTCAAGTGAGTTAATTTCATTCCTTTATTTGAGACCTTATAACTTTCAAGGAATTTGTGTGGAGTACCGTATGTACTTTATTTCAGATATCTCAAAAAAGTTAAAGTTATAGTTATATCAACATGATACAACAAAGGAATAAAGTTGAAATGAGTACTTCCTAGTAATAAAAGTTTTGTTTTGAGCTTATTTAGATGGAATTTTACTTGCACTTGATTCCATTCCATTCCATTTGATATTTCCACCATTTTAACCCCAAAAGTCCTCTTAATTCTTTGTATGAATGCTATTTATTAGAAGAGATTTTAGAGCTATTACAAGCCTATGGTAGGGGGTTTGCCATTTGAATTGGAGTGAAAGAACCTTAACAATGAGAGATTTGAGAGCTAAACACGTATATACCCATAGAGAATCTATTGTGCTCATACATTTAAATGTTGATCTCACTGGGTAGTTAATTAATTGGCATTGTACATGTAATCATTTTTAAATTCCTTAACGATGATTGATTATGTTGAAAATTGTGCTCTAGGGGCCAATCATTATCTTATGAACATTGTTGATTTATGAATTTATTAATTGTGTTATCATATTATTTGCATATTTACTGTGGTGACCATCCTGGGATAACTCATGATCTTATCCTAAATGTCCCTGGTCGGTCATATATGCGGGAGCAGAGATGAAATAAGACCAGTATGACTTTGAAGATGTATAGAGATATAAATCAAAGTCAAGGCACATGTAAGAGTATAAGATGTTAGACTAACCCGCTATGAGAGAGCTGCATGGGTTAAGTCATAAGCTTCTCTCATATACAAACCATGTCACTATGCCCTTTGACCTGAGATCATCATGGATTCCTACATGACAAACACTCAGCTTTGACCTAGTCAAAAGTCACTTTTGATCGAGTGATCATAAAGATTATGTTTAGGCTTAGTGGTTTTCCATACAAAGGAATACGAATGGTCAAGATAGAATTTATCCCTCACATTCGTAGAGAGATATTACTGGGCCCCTCGATGAGTGAATCTGAGAAATGTATGGCCATACTGTAGTGGAAAGGTAGTTCCATTTCTATAGTCAGACTACTCAGGGATCAAGAAAGTAACGGTCAGGAATAGGAGGATGACATTCTCCATGCCTCATCCATGACCAAAATATCGTGTGACAAAAGGGACATGATATGGTTGTATAAAAGGTTACATCGTTCATCAATCCTCATATGATTTGGGTAGTCGTGATGTCTTGCTAGAGACAGCTTGTGACTTGTGAGTTAGTATAGTAAATGGCCCACTGCCAACTTCATATGGGCCACAGGGTCGCACACAAAATAGCCTAACACGAGCTATGATGTCCATATTCATTGAATCTAAGACATGTCCAAATTCAATGAATGATCCAGGGTGGATGTATATATTTATTTATATTTATATTCGTATATATATAAATTCGTATATATATTATATATAAGAGATATTTACAAGATTTAATTTATAAGGATAAATTAAATCTCTATCACGTTTGAATTTGAAATTCAAATTGATATGATATCTCATATAAGAGATATTTATAAGATTTAATTTATAAGGATAAAATTAAATCTCTATCACATTTGAATTTGAAATTTAAATTGATATGATATCTCAAATTTGATTTATGAGAATAAATCAAATATAATTTCGTCTTATCTTTATTTTAAATTAAATAAATGGGTGAATTAAATCAGTGGGAAGAATTTAATACAAACACTATTTATTTAATTAGTTTCTTATCAAATTATACAATATATCATATTGTATTAATTTTAGAATTAATATAAGATTAATTCTAAAAATCCAAGTCCGTCGTAACACGCATAGCATCCTATATATCTGATATTTAGGAGCTACGGTTGGGACAAAAAAAAAGGGTGAACAGGAATCCGCAAAAGGTTTGCAGATAAGAAACTGCCAAAATAGAGACAAAGAGGACGAATTCTTGAGTAAGTCCTGGAGGGACAGAAGGTGCTAGCACGTCGTTCATGGTTGGAATGCTGTTCGTGTGGATACTATAACATCCTTACTTTTATACGTCTTAGGGACCATTCAGTAGAATTTAAAACCACTTACAAGACCTTGGAAGTCCATTAGCCAAATCTGGAATTTATTCTTTCTCAAGTTACTGTTCATATGGTATTCCAGATTATGCAACGAACTTCAAAAAATCATAATTAATTCTAGAAAACTCAAAATGAAGTGGTTCAAAAAGCTACATGAATATAACATCTTGAAATTTAAAGGAAAAATAATTTCTAGACCAAATGATTAGCCAATTGATACAGTTTATTTGTTGAAGTTTACTGTTCATTTGGTCAAAAACTCTGGAAACAGTTTCTGGTCCCTTATTTTGGAAATTCATTTCTCTTGATATACATATCCAAATGAAACGTTCTACCTATGAACTTAAATCTATGGATGTTTACTACATTCTCATAAAATTTCTTGAAATAATTCCTTCATTTGCTAGGTCAAACTGAAGCCACAACAAAACTGCTTTAGGACCTACGTTTTTACCATTTCAGTTTCCTTTCTTTCACTTTCCATAATTGTTCCAGCATACATAAATCATCTCTTTTGCCTTTTCTGAATTCATATACATCATGGGGTTATACAATAATTGTTTCATCCAATCTCATCACATAAATAGATACTTTACATGGCTTTGACATACATGGAAAGTGCATAGCATATGCTAACATCTTAAATACTTCACTTTTCTTCTTCCATGCTTTAACTCTTCTCCATGCATACATTATCCATCATGCTTGACCTAAATTGGTTGGTTATGGGAGAGTGAGATTCTAGGGAATCTCAGTAGCAAACATTACCACTTAAATATGCACGATGGATGCTAATGCATGATATGTAATTTCATTAACTTTCTTTGATTAGTGACATGCCATCATGCTATATACTTTTACATAAAGTGCATGGCCATGGAAACATGTTATTCACAATACATTCAACATCATTTATCATGTCACAACATCATTCAAATAACATATACATGTCAACACATAAGCATACCACATCAAGCACATAAAGAGGTAAGTTCACTACCTTGCACTTAAGCTTTTCTATTGACCTTTAGCCCTTGCTCCCTAGCTTTCCAACCATGAAGCCTTTGTCCATCACTTCCCAACATCTTCTTGGATGTTTCATGGTCCTAAACACATTCATATTCATCACATAACTCATTAGGACTCATGAACTCCAACCATGTTCAAGACTAACTTTGTTACACTCTTTATTGTCATAACTTTCACTAATTTTCACTAATCCACTTGGCTCTTGAACCAATTGATGTCTTGACTTTACCCTACACAATTTCATCTTTTGAATCCATTTATGAGCTTAGAATCATGAAATTCCAGCTCCTTCATGGCCTGCTGTACAGAACTGAACATAAGCATACAATTCTTTCAAAAATTCTCATTTTGATTCTAATGCTTCCGATACTTGTTTCTCCACTTTACCCCACACAACTTTTCATTTTAAAACCATTGGAACCATCAAAATCATGAAATTCCAATCACTGTTCATGCTAGTGAACAGTAACCGTAAGGAATCTCAAAGACTACAACCTTGAGATTTTAATGTTTCCAAGGTTCAAAACCTTTCCAATCCTACACAAAATCATCATACAAACTCAATGGAAGCATTAAATCATTGAAATTCAATTTACTTCCCTCATGAACAGTGCAGACCGAACAGGGCACACCATGGCAAAGTCAAGAATATCAATTTGATTCAACAACCAACCACTTAACTAGCTTGTTTAAGCTTCAATCATATAGTTCTAACTTTAATTTCTTCTTTCCCCTTTCCTTTAAGGTCTTTGGGAAGCACCACCCCTTAGAGAAAACTCAACTTTTCTCCCATAAAAACCCTAAGTTCAAGCTCCCAAATCAAAGGAAAATAAGCTAGGAGAGATTGCTTACCTTTAATCTCTAGTTTGCTTGAACTTTGGAACCTTGAATCTTCTTTGTCTTGGCTTGAGTTTTCATTTTGCAAGAGTTTTCCCAAGGGTCCATGAAGCCACGGTTTCCCCAAGGCTCACATTTAATCTTGGATTTTACTTTTTCATAAAAGAATAATTATGACATCATGTGGGCCAGCTCAATGGACACCTCAAGGGGTTATGTGGCGTGCTCACCATGCCAGGAAGCTTCTGGAAAAATTCCAGTCCAATCCGGTACCGATCGGAGCAGTTTCACAACAATCGGACTGTTTTCTGTTCCAAATTTTTCTATAATATACCAAGATATGTATTCTATCCTAGAAATCAATGTCTAGGATTCTCATACCCTTGACATGGTTATACTGAGTATTTATCTACCATCCATTCCTTAAGAAATGACCAAAATACCCTTGGTGTCCTTTCTTACACTATATTGACACTAAGGGCATAATTGTCATTTTACCCCTCTTTATACTGTATCAGGGTGTATCTGGGCTCAACTAATCATATTTATACCATGTGCCACGTTTTTAGTCTATCCCAGGTGACCAAAATGCCCTTCATCTGTCTCTAGTATAATCTAGGCATCCAGCGACTTTTTTGTAATTTCGCACTTTTTCTGGACACTAGCCCTTCTACTGATGGACTGGTACTCTGGGTTTTGGGCCCTTCTTGGCGTCATCATGGGCCTATATATGAGGTCATCTGATCTCATTCTATCCAAGCTCACATACCGATAAATTCCATTATCGGATCACGGGTATTATCAAACTCCCGTCAAAATTCACTGTTATGGGGATAACTTTTTATACAGGACTTCTTCTGAGGTTCTGTCAGATTCATAACATCTGGCATTGTAGGGCACACTTTTCTATAATTCCCTCACATATATCTGATGTCCATAGAATCTGATAAAAATTCAGATAACTTTTAGACTATCAGATAATTTTCTGCTGTCTAGAGCCCTAATAAAATTTCTGTATCATGCCAGATTACCCAGCATGACTTCCTCTATTTACTGATGGAATGTGGGACTGAAAATCTTCCAGGTAGTTATAACCCTTTTCCGGCTAATCTTTCTATAATTACAGTTTTGCCCTTGAACTTTTCTCTTAATTACATTTATGTCCCTAACTTTTTGCATATTTATATTTAGGTCCCTAAACTTGTAGAAATTACCACTTTTGGCCCAATATTTATTTCTACTTTAACTTTTGGCCTTTAACCTTTTCCAATTTGCGTTTATGTCCTTCTCTTCCTTCAAGACTCATTTAGCCTTTATTATTTGGTCTGATCTTCGTCATAATCCTTTCTAAGCCTCTTTCCACGATCAGTACTATACAGATAGGGAAAATTTAGGATATGACATTTCTATCGCCTTTAAAATAAATTTCGTCCTCAAAATTTACTCAATATCTCAGTCAATGATTGGGGTATCTATCTCTTAAAATAAACATCTTAGCGAAGTACTTTTCATATGTGCAATTCTTCATATTTTCATTATGACTATTCTTCTGCTATAAATCAACTCAATCAGAGTTGAACTCCAGTTCATTCTATTACTTTCTTGCTACGCATCTATCTGCATATGGACTTCTCACTATGCTGGACTTGTGAGTAGTGTCCATTTCTTTCATGTCAAACTCCCTCGAATACTGCTATATTTTGGAGCTTCTACTAACTATTCATCATATTTCTTAGTGCAATCACTTATTGATCATTTGAGTATCTAGCGGAATTCTCTGAATATCCACAAACTTTAACTCTCATTCTCATATCATCATACATTCTTATCATCTTTACAAATTCATTATTCTTTCTTTCATTGCTCTACCGCTAAACAGGAGCACATAGGAGCATATAGGAGCACATAGGAGCACATGCATAATGCCTAGCCAACATACTGCAGGACTGCATACTTGCCCATGAATGCAAAGCTCTAACATCAGAGCTCAAGCATTCCTTCTCTTAATATGCATAGCTCTAACACTCGGAGTTTGCACAGCTCTAACACTCAGAGCTTGCAGTGCTCTAACATTCAGAGCTTTAGCATATTCTATAAACATCACATAATGTAACGTAACATAAGGCCTGGCATTCTATGCAAGGAGTGGAAGCTCTCATTTGCTCTTTCACATGTAGCTCATCATTCAAACATCTTATCTTTTCTCGAACGGAAGCCCCTCTATCTGTTTACAAAGCTAGTTATACAGCCGCTTCTCAAGGCATATCTTCTCATTTCGTATCTTTCATGACATAAAATGGCATATCTGGCCAAATCTGGCTATATCATAGTTCATCTTTCAAATCCATTTCATTTGGACTTGACATAAGGGTTCTAGTCTCTTACTGTTCATAACCCTTTCTAGCTTTTCATAGCTCTTTCTATCATTTTATATAACTTCATGCATATATGCCAATTTCTTGTGGCATTCACATTTTTTTATCACTTCCCAGGAGGTCACCATCATTGGACTACTCTGGCCTGAGTACGCTTAACTGAAATGTGTAGATAAAAATATGAGGCATTGGTGCTAACAGGCTCAAATCCTGGTACTCTACTATCTTAGACCCATCTTATACTATCTCTCTTGGGTCTATCTGGCCTTCTAATCTCTTTGTCCTCATCTGAAGGATCTACTTACCATTTTTTTTAGTCTTTGTAATATCATCGTAAGGATCTCTTTATTCTCATTTGACCCTTTCTCATATCTTATAAAACATTCTCATAAATCCTTGGAACTCAGGATTAATCTCTTTAACTTTGATCACTTAGTTTCTGATATGTGTAAAGAGATTTTGAGTTTAATCCCTAATAGTAATAAGGCTATCTGAAACTAGCATCATGGGTACTCTCTCTGTTATGAGTTAATCAACTTGTGAAGCTTCTATACCTTAACTTTTCCTTGGTATTTATCCTTCCAAAGAAATACTGTACTTATGGCTCATTACTTTCTTGCTCTAGGCTTAGTCTACTGCGACCCTCGGGATCTACTGCGATCAACCGTAAGCCTTTCAGGATCTAACTGCGACCCTGTGAGCCATACTAGGATCTAACTGCAATCCTCCAAAATTTACTGAATTACGTTGTACTGTATTCTTGTCATATCCTTACTTTTAACCTCAATTATACTTGATTAAAAGTGATTGGAACTAATTACATGATCATTTGCTTTGAAAACATCAATTTCCAAAAGATTTGCTCTCGGGTACTGTTCACTTTTACTGTTCATTTGGTAATTCCAGAACATGTACCCTACTTTGAAAATTCATAATTAATTGTAAAAAAATTGAAATAACATGGTTCCAATTTCTAATGAAATATCTTTCACATATCTTTGAGGGAAAAATATGAAACTGAGGTTTTCTTATTCCAATGAAATCAGTTTAATCGTTGAAAATCACTGTTCATTTGGTAGAATCTGGAAGTTCCAGTTTCTTTGCTTAACTTCAAAAATTCATTTCTCTTTGGTTACTTATCCAAATGAACTGTGTTACCTATGGATTTGAAGATTTAGACGTTATCTTTAAGCTCATAAAATTTCGTAGAAAAACACGTTCATTTGGTATATGAAATCTTTGTGTAACCGTCACTGCCTCTCAGCACTCGTTTTACCCAATTCCAGATCTTACTTCCAACTTTGGAAAATCATAACAATTCAGATATTTATCCAAATGATGCGTTCTTGGTGTTAATTTAAAGATCTGTGTCTTAAATTTAAGCAGACCAAGTTTCAGATTAAAACTCGTTGATTTAGATGCCAAAAACATTGTCAAATCACCACGGCCTCAAAACAGGACTAGAGAAACATACAACATGCATACTAGCATATCATCCCATAGTGTCATGTAAGTCATGTAGCTTATTATACAAACTTATTCATCAATATTTACTCTCCTCCCTTGAAAAGATCTAGCACCTAAAACATAGTTATGCATGTGGAAGGAATGAGATTTCATGGAAATCCCAATAGCAAGTTACACAAACTATAATATCATGCATGGATAATTGTATGCTTAACATGTTATCATGAGATGGGAGCTACTTCATAATGGTACATAAGCAAACTCTAACATGCATATTGTCATGACATAACTTTAAAGGAGTTGCAATCATTCATACTTCATCATAACATGATGACATAAGCTCAAGCTCAACGAAACACCATAATCAACAAGCAAGCAAAACAATTAAACAAACATGAGTTATAGTTAGGTATCCTTGCTACCTCTTAGCTATCTTGGTCAAGACCTTCTTGGGATGATTTCCTTCCTTCACAAATGTCAAAACCTAGCCATTACAAAATAATATCAAGTTACAATTCAACTTGAAACCAAATCTAAGACTAGGTTTTCACTAGCTCCCTTTCTTTCTCTACTTTATGTTTCCTACTTCCATCTTTTCAAAATAAATTCTCATGGTTCATTTCCACATAATTTTTCATGTAGAATCCAAATATGAAATCAGAATTTCCAAAATCAAAACATATCAATTGCTACAGTGCCAAACCGAAATGCATGATCTTGTTTTCCAAAAATTCTCATTTTGATTCCAATGCTTCCAATACTTGTTCTCCTACTTTATCCCCACACAACTTTCCATTTTAAACTCATTGGAAGCAACAAAATCATGAAATTCCATTATATGAACAGTACCACGTACAGTACCAGCAAGAACACAAAACCCTAAATCCAAACATACTTGAATTCACAAGCTTATACCACTTGAATCTAGCTTGTTTAAGCTTGTCTAAACTATCCATAACATAAAACTCATATTTTAACCACATATGAGCAGCACTTCCAGCAGCAACCATAAGGGAAATATAGCATGAAAACCCTTAAAACCATGAGCTAACTTGCTAGAACAAAGCTCAAGATCAAGGGAGATGATTACCTTGCTTGTTACTTCACTTTGGTTGCTTCTTTCTTGGTTGAATGGAAATTTTGCAAGAGTTTCCCTATGGTTCACCATGCATGCCGAAGTGTTCTGAATAGGGGGTATTTATAGAGAAATTTGGGTTGAAATGGATGGCCAAGATTGATTTGGTTACTATTTGATCTAAAGGCTCACATTTAATCTTGGATTTTACTTTTTCTAAAAAGAATAATTATTACATCATGTGGGACAGCTCATGGGACACCTAAGAGGGTTAGGTGGCGTGCTGCCCATGTCAAGAAGATTATGGAAAAATTCCAGTCCAATCCGGTACCGATCAGAGCTGTTTCACAACAACCGGACTGTTTTCTGTTCTAAATTTTTTTTATAATATACCAGGATATGTATTATGTCCTGGAAATCAATATATAGGCTTCTCATATCATTGAAAATGATATATTGAATATTTATCTGCCATCCATTCCTTGAAAAATAACCAAAATACTCTGTGTCCTTTCCTGCGCTGTACTAACCCTAAGGGCAAAATCGTCATTTCACACCTCTTTACACTGCCTCAGGGCATATATTGACTCTATATAATCATGTTTATACTATGTCCCACATTTTTGACCTATCCATAATGACTAAAATGACCTCCATCCATCACTGGTACAGTATAGGCATCCAGGGGCATTTTCATAATTTGGCACTTATCCTGGACTGCTCTGGCCTATGGCCCATATAACTGTCCAGTCACCTTAATGGGCTCACGATGGTGTCATTTGGGCCTTATTATAGGCTTATTGCCTATATTGTCTTTATGGCCCAATTCACTGTACAACTCTCCCGATCATATTTATCGAGTATTTTATTTCACTGTAAAATCCCGTATGGCTTTTACAGGATTCCTTTTCTGATTCTGTCAATTTTATAAATTCATATATTAAATATATGAATTTTCTATAAAGTCTCATCTAATTATGAGATCTCAAAAATACTGCAATAATTCTTTCTGACTTCAGGAATTTATATCAATTAATCGGGACCTCAAATCAAAATTCTATGTTGCGTTAAACTGACCGAAATATTTTTGTCTATCTACTGGTAAAATTTGGGTCTGATCTAATTCCGGGCATTTTTGGCCTGTTTTGGCTCAACTTTTCCATATTTACATTTAGGTCCCTTAACTTTTGAATAATTGCACTGTAGTCCTTGAACTTTTCATTAATTGCATTTAGGTCCCTCCTTTTTCTTCTACTTTCACTTTTCACCTTCAAACTTTTAAATTTTCATTTTGGTCCCTATTCTTTCCTTAGTTATTAATCCTTCCCTTTCCTTTCACAATCTGATACAGTTTATTCCAAGAATCTTATATCCATTGCAGATAAACTGTACAGGTACATCAGGTCAAAAAAATTGGGGATATGACAATTCTCATCTCTGGAAGACCTAAACCAACGGACAAAGTTACAAGGTTAGTCACTTCCACATAGTGGTTAACTCCATAGATAATTCCCCAAAAATGATCACAGAAGCCAATATTATCTATTAGGACTCGACTCATTTCCTCTATCACTCAGGAACTTCATATACCATTCTCATCTTTATAACTTTATTACATTTAACATTGTAGGGAGCTACACAACTCTACCATGCACATATCTATCATCATCTATTTATCTCATCAGAGGGACTTTACTCTATTGCAAGAGCAATCTAGCTCTATTGCAAAAACATTAACTTATATTACTTAAAAACTACTCTTTCTTAGAGCCATATCATCTTTCATAACTGCGTCTCATTTCCTTTCATCTATCTTATCCTTACTAAAGGGATATGTCCTGAGTATCATAATCATTTATCTGCAGACTCACTACTAATCTTCATTCTCTATCCCATTGACTATCATAGTCTGATCATAAATTCTCTTTCTATCTTCTGAGAATCAAGTAGCTAACTTTCTAGTTTAGCACTTTGCTATTGCTTCATTCTTGCTAAGTTGAATTATTTAATTGCATGTCATAGGGCATGGGAGCAACATAACTTTCTCATCTGGTATACTCTAACCAGTACGTACTGCATAAGGGGAGTATTCATTTATCATAGCATACTCAACATGCATAATATGCAAGTAGATGCAATCAATTAAGCATTCTCTAGTATGTGTCATCACATGACAACTGCAATAAGATGCAATTTCTTATTATAACTTATGGCAACATAAGCCATGCATCATTACATAGTTTGCTCAACCATCCCTCATACTCACATTGCCATTAAGCAATTAACTAGGTAGACTTTAAAATATTTTGTCCCTTTATCACCTTAACTGCTAGGTCTTGATCATCTATTCAGGTACCTGAGTCATTTACTTGTTTCACTTAGGCTGCCACATTACCCTCTTATTAGGGTATAGACTCAACCCTTCTTTACTCTTTCTTATATAGGGAATAGGGGAGTCACCTTACCTTTAAATCTGTGGCTACTTTACTTTCTTTAAACCTCATAAACTTCTTTCTCTTAGTTTACATATATCTTTTTCTACTAACCCTCAAACAATTTTTGAGGCAATTTATCTTTAGCTTACATCTCCAATATCCTATTTATTTATTTAGGAATCAGAGATAGCTTATCATATCAGGCTATCTTATCATAACATTTCTCATAGCCTGTAAGACTTTTATATCTCTAACCTGAAAGATTTCTGTGTCCTTGGTCTCACTGTAATCTATCTGTCATCCATAACTGAGTCATCTGTCTTCTTTCAGCTAACTGAGGAAAGGTTTGGCTCCTATCTTTATGCCATTCAAACTTTTATGTTTTCCCTAATCCTCCTGGATTACTAACAGGCGAGAAAGTATCTATTATTAATCCTCAAGGTTCATATGAATGAACTCGATTAAGTATCCATCAAAAGAGTTCTCTTCCCTTAACTCTAACCCTTAACTTCATGCTCACCTTTCTCTAATTGAGAGGAATGCTTCTTTTAAACTTTTTGAGAAAACTTCTCAAGTAAGCGGATCATTCTCCATCTCATATGGAGTAACTTCTGTGCCTCTTTATATCTCTTAACTCTTTATGTCTATCAATCTCAGTCTACTCTGGACTAGACTATGATTCTTTTCTAGTCTGCCTCTAGATCCTGACCAATTCAGGTTACTTGGATCTCATTCATCACTTAACATTACTATTTATGTTCTCTAGGTGCACTACCCTAAATGTGCTAGGTTACTGTCTCTTCGTGATGGAATCCCTCTGTATTAGGAACATTAACTTTCCATCTATTAACCATCACGTCTTTATCCTTAGGCCATGTATTAGATTATTCTTAGGCAAGTCTCATTCTAACTTCTCATTATTCTTTTCCGTAAAGACTAGCTACACAAAGTCTTTCATACTGTAGATCAACTCCTGATGATCATATAGAGGATCTACTGTTGAACTGATCTTCTATATCTTAGTGCTTCGTACGGTTTAACTTGCCTATACTCTGTGCTAAATCTCTAACTGATAGACTTCAGTGAGGTTGGCATCTTTAGTCTCATGACACTAGACTTACTATCATCTCATACTAATCCTCTAAAGTATATTAGGTTAATGCCCTCTACTAGATGTATGTTTATCATTCCTGCTACGACATTGAGGAACTGTAGATAACCAACTGTTCTTAATCTATACTTTTGTCCATCCCTTGACCTAGACTGAGTAATTCACTCTTCATAGCTTTCTTCAGACCAAGATGGTCAATACTATCTGTCTTTAATGAAGAAGGATGGGGTTGACTAGGACTAGGAATATCCCACTGATCTTTCTCTATAAAGTCACATATTCCTGGACTTTGGGAATGAACAGAATATGTCATAAACTCTGACTGGATATCTGAATTAAGGGACTGTGGTATATTACTCATAATAACCCTATCCTCAAACTCTAGTGGAGGAGGAATAATATCTAGTCTACCCATAATCAGTACTCAGCTTCCTTAGCCATAATCTGTCCTCTCATCGGAGGAATAGAACTTACATCAGGGTTAGAGGGCACTCTAACAATCCTCATACTATGTAGAGTCACTAGACTCAATATCATATGGTGAATTCACGGCTTCAGAATGAATCTCTACATCACCTCCAGACTGCAGGTTTAAGTTTACAGAAACATCTATAGGGTAATCTACTGTAGACTTTCCTAAATGATCTCCCATATTCTCCTCTGAACTCTCTTTATTGACTAAGGGATGTCAAAGTCTGGATGTACATCATATCCATATATCACTACTAGCCTGGGGTCTCCCTTATTAACTGAAGCTTTTGACTTAACTTTAAAGAATCTCATATCTATTCTTACATTATTTTCTTAATTAAACAATGTTAACCATCTCATAACATACCCTAACTTAACAAAATACTTACTGTTTAGAGTTAGGGTCTGGGCATAATCTCATATTAGTCCATAAATAACCTATTCGGAGCATTTCTTAAGCCAGAATCCTATGCTCTGATACCAACATGTAACATCCTTACTTTTATACGTCTTAGGAACCATTCAGTAGCATTTAGAATCACTTACAAGACCTTGGAAGTCCATTAGCCAAATCTGGAATTTATTCTTTCTCGGGTTACTGTTCATATAGTATTCCAAATTATGCAACAAACTTCGAAAAATCATAATTAATTCTAGAAAACTCAAAATGAAGTGGTTCAAAAAGCTACATGAACATAACATCTTGAAATTTAAAGGAAAAATAATTTCTAGACCAAATGATTAGCCAATTGATACAGTTTATTCGTTGAAGTTTACTATTCATTTGGTCAAAAACTCTGGAAACAGTTTTTGGTCCCTTATTTTGGAAATTCATTTCTCTTGATATACATATCCAAATGAAACGTTATACCTATAAACTTAAAGCTATGGATGTGTACTACATGCTCATAAAATTTCTTGAAATAATTCCTTCATTTGCTAGGTCAAACTGAAGCCACAACAAAACTGCTTTAGGACCTACGTTTTTACCATTTCAGTTTCCTTTCTTTCACTTTCCATAATTGTTCCAGCATACATAAATCATCTCTTTTGCCTTTTCTGAATTCATATACATCATGGGGTTATACAATAATTGTTTCATCCAATCTCATCACATAAATAGATACTTTACATGGCTTTGACATACATGGAAAGTGCATAGCATATGCTAACATCTTAAATACTTCACTTTTCTTCTTCCATGCTTTAACTCTTCTCCATGCATACATTATCCATCATGCTTGACCTAAATTGGTTGGTTATGGGAGAGTGAGATTCTAGGGAATCTCAGTAGCAAACATTACCACTTAAATATGCACGATGGATGCTAATGCATGATATGTAATTTCATTAACTTTCTTTGATTAGTGACATGCCATCATGCTATATACTTTTACATAAAGTGCATGGCCATGGAAACATGTTATTCACAATACATTCAACATCATTTATCATGTCACAACATCATTCAAATAACATATACATGTCAACACATAAGCATACCACATCAAGCACATAAAGAGGTAAGTTCACTACCTTGCACTTAAGCTTTTCTATTGACCTTTAGCCCTTGCTCCCTAGCTTTCCAACCATGAAGCCTTTGTCCATCACTTCCCAACATCTTCTTGGATGTTTCATGGTCCTAAACACATTCATATTCATCACATAACTCATTAGGACTCATGAACTCCAACCATGTTCAAGACTAACTTTGTTACACTCTTTATTGTCATAACTTTCACTAATTTTCACTAATCCACTTGGCTCTTGAACCAATTGATGTCTTGACTTTACCCTACACAATTTCATCTTTTGAATCCATTTATGAGCTTAGAATCATGAAATTCCAGCTCCTTCATGGCCTGCTGTACAGAACTGAACATAAGCATACAATTCTTTCAAAAATTCTCATTTTGATTCTAATGCTTCCGATACTTGTTTCTCCACTTTACCCCACACAACTTTTCATTTTAAAACCATTGGAACCATCAAAATCATGAAATTCCAATCACTGTTCATGCTAGTGAACAGTAACCGTAAGGAATCTCAAAGAATGTTTCCAAGGTTCAAAACCTTTCCAATCCTACACAAAATCATCATACAAACTCAATGGAAGCATTAAATCATTGAAATTCAATTTACTTCCCTCATGAACAGTGCAGACCGAACAGGGCACACCATGGCAAAGTCAAGAATATCAATTTGATTCAACAACCAACCACTTAACTAGCTTGTTTAAGCTTCAATCATATAGTTCTAACTTTAATTTCTTCTTTCCCCTTTCCTTTAAGGTATTTGGGAAGCACCACCCCTTAGAGAAAACTCAACTTTTCTCCCATAAAAACCCTAAGTTCAAGCTCCCAAATCAAAGGAAAATAAGCTAGGAGAGATTGCTTACCCTAATAAAAGTTCAGATAACTTTTAGACTATCAGATAATTTTCTGCTGTCTAGAGCCCTAATAAAATTTCTGTATCATGCCAGATTACCCAGCATGACTTCCTCTATTTACTGATGGAATGTGGGACTGAAAATCTTCTAGGCAGTTATAACCCTTTTCGGGCTGATCTTTCTATAATTACAGTTTTGCCCTTGAACTTTTCTCTTAATTACATTTATGTCCCTAACTTTTTGCATATTTACATTTAGGTCCCTAAACTTTTAGAAATTACCACTTTTGGCCCAATATTTATTTCTACTTTAACTTTTGGCCTTTAACCTTTTCCAATTTGTGTTTAGGTCCTTCTCTTCCTTCAAGACTCATTTAACCTTTATTATTTCATCTAATCTTCGTCATAATCCTTTCTAAGACTCTTTCCACTATCAGTACTATACAGATAGGGAAAATTTAGGATATGACAGATACCAGTAGAGGAAGCTGACCTAAGTCATCGACTTCTTGCGATCGAAAAGAGATCACGAGCCACGGAGAAAGTCGCGAATGAATACTGAGGGTAATACTTCTTTCCACTTGACTTAAACACATACGATAGATCCTGGCAGGGAACGGAAAAAATTTTAAGTTAATTTCTGCTGCATGTCTTCCAATTCCTTATAGATTAATTGTTTTAAAGGTTTACTGTTGATTATGTTGGTCTTTTCAGTTTTGCCAGCATTGCCTTAGGTTTGATTCATTTCTTTGTCTAGGAGTACAAAGGTTCAAGTATGGAGGAATTGATAAGATACAAATTATGTATGGTTTATTTACCTTTTTCAAGGGTTTTGTGACATTTATACCTCCATTTTATGCTTCCAACTATACTTTTATGACAATATTTGATTTTGCATGGCAATGTGCTTTTTGAAGGGTAAAATGGTCAATTATTCTTTCTATACTTCAAATATTTTGCTTTGTAATTAGCTTGACCTTTACAAGGAGTTTTGTTTTTTATTTGAAAGTATTTGGAAGAAACTGTAAGACCTAAATTGGAGCAGAGAATAAACTACATGACAAAGAAGACTAAATTGGGAATAAAGTGAATAAAGTGGATATTCTATATGTTCCAAGGTCGCCAGCACAAGTGTGTACCTGGTTGCAACTATAATAGATAGTTAGTAATCTATTTGTTTTTATTTAGGTCACTTTATAAAAGGCAAAGGAAGCAACAACCATAAGGGGAGAGCATAGATTATTGCCATATTTGGCCAAGAACAAGCTCATCTCATTCTTTCAACTTCTCTCATCAACGTTCAATCCAATCTTCCAATTTTCTTCATTTTTACAATGATTTCTCCATTGAATTATCCACTTTTACACCAATTAAATCATTCCTACCATAATTCTCTTGATCTTTCCATAATATTTTCTTCAAATCTTATGGTATTAACCTCAATTGTTATTGTAGCATGGTCGAAGCCATGAGAGGATAGATTTCCTAGATCTTAGTGATGACAACATAACTTGAGCTTGTGGACAACAATAGGGAAGTTTCTATCTTAATCTATATTTATACATGTTCTGAGATTTCTAGATTTAGGAATTTCATGATTTGTATGAGAATTGAATTATTGATTGATTATTTCTCATATTAGACATTTGTAATTGAATTAGATGATGTGATTTATAAACTTCATATATTTATATATATATTCAGTTGATTTTTGGTTAGTTGAATGATTGTTGATTATTGTTCATAGTTGATTCAATTGATTAGCATCTTTACCTATTGATTGATAGTTAATCAATCTGTTTCGTGTCATCTGATTCCAATTACACACTTAGTTTTTCAATAGAGCATTAAGGGGTTTTCAATTTAACTTTGTTAAAGTGATTTATAAACTCTGTAATGAACTGGACTTAATTGATTGATTGAGGTTTTATTTAAAACTTAGTGATTTTATTACTCCCAATTCAAATTAAGAGCAAGGAAAGTTATTTTTTATCATCAAGAGATGTTTTTATCATATTTTT
This sequence comes from Leucaena leucocephala, assembly GCA_037074615.1. Classification (NCBI taxonomy): domain Eukaryota; kingdom Viridiplantae; phylum Streptophyta; class Magnoliopsida; order Fabales; family Fabaceae; genus Leucaena; species Leucaena leucocephala. The sequence goes on from CM073527.1 coordinate 8,841,781, forward strand.
TCTACAAACCACATCATTTACGCATTAACCTAAAAGACCAAAAATATTTTCTTTGCTTGTAACATCCCAAATTTTTCCTATTTGTATAAGACTAGTAGAGGAAAGAGGTTATGAAGGATTGTGATGATAATCGAAAGAAAAGATAATAATTAGATAAGGTTTAAGTCAAAAAAAGAGAGAAGGTATAAAGTTATAAATCCAAAGGGACAAAAATTACAAATAGTGAAAATTGAGGGACTATACTATAAATAGTAAAAGTCTAGGGACTGAATTGCAAATAGTGAAAAGTGCAAGGACCTCAATGGAGTTTTAAGATTTCAAGGACCAAATTGGAATTTCAAACTAGGTATAACAGGACTAAAATAGAATTTGGCAATTCCATGGACTAAAGTGTACTTTTGCCAAATTCAAGGGCAAAAGCATAATTATGGAAAGTTGAGCTAGAAAAGGCTCAAAATTGCCCAGAAATGTTTTAGTTACAAATTTTACTAGTAAATAGAGGATACAATTTTGGTCAGGCATATCTCTTAGAATTACGATTCAAGGTCTTGATAAATTGATATTAATTAATGAAGTCTAGAAATTAGTATAATATCTTCTAAACCTCAGAAACAGATGAAATTTTGCAGTAAGTTATTATAAGAATTTATGAAACTAAAAGAAGTAAAAAAGAAGTCTTGTAGAATTAATTATGAAATTTAAGGTGAAATCAGACACTTATGAAGGATTTAAAGGAAACGTATAGAACTTTTATCAGGACCTATAGGTCTCAGAAAATTGTGAGACTTTGCAAGAAATTCATTTTATATTATAATGAATTTCTAAAAATGTTAAAACCCTTAAAAAATTATATAGAATTTATCTCAAAAATTAGGGTGGTTTAAGGTACCCGGATGAAAAGAAATTGTGTAGAAGCCAAATGGAATTTTTATACTATTTTATAAAAAAGGAAACTTCAAGAAAATTGCAAGGCATGTGAGGTGTCCTTGTGAGAACCACACTATTATAAAATAGGCTTTCTAAAGCCCCATTTCTAAATGGTTATTGCAGAGACGGTTTAAAAAAATGACTGGTGGTATTTTTGTAAATAAGATGAAATATTTATACCGAATGTAGACGTGACCGGTTAAAAGAAAATTACTTCACTGGATATTTTCACAACCAATGTAAAATATACTTTCTATGTTATATCATAAATTTTAGGTCTAGAAGCTCAGTATATAGCCTGAAAAAGGGATGCTACCAGGCCCTACTGAGTAAAGGTCTCAATAAATAGAGAAAATTATACTGATCAGTTTGATGTAACACAGAGTCTTAATATGGGGTCCCAAAAGATTTATATTAATTTTCAAAAGGGAAGAAAAATTAATATAGTATTTTTTGGACCTCAGAATTAGATGAAATATGGCAATAAAATCCTATAATTAATATAAAATTTTCTAAAACTGACAGAGCCCAAAAAGGAGTTATGTATAATTTATTACAGGATTTACGGTGGATTAAAATGCCTGATAAATAGGTTTCGGGGGAATTTCTTAGGAATTGAGCCCATAAAGATAGTGGATCATACAGAGGGTCCAAAATGGCACCTGATAGGCCCAATGATATTTTTAGATAAATATGTAGGCCAGGGCTAATAAAGACCGAGAAAAATGAAGAATTATGAAAATGACACTGAAGGTATGCCACTATATTGTGTCATTAAGTCAAAGTTAGACGAAGGGCATTATATTATCCTCACGTAGCAACTTGAACCACTTTATTTTGATTTTTCTAAAATTAATTATAAATTTTTGAAGTTAGTCACCTGTATGGAATTTTACTATATGAACAGTAACTCGTGATCATAAATTCCAGATTGTTCAATTTGACTTCATTGACCATATAAGTGGTTCCAAATGTTACTGTTTGGTCACTAAGAAGATAAATTAAGTTGTTACAACCCTTACGTTTTATTATATCATTGTTCAATTAAACTCAAAACCCATGTTTTCCCTCAGGTTTTATATGTTATCATTCACCAATTGTTAGGATTCCACATGAAAGGCTCCTCGAGAAGAACAATAAGGTTGTTCCTTATATTGCATTATTGGGTGCAATTTTTATTTTGAAACCCAGGATGGTTAAAATCTTGGGTAATTTCAATCCTCCTCAATGTCTACAACATCAATATAATCTCCTTGGTTAAGAGTACTTTCAAAACTAGCATCAGGATCCATCTAGGTTTTCCTTGCAAAAATTTAAACTATAGGTGAATTTTCCCAAAATTGACTACTATACACATCATAGTAACTAAGCAAGACGCTAATGAAAACAATTCTTATCCTATACCATAATCATTGCTCAAATACCAAAATATAACATCCTTATTTTACTATATATATATATGCGTATTTGGAAGCTATTTGAACCACTAAAAGTCTCTTAAAGTGAGAAGAATGAATTTTAAAAAATTCCTTTATCGGTACTGTTCATATGATAATTGTCCAGATTTCTGACTCAACTTTGAAAATTCATAATTAATTACATAAAAATTGAAATGAGGTAGTTCAAATTCTTAATTAAAGATCTTTCAGTGATATTTAAGGAAAAATATAAAATGGAGTCTTATGGAGCTAATCAATACAGTTAATTAATTGAAAATTACTATTCATATAGTCATTATAGAACTTCCAGATTTTAAGCCTTAAGTTTAAAAGTTCATATCTCCTGGGTCACATATTGAAATATGAAAAATTACCTATGCTTTTAAAGCTTGGGATGTTTACTTTAAGGTCACAAAATTTCATGGACACTTTTGCCTATTTACTATGTCAAACTGGAGCTAGAAACTTGCTGCTCCAGGACAAGTGAATTTGCTCATTTCCAGTTTTCCAGATTACAAACTCTAAATTTGAAAAATCATATTAAAGTGTATTCTTATCAAAATGAGGTGATTTTGGTGTATATTTAAATTTCATTATCTTAGCTTCACGTATTTCAAGTACCATACCATAATTCATCTAGCAAGGTTTTTAAAATATTGTCATAAAGTCACTACCTCTTCGAGAAATACATGCTATTGTCCATATTAGTTCATTACAACATGTGATATCATAATTACATACAAAGCATGACTAATTGTCCACATTTATTCCTTTTTCTTTGGATGTTCCAGGCCCTAAAAAATGTCAAATTTATGAAAGGAATGAGATTTCAAAGAAATCTCAACAGCACGAAATAACACTTTAACATTCAACAAGTTGAATTATTTAATTACATGAATATGACATTGGAGCAATATAATCCTTAGAACCAAACATACTCTAACATGTATATAGGCATGACATACAGTGCAAGGAGATACAACAATCATCATAGCTCATGGTGACATAATACATAGCATCAACACAAAACAAGCTCAACCAAACATCATACATACAATGCAATTAAATAGCCAACATAATAAATTTTAAAGTACATTATCCTTGCTACCTCACAAAGATTCCTTGTTCTTTTCCTCTAATGTGGAAGTCCTCCTTTGGAAAATGTTAATTTCTATAAATTGCAAAGCAATAGCATGTCACAAAATAATCCATAAGCATAATTCTAAAGCTTAAGCTCTCTAAGTCCCCTTTTAGGACTTTTAGTTCTATCTATTTAAAATTAATTCCCAAGGTTTAATCTAAAACATTCTACTTTTCACCCCTCACAGTACATATTCAGAAGCCTATTTAACTAGTGGAAGTATTACTTTCACCCAAAAATTAAAATTTTAAATTTAACTTTTGGGTACTATTCATTTGGTGATTTTCATATTGATAGTTCAACTTTGAAAATTCATAACTAATTATAGAAAAGTCATATGGAGATGTTCCAAATTTCTACTTGAATCTATTTCATATCTCTTTAAGGAAAAAATATAACTATGGGCATTTACCTTGCCAATAAATACAGTTAAATCTTTACTTTTTACTATTCATATGGCAAATTTAGGAAATTCCATATTCTATCTCTTAACTATAGAAATTTATTTTCTTGATATACAAATCCAAATGAGGTGTATTGCCTATTAATTTAAATCTCTATATGTGTACTACATGATCATAAAATTTCATGAATTAATATTCATTTTATAGTTCAAACTGAAACCACAATAATACGGCTTCAGGACCTACGTTTTTACCATTCCAATTTTCCTTTCTTTAATTATCAATAATTGTTCCAGCATGCATAAACCATCTCTTTAGCATTTCATACATTCATATACATCATGGGGTTATGCATTAATTATTTCATATGTTTTCTTTATAACATCCTTATTTTCTTACATCTTAGGGATTAAACTGTAGCATCTGGAACCACTTTTAAGGTTATTAAAGTCAAATTACATAATCGAGAATTTTACTCTATCGAGTACTGTTCACTATGTAAATTCCAGAGAGTGATCTAACTTTGAAAAATCATAATTAAATATAAAAAAATCAAAATGAAGTGGTTCAAATTGCTACACGAAGCTAACTTAATGCTCTTTCAGGGAAAAATAACTTGTTGTCCACTCCTTGACCAGGTCAACATTGGTCAACACTCCAATTTTACTGTTCATCTAGCATTTTTCCCTACTTCCAGCATTTTGGTCCCAACTTTACATAACATTTGCACTATCCAATCCCTAACTTCTCTCCATGCTTCTTCAATCCTCTTTCATCATTAACAAACCTGTGTTTCTAGGAAAATCTTAGTAGTAAATGGTATTAAATAATGCACGTATTAATGTAAATAATGGTGCTTGCCTATGAGAGTGTTAACATTGTGTAATGTGCATGCTTCCATGTAACATATGAAATACAATTGGCCAAAGTAATCATAGAAATAGAGCTTCAAACATAAGCACATATGTAACACAATTCAATAAAGCCATAGGACAACCAAGCATAACATTCAATGCCTACAAGTTTAGGATAAGTTTACTACGTGTCGTGTATCCATTCCTTAGTCCTTAACCTTTGCTCTGAGATTCCTTCTTTACATAGGTTAGAGTCTATACAAAGCATAATAATATCTTCATTATTAGTCTATTCAGTATAGCTCTACTTATCTCAAGTTTATCTTGAGGTAATACCCTTAATCTGACAATCCCCTAACTTTCTTTTTATCCATGGCTAACCTTATCAAGAGAGATATTTCTCTACTCTAACTATTAAATTCATAAGAACAATCCTCTAATTTATTAGAGTAGGGACTAGAATAAATTACTTACCTTATTCCTAAGCTTGTCAAGTCCCTAAGCTCCTTGGATTGCTCCTAGCTCCTCCAGAACTCCTTCTTTTTACTTCCTTTCTTTCTCTTCCTTTCTTCCTTTCTCTCTTTCTCTTTTTCTCTCTTCGTTCTCTCCTTTTTCTTGCTCCTTGCCATGAATGGAATGGAAGGAGGAGTGGGGTATTTATAGGTGGAGGGAGGTGGAATGGATGGTCCAGATCGAATCGCGATGAATAACTCATATCGCTTAGCTTCCTTAAGAAGCATTGCTTGCATCATCACGATAACATCATCATCCTCAATGACTCATCAAAAGTGACATCATCAAGGGACACCTGATGTCGCTTGTTGTTAGCGCTCAAATTAATTACTAGGTTTAACCCTATGTGTATAGGAGCTAACCCTAGGTCAATCTCAAGGCAGAGTCAATACGTAGCTTGATTATAATTAATTAAAGTGATTAAGGAATAAATATGGGTAGAGAAAAATATTTGGTTTAATTCAAGCTATAATTGCAAGAAAGTAAAAGAGTTAAATGATACGATTACAATAAGTTGAACGTTCCCATAAATGAATGATGTCGGCTATCATTGTTCAAAATAATATCAGAGTTATAATAATTATATATACTAAGGCCTATTATACAGAACCCTAGACAATCGTCTTAGTCATAATCATAAAATCAACAATCATACCTAGATCTAGCATATAATTGCATCAAAGATGATTATTTAAAAGTACCACTTAGCATGTGAATCGATCAACAATATATGATTAGTCCTCAATCATGGGTATTCAATTGAAACCCTAAATATACCTAAACATATTAATCTAAACATAATCATGTAAGAGAAGATATGCATAGCTATATGAGGAAGCAAAAGATATGAAATGGAAAACTCTAATCATAACTTGAATAGCAAAATACAAAGGTTTGATCACAAGGTATCTCAATCGAAATCCTAGGTCAACCTATACAATTTTCAAAACCTAAATCTAGAAAATCATAAAATTGCATAGAAAATGAAGATCAAATGAAATAAATAGTATAAGTCCTAACATTTAGCATAATGAACTCAAGCCTTAGATATCCATCCTCAAGAACAAGGGAGGACTAGCCACTCATGGGGCTAGATGATTGGATGTGGAAAGAAAGCAAAAAGATGAAGAAGAGATGGTGGGTGAAGGAATGCCAAGTTAGCTTTGAGAATAGAAGAGATGTGTGGAGTGAGTTGGTGTATTGAATGGAGGAGCCTTGGGGTCCTTTATATAGCCTTTGGGAGTAAATCCTGTTTTATGTAGGTCTTTTCACTGATTAACTCTTCAAAAGATAATGATAGTATCCATTTATCTTCAATATCCTTTCAAGCTATCATCTTTTCTAATATCTCCAGAGATAATATTTTTAAACTCAAATATCCTATAAACAATTCAAATAAAAAGTAATAGGATAAAAGAGATAAAACAATTAATAGGAAAATAGGAAAATATAACATATTTATCATTATCCTTTAATTAGATTCAAATGTTAGATAGTGATAAATTATCTTTGAATCAATTCAAATGATATATGATATAATATAAGGAATCAGAGATAAGATATAATTAATATTTATCCTCTTGCTTTGAATATTGACTTGTGATTGGCTCCTATTTTCTTGTAATTTGAATTAAATTTCCCTTGGATATTCAATCTGTGAGATATGTTGCCTTTATCTAGATATTTAAGGATTATATTTGAATAGTCAAAGTAGAATGTGATTTTAAATTTTGAAAGATATCTTTTGTTTTGACTATTTCAAATATTATTATGCTATATTAATATATTAAAAGGAGATAAATAATTTTCTCTAATTAGAGTTATATAATTAGATAATATTGATTTCCCTTTTAATAAATTAATATGCATTTTTCATTCATTAATCCTAGGTTGCTCCTTTTGTAGGCTATTAATTATTTCCTATTCTTCCTGAAAGTCATAAAAGATAAAAATATCTTCGTGCGTACCAGTGTGATAATAAAATTAGTAAAAATACACGAAAATTACCTTTTTAGTTATTTAATTTAGATAGTCAACTAAGGCACAAAATAACCATAATTATTATAATAATATCTATTAATCGTGATAAATCCCCTGAAATAGATAGAAAATAATATGATAAAATAGGGATTCATCAACACCTCACATGCTTAGGTGGTGCAATGGTGGGGCCCTTGGGACACCTCACCAGTTGACTCAGCGCTTCCAGAGAATTCCAGAGTCTTTTCCTGGAATGAACGGCTGAGATCATGCCACTTGTCCTTGGCTTTTTCTTCTTTCCCTTTACTCATGCCATGTGGCACCTTGTGGGTACCATGAGGGCACCTTTTATGCCACCTCATGGTTCTAGATGAGTCTAAAGCTCTATCTGATCACTTTTTCCAGTTCTATCTTTAACCGGGTAACTTTACTTTATGAAAAAGTATTAAACTATTACTTTAATGTCACTTAAACTTAACATAATCATTGGGCCATGTTTTTTTACCCTTATAATGCTATCTTGACCTCCAATCAATCTCAAGCATTCTGGTGACTTGATTACCAAGAAACATCTTTTAGCAAATTACCAAAATGTCTTTGATTACTCTTTATTTCCTTGAATAATTTTAGGGGCATTATTATCTCTTCATACTTTACCAGAGTATTTCCTGACCCTGGTCAACTATCTAGATAACCTTCCTTGACTGTCTAACCTTAATCAAATGACCAACACACCCTTCACTCATTATTTAATTATTTTACAACATAGGGGTATTTTTGTTATTTTGTACTTTTCTTAGACACTGGCCCCTTTGACCAATGCACTAATACCATGGGGTTGGGCCTCACTTGGCATCATCATATGTCTCTCTGTGACATCATCTGATCTTATTCAGTCATAACTTGCTTACTACTAAATTTTATAATCAGATCTCGGGTGTTCACAAACTCCCATCAAAATCCACTAAAATGTGAATAACTTTCTTTATAGAACTCCTTTCGAGATTCTGTCATATCCATGACATCTGGCGCTATAGGGTACACCTTCTTATAACTTTTCACTTATATCTGAGGTTTATAAGATCTGATAAAAATTTCATATAACTTTCAGATTATCAAATAAATATCGGCGATTTGAAACTCTAATAAAATTTCTATATTATGCTAGATTAACTAGCATAACTTTTTCTATCTACTAATGAATTTTGGGACTGTAATGCTTCCGGGCAGTTCTAAACCTTTTCTGACTGAACTTTCTATAATTATAATTTTGCCCTCGGAAAGTTTTAAACATTACACTTTAATCCCTCAACTTTTCATAATTATACTTAATGGCCCACAACTTGTATCTACTTTCATTTTTGGCTTTGGTATTTTAGACTTTTCAGTTTAGTCTCTCTCTTTCTTCAAAATAACCATTATACTCGTAGGAACTTTTACTATTTATAATTTAGTCCCTGAACTTTCACTTACTTGTAGTTTAGTCCCTAAACATCATATGTATACTTATAGGACTTCTGCTCCATAGGGCCTAGTAGCCTGCCTCTTTCAGGCTACATATTGGGCTTCTAGGCCTAAAAATAGGATATGACATTCATCATATAGATAGACACTTTACATAATTAGGAAAGTCCATACATCATAAGCTAGAGTGTCAAATTGTTCACTTTCTTTCTTCCATTCTTTAGCTCTTCTCAATGCTTACATTTTTCATCATGCTTGACCTAAATTGGTTGGTTTGGGAGGGTGAGATTATGGAGAATCTCAGTAGCAAACATTACCACTTAAATATGCAATATGGATGGTAATGCATAATATGTAATTTCATTAAACTTTCTTTAATTAGTAACATGCCATCATGCTATATACTTTGTATAAAAATGCATGGCCATAGGAAAGATATTCTTCATAACATATTTAACATCATTTATCATGTCACAACATCATTCAATCATCATATACATGTCAACACATAAGCATACCATATCAAACACATAAAGAGGTAAGTCCACTACCTTAAACATAATCTTTGTCTCTTGTTTTTGCACTTGCTCCCTAAGCTTCCAACCATGCATACTTTTAGTCAACCACTTCCCAATATCCTCTTTGATGTCTCAAAGTCATAACATAATTACATGGTGTATACAACTCATTAAAGCCATTACATAATCCAGGTACACTAACTTCCTTAAACCCCTAATCCTACATGATTTTGTCCAAGAAATCCAAATATGATCTTGGAATTATGAAAATCAAACTCCTCCTATGAGATCTGTCCAGAATCGTACATCACCTTCCTAATTGTCAAAAATTCTCATTTTAATTCCAATGCTTCCAATACTTGTTTACCTACTTTATCCCACACAATTTTTCATTTTAAAACCATTGAATGCATCAAAATCATGAAATTCTAACTCCTACCCAGGCGCATGAACAATGACAAAAAGGGTCTCAAGATTAAATTCCAATATTACATGACTTGCTAAGATCAAACTACTTCATTCTAGCTTGTTTAATCCCATCTAAGCATTCCATGACTTAAAACTCATATTTCCCTTTTAATTACAAATCATGTCCAGTAGCCAAGATGGAAAGAAAAATGGTGTTTCAACCATCCAATTCCAAGAGAAATCTTCATACAACATAATATAAAAGTAGGAGGAAGAAGTTACCTTGGATCTTTACTTGTTTGGCTCTTGGATTTGCCTTGTCTTGCCTTGAGATTTCATTTTCGCAGTACCTCCCCATGCTTCTCCTTTGCTTGCCATGAATTTGTAGAAATGAGGGGGTATATATAGATAAAATTGGGTGAAAATGAAAGGCCAAGATTTCTTTAGTTACTATTTCATTTAATGGTCCATATTCAATCTTGCTTCAAGCTTACCCTAGAAGCCACTTTATGACATCATTTAGGGCTAGAATCTAATTGGAAAAATTCTAGTCCAATCCGATATCAGCCCAGTTAAATTTCATAAAAACCAAACTATTTAATAACTCTAATTTTTTGAGATTCTATAATATGTTTTTTGAACTTAAATCTAGTATTTAGATTTTTCCTACAATTGAAATTGTTGGACTAGGTATTTATCTGCTTAATATCCCTTGAAAAATGGTTAAAATGCCTTTGGTTCACTATCTTATACTATATTAACCCTAAGGGCATAATTGTCATTTCACACCTCTTTACACCTTATTAGGGCATATACTGACTCTGATTAATCATTCATGTATCTACCATGGCATTTTGAACCTGTCCAAATAACCAAAATGCCCTCCATTCATCTCTTGCTAAATGGCACAACACAGTTACATATTTAGTGGCATTTTTGTAATTTTATATTTTTCCATATCTTTATTAGCATTGGATCACATACTTATCTGAAAATATTATTGGGCCTATGAGGCACCATTTTGGGACTTCTGCATGGTCCCCTACCTTCATGGGCTCAATTCCCAAGCAATTCCCCTGAAAAATATTTATCAAGTATTTTATTCTACTATAAATTCCATCATAAATTCTACATAACACTTTTTTTAGTTTTGCTAGTTTCATAAATTCTTACATTAATTATAAGAATTTACTATAAAAATTCATCTAATTCTGAGGTTCAAAAGATACCGTACTAATTTTTTCAAACTTTAGAAATTTATATCAATCCATTGGGACCTTAAATCAAAATTCTATGTTGCATTAAACTGATCAAAATAATTTTCTTTATGTTCTAGTAAAATTTTGGACTAAACTGCTTCCAGGTAATTTTGGGCCTTTTCAGGCTTAACTTTCCCATAATCACAATTTTACTCTTGAACTTTTGACAATTTTCATTTAAGTCCTTCAAACTTTTTAAAATTACACTTCTTGACTCAACATTTATATCTACATTTTATTTTGACCCAAGAACTTTTCTAAATTTCACTCAAGTTCTTGAACTTTCATTAAAATCACGTTTAGAAGCTTTATAACTGTATACTTTTTTATGTCTTTCTTCAACTTAAAACTTATCTAACCTTTATAATTTTTCTAATTATTGTCACATTCCCTTCTAAAACTCTTTCCTCTATCTGTTTCTTACAGATTCCATTGTTTGGTCCATACAGATAGGAAAAAATTAGGATGTGACACAATCCTACATAATTTTTAATTTAGAATTCAATTAGGGAGTTAGAATTTTTAAATGCTAACTCCCTCCTTAAGTCTTGATAGAACCGTGAGCCTACTCCAAAATTACAAAAATTCCATATTTTGATTCTTATTCTTTCAATGCTTGTTTTTTACTTAACCCCACACAATTTTCCATTTAAAACCCATTGAAAGCATCAAAATCAACTAATTCAATTTGCTTCCTATATTTCTATAAAGTGGCAACAAGTAGGACAATCATAAAATTCCAAGAATATATTGTTTCCACAAACTTAAGCCACTTAATTCTAGCTTGTTTCAACTTGTTTAAGCTACTTATAACTTGGTATTCTTCTTCCCTTTCTTATACCAAATTTCCTCCAGTACCTCCCCATAAATCAAAATGACATTTAAACACTTAATTCAAGGATTAATCTTCCAACTACACAATCTAAAGCTTGTAGGAAGAATTTAGCTTATTTTACTTGAAGATTGGAAGGTTGGAAGCTTGCTTTCTAGATTGATCAATTTTTTGCAAGAGGTTCAAAATAGGTTTAAATGTGTAGCCATGGAGTGGTTTTGGGGTATTATAGGCAAAGTCAAGATTAGAGCAATAGCCAATATCTAATCTTGTAATGGATGGCCATGATTGTATCTTGAAAATCAATTGCAAGATATAACCACCTAGCTTTCTTACATCATCAACTCCCTCTCGTGACATTATCTTGATGACATAATAGAGACCAGATGGCTCTATTCTAGGGGAGAAAAGGCTTCTTGAAAAGTCCTATCCAATCTAGTACCAGCCCAATCAAAATTTCTAAACATCATACTATTTTTTAACCTAATTTTATGAGGTTCCATAATTTGTTTTATGACATTAGATTCAGTGTCTAGATTTTTCTTATCCTTAACATTCTTGGACTGGGTATAAATTTTATTACTTACCCTTAAAAAATTACTTAAACACCCTTGATTCATTTTTATACACTTTTATAACTCTAAGGACAGTTTCATCTTTTTACTTTCCTTCAGGGTATTTGCTAGCCTTGGTCCCCTATTCATGTAACCCTCTTTGACTTTCTGTCTAGGGTTATTGACCAAAATGCACTCTATTCACTTTATTTATTTTTACAAAACTAGGGGTATTTTTGTCTTTTCACATTTAACTAGGGTATTTCTTAGCCCTGACCCCTTATTCCTATACCTTATAGACTTCCTGTCTAGGTTTATATCCTTTATTAGATATCTGATCTAACATTACCAGAAAACTTTTACTGAAAATTTAATTATTTCAGTCATTTTTATCAATTAATTAGGGCTTCAAATCAAAATTCTGATTCCTGCCAAATGTATCAAAAAAATCCCCTTCTATCTTCTTCTAACTTTAAATTTATGATGTTTCCAGACAATTTCGCTATTCCCTTTTAACTTTTCAAAAATGACATTTATGTGCCCTTTATTTTTTGTAATTACACTTCAGTCCCTTAAGTTATGTCTATATTTACTTTAACCCTTGGAACCTTTTTAGTTTTCATTTTAGTCCCTTTAAACTTTATACTTAGGTCCCTTTAGCTTTATTTCTTTATAATTTAGTCCTTCCTCCAACCATACTCTAATATTTTTGTTCGCTAGGTTTTATTTACCCTAAATAGGAAATTTAGGGATGTGACACACATTATCATTATATTTAGGGCCATGAAATGTCCAAGAAGGCTATTTGGAAGAGGTTAGGCAAACCTCTTCAGTTGGGAGTCCAAGGAAGCAAGAAGGAAAGCTTAAGGATAAAGGTAGTAAACTTACCCTTTAATGCTTGCTTGATGTGATTGCTTATGCGTTGACTTGCATAAGATGTTTGTTTGATTATAAGTGATGAGTTAGTGGTGGATTGCAATATTATTAATGTGATTCTATGTCCATGTATATTAGTTTAATCATTGAGCATAAAAGTATGCCATTAGTTAGCTTACGGTTAAGTTTGATTGCATGTCATTCGTTAGCATCCATCTCACACATTAAATGCTATGGTTTGCTACTGAGATTCTCTGCAAAATATCACCCACCATTTCCAACCACAAGAGGCCAAGCAATGTGAGAATAGCATGCATGAAGATGAGAAAAGAGAATGAAGGAGAAATCATAGAGAATTGATAGTTGTAGTTAATTAACACATCATGTAATAATTCTCTATTTACATAACTAACATGAAAAGTATGCTTTCAATTTGAAATAATTATATACAATTAATTATAGTATTTATGTCATGTCAAACTATACACAAGCATGGATGCGAACAAGTTGTGTACACAAGAATGATTAGTTAAATAAAAGCAAAGTAATTATTAAGAATAAAAAGTAGATCCTAGAGCAATTTTGTTCTGGCTCCAATTTAATCTAGAAAAATAGATCAATATGTCCATAAACTTTGGTACACATAAAGTACACATCCCAAGATTTAAAATCATAGGTAATATGCTCTAGTCTATAACATATTTTCATTTTTGTGTGGTCTACCAGTTTCTGACAAAAGCCATGCCTCTTATTTTTAGCCAAAGACAAAAGCTACGTCTGAAACTATATTTTTTTCAGTAGTTCCTACCCTCAACCATCCAAAATTAATTGGTAAGTCATTCAAGTAAACACCTCTTGCCATATTATACCACCACAACCCCTGCCCCCAGCATACCCTTTCTACGATTATTGTTGAACTGCAAAAAGCAATTCCAACTACAACGATAATGATCCTAGCAGAAGAAAACAGTAGAAGAAAGTTGAGAATTTAAAGAAGAAAAAATGACACCCAATAAAATAAAATAGAGAGAGGAAGCTTTGTAAAGGAAAAAATATTCTTTATATATTATTTATATGTTATAGATTGATCTTAAAAATTAAAAATTAGTTAACTACCCATGGCTTCTTTCAAGTTATATGGGGCTTATTTGTTTACCATAATTGCTCATTAAACTTTCTTAAGGGAATGAGGGGTGAGTTTTAAAGGACAAAGAAGCCTACACTTAAGTGTCAGTAACCTTATATAGCAGAGAAGTTATTACAAACAAGTACCTCTAAAAAGTTGAGAGATGGTACATGTATTAAAGACACAAAGCCATAGACTTTTTGTCCAATATTCTCACACATCTCAATTTTCTTGGCCTTCGTGGACAGGGAATAAAGTGTCTTTGAAAGAGGGCAGACCCCAAGAACCAAACAAAACACCGATTTCAACTGATTTGATTGCAAATAAAGTGAACCTCAAAGCTTAGTCGGTTGAGGGACTAAAGAGAAAAAAGAATATGGATAGGAAAAGTGGGAAGGAGGCTTAGACAGTTGAGATTGTGCTTTTAAGGGACAAGGAGAAAAATGCCAATGAGAATATATGCTTTCCCCAGCATGCCCTTTCTATGGTTAATGCTAAACCATAGAGCAACTGCATCAACAATAATGATCCTAGCAGAAGAAGACAGCAGGAGAAGAAAGCTAAGAATGGAAACAAGAAAAATTGACACAAGAAAAAGCAAAAGAGAGAAGAAGCCTTGTAAAGGAAAAAATACAGAGGGAAACAGAAAGAAAGAGAATTCTCCCCATCAAAATCTTTTTCTTTCTTCTCACTCTGTATTACTCTCATGCAACAAATCTAAAGAATCTCCCAATTCTCCCATTTGCATCTTTTAGCTATCTCACTAACAAATTTGAAGAATCTCTCATTCTCCCATTTATATCTCTTTTCCACCCAGTCCAGTCTTTTAGCATAAAACTTCTCTCAGCCTCAGATTAGGCTATTAAGTCTTTCCAGATTTCAAAGTTAATCTTAGAAAAATCTATCAAGTCTCCAGGTGACTCTTTTACTTGTATATCGATTATATATATATTTCATTTTTGGTAGAATGTTAGTCTCAAGGATCCTCACTCTTTGATCTCCTTAGGTATATTCTGTTTGAATATTTTGCTATCTTCAATTTATGCTTCTCACGCTATTCTCTCTCATTTAGGTTACTTCTTCAACTTCTATTTGTTATTTGTCTCTGTCAAGGTTGCTACCTTATCAATCATTGTCGCCCCAGATCCTTTTTTACCAAATTCTGCTTGTTATTATCAAGACTTTTTCTAAAGATGGCAGCTTCAAGTATACAAATTTGGAAAGAAGTAGTACTAATAAGTTAATTATATACACTCAGCAAATTCCCCACTTTAATGAAGTTTGTTTAAGCGTGATTGGGGGAAAGTATTTTTGTACTAAAACTTATAGAAGAGAAGATGTGGTGACAGGCAAAGAAGTTACTTAACGCACTAAGTTTCAACACTGTCCATATGTGTTAAGCTATAATATTCAGGAACTGATGATATATACTGTCATATTACATTTGAAAAGTTTAATTTTACAGCAGACTATTTTCTTTACTGTGATTGGCAAAAATCAATCCAAGTAGCATCCTTTGTTCAAACAATTGTTTAGGTTTGAATGAAGTATTTTTTACTTATATAAAACTTCATGTATATTTCTATTGTTTTTTGTTTTTTTTATTTTGGTGTTAAGGATATGATGGTGGGCGTCCTACAAATTCATCAAGCAAAAATAGTCCATGGGTGTATTACCCTATGGAGCATTGTAATTGTAGAAGACCCTCTTCGTCGCGTATGTACAGCCAAAATTTTCAATTTTTACAAGGTAGAACAGTTGTTGCAGGAAAAAAATGAGCTCAAAGACAGAATTGGTAAATATCTCAATTATTTTTTCTTATCTTTTAATATATATTTATACTTTAAATTTAAGTTCTTCATGAAAATTATGAACAAGTTTAATAAAGGGTATGGATGACTATTATTGGCCTTCTCCAAAATAAATAATTGATAACGAAGCTCAAAATCATAACATAGATGTCTTCAATTTGGGTTGTACCATTGCTTATTATGTAATACAAAAATATGCTTTTGGAGAGGATCCAAAAGCTCGCTAAAACAATATTTTAAAAGATAAAATATGCCATCAAAGTGAACTATTTAATGCTTCCCCTGACCTGGAAGATTTGATAAATAATTACATGACAAGGAGAAAAAATAGGTAATGAATTTTATTTTTATGTAATATAAATGAATTTATTTTTTATCTGATTTTTATTTTTAATTAATAAATTATATTTTTATAATTTTTAGGGTGTCTATTCAACACACATTGGGACATCCTTATTTTTGGGACTTGGAAAAGAAAATAATTTTTTTAAGCTAGTTGGAGAGTATGTTAAACAACATCAGGGGTGTTAGTAACTCCTCGACTGTAATGAAACTATAAATGTAATGGGCCGTGGAGATTGGCGAGCTTTAATAGATTTAGCTATATGGGACTCTACCACTCGACATAATGGCTCTATTAATAAGGCTATGCAAGCTCATAGCCCGTATCTTTCAGGACTTCTTAAATTGATAAGGGATTTATCAACTCATTGTTGGGAATGGAAGCATAAAATAAAGGTATAAATTATTAACTATTTAAAATTAATTATGAATTATATCAATGTGGGAATATATATTCATCTCATATTTTTTTATTTATTGATTTTTCAGGTGTTCCTTCAATTTATTAGTAAGGTTATTAGCGTAGGTAGTTTTGTTCAATATTTCTTGAACACATTTCCAAAGCTACTCACAAGAACTTATTTTTGTTTAATAGAACAAAGACGTGTATGTAATGATGTAAATTTTAAAGATTTTTTTACGAAGGATTGTTGAGTTTCGACTTAACAATTAGAATTTTTATGAATGTCATTGGTAAATTTCAAAGAACTCATCTCCCTATATATATGTTTGTGCAAAGATTTAAAAAGAATCTTTATATTGTTTTTGGATATAACTATTGAGAATTTTTGTAGAAAAAAATTGTCACAAGATGAAAACTTACTATACACTTTCTATTTATTTAGCTGAACAAAAATAAAAATAATTAGTGCAATGGGGAATAAGTCTCTTAACTTTATAACTTGTAGATATTACAAATACTATGCCCAATATCCACACTTTACTATCAATGGAGAATGACAATATCATAGGTAACAAAAGTAGGTTAAGGAAAAACCATCTAGGTTCACAATTGCATTTGAGAAGTCTTGATCAGCATTGTATAATTTTCTAGCCATTTTTGCCATAATGTGAGAAAGGACCTTTTTTGCGAGTGTTCCAATCTGTATTAAACCAAAGGCTCCTTGGAATTTTCCTCTATCCAAATCTAAGGAATTATTAGCCAATAAATGCAATCAATCAATCAAATGCAAGCTTTAATTTAATTATATATATAATTATCGACAAAAGAAAGAAAACATACTAGGTCTGCTTAGAAAATAACCAGTAATATGAGACCAAAAAAGCCTACAAGACTATAATAGCGGAAGGGAAGGGGTAGACTTCAAAAACATTAGTAGATACAAACTTTATAGTTAATATGAATCTTGATATTTTATAAAATATAAATATTTATTCAATTAATATCAAACTAAAATTAACAACTAAAGAAAAATAATATTTTTATAATCAATATAATATAAAATTATACTTTTAAGAAAATAAATGGGGTCAAACACAATTTTTGTTTACATATGAAGCAAAGCAATTTAAAAGAAAAAACTTAGTAAAAAGTATTTATTTAAAAATTTTATTGATAAACAAACTTGATATGTTTTTATATATAAAAGATAATAATACTCTAAAGGATTGTATACATAAAAATATTAGGATTTGAACTTAAATTCTTCTAATTAATGATATTCTCAAATAGAAATTTTTTTAATGATTTTTTCATTTTTTTAATGGGACAATAAAATTTTTAGGAAAGTTATATGTAATATTTTTTATATCAATAAAATGTGTACATGTGGGTGAGATATTAGAGTTTTATAAGTAGATGTTTGGCGAAATTTTAAAATCATGGGTAGACAAACATGTAAAAATTTGGAAAAGAATCATACACTATGAATAACCACGAGACTTGTGATCAATTTTTTTTAATTATGAAATGATAAAATTGCCCTTGGGATGGGAAAAAAATAATAAACCCTAAACTCTAAACTAAATAAGAAGAAAAATAATAACAACTAAAGCAATAGAAATGACAACTCCTAGATGAAGGAATAACAACTTGTAGAAGAAAAAGTAACAATTGTAGTTTTTTTTCTAAAAATAATTTAGTCATTTTACAATTCAAAAAATTAATATTAATTTCCATAGGACTTCACAGTCGTTTGATAATTTCTTGAGACTTCTCTACAATTAAATTTATTATATGTGAGTTAAATATATTTTTTCTAAAAATTATCATTATAAAGAATATGTTAAAATTTTGAAAAAGCAACTTTGGGACAACCATTGTTTTGGAAACAAAACTATGGTTCTCTAATAAGTGAAAAATTTTCAGCTTTTACAGGTTTTTATGAGATCGTTGGGTCATTAATATACTTGTGAGATATTTTCAACCTAAAACCTCAACAAAGGGCATCATCCTTTCTCTTCCTTCGAGAATTCACATGAGAGGGACAAACCCATTTCGATAAATAGAGACTGGATGAATTTTTTGTTTGAGGATGTCAAAGAATTTTTTTCAAAATAATTTTATAGTTATTTTTTCCTAAAAATATTGAACCTAAATGAAAGAAGAGAGGAAAATGAAACAAATGAGTCACATATTCATACATTCTTTAAAAAAACTTTGGCATTATTTTAAAAAAGGATTGTAATAATATACTTGTATACCAATAAATAAATTATAAAATAAAATATATTAAGTAAATATATTTCGGATGGATCGGCTTGAAAGGCAAGTGGAACACTTCACACCTCCAATTAAAAAAA
This sequence comes from Leucaena leucocephala, assembly GCA_037074615.1. Taxonomy (NCBI): domain Eukaryota; kingdom Viridiplantae; phylum Streptophyta; class Magnoliopsida; order Fabales; family Fabaceae; genus Leucaena; species Leucaena leucocephala. The sequence goes on from CM073527.1 coordinate 8,860,992, forward strand.
AAATCGTCTTATCCTTCCTTTCTTGAGAAAACAAAGATTTTTTTTATTTTTCTAAACATATATTTTAATCTTATATTTTATAAATATATATACATATTAATTATTAATTAATGAATTGTATATATAATTTATTTACTTAGGTATTACATTACCAAAAATTTAAATTATAAAATCTCTACTATGAATGTAACTATCATATTAACTTATGTTATTTTTAGTAACTTATACGTAAAAAGGTGATTCTCATAATAACATCTAAATATCTTCTTTTGACTAAATTTATTTTATTCAAAATTTATTCTTTAAAATTAATTTTTATTATTTTTTCTGAAGTTATTTTTTAAAAAATAATCCAAAAAATTCTCTTAATAGAGTAGTGCTTATAGATCTCATTAAAAACAAATATCATGAGTTCAAATTCTAATATTAATATAATAAATTTATTGATAGATAATCTATAAATATTTATAAACTCTTTAATTTTAAAGGTATATTTTTATTTAAATATCAATTCATCTAAATTTTATTTTATTTCAAAAAGAAATAGCAGAAATTATAAGACAAAATATCTACAAGGGTGAAAGCGAAAGGGCAGATGCATACATACTCATAACTTGTCAAGGCCAAGAAATGAGGACCTCTATAATACTATAAAGTGACATAAAGACTATTTTTTTTAAGTTCATAAAAACTAAATTCAAACTAAACAACACGCAAATGAATGAGGAAGGTGAGAGTATCATTTACATCTCTTTCTAAATCACAAGGTTGCTTGAGAGGGGAAAAGTGAAACTGAAAATGTCGTAGCTGATTAATAAAAAGTTGAAGACTTTATGGCAGAGAATATGGTGAATGTGGAGAAGCATGAATTCCAATGCATGAACAAGGACTTCAAGCGCCCCTAATTCCTATTTGTGAGATCCTCAATTCTCTCAGGAGTACTGGCCCATACTTACTTTGTTCTTTGAAACACATTCCCCCCTTCTTCTCTTTTTCAATTTAGACTTATTATATTAATAAATAATTAAATAAGCCATACTTCCTATTTTAGTTTTTGTGTATTTAGATTGTGTCAAAGAGTATAGTTTTAAATAGATAATTCAAACATATCCAGCTTTTTATAGTCAATTTTTTTATAAAAATTAATAAACTATTAAAATACTGATTTTTTTCTATAATCTATTTTCACTTAAACTAATAAGCTATATAAACACTAATTTTTTTTACAGTCAATTTTTTCACTAAAATTAACAAAACTATCTAAATACTAATTTTTATCTATAATATATTTTTTTACCAAAATATATGCAGAGGTTTGTATAATCCAATAACATATTTTCCATAGAATCAGTATTCAGTAACACATTTTTCATCCATAAGCACCTGAACACAAGTAGTAAAATCACAAATCTAATGTCTATATAACATGATAGTTGAAACTTGTATACCTAATTCAGAGCAAAGACCTTCAAGTCCATGGTTCTTTTTTCCTTCTTATGATTTGTGTTTTATGTGTTAAGGTGCTTGACAACCTAAAAGATTATGCTGTAAGAACATTAGTGAATGCTATCGATCATCTTGGAACTGTTACATACAAGTTAGGGGACCTTCTTGAGCATCAAACATTGGATGTCTTAACCATGGACTTAAAGGTCTCTACTCTGAATTAGGTATACAAGTTTTAGATATCACATTAATATAGATATTATATTTGTGATTTTGCTCGTAGTGTTCAGGTGCTTGTGGATGAAAAATGTGTTATTGAATACTGATTTTATAGAAAATGTGTTGCTTGATTAGATTATAAAGACCTCTCCTATATTTTGGTAAAAAAATAAAATTTAGATAAGATTAGTGTTTAGATAGTTTATTAATTTTAATAAAAAATTGATTGTGAAAAAATTAGTGTTTATATAGTTTATTGATTTAAGTAAAAAAATAGATTATAGGGAAAAAATAAATATTTTGATAGTTTATTAATTTTAATGAAAAACTTAATTGTACAAAGCTAGAGATGTTTGAATTATTTATCTAAAACTAATACTCTTGATGACAAAAATTTTTTTTTGGTACACCCACGATTTAAGGGTAAGGCGAAGTCTCTCTTCCTCCTATGTGATACTAATATCGAGCAGAGTGAGTCATCTATTACCCTCAGGTATAAAGTTAAGTACCTAGAAGTTAAGATGCCTCCTCAAATGTCACGATTAGAACCATAATAAAGTGGTACTCTTTAAAAATTAAAGACACTCTAAATAATTATATATCTCATCTTTCGCTAATTTAACCTATGGAGTGTCTTGACACAATCTAAACACACAAACACCAAAGTATGGCCTATTTAATTATTTATTAATGTAATAAGTCCAAAATAAAAAGGAGAAGGGAGGAATGTGTTTGGAAGAGCAAAGTATGTATGTGCCACTGTGCCAACACTCTTGAGAGAATAAGGGATATCACAAATAAGAATAGGGGCGCGGGAAGTCCTTACTCACACGCTTGAAGTCCATGCTTTTTCACATTTATTATCTTCTTTGTCACAATGTCTTTATCCTTTTATTCATCCATTGCGATATTTTTAGTCTCACGTTTTCCCCCTCAAGCGACCTTCTGACTCAGAAGGATATATAAATGATGCATCTCAACTTCCTCGTTCATATGTGTGTCGTTTAAGTTTGAATTTAGCTTTTATGAACTTTAAACAAAATAGTCTTTATGTCACGTTATAGTCTTACAGAGGTCCTCATTTCTCGGCCTTGACAAGTTATGAGTATATATGTGTCTGCCTTTTGCTTTCACAAGGGTAGATATTTTGTCTTATAAGTTCTGCTATTTCTTTTTTCTTTTTAAAATAAAATAAAATATAGATGAATTGGGTCTCAAAAAAAATATGCCTCTAAAATTAAAGATTTTATAAGTATTTATGAATTATCTATTAACAAAATCATTATATTAATATCAGAATTTGAGCTTATGATATTTGGCTTTAGTTAGAGATCTATAAGTACTATTCTATTAAGAGATTTTTTTTTAATTTTTGAACAACAATTTTGGAGAAATATAATGAAAAGTGATTTTAAAGAATATATTTGAGTAAAATAGATTTTATAAAAAAGTGATTTTAGTAAAAAGAAAATATTTAAATGGTTATTATCATAATTATATTTTTATGTATAAGTTACTACAAATAACCTAAGTTAATATCATACTTGCATAATTTGCATTTTGTTAAAGTAATACGTAAATAAATTATATATACATGTGTAAGATCAATTTATTAGTTAATAATTAATATGTGTATATATATTTATAAAATATAAGATTAAAATATACGTTTAGAAGAAAAAAACTGTATGTTTTCTCGAGAAGGTATGACAAGAGGACTTTTTTTAATTGGAGGAGTGAAGTGTTCGACTTGCCTATTCTAGCCAATTCATGCCAAATATATTTATTTAATATATTTTATTTTTAATTTATTTATTATACATATATATTATTATAATCCTTTTTTGAAATAATACCAAAAAATTGTTAAAGAATGTATGAATATGTGACTCATTTGTTTTATTTTTCTCTCTTTCTTCATTTAGGCTCAATTTTTTTAGAAAAACTAACTTTGTAAAATTTGTTTTGAGCAAAAAGTTGTGGGATATCTTGGGAGGGAAAATTCATCCAGTTCTTATTTATCGAAATGAGTTTGTCCCAGCCCTATGCATACCACAAGGAAAAGAAAGGATGGTGGCCCTTGTGGAGGGTTTTAGAGAGAAGATCTTACATGTATAATAATAATGACCTAACTACCTCATAAAAATCCGTGAAAAGTGAACATTTTTCACTTTTCCCAAATTTGCTTTTTCAAAATTTTTATTCATTTTTTATAATAAAAGTTTTTAAGAAAAATTATATTTAAATCTCATAAAAAATTTAATTGTAGAGAATTCTCAAGAAATCATCAAAAGATTGTGATATTTCACAGGATCTGGGATTTTTTTTTTAATTGTAAAATGACAGAATTACTTTGGAGAAAAAATGCCCCAATTGTTATTTTTGTGCCTTCAAGTTGTTATTCCTTCCTACAAGAATTGTCATTCTGTTATTTGAGTTGTTATTTTTTTCTCATGTTATTATTTCTATCACTTGAGCTATTTTTTTACAAGTATAGTTTTATCATTCATAATTAAAAAAATTAATCTCAAATAGGATTTGACCTTCATTTAATGATTTTCTGAGATTTTAATTAGATTTTTTGCATGGGATTTAAATATAATTTTCCCAAATTTTTATATGTTTGTCTGCCCATGATTTTAAAAAGTTTGCCAAACGTCTACTAATAGCAGGGGTGTGCATAGTCAGAGTTGGGCAGGGAAACCCCCTGCCTGGTGCCCTGCCCAAGAAAAGTACGAGCTATATTTTACAGCTCGATGCCCGACCCTGCCCAGTAAAAGCCTTAACTATTTTAGGCTGGGTATGCCCAAGTTGTGAAGCCATACTCATGTTGTGAAAAAAATCTGCAATTGTAAACTTCTAAAATAATATCATATTCATATGTCTTCATGAGTTAAATAATATCTATAATCCACTAAGAGTAAGGCAACAAAAAGATAATAATTAAAGTCTTAAAAATCATTGCATAAAAACAAGCTTTGAAGTCTAAGTAGTTTGTAATTACAACTAAGCTTAAGACTAGGTTAGTAGCCAAAAGCCTATACACAAGAAGAGAGAATTGACTATTATGAAACTCTCTCCTGTTGTGAAAGTGTCAACTATAAGAATGATCTTAACCCTTACTACAAAATATGATTGAAAATTAATACAAATGGATGTTGACAATACTTGATAGGGAGATATAAATGAAGAGGTGTACATGAGTACTCCTTAAGGGTTTGAAAAACATGGAGAGAACAAGGTTTACAAGCTTGTAAAGTCATTATATGGACTTAAACAAACATCTAGACAGTGGAATATTAAATTGACAGAAGCATTAATTGTTAGTCATTTTGTACAAAGTAAATATGATTATTCATTTTTACAAAACAAAATGGAAATAATTTGGTGATTATGCTGGCTTATATGGATGATTTGGTTGTTACAGGTAATTTAGAAAAGTGAAACTAAAAATTATTTACATAGTAAATTCAAAGTGAAGGACCTAGAAGATTTAAAATATTTTTTTGGCATAAAAATTGCTAGATCAACCAATGGCATGGTCTTTTTTTGGTACAAAAAAGTTTAGGTGGGTTTGATATCGATTCCTCACTAAGGCCAGAGAACAAGGGACTCACAAGATCGCCTAATCAGAGAGCAACATGAATCAAACTCGCATCTTTATGGGATACAAAATTATTCCTTACCATATGTGTTAACTTTTATTGGCTAAATGTATGGTGTTAAATCAAAGGAAATATGCTTTAGATTTGATACATTGTGTGGATTTAAGGGCTACAAAGCCTAAACACACACCTATAGATCAAAGACTAAAATTATATGGTCAAGAAAGGAAGGGGTAAATGATGACTTCTTGTTAGATGCACTTTGGTATAATAGTTTGATTGGAAAATTGTTATATTTGACTATTACTAGGCCTAATATTTCTTATGTAATATAGGTCATAGGTCAATTTATGTTGAGACTGAGAAAGTCACACATGCGAGCTGCCATAGATGTAGTAAAGTACTTGAAGAAATCTCCAAGTAGAGGGGTTTTCTTGCCTGTTACAGGAGGTATCAAGCTGGATGGTTACATTGATTCAAATTGGGTAAGATGTCTGAATAGTAGAAGGTCTGGCACAAGGTATGAGTGAAGTTGGGAGCTAGATTGATCTCTTGGAAGTCAAAAAAGTATACTACTATAGAAAGCTCTTATGCTGAAGCAAAATACAAGGCCCTATGAGGCCTTGTGTTAGAGGTAATATTGATTTAGGGTGCAAGATTTGATTATAAAAGATACAAAGCCAATTTTAATTTATTGTGACAAGAAGGCAGCAATTTAGATAGCTTTTAACCCAATTTTCGTGAAAAAATAGGACACATAGAATTGTCACTTTGTGAGAGATAAGTTGAAAAGTGGCTTGATTACATTGAATCATGTCTCTTCATCAGAACTACATAGACATTTTCACCAAAGCTTTGGGAAATTAGGTTCATGGACAAGTTAGGCTCCTTGGACATTTTTGGCAAGGCCAACTTAAGGGTGTATGTAGAAAGTTAGGGCCCATATATATTGGGCCTAGTTTGTTAGTGGATTTATTAGTTATGTAGGGCGCATATCCATTGTGGGTCTAAGAAATCGCAAAGAATATATATGTGTGTTTTTGTTACTAATTTACAAATATATATATATACCCTATCGTCTATTTAATTAATTTAATTAAATTAAAAATATTAATTAATATAATTAATATATTAATTTTTAAGTCACTTTAATCATATTTCTTAATTTATATATTTCCTCTTTTATTTAATTATTGTTAAAAAATATCGATAAATATATTTTAAAAAAATCATAAATATAAAAATAAATTTTATATTATAATGCAGATAAAATTTTAAATTAAGTCCTACATAAACATGTGTATACATATATATGTGGACAAGTAGCGTGCTCTGTTGGACTATTAGATATTTGTTAACTAAACATTTATACTAGTTGTCTTCTTGTTTTTTTTTTTTTTGACAATTATGGGGGAGATTGAATTTTGTAGTTAAATTTGGAACAAATCAAAACTATTAAACACATTTGAGCCACAATGAATATAATATTAATTCATATTATTAATCAATAAATAATAATTTATATTATTTTTTATTCAAAAAAGGATGGTCATATTTATTTATTTAAACTCTATATTTAATGTATTAAGATTTTTTAAAAATATTAATAATTGGAAGAAATGATGGTTTTTTTTTTAAAAAAAAAGTTGAACAATTACCACATCTTGCTTTTTTAAAAAAGTTGAAAGCTGACTTGACAGCTTTTTGTTGCACTCAAGTTTCTCAATCCTAAAGTAGAGTTACAGGGGTTTTAACTTTTAATAATCACTCATTCAAATAAAAAATCAATTATTTTTTTATGTTTTATAAATAACATATTGTTAATTTATGATTTTTGCTATCCTAAATATAAGGTAGAATTAAATAATTTGAATGGATTAAACCAGTTAAATAAATTAATTAATTATAATTAATATGATATGATCTCTAAAGTACCTATTTATAACATTAGATTATATAGTATTTTATAAATTAGATATATGATGTTAGAGAAAAATAATAAATATATATAAAGTAGATTAAAGTCTTATAATTATGATTAAATCTATCTAACCATTTATATAAGGATTAGAGGTAAGGTTGTACCACTTTCAATACTTAATATAAGAGTTAGTTATTTTTTTAGAATTGAATAAAAAATAAATTAATTATGACTAAATCTAGTCAATCAAAATAAATTTATATTTAATCTATTTAAATTATTCAACTAATTTATATATTTAGTATTAATTAATTAATTTTATTCTTTAAATTTATAAAAAAATAAATAATTTTTATATTAAAAATAGAGAGAATATTATATACTTGGTATCAAGAATTGAATATACTACTTGAGATAAAAAGAGAACATGAAAAGTGGGCCAACAGCTCCACTAAAGCATTATAAAAGCAATAAAATAGTATCCCTCTAGATTTGTCTAAAAACTACTTTAGGGATCATCTTTTTTGTCTGCATGAGTAATAGAGAAGACAAAATAGAGGAAAATATGCCATGAGAAAAATCAAATAGAAAAAAATGAGTGGGTTCCATAAAGTGTATCACTGTAAATTTATACTAAATTTTACTTTAATCTATTAAATTTGTAAAATGAATTGTTAGTCATATAATTTTAATACCCTAGGAAACCTAAGTTTAGATGTTTAAGAGATCTAGCTAAATACTAATACGGTTAATTTCTTTACCTCTTTATCTTAACATTTTTTTATTGAAAACTCATTAAAATCTTATCTTTCATTTTATTTAAATTTTTTTAATTTACATGAATTAAAATATCAAAATATTATATTAAAAAATTAAAATCTAATAATAATATTATGTCAGCATTTAGTTATATAGTCATTGAATATGTTAAGTTGATATTTTTTGTTAAGTTAGAGGGTTAAATTGTGCACAATGCCCTAAAATATTTTCTCATATGTGATCAGTATCCTAAAGTAATTTATAGTCATCCAATGCTCTAAAGTATTTTTTCATTTACGTCCAATATCCTAAAGTAATTTATAGTGCACCCAGTAATACTAAAATATTTTCTCAAGTGCATAGTGTATAAAAATAATTTATGGTGTACCTAGTGACCTAAAGTATTTTCTCACTTGAGTCCAGCTCCCTAAAGTATTTTCTCATATGCGCCTAGTATCCTAAAGTTTATGATGCATCTAGTGCCCAAATTTATTTTTCATGTGCAATAAGTGCCTTAAAATATATAATACCATATTTTTTATTTATTTTCCTAAGTTCTTTAATATCTATTGATGGGTAAAATAATTCGTGACCTTCTTTTCACTTTGTTTAAGATTTCTTTTTTCTTTTTCCTTGCATATTTCTAGTCAGTAAGTAAAATAATTCATGGCATTATTTTAATTAGGGTATGCACGGGCGATGCTGGACAGGGCATCCCCTCTACTCAGTGTGCTGCCTGAAAAAAGTAGGGATTATATTTTGTAGCTCAATGATCGGCCCTACCCAGTAAAAACCCTAACTATTTCAGCTTGGGCATGCGTGGGCTAAACATGGGCAGGTCGGCATGCCCAAATTGTGATGCCATGTTTATATTGTAAAACAATATACAATTATAAACTTCTAAAATAATACTATATTCATATGTCTTCAAGAGTTAAATAATATTTATAATCCACTAAGAATAAGGCAATAAAAATATAATAATTAAAGTCTTGAAATCTATTGCATATAAAAAAAGCACTGAAGTCTAAGTAGTTTGTAATTACAACTTTGCATCAATCTCCCCAAATGTTGATAAGGATGAAGCATCTAAAAAATAAAAAAATAATTATAATTTGTAATATAATCATACGATGATTAGTAAAGTTAAAAAGAAAAAGAAAAATCAATATAGTATAAATGTTAAAAGATACAACTTACCTACTTAACTACTCATATGTCTAAAATGACCTTTTTGTCACTAGTAGCTATCATATTCTCCCTGCCAAGTGTAATATTTAGGGAGAAAAGTAAAAAAATAAAGAAAAAGGGTCTTATGGGCTGGGCAGGGTAACCCTTGTCTAATGACTAGCCCAAAAAAAGCATGAGTTGTATTTTGTAGCTCGATGCCCAGCTCTGCCCTGTATTTATCTGGTTGGGCAGGGTTTTTTCTCGTGGATTCGGGTGGGTATATCGGACTTTGGGCTTTATGCACAACCCTACTTTTAATATTGTTCAAAATTTTAGATAGAAAATTAACATTTTTCTTTTTTATATTGTTTATCATAATTTGATTAAAAATGAAGAGTTAAAGAGAAAAAAGGAGAGTCTGATATGGAACGATAAGCTAAATGAGAGAGAAATGAGAAAGAAAAAAATATGGACACTAAAAGAATTCAGTAGAGCTGAGTCATCTTATCAAATCAATTATTGTTTTTGTCCAAATGGAGGTAAATAATCATTTAATGGTCAAAATTGATTATTCTGTTAGTGCAGATGATATTATATTATTTTAAATACTTTAAAGGTGAAATTGCACAACAAATTACTTTTGAGCACTAGACACATATGAAAAAATACTATAGGGCACTAGGCGCACCTAAGAAAATACTTCAGGATATTGAGTATACCATAAATTACTTTAGGACATTGGGTGCATAATAAATTATTTTAAGACACTAGGCGCACATGAGAAAATATTTTATTGCACTGGGCATACTATAAATTACTTTAAGACATTGGGCGCATCTGAGATAATACTTGAGGACACTAGACGAAACTTAACCTTAAGTCATATTAATTGTATTAAGATTACAGAACTGAAAATATACTTTATAAACTTTATGGACTAAAATAAAACTTAATATAAATTCAAATGAATAAATGTACACTTTAGCCTTTATTTTAAACGCTTAAATGAATAAAAGTTCATTAAACTTTAGTTGCGTACATAAACAGGTGAAGATAAAATTCATGGGCCTTCAATTAGTCTAGTTGGTCTTAGGGTCAGACACCGAATTTAGGGCTTATTAAAGCAAAGTGGAGTTTTTTGGCCCCTGCCTCCTTTCATAATAATAAAATCAAGTTAAATTAAAAAAAATTATCTAAATTAGTTATTTATAATAATTGTGTGTTAATTTTTTAAAATGTCCCATTTAATCATGTACATTTAAAGTACCTCTAATAGATACCCCTTAATATGTACAATCATACATGGATATAATCAACCCAATGTCTAAAAGTAATTTATGATGCATTTAATATCCTGAATTATTTTCTCATGTGTATCCAGCTCCTTAAAGTATTTTTTTATATGGGTCTAGTATCCTAAAGTAATTTATTATACGTCTAGTGCATGAAAGTATTTTTAGGTGCATATAGTACTTTAAAATATATAATACCATATTTCTTGTTTGCTTTTCTATATTCCTCAATCTTTTTTGTTTTCCTAAGTTTTTCAATGTCTGTGGATGGGTAAAATAATTCGTGACATTCTTTTCACTTTGTTTAATATTTCTTTTTTTCTTTCTGTTTGTACATTTCTAGCCAACAAGTAAGATAATTCATGACATTCTTTTCATACTATTTAAAATTTTGGAATGGAAATTAACATTTTTCTTTTTCATATTATTTATCATCTTCTGATAAAAAAAATAAAGAGTTGAAGAGAAGATGGGATAGAGTCTATTATTTTATTTTATTAAACAATTATATTATTTTTTATATGTTATAGATTGATCTTAAAAATTAAAAATTAGTTAACTACCCATGGCTTCTTTCAGTTATAGATTGATCTTAAAAATTAAAAATTAGTTAACTACCCATGGCTTCTTTCAAGTTATATGGGGCTTGTTTGTTTACCAGAATTGCTCACTAAACATTCTTAAGGGAATGAGGGGTGAGTTTTAAAGGACAAAGAAGCCTATACTTAAGTGTGAGTACCCCTACATAGCAGAGAAGTTATTACAAAAAAGTAACACATAAAAGTTGAGAGATGGTACATGTATTAAAGACACAAACCCATAGACTTTTTGTCCTGTATTCTCACACCTCTCAATTTTCTTGCCCTTTGTGGACAGGGAACAAAGTGTCTTTGAAAGAGGACAAGACCCAAAGAACCAAACAAAACACCCATTTTAACTGTTTTGATTGCAAATAAAGTAAACCTCGAAGCCATTTGTTTGAAGACTGAACATCCCTTGTGCCAGCTTTGGTATTTCTATGAAAGGAAATGCTAAAGCTTACATTTTGTGTACATACTATATCTCCTTTTGATTTAATCAAAGTTTAAGTTTGAGATTAATTCTTTTTAAGAATTATAATACAAAAAGTTTTTATTTTCTAATAAATATATTTTTAATATTTAAATTTATATTTTTTTTCTTATAGAAAGAAATGAAACCATTTACCACCAGCTAGATCTTGTAACAGGTTTGAAGAGAAAGGAGGTTGAGGTGCTTCCAAGATAACAAGTGAAGCCCATGAGTAATAAATAGGGCAGGGTAGGGCTTTGATGAGAGTGATTAAAAGGGGCAAACAAGCATTCATTAGGATAAAGCCATTCTTGGTTTTACTTTCATAATCTCTCTCCTCCCTAAAATATCAAATTTCACAATTAATCAAGAGTCCCCTTGCTTTGCTTAACTTAATTATGTGATCCGTCTCATCATATCATCCCCTCCCTCTCTCCCTGCTGAATAAGGTTTCCCTCTTCTTTGCTTTAGGAAATATAATGACAAAACTCAAAATATTTCTAAAGGGGTAGCCCTCAACAAATATTCAAATGGACAAATAAATTGTGCTAAAATGTTTCAAAAAATATTAAAAAATTACAAACAAAAAAGGTGAGAAAATCAATAAACTGGACAAGGAAATACTAATTGTACTTGTAAACAATTTATTCAATAATAATTAATTTATATATTTAATTATTTTAATTTATAAAAAATTAACTAATTTTTATATTAAAAACTGATGATTTTAATTTTAATAGTACAAGAGTAAAAATTAACACAATATATTATGATTTTAAATTTATACTTTTAAGAGTTATGAAAGTTACGTGTAACTCACCTAAAATTTAAAAGAGTTTTATAGGTTTAAACTTATTTTAAAATTAAAATAATAAGTAAAATATAATTCATCAGAAACTAAAATAATTAAAAAAAAGTTAAAATAAAACTAATGGTAATAATATATCTATATATTGATTTTTTCAAATCAAAATAAATTTTTTTAAGAAAGTAAGCTCCTTTTATTATCTTTATAATTTATAATTATATTATTATTTATATAAAAATTGTATTGATATACTAAAGCTTATACGTCTGATAAACTCATATTTGTATTTATTTTTAGTGTGTTTAAAGTGAGTTTATTATTGATTTTTATCCCCATTTACCAATATATTGAACAATTATTAAATAAAATAATATTTATAACAGTTGAGGATTAATTGATATAAATTTAGTGCTTAAAGTAAACAAATAATCTGTTTATTCCAATTTTCTACCACAGACAAATGCATTAACAGACTGGATTAAGGTAGAATGATAGCTAGACTAAAGGAGTTGATGCCATGTGACAGCACATAGGCTAGATCCAGGAATTGAGGAACAGATTGCAAGTAGGAGATCATGCATGTATTGGTACATGGAGGAGCACTATTCACGCACACAGCACTTATTGCACTATTCACGCACATACACCTGATATGAATAGAGTCACATTTTAGCAGTTATTCATGCACTCCACACATGAATCACACCATTCACACACATCTCCTATATATTCTAAGCAAATTCCACACTAAAAGAGAGAGCTGACATTGAACACTCAAATCCCATTCCACTCCATTCTCACTTTCCATTCTATCCATCACAGGCCTGATCCATACTTCACGTACAGTTCCAAAATACATTGCACTCATTCCATTTCACCAACTATTCCATTCATGAACACACTCCATTCATTGATTTGACTCCATTTCTCTCTCCATCTTCATTTTCTCTTCTGCAACTTTCCTCACTTCTAATCAATAGAACCAGAGGAAAGTTTTGCAGTTTATCTTCATCTTCTTCTATCATTTTTACCATGACTACTGTAGTGTTTTCTATTGCTACTGAAGTTCAAATGGCAATGCAAGGCTAAGCTGTTGTACTCTCTTGGAGATGATGCTGAACCAAAATCCTTAAGCTGAATAGGGAGTTCATTGTGTTTTTAATTTAGAGTTAAATACATCGAATTGATATAGTTAGCTCTATAATTACTAATGCAATTAGAGTAGTAGATGACAAAGAAGTAGGGAATCGAGTTGGATTTATTATTTCTGCATAACTCACCTTTGATTAATTCTCATCTTTGATCGAGTTAAACATAGTTTTGATTAATTGAAGTGATTTTTTTTAGTTCACATTCTACTATCTCTGAGTTGAATGATTCATAATCTCTTTTAATGTTTGCGAGTTATAGCTTTGATTGAGATTTAGCTAGCGAGTTGTTAGCTAACATATTCTAATTCAACTGATCTACTCCTTATATTCTGTGGATAATGAAGGTAAGGTAATATCCAAGGGAACACACTTGTCATTCATTCATCTCAGGATCATAAACATTTAAAAGCATAAACAATAGCATAGGATTTACTTTCAGTAGCTAGATTGAACTCATCAAACACCATCTCTTTTAACTTGTTAATTTGTGGCTCATTAGATTAATTAAAAACTTCTACATCTATTTAGACTCCTTGTGAATCGACCTAGGTTAGCATCCACTTTACTATTGGTTAGCTTCATTTTGTTTGATAATTAAAATGACAGTTATTAGAATGGCGTTGTTGCCAGGGAGCCTTACTTGTTAAGGTTTCCTAAGCAATCTCTTAGGTCTAAAATCATAAAAAGTAGATAGGTGTTTTAGTTTTTCTACGTATTTAGTGTTTTGTCTTGTTGAGTCACGACCAATTGCCTTTCTCGTCGAGACCAAAGTGCTTAAAATTAATTCCTGAGTGTCTTTGTGAACTTTAGTCGCAACCAGGATCACCTTTGGTCACAACCAAAAATTTGTTTTCAACTCATTTTGCTCTCTGTTACATTTAGTCACAACCAGTTTGTCTTGTGGTCCAACCAAAAATATTTTTTATCTAGTTTTCTTACCTATGATTTCTAGTCGCAACCAATTTGACACTTAGTCATGACCAAAAATTAGTGTTTCAATCATATTTACTTTGTGATTTTTAGTCGTGACCTAAGTGATAATTGGTCACAACCAGAAACTAAAAACTTCAAGCATTTGCACTCTGTGATGTTTAGTCACAACCAAAGTGACAATTGGTGATGACTAAAAATCCTGATTCAGATTTTTTCCTCTCTGTGACTGGCAGTTGAGACTTGAAGTTCATTTTGTCGTGATTTCTATTCTATGTGCTTATTAGTCGCGACCTGACTATTTTAAACTGTGATGACTTAAGATGAATTTTTAGAATTGTTGCATCTATGACATATTTGATATTATGAATCATTGTGAAGTTTCATTTGCATGACCAGAAGCCCTGAATTCTTTCCTTTGGACACAGAAATCAATAGAACACTTAGGCAAATTAAGAAGGCTAAAATCTTAAATTAAGGTAGTGTTATATCTTCTGTTAAGCCTAGTTCTTCTGGTGAATCTGTTGCAGCTGAGACTGATTTTACATTTGGTGCTATATTAGATAATCATTTTGTCATAGTGCATGTTAATGAAATGAAACTCATACTCATAATCATAATATTCAAAATGAGCAACATGGAGAGAATAACATGAACAATAGAAGAGTATGTAGGAGCATAAGAGAATTGACTTCTTCTAATGCAAACTTTGATCATCTCTGCACTTGTCCTACTTTGGATGTTAATTTTGAGTTGAAAGGTCATTTGTTAAATAACTTACCAAAATTTTATGGATTGGTAAGGGAAGATCCTTTCAAGCATTTGAAGACCATGCAATGGGTTTACTTATCCATGAAACATGTAGGTGCTTACATGGATGTTGTGCAAAGACAAGTATTCCATTTTACACTTGAAGGAAAGGTAAAGGAATGGTTTTATATGCTGCCACATCATATACCTCAAGTATTGGATTCCTAGAACAACTTGAGGACTGCTTTCCTAGATAGATACTTCCCTACTTCAAAGACAGCTACATTGAGGAATGAGTTTTTGGCTATAAAAAAATATGATCAAGAATCTTTCCATGAGTTTTGGGGAAGATTTCAAGAGCTGCTAGCTAGATGTCTATACCACCATATTCTAAGTGAGCATTTGGTGCAGTATTTCCATTCAGGATTATGCTACACATGCAGAAAGAATTTTGATGCAGCTACTGGAGGCTCCATTAATGATTTAACTCTAGATGAAGCATGGAACTTGATTGATAAAATAGCAAGCAACGACCAGCAGTTTGGAGGCTATGATGCTAGGCAAGTCCTTGAGATTTCTGTAAGGCCTTCTCAAGATTATAATAGTTTATCCTCCTAAGTTGCTGCCATGAATGCTCAGATCAACAACCTAGCTACTCAATTGGGCATTTCACATATTCAAAGCCTATACTCTCAAACTCTTATTGCTCCTAGTTGTCAACTTTGCTATTCTCCTATACACACTACTATCAATTGTCCTACACAATGTGAAGAGGTATCAGTTATCTATGAAAGCAAACAAAATCAGTATCCACAAAGGAATCTATAGTCTAACACATATAATGAAGGATGGAGAGATCGTCCTAATTTCATATAGAGGGATGGAGGTCAAGACAGGAATTTTGGGCAGAATAGATTCAACAATGATAAGCAAGTGGCTGAGTCTTCTAGAGCTATAGAAGTACCTTCTACTATAAAGGATGATGGAATATCTAAGATAATAAGGAGCATTAATATGATGAATTCAAATATAAACTCCATCAACACAAAATTCTGCTCAAACTTCAAGGACTTGAGATCTATTGTGGAGAACAATCAAGTAATGACAGAGTCTAGGTTTACTGCCTTAGATAATAAGATAGAATAGTGGGAAACAAAAGTTGTAAATATGAATGGCTATGTATCACAGCTAGACAACTCAATTAATGATGTTCAAACAAGAATTAATGGAGATAAACCTTCAAATATAGTTGTTAACCCCAAATCTGTGAATATCATAAGTTTGATAGATGAAGAACAAGTTGGGGAACAAGCTACAGATGTTAACAGTGAAGAAGAATGTGAGGTAGACACTGATTCTAAAGGTAGCATTGAGAAGTCTAACAATACAAAAGAAGCACAGCCACTGGGGAAGGAAGAGGTTATAAAAAGTCAAATCAATTTTGCCCCAGATTCAGAAGGTTATGGACAGCTAAATAGCAAGAAAACTGAGCTACCTAAAGCTATGGATTATTATTTAAGGAATTTAGAGTGGACATAACTGAAGAAACACAACCAGTAGTAAATTTAGAGCTCAAGCAACAGGAAACAACCTCTGGTATAGCAGAGAAAAAGGTGCATATGAAGGAACTACCTATTTCAAGGGAATTCATGAGCTGCAAGAAGAAAGCCTTAGAGGAGTAGAACAAGGAAGTGCTTAATTCTTTCAACAAGATTGAAGTGAATGTGCCTATGCTAGAGATAATTCAAAGAATATCAGAATATGCAAAATGTTTGCAGGACAATTGCACACAAAAGGAAAAACATAAACCTAATGAACTAGTGCAAGTGGGACCTAAAGTTTCTGCACTCTTCAACTCTCAACTTCCAGAGAAGTGTAAAGATCCAGGTGTATTTTCTTTTCCTTATACAATTGGCAAGATAATTATTCCTAAAGCATTGCTAGATTTAGGTACTACTATCAATGTTAAGCCAAGTTCCATTTATCATGCCTTAGGAGTAAATCTGATCAAACCAACTAGTGTGTTAGCTCAATTAGCTGATAAGAGAATTATTAATCATAAGGGAATTTTAGAAGACATTTTAGTTCAAGTTAAGGAACTTGCTTTTCTGTGGACTTTTATGTTTTGGATATGTCAAATAAGTCTCTTGAAGATAGTACTCGTATTCTAAGTGTAAGGAATTGGAAGACACACAGCGGAAATTAATTTAAAATTTTTTTCCCATTCCTTACCAGGATCTACCGTATATGTTTAAGTCAAGTGGAAAGAAGCATTACCCTTGGTGTTCCTCAATGAGTTCTACAGCTTCTCTCCGCGACTGGTGATCCCTTTCTGATCGCAAGAAGATGTCCACAGCTTCTCTCCGCGTCTCGTGCTCTCTTTCTGATCGCAAGAAGTCGATGCCTCAGGTCGGCTTCCTCTACTGGTATCCACACGAACAACGTTCCAACCACGAACGATGTGCTAGCGTCTCCTGTCCCTCCAAGGCTCTCTCAAGAATTCGTCCTCTCCGTCTCTACTTTAGCAGTTTCTTATCTGCAAACCTTTTGCAGATTCCGTTCGGCCTTTTGTGTTGTGTGTTGTGTGCTGAAAAACCGTAGCTCCTAAAATCAGATATATAGGATGCTCTGTGTTTTCCTCAACTGAATTGGATCTTGGAATTAATCTATATTAATTCCAAAATTAATACAATATCACATATTGTATAATTTGATAAGAAACTAATTAAATAAATAATGTTTATATTAAATCCATCCCACAGATTTAATTCACCTATTTATTTAATTTAAATAAAGATAAATTGGACTATATTTGATTTATTCTCATAAATCAAATTTGAGATATCCTATCAATTTGAATTTCAAATTCAAACGTGATAGAGATTTAATTTATCCTTATAAATTAAATCCTATATATCCCTTATATATAATATATATATACGAATTTATATATATATGAATATAAATATAAATAAATATATACATCAACCCTGGATCATTCATTGAATCTAGACACGTCTTAGATTCAATGAATCTGGACATCATAGCTCGTGTTGGGCTATTTTGTGTGCGGCCCTGTAGGCCCATATGAAGTTGGCAGTGGGCCATTTGCTATACTGGCCCACAAGTCGCAAGTGGTCTCTAGCAAGACATAACGACTACCCAAATCATATGAGGATTGATAAACGATGTAACCTTTTATACAACTATATCATGTCCCTTCTGTCACGCGATATTTTAGTCATGGATGAGGCATGGATAATGTCATCCTCCTATTCCTGACCGTTACTTTCTCGATCCCTAAGTAGTCTGACTATAGAAATGGAACTACCTTTCCATTATAGTATGGCCATACATTTCTCAGACTCACTCATCGAGGGACCCAGTAATATCTCTCTACGAATGTGAGGGACAAATTCCATCTTGACCATTCACATTCCTCCGCATGAAAAACCACTAAGCCCGAACATAGTCTTTATGATCACTCGGTCAAAAGTGACTTTTGACTAGGTCAAAGCTGAGCGTTTGTCATGTAGGAATCCATGATGATCTCAGGTCAAAGGGCATAGTGACATGGTTTGTATATGAGAGAAGCTTATGACGTAACCCATATAACTCTCTCATAGCGGGTCGGTCCAACACCTTGTACTCTTACATGTGCCTATGACTTTGATTTATATCTCTATACATCTTCAAAGTCATACTGGTCTTATTTCATCTTTGCTCCCGTACAGATGACCGACCAGGGACGTTTATGATAAGATCATGAATTATCCAAAGATGGTAATCACAGTAAACATGCAAATAATATGATAACACAATTGATAAACTCATAAATCAACAATGTTCATAAGACAATGATTGGCCCCTATGGCACATTTTCCAACACTAAGAAGGTAATTCTTGAAAACATCTAATACATGATTTGCATGAAAAATGGAATTATTAAAATGGAATTTGGTGGGCATATAATTCAGTTTAACATGTATAGACACCCACATCAGGATCATTCTCTCTTAGGACTTAACATGATTGGTGCATCACTTGGAAATGAGTGTGATAATATTCATGAGCTTGAAAATAATGATGAAGTTGAAGAATATTCCATTTCTAACTCCTCCATTGATTTCTCTGCTTTTTCTTCATCCAATGGTGATTTGTTATCCATTAATTCTAAAGTTGATGGCTGGCTTACCACTATGAGTGATTTTTCTTCAACTTAATCTAATATTTTTTCTATTGGAACTAACCTCACTGTTTCAAGTGATGAACAATATTCAGGAAGGTTTGTAGTAGATTTAATAGAGTTATAGGACAAGGATCATGCAACATACTTTGATATAGCCTTTATCCATCTTAAGAGATAATCCACAGCTTACAGAATATATGCATATCCAAAAGATAGTGGGAATGGTCTTGATGATATAACTGTTGTATTATCTACTTTTGTCCTTGCCATGCAATTTTGTTGATGTTGGACCATATCCTTCAATGGTTGTAGTCCTGAAATATCTAAAAATTCCAATTTGAAGCTCTCATGAACATGGTTAGAATGCAATATGTAATTATTGAATTGAAAACTCCTTAGCTCAGAGGTTCCAATTCCTTGTCTCTCAAAGTATGTTGCATGATCCTTGTCCTATAACTCTATTAAATCTGGTTATCTCCTTCCTTGTTTCCCTAATTACAATAGTCTAGTTTACATTGTTTTACTTATATACTTAAGCTGTAAATTGTTGATTAAGTGTGGGGGAGTAGACTAAGTCAGTAGGGGTTGATAAAAATTAATAAGTTCATCTTGGATTCTAATTCAGCTTTGTCCTCTTCATTACTTCAGCCTTTGCATATGTTTCTCTACTTCTTCACATTGAGGACAATGTAGAAATTAAGTGTGGCAGAGTAGGTTATGAAATGGGTAAGTAAAATTAGATAATTGCTGTGATTCTGGATTCTGGTCACGACCTTGAGATGTTATTATTGTGACTAATATGTGCAAAAATGTCGAGTTTCTTCTTTGTGAAAATTAGTCGCAACCAATTAACATGTTTGTCGCGACCAGTAATTTTTACTTTCTAACGATTACCTATCTATGATATTTTAGTCATGATATATGCTTATCTTTGTTGCGACTGTAACTCTTTGTGAATTTTGGTCATGACTAGATAGACACTTGGTCGTGACCTGAGATTGTGTATGTGTTAGGATTACTCTCTGTGATCGTGCGTTGCGACCAGTATACATGTTAGTCACGACCAATATTCCCTGTTTTCTAAAAATTTCTTCTATGTGTAAAACAGTCGTGACCTGAAGACCCTTTTATCGTGACTAGATTTGAACTTCAGCTAAAAAATTCTTTTGTTTCATCTGATTGTTGCTTAGTTTAATTGAATTTATTGACATGGATTTTAAATTAAATTTTGAACACATACTTTTGAATATTGTCAAGCTTGATGAAGTATGAGTTACTTGTTTTATTAATTTACTACTGGAAATTGTGCAGCTTGTCACTTCCTTACTTTTAACCTCAATTATACTCTATTAGAAGTGATTGGAACCAATTATATGATCATTTGCTTTGAAAACATCCATTTCCAAAAGATTTGCTCTCGGGTACTGTTCACTGTTATTGTTCATTTGGTAATTCCAGAACATGTACCCTACTTTGAAAAATTATAATTAATTGTAGAAAAATTGAAATAATATGGTTCAAATTTCTAATGGAATCTATTTCATAAATATTTGAGGGAAAAATATGAAGCTGAGGTTTTCTTGTCCACACAAAACTAGTTTATTGGTTAAACATCACTGTTCATTTGGTAAAATCTAGAAGTTCCAGTTTCTTTGCCTTAACTTTAAAAATTCATTTCTCTTTGGTTACTTATACAAATGAACCGTGTTACCTATGGAATTAAATATCTAGATTTCCTCTTTGATATCCCCAAGTTTCATAGAAAACTTCATTCATTTGATATATAAAATCATCGCGTGAACGTCACTGACTCTAATCGTTTACTTTATCTCAATTCCAGATTTTAGTTCCAATTTTGGAAAATCATAACAATTCAGTTACTTATCTAATTAAGGCGTTCTTGGTTTCCATTTAAATATATGTATCTTAGATACCCTCACACCAAATTTCAGACTAAAACTCGTTGAGTTACATATCAAGATCATCATCACATCACCACGGCCTCACAACAGAGTTATAGAAACATACACCATGCAAGCTAGCATATCATCCCATAGTGTCATGTAAGTCATATAACTTATTATACAAACTTAATCATCAACATTTACTCTCTTCCCTTGAGAGGATCCAACACCTAAAACATAGTTGTGCATGTGTAAGGAATGAGATTTCATGGAAATCCCAATAGCAAGTTACACAAACTATAATATCATGCATGAATAATTGTATGCTTAACATGTTATCATGTGATGGGAGCTACTTCATAATGGTACATAAGAAAACTATAAATGCATATTGTCATGACATAACTTACAAGGAGTTGCAATCATTCATACTTCATCATAACATGATGATATAAGCTCAAGCTCAACCAAACATCATAATCAACAAGCAAGCAAAACAATTAAACAAACATGAGTTATAGTTAGGTATCCTTGCTACCTCTTAGCTATCTTGGTCAAGACCTTCTTGAAGTGCTTTCCTTCCTTCACAAATGTCAAAACCTAGCTATTACAACATAATATCAAGTTACAACTCAACTTGAAATCAAATCCAAGACTAGGTTTTCACTAGCTCCCTTTCTTTCTCTAATTTATGTTTCCTACTTCCACCTTTCCAAAATAAATTCTCATGGTTCATTTCTGCATAATTTTTCATGTAGAATCCAAATATGAAATCATAATTTCCAAAATCAAAACATACCAATTGCTACAGTACCAAACCGAAATGGATGTCCCTTTTTCCAAAAATTCACATTTTGATTCCAATGCTTCCAATACTTGTTCTCCTACTTTATCTCCACACAATTTTCCATTTTAAACTCATTGGAATCATCAAAATCATGAAATTCCATCATATTAACAGTACCATGTACAGTACCAGCAAGAACACAAAACCCTAAATCCAAACATATTTGAATTCCCAAGCTTATAACACTTGATTCTAGCTTGTTTAAGCTTGTCTAAACTATCCATAACATAAAACTCATATTTTAACCATATATGAGCAGAACTTCCAGAAGCAACCATAAGGGAAATATAGCATGAAAACCCCTTAAAACCATGAGCTAACTTGCTACAACAAAGCTCAAGATCAAGGAAGATGATTACCTTGCTTGTTACTTCACTTTGGTTGCTTCTTTCTTGGTTGAATGGAAATTTTGCAAGAGTTTCCCTATGGTTCACCATGCATGCTGAAGTGATCTGAATAGGGGGTATTTATAGAGAAATTTGGGTTGAAATGGATGGCCAAGATTGATTTGGTTACTATTTGATCTAAAGGCTCACATTTAATCTTGGATTTAACTTTTTCTAAAAAGAATAATTATGACATCATGTGGGAAAGCTCATGGGACACCTAAGAGGTTTATGTGGCGTGCTTCCCATGTAAATAAGGTTTTGAAAAAAATTTCAGTATAATCCGGTACCAATCGGAGCAGTTTCACAACAACGGGACTATTTTCTGTTTTGAATTTTTTTATAATATACCACGATATGTATTATGTCCTGGAAATAAATATCTAGGCTTATCATACCATTAAAAATGATATACTAAATATTTATCTGCCATCCATCTCTTGGGAAATGACCAAAATACCCTTGGTGTCCTTTCCTGCACTATAATAACCCTAAGGGCAAAATCGTCATTTCACACCTCTTTATACTGCCTCAGGGTGTATATGGGATCTAAATAATCCTCTTTATACTATATGACACGTTTTTAGCCTATCTAGAGTGACTGAAATGACCTCCATCCACTAATGGTATAGTATGGGCATCCAGGGGTATGTTCGTAATTTTGCACTTTTCCTGGACTGCTCTGGTCTTTAGCCCACATAACTGTCCAGTCACCTTAATGGGCTCATGATGGCACCATTTGGGCCTTATTGTGGGCTTATTTCCTTTATGGCTCAATTTACAATACAACTCTCCCGATTCTATTTCTCGGGTATTTTATTTCACTGTAAAATCCCGTATGGTTTCTACAGGATTCCTTTTCTGACTCTCTCAATTTTATAAATTCATATATTAAATATATAAATTTTCTATGTGGTCTCATTTGATTCTGAGATATGAAAAATACTGTAATAATTCCTTCTGACTTCAAAAATTTATATAAATTAATTGGGACCTCAAATCAAAATTCTATGTCATTTTAAACTGACCAGAATATTTTTGTCTATCTACTGGTAAAATTTGGGTCTGATCTGATTCTAGGCATTTTTGGCCTATTTTGGCTCAACTTTTCCATATTTATATTTAGGTCCCTTAACTTTTGAATAATTGCATTTTAGTCCCTGAACTTTTTCATTAATTGCATTTAGGTCCCTCCTTTTATTTCTACTTCAACTTTTTGTCTTCAAACTTTTCAATTTGCATTTTGGTCCCTATTCTTTCCTTCGTTATTAATCCTTCCCTTTTTTTTGTCAATATGATACAGTTTATTCCAAGAATCCTATATCCATTGCAGATAAACTGTATAGCTACATCAGATCAAAAAATTGGGGATATGACACAGCTTGAATGATTGATCTCATGTATTTTGTTTAATATTCATGCAATCTTGTCATTGTGAGTTGATTAGGGTGAGTAAGCCAGATAGAAGGATCTTTGAGCCTCCAACAGATACTCATTATATTGGTGACACCATCTAGTTTAGTAACTTTATAGAACTTATCTCAATCCTTCATTCGAAACCACATTAGCTTCTTGGAATTGTGGAAATGCTAAACCCTCTTTACCAAACAATAGCCCTATAAAAATTAAATCATTTACTTACCCCTTTGAGACCTTTACTTTCTGTCAAAATTTTATCCTTGGTTAATGAATATTGTACATGATTTTTACTGCTGTAGTAAGTCTTAAGTTGTGAAATAACTGATAAATTGCACCACTTGTTGGATATCTAAATTTTAATATATGTGCTATATGGTTCAATAGTGAAAAAAAGAAGAGAAAAGCAAGAAGAAAATTATAGAAAAGAGAAAAGAAAGAAAGAAAGAAGAAATAGACCAGATAAAAGATATGATATTCAACTTGTATGAAAGAAAATATTTGGTGACTTGGATACTTTCTGCAGTTGTGAGTTCAAATTATGAAAAAAAAAGTGTTGAAATAGCTTGAAGAAATCAGATCATGTGCAATATTTCATTAATCATTGACATTTATTTCCATTTTATCACTTTGCCTCTCCAACATTATAGCCTAATAAAGACCCTTTGATTTACAACCATTGTGGCATGTATTGGTGGAGATATAGGATGGTTACAAGCCTATAGGAAGCCTAAGCTAGATGGTTGAGTGAAATTACCTTGATAAGAGAGTGAGTGAAACACTATACCTTATAAGGAAAATCTCAACCTAGCTGCTTACTATAATTTAGGTTCTTTGATTGATATGAGATTAGTTTAGACTGCTGCTAATAGAAAGGAAAAGACTGATGATTGCAAGTGCTCATGCTGAAACTATTTTGCTAAATATGATGTATAGTAATGTTTGAATTTCAATTTTGATTTATAATTTTGCTCGGAGTGCAAAAGCTAAGTATGGGGGAGTTGATAAACTCATATTTGTAGTAATTTTTAGTGTGTTTAAAGTGAGTTTGTTATTATTTTTATCCATATTTATCAATATATTGGGCAATTATTAAATAAAATAATATTCAGAACAGTTGAGGATTAATTGATATAAATTGAGTGCTTAAAGTGAACAAATAATCTATTTATTCCAATTTTCTATACAGACCAATGCATTAACAGAATGGATTAAGGGAGAATGATAGCTGGACTAAAGGAGTTGATGACATGTGATAGCACATGGGCTATATCTAGGAATTGAGGAACATATTGCAAGTGGGAGATAATGCATGTGCTGGCACATGGAGGAGCATTGTTCACGCACATAGCACTTATTACACTATTCAGGTACACACACCTGATCTGAACAAAATCACACATTTCAGTAGCTGTTCATACACTCCACATATGAGTCACACCATTCACACACCTCTCTTATATATTCACGCAGATTCCACAATAAAAAAGAGAGCTAACACTGCACACTCATATCCCATTCTACTCCATTCTCACTTTCCATTCCATCCATCACATACCTAATCCATACTTCATGAACAATTTCCACAATCATCACTACACTCATTCCACTTCACTGTCCATTCTATTCACACACACACTCTATTCATTGATAAGACTCCATTTCTCTCTCCATCTTCATTTTCTCTTCTATAACTTTCCTCTGTTCTAATCAATAGAACCAGAGAAAAGTTCTATAGTTCATCTTCATCTTCTTCTATCATTTTCAATATGACTGCTGCTGTATTTTCTGTTACTGCTGAAGTTTAGATGGCAATGCAAGGCCAAGCTGTTGTGCTCTCTTGGAGATGATGCTGAACTATAATCCTTGAGTTAAACAGGGAGTTCATTGTGTTTTTAATTCAGAGTTAAATTATCGAGTTGATATAGTTAGCTCTGTAATTACTTATGCAATTAGAGTAGTAGATGACAAAGAAGTAGGAAACCGAGTTGGATTTGTTATTTCTACATAACTCACCTTTGATTATTCTCATCCTTAATCAAGTTGAACATAGTTATGATTAATTGAAGTGATTCTGTTTAATTCACATTCTACTATCTTTGAGTTAAATGATTCATAATCTCTTTTAATGTCTGCGAGTTGTAGCTTTGATTGAGATTTAGCTAGCGAGTTGTTAGCTAACATATTCTAATTCAACTTGTCTACTCCTCATATTCTGTGGATAATGAAGGTAAGGTAATCTTCAAGGGAACATACTTGTGATTCATTCATCTCATAATCATAAACACTTAAAAGCATAAACAATGGCATAGGATTTGCTTTTAGAAATTACATTGAACTCATCAAACACCATCTCTTTAACTTGTTAATTTGTGGCTCATTAGATTAATTAGGAACATCTACATCCCTTTAGGCTCATTGTGAATCGACCTAGGTTACCCTCCACTTTACTATTGGTTAGTTTAGTTTTGTTTGATAATTAACATGACAATTATCAACGCCATGTCCATATATATATATATGTATAACATCAAGCGATTTATTTAACATCATCAAAGTAGTTTTTTTAATGCTATCTAAAATACAGATAAGTTTTTGAATATTATTGTAATAGTTCCATTTTGTTTTTTATTTTAAAAAATTAAATATTTTGCTATTACCCACCAGTTTTATATTTAAAATAGCTTTTGTATTTGTTTGGAAAAGATTTTTAAAAACGGCTTGTGAAAAAAGGACTTATGGACACATTTTAGAAAAAAACTTTTCAAGAAAAGCTTATTGAAAAAAAATAATTTTAAATAAATGAGTATTTAGATAGTTATTTGGAAAAGGGATTTTGTGATTCATAAATTACTAAATATAATTTAAAATGATAATTACACAAAGTAAAATGTATACTTTTTATTTTATGGGTGATATTAAAACAGTAAATAATATATATATTTTATTTCTTAGGTACGTAAGAATAATGAGTAATAAGTTATTAAGTAAGTAATTTGATTTATAAATTATTTTATGATACGTATATTTATATTAAATCATGCAACTATGAGAATCAAGAGTAATGAATATGGCAAACAACCAAGGTATGAGAAGAGCAAACAGAAGGTCTGAGAATGAAGTTGGAAGAAGAAGCCTTATGGGAAAGAGAAGAGCAAGTGAATAATAATAATAATAATAATGACCCAACTACCTCATAAAAATACCTGAAAAGTGAATATTTTCCACTTTTACCAAATTTATTTTTTCAAACTTTTTACAAGTCTTTTTATTTTAATTTAAAACCATTTTATGAATTTGTTACTTTTATTTTTTAGACTTCTAAATCAAACTACAATTAATTATTAATGATTATTTTTAATATTTTGTTATTTTATAGTTTTTGAAAGATAGTAAAGATAAATAAATCTTCTGAGTATTATATTTTACAGTGATATTATTGTGTAAAATATGGATGTATTAGTGGTCTTTTTATTTATATAGTAATTTGTTTATAGTTAAATATAAATATTTTTTATTAAATTATATTATTTTAATATAATTAATCTAACCCACGGAATTAACTCTAAAGTGACTCACTAACTATTGACATGTTATCTTAACCGGGGTGAACGTGGGTAATGGAACATGGGATGAAAGCACCAAAGTAAGGATCGGATTTCATGCAAACTATGAAAGGGTAAATAAGAGGGAATAAAATGGTAAAGTGAAAAGTCTACAAGCTTCACAGTTGAGACAAAATATATGGCAGATGATTTTGGGAAGGGAAAGTCCTGAAAAGATCGAAGGGAAAGTCCTGAAAAGATCGAAGGGAAGAGGGTACGATGGAAGAGGGGGCGAGGGACATTTGTGGAGGAAAAGTAAGCCCATTTTAAATGATATAGACTTGATAATCATTGTTATTTCAATGTAATATGCATCACATAGACTCTAGTCTATAACATACTTTTGTTTTTGAGAGGTCTACTAGTTTTTGACAAAGGTCATGCCTCTTGTTTCTTGGCCAAAGACAAAAGCTACGTCTAAAACTATATTTTTCAGTAGTACCTACCCTCAACCATCGAAAATTAAATGGCAAGTTAATCAAGTAAACACCTCCTACCATGTTATACCACCACCTCTGCCCCTACCCCCAACATACCCTTTCTGCGATTATTGCTGAACTACAGAAAGCAATTACAACTACAGTGATAATGATGCTAGCAGAAGAAAATAGTAGAAGAAGAAAGTTGAGAATGCAAAGAAGAAAAATGACACCCAAAATAATAAAATAGAGAAAGGAAGCTTTTTAATGGAAAAAATGATGAAGGAAGAAATTTTCTTTATATGTTATAGATTAATCTTAAAATTTAAAAATTAGTTAACTACCCACGACTTCTTTCAAGTTATAAGGGGCTTGTTTGTTTACCAGAATTGCTCATTAAACTTTCTTAAGGGAATGAGGGGTGAGTTTTAAAGGACAAAGAAGCCTATACTTAAGTGTGAGTACCCCTATATAGCAGAGAAGTTATTACAAACAAAGTAACTCAAAAAAGTTGAGAGATGGTACATGTATTAAAGACACAAAGCCATAGACTTTTTGTCCTGTATTCTCACACCTCTCAATTTTCTTGGCCTTCGTGGACAGGGAACAAAGTGTCTTTTAAAGAGGACAAGACCCCAAGAACCAAACTAAACACCTATTTCAACTGATTTGATTACAAATAAAGTGAACCTCAAAGCCATTTGTTTGAAGACTGAACATCCCTTGTGTCAGCTTGGGTATTTCTATGAAGGGAAATACTAAAGCTTACTTTTTGTGTTCATACTATATCTCCTTTTGATTTAATCAAAGTTTAAGTTTGAGATTAATTCTTTTTAAAATTTATAATATAAAAAGTTTTTATTTTTTAATAAATATAATTTTTAATATTTAAATTTATATTTTTTTCTTATAGAAAGATATGAAACCATTTTCCACAGGTTAGATCTTGTAATAGATTTGAAGACAAAGGAGGCTGAGGTGCTTATAGCATAACAAGCGAAGCCCATGAGTAATAAATAGGGTACGGTAGGGCTTTGATGAGAGTGATTAAAAAAGGCAAACAAGCATTCAATAGGATAAAGCCATTCTTTATTTTACTATAATAATATCTCTCCTCCCAAAAATTTCAAATTTCACAATTAATCAAGAGTCCCCTTGCTTTGGTTAACTTAATTATGTGATCCATCTCATCATATCATCCCCTCCCTCTCTCTCTCTGCTCAATAAGGTTCCCCCGTTTTTTATGTTAAGAAAAATAATGACAAAACTCAGAATATTTCTAAAAGGGTGGCCCTCATCAAATATTCAAATGCACGAATAAATTGTGCTAAAATGTTTAAGAAAATATTAAAAAAATAGAAAGAGAAAAGGTGAGAAAATCAATAAACTAGACACAAAAATACTATCGTACTTATAAACAATTTATTCAATAATAATTAATTTATATATTTAATTCTTTTAATTTATAAAAAATTAATTAATTTTTATATTAAAAAGTGGTGATTTTAAGTTTAATAGTACAAGAGTAAAAATTAGCACAAGATATTATGATTTTTAATTTATACTTTTAAGAGTTACGAAAGTTACGTGTAAGTCACCTAAAATTTAAAGAAGTTTTATAGGTTTAAACCTATTTTAAAATTAAAATAATAACTAAAATATAATCCATTATAAACTAAAATAATTAAAAAAAAGTTCAAATGAAACTAATGGTAATAATATCTCTATATATTGATTTATTAAAATCAAAATAAATAGTTTTTAAGAAAGTAAGCTCTTTTTATTATCTTTATAATTTATAATTATATTATTATTTATAAAAAAAATGTATTGATATACTAAAGCATATACGTCATGTCCACATATATATTTATAACATCAAGCGGTGTATTTAACATCACTAAAGTAGTTTTTCTAATGCTATATAAAATACAGATAAGTTTTTCAATATTACTGTAACAATATTATTTTGCTTTTTATTTTAAAAAATTAAATATTTTTCTATTAACCACCAGTTTTATATTTAAAAATTATTTTACAATTTCAAAAGTTAACCCTATCAATTTATTTGAAACTATAGTTTTAAACTATAATTTTATATAGAAATACTTATAGATAAATATGATTGTATTATTTTGCCTTTCATTTTAAAAAAGTTTAATATTTTATTATTAACCACAAGTTGCTCTTTTGAAAAAACTAGGATGAGATTTGACAATTTTCTACTGCTCTCACGTTTCCCAATTTAAAAGAACATAGAAAGCTATTAATACTCAAGCAAAAATTGAAGGATATATAAAGTAACATGAATAATAATAATGATACTAGTAGAATTTTACTGGCATGGTGATCCTTGTAGAGGATTTTAGAGAGAAGATCTAACATGTATAATAATAATGACCCAACTACCTTATAAAAATCCCTAAAAAGTGAATATTTTCCACTTTTACCAAATTTATTTTTTCAAACTTTTTACAAGTCTTTTTATTTTAATTTAAAACCATTTTATGAATTTGTTACTTTTATTTTTTAGACTTCTAAACCAAACTATAATTAATTATTAATGATTATTTTTAATATTTTGTTATTTTATAGTTTTTGAAAGATAGTAAAGATAAATAAATCTTCTCAGTATTATATTTTACAGTGATATTATTGTGTAAAATATGGATGTATTAATGGTCTTTTTATTTATATAGTAATTTGTTTATAGTTAAATATAAATATTTTTTATTAAATTATATTATTTTAATATAATTAATCTAACCAACAGAATTAACTCTAAAGTGACTCACTAACTATTGACCTATTCTCTTAATTGGGGTGAACGTGGGTATTGGAACATGGGATGAAAGCACCAAAGTAAGAATCATATTCCATGCAAGCTGTGAAAAGGTAAATAAGAGGGAGTAAAATGGTAAAGTGAAAAGTCTATAAGCTTCACAGTTGAGACAAAATAGATGGCAAATGATGTTGGGAAGGGAAAGTGGTGAAAAGATCGAAGGGAAGAGGGTCCAGTGGCAGAGAGGGCAAGGGACATTTATAGAGGAAAAGAAACCCCCTTTTAAATGATATATTCGCGATAGTCATTATTACTTCACTGTAATATGTATCACCTAAACTCTAGTCTATAACATATTTTTATTGTTTAGAGGTCTACCAGTTTCTGACAAAAGCCATGTCTCTTATTTTTTAGCCAAAGACAAAAGCTACGTCTGAAACTAAATTTTTTTCAGTAATACCTACCCTCAACCATCTAAAATTAACTAGCAAGTTAATCAAGTAAACACCTCTTGCTATATTGTACCACCACCTTTGTCCTTACCCTCATCATACCCTTTTTACAGTTATTGCCTAACTACAGAAAGCAATTGCAACTACAGTGATAATGATGCTAGCAGAAGAAAATAGTAGAAGAAGAAAGTTGAGAATCCAAAGAAGAAAAAATGAAACAGAAAAAAATAAAATAGAGAAAGGAAGCTTTGTAATGGAAAAAATGTCGAAGGAAGAAATTTTCTTTATATGTTATAGATTAATCCTAAAAATTAAAAATTAGTTAACTACCCATTGTTTCTTTCAAGTTATATGGGGCTTGTTTGTTTATCAGAATTGCTCATTAAACATTCTTAAGAGAATGGAGGGTGAGTTTAAAAGGACAAAGAAGCCTATACTTAAGTGTGAGTACCCCTATATAGCAGAGAAGTTATTACAAACAAAGTAACTCAGAAAAGTTGAGAGATGGTACATTTATTAAAGACACAAAGCCATAGACTTTTTGTCCTGTATTCTCACACCTCTCAATACCAAACTAAACACCTATTTCAATTGATTTGATTACAAATAAAGTGAACCTCAAAGCCATTTGTTTGAAGACTGAACATCCCTTGTGTCAGCTTGGGTATTTCTATGAAAGGAAATACTAAAGCTTACTTTTTGTGTTCATACTATATCTCCTTTTGATTTAATCAAAGTTTAAGTTTGAGATTAATTCTTTTTAAAATTTATAATATAAAAAGTTTTTATTTTTTAATAAATATAATTTTTAATATTTAAATTTATATTTTTTTCTTATAAAAAGATATGAAACCATTTTCCACAGGTTAGATCTTGTAATAGATTTGAAGACAAAGGAGGCTGAGGTGCTTATAGCATAACAAACGAAGCCCATGAGTAATAAATAGGGTACGGTAGGGCTTTGATGAGAGTGATTAAAAAGGGCAAACAAGCATTCAATAGGATAAAGCCATTCTTGATTTTACTATAATAATCTCTCTCCTCCCAAAAATATCAAATTTCACAATTAATCAAGAGTCCCCTTGCTTTGCTTAATTTAATTGCGTGATATGTCTCATCATATCATCCCCTCGCTCTCTCCCTGCTCAATAAGGTTCCCCCATTTTTTAGGTTAAGAAATACAATGACAAAACTCAAAATATTTGTAAAGGGGTGGCCCTCATCAAATATTCAAATGGACGAAAAAATTGTGCTAAAATGTTTAAGAAAATATTAAAAAATTAGAAAGATAAAAGGTGAGAAAATCAATAAACTGGATACGGAAATACTACCATACTTGTAAACAATTTATTCAATAACAAATAATTTATTTATTTAATTCTTTTAATTTATTAAAAATTAACTAATTTTTATATTAAAAATTAGTAATTGTAAGTTTAATAGTACAAGAGTAAAAATCAACACAAGATATTATGATTTTTAATTTATACTTTTAAGAGTTACGAAAGTTAAGTGTAACTCACCTAAAACTTAAAGGAGATTTATAGGTTTAAACCTATTTTAAAATTAAAATAATAAGTAAAATATAATTAATCATAAACTAAAATAATTAAAAACAGTTAAAATAAAACTAATGGTAATAATATCTTTATATATTGATTTATTAAAATCAAAATAATTTTTTTTAAGAAAGTAAGCTCTTTTTATTATAGTTAAATTTGTAATTATATTATTATTTACATAAAAATTGTATTGATATACTAAAGCTTATACGTCATGTCCACATATATATGTATAACATCAAGCGGTGTATTTAACATCACCAAAGTAGTTATTTTAATGCTATCTAAATTACAGATAAGTTTTTGAATATTACTGTAACAGTATCATTTTGT
Organism: Leucaena leucocephala; assembly: GCA_037074615.1. Classification (NCBI taxonomy): domain Eukaryota; kingdom Viridiplantae; phylum Streptophyta; class Magnoliopsida; order Fabales; family Fabaceae; genus Leucaena; species Leucaena leucocephala. Next base: position 8,893,988 of record CM073527.1, read on the forward strand.
TTTCTATTTTAAAAAATTAAATATTTTGCTATTAACCACCAGTTTTATTTTTAAAATAGTTTTGTACCTATTTGGAAAAGATTTTTAAAAAGGGCTTATGAAAAAAATGAACTTATTGATAGATTTTAGAAAAAAACTTTTAAAGAAGAGTTTATAAAAAAAAAGTAATTTTGAATAAATAAGTATTTTGATAGTTTAAAAAAATATAATTTAAAATGATAATTACATAAAATAAAATGTATACTTTTTATTTTATGAGTGATATTAAAATAGTAAATAATATATATATTTTATTTATTAGGTAAGTAAGAAAAAACAATGAGCAATAAGTTATTAAGTAATTAATTTTATTTATAAATTATTTTATTATACGTATATTTATATTAAATCATGGAACTATGAGAATCAAAAGTAATGAATATGGCAGACATCCAAGATATGAGAAGAGCAAACAGAAGGTCTGAGAACGAAGTTGGAAGAATAAGCCTTATGGGAAAGAGAAGAGTAGGTGAAAGCAAGTGAAAAGTAATGAATGAGGGATGGGATTGAAAACTTCCTCTCGGATAGTAGAGGGAAAAAATAAAAGTAAATTAGTATTTTTATCCCCAGAAGCTTTTTTATTATTTTAAAAACTAGTCCAACCAACTTATTTAACACTATAATTTTACTTAGAAACACTTATAAATAAATATGAGTATTTGTTTTAAAATTTTTCTACATTAAAATTTAGGTTATATACCCTTTTAAAATCACAATTTTAAATGATTCTAGATAGGTACTTTATTGCTTTTACATTTCTTTCTCCTAAAACAGTGCCAAGCTGTTTAACTTTTAAATTTTATGGTACGACTTATTATATGGATATAGAATATATTATTTTTGAACGAGTGAAAGTATTGTTAATAAAGGTTGTAATTGCTCGTTTTTCTTTACTTTCTCTCGTTGCCGCCTGAGGTACTTGTTCTGTCTCATCTCACCTTATCCATTACTCTTCTAAGGATAGGACTATGCATTTTGGCTCATTTATCCTACAAAAGGTAGCTTTCTCTCTCCTCTCTCTAGTCGTACTGCTTGTTTTAGGCAACTCATCTTTCTCTGTCACTTCTTTATAATGAGCTTCCTAATTATTTATTCAATAAATCAAACATATAAATTATTTATTAATTTAAAATCACATAAAAAATTATAAATTTTAATACTTATTATTTCAATTTATATTATTCTCAATAATTTACGAATAATTAAAAGTTATGCTAATAATAAATATCTAAATAATTATTTATTTAAAATTATTTTTTTTATAAATCCGTTTTTAAAAAATTTATCTAAAAATACTTTAAGAAATTTTTTTCTCTATAAACTCTTCTTATAAACTAATTTAAACTTCCCATAATAAAAAAAGTACAGAAAATGAAGGAAGAACAAAATGGATGAGAGAACCGAAGACACATAAAGATAGAAGAAGCCCTTATGGGGAAGGGAAGCGAGGAGCAAGAGAAAGGACAAGTGAGGAGGAAGAGTAATAAATGAGGGATGGGATAGAGGACTTCTCGGGCAGTGGAGAGAGGAAAATGTAAAGATAAATTAGTATTTTTATTTTTAAAAACTATTTTACTATTTCAAAAGTTAGTCCTATCAGTTTATCTGAAACTATACTTTTAAACTATAGTTTTACTTAGAAATACTTATAGATAAATATGACTGTATTATTTTGCCTTTCATTTTACAAAAGTGAAATATTTTATTATTGACCACAAGTTGCTCTTTTGAAAAAACTGGAGCAGAAAAGTTAATACCGAAGCATAAATTGAAGAATATAGAAAGTAACAGGCATAATAATAATGATACTAGCAGAACTTTACTAGTATGGTGGCCCTTGTGGAGGCTTTTAGAGAGAAGATCTAACATGTATAATAATAATAATAATCACCCAACTACCTCATAAAAATCCCTGAAAAGTGAATATTTTTCACTTTTCCCAAATTTATTTTCTTAAACTTTTTACACGTTTTTTATTTTCATTTGAAACCATTTTATGAATTTGTTATTTTTACTTTTTAGACTTCTAAATCAAACTGCAATTAATTATTAATGATTATATTTTAATATTTTGTTATTTTATAGTTTTTAAAAGATAGTAAAGATAAATAAATCTTCTCAGTATTATATTTTACAGTGATATTATTGTGTAAGATATGGATGTATTAATGGTCTTTTATTTATATAGTAATTTGTTTGTAGTTAAATATAAATATTTGTTTAAATTATATTATTTTAATATAATTAATCTAACCCACGGAATTAACTCTAAACTGACTCACTAACTATTGTCCTATTATCTTAACTAGGGTGAACGTGGGTATTGGAACATGGGATGAAAGCACTAAAGTAAGGATCGGATTCCATGCAAGCTATGAAAGGGTAAATAAGAGGGAGTAAAATGGTAAAGTGAAAAGTCTGCAAGCTTCACAGTTGAAACAAAATAGATGGCAGATGATGTTGAGAAGGGAAAGAGGTGAAAAGATGGAAGGGAAGAGGGTACGGTGGCAGAGGGGGCGAGGGACATTTGTGGAGGAAAAGTAAGCCCCTTTTAAATGATATAGACTCGATAGTCAATATTATTTCACTATAATATGTATCACCTAGACTCTAGTCTATAACATATTTTTGTTTTTGAAAGGTCTACCAGTTTCTGACAAAAGCCATACCTCTTGTTTTTTGGCCAAAGGCAAAAGCTATGTTTGAAACTACATTTTTTTTAGTAGTAACTACCCTCAACCATCCAAAATTAACTAGCAAATCAATCAAGTAAACACCTCCTACCATGTTGTACCATCACCTCTGCCCCTGGCCCTGGCCCCAGCATACCCTTTCTGTGGTTATTGCCGAACTACATAAAGCAATTGCAACTATAGTGATAATGATGCAAGCAGAAGAACACAGTAGAAGAATGTTGAGAATGCAATAAAGAAAAAATGAACCCAAAAAAATAAATAGAGAGAGGAACCTTTGTAAAGGAAAAAAATGTCAAAGGAAGAAATGTTCTTTATATGTTCTTCATATGTTATGGATTGATCTTAAAAATTAAAAATTAGTTAACTACCCATGGCTTCTTTCAAGTTATATGGGGCTTGTTTGTTTACCAGAATTGCTCGATAAACTTTCTTAAGGGAATGAGGGTGTGAGTTGCACGGATTATTGTTATCCTATGCATCAAAATAAAGTTATTTGCACCCTATTAATGTAGTATAAGGTACAACCCTATCGTTCTTCTCGAGAAACCATTTTATTGAAAACTTAGCAAACTGGTGATAAAACCATTGAAAACCTGAGTGAAAGTAAAATTTGGTTTCCAGGTTTGATTGATTTTTGAAGCAATAAAATAAAGGTGTAGTAAAGTAAATATTTTTGTATTTTTGATTAAGTTGAAAAATGAGTGGATTTTGAAAGGAATGTGTTGAGACAAACTTTTGATGATAGAAAATTATCTATCCTTTCTCTTAATATGATATGGGATTTTAAAATCACCAAGTCTTAAAAGAAACCTCAATCGATCTATTGAGTCCAGAACATTAACATTCCTTAAACTCCTTTTATTAAAGCTAGTTTAAAAACTCTTAATGAACTGTTAAAAGCCACTTAGCATGCAATTTAAATTATATGATGTAGATGCCCTCAAATGATAATTGATCGATGACCATAAATTTCAAGCAATTGAATTAGTTAGCAATGATTGTTAATAAAAGCCTAATTATCCAGAAATCAAAACTGAAATATTCATATTAAACCAACATCAAAATCATCCAAATTCAATTACAAAACTTAATCTCAGAATAATCGATCGATATACAATCCTTACTCATAAAATCAAAACCTAGATCTAGGAATTCTAAAAAACATAAGAAATATGAGATTAAAACAGAAAACTCCCCATATGCACTGCAGTCCATGAGCTAAAGATATGCGATCCATCACCAAGAGACTAAAGATTTAGCCTCTCATGACTCCTATTGTCCTACAATCGCTGTCCAGATATGATGCTATGAAAAAAGCAGAAAGAGGTGATGGATTGATGATGTAGAGATGTGAGATTTTGTGGAAAGGTGCAAAAAGATCAAAGATGAGTGTGTAAGTTATAGAGAAGGTGTAGAGAGGATTTGGGTACTGTTTCTTAGCCTAATCAAGTCCAAAAACTAGCCCCTATGTATGTAGCTTCCTCTTCCTTTTATTCTCACATGACATAATCCAAAATGCTCTGCTTTAGCGATTGTCTCTTTTAGTCGTGACTAGGGGTACTCATTTTTCCCGTCCCGGGTTGTCTCAACCTAGTCCCAAGCAATTCGGGATAGATGTGAAGGGTCAGGATGGGACATGTCTCAGTCTAGCCCTCGGGATTTCCATCACGTCCCAAACATTTTTTTAAAAATAAAAAATATTTTTATTTTATTTATTTTTTATAAAAAATAAAAATAGGAAAATGGTATTGGTTATATCATATTATTTATTAGATGATTGTATTTTTCTCTTCCTTACATGTATTTGTTTCTTTACAGATGAAGCAGTAACTTCAGTTGATGAAGTGAAAAAATTGAAAAAGTAATAGTATTTGTAGTATAATTAATAGTATTTATTATTTTAAGTTGGTAATCATAATAAAGAGAATTTAATTTTTTCTATTATTTTGTGTTTTGATTATATATTACTAATAGATAGGATGTACATAAAATATCTAGTAGTTTATTTTTTTAAATAGGGTTCAGGAATTCCCGAACCTGTCCTAACCCGTTTCGGTACTGGAACATATTTAGGACGGGACGGAACGGCACATGGGACGTATTTTGCGTCCTGTGTCCTATCTCAAGATGGACCGGGACGGGGTTGTCTCGATCCTATCCCGTCTCGTGTCCAACCCTAGTCGCGACTAGATCTATGTTTTGGTCTCGACCTGTAAACACAGAGAACTTCCAAGAAGAAATTAAATCATGACCTTTGGACACTTTGGCCAACTTTGGACTGATGTGAAAGGAAATACCACAACTTACATTTTGTGTTCATAGTTTATCTCCTTTTGATTTAATCAAAGTTTAAGTTTAAGATTAATTCTTTTTAAAATTAATAATATAAAAAGTTTTTATTTTTTAATAAATATAGTTTTTTATAGATTAGTTATTTATATGTTATAGATTGATCTTAAAAAATTAGTTAACTACCCACAGCTTCTTTCAAGTTATATAGGCCTTGTTTGTTTACCAGAATTGCACATTAAACTTTCTTAAGGGAATGAGGGGTGAGTTTTAAAGGACAAAGAAGCCTATACTTAAGTGTTAGTAACCCTATACAGCAGAGAAGTTATTACAAACAAGTACCTCTAAAAAGTTGAGAAATGGTACATATATTAAAACACAGAGCCATAGACTTTTTGTCCAGTATTCTTACACCTCTCAATTTTCTTGGCCTTCGTGGATAGGGAACAAAGTCTTTGAAAGAGGACAAGACCCCAAGAACCAAACTAAACACCCAATTCAACTGATTTGATTGCAAACAAAGTGAACCTTGAAGCCATTTGTTTGAAGACTGAACATCCCTTGTGCCAGCTTTGGCCTGATGTGAAAGGAAATGCTAAAGCTTACATTTTGTGTTCATACTATATCTCCTTTTGATTTAATCAAAGTTTAAGTTTGAGAATTTTATAATATAATTTTTTTTTATTTTTTTATAGATTAATTCTTTATATGTCATATATTGATCTTAAAAATTAGTTAACTACCTATGGCTTCTTTCAAATTATATGGGGCTTGTTTGTTTACTAGAATTTCTCATTAAACTTTCTTAAGGGAATGAATGGTGAGTTTTAAAGAACAAAGCATCCTATACTTAAGTGTCAGTACCCCTATATAGCAGAGAATTTATTTCAAACAAGTACCTTTATAAAATTGAGAGATGGCACATGCATTAAAGATGCAAAGCCATAGACTTGCGTCTCCTCTACATCTCTCTCTTCCATCAAGTCATCTGACACATGCTATTTTAAAAATAAAAAGGTCCATGATTTACAGAGGCTTGAGGGAGTGAAAATAAAAGAGAATATCGATGGGAAAAGTGGGAAGGAGGCTTAGACGGTTAAGATTCTACTTCTAAGGGACCACAAGAAAAATGCCAATGAGAAGATTTGCTTCCCGCAGCATGCCCTTTCTGTGGTTAATGCCGAACCATATAGCAAGTGCATCAATGATAATGATCATAGCAGAAGAAGAAAGCTGAGAATGGAAAGAAGAAAAATTGACACCAGAAAAAGCAAAAGAAAGAAGAAGCCTTATAAAGGAAAAAATACAGAGGGAAATAAAAAGAAAGAGATAATTCTCCCCATTAGTATCTTTTTCTTTCTTCTCATTCTATATTACTCTCATACAACAAATCTAAAGAACCTCTTAATTCTCCCATTTGCATCTTTTAGCTATCTCACTAACAAATCTAAAGAATCTCTCATTCTCACATTTACATCTCTTTTCTACCTAGTCCAGTCTTTCAGCATAAAACTTCTCTCAGCCTCAAATTAGCGCTATTACGTCTTTCCAGTTTTCAAAGTTAATCTTAGAGAAATCTATCAAGTCTCAAGGTGACTCTTTTACTTGTTTATCGATTATATATATATAGATTATTTTTGGTAGAATGTTAGCCTCAAGGATCCTCACTCTTTGATCTCTTTAGGTATATTCTGTTTGAACATTTTGTTATCTTCAACTTATGCTTCTCACGTTATTCTCTCTTATTTCTGTTACTTCTTCAACTCATGTTTGTTATTTGTCTCTATCAAGGCTGCTACCTCATCAATCATCGTCACCCCAGATCCTTTCTTACCAACTTCTGCTTGTTATTATTAGGACTTTTTCTAAAGATGACGGCTTCAAGTCTACAAATTTGGAGAGAAGTAGATACTAATAAGTTAATTATATAAACTCAGCAAATTCTCCACTTAAATGAAGTTCATTCAAGCATGATTGGGGGAAAGTATTTTTGTACTAAAACTTATAAAAGATAAGATGTGGCGACAGGCAAAGAAGTTACTTATAACACTAAGTTTCAACACTGTCTATACGTGTTAACCTACAATAATAAGGTACCTTATGATATATATTATCATATTACATTTGAAAAGTTTAATTGTAGAGCAGACTCTTTTTTTACTGTGATTGGTAAAAATCAATCCAGGCAGCATCCTTTGTTCAAAAAATTGTTTAGGTATGAATGAAGCATTTTTTAATTATTTTAAACATCATGTATATTTCTATTATTTTTTAATTTTTTGATTTTGGTGTTAAGGATATAATGGAGGGCATTGAAACATCCTACTTTGATCACCTTAGAGTATGTATTCGGAAGTGTATTTGATTAGCAGAAGCATTACGTTAGCTTAAAAATTAAATTTTTAAAACTTACTTCTCGAGCACTATTCATTTGGTGATTTCCAGATTTATAGTCCAACTTTAAAAATTCATAACTAATTGCAGAAAACTCGTATGGAGGTGATCAAAATTTTTACTTGAAGATATTTCATAGATATTTAGGGAAAAAATATAAATCTAGACATTTACTTTGTCAATTGATACAGTTAAATTGTTAATTTTTACTGTTCACATGGCAAATTCTGGAATTTCCAGATTCTATCTCTTAACTTTGGAAATTAATTTATCTTGATATACACATCCAAATGAGGCGTGTTACCTATACATTTAAAGCTCTGGATGTGTACTACATGCTTATAAAATTTTGTGAATTAATCCTTTCATTTGCTAGGTCAAACTGAAGTCACAACAAAACTTCTTAAGGACCTATATTTTTACCATTTCATCTTCTTGCTTAAATGTTCATAAACTAATCTAGCATTCCTAAACCATCAAATAAGCTTCTCATATATTTATATACATCATGTACATATGTCATAATTATTTCATATAGGTTTATCACATAAATGACACCTTACATGGCATTTACATACATGGATAATTCATAGCATATGCTAGGATCTCAATTACTTCACTTCCTTTCTTCTATTCTTTAGCTCTTCTCCATGCATACATTTTCCTTCATGCTTGACCTACATTGGTCGGTTGTGGGAGGGTGAGATTCTAAGGAATCTCAGTAGCAAACATTACTACTTAAATATGCAAGATGGATGCTAATGCATGATATGTAATTGCATTAAACTTTTTTTGATTAATGACATGTCATCATGCTATATACTTTTGCATAAAAGTGCATGGCCATAGAAAACATATTGTTCACAATACATTCAGCATTATTTATCATGTCACAACATCATTCAAATATCATATATATGTCAACACATAAGCATACCATATCAAGCATATAAAGAGGTAAGTCTACTACCTTGCACTTAAGCTTTTCTCTTATTCTTTTGTACTTGCTCCCTAAGCTTTCCAACCATGAAACCTTTCAGTCAATCACTTCCCAACATCTTCTTGAATATTTCAAGGTCCTAAACACATTCATATTCATCACATAATTCATTAGGACCATGAACTCCAACAATGTTAAAGACTAACCTTGATATACTCTTTACTAAGAGTCTTCACTAATTAACTTGGCCTTTAAATCAATTGATGTATTGACTTTAACCTGCACAATTTCATCTTTTGAATCCATTTATGAGCTTAGAATCATGAAATTTTAGCTCCTATACACTGTTCTGTACAGAATTGCATAACACCCTCTTTTCTTTCAAAAATTCTTATTTTGATTCTAATGCTTCCCGTACTTGTTTCTCCACTTTATCCCACACAAATTTTTATTTTAAAACCATTGGAAGCATAAAAATCATGAAATTTCAATCACTGTTCATTCAAAAACTATAACTTGAAATTCCAATGCTTCCAAGGTTCAAAACCTATCAAATCCCACACAAAATCATTATATAAATTCAATGGAAGCATTAGATCATTGAAATTCCATTTCCTTCCATCATGAACAATGCAAACTGAAATGGTTCAACCATGGCAAAGTCAAGAATATCAACTTGATTCAATAACCAATCAATTAACTAGCTTGTTTAAGCTTCAATCATATAATTCTAAATTTAATTTCTTCTTTCTCATTTCATCTAAGGTTTTGGATAGCACAAACACCTTAAAGAAAACTCAACTTTCTTCCATGAAAACCCTAAGTTCAAGCTCCCAAATCAAAGAAAAATAAGCTAGAATAGATTGCTTACCTTTAATCTCTAGCTTGCTTGAACTTTGGTACCTTGAATCTTCTTTGTCTTGGCTTGAGTTTTCATTTTACAAGAGGTTCCCCAAGGGTTCTCATGCCAAGGTTTGCTTCATAATTTGTGGGGGTATTTATAGCCAAATCCATGGAAAATCAATGGCTAAGATCACTTTGTGTACTATTTAATCTAATGGATCACATTTAATCTTAGATTTAACTTTTCTAAAGAGATAATTATGAAACTCACAAGTCTAGGTGGTGCCATTCCAAGGGAAAGAAACTTCTAGAAAAATTCTAGTTCAATCCTATACCAGCTCAGTCTGATTTTTCAAAAATCATACTGTTTTATAAATATAATTTTTTTGAGATTCCATAATATGCTGTCTAACCTTAAATTCAGTATCCCGATTCTTCTGACTATTGAAATTCTTAGACTAGAACTGAACTTAATTACAAATCCCTTGGTAAATTATCAAAACATCCCTTGGTTTTTCTTTATCTACTTTAACATCTTAAGGGCATTATCATCTTTTCACACCTCATCAGAGTATTCCCTGACCTTGATCAACTATTCTAGGAATTCTCCTTGACCATCTAATATTATTCAAATGACCAAAATGCCCTCCATCTGACTCTGACTTTGACTTAATGACACAACATAGTGGCATACATTCAGTGGCATTTTCATAATTTTATATTTTCCCAGTCTTTATTAGCCCTGGCCCATATACTTATCTAAAAATATTATTGGGCCTATAAGATACCATTATGGGCCCTCTATATGGTCCACTATCTTCATGGGCTCAATTCCTGAGAAATTCTCTGAAATATATTTATCGGGTGTTTTAATCTATTGTAAATTCTATAATAAATTCTACAAAAATCCTTTTTAAACTATGTTACTTTCATAAATTTTTATATTAATTATAGGACTTTACTGCCAAATTTCATCTAATTCTAAGGTCTAGAGGATATTGTATTAATTTCCCTTTTCTTCAGAAATTAATATAAATTTTTCAGGACCTCATATCAAAATTTTGTGTTATGTTAAATTAATCTAAATAATTTTTTCTATTTATTGGGAAAATTTGGGGTTAATATGATTCTGGGCATTTTTGGGCTTTTTCCTGCTCAATTTTCGATAATTACCATTTTGCCCTTGAACTTTTGAAAATACACTTTAACCATAAAGCTTTTAAACTTTTCATTTTAGTCCCTCTCTTTATACCTTTGTCTAATTATTGTTTTTCCTTTCTATTCACCATCATAATCCTTTCTAAACATTTTCCACTATCAATATTATACAGACATGGAAAAAGTAGAATGTGATAGGCATCCTACAAATTCATCAAGCAAAAATAGTCCATAAGTGTATTACCCCATGGAACATTGTAATTGTAGAAGACCCTCTTCATCGCACATATACAACCAAAATTTTCAATTTTTACAAAGCAGAACAGTTGTTGCAAGAAAAAAATGAGCTCAAAGACAGAATTGGTAAATATCTCAATTATTTTTTCTTATCTTTTAATATATATTTATACTTTAAATTTAAGTTCTTCATGAAAATTATGAACAAGTTTAATAAAGGGTATGGATGACTATTATTGGCCTTCTCCAGAATAAATAATTGATAACGAAGCTCAAAATCATAACATAGATGTCTTCAATTTGGGTTGTACCATTGCTTATTATGTAATACAAAAATATGCTTTTGGAGAGGATCCAAAAGCTCGCTAAAACAATATTTTAAAAGATAAAATGTGTCATCAAAGTGAACTATTTAATGATTCCCCTGACCTGGAGGATTTGATAAATAATTACATGACAAGGAGAAAAAATAGATAATTAATTTTATTTTTATGTATATAAATGAATTTATTTTTTATCTAATTTTTATTTTTAATTAATAAATTATATTTTTATAATTTTCAGGGTGTCTATTCAAGGTGCATTGGGACATCCTTATTTTTGGGATTGGAAAAGAAAATAAAAATTTTTAAGCTAGTTGGAGAGTATGTTAAACAATATCAGGGGTGTCAGCAACTCCTCAATTGGAATGAAACTATAAATATAGTGGGTAGTAGAGATTGGTATTCAGTTATATGGGACTCTACCACTTGACATAATCGCTCTATTAATGAGGCTATGTAAGCTTATATCCCGTATCTTTTAGGACTTCTTAAATTGATAAGGAATTTATCAACTCATTGCTGGGATGGAAGCATAAATTAAAGGTATAAATTATTAACTATTTAAAATTAATTATAAATTATATCAATGTGGGAATATATATTCATCTCATATTTTTTTATTTGTTGATTTTTTAGGTGTTCCTTTAATGTTTTAGTAAAGTCATTGGCGTAGATAGTTGTGTTCAATATTTCTTGAATAGATTTCCAAAGCTACTCTCACAAGAACTTATTTTTGTTTAGAAGAACAAAGGCATGTACGCAATGATGTAAATTTTAAAGATTTTTTTATGAAGGATTGTTGAGTTTGGACCCAACAATTAGAATTTTTATGAATGTCATTTGTAAATTTCAAAGAACTCGACTCCCTATATATATATGTTTGTGTAGAGATTTAAAAAGAATCTTTATATTGTTTTTGTACATAACTATTGAGAATTTTTGTAGAAAAAAAATTGTCATAAGATGAAAACTTACTATACATTTTCTGTTTATTTAACTGATCACAAATAAAAATAATTAGTGGAATGGGGAATAGGTCTCTTAACTTTATAACTTGTAGATATTGCAAATACTATGCCCAATATCCACACTTTACTATCAATGGAGAATGACAATATCAGAGGTAACAAAAGTGGGTTATGGAAAAACCATCTGGGATCACAATGGCATTTGAGAAGTCTTGATCAGCATTGTATAATTTTCTAGTCATTTTTGCCACAATGTGAGAAAGGACATTTTTGGCGAGTGTTCCAATCAATATAACCAAAGGCTCCTTGGAATTTTTCTCTATCTAAATCCAAGGAATTATTAGCTAACAAATGCAATCAATCAGTCAAATGCAAGCTTTAATTTAATTATATATATAAATATCGACAAAAGAAAGAAAACATACTAGTCTGCTTAGAAAATAGCCAGTAATATGATACCAAAAAATCTTACAAGACCATAATAGGGGAAGGGAAGGGTGGACTTCAAAAATATTAGTAGATACAAACTTTATACTTAATATGAATCTTGATATTTTATAAAATTTAAATATTTATTCAATTAATATCAAACTAAAATTAAAACCTAAAGAAAAATAATATTTTTATAATCAATATAATATAAAATTATAATTTTAAGAAAATAAATGGGGTCAAACACAATTTTTGTTTACACATGAAGCAAAGCAATTTAAAACAAAAAACTTAGTAAAGAGTATTTATTTAAAAAATTTATTGATAAAAAAAACTTGATATGTTTTTATATATAAAGGATACGAACACTCTAAAAGATTTTATACATAAAAATATTAGGATTTGAACATAAATTCTTATAATTAATGATATTCTCAAATAGATATTTTTATTGATTTTTTCTTTTTTTTTAATGGGTCAATAAAATTTTTAGGAAAGTTATATGTAATATTTTTTTTATATCAATAAAATGTGTACATGTGGGTTAGATATTAGAGTTTTATAAGTAGATGTTTGGCGAACTTTTAAAATCATGGATAGACAAATATGTAAAAATTTGGAAAAGAATCATACACTGTGAATGACCACGAGACTTGTGATCAATTTTTTTAAATTATGAAATGATAAAATTGCCCTTATAATGGGAAAAAATAATAAACCCTAAACTCTAAACTAAATAAGAAGAAAAACAATAATAACTAAAGTAATAGAAATGGCAACTCCTAAATGAAGGAATAACAACTGGGAGAAGAAAAAGTAACAATTGTAGTTTTTTTCTAAGAATAATCTAGTCATTTTACAATTCAAAACAATAATATTAAGTTTTATAGGACTTCACAGTCATTTGATAATTTCTTGAGACTTCTATACAATTAAATTTTTATATGAGACTTAAATATAATTTTTTCTAAATATTATCATTATAAAAAATATGTTAAAATTTTTAAAAAGCAACTTTGGTACAACCATTGTTTTGGAAGCAAAACTATGGTTCGCTAATAAGTGAAAAAATTTCACCTTTCATAAATTTTTATGAGGTTGTTGGGTCATTATTATACTTGTGAGATATTTTCAACCTAAAATCTTGACAAAAGGCATCATCCTTTCATTTCATTACTATTATAAAGTTATTTTTTTAAAAAAAATGAAAATAAATAAAAGAAGAGAGGAAAATAAAAGAAATGAGTCACGTATTCATACATTATTTAAAAACATTATGGCATTATTTTAAAAAAGGATTGTAATAATATACATGTATACCAATAAATAAATTAAAAATAAAATATATTAAGTAAATATATTTGGGATAGATTGGCTAGAAAGGCAAATGGAACACTTCACCCCTCCAATTAAAAATAACTGGCTTATCCTTCCTTTCTTGAGAAAACATACATTTTTTTAATTTTTCTAAACAAATATTTTAATCTTATATTTTATAAATATATATACATATTAATTATTAATTAATGAATTGGTATATATAATTTATTTACTTAGGCATTACTTTACAAAAAAATTAAATTATAAAATCTCTGTTATGAATGTAACTATCATATTAACTTATGTTATTTTTAGTAAATTATACTTAAAAAGGTGATTCTTATAATAACATCTAAATATCTTCTTTTGACTAAATTTATTTTATTCAAAATCTATACTTTAAAATTATTTTTTATTATTTTTTCTGAAGTTATTTTTTAAAAATTAATCCAAAAAATTCTCTTAATGGAGTAGTGCTTATAGATCTCATTAAAAACAAATATCATGAATTCAAATTCTAATATTAATATGATAACTTTATTGATAGATAATTTATAAATATTTATAAACTCTTTAATTTTAAAGGTATATTTTTATTTAAAACTCAATTCATCTAAATTTTATTTTATTTCAAAAAGAAATAGCAGAAATTAGAAGACAAAATATCTACTCGGGTGAAAGTGAAAGGGTAGATGCATACATACTCATAACTTGTTAAGGCCGAGAAACGAGGAGCTCTGTAAGACTATAACGTGACATAAAGACTATTTATTTTAAAGTTCATAAAAAGTAAATTCAAAATAAACATCACGCAAATGAATGAGGAAGGTGAGAGTATCATTTACATCTCCTTCCAAATCACAAGGTTGCTTGAGAGGGAAAAAGTGAAATTGAAAATCTCACAGCTGATTAATAAAAAGTTGAAGACTTTATGGCAGAGAATATGGTGAATGTGGAGAAGAGTGAATTCCAGCACGTGAGCAAGGACTTCAAGCGCCCCTAATTCCTATTTGTGAGACCTCTCAAGAGTACTGGCACGTACTTACTTTGTTCTTCAAAACACATTCCTCCCTCCTCCTCTTTTTCAATTTAGGCTTATTATATTAATAAATAATTAAATAAGCCATACTTCCTATTTTAGTTTTTGTGTATTTAGATTGTGTCAAAGAGTACAGTTTTAAATAGATAATTCAAACATATCTAGCTTTTTATAATCAATTTTTTTATAAAAATTAATAAACTATTAAAATACTGATATTTTTTCTATAATCTATTTTTCACTTAAATTAATAAGCTATCTAAACACTATTTTTTTTTTGCAATCAATTTTTTCACTAAAATCAATAAACTATCTAAACACTAATTTTTATCTCTAATATATTTTTTTACCAAAATATATGCAGAGGTCTGTATAATCCAATAACATATTTTCCATAGAATCATTATTCAGTAACACATTTTTCATCCATAAGCACTTGAACACAACTAGTAAAATCACAAA
The DNA here is from genome assembly GCA_037074615.1 of Leucaena leucocephala. Lineage (NCBI taxonomy): Eukaryota > Viridiplantae > Streptophyta > Magnoliopsida > Fabales > Fabaceae > Leucaena > Leucaena leucocephala. The sequence goes on from CM073527.1 coordinate 8,909,128, forward strand.
TCTAATGTCTACATAACATGATAGTTAAAACTTGTATACCTGATTCATAGAAGAGACCTTCAAGTCCATGGTTGTTATTTCCTTCTTATGATTGATGTTTTATGTATTAGGGTGCTTGACAACCTGAAAGATTATGATGTAAGATCCTTAGTGAATGATGTCGATCATCTTGGAACTATTGCATACAAGTTAGGGGACCTACTTGAGCAGCAAACATTGGATGTCTCAACCATGGACTTGAAGGTCTCTGCTCTGAATCAAGTGTACAAGTTTTAGATATCATGTTAATAGAGATATTAGATTTGTGATTTTACTAGTTGTGTTCAGGTGCTTATGGATGAAAATGTGTTACTGAATAATGATTATATGGAAAACGTGTTGCTGGATTAGATTATATAGACCTCTCCATATATTTTGGTAAAAAAATAGACTTTAGATAAGAATTAGTGTTTAGATAGTTTATTAATTTTAATAAAAAAATTGATTGTGAAAAAAGTAGTGTTTATATAGTTTATTGGTTTAAGTAAAACATAGATTATAAGAAAAAAATTAGAGTTTATATAGTATATGGGTTTAAGTAAAAAATAGATTATAGGAAAAAATAAATATTTTGATAGTTTATTAATTTTTATGAAAAAATTAATTGTAAACAGATGGAGATGTTTGAATTATTTATCTCAAACTATACTCTTGATGAAACAATTTTTTTTGGTACAAAAGTTTTTGGAAAAGAGTTAGGTTCACCCACAATCTAAGGGTAAGACGAAGTCTCCATTTCTCCTAGGTGATACTAGTGTCGAGCAGGGTGAGTTATCTATTACCCTCAAGCATAAATTTAGGTACCTAGAAATTAGGATGTCTCCTCAAATATCACGATTAAAACCATAATAAAGTGATACTTTTTAAAAATTAAACACACTCTAAATAATCACATATCTCATTTTTCGCTAATTTAACCTATGGAGTGTCATGACACAATCTAAACACACACAAACACCCAAAAAGTGTGGCGTATTTAATTATTTATTAATGTAATAAGTCCAAAATAAAAAGGAGAAGGGAGGAATGTGTTTGGAAGAGCAAAGTACGTATGTGCCACAGTGCCAACACTCTTGAGAGAATAAGGGATCTCACAAATAGGAATAGGGGCGCGGGAAGTCCTTGCTCACGCGCTTGAAGTCCACGCTTTTTCACATTTATTATCTTCTTTGTCACAAAGTCTTTGGCCTTTTATTCATCCACTGCAACATTTTCAATCTCAGTTTTTCCCTCTCAAGTGACCTTATGACTCAGAAGGATATATAAATGATGCATCTCACCTTCCTCGTTCACATGCGTGTCATTTAGTTTGAATTTAGCTCTTATAAACTTTAACAAAATAGTATTTAAGTCATATTATAGTCTTACAGAGGTCCTCATTTCTCGGCCTTGACAAGTTATGAGTATGTACGCGTCTGCCCTTTTGCTTTCACCTTGGTAGATATTTTGTCTTCCAATTTCTGCTATTTCTTTTTTCTTTTTAAAATAAAATAAAATATAGATGAATTAGGTCTCAAAATAAAAATATGCCTCTAAAATTAAGGAGTTTATAAGTATTTATAAATTATCTATTAACAAAATCATTATATTAATATCAGAATTTGAGCTTATGATATTTAACTTTAGTTAGAGATCTATAAGCACTATTCTATTAAGAGAGTTTTTTTTTATTAATTTTTTAACAACAATTTTGGAGAAAAATAATGAAAAGTGATTTTAAAGAATATATTTTAGTAAAATAGATTTTATGAAACAAGTGATTTTAGTGAAAAGAAAATATTTAGATGGTTATTATCATAATTATATTTTTATGTAAGAGTTACTACAAATAACCTAAGTTAATATGATACTTGCATAATTTACATTTTTGTTAAAGTAATACGTAAATAAATTATATATACATGTGTAAGATTAATTTATTAATTAATAATTAATATGTGTATATATATTTATAAAGTATAAGATAAAAATATATGTTTAGAAAAAAAACAAACTATGTGTTTTCTTTAGAAGGTAGGACAAGACGACTTTTTTTAATTAGAGGATTGAAGTGTTAGACTTGCCCATTCTAGCCAATACATGCCAAATATATTTATTTAATATATTTTATTTTTAATTTATTTATTATTATACATATATATTATTATAATCCTTTTGTGAAATAATACATAAAATTGTTAAAGAATGTATGAATATGTGTCTCATTTTTGTTGTTCTTCTCTCTTTCTTCATTTACGTTCAATTTTTTTTGAAAAACTAACTTTGTAAAATATTTTTTAGAAAAAAGTTATGGGACATCCTGGGAGGGAAAATTCATCCAGTTCTTGTTTATCGGAATGAGTTTGTCCCAGCCCTATGAATACCCCAAGCAAAAGAAAGGATATGGCCCTCGTGGAGACTTTTGGAGAGAAGATCTGACATGTATAATAATAATGACGTAACTACCTCATAAAAATCCATGAAAAGTGAACATTTTTCACTTTTCCCAAATTTGCTTTTTCAAAATTTCTATACGCTTTTTATAATAAAAATTTTTAAGAAAAAATATATTTAAGTCTATATAAAAAATTTAATTGTAGAGAATTCTCAAGAAATCATCAAATGATTGTGATATTTCACAGGATCTAGGATTATTTTTTTGAATTGTGAAATGACAGAATTACTTTAGAGAAAAAATGCCCCAATTGTTATTTTGTGCCCTTGAGTTGTTATTCCTTCCTGTAGAAATTGTCATTATGTTATTTGAGTTGTTATTTTTTTCCCCTTATCTTGTTATTTCTATTGCTTTAGTTATTTTTTACTGGTACAGTTCTATCATTTCATAATTAAAAAAATTAATCTCAAATAGGATTTGATAGTCATTTAATGATTTTATGAGATTTTAATTAGTTTTTTTGCATGGGATTTAAATATAATTTTTTCAAAATTTTACATGTTTGTCTACCCATGATTTTAAAGTTTGCCAAACGTCTACTAATAGTAGGGGTGTGCATGGTTAAGGTTGGGCAGAGTAACCCCCTGCTTGGTGCCCTATCCGAAAAATGTATGGGTTATATTTTACAGCCTGATGCCCTGCCTTGCCAAGTAAAAGCCCTAACTATTTTTGGCTGGGCATGAACAAGTTGTGATGCCATGCTCATGTTGTAGAAAAAATCTTCAATTGTAAACTTCTAAAATAATATCATATTCATATGTCTTCAAGAGTTAAATAATATATATAATCCACTAAGAATAAGGCAACAAAAAGATTATAATTAAAGTTTAGAAATTCATTGCACACAAAAAAAAAAGTTTTAAAGTCTAAATAGTTTGTAATTGCAAATAAGCTTAAGACTAGGTTAGTAGCCAAAAGCCTATACACAAGAAGAGAGAATTGACTATTATGAAACTCTCTCCTGTTGTGAAAATGTCAACTGTAAGAACGGTCTTAATCCTTACTGCAAAATATGATTGAAAATCAATACAAATAGATGTTGACAATGCTTTATAGGGAGATATAAATGAAGAGGTGTACATGAATACTCCTCAAGGGTTTAAAAAACATGGAGAGAACAAGGTCTGCAAGCTTGTAAAGTCATTATATGGACTTAAACAAACATCTAGGCAATGGAATATTAAATTGACAGAAGCATTAATCGTTGATGGTTTTGTGCAAAGTAAACATGATTATTCCTTGTTTACAAAACAAAATGGAAATAATTTGGTGACTATGCTGGCTTATGTGGATGATTTGGTTGTTACAGGTAATTTAGAAAAGTGAACTAAAAGGGAACAAGTGAAATTAAAAATTATTTACATAGTAAATTCAAAGTGAAGGACCTAGGAGATTTAAAATATTTTCTTGGCATAGAAATTGCTAGATCAAGCAAAGGTATAATCATGTTTTGATACCGATTCCTCACCAAGGCCAGATCACAAGGGACTCACAAGATCGCCTACTCAGAGAGTAGCAGGAATCAAACTCTCATCCTTATGGGATACAAAATTATTCCTTACCATGTATGTTAACTTTTATTGGCTAAATGCATGGTGTTAAATAAAAGGAAGTATGCTTTAGATTTGATACATTGTGTGGGTTTAGGGGTTGCAAAGCCTAAACACAAACCTATGGATAAAAGGCTAAAATTATATGGTCAAGAAAGGAGGGGTAAAGGATGACTTCTTATTAGATGCACTTTGGTACAATAGTTTGATTGGAAAATTGTTATATTTGACTATTACTAGGCCTAATATTTCTTATGCAATGTAGGTCATAGGTCAATTTATGTTAAGACTGAGAAAGTCACACATGCGATCTGCCATAGATGTAGTAAAGTACTTAAAGAAATCTCCAGGTATAGGGGTTTTCTTGCCTGTTATAGGAGGTATAAAGCTGGAAGCTTACATTAATTCAGATTGGGCAAGATGTCTAAACAGTAGAAGGTCTACCATACAGTATGAGTGAAGTTAGGAGGTAGACCAATCTCTTTGAAGTCAAAAAAGCATACTACTATGGAAAGCTCTTTTGCTGAAGCAGAATACAAGGCCCTAGGGAGCCTTGGGTTAGAGGTAATATTGATTTAGGGTGCAAGATTTGATTATGAAATATGCAAAGCCAATTTTAAATTATTGTGACAAGAAGGCAGCAATTTAGATAGTTTCTAACCCGATTTTCTTGAAAAAATAGGACACATAGAATTGTCACTTTGTGAGAGAGAAGTTGCAAAGTGGCTTGATTATATTGAATCATGTCTCTTCATCAGAACTGCGTAGACATTTTCACCATAGCTTTGGGAAATCAGGTTCATGGACAAGTTGGGCTCCTTGGATATTTTTGGCAAGACCAACTTAAGGGTTTATGTAGAAAGTTAGCGCCTATATATATTAGGCCTAGTTTGTTAGTGGATTTATTAGTTATGTAGGGCACATATCCATTGGAGGTTTGAGAAATCGCAAAGAATAGCTAAAAGATTCTTTGGATTTGTATTTATGCGCTATACAACATCTCAGGCTTTTCCTTTTCTATTTCCCTCTCTCTAACACACGTTTTAGAAAATGTCATATCCTAATTTTTAGGTCTAGAAGCCTAGTATATAGCCTAAAAAAGGTATCCTACCAGGCCCTATTGAGCAGAAGTCACAGAAGTATACATATGATGTTCAGGGACTAAATTATAAATAGTGAAAGTCTATGGGGCCATAATGGTCATTTTGGAAAAGAAAGGGATGTTTCTTGGGAATTAAGCCACCAGAGTGCTTGAGCTTGATTAGAGGCTAAGATAGCATTCCAAGGGTCCAAAAACGTAGCCCATGAGGGATGTGGGCCCAAGTGGCATTAAAATATTAGTTTAGTACTTTTTCAATAAAGTAAAGTTATCCGGTCAAAGATAGAACTGGGAAAAATGATCAGATAAAGCTTTAGACTCATATGGAACCATGAGGTGGCATAAAAGGTGTCCTCATGGGACCTACAAGGCGCCATATGGCATGAGTCTAGGGAAAGAAGAAAAAGATAAAGGACACGTGGCATAATCTTAGCCGTTCATTCCAGGAAAAGACTCTGGAATTCTTTGGAAGTGCTGAGTCAGCTGGTGAAGTGTCCCAAGGGCCCTACTATTGCGCCACCTAGCATGTGAGGTGTCCCATAGATGATGTCACTTTGATGAGTCATTTAGGATGATGATGTCATCGTGATGATGCAAACAAGTCTTCTTGAGGAAGCTAAGTAATCTGAGCCATTCATCGCGATTCAATCTGGATCATCCATTCTACCTCCACTCAATTATAAATACCCCATTCTCTCTCACTTCATTCCCACGGCCAAGCAAAGGAAAAAGAAGAGAAAGAAGAGAGAAAAGAGAAAGAAAGAAAGAAAGAAAGAGAAAGAAAGAGGAGTTCTGGTGAAGCTAGGAGCAGTCTAAGGATCTTAGGGACTTGACAGAGGTTAAGAATAAGGTAAGTAATTTATTCTAGTCCCTACTCTAATAAATTAGAGGATTGTTCTTATAAAGTTAATAGTTAGAATAAAGAATATCTCTCTTGATAAGGTTAGCCGTGGATAGAAAGTTAGGGGATTGTCAAGCTAAGGGTATTACCTCAAGTTAAGCGTGAGTTAATTAGAGCTATACTTGATAGGATAATAATAAAGATATTATTATGCTATGTATAGGCTCTGACCTATGAAAAGAAGGAATCTTAGAGCAAAGGCTAAGAGCTAGAAGAAGGCTATACGCCAGGTAGTAAACTTACCTACTTGTATGCTTATATTGCTTGGATGTTTTATGTGATATTTACTTACCTTGATAATGTGAAGCATGTATGATTAAGTAATGTTCTATTTCTTTTTATGCTATATCCATATGTTATAATTAAGGGACATGGAAGCATGTAAGTTATCATTATGCAAGCATGATCATTAAGTGCACACATAGTAACATCAAGCATATAGTTGCATACATGGTATGGTTTCCATTTGCTACTGAGATTTCCCCAGAAATCTCACCCCTTCCATATCAATCCAATTACAACAGATCTTACCAAGATGGAGGAGATAAAGATGCATGAAGAGACATTAATTATTTAGCATGATTGATATGTGATTCATGTATGTATAATTGCTGGAAATTGTTACTGTGAACAGTAACTAGTGGTGAGGTAGTGATATTTGAGCTGTAATTATAAATAGTAAACCATTTAATAAATATATGATATTTTTTTAATAAATAGTAGACATGCCAAGCTTCGATTTCATATATAGAACGTCTCATTTGGATGTCTACACATGGAGATATGATTTTTCAAAATTGGGACCAGAAATGCTAGAATTAGGGAAAAATGCTTGATGAACAGTAAAATTGGAACACTGATCGATGTTGACTTGGCAAGGCGTGGTCAACAAATTATTTTTCCCTTAAATATCATTAAGTTATCTTTGTGTAGCAATTTGAACCACTTGATTTCAATTTTTCTCGAATTAGTTATGATTTTTTGAAGTCAGGTCACTCCTCTAGAATTTACACAGTGAACAGTATTCGGGAGAGTAAAATTTCAAATTATGTAATTTGACTTCAATGACCTTAAAAGTGATTACAGATGCTACTGTTTGGTCCCTAAGATGTAACAAAATAAGGATGTTTTAGAAAACAATCTCTAAGGAGTATAATTTTATTGTAGTTTTAGTCGCGGCACTTGTGAAGGTATTCTAGTTCTTGGATACATAGGTTTATGCCTGAAGGTAATAGATGACTCGTCCTACCCAATATTGATATCGCCTAGGAGGAAGAGAGACTTCGTTCTACCTTTAAATCGTGAGTGAACCTAAGCTTTTTCAAAAAAAACTTTATATAAAAAAATAGAAAAACTCGTGCTCTCTTGATTTCTTTCAGCTCCTGGGATTTATGTGCACCATTCTTGAAAAAAATACAAGGTCATAAATAATTTTATAGTCCAACTTGCAATATAAACATTTTCCCTTTTCCAAAAAAATAGCCTGCAATTTAAAGATAAATAATTTTGTGTAACACTGAAAAACTACTACTTTAAATTAAAAAATCTAAAAGAATTTTTATTACCTAAAAAAATTATGTCAGCATTTTGTGAGACATTTATTTCACTACACATTGATTTTATAAAATTGTGTACATTTGTATTATTAATTTACTAAAATATATGTGTGTTTTTGTTACTAATTTACAAATATATATACACTCTTATCTATTTAATTAATTTAATTAGATTTAAAATATTAATTAATATAATTAATATATTATTTTTTTAAGTCACTTTAACTATATTTCTTAATTCATATATTTTCTTGTTTATTTTATTATTATTAAAAAATATTAATAAATATAATTTTAAAAAATAAATATAAAATAAATTTTATATTTATAATAAAGATAAACTTTTAAATTAAGCCCTACATAAACGTACGTATACATATATATATATGGACAAGTAACGTGCTCTGCTAGACTATTATTTTATGAAGATATTTGTTCACTAAACATTTATACTAGTTGCCTTTTTTTTGACAATTATGGGAGATATTGAATTTTGTAGTTAAACTTGGAGCAAATCAAAACTATTAAACACATTTGAGCCACAATGAATATAATATTAATTCATATTATTAATCAATATATAATAATTTATATTATTTTTATTCAAAAAAGGATGGTCATATTTATTTAAGCTCTATATTTAATGCATTAAGATTTTTTTAAAAATATTAATAATTGGAAAAAATGATGGTATTTTTTTAAAAAAAAAGTTGAACAATTACCACATCTTGCTTTTTTAAAAAAGTTGAAAGTTGACTTGAGAGCTTTTTGTTGCTCCCAAGTTTCTCAATCCTAAAGTAGAGTTATAGTGGTTTTAATTTTTAATAATCACTCATTCAAATAAAAAAATTCAATTATTTTTTTATGTTTTATAAATAACATGTTAATTTATGATTCTTGCTATCCTGAATATAAGGTAGAACTAAATAATTTGAATAGATTAAATTAATTAAATAAATTAGTTAATTATAATAAATATGATATGATCTCTAAAGTACTTATTTATAATATTAGACTATATAGCATTTTATAAATTAGATATATTATGTTAGAGAAAAATAATAAATATATATAAAATATATTAAAGTCTTATATTTATGATTAAATCTATCTGACCCTTTATATAAAGATTAGAGGTAAGGTTGTACCCCTTTCAATACTTAATATAAGAGTTAATTATTTTTTTAGAATTAATTAAAAAATAAATTAATTATAACTAAATCCAATCAATCAAAATGAATTTATATTTAATATATTTAAATTATTCAACTAATTTATATATTTAGTATTAATTAATTTTATTCTTTTAATTTATAAAAAAATTAACTAATTTTTATATTAAAAATAAGAGAGAATATTATATACTTGATATCAAGAATTGAATATACTCCTTGAGATAAAAAGAAAACATGAAAAGTGGGCCAAAAACTCTACTAAAGCATTATAAATGCAATAAAATAGTATCCTTCTTCATTTGTCTAAAAACTACTTTAGGGCTCATCTTTTTTGTTTGCGTGAGTAATAGAGAAGACAAAATGGAGAGGAAAATATGCCATGAGAAAAATCCAATAGAAAAAAATGAGTGGGTCCCACAAAGTGTATCACTGTAAATTTATAATAAATTTTACTTTAATCTATTACATTTGAAAAATGAATTGTTAGACATATAATTTTAATACCCTAAGAAACCTAAGTTTAGATGTTTAAGAGATCTAACTAAATACTAATATTACGCCTCATGGTTAATTTCTTTACCTCTTTATCTTAACATTTTTTATTGAAAAACTATCTTCAATTTTATTTAATTTTTTTAATTTACATGACTTAAAATATCAAAATATTATATTAAAAAATTAAAATCTAATAATAATATTATGTCAGCATTTAGTTATATAGTCATTGAATATGTTAAGTTGATATTTTTTGTTAAGTGAGAGGGTTAAATTGTGCACAATGCCCTAAATTATGTTCTTATGTGCGATTAATATCATAAAGTAATTTATAGTTGCCCAGTGTCTAAAAGTAATTTATGATACATCTAATGTCCTGAATTATTTTCTCATGTGTACCCAGCTCCCAAAAGTATTTTTTTATATAGGCCTAGTATCCTAAAGTAATTTATTATACGTCTAGTGTATGAAAGTATTTTTTAGGTGCACATAGTACTTTAAAATATATAATACCATATTTCTTGTTTGTCTGTCTATATTCCTCAATCTTTTTTGTTTTTCTAGGTATTTCAATGTCTATGGATGGGTAAAATAATTCGTGATATTTATTTCACTTTGTTCAAGATTTCTTTTTTCTTTCTCTTTGTACATTTCCAACCAACATGTAAAATAATTCATAACATTCTTTTCATATTGTTTAAAACTTTGGAATGGGAATTAACATTTCTCTTTTTTTAATAATATTTATCAGATTCTGATAAAAAAAATAAAGAGTTTAAGAGAAGATGAGATAGAGTCTATTATTTTATTTTAGTAAACTAGTTATATTATTTTTTATATGTTATAGATTGATCTTAAAAATTAAAAATTAGTTAACTACCCTCGGGTTCTTTCAAGTTATATGGGGCTTGTTTGTTTACCATAATTACTCATTAAGCTTTCTTAAGGGAATGAGGGGTGAGTTTTAAAGGATAAAGAAGCCTATACTTAAGTGTGAGTACCCCTATATAGCAGAGAAGTTATTGCAAACAAGTAACTCAGAAAAGTTGAGAGATGGTACATGTATTAAAGACACAAAGCCATAGACTTTTTGTCTTGTATTCTCACACATCTCAATTTTCTTTGCCTTCGTGGACAGGGAACAAAGTGTCTTTCAAAGAGGACAAGACCCAAGAACCAAACTAAACACCCATTTCAACTGATTTGATTGCAAATAAAGTGATCCTTGAAGCCATTTGTTTAAAGACTGAACATCCTTTGTGCCAGCTTTGGTATTTCTGTGAAAGGAAATACTAAAGCTTACTTTTTGTGTACATACTATATCTCCTTTTGATTTAATCAAAGTTTAAGTTTAAGATTAATTCATTTTAAAATTTATAATATAAAAAGCTTTTATTTTTTAATATTTAAATTTATATTTTTTTCTTATAGAAAGAAATGAAACCATTTACCACCGGCTAAATCTTGTAATAGATTTGAAGAGAAAGGAGGCTGAGGTGCTTACATCATAACAAGCGAAGCCCATGAGTAATAAATAGGGGTAGGGCTTTCATGAGAGTGATTAAAAAGGGCAAACAAGCATTCATTAGGATAAAGCCATTCTTGGTTTTACTATAATAATCTCTCTCCTCCCAAAAATATCAAATTTCACAACTAATCAAGAGTCCCCTTGCTTTGCTTAACTTAATTACGTGACCCCTCTCATCATATCATCCCCTCCATTTTTTGGGTTAAGAAATATAATGACAAAACTTAGAATATTTCTAAAGGGGTGGCCCTCATCAAATATTCAAATGGACAAATAAATTGTACTAAAATGTTTTAGAAAATATTAAAAACATTAAAAAAAGAAAAAGTGAGAAAATCATTAAACTTGACACAGAAATACCATCGTACTTGTAAACAATTTATTCAATAATAATTAAGTTATTTATTTAATTATTTTAATTTATAAAAAATTAACTAATTTTTATATTAAAAATCAGTGATTTTAAGTTTAATAGTACAAGAGTAAAAATCAACACAAGATATTATGATTTTTAATTTATACTTTTAAGTGTTACGAAAGTTACGGGTAACTCGCCTAAAATTTAAAGGAGTTTTATAGGTTTAAACCTATTTTAAAATTAAAATAATAAGTAAAATATAATTCATCAAAAACTAAAATAATTAAAAAAAGTTAAAATAAAACTAATGGTAATAATATCTCTATATATTGATTTATTAAAATCAAAATAACTTTTTTTTAAGAAAGTAAGCTCTTTTTATTATCTTTATAATTTATAATTATATTATTATTTATATAAAAATTGTATTGATATACTAAAGCTTATACGTCATGTCAACATATATATGTATAACATCAAACGATTTATTTAACATCCCAAAGTAGTTTTTTAATGCTATCTAAAATACAGCTAAGTTTTTGAAAATTATAGTAACAATATAATTTTGTTTTTTATTTTAAAAAATTAAATATTTTGATACTAACCACCAGTTTTATGTTTAAAATAGCTTTTGTACCTATTTGGAAAATATTTTTAAAAAGGGCTTATAAAAAAAACATACTTATGGACAGATTTTAGAAAAAGACTTTTTAAAAAGAGTTTATAGAAAAAGAGTAGTTTTGATTAAATAAGTATTTGGATAGTTATTAGGAAAAAGGATTTTGTGATAGGTAAATTACTAAAAAGATATAATTTAAAATGATAATTACATAAAGTAAAATGTATACTTTTTCTTTTATGAGTGATATTAAAATAGTAAATAATAGATATTTTATTTATTAGGTAAGTTTGTGTATTTTTATTTATTTTAAAATAATTTGATTTCCATGATCATCATTTTTAATAGTGCTATAATTTTTGTATGCCTGATTGATTTTTTTAAGAACTGATAGAGAATAATGATGCCTTTTTTAAATTGTTTATTAGTAAGTTGAGAATAATATAAATTTAATTAGAGAAACATATTTATTAAAAGAGCTAAAAGAAATTGTACTCTAAATCTCTAAAAAATTAGTTTTTAGCATAAAATGACTAACATATCTTTGGCTAATAAAAAACTATTGATTGATAGAATGTTAATAGTTTTGAAATATTTTTAATGATAGGTTGATGGTTGAAAATTACTAAATATAAATCTTTCAAATATCTGCACACATATTAATTAGGTTCAAAAAATGAGTAGTTGATAGGGAAATTGCGAGAGAATGGAAGTAAGACAAGAGAGTATTTACAAATAGAGGTGCGAGAATTATCAATGAAGCCTTAGATAATAATAATAAAGCTGCAACAAGTCTAGAGAATCCCCAAAATAGAAACCATACTTCTGAGAATTATAAAAGCTTTATGATAGGATATTGGACAAGTAGCGTGCTCTGCTTTATGATATGATCCTATACTATTTAACTTTTATGATTCATGGTACGACTCATTGATAATGGATAAGGAATATATTATTTTTATAATAGTAAAAGTGTAGTTAATCCCTGCTGCAATTTGCTGCTTTTCTTTAGTTTCTCTCGTCACCAACCCTAGGTACTATTCAGTTTCATCCCATTTTGTTCCATCTCATCTCACCTTACCTTTTACTTTTACAGGGATAGGACCATGCTCTTTAGCTTGTTTCTCTTACTAAAGGTTTCTTTTTGTCTCCCCTTTCCTCTCTAATCGTGTCGCCTTTTTTAATTAACTCATCGCACTCTTCCATGCTCTTACTTGGCTTCATTTTTTATCCTAAGTGTTTTTCTTCCTAATTATTTATTTTTATTTATCCAATAAATCAAACATATAAATTACTTATTATTTTAAAATCACACAAATAATAAAAATAAATTTTTTTACTTTATATTGTTATCATTTCAATTTATATTCTTCTTAATAATTTAGGAATAATAAAAATAATTTTAGTAATAAATATTTAAATAATTATTTATTGAAAATTGCTTTTTATAATTTTTTAAAAAAATTATCTAAAAACCCTTTTAAACTTTTTTCCCTATAAACCCCACTTGTAAGCTACTATAAATTGCCCATAAGTAAAAATAACGGCAAAGAAAATATACACTCATACGAATTTTCTATTTTCATGAGTACAAAAGTGATTCAATTTCTTATTTCTCTCAATAAAGAAAGAAGAAGAGAGAGACAGAGTTTAGACTGCAGAAATTAAAAAGGAAGGAGAGAGAGGGGAGGGTAAATAAAGGTATCTCTCAGTACATATAATATTTTGAGTAATACTATAATAATAGTATCATGTTATTTTTTATTTTAAAAAAATTAAATATTTTGTTATGAATCACAAGTTGCTTTTTGAAAAAAGTTGGGATCAGATTTAGCAGCTTTTGATAGCTCTCCTATTTCTCAATGTTAAAGAATACAGAAAGCTATTAATAGCGAAGCAGAAACTAAACAATATAGAAAGAAATAATAATAATAATAATAATAATAATAATAATAATAATAGTGGTAAAACTTTACTAGTTTAGAGATATACTAATATTATATACTAAAATATTGGGATTTTGTATATAGGATTCAATATACTACTTACTAGAGACAACAACGAAACATGAAAAGTAGGCAAACTCAAACGAAGTGTATTCCTTTAAGTTTGTCCAAGAAAATGCTTTTAGCTCATCTTTTTTGTCTGCGTTGGCAAGAAGACATAGTTGAGAAATAATAAATATGCTATGAGAGAAAAGTTAAATAGAAAAAGAAGAATGGTGGGTCTTACCAAGTTTTCTCACAATTTTGAGTTTTTTCCCTTAAAAAGTTATCACTGAGTTATAAGAGTAATTTAATTATGATCAAGAAACTTGTTAAATCTTTTAATTGTCATGGCGTCGATTACAATTAATTTGAGTTTTTTAGTTGTCTTTGCACATCTTAATCCAAAGAGTTTATAATTTATCTTTTCGTTATCTAAAATAGTATAAAGATTTTTAATTTGAACAAAATAAAAATAATTATTATCTAAAAATAATATTTTTAAATCATAAAAATGATTATAATATTTTAATAACTGAAATTTAAAAAAAAAATGATGTACATATATTGTGCATCCCACAGCAAAGAATATCGGATTAGTAAAAAGAGTACATGTGTATTTTTATTCATTTTAAAACAATTTGATTTGCATGATCATCATTTTTAATAGTGTTATAATTTTTGTATGGCTTATTATTTTTTTAAGAACTCATGGACAATAGTGATACATTTTAAATTTTTTATTAGTAAGTTGAGAATAATATAAATTTAATTAGAGAAACATATTTATAAAAAGAGTTAAAAAAATTTGTACTCTAAATCTCTAAAAAATTTGTTTTTAGCATAAAATGACTTACATATCTTTGTCTAATAAAAAAACTATTGATTGATAGAATGTCAATAGTTTTGAAATATTTTTAATGATAGGTTGACGGTTGAAAATTACCAAATACAAATCTTATAAATGTCTGCACACATATTTGTTAGGTTCAAAAAATGAGTAGTTGATAGAAAAATCATGAGAGAATGGAAGAGAAGAGAGAATGCCCAATACATATCTTTCAAATATCTAAACACATATTAATTAGGTTCAAAAAATGAGTAGTTGATAGGGAAATTGTGAGAGAATGGAAGTAAGAGAAGAGAGTATTTACAAATAAAGGTGCGAGAATTATCAATGAAGCCTCAGATAATAATAACAAAGCTACAACTAGTCTAGAGAATATCCAAAATGGAAACCATACTTCTGAGAATTATAAAATCTTTATGATAAGATATTGGACAAATAGTGTGCTCTGCTTTATGATATGATCCTGCGCTATTTAACTTTTATGATTCATGGTACGACTCATTTATAATAGATATTGAATATATTATTTTTATACTAGTAAAAGTGTAGTTAATATCTGCTGCAATTTACTGCTTTTCTTTAGTTTCTCTAGTCACCCACCCTATCTCCTGTTCAGTTCCATCCCATTTTGTTTCGTCTCATCTCACCTTACCTTTTACTTTTACAGGGATAGGACCATGCATTTTAGCTTGTTTCTCTTACTAAAGGTTTCTTTCTGTCTCCCCTTTCCTCTCTAATCGTGTCGCCTTTTTTAATTAACTCATCGCACTCTTCCATGCTCTTACTTGGCTTCATTTTTTATCCTAAGTGTTTTTCTTCCTAATTATTTATTTTTATTTATCCAATAAATCAAACATATAAATTACTTATTATTTTAAAATCACACAAATAATAAAAATAAATTTTTTTACTTTATATTGTTCTCATTTCAATTTATATTCTTCTTAATAATTTAGGAATAATAAAAATAATTTTAGTAATAAATATTTAAATAATTATTTATTGAAAATTGCTTTTTATAATTTTTTAAAAAAATTATCTAAAAACCCTTTTAAACTTTTTTCCCTATAAACCCCACTTGTAAGCTACTATAAATTGCCCATAAGTAAAAATAACAGCAAAGAAAATATACACTCATACGAATTTTCTATTTTCATGAGTACAAGAGTGATTCAATTTCTTATTTCTCTCAATGAAGAAAGAAGAAGAGAGAGACAGAGTTTAGACTGCAGAAATTAAAAAGGAGGGAGAGAGAGGGGAGGGGTAACTAAAGGTATCTATCAGTACATATAATTTTTTGTTTAATACTGTAATAATAGTATAATTTTATTTTTTATTTTAAAAAAATTAAATATTTTTTATTAATCACAAGTTGCTTTTTGAAAAAAGTTGGGATCAAATTTAGTAGCTTTTGTTAGCTCTCCTATTTCTCAATACTAAAGAATACAGAAAGCTATTAATAGCGAAGCAGAAACTGAAGAATATAGAAAGTAATAGTGAAAATAATAATAGTGGCAGAACTTTACTGGTTTAGAGATATTCTAATATTATATACTAAAATAATGGGATTTTTATAGAGGATTCAATATACTACTTACTAGAGACAATAACAAAACATGAAAAGTAGGCAAAGTCAAACAAAGTGTATTCCTTTAAGTTTGTCCAAGAAAATGCTTTTAGCTCATCTTTTTTGTCTGCGTTGGCAAGAAGACATAGTTGAGAAATAATAAATATGCTATGAGAGAAAAGTTAAATAGAAAAATAAGAATGGTGGGTCTTACCAAGTTTTCTCACAATTTTGAGTTTTTTCCCTTAAAAAGTTATCACTGAGTTATAAGAGTAATTTAATTATGATCAAGAAACTTGTTAAATCTTTTAATTGTCATGGCGTCGATTACAATTAATTTGAGTTTTTTAGTTGTCTTTGCACATCTTAATTCAAAGAGTTTATAATTTATCTTTTCGTTATCTAAAATAGTATAAAGATTTTTAATTTGAACAAAATAAAAATAATTATTATCTAAAAATAATATTTTTAAATCATAAAAATGATTATAATATTTTAATAACTGAAATTTTTAAAAAAAAATGATGTACATATATTGTGCATCCCACAGCAAAGAATATCGGATTAGTAAAAAGAGTACATGTGTATTTTTATTCATTTTAAAACAATTTGATTTGCATGATCATCATTTTTAATAGTGTTATAATTTTTGTATGGCTTATTATTTTTTTAAGAACTCATGGACAATAGTGATACATTTTAAATTTTTTATTAGTAAGTTGAGAATAATATAAATTTAATTAGAGAAACATATTTATTAAAAGGGCTAAAAAAATTTGTACTCTAAATCTCTAAAAAAATTAGTTTTTAGCATAAAATGACTTACATATCTTTGGCTAGTAAAATAATATTGATTGCTAGAATGTTAATAGTTTTGAAATATTTTTAATCATAGGTTGATGGTTGAAAATTACCAAATACAAATATTTCAAATATCTATACATATATTAGTTAGGTTAAAAAAATGAGTAGTTGATAGGAAAATCATGAGACAATGGAAGTAAGAGAAGAGAGTATTAACAAATAAAGGTGGAAGAATAATAAATAAAGCCTGAGATAAAAATAACAAAGTTGCAACAAGTCTAGAGAATTCCCAAAATGGAAACCATACTTCCGAAATTTATAAAAGCTTTATTATAGGATATTGGACAAGTAGCGTGCTCTGCTTTATGATATGATCCTGCGCTATTCAACTTTTTTGATTCTTGGTATGACTCATTTGTAATGGATAGAGAATATATTATTTTTATAATAGTGAAAGTGCAGTTAATCCCTACCACAATTTACTGCTTTTCTTTAATTTCTCTCGTTACCTACCTTAGGTACTTGTTTAGTTCCATGCCATTTTGTTTCTTCTCATGTCAACTTATCTTTTACTTTTATAGGGATTGGACCATGCGTTTTAGCTTGTTTCTCCTGCTAAAGGTTTCTCTCTCTCTCTCTCTCATATTTCCTCTCTAATCGTGTCACCTTTTTTAGTTAACTTATCTCACTCTTCCATGCTGTTACTTGGCTTCATTTTCTTATCCTAAGTGCTTGCTTCCTAATTATTATTTTTATTTATTCAATAAATTAAACATATAAGTTATTTATTATTTTAAAATCACACAATAATAAAAATAAAATTTTTTACTTTATATACTTATCATTTCAATTTACATTGATCTTAAAAAATTATGAATAATAAAAATTATTTCAGTAATAAATATTTAAATAATTATTTATTTAAAATTATTTTCTATCAATTTTTTTAGAAAAAAATTATCTAAAAACCCTCTTTAAGAGTTTATTTCCCTATAAACCCTTCTTGTAAGCTAATCTAAACTGCCCATAAGTAAAAATAATGGCAAAGAAAATATACACTCATAAGAATTTTCTATTTTCATGAGTACAAGAGTGATTCAATTTCTTATTTCTCTCAATAAAGAAAGAAGAAGAGAGAGATAGAGTTTAAACTGCAGAAATTAAAAAGGAGGGAGAGAGAGGGGAGGGGTAAATAAAGGTATCTTTCAATACATATAATTTTTTGAGTAATACTGTAATAATAGTATTATTTTATTTTTTATTTTAAAAAAATAAATATTTTGTTATTAATCACAACTTACTTTTTGAAAAAAGTTAGCATCATATTTGTCAGCTTTTGGTGGCTCTCCTGTTTCTCATTGCTAAAGAATACAGAAAGCTATTAATAGCAAAACTGAAAATGAAGAATATAGAAAGTAATAGTAATAATAATAATAATAGTGGCACAACTTTACTGGTTTAGAGATATAATAATATTATATACTAAAATATTAGGATTTGCATAGAGGATTCAATATACTACTTACTAGAGACAACAAGGAAACATGAAAAGTAGGCAAATTCAAACAAAGTGTATTCCTTTAAGTTTGTCCGAGATACTACTTTCAGCTACAAGAAGACATAGTTGAGAAATAATAAATATGCTATGAGAGAAAAGTCAAACAGAAAAAGAAGAATGGTGGGACATACCAAATTTTCTCATGATACCGAGTTTTTTTCCTTAAAAAGTTATCACTCAGTTATAAGAGTAATTTAATTATGATTAAGAAATTTGTTAAATTTTTTGGTTGTGATGGGGTCGATTACAATTAATTTGTGTTTTTTTAGTTGTCTTTGCACATCTTAATCCAAATAGTTTATAATTTATCTTTTTGTTATTTAAAATAGAATAAAGATTTTTAATTTGAATAAAATAAAAATAATTAAAATCTAAAAATAACATTTTTAAATCATAAAAATGATTAAAATATTTTATTAATTGAAATTTTAAAAAAATGATGCACATATAGTGTTCATCACATAGTAAAGAATATCGGATTATTAAAAAGAGTACATGTGTATTTTTATTTATTTTAAAACAATTTGATTTGCATGATCATCATTTTTAATAGTGCTATAATTTTTGTATAGCTTATTGATTTTTTTTAAGAACTCATGGACAATAGTGATGTCTTTTTAAATTGTTTATTAGTAAATTGAGAATAATATAAATTTAATTAGAGAAACATATTTATTAAACGAGCTAAAAAAAAATTGTACTCTAAATCTCTAAAAAATAGCTTTTAGCATAAAATGACTTACATATCTTTGGCTAATAAAAATAAATTGACTGATAGAATGTTAATAGTTTTGAAATATTTTTAATGATAGGTTGATAGTTGAAAATTACCAAATACAAATCTTTCAAATATCAACACACATATTAGTTAGGTTCACAAAATGAGTAGTTGCTAGGGAAATCGTGAGACAATGGAAATAAGATAAGAGAGTATTTATTAATAAAGGTTCCAGAATTATAAATGAAGTTTGGGATAATAATAATAAAGTTGCAACAAGTCTAGAGTATCACCAAAATAGAAACCATACTTCCGAGAATTATAAGAGATTTATTATAGGATATTGGCCAAGTTACGTGCTCTACTTTATGATAAGATCCTGTGCTATTCAACTTTTTTGATTCTTTGTATTACTCATTTATAATGGATAGAGAATATATTATTTTTATAATAGTGAAAGTGGAGTTAATCCTTGCCGCAATTTGCTGCTTTTCTTTAGTTTCTCTCGTCATCCACCCTAGGTACTTGTTTAGTTCCATCCTATTTTGTTCCTCCCATCTCACCTTACTATTTACTTTTATAGGGATAAGACCATGCGTTTTAGCTTGTTTATCCTACTAAAGGTTACTTTCTCTCTCCTCTTTTCTCTCTAATCATGTCACCTTTTTAGTTAACTCATCTCACTCTTCCATGCTCTTACTTGCCTTCATTTTTTTATCCTAAGTGCTTGCTTCCTAATTATTTATTTTTATTGATTTCATAAATTAAACATATAAATTATTTATTATTTTAAAATCACACAAAAATAAAAATATTTTTTTTACTTTATATGCTTATCATTTTAATTTATATTCATATTAATAATTTACGAATAATAAAAATTATTTTAGTGATAAATATTTAAATAATTATTTATTTAAAATTATTTTTTGTAAAGTTTTTTCTAAAATATTTATCTAAAAACCCTTTTAAGAGTTTTTTCCCTATAAAATCTTCTTGTAAGCTAATCTAAACTGCCCATAAGTAAAAGTAATGCCACAGAAAATATACACTCATACGGGTTTTCTATTTTCATGAGTACAAGTGTTATTCAACTTCTTATTTTTGTCAATAAAGAAAGAAGAAGAGAGAGACAGAGTTTAGACTGTAGAAATTAAAAAGGAGGGAGAGAGAGGGAAGGGGTAACTAAAGGTATCTCTCAATACATATAATTTTTTGAGTAATACTGTAACAATAATATCATTTTATTTTTTATTTTAAAAAAATAAAATATTTTGTTATTAATCACAAGTTACTTTTTGAAAAAAGTTGGGATAATATTTGTTAGCTTTTGATGGCTCTCTTGTTTCTAAATGTTAAAGAATACAGAAAGCTATTAATAGCAAAGCAGAAACTGAAGAATATAGAAAGTAATAGTAATAATAATAATAGTGGCAGGACTTTATGGTTTAGAGATATAATTATATGATATACTAAAATATTGGGATTTGCATAGAGGATTCAATATACTACTTACTAGAGACAATAAGGAAACATGTAAAGTAGACAAATTCAAATGAAGTGTATTGCTTTAAGTTTGTCCGAGAAACTACTTTTAGCTCATCTTTTTTGTCAGGGTAGGCAAGAAGATAAGGTTGAGAAATAATATATATGCTATGAGAGAAAAGTCAAATAGAAAAAGAAGAAGGATGGGACTTACCATGTTTTCTCACGATACTGAGTTTTCTCCCTTAAAAAGCTATCATTGAGTTATAAGAGTAATTAAATTATGATCAAGAAACTTGTAAAAAATTTTAGTTGTCATGACGTCGATTACAATTAATTTGAGTTTTTTTAGTTGTCTTTGCACATATTAATCCAAAGAGTTTATAATTTATCTTTTTGTTATCTAAAATAGTATAAAGATTTTTAATTAGAACTAAATAAAAATAATTATTATCTAAATATAACATTTTAGACCATAAAAATGATTTCAATATTTTAATAACTAACATTTAAAAAAAAATGATGTAGATATAGTGTGCATCCCACAGTAAAGAATATAAGATCATTAAAAAGAGTATACGTGTATTTTTATTTATTTTAAATCAATTTGATTTTCATGATCATCATTTTTAATAGTGCTATAATTTTTGTATGGTTTATTTATTTTTTTAAGAATTGATGGAGAATAAGTTGAGAATAATATAAATTTAATTAGAGAAACATATTTATTAAAAGAGCTAAAAAAAATTTGTACTCTAAATCTCTAAAAAATTAGTTTTTAGCATAAAATGACTTACATATCTTTGGCTAATAAAAAATATTGATTGATAGAATGCTAATAGTTTTAAAATATTTTTAATGATAAGTTGATGGTTGAAAATTACCAAATACAAATCTTTCAAATATCTACACACATATTAGTTAGGTTCAAAAAATGAGTAGTTGATAGGGAAATCGTGAGACAATGGAAGTAAGAAAAGAGAGTATTTACAAATAAAGGTGCGAGAATTATAAATGAAGTCTGAGATAATAATAACAAAGCTGCAACAAGTATAGAGAATTATCAAAATGGAAACCATACTTCTGAGAATTATAAAAGCTTTATGATAGGATATTGGACAAGTAGCGTGCTCTGCTTGATGATATGATCCTGTTTTAATTAACTTTTATGATTCATGGTATGACTCATTTATAATAGATAGAGAATATATTATTTTTATAATAGTGCAAGTGTAGTTAATCCCTACAATAATGTGCTGCTTTTCTTTAGTTTTTCTCGTCACCTACCCTAGGTACTTGTTTAGTTTCATCCCATTTTGTTCCTCTCATCTCACCTTACATTTTACTTTTACAAGGATAGGACCATGCATTTTAGCTTATTTCTCCTGCTAAAGGTTGGTTTCTCTCTCCTCTTTCTCTCTAATTGTGTCACCTTTTTAGTTAACTCATCTCACTCTTTTAGATGGTTGACATACTGCTTCTAAAGGAGGAGGAGAAAAATGCTAATGAGAGAAGATATGCTGCCCCCAACATGCCCTTTCTGTGGTTAATGCCGAATCATAGAGCAACTGCATCAACAATTATGATCTTAGCAGAAGAAGACGGCAGAAGAATAAAGCTAAGAATGGAAATAAGAAAAATTGACACCAGAAAAAGCAAAAGAGAGAAGAAGCCTTATTAAAGAAAAAATACAGAGGGAAATAGAAAGAAAGAGATAATTCTCCCATTAATATCATTTTCTTCCTTCCACTCTGTATTACTCTCTTGCAACAAGTCCAAAGAATTTCCCAATTCTCCCATTTGCATCTTTCTGCTATCTCACTAAAGAATATCTCATTCTCCTATTTATATCTCTTTTCCACCCAGTCTAGTCTTTCAACATAAAACTTCTCTTATCCTCAGATTAGATCTATTACGTCTTTCCATATTTCAAAGATAATCTTAGAGAAATCTATCAAGTCTCAAGGTGACTCTTTTACTTGTTTATCGATTATATATATATATATATATATATATTTCATTTTTGATAGAATGTTAGTCTCAATGATCCTCACTCTTTGATCTCTTTAGGTATATTCTGTTTGAATATTTTGCTATTTTCAATTTATGCTTCTCACACTATTCTCTCTTAGTTATGTTATTTCTTCAACTTCTGTTTGTTATTTGTCTCTGTCAATGCCTCTACCTCATCCATCATCGTCGCCCCAAATCCTTTCTTACCAAGTTCTGCTTGTTATTATCAGGACTTTTTTCTAAAGATAGCGGCTACAAGTCTACAAATTTAGAGATAAGTAGATACTAATAAGTTAATTATATACCCAGTAAATTTTCTACTTAAATGAAGTTTGTTTAAGCACAATTGGGGGAAAGTATTTTTGTACTAGAACTTATAGAAGAGAAGATGTGGTGATAGGCAAAGAAGTTATTTATCACACTAAGTTTCAACACTGTCCGTATGTGTTAAGCTACAATAATTGGGAACTTGATGATATATATTGTCATATTACATTTGAAAAGTTTAATTGTACAGTAGACTATTTTTTTACTGTGCTTAGGAAAAATAATCCAAACAGCGTCATTTGTTTAATAAATTGTTTAGGTATGAATGAAGTATTTTTTAATTATTTAAAACTTCATGCATATTTCTATTATTTTTTAATTTTTTTAATTTTGGTGTTAGGGATATGATGGAGGCCTACAAATTCATCAAGAAAAAATAGTCCATGGGTGTGTTACCTCATGGAACATTGTAATTGTAAAAGACCATCATCGTAGCACATATACAACCAAAATTTTCAATTTTTACAAAGTAGAACAGTTGATGCAGGACAAAAATGAGCTCAAAAACAAAATTGGTGAATATCTTAATTATTTTTTCTTATCTTTTAATATATATTTATAATTTAAATTTAAGTTCTTCTTGAAAATTATGAACATGTTTATTAAAGGGTATGGATGACTATTATTGGCCTTCTCCAGAACAAATAACTGATGATGAAGCTCAAAATCATAACATAGATGTTTTCAATTTGGGCTATACCATTGCTTATTATGTAATACAAAAATAGCCTTTTGGAGAGGATCTAAAAGCTCGCTGGAACAATATTTTAACAGGTAAAATGTGTCATGAAAAGGAAATGTTTAATGCTTCCTCTGACCTGGAAGATTTGATAAATAATTACATGACAAGGAGAAAAAATAGGTAATAAATTTTATTTTTATGTGATATAAATTAATTTATTTTTATCTAATTTTTATTTTTAATTAATAAATTATATTTTTATAATTTTCAAGGTGTCTATTCAAGGCACATTGGGACATCCTTACTTTTGAGATTTGGAAAGAAAATAAAAAAATTTAAGCTAGTTGGAGAGTATGATAAACAACATAAGGGGTGTCAGCAACTCCTCGACTAGAATGAAACTATAAATGTAGAGGGCAGTGGAGATTGGGGGCCTGTAATAGATTCAGCTATATGGGACTCTATCACTCGACATAATTGCTTTATTAATAAGACTATACAAGCTTATAGGCCAAATCTTTAAGGACTTTTTAAATTGATAAGGGATTTATTAACTCATTATTGGGAATGGAAGCATAAATTAAATGTTTAAATTATTAACTTTTTAAAATTAATTATAAATTATATCAATGTGGGAATATATAGTCATCTCATTTTTTTTATTTGTTGATTTTTCAGGTGTTCCTTCAACTCAATAGTAAAGTTATTGGCGTAAATAGTTTTGTTCAATATGTCTTGAATACATTTCCAAAGCGACTGAAAAGAACTTATTTTTGTTTAATAGGACAAAGACATGTACATAATGATGTAAATTGTAAAGATTTTTTTACGAAGGATTGTTGAGTTTGGACTCAACAATTAGATTTTTTATGAATGTCATCTGTAAATTTCAAAGAACTCGTCTCCCTATATATATATATATGTTTGTACAGAGATTTCAAAAGAATCTTTATATTGTTTTTGGACATAACTATGGAGAATTTTTGTAGAAAACAAGTGTCACAAGATGAAAACTTACTATACATTTTCTATTTATTTAATTGCACAAAAATAAAAATAATTAGTGGAATAGGGAATAGGTCTCTTAACTTTATAACTTGTAGATATTGTAAATACTATGCACAATATCCACACTTTACTATCAATAGAGTATGACAATATCAGAGGTAACAAAAGTAGGTTAAGGAAAAACCATATGGGATCACAATGGAATTTGAGAAGTCTTGATGAGTATTGTATAATTTTCTAGCCATTTTTGCCATAATGTGAGAAAGAACCTTTTTGGCGAGTGTTCTAATCTGTACTAAACCAAAGGCTCCTTGGAATTTTCCTTTATCCAAATCCAAAGAATTATTAGCCAACAAATGCAATCAATCAGTCAAATGCAAACTTTAATTTAATTATATATATATTTATCGACAAAAGAAAGAAAATATACTAGTCTACTTGGAAAATAGCCAGTAATATGAGACCAAAAAAGCCTACAAGACCATAATAGGGGAAGGGAAAGGGTGGACTTCAAACACATTAATAGATACAAACTTTCTACTTAATATGAATCTTGATATTTTATAGAATTTAAATATTTATTCAATTAATATCAAACTAAAATTAACAACTAAAGAAAATAATATTTTTATAATCAATATAATATAAAATTATACTTTTAAGAAAATAATATTTTTGTTGACACATGGAGCAAAGCAATTTAAAACAAAAAAAACTTAGTAAAAAGTATTTATTTAGAAATTTTATTGATAAAAAAACTTGTTATGTTTTTATATATAAAAGATATGAGTACTCTAAAAGATTTTATAAATAAAAATATTAGGATTTGAACTTAATTTCTTCTAATTAATGATATTCTCAAATAGAAATTTTTTATTGATTTTTTCATTTTTTTTAATGGGACAATAAAATTTCAGGAAAGTTATATGTAATATTTTTTATATCAATAAAATGTGTACATGTGGGTGAGATATTAGAGTTTTATAAGTAGATGTTTGGTGAACTTTTAAAATCATGGGTAGACAAGCATGTAAAAATTTGGAAAATAATCATACACTGTGAATAACAACAAGACTTATGATTAACTTTTTTGAATTATGAAATGATAAAATTTCCCTTGGGATGGGAAAAAAATAATAAACCATAAACTCTAAACTCTAGACTAAATAAGAAGAAAAATAATAACAATTAAAGCAATAGAAATGACAACTCCTAGATGAAGGAATATCAACTAGGAGAAGAAAAAGTAATAATTGTAGTTTTTTTCTAAGAATAATTTAGTCATTTTACAATTCAAAAAATTAATATTAAGTTTCATAGGACTTCTTAGTTTCGTTTGATAATTTCTTGAGACTGCTCTACAATTAAATTTTTTATATGAGACTTAAATATAATTTTTTCTAAAAATTATTATTATAAAAGAATGTTAAAGTTTTGAAAATGTAACTTTGGGACAACCATTGTTTTGGAAGCAAAACTATGGTTCTCTAATAAGTGAAACATTTTCACCTTTCTTATGAGGTTGTTGGGTCATATTATACCTGTGAGATATTTTCAACCTAAGACCTCAACAAAGGGCATCATCATTTCTCTTCCTTTGGGAATTCACAGGAGAGGGACAAACCCATTTCGATAAATAGGGACTCGATGACTTTTTTGTCCTAGGATGTCAAACAATTTTTTTCAAAAAAATTTACAAAGTTATTTTTTCTAAAAAAATTGAACCTAAATAAAAGAAGAGAGGAAAATAAAACAAATGATTCACATATTCAAACATTTTTTAAAATTTGTTTGGCATTATTTTAAAAAAGGATTGTAATAATATACATGTATATCAATAAATAAATTAAAAAATAAATATATTAAGTAAACATATTTGGGATGGATAAGCTACAAAGGCAAGTGGAACACTTCACCCCTCCAATTAAAAAAAATCGTCTTATCCTTCATTTCTTAAGAAAACATACAGGTTTTTTATTTTTCTAAACATATATTTTAATCTTCTATTTTATAAATATATATACATATTAATTATTAATTAATGAATTGGTATATATAATTTATTTACTTAGGTATTACTTAACCAAAAATTTAAATTAAAAAATCTCTGCTATAAATGTAACTATCATATTAACTTATGTTATTTTTAGTAACTTATACGTAAAAAGGTGATTCTCATAATAACATCTAAATATCTTCTTCTGACTAAATTTATTTTATTCAAAATCTATTCTTTAAAATTATTTATTATTTTTTTTAAGTTATTTTTTAAAAATTAATCCAAAAAAATTCTCTTAATAAAGCAGTGTTTATAGATCTCATTAAAAACAAATATCATGAGTTCAAATTCTAATATTAATATGATAATTTTATTGATAGATAATTTATAAATATTTATAAACTCTTTAATTTTAAAGGTATATTTTTATTTAAAACTCAATTCTTCTAAATTTTATTTTATTTCAAAAAGAAATAGCATAAATTAGAAGACAAAATTTCTACCTGGGTGAAAGCAAAAGGGTAGATACGTACATACTCATAACTTGTCAAGGCTGAGAAATGAGGACCTTTATAAGACTAACGTGACATAAAGACTATTTTTTTTTAAGTTCATAAAAACAAAATTCAAACTAAATGACACGCAAATGAATGAGGAAGGTGAGAGTATCATTTGCATCTCCTTAAAAATCACAAGGTTGCTTGAGAGGGAAAAAGTGAAACTGAAAATGTCGCAACTGATTAATAAAAAGCTGAAGACTTTATGGTAGAGAATATAGTGAATGTGGAGAAGCGTGAATTCCAATGCGTGAGCAAGGACTTCAAGCGCCCCTAATTCCTATTTGTGAGATCCTCAATTCTCTCAAGAGTACTGGCACGTACTTACTTTGTTCTTCGAAACACATTCCTCCCTCCTCCTCTTTTTCAATTTGGACTTATTATATTAATAAATAATTAAATAGGCCACACTTCCTATTTTAGTTTTTTTTTATTTAGATTGTATCAAAGAGTATAGTTTTAAATAGATAATTCAAACATATCCAGCTTTTTATAATCAACTTTTTTATAAAAATTAGTAAACTATTAAAATACTAATATTTTTTTTCTATAATCTATTTTTCACTTAAACTAATAAGCTATCTAAACACTATTTTTTTTACAATAAATTTTTTCACTAAAATGAATAAACCATCTAAACACTAATTTTTATCTATAATATATTTTTTTACCAAAATATATGTAGAGGTCTGTATAATCCAATAACACATTTTCCATAGAATCAGTATTCAGTAACACATTTTTCATCCATAAGCACCTAAACACAACTAGTAAAATCACAAATCTAATGTCTACATAACATGATAGCTGAAACTTGTATACCTGATTCAGAGAAGAGACCTTCAAGTTCATGGTTGTTATTTCCTTCTTATGATTGATATTTTATGTATTAGGGTGCTTGACAAGCTGAAAGATTATGCTGTAAGAGCCTTAGTGAATGCTGTCGATCATCTTGGAACCGTTGCATACAAGTTAGGGGACCTAATTGAACAGCAAACATTGGATGTCTCAACCATGGACTTGAAGGTCTCTGCTCTGAATCAGGTATACAAGTTTTAGATATTATGTTAATATATATATTAGATTTGTGATTTTACTAGTTGTGTTCAGGTGCGTGCGGATGAAAAATATGTTACTGAATACTGATTCTATAGAAAATGTGTTGCGGGATTAGATTATAAAGACCTCTCCATATATTTTGGTAAAAGAAATAGACTTTAGATTAGATAAGAATTAGTGTTTAGATAGTTTATTAATTTTAATAAAAAAATTGATTGTTAACAAAATTAGTGTTTATATAGTTTATTGGTTTAAGTAAAAAATAGATTATAAGAAAAAAATTAGAGTGTAGATAGTTTATTGGTTTAAGTAAAAAATAGATTATAGGAAAAAAATAAATATTTTGATAGTTTATTAATTTTTATGAAAAAATTAATTGTAAAAAGGTGGAGATGTTTGAATTATTTATCTAAAACTATACTCTTGATGACACAATTTTTTTGGTGCAAAAGTTTTTGGAAAAGAGTTAGGTTCACTCATAATCTAAGTGTAAGACGAAGTCTTTCTTCCTCCTAGGTGAAATTAATGTCGAGCAGGGTGTGTCGTCTATTACCCTCAGGCATAAATTTAGGTACCTAGAAGTTAGGATGCCTCCTCAAATGTCACGATTAGAACCATAATAAAGTGATACTCTTTAAAAGTTAAATACACTCTAAATAATTATATATATCATCTTTCACTAATTTAACCTATGGAGTTTCTTGACACAATCTAAACACACACAAACACCAAAGTATTTAATTATTTATCAATGTAATAAGTCCAAAATGAAAAGGAGGAGGGAGGAATGTGTTTGGAAGAGCAAAGTACATTGTGCCATAGTGCTAGCACTCTTGAGAGAATAAGGGATCTCGCAAATAGGAATAGGGGCGCGGGAAGTCCTTGCTCATGCGCTTGAAATAAACACTTTTTCACATTTATTATATTCTTTGTCACAAAGTCTTTGGCCTTTTATTCATCCACTGTAATATTTTCAGTCTCATGTTTTCCCTCTCAAGCGACCTTCTGACTCAGAAGGATATATAAATGATGTATCTTACCTTCCTCATTCACATGCTGTCATTTAGTTTGAATTTAGCTTTTATGAACTTTTAAAAAAATAGTCTTTATGTCACGTTATACTCTTACAGAGGTCCTCATTTCTCGGCCTTGACAAGTTATGAGTATGTACACGTTTGCCCTTTTGCTTTCACCCAGGTAAATATTGTCTTCTAATTTCTGCTATTTATTTTTTCTTTTTAAAGTAAAATAAAAATTAGATGAATTGAGTCTCAAAATAAAAATATGCCTCTAAAATTAAAGAGTTTATAAGTATTTATAAATTATCTATTAATAAAATTATTATATTAATATCAGAATTTGAGCTTATGATATTTAGCTTTAGTTAGAGATCTCTAAGCACTATTTTATTAAGAGAGCTTTTTTTATTAATTTTTGAACAACAATTTTTGAGAAAAGTAATTTTAAAAAATATATTTGAGTAAAATAAATTTTATAAAACAAGTGATTTTAGTAAAAAGAAAATATTTAGATAGTTATTATCATAATTATATTTTTATGTATAAGTTAATAAAAATAACCTAAGTTAATATGATAAATAAATTATATATACATGTGTAAGATCAATTTATTAATTAATAATTAATATGTGTATATATATTTATAAAATATAAGATTAAAATATATATTTAGAAAAAAACTAACTGTATGTTTTCTCGAGAAGGTAGGACAAGACGACTTTTTTTAATTGGAGGAGTGAAGTGTTTGACTTGCCCATTCTCACTAATTCATGCCAAATATATTTATTTAACATATTTTATCTTTAATTTATTTATTATTATACATATATATTAGTATAATCCTTTTTTGAAATAATACCGAAAATTTGTTAAAGAATGTATGAATATGTGACTCATTTATTTTATTTTCCTCTCTTTATACATTTAGGTTCTTGTTTTTTTTTTTGAAAACTAACTTTGTAATTTTTTTTTGAGAAAATGTAAAATATTTTTGAGAAGAAAGTTGTGGGATGTCATGGGAGGGAAAATTCATCCCATTATTGTTTATCAGAATGAGTTTGTCCCAGTCCTATGAATACCCTAAGGAAAAGAAAGGATGGTGGCCCTCATGGAGGCTTTTAGAGAGAAGATCTGACATGTATAATAATAATGACCTAACTATCTCATAAAAATTAGTGAAAAGTAAACATTTTTCACTTTTCCCAAAATTTACTTTTTCAAAATTTTTATACATTTTTTATAATAAAATTTTTTAAGAAAAATTATATTTAAGTCTCATATAAAAAAATTAATTGTAGAGAATTCTCAAGAAATCATCAAACGATTGTGATATTTCATAGGATTTGGGATTATTTTTTTGAATTGTGAAATGACAGAATTACTTTGGATAAAAAATGCCCTAATTATTATTTTTGTGCCCTCGAGTTGTTATTCCTTCTTATAGTAAGGGTGTACATGGTCAGGGTTAGGCAGGGCAACCCCTACCCAAAAAAAGTATGGGCTATATTTTACAGCCTGATGCTCGACGCTGTCCAGTAAAAGCCCTAACTATTTTGGGTTGGGCATGCCTAAGTTGTAATGTCATGCTCATGTTAAAAAAATCTACAATTGTAAACTTCTAAAATAATATCATATTCATATGTCTTCAAGTGTTAAATAATATCTATAATCCACTAAGAATAAGGCAACAAAAATATAATAATTAAAGTCTTGAAATTCATTGCATACAAAAAAGCTTTAAAGTCTAAGTAGTTTGTAATTGTAACTTTGCATCAATCTCCTAAATGTTGACAAGAATGAAGCATCTAAAAAAATAAAATAAATAATTATAATTTATAACATAATCATATTATGATTAGTAAAGTTAAAAAAGAAAAAGAAAAACTCAATATAGTTATAATATTAAAAGATACAATTTACTTATTTAACTACTCATTTTTCTAAAATGACCATTTAGTCACTAGTAGCTATCATATTATCCCTTCTAAGTGTAGCATATAGGGAGAAAAGTAAAAAAAAAATAAGAAGGGGTGAACATGGGCAGGGCATGGTATGCCAACCCCCTGCCCGGTGCCTAGCCTAAAAAAAGTATAGGTTATAGTTTATAGCCCGATACTTGACCCTGCTCTATATTTATCAGGCTAGGCATGGCTTTTTTTTCGCCAGCTTGAGTGGGCATACCGAGTCGTGAGTTTTATACACCCTTAACTAATAGAACTCTAATATCTCACCCACACGTACACATTATATTGACATGGAAAATATTACATATAACTTTCTTAAAAATTTTATTGTCCCTTTAAAAAATGAAAAAGTCAATAAAAAATTTCTATTTTAAAATTTCATTAATTAGAAGAATCTAGGTACAAATCTTAATATTTTTATGAATGAAATCTTGTAGAGTATTTATATTTTCTATATATAAAAATATATCAAATAATTTTTATGAATAAAATTTTTAAACAAAGACTTTTCACTAATTTTTTTTTATTTTTGATTGCTTTGCTCCATGTCTAAACAAAAATTATGTTTGACCCCATTTATTTTCTTTAAAGTATAATTTGTTGATTATAAAAATATTATTTTTCATACTTGTTAATTTTAATTAATTTTAGTTTGATATTAATTGGATAAACATTTAGATTTTATATATTTATAAAATATCAAGGTCTAAACTATAAACTATTTAAAATCAATTATAAATTGTATCAATGTGGGAATATATATTTATCTCTAATGTCTTTTTATTTGTTGATTGTTCAGGTGTTCCTTGAAGGTATTAGTAAAGTTATTAGCATAGATAGTTTTGTTCAATATTTCTTGCATACATTTCCAAAGCTACTCACAAGAACTTATTTTACTTAATAGGACAAACACATGTACATAATGATAATAATTTTAAAGATTTTTTTACGAAGGATTGTTGAGTTCGGATTCAACAATTAGATTTTTTATAAATGTTATTTGTAAATTTCAAAGAACTCGTCTCTCTATATATATGTTTGTGCAGAGATTTAAAAAGAATCTTTATATTGTTTTTGGACATACCTTTTGAGAATTTTTGAAGAAAAAATTGTCATCAAGATGAAAACTTACTATACATTCTCTGTTTATTTAACTGAACAAAAATAAAATTAATTACTGGAATGGGGGAATAGGTCTCTTAACTTTGTAACTTGTAGATATTGCAAATACTATGCCCAATATTCACACTTTATTAATCAATGGAGAATGACAATATCAGAGGTAACAAAAGTAGGTTAAGGGAAAACCATCTAGGATCACAATGGCATTTGAGAAGTCTTGATGAGCATTGTATAATTTTCCAGCCATTTTTGACACAATATGAGAAAGGACCTTTTGGCGAGTGTTCCAGTCTGCATTAAACCAAAGGCTCCTTGGAATTTTCCTCTATCCAAATCCAAGGAATAATTAGCCAACAAATGCAATCAATCAGTCAAATACAAACTTTAATTTAATTATATATATATATATATATAATTATTGACAGAAGGAAGAAAACATACTAGTCTACATGAAAAATAGCCAGTAGCATGAGACCAAGAAGGCAGACAAGACTGTAATAGGGAGATAGAAAAGTAGGTTTCCATGTATGCTGGTCTTCAGTCTTGCTTTCACTATAAAATCTCCAGCATCTTCATGATTGAGAATAATGGGAACCACGTCCCTATTTAGACCACTAATTATAATTTAATACAAATCTCTATTGACTTTAATTATTGTAATTGTATCAACCTATACTTTATCATCACCATTTCATTAAGGTTTAGCTAGCTAAGGTCAATTAAGGTTTACAACAACATTATATATCATGTAAGATCATTTCAAGGAAGAAGATCTAGATGTGTTTCGGTATATGATTTAATTGGAGAGTTAACTTTTATCCTAAATATAAAACTTAATTAATATATTTATAACTTTTTCTCAAATTACTCATATTTGATACTCTCTCAATAATAATAAAAAGGGAGGGAGTTAAAGAATTGTTTTTTGATATTTTAGAAAAATTGTGTCATATTGACTAATTTAACAACTTTTTTAATATAATTAAATTAGTTAAATATATCATATATTAAATACTAGAGTAGTATATATAATCTACAATGGAATTGATTCACAATGTAATGAGTAATCGTTGAAAGCTCTATAAAGAAGAAGCTTACCATGTAAATAAAAATGTACTCCAATATGAAACTCCACAAGAAAGAAATCTCACCACTATAATTTCCACTAATCGTCTAGCTCAAAAATAAATAAAATGACTAGGTTAAGGTTGCATTTCATATGTAGTTAATCTATATAAAATAAAACTCATCAAAATAAATAGCTTTATACAAAATTTGAGTCCCAAGGAAATTAAATATATTCAATCCCTTGCACATGATAGTATGAACGTTAAATATCTATATCTATATATATATATATATATAAAGTTAAAATATGAAAATATAATGGATGTGAAATTAATATCGTCCATATGTGGGCTAGGACGAGGATGATGGTGGAGAGGGAAAGGAACTAGGTGTAAGCAACGGTAAAGAACACATACTTAGGTACATCAGGTCTAACAAAATATTTCAACGTACAATGGTTAGAGCCAACGAAACATATAAAACAACCCCATTTTTAATTTTGTTTATATGATTACATATGTGTTTATATATATATATATATATAATTGAACATATGTGTTATTCTTCTTTTGTCTCCTCATCTTTCTTCTCCTTTCTTTTTTCTGCAAAATAAAGACAATAAGGCGTATGGTTGATTGCGTGAGTAAAGAGATCTAGGGTTTGGGAAAATAACGAAATTAAAGAGAATTTTAAGTTAATGCTTAACTTGAAACCAAGGAGAAGCTGTTAATGGGAGATCTTTTTGCTCTTAATTCGCTACCTCTAGCTCTTTTAGCATAAAATAAGTTATAAATATAACAAAGACAAATAATTACTTTATTTTATTTAGAATTATTTTTATGTATTACCATTAGTTAATGTATGGTTAATCCCATTTAGACGTAATTAAAAATCAGATCTATACAAACCTTTTTATTTATATTTTTCTTATTATGCTCATTGACTTTTTCCCCTAAAACTGAAATAACCTCTTCTTACATGTTAAAAAGAAAAAATCAATTCCATATTAAAGAATGGAATAATTATTGGTCTTAATGAGCTATAAAGAAGATGGCCTGTCTATTTGGTATAAGGGTTGGAAATGGATGCGAGGAGAGGAGGGAATGGAAGTTACAAGGATGAGTTTGGGAATTTAGAAGCTTATTACAATGAGTTGAGAACTTCAAACCCAGGATCAGATATTAGAGTTGAGTTGAGCAAAGTGCTAGAAAATGGGAGGAGAGTATTTAATAGAATGTATGTATGCTTTAATCTTGTAAGGTATGATTAATGACCTTTTGGTTTTTCATTTGAATATTATATCTATTGCACTTGTAATTGGTTGCTAATTTTTTATGTTTTATAGGTCGGTTGGAAGGTTGGTTGCAGGCCATTTATTAGGCTAGACAGTACCATTTTAAAAGGTAAAGCAAGAGGTATTCTCCTCACTGCAATAGGGATTGATGCAAATAGCTCTTTGTATCCACTTGCATTTGGATATACGAAACAAGAGAATAAAGTAAATTGGATATGCTTTTTGTGATGGCTCATACAATCATTAGATCTTGAGGATGGTTCAAAGGTTACATTAAGGTCAAATATGCAAAAGGTAGTGTTACTCACTTCTTAAACTTTTATTCATTCTATCACATATATAGTTTTAATTGAGTCATTCTTTTATAAGGTTTACATTTGGCTATTAAAGAGGTTCTACCTATGTCTGAGCACAGGTTATGAGCCAAACATATTTACACAAATTGGAGTAAACAGTGGATGGGACGTGAGCTGCAAAAAACATTATACTCTTGTGCATGGGGCACCTTTCAAAAATAGTTTAAGGAGAACTTGAAACAACTAGGAGGGCTGAGTAAAGAGGCAGTAGAGGCATCTTGATCTTATAGTTCACAACATTGGGTGAGAGCCTATTTTAGCAATAGGTGTCAATCATGGATTGTGGATAATAATTATAACGAGTGCTTAAATGTATGGATATATGAATATAGATATTTTCCTGTTATTTGTATGTTTGAAGGGATAAGAGAAAAGCTAATGATTAAATGGGCTGAGAGTGAAAAAAATGTACAAAGATGGAAGGATGATTTTAGCCCAAAGTATGTTGAATTATTTGAAACAAATGGGTAACTAGCAGTGGTTTGTAAGGTAGTTTTCAATGGGGATGATGGGTATGAGGTTAGTGAGGGGACAGATAAACATACTATATTTCTAAGTAGGAAGTTATGTAGTTTTAGGGCAGGAGACTTGACTGGGATTCCTTCTTAACATGCAATTTGTGCATTTTATGATGAGAAAATTGAACCAAGGAGTTGCACATCAAAATGTTATCATAAAGCTCATACCTAGTGAGCTATGATGTAAAATTTCAGATTATAAGATGTAAAAAGTTTTGGAACATGGAGAATTTTCAGCCTATGCACCATCACCTGTGTGAAAGTTGCTGGGAAAACTAATGAAGAAAAGAAATAGAACTGAAGAAGCAAGTAGGAAGAAGAAGGTCAATAGTGCTCAGCAAAATGCTTCACTCGAATAATCCATAACTCTACATTCAATAACTCAATAGTTGACCAAGTCATGTTCAACTTGGAGATATAATATATGTAAGAGGGGCACAACAAAACAACCTTCAAGGATGTAAGTTTTCCCTCCATTATTCTATTTTACATGTGTTGTGCCATTAAATTGAAGTATTAATGATGCTTACTTTGTCTTCTGTTCGGAGTCCTCCATCAACAATCACCAACACAATAGGGAATAAAAGAAGAAGACCTAAGAAGTTAGCACAAATTCCAGTCAACAAAGCCAAATCACTTAAAAACTGCCGTGATAAGTACTTTTAACACAATGTTTCATAAAACGGATGTTAAAAGTCTCCAAAAAATTCAAAAACCCTAGACTCGATTTCAATTCACTCTCACTTTTTTTATAGTTATTTATCTTCTTGTTTCTTTGCCCCACCACCACAAACTTAGACCGATGTCATTTCCCAACATTTTCTCCTATTTTTGGTACATATCTCCATCATTAACACCGTTCTCTGTCATCTCCATTGTTGTTCTCTATCATGAAAACTGTAAGTCATCATTTAACTTTTTCATTTGCTCATTTTTCTTACTTTTTTAGTTATTTGTTGTTTGCAAAATGTAATACATCATATGAGTTATCATCCTTGTATTAAAGACTTGATTTTTGTAGTGTTAGTTTGTTATATTGGTTCTTATTTGTTTGTAGGTGAGTTTTTACAATTTTTTTTTTGAATTTGTGGGTGTCTTTTTGTCAATTGTTCGATTGTTTGTTATTTATAAAATCATATGGGCTATCTTCCGTCGTTAAAGACTTGATTTTTGTAGTGGTTAGACTATTATATTGGTTCCTATTTATTTATGGATGTGTCTGTATGGATTTTGAAAAGTAGCACATTGTATTAGACTTTTTTGTTGGTAATATGTTTATTCAATAAATTAGTTCTTATTTATTCAATACATTGCCAATTTGTATAGTGCTTGGTTTATTTATTAAGTCTTATTTGTTTAGTCAATACCTTTTGTTATTAATAAAGTACTAATTTCTTAGTGTTTGGTATTTTTGTATTTTTTTTTTGTTTGAGCAATGAGAGTGCTATATAGAAAAGTTATAAATTAAGTTATTTGGTTAACAAAAAACTTGATTTGCAAGTTTGAAGGATTTGATTATCATTTGTGATTTTTTTATTATTGTGAAGGAACTTGGGTTGATACCAACTAGTAAGAAATTAGTTTATTGTGTGTAATAAATATTTATTTGATTATTAAATTGGTTACATAATTACTATTTCTGATTCTTACTTTTATTTATTATTTTTTTGAATAGGACATGAAGGCTCTAGGTCAAGACTGTTACCGATGGAGTTTATGATTTTATAGTTTATAGTATGACTTTCCCATTTCTCTTTAATCTTCTCTTTCTTTTGGAGAAAAGGACTGGGTCTCACAACTAAATATAAGACCTATTTTTATATTTATCAATTGTTATCCAAATTAACCTATTGATATCCCTTCAATAATAATCAACTAAGAAAGAGGGAATCGAGAAAGATGATTAAGGTATTTTAAAAATAACATGTCATATTAATTAACTAAATTAACTTCTTTAATTTAATCAAACTTATTAAATAGATCTTATATTAAGGATTGAAGAAATACTAATTACTAATTGAATGAAATTAGATTCATTTTTTGTGTGCATAGCTGGTATTTGATGAATGGGCTGTGATGCTCATTAATTTTGAATAATGAGTCTTGTTATATATTTTATAGTACATATTGATATATTGACTTTAAGTAAATTTCCTGTGCTCTGTTTTCAAATCATTTGGGTTGATAAAGTAGGATTGGATTAAGACTAGCAATTGAGGATTTCAACTGGATCATTTTTCACCAATTAAAAATGATGTCGCCTAAGATGCATTTTGAAATAAGTGGTTAAATAGCATATCTGTTTGGAAATCTAAGTTTAACCAGCAACTATATGGCATAGGTGTAAATCTTCAATTTATATAAAGTACTATTTTACTTTTATATAAATTTTCATCAAATGATCCTCTCAACATTGTATCATATGGATTAAGTACTGTGATGTTCTTAATAATTACAATGTTAGTTGCACTTACAGTTTCAATTGGTCTGATGGCCAGTTTGCTATAATTTTTCAAATTATTTCTTCTCCTTCTTAGATGTAATGTCTAATCTTACACCTCTGGCTCATTTTTAATCTTTTTGCAGAGGAAGGTGTTGAAAGCATATGTGGTCCATGTTTCCTAGGTGACAATGCTAGATCCTCGACTCGTACTGTTTTTTAAGTTCTAAAAATGTTTGTCTTTTTATATTGATGAACAGAGTGCCTACATTGTTTTGATTTATTTTAGTTGTTGAGTTGAATGGCATGAAGGGCTCATTTGAATAAGATTTTAGAAATTGGCTTACGAAAAAAAGGACTTTTGGGTAGCTTTTAAAAAAGGGCTTTTAGAGAAGAGCTTATGAAAAAAAAGTGATTTTGAATAAATGAATGTTTGGATGGTTATTTCCAGAAGTATTTTTATTATTGTTAAATTATGAAAAAGGGTATGAATATTAAATGAGGAGAGATAAGAGATAAAAGGAAATGGGAGAGAGAGTGTAAAAAAAGAAAGGGAAGAGGGTGTAAGAAAAAGTAGGAGAGAGGAGAGAGTGTGTAAAAAGGTAATAGAGAGGAGAGAGGGTGTAAGAAAAAATATAGGCAATATAGTAATTAGCTAATTCATAGACTTTTTTACTATTCAATAAGCTACTCTGACTAGCTATCTAAAACCTTAGTTTTAAAATATAGTTTAGTCAAAAAACCTGTTTGAACAAATATAGCTATTTACTTTAAAATTTCTCAAAACCTAGGTTTTGGGGAGTTCCAAACAGGCCAAAAGCATGATAAGGAAGGACTTCTATCAATGTACATAAGAGATCTGGCAGCTTCTCCTTCTAACTTCTTGATCACATTGAAAACTGATCCAAGTTTGGACAAGTTCATTTATATGGTTAACTTGTTTTGCTTTTCTCCTCCTTCTCATGACCAGTAATTGGCTGGTGTGTAAACATTATATTTGTAGAAATTTATAATACACTAATCCTATTATATAACACAAAACCGCCATTCTACTTTTAATGTTTAAACTTGTGTCTTTCCTTTTATAGTATGTAACAGCTTATTTTCTCAATCTACAACTTATTAATTTTTTTATTTTTTAAATCATATGTTAAATTTTTTAGTTGTGTGAAATATTTATTTAGTAATTTTAAAAAAATTTAAATGCATAAGTTGGCTAAAGTAAATATTTCAAAGGAGAAAATTTAGGTCAAGCTCCTCATATACATTTTGTTAAGTTCTCAAATATCACTTTGCTATGTGTCTTTTTTTTTTAATATTTTTAAACTCACATGAAAAAAAATAAACATGGCAAAGTGTGTATATCTTTTGACTATTTATGTAATATTCAATTGTTTATTTAATATTCAATAGGTTTAAATACATGATATTAAATATTTAAAATTATTGAAAAGTAAAAGATTTATAATTACAAAATTATTTAACTTGATAATATGATCCAAATTAATAAATTTTATTAATATAATAAAAATTTAAAAATATATGCTAAAATTATGTTTTTTGGTCAAAGATGAGTGGTAAAATGATTGTTAAGTAATATTTATGTTAACTAAGGTTGTTTTAGTCAAAACAAAATATTAATACTATAATTTAACAATCAATTAACAGTATAAAGAATGAAAATTGAATATTAAACTAGAACAGATGTTTCTATAAAATGTATTTTGATTTTCATTTGTTATAAAAAATGCATTTTTATTTTATAGGAGGTATGTATAGGTTTTCAAAATAAAAATATCTATAAATTAAATGAAATAGAGGGGAAGTTAGTGTTTTTCTAAATAACTAAATAATTATCCCAAAAAATACGGTAAAAATATGCATAATACTTCTCTGATACTTAATATAGGACCTATTTAAGTAATTTGATTATATTAAATAAGATAGTTAAGATATCATGTTTGTTCTAAAACACTTGAACTATCTTCTTTAATGCCCTCTATTATTTAATTATTGTTAAAAAAGTACAAGAAAATAATTTAGGAAGAATTTAATACATATATAAAATATATCTTATATTTAAGTTCAAAATTAACTTCTCAATTGGGACTTATATTAAAAATTGGAGGGTAATTCATACGAATTTGATTAATAGATAGAAAATATTGAAGCTAAAAATTGAAGCTGAATGCATTACTTGACTTTAGTTCTTTCTCTGAAATCTTGAATTTGAATATTAGTTTATTTTGGTTGTAGTCTCAGCTGTAGTGAAGATGCAAGAAAGGGGATGTTCCTAAGAATAAAAGCTGTGGTAGATAAGTTTGTGGAGGAGTTGAAGGAAGCATTAGATGCTAATATACAATATAGGATCATGAAGGAGACAGAAATGCAAAGTTGCATTAAAGAACATCAGCGTGAAGTTGCATGGTAGGCTGAGCTTTATTGTTAGGAGGTGTCCAATTCTTATAACTTCTTTTGTTGTAATGGATGAAAAGGAAGATAATAAAAGTTGTAATAACTTTGATCCCACTTCAAGTAGCTAGATATGCTTGGTGTTGTTAAAACATTTTTTCAAAATTTTGAGGAGTTATTACTGCTAGGACTTTTTAGTTTTCAGTATTTACTTTTTGAAAGAGCTAATCATGTGGTGTGAGCTTTTTCATTGCAAAATTATGATTTTTATTTTTGGTAGGTCTAATTCCTATTATTTTGGCTAGATTATTCGTAACTGCATATTTACAATACCGACGTGGTGTTTTGACTTATTCATCCAAGGCATTTGTGGTACCACTATGAAGCCAATCTTGCCAAGTCTTTCACACTGACAATTCGCCGAGGAACTCTAACTAGATCTAGCGAGTGTATTGCACTGGTCATGTTGTTTGTTGGAAAACTCACAAATTTTGTCCAATGATGAGACTGTCCACATAACTTTGACCATGATGGCACCTCCGAAATCATGTATTCAATCCAATTATGGAGTTATGATTTATTATTGATCACATATTTAAGAAAACAAGCATTGCTTAATGAATTAATCTATTTGCATAAAGAAAGTTTCAGACTTTTTGGGCAGAATTATCCTTCTTTCTCTTGCTCTGGGACATGATAATGTGGCAGAATCATCATCCCTATAAATCATCGTCTTCTGCTTCCTCTTCTTGCTTAAGAGATTCTATTGTGGCTCTTGAAGCTGATATTTAGCATGCCAATACCCTATGAGGAGTCATCTTTTTCTTCATCTCTCTTTCTTGTATTTGTTTTCTAGGGTTTTATAGAAGAACTTATATTTAGTATAAAATCAAAACTCTTACAGATCAAATCAAAACCTTGTAGAAACTCATTGTTTGAAAATTTGTGGGTTATGAGTCAACTCTTTATCAATTGGATCAATTTTTGTTGGCTATTTTGTGCTACTTCAAGCACAGTTCATTCCCCATATTATATTTTTAAATACTTCACTTATCATTAATATATGACGTATTTAACTAATTTGATTATATTAAAGAAGTTAGTTGATATGTCATGCTTTTTCAAAACATCGTAATCATTTTTATTACTTCTCTCCCTCTTATTTTATTATTGTTAATGTATTATCAATAGAGGTAATTTAAAAAAATTTAATAAATATGAAAAATGTGTGTTATACTTAACATTTTATAATTAGATCATCTATTAGGGACATGAGAATATATTTTTGGGGCTATATTTCAATTGTTATTATAGTTTTTTTAGTACAAAAGATTTTAGAAAAGGGTTGGGCTCACCTATTATCTAAGGGTAGGGTGAAGTCTCCCTTTCTCCTAAGCGATACTAATATTAGATAGGGCAAGTAATCTATTACCCTCAGGCATAAATCTAGGTACATAGGAGCTATGATGCTTCCCCAAGTGCCGTGACTAATACAACAACAAAGTGGTACTCCTTAAAGATTGAATATACTCCAAATGATCGTATGTCTTACCATTTTTCCAATTAAACTGATGATAGGTAATCGTTACTAAAGTTAAATGGTGTATATGCGATGATATACATGGTCCTACGTCCAATTGATGATTTGGGTGAAAACTAGTTCTTTGTGGGCCTAAAGCTCTTTTAAGTAAAGAACGTTTAAATTGTGAGGATAATATGAATGTAAAATTGCTACAAAAAAATGTGATTGTAAAATAATCATACATCATAAATTCATGAGTCTCCAACAGTATTGGAGAAAATCAATTCCAAGGAAACTTGCTAGCATTCGTGCATTTGAGCAAATTAATGCTTGAGGATAATGTGATATTTTTTTATACAATTTTTCTTAAAAAAGGGTTGGGCTCACCCATAATATAAATGTATGATGAAGTCTCCCTTCCTCTAAAACGATACTAATATTAGGCAGGATGAGCCGTCAATTAAGCACTTAGGAGTTATGAACCACAACAAAGTGTATACTCCCAGGTGTTCGAACACTCTCTAAATAATTTCATGTCTCATCCTTTCGGCATTCTTTGTGTTTTTTCCCATCCCTTTATGATTGGTCACTTCTCTTTCTCATTTTCCCACTTCTACTTTATCGTTTATGATATGAGATAGTTTCCTAAAGAGGGTTTTTTCTTTCTTCCTCTTTTTTGTTCTTGCTTGTGTTTTATAGGTACCTATTTTTCTTCATTACTCTCCTTCTCCTTCAAATTTGTGACGAGAAGGAAATAACTTCGATGAGTTGATGGCAAAACTAGTTTAGAAATTTTTCTGATATGAATCTAGAGTTTTTTTATTTTGATTTTTTTAATTTTTACATTGCTTTTTAAAATGGTTGTATGGAGTAACCGGTTTTAAAAAAAAACTAATTTTCTACACCAGTCCTACAACCGATATAGAATATCAAACCTTTTACATGGGCTGTATCTACACCAAACTAAGACTGGGTGTAGAAGTCCATTTTCAATTAGAAAGACTATATTCTAGCATTGTTAGTCAAGTGAAAACAAGGTAATTGAACTTGAAATATTTGAGGAAACATGTCTAGATGCGCGATCGTGAGGGCAATGGAAAATGAGATAAAATTGTTAGAGGCAAACAAAACTTGGGTAATAGTAAATCTCCCTAAGGGTAAGAAATCCTTATGATGTAAGTGGATTTTTAAGGTTAAATATAATAGTGATGCAAGCTTGTAAAGTCATTGTATGGACTTAAACAAACATTTAGATAATGGAATATTAAATTGACATAAGCATTATTGTTTTGTGCAAAATAAACATGATTAAACAAAATGGATCAAAAAGAAAAATAGTAAATATATTTTTTAAATATTTAATTTTATACTAATTTTTCAATTTAATTATTAAACTGTATCAAATATTGTAAAATAAAAATAAAATAATTCAATTTATTTAACATTATGAACATAATTAGTCCTAATTATAAGATCTAGACAAAAAGGTTCACTTTAATCTTAAATATAAGACATCAATCTATTTTATGTTTCAAATTTTAAATTTCCTTATCAAAGTATCGCTATATGACTTCATATATATTAAGGAATTTTATTAAGAGATGGTTCTAATACACATAATAGTATAGAGTATTTTAAGAAAATCAATACACAATTATTACAAATAACTAATTTAACTAATTTGTTTAATATACTTAAATTAGGTAAATCTTAT
This sequence comes from Leucaena leucocephala, assembly GCA_037074615.1. NCBI lineage: Eukaryota > Viridiplantae > Streptophyta > Magnoliopsida > Fabales > Fabaceae > Leucaena > Leucaena leucocephala. The sequence goes on from CM073527.1 coordinate 8,952,923, forward strand.
ACTAAAGAATGAAGGGAGTAGTTATATGGAATCAAATTAATTTAGGTATAACAATTTAATTATGCCTTTATCTCAAAAAGGTAACATAAAAGTAATATCATTTATTTTTATTGTTTCTTCTTTTTGTCAATCCCATATTTTCTAACATTAAAAATTAATAGTAATTCGTTGTTGATAAACCATCATACTCTATGATGAGATGTGTATCCAATTATTGTTATTCTACTGTGCATCACACACGAATATTAAGAATTAATTATACTTAATATTGAATATTAAAAATTAATTACAGGTACTAAAAAGTAATTTATTGAAATGATAAGTGGCCTAACCTCTTCAAAGAGGATAATGTAAATTCTAATATCGGGATTTATACCATGGAGATATTAAAACAAGAAAAATATAAAATTGCTAAACTCATTACAAATTTAATTGATAAAAAGTACCTAATACTGATATTCTTGATATTCTTTGTGTATAAAATTTAAAAAACATATAATGGACCTAGCTTGTCCTAATACTGAACTTGCTTCTCTCCTCTGCTCTTTCCGTCCTCTTCCCTCCACAACCCTTATGCCTTATTTGGTAACATGGAATTAAGGGTTTGGGAAGCGAAAATGGAAAATTTGAGCAGTTGGGCATCTGCTTCAATCTCAGAAATGAACCTATAAGATCGATACGGTAAATGTTACGTGAACTTAATGGACTCGGCGCAACATGATATGCTTATCAGGAACTTAACAATTTCTTCTAGAAGTACGAATAACTTTACCATGAAGAAGCAACAGTGAAGTCGTCGAAATGCTCAATCTGCATGAATAGTAATATAAGTACATGGAATAAACTAACATTGCGAGCACAAATTTGTAAACATTGACAATCTAAAATTTGAGCAAACATTAAAGAAGAAATCAGTTAATCACGTCAACATTTGATCTGATTTATTATGCTCTCATTCAAGATAAAGTCAGGTTTCGTTCAGTGTCATAGTCATATGCAACATGAGAACTTACTGATTCTTCGCGAACTTCGTCGTCAGCAACATCGGCTTTGGCATTACTGGAGGACGCCATGAAGGATCTGAGAATGTTACTAGATGTGTATCATATCCAGAGAAGACGATGCCATCAATTTCTTTTTTCTCTTACTGGTTAAAGCAAAATAGTTTCACTAAATTGAGTTGTGAACGAACAAAGAGAACATTAGATCTTCAAAATTCCAAAGGCGTGGTCGCAGATGCTACAGACCTGAAAACTTTCAGCTTTTTTCCTTACTGCTTCTTTCTTTTCTTTTTCTAATGTTTTTTTTTTTTTTGTTTTATGTTGATAGTTAAAATGACGTAGAAAACCGTTTATTTTATTCGCCTTCCCACCAGTTCCGATATTCATTCCGGCGAGTGATCCTCTCAGCTCTTGCGTTGATGGCATCGCCCGACCAAAATCCTATGATCCCATAAATCCTATTTATTTTTAATTTTTTTTAGCCAACTATTTTTCTTCTTCTCAAATAGTACTTCTGACATATTCAACAACTTTAATTAGATTAAAAAAATTAATTAAATTTATTAATATAGTATTTTTTAAACATTCTAAATAACCTTCTTAGTTCACTCCATAATGCCTTTTTTTTATTTGATTATTATTAAAACAATATCAATAGAGATAATTTAAAAAAAATAATAAATATAAAAAATATAGATTATCAATAGAGACAATTTAAAAATATAAAAATATAGATTAAAATAAATTTTCTAATTATATTCTATAGTAACAAGGACAAGTATTGTTAATTTTTAGTTGTAACAAAGACATAGCATAAGGTTTGGGCGATTTCCCTCTTTAATTCTTTATACATCAAAAGAACAGTTATATATATTATATACATATGATAATATTTTTAAAACAAACATAATATTAGACATACGTGCGATAACTATATGTAAGGTCACGAAAGTTTTAGATCAGTTTTGTTTGGATTTTGTTTTTGCCATCGTACGTTGCAAAGCTCACACTCACATATAGATATGTCCAGAAATAAACATTTAGGTCTGAATTGTTCAAAGTAACCATTTTGTGACGTCTGTATGTTCACATGTTTTATTTATTTAATATAAAAAATCTATAAATGATATAAATAATGTGACTATTATTTCTAAAAAAATTCAATATACAAACTTATGCCATTTGGATTAGCTTTTGGAGAAAGATTTATAGAAAAAATGCTTTTAAAGTACTTTCAAATAAGCTCTTTCATAGAAGAGCTTATGAAAAAGTGGTTTTGAATAAATTAGTATTTGAATAGTTATTACAAGAATGACTTTTATGATTGATAAATTATTATAATTGTATGAGATAAAAAAACCCATAACTATTCACTTGTCAGATTGCAACATCCTATATATGCTTGTCCTTTCATTTTCTACTATAGCTCTTGTTCCTCTTCTTATCAAGAAATTCCAGGTGACGCCTAGCAACAACTTCAACCAGTGACACTCAGCAACTAACATCTTCCTCCTCTCCTTCTTCTGGCGACCAACGATGCTCGATGCTTGCCACTGGTTCTTCATCTTCCTTTTTCTGGATGGTTATTTGACTTCATTTTCCTCCTCTCATCAACCCATGGCAACTTCCTCCTCTCTAATAGCAACAAATGAAAGTGATGACAGAGAGGATGATAAGAGTACAACAATGGTAGAGAGAAGAAGAGGAAAGTGATGAAGAAGAGAGAGAGAGAGTAAGGAGGAGAGATGAGAGATGAAAGAGAGTGTTAGAAAAAAGGAGTAAAATGGTCTATTTATAAGCCATTTTTTCTCATCCAAAAGTTATTTCCAAGAGTTTATCTGAAATTATAGTTTAGCCTATAAGTACCTATGTACTAAAAGAGATGCTTGTTTAAAATTCTTACAAAACCATAGTTTAGGCAAAAAGTTTTTATAAACCCTTAGTTTTGTATCTATCCAAACACACACCTAATCATAATCTTTGAATTTAGTAGAATGTTTTTAATTCTTTTATAGGTTATAGCTAACCCCTTAAAAACTTGACTAATCTAAATCGATGCATAACAGGAATCATTAAGGTTGGGCTAAACCCAAAAAATCAAATCCATAACCTTTAATTAAATTAGAATAATTCTAGCTAACTTATTTAACCTATTAGGATTAGATTGTTTCAATATATGATCGTATTGTATACTCATCAACTGTAGGTCATTTTATGTGTTATAGTATTCCTGTATATAAATGTGTAAACACCATCAATTTTGTTGTGTTATAGTACTCTTATACATAAATGTGTGAACACAATGGCCAAATATAAAATATGCTAGCACCACGTGTGCACTTTAATTACACGCTTTCAAAACATCATGAGTTATTTAAAAATGATAGTAAAATATGTGTAAAGTTTGTTTTTTGACATTTAGTATTTTATCTGAGTTTTAATACCATTAATGCAATAAAGACGGCTTTCTTATAAATTCTGATCAGGTTTAAAAAAATAAAAGCAAAATAAAAAATATATTTGTGAATTTTATTATAATCAATTTAATGCAGTGCGGATTTTTTAGAAAAGTAATTCGACATCTAATACTTCCATGATTTTTTTAACAAAAAGGTCTCCATCAATATAATGCAATGCAATTTAACACAAACTATAATTCTTTAGTCATTTTCATTTCTTGCGAAATAAGTTTTGGTTAACTTGGTATTGGTCTCAAACTCATCTTACATGGCTCTCTATATTTCCCAACTGTCTTGCAAGGCATCTGATCGTAAGCGCTCGTGATATTGGACTCCAAAATCATACAAGCACAATTTTTTTTATAAGGAATGAGGGTTGTTGCCTTATAAATAGGTTACACTAATAAAAAAAATTAGTTCCACACATTTAATATTAAGTAATTCTTTCAAATAGAACGAACATGTATATATTAAATATATAGAAAGATTCTCCTTTACTAGTATATCTACCATTTTATTTTTCTTTTTTAAAATATATTTTAACTGTAACTCCCATCACATATTAACCAATTATTTAATTTGTAAAAAAAAAAAGATAAGTTGCTAATGTGAGTACTATTATCCCTTTGTAACATATTAATAATAAGCATTGAATCTGACTAAAGGTGGGAATACAGGCTGACCTGCCGAAAATAGGCCAGCCTGTTAAAGGGGTGGGCCCAAAAGGGGGCGAGCTACAAAAAGAGTTGGCATTTTGCCAACCCGAGCCTGCATTTGCCCTTTATTTTTAAAATTTTTAAAAAATTATTTCTAAACTTTTAAAATACTAATAAAATTTGCTAATATTATATTAGAATAATTAAAAAATTATTAATGTTATACTCTTAAAAATTCCTATTTTTTATAAAAAATCTTAAATTTTATGACTATAAATCTAAATAAACATTAACATAATATTAATCAATTATAATATTCAACACATATTAACAAATAATTAATTATCTTTACTAGTATTCAATAATAAAAGTATTTAAAGTAATATTTAGGTAAAATAAATAATAACATTAATAATTTATTTAAAAAAATAGGCTGGTGGGCTTGGAGGGACAGCTGTGCAGCCTGCCCTAAAACGGGCTAGAAAAATGCCAGCCAGTTTCTGGCCATTTTTTAAGAAAAACGGGTTTCCCAACTCTAAATCTGACTTAATGATAATCTTTTTGGAACTTTAATCCCATATGAATAGAATCACTCAAGATAGTTTACTGTTTAAAATAATAAGCATTACATCCAAGCATGATTTTACTTGCTCTCCAAGCCTGACGATTACAGCCCAATGACTCGGATTGCTTGGTTGGGGGATTTTGGAGGGGAGGGGAGATATAAGTGTGTTTTGTTGAGAAAAATGGAAGGGAGGGGAGGGGAGGGGAGAATTTTTGTCCTTATGTGCTCATCCCCCTCCAAAAGTGGGGGGTTTTGGAGGGGAGAGATTTTTTTTGCCCAATTTTGACCAAATTGCCCTTTATATATTTTTAATATTTCAATTGTACCCTCAAACCTTTTTTTATTCTCCCCACACATAATTTTTTCTTTATTGCTAAAAAACCTAATAAGTATAATAAATAAATTATATATTATATTAAAATATATAATAATTATAAAATTAATAAGAAACAATGTTAAAATTTTCATATTTTTTAATTTTATTATATATATATAAATGAGATAAAAAATTTAAGATTCATAAATAAAAAATAATAATTTTGATATGAATATTGTAAATAAAGAGTAAATAAATTTAAATAAAAAGACAAGGGTATATTTGTCAATTTTTAATTAACTCCACTCCCTTCCCTTCGCTTTCTGAACAAAAAAAAACATCATCACTCCTCCCCTACTTTTATACCCATAACCTCCCCTACCCTCATTTAAATTAATCTAATATACCCTCTTCTAAGTTGAACTAAATAATGCTTAAACGACAACGTGGCTCATGGCTCAAGGTCCCAGATTGCTCGGCCTACGCCCATACCCTCATCGCTGACCAACTTTATAAAAAAAAATCTATCAATCTCTCTCATTTTCATCTTTGCTCCTCTTTTCTTAGTTAATTCTCATACGGGCCGAGGGAACAGACCTTCCCAAATAGCACCAAAACCTAAGCCTTTGAAACCCTACTGACTGGTATAGAAATCCATAATTGCCCTTCACCCTCTCTATTCCCTATGACCCAGACCTAGACCCTCATATAAACGCCTCTCATCCCTATTCTGCATTTTGTAGGGTAAAACCCCAGACCAAAGGATAAAGAATCTCAGGGAAAATGGATCAGAGTAATCTTCTACATCTTTCAATCTGACTCGTCACTTCCAATTAGATTCCATTCTTTCCCTTCAGTTTAAATATGTATGTTGCTTAGGTTCTTTTCTTCACCTCACGCTTAATCTTTAGTTTTTGCTTCTTGGTTTTGTTCTGGAATCATGTGGGATGTTAATTACCTATTGATTTCTTCCATTTTTGTTCTTGTGTTGATATTTTCGATGGTTATTTGTCGTGGCTTGTTCAGCTACTTTTTGCACCTTATGCTTCCCAAAAAGAGATCTTGTGAAGGAGTGGTTGTAGAAGAAGAGAATGAGAACAAGAACAACACATATGCTCCGTCATTCTGTAAGAAGCATCGGATTGGCTGCTTAGGTGCCTCTTCGCTTGTTGATACTACCGATTTGACTGAAAATAATAGTAAACAAATTCAGTTGCATTAGCAACAATAACAATAACAACCACTATAGCAGATACTTGCCTGAAGGATTATCGGTCATGGCTTTAGGTGATTCCAATCCACTCGATATTGACAAGGATCTACACAGTCGTCAGCTCTCTATTTATGGTCGAGACACAATGAGGAAGCTCTTTGTGTCTAATATCCTCATCTACGGGATGTAGGGTCTTGGTGTCGAGATCGGTATAGTCATTGTTTCAAGTGCTTTTCCATATTCAAAATTTGATGTGGGATGCATGATTTCCCTGTGCTGTTATGTTCCTTCTGGCATGCAGTAATTATTGAATGAGGATTTCGATTAAAATTTAGATTTTATGTGTCTGTAACATTTAAGTATTCTACATTCTCCATAATGCTATATTGATTACAAAATCCTTTTAGGGAAATGTAAGTGAAGAATTTGATGCCAGAATAATGTCTTTTATTCATCATGGAGGATGATATATATAGATACAAGTTCAGGAATATAATCCCTAAGATTATGGCAAGATTGCTCCTAGGATTCCTATGATTTTGGAACATTGAAACAGAACAATAATCCCATGATTTCAGGGATTATAATTAGATACAAGAATCAAAATAGATATGGTAATAAATACAAATCTTCTATATCTAGAAATTTCCTTATTTTAGCGTCAACAGCAAGGAATAGTTATCTTCTCTTTTTGTTTAAGCTTTCCTATCTCTTCTTCCAGTTAAATAAAATAGTTATCTTTGTCAATGATTGGATTAGTATTGGCCCTAGTCCCATCTTGACTCTTCTTTGAAAAATGAAATGGGGCAGAATGTTGTGCAACTCTCAGTTTTCCATAATCTTATCATCAAGCCAACTGCTTATGTTAAATCTTGCAAACTTACGTTTTTAATTTTATTATATGATTACCACATTCATGTGCAACTCCATTCGCAGTTTCTAAGGAGCAATTTATGTTGTCTTTTTAGGCAAATCTGCTTGACTTGTTTTGTGACTTGTCTTCTTCTGCTTGCACTGCATTTGAGGATATGTAATTCAAGTCTTTAGCTCTGCAATACCGAATCATGCTAGCGTATTCAATTCGTGTTTTACAACCTGCAGCCAAGGATCTCATTCTTGCTGGTGTTAAATCTGTTACACTTCATGATGAAGAGAATGTAGAGATGTAGGATATGTCTAGAAATTTTATGTTTTCAGAGAAAGATGTTGGTAAAAATAGGGCAGTGGCTTCCGTTAGTAAGTAGTAGGAGCTCAACAAGGTAGTTCTTGTGCTGAGCTTGGAAGCTAAGCTGATAAAAAGGCAGCTTTCTAATTTCCAGGTACTTCGTCCTTCCATACCGTTCTATTCTTATGTTTATTTTGCGGCTTATTTTGGTCTATTAAGGTAATTTATATGCCTATTTGCTATGTATCAAGTAATTTAATTTGGTACTGCTTAAGCTGTGCATGTTTTTATTTTATAACTATGCATGTTAATGCAAAGTTTGTCTGATGATGCACAAAAATAGATGTATTTCAATGTGATTTATTTTTATCTACAGGTTATTATTTTAACTGATATTAGCCTTGAGAAAGCTATTGAGTTCAACGATCACTACCATAGTCATCAGCCTCTAATTGCTTTCATTAAATTTGAAGTCAGAGGTCATTTTGGCTCTGCATTCTGTGATTTTAGGCCTAAATTCACTATTTTTGATGTAGATGGAGAGGAACCTCATAGGGTATAATTGCATCAATTAGAAATAACAACCCTGCCCTAGTATCCTGTGTTGATGATGAGAGGCTTGAATTTCAAGACGGAGATCTTGTTGTGTTATCTGAAGTTCATGGTATTACACAGTTGAATGATGGAAAACCAAGGAAAATTAAAAATGCAAGTGCATTTTCCTTTACTCTTGAAGTAGATACTACTAGTTATGGTACCTATGTAAAAGGAGGTATTGTCACAGGTGAAACAACCCAAGATTTTGTAATTTAAGAAACTTAGAGAATCTCTCAGTGATCCTGGAGATTTTCCTCTTAGTGATTTTTCCAAGTTTGATCGACCACCCCTGCTGCACTTAGCATTCCAGGCCTTGGATAAGTTTATCTCTGAGTTACATCACTTCCTTGTTGCTGGTTTAGAGGATGATGCTCATAAACTTATTTATATTACTGGCAATATTAATGAGAGCTTTGGAGATACTAAATTGGATGATATCAACCTAAAACTTCTGTGGCACTTTGCCTTTGGTGCTAAGGCTATTTTGAATCCCATGGTTGTTATGTTTAGTGGTATTATTGGACAAGAGGTTGTGAAAACATGCTATGGGAAGTTTCATCCACCTTTTCAGGTTAGTATGATTTCTGGGTGTTCATCCTAATAGTGCTAAGCTTTGGAGTTTGATATCTTACATGTTGGAAGTAAACTGAGCCCTGATGAAATACCCGTCTAGTTGTGTTTGGGTGCATTTTTCTAGGGAAACTGAGAATAAGCCGACAACATAGTTGTAATTTGTGTAATTTATTGCTTATAATGAAGGTAATTAGCCTTGTTATATACTTGATAATTTCCTTAGGGTATAGAGTACAAATTTTGGGGTTTGGTTGGTCTTCTGCCTTCCTTTGGCAAACATTTGCTACATGACTCTTTGAAGGTCCATGATATGTCTAAGATTATGGTCTTTAAATTATCCCAATATGCATTGTTTGTTTGGATGTTTTATGTGATTGGTTGGATATGATATGACACTTCAAAATGTGCTTGGACTAATTAAAATTTGCATTGTTGCGGTGTTGTTGTGTTAGGCATTGGGTTATTGTCTCAGAATTTCTCTAATCTATGTAATATCAGTATAGAATATTGTTTCCTCGTGGATGGAATTGCATGTGATGTCATATTAGAGTTATGAAATTCCTTTCAATGACCACTCCTCAATTTGAATGATTAGTTGTCTGGTTTTATGCTTAGTTTTCTACTATGAAGTACCAGTAGGACGCATCCTATCCTAGTGCACTTTACCCTACCTTTTCTTTTCATTGTTTCAAGAGGAAAAAAGTTGATGGTGGAAGATTAAGATTGATACAAACTAGATTGCTAGAAACTAGTAGAAGAGATTGCTTTTGTGCTCTCTTTATCCTCCACTTGATGGAATTGGCATGTTACAAGAATTAGAAAAGGATTTGATGGTGATATAGGAAATATACCAAAGGTTTTCAAGTAGAAATGAGATGTTTTTCCTTGCTTACTAGGCATTAACCCTATGAATTCAAAGTTGGCTAGGTAGGTTATGATTTAACAATTTTATTATATGATCTGGATAAAAAAATATGAAATGATTGGTCAATGATTGATGCTTATTTTGAATTTCAAATTGTTATTCTTATTTTCATTATATTTTAGTGATACCAATTTAATAGATTCTAGACTGGATTGACTATCTACTTCAAGAATTTGTAATTTTTGTGCGTTGTGCTTGTATTTTACCTCGTACTTTGATTAATTGGTTTGTCTACCTGCCTATGTTCTTGAGATCATCCTGATCATGTTTTGAAAATTCGTTTTAGTACATGGCATAGTCTTGTAGACATGTATTCACACGTAGGTACCCCTAAGCCAACCTAGATGGATATGTTATAGTTCTTGATTATGTTTAGCATGATCAATGTGAATATATGCTAGATGATTTACATCCATTATCTTCTCATTGTCCTTAAGGAGGAGCGGGATGTGACATTATGATTAATAATCATGGGACATATTGGTACTATGAACTATGCGAAAATGAATTGAGATAAAGCATATCAGAAAATGTAGTTATTTGTTTGCTCTGCTGACTAGGGGTTTACGTGTTTGTCTGAGTTCTGTCGCTTGAGCATTCCTTTTAGATCTTTACTCTCTTTTTTGTTGGTTAGTGACTGTGTTTCAAACCCTCCCTCTCTTATTCTCGCAGTATTTCTACTTCGACTTAGTGAAATCACTTCCCATAAAACCACTTGATCCCAATAATTTTAGACTAGTAAATAGCTGTTATGATGCACAAATCTCTATCTTTGGATCCAAGTTACAGAAGAAGTTAGAAGAAGCTAAAGTGTTTGTTGTTGGAGCTGGTGCTTTAGGATGTGAGTTCTTAAAGAATCTTGCGCTCATGGCAAGCTGACAGTTACTGATGATGTTGTTATTAAGAAGAGTAACCTTAGCAGGAAGTTCCTCTTCTATGATTCAAATATTGGACAAGCTAAGTCTATAATTGCTGCATCAGCTGCTGTTTCTATAAATCCCTCTCTGAATATTAAAGCACTGCAACACCGTGTTAGCCATGAAACTGAATACGTGTTTAATGATACATTTTAGGAAAACTTGTGTTGTGATTGGTGCACTAAACAATGTGAATGCTAGACTATATGTCAACCAGAGATGTTTTTATTTCCTAAAGCCTCTCCTTGAGTCAGGAACTCTTGGAGAAAAGTGCAGTAACCAGGTGGTCATTCCCTACCTAACAGAAAATGATGGTGCTTCTAGAGTTCCTCCTGTGAAATAGGCATCTATGTGTACTGTACATTCACTTCCACACAACATTGACCATTGCTTGACATGGGCCCGATCTGAATTTGAGGGCTTGCTTAAGAAAACTCCTGCTGAAGTAAATACATATTTGTCCAACCCAAGTGAATATACTAATGCAATGAGGAACACTGGCAATGCTCAAGCGAGGGATAACTTGGAGTGTGTTCTTGAGTACCTTGACATGGAAAAGTGTGAGACCTTTGAAGACTGCATTACATGGGCTCGCCTAAAGTATGCTTCTTTTATTGCCCTTTCTTTACTCTTATATGAATAACATAATTTTATAGTAGGAGTACACTATTTTATATATGTTACTTAAACATGGGTGTCTATCACAGGTTTGAAGATTATTTTGCTAATAGGGTGAAGTTGTTGATTTATACTTTCCCAGATGATGCTGAAACTAGTACTGGAGCTCTGTTTTGGTCTGCTCCAAAAAGATTGCCTCATCCGTTGAAGTTCTTAGCTTTTGATCTTAATCATCTTGATTTTGTCATGGCAACTGCTATACTGCAAGCAAAAACATTTGGCATACCCATTCCTCATTGGATGAAGAACCCAGAGAAGTTGGCTGAGGCAATTGATAAAGTGATGGTACCTAATTTTGAGCCAAAGAAAGATGCAAAAATAGTGACAGATGAGAAGACTACAAGCCTATCTACTTCTTTAATGGATGATACAACTATTATTAATGATCTAATCCTTAAGTTAGAGCGTTGCCTGGTAAACCTATCCCCAGGTTTCAAGATGAAACCAATTTAGTTTGAGAAGGTCTGTTATTCTATATTTTCTTCTATGCAACTGATTTTCATGATTCTTATTTCACCATCACATTGAGATAGCTTTTTTGTCTGTGATCTTGGTAATTTTGTTATGATTGGTTGATCGTGGAGATGCTCTTTCTTGGTCATGATTGAGTTTTTTTTGTTGTATGAAGGATCCTTGTTAGTGTTCTTGACTTTATTTGAACTTTCACCTCCAAATCTTATTTTGACCTTTTTTTTAGATGCAATTCATTTTTACTAAACATGCTACTGAATTATTCTCCAAAACTGCAGGATGATGATACAAACTACCACATGGACATGATAGCTAGCCTTGCCAACATAATGGCTAGAAATTTCATAATTCTAGAAGTTGACAAGCTCAAAGCTAAGTTTATTGCAGGATGTATCATTCCAACTATCTCAACCTCAACTGCCATGGCCACTGGTCTTGTCTACTTGGAGCTTTATAAAGCCTTGGTTTGAGGGCACAAAGTTGAGGACTATCGAAACACATTTGCTAACCTAGCACTCCCTCTATTTTCCATGGCCGAGCCAGTTCTGCCTAAGGTCTTCAAACACCAGCATATGAGTTGGATAGTTTGGGATAGTGGTTTCTTAAAGATAATCCTACACTCAGGCAACTTATTGAATGGTTAAAGGAGAAAGGCGTGAACGATATAGCATTTCATGTGAAAGGTGTCTGCTTTACAATATCATGTTTGATAGGCACAAAGACCGAATGGACAAGAAGATCGTGGATCTTGCAAGGGAAGTGGCCCAGGTAGAACTCCCTCCAGATCACGGTCACTTGGATGTCGTGGTGGCCTGTGATAATTATAATTATCTTCTCCTCGACATCGTCATATCCCAATTTTTAGGCTTATAAGCCCAGTATATAGCCTAAAAAAGGAATGCTACTATATCCTATTGAGCAGAGGTCTCGGTAAATAGAGAAAATTATGCTGATCAGTTTGATGCAATACAGAGTTTTGATATGAGGTCCCGAAAGATTTATATTAATTTCTGAAGAGAAGGAAAATTAATACAATATTCTCTAGACCTCAGAATCAGATGAAATATGGCAGTAAATTCCTATAATTAATATAAGACTTTTTGAAACTGATAGAGCCCAAAAAGGAGTTCTATAGAATTTACTACAGAATTTACAGTGGATTAAAAGACCCGATAAATAGGTTTCGGGGAAATTTCTCAAGAATTGATCCCATGAAGATAGGGGATCATACAGAGGGTCCAGAATGACACCTTATAGGTCTAATGATATTTTCAGATAAGTATGTGGGTCAGGGCTAATAAAGACTGAGAAAAATGAAGAATTACGAAAATGCCACTAAAGGTATGCCACTATGTTGTGTCATTGAGTCAGAGTCAGATGAAGGGCATTATGATTGTTTGACTAAGGTTAGACAGTCAAGAAAGGGTATCTGGATAGTTGACCAGGGTCAAGAGGTACTCTGGTAAGGTATGGAAAGATAAGAGTGCCCCTACAAGTACTAAAGAGGTATTAAGGGTATTTTGGTAATTTACTAAGGCTATTTCTTGGGAATCGAGCTACCAGAATATTTGGGCTTGGTTAGAAACCCAAGATGACAATCTAAGGCCCAAAAACGTAGCCCAAGAGTAATGTGGGCCCAAGAGGCATTAAAATGTTGTTTTAGTGCTTTTTCAATAAAGTAAAGTGACCCGGTCCAAGATAGAACTAGGTAAAGTGATCTAGAATTATGAGGGGACATAAATAGGGCCCACAATGTGGCACATGGCATGATTACAATAAAAAAAAAAAAGCAAAGGACACATGGCATGATTAGAGAAAAGGGAGAAAAAGCAAGAGGACACGTGGCACGATCTCGACCGTCTATTCAGGGAAAAGATTCTGGAACTCTCTGGAGAGGCTAAGTCAGCTGGTGAGGTGTCCCAAGGACCCCACCATTGCGCCACATACCCCCTGAGGTGTCCTGGATGATGTCATTAGTGGTGAGTCATCAAGGAGGGTGATGTCATCGTGATGATGCAGGCAAAGCTTCTTGAGGAAGCAAGCAATCTGAGCCATTCATCGCGATTCAATCTGAGCCATTCATTCCACCTCTACTCACCTATAAATAGGAAACTCCCCCTCACTTTATTCCCACGGATTTGGCAAGAAAAAGAAGAGAGAAGAGAGAAAGAGAGAAAGGAAGGAAGGAAGAGAAAGAAAGGAGGAGTTCCGGTGGAGCCAGGAGCTTAGGGACTGGGCAAAGCTTAGGAATGAGGTAAGTAAGTTATCTAATCCCTACTCTAATAAAGTAGAGAATTACTCTTAGTGGTTAAAATAGAGAAATATCTCTATTAATAAAGTTAACTATAGCTAGAAAGAAAGTTAGAGGAATGTCAAAGTAAGGATATTACCCCTAGTTGAGCATGAGGAAAGTAGAGCTATGCTGGATAATAATAAAAATATTATTATGCTATGTATAGGCTCTGACTTATGAAAAGAAGGAACCTTAGAGACAAGGCTAAGAGCTGGAAGGAAAGGCTACACGCTAGGTAGTAAACTTACATACTTGTATGTTTATACTGCTTAGATGTTTTATGTGATATTTTCTTACCTTGATGATGTGAGGCATGTATGATTAAGTAATGCTTTGTTCCTTTTTATACTATGGTCATATGTTATAATTAAGTAACATGGAAGCATGTATGTTATCATGATGCAAGCATGATCATTAAGTGCACACATAGTAACATCAAACATATAGTTGCATACATTGTATGGTTACCGTTTGTTACTGAGATTTCCCCAGAAATCTCATCCCCTTTCATGTAATCCCAATCCCATAGATATGTTTAAAGAGGACCAAAGAATAATAGAGAGGAGCTAGGGATTGGATAGTGCAGAGGTTATGCAAAGATAGGACCAAAGTGCTGGAATCAGGAAAAAACATATAATGAACAGTAAACTTCAGACATTGACTGGTGTGGACCTGGTCAAGGCGTGGTCAACGAGTTATTTTTACCTGAAAGAGGATTTCGTTAGCTTCGTGTAGCAATTTGAACCACTTCATTTCTATTTTTCTAGAATTAGTTATGATTTTTTGAAGTTAGGTCACTCCGCTGGAATTTACACAGTAAGCAGTGTTCGCTAGGAGTAAAATTTCAGATTGTATGATTTGACTTCAATGGCCCTAGAAGTGGTTCTAAATGCTACTGAATGGTCCATAAAATGTAAGAAAAGGAGGATGTTTCAACATCCCTCAAATATTTGTTTATTTCTATTAGGTTATTTTCATCTTTATCCCTATCGAGTGAGAGGACTATCATTTCAGCAATTTTAGATCTTCATAATTTGTTGTGGTGGCTTCTCAAGCCAACACTATTAAATTATACACAATTCATGCATGAATTGCTTTTCCCATCCGATCATGTTAGCAAAACTGCAGTTCTAAGAGAAAATTTGATGAGAAATCAACTTGATCCACAAGATAGTCTCGATAAGAATGCTACGCTTTATATAAAATCTAAAACAAATATACACCATGTTTGTTATTTTTTTAGTTTAGTTTAAAATAATACATCACTTGGATACTTTGTTTCTGAAAGAAGAGAGAAGGTAAAAAAAATAAAATAGCAAATGTACCTCAATAAGAGAACAATTGTTTCCTATAAGTTAAACACTGACATGATTATTAGCACAAGTTTTTACTACTACAAATAACGTAAAATTTTAATTTTGTATGATGTTTCTGCAACAGTTATAACCACATGAGTGAAATGGTTAGTTAGGCTAAATGGACAGACCGTTGAAGTTCATATTGTAGAAAGGGAGAGGACTGAGGAGGTTTTAAGGGCCTTGTATACTATGTATTTGTAAACTGTAATTCTAATTGTAAAATTTTCTACTTTTGGTTCTTAAAACTAAACAACATGTAAACTAGAAATCTATCAATCAGTCGCACGCTAAATACCAAAGAAAAGAGTATAGTAAGAAGAAACATGATTACTAGTTCGACCAAATTTGACAGTGCATCATTTCTTGAGTAAATAAATGACTATACTTGAACAAGTATATAATTCATATTTACTTATTATTTTTGGCTCCCAAAACTTCTAGTTTTGTTTGAGGCCCTATTTCATCAAGAAGGCTCCCTAATTTATTATTGGAGACATGCAATGGTTAGGGTTAAATTTTGTTTTTGTTTATAACCTCATATATTTGGTATTTAAAAAAAGTATAAGTGAGTTAGGTTTCAAGGCTCACCAAAGCTAAGGCATGCCTTCAAGCTTAAAAAGAATGTTTATAGAAGTACTTACAGATCGCCTATGAATAAGGTCTTCATATCAGTAGTGGGATTTGAACTCAATTTTATATATTATAAGTCAACTAAATTAATCTTTGTTGGTTTGATTTTTGTCTTTCATTCAAAGACAAAAAAATTATTGCAATTTGTATTTGATGGATTCATTCTAACACGCCCATATAGTTTAAAATGTGCATTTTGATTGAGGAAGTAAGTTGTGGAAGGAGATAGATTTATGAGTATGCTTGTGAGGCCACACACTATTTTTCTCATGAATATGGAATATCTGGTCCATCTATTTTTAATAACATAGCATACACATCTCCATATTGAAGAGCAAAAATAAAGCCAGGATTTGAGACTTGTGTGACATGGTGACTAGTAACAGTTATCAGATTTTGTCAGTGTGAAAACTTTGACTTAAAATCCAAAACAAACAAGAAAATGGTCCAAATGGACTTATGTTTGATACATTTACATCTTATTAATGGATTATCTGTAAATTTGAACGCTAGATGAAGTATCTGGAAACAAAATAATGGAAGAAGGAAGGAACAAAATAATGGAAGAAGGCAGGAGAAAAGGAAGAAGGAAAGACGAGAGCACAGAATTATTGGGTGACGTGCGTAAAAGGTGAAGCACAATGATTAGGGTTCTCTAGATGCTTCTGAAATGTTGAATCAATCTCATTCACATTCGACATAACATGGTCATTTGTGTTTGTATGGCTGAAACTACATGACAACCATGTGAGGCTTATAAGCTTTTCAAAAGCCGCGTACTTGGCTGCACATAAATTGGGATTCTAACTTATGCTTTTGTAGGTCTCTTATTATTTCCTTCTCTCCAAACAGGCCTTCTTCCCCAATCCTTTCTTTCATTCTCTCTACGTAACCAGCACTAATTTTTTAATTACATCTTTTTATTCATCATCATGATAACATTCCTTACAAATATACTACTCCTCCCTAGCATTCATATTGAACATATTTAACTATGTTAATTAAATTAAGTTAAATTAGTCAAAATGTCATTTTTACTAAAATACCCTAATCATCTTCTCCAACTCTCTCCCTCCCTCTCTTAATTATTGTTGAGGGGATATCAATAGAGATAATTTTAGAAAAATAAAAAAAATATATATCTTATATTTAAAATTAAGATTAACTTATCAATCATATTCCATATTAAATTTCAGATGAATATTATATAAAATAGTTTTATTGTTATTACAAATTCATTTTTTTTGTTATAAAATTTTTTGAAAAGGAGTTGGGCTCATCCACGATCTAAGGCGATACCAATGTCGGGCAGGATGAGCTGTCAATTACTCTCAAGTGTAAATCTAGACACTCAAAGGTTAGGATACCTCCCCAAGTAAGCAATAGAAGTTGAGTATAACGAAAGGAGTTGGGTCACACCATATGATAGGATTATCTTCAATGAAAGATATGCAAATTAAAAAAAATAGTTGGCATTATAAGGTTGAGTTTTCATGTAAAAACTTATTGTTTACACGAACCATTTATTTAAATACGGACTTAAGTTACATAAACTATAATTTGAAAAACCTAATTATAATAAAAAAATATTGGTTTCTGCAAAATCATATGGAAAAATAAATTTAATGACAAATATTTTACTTTGGAAAAATAATTCCTCGCATGAAGGCTCAATTAATTACACTTTAGTGTAAGAAGGACAATAAAATGGATTGATGACTACAATCTACAAAGTACAAACAACAAATAAATGGTTCGTTTTAAAATGAAATTATTTTAATTAACTTATATGGACCAATGATCAAGCACTTAAGGTCATGGCAAGTTTGAAGGGAAATTAATGTAAGGTGATGATATTAAGCTAGTTGGTGCTGGTACTTAATGATAGGTCTTTCTTTTTTTAAAAAAAAAAAACTTAAGGACCGTATAAGAAAAATTATGATACTTTTAATGGTTGGATTGTTTTATCTCTTAACCCTTTGAAAATTAGAATAATTAATCTTAGTTTTAATGTTTGACTACTTTTAAAGGCTTTTTTTATCATAGTACGTTAAACAGTAAAAAACTTTATCTAAGATACTACATTGTAGAAAGTATTTACCAAAAACCTATTCAAAATTGTTTTCGATTTAAAGATGTTGTTTACTGTCAATATGACTTTGAGGATGTGACAATCGTTAGAAAATAATTTTGAAAGTTATTTTCTGGCAAAAAGACTTTGAGGATATCATATAAATTAAAAATGATTCAAAAAATAATTCATAATTAATTAAGTAATTTTAGATAGATATTTTTAATTTGTTTTATTATACTATCAAATTGACTAATTTCCATCATACTATAACGAACATTAAATTTATAATTCAGTTTTTTATTTGTTCGATAATTCAAATATTTATATTATTATTTATAAACTTATTTACGGTATATTTCTTTAATACATATATTGATTCAACTGTCCTATAAGCTTATACATTTTCAATCAAATCATAAAATTATAAAATGATACCATTTTTAGAAAATTATGATATTATGTCAATTTATATTTTTAAATATAATTCGTCATGGATAAGATAGCATTGGGATGGTTGTTGTCTGGACAATCCTAGTGAGGCATGGCAACAAAACGCTCAAACGCTCAAATCAATGTCGAGACATAGACTTAGATATTCCAACACTTCTAAAACTAAGAATTCAAAGAAATAGAGACAAAACATCCGGCTCAAAATAGGCAAAGCTAAAATCCCAATGATTTGATGAATACATCAGGAGGCAGTGCAAAAAAAAAAAAAAAAAAGATAAAACAAGCAAAACAAAACTCACATTGATGTTTTAACAACAACAAAAAAAACTCACATTGAGGAAATACTAATGTGGGTTTAAAATGGTTTTAAGCAATCATTACAAGCACCAAATTAAGGCTAAGCTATAGGTGTAGATGTAATAAATTAATATGACAGAATGCTCGTGTACATTTTAGTAAATTATCATGTACATGACTAAATAGTTCGATGGAAACAGAAGCACTCTAAACCTTAACTATTGCAATATGTTCCCACCCATCTAAAAGTGATATGTAACAGTGAGCTATGAATGATCCCCATATTGCAGGTATTAGCACAGTACCTGCCACAACATTAAGAATTAATATCCTCGTAAGTAAATAAGCAATAGAAGAATCTAGCCTGTGTGAACTTTAAAGAAGGGAGGGGAGAGAAGGCATGATATGACCAAGTAGACAGTAAATTTTTTACTTTGAGAAATATTTTTGTTTATTTATTTAGTAATTAAGAATTTTCATTTACTGATATTTTACAATGAGAAAATGGCTTACCAAGGATGCCACACATCATATGGTTAAAAATTAGAATCACAGAAGTCAAACAGATTCATATTCTAAACATAATATCAAACAAAATATTGGTATCTGTGTAAGTGAAAAATCTAAACATAATAACAGTAAAGAGATGAATGCAACAACAGTCTCAATACATCTTCCATGAAACCAAAACAGATGCCTTATTAAGTCAACGATATAAATTATTTTTAGGTTTTCAAGCTCTGCAAATTGTCGAAGCTTTGGCAGTCTAACCATGGAACCATCATCATCTACAACTTCATGAACTTCCATGGTTCCAAACCTGCAAGTATGGCAAGATCTATTGAAGCTTTTGTATATTCAGCTCTCTTCAAGACACCACCTTCCCAGTATTTTAATGGAAATATATGGGCTGAGCAATTAAAATCAGACAGTTTTAAATCTCTGGATGCAAGAGCCAAGACTGTTGTTGCCCTATCAGTTGCTAATACCCCTATGGTGGTACCTCATTAAGTATCCTACAAATGCAATGAAAATTATTGAATTCCATTAGTTTATGTTAATATATGCCACAACTACATGAAAAGAGATTTCCAACAATATGATAATGATTATGAAAATTGAATCCTCTAAATTGACTGTCATTTTGACGCTTAGAAACAAAAGAATTCAAGTACAACAAGCTTATGTTAGATGAAACAATTTACTTCATAAAGTTTAGTTCTCCGCTATTCCTAGCTAATGATGGCAATAGAAGATCCTAGGGTTGAGTCCAGATGTAAATGTGAATTTAGTAATCGTACATACCACTCACAGTAAATGTAGCTTGAAGTTTCTCATCATTATCCTTACTATTAACAGAAAAATCCTAGAATACAACCCATTCAACAATTTTAAATGTTGGCATGCCTTCCATAGAATACTAAAGTAAAAAACAAATTCAATTACTAATTGTCAAATCCAAACGTAATCAAAGGAAATAGCTGGATATTTAGAAGCCATGAACATAAACACATGCTGATGGCCCATAGCTCAAGTCAAAAGTATTGTAATTGAAAAATAAAATTTAACAAGTCAGCTTGAGAAGAATCTTTAAATATGTTCTTATATTTTTTGTTATGATAAGTTTACATAAAGAATATAATTGTTGAGGACAAAGTCAACAATCTTTCGCCAAAAAATCTTTGAAATTATCGTTATTACAGATATTTTTTTGTCCTACTAGGAAAAAATAAGTTCTTGTGAGTAGATTTGGAAATATATTCAAGAAAATATTGAATAAAACAATCAACGCTACATACTTTAAAGAATACCTGAAAAATTAACAAGTAAAATAACATCAGAGATAAATATATATTCACACATTGATATAATTTATAATCAATTTTAAATAGTTTATAATTTATACCTTAATTTATACTTCCATTCTCAACAATGGGTTGATAAATCCCTTATCAATTTAAGAAGTCCTGAAAGGTATGGTCCATAAGCCTGCTTGGCATCATCGACAAGGCCATATTGTTGGGGGGTAACAATAGAGTCCCATATGTTCAAATCAACTAAACTACGCTAATCTCCTCTACCCACTATATTTATAGTTTCATCTTGGTCGAGTTGTTGTTACATCTTGTGTTTTTTTACATACTCTCCTACTAGCTTCAAAAACCTTATTTTCTTGTCATATCCCAAAAATAGGGATGGCATAATACTACTTGCATAGACACCCTATGAGTTATAAAAAAATATAATTTATTTATTAAAAATAAAAAATTAGATACAAGATAAATTCATTTCAATCACACACAAAAATTACTTACCTATTTTTTCTCTTTGTCATGTAATTACCTATTAAATCTTCTAACTCGCGAAACATTAAATAGTTCAATTTGATGAACCAAGTTACCCTTTGAAATATTTGTCCGACAAATTCTTAGATCCTTTCCAAAAGGATGTTTTTGTATCAAATAGTATGCAATAGTGCACCCTAGATTCATCCATACATTAATCTTGAAATTCATCTTTATATATTTGCTCAGGTCAGGGCCAATAACACTCATCATCAGTATATTTGAATAAATTAGTTAATAAATTTTATAGAGTATAAATTTCTAATATAAAAATATATTAAAAAGATAAAAAAACAAAAATAAACAAAATATTTATCAATTCTATGATGAAATGCTGTCTCTCTTACTTTGAGCTATTGTGCTTTGTAAAAATTTAAAATTTTAGCTGTATGTGTACATTTTTGCTTATAAGTATCTTCTACAATTACAATATTCTATGAAGTAATACACCCATGGACTACTTGTCTTTTATGAATTTGAAACACGCCCTCTATCATATCCTTAGCCACAAAACAATAAAAGTTTAAAATAAAAACTTAAATAAAAATATACATTAAATTTCAAAAAATTAAAAAAACTATTTCATATATACCTAAATAACATTTTAAAAAGGTGATGTTGCTTAGACTAATTTTTCCCTTATACCGTGAAAAAATAGTCTGCTATTTTATGAAAATTTTCAAATATAACATGACAATATATGTCATTATACACCCAACAAATATAGCGTAACACATTCGGACAGTTACAAAACTTAGAGGTATATTCAACTTCTTTGCCTATCCTTGGAAGAGTAATGAGTAAGGTGAGATGAAACAGAACAAAGTGAGATGGGAAAGAACAAGTACATTAGGTGGCATAGAGAGAAAGTAAAGAAAAATAGGCAATTACAACATTTATCAACAATACTTTCACTTGTACAAAAATAATGTATTCTATATCCATATCATGAGTCGTACCATGAAATTTAAAAGTCAAATAGCTTTGCACTGTTTTAGGGAGAGAAGTGTAAAAGCAATAAAGGACCAATTTAGAATCATTTAAAATTGTGATTTTAAAAGGGCATATAACCTAAATTTTAATTTAGACAAATTTTAAAATAAATACTCATTTATTTATAAGTGTTTTTAAGTAAAATTATAGTTTTAAATAAGTGGGTTGGATTAGTTTTTGAAATAATAAAAAAGTTTTTAGAGATAAAAAACTAATTTACTTTTATTTTTTCCCCTCTACTATCTAAGAGGAAGTTTTTGGTCATATCCCTCATTCATTACTTTTCACTTGCTTTCACGTGCTCTCCTCTTTCCCATAAGGCTTCTTCTTTCAACTTCGTTCTCCGGCCTTCTATTTGCTCTTCTTATGCCTAGGTTGTCTACCATATTCATTACTCTAAGATTATCACAGTTGAGTGATTTAATATAAATATATGTATAATAAAATAATTTATAAATAAAATTACTTACTTAATAACTTACTAAGTATTTTTTCTTACTTACCTAATAAATAAAATACATATATTATTTACTATTTTAATATAACTCATAAAATAAACAGTATATATTTTATTTTACGTAATTATCATTTTAAATTATATTTTTTTAGTAATTTATCAATCACAAAATTCCTTTTTCTAATAACTATCCAAATACTCATTTATTTAAAATTATTATTTTTTCATAAACTCTTCTTGAAAAGTATTTTTTTCAAAATCTATCCATAAGTCTATTTTTTTGGTAAGCCATTTTTAAAATTCTTTTTCAAATAGGTACAAAAGCTATTCTAAACATAAAACTGGTGGTTAATAGCAAAGTATTTAATTTTTTTAAAAGAAAAAGAAAAATAATACTGTTACAGTAATATTCAAAAACTTATCTGTATTTTAGATAGCATTAAAAAAACTACTTTGGTGATGTTAAATAAATCGCTTGATATTATACATATATATATGGACATGACGTTTAAGCTTTAGTATATCAATACAATTTTATATAAATAATAATATAATTATAAATTATAAATTATAAATATAATAAAGAGCTTACTTTCTTAAAAAAAATAATTTTGATTTTAATAAATCAATATATAGAGATATTATTACCATCAGTTTTATTTTAACTTTTTTAATTATTTTAGTTTCTGATGAATTATATTTTACTTATTATTTTAATTTTAAAATAGATTTAATTCTATAAAACTCCTTTAAATTTTATAACTTTCGTAACTCTTAAAAGTATAAATTAAAAATCATAATAACTTGTGTTGATTTTTACTCTTGTACTATTAAACTTAAAATCACTAGTTTTTAATATAAAAATTAGTTATTTTTTTATAAATTAAAAGAATAAAATAAATAAATAAATTATCATTGAATAAATTATTTACAAGTACGATAGTATTTCCCAGTCCAGTTTATTAATTTTCTCACATTTTCTCTTTTTAATTTTTTAATATTTTCTGAAATATTTTAACACAATTTATTCGTCCATTTGAATATTTGATGAGGGACACCCCTTTAGAAATATTCTCATTTTTATCCTTATATTTTTTAACCCAAAAAATGGGGGGAACCTTATTGAGTAGGGAGAGAGGGAGGGGATGATATGATGAGACGAATCACATAATTAAGTTAAGCAAAGCAAGGGGCTCTTAATTAATTGTGAAATTTGATATTTTTGGGAGGAGAGAGATTATTATAGTAAAACCAAAAATGGCTTCCTTATGAATGCTTGTTTGCCCTTTTTAATCACTCTCATCAAAGCCCTACCTTGCCCTATTTATTACTCATGGGCTTCGCTTGTTACGCTGTAAGCACCTCAGCCTTCTTTCTCTTCATATATGTTACAAGATCTAGCTGGTGGTAAATGGTTTCATTTCTTTCTATAAGAAAAAAAATATAAATTTAAATATTAAAAAATATATTTATTAAAAAATAAAAACTTTTTATATTATAAATTTTAAAAAGAATTAATCTCAAACTTAAACTTTGATTAAATCAAAAGGAGATATAGTATGAACACAAAAAGTAAGCTTTAGTATTTCCTTTCACGTAAATACCAAAGCTAGTACAAGGGATGTTGAGTCTTCAAACAAATGGTTTCGAGGTTCACTTTATTTGCAATCAAATAAGTTGAAATGGGTGTTTTGTTTGGTTCTTGGGGTCTTGTCCTCTTTTAAAGACACTTTGTTCCCTGTCCACGAAGGGCAAGAAAATTGAGAGGTGTGAAAATAGAGGGCAAAAAGTCTATAGCTTTGTGTCTTTAATACATGTACCATCTCTCAACTTTTCAAAGGTACTTGTCTGGAATAACTTCTCTATTATATAGGGATACTGACACTTAAATATAAGCTTTTTTGTCCTTTAAAACTCACCCCTAATTCCAAGTTTAATGAACAATTCTGGTAAACAAACAAGCCCCATATAACTTGAAAGAAGCCATGGGTAGTTAACTAATTTTTAATTTTCAAGATCATTCTATAATATATAAAAAATATTTTTTTCCTTCGACATTTTTTCCTTTATAAAGCTTCCTCTCTCTATTTTATTTTTTTGGGTGATATTTTTGACTTCTTTACATTCTCAACTTTCTTCTACTGTTTTCTTCTACTAGCATCATTATCACTGTAGTTGCAATTGCTTTTTGTAGTTCAAAAATAACCATAGAAAGGATATGCTGGGAGCAGGGGCGGAAGTGGTGGTACAACAAAGCATGAGGTGTTTACTTGATTGACTTGCCAATTAATTTTGGATGGTTAAGGGTAGGTACTACTGAAAAAAAATATAGTTTTAGACGTAGCTTTTGTCTTAGGCCAAAAAATAAGAACTTATTTAAAAAAGTAGTTTTAAATAAATAAGTATTTGGATAGTTATTTCTAAAAGTACTTTTATTATTGATAAATTATAAAAAAGGGTATGAGTATTAAATGAGGAGAGATAAGAGATGAGAGGAGAGAGGGTGTAAGAAAAGAAAATAGAGGGTGTAAGAAAAAGTAGGAGAGAGGAGGGAGGGTATAAGAAAAAGCAAGAGAGCGGATGTAAGAAAAATTAAGAAAAAGTAGGGGTAATATAGTAATTGGTTAGTTCATAAACTCTTTTACTATTCCATAAGCTACTCTGATCAGCTTATATGAAACCATAGTTTAGTCTAAAATCACTTTTGAACAAATATAGCTATTTATTTTAAAATTTCTCAAAATTTAGGTTTTACCTAAACCTAGGTTTTGGCGTCATCCAAATACACACATAATATTTGTAAAAATAAAATTAAATTAAATAACCAACAATTTTAAAAACTAATATTTTATAATTTATAAATTTATATTAGAGTAAAATACTCTACCCACATCTACATTTTACTTTAATTATATGAATATCTCCATATTTTAAAAATATTTATATTAAAATAATTTTTATTTACTATTTTACCTCATTCTAATAAATTCCTAATTATATTATTATCTTTATCTGTTACACTAATATCATTTTAGAATTATTTAATTAATTATTTGTATAAAATTATTCCTGACTAAATATGTGTTTATAAATGTTCTAGATTTTTTTTTATAGAAGTTTTAAATTATAAATTTAAACGACTTACACATACTCTCAAACTTATATAGCAGTCTGAGTTTTTGAAATAGGGGAGATTTCCAGGTAATTATGGCAAAACTAAGATGTGGGTAGAGTATTTTATCTAATATAAAATTATAAAATTATAAAATATTACTCATCTGTCTTTACTATATGACTTATTTAACTAATTTAATTAAATTAATTAAATTAATTAAATTAGTTAATGTGACATATTTTTTCAAAATACCTTAATAATTTTCTTTAACGCATTTCCTCTCTCTATTACTTGATTATTGTTAAACGAATATTAATAGAAAGAATTTAAAAAATACTAAATATAAAAAATATTTTGTATATAAGATTAAGATCAATTTTTTAATTAAATTTTATATTAAAGACTATAGTTGTTTTAAAATTTTTTGGCTATTTTATTTAATTTCATTTTTTGTAAATATCATATTATATATTAATATTTAAGTTTGTTAATTAAAACTTGTTTTTAAGAGGCGTGGGGCAAAGGGGGCGCGACCAAGTGAATAGGATAGAGATGAGAGCTTTTATAGAACATAGGCTCAGTAGGTAGCAAGGTTAGCTTGCCTTACTTTTTACAAGTCATTCCTGTAGGAAAATTTTTTCACCTTGTAGTATCGTGATAAATTATTTTCCTATTTACAATATTTCGTTCAAAAAGCTGAGAAACCATCAAAGGCGACCATGTGGCGACATCACAAGCAAGATAAATCAATCCTTCTTATGAATCATCTTTAGTCATTAACAAATGAACCATGCTTCTCTTTTTCCGTAGTTGTGGAGAACTATCACACTAGATCGTATTATTTGCATCTGAATTTGTAGAAGCAAAGTTGTCGTTAGAAGGAAAAGAGGTGGTTACACTTGAATGAAAGATATCTCAAGTAGATAAAATTTTCCAACATTATCGAAAATATAAAATTGAGTTTGGTAAGCCTGTTTGTTATAAGAAAAATAACAAACAGGTTTGCTACCATAAAATGAGACCTACTTTAAAGTTTGTAATTTTAGCTTCTTCACACGAAAGACACTTTACAATTTCAAAATTCATGGAAGGTCCTAATTTTATATATACTAGAGTTTCTAGTAGGCTTCCCGTAGTATAATCAGAACCCAATCTTCACGCGTTATTCCCCAGTCATCTAAACCCAATCTTCCCAATCATCTCAATCTTCACTCGTTATCATTTGTCCTAATACAATTTCCTTCCATATTTTTTACTCTTTCTCATCTATCGTTCTTCAAACCACTTAATACACTTAGCACCATCTTCCCATGCTCTCAACTTCACACCACGAGGAACATATCCATATGTAAACATTTTGAAGTCCATGTCACGCAAAATTATTACAATCATCTATAACACTAACTAAAATTGTTAGAATGAAACTCACCATACTGTACACAATAATTGACAATTCGAACTGGTGATCTAAAACAAAACAATCCAATCTTTCGTAATGTAAACAGTCTTCCAACAAGCCTCCCAAAGACCACATGGGAACTACAACAAATTCCCAAGAAAGGGATTAGTATATTTTGAATTTCTACAAATGTAACTTGCGAAACTAGGAAGTTTATAGTCACACCCTAACCGGTCATGAGAAGCAAAACAAGAGTTAACCATATAAATGAACCTCTCCAAGCTTCGATTAGCTTTCAATGTGATAAAAAATTTAGAACTACCCGCTTTTTGATGTCTTCTGGACATCGATAAAAGTCACTCTTTGTCATGCTTCATGTGATTTGACTCAACTGAAATAGATCGCCATGTAAAAACTTTGTTCATCAAAACAAATAGACAAAAAAATTTTGATAACTCCGAAAAAGTATGAGTTCAGGATCTAGAATTCTCACCAGGAAAATGTCGACCATACAAGTTTTCTATATATTCCTCTGCAAAAAAGATTAAAAATGACACAGGACAAGTGTAAGAGAGTAGACATTACATCTAGGAATAACTGATTTCAAAAAAAATTATAACAAACTGGGCACCAGACCAAATGAAACTAGTTATTGCAATTAACGTTGTGATTATTTGGAATCTCAGCAATTATAATCAATATATAAATACGTGATATAAAATACTACCTCATGTCCTAATTGTAAGAGTTAGTTTATAGTGCTCTTATAATTAAGACTGAGGGAATTATTAAGATGACGTATTATTCACAGCCTATTCATCAAATACCAGCTATGTAAAAAAAAAAACAAAGAAAAGAGAATCTACTTTCATTCAATTAGTAATTAGTAGTAATTACTATTTAGCAAAGTAAAAAAAGTAGCATCATTAGAAATTGAATAAATGTATAGTATAAAATTACAAACTTCATAAAATAGCTATGGGTGCCATCCTTGGATCAATGCATCAATAGAAAGCGTTCAAGTATCCTAGCTAATGGCCCCTCCCTGTAAAAGGAAAAGTAGCTTTTTAGTACATAGTCATGATGGCAGGGTTGCAAAATAAACCGTTTTGGAAATTAAAAAGCATATTTAGTATTATAAGATGGACAACTCAACTTAATAAGTATAAGTTTAAAACTATACCATTACATACCATCATATAGGGGCTAACTTTCCTAACCTGACGAAAGAAACAATTTGCATACCATAGAAGATATTTTATTCTAGGATTGATTCCTGAATCTCTTGAACAAAGAGAAGATTAAATGAGAAATGAGAAGTTATATCATAAACCAAAAAATCAAAATAAATTAGCATGTCCAAGGGCTGCTCAATTAATGAAACTGTAATTGTAGTGCCAGGGGTTTTTCTATGGGGATAATAATGAATTCAGTTTATTACCTTCACATAGGTCAAGGAAATTCTCTATCGTAGAGGGGGCAAGGTCATAGAATACCTGGGAGGACAAAATATCATTAAGTTTCATTTTTACTCTAATACACAAGTTGCAGAATTGAACAAGTAAAAACTTCATCATGTATGATCATGTATGATCATTATGCTGATTCTCTTCCCCCTGTAAATAAAAATGATGAGACATCCAGTTACAAAATATTCAACAAAATCATATCTTTTCCTTCGTTATAAGAAATATAGGAAAGACCTTCAAATTAATACATGTATTTATTTATGTAAGGGCTCATTTTCCCCCAAAAAGTATGAATCTTCATAGTAATTATTTGGAAAAACTATATTTCAAATACCTACACTTTTTCCTAATTTTAATTTGGTATCTGCGTATTTTTGTCTATTAATTAAATCTTTAATTTTACCCTACTAGCACATCAGCACTTGTAATTTTGCTATGTTAGCACTGTTAGCTCCTGTACAGGATCTAACAATGCTAACAAAGCAAAGTTAAAAATTTAATTAAGAGAGAAAATATATAATTACCAAATTAAAAATTTAATGAAAGTATATGTACTTATAATATAGTTTTCTTAATTATTTTTAAGAATCAAAGTTACTGTTAAAATTCACAAGAATTTTAAGCAAATTAG
Organism: Leucaena leucocephala; assembly: GCA_037074615.1. Taxonomy (NCBI): domain Eukaryota; kingdom Viridiplantae; phylum Streptophyta; class Magnoliopsida; order Fabales; family Fabaceae; genus Leucaena; species Leucaena leucocephala. The sequence goes on from CM073527.1 coordinate 8,981,970, forward strand.
TACTATTAAGTTTCAGAAGAAAAAAACTATTATGAAGTTAAATAAAATTATGATTTTTATAAAAAAATAATTGTAAATTTCTTAAAAGTTGAAAATAAGTCAAATAAAATCTAATGAATATGATTACGAAAATCTATTAAATAACTCTGATCAAACAATAAACACTTGAATAGATACAAGGGTCACATTACTAACCTTCAGGTTCTTCATCAATAGGATCCGCTTTCTGTAACAAAAAAAGGATCCACCTTCCAGACAACGTCTTTCAGTCCAGTGGACAGATTCTTGTAAAACTGTACAGTCGAAATTAAAGCTAATTGAAGTCATTTAGGAAAAGGAGGCATTTAGGTCCAGCCAATTGAATCATTTTAAGAATGGCATTTCTATTTCCTGTAGTTATCTATTCTCTCATCTCTACCTCACAAAGAATTCCAAGTTAATATGATACAATAGTGAAACCAGGATCCTAAAGCCAGTGGGATCATTAACATGTGTGGGTCCAAAGGGTTTAAATTTCTAAAAGATATGAGGATATTATAACAAAACTCAAGATTATTTTTTTCAAAAGACGTGATGATACAATAACAAAATATCACACACACAAAATTTTATGATTTTTGAGGTGAGACATCTGTCTGACAAGACCACTATATAACATGGCTCTGCCTCTACTATGATATAGCAAGTATAAATTCTCTCAGATAGGCAAACACAAATTAATTAGTTGTGGAGTAAACATTATGAATTTCACCTTATGAAATTCCAAAGTATCTCCTCCAGCTTTGCTAATCTCAACCATACAAAGTGACGGGGCGCCTCAAATACCTGAAAAATAGAAGTCAAAACAAAACCCTTAGAATCAATATAACATATAAAAACCAGAATCATCTACCACTATTTATTCATGAGTCATTTATGTGACATCAAATATAAAACTAAATTATATATTACAATTTTATTTATTATTTATTGGAGTATTATTTTCTAAACAAGTGGACACTACATACTTTTTCAAGTAAGATCATCAAAATACTCTTCATGTAATGTGTCTCTTTTGGAAGAAAAAAAAAAGATTTTGAATATCCCCATGAATTGAACAGAAAACATATCTAATTTATAAGTAATATTGATCTGTGATTACAGTCAAACTTGACTTGCACCCTTGAATATCAGAAAAGAAACAATTGAGAATTATTTACCTCAGTCATTATAGATAGATGACCTTTGCGTCCACTCTTTTCCCCATGAATCTTCAACTGCCATGGATAGTAAGAGATGTCATCAGAAGTGGGCATATCCAATAGAAAGATCTTGACTGTAGAAATCAGCCATGAAAAGTTAATGAGAAAAATCCCATTTTTGGTACTTGAAAGATAGGTGAATTTCAAATTTTGACTCCCTAAGACTTATTGTTTTTCAATCTCGATCATTAAACATGCATGTAATCCTTCCACTATAATTCGATCCAAAGTTTAACACCAAATTTAAAAATTTGTTAACATTAATATTTTTGGCCAGCAAAGTTGGCACGAGTAATATTGTAGGTAATATAATTGAGTGACTAAATTGAAAGAAATGATCTCTGGAGGACCAAATTGATAGTTCACCTATCTCTTCTATCTTTTATGGGACCAAGATAAGATTTTCCTAGGTATATTTTACTAAGAGCAAGGAATAATAATAGAATATCTTTCTGCATGCACTTGCGCAAAATAAGAGAACCAATAGACACGTATGAAGACCACAAAAAACTATTTCCTTCATTTATTTGTGTTGCTTCTTTGCATAGTACTTTATCTAGCAAAAGGAATGAAATGTGCTACCAACTGGGTTAAAAATAGAAATAAAATGACACAAATTAGAAACTTGTAATTTGGATCCAATTCAGGAGCACCATCAAATCCAAGAAAAGCATCCTTGAAGAATTAAAAAATTGAAACCAATACATAATTTTGAAAACCTTGCCCTGAGATTACGAAAAGAAGCAATCTACGTACATACATACGTCAAATCAAAGCATCTCCAATAATCATCATCTAAGTCATGCATTAAAAAAAGGAAGTGGTTCTTATTATTTATCTACTGGATCTGTAGTAAGAGATTTATACCTAACCAATCATTTTGTACTTAAGGAGCTTTTCTTTGTAAAGAATTTTGTTGGCCACATTGTCACCAGTCTCTATGTTGTGCGCAAACTTCATTTTGGCAAAATTGCCTTCTCCCAAAGTCCAACCCAACAAGTACTTGTCCACTCGAACAGTGCTATTGCTAAATTTCGAACGCGATGTCATCTACTCGGATTCTCCTTACAATTCTGATTTCCAATTTCTCCTTGTTCCCTCTCTCAATCTCTCTCTACAGTTTGGAGCTTCTCGCGCTAACTATCAAAACCTTTTCTTCTTACAAGGCTGCCATACCTGAGACTTTGCAACCCTCATTTCTCCTTCCTTTTCTTGAGGTACACGAACAAATAACTTGATCTCTGAACTGTTAGGGATGCTATAATTGAAGAATCGAACACCAGATTCAAAGAACTTTGTGGTTGAAGAACGAGGTTGGGGAGCCATTGACCGTTCGATTTGATGAATATCCCATGATTGAAAAACATTGAATTGAATCAGTTGATGGGAAAATTTTTGCGGTAAGAGGAACAGAAATCGGGGTTCGGTGGGAGAGAAATCGGTGTGGAGGAAAACAGAATCGGACCGGAAGAGAATTGCTCGGAGTTCTTTCTTCTCGAGGATTTTCCGAAGTCGAAAGGTTTTGAGAGAAGTTAATCTAATCTTAGGACATTATTATTGGCCAGTTATTGCCATTTTATATTAATTAATTATCGACCTGTTGTAGCTATTTAATATTAATTAATTACCTAGACATAGACGCGAGAAAATGAGTCAGCCCAACCGTTAGCCCGTTTGTCCGCCATTTTTATTTTAATATTTTTTAAAAATAAATTTTTAAAATATTAATAAAATATTTCTAATATCATATTAATATAATAAAAAAAATATTAATATTATACTCTTAAAAATTATTAATTTTTTTATAAAAAAAACTCAATTTTTATAATTATAAATTTAAATAAATATTAATATAATATTAATTAATTATAATATATCAGTACATATTAATAAATAAATAATTAATTTTATTAATTTTTAATAATAAAAATATTTAAAATAATATTTAAATATAATAAATAATAATATTAATAATTAAATAAATAGACTGACAAGCAGGATTTGAGTATTCAACACATATTAATGCATTTTATTAAGTCTATTTTATGATTAATTTTTCAATTTATTCAATTAAGTAAAATCATTCTATTTTATGGTTACACAATTAATAATTTTTTCAATTTATTCTATTAACTAAAAACATTCCATTTATGGTTACATGACTAATATTAAGAGGATAATTTTTTATTCATTATCTAAATGGTATTTAATTGTTTCCCAATTCCTAATATGGAGTTGTACCTTGAAAACTCAATAGTTTAAATATTTATTTATATAGTATTTATTTGTAAAATTAATGTCATTATTAATTCCTTAAGTTTATATAAATTTTGAATTTAATCTCTTAGATTTATAAGAATTTAGATGTTTATCGTGAAAATCAAAATTTGTTAAATATTACATATTGTCATTACTAATTAATTTATTTTTTCAATAAGATGGATTTGTTTCAAATGCAAAGAGGGATTGAAAATTATAATTTTGTATGAAGAAGGGAAGCCAACAAACAACTTCCTTCTGGTATAATTTACAAAGAGGCTTTTTTTTTTTTTTTGGTAATTTGATATCAACTCAGGGTATTCTACCATATATATCACCACGTACCCATGTATCACAAGAACTTGTATTATTTCATAAAACATTATAATTTATAATAAAATACATGGAATTTTAATATATTTTACGTTGATTAAATATATCTTCTTTGTTTTAAACTTATATAAACCTCATGCGTAATTAATAATTATATAACACAAAACCGCCATTCTATTTTTAAGATTTAAATTTGTATTCTCTCTTTTATAGTATGTAACCGCTTATTATCTCAATTAGCAACTTGTTAATTTTTTATTTTTTTAAATCATATTTAAAATTTTTTGGTCATGTGAAATTATTTATTTAGTAATTTTTTAAAATTTTAAATGTATAAGTTGGCTAAAGTAATATTTCAAAGGACAAAATGTAGGTCAAGCTCATCACATTCATTTTTTTTATATTTTAATCTGTTTTAAACTCACATGAAAAAAATGGCAAAGTGTGTATATCTTTTCGCTGTTTATGTAATATTCAATTGTTTATTTAATATTCAATAGGTTTAAATAAATGATATCAAATATTCAAAATTATTGAAAAGTAAAAGATTTATAATTATAAAGTTATTTAACTTGGTAATATGATCCAAATTAATAAATTTTATTAATATAATAACAATTTAAAAATATATGCTAAAATTATGTTATTTGGTCAAAGATGAGTGATAAAATGATTGTTAAGTAATATTTATGTTAACTAACGGTTGTTTTAGTCTAAACAAAATATTAATATTGTGATTTAACAATCAATTAACAATATAAAGAATGAAAATTGAATATCAAATTAGAACGATATTTCTATAAAATGTATTTTGATTTTCATTTGTTATAAAAAAATGCATTTTTTTTTATAGGAGCTCTGCATAGGTTTTCAAAATAAAAATATCTATAAATTAAATTAACTAGAGGGGAAGTTAGTGTTTTTCTAAATAAGTAAATAATTATCCCAAAAATATATGGTAAAAATATGCATAATACTCCTCTGGTACTTAATATAGAACATATTTAAGTAATTTGATTAGATTAAGTAAGTTAGTTAATATATCATATTTATTCTAAAACACCAGAACCATCTTCCTTAATTCCCTCTATTACTTTATTATTGTTGAAGGAGTATCAATAAAATAATTTAGGAAGAATTTAATACATATATAAAATATATCTTATATTTAGGTTCAAAATTAACTTCTCAATTGGGACTTATATTAAAAATTGGAGGGTAATTTATTACGAATTTGATTAATAAATAGAAAAATATTGAAGCTAAAAATTGAAGTTGAATGCATTGCTTGACTTTAGTTCTTTCTCTTAAATCAGGAATTTTAATATTAGTTTATCTTGGCTGTAGTCTCAGTTGTAGTGAAGATGCAAGGAAGGAGATGTCCTTAAGAATAAAAGCTGTGGTAGATAAGTTTGTGGGGGAGTTGAAGGAAGCATTAGATGCTGATGTATAAGATAGGATCATGAAGGAGACAGAGATGCAAAGTTACATTAAGGAACATGAGCGTGAAGTTATTAAGCGTAAAGCTGCATGGTAGGCTAAGCTTTCTCGTCGGGAGGTGTCCAATTCTTATAACTTCTTTTGTTTTAATAGACGAAAAGGAAGATAATAAAAGTTGTGATAACTTTGATCCCACTTCAAGTAGCTAGATATGCTTGGTGTTGTTAAAACATTTTTTCAAATTTTTGAGGAGTTATTACTGCTAGGACTTTTTAGTTTTCAGCATTTACGTTTTGAAAGAGCTAATCATGTGGTGTGAGCTTTTTTATTGCAAAATCAGGATTTTCATTTTTGGTTTTGATGTTTTGATGAAGAGGCACTGGTCATGTTGTTTGTTGGAAAACTCACAAATTCTATCCAATGACAAGACTGTCCACATAACTTTTTCCATGATGGCACCTCCGAAATCACGTATTCAATCCAATTCTGGAGTTATGGTTTATTATTGATCACAGATTTAAGAAAACAAGCATTGCTTAATGAATTAATCTATTTGCATAAAGAAAGTTTCAGACTTTTTGGGCAGAATTATCCTTCTTTCTCTTGCTCTGGGACTTGATAATGTGGCAAAATCATCATCCTCATAAATCGTCGTCTTCTACTTCCTCTTCTTGCTCTGTTGTGGCTTTTGAAGCTGATATTCAGCATGCCAATACCTTGTGAGGAGTCTTCTTCTTCTTCATCTCTCTTTCTTGTTCTTGTTTTCTAGGTTTTTATAGAAGAACTTATACTTAGGATCAAATCAAAACTCTTACATATCAAATCAAAACCCTTGTAGAAACTCATATTGTTTAAGAATTTATGGGTTATGAGTCAACTCTTTACCAACTAGATCAACTTTTGTTGGCTAATTGATGCTACTTCAAGCACCAATTCATTCCCCATATTATATTTTTAAATACTTCACTTATCATTAATCTATGACGTATTTAACTAATTTGATTATATTAAAGAAGATAGTTGATATGTCATGCTTTTTCAAAACACCGTAATCATTTTTATTACTTCTCTCCCTCTTTTTTTTATTATTGGTAATGTATTATCAATAAAGGTAATTTAAAAAAAATGATAAATATAAAAAATACATCTTATATTTAAAATTTTATAATTAGGTCATATAGTAGGATATGATAATATATTTTTTTTGCTATCCTTCAATCGTTATTATAGTTTTATTATACAAACATTTTTGGAAAAAGGGTTGGGCTCACTCACAATCTAAGGGCAGAGCGAAATCTCCCTTCCTTCTAGGCAATACCAATGTCGGGTAGGGCGATCCATCTATTACCCTCAGAAGTAAACCTAGGCATTTAAGAGTTATGATGCCTCCCCAAGCGTCGTGACTAGAACTACAAAAAAGTGATAATCCCCAAGGATCAAACATGCTCTAAATAGTTATATGTCCCATCCCTTCACTAGTTAAACTCACAGATGATTAGTAATCGTTATTATAGTTGAATTGTGTACATGAGATGATATACATATTTCTACGTCTAACTGATGATTTGGGTGAAAACCAGTTCTTTGTGGGACTAAAGCTCTTTTAAGTCAAGAACATTTAAATTGTGAGGATAATGTGATTGTAAAATTGCTATAAAAAATAATGTGATGGTAAAATAACCATACATCATAAATTCATGAGTCTCAAATAGTATTGGCGAAAATCCATTCTAAGGAAACTTGCTAGCATTTGTGCACTTGAGCAAATTAATGCTTGAGGATAATATGAGGGTTTTTTTTATACAATTATTTTTAAAAAAGGGTTAGGTTCACCCACAATCTAATTGCATGACGAAATCCTTTTTCCTCTAAGACGATACTAATATTGAGCATATTGAATTGTCAATTAAGCACTTAAGAGTTAGGAACCACAATAAAGTGATACACTCCCCAGGGATCGAATACTCTCTAAATAGTTTTATGTCTCACCCTTTCATCAATTGAACCCACGGATAATAGATATAATGTGAGATTTTTAAAGTTTATTAAGTTTTCTATTTATTTTGTAAGAATGGGTAGCAGATCATTTGAGTTGTGTAGGTGTTTTTGTAATTAAGGTGAGTTTACTTTTGATATTTAGAACAACTCAACAAATTCCCACTATTGAATGTATTGATTCTTGTTTTCACTCTTTCTTTCTTGGTTTAGAGATATTCAGCCCTCAAAGAGAAAGAATGTGAGGAAGAAGCTGACAATTAAAATTATCTCAAGCTATGTTGGCATAGATGGTCGAAAGTGTGTTCCCTTAACTATCGCTTTTAGGTTCGATTCCTAGAGGATGGGAATAGAGCTAGTTGCGTAGGAGAGTCGCTCCTATAATTGGGCCTCTACGGTACTTGGGAGATTAGTCTCACCTATTAGGTGGAGGGATACTTTGGTATGCACCAAAAAAAATTATCTTAAGCTAGGGTGCAATTTCCATTGTCATGTTACTCCACTGGCTAGAGATATTGTTCATGTATATTTTTATTAAATTATGAATTTTTATGTTTTTTCTTACTGTGCCAAGGATATGATTCAAGGGATTCTTATCCTACATTAAGATTAGTTTATAATAACCTTACTTCATGCCAAAGATATGACTCGTGTTTAGAGATATTTTTCATGTATATTTTAATGTATGTATTTATATGATTATTTGAAATAAAATGAATGGAATCCTGAATCCTTAGCTAATATGAATGAAAGTTGATTAGGGTGGTATGGGTATAACTTGTAATTAAATAGTCCAAAATGATGATGCCATTCTACAACTGGGCCTATAATTAGTGTGTTATGACTCTGGAATTTTAATAGATAAAAAAATTAATTAATTTAGCAAAGGTATATGTATATATTTGGTGCAGAAAATTTCAATATGAACAGGTTAGTTGAGTGGTTAAGTAGCGGAGATTCAACTCTGAGGTAATCTTCAGTGACCGTGTTCGAGACCCAGTGACTGCAGCAAGTGAAGTTTTATTTTTTTACACGTGAAATGACAACAATGCCCCTCTCCCCTTTTCTACAGAACCGTACGCCATTCTTTTCATTTTCTCTGTTCTTCGCGGTGACGCAGAAGGCACAGCGGAAGCGCAGAGAGAGGGAAGCTTCACGCAATCGATGGCGTGTGGCCAGTCGTCGCTTTTGGCCATTTCTCCACCTGAGTTGTCGCGCTGGAGCTGTCCCTTCAAACGCAGAGCCATTGTCTGTTAAATGGAACTGAGAGTGAGTCGACGGCCGATACGCAGAGAGAGTAGAGGAATTGGGCGAAGAAGTTGAGTAAGTGGGTTGCTAGTGAGTAGTTGCGCCTTTCTCTGTGCCTGAGTCACTGTCGCCATTGCTGTGGAGCTACCTCCACCGCTACCAAATAAATGTGAGGTACTGTAGCAAGTCTGTGGGTTCAATCTCCTCCTCCTCGTCACTGTTCAGGGCGTTACTGCAGTTAGTTATGGCTGTCGCTTCTCTGTTGTCACCAGGAAAATTTCAGATTTTGAAGCTACTCTCCGGTGTCATTGCTGAGTGTCGCCGTTTGGATCAATGTGGTAAGTTTCCTTGATGCATTGTTCTGTCTACTGTAGTTTGTGTTGGTTCAAGGGTGTGAAGAATTTCTCTTGCTGTGGTGGGCGTGTGTGTTTAAACATTAAGTAGGATGGCTCTGTTCTGGGATTCTTAAAAAAATTATGGGTTGAGTCTTTATGTTAAGTGTGAGTGTTTGATGCCGTGAGAAAAGGATTCTGGATGGTAGATATATGCTTATGTTGTGCGTTGTTCATGTATATGGGTGTGAATTGCTTTGCTATGGGAATCAGCTGCTGTGCGCTTGGGTGGTCTCTGTTGTGGGACAGGGGGCTGAGTTTGATTGCATATATTCAATACTGTTGTGTATGTATACTTGCATTGGCACGGGTTCAACCAGAAAGATGAGAACAGAAGGAAGAGAGGGGAGGAACAGAGGCATTTTTGTGTGTATATTGTGACTTGTGCGTGTGCTGTGTACATAAATGGATATATGTGTGATGTGATATTGTCTGGTCAGTTGTAAGGTTGTAGGAGGATGAATGGATGTATATATGTGTGTGAGGTTGCTATTTGGGAAAGTTGCATGTCGTGTGTATAAATTCTGTATGGAGTAATTTTGTGAGAAAAGGTGGACACTGCAGTAGATAGGTATGGCTGTTTGTTGAGGGTGCTACTGATATGAACAAATAGATGGAAAGGAGACTTTGAACATTTTGGAAGTATGTATTTATATATATGTGTGAATATGTGTGGGATTGCCCTGTGATAGTTTATGCCTACTGAAGGTATGGGTTGATACTTTGGTTATGTGATTTGAGATTTTATTCTAGTTTGTATTATGTTGTCAGTGTTACCTATTGGCTGAACAGAATCTTTAGATGGAATGAACAACTACCGAAGGCTTCATGTATTTGAACTTGTACTAGGTTGTTGTGATATCTATGTGGTTAATAATGCTGTCAATGAATTCTTGATACGAGGAGAATTAAGTTAAGTTGGGTCTTGTGAAGTTAATAAATATGTAAATAACCTGTAGTGATAGTAATAAATCAAAAGTACTTGTCATAGAAGACGTGAATTATATTTCTTTATGGAATATGGAGGTTGAGAGGAATGATTGTCTATGGATGTTTAGGAAGTAGGTATATGATCTGCTATGATGATAGTAAATGAAAGGAAATTTGGATAAAGGAGAAATTTCAGTTCTTGATGGATTATGAAGTTTGAAAAGTTATAGTAAAGAGCGTTATTTTTAGAGTATTAGTTATTGATGCATGTGTCATATCTGCTAGAGAAAAGTTTATGTTGGCAAGTGTCCTATTTTCATGACTGAAAATAAATAGTTTTTGATACAAAAGAGTTGAATAGCAATCATTGATGGAACCCTTTATTTTCAGAAATTTAGGAAAATAAAAGGAAGAATGATATTCTAAAGCTAAAGGCAAGAGTAAGTGAAGGGAGTATTCCAGGTGAGTGAATAACGTTCCCTAAAATTTACATTTTCAAATGCATTGTCATTTCAAATGTTGAATTTCAAATATGAATTTCGAAAAGCCAATTTTACGAAAGTATAGTTTAAATCATTAGAAATGATTTTCTTTCGATTGGTTTACAAAAGAATTATGATTATGTATGAAAATGGATGAATAAGCTTTTGAAAAGAGTTTGGCAAAAGTTGCATTGAACTGATGTTATTCATGAAATATATTCTTATGCAAATTTCATATGATTTTACAGTAAGTTGATTTTTAATGTACATGCTGGGGTTTTTGAAATTCAAAGTGGTTTTTACCAATAGTTATGGCATTGAAATAGTTGAGATTATTACATGTAAAGTAAACCCCGTGCACGATGGAAATGTTTTAGAAAGGATGGAATACAGAACGCTGGTTGCTAACAGCAGTACTGTTAGTCCTTGGTGCACCTTGGTTACACGAGCTCGATGGATTACACCGTGGGTTTTGTACTCGCGAAGGGTAGTGGCTAAGCTACCAGATTACACCGTGGGTTTCATACTCGCGAAGGGTAGTGGCTGAGCTACCAGATTTCACCGTGGGTTTCGTACTCGCGAAGGGTAGTGGCTGAGCTACCAGATTTCACCGTGGGTTTCGTACTCGCGAAGGGTAGTGGCTGAGCTACCAGATTTCACCGTGGGTTTCATACTCACGAAGGTTAGTGGCCTTGAGCCACCGACAGTTAGCGGCTTCGAGCTGCCAGATTGGTTAGTTACCCTCGTGGACTGTGTGTCCACGTCTGTTCTCGTTCTGTTAAAGTCCGACAGAAAGATTATAGTTTTTGAAAGGATTGTTTTACAACGATTGATTTGAAATGGTTATTTTAAATTGTATCTCTGAAACAATAATGTTTATGGAAAGATTATGGTCTTGAAAGGATTATTGATTTGAAATGGTTATTTCAAATTGTTTTTCCTGAAAGAAAATGGTTACAGAAAAGTTTGCATTGAAATACGATATGTTAATCGAAACATGTTTATGCATTGTTATTTCGCATTATTTTGAATCATGATTTTCATGGGACGTTATTCACGAGTAGATTATTTGGCCTCAGATAGTGTAGGTGACCCTAATCCTCCCGCTGAGCAGTGAAGAGCCTCGTCGTAGATCTGAAGCGTTGTTTTTGAACAAGATTGATTTTTATCTTTATTAAGTACTTGTGTTATTTTGATAAAAAGGTAAATGCTCCACATAGACCTTAGAAAAGATTGTGTTTATTTGGAAAAATATTATGGAAACTTTAAACGTTGTATTTGAGGTTTTAGGCTTTCGGAATATGAAACTATTCATATTCCGTGCCGGTCACGGTCCAAATTTCGGGACGTGACATAGTGTATCTAACTTCTCTATAATTTTTCTAATATCAAAGAATCTGATTTAAATTCGATTAGAATACCTACTTTTGTTAGTTGAGATTCTAGGGATATTGTATCAACTGTTGGGATATTTTGTGTCACTAAAATATCCTTGCCACTACTATATAAAGAGGCAAGCCTTTAGTCACAATTAAGTATGAGTGAGAGAAATGAATTAAGGAAGAAGATTATGATATTTTAAAAAAAAGCATAGAATAACTATATTAATTAACTTAATTAATTAATTTAATTAAATATAAATATATCATATATTAAGAATTAGAGAAGTATATTATCTCTTATCTTTTTTCTTACTTTCACCTACCCACTTATAAATAAGGGTATTTTAAAAAAACATATATTTTTTATGTATTTATTACTTTTAACTAATTTTAATATTTTTCTTGAATAATTTGGTCTTATAATGAAGGAAGAATGGAGTAATAGCTAAAAAAATATTGTAAATATCTATAACATTGTTATCAATAGCTAATCATTTATAGTAATTCACTTACACTGTAAGTTTATTTGAGTTAACATGATTTAGGTGGATCCGATAAAAAATGTACAAAGGCATAAATAAACAGGAAGGATGAATAAAATTGGGCTGGATTGAATGCATCTTTAAACCAATTGGTCTGGCCCAGCCTGATCCAAGTTGTGCAATTGATTTTTGTTGGATTTTGTTATGAAAATTACAATTTTATTTCCGATTTTGAACATGATATGATCAATTTATGAGTTGCAATTAATCAATTAAAAAAGCAATTTTATAACTTTTTCCTCCGAGTTGTTGTCAAGAGAAGAGAAGGAAGGTGGAGGGGAATTAATTTTTCCTTGGTAAAAGGGAGTACTTAGTCCTCTAAATTAATTTTAAAGAATAATTATCACCAATACTCTAAATTAATTTTAAAAATTAGTTCTCTAAGATATTTAAAGTTAGAGATTTGGATTAGAAGTGTAATTTTAGAATTTTATATGGATCAGATAGAATTTTTTGTTTCTATTCATTAAAATGTGAAATTGTACTAATTTAAATATTTTAACACTTCTAAAATTAATATTATTTTCTTAAATAATGTAAGGTATTTGTTACACTTTTAAAATTAGTTCAGATACTAAATAATTTAAGGTAAGTTGGAGGAATTGGGACACGAATTCTTTTTTTTTTTAATTTTATATTTCATCTATTTTTGTGATATTTTCAATTAAATTACGGCGTTTCTGGATTTTCATTTTTGTATATATAAATGGATTTTTGTTTCTTTCATTTTTGTGTCCTTTTTTTTTTCTTTCTACAGTTATTCTTTGTGTTTTCCCTATCCCTTTACGATTGGTCACTTTTCTTTCTCATTCGCCCTCTTCTGCTTTAGCGTTTATGATATGAGATAGTTTCCTAAAGACGATTTTTTCTTTCTTCATCTTTTTTGTTCTCACTTGCGTTTTATAAGTATATATTTTTCTTTATTACTTTCCTTCTCCTTTAGATTTGTGACGAGAAGGAAATAACGTCGGTGATTTGATGGCGAAACTACTTTAGGAGTTTTTCTAATATGAATCTAGAGTTTTTTTATTTTGATTTTTTTTTTAATTTTTAGATTGCTTTTTAAACCAGTTACATAGAGTAACCGGTTTTTTTTTAAAAAAAAAATTGATTTTCTACACCGGTCCAACAACCGATATAGAATATTAAACTTTTTATATAGGCTATATCTATATCGAACCAAGGTTGGGTGTAAAAGCCATTTTCAACCTATTTGAAAAGCTTATTTTCTAGCATTGTCAGTCAAGTGTAAACAAGGTAATTGAATTTGAAATGTTTGAGGAAACATGTCTAGATACGTGATGGCGAGGGCAATGGAAAATAAGATAAAATCATTAGAGGCAAACAAAACTTGGGTAATAGTAGATCTCCTAAGGGTAAGAAATCCTTATGATGTAAGTGGATCTTTAAGGTTAAATATAATAGTGATGCAAGCTTGGCCAAGCTTAAGGCTAGGTTAGTATCAGAAGGCTACACAAAAGAAGAGAGAATTGACTATTATGAAACTTTCTCTCATGTTATGAAAATGTCAACTTTAAGAACAGTTTTAACTCTTACTATAAAAATATGGTTGGAAGTTAATACAAATGGATGTTAACAATGCTTTCTTATAGGGAGATTTATATGAAGAGGTGTACATGAGTATTCCTCAAGGATTTGAAAAACATGGAGAATATAAGGTCTGAAAGCTTGTAAAGTCATTGTATGGACTTAAACAAACATCTAGATGATGGAATATTAAATTGACATAAGCATTACTCATTGCTTGTTTGGTGCAAAATAAACATGATTAAACAAAATGGAAATAATTTGTTGATTATGCTGGTTTATGTGGATGATTTGGTTGTTACAGGTAATTTAGAAAAGGGAATAAATGAAACTAAAACTTATTTACATAGTAAATTCAAAATCAGATGGATAGAGATTCTAGTAAGTACCAGATGGAGTTGGTTGGTAATCTACTTCAGGTTTAGGGTCTTAGTAATATAAGTCATGACATATCCTTAAAGAGATTGTGAATGAAGTAATAATGATAATAGTGCAAAACGAGACAAGTGTCGGCCAATTGGACGATCTTGTGCAATTAGTTTGGAATCACAAATGGTAATCACAATTAGAATAACGTTACTTGAAGAAATGGAATCCACGCTTGCAGTTCGAAAGACTTTGGTTTGAGAGGACATGAAAGAAATTACAACATTAATCATGAAACTTAGACAACTTAAGTTGGTGCTAGATAATATCACACATTAGATAAAAGAATTGATTGTGGCTTGTAGATAAAAGAATTAAAATTTTTGACTTAGATTGATTCAAACCGATTTTTAAAATAAATTGGATATTATAAAATTTTAAAAGTATAGTTGATTATTTGATGATTGATAGACTTTATTTTGTTCTTTAAAATGATTTTACAAAATAGTTCTTGAGAACAAAATCAAACTAAGAGCATTTCCGAATAGATAATATCACTAAAAAAATTTATATTTTAATTTAATTTAATATTAAAACATATCCATATTTTATCGTTTTGTGTAAAAACAATAATTTGAGTAATATATGTAGCTAATAAATTTAATAAATAGTCACGAATTTGAAAAAATAAAACTAATTAATCAAATACTTGATAAACCTGCCTGAATTTTCTTTTTTTAAATAAAATAAAAGTAGTAAAAAATGTACCGTTTCTTTTTTTTTTTCTGAATAATTATTTGAAATAATAAACATATAGCAACTAACTATAGTTGTAAGAGGTTTTACTCTTATGAAAAAAAATATAAGTTTAAATTGAATACATTTATTGAGAAAGGTGAAAAGCATTAGCTCTTAATCAAAAAGAAAAATAGTAAATATATTTTTTTAATATTTAATTTTATACTAATTTTTCAATTTAATTATTAAACTGTATTAAATATTGTAAAATAAAAATAAAATAATTCAATTTATTTAACATGACGAACATAGTTAGTCCTAATTATAAGATCTAGACAAAAAGGTTCACTTTGGTCTTAAATATAAGACCTCAATCTATTTTATTTTTTAAATTTTAAATTTTCTTATCAAAGTATTCCTATATGACTACATATATATTAAGGAATTTTATTAAGAGATGGTTCTAATACACATAATAGTATAGAGTATTTTAAGAAAATTAATACACAATTATTATAAATAACTAATTTAACTAACTTGCTTAATGTACTTAAATTAGGTAAATATTATATTAAAGAATGAATGGAGTAGTTATATGGAATCAAATTAATTTAGGCATAAGAATTTAATTATGCCTTTATCTCAAAAAGGGCACATAAAAGTAATATCATTTATTTTTATTGTTTCTTCTTTTTGTCAATCCCATATTTTCTAACATTAAAAATTAATAGTAATTCGTTGTTGATAAACCATCATACTCTATGATGAGATGTGTATCCAATTATTTGTATTCCACTGTGCATCACACACGAATATTAAGAATTAATTATACTTAATATTGAATATTAAAAATTAATTACAGGTACTGAAAGGTAATTTATTGAAATGGTAAGTGGCCTAACCTCTTTAAAGAGGATAATGTAAATTCTAATATCGGGAATTATAGCATGGAGATATTAAAACAAGAAAAAATAAAAAAATTGCTAAAAAGTACCCATTACAAATTTAATTGATAAAAAGTACCTAATACTGATATTCTTGATATTCTTTGTGTATAAAATTTACAAAACATACAATGGACCTAGCTTGTCCTACTACTGAACTTGCTTCTCTCCTCTGCTCTTTCCGTCCTCTTCCTCCACAACCCTTGTGCCTTATTTGGTAACATGGAATTAAGGGTTTGGGAAGTGAAAATGGAAAATTTGAGCAGTTGAGCTTTTGCTTCAATCTCAGAAATGAACGTATAAGATCGATACGGTAAATGATATGTGAACTTAATGGACTCGGCGCAACATGATATGCTTATCAGGAACTGAACAATTTCTTCTAGAAGCACGAATACCTTTACCATAAAGAAGCAACAGTGAAGTCGTCGAAATGCTCAATCTACATGAATAGTAATATAAGTACATGGAATAAACTAACATTGCGAGCACAAATTTGTAAACATTGACAATCTAAAATTTGAGCAAACATTAAAGAAGAAATTAGTTAATCACGTCAACATTCGATTTGATTTATTATGCTCTCATTCAAGATAAAGTCAGGTTTCGTTCAGTGTCATAGTCATATGCAACACGAGAACTTACTGAATCTTCGAGAACTTCGTCGTCAGCATCAACATCGGCTTTGCCATTACTGGAGGACGCCATGAAGGATCTGAGAATGTTACTAGATGTGTATCATATCCAGAGAAGACGATGCCATCAATTTCTTTTTTCTTTTACTGGTTAAAGCAAAATAGTTTCACTAAACTGAGTTGTGAACGAACAAAGAGAACGTTAGATCTTCAAAATTCCAAAGGCGTGGTCGCGGATGCTAAAAACCTGAAAACTTTCGGCTTTTTTTCCTTACCGCTTCTTTCTTTTCTTTTTTTATTTTTTTTTTACTTTTTTGGTTTTACGTTGATAGTTAAAATGATGTAGAAAACCGTTTATTTGATTCTCCTTCCCACCAGTTCCGATATTCATTCCGGCGAGTGATCCTCTCGGCTCTTGCGTTGATGGCATCACCCGACCAAAATCCTATGATCCCATAAATCCTATTTATTTTTAATTTTTTTAGCCAACTATTTTTCTTCTTCTCAAATACTACTTCTGATATGTTCAACAACTTTAATTAGATTAAAAAATTAATTAAATTAATTAATATAGTATTTTTTTAAACACCCTAAACAACATTCTTAGTTCACTCCATAATGTCATTTTTTATTTGATTATTGTTGAATGATTATCAATAGAGATAATTTAAAAAAATAATAAATATAAAAAATATAGATTACCAATAGAGACAATTTAAAAAAAATAAAAAATAAATATTAAAATAAATTTTTTCAATTAGATTCTATAGTAACAAGGAGAAGTATTATTAATTTTTAGTTGTAACAAAGACATAGCATAAGGTTTGGGCGATTTCCCTCTTTAATTCTTTATACATCAAAAGAACAGTTATATATATTATATACATATGATAATATTTTTAAAGAAAACATAATATTAGACATACGTGCGATAACTATATGCAAGGTCACGAAAGTTTTAGATCAGTTTTGTTTGGATTTTGTTTTTGCCATCGTACGTTGCAAAGCTCACACTCACATAAAGATATGTCCAGAAATAAACATTTAGGTCTAAATTGTTCAAAGAAAACATTTTGTGACGTCTGTATATTCACATGTTTTATTTATTTAATATAAAAAATCTATAAATGATATAAATAATGTGACTTATTTATAAAATAACATGCAATATACGATCATTTGAATTAGCTTTTAGAGGAGAGTTTAAAGAAGAAAAATACTTTTAAAGTACTTTCGGATAAGGTCTTATGGAGAAGAGTTTATGGAAAAAAGTGGTTCTGAATAAATTAGTATTTGGATAGTTATTATAAAAATGACTTTTATGATTGGTAAATTACTAGAATCGGTATGAGATAAAAAAACTCATAACTGTTCACTCGTCAGACTGCAACATCTGATCTTTGCTTTTCCTTTCCTTTTTTACTGTAGATCTTCTTCCTCTTCTTCTCAAGAAATTTCAAGTGATGCCCAGCATCAATCTCAACTAGCGACACTCAGCGACCAGCATCTTCCTCCTCTCCTTCTAGCAACCAGCGATGCTCGATGCTCGACAGTGGTTTGTCTTTCTTTTTATGGATGGTTATTTGACTTCATTTTTCTCCACTCATCAACCCATGGCGACTTCCTCCTTTTTGATAGCGACAGACAAAAGTGACGACTGAGAGGATGACAAGAGTATAGCGATGGTAAGGAGAAGAAGAGGATAGCGATGGAGAAGAGAGTAGAAAGTGGAGAGGAGAGAGGAGAGATAATACTAGAAAATCAAGAGTAAAATGGTCTATTAATACCTATAAGCCATTTTTTCTAGAAGTTATTCCTATGAGTTTATTTGAAACCATAGTTTAGCCTATAAGTCTTTGTAGACTAAGGGTTGATTTGGTATGAGGGATTTTAGAGGGAGAGGAGAGGAGGGGAGGGATTTTGCTCCCTTCCCTTTATTTGGCTCATTAAAACATTTAAGAGGGGAGGGAAAGGAGGGAATTTTTTTTAAAATTTCCCCTCCCCTCCCCAACTTTACCTCCCCTCCAAAATTAGGGGAATTTAGAGGGGAGGTGTGATATTATTATTTTATAATATTAATATATCTATAATTTTTTAATATCTCAATATTATCCCTATATTATATTTTATTAAAATATTTTATAAAATAATATAAGGTAAATTTGTCTATATAAAAATATTTTCTCTCCCCTCCCTTATTGAACCAAACAAAGTAATATGAAAATCCATCCCCTCCCCTTCATTAGTGTGAATCCAAATAAGGTAATAATAAAATCCCTAATCTTCCCTCCCCTCTCTTTTCCTCTATTAAAATCCCTCCCCTCCTCTCCCCTCCGTTGAGCCAAACACACCTTAAAAGTGCTGTTTATTTAAAAATTTTACAAAATCATAATTTAGGCTAAAAACTTTTATAAAACCTTGTATTTATCTAAACACACACCTAATTTTAGTAGAATGCTTTTAATTCTTTTATAGGTTATAACCAATCCTTTGAAAAATTGACTAATTTAGATCGAGATCATCAAGGTTGGGCTAAACCCAAAAAATCAAATCCATAACCTTTAATTAAATTAAAGTAATTTTAACTAACTGACTTAACCTGTTAGAATTAGATTGTTGCAATATGTGATCGTATTGCATACTCATCAACTGTAGGCCATTTTACTGTGTTATAGTGTTCCTATATATAAATGTGTAAACACCATCATTTTGGGAAGGTTGGTCGGTCGGCCTATATAAGATTTTTTTTTGGTTGCCCACCCGGTTCACCGAAGCTTTGCCTTAACTACATCCGGATCCAACCCACGTCGCACACTTGGCTATGGTGGGTGAGTCTCCAAACAGGGATTTTCTGCATACACCAAGGCACAAACTTGAGACCTCGCTTAAGCGATATTGAACCACTTACTACTCAGACCAACCACCATTAGTGGCCCGTGTAAGAATTAGCCTAGAAGAAAGGAGCAAAGACAAAAATGAGAAAGATTGATAAATAGTTTTTTTGATAAAGTTAGTCAGCGATGAGGGTATGGGTATGGGCCAGGGGATTTGGGACCTTGATCCATGAGCCATGTCGTCATTTAGAATCATTAGGCTGTAATCGTCTAGCCTAGAGAGCAAGTAAAATTATACTTGGCTGTAATGTTTATGATTCTAAACAGATTATATTGATTGCTTATACTCGTATAGGATTATAGTTTGGGAAAAATAAAATGACAAATATACTAGTAAAAGAGGATCTCTCTAGATATTTAATATATACTATATGTCCATTTCATTTGAGGGAACTACTTCATATTGAATGTTTAAGATTAATTGTTTTATTAGTGTAACCTATTTATAAGGCAACAACCCTCACTTCTTGTAAAAAAATTGTGCTTAGATGATTTTGAGGACTAATATCTTGAGCGCTTAAGATCAAATGCCTTGTAAGACAGTTAGGGAAATAGAGAGAGTCATGTAAGATGGGTTTGAGACCAATAACAGGTTAATAAAAATTTACCCCGCAAGAAACAAATATGACCAAAGAATTGTTGTTTGTGTTAAATTGCATTATATTGTCGGGGATATTTTTCTTAAAAAAGTTCATGTAAGTATTAGATATAGAATTACTTTTTTAAAAAAATCGCACTGAATTAAATTGATTATAATAAAATTGACAAATATATTTTTTATTTTGTTCTTATTTTTTTAAACCTACTCAGAATTTATAAGAAAACTGACTTTATTGTATTAATGGTATTAAAACTCATATCAAATACTAAATGTAAAAAAAAACTTTACACATATTTTACTCTCATTTTTAAATAACTGATCATGTTTTGAAAGCGTGTAATTAAAGTGCACAAGTGGTGCTAGCGCATTCTAGCCATTGCGTTCACATATTTATATATAGGAGTACTATGACACAACAAAATTAACCTAAAGCTTTGTTTGATTTAACTTAGAAGAGGATATGTTAAATTAATTTAAGGGAGGGTAGGGAAAAGTAGGAGAAGTTATAGGTGTAAAAGTAAAGAAAAGAGATAATATTTTTTATTTGATATAGAAGGAGAGGGGAGATGAGTTAATTACAAGTTAACAAATATATCTTATCTCTTTATTTAATATATATAACTATTCTTTTAGAGGAGAGATAGAGGAGGGGAGGGGAGCATATAAAGACAAATTTTTTTACCTTTCCTCCTTTCCTAATTTTTCTAATTAAACATATTTATATCTCTTCTTTCTTACCATTTCCTTCTAAAACCCCAACTAAAACAATACCTATGCCTTTGAAACCCTTTAGACTTTGGTATAGAAATCCATAATTGCCATTCACTCTCTCTATTAACCCTAACCCAGACCCAGACCCTCATATAAATGCCTCTCATCTGGATTATGCATTCTGCAGAGTAAAACCCCATACTATAGGATAAAGAATTAGAGAAAATGGATTAGAGTAATCTTCTACATCTTTCTATCTGACTCTTCACTTCCAATTAGATTCCATTCTTTCCCTTCAATTTAAATCGGTATGTTGCTTAGATTCCTTTCTTCACCTCACACTTAATCTTTGGTTTTTACTTCTTTGTTTTGTTCTGGAATCACTTGGGAGGTGGGGTTAGGGTTTATAGTTTTGTTTCCATTATTGTTTTGTTGGGTTATCTCTAGAAGTGCTCATCTTTTTGCTCTTCACATGTTAATTACCTGTTGATTTCTTCTGTTTTCATTCTTGTGTTGATATTTTCAATGGTTATGTGTCGTGGCTGGTTCAGTAGCTTACTGCACCTTATGCTTCCTAGAAAGAGACCTTGTGAAGGAGTGGTTGTAGAAGAAGAGAATGAGAACAAGAACAACACAAATGCTGCGTCATTCCTTAAGAAGCATTAGATTGGCTGCTTTGGTGCCTCTTCACCTATTGGTACCACCAATTTGACTATAAATAACAGCAAATAGAGATTCATTTATGGTAGCAACAACAACAACAACAATAACAACCATAGTAGCAGATACTTGCCTGAAGGATTATCGATCATGGCTTTGAGTAATTCCAATCTGCCAGATTGACAAAGATCTGCATAGTCATCATCTCGCCATGTATGGTCAAGACACGATGAGGAAGCTCTTTGCGTCTAATATCCTCATCTCTGGGATTTAGGGTCTTGGTGTCGAGATCGGTATAGTCATTGAACAACCTTTCAAGTGCTTTTCCATATTCAAAATTATATGTGGGATGCATGATTTCCCTGTGCTTTTGTGTTCCTTCTAGCATGTAGTAATTATTGAATGAGGATTTCGGTTAAAGTTTAGATTTTACGCGTCTGCAATATTTAAGTATTCTACATTCTCCAGAATGCTATATTGATTACAAAATCCTTTTAGGGAAATGCAAGTGAAGAATTTGTTGCCAGAATAATGTCTTTTATTCATCATAGAGGATGATATATATAGATGCAAGTTCAGGAATATAATCCCTAAGATTATGGCAAGAATGCTCCTAGGATTCCTATTATTTTGGAACATTGAAAGATAACAAGAATCCCATGATTTCAGGGATTATAATCATATACAAGAATCAAAACATATATGGCAATAAATACAAATCATCTATATATGGAAATTTCCTTATTTTAGCGTCAACAGCAAGGAATGTTTTTCTTCTCTTTTTGTTTGAGCTTTAGTATCTCTTCTTCCAGTTAAATAAAATAGTTCTCTTTGTCAATGATTGGATTGGTATTGGCCCTGGTCCTGTCTTGTCTCTTCTCTAGAAAATGAAGTGGGGCAGAATGTTGTGCAACTCTCAATTTCCCATAATATTATCATCTAGCCAGCTGCTTATGTTAAATCTTGTAAATTTAGGTTTTTAATTTTTATTATCTGATTACCACATTCATGTGCAACTCCATTGCAGCTTCTAAGGAGCCATTTATGTTGTCTTTTTAGGTAAATCCACTTGACTTGTTCTATGACTTGTCTTCTTCTTCTTGCACTTGATTTCTTCATCGCCTCTTTCTTTCCCTAATCAAGTACCGTGATTATCCCATGAAATTATCCAATCTTCATGTTTAGTCTCTTCAATTTTGTTTTAAATAATTGAGTTTATTGCTGGTATATGAATGAATACTATTTAAACCATTATGTTGGTTTAATACCTTCTTTTCAATGCTATAGTTTTGATGATATGTAATTCAGTCTTTAGCTCTGTAATACTGAATCATGCTAGTGTATTCAATTCATGTGTTTTATGTAAAATCCTTCCTAAAATATAGCTATTATTAATTATTTAAACATATTTTATATATAATATAATATAAAAATAAAATAATAAATGAATTTAGTTTATTTCAAAAGAGTTAACCACGGTAGAAAGGAGTTTAACTAAAATTTAAATGAACTCTACCATGGTTATAAAAAGGTTTTCCTTAAAATATAAATAAGGTAATATGATTTATGAGTATGGAAAATAAAACCTATTATGGCAATATACAAATATTCTACACATACCTTCGAGGAAGAGTGCTATACAATTTATATAGCTCTACTCAAGCCTCTGTAGTTTTCCCTGGGTCTAAGATGAGAATATACCCTAAAAAATGTTAATGACCACGAGGTTAGACAAACGTCTTAGTAACTATCAGTTCTACTCATTATGCAAACTAACATGTGCTCATGAGGTGTCAAGTAGGACCTCACAAAATATAATATATACAAAATAATATATATTTATAATAAAATCAAATGAATAACCCACCCAAGTTCCTCCCCTCAAACCAACCAAATCGCCTTATTCCCGCCGACTGAATCCATGGGCTAGTGGTAACTACCCCTCGAACAGCTAACTGATCAAGTGATATGGACAGGCCAAAATCCACAGAGCACTTGACTAGACCATGGATCCATTTCCCCTCAGTAAATAGGTGGGAGTGTCGCTGCCCCTCGGTAAACAGGTGGGGCATGTCCCTCGGTAAACTAGTACGACAAAAGCCATCATATTTTATCTTATTTAGATTTTTATGATTTGATTACTATTAGTTAGGAATTTATTAAGATTTGGATTCAGATTTAGATATGCAATTTTATTTTGAAAATATAGTTTAAATTTTAAATTACTATATCTGATAAGATTTTAATAAAGATAAGATATGAATTTAAATTTTAAAATACTATTATGACTTTATAAATAGAGCTAAAACCCTGAATTATTTCTCAAACTTGTTTATTGAGTCAAATTCTCTATTTTTAATCCTCTCTTAGTCCCATTTCTATTTTCAAAGAATCTCACATATATTTTCTTCCCAAAGACGCTTTTAGTTCAACTCACTCAAAGCTGATATTTACCTTTCAGAACTTTTGTTGTAATTATTCACATATTTTGGCGAGAGGTAACCACTTTATACTTTTTGTGTATGCTAATATGATATTTGTGAGTGTTTTAATATATATATATATATTAATGTTGATATTATTATATTGAGAAAGCTTGTTTTTATGATTTTTATTGAAAGTAGTCTTGTGGGATTTAAAGTTTAATTTAGAAATTTTGAGATTTTAAACTTGTTATTTGAAGAAAGTTATCTTGAGAAAAATACTCTTTTGTGATATTATCAAGCTATTGAGATTTTGATTAATATGATTATTTTGAGAATTATGCATTGGGGATGGGTGAAGAGATAGTTGTATTTTTACCATGTGGTATAGCCTCCATCAGAGCTCAATGGATGGCTTTTGTCCCACCAGTTGACCGAGGGACGTGCCCTACCTATTTACCTAGGGGCAGCGATACTCCCACCTGTTTATAGAGGAGGAATGGATCCATGGTCTGGTCAAGTGCTCTATGAATTTTGGCCTGTCCATATTACTTGATCAGCTAGCTGTTCGAGGGGTAGTTACCACTAGCCCATGGATTCAGTCGGTGGAAATAAAGCGGTTTGGTTGGTTTGAGGGGAGGAACTTGGGTGGGTTATTCATTTGATTTTATTATAAATATATATTTTTTTGTATATATTATATTTTGTGAGGTCCTACTTGACACCTCATGAGCACATGTTAGTATGCATAATGAGTAGAACTGATGGTTACTGAGACGTTTGTCTAATCTCGTGGTCATTAATATTTTTTAGGGTATATTCTCATCTTAGACCCAGGGAAAACTACAGAGGCTTGAGTAGAGCTATATAAATTGTATAGCACTCCTCCTTGAATGTATGTGTAGAATATTTGTATATTGCCATAATAGGTTTTATTTTGCATACTCATAAATCATATTACCTTATATTTTAAGGAAAACCTTTTTATAACCATGGTAGAGTTCATTTAAATTTTAGTTAAACTCCTTTCTACCACGGTTAACTCTTTTAAAATAAACTAAATTCATTTATTATTTTATTTTTAAATTATATTGGATACAAAATATGTTTAAATAATTAATAATAGCTATATTTTAGGAAGATTTTACATTTTACAACCTGCAGTCAAGGATCTCATTCTTGATGGTGTCAAATTTGTTACACTTCATGATGAAGAGAATATGGAGCTGTGGGATCTGCCTAGCAAATTTGTGTTTTTAGAGCAAGACGTTGGTAAAAATAGGGCAGTGGCTTCTCTTAGTAAGTTGTAGGAGTTCAACAAGGCAGTTCTTGTGCTGAGCCTAGAAACTAAGTTAATAAAAGGGCAGCTTTCTAATTTCCAGGTACTTCGCCCCTTCCTACCATTCTATTCTTATGCTCATTTGGCACCTCATTTTGGTCTATTAATGTCATTTGTATGCCTATCTGTTATGTATCAAGTAATTTAATATGGAATTGCTCAAGCTGTGCATGTTTTTATGTTCTAACTGTGCATGTTAATGCAAAGTTTGTCTGATGATGCATAAAAGTAGATGTATTTCAATGTGATTTATTCTTATCTGTAGGCTGTTGTTTTAACTGATATTAGCCTTGAGAAAGCTATTGAGTTCAACGATCACTGCCATAGTCATCAGCCTCTAATTGCTTTCATTAAATTTGAAGTCAGAGGTCTTTTTGGCTTTGCATTATGTGATTTTGGGCTTAAATTCACTATTTTTGATGTAGATGGAGAGGAACCTCATAGGGTATAATTGCATCAATTATCAATGACAACCCTACCATAGTATCCTGTGTTGATGATGAGAGGCTTGAATTTTAGGACGGAGATCTTGTTGTGTTCTTTGAAGTTCATGTTATGACACAGTTGAATGATGGAAAAGCAAGGAAAATTAAAAATGCAAGAGCATATTCCTTTACTCTTGAAGAAGACACTACTAGTTAC
This sequence comes from Leucaena leucocephala, assembly GCA_037074615.1. Taxonomy (NCBI): domain Eukaryota; kingdom Viridiplantae; phylum Streptophyta; class Magnoliopsida; order Fabales; family Fabaceae; genus Leucaena; species Leucaena leucocephala. Next base: position 9,007,715 of record CM073527.1, read on the forward strand.
GATACCTATGTAAAAGGAGGTATTGTCACACAGGTGAAACAACCCAAGGTTTTGGAATTTAAGACACTTAGAGAATCACTCAGTGATCTTGCTAATTTTCTTCTTAGTGATTTTTCCAAGTTTGATCGACCGCCCTTGCTGTACTTAACATTCCAGGCTTTGGATAAGTTTGTCTCTGAGTTACATCACTAGTTCAGAGGATGATGCTTAGAAGCTTATTTCTATTGCTGGCAATATTAATGAGAGCTTGGGAGATGTTAAATTGGATGATATAAACCCAAAACTTTTGTGGCACTTTGCCTTTGGTGCTAGGGCTATTTTGAATCACATAGCTGCTATGTTTGGTGGTATTGTTGGATAAGAGGTTGTTAAAGCATGCTCTGGGAAGTTTCATCCACTTTTTCAGGTTAGTATGATTCCTGGGTATTCATCCCGATAGTGCTGAGCTTTGGGGTTTGATATCTTAAATGTTGGAAGTAAACTAAGCCTTGATAAAATACCTGTCTAGTTGTGTTTGGGTGCATTTTTTTGGGGAAACTGAGAATAAGCTGACAAAATAGTTGTAATGTGTCATTTATTGCTTATAATGAAGGTAACTAGCCTTGTTATACAAGTGGTAATTGCCTTAGGGTATAATTAGAGTACAAATTTTAGGGTTTGGCTATTTTTCTGCCTTCCTTTGGCAAACATTTGCTACATGACGCTTTGAAGGTCCATGATGTGTCTAAGATTGTGGTCTTTAAATTATCCCAATATGCATTGTTTTTAGGATGTTTTATGTGATTGTGTCCAACATATGTTGGATATGATATGACGCTTCAAAATGTGCTTGGACTAATTAAAATTTGCAATGTTGCGGTGTTGTATGTCAAGCATTGGGTTATTGTCTCAGAATCTCTAATCTATGTAATATCAGTGTAGAATGTTGTTTCCTCGTGGATGGAATTGCATGTGATATCATATTAGAGTTATGAAATTCCTTTGAATGACCACTCCTCAATTTGAATGATTAGTTGCCTGGTTTCATGCTCAGTTTTCTATTGTGAAGTACCACTAGGATGCATCCTATCCTGGTGCACTTTACCTTACTTTTTCTTTTTATTTTTACAAGAGGAAAAAAGTTGATGATGGAAGATTGAGATTGATACAAACTAGATTGCTAGAAACTAGTAGAAGAGATTGCTTTTGTTCTCTCTTTATCCTCCACTTGATGGAATTGGCATGCTGCAAGAATTAGAAAAGGATTTGATGGTGAAATGGGAAATATACCAAAGGTTTTTAAGTAGAAATGAGATATTTTTTCCTTGCTTACTAAGCATTAACCCTATGAATTCAAAGTTGGCTAGGTAGGTTATGATTTAAAAATTTTATTATATGATCTGGATAACAAATATGAAATGATTGGTCAATGATTGATGCTTGTTTTGAATTTCAATTTGTTATTCTTATTTTCATTATATTTTAGTGAACTGTTACCAATTTAATAGATTGGACTAGATTGACTGTCTACTTCAAGAATTTGTAATTTTTGTGCGTTGTGCTTGTATTTTACCTTGTACTTTGATTAATTGGTTTGTCTACCTGCCTATGTTCTTGAATTCATCCTGATCATGTTTTGAAAATTTGTTTTAGTACATGGCATGGTCGTGTAGACATGTATACACACGTAGGATACCCCTAAGCCAACCTAGATGGATATGTTATAGTACTTGATTATGTTTAGCCTGATCAATGTGAATATATGCTCGATGATTTACATCCATTATCTTCTCATTCTCCTTAAAGAGGAGCGGGATGTGACATTATGATTAATAATCATGGGACATATTGGTACTATGAACTGTGTGAAAATGAATGAGATAAAGCATATAAGAAAATGTAGTTATTTATTTGCTCTGCCGATTAGGGGTTTTTGTGTTTGTCTTTGAGTTATGTCACTTGAGCATTCCTTTTAGTTCTCTAATCTCTCTTTTTGTTGGTTAGTGATTGTGTTTCAAACCCTCCCTCTCCTATTCTTGCAGTATTTCTACTTCGACTCAGCGGAATCACTTCCCATAGAACCACTTGATCCCAATGATTTTAGACCAATAAATAGCCATTATGATGCACAAATCTCTATCTTTGGATCCAAGTTACAAAAGAAGTTAGAAGAAACTAAAGTATTTGTTGTTGGAGCTGGTACTTTGGGATGTGAGTTCTTAAAGAATCTTGTGCTCATGGGAGTTTCTTGTGGAAATCTGGGGAAGCTGACAATTAATGATGATGATGTTATTGAGAAGAGTAACCTTAGCACGCAATTCCTCTCCTGTAATTCAAATATTGGACAAGCTAAGTCTACAGTTGCTACATCAACTGCTATTTCTATAAATCCCTCTCTGAATATTAAAGCACTGCAACACTATGTTAGCCATGAAACTGAATACGTGTTTGATGATACATTTTGGGAAAACTTGAGTGTTGTGATTGGTGCACTAGATATTTTGAATCCTAGACTATATGTCAACTAGAGATGTTTGTATTTCTAAAAGCCTCTCCTTCAGTCAGGAACTCTTGGAGCAAAGTGCAGTACCCAAGTGGTTATTCCTTACCTGGCAGAAAACTATAGTGCTTCTAGAGATCCTCCTGAGAAACAAGCACCTATGTGTACTGTACACTCACTTCCACACAACATTGACCACTGCTTGACATGGGCCCGATCTGAATTTGAGGGTTTGCTTGAGAAAACTCCTGTTAAAATAAATACATATTTGTCCAACCCAAGTAAATATACTAAAGCATTGAGGAATGCTAGCATGATCAAGCTAGGGATAAGTTGGAGAGTGTTCTTGAGTGCCTTGACAGGGAAAAGTGTAATATCCTAATTTTCTTACGTCTTAGGGACAAAACGGTAGCATCTGGAACCATTTTTAAGGTCATTGAAGTCAAATTACACAATTTGGAATTTTACTCTCCTAAGTAATGTTCACTGTGCAAATTCCAGAGAAGTGACCTGACTTCAAAAAATCATAACTAATTCTAGAAAAATCAAAATGAAGTGGTTCAAATTGATACACAAAGATAACTTAATGATATTTTAGGAAAAAATAATTAGTTGACCATGCCTTGACTGAGTCAACAATGGTCAATGTTCCAATTTTACTGTTCATCCAACGTCTTTCCTCTGATTCCAGCATTTTCGGTCCCAACTTTGAAAAATCATATCTCCATGTGTAGACATCCAAATGAGACATTCTATATATAAAATTGAAGATTCAATTGTCTAATATTTACTGGTAAAATATCATACATTTATTCAATCATTTACTACTTTTAATTACAGCTCAATTGCCACTAACTCACCACAAGTTACTGTTCACAATGGCAATTTCTAGCAACTAATTTATACATACATCAATCACATATCAATCATGCTAAATAATCATTAAATTATCTTCATGCGTCTTTATCTCCTCCATCTTGAGATGACCTGCTATGATTGGATTGATATGGAAGGAGTGAGATTTCTAGGGAAATCTCAATATCAAACGGAAACCATACAATGTATGCAACTATATGCTTGATGTTACTATGTGTGTACTTAATGATCATACTTGCATAATGATAACATACATGCTTCCATGTTACTTAATTATAACATATGGCAATAGTATAAAAAGAAATAGAGCATTACTTAATCATACATGCTTTACATCATCAAAGTAAGTAAACATCACATAAAACATCCAAGCAGTATAAGCATACAAGTAGGTAAGTTTAGTACCTGACGTGGAACTTTTCCTCTAGTCCTTAACCTTTGCTCTAAGATTCCTTCTTTTCATAGGTTAGAACCTTATTCCTAAGCTGGTCAAATCCCTAAGCTCCTTAGATTGCTCCTAGCTCCACCAGAACTCCTTCTTTTTCCTTCCTTCCTTTCTTTCTTTCTCTCTTTCTCTTGTTTTTCCATGGTTGGCCGTGAATGGAATGGAGGGAGGGCTGAGGTATTTATAGTTGAGTGGATGTGGAATAAATGGCTCAGATTGAATTACGGCGAATGGCTCAGATCGCTTAGCTTCTTCAAGAAGCTTTACCTGTATCATCACGATGACATCATTATCCTCAATTAATCATCAAAGTGACATCATCTATGGGACACCTCACATGCTAGGTGGCACAATGGTGGGGCCCTTGGGACACCTCACTAGCTGACTCAGCGTTTCCAAAGAATTCCAGAGTCTTTTCCTGGAATGAACGGCTGAGATTGTGCCACGTGTCCTTAGCTTTTTCTCCTTTTTCTAGACTTATGACATGTGGTGCCTTGTGGGTCACATGAGGACACCTTTCATGCCACCTCATAGTTCTAGATAAGTCTAAAGCCTTATCTGATTACTTTTCCTAATTCTATCTTTGACCGGGTAACTTTACTTTATTAAAAAAGTACTAAACTAATATTTTAATGCCACTTGGGCCCACATCCTTCTTGGGTTACGTTTTTGGACCCTTGGAATACTATCTTGACCTCTAATCAATTCCAAGGACTCTGGTGGCTTGATTCGCAGTAAATATCCCATAGTAAATTACCAAAATACCCCAGGGACTTTCACTATTTACAATTTAGTCCCTGAACTTTCAGTATTTGCAGTTTAGTCCCTAAATATCATATGTATACTTCTGGGACTTCTGCTCAATAGGGCCTGGTAGTATACCTTTTTCAGGCTATATATTGGGCTTCTAGGCCTAAAAATTGGGATGTGACATTTCTCCTCCCCTTAAAATAAATTTTGTCCTCGAAATTTCAGGGTTAAACCTCTATTCATTCCTTAATGAAGAGTTTCTCTGAGGAGAATGTCCCTTTCTTTTCATAACATTTTCTTGACTTTTCTAGCTCTTCTTAACTTTTCTTACTATCTTACATAACTTTGTGTATCTATGCCAAACTTTTGTGGTATTTACACACTTTCTCATTAATTCTCAGGGGTTTACCCATCATTGGGCTACTCTTAGCTAAGCACCTTTAAGCTAACCGTTCTACTAGATTAGGGCTAGGTTACTTTTCTTATAGCTTTAAGCCCTAGCATATCCTTTCTTATAGAACTGTTTATATTCTTACTCTATCTTAGACCCTCTTCTTTGGGTCTTGCTAGCCTTTTAATCTCTTTATCCTTATATGTGGGATCTATCTACTCATACTTTTCTATTCTCAAAACATATGGGGTTCTCTTCCTTGTTCCTCAGGCATACTTCTATAAAACTTTTTGAATATCAGCACTCAAACTTGAACTTGGACTCCTTCTTCATTTAAGAGAAAACTAAGTTCAGTCTGTATATAATATAGGCTATTTGAGGAAAATTATTATAAATAAGTTTTCTAGATGAGTTAATCAACTAGTGAAGCTCCTTACCTTAACTTCGTCCTTGGTAATCATCTTTCTAGAGAGATACTATACTATTCTTATTTCTTCATGGCTCATTACTTTCCTTAGGCTAGGTCTAACTATGACCTTGGGATCTAACTGCGATCAACCGTACGCCTCTTCAGAATCTAACTATGACTCTGAAGCTATTAGGATCTAACTACGACCTTTAAGCTATGCTAGGATCTAACTGTGACCCTCCATAATCTTCTATGATTCTATTGTAATATATCATCATCTCTGAAAGATCTCAAACTAACAGACTAATTTATAAGGTTAACAACTTCCACTTGTTGATAACTCAATCAATAAATTTTAAAATACATTCCTTAGCCCATATTATTTACCAAGACTTTACTTATTTTCGCTCTTACTCAGGAGTTCCTTCTCATCTTTCTTACTCTGTTGTGGCTTACCAATTATGGTCTAACCACCTACCATTGCATTATGTTGTTATGGCCTCATCATAACTTCTTATTTCAATCTGTGCTCTAATTGTGAGCCATTTGAACTATGTTCTAACTGTGAGCAATCTGTATCAGATATAACTCTTATTTAAAGAGTAATCTGAACTCATCTGAATCTAGCTCTATCTATGAGCCATCTGTTTTAGACCCAACTCTTATCTGAAGAGTAATTTGAAAACAATCTCTTTCCTGCTATCTTTTGCTCTTTCTGTATACCATTTTTTTATAGAGTTATAACACTACCACCTTCTTGGTACTTGCTGTAACCCTAACATAAGAAATGGCCATGAGTACTGTATTCATAAGTCTGTAGAAATATCTGAGTAACCCCAATCATATTGTAACAACTGTCTCACTTATTAAGACTATCTATCATCCTAGGTACATTCTTATTGCATGTCGTATGGTATGGGAGCAACATAACTTTCTCATCATAAACTCTACCCTACATGTACTGCATAAGGGGAGTATTCATAGCATACTCTAACATGTGTGTCATCATATGACAACTGCAAGGAGATGCAACTATCCATTATAACTTATGACAACATAAGCCATATCATTATCACATAAATTTGCTCAACCATCTATCATACGTACACTGCAATTAAACAATTAACTAAATAAACTTTAAAGTAATCTTTCCTCTATCGCATTATCTATCAAATCCCAAACTTTCATTTAGGAACCTGAAATAACTATTCATCTAACTTAGCCTGCCACGTTACCCTCTTACTAGGATATAGACTCAACCCTTCATTACTTTATCTTACTTTTGCTCATTACTCTTTCTTAAATTGGGGAGTCTCTTTATCTTTGAAACTGTGGCTATTTTTCTCTCTTTAAACTTTTTAGGTGCACAGATCAATCTCCATCTCTATGGAGTACTTTGTATCTCTTTACTATCTCTTAACTTCTTCTATCTATTAACATCTTGTCTCTAACTTTAGGCCATATGCTAGGATCATTCCTAGGAAAATTTTGTTCTAACTTTTTGTTCAGAAAATACTAGCTGAACAAATTCTTTTGTAATGTAGATCTACTCACATAAAGGATCTACTTCTAAACGTTATCTTAAACTAATCTTTCATATCTCAGTACTTTGTACTATCTGGCTTGATCACTTTATACCAATCATCTAGCTGATAAACTTTAACAAGGTTGGTACCTTCATTATCATCATTACTGTAATGTCTGGCCACATGATGATACCTCGAGCTACTATTGCAGCTTCCCTTGACCTTAGACTGATCAGTTTCTATCTCTATCCATAGAGGAAACTGGTCCCTAGACATTATCCTGCTTAGTCCAGCCATATCGTGCTAAGAAACACGAAACCTCAGCGGTAATGGCTGACTAAGACTAGTCTATCGTAGTCATTTCCTTGAAGACTACCCTGTAAAGCTATAAGGTATAGGGTATTATGCTATTTATCTGGGTGTCACTGTCTCTTGTCTGAAACATTCTCTAAGTAAAGAACACCATCCCCATATCTTATACTAGGGAGGAAACCTCTTTAGTTCAAATCTCTAACTTGTTTAAAGGGGTTAGTCTAACTAAACCAGAGCATCACTGAGCCAGAACCTTCTGTTCTGTGCTAGAATCTTATGCTCTGAGCTAGAACCCTTTGCTCTATACTAAAACCCTCTCGATTATGTACCAGAACCTTATACTCTGATACCAAAATGTAACATCCTAATTTTCTTACATCTTAGGGATCAAACGGTAGCATCTGGAACAACTTTTAAGGTCATTGAAGTCAAATTACAGAATCTGGAATTTTACTCTCCTGAGTACTGTTCACTATGCAAATTCCAGAGAAGTGACCTGACTTCGAAATATCATAACTAATTCTAGAAAAATTTAAATGAAGTGGTTAAAATTGATACACAAAGCTAACTTAATGATATTTCAAGGAAAAATAATTCATTGACCACGCCTTGATCGAGTCAATATCGGTCAATGTTCCAATTTTACTGTTCATCCAGTGTCCTTCCCCTGATTCCAGCATTTTTGGTCCCAACTTTAAAAAATCATATCTCCATGTGTAGACATCGAAATGAGACATTCTATATATCAAATAGAAGCTTGGCATGTCTACTATTTACTGTTAAAATATCATATATTTATTCAATCATTAACTATTTTTAATTATAGCTCAATTGCCACTAACTCCCATGAGTTACTGTTCACAATGGCAATTTCCAGTAACTAATTTATACATACATCAATCACATATCAATCATGCTAAATAATCATTAAATTTTCTTCATGCATCTTTATCTCCTCCATCTTGAGAAGACCTGTTATGATTGGATTGATATGGAAGGGGTGAGATTTATGAGGAAATCTCAGTAGCAAACAGAAACGATACAATGTATGCAACTATATGCTTAATGTTACTATGTGTACACTTAATGATCATGCTTGCATAATGATAAAATACATGCTTCCATGTTACTTAATTATGACATATGGCCATAGTATAAAAAGAAACGGAGCATTATTTAATCATACATGCTTCACATCATCAAAGTAAGTAAACATCACATAAAATATCCAAGCAATATAAGCATACAAGTAGGTAAGTTTACTACCTGACGTGGAACTTTTCCTCTAGTCTTTAACCTTTGCTCTAAGGTTCCTTCTTTTCACAAGTCAAAACCTTATTCCTAAGCTGGCCAAATCCCTAAGCTCCTTAAATTGCTCCTAACTCCACCAGAACTCCTTCTTTTTTCTTCCTTTCTTTCTCTTCCTTTCTTTCTTTCTCTCTTTCTCTTGTTTTTCCATGCTTGGCTGTGAATGGAATGGAGGGAGGGCTGAGGTATTTATAGTTGAGTGGAGGTGGAATGGATAGCTCAGATTGAATCACGATGAATGGCTCAGATTACTTAACTTCTTCAAGAAACTTTGCCTATATCATCATGATGACATCATCATCCTCAATGACTCATCAAAGTGAAATCATCCATAGGATACCTCACATGCTAAGAGGCACAATGGTAGGGCCCTTGGGACACCTCACTAGCTGACTCAGCATTTTCAGAGAATTCTAAAGTCTTTTCCTGGAATGAACGGCTGAGATTGTGCCACGTGTCCTTAGCTTTTTCTCCTTTTTCTAGACTTATGACATGTGGCACCTTGTGGGTCCCATGAGGACACCTTTCATGCCACCTTATGGTTCTAGATAAGTCTAAAGCCTTATCTGATCACTTTTTCCAGTTCTATCTTTGACCGAATAACTTTATTAAAAAAGTACTAAACTAATATTGTAATGCCACTTGGGCCCACATCCTTCTTGGGTTATGTTTTTGGACCCTTGGAATACTATCTTGGTCTCTAATCAATTCCAAGGACTCTGGTGGCTCGATTCGCAGTAAATATCCCATAGTAAATTACCAAAATACCCCAGGGACTTTCACTATTTACAATTTAGTCCCTGAACTTTCAGTATTTGCAGTTTAGTCCCTAAATATCATATGTATACTTCTGGGACTTCTGCTCAATAGGGCCTGGTAGTATACCTTTTTTAGGCTACATATTGGGCTTCTAGGCCTAAAAATTGGGATATGACAAAAAGTGAGACCTTTGTGAAGATTAGTATGCTTCTTTTATTGCCCTTTCTTTACTCTTATATGAATAACATAATTTTGTAGTGGGAGTACACTAATTTTATATATGTTACTTAAACATGGGTGTCTATCACGGGTTTAAATATTATTTTGCTAATCGGATGAAGCAGTTGATTTATACTTTCCCAGATGATGCTAAAACTAGTACTAGAGCTCTATTTTGGTCTGCTCTAAAAAGATTCCCTTATCCGCTGAAGTTCTCAGCTTTTGAACTTGATCATCTTGATTTTGTCATGCCAACTGCTATACTGCAAGCAAAAACATTTGGCATAGCCATCCTGATTGGTTGAAGAACCTAGAGAAGTTGGATGAGGCAATTGATAAAGTGATGGTACCTGATTTTGAGCCAAAGAAATATGCAAAAATAGTGATAGATGATAAGGCTACAAGCCTGTCTACTTCAATGGATGATATAACTGTTATTAATGATCTAATCCTCAAGTTAGAGCATTGCCTGGCAAACCTGTCTCCAGGTTTTAGGATGAAACCAATTCAGTTTGAGAATTATATTTTCTTCTATGCAATTGGTTTTCATGATTCTTATTTCACCATCACATTGAGATAGCTTTTTGTCTGGGGTCTTGGTAATTTTGTTATGATTGGTTGATCTTGGAGCTGCTCTTTCTTGTCATGATTGAGTTTGTTTTTCTGTTCTATGAAGGATACTTATTAGTGTTCTTGACTTTATTTGAACTTTCACCTCTAAATCTTGTTTTGACCTTTTTTTAGATGCAATTCATTTTCACTAAACATGCTATTGAATTATTCTCCAAAACTGCAGGATGATAATATAAACCACATGGACATGATAGTTGGCCTTGCCAACATGATGGCTAAAAATTATAGAATTCCATAAGTTGATAAGATCAAAGCTAAGTTCATTGCAGGATGTATCATTCTAGATATCGCAACCTCAACTGCTATAGCCACTGGTCTTGTCTGCCTGGAGCTTTACAAAGCCTTGGTTGGAGGGCACAAAGTTGAGGACTGTCGAAACACATTTGCTAATCTAGCACTCCTTTTCTTTTCCATGGCTGAGCCAATTTTGCCTAAGGTCTTCAAACACCAGGATATGAGTTGGATGGTTTGGGACAAGTGGATTCTTAAAGATAATCCTACAGTGAGGCAAGGTTTGATTGGCTGAAGGAGAAAGGCCTAAAAGCTTAAAGCATTTTATGTGGAAGGTGTCTGCTATACGATAGCATGTTCGACAGGCACAGAGACCAAATGCACAAGAAGATGGCCAAGGAAGAACTCCCTCCAGATCGCGGTCACTTGGATGTTGTGGTGACCTGTGATGATGATAATTATCTTATCATGGACATCCCTCAAATATCCATTTATTTTCGTTAGGTTATTTTAATCTTCATCCCTATTGAGTAAGAGGACTATCATTCCAGCAAGTTTAGCTCTACATAATTTCTTGTTGTGGCTTCTCAAGATGACACTGTTAAATTATAAACAATTTATGCATGAATTGCTTTTCCCATATGATCATGTTAGCAAAACTACACTTCTGAGAGAAAATTTGATGAGAAATTAACCTGGTCCATAAGATAATCTTGATAAGCGTGCTATGCTTTATATAAAATCTAAAAAAATATACACCATGTCTTTTATATTTTCAGTTTAGTTTAAAATAATACATCACTTGGATACTTTGTTTTTGAAAGAAGAGAGAAGGTAAAAAAATAGCAAATGTACCTCAACAAGAGAACATTTGTTTCCTTTAAGTTTAGTGATGGTACTCAACTACTCATCCTGAGAAACATTGACATGATTATCAGCACAACTTTTTACTACTACAAATAACGTAAAATTTTAATTTTGTATGATGTTTCTGCAATAGTTATAACCACATGAGTGAAATGGTTGGTTAAGTTAAATGGACAGGACCGATGAAGTTCAGAATGTAGAAAGTGAGAGGACTGAGGAGGTCTTAAGACCTTGTATACTATGTATTTGTAAACTTAGAGGCCATTATAAGTGTAAAATTTTCTACTTTTGGTTCTTAAAACTAAACAACATGTAAACTAGAAATCTATAAATCAGTCGTAAACCAAATATCGAAGAAAAGAGTAGAGTGAGAAGAAACATAATTATTAGTTTGACCAAATTTGATAGTACATCATTTCTTCAGTAAATAATGATTATATTTGAACAGGTATATAATTCATATTTACCTATTATTGTTGGCTCCCAAAACTTCAAGTTTTGTTAGATGTCCTATTTTATCAGGAAGGCTACCCAACTTATTATTGGAGACATGTAGCTCCTTTAAAGATATTAGAGATCCCAGTGCAGGAGGCAAAGTTTTCAAACTGAAAAAATGAGTTCATCAAGTGAATTATGTAAAGGACATTATAATCTCCAAACAACTTGAATTAACACAGGAATCTAGCAGGAAAAAACTGCAACCATTCGCCAAACTGTGCTGTAAAGATACATGACAAATATAAGTAATTATTCAAATTCAGTACCTAAACTAAGAGAACAGCTATAACCAAGAGGTTCTCAAATAGATCCCACTGGAAAATATATGTAATGACAGTCTGGACAACTTCCGCATCAACAAGTTACATGCATTGCTGTTAATTAATTTGTTATTTTATTGGATGTAAGACCAAAAAAAAACCTAAAATCATAAATGACAGGAATTACTCGCTGATTCTGGTTCAGTGATAATACCGTTAGGTGTTTCAAAGTTGTTAATCCTTCTCAGCTTATTGATTCAACTAGTAACTCATTTGCATTAAGGAATAGTTTCTATAACATTAGGAATGTGGCAAGCAGTGTCAAATGCTGCTTCACTAAAAATTTCCATACATAGGTGAGGTTAAACAAAACCACAGAGAAACAAATAAGTTCAGCTTTCCTTCAAGCCAGTAAGACTTTCAATTTGAATAGGCGCATTTTGAGTTAAGTTGTTACTGCAATTAAGAACTCTTCCTGAAGACCCACATGCCCACACTTCATCCGCTATAGTCTATGTAAGTTACAATCAATAGAAAAAATAAGAGGAAACTCCATACCAAATGTGGTTAGTGATAAAAAATAAATAACAAAAAATATCTTCTTGTTCCCTCCCTTTCCCCAGGCTTCTTTTGCCATTATGCTTCTTTCCTTTTCTTCCCCTTTCTTTGTTTATTAAAATTAAGCAGTTTCTCATGACTCACAACATATATAGTCGTGATTAACTCTAATTATATTAATCACTATTATCATTGGCCTACCAGTAATAGCTCACATAACAAACTTCAACCCCTATTTCCAAATGGAGGGCTGACATGTTCATTCCACTTTCACTCATACCATTAAGCAAAACTGAAGATTAAGTCTTTGTGCAATAGGTTTCAAACTTAAATTCAAATTTGATTCACTATCAGCTTAAATAGAGCTTAAAACTGAAAGTAAACAGTATAGGGCCACATATTAATTCCAAGACTTGAAACATAGTTAAAGAAATCCTAAAATGCTTTTATAATCCTATCCTTATTCTTGTTTACTTGCAGTGTCAGTTTTATGCTAGCAATGGACCAAATCCCTGGAAAGTCCAATTTGTTGTTCGTTGGATTATTTAGGAAACCTTGGAAACAAACATTTAAAATATTATCAATAATTTATTACCTTCAAGTTACATTCAGACAACGCTATAACTCCAATGGTAGTCAATCTTTCCAATATGTTCTTAACATTAAGTTTCTTTATGTCACTACTCAATCTTAGAAATTAAGTAAGATAGATACCTGATGAGGATGGCAAGAAAACTAGCGCTAAGTTGATTCATGTACAACTTAGAAACAATGAAAGGAAAATTAATGCGCCAATGACTTAATAGCGTAGTTATATGTAATCTTTTTCTGTCTTTATAGCATAATTATATGCAATCTCTATTTAAGTACGAGGTTAGGGTTAAATTTTGTTTTTGTTTATAACCTCACATCTTTGGTGTTTAAAAAAAGTTTAGGTAAGTTAGGTTTCAAGGCTCACCAAAGTTAAGGTATATCTTGAAACTTAAAGAATGTTTACAGAAATACTTGCAAATTATCTATCAATAAGATTTTCATATCGTCAGTGGGATTTGGACTTATAACTTTATATATTATAAGCCAACTAAACTAACCTTTGTTGGTTTGGCGTTTATGTCTTTAATTAAAAGAAAAAAATATTATTGCAGTTTGTATTTGATGGATTCATTCTAACACGCCCGTATAGTTTAAAATGTATATTTTGATTGAGGAAGCAAGCTATGGAAGGAGATGGATTTATGAGTATGGTTGTGAGGCCACATACTGGTTTTCTCATGAATATGGAATATCTGGTCCATCTCTTTTTAATAACATAGCATGCACATCTCCATATTGAAGAGCAAAAATAAAGAAAGCCAGGATTTGAGACTTCTGTGACATGGTGATTGGTAACAGTCATCAGATTCTGTCAGTGTGAAACCTTTGACTTAAAATCCAAAACAAACAAGAAAATGGTCCAAAAGGGACTTATGTTTCATACGTTTACATCTTATTAATGGATTAGTCGTAAATATGAACACTAGATAAAGTATTTGGAAACAACATAATGGAAGAAGGTAGGAACAAAATAATGGAAGAAGGCAGGAGCAGAGGAAGAAGGAAAGACGAAAGCACATAATTATTGGGTGACATGAGTAAAAGGTGAAGCACAATGATTAGGGTTCTCTAGATGCTTCTAAAATGTTGAATCAATCGCATTCACATTCGACATAACATGGCTATTTGTGTTTGTTTGCTAAAACTACATGACAACCATGTGAAGCTTTGAAGCTTTTCAGAAGCCGCGCACTTGGCTGCACATAAATTGAGATTCTAACTGTTTGCTTTTGCAGGTCTCTAATTATTTTCTTCTCTCCAAACACGCCTTCTTCTTCCCCATTCCTTTCTTTCATTCTCTCTCTGTAACCAGTACTAATTTTTTAATTACAACATCTTTTTATTCATCATCATGATAACATTCCTTACAAATATACTACTCCTCCCTGTCATTCATATTTAACATATTTAAATATTTTAATTAAATTAAGTTAAATTAGTTAAAATGTCATTATTTTACTAAAATACCTTAATCATCTTCTCCAACTCTCTCCTTCCCTCTCTTAATTATTATTGAGGGGATATCAATAGAAGTAATTTAAAAAAATTGATAAAATAAAAAATATGTCTTACATTTAAAACTAAAATTAACTTATCAATCATATTTCATATTAAAGTTTGAATGAATATTACATAAAATAGTTTTATTGTTATTACACTTTTTTTTGTTATAAATTTTTTTAAAAAGGAGTTAGGCTCACCCACGATTCAAGGCGATACTAATGTCAGGCAGGATAAACTATCAATTATTTTTAGGCGTAAATCTAGACACCTAAGAGCTATAATACCTCTACAAACACTACGACTAGAACCACCATATATAAGTAATAGAAGTTGAGTATAACTAAAGGAGTTAGCTCACACCGCGGTATGATTATCTTCAATGAAAGATATGCAAATTAAAAAAAAAATAGTTGGCATCATAAGGTTGAGTTTTCATGTAAAAACTTATTGTTTACACGGACCATTTATTTAAATACTGACTTTATTAAGTTACATAAACTATAATTTGAAAAACCTAATTATAATAAAAATATTGGTTTTTGTAAAATTATATGGAAAAATAAATTTGATGACAAATATTTTACTTTGCAAAAATAATTCCTCGCATGAAGGCTCAATTCAATACACTTTATTGTAAGAAGGACAATAGAATGGATTGACGACTACAATCTACAAAGTACAAACAACAAATAAATGGTTCGTTTTAAAATGAAATTATTTTAATTAACTTCTATGGACCAATGATCAAGCACTTAAGGTCATGGCAAATTTGAAGGGTAATTAATGTAAGGTGATGATATTAAGCCAGTTGGTGCTGGTACTTAATGATAGGTCTTTCTTTGTTTTTTTTTTAAATTAAGGACCGTATAAGAAAAATTATGATATTTTTAATGGTTGGATTGTTTTATCTCTTAACCCTTTGAAAATTAGAATAATTAGTCTTAGTTTTGATATTTGACAACTTTTAAAGGCTTTTTTTTACCATAATACTATAAACAATAAAAAAATTTACTGAAGATACTATAATGTGAAAAGTATTTACCAAAAATCTATATTTAAAGTTGTTCTCTACTAGATGAATTTTATATTTTTGAAGTTATTCGCTGTTAATACGATTTTGGGGATGTGACAATTTTTTAAATTACAAAAATTGAAAGTTATTCTCTAACAAAAGAACTTTGAAAGTTATTTTCTGACAAAATGACTTTGATGATGCCATATAAATTAAAAATAATTCATAATTAATTAAGTAATTTTAGATAGATATTTTTAATTTGTTTTATTATACTATCAAATTGACTACTTTCCATCATACTATAACGTACATTAAATTTATAATTCAGTTTTTTATTTGTTCAATAATTCAAATATTTAATATTATTTATTTATATAAACTTATGTACGGCATATTTCTTTAATACATATATTGATTCAAATGTCCTAAATCATATACATTTTCGAACAAATCATAAAATTATAAAATGACACAATTTTTTAAAAATTATGATATTATGACAATTTATAATTTTAAATATAATTCTTTAAACAAACAGTAGTTTAAAAAAATTAATTAAATTTTTATTAAGTTGTTAATATGTTTTATATTAAAATTACTTAATTTGTTTTTTCTAAATCTAGTGAAACATTTAAAAGATAACTAGTAACTAATAAATATCTATAAAAGAGATAAATTAACCATTTAGTATGATGAGGGGTAGATTAGTAACTCTATATTTTCAATTTAAAAAATATGCTTTCAGAATTTTTTACAATATTCTTTACCATGTTAATGATTTGGACCAAAATGTATGTTTTAAAAATAGAATAGAAATTATGTAATTAAGGCAAAATAGAAAAGTTCAGAGTATTTTGCTCTTAATTTTATACCTAAATAAATTCTTAGTTAGCATAACTTTTTTAAAATACAAAAAGTCAGAAGGAATATTTATTTTTTTAATAATTATTTCATATTTAATGTTACAACCTTTTGAATTTTAATATTGTCAAAAACATAAATAAAAGGTAATTTTTATTGGGGAAAATTTAGACCAAGTTCCCTATATCTATTTTGACAAATTCTTCAATCTCAATATCCTATTTTTATAAATATATATTTTTCTTACAATTTTTAAATATCTTCATTTAACCTAATCACACATAAAATAATTAGTACATGTGGTAAAGTCCGAGTGGGGAACTTGATGAAATAGATATAAAGAATTTGATATGAGAATGATATATTTTTATATCATATTTTTTATTTAATAAATTTTTAATTAGGGAATTTTCTCTCGAAGAATTGCGTTAAAAAATTACATTTTATTTACTTTTTTTTTCAATCACATAACCATTTACTAGGAAAACCTAATATTAATTATGTTGATAGCAAAAAAAAAATACATATGCAACATTTGAAATTTCATAATTTCATCCATAATGATAATGAATATATATTTAAATTTTTTTCTAAAGAAACTAAACTGCACTATATTCTATAAGAAAATTAGCTACATGTCTACATCTTTAATGCTTAACTCAACCTGTCAAAAAAATCATGACTAAAATAATAAATTTGCAATAAAAATTAAAAAAGAAATGAAGTAAGAAAATACATTTTAATTAGATCAATAATCAAACTTCAAGTTAGAATAAAATACAGTAGACCACAATACCTGCACAACATCAATATCTAACTGTAAGAGGAACGAAGCAATTGAGAAAGAAGAACAAATGGCTAATATGAAAGAGAAAGGAATTAACTGAGAAAGAAGAGAAATGGATGGTGAAAGAAAAAAAATGAGCATGCAATATTTATATAGAGCCAGCACTTATTACTTAGACAATTTTCTCTTCTATCACTTTAAATCTTCATCTTTATACTATGCCTTCATGAGCTCACATAGGAAGCCTTGGACTTTGTCAAGAGAAATAATCTCATGGATTGATGTTTAATTAGGCTGGGAGTGATGGGAATCTTCCAGGAAGAGAAGGACATACTGAAGTACTATTTAGATGGGGACAAAACTGAAGTTGTTCTATCAGAGAACAACTTTCAAAGTTGTTTTGTCAGAAAACAACTTTCAATTTTTACAATTTAAAAAAATGTCTCATCCTAAAAGTCATGTTGGTAGTAAACAACTTTTTCATAAATTTATAGTCGATATGATAAAGAATGCTTTGAGTGTAGGTTTTTAATACATATTTTCTACACTGTAGTATTTGGGTAATTTTTTTTCAATTTATACTATTATGGTAAAAAGCCCACTTTTAAAAGTAATCTCAGTAATTACTGAGTTTTTAAATGGTACAATTAGAACATACTACCCAAGTATATCTCATCCATAATTTTCTCTCTCTTAAAACCCTCCCATTTTAAAGCAACAAAAACTAACCCATCAACTACCTTAACCTTTCCTTCTTCAACCCCAATTCGAATCCCTTTACATTTCATCATTTCACTTTTCTCTCATCTCTATTAAAAAAGCGTCAAAACGCAAACAACATCTTAAAGCTTAGAGCCTCCCAAGCCCCTTGCATTCTACACCTTCACCCACTTTTGTAGCTCCTTCTTCAATCACCAACGCCTAACTTCAAGTAATCACACCCTACCTTCTTTCTGCTTAACAAAACCAATTCTTCTTCGATTCCCTCTTTCTCTGACTTTCAATTCTATTTCAATTCCTTCTCCAAAGCCTAATTCCCCAATTCCCCTAATTTTTTGAGGATCTTCAATTGGATTGGCTACCAAATAAAACTCATTTTCTCCTTCCCCTCAATGTGGCAATTGTGGGGCAAATCAACAGTTTGAATTCAAAATACGTCTTTATTGTTGGCTCTTTCCTTATCCTTCAAAGACATCCAATCTCTTTGCCTCAATGAATAACTGTAACCCTCATCCTGTCGCCCCTCCACCATTTTCTACCATGTCTAAGTCGCCAGTTCATTTCTTAGAACCTGGTCAGCTCAACAATAGCACCAACCCAAGGTACTTAAGCCTACCCCTAAATCTGATGCTGCAATTTTGGATCTACCTACCAGAACCCTCATGGTGTAAACTAACACTCTTCCTACTTTGCCAGCGATACTTATTCTAGGAGCAGAGTAATGCATTGTTGTGTACGACACAAGCCTATGAGTAGTGGGTCAACTTTTGAGGATTACAGGAGTGTGCGACTTATTTTGTGGGGATTTTAGGTGAAAATAGATAAGCGAGATGTGTCGATGGAGTGGGGTACATGAGGGAGCTAAAGTCAATTATGAGGGAGAAGATCAAGGTGACACTGTCATGTATGTTCATCGGATGGAGGTACATTGTGTAAGGAATTGGAAGACACGCAGCGGAAATAAACTTTAAAAATTTTCCATTCCTTGCCAGGATCTGCCGTATGTGTTTAAGTCAAGTGGAAAGAATCATTACCCTTAGTGTTGCTCAGCGAATTTCACAGCTTCTCTACGTGGGTGGTGATCTCTTTCTGATCGCAAGAAATCGACGGAGTGTTCCTCAGCGACCTTCACAGATTCTCTCCGCGGACGGTGGTCTCTTTCCGATCACAAGAAGTCGACGCCTCAGGTCGGCTTCCTCTACTGGTATCCACACGAACAGCGTTCCAACCACGAACGACGTGCTAGCGTCTCCTGTCCCTCCAAGGCTTTCACAAGTCTCCGTCTCTATTTCAGCAGTTTCTTGTCTGCAAACCTTTTGCAGATTCCGTTCGGCCTTTTGTGTTCTGTGTTATTTTCAAACGTAGCTCCTCCAATCAGATATAGAGGATGCTATGCGTTTTTACACCTTGACCTAATTGGATTTTGGAGTTAATCTTATATTAATTCCGAATTGATACAATATCATATATTGTATAATTTTATAAGAAACTAATTAAATAAAATAATATTAAATCCGTCCCACAGATTTAATTACTTATTTATTTAACTTTAAATAAAGATGAGACTGAGTTATATTTGATTTATTCCCATAAATCAAATTTGAGATATCCTATCAATTTAAATTTCGAATTTCAAACGTGATAGAGATTTAATTTATCCTTATAAATTAAATCTTATAAATATCTCTTATATGAGATATCCTATCAATTTGAATTTCGAATTTCAAACGTGATAGAGATTTAATTTATCCTTATAAATTAAATCTTATAAATATCTCTTATATGAGATATCCTATCAATTTGAATTTCGAATTCAAACGTGATAGGGATTTAATTTATCCTTATAAATTAAATCTTATAAATATCTCTTATATGAGATATCCTATCAATTTGAATTTCGAATTCAAACGTGATAGGGATTTAATTTATCCTTATAAATTAAATCTCATATATCTCATATATATAATATATATATATATACGAATTTATATATATATATACGAATATAAATATAAATAAATATATATACATTCACCTGGATCTTTCATTGAATCTGGACATGTCTTAGATTCAATGAATCTGGACATCATAGCTCGTGTTGGGCTATTTTGTGTGCGACCCTGTAGGCCCATATGAAGTTGGCAGTGGGCCATTTGCTATACTAGCCCACAAGTCGCAAGCGGTCTCTAGCAAGACATAACAACTACCCAAATCATATGAGGATCGATAAACGATGTAACCTTTTATACAACCATATCATGTCCCTTCTGTCACGCGATATTTTGGTCATGGATGAGGCATGGATAATGTCATCCTCCTATTCCCGACCGTTACTTTCTCGATCCCTGAGTAGTCTGACTATAGAGATGGAACTACCTTTCCATTACAGTATGGCCATACATTTCTCAGACTCACTCATCGAGGGGCCCAGTAATATCTCTCCACGAATGTGAGGGACAAATTCCATCTTGACCATTCACATTCCTCCGCATGAAAAACCACTAAGCCCGAACATAGTCTTTATGATCACTCGGTCAAAAGTGACTTTTGACTAGGTCAAAGCTGAGCGTTTTGTCATGTAGGAATCCATGATGATCTCAGGTCAAAGGGCATATTGACATGGTTTGTATATGAGAGAAGCTTATGACGTTACCCATGCAGTTCTCTCATAGCGGGTCGGTCCAACACCCTGTACTCTTACATGTGCTTATGACTTTGATTTATATCTCTATACATCTTCAAAGTCATACTGGTCTTATTTCATCTGTGCTCCCACATAGATGATCGACCAGGGACATTTAGGATAATATCATGAATTATCCAAGGATGGTCATCATAGTAAACATGCAAATAATATGATAACTCAATTAATAAATTCATAAATCAATAATGTTCATAAGACAATGATTGGCCCCTAGGGCACGATTTCCAACACATTGGTGATACGGAGGAGGTAAGGTGGCTCCCTAAACCCCATGCCAAAGAGGGGTCAACATAGAATGACGATGAAGAGTGTTAATTGTAATGAATTACAGCAAACATACTTAGACATGCAAATTTACAGTGATTTGGGAGATATACTACTCTAAATTTACAGTTTTCATGTTCAAATGCAAGTGGGCTAATGTAAAATGGTGTTCTAGTTGATCAATTAAGATTTACACAAGTTTTAGTGATGAGCATTTCATTATGACAGACCAAACAAAGTAAGTGTTTTATATCACTAATTTAGCAAGTAAAAGATGGTTCGTCGCTCTTCAAGGAAAAATGGTTGTTAAAAATAATGATTCTGTTTGTGAGACCCCTTCTTTTTCAATAGGTTTACCAAAATTGAATGGAGATAATTTGGATTCTGATTGATTTGTATGTGAGTATTTTAACTTTTTGATGTAAAAATGCAAGTTTCTTGTTGTAATTGCATATATGTGTTTGATGTAAAAATGCAAGTTTCTTGTCCTTGTTGCATATAAATTGTAGCTTCAGTAGATAGGGTAATGAAAGAGCGTGTAGGGAAAAATAAAGCTATAAGATTTAAATTGGACGTGTCAACATCGGATGTAATTATAACTTTTTTCTGAATTATTCTTTAATACAAAAATTAACTGGTAGCATTTTTGCAAATAAGTTAAACACTTTCTACACTGGTTGTAAATAATTACTGGTTTATAACTATAATATCTATACCGGATATCCATGTTATCTGGTGTAGATTGTCTTCTAAAATTCACTTTAAATTAAAAAAAATGACTGGTGGTATTTTTAAAAATAAGTTAAATATCTTTTAAACCATTTATTGTGTAGGTCCTGCTTAGAACTTTCATATCTACATCGGATGTCCATGTTATTCGATGTAGATTATCTTATGAAATTCACTTTAAATTCAAAAAATGATTAGTGGCATTTTTGAAAATAAGTTGAAAATTTTTTAAACCACTTATTGTGTAGGTTTGGTCTAGAACTATTATTTCTATATCGAATATCTAATTCATCAGTATATATTGGCTTCTGAAAATACATTTTTGAAACCCGTCCCTTGGCGCATCTCTCATTTCTCATTTTCCACTAGTTCTTTGATCTCTCACATATAAATCCCATATTCTCTCTTCTGATCTCTTGTGCGGGGTGGCTTTCATCTGTTTTCCTTCTCTCTTCTCTCATTACTCTGCTAGTCATGCTCTGTGGATTTCGTGGGGCTTTGCCATGATCAATTATTCTTCTTTATTCTTGTGTTCATTGTGCTTTGCCATGCTCAGTACTATCCAATCCCTAACTTCTCTCCACACTTCTTCCATCCTCTCTCATCATAAACCTTTGGGATTGGGATTACATAGAAAGGGGTGAGATTTCTGGGAAAATCTCAGTAGCAAACGGAAACCATACAATGTATGCAACTATACGCTTGATGTTACTATGTGTGTACTTAATGATTATGCTTGCATCATGATAACTTACATGCTTCCATGTTACTTAATTATAACATATGGCCATAGCATAAAACGAAATAGAGCATTACTTAATCATACATGCCTCACATCATCAAGGTAAGAAAACACCACATAAAACATTCAAGCAGTATAAGCATACAAGTAAGTAAGTTTATTACCTGGCATGCAGCCTTTCCTTCCAGCTCTTAGCCTTGTCTCTAAGGTCCCTTCTTTTCATCAGTCAGAGCCTATACATAGCATAATAATATCTTTATTATTATCCAATATAGCTCTACTTAACTCATGCTTATCTAGGGGTAATATCCTTAATCTGACATTCCCCTAACTTCCTTTCTGTCTTTAGCTACCTTTATTAATAGAGATATTTCTCTATTCTAACCACTAAGAGCAATCCTCTACTTTATTAGAGCAGGGACTAGATAACTTACTTACCTTATTTCTAAGCTCTGCCCAGTCCCTAAGCTCCTTGGACTGCTCCTAACTCCACCAGAACTCCTTCCTTTCTTTCTCTCTTCTTTCTCTTCTTTGGCCATGCTTGGCCATGGCATGGAATGGGAGGGGAGTGGCCTATTTATAGGTGAGTGGAGGTGGAATGAATGGCTCAGATTGAATCGTGATGAATGGCCCATATTGCTTAGCTTCCTCAAGAAGCTTCGCCTGCATCATCACAATGACATCATCCTCCTTAATGAGTCACCAATATGACATCACCCAAGGACACCTCAGGGGACACCTCAGGGGGTATGTGGCACAATTAGTAGGGCCCTTAGGACACCTCACCAGCTGACTCAGCCTCTCCAGAGAATTCCAGAGCCTTTTCCTGGAATGAATGGCTGAGATTATGCCCCATGTCCTTTTTACTTTTTCTCCTTTTTCTAATCTCATAACATGTGTCCATAACTTTTCTTCTTTTCCTATAATAATGTCATGTGGCACCTTGTGGGTCCCATGAGGACACCTTTCATGCCACCTCATGGAAAAAAGTCATATCTGATCACTTTTTCCAATTTTATCCTTAACCAGGTAACTTTACTTTATGGTAAAGAACTAAAATACTATTTTAATGCCTCTCAAACTCCCATAACTACTGGGCCTACGTTTTTGAACTTTGGATTGTTATCTTGGGTTTCTAACTAAGCCCAAGCACTCTGGTGGTTCGGTTCCTAAGAAACACTTATTACTTCTTCTTTATGCCCACAGGGACTTTCACTATTTTCCCTGAATTTTCACTTTCTTGCAGTTTAGTCCCTGAACATTATCTGTATACTTCTGGGACTCCTGCACAATAGGGTCTAGTAGCCTTCCTTTTTCAGGCTACATAATGGGCTTTTAAGCCTAAAAATTGGGATATGCATTTCTCCTTCCCTTAAAATAAATTTAGTCCTCGAAATTTCAGGGTCAAATCTCTATTCATACTTTTATGAATATTTTTCTCTGAGGAGAATGTCCCATTCATTTCATAACATTTTCTTAACTTTCTTAGCTCTTCTCAACCTCTCTTACTATATTTCATAACTTTGTATATTTATGCTAAACTTTTGTAGCATTTACACCTTTTTCATATAATTGCATTCTATTTTTACTCTATCTTATACCCTCTTCTCTGGGTCTTGCTAACCTTTTAGCTTCTTTATCCTTATCTAAAGGATTTATCTATTCATACTTTTCCATTCTCATAACATATAAGGTTCTCTTCTCTATTCCTCAGGCATACTTCTACAAAACTTTTGAATATCAGTACCCAGACTTGAACTTGAACTCCATCTTCATAAGGTAAACTAAGTTCAGTCTGTATATAATATAGGCTATTTGAGGAAAATCACTATAAATAGGTTTTCTAGAGGAGTTAATCAACTTGTGAAACTCCTTACCTTAACTTTGTCTTTGGTACTCATCTTTCCAGAGAGATACTATACTGTTCTCATTTCTTCATGGCTCCTGACTTTCCTTAGGTTAGGCCTAACTGCGACCTCGGGATCTAACTATGATCAACCGTAAGCCTCTTCAGAATCTAACTGTGACTCTGAAGCTGTTAGGATCTAACTGCTACCCTTGAGCCATGCTAGGATCTAACTGCGACCCTCCAGAATCTTCTATGATTTTGTTGTACTGTATCATTATCTCTGAAAGATCTCATCCAATAGACTAAGTTATAAGGTTAACTGCTTTCACTTGTTGATAACTCAATAAAATATTTTTAAGAAATATATTCAGTAACCCATATTATTTACCAAGACTTTACTTATTTCCCCTCTTACTCAGGAGTTCCATCTCATCTTTTTTACTCTGTTGTGGCTTACCAATTATGGTCTAACCACCTGCCATTGCATTCTGTTGCTATGGCCTCATCATAACTTCTTATTTTAATATGTGCTCTAACTGCGAGCCATTTGAACTATGCTTTAACTGCGAGCAATCTGTATCAGATCTAACTCTTATATGAAGAGTGATCTAAACTCATCTTGAATCTAGCTCTATCTGAGAGCTATCTGTTTCATATCCAACTCTTATCTGAAGAGTGATATGAAAATAATCTCTTTACTGTTATCTTTTGCCCTTTCTATATACCATTTCTTTTGATAGAGTTATAACACTACCACCTTCTTGGTACTTGCTATAACTCTAACATAAGAAATGGCCCTGAGTACTGTATTCACAAGTCTATAGAAATACCTGAGCAACCCCAATCATACTATAACAACTGTCCTACTTACTGAGACTGTCTCTCATTCTAGGTACATTCTTATTGCATGTCGTATGGTATAGGAGCAACATAACTTTCTCATCATAAATTATACCCTGCATGTACTGCATGAGGTGAGTATTCATAGAATACTCTAACATGCGTGTCATCATATGACAACTACAAGGAGATGTAACTATTCATCATAACTCATGGCAACATAAGCCATATCATCATCACATAAATTTGCTCAACCATCCATCATACGTACATTGCAATTGAACATTCTTTCCTCTATCACATTATCTGCTAGGTCCTAAACATTTATTTAGGAACCTGAAATAACTACTCATTTAACTTAGGCTGCCACATTACCCTCTTACTAGGGTATAGACTCAACCCTTCATTACCTTTCTTACATAGGGAACAGGGGAGTCACTTTATCTTTGAAACTGTGGCTACCTTTCTCTCTTTAAATATTATAAACTTCTCTTTTTGTAACACAGAATTTAATCTGTGAGCTAACTTCTTAGTCATTCAACTCTCAACTATCTCTTAACTTTTTCTTTCTATCAGTCTTAGTCTACTCCAGACTAGACTGTAGTTCCCCTGTCTTGGGAACATTAGCTTTCTATCTATTAATCATCTCATTTCTAACTTTAGGCTATATGCCAAGATAATTCCTAGGCAAGCCTTATTCTAACTTTTAATTCTTTTGTAATGTAGATCTACTTACATGGAGGATCTACTTCTGAACATTGTCTTAAATAATCTTTCATATCTCCTTACTTTATACTATTTAGCTTGATCATGCTTTATACCAATCCTCTAGTTGATTAACTTTAACTAGGTTGGTACCTTTATTATCATCACCACCATAATGTTTGGCAGCTTCCCTTGACCTAGAACTAGTCAACTTCTGTCTCTATCCATAGAGGAAATTGCTCCCCAGACGTTATCCTGCTTAGTCTAGCCATATCGTGCTAAGAAACATGAGACCTCAGTGGTAACGGCTGACTAAGAGTAACTACTTCCTTAAAGATTACCCCATAAAGCTATAAGGTATGGGGTATTGTTCTATCTATCTGGGTGTCACTATCTCTAAGTAGTGAACACCATCCCCATATCTTATACTAGAGGAGAACCTCTTAGTTCAAATCTCTAAATATACCAGAGCATCACTGAGCTAGAACCTTCTATTCTATGCCATAATCATATGCTTTGAGCTAGAACCCTTTTACTTTGTACTAGAACCCCCCCGATTCTGTACTAGAACCTTATGCTCTAAGCCAGAATCCTCTACTCTGAAACCAAAATATAACATCCTCATTTTCATACGTCTTAAGGAGAAAATGGTAGCATCTAAAACTACTTCTAAGGCTATTGAAGTCAAATTACTCAATCTGGAATTTTACTCTTAGTGAGTACTATTCACTGTGTAAATTCCAGTGGAGTGATTTGACTTCAAAAAATCATAACTAATTCATAAAAAATAAAAAAGAAGTGGTTCAAATTGCTACACGAAGCTAACTTAATGCTCTTTCAGGGAAAAATAACTCGTTGACCACTCCTTGACCAGGTCAATGTCAAAAAACATTCGAAATTTACTGTTCATCTAGCATTTTTCCCTAATTCTAGCATTATGGTCCCAACTTTACATATCATTTGTACTATCCAATCCCTAACTTCTCTCCATGCTTCTTCTATCCTCTCTCATCATAAACCTTTGGGATTGGGATTACATTGAAGGGGGTGAGATTTCTGGGGAAATCTCAGTAGCAAACGGAAACTATACAATGTATACAACTATATGCTTGATATTACTTTGTGTGTACTTAATGATCATGCTTGCATCATGATAACTTACATGCTTCCATGTTACTTAATTATAACATATGGCCATAGCATAAAAAGAAACACAGCATTACTTAATCATACATGCCTCACATCATCAAGGTAAGAAAACATCACATAAAACATCCAAGCAATATAAGCATACAAGTAGGTAAGTTTACTACCTGGCGTGCAGCCTTTCCTTCCAGCTCTTAGCCTTGTCTCTAAGGTCCCTTCTTTTCATCAGTCAGAGCCTATACATAGCATAATAATATCTTTATTATTATCCAATATAGCTCTACTTAACTCATGCTTATCTAAAGGTAATATCCTTAATCTGACATTCCCCTAACTTCATTTCTATCTTTAGCTACCTTTATTAATAGAGATATTTCTCTATTCTAACCAATAAGAGTAATCCTCTACTTTATTAGAGCAGGGACTAGATAACTTACTTACCTCATTCATAAGCTCTGTCCAATCCTTAAGCTCCTTAGACTGCTCCTGGCTCTACCAGAACTCCTTCCTTTCTTTCTCTACCTTCCTTTCTTTCTCTCCTTCTATCTTTCTCTCTTATTTCTCTTATTTGTCCATGCTTGGCTGTGGTATGGAATGGGAGGGGAGTGGTATATTTTTAGGTGAGTGGAGGTGGAATGAATGGCTCAGATTGAATCGTGATGGATGGCCCAGATTGAATCGTGATGGATGGCCCAGATTGCTTAGCTTCCTCAAGAAGCTTCGCCTGCATCATCACAATGACATCATCTTCCTTAATGAGTCACCAATATGACATCATCCAAGGATACCTCAGGGGGGTGTGGCACAATTGGTGGGGCCCTTGGGACACCTCACTAGCTGACTTAGCCTCTCCAGAGAATTCTAGAGCCTTTTCTTGTAATGAATGGCCAAGATTGTGCTACGTGTCCTTTTTACTTTTTCTCCTTTTTCTAATCTCATGACATGTGTCCTTAACTTTTCTTCTTTTCCTATAATAATTCCATGTGGCACCTTGTGGGTCCTGTGAGGACACCTTTCATGCCACCTCATGGTCTAAAATCATATCTGATCACTTTTCCTAGTTCTATCTTTAACTAGGTAAGTTTACTTTATGGTAAAGCACTAAAATACTATTTTAATGCCTCTCAAACTCCCATAACTACTAGGCCTACGTTTTTGGACTTTGGATTGCTATGTTGGGTTTTTAACCAAGCCCAAGCACTCTGGTGGCTCAATTCCTAAGAAACACTTCTTACTTCTTCTTTATGCCCACAGGGACTTTCACTATTTTCCCTGAATTTTCACTTTCTTGTAGTTTAGTCCCTAAACTTCATCTGTATACTTCTGGGACTCCTACACAATAGGGTCTAGTAGCCTTCCTTTTTTAGGCTACATACTGGGTTTCTAGGCCTAAAAATTGGGATATGACATTGATCCTATATAAGCGATCATGCTCATATGATTGTGGAAAAAATTGTAAGTTTTACTTCTATTATTTTATTTTAGTAGACAATTATATTATTATTTATGTTTGTTCTTTATATTTTATAGACCAATCTTAAAGAACAAGAGACCTAGGGATATGTTCCTTCAAGTTAGAGGGTAGGAATGATATCTTGACTATTACTATAGGAAAACAAGAGTAGGGGTCATGTCAGGGGAGTTATATGAGGTGTGTTTATAAGAGATTATTTTAGAGCATATCCATGACATTCCCCTCATGTGGTGCCAAGGTAGAGTTTGAATTGTTGTTGGCTACTATGAGGGTAAAGGCAAAAGCTTCACTTGAGTCACAAGTACAAAAAGGGGTTATCAAAGTTCAAGGAAGAAAATTGTCTATAATGACATCAAGGCAATAAGAGCCAAGTAACCCCAATATGCACTCACCTGTAGACCATTATAGCACTAAAGGGAGTTATTGCATTGTCTGACTGGTGTCATAGAATCATGCAGATTTGAATCCTGAACCTTGTGATCTATATGTGGAGGATCCTCTTAGACAATTAGTAGCACATAGTTCTATTCACAGCTTAGGGACAACTGTCTACCACATCCAAATTCATGATGATTAATTAAGAGTGATAGTTGAAGACGTGGTAATTGAATATGTTCCTATCATAATTCCCACTGATGAGGTGAAGACAGTGAATTATGCGAAGGGAACTTTCATATTGTGGCCAAAGTGTCTTGTTTTAGATCACGTCGTTTCATCGAATAGCCAACTTCTAACTCCTCCCCATTAGCCATATGTACTCCTACTTTGAGTTCCATGCAACGTATAATCCTATTGTCATTTGACAAAAAGTTTTATCTAGATTCATTGTGTATAAGTTATGGGCGATATGGGGGTATCGTCCTATCTTAACTGTGTGGATGTGGTATCTCTTATCACTCCTAAGGATCAACTGATCATCGCATGCATCCAGTATTTTTGAAGTCTAATTTAAATGTAAATATATGTAATAACAAAATTTCACTCTCATAACTAACATCGTATTTGCTTTAAATATAGGTACACGCAAGCTGAGTTGGTTTTCAAGGGAAAATAAGGTAAGTTTGGATTCCTATATCAAATTCAGATTTATACAAAAGGGACCTCTCAAGCTTTAAGACTTCAATACATTTTAAAGAGGCTCGATGAAACCAATTTTGATTGTTTATTAGCACTATATATATCCATGAGTAAGAATAATAATAGTTCATTTTATTTTATACTACTTTTATATTTGCTTAATGATAATACTCATTATTTTTTAATTTCTTCAGCAACATTAGCAATTGGTCATCCTATATAAGCATAGTTATAAAGTTGTCTTCTTATGCTCCCTCTATTACAAGCTATCAGGTGATATCAAGAAAATTATGAACATATGAGTTTTCTTCTACAAAATAATGGTATTTGTAATAAATAAATTACTAACTTTATAACTTTGGTCATAGGGCTATGAGGACATTCACAATTGTAAAAGTTCTTAAGCATGCCAATGAAGTGACGGACCCTAAATAGATCACATCAAAAGTAATAAAAATATTAAGTGTTAGACTCCACGTTTGATGATGAAAAATAATTTTGATCATGTTAATATTATAGAGTTGAAGGCAACCCAGAGAAAACAACTTGTATAACTTATACATAGTTAAACACATAGTCAATATTATCATGCCAAATAAGGCTGACCTGACTGAGGAGGTAAAATTTTATTTTCAATGATTTCATATTTCTTGCCAATTTAATATATATATTAATAATGCCTCAATTTCTCTATTTTAATTTGATATTTTAGATGTTTGATAAACTTGACCCATTTTCTAAATAAGATATTGAGGACTGCGCAATCATTAGGCTGAGTTTTTTGTATAGTGCCTTTCTTCTCAATAGTATTTATCTTTCACTCAATACATTTTTTTAATTTTCTATTCAAATTATTGGTATTAAATTTTATTAAATAAATAATAAGCAATTGAATTTTGTCTCTGTCATCTTGAACTCTATCTTTGCTATTGTCTATTTGATTCGTATATTTGGGCAGATTATTTATGAAACTTCAGGGGATGGGGTAATAAAATAGTAAACGGGTCATATTTAAAAAAAAAATAAATCGGACAAAGAATACCAACAAATATTATAACATCTACACTGGTTGTGTGCAAGTAAGGTGCAGAAAATATATTCATCTACAAAAGTCGTAATCACAACTGGTGTGTAAAATTCTTTCATCTACAGCATACGTGGTCAAAATCGGTGTAAAAAATTCATTCATCTACAGTGGTTGTGCTCATAGCTAGTATAGAAAATGTATTCATCTACACCAGATGACCTCACAACCGGTGTAGATATTAGCAAATTCTACACTTGAAGTCAAAAGGGACCGATTTATATTTTAAGAAAATGAGCCCTTTACATCTCATTTTCAACCGATTTAGAAAAAAGATTTCTTATAGTGTACTACCCATTTAAAAGGTATACACTTTCTATATGGTCTTTATCTACAATGGATCGTAGTCCGGTATAAAATACCATTTTAAATTGGTTTATAAAGCCTTTTTTGTAATATTGAGTCTCAGTTAGATTTCATCCATCCTATATATGCTAAACCAAGTAACAAAGAGATCCTTCCTCAGAAAGGCAGATTACCTTAGTTTTGTCAATTGTCAAAATAAGCTATTGATATGTTCCTACCTTTTTTTTTATTACTCACCAAACAACTAAACCCAATCCCACACAGATTGAAACCCTAAAAGCAATGTCATTATCTACTGCAGGATCCAAATCCCTATAATTTCTGCATGCCTTATAAGTAAAGCAAACCAAATATGAAGAAACACTTTTTAAAAAGGGACCATTTTCAAGAATCAAGCAATTATTTTGCATTGAATTTTATGAAACTTATTCAAAAATAAAAATTAAAATATGAAAAGGTGAGATATAGAAAGTCATACTTCCACTGGGATCAAACAGAGGAGGAGGAGCTAGTGAGGGAGGATGATAGGATTCTAATACCATAGAGGAAGGGTGAACAGGAGGAGCATCTTCACCCATGTGTGCTAACAGCACCAGCAAACCTACGTTGATCTTAGAGATCCCCAAATTTGTTAATGTGGTTCTTTAAATCATGTTCTAGCACATTCCCTGATTATGATCCTATGTTGAGAAAGCAGAAGAAACTGAAGATTAAAGAGAGAGAGGAGAGGCGAGATGGTAATCATCTGAGAGGGAAGTGAGTGGGGATGGAAGAAAAATAGATGATGATCGCTCACCAAAAAAATAAATGGTAAAAAAATTCATAAATTGTTGTACCATTGTCCATAATCAATCTTCCCATGTAAAAATACACAATTTTTTTAAAAATGGAACAAAAAATTCATTTATGTTAACTACTTTAAATGTCCGTTGATTTTTCAATATATATTTTTATGAGGTACAAAAATACATATTTATTATGAATGTTAGAATGTGGATGTCCATCTTCCTCTTTATCTTCCATCTCTATCTTCCTTTTCAACTTCCACTAGGTCATTATTGCCTATAAATAGTGCATGTCATTTGTGTTGTAGAGCAAGTGAAAGATATACAATATACTTCTCTCATTTTCTTGTCTTTATCTTTTCTTTCCTCTTAATCTTGTAGATTAGTTGGCTAGTTTTATAACACATTATCAGCACGACTACTCTAGAAATTGACGTTATTGTAAGGTCTATCATCAAAAGTATCAACATGTTGAATATTACAAAACTTGAGTTTGTGGCTCTTAACATTACTGGAAAGAATTATCTATCTTGGATACTAAATACAGAAATTCATCTAGGTGCCATGGGTTTAGGAGACACTACCAAGGAAGGCAATCAGGAATCCAACAAAGATAAAGCCAAGGCCATGATCTTTCTTTGCCACCACCTAGATGAAGGACTAAAAATTGAGTATTTAACTATCAAAGACCTACTTGTTCTTTGGAATAACTTAGAAGAAAGGTATGATCACCAGAAAACTATGATTCTTCCAAAAGCTCGTTATGACTGTATGCATTTATGTTTGCAAGATTTTAAATCAGTCAGTGAGCTATCAACTGAAACTATGTAGAGAAAAAATTACTGATGATGACATGTTAGAAAGAATATTCTCCATATTTCATGCATCCAATGTGCTATTACAGCAACAATATCGTGAAAAAGGTTTTAAAAAGTATTATGAACTGATTTCTTGCCTTTTGGTGGCTGAACAAAATAATGTGCTTCTAATGAGAAATCATAAATCCCATCCAACTGGCTCTACTGTATTCCCAAAAGTGTATGTAGTGACAAATGAATCATCCCGTGGTCATGGAAGTGGATGTGGACATGGACGCGAACGTGGCTATGGCTATGGCTATGGATGAGGCCGTGATCGACGTGGTCATGGTCGTAATTACCACTCAAGGTGGGTAAATAATGATGATAACCAAAGAAAGGAAATTAGTGGGAATGATAATTATATTGAAAATTTATATCATCGTTGTGGTGGCAAAGGTCATTGGGCTCGTACTTGTCGTACACCAAGACATTTGGTTGAACTATACCAAGAAACGTTCAAAGGAAAAAATAAAAATAAAGGCAAAGAGCCAAAGATAGAAATAAATTTTTCTGGGGAAGAAAGCGATTCTAATTATGGTAACATGGATGTGACTTATATAGATGTTGCTGATTTCTTTGTCGATCCTATTGGAAGAATTGATCACCTAATTGGTGATAGGAGTGTCCAAAAATAAGCTAACCTTTATGATTATGTGTATTTTTCTTTTGCTGTAATAAAGTTTATAATTCTCTCAATAATAAAAAAAAAGTTTCTACTTACTATGAAGTTATTTATCCCAATAAATAAAATTATGAGTATTTCTTTTCATTAATTCTTTTTGTATTTCTTTTTCATTTGCTATGTTCATGTTAATGAAGAATGGCACTCATTGACATTAATAAAAAAGATTTGTGTCTCGTTGATAGTACACCAACTCATACAATATTCATAAATGCAAAATATTTTTCTTTTTGGTGATGCTATAAGCCAATGTCTAGACCATATCTGGAAGTATAAAAATGATTGAGGGGTTTGGAAGAGCTAATATATTGTTACCTGGAGGAACACAATTATACATTGATGGTGTATTTTATTCCTCTAAATCTAACAGGAATTTGTTGAGTTTCAAGGATATCCGCATAAATGGATACCATATTAAAACAACAAATAAAAAAAACCAAGAATATCTTGTTATCACATATAATTTTTGGTAAAAATGCACACTGGAAAAATTCCCTGCTCTTTCCTCTGGAATGTACTAAACATTTATTAGTACAATTGAAACATATGCTATTGCAAACCAGAAGTTTGCAAGTGAGAATAAATTTAATATTTGGCATGACCGATTAGGCCATCCTAGGACAATAATGATGCAAAAAATAATTGAGAATTCCTATGGACATTCATTAAGAAGATAATCAATTTCACAATCCCATATTTTCTCATGTGCTACATGTTCTAAAGGGAAACTAATTATTAGACTATCATCAATAAAAATAGAAAGTGGGTCTCTCATATTTCTCGAATGTATACAGGGAGATATTTGTGGGCTGATACACCCACCATGTGGACCATTTAGATATTTTATGGTTCTAATTGATGCATCGATAAGATGCCGCATGTTTGCTTATTATCTTCTCATAACCTGGCATTTGCTAGATTACTTGCTCAATTAATTAGATTGAGAGCATATTTTCCATATTATCCCATTAAGAAAATACGTCTAGATAATGCCGGTGAATTTACTTCACAAGCTTTCAATGAGTATTGTATGCCTCTGGAAATTGATGTTGAACATACTATAGCACATGTTCATACACAAAATGGACTTGCATAATCATTAATTAAACATTTGCAGTTGATTGCAAGACCATTTCTTATGAAATCAAATATCCCAATATCTACTTGGGGGCATGCAATTTTGCATGTAGCGATGTTAATTTGTATCAGTCCAACTAGTTATCTTAAGGTCTCCCTTTTACAAATGGTTTTTGGTCAGGAACCAAATATTTCTCATCTAAGGACTTTTGGATGTACGGTATATGTTTCAATTACTCTATCACAATGCACTAAACTAGGTCCTCAAAGAAGGATGGGAATATATGTTGGATATGAATCTCCTTCTATAATAAGATATTTAGAGCCAACAACAGGAGATTTATTTACAACTCAATTTACTGATTGTCATTTTGACGAATCAAATTTTCTAATATTAGGGGGAGAAAATAAGCGGTTACAAAATAAAGTTAGTTGGAATGAATTATCATTGTCTCATCTTGATCCTCGTATAAAACAATGTGAGCTAGAAGTTCAAAAGATAATTCATTTACATAGTCAAGCCAATCAATTGCCAGACGCATTCACTGACCCTAAGAAAGTGATAAAGTCACATGTTCCAGCTGTGAATGCTCTTATTATAATGGATGTCCCTATTGGACAATCCACTGATGCAAATGGATCAAAAGCACACTTGAAGCATGGCAGGCCCATCGGTTCCAAAGATAAAAATCCTTAGACAAGAATAGGAGCTACAAATATATATGGCCAGGTCGAGGATATTCAACAAAATTTAGTGACTCCAGAAGAGTCTTTTGACAACACTAATATCTTAATTCTGAGAGAAACTCAGGTAACTAAAATATGTAAAAATAATGAGATCTCAATAAATTATGTTGTTAATAGAATACGATAGGATCGAGATAAAGTCAACATTGACGATATTTTTGCATATAATATAGCGCTTGATATAATAAATGATTATGAGGATCATGAACCAAGGTCTATTAGTGAATGCAAACAAAGAGATTATTGGCCAAAATGGAAAGAGGCAATTGAACCAGAATTGAAATCATTAGAAAAATGAAAAGTTTTTGGCCCTATGGTTCTTACACCTGAATATGTAAAAACTATTGGATATAAATAAGATACAAAGCACGACTTGTTGCTTAAGGATTTACGCAAAGACCTGGTATTGATTTCGTTGAAACATACTCACTAGTGGTGGATGCAACTACTTTTTGATATCTAATTAGTCCGGCAGTAAATAAAGGCGTCGATTTGAGTTTTATGGGTGTTGTTACAGCCTATTTGTATGGTTCACTTGACAATGACATTTATATGAGTCTCCCTGACGGATTTAAGTTGCCGAAAGCATACAATTCAAGTTCTCGAGAATGGTACTCAATTAAGTTAAATAATTCTTTATATGGATTGAAGCAATCAGGGTGCATGTGGTATAATCAACTTAGTGAATATCTATTGAAAGAAAGATATAAGCGTGATCATATATGTCCAAGCATTTTTATAAAAAGATCTAGAAATGAATTTGCTATAATTGCTATTTATGTTTATGACATAAATATCATTAGAACTCCTGAAGAGATTTCCAAAACAATGAATTGCTTAAAAAAAGAGTTTGAAATGAAGGACCTAGGAAGAACAAAA
The DNA here is from genome assembly GCA_037074615.1 of Leucaena leucocephala. Lineage (NCBI taxonomy): Eukaryota > Viridiplantae > Streptophyta > Magnoliopsida > Fabales > Fabaceae > Leucaena > Leucaena leucocephala. The sequence goes on from CM073527.1 coordinate 9,043,666, forward strand.
TTTTTTCTTGGACTACAAATTGAACATCTGAAAAATAGGATCTTCATGTATCAAGAATCTTACACGAGAAAAGTTTTAAAATGTTTCTATATGTATAAATCACATCTATTATGCACTCCGATGATTGTAAGATCTTTGGAGAAAGATAAAGATCCCTTTAGACCTTAAGAAAGTGATTAAGAACTACTTGGCTCAGAAGTACCTTACATTAGTGCAATTGGTGCGCTTATGTATCTTGCTAGTCACACACAACCAGATATATCATTTGCAATTAACTTAGTAGCAAGATATAGTTCTTCACCAACATGAAGACATTAGAATAGGGTTAAGCACATTCTTCATTACTTGAAGGGTACTATAAATATAGGATTATTTTATTCAAATGAACACAAAACTGACTATGCTGATGCTAGATTTTAGTCTGATCCATATGTTGGTAGATCACAAACAGGCTATTTATTCACATGTAATGGTATAGCTATTCATAGCGATCAATGAAACAAACCATATCAGCCACATCATCTAATCATGCAGAAATACTAGCGATACATGAAGCAAGTCGAGAATGTGTATGGTTAAAATTGATAATACATCATATACGTACTACTTGTGGATTGTCATCTAGTAAAATGATCCCAATGGTCCTATATGAATATAATACTGCATGTATTACCTAACTAAAATAAGGATATATTAAAGGAGATAGGACAAAACATATTTCTCCAAAATTCTTTTTCACACATGATCTTCAAAAGAATGGTAAGATTAACATCCAGGAAATCTGTTCTAAGGAAAATCTAGCAGATTTGTTCACCAAGTCACTTCCAGCAACAATATTTGAGAAGCTCATACATGATATCAAACTTCGTAGATTTAGAGATATCAATTGACGTTGCAAAAAAGGGGAGTCAATACACGTTGTACTCTTTTTCCCTTGACTGAGGTTTTGTCCCACTAGGTTTTTCTAGCAAGGTTTTTAATGAGGCAACACTGTGAGTGTATCAATTAAATGTGTACTCTCTTTTCTTACTAGGTTTTTATCCCATAGGGTTTTCCCTAGTTAAAGTTTTTTAATGAGGCCCATTATTAAATAATAGACATCCAAGGGAGATTATTATGAATATTAGAATGTGGATGTCCATCTTCCTCTTCATCTTCTATCTCTATCTTCCTCTTCCTCTTTAACTTCCACTAACTCATTATTGCCTATAAATAGTGCATGTCATTTGTGTTGTAGAGTAAGTGAAAGATATACAATATACTTCTCTCATTTTCTTATCTTTATATTTTCTCTCCTCTTAATCTTGTGGATTGATTGGCTAGTTTTATAACAACATTATCTTTCTTTTTAAAAAGGTGTTATTGGCACTATAATCGAAACTCTAACGCAAAAACGCCTTCATTATATTAATCATACATGTCACATTCTCTATATTCTCTATAATTACATCACTTTTAATTATTAACCATTTACAAAAAACTAAAAATGTATCTGATGTCGCCTGTCGTTAGCGTTCAAATTATTTACTAAATTAATCTCTATATAGCATAGATGTTAACCTAGGCCATATTTTTTATGTGAAGTCAATGCGTGGCTTAACTCTAGATTAGACTAAGTGTGAGAAAGAAGAATAGTAGAAGAAAACTTAATTAATAATTTTTAAAATGAGATAATAATAAAATGAGATGAAATTAATAGGCACTCATAAGGAATGATTCATGACTATCATCATTTAATAATATATTAGAGTTATAATAATTATATATACTAAGTCATAATTATATATACTAAGTCCCTAACATGCAAAAATTCAGACAATCATCATGGTCATAATCATAAAATCCACAATTATACCTAGATCTAGCATACAATTGTATCAAGAATGATTAGTGAAGATCCATTTAGCATGTGATAAATTAAACAATAAATGATTTGTTCCTTTAAAATGAATATTCAATCGAAAATCCTATAACTAAACATTTGAATCTATCATAAATAATTAGAAGAGGAAACTAAAGATATTAAATAAATAACATCAAATTATAAATTGAAATAATAAATCACAAGAGTTTGATTACAAAAGTGTCTCAATTGAAACCCTAGGTCCTAACTCAAAGCCTAAATCTAGGAAATCATAAATTTGAATGAAGGAAAAGATTAAAATATAAAATTATTCAACTCCTAACTCTAAAGTACAGAAATTCAAGCCATTACATCTCTTCTCAAGAACTCAGAAGGAAAATGATAGAATTATGGAAGAGATTAAGAAGATGATTATGGTGGTGGTGATTGGTGTGTTGAATAGAATAGTCTTAGGGCCCTCTATATAGCTTTTAAGAGTGAATCATATTGATGTGGTCTCTTCACTTATTGGCTATCTAAAAGATAATGATAATCTTCATTTATCTTCAGTATCCTTATGAGCTGTCATCTTTTCAAATATCTTCAGATATAATATTTTTTAACACAAATATCCTATAAACAATTTAAATAAAAATAATAGAATAAAAGAGATAAAATAATTAATAGGAAAATAGGAAAAGATATCATCTTTATCTATAATCATTTGATTGAATTCAAATGTTAGATATTGAGGAATTATCTTTGAATCAATTCAAATGATATATAATATAACATAATACTAATATAATATAATATTATATTAAAGGAATGATTTAATATAATAAAATAAAATATTAATATAATATTATAAATTATCCTTCCTCATGGATATAATATAATATAATTTTGTAGTAGTTAATGTGGGTTATATTCATCATTTATTTATTTTTTATAATTTTCTGAAATACATAAAAGCAATATACCTTCATGAAAATCAATTGAATCAAGAGAAATAATAAATCAATAAAAGCACAAGAAAATGACATTTTAATCATCTAATTCATATAATCAATTAAATCACAAAATATCTATAACTACTATAAAAATACCTATTAACTATAATAAATTTCCTAAAATAGATAGAAAATAATATGTTAAAATATATATTCATCATATCTTCCTCTCTTCTCTAGATCTCTTTCATCTCCTTTCGTGAATTCTTCACCACCTTCATCAACCCCACCTCCATTACCACCTCCATCACGACCATGTTCTTCATCACATTCATCACCGCTGGAGGAAGTTGATGACAATTGAGAAAAAATTGTTAGCTATAAACACAAATATAAAAAAATAAAACTCCAAAACTTGTGGTTGCCGTTGTTACTTTACCTTGTTGTTCAGAGGAGAATGATACAAGAAAGAAAAGACAAAAGGAAGGAGTGTGCTTGCATGGCCGCTGGAGTAGAATGTCTCCACCTACCTTCACCATTGAATCAACTTTTAATAGATGATATTTAATATTTTATAACAATATTAGTATAAATATTAAGTAAAAATTTAAACATTTAAAACTTGATTCAAATAGTTAAATACTATAGACTTTTATTAAAATATTGGGAAAATTAGTAAAAAGTCTACATTTAAAAATTGTATTGATCAAAAGGACCTGATATATTTTCATATGCATAAGGTATATGTATTCTAAAGAATTTATATGTAGAAAGTTGTGCTCAAACTCAAGACTTTCTGAAATTCATTATCATTTATTTTTCAGAATAATTTCTTAGACACTTCTAGATTTTTTTTCTTTTTAATTTTTATGATGAAGTAGAATATAGAATGTTACATATTTTAGCCCGTAATAAGAAGGTTCTTAAGGGATCTATGGAGACCTCAGGGAGGTTCAAGGCCAAGACGCTAGCTTGCTTATCTTGGTTAGGTTTGGCCTTGAAGATCTCTCGCTAGACGCAGGATGTTATAAGCTTAATGTAGATAGGGCATATATGTATAAGGGGTAAGACTACTGGTTACTGAGATGTTTATCTCACCCTATAGTTATTAATATCTTTTACATGATAGTCTCATGCTATGATATTATAGAAGGTTTTGGAGGTTTGATTAGTACTATATTATTGTATAGCCTTCTTATTTTAATTTATGTGCAGAATTATTGTATATTGCTACAATATGGCTCATTCTGCATATTTTGATATGATATAATACTTTAATTTGATTGATTATGGAAATACATCATGGGGATAATATTTTAAATATTTATGATAGGCTCTTATAGTTATTGATTATTTCTTCAATTTTATTAAAATTGCATAGACTCTTACATTATTTTTGACATATATATACTTTAATCTAATTTTTAATATAATATTTGATAAAGGATTCTATAATTACTGTTTTATTAACTAATATATATTTATAGAAAAGTGTAATATTTATAATATAAAATCAAGTATACTCCAGTATCTATCTAGTTATAATATATAATTTATAAGGGATTGAACAATTTATATATTTTAAATACTTTTACTCTTCTTATTTTTTTTTATCATAATTATTTGTTGATTAAGAAAAGTCTTTTTATGACAATGATAAGGTTTTTTTTTAGATTTTAATAAAAAAAAATTCTACTATGGTTAACTCTTCTAAAATTAAAGAAATTCATTTATAACCATAATTATACTATTATTGATTTATATTGTGAACAATAGGTCTAAGTAATTAATAGTAGTTATATAATTGGGAGGATTTTACAGCATGCATGCTTTCTGCACAATTCAATGACTCTGTATCTTATTATTCTTACATGTAAATATATATATATATATATATGCTGTCTTTGTTGGAAACTAAACTCTTTGAATGAGTAGGTAAATATTGATATTATTTTTTAAGAAGAGTAGGTGTTGGGCTGGGTTTTCACTTGATAGCAAAGTATTTAAAATTAGACCAATCATTAAATCGATTCAAAGCCATGAGACCCTAACGTAAAAATCATAGTTATTCCAACCCTCATTTTATTCTTGCATTCAAATATAGCATCCATTTTTGCACCAAATTTAGAAGAGCCCCAACATCCATTGTAAATTTATTATTTTTCTAGATTTAATAAATACCAATAAAGTTATTAGGAGATACTATTTTGATTAATAATATATCTAAAATTTTGATTGTTGGTAGAAGATAAGTTCGCGCATGAAATCCATGCAGTTGATCCTACCACAAGTAGGATATATTGTTGTTTCTAGATTTACAATGATTTCTACTTTTTTCTCTTAAGCTTTGGTTTGAAAAAAGAAAGAAAGAAAGAATACTTTCCTCCTAAGTCGGTGAATTACATTATCTTAGTCATTAAACCATGTTCTAGAGATTTTAGTTCCAAGAAAATAAATTATAGAGGAAAAAATGGAGAAAAAATTATATTTCTTTTCTAGATTAAACATTAAGGGAGAATTATCATGAGATTCTAAGAAAAGAAATTAATCATAAAAATTCTAAATAACTTAAACTTGTTGACAATTCATGTGCAAGAACTTGTTATTATTAGTTCCTTAGTTGTCATTTAGACTTTTAGGTAATTAAATTCCTTAGTTTTGATCTCATAATAATTCCCTTCAAATTAACCAATAAACAATAAAAATAAAACAAACCCTATTCAATGAATGTCAAGAAAATCTAGCACATGTATTCAGAAACTAGACAATCTCTAATAATTAGTTCAATTGAACCATATTAGACAATCTCTAATAATCAGTTCAACTGAACCATATTATATAATAATATCCTTATTTTCTCTCTCTTTCCAAGAATAACTAAGCATATATAACTTGTCTATACAACACGATGTAAGAGAGAAAAGAGAACAACACCGGGATGAGGAATAAAGCCCTCTTTGAAGAATTAGCCCCAACAACAAAGCTCTAATGATGATCATCATCATCATAAGAAGAACAAGAACAAGTCTCTTCAGTGATTGGCTCCAACTTTGGTAAGTTCATCAATGAAGAACCTTTCTGCTGATGATATAAGGTTATGAAGAGAGAAGATGCCACCTCAGCACAGTAGTTATTATTCTGATAATGAATGCCTCTCAAGCTCCCCTTTGCCATTTTCCTTTTCTGATCTTTTTTTTTTGTCTCTCTCTGATCAAAGAAACACAAAAGGAAAAATGGTTTCGGGCTTGAGAGAGCTTCCTCAACGAATATGCTATTATGTGTTGGAAACATGTAAAACAATATGGAATATTATATATCAATGTTGAATATATATATATATTCAACAATGAGAGTCTTAATTTAGTGAAAGACATGGCAATACCTGCCTGCAGGTTGGCAAAACTTCATACTAAAGAATTAATGGTGATTAGTGCGAAATCATTAGTGATTGAAATTGAAAATGTGTATATATCACAAACAAGGATTTGACTAGTTTTTTGGATCGTACGATTAAAATAGGGGTGTCTATTTGTGTGAAAATGGTAGTTAAAGCTTAACCTAAAAAAAGTTCTTTTTTTTATATATATTATTAACCAGTATCTGAAACTTTTTTTGAATCCTACTACTAGATATTTTAGCAATCAACTACTATAGTTTTGAAATTTATGGCTGTCTCTTCTAACATATATAGGTGTCTCTTCTATAATGTGAAAAGTCTATATTATTAGGTCAACTCTATAGTCATATAATAGAAAAAATTATATACAAGGCATTAATATTATGAAGGAATTCTCTATTATTATTATTGGAAGAGTCATAATAATATTTTATTTATTCTAATTTATATTTTTTTAATATCTCATATAAAAATATTATTTTAGATTAAATTAAATTTGAAGATAATATCCTATTAAAGATGTTGGTAGATGAAAATTAATATATATGTGATAAGTGATATACATAATTTTCAAATATCTTTTGATATCCGCTCTTATGCAATTGGAGGATGATTTGTATATATAGAAATTGTAATTAATGTAAAATTTCATTTAAATGTTATATTTAAATTAAATTAGGTTTCTCACAGCCTTATACAAGAGAAGGTTGGGTCTTCTTTTTACAAGTTTAGGCCAATAAAGTTTCAGATAATGGTGTTAAAAAGTGTTCCTTTTATTCATAAGTGATACTAATGTCAACCCGCATTTGCCTCTTTTCTTGGATTCATATTGCTTTATTATACTTAATCATTGTTTCCTTTTTCTATTTCCCACTTTATTCATATTGTTTTCACCAGATAAGTTTGCGGCATGCTTATGACTCAATTGTAAATATTTATACATATACTATTTAATTTATCATTAAGTCTACACATCAGAACAAAGATTATAACTCACATTCTGTGAGATATGTATCGTATCCTTATTAACTAGATCAATTTTCATTAATTTTAGTTATTTTAATGTATTATATTTACTCTTATGAATAAAGGGGATTTGGAGTGCAAATTAACTACAAAACTATTGAAGAAACTCAATTAAATAATATATACATATATTACTGAAAGTTACATACATACCAAACTACTTTTGTAGTTAGACTCAAAATCTATCCATGATATTTCAACCATAAGAAAAAACTAGAAGTAATATTCATGGATATTGCATTCTTATAGAAGAAACTCTAGGAATGCAGCAATGTGCATCGACAATTACGACTAAAGGAGATGTAAGTGGCCCTTGATGGTTGAAGCGAACACATGTAGTTGCAACAGGACGAATGATTGCGAGGAGGTTTCAGATCTCTCAAAGCTTTATTCATCTTCTTCTTCTTCATTCATTATTTCCAAAGTTCTTTGGAAATTAACCCTAGAAACCTTCATCAACTGACGAGGCGTAACCGCTGAGAGTCAGGTTAATGAAGAAGAAGAAGTGTCCATGTTTCTGATCATTGTAGAGCTTCCCGCAGCGGCCATAACTAGGGTTTCAGAGATAGGTTTCTTTTTGGGACCACAAGCTTGGTTTCTTAGCTATGATAGATTACTAGCTTTTGGTGCTAAAGAGAAGAGAGACGAGTTTATTCTCTCGCTGTGTGGTATTTATATTTCTATTGGCTTTGAATATTAGCCACAAAAGCGCTACGCGTTTTCTATATGATTATTGCAATAGCGACGTTTGAAACCTGCATTAATTTTTTCTAAAATTAAAATACTGAGAGATTTTGTTAACCAAAAGCATATTTTTCATTTATTTTCAGCCCGCTCACGTTTTAAAAAAAATATTAAACATAAACTACCATTTTTAACTCAAACATATGAATTAGAACAAAAGTTAGGTAGTTAAGATTTGAAAAAAATTATAATTTTACCTTTATTTAGTAGTAGTAATAAGTAATAATTAATTACTTTATGTACATAGGAGATAAATATTTTTGATATACTTCTAAGGGCATTTTAGGTGAAAAGTTACTAATTGCTCTTATATTGAAACATAAAATTTTTACAAAACATGCCTTATATTTTAAAAGTAGAGAATATATAGAAACTTGTATCATTTATAGGACATAAAATAACATAGTTCACCTCAAATTTGATAAATGCATGGGTAAAATATTTTTCGTATACTAGTATATATATAATAAAAATTTACTTTGAGAGTATATTGATACACATGTATTAATACTATCGAAAAAAAAATAAACGGGATTAAAAATAGTTGGGTGTCCGAATATATATATATATATATATATATATATATATATATGAGGTTTTGCCCATCATTAAATTAATAAAGCAGTTGAGTTATAATCTACCATTACCATTACCACTACATGGGAAAATGGAGAGTACTCATGAAAGGCATTTTTAAAAAGAAGAATTAAAAATTTATTGAATTTTACAATATTTCTAATATTTGGGAACAGAAAATCTCAACAAATTTTTTCTTATATATATTTTATAGAAGGAGTATAAAAAAGGATATAAGAAAAATAATAAATTCTATATGAATATTTCCAGAAAATATCGCATGTGTTTTAACATAAATATAATAATTATTAATTCGTCCTTAGCTCTTTTATCAATATTTATCTTTTTTTAACTGAATTTTTTATTTAAATAAGTGTAAATAATTTCGCCCCTCTTAACAAGTGTGCTTATTTGATGACTGAATATTATATCGGTATTTTACCCATCTTGCTTATGGCGATATTTTCACTGCAGTATTTAAATAGTGACTCATTTTATGACCAAAGAAAATATGATAGTATTATAGCCACACGAATATTTTCCATTGTTCTGCGGTCCAATTTGGTTTGCACCAAACGTATTAAAATTTCATCAGTAAATTATAATGATTGGGGCAAAACACATTCAGCAATTTTTTTAATAATGTAAGAAAGCAATAAAATTACTCTACGTATTGCAAGAAAGAAATAGAACAAAATCTTTTAAAAGAATCAAGTGAAATCCTGGAGGAATCGTTAAAGCACGTTTAGCAATAGCAACAGAGTTCCTCTCTCTTATGACGAGTTGAATGTCAACCAACTAGTCACAGCTAATCATATTATGGCTTTTCCATACGACCATTTAGAGCGTATTTAATTCTTGAGAAGTATCACTTTATTGTGGTTCCAATCGCAGCACTTGAAGAGGCATTATAACTCTTAGGTGTCAGGTTTACGCCTAAGAGTAATAAACAGCTCGCCCTGTCTGACATTAGTATCGTCTAGGAAGAAGGGAGACTTCGCCCTACCTTTAGATCGTGGGTGAACCCAACCCCTTTCCAAAAAATGTATAACCAAAAAAAAATATTATGACTTTCCTAGATTAAATTTTTTTGTAGATTATAATTTCCATCCCTGATAAGCTGAATTACATAAGATGGATCTTTTTTCATGTAGAGTCGTCTATGATTCCCATACTATGCCCTTTTAAATCACATAAGAACATGCCCAAAGTTCAACCGTTAAAGGATCTCTATTTGGGACATTAAGCATGAAAGCTTCAACCAGATTTCCTTTATGGTCTTTAATAATACCTCCACATCCTGATATGTCATCTCTATGAGAGTAAGCTCCATCAATATTGATAATCCCCTACTCATCTATCCCCATTTTATTAAGATCATCGCTCATCAATGTATCAAATCTGATTTTGACTGGACTCACCTGTAGTTTAGCTGCTTGAAAACTAGACAGAATAGCTTTTGCCTTCACAAGGAGTCCGCGAACTCTAGAGTTAATGTTCTCAAAGACAAATAAATATGAAATATATATAAAAAACGCAAATGATCAGATAAAAAGAAATACATTATTTTTCAAATATATAGAAATAAAATGAGTAATATAATTTTATTTTCGTTTTGTTTAACAAATAAACATGCATTTAGGCGAATTAAAATTCTTTCTCAGGAGCAATGTACATAAGTGAGATTCATATCACATTTTAAATCAAAATCTTAAAATTCGAATTATATATATATATATATATATATATAATTAAGTCCATTTTCTCCAATAGGAGACTTCTCATAACTAGTAAAGTTTATCACATTTGACATCCTTCTAAATTTCATTTCTCCTTTTTAATGATCTCAATCAGTTTTTAAACCTACCAGTTATGATTGACTCATAAACACATGAAAAGTCTCTGAGTTAAAATGTTAAAGTCCAATCTTTTTGGTGTTTAATTAATTAATCAAGGATTAGGGTCCAATTTTACCCTACAAATTGTCATGTAGGAATCATATTCCCTTAGAAATTTTCTGGGATTCAAATGTTCAATCAAGCTCTAGAAGTGTTATAAAGAGAGCAATATCGCCCCTAGCCATTAAAGATACTAACAATCAACATTAATTTTTAATAGAATATGGCAATTTTACTCTTTTTATAACATTGTCTATGGCGATATTGAACCCGAACAAACTTTTGTGGCAACATTCTCATATGTGAGAACTTTTGAAGTAAAATTTGACCTTAACCCATCAATTAATCCCAAGAATATTAATGACGAATTGCCCTTGCCACATTATTTTTTCCATATCCGTATCAATTGAAGATTAAGGAAGTCTGGGGAATTAAAAAAATGAAGATTAAGGAAGTCTGTAACCTTCCAAGTCAAACGCGGCTCAAATATGAAAATAAAAACAAAACATGCATGAACATCAAAGATGATGAAGAAGAGGTCCACTCAATTTTTGTCCATGCACATGATGATAACGTCTACGTAAGAACATAGGCCACGTTTGGTAGGCAATAGTGGATTTTGGTGGATTGAGATTGGGAATAGGATTAAAATTGGGAGTGAGAATGAGCCTTTTAAAATTATATTTAGTATGAAGTAATATGTGAATAAATAATTTTGTTAATTTTATTCTATAATTAACCATAAATTATAAAAAGACAATAGTACCCTTGCCCTATCAAAAGTCCTCCATCAAACCAAATTGGTTCTTTGTTACATCCCTCCATCACTTGAAGAACTTAGCTAGCAGCACAAGGAGGAGTTTACATGTGGTTGAATCTGGTTTTTTTCTTGCAAATTACAGAGAGATTATGAGATCTAGTAGGGATTTGCCGAGGTGGGTTAACTACATCCCTCGAAGATCTTCAACGACAGCATCATGAGGTGGCGATTATGTCTGGTTGATTCTAGTTTTTTTTCTTACATATAACAGAGAGGCTACGAGATACTCGAGGGATTCGCCAAGGTGGGTTAACAACATCACTCGAAGAACTTCAATGCCAGCAGCACGAGGGGGCGATTCCATGTGGTCCATTCTGGTATTTTCCTTGCATATTAAATAGATCCTCGAGGGATTTGTCGATGTGGCTTAACAGGTACTGGACCCCACAACGTCATTGCGAATGTGGATTTACGCTTGGTTTTGTCCAATACAAGGTTGTTTTTCCCATTGTTGGGTCTTAAATAGCTGTGTGGGTGTACTATGGAGCTTTTAGAACCCATGGTTGGAATGCATGTGAAAGTGAAGAAGAAGAAGAAATATCCATTCCAAGTCCTATCTAGAGAGTATATGAATCTGTTTGACTTATTGAAATTTCATTTCTTTGTTCATTGAAAGCTGTCTGGCCAAATCTGGTTTTTTTGTACAGGGATGGAATGAGCGGGGGAAAATAGGATTGTAATGGGAATGATTTCTGCAGTTGATTTGTAGCATAACTTCTGAGTATACATAGTCAAATCTTGGATAGTAGTTGATTGTAATGGGAATGATAACATATTTTTTGCTTCAACAAATTGTTGTGCAGTATACATTCTCCACACAATTTAAATTCTCTGCATAACGTAAACCAATGTACATTCTCTGCACAAATTACATTCTGTGTATACCGAAGACCAATTGACATTGTCTGCACAAATTTTGTTTCTTGCGCAATCCAATGTACTTATCCATTCATTAGATATATACAAAATAATAGAAGAGGATCAACAACACAAGTAAATATATTTAATAGATATTGAAATCAACTAAAGGACAAGTTTGTTTTCATTAAAAACTAGAAATGATAAGCTCAAAAGAGTTGCAATACATAGTCAAGACCACGTATGGTCCTTCATTAAACAAAATAAATAATGTTTTAAACATTCATCAAAATAAGGACCTTCAAAAACAAAATATCTTAATAAGTTGTAACATGCTACATCACTATTATATACCAGTCTCCTCAACTAAGATCTTTTACTAACAAAATCCATCTTATAAGGAATGTGCCTTATTCTTCGTCTCCTTACTATAATAGTTATATATTGACATATAAAACCCTGCACTGCCTCATCCATGATCACCCACAAAAGCAACAAACATAACAGTTCTTTCTTTTCTTCAGATAGTGCCATAACTGTGTAACCAATTATAATTATATACAAATATAAGTATTCTCTAAGTTTAACTAAATCAAAACATAGGAAGCAATAAAAATGAAGTAAAAAACAATTTATTCAAGTAACTCCCCTATGACAATAATTTTGAAATAAGCATTGAACAAAGTAGAGTTTCCTACTAGTATTTCCCCCACTTTGGTTCTAGTATTTCCTCTGTGACAATAATTTTGAAATATATTTGTGGTGTTTTCTAAAAGAAATTTATCTTATATAAAAGTTACAGGGGAAGACAGATGGTTCTACAGTATATTGTTCAAGGGGAAATACCATAAATGCTTTGAATTCATAACCTGGCTAAAACAAGGAGGCATTATTTTGATCACAAAGAGACTTTATTCTGGGTAAAATGCCATTTAGCTCTATTACCATACAAACAAAATTACTTTAGAAACGGTTATTCACGAACAATGGAAAAAATTAGAAACGCAGATGACCAAGTTCATTGGTATAGAAGCTAATAACTAGAAGCAAGTAAGCATATTACTATTACCTGCGAAGAGTGAGAGCAATAAAGACCAAGCAAGCCTTACCAGGAGCATGACGACCGAGAACGATGAAGACCGAGCAATGTCTACCACAGTAGAGGCATTCTTCTCCTTGAGCGTGATAAAGACCGAGCAATATATGTCACAGATAGCGACGTTCTTCTCCCTGAGCTTGATGAAGAATGAGTAATGTCTGTCACAAATATTGGCGTTCTTCTCCCAAAGCGCGAAGATGACCCAGCGACATCTTTGTGAGAAGACGGCAATGAACGAGACACATGTATAAATCTAAGGCAAGGGTAATTTTGTCCAAATATTAGCACACACAAGGATATTTTTGTCTTCAACAATTTTAATCCCATATTGAAAATGTAATACTAAGGGAGAGGTGGTATTGCCTAATTCCACCTATATGATATTATCCAAGTCCAAGGTATATCTAATGCTACATACCAAACAGTCCAATTAACCCATTCTTTATCCCTATGCTAGTCCTAAGCCCCTACATACCAAACATGGCCATAATGGCTTTATGGCAAGGCAAGGCTCTATTTGTGTATAATATAATAAATATGAAGACGATGACCTATGGCAGAGAGACAGAGGGAGGGATTATGTGGGTCCTAGGGCAGGTTTGTGGTTTTAGGTATGAACAATCATGACATGTTTCATAGAAAAATAGAAGTGGAATTGAAATCTCTGACTTTCTGATTTGGTATAATGAAAGTCATTTTTACTTCTAACATTTTAAGTCATTTCAGTTCTATCAAAAAAGTTAAGGAATGAGATGATGGAAGTGAAATTAACATATTTTGGACAATTTTACTTCAAGTTATAAAATTCTTGAATAACTTTAAGAGAAAATGACGTCTGCGTCCCGTGGAAGGAATCAAATGCCAAAAACGTTCCAGAAAATACATAATTAATGTCAAGTCCCATGGGACTTTAGATGAATATTTTTTAATTGTGAAAAGACAGCTATCCCTGAGAATTAAATTTTCCCTTCCCTTTCTCTTTCCCATAATCCCCTCTCATCATCATCAAGACTCTCTCTCGTCATTCTACCAACTCAATCTCCTCTCTGTCTCTTTGCAATAATTGCTCATATTCTCTTGCTGTCGTACCCTCCTTCTCTCTCCTTTCCTCTAACGCTTTAGCTAGCCACTATGACGGTCTCTACCACTGGAGATGCCCCTACCATGGATGCCCTATGATGGTTCTGCTTATTATTTGCACTCAAGTGAAAGAGTCGATGAAGGGACTGTTCAGGATAACAACTGTCAATATCAATTTTTTTGTCTATTAATTGACTGTGGAAATGAAGTTTGTTAATGTTGTTAATTTGGGAATGTTTTGTTAAACCATTCCTCTTTTTGTAGTTTCTGAGTCATCCTGCTCTTGGTGAGCTTCTAAATGAAGAAGATCAAAAGGTGTAAACATCTCTAAAATTTGAATTTTGTAAACCACTATTTCTCCTCATTTTAACATCCATTCTCTTGTTCACTTTCGTAAATATATATGCTATTTATGTGAATGTGAGGGGTTCAATGGAAGTGGTGCCCAAATGTCTTTTTACTTTCTTAACTTATTTAATTCTTATTTAGTAGATATTTAAGCATTTGAGTTCTTTAGAGGTTGAAGATTTTAAGGACGTCAAATCAGGCTATTCAATTACCTTTGTAAGTTGCACCTCTCTTTCTTTCTTTCTTATTTATGTTTCAATGGTTAAATAATAATTACCCTATGACAACACCCCAAAACAACTCCTGCACTAAAAAGTTACAACCACATAGTTAAGGAATAATAACTCCACCAATATGAAATAACAACCCCATAGTGAAGGAATGACAATTGTACTACCTTAAATAACAACTACCCTATGACAACACAGCTAAACAACTCCTGCACTAAAAAGTGACAACCACGTATTCAATGCATAACAATTCCACCAATAGGAAATGATAACCCATAGTGAAGGAATGACAACTGTACCACCTTAAATAACAACTACCTTATGACAGCACCCCTAAACAACTCTTGCACTAAAAAGTTACAATCACGTATTTAAGGAATAACAACTCCACCAATAGCAACTTACAAATAACAACCCCGTATTGAAAGATCTCATAGTACAACTAAAAATTTACATCTGACTGGACAGCAAACTAATAACTCCAGCACTAAAAAATAAGAACCCTGTATTGAAGGAATAACAACTTAACCAGTAGCAAATAACATAAAGTACAGTGTGTTTACTAGCATAACATCTTCATCGCAGCAGAAAAAATAGACTGCTTCATTGAACATAATAACCCAACCAGTAGCAAATGAAAACAAAATGTTCACAAAATAATAATGTTAGTACTTCTCTTAAATAATCATTATAGTCAGAGTGTAACTTGATTTACTCACTATCTACAGATACATACAAAGAAAAAGTTAGTGTGCTATGTATTTGCATCGAAAAATATAGCAAGCTAGTACCATTCAGAAGCTCGGGTTTAAATTCTTGCATGTCTTCACTAATGTGTCCAGTCTCATTGCATCTTCCACAATGATAAGCCTTTTTGTGTTGAAATTGAGACTCAATCATTTTTCTCTTTAGCCTTCCTGGCTGGTGGCCTTCTAGTAACTGGGGGGGTCAAGGAACATTTCTTTCAGTAGTTCAGACATTGTTGTGTCATTAGGACATGGACAATCATGTGTAGCAATAGGCCTCATGGTACTAGCATATATTTTCACTTGGGCAAATAACTTGTAGCAATCAAGTCATTCTACTTTGTAGAATTCATTTCAGGTGTCATTGTTAGAATTATTTCGTCATCACAAGACACTATTGGCATCATTCTCATTTCCCAAAGCAACTAGAGACATGAAGCATACATTCCCACTTCCAAATGGTTCATCAAACTTGCAGTAAATGACAACTTACTGTGTCAATAATGACAACTGCCTACTTCAAATTATAGAGGACAACATTTTAAAATCAGCACAACATATTACTTACACATCTTGATCCTCCTTTAAATCATCTATACCAAGTTGTACGCACTTGTTATTTGCTTTCTCTCCTATATACACAGGTTACTTTCTCCATTGAATATTATTAAATGCTCAATTCCTTCATCATTAAACATGTCAACAAATCTGTGTCGATCAAATCTAACAGTGAATTTTATCACAATTTCATCACTTCCTTTCCCAACAAGTGATGCTAGTAATGTTTTGAACTCATCATATGTTGTGTCTTGCTTTATGGATATTGTTCTTACTTAACCCGCAACATATGTATGACCTTCTACATTATTTCCAACTTGTCCCCTATGTGAACATAATAGAATAAGTGCTTTGCAGATAAACTCGCCATCAATACTGACAACCTGAACCAAACATATAATATTAACATCTCGAGTACCTATATTAACAACTATCGAGTACTATAATAACAACTCGTCTTGCCCTCGCATATCAAATCATGATGTCATTCTTACTGCACAGAAATCTTTTTAATGTTCATACTTTCTTACTACACTTAAGTAAACACACCACAAATTCTTGCAAACTGGACATAACTTTTAAAACCCTACATAAATATGGTTCACCCACAACTCAAATGATCAAAAAAGTCATACTACGAACACAATGTCCAAATTTATATAGGTCACCTTTTATACCTCACACTTCAGCCACACACTATCATAGGTACCAGGACGATGAAGCAGTAACGGACTTCACTGGGTTTGATAGCAATAGACTTCACTTTCTCATATCATAGTTAGAAATGACAACATTTACAGTAATTCTTCCTCAATATCCACCCACGATGACGACAAAACCCAGCTGCGAACACACCATGCGAGTCATCGTATGTTGTCTTCCTCATCACGCTGTATACTCTTATTTCTACAGTAGAACGTGCAACTTCATATTTACTCTATAATGTGTTTTTATTTCCCAAGGGCAAATACATCTTTTGACAATTACAAAAAATTCATATAAGGTTCCATAGGACTTGAAATTAATTAAGGCATTTCTTAGAACTTCTCTATCATATAATTGCTTTCATGGGACCCTGATGCCATTTTTCCTAACTTTAACCTTTCTTAAGTTATAAAAAATTATTTTAAACCATTTTACCCTAAGTTATAATATATACATCAATTCTATACTCATTTTTATTATATCAAACAAACTTTTAAAATTTATGTCTAACTTAATTCCATTTCTACTTCTATTTCTATGAAAAACTCTTCTATCCTACTAAACATACTGTCAATCATCATTTAGGATCCACTTTTCAGTTGCTAATCTAATCTAGGCACTTTTGATTTTGAGAGTCCAAATCTTAGTTTTTTTATCTTTATTTTTTAAAATAATTATTTTAATGGATATAAAATTTAAAATAAAGATAATATTTTAACTATTATTTTTTAAAAAATAATTTTTATTCAAAAAAGGTCATTTGAAAAAGAAAAAAAAATAAAATTTGGATGGTCTAAATTTTTAGATCTGATGAGCTCATCCAAACTATGTCCCGTCGTTTAATGTTTCCAAGGTGATTTGTGATTTGGAAGCCTCATGGAATGTGAGAAACTATTATTGCATGCGGGCATATTTAGATGCTAGTTATGTTGTGGATAGGTTTTAGTAAAGTAATTAAGAATAAAAATGGAATAATTATGAAACAAGAAAAAACAATTAGGGTTATATACCACCTAATATCTTGATCTTATTTTTCATATGCGTTAAGTGTGCTAATTTTATTTGTGGTACAATTTTACCTATAATCATTTTAATTTGATACAATTTCACCATAATTTTTTAATTTGGTGCAATTCTTAGTACTTAAGAAATAAGATTATATGTAAAATTATACTAAATTCAAAAAAATTATGGGTGAAATTGTACCAAATTAAAAAAATATGAGTAAAATTATATCATAAATAAGATTAGGATACTAGATGCATATGAAAAATAAACTAAAATATTGGGTGCTATATAACCCAAAAAATTATATTTAACAAGTTTAGGTGAATTGGGTGCAGCCAAGACCACTGCATACTTTTAAATTAGGGATGTTCATTAGACGGGTTAGATCGGGACACCCTGTCCAATATCCTGACCCAATACCGATTCTTCTTCTCCTCTAGCCTCGGCCTCTCCACCTTATTCTAGCTCTCATTTTTAGAAATTTATTTTTTGAAATCTTTCCCATATCGTTTTTTCCTCCGTTCATCCTATCAATATCACTATTGAAGTTGCCACAAAATACACCTCAAAAAAAATGCCACCAGAAATTGCATATTCGATAACTATGAAGGCACTACATAGGCAGGTTGTAAGTCAGGTCCTAGGGATTCGATAAGCTAGGGAAGACAACCTTACAAGAGCTAAAACGACGTCGTTCAAGTGTTCATAATGAAATGCGCTATTTCACTAATTCCTAAAGAATGGCTGATAGGTTTGGGCCTATGTGTTTTTGACTTAAACAAATTCTTTTTTTTTGTTACAAGCGAGGGCTTAACGCCCGAAAACCAATAAACTAAACTATAAGGGGATTATCTCCTACACACTTAGAAGCAACAAGATTCCTTAAATGTGGAGGACAAGAGGATAGAACTGTTGTGTTAGCTAATCCTTCTTTTGTAAGCGCGTCAGCTAGCTTGTTTTTGACCTTTGGCTATATGTTGAATTTTTACTTCCCATGGTAACTTTATCAGATTCTGTATTTGTGAAAACAATAAGCTACATCTGGCGCCAGTCAAATTTGATAACATATTTACAACATTCTTAGCATCAGATTCTTGAATAATCTTCTTATATTATATATCCCAAGCTAGTTTAAGCCCTTTATAAACAACCCATTTTTCTACTTTAATCACACTACAAGTACATAATTGAGTTGTAAATGTAGTCACCCAATTTCCTAAATAATCCCGAATAACTCCCCCATATCCTGCCTTACTATGAGATATAGTAAGAGCTCTATCAACATTTAATTTGAACCATCTAAATAGGGGAGGTTGCAACTCCGTTAAACCTGATAATATTAAATCATCATTTAGATGGGCTTGTTGAATATGCATAAATCATTTCCATGTTTGCATAATTACCCGATACGAGTCCAATTGTTTCATAAAGTTTTGATCAAATGTAACTTGATTTATCTACTTCTATAAGCTCTAAATTGAAACACCCCAAATTAGACCCCAATTATAATCAGCTCCCTTTTAAGATTTAAAGCAAACCAATCTCTTAGAGAAGCTTTAAAGAATGCAGAATAAAACTTGGGGTGAATCAATTTACTCCAAAGCTAGTTAGCATAAGCGCAATCTCAGAGAATGTGCAAAATATCTTCTGTATTTTCTCTACAATATTGACACAATGAACTAGTTGATGACCACTTACTTCTCTAAGCATTAGTTGGTAGTCGATTATTAAATGCTATCTACATGAAGACTCTAATATGGTCCATGCCCTTCCACTTCCAGATGTCTTTGTAAATAGAATTAAAATTATTTTTAGATTGATTTTCAATAAGATAATAGGCACTTTTAATAGTGAAAATGCCCTTATTTGTAGCATTCCAAAGCATTATATCATTACCAGCCTCTGCCATGGAAGGAATTATGCTTATTAACCTTTGAAAGGCATTATTTGGAATAAACCCAGCAAGTTTTTGATAATTCCAAGCCCCATAAGCCACTCAATCTATAACTTTACCATTTTCTTTCTCACTTGTAAGCGGTCTAAGACACATCTCTTTTAACCTTTATTTAGGAAAAACTATTTATCAGTAAGGAAATTAACTAGCTGCCCATTTCTAATCTGCCATCTTATACCTAATTCAACAACTTCTTGTTGTTGAGAGATAAACTTCCATATTGCAGAATTCTCTTTTCTTGACACTAGTAAATTATCTATTCCTTAGCATGTATTTGTGAAAAAAGTACATTTACCCATAAACCTTTATCTCCATTTACTAGTTTCTAGGCTATTTTAGCTCCACACGAACGGTTGAAAGCTCCTAACTTCTTAAACCCTAGCCCACCATATAATTTAGGCCTAACAATTTGATCTCAACTAATATGATGAAATCCATGAGATCTTTGGCTATTTCTCCACATAAAATTTCTTTACAACCTCTCCACTTCCTCACAAATAGCGATTAAAACTTTAGCAACTTGAATAGCATATACCGATACAAAACTCAAAAGAGATTTGGCTAAAGTGATCCTGTTAGCCACTGAAAATGTATTATCTTTCCATGTAGAAAGCTTTGCTTTAACTCGATCAATGATATACTGAAAAGTGTCTCTGGGTTTCCTCTCTCTGATAATTAAAAAGCCCAAATACTTCCCTATCTTTATAGAATTAGCCATTCCTGTAATCCCACTAATTCTTCTTCTAATGTTGTCATTAACCTTTGGTAAAAAGAAGATTGAAGATTTGCTCTTATTAATCTTCTCCCTAAAGGCTAGACAAAATTTCTCTAAACAATCCATCACATACCTAGCTTGTTTTTTAGTTGCCATTCTAAAAAGAAGTATATCATCTATAAATATAAGATGAGAAATGTACAGACCACCAGTAGTAATAAAGATTGGTTTCCAAACCCTTGCATTCACTGTGTTAGTAATAATATGGGATAATCTATCCATACAAAGAACAAACAATAATAGTGAAATATGATCTCCTTGTCATAGTTATCTTTTAGGATAAAAGAAGTCAAATTGAGATCCATTCCACAAAAAATTATAAGAAACATATGTAACACAGTTCATAATAAGATTTATAAGATTAGAATTTAAACCATTAGTAAGAACCTGTTGAAGGAAATCCTATCCGATGCGATCGTAAGCTTTCTCTAAATCAATCTTCAGAGCCATTAAACCAGTTTTACCTATTGCTTTCTTCATTATATGCATGATTTTTTGCCCAATTATAATATCATCCTGTATGTGCCTGCCTTTTATAAAACTTGACTTAAAGGGAGAGATAAGATCATCCATAACATCCCTTAATCTACTGACAATTAATTTAGTAATGCATTTATAATGCACAGTACATATAGTAATCGGTCTAAGATGACCAATCACCTCAAGATTATCCCTTTTTGGTATTAGAGAGATCAATGTCTTATTTGCATTAGCATCAAAGGTCCCTTTTCTAAATGCATTTTTCACAAACTTACATAAAGAATTACCCACTTCACTCCAATTAGCTTGGAATTCCTATTTTATTTTAGTTTGTTGTATTATTTCATTTCTACTTTTGGGCCTCTCTATTTTGGGTTTCTATTAATTTTATTATTCAATCTGCCTTATTTCCTTATTTCATTTATGTTATGGGCCAAAGTGGTTATTGGGTTGTTTGTTTTCATTTAACCATGAATTGTCTTTTTTTTCATCTTTTGATTTTTTATTAGTCTCCTATGGATGGGATGGGACATCCAGAAGGTCATTCTGAGATTTGTCCCATCCTAATACTTCCTATTGTCTTGACCCAAGATTGTCTTGTCTCACTCATTCTTAGGACAGGATGGACCCGTCCTAAATCTACTAGGATGAGATGAAGATGAACACCCCTACTTTATAGTTTAAAGATGTTTATAAAAAATTAAAATACCAATTTATAAAAAAATTATTACAATTCTCATAACGAGATGTTTTTAAACAAAGATAATTTAAATGGGAAGAAATATATAATATAAAGAGAGAGTAAACTATAACACACTAATTAATTATACCTCACTTTGAGTACCTCACAAGATTAAAGATAAGGATATGGTCAAAGAAATAAAATAGAGTGAGAGAAATTCTTCAAAGAATGCTTTGATGCAAAATTAATTGAACAAAAAGCAGTTTGGCACTTAATATTACTAGTCATCTTAAATGAGATTATATTTATAATTTTTCTTAATGAGTATCACTACTACACAAAAACACTTTTGCGGCACCTAATCACAGTGGTTTATTGAAAAATCATCATTCAAAAAACTACGTTGGCATTTTTGTAAATAAAATTTAATTAAAAAATATTTTACAGTGATTTTTCATAAAAAACACAGTTAAAAGTATCATAACACAGCAAAAAATACCAGCTATACAAAAATTGTAGGGATTTTAATAGTGTTTATAAGAAAATCATCATTAAAAGTATCACAACACAGCCAAAAATGCTAGATGGACAAAAATTCTAAGGTTTTTAAAGGCAGTTATTAGAAAACCGCAGTTCAAAACACTTTCATTAGCAATTTTTCTAAAAATTACCATTAAAAATTTTAAGATTTTAAAAAATCCTATCACGAAATAATTCACAGTTTTACTTTTTATAGTTGTTTGTATTCCTTTGCCATGCCCCACAGCCAGCGACATCAACGAGAAACAATGTCTAGCCATTTCCCTCCATTTTTAACACTACCACTCCCTTCATCGTGCTCCTCATGTTCGTGGTTGTCTTCACTATCTTGCATAGTGTCATTCATAATAAGTGTCCTTCTTATCGTCTTCCCTGTCATTTTTTTATGATTTTTCAATACTTTGTTGTATTTTAACATGAATAGATGTTACTGGTTGTGTTTCCTTAAGTTGAAGACTTAATTTTTGTTATTATAGTATTTCCTATATCTACATTATTGTTATATGTAATTTTTGTCTTACAAACCATTGGATTATAACTTTTTGTTTCTCATTTGTATGAATAGCTTATTTATTTGTTATGGGTATCATTGAAATAATAATAGAAGTTTGCTTGTGAGATTATTTTTGATGTTATGTTGATTTTTTATTTTTGAGATATATATTTGGTATTTTTTGTTTGAGCAATGTAAGTATTATTTTAAAAAGTTATAAATGAAGTTAAAAGTTTTGGTTAATGAGAAGTTTGTTTATCAAGTTTTATTAATAATTGACTTCAATTGAGTTATCATTTCAAACTCCAAAATTTTATTTTAAAATGAGTTCTTTGGTATCATGGAATTGAAACTATTGAAATTGGTTAGTTATGTAGTTGATAATATTGTTAGTTAGTGGCTGTTATTGTTTGTTATTTGGGATTGCTTATATTCAAGGGGAAATTTTGCCAAAATTTTTATAAAATAAAAAGGCATTTCCTATTAATTTGACAAGTACTATGCTAAATGATGATATATAATGGATCGTAGTTAGATGAAAGTTAGGAGAATTGGCAAGGAATATGAGAATGGAGTTGAAAGGTTTCACTACTATAAAAAAGGCTTTCTAAACCAGTTTAAAATGGTATTTTACACCGGACCACAATCCAGTATATATACAGACGGTGTAGAAAATGTATACCTTTTAAATCGAGCGGTACACCAGTGTAGAAGAAATCCTTTTCTAAATCAGGCTGAATATGAGGTGTAGACCTTTAACATTTAAACCGGTCTATTTTAACATCAGGTGTAGACTTTACTAATATCTACACCGGTTGTGAGGTCATCTAGTGTAGATGAATGAATTTTCTACACCAATTTTAAGCATGTCAGTTGTAGATTAATGAATTTTATACATTGGTGATGAATACATTCAATGTAGTTGAATCAATTGTCTACACCTCACCTACACACAACCAGTGTAGATATTTTTAAATACGACCCGTTGAATGTTTCATTATCCCATCCTCTAATCATCATAAATAAACTGCCCCCAAATATACGAATCAAAGAGATAGCAACAGAGATAGAGTTCAAGATATTAGAGACAAAATTCAATTGCTCATTATTCATTTAATAAAATTCAATATAAAAAGTGCAACAATTTGAACATAAAATTAAAAAAAAATGTATTAAGTGAAAGATAAATACTATTGAGAAGAAATGAATTGAACAAAAAGCTCAGCCTAACAATTGCGCAGGTCCTCAATATCTTGTTCAGAAAATGGGTCAAGTTAATCAAACATCTGATATATCAAATTAAAATCAAAGAAATTAATACATTACTAATATATATATTAAATTGACAAAAAATATGAAATCATTAAAAACACAATTTTACCTCATCAGTTAGGTCAGTCATATTTGACATGATAATATTGACCATATGTCTATGTATAAGCCACATAAGTTGCTTTCTTTGAGTTGCCTTTGACTCTGTAATATTAACATGATCAAAATTATTTGTCTTCATCAAAACGTGGAGCCTAACACTTAATGCTTTTATTACCATTAGTGTAGTCTATTTCGGGTCCCTCACCTCAATGGTGCGCTTAAGACCCTTTGCAATTGCAAACATCCTCATAATCCTACCAAAGTTATAAAGTCAGTAACCCATTTATTACAAAGATCATTGTTCTATAGAAGAAAACTCGCATGCCCATAATCTTCTTGACATCAACCGATGGTTTGTAATAGAGGGAGCATAAGAAAATAACTTTATAACTGTGCTAACATATGATGGCCAATTGCTAATGGTTGCTATAGAAATTAAAAAATAATGAGTATTATCATTAAGCAAATACAAATCTAGTATGAAATAAAATGAAATATTATTATTCTTACTCTTGCATATATAGTGCGAAGAAATAATCAATATCAGTTTCACCGAGCCTTTTGGAAATGTATTGAAGTTTCAAAGTTTGAAAGGTCCCTTTTATATAAATTTAAATTGGGCATAGGAATCCAAAATTACTTTGTTTGCCATTGGAAACTAACTCAACTTGCATGTACCTACAATTAATGCAAACATGACGACATTAGTTATAAGAGTTGACAATTTTTATTACATATATTTACATTTAAATTAAACTTATATAAAAAATATTTGGATGCACGTGGAGGTCAGTTCATCCTTAGGAGTGATAAGAGATTTCACATCTACATGGTCAACAAAGGTTGGTGCCTCCATATCACCCACACCTAAAACAATAGGAACACATCCAGATAGAAATTTTTGTTAAATGTCAATAGGATCACATGTTGCATGGTACTTAAAGTGAGAGGTGTGTATTGTTGTTGATTCATGGTTCATATGGTTTTTCTTATTTGACAGTGAAGTAACACCAGGAAAGAGTTTCAAATGTACAGGAGGTATAATGGCATAAGAAGCAATCCTTCTACTGTGAACATTTTATGAACAAGGAAATCCTAATGGTAAGTTTCCTTTCTATTTTTTGGCCCCTTTTTTGCGTTAAGATGGAAAGTTTCTTTAGATCACTACAATTTATAGCTTTTGGGAGGTTCTCATTCGCACTTTCAAAATGTTGTGTGCTAGTGCATTTAAGATATCGGGCTAGTTTGGATAAATTTTTGAAAAATAGCTTATGAAGAAAAAGAGGTTTTAGACAGCTTTTAAAAAGAGCTTTTGGATAAGAGTTATGAGAAAAAAATAGTTTGTTTGGATAGTTATTACTAAAACAACTTTTGTTATTGGTAAATTATTAAAAAATGTATAATTTTATTAAAAATAAGAAAGAGGAGAAGGGCGTTAGATGCCCCTTACCTTAGCCAGCCACCTTTGTAATTTTTTAGAAACATTACGTCATAACCCATAGGCTTCCTTGAATTGATTAATTGCTGTGAATTTATTCTAACTTAAAGGTCTTTGCACATCTCAAATGTAATCATATTGTATGTAACAACTAGTCACAACACTAAAGTCTTTTTTATCCAACTGTCACAATACAAAAGCCAGATTCATTTATAGAGTTTAGTGAATTTGAGCCACATTATTTAGTGATCCCAGGAATGACATGCTATCTTTTTCAACATTATTAAGTGCATTTTCTTTGTCATTACAATAAACTTGGATATTGAAGTCATTAAGTAATAGATACTTGTATAACTCCTACTCCTATATTTGGTCTTGAATTAGATAGTTTAGAAGAGACATGGTAATATTGGGTTGGCTATAGTAGAAAAACAGGATTTAATGTCAGCAAAACAAAATATTACCAGGAGTAAGAAAGATGATTCTATTGTAAACAAGGAATTTAGAAAGTAGGATAAAAGAGATTTTAAAACCAAGAAGCCTTGACTTGAAACAATAACAAGGTGTGAAATGTGAATGTTAGTTAAACAAGTAAATGGAAGATATAGAGTTAGAAAATCAACGGAAAAAACTAGGGAGGAAATAAGCTTTTCTTTATTTGGATAAGGGGAAAAAGTGGCCCATTCTAACCCCCTTCCACTTACGGAGAGAAAAGAAGAAAACGCTTCTTCCTCCTTTGGCCTCGTGTTTACCCCTCTTTGTATTTGTCAGTCCTTTCCAATCTAGGGAACTTACAATACTTTCGTGGGTGTAGCTTGCATAAAGCGGCATCTTTTGGGTATTATCACTAAAAGAAAATATTAAAATATTTAATACCTACTCATAAAATTAAAATATTTATTATTTTTTATATTTAATATTAATAATATTTTAATATATATTTACTAAAAATAGTAAAATATTTAATTTCAATATATTTTAAATATTTAAATTATTTGATGACATTAATATTAATGTAATTATCTTTTTGTGATATTTAATTTGATTTTAAACATGATATATCTTAACATAGGCTTAAGGTATGTTAGTCATTCAATATTTTCTCGTTTTCTTTCTTCCCTATTACAGGAGATGGGATAGCATTTTCTCTCTAGTTTTCTTTTCTCTCTCTCTTCCTATTTTTCTTTCCATCCAAACATAGGGTTAGTGAATTTTTTTAGACCAAAATCATCCTTTAGAACCTAAATAGAAGTTCACATTTTAATATCATAAAAGAAGATACCAAAAGTATAAACGTATTCTCTGGATGTTGTTGAAGATGCTGGGATTAAGCAAAAATCCTCTTTTAATTTAATAAGTAAATATGCAGGCGGGATGGATAATTTGGGGTGTCTAAAGAGGATGTAAGGAGTTGTCTAAGATCGAGGCAATTAGAAATAGTCGATGTTGCAGCTTGGTGTCTACTTTGTTATTTTTAGCAACTAACTTAGATTCTGTCATTTTTTTCATGCTTATCAAATGGACTCAGAAGAGTAAATAACTAACGTGTTTTGGATTGATGCATGTATGTTGATAGATTATGTTTCGTTTGGGGATGTCATTTCATTTGATACCTCATACTTTGCAACTGAAAGTATATCGCTTGCCATTTTCTCATGTTTCAACCATTATAGTGAAGTAGTGATATTCAGTGCTGTTTTATTATATGATGAGACTATTGAGTCTTTTCTGAAACTGTTTTGGAAGTACATAGGGAAAAAAGCCAGAAGAGGTAATGCCAAATGTAGAGCACAACTTGTGCATATTCCATATTAATAGAAATTGTTTGAGTTTTGAAACATATTAGGAACCCAATGACAAATGACTCGTTTTCTGTGTAAATTTAACTGGTGGATGTATCATTGTGAGGAAGAAAGTGTTGGAGAAATTTTAGAAATCATTGTTGTCAAAATGGAATGTAGCAGATAATCCACAATTGATGTCCCTTTGTAAGTTAAGAAAAAAAAGGATTGCAAGTTATATGAAGGACTCAGACTCTTGGTATGATAAGCATACAATTTAGTGAAAATATTAATTCGCTATTAAAAAGTTGCATAAATCATTAATTAAATATTAATCAAGTCTTTAAAGTTTTTTTGAACAGGTTGCTAAGAATACACAATATAACGAACTGAAGAGTGATTTTATAAATTATAAATTTGGTACTAAAGGGGTGAACTTGTGACAATTTATTTTTTTAATAAGATGAACAAATAAATTATTATATATAGTTTTTAATATAATATCTACTTCACTAATTTTATTATATTAAGTAAAATAGTTAAGTTAATTATTTGTAATGATTGTGTTTTTGTTTCTTTAAAATATTCTCTTTAATTATGTGTTTTTAAATTACCCTTTGATAAAAATCACCTTAATATGTGTAATTATATAGGGATATTTTGGGGGAGATTATAATTTTAATAGACAAAGTATATTAGAGTTTTATATTTAAAATAAATTAAAGTCTATTTAGCTCTAAAATTTAAGATAAGAGGAAATAAAATATTATAAATATAATAATTTAAATAGGTAAAAGGATATGTGAGAATTCTACGTGATGGGAGAGGTCAAGGGGATTCCGCCCTTATGAGACGAGAACTATAAAAGAGTTCGTTTGATAAATGATTCCTTAGAAGCAATTAAGTTTATCAAGGAGGGGAACAATGACCTTCATACCCATTGGACCTTAATTCAAGAAAATTATCGCATGTTTAAGTGGGATTGGTTGGTTGATTTTTTAACAAGTTAAAAAAGAGGGAAAATTAGAAGCTGATATGTTGGCGAAATGTGCTCTTCGAATCCTATCAAGATTTCATTTAGTTCCTTCAAATTATTTTTCTTTTTTTAGTTTCTTGTAATGTAAAATAATCTTTAATCTTTTCTTCCATTCTGAAAAGAAAAAGACAAACAATTTCTAATTGGTGCATTATTATTTTAGATAAAAAATATAAATATAAACTGGAAGAATAAACATTTTAAGTTTTAAAATAGTGAAGTACTTTCTTAGCTGGAGCCTATAGACCACGTGATGCTCTATAATTACTGATCTTCAGTGTTCAAAATTAAAAACGTGTTGGGCGATATGCTATAATTTCTCACAATCTACAAACCCAACAGAACGCTTTAATGCAAGCCAACTAAACCCATAAATCCACACCCACCCCTTCAATTTATAATCTCGACAGGATGGAGAGACACAGAGCGAGAGAGAACGCCGGTGCTTGAGATGGTGACAAAGGGCGGAGGGTGTGGCAGAGAGAGGAAGAACTGCCGCCGGCGTGGAGAAGAAGCGGCTATGGCCGGTCGCTTTCCTCTAGGCCATTTTGAGAAAGTCCAAGTTTCAGTGTCTCTGACAGATCTACTAGAGGAGGTCACTCCCTTGTATGATTTCAATCAGAATATGATAACTATACTCTTTCAAAGCTTTTTTCTTGTTGGGTCTCGCTGAGCACGTTAGATCTGGGTTTAAAAAAATTGTCATTTATTTGCTTCACTACCTTGTATGATGAGAATAAGATAACTTCTCTTTAAAACCTTCTGTTATTTTTTGATTTTCTTCTTTTATGATGAGAATATGATACTATACGAGGGAGAGAAGCACGTTAGATCTGGGTTAAAAAATCAACCAACCAATCCCTCTTAAACATGTGATAATTTTTCTGTATTAAGATCCAATGGGTATGAAAGTCGTTGTTGCCCTCCTTGATAAACTTAATTGTTTCTAAGAAATCATTTATCAAACGAACTCTTTTATAATTCTCATCTCATAAGGGCGAAATTCCTTTGACCCCTCCCACGTAGAATTCTCACGTATCCTTTTACATATTTAAATTATTATATTTATAATATTATATTTTCTCTTGTTTTAAATTTTAGAGCTAAATAGACTTTAATTTACTTTAAATATAAAATCCTAATATACTTTGTCTATTAAAATTATAATCTTTCTCAAAATATTCATATATAATTATGTATATTAAGATAATTTTTATCAAAAGGGAATTAAAAAATATATAATTAAAGAGAATATTTTAAGAAAACTAAAACACAATTATTACAAATAACTAATTTAACTATTTTACTTAATATAATAAAATTAATTAAGTATATATTATATTAAAAATTAGATATAATAATTTATTTATTCATCTGATTAAAAAAATAAATTGTCACAAGTTCATCCCTCTAATCCCAAATTTATAATTCCGCTACTACGAAAAAAATAGATATTTTATGATGTTAGTAATAGTTAAAAACTACTATAAAATATTTAAATTTAAAAATATTTACACAATTTTGAGAACAGTTAGAAATTCCATGTTGGTCATCTTTGTTCGTAGAAAATAATATTTTTAAGATAGCGTTAGAATTTCTAGTGGATAGAAACCACTAAAAATGTTATACTAAAATTTAAATTTGGCTAAAATTTTTCATGAATTTAGATCCAAAATTTAAATTTAAGTAAATTTTTTTTTAAGTTTGTTATTTTCTATCAGTTATAAAACCGCTAAAAATTTTATTCTAGGTTAAAAAAATAAATATTTAATGTTTTTTATTATTATAAAATATGATACTATTAATTAAAAAATTATTAAATAGATTATATTAGATGATTATATTAATATATATAATTAGCAATATATGACATGTTATATATTAACATATGTTGTGATAAATAATAACTAATTAATTTATGATTGTACTATATGAATTTAATTTAATTTGATAAAAGTAATTGAGGTAAAGATATAAGGATAAGATATTAGATAGTTTTTATAAAGAAATGCATAAATCCGAAATTGCATATCAATCAATTATTTAAAGTTTTTGAATATATTGTTGTGGACAAATGATATAATACATCAAACAATGATTTTAACTCACAAAGAAACCTAACGGGGTTAGTTTCAAAGAAACAAGTCAAAAATTAGTAGTGTAAAATTGATAAAGCTATTAAAGTACAGATGAATTCTTCAAAATCAATCTTGACAGAAAAGTTTCTATCGTGAGTTAAAATCACTCCAGTTCATTATACCGTGTATTCTTAGCAACCTGTTCAAAAAACTTTAAAGAATTGATTAATATTCAATTAATGATTTGTGCAACTTTTTATAAGCGAATTAATATTTTCACTAAATTGTATGCTTATCATACCAAGAGTTTGAGTCCTTCATATAACTTGCAATCCTTTTTTTTTTCTTAACTTATAAAGGGACATCAATTGTGAATTATCTGCTACATTCCATTTTGACAACAATGATTTCTAAAATTTCTCCAACACTTTCTTCCTCACAATGATACATCCACCAGTTAAATTTACACAGAAAACGAGTCATTTGTCATTGGGTTCCTAATATGTTTCAAAACTCAAACAATTTCTATTAATATGGAATATGCACAAGTTGTGCTCTACATTTGGCATTACCTCTTCTGGCATTTTTTTCCTATGTACTTCCAAAACAGTTTTAGAAAAGACTCAATAGTCTCATCATATAATGAAACAGCACTGAATATCACTACTTCAGTGTAATGGTTGAAACATGAGAAACTGGCAAGCGAATATATTTTCACTTGCAAAGCATGAGGTATCAAATGAAATGACATCCCTAAATGAAACATAATCTATCAACATACATGCTGTTGTGAAAAAGTGGGTGTGACAAAGAAACTAAAAGTCTCACATTGCTTGAGAGAATGAGGGCTAAAGAGTATAAATAATAAGTTATAATTGTGGGCTAGTAAATGGGCATAGAAGATAGGTGGGCTCACGCGCACGATAATGGGTCATCAATGGGAAATTCAGTTGAAAACCAGCGATTTCCCCTACGCGCAAGATAGAGCATGATATAGGGCACTTTTTGTGAAAAATATTTTGGTTTTTCCAGAAATATTTTTAATGTGCCTCAACAGAAAGTCTCCAAATCCCTACAGTCTACATGAATTTGAAAGGTTAACGGTAGTTTCTTTTGTTAACGTTAGCATTATGGCTGTTGGGAAAGGGACGGTTGACGCCGGGAAGATGTGACCTTATTGTCCGATAGGTATCACACTGGTTCAGTCGAAAGGTCATCCCTTCGGACTCAACCGATGTTTCCATGCCTCTTTGTGCTTATAAAAGTAGCACACAAGGATATTGTACAAACATATGCAATAACGCTCATGCTCCCTTGCCCATTTCTCTCTGAGTTTATTTCCTTCCGCTATATTCTATTCCCTTGTTTCCACAAGAAGAATCCATTTAATCCTAGGGAGTACCGCTTTATCTTGCTAGTTATCATGGAATAACTCTTAAGGACAGTATCCTTGGACGTGACTCGGATTGGTTGTTCTTTTGCAGGTTCTGACGATAACAATCTTAAGAGTTAGCCTAGATGATAGACTATTCCAGTGCTTTTAATAATACTGGGGACAACAACAACCCAGATGGTCGACATAACAGTGTCGTTCCTCACATTTCTATCCCTGCTCCTCGTCCGTTCCCTAACACTTCAAAAATAAAGGTGTTTGATGGCAAGAACTTTAGACGTTGGCAAGAGTGGGTGTATACTATTCTTGATATGCATGGAGTAGCAATAGCGCTCGCTGAATCTAAACCATCTCTAGATGTTGAGCAAGCCCGGAAAGATGTTTGGACATATGCCAACAAAGTATGTAGACACACACTTATTAGTACTTTATGTAATGATTTGTTCGATGTTTATAGTGCCTACAAGGAAGTAAATAAAATCTGGAACTCTTTGATTCTTAAATATATTGCGGAGGATGCTGGTAAATAGAAGTTTGTAGTTGGAAATTATTATAGATGGGAGATGGTAGACAACAACGATATCAAGACTCAAATTAATGAATATCACAAATTGATTGAAGATCTCAATAGTGAACACATCAATCTGTCTGATGAATTTGTTGCCAGAATTCTAATTGAAAAGTTGCCAGAATCTTGGAACAACTACATGCAACAATTGAAACACAAACAAAAACAACTATCGTTAACGGATTTGATCACTCATATTATTATTGAAGACACCAACTGGAGAACGATTCAAGCAGCAAAGGAGAAGGAGATGACTGCTAAGGTACCTAGGTACGACTCTAAACACAATAATAAGAAACACCAGAATAAACAGTCAGATTACAAACCCAAGAATGCTGACCCCAAGTTAAAGAAGAAAGGCAGATGTTTTGTCTGTAATAAACCAGGACATCATGCATTTGAATGCAGGAAGAAGGTTAATAAGATGAGAAGTGATAATCCTCCTAAACCAAATATAAATTTGGTTGAAGGAGATGATAGTAGTGGTAATGATGTTATCACTGCAATGATTTCT
The DNA here is from genome assembly GCA_037074615.1 of Leucaena leucocephala. Lineage (NCBI taxonomy): Eukaryota > Viridiplantae > Streptophyta > Magnoliopsida > Fabales > Fabaceae > Leucaena > Leucaena leucocephala. The sequence goes on from CM073527.1 coordinate 9,076,661, forward strand.
CAAGCTTTTCTTATCTCTGATGTGAACAAATGGGTGGTAGACTCTGGGGCTACCAGGCACATATGTGCAAATAAAGAATTGTATTCCTCCTTTGAAGAAGGAGAAGACCATATGTATCTTGTTAATTCTTGATCTACAAAAGTTCATAGGAAAGGAAAAGTGGTTCTGAAACTCACATCAGGGAAAACCTTAGTGTTGCAAGATGTCCTATATGTGCCTGAAGTCAGAGCAAATTTAATTTCTATGGCTATATTAGGAAAAGCTGGGGTTAAAGTGGCTTTTGAATCTAATAAGATCATTATGACTAAGAACAATATTCTGATTGGGAAGGGTTATTGTAATCAAGGACGATTTGTACTGAGTGTTGATGAGAATAATAATAATGCATCTTCTTCTACTTACTTGATTGAGTCTTTTGATATTTGGCATGCTAGATTAGGTCATATTAATAAATCTTACATAGAAAGATTACATAAACTTGAATTAATTCCTGGAATTAAGAATGATATGATAGGTAAATGTGAGATTTGTGTACAAACAAAATTAACTAAGAGAACACACTTATCTACACAAAGAGAAACTAAATTATTATCCTTAATCCACACAAATTTAGGAGATCTGAAACAAACAGAAACTAGAGGTGGTAAAAGATATTATATTACTTTTATTGATGATTTATCTAGATATACTAAGGTGTATTTATTGAGAAATAAAGATGAGGCTTATGATAAGCTTGTTTTATATAAAGCTCAGGTAGAAAATCAATTAAGTAGAAAGATAAAAAGAATTAGATCATATAGAGGAGGGGAATATTTGTTATTAGATGATTTTTGTGAGAAAGAAGGCATAATTCATGAAGTAACTCCTCCTTATTCTCCTGATCTAATGGAATAGAAGAAAAGAAAAATAGAACTTTAAAAGAAATGATGAATGCCTTACTTGTAAGTTCTGGAGCACCTGATAACTTGTGGGGGAAAGCTATATTAACTGTATGTTTTTTACAAAATAGATTACCCTATAAGAAAACAAAGAGAACCCCTTATGAATTATGGAAAGGTTATAAACCAAATATGAAATATTTGAGAGTGTGGGGGTGTCTTGTAAAAATTTTATCATAAAAAGAGAAAAATTGGTTCTAAAACTTCTGATTGTATGTTTATTGGTTATGCTCAACAAAGTGTTGCTTATCACTTTATGGTTTTGAAAAGTGATGTTTTGGATAAAAATACAATTATTGAAACTAAAGATGCAGAGTTTTTTGAAAAAGTTTTTCCTTTGAAAGTTGAGTATACTTCAACAAGAATTGAAAGAGTTTCTTCTTCCTCTCCTAAACAAATTTCAAATGAAGTTTTGGGTGAAAGTTTACGAAAAAGTAAAAGGCAAAGAAAAGAAACTTCTTTTAGAGATGATTTCTTCACTTATTTAGTTGAAGGAGAACCTAAAGATTTTTATGAAGCTATTTCTTCTCTAGATGCAAATTCTTGGAAAGAAGCTATTAAATCAGATATTGACTCTTCAAATAAAAATAAAACATGGGTTTTGGTATACTTGCCTCCAGGAGCAAAACATATTATATGTAAATGGGTTATTAAGAAAAAATATTTTCCTGATGGGTCTGTAGATAAATACAAAGTCAGACTAGTAGCCAAGGGATATACTCAAAAGGAAAATATTGATTATTTTGATACATTTTCTCCAGTAACACGGATTTCTTCTATAAGAGTCCTTATTGCATTAGCTTTAATTCATAAGCTTTATATTCACCAAATAGATGTTAAAACTGCATTTTTGAATGGTGATTTAGAAGAAATTTATATGGCACAACCTGAAGGGTGCATTGTTCCTAGGCAAGAAAATAAAGCTTGTAAATTAATTAAATCTTTATATGGTTTAAAACAGGCACCAAAATAATGGTATGAAAAGTTAGATCAAGTTCTAACAAATAGTAGTTTCTCTACTATAGAAGTAGAAAGATATGTTTATACAAAAGTTATGAATAATGATTGGGTGATTATATGCCTATATGTGGATGATATGCTTATTTTTGGTACTAGTATGAATATTGTGCTTAAAACAAAAGGTTTTCTTGCTTCAAATTTTGATATGAAAGATTTGGGTGAAGCAAAGTTAGTCTTGGGTGTCCAAATCATAAGGAATGAAAAAGGTATCTTACTTTCTCAAGAACATTATGTTGAGAACATTTTGAAGAAGTTTGAACAATACGATGAAATTCCATTGAGTTCTCCTTATGATTCAAGTGTGCACCTAAAGAAAAACTTAGGAGACCCAGTGGCTCAATCTAAATATGCACAGATCATTGGAAGTCTGTTGCATTTAATGAATTATACCAGACCTGACATAGCATATGATATGTGTAGATTGAGCAAATATACTCACTGTCTAAGCAGTGAACATTGGGATGCTCTAATAAGGTTATTGAGATACCTTAGAGGCACCATGAATTATGGTATACATTATAGTGGATTTTCCACTATATTAGATATAGTAATGCGAACTAGATCTCGGATTCAGAAGGGTCAAAATCCACTAGTAGTGATGTGCTTATTCTTGGTGGTGGTGCAGTCACATGGAAATCATCCAAGCAAACAATTCTAACTAAATCCTCGGGATTCTGAATTTATTGCTATGGAATTAGCTGGAACTGAGACTGAGTGGTTAAGAAACTTCTTAGCAAGTATTCCATTGGGTAACAAGCCCATACCATCAATATCTTTACACTGTAATAACCAATATGCGATAGTTATAGCTAAAAATAAAACCTTCAATGGTAAAAATAGGCATATTCGATTGAGACACAATATTATAAAGCAGATGCTCAAAGATGGGGTGATCTCAATCGATTATGTAAAGTCACAAGTAAATTTTGCAGATCCATTAACAAAAGCCCTAGGGAGAAAACAAATTGTTAAGACATCGAGAGGAATAAGACTAAAGCTAGTTTGATAACGACAGCGATGGCAACCCAACCTTTGTGATTGGTGATCCCATGAAGAATGTTCAATGGGTAAGAACAAGTCATTTTTTAGTTCTGCTAGCACTAAAATATTATTACTGGTCCTTTTCTATGGTGTGCAACAAAGTACTAGATTGCATAAAGGAGGATGAGAAAAAGCTCTTAATGATTTCAAATCCCACGGGATGGTGTATTATGTGCATATATCTTAAAGAAATTACCTACACAAATGAGGAGTGTGGGTCGCTCCTATGAGATTGTGGCAAAATCTCTAGAGCATTCGTTAAAAAATAGGACACGCGCATGGCCGCCTAACATGCAAAATTGCTCAGTAAACAGTGGAATGTGGGGGTATAATCTGGCTGTTAGTACCTCTAATATACACCCAAGATAGTTCATAGTCCATAGGACCACTGGCATCTCTGTATAACAAGTATTATCAATCTAGGTCTCATTCATTGTCCAAAGGACCACTAAATACAATGATTATATCCAAGTGTAACTCAGAGAGTAGAGTTTCTTTGACACATGTGGGGGATTGTTGTGAAAAAGTGGGTGTGTCAAAGAAACTAAAAGTCTCACATTGCTTGAGAGAATGAAAGATCAAGAGTATAAATAATAAGTTACAATTGTAGGCTAGTAAATGGGCCTAGAAGAAAGGTAGGCTCGTGCGCACGATAATGGGTCATCCATGGAAAATTCAGTTGAAATCCGGCGATTTTCTCCCTACGCGCAAGATAGAGCATGATATTGGCACTTTTTGTGAAAAATATTTCAGTTTATCCAAAAATATTTTTAATGTGCCTAAATGGAAAGTCTCCAAATCCCTACATTCTACATGAATTTGAAAGGTTAACGGTAGTTTCCTTTTATTAATGTTGGCATTATGGTTGTTGGAAAAGGGACTGTTGGTGCCGAAAAGATGTGACCTTACTGTCCGATAGGCATCACGCTAGTTCGGTTAAAAGGTTATCCCTTATGGACTCAACCGATGTTTTCGTACCTCTTCATTCTTATAAAAGTAGTACACAAGGATATTGCACAAACATATGCAATAACACTCGTGCTCCCTTGCCCATTTCTCTCTGAGTTTATTTCCTTCCGCTAGATTTTGTTTCCTTGTTTCCACAAGAAGAATTTGTTTAATCCTAGAGAGTACCGCTTCATCTTGTCGGTTGTCACAGAATAACTCTTAAGGACAGTGTCCTTAGACGCGACTCAGATTGGTTGTTCTTTTGCAAGTTCTAACGATAACACATGCATCAATCCAAAAACACATTAGTTATTTGCTCTTCTAAGTCCATTTGATAAGCATGAAGAAAATGACAGAATCTAAGTTAGTTGTTAAAAATAACAAAGTAGACACCAAGCTGCAACATCGACTATTTCTAATTGCCTCGATCTTAGACAACTCTTTACATCCTCTTTAAACACCCTAAATTATCTATCCCACCTGCATATTTACTTATCAAATTAAAAGAGGATTTTTGCTTAATCCTAGCATCTTCAACATCTAGAGAATAGGTTTATACTTTTGGTATCTCCTTTTATGATACTAAAATGTGAATTTCTATTTAGGCTCTAAAGGATGATTATGGCCAAAAAAAATTCACTGACCCTATGTTTGGATGGAAAGAAAAATAGGAAGAGAGAGATAAAAGAAAACTAGAGAGAAAATGCTATCCCATCTAAGGGTAGGCACGGGACGGGTCAGGACCGAGACAACCCCATCCTGTGTCCTATCCTGATACAATACACTGGACGTAAAATACATCATATGTCCTATCCCGTCCCAAATATGTCCCAGTCCTAAACAAGACTGAGGCAGGTTTAGGACGGGTTCAGAATGGGAATTCCCGAATAACAACAGATATAGGGTGTGTTTGGAAACACCCCAAACCATGGTTTAAAAAGGGCTTTTGGCCCCAAACCTCAGTTTAGGGAAATTTTTTACCACACAGCAATTTTTGTTCAAACGGGCTTTTGGACTAAACCATGGTTTAAAACCAAGGTTTCAGATAAGCTGGTCAGAGCAGCTTATGGAACAGTAAAAGAGCTTATGAACTAACCAATTACTATATTACCCTTACTTTTTCTTACACCCTCTCTCCTACTTTTTCTTACACCCTCTCTCCTCTCTCCTACTTTTTCTCTTTTTTCTTTCTTACACCCTCTCTCCTCTCTCCTCTCATCTCTTATCTCTCCTCATTTAATACTCATACCCTTTTTCGTAATTTATCACTCATAAAACCCCTTCTACAAATAACTATCCAAACACTCATTTATCTAAAATCACTTTTTTTCTATAAGTTCTTCTAGAAAAGCCCTTTTTCATAAGCTATCTATAATCCCATTTTTTTCATAAGCTAGTTTGAAATTTTTTTTCCAAACACACACATAAACTATTCTTGAGAAGCAGGAATTTATGGGAACACGAAAAATTCCCATAAAAATATTTAGTAACTTACTCCCATGCCTATTCCAGAACCTTTAAGCCCAGCCTCTCCATATGTGTCATATATGGACCTCTTCTCATCATCTGATAATACCTACAACAAAATTAAACTCACTTGAGACCACTTGTCACACTAGACACGCATAAGAACTATCACAGTTCAATCCAGCAACATGAATCTATATTTTTACCTCATACACATTGCTGATTTCCTTAAATTTCTATTCTACTCCAGCTTCCTTGCAGCACAAAGAAAAAAGTGAATGATGCACACTATAGTTTAACAGCGAACAAAAATGAAAAAAAAATCCAATGATCTGTCAGATTTTGCATATAGCAGAAGAACTGTGTCATTCATATTAATCCCAATTTAATTTGAACTCTTGGTGTTTGCAAGGAAGTGCTTCAACAAGAGAATATACTTCACACTAAAAATTCCTGAGCTTCAGATATATGAGTCATATCTAATAGATTAAAGTTCCACACTGCTACACTTATTAATTGGCCATAGAAAACTCAGCCTAAGATAAATAAACCAATTCCTTTTCATCAAATGCAAAATCATCATTAAGCAATTCTTCAATTTCCTCTACATCTTGAGGTTTCCAGTGCTATCATGTGGTGTAGCATCAGAAGCCACCATTGCATTGAGTTCCTGCACATGGAACAACAGTAAGAGATAGATAAAAAAAAGTGTTTTTTTAAATCATACTCATGGTTTTGCTTGATGACAAAAAGATTTTGACCTGTTAAAGAGAGATTTGTTTGAACGAAGATCTCCGAATTGGCACTGTCCATGCCATTTTGATGGAATAGGCCCTATTCCTTCATCACTGAAGCTCTTGGATTCTGGCAAACACCTATTCAAGACGAAGACGGTAAATAATAAAATCGTGAATTAGTTATAGTAAATGACAATAGGGAAAAAATACATAATATAAGAAGTGGTAATATTTAAAATCATCATACATCACAGTAGAAAGAAAAAAATGTGTAATAAAACTGAATTAGAAGTGATCATAACAAAAATATTCTCCTTCTAAATCAAATGGTTTTGGAACTTTGCACTTTTTAGTGGTTAGGCCTGAAACAAATCTGTGTTTTTTTTTGTAACTTTTTGTTGTTTCATGGGAAATAATCTTACTGATGCAATGATATATAAGATTAGAATATCATAGCATCACTAGCCCTGAGGAATTGTGTAAAATTCCAAGCAAGCACAAAAATAAATAGGGAAAAGCCTTTGCAAAATATGGAAACTAGTTTCCATGGAAAACCCATAAATCATTTGGATTCTTCAAAGAAAGACATACAATAAAAGATTAAATTTTGAATACGAGATAATGATTGTATCTTCACCATATTTTGCCTTTAACCAAGCAAAATTGTTATTAACTACTCCTTTAGAGGACTCTAACCCAAGAAACTGCCATGATCGTGTTGTGTGCAAGTGGCGATGGCCGTGGTGGTTGGGGCAAGGGCGTAAGGCGGTGAGGGTATGAGTGTTTTGTCTGGTGCTTGTTGCTAGCACTGGCTGAAGTGAAACCCGAAAATGCGATTGTGAGAATGAAGAGTGATATATGTTTCTTCTCAACCTTGTTGTATCACACTTCATTAATGAATAAAATATACATATATATACTAGGATGGGACGGGACGGGATAGGACGACCCGACGGTTGTGCTGAGACCCATCCCATCCTGATACATATATTGTCCTATCCCGATATTTTCCTATCTCGGTTATTCTTGGGACAGGATGGATCTATCCCGAACTCACCAGGACCAGGACGTGTCACCTGGGATATGAACAAAATGATCAGCTCTAATCCTATCTCCTGTAATAGGGAAGAAAGAAAATGAGTAAATATTGAATGACTAAAATACCTTACCCCTATGTTAAGATATATCATGTTTAAAATTAAATTAAATATCACAAAAAGATAATTACATTAATATTAATGTCGTCAAATAATTTAAATATTTAAAATATATTGAAGAAATTAAAATTGAATATTTTACTATTTTTATTAAATATATATTAAAATATTATCAATATTAAATATAATAAATAATAAATATTTTAATATTATGAGTAGGTATTAAATATTATAATATTTTCTTTTGGTGATAATACCCAAAAGACGCTGCCTTATGCAAGCTACACCCACGAAAGTATTGTAAGTTCCCTAGATTGGAAAGAATTGACAAATAGGAAAAGGGGTAAACACGAGGGCAATGAGGAAGAAGTGTTTTCTTCTTATTTTCTCTCTGGAAGTGGAGGGGGTTATAATGGGCCACTTTTCCCCTTATCCAAATACAGAAAAACTTATTTCCTCCCTAATTTTTTCCCTTGATTTTCTCTCTATCCAAACAGGGGTAACTCTATCTTCCATTTACTTGTTTAACTAACATTCACATTTCGCACCTTATTATTGTTTCAAGTCAAGGCTTCTTGGTTTTAAAATCTCTTTTATCCTACTTTCTAAATTCCCTGTTTACAATAGAATCATCTTTCTTACTCCTGGTAATATTTTGTTTCCTGACATTAAATCCTGTTTTTCTACTATAGCCAACCCAATATTACCATGTCTCTTCTAAACTATCTAATTCAAGACCAAATATAGGAGTAGGAGTTATACAAGTATCTATTACTTAATGACTTCAATATCCAAGTTTATTGCAATGACAAAGAAAATGCACCAATAATGTTGAAAAAGATAGTATGTCATTCATGGGATCACTAAATAATATGGCTCCAATTCACTAAACTCTATAAATGAATTTGGCTTTTGTATTGTGACAGTTAGGTAAAAAAGACTTTGGTGTCGTGACTAGTAGGTACATACAATATGATTACATTTGAGATGTGCAAAGACCTTTAAGTTAGAATGAATTCATAGCAATTAATCAATTTAGGGAAGCATATGGGTTATGACATAATGTTTCTGAAAAATTATAAAGGTGGCTGGCTAAGGTAAGGGGCCTCTAATACCCTTCTCCTCTTTCCTATTTTTAATAAAATCATACCCTTTTTAATAATTTACCAATAACAAAAGTCCTTTTAATAATAACTATCTAAACAAACCATTTCTTTCCTATAAATTCTTCTCCAGAAGCTTTTTTCTAAAAGCTGTCTAAAAGCCCCTTTTTCTATAACCAATTTTCAAAAAGTTTATCCAAATTGGCCCGATATGTTAAATACACTAACACAGCATTTTGAAAGTGCCAATTAGCACCTCCCAAAAACTATAAATTGTAGTGATATAAAGAAACTTTCCATATTAATGCAAAAAAAGGGGCCAAAAAATAGAAAGGGAACTTACCATTACAATTTCCTTGTTCATAAAATGTTCGCAGAAGAAGGACTGCTTCTGATGCCATTATACCTCCTGTACATTTGAAACTCTTTCCTGGTGTTACTTCACGTCAAATAAGAAAAACCATATGAACCATCAATCAACGACAATACATATAGTTTATGCTGGAAACCAGAAAAGTTAAATGAGAATTATTTAGGGATTCCTTCATCATAACAAATATTTCCCTTTAAGGTAGACTGAGAAAGGCATAGCCTCAAAGATTCAAGACAAAGAAAAGTGCTTCAATAAATAAACCTACCAGTTACAACAGAACTTATGTACTTGCTCTGAAGGTTTATATATATAATATTATATGATCTTGCAGAAGAATACAGAAAAGATCACTAAAAAAAGCCACTCGATATTCTCACTAATGTCCATTCTATACAACTATACTTATATGCAAAGCAAGCTACTATGATGAACATCACCCAGTCATTCACATAATCATTTAGAAATAGAGGTCTTAAAAAATAAAAACATTTAGAAATTTCATTTAAAAATAGAACAGCTCTTCTAAAAATAATGAACGGTTTCCATCTTGATTGCAGTTCAATACCTAAGATTTCTTCTGAAGCTAAGTATAATCTCGTTAAAGAAAGAGACAGATTGCTAAAGACCATGAGACGTAAGATCCACCATATTAGAATAAGATGCCTAACAATCTTAAATAAACAAAACAATAAAAATGGCTACCACTTGAGAAAATCTAGTATAATTGACACTTAAGTATAATAAAACTTTGATAGATGATGTTAACCATAAAGGCATACTTAGTTATATTGTTGCCTAAATGTAATGACAGTATTGATCCACATCCTCCAAATTTATCATTGGCACATCCATAATATACCTCCTTTATACCTGAGGAATAAATAATACACCAAATGGACAAAAATAGTGTCAAATAACTTAAACAATGTGACTGTTATACACTGAAAAATTGAACTAGCATACCTAGAATTGATAAAGCTAACGCACACATTATGCATGGTTCACATGTAACATAAAGGCTGCAGCTTGAAAATTTTCCATCCAGTTCAGAGATTAAAAGCCCACTTTTCTTCAACTGTTCCAAAAGGAAATCTATAGCTTCCATTTCTGCATGCCGTGTAGCCTGTGAAGAAAAAATTACCAAAATGGAAAAGATGGGAGTGAAAACCAATAGAAATCATAAAGTTATTGCATAAATCAATGCAAAGTACATAGAGGTTGTTACTTCAAACCAGTAACAAAGAAAATTTCTTATCTCTCATTACACATTCAATAAAGTAAAAAAAGCTTGATTAGACTAAGTCAGACCCTTTTCTTTCAAGAGGAAAAATAAAAAACTGGAACATGAAACTACCATTAAATGTGAGAACAATTAGCTTTGGCTCAGAGATATTAGTGTTGAAGATATTGGGATTAAATGAAGAGAATTTATAGGAGATTATAGGAGATTATGATTATGATTTTATTCCCTAATTCATTCCCAAATATCCGCTGTAAATCCCACCTATTGTGGGATCCTATATGTGTATATATATATATATATGTAGTAGAATAGCAGCAACAATGTACAAAAATATACAGAACCTTTTTTCTATCTCCTTGCCATCTTCATTGTGGTCGATATGTCAGCTCACATGGTATCAGAGCAGGCCACTGGTTCTGTCCACTCTTCTGTCAATGACACCGCCTCCTCCGATGGAGCTTCATATCCTAACTCCTCAAAAGTCACTGGCCTTGAAGGGTCGGCTACTCTCATTATCCTGAAATGTCTCACCGGTGACAATTACCTTGATTAGAGCCAATCCATGCTCCTTGCCCTCGATTTATTCACACTGAGCAACCTCCCATTGGCGATACTAACACCTGCCAGCGATAGAAGTCAGATAACGCCTTGGTTACGTTATGGCTTCTCAACTCAATGCTGCCAACCGTCTGACGCAGTTTCATGTTCCTTACCTCCGCCAGAGCCATATGGGTCACCGTAAAGGAAGCATATGGAAAATGCCTGATTGCTTCTCTGTTATTTGACCTACGAGCTCGACTATGGACAGTCAAACAGGGAACGCGACTGCTCAACACCTACTACCTTGAGAAGTCGGCATTATGGCAAGAGCTCAACTTGCTTCAACATCAAATCTGGCGTGATCTTGAAGACTCTATTACACATCGCCAAGCGTTGGAAGAGGAAAGGTTATTCGAGTTCTTGGTTGGCCTTGATCCCACCTATGATGATGTTCGTGGCCGCCTTCTCAGTAGAGTCCCCCTACCAACCGTCCCTGAGGCGTTCGCTCTGTTACAAGATAAAGAATCTCATCGCGCGGTGATGCTTGCTAATCACAGACTTGGACTAGTAGACTTGGACCAAACTGCAGCAGGCCCAGTTCAACACGCCATGAATCCACTCGCTTCTGGGCCAGCGCACACGCCTTCTCCTAGGCTAGCGCACGTGAGTCTTTTTCCTGTAGGCCCAAACTACTTTGGCCCAAGTCAATCATTCCCTACAGGACCACACTACTCTAGCCCAAGTCAATCATTCCCTACAGGCCCAATAAATCTTGGCCCAAGTTATGCATTAGACCCACTCAGCGCCATTCTTGAGAGATTAGCTAATCTTGAACATCAATCTCGTAAGCAATAGCTCACTGCGAGTATGGTTCAACGAGGTAACTTCTTTAAAGCTCTTGCTACCATTAAAAGTAAGAATACGGGTCCTTGTTGGATAGTTGACTCAGGTGCTTCTGACCATATGACTGATGATGTCTCATTGTTCTCCACATATATCCATGCCATATCTAGACTTATAGTTAAAATTGCCGATGCCTCTGATTCTATAGTCGCTGGTAGTGAAAAAATTAATGTCTCCTCTTCTCTCATACTTCATAATGTTTTGCATGTTCCAAAATTAAAATGCAATTTATTATCTGAGTCAGTTAAATAAGCAGGATCGATGTCATACTGATTTCTTTGCCACTTATTGTATATTTCAGGATCTGTTCATGGGGACGACGATTGGTGTTGCTAAGGAATTTGACGGACTTTATTACCTAAACGATTGTCGCCATCCAGCATCGTCTGTTTGTAATAAAGTGTATCTCCCTAGAACTAGTGAATTGGAGCTATGGCATAAAAGATTAGGGCATCCCAGCTTTCATTATATATGTAAGATGTTCCCATCTATTTGTCAAAATAATAATTCTGAATTTTATTGTGACGCATGCAAATTGGCCAAACACCATCGTACCTCATTTCCTAACACCCCTTATCGTCCCTCGAAACCTTTTTCCATTATCCATAGTGATTTGTGGGGTCCATCTCAGATTCCTAACCGTACCCAAACAAAATGGTTCATGACTCTTATTGATGATCATACCCATGTCAGCTAGGTCTTTCTCCTTAAGGACAAGACCAAAGTTTATCAAACATTCATTGACTTTTATCATATGATCCGTACCTACTTTGACACCAAAATTCAAACCCTTCATACCGACAATGGTACTGAGTATTTTAATCATTCACTCTCCACCTTCCTTAATGCACACGATATCCTTCATAAGAGTTCCTGTCCACATAGTCCTTAACAAAATGGGGTTGCTAAACGTAAGAACAAGCACCTTCTAGAAACTGCACGAGCTCTTCTCTTCAGCAGCATTATTCCTACCTACTATTGGGATAATGCCATCCTCACAGCTACCTTCCTAATCAATAGAATGCCTTGCAAACCCTTGTCCTTCCAAACACCCCTCCAAGTTCTCACTCACCACTTCAACCTACCCTATCTTACAAATACCCTACTATTACGAGTCTTTGGTTGTACCACCTTTGTTCACCTACACCATTCTAATAAACTAGACCATAAATCCATCAAGTGTATTTACTTAGGCCCTGCAAGATATAAGAAGGGGTACAAATATTTTGATCCTGTCTCTAAATGTCTTTACATTACCTGTGATGTTACCTTCCATGAAAATGTTCCTTTTTATCCCTCCTCTTCGGTTCAGGGGGAGAATTGGAGTAAACCTCAGATTACCCAAACAGACACCGAACTCATATACCCCCAATATGAACCTGATTGAATCTATACTCTTGAAAATACCACACATGATGAGCCAACTAAGGAGAACATTAGTTCAGGGGGAGACACCAACAGATGGGGACAAGTTTACACCCGAAAGAACATGGACATGATAGGTAATATACCTCAAGTAACTGATACAGCCCAAGAGTCTAAACCAGGAGTAGGTCCTGACCATGTAAATGAAAAGGGAAATGAGGACCTTGACCTTCCTATCGCAGTAAGGAAGCAACGAAGGTCCTATACCAGACACCCCATAGAAAGGTTTATCTCTTATCAGGCTTTGTCATTGAAATATTGTGCTTTTGTATCTCACCTTGATCAGGTCAGGATACTAGAAAGCATAAATGAGGCCCTTGATAGTCCTGAATGGAGAAAAGTAGTAATGGAAAAAATAAAAGCCCTAGAAAGTAACAGAATATGGGAAGTGGTTGAACTACCCAAAGGCAAGAAAGCAGTGGGTTCACCCTAAAATATTACGCTGATGAGACCCTTGATAAATACAAAGCAAGATTAGTGGCAAAGGGTTTCACACAAGTGTATGGCATGGACTACACTGAGACATTTACACTATTAGCAAAACTCAACACAATCAGGATCCTATTCTCACTGGCAGCCAATCTAGACTGGCCTTTACACCATATGGATGTCAAAAATGCGTTCTTAAATGGGGACCTAAAGGAAGAAGTATACATGAAAATGCCTCCTGGATTCCTTGGAAAAAAGGAAAACCAAGTGTGCAGACTGAAGAAATCACTGTATGGCTTAAAACAATCTCCTCGAGCTTGGTTTGAAAGGTTTACCAGGGTACTTAAATCTCAAGATTATACATAGGGACAAGGTGACCACACCCTATTTTTTAAACACCTGAATGGGAAAATCGTAATACTGGTAGTACATGTTGATGATATTGTTCTCACAGGTGATAATCCTACAGAAATTGATAGGATCAAAAAGTCACTGCACAAAGAATTCCAAGTTAAAGACTTAGGAAAAATGAAATACTTCCTAGGTATGGAAGTTACTAGATCAGCAGAAGGAATCAGCATCTCGCAAAGAAAGTATATCCTAGATCTCTTAAAAGAAACAGACATACTTAGATGCAGACCAAGTAACACTCCTATACAAGCTGATAAAATAAATGATAATGAAGACCTAGGGAAAGCTGTAGATATGGGGAGATACCAGCATATGGTGGGCAAGTTAATCTACTTATCTCACACTTGACCAAATATTACTTATGCTATCAGTATGGTGAGCCAACATTCTCATGATCCCAAACAAAAACACTTGAACAAAGTTTACAGGATCCTCCGATACTTGAAGGGCTCTCCTAGGTTAGGCTTGTCGTTCAAAATATCCGATAACAGAAATGTGAAAATGCTAACAGATGCTGACTGGGCAAGAGACAGATGATAGACGATCCACCTTAGGATATGTTACCTATGTTTAGGGAAATTTGGTTACTTGGCGTAGTAAAAAGCAAAGTGTGGTTGCTAGAAGTAGTGTGGAAGCTGAGTTTAGAGCTATAGCTCTAGGAATCTATGAAGGTATATGGGTGAAACGAATACTAGAAGAGTTAAAGATGTCAATAAAGCTTCCCATTAGACTACATTCAGACAACATGGCAGCAATTAACATGTCACATAATCCAATTCAACATGATAGAACAAAACATGTGGAGATAGATAGACATTTCATCAGAGAAAAGATTGATGCAGGAACAATTGAGCTCAAATATATCCCTTCAAAAGAACAGATAGCTGACGTGCTTACAAAGGGATTAACCCGAGATAAGTTTGAATATCTACTTGGCAAGTTGGACATGATAAATATCTATACTCCAACTTGAGGGGGAGTGTTGAAGATATTGGGATTAAATGAAGAGAGATTATAGGAGATTATAAAGGGAGAGATTATAGGAGATTATGATTATGATTTTATTCCCTGATTCATTCCCAAATATCCGCTGTAAATCCCACCTATTATGGGATCCTATATGTGTATATATATGTAGCAGAATAGCAGCAATAATGTACAGAAATATACAGAACCTTTTTTCTATCTCCCTGCCATCTTCATTGTGGTCGATATGTCAGCTCACAATTAGGCTTAGTCAAAATAATATTAAAATGCAATAAGATCACTTAACTACACCTAAGTCTATAATAATGTGCAAGCTTAGCATTCAACATTAAGAAACAATGCAAACTGAAACCTAGGGCCAAAATTAGCTCCTTTTCCAGTTTTCAGGCTATAAACTATATATATATTCAAGTAAAAGAACCCATTCCCAATTTTAGAAGTTAGATTTCCTTTTCAAATTAGCATTCACACAAGTCCAGTACACTTGCTTCACTTTCTTGGAGCTGTAAATGTTTGAAGCATTCATTTGCAATTTAGCCATTACAGAAAAATTACAATTATAGCACAAATATTGCATGCTACTACCTATTAGTAGAAAAGTGAAAAAACCAAATCTAAGTTTCATAAGTCTAAGTTACAGCCAACAAGCATCATGATTCAGATTCAAAATTTATCCAAACAACAAATAAATGATTGAAGGAGTAGCCAAAGGATGAAACTAAGCACAAACGATGATAATATGAAATTAACTTGAGTCAATAATCAAATTACATTCCATGTCTTAGTAGTTCGATTCCTCCCAGACACTATAACCTTCCCATCCTCAACAATCACATAGCTGGAAACACATCATGGTTTAAATAAAACTAAAATTAATATATCAATAGTTAAGCTTTAATGAAAAAGCAGATAAAAATTTTCTTCAATGAACCGACTAAATTGTAAGATCAAGTAATTAATAAACAAAGCCTTATTCCAACAAACTGGAATCTCATTTACAAAATAAGACACCAATGTAGGGATAATATCATGTTGTGTTTGTCAAATTTGGAATTTAAATAGGCCAAGAAAAGTCTTTCCATCTTCAATGCATGGAAAATTAGGAATTCTGGAAAAAAATTATGAATTGAGGTAAAAACTAAAAACAAATTAAGGATTTCACTTAGGACAAACTTGGGGGATATTATAACAGATGCTGAGTACAGCAAGCAAGAAGAGAGCTTTTGGAGTCCTATAGGGATGTCCTTGGTTGAAGTGTAGGATATATTTGCATCCAAGAAAGGTGTTTTCTAAGTTTGGGAGTATGTTTGACAAACCCTTTTAATATTTCAATGTTAGGTTTTTTGAGTCAACAGAGAAATCAATTAACCATGAGAAGCTTTGAAGTGCAACTCTAATCAAAAGAGTATTTGTCACGCTTAGGGGTTTCATACTGGCATCAAGGGCCTGATCGGTTCACCAAATGGATGGGAATGGAATCGAATGGAAAGATAATCATTGTAACGCTGTTTAGTATGATGTTAAGAAAGTGGGAATAAGATTAATGTTTTATATTTAAAAGCTGAGTAATAATGGAATATGTTTGATGTAGTTTCTTCTAGTTCCACTTTGAATGATATTGCAATAAAATTTTCCATCTTAACTTGCAATGCATCAAGATATGAAAGAAAATGGAGCTTGACTGAAAATATGCACATAGGACTATTTTATTGCATCGTGCAAGAGAATAACAGTGAAAGTAATTTACCCAAGAGGAACTTCAAGGGCATCCAAAGGCCAAAGCTATCTTAGCCTGCCACATAGTAACTGCTAAGGCAACTTATAAGAATCCACACATATTTTGGGTGCAACTCTCTCTTTACACCTACATTCTCAACTGCCATGCAAATAATGCTGCTAGACATGAATTAAGTGTCTGATCGTCCATAGCTTACCTATAACTTTGTTCCATTTATAATTTCACACAAATTGATTCCACCTTCTGTTATTTAAGTTTTGACCATTATTTATATTTGACAAGCGCATTAGATGTGATAACAATGCCTTTAAGTTATATATTTGAACTTAAAAGAAATAATATACCAGTAATTGACACTATGACATGAGCATAATTGGAACTGCACAAAAAAAGGCATCTATAATCTATCTGATATATAAAATATAAATAAACAATTTAAATATTTTTATTATTTTATTATAATTAATATTAGATATTTTGTTATATTAGGATTAAATGTCATAATATATATTATGATAGGTTAAGATTAGATATCATAATATGTATCATGATTAGATATTATGATATGTTAATATTAGATATTTAATTGAGAATAGGATTACTCATCACTTATTAACAAAGGTGATCCTCCGTTTTATTGAGATATGTTTTGATCTCTTGAGTATTCAGAATAATTTCAGTTTCTCTTCTATTCTCTTTTTATTCTTCTCTATTTTCCTTTTCTTTCTACAATTATATAACGCTATCATTGTCAGAACGATAACAAGACCTCAATAAATACCTGTTGTATTGCAAGTTCCATAAATGCATTAGTATCTATTGAGAATCCTTCTCGCATAGAGGTCATCTTGATAAATTTATGATAAATGATTCGTAGACAAGTTAATAAACCATTCAAAATTTGATCGCTCCTTAGCTGTAATCACCTAAAAAACACAGAAAAACAACCAGAACAGCAACAAACACAAAAAGGTTAAAGCCACTATATAAATTTTAGTACAAATAACCTTACTTAAATATACATACGTGATGTCCAGTAGTCCAGTATGTCCAAAAAAAAAATATCGCCAGTAACTCAAACCTCACTACAATAAAACTCCTATAGAAAACATATCCATTATTCTCACCCGTCAAAGGCATACCCCAAACTGTCGTAATAGAAAATGCAAATCCATTTATTCTTCTTCTTGATTGCACAAGGCCTAAATTCACACTTTTGAAACCAAACCCACAAAGAAGTAATAATATTAAATTCCATTATACTCTACATTTGAGCAGAAACTGGATTTTATAAATGGCAAGTTAGCCTTCGTAACATGAAGCTAGAAATTCATCTACTGAAGCTTCAAAGTAATAACAGCTACACTGCCGCCCTACCTGCCTGCTTGCTACACCATGAGTAAACAGTTTTGGCAAGGAACAGAAGGCAAGTATTTGGGAATGAGGCAGGCTAAATAGGCTTCGATTTACGAGTGTTAGTTAGCCTTGATGAAACTAGGTATTCTTTGTTTGTTAAACATCAAGAACAGGGCCTAAGCCCAATTTACATCATCGGTCCCCCGCGTCAGTTTCCACCTGTACATGCCAGAAACTAAGATCTCCATCAACGTTGAGCCCTTTCTTTAAGCCCCATGCTACATCCTTCAACGTGTTTTGTTTGTGATTTTGTAATTTTTTATAATTTTTAATTATATTTCATAATAATGATTTAATTTATCTATATTTATTTTGTTTATATTTTAAAAGCTAAAAGAATACAAGTATTCCCTTAAAATGAGGTTTCATTATGACTGCATATCCCAGTATTCCATTATAATATTTTAATTTTTAGGAAAAATTGTAATGAATTCCTATATAAAGAATCTAATTGCAGAGAAACCTTGAGAAATTATATAATGACTATGAAGTCACAATGGACCTATGATTAATTTTTTCAATTGTAAAAAGACATAATTACCTTTGTGATTTAAAAAACAATTTAGAGCATAAGTGAGTTGGCGCATGGTATGGAAAGAAGAGTAGAAGCGTGATGAGGAAGATAGCATTTGATGGTCTATATGGTGCGCTCGTAGCTTGCTTTTCTTATTATTATGGCTGGACATTGAGCAAGGATTGTCATATTTTTCCTCTTTTTCGGTTATAATATGAAAACGTAAAGTCATTTGCTATCAAAACCAGTGAAGTCATTTTCTCGTCCTCATTCTTCTATGTAGGATACTGTGTGGCTTAAGTGTGATCTATGAAAGGTGACCCATGTAAATGCAAACATTGTGTTGATAGCATGATGTTTTGATAATCTTAGTTATGGTTTCACTGTGTTTATTTAGGGTTTTAAATTTTTCATCAGTTAGTAGTAATTTATGGTCTATTTGCTTCAGTATAGTAAGAACAAATGAATATTACAAAGGTTGCTGTAAAGTGTGAATAAAATAGCATTGTCTATTATGGCAGGGGAACATGAGTTATTAATATACCACACGATAGTTGTTAATATGAGTAGTTGAGTTGTTAATAATATGTGTGTGGTATAATTTGTCATTACTGATGGCAATTTGTCATATCCTAATTTTCCCTATCTGGATAATACTGATAGTGGAAAGATGTTTGGAAAGGATTATGATGATGATCAGAAGAAATAATAGAGGTTAAATGAGTCTTAAAGGAAGAAAGGGACCTAAACAAAAATTGGAAAAGTTTAAAGGCCAAAAGTTAAAGTAGAAACAAAAGTTAGGTCAAAAGTGGTAATTTCTAAAAGTTAAGGGACTTAAATGTAATTAAGTAAAAAGTTCAAGGGCAAAACTGTAATTATAGAAAGATCAGCCCGGAAAGGGTTATAACTGCCTATAAGTTTTTCAATCCCATATTCCATCAGTAAATAGAGGAAGTTACACTAGTTAATCTGGTATGATACAGAAATTTTATTAGGGCTCCAGACAGCAGAAAATTATCTGATAGTCTAAAAGTTATATGATTTTTTATCAGATTCCATGGACATCAGATATAAGTAGGGGAATTACAAGAAAGTGTGCCATATAGTGTCAGATGTTATGAATCTGACAGAACCCTGGAAGAAGTCCTGTATAAAAAGTTATTCCCATAACAGTAAATTTTGACGGGAGTTTGATAACACCCGTGATCCGATAATGAAACTTATCGGTATGTGAGCATAGATAGAATAAGATCAGATGAACTCATATATAGGCCAATGATGATGCCAAGAAGGGCCCAAATCCCAGGTACCAGTTCATCAGTAGAAGGGGCCAGTGTCCAGAAAAGGTGTGAAATTACTAAAATGTCCCTGGATGCCTGGATTATACTAATGATAGATGGAGGGCATTTTGGTCATCTGGGATAGGCTAAAAATGTGGAACATGGAATAAATATAACTAGTTGAGCCAGTATATGCCCTGAGGCAGTAAAAAGAGGGGTGAAATGACAATTATGCCCTCAGGGTCAATACAGTGCAAGAAAGGACACCAAGGGTATTTTGGTCATTTCCCAAGGGATGGATGATAGATGAATATTCAGTATATCATTGTGAATGGTATGAGGAGCCTAGACATTGATTTCCAGGATAGAATACATATCCTGGTATATTATAAAAAAATTAGAAACAGAAAATAGTATGGTTGCTGTGAAACTGCTCCGATCGGTACCGGATTGGACTAGAATTTTTCCAGAAACTTCCTCCCCTAAGATTTCGCCACATAAGCTCATGAAGTATCCCTTGAGGTGCCCCTTGTGATGTCATGATGATGTCACAATTTGCTTTATGAAAATAAAATCTAAGATTAAATGTGAGCCATTTGATCAAATAGTAACCAAATCAATCTTGGCCATTGATTTCCACCAAGATTTTTCTATAAATACCCCCTTCATTTCTTCAGCAAACTGTAAGTTCATGGACCCTTGGGGAAACTCTTGCACAATGAAAACTCAAGCCAAGACAAAGAAGATTCAAGGTTCCAAAGTTCAAGCAAGCTAGAGATTAAAGGTAAGCAATCTCTCCTAGCTTATTTTCCTTTGATTTGGGAGCTTGAACTTAGGGTGTTCATGGGGGAAAAGTTGAGTTTTCTCTAAGGGGAGGTGCTTCCCAAAAACCATAGATGAAAGGGGAAAGAAGAAATTAAATTACAAACTTATGATTGAAACTTAAATAACCTAGTTAAGTGATTGGTTGTTGAATCAAGTTGATATTCTTGACTTTGCCATGGTGTGCCCTATTCGGTCTGCACTGTTTATGAGGGAAGGAAATGGAATTTCAATGATTTAATGCTTCCATTGAGTTTATATGATGATTTTGTGTAGGATTGGAAAGGTTTTGAACCTTGGAAACATTAAAATCTCAAGGTTATATAGTCTTTGAGATTCCTTATAGTACTGTTCACTCGCATGAACAGTGATTGGAATTTCATGATTTTGATGGTTCCAATGGTTTTAAAATGAAAAGTTGTGTGGGGTAAAGTGGAGAAACAAGTATAGGAAGCATTAGAATCAAAATGAGAATTTTTGAAAGAATTGTATGCTTATATTCAGTTCTGGATAGCAGGCCATGAAGGAACTGGAATTTCATGATTCTAAGCTCATAAATGGATTTAAAAGATGAAATTTTGTAGGGTAAAGTCAAGACATCAATTGGTTCAAGAGCCAAGTGGATTAGTGAAAATTAGAAAAAGTTATGACAATAAAGAGTGTAACAAAGTTAATCTTGAACATGGTTGGAGTTCATGTGTCCTAATGAGTTATGTGATGAATATGAATGTGTTTAGGACCATGAAACATCCAAGAAGATGTTGGGAAGTGATGGACATAAAGGCTTCATGGTTGGAAAGCCAGGGAGCAAATGCTAAAGGTCAAGAGGAAAGCTTAAGTGCAAGGTAGTGAACTTACTTCTTTATGAGCTTGATGTAGTATGCTTATGTGTTGAGATGTATATGATATTTGAATGATGTTGAGACATGATAAATGATGTTGAAAGTATTATGAATAACATGTTTCCATGGCCATGCACTTTATGTAAGAGTATATAGCATGATGGCATATCACTAATCAAAGAAAGTTTAATGAAATTACATATCATGCATTAGCATCCATCTTGCATATTTAAGTGATAATGTTTGCTACTGAGATTCCCTAGAATCTCACTCTCCTATAACCAACCAATTTAGGTCAAGCATGAAGAAAAGGTATGCATGGAGAAGAGCTAAAGAATGGAATAAAGGAAGTGAAGTATTGAGATTTTAGCATATACCTTAAATTGTCCATGTATGTTAATGCCATGTAAGGTGTCCATTTATCTGATGAAACTATTGTAATACTTATGGCATATGTACATGATGTATATGAATGTTGAGAAGCTTATTTGATGGCTTGTGCATGCTAAAACAATTATTGGAAATGAAAGAAAAGAAACTAAAATGGTAAAAACGTAGGTCCTGAAGCAGTTTTGTTGTGATTTTAGTTTGACCTAGTAAATGAAGGAATTAGTTCACAAAACTTTATGTGTGTAGCACACATCCAGAGCTTTAAATTCATAGGTAGAACGTGTCATTTGGATATGTATAATAAGAGAAATGAATTTCCAAAGCAAGGGACCAGAATCTGTTTCTAGAGTTTTTGACCAAATAAATAGTAAACTTTAACGAATAAACTGTATTAATTGGCTAGTCATTTGGTCTGGAAATTATTTTTTTCTTAAATTTCAAGATGTTATCTTCATGTAGCTTTTTGAACCACTTCATTTTGATTTTTATAGAATTAATTATGATTTTTTGAAGTTTGTTGTGTAATCTGGAATATCATATGAACAGTAACCAGAGAAAGAGAAAAATTCCAGATTTAGCTAATGGACTTCCAAGTTCTTGTAAGTTGTTCTAAATGCTACTGATTAGTCCCTAAAATGTATAAAAGTAAGGATGTTACACAATTTTGTCTAGAAATAATATATTTTGATATGTTCATATGGGGTACAATTTGCAAATGATAGAGGTCATAGATATGTTGGTGGTGATGTGAGAACAATATTCATAAAAGAAGGCAAAACATATTATGAGTTGGAAACATTAATAGTATCAATTGTTGGGAAAGGAAGAAATGAAATTCTGATAAAAGGTATTGTTAGATTTGATCCACACATATTTGTTGATATATTTAATGATAACAGAGTTGATCATTTAATAATGTTCAATTGAGAAAGTGCTTATATGTACGTAGGAGATAATGGAAAGAATAACTATACACAACTAGGTATAGATGATCTAATAAAGGATGAAGCTGTGTAAGTTATATATTATACTAATTTAATAATGTTCTACTATCATATGTTGCAATATAAGTTATTATATAAGTTATAGTAAATTGTTACTACTTATATAGTAACTTGTGATTTGTTGCAGGCTTGATGAATTGTTTGGAAGTGAGAATGTATTGTCTATGTCTCCATCTGCCTTGCAAAATGAGATTGAAGTGTTGCCATTGTTAAGTTGTGCTTATGAATGATTCTAACAGCTGCACTTGAAATGAATTCTATTAAATGGAAGGATATGATTATTAGAAAAAGTCAAACTTTTCCCAATGTGGCGGCTCTTTGAAAAATATTGTACAAGTACAGCATAGCACACAAGTTATCATACAAATTTATCAAAAAGAATCAACAAAAGATCATTATGAAGTGCAAGTTTGATAGATACTTGTGGTACATAAGTGCATACTGTATGGGAGAATGTCAAGATTGCAAATTCTTAATTATAAGAACATTTAGAATTAAGCACATCCATAATGCGCAAGAAAACCTAGTTGTATCTCACCATAGTAGGTCAAGTGTAATCTCGTCACTCATTATTGATGTTGGAAAGAATAATATAAATAAGAATATAAAGGAAACAATAAGGACTTATACAGAGATTATAGTATACAATTGAACTACACTCAAGCTTAAGGGTAGATAACAAGTGTTGCGGGAAATACATGGTACTGTAGAGAATTCTTACAAGATTATTTCTTGATTTGTGATAGGCTGATGGAAACTTATCTAAACATCGTTGCTCGATGGGAAGCATCAAATTCAAAGAGATTTGAGAGGATATTCACTACATATGGATGCTCAATTAACGGGTTTTTATAAGGGTACCTACCAATACTTTATATAGATGGATGTCATCTTAGTGGTCCATACAAGGAACATTGCTTACAACCAATGCATATGACATGCATTAATAATTATTTCCGTTAGCATATGCTATTTTAAGTGGCGAGACATATGATGAGTAGACTTGGTTTCTCCAACATGTGAAAGAGATCACAAGATGTATGGAGATAACAATTGTATTAGACCAAAACAATGCAATTATTAGTGTTGTTATGATTATTTTCTCTGGTAATAGACATTCTTATTGATACCACTATATCAAAGAGAACTACAATGATGCATTGCTAAAAATCATCAGAGGTAGGGGATAAGTATCGAGGGTCTGAAAGGAGGACAACTGAACTTGCTAGATGGAATTGCATATGCAAGGCTTGAGGGAGATTTTAATATTGTAATGGGAAAGCTAAAAGCATTATGTCCACAGGTTGCTCAATAGGTTGAGACTCAAGGGGATGTAAAACGATGAACTATGAGCAAGTTTTCATTCAAACAATGGGATAATATTACCACTAATCTTGTAGAGTCATTCAATGCATAGATTTTACAAGAGAGGAGGCACAATGTGACTCCTCTCTTGTAAGATTAGTCTAAAGATATTGCAGAATCATACATGAGCATCATGAGAAATTAGCCTAGAAGTTGCTTAAAAGCAAAATGTCAATAATAGATTAGACGAATGGTGTTAGGTCAAATATTGAGGCAAAATTGAAGCAGCAAGTAGTGCTAATAACAAATATGCATGCCCAATATTAGGGGAATGACACAATCTCAGTTGAAACTTTTAGGCCTCATAGAGTAATTAAATTGATTATTGATCTCGATACACGAACATGCACTTGTTTAGCTTGGTAGATGAGTGGATTACCTTGTGTACATTCATATACTGCAATAACACTAGTTCATGGTAGTGTGTATACATTTGTGGTTAATTGCTACAAATTGTCTGTCCAAGAGAAAATATATGCTACTAGCATGAGCCCAATTGTGACACATGATTGTTCATATCCTGAAGACCCTACGGTGTCATAATTAATGAAAGAAAGGTTCTTGGAGTCCCAAATTACTAGAAGGCCACCCGAAAGGCCAAAGAGAAAAATGATTGAATCCCAATTTTAGTACAAAAAGACTTATCAATATGGAAGAGGCCATAAGCATAAACACACAGTGAAGATGGGCAAGAATCCAAATCCAAGCTAAGCGATGTTGCTTGCTTGTATAATCTTTTGTGTAAATGCATTTCACACTTCTTTTTGTTTTATAAATAGCTATGCAAAGTGAAGATAGTAAATTTTTGTAACTTTAATCAATCTCTACCTTTTGGATAATATGGTGGATCTTGATGAAGGTGACTATGTCTGTTGTATTACTTGTACATTTGATGGAAACAACTACTGTAAAATGTATATATATATATATAGTTATATTCTCACATTAATGGTGTTAGGAAAAAGATGTTCCCAAGTTATTATTTTTCACCTAGGGAGTTGTCATTTGTTGTTGGTAGAGTTATTATTTTTCTACCCATAATCCTATTTTTTAAAAAGTATTATAGCAATAGTATGGTGAAAAAGGTTTCAAAAAGTATTATGAACTAATTTCTTGCCTTTTCGTGGTTGAACAAAATAATGAGCTTCTAATGAGGAATCATAAATTATGTCCAACTAGCTCTACTACATTCCTATAAGTGAATGTAGTAACAAATAAATCATCCCATGGTCAGAGGCGTGCATATGGACGCGGCCATAGCCATGGATTAGGCCGTAGTTGATGTGGTGGTAGTCGTGGTTCCCACTCGAGGTGGGCAAATAATGATGATAGCCACAAAAAGAAAACTAGTATAAATGATAATTATATTGAAAATTTATGTTATCGTTGTGGTGGCAAAGGTCATTGGGCTCGTACTTATTGTACACTAAGACATTTGGTTGAACTATACCAAGAATTGCTTAAAAAGAAAAATAAAAATAAAAGCAAAGAGCCAAAGATAGAAACAAATTATGTTGGGGAAGAAAGCGATTCTAATTATGGCAATATGGATGTGACTTATTTGGATGTTGATAATTTTTTTGCCGATCCTAATGAAAGAATTGATCACCTAATTGGTGATAGGAGTGTCCAAAAAATAAGTTAAACTTTTATGATTATGTCTATTTTCCTTTTGCTATAATAAAGTTTATACTTCTCTCAATAAAAGAAAGTTTATACTTACTATGAAGTTGTTTCTCTCAATAAATAAAATTATGAGTATTTCTTTTCATTAATTCTTTTTATGTTTCTTTTTCATTTGTTATATTCCTGTTAATGAAAAATGGCACTCATTGACATTAATAAAGAAAAATTATGTCTCATTGATAGTGCAACAACTCATACAATATTAACAAATGCAAAATATTATTCTTCTTTGGTGATGCGAGAAGCCAATGTCTAGACCATATCTGGAAATATAAAGATGATTGAGGGGTTTGAAAGAGCTAATATATTGTTACATGGAGGGACATAATTATACATTAATAGTGCATTTTATTCCTCTAAAACTAATAGGAATTTGTTGAGTTTCAAGGATATCCACAGAAATGGATACCATGTTGAAACAAGAAACAAAGAAAACCAGAAATATCTTGTTATCACATATATGATTTCTAGTAAAAAATGAACATTGTAAAAATTCCCTGCTCTTTCCTCTTGCATGTATTACACATTTATTAGTACAATTAAAATGGATGCTATTGCAAACCAGAAGTTTGTAAGTGAGAATAAATTTAATATTTGATATGACAGGTTAGGCCATCCTGAGAGAATAATGATGTGAAAAATAATTGAGAATACATGTAGACATTTGTTGAAAATACAATTAATTATAAAATCCCATATTTTCTCATGTGTTGCATGTTCTGAAGGGAAACTAATTATTAGACCAATATCAATAAAAATAGAAAGTGAGTCTCTCACATTTCTAGAACGTATACAGGATATTTGTGGGTCGATTCACCAACCATGTGGACCATTTAGATATTTTATGGTTCTAATTGATGTATCGACAAGATGGTCCCATGTTTACTTATTATATACTCATAACTTAACATTTGCGAGATTACTTGCTCAACTAATTAGATTGAGAGCATATTTTCTATATTATCCCATTAAGAAAATATATCTAGATAATATCGGTGAATTTACTTCACAAGCTTTCAATGAGTATTATATGGTATGTCTATGGGGATCAACGTTGAATATACTATAGCACATGTTCATACACCAAATGGACTTACAAAATCATTAATTAAACTTTTACAGTTTATTGTTAAACTATTGTTTATCAAATTGAATCTCCCAATATCTACTTGGGGACATGCAATTTTGCATGCAGCGACGTTAACTCATATCAGGCTAACTAGTTATCTCAAGGCCTCCCTTTTACAAATAGCTTTTGGTCAGGAATAGAATATTTCTCATCTAAGGACTTTTCGATGCGCGGATATGTTTTGATTGCTCTACCACAACATGCTAAAATGGGTATTCAAAGAAGGATGGGAATATATGTTGGATATTAATCTCCTTCTATGATAAAATACTTAGAGCTAACAATAGGAGATTTATTTACAGCTTAACTTGTTATTATCATTTTGACGAATCAAATTTTTCAACATTAGGGAGATAAAATAAGCAGTTGGAAAATAAAGTTAGTTGGAATGAGTTATCATTGTTTCATCTTGATCCTCGTACAAAACAATGTGAGCTAGAAGTTCAAAAGATAATTTATTTACACAGTCTATCTAATCAATTGCCAGACATATTCACTGACCCTAAGAAAGTGACCAAGTCACATGTTCCAGCTACAAATGCTCCTATCGAAATTAGTGTCCCTATTGGACAATCTACTAATGAAAATGAATCAAAAGCACACTTGAAGCATTGTAGGCCTATCGGTGCCAAAGATAAAAATCCTTAGAAAAGAAACGGAGCTATAAATATAGATGGTCAGGTCAAGAATATTTAAGAAAATTTAGTAACTCTAGAAAAGTCTTTTGATAACACTAATATCTCAATTCTGAGAGAAACTCAGATACCTGAAATATGTAAAAATAATGAAATCTTAATAAATTATGTTATCAATGGAATACGATGGGATCGGGATGAAATCAACGTTGATGACATTTTTGCATATAATATAGCGCTTGATGTAATAAATGATTTATGAGAATCATGAACCAAGGTCTATTAGCGAATGCAAACAAAGAAATGATTGGCTAAAATAGATAGACGCAATTGAGGCAGAATTAAAATCATTAGAAAAATGAAAAGTTTTTGCCCCTATGACTCTTACACCTGAAGACGTAAAACTAGTTGGATATAAATAGATTTTTGTGAGAACAATGACAGAAAAATGGTGAAGTAGTAAGATATAAAGCACGACTTGTTGCTCAAGGATTTACTCAAAGACCTAGTATTGATTTTGTAGAAACATACTCACCAATGGTAAATGCAACTACTTTTCAATATCTAATTAATCTGACAGTAAAGGAAGGCCTCAATTTACGTCTAATGGATATTGTTATAGCCTATTTGTATAGCTCACTTGACAATGACATTTATATCAGTCTCCCTGAAGGATTTGATTTGCTGAAACATACAATTCAAGTTCTCGAGAATATAACTCAATTAAGTTAAATAAGTCTTTAGATAGATTAAAGTAATCAGAGCGCATGTGGAATAATCGACTTAGTGAATATTTATTTAAAGAAGGATATAAGAATGATCAGATATGTCCATGCATTTTTATAAAAAGATCTGGAAATGAATTTGCTATAATTGCTATTTATGTCGATGACATAAATCATTGGAACTCCTGAAGAGATTTCCAAAGACGTAAATTTCTTAAAGAAAGAGTTTGAAATGAAGAACCTAGGAAGAACAAAATTTGTCTTGGACTAAAAATTAAACATATGAAAAATGGGATATTTGTGTGTCAAGAAACTTACACGAGAAAAGTCTTAAAATGTTTCTATATGGATAAATCGTATCCATTATGCACTCTGATGATTATAAGATCTCTAGAGAAAGATAAAGATCCCTTTAGACCTCAAGAATGTAATGACCCTAGAAGATACATAAATAAATAATACAATTTAATAAGTATATATTATTTCTTGTAGTTACATCACAAGATAGGGTAGATGGTTGAGTGATTAGAGACATTGTACTTGAGTGTGAGGTACTGAGTTTGAATCCCAGCTCCAGCTAAAGTGAATTTTTATTTTCTTCAGTCATCACGTGAAATTACCATACTCCCCTTATGTCCTTTTTTTATTATTAAATATTTCCTCATTTTTGTCGACAGCACGAGAGAGGGAGATCAGTGGAGTAGCTTCATAACCCTAGGACCATTGTCGCTGTGACCCGTCGCTCTCCATCGTCTGAGCTGTCACCAGTGTCAAGTTGCTCTACCGTCACTATGTTCTTCCTAGATTTTTGGATCTCGGCTGGTGGCAGGAATTTCTTCCTCTTTCCATTTTGCTAACTAACACCGTGAGAAATAGAGAGGGAAAATCTAGAGAAGCTTCGTGACCCTTGATCAAGAATCTAAGGCCATTATGAGTTCATCTGCCACCGTCTACTATGTGCTCACCAGTGTCACTGTCTCGTATGAAGTTGTCTTCCTTATCTATGAAGTAAAGTGAGAGTTAGAGCGAAAGAGCATTGTAATTGCTAGTTATGGAGAAGGAGCTTCCACCATTACTGCCATCAACTTGCACACCATTATTACTGTAGCAACCTCAGATCTCTGACTTTCCTTTCTGTTACTGTTCACAATGCCTCCATGTGAAGGGTGTGGTGAGCTTTACATCTCTCCTCTCCTTTAACTCTTGTTAGCTATGGTTAAAAGATTGTATTTTCTTTCTCCTCTGTTTGCCAAGTCTGCGATGGATATCAAGGTAAAGATTGAGTTATGTTGTGCTATGTAACACCATGAGCTTGCATTGTTGTATATATGTGTTATGGTTTAAGTCTCCGACAATCATAGACTTGTTTGGCAGCTAAAGCTTGGTCAGAATATATATATATACCTTGTGCAAGATGCTGTGATTAGGAAATTAGTGAGTTCAAAGTGAGGCAAAGTTTTTAAAATGAGTAAAGCATGCTCAAAGATTCGTAAGTGATGATTAAAATGATGTTTGGAGTAATATTTCTAAAAGCTAAAAAATGTTCAGGTTTAGGAGGAAAGAAAGAGTAAATTTTAACTATGTGATTAATGCTGGAATTTTAAAATCTATTTTGGTATCGTTGGCTGAAAGATTTGAGGGTCAAAATGATATTTGAGAGCCAATGGTATGGTATGATTTAGTTGTTGTAGTTGTTGAAATAAGGTATTTGAACGAGTTTGAAAGTGGAAAAATGGCATGAGGAAAGAATTCAAAATTAAGAAGTTAAGTAAGTCAAGTATATATAGCGCTTGATATTCATAAGTCTCGTACTCATGCCAGATATTCATGGGATTTATTATCGCGCCTGTTATTCGTGGGATTTATTCTCGAGCCTGTTATTTGTGGGTTTCTCACCTGCGCCTGTTTTCGAGGCTTTGAGCGACCCCAAATTGGTTAGTTCCGTCATGGAATGTGTGCCCACGCTTATTTTCATTATGCTGACGTCTTACGAGAAAGTATGATTTGAGAAATTAGTGTTTTACACGGATTCTTCAAATATAATGTTTTGTTAAATATTTGGATTTGATTGATGTTTTTTATACAGTTTTATGGTTGTTATGATACTATGTTCTAGAAAATTTATATTTATCTACAAAGCTTTATTATTTACAATTGAAAATGTTATAAATCGTTTCTTCTCGCATTTTAAATCATGTTTTTATAGGATGCTATTCATTGGTAGATTATTTTATCTTCAGATAGTGCTATCGACCCCATTTCTCCAGATGAGTAGTGAAGAGCCTCATTACTAATATGAAATAGCTTATCCTTTTTGTGTATCTACTCTGAATGTAATTATAAATTTATGAAATCTTTATATTATTTTATTTGAAACTTAGATGCTCCACCTAATTTATAGATTAAATTATGGTATGTTGTTATTTTGTGAAAGTATGAGTACCAATTTATATTGAAACATGTTTGTATATGATTTAAAACAATTGCAGTCTATTGTAGAATTCTCAGAAGGTCTATTATATAAAGACAATCCTGTTGAAATTTTTATAGATGACTTGCCTTTTGATTATAATGGAATATATATTATAATTATTATATTAAATGTTCTATTTAATGTTTAAAGCTTAAGGAATATGAATTTTTTCATATTATGTGCCGGTCACTGCTCAAATTTTGAGATATGACAAAGAAGGTGATAAAGAACAACTTGGCCCAGAAGTGCCTTACCTTAGTGCAATTTGTGCACTTATGTATCTTGCTAGTCACACACGACCAGCTATATCATTTGCTGTTAACTTACTAGCAAGATATAGTTATTCACCAACACGAAGACATTAGAATGGGGTTAAGCATATTCTTCGTTAGTTGAATGGTACTATGGATATAGGATTATTTTATTCGAATGAATACAAGTCTGACTTTGTCAGCTATGTCGATGCTAGATTTCAGTTTGATCCATATGTTGGTAGATCATAAACAAGCTATTTGTTCAAATGTAATGGTACAACTATTTCATGGTGAACAATGAAACAAACCATATCAGCCACATTATTTAATCATGCAGAAATACTAGCGATACATGAAGCAAGTCGAGAATATGTATGGTTAATATTGATAATACATCATATATGTACTACTTGTATATTGTCATCTAGTAAAATGATCCCAATAGTTCTATATGAAGATAATGTTGCATGTAGTACCTAACTAAAAGAAGGATATATCAAAGGAAATAGGAAAAAATATATTTCTCCAAAATTCTTTTTCACACATGATCTTCAAAAGAATGGTGAGATTAATATCAAGCAAATCCGTTATAAAGAAAATCTAGCAGATTTGTTCACCAAGTCACTTTCGGCAACAGTATTTGAGAAGCTCATACATGATATTGGACTTCGTAGATTCAGAGATATCAATTGACGTTATAAAAAAGGGGAGTCGATACACGTTTTATTTTTTTTCCCTTGACAGAGGTTTTGTCCTACTGGATTTTTCTAGTAAGGTTTTTAATGAGGCAATGCTACGAGTGTATCAATTAATTGTGTACTCTTTTTCTTTCACTAGGTTTTTGTCCCACGTGGTTTTTCCTAGTTGAAGTTTTTTTTAATAAGACACATTATTAAATAATGAACATCCAAGGGAAGTGTTATGAATATTAGAATATAGATATCAATCTCCCTCTCCCTCTTCAACTTCAACTTCAACTTCAACCTCCACTACTCTATTACTCATCCACTACTATATTAAACTTGTAACTTCCACTAGGTCATTCATCATTTTATTACCCACTATATTTGTATTTAAATTTGGATGTAACTTACATGTAAAACTATGCCTATAAATAGAGCATGTCATTTGTGTTGTAAAGCAAGTGGAATAATACAATATACTTATCTCATTTTTTTATCTTCATCTTTTCTCTCCTCTTAATTTTATTGTTAATTTTACAATATTTAATACATTATACCATCAATATTAATATAAAAATATACGTAGTTCATAATATTCATAAATTATGAATAAAACAATTTATTCATTAAACTCACTGTAATGTCCTAAAAATATGGATCTAATTCTATTATATTTAATCTTCA
Source organism: Leucaena leucocephala (assembly GCA_037074615.1). Classification (NCBI taxonomy): domain Eukaryota; kingdom Viridiplantae; phylum Streptophyta; class Magnoliopsida; order Fabales; family Fabaceae; genus Leucaena; species Leucaena leucocephala. Next base: position 9,109,023 of record CM073527.1, read on the forward strand.
GCGTACATCCATTTAATATAGTCCATTCTATCTAAATTTATTGATGTGCAGTTGGGCCCCTAGTGGCAGTTTTGTCATTTCATTTTACTCACCTTTTCTAAAGCTAAAAGTTCTTCATACCATAGCAAGTGGATCTCCATTATATGTACTTCATTAATTTAGGATCCACCTAGTTCATCCATGTTAACATCCGTCTAATAATCCTTTAAAATTTGGTTGCGTACTCCTTTCTCTCTCCACCGCGACCTATATTAAATTTGGGTTCAAATTTTGTAATCAAATTATATATGCCTTTTCATATATTACACTAAAAATCTAAGGAATAAATTACATTATATATATTTATATTTATCTATATGACCGGAAATGGAAATTCTCTACAAAAAAAAACTGAATTAATCAAAAGCTTAATAATTTTATAGTATTTTTTATTTCCTATCTATAATGATGTTATTTTTGAAGAAATTCAAAATTCAAAATTAGCGTCCGGCTACAGTATTTATTTATTTATTTGAGGAGAGGGACGAGTCTTCGTCAACGTCGACCCATATTCTCCCATCTCTGTTTTGTGACGAACAACAAAACTTGAGTGCATCATTTCTCTCACCGTTTCTTCAACAAACCCAAAGAACAAGCATAGCAACAGGCAAATTTCTGGGTTAGGATATAGTTTTCCCTTTTACGTTCCATAGAACATAACCTATTTGAAGTTTATTAGGATTTTACTACTAATCACTCTCTTTATATATTTATTTCAGGGTCACAAGCTCAAAACCAAGCAGATCCACGGCAGCATCAGTTTCAGTTTCTGAATCCTTGAGGTCAGTTCTGAAAGATTTCCCAAGTGACTTAGGCAAAGAAGAATATATCATAACTCACTTAGCAGAAGAAGATTCTGATGAAAACTTTGGAAAGAATATACCCACTGATCAGATCTACAAGGAAACTATGCTTTCTCGTATTAACTTTATGAGTAACTATAAAGTTAAGTCAGTAAAGAAAACATTCCCTTTAGAAAACAAACAGCACGATTTATATTTGCTAACAAGAGATGATATAAGAAGGCACAAGAAAAAATATGACTTTCTGCATATTGGACTTGTGCAAGCTTATGTTATGCCATTTATATGTTTTGTTGTGATTTTGGTATGTAATTCCTACTTTGCATGTATTTATTACTAATTATCAGTATTTGGAGTTTCTTTGATTCTGTTCGACATTTTCCATTACAGTTCGGTTAGTTTATCATATTTCTGGTTATTTTTTATTATTGAGGCCTTCTAGCTCGATGATACTAAATGCTTCCTAAACTCTTTTTTAAGTGTGAGTTGTGAGTTCTACCTAGATAAATGATGAGTGTGAGTTTTTTCCTTAAGACGAAGGATGGCAAAAAAAAAAAAACACAAAGACAGAGAGATGATAAAAGAGAAACAAAATGGATGAAAATTTGTTGTCCACTATCAAGTATACACCACTCTTCCTATATATAATTTGAGAAAAATTTGTTTCTAACTAAGTCATTTATAAGATAATTAATAAATTTTTTTTAATTTTCTTCTTATTGAATATAAAAAATTTGTGTGATAACTAATGATTTTTTTCAATATATATTCCTTAATAAGGATAAATGTAAAAAACAATTATTAATTTAATGTATTTTTTGCTACATAAGAATATGGTACAAATGCCTTATATATAAAAATATAAAAATACAGTGGCATGTGTTTAGCTTTACATGCACCGTGTCTCTTTTGGAAGTAAGATATCAAAATGGTCCAATTAAAAATTATTTTTCAAAATGCTGGCAAAGAGAAGACTGGATATATTTTTTAATGAAATCAAGGAGCAAATAATTTTCACCCAACGCAAAAGCCAAAGAATCTTGACTCATCATTGCAGTTATGAAAAGCGAACTGCCATGATAATAAAGTTTTGCCCTTGCATGATGATAAAGTTTTTCCCTTTTTCTGTTTTTTTTCTTTTCATTCAACCTTTCTTGCATCTCTGAATTAATCCGAACTTTTATGTTCAAATTCCCATATGATTTCTTCTAATCATCCCAACAGTCAAAAGATAAGGCCACCTTAATAAAAGCTTGCACCATGGAATGATCAATATTTGATATATTGCTTAAATGGAATAAAAATATATTCTCAATATTCGTTGGTATGAGATGAATGGGGTAAGAAAAAAATGTAAAATGACAAAAAGATAATTGTAATATAAAGAAGATAAAATAAAACTATATTTTGTCCATAGAATTTTATTCAATTTTAATATAATCTCTATAATATAAGTTATTTATAGATATTAGGTCCAAAAAGTAATTTAAGTTTATAATTATAATATAGTCATTATCGTTAAATATTATTTTAATAGGGTTAAATTGTAAATTTATATAGTAAGTTTTAATTTAAGAAGGCTAGATATCAAGAAATTTTTTGAGATTTAAGGTCATCCCAAAAGTTTTTAAATTATAATAATATCTTTGTAGCCATTATTTAGTTAAATTTGATCGTTAATTGAGTAAATTTGTTCAGTTAGAATGTCTGTGTTATCTACTTTATCTTTTTTTAGGTTAAAGTGTAAACTACTTTTGGAGATGATGGGCAATTAATACATTAAGATATTTAAATTATTTCAATTTTACTCATTTACTAACAAAACACATTTTTATTTGATACTTGTTACATAAATTTTTTATTTCAATATATTATTGTTTAAAATGCTACATACATAATATTATTTTAATAAATTATACTAACTAAACTATAAAATTTTTCAACCTTCACATATGAATTATATACAATATTAATTTTAATGTTTATTCAGTACTTTTTTAAAATAATATGACATATATAACATTTTAATTAATAATAATACGTTAAAATAAAAAATTTACGTGAACGAATATAAATTTATATTTTTGTAAGTGAAATGATAAAATTTTATCAATTTAAATAATTTATGGTGCTGATTACACCTCTAAAATTAATTTAAGGGTGCTAATTATACCTTTAAATACTTTAAAGTACTAATTGCTTATCTAAAATTATTTTGGATGTTAGATACATATTTATCCTAATTATAGTATAGTCTTTATCATTGAATATTATTTTAGTAGGGTCAAGTTGCAAATTTATATAGCAAGTTTTAATATAGAAGTGCTAGGTATCATGAAGTTTTTATAGGTTTAATGTTGCCCTAAAAGTTTATAAATTGTAACAATGTCATATTGGCTATTGTTAAGTTAAATTTGACCGTTAATTAAATATATTTGTTCAATAAAAAAGTCTATATATTATCCATTTTATAATTTTTATATTAAAGTGTAAATTTATTTTATAAACTTTTGTTTTCGAGTGTTGGGAATCAAAAACTATATTAAATTTAATTATTAATTGATTAAATATATTAAATTAACAAATCTATATGTTATTCACGTTAGTCTTTTAAGTCACATTTAAAAATAAAAAAAATAAATGCATTATATTGGAGAAATCGAAGCTATAGTATCTTATGCAAACTTTCAGAGTTGTACTTTAACCCATGTTATTATTATTTCTTATTATTAATATAAAAAATAGATAATTAATTTATAAATATTAAATAAATCAGTTGTTAGTTATATAAATTTATTTTAATTTCTCTAAACTTTCATATGTAATAATGTGTATTAAAATTACTCTTTGAATAAGAGCCATCTTAGTATGGATTAATAAGGATATTTTAAATAAAAAATTATATAAAATATATTAAAATTTTATATTTAATATTAAAATAAATATATTTACTATTATTTTTTATTATTAATATAAGAATTAGATCATTAATTTATAAATATTAAAAAAAATTAATTGTTAGTTATCTATAATCAATTTATTTTAATTTCTTTAAATTGTTATATGTAATTATGTGTATTAAAATTACTCTTTGAATGAGAGCTATTTTAATATATATTAATAAGAATACTTTAAATAAAAATTATATAAAATAAATTTAAATTTTATATTAAATATTAAAATAAATATATTGTGTAATTCTTTAGAAGCAAGTCATGTATATATGTAGTGCACGTTCGCCTTGTGAGCTGAAATGGGCTCCAAGCCGAAATTATCGTGGATTTGACTAACGAATAAGCATAACAATGATTACATTCCCACTTCCGTGCAAAATACGAAAAAGCTTTATAAAAAAAATAAGAAAAAACTATAACTGCATATATTATAAGAATAATCTAGTATATCAAATGCTCATATATACCAATTTTAATTAAAAATATATATATTTAAATATCATACAAAAAATATTATTACAGAAAAATCTTGTAAATTTATTAAATAACTATGAAATCTTATGATAAAGAAGATAAAATAAAACTATATTTTGTCCATAAAAATTTATTCAATTTCAAAATAATCTCCATAATATAAGTTATTTATAGATATTAGGTCCAAAAAGTAATTTAAGTTTATAATTATAATATAGTCCTTATCATTAAATACTATTTTAATAGGGTTAAATTGTAAATTTATACAGTAAGTTTTAACTTAAGAATGCTAGGTATTAAAAAGTCTTTTTTAGATTTAATGTCGTCTCGAAAGTTTTTAAATCGTAATAATATCTTCGTAGCCATTATTCAGTTAAATTTGACTGTTAATTGAATAAATTTGTTCAGTTGGAAGGTCCATGTATTATTCATTTTATTTTTTTTAGGTTAAAGTGCAAACTAATTTTAGAGATGACATGCAATTAACACCTTAAAATATTTAAATTGTTTCAATGTTGCCCTTTCACTAATAAAACACAAACTTTTGTTTGATACATGTCACATAAATTTTTTATTTTGACATATTATTATTTAAAAGATCATATATGTAATATTATTTGAATAAATTATACTAAATAAACTATAAAATTTTTCAATTTTCACATATGAAGTATATACAATGTCAATTTAAAGGTTTATTCAGTACTTTTTTAAAATAATATGATATATGCGACCTTTTAAATAATAATATGTTAAAATAAAAAATTTATGTAATATTTATCGGATATAAATTTGTATTTCTGTCAGTGAAATAGCGAAATGTTATCAATTTAAATATTTTAGGATGCCGATTGCACCTCTAAAATTAGTTTTGAGGTACTAATCACACTTTTAAATATTTTAAGGCGCTAATTGCTCATCTGAAATTACTTTAGTATGCTGGATATACCTTTACCCTAATTATAATATAGTCCCTATCGTTGAATATTATTTTAATAGGGTTAAGTTGTAAATTTACATAGGAAGGTTTAACATAGGAGTGCTAGGTATTAAGAAGTTTTTTTAGGTTTAATGTTGCCCTGAAAATTTTTAAATCATAGTAATATCGCCTTGTCTATTATTCAGTTAAATTTGACTATTAATTAAGTATATTTGTTGAGTTTGAATGCCTATATGTTATCAACTTCATATTTTTTAGATTTAAGTATAAATTTATTTTATAAGTTTTTGCTTTTGAGCGTTGGGAATAAAAAAACAATTTTTACTTTCAGTATCATTTTAAAATTTTTAAAATCGTAACAATCTCGCCATACTCAATATCCATATTAAATTTGATTGTTAGTTGACTAAATATGTTGAGTTGGCATGTCTATATATTATTCACATAATTTTTTTAAGTCGTATTTATAAATAAGAAAAAATATTTTAAAACATAAATGCATCACGTATGAGAAGGATTGGGGAATTCGAAGAGGTAGCATCTTGTGTGATGAAGAGCACAAATTAAAGAGGTACCCATTTATCTTGTCCTTGCTAGAGTAGGGCAGTAGAGGATTATTGGCAGCCTTGTTATCGACAATCTCCTTCAATATCTCCTGCATCTACTAATCGAATATTCTTATTCATTATTCATTGGAGAACGTTATCTCCTCCTCCATTTTCAATTCAACTGTGTGGATTTGAGTAAATTGAAACTTAGTAGGTACTCTGCCCTTTTGAAAGAAGCATAAGTTCGAGATTATCAATTCTATTTGAGGGGGGTTATTATGTAATGTTTGGTAGGAACAAAAGTGTTTTTAATCATCTGTCAACAAAAATTATAGCCAGGAAGATTTTAGCAATCTTTTGTATGAAGAAGGCAAAATCATCAAAATCCATGTTTTTATAGAACCAGTGGTAAAGCAAATGATCTAGTAATTCTACGAAAAGTTAGAGAAAAAGAAAACAACAAACCACAAGTGAAAGTCATCATCCCGACGATACTTCTATGCAGCCTTAACCATTATATATTACCATTCCATAAAAATTCCCTGTGGTTCGTATCCATAATATATTCTGAGAGTCTCTAGAACAATTTATTCACCTAAAATAAATAAATAAAAAACAAAAGTATACTTTTAGTCTTCTAACTTTATATTTCTTGATCCCTTTATAACTTCTATTTTCAATCTTTTAACCCTAACGTATTTGGTATCAAATGATTATTTCTATCCCAATCATTTTTATTTTTTGAAAATTAAACATAATATCTCAACATTTGAGAATGTTTTGTCAATATTTAAAATTATAGTGGCAGCATTTTTTGTTAATGAAACTAAGGGTGTCAGGGTTAGATGATTAAAAAAACATTTTATAAAATTAAAGAATCAATTAAAAAAAAGTGAGGTTAAAGGAGGGTATGTTATTGATTCAAGAACGAGAGAGAGAGAGAGAGAAGAACAGGGAGTTTTGGGGAAAATAGAGGGAATCAAGAGGGAAAAAACGAGAACAGAGGGTAGAAGGCAGAATTAGACTGAATAATACGCTGCGCATTACTGATCAAAACATAATCGACAATATCCCTGTAGTGATCTATTTATAGCCGATAACTAACATAATTGTCCCTAACGGCTATAATCCAAACTCATTAACAATAATTCTTATTTACCTATCAGTAACTCATTAACTGTTACTAACTAAATTCAATTATTATTTACATATCAAAGGATCAAAGGTATACTTTTGCCTCAATAAAAACATCGAAAACAAAGGGTTGATGGTAAAAATACCACATTACTCGCTGTTTACTGATTGCTATGAAGTAGAAGTGAAACAAGAGCATTAAGCAGCTGCATTACTTGCCTTTCCATTGTTATCACTATCAAAGCAGTGGATCATGTCAGATAATTCCTTGTCTGTCCACACAAAATCTTGAGCTGCAGCAACTCTTTGTAAATCCCTCGTTGTTACACTTCCTTTGCCTGTTTCCTCATCAGCGATTAACAATCTGAAAATGAATATAAGACATTCAGCAAAAGGCTACTTTTTTCTTTCATAGTGAGATAACCATTTATTATAGCATTTGCAGAAAGTGGCTCCCAAGGCCAATGGTTGCATTCTATGCTTTGTGAAAACCTTTCAATGAATTTTCACCCATTTACAAGAATAAAAGGTAGTGTTCACCTTATTCTTTTTCTCGTTAAAATAATGGGACCCAAAATGAATGGCTTATAAAGAATGATGTAACCTTAAAGTGGACACTTTTTTGCAATAATGTATCTCAATTTGAATAGAGCATACATGATACATCTACTCCATTCTATATATGTGATACTAGTTAATGTGCTTCCCATGATCTTTGTGCCATTTTTGTCCTTGCCTCAACAAACATAAATGGCAGCAACAGAAATTACCATCAATCTCAAAGAAGTGTACAACGACTTCACCCTCATCCATTTTGCAGCCGACTAGTAAACTGTTGACGAAGATCAAATTATTAGAATAAAAACCACCAATAGATAAATTAATTGTAAGGATTAAAAACTGTTGGCGTAGACCTAATGGGCCTATGGGCCTAATATCCTAGGGTATCTTAGCTGATTTATGTGTTTAAAACACCTGATTTCTTTCTTGATTTAGTTGAGTCTACAATCTTGGAATTAATACCAGATTTTGTGGTACTTTATTCTTGATTTGATTTATAATCTTAGGCTAGAATCTTGGCCTATTTCTCTATTTTAATTGAGAGCTTGTATCTATTTATAGTCAGTGAATATTGGTATAATACTTACACTTGCAAACCAAAATACTCTAATTCTTAACTTATAGTATCAAAGCCATGATACAGTTCGGATTTGGCTTCAATACCGAGAGCCATGGTGCTCAATCAACCCAGAAAATTATTCTGATGGGTTTGACAACTGCAACCCAACCAATAAATCACACAGACTGATTCCAACTCTGTCTCCATCAACATCCATCGGTTGGATGGAGAAAATTATGTACAAAGGGTTAACAGTGTACGTCACTATGTCATGGGTACGGGGAAATACGGATATCTCACAGATTCCATATTTACCGATTAGAAGCATGCAACCTAGGAGGCAGAGAACTCAATGGTTCAAGTGTGGCTAATCAATTCTGTGACCACCAAAATCAGCAGCCACTTCTCGCTCTTCATGATAGCAAAGGAAGTCTGGACTGTAGCCCAAGACATGTTTACTTCACATAAAAATAAAGCTGCGGTGCTAGAGATTGAGGGCTCATTCATGATTCCAAGAAAGGTAACCACTCTGTCACACAATATTACACTGAATTGTTTATTAAATGGCAACAACTTGATGCATATGATGTGCACAAGTACAAACCCTTGATGATGCAGCTCTCTACAAAAAGATAAAGAAGAGCAGAGAATCTTCAAATTTCTCCTTGACCTGGATGGTTGGTTAGAGGAAGTAAGGGGTAAAATCATGAGTCAAGAGATTCTACCCTCAATACGTGAAGTTTTCTTCATTGTTTGAGCTGGGGAGAGCAAAAAGACGCTAACTTCAAGAGACTCCTTTACTGAAGCACAGCTTAATATAATAATGACAAAAGGTGGGTTGCAAGGAGACAAAAACAAACAGAATAAATTATGTGACCACTGCATAAAGAAGGGACACACAAGATAAATTTACTGGAAGTTGCATGGAAAGCCTCCTAAAAAGGGAAGACAAGAGGGAAAAGCAATCTCGGATCTGGATCTAGATTAAACAAAGAAGTTGAATTTTTTAGAAAGATACTTGAAAAAGATGAGGCTCCAGAAAAGGTGATCTCTTCATGATATGTTGCCCACACAGGGACAACCATTTTGGCCATAAAAACTAATGTTCATCACAAAACTCTTTAGATTTTTGTTTCCGAAACTACTTATATATGACTGGGAATCAAGATTCATTGACTGATATAAGGCCTTGTACCTTGAATATATTTATTCAAGTGGCTGATGGAAAATCTGTTAAGGTTGAAGGCTTTGGTAGAACACATATAAATGATAAATTAATTCTGTACAATGTTTTTTATGCACCTGAATTAAAGTGCGGCCCTTTTTCTTGTGAGAACAATAGCCCAGACTCAAAATTGTGATGTTCATTTTTTTGCTATTGAATGTCTATTTCAGGATCTGGAGTTAGGGAAAACGATTGGTGTAGCCAAGATCTTAGAAGGATTTACTGTTTGGAAACCTATCAACAAAAGTAGTCTCCTGAAAAGAAGATTTATTTGCTCTATTTGTTGTTTCATCAAATAAAGATGTGTTACTATGGCACTATAGATTAGGCCACCCCAGTTTTCATTATATGTCCAAACTTTTTCCTCAGTTTATGAATGAAGATGCCCTGTCTTCTTCATGTGAATTTTATCAGCTTGCTAAACATACTAGAAAAACTTACAAAACTCACCTTGATCAATTCTCCCAACCTTTCAATCTGATCCATAGTGACATATGGGGACCGTCATAGATTACATCCCTATCAAATTCAAAATGGTTTGTCACATTTATAGATAATCACACACGGCTCGCATGGGTTTACTTCAATGAGAGAAAAATCTGATCTTCCTTCTACTTTCATAAATTTTTACAAAATGATTACAACACAATTCCAAACCCCAATTCGAACTCTAAGAAGCAATAATGGGAGGGAATACATGAGTGGGACCCTAAACAATTATCTTAAAGACCATGGGATTCACCACCAAACAAGTTGTGTAAATACCCCTCAACAAAATGGGACTGCATAAAGGAAAAACAGACACATTCTAGAGGTAACCCGAGCCATAATGCTCACTCATAATGTTCCTAAATATTATTGGGGAGAAGCTATCCTCACAGCTGTTTATCTAATATAAACCAAATGCCTTCTAAGATTCTTAATTTTGAAACTCCCATAACCATCCTCACCAAGTACTATCTAAACACCACTCTTATCACCGAAATTCCCATGAAAGTGTTTGGATGCCTAGCCTATGTTCACACTCTCACCAAATACAAACTTGACCCACAAGCTATTAAATGTACTTTTCTGGGGTATTCAACCTCTCAGGGTTATATGTGTTATTCTCTTACCTTAAGAAAGTTTTTTGTTACCATGGATGTCACCTTTGAGGAAAACTTAGGTTACTATCAGAATTCTCCCATTTAGGGGAGAACTTGAGGGAATGAGAGCCTTTAGATTCACCCCACAACACTGAAACAGTACCAAACAGCCCTAAAATATTCAAGAAACACCTTCCATGCCTACTGTTTTTCCTACAATCAAAACTAACATACAAAACGAACAAACCAGACCTGAAACAAGCCAGATCCAAATTCCCTTCACAATGACTCACCAATGCCCAGTAACACATTGAATAGAGAGGAATAAGAAGGGGCAGATGATGAAGCGGAAGAAGACACTAATGAGAATCAACTTCCAAACAGTGATGCTCCCTCGGGCTCTGTGCAAAACTAAGAGTCCTCTCCAATCTCTAAGCCTAATGACCTTGGGTGGCCAATTGCCCTAAGAAAAGGGGTAAGACAGTGTACAAAGCACTCCATAAGTAACTTTATTTCATATGATAAGTTATCTTCTTGTATGAGAAGTTTTGTTACCAGGATTGAAGAAGAAAAAATCACAGCTACCTTTGAAGAGGCAATAAAGGACCTAAGATGGTGTGAAGCCATAAATGAAGAACTGAGGGCTCAACAAAAATCAGACATGGAAAATCATGAAACTTCCTATAGGAAAAAAGGCAGTTGGATGCAAGTGAGTATTCACAATCAAATAAAATCATGATGGTACAGTCAATAAGTTCAAGGCAAGACTTGTTGCCAAAGGGTACTCTCAAACTCAGGGCATTGACTACCAAGAGACATTTGCACTGGTGGCCAAATTGAATACCATTCGAATTCTTCTTTCACTGGTGGCTAATCTAGACTAACCATCACATCAGTTAGATGTGGAAAATGCATTTCTAAACGGAGATCTTGAGGAGATATACATGAAGATACCAAAAAATGTGGCTGAATACGGAAACAAGAATATGGCATGCAGATTGGAAAAATCCTTGTATAGGTGGAAACAATCACCAAGAGCATGATTCTAACAATTCACCAAAGTAGTGAAAGGGTCAGGATACACACAAGGCCAAGCTGACCATACTTTATTTGTGAACCATACAGGTACTAAGATATCAATTTTGATTGTGTATATTGATGATATCTTGGTGTCAGGAGATGATGTCGAAGAGATATTGAAGCTTAAAAAGACCTTAGCTACAACATTTGAAGTAAAGGATCTGGGAAGTCTAAGGTATTTTCTAGGGATAGAAATTGGTAGATCACGGCAGGGAATTACTGTCTCTCAAAGAAAGTATACCTTTGACTTACTCAAGGAAACAAGGATACTGGGGGCCAAACCTTCTCCAATACCAATGGATCGATCCATCAATCTTGAATATAAAAAGGATGGAGTACCTGTAGATGCTAAAAGGTACCAAGCCAATTGGAAAACTAATCTACTTATCTCATACTAGACCTGACATAAGCTATGCAGCGAGCATGGTTAGTCAGTTTTCATCACAGCCTCAAGAGCATCACATGGAAGCCATATACACTATTCTGAGGTATCTAAAAAGGACACCAGGAAGGGGAATCTTCTTTGGTAAGACGGATTGCAAAGGAATAGTGATATACACAAATGCTGAACATGGAAGAGAATTCGAGAAGAGAAGATCATCAAGTGGTTACTTCATCTTTGTGTGGGTTAATATAGTAACATGGAGGAATAAAAAACATTCTTTTGTGTCACGGAGTACTGCTAAAGCCGAACTCAGGACTATGGCAGATAGAGTTTGTGAAGGCATGTGGATTACACATGTCTTAGAGGAATTGAAAATCAGTACACAATTCCCTATGAAGATGTGGTGCGATAGCGTGGCAGCCTTTCAAATGATCCACAACTCGGTCTATCATGATAGGACTAAACATGTGGAGATTGATAAGCATTTTATGAAAGAAAAAATTGAGTCAAAAATCATTAATTTGTCCCATATAAGGTCCAATGCTCAAGTGGCAGATGTTCTCACTAAATCATTGGATAGAGGTAAATTTGAATTCTTTAGAGGCAAGCTGGGTATGTTAGATATTTACTTGCCAACTTGAGGGGGAGTGTTGGTGCAAACCTAATGGGCCTATGGGCGTAATATCCTAGGGTATCCTAGCTGATTTCTGTGTTTAAAACACCTTATTTCTTTCCTGATTTAGTTGAGCCTACAAGCTTGGAATTAATACCAAATTTCATGGTATTTTATTCTTGATTTGATTCTGCTGTAATCTTAGGCTAGAATCTCACTGATCTCTCTATTTTAATTGAGAGCATGTAATTATTTATGGTCAGTGAATATTGGAATAATACTTACGCTTCCAAACCAAAATACTCTAATTCTGAACTTCAAAAACAAAGCCATGCATACAAATCGATTTTTTGTTCTTCCTTCTCCCCTTATCTTCTTGTATGTGATTCTTTCCCTTTGTATCCACATGTGCAGTATTTGCTACATGTTTGTCAGCAAAACATGGGCCTTCAGTAGAGTCTTGTAGTGAAAGAGCAATTGCCTATTAACAAATATCAGACATTTAAGATGTATTAATTGATAGCATCAATCTGTTCAGCAATGTGGCAAGAAAGCTTAGGATCTATGAGAAACGAGAAATAGGACATAAATACCTTCTTCCAAGCTTCATCTTCATCATCAATGTGATATGAATTATTGCAAGGGTCCTTCCTAGAAACTCTAGCTTTTGGTTTTGAACTTTTTTTCTTCACCTGCAATTGGTATTAACAAAATGTAACTGTAAATGTAAAGCATGTGTATTGTGCTGATGAAATGGCATAGTGCCAGATAAGAGAAATTTAGTTTAATTACTTTCTCATCAAGAACTTGCATAAAACAATTTCATTAGAGCAAGAAGATATCTAGGAAAGCATAGCTTTATGAGTGCTGCCAAAACAGATAGTAATGAATAAAATGTCATATGAAATTAAGCTTCTCAAAGAAATGGAATTTAGTAAACAGATTTCAAATGCAATCCTTAATTGTCACAGAACAGAACCGAGCAATTTTTTATCTTCCTTTAGGTTAATCCTACATTCCCAGCATATAAAATCAATTTAATGTTTCTAAAATAAGGAACAATACAAGACGTTTGCCATAAGATTTATGGAAGCTTACATACAGATTGTAAATAGTATAAATGCTATCAGCTGAAATTCATAATCAGATATAACTAGAATAATAAATGAGTTATGAGTCTAAGAAGAATGAAATAAATTCACTAGAAGTAGAGTATTGGCAAAATAATTAAAATGAAAAGGCTGCTAGGCTAAAATCCTTTCTTTCATATAAAAATATCAACTGAATTTGTTCTTGATTCATAGTCTGATATCAGACCTATCATTCTGTAAGGGCCCAAGCAAATAGCTAAACAAGCAACACATGTGAATCCCAACCATATCTCTGAAAGGCTTTGCAAATGATATACAAATTAAGAAATATAGATCATTTATGTTTTTTACAAATGTTCCTAGCAATGACTTGGGTACTACATCCCTCACCCCACTCAATATCCTAATGTCTGTCATGCTGCACTTATTGAGATGACACATTAAGTATTTTTGTGGTTCATGCACTATATAACAAGACCATTCCATTAGAACTCATCAGCCCAATCATAAAGCTTACTAGTAACTATTCTTCACAAATTCTATGCAACTTTGATCTTGGGAAATCTGAACTCTTCCTTCAAGTAGATTCTTGATTTAGTTGAATGCTAGTCATGGTTTATTTTTTAACACTTTATACTTTACTATTAATGAACTTTTACTTGCCACAAAACCAAACAAACAGTAAAAGTTGATTGACTAGTGTGATGTCTGCACTCTGCACAAGAATAAGATTTTGCTAGTATAATCCATAAAATAAAAGCAAAAGGTGAAGTATTTCAGCAGAGATATTAATCTGTCTAGCAAGAAATAGAGACTTTATATCCATAGCATAATAAAACTGGAATTAACATGGAAGGAAAGCACAGAGATGGAGAATCTGTCCTAATACTTTCAAATCTTCCTCATGTCATGCACACCACTAACCATGAACAAAATAAGTTTATCTTTGTTGGCATTGTCATTTTCTTATGTTTCAAAACATTAATTAAATAAACTGCCCCGAAAAATCAGGTGTCATATTTTCTTTTGGCCATACTCGTTACGATTCCATTAATATCACTGCAGTGGCCTAATGAAATTTTATATACAATGAAACCGTATATCTATTAGAGACATTGCGGAATATACGCATGAAGCTAAACTGAGGAAAGTTTTACAACCTAACGATATATGATTCACTTAGCAAAACTATTATCGGAGCAGAGGATTAGAAATTTCACTCACAAACAAACTGTTTTTTTTGCAACCAAGTCTGCAATAATAAAATTACTCACAAAAAATAATAGTTCCAGACAAACCGTAAGCCCAGATTCTAAGTTTTTCTTAATTGAGTAAAGAAAATAACATAGAATCACATGCAATTAAAGATGAAACATTTTCACTACCCACCTTCCTTTTTCTTGACAGGGAAGCTTTTTCACTGACAAAATCCTCATCATCGTCATCGTCATATCATCATGCCCATCCTCTCCGCTCGAAGAACTTGATCTCGCTTCCGCATCATCAGGCACATATTCTTAATCGTCACCAACCTTCTTTTTCCCCTTCTTGTCGGTAACATTGTAATCTTGTCGCTTCAAAGAGGACGCCATTTTGGGCAACCCTAGAGCCTCCAACCTTGCTCTGTTTCCCGCAATTTTTAGAGCCTCTGTTTCTCACACTTGGAAACGCCTTGAGGATGGTCATGGGTGGCAGCTTCAGTCTCCTCGGAGCTTTAATTCTCGTTCGCATCTTCAGATTCGGAACCAGATATATAGCTCTTTGGCATATTTCGCTTATGTGGGGGATGTGATTTTCATTAAAATTGACGAATTGAAGTAATCAAGTTAAAGATTTTGGGCGGGTACCAGTCTGTGGAGTACTTCGGCCGGGTAAGCAAAGCAGATATATTATTATTATTATTATTATTACTATTACTATTACTGCGGTTAACATGAAATTTTACCCCAAAAATTTTAACTTATATTCATAGCAATCTTATGTTGAAAATTTTTAAATTATAATAATATTATTTAAGTATTATCTAAAATTAAATTTGATCATTAGTTAAATAAAAATTTATATTTTTTAATTTTTTCTAATTTATAAATTTAATTTAAAAAATAAAATGAATAATATGTGAACTAGTTAAATCAACCTATTTGGTCAATTAACAAAATTGAACCTGGATAATAGTTAAAAGTATATTGAACCTAAAAAAGATTTTTAGATACCCAAAATTTCTGAGTGAAAATTTTTAAAATAAATTTATACCTTAACCTAATAAAAGATGAAATATATGTCACGTAAACATGTCACATTAGTATATTAGTCAACAACAGTCAAACTTAATGTCAGATAACAGTCAAAGTGACATAGATTTAAAAACTTCTAAGATAATATTGCTCTTAAAAAACTTTCCTGCTAGCCATAATTTCTAGATAAAAAATTTTAAGATAAATTTACACTTTAACTTTTATTATTATTACTATTATTTAGACTAAAAACATATATATTAATTTATTAGTTAAAAAAAATTAGAAAAAGACACAATGATATTAGTTAAAAAAGGGTTCTATAGTTTACAATAGGACAAAGCACAAATAAAATGCTGAACAAAATTAAAAAAAAAAAAAGAATAAGGAAACAACTTTAACATAAATTTAATAGGTAGAATTAACATACTAGTTGGTGGCATGACAAAAGAAAAACTTACAAAGTTACTTATAAGCCTTTTAATTTTTTTTTTACCTGTAAACTTGTAATCAAATGACAATAAACACTTCCTTTAAATATCTCCATAGAGTGAAGTTATGAGTTAGATCAACTTAAAATATCATCCTATAATTTATAAATTTCACTCGCATCCCTATATTATAGTTGTCTCTCATGTGGCACTATAATATTTTTGCATCCTATTTCTTATGTATAATTGAGTTCTGTAATTAAAACATTTATTTTATTTTTGAATACAATTAGATGTATATGTTTTGATCAAATAATATTCGCATAGTATTGTTTATGATGTGATTATATCTTTTATATACTAATTTTATCAAAAAAAAACAGAGAAAATTATGAATAAATCTTAATTAAGGGATTTATTTATAAATAAATCTTACAAATTTGTAAAAAATACTCTAAGTTGATATGGAACTTGGTTAACTGTTATATTAATCTTATCAATAGAATGACACAAATACTCCTAGACACACCTCCTTTGATTGATGTTCTAGTGACTATGTGTTTGTTTGGATAAGATTTTTTTAAAAATACTTATGGAAAAAGGGGTTTATAGACAGTTTTTAGAAAATAATTTTAAAAAAAATATATAAAAAATAATTTTAAATAAATGAGTGTCTGGATAATTATTAACAGAAAGGATTTTGTGATTAGTAAATTACCAAAAAAATATGTAATATAAAATGATAAAGTAAAATGTATAATTTTTATTTTATATGTGAATAAAATAGTAAATAATATATATATAATTTATTAGGTAAGTAAGAAGAAATAATTAGTAATAAGTTATTAAATAAGTAATTTTATTTATATATTATTTTATTATACATATATTTATATTAAATCATGTAACTATGACAACCAAATGAAGCTGAAGGACAGAAGAGACGACAAATGAAGCTGGAAGAAGAGCAAACTGAAGGAGAGAAGAGAAGACAAATGAAACTAGAAGAAGAAGCCCTTATAAGGAAAAGAAGAGTAGGAGAAAGCATAAGTCAAGAGAAAGAGTAATGAATGAGGGATGAGATAGAGGACTTCCTCAAACAGTGGAGAGAGAAAAAAGTAAGGGTAAATTAATATTTTTATCCTCAAAAATTTTTTTATTGTATTAAAAGCTAGTCCTACCAGTTTATCTGAAACTATATTTTAAACCATAATTTTTTCTAAAAGTACTTATGGACAAATATGATGTTCGTTTAAAAAAAATTTAAACTAAAATTTAAGCCAGAAGCCCTTTAAAACTATGATTATAAAAGTTTCCAAACAAGCCCTATAGCTTAAAAATTTTAAAAGAATGCATTATAAACTTAAAAAGTTGACTTGTAAATAAATTTGTAAAATTTGAATAGTCAATGCAAAAATTGTGTAAATTCACTTGTAAATCTACAATGTTACTCTTAAAGCTAAAATTTTGACTTCTTAAATTATTAATCTTTTAGAGATTTGTTTAGAGATTTATTTCTAAATTTAATATGTTTGACTTTAATCTTAAGAATTTACTTATAAATATGCTAAATTTAACTTTTAAATATTAAAGTATTAATATTGTATGAGGTTGACTCTTGTACATCTGTGATGTTTGATTTGTAAATATTCAAGTATTAATATTTCAATAAAAATATTTTTTAAAAAGGTACTTTTAGATTGGTTAACATTGGTTCATTGAATGGTCAACAATCGCCAGCGTTAATCCACGCTAACCAATATTTAAATGGAGATGGTCAACTAAAATTTATTTATGTGTTCAAAATATAAGATTACAAAAAAAATCTCTTCATAGAGAATATTGAACATGTTATAAAAATAAGAGAAAAATAAAAAAGTTATAGAGAAAAAAATAATAAGACAAGAGATTAAGTGGAGAAATAAGAGAGTATTCTTTATTCACTTATATATTCATATTGTACAAATATCTTGTGTATGTCCTCTATTTATAGGCCTCAACTATTAAAGACTAAATTACAAATGAATAAAGATAAATTTAATGACATTAACAATAAAAAACTCCTCTAAAGTCATTCATTGAGGATGTTATAGGTTTATGACAGAGAAGATAAAATCCTAAGAATAATTCTAAGAGCTAAGGGTTATCAACATCCACACATACATGTAATATTTATAATACTCCCTTTTGATGTCCATGACAAGTATTATACCTCATTAAAACTCTAGTAAGAAAAATCAAGTAGGACAAAAATTTAGTGAAGGAAAAAAAGTACATAATATATATTGAAAATGCCTTACTAAAAACTTTAGTAGGAAAATCCAGTGAGATAAAACATTAGCTAAGAAAAAATAGTATAGCATAATCTTTACTCCTTTGATGATAATATCATATTTACTTCTCCTTATTACTATATATTTTTATCCCTTGATGATAATATTGGCTTTTCAATATCACTTTATCAATAGAATATAATATTTTCTCAACTGAATTATTTCCAATACTTTTTGTGCATATCTTTATTTTAGCTGAATCATGCATAATGTATTATTATCATATTTTTTTTCAACATATCTTCTAAATATATTGAATTATTAACACACGATTCACCTGGCTAATGCATTCAAATCTTAATTTCATTATCCATTATGTACTTGCAAAACTTAATTTTACCAATACAATTATAACATGCAATACTAACACAAAAGATAAATATAATAAAATAAATATGACTTTTGGTCCATTAAATTTAATATATTTTTATAAACAAAATAAAGATTCTAAAATCATTAGGTATTCAACTCTAAATATTTTCTTTATATGCTTTAGACATTTTAAATCCTTAAAAATTATCATGTAAATTTTACTATTTAGTGAGTCATATGCATAGGCTATAACAATATATATTATACGCATATTTTATTTTCTTATAATGTCAGACTAATAATATATATAAAAATTATTGCATGTACTACAGAATAATATTTTTCATCATAATTATCATTAGCTTTTGTGAAATTTTTTATTTTCACATAAATGATTCTATACTTTATATTTCAGATGTTTAGACTATATATCTATAATTTTCACATATTGAAATAATATAATTCTATTTTCATTACATCTTTGCCCTTTTACTTTTTCTTTTGGCCAAACATATTTTTTTGTCTACTTCACATGACATATCTACATATAAAATTCTTATTTGATCACATGATATTATTATCAAAATCGTTATCCATAACTTTATCTTTTCAGTCCATTTTTCTTTTTTTGATATAACTTATAGAAATCTCTTTATTACATTTTAGTTACTTGAACCTCTTTTGAGGTTTTTGCAAGTAGTCATGTCTTTGCACTCTTCTAGAGTACATGCCTCCTCAATATGATCATCTTAATTGTATTTTTCTCTATTTTCAAGATTATATTTGAAACTGATTACTATTTTATGCTTTAGGCATGTATCACTTTTATTTATAGTAATTGAAGAATTTTCAGTTGGAATTTTAGGTCGGTAATTGAATTAAGCTGATATTTTGCAATATTTTATTTATACAATATTTGATGAACTTATAGTTTATACTACTATAGCTGAGGATATACCTTTAATAATAATGCATTCCATTTGTTTATCTTCTCTAACTACTCTCCCCCTTATATTGAGAAAACTTTGTCAAATGACAATTAACTAATTTTGTAGTATAAGTTTTCTAAATCAATTTGTTTCATTTAGAAATATCCTTGTATTTCATTTAGAGATAAACAAGAAAGAAGTTCTTACTCAATATTAATCTCAACTTTATTTAAATATACATCTATGTGTATTGTGATTGATCAATATTTTAATAAATATTACACATTTAAAAATATATGACTCCGGACCAAAAACTCTTTTTATTGGGAGAATTTATTGGCTTGATATGTATATATGCCTCAATATATCAAATTAAATATGTCAACATTGAAATATAAATCTTGTTCTCAAAAGTATTGATCCAATTACCTATAGAGGTATTAATAAATGATTCTCATATTCTAGAAATTGTGCCCTCAATATAATGATTATATTTATTCAAAGAATCTTACAAAATTCTAGTTGCAAACTCATAATAATATTATATATAATCATCTTATAGATGTATCTATCAAATTTATTAAATATTTGTATAGCTCAATCATATCATGATTTTTTCTATCCATATAAGACTGATAGAGAAAAAAAGGTTGGGAGAGGATTGTGATATTGACTAAAAGAAAAGATAATATTTAGATCAAGTTTAAGTTAGGAAAAGAAAAGAAGGGATATAAATATAATTTAGCAAAAAGTTAAATATATAAAATTCAAGGGAAAATGGAAAAGGGACCTAAGTGGAATTTTAATATTTCAAGTACTAAACTAGAATTTCAAAATATATAGTAAGAGACTAAAGTGAAATTTGACTAAGTAGAAATTTTATCAAATTCAAGGATAAATTCGTAATTAAGTAGAAATTGAGCTAGAAATGGGCAAAAACTGCCTAAAAATGTTACAATCTCAAATTTTATTAGTAAATAGAAGATAGAATTTAGGCTAGACAAATCTCTCATAATTCTGATTTAAGGTCCCGATAAATTGATATTAATTTATGAAGTCTAGAAATTAAAACAGGACCTTCTGGACCTTAGAATAAGATAAAATTTTATAAAAAAAAATCTTATAATTATTATAAGAATTTATAAATTTGACGTAACTCAAAAAGGAATAATGTAAAATTTATTATATAATTTAAGGTGAAAATAGACACAGATAAAAGGATTAAAAGAGACATAAAATTTTTATCAGGATTTATAAATCTAAAAAAATTATGAGATTTTGAAAAAAAAAATTATTTTATACTAGAACAAATTTCTAAAAATATAAGAAATATTAAAATAATTATATAAAATTTATCTAAAAAATTAGAGTGATTTATGATATCGGTATAAGAAATAAAAAGATGTACTTTGGGAATTGTGCCAAATTAATGAATTGGACTTGGACAATTCCAAAATGGCATCTTGTAGCAGCCCAAGATATCAAGAAAATTGTCATGTGGCTAAATGGATTTTTAAGGGTATTTTTATAAAAAAGAAAAAGACAAAGGAAGGAAGGAAATTTTAAGGAAGTTTCAAATGATGCAAGGTGGCCATGTAAGATGCCTTCTTGGATCCCACAAGGTGCCACATGGAGAGCATAACAAGGAGAAAGAGTTATCCCATGTGCTTCTTTATATTAAAATAATAAAATAATTACGTTAATTATTATTAAAATTTAATTAATCAAAAAACTAACCAATCAAATTTAAGATTAAGGGTTTAAATAATTATGAACTTGAAGGGTATTTTAGTCCTAAAGCCTTTAAAATTTAACTATAAATAACCCCCCCTTTGAAGCACAAAACCGTGAGCACTTGAGAAGCCTTGGGGAGGTTCTTGCCAATTGAAAACTCAAACAATTCCATAGCAAATCAAGGTACCTAGAGATCAAGCAAGTTAGGGATTAAGATAAATAATCTTTTTAGTTCTTATATATATGTTTTGGAATATTGAAACATAGGTTCTAACGATTAGAAAGTGAATTTTTGTCCTTGAACTATGGCTAGCCGAATCTAGAAAGAAATAAAGGAAGAAGAAAAACAAGTTAGAAGTATTAAATATTAACTTATATAGGCTTAAATTGTTGGTTATTGTTTGAATTAATTGTGTAATCATTGAAATCCCAATTTATGTAACCTTTCAACCTAGGACATAATTGAATGGAGAAGTTTTAATTTTAATAATCTAATAATTCCATTAAATTTATATGATAATTTTGTGTAGGATTGAATATGATTGAAACTTTGGAAATGTTAAAATTGAAAATGGGAAAATCTATTACTAACAATGATTTAGAATTTTATAATTTTTATGTTTTCAATAGATTTAAAATAAAAAATTATGTAGGTTGTTTAAGTAAGATCAAAGTCTTAGAAGTATTGAAATTAAAAAAAAGATTTTTTTAGAAAGTTATATGCATTGTTTCTATTTATGTCCATATCTGAAGGAAACATTGGAATTTTAAAATTCTAAATTCATAATTGGATTTCTTGGACAAAATTGTGTGAAATATAGTCAATGCACAAATTAATTCAAAGGAAAGGCAATTAACCACAAATAAAAAAAAAGTTAGAGGTTTGTCAGTTTTGGAGAATGAAACTAAGTTATTGAGTTAAGTTCAAAGCTTAATTAGTATGGATTGTGTAACATATTACTTTTATATGTCTTAAGAACTATTCAATAGTATTTAGAATTACTTAAATATTTATTGAAATTCAATTATAAAATCTAGAATTTTCATGCTATATGGGTACTATTCATTTGGTGTTTCTAAATTTGAAGACAAATTTCAAAAAATGATAAATAATTCAAGAAAAATCGAAATAAAGTAGTTTAAAAGAATACTCAAAGCTAACAATGAATTTTAAGAGAAAAATAATTCTTAAACCAAATGATTAGCTAATAAATATAGTTTTAACACCAAATATCACTGTTCATTAGATCAAAAAAATACGTAAGTATTTCTCATAGTAAAATAGCGTGTCCATATGAAAATTTATAAATTCTAATTTTAACAACTAACAATATCAAAGTAACAAATGTCCATATGAAAATTTAAAAATCCTAATTTTAACAACTAAAAATAGTAAAATAATAAGTGTTCATATAAAAATATACAAATCTTAATTTACATTGTAAGAACTTACACAAAATTTACAAGTATGTATATAAGTAAATTTACATGTACACACATGTATTTTAATAGCTAACAATAGCAAAATAATAAGTATAACAGGAGAATTTACCTAATAAATATGAGCAACTTGATCTAAGTTTAGTCTGTAAATATTATATTTTAACAAATGACAATTTCATTAGAAGTAAAATGTAGTTGTGTAGAATAAAGCAACGTTGGATTTTCAAAGCACTACAAGTATATCTGTATATGGTCTTAGCTCAATAATAAAGAAGAATGGAAAGTAAGGAGAGGATTTTGCCAGTTTGTCGAAAATAGTAAAGATAGAGATTAATAGGTTTGAGTGTCTTAGAGTACACAACACGTATTCAAGGAAGGCAATTCCTATGTAGGTTGTCTTGCCAGTCTTAACTTTGAATTAAGAGATGTGGTTACAATTTTTAAGAATCCACCTCAGAAAGTCAACAACTTTTTTTTTCATCTAGATCATCAGAGTTTTATCTCGATTATATTTAGATTTGACCTGCGTCATCCATCTAGTTATGATGGGTGAGTATTTTATGAAGATTTTCTATATACGTTAAGACTTAAACTCGAGATCTCGCTTAAATAATACTAAATTACTTACTATTTAAACTAACCTCTATTAATAAAAAGTGAACAACTTGTATATGTACTATACGGGTGTTGCATCCCACATACTGTTTTAATGGAATAATATGGGCTGAGGCCCCATACTTTAAAAAAAGAAGAACAAGGTGAAGAAAGGAGAAATTATCCAATACTATAAATATAAAAATATACCTATAGTTTATAGTAGGGGTGTGCATGGGCAGGGCAGCCCTCTGCCTGGTGCCCTGCCCAAAAAAAGCATGGGCTACATTTTGCAGCTCGATCCCCAGCTCTGCCCGATAAAAGCCCTAACAGTTTTGGGCTGGATATGAGCGGGCTGGGCATGCCCGAGTCGTGAGTCATGCTCATGTTGTGAAAAAAATCTGCAATTATGAACTTCTAAAATAATACTATATTCATATATCTTTAAGAGTTAAATAATATCTATAATCCACTAAGAATAAGACAATAAAGATAATAATTAAAATCTTGAGATCCATTACATATAAAAAATTAATGTGGCCTCTAAAAAGATTATAAATCTTGTTTAATGTGCAATTGATTCATTAAAACCTATGCATTTATATATCCTCACACATAGTTTTGCGCTACATACCTCAACCAAGGCACTATATCTCCGATCGAGTTTTGCTGTCATGTGGAGAGACTTGGAATGTAAAGGAGAATTTCCCCCCAACAACTATAAGTGTACGACATTGTAGTCTCTTCAATCCTTCTGTAAGGTCCAGTCTCCTAAAACAAGCTTAATGCACATGATATGGCTGCCAATTCACAGACTGAAGAAGAACAAATGCACACACAAAACAAATTAAACATCAGAATCGAATATGTTAAGCAGATGTTACCGATTAATTGCTTGAAGAAACCGCAAGACATTTGTGCTCTTCCTCTCATCGAGCAACTGGAAAATAAGCATAAAAGTAACCTGGTGTAAGCCTTAGTAAATATATTAAATAAATAAAGAACATTGAAATAAGTACTAACAATCAGATTTAAGTAACAGGGCAATACAAGGCAAAGTAAGTAGTAACTAAATTTGCATAACACTGACTTTTCTGCAAGCTTGAACTATCTCTGATTCTGGAACTTCCAAATTACCACAGAATTCCTGTAATTGGTTTCCAAAAAAGAATTATAGCAAATCAAATAAAAGATGTGAGAGAAAGAAAGAGAACACAAGGTACAGGGATAAAACCCCGGCATTACATCATTATACCTCGCTTAAATATCGTTTAAGCAAGCAATCTTTCAGCAAACCACACATGCCATAAAAATATAAATTTGACATCACCTAAAAATTAAACATGAACTCGGATAAAATGGTGAACTTTTAACTCATGAATTAATTAGTCAAGTAGAGTGCGTACAGCTCATTAGGAGAAACTCTGTAAATAATAATTTTAAGACTGAATGAAATAAATATACAACGAAATCAACTAACTTACAGACCTCTTGTCCAGGAGGACTGATATGATATATGCAGAAGTTGTGAAGCAGCAAAGATGCTACTTTCGAACAGAAAAATAATCCTTGAAAACATGACAAGTCTGCATCAAAACAAAGGATAATAAATTCTCAAAAAATATAAAATTCAAAACAAGAATAATAGACTATTTGAGTGCTAAATCTGGATAAGTAATGAGGGCAGGCTTATCTTGATCCCCATACACTATAACAGACACTGAGCCACAGCCAGTTCGAATACGATGTTTCTGAAACAACAAACCAAAATATGTTTAGAGCAGACACACACAAAAACAAGAGAGAAAGGCACAAAGAAAAAGAAAACTTGGCGAAGGAAAATATATTACCAAAAAGAGGACCATCAAAACAATAAAGGGGAAAAGAACCGAACGCCATTCCATTTTGGAATGAAACGTTTCTTGTTCTTCCTAACGTTGGAAATCAGATAGCAAATCAAAATACTTGACCAATCAATATTCAGTTACATTAAGACAAACAGCCCCAAGTAACATATAAAATTTACTTCCCTCAATTTCTGTCACATATTTTCTCAGGCGAACTTAAACGACCTAACCCAGAAAACAAAATGCAACACAACATACTTTCCACAATCATCCCAGAAGATACTAAGAACAATAATAAAGACCCAATTAAAAGAAAAGCTCGAATTAATCGATCCATTTCAAAGCTTCAACAGTTAAACCCAAGACACAAAAAAGTGCAAACTGAGAGGGAGGGAGAGAAGGAGGCATAAAATATGTGCTGAGTAACCGGTGGCCTATTACCAAGATTGAGGAGGGATATAGTACCTAAAAAAGACTCCGCGATTAGAAGGAAATGTGCTGAACTAGGCTCTCCTTCTTTGAATGATTTGTACAGATATGGCAATCAAGAGAGGAGGTTTTGGTAGAGCTTCAGCGTGGGTAAAGTGATGAAGTGGAAGGCGGAACTGCATAAGCAAAATCGTTAGTTCAGGGAGAGGAATTGATAGTCGGCGCGGCGCCTCGGCAGGAGAAAATAATGAACCCTAGGCGAAGCCCCGAACGCAATGCTTGAACTCTGCGTCTGCGATGGGAGAAAACAAGTGAATGGTTAATAGTGATGTGTATTGTTAAATTAATAACCGGATCGGGTCAAACGGACAGGGCAAATATCTCTGCCTGATGCCTAGTCTTACTCAAAATTACCTATTTTTTTAACCATTTTTTACTGGGTTGGGCAGGACATTTTTTGGCCGGGACCGGGTAGACACACCGGGCCATGGGCATCTTGCACACCCTTAGTTTATAAGTTCAGTTGGTTAAGAGGTGAGATATGCGCTCATTTAGAGCGTGTTCAATTTTTAGGGGGTATTACTTTATTGTAATTCTAGTCACGGTACTTGGAAAGTCATCCTAACTCTTGGGTGCCTAGGTTTATACATGAGGGTAATAGACAGCTCGCCCGACATTGGTATCGCCTAGAAGAAAGGGAGACTTCGCCCTGCTTTTAGATCGTAGGTGAGTCTAACCCTTTTCTAAAAATTTTTATACAAAAAAAAATAGAAAAAATAAATATGCAAATATACCAATAAGAGATGACACATATGATAAGGAAAATGCTCGTATCCCACAAAAATGTGAGTTTAATTCATGTTGCCATCGTGAGGGTTCCTTTAGTAGGCGATCACGTAAGTCCCATGTAAGTACTCCTTAAGCCCTGAGGCTGTGCTCTGACTTTAGTAGGGAATCGGTGTCAGACTTACTTAAATTTTTTTTGTATAAAAAATGTAAATATTACCAATGAAATTTTTTTAGAAAATCTTATCAAATCATGAAGTGAAGCAGTGAACAACCTGAACATATATAGACTTTAAATTACAAATAAAAAAGCTAATAGGAACCTAAATTCATATGTTGCTTACTTTGGGATATGATTCCCAAAAGAGGGCGATATATATATATATATATATATGAAATAAAGTAAATTGACGGCACTCCTATGCTTCGTATGCTTCGTGGCCAAATGAATTTCTTAAACCAATTCACATTGGCACCTCTCGATGCCAAATTTACCCTAAAAAAACAATGTTGTCAGAATTTGAAAAGAATCTTCTCACACTAACTATTAGAACCTTTCCTTCTTACAAGGCTGCCATACCTGAGACTTTGCAACCCTCATTTCTCCTTCCTTTTCTTGAAGTACACTAACAAATAACCTGAGCTCTGAATTGGTAGGGACGCTATAATTGAAGAATCGAAGCCCAGATTCAAAGAACTTTGTGGTTGAAGAACGAGGTTGAGGAGCTGTTGACCGTCTGATCTGATGAGTATCCCATGATTTCAAATCATTGAATTGAATCAGTAGATGGGAAAGTTTTTGCGGTAAGAGGAACATAAATCGGGGTTCAGTGGAAGAGAAATTAGTGTGGAGGAAAATTGAATTAGACTGGAAAAAAATTTCTCGGAGTTCTTTCTTCTCGAGGATGTTCCGAACTAGAAAAAAAAGATTTTAAGAGAAGTTAATCAAATCTTAAAATATTATTTATATTAATTAATTAATTATTGGCCTGGTGTTGCTATCTAATATTAATTAGACTAAAGCTAGTTGTCCCCTCCCGCCCAGGAGGTTTTCAATCTCTTCACGTTAGTCGAGAATGTACTAACATAAATAATAAAATATTAAACTCCCACCCTCACTAAATTGGAGGTTTTATCCAATTTGTTGATTTGATAAGCGCTAGATTAATTTTTAGAAAATAAATTATAAAAAAATATATTTTAAAAAATAGATTTTAGAAAGAATAGATTTTAAAAATAAAAATATTTAAATAATTAATAATAAAATTACTTTTCATATTAGTAAATTATTAAAAATAATATAATTTAATTAAAAATAGGAGAGAAGAGAGAGGAAAGAGAAAATATGGTGAAGGAGAGAGATGAGAAAGGAGAGGAGAGAGGTGAGAGATGAGAGATGAGAGAGTATATAAGAAAAAATATGAGTAAAATAGTAATTGGATAGTCTATAAGCTCTTATATTGTTCTAGAAGTTATTTTCAGTAATTTATTCAAAACCATAATTTTAAATCAAATTTTAGTCAAAATTATTTTTAAATAAAAATAACTATTTATTTTAAAAAAAAATAAATTAAGTTTTTGTCCTAAAGGAATTTTTAAATCTAAGTGCCAAATAGGAATAGTTAACTTGATTCTTTATAATTACTATATACAAAATTTATGATATTCTTGAAGTTTTGGATGTAAAATATCTTTTTTTAATTAGCATTAAATATCTTTCTTAAAATATTTTTTAGTAGTATATAATATTTTAAAATAATTTTTAATCCTATCAATATTTTAAAATATTTTTTTATAAACACACAGTGTCATAAAATAAATTTTAGTACACTATAAAATATTTTTTTAATAATATTAAATATTTTAAAATAATATTTAATTAGTATTAACATCATTAAATATTCTTAAAATAGCACTTAATGTCATGATTATTGTTATTGAAAAATTGCAATCAATGTCTTAAGTTACCAAGTATTATTGAAAAATTATTTTAAAGTGTTAAGATTACTAAAAATTATTTTAGAATATTAGATGTTATTAAAAAATATTAGAGCATCATTGAAAAATATTTTAGAGTATTGATGGTATTAACAATTATTTTAAAATATTTGATACTATTAAAAATTATTTTAAAATATAATATGTTAATTAAAAAAAATACAACACCTTCCTTTTACACCCAAAACGTCGTTTTGAGATGAGGGCACTGTAGAGAAGCTGCTCCCATGGTATTATGCATGTTCCATCACCACTCTTTAATCTACATTCAGTACTCTTACTTTTCCACTAGCGTTAATTCAATTAAGTTCACCAAAATATATAATTATTTAAAATATATTTAATATTTAAAAAAATATTATTTTATTATAATTTTAATCGTAATATTAGATAAAATATTCTAATTTTTAAATATTTAAATTTATACTTAAAGATAATTAACAACTCGTCCTACCCAATAGTAATATTATATAGAAAAAAAAAATACTTTATCTTACTTTTAATTATAGGTAGACTCAACCCCTTTCTAAAAAATTTATAACAAAAAAAAAAAGTACTCTTACTTTTACATTATGCCTCTAATCATATTATAAATAACAAATAAAATAATACTCATTCGATCTTTAATATAAAATTTAATTAATTTTTTAGAGAGATTAATAAAATTAAATTAATTAATTAATTATGATTAAATTTAATTATTTAAGATAAATTTATATAATATATTACTTAATTTATTTAAATTAATTAATTAATTTTTAAGTTGTTCACAATTAATTGATTTATTTAATTTTTTAATTTATATAAAAATAAATAAATTTAAAATTAAGAATAAAAAAATATTTTATTTTTTTATATTTTTTTTTTTTTATGATTTGTCCACATCTCAATCATATGATTGAATACATTATGTGCATCACACGCGGCGAGAAACTAGTTACAAAGCAAATAAATAATTGAGCAACTAAACAAAACCACGTTATGAAAAAGGAAAATAAGCCACATATGACATATCGCCACCAACGACTCCAATGGCAACTACTGCAGGAGGAATCAAGGCCGGCTTGGTGATGCATGAGCCGAGTCAGGCTAAAAAAGAACCTCTTTCACATATAAAAAAAAAAAAAATTGAAAGCCTAGTCCCAGGCCATTTCAACATATCCGTTGTCATGTAAAATAATATATTTAATTAATTTTATCATATTAAAAAAATTAATTAAATTAATATATTTTTCGAAAATACTTTAATCACCCCTTTAACTATATATTTCCCTCTCTTATTTGATTATTGAGAAGGAAGTATTAATATAAATAATTTAAAAAAAATAATAAAAATATAAAATATATCTTATATTTATGATCAAAATTAAATATATAAAATATATTTTATATTTATTATTAAAATTAATTCCTCAATTAAGTTTTGTATTAATGATCAAAGCATTACTATTATAATTCTTGATATAAAATTTAATTGTAGAGTTGATATTGATACTCAATAGAAGACCTTCTGATATTTATTGTTCTTTTTTCAAACTACTATATTGATATTTTTTTAACAATAATTAAATATATTAATAATTTAATAATATACCCATGTATTATAAAGAGAGTCATGCTTATTATTCATGGTAGAAAAATTCAATACTCTTCTATCCTTAAAATGAGACTAATTAGGGAGTTGAAATTAGTCATAAATATAAGATTTATTTATTATATTTATCAATATTTTTTTAAATTATCCAAATTGGTATTTCTTCAACAATAATCAAGTAAAAAAAAAAGGAGAGAATGAGTTAAAGAAGATGATTAGGGTATTTTAAAACAAACATATCATATTAAATACTTTAACTATTTCTTTAATTTAATTAAATTATTTAAATATGTCTTATAGATTGGAAGAGTAATACCACACACAGAAATTCTACTTGTTTTTTAAATAAAATAATTTTAAGCATTTTTAAATCTACTACCTATAGTAAATCTATAAACTTGCTAGCATCTCATGACAATAAAAAATTATTTTTAATCCATATAGTGTTCATTTAAAAAAAAATCTATAAACTAGCATCAAACACATGAAAATATCATTATATTACATAGACTTTATGAACTAAAATTCAAAAAAGAAAGAGCATCAAATACTATAATATGGTGAATTTTAGAAAAATATTTTATCATATTTAATATAATTAATTAATTTGACTAACTTTCTTAATTTAATAAAATTAGTTAAATAATTCTTATATTAAAAATTGAAGAAATATAAAATTCTATATTTTTGAAAATTTATTTTTAAATAAAAATTTTAATTAAAAATGGTATTTATTTAAATATACACACCATAAATAAATAAATAATTAACATAGTAAGACTTTTAACTCTCCTATATAAGCAAAATCTCTATACATATTTATAAAATTCTAATTATCATCATAAATTTATAACCAACAGGTAAAATAAATCATTCAATGCTAGGGCTTGGATTTTCATAATTTAAATTCTACTAATATAATTCATAATCATACTATATGTGTGTTTGGATTGCCTCAAACTGAGATTTTAAAAGGGCTTTTGGCCTAACTTTAATTTAATTTTTTAAAGTAAATAGTTATATTTGTCTAAAAGGGTTTATAAATCAATCATAGTTTTGGATAAGTTCATAGAAATAGTTTTTAGAATAGTAAAAGAGCTTATAGACTATCCAATTATTATTTTACCCATATTTTTTTGACACTCTCTCATCTTTTCTTTTGTCACTTGCCTCTTCTCCTATCTTCGATCTTCTTCTCCATCGCCGCCGTCAGAGAAGCTCCTCTTTCACTTCTCCCATCGTTGTTGTGGGTCGTCATGATCGTGGGTCACGCTCCTCCCTACAGATAAGGAAATCGTCATCATGGGTCATAGGTCACAGGTCACCAATCACGGATTTAGAATGAGGAGAAGTGGATAATGGAGGAAGAGGAATGAGAGGAGGAAGACAAACAGTAAGAGTAAGCGTCGGTATCGACATCGTCATGGGGGAAGATAGCGTTAACTATCCATGGTGAGAGAGAACGGGAAATAGAAGGAAAAACAAGGGAAGAAATTGATTTTTTTTTTATAAAATGATATCCTTTATAGTAATTTACTAATTACAAAAGTCTTTATGGTAATAATCATCCAAATATTCATTTATTTATAATTACTTTTTTCTATAAACTCTTCTCCATAAGCTATTTTCTAAAAGCTATCCAAAAACTATATTTTTTATAAATTATTTTTCAAAAGTCTATCTAAATGGGCCTATAGTTCATATGTGATATGTCCTCCATATGTAATATGAACCAAATTACAAAAAAAAAAAAAGCAAAAAAGAAAAAGTAAAATAGGTCTAAATTGATCCTTGGCCAATAAGACCAATCTTTCCAGGGTTTCATGAGGCCAGGACTAAAAACTTGGTTACCTAAAAATTTTGACTCAGTATTAAGAAAGAAATTAATTAAGTCTAAGACATTATTGACCAATCATTGCCATTTTATATTAATTAACTAGAATAAGATAGACTATATACACCATTCCGGGAAGGAGATTTTCAATTCATTCAAGCGGGTGAGAAACTCAGAATCTCACATAAATAATAAAACTATGGTAGATTATATACACACACAAACAACTATAATCAAAACCGGTGGCAAATATATTAACACATATTTTATACAAATAATTAACTTAAACTAATTTTTTTAATTTATATAAATTAATTATATAACTATTATATATTTAAGATAAGATTGAGTATTATTAGAGTTAAAAAAATGGGCCCAACCCACAAATTGAGCCCATTTTTCTAAGAAACAAGCTAGAAACGGGCTGATATTTTACCAATCTATTTTTTTAATAAATTAATATTATTATTATTATTTATTTTATTCAAATATTACTTTGAATACTTTTATTATTGAATATTAGTAAAGATAATTACTTATTTATTAATATGTGTTGATATATTATAATTGATTAATATTATGTTAATATTTATTTAGATTTATAGTTATAAAATTTGAGATTTTTTTATAAAAAATAAAATTATCTGAGAGTGTAACATTAATAATTTTTTAATTATATTAATATAATATTAGAAATTTTTTATTAGTATTTTAAAATTTTAAAAATAATTTTTTAAAAAAATTAAAAATTAAAAAAAAAGGGCAGCCCTCAAGTTCAGGTTGGTAAAATACTAGCTTATTTTAAGGCTGGTTGTACAACCCACCCCCTTTTTAGCTTGTCCCTTATTAGATTGGCCTGTTTTCAACATGTCAACCTATTTTCTTACTTATAAGTATTACATAAATAAATGCAATATATAGTTATACATGTATATAAAGTAAGCACAAACACACATGACATATGGATACATCATACATATAAGAAAGACCACGTGAGATTTAAATTCCACTTCATGGGATATATTTTTATAGATATAAATATAAAGGTTAAAGTTTAATTTTATCCCAAAAATTAGAATATAGTAATAATAGTTGTTCAGAAGTATTAAATACAAGCAATGTCACTCTGGTAATTAAAAAAGTTAAGTTTAACTGGTTGTTTGACTATAGTATGACCCACTCAGCGTCGACACGTCATCATCCCGCCACGTCATCGTCCATATCACTTTCTCCCTCTCCCTCTCACTTCCTCATTACCATCACTTCCATCGACTTCTTCTTCAAAGGCGCCTTTCTTCTTCCACATCTACGATCTCTCTATTTCCACTCCAAACCCTTCTTATCCAACGCGGCGGTGTTGACAATTTGAAGCTATGAACTTTACTATAGTAGTTAGTATAGTAAGAATCGCAATTCGAATCTTACGATTCGATGAAAACAATGCCTCGGGATATTCGAATAGGCAGGTGCATCGTTTTGGAGCTTGAATCATGGCCAGAATTGCACGATTCCGACTAGAATCGCAGTAATCGAGTGATCCCGGTTGATCGTGTGGTTCTTACACAAGTCGGGTTACGATAAGATCCAGTCGGATCTACGCGACCTGACTTCAAAAACCTCTCTTTTTTTTTAAAAAAAACATTTTTAAAAAATAAATCCCCCTCAACATATATCTACCTATTACACAAAGACAAAGCCCGTTTTTTTCATTCCTTATTTCCTTTGCTCTCTCATGAGTCACGGCTTTGGCCTTCAAGGTTCAAGCACGTTACGTTCCGTAGTTCATTGGTCACTGTGCATGCACGTTGTGTTCACAGCTTCACCCAATCAAAGACGCCGTTTGTTTTCACCTGGCCCCATTGCTTTATTTTTGTCGGCTGGTTTAGAGGCAATGGTCCACACTATACAGATGCTTATGCTTAGTGGTTCCCTTCTATATTTCGTATTTCTTTTAACTCTATTTGGTTGTTCTGTTGTTGCTGCTTATTATGAGTAGGAAATATGGAAATATAGGAAGTGTAATATCCTATCTCTAAAACATGAAACTTAGCTTCAAAACTACTAATACATGTTATTACCACGGGAATAAAAGAAATAAACTAATTTTTTTAAATAGCGATAACCATGATAAGAAAAGAAACGACCTAAACACATGATGTCTATCATGGTTATAAAAGCAACATGTTATTAATCATTTTAAAAAAAAATATATATAACCTCCTCGGTGAAGGGGATATTGCCCTTCTTAACCATGTCGGAGGGGGATATTGCTCCTCTGGCCACTTCCTGTTACCGGCTTAACAATGTTACAAAGGGATGTTGTCTTAACTAACATGGTTTTTACAATTAACCCTTACTTGATAACCACTATTTATTATGACACCAATATGCACGCATATATATATACAAAGGCGCCTCAGGTCACAAACCAACAAATAGTTCAATGCTAACATTTAATGAGGCAATGCGAGATGCAACATATCCAAACTAAATGACTAGAATATATAGAATGAAACCAAAATGCCATGGGTGAAAATTAACACTAATTCAAAACATAATGACTAATGGAGAATGGCTACTTATCAAAATAGTCTCAAGCCTATTTAACTTTCCTTTTTACACTTCCTCTGCTATCTTCACCTAAAAAGTAGTAAAAATAACGATGTGAGACAAATGTATCAGTAGCTCAATTCCTATCTACCTTACCTACTGACACTACCTACGAGGTGCTAGATAAAACCACATTCCAGAGTACAAGGCAGTCACAGTACATTTAATGTAAACCATAAGATTATAACGACAGATAATCACAACTCAAGGCAAAACCGATTATTAGAACGTTTCATTAACCATGAATATCACATAATATTATAATAATTCCAATTTTATTCCCACCTTATTTTGGCGAATGTGAACCCATGGGCTATTTAGTACCCACGTTACAATTGACACTCACAAACTCTCTACTTGTGTTATGCAGACCGACCAAAGTAAGTAGAGTACACAAGGGACCATGGGTTCCTCTAGTAGTGGATGTTGTCCTCGGGTATGCTGTTTGGATATAAACCACTAGAGTGTCGCAAGCCTGGGGATACTGCTCCGCAAGCCTAAAGGATACTTCCCTGGGAAAAGAAAGAGGCCAACTATAAAGAGCCATATGACTGCTGTGGCACATAATCACAAATACCAATTCCATCACAGTCCATCTTCCATAATATTATTTAACTAGCCCTTTACAGTTCATAATTTAGACATAACATTTACCATACCAATAAGGTTAAACATACCAATCACAGGGCATGTAGCTTAATGCACATAAGCAACATAGAATGAAAACCAAATCTTTGGTCGTTTTCTGTGGCAAACCACACTAACCACTTACCTTTACCAAAAGGAAACTAGTCCTCCACCAGAGCGAAAGACACGGTCGCAAACAAATTGTACCTGCAAGAAACTCATATTCCAACCCAGAACAAGAAAAATTCATCCCACAAATCAAAAGATTACTTTAAGTGCGACAACCCAAGACAAATTTATTAACCAATCAATGAGCATATTGAAAATTAATTACTAATAATTCAATTTACATAACTTACTTTACCAACAACAGTTTCATCAAGCATTTCAAGATCCATTAATTAATATAAAATAACCCTCTTCAAGTAACAACAGTTCCACAAATTTCATAAATCCTTAATTATTATAATAGAGGCTAATTAAATCAAATCCAAGTCATACAGTTAGTTTCTTAAAGTAACCAAGTCCCATGAGGCAGTTCTAAACTCAATCAATTATCATATCCACAACTAATTAAATTCAAGAACGTTAGAGGCACATCCTCAATAAAGGAAGGAATAATTCTGATTTGTAGTAGTAGTATACCATGTGAGAAAGTAAAACTCGAAAATATTAGTCTCAAATTCAACGGGGCTCTTGCAATTGCTACATGTAAGAACGTGAAGACTGATATCTTTGGGAATCTACCAACTACTACTTAACAAGTATTTTACTTATTTTTAAATAAAAAAATCAATTATAATGTAAACTTTTGTTGTCCCTTCTCACTTTGATATTTTCTGATTTACAAATTGTTACCCATTTTAATTTTGTCAAATTAAAGTTATAATGTTTTTGCACATATCATACCCCAAGTATCTGGAAAAGTACCAACCAAAAGAGGAATGCAAATGCAACTAATTATGGAACGGATAGCTAGTGTGTTTCACAATTTTTCTCACCCTCAAGAAACCCCCAATTCTAGAGGGAGGGGCGGGGAGCACCAAAACAAAAAATTATATCTTTATTTTCCTAATCAAGCACACTTAACATTACCTTCCTGTAAAAAAAAAAACCAACCAAATAAGTCCTTAAGTTCTCTACTATTTTAGATCCATAACTAACTTTTATTCTCATGTTTGGCCATTACTCAAAAGGACGGGATGTTACCCACCCGTCATTTTCTTCCCCATCCTTTTCCTTTATCTCGCTTTTCTAAGTTTCTTTTTTGATCAAACAAGGAAAAAATCCAATCCTCACGTACTTTTTTTCTCATGCTTCCTTTCATTTCAAGTTTTCCTCCCATTCAAATCCTCACATAATCTTAAACATGATTGTTTCAAATGAGAGAATACCTCTGTTTAGAAAAAAATAATAACTAACCTGAAAATGTTCAAAACCATATATCGATGACATGAAGCCAGATATAAATGAGAGAGTTTCATCACAAGGATAAGATTCAACTTTTAGAAAGTAAACAAAAAATGAAAAGGATTTTACAAATAAAAAGTACTCTTTTGCCTTTTATCTTCAGCAAATCCAAGAAAACAATACATATAAAGAAACTTAGCAAGAATATATATGCAAATCTGCCGTCCAAAATTTACCTTATTCGTCATGAAAGGCCATGAAGCTTTTAAGAAATAGTATAACTAAGTTAGTACAATATGTCCAAATTGTAAATAAAGAAGACCTTGTCGCATCTTGAATATTCTTTGGAACCCAACAATAATTGCGTACACTAACTGGTGGAGATGGTGTAGCCTTCACTATTGTGTTGGTCCCAAATATAACGCCCATGTGCCGTATCAAGGAGGGTGTATATATGTACCCTAATATTAAAGGCTAATCCAATCACCCGATCATACTAATAAATTGATGAATCAATTCTTTAATCAGTCCAATCAAAAGTTTTAAACAAGTTGATTAGATTAAATTTTATATTATTTTTTATTAGATATAAAATGAAGTTATTTTCAGTAAAAAAATAATTAATCATATTTATACTTTTTTTGCCGACATCATATTTATCCTTTAATAACTTTATTTTATTGAATTATATATACTTTATACATGAATGTTCAATTTATTTATTATTTAATGCCCTTTTTATTTAAATGTTGTTCTTTTTAGAATTATATATAAATATTTTTATATATTTTAATTAAATTATATTATTTTAATCATGTTGAGTTGACCTTAATTCAATCAAATTGGACCATATACCATCCAACCACTATCTTAACCAATTAGTGAAATTTAGTACCTTGATGCGTGTATTATGAAAATGAAGTGTGTAGCCCCTCTAAAATAAACCCAAAAAGGGTAATAGATAGGAAACTATTGGATCATTTTCAAGCAAAAATCGTTAGTTAATCTTGGAAAATAAAACTATATGATTAATAATCTCTATAATAAGATTAGTTAAAATTATTCCTAATTATAATATCTACTTAACTAATATAATCTGAGTAAATTAAAAAAGTTATGTAAATTAGTTAATTATAATGATTGTGTGCTGGTTTCTTAAAATACCACATTTAATCATGTACATTTAAATTAAATTTAATAAATGCCCTTTAATATGTGGATTTCTCTAATGACATGATGTGGAGGCTAAATAATACTGTTAGGAATATCAATGTTTCTCTTATGTCAAATGACATTTAGCAGGATAATATTCCGTGCATAGTATTGTGAAAGCCATCGACTGAAACACATAAAGAGTTGACTTCAACCAATTCGAAAAGTAGGGAAAAAGAGTGTCCTTGGAGCTTGAATGAAAAACAGTCAAACCAAATTGCCTTGACATAGGGACATGAGAAAAATTTATGCTCAAGAATTTCATCATCATCACATCCAAATGGACAAAAAGTAGAAGCGTTGAGATGTTGTGTTGTAAGAACATCTGCATATGGTATTGTTTTGTGCAATAATTTCCATAAAAGGAGCAAGTATTTAAAAGGTAAAGAAATAGACCATATGAAGTGGTAAAAAGAATCTATTAAATCAAAAGTAGAAGTGGCAGATTGCGAAGAAGCTTGTAACCATCCCTAACTAGATAAACACTTGTTGAGTTACCCTTCCAAGTGAGGAAATCTTGCCTATGATATATAGAAGGACAATGAAATTTTTAGAGTATTCTCAACACGATGGGAAGTGAAGGTTTTTGGGATTACCTGGAATCCTTTTGTAGACTCACTTGATACCCACACGTAACTGGAGCACCTTGTATGGACTCTGGTTCGTTTTCACAACAAATGCACCGGAGGAAAATGCAGAAACAGAGCGACGGAAAACAGAGAAGTATATGTTTTGTCATGCACCATTTTCTGTCTGTGTATGTACATATATATAGCCTGTGGGAGGGGAGTTAGATAACCGTATCTAACTCCCTCATTTCAAATTCAAACATTCCCCTTCAACTGCTCCTCATGGTTGGTTGTCAACGGCTCTCTGTTTTCCGGTCGGGTCTGATCCACCATGGGTGGATCGCCCGTTTCCTTACATCTCCCACTCACACATGGTGGATTAGATATTATGGCTCAAATCTCATTTTCTTCCTTCTTTCATACTAGGTGCTTTGCCGTGACCGCGTAGGCATGACGTCTCCTTTCGGGCGTTGGTACTAGAAATCCCCTTTACAGAGACCAGCACAAAGCAACCCTTTAGTGCAGCTTGATCAAATAAATTATAATGCCTTGAATGTCCTAGATTTGCCCGTATACACTTTTCTCATGGCTAATCTAATCCCTCTTGAGTTAGTTTATAACTCAGATAGCCTTCCACTTATGCATAGTATCCACACTTATGAAATTAACAAAATAATATCACAAGGGACCGGTCACAGACACTAGCATGGATATGTATATTCTGGCAATCTTTCTTTCACCCATATATCATTTTGATATGAATCAACCGCTTTCCTAGCATAATACCTTTGGTTCATATATAATTTTAACCATAGGACATATACCAAAGTAGCAATCGCTGAAACATACCTCCATAATATTGTCAAAGTCAAAGGACATTAATGAAAGGATTATACCTTTCTGAAACTCACACAACAATGAAGCAGGGATTGATTCATTTGCTTTCCATTTGCGGTTCTTTAGCATATGTGGCATGAATCACATGTTACGGTGTTCCTCTTATCCTTAAAGAGTGTACGTCGTTTTGATTCTATCAATCACACCGTTCAGACTTAAGTCTAGACACTCACAGTATCTAAACCTAAACTCTTCAATTATATTCACATAATATGACGTCAATTTTGAAGAATTTGTTATCTGGCAACAGGTTTTATGGATGTTGGTATCCATTGTTCGATCCATACCCTTACTTATGGATCTCATCTCGACTCACTGCACTTTTAAGCCAAGGCGACACTTATTGTGTTTCTTCTCTACCATATCAGCACTCTTGCTGTTTTATTGGTGAACACATGTCTTATCTTTGAATGCTTCTATAGCATCAAAGGCGGTTGCTCCTGTGAGAGAGCTACCTCTTTCAACCTGTACGACATACTAGACATTGTATACTTTTATCCAGCCATATAAGTAATAATAAATGACATGATATCATTAATAAAAATAAAAGTATTACATACAGTCTGCAACTTTATATTTTTAACATGCCAATGACTTTTACATGTTTCTCGAATGTTTCTTTGCCTATTGGCTTGGTTAGGGGATCTGCAACCATACACTTGGTTGAAATGTATTGTACAGTTATAATTTTATGTGCTATATAATCCCTCACAAAGTTATATTTTATACAATGTGTTTGGTCTTACTGTGATACTTAGGGTCTTTAGTGTAGGCTATAGCTGCAGTATTGTCATAGTGTATCAACACCGGATTGGTACTCTCGTTCCCAAATCCTAGGTGCTCGATAAATCTCTTCAGCCAAACAGCCTCTTGCGCTGCTGCAGTGCATGCCACAAACTCAGCTTCCATAGAGTGTAAAGCAATGCACGTTTGCTTCTTACTACTCCAACATATGACGCCGTTGTTAAGCAAGAAGGTGTATTCTGAAGTCGATCTTCGTTCTTCTTCATCACCGCCTACATCAGCATCGGAATATCCGATTAGGCGTAGATCGCTTCCTTGATAACACAATGCATAGTCAGCTGTGCCCTTTAAGTATCTCAAGATCCTTTTCACTGCTTTCCAGTGTTTCTCACCAGGGTTGGACTGGAATCTGCTAACTAGCCCCACGGCATAACAAATATCTGGTCTTGTACACATTATTGCATACATCAGGCTACAAACGGCACTTGCATATGGAACTCTTTCCATTTGCTTTTTATCTGATTCAGTTTTAGGACACATGTCAGAACTCAAGGCCACTCCAGTAGCCACAGGGATATCCATGGGTTTGCATTCACTCATATGGAATCGCTCAAGTATCTTATTGATATAATTCTCTTGTGAAAGAGTGAGGATTCTCTTAGAACGATTCCTTCGAATCTTGACTCCAAGTATGTATTCTGCTTCACCCATGTCTTTCATCTCGAAATTTGATGAAAGCCATTCTTTAATAGCTATCACAGAGTCAAAACTATTTCCAGCTAATAGTATATCATGTACGTATAAGGATAATATCACAAAGTTACCCTTAAACCGCTTAACGTAGACACAGTGGTCTTCCTCTATCATCTGGAAGTTATATGAGGTAATCGCCTTATGAAACCTCAAGTACCACTGTCTGGATGACTGTTTTAATCCATAAATAGATCTTTTGAGTTTACACTTCTTGTGTTCAAACCCTTTTTCAATGAAACCTATTGGTTGTTCCATATAGATTTCTTCATCCAGATCACCATTCAGGAATGCGGTTTTTACATCCATCTGATGTAACTCTAAGTTTAAACTGTTTACTATTGCTAGAATAAGTCTTATTGAATTGAAGCGCACAACAGGTGAAAAAGTATCCTCATAATCTATACCTTCCTGTTGTGTATATCCCTTTGCAACCAATCGAGCTTTGAATTTGTCAATTGATCCATCTACCTTTCTTTTAATTTTGAGAACCCACTTGTTCCCATTGGCTTTACGCCCTTTTGGCAGATCAACCAATTCCCAAACTTGGTTTTTCATCATTGAGTCCATTTCCTCTTTCATTGCTTTCTTCCATTCCTCCTTTGCAGGACTTGCTAAGGTCTCATGAACAGTGCGGGGTTCATCATCCCCTTCTGGAGTAACTAAGAGTGCTTCTCCTTCTATTTGGAAGCGTCTCTTTGGAACACTTTCCCTGTTACTCTTTCTGGTAGGAGCAATTTGCTTATCTTTTCTCATTTGTTTCAGTCCTTATGTTGACCGTTCTTGGCTCCCACTCAGATTGACATGCCTAGACGATTCTGGGTTGTCAATTTGTTCTGCACTGTCCTGTTCCTGAGTCTCATAAAGAGATACAGTGCGGTCAACATCTCCCCTACTGGGAAACTCCGTCTCAATAAATACAGCATCTCTTAATTCTGTTTCAGTCACTGTTCCATCTTCAATTTCACTTATGAATACATATCCTTTTGAGGGTTCAGAGTATCTTATAAAAATACATTTCTTCCCTCTAGAACCCAGTTTCCCATGTCTATGAGAATTATCATGGATGTATGCCGCTGAGCCCCAAGGTCTAAAGACGGTTAGATCTGGTTGACGTTTAGTCTATAACTCGTAGGGTGTGGAAGCGACTGATTTTGAGGGCACACGGTTAAGTATGAAGGTTGCCGTCAATAAAGCATCACCCCAATGTGAAATTGGAAGGTTTGCCTGGGCCATCATAGACCTAACCATGTCTAGAAGAGTTCTATTTTTTCTTTCAGCAACTCCATTTTGTTGAGGTGTGCCAGGGATAGTTAGTTGCCTAATAATCCCTTTTTCTTCACAGAGCTGTTTGAATTGATCTGAAAGGTATTCACGACCTCGATCAGTGCGTAATGCCTTGATTCTATTGTCCATTTGATTCTCTACTTCATTCATGTATCGTCTAAAGCACTCTAGTGCCTCGGACTTATGTGAAATCAAATAGACATGACCATATCATGAAAAATCATCAATAAAGGTAATGAAATACCAAGCTCCGTGTCTTGCCCTCACACTTATTGGACCGCAAATGTCAGAATGGATTAATTGCAATGGGTTTTCAGCTCGTATTCCCTTACCGAATGGTTTCCTGGTAGCCTTACCGGCTAGACAGCTTTCGTATAATGACATATCCATATTAGAGATCACCCCCAACAAGCCTTCTTTAGCCAGTTTAATCATTCTATTTTGATTAATATGTCCTAGTCTAGCATGTCAAATATTCATATTAGGATTATTTGAAGTAATAGCAAAGCAATCATGAACCTTAAAATCATTAGCAAGATCCAAAATAAAGAAGCTTTGAAACCGAAAAGCTGAACCATAAAATATTGAGTTGCTACAAATGTCTGCAACTTTATCATGAAAGTTTACATTAAACCCAAAGTCTAGTAAGCAAATTACAGAAATTAAATTCCGTCGGATGTCAGGAGTATGAAGCACATCATGCAGTATCAAGGTTTTTCCACTACGCAAAACAAGTTTGCAAGTGCCAATGCCTCGAACCTCGATCCTTGCATTTTTGCCAATGAAAAGCCACTTGCTTTGATATGGCAACCGACGGTATTCCACGAAAGATCCTCGATCTCGACTTACGTGGTCTGTGGAGCCTGAGTCAATAATCCAAGAAAAAGAAATAGGTTCTGTCAGAAAAACAGTGCTAGAAACAAATGAGACATGTGAATTCACATAATTCACTGTTACCTTTTCGCTCTCGGCCTGTTTAGAACAGTCACGTGCGAAGTGTCCCATTTTGTGGCAGGCAAAGCATTTGACCTTCTTTAGGTCTAGCTTTTTCTTGCCTCCTTTCTTTCCCTTCTTCTTGTACTGTTGCTTGCCCTTCTTGGGTGGAGGACCGCCTTTCTTCCCATTTTTCTGAGATTTCTTGCCCTTTTTTGATTCAGGCTT
This sequence comes from Leucaena leucocephala, assembly GCA_037074615.1. Taxonomy (NCBI): domain Eukaryota; kingdom Viridiplantae; phylum Streptophyta; class Magnoliopsida; order Fabales; family Fabaceae; genus Leucaena; species Leucaena leucocephala. The sequence continues at coordinate 9,152,279 of CM073527.1, forward strand.
TGATTGGGAAGGACCAATACCTTCGGTCAAATAGGCTTGTCCAGTGGCTTTATAAGCCTCCAGACGTTCATCCTCTAGCTCCAAATGCTTAGTTACATCACTGAAAGTAATGATATTTTCATTATGGGTTAGATTAACTTTCATGTGCTCCCAACTGGCAGGGAGCGATCTGATGACAGCTTGCACTTGCTGTTCGTCAGATAGATTATGTCCGGCTTCCTTCAGTTCACGGATCATTATGGACATCTCTCGTAGATGTTGCCTCATAGGATTATTTGATTTTAGCTTATAGGTATCGAATTTAATCGTCAACCTTCTAAGCTTAGTTGTGGATACTCCTCCAAACTTATCCTTTAAGGCAATCCACATTGCCTGTGCCATTCTGTGTGTCTCAAACTCACACATTAAGTCATCAGCCATTGCACTCAATAGGGTGATTCTTGCAATGCTATTCTTCTTTTTCCAGGATTGGTAAGCTTCCTGGTCTCTCCTGTGCTGGGCCGTATTGCCAGCCTCAGGTTCTACCATGGCCATTATTAATGGCTCAATAGCATCCTGTTCTTCCAGAATATATTGGACCTTTCGGTGCCAAATATCCCAGTTGTCCCCGTTGAGTTTTTCCCCCTTGTTCAATTCAGCAATAATGTTCTTTGATGCCATTGTTCAATATTGGTTCTGTGACAAACCTTTCCCACATTAATTTATTGAACCATAGAATATTTAAGTGAATTTACATATATATATATATAGCACATGTAAAGTATACAATGTCATGTACTTTTATTAATTTTTAATCAAAAAATAATAATATCACTAGACCCATGATCAGGAGAATACATTTGTACCTCCCATCACACAAGTACTAGCTACGCCATCATTCTCTATCAAAATTAATATAAGTACTTGTCTCATCAAATATTGCTTTTCAGAATACTCATCATCTAAAAAAAAGGCTCCCACTTATAAAAAGTTATACATGAATCATAACATAGATAAAGAAATGAAATGAAACATGTTTCTCTTGCATACAAGGCATGTAATAATGATAAGTCTTTACAAAGAAAGAGTAATAAAACATGTCTTTAACAAAGTAAAGTAATGGAAATCAAAGCATAAGCATACATCATTTGATATAAGTTTTACAATATTCTAGCATTGCTTTTCTTAGCTTCTTAAGTTCACGAGGTGGCTTTTTAAGGTTAGATACAAATTCTATTCTTCTAAGCCAATTTTTCTTTCTGATGCGTCCTGCATTGGGCTTTCCTCTAACTCTTATGGCTCTTATAAATTCCATTATGACTTTTAAGTAGAATTCAGTATGCTTCTTATCAGTCATGCCTTCAATGTATTTACCAATAAAACCATTAATGCCTTTCATGTTTGTTAACATAGCTGCATCTCTTTCAGCTATGTTCATGGCCAAAATAGGGGTAAGAGATTGATTCACTTCTTCTCCATCCTTAACTTGAGGTTCACTGTTAAGAGTAGGCACCCTCTTGGGATTTAAATCTGAAGACATCATTAAAGGCTGTAGAGGAAGTGGTTCGATGGGGAATAATATTTCCGAGCACGGTCCGGAATCATCTCTTTCTTCTGGTTCCTCTTGTGGAACTTCCTCCATCAACTCCTCTGGGTCTTCTTCAGAAAGATTATCAAGATCTTGCTCTGGATCCTCCTCAGGTTCCCCCTCGGGATCCTCTTGAAGGTTTTCTTCTAGGTTATTGAACTCATCCAAAAATGAGATATCATCATTTAAAGTATATCCCAGAGATTCAGTGCTAGATGAAGTCATTTTCACCTAAATAATAACACATATTAATTATTATAATTTTCTGGAATTTTTAAACACCAAAAAAATGCCCGAAAATACACTGAATATTCATAAATAGGTCCAGAATTGCCTCCCAAATTAGGCAAATTATATGTCAAAATAAAGATCTTGATTTTAGGGATTTTTAGGAATAAATCGCACCTCAATCGGAGGTCCCACGCTCCCTCACGCGCTCCAAGAAGGAAAAATTCAGAAAAAATAAAAAAACAGAACTAAGCCCACTCTCGACTGCTGTACACGCGCCATTCTGGTGCTGCCACGTGTCACTGCCAGAATTTCCCCAAATAATATATATATATATATATATTTTTAATAAAAAATGAATTTTCTTTTTCTTTTTTTTAATAAAAAAAACTTTTTTTTTCTGGGCCTTGTACAGCCCAATTTTTTTTTTCTTCGTGACTGGGCTGGACGCAGCCCAGTCTGCCGTGAACAGTGCCCGATTAATTTTTTTTAAATAAGAGGCAAAACGGCGTCGTTTTGGGGATGAACAGTGTCATCCCCTACCTCCAGCTGGGTCTGCACATACCCGACTGGAAAACGGGTCGGGTCCGACGACCCGACTCGTTTTTCACCCATAATTTCTCTGTCCGACGTCCGATTTTAACGTTCTTTGAGTCGTTTTTCATCGTTTTTTCATGCTCTACACAATGGGATCATTTTCAAGTCCTAAATCTTCTGTTTTATAATGACCCAATTTCAAAAAACGAAATTTTCAATTCGTTTTACGTTAAAAATGCTTCTCTTTATCGTTTAATGCTTGCTCTACGCATATTATCACTAAACAATCACTTTAAGACATATATATGCAAAGAAACAGTGCATAACTAGAAAAAAAATGAAAATACAGAGAAGCATGCGGAAGCGAATAAACAGGCTCTAATACCACTGAAGGTTTTCGGGCGTACCTGGAATCCTTTTGTAGACTCACTTGATACCCACATGTAACCGGAGCACCTTTTATGGACTCTGGTTCGTTTTCACAACAAATACACCGGAGGAAAATGCAGAAATAGAGCGACGGAAAATAGAGAAGTATATGTTTTGTCATGCACCATTTTCTGTCCGTGTATGTACATATATATAGCCTGTGGGAGGGGAGTTAGATAATCGTATCTAACTCCCTCATTTCAAATTCAAACATTCCCCTTCAACTGCTCCTCACGGTTGGTTGTCAACGGCTCTCTGTTTTTCGGTCGGGTCTGATCCACCATGGGTGGATCGCCCGTTTCCTTACAGGAAGAATATAAGGATCAAACAAGGGGTAATTGCCAACAGAGTAGGGGTTTCCAGCAGAAAGAATTATGTAATATAAGGCCAACCCCTCTAGTTAAGACACTTGATGAAGCTGAGTCTACTTAGCTTGCATGAGCCACTATATATAGATGGTGGTTTAGAGGAATATCTTATTCAGATCCTACATTCCATTCCAAGTTAAGAGTGATAATTTCAGTATTTTCCATTAGTCCTTTCCAAATCTAGGATGAGCCATATGGTTTATTTACAATAAAAGAGAGAGATAAATAAATGTATTTTAAATTGAGAGTTTGTAAACATAAGAGAAGGAGCCTCTAATTGATGATTCTTCAAACCAGCTAGAAGATCTTTATTTAACAAATTGGTTGATGTAACACCAACGCACCCTTGTTAAGTAGGAAGAACCAAATATCTTTCGTAATACCATTCTTACATAAACGAGCTGATTTCTTTTCACATGTCACTACAGTAAAAAAAAAAAGCATTTTACGGCGGTTAAAAATGACTTTTACAGTGGTTTTAGAAGAGTCATCAATGTTACTACCATTATGAGTTGAAAGATTTTACGGTGATTTTATAACCGTCGTGGAAAGTGACTTTTGACTGCGGTTAAACTATTAACCACCATGAAAAATATCAAGCTACCTACCTACCGTTAACCACCACGGCTATACTCATCAAAAGTATCAGATTAAATCTAGCGAAAGAATTCAAAGATCTGGTAGAAAAATTGAAGATCCATAGTTTCTTTTATTAAAGTTCTTCAAACTCCTTCCAATAAGATTTGTCAGCCACCACCCACATTTAGTCACCATGGCCAACCTTGCTAAAAGTATTGAATTGAATCTAGATAAGAAGTTGAAGATTTGACAGAAAAGTTAAAGATCCAGAAAACTTTTGTCATTGAAGCTCTTCAAGCTCATTCTAATAAGATGACAAAGAGATTCAAACGATTATAAGGTTGAATGAGTGAAGAGAAAAATGGTCAAGAGAAAAGAAAACCTATAAATAGCAATAGGAAGCACGACAATGACGGAGGAGGTGGTGATACTGAAAATTAGAAAAAATATTTATCTTTTATTGTTGTTAAGGTTAGAGTAAGACAGAAATGAGAGACTAAGACAGTAGAAAGTGAAAAGTAAGATTTTGAAATTATTTATCGAGGTTTTAAATTTAAATTTTTTTATAATATTTTTTTTATAAAATTGTATTAAAAAGAACTTTTAAAAACGTTTTTTGAATAATCATTATTAAAAGAATTTTTTATAGTGGTTTTTTTGGTGATTTTACAAAAAATACTTTTAATGACAATTTTTTAAAAAATCACCCTTAAAAAATTTTAGCAATTTAATTACAAAAATATCATTGTCTTATTTTTATAGCATTTTCTCATTTAATTGCTGTAAAATAGTATCGTTAAAACTATATTTTTTAGTAGTATTTCATACCCTAGAAAAAGTTTGTACATCTGTTGTTTATACTATCATAAATATACTGAAACAAATTTGATGAAAAAATAGTTTTGATAAAGGAAAGCCTTGCTGCTCACGATAATAGTCTAGCTAAACCCTAAACCCAAGTGAAAGAAGAGATTCTTCTTTCCAATTGCCTCAAGGATTAGATGGTAACAAAATAAAAGTACATTCCAATGAAATATATAGTAATTTAATCTTTATCGTGTACATATTCTCTCTCTTCATATAAATAAAACTGCAAGTTAATAAGGGATAAAATTAGAAAAATAAAATTATGACTCAATTTTGGAATGCTAAAACAAAAACCTTAAAGTGATAATATTTTTTTTATTCTTTTACCTTTTAGTACGCAATAATTTTTGCTCCATTTAAGTACATTATAGTTATTTTAAAATAAAGTAAATATAGAAATTTATATTGCCTCTAATCCTAAATAAACGATCTAATTGAGGGGTCTAATTTGATCCTAAATATGATACCTTAATATATTTTATCTTTTAAATTTATAATTTTTCTCTTAATTATTTTTATTAATTACACTTGTTAAAAATGTTTGATTGATATGGATAGTTTTTAACATAAATAATTAAATAAAATATTTTTAAAAAGTTAATATATATATTTTTTATAAATAATTGACTAATTTTTTTATTCTCTCTAAATTAATTATTTAACTCTTTTATTTAAAATAAAAAATATAATATTAGGATTCAGAATATTAAAAAAATTTTAACTTACTAAAAATCTTATAGTCTAATAGTATGTAAGCTCTTGTATAAATAGGAGCTCACATATTCACTATCATTTATAACATTATATCATCAATATTTTCCCTTTAGTTAAAGAAAACAAACAAATAAAAAAAAAATCTCGACTTTAATGAGCCTTCCAAGTTGGGCAGGAAAAATAATTGAGTCACGTCCTTATAAGTCAAATAATGATTCATTACCGCTTCCCTTGAATTGGATGCCATGACCAGTTTGGATTCTTGTTAAAGTGATGAACACACGAACCTCATTAGATTTACACTATCCAGATTTAAAAGAATTTATCTTTATTTTTTTAAAAAAATTATTTTAATGAGTGTAGAATTTAAAAGAAAGATAATTTCTTTAACTATCATTTTAAAAAATATATTTTATTTAAAAAATATCAGTTAAAAATTAAAACTAGATTATCTAGTTCTAATAAAGTTTGGGTAGTTGGCAAAAAAATAAAAAGCTTGAGTCGACCAATTGGTGGGATCGACCATTTTTTCTAATATTGATATGAGGTTAGGATACTATCAGTTAAGAGTTTGAGCTGAGGATATTTCTAAGACTGCCTTTAGGACTTGATATAGATATTATGAGTTCCTAGTTATGCCATTCAGGCTGACGAATACTCTAGCTATCTTTATAGACTACATAAACTGGATTTTCAGACCTTATTTAGATATATTTATTTTAATTTTTATCAATGACATATTAATATGCTCTAGGAGTGAGGGGGAACCTCGAGAGCACCTTCACATTACATTATGAACTTTGAGAGATTATCAATTATATGCTAACCTATGGAAGTGTGAATTCTGGCTGAACGAAGTGAAATCCTAGGCCATGTGGTCTCTGTTGAGGGAGTAGTTGTAGACCCCAGCAAGGTTGACATAGTGTTGAAGTGGGAGGATCCCAAGTTAGTGACCAAAGGGAGAAGTTTTGTGGGCCTAGCCGGCTATTATCGAAGATTCATACAAGGTTTTTCTCATATTGCCATGCCATTGACTAAGTTGACCAAGAAAGACCATTGTTTGTTTGGATTGAAAAATGTGACGCTACTTTTTAGGAGTTGAAGACTAGGTTGACCACAGATTCGGTGCTCACTCTTCCTACCATAGGGGTATCGTACCGTATGTACCATACATAGATGCATCCTTGAAGGGTCTTGGTTGTGTAGTGATGTAGAATGATAAGGTAATGGCTTATGCTTTGAGACAATTGGGACCCCATGAGGGGAATTATCTTACCCATAACTTGGAGTTGGTGGCTATAGTCTTTGCATTGAAGATTTGGAGGCATTACTTATACGGATCGCAGTTTGAAGTATTCAATGACTATAATAGTTTGAAATACTGAGTTGACCAGAAGGAGCTGAACAACAAGCAGAGCTGATTGATGGAATTCTTGAAAGATTATGACTTTGAGATTAAGTATCATCTTAGAAAGGCCAATGTGGTTGCAGATGCCGTAAATAGAAAATTGGTGAGCGTGTTTGCCATGAGCTTGAATGAACAACATCTATTAGAAGGATTGGCAAACATTCATGTTTTAACTACAGAAAATGCTACCTTATGGGCGATACTTGGAGATTATAACTTCTATCAGGACTTAATAGCAGCACAGTTAGAGGATGAATAGTTGGCAAGAATTCAAGAAGAGTTGGAGGAAGTGCCAATAGAAGACTCTACTATAAGTGACATGGGGATATTGATGTACAAGAAGAGAATTTGTGTTCTGCATAATGAGGAAATTAAGAAGAACATCCTTAAAGAAGCCTATAGGAGTAGATATTCCATATATCCAGGTATAATCAAGATGTACCACGACTGGAAACAACAATATTGGTGGCCGAAGATGAATAGGGATGTAACAAATTTTGTGCTTCGATGCCTAACTTGTCATAAAGTCAAGATAAAGCATCAAAAGGCTGGGAGGTTTAGTATAGGGATTGAAGATTCCTCATTGCAAATGGGATAGTATTTCTATGGATTTCATAGTAGGATTACCAAGAACATCAGGTGGATATGATGCCATTTGGGTGGTTGTAGACAAGTTGACTAAAACCACTTATTCCTGAGAGGAAATAAGCTAATTATACATGAATGAGATAGTGAGGGTTCATGGACTGTCGGTGAGTTATATCTGATTGAGATCCTAGGTATACTTCAAAATTTTGAAAGTCACTTAATGTGGCTTTGGGTACAAAATTAAAGTTCAGCACCACTTATCACCCTCAGATTGATGGACAAACAGAGCGTACAATTTAGACACTAAAGGATATGTTGAGGGCTTGTGTCATTGAATTTAAGGGAAGTTGGATCCATCACTTGCCACTAGCTGAGTTCGCATACGATAACAGTTACTATACCAGTATTCAGATGGCACCTTATAAGGCATTGTATGGAAGAAAATGTCGATCGCCCCTATGCTAGATTGAACTGAGTGAAAGAACAATGATAGGATCGGAGTTGGTGGATGCCACCACTAAGAAAATTGAGGTTATTCGATAAAAGTTGTTGGCAGCATAGAGTCGGCAGAAGAGTTATGCAGATTAAAGGAGGAGACCTTTAGCGTTTAATGAAGGTGATCATATGTTTCTAAGGGTCACACCCACCACTTGCATCAAAAGATCTATTAAGGCGAAGAAGTTGACTCCTATATTTATTGGTCCATTTGAGATCTTAGAGAAGATTAAAGAAGTTGCCTATCGAATCGCCTTGTCTCTGCATCTATCTAATGTGCACGACATGTTTCACGTGTCACAATTAAAGAAGTACCACCCAGATCCATCCTATATCATAGAATCGAAGAAGGTAGAATTACTTGAGAACTTGACTTATAAAGCAGAACCAAATAGTATCTTGGATACAAAGGACAACCAGTTGAGGAATAAAACCATTTGACTTGTTAAAGTCTTATAGAGGGGATGATATCAGGTGATACGACTTGGGAGACCGAGGAAAGAATGGGGCGCGAGTACCCGAATTTATTCCTTGGTTAGCTTCTTATGTCTCCCTTACTTGTGTGCTTTGCTTGTGTGTGAATTTTAGGGCTAAAATTCAAATAAGTCGGGAGAGTTGTAACATCCTAAATTTTTATTAGATTTTTTTAAGCATAATTAAAAATATAATTTATTAATAACTATAAGATATTAAATAATTTAACATTATTATAGTTTAATATTTTTATTATTTTCAATGAAAGTAGGATATCTGAATTATCCTACTATTATTTTTCTTAAAGTTTATGATTTGATTGATGTTATTAATTAGGAATATATTAAGATTTATGTTCAGATTTAGATATGAATTCAAATTTTAAAAATATAATTTAAATTTTAAATTATCATATATAATAGGATTATAACAAATTATAAAGATAATAATGATAAAGATAATAATAAGATAATGATATTATATTAGATAAAATTAAAATGTTAAACCTAGATACCTTTCTTATCTTTTTTTATTGCCTCTAGCTCTCACCCATTATCTCCCTCCTTTACATAATTCTTTCTTTCTTATGTGTAATTTGATTTTGTAGTAAAGGTACACTTTCTCATCTCTTCTCCCTTTTTACTAGTCTCTCTTTTCATATTAATGTTTGTCAATTAGCACCATATTTTGTTCCTTTTAGCAAATTCTTTCCTGATCATGCCACCTACTGCTCCCTTCTTCGTCAAATCTTTGCACTATTACACGCAATGTCTTTCTCTTTTGTCAGGAAATAATGTAAGTCACATATATAAAATATACAAGGTGGGTTTCAACGTGCTTCATGAAAGAACCATGAAATATATATATATATATGTATGCTTTTCTAAACATCACTATCTATATGTCTTCCGATACATGTACTTTCTTCAATATATATATGGATATATGCTTCATCAATTATCCCTATCTCATCATCATAGTACGCATGTATACATATGCATATATATATATATATATGTAATTAGTTGCATTGATCATCCTTAGAAATCACTACCTGACAAGTAAAATAAAATAAAAATAATATGTAATGAATATTTTTAAATTAGAAATAGTTATAAACCAAAAGAAACCACTTTTTCACATATTTTGATCCTCCTTCTCTAATATGTATATGTACATTTAGGATTTTTTGAAAAGAATTTAAAGCTTTAACTTAATTTATTATTATATTAAACTAACTAAATGTGTAAATGTGACAATGGGCATGTATATGTAAATAAATAAAAGGAAGTCCAGTGAGCTTGGCAAAGAAACACACACATATATATATACATTTTATAAAAAAAATAAGTTATATTCTTAAATAATATTGGTTAAAATAGGAAATAGTTTTATATGTGTAACTGTTTATATATACATATATTTAAATAAAAATATATTAGTTAAAAGAGATGAGCTCTAAGATTCTATAGTAGCTTTAGAATAGTTTTAGAGTATTAAGTACTATAGTGATAGTTCTTATATGATAATTTTATAGACTATCCTTAGAGTTCTGGAGTAACTCCTAGTAAAGTACTAGATTATTGTGATTGATATTGTTATACACTGGGCCACTCAACTCGTATAATTATTCCTTATTTTGGTGAGAGGTAATCACTTTCCACTTATTATGTGTGCTAATGTGATATTTGTGAGCAATTTGATATATATAAATCAACTGATATCTATATGATTATATTGAGAAAATTTTATTGATGATTTTATTAAAAATAGTATTGTTCGACTTAAATTTTAATTTAGAAAATTGAATTGAGAAAATAAACTTGTTATATCTTGTCATTGTCATTTGAAGAAAATGTTTATCTTAAGAAAAATTCTATTGTGATACTTATTGATGTTATTGATTATTAAGCTTGAGAGTGTTGATTAATATTATTATCTTGATAATTATTCATTGGGGATTGGTGATGAGAGAATTATATTCTATCACTTTAGATATCATTCATTGAATTCATTGAGGTTAGATGGTTAGCTTTGGTCCTAGCTGTTTACTGAGGGACTTGCCCCATTTGTTTATCTAGGGGCTGTAACACCTCCACCTATTTATCGATGGGGAATGAACCTATATTTAAGTCACGTACTCTAAAGATTTTGGTCGGTGTATAACACTTGACCGATTAGCTTTTTGGGGGACCAGTCATATGGTAGTTATCACTAGTCCATATGTTCAGTTAATAGGAATAAGGCGGTTCAATTGGATTGAGGGGAGGAACTTAGTGTAAGGAATTGGAACACACGCAGCGGAAATTAACTTAAAATTTTTTCCATTCCTTGCCAGGATCTACCGTATGTGTTTAAGTCAAGTGGGAAGAAGCATTACCCTCAGTGTTCCTTAGCGACTTCCACAGCTTCTAGTCACGATGTTCACAGCTTCTCTCCGTGGCTCGTGCTCCCTTTTCGATCGCAAGAAGTCGACGACTCAGGTCGGCTTCCTCTACTGGTATCCACATGAACAGTGTTCCAACCACGAACGACGTGCTAGCGACTCTTGTCCCTCCAGGGCTTTCTCAAGAATTTGTCATCTCCGTCTCTATTTCGGCAGTTTCTTATATGCAAACCTTTTGCAGATTCCCCTTCGGCCTTTCTGTGTTCTATGTGTTTTTAAAACGTAACTCCTAAAATCAGATATATAGGATACTATGCGTTTTTCTCTACCGAATTAGATTTTGGAATTAATCTTATATTAATTCTGAAAATAATACAATATATTGTATAATTTGATAAGAAACTAATTAAATAAATAATATTTATATTAAATCCGTCCCACATATTTAATTTACCTATTTATTTAATTTAAAATAAAGATAAGACTGAATATATTTGATTTATTCTCAAAAATCAAATTTGAGATATCATATCAATTTGAATTTCAAATTCAAACGTGATAGAGATTTAATTTATCCTTATAAATTAAATCTTATAAATATCTCTTATATGAGATATCCTATCAATTTGAATTTCAAATTCAAACGTGATAGAGATTTAATTTATCCTTATAAATTAAATCTTATAAATATCTCTTATAGGAGATATCCTATCAATTTGAATTTCAAATTCAAACGTGATAGAGATTTAATTTATCCTTATAAATTAAATCTCATATATCTCTTATATATAATGTATATATACGAATTTATATATATATACGAATATAAATATAACTAAATATATACATCCACCCAGGATCATTCATTGAATCTGGACATGTCTTAGATTCAATGAATCTGGACATCATAGCTCATGTTGGGCTATTTTGTGTGCGACCCTGTAGGCGTATATGAAGTTGACAGTGGGCCATTTGCTATACTAGCCCACAAGTCTCAAGCGGTCTCTAGCAAGACATAACGATAACCCAAATCATATGAGGATCGTTAAAGGATGTAACCTTTTATACAACCATATCATGTCCCTTCTGTCACGCGGTATTTTAGTCATGGATGAGGCATGAATAATGTCATCCTCTTATTCTTGACTGTTACTTTCTCGATCCCTGAGTAGTCTGAGTATAGAAATGGAACTACTTTTTCATTACAGTATGACCATGCATTTCTCAGACTCACTTATCGAGGGGCCCAGTAATATCTCTCTACGAATGTGAGGGACAAATTCCATATTGACCATTCACATTCCTTCGCATGAAAAACCACTAAACCCAAACATAGTCTTTATGATCACTCGGTCAAAAGTAACTTTTGACAAGGTCAAAGCTGAGTGTTTGTCATGTAGAAATCCATGATGATCTCAGGTCAAAGGACATAGTGATATGGTTTGTATATGAAAGAAGCTTATAACGTAACCCATGTAGCTCTCTCATAGCAGGTCGGTCCAACACCTTGTACTCTTACATGTGCCTATGACTTTAATTTATATCTCTATACATCTTCAAAGTCATATTGGTCTTATTTCATCTGTGCTCCCGCACAGATGACCGACCAGGGACATTTAGGATAAGATCATGAATTATCCAAGAATGGTCATCACAGTAAACATGCAAATAATATGATAACACAATTAATAAATTCATAAATCAATAATGTTCATAAGACAATGATTGGCTTATAGGGCACGATTTCCAACATTTAGTTAGTTTATCCATTTGATTATAATATGATTATATGAATTTTCTATATATTGTACTTTGTAAACTGTCATACTTGACACCTTAGTAGTACATATTAGTATGCATGATGAGTAAGAGTGATGGTTATTGAGGCTTTTGTCTCACCCTACTTTTATTAACATTTTTCAGAAGTTAGTTCAAGTACTAGTTCGAGCAAGAAGGCGCTAGAGATATAGTTGAGCTAGTGAACTGTACAGCACCCTCCTTTTTATTTATGTATTGAGTGTATGTATATTGTCACTATAAGTCTTATTTTTATTTATACTCTTACTTATACTATGATTATTTGTTATTTTTGTGTTCGTATTGAATAATGTGTGCTGGTAGGAGGCTAGAGCCTTTTAGGACTTGATAGACCTACAAGAATTACTTACTATTTTACGAGTATTATTTATAAATTTTGCTAACGTAATAGGCATTAATGTTATTCACCTGAGTACGTTACTCAGGAAAATTCAAATTGATAACTTTAACTATGTTAAACGAAGGCTTGAATCCTTCAACCATATTAATGAGGTTAAATTATTTCTAATATAGTTTTGTGCGTAAAAATTTAATAAAATTTTTATATCTATAATAATACTAGTTTATAAATTTTATTCTTTTCTATTATGGGTAACTTTTTAAAAATAAGTTGCATTTATTAATTATAAGTGTTAGATCTTGTTTTTTTAATATATTAATTATCAATTAAAAAAATATTTTATAATTATTATAAGATTATTTTTAAATTTTAGTAATTTTTTATTATAATTAATTTTTTAAAATAAATTAAATTTATTTATAATATTATTTTTTTATTTATATTTTAAGAAAGATTTGATATGTAGGGAGATAAGTGGCCCTTCTCTATAAGAGAGAAGGAATATCCAAAAGAGCAAGATGAGAATGAACGAACTGGATGGGCTATTTATCTACGAAGAGGATCCACCCATACAACTGTGAGTAGAGTTATCATTATTATAGCTATCCACGTGGCAATTTTTAATAAGGTTTTATATTTGATCTACAGTGCTGTGAGTAGAGTTATCATAGATATCCACGTGGCTGTTTTTAATAAGGTTTTATATTTGATCTACAGTGCCCATCTGTGATATTCTGAATTGGTGTGACGTGGTGGTCTAATGAAAGCGACGTTGGAGTCCAGAATTCTGTGTGTTTTGCAGAGTATTTAAATGACGGATTTAGCCTCACTCTAGATATATATCCACATCTCTATGGATCCATTCATGGTCATAGCGCTGTGCATTTTAAAGCAAGTTCAACCAAAATAACCTAGGTCCCAATCAGGAAAACTTCCTGCAAGCAGAGCCATTGGATTAGAATGGAGGGATGTAATTAGGAAGAAGTGTTGGAAGAGAAGAACAATGACGTCATTTTCAGAGTCTGAGGAGGCAATACTTGAATACAGTGGGATTTATTGTAATAAAATATAGGGAGGCATGATGGTGTCCGTGAATAAACAAAAAGCATAGGTTTTTGCTGGAAGGATTTGAGTTGAAGGGAGCCAGGGCTAGAGGTTAGTGTGGGGCACAGGAGAGGGAGGGCTTTTATGATCTAAACACGTCAGCTTATTAATGTGTAGTAATGGCAAAATGGTAATGTTTGGTATGGCATGGCTGGACTTTATTGGGCCCGATGTAAGTTTTCTAGAATGAAATTTTGTTGGAGTTTGGGAAGGTTAGAATAATGAAGTTAAGGCTGGGGAGGGTAGGTAGTGTATTAAATAGAATCCACTTTGTACTAATATATTGATTTGGTTTTTCTCCTGAATTTATATCTTCATTGTTCCCCTATGAAATGTTGCAAGGAATTAGATAAAATAAAAATTGTGAGAACAAAAAATATTAGATCTAATTTTACAAATAATAAAATATAAACAACAAGAGAGTTTGGAGACTGTTTTTATTAGCTAAATATTTAGTTTTTTTTAAAATAAAATATTTAAAACTTAAAAAATAAAATTTATTTTTATCAGAGATGTAATTTCAAGAGATAAGAGTAAATGTAATACAAGAATATACTATAGAACATTCAAGAACTAGTTAAAAAGAGCTTATTTTTTTAAAGAAAAATTTATTTTAATTTTAATAAACCAAAATATAAGGATATTATTACCATTAATTTTATTTCAACTTTTTTTATTATTTTAGTTTCTCATGTATTATATTTTGATTTTAAAATAGCTTAAATCTATAAAACTCATGAATTTTGAGTGAGTGACGCATTACTTTACTAACCTTTAAAATTTTAAATTAATAACATTAATGCTTCATATGTTGATTATCAACTCCCCTTATATTAAAATTAACTATTTTTTACACATAATAATTATTGTATTTTTTGTTATATATCATATAATTTAAAAAATTATAATTTTTATTTGACATGTAATTTTATGAATTTTATACTTTTTTTTAAAAAATAAGGTTAAATAAAATTTTAAATTCTTTTTTAAAGTATTTTATATTCTTTTTATTTAAAAAGAGCATGGCCAGGTAAATAGTTTAAATGTTTTCTCAAGTATTTTTTACTTTATAAGTACTTTTTTTTAAAAAAAATTGGGTAAAATTATACATAAGTGTTGTTTTTAAATGATATGATATATAAAAATATATAAAAAAATTATGATGTGTTAAAAGTTGTTAACTTTAATAGTAATTTTAACTACAAGGAAGTTAATAATCAACACATAAAATTTTAAGGTCATTAATTTAAATTTATAAAAATTAGGGATGTGATGTATAACTCAACCAAATTTTAAGGAAGTTTTATATATTTAAAGTTTTAAATAAATACTAAAGTATATATTTAGTCATTTGAATTTGTATCAAGTTTAATTTTAATTCCTTAAAATTTTTAAGTATATTTTCAGTCTTATAATCTTAATACTATTAATCTAACTTAACAAAAAATGTTAGCATATTACGTAATAGATATATAACTAAATGCTGATAAAGTATTATAATTATATTTTAATTTTTTAATATAATAAATTTTATACTTTAAATCATGTAAATTAAAATATTAAAATAAAATAAAATATAATATTTTAATGAGTTTCTTTATAAAAGTTAAACGATTTTGTTTCATGTTTCTCTTAAAGCATCCAAGACTAACAAATAATATATTGATAGTGGATGCTCTAGACATATGACTGGAGACATAGAGAAGTTCCTCAAGTTTCATCATAAGGAAGGCGACAAAGTAAGTTTCACAGAAATGAATATAGAAAGATTGTTGGGATTGGATAAATTGTAAGCAGGGAAAGGGTGAAAGCGGAAGACGTATACTACATTGAAGGATTATGTCACAATCTCTTCAATGTGAGTCAAACAGCACATAAAGACAATTGAATTATTTTTTACTCAGAATAATGTCTGATAGTAAGTAAGAAAGACCTTTCACTCAACAAAGAAAGCTTGAAGGTAAAACTCTATACTCTAAGGGATGGTAACTGTTATACCATTTCTATTAATTCTAACTCACCTGAAAACTATTTTTTTAGCATATGTCAAGAAAGTTAGTTATGGCATAAGAGGCTATCTCATGTGAATATGCATCAGGTTTAAAAACTAATTAAGAAAGATTTAGCAATTAGTTTACCTAAAATCAAATCTGAAATTAATGTTGTCTGTGAGTCTTGTCAAAAGGGGAAACAAGTAAAATCTTCTTTTAAATCAAAGAAAGAAGTCTCAACTAGGAGATAACTCCAAATGCTTCATATGGATTTAGTTGGTCTATCAAGAGTCAAAAGTTTTGGAGGAATTTATATACTCTTATGATAGTTAATGACTATTATATATTTACTTGGACTCTATACCTTTCATCTAAAGATAAGACTTTTAATGCTTTTGTTATATTTGCCAAGAATGTGAAAAATGAAAAAGCCATTTCTATTATGTCTATCAGGACTGATTACAGAAGAGAATTAAAAAACAATGAATTGCTTAATTTTGTGGCATCTAGGGAATCGATCATAACTTCTTCGCACCAAGAACGCCACAACAAAATAGAGTAGTCGGAAGAAAAAATAGAGTACTCACTAAGATAGTTAGATCAATGCTTAACGACAAAGGTGTCTCACAAGTTTTTTAGGCAAAGGCTATGAACACATAGTGTTATATATCTAACTGAGCCTACATCAAACCACAACTCAACAAGATATAATATGAGGTCTACAAAAGAAGGAAACATAATCTCACTCATCTGAGGATCTTTGGGAGAAAATATTTCATCCACAACAACAATACAAAAATTTGGGTAAATTTCAATCCTCAATCGGATGAGGATATTTTTCTGTTATTCTAACCCTAATAAGGTATATAGACTTTTTAATAAGAGAACTTTTACAATAGAAGAGTTTATTCATGTAATATTTTTGAAATGGAACCAATTTCAAAGCTCGAGATGATGAAGTTAAGATAATACAGGGTCTTAAAACACTAAAATTGAATAGAGAAAAAGAACCCATAGTTGATCAATCTAGTAATAAGTCTACTGAACCACATAAAGATCAACCAATAGCCTGGAGACATAATATAGATAATCCTTTGGACCAGGTTATTGGTGAAGTCGATCAAGGAGTGGGAACCTGGAGACAGGTGTTTAATAAGGTGTATTTCTTTACATTTATTTCAACCATTGAACCCACCAATATCGATGAAGTACTATCAGATGACTTACAGATAGCTGCTATGCAGGAAGAGCTAAGCCAATTTGAACATAATCAAGTTTGAGAATTGATACCTAGACTCAACAATCATCTAGTCATAGAAACTAAATGGGTATTCAAGAATAAGCTTGATAAATCCACTATAATCATTAGAAATAAAGTTAGATTAGTTACAAAAGGTTATAATCAAGAAGGTATTGATTATGAGGAAACATATGCTCTAGTGACAAGATTAGAAATTAAACGAGTACTTTCAGCCTCTGCTTGCATTGAAGATTTTAAACTTTATCAAATGGATATTAAAATTATTTTTTTTAATGGATATATATTAATGGAAGAGGTCTACGTAGAATAACTTCCTAGTTTTGAAGAACATCACTTTCCAGATCATGTGTACAAGCTTAAGAAAGCATTATATGAGTTAAAACAAGCTCTTAGAGCTTGGTATGATCGTCTCAACAAATTCTTGATAGAAAAAGACTTTGAAAGAGGAAAAACAGATAATACATTATTTATTAAAAGAAATAAATAAGATCTATTATTAGTTCAAATTTTTGTTGATGATATTATCTTTGGTGCTACTAATGAGGATCTTTGTCAAGAATTTGCCAAGTTAATGTAGGGAGAATTTAAAATGTCTATGATGAGAGAATTGAATTTCTTTCTTAGACTTCAAATCAAACAACGAAAAAATGACATTTTCATCGCGCAGACAAGTACTTGAAGGAGCTCTTGAAAAAGTTTGAATTGGATTAAGCAAAGAGTCTTTCAACACCGATGAGTACAAATATAATGCTATATAAGGATAAAAAGGGAAAATATTTTAACATTAAAAGATATCTTAGAATGATTTGATTTTTTCTATATCTCACTGCAAAAAGACCAGACTACAATTCAGCGTAGGGATGTGTGCAAGATATCAAGCTGTTCTAAAAGAATCTCGTGCTGAAGCTATAAAAAGAATATTCAGATATCTCATGAAAACTATTGATCTTGGGATATGGTTTTTCCAAGGAGGACAGAATACTTGATAGCATACTTAAACTCTAAGGATACAAAGCAAATAGGAAAAGCACTAGTGAACAATATGAATTCTTTGGTGATTGTTTAGTCTCATGGTTCAGTAAGAAGCAATACACTGTGGCTATATCATGAACAGAAACTGAGTATGTAGCCATTGGAAGCTGTTGTGCACAAGTATTAAAGCTTAAAAACAATTTCAAGATACGGGAATACATTTGAACAAGATTATAATTCACTACGACAACACAAGTACAATCAATTTGTCAAATAATCTCGTACTTTATTCAATTCCCAAACTAAGTACATTGATATTAAACATCATTTTATAAGAGATCATGTGCAGAAGAAAGATATAAAAGTGAAATTCATCCCAACTCATCTTCAACTAGCATATATTTTTACTAAATCGCTTGCTTAGGATTAATTCAATTATATCAGGAGAGAATTAGGAATAGTAACTTCTAATGAATTGTAAAGATTCTATTTCCTTAATAAACTAATTTAGCTTGTTTTTCTTTAAGAGTTCTTCAGCCTTCTTTTTTCTCAAAATAATTATTTAATATTTATGTTTTGATGATTCAAGTTGCTAACTTAAACTTCATAGTGTATAGTTGTATTTTTGCAAGATGCTATGTTATTGGATTGGAAAACAGAAGCTCATAGAGAAAAGATTAATCAAATACTTAATCGATTAATTAAGGGAGATAACTTTATTTAATCCAACTCTTAATTGATTAATTGTATTATTTTTTTGTGAAATATGCGATAAATGTCTTATTTTTGTGAAATTAATCGATTAACAGTTCCTTTAATTGAGATTAATTTTACATCTAATCGATTAATCAGTATTAAATATGTATTAAATGTCATTTTTCTTTAAAAATTAATCAAATATGGAATTTTTTGACACATTGGATGATGATAAGATCGTTGGCTATCTGACTACTAGATTGAGAGGTCAGGAGATCAAGCTAAACTTCATTTCAATCAATCCACTGATAGGCGCTTTGACATTGGTACTAATGAAGACTATGGATCAAGCTAGAGCTTATCACATTCTTCTGCAAACTAGCAAGCCTTTCTTTGGGTCTCTTTCTTTCACCCTGAGTCAAATGTGTGATTTCTATAGTATCATTCATTACATCTACTCTTGGTGCATGATCATCAAGTCTAGTAGCTTAACTTATCTCAACCGACAGGACTACCTAACATTAGCTAGGATAGTCAATGGGGAGAAACTCAATTTTAGGGGCTTTCATCCATAGTCAAATGAGGGAATTCTGTCTCAATAGATCATGGAATACTCTTATGCCTTATCCTCAACTTGTCTCCTTTTTCCTTAAGCATTTCAACATTCATCATCTAGAAGGAACATTCATCATCTCAACTACACAAGATGAAGATCAAGCTTCCTTATGATGCTAAGAAGGGACGGACTCTTGGAGACATTCAAGACAAAAAGACCACAACTAGTGATTTCCTTCCTTAGGATGAAGGACATTCCTCTATTGGACCTCAAGTCTCTACTGCACCATTATTTCTGGGTACATCTATTTAGAGGTATCTCTAGAATGAGTTTACATAGTTAGAAAGCAAACTCAATGCCTCTAGGAAAGAAGCATACATCAATAATGAGAGGCAAAGTTATGGGATCTAGACACTTCTCGAGAGTCATATATGGGATTTCCAAGCATTCAAGGAGGAAGTAAGAGAGAGGTAAGAGGCTACTTCATAAAGGAAAGAGGCTATTTATCAAGAGGTATATGATGTGAAGAATATCCTTCTTGCCTATCTAAACACCTTGAACCTTCTATCTTCAAGGAAGAGCTCAAGGATCAGCCACTTACTTCAGAGACTCATCATGACTAACATGTTCCATCTTCTAGCACTGATATTGTAGTTCCTGTCCCTTCACCATCTTCAGCCTCAACATCTATAACCCCTACTTTTTCACTCATTGTACTCTTTCCTTCCATCTCCACCAAACCTAGCCTTAAGGGGGAGAGAGGAAGTGATGAGAAGAGCGATGATTCATCCCTTGACTCAATTGACTGACTGCTATTTTTGATTATGTTGTTTCTATTTTATTGTATAACTGATGACTGATGTATATGTTATTTCAATATATTCAAGTTATGTTAGTTATATTCTATTTTAATTAATGATTATCTCATATTAATTATTTTGATTTACTTAGTTTTGTCATCATAAAAAAGGGGGAGAATATTAGAATCCATACTTAATGATGTTTTTATGATGTCAAAAGTAACTCAAGTTGTTCTTTAAAAGATCATTTAATCAATCAAGTTATTTCCGTGTTTTAAATGATGCCAAAAGTGACAAAAGAAGTTAGGTCAAGTTAAACGATTAATGATACTTAATATATTAGTTAATCGATTAATGAGTATCATTTAATCAACTGAATGTTCGATTAATGTCAATACATTTCTCTTTGTTATTTAAAAAGAAAGTTAAGTAATCGATTAATGAGTGTCTATTATTCGATTTATGTCATGAAGTTGCTCTCTGGAATTGAAAAGACAAGTAAATTAATTAATTAGTTAATTGATAATTCTAATTAATAAATTGTCTATTCGATCAATTTATTTAGAACTATTTTTCCTTTAGTAAAAAAACAAACTCTATTAATCGATTAGTTAATTGATTAATCTATATTAATGTATTAGCTGTTCAATTAATTAGTTCATAACCATTTTGAGAAAATCAAATATGAATTCATTAATCGATTAATATATAGTAATCTATTAATTATTCAATTAATATATTTCTGTAACAACTTCTTTTGAGATATTAATCGACTAAGAATTCGATTAATTTATATTAATGGATTAATTGTTTGATTAGTACTATAAATTTCACTAATATTTATCTCTTTACATTGAAACTACTTGTATCCGTCTTTGAACTATATATGTTTGAATTAATCACTAAATGTGCCCCTATTTCTCATTAATATTCCATGATGAATCTCTAGAGAACTTATCAAATTATATTGATTTCGATTGAATATTCTAATCAATGTGACGCTCTATTTTTTGTTTTTCTCATTAATTAAAACATTGATCAAATTAATTATGTTTAATTGATTAGTTAATCAATTAATATAGTATATTTTTGTGAAATCCATCTTATCTTTATAATATGAGTTGATTATTAATTGTTTATACATTTAATCAATGCTTACACTCTTGACAAACCTTTTGAGATTGAGTATGTTCAGAAAAGGCTAAAATTTAAAATGATGAAAGCTATGTCAATAGAAACTTGCTAAATATGATAAAACATTAAATTCTCGCCTACCTACTAATGACGCCTTCACTCTAACGGTTACAATGGTTATAAGTTTGAGTGTAACTGCTACCGAACAAAATAAATGCTATTTAAGGAAGACTCGACATTAATGAAAAAAATGAACAACAAAGACTAGATTTATTACACTCTTTAATTCTTCATTCATTATTATGTAACCCAATATTCTTCTGCTTCAGTATTCATCATCATATATACTTTAGGAGAATATTAATAAAATTTTCATTCATTCTGTAAACTTAAGAGATTAGATCTATTAAATTAGGATTGTTACCTTACAGGAAGTAAGAGGAGGAGTGATTGAGATGTTTATTTATTATACTGAGGCATCAAGAGTCCATTCAAATCTTGGGTTATGGTTGAAAATCTCATAAAGCCTCTAGGGATTAGACGTATGATAAGTAGATTAGTCCGAAGTAGGATAAACTATCTTGTGTTGATTCTTTTATCATTCAATATTATCTTTTTAATATCTCTATTCACTTTACTTTATTATACTCTAGTTATCTTTAATATTTTTAAATTTATATTAAAAATTTTAAAATACTCAATTCACCCCCTTATTGAGTGTTTCTGTCGAGACTAACACCTCTCCTTATGCAAGAATGGTTACAGGTTCAAATATATGTGGTTGAGGGTAAGTTTGTGTTTGTGTGCTATAATATAACATGTAATATAACATGTGTAACTGTCATTTGACTATTATATATAAAAAAAGATGGCAAATTGCTATATACACGAGCTGCCTCATTAAAATAGAAATTAAAAAAGAGAATCTTAAAATTTTTATTTAAATCTTTGATGTGTTTAAAATAAAAAATGAGAACAAAAAATAGAAAAATATTATTAAAAAAATAATAAAACTATTTTTAAGTTAATCATAATTTTTTAAAGTTTATTTTGAATCAACATCAATATAATCAAATTGTATTAGTTTGTAATTAAAGTTTAGTTTGTTTAAAATAAAATAAAATTGTATTATTGTTAGAATATTCTTGTGAGAATTATTGTGAGACCTTAAATGAGGGATTTAATAATAAAAAAGTTTCAAGCAATATAATTTTTTTTTATCAATTTTTTTGGTTTTAATGTATTTAAACTACTCTTAACTAAATTTATTATTTTAATTTATCACTATTTTATAGATTTCTTACATTTGTTTCTTAGACTACTAAATCAAACTACCATTAATTATTAATAACTATATTTTATTGTTTTGTTATTTTATAGTTTTTAAAAGATCGTAAAGATAAATATGTATTCTCAGTATTATATTTTATTATTATTACAATGAAACGGTTACCTGGACGTATCAAAATATTGTCTCTTGAGTGATTTGTTTTATTTAAATATTAATTTGTTCATATTTAAATATAATTTTTTTATTAAATTATATTATTTTAATATAACTAATTGAAATCACATGTTGACTAGAACTAACCCACTAACTATTGATCTAGTAACTTATTGATAGGATGAATGTGTGGTTCGAATTTTAGTACATTGGATGATGAAAGCATTAAAGCAAGAATCAAATTCCATGCAACCTATGAAGTAAAAAGTGAAATGGTAAATACAAGTAAAATAGTAAAGTAAAAAGTCTGCAAGCTTCTTAGTTAAGACTTTACGCAATGAAGCAGGAGTAAGATTCCTAAACAATGAGAAGTCATCAGTAAAACTATAAAAGGTAATTTGCAGAGGGTAAGGATACTTTACGTGGTGTCAAAAAACAATAAAAACAAAAGGATACTTCAAGTGAATCCAACTTTTTTTGGTAAAATTTCATTAAATAGATAGCAGATGCCAAGGACTCTTTGGTCAAGTGGCATCAAGGGATAGGTTATAGGTTCGTATTTGTGAAATTTAGAACCCAAACACTTAAAATTTGTAACTTACAACTCTTGAGCCATAAGCTTATGTAATATATCTACGAAATAAAATATATTTATATCTAGTTAAAAGTCTTGTATATAATTAAAAAAAATTATATAAATTTTGGTTGTAGTTTTTAAAATTTTAAACTATATGTTTTGATCATTTAAGATATATAATGATCTAAATTTTTATTAAGTTAAAATTTAACGGGGACCAATATCTTAGATGTAAACAAATTTAAAAGATTATAATTAAAATAATATATTTACCCTTAAATCTCAATCACCTACCTTTTCCACATAAGACATTCCAGCACTTCATAATTTAAAGCCACCCAACTAATGTCCCAAAATAACCTGGGCCTGATCTCATATTTAATTTCCTACTAAACCATACGTACCTAGTCGAGCTGAGCTGAGCTGGGCATGGAAAAGGAAAATAAGGAAATCTGAAAAAAAAAAAGAAAAGAGAAAAGACCCTTTCACTTAATCTAATCAATATCATCACTATTTTGATCACTTAACAATATTATTTATTTTTAATTATTTTCTTAAATTACAAATAGAATTTAAAAGTAAAAAATGGTCCTAAAAGTTTAGATTGTTTTTAAACATGTTCTGCAAAAAAAAAAAATTAATTTGATAGCCATTATTTAAAATGGAAATTTTAAAAGTAAATGATATTAAGGGACACTTATGTATTTTTTTTTTATTTTTGTCCTTTTCCTTGATTTCTAAAATCTTATTTTGAGATCTCATACCTTCCATGAAATTATTAAAATTTAGGAACCTTTCTGAAGATCTTGCAACTTCCAAGTTCTTTTTTGTCATTTTTCCTTGTTGAATTAAGCAACGCTACAAGTGTAGTTAGGAATAAGATACCTTTCTTTTAATCGTGACATAAAATTGGGCTTGTACGATTAGTATATATAAATTGTTTTTTAGTTCTATTAAATTTCCAAATGCTTCAAATTCTGTATCACATGAATGCTTGATATGAGAAAATGAAGCCTTACATATTTTAGTAAGATCTTTGCTCTAAACTATTTCCAAATAAAGAACTTAAAACTATTTGAAAATCAAGTTTTCAAATAAAAAAATAAAAAATATGTTTAGATAATAGTTCCAAAAAATTGCATCCGAAAAAATAAGAACTTGTTTGAAATAATTGTTTTCAAAATTAACATTGAGAGAATTAATAGAATGCAAGAGATAGAGTATAAAGTACAGTGTGACGTCGTATAAAGAGTCAGAGAATTAAGAGTTGGTGTAGATGTGCAAAAAATAATTACTCTTATCAATAATTTAAATAATAAACTATTGTTGTTAGGGCAATCCTGGTGAGGCCTGGCAGAAAAATGCTCAAATTAATGTAGGGACATAGACTTGAATATTCCAACACTTCTAAAACTATAAATGCAAAGAAATATAAACAAAAATCCCCCTCAAAATAGGTAAAGCTTAAATCCCAATAGTCTCATGAATACGTCAAGAGGCATTGCAAACCAAAACTCAAATTGATGAATACTAACATGGGTTGAAAATGGTTTCAAGCAATCATTATAAGCACCAAATTAAGGCTAAGCCATAGGTGTAAATGGTTACATTTACACTAGATGTAATACATTAATATGATAGAATGCTCATGTGTACATATTAGTAAATTTATTTGCTAAAGTTTAATTCTCCACTATTTTCTAGCTGATGATGGCGACAGAAGACCCTATGGATTGGGTCTGGATGTAGATGTGCATTTAATAATCGTACATACCACTTTCACGATAAATACAGTTTGAAGTTTCTCATCATTATCCTTATTGTCAATAGAAAAATCATTGCTTGTGGCCACTGTATTAGCTGTTAGTGTTCTATATCTAATTGCTTTGAGATGTTTCTCAACATTATTTCCATTTGAATTTAAAACAAGGTCATTTTCTTCAGATATTAAAGTCGTATTGATTCTACCAACAATGGTGCCACTTTGCAAGAATTTAGAATCTAATCACAATTATCAAATCAGTTCCAAGTCCATGAATAGAATGCAACCCATTGAACAATTAGAAAGTGTTTAGCAGTTTTTGCTACAACACTTTGGCTTCTTCGTTTGATTTCAGTTAAATTCCATGCCATTTCCCTCTCTAGTCTCCATCAAGTTTGGTTTGTATTGTGTAGTTATTTTCTTTCACTAGGAGCCAAACCGCTTGTTGTCTAAAGATTACATAATGAGATAACAGATGCATTGTCCATGCCTGGCCTTGGTGCTGAAAATGTGTCGTTAATAACTACAACTACTAATATTCATTATTATATAATAATTGAGTGTGTGAAAAAATAGCAGTTGAAATTTAAAATTCTAAATTAGGAGTTTTTATAAAAATATATTGTTATTCACTTATCAAGTATACTCAATGACTATTAAAGTGTAGAAAACAAAAATAATTTAGGATTTTAATATAATTTTTAGTCTCTTAAATTTGTATAAATTTAACTTTTTGTCTATCAAGTTTTAAACTAAATGTTTTAGTTTCTTTAGAGATAAAATGATCTAAATTTTTATCAAATTATATGGACTAATATGTTAGACGGAAAAGAATTTGAGAGATCAAAATCTATAGTTTAAAATTTGAAAGGCTGAAACTAAAATGATGACAAAATTTATGAATAAAAAATTATATTAACCTTTTTAAAATTCAATTAGTACTTTTATGAAATTCTCCCTAAACTATAAATGATTTTATTTTCCTTTCTAATATGTTACACCACCATTTCAGAGAATCCATTCTATGTTTGGTTTGTATTGTGTAGTAGGTTTCTTTTGAGTAGGAGCCAAACGGCATGTTGGCTTCCCCTCTTCAAATCCAAACAATCATCTTCAGTCTAAGACAATGAGATATCAAATCCATTGTCCTTGTAATAGTGTGTGAAACCAAATCAAGTTTGGTCCTTGCACTGGAAATCGTGAAAATCCTCTTCATAAGGATAATCCATTGTTCCCCACTTACATTATTTATGCATCAAATGAGTTATACAAAATTTGAGAAATAAAGCATAATATTTAATATTCATGACTTTGTGTTATATGTATAGTTATAAATGTCCTATTTTTCTCATGTTTTTTGGCTTCATTTATTATTAATACAAAATTCACTTTTGTATAGTTATTTGATATATAAAATTATCATATTAGATTCAAGTATTATCGAGTCTACTTAGTAATTATTTTTGTAGTATTGTTATTTTTATTCAAAAGATTGGTGACGTTAGGATATAATATTATTAAGTATATTGAGATATGGAATAGCTTTATGATGTCATGTAGGGTTATAAACACTTACTCTATGTTTGAATAGTAAAAAAATTAAAGAAAAAATAATATTAGTAAAGAAAACTATCAAAAATACCAAATTTTTTATCATTTAAAGAAGTTTTTCTTTATAGTACTCTCTCCCCTTTATTTTCCCCAAACTTCTCTACATCCAAACATAGCTTTAGGGGATGAGAAAGAAACAGAGTACGATATGAAATTTAGGGAGAAATTGTAGTTTATGTGCATGTCTGCTCACAGATATAGAATGAACATAGGACGTTTGCCCGTACGCATCGATGATAAGGGTAAGACTAGCAAAAAGGTTTAATTTTCCTAATAGGGTTGATAGTCAAAATATAAAATATTAAAATGTTTAATTGAAACTTTTAAAGGTTAAGAAAGTGACGTGCATTTGATCCAAAATTAAGGGGGATTTTGTGTAATTTACACTAGTTGTCTTTTTAAATTGATATGGATTTCTGTATTGAATTATGCATATCAAATATCAATTTTTGGGCCCCAAATAAAAACATGAATACCAATTCATTGCGTCAGGCTAGCCAGTAGCCACAATGTTACAAATAAGCAATGTCCGGGTGCATTCCTCGTCAATCTCAATTTCATTTCTTTCTTTTTTTGTCATGATATCTTCCATAATTAAACTTTATCCTTAATCCAGCCAAAATCTTGGAGTTTAATCAATAGAAACTGCTCCATGTTTGAGGGAATGCTAAGGTTCACCTAAAATGTGGAAAAAGCCAACTTAGAATGCAAGTTTGAAAAGAAGTCCATGTTAAAGACGCATACAAAATTAAGACAAAGGCAATCAACTTGCAAATTACTACTATGAATTTGATTTCTTTGATATTCGATTTACATGTCACTGTTTTGTGCATCCAATTTTTCTTATTTGCTTCTGTTTTCTTGTGCTGAAAGTTACAATAATTGTTATATTATCTCTTGCGAGAGTTCCTACATTGTCAATTGTGAACCATCTGTATACTGAATTATAAAAAGATTGTGGCAGATTCAGAATTAGGAATTAAGAAGAACTTAAGATATGCATCAGCTATGGACATTTTGGATTTAGTTCTGTTAAATTGCATCAATATACAATGCTCAATTATTATGATATATAATCAAAATGTATATCAGATTTCTATAATATGTTGAAATAATGTTATTGAATCCAGAGGTTTTGAGTATTTGCTATTTGATATAGATTTTAATGTTTAACTTTTAAAATGATTTACAGTCCATTTCTATTTAAGTTAAACTTCCTGAGTATATATTCTAAATTTAAGGATAGAACTTGTCTGATTCCTTTTTTGTCTTGAACTATTAACTAGTGGTTGGTGCATTTTCAACATTGAAGAGATCACTTTATTAATTTGGTTTTGTGGTCTTTTCAGGAATGTGCGAATCCTTTTGACTATTGTGATATCATTATTATAGTTATCCAGCAGAATGTCGTAGTTTTTTTTATGTATAATGTGAATGCATGTTTACATGCACAAATCAGTTATAGGGATGGGCTCAATACACTATAATCTTAAGGATACTACAATGCTTGAAGCATGAAGATGCTTATGCTGTTGTTCTTTTGTATAAGTAATCCTCATCACTATTTGACATGTAGGAAATTTTATTAAAGAAGGTTTGCTTGTACGTAATGGTGTACGAATTACCTTAGTTATACATAGAAAATAGCTCGCAAAGATTTAGCCATGTAATCACATGCGAAATCTGCAAGTAGCTTCTGTCTCAGCTGAGGTTTGGCAGCGCTAGCTTTCTTTGGTTTGATATGGTCTCATTAATTTTTGAAGACTCAATAGCAGTCAAATCTTAGATATTAGCAGCTTCTGTTGTGTATATGTTTCCTTTTAATTTAGTTCTCAATTGCCTATTTGACTCACATACCCATTTAATCTATCTGTCTATTTGCTATTTTGTATTCTAAATGAGGATAATTAATAAATCATCAATATAAGATATAAAAAGTGATTGGAGCCATGTGAACAGTGGGGCTAATCTTTGCATTGGGCTGTTTTTAATGGGAAGTGGGTAGACCTGCCATGACTTCAAGAGGGTGCCTGGAGACAGATTTTGAAACAATCACTGAATTTCTTTATAGAGAAGAACACATTGCAAATATTATGCAAAGAGATTATGGGAAGTTGCAGAAGGCTGGTTTGAAAAGTCTTGAGAGCAATAAGGACATTATTGAGCTCCGGGCACAGGTTGAGACCTTTGCAGCTCAATTTGAAATGCCAGGTTTTGGCGTTTGAACATGGGAACATGGGGGCTTTTTGTGCATATGTAGAGAGCTCATTGGCATCTTCGGCCATTCTCAGGTTTATGCATGTTATGGTGCACAATAATGTGGGACAGACAGTGCACGGAAAGTGTTGAGTATTTTTCCAATAATCAAGCATCTTGTCACCTTGGAGGAACCTTGTCTGCTGACAGCACTTGCAGCATATTGACAATTTGAAATGTTTGGGAATAAAACAATTCCACTTTTCGTAAGTGCCTTCTATTCATGTTCGTTTTGTTGTGAAGTGAGCTGTGGACTAAACAATGTGATTGAGTTCATTCTTCCTTTATCTTTTATCAAGTCATATTTTTTGAGTATTTTTTCCAAAGGCACTGTACATGTATGTATTTTTGTGAATGTAGAGTATCCAGATTGGATTCCTCAAACCACACTTGGCAAGCTGTCTCTTGGCTAAGAGGTCAGGTGGTGTCTTAGCAGAGGGATGTTCCCATTTCAGTGCAAAGTTCCTTAATCTGCGACTCCATTCTGGGATTTTGCATTGTGAAGTCTGCTTGCTTCAAGTGGCAATGCTGAATTTTGTTTGGAAGGAGCATCTAGTGATCTCCCTTTTGAGAATCACCAATGATGCAAGCAGTTCCTTCACATTGATTTTGAGAATTGAAGAATGAGTTGGTCGGTAAATGTTTGCTTGAGTTGGTTCCAGATTGTGAGATTCTCTAGAAATGTCATCCCAAAATTTTGGTATAAAGTGTTTGGTCTATTTTTTTTCTACATTGAAGGAGATGCTGAGATTCTGAATTAATCTGTTTTTTTTATTAAATATAGATATTATTTTACTAGAAATAATTCTATTTAAAATATTATCGAATATTAAATATAAATGTCTCTTATAGTATATATTTATGACTATTTTTTATTGAATAACTAAATTATATTTTAAGCACGTCTTAGAGGGCTATGACACCTGGTAAATTAGGTTATAAGAGAAGTGACCCAACTATTACTGTATTTTGAATTGTGTCAATATCTCCTTAATCACGATATATAATATTGTCTTGTCATCTTTAAATAAACAATTAACTAATTTCTAACAGATAACTGCACTTTATTCTTAAGAATATGTATTATTCTTATTAGATACTCCTATTTTCTTTTTGAATTTATTTAATATTTATTTATTTATTTATCGGAATATAAAAGTTCGATTCGGATAGGAAAGAAATTTTCTTCCTGAAAAGGTGTTCAAAATCTCCTCAATCACGCTATATAATATTGTCTTGTCATTTTTAAATAAATAATTAACTAATTTTTAACGGATAACTGCACTTTATTCTTAAGAATAGGTATTATTCTTGTTAGATACTCCTATTTTCTTTTTGAATTTGTTTAATATTTATTTATTTACCGGAATATAAAAGTTCGATTCGGATAGGAAAGAAATTTTCTTTCTGAAAAGGTGTAATGTATCTTTTCTTCAAAGCAAGAATCGTGTTCTCTTCTCTTTCATAATTGTTATTTATTGAATTTCTCAATAAAAATAAAATATGTGTTGAATCTAATTTACTTTACTTAAATTGTTATATTTTCAATTCTACTTCTAAACAATGTAATACATTCTATTATATTATTAAGAATGAGAATGACAAGAATCAAGTTGTATCAATAATTAGTATAATCTTAATAGCATGTTAATAAACGAATTATTTTTTACAAGAAAAGTTGATCTTGTATTGCATAGCCATTCAATTTTTCTTGCACTAATAAACAGTAAAAATAATGAATGGACGGTAATAAATAATTTTTTGTTTTAAATAATATATTTATATTTTGATAATTAAATTTTTTCCACAAAATTAAATTTTAAAAAAGAATGAAATTGGTCAAATCATAAAAATATAATAAAAACAAGAAAAACCCATAGTTGTACTTATTTATTTCTTTTTATATAGTTATTTAATTGAGGATATTCGAGTATCATGTGATTCAATTGAGGATTATTCTTTTAAAAATATTTTACATATTTACATAAATTTAAATTTAAAATCTCATACTTAAATGATTAAAATATCTTTTATTTGAACTAATGTCTTTTGGTGGCCCTTATACATTCCTAATAGCAAAGTAATTTTGTGGAGATGCGATAAGTTTTAGTTTTCACATGCTAATTTATCCCCCTTTCTAATGCAAACGCATAGCCATAGGTTATATATATAATATAAAAGAAAAATTATTATAAGACTCTAAAAAAGAAATACAATTATTAAAAAATATAGGTAATATTAACTGTTATTATTTTTTATAGTGTAAATTATCATTGCATATTGTTTTATTGTTATAAGTATTTTTTTTATGATTATATCCATATACTTTGAGCTTTATAGTAATTCTGCTGTATAAAAAAGAATATAACAATAAAATGTAAGAAGGAGTATTTTGTAAATTTAAAACCGAAAGATTAAGCAGGAAAGGGTACAAATTAGAACAAATAAATGAGAGATAAAAATTAAAAAATGATTGTTAAGCATTTATTATTACTATGTTCCTTTCCCGCTTCTACCTAGAACTCGTCATGTCCAAAAGCTTCTTCCTTGCTTGCACTATTTCGTCAACCAAATCGTCAATTTGTCCTGCAATGCAATCAACCCCACATCTCAACATCCCAATCCAACTCTTCAACTTCTCAACTTTCTCTTCAATCTCAAATCCTCTCTCCAATCCCTCCTTCAGTTCCTCCATTGCTATCCTCGCTTGCTGAAACTCGAACATCAAAATCCCACTTTGTCCTTCACTCTGTTCTATCTCTTCTCCCACTTTTCGCTCCAATCTCGCTATGGAATCCATCAACCCACTTCCAAATCCTGCATGTTCTTCCATGCCGCGTTGTTGAAAGCAGGAGGCAGACCAGCAGTAAGCGAACCCATAAAGAAGAATCAGCAGAAGCAATGAGCTCACACTCCTCATTGCGTGAAGAACGCCTCGAAATCCGCTGAACCCGTTTAATTTTGATTCCATTGGGATGTTCTGGTTCAGGCAGAGAGACAGTGGTTGAATTCTTGTTTCCACTAAGCTTTTGTTTTCCTCTTCCAGTACTAGAATTTGTCTCTGGTATATGTTTATTGCGCGGATAACCTGTTTGTGAAAATGCTCATGAGAAAATTTCTTGAGTAAACCATAAGTAAATTGTTTTGTTCTTGAAAAGAGTACATGGTCCATGATTTATTTCACTCTAT
Source organism: Leucaena leucocephala (assembly GCA_037074615.1). NCBI lineage: Eukaryota > Viridiplantae > Streptophyta > Magnoliopsida > Fabales > Fabaceae > Leucaena > Leucaena leucocephala. Next base: position 9,184,430 of record CM073527.1, read on the forward strand.
AAATCATGTTTTCAAAATTCATTAGTAGCTGTAAAACATCAATATATCACTATATAATATAAAATTTATATAAGACCACTATTTACAAGCCGTGAATTTATTCTTCAGACTCTGTATAATGTGCAGGAAAACATGTTTAGTTGGTGGATCTTTAACCAAATGATGACTTCCATAAATTTCTCTGTCCTGATGCTAGTTAAGAAAAATTTCTTGAGTAGATAGATATATAGTTTGGAGTTTTGGTTCTTGAGAAGAATACGTGGTCCATGATTTATTTCTCTGTATGAATTGTGCCTTTAAAGTTTGTATCTCACTAGTAGGATGAAACCATTGGTAAATATATCTTTAAGAAAGTGATGTATTTTAATAAATTTCTTTGACTTGATGCACGTAAAGATAAAACAGAAAAGGCTTGGAAAAAAGAATAGATCACAGAATCATTTTTCAAAACCAAGCATTTATGGTGTTCTTGAGGGGTATGAATTTTGTGATGGACCTGTGTATTACACTAACCTGACGTGAAATCTCTGGAGTGAGATGATGATAGGTATCCAGTGAGGAAGCAACCGCGGAAGCAGCTGAACAGCAATTTTCCATTCCAGAAATGGCAGATTTCAGGACATGACAAGCATCCCATAGCCTTGAGCTTTCATCCATGTATTCATCCAACCATTTTCCTCCAGCTGGTAAGCGAAGCTTTTGAACTAAAATTGTTAACTGTGAATGAAAAGATTGGATGGACGAGAGCACCTCTGAAAGGAATTGAACTGACATGAAGTTATGGGAAATGAAAGATTGGTGAAGCTCATCTAGTCCTTGTGTAAGAAAGTTGTAGAAACCATTGACAGAAGATGTGGTATATGAAGAAGAACCCATAAGTATTATGGAGAGTAGGACAATAAGAGTAGTAAAAAAAGAGGGGCTAGCAGGGAAGAAAAGTGAAAAAGATTGAGGACTGTGTGTATATATATAAATAATTGGAAGGTTAAAAATCAAAGAATTTGGTAGCTTAATAGAAGAGGTTTTCCATGGTGAAATCAAGATGCTGCTGGGTGCAATCATGGGTGTTTCCTGTGCAGTTGAGGCGATGATTGAGAATCTGCTGTTTTCATTGTGAAATGGGCTGGCTGGTATCCTTGTAATAAAGAGAGGCAAAAAGAATAGAAAAGAAAATAAAAAGAGGCGTCTTAGAGAAAAAAGATGTGCATAGAATGAAAACTATAATGTTTTTCTCTTTTTTTGTTTCCTCTCTTGGTAATTAATTATTCCTTTATGGACTGACTCAGTTTGGGTAAAAATGGCAATAAGGCAAATGAACATTCTTGAAGCTCTTTTAAATGGGATATGTTGGATTATGTTTCCTGGGTGCAAAAGTTTGACTACTTTAACAAAGATTCTGCGTCTCATGTTTCCATTTTGATTTGGTTTCTCTGATCTTTCTTTCTCTTTTTCTTCCCCATGTTTTTTGAACACAAACCTTTATGGTTTTTTAATTGCTTAAGAAAGTTGTACGTTGCCTAATGTTTTTTAATTGTTATTAAAAGAGATGAGAGTGATAAGTTCTGTGAAGTGGCAGGCAGTATTTTACACATTACTGTACAGATTCTTTCTACTTTTGGTTCTAACATTCTATTCTGAGCATTAAATTAAAGTGGCTTCATTTGCATGAGATATCAGAATATTTATAGAATTATAAGAAATTGTATTATTTATAAATCTTGGATAAGAAGGCTCATTTTGAGCTATGTATGATGTCAGGCATGTTCACATGATTCTATGTAACACAAAATGGGATGGAATTTTCCTGTGTGGACCATCCTTCACAGGTTACATTAAAGGGTTTAGGTATAATTTTAGCACAAATGTACTTCAATTCTCTAACTTTATATAAGATTTTAGCTTCGTTTTTTAATTTTATAAAGTATTTTTTAGCTATCTAATTCTAATATTGTTAGTCTTAAATGATAAATTTTTAATGCCAATTTTTATTATTTTTTAAAAGGTTATATAACATTAAATATCCTGATCTTATTTATCATGTGTCTAATATTTTAATTTTATTTGTCATGCAATTTTATTCATAATCTTTTTAATTTAATACAATTTTACACATAATTTTATTTCTCAAGTACCAAAAATTATACTAGATTAAAAAAATTATAGATAAAATTATATTAAATTAAAAATATTATTTATAAAATTATATTGCAAATAAAATTATAATATTAGAAGCATATGATAAATAAGATAAGGATATTATGTGTTATATAATTTTTTTAAAACTATTTGAGAATTTTTTGTCACATTTAAAATGTTAAAGTTAATTTTTTTGTTAATGGCAATATAGTATTAGAATCATATGATTGAAAAGACACTTTATGAATAAAGGATTAAAATGAAGTCTTATATAAAGTTAAAGAATTAGAGATATTTTTTTCCTATAATTTTTATACTGCACAGATTAATGCAAAATCTACAGATGGAAGCTATTGTTGGCAGTCTTTGCTTATAATATCTGGTTCTTTTTTTTTTAAAATATATTAATTTTCTTTTTAAAATTAGAAAGTGTTGGGCTTAATTTCTATAATAACCCTTTTTTAAGAAAGAATATGAACGGTTTGGGGTTTAAAGATGTACCAAAATCCTAGACTATTCTTCTACTTGACCTATTATATACATATATATATATATATATATATATATACATACTATAAAATAGTAGTTTGTCCTGAACTGGTGATATATTAAAATAAAAGAAAAGAACGAGTGGCTTTATTGGCACATTTCCCAGACAAAGTGTGTTGGTTACATTCCCCAAATTGATTAATAGCTTTTTTTTGAGTCTTAATCATGGAAACTTTTTGAAGTTAAAGGGCCCAATTTCAAATGAGAATACAATGCACCAAACCAAAATCAAACTATGCTATGGATTGTTTAGAGATTTAATTAATAAAAAAGTAAGATATATAATTATTTAGAATATATTTAATTTTTAGATAATATTATTTTATTATAGTTCTAGTTATAATATTTAGGGAGATATCTTAGTTCTGGTGTTTAGATTTATGTCTGAGGATAATATACGGCTCGCCCTACTTGATATTAGTATTGTCTAGGAGGAAGGGAGACTGCACCTTACTCTTATATTATTGGTGAGTCTAATTCTTTTAAAAAAATAATGTACCAAAAAAAAATAAACTATGCAATCATGAAACGACATCACTTTTCATAACCTTCTTCAATTATTTCCTGATTTTAAGGCCAAATGCACCCTTCAACTCAAAACATATCAATTAAATTATTCGTTCAATTTTCTGGCCAAACAAACAATTATTCATTCAATTTGGTGCCCTCATGTCAATATTTTCCTGCCTACTCTCACCCTATTTGCACACTCTTTTTATTCCCTTGTGTTTTTATTATAACACATCTTTTCAGAAAAATGCATCATAGGTTAATATATAAGGCATTAATTTTTTTTAATACTGCTCCTTTTTAAAATTTTATTAATAGCAATTTCTATGACTTCTTAGATGTAATCTAGGGCATTAAATATGAAAAAAAGTTGTTTTTTTAAATTTTAAGATAAAGTTAAAAATTTAACCACCTTTCATTAGTTTAATAAAATAGTTAGAAGTGCTTGGATAAAATAAGGGCTCAGGGTACCCCAAAACAATCATGGTTTTAAAGTGATCTTGGTAGATTAAAAAAGTTTTTAAAAAATTGAATTGTAGCAAGTCTTCATCACGAATTATATATTAATAAATTAATTAACTTATTAACAGTTTTAACTTAATATTTTCTATAGGATTTTCTGATTATATTTAAATATTGTTAGATTCAATTAGTTACATCTCTTAAAAATTACTTTTTATAAGTGTTAGCATAATATTTAAACACCATTATTTTATAATTTGTTTTTCTTATACCATTGCAGTTCACAAAAGTACAATGAAATTTAATGATTTATTATTAACATTCTGCAGTCTATATATCTATCAATAATATAAAAAATATGAACTGTTTTATTAATCGCTTATCTTTCTCTGTCTTTTTTTTTTTCAGGGTTAGATTCCTTTCCAATTACATATTTTTCCGTTAGAACTTGGAAGTGATCATAAATATTACTGTAAATTATTATTATTATTATTATTATTATTATTATTATGTCAAGTTGTCAACTCTCATATCATTTTAGTTCAGTAAATATCTTAATATATGTTATTTTAGTAATTTTTCCATATATTATATTTTTCTTTTTTGTAATATATCTTAATCCTAAATATAAAATTTATTTTATATATTTATATATTTTTTAAATTACTTGATAATCTCTCAATAATAACTAAATAAAAAAATGAGTTAAAAAAATAATTAGAGTATTTTAGTAAAAATATGTTATGTTAATTAATATTTTTAATTTAATTAAATAAATTTTATATTGAAGATATGAGGAGGAGGAGTAGCTTAATAAAAAAAATTCTGGAAAATTATTGTTACTTTGCACAACCACAACTTACTGTTATAACAAAAGTATCAATCAATTTTCTTTCTATAAGTTGTTTTTTTTATAATATTTTCACCAAACATTATTTTTCATTTTTTCTCAATAGCAATGTTTTGATAGCACCTATTGCTCAACTGTAAGTTTTCAAAAGGTAAAGAATTCACCAAACAGACCTTAACTTTTTCTTTTCTTTTCTTTTCTGTTTGGACCTAAATCAAAATTATGAACAACATATCCTATTGAAAAAACATTTAAAGCCAAACAACTTCTTATGTTCCCAAGAGGAAGGCAAGAAAAAATATAAAATAAAATAAAATAAAAGAATATTCATAATTTTATTAATGGGGAGACTATTTACACTTTTTGTTTCCCCCACTTTTAAAAATGGGAGACAAGAATTGATACAAGTAGGAGGCAAGAAAATATCAAAACAGAAAAAGAAAATCCATAATACTATTATGAGAGACTATTTACAATTAATAATTATTATTATCATTTTATTTTCTTATATCATATATATTTTTTAATTGATGAGTTAAGTTTGACCCTAAATATAATATTTATTTTTTATATTTATTAATTTTTTAAATATTTTTATTAATATTCTCTCAATAATAATCAAATAAAAAAGAGGGAGGGAATTAAATGAGATGATTAGTGTGTTTTTTTTAAAAATATACTATATTAACTAATTTAATTAATTTTTTGAATTTAATTTAATTAATTAAATTAATTTTATATTAAATACCGAATGAAGTATGTTATATATATATATCTTGCCATTAAATATAATTGGTAAAATATACAAGAAGCCATTAGTATATAGATAACATATTTATGTAATAAACAGAATTTTTGTGATGAACAAATTAAAATATATATACACACATATTAAAATGAGTATATGTATATAAGAGAAAGAATTTTTGACAGGATATCTCTCAAATGTTATCATTTTCTCTTATGAGTAGTCTTCATGTTTTTACTTACCTATTTGCTCTTCCTAGTTTTGCATTATACATTAATCTTTTTTATTGGCTTAATATCAATTTTTTCTTTTTTTTTTTGGAACGAAAATATGAGAAAGAATTAGAAGGAAAATAAGTTTTAAAAGTGGAAAGGAGCAATATTAAGATATACACACACATATATAAAATTAGAAAGCTTATTATTGGGAGAAAAATATTTCCTTTAATCTTGTCTTTAATATTTTGACTTAAAACATCTGGCTTTTATAACATAAAACAGAGGACCCAAAATTAAGGGCCTGTTTCGTTCACAGAAAATGATGGAATAGAAAGGAAGGTAAAAAGAACAGAAAGAAAAGAAATAGAATCCAGTAAACGTTTGGTTGACATGAAAAAGAAAATAAATTGAGAGAAATTTTTATATTTATTAGGATGAAAATAGGTAAAAAAATATACAAATGGTCATATTATCCTTAATAAATATTTAGTAGAATTTTTATTTTTTTTAAAAAAAGCTCAACGACCCAATACGGGTGGGACCCATTTCCCCCTTCCTTTTCCACTTCCCTCATTCACCACGCTCCCATCATTGGCTGAAGCCCCACTCCCAGAGACTGAACCTAGGGAATCATTGATGCCATGAAGGCTCCCAAATTACCTTCTCTCCACCTTTTGCTTCTTTTCCTAATACTACGATCCTCTGCAACTGATGGAAGGCGCGGCAACACAGACCCAAATTTGCCTCTTCCGTTGCCAACAACTTCTCTCTCTCCATCTTTTGCTGTTCGTCACTTTGCAAGAAAGTCGTCGTTGCTCTCTCTGCAGAAAGAGCGCAACCCAGACCAGCAGACGCACCACGGTGAGTCGGCAACGGCGCGGCGCCAATCATCGTCTTCCATTCCGTCTTCTTCACTTGTGAGTCGCCAACGCACCAACCAACGACGCGATCTGTGCGGCTGCGCCTCAGGCTTCTATTCTTTTTCACTCGTGATTTTGTCTTCTCCAATCTCTGTGCGACGGTGCCTCTGCCTTACGCAACTACCCCTCTCCTCTCTAGACTAAAATTTTGGATTCAATTGCTCTCTAACTTGTTTTTTGTTTTTTGGAATCTTGATCCCCGAAACTCAGAATGTTTGAACTTTGAATTGAAAGTTTTTTTGTTAAATGTTGAATGCTGAAAAATTGAAGTGTTTGAAAAAATTGAATCCTCTCGCATCTGAGGTGACTTATTGGCAGCGGTTGGAGCTCCGTTGAAGCTCTGTGTTTTGTCTTCTTCCTTGCTCTTCTTTTTCTCTGCGTGCTCTGTTATCTGCCGTATGCTTCTCTGTTATTCCGGGCAGAGGTTGAATCTGGTGAACCCAAAAGGTTTGTGGGTGAGTGCGGAACAGCCACCGACACCGAGAGACGGGGAGCTCCGGTTGGGGAAGAGGAGGACGGGGACGTCCTTTTCATTGAGAATGCTTGAACATGTTTTTAATGATTCTGTGACTTGCAGCCTTATTCACGTGCTGCATCCAGTTACGTCTTTCCTTCTTTGACTTCTTTCCAACTGATTCTTTCTCAGATCAAGTTTCGCCTGTATAAAAATTTCTATGATTCAAAAGAAAGTGGTCCACACAATAAAAAACAGAGATTTTCTGATTTTTTGTCAAAAATCTGTCAGAAATGCTTAACAATCGTTCTCTCCCACTCCTCAACTCTAGCTCTTCATTTGAGTTTCTGCTAAACTTCTCATTCTCTCTCGCCCACCTCTCAACTACAGCTCTTCACTCCAGTTTCTGCTGAACTTTTATTTCCCTAGTTTTCTTCATTTTTCCCTCTTAATCATTCTCTTTCTTAATTTTTTTTCCTGAAATGATTTATTTTTAGTTTTTTTTCCATCTTGCAGAGGAAGAGGGCTTATTCCTCATTGGAAAAACATCAACTTGATGCAAGATTTTTGAAGGTGACATCATATATATATGTATATGCCTGCGTCTCTCCCCACTCAAAGTTTCCTTCTTTTTAGTGAAAAAGCTTGAGATTTTCTTTCTTATTTTTTTTCCAGAAGCCGAGAGGCTGCTTGTTACCCAGCTTGAACATGACACCGTCTGTTCTTAGCCTGCGCTGGTGACTCAAATTTTACTTCTTTTTAATGAAAAAGCTCAGATATTCTTTCTTGAATTTTGTTTTTCAGACCCTGAGAGGCTGCTTCCGAACCCAGCTTAAAGGCAGATTAGTTTTTGAATAATAAATTTTAAAAATGATAAATTCTAGAAAATAAATTTTAAGAAAAAAATAATTTTAAAAATTAAAAATATTTGAATGATTAGTAGAAGAATCATTTTTTTATAAACAATTTACTAAAAGGGACATAAACTTATATAATAATTACATAAAGAATAGATTTGATTTTAATTTTTTTATTTAAGTGATTAAAAAATAATATATATATGTGTGTTTGAACAAGGTAAAAATTTATAATATTTATCTGAATTTTAATTTTTTCCATTGAGATAGTACTTTTTAATTTAATTTGTGTGGATAATTTTAAAATTTATATAATAAATTAATATATGTATATAAAAATGAGAAATATATAATACGATTGATTAATATGGAGATTTGATGTTGTAGGAATAAGGAAAAATTAAATTTCATTACTTGGATGTTACAGGGGGCATCAAATAAATGTATAATATATAACTATTGGTCTTGTCTATAATAAATAAGTTAATCTCGTATAAAATTACGACAACGAGTCATTTCAAATGAGGAGGTTATGGATAAAGGTATCCGTGAAAAGTCATACTCATCATCACCATCTTTATCTTACAGTGGATCATCATCATCTTCGTCCTGTGGCATGAAATCAGGGTATGTAATAGAGGTTCTTCAAATGAAATTGTGTATTACCATCATTGCACAAATAATCTTCACTTGTGTTTGATAGTCGTAGCTGCTCATGCGTTGTAATATTGCAAACTTATTTTTCTATACCCCAAAAGTTCTTTTTATTGTGTATCTCAAACTTGAATGAGCATAATTAAAAACTTCATTAGGGTTAACCAATCTAGATGACCGTCGAAAATTAGAAAGATAGTAACGCTCACGTCGGTATGGACCTAGATATCTAATTGGTGTTGGATAACCAGCATCAACCAAATAATATTTACTTGCATGAAAGAAAAATTATTATTTTGAATATTTGTATTCACATATAAAGAGAAATCAATTGAACATATTACAAACATACCGTGAGGCAGATGAGGGAAGTTCATGACTGAATATACGGGTATCATGTGCATTGCCTTCTCATCCAGCTAAGACAAAGGTAAAGCACATGTCCTAATCACAAACCGCTATTAAAATTTGCGATGTGAACCCCTTTCTACCAATATATTTGTTCATTGGCATTGACGATGCAAGGAATATGTGTGCCATCGATTGCTCTAATTACATTTTTGAAAAATGGCTAATATCGAGGGTCAAGTTTGATTTTGCTATGTACATTTTGAAATGTTGGATCTTGGGGTTTGATTATTGACATTGAAAGTCCACAACAAGATAATAAGACATCATGAAAGTGTCTGTGAATCGTCTCTCCCGAGTGTTGAAATCTTTTTTGCATCATCCTACTGGTTTTCCCATGTCCAACAATATTTAAAAATATCGCTACCTTTTTATGTATTCCAATGTTTTGACTTTCTTTAAGCCCTTGTTGCTGCAATTTAATGCAAAGGTCGAAGAACACATGTGGTTCCATTATGAACTGTTCATAACAACGCTTTGGATGACTATATAATACTTCATCAACCCATTTGCTACCTGTGTGATCACTAGTGCGTATTGGTTGTTTAGACAAATATCGTGCTGCATAATTGCCAACCAATATGTCACTTGTTTAATCCTCTTTACCTGTCACTTATAAGCTTCTGTCAAGTTTTTATTATTGTCCCCCATACTTGTTTAACATGTGCACAGAGAGATTAATTTTATATTTCTCAATGTCAATGAATAATGTGATCGGTGATAAAATGAAAATCATAAAATAAAAAGAAAATAATACGAAAAGAGTGAAATCAATGTCTTAGAGATTCGTTAATCAATATGTCCATACGGGTACCTAAATTGACACATAAGCAGGAAGGTGATTTTGGTTACACAACAAGATTCAAGAACTACAACAAGCATGCATAACTAGTCATAACATTAACGTCTCAATCTCAATAACAATAGTGCCATAAAAATAGTAACAATTGCTTCTTCATTCCCATTTGTGAAGCATATATTTCCCTCATTGCGGGATCCAACATGAGTTTTGTGCATCGTAGATACCAATCATCATCAGCGAGTACTTCATCAAGTTGGGTTAGGTGTTTCATGACTTCTGTAATAGATGGTATGTTAGCAGATACTTCATCTGCCCTTTTGTGAGCATGTTCGACCTCTGTCTTAGTTCAATCAACAATTTCACTTGGTGCATTTGCTATCCTAGTTGATGCAGGTAATTTTTTCTTCTTTTTCATCCCTTCACTCCTCTTCCTAACCCTTAATGAGCCGCTACCAGAAATTGGCTCCTTCCTCCTCATGCTACCTTCACCACTGGTCCCTTGAGATATGTTGAACTCCATTCGATTGATATCCCCACTTATGCCAGTTGGAGCCACCAAAACTTTATCGCTATCTCCCGACCCTTCTTCCAAATCCATATTATTATCATTATTGTATCCTGTTGTCTGTTCTATTAGAAGTGTCATGGATGATGGTGCCAATGCATTTTGCCCTGTGGCTGCCATATTACTGAACAATTTATCTAACTCAGCCCCGAATGAGAGACCTTTTGTTCTAAATTTCTCATATTGTGGATTTTCCTGCACATATAACATCAATCAGAAATGACAATTATATGTGATACGGGTTGAAAATAGAGCGTATCATCAAATATCATTTTCATACCAATTTTTTCTTCTCCCATCACTCATCTTCCGCTTTTACTGTATTCTTCTCCATATTCCAGCCCACCCCTGTCTCATTAATCAATTTGTTCCACATCTGCCATTCCTTTCGTATGGAGTCATATTTGTTTTTAAACTGTATTCTGTCATAGACTTTCCTAGTCTTTGCTGTAAGCCATCACAAATGTTATCCCATGCTTTTTTTGTATACACAGTACCTTTTCTTTCACCTTTGCAAAGTTGTTCAATACAGAGGTTAATGAACATCTTAATGGTGCTAGCATCCCATGAAACTTTAGATTTATCCTTGACCATTGTACTAGACATAAGTGAAATAATTAATTTTCATAATCGGATATCTATATCTGACAACTTCAACAAGCAATTATCTAAACTAAACATTCAAGCAATTTTCATAAGTGCCAATGAACACTACGCATATATGAACAACAAGCAATTTAATAGAAGATATGAATACTTCACAGATTCAAAAACGCAGATATGATTCAACAGGCAATTGACAACATAACCAAAGCTCGCCTCTGTGGCAGATGAGCAGTTGAGCATATTTGATTCAAAGAGTGGAAAGCAAAGAGCATATAAGAGAAGCTACAAAATGTGAAACACTAGCAGAAAGCAAACACTCTATTTACCTTCTCTGTGCTGAAAGAAGTTGCCCACCTATGGAAAACATAGTGTCGGCGCACCAGTGACGGTAGGACGATGGAGATCGACACCCAGTGACCTTGATGACGGCTCAAATATGCGGATCCACAGACCAAACCACCAAGCCTGACCACGGAAGTAGGGTATCGCTGGAGCTCGAGTCCCAAGCGATGGCACGACATGACAAGATTTTAGAGCAGAGAGGTCAAGTGGTAAGGAACGATGATGGCACGACATAAGCTCACCCGAAGATCTGCTTGCCAAGAATGTCTTCAGATGGGTTTGCGAGAGTAAATCGGGACAAACAAGAGTGAAGATGCAGGACGCGATAAGAGGCGAGCTCGGCAAGGGCAGAAGGAACAGACGCAGCTAGTCGAGAGGAAGCAGAGGCTGAAGCGCAGGATTGAAAGCATAGCGGCGCTGGTCGGGATGGAAGGCTGAGAAGCGCAGGATGAAAGCGCAGCGACACTGGTCGGGACGAAAGGCGAGAAGCGCATGAAGAAAGAGAAGTGGACGAAAGGCAAGAAGAGAAGAAAAATAATTGTTGATGACAAATGCTTGAAGTAAAGACAGTAATAAATGCCTAACGGATAAATTACGGACGATGGAAAAAAGCTGAGCACAAGCAGATTATATTCAAACCATGGTTTTATCCTTAAAACCATGGTTTGACATGCAAGAAACGATTTTCCAGATTTGAGGATTGTTGGGGAAGAAAATAGGGAAACCATGGTTAGACTCCAAAATTATTTTTTTAACCCACATGCCAAACACACACTAAACAAGACATCGTCTGTTCTTCTTGGCTGGTGCGTTTCACTTATTAGGCATTTGGATAAGATTTTGTAAAAAGTGGTTATGAGAAAAAAAGGTTTTTAGATAGCTTTTAGAAAATGGCTTATAGAGAAAAGTTTATGAAAAAAATAGTTTTGAATAAATGAGTATTTGGATAGTTATTTTTATAAGTACTTTTATTATTGGTAAATTACGAAAAAGGGTATAATTAATAAATATAGGAGAGATGAGAGATGAGAGATAAGAGATATGAGATGAGAGATGAGAGAGAAGAGAGTATAGAAAAAAGGAGAGAGGTGTAGAAAAGAAAGAAGAAAGGAGATAAGGTATATAAGAGAGAGGAGAGAGGGTGTAAGAAAAAATAGGGGTAATATAATAATTGATTAGTCTATAAGCTCTTTTACTGTTCCATAAACTACTCTGACCAGCTTATTTGAAATCTTAGTTTTAAACTATAGTTTGATTCAAATATTTTTTTAAACAAATATAGCTGTTTGTTTTAAAATTTCTTAAAATTTAAATTTTAGGAAAGTTTTGCCACAATCTAAACACACACGTTATTTCCATATTACAATCTCATTATTTTGTTACAAGTTATGGCATTTCTGACCAATGTGATTGTCCTGTATAATCTCTGATTTTTGTCATAAATGTCTGTCACGAATGCTTAACAACTGTTCTCTCCCACTCCTCAACTCTAGCTTTTCATTTCACTTATTATTTCCATATTACAATCTCATTATTTTGCTGTAAGTTATGGCATTTTTGACCAATGCGACTATGCTATAAAATAATTTAATTTTTTGGTTCCAAATTTTTATCTTGTATTAGTTTATGACTTATTTAGAATTTAAATAATTCTATCTGTACATGTATAAACAAAATTAGAATATATATACATAAAAACACATACTTTTTTTGCCATCATGAAAATATATATATAGGAACGTATATATTCAAGAGAAGAAATTAGAAAGAAGATAAGTATTAAAAGCTGATTGGATTTATTGGGGCTTCTAATAAAAGTAACCTATTAATATTTTTAGGGGCTGAAATATGAATTGGGCTAATTACTATAGAGCCCATGTTTTTTATATTGCCACTAATTACAATATTACTGGGTTGTAGATTTTTTTGTTGCATCTCTTTATTGTGTTGCATTACAACCGAAACATGCTTTGGAAAGCTTTGCTTATTATGGAAGCAAGTTGAGCTTTTCATCATCTTAGTCAATAAAAAAATAACTAGATAAGAAAAGACTTTGTAAACTCTAAAAAGTCATAAGTGAATATAATCTCCCTTAATCATGTAGTCCCGTTTCTGAGCTGTGTTATGTAGATGGATTAGATCAATAGGATTGTCCTTATTATCTTGGCATCATGGGACGGTCTAACTATGAAAAACTTATCATAAACACATGATGTTCCAACCACATGAGCTTCCTTAAAGTCCCATTATCATATCCTAATTTTTCCCTATCCGTATAGTACTGATAGTGGAAAGAGGTTTGGAAAGGATTATAACGAAGATCAGAAGAAATGATAAAGGTTAAATGAGTCCTGAAGAATGAGAATGATTAAAACGAAAATTAGAAAATGTTGAAGGTAAAAAGTGAAGGTAGAAATAAAATTTGGGCCCTTAAGTATAATTTTCAAAAGTTAAGGGGCTAAAATGCAAATAGCTTAAAGGTTAGGGGCAAAAGTGTAATTATTCAAAATTTCAGTGACCTAACTGTAATTATGAAAAAGTTGAGCCAAAATAGGTCAAAAATACCTAGAATCAGATAAGACCCAAATTTTACCAGTAGATAGACAAAATTATTCTGGTCAGTTTAACGCAACACATAATTTTGATTTGAGGTCCCGATTAATTGATATAAATTTATGAAGTCAGAAGAGTTATTACAATATTTTTCAGACAGCAGAATCAGATGAAAATATATAGGAAATTCCTATATTTAATGTAAGAATTTATAAAATTGACAGAGTCAGAAAAGGAATCCTGTAGAAGTCTTACGGGATTTTATGGTGAAATAAAATACCTGATAAATATGATCGGGTGAGATTTATTGGGATTTGTGCCATAAAGGTAATGAGACCAATGAGGACATACCAAGGCCCAAATGGCGCCATAATGAGCCCAATAAAGTAGTGAAACAGTTATGTGGGCTAGAGTCCAGAGCAGTCTAGGAAAAGTGTAAAATTACAAAAATGCCCCTAGATGCCCATACTGTACTAGTGTTAGATGGAAGTCATTTTGGTCATTCTAGATAGGCTAAAAACGTGAAAAATACTATAAATATGATTAGTTAGAGGCAATATATGCCCTGAGGCAGTGTAAAGAGGGATGAAATGACAATTATGCCCTTAGGGTTAATACAACACAAGAAAGGACACCAAGGGTATTTTGATCATTTTCTAAAGGATGGATGGCAGATAAATATTTAGTACATTAAATTCAATGATATGATAAGCCTAGACATTGATTTCCAGGAGAAAATACATATCTTGGTATATTATAAAAAAATTAGAAATATAAAACAGTCCGGTTGCTGTGAAACTGCTCTGATTGGTACCGGATTAGACTAAAATTTTTCCAGAAGCTTCCTGGCATGGTAAGCAAGCCACATACCCCCATAAGGTGTCCCTTGAGCTATCCCACATGATGTCATAATTATTCTTTTTAGAAAAAGTTAAATCCAAGATTAAATGTGGGCCTTTAGATCAAATAGTAACTAAATTAATCTTGGCCATTCATTTTTCATGGATTTTGGCTATAAATACCCCCTCATTCTGCATCAAAACCGTGGCTTCATGGACCCTTGGGAAAACTCTTGCAAAATGAAAACTCAAGCCAACACAAAGAAGATTCAAGGTACCAAAGTTCAAGCAAGCTAGAGATTAAAGGTAAGCAATCTCTCCTAGCTTATTTTCCTTTGATTTGGGAGCTTGAACTTTGGGTTTTCATGGGGGAAAAGTTGAGTTTTCTCTAAGGGGAGGTGCTGCCCAAAGACCTTAGATGAAAGGGGAAAGAAGAAATTAAAGTTAGAAACATATGATTAAAGCTTAAACAAGCTAGTTAAAAGATTGGTTGTTGAATCAAGTTGATATTCTTGACTTTGCCATGATGTGCCCTATTTCATCTGCACTGTTAATGAGGGAAGGAAATTGAATTTCAATGATTTAATGCTTTCATTGAATTTCGATGATGGTTTTGTGTAGGATTGGAAAGATTTTGAACCTTGAAAGCATTGAAATTTCAAGATTATAGTTTTTGAAACCCTTCTCTGTTACTGTTCACACACATAAACAGTAATTGAAATTTTATAATTTTGATGGTTCCAATGGCTTTAAAATGAAAAGTTGTGTGGGGTAAAGTAGAGAAACAAGTATGGGAAGCATTAGAATCGAAATCATAATTTTTGAAAGAATTGCATGCCTATGTTCAGTTCTGTACAGCAGGCCATGAAGGAGCTGGAATTTCATTATTCTAAGCTCATAAATGAATTCAAAAGATGAAATTGTGTAGGGTAAAGACAAGACATCAATTGATTCAAAGACCAAGTCCATTAGTTAAGATTAAGGAAAGTAAATGAGCTTAATGTTCAAGAGGGAGTTATGTTAGTTAAAGTAAGTTTAATGCTCAAGAAAATTAGATGGTAATGGATGAATGGTTATGAGATGTTAGGGATTGGTTGGTATGCTCCAAAAGAGGCAGCCACATGTCCAAGAGATGGGAGAAGAAATAAGCAAGATAAAGTGAAAGAAAGTCAAGTCTATAAGGTAGTGAACTTACCTCTTTATGTGCTTGATGTGGTATGCTTATGTGTTGACATGTATATTATATTTGAATGATGTTGTGACATGATAAATGATGTTGAATGTATTGTGAATAACATGTTTTCCATGGCCATGCACTTTATGTGAAAGTATATAGCATGATGGCATGTCACTAATCAAAGAAAGTTTAATGAAATTACATATCATGCATTAGCATCCATCTTGCATATTTAAGTGGTAATGTTTGCTACTGAGATTCCCTAGAATCTTACTCTCCCATAACCAACCAATTTAGGTCAAGCATGATGGATAATGTATGCATGGAGAAGAGCTAAAGCATGGAAGAAGAAAAGTGAAGTATTTAAGATGTTAGCATATGCTATGCACTTTCTATGTATGTCAAAGCCATGTAAAGCATCTATTTATGTGATGAGATTGTATGAAATAATTATTGTATAACCCCATGATGTATATGAATTCATACAAGGCAAAAGAGATTATTCATGTATGCTAGAACAATTATTGAAAGTAAAAGAAAGAAAACTGAAATAGTAAAAATATGGTCCTGAATCAGTTTTGTTGTGGCTTCAGTTTGACCTAACAAATGAAGGAATTATTTCACAAAATTTTATGAGCATGTAGTACACATCCAGAGATTTAAGTGAATAGGTAGAAAGTTTCATTTGGATGTGTATATGAACAGAAATGAATTTCCAAAGTAAGGGACCAGAATCTGTTTCCAGAGTTTTTGACCAAATGAACAGTAAATTCAACGAATAAACTGTATCAATTGGTTAATCATTTGGTCTGGAAATTATTTTTCTATTAAATTTTAAGATGTTATATTCATGTAGCTTTTTGAACCACTTTATTTTGAGTTTTCTAGAATTAGTTATAATTTTTTAAATTTTGTTGCGTAATCTGGAATACCATATGACCAGTAACCTGAGAAAGAGTAAAATTCCAGATTTGGCTAATGAACTTCCAAGGTCTTATAAGTGGTTCTAAATGCTACTGAATGATCCATAAGACTTATACAAGTAAGGATGTTACACCCATCAATATTATTTTGGTATAGTTAATCTGTCTCTCTTGACTGACTTTTTGTGACTTCAGTGGTGTTCTTGGCTTGAGTTCTGATTCATAAAAGAGACAATGGCAAAGGAGGATAAATTTCTTTTTTTTATGGATGTCACTATAGATGGATCTTATCATGAAAGGATGGTTTTTGAGGTACCTTTTTCGCTTTAGTACTTTCAAATTACAATGATTATACATGAAGTTTTTATTTTTTTTTTGAATCTTACAACTTTGACTGTGAGATTAGAAATAGATCCTAATGAATTCTTTTGTCCTCCCAGCTATATTTCCATGCATTGTGTACAGGTAATTATATGATTTTGTGAATATCCCCTAGTAGAACCCTCCTGTACTGTAATTACAGTGTCACTAATTCAACAAGCCCTTGGACGAGTTAATTTATTTTGATTTTATGGTTTATGATATGAATTCCCCATTGCTCATTTATATATTCTCTTTCTTCAAGAGAAAAGGGAGTTAGTCCCAAAACCAATAAGTATCTGTCTTACTCAAAATCTTTCTTTAACAAGGTTAAGAAAAGTAGCTCCTATGTTGTGAAGGTATGTGCTGTTATAGTTTTAAGCTTATACTTGCTCAGTTGTCCATCTTATAATACTAAATAGGATAAGTTGATGAGGAGTTAGGATTATGGGATTGATCACAACAAGAAGTTAAAGATAACCCCTAGAGGTCGCGATCAAATCTGGCAGACACAACTAGCGGATTTCAATTTCCATAAGCTCAACAGTCTGTTGTTTTGGTTAAAGGGCCAATATGTTCTAAGTCTACTTATCCTTACTCACATTCACCAATTACCTCTCATACTTTAATATTCTTAAATGATTTGACCTCAAACAATGATGCAGGAATGAAAGAGACTGATCTCAACTATGTTGCAGTTGTGGACCAACTTGAACTTGGTGTAACTTCTGAAGAGATCTTGGGCAAGATGGAATATCCTAATGAGCTGAATATGGGCAACTGCCAATGGTCTACAAAAAGGAGTATTTCTAGTTTAAATGATTTTCCCCATTTGATCCCTTCTATTGTCTAATCCCCAGAATTAGAGTTAAAAGATTTACCTTCTAACCTAAAGTATGCTTACCATAAGCCATATTCAAAATTGCCAGTATTAATTTCCAGTTCTTTAACTGTTAGTGAATAGTCTAGGTTGTTAAGTGTGCTTAGAAAGAATAGAGAGGCCTTGGGTTAGCAATTAGCTGATATAAAAGGGATAGAGGCCACTGTTTGCACTCATAGGATTTTGTTGAATGAAGATTCCAAGCCAATTAAACAACCCCAAAGAAGATTAAATCTATTGATCTCTGATGTAGTTAGGAAGGAGATTAGTAAATTGTTAAAGGCAGGAATCATATATGCTATTTCAGATAGTGAATGGGTATCTCCTGTGCATGTGATGCCTAAAAAGTAACAGTAGTAAAGAATGAGAATAATGAATTGATACCTACTAGAGTGCAAAATTCATGGAGGGTTTATATTGATTATCGGAAGTTGAACGATTCTACTAGTAAAGATCATTTTCCCTTACCTTTTATTGATCAAATACTTGAAAGATTAGCAGGGAAAAGTCATTATTGTTTCCTAGATAGGTATTCAAGATATTTCTAGATTCCAATAGACCCGAGGGACCAAGAAAAGACCATATTTACATGCCCCTTTAGCAGTATGCCTATAAAAGAATGCCATTTGGTTTGTGTAATGCTCCTAGCACATTTTAGCATTGTATGCTTTCTATATTTGCGAATTTTAGTGAAAAATGCATGGATGTGTTCATGGATAATTTTACTGTATATGGGCATTCTTTTGATGAGTGTCTAGAGAGCCTTGATAGCATCATTGCTAGATGTATTGAGAAAAAAATTAGTTTTAAACTTTGAAAAGTGCCATTTCATGGTTGATCATGGAATAGTACTTAGACATCTTATATCTAGCAAGAGAATTAAGGTGGATAAAGCGAAAATTGAAGTCATTTCTCATTTCCTTACCCCATAACTTTAAAAGAACTTTGATCTTTTATGGAGCACGTTATATTTTATAGAAGATTTATCAAAGACTTTAGTAAAATTGCTTTACTACTCTCAAAACTTCTTCAAAAGGACACTGAATTTGTTTTTTCTACTAATTGCAAAGAGGCCTTTGAAAAATTGAAGGATAGATTGGTTTCTCCACCTATTCTAACTTTACCAAATTGGGATCTTCCTTTTGAACTATCATGTGATGCTTCCAATTATGTTGTGGGAGCTATGATAGGACAAAAGGAAGGTAATTTGTCTATTGATGCTACTCAAATTAATTATACCACTACTGAGAAAGTATTGTTTGCAATTGTGGTTGCTTGGGATAAATTCAGAGCATATCTCATTAACTTTAGAGTTATTGTTTACACAAATCATGCAACAGTCAAGTACCTATTCCATAAACCTCAATCTAAGCCAAGACTTCTATGATAGATTCTATTGCTTCAAGAGTTCGATATAGAAGTGAGAGATCGAGCTAGAAATATGAACCACGTTGCAGATCATCTAAGTAGATTACCAACAAAGACAAGGGTAGTACTTAGTTATGATCCTATTTGTAATTATTTTCCTGATCAATCTCTTTGTTTGGTTACTATTATAGAACCTTGGTATGCTCATTTAGTTAATTTCATTGAGATCGGCCTAATACCATCTCATTTGTCTAAATTTTAGGCCCAAAACCTCAAGTGTGAATCTAAACACTTTATTTGGGAGAAACCTTTTCTATGGAGGTTGTGGTCAGATCAAGTAATAAGACGATATGTCCCAGACTAAGATCACAAATTAGTTTTAGAATCTTGCCACTCATGGGTTTGTGGTGGCCATTTTGGGAGAAAAAGGATTGTACATAAGGTCTTTGAATCCAGTTTTTATTGGCCTTCCCTTTTCAAGGATACTTTTGAGTTTTATAGAGTCTGTGATAGCTGCTAAAGATTTGGGAGATTAGTAAAAGGCATGAGATACCATAACAACCTATTATGTTTCGTGAGATTTTTTATATTTGGGGAATAGACTTCATGGGACATTTTCTATCTTTAGCAGGATTTCATTATATTTTATTGGCTATAGACTATTTTTCTAGGTGGGTAGAGGTCATCCCTACAAGACGATATGATACCCAAACAGTCTCCAAGTTTCTAAGGTCTCATATTTTTAGTAGGTTTGGAGTGCCAAAAGCATTAATCAGTGAGCAAAGTACCCATTTCTGCAATAAGCTAATCAATAACTTATTAGCAAAATATAGGGTAACCTACAAAGTCTCAACCCCATACCACCCTCAAACTAATAGTCTAACAGAGGTTTCTAATAGGGAAATAAAGAACATTCCAGAAAAGATTTTTAAGCCATCCAATAAGATTGGAATTTAAGACTAGATGATGCTTTGTGGGTGTATAGAACAACTTTTAAGACCCCTCTAGGCATGTCCCCTTATAGGACAATTTTTTGGAAAGCTTGTCACATACCTGTGGAAATAGAGCATAAGACATTCTGGGTAGTAAACACTTGTAATGAGGACCTTATATAAGCTAGTTCAGAGAGGTTATTGCAAATTCAAGAGCTGGAAGAGATTAGGTTGGACGCCTATAGTAGCTCTGACATTTATAAACTTAAGACAAAAGTAATCCATGATGCTCATAGCTTGAGAAAAAGGTTTAAGGAGGGTGATAGAGTGTTAAGGTACCAAGCTAGGTTCAAGTTCAAACATGGTAATTTCAAAACTAGCTGGGATGGACCTTACGCAGTTGTTAAAGTCCACGAATTTGGGATGATTGAGTAGAAAGTGGAGGCAACAGGCAAAATCTTTCAGGCAAATGGTTACCTCTTAAAACTTTATGAGGAATCTGCTCTGCCGCCTTGAGGCCAGGTTATCCCTTTCCTATCTCTTACCTTTTACAAGTTTTCTTAATGTGGTATATGTTTGACATGTTGGTTTGATGATTGGAAAAGGATGAACTAGTAGAAGTAGGAGTTAATTTTTTTTCCTGCTTGATGATTCAATAGGATAATGTTTAATTTTATGTTCCTTGTATTTTGAATAATACCCATATGTTGCCATGTGTTTTTACTTATTATTGGTTCTTTGAGCTGAATCCACACTCAATTGCATGATTTTAGCTTACCCATCTTGTCATCTTTGCTTTCCTTGTATTGCGATGTATGATTTGAATATGACTGTGAGCTTCACCGTGAAAGTTGCATTGAGTGATTTGTTTAACTGCTATGCTAAAGCTGGATTTAAATTAATCTTATATAGTGTTATGGTGTCTATAATTCTACTGATAGTGAGGATACTGTCAGGTTTTGCCGTGGGGGGATGTTCATATGCTCTATGCTAATTAATGTGAAATTCTTCGATTAATCCAATCTTTCATCACAAAGGTTTTAGTTTTTGATCTTAATGTGTGATGAATTGCTAAAAATTGGATCACCACTTTAAACTGTTTTGTTATTGGCTAAAAGGGGTTAGTGTAAAAGATGTTTTGGGCTTTGAAAAGCATCAAGTGGTAATCTCTGTAATTTTTCGTCATGACCTATGTGTTGTATGGTCGTGACCTGACATGGAACTTTAGACTTAATATGCCCTATGTGAAAATCAGTTTCAACATGAGTACTTTAGGTTACGACAAACTCTATCTGTGTATTACCATCGTGACCTATGTATTGTATGGTCGCGACTAGTTGTTGTAAGTTTAGGGCAATCACTCACTTGAAATTTGGTCACGACCTTCATTGCTTCAAGTTGCAAGCTGAGTTTGAAAACACCCAATTACCTTCTCGTGCTTTATGCAATGCTGTACAGAAGGATTCATTTGGAGCTACTAAAATTTTATAAATGATTCATTACCCTCTTATTTTTAACCTTTTGTATGAAATATTTTATAAAAACCATTGTCACACTTGAATTTTTGGAAATATAAACTGAATTGGAAACACTCAAGTTTTTATTGTTAAGTTTGGGATTATTACATGATTATGTGTGATTACTTTGGAACTTTTAATCCGTCATTCAAGAGAGTTTCTAATTATGATTAGTGTTTTAATGCCTAGTGAATGATGAACATTGTCTAAAACTTTAGCTTATGAGCAATTTAGATGAAAACCTCAGTTGGAAGGATTCTCAACCTAAACTTCTATATTGAGTAATTATTCAATTGATTTATATCCTCTAGAACTCGTCTTAGCTCTGAGTTGAAAATTACTTGCGCATTTATGTTATTGAATATGATAGATGCATTCATCTCAAAGTAATCATATCCCAAACACAAGCCCGTACATATTATATCCATAGTCACCCCCTTTGAGCCCATCAAATTGTTTCCATTATAGAAAGTCATATATGCATGAGCATTTCTTTGAAATAAACTTCTTATTCATGTCAGAAAATCATTATGACTGTAAAATTGTGCTACAACTTTTATATACAAGGTGCCAACTAAAGGAGAGAAAAAGCATATTGCACAAATAATAATAAAAAAAGGTGCAAGAAAAAGTTAAAGAAAGAAAAGAGCATTGAATCCTATTAGCACAATCACCACCTCTACACCTCGGAAGACATGAATTCATGCTATATATTCATTATCACATGCATATGGAACTTTCTATCCTTCATATCCCATTCAACTTGGCCTATCTCCATCATTATACCCTTAAAAGACCTCTTGATTCTTTGCACAAGTGTTGCATAGTTGATGAAATTTATAGCCATTACAAGCATATGGTAGGATGTTTTTCAATTTGAATATGAGTGAAAGAACCCTAACAATGACAAGATATGGAGAGCTAAACACTTACATCATTAGAGAGAATCTATTGCGTTCATATAGTTGAGGTTGATTTCATTTAGTAGTTGATTACTTGGCATTGCTCATATTATCACTTTTGCATTCCCAAAAGATGGTGCATTAATTATCTTAAGGTTTCACTGTGGATTATATTATTACCTTGGATTTAACATCTTTTGCTTAGGTGTATTTCATGTCTTTGTCTAGCAGTACAAAGGTTCAAGTGTGGGGGAATTGATAGGTGTCATATTCTAATTTTTCCGTATCTATATAATATTGATAGTAGAAAGAGGTTTGGAAAGGATTGTGATGATGAATAGAAAGGAAAACAATGATTAGACAAAGGTATAAAAATGAGGAACTAAAATGAAAAGTTTAAAAGTTATATGGTAAAAAATGAAAGTATAAATAAACTTTAGGCCATTAAGTGTAATTATGAAAAGTTGAGGGCCTAAAGTTTAATTTTCAAAAGTTCAAAGGCAAAATGTTAATTATGAGAAAGTTGAGCCGGAAAAGGCCAAAAAATACCTAGAATCAGATTAGTCCCAAATTTTTCCAGTAAATAGAGAAAATTATTCTGATAAGTTTGATGCAGCACAGAATTTTGATATGAGGTCCCAAAAAATTTATATTAATTTTTAAAGAAAGGGAAATTAATACAGTATCCTTTGGACCTCAGAATTAGATAAAATTTGACAGTAAATTCCTATAATTAATATAAGAATTTTTAAAACTAACAGAGCTTAAAAATGAGTTATGTAGAATTTATTATAGAATTTAAAGTGAATTAAAACACTCGATAAATACGTTTTAGGGGAATTTCTCGGGAATTAAGCCCATGAAGGTAGTGGGTCATGTAGAGGGACCAAAATGGTGCCTTATAGGCCCAATGATATTTTTAGATAAGTATTCGGGCCAGGGCTAATAAAGACAAAAAAATGTAAAATTGTAAAAATGCCACTGAATGTATGCCATTGTGTTGTGTCACTGAGTTAGAGTTAGAGTTAGACGAAGGGCATTATGGTCATTTGCATAGGTAAAAAATGTCCAGGAAAGTACATGATTAATTAGTCAGTGTCAGTATATGCCTTGATAAGAAGTAAAGATGTATAAAATTACAATTATGCCTTAGGGTTAATATAGTGCAAGATAGTGAACTAAGGGCATTTCAGTCATTTGTCAAGGGATATGTAATTAAGTTTTAGGCTAGTACAAGATTTTCAATGGTAGGAAGAATCCGGATATTGGATATAAGGTCATAAAGCATATTATGAAATCTCAAAAAAATTAGATTTAGAAAATAGTCTGGTTTTTGGGAAATCGAATTGAGTCGGTACCGGATTAGACTGGAATTCTTCTAGATGCTTCCTCCCTTTGTAATTTTGTCATATGTCCTATGAGTTGTCCCTTGGTGATGTTATGGATGATATAACAATTAGCTTTTTAGAAAAATTAAATCCAAGATTAAATGTGAGCCATTAGATCAAATAGTGCACAAAGTAATCTTGGCCATTGATTTTCCATGGGATTTGGCTATAAATACCCCCACAAAATCTGAAGCAACCTGTGGCATGACAACCCTTGGGGAAACTCTTGCAAAATAAAAACTCGAACAAAGACAAAGAAGATTCAAGGTACCAAAGTTCAAGCAAGCTAGAGATTAAAGGTAAGCAATCCATCCTACCTTATTTTCCTTTGGGAGCTTGAACTTAGGGTTTTTATAGATGAAAGTTGAGTTTTCTCCATGGTGTTTGTGCTGTTCAAAACCTTAGATGAAAGGAGAAAAAAGAAATTAAAGTTAGAGTTATATGATTGAAGCTTAAACAAGCTAGTTATGTGATTGGTTATTGAATCAAGTTGATATTCTTGACTTTGCTATGGTTGAACCATTTCAGTTTGCATTGTTCATGATAGAAGCAAATGGAATTTCAATGATTTAATGCTTCCATTGAATTTATATGATGATTTTATGTAGGATTAGATAGGTTTTGTGTAATATCCTGATTTTTAGACATAGAAGCCCATTGTGTAGCCTGAAAAAGGTATACTACCCGGCCCTGTTGAGCAGAAGTCCCAAAAGTATACATATGATGTTCAGGGGCTAAACTGCAAGAAAGTGAAAGTTCAGGGACTAAATTGTAAATAGTGAAAGTCCCTGGGACCATAATGATCATTTTGGAAAAGAAAGGGATGTTTCTTGAGAATTGAGCTACCATAGTGCTTGAGCTTGATTAGAGGCCAAGATAGCATTCCAAGGGTCCAAAAATGTAGCCCAAGAGGCTTTAAAATATTAGTTTAATACTTTTTCAATAAAGTAAAGTTACCTGGTCAAAGATAGAACTAGAAAAAGTGATCAGATAAAGCTTTAGACTTATCTAGAACTATGAGGTGGCATGAAAGGTGTCCTCATGGGACCCACAAGGTGCCACATGTCATGAGTCTAGAAAAAGAAGAAAAAGCTAAGGACATATGGCACAATCTCAGCCATTCATTCCAGGAAAAGACTCTAGAATTCTCTGAAAATGCTGAGTTAACTGGTGAGGTATCCTAAGGGCCCCACCATTGTGCCACCTAGCATGTGAGGTGTCCCATTGATGATGTCACTTTGATGAGTCATTGAAGATGATGATGTTATCGTGATGATACAAGCAATGCTTCTTGAGGAAGCTAAGCGATCTGAGCCATTCATCATAATTCAATCTGGACCATCCATTCCACCTCCACTCAACTATAAATACCCCATTCCCCTCCCATTCCATGCCACAGCCAGCAAGAGAAAAAGGAGAGAAAGAAGAGAGAAAAAGAGAAAGAGAGAAAGAGAAAGAAAGGAAGGAAAAAGAAGGAGTTCTGGTGACACTAGGAGTAATCCAATGAGCTTAGGGACTTAGCCAGCTTAGGAATAAGGTTGTGACCTATGAAAATAAGGAACCTTAGAGTTAAGGCTAAGAGCTAGAGGAAAGGCTACACATTAGGTAGTAAACTTACCTACTTGTATCCTTTTGTTGCTTGGATGTTTTATGTGATGTTTACTTATTTTGATGATGTAAAGCATGTATGATTACGTAATGCTCTATTTCTTTTTATGCTATGGCCATATGTTATAATTAAGGAACACAGAAGCATGTAAGTTATCATTATGCAAGCATGATCATTAAGTGTACACATAGTAACATCAAGCATATAGTTGCATTCATGGTATGGTTTCCATTTGCTACTGAGATTTCTCCAGAAATCTCACCCCTTCCATATCAATCCAATTACAGCAGGTCTTCTCAAGATGGAGGAGATAAAGATGCATGAAGAGACGTTAATTATTTAGCATGATTGATATGTGATTCATATATGTATCATTGCTGGAAATTGTCACTGTGAACAATAACTTGTGGTGAGGCAGTGACATTTGAGCTATAATTATAAATAGTAAATGATTGAATAACTGTATGATAATTTTCCAGTAAATAGTAGGCATGCCAAGCTTTGATTTGATATATAGAACTTCTCATTTGGATGTCTACACATGGAGATATGATTTTTCAAAGTTAGGACCAGAAATACTGGAATTAGGGGAAAATGCTGGATGACAGTAAAATTGGAACATTGACTGACATTGACTTGGTCAAGGCGTGATCAACGAGTTATTTTTTCCTGAAAGAGCATTAAGTTAGATTTATGTAGCAATTTGAACCACTTTATTTCAATTTTTATAGAATTAGTTATGATTTTTTGAATTCAGGTCACTTCTTTGGAATTTACACCGTGAACAGTACTTGCTAGAGAAAAATTCCAGATTATGTAATTTGACTTCAATAACCTTAAAAATGGTTCCAGATGCTTTTTTTTTGGTTCCTAAGATGTAAGAAAAGTAGGTTGTTACATTTTGGTATCAGAGCATAAGGTTCTGGTACAAAATCAAGAGGGTTCTAGTACAGAGCAAAGGGTTTTGGCTCAGAGCATAAGATTCTAGCACAGAACATAAGGTTCTGGCTCAGTGATGCTCTGGTTTAGTTAGACCAACCCCTTAAACAAGTTAGAGATTTGAACTAAAGAGGTTTCCTCTATAGTATAAGATATGGGGATGGTGTTCACTACTTAGAGAATGTTTTAGACAAGAGACAGTGACACATAGATAAATAGAACAATACTTCATACCTTACAGCTTTACGAGATAGTCTTCAAGGAAATGACTACGATAGACCAGTCTTAGTCAACAGTTACTGCTGAGGTCTTGTGTTTCTTAGCACAATGTGGCTGGACTAAGCAGGATAACGTCTGGGGAGCAGTTTTCTCTATTGATAGAAGCTAACCAGTCTAAGGTCAAGGGAATCTGCAATAGTAGCTCATTATGTGGCTAGGTGTTACAGCGACGATGATAATGAAGGTACCAACCTCATTGAAGTTCATTAATTAGAGGATTGGTATAAAGTGTGATCAAGCCAGATAGTACAAAGTACTGAGATATGAAAGATTAGTTTAAGACAATGTTAAAAAGTAGATCCTCTATGTGAGTAGATCTACATTACGAAGAATTTGTTCAGTTAGTGTTTCCTAAACAAAAGAATCAAAAGTTAAAGCAAGACTTGCCTAGGAATGATCCTAGCACATGGCTTAAAATTAGAGATGAGATGGTTAATAGATAAAGAGCTGATATTCCCAAGACAGAGGGACCACATCATGAAAGAACAGTAACTTAGTGCTCTACCCTAGAGAACAAAAGTAATAGTAATAGATGATGAATGAGATCTATAAGGCATAAGTTGTTAGGATCAAGAAAAAGACTAGAAAGGATTCATAGTCTAGTGCAGAGTAGACTGAGACTGATTGAGAAAAAGAGTTAAGAGATAGTTTAGAGATGCAAAAGTTACTCCATAGAAATGGAGATTGTTCCGCTCACCTGAGAAGTTAATTCATAGATTGAATTCCGTGTTATAAAGAAATAATTTTCTCGGCTAGTTGCAAAAGTTCAAGAGAGTGGTATATGTAAGATAAGAACAAAGAAGTTTATGATGTCTAGAGAGAGAAAGGTAGCCACAGTTTCAAAGATAAAGAGACTCCCCAATTTAAGAAAGAATTAGATAAAGTAATGAAGGGTTGAGTCTATACCCTAGTAAGAGGGTAATGTGGCAGCCTAAGTTAAATGAGTAGTTATTTCAGGTTCCTAAATGAATGTTTGGGATCTGGAAGATAATGTGATAGAGGAAAAAAATGCTTTAAAGGATTACTTAGTTAATTGTTCATTTGCAGTGTACATGTGATGGATGGTTGAGCAAATTTATGTGATGGTGATATGGCTTATATTGCCACAAGTTATGATGAATAGTTACATCTCCTTGCAATTGTTATATGATGACACACATGTTAGAGTATGCTATGAGAAATGAATACCCTCCTCATGTAGTACATGCATGGTAAAGTTTATGATGAGAAAGTTATGTTGCTCCCATACCATACAACATGCAATAAGAATGTTCGCAGGATGATAGATAGTCTCAGTAAGTGGACAGTTGTTACAATATGATTGGGGTTACTCAGGTATTTCTATAGACTTATGAATAAAGTACTCAGGGCCATTTCTTATGTTAGGGTTACAGCAAGTACCAAGAAGGTGGTAGTGCTATAATCCTATCAAAAGAAATGGTATACAGAAAGAGAAAAAGATAGTAGTAAAGAGATTGTTTTCATATCACACTTCAGATAAGAGTTGGATATGAAACAAATGGCTCTCATATAGAGCTACATTCATATGAGTTCATATTACTCTTCATATAAGAGTTAGATTTGATACAAATTGCTCGAAGTTAGAGCATAGTTCAAATGGCTCACAGTTAGAGCACATATTGAAATAAGAAGTTGTGATGAGGCCATAGAAACTGAATGCAATGGCAGGTGGTTAGACCATAATTGGTAAGCCATAATAGAGTAAGAAAGATGAGAAGGAACTCCTGAGTAAGAGGGAAACTAAGTAAAGTCTTGGTAAATAATATGGGTTACTAAATGTATTTTAAATTTTTTATTGAGATATCAACAAGTATAAGTAGTTAACCTTATAACTTAGTCTGTTGGTTTGAGATCTTTCAGAGATGATAATATAATACAACAAAATCACAGAGTCATAGTTAGCATGGCTTAAGGGTCATAGTTAGATCCTAATAGCTTCAGAGTCATAGTTAGATTCTGAAGAGGCTTATGGTTGATCGCAGTTAGATCCCAAGGTCGTAGTTAGACCTAGCCTAAGGAAAGTAATGAGCCATAAAGAAATGAGAACAGTACAATATCTCTCTGGAAAGATGGTTACTAAAGACGAAGTTACGGTAAGGAAGCTTCACGAGTTGATTAACTCATCCAGAAAACTTATTTATAATGATTTTTCTCAAATAGCCTATATTATTTACAGACTAAACTTAGTTTTCTCTTAAACGAAGATGGAGTCCAAGTTCAAATCTGGGTGCTGATATTCAAAAGCTTTTGTAGAAGTATGCTTGAGGAAAAGAGAAGATAACCCCATATATTTTGAGAAAAGAAAAGTATAAATAGATATATCCTTCATATAAGGATAAAGAGATTAAAAGGCTAGCGAGACCTAGAGAGAGGGTCTAAGATAGAGTAAAGATAGAACGTAGTTCTATGAGAAAGAATATGCTAGGGCTTAGAGCTATAAGAAAAGTAACCTAGCCCTAACCCTCAAATTATAACTCTTCATCAAAGTATAAATAGAGATTTAACCCTCAAATTTTGAGGACGAAATTTATTTTAAGGGGAGGAGAAATATCATATCCTGATTTTTAGACATAGAAGCCCAGTATGTATCCTGAAAAAGGTATACTACCAGGCCCTATTGAGCAGAAATCCCAAAAGTATACATATGATGTTCAGGGACTAAACTGCAAGAAAATGGAAGTTCAGGGACTAAATTATAAATAGTGAAAGTCCCTGGGGCGATAATGGTCATTTTGGAAAAGAAAGGAATATTTCTTGGGAATTGAGCCACCAGAGTGCTTGAGCTTGATTAGAGGCCAAGATAGCATTCCAAGGGTCCAAAAACATGGCCCAAGAGGGATGTGGGCCCAAGTGGCATTAAAATATTAGTTTAGTACTTTTTCAATAAAGTAAAGTTACCCAGTCAAAAATAGAACTGGGGAAAGTGATCAGATAAAGCTTTAGACTTGTCTAGAAGCATGAGGTGCATGAAAGGTATCCTCATGAGACCCACAAGGTGCCACATGTCATAAGTCTAGAAAAAGAAGAAAAAGCTAAGGACACGTGGCACAATCTCAGCCGTTCATTCTAGGAAAAGACTCTAGAATTCTCTGAAAACGCTGAGTCAGCTGGTGAGGTATCCGAAGGGCCCCACCATTGTACCATCTAGCATGTGAGCTGTCCCATTGATGATGTCAATTTGATGAGTCATTGAAGATGATGATGTCATCGTGATAATGCAAGCAATGCTTCTTGAGGAAGCTAAGCGATCTGAGCCATTCATCGCAATTCAATCTGGACTATCCATTCCACCTCCACTCAACTATAAATACCCCACTCCCCTCCCATTCCATGTGTAACATACTTACTTTCATACATCTTAGGGACTATTCAGTAGCATTTAGAACCACTTACAAGACCTTGGAAGTCCATTATCCAAATCTGGAATTTTACTCTTTCTCGGGTTACTATTCATATGGTATTCCAAATTACGCAATGAACTTTAAAAAATCATAATTAATTCTAGAAAACTCAAAATGAAGTGGTTCAAAAAGATACATGAAGATAACATCTTGAAATTTAAGGGAAAAATAATTTCCAGATCAAATGATTAGCCAATTGATACAGTTTATTCGTTGAAGTTTATTGTTCATTTGGTCAAAAACTCTGAAAACAGATTCTGGTCCCTTACTTTGGAAATTCATTTCTCTTCGTATACTCATCCAAATGAAATGTTATACCTATGAAATTAAAGCTTCAGATGTGTACTACATGCTCAAAAAATTCGTAAAATAATGCCTTCATTTCCTAGGTCAAACTGAAGCACAACAAAACTGCTTTAGGACCTACATTTTACCCTTTAAGATTCCTTTCTTTCACTTTCAATAATTATTCTAGCATACATAAATAATCTCTTTTTCCTTTTATGAATTCATATACATCATGGGGTTATACAATAATTGTTTCATACCATCTCATCACGTAAATAGATACTTTACATGGCTTTGACAAATATGGAAAGTGCATAGCATATGCTAATATCTTAAATACTTCACTTTTCTTCTTCAATGCTTTAGCTCTTCTTCATGCATACATTATCCATCATGTTTGACCTAAATTGGTTGGTTATGGGAGAGTGAGATTCTAGGGAATATCAGTAGCAAATATTACCACTTAAATATGCAATATGGATGGTAATGCATGATATGTAATTTCATTAAACTTTCTTTGATTAGTGACATGCCATCATGGTATATACTTTCACATAAAGTGCATGGCCATGGAAAACATGTTATTCACAATACATTCAACATCATTAATCATATCACAACATCATTCAAATATCATATCCATGTCAACACATAAGCATACCACATCAAGCACATAAAGAAGTAAGTTCACTACCTTGCACTTAAGCTTTCCTCTTGACCTTTAGCCCTTGCTCCCTAGCTTTCCAACCATGAAGCCTTTATGTTCACCACTTCCCAACATCTTCTTGGATGTTTCATGGTCCTAAATACATTCATATTCATCACATAACTCATTAGGACTCATGAACTCTAACCATGTTCAAGACTAACTTTGTTACACTCTTTATTGTCATAACTTTCTCTAATTTTCACTAATCCACTTAGATCTTGAACCAATTGATGTATTGACTTTACCCTATACAATGTCATCTTTTGAATCCATTTATGAGCTTAGAATCATGAAATTTCAGCTCCTTCATGGCCTGCTGTCCAGAACTAAACATAAGCATACAATTCTTTCAAAAATTCTCATTTTGATTCTAATTCTTCCCATACTTGTTTCTCCACTTTAACCCACACAACTTTTCATTTTAAAACCATTGGAACCATCAAAATCATGAAATTCCAATCACTGTGAGTGAACAATACTGTAAGGAATCTCAAAGACTATAACCTTGAGATTTTAATGTTTCCAAGGTTCAAAACATTTTCAATCCTACACAAAATCATCATATAAACTCAATGAAAACATTAATCATTGAAATTCAATTTCCTTCCCTCATGAACAGTGCAGACCAAACAGGGGACACTATGGCAAAGTCAAGAATATTAATTTGATTCAACAACTAACCATTTAACTAGCATGTTTAAGCTTCAATCATATGTTTCTAACTTTAATTTCTTCTTTCCCATTTCATCTTAGGTTTTTGGGCAGCACCTCCCCTTAGAGAAAACTCAACTTTTCTCCCATGAAAACCCTAAATTCAAGCTCCTAAATCAAAGGAAAATAAGCTAGAGGAGATTGCTTACCTTTAATATTTAGCTTGCTTGAACTTTGGTACCTTGAAACTTCTTTGTCTTGACTTAAGTTTTCATTTTGCAAGAGTTTCCCCAAGGGTCCATGAAGCCATGATTTTGATGTCAAGATTGATTTGGTTACTATTTGATCTAAATGCCCACATTTAATCTTGGATTTAAGCCTGGATATGTAAGCCTGGATAGAATGAGAGTATATGACATCATATATAGGCCCATAATGATGCTAGGAAAGGCCCAAAACCCAGGGTACCAGTTCATCAGTAGAAGGGGCTAGTGTCGAGAAAAGGTGCGAAATTACGAAAATGCCCTTAGATGCCCAGATTGTACTAGAGATGGATGGAGGGTATTTTGGTCATCTGGGATAGGATAAAAATGTGTCACATGGAATAAATATGATTAGTTGAGCCAGTATATGCCCTAAGGTAGTACAAAGAGGGGTGAAATGACAATTGTGCCCTTAGGGTTAGTATAGTGCAAGAAAGGACACCAAGGGTATTTTGGTCATTTCCCAAGGGATGGATGGCAGATAAATCTTCAGCATATCATTTTCAATGGTATGAGAAGCCTAGACATTAATTTTTAGGACAGAATACATATCCTGGTATATTATAAAAAATTAGGAACAGAACACAGTCCGATTATTGTGAAACTGCTCCGATCAGTACCAGATTGGACTGGAATTTTTCCCGAAGCTTCCTTACATGGACATCACGCCACATACCCCTCTTAGGTGTCCCATGATCCCACATGATGTCATAATTATTTTTTTTAGAAAAAGTTAAATCCAAGATTAAATGTGAGCTCTTAGATCAAATAGTATACAAATCAATCTTAGCTATCCATTTTAACCCAAATTTCTCTATAAATACCCCCTATTCAGATCACTTCGACATGCATGGTGAACCATAGGGAAACTCCTGCAAAATTTCTATTAAACCAAGAAAGAAGCAACGAAAGTGAAGTAACAGGCAAGGTAATCATCTCCCTTGATCTTGAGCTTTGTTCTAGTAGGTTAGCTCATGATTTTAAGGGGCTTTTGTGCTATATTTCCCTTATGGCTGCTTATGGAAGTTCTGTTCATATGTGATTAAAATATGAGTTTTATGTTATGGATAGTTTAGACAAGCTTAAACAAGCAAGAATCAAGTGGTATAAACTTGGGAATTCAAGTATGTTTGGATTTAGGGTTTTGTGTTCTTGCTGGTACTATATGTGGTACTATTTATATGATAGAATTTTATGATTTTGATGCTTCCAATGAGTTTAAAATGGAAAATTGTATGGGGATAAAGTAGGAGAACAAGTATTGGAAGCATTGGAATCAAAATTTGAATTTTTGGAAAAAAAGGGACATTCATTTCGGTTTGGTATTGTAGCAATTGGTATGTTTTGATTTTGAAAAAATTCTTGTTTCTTATTTGGATTCTACATGAAAAATTATGTGGAAATGAACCATGAGAATTTATTTTGGAAAGATGGAAGTACGAAACATAAAGTAGAGAAAGAAAGGGAGTTAGTTAAAACCTAGTCTTGGTTTTGTATTCAAGTTGAGTTGTAACTTGATATTATTGTGTAATGGCTAGATTTTGACATTTGTGGAGGAAGGAAATCATTCCCAAGAAGTTCTTGACCAAGATAGCTAAGAGGTAGCAAGGATACCTAACTATAACTCATGTTTGTTCAATTGTTTTGCTTGCTTGTTGATTATGGTGTTTGGTTGAGGTTAAGCTTATGTCATCATGTTATGATGAAGTATGAATGATTGTAACTCCTTGAAAGTTATTTCATGACAATATGCATGTTAGAGTTTGCTTATGTAGCATTATAAAGTATCTCCCATCTCATGATAACATGTTGAGCATCCAATTATTCATGCATGATATTATAGTTTGAGTAACTTGCTATTGGGATTTCCATGAAATCTCATTCCTTTCACATGCGTAACTATGTTTTAGGTGCTGGATCCTCTCAAGGGAAGAGAGTAAATATTGATGATTAAGTTTGTATAATAAGTTACATGACTTACATGACACTATAGGGTGATATGCTAGCATGTATGGTGTATGTTTCTGTAACTATGTTTTGAGGCTGACACTTTGTGATGATGATTATAATGTCTAAACCAATGAGTTTTAGTCTGAAACTTTTCATGATTAAATTTAAGATACAGAGCTTTAAATGTACAGCAAGAATGCCTCATTTGGATAAGTATCTGAATTGTTATGATTTTTCAAATTTGGAAGTAAGATCTGGAATTGAGATAAAACGAGTGCTAAGAGACAGTGATGTTCACACAATGATTTCATATATCAAATGAACGAGTTTTTCTATGAAATTGTATGAGATTAAAGAGTACGTCTAGAGCTTCAAATCCATAGTTAACACAATTCATTTGGATAAGTAACCAAAGAGAAATAAATTTTTAAATTTAAGGCAGAAATGCTGGAATTTCCAGATTTTACCAAATGAACAGTGTTTTTCAATGATTAAACTGATTTCATTAAGACAATGGAACCTCAGTTTTATATTTTTCCCTCAAAGATATATGAAAGAGATTTCATTAGAAATTTGTAACCACATTATTTCAATTTTTCTACAATTAATTATGGATTTTTAAAGTAGGGTACATGTTCTAGAATTACCAAATAAACAGTAAAAGTGAACAGTACCCAAGAGCAATTATTTTGGAAATGAATATTTTCAGAGCAAATGATCATGTAATTGGTTACAATAACTTCTAATGGAGTATAATTGAGGTTAAAAGTAAGGATGTGACATTTTGGTATTAGAGCAAAGGATTCTGGCTTAAAAAATGCTCTGAATAGATTATTTTAGACTGATATATAAGTGAACCTATGAATGTACTTATGATAGTGAGGCTATTGTATATGTATGTATGATATGAGAAGTTTATGTAATGCTGTTAAACTTGTTGTATGCTATATTTGGAATGAAATATGAATTATGTTAGTTATGATATTCCTTTCCTATTACCATAGTAAAATAAAATGGTAAGAACAAGAAGAGCTAGTTCTTCGGGTGAACCCTAAAACACCAGAGACATTAACCAGTTGATTCTAGAATGACTGGAATAGCAATAGAAGCTGATTGAGGAAGTAAGACCCGCTCAAGCAAGGAGCAAACAGGAAAAGGATACCGTCATAGCAGTGGCTGTAGTAGAAGAAGTAGAGAACCTATGGCAGCTAGAGTCTGCTGGTACAGTTAATACAGAACCAGAGATGGTTTAACAAACAACAGAGCCACCAAGACAGACATGACAGACAGTAGATCCTGTTGGTATTTAACAATAGATGGCTAAGTTCTGTAAGCATAGTCCTTCGATGTTTGAGGGAATGTTCGATGTACAGAAAGTGGAGGATTAGATCGGCAGACTGGAGAAGATTTTTAAGGTACTGGGTTGTCTGCTTGAGAGTAAAACGCAGATGGCAATGTACCAGTTAGAAAGAGATGTTGATAGATGGTGGAAGAATACATAGTTGTTAAGTTGTGATAAGTAAGTTGAGATGGTCACGACTAAAGGTTACAGAGAATATGAGACGCGGCTAGCAAGTACTCATGTGGCAACTAAAATGCACAGATACCTGATGACAGGAATAAAGATACTAACCTCACTAAAGGTTATCAGTTAGAGGTTTAGCATAGAGTATAGGCAAGCTAGATAGTACGATATACTGAGATACATAAGATTAGTTTAAGAAGAGGTTTAGAAGTAGATCCTCTGTATGATCATCAGGGGTTGATCCACATTATGAAATACTTTGTGTAGCTAGTCTCTATTAAACAGAATGATAAGAAGTTAGCATGAGACTTGCCTAAGAATGATCTAATACATGGCCTAAGGTTAAAGACGTGAAGGATAATAGATAGAAAGTTAAAGTTCCCCAAAATAGAGGGATGCCATCACGAAGGGATAGTAACCTGCCGCTCTATCCTAGAGAGCAAAGTAATAATGCTAGATGATGAATGAGATCCAAGTAACTTGAATTAGTCAGGATCTAGAGATAGAGTAGAAAGGAACCACAGTCTAGTCTATAGCAGATTGAGACTGACGGACAAAAAGAGTTAAGAGATAATAAAGAGATACTGAAAGATACAGAAGTCACTCCATATGAGATAGAGAGTGATATTCTCACTTGAGAAGTTTTTCTCAAAGAGTTTAAAAGAAGTATTCCTCTCAATTAGAGAGAGGTGAGTGTGAGGTTAAGGGTTAGAACAAAGGAAAGAGAAACCCTTTGATGAATAATTAGCCGAGTTCATCTACATGAACCTTGAGGCTTAATGAGATACACAAACATTTACTTTGTTGCACCCTTATTTTATTACATAAAAAATAATCAAACCCAAAACCCATTTTGCTTTCACTCAGGTTTTCAATGGTTTTGTCACCAATCTGCTAGGGTTCCAATAAAAAGGGCTCCTCAAGAAGAAGATAGGGTTGTGCCTTATACTACATTAATAGGGTGTAATTATTTTATTTTGATGAGTCGAACGATGATAATATGAGCTACACATCAAGGCCTAAAGTGTAATTTTTAAATGTTCAAGGGAAAAATAGTTATTATGAGAAAGTTGAGCTGAAAAAGGCCCAAAACTGTTCAGAAAGGAAAATTAGTACAGTATCCTCTGGACCTCATAATCAGATAAAATTTGGCAATAAATTCTTATAATTAATGAGAATTTATGAAATTGACACAACTAAAAAAGGAGTTATGTAACATTTATAATGGAATTTATTCAGGGAATTTCTTGGAAGCTGAGCCTATGAAGATAGTGGACCGTGTGAAAATCCCAAAATAGCACCTTATAGGCCCAATAATATTTTTAGAATTTTTGACCTAATTAATAGTATTTTTTGACGATTAAACTGTATTGATTGACTAAGCATTTAGTCATGAACTTATGTTTTTCTTAAATTTTAAGATGTTAGCTTTGAGTAGGATTTTAACTACTTCATTTCGATTTTTGTATAATTAACTATGATTTTTCGAAGTTCATCACCAAATCTGGAATACCATATGAACAATAACTCAAAAAGAGTAAAAATTCCATATTTAGCTAATGCATTTCCAAGGTCATGTAAGTGGTTCTAAATGCTACCAAATAGTCCCCAAGACATATGTAAGTAAGGATGTTACATTGTTAGAACAAATGCTTCATATGTTTATTTGCACTTTTTAGTTAAGTGTGCTCAGGCCAGAGTAGTCCAATAATGGGTGACCCCTTGGGAAGTGAAGAAAAATGGTGTAAATGCCACACAAGTTTGGCATAGACTCTTAAAGTACGTAAGATGATAAGAAAAGCTAAGCAGAGTTAGAAAAAGTTATGAAAAGTAAGAGAGTAGAACCCTTTATGTTAGATCTAAAGAGAGGATCTAAAAGGAAAGATTCACATTACAACTTTGTTTTAGTAGAAAGTAAGACAAAAGAGCAATATTCTCTTAAGAGGATGGCAAAGTTACAAGTAAGAGAGAATATTAGACTTATGATATATATATATATAAGAGAAACCTATAATAAGACATTTAATGAGATAAGAAGCAAGATGAAAAATAGAAACCTCAGAATTTCATCAAATTTCTAAGGGTTATGGATGAAAGAAATGAATACTACTCACAAGATCAGTATGATGAATTGTTCATAAATAGATAAATGAATTATTGATAAGAAAAAATAAAAAGAAGCAATCTTTGACTCCAATTGAGTGAACCGTAAAAGGAGTATGATAACACAAGAAGGATGTAAAGCTCTACAGATACTAAGAAAATTCTGCCAGATGCTAAGACAAGATATACAATTACGTAAAAGTACTCCTGAACCTTACTCATGAAACAAAAAAGAGTATAAGAATGATATATTCAAAAAGGTTTCACTAAGGCACAAGTTAAATTTTAAGGATAAAATTTATTTAAGTGGAGAAATGTCACATCCTGATTTTTCCCTCTTTGTATGGAATAGATATAGTGGAACCTATAAGGGACAAATAGAGGAAAGAGTTTTGGAAGGGATTGTGACAATGATTAGAACAAATGATAAAGGTTAGATGAGTTTTGAAGAAAGAGAAGGGCTAAATTGCAAAGTTTAAAAGTTCCATAGTGCAAAATAGGAGTAGAGATAAGTTATAGGCCATTAAGTGTAGTTCTGAAAAGTTGAGGGACTAAAGTGCAATTTTTAAAAATTTAAGGGAAAAATAGTAATTATAGAAAGTTGAGTCAAAAAATGCCCAAACTGTGTGGAAGTAGTTCAATCCCAAATTCTACTAGTAAATAGAAAAAATTATTCTGATCAGTTTAACGCAACACGGAATTTTGAATTGAGATCCTGATGAATTGATATGAATTTCTTAAGTTTAGAAAAATTACTATAGTATCTTCTGGACCTGATAATCATATGAAATTTTATAGTAAATTCTTATAATTATATGAGAATTTATAAAACTAACAAAAATAAAAAAGGATTTATGTAGAATTTATTATAGAATAAAATGCCAGTTAAATACTTATCGGGTGAATTTCTTGGGAGTTAAGCCCATGAAGGCAAGAAACCACATAGAATGCGCAAAATTAAGTCTCATAGGCCCAATGATACTTTTAGATAGGTATGTGGGCCTTTGCTAAACAAGACCCTGAAAAATATAAAATTGTGAAAATGCCATTATGTTATATAAAATTACGAAAATACCCATGTTGCAATATTGAATAAGAGATGAGTTAGGGCATTTTAGTTATTTGGACAAGGTTAAAACACTAAAGGAGATGCTTGAATGATTAATATATCAGAGTTAGTATATGCTCTAGATTTAAAGTTAGAAAACATATTATGAAATCTCAAAAAAACTAGAGTTATTAAATAGTCTGTTTTTGTGAAATTTGACAAGGTTGGTACCAGATTGGACTAGAATTTTCCCAATAAGATCTTAGCCCTAAATTGTTCCAAAAAAGGCCCTAAATGATGTCATGGATGATGTCATAAAGCGGCTCCTAGGGCAAGCTTGATGCAAGAATGAATATGGATTATTGGATCAAATAGTGAAAGATTAAATCCTAGTATTCCATTTCCACCCAAAACTTTTCTATAAATACCCCCATTTCTCTTCTCATTCACTCCAAAAGTAAGAACCATGGGGAGGTGCTGCTGAAATAAAATTCAAGCAAGAAGAAGAGGAAAAATCAAGAGCAAAACAAGCAAGTATTCAAGGTAAGTTCCTTATCCTAATTTTGTATTATGTTGTAGGAAGATTTCTCTTGGATTTTGATGGTTGAAACACCTTTTTTCTCGCCATATTAGTTGCTGGGCATGATATGGAATTAAATGGAAATATGAATTTTAAATCATGGAATCTTTAGAAAAGCTTAAATAAGCTTAAATCAAGTAGTATTGGCTAGGGCTATATATGGGCAGGGTTGGGCAGGGCAACCCCCTACCTGATGTGCTATCCAAAGAAAGCATAGGCTACATTTTGCAGCCCGATGCCTAACCTACCCGGTAAAAGCCCTAAGTATTTTGGACTGGGCATGCCTAAATACTGATATCATGCTTATATTATAGGAAAAAATCTACAATCATAAATTTCTAAAATAATACCATATTTATGTCTTAAAGATTTAAAAAATATATATAATCAACTAAAAACATGGTGACAACAAGATAATAATTAAAGTCTTGAAACCTATTACAATTAAAATGATCTTTAGTCACCACCAGTAGTTGTCATATTCTCTCTTCCAAGCGTAGCATCTAGAGAAAAAATAAAAGAAAAACTACATTACATTTATAAAGTAAAATGTATAATAGAATTTATTAGCTTCAAAATAAGAAATTACTTGCAAGCTGAATGTCATTTTCTATTTCATCAAAATTATCGAACTCTTAAAGCTTGTCAGCTAAATCATTGATAAATTGGCCAGCTTGTAGCCAATTTTGGCTACAAATCAATGCTTCTTTCATTTTATAAGAGAAAGAACTCCTGTAATGATCAACTATACGTCCCCCAGTGCTAAAGGCAAACTCAGAGGTAACTGTAGAAACCTCAATAGCCAATACATCTCGTGCCATATAAGAGAGAATTTTATATTTTTTAGAATTAGCTTTGTACCATAAGAGTATGTCAAACTCAGATGCAGAAGGGATTTCATCTCTTGAGTCAGTTACAATATATCTATCTAACTCAGTTTGAGGATCTGTAAAAGTTCTTATTTTCATAGATTTTAACCACTTATGACCCAAATCCTCAGTATTATCATCATGATCATCATCATGATCATCATCAAAAGAAGGTAATAAAGTTGCACTTGTTGTACCTATTAAAATAGTCCTTAATTCAATAAAAACCTTGCAGAGTACTCATCAAACAACCGATACAAACAATCTTTCACCCTCTCCTTCATAAGTGAACATACTTCAGGGTCAATGTAAAGGACATCAAACACATGATTGACATAGGCTAATTTATATTGAGGATCTAAAATTATAGCCACAAATAGTAATGAATTCATATTATCTGCTTGACCCCAATACTTGTCATATTTTGCCTGCACACTGATGCTCATGTCTCCCAAAATATTATTAACTCTACTCATAATATTCTTTTACAACATTTTCTGAACACGTGCAATCTGATAGAAACATTCATTTGATGTTACAGAAAAGGAGCTTAAAAATTTCAATGTAATGTTATATAATACCTTCAAGAATTTGATAAAGATCTTAGTATTCTCCCAATCATCACTAATAGGACCAGAGAAGTCATCCTGGCCGTGCCTAGCACCACGCCTAGAGCTTGAAGTACTTGAACTGAAGTGGGAAATATAGTCATTATCTTCATCACGTATACGCTCAAATACTTTTTGAAAATTCATCGCATCTTCTAACATCAAGTATGATGAGTATTATCAAGGTTTACATCAAGGCAAACAAGGCTTTTAGTGTCTATTTTTTCAGCTTCAACCCAAGTTTTGAATTTCAGGAAGCATGAAGGAGAAAACTGAACATATCTAATAGTTCTTTGAATGTCTTCAAAGCTATCCTTCATCTCTTTGATACCTTCATTAACTACCAAATTAAGGACATTGGCACAATACCTTAATTGTATATAATCCCCATCACAAAGCAACCCCTTCTAACTCTTTAAACGCCTCTTCAAATATACCAAAGTTGTGTTATTAGCTGAGGCATTATCCATAGTTATGGTAAAGATATTTTAAATCCCCCACTGCAACAAGCATTGCTCAATGGTCTTCCCTATAGTATCACCTCTATAATTTTCAATTATAACAAAATTTAAGACCCTCTTGTGAAGCTTCCAATCCTTATCAATAAAATGTGCTATCAAACACATATAAATGAAATTTTGGCATGATGTCCAGCAATCTGTGGTAAGGCAAACACGCTTAGTACTTTGCTATAAGAATTTCTTCAATAATTAAACTTCTCCAAGATATAACTGTCACACACCTTTCAATTGTTTTTCTTGAAGGGATTGGAAAGAGGAGCTCAAACTCATTCAGTAATTTCTTAAATGTAGGCTTCTCAATAATCCTGAATGGTTGCTCATCTGATATAATAAATTCTACTAAAGCTCTTTTACATTGCTTCTCATTATATAGATGTGCCACCACCGATCTTCCTTGACCACTCGACCCCCCAGGCAAGAGAGTTAACATAGATTGCCTTCTATCTGCAGTGGCCTTATTTGGGTTCACTTTACACGTTGGGATATGCCTCAATAAAGAATGTGTCCCATGGTGATTTGGATTAGCCTTATAGGTCATATAGCAATGCTTGCAAGTTGCTAAGTGCTCCCCATTAGTTTCTTCTAATGGCAATCTAATAAAGTGATCCCATACCGCTGATGTGTGCTGGGGTTCTCTTTCCTTTCTCTTTGTATCCCTACCTTCCATATTTATTTCTTATGTAACAAATTCTGTTTGTGTTTGGGTGGTGGGAGTGGGAGCATGAGAAGTAGGAGGGTGAGGATAGGTGAGGAGAGATTAAGAGGTAGGTGGAGGAAGCATAGGAGTATGGCCAGGGGTAAGAGTTTCACTAGGTTCATTATGGATAGGACGAGGGGTTGGTGATACAATAGAAGTTTTAAAAGTGATTGAAGTTGAAGCATCTTCAAGAGAGGATGATGATACTTTAGAAGCTTGATCATCCATTTAAACAAAGTATCTTCAACCTAAAATTAGCCATGGAAACCTCATAAATTAGCCAACCATAGTTAGTGAATGACATAGATGCATTACTTAGAGATAATTCATGCAGCAACAAAAGAAGAGGCAAAATAAAATAAGCCATCCTTCAGTCTTAATTTGAATCATCCATTAAGCCTTTAGCGTGACATATATATCATTCCAAACAATAATACCTTGAGTGTAATTGTGACAATATTGTTTATTTATGATATCAATGCATTTCTTATAGACAATATTGTTTCTTTATTAGATAAATAAACACTTTAGAAGCACAAGGGACACTATTTGATGTTATATAGGGTGAAGCTAATACGTGAAGCAATAAAAGAAAAGGGCAAGAGGCAAAATAAAATTAGCCATCCTTTAGTATTAATTTGAATCATCAATCAAATCGGTCTATTGCCATCTAATTATTTTCTGTAAAATATGATACATAAGAAGCACAAGGGATACTATTTGATGTTATATAGGGTGCAGCTAAATCATGTTATGTAAAAGGACCAACAATCCATATTCTCAAGAGCCCTCGTGCTATTAAACCCAACTTTGTTCAACAAGTTCATAGAGGGCTTACAAATATCAACACGTTAGTGAGTTTGAGGGAAGGAGCAATTACGCTTGGAAGAGAATCTAGAAACTAAAAGGAGGAACTTGGTTTTGGTAGAATTGGAAAGCAATGATGAGAGAAACACTATAACTGAGCTAGAGGTAGAGGTGTAACTGAGGTAGTGCAGTTGTAGCTATTTGTTGCTAAAGGCTTGTAAAAACTAAGCTTTTATTTGTAGAAGATATAATAAAAAATTATCATCACCTTATCCCCTTATATAGATAAACCCCAAAGAAGTGATAGAACTAACTGGTGAACATGTGAAGAAAACCAATGATGCAGCTCATAAAACACATTTGACAGCACAAAGAGTATTATAATTACTTTATGTAAGAAAATAACATACAGTAAGAGCTTAGATAATTGAAAATACTATATAGTTATAGTATATACATCTAAGAAGGGATAAAACTTACACATTTTCACAAAAAGTTCATTGAAGGAAGAATAAGTGTGGAACAAAAATTTTGCCTCACAGAGGTAACACGCAGTTGTATAACTGTCAAGCTCTAGCTATCAAAATAATTACCCAAGATTAAATAAAACTCAAAACAATTGTATGACTGTCAAAAAGTTCATAAACCCAAAATGGCAATACACCAAAAGTAGAGACTATAGGCTGAGCAATCACATGCAATAGAACACCTATTATACTAGTAGCATTAATATTAAAAATGATAGCCCATCCAATTTACAAATTTGTTAGAAGTTCCATTTTCTCCACCTATTTTTTCAATAATCTCCTTAAATTTAGACAAAAAATTGATATTGAAATAAGGAAACAAAAAAGCAGAACCAGAGAACTCACAATAATTGGAATAGTTGACGTGAGTGAAGTGGGAAAGTTAAAGAATTAACTTAGACAAATCAATTATTAATGAAAGGAATTCCAAATCAACGCATACCTAGTGTACAATATTCATCTTCAAACCTTCAACAAAAATACAAAAAAAGCGCTAATACTAAGGATGATTGAGCAGAAACGAAGAGAACCCACAATCGAAATTGCTAATAAAAACATGTAATTATTACATGAGAGAAAGAAAAATTGAAACAATATAATACCTAGCCAAGAGTGAGAATCAGACAGAATAAAAGAAAAAGGAAGACTTGGATGGTAATTAAAGAACGAATGATGACTACGAAGATAAACTACCTGTGTAGGCGGAGAGCTGGAGTCGATACTTGAACTTGAACTTGCACTTTTAGGAATTAGGGCAACTGGGAAAACACAAACAAATTAGATAGATAGGTATTACAAATTAATATATATATATATAATATATATATCTTGGGACGGGCCAAAATGGGCAGGGCGACATACCTTGCCCAGTGCCTTGCCCTGCCAGACATTTAGCCCAGCCCAAACTTGCCCAATTGTATTTCAGGCTAATTTTTTTGGGCTAGGTAGGGATATTTTTCTATGGGCTCAGGCGAGGACACCAAGCATTGGGCATCTTGAATACCCCTAATATTGGCCTAGAAATTCAAGTATACATGAAATTATGGTTTTATGCTCTTGGTTGCCACTGTATGAATAACTAGTAGTATGTGAAAATTTAATGATTTTGATGCTTCCAATGTAATTAAAATGAAACATTATGTGGGGTAAAGTAGAGAAACAAATATTGGAAGCATTGGAATTAAAATGAGAATTTTTGAAAATAAAGAGTATACGCTTTGGTTCTGTACAACAATTAAGGGAGGAGTTGGCATTTTGATATTCTAACCTCATATTTGGATTCTTTTGACAAAATTATGTAGGATTGGTCTAAGGAAATAATTATTACAAAGCTAAACCATTAACTTCAAGAATTAAGTTAAGAGTTAGGGGTTTAAAGTAACTTGATATACCATGTTTATGTAATAGCTCTAATGAGTTGTATACACAATATAATTGTGTTTAGGGCCATGATATATTAAAAAGAATGAGTTAAAGATGATTATCAAGCAACCAATGTTTGGTTGAAGTAAAGAGAAAATGATAAAGTTTTAAGGTAGTGGACTTACCTGTATATGTGTGGAAGTAGTATGCTTATTTGTTGACATGTATATAATGATTGAATGATGTTGATGAATGATGTTGAATATCTTAT
Source organism: Leucaena leucocephala (assembly GCA_037074615.1). NCBI lineage: Eukaryota > Viridiplantae > Streptophyta > Magnoliopsida > Fabales > Fabaceae > Leucaena > Leucaena leucocephala. Next base: position 9,229,378 of record CM073527.1, read on the forward strand.
GAATAACATGTTTTCCATGGCCATGCCTTTTTATACAAAACATATAGTATGATGGCATGACACTAAATGAAGAAAGTTCAATCTCTGCTAGAAAATAGGCTTTCTAAACCGGTTGAAAATGGGCTTTTGCACCAGACCTTGGTCTAGTGAAGAAGCAACCCATGTAGAAAGTTTGATATTCTACACTAGTTGCATACAACCGGTGTCAAAAATTAGCTTTTTAAAACTAGTTATTCTATACAACCGGTTTAAAAAAGTAATATAAAAACAATGCAAAATCAAAAAACTTTAGGTTTAGATCAGAAAATATTCTAAACCAGTTTCCCTATTAAAGCCCTAAAATTCTTTCCTTCTTTGTCCCTGAAGAAGGAGGAGAGTGATGAAGAAGAATAGGTACCCAAAAAATGCAAGCAGAGAACAAAAATGATGAAGAAAATGCCAGATAACCCATAAACGAGAAAACAAAAAACTTAGATATATACACAGAAATGAAAACCCATAAACATCGTCACCTAATTGAAGACATCACAAAAACATTGTCACAATTCCTTCGGCTTACCTGCTTAAAAGAAAACAAAAATTTATTTAAACATAACCTAGAAATGAATGAAATAAAACCCAAATATATACACAAAAATGAAAACCCAAAATCATTGTCACCTAATTGAAGACATCACAGAAACACTATCACAATTCCTCTGACTTATCTAGTAAAAAGTGAACAAAAATATATTTAAACAAAATCCATAAAGAAATAAAAAAAATAGACACCCATCATCGTAGATATGGGTCTAATTCTTTGGTGAGCTTTAGAGGCCAGAACGACAGACTTTAACAGTAGGGAATGACGAGTACATGTATGGGTCATTATATATCTAGGTCTTCTTTAGTAAGCTTTAAATGGTGTGTTATGAAGGCATAGCTTCCTGTCACCATGTGTTTTCCCCTGTCTAGTTTTCTCCATAAATAACGATATGATCTATGAAAATAGGGAAGCACAAAAAACTAAGGTTTTTTGTTATATTTTTAATAGCATAGGCATTCTACACCTGATGTCATTCCATTAGATGTAGAGTATTTCATCTATTACATCGGTCACATGTATATCAGGTGTAAATATTTATACAAGGATATTCTGTGTCATATGTCATTATATCAGGTGTAGAATATTTCATCTTTTACACTGGTCACTTGTACATCAGGTGTAAATATTTTACCCTTATTTACAAAAATACCACCATTCATTTTTAAATCATTTTCTCTATAACCAGTTTAAAATGGGGGTTTAGACAATCAATTTTGTAGTAGTGAACGAAATTATATATCATGCATTAGCATCCATTTTGCATATTTAAGTGATAATATTTGCTGATGAGATTTCCTAGAATCTTACCCTCCCATAACCAACCATAATGGGTTATTTATGATGGAAGAATCATGGTTGATGCATGAGATAAGGAATGGAAGAGAAGAACTAGACAAGTAATGGCAAGTCATCTATATTATCCGTTTTATGTAGTTATGTAATATTGAATTATATGCAAAGAAAAATGTAAGAAATAATTAGGGCATAACCCCATGATGTATATGAATATATGAGAGGCCAAAGAGATGGTTTATGCATACTGGAACAATTATTGACATTTAAAAAAGGAAATTGAAATGGTAAAAACATAGGTTTTGAAGAAGTTTTGTTGTGGGTTTAGTTTAACCTAGCAAATAAAGGAATTAATTCACAAAATTTTATGAGCATGTAGTACACATCCATAGCTTTAAATTAATAGGTAACACATCTCGTTTCGATTTATGTTAAGAGAAATAAATTTTTAAATTTACAAGACAAAATCTGGAATTTCTAGAATTTGCCATTTGAATAGTAAAAAGTAACGATTTAACTGTGTTAAATGGCAAAGTAAATGCCTAGATTTATATTTTTCCCTTAAAGAGTTATGAAAGAAATTCAACTAGAAATTTGGATCACCTCCATACAATTTTTTTAGAATTAGTTATGAATTTTCAAAAGTTGGACTATCAATCTAGAATTTTCTAAATGAACAGTACTTGAGAAGTAAGTTTTAAAGTTTTAATTTTTAGGCTAAAGTAATGCTTTTGCTAGTCAAATACGCACTCTAAGAGATTAAAAGTAGGATGTTTCATGCGACACCTACACCTGTTTATCGAGTGGGAATAAACCATGGTCTGATCATTTACTTTGTGGATTTTGGCCTATGAATACCACTTAATCGATTAGCTTTTTGAATAGTCAATTATCACTAGCTCATAGGTTTGATCGGTAGGAATAAGGTGGTTCAATTGGTTTGATAGGAGAAACTTGGGTAGGTTATTCATTTGATTCTTTTATGATAATATATTATTTTCTATATATTGTATTTTGTGATTGGTCCCACTTGACACCTTAAGAGAATGGACGCAACAATCTTCCTCCTGGGCACTATCAATCCCTTGCTTGTTTAATAAAGGTCACTTAATTGAAAGAGATAGCTCGGTTAAATCAACTTTGAAGGCCTATTTGATTAAATAGAATATATTTTTATAACTATCCTATGGGGAATCATAAGAGAATCCCTGGAGAAAGCAAGTTAGCCCTTAGGCAAAAAGCTTTCAAGGAAAGATTCATTGGAGCGTTCAGTCCAAGCAAGTCATTATTCATGCTTGATTTTGTTATAGCAATATAGCTCTACTAGGTCTTTGCTTTTGCTTTTCACTACTCTGCAGCTATTGAATGCTGGTCAAGCCCTTGTTAATAAAGAATATTGTAACTTAATTAATCCCTGGGGCTGTAGGAAGATGAAGATTTCATTCTCATAATCATATTTTGTTCTCTTTAAATAGTGACACAACTTCGATTCAAAAGCTTATGTTTTATATGAAAAAGCTGTAAGAAATATGAAGCTTAGGCTTACTACACTCTTCTTTATTTCCATAGCAATCCCTTCACTGAGGATAGTCAATTCTTCTCCCTTTGCCTTTACTTGATAGGGGCATCTTCAAACCTCTTCTTTCGATAAAATTTTCATAGTTGTACTTATAGTCAACTACCCTTGTAGGGGAATCCACTTCCTTGGCTTAATAGGAAACCTCAGTTGAACATTTTACCTATTTGGCTTAAAGAAATGAGGTTGTTTAAGTTAAAGACTAGCTACAGATTCAAGGAGGAAAGACCTGGGAATTGACTCCTACAACCTTAGTCATCAAGGAATGAATTCTCTTATTTATATTTTGCTAGGGATGAAGTGGCTGCTTTGATATAAGTAAGGGTTGGCGTTAATAGTAGAGACACTCTAATGTGAGGTTGGTTACCTTAGTTTGAGTAGGCGAGAGTCCTTCAGGCCCATAGGTGTGAGTGAAGGTATAATGTCATATGTATTTATTTTAGATCATTTCCTAACCTAGTACCTGATTGAAGAGTCAGGTACATCAGTTTGGTCATAACCATGGTCATCGCCAACCATTGGTAGCATAAGATTGCTACCATCACGACGAGTAGAGTACCGACGCGTTAGTCATTTGTGGGCACACTAAAGTAGTTGTCATTACTTGGTAGAACAAGATCTTTGTCCTCAATATGAGACTTCTGGTTTAACACATCACACATTGACCTTGGTCAATCAATACTCTTGGTGGGAGATTTTGGAAGATCTCTAGGTATAAGAGATAGATTCTTAATATATCCCACATACCTACCTGATGGTCCAACTAGAGAGCGGTGTATAACCCACCTATTCAAGGGGTGACTTTTGGTGATACAGTAGAGTCCTAATGTCACTATCAAGATACTTTACTTTAATGTCTTGGTAGATGACACTTTATAGTATGTGACTCTGGACTCTATCAGGAGTATATATCACCAACCTTTATCTTCATGTATTAGGTTGTTTCCCTATATAATATATCAAATAAATTAAAGGTAGATAAATATTACCAGGCCAATAAGTAGAGTAATGTACATGTAAATGGCCTTAGGGTGCTACCTTCTCTCTCTAGGGAAAATGCCCACTCGCATGAAAGGTTGACCTTAAAAAGTTTATGTTTTGCATCTCATAAAGGTGAAGGTCTTTGGGGGATTGCTTATAACCTTATGTAGACACTACAGAGGTTAGCGGTTACCAAAGATAGTTTAAATCATTTATTTGTACTTAATAGCTACACTTCTACTAGGTTGATCATCTGGGGGTTTTCCTCTTGTCACATTTTCAGTGAGCAAGTGTTCACTCCCTGAGTTGAGCAGTGTTAGCCATAGTAGTTGTGTATGTTATAGTGTTTCCTTGATAGGTGAAGCGATCCATTCTATTGAGGATACCATGTATCATGGCCTCTTCAGTTAGAGTAGCTAAATGCCCTAGTAGATACGTAGGTTTATTCCTGCGTATCTAATGATTCGCTGGTATCCCTAAAGTAGTATGTAAGGCATGTATGGGTGGCACCATGGCTATGCTCTCCTTTGATTAACATGGATAATGTGAATCCAAGTTAGATTGCAAGGTCTCTTTTGGCCTTAGGTCATCTAGTGATGACTATCTAGTAGGAGATTTATCATCTTTAAATAGATCATCAGGAACTATAAGACTATAAGAACCTGGGGCTTCATGTAACTATTTAGTGGAATAGTCTGAGATATGAAGTTCTCGACTGTAAAGAGGAGGTACGAAGTCCATGGTTAAGACTTGAAAGAGATAGCCATCATGCCCTATAAAATCAACTAGAAGGAATCTCTTACTATTGAAAATCGCATTTTCCAACATTCCCTTAGGTATCCAGTCACACTTCCTCAGGTTTTAGTAGACAGAGCCAAGGAGTAGAGTGCCAAGAGCAAATTGATGACTAAGGAAGGGCTAATGATTGAGCGAGAGGTAGGAACTCTATAGTGGTTTTACCTCCCACTAGGTAATTGTTCTTTCAAAGATATATTGTACTTATGGCTCATTCATTTTCTTTCTCTAGGCTAGGTCTACTATAACCTTCAGGATCTACTGCGATCAACTGTAAGCCTCTTTAAGATCTAAATGTGACCCTGGAATTCTATTCTCTTTGAGCCATGCTAGGATCTAACTGTAATCCTCCAGAATCTACTATGATTCCATTATACTGTATTCTCATCTCTGGAAGACCTAACCAACAGACTAAGTTACAAGGTTATCAACTTTCACTTGTTAACTCAACAGATAATTCCCTAAAATGATCACAGATGCCAATATTATCTATTATGACTTTACTCATGTCCTCTATCACTCAGGAATTTCTTATATCATTCCTATCATTCATAAGTTTACTATGTCTATTACTGCAGAGAGCTACACATGCTATACCATGCATATATCTATCATAATCTGTTTATCTTATCTGGTGGACATTACTCTACATGAGCTACACTGTCCATTCTCTTGGCTCTATCTCAAGATCAATCTAGGTCTATCGCGAGAACATTAACTTCTATTGCATAGACACTACTCTCTCTCAGAGCTACATCATCTTTCATAACTGAATATCATTTCATTTCATGTTCATGGTATATCATTCATGTATCTTATCCCTACTGAAGGGATATGTCCTGAGTACTATAATTATTTGTCTATAGATTCGCTATTAACCTTCATCTCTAATCTCATTTATTGCTTTTCTATTGCTTTATCATTATCAAGTTTAATTATCTAATTGCTTGTCGTATGACATGGGAGCAATAGATTTTTTTGTTCAAAATTTTCTCATCATATCTACTCTACCCTGCATGTAATGCAAAAGGAGAGTGTTCATTCATCATAGCATACTCTAACATGCATAATATGCAAGGAGATGCAATCATTTAATCATTCTCTAACATGTGTGTCATCATATGACAACTGCAAGGAGATGTAAGTGTTCATCATAACTTATGGCAACATAAGCCATATCATTATTACATAATTTGCTCCACTATCCCTTATATGTACACTACAATTAAACAATTAACGAGGTAATATTTTAAAGCATTATGTCCCTTTATCACCATAACTGCCAGATTATTTATCACATTATCTGATCAGATCCTAAAGTAACTATTAATCTAACTTAGGTTTCCATGTTACCCTCTTATTAGGGTATAAACTCAACCCTTCATTACTTTTTCTTATATAGGAAATAGGGGAGTCACTTTATCTTTTTGTCTATTAACCATCATGTCTCTAACCTTAAGCCATGTATTAGTCTCATTCTAACTTCTTATTATTCTATTTAGTAAAGACTAGCTGAATAAATCTTTCGTAACATAGATCAACTCCTGGTGATCATACGGAGGATATACTTTTGATCATTTTCTTAAACTGATCTTCTATATCTCAGTGCATCGTATTATGTAGCTTGCTTGCACCATGTGCTAAACCTCTAATTGATAAACTTTAGTGAGGTCAGCATCTTCATTCTTGTCATCAGGTCTCTATGCATTCTAGTCACAACCTGAGTTCTGGCTAGTCGAGACATGTGCTCTCTGTAAACTTTAGTCATGACTATCTCAACTTACTCGTCACGTCTTGATAGCTCTATGCCCTCAGTCACGACCATAAGTCATCTTCCATCACTACTTGATAACTCTGGAACTTCTAGTTACAGCCAATGGTCTTTACTCATCATAAACAAAATGCTTCTGTGAATATTTGTTGTGCCCCATGAGTTAACTCATCGTGACTTAACTTCTCTGGAACTTCTAGTCACGACCTAAGCTGCTTCATATTGCGACCTGAGCATAGCTTGTTCTAAACATTCTCTTCTTGTGTTCCTCTCTTTGATGAGCTTGAGTCAACTAAAACTCATTCATATTTATCTACTATAATAACATTAAATAGGGAACATATTCTCATAGATGTTCAACTAACTATCATTTCATTATATCATATCAAAACTCATATTTCATATCACCATAACATTTGTACATACATTACATACATATCCACTACATATTTGGGGTATATCGTAATTGTCATACATATATGTATTTACTTTACACTATTTATAAATTTACATTACCCCTCATCTCTTTTTACATTATTTTCTATGGAATAGTGAACTGTAAATACTTTTGCATACAGAAATGCCACCCCTGTACATTAGTTGGCGAATCGTTTACCAAAAACTCACTTAACTCTACGTACCATTTAGGAGTATATGGCAATATCTGGCTTACAACCATCTCATGCCAATCTTCTACAGTGTAAACTTGATTTAGGTTAATGCCCTTTATTGTATATATGTTTATCATCCCTACTACGACATTGAGGAACTATAGATAAACTTACTGCTCTTGATATCTACGTCTGTCCATCCCTTGACCTAGACTGAGTAATTCACTCTCCATAACTTTCTTGAGACTGATATAATCAATATTATCTATCTTTAGTAAAGAATGTTAGGGTTGTGTAGGACCAGGAACCTCACACTGATCCTCCTCTATAAAGTCACATATTTCTGGACTTTGAGAATGGATAGGGACTGTCACAGACTCTGACTAAATTTCTGGATTAAGGGACTGTTGACTAAATTTCTGGATTAAGGGACTGCTGTAGGTTACTCATATCAAATCTACCCTCAAACTTTGGTAGAGGAGGAATAATATATGGTCTACATGTAATCCAATACCAATACTCAGCTTTCTTAGCCGTAATTTATCCTATCATTGGAGTTAAAGAGCTTACATCATGTCATTTCCTAATGTTTCCCTATATGTATAATATTGATAGAGGAAAGAGGTTTAGAAAGGATTATGATGAAGAATATAAAGGAAAAATAATAATTGGACAAAGGTATAAAAATAAGGGACTAAAATAAAAAGTTTAAAAGTTATATCGTGACAAATGAAAGTTGAAATAAACTTTGGGCCATTAAGTGTAATTATGAAAAGTTGAGGGTCTAAGTGTAATTTTAAAAAGTTCAAGAGCAAAATGGTAATTATAAGAAAGTTGAGCCGAAAAAGGCCCAAAAATGCCCAGAATCATATTAGTCCCAAATTTTTCTAGTAAATAGAGAAAATTATTCTGACCAGTTTGACGCAATATAGAATTTTGATATGAGGTCTAGAAAAATTTATATTAATTTATGAAGGAAGAAAAATTAATACAGTATGTTCTGGACATCTAAATCAGATGAAATTTAGCAGTAAATTCCTATAATTAATATGAGAATTTGTAAAACTAACAAAGCTAAAAAAAAAGTTCTGTAGAATTTATTATAGAATTTATAGTATATTAAAATACCTGATAAATGTATTTTAGGGGAATTTCTTGGGAATTGAGCCCATGAAGGCAGTGGATCATGTAGAGGGCCCAAAATGGCATCTTGTAGGCCTAATGATATTTTTAGATAAGTATGTGGGCTAGGGCTAATAAAGGCCGGAAAAAATATAAAATTATGAAAATGCCACTATGTTGTGTCATTGAGTCAGAGTTAGACCAAGGGCATTTTGGTCATTTGACTAAGGTTAGACAGTCATAGAGAGTCCCCAAAATATTTGATCAAGGTCAGGGAATGCTCTAATGATGTGTGAAAAGACGATAATGCCCTTTGAGAAATTAAAGTGAAATTGGACACCGATAAAGGGTTAAAGGAAATGCAGAGAATTTTTATCAGGACTTATGAGTCTTAGAAAATTATGAGACTTTGTAGGAGAGTTATTTTATATTATAATGAATTTTTAAAAATGTTAGAACCATTAAAAGATGTGTCTAGCATTTATTTCAAAATCTGGATATTTTAAGGATATTGGTATAAGAAAAGTGCATTGAGATTTATGCCAATTAGCTATTGCACCCAAGGAAGGCCTAGGGTAGTCCAAAAGTTCATCCTAGGGCAGCCCAATAAGTCCCAAGAGTTTTCTTCAAGCCCAAGTCTAATAATGAATAATTTATGAATTTTTGAAAAAGAAAAAAAGGAATAAAATGACAATTAGGGTTTGCATATGGTGGGACCAACACACCCTCACACATAGCGTCCAAGACAAGGGGACGAGAAGATTTTTGTCATGTGACCTTATTTTAAGTTGGCTTGAGGAGTAAGTTTAATATGAGAGCAATTATAAACCATTAGATCAAATAGTGCACAAAGTGATCTTGGCCATTCATTTTCTATGGGATTTGGCTATAAATACCCCACCATTTCTACTCAAAACCGTGGAGCATGAGAACCTTGGGGAACCTCTTACAAAATAAAAACTCAAGCTAAGACAAAGAAGATTCAATGTACCAAAGTTCAAGCAAGCTAAAGATTAAAGGTAAGCAATATATCCTGGCTTATTTTCCTTTAATTTGGGAGCTTGAACTTAGGGTTTTCATGGAAGAAAGTTGAGTTTTCTCTAAGGTGTTTGTGCTGTCCAAAACCATAGATGAAAGGAGAAAGAAGAAATTAAAGTTAGAGTTATATGATTGAAGCTTAAACAAGCTAGTTAAGTGATTGGTTGTTGAATCAAGTTGATATTCTTGACTTTGCCATGGTTGAACCATTTTAGTTTGCACTGTTCATGATGGAAGGAAATGGAATTTCAATGATCTAATGCTTCAATTGAATTTATATGATGATTTTGTGTACGATTTGATAGATTTTGAACCTTAGAAACATTGGAATTCCAAGTTGTAGTTTTTGAAATTATTCTATGTTACTGTTTACTCCCATGAACAATGATTATAATTTCATGAATTCGATGCTTCCAATGGTTTTAAAATGAAAGGTTATATGGGATAAAGTGGAAAAACAAGTATACGAAGTATTAGAATAAAAATGAGAATTTTTGAAAGAAAATAGGGTGTTATGTAATTCTATACAGAACAGTACATAGGAGCTGAAATTTCATGATTCTAAGCTCATAAATGGATTCGAAAGATGAAATTATGTGGGATAAAGTCAAGACATCAATTGGTTCAAGGGCCAAGTTAATTAGTGAAGACTAGAGAAAGTTATGTTAGTAAAGAGTTAAGACTTTATCAAGGATAGTCTTAAACATTGTTAGAGTTGATAGTCCTAATGTCATATCCCCAATTCTCTCATATGATGTATATGTACAGTTTATATGTAATAGACATGAGATTCTTGGATTAAACTATATCAGATTGAGGAAGGAAAGAGAAGGATTAGTAACTAAGGAAAGTTTAGGGACTTAAACAAAAATTAGAAAAGGTTGAAGGCCAAAAGTGCAAGTAGAAACAAAAGTTAGGCCAAAAGTGGTAATTATCAAAAGTTTAGGGACCTAAATATAATTAAGCTAAAAGTTCAGGGACAAAAAAGTAATTATGATAAAGTTGAACCGAAAAATGCCCAAAAATATCCAGAATCAGATTAGTCTCAAATTTTACCAATAGATAGACAAAATTATTCTGTCAATTTAACGTAACACAGAATTTCAATTTGACGTCCCGATTAATTGATATGAATTCCTAAAGTCAAGAAGAATTATTATAGTATTTTTTAGACCTCAGAATTAGATGAAACTTTATAGTAAATTCCTATATTTAATGTAAGAATTTATAAAATTGACAGATTTAGAAAAGGAATCCTGTAGAATTCTTACAGGAATTTATAATGGAACAAAATACCCAATAAATACGGTCGGGAGAGATTCCGTGGGATTTGTGCCATAATGGTAATGGACCAATACTAAGGCCCAAATGGCATCCCAAGAGGCCCAATAAGGTGGTGTGACAGTTAAGTGGGACAAAGTCCAGAGCAACCCAGGAAAAGTATGAAATTACAAAAAAGCCCCTAGGTAGCCAGATTTTACCAGAGATTGATGGAGGGCATTTTGGTCATTATGGATAGGATAAAAAGTTCAAGCTAGTATAAAGATTTTTAGTTAAAACTAGTACATACCCTGATACAGTAGAAAGAGGTGTGCAATGATAATTATGCCCTTAAGGCTAATATAGTACCAGAAAGAGCAATAAGGGTTGAGTCTATACCCTACTAAGAGGGTGTTGTGGTAGCCTAAGTGAAACAAGTAAATGACTCAAGTGCCTGAATAAATTATCAGGACCTGGCAGTTAAGGTGATAAAGGGACATAATATTTTAAAGTTTACCTAGTTAATTATTTAGTTGCAGTGTGCATATAAAGGATAGTGGAGCAAATTATGTAATAATCATATGGCTTATGTTGCCATAAGTTATTAAGAGAAGTTGCATCTCTTTGCAATTTTCATATGATGACACGCATGTTAGAGAATGCTTAAATGATTGTATCTCCTTGTATATTATGCATGTTGAGTATGCTATGATGAATGAACACTCTCCTTTTGCATTATATGCATGGTAGAGTAGATATAATGAGAGAGTTTTGAAAAATTTATTGCTCTCATGCCATACGACATGCAATTAAATAATTCAACTTGGTAAGGAGGAAGCAATAGAAAAGCGATGAATGAGATAAAAGATGAGGATTAATAGTGAATTTATACATAAACGATTATAGTACTCAGGACATATCCCTTCGGTAAGGATAAGATATATGAATGATGTGCTATGAATATGAAAGATAATGAAGCTCGAAGAAGGAGCAGTTTCTATGTAATATAAGTTGACGTTCTCGCAATAGAGCTAGATTGCTTTTGCGATAGAGTAAGATTGCTTTTGAGATAAAACTAAGAGAATAAACAATATAGCTCGTATAGAGTAATGTCCCTCATATGAGATGAATAGATGATGATAGATATGTTCATGGTAGAGCCTACGTAGCTCTCTATAATGTTAAATATAGCAAAGTTATAAAAGATGATAATGATATGGGAAATTCCTGAGCGATAGAGGAAATGAGTGAAGTCCTAATAGATAATATTGGCTTATGTGATCATTTTTTAGGAATTATATGTTGAGTTAACAAATATGTGTAAGTTACTAACCTTGTAGGGTCACAGTTAGATCTTAAAGAGACTTACGGTTGATCGTAGTAGATCCCGAGGGTCATAGTAGACCTAGCCTAAAGAAAGAAAGTATTGAGCCATAAGTACAATATTTATTTAGAAGGGCGAATACTAAGGAAAAGGTTAAGATAGAGAAGCTCTACAAGTTTGTTAAGTCATAACAGAGAGAGTACCCATGATGTTAATTTCAGATAGCCTTATTAATATCAGGGACTGAACTCAGAATCTTCCTACACGCATCAGGAACTAAGTGATTAAAGTTAAGGTGTTAATCCTGAGTACCAAGGATTTGTGAGAATATTTCATAAGATATGAGAAAGGGGTCAAATGAGAATAAAAAGATCATTACGATGAGATTAAAGAGCATAAGAATGAGAGATAGATAAATCCTCCAGATAAGGATAAAGAGAGTATAAGGCCAGATAGACCCAAAAGAGATAGTATAAGAAGGTTCTAAGATAGTAAAGCACCAGGGTTGGAGCCTGTTAGCACCAGTATTTCAAATTTTCATCCGTATATTTCAATTAAGCATGCTCAGACAACATTAGCCCAATGATGGGTGACCCTCTGGGAAGTGATAGAAAAAGGAGTAAATACCACAGAAGTTTGTCATATATGCATAGAACGATGTAAAATGCTAGAAAAAGCTATGAAAAGTTGTAAAGGGTTATAAACGGTAAGAGATTAGAACCCTTATGTCAAATTCAAATGAAATGGATTTGAAAAGAAATATTTAGAAAAATTTTCTCAAAAGCTGGCTAAGTTCTCAGTTAAAGAGAATGTTTCACGTAATGTATCTTAGAATACATTATGACAAGGTAAGATAGGCCATGATGTAGCCAGATTTGGCCAGATATGCCAAGATACGCCATGACAGATATGTACAGATACGTAATGAGATATGCTATGGAAAGTACATAATGAGATACATTATGAAAGATATGTCGTATGATATATAATGAGAAATATGTATTGAAAACTACAATATGAAGTGGCTTTTTGAAACATCATTATTTTCTTATGTCTTAGGGACCAAATAGTAGCATCTGAAGCCACTTTTAAGGTCATTGAAGTCAAATTACACAATCTGGAATTTTACTCTCCCAAGTATTGTTCACTGTGTAAATTCTAGAAGAGTGACCTAACTTCAAAAAATCATAACTAAATCTAAAAAAATTGAAATGAAGTGGTTCAAATTGTTACACAAAGATATCTTAATTCTCTTTCATGAAAAAATAACTCGTTGACCACACCTTGACTCAGTCAATATCAGTCAATGTCTGAAGTTTACTGTTCATCTAGCATTTTCCCCTAATTCTAGCATTTTGGTCCCAACTTTACATAACATTTGTACTATCCAATCCTCATCTTTTCTTCATGCTTCTTCAATCCTTTCTCATCATAACTTGTGGGATTGGGATTACATGGAAGGGGATGAGATTTCTGGGGAAATCTCAGTAGTAAACGGTATTGAACAATGCATGCATTAATGTAAATACTGGTGCTTGCTTGTAAAAGTGTTAACATTGTGTAATGGCATGCTTCCATGTTACATATGAAATACAATTAGTCAAAGTAATAATAGAAATAGAGCTTCAAATATAAGTACATATGTAACACAATTCAACAAAGCCGTAGCACAATTAAGCATAACATTCAATACATATAAGTTTAGGATAAGTTTACTACCTGACATGTAACATTTCCTTAGTCCTTAACATTTGCTCTGAGGCTCCTTCTTTACATAGGTTAGAGCCTATATATAGGATAATAATATCTTCATTATTATTCTATCTAGCATAGCTCTATTTAACTCATGCTTAACTTGAGGTAATACCCTTAATCTGACAATCCCCTAACTTTCTTTATATCCACGGCTAACCTTATCAAGAGAGATATTTCTTTATTCTAACTACTAACTTTATAAGAATAAGAGTAGGGACTAAAATAACTTACCTTATTCCTAATCTCTGTCAAGTCCCTAAGCTCCTTGGACTACTCCTAACTCCACTAGAACTACTTCCTTTCTTTCTCTTTCTTCCTTTCTTTCTCTCTTTCTCTCTTTCTCTCTTTCTCTCTTCTTTATCTTGTTTCTCCATGCTTGGTGTGAATGGAATAGAGGGAGGGGTGTGTCTATTTAGTTGAGTGGAGGTGGAATAGACAGTCAAGATCAAATCCCGATCAATGGCTTAGATTGCTTAGCTTCCTCAAGAAGCCTTGCCTGCATCATCACGACGACATCATCATCGTCAATGACTCATCAAAGTGACATCATCCATGGGACACCTCACATGCTAGGTGACACAATGGTAGGGCCCTTAGGACATCTCACCAGCTGACTCAATGTTTACAGAGAATTCCAGAGTCTTTTCCTAGAATGAACGGCTGAGATTAGGCTACGTGTCCTTAGCTTTTTCTTCTTTTTTGAGGCTCATGACATGTGGCATCTTGTGGGTCCCATAAGAACACCTTTTATACCACCTCATGGTTCCATATGAGTCTAAAGCTTTATCTAATCACTTTCCCCAGTTCTATCTTTGACCGGGTAACTTTACTTTATTGACAAAGTACCAAACTAATATTTTAATGCCACTTGGGCCCACATCCCTCTTGGGCTACGTTTTTTTACCCTTGAAATGCTATCTTGGCCTCTAATCAAGCTTAAGTACTATGGTGGCTCAATTCCCAAGAAACATCCATTTCTTTTCCAAAATAACCATTATGGCCTCAAGGACTTTCACTATTTATAATTTAGTCCCTGAACTTTCACTTTCTTAAAGTTTAGTCCCTTAACATCATATGTATACTTTTGAGACTTCTGCTCAAGAGGGCCTGGTAGTATACCTTTTTTAGGCTACATACTAGGCTTCTAGGCCTAAAAATTGGGATATGACACTTTATAACTAGCTTTATAAACAGATAGAGAGGCTCCTTTTTTGAAAGGGACAAGATATTTGAGTGTTAAGTTACATATGAAATAGCAAGTGAGAGCTTTCACTCCTTGCAAACAGATAAATATGTTTCACTCCTAACAAGTGAGAGATTTCACTCCTTTCACCCTAAAATACCCGATAAATATGTTTCAGGGAAATTTTTCAAAAATTGAGCCCATGAAGGCAGTGGATCATACAGAAGGCCCAAAATGGATCCTTATAGGCCCAATGATATTTTTAGATAAGTATGTGGGCCAGGGATAATAAAGACTTGGGAAAATGCAAAATTATGAAAATGCCACTGAAGGTATGCCACTGTGTTATGTCATTGAGTCAGAGTTGGATGAAGGGCATTTTGGTTATTTGGACAAGTGAAAAACATCCAGGCATGTACAAGAGTGATTAGTCAGTGTCAGTATATACTCTAATAAGAAGTAAAGAGGTGTTAAATGACAATTATGCCCTTAGGGTTAATATAGGGCAAGACAGTGAACCAAGGGCATTTTAGTCATTTTCCAAGGGATCTGTAATTAAGTTTTGGCCTAGTCCAAGAATTTCAATGGTAGGGGGAATCTGAATACTGGATTTAAGGTCAAAAAGCATATTATGAAATATGTAAAAAATTATATTTATAAAACAGTATAGTTTTTAGGGAATCAGACTAAGCCGGTACCAGATTGGACTAGAATTTTTCCAGAAGCTTCCCCCATTGGAATTTTGCCACCTAGCCTATGAGTTGTCACTTGGTGATGTTATGGATGATGTCATAATTCTTCTTTTTGAAAAATTCAAATCCAAGATTAAATGTGAGCCATTAGATCAAATAGTGCACAAAGTGATCTTGGCCATTCATTTCCATGAGATTTTTCAATTAATACGCCCTTATTTCAGCCTCTAAACCATGGCATGTTAACCCTTGGGGAAACTCTTGCAAAATGAAAAATCAAGCCAAGACAAAGAAGATTCAAGGTACCAAAGTTCAAGCAAGCTAGAGATTAAGGTAAGCAATCTATCCTAGTTTATTTTACTTTGATTTGGGAGCTTAAACTTAGGGTTTTCATGAAGACAAATTGATTTATCTCTAAGGTGTTATGCTGTCCAAAAATGTTAATAAGAAATGAGAAATAAGAAATTAAAGTTAGAGATTTATGATTGAAGCTTAAACAAGCTAGTTAAGTGATTGGTTGTTGAATCAAGTTGATATTCTTGACTTTGCCATGGGTGAACCTGTTCAGTATGCACTATTTATGATGGAAGAAAATGGAATTTCAATGATTTAATGCTTCCATTGAATTTATATGATGATTTTGTGTAGGATTGGAAATGTTTTGAACCTTGGAAGCATTGAAATTCTAAGATTGTAGTTTTTAAAGTCTTTTTATGTTATTGTTCACTCGCATGAACAGTGATTGGAATTTCATAATTTTGATTCTTCCAATGGTTTTAAAAAGTAAAGAAGTGTTGAGTCTATACCCTAGTAAGAGGGTCCTGTGGCAGCCTAAGTGAAACAAGTAAATGACTCAGGTGCGTGAATAAATTATCAGGACTTGGCAGTTAAGGTGATAAAGGGACATAATATTTTAAAGTCTACCTAGTTAATTATTTAGTTGTAATGTGCATATAAGGGATGGTGGAGCAAATTATGTAATAATCATATGGTTTATGTTACCATAAGTTATGATGAGAAGTTGCATCTCCTTGCAGTTGTCATATGATGACATGCATATTAGAGAATGCTTAAATGATTGCATATCCTTACATATTATGCATGTTGAGTATGTTGATTATGCTATGATGAATGAACACTCTCCTTTTGCATTACATGCAGGGTAGAGTAGATATAATGAGAAAGTTTTGAAAAATTTATTGCTCCCATGCCATACGACATGCAATTAAATAATTCAACTTGGTAAGAAGGAAGCAATTGAAAAGTGATAAATGAGATAAAAGATGAGGATTAATAGTAAATTTATAGATAAATGGTTATAGTACTTAGGACATATCCCTTCGATAGGGATAAGATATATGAATGATGTGCTATGAATATGAAATGAGAAGCATTTATGAAAGATAATGCATCTCAAAGAAGGAGCAGTTTCTATGTAATATAAGTTGACATTCTCGCAATAGAGCTAGATTGCTCTTACGATAGAGTAAGATTACTTTTACGATAAAACCAGGAGAATGAACAGTATAGCTCGTATAGAGTAATGTCCCTCATATGGATGAATAGATGATGATAGATATGTGCACGGTAGAGCCTATATAGCTCTCTATAATGTTAAATGTAGTAAAGTTATAAA
Organism: Leucaena leucocephala; assembly: GCA_037074615.1. NCBI lineage: Eukaryota > Viridiplantae > Streptophyta > Magnoliopsida > Fabales > Fabaceae > Leucaena > Leucaena leucocephala. The sequence goes on from CM073527.1 coordinate 9,246,500, forward strand.
AGATGAGAATGATATGAGAAATTCCTGAGTGATAGAGGAAATGAGTGAAGTTCTAATAGATAATATTGGCTTATGTGATCATTTTTGGGGAATTATCTGTTGAGTTAACAACTATGTGGAAGTGACTAACCTTGTAACTTTGTCCATTGGTTAGGTCTTCCAGAGATGAGAATACAGTATAGTGGAACCACAGTAGATTTTGGAGGATTGTAATTAGATCCTAGTATGGCTTAGAGAGAATAGAATTCTAGGGTCATAGTTAGACCTTGAAGAGGCTTACGGCCGATCGCAGTCGATCCTGAGGGTCGCAGTAGACCTACCCTAGAGAAAGAAAGTATTGAGCTATAAGTACAATATTTATTTGGAAGGACGAATACCAAGGAAATGGTTAAGGTAGAGAAGTTTCACAAGTTTATTAACTCATAACAGAGACAATACCCATGATGTTAATTTTAGATAGCCTTATTACTATCAAGGACTGAACTCAGAATCTTCCTACATGCATCAGGAACTAAGTGATTAAAGTTAAGGTGTTAATCCTGAGTACCAAAGATTTATGAGAATATTTCGTTAGATATGAGAAAGGGGTCAAATGAGAATAAAGAGATCCTTACGATGTGATTAAAGAGCATAAGAATGAGAGATAGATAAATCCTCCAGATAAGGATAAAGAGAGTAGAAGGCCAAATAAACTCAAAAGAGATAGTATAAGAAGGGTCTAAGATAATAAAGTACAAGGGTTAAAGCCTGTTAGCACTAGTGTTTCAGATTTTTATCTGCATATTTCAATTAAGTGTGCTCAGGCAAGAATAGCCCAATGATGGGTGACCCCTGGGAAGTGATAGAAAAAGGAGTAAATGACACAGAAGTTTGGCATATATGCACAAAATGATATAAAATGCTAGAAAAAGCTATGAAAAGTTGGAAAGGGTTATAAACGGTAAGAGATTATAACCCTTATGTCAAATCCAAATAAAATGGATTTGAAAAGAAATATTTAGAAAATAAAGAAAGAATAATGATATAAGTCCTCTCTCTGTATTATGATGAGTTATTAAAGATGATAAGAAGTACGATGGTACGAAAATAAGAGATGATGTTGTACGGATGTTCAGAGAATTCTGCTGATACTTAGATAAGTAATAAGTGATTACACTCAAAAGTACGATGAGTAGTTAACAGAAGCTCCAGAATATAGTAGTATTCGAGGGAGTTTTATATGAAAGAAATGGACACTACTCACAAGTCCAATGGGGTAAGAAGTCCATATGCAAACAGATACAAAGCAAGTAAACAAGTAACAAAATGAGGTAGCATTCAACTCTGATTGAGTTGATTCAGAACAAAAGAATGGTCATGGTAAAGATATAAGGATCTATGGACATGAAAAGCACTTCGCTAAGATGTCAAGATAGAAGATAAGAGGTAATTACCCCAATCCTTAGTCACAAAGTAAGAAAAGAATATCTATCCAAGATTGTTGACTAAGGTGCTGAGTAAATTTCGAGGACGAAATTTATTTTAAGGGGTAGAAATGTCATATCCTAATTTTTTCCTATCCGTATAATACTGATAGTGGAAAGAGGTTTGGAAAGGGTTATGACAAAGATCAGAAAGAGTAATAAAAGTTAGATGAATTTTGAAAGAAGTGAGGAATTATAATGAAAAGTTCAAAATGAAAGTAGATAAAAGCTTTGGGCCATTAAGTGTAATTCTTAAAAGTTATGGGATGCAATGGTAATTATTGAAAGTTGAACCAAAAAAGGCCTAAAAATGTCCAGCATCATATTAGTCCCAAATTTTTTCAGTAAATAGAGAAAATTATTTTGATCAGTTTGACGCAACACAGAATTTTGATATGAGGTCCCAAAATATTTATATTAATTTTTAAAGGAATTGAAATTAATACAGTATTCACTAGACCTCAGAATCAAATAAAATTTGGCAATAAATTCTTATAATGAATATAAGAATTTCTAAAACTAACAGAGCTCAAAAAGGAGTTATGTAGAATGTATTATATAATTTACGGTTGATTAAAACACCCGATAAATATGTTTCAAGGGAATTTCTTGAGAATTGAGCCTATGAAGGCAGTGGATCATACAGAGGGCCTAGAATGGATCCTTATAGGTACAATGATATTTTCAAATAAGTATGTGGGCTAGGGATAATAAAGACTAGGAAAAATGCAAAATTAGGAAAATACCACTAAAGGTATGCCATTGTGTTATGTCATTGAGTTAGAGTTGGACGAAGGGCATTTTGGTCTTTTGGACAAGGGAAAAATGTCCAGGCATGTACAAGAGTGATTAATCAGTTTCAATATATGCTCTAATAAGAAGTAAAGAGGTGTAAAATGACAATTATGCCCTTAGGGTTAATATAGGGCAAGACAGTGAACCAAAGGCATTTTAGTCATTTCCCAAGGGATCTGTAATTAAGTTTTGGCCTAGTCCAAGAATGTCAATGGTAGGAGGAATCCGGATACTGGATTTAAGGTCAGAAAGCATGTTATGAAATCTCTAAAAAATTAGATTTATAAAACAGTCTGGTTTTTGGGGAATCGGAATTGGAATTTTTCCAGAAGCTCCCCCATTGGAATTTTGCCACCTATCCTATGAGTTGTCCATTGGTGATGTCATGGATGATGTCATAATTCTTCTTTTTGAAAGTCAAATCCAATGTTAAATGTGAGCCATTAGAACAAATAGTGCACAAAGTGATCTTGGCCATTCATTTCCATGAGATTTTTCTATAAATACCCCCTCATTTCAGCCTCCAAATTGTGGCATGTCAACCCTTGGGGAAACTCTTGCAAAATGAAAACTCAAGCCAAGACAAAGAAGATTCAAGGTACTAAGGTTCAAGCAAGCTAGAGATTAAAGGTAAGCAATCTATCCTAGTTTATTTTCCTTTGATTTGGGAGCTTGAACTTAGGGTTTTCATGAAGAAAAATTGAATTCTCTCTAAGGTATTGTGTTGTCCAAAAATGTTAAGATGAAAGGAGAAAGAAGAAATTAAAGTTAGAGATTTATGATTGAAGCTTAAACAAGCTAGTTAAGTGATTGGTTGTTGAATCAAGTTGATATTCTTTACTTTGCCATAGGTAAACCTGTTTGGTCTATACTTTTCATGATCGAAGGAAATGAAATTTCGATGATTTAATACTTCCATTGAATTTATATGTTGATTTTGTGTAGGATTGGAAAGGTTTTGAACCTTGGAAGCATTAAAATTCCAAGATTGTAGTTTTTGAAGTTCTTTTCTATACTGTTCACTCACATGAACAGTGATTGGAATTTCCTGTTTTTGATACTTCCAATGGTTTTAAAATTAAAATTTGTGTGGGATAAAGTGGAGAAACAAGTATGGGAAGCATTAGAATCAAAATGAGAATTTTTGAAAGAATTGTGTGTATGTTTCGATTCTGTGTAGCAGGCCATGAAGGAGCTGAAATTTCATGATTCTAAGCTCATAAATGGATTAAAAAGATTAAATTGTGTAGGGTAAAGTCAAGACATCAATTGATTCAAGGGCCAAGTCCATTAGTTAAGATTAAGGAAAGTAAATGAGCATAATGTTCAAGGAGTTATGCTAGTTAAAGTGAGTTTAATGCTTAAGGAAGTTAGATTGTGATGAATGAAGGATTATGTGACATTAGGAATTGATTAGTATGCTCCAAAAGAGGCAGCCACATATTCAAGAGAAGTGAGAAGAAAGAAGCAAGATAAAGTGAAAGAGAGTCAATTATATAAGGTAGTAAACTTATCCTAAACTTGTATGCATCGAATGTTATACTTTATTGTGCTATGGCTTTGCTGAATTGTGTTACATATGTGCTTATGTATGAAGCTCTATTTCTATGATTACTTTAGCCAATTGTATTTGATATGTTACATATCGAATTTTTCAGTGAAATAAAACACCCGATAAATAGGATCGGGAGAGTTGTAAAGTGAATTGTGCCATAAAGGCAATATAGGCAATAAGCCCATAATAAGGCCCAAATGACACCATCATAAGCCCATTAAGGTGAATGGATAGTTATATGGGCCAGAGACCAGAGCAGTCCAGGAAAAGTGCGAAATTATGAAAATGCCCCTAGATGCCCATACTGTACCAGTATTGGATAGAGGTCATTTTGGTCATTCTGGAAAGGCTAAAAACATGTCAGATAGTATAAAGAGGATTATTTAGAGCCCATATACACCCTGAGGCAGTATAAAGAGGTGCAAAATGACGATTTTGCCCTTATGGTTAGTACAGTGCAAGAAAGGGCACCAAGGGTATTTTTGTAATTTCCTAAGGGATGGATGATAGATAAATATTCAATATATCATTGTCAATGGTATGAGAAGCCTAGATATTGATTTTCAAGACAGAATACATGTCATATCCCAATTTTTATGCTTAGAAGCCCAGTATATAGCCTGAAAAAGGGATGCTACTAGACCCTATTGAGCAAAGGTCTTAGTAAATAGAGAAAATTATGCTGATTAGTTTGATGCAACACAGAGTTTTGATATGAGGTCCCGAAAGATTTATATTAATTTTTAAAGAGAAGGAAAATTAATACAGTATTCTCTAGACATCATAATCAGATGAAATATGGCAGTAAATTCCTATAATTAATATAAGAATTTATGAAACTGACAGAACCTAAAAAGGAGTTCTATAGAATTTACTACAGAATTTACAGTGGATTAAAAGACCTAACAAATAAGTTTCGGGGGAATTTCTTGGGAATTGAGCCCATGAAGATAGGGGATCATACAGAGGGTCCATAATGGTACCTTATAGGCCCAATGATATTTTCAGATAAGTATGTGGGCAAGGGCTAATAAAGACTGAGAAAAATAAAGAATTACGAAAATGCCACTAAAGGTATGATACTGTGTTGTGTCATTAAGTTAGAGTCAGACGAAGGGCGTTATGACTGTTTGACTAAGGTTAGACAGTCAACAAGGGGTATCTGGATAGTTAACCAGGGTCAAGAGGTACTCTGGTAAGGTATGGAAAGATAAGAGTGCCCCTAGAAGTACTAAAGAGGTATTAAGGGTATTTTGGTAATTTACTCCGGATGTTTCTTGGGAACTGAGCCACTAGAGTATTTGAGCTTGGTTAGAAACCCAAGATGACAATCCAAGGCCCAAAAACGTAGCCAAAGAGTAATATGGGCTCAAGAGGCATTAAAATATTATTTTAATATTTTTTTAATAAAGTAAAGTGACCCAGTCCAATATTAGAACTGGGTAAAGTGATCTGGAATCATGAGGGGACATAAATGGGGCCCATAATGTGCCACATGGCATGATTACAGTAAAAGAAGAAAAGCAAAGGACACATGACATGATTAGAGAAAAAGGAGAAAAAACAATAGGACATGTAGTGTCATATCCCAATTTTTAGGCCTAGAAGCCTAGTATATAACCTGAAAAATGGATGCTACCAAGTCCTGTTGAGCAGATGTCTCAGTAAATAGAGAAAATTATGCTAATCAGTGTGATGTAACACAAAGTTCTGATAAGAGGTCCCGAAAGATTTATATTAATTTCCAAAGAAAAGGAAAATTAATACAGTATGCTCTAGACCTCAAAATCAGATGAAATGTGGTAGTAAAATCCTATAATTAATATAAGAATTTCTAAAATTGACAGAGCTCAAAAAGGAGTTCTGTAGAATTTACTACAAAATTTACAGTGGATTAAAAGACCCGATAAATAGGTTTCAGGGGAGTTTCTCGGGAATTGAGCCTGTGAAGATAGTGGATCATACAGAGGGTCCAGAATGGCACCTTATAGGCCTAATGATATTTTTAGGTAAATATGTGGGCTAGGGCTAATAAAGATCGAGAAAAATGAAGAATTACGAAAATGCCACTGAAGGTATGCCACTGTGTTGTGTCATTGAGTCAGAGTCAGAGTCAGACGAAGGGCATTATGATCATTTGACTAAGGTTAGATTAGTTAAGAAAGGGGTCAAGAGATACTCTGGTAAGATATAGAAATATAATAGTGCTCCTAGAAGTACTAAAAAGAAGCTAAGGGCATTATGGTAACTTACTAAGGATGTTCCTTGGGAACAGAGCCACCAAAGTACTTGGGCTTGGTTAGAAACCCAAGATGACAATCCAAGGCCCAAAAACGTAGCCCAAGAGTAATGTGGGCCCAAGAGGCATTAAAATATTGTTTTAGTGCTTTTTCAATAAAGTAAAGTGACTCGGTCCAAGATAGAACTGGGTAAAGTGATCTGGAATCATGAGAGGAAATAAATGGGGCCCACAATGCGCCACATGGCATGATTATAGTAAAAGAGGAAAAGCAAAGGACATATGGCATGATTATAGAAAAAGGAGAAAAAGCAAGAGGATACGTGGCACGATCTCGGCCGTCCATTAAGGGAAAAGACTTTGGAACTCTCTGGAAAGGCTGAGTCAGCTGGTGAGGTGTCCCAAGGGACCCACATTTCGCCACATATACCCATGAGGTGTCCCTTGAGGTGTCCTAGATGATGTCATTAGTGGTGAGTCATCAAGGAGGGTGATGTCATCATGATGATGCAGGCAAAGCTTCTTGAGGAAGCAAGCAATCTGGGCCATTCATCATGAATCAATCTGGACCATTCATTCCACCTCCTCTCACCTATAAATAGGCCACTCCCCTACCATTTCAAGGCACACCACGGCCAAGCAAGGAAATGGAAGAGAAAGAAGAGAGAAATAGAGAAGGAAAGAAAGAAAGGAAAGAAAGGAAGGAGTTCTGGTGGAGCCAGGAGCAGTCTGAGGAGCCGAGGGACTGGGCAAAGCTTAGGAATGAGGTAAGAAAGTTATCTAGTCCCTGCTCTAATAAAATAGAGGATTGCTCTTAATAGTTAGAATAGAGAAATATCTCTATTAATGAAGGTAGCTATAGATAGAAAGAAAGCCAGGGGAATGTCAGAGTAAGAATATTACCCCTAGTTAATCATGAGTTAAGTAGAGCTATGCTGATAGAATAATAATGAAGATATTATTATGCTATGTATAGGCTCTGACCTATGGAAAATGAACCTTAGAGCAAAGGCTAAGAGCTAGAAGGAAAGCTACATGTCAGGCAGTGAACTAATTCTAAACTTGTATGTATTGAATGTTATGCTTGATGTGCTATGGCTTTGTTGAATTGTGTTGCATATGTGCTTATGTATGTAGCTCTATTCCTATGACTACTTTGGCCAATTGTATTTCATATGTAACATGGAAGCATGCACATTAGACAATGTTAACACTTTCACAAATAAGCACAAGTATTCACATTAATGCATGCATTGTTTAGTACTGTTTGCTACTGAGATTTCCCCAGAAATCTCACCCCTTCCATATCAATCCAATTACAGCAGGTCTTCTCAAGATGGAGGAGATAAAGATGCTTGAAGATATTTTAATTGCTTAGCATGATTGATATGTGATTCATGTATATATAATTGCTGGAAATTGTCACTATGAACAGTAACTTGTAGGGAGGCAGTGACATTTGAGCTGTAATTATAAATAGTGAATGATTGAATAAATGTATGATATTTTTTCAGTAAATAGTAGACATGCCAAGCTTCGAATTGATATATAGAACATCTTATTTAGATGTCTACACATAAAGATATGATTTATCAAAGTTGGGACCAGAGATGCTGGAATCAGGGACAGGACGCTGGATAACAGTGATTTTAGAACATCGACCAACATTGACCTGGTCAAGGCATGGTCAATGAGTCATTTTTTCCTGAAATATCATTATGTTAGATTCGTGTAGAAATTTGAACCACTCCATTTCAATTTTTATAGAATTAGTTATGATTTTTCGAAGTCAGGTCACTCCTCTGGAATTCACACAGTGAACAGTACTCGCTAAGAATAAAATTCCAGATTGAGTAATTTGACTTCAACAGCCTTGGAAGTGGTTCTAGATGCTACTGTTTGGTCCCTAAGACATAAGAAAATGAGGATGTTATATGTGGCATGATCTCGGCCGTCCATTCAGGGAAAAGACTCTAGAACTCTCTAGAAAGGCTGAGTTAGCTGGTGAGGTGTCCCAAGGGCCACACCATTGCACCACATATACCCCTGAGTTGTCCCTGAGGTGTCCTGGATGATGTCATTAGTGGTGAGTCATCAAAGAGGGTGATGTCATCGTGATGATGCAGGCAAAACTTCTTGAGGAAGCAAGCAATCTGAGCCATTCATCGCGATTCAATCTAGAACATTCATTCCACCTCCTCTCACCTATAAATAGGCCACTCCCCTCCCATTTCAAGGCACACCACGAATCTAGCAAGAAAAGGAATAGAAAGAAGAGAAAAAGAGAGAAAGGGATAAGGAAAGAAAGAAAGGAAAGAGAAAAGAGTTCTGGTAGAGCCAGGAGCAGTCTAAGGAGTTGAGGGACTGGGCAAAGCTTAGGAATGAGGTAAGAAAGTTATCTAGTCCCTGCTCTAATAAAGTAGAGGATTTATCTTAGTGGTTAGAATAGAGAAATATCTATATTAATAAAGGTAGCTAAAGGTAGAGAGAAAGCCAGGGGAATGTCAGAATAAGGATATCACCCCTAGTTAAGCATGAGTTAAGTAGAGCTGTACTGGATAATAATAAAGATATTATTATGCTATGTATAGGCTCTAACATATGAAAAGAAGGGACCTTAGAGACAAGGCTAGGAGTTGGAAGGAAAGGCTACATGCCAGGTAGTAAACTTACATACTTGTATGCTTATACTGATTGGATGTTTTATGTGATATTTTCTTACCTTGATAATGTGAGGCATGTATGATTAAGTAATGCTATGTTCCGTTTTATACTATGGCCATATGTTATAATTAAGTAACATGGAAGCATGTATGTTATCATGATGCAAGCATGATCATTAAGTACACACATAGTAACATCAAGCATATAGTTGCATACATTGTATGGTTACTGTTTGCTACTGAGATTTCCCCAGAAATCTCATCCCCTTCCATGTAATTCCAATCCCACAGGTATGTTTAAAGAGGACCAAAGAATCATAGAGAGGAGTTAGGGATTGGATAGTGCAGAGGTTATGCAAAGATGGGACCAAAGTGCTGGAATCAGGGAAAAATGCAGGATAAACAGTAAAATTTGGACATTGACTAATGTGGACCTGGTCAAGGCGTGGTCAACAAATTATTTTTCCCTGAAATAGGATTACGTTATATTCGCGTAGCAATTTGAACCACTTCATTTTGATTTTTTTAGAATTAGTTATGATTTTTTGAAGTCAGGTCACTCCACTGGAATTTACACAGTGAACAGTGTTCGCTAGGAGTAAAATTTCAGATTGTATGATTTGACTTCAATGGCCCTAGAAGTGGTTCTAAATACTACTGAATGGTCCCTAAAATGTAAGAAAAGGAGGATGTTTCAATACATATCCTGGTATATTATAAAAAATTAGGAACATAACACAGTCCAGTTGTGATGAAACTGCTCCGATCAGTACCAGATTGGACTGAAATTTTTCCAGAAGCTTCCTTACACCATGAGCACGCCACATACCCCTATTAGGTGTCCCATGAGCTGTCCCACATGATGTCATAATTATTCTTTTTAGAAAAAGTTAAATCTAAGATTAAATGTGAGCCCTTGGATCAAATAGTAACCAAATTAATCTTGGACATCCATTTCAACCCAAATTTCTCTATAAATACCCCCTATTCAGATCACTTTGGCATGCATGGTGAACCATAGGGAAACTCTTGCAAAATTTCCATTCAACCAAGAAAGAAGAAACCAAAGTGAAGTAACAAGCAAGGTAATCATCTCCCTTGATCTTGAGCTTTGTTCTAGCAAGTTAGCTCATGGTTTTTAGGGGTTTTCATGCTATATTTCTCTCATGGTTGCTGCTGGAAGTTCTGCTCATATGTGGTTAAAATATGAGTTTTATGTTATGGATAGTTTAGATAAGCTTAAACAAGCTAGAATCAAGTGGTATAAGCTTGGGAATTCAAGTATGTTTGGATTTAGGGTTTTGTGTTCTTGCTGGTACTGTATGTGGTACTGTTCATATGATGGAATTTCATGATTTTGATGCTTCCAATGAGTTTAAAATGGAAAATTATGTGGGGATAAAGTAGGGGAACAAGTATTGGAAGCATTAGAATCAAAATGTGAATTTTTGGAAAAAGGGACATCCATTTCGGTTTGATACTGTAGCAATTTGTATGTTTTGATTTTTGAAATTCTGATTTCATATTTGGATTATACATGAAAAATTATGTGGAAATGAACCATGAAAATTTATTTTGGAAAGGTGGAATTAGGAAACATAAAGTAGAGAAAGAAAGGGAGCTAGTGAAAACCTAGTCTTGGTTTTGTGTTCAAGTTGAGTTGTAACTTAATATTATTTTGTCATGGCTAGGTTTTGACATTTGTGAAGGAAGGAAATCATCCCAAGAAGGTCTTGACCAAGATAGCTAAGAGGTAGCAAGGATACCTAACTATAACTCATGTTTGTTTAATTGTTTTGCTTGCTTGTTGATTATGGTGTTTGGTTGACCTCGAGCTTATGTCATCATGTTATAATGAAGTATGAATGATTACAACTCCTTGCAAGTTATGTCATGACAATATGCATGTTAGAGTTTGCTTATGTACCATTATGAAGTAGCTCCCATCACATGATAACATGTTAAGCATACAATTATTCATGCATGATATTATAGTTTGTGTAACTTGCTATTGGGATTTTCATGAAATCTCATTCCTTCCACATGCATAACTATGTTTTAGGTGCTGGATCCTCTGAAGGGAAGAGAGTAATTGTTGATGATTAAGTTTATATAACAAGTTATATCACTTACATGACACTATGAGATGATATGCTAGTATGCATGGTGTATGTTTCTGTAAACCTATTTTGAGGATGTGGTGATGTGACAATGTTTATGACATCTAAATCAACGAGTTGTAGACTGAAACTTGGCATGATTAGAGTTGAGATACAGAGCTTAAATGAACACCAAGAACATCTCATTTGGATAAGTATCCGAATTGTTATGATTTTCCAAAGTTGGAAGTAAGATCTGGAATTGAGATAAAATGAGTGCTGAGATACAGTGACATTCACGCAATGATTTCATATACCAAATGAATGATTTTTTCTATGAAATTTTAGGCGCTTAAAGAGAATGTCTAGAGCTTCAAATCCATGGGTAACACAGTTCATTTGGATAAGTAACCAAAGAGAAATGAATTTTTGAAGATAAGCAAAGAAACTGGAACTTCCAGATTTTTATCAAATGAACAGTGATTTTTAACCAATAAACTGATTTCATTTGGACCAGAAAACCTCAGTTTCATATTTTTTCCTCAAATGTTTATGAAATAGCTTTCATTAGAAATTGGAATGATATTATTTTGATTTTTTTACAATTAATTATGAATTTTTAAAGTAGGGTACATGTTCTGGAATTACCAAATGAACAGTAAAAGTGAACAGTACCCGAGAGCAAATCTTTTGGAAATGGATGTTTTCAAAGCAAATGATCATGTAATTGGTTCCAATCACTTCTAATGGAGTATAATTGAGGTTAAAAGTAAGGATGTAACAAAACACTGTTCATATGTTAGAATTTCATGATTTTTATGCTTCCAATGAGGTTAAAACAGAAAATTGTGTGGGGATAAAGTAGGAGAACAAGTATTGGAAGCATTGGAATCAAAATATGAATTTTTAGAAATAAGGGTGTCACTTCGGTTCTATGTAGCAGCTAATGGTATGTTTTGATTTTGGAAATTCTGGTTTCATATTTGGATTTTGCATTAAAAATTACGTGAAAATAAACCATGAGAATTTATTTTAGAAAGATGGAAGTATGGAACATAAAATGGAAAAAGAATTGAAGTTAGTGAAAACCTAGTCTTGGAATTGTTTTCAAGTTGACTTTTAACTTGATGTTACTTTGTAATGGCTAGGTTTTGACATTTATGGGGGAAGGAAATCATCTCAAGAAGACTCTGTTAAGGAAAGCTAAAGACATAGCAAGAATACCTAACTATAGTTTCATGTTTGCTTGATTGTATGCTTGCTTGTTAGTTATGGTGTTTGGTTGAGTTTGAGATTATGCCATCATGTTGATGATGAAGTATGAATGCTTGCAACTGCTTGCAACTAATGTCATGACAATATGAATGTTAGAGTTTGTTTATGTATTATTATGAAGTAGCTCCCATCACATGATAACATGTTAAGCATCTAATTAATCATGTATGATATTATAGTTTGTATGACTTGCTATTAAGATTTCCGTGAAATCTCATTCTTTCCATATGCATAACCATGTTATAGGTGCTGGAACATCTCAAGGAAAAAGGGTAAATATAGATGGTTGAACTTGTATAATAAGTCATATTGGTTATTTGACACTATGGAAGGATATGATGAGATGCATAGTGTATGATCATGTGGTTGTATTCTGAGGATTTGGCTTTGTGACGATGCTTACGATGCCTTAACTAATGATTTTGAACTTGAAATTTGGTATGATCATAGCTAAGATATAGAGCTCTAAATAAACACCAAGAACTCCTCCATTGGTTAAGTATTCGATTTACTTTGTTTTTTCTAAGTTAAAGATAAAATATGGAATTGAGATAAAGTGAACAACTGGAGGCAGTGACATTTCAACATTAATTTCATATGGTAAATGAACGAGTTTTCCTATGAAATTTTATGAGCTACATAACACGTCTGGAGCTTTAAATCCATAGCTAACAAGGTTCATTTGGGCAAGTAACCAAAGAGAAATGAATTTTTGAAGTTCAGGCAAAGAAATTGGAACTTCCAGGTTTACCAAATGAACAGTGATTTTCAATGAATAAACTGATTTCATTGGGACAATGGAACTTCAGTTTTACAATTTTTTCCTTCAAAATTATATGAAAGAGCTTTCATTAGAAATTGAAACTACCCTATTTTGATTTTTCTACATTTAATTATGAAGTTTCAAAGTTAGGTACATATTCTGGATTACCAAATGAACAGTAATCATGAACAATACCCGAGAAGCAATCTTTTGAAAATGCATGTTTCTAAAGCAAAAGGTTATGCAATTGGTTCAAATGACTTCCAATTAAGTATAATTGAGGTTGAAAATAAAGATATGACACCTAATGAATTATGTGATGAATATGAATGTGTTTAGGACCTTGAAACATCTAGAAGTTGTTCAGAAGTGATTGACCGAAAGGCTTCATGGTTGGAAAGCTGGAGAGTAAGTGCAAAAGATCAAGAGAAAAGCCTAAGTGCAAGGTAGTGTACTTACCTCTTTATGTGCTTGATATGGTATGCTTATATGTTGACATGTATATGGTATTTGAATGATGTTGTGACATGATTAATGATGTTCAATGTATTGTGAATGACATGTTTTCCATGGCCATGCACTTTTATGCAAAAGTATATAACATGATGGCATGTCCCTAATTAAAGAAAGTTTAATAAAATTACATATCATACATTAGCATCCATCTTGCATATTTAAGTGGTAATATTTGCTGTCATATCCTAATTTTTCCCTATCTGTATAGTACTGATAGTGGAAAGAGGTTTAGAAAGGATTATAACAAAGATAAGAAGGAATGATAAAGGTTATATGAGTCCGGAAGAAGGAAAAGGACTAAAATGCAAAGTAGAAAATATTAAAGGCCAAAAGTTAAAGTAGAAACAAGATTTAGGCCCAAAGTGGTAATTTCCAAAAGTTTAGAGACCTAAATGTAATTAAGTAAAAAGTCAGGGACCCAAATGTAATTATGGAAAAGTTGAGCCAAAATAGGCCAAAAATGGTCGGAATCATATCAGACTCAAATTTTACCAGTAGATAGACATAATTATTCCGGTCAGTTTAACGCAACACAGAATTTTGATTTAAGGTCCCGATTAATTGATATAAATTCCTGAAGTCAGCAGGAATTATTGCAGTACTTTTCATATCTCAGAATTAGATGAAACTTTACTGTAAATTCTTATATTTAATATATGAATTTATCAAACTGACAGAGTCAGAAAAGGAATCCTGTAGAATTCTTATGGGATTTTATGGTAGAATAGAATACCCGATAAATAGGATAGGGAGAGGTGTCTTGGGATTTGTACCATAAAAGGGCATAAAGGCAATGAGCCCAAACCAAGGCCCAAATGGCACCATAGTAGGCCCAATGTGATGACTAGACAGTTAAGTGGGCCAGAGTACAGAGCAGTCCAGGATAAGTGCGAAATTATGAAAATACCCCTAGATGCCCACACTGTACCAGTGATGGATGGAGGTCATTTTGGTCATTCTGGATAGGCCAAAAATGTGGGACGTAGTATAAATATGATTATATTGAGTTAATATATGCCCTAAGGCAGTACAAGAAGGGGTGAAATGACAGTTATGCCCTTAGGGTCAGTGCAGTGCAAGAAAGGACACCAAGGGTATTTTGGTCATTTCTCAAGGGATAGATGGCAGATAAATACTCAGTCTAATATTTTCAATGGTATGAGAAGCCTAGATATTAATTTTTAGGATAGAATACATATCCTGATATATTATAAAAAATTAGGAATAGAACACAGTCCGGTTGTTGTGAAACTGCACTGATCGGTACCGGATTGGACTGGAATTTCTCCAGAAGGTTCCTTATACTATGAGCACGCCACCTAACCCCTTGAGGTGTCCCTTGAGCTGTCCCACATGATGTCATAATTATTATTTTATGAAAAAGTTAAATCCAAGATTAAATGTGGGCCTTTAGATCAAATAGTAACCAAATCAATCTTGGCCATTCATTTTTCTTGGATTTTGGCTATAAATACCCCCTCATTCTGCAGCAAACCGTAGCTTCATGGACCCTTGGGGAAACTCTTGCAAAATGGAAACTCAAGCCAAGAAAAAAAAGATTCAAGGTTCCAAAGTTCAAGCAAGCTAGAGATTAAAGGTAAGCAATCTCTCCTAGCTTATTTTCCTTTGATTTGGGAGCTTGAACTTAGGGTTTTGATGGGAGAAAAGTTGAGTTTTCTCTAAGGGATGGTGCTGCCCAAAGACCTTAAAGGAAAGGGGAAAGAATAAATTAAAGTTAGAAACACATGACTGAAGCTTAAACAAGCTAGTTAAGTGGTTGGTTGTTGAATCAAATTGATATTCTTGACTTTGCCATGGTGTGCCCTGTTCAGTCTTCACTGTTCATGAGGGAAGGAAATTGAATTTCAATGATTTAATGCTTCCATTGAGTTTGTATGATGATTTTGTGTAGGATTGGAGAGGTTTTGAACCTTGGAAACATGAAAATCTCAAGGTTGTAGTCTTTGAGATTCCTTACAGTTACTGTTCACTCGCATGAACAGTGATTGGAATTTCATGATTTTGATGGTTCCAATGGTTTTAAAATGAAAAGTTGTGTGGGCTAAAGAATGGAAGAAAGGAAGTGAAGTATTGAGATTTTAGCATATACTATAAATTGTCTATGTATGTAAATGCCATGTAAAGTGTCCATTTATGTGATGAAACTATTGTAATACTTATGGCATATGTACATGATGTATATGAATGTTAAGAATCTTATTTGATGGCTTGAGCATGCTGAAACAATTATTGGAAACTGAAATGGTAAAAACGTAGGTTCTAAAGCAGTTTTGTTGTGGCTTCAGTTTGACCTAGCAAATGAAGGAATTAGTTCACGAAATTTTATGAGCATGTAGCACACATCCAGATCTTTAAATTAATAGGTGGAACGTTTCATTTGGATGTGTATATCAAGAGAAATGAATTTCCAAAGTAAGGGACCAGAATCTGTTTCCAGAGTTTTTGACTAAATGAACAATAAACTTCAACGAATAAACTGTATCAATTGGCGAATCATTTGGTCTGGAAATTATTTTCCCTTAAATTTTAAGATGTTATCTTCATGTATATTTTTGAACCACTTCATTTTGAGTTTTCTAGAATTAATTATGATTTTTTGAAGTTCATTGCGTAATCTGGAATACCATATGAACTGTAACCCGAGAAAGAATAAAATTCCAGATTTGGCTAATGGACTTCTATGGTCTTGTAAGTGGTTCTAAATGCTGCTGAATGGTCCCTAATACGTATGGAAGTAAGGATGTTACATTTTTTACTGAGATTCCCTAGAATCTCACCCTCCTATAACCAACCATAATAGGTTATTCATGATGGAAGAATCATGTTTGGTACATGAGCTAAGGAATGGAAGAGGAAGAGTAGACAAGTGATGGCATGCATGTATGTTAGCCTTTTTATGTAATGTTATGTAATATCCATTATATGTAAAGAAAATGTGTGAAAGAATTATGGCATAACCCCATGATGTATATGAATGCATGAAAGGCAAAAGAGATGGTTTATGCATGTTGGAACAATTATTGAAAGTGAAAGAATGGAAACTAAAATGGTAAAAATATAGGTCCTAAAGTAGTTTTGTTGTGGCTTCAGTTTGACCTAAAAACTGAAAAAATTAATCCACAAAAATTTTTAAGCACGTAGTACACATCTAGATATTTAAATTCATATGTAATACACCTCATTTGGATGTGTATATCAAGAGAAATTAATTTCCAAAGTTAAGAGATAGAATCTGGAAATTCTAGAATTTGCCATATGAACAGTAAAACATAACGATTTAATTGTATCAATTGGCAAAGTAAATGTCTAGATTTATATTTTTCCCTTAAAGATATATGAAAGAGCTTCAATTAGAAATTCAGATCACCTTCTACAATTAGTTGTGAATTTTTAAAGTTGGACTGTAAATTTGGAAATCACCAAATGAACAGTTCCTAATAAGTAAGATTTAAAATTTTAATTTTTGGGCTAATGTAATGCTTCTGCTAATCAAATACGCTTCTAAATACGTACTCTGAGGTGGTAAAAGTAAGATGTTTCATTTTGGTATCTGAGCAAAAGTTTTTGACATTGGTACAGAATAAAGTTTTAGCATATAAAAGAGGTTTCGATACAAGATAAACTTACTCTAATTAGGAAACAGAGTATATAATAGTTACCTAAGGCCCAATTGGGATTGAAGTTAGTAATAGGTTACTTGTTTATAGTCCAACTAAGATTATGTATTGGTGATGAATGCTCTAGGGAAATGGAATATTGAGGCTTAATATGTCATATCCCAATTTTTAGGCTTAGAAGCCCAGTATGTAGCCTGAAAAAGATATGCTACTAAACCCTGTTGAGCAGAAGTCTCATAACAATACAAATGATATTTTGGGACTAAACTGAAAAGTCTAAAAGGTTCATGGTCCAAAAAGGAAATAGAAATAAAGTATGGGCCAAAAGTAGTAATTTCTAAAAGTTAAGGGACTTAAATATAGTTAAGTAAAAAGATCAGAGGCAAAAATCTAATTATAGAAAGTTCAGCCAGAAAAGGCTTAGAACTACCTAGAAGCATTTCAGTCCCAAAATTCATCAGTAAATAGAGGAAGTTATGCTGGTTAATCTAGCATGATACATAAATTTTATTAGGACTCCATACAGTGGATATTTATCTAATAATATGAAAGTTATCTAAAATTTTATCAGTTTTCATGGATTTCAGATATAAGTGGGAGAAATACAGGAAAATATGCCATAAAATTTTATTAGGTGTTATAGATCTAAAAGAACCCCAGAAGAAGTTATGTATAAAAAGTTATTCACATATTAATGAATTTTGACAGGAGTTTGATAACACTCGTGATCTGATAATAAAACTTATCGGTATGTAAACTTGGATAGAATGAGATCAGATGGCCTTATATATAGTGTCATATCCCAATTTTTAGGCCTAGAAGCCCAGTATGTAGCCTAAAAAGGTAGTCTACTAGACCCTCTTATGCAGGAGTCCCAGAAGTGTACAAATGATGTTCAGGGACTAAACTGCAAGAAAGTGAAAATTCAGGGAAAATAGTGAAATTCCCTGTTGGTATAAAGAAGAAATAAGAGGTATTTCTTGGGAACTGAGCCACCAGAGTGCTTGGGCTTAGTTAGAAATCCAAGATGACATTTAAAGTCCCAAAACCGTAGGCCCAGTAGTAATGGGAGTTTAAGAGACATTAAAATAATATCTTAGTACTTTTCCATAAAGTAAAGTTACCCGGTTAAGGATAGAACTAGGAAAAGTGATCATATATGACTTTAGACCATGAGGTGGCATGAAAGTTGTCCTCATGGGACCCACAGGGTGCCACATGACATTATTATAGGAAAAGAAGAGAAGTTAAGGACACATGTCATGAGATTAGAAAAAGGAGAAAAAGTAAAAAGGACACGTGGCACAATCTTAGCTGTTTATTCTAGGAAAAGGCTCTGGAATTCTCTGGAGAGGCTGAGTCAGCTAGTGAGGTGTCCCAAGGGCCCCACCAATTGTGCCTCATATCCCCTGAGGTGTCCTTGGATGATGTCATAATGGTGAGTCATCAAGGAGGAGGATGTCATCATGATGATGCAGGTGAAGCTTCTTGAGGAAGCTAAGGAATCTGGGCCATTCATCACGATTCAATCTGAGCCATTCATTCCACCTCCACTCACCTATAAATAGGCCACTCCTCCCTCCTAGGAAGCCATGGCCAAGGAGAAAAAGAAAGAAGAGAAAGAAGAGAGAAAGAGAAAGAAAGGAAAGAAATGAAGGAGTTTTGGTGGAGCTATGAGCAATCTAAGGAGCTGAGGTAATGGGCAAAGCTTAGGAATGAGGTAAGTAAGTTATATATTCCCTACTCTAATAAAGTATATGATTGCTCTTAGTAGTTATAATAGAGAAATATATCTATTAATAATGGTAGCTAAAGGTAGAAAGAAAGCCAGGGGAATGTCAGATTAAGGATATTACCCCTAGTTAAGCATGAGGTATGTAAAGCTATACTGGATAATAATAAAGATATTATTATACTATGTATAGGCTCTGACTTATGAAAAGAAGGGACCTTAGAGGCAAGGCTAAGAGCTAGAAGGAAAGGCTACACACCAGGTAGTAAACTTACCTACTTGTATGCTTATATTGTTTGGATGTTTTAGTGATGGTTACTTACCTTGATGATGTGAGGCATGTATGATTAAGTAATGCTCTGTTTCTTTCTATGCTATGACCATATGTTATAATTAAGTTACATGAAAGCATGTATGTTATCATTATGCAAGCATGATCATTAAGTACACACATAGTAATATTAAGCATATAGTTTCATACATTGTATGGTTTCTGTTTGCTACTGAGATTTTCTCAAAAATCTCATCCCCTTCCATGTAATCCTAATCCCACAGGTTTATGATGAGAGAGGATTGGAGAATCATGGAGAGAAGCTGGGGATTGGATATTGCAAATATTGGGACTAAAATGCTGGAATGAGGGAAAAACGCAGGATGAACAATAAACTTCAGACATTTACTGACATTTACCTAGTCAAGGTGTGGTTAACGAGTTATTTTTCCCTAAAAGAGCATTAAGTTATCTTCATGTAGTAATTTGAACCACTTCGTTTAGAATTAGTTATGATTTTTTGAAGTCAGATCACTCCACTAGAATTTACACAGTGAATAGTACTCGATAAAAGTAAAATTTTAGATTGAGTAATTTGACTTCAATAGCCTTAAAAGTGGTTCTAGATGCTACCATTTGGTCCCTAAGATATATGAAAAGGAGGATGTTTCATTTTGGTATCAGAGTAGAGGATTCTGCCTTAGAGCATAAGGTTCTGGTATAGAATCGAGAGGGTTCTAGTATAGAGTAAAGGGTTCTAGCATAGAGCATAAGATTTTGGCACATAGCAGAAGGTTCTGGCTCAGTGATGCTTTGATATAGTTAGAGATTTAAACTAAGAGGTTCTCCCCTAGCAGAAAATATGAGGATGGTGTTCACTACTTAGAGACAGTGACACCCAGATAGATAGAATAGTACCCCATACCTTACAGCTTTATGGGGTAATCTTCAAGGAAGTAGTCAGTATTAGTCAGCTGTTACCGCCGAGGTCTCGTGTTTCTTAGCACGATGTGGCTGGACTAAGCACGATAACATCTGGGGAACAGTTTTCTCTATTGATAGAGATAGAAACTAACCAGTCTCAAGTCAAGGGAAGCTACAATAATAGCTTGAGGCTAGATGTTATAGTGATAATGATAATGAAGGTACTAATCTGGTTGAAGTTAATCAACTAGAGGATTGGTATAAAGCATAATCAAGCTAGATAGTACAAAGTATTGAGATATGAAAGATTAGTTTGAGATAATGTTCAAAAGTAGATCTTCCATATGAGTAGATCTACATTACAAAAGAATTTGTTCAGCTAGTGTTTCCTGAACAAAAGAAGCAAAAGTTAGAATGAGACTTGCCTAGGAATGATGATAGGATAAGACGAGATGATTAATAGATAGAAAGCTGATATTCCCAAGATAGAGGAACTACAGTCTAGTCTAGAGTAGAATGAGACTGATAGAAAGAAAGAGTTAAGAGATAGTTGAGAATTGAATGACTAAGAAGTTAGCTCACGAATTGAATTCCGTGTTACAAAGAGATAAGCTTATAATGTTTAAAGAGAGAAAGGTAGTCATTGTTTTAAAGATAAAGTGACTCCCTATTCCCTATGTAAGAAAGGGTAATGAAGGGTTGAGTCTATACCCTAGTAAGAGGGTAATGTGGTAGCCTAAGTTAAATAAGTAGTTATTTCATATTCCTAAATGAATGTTTGAAATCTGGCAGATGATGTGATAGAGGAAAGAATGTTCTAAAGTTTAGTTAATTGTTCAATTGCAGTGTACGTATGATGGATGGTTGAGTAAATTTATGTGAAGATGATATGGCTTATGTTGCCATAAGTTATGATGAATAGTTGTATTTCCTTACAGTTGTTGTCTTATCCTGATTTTTCCCTATCTGGATAATACTAATAGTGGAAAGAGGTTTGGAAAGGATTATGACAATGATCAGAAGAAATAATAGATGTTAAATGAGTCTTGAAGGAAGAAAGGGACCTAAACAAAAATTGGAAAAGTTTAAAGGCCAAAAGTTAAAGTAGAAATAAAAGTTGGGCCAAAAGTGGTAATTTTCAAAAGTTTAGGGACCTAAATGTAAATAAATCTGCAAAAAATTAGGGACTTAAATGTAATTAAGTAAAAAGTTTAAGGGCAAAATTGTAATTATAGAAAGATCAGCTCAAAAAGGGTTATAACTGCCCAGAAGTTTTTCAGTCCCATATTCCATCAGTAAATAGAGGAAGTTACGCTGGTTAATCTTGCATGATACAGAAATTTTATTAGGGCTCTAGACAGCAGAAAATTATATGATAGTCTAAAAGTTATCTAAATTTTTATCAGATTCTATGGACATCATATATACATAGGGGAATTATAGGAAAGTGTTCCCTATAGTGTCAGATGTTATGAATCTGACAGAACCCTGGAAGAAGTCCTATATAAAAAGTTATTTCTATAATAGTGAATTTTGACGGGAGTTTGACAACACCCGTGATCCGATAATATAACTTATCGGTATGTGAGCCTATATAGAATGAGATTAGATGACCTCATATATAGGTCCATGATGACGCCAAGAAGGGCCCAAAATCCAAGGTACCAGTTCATCAGTAGAAGGGGTTAGTGTCAAGAAAAAGTGTGAAATTACGAAAATGCCCCTAGATGCCCTGATTGTAGTAGAGATAGATGGAGGGCAGTTTGATCATCTGGGATAGGCTAAAAATGTGGTACATGGAATAAATATGATTAGTTGAGCCAGTATATGCCCTGGGGCAGTACAAAGAGGGGTGAACTGACAATTATGCCCTTATGGTTAGTACAATGCAAGAAAGGACACTAAGGGTATTTTGGTCATTTCCTAAGGGATAGATGGTAGATGAATATTCAGTATATCATTGTCAATGGTACGAGGAGCCTAGACATTGATTTCTAGGATAGAATACATATCCTAGTATATTATAAAAAAAATTAGGAACAGAAAATAGTCCAGTTGCTGTGAAACTGCTCCGATCGGTACTGGATTGGACTAAATTTTTTCCAAAAGCTTCCTCCCCCTAAGATTTCACCACATAAGCCCATGAAGTGTCCCTTGAGGAGTCCCTTGTGATGTCATGATGATGTCACAATTTACTTTATGAAAAAGTAAAATCCAAGATTCAATGTGAGCCCTTGGATCAAATAGTAACCAAATCAATCTTGGCCATTGATTTCTACCAAGATTTTTCTATAAATACCCCCTTCATTTCTGCAGCAACCCGTAAGTTCATGGATACCTTGGGGAAACTGTTGGAAAATGAAAACTCAAGCCATGACAAAGAAGATTCAAGGTACCAAAGTTCAAGCAAGCTAGAGATTAAAGGTAAGCAATCTCTCCTAGCTTATTTTCCTTTGATTTGGGAGCTTGAACTTAGGGTTTTCATGGAGAAAAGTTGAGTTTTCTATAAGGTGTTGTCCTGCCCAAAAATCTTAGATGAAAGGGGAAAGAAGAAATTAAAATTAGAAACTTATGATTGAAGCTTAAACAAGCTAGTTAAGTGATTGGTTGTTGAATTAAGTTGATATTCTTGACTTTGCCATGGTGTGCCCTGTTCAGTATGCACTGTTCATGAGGAAAGGAAATGGAATTTCAATGATTTAATGCTTCCATTGAGTTTATATGATGATTTTGTATAGGATTGGAAAGGTTTTGAACCTTGGAAACATTAAAATCTGAATGTTGTAGTATTTGAGATTCCTTACTGTCACTGTTCACTCACATGAACAGTGATTAGAATTTCATGATTTTGATGGTTCCAATGGTTTTAAAATGAAAATTTGTGTGGGGTAAAGTGGATAAATAAGTATGGGAAACATTAGAATCAAAATCAGAATTTTTGAATGAATTATATGCTTATGTTCAGTTCTGTACAGAAGGCCATGAAGGAGCTGGAATTTCATGATTCTAAGCTCATAAATGGATTCAAAAGATGAAATTGTGTAGGGTAAAGTCAATACATCAACTGGTTCAAGAGCCAAGTGGATTAGTGAAAATTAGAGAAAGTTATGACAATAAAGAGTGTAACAAAGTTAGTCTTGAACATGATTGGAGTTCATGAGTCCTAATGAGTTATGTGATGAATATGAATGTGTTTATCACCATGAAAAATCCAAGAAGATGTTGGGAAGTGATGGACATAAAGGCTTCATGTTTGGAAAGCTAGGGAGCAAGGGCTAAAGGTAAAGAGGAAAGCTTAAGTGCAAGGTAGTAAACTTACCTCTTTATATGCTTGATGTGGTATGCTTATGTGTTGACATGTATATGATATTTGAATGATGTTGTGACATGATTAATGATGTTCAATGTATTGTGAATAACATGTTTTCCATGGCCATGCACTTTATGTAAGAGTATATAGCATGATGGCATGCACTAATCAAAGAAAATTTAATGAAATTACATATCATGCATTAGCATCCATCTTGCATATTTAAGTGGTAATGTTTGCTACTAAGATTCCCTAGGATATCACTCTCCCATAACCAACCAATTTAGGTCAAGCATGAAGAAAAAGGTATGCATGGAGAAGAGCTAAAGAATGGAAGAAAGGAAGTGACGTATTGAGATTTTAGCATATACTATAAATTGTCCATGTATGTAAATGCCATGTAAGGTGTCCATTTATGTGATGAAACTATTGTAATACTTATGGCATATGTGATGAAACTATGTATATGATGTATATGAATGTTCAGAAGCTTATTTGATGGCTTGTGTATGCTGAAACAATTATTGGAAATGAAAGAAAAGAAACTGAAATGGTAAAAACGTAGGTCCTGAAGCAGTTTTATTGTGGCTTCAGTTTGACCTAGCAAATGAAGGAATTAGTTCACAAAATTTTATGAGCATGTATCACACATCGAAAGGTTTAAATTCATAGGTAGAACTTTTCATTTGGATGTGCATATCAAGAGAAATAAATGTCCAAAATAAGGGACCAGAATATGTTTCCAGAGTTTTTGACCAAATGAATAGTAAACTTTAATGAATAAACTCATTTGGTCTGGAAATTATTTTTTCCTTAAATTTAAAGATGTTAGCTTCACGTATATTTTTGAACCACTTCATTTCAATTTTTCTAGAATTAATTATGATTTTTTGAAGTTCGTTGTGTAATCTAGAATACCATATGAATAGTAACCTGAGAAAGAGTAAAATTCTAGATTTGGCTAATGGACTTTCAAGGTCTTGTAAGTAGTTCTAAATGCTACTGAATGGTCCATAAGATGTATAAAAGTAAGGATGTTACATTCCATTATGGCAAAGTCAAGAATATCAACTTGATTCAACAACCAATCTCTTAACTAGCTTGTTTAAGCTTCAATCATATGTTTCTAACTTTAATTTCTTCTTTTCCCTTTCATCTAAGGTATTTGGGCAGCACCACCCCTTAGAGAAAACTCAACTTTCCCCCCATGAAAACCCCAAGTTCAAGCTTCCAAATCAAAGGAAAATAAGCTAGGAGAGATTGTTTACCTTTAATCTCTAGCTTGCTTGAACTTTGGAACCTTAAATCTTCTTTGTCTTAACTTGAGTTTTCATTTTGCAAGAGTTTTACTAAGGGTTCTTTGATCATGGTTTGGCTACAGAATTGAGGGGGTATTTATAGCCAAAATCCATAAAAAATTAATGGCCAAGATTGATTTTGGTTACTCTTTGATCTAATAGCCCACATTTAATATTGAATTTTCCTTTTTCAAAAAGGTAATTGTGATATCATCCATGACATCACAAGGGACACCTCATGGGGCTTAGGTGGTGCAATTCACATGGGGGAGGAAGGCTCTGGAAAATTCTAGTCCAATCTAGTACCAGCTCGGTCCGATTCCCCATAAACTGGATTATTTTATAGCTCTAATTTTTTTGAGACTTCATAATATACTTTATGACCTTAAATCCAGTATCTGGATTCTTCTTATCCTTAACATATTTATACTGGGTCAATACTTAATTACTGATCCCTTGGAAAATGACAGAAATGCCCTTGGTTCACTGTGTTGCACTATATTATCCCTAAGGGCATAATCATCATTTTACCCCTATTTACACTGCCTCAGAGCACATTCTGTCTCTGATTAATCATATTTATACTATATGTCACATTTTTGGCCTATCTAAAATGACCAAAATACCCTCCATCTATCACTAGAACAATAGGGGCATCCAGGGGTATTTTTATAATTATGCACTACTCCTAGACTGCTAAGGACTTTGGCCCACATACTGTCTCACTACTTTATTGGGCTCATTATGGTGCCATTTGGGCCTTGGTATGGGATCATTGGCCTCATTACCTTTATGGCACAAATCCCAATAAATCTCACCCGATCCTATTTATCGGGTATTTTATTTCACCGTAAAATCCCATAAGGATTCTACAGGATTCCTTTTCTGACTCTGTCAATTTTATTTTCTAACATTAAATATAGGAATTTTCTATAAAGTTTTATCTAATTCTGATATCTAAAAAATACTGTAATAATTTTCTGATTTTATAAATTTATATCAAATTAATCGGGACCTCAAATCAAAATTCCGTGTTGCATTAAATTGACCGAAATAATTTTGTCTATTTACTGGTAAAATCTGGATCTTATATGATTTTAGGCATTTTTGGCCTATTTGGGCTCAACTTTATCATATTTACATTTAGGTCCCTAAACTTTTGAATAATTGCACTTTGGCCCCTAAACTTTTAGCTATTTGTATTTAAATCCCTTAACTTTCAAAAATTACACTTAAGGGCCCAACTTTTGTTTCTACTTTCACTTTTTGTCTTCAACCTTTTCTAATTTTTGTTTTAGTGCTTCTCTTTCTTCAAGAATTATCTGACCTTTATCTTTTCTTCTAATCTTAGTCATAATCCTCTTTAAACCTCTTTCCACTATCAGTATTATACATATAGGGAAAATTTAGTATTTGACATGATGGAAATATGAGTTTTATGTTATGGATAGTTTAGATGAAAGAACCTTACTTTCATACGTCTGAGGGACCATTGAGCAACATTTAATAAAATATTACTGTTTATTTAGTCAAAAATTCTGAAAACAGATTCTGGTCCCTTTGAAAAATTAGTTTGCTTTGTACAGGTATCAAAATAAGGCGTTCTTAGTGTCAAAATGAAGCTTGACATGTTAACTAAATGTCTGCAAAATTTCATACATTTATCTCATCATTTACTATTTTTCATTATATCATGACCATCACTACTCGCATTGGTCAAATAGTAACATTACATATAATAATTCTTCACATAACATTTATACTATCTAATCCCTAACTTCTCTTCATGCTTCTTCAACCCTCTTTCATCATTAACAAACCTATGGGATTAGGATTACATGGAAGGGGATGAGATTTCTACGAAAATATTAGTAGCAAACGGTACTAAACAATGCATGCATTAATGTAAATACTTGTGCTTGCATGTGAAAGTGTTAACACTATGTAGTGTGCATGCTTCCATGTAACATATGAAATACAATTGGCCAAAGTGATCATAGAAACAGAGCTTCAATCATAAGCACATATGCAACACAATTCAACCAAGCCATAACACAACCAAGTATAACATTCGATACATACAATTTTAGGATAAGTTTACTACCTCACTTGCTTGATTTCTTTCACTCTAACATTGCCTCTTTCTTCTTACTCCTCTTGGATGTGTGGTTGTCTTTTTGGAGTCCACAATCAAATCCTAACATCACATAATCATTCATCCATTACAATCTAACTTTCTCTTGAACATTGAGCTCATTTAACTACATTAACTTTCTTTAATATTAACTAATAGACTTGGACTTTGAATCAATTGATGTCTTGACTTTACCCTACACAATTTCAGCTTTTGAATCTATTTATGAGCTTAGAATCATAAAATTTTAGCTCCTATGGACTATTCTGGACAGATTTGAAAAATATGCATAATTCTTACAAAAATTCTCATTTTGATTCACATGCTTCTCATACTTTTTTCTCAACTTTAACCCATGAAACTTTTCATTTTAAAACCATTGGAATTATCAAAATTATGAAATTCCAATCATTGTTCATGTGAGTGAATAGTAATAGAGAAGAACTTCAAAACTATATCTTAGAATTCCAATACTTTAAAGGTTCAAAACCTATCCAATCCTACACAAAATCATCATATGAATTCAATGGAAGCATTAGATCATTGAAATTCTATCTCCTTCTATCATGAACAGTGCAGACCAAAATGGTTCAACCATGGCAAAGTCAAGAATATCAACTTGATTCAACAACCAATCACCTAACTAGCTTGTTTAAACTTCAATCACATATCTCTAACTTTAATTTCTTCTTTCTCCTTTCATCTAAGGTTTTGGACAGCATATACACCTTAGAGAAAACTTAACTTTCTTCCATGAAAATCCTAAGTTCAAGCTCCCAAATCAAAGGAAAACAAGCTAGGATAGGTCACTTACCTTAATCTCTAGCTAGCTTGAACTTTGGTACCTTGAATCTTTTTTTTTTCTTGGCTTGACTCTTCATTTGAGCAACACCTCCCCAAGGTTTCCAAGGGCCACGGTTTTGTGCAGAAAAATGTGGGTATTTATAGAAAAATTTCATTTAAAATGAATGGCCAAGATCACTTTGTGCACTATTCGATCTAATGGCTCATATTTGATCTTGGATTAGCTTGTCCTAGAAGCCAATGAGATGACATCATCCATAAAATCATCAAAGGACACCTCAAAGCCCATGTGATGAAATTACAAAGGGAGGAAGCATTTGGAAAAATTCTAGTCCAATTCGGTATGATTCAGTCCGATTTCCCCAAAACCAGACTATCTTCTAAATCTAATTTTTCTAAGATTCCATAATATACTTTTTGACCTTCAATCCAGCGTCTAGATTCTTCCTATCATTGATATTCTTATATTGGGTCTAAACTTAATTAAAGATCCCTTAGCAGATTACCAAAATGTCCCTTGGTTTTTCTTTATTTACTCTAACATCTTAAGGGCATTATCGTCTTTTCACAACTCATCAGAGTATTCCCTGACCTTGGTAAACTATTTTGGAAATTCTAATTGACCATCTCACCTTAGTCAAATGACCAAAATTCCCTCCATCTGACTCTAACTTAATGACATAACACAGTCGCATACATTCAATGCATTTTTGTAATTTTATATTTTTCTCGGTCTTTATTAACCCTAGCCCCCATACTTATCTGAAAATATTACTAGGCCTATAAGATGCCATTTTGGACCCTCTACATGGTCCACTACCTTCTTGTGCTTAACTCCCGAGAAATTCGCCCGAAACATATTTATCAGGTGTTTTAATATATTGTAAATTCCATAATAAATTCTACATAACTCCTTTTTGAGCTCTGTCATAAATTCTCATATTAATCATATGAATTTAATACCAAATTTCATCTAATTCTAAGGTCCAGAGAATATTGTATTAATTTTTCTTTCTTCAAAAATTAATATAAATTTTTTAGGACCTCAAATCAAAATTTTGTGTTGCGTCAAATTGATCAGAATAATTTTCTCTATTTACTGGGAAAATTTTGGACTAATATGATTCTAGGTATATTTTAGCCTTGTCCAACTAAACTTTTAATAATTACCATTTTGTCCTGAACTTTTGAAAAATACACTTTGCACCATAAAACTTTTAAACTTTTCATTTTAGTCCCTCATCTCTATACCTTTGTATAATCATTGTTTTTCCTTTCTATTCATCATCACAATCATTTCCAAACCTCTTTTCACTATCAGTATTATACATATAAGAAAAAAGTAGGATATGACATTTCTACCCCCTTAAAATAAATTTTGTCCTCAAAATTTACTTAGCACCTCAGTCAACAATCTTAGATAGATATCCCTTTTCTGCTTTATGACTAAAGATTGGGGTATCTATCTCTTATATTCTATCTTGACATCTTAGTGGAGTACTTTCCATATCCGTAGATCTTCATATCTCTGCTGTGATTATTCTTTTATACTGAATCAACTCAATCAGAGTTGAACTCTACTTCATTCTATTACTTACTTACTTGCTATGCATCTATTTGCATATGGACTTCTCACCATATTGGACTTGTGAGTAGTGTCCATTTCTTTCATATAAAATTCTATTGAATACTATTGTATTCTGGAGTTTTCATCAACTACTCGTCATACCTTTAACACGTATCTCTTATTATTTATATGAGTATCTAGCAGAATTTTCTTAACATCCACAAAGTTTTATATCTCATTTTCGTATCATCATACTTCTTTTCTTCTTATCATCTTTAATAACTCATCATAATACAGAGAGAGGACTTATGTCATTATTCTTTCCTTACTTTAATGATGGGTAGGAGCACATAGGAGTACATACTCTAACATGCATAATGCCTGGCCAACATATTGTAAGACTACATACCTACCCATGAATGTAAAGCTCTAACATTGGAGCTCAAGTGTTGTATCCTTATTTTCAACCTCAGTTATACTCAATTGGAAGTCAATTGAACCAATTACATATCCCTTTGCTTTAGAAATATGCATTTTCAAAATATTTCTTCTCGTGGGGGGGTGCTGTTCATTTGGTAATCCATAATATATACCTAACTTTTAAAATTCATAATTATATGTACAAAAATCAAAATAGTGAGGTTCCAATTTCTAATGAATCTATTTCATTTAAATTTGAAGGAAAAAAACTATGGTTTCATTGTCCAAATGAAATCAGTTTATTCGTTGAAAAACACTGTTCATTTGGTAAATCTAGAAGTTCCAGTTTCTTTAGTTTAATTTAAAAATTCATTTCTCTTGGGTTACTTGTCCAAATGAAACGTGTTGCCTATGGATTTAAAGCTCCAGACGTGCTCTTTAAGACCATAAAATTTCATAGAAAAATTCATTCATTTACTATATGAAATTAATGATAAAACGTCACTACCTTCAGTTACTCACTTTATCTTAATTCCAGATTTTATCTCTAACTTAGAAAAATCATAGCAAATCGAATACTTAACCAAATGAGGCATTATTGATGTCCATTTAAAGCTTTGTAATAGATATTTTCATACCAAATTTCAAGTCCAAAATTATTGGTTAAGTCATGGTAATTATCGTCATAAGGCTACTGCCTCATATTTCAAACACACTATATCATGCTAGATATCCCATCAAGTCATCATCATAGTGCCAAGTGATCAACATAATTTATTACACAAGTTTAAACATCTATCTTTTCCCTCTTTCCTTGAGATGTTCTAGCACCTATAACATATGTATATGGAAAGAATGAGATTTCATGGAAATCTCAATAGCAAGTCATACAAACTATAATATCATGCATGATTAATTAGATGCTTAACATGTTATCATGAGATAGGAGCTACTTCATAATAATACATAAGCAAACTCTAACATGCATATTGTCATGACATTATTTGCAAGGAGTTGTAATCATTCATACTTCATCATCATCATGATGGCATAATCTTAAGCTCAACCAAACATCATAACTAACAAGTAAGCATACAATCAAACAAACATAAAATTATAGTTAGGTATTCTTACTACCTCTTAAGATATCCTTGTCACACTCTTCTTGAAATGGTTTTCTTCCTACACAAATATTAAAACCTAGCCATTACAAAGTAACATCAAGTTATAACTCAACTTGAAAATAATTCCAAGACTAGGTTTTTACTAAATTCCATTCTTTTTCCATTTTATGTTCTATACTTCCATCTTTCTAAAATAAATTCTCATGGTTCATTTCCACACAATTTTTCATGTAGAATCCAAATATGAAACCATAATTTCCAAAATCAAAACACACCCTTGGCTACTGTACATAATCGAAGTGCCACTATTATTTTCCAAAAATTCACATTTTGATTCCAGTGCTTCCAATAATTGTTTCTCTACTTTATCCCCACACAATTTTCCATTTTAAACTCATTGGAAGCATCAAAATCATGAAATTCCAATATATAAACAGTGTTTCATATAGTGGTAGCCAAGAACACAAAACCCTAGCTACATGTATGCTTGAATTTTGAAGCCTATACCACTTGATTCTAACTTGTTTAAGCTTGTCTAAACTATCCATAACATAAAACTCATATTCTTATCACATATGGACAGCACTTACAGCAGCACCATCAAGGGAAATATGTCACAAAAATCCCTTAAAACCAAGAGTCAACTTGCTAGATTAAAGTCCAAGAACCAAGGAACTAGTTACTTTACTTATTGCTCCAAGTTGTGTGCTTCTTCCTTATTTCAAAGAAAATTTTGGCAGAGGTTCCTGAAGTTGTTCAAGAATGCCGAACAAGTCTGATGTGGTGGGGTATTTATAGGCAAATTTGGGTGGAAATGGAAGGTGAAGATTAGTTTAGTTACTATTTGTTCTAAAGGTCCATAATTCACTAACAACAAACTTGCCCTATAAGCCTTGAAATGACGCCATGCATGACCTCATTTAAGGCTGTGTTTGTTTGAAGAAAGGTTGAAATACTGATAGGAAAATTTCTAGTCCAGTATGGTACAGATCTGAGCAATTTCATAAAAACCAAACTATTTTATGTTCCCAATGTTTATAATATTCCAAAATATGTATTATGTCATAAAAACTAGTGTCTAAGTTTTTCCTACCATTGAAATTGTTAGACTGAGTATTCATCTATCAACTATCCCTTCAGAAATGACCAAAATACCCTTATTGCACTTTCTTGCACTATATTAACCCTAAGGGTATAATCATCATTTCACACCTCTTTATACTCCATCAGAGTATATAATGGCTCTAACTAATCACCCTTGTACTTGCTTGTACATTTTTGGCCTATCTAGAATGACCATAATGCCCTCCGTCCATCTCTGGTACAATCTGGCTACATAGGGGCATTTTCGTAATGGCATACTTTTCCTAGGTTACTCTGGACTTTGGCCCACTTAACTGTCCAACCATCTTACTCGACCTCTATGATGCCATTTTGGGCCTTGATATGGGTCCATTACCTTTATGGCATAAATCCCAAGAAACCTCTCCTGATAGTATTTATTAGGTATTTTATTACACTGTAAATTCCTGTAAGAATTATACATAATTCCTTTTATAACTTTGTCAATTTTATAAATTCTTATATTAATTATAAGAATTTATTGTAAAGTTTCATCTGATTATGGGTCCAAAAAATACTATAATAATTTTCCTTGACTTCAGGAATTTATATCAATTAATGGGGACCTCAAATCAAAAATCTATGTTGAGTTAAACTGATCAGAATAATTTTGTCTATCTACTGGTAAAAGTTGGGACTAAACTACTTCTGGGCAGTTTTTGGCCTTTTCCAGTTCAACTTTCTCATAATTACATTTTTGTCCCTGACTTTTGAGAAATTACATTTAAGTCCCTAAACTTTTGATAATTACACCTTTTGGCCTAACTTTTATCTCTACTTTTACTTTTAGCCTTAAACCTTTTCTAATTTTCATTTTGGTCCTTAAAATTTCCTTAGTTACCAGTCCCTCTCTTTCCTTCCTCAATCTCATACAATTTACTTCAAGAATCTCATGTCTATTACACATAAACTGTACATATATATTAGATAAGAAAATTGGGGATATAACATTTCTCTCCCCCTTAAAATAAATTTCGTCCTCGAAATTTATATTACATATATACTAAGAAAATAACTCAGGATATGCCTCCTTCATTATTTCCTTTGCTTCCCACGTAGCTTCATTCTCAGTTAATCCTTCCCAAACCACCTTAAATAAAGAGATTTGTTTATTTTGCAACTGCTTGACCTTTCAATCCATAATTCGTACTAGTCAAACTTCGTAAATTTGGTCATCTCCCAGTGCAACATCATGCTGTTTAATCACATGTGATGGGTCTAGAACATAATTCTTCAACTGAGAAACATGAAATACATCATGTATCTTACTGAGATTTGGAGGAAGAGCTAACTAGTAAGCTATTGATCATATTCTTGTGAGGATCTGAAATGGCCTGATATATCTAGGATGAAACTTCTTCACCTTGATTTATCGTCTGGCTCCTGTAGTTGGAGTTAACTTGAGAAACACATGTTCTCCTTCTTTAAACTCCAATAGCTTCCTTCTTACATCAATATAACTTTTTTGTCTACTTTGAGCTATCAATAATCTTTTCCTAATCTTATCAATCTGTGCTACTGTTTGATCTACTATATCAGGACTAAACATCCTTCTTTCGCTTAACTCTAACCAGCATAAAGGAGAATACACTTACATTTATAGAGTGCTTAAAATGGGGCTATCCAAATACTAGCCTGATAATTATTATTGTATGCAAATTCTATTAATGGTAGATGGACATCCCAACTTCCTTTGAAATCCAAAACGCAAGCTCTCAACATATCCTCTAGTGTCTCGATTGTTCTCTCAGATTGACCATCTATTTGAGGATGATAAGCTGTACTAAATCTGAGAGTAATGTCCATTTCTTTATACAAAGCTTGCTAAAAATTGATGTAAATCGAGGATCTCTATTAGAAACAATACTATTTGGGATACCATGCAATCTAACAATCTCTTTTACATATAACTTGGCCAGTTTCTCAAGAGAATCTTTCTTATTGATTGCCAGGAAATGAGCTGACTTTGTCAATCGATCAATTATTACCCATATAGCATCATGCTTAGTGGGAGTCATGGGTAGTCCTTCAACAAAATCCATGGCAATACTGTCCTATTTCCACTTAGGTATATCTAGCGGTTGTAACTTTCCTACTAGCCTTTGGTGCTCCTGACATGTTAAGCATTTTGACACATAAGTCACAACATCCTTCTTTAATCCAGGCCACCAAAATAAATTTTTAACATCATGATACATCTTGGTTATATCTGGATGTATTGTATACTGACTTTTATGTGCTTCATCTAAAATCTTTTCTTTTAATCCCATTACATTCAGAATATATGGCCTTCCCCTAAACCGTAGTAATCTATCTTGGGAGATATCAAAATTTTTAGTTTCCCCTCTTTCCAGCTTGTCCTTAAATATTGCTGCGAGCTTATCATGTTTTTTAACTTCTTTTATCTCATCTTCAATGAAAGCTATAATATATATATTCCTCCATAATGATTTTCTGCTATCTGCATATGGTATAAAGGACTCCAATCTCTTACATCTTCTATTAATTCCAACTCTTTGATCATTAGACTTGCCACCTGTACTACGTTTATGTTTAGGGCATAAGCTATAACATTTGCTTTTCCTGGATGGTACTTAATCTGAAAATCATAATCCTTCAAAAATTCCATCCATCTCCGTTGTCTCATATTCAATTCTTTTTTATCTTGCAGATACTTCAAGCTTTTATGGTCACAGTACAATTATATGGTAGCTCTATACAGATAATGTCTCCAGATCTTGAGAGCATAAACTACCGCTGCAAGCTCTAGATCATGAGTGGAATAACTTTCTTCATGTGGCTTTAACTGTTGAGAAGTGTAGGCTACTACTCGACTGCTACATTAATACACATCCCAACCCCTGCTTGTTAGCATCAGCATAGATTACATAGGTCTAAGTTAGGTCTGAAATAATCAGCATAGGAATTGTGGTTAATCTCTATTTTAATTCTTAAAAACTGGCATCGCACTTATCATCCCACTTGAACTACTAATTCTTTCTGGTCAACTTAGTTAAAGGCAAAGCAATTCGAGAAAAGTCCTTAATAAAACTTCTATAATAACCTGCTAAGCCTAGAAAACTTCTAATCTCTGTCACTGTCCTTAGTTACTCCTAGCTTAATACTGCTTCAACTTTGCCAGGATCTACAGCTACCCCTTCATAGGATATGACATGACCAAGAAATTTGACTTCTTGAAGCCAAAACTCACATTTACTAAGCTTAGCATAGAGTTATTTTTCTTTAAGAGTACTAGAAACAATTCTCAAATGCTTTTCATGCTCTTTGCAGATTTGGAGTACACCAGAATATTATCAATGAAGACCACAACAAATTGATCCAGGTAAGGCATGAAGATTCTTTTCATGTAATCCATAAAAATTGTAGGCGTATTCGTCAGACCAAAGGGCATTACTAGAAATTCAAAATGACCATAACAAGTCCTGAAAGTAGTCTTTGAAATGTTATCTGATTTAATCCTGAGTTGGTGGTATCCTGATCTCAAATCAATCTTGGAGAATAAACTTACTCCAGCCAACTGGTCTAATAGATCATCAATTCAGGGAAGTAGGTACTTATTTTTAACATTGATCTTATTCAACTCCCTATAATCAATACATAGTCTTAGACTACTATCCTTCTTCTTAACAAATAACATTGGAGCACCCCAGGTTGACACACTGGGTCAGATGAAACCCTTCTCTAAAAGCTCCTCAATCTTTTTCTTTAATTCAATCATCTCATTGGGAGCTATACGATATGGTGCTTTAGACACTGGTCCAGCTCCAGGCACAATGTCAATTGCAAACTCCACTTCTTGTTTAGGGGGTAATCCTTGAATCTCCTTTGGAAAAACTTCAGAAAATTCCTTAACTACTGGAATTATCTCAATCCCTTCTTCTACTTCTGTTTGAACAGAAAAGAAGATCATATATCCTTGACATCCTTTTTGCAAATATTTATCTGCCTGAGCCTCTGTCATAAAATTCAGTCTCACTTCTGAATTCATATATGAGGCTTTTGGATAAAGAACTAGAGTCTTGTTCTTACAGTCTAGTATTACATTATTGGCAGATAACCAGTTTAGTCCAATTATGACATCGATCCCGTGGAAAGGCATGTATATTAAGTCTAGAGTAGTGTAACAATGTTCATACCGGATAACACTATTTAGGAAAATATCAAATGTAACTACCATAGCATTTGTAGGGGTTTTCACACATATGGCATAATGCAACTTGCTAATTGTAAGGCCTAAACTTTTGGCACATTCATAAGAAACAAAGGAATGACTTGCACCAGAATCAAACATAGCAATCACATAGTGATTATTGAGATAGATTGTACCTTATATCATCTCGGGTGACTTCTGAGCATCTTCCCTTGTAAGTGCAAACACTTAACCTTGAGTTCATGGCCTTTGATTATTCACTGCTTAAGGATAGTCCCTAGAAAACTATATAGGTTTTTCACATGTATAACATACATTCTATCCCATCAAGTATGGCCTATCATCATGATTCTTCCCGCACCACACACTCAGAACCTTGAGTCCCTATTAGCTATATTACCTCGAAAGTTTTCTCAAGTAGGCCTTCTATTATGTCACTGCCTCTTTCTCTTCTTATAATAGCCACCACCACGGGCAATATCTCGACTCTGACTAGTCCTTTTGGGAATAACATTCCCTCTACTCACTGGTTTAGACAACATTAGATGATTTATACCATTTTTAATTATTCGACATGCCTCTACTGCTTTGTAGAATTTGCTATATTGCCAAGGAGTCATCTTCTCCTTCAAGGTAACATTCAACCCCTTAATCATTCTTTCTGTCATCTAGCATTCATTGTCTACTTATCGAAGATAAGTGGAGTATTGCGAAAGACGAATAAACTTAGCCAGATATTCATCAAAGGGATCTTTTTCTCCTTGCCTCTGCACAAGGAACTCAGCTTCTCACTCATTGCTTACTGACTGAGGAAAATACTTCTCATATAATTGCTCAATAAATACTTCCTATGTAATAGGAATGTTTCTAGCCTGTAGCAACAGTTCAGTATTCTTTCCCCATCAGTCTGCATCCTTTTCCAACTGATAAATTGCCATTTGGGCTTTACTTTCAGATGGATAGTCGAGCACTTTGAAAAATTTTAAAAATTTTATAAACTCTAAAGATATTAAAAACAAATTTAACGGGTAGAGTTTAGAATGATATCACTAAATGAAGAAGTTGATGAAAAAAGATTGCACAAGACAATTTATACTAGTTCGATCTAATCCACTTGGCCTACGTCTAGTCCAGATAGAGCTCCTCTTAGTGTTCCACTATACTCTAAGATTCAGTGGGCTCTTGGTGCCTCATAACAATCAACATGTGAATCCCTCACACTCCCACTTATAACCTGTAAGGTAACTCTCCAGTGAAAATCCCTCTCACTCCCCTTACTCCCATAAGGTTACAAACACTCAATAATCTACTTGAGCAATTGAGTAAGATTGATACAGATAAATTCTCTTAGTATAGTAGATAGGATAATCACTTGAACTCAATCTAAGTTTCTCTCTTAGAAAAATATGTATGCTCTAAATTAAAGATGAGAAATAAAGTGGAATAGAGACATAATGTGTATGATCAAAATGCATTGTATGCTTTTCTAGTTAAGTCTCCCAACTTCTTCAACTTTCTCACTTTTTGCTTCTTCTTTTATACTTTATTGTTCATAAATCCATTGAAGCATTGAAGTAGTCGTTAAGATAGTCATTATCAAATATAGCCGTTATTGCTCACATGGATAATTTGGCTTCTTTAGTTGATCTCTTCATTGAGCCTATAAATGATCTTGAAATATACTTTAGTAGAAATATATAATCAATGTAAGCAAAAAGCAATTGTTTCAAAAAGATTTAGCATTAAAGCTTAAAATCTAATAAAGTTTGGTTTTCAACTCTTTTCTCAAAACTGACTTGACTTATCAAAGAGCTTATCGAAGAGTACCCTTATCGAAAAGTTCTTTGATAAATTACTAAAGAATTGTGTTTGAAACAGTTAAAATATTATCAAGAAATTCTTCGATAACCAACCTTATCAAAAAGGACTTTGATAAATCTTCAATAAATTGTAAAGAGATAGTTCAGGATTTATCGAATAGTTCTTTGATAAAAGTCCTTATCAAATAACTCTTTGAAAAAATTCTTTCAAAACATTTGCTTTTAAACTTATCGATATATTTCATAATACATCATTTATCAAAGTGTTCTTTGATAAATAATCTATTTGAATAGCTTATTGATAAATACTAAATAACATTCTTTTCAAATTTCTTCAAACATGGACTTTAAACTTTCATTGATCTTTTATCAAAGCATAATGATATTTGGAAATCATATCTCATAAGACCATTAATCAAATGTGATCAAGAATATTATTTAACATATTAGAGCAATTTTGATAGATAAAAGATTATAATCTTGATAAGTTCATTCAGAATTAAAACAATTTATGAGCATATAATCATTCAACAACTGGGCCAAATAAAATCTATTTTTACTATTTTTACATTTTGGTATCAGAGCATAAGGTTCTGGTACAGAATCAAGAGGGTTCTAGTATAGAGCAAAGGGTTCTGGCATAGAGCATAAGATGTTATCAGAGTATAAGTTTCTTTATAGCCTAAGTGAAACAAGTAAATGATTCAAGATCTTAAATAAATGATTAGGACCTAGTGATTAAGGTGATTAAGGGATAGAATACTTTAAAGTCTACCTAGTTAATTGTTTAATTGCAATGTGAGTATAAGGGATGGTTGAGCAAACTATGTAATAGTGATATGGCTTATGTTGCCATAAGTTATGATGAGAAGTTGCATCTCCTTGTAGTTGTCATATGATGACATGAAACATCCTCCTTTTCTTAAATTTTAGGGACCATTTAGTAGCATTTAGAACCACTTCTAAGGCTATTGAAGTCAAATCATACATCTGAAATTTTACTCCTAGCGAACACTGTTCACTGTGTAAATTCTAGCGGAGTGATCTGATTTCAAAAAATCATAACTAATTCTAGAAAAATTGAAATGAAGTGATTCAAATTGCTATGCGAAGCTAACATAATCCTATTTCAGGGAAAAATAACTCTTTCATCATCCCTTGACTAGGTCCACGTCAGTCAATGTCTGAAGTTTACTATTGATCCTGCATTTTTTCCTGATTCTAGCACTTTGGTCCTATCTTTGCATAACCTCTGCACTATCCAATCCCTAGCTCCTCTCTATGATTCTTCGGTCCTCTTTAAACATACTTGTGGTATTGGGATTACATGGAAGGGGATGAGATTTTTGGGGAAATCTCAGTATCAAATGGTAACCATACAATATATGCAACTATATGCTTGATGTTACTATGTGTGTACTTAATGATCATGCTTGCATCATGATAACATACATGCTTCCATGTTACTTAATTATAACATATGGCCATAGTATAAAAAGGAATAGAGCACTACTTAATCATACATGCCTCACATCATCAAGGTAAGAAAATATCACATAAAATATCCAAGCAATATAAGCATACAAGTATGTAAATTTACTACCTGGCGTGTAGCCTTTCCTTCCAACTCCTAGCCTTGTCTCTAAGGTCCCTTCTTTTCATATGTTAGAGCCTATACATAGCATAATAATATCTTTATTATTATCTAGTATAGCTCTACTTAACTCATGCTTAACTAGGGGTGATATCCTTATTCTGACATTCCCCTAGCTTTCTCTCTACCTTTAGCTACCTTTATTAATAGAGTTATTTCTCTATTCTAATCACTAAGAGCAATCCTCTACTTTATTATAGCAGGGACTAGATAACTTTCTTACCTCATTCCTAAGCTTTGCCCAGTCCCTCAGCTCCTTATACTGCTCCTAGCTCCACCAGAACTCCTTCCTTCTTTCTCTTCCTTCCTTTCTTTATCTCTTTCTCTCTTTCTCTCTTCTTTCTATTCCTTTGGCTTGCTAGGCTGTGGTGTGACTTGAAATGGGAGGGGAGTGGCCTATTTATAGGTGAGAGGAGGTGGAATGAATAGCTCAGATTGAATCACGATAAATGGCTCAGATTGCTTGCTTCCTCAAGAAGCTTTGCTTGCATCATCACGATGACATCACCCTCCTTGATGACTCACCACTAATGACATCATCTAGGACACCTCAGGGGTATATGTGGCACAATGGTGGGGCCCTTGGGACACCTCACCAGCTGACTCAGCCTTTCCAGAGAGTTCCAGAGTCTTTTCCCTAAATGGATGGCCAAGATCGTGCCACATGTATTTTTCTTTTTCTCCTTTTTCTCTAATCATGCCATGTGTCCTTTGCTTTTCTTCTTTTATTTTAATCATTTCATGTGGCTCATTGTGGGCCCCATTTATGTCCTCTCATGATTCCATATCACTTTACCCAGTTCTATCTTGGACCGGGTCACTTTACTTTATTGAAAAAGCACTAAAACAATATTTTAATGCCTATTGGGCCCACATTACTCTTGGGCTACGTTTTTGGGCCTTGGATTGTCATCTTGGGTTTCTAACCAAGCCCAAATACTCTAGTGGCTTGGTTCCCAAGAAACATCCTTAGTAAATTACCAAAATGCCCTTAATACCTCTTTAGTACTTCTAGGGGCACTCTTATCTTTCCATACCTTACCATAGTACCTCTTGACCCTGGTCAACTATCCTTATACCCTTTCTTGACTGTCTAACCTTAGTCAAACGGTCATAACACCCTTCGTCTAACTCTAACTTAATGACACAACACAGTGGCATACCTTCAGTGGCATTTTTGTAATTCTTCATTTTTCTCAGTCTTTATTAGCCCTGGCCCACATACTTATCTAAAAATGTCATTAGGCCTATAAGGTGCCATTTTAGACCCTTTGTATGATCCACTATCTTTATGGGCTCAATTCCCGAGAAATTTTCCTGAAACCTATTTATCGGGTCTTTTAATCCACTGTAAATTCTGTATTAAATTCTACATAACTCCTTTTTGAGCTCTGTCAATTTCAAAAATTCTTATATTAATTATAGGAATTTATTGCCATACTTGATCTGATTCTGAGGTCTAAAGAATAATTTATTAATTTTCCTTCTATTCAAAAATTAATATAAATCTTTCAGGACCTCATATCAAAACTCTGTGTTGCATCAAACTGATCAGCATAATTTTCTCTATTTATTGAGACCTCTGATCAACAGGGTCTAGTAGCATCTCTTTTTCAGGCTATATACTGGGCTTTTAAGCCTAAAAATTTGGATATGACATGACACGCATTTTGGAGAATACTTAAATGATTGCATCTCCTTGCATATTATGCATGTTGAGTATGCTATGATGAATGAATACTCCCCTTTACATTAAATACAGGGTAAAGTAGATATGATAAGAAAGTTTTGAAAAATTTATTACTCCCATATCATATGACATGCAATTAAATAATTTAACCTGATGAAGACAGAGCAAAGGGTTCTAGCTCAGAGTATAAGATTCTGGCATATAACAGAAGGTTCTGGATCAGTGATGCTCTAGTTTAGTTAAACTAAACCCTTTAAACAAGTTAGAGATTTGAACTAAAGAGATTCCCTCCTTAGTATGAAATATGGGGATGGTGTTTACTACTTAGAGAATATTTCAGACAAGAGACACTGACACCCAGATAAATACAACAATACCCTATACCTTATAACTTTATAAGATAATCTTCAAGGAAATTACTACGATAGACTAGTCTTAGTCAGCCATTACCACTGAGGTCTTGTGTTTCTTAGCATAATGTGGCTAGACTATGTAGGATAACGTCTGGGGAGCAATTTCCTCTATTGATAAAAGCTTACCAGTCTAAGGTCAAGGGAAACTGCAATAGTAGCTCAAGGTATCATTATGTGTCTAGACGTTATAGTGATAATGATAATGAAGGTACAAACCTTATTAAAGTTTATCAACTAGTGGATTAGTATAAAGAGTGATCAAGCCAGATAGTACAAAGTACTAAGATATGAAAGATTAGTTTAAGACAATGTTAATAAGTAGATCGTCCATGTGAGTATATCTACATTACAAAAGAATTTGTTCAGCTAGTGTTTCCTGAACAAAAGAATCAAAAGTTAGAGATGAGATGATTAATAGATAGAGTTGATGTTCCTAAGACAGAGAGACTACATCACAAAGAAACAGTAACCTAACACTCTACCTTATAGAACAAAAGTAATACTAATAGATGATAAATGAGATCCATATGACATAAGTTCATCAAGATCAAGAAAAAGAAGTTTAAAGAGAGAAAGGTAGCCACAGTTTCAAAGATAAAGTGACTCCCCTATTCCTATTTAAGAAAGAGTAAAGAAGGGTTGAGTCTATACCCTAATAAGAGGGTGATATGGCAGCCACATATCCAAGAGAAGTGAGAAGAAAGAAGCAAGATAAAGTGAAAGAAATCAAGTATATGATGTTTGTGAATAATGAAAGAGGATGATGAAGCATGAAGAAAAGGTAGGGATTGGATGGTATATCTGTTATGTAAATGTGTAATGTTGTTGTATGACCAATGTAAGTAGTGATGGTCATTATGTAAAGAAAAATAGTAAATAATGAAATAAATGTATGAAATTTTATAGACATTTAGATAACATGGCAAGCTTTGTTTTGACACCAAGAACGCCTTATTTGGATTTTTGTAAATATTATAAAATGTAAGGGACATTCTCCTCAGAAAAATCGTCATCAAAGAATGAATAGAGATTTAACCCTGAAATTTCAAGGACAAAATTTATTTTAAGGGGAGGAGAAATATCATATCCCAATTTTTAAGCCTAAAAGCCTAGTATGTAGCCTAAAAAAGATATTCTACCAGACCCTGTTGAGTAGTAGTCCCAAAAGTATGCAAATGATGTTTGGGGACTAAATTGTAAATAATGAAAAGTTAAGGAAATTAAAAAGGACTAAAGGCATTCTAGTAATTTGCTAAGGGATGGTTCTTGGGAACTGAGCCATCAGAGTGTTTGGACTTGATTAGAGACCCAAGATGACATTCCTAGATGTCCAAAAATGTGGCCCAAGAGTGATATGGATCCAAATGGCATTAAAATATTAGTTTAGTACTTTTTCAATAAAGTAAAGTTACGCGGTCAAAGATAGAACTAGGGAAAGTAATCAGATAAGGCTTTAGACTTATCTAGAACCCTGAGGTGGCATGAAAAGTGTCCTCATGGGACCCACAAGCTGTGACATATCAGGCATTCATTCCAGGAAAAGACTCTAGAATTCTCTAGAAATATTGAGTCAGCTAGTGAGGTATCCCAAGGGCCCACCATTGTGCCACCTAGCATGTGAGGTATCCCATGGATGATGTCACTTTTGATGAGTCATCTAGGATGATGATGTCATCATAATGATGAAGGCAAGGCTTCTTGAGGAAGCTAAGTAATCTGAGCTGTTCATCGCAATTCAATCTGAGCCATCCATTCCACCCCCCTTCAACTATAAATAGACCCTTACCCCACAATTCATTCCCATGGCCAACTAAGAAGAAAGAGAGAAAGCAAAGTGAGAAGAAAGAGGCAAGATAAGATGAAAAAAAGTCAAGTGTATAAGGTAGTAAACTTGTCCTAAACTTGTATGCATTAAATGTTATGCTTGATTATGTTATGGCTTTGTTGAATTGCGTTGCATATGTGCTTATGTATGAAGCTCTATTTTTATGATTACTTTGGCCAATTGTATTTCATATTATATAGAAGCATGCATATTACACAATGTTAACACTTTCATAAGCAAGTACGAGTAATTACATTAATACATCACTCCTTGCATGAAATGCCAGGCATTATGTTATGTTATGATTATAGAATATGCTAAAGTTTTGAATGTTAGAGCAGTGTAAGCTCCGAGTATTAGAGCTGTGCATATTAAAGGAAGGAATGCTTGAGCTTTGATGTTAGAGCTTTGCATTCATGGGCAGGTGTGTAGTCCTGCAATATGTTGGCCAGACATTGTGTATGTTAGAGTATGTGCTCCTATGCGCTCTTGTATAGTAGTAAAGTAAAGAAAGAAAGAATGATGACATAAGTCCTCTCTCTGTATTATGATAAGTTATTAAAGATGATAAGAAGAACAGAAATGTAATGATATTAAAGTAATAAATAAAGTTATGGATGTTCAGAGAATTCCGCTGGATATTCAGATGAGTAATAACTTATTGCACTAAGAAGTATGATGAGTAGTATACGAGAGAGTTTGATATGAAAGAAAGGGACATTCTCCTCAGAGAAACTCTTCATCAAAGTATAAATAGAGATTTAACCCTGAAATTTCAAGGAATAAAGTTATTTTAAGGGGAGGAGAAATGTCACATACTAATTTTTAGGCCTAGAAGCCCAATATATAGCCTGAAAAAGGTAGGCTACAGGCCTTATTGTGCAGGAGTCCTAGAAGTATACAAATGATGTTTATGGACTAAACTGCAAATAATGAGAGTTTAGGGACTAAATTGTAAATAGTAAAAGTCTGTGTGA
Organism: Leucaena leucocephala; assembly: GCA_037074615.1. Taxonomy (NCBI): domain Eukaryota; kingdom Viridiplantae; phylum Streptophyta; class Magnoliopsida; order Fabales; family Fabaceae; genus Leucaena; species Leucaena leucocephala. The sequence goes on from CM073527.1 coordinate 9,290,762, forward strand.
CATAATGGTCATTTTGAAAAAGGAGAGGGACCTAAATGCAAAGTGGAAAAGATTAAAGGCTAAAAGTTAAGGTAGAAATAAATATTAGGCCAAAAGTGGTAATTTAAAAAAGTTAAGGGACTTAAATGTAATTAAGTAAAAAGTTCAAGGGCAAAATTGAAATTATGGAAAGGTCAGCCTGAAAAGGGTTAGAACTGCCAAGAAGTATTTCAGTCCCATATTCCATCAGTAAATAGAGAAAGATACGTTGGTTAGTCTAGCATGATACAGAAATTTTATTAGGGCTCTAGACAACATATATTTATCTGATAGTCTGAAAGTTATCTAAAATTTTATTAGATCTCATGGACTTTAGATATAAGTGGGAGAATTACAAGAAAGTGTTCCCTATAGTTTCAGATGTCATGGATCTGACAGAACCCTGAAAGAAGTTATGTATAAAAAGTTATCCCCATATTAGTGAATTTTTACGGGAGTTTGGTAACACCTGTGATCCGATAATGGAACTTATCAATATGTAAGCTGGATAGAATGTGATCAGATGACCTCATATATAGGCCCATGATGACACCAAGGAGGGCCCAAAACCTAAGGTACTAGTCTATCAGTAGAAGGTGATAGTGTCTAGAAAAAGTGCGAAATTACAAAAATGCCCCTTTGTGGTCAGAGTGTACCAGAGATGGATAAAGGGTATTTTGGTCATTTGGGACAGGATAAACATGTGGGATATAGTATAAATATGATTAGTTAGAGCCAGTATAGGCCTAAGGCAGTATAAGGAGGGATGAAAAGACAATTTTAGCATTAGGGTCAATATAGTGCAAGAAAGGATACCAAGGGTATTTTGGTATCAGAGCCAGGTTTCGATCTTAGGACCTATAGGTTATAGGCCCACCACGCTTTCGCTACATGAAAAGAAGCATGAGTTGAGTAGAGCTATGCTAGATAGAATAATAATGAAGATATTATTATGCTATGTATAGGCTCTGACCTATGTAAAGAAGGAACCTCAGAGCAAATGTTAAGGACTAAAGAAAGGCTACAAGCCAGGTAGTAAACTTATCATAAACTTGTATGCATTGAATATTATGTTTGGTTGTGCTATGACTTTTTTGAATTGTGTTGCATGTGTGCTTATGTTTGAAGATCTATTTCTATGATTACTTTGGCCAATTGTATTTCATATGTAACATGGAAGCATGCATATTACACAGTGTTAATACTTTCACAATTAAGCACTAGTATTTACATTAATGTATACATTGTTTAATACCGTTTGCTACTGAGATTTCCCCATAAATCTCATCCTCTTCCATGTAATCCCAATCCCATAGTTTTATGATAAGAAAGGATTGAAGAAGCATGAAGAAAAGCTAAGGATTAGATAGTACAAATGTTATATAAAGTTGGGACCAAAATGCTGGAATCAGGGAAAACACTAGATGAACAGTAATATTAGAATGTTGACCGATGTTGACTTGGTCAAGGCGTATTCAATGAGTTTTTTTTCCCTGAAAGAGAATTAACTTAGCTTTGTGTAGCAAATTGAATCACTTCATTTTGATTTTTCTAGAATTAGTTATAATTTTTTGAAGTCAAGTCACTCCTCTGGAATTTACACAATGAATAGTACTCAGGAGAGTAAAATTTTAAATTATGTAATTTGACTTCAATAACCTTAAAAATGGTTCCAGATGATACTATTTGTATGAGGAAAGATTAATAGTAAATTTATAGATAAATGATTACAGTACTCAGGACATATCCCTTCAGCAGGGATAAGATATATGAATGATGTGCTATGAATATGAAAGGAAATGAGATGCAGTTATGAAAGATGATGCGGCTCTAAGAAAGAGCAATTTTTAAATAATATGAGTTAATATTTTTGCAATAGAGCTAGATTGCTCTTGTGAAAGAGTAAGATTGCTTTTGAAATAAAGCCAAGAGATGTGACAGTATAACTCATATAGAGTAAGGTCCCTCTGATAAGATAGATAGATAATGATAGATATGTGCATGGTAGAGCCTGTGTCACTCTCTACAGTAATGAATATAGTAAAGTTATAAAATATGAGAATGATATGAGAAATTCCTGAGTGCTAGAGGAAATGAGTAAAGTCCTAATAGATACTATTGGCTTCTGTGATCATTTTTGGGGAATTATCTGTTGAGTTAACAACTATATGGAAGTGACTAACCTTGTAACTTTGTCCGTTGGTTTAGATCTTTCAGAGATAAGAATACAGTATAACAGAATCATAGTAGATTCTAGAGGATTGCAGTTAGATCCTAATACGGTTCTTAGATAACAAAATTCTAGGGTCACAGTTAGATCCTGAAGAGGCTTACGGTTGATCGCAATAGATCCTGAAGGTCGCAGTAGACCTAGCCTAGAGAAAGAAAGTATTGAGCTATAAGTACAGTATGTCTTTGGAAGGACGAATACCAAGGAAAAGTTAAGGTATAGAAGCTTTACAAGTTGGTTAACTCATAATAGAGAGAGTACCCATTATGCTAGTTTCAAATAGCCTTATTAATATCAAGGACTAAACTCAGAATATTCCTACACGCAATAGGAATTAAGTGATCAAAGTTAAAGTTATTAATCCTGAGTACCAAGGATTTATGAGAATATCTCATAAAATGTGAGAAGGGGTCAAATGTGAATAAAGAGATTCCTATGATGAGATTACAGAGAATAAGAATGAGAGACAAGTATATCTTTCATATGAAAATAAAGAGAATAAAAGGACATATAGACCCAAGAGAGATAGTATAAGATGGGTCTAAGATAGTAAAATACTAGGGTTGGAGTCTGTTAGCACTAGTGCTTCAGATTTATGTCTGTACTTTTTAGTTAAGCGTGCTTAGGCAAGAGTAGCCTAATGATGGGTGGCCCCCTTGGAAGTGATAGAAAAAGGTAGAAATGCCATAGAAATTGGCATATATGCACAAAACTATGTAAAATGATAGAAAATGCTCTGAAAAGCTAGAAAGGGTTATGAACAGTAAGAGACTAGAACACTTATGTCAAGTCCAAATGAAATGGATTTGAAAGATAGACTATGATATAGCCAGATTTAGCTAGATATGCCATGTTATGGCATGAAAGATATGAAATGAGAAATTCTATGACGAGTACGTAATGAAATATGTATCGAGAAGTACGATATGAAGTGGCTTTATAGCTAGCCTTGTAAACAGATTGAGAGGCTATATTTTTGAAAGGGATAAGATGTTTGAATGATAAGTTATAGATGAAGAAGCAAGTGAGAGCTTTCACTCCTTGTATAAAATGCCAGGCATTATGTTATGTTTATAGAATATGCTAAAGCTCTGAATGTTAGAGCAATATAAGCTCTGAGTGTTAGAGCTGTGCATATTAGGAGAAGGAATGCTTGAGCTCTAATGTTAGAGCTTTGCATTCATGGGCAGGAATGTAGCCCTGAAATATGTTGGCCAAGCATTATGCATGTTAGAGTATGTGCTCCTATATGCCCATATGTGCTCTTATTTAGTAGTGAAGCAACGAAAATGAGTCCTCTCTCTAACATATCCTACATGCTCCTATATGCCCCTATATGCATGTTAGATCTGACATAACTCCTCTCTTTGTATTATGATGAGTTATTAAAGATGATGAGAAGTATGATGATATGAAAATGAGAGATAAAGTTTTGCGGATGTTTGGAGAATTCCGCTAGATACCCAGATGAGCAATAAGTAATTGCTCTAAGAAGTATGATGAATCATTAACAAAAACTCCAAAGTATAGTAGTATATGTGAGAGTTTAATTTGAAAGAAATGAACACTACTCACAAGTCTAGTATGGTAAGAAGTCCATATGTAGATAGATGCATAGTAAGTAAACAAGTAATATAATGAATTGGAGTTCAACTCTGATTGAGTTGATTCTAAATAGAAGAATGATCATAGCAAAGATATGAAGATCTGCGAATATGGAAGTACTCCGCTAAGATATTAAAATAGAAGATAAGAGGTAAATGCCCAAATCCTTAGTCATAAAGAGGACAAGGATACGTATCAAAGATTGTTGATTAAGGTGCTCAGTAAATTTTGAGGATGAAATTTATTTTAAGGGGGTAGATAAGATAAAGGTTAAAGTCAGAAGAAAAGATAAAGGTTAGATAAGTCTTCAGGGAAGAGAAGGACTAAAACGCAAAGTATAAAAGGTTAAAGTCAAAAAGTAAAAGTAGAAACAAAAGTTGGGCCCTTAAGTGTAATTTTCAAAAGTGAAGGGACTTAAATGCAAATAGCCAAAAGTTAAGGGGCTTAAATGCAATAATTTAAAAGTTCAGGGACATAAGTGTAATTATGAAAAAGTTAAGTTAAAACAGGCCAAAAATGCCCAAAATCAGATCAGACTCAAATTTTACCAGTAGATAGACAAAATTATTCCGATCAGTTTAATGCAACATAGAATTTTGATTTGAGTTCTCGATTAATTAATATAAATTTCTGAAGTCAGAAGAATTATTACAGTATTTTTCTGACATCAGAATCATATGAAACTTTATAGGAAATTCCTATATTTAATGTAAGAATTATAAAATTGACAGAGTCAGAAAAGGAATCATGTAGAATCCTTATGGGATTTTACGGCGAAATAAAATACCCGATAAATAGGATCAAGAGAGTTGTCTTGTGAATTGGGCCATAAAGGTAATAAAGGCAATAAGCCCATATTAAGGCCTAAATGGTTCCATCATGAGCCCAACATGGTGACGGGATAGTTAAGTGGGCTAGAGTCTAGATCAGTCTAGGAAAAGTGTAAAATTACGAAAATGTCCCTAGATGCCCATATTGTACTAGTGATGGATGAAAGGTATTTTGGTCATTCTGGATAGGCCAAAAACGTATCATGTAGTATAAATATGATTATTTAGAGCCAGTATATGATCTGAGGTAGTGCAAAAAGCGGTAAAATGATAATTATGCCCTTATGGTTAATATAGTGTAAGATAGTAAACCAAGGGCATTTCAATCATTTTCCAAGGGATCTATAATTAAGTTGTGGCTAGTACAAGTATGTCAATGGTAGGAAGAATCCGGATAATGGATTTAAGGTCAAAAAGTGTATTATGGAATCTCAGAAAAAATAGATTTATAAAACAATCGGGTTTTTTGGGAATCAGACCAAGCCTGTACCAGATTGGACTGGAATTTTTCCAGAACATTCTTCCCCCATTGGAATTGCACCACATAACCCCATGAGGTGGCCCCTTGAGTTGTCCCTTGATAATGTCATGGATGATGTCATAATTATCTTTTTGAAAAAGTTAAATCCAAGATTAAATGTGGGCATTTAGATCAAATAGTAACCAAATCAATTCCTGCCATTGATTTCCACCAAGATTTTTCTATAAATACCCCATCAAATCTGCCCAAAACTGTGAGCCATGGAACCTAGGGGAAACTCTTGCAAAATGAAAACTCAAGTCAAGACAAAGAAGATTCAAGGTACCAAATTTCAAGTAAGCTAGAGATTAAAGGTAAGCAATCTCTTCTAGCTTATTTTCCTTTGATTTGGTAGCTTGAACTTAGGGTTTTCATGGGGAAAAAGTTGAGTTTTCTCTAAGGGGTGGTGCTGCCAAAAGACCTTAAATGAAAGGGGAAGGAAGAAATTAAAGTTAGAGACATATGATTGAAGCTTAAACAAGCTAGTTAAGTGATTAGTTGTTGAATCAAGTTGATATTCTTGACTTTGCCATAATGGAACCTGTTTGGTCTGCACTATTTATGAGAGAAGGAAATGGAATTTTAATGATTTAATGCTTCCATTGAATTTATATGATGATTTTGTGTAGGATTGGAAAGGTTTTGAACCTTGGAAACATTAAAATCTCAAGATTGTAGTTTTTAAAATTCTTCATGGTACTGTTCACTCACATGAACAGTGAATGGAATTTCATGATTTTGATGCTTCCAATGGTTCTAAAATGAAAAGTTGTGTGGGGTAAAGTGGAGAAACAAGTATGGGAGCATTATAATCAAAATGAGAATTTTTGAAAGAATTGTATGCATATGTGCAGTTCTGTATAGCAGACCATGAAGGAGCTAGAATTTCATTATTCTAAGCTCATATATGGATTCAAGAGGTGAAATAGTGTAGGGTAAATTCAAGACATCAATTGATTCAAAGGCCAAGTCTATTCGTTAAGATTAAGGAAAGTTAGTGAGGTTAATGATCAAGAGAAAGTTATGTTAGTTAAAGTAAGTTTAATACTCAAGGAAGTTAAATGGTAAAGGATAAATGATTATGTGATAATAGGAATTGATTGGTATGCTCCAAAAGAGGAAGCTAATTGTTCAAGAAAAGTCAGAAGAAATAGGCAAGATAAGGTGAAAGAAAGTCAAGTGTATGAGGTAGTAAACTTATTCTAAACTTGTATGCATTGAATGTTATGCTTGATTGTGCTATGACTTAGTTGAATTGTGTTGCATATGTGCTTATGTATGAAGATCTGTTGCTATGATTACTTTGTCCAATTGTATTTCATATGTTACATGGAAGCATGCACATTACACAATGTTAACACTTTCACAAGCAAGCACAAGTAATTACATTAATGCATGCATTATTTAGTAATGTTTGCTATTGAGATTTCCCCAGAATTCTCATCCCTTTCCATGTAATCGCCATCCCACAGGTTTATGAATGATGAAAGAGGATGATAAAGCATAAAGAGGAATTAGGGATTGGATAGTATATATGTTATGTGATTATTTGTTATATGTAAAGTTGCTGTATGACTAATGTAAGTAGTGATGGTCATGATGTAATAACAAATAGTAAATGATGGAATAAATGTATGAAATTTTACAGACATTTAGTTGACATGCCAAGCTTCATTTTGACACTAAGAATGCCTTAATTCGATGTCTGTACAAAGAGAAATGAATTTTCAAAATAAGGGACCAGAATATATTTTTAGAGTTTTTGACCAAATGAACAGTAAACTTTAACGAATAAATTGTATTAATTGGCTAATCATTTAGTCTGGAAATTATTTTTCCCTTAAATTTCAAGATGTTATTTTGACCAACAACATATATTTAAGCTATAAAGAAACTTCTTCTCTGATACTAAAATATAACATCCTAATTTCTTATGTCTTAGGGACCAAACAGTAGCATTTGGAACCACTTTTAAGGTTGTTGAAGTCAAATTACACAATCTAGAATTTTACTCTCTTGAGTACTGTTCACTGTGTAAATTCCAAAGGAGTGACCTGACTTTGAAAAATCATAACTAAATCTAGAAAAATCAAAATGAAGTGGTTAAAATTTCTACACAAAGCTAACTTAATGATTTTTCAGGGAAAAATAACTTGTTGACCACGCCTTGACTCAGTCAACATCAGTCAACATCCAAAGTTTACTGTTCATTCAGCGTTTTTCCCTGATTCCAGCATTTTGGTCCCAACTTTACATAACATTAGTACTATCCAATACCCATCTTTTCTTCATGCTTCTTCAATCCTTTCTCATCATAAACCTATGGGATTAGGATTACATGGAAGGGGATGAGATTTCTGGGGAAATCTCAATAGTAAACGGTACTAAACAATGTATGCATTAGTGTAAATACTGGTACTTGCTTGTGAAAGTGTTAACATTGTGTAATGTGCATGCTTCCATGTTACATATGAAATAAAATTGGCCAAAGTAATCATAGGAACAGTGCTTCATACATAAGTTCATATGCAACACAGTTTAACAAAGCCATAGCACATTCAAGCATAACATTAAATGTATACAAGTTTAGGATAAGTTTACTACCTGATGTGTAGCCTTTCCTTAGTCCTTAACCTTTGCTCTGAGGTTCCTTCTTTACATAGGTTAGAGCATATACATAGCATAATAATATCTTCATTATTATTCTATCTAGCATAGCTCTACTTAACTCATGCTTAACTTGAGGTAATACCCTTAATCTGACAATCCCCTGACTTTCTTTATATCCACGGCTAACCTTATCAAGAGAGATATTTCTTTATTCTAACTATTAACTTTATAAGAACAATCCTCTAATTTAGTAGATCAGGGACTACAATAAATTACTTACCTTATTCCTAAGCTTGCCAAGTCCTTAAGCTCATTGGATTGCTCCTAGCTCCACTAGAACTCCTCCTTTCTTTCGCTTCCTTTCTTCCTTTCTCTCTTTCTCTTTTGCTTTCTTCTTTCTCTTGTTTCTCCATGCTTGGCCATGAATGGAATGGAAGGAGGGGTGTGTCTATTTATAATTAAGTGGAGGTGGAATGGATGGTCCATATCAAATCACGATGAATGGCTCAAATTGCTTAGCTTCTTCAAGAAGCATTGCCTGCATCATCATGATGACATCATCATCCTCAATGACTCATCAAAGTGACATCATCCATAGGACACCTCACATGCTAGGTGGCACAATGGTGGGGCCCTTGGGACACCTCACCAGCTAACTCAGTACTTCCAGATAATTCTAGAGTCTTTTCCTAGAATGATTAGCTGAGATTGTGCCACGTGTCCTTAGCTTTTTCTTCTTTTTTCTAGAATGATGACATGTGGTGCCTTGTGGGTCCCATGAGGACACCTTTTATGCCACCTCTTAGTTCCATATGAGTCTAAAGCTTTATCTGATCACTTTCTCCAGTTCTATCTTTGACCGGGAAACTTTTGTGAGCATATAATATCATTTACTATTTTTATTTGTTTCTTATGCTCTATGCCAAAACCCTTTGCTCTATACTAAAACCTCTTGATTCTGTACCAGAACCTTATGCTCTGATACCAAAATGTAACATCCTTATTTTATTACATCTGAGCGACCAAACGGTAGCATATGGAACCACTTTTAAGGTTGTTGAAGTCAAATTACACAATCTGGAATTTTACTCTCTTGAGTACTCTTCATTGTGTAAATTCTGGAGGGGTGATCTGACTTCAAAAAATCATAACTAATTCTAAAAAATTCGAAATGAAGTAGATCAAATTGCTACAAGAAGCTAACTTAATTATCTTTCATGAAAGAATAACTCGTTGACCACGCCTTGACTCAGTCAACATCAGTCAACGTTTGAAGTTTACTGTTCATCCAGCATTTTCCCTGATTCTAGCATTTTGGTCCCAACATTACATAATATTTGTACTATCTAATGCCCAGCTTTTCTTCATGCTTCTTCAATCCTTTTTCATCATAAACCTGTGGAATTGGGATTACATGGAAGGGGATGAGATTTTTGGGGAAATCTTAGTAGCAAACGGTACTAAATAATACATGCATTAATGTAAATACTGATGCTTGCATGTGAAAATGTTAACATTGTGTAATGTGCATACTTCCATGTTACATATGAAATACAATTGGCCAAAGTAGTCATAGAAATAGAGCTTCATACATAAGCATATATGCAACACAATTCAACAAAGCCATAACATAACCAAGCATAACATTCAATAAGTTTAGGATAAGTTTTCTACCTGACATGTAGTCTTTCCTCTAGCTCTTAGACTTTGCTATAAGGTTCCTTCTTTTCATAGGTCAGATCCTATACATAACATAATAATATCTTTATTGTTATCTTATGAATATAGCTTTACTTAACTCATGCTTAACTTGAGGTAATACCCTTAATCTGATAATCCCCTAACTTTCTTTCTATTCATGGCTAACCTTATCAAGAGAGATATTTCTCTATTATAACTATTAACTTCATAAGAACAATCCTCTAATTTATTATAGGAGGGACTAGAATAACTTACTTACATTATTCCTAAGCTATACCAAGTCCCTAAGCTCCTTGGATTGCTCCTAGCTCCACCATAACTCTTTCCTTTCTTTCTATTTCTTTCTCTCTTTCTCTCTTTCTCTCTTCTATCTCTTGTATTTCCATGCTTGGACGTGGGAATGAAGTGAGGGGGAGTGGGTATTTATAGTTGAGTGGAGGTGGAATGGATGGTCCAGATTGAATCGTGATGAATGTCTCATATCGCTTAGCTTATTCAAGAAGCCTTGCCTACATCATCACGATGGCATCATCATCCTAGATGACTCATCAAAATAACATCATCCATGGGACACCTCACATACTAGGTGGCGTAATGGTGGGGCCCTTAGGGCACCTCACCAGCTGACTCATCGCTTCTAGAGAATTCCAGAGTCTTGTCCATAATGAACGGCTGAGATCGTGCCATGTGTCCTTAGCTTTTCTTCTTTTTCTAGACTCATGACATGTGGCACCTTGTGGGTCCCATGAGAACACCTTTCATGCCACCTTATGGCTCTAGATAAGTCTAAAGCCTTATCTGATCACTTTCCCCAGTTCTATATTTGACCAGGTAACTTTACTTTATTGAAAAAGTACTAAACTAATATTTAAATGTCACTTGGACCCACATAACTCTTGGGCCACATTTTTGGACATCTGGGAATGTCATCTTGGGTCTCTAATCAAGTCCAAGTGCTCTAGTGGCTCAATTCTCAAGAAATATCCCTTAGCAAATTACAAAAATGCCCCCAGGGACTTTCACTTTTTACGATTTAGTCCATGAACTCTCATTATTTGCAGTTTAGTCCATAAACATCATTTGTATACTTCTGGGACTTCTACTCAACAGGGCCTGGTAGCATATCTTTTTCAAGATGCATACTGGGCTTCTAGCCCTAAAAATTGGGATATGACAAAATCATACTATAAACTTAGTGAAGATCATTCATTCAATCAAGTTCAAGTAATTCATAAGCTCATTAAAGTTATTCTAGGACTTTTCAATCAGAATTTCAAGAGATTAAGCTTAATAAAGGATCTCATCGAATATCTCTTTGGTAAATAGCCTGATTGAACATTTCATAGATAAGTGCATAATGAATTAGACTTTGAATCATTCATGAGTAATCTAATCGTAATAATTTCAAGTATAAACAATCCATGGAGGATTCAAACAGACCAAACAACATTTAAGCAATGAACCATCTTCATCATTATTTCAAACAATCAAATCATCAACAAAATATTTATCAAGTTAAGATCCTAGTGATTTAAATTTGAAACATCTTATCTTATCTTTCTTTTATTTGATCTTATAAGTTTGTGACTTAAGATTTCAAATATTGTTTAGAGAAGAAACCAATTAGATCACTTGTAAAGATCAGAAAACTCAAACTCAGTGGTATAAAATAATTTCAAAACATGTTCAATGATCAGATTTTAAACCTATAAATCTTTTCAAAACTCTGATCATAAGATTTTACAAAAACATAATATCAAAAGCAAAGTGGCATAAAAATATGACAAAATATTTATCAGTGCTTTTGAAAAACACATAAATATTTTTGTTTATCGAAGAGTTATTCGATAAATCCCCTTATCAAATAGTCCTTCGATAAATGAGTCTTTAAAAATATAATATCTTCTTTTGAAAGTCAAAGTTGATTGATCGAATATCTTATCGATAAATATATTATTCAATCAATTCTTCGATAAAAGCTTTTCATAAACAAATTGAGTCTTTTCAAAAACTTATCAAATGCTTATTAGAATAAATCCACTTATTGAATGGAGCTTAGAAGAATTTCAATTTTAAGAATAGCATGACTCAATTTTTCTCAACTAAATATGATTGAGTTGTTGAAGTCTTGATCGATAAGAAACCTTATCGAATAAGTCATTGATAAATGCCTTTCAAAAAATATACTTTCCTTCAAAAAATTCGTTTTGATTTATCAAACAACTGTCTTATTAATAAGCTTATCAATAAATATTCTTTATCAGTTTAAGAAAATACTTTTTGAAATCTTTTGAAATTCTTTCTAAATTAATTGTCATAATCAAAACATTAATATTAAAGTCTAACATTTCTTCCCTTTTTATGTTGTTAAAACTTAATTGAGAATCTTTTGAAAAACCTTGATTTGTAATTTAAGATTATTGAGACACAATTAGTACAAATTTAAACACGTCAATCACACACTGATAATTTAAAACACCATAAATGCAAATTTTTTGTATTCATGTGAAACAATTAATAAAGATTCAAGAAGAAAACACAAACTACTAGCTCAAACACAAATAGCTTACTGAAACAGTTCATCAATTCTTTATATATCTATTCTCCCCTTGTTGACATCTATAAAATAAGGGGTCCTAAGGTCCTAACAATAGACCCATGTGGGTGAGGTAAGTTATAGGTAGGCTCAGGGGTAGTGGTGGATAGATGGGTTGGGTTAGGATGACCACATGAGGTAGATACAACTTGATTCTTGAATTCCATCACCTCTTGTCTTAGAAATACGATGGCTTGAGTCTACAACACAATGATTTTAAGAAGATGAGCTGAATCATTCTTACTTGCTTGAGTTCCTTTTTCCAACTTTAAAACCATTTTATTCTCTAGAGATTGTCCAAAATCTTTTAGCAGCTGGAAAAGTTAGCTTCAAATTGAGATTGCTTCATGGTTTCCTTGATTTGAGCAAGTAGATGTTCTTTAAAAATTCTAAGCTCTTGATATACCATATGGTACACTACTATTTGGGCAAAGAAAGGTACAGTGAAAGTGGCAGTAGAAGCAGCTGAAGATTCAGCTTCATCTTGCCTAGGCTTCTTTCCTTTCTATGGCTTATTCCCTCTAGTATCTAGTGACAGTGAAATCCTCATGTGATGGATTTGCTTAGTCCTAAATCTATGCACCTTTACTTTCTTCTCCTATTTTTCCATATACTCTATGTTGTAGTGTTGAAGGAAGAGAGAAATTTGTTATGAATAGGGCATATGAGTGGTGTTGGATTTTTAAAAATAAAAGTTCCTTATGTCATTGTAGATTAACTCTCTAATGTTCAACTTTTCTTGACTTATTATCCTTGCTAGAAGTCTATAATCATCTTGAATCATATAAGTAAAGCTCCTTGATTTGTCAACCATGCTTCTCATGTAAATATAGTAGATTATCCTATGATAATCACACGTATCCTTTGGCACAAATTTCAGTTCACTCAAGAAGTTTTAATTTAGCATCAGAATTTCATAAATCTACTTCATAGGTAACTCTTGCATCTTCTCATATTTTGTGGTTTTTAGCAGCAAGTTTAACATATCTATATCTAGTCTTATTTCTCTTCTTGATTTTGTAATCAGATAGCTATTCACTAATTCTTCATCATCTCCAGTTTCATCAATCACTATTATATTGTAATAGAATCTTCTGACTACTTTAGGGCAATATGAGAGGTTCCCTCTTAACCAGTTTTTGTAGTGCACCATAGGGTTACTTAAATCCAACTTATTCTTGTCTTTGTACTTTAGACTGTCTAAATCTATAATAATGACAGAAGTCCTTATGAGCATATTCTGCCTTCAATTTCCCTTTATCTACCCCTTGATCAGTATTTCCAATAAGTAATGGTAGAGAAGCAAAATTTGAAGATGAAGACCTAGAATTACCTTAAGATGTCTCTTCCCTTTCCTTCATTTTAGAAGTATGATAAGAACTTTATCGAGCAGGAATTCCTTATGTGCGCTTCTGACCCAGTGAAGAACTCTTTTCTTTTCCCCTTTTGATTTGAATCATCTTCCTTTTTCTTCTATTTCTTATTTTCTAGCTAACTTCTGGTACCTTGGTCCTTGCCATTAATATTATAACATCCTGATTTTTATTTTTAGGATTCAATTAGTATTAGAAGGAATTAATTCCTAGTAGAGAAATTTTATTTAATTACTTAAGTTAAGAGAGTTTATCTAAAGTATAAAAATATATACACATAAACACATAATTTTTTATGAAAAAACAAAGCAAAGTCTTTTAGGGGAAATATATATATTAAAAGAAAAACAAAAAACAAAAGAGGGAAGCAAGACGTTGGAATAATAATAAAAAAAAATGGGGCCCACACCTTTTATAATAGTCAACACACCCAAAAACCAAACCTTTCTTTTCTTTTCTTCTTCTTCTTCTTCGTTCATTATCTGCATCACAATTTCTGTCTCCATGAAACATCCTACTTTTACCACCTTAGAGTACGTATTTGGAAGTGTATTTGATTAGCGGAAGTATTACATTAGTCCAAAAATTAAAATTTTAAAACTTACTTATCGGATACCGTTCATTTGGTGATTTCTAGATTTACAATCTAATTAAAGCTATTTCATAGCTCTTTAAGGGAAAAATATAAATCTGGACATTTATTTTGCCAATTGATACATTAAATCGTTACTTTTTACTGTTCATATGGCAAATTCTAGAATTTCCAGATTCTGTCTCTCAACTTTAGAAATTCATTTCTCTTGATATACATATCTAAATTAGGCATATTACATATGAATTTAAAGATATGGATGTTTACTATGTGCTTTATAGAATTTTGTGGATTAATTCCTAAATTTTCTAGGCCAAACTGAAGCCACAACAAAATAGCTTTAGGACATACGATTTTACCATTTCAGCATCCTTTTTTTCACTTTCAATAATTGTTCCAGCATGCATAAAACATCTCTTTTTCCTTTCATAAATTTATATACATCATGGGGTTATGCCATAATTCGTTCATATATTTTCTTTACATATAATGGATATTACACAACATCACATAAAAAGGCAAATATACATGCATGCCATCACTTGTCTACTATTCCTCTTCCATTCCTTAGCTCATGTACTAAACATAATTCTTCCATCATGAATAACCTATTATGGTTGGTTATGGGAGAGTGAGATTCTAGAGAATCTCAGTAGCAAACATTATCACTTAAATATGCAAGATGGATGCTAATGCATGATATTGAATTTCATTAATCTTTCTTTAATTAATGACATGCATCATGCTATATACTTTTGCATAAAAGTGCATGGCCATGGAAAACATATTATTCACAATACATTCAACATCATTTATCATTTTACAACATCATTCAAATATCATGTACATGTCAACACATAAGCATACTACATCAAGCACATAAATAGGTAAGTCCACTACCTTGCACTTAAGCTTTTCTCTTGATCTTTTGCACTTGCTCCCTAGCTTTTCAACCTTGAAGCCTTTTGGTAAATCACTTCCCAACATCTTCTTGGATGTTTTAAGGTCCTAAACACATTCATATTCATCACATAATTCATTAGGACCATGAACTCCAACAATGTTCAAGACTATCCTTTATAAATTCTTAACTCTTTACTAACATAACTTTCTCTAGCTTTCACTAATTAACTTGGCCCTTAAACCAATTGATGTATTGACTTTACCCTACACAATTTCATCTTTGAATCCATTTATAAGCTTAGAATCATGAAATTCCAGTTTCTACGCATTGTGTTGTACAGAGATGGATGTAAATGTAGATCTACGTTATGTTGGTTAGAGTTTAGTGAGAAAAAAATGTTTGGTCCTGATATAGTAGATCAAACGGCAACACATATTGACGTGATTAGAAAAAGATTTAACAGCTCAAAGTAGACAGAAAAGTTATGCTGATATCAGAAGAAAACCATTGGAGTTTGAAGAAGGAGAACATGTGTTTCTTAAGTTGACTCCAACTACGGGGAGTTGGACAATCAATCAAAGTGAAGAAGTTACATCCTAGATACGTCAGACCATTTCAAATTCTCTTGAAGGTAGGATTAGTGGCTTATAAGTTAGCTCTTCCCCCAAATCTTAGCCATATACATGATGTATTTCATGTTTCTCAATTAAAGAAGTATGTTCCAGACTTATCACATGTGCTTGAACAAGATGATATCATGCTACGAGATGACCTAACTTATGAAGTTGGACCAGTATGAATTATTGATTGAAAGGTTAACTAACTACGAAATAAACAAATTTTGTTAGTCAAAGTAGTCTAGAAAGGATTAACTAAGAATGAAGCCACATGGGAAGCAGAGGAAAGAATAAAGGAGATATATCCTAAATTATTTCCTTAATATGTATATATTGTAAATTTCGAGGACAAAATTTATTTTAAGGGAGAGAGAAATGTCATATCCCCGTTTTTCTTATCTAGTATGTATGTACAGTTTGTATGTAATAAATATGAGATTCTCTAAGGAAACTGTAGAAATTTATGGAAGGAAAATGATTAAAGTGTAAATAATGGAAAGTTCAAGGACCTAGATAGAATTTATAAAAGTTTTATGGCCAAAATATAAAGTAGAGAAAAAAGTTGGGCCATTAAGTGTAATTTTAAAAATTTAGGGACCTAAATGTAATTAAGCAAAAGTTCAAGGCGCAAAATCATAATTATGAGGAAGTTGCACCAGAAAAAGCCTAGAACTGCCCAGAAATGTTGTAGTCCCAAATTTTACCAGTAAAGAGAGAATGGAAATTGTGCCAGGCATATTTTTCAGAATTTTGATTTGAGGCTCCAGATAATTGATATTAATTTTTCAAGTTCAGAGATTATTATAGGTCCTTCTGGATCTCCTAACCAGATAAAATTTGGCAGTAAATTCCCATAATTAATATAGAAATTTATAAAAGTGACAAATGTAACATCCTTACTTTTATACGTCTTAGGAACTATTCAGTAGCATTTAGAACCATTTACAAGACCTTGGAAGTCCATTAGCCGAATCTGGAATTTTACTCTTTCTCGAGTTACTGTTCATATGGTATTCCAGATTACATAACAAACTTCAAAAAATCATAATTAATTCTACAAAACTCAAAATGAAGTGGTTCAAAAATCTAAGTGAATATAACATCTTGAATTTTAAGGGAAAAATAATTTCCAGACAAAATTATAAGCCAATTAATACAGTTTATTCACCAAATTTTACTGTTCATTTGGGCAAAAATCCTGGACACAGATTATGGTCCCTTACTTTGGAAAATCAGTTCTCTTTGTACAGACATCCAAATAAAGTGTTCTTAGTGTCAAAACAAATCTTGGCATGTAATCTAAATGTATGTAAATTTTCATACATTTATTCCATCATTGACTATTTTTCTTTACATCATGACCATCACTACTTACATTGGCCATATAGCAACTTTACATATAACAAATAATCACATAACATATACACTATCCAATCCCTAATTCCTCTTCATGATTCATCATCCTCTTTCATCATTCATAAACCTGTGGGATTGGGATTACATGGAAAGGGATGAGATTTATGGGGAAATCTCAGTAGCAAACATTACTAAACAATGCACGCATCAATGTAACTACTTGTGCTTGCTTGTGAAAGTCTTATCATTGTGTAATGTGCATGCTTCTATGTAACATATGAAATACAATTGGCCAAAGTAATCATAGAAATAGAGCTTCATACATAAGCACAATTGCAACACAATTCACCAAAGCCATAGCACAATCAAGCATAACATTCAATGCATACAAGTTTAGGATGAGTTTACTACCTTATACACTTGACTTTCTTCCAATTTATCTTGCTTCTTTCTTCTCACTTTTCTTGAACATGTGGCTGCCTCTTTTGGAGCATACCAAACAATCCCTAACATCACATAACCATTCATCCATTACCATCTAATTTCCTTGAGCATTAAACTTACTTTAACTCACATAACTCCCTCTTGAACATTAAGCTCACTTACTTTTCTTAATCTTAACTAATGATCTTGGTCTTTGAATCAATTGATGCCTTGACTTTACCCTACACAATTTTATATTTTGAATCTATTTATGAGCTTAGAATCATGAAATTCTAGATCTTTCATAGCATGCTGTACAAAACCGAAACTGCACCTACTTCCTTCAAAAATTCTCATTTTGATTCCAATGCTTCCCATACTTGTTTCTCTACTTTATCCCCCACAAATTTTCATTTTAAACCCATTGGAAGCATAAAAATCATGAAATTCTAATCACTGTTCATGCTTGTGAACAGTAACAGATAAAGGGTTTCAAAAATTACAATCTTGGAATTTCAATGCTTTAAGGGTTCAAAACCTTTGCAATCCTACACAAAATCATCAACTAAATTCAATGGAAGCACTAAATCATTGAAATTCAATTTCCTTCCCTCATGAACAGTGCATACTGAACAGTTCCATTATGGCAAAGTCAATAATATCAACTAGATTCAACAACCAATCTCTTAACTAGCTTGTTTAAACTTAAATCATATGGTTCTAACTTTAATTTCTTCTTTCCCTTTCATCTAAGGTATTTGGGCAGCACCACACCTTAGAGAAAACTCAACTTTTCCCCCATGAAAACCCTAAGTTCAAGCTCCCAAATCAAAGGAAAATAAGCTAGGAGAGATTGCTTACCTTTAATCTCTAGCTTGCTTGAACTTTGGAACCTTGAATCTTCTTTGTCATGGCTTGAGTTTTCATTTTGCAAGAGTTTCCCCAAGGGTTCTTTGCTCACGGTTTGGCTGCAGAATTGAGGGGGTATTTATAGCCAAAATCCATGAAAAATGAATGGCCAAGATTAATTTGGTTACTATTTGATCTAATAGCCCACAATTAATCTTGAATTTTCCTTTTTCAAAAAGGTAATTATGACATCATACATGACATCACAAGGGACACCTCATGGGGCTTAGGTGGCGCAATTCACATGGGGGAAGAAGGCTCTAGAAAATTTCAGTCCAATCCAGTACTGACTCGATCCGATTCCCCACAAACCGGATTATTTTATACCTATAATTTTTCTGAGACTTCATAATATACTTTCTAACCTTAAATCTAGTATCTAGATTCTTCTTATCATTAACATATTAATACCGGGTCAATACTTAATTACTTATCCCTTGGAAAATGACATAAACGCCCTTGGTTCACTATCTTGGACTATATTAACCCTAAGGGCATAATCGTCATTTTATCCCTCTTTGCGCTCCCTCAGAGCACATACTGGCTCTGATTAATAATATTTATACTATATGTTACATTTTTGGCCTGTCCAAAATAACCAAAATACCCTCCATCTATCACTAGTATAATAGGGGCATCTAGGGGCATTTTTGTAATTTAGCACTACTCCTGGACTGCTCTGGACTTTGGCCCACATACTGTCTCACTACTTTATTGGGCTCATTATGGTGCCATTTAGGCCTTGGTATGGCCTCATTAGCCTCATTATCTTTGTGGCACAAATCCCAATAAATCTCACCCGATCCTATTTATTGGGTATTTTATTTCACCATAAAATCTCGTAAGGCTTCTATAGGATTCATGTTTTGACTCTGTCAATTTTATAAATTCTTATATTAAATATAGGAATTTTCTATAAAATTTCATCTAATTCTGATATCTGAAAAATACTGTAATCATTCTTCTAACTTTGTAAATTTATATCAATTAATCGGGACCTCGAATCAAAATTCTGTGTTGCGTTCAACTGACTGGAATAATTTTATCTATTTATTGGTAAAATCTAGATCTTATATGATTTTGGGAATTTTTAGCCTATTTCAACTCAACTTTCTCATATTTATATTTAAATCCCTGAACTTTTGAATAATTACACTTTGGCCCATGAACTTTTAGCTATTTGTATTTAAGTCCCTTACTTTCAAAAATTACACTTAAGGGCCCAACTTTTGTTTCTACGTTCACTTTTTGTCTTTAACCTTTTCTAATTTTCGTTTTAGTCCTTCTCTTTCTTCAAGACTCATATGACCTTTATCTTTTCTTTTGATCTTCGTCATAATCCTTTCCAAATCTCTTTTCACTATCAGTATTATACAGATAGGGAAAATTTAGGATTTGACAACAGAGCACAAAAAGAAGTTCTGTAGAATTTTTAATGGAATTTACACTAGAATTATATGCTGATAAATACTTTCAGGTGAGGTTTTTGGAAATTGAGCCATAAATATATTGGACCTATATAGAGGCCCAAAATGGTGTTCAAAAGGCCCAATAAGATATTTAACAGTCAAATAGGCCAGAGTCTAGATGAACTCAGAAAAAGTGCAAAATTATAAAAATGCCCCTATGTTGTAATAATGAACAAGAGATCGATGAAGGGCATTTTAGTAATTTTAGACAAGTAAAAAATGTCCAAGCAAGTACATGGGTGATTAGTTAGAGCCAGTATATGCCCTGATGAAGTATAAAGAGGTGTGAAATGATATTTATGCCCTTAGGGTTAATATAATGCAAGAAAGTACAATAAGTGTATTTTGGTCATTTCTCAAGGGATGATTGGCAGATAAATACTCAGTCTAACAATGTCAATGGTAGAAAAACCTAAACACTGGTTTTCATGACATAATACATATTATAGAATATTATAAAAATTGGGAATATAAAATAGTCCAATTTTTGTGAAACTGCTTAGATCGGTACCAGACTGGACTATAATTTTTCTATCAATATTTATACTTTTCTCCAGCCAAACACAGCCCTACATGATGTCATGGATGATGTCATAAATGAGGCTTCTAGGGAAAGTTTGGTGAACGATGGATTATGGACCATTACATCAAGTAGTAACCAAATTAATGTTGGCCTTCTATTTCCACCCAATTTTGTCTATAAATACCCATCAATTCTAGACCTATTTGGTAGCTTAGAAGCCTTGGGGAACCTCTTCCAAAATTCACTTTGAAGCAAGAAAGAAGCATACACCTTGGAGCAACGAGAAAGGTAACTAGTTCCTTTGATCTTGGACTTTGTTCTAGCAAGTTTGCTCTTGGTTTTAAGAGGTTTTTATGGCACTTTCCCTTTGATGTTGCTGCTGGTCATGCTGTTCATATGTGGTGGTAATATGAATTTTATGTTATGGATAGTTTAGACAAGCTTAAACAAGCTAGAATCAAGTGGTATTAGCTTGGAAATTCAAGTATAAATGTAGTTAGAGTTTTATGTTATTGGCTGCCACTGTATGAATTACTGTTCATATGTTAGAATTTCATGATTTTAATGCTTCCAATGGGTTTAAAATGGAAAATTGTGTGGGGATAAAGTAGTGAAACAAGTAGTGGAGACATTAGAATCAAAATGATAATTTTTTGAAAATAAGGGGAGATATTTCAGTTCTGTATAGTAGCCAAGGATGTGGTTTGATTTTGGAAAATCTTAATTCATATTTGGATTCTATATGAAAAATTATGTAGAAATGAAACATGAGAATTTATTTTATAAAGATGGAATCATAAGTCATAAAGTAGACAAAGAATGTAATCTAATTAGATCCTAGTCTTGGAATTATTTTGAAGTTGAGTTGTAACTTGATGTTACTTTGTAATGGCTAGGTTTTGAAATTTGTGAGGGAAGAAGACCAGTCAAGAAGAGTTTTTCAAGGATAACCTAAGAGGTAGCAAGAATACCTAACGATAATGTTATGTTTGTTTGATTAGATGATTACTTGTTATTTGTGATGTTTAGTTGAGGTTAAGATTATACTATGATGTTGATGATGAAGTTTGAATGATTGCAACTCCTTGCAACTAATGTCATGACAATATGCATGTTAGAGTTTACTTATGTATGAACATGAAGTAGCTCTCATCTCATAATAACATGTTAGGCATTGTATCAACCATGCATGATATTATAGTTTGTATGACTTGCTATTGAGATTTCCATGAAATCTCATTCTTTCCATATGCATAACCATGTTATAGGTGT
This sequence comes from Leucaena leucocephala, assembly GCA_037074615.1. Taxonomy (NCBI): domain Eukaryota; kingdom Viridiplantae; phylum Streptophyta; class Magnoliopsida; order Fabales; family Fabaceae; genus Leucaena; species Leucaena leucocephala. The sequence continues at coordinate 9,312,310 of CM073527.1, forward strand.
TGTAACCTCCCAAGGAAAAGGTTAAATGTGGATGTTTGAATTTGTGTAATAAGTTATGCTTACTACTTGGCACTATGAGATGACTTGATGGGATACGTAGCATATTATAGTGTGTTTGTATTATGAGACATTAACCTTATGACGGTAATTATGATGACTTAACCAACATGTTTAAAGGTGAATTTTGGCATGAACGTAGCTAAGATACAGAGGTTTAAATGGACACAAAAAATGTCTCAATTGGTTAAGTTTTAAATTGAATATGATTTTTCTAAGTTGGAGATAGAATCTGGAATTGAGATAAAGTGAGCGACTGGAGGTAGTGACATTCAATCATTAATTTTATATAATAAATGAACGAATTTCTCTACAAAATTGTATGGACTTAAATAATACATCTAGAGCTTTAAATCAATAGGTAACAAGTTTCATTTGGACAAGTAAATAAAGAGAAATGAATTTTTGAATTTAAGGTAAAGAAGCTGGAACTTCCAAATTTACTAAATAAATAGTGTTTTTCAATGAATAAACTGATTTTATTTGGACAATGAAATCTTTGTTTTATATTTTTCTTAAAATCTAAATGAAAGAGCTTCTATTATAAATTGGAACCACTCCATTTCAATTTTTCTATTTTTAATTATGAATTTTCAAAGTTAGGAATGTATTATGGATTACCAAATGAACAGTACCCAAGAAGCATTTTCTTGAGAATTCAAATTTCTAAAGCAAAGAGATGTGTAATTGGTTCAAGTTACTTCTAATTGAGTATAATTGAGGTTGAACATAAGGATAAGACAGCACAGGCTTTAATATCTAGCTATCATTTGCTTAAACATGCTTATTGGTCACTACAAAGTGGAAATTTAATAGATTATTTATTCAATTAATCACTAAAATCAAATTAATTTTCACTTGCTCTATTTTAATTTTATTAATTAATTGCTCATCGTATTAGTAAATATGGATAAAATTAATTATAAAACTCACTTTAAGCACACTAAAAATTACTAAAAATATGAGTTTATCACCCCCATGCTCTTGCTTGCCTGTGGCAATAGTAAAGATGTCATTCTTACCATCTGACTTGAAGGAGCCATGGGCTTCTTATTGTTTAAGATCATGCTATAACATAAAAAGAGCAAACATAAGAAATAATATAATTAGTCTTCTAAAATAAAATAGTACAAGCAATACTTACAATGTTTTCGCAATCATGTGAGTGTGATCACTTGTATATGATTGCTTCTTTTTTGGTGAGCGTACAACCATTTATCTTTGCAATGTATTGGAGATGGGGGAGCAAGAGTAACATTAGGATCAGCCTCTTCCAGTACAGAAAATACAACTATTTGTTGATAACTCTGCTTTTAATGAAGATTATTGCATCTCACTTACGATGTTCCCAATAATGAAGTCTTGAAGAAGAAGACGTTGTCTTATTGCACTAAGCGTTGGAGGGCATTCAAGACACAACTAGCTCGTTAGTATGTGCTATGGCCGAGAAAAAGATAGTCAGCCTTATCCTTCTCCATTCAGCAAGTATAAATTCATTGACGAAGCTACTTGAGAAGAATTTGTTAGACTTTGGATTACCACAGTAGCTATGGTGAGTTGGTATGTCGTGAAAAAGGAATGTTGCATTTCCCATGTTTCTTCCTTTTGTATATATTGATTTTAACTACTTCAAGTCTTGTAGGAAAAAAGAGCAAAAGCTATTGAACACGCTATCAAGAATGATCGGCCATGACACATGCTAACGAGCTAGTTATGTGTTGAATGGCCTCTAACGCTCAGCACAATAAGACAACATCTTCTTCAAGACTTCACTCTTAGAAACATAGTAAGTGTGTCATATCCCCAATTTTCTTACCTGATGTAACCATACAGTTTATATGAAATGCATATGAGATTCTTGGAATAAACTATATCAGATTGAGAAAGAAAAGAAAGGGATTATGAACTAAGGAAATTTTAGGGACCTAAATGCAAATTAGAAAGGGTTGAAGGCCAAAAGTTAAAGTACAAAAAAAAGTTGGGCCAAAAAGGGCAATTTCCAAAAATTTAGGGACCTAAATATAATTATAGAAAAGTTCAGCTAGAAAAGGTTTAGAACTGTCTGGAAGTATTCTAGTTCCATATTTCATCAATAAATAGAGGAAGTTAAGCTGGCTAATCTAGCATAATACAAAAATTTTATTAGGGTCCCAAATAGTGGATATTTATCTGATAGTCAAAAAAGTTATCTGAAATTTTATCAGATCGTATGGATCTCAGGTATAAATGGAGAAGTTACAGGAAGGTGTGCCCCATGACAGCAGATGTCATGAATCTGACTGAACCATGAAACAAGTTTTGTAGGAAAAATTATCCCCATATTAGTGAATTTCGATAGGAGTTTGAGAACACCCATGATCTGATTATGGAACTTAGCAGTAAGTAAACCTGGATAAAATGAACTCAGATGACTTCACATATAAGCCCATAAAGACGCAAATGAGGGTCCAAAACCCAGGATACCATTTCATCAGTAGAAGGGGCTAGTATCTAGGAAAAGTGAGAAATTATGAAAATGCCCCTATATGACTATATTGTACCAGTGATGGATGGAGGGAATTTTAGTTATTCTATACAGGCTAAAAATGTGGAATATTGTCATATCCTAATTTTCCCTATATGCATAATACTGATAGTGGAAAGAGGTTTGGAAAGGATTATGACGAAGATCAGAAGAAATGATAAAGGTTAAATGAGTCTTGAAGGAAGAAAGGGACCTAAATAAAAATTGAAAAAGTTTAAAGATCAAAAGTTAAAGTAGAAACAAAAGTTGGGCCAAAAGTGATAATTCCCAAAAGTTTAGGGACCTAAATGTAAATATGCAAGAAGTTAGGGACATAAATGTAATTAAGAGAAAAGTTCAAGGGCAAAATTGTAATTATAGAAAGATCAGCCCATAAAGGGTTATAACTGCCCAGAAGTTTTTTAGTCCCATATTCCATCAGTAAATAGAGGAAGTTACGTTGATTAATCTGGCATAATACATCAATTTTATTATGGCTCCATACAGCAGATATTTATCTGATAGTCTGAAAGTTATCTGAAATTTTATCAGATTTCATGGACTTCAGATATAAGTTGGGGAACTATAGGAAAGTGTGCCCTACAATGTCATATGTCTTGGATCTGACAGAACCCTAGAAAAAGTTCTGTATAAAAAGTTATTCACATATTAGTAAATTTTGTCGGGAGTTTGATAACACCCGTGATCCGATAATGGAACTTATCAGTATGTGAGCCTAAATAGAATGAGATCAGATGACCTCATATATAGGCCCATGATGACGCCAAGAAGGGTCCAAAACCCAGGGTACCAGTTCATCAGTAGGAGGGGCCAGTGTCTAGAAAAGGTGTAAAATTACGAAAATGCCCCTGGATGCTGGATTGTACCAGTGCTAGATGGAGGGCATTTTGGTCATCTGGGATAGTCTAAAAAAGTGGTACATGGAATAAATATGATTAGTTGAGCCATTATATGCCCTTAGGCAGTACAAAGAGGGGTGAAGTGACACCAAGGATATTTTGGTCATTTCCCAAAGGATAACTGGCTGATGAATATTTAGTATATCATTATCAATGGTATAAGGAGCCTAGACATTGATTTCTAGGATAGAATACATATCCTGGTATATTATAAAAAAATTAGGAACAGAAAATAGTCCGGTTGATGTGAAACTGCTCCGATCGGTACCAGATTGGACTAGAATTTCTCTAGAAGCTTCCTCCCCCTAAGATTTCACCACATAAGCCCATGAAGTGTCCATTGAGGCATCCCTTGTGATGTCATGATGATGACACAATTTGCTTTATGAAAAAGTAAAATCCAAGATTAAATGTGAGCCCTTGGATCAAATAGTAACCACATCAATCTTGGCCATTGATTTCCACCAAGATTTTTCTATAAATACCCCCTTAATTTCTGCAGCAAACCGTATGTTCATGGACCCTTGGGGAAACTATTGCAAAATGAAAACTCAAGCCACAACAAAGAAGATACAAGGTACCAAAGTTCAAGCAAGCTAGAGATTAAAGATAAGCAATCTCTCCTAGAAACTCATGATTGAAGCTTAAACAAGCTAGTTAAGTGATTGGTTGTTGAATCAAGTTGATATTCTTGACTTTGCCATGGTGTGCCCTATTCGGTCTGCACTGTTCATGAGGGAAGGAAATGGAATTTCAACAATTTAATGCTTCTATTGAGTTGATATGATGATTTTGTGTAGGATTGGAAAGGTTTTGAACCTTGGAAACATTAATATCTCAAGGTTGTAGTCTTTGAGATTCCTTATAGTTACTATTCACTCGCATGAACAGTGGTTGGAATTTCATTATTTTGATTGTTCCAATGTTTTTCAAATGAAAAGTTGTATGAGGTGAAGTTGAGAAACAAGTATGGGAAACATTAGAATCAAAATGAGAATTTTTGAAAGAATTGTATGCTTATGTTCAATTCTGTACAACAGGCCATTAAGGAGCTGGAATTTCATGATTCTAAGCTCATAAATGGATTAGTGAAGATTAGAGAAAGTTATGACAATAAAGAGTGTAACAAAGTTAGTCTTGAACATGGTTGGAGTTCATGAGTTTTAATGAGTTATGTGATGAATATGAATGTGTTTAGGACAATGAAACATCCAAGAAGATGTTAGGGAGTGATGGAAATAAAGGCTTCATGGTTGGAAGCTAGGGAGCAAGGGCTAAAGGTCAAGAGGAAAGCTTAAGTGCACGGTAGTGAACTTATCTCTTTATGTACTTGGTATGCTTATGTGTTGACATGTATATGATATTTGAATGATGTTGTGACATGATTAATGATGTCCAATGTATTGTGAATAACATGTTTTCCATGGCCATGCACTTTATGTAAGAGTATATAGCATGATAGCATGTCATTAATCAAAGAAAGTTGAATGAAATTACATATCATGCATTAGCATCCATCTTGCATATTTAAGTGGTAATATTTGCTATTGAGATTCCCTAGAATCTCACTCTCCCATAACCAATCAATTTAGGCCAAGTATGAAGAAAAGGTATGCATGGAGAAGAGCTAAAGAATGGAAGAAAGGAAGTGAAGTATTGAGATTTTAGCATATACTATAAATTGTCCATGTATATAAATGCCATGTAAGGTGTCCATTTATGTGATGAAACTATTGTAATACTTATGGCATATGTACATGAAGTATATGAATGTTGAGAAGCTTATTTGATGGCTTGTGCAAGCTGAAACAATTATTGGAAATGAAATAAAGGAAACTGAAATGGTAAAAACGTAGCTCCTAAAGTAGTTATATTGTGGCTTCAATTTGACCTAACAAATGAAGGAATTAGTTCCCAAAATTTTATGAGCATGTAGAAAACATCTAGAGCTTTAAATGAATAGGTATAACATGTCATTTGGATGTGTATAACAAGATAAATGAATTTCCAAAGTAAGGGACCAGAATCTGTTTCCAGAATTTTTGACCAAATGAACAGTTAACTTTAACGAATAAACTGTATTAATTGGCTTGTCATTTGGTCTGGAAATTATTTTTCCCTTAAATATTAAGATTTTATCTTCATGTAGCTTTTTGAACCACTTAATTTCTAGTTTTCTAGAATTAATTATAATTTTTTAAATTTTGTTGCATAATCTGGGATACCATATGAACAGTAACCCGAGAAAGAGTAAAATTCCAGATTTGGCTAATGGACTTCCAAGGTCTTGTAAGTGGTTCTAAATGCTACTGATTGGTCCCTAAAATGTATAAAAGTAAGGATGTTACAGATATAGTATAAATATGATTAGTTAGACTCAGTATATGCCTGAGGTAGTACAAAGAGGGGTGAAATAATAATTATGCCCTTAGGGTTAATATAGTGCAAGAAAAGGGCATTTTGGTCATTTCCAAGGGATGGATGGTAGATAAATACTCAGTCTAACATTTTCAATGGTATAAGAAACCTAGACACTAGTTTCTAGGACAGAAAACATATCCTAGAATATTATAAAAATTAGGAACAGAAAACAGTCTGGTTTTTGTGAAACTGCTCCGATCGGAACCGAACTGGACTAGAATTTTCCCTATCAGTATATTTCACCTTTTTTAGCCAAATATGACCCTAAATGATGTCATGCATGGTGTCAAAAGTGGAGGCTTCTAGGGCAAGATTGTGCAAGATTGAATATGGACCATTAGATCAAATAGTAACCAAATCAATCTTGGCCATCCATTTCAACTCAAGTTCACATATAAATACCCCCTATTCAAGATCATTTTGGCATGCATGGTTAACCATAGGGAAACTCTTGCAAAATTTCTATTCAACCAAGAAAGAAGCACATAACTTGAAGCAAAAAGCAAGGTAATCATCTCCCTTGGTCATGAGCTTAATTCTAGCAAGTTTGCTCTTGATTTTAAGGGGGTTTTGTACCATATTTCCCTTATGGTTGCTGCTGGAAGTTCTTCCATATATGGTTAGAATATGATTTTTATGTTATGGATAGTTTGGACAAGCTTAATCAAGCTAGAATCAAGTGGTATAAGCTTGGAAATTGAAGTATTTTTGGAATTAGGGTTTTGTGTTCTTACTGTTACTGTACATGACACTATTCATATATTGAAATTTCATAATTTTGATGCTTCCAATTAATTTAAAATGGAAAATTGTGTGGGGATAAAGTAAGAGAACAAGAATTGGAAGCATTGGAATCAAAATGTTAATTTGTGGAAAACAAGAGGGTTACTTCGATTTGGTACTATAGCATGTGGTATGATTTAATTTTGGAAATTCTAGTTTCATATTTGGATTCTACATTAAAAATTATGTGGGAGTGAACTATGAGAATTAATTTTGAAAGGTGAAAGTATGAAACATAAAATGGAGAAATAAAGCAAGTTAGTAAAAACCTAGTCTTGGATTTGGTTTCAAGTTGAATTGTAACTTGATAATACTTTGTAATGGCTAGGTTTTGACATTGTGAAGGAAGAAAATCCCAAGAAGACCTTGACAAGGATAGTTAAGAGGTAGCAAGAAAACCTAACTATAGTTTCATGTTTGTTTTAATTGTTTGCTTGCTTATTGATTATGGTGTTTGGTTGAGCTTGAGCTTGAGCTTATGTCATCATGTCTATGATGAAGTATGAATCATTGCAACTAATTGCAAGTTATGTCATGACAATATGCATGTTAGAGCTTGCTTATGTAACATTATGAAGTAGCTCCCATCTCACAATAACATGTTAAGCATCCAATTAATCATGCATGATATTATGGTTTTGTGTAACTTGCAATTGGGATTTCCATGAAATCTCATTCCCTCTATATGTAAACCTTGTTTTAGGTGCTGAAACTTTGTCATATCCTAAATTTTTCCCTATCCGTATTGTACTAATAGTGGAAAGAGGTTTGGAAAGGATTATGACAAAGATCAGAAGAAATAATAAAAGTTAGATAAGTCTTAAAGAAAGATAAGGACCTAAACCAAAATTGGAAAAGGTTAAAGGCCAAAAGTTAAAGTAGAAATAAATGTTAGCCCAAAAGTGGTAATTTCCAAAAGTTTAGGGACCTAAATATAATTAAGCAAAAAGTCAGGGACATAAATGTAATTATGGAAAAGATCAGCCTGAAAAGGGTTATAACTACCCAAAAGTTTTTCAGTCCCACATTCCATCAGTAAAAAGAGGAAGATACGCTGGTTAATATGGCATGATACATAGATTTTATTAGGGCTCCAGACAGTATAAAATTATCTAAATTTTTATTAGATTCCATGGACATCAGATATAAGTAGGGGAATTATAGGAAAGTGTGCCCTACAGTGTCAGATGTTATGAATCTAACAGAACCCCGGAAGAAGTTTTGTATAAAAAGTTATTCACATATTAGTGAATTTTGACGGGAGTTTGATAACACTCGTGATCCGATAATAGAATTTATCGGTATGTACGCCTGGATAGAATGAGATCAGATGACCTCATATATAAGCCCATGATGACGCCAAGAAGATCCCAAAACCCAGGGTACCAGTTCATCAGTAGAAGGGGCCAGTGTCTAGAAAAAGTACAAAATTATGAAAATGCCACTAGATGCCCAGATTGTACCAGAGATGGATGAAGGGCATTTTGGTCACTTGGGACAAGTTAAAAACATGGCACATGGTTTCAATATGATTAGTTGAGCCCAGATACACCCTGAGGCAGTATAAAGAGGGGTAAAATGATGATTATGCCCTTAGGGTTAATATAGTGTAAGAAAGGACACCAAGGGTATTTTAGTCATTTCTAAAGGAATGGATGACAGATAAATACTCAAAATAACCATGTCAAGGGTATGATAAGCCTAGACATTGATTTTCAGGATAGAATACATATCCTGGTATATTATAGACATATTTGGAATAGAAAACAGTTCGGGTGTTGTGAAACTGGTCTGATCGGTACTGGATTGGAATGAAATTTTTCCAGAAGCTTCCTTACACTATGAGCACGCCACCTGAGCCCTTGAGGTGTCCCTTGAGCTGTCCCACATGATTTCATAATTATTCTTTTATGAAAAAGTTAAATCCAAGATTAAATGTGGGCCTTTAGATCAAATAGTAACCAAATCAATGTTGGCCATTCATTTTTCTTGGATTTTGGCTATAAATACCCCCTCATTCTGCCCAAAACCGTGGCCTTGTGATACCTTGGGGAAACTCTTGCAAAATGAAAACTCAAGCCAAAACAAAGAAGATTCAAGGTTCCAAAGTTCAATCAAGCTAATTAAGAGATTGGTTGTTGAATCAAGTTGATATTCTTGACTTTGCCTTAATGGAACCTGTTTGGTATGCACTGTTCATGAGGGAAGGAAATGGAATTTCAATGATTTAATGCTTCCATTGATTTTAGATGATGATTTTGTGTAGGATTGGAAAGGTTTTGAACCTTGAAAGCATTGAAATTCCAAGATTTTAGTTTTTGAAATCCTTCTTTGTACTGTTCACTCGTATGAAAAGTGATTGGAATTCCATGATTTTGATGCTTCCAATGGTTTTAAAATGAAAAGTTGTGTGGGATAAAGTAGAGAAACAAGTATGGGAAGCATTGGAATCAAAATGAGAAATTTTGAAAGAATTAAGAGCAGTTTTGGTTCTGTACAACATGTGATGAAGGAGCTGGAATTTCATGATTATAAGATGATAAATGGATTCAAAAGATGAAATTGTGTTGGGTAAAGTCAAGGCATCAATTGATTCAAAGACCAAGTCCATTGGTTAAGATTAAGGAAAGTTAATGAGATTAATGTTCAAGAAGAAATTATGTTAGTTAAAGTGAGTTTAATGCTCAAGGAAGTTAGATTTTAATGGATGAATTATTATGTGATGTTAGGAATTGATTGGTATGCTCCAAGAGAGGCAGCCACATGTTCAAGGAAAGTGAGAAGATAGAAGCAAGTTAAGGTGAAAGAAAGTCAAGTGTTCAAGGTAGTAAATTAATCCTAAACTTGTATGCATTGAATATTATGCTTGATTGTGCTATGGCTTGATTGAATTGTGTTTCCTACATGCTTATGTATAAAGCTCTGTTTATATGTTTACTTTAGACAATAGTATTTCATATGTAACATGGAAGCATGTACATGACACAATAGTAATACTTTCACAAGCAAGCACAAGTATTTACATTAATGCATGCATTGTTTAGTACCGTTTGCTACTGAGATTTCCCCTAAAATCTCATCCCTTTTCATGTAATCCCAATCCAACATGTTTATGAATAATGAAAAAGGATGATGAAGTGTGAAGAAAAGCTAGGGATTGGATAGTATATATGTTATGTGAATGAGTAATGTTGTTGTATGACCAATGTAAATAGTGTTGGTCATGATGTAATGAAAAATAGTAAATGATGGAAAAAATGTATGAAAATTTACATACATTTAGATGACAGGCCAAGCTTCGTTTTTACACCAAGAATACTTTATTTGGATGTCTGTACAAAGAGAACTTATTTTCCAAAGTAAGGGACCAGAATCTGTTTTCAAGATTTTTGACGAAATGAACAGTAAACTTTGGCGAATAAACTGTATTAATTGGATAATCATTTGGTCTAGAAATTATTTTTCCCTTAAATTTAAAGATGTTATCTTCATATATCCTTTTGAACCACTTCATTTTGATTTTTCTATAATTAGTTATGATTTTTTGAATTTGTTGCATAATCTGGAATACCATATGAACAGTAACCCAAGAAAGAGTAAAATTCCAGATTTAGCTAATGAACTTCCAAGGTCTTGAAAGTGGTTCTAAATGCTACTGAACGGTCCCTAAGACGTATAAAAGTAAGGATGCTAGATTTTGGTATCAGAGCAGAAGTTTCTGGCATGATATAAGATATTTCCCAGACCCTAACCTTAAAAAGTATGTGTTTTGTTAAGTTATGGTATTTATTGGGATAATTAGCATTTCTTAATTAAGCAAATATTATAGGAGTAGGTATGGGATTTCATAAAGTTAATTCAGAGGCTTTAGTTAATAAGGGAGACCCTAGACCAATAGTGATATATGGATATGGTGTACATCCAGACTTTGACCATCCTTCAGTCAATGAAGAGAGTTCAGAGGAGAGTGTGGGGGATCAGTCAAGAAAGTCTACAGTGGAATGTCCCATAGATGTTTCTGTGGACTCAAACCTACAGTCTAGAGGTCACGTAGAGATACAGCCTGAAGCCCAGTATACCCCAGATAATGCTGAGTCTAGTGACTCTACACAGTATGAGTTTGTTAGAGTGCCCTCTAACCTTGATGTAAGTTCTATTCCTCCGATGAGAGGACATATTACGGCTAAGGAAGCTAAGTACTGGTATTGGATTATGGGTAGACAAGATATTATTCCTCCTCCACCAGAGTTTGAGGACAGAGTTACTATGAGTAATATACCACAATCCCCTAATTCAGATATCTAGTCAGAGTTTATGACAGAGCATGTTCTTTCCCAAAGTCTAGGAATATGTGGTTTTATAAAGAAGGATCAGTGTGATGTTCCTAGCCCTAGTCAACCCAAGCTTTCTTTGTTAAGGACAGATAATGCTGACCATATCAGTCTCAAGAAAGCTGTAGAGAGTGAACTACTCAGTCTAGTTCAAGGAATGGACAGAAGTAGAGATCAAGAGCAGTCAGTTTACTTACAGTTCCTCAATGCCGTATTAGAGATGATAAATAGATATGCAGTAGAGGGCATTAACCTAAATCAAGTTTATACTCTAGAGGACTAGCATGAGATGATAGTAAGCCAAGTACTGCCATATACCCCTACATGGCATATAGAGCTAAGTAAGTATCTGGCAAATGATCTGCTAGCTTATATTCAGGGATGGCATATCCATGTACAGAAGTATGTGCAGTCTATGATCCCTTAGAAAGAAATATAGAAGTAGATGAGGGGTAGTGTAAATAGGTAAAGTGAAAAGAAAAGTAATTACTCATGTGTATGATAGTTATGATGTACCCCAAATATGTAATTGATATGAATGTAATGTGTGTACAAATGTTATAGTAATATGGAATATGGATGTTGGTTGAACATGTATGTGAATATGTTCCCTATTTAAGTGTGACTATGATGTATGTATATGAATGCGCTTTAGTTAATTTAGAGTCATCCAAAGACAAGAGTTTTTTACGAGCTGCTAGGCCGCAACAGAAGATGACCTATGGTCGCGATGGAAGAATACATAGCTGTTAAGCTGTGACAAGTAACTCGAGATGGTCACGACTAAAAGTTACAGAGAATATGAGACGGCTAGCAAGTACTTAGGTGGTGACTAAAATGCACAGAGACCTGATGATAAGAATAAGATGCTGACCTCACTGAAGTTTATCAGTTAGAGGCTTAGCAGAGAGTGCGGGCAAGTTAGACAATACGATACACTAAGATACAGAAGATCAGTTAAAGAAGAGGCTCAAAAGTAGATCCTTCATATGATCATCAGGATTTGATCTATGTTACGAAAGACTTGCCTAGAAAGGAACCTAACGTATGACTTAAGGATAAAGACGTGATGGCTAATAGATAGAAAGTTAATATTCCTAATGCAGAGGGATTCCATCATGAAGAGATAATAACCTAACGCTCTGCCCTAGAGAACATAAATAGTAATGTTAGATGATGAATGAGATTTAAGTGACTTAAATTAGTCAGGATCTAGAGGCAGACCAGAAAAGAATCACAGTCTAATCTAGAGTAGACTGAGACAGACAGATAGAAAGAGGTAAGAGATACAGAGAGATATAGAAGTTACTCCATACGAGATGGAAAGTGATCCGCTCATTTGAGAAGTTTTTCTCAAAAAAAAAAGTTTAAAGGAAGCATTCCTCTCAATTAGAGAGAGAGGTGAGCGTGAGGCTAAGGGTTAGAGCAAAGGAAAGAGAACCCTTTTGATGGATACTAAATCGAGTTCATTCATATGAACCTTGAGGCTTAGTAAGAGTTACTTTCTCTCGCCTGTTAGTAATCCAGGAGGATAAGGGATGTGAGCCAGCCCTTCCTCAGTTAGCTAAAAGAGAATAGCTGACTCAATTATGGATTGCTGTGAGGCCAAGGACACATAAATCCTTCATGCTAGAGACATAGAAATCTTACAGGCAATAAGAGATGATATGATATAATAAATATGGCTTAGTAAAGTAGCCACAGATTCAAAGATAAAGTGACTCCCCTATTCCTCATATGAGAAAGAGTAAAGAAGGGTTGATTCTATACCCTAGTAAGAGGGTGATGTGGCAACCTAAATGAAACAAGTAAATGACTCAGGTACTTGAATAGATAATTAGGACCTAGTGGTTAAGGTAATAAAGGAACAGAATACTTTAAAGTCTACTTGGTTAATTATTTAATTGTAATGTGAGTATAAGGGATGGTTGAGCAGATGTATGTGATAGTGGTATGGCTTATGTTGCCATAAGATATGATGAGAAGTTGCATCTCCTTGCAATTGTCATATGATGACACGCATGTTAGAGACTGGTTAAATGATTGCATCTCCTTGCATATTATGCATGTTGAGTATGTTATGATGGATAAATACTCCCCTTTACATTACATGCAGGGTAGAGTAGATATGATGAGAAAGTTATGTTGCTCCCATGCCCTACGACATGTAATAAAGCTAGATTGCTCTTGTGATAGAGTAAGATTACTTTTGAAATGAAACCAAGAGATGGACAGCATAGCTCATGTAGAGTAATATTCTTCTGATGAGATAAATAGATGATGACAGATATGTGCATGGTAGAGCTTGTGTAGCTCCCTACAATGTTAAATGTATTAAAGTTATAAAGATAATAATGGTATATGAAGTTCCTGAGTGATAGAGGAAATGAGTCAAGTCCTAATAGATAATATTGGCTTCTATGATCATTTTTGGGGAATTATCTGTGGAGTTAACAACTATGTGGAAGTGACCAACCTTGTAACTTTGTCCGTTAGTTTAGGTCTTCCAGAGATGAGAATACAATACAATACAATAGAATAACAGTAAATTCTAGAGGATTGCAGTTAAATCCTGGTATAGCTCACAGGGTAACAGTTAGATCCTGAAAGGCTTATGGTTGATTGCAGTAGATCCCGAGGGTCGCAGTAGACCAAGCCTAGAGCAAGAAAGTAATAAGCCATAAGTACAGTATTTCTTTGGAAGGACGAATACCAAGGAAAAGTTAAGGTATAGAAAATTCACAAGTTGATTAACACATAACAGAGAGAGTACCCATGATGCTAGTTTCAGATAACCTTATTACTATTAGGGACTGAACTCAGGATCTTTTTACACGTAATAGGAACTCAGTGATCAAAGTTAAAGTTGTTAATCCTGAGTTCCAAGGATTTATGAGAATGTTTTATAAGATATGAGAAAGGGTCAAATGAGAATAAAGAGATCCTTACGATAAGATTACAAAGACTAAAAATAAAGGTAAGTAGATCCTCCAGATGAGGATAAAGAGATTGGTAGGCCAAATAGACCTAAGAGAGATAGCATAAGTTGGGTCTAAGATAGTAGAGTACCAGGGTTTGAGCATGTTAGCACCAGTGCTTCAGATTTTTATCTGCACATTTCAGTTAAGCGTGCTCAGGTAAGGGTAGTCCAATGATGGGTGACCCCCTGGGAAGTGATGAAAAAGGTATGAATGCCATAGAAATTTGGTATATGTGCACAAAACTATGTAAAATGATAGAAAGAGCTATGAAAGGCCATAAAGGGTTATGAACAGTAAGAGACTAGAACCCTTATGTTAAGTCCAAATGAAATGGATTTGAAAGATGAACTATGATGTAGATGGATGTGGCCAGATATGTCATGTTATGATATGAAAAGATACGAAATGAGAAATGCTATGAAGAGTACGTAATGAAATATGTTATGAGAAGTATGTAATGAGAAGTACAATATGAAATGGCTTTATAGTTAGCCCTATGAACGGATTGAGAGGCTCCCTTTTTGAAATGGATAAGATGTTTGACGGTTAAACTATAGGTGAAAGAGCAAATGAGAGCTTTGAGAGCTTTCACTCCTTGCATATAATGCCAGGCCTTATGTTACGTTATATTATGTGATGTTTATAGAATATGCTAAAGCTTCGAATGTTAGAGCAGTGTAAGCTCTGAGTGTTAGAGCTGTGCAAGCTCCGAGTGTTAGAGCTGTGCATATTAAGAGAAAGAATGCTTGAGCTCCGATGTTAGAGCTTTGCATTCATGGGCAGGTATGCAGTCCTGCAATATGTTGGCCAGGCATTATGCATGTTAGAGTATGTGCTCCTATATACTCCTATGTGCTCCTATTTAGTAGTAGAGCAATGAAAGAAAGAGTAATGATATAAGTCCTCTCTCTGTATTATGATGAGTTATTAAAGATGATAAAAATGTATGATGATATGAGAATGAGAGTTAAAGTGTGCAGATGTTCAGAGAATTCCGCTAGATACACAAATGAGTCATAAATGATTGCTCTAAGAAGTATGATGAATCATTAACAGAAACTCTCGAATATAGCAGTATTCGAGGGAGTTTGACATGAAAGAAATGGAAACTACTCACAAGTCTAGCATAGTGAGAAGTCCATATGCAGATAGATGCGTAGCAAGAAAGTAATAGAATAAGCTAGAGTTTAACTCTGATTGAGTTTATTTAGAGCAGAAGAATAGTGATAACAAAGATAGGAAGATTTACGGATATGAAAAGTACTCTACTAAGGTGTCAAGAAAGAAGATAAGAGATAAATACCCCAATTCTTGATTAAGGTGTTGAGTAAATTTCGAGGACAAAATTTATTTTAAGGGGGTAGAAATGTCATATCCTAAATTTGTTCCTATATGTATTGTACTGATAGTGGAAAGAGGTTTGGAAAGGATTATGACGAAGATCAGAAGAAATAATAAAGGTTAGATAAGTCTTAAAGAAAGATAAGGACCTAAACGAAAATTGGAAAAGGTTAAAGGCCAAAAGTTAAAGTAGAAATAAATATTGGGTCAAAAGTGGTAATTTCCAAAAGTTTAGGGACCTAAATATAATTAAGCAAAAAGTCAGGGACATAAATGTAATCATGGAAAAGATCAGCCCAGAAAGGGTTATAACTGCCCAGAAGTTTTTCAGTCCCACATTCCATCAGTAAATAGAGGAAGTTACGCTGGTTAATCTGGCTTGATACATACATTTTATTAGGGCTCCAAACAGTAGAAAATTATCTGATAGTCTAAAAGTTATCTAAATTTTTATCAGATTTCATGGACATCGAATATAAGTAGGGGAATTATAGGAAAGTGTGCGCTAAAGTGTTAGATGGTATGAATCTGACAGAACCTCGAAAGAAGTTCTGTATAAAAAGTTATTCACATATTAGTGAATTTTGACGAGAGTTTGATAACACCCGTGATCCGATAATAGAATTTATCGGTATGTAAGCCTGGATAGAATGAGATCAAATGACCTCATATATAGGCCCATGATGACGCCAGGAAGGGACCAAAGCCCAGGGTACCAGTTTATCAGTAGAAGGGGCCAGTGTCCAGAAAAAATATGAAATTATGAAAATGCCCCTGGATGCCCAGATTGTACCAGAGATGGATAAAGGGCATTTTGGTCACCTGGGACAAGCTAAAAACATGGAACATGGTATAAATAGGATTAGTTGAGCCCAGATACACCCTGAGGCAGTATAAAGAGGGGTAAAATGACGATTATGACCTTAGGGTCAATATAGTGTAAGAAATGACACCAAAGGTATTTTGGTCATTTCCCAAGGAATTGATGGCAGATAAATACTCAGTATAACCATGTCAGGGTATGAGAAGCCTAGATATTTATTTCCAGGATAGAATACATATCCTGGTATATTATAGAAAAATTCAGAACAGAAAACAGGATGATTGTTGTGAAACTGCTCCGATCGGTACCGGATTAGACTGGATTTTTTCTAGAAGCTTCTTTACACTATGAGCATGCAACCTAAACCCTTGAGGTATCCCTTGAGCTGTCCCACATAATTTCATAATTATTCTTTTATGAAAAAGTTAAATCCAAGATTAAATGTGGGCCTTTAGATCAAATAGTAACCAAATCAATTTTGGCCATTCATTTTTCTTGGATTTTGGCTATAAATACCCCCTCATTCTGCCCAAAACTGTGGCCTTGTGATACCTTGGGGAAACTCTTGTAAAATGAAAACTCAAGCCAAGACAAAGAAGATTCAAGGTTCTAAAATTCAAGCAAGCTAGAGATTAAAGGTAAACAATCTATCCTATCTTATTTTCCTTTGATTTGGGAGCTTGAACTTAGGGTTTTCATGGAAGAAAAGTTAAATTTTCTCGAAGGGGTTGTGCTGCCCAACAACCTTAGATGAAAGGGGAAAGAAGAAATTAAAGTTAGAAACATATGATTGAAGCTCAAAACAAGCTAATTAAGAGATTGGTTGTTAAATCAAGTTGATATTCTTGACTTTGCCTCAATGGAACCTGTTCGGTATGCACTGTTCATGAGGGAAGGAAATGGAATTTCAATGATTTAATGCTTCCATTGATTTTAGATGATGATTTTGTGTAGGATTGGAAAGGTTTTGAACCTTGAAAGCATTGAAATTCCAAGATTTTAGTTTTTGAAATCCTTCTCTATTACTGTTCACTCGTATGAACAATGATTGGAATTTTATGATTTTGATACTTCCAATGGTTTTAAAATGAAAAGTTGTGTGGGATAAAGTAGATAAACAAGTATGGGAAGCATTGGAATCAAAATGAGAAATTTTGAGAGAATTAAGTGTAGTTTTGGTTCTGTACAGCATGTGATGAAGGAGCTAGAATTTCATGATTCTAAGCTCATAAATGGATTCAAAAGATGAAATTGTGTAGGGTAAAGTCAAGGCATCAATTGATTCAAAGACCAAGTCCATTGGTTAAGATTAAGGAAAGTTAATGAGATTAATGTTCAAGAAGAAGTTATGTTAGTTAAAGTGAGTTTAATGCTCAAGGAAGTTAGATTGTAATGGATGAATGATTATGTGATGTTAGCAATTTATTGGTATGCTCCAAGAGAGGCAGCCACATGTTCAAGGAAAGTGAGAAGAAAGAAGCAAGTTAAGGTGAAAGAAAGTCAAGTGTTCAAGGTAGTAAACTAATCCTAAACTTGTATGCATTGAATGTTATACTTGATTGTGCTATGGCTTGATTGAATTGTGTTGCCTACGTGCTTATGTATAAATCTCTCTTTATATGTTTACTTTGGCCAATGGTATTTCATATGTAACATGGAAGCATGCACATGACACAATAGTAACACTTTCACAAGCAAGCACAAGTATTTACATTAATGCATGCATTGTTTAGTACCATTTGCTACTGAGATTTCCCCCAAAATCTCATCCCTTTCCATGTAATTCCAATCCCACAGGTTTATGAATGATGAAAGAGGATGATGAAGGATGAAGAAAAGCTAGGGATTGGATAGTATATATGTTATGTAAATGTGTAATGTTGCTGTATGACTAATGTAAATAGTGATGGTCATGATGTAATGAAAAATAGTAAATGATGGAATAAATGTATGAAATTTACAGACATTTATATGACATGCCAAGCTTCGTTTTGACGCCAATAATGCTTTATTTGGATGTCTGTACAAAGAGAACTGATTTTCCAAATTAAGGGACCAGAATCTGTTTCGAGGATTTTTGAACAAATGAACAGTAAATTTTGGTGAATAAACTGTATTAATTGGATAATTATTTGGTATGGAAATTATTTTTCCCTTAAATATCAATATGTTATCTTCACATATCCTTTTGAACCACTTCATTTTGAGTTTTCTATAATTAGTTATGATTTTTTGAAGTTCGTTGCATAATCTGGAATACCATATGAATAGTAACCCGAGAAAGAGTAAAATTCCAGATTTGGCTAATGAACTTCCAAGGTCTTGTAAGTGGTTCTAAATGCTACTGAACGGTCCCTAAGACATATAAAAGTAAGGATGTTAGAAACTTCACATGGAAAAAGGGTAAACATAGATGGATGAGTTTGTATAATAAGTCACATGAGTTACTTGACATTATGGAAGCATATGATAGCATGCATGGTTGTATGGTATATGATTATGTAATTCTGTTTTGAGGCCGTGATGGTGTGACGATGGTTAGGATACCTTAATCAATGATTTTGAACTTGAAATTTGGCATGATTATATTTAGGATACAGAGATATAAATGAGCACCAAGAACGCCTCAATTAGTTAAGAATTCTATTTGTTATGATTTTTCTAACTTGAAGATAGAATCTGGAATTGAGATGAAGTGAGTGATAAGAGGCAGCGATGTTCATGCGTTAAGTTTATATAGCAAGTGAATGAGTTTTTTCATGAAATTTTATGAGCTTAAATAACACATCCAGAGCTTCAAATTCGTAGGCAACATGGTTCATTTGGATAAGTAACCAAAGAGAAATGATTTTTTTGAATTTAAGGCAAAGAATCTTGAACTTCTAGATTTTACCAAATGAATAGTGATTTTCAACGAATAAACTGATTTCATTTGGACAAGAAAACCCCAGTTTCATATTTTTCCTTCAAAAATATATGAAAAAGCTTTCATTAGAAATTGGAAAACCTCATTTTGATTTTTCTACAATTAATTACGAATTTTCAAAGTAGGATACATTTTCTAGAATTACCAAATGAACAATAAAGTGAACAGTACTCAAGAGCAATTCTTTTGAAAATGAAGGTTTTCAAAGCAAATGGTCATTTAATTGCTTCCAATAACTTCTAATGGAGTATAATTGAGGTTAAAAGTAAGGACATGACATTTTGGTATTAGAGCAAAGGATTTTGGCTTAGGAAATACTCTGAATAGATTATTTATAGACTAATATATAAGTAAACATCTGCATAATTGACACAAGTTAGTTATTACAGGGTAAAGATGGTTGAGTCTAGGACTTCAGAGACCACAGAAAACCAAGGGATCTGATACCTGAGGTATTTAGTTTAGATAGATCAAGGTTAAACCCATGAGTAGTTGAGGCTTTGGTATATGTCTAGAATTTGGACTGCTTCTGGTGATCAATATCTATGATTCTAGCAGTGAATCAGGACTGGGTAGGTTAGATAGTTCTTCAATTGGATCAAATGGGATAGATAAGTCATCAGATGATGAACCTATTATAGCCCCACCTATTAACATGGTACCTCCTGAGGTAGCTAACCCTAATAGAGAGGGAGATATAGATAAGATAGATGATATAGAGATGAGAGACCCTCAGGAAGAATAGGTTGAGGAGGGTTACTCCTATGTTATAGGGACTGTAGAACTTGTACCTAGGTAAGCTACTGAGATAGATGTTCATAGTCCAAGTTAAGTGCCTAGTTCAATTGATGTACCTGGATCCAGTCATATAGCAGATTTGCTTGGACCTAGTCATATACAAAACTATACAGATATCCCTGGTCCTAGTGGAACAAATAAGCCAATAGTAGAGATATGTCTAGGTAATTATTAGGTTATAGAGCTAACCCCTGGGGAGGATATGAACAAAGAATACTTCAAGAAAGCTGTGGAGCTAGCTAGACAGCTGTATGATATAGGAAGAATGCTTGTGAGAGAAGTAGATCAGGATTTTAGATCTTACATGGATTTCATAGCAAGGGTATGAGAAGCCTATCGAGTGTATGATCCAGATACCTTTACCCTATAGGCTTAGATTAATATCATGGATAATGTCTTGCCTCTTATATCAATATGGAGAGAAGGTCTGGATCAGTACTTTAAAGAGGAACCCTTTGAGAATATTCATGGCTGGATCTATATGATTGGGGAGTTCATTAGGATCCATTATGAGAAAATCTAATGTAATAACTGTATATATGAATGCTACTATAATCTATGTACTTATGACTAGTAATGATATTGTATATGTATGTATGTTATGAAAGATCTATGTGATGTTGTTGAACTTGTTGTATGCTATGTTTGGAATGAAATATGAATTATGAATTATGTTAGTTATAATTTTCCTTTCCTATTACAATAGTAAAATAAAATGGTAAGAACAAGAAGAGGTAGTTCTTCAGGTGAACCACAGTATGTTGGAGACATTAACTAGTTGATTCTAGAATAACTATAACCGCAATAGAAGTTGATTGAGGAAGTAAGAGCCGCTCAAGCTAGAAGTAAACAGGAAAGGGATGCTGCTATAGTAGTGGTTGTAGTATAAGTGGTAGAGAATTTATGGTAACCAGAATCTGCTGGTACAACTAATACATAACCAGAAATAGTTCAACAGACAACAGAGCCACAGAAATAGATAGGATAGACAATAGATCCCATTGGCATTCAACAGTGGATGGCAAAATTCTGTAACCATAGTCCTCCGACGTTTGAAGGGACATTTGATGTATAGAAACCAGAAGATTGGATCAGCAGACTAGAGAATATTTTTAAAGTACTGGCCTATCCGTTTGAGCGTAAAGCATAAATGGCAATCTATCAGCTAGAAAGAGATATTGATAGATGGTGGAAGAACACTGAGCTAGTATTACAAGCTAGACACATTCCTATCACCTGGGAAGTGTTCCTTATGTAAGGAATTGGAAGACACGCAGCGGAAATTAACTTAAAATTTTTTCCATTCCTTGCCAAGATCTACCGTATGTGTTTAAGTCAAGTGGGAAGAAGCATTACCCTCAGTGTTCCTCAGCGACTTCCATAGCTTCTGGTCATGATGTTCACAACTTCTCTCTGCAGCTCGTGCTCCCTTTCTGATCGCAAGAAGTCTACGACTTAGGTCGGCTTCATCTACTAGTATCCACACGAACAACGTTCCAACCACGAACGATGTGCTAGCGTCTCCTGTCCCTCCAAGGCTTTCTCAAGAATTCGTCCTCTCCGTCTCTATTTTGGCAGTTTCGTATCTGCAAACCTTTTGCAAATTCCCCTTCGGCCTTCCTGTGTTCTATATATTTCAAAACGTAGCTCCTAAAATCAGATATATAGGATGTTATGCATTTTTCTCTACCGAATTGGATTTTGGAGTTAATCTTATATTAATTCTAAAATTAATACAATATCATATATTGTATAATTTGATAATAAACTAATTAAATAAATAATATTTATATTAAATCCATCCCACAGATTTAATTCACCTATTTATTTAACTTAAAATAAAGATAAGACTGAACTATATTTGATTTATTCTCATAAATCAAATTTGAGATATCATATCAATTTGAATTTCAAATTCAAATGTGATAGAGATTTAATTTAATCCTTATAAATTAAATCTTGTAAATATCTCTTATATGAGATATCATATCAATTTGAATTTCAAATTCAAATGTGATAGAGATTTAATTTATCCTTATAAATTAAATCTTGTAAATATCTCTTATATATAATATATATATATGAATATAAATATAAATATAAATAAATATATACATCTACCCTGGATCATTCATTGAATCTGGACGTGTCTTAGATTCAATGAATTTGGACATCATAGCTCGTGTTTGGCTATTTTGTGTGCGACCCTGTAGGCCCATATGAAGTTGGTAGTGGGCCATTTACTATACTGACTCACAAGTTGCAAGCGGTCTCTAGCAAGACATCATGACTACCCAAATCATATGAGGATCGATGAACGATGTAACCTTTTATACAACTATATCATGTCCTTTTTGTCACACGATATTTTGGTCATAGATGAGGCGTGGAGAATGTCATCCTCCTATTCCTGACCGTTACTTTCTCGATCCCTGAGTAGTCTGACTATAGAAATGGAACTACCTTTCCATTATAGTATGGCCATACATTTCTCAGACTCACTCATCGAGGGGCCCAGTAATATCTCTCTATGAATGTCAGGGACAAATTCCATCTTGACCATTCACATTCCTCCGCACGAAAAACCACTAAGCCCGAACATAGTCTTTATGATCACTCGGTCAAAAGTGACTTTTGACTAAGTCAAAGCTGAGCGTTTGTCATGTAGGAATCCATGATGATCTCAGGTCAAAGGGCATAGTAACATGGTTTGTATATGAGAGAAGCTTATGACTTAACCCATGCAGCTCTCTCATAGCGGGTCGGTCCAACACCTTATACTCTTACATGTGCCTATGACTTTGATTTATATCTCTATACATCTTCAAAGTCATACTGGTCTTATTCTATCTCTGCTCCCGCATAGATGACTGACCAGGGACATTTAGGATAAGATCATGAGTTATACAAGGATGGTCATCACAGTAAACATACAAATAATATGATAACACAATTAATAAATTCATAAATCAACAATGTTCATAAGATAATGATTGGCCCCTAGGCACAATTTCTAACAGTAAAATGTCCGTTATACTAGTATGAAGCCTAGACATTTTTCCAGGAACTGTCCTTGGGTAACCAATGATAGAGGCAACACATTCAAGGGCGAGTATTCATATTAACAAGGGAAGATACGCAAAGATCACCCGAGATGATCCAAGGTATCATTTATCTCAATAATCATTTTGTGATTACTATATTTGATTCGGGTGCAAGTCATTCCTTTGTTTCTTATGAATGTACTAAGCAATTAGGCCTTACAAATAGCAAATTGCATTATGTTATATGTGTGACAACTCCCACAAATACTAATGTAGTTATATAAGATGTCTACCTAAATAGTGTCATTCGATATAAGTGTTGCCGCACTGCTATAGACCTAATATGTATGCCCTTTCATGAAATTGATATCATAATTGGACTGAACTGGTTGTCTACCAATAATGTAGTGCTAGATTGTAAGAACAAAACTCTAATTTTTTGTCCACAAGCTACAAATGTGAATCTAGAAGTGAAACTAAATTTCTTAACGGAGGCTCAGGAAGATAGATGTCTATGAAAAAGATGTCTATGAAAAAGATGTCAGGGATATATGGTCTTCTTTTCTGTTCAACCAGAAGTAGAATAATGAATTGAAGCAATTCCTATAGTTAAGGAATTTCCCAAAGTCTTTCCAAAGGAGATTCAAGGATTGCCTCTAGAACGAGAAGTAGAGTTTGCCATTGATATTGTACCTAGAGCTGAACCAGTATCTAAAGCCCCATATCGTATAGGTCCTAACGAGATGATTGAGCTGAAGAAGTAATTGAGGAGCTTCTGGAGAAGGGTTTCATTCGACCCAGTGTTTCTTCATGGGGTGCTCCAGTGTTATTCGTCAAGAAGAAGGATGGCAGTTTCAGATTGTGTATTGACTATTAGGAATTGAATAAGATTACAGTTAAGAATAAGTACCATCTTCCCCAAATTGATGATTTGCTAGATTAGTTGGTTAGAGCAAGCTTATTCTCTAAAGTTAATATGAGATCAATTTATCACCAACTCAAAATCAAAGCATATGATATTTCAAAGACTATGTTCAGGACTCGATATGGTCATTTCAATTTTTTAGTAATGCCCTTTGGTCTGACGAATGCGCCTACAATTTTTATGGATTATATGAATAGAATCTGCAGGCCTTATCTAGATCAGTTTGTTGTGGTCTTCATTTATGATATCCTAGTGTACTCCAAATCTACAATAGAGCATGAAGAGCATTTGAGGATTGTTCTTAGTACTCTTAAAGAAAAATGACTCTATACTAAGCTTAGTAAGTGTGAATTTTGGCTGCAAGAAGTCAAACTTCTTGGTCATGTCGTATCCCATGAAGGGATAGTTGTAGATCCTAGCAAGGTTAAAGCAGTGCTAACCTGGGAATAGCCAAGGATAGTGACGGAGATAAGAAGTTTTATGAGTTTATTCGCCAAAGTTTACTGTTCATTTGGTCAAAAATCCTGGAAACAGATTCTGGTCCCTTACTTTAGAAAATTAGTTCTCTTTGTACAGACATCCAAATAAAGCATTCTTGGTGTCAAAAAGAAGCTTGGCATGTCATCTAAATGTTTTTAAAATTTCATACATTTATTCCATCATTTACTATTTTTCATTACATCATGACCATCACTGCTTACATTGGTCATACAGCAACATTACACATTCACATAACATATATACTATCCAATCCTTAGCTTTTCTTCATGCTTCATCATCCTCTTTCATCATTCATAAACCTATGGGATTGGGATTACATGGAAAGGGATGAGATTTTGGGGGAAATATCAGTAGCAAACGGTATTAAACAATGCATGCATTAATGTAAATACTTGTGCTTGCTTGTGAAAGTATTACTTTTGTGTCATGTGCATGCTTCCATGTTACATATGAAATACAATTGGCCAAAGTAAACATATAAACATAGCTTCATACATAAGCACATAAGCAACACAATTCAATCAAGCCATAGCACAATCAAGCATAACATTCAATGCATACAAGTTTAGGATTAGTTTACTACCTTGGACACTTGACTTTCTTTCACCTTAACTTGCTTCTTTCTTCTCACTTTCCTTGAACATGTGGCTGCCTCTATTGGAGCATACCAATCAATTCCTAACATCACATAATCATTCATCCATTACAATCTAACTTCCTTGAGCATTAAACTCACTTTAACTAATATAACTTCTTCTTGAACATTAATCTCATTAACTTTCCTTAATCTTAACCAATGGAATTGGTCTTTGAATCAATTGATACCTTGACTTTACCCTACACAATTTCATCTTTTGAATCCATTTATGAGATTAGAATCATGAAATTCCAGCTCCTTCATCACATGCTATACAGAACCAAAACTGCACTTAATTCTTTCAAAAATTCTCATTTTGATTCCAGTGCTTCCCATACTTGTTTCGCTACTTTATCCCACACAACTTTTCATTTTAAAACCATTGGAAGCATCAAAATCATGAAATTCCAATCACTGTTCATGTGAGTGAACAGTAATAGAGAAGGATTTCAAAAACTACAATCTTGGAATTTCAATACTTTCAAGGTTCCAAACATTTCCAATCCTACACAAAATCATCATCTAAATTAAATGGAAGCACTAAATCATTGAAATTCAATTTTCTTCCCTCATGAAAAGTGCAGACCGAACAGGTTCCATTAAGGCAAAGTCAAGAATATCAACTGTATTCAACAACCAATCTCTTGATTAACTTGTTTAAGCTTCAATCATATGTTTCTAACTTTGATTTCTTCTTTCCCCTTTCATCTAAGGTTGTTGGGCAGCACAGCCCCTTAGAGAAAACTCAACTTTTCTCCCATGAAAACCCTAAGTTCAAGCTCCCAAATCAAAGGAAAATAAGCTAGGATAGATTGCTTACCTTTAATCTCTAGCTTTCTTGAACTTTGGAACCTTGAAACTTTTTTGTCTTAGCTTGAGTTTTCATTTAGCAAGAGTTTCCCCAAGGTATCACAAGGCCACTTTTTTGGGCAGAATGAGGGGGTATTTATAGCCAAAATCCAAGAAAATCAATGGCCAAGATTGATTTGGTTACTATTTGATCTAAAGGCTCACATTTAATCTTGGATTTTACTTTTTCATAAAAGAATAATCATGACATCATGTGGGACAGATCATGGGACACCGAAGAGGGCTAGGTGTCATGCTCATAGTGTAAGGAAGCTTCTGGAAAAAATTCAGTCCAATCCGGTACCGATCGGAGCAGTTTCACAACAACCAGACTATTTTTTGTTCTGAATTTTTTTTATAATATACCAGGATATGTATTTTGTTCTGGAAATCAATGTCTAGGCTTCTCATACCTTTTACATGGTTATATTCAGTATTTATCTACCACCCATTCATTGGAAAATGACCAAAATACCCTTGGTGTCCTTTCTTATATTATATTGAACCTAAGGACATAATCGTCATTTTACCCCTCTTTATACTACCTCAAGGTGTATTTGGGCTCAACTAATCATATTTATACCATGTGCCACGTTTTTAATTTGTCCGAAGTGATCAAAATGCCCTTCATCCATCTTTGGTACAATCTGGGCACGCAGGGGCATTTTCATAATTTTATACTTTTTCTAAACATTGGCCCCTTCTACTGATGGACTGGTACCCTAGGTTCTGGTCCCTTCTTGGCATCATCATGGGCCTATATATGAGGTCATATGATCTCATTCTATCCAGGCTTACATATTGATAAATTCCATTATCGGATCACGGGTGTTATCAAACTCCCGTCAAAATTAACTATTATGGGAATAACTTTTTATACAGAACTTCTTCTGGAGTTCTGTCAGATCCAGGACATCTGACACTGTAGGGCACATTTTCCTGTAATTTGCCCACTTACATTTGAAGTCCATGAAATCTGATAAAATTTCAGATAACTTTTAGACTATCAGATAATTTTCTATTGTGTGGAGTCCTAATAAAATTTATGTATCATGCCAGATTAACCAGTGTAACTTCCTCTATTTACTGATAGAATGTGGGACTGAAAAACTTCCGGGCAGTTATAATCCTTTCTAGGCTGATCTTTCTATAATTACAATTTTGCCCTTAAATATTTTACTTAATTACATTTAAGTCCCTTAACTTTTGGAAATGACCATTTTTGGCCTAAATCTTGTTTCTACTTTCACTTTTTGCCTTTAACCTTTTCTACTTTTCATTTTAGTCCTTCTCTTCCTTAAAGAATCATCTAACCTTTATTATTTCTTATGATGTTCATCATAATCCTTTCCAAACCTCTTTCCACTATCAGTACTAATGGATAGGGAAATATTAGGATATGACACCAACCACCTTATTGGGCCTTAATATTGGTCCATTACCTTTATGGCACAAATCCCAAGGAACCTCTCCTGATAGTATTTATCGGGTATTTTATTCCACTATAAATTCCCGTAAGAATTCTATAGGATTCCTTTTCTAACTTTTTCAATTTTATAAATTTTTATATTAAATATAGGAATTTACTATAAAGTTTCATCTGATTCTGAGGTCTAAAAATATTGTAATAATTCTTCCTGATATTAGAATTCATATCAATTAATCAGGACCTTAAATCGAAATTTTGTGTTGCTTTAAACTGATCAGAATAATTTTGTCTATCTACTAGTAAGTTTTGGGACTAAATTGCTTCCAGGCAAGTTTTGACCTTTTTCGTTTTAATTTTCTCATAATTATATTTTTGTCCCTAAACTTTTTCTTAATTACATTTAGGTCCCTAAACTTTTGATAATTATCACTTTTGGCCCAACTTTTGTTTCTACTTTCATTTTTGGCCTCAACCTTTTATAATTTTCATTTAGTCCCTCTCTTCCTTCAAAGCTCATATAACCTTTATTATTCCTTCCGATCATCGTCATAATCCTTTCCAATCCTCTTTCCTCTATTAGTATTATATAGATAGGGAAAGATTAGGATATGACACAAGCTATCGTGTTGTTGATAGAGGCAAACTTCTAAGCAGAAAGCTCTAAAACTATCTTTCAGTCTAGTAACATTCTAAGATAGTTCTTTCACTAAGTCCTCTAGGGCATTGAAGGGCATGATGAGTTCCTCAAGGTGCTCTATTAGAGTGATAACCATGGGAGGAGAAGGAACTACTAAGTGAGGGTCAGGATGTTTATCTTCAAAATCATCTCTATTTCTTTTATGTGGCAGAGAAGGAGGTGTGCGTGAGGAAGAAGCCATTGGAGTATTCAGAGAGAAGAAAAGAAAAGAAAACAGAGATAAAGTGATGAGACGAAAAGTACTGATCATACGAATAGTATACATATGGTTAAGGAATAAGAACAATTTTAGAAAAGAATATTAAAGAATGCAATTGGCCTTATATGATAATGAGTACAAACATTAGGAATCGAAGAAGTGAAATGAACAGCCTGAGAAGGTACAGAGAAAAGAAGTGGAAAAGCATAGACAGGAAACTGAAGAGTCATAATAGAAAGTATATTTAACACCAGTTATATACCTTTTACACTGGTTCAATTTAAATATGGTGTAAATATGTCATCTTATTTACAAAAATACCACCTGTCATTTGTTCTAAAGCTTCTACGCAAGTTTTGAAGAAGTTATAAAGAAAAGAAGCGGGAAAGCATAGACAATAAACTGAAGAGTCAAAATATGACGCAGCTAATCTACACCTGTTGATATTAGTATCCGGCGTAGTAATTATAGTTTACACTGATTACGTGTATATCCGGTATAACTATTTCATCTTATTTACAAAATTGTCATCACTTTTTTTTTTAAATTGTCTCCGTAAGGACCGGTTTAAAAGTAGGGATTCAAAAACATATTTTGTACCAGTGGATTATGACGATGATTAGAATGAATGATAAAGATTATATGAGTTTTGAAGAAAGAGTGGGACTAAACTAAAAAGTTCAAAAGGTCCATGGTATAAAATGACAAAAAGAGATAAAGTTAGGCCAAGAAGTGAAATTTTAAAAACATTTAAGGGGCTTAAATATAATTTATCAAAGTTTCAAGAGAAAAATCATAATTATGAGAAAGTTGAGCTGGGAAAGGCCTAAAACTACCCAAAAATAGTTCAGTCCCAAATTTTACCAATAAATAGAGAGAATTATTCTTATCATTTTAACACAACACAAAATTTTGATTTAAGGTCCTGATGAATTGATATAAATTTTTTAAATTTAGAAAAATTGGTACAATATCTTTTAGACCTCAGAATGAGATAAAATTTTATAGTAAATTCTTATAATTGATATGAGAATTTATGAAAATAATAGGACTAAAAAAGGAGTTAGGTAGAATTTATTATGTAATTTACAGTAGAATAAAACACCCGATAAATACTTTTAAGGGAAATTTCTTGTGAGTTGAACCCATGAAGATAGGGGACCATGTAGAAGGCCCAAAATGGCTCCTTATAGGTCTAATAATATTTTAGACAAGTATATCTGCCAGTGCTGATAAAGAATAAGAAAAATGTAAAATTACAAAAATGCCACTGTATTGCCACTATGTTATGCCATTGAGCAAGAGATTAGTGGAGGATATTTTAGTCATTTGGACAAGGTTAAAAACATCAAGGAAAGTATAGAGATGAATAATCAGAGTCAGTACATGCCCTAATAATATTAAAGAGGTGTGAAATAACAATTATGCTCTTAAGGTTAATATAATGTAAGATAATATAACAAGGGCATTTCAGTCATTTTTCAAGGGATATAAGCAGATAAATACCTAGTCTAACAATGTCAATGGTACAAAAAAATTTGGATACTAGATTTAAGGTCAAAAAAATATATTATATAATATTAGCAAAATTAGAGTTATAAAAGAGTCTAGTTTTTGTGAAACTGACTAGATTAGCACCAGATTGACTAGAATTTTTCCTATTAGTATTTTCCTATAATTTTTGCCAAATACATCCCTCAACGATTTCATAGATTATGTCATTTGTAAAGCTTCTAGGGTAATTTTGATAGAAGGTTAGATATGGACTATTAGATCAAATAGTAATCTTGCCCTTCCATTTTAACCTAAGATTTTCTATATTCAGCAACATTCACAGCAGCATTGAGACCCTATGGGGAACCTCTTGAAAAATAAAAACTCAAGCCAAGACCAAGGCAACTCAAGAGGAAAATAAGCAAGCATCCAAGGTAATCTTTTCTCCCTAAGTGTCTAAGCTTCTAGTTGGGAGGATTAGTTGTTAGATTTAATGAATAGACAATGTTTTATTCCTCCCTATATGATGCTGGACAAATGGTAAATAGTGGGAAAATGATGAATTTTGTGTTATACAAAGCTTAGACAAGTATAAGTAAGCTAGAGTCAAGTAATATTGGCTTGGAAATTCAAGTATACATGCAATATGGGTTTATGCTTTTGGTTGCTACTATACATATCACTATTCATATGTGGGAATTTCATGATTTTGATGCTTCCAATGATTTCAAAATGAAAAATTATGTGGGATAAAGTAGATAAACAAGTATTGGAAGCATTAGAATCAAAATAAGAATTTTTAGATTTCTTTGAGGGTACCCACGATTTTTGTATAGTTGATAGGGAAGGAGATTGATTTTTATAAATTAAAGATCATATTTAGATTCCTCATGAAAAAATGTGTGGGATTTACCCATGGAATTATTTTTTTTATAAAGATGGATAGAAATCCCTAAAGTTAAAGTAAAAAGTTAAGAGTTTATATGAAGGGTAGTCTTGAACATTGCTTGAGTTCATGGTCCTAATAAATTATGTGATGGATATGAATGTGTTTAGGACATTGAGATATCCAAGAAAATGTTGGTTAGTGATTGATCGAAAGGCTTCATAGTTGGAAAGCTTAGGGAGCAAGTGCAAAAGAACAAGAGAAAAACTTATGTTTAAGGTAGTGGATTTACCTCTTTATGTGCTTGATATGCTATGCTTATGTGTTGATGTGTATATGATGATTAAATGATAGATTATGATGAATATGTTATGAAGAACATATTTCCCATGGCCATGCATTTTTATACAAAGTTTATAGCATGATAGCATGTCACTAACTAAAATTTAATGAAATTACATATCATGCATTTGCATCCACCTTGCATATTTAAGTAGTAATGTTTGCTAATGAGGTTCCCCATAATCTCACCCTCCCATAATCATCCAATACAGGCCAATTATGATGGGAGACATGTGCATGAAGGAGAGCTACAATATGGAAGAAAGAAAATTAAGTAATGGATGTCCTAGTAGATGCTATGTTTCCATGTATATATGGTATGTAAAGTACTTATTTATGTAAATAAAAATATATGAAATAGTTGACATATCTCCATGTTGTATATGATTGTATGAGAGTCCAAAGAGATGGTTTATGCATGTTGGAACAATTATTGAGAATTAAAGGAAGGAAACTAAAATTGTAAAACGCAAGTCCTAAAGCAGTTTTGTTGTGGCTTCAGTTCAATCTATAAAATGAAGGAATTGATTCACAAACTTTTATGAGAAAATAGAACACATCCAGAGCTTTAAATTCATAGGTAACATATCTCATTTGGATATGTATATAAAGAGAAATGAATTTCCAAATTTAAGAGACAGAAGATAGAATTTCTAGAATTTTCTATATGAATAGTAAAAAGTAACAATTTAATTGTATTGATTAGAAAATTAAATGTCCAAATTTATATTTTCCCTTAAAGATCCATGAAAAATATTTAATTAGAAATTGGGTTCACATCCATACGATTTTTATGGAATTAGTTAAGAATTTGCAAAATTAGGCTGTTAATCTGGAATTTACCATGTGGATAGTACCCGAGAAGTAAGTTTTAAAGTTTTAATTTCTGGGCTAAAGTAATACTTTCGCTAGTTAAATATGCTTCAGAATACGTACTCTGAAAGGCTAAAAGTAGGATGTTTCAAACTTCATGGAAAAAAGATAGTCTACCTAGGTTATAGGAGATTTCTAAGACAAGGTCACCCATACTGTCGACTAAAGAAAAAAATTTTGGGGACCAAGAATTTGAAAATGCACCAGAGCCATTGGTTAGAGAACAAGTTTATAAAAAGGTGAAAGATATCGATATTACTTTCAATAAGACTACCAAGAGAAGTGAGAAAATTATATTGAAAAAAAGTTTGTCTTCTTTGAGCTTTCGTATTGGCAACATCTTTAGGTAAAGCACTATATTGATGTCATACATGTGGAGAAAAATGTTAGTGACAGCATTATTGGAACACTTCTCAACATACATAGTAGTTCCAAAGACACTTTGAAGGCAAGATAAGATTTACAAGAAATAGGAATACATGAGGATTTACATCTAAGGGCAGATAGTAAGGGGAGTTATTATGTTGAAGATATTAATATTTTATTCAAGGATGAGAGAAGAAGTATTTATGAATGTTTAGAAAGAAAAAAGTCCCCTCTGTGTACTCATCTAATCTTAAGAAGATTTTGTCAATTAAATACTTGAAATTGGTAGGCCAAAAGTCTCATGATTGTCATGTCTTGATACAACAATTACTCTAAGTGGTTGTTTGAGGAATCCTTCAAGATGATTTAAGACACATTGCAACCCAACTTTGCTTCTTCTTCAATATATGGGGCTTATGTTATTTTGTGCTAACTTGAAAAACTATTTCTTCTTGGCTTTTTTGACATCATGGTACACGTAATTGTTCATCTAGTGCGAGAGATAAAACTGTGTGGCCCTGTATACTTATGATGGATGTACCCATTTGAAAGATACATGAAAATCCTTAAAGTGTATATGAAGAATCCAAATCAGCCTGAGGTATCCATTGCTGAAAAATATGTTTCTGAAGAAGCTATGGATTTTTGTCAACACTACCTGTCTAAAGTTAGACTTATCGGTCTCGCTAAACCTCATGCCAAATAGGGGTGAACGTAGAATATTAGTGAAGAATGTTGATCGTAATGAATTGTAGCAAACACACTTATACATCTTGAATAACAGAGATAAGTTCAAGACTATATAGCTATTTATAAAGAGTTTATCCGAAAATAAAATAATAGAATGACAGAGCAAAAGCTTATTAAAGAACACAACACATCTTTTTCATATTAGTTCAAATAGAAAGCTAAAAATGATGATTATGTATCTGATACAGTTAGATGGTTCGCATATGGTCATGGATTTAATGTGATATTTGGAATTTATTTGATATCAATGGGTATTCCTCTTGTATAAAGTCCTTAGATGAAAAAAGTAGCGTGCAAAATAGTGGTGTTATGTTAGTGGCTAAAGCTATGCATTCTCTAGTTCAAAAGACAATAATCTTAAATTAATAGCCATCCCTTATTATGCGCGTTGTTAAAGATATTTGGGAGTTGACTATACCAAATTCACAGTTTCCATGTTCAAATGCAAGTGGGCTAATGTAAATAATGGTGTTATGGTAGATCAGTTAGGATTTATACTGGTTGATTTGAATAGTACAAGTTTTAGGAATGAGCCTTTCATTATGGTAGACCAAGCAAAGCAAGTGTTCTATATCACTGATCTAGCAAATAAAAGATGGTATGTCACTCTCTAACAAAAAGGGTGGTTAACGATTATGGCTCAATTTGTCATACCTCCTCTTTTTCAGTAGGTTTACTAAAATTAAATGAAGAAGTGGATTCTGATTGATTTGTATGTTAGTGTTTTATGTTTGAGAGGCACTAATGCAATTAAGTTTCTTTTCTAATTGCATATATTGTTTTGATGTAATAATAGCACAAGTATATTGTTCTAATTGTATAAATTGTTTTGCTGTAACTTCAAGTGATAAAGTAATAAAATGGTTAGCATGAAAAAAGTAACTCCAATATTTAAATCGATTGTACATGTTATCTAAAGTAAAAAGTGATATGACAAACTTAAGGTGTAATTTTTATAAATATATTAAAACCTTTTTTACACTGAATTTATACGTTATCCAATGTCCTCGAATTGATGAGGCTAGGTCCTGTAGATTTAGTTTTTTGTGCTCACTCTTGGTTACTGAAAATATATTTTCAAAGCATGTCCCTTGGCGTGTCTCTCATTTCTAAGTTTTCTTCAGTCTTATTTCTTACTTCTATTATTACTCTACTCATCGTGCTCTGTGGTTTTTGTTGGGTTTCATGTGCTATGTCATTCTTTTCTATTCTCACTCTCATTGTGCTTTGCATTGCACGTGTTCTTGACACTTATTGTCTTGTGTACATGCTTTACCATTTACATGTTCATTTATTCTAGGTTTTGTAGTTTTCTTGCGATAAATACTTGCACTTTTTTCCATGGATAAATGCTAAAGTAATATGTTTTGTGTATTCTAAAGGAAAGTGAAAGGGTTAGGTCTATTTAATATGGATGACTTTGTTATTGCGTATATAGGAATATGAGGGATTGTGGTAATCATAATGAGC
The DNA here is from genome assembly GCA_037074615.1 of Leucaena leucocephala. NCBI lineage: Eukaryota > Viridiplantae > Streptophyta > Magnoliopsida > Fabales > Fabaceae > Leucaena > Leucaena leucocephala. The sequence continues at coordinate 9,346,656 of CM073527.1, forward strand.
CTAGTGATGCTCCAAATGACTCTAAGAAAAGGAGACAGAAGTGCATGGATTGAAAGCCATCTCAAAAGACAGGAAGAAAGAGAAATTAATGTTGATTGAGTTTGACACACGTTGGAACCCAATAAGTGAATATAGGACCAAGTACATGAGTTATGTCAACCTCCTAGCATATAACTGTTGGAAATCGTGCCCTAGGGGCCAATCATTGCCTTATGAATATTATTGATTTATGAATTTATTAATTGTGTTATCATATTATTTACATGTTTACTGTGATGACCATCCTTGGATAATTCATGATCTTATCCTAAATGTCCCTGGTCGGTCATCTATATGAGAGCAGAGATGAAATAAGACCAGTATGACTTTGAAGATGTATAGAGATATAAATCAAAGTCATAGGCACATGTAAGAGTACATGGTGTTGGACTGACCCGCTATAAAAGAGCTGCATGGGTTACGTCATAAGCTTCTCTCATATATAAACCATGTCACTATGCCCTTTGACCTGAGCTCATCATGGATTCCTACATGACAAACGCTCATCTTTGACCTAGTCAAAAGTCACTTTTGACCAAGTGATCAAAAAGACTATGTTCGGGCTTAGTGGTTTTTCATGTGGAGGAATGTGAATGGTCAAGATGGAATTTGTCCCTCACATTCATAGAGAGATATTACTGGGCCCCTCGATGAGTGAGTCTGATAAATGTATGGCCATATTGTAATGGAAATATAGTTCTATTTCTATAGTCAGACTACTCAGGGATCGAGAAAGTAATAGTCAGGAATAGGAGGATGACATTCTCCATGCCTCATCCATGACCAAAATATCGCGTGACAGAAGGGACATAATATGGTTGTATAAAAGGTTACATCATTCATCGATCCTCGTACGATTTGGGTAGTCATTGTGTCTTGCTAGAGACCACTTGCGACTTGTGGGCCAGTATAGCAAATGGCCCACTGCCAACTTCATATGGGCCTATAGGGTCACACATAAAATAGCCCAACACGAGCTATGATGTCCAAATTCATTGAATCTAAGACATGTCCAGATTCAATGAATGATCTAGGGTAAATGTATATATTTATTTGTATTTATATTTGTATATATATATATATAAATTCATATATATATATATATTATATACAAGAGATATATGAGATTTAATTTATAAAGATAAATTAAATCTCTATCACGTTTGAATTTGAAATTCAAATTGATATGATATCTCAAATTTGATTTATGAGAATAAATCAAATATAGTTCAGTCTTATCTTTATTTTAAGTTAAATAAATAGGTGAATTAAATCTGTGGGATGAATTTAATATAAATATTATTTATTTAATTAGTTTCTTATCAAATTATACAATATATGATATTGTATTAATTTCAGAATTAATATAAGATTAACTCCAAAATCCAATTCGGTAGAGAAAAACGCATAACATCCTATATATCTGATTTTAGGAGCTACGTTTTAAACCATATAGAACACAGAAAGGCCGAAGGGGAATTTGTAAAAGGTTTACATATAAGAAACTGCCGAAATAGAGACAGAGAGAACGAATTCTTGAGAAAGCCCTGGAGGGACAGGAGACGCTAGCACGTCGTTCGTGGTTGGAATGTTGTTCGTGTGGATACTAGTAGAGAAAGCCGACCTGAGTCGTCAACTTCTTGCAATCGGAAAAGGAGCACGAGCTGCGGAGAGAAACTGTGAACGTCATGACCAGAAGCTGTGGAAGTTGCTGAGCAACATTGAGGGTAATGCTTCTTCCCACACGACTTAAACACATATGGTAGATCCTGGCAAGGAATGTAAAAATTTTTAAGTTAATTTCCGCTGCGTGTCTTCCAATTCCTTACAGTGGTATCAGAGCCATGCCTTTTTGGGTTTAAGTTAGGCTTGATCGTTGATTCATATGATATGTGTTAGTTGTAGCCGATCATATAATATGCGTTTTATGTGTGACCGCTGTTGCTACCTGTTCGTAGTGCAACATAACCTTAATATATACTTTTTTGTGAATGTTTTAGTTTTGAAACATTAATTGCCCTTCAATTAAATCTGAATGTTGATTCTTAAATGCTTGGGTATGGTGAACAATATGGCTTTAGATTGCAAGTGTTGTAATTTTTAAATACGACCTACGTGTCATGCCTTCCTATATATACTCTCAATGTACCTTCTCTTTTCATCTCACTTCCCTCGAATGTTAAAAGAGGTTTCTATATGTAATTTCCCTCTTCTTACTAGAGAGCTCCTCTCATTGGCTTGAGGGGACTTAGGATAAGTGACCCATATTGTATCATGTTTAAATTATGCATCTTATGATTATATCAGAAACATGCATATTACTTGTATGAGATACAAACTGAGAAGCATGCATTCTTATAAACCAGATAGTTAAATTAAGCCCTGTAAATGAAATCTTAAGTCATAATGCTGTCAATTTATGAACACTTGTCAAAACCTCGATCGCTCAATTGTGGACTCCACCAAAGTGGGTGCTTTTAAGTTATCTTGGGGAGATAAGCAAGAGTAATGGTGCTACTCTCACATGTTTATTATTGTTTGATTTAATTGAGATTAACAAAACGGTTTTGGGTCTCAAGGCATTAGATGGGATTAAAAACATTATAGATTATATGATGATAGGATCCCATGAACATCTAAGAGTTACATTTGATGTAATTGGTAAAGGTGTTACCTACCTAAATAACTTAATTTAAGTGTCCTGCTAAAGCGGACTTAATTTTGAGCCAAATATGGATCTTAGCCCACTAACTATTGCATTGAGGGTTGTTTATTTAGTGGGAGATTGCTAATTAAATTGCATATTTTAATTGTAGAATCATGACGACTAGTAATACTGCTACATTATCGCTGTAATCTGTCCTTGAGAAGGACAAACTCAATGGGACAAACTTTCTTGACTGGTTTAGGAACTTGAGAATTGTTCTCAAGCAGGAAAGAAAGGCGCATGTCCTAGATCAACCCATTCCTGAGGAGCTAGCGACCAATGCTCCTAGAGCTCAGAGAGATGCTTACACGAAGCATAAGAAAGACTCTGTCAATGTGGGATGCTTGATGCTAGCCACCATGGTTCTGGAGCTCCAAAGAGATCTGGAACACATGGAGGCTTATGAGATAATTGTGCATCTCAAGGAAATATTCCAGCAACAGGCAAGGCAAGAGAGGTATGAGACCACTAAGGCCTTATATTCCTACAAGGTGGCTGAAGGTGCATCAGTCAGTACTCATGTCTTAAAGATGAAAGGATACATTGATCACCTTGAGAGGCTTGGATTTCCCATGAACCAGGAGTTAGCTACGGATTTGATATTGAACTCACTCCCAGAAAGTTATGAACTCACTCCCAGAAAGTTATGACCAGTTTGTCATGAACTACAACATGAACAACATGGAGAAATCTATTTCTGAACTACATGGGATGCTTAAAACTGCTGAGCCGAGTCTTAAGAAGAAGCCCAGTACTGTTTTGATGGTTTAGAAAGGAAAGGGTATGAAAAAGAAAGGCAAAGGCAAGGAGAAGGGTCATGGCTCATCAGGTAAGACCAAAGAGTCAGGCAAGCCCAAAACCAAGCCTGTACCAAAGAAGGCAAAGCCTTCGAAGGAAGGAGTCTGCTTCTTCTACAATGAACCTAGCCATTGGAAGAGGAATTGCAAAATCTACGTCAAAGATCTGAAAAAGAATAAGAAGCATAGCGAGGCTATCGCTTCAGGTATTTATGTTATAGACATTCATCTTTCTACTTCCACCTCATGGGTATTAGATACTGTATGTGGTTCTCATATTTGTACAAATGTGCAGGGACTAAAGGACAGTAGGAAGCTGAAAAAGGGCGAGGTTGACCTACGAGTTGGAAACAGAGCAAGGGTTGCTGCGTTAGTTGTAGGCACTTATGAATTAGTTCTGCCCACTGTGTAACATCCTTACTTTTATACGTCTTAGGGACCATTCAGTAGTATTTAGAACCACTTACAAGACCTTGAAAGTCCATTAGCCAAATCTGAAATTTTACTCTTTCTCGGGTTACTGTTCATATGGTATTCCAGATTACACAACAAACTTTGAAAAATCATAATTAATTCTAGAAAACTCGAAATGAAGTGGTTCAAAAATATAAATGAACATAACATCTTGAAGTTTAAGGGAAAAATAATTTATAGACCAAATTATTAGCCAATTGATACAGTTTATTCGTTGAAGTTTAGTGTTCATTTGGTCAAAAACTCTGGAAACAGATTCTGGTCCCTAAGTTTGGAAAATCATTTCTCTTGATATACACATCCAAATGAAACGTTCTACCTATGTACTTAAAGCTATGGATGTGTAATACATGCTCATAAAATTTCGTGAACTAATTCCTTCATTTGCTAGGTCAAACTGAAGCCACAACAAAACTGCTTTAGGACCTACGTTTTTACCATTTCAGTTTCTTTTCTTTCATTTCCAATAATTGTTTCAGCATGCACAAGCCATCAAATAAGCTTCTTAACATTCATATACATCATGTACATATGCCATAAGTATTACAATAGTTTCATCACATAAATGGACACCTTACATGGCATTTACATATATGGACAATTTATAGTATATGCTAAAATCTTAATACTTCACTTCCTTTCTTCCATTCTTTAGCTCTTCTCCATGCATACCTTTTCTTCATGCTTGACCTAAATTGGTTGGTTATGGGAGAGTGAGATTCTAGGGATTCTTAGTAGCAAACATTACCACTTAAATATGCAAGATGGATGCTAATGCATGATATCTAATTTCATTAACTTTCTTTGATTAGTGACATGCCATCATGCTATATACTTTTACATAAAGTTCATGGCCATGGAAACATGTTATTCACAATACATTCAACATCATTTATCATGTCACAACATCATTCAAATAACATATACATGTCAACACATAAGCATACCACATCAAGCACATAAAGAGATAAGTTCACTACCTTGCACTTAAGCTTTTCTCTTGACCTTTAGCCCTTGCTCCCTAGCTTTCCAACCATGAAGCCTTTATGTCCATCACTTCCCAACATCTTCTTGGATGTTTCATGGTCCTAAACATATTCATATTCATCACATAACTCATTAGGACTCATGAATTCCAACCATGTTCATGACTAACTTTGTTACCCTCTTTACATAACCTTCCCTAATCTTCACTAATCCACTTGGCTCTTGAATCAATTGATGTCTTGACTTTACCCTACACAATTTCATATTTTGAACTCATTTATGAGCTTAGAATCATAAAATTCCAGCTCCTTCATGGCATGCTGTACATAATTGAACATAAGCACACAATTCTTTCAAAAATTCTCATTTTGATTCTATTGCTTCCCATACTTGTTTCTCCACTTTACCCCACACAACTTTTCATTTTAAAACCATTGGAACCATCAAAATCATGAAATTCCAATCACTGTTCATGCGAGTGAACAGTAACCGCAAGGAATCTCAAAGACTACAACCTTGAGATTTTAATGTTTCCAAGGTTCAAAACCTTTCCAATCCTACACAAAATCATCATACAAACTCAATGGAAGCATTAAATCATTGAAATTCAATTTCCTTCCCTCATGAACAGTGCATACCGAATAGTGCACACCATGGCAAAGTCAAGAATATCAACTTGATTCAACAACCAATCACATAACTAGCTTGTTTAAGCTTCCATCATATAGTTCTAACTTTAATTTCTTCTTTTCCTTTTCCTTTAAGGTCTTTGGGCAGCACCTTCCCTTAGAGAAAACTCAACTTTTCTCCCATTAAAACCCTAAGTTCAAGCTCCCAAATCAAAGGAAAATAAGCTAGGAGAGATTGCTTACCTTTAATCTCTAGCTTGCTTGAACTTTGGAACCTTGAATCTTCTTTGTCTTGGCTTGAGTTTCCATTTTGCAAGAGCTTCCCCAAGGGTACATGAGCTTACGGTTCTGAACCAGAATTGAGGGGTATTTATAGCCAAAATCCAAGAAAAATGAATGGCCAAGATTGATTTGGTTACTATTTGATCTAAAGGCCCACATTTAATCTTGGATTTAACTTTTTCATAAAATAATAATTATGACATCATGTGGGACCCATCAAGGGACACCTCAAGGGGTTAGGTGGCGTGCTCATAGTGTAAGGAACCTTCTGGAGAAATTCCAGTCTAATCCAGTACCGATTGGTGCAGTTTCACAGCAACCGGACTATTTTCTGTTCCTAATTTTTTTATAATATACCAGGATATGTATTCTGTCCTGGAAATCAATGTCTAGGCTTCTCACACCATTGAAATACTTGTACTAGCCACAACTTAATTACAGATCCCTTGGGAAATGACCAAAATACCCTTGGTGTCATTTCTTACACTATATTGACCCTAAGGGCATAATTGTCATTTCACCCCTCTTTGTACTGCCTCAGGGCATATATTGGCTCAAATAATCATATTTATACCAAGTTCCACGTTTTTATCCTATCCCAGATGACCAAAATGCCCTTCATCTATCCCTGGTACAATCTGGGCCCTCAGGGGCATTTTCGTAATTTTGCACTTTTTATGGGCACTGGCCCCTTTTACTGATAGACTAGTACCCTGGGTTTTGGGCCTTCCTTGGCATCATTATGGGCCTACATATGAGGTCATCTGATCTCATTCTATCCAGGCTTACATACCGATAAGTTCCATTATCGGATCACGGGTGTTAACAAACTCCCGTCAAAATTCACTGATATGTGAATAACTTTTTATATAGAACTTCTTCTGGAGTTCTGTCAGATCCAGGACATCTGACACTGTAGGGCATACTTTCCTGTAATTTGCCCACTTATATCTGAAGTCCATGAAATCTGATAAAATTTCAGATAACTTTTAGACTAGCAGATAAATATCTGCTGTCTGGAGCCCTAATAAAATTTCTGTATCATGTCAGATTATCCAATATAACTTCCTCTATTTACTGATGGAATGTAGGACTGAAATACTTACGGGCAATTCTAAGCCTTTTCTGGCTGAACTTTTCCATAATTACATTTATGTCCCTGACTTTTTGCTTAATTACATTTAGGTCCCTAAACTTTTGGAAATTACCACTTTTGGCCCAACATTTATTTCTACTTTAACTTTTGGCCTTTAACCTTTTCCAATTTGCGTTTAGGTCCTTCTCTTTCTTTAAGACTTATCTAACCTTTATTATTTCGTCTGATCTTTGTCATAATCCTTTCTAAACCTCTTTTCACTATCAATACTATACAGATAGGGAAAAAGTAGGATATGACACACTGGGCTTTTGTTAGTTTTGAACAATTGCTATTATGTTCCTGCTTTAAGTAGTAACATTGTTTCACTTTCTTATTTGGATAAGGAAGGTTTCACTTCCATTGTTGAGAATAGTAGATGTTCTATTTATCGTAATGATGTTTTCTATGCTCATGGTGATTTGCATGTTGATCATTACATATTAAATTTGGAATAACCCAATCATGGAAATATCTATAACATAACCGCCAAAAGGGTCAAACCAAACGATTTGAATCTGACATACCTCTGGCACTGTCGTCTGGGCCACATAAATGAGAAACGCATTTCCAAACTCCATCAAGATGGATTTCTCAACTCATTTGATTTTGAATCATATGACATTTACGAGTCTTGCTTATTAGGAAAGATGACAAAGTCTCCTTTCACTGGGCACATGATTGCAAAACAAATTATAAGTACTAATTCTATTATTTTATATCAATAGACTAATTATATTATTTATTATATTTGCTCTTTATATGTTATAGGCTAATCTTAAATAATAAGAAGCCCATGACTCCTTCAAGTCAGATGGTAGGAATGATATCTTGATTATGCCATGTGTAAGCAAGAGTATGGGGCCATGTCAAGGGAGTTAGAGGAGGTGTCAGTATAAGAGATTACTTTGATGTATCTCCATGACATTCCCCATATGTGCAGAGGGTAGAGCTGGAATCATTGTTATCCACCATAAAGGCAGAGGCAGAGGCTTGGGCAGAGGCTAGGGCAGAGATAGAAGCTTCAATTGAGGCACGATTACAAGAGGGGTTTACAAAGATGAAGGAAGAAATGTTGTCCATGATGACATTAAGGCTACAGGAGCCAAGTGGCCCCAATTGCTCTTAAATGTAGCCCGTCCTAGCGCTAAAGAGAGTTGTTGCATGGCCAGTCCAGTGTTAGAGGATGCTAAATCATATGATCTAAATGTGGAGGATCCTCTCAAAAGGATAGTGGAATATGTTTCCATCCATATCTTAAGGGAAACTGCCTACTACATCCAAATTTAGGATGATCAGTTAATTATGACAATTGAAGGCAGTGATAAGGTGAAGATAGTGAGTCAGGCAAAGGGTAATTTCATATTATGGCCAAAGCATCTTGTTTTATATCACTTTGTGTCATCCTCGAGTGAACTTCCCATACCTCCCAATTTAAGTGACATGCAATATGTGATCCGATTGGCAAATGACAAAACATTCTATGTGGATGCGTTGCCTATTGATTCAATTATGGATGACGTGGGGGCACTCGCCTTTGTTGACAATACAGATGTGAAATTTGTTATCACTCCTGGGAATGAACTAACCTCTGGGTACAACCAAGTGTTTTTTATGTAAGTCTAATTTAAATGTAAATATATGTAATAGCAAAATTCATTCAAGCTGTGTTTACATTGACTGTAGGTACATGCAAGCTAAGTTAGTTGCCAAGGGTAAACAAGGTCAGTTCAAATTCCTATGCCTATTTCAAATTTATGCAAAAAGAACCTTCCAATTTTTGAGACTTCAGTATATTTCAAGGAGGGTTGGTGAAACTGATATTGATTGTTTCTTCGCACCATATATGTAAGAGTAAGAATAATAATATTTCATTTTGTTTTATACTATTTTTATATTTGCTTAATACTAATAATTATTATTGTTTAATTAATTTCTACAGTAATCATTGGCAATTGATCATAGTAGGTAAGCACACTTATAAAGTTTTTCTCTTATACTCTCTCTACTATAAGCTATCGATTGATGCCGAGAAGATTATGAATACGTGAGTTTTCTTTATACAGAACAATAGTGTTTGTAATAAATATGGTCTTTTTAATAAATGGGTTACTAAGTTCATAACTTTGGTCGTAGGGCTATAAGGATGTTTGCAATTGCAAGGGGTCTTAAAGAAAGCCAACTCGATGAGGGACCCTGAATGGATCACATATAAGGTAATAAAAGTTTTAAGTCTTATGCTCTGAGATTTTTTGTTGATGACAATAATTTTGTTCATGTTAATATTACAGAGTCAAAGGTGACCCAAAGAAAGTAACTTGTGCTGCTTTTACATGGTTAGACACATAATCAATATTATCTGTCAAATAAGATTGACTTAACTAAGGAGGTAAATTGTGCTTTTAATGATTTCATATTTCTTGTCAATTTAATATATATTAGCAATGCCTTAGTTTTTTTATTTTAATTTGATATTTTAGATGTTTGATTAATCTGACCTATTTCCTAAACAAGATTTTGAGGACCTGTGCAATATCTGAGCTAATTTTTTTGTTTAATTTATTCCTTCTAAATAGTATGTGTCATTAACTGAATACATTTTTTTATTTTTTGTTCAAATTGTTGTATTTTTTATTGAATTTTATTAAATGAATAATGTAATGAGCAATTGAAGATTTGTCTTTGCCATCTTGAACTCTAACTCTGCTGCTGTCTCTTTGAGTCCGTATATTTGGGTAGTTAACTCTTAAAGCTTCAAGGGATGGGGTTAATGAAACATTGAAGTGGTCATTTTTTTTAAAATATATTTAAATTAGACAAAGAATACCGGCAAGTGTACAAACAATAAGTAAATATTACAACATCTACACTAGTTGTCTTTATGTTGAGGTGTAGAGAATGGATTAATCTATACCAGATGTAAACAAACAGGTGTAAAAAATTTATTAATCTACAACTGACGTCTACATAACCCTTGTAGATAGTAGTAAATTCTACTCCTGATTTCAAAAGGAACCAGCTTAAATTATACCCATACTACACTGGTGAACCACTCAGATTAAAAAGTGTACCCTTTCTACACTGTCTATTTCTACACCAGATCATTGTCTGGTGTAGAATACCATTTGTAACTGATTTAGAAGGCCTTTTTCATAGTAGTGTATTAATTTGTAATAGAAGGATATGGTTTGGGGTATTTAGATAAAATTTGACTTACATCATCTTTAATTAAGACACTTAATTTTATTCTTTTTCCTTTTCCTCTATATCTCCATCATTTCACCCTTAAAAGATCTCTTGATTCTTTACATAAGTGTTGTATAGTTGAGGAGATTTAGAGCCACTACAAGCATATGGTAGGTTGTTTACCAATTTGAATTCGAGTGAAAGAACACTAACAATGAGAGGATAAGAGAATTACATACTTACATCCTTATAGAGAATTTATTGCGCTCACACAATTAAGGTTGATTTTGTTTAGTAGTTAATTACTTGGTATTGCTCATATTACCATTTTTGCATTCCCAAAAGATGATGAATTAATTGTTTTAAGGTTTCACTGTGGATTATGTTGTTATCTCTGATTTACCAGCATTAGCTTAGGTGTAATTCATTTGTTTGTCTAGGAGTACAAAGGTTCAAGTATGGGGGAATTGATAGGATACAAATTGTATATGGTTTCTTTGACATTTTTCAAGTGTTTTGTGAGAAGTTTACCATTCATTTTATGCCTGTAATTGTATTTTTGTGGTAATACATGATTGTGCATGGCAATGTGCTTATTAAAGGGATAAATGGTACATTAACTCTTCCAAACTGCATTTATGTTATTCTTCAATTGGTTGGGCTTTTATAGTAAGCTTTGATTTAGAATTACAGGTGTTTTTAGGGAGAATCAAGATCCAATGTGAAGCAGGGAAGGAATCACTAGACAAAGAGGACCTAAAATGTGAAAGTTAGCTTCTATAATATTTAGTCAATGTGCACTGGTCATGATCTATTTTCTCTATATTTTTAGGTCATGACCACATTAGGATCTGGTCGCGACTATAATAGCCAGTTAGTGAAGCTATGATCTTTCATTTAAATTACTATGTAATTAAGGAAAAGGGGATCAGGCAAATTGGAAGAGGCTAGATTTTTGCCTGATTTGGCTAGGAAGCAGTTGCTCATTCTCTCTCAATATTCTCTCCACAACCTCCATTTAAACCTTCCATTTTTATTGATCTTTCCATAGATTTTCACATTTATACATCGATTAATCTAATTCTACCATCTTTCTCTTGACCTTTCCATCATATTTTTTGCATTCTTCATGGCATCAATTTTGGGCAATGGTGACAGCTTAGTAGGGGCTAAGAGGCTATATCTTTTGTCTCTTGGTGATAGAATAACATATCCTGAGCTCATGGACTGCACTGAGGAGTTTTTTATCTTAATCTGTACCTATTTCATGTTTTGACATTTATATATTTTGGGATTTCATTGTATGAACAGGGATTGAATGTCGATTGATTATTCTCATATTAGATATATGTAATTGATATTGGATGATAATATTGTTTATTTTAATATAAATATTTTATTTTTGATTTCTAGATAATTAGACTATTATCAATTATTATTGATGTTTAATTCAATTGCTTGAAGTCTATGGTTGTTGATTGATGATCATTTGAGGGCATTATGATTTTCTAATTTAATTACACACTAAGTGGTTTTCTACAGTGCCTTAAGAAGTTTTTAAACTAGCTTTTTAATCAAAGGAGTTAAATAACTATTAGTGCATTGGACTCAATCGATTGATTAAGATTTTATTTAAGACTTAGTGATTTTAACTCCTATATCAAATTAAAAGTAATGACATATATGTTTTCATCATCAAGAGTCTTAACATATTTTTTCATAATCCAACTCATTTTCCTCTTAATCAAAAGTACAAAAACATTTACCTTACTGCATCCATATTTTATTATACCAATGTTCAATCAAACTCAAAACCCATGTTTTTACTCAGTTTTTCAATGGATTTGCCCACCAATTTGCTAGGATTCCAATAAAAAGGCTCCTTGAGAAGAACGATAGGGTTGTGCCTTATACTACATTATCGGGTACAATCATTATTTTGATGGATCGGATTATGACAATTGGAGCCTATCAAGCATCATATAAAATTCAATGGAAGCATTAGATCATTGAAAATCAATCTCCACTATCCAAAACACCCTTCGGATAAAAGGCCTCAACTATGATAAAGTCAAAAATATCAACTTAATTAAATAACCAATCATCTAAACTAACTTATCTAAACATTAATCACATAGTTCAAACTTTATTTACTTCTTTCTTATTTCATCTAGGGTTGTGGAAAGCATATATACCCTAGAGAAATCACATTTTTCTTCCATAAAAACCCTAAGTTCAAGCCCCCAAATTAAAGAAACATAATCTATGTAGATTGCTTACCTTAATCCCTAGCTAGGTTGAACTTTGGAACTTGGGTTCTTCTTTGTCTTGGCTTGAGTTTGTATTTGATTAGCATCTCCCCAACTTTTCTTATTCATGGGACAAAGTGAAGGAAAGGGAGGGGTATTTATAGACAAATTCCATGGAAAATGAAAGGGCAAGATTACTTTGTGCCATATTTAACTAAGGGCTCATATTCACTCTTGCATCAAGCTTGCCCTAGAAGACAAAAGGTGACATCATCAAGAGACACCTCATCTCCCATGTGGCACAATTCTAAGGAAAGAAGAGTCTAGAAAAATTTTAGTGTAATCTAGTACCAGCTCAATCTAATTTCCTAAAAATCAAACTATTTTCCAAATCTAATTTTTCTGAGATTCCATAATATGTTTTTTAATCTTAAATCTAGTATCCACATTCTTTTTACTACTGACATTCTTGGACTAGGTCTATACTTAATTCCTGATCCCTTGGTAAATTACCAAAATGCCTTAGTTCTTTATTTACTTTAATAACTCTATGGCATTATTGTCTTTTCACATATCAATAGAGTATTCCCTGACCCTGTCAACTATTCAGATAACCATCCTTGACCATCTAAACTTAGTCAAATTACCAAAATGCCCTCCATCGATCTCTTGCTCAATGGCATAATATAGTGGATTATACAGTGGCATTTTCATAATTTTATATTTTTTTAAGGTCTTTATTAATACTGACTCACATACCTATCTAAAAATATTATTATGCCTATGAGGAGCCATTTTGGGCCTTCTATTTGGTCCCTTGACTTCATGGGCTTAGCACCCAAGAAACTCCCTTAAAATGTATTTATGAGGTGTTTTATTCTACTATAAATTCTATTATAAATTTCACATAACTCCCTTTTAAGTTTTGACATTTTTAGAAATTTATTCTAATGTAAAATGAATTTCCTCCAAAGTCTCATAATTTTTTAAGACCTAGAAGTCCTCATAAAAATTACATACATTTCTTTTAAAACCTAGATCGATGTCATTTTTCACCATAAATTCTATAATTAATTCTACAAGGCTTCTTTATAACTTTGTGAGTTTCATAAAATCTTATATTAACTATCAAATTTCATCTGATTCTGAGGTCCAGAGGATACTGTAATAGTTTTCCAAATTTTAAAAATTCATATAAATTTATCAAGACCTCAAATCAAAATTTTGTGTTACATTAAAATGATCAGAACAATTTTCTCTATTTTATGGTACAATTTGGGACAAAACAATTATGGGCCTTTTCTAGCTCAATTATCTCATAATTATCATTTTGCCCCTGAACTTTTAAAAATTAAACTTTAGGTCCTCATCTTTTCATAATTACACTTAATGGCCTAAAGCTTATGTCTACTTTCATTTTACACCATGGAACCTTTAGGGTTTTCACTTTAGTCCCTCTTCTTTATACCTTTGTCTACTTGTTATCTTACTTTATGTTTATTATCACAATCCCTTCTAAACCTCTTTCCTTTGTCAATCTTTTATAAATAGAGAAAAATTAGTATGTGACATAAAAGACCTAGGGAGATATGATTTTGATGTTAAACCTAAGGTTAATATATTGATTAATGGATAGTTTAAATGGTATTACATTTATTTTCTTTGGATTGGAGTTTATCCATGTCTCTTGACCACTCTAAAATTACTATCCTAGGAATTGAATCCATTAATTTTGATGCTTCTAATGTATTTAATATGAAAAATGATGTGGGATGAACCTAAGAAACAAGCTTTGTAAGCAATAAAATCAAAATTAGAAATTTAGGATTCCTCCTTGGTACCTCTTGGCCATGGACACAATGTAAGGGAGGAGTTTATTTTCATAAATACAAGCTCATAGTTGGATTCTACATGAAAAAATATATAGGAATGACATAAGAGAATAATTGTTAAGTTAGTGGAAACAAAGCCCTAAAAATAAAGTTAAAGATTAAGGGTTTAAGGGGTTTCTATTTAAACCATAGTTAATAGAATGTATATTAATGGTTGTGCTCCCTTTTGTTATATTGGAATAAGGTTTGACATTTGTGGAAGAAAGGACTAAACTCAAGAACAAGAGCTAAGGCATTATTTAATCAAGGTAGCAAGACTACTCAACTTGATTGTTAACTTGTTTTGATTGTTATATGTGTATTTGCCAATATTGTTGATTAAACTAAAGATGATGATATGATACTACTCTTTATATTATGATGTCTTGACTTGATGCATGATTGAATTGGCATGAGATAAAGTAGTGCCATAGTTGTGACATTATGCTTAATTTCATAATAATCATGCTTGTTAATATTTTTGTTGATAAATCTTGCTATTGGGATTTCCTGTAATCTCAATCCTCCAATTGAACAGTTATCTAGGGAATGAGCCAACAAGGGGAAAGGCCTTAATGAGTGAAGACTAGAGTATTTATGTAATGATATTTGGATACCTAATGTTGTATGTAATTATTCATGACAGTATGTATAGCTTGTATAAGACAATAACCTTTGAGCTATGTTATGAAGAAGTAAATGTATGAATCTGACTTTAAAATTTGCATGCTTAAATTAAACATAATAAGCTTTAAATGAATAGGTAGAATACCTAAATTAGATTTGTGTATAATTTATAGTGATTTTACAAAATTAGGGTTAGAAATCTAGAGATACAAAAATTGACCAAATGAATAGTAAAGTTCAATAAATAAAGTATATAAATTGGCAAGGATTAACTCGAGTTACATATTTTTTCTTTAAAGAATTATAAAATAGCTTTTAGTAGAACTTGGAACCACTCAATTTCAATTTTTGTATAATTAGTTATGAATTCTCAAATTTGGGCATAAATTCTAGAATTAACAAATGAATAGTAGCCAGAGAAAGCAAAAGTTCCAAATTTTCTTTCCTTGAATCTTAGGCCATCCATAATGGTTCCAATGGACATAAATGAACGCTAATATGGTATAAAGCTAAGGTATGGCATTGTTGGTATCTTAGCAAAGATTCTAGCATAGGATAATAGTGTTTTGCTATGTTTAAGATTATTATATTTAAATGTCAATTACAGATAATTTCACATGTGAATTGAGATTTATAGGGTAAATACTCATGAAGCCTATTTATGGAGATGGTTCAAAACCATAAGTAAACCAAGAATCTAGAGGCAATGCGCTACCTATTGTGATCCAAACATGATATATGGGATATAGGTAGATCCCAAGATATATTGGTGGTTTGATAACCTAGAACATGATATATCATCTGTGAGATCTAACTAGATAGATAAAATTGTTGTGGACTTAGCTGATGATGATCATATTGTAACTCGAGGGTCCCTGACCCATATATACCTGGACCTAGCACTCAATTACCTAGAGTTAAATCTGAGTTTAATAATTATGGTGACCTTTTAGAATAGTTTAAGCTTAGAGCCCAACACATAAAGAAGCAAGAAAACTAGGAGTTTACTATCTATCTAGACATTTTTTCAGGTTGTTAGAGTACTTTATTATCTAGTTAATCGGGAATCTAGAACTTTGGATGAGATAACATGGATAATGGAACTCGGTTAAGTACTCCTAGAAACTCCTATATGGTTATGAGAGCCTACATACAGTATTTTATAGTACAGGATTTTCAAAATTTGGTTACAAATTTAGAAGCTTTTATAATTTTTACTTTTCAGCAAAAGTCTAGATGTATGGTTATCCAATACAAATAAAATATAGACTTTTATTACTACACAATATGTATGTACATAATGTTGAAAATTGTGCCCTAGGGGCCAATCATTGTCTTATGAACATTGTTGATTTATGAATTTATTAATTGTGTTATCATATTATTTGCATGTTTACTGTGATGACCATCCTTGGATAACTCATGATCTTATCCTAAATGTCCCTAGTCGGTTATCTATGCAGGAGCAGAGATAAAATAAGACCAGTCTGACTTTGAGAATGTATAGATATAAATCAAAGTTATAGGCACATGTAAGAGTACAAGGTGTTAGACTGACCCGCTATGAGAGAGCTGTATTAGGTTAATTCATAAGCTTCTCTCATATACAAACCATGTCACTATGCCCTTTGACCTGAGATCATCATGGATTCCTACATGACAAATGCTCAGCTTTAACCTAGTTAAAAGTCACTTTTGATCGAGTGATCATAAAGACTATGTTTGGGCTTAGTGGTTTTTTGTGCGGAGGAATGTGAATGGTCAAGATGGAATTTGTCTTCACATTCGTAGAGAGATATTACTGGGCCCCTCGATGAGTGAGTCTGAGAAATGTACGGCCATACTGTAATGGAAAGGTAGTTCCATTTCTATATTCAGACTACTTAGGGATCGAGAAAGTAACAGTCAGGAATAGGAGGATGACATTCTCCATGCCTCTTCCATGACCAAAATATCGTGTGACAAAAGGGACATGATATGGTTGTATAAAAGGTTACATCATTCATCGATCCTCATATGATTTGGGTAGTTGTGATGTCTTGCTAGAGACCACTTGCTACTTGTGAGTCAGTATAGTAAATGGCCCACTGCCAACTTCATATGGGCCTACAGGGTCGCACACAAAATAGCCCAACACGAGCTATGGTGTCCAGATTCAATGAATGATCTAGGGTGGATGTATATATTTATTTATATTTATATTCATATATATATAAATTCGTATATATATTATATATAAGAGATATTTATAAGATTTAATTTATAAGCATAAAATTAAATCTTTATCACATTTGAATTTGAAATTCAAATTGATATGATATCTCAAATTTGATTTATGAGAATAAATTAAATGTAATTCCGTCTTATCTTTATTTTAAATTAAATAAATGGGTGAATTAAATCTGTGGAACATATTTAATACAAACACTATTTATTTAATTAGTTTCTTATCAAATTATACAATATATGATATTGTGTTAATTTCAGAATTAATATAAGATTAATTCCAAAAATCTAAGTCTGTGGTAACACGCATATCATCCTATATATCTGATATTTAGGAGCTACAGTTGGGGCAGAGAAAAAAAAGTGTGAATAGGAATCCGTAAAAGGTTTGCAGATAAGGAATTGGTGACATAGAGACGGAGAGGACAGATTCTTGAGTAAGCCCTGGAGGGATAGGAGGTGCTAGCACGTCGTTCGTAGTTGGAACGCTGTTCGTGTGTGTACCAGCAGAGGAAGTCGACCTGAGTCATCGACTTCTTGTGATCGAAAAGAGATCACGAGCCGCGGAGAGAAGCTGTGGACGTCGCAACCAGAAGCTGAGAAAGTCGTGACTGAATACTGAGGGAAATACTTCTTTCCACTTGACTTAAACACATACGGTAGATCTTGGCAGGGAATGGAAAAATTTTTAAGTTAATTTCCGCTGTGTGTCTTCCAATTCCTTACAGTGGTATCAGAGCCATGCCATTTTGTGTTTAAGTTAGGCTTGATTGTTGATTCATATGATATATGTTAGTCGTAGCCCATCATATGATAACATGCATTTTATGTGTAACATATAAGGAATCCATTTTATGTATGATATATAAGGAATCTGAAAGGGAATTGAAATCAGTGGTGCATGTATTTTGATTTGATCAATTAATATTGATGGGGTCTAAGAAAAATGAATTCAGATTCGTGATTATTTATGAATGTTTTAGTTTTGAAACATTAATTGCAACACAAACTATAGCGCGACATTTATGATAGGGTATATGGACCACCGTGGCTACCTGTTCGTAGCGCAACATAACCGTAACATATACTATTTTGTGAATGTTTTAGTTTTAAAACATTAATTGCCCTTCAATTAAATCTGAATATTGATTCTTGAATGTTTGGGTATGGTGAACAATATGGCTCTAGATTGCAAGTGTTGTAATTTTTTAAATACGGCCTGCGTGTTGTGCCTTCCTCTATATACTCTTAATGTACCTTCTCTTCTTATCTCACTCCACTCGAATGTTAAAAGAGGCTTCTATATGTAATTTCCCATTTCTTACTAGAGAGCTCCTCTCATTGGCTTGAGTAGACTTAGGATAGGTGAACCATATTGTATCACATTTAAATTATGCATCTTATGATTATATCAGCAGATGCATATTACTTGTATGAGATACAAATTGAGAAACATGCATTCTTATAAACCAGATAGTTAAATTAAGCCCTCTAAAGAAAATCTTAAGTCATAATGCCATCAATTTATGAACACTTGTCAAAACCTCAATCGCTCAATTGTGGACTCCGCCAAAGTGGGAGCATTTGAGTTATCTTGGCGAGATAACCAAGAGTAATGGTGCTACTCTCTCATGTTTATTATTGTTTGACTTAATTGAGATTAACAAAACGGTTTTGGGTCTCAAGGCATTATATGGGATTAAAAAAACATGACAGATCATATGATGCTAGGATCCTATGAACATCTAAGAGTTACATTCGATATAATTGGTAAAGGTGTTACATACCTACATAACTTAATTTAAGCGTCCTGCCAAAGCGGACTTAAGTTTGAGCCAAATATGGATCTTAGCCCACTAACTATTGCATTAAGGGTTGTTTACTTAGTGGGAGATTGCTAATTCAATTGCATATTTTAATTGTAGAATCATGACGACTAGTAATACTGCTACATTATCGCTGCGATCTATCCTTGAGAAGGACAAATTCAATGGAATAAAATTTCTTGACTGGTTTAGGAACTTGAGAATTATTCTCAAGCAGGAAAGAAAGCCAAATGTCCTAGATATACCTATTCCTGAGGAGCCAGCAACCAATGCTCCTAGAGCTCAGAGATATGCTTACACAAAGCATAAGGAAGACTTTGTCAATGTGGGATGCTTGATGCTAGCCACCATGGTTCTGGAGCTCCAAAGAGATCTAGAACACATAGAGGCTTATGAGATAATTGTGCATATCAAGGAAATTTTCCAACAACAGGCAAGGCAAGAGAGGTATGAGATCACTAAAGCCTTTTATTCCTGCAAGATGGCTGAAGGTGCGTTAGCCAGTACTCATGTCTTAAAGATGAAAGGGTACATTGATCACCTTCAGAGGCTTAGATTTCCCATGAGCCAGGAGTTACCTACGGATTTGGTCTTGAACTCACTCCCAGAAAGTTATGACTAGTTTGTCATAAACTACAACATGAATAACATGGAGAAATCTATTTCTGAACTGCATGGAAAGCTTAAAACTGCTAAGCCAAGTCTTAAGAAGAAGCCCAGTACTGTTTTGATGGTTCAGAAAGGAAAGGGTATGAAAAATAAAGGCAAGGGGAAGGGGAAGGGTCATGGCTTATTAGGTAAGACCAAAGAGTTAGGCAAGCCCAAAACCAAGCCTGTACCAAAGAAGGTAAAGCCTCCGAAGGAAGGAGTCTGCTTCTTCTGCAATGAACCAGGTCATTGGAAGAGGAATTGCAAACTCTACCTCGAAGATCTGAAAAGAACAAGAAGGATAGTGGGGCTATCACTTCAGGTATTTATGTTATAGACATTCATCTTTCTACTTCCACCACATGGGTATTAGATACTGTATGTGGTTCTCACATTTGTACAAATGTGCAGGGACTAAAGGACAGTAAGAAGCTGAAAAAGGGCGAAGTTGACCTACGAGTTAGAAATAGAGCAAGGGTTGCTACGTTAGCTGTAGGCACTTATGAATTAGTTCTGCCAACTAGGCTTTTGTTAGTTTTGAACAATTGCTATTATGTTCCTGCTTTAAGTAGTAATATAGTTTCACTTTCTTATTTGGATAAGGAAGGTTTCACTTCCATTGCTAGGAATAGTAGATGTTCTATTTATCATAATGATGTTTTCTATGCTCATGGTGATTTGCATGTTGATCATTACATATTAAATTTGGAATAACCTAATCATGGAAATATCTATAACATAACTGCCAAAAGGGTCAAACCAAACGATTTGAATCCGACATACCTCTGGCACTGTCTTCTGGGCCATATAAATGAGAAATGCATTTCCAAACTCCATCAAGATGGATTTCTCAACTCATTTGATTTTGAATTATATGACACTTGTGAGTCTTGCTTGTTAGGAAAGATGACAAAGTCACCTTTCACTGGGAACAGTGGGAGGGCCACTGATTTATTGGGGCTTATACATACAGATGTATGTGGACCGATGAACACAAATGCCATATGAGGTTATTCATACTTCATAACATTCATAGATGATTTTAGCATATATGGGTACATCTATATGATAAAGCATAAATCAGAATCTTTTGAAAAGTTCAAAATATTTCAAAATAAAGTACAAAACTAGCTTAGCAAAATAATTAAAGCCCTTCGATCTGATCGGGGTGGTGAATATTTGAGCCAACGGTTCATTGATCATCTTAGGAGTTATGGGATAGTCTCACAATTGACTCCTCCAGGGACACCACAATGGAATGGCATTTCTGAATGGAGGAATCGAACACTATTAGATATAGTTTGATCTATGATAAGTCAAACAGATCTTCTACCCTCCTTTTAGGGCTATGCCCTAGAGACAGCTGCGTTCACACTCAATCGTGTTCCATCTAAGGCAATTGAAAAGACTCCATATGAGATATGGACTGGGAGGACGCCTAGTTTGTCTTTTCTTAAGATTTGGGGATGCGAGGTCTATGTTAAGCAACAAGCCTCAGACAAATTAGCGCCCAAATCCTCAAAGTACATTTTGTAAGGAATTGGAAGATACGCAGCAGAAATTAACTTAAAAATTTTTTCATTCCTTGCCAGGATCTACCGTATGTGTTTAAGTCAAGTGGGAAGAAGCATTACCCTTAGTGTTCCTCAGCGACTTCCACAGCTTCTGGTCATGACGCTCACAGCTTCTCTCCATGGCTCGTGCTCCCTTTTTGATCGTAAGAAGTCGACGACTTAGGTCAGCTTCCTCTACTGGTATCCACACGAACAGTGTTCCAACCACGAATGACTTGCTAGCGTCTCTTGTCCCTCCAAGGCTTTCTCAAGAATTCGTCCTCTCCATCTCTATTTTGGCAGTTTCTTATCTGTAAACCTTTTGCAGATTCCCCTTCGGCCTTTCTGTGTTCTATGTGTTTTCAAAACATAGCTCCTAAAATCATATATAAGATGCTATGCGTTTTTCTCTACCGAATTGGATTTTGGAGTTAATCTTATATTAATTCTGAAATTAATACAATATCATATATTGTATAATTTGATAAGAAACTGATTAAATCCATCCCACAGATTTAATTCACCTATTTAGTTAACTTAAAATAAAGATAAGACTGAACTATATTTGATTTATTCTCATATATGAGATATCCTATTAATTTGAATTTCAAATTCAAACGTGATAGAGATTTAATTTATCCTTACAAATTAAATCTCATATATCTCTTATATATAATGTATATATACGAAATTATATATATATATACGAATATAAATATAAATAAATATATACATCCACCCTAGTTCATTCATTGAATCAGGACATGTCTTAGATTCAATAAATCTGGAAATCATAGCTCGTGTTGGGCTATTTTGTGTGCGATCCTATAGGCCCATATGAAGTTGGCAGTGGGCCATTTGCTATAATGACTCACAAGTGGAAAGCGGTCTCTAGCAAGACATCACGACTACGCAAATCATATGAGGATCGATGAACGTTGTAACCTTTTATACAACCATATCATGTCCCTTCTGTCACGCGATATTTTGGTCATGGATGAGTCATGGATAATGTTATCCTCCTATTCCTGACCGTTACTTTCTCGATCCCTGAGTAGTCTAACTATAGAAATGGAACTACCTTTCCATTACAGAATGGCCATACATTTCTCAAACTCACTCATGGAGGGGCCCAGTAATATCTCTCTATGAATGTGAGGGACAAATTCCATCTTGACCATTCACATTCCTCCGCATGAAAAACCACTAAGCCCAAACATAGTCTTTATGATCACTCAGTCAAAAGTGACTTTTGACTAGGTCAAAGATGAGCGTTTGTCATGTAGGAATCCATTATGATCTCAGGTCAAAGGGCATAGTGACATGGTTTGTATATGAGAGAAGCTTATGACGTAACCCATGCAGTTCTCTCATAGTGGGTCAGTCCAACACCATGTACTCTTACATGTGCCTATTACTTTGATTTATATCTCTATACATCTTCAAAGTCATACTGGTCTTATTTCATCTCTGCTCCCACATAGATGACCGACCAGGGACATTTAGGATAAGATCATGAATTATCCAATGATGGTCATCACAGTAAACATGCAAATAATATGATAACACAATTAATAAATTCATAAATCAATAATGTTTATAAGACAATGATTAGCCCCTAGGACACAATTTCCAACATTATGTACATACATATTGTGTAGTAATAAAAGTCTATATTTTATTTGTATTGGATAACCATACATCTAGAATTTTGCTGAAAAGTAAAAATTATAAAAGCTTCTAAATTTGTAACCAAATTTTGAAAATCATGTACTCTAAAATACTGTATATAGAGGTGATATAAAAATATGCAAAGTAGCAGGAGAAGATAATGTTGCTGATCCTCTAACAAAGCCGCTTGTGCAGGCAAAGCATGAGCGTCATGTTAGGTCAATGTGAATTAGTCAAATTAATGATTGTACCTAGTGCAAGTAGTAGGTTGTTGGAAATGGTGCCCTAGGGGCCAATCATTGTCTTATGAACTTTGTTGATTTATGAATTTATTAATTGTGTTATCATATTATTTGCATGTTTACTGTGATGACTATCCTTGGATAACTCATGATCTTATCCTAAATGTCCCTAGTCGGTCATCTATGCGGGAGCAGAGATGAAATAAGACCAGTATAACTTTGAATATGTATATAGATATAAATCAAAGTTATAGGCACAGTAAGAGTACAAGGTGTTGGACCGACCTGCTATGAGAGAGCTACATGGGTTAATTCATAAGCTTCTCTCATATACAAACCATGTCACTATGCCCTTTGACGTGAGATCATCATGGATTCCTACATAACAAACGCTCAGCTTTGACCTAGTCAAAAGTCACTTTTGACCGAGTGATCATAAAGACTATGTTTGGGCTTAGTGGTTTTTCATGCGGAGGAATGTGAATGGTCAAGATGGAATTTGTCCCTCATATTCGTAGAGAGATATTACTGGGCCCCTCCATGAGTGAGTTTGAGAAATGTATGGCCATTCTGTAATGGAAAGGTAGTTCCATTTCTATAGTCAGACTACTCAGGGATCGAGAAAGTAACGGTCAGGAATAGGAGGATGACATTCTCCATGCCTCATCCATGACCAAAATATCGCGTGACAGAAGGGACATGACATGATTGTATAAAAGGTTACATCGTTCATCGATCCTCATATGATTTGGGTAGTCGTGATGTCTTGCTAGAGACTGCTTGCCACTTATGAGTCAATATAGCAAATAGCCCACTACCAACTTCATATGGGCCTACAGGGTCGCACACAAAATAACCCAACACGAGCTATGATGTCCAGATTCATTGTGTCTAAGACATGCCCATATTCAATGAATGATCCAGGGTGGATGTATATATTTATTTATATTTATATTCATGTATATATAAATTCATAGATATATATATATTATATAAGAGATATTTACAAGATTTAATTTATAAGGATAAAATTAAATCTCTATCACATTTGAATTTGAAATTCAAATTGATATGATATCTCAAATTTGATTTATGAGAATAAATCAAATGTAATTCCGTCTTATCTTTATTTTAAATTAAATAAATGGGTGAATTAAATCTGTGGGACGGATTTAATACAAACACTATTTATTTAATTAGTTTCTTATCAAATTATACAATATATGATATTGTATTAATTTCATAATTAATATAAGATTAATTCCAAAAATCCAAGTGTGTGGTAACACGCATAGCATCCTATATATCTGATATTTAGGAGCTACATTTGAGACAGAAAAAAAGGGTGAACGAGAATCCGCAAAAGGTTTACAGATAAGAAACTGCCGAAATAGAGATAGAGAGGAAGAATTCTTGAGTAAGCCCTAGAGGGACAGGAGGGGCTAGCACGCCGTTCGTGGTTGGAATGCTGTTCATGTGGAAACCAGTAGAGGAAGCCAACCTGAGTCATCGACTTCTTGCGATCGAAAAGAGATCACGAGCCGCGGAGAGAAGCTGTGGACGTCGCAACTAGAAGCTGAGAAAGTCGCAACTGAATACTGAGGGTAATACTTCTTTCCACTTGACTTAAACACATACGGTAGATCCTGGCAGGGAATGGAAAAATTTTTAAGTTAATTTCTGTTGCGTGCCTTCCAATTCCTTACACAGAAAACCATAGAATGTTATATGATAAACTCTGCTGCTTCTGATGTACAAAGTTGATACATATGAATGAAATATAAGTTAATTTGTCTAATCTCTTATTCTTTTTTATAATTTAGAAAGAAATTAATATAGTAAGAACATAAAGAAATGTGTCACCT
This sequence comes from Leucaena leucocephala, assembly GCA_037074615.1. Lineage (NCBI taxonomy): Eukaryota > Viridiplantae > Streptophyta > Magnoliopsida > Fabales > Fabaceae > Leucaena > Leucaena leucocephala. The sequence goes on from CM073527.1 coordinate 9,371,670, forward strand.
GAGGAATGTAGACTAGAGGAATCTAGAGTACCTCCTGATCCTCTTCAGTTGATTCTAGCAAGGCTTTACAACAACAAAAAGACATAGATGAGGTGAGGACCACACAAGCCTGCTACGAACAAGAGCGGGATGCTACGATTGCCTTAACAGTTGTAGCAGTTGTTCCGAATCTAAGACAACCAAAGGTACAAAAGCCTCAACTAGCTCTATAGCCCGTCCAACCACAGGCCTAGGCTGGACCCACAGTAAATCCTAATAGCTTCCAGGAGTGGATTACTCATTTCTACAAACATAATGCCCCAACATTTGACAGATCCTTTAGTTAGATTCAATAATGTTTTGATGATGTCAAAAGGAACTCAAATAATTAAGCTGTTTATGTGCTCAAAAAATGTCAAAAGTGATATAAAATAATAAGCTATTTATGTGTTTGAATGTTGTTAAAAGAAAAAGTTAATCAAGTAAATCAATTAGTCAATCGATTAATGATACTTAATTGCTTAGTCAATCGATTAATGAGTATCAACTAATCAATTGGTTGTTCGATTAATGTCAAGACAGTGGTTTGTGATATAAAAGAAAACAAATTAATCGATTGGTTAATGGATTAACGAGTGTCTACTAATCAATTAATGTCATGAGGTTGTCCTCTGGAATTGAACATATAAGTCAATTAATGGATTAGTTAATCCATTCATTTTAATTCATTGATTGTTTGTTCAATACTCTGTTAAGATTAGTTTTTCCTTTGAACAAATATAACTTTATTAATCGATTAGTTAATATTAATACATTAATTGTTCAATTAATAAGTGCATAATCATTTTGTGAAATTCAAATCTGATTCCATTAATGGATTAGTTAATCAAGTAATTTACATTAATTGATTAATTATTTGATTAATGTGTGTTGAAAATATTTATGTATCAATTATTCCAAATATAATGATTAGATAAGATTTAAGTCAAAGAAAGAGAGAAGGTATAAAGTTATAAAGCCAAAGGGACTAAACTGCAAATAGCAAAAGTTCAGGTACTAAACCGTAAATAGTGAAAGTCCTGATACTAAATTACAAATATTGAGAAGTTCAAGGACCTAAATAAAATTTTGAGAATTTAGGGACCAAATTGGAATTTCAAATTTGGTTGAAAAGGATTAAAAAAGAATTTTGCAATTTTAGGGACTAAGTGGAGTTTTGCCAAATTTAGAGGCAAAAGCATAATTACATAAATTTAAACCAAAAAAGGCTCAAAATTGCGAAAAAATGTTTCAGTCCCAAATTTTATCAATGAATAAAGGATATAGTTTGGTTCAAGCATATCTGTCATAATTTTGATTTAAAGTCCCAATAAATTGATATTAATATATGAAGTCTAGAAGTTGGTACAGTATCTTTTAGACCTCAGAATCAGATAAAATTTTGTAGTAAATTCTTATAATTAATATAAGAATTTATGAAACTAACAAATATTAAAAATGAGTTTTGTAGAATTAATACCGATAAAAGATTTGGAGAAAACGTATGAAATTTTTATGAGGACTTCTGAGTCTCATAAAATTATGAGATTTTGTAGGAAATTCATTTTATATTAGAATAAATTTATACAAATATTATAACCATTAAAATAGGTGTCTATAATTTATCTACAAAATAGGGTGATTTAAGAATATCAGTATAGGGAATTCCTCAAGATTTGTGTCAATTAGATAATTAGATATAAAATAGGCCCAATATGGCATCAAGTGAGGCAGCCCAATAATGCAAGGAAGTGCCTTGGAGCACAAGTTAGTTTTTAGATATTTTATAAATTTTTAAAATAGAAAATCAAAGAAAATTATCAATAATGCAAGGTAGCGTGTGAGGTGTACCTTGTGGGCCCCACTTTGTGCCACATGAGAGCTAGACAAGGAATGAGAGATTATGTAATGTGACATATTATATTAAAACAATATAAGAATTAAGTTAATGGTGATTAAGGAATTAATCAACCAATAAGATGCAAGAATAAGGCTATGTAATAATTAGAAAAAGGAAGGATAATTTAGCCCAAAGAATGCCAAAATTTGGCTATAATTACCCCTCCATTCTCTTCAATTTTGTACTCCTAAGGGTTATGGGAAAATTATGCCAAAATTTACACTCAACCCTAAAGGAAAAGCAAGAACAAGGAGCCTAAGGGATCAAACTTGCAAGGAATTAGCTATGTTATTGATCCTAGCTTATTTTCCTTTAATTAGGAGGCTTGAAATTAGGATTTAAGTGGAAGCAAACTAATATTCCCCATTGTACACTTTCTATCAAAAATCTAGAAATTTATGGGGAAGAAAAAATTGAAGCTATAACTATGTAATTAACACTTAGATAAGCTAGATTTAATGTTAGTTATGGAATTAGATTGAAATTCCTTACTTAACACATTGAAAATGGATTTTGTCATAGGATTGTACAGGACCAAGGAAGATGAATTTCATGGTTTTAGTGCTTCCATTGAATTTAGCTAATGATTTTATGTAGGATTGAATAAGTTTGGAACCTTGAAAGCCTTATAATTGAAAGATAAAATTTTAGAGTCTTCTCTGTCACTATTCACATGCATGAATAGTGATAGGAATTTTATAATTTTGATACTTCCAATGGTTTTAAAATAACAAATTATATGGGATAAAGTAGAGGAGTAAGTATTGGAATTGGAAACATTAGAATCAAAATGAGAATTTTTAGAAAGATTATGTGCACTTCTTCGATTTTGCACAGATTTGATGAAGTAGTTGGAATTTCAACATTCTAAATCCATAAATAGATTAAAAAGACAAAATTGTCTAGGGTAAAGTTAAGATATAAGTTAGTTCAAAGGATAAGGCAATTAACCACAAATAGAGAAAGTTAGGGGTAAATGGTTAATTGAGGTTAATGTTATGAAATGTTAGTGAATTGAGATTGTAATATAAATAATTATATGATGTAAGCATTTAAGTTGTGTGCTCAAAGAAGGAATCCACATATCAAGGAGACGTAAGAAGTAAGATGCATAGAAAGAGTAAAGGAAAGTCAAGCATGTGAGGGAGTAAACTAATCTAGACTTGTATGTATTGAATATGATATGCACTGGGGCCATGACATTGTGGATTGTTGTGGCATATATGTATTTGAAAGTTTCTCTATTTTTAACTACTTTGGCCAATTATACTTCATATGTGACATGGTAGCATGCCCATGCATTATATTGACACAATCACAAGCAAGCACAAATATTAACATTAATGCATACACTATTTAATTCCGTTTACTACTGAGATTTCCTCAGAAATATCACACCCTCCATATCCTAATCCCAACAGGTTCATGAATAATAAAACAAGATGAAGATGCATGAAGAGAATTTATTAGATAGATAGTATGATTTATATGTATGTGTATGTTAGTAAAGTATTTCTTGAAACTTGTCACTGTGAACAGTAGCTTGTTAGGAGGCAGTGACATTTGAGTTGTAATTAAAAATAGTAAATGATCAAATAAATGTACGATATTTTAGAAGTACTTAGTCAACATGTCAATATTCTTGTTGACACTAAGAATGGCTTATTTTGATGTTTGTACAAAGAGAACAAATTTTTTCATAGTTAGGGACTAGAAATTGTTTTTAGAATTTTTAACCAAATGAATAGTGACTTTTGAAGCTAATACTGTAATGATTGGCTAAGCATTTGATCTGAGACTATTTTTTCCTCAAAGTTCAGTATGTTAGCTTCTTGTATACTTTGAACCACTATATTTCAATTTTTCTATAATTAATTATGATTTTTTGAAGTTTATTGTTTAATATGGAAATAACACATGAATAGTACCTATGAATTAGAAATTTCTAGATTTTGAATTTGAACTTGAATGATTATATAAGGGGTTCTAAATGCTATTGAATAGTACAAAAGTAAGGTGTTACAATAGGTTCTCTGACTTCAGTTTTATTGAAGAATATGGATCATGCCAAGGCTTATCATATCCTCCTACAAACCAATAAGCCTTTCCCTAGGTCTCTATCCTTCACCCTAGTCATATGTGTGACTTTTATTGTATTATTCACTACATATACTCTTGATGCATGATTATCAAGTATACCAACTTCAACTACCTCAACCAATAGGATTACATTACTCTAACTAGGATAGCAAGTGGAGAAAAGCTCAACCTAGGAGCTTTAATATATAGCCAAATGAGAGAGTTTTATCTAAGCAGGATAAGGACTACTCCTATGTCATTTCCACAGTTTGTCTCCTTTTCTCTCAAGCCCTACAACATGCATCACTTACAAGGAAGAAAGAAGGAACAAATTAGTGTCTTTGACATGATGTAGCTAACAAGATGAAGATAAAGCTTCCCTATAATGCCAAGAAAGGCATGACCCCTAGAGACCATCAAGACAAGCCTACTACTAGTACTTATTTTCCTCAAGATGAATGTCACTCCTCTACTGGACCTCAAGTATCTACTATACCATCATATCTGGGTGTATTTATTTAGAGGTACCTTTAGGCTAGGTTTGCCGAGTTAAAGAGTAGACTAAATACCTCCAAGAAATAAGATGACATTATTCATGAGAAGTACAATAATGGGATCCAGACACTAGTCAATACTCATATCAGGGATTTCTAAGCTTTCAAGGAAGAAGTTAAAGAGAGGCAAGAGGCTATACCAGAGAGATAAGAGGCTATCCACTAGGAAGTGTCTAATGTGAAGAACATTCTACTAGGTTATCTCTACAACATTTGACCTTCCTTCTTAAAGGAGGAACTCATGGATCAGGCACCACCATAAGAGCCTATACATGATCAGCATGTTCCTAAAGCTCTTATCTTTCACTGCTTTTGCCTCAGCTTTATAGCCCAAGCATCAGTGACTCCTACCTACTCACTCACAGTAACCCTTCCTTCCATTTCCATAGCTCCTGACCATCAATTACCCTATCTTCCTTTAGTCATTCCTTCATCTATAGCCCCAACCCTTTTAGATGAGTCAAAAACAGAGAGAGAGGAAGTCAAGAGGAGAAGGAATCTTCTTAGAGTCCATTGACTAAGTTTATTTTAGTTTGTTTTTATTTTTTGCTTTATATACTATCGAATTTTAATGATATGACTCACTTTAATATTCAAGTTATGCTAATGATATTCTAGTTGTATTTTGTTTCTTGTTGTTTGACTTATAATGATTTTAACTCACTTAGGTTTTGTCATAATCAAAAAAGGGGAGAATGTTAGATTTAAAATGTTTTTATGAGATCAAATGGAACTCAAATAATTAAGTTGTTTCTATGCTCATATGACATCAAAAGTGATCTAAAATAATAAGTTGTGTGTTTGAATGTTCTTAAAAGAAGTTAATCATGTTAATTGATTAGTCAATCGATTAATGAGTATCAATTAATCGATTGGTTGTTCGATTAATGTTAGGATAGTGTTCTATGCAATAAAAGAAAACCAATTAATCAATTAATGAGTGTTCATTAATCTATTAAGTGTTTGATTAATGTCATAAGGCTGCTCTCTGGAATTGAACAGATAAGTCAATTAATCGATTAGTTAATCGATTAATTTATATTAATCCATTAAATGTTCAATTAATCAGTGAAAAATCACTTTATGAAATTCAAATTTGAATCCATTAATCAATTAATTTACATTAATGGATTAATTTTTTGATTAATATGTGTTGCAAATATTTATGTATCAGTTATTCTAGAGACATGAATCGACTAGGTATTCAATTAACTTATTACTCTAATTGATTAGTTATTCGATTAACTTCATATATTTCAAAAATCTTTCTCTTTTTGCATTAAAATTGATTAAATCTCTTTTTAAACTATATATGATTGTTTCAAGTATAAACCATGCATATGTTTCTTATCATTCTTTATTATATATCCTTTGAGAAACTTTTCTTAACAAATTACATTATATATGGTTAAAAATTCTTATCAATGTGATGCTCTATTTTCTGTTCTCACACTGATAAAATTAATGATAATTAATCGATTAATACAATATATTTTCTGAAAGCCATTTGAACTTGATTAAGAACTTGATCTTTTATAATGATCAGTTGATTATTAATGGTTCATACACTTAATCAATGCTTTAACTGCTAACAAATCTTTTAAGATTGAGTTTGTTCAGAAAAGGGTAGAAGGTTGAAATCATGAAGGCTACATCAATGAAAACTTGCTACTTTCAGCAAAGCATTAAAATGCCCACCTAACCACGAACAACCAACGACGGCTTCACTCCAATGGTTACAAGTTTAAAGTCTAATAGCTACCAAATAAAGTAAATGCTATTTAAGGACTCTGTATTGATGAAGAAAAAATTGACTGAACAATAACTTTTGAATTTATTACATTCTTTGTTTCTTCATTATTCTATAACTTAATATTATTGAGCTTTAGTGTTCATCATCATATATACTCTTTGAGAGTGATTGTGAATAGTTTTCATTCAATCTATATGCTTAAGAGATTGGTTCTCTTAAGTTGGGGTTATAACCTTACGGGAAGTAAGGAGAGTGATTGAGTGAATCAATTGCATACTGAACCACTAAGAGCTAATTTAAATATTAGGGTATAGTTGAAAATCTCAAAAGGAATCCAAGAACTAGATGTAGGACAAGAGGATTGGTCATAACCAGGATAAACTGACTTGTGTTGATTCTTCTACCCTCGATGAAATCTTTCTGATCCCTATTCTTTTTATTCAATCGTATTCTTATTGTCTGAGTTTTAAATTTTTGTTGAAATTTTTAAAACACCCAATTCATCCACCTCTTGGGTGTATCTACCTAGACTAGAACCTTTGATGTTCATACAGTTGAGGATTGAATCAACCAATTAAAGAAGAATTTTGAAGTCCTAGATTGCCCTTTAGAACAAAAAGCCCATATGGCAATATGTAACTCGGAAAAGGATACTTATGGTGAAAAAATACAAAATTATTGCTCTAACCTAGGAATGTTCCAATAACTTGGGAAGTATTTCTTGAACAATTTAATGGGAAATATTCTCCACAATTTGTCAGAGATGAGAAGGAGACAGAGTTTCTAACCCTCAAGTAGTAGGAGAAAGAATCTTTTGATGAGTACCTTGCAAAGTTTATTCCCCTCTTCCATTATTCTACCTATCTATGTTATAGAGACGATAAGAAAAGTATAGCTGAGAAAATGGTTAGGAGCCTAAAGCAGACTTTGAAAAAGAAGATAGCTCCATGACAGTTCAAGGAGTTTAATAAAGCAGTTGAGGCCTACTTAATTATAGAAAGTAGTCTGAATCATTATGAGCTATCCAGGCCAGCCCTTAAAATGGATTGAATTCCAGGAAGAGCATATTAGTGTTAGACTCTAATGTTAATGTTTTAATGATGATAATTAATTGAGAAAATATTTTAGAAAGAAACTTAACCGATGAAGAGCATTTATCGATAAGCTTATTGATGAGAAAGTTACTTGATAAGTTATTAGATAAATAAGAAATAATTTTTGAGAAAAAATATGATTTTTGAAAAACATTTATTGATGACCTATTGGATAAGGTTTCTTATCAATAAAGATTTTGATAAATCAATTAAATTTAGTTTATGAAAATTCCGAGTCATTGTTCTAAAACTAGAATTATTCAAAGCTCTATTCAATAAGTGGGTTTATTGAAAAATCTTCAATAAATTTTCTAAAGACTCAGCTTTACCAAAGTGTTTTATGAAAAGTTTTATCGAAGAATTAATCAAATAGAGTATTTATCGGTAAGATCTATGATCAATCATCTTCAATTTTCAAAAGAAGCTATTATGTTTTCAAAGACTCATTTACCGAAGGACTATTTAATAAGGGGATTTACCGAATAACTCTTCGATAAATAAGAAAAAATTTATAACCTTTCAAAAGTACTAAACTATGATTCTTCACACTATTTACTTTTGATTATCTTCACATAATTTAGAAAACCAATAATCAGAGAATGAAAAGGTTTACATGTTTAAAATTTGATCATTCAAAATGTTTTTGAAATTGTCTAGACCATTGACTTTGAGTTTTCTAATAAATGATCTTTACAAGTGATCTAATTACTTTCTTCTCAATTTGATCTTTGGAATCTTAAGCTACAAATTTAGAAGATCAATTGGAAGAAAGAAAAGATAAGATATTTTAAAATTCAAATCACTAGAGTTTCAACTTGAGGAATGTTTTGATGATTTGATTACTTGAAATGATGATGATTCAGTTATTTTAATGTTAATTAACCTATTTGACTCATCTACAGTTTAATTAATCTTGAATTTATGGATATTTGATTATTAATGCAAGATTCAAAGGTTCATTCAATATGATATTATCAATAAACTATCCAAATCAGACAATTTGTAAAAAAGATCTTCAATAAGATCCTTATATTAAGCTTAAACTAATATCTTATTGATAATACTATTAATATATTTGTTAAGCTTATGAAATACTTGAATTTGATTGAATAAATGAAGTTCATCAATTTTAAAGCCTGATCTTATTTGCTAAATGAATACAAGTTCATGACTAGTTCTTAATTTGATTTGCTAAATTCTCATTCTCTCAGACAAGTTTATGATCTCATCATTGTTTAATGTGTTGATCTTATGAGATATGATTTCTAAATGTACATGATGATTTGATAAAAGATATGAATGTTTGAAAGTCTTTTTGAAAAGATTTGAATTGAATGTTCCTCAGCATTTATCAATAAGCTATTCAAATAATCCATTTATCAAAGAACACTTCGATAAATGAAGTATTAAGAAATATATCGATAAGTCTAAAAGCATATGTTTAAAAGAATTTTCATTCAAAGAGTTTATAGATAAGGACATTTATCAAAGAACTATTCAATAAATCATGAACTATCTCTTTACAATTTATTGAAAATTTATCAAAGTCCTTTTTAATAAAGCTTATTATCGAAGAATTGCTCGATAAAGTTTTAAAGTGTTTCAAATGTAATTCTTCAACAATTTATCATCTGATCCATCACAATAATGATTGCTCTCGATAATGTAGTATAAGGTATAACCCTATCATTCTTCCCAATGGGCCTTTTTATTAGAATTCTAGCAAATTGATGAACAAAGCCATTGAAAACCTGAGTAAAAATATGGGTTTTGGGTTTGATCAAACATTGATGCAATAAAATAATGGTGCAGTAAAGTAAATATTTTTGTATTTTTTATTAAGAGGAAAATGAGTTGGATTGTGAAATATATATTTATGTTAAAAAAAACTCTTGACAATGAAAACATATTTATCCTTCCTCTTAATTTGATATTGGAGTTTTGAAATCACTAAGTTTTAAATAAAACCTCAATTAAATGATTGAGTCTAGTGCATTAATGGTTCTTGAACTCCTTTGATTAAATCTAATTTAAAAACTTCATAATGAACTGTTAAAAAACACTTAGTGTGTAATTAAATTAGATGATGATAATGCCCTCAAATGGTCATCAATCAACAACTATAGAATTTAAGCAATTGAATTAAATATCAATAGTAGTTGATAATAGAGTCCAACTATCTAGAAATTAAAACTGAAATATTTATATTAAATTCAACAATCACATCATCCTGTAACATCCTTACTTTCATATGTCTTGGGACCATTCAGTAACATTTAGAACCACTTACAAGACCTTGGAAGTCTTTTAGCCAAATCTGGAATTTTACTCTTTCTCTGGTTACTGTTTATATAGTATTCCAGATTATGCAACAAAATTCAAAAAATCATAATTAATTCTAAACAAATAGAAATGAAGTGGTTCAAAAAGCTATGTGAAGATAACATCTTGAAATTTAAGGGAAAAATAATTTCCAGACCAAATGATTAGCCAATTAATACGGTTTATTCATTGAAGTTTACTGTTCATTTGGTCAAAAATTTAAGAAATATATTCTGGTCCCTTACATTGGAAATTAATTTCTCTTGATATACCATCCAAATGAAAAGTTCTACCTATGAAATCAAAGCTCTAGATGTGTGCTACACGCTTGTAAAATTTCATGAAATAATTCCTTCATTTGCTAGGTCAAACTGAAGCCACAAAATTGCTTCTAGACCTACATTTTTACCATTTCAGTTTCCTTTCTTTCACTTTCAATAATTATTCCAGCTTGCATATGTAAGGAATTGGAAGACACGCAGCAGAAATTAACTTAAAAATTTTTTCATTCCTTGCTAGGATCTACCGTATTTATTTAAGTCAAATGGAAAGAAGTATTACCCTCAGTATTTAGTCACAACTTTCTCAGCTTCTGGTTGCGACGTCCACAACTTCCCTCCGTGGCTCATGATCTCTTTTCGATCGCAAGAAGTCGACGACTCAGGTCATCTTCCTCTACTGGTATCCACACGAATAGCGTTCTAACCACGAATGATGTGCTAGAGCCTCCTGTCCCTCCAGGGCTTACTCAAGAATTCATTCTCTCCGTCTCTATTTCGGCAGTTTCTTATATGCAAACCTTTTGCGGATTCCCGTTCACACTTTTTTTTCTCTGTCCCAACCATAGCTCCTAAATATCAGATATATAGGATGCTATGCGTGTTACCACAGACTTGGATTTTTGGAATTAATCTTATATTAATTCTGAAATTAATAAAATATCATATATTGTATAATTTGATAAGAAACTAATTAAATAAATAGTTTTTGTATTAAATCCGTCTCACAGATTTAATTCACCCATTTATTTAATTTAAAATAAAGATAAGATGGAATTACATTTGATTTATTCTCATAAATCAAATTTAAGATATCATATCAATTTGAATTTCAAATTCAAACATGATAGAGATTTAATTTATCCTTATAAATTAGATCTTGTAAATATCTCTTATATATAATATATATACGAATATAAATATAAATATATATATATATACATCCACCCTGGATCATTCATTGAATATGGACATGTCTTAGATTCAATGAATCTGGACATCATAACTCGGGTTATGCTATTTTGTGTGCGACCCTGTAGGCCCATATGAAGTTGGCAGTGGGCCATTTACTATACTGACTCACAAGTCACAAGCGGTATCTAGCAAGACATCACGACTACCCAAATCATATGAGGATCGATGAACGATGTAACCTTTTATACAACCATATCATGTCCCTTTTGTCACACGATATTTTGGTCATGGATGAGGCATGGAGAATGTCATCCTCCTATTCCTGACTATTACTTTCTCGATCCCTGAGTAGTCTGACTATAGAAATGGAATTACCTTTCCATTACAGTATGGCCATACATTTCTCAGACTCACTCATCGAGGGGCCTAGTAATATCTCTCTACGAATGTGAAGGACAAATTCCATCTTGACCATTCACATTCCTCCGCACGAAAAACCACTAAGCCCAAACATAGTCTTTATGATCACTCGATCAAAAGTGACTTTTGACTAGGTCAAAGCTGAGCATTTGTCATGTAGGAATCCATGATGATCTCAGGTCAAAGGGCATAGTTATCCAAGGATGGTCATCACAGTAAACATGTAAATAATATAACACAATTAATAAATTCATAAATCAACAATGTTCATAAGACAATGATTGGCCCCTGGGGCACAATTTCCAACAACCTCCCACTTGCACTAGGTACAATCATTAATTTGACTAATTCCTATTGACCTAACATGACGCTCATGCTTTGCCTACACAAGCGGCTTTGTTAGAGGATCAGCAACATTATCTTCTCCTGCTACTTTGCATATTTTTATATCACCTCTATCGTTGATTTCTCTGATGAGATGAAATCGCCTGAGTATATGCTTGGTCCTTTGATGTGACCTAAGCACTTTGGCCTGTGCAATGGCACCGCTATTGTCACAGAGCAAAGTTATTGGATTCGAGATGGTAGGTATCACCCCTAGTTCTGTGATGAACTTCCTGATCCAAATGGCTTCCTTAGCTGCATCAGATGCTGCTATATACTTAGCTTCCATTGCAGAATCTGCTACAGTGCCCTGCTTAAAGCTCTTCCAGCTTACTGCTCTATTATTGAGGAGGAATATATATCCAGACTGCAATTTTTGGTTGTCCTGGTCAGTTTGGAAACTCGCGTCTGTGTAACCAGTTACACAGAGTTCGTCATCCAATCTACCATAGACCAAGAATAAGTCCTTAGTCCTTCTTAAGTACTTAAGGATATTCTTGACAGCAGTCCAATGGCCCTCACCAGGGTCCTGTTGATATCTGTTAGTCATACTTAAGGCAAACGAGATATCCAGTCGAGTATATAACATGACGTACATGATAGATCCTATGGCCGAGGCATATGGAACTTTACTCATGTGACCTCGCTGATCAGATGTACTAGGACACAGATCTTTGCTGAGGTGAATACCATGAGACATGGGTATGAACCCCTCTTTGATTCGTGCATACTGAACCTATGCAGTATTTTATATATGTATGTACTCTGACTGAGTCCTAGAAGTCTTTTAGATCTATCTCTATAGATCCTGATTCCTAGGATGTAGGTGGCTTCACCCAAGTCTTTCATCGAGAAAGACTTTCCTAACCAAGACTTGACAATCTGCAAGGTAGGAATGTCATTTCCAATAAGTAGGATGTCATCGACATAGAGTACCAAAAACACAATTGTGCTACCACTAACCTTGTTATACACACAAGGTTCATCAATGTTTTGAAGAAATCCAAACTCTTTGACTACCTTATCAAAATGATGATTCTAACTCCGAGAGGCTTGCTTCAGTCCATAAATGGACTTTTGAAGCTTGCACACTTTACTAGAGTCTTCAGAATGTACAGACCCTTTAGGTTGTGTCATGTACACATCCTCAAGGAGCTTTCCATTAAGGAAGGTTGTCTTGACGTCTATCTGCCATATTTCATAGTCATAATATGCTGCTATGGCAAAAAGGATTCTAATTGATTTGGCCATTGCAACTGGGGAAAAGGTCTCATCATAGTCCACACCATGAGTTTGAGTAAATCTTTTTGCAACTAGTCGTGCCTTGAAGACATTTACATTGCCATCCATGTCAGTTTTCTCCTTAAAAACCCACTTACACCCGACCATTTTTACACCTTCAGGTGGGTCAACTAAGGTCCAAACCTGATTGTCGTACATGGATTGCATCTCAGACTTCATGGCATCAAGCCATTTTTTAGAGTTTGGTCCTACTATAGCTTCTCGATAGGTAGTCGGCTCATTATGCTCAATGAGCAACACATCACGACTATCAGAAATTAGAAATCCATATCTCTAAGGCTAAAGTCGTGTCCTATTAGATTTCTGTGGACCTTGCGTGACTTGAGGAGTCTCAACAACTTGTTGTGAGTCTTCTTTATTTTCCATCTACAGTTTTGTGGTGTCTTGTGGCTCTCAAACTTCTTCGAGGTGTACCTTTCTCCCACTGGTTATTTTAGAGATAAATTCTCATTCGAGAAAGATACCATTTTTGACAATAAACACTTTGTTATCAGCAGGGTTGTAGACATAGTATCCCTTGGTTTCCTTAGGATATCCTATAAAAATGTACTTTGAGGATTTGGGCGCTAATTTGTCTGAGGCTTGTTGCTTAACATAGACCTTGCATCCCTAAATCTTGAGGAAAGACAAACTAGGTGTCCTTCCAGTCCATATCTCAGACGGAGTCTTTTTAATTGCATTAGATGGAAAACGATTGAGTGTGAACGCAGCTGTCTCTAGGGCATGGCCCCAAAAGGAGGGTGGAAGATTTGTTTGACTCATCATAGATCGAACCATATCTAATAGTGTTCAATTCCTCTATTCAAAAATGCTATTCCATTGTGGTGTCCCTGGAGGAGTCAATTGTGAGACTATCCCATAACTCCTAAGATGATCAATGAACTGTTGCCTCAAATATTCACCACCCCGATCAGATCGAAGGGCTTTAATTATTTTGCCAAGCTGGTTTTGTACTTCATTTTGAAATAGTTTGAACATTTCAAAAGATTCAGATTTATACTTTATCATATAGATATACCCATATCTGCTAAAATCATCTATGAATGTTATGAAGTATGAATAACCTCCTCTGGCATTTGTGTTCATCAGTCCACACACATCTATATGTATGAGGCCCAATAAATCAGTGGCCCTCCCATTGTGCCCAGTGAAAGGTGACTTTGTCATCTTTCCTAACAAGAAAGACTCGCAAGTGTCATATGATTTAAAATCAAATGAGTTGAGAAATCCATCTTGATGGAGTTTGGAAATGTGTTTCTCATTTATGTGGCCCAGACGACAGTGCCAGAGGTATGTCAGAGTCAAATCGTATGGTTTGACCTTTTTGGCAGTTATGTGATAGATATTTCCATGATTGGGTTGTTCCAAATTTAATATGTAATGATCAACATGCAAATCACCATGAGCATAAAACATCATTACGATAAATAGAACATCTACTATTCCCAGCAATGGAAGTAAAACCTTCTTTATCAAATAAGAAAGTGAACCTATGTTACTACTTAAAGCGGGAACATAATAGCAACTGTTCAAAACTAATAAAAGCCCAGTGGGCAGAACTGATTCATAAGTGCCTACAGCTAACGCAACAACCCTTGCTTTGTTTCCAACTCGTAGGTCAACTTCGCCCTTTTTCAGCTTCTTACTGTCCTTTAGTCCCTGAACATTTGTACAAATATGAGAACCATATGCAGTATCTAATACCCATGTGGTGGAAGTAAAAAGATGAATGTCTATAACATAAATACCTGAAGCAATAGCCCCGCTATCCTTCTTGTTCTTTTCAGATCTTCAAGGTAGAGTTTGCAATTCCTCTTCCAATGACCAGGTTCATTGTAGAAGAAGCAGACTCCTTCCTTCGGAGGCTTTACCTTCTTTGGTGCAGGCTTGGTTTCAGGCTTGCCTGACTCTTTGGTCTTACCTGATGAGCCATGACCCTTCCCCTTGCCTTTGCCTTTCTTTTTCATACCCTTTCCTTTCTGAACTATCAAAACAATACTGGGCTTCTTCTTAAGACCCGGCTCAGTAGTTTTAAGTATCCCATGCAGTTCAAAAATAGATTTCTCCATGTTGTTCATGTTGTAGTTCATGACAAACTGGTCATAACTTTATGGGAGTGAGTTCAAGACCAAATCCATAGCTAACTCCTGGCTCATGGGAAATCCAAGCCTCTCAAGATGATCAATGTACACTTTCATCTTTAAGACATGAGTACTGACTGATGCACCTTCAGCCATCTTGCAGGAATGTAAGGCCTTAGTGGTCTCAAGCCTCTCTTGCCTTGCCTGTTGCTGGAACATTTCCTTGAGATACACAATCATCTCATAAGCCTCCATTTGTTCTAGATCTCTTTAAAGCTCCAGAACCATAGTGGCTAGCATCAAGCATCCCACATCGACAAAGTCTTCCTTATGCTTCGTGTAAGCATCTCTCTGAGCTCTAGGAGCATTGGCTGCTGGCTCCTCAGGAATAGGTTGATCTAGGACATGTGCCTTTCTTTCCTGCTTGAGAATAATTCTCAAGTTCCTCAACTAGTCAAGAAAGTTTGTCCCATTGAGTTTGTCCTTCTCAAGGATAGATCGCAGCGATAATGTAGCACTATTACTAGTCGTCATGATTCTATAATTTAAATATGCAATTGAATTAGCAATCTCCCACTAAATAAACAACCCTCAATGCAATAGTTAATGGGCTAAGATCCATATTTGGCTCAAACTTAAGTCCGCTTTGGCAGGACGCTTAAATTAAGTTATTTAGGCATGTAACACCTTTACTAATTACATCAAATGTAACTCTTAGATGTTCATGGGATTCTATCATCATATAATCTGGCATGTTTTTAATCCCATCTAATGCCTTGAGACCTAAAACCATTTTGTTAATCTCAATTAAGTCAAACAATAATAAACATGTGAGAGTAGCACCATTACTCTTGGTTATCTCCCTAAGATAACTCAAATGTACCCACTTTGGCGGAGTCCACAATTGAGCGATCGAGGTTTTGACAAGTGTTCATAAATTGATGGCATTATGACTTAAGATTTCATTTAGAGGGCTTAATTTAACTATCTGGTTTATAAGAATGCATGTTTCTCAGTTTGTATCTCATACAAGTAATATGCATGTGCTGATATAATCATAAGATGCATAATTTAAATGTGAAACAATATGGATCACCTATCCTAAGTCCACTCAAGCCAATGAGAGGAGCTCTCTAGTAAGAAAAGGGAAATTACATATAGAAACCTCTTTTAACATTCAAGGGGAGTGAGATAAGAAGAGAAGATACATTAAGAGTATATAGAGGAAGGCACGACACGCAGGCCGTATTTAAAAAATTACAATACTTGCAATCTAGAGCCATATTGTTCACCATACCCAAACATTCAAGAATCAATATTCAAATTTAATTGAAGGGCAATTAATGTTTTAAAACTAAAACATTCACAAAACAGTATATGTTACAGTTATATTGCACTATGAATAAGTAGCCACAGCGGTCCTGCTAGCCAGTTAGTGGGTAGCGACCTGAGATCTCTTTTTTCATAAATAATCACAAATTTGAATTCATTTTTCTTAGACCCCATCAATATTAATTTATGAAATCAAAACGCATGCACCACCGATTTCAATTCTGTTTCAGATTCCTTATATGTCATACATAAAATGGATTCCTTATATGTCACACATAAAATGCATGTTATCATATGATTGGCTATGACTAACACATATCATATGAATCAATAATCAAGCTTAACTTAAACACAAAATGGCATGGCTCTGATAACACTGTAATGAATTGGAAGACACGTAGCAAAAATTAACTTAAAAATTTTTCCATTCCCTGCCAGGTTCTACCGTATGTGTTTAAGTCAAGTGGAAAGAAGTATTACCCTCAGTATTTAGTCGCAACTTTCTTAGCTTCTGGTTGCGACATCCACAGATTCACTCCGCGGCTCGTGATCTCTTTTCGAGCGCAAGAAATTGACGACTCAGGTCATTTTCCTCTACTTGTATCCACACGAACAGCGTTCCAACTATGAACGACATGCTAGCGCCTCCTATCCCTCCAGGGCTTACTCAAGAATTCATCCTCTCCGTCTCTATTTCACCAGTTTCTTATCTGTAAACCTTTTGCGGATTCCCATTCACACTTTTTTTTCTCTGCCCCAACCGTAGCTCCTAAATATCAGATATATAGGATGATATGCGTGTTACCACAGACTTGGATTTTTGGAATTAATTTTATATTAATTCTAAAATTAATACAATATCATATATTGTATAATTTGATAAGAAACTAATTAAATAAATAGTGTTTGTATTAAATCCGTCCCACAGATTTAATTCACCCATTTATTTAATTTAAAATAAAGATAAGACGGAATTATATTTGATTTATTCTCATAAATCAAATTTGAGATATCATATCAATTTGAATTTCAAATTCAAATGTGATAGAGATTTAATTTTATCCTTATAAATTAAATCTTGTAAATATCTCTTATATGAGATACCATATCAATTTGAATTTCAAATTCAAACGTGATAGAGATTTAATTTATCCTTATAAATTAAATCTTGTAAATATCTCTTATATATAATATATATATACGAATATAAATATAAATAAATATATACATCCACCCTGGACCTGGATCATTCATTGAATATGGACATGTCTTAGATTCAATGAATTTGGATATCATAGCTCGTGTTGGGCTATTTTGTGTGCGACCCTATAGGCCCATATGAAGTTGGCAGTGGGCCATTTACTATACTGACTCACAAGTGGCAAGCGGTCTCTAGCAAGACATCATGACTTCCCAAATCATATGAGGATCGATGAACGATGTAACCTTTTATACAACTATATATTGTCCCTTTGGTCATACGATATTTTGGTCATAGATGAGGCATGGAGAATGTCATGCTCCTATTCCTGACCGTTACTTTCTCGATCCCAGAGTAGTCTGACTATAGAAATGGAACTACCTTTCCATTATAGTATGGCCATACATTTCTCACACTCACTCATGGAGGGGCCCAGTAATATCTCTCTATGAATGTGAGGGACAAATTCCATCTTGACCATTCACATTCCTCCGCACAGAAAATCACTAAGCCTGAACATAGTCTTTATGATCACTCGGTCAAAAGTGACTTTTGACTAGGTCAAAGCTGATCGTTTGTCATGTAGGAATCCATGATGATCTCAGGTCAAAGGGCATAGTGACATGGTTTGTATATGAGAGAAGCTTATGATTTAGCCCATGCAGCTCTCTCATAGTGGGTTGGTCTAACACCTTGTACTCTTACATGTGCCTATGACTTTGATTTATATCTCTATACATCTTCAAAGTCATACTAGTCTTATTTCATCTCTGCTCCCGCATAGATGACTGACTAGGGATATTTAGGATAAGATCATGAGTTATCCAAGGATAGTCATCACAGTAAACATGCAAATAATATGATAACACAATTAATAAATTCATAAATCAACAATGTTCATAAGACAATGATTGGCCCCTAAGGCACAATTTCCAATAGCATAAGCTATCAAATAAGCTTCTCAATATGCATTTACATCATGTACATATGCTATAAGTATTACAAATAGTTTCATCACATAAATGGACATCTTACATGGCATTTACATACATTGATAATCCATAGCATATAATAAGATCTCAATTACTTCTATTCCTTTCTTCCATTTGTTAGCTCTTCTCCATGTATACCTTTTCCATCATGCTTGACCTAAATTGGTTGGTTATGGGAAAGTGAGATTCTAGGGAATCTCAGTAGTAAACATTACCGCTTAAATATGCAAGATGGATGCTAATGCATGATATGTAATTTCATTAAACTTTCTTTGATTAGTGACATGCCATCATGCTATATACTTTTACATAAAATGCATGGCCATGGAAAACATGTTCTTCAAAATACATTCAATATCATTTATCATGTCACAACAATGTTCAAACATCACATACATGTCAACACATAAGCATACCACATCAAGCACATAAAGAGGTAAGTTCACTACCTTGCACTTAAGCTTTCCTCTTGATCTTTTGCACTTGCTCCCTAACTTTCCAACCATGAAGCCTTTATGTCAATCACTTCCCAACACGTTCTTGGATGTTTCAAGGTCCTAAACACATTCATATTCATCACATAATTCATTAGGACTCATGAACTCCAACCATGTTTAAAACTAACTTTGTTACACTCTTTATTATCATAACTTTCTCTAATCTTCACTAATCCACTTGGCTCTTGAACCGATTGATGTCTTGACTTTGCCTTACACAATTTCATCTTTTGAATTCATTTATGATCTTAGAATCATGAAATTTCAGCTCCTTCATGTTCTGTTGTACAGAACTGAAACATGTACACAATTCCCTCAAAAATTCTCATTTTGATTCTAATGCTTTCCATACTTGTTTCTCTACCTTATCCCACACAATTTTTTTCATTTTAAAACCATTAGAAGCAACAAAATTATGAAATTCTAATAATTGTTCATGTGAGTGAATAGTAATAGATATGGATTTCAAAAACTACAATATTAGAATTTCAATGCTTCCAAGGTTCCAAAACCTTTCCAATCCTACACAAAATCATCATATAAATTCAATGGAAGCATTAAATCATTGAAATTCTATTTCCTTCCATCATGAACAGTTCATACCAAACATGTTCATCCATGGCAAAGTCAAGAATATCAACTTGATTCAACAACCAACCACTTAACTAGCTTGTTTAAGCTTCAATCATATGTCTCTAACTTTAATTTCTTCCTTCCCCTTTTATTTAAGGTCTTTGGGCAAAACCACCCCTTAGACAAAACTAAAATTTTCCCCCATGAAAACCCTAAGTTCAAGCTCCTAAATCAAAGGACAATAAGCTAGGAGAGATTGCTTACCTTTCATCTCTAGCTTATTTGAACTGTGGTACCTTGAATCTTCTTTATCTTGGCTTGAGTTTCCATTTTGCAAGAGTTTCCCCAAGGGTTCATGTGCTTCACATTTTGATTCAGATTTGAGGGGGTATTTATAGAAAAATTCATGGAAAATCAATGGCCAAGATTACTTTGTGCACTATTTGATCTAAAGGCCCACATTTAATCTTGGATTTAACTTTTTCCAACAAGAATAATCATGACATCATAAAGAACAGATCAAGGGACACCTCATGGGGTATGTGGAACCATTTTCATGTAAGGAAGCTTCTAGAAAAATTCTAGTCTAATCCGGTACTGATCCTATACCAATCCAGCCCAATTCCAGTCTAATATGTGAATAATTACAACGAAAGTTCTGAAAGGTAAATCTCAACTTTGAGTGAGTTGAACTAAAAGCGACTTTGGGAAGAAAATATATGTGAGATTATTTGAAAATAGAAAAGGGACTAAGAGAGGATTAAAAATAGAGGAGCTGACTCTAATCAAGTTTGAGGAATAACTCAGGGTCTTAGCTCTATTTATAAAGTCATAATAGTAATTTAAAATTTAAATTCATATCTTATCTTTATTAAAATTTTACCAGATATAGTAATTTAAAATTTAAACTATATTTTCAAAATAAAATTGCATATCTAAATCTGAATCCAAATCTTAATAAATTACTAACTAACAATAATCAAATCATAAAATTCTAAATAAGATAAAAAATAGGATAATTTATATCTCATATTTTATTAAAAATAATAAAAATGCTAAATTATAATAATTTAATTAGATAATATTTTTAAATTATTGACAAATAATATTTTTAATTTTACTTAAATATAAAGATAAAAAATTAGGATGTTACAATTAGCCTTTGCTCTAAGGTTCATTTTTTCCATAGGTCAGAGCCTATACATAGCATAATAATATCTTCATTATTATTCTATCAGTATAGCTCTACTCAGCTTATGCTTAACTTGAGATAATACCCTTAGTCTGACAATTCCCTAACTTTCTTTCCATCCATGGTTTAACCTTATCAAGAGAAATATTTCTCTATTCTAACAATTAAGAACAATCCTATAATTTATTAGAGTATGAACTATAATAAATTACTTACCATATTCCTAAGCTTGCCAAGTCCCTAAGCTCCTTGGATTGCTCCTACCTCCACCAGAACTACTCCTTTCTTTCTTTCTCTCTTTCTCTCTTTCTGTCTTCTTTCTCTTGCTTTTCCATGCTTGACCGTGAATGGAATAGAGGGAGGGGTGGTCTATTTATAGTTGAGAGGAGGTAGAATAGATGGTCCAGATTGAATCGCGATGAATGGCTCAGATCACTTAGTTTCTTCAAGAAGCTTTACCTATATCTGTAAGGAATTGGAAGACACGCAGCGGAAATAAACTTTAAAAAATTTTCCATTCCTTGCCAGGATCTGCCGTATGTGTTTAAGTCAAGTGGAAAGAATCCTTACCCTTGTGTTGCTCAGCGAATTTCACAGCTTCTCTACGTGGGTGGTGATCTCTTTCTGATCGCAAGAAATCGACGGAGTGTTCCTCAGCGACCTTCACAGATTCTCTCCGCGGACGGTGGTCTCTTTCCGATCACAAGAAGTCGACGCCTCAGGTCGGCTTCCTCTACTGGTATCCACACGAACAGCGTTCCAACCACGAACGACGTGCTAGCGTCTCCTGTCCCTCCAAGGCTTTCACAAGTCTCCGTCTCTATTTCGGCAGTTTCTTGTCTGCAAACCTTTTGCAGATTCCGTTCGGCCTTTTGTGTTCTATGTTATTTTCAAACGTAGCTCCTCCAATCAGATATAGAGGATGCTATGCGTTTTTCCACCTGACCTAATTGGATTTTGGAGTTAATCTTATATTAATTCCGAATTGATACAATATCATATATTGTATAATTTTATAAGAAACTAATTAAATAAAATAATATTAAATCCGTCCCACAGATTTAATTACTTATTTATTTAACTTTAAATAAAGATGAGACTGAGTTATATTTGATTTATTCCCATAAATCAAATTTGAGATATCCTATCAATTTAAATTTCGAATTTCAAACGTGATAGAGATTTAATTTATCCTTATAAATTAAATCTTATAAATATCTCTTATATGAGATATCCTATCAATTTGAATTTCGAATTTCAAACGTGATAGAGATTTAATTTATCCTTATAAATTAAATCTTATAAATATCTCTTATATGAGATATCCTATCAATTTGAATTTCGAATTTCAAACGTGATAGAGATTTAATTTATCCTTATAAATTAAATCTTATAAATATCTCTTATATGAGATATCCTATCAATTTGAATTTCGAATTCAAACATGATAGGGATTTAATTTATCCTTATAAATTAAATCTCATATATCTCATATATATAATATATATATATACGAATTTATATATATACGAATATAAATATAAATAAATATATATATACATTCACCTGGATCTTTCATTGAATCTGGACATGTCTTAGATTCAATGAATCTGGACATCATAGCTCGTGTTGGGCTATTTTGTGTGCGACCCTGTAGGCCCATATGAAGTTGGCAGTGGGCCATTTGCTATACTAGCCCACAAGTCGCAAGCGGTCTCTAGCAAGACATAACAACTACCCAAATCATATGAGGATCGATCAACGATGTAACCTTTTATACAACCATATCATGTCCCTTCTGTCACGCGATATTTTGGTCATGGATGAGGCATGGATAATGTCATCCTCCTATTCCTGACCGTTACTTTCTCGATCCCTGAGTAGTCTGACTATAGAAATGGAACTACCTTTCCATTACAGTATGGCCATACATTTCTCAGACTCACTCATCGAGGGGCCCAGTAATATCTCTCCACGAATGTGAGGGACAAATTCCATCTTGACCATTCACATTCCTCCGCATGAAAAACCACTAAGCCCAAACATAGTCTTTATGATCACTCGGTCAAAAGTGACTTTTGACTAGGTCAAAGCTGAGCGTTTTGTCATGTAGGAATCCATGATGATCTCAGGTCAAAGGGCATATTGACATGGTTTGTATATGAGAGAAGCTTATGACGTTACCCATGCAGTTCTCTCATAGCGGGTCGGTCCAACACCCTGTACTCTTACATGTGCTTATGACTTTGATTTATATCTCTATACATCTTCAAAGTCATACTGGTCTTATTTCATCTGTGCTCCCACATAGATGATCGACCAGGGACATTTAGGATAATATCATGAATTATCCAAGGATGGTCATCATAGTAAACATGCAAATAATATGATAACTAAATTAATAAATTCATAAATCAATAATGTTCATAAGACAATGATTGGCCCCTAGGGCACGATTTCCAACAATATCATCACGATGACATCATCATCCTCAATGACTCATCAAAATGACATTATCCATGGGACACCTCACATGCAAGGTGGCACAATGGTGGGGGCCTTGGGATACCTCACTAGCTGACTCAGCAGTTCCACAAAATTCCAGAGTATTTTCCTAGAATAAACGGCTGAGATTGTGCCACGTGTCCTTTTGCTTTTTCTCCTTTTCCTGAAATCATACCATGTGTCCTTAGCTTTTCTTCTTTTCCTAGAATCATGCCATGTCGCACCTTGTGGGTCCCATGAGGATACCTTTCATGCCGCCTCATGGTCTAAAACTTTATCTGATCACTTTTCCCAGTTCTATCCTTAACCGGGTAACTTTACTTTTTGGAAAATTACTAAAATATTATTTTAACATTACTTAAACCCCCATAATCATTGGACCACATTTTTGGACCCTTGGAATGTTATCTTGGGTCTCTAATCAAGTCCAAGTACTATGGTGGCTCGGTTCCCAAGAAATATCCCTTAGAAATTTACCAAAATGCCCTCAGGGACTTTCACTATTTATGATTTAGTCCCTAAACTTTCACTTACTTGTAGTTTAGTCCCTGAACATCATATGTATACTTCTAGGACTTCTGCTCAATGTAACATCCTTACTTTTATATATTTTAAGGACCAATCAGTAGCATTTAGAACTACTTACAAGATCTTGGAAGTCCGTTAGCCAAATCTGGAATTTTATTCCTTCTTGGTTTACTATTCATATGGTATTCCAGATTATGCAATGAACTTAAAAAATCATAATTAATTCTATAAAAATTGGGATGAAGTGGTTCAAAAAGTTACATGAAGATAACATCTTAATAGTTAAGGGAAAAATAATTTTCAGACCAAATGACTAGCCAACTAATACAGTTTATTTGTTAAAGTTTACTCTTCATTTGGTCAAAAACTTTAAAAATAGATTCTGGTCTCTCTTGTTATACATATCCAAATGACACGTTATACCTATTCATTTAAACTTCTGGATGTGTGCTACATGCTCATAAAATTTCATGAACTAATTCCTTTATTTACTAGGTTAAACTGAAGCCACAACAAAACTGCTTTAGGACCTACATTTTTACCATTTCAGTTTCTTTTCTTTGATTTCCAATAATTGTTTTAGCATGCACAATCCATCAAATAAGCTTCTCAACATTCATATACATCACATACATATGCCATAAGTATTACAATAGTTTCATCATATAAATGGACACCTTATATGGCATTTACATACATAGACAATTTATAGTATATGCTAAAATCTCAATACTTCACTTACTTTCTTCCATTATTTAGCTCTTCCCCATGCATACCTTTTCTTCATGCTTGACCTAAATTGGTTGGTTATGGGAGAGTGAGATTCTAGGGAATCTCAGTAGCAAACATTACCACTTCACTGTGCAAGATGGATGCTAATGCATGATATAAAATTTCATTAAACTTTCTTTGATTAGTGACATGCTATCATGCTATATACTTTTACATAATATGGGGCACACTGGTTAATCTGGCATGATACAGAAATTTTATTAGGGCTCCAGATAACAGAAAATTATCTGATAGTCTAAAAGTTATTTGAATTTTTATCAGATTCTATGGACATCAGATATAAGTGAGGGAATTACAGGAAAGTATGCCCTATAATGCCAGATATCCTAGATCTGACAGAACCCCAGAAGAAGTTCTGTATAAAAAGTTATTCACATACTAGTGAATTTTGACGAGAGTTTGATAACAACCGTAATATGATAATGGAACTTATCGGTATGTGAGACTATATAGAATGAGATTAGATAACCTCATATATAGGCCCATGATGACGTAAAGAAGGGCCCAAAACCCAGGGTACCAGTTCATCAGTAGAAGCGACCAGTGTCCAGAAAAGGTGCAAAATTATGAAAATACCCTTGGATGCCTGGATTATACCGGTGATAGATGGAGGGTATTTTGGTTATCTGGGATAGGCTAAAAATGTGGCACATGGAATAAATATGATTAGTTGAGCCAGTATATGCCCTAAGGCAGTACAAAGAGGGTTGAAATGACAATTATGCCCTTAGGGTTAGTATAGTGCAAGAAAGGACACCAAGGGTATTTTGGTCATTTTTCAAGGGATGGATGGCAGATGAATATTCAGTATATCATTGTCAATGGTATGAAGAGCCTAGACATTGATTTTTAGGACAGAATACATATCCTGGTAAATGGTAAAAACGTAGGTCCTAAAGTAGTTTTGCTGTGGCTTTAGTTTGACCTAGTAAATATAGGAATTAGTTCACAAAATTTTATGAGCATGTAGCACACATCCAGAACTTTAAATGCATAGGTATAATGTGTCATTTGGATGTGTATAACAAAAGAAATGAATTTCCAAAGTAAGGGACTAGAATCTATTTCCAAAGATTTTGACCAAATGAACAGTAAACTTTAACGAATAAACTGTATTAGTTGGCTAGTCATTTAGTCTAAAAATTATTTTTACCTTAAATATTAAGATGTTATATTCATGTATCTTTTTAAACCACTTTATTTTGATTTTTCTAGAATTAATTATGATTTTTTGAAGTTCATTGCGTAATCTAGAATACCATATGAACAGTAAACTGAGAAAGAGTAAAATTCTAGATTTGGCTAATGGAGTTTCAATGTCTTGTAAGTGGTTCTAAATGCTACTAATTGGTCCCTAAAATATATAAAAGTAAGAATGTTATATTTTGGTATCAGAGCAAAGGATTCTGGCTTAAGAAATACTCTGAATAGATTATTTATGGAATGATAGGAGATCATTCCTAAAATTATTCCCACCCTAACCCTAAACAGTAAGCATATTGATAAGTTAGGGTATTTATTGGGATAGTTAGCATTTTTTAATTAAGAAAATATTGCAGGAACATATATGAGATTTTATAATGTTAAGTCAGAGGCTTCAGTTAATAGGGAGACCCCAGGTCAATAGTGATGTATGGACATGGTGTACATCCAGACTCTAATCATCCCTTAGACCATGAAGAAAGTTCAGATGAGAGTATAAGAGATTAGCAGGAAAGTTTATAGTAGAATACCCCATAGATGTTTCTGTAGACTTAAACTTGCAGTCTGGAGGTGATGTAGAGATTCATTATGAAATCGTGAATGCACCCTATGATATTGAGTCTAGTGACTCTATATAGTATGAGGATTGTTAGAGTGCCCTCTAACCCTGATGTAAGCTCTATTCCTCTGACGAGAGGACAGATTACGGCTGAGGAAGTTGAGTACTGGTACTGGATTAAGGGTAGACCAGATAGTATTCTTCCTCCACCAGAGTTTGAGGACAAAATTATTATGAGTAACAGATCATGGTCCCCTAATTCAGATATCCAATCAGAGTTTATGATAGTTCTTATCCATTTCCAAAGTCCAGGAATATGTGACTTTATAGAGAAAGATTAGTGGGATGTTCCTGGTCCTAATCAACCCCAGCCTTCTTTGTTAAAGACAGTTAGTATTGACCGTATTGGTCTAAAGAAAGTTTTGGAAAGTGACTTACTCAGTTCAGGTTAAGGGATGGATAGAAATAAAGATTAAGAATAGATAATTTACATGCAGTTCCTCAATGTCGTAGTAGAGATGATAAGCAGATGTATGATAGAGGGCTTTAAACTAAATCAAGTTTATACTCTAACAGACTGACATGGGATGGTAGTAAGTTAGATATTGCCACATACCCATGTATGGTATATAGAGATAAGTGAGTTTTGGCAAATGATTTGCCAGCTTATATGCGGGGGTGATACTTTTGTTTGCAGAAGTATGTGCAGTTTATGATTCCCTAAGAAACAATATAAAGAGAGATAAAGGGTAATGTAAATATGTTAAGTGTAAGATGAATACATAGATGTATGATAGTTACAATGTACCCCAAATATGTAATCAACATGTATGTAATGTGTGTACAAATGTTATGGTGACAGATAAGTTATGGTGACAAATGTTATGGCTAGAAGTGTCAGATAAGTTAAGTCATGATGAGTTAAGCCATAGGTCATGACAGATATTTACAGAAACTCTTGGTCATGACAAGTAAAGACTATTGATCGCAACAGGAATTTTCTGAGTTGTTAGGCCATGACAGAAGATGACCTATGGCCACAGCTAAAGTACACAGAGCAAGTTATGACAAGCAAGTATAGGTGGCTGCGACTAAAGTATATAGAGAATATGAGTCACGACTACCCAGCACTCAAGTTGCGACTAGTTGCACAGGGACTTGACAACAGGGAATGAAGATGCTGACCTCACTAAAGTTTATCAGTTAGAGGTTTAGCACATGGTATAGACAAGCTAAACGATACGAGAAACTATGATACAGAAGACCGATTTAAGAAAATATTCAATAGTAGATTCTCTGTATAATCATCAAGAGTTGATATATATTACAAAAAACTTGCCTAGAAAGGAGCCTAACGTATGGCTTAAGGTTAAAGATGTGATGACTAATAAATAGAAAGTTAGTATTCCCAAATAAATAAATTCCAGCACGAAGAGACAGTAACCTAGCACACCTAGGGTAGAACCCCTAGAGAACAGAAATAATAATGCTAGGTGATGAATGAGATCCAAGTGACTTAACTTAGTCAAGATCTAAAGACATACCAGAAAGGAATCACAGTCTAGTCCAGAGTAGACTGAGACTAACAGACATAGAGTTAAGAGACATTTTCTTTCCTGTTAGTAGTCCAGGAGGATAAGGGAAAACTTAAGAGTTCAGATGGCATAAAGATATGAGCCAAACCATTCCTCAATTAGCTAAAAGGAAATAGCTGACTCAGTTATGGACTACCGCTAGATTACGATGAGGCTAAGGACCCATAAATCCTTCAGGCTAGAGACATAGAAGTCTTACAGGCGATAAGAGATGATATAATAGAATGAATATGATTTAGTAAGGTAGCCATATATTCAAAGATGAAGTGACTCCCCTATTCCTTATGTAAGAAAGAGTAAAGAAGGGTTGAGTCTATACCCTAGTAGGAGGGTAACGTGGCAGCCTAAGTGAAACAAGTAAATGACTCAGATTCTTGAATAGATGATCAGGATCTGGCAGTTAAGGTGATAAAGGGACATAATGCTTTAAAATTTACCTACTTAATTATTCAGTTGCAGTGTGTATATAAGGGATGGTGGAGCAAATTATGTAATAATGATATTGCTTATATTGCTATAAGTTATGATGAGAAGTTACATCTCCTTGCAGTTGTCATAAGATGACACGCATGTTAGAGAATGCTTAAATAATTGTATCTCCTTGCATATTATGCATTTTGAGTATGCTATAATGAATGAACACTCCCCTTTACATTACATGCAGGGTAGAGTAGATATGATGAGAAAGTTATGTTGCTCCCATACCCTATGACATGCAATTAAATAATTTAACTTGGTAAGGATGAAACAATAGCAAAGGGCTACACACAATAGTTAGCTAGTTAAGTCCCAAAGAGTAGACAGAGAAATTATGATCAAACAGTGATAGTCAATGAGACAGATAATGAGATTGAAGATGAGGATTAATAGTGAATCTATAGATAAATGATTATGATACTCAGGATATATCCCTTCAGTAGGTTTAAGATGTATGAATGATGTGGCCCCAAGAAGGAGCAAATTCTAAGTGATATAAGTTAGTGTTGTTGCAATAGAGCTAGATTGCTCTTGCTATAGAGTAAGATTACTTTTGAAATAAAACCAAGAGATGGACAGCATAGCTGATGTAGAGTAATATTCTTTAGATGAGATGAATAGATGATGATAGACATATGCATGGTAGAGCCTGTGTAGCTCTCTGCAGTAATAGATCTAGTAAGTTATAAAGTATGAGAATGATATGAGAAGTTCCTGAGTGATAGAGGAAATGAGTAAAGTCCTAATAGATAATATTGGCTTCTGTGATCTTTTTTGGGAATTTATTTGTGGAGTTACCAACTATGTGAAAGTGACTAACTTTGTAACTTTGTCCGTTGGTTTAGGTATTATAGAGATGAGAATATAGTACAATGGAATCGCAATAGATTCTGGAGGATTGCAGTTAGATCCTAGTATGGCTCACAGGGTCGCAGTTAGATCCTAAAGAAGCTTATGGTTGATCGCAGTAGATCCCAAGGGTCATAATAGACCAAGCCTAGAGAAAGAAAATAATGAGCCATAAGTACTGTATTTCTTTGGAATGATGAATACCAAGGAAAAGTTAAGGTATAGAAGCTTCACAAGTTGGTCAACTCATAACAGAGAGAGTACCCATGATAGTTTCAGATAGCCTTATTACTATTAGGGACTAAACTCAGAATCTCCATACACGTAATAGGAACTCAGTGATTAAAGTTAAAGTTGTTAATCCTAAGTCCCAAGGATTTATGGGAATATTACGTAAGATATGAGAAGAGATCCTTGCGATAAGATTACAAAGAATATGAATGAAAGGTAAATAGATCCTCCAGATAAGGATAAAGAGATTAGAAGGTCAGATAGACCCAAGAGAGATAGTATAAGATGGGTTTAAGATAATAAAGTACCAGGGTTGAAGCCTGTTAGCACCAGTGCTTCAGATTTTTATCTGCACATTTCAGTTAAGCATGCTCAGGCAAGGGTAGTCCAATGATGGGTGACCCCCTAGGAAGTGATAGAAAAAGGTAGAAATGCCATAGAAATTGGCATATATGCACAGAGTTGTGTAAAATGATAGAAAGAGCTCTAAAAAGCTATAAAGGGTTATGAACAATAAGAGACTAGAACCCTTATGTCAAGTCCAAATAAAATGGATTTGAAAGATAGACGATAATATAACCAAATTTTGGCCAGATATGCCATGTTATGGCATTAACGATATGAAATGAGATATGTTATGAAAAATATGTAATAAGATACGAAATAAGAAATATGTATTGAGAAGTATGATATGAAGTGACTTTATAGATAGCCTTGTAAACATATTGAGAGGCTCTATTTTTTAAAATGATAAGATGTTCAAATGTTATATTACAAATGAAAGAGTAAATGAGAGCTTTCACTCCTGGCATGAAATGCCAGGCATTATGTTATGCTACATTATGTTATGTTATGTGATGTTTACAAAATATGCTAAAGCTCTAAATGTTAGAGCAGTGCAAGCTTTAAGTGTTAGAGTTGTGCAAGCTCCGAGTGTTAGAGCTATACATATTAAGAAAAGGAATGCTTGAGCTCTGATGTTAGAGTTTTGCATTCATGAGAAGGTATGTAGTCCTGCAGCATGCTAGCCAAGCATTATGCATGTTAGAGTATGTGCTCCTATGTGCTCCTATTTAGCAATAAAGCAATGAAAGAAATAATAATGATATAGGTCCTCTCTCTATATTATGATGAGTTATTAAAGATGATAAGAATGTATGATGATATGAGAATGAGAGTTAAAGTGTGCAGATATTCAGAGAATTTCGCTGGATACTCATATGAGAAAGAAGTGATTGAACTTGATGAGTTGTTGATAGAAACTCCTGAATATAGCAGTAATCAAGAGAGTTAAGTATGAAAGAAATGGACACTACTTACAAGTTTAGTATGGTACAGACAGATGCATAGCAAGTAAGCAAGTAATATAATGGACTGGAGTTTAACTTTGATTGAGTTGAATCAAAACAGAAGAATGACCATAGTAAATATATGAAGAATTACGGATGTGAAAAGTACTCCGTTAATATGTCAAGATAAAAGATAAAAGATAGATACCCTGATCCTTGATTAAGTGTTGAGTAAATTTTGAGGATGAAAATGTCATATCCTGATTTTTCCCTATCTGGATAATACTGATAGTGGAAAGAGGTTTGGAAAGGATTATAATGATGATCAAAAGAAATAATAGAGGTTAAATGAGTCTTGAAGGAAGAAAGGGACCTAAATGAAAATTGAAAAAGGATAAAGGCCAAAAGTTAAAGTAGAAACAAAAGTTGGGCCAAAAGTGGTAATTTCCAAAAGTTAAAGGACTTAAATGTAATTAAATAAAAAGATCAAGGGCAAAATTGTAATTATAGAAAGATCATCCCGAAAATGGTTATAACTGCCCATAAGTTTTTCATTCCTATATTCCATCAGTAAATAGAGGAAGTTACGCTGGTTAATCTGGCATGATACATAAATTTTATTAGGGCTCCAGACAACAGAAAATTATCTGATAGTCTAAAAGTTATCTGAATTTTTATCAGATTCTATGGACATCAGATATAAGTGAGGGAATTATAGGAAAGTGTTCCCTACAGTGTCAGATGTTATGAATCTGATAGAACCCCGGAAGAAGTCCTGTATAAAAAGTTATTCCCATAACAGTGAATTTTGACGGGAGTTTGATAACACCCGTGATCCAATAATAGAATTTATCGGTATGTGAGACTAGATAGAATGAGATTAGATGACCTCATATATAGGCCCATGATGATGCCAAGAAGGGCCCAAAACCCAGGGTACCAATTCATCAGTAGAAAGGGCCAGTATCCAGAAAAGGTGCAAAATTACGAAAATACCCCTAGATGGTTGGATTATACCAGTGATAGATAGAGGGCATTTTGGTCATATGGGATAGGATAAAAATGTGGCACATGTAATAAATATGATTAGTTGAGCCAGTATATGCCCTGAGGTAGTACAAAAAGGGGTGAAATGACAATTATGCCCTTAGGGTTAGTACAGTGCAAGAAAGGACACCAAGGGTATTTTGGTCATTTCCCAAGGGATGGATGGCAGATAAATCTTCATTATATAATTTTCAATGGTATGAGAAGCCTATACATTGATTTCCAGGACAAAATACATATAATGGTATATTATAAAAAAAATTAGGAATAGAAAACCGTCCTGTTGCTGTGAAACTACTCTGATCGGTACCAGATTGGACTAGAATTTTTTTAGAAGCTTCCTCCCCCTAATATTTCACCACATAAACCCATGAAGTGTCCCTTGAGGTGTCCCTTGTGATGTCATGATGATGTCACAATTTGCTTTATGAAAAAGTAAAATCCAAGATTAAATGTGAGCCCTTGGACCAAATAGTAACCAAATCAATCTTGGCCATTGATTTCCACAAAGATTTTTCTATAAATACCCCCTTCATTTCTGCAGCAAACCGTATGTTCATGGAACCTTGGGGAAACTCTTGCAAAATAAAAACTCAAGTAAAGACAAAGAAGATTCAAGGTACCAAAGTTCAAGCAAGCTAGAGATTAAAGGTAAGCAATCTCTCCTAGCTTATTTTCCTTTGATTTGGGAGCTTGAACTTAGGGTTTTCATGGGGAAAATTTGAGTTTTCTCTAAGTTGTTGTCCTTCCCAAAAACCTTAGATGAAAGGGGAAAGAAGAAATTAAAATTAGAAACTTATGATTGAAGCTTAAACAAGCTAGTTAAGTGATTGGTTGTTGAATTAAGTTGATATTCTTGACTTTGCCATGGTGTGCCCTGTTCAGTATGCACTTTCATGAGGGAAGGAAATGGAATTTCAGTGATTTAATGCTTCCATTGAGTTTATATGATGATTTTGTGTAGGATTGGAAAGGTTTTGAACCTTGGAAACATTAAAATCTCAAGGTTGTAGTCTTTGAGATTCCTTACAGTTACTGTTCACTCGCATGAACAGTGATTGGAATTTCATGATTTTGATGGTTCCAATGGTTTTAAAATGAAAAGTTGTGTGGGGTAAAGTGGAGAAACAAGTATGGGAAACATTAGAATCAAAATGAGAATTTTTGAAAGAATTGTATGCTTATGTTTAGTTCTGCATAGTAAGCCATGAAGGATCTGGAATTTCATAATTCCAAGCTCATAAATGGATTCAAAAGATGAAATTGTGTAGGGTAAATTCAAGAAAACAATTGGTTCAAGAGCCAAGTGGATTAGTGAAGATTAGAGAAAGTTATGACAATAAAGAGTGTAACAAAGTTAGTCTTGAACATGGTTGGAGTTCATGAGTCCTAATGAGTTATGTGATTAATATGAATGTGTTTAGGACCATGAAACATCCAAGAAGATGTTGGGAAGTGATTGACATAAAGGCTTTATGGTTGAAAAGCTAGGGAGCAAGGGCTAAAGGTCAAGAGGAAAGTTTAAGTGCAAGGTAGTGAACTTACCTCTTTATGTGCTTGATGTGGTATACTTATGTGTTGACATGTATATGATATTTGAATGATATTGTGACATGATTAATGACGTTCAATGTATTGTTAATAATATGTTTTCCATGGTCATCCACTTTATGTAAGAGTATATAGCATGATAGCATGTCACTAATCAAAGAAAGTTTAATGAAAGTACATATCATGCATTAGCATCCATCTTGCATATTTAAGTGGTAATGTTTGCTACTGAGATTCCCTAGAATCTCACTCTCCCATAACCAACCAATTTAGGTCAAGTATAAAGAAAAGGTATGTATGGAGAAGAGCTAAATAATGGAAGAAAGGAAGTGAAGTATTGAGATTTTAGCATATACTATAAATTGTCCATGTATGTAAATGCCATGTAAGGTGTCCATTTATGTAATGAAACTATTGTAATACTTATGGCATATGTACATGACTTATATGAATGTTGAGAAGCTTAGTTGATGGCTTGTGCATGCTGAAACAATTATTGGAAATGAAAGAAAAGAAACTGAAATGGTAAAAATGTAGGTTCTAAAGCAGTTTTGTTGTGGCTTCAGTTTGACCTAGCAAATGAAGGAATTAGTTCACGAAATTTTATGAGCATGTAGCACACATCGAGAGGTTTAAATTCATAGGTAGAACTTTTCATTTGGATGTGCATATCAAGAGAAATAAATGTCCAAAATAAGGGACTAGAATCTGTTTTCAAAGTTTTTGACCAAATGAACAGTAAAGTTTAATGAATAAACTATATTAATTGTACACTCATTTGGTCTAAAAATTATTTTTCCTTAAATTTAAATATGTTAGCTTCACGTAGCATTTTGAACCACTTCTTTTTGATTTTTCTAGAATTAATTATGATTTTTTAAAGTTTATTGTGTAATCTGGAATACCATATGAACAGTTACTCGATAAAGAGTAAAATTCTAGATTTGGCTAATGGACTTCCAAGGTCTTGTAAGTGATTCTAAATGCTACTGAATGGTTTCTAAAATGTATAAAAGTAAGGATGTTACAGCAAGTCATTCCTTTGTTTCCTATAAATGTGCTAGATGGCTAGGCCTTACAATTAGCAAACTGCATTATGCCATATGTGTGACAACTCCTATGAATGCTAAAGTAGTCACATCATATGTCTGCCTAAATAGTGTCATTCGATATGAGTACTGTTGCACTACTCTAGACCTAATATGTATGCCCTTTTCACGAAATTGATGCCATAATTAGACTAAATTGGTTATCTGCCAATAATGTAATGTTGGATTGTAAGAATAAAACTCTAGTTCTTTGTCCACAAGCAATAAATGTGAATCTAGAAGTGAGACTGAATTTCTTAATGGAGGCTCAGGCAGATAAATGTCTACAGAAAGGATCTTAGGGATATATAGGTTTCTTTTCTGTTCAAGCAAAAGTAGAAGAAGGAATTGATATGATTCCAGTAATTAAAGAATTTCTCGAAGTCTTTCCAAAGGAGATTCAAGGATTGCCTCTAGAGTGAGAAGTGGAGTTAGCAATTGATATTGTACCTAGAGCTAGACCAGTATCTAAAGCCCTATATCATATGACTCTTAATGAGAAGATTGAGCTAAAGAAGCAGATCAAGGAGCTTCTAGAGAAGGGTTTCATTTGACCTAGTGTTTCTCTGTGAGGTGCTCCAGTGTTGTTTGTTAAGAAGAAGGATGGTCATCTCAGATTATGCATTGACTATCGGGAGTTGAATAAGATTACAATTAAGTATAAGTTTCCTCTTCCTCGGATTGATGATTTGCTAGACCAGTTGATGGGAGCAAGTCTATTTTCCAAGATTGATCTGAGATCAGGTTATCACCAACTCAAAATCAAAGCAGATGATAGTTTAAAGATTGTGTTCAGGACTCAATATGGTCATTTTGAATTTTTAGTGATGCCCTTTGGTCTGACCAATGCACCTATAATTTTCATGGATTATATGAACAGGATCCTCAGGCCTTATCTAAATTAGTTTGTTGTGGTCTTCATTGATGATATCCTAGTGTACTCTAAATCTGTCGAAGAGCATTTAACAATTATTCTTAGTACTCTTAAAGAAAAATGACTATATGCTAAGCTTAGTAAATATGAGTTTTGGCTGTAAGAAGTCAAATTTCTCGATCATGTCATATCCCATGAAGGGGTATAGATCATAGCAAAGTTGAAGCAGTGTTAAGCTGGGAACAACTAAGGATAGTAATGGAGATCATAAGTTTTCTAGGCTTAGCAGGTATTACAGAAGATTTATTAAGGACTATTCTCGAATTGCTCTGCCGTTAACCAAGCTGACCAGAAAGAACCAGCAATTCAAGTGGGATGAGAAGTGTGAGGCTAGTTTCTAAGAATTAAAGTAGAGATTAACCACGCCTCCTGTGCTGATTATTCTAAACCCAACTTAGACTTATGTAGTCTATACAGATGCTAGCAAGTAGGAGTTAGGATGTGTATTGATGTAGCAAGGTCGAGATGCTTCTAGGCAACTAAAGCCATATGAAGAGAACTATGCCACTCATGATCTGGAGCTTGCAGTGGTAGTTTATGTTCTCAAGATCTGGAGATATTACCTGTATGGACCTGCTATATAGCTATACTGTGACCACAAAAGCCTGAAGTACCTGCAAGATAAGAAAGAATTGAATATGAGGTAGCGGAGATGGATGAAATTTCTGAAGGATTATGATTTCTAGATCAAGTACCATTTAAGAAAGGCAAATGTGGTAGCTGATGCCTTTAGCAGGCAGGTGGTGCAGGTGGCAAGTTTAATGATCAAAGAGATAAAATTAATAAAAGATGTCAGAGACTGGAGTCCTTTGTATCAAATGCAAATAGCATAAAGTTCTTAGGAATGCAAATTAAAGCTTTCATTGAGGATGAGATAAAAGAAACTCAGGAGCAGGATAAGCTCACTGAGATTTTCAAGAATGAGTTGTAAAGAGGGGAAACTAAGAATTTTGATGTCTCCTAAGATGGATTGTTATGGTTTAGGGGACGACCATATATTCCCAATGCAATAAGATTGAGAGAGAAGAGCTTAGATAAGGCACATAAAAGCAAATATACAGTATATCCAGGTATGACCAAGATGTATCATGATGTTAAAAGTTTATTTTGGTGGCCTGGATTGAAGAAAGATGTTGTGGCTTATGTGTCTAAGTGCTTAACATGTAAAAGGTGAAAGTTGAGCACTAAAGGCCAGTAGGGAAATTGCAACCACTAGAGATACTTGAGTGGAAATGGGACATCATTGCCATGGATTTTGTTAAAGGACTGCCCATGACTCCTACTAAGCATGATGTTATATGGGTAGTAATTGACCGATTGACTAAGTCGGCTCATTTCCTGGCAATCAACAAGAGAGATTCTCTTGAGAAGCTAGCAAAGTTGTATGTAAAGGAGATTATTCAACTATATGGTATTCCAAGTAGTATCATATCTGACAGAGATCCTCAATTTATGAAACATCCTTTTTTTTCTTACATCTCAGGGACCAAATGGTAGCATCTATAACCACTTTTAAGGTCATTGAAGTCAAATTACATAATTTGAAATTTTACTCTATCGAGTACTGTTCATTGGGCAAATTCTAGAGGAGTGATCTGACTTCGAAAAATCATAACTAATACTAAAAGAATTGAAATGAAGTTGTTCAAATTGATACATGAAGATAACTTAATGATATTTCAGGGAAAAATAACTCGTTGACCACACCTTGACCAAGTCAACATAAGTGAATGCTTCAAGTTTACTGTTCATCCAGCATCCTTTCCCTGATTCCAGCATTTCTGGTCCCAAGTTTGAAAAATCATACCTCCATGTATAGACATCCAAAGGAGATGTTCTATATATCAAATCAAAGCTTGGTATGTCTACTATTTACTGGTAAAATATCATACAATTATTCAATCATTTAATATTTTTAATTATAGCTCAAAAGTCACAGCCTCTCCACAAGCTACTGTTCATAGTGGCCAATTCTAGCAATCAACATTACATACATACATTAATCACATATCAATCATGCTAAATAATTCTTAACTTCTCTTCATGCATCTTCATCTCCTTTATCTCAAGAAGACCTTCTATGATTGCATTGATATGGAAAGGGTGAGATTTTTTGGGAAATCTGTAAGGAATTAGAAGACACGCAGCGGAAATTAATTAAAAAATATTTCCATTCCTTGCCAGGATCTACCGTATGTGTCTAAGTCAAGTGGGAAGAAGCATTACCCTCAGTGTTTCTCAATGACTTCCACAACTTCTCTCTGCAGCTGGTGATCTCTTTCCAATCACAAGAAGATGTCCACAGCTTCTCTCCGTGGCTCGTGCTCTCTTTTCGATCGTAAGAAGTCGATACCTCAGGTTGGCTTCCTCTACTAGTATCCACACGAATAGCGTTCCAACCACGAACGACGTGCTAGCGTCTCCTGTCCCTTCAAGGCTCTCTCAACAATTCATCCTCTCCGTCTCTACTTCAGCAGTTTCTTGTCTGCAAACCTTTTGCAGATTCCCTTTAGCCTTTTGTGTTATGTGTTGTTCAAAAAACATAGCTCCTAAAAACAGATATATAGGATGCTCTGCGTTTTTCTCAACCGAATTGGATTTTGGAATTAATCTATATTAATTCTGAAATTAATACAATATCATATATTGTATGATTTGATAAGAAACTAATTAAATAAATAATGTTTATATTAAATCCGTCCCACAGATTTAATTCACCTATTTATTTAATTTAAAATAAAGATAAGACGGGACTATATTTGATTTATTCTCATAAATCAAATTTGAGATATCATGTCAATTTGAATTTCAAATTCAAACGTGATAGAGATTTAATTTATCCTTATAAATTAAATCTTATAAATATCTCTTATATGAGATATTCTATCAATTTGAATTTCAAATTCAAACGTGATAGAGATTTAATTTATCCTTATAAATTAAATCTTGTAAATATCTCTTATATGAGATATCCTATCAATTTGAATTTCAAATTCAAACATGATAGAGATTTAATTTATCCCTATAAATTAAATCATATATATTCCTTATATATAATGTATATATACGAATTTATATATATGAATATAAATATAAATAAATATATACATCAACCTTGGATCATTTATTGAATCTGGACACGTTTTAGATTCAATGAATCTGGATATCATAGCTCGTGTTGGGCTATTTTGTGTGTGACCCTGTAGGCCCATAAGAAGTTGGCAGTGGGCCATTTGCTATACTGGCCCACAAGTCACAAGCGGTCTCTAGCAAGAGATAACGACTACCTAAATCATATGAGGATCAATAAACGATGTAACCTTTTATACAACCATATCATGTCCCTTCTGTCACGTGATATTTTGGTCATAGATGAGGCATGGATAATGTCATCCTCCTATTCCTGACCGTTACTTTCTTGATCCCTGAGTAGTTTGACTATAGAAATGGAACTACCTTTCCATTATAGTATAGCCATACATTTCTCAAACTCACTCATCGAGGGGCCCAGTAATATCTCTCTACGAATGTGAGGGACAAATTCCATCTTGACCATTCACATTCCTCCGCATGAAAAACTACTAAGCCCGAACATAGTCTTTATGATCACTCGGTTAAAAGTGACTTTTGACTAGATCAAAGCTGAGCGTTTGTCATGTAGGAATCCATGATGATCTCAGGTCAAAGGGCATAGTGACATGGTTTGTATATAAGAGAAGTTTATGACGTAACCCATGCAGCTCTCTCATAGTGGGTCGGTCCAACACCTTGTACTCTTACATGTGCCTATGACTTTGATTTATATCTTTATACATCTTCAAAGTTATACTGGCCTTATTTCATCTCTGCTCCCACATAGATGACCGACCAGGGACATTTAGGATAATATCATGAATTATCCAAGGATGGTCATCACAATAGACATGCAAATAATATGATAACACAATTAATAAATTCATAAATCAATAATGTTCATAAGACAATAATTGGCCCCTAGGGCACATTTTCCAACAAAATCTCAGTAGCAAACAGAAACCATACCATGTATGCAACTATATGCTTGATGTTACTATGTGTGCACTTAATGATCTTGCTTGTATAATGATAACTTACATGATTCCATGTCCCTTAATTATAACATATGGCCATAGCATAAAAAGAAGCAGAGCATTACTTAATCATACATGCTTCACACATCAAAGTAAGTAAACATCACATAAAACATCCAAGCAATACAAGCATACAAGTAGGTAAGTTTACTACCTGGTGAGTAGCCTTTTCTCTAGTTCCTAACTCTGCCAGAACTCCTCCTTTTTTCTTTCTCTTTCTTTCTTTCTTTCTCTCTTTCTCTTTTTCTCTCTTATTTCTCTTCCTTGCCTCTTGCTTGCCGTCAAGTAGAATGGAAGGGGAATGCCTATTTATAGGTGAAAGGAGGTGGAATGGATGGTCTAGATTGAATGGCGATAAATGGCTCAGATTGCTTAGCTTCCTCAAGA
Organism: Leucaena leucocephala; assembly: GCA_037074615.1. NCBI lineage: Eukaryota > Viridiplantae > Streptophyta > Magnoliopsida > Fabales > Fabaceae > Leucaena > Leucaena leucocephala. The sequence continues at coordinate 9,411,701 of CM073527.1, forward strand.
AGCCTTGCTAGCATCATCACGATGACATCATCATCCTAGATGACTCATCAAAATGACATCATCTATAGGACACCTCACATGCTAGGTGGCACAAAGGTGGGGCCCTTGGGACACCTCACCAGCTGACTTAGCACTTCTAGAGAATTCCAAAGTCTTTTCTTGGAATGAATGGCTAAGATTGTGCCACGTGTCCTTTAGCTTTTTCTTCTTTCCCTATACTCATGTCATGTGGTACATCGTGGGTACCATAAGGACACCTTTTATGCCACCTCATGATTCCAGATCAGTCTAAAGCCTTATCTAATCACTTTTCCTAGTTCTATCTTTTACTGAGTAACTTTACTTTATTGAAAAAGTACTAAACTAATATTTTAATGCCACTTGGGCCCACATCCCTCTTGGGCTATGTTTTTGGACAATTAGAATGCTATATTGGCCTCGAATCAAGATCAAGCAATCTAGTGGCTCCATTCCCAAGAAACATTCCTTTCCTTTCCAAAATGACCATTATGGCCCTAGGGACTTTCACTATTTACAATTTAGTCCTTGAACTTTCACTTATTTGCAGTTTAGCCCCTAAACTGCATATGTATACTTCTAGACTTCTGCTCAATAGGGCCTAGTAGGATACCTTTTTTGAGCTATATACTAGGCTTCTAGGCCTAAAAATTGGGATATGACAATTTACGTCAAACTTTTGGCGATCTTTACATAAAGAAATAGACACTACTCTCAGATTTAGTACGGCTTATCATCCTCAGACAGATAGTCAATCTGAGAGAAAGATCCAAACCCTATAAGATATGTTAAGAGCATGTGTCTTAGATTTCAAAGGGAGTTGGGATATCTATCTACCATTAATAGAGTTTACCTATAACAACAGTTATCAGGCTAGTATTCAGATGGCACTTTATGGATGTAAGTGTATATCTCCCTTGTGCTTGGTAAAGTTGAGTGGAAGAAGGATGTTTGGTCTTGATATGGTAGATTAGACAACAACACAGATAAGATTAGCAAAAGGTTACTGATGACTCAAAGTAGGCAGAAAAGTTATGTTGATGTTAGAAGGAAGCTATTGGAGTATGTAGAGGGAGAGCATATATTCCTAAAGTTAACTCTAATGACAGGAGCTAGACGATTAATCAAAGTAAAGAAACTACATCCTAGATACATTGGGCCATTCCAGATCCTTACAAGAGTAGAATTAGTGGCTTACAAGTTAGCTCTTCCTCCAAATCTCAGCAAAATCCATGATATTTTCCATGTTTCCCTATTAAAGAAGTATGTTCCAAATCCATCACATGTAATTGAGCAAGATGATGTTGCACTGCAGGATGACCTAACTTATGAGGTCAGACCAGTACGAATTATAGATCGAAAGGTCAAGCTGTTGCGAAATAAGCAAATATCTTTAGTAAAGGTGGTCTAGAAAGGATTAATGGGAAATGAAGCTACATGGGAAGCAGAAGAGAGGATTAAAGAAGCATATCCTAAAATGTTTCCTTAATGTATATGTATCATAAATTTTGAGGACAAAATTTACTTTAAGGGGGAGAGAAATGTCATATACCCAATTTTCTTACTTAATGTAACTGTACAGTTTATATGAAATGGACATGAGATTTTTAGAATAAACTGTATCAGATTGATATATGAAAGAAAGGGATTAATAACTAAGGAAAGTTTAGGGACCTAAATGCAAATTAGAAAAGGTTAAAGGTAAAAAGTGAAAGTAGAAACAAAAGAAGGAACCTAAAAGCAAATAGTCAAAAGTTTAGGGACCTAAGTGTAATTAAGGAAAAAGTCAGGGACCTAAATATAATTATGGAAAAATTGAGCTAAGACAGGCCCAAAATGCCCAGAATCATATTAGCCCCAAATTTTACTAGTAGATAGACAAGGTTATTCCGGTCAGTTTAAGGAGTCACAGAATTTTGATTTGAGATTAATTGATATAAATTCCTGAAGTCAGAAGGAATTATTGCAGTATTTTTTATACCTCATAATAAGATGAAACATTATAGTAAATTCCTATATTTAATATAAGAATTTATAAAACTAACAGAGTCAGAAAAGGAATCCTGTAGAATTCTTACGGGATTTTACAGTGAAATAAAATACCCGATAAATACGGTCAGGAGAGTTGTCTTGAGATTTGTGCCAAAAAGGGCATAAAGGATTTGACCCCATGCCAAGGCCCAATGGTTCCATCATGAGCCCAATATGGTGAGTGGATAGTTAGGTGGGCCAGAGTCCAGAGCAGTCCAGGAAAAGTGTGAAATTATGAAAATGCCCCTAGATGCCCATATTGTACCAGTGATGGATGGAGGGCATTTTGGTCATTTTAGAAAGGTAAAAAATGTGTAATATGGTATAAATATGATTATTTAGAGCCAGTATATGCCCTGAGGCAGTATAGAGAGGGGTAAAATGACAATTATGCCCTTAGGGTTAATATAGTGCAAAAAAAGACACCAAGGGTATTTTGGTCATTTCTCAAGGGATGGATTGCATATAAATACTCAGTCTAACAATGTCAGTGGTATGAGGAACCTAGACACAGGTTCCCAGGACAGAATACATATCCTGGAATATTATAAAAATTAGGAACAGAAAATAGTTAGGTTTTTGTGAAACTGCTCTAATCGGTACCAAACTGGACTATAATTTTTCCTATCAGTATATTTCACTTTTTTCAGCCAAACATGCCCCTAAATTATGTCATGCATGGCATCAAAAGGAAAGGCTTCTAGGGTAAGCTTGTGCAAGAATGAATATGGACCATTAGATCAAATAGTAACTAAATCAATCTTGGCCATCCAGTTTAACTCAAGCTCATCTATAAATACCCCCTATTCAGATTGGTTTTGGCATGCTTGACAACCATAGGGAACCTCTTGCAAAATTTCCATTCAACCAAGAAAGAAGCACATAACTTGAAGCAACAATCAAGGTAATCATCTTCCTTGATCTTGAGCTTTATTCTAGCAAGTTAACTCTTGATTTTAAGGGGGTTTTGTGCCATATTTCCCATGTGGTTGCTGCTGTAAGTGCTGCCCATATATGGTTAAAATATGAGTTTTATGTTATGGATAGTTTAGATAAGCTTAAACAAACTAGAATCAAGTAGTATAAGCTTACAAATTCAAGTATGTTTAGAATTAGGGTTTTGTGTTCTTGGCTGTTACTTCACATGACACTGTTCATATGTTGGAATTTCATGATTTTGATGCTTCCAATGAGTTTAAAATGGAAAATTGTGTAGGGATAAAGTAGGAGAACAAGTATTGGAAGCATTGGAATCAAAATGTGAATATTTGGAAAATAAGGGTTTTGATTCAGTCAAGGGAAGCAACTTGTGATGTGTTTTGATTTTGCAAATTCTAGTTTCATATTTTGATTCTACATGAAAAATTATGTGGAAATGAACTATGAGAATTTATTTTGGAAAGATGGAAGTATGAAACCTAAAATAGAGAAAGAATAGAAGTTAGTGAAAACCTAGTCTTGGATTTAGTTTCAAGTTGAGTTGTAACTTGATATTACTTTGTAATGGCTAGGTTTTGAAATTTATGAAGTAAGGAAATCATCTCAAGAAGACCTTGACAAGGGTAGCTAAGAGGTAGCATGAATACCTAACTATAGTTTCCTGTATGCTTTATTATACGTTCGCTTGTTGATTATGGTATTTAGTTGAGCTTGAGATTATGCCATCATGTTGATGATGAGATATGAATGATTGTAACTCCTTGTAACTTCTGTCATGACAATATGCATGTTAGATTTTACTTATGTACCATTATGAAGTAGCTCCCATCTCATGATAACATGTTAAGCATCCAATTAATCATGCATGATGTTATGGTTTGTGTAACTTGCTATTGGGATTTCCATGAAATCTCATTCTTTCCATATGCATAATCATATCATAGGTACTGGAACTTCCCAAGGAAAGAGGGTAAGCATGGATGGTTAAACTTGTGTAATTAGTTACATGAGTTACTTGGCACCATGGAAGTATATATTGGGATGTATAATGTATGATCCTATAATTGTGTTTTGAGGCTGACGCTTTGTGATTATGATTATAATGCCTACACCAATGAGTTTGAAATTGAAACTTGTCATGATAATAGCTAAGATACATAGCTTTAAATGAACACCAAGAACGCCTCAATTGGTTAAATATTCGAATTGTTATGATTTTTCTAAATTGGAGTTAAAATATGGAACTAAGAGAAAGTAAGCAACTGGAGGCAGTGACATTCTGACATGAATTTTTTATAGTAAATGAACGAGTTTTTCCATGAAATTTTGTAATCTTAAATAGGACTTCTAGATATTTAAATCCATAGGTAACACGGTTCATTTGGATAAGTAACGTAAGAAAAATGAATTTTTGAAGTTAAGGCAAAGAAACTGGAACTTCCAGATTTTACCAAATAAACAGTGTTTTTCAACGAATAATCTGATTTCATTGAGACAATGGAACCTCATTTTTATATTTTCCCCTCAAATTTCAATGAAATAGCTTTCATTAGAAATTGGAACCACCCTATTTTGAATTTTCTACATTTAATTATGAATTTTCAAAGTAGGGTACATGTTCTGAAATTACCAACTGAACAGTAAAAGTGAACAGTACCCAAGAGCAATTCTTTTGAAAATGAATGTTTCTAAAGCAAAGGGCTATGTAATTGGTTCCAATGACTTTCCAATGAGAATAATTGAGGTTGAACATAAGGATATGACAGATTGGCCCAAAGAAGAAGAAAGTGCCTAAGTAAAGTATTCACTAAAATAAGAAGAAAATTCTTAGAGCTCCCATTGTTGAAGTTGCAAAGAGCATCCATAAAGAAAAATGTTACATCCCAATTTTTCCCTATCTATATAAGACTCATAGAGGAAAGAGGTTTGAAAGGGATTGTGACAATAAATAGAAAGAAATAAATGATTATAAAGAAATAGGACTAAAGTGAAAATCCTAAAAGTTCCATGGTGCAACATGGAAGTAAACATAAGGTTTGGGCCATTAAGTATAATTATAAAAAGTTGAGGGTCTAAAGTATAATTTTCAAGAAGTTTAGGGAAAATGATAATTATGGAAGTTGAGTTAGAAAAGGCCCAAAATTGTCCAAAATAGTTTTGGCCTCAAATTTTACCAATAAATAGAGAAAATTATTATGATCAGTTTAACACAATATAGAATTTTGATTTGAGGTTTCGATAATTGATATTAATTTTTGAAGTCTATAAATTGGTACAGTATCTTTTGGACCTCCAAATTAGACAAAATTTGGTAGTAAATTATTATAATTAATATAGAAATTTATAAAATTGATAGAGCTGAAAAAGTAGTCATGTAGAATTAATTGTTAAATTTACGGTGAAAAATAACACTAATAAAGGGTTTAGAAGAAATGTATGTAATTTTTATCAAAACTTCTGGGTCTCAAAAAATTATGAAACTTTGTAAAAAAAACTCATTTTATATTATAATGAATTTTTAAAAATGCTATAACCCTTAAAAGAAGTGTATAGAATTTAAGGTACGAGGTAAAGGAAATACCTTGGGATATGTGCCAAATATTAAGTTGGACTGAATTTAGACCCAAACTGGAGTCATGTGCTGGCCCAAGAATTCAAAAAAATTGTCATGTTGCAAATGAATTTTCTAGGATGTTTTATGAATTTTTAAAGAAAGAAATCAAGAAAACTCAAGAGATAATGCAAGGTGACATGTGAGGTGTCCTTGGTGAAACCCACACCATGTAAAAAAAGGCACATGGAAGTCAAGTAAGAGAGGAAGAGTTTAGGCACATGTGTAATTATATTAAAATAATGTAAGAATTAAGTTAATAATGATTAAGGATAATTAATCAAGGAAGCAACCAATGAGAGGAGAGATTAAGGGATTGTAATAATTAGGAACTTGAGGAGTAAAATGGTCCCTTGAGCCTTAAAAATTTGTATAAATATCCCCGTGTCTTCACAATTTCGTGCACCTAGAGGACCCTTGGGGAAAGCATGCAAAAATGAAGAGAGAACTCAAAATAAGATCTAAGAGAAGCCACCCAAACAAGTACCTAAGGTAAGCAATCCTTCCTAATCTATTTATATGTGTTTTGGAAGGATAAAAAATAGGATTTAATGGTTAGAAATTGAGTTCTTATTGGACTATGCTTGCTGTCCAAAACTGTACATTATTTAAGGAAGAAGAAATTGAAGTTAGAATCATGTAATTAGCATTTGCATAACGTAGATTTAGTGATTGGTTAATGAATTAAGTTGTGCTCTTAACTTTGCTGACATCCTGCCACCTACTGTATAGAGAAAAGAATAATGAATTTCAAATATCTAATTCTTCCATTGAATTTAGATGATGATTTTGTGTAGGATTGGATAGGTTTGAAACCTTAGAAGCATTGGAATTGAAAGTTATAATATTTAGGTCTTCTCTGTAACTGTTCATACATATGAAAAGTGATTTGAATTTCATGATTTTGATCCTTCCAATGGTTTTAAAAAGCAAATTTGTGTGGGATAAAGTAGATAAAGAAGTATTGGAAGTATTGGAATTAAAATGAGAAAGTTTGAGAAAAATTGTACACTTCTTTCAGTTCTATACAGGATGTCATGAAGGAGCTAGAATTTCATAATTATAAGTGTATAAATGGATTTATAAGGCTAAATTATTTAGGGTAAAGTCAAGAAACAAAATTAATTCAAAGGACAAGATAATTAACCACAAACAAAGATAGTTATGGGTTAATTGGTTAATTAAGTTTAATATTCATGAATGTTATGTAATTTGGTGTTGATGAATGAATGATAATGCTATGTTAGGATTTGATTGGTGTGCTCAAATATGGCAATCACACATCAAAGAGAAGGAAGAAGCAAGAGGTCAAGAGGAAGGATAAGGAAAGCAAGGAGTAAGAGGTAGTGAATTATCCTAAAATTGTATGTGTTTGAAGCTATGCTTAGTTGTGCTGACTTTGTTGAATTGTGTGGCATAAATGTATATGATTAAAGCTATATTTCTATGATTAATTTTTCCAATTGTATTCCATGTGTTACATGGAAGCATGCACATTACATAATGTTAACACTTACACAGGCAAGCACAAGCATTTATATTGCAACATATATTATTTAGTCCTGATCGTTATTGAGATATTCCCCAAAATCTCACCCCCTCCATGTCCCCAACATAGTAGGTATTTCACATGAAGAATAAGAGGAAGATGCATGAAGAAGAGTTAGGGAATATTTGCATGCTTGATATGTATATGTGTATGAAGCTATTTATTGGAAGTTGTCACTATAAATAGTAACTCATTATGAGATAGTGATGTTTGATATGTAATTAAAAATAGTAAACATTAGAATAAATCTATGAAAATTTGCAAAAATTTAGTTAACATGTTAAGCTTCGTTTTGACACTAATTATGACTTATTCCAATATCTGTACAAAGAGAATAAATTTTCTAAAGTCAGGGACCAAAAACTATTTTCTATAATTTTTGATCAAATAAATAGTAATCTTTGACAATCAAACTATACTTATTGACTAAGCATTTGGTCTAATACTTATTTTTTTAATTAAACTACATTATGTTATCTTTAAGTATCTTTTTGAACCACTTCATTTCATTTTTTTAGAATTAATGATTTTTTGAAATTCATCGCTTAATCTGGAATTACCATATAAACAGTACTCATGAATCTTGGAAATTCTAGATTTTGTAATTGAACTTTGAAACATCCTTACTTTCATACGACTTATGGATAATTTAGTAGCATTTAGAACCATTTACAAGACCTTGAAAGTCTATTAGCTAAATCTGAAATTTTACTCTTCTCGAGTTACTATTCATATGGTATTCCAAATTCGGTGATGAACTTCGGAAAATCATAAATAATTCTAGAAATATTGAAATGAAGTGGTTTAAAAAGCTACGTGAAGATAACATCTTAAAATTTAAGGAAAAATAATCTTCATACCAAATACTTATTAAATTAATATAGTTTAATCATCAAATATTACTGTTTGTTTGGTCAAAAATTCTGAAAACAAATTCTGGTCCCTTTAGAAAATCCGTTCTCTTTATACAGACATTGAAATCAGGCATTCTTAGTGTCAAAATAAAGCTTGACATGTTAACTAAATTTTTGTAAAATTTCATACATTTATTCCACCATTTATTATTTTTCATTACATCATGACCATCACTACTTATATTGGTCATATAGCAACATTACATATAACAATTCCTCACATAACATATATACTATCCAATCCCTAGCTCCTCTTTATGCTTCATCATCCTCTTTCATCATTCATAAACCTTCTAGGGTTGGGATTGCATGGAGGGGGTGAGATTTGTGAGAAAATTTCAGTAGCAAAAGGTACTAAACAATGCATGCATTAATGTAAATACTTGTGCTTACTTGTGAAAATTGTTAACATTGTGTAATGTGCATGCTTTTATGTAATAAATGAAATACAATTAGCCAAAGTAATGATAGAAATAGAGATTCAATCATAAACATATATGCAACACAATTCAACTAAGCCATAGCATAACCAAGTATAACATTCAATACATACAAATTTAGGATAAGTTTACTACCTCACATACTTGACTTTCTTTCACTTTAACTTTGCTTCTTTCTTCTCAGTTCTCTTTGATGTGTGGCTACCTCCTTGGAGTCCACCATCAAATTCTAACATCACATATTCATCCATCCATTACAGTCTAACTTCCTTGGACATTAAACTTACTTTAACTAACATAACTTCCTTTGATCTTTACTAACTGACTTGGCCTTTGAACCAATTGATGTCTTGACTTTACCCTACACAATTCTACCTTTTGAATCCATTTATGAGCTTATAATTATGAAATTCCAGCTCCTATGAACTATTATGGATAGATTTGAAAAATATGCATAATTCTTCCAAAAATTCTCATATTGATTCCAATGCTCCCCATACTTATTTCTCTACTTTATCCAACACAAATTTTCATTTTAAAACCATTGGAAACATTAAAATTATGAAATTCCAATCACTTTTCATATGAGTGAATAGTAATAGAGAAGAACTTCAAAAACTAAAACTTAGAATTCTAATGCTTCCAAGGTTGAAAACATATCCAATCCTACACAAAATCATCATATGAATTCAATGGAAGAATTAGATCATTGAAATTCCATCTCCTTCTATAATGAACAGTACAGATTGAAAGGTCTCAACAACGGCAAAGTCAAGAATATCAACTTGATTTAACAACTAATCACCTAACTAGCTTGTTTAAGCTTCAGTCACATATCTCTAACTTTAATTTCTTCTTTCTCCTTTCATCTAAGGCTTTGGACAGCATATACACCTTAGAGAAAACTCAACTTTCTTCCATAAAAACCCTAAGGTCAAGCTCCCAAATCAAAGGAAAATAAGCTATAATAGATTGCTTACCTTTAATCTCTAGCTTACTTGAACTTTGGATCTTGGATTCTTCTTTATCTTGGCTTGAGTTTCCATTTTGACATAGCCTCCCCAAGGGTTCTCAGGCCACAATTTTGGGTAGAAATAGTGGGTTATTTATAGAAAAATCTCATGAAAAATGAATTATCAAGATCACTTTGTGCACTATTTGATCTAGTGGCTCACAATTGCTCTTACATCAAACTTGCCCACCAGGCCAACTTGAGATAAGATCACATGACAAAAGTATCTCTTCCCCTTGTCTTGGATGCCATGTGTGAGGTCTTGTGGGTCCCACCATGTGAAAACTCTAATTCTCACTTTATTCCTTTTTCTTTTCTTTTTCAAAAATTCATAAATTATTCATTATTAGACTTGGGCTCCAAGAAAACTTTTGGAACTTATTTGTCTACCCTAGGATGAAATATTGGACTACCCTACGCCTTCCTTGGGTCCAATAGCTAATTGGCACAAATCCCAATGCACTTTTCTTATACCAATATCCTTAAAATATCCTAATTTTGAAATAAAAGCTAGACACATCTTTTAATGGTTCTAAAATTTTTAGAAATTCATTCTAATATAAAATAACTCCACTGTAAAGTCTCATAATTTTCTGAGACCCAAAAGCCTTGATAAAAATTCCCTACATTTCTTCAAGACCTTTTATCTGTGTCCGATTTCACTTTAATTTCTCAAAGGGCATTATCGTCTTTTCACACCTCATCAAAGTATTCCCTGACCTTAGTCAACTATTTTAGGGACTCTCCTTGACCATCTAACATTCATCAAATGACCAAAATGCCTTCGTCTAACTCTGACTCAATGAAACAATACAATGGCGTAATCAATGGCATTTTCATAATTTTATATTTTTCTCGATCTTTATTAGCCCTAGCCCACATACTTATCTAACAATATTACTAGGCCTATAAGATACCATTTTAGGCCCTCTACATGGTCCACTACCTTCATGGGCTAAACTTCTAAGAAATTCCCCTGAAACATATTTATCGAGTATTTTAATCCACTGTAAATTATATAATAAATTATATAGAACTCCTTTTTGAGTTTTGTCAATTTCATAAATTCTTATATTAATTATAGGAATTTAATGCCAAATTTTATCTAATTCTGAGGTCCAGAGGATACTATATTAATTTTCCTTTCTTTAGAAATTAATATAAATTTTTCGGGACCCCAAATTAAAATTCTTTATTGCGTCAAACTGATCAGAATAATTTTATCTATGTATTGGGAAAATTTGGAACTAATTTGATTATGGGTATTTTTGGACATTTTCTAACTCAACTTTCAATAATTACTATTTTGCCCCAGAACTTTTAAAAATTATACGTTAGGCCCTCAACTTTTCATAATTACACTTAATAGCCTAAAGTTTATTTTTACTTTAATTTTTGCACCAAAGAACTTTTAAACTTTTTATTTTAGTCCCTCATCTTTATACCTTTGTCTAATAATATGTTTCCTGTCTATTCATCATCACAATCCTTTCCAAACCTCTTTGCATTATCAGTATTATACAAATAGGGAAAAGGTAAGACGTGACAAACTTCAATGAATGTTTAAGTGGTTCTAAATACTACTAAATGATACCTAAGATGTACAAAAGTAAGGTGTTACAAAAAGCAATGGAAACAAAGAAGAAGAGCACCTCGCATCACTATGGACTATCACAAAGTACCATTGAACTACTCTAATGAGAACAAGAAAATTTGGATTTCTAAAGCACCAAGAAGATTGCAAGATTTCAAAGCAAGAAATTCAAAGTTTTAATATTAAAAAATAAATGTTTCGAGGCAATGCTCAAGAGAAAGGGGACCAAAGAGTTCCTCACGTATCAATGAAAAACACTTCATCTAATATAACTCAAGGAGAATCCATTACTGAAATCTCAAAGATAATTTATAAGAAGCAATGGAGAAAGACCCAAGGAGCACGTTATGCCTCAAGAATAGATTATCATACTATACCATTCAATTATCTTGAGGAGAATATAAGAAGAAGGAGGATCTCTCGAATATCAAAGTTCATATCAGTTGAGAGACCGTTACAAGCATTTAATAGAAGAAATCAAAAAATGCAATGATTGCACAAATACAATCCTTCTTCAATGTGAGATGAACCAGAGAAGCTTGATTTTGGTGCTAAAATAAAATCTTAACATCATTTCATCAAAATCAAGTAAATTGCCACATGGACAAAAGGAAAATATAGTGAAATCTAATCCTTACCTCTCTATTGTTCTTAATTGAATTTTAGATTAGACTAAAGAATACTTATTTCTTGCGACATTCCTTTGGTAATCAACATTTCAATATTTTATATATGTTCTTATATTACTAAATGGATTATAAATTGAATTGTGCATAACATGTTTTTCAAACATTTGCAAATTATTGATTGATGAATTTCAATTTATAAATGTGCACATTTTCATATTTTTGCATTAAATATCCTAACTTTACAAAGCATGAAAATGATTCAAAACTTGGTTTTTAAACATATAATAGTATTGGAGATTAATTTACTTGTATGGAAATTTCAAAAGTACTCCACTACGATTTGGTAGATTCATCGACTATGTAATATCATGTGCTTGAACTCCCTATCTGCCAATGAGTTTTTCTACTTAAACCATCTACATGATGAAGTTGAAGCATATTTGTTTAGAAAGAAAAATATTCTAGTACAAGTTTAAAACATTTATTCACTAGAATTTATTGGCTACTCTGGTCATTTGGAATGAAGAATAATGTGCTTCATTGTTTAATCAACATTTGAAAATGAATTAGCAAAATCCTTGAACCATTAATCCTGCTAATATCCTATTTGACTTTTGCTCATACAAAAATTCCTAAACATGTTAATATTATTGTTAAACATGTAATCTTATACAGATATTTTTCTCCAATAAGCTGATTTTTATGTTTTCATGAAATTAATTTTTTAAAGGTCCCCATATTTGAAAAATAATCTTGAAATTGCATATTTTCAAAAAGAAGTATCATTCTTCAAGAGAGACTAATTCTAAAGAACGAGTATAACATCCTCATTTTCATACGTCTTAGGGACCAAATGGTAGCATCTGAAACCACTTCTAAGGCTATTGAAGTCAAATTACTCAATCTAGAATTTTACTCTTAGCGAGTACTATTCACTGTGTAAATTCCAGTGGAGTGACCTAGCTTCAAAAAATCATAACTAATTCTAGAAAAATCGAAATGAAGTGGTTAAAATTGATACACGAAGCTAACATAATGCTCTTTTAGGAAAAAATAACTTGTTTACCACGCCTTGACCATGTCAACATTAACAAGCATCCGAAGTTTACTGTTTATCCAGCATCCTATCCCTGATTTCAGCATTTTTGGTCCCAACTTTAAAAGATCATATCTTTATGAGACGTTTTATATATCAAATCGAAGCTTGGCATGTATAATATTTACTAGAAAAATATCATACATTTATTCAATCATTTACTATTTATAATTATAGCTTAAATGTCACTGCCTCCCCACGAGTTACTGTTTACAGTGACAATTTCCAGCAATTATACATACATGAATCACATATCAATCATGCTAAATAATTAACATCTCTTCATGCATCTTTATCTCCTCCATCTTGAGAAGACCTGCTGTAATTGAATTGAATTGATATGGATGGGGTGAGATTTCTAGGGAAATCTCAGTAGCAAACAGTACTAAACAATGCATGCATTAATGTGAATACTTGTACTTGCTTATGAAAGTGTTAACATTGTCTAATGTGCATACTTCCATGTTACATATGAAATACAATTGGCCAAAGTAATCATAGAAATAGAGCTTTATATATAAGCACATATGCAATACAATTCAACAAAGCCATAGCACATCAAGCATAACATTCAATGCACACAAGTTTAGGATAAGTTTAGTATCTGGCGTGTAGCCTTTCCTTCTGGCCTTTAGCCTTGTCTCTAAGGTCCCTTCTTTTCATATGTTAGAGCCTATACATAGCATAATAATATCTTTATTATTATCTAGTATAGCTCTACTTAATCTCATTCTTAACGAGGGGTAACATTCTTAATCTGACATTCCCCTAGCTTTCTTTCTACATGTAGCTACCTTTGTTAATAGAGATATTTCTCTATTCTAACTATTAAGGGCAATCCTCTACTTTATTAGAGCAGGAACTAGATAACTTACTTACCTCATTCCTAAGCTCTGCCCAGTCACCAAGCTCTTTGGACTATTCCTAGCTCCGCTAGAACTCCTTCCTTTATTTCTCTTCCTTCCTTTCTTTCTCTCTTTCTCTCTTCTTTCTCTTCTTTTTCTTGCCAAATACATGAATGAAATGGAGGGAGGGGAGTGTCTATTTATAGGCGAGTGGAGGTGGTATGAATGGCTCAGATTAAATCGTGATGAATGGCTCAGATCGCTTAGCTTCCTCAAGAAGCTTCGCCTGCATCATCACGATGATATCACCCTCCTTGATGACTCACCAACATGACATCATCCAAGGACACCTCAAGGGGTATGTGGCACAAATGGTGGGGCCCTTGGGACACCTCACCAGCTGACTCAGACTCTCCAGAGAATTCAGAGTATTTTTCTAGAATGAACGGCCGAGATGTACCACGTGTCTTTTTTACTTTTTCCCCCTTTTTCTAATCTCATGACATGTGTCATTAACTTTCTTTTCTTGTATTCATACCATGTGGCACTTTGTGGGTCCCATGCGGACACCTTTCATACCACCACATGGTCTAAAGTCATATTTGATCACTTTTCCTAGTTCTATCCTTAACCAGGTAACCTTACTTTATGGAAAAGCACTAAAATATTATTTTAATGCCTCTCAAACTACCATAACTACTGGGCCTACGTTTTTGGGCCTTTAAATGTCATCTTGGGTTTCTAACCAAGTCCAAGCACTCTGGTGGCTCGGTTCCCAAGAAACACCTCTTACTTCTTCTTTTTGCCCATAGGGGCTTTCACTATTTTCCCTGAATTTTCACTTTCTTGCAGTTTAGTCCTTGAACATCATCTATACACTTCTAGGACTCCTGCACAATAGGGTCTAGTAGCCTACCTTTTTCAGGCTATAAACTAGGCTTCTAGGCCTAATAATTGGGATATGACAACGAGAGCTTTGTATTTATATGTACATATCATATTTCAAGCTCAATCCTTTAGCATACCGATATGCTTTCGCTAAAGATTGATATGTTTTGATAAGAATTTGATATACGATATCATGTATAAATAGAATTTTTTTTTGCCATTCTAACCATTCTCCAAGAAAGGAAGAGAATTTCACTTATGACTAGAGAATAGAGACATTTCTCAATGGATAATATTGCTTAAGATTGAGATCTGACACAATGAGCACTGGTGTTACAAAGTTTAAATTAGCAACAAGCTAAAAGGATCATTATTCATGCCAATACAAAAGAAGATGCTCAAGAGAGGGAGGCAAAGAATTGTAAAGACTAATTCATCATATATCAAAACAAAATAAGCATTTATAAACCCCTCTTATTATGTTTGAATATAGATAAGCTATCTTGATAATAATTTTTTATGCTATATGTGTTTATGTGCTTTTAATCTTCTTTTGTTGGATCATATTTTTAAGATATTGTTTTAAAATGTTCATGTTTCTAATATATTATTCAATTTTAAAAAATAATGATCTTATATCGACAAAGGTTCTTGTCAATAAAAGTTTTCATAAAAAGAAGTCTGTTTGAATCTTTTTGAACATCTATTCGATAAAATCATTTATTAGATATGTGATAAAAATAAATTGTTTTTGAAAAATCTGGCAAAATATTACGTGTTGCTTTTCATCCATAAATTCTTTGAAAATAACACTTATCCAAATGCTATTCGATAAGGTTTATGAAAAAGTTTTGAAATTTATCAAACATTTTATCGATAATTTTATTTATCGAAAAACTATTTGATAAGATCCTTTGTCCAAGAATTCTTTGATAAATTTTGTGTGATATATGTGAAAAAGGTATATACTTATTGAACACTTTATCGAAAAGGGAAGAAATTATTAGTTATTTAGCGAAAATATGACCATTACTGTTAGTTCATAGAATGCCTTCTTCAAAAATTCATCATTCTCTTTGAACCCATAAAATTTTTCTTATCGTATTCTCTCCCAACATCAATTAAACACCTATAAGAATCATTTTCCCTAACTCTCAAAAACTACCTACTTCTCACAATCCACAATTTTTCCTTGAGTTTATACTACTATACACCACTATCATACCTAATATGGCAAGAACAAAAATGCCAGAGGTTAGTCTTGAAAATTGTCATATCCTAATTTTCCCTATCTGTATAATACTGATAGTGGAAAGACGATTAGAAAGGATCATGACAAAGATCAGAAGAAATAATAAGGGTTAGATGATTCTTTAAGGAAGAGAAGGACTAAAATAAAAACTAGAAAAGATTAAAGGCAAAAAGTGAAAGTAGAAACAAAAGTTGGGCCCTTAAGTGTAAGTTTTGAAAGTTAAGGGCTTTAAATACAAATAGATAAAAGTTCAGGGGCTAAAGTGCAATTATTCAAAAGTTCAGGGACCTAAATGTAATTATGAAAAAGTTGAGCTAAAACAGGCCATAAATGCCCGGAATCAGATAAGACCCAAATTTTACCAGTAGATAGACAAAAGTATTCCAGTCAGTTTAACGTAACACAGGATTTTGATTTGAGGTCCCGATTAATTGATATACATTTGTGAAATCAGAAGAGTTATTACAGTATTTTTCAGACAACAGAATCAGATGAAACTTTATAGGAAATTCCTATATTTAATGTAAGAATTTATAAAATTGACAGAGTCAGAAAAGGAATCCTGTAGAAGTCTTACGGGATTTTACGGTGAAATAAAATACCCAATAAATAATATCGAGTAAGATTTATTGGGATTTGTGCCATAAAGGTAATGAGGATAATGAGCCCATACCAAGCCCCAAATGGCGCCATAATGAGCCCAATAAAGTAGTGAAACAATTATGTGGGCCAGAGTCCAGAGCAGTCCAGCAAAAGTGTGAAATTACGAAAATACCTCTGGATGCCCATACTGTACCAGTGTTAGATAGAGGTTATTTTGGTCATTCTAGATAGGCTAAAAATATGGGACATAGTATAAATATGATTAGTTAGAGCCAATATATGCCCTGAGACAGTGTAAAGAGGGGTGAAATAACAATTATGCCCTTAGGGTTAGTACAACGCAAGAAAGGACACCAAGGGTATTTTGGTCATTTTCTAAAGGATGGATGGCAGATAAATATTCAATATATCAAGTTCAATTATAGGATAAGCCTAGACATTGATTTCCAAGACAAAATACATATCCTGGTATGTTATAAAAAAATTAGGAATAGAAAATATTCTGGTTGCTATGAAACTGCTCCGATCGGTACTGGATGGGACTAAATTTTTTTCAGAAGCTTCCTGGCGTGGTAAGCAAGCCACATACCCCCATGAGGTGTCCCTTGAGATGTCCCACATGATGACATAATTATTCTTTTAAGAAAAAATTAAATCCAAGATTAAATGTGGACCTTTAGATCAAAACTGTGGACCTTTAGATCAAAACCTTTAAATCCAAATCAATCTTGGCCATTCATTTTTCATGGATTTTGCTATAAATACCCCCTCATTCTGCATCAAAACTGTGGCTTCATGGACCCTTGGGGAAACTATTGCAAAATGAAAATTCAAGCCAAGACAAAGAAGATTCAAGGTACCAAAGTTCAAATAAGCTAGATATTAAATGTAAGCAATCTCTCCTACCTTATTTTCCTTTGATTTGGGAGCTTGAACTTAGGGTTTTCATGGGGTGAAAGTTAAGTTTTCTCTAAGGGGAGGTGCTTCCCAAAAACCTTAGATGAAAGGGAAAAGAAGAAATTAAAGTTAGAAGTGTATGATTTAAGCTTAAACAAGCTAATTAAGAGATTGGTTGTTGAATCAAGTTGATATTCTTGACTTTGCCATGGTGTGCCCTGTTCAGTATGCACTGTTCATGAAGGAAGGAAATTTAATTTCAATGATTTAATGCTTCCATTGAGTTTGTATGATGATTTTGTGTAGGATTGGAAAGGTTTTGAACCTTGGAAACATTAAAATCTCAAGGTTGCAGTATTTGAGATTCCTTACAGTTACTGTTCACTCACATGAACAGTGGTTGGAAATTCATGATTTTGATGGTTCCAATGGTTTTAAAATGAAAAGTTGTGTGGGGTAAAGTGGAGAAACAAGTATGGGAAGCATTAGAATCAAAATGAGAATTTTTAAAATAATTGTATGCTTATGTTCAATTCTGTACAGCAGGCCATGAAGGAGCTCGAATTTCATGATTCTAAACTCATAAATGGATTCAAAAGATGAAATTGTGTAGGGTAAAGTCAAGACATCAATTGGTTCAAAAGCCAAGTGGATTAGTGAAGATTAGAGAAAGTTATGATAATAAAGAGTGTAACAAGGATTAGTCTTGAATTGGTTGGAGTTCATGAGTCCTAATGAGTTATGTGATGAATATGAATGTGCTTAGGCCCTTGAAACATCCAAGAAGATGTTGGGAAGTGATTGATCACAAGACTTCATGGTTGGAAAAGATCAAGAGGAAAGCTTAAGTGCAAGGTAGTGAACTTACCTCTTTATGTGCTTGATGTGATATGCTTATGTGTTGACATGTACATGATGTTTGAATGATGTTGTGACATGATAAATGATGTTGAATGTATTGTGAATCATATGTTTTTTATGGCCATGCACTTTATGCAAAAGTATATAGCATGATAGCATGTCACTAATCAAAGAAAGTTTAATGAAATTACATATCATGCATTAGCATCCATCTTGCATATTTAAGTGGTAGTGTTTGCTATTGAGATTCTCTAGAATCTCAATCTCCCATAACCAACCAATTTAGGTCAAGCATGATATATAATGTATGCATGGAGAAGAGCCAAAGCATGGAAGAAGAAAAGTGAAGTATTTAAAATGTTAGTATATGCTATGCACTTTCCATGTACGTCAAAGTCATGTAAAGTATCTATTTATATGATGAGATTGTATGAAACAATTATTGTATATCCCCATGATGTATATGAATTCATAAATGGCAAAAGAGATGATTTATGTATACTGGAACAATTATGGAAAGTGAAAGAAAGGAAACTGAAATGGTAAAAACATAGGTCCTGAAGCAGTTTTGTTGTGGCTTCATTTTAACCTAGCAAATTAAGGAATTATTTCACGAAATTTTATGAGCATATAGTAAATGTCATATCCTAATTTTTCCCTATCTGTATAGTACTGATAGTGGAAAGATGCTTAGAAAGGATTATGACAAAGATCAGACAAAATAATAAAGGTTAGATAAGTCTTAAAGAAAGAGAAGGACCTAAACGCAAATTGGAAAAGGTTAAAGGCCAAAAGTTAAAGTAGAAATAAATGTTGGGCAAAAAGTGGTAATTTCTAAAAGTTTAGGGACCTAAATGTAAATATGCAAAAAGTTAGGGAGATAAATGTAATTAAGCAAAAAGTTAGGGATATAAATGTAATTATGGAAAAGTTCAGCCAGAAAAGGCTTAGAACTGCCTGTAAGTATTTCAGTCCCACATTCCATCAGTAAATAGAGGAAGTCATGCTGGGTAATCTGGCATGATACAGAAATTTTATTAGGGCTCCACACAGCAGAAAATTATCTGATAGTCTAAAAGTTATCTGAAATTTTATCAGATTTCATGGACTTCAGATATAAGTGGGAAAATTACAGAAAAGTGTGCCCTACAGTGTTAGATGTCCTGGATCTGACAGAACTCCAGAAGAAGTTCTGTATAAAAAGTTATTCACATATCAGTAAATGTTGACGGGAGTTTGTTTACACCCGTAATCCGATAATGGAACTTATCAGTATGTAAGCATGGATAGAATGAGATCAGATGACCTCATATATAGGCCTATAATGACGCCAAGGAAGGCCCAAAACCCAGGGTACCAGTCTATCAGTAGAAGGGGCCAATGCCAGAAAAAGTGTGAAATTACAAAAATACCCCTGGATGCCCAAATTGTACCAGAGATGGATAAAGGGCATTTTGGTTATCTGGGACAGGCTAAAAACATGACACATGGTATAAATATGATTATTTGAGCCAATATATGCCCTGAGGCAGTACAAAGAGGGGTGAAATGACAATTATGCCCTTAGGGTCAATATAGTGCAAGAAAGGACACCGAGGTTATTTTGGTCATTTCCCAAGGGATCTGTAATTAAGTTGTGGTCAGTACAAGTATGTCAATGGTGTGGGAAGCCTAGACATTGATTTCCAGGACATAATACATATCTTGGTATAATATAGAAAAATTCAGAATAGAAAACAGTCCGGTTGTTGTGAAACTACACTGATCGGTACCGGATTGGACTGGAATTTCTCCAGAAGGTTCCTTGCATGGGCAGCACGTCACCTAATCCTCTTAGGTGTCCCATGAGCTGTACCACATGATGTCATAATTATTATTTTATGAAAAAGTTAAATCCAAGATTAAATATGGGCCTTTAGATCAAATAGTAACCAAATCAATCTTGGCCATTCATTTTTCTTGGATTTTGGCTATAAATACCCCTCCAATTCTGCAGCAAACCATAGCTTCATGGACCCTTGGGGAAACTCTTGCAAAATGGAAACTCAAGCCAAGATAAAGAAGATTCAAGGTTCCAAAGTTCAAGCAAGCTAGAGATTAAAGGTAAGCAATCTTTCCTAACTTATTCTCCTTTGATTTGGGAGCTTGAACTTAGGGTTTTCATGGGGAAAAAGTTGAGTTTTATCTAAGGGGAGGTGCTGTCCAAAATCCATAGATGAAAGGGGAAAGAAGAAATTAAAGTTAGAACCATATGATTAAAGCTTAAACAAGCTAGTTAAGTGGTTGGTTGTTGAATCAAATTGATATTCTTGACTTTGCCATGGTGTGCCCTGTTCAGTATGCACTGTTCATGAGGGAAGGAAATTGAATTTCAATGATTTAATGCTTCCATTGAGTTTGTATGATGATTTTGTGTAGGATTGGAGAGGTTTTGAACCTTGGAAACATTAAAATCTCAAGGTTGTAGTCTTTGAGATTCCTTACGGTTACTGTTCACTCGCATGAATAGTGATTGGAATTTCATGATTTTGATGGTTCCAATGGTTTTAAAAATCAAAATGAGAATTTTTGAAAGAATTGTGTGCTTATGTTCAATTCTGTACAGCATGCCATGAAGGAGCTGGAATTTCATGATTCTAAGCTCATAAATGGATTCAAAAGATGAAATTGTGTAGGGTAAAGTCAAGACATCAATTGGTTCAAGAGCCAAGGGGATTAGTGAAAATTAGAGAAAGTTATGACAATAAAGAGTGTAACAAAGTTAGTCTTGAACATGGTTGGAGTTCATGAGTCCTAATGAGTTATGTGATGAATATGAATATGTTTAGGACCATGAAACATCCAATAAGATGTTGGGAAGTGATAGACATAAATGCTTCATGGTTGGAAAGCTAGGGAGCAAGGGCTAAAGGTTAAGAGAAAAGCTTAAGTGCAAGGTAGTGAACTTACCTCTTTATGTGCTTGATGTGGTATGCTTATGTGTTGACATGTATATGTTATTTGAATGATGTTGTGACATGATAAATGATATTGAATGTATTGTGAATAACATGTTTCCATGGCCATGCACTTTATGTAAAAGTATATAGCATGATGGCATGTCACTAATCAAAGAAAGTTAATGAAATTACATATCATGCATTAGCATCCATCTTGCATATTTAAGTGGTAATGTTTGCTACTGAGATTCCCTAGAATCTCACTCTCCCATAACCAACCAATTTAGGTCAAGCATGAAGAAAAGGTGTGCATGGAGAAGAGCTAAAGAATAGAAGAAAGGAAGTGAAGTATTGAATTTTAGCATATACTATAAATTGTCTATGTATGTAAATGCCATGTAAGGTGTCCATTTATGTGATGAAACTATTGTAATACTTATAGCATATGTACATGATGTATATGAATGTTAAGAAGCTTATTTGATGGCTTGAGCATGCTGAAACAATTATTGGAAAGGAAAGAAAATAAACTGAAATGGTAAAAACGTAGGTCCTGAAGCAGTTTTGTTGTGGCTTCAGTTTGACCTAGCAAATGAAGGAATTAGTTCACAAAATTTTATGAGCATGTAGCACACATCCACATATTTAAATTCATAGGTGGAACATTTCATTTGGATGTGTATATCAAGAGAAATGAATTTACAAAGTAAGGGACCAGAATCTGTTTCCAGAGTTTTTGACCAAATGAACAGTAAACTTCAACGAATAAAATGTATCAATTGGCGAATCATTTGGTCTGGAAATTATTTTTCCCTTAAATTTTAAGATGTTATCTTCATGTAGCTTTTTGAACCACTTCATTTTGAGTTTTCTAGAATTAATTATGATTTTTTGAAATTCATTGCGTAATCTGGAATACCATATGAATAGTAACCCGAGAAAGAATAAAATTCCAGATTTGGCTAATGGACTTCCATGGTCTTGTAAGTGGTTCTAAATGCTGCTAAATGGTCCCTAATACGTATGGAAGTAAGGATGTTACATTTTGATATCAGAGCATAGGATTCTGGCTTAAGAAATGCTCTAAATAGATTATTTGTGGACTAATATGAGATTATACCCAGACCCTAACCGTAAACAGTAAGTATTTTGTTAAGTTAGGGTATGTTATGGGATGGTTAACATTGCTTAATTAAGCAAATGTTGCAGGAATATATATGAGATTCCATAAGGTTAAGTCAGAGGCTTCAGTTAATAAGGGAGATTCCATACCAATAGTGATATATGAAGATGATATATATCCATATCCCTTAGACAATGAAGAGAATCCAGATGAGAGTTTAGGGGATCAGCCAGGAAAATCTACAGTGGAATGTCCCATAGACGTTTCTGTAGACTTAAACCTGTAGTCTAGAGGTGATGTAGAGATTTAGCGTGAAGCCTAATATGCACCAATTGATGTTAAGTCTAGTGACTCTATTCGGTATAAGTTTATTGCAATGCCCTCTAACCCTGATATAAGCTTTATCCCTCTTACGAGATGATAGATTACGGATGAGGAAGCTGAGTATTGGTACTGGATTATGGGTAGACCATATATTATTCCTCCTCTACCAGAGTTTGAGGATAGATTTAAGATAATTAAGATACAACAGTCCCCTAATTCAGACATCCAATCAGAGCCTATGATAGTTCTTGTCCATTCCCAAAGTCCAAGAATATGTGACTTTATAAAGAAAGATCAGTGTGATGTTCCTAATCCTAGTCAACCCCAGCCTTCTTCATTAAAGATAGATAGTGTTGACCATATTGGTCTGATAAAAGCTGTGGAAAGTGAATTACTCAGTCTAGGTCAAGGGATGGACAAAAGTAGAGATTAAAAACAGTTAGTTATCTACAGTTCCTCAATGCCGTAGCAGGAATGATAAACAGACATCCAGTAGAGGGCATTAACCTAATATCCTTTAGAGGACTGGTATGAGATAATAGTAAGTCAAGAGTCATGAGTCTAAAGATGCCAACCTCACTGAAGTCTACCAGTTAGAGGTTCAGCACAGAGTATAGGCAAGTTAAACAGTATGAAGTACAAAGATACAGAATATTAGTTTAAGAAGAGGTTTAACAGTAGATCCTCTGTATGATCATCAGGAGTTGATCTATAGTACGAAAGTCCTTGTGCAGCTAGTCTTTACAGAAAAGAATAATGAGAAGTTAGAATGAGACTTGCCTAAGAATAATCTAATACATGGCCTAAGGTTAAAGTTGTGATGGATAATAGATAGAAAGTTAATATTCCTAAACAGAGGGATCACATCATGAAGAGACAGTAACCTAACACATCTAGGGTAGAGCACCTAGAGAACAGAAATAGTAATGTTAAGTGATGAATGAGATCCAAGTGACATGAATTGGTCAGGATCTAGAGGTAGACCAGAAAAGAATCATAGTCTAGTCCAAAGTAGACTGAGATTGATAGACAGAAAGAGTTAAGAGATACAGAGAGGCACAAAAGTTACTCCATATGAGATAGAGAATTATCCGCTCACTTGAGAAATTTTTCTCAAAAAGTTTAAAAGAAGCATTCCTCTCAATTAGAGAGAGGTGAGCATGAGACTAAGGGTTAGAGCTAAGGGAAGAGAACTCTTTTGATTGATACTTAATCGAGTTCATTCATATGAATCTTGAGGCTTAATAAGAGATACTTTCTCGCCTGTTAGTAATCCAGGAGGATTAGGGAAAACTTAAAAGTTCGAATGGTATAAAGATAGGAGCCAAAACTTTCCTCCGTTAGCTGAAAGAAGATAGCTGACTCAATTATGGATTGTTGTGAGGCTAAGGACATAGAAGTCCTTCAGTTTAGAGACATAGAAGTCTTACAGGCGATGAGAAATGTTATGGTAGGATGACTATGGCCTAGTAAGGTAGCCACAGATTCAAAGATAAAGTGACTCCCCTATTCCTATGTAAGAAAGAGTAAAGAAGGGTTGAGCCTATACCCTAGCAAGTGGGTGATATGGCAGCCTAAGTGAAACAAGTAAATGACTCAGGTTCCTGAATAAATGATCAGGACCTAGTGATTAAGGTAATGAAGGAACAGAATACTTTAAAGTCTACTTGGTTAATTATTTAATTGCAATATGAGTATAAGGGATGGTTGAGCAGATGTATGTGATAGTGGTATGGCTTATGTTGCCATAAGTTATAATAAGAAATTGCATCTCATTGCATTTGTCATATGAGGACACACATGTTAGAGATTGCTTAAAGGATTGCATCTCCTTGCAAAATATGCTTGTTGAGTATGCTATGATAAATGATTATGATACTCATGATATATCCCTTCAATAGGGGTAAGATGTATAAATGATATGGCTCAAAGAAGGAGTAAATTCTAAGTAATATAAGTTAATATTTTTGCAATAGAGCTAGATTGCTCTTGCAATAAAGTAAGATTGCTTTTGAAATGAAGCTAAGATATGGGATAATATAACTCAGATAAAGTAAGGTCCCTCTGATGAGATAAATAGATGATGATAGATATGTGCATGGTAAAGCCTATGTAGCTCTCTACAGTAATGGATCTAGTAAGTTATAAAGATGAGAATGGTATATGAAGTTCCTAAGTGATAGAGGAAATGAGTCAAGTCATAATAGATAATATTGGCTTCTGTGATCATTTTTGGGGAATTATCTGTGGAGTTAATAACTATGTGGAAGTGACTAACCTTATAACTTTGTCCGTTGGTTTAGGTCTTCCAGAGATGAGAATACAGTACAACAGAATACAGTAGATTCTGGAGGATTGCAGTTAGATCCTAGTATGGCTCACAGGGTCGCAGTTAGATCCTGAAAGGCTTACGGTTGATCGCAGTAGATCCCGAGGGTCGCAGTAGACCAAGCCTAGAGCAAGAAAGTAATGAGCCATAAGTACATTATTTCTTTGGAAGGACAAATACCAAGGAAAAGTTAAGGTATAGAAGCTTCACAAGTTGATTAACTCATAATAGAGAGAGTACCCATGATGCTAGTTTCAGATAGCCTTATTACTAGCAGGGACTGAACTCAGAAGTTCCTTACACATATCAGGAACTAAGTGATCAAAGTTAAAGCTGTTAATGCTGAGTCCCAAGGATTTATGGGAATATTACGTAAGATATAAGAAGAGATCCTTATGATAAGATTACAGAAAATAAGAGACAAGTAAATCCTCCAGATGAGGATAAAGAGATTAGAAGGCCAGATAGACCTAAAAGAGATAGTATAAGATGGGTCTAAGATAATAAAGTACCAGGGTTGAAGCCTGTAAGCACCAGTGCTTCAGATTTTTATCTGCACATTTTAGTTAAGCGTGCTCAAGTAAGGGTAATTCAATGATGGGTGACCCCCTGGGAAGTGATGGAAAAGTGTGTAAATGCCATTGAAATTGGCATATGTGCACAGAGCTATGTAAGATGATAGAAAGAGCTATGAAAAGCTAAAAAGGGTTATGAATAATAAGAGACTAGAACCCTTATGTTAAATCCAAATGAAATGGATTTGAAAGATAGACTATGATATAGCCAGATGTGGCTAGATATGTCATGTTATGATATAAAAGATACAAACTCAGATATGTTATGAGAAAGGTATATTGAGAAATGCAATACGAAGTGGCATAATAGCTAGCCTTGTAAACAGATAGAGAGGCTCCCTGCTAAAAGGGGTAAGACATTTGAATGATACGTTACGTATGAAAGAGCAAATGAGAGCTTTCACTGCTTGCATAAAGTGCCAGGCATTATGTTATGTTATGTTATGTTATGTTTGTAAATTATGCTAAAGCTCCGAATGTTAGAGCAGTGCAAGCTTTATATGATAAAGCTGTGCAAGCTCCGAGTGTTAGAGCTGTGCATATTAAGAGAAGGAATGCTTGATGTTAGAGCTTTGCATTCGTGAGCAGGTATGTAGTCCTGCAGCATGTTGTCCAGGCATTATGCATGTTAGAGTATATGCTCTTATATGCTCCTACGTGCTCCTATTTAGCAGTAGAGCAATGAAAGAAAGAATAATGATATAAGTCCTCTCTTTGTATTATGATGAGTTTTTAAAGATGATAAGAATGTATGATGATATGAGAATGAGAGTTAAAGTTTGCGGATATTCAGAGAATTCCACTAGATACTCAAATAAGCAATAAGTGATTGCACTAAGAAATATGATGAATATTTACTAGAAGTTCCAGAATATAGCAATATTCGAGGGAGTTTGACATGAAAGAAATAGACGCTACTCACAAGTCCAGCATAGTGAGAAGTCCATATACAGATAAATGCGTAGCAAGAAAGTAATAGAATTAACTGGAGTTCAACTCTTATTGAGTTGATTCAGAATAAGAGAAAGTGATAATAGCAAACATATGAAGAATTGCAGATATAAAAAGTATTTCGCTAAGATGTCAAGATAAAAGATAAGAGATAGATACCCCAATCCTTAGTCAAAAAGAAGACAAGGATATCTATCTAAGATTACAGACTAAGGTGCTAAGTAAATTTCAAGGACGAAATTTATTTTAAGGGGGTAGAAATGTCATATCCTAATTTTTCCCTATCTGTATAGTACTGATAGTGGAAAGATGCTTAGAAAGGATTATGACAAAGATCAGACGAAATAATAAAGGTTAGATAAGTCTTAAAGAAAGAGAAGGACCTAAACGCAAATTGGAAAAGGTTAAAGGCCAAAAGTTAAAGTAGAAATAAATGTTGGGCCAAAAGTGGTAATTTCTAAAACTTTAGGGACCTAAATGTAAATATGCAAAAAGTTAGGGATATAAATGTAATTAAGCAAAAAGTTAGGGACATAAATGTAATTATGGAAAAGTTCAGCCAGAAAAGGCTTAGAACTACCTGTAAGTATTTCAGTCCCATATTCCATCAGTAAATAGAGGAAGTCATGCTGGGTAATCTGGCATGATACAGAAATTTTATTAGGGCTCCATACAGCAGAAAATTATCTGATAGTCTAAAAGTTATCTAAAATTTTATCAGATTTCATGGACTTCAGATATAAGTGGGAAAATTATAGAAAAGTGTGCCCTACAGTGTCAGATGTCCTGGATCTGATAGAACTCCAGAAGAAGTTCTGTATAAAAAGTTATTCACATATCAGTGAATTTTGACGGGAGTTTGTTAACACCCGTGATCCGATAATGGAACTTATCGGTATGTAAGCATGGATAGAATGAGATCAGATGACCTCATATATAGGCCCATAATGACGCCAAGGAAGGCCCAAAACCCAGGGTACCAGTCTATCAGTAGAAGGGGCCAGTGCCAGAAAAAGTGCGAAATTACGAAAATGCCCCTGGATGCCCAGATTGTACCAGAGATGGATGAAGGGCATTTTGGTCATCTGGGACAGGCTAAAAACGTGACACATGGTATAAATATGATTATTTGAGCCAATATATGCCCTGAGGCAGTACAAAGAGGGGTGAAATGACAATTATGCCCTTAGGGTCAATATAGTGCAAGAAAGGACACCAAGGGTATTTTGGTCATTTCCCAAGGGATCTGTAATTAAGTTGTGGTCAGTACAAGTATGTCAATGGTGTGGGAAGCCTAGACATTGATTTCCAGGACATAATACATATCCTGGTATATTATAGAAAAATTCAGAATCGAAAACAGTCCGGTTGTTGTGAAACTACACTGATCGGTACCGGATTGGACTGGAATTTCTCCAGAAGGTTCCTTGCATGGGCAGCACGCCACCTAATCCTCTTATGTGTCCCATGAGCTGTACCACATGATGTCATAATTATTATTTTATGAAAAAGTTAAATCCAAGATTAAATATGGGCCTTTAGATCAAATAGTAACCAAATCAATCTTGGCCATTCATTTTTCTTGGATTTTGGCTATAAATACCCCTCCAATTCTGCAGCAAACCGTAGCTTCATGGACCCTTGGGGAAACTCTTGCAAAATGGAAACTCAAGCCAAGATAAAGAAGATTCAAGGTTCCAAAGTTCAAGCAAGTTAGAGATTAAAGATAAGCAATCTTTCCTAACTTATTCTCCTTTGATTTGGGAGCTTGAACTTAGGGTTTTCATGGGGAAAAAGTTGAGTTTTATCTAAGGGGAGGTGCTGTCCAAAATCCATAGATGAAAGGGGAAAGAAGAAATTAAAGTTAGAACCATATGATTAAAGCTTAAACAAGCTAGTTAAATGGTTGGTTGTTGAATCAAATTGATATTCTTGACTTTGCCATGGTGTGCCCTGTTCAGTATGCACTGTTCATGAGGGAAGGAAATTGAATTTCAATGATTTAATGCTTCCATTGAGTTTGTATGATGATTTTGTGTAGGATTGAAGAGGTTTTGAACCTTCGAAACATTAAAATCTCAAGGTTGTAGTCTTTGAGATTCCTTACGGTTACTGTTCACTCGCATGAATAGTGATTGGAATTTCATGATTTTGATGGTTCCAATGGTTTTAAAAATCAAAATGAGAATTTTTGAAAGAATTGTGTGCTTATGTTCAATTCTGTACAGCATGCCATGAAGGAGCTGGAATTTCATGATTCTAAGCTCATAAATGGATTCAAAAGATGAAATTGTGTAGGGTAAAGTCAAGACATCAATTGGTTCAAGAGCCAAGGGGATTAGTGAAAATTAGAGAAAGTTATGACAATAAAGAGTGTAACAAAGTTAGTCTTGAACATGGTTGGAGTTCATGAGTCCTAATGAGTTATGTGATGAATATGAATATGTTTAGGACCATGAAACATCCAATAAGATGTTGGGAAGTGATAGACATAAATGCTTCATGGTTGGAAAGCTAGGGAGCAAGGGCTAAAGGTTAAGAGAAAAGCTTAAGTGCAAGGTAGTGAACTTACCTCTTTATGTGCTTGATGTGGTATGCTTATGTGTTGACATGTATATGTTATTTGAATGATGTTGTGACATGATAAATGATGTTGAATGTATTGTGAATAACATGTTTCCATGGCCATGCACTTTATGTAAAAGTATATAGCATGATGGCATGTCACTAATCAAAGAAAGTTAATGAAATTACATATCATGCGTTAGCATCCATCTTGCATATTTAAGTGGTAATGTTTGCTACTGAGATTCCCTAGAATCTCACTCTCCCATAACCAACCAATTTAGGTCAAGCATGAAGAAAAGGTGTGGATGGAGAAGAGCTAAAGAATGGAAGAAAGGAAGTGAAGTATTGAATTTTAGCATATACTATAAATTGTCTATGTATGTAAATGCCATGTAAGGTGTCCATTTATGTGATGAAACTATTGTAATACTTATGGCATATGTACATGATGTATATGAATGTTAAGAAGCTTATTTGATGGCTTGAGCATGCTGAAACAATTATTGGAAAGGAAAGAAAATAAACTGAAATGGTAAAAACGTAGGTCCTAAAGCAATTTTGTTGTGGCTTCAGTTTGACCTAGCAAATGAAGGAATTAGTTCACGAAATTTTATGATCATGTAGCACACATCCATAGATTTAAATTCATAGGTGGAACGTTTCATTTGGATGTGTATATCAAGAGAAATGAATTTCCAAAGTAAGGGACCAGAATCTGTTTCCAGAGTTTTTGACCAAATGAACAGTAAACTTCAACGAATAAAATGAATCAATTGGCGAATCATTTGGTCTGGAAATTATTTTTCCCTTAAATTTTAAGATGTTATCTTCATGTATCTTTTTGAACTACTTCATTTTGAGTTTTCTAGAATTAATTATGATTTTTTGAAGTTCATTGCGTAATCTAGAATACCATATGAACAGTAACCCGAGAAAGAATAAAATTCCAGATTTGGCTAATGGACTTCCATGGTCTTGTAAGTGGTTCTAAATGCTGCTGAATGGTCCCTAATATGTATGGAAGTAAGGATGTTACAGTAAACATCTAGAGATTTAAGTGAATACATAGAACATTTCTTTTGGATGTGTATATCAAGAGAAATAAATTTCCAAAGTAAGAGACCAGAATCTGTTTCTAGAGTTTTTGACCAAATGAACAGTAAACTTCAACGAATAAACTGTATCAATTGGATAATCATTTGGTCTGGAAATTATTTTTTCCTTAAAGTTCAAGATGCTATCTTCACGTATCTTTTTGAACCACTTCATTTAGAGTTTTCTAGAATTAATTATGATTTTTTGAAGTTTGTTGCGTAATCTGGAATACTATATGAACAGTAACCCAAGAAAGAGTAAAATTCTAGATTTGGCTAATGGACTTCCAAAGTCTTGTAAGTGGTTCTAAATGCTACTGAATGGTCCCTAAGACTTATGAAAGTAAGGATGTTACAAAAATTCCAAAGGAAAATAAAAAGCTAGTAGTCCCAAACAAAAATTAGGCCAAATGTGGCAAAGGAACATAGTTTATTGAAGGATTCTCCTTCATCTACTTTGAAGATAACTCTGACTCAAGCACCAACTGAATCTTCTCCAAGTCCAGTCAAATAGAGTGCATGACAAGCATTAAAAGGAAAGAGATACCAGTTAACCATCATTTCTAAAGAATTTGACCACACCTACACAGATGAAGATCTAAATGTGATCATTCAAAAGGTCATCAGTTAAGGTAGAATATATTAGGCCAGAGAGTAAAAAAAGATAGAAGGAGAACTGAGTCTCCTCAAGGTATCTCTGAATCTATCTCTGAGCCTTCTCCTTTCTCCAACCCTTCTGAAACCAATCATCTTCCTTTCAACCGAGCTGATTTAGCTTTACTCAGTGGGAATCTAGACAATGGGACAGATAAGGCAAGCTCACGGCTATTTTTGGTCAAAGGAAATTATGTCCTATTGTTTATATAGACTTAGAAAATCTCAAATATAACAAGTGAAAGTAATAATAAGGGTTAGATGATTCTTTAAGGGAGAAGGACTAAAATAAAAAGTAGAAAAGGTTAAAGGCAAAAAGTGAAAATAGAAACAAAAGTTGGGCCTTTAAGTGTAATTTTCAAAAGTTAAGGGACTTAAATGCAAATAGCTAAAAGTTCAAAGGCCAAAGTGCAATTATTCAAAAGTTCAGGGACGTAAATGTAATTATGGAAAAGTTGAGCCAAACCAGGAAAAAAATGCCCAGAATCATATAAGACCCAAATTTTACCAGTAGATAGACAGAATTATTCCGGTCAGTTTAACGCAACACAGCATTTTGATTTGAGATCCCGATTAATTGATATAAATTTATGAAGTCAGAAAAGTTATTATAGTAATTTTCAGACAACAGAATCAGATGAAACTTTATAGGAAATTCCTATATTTAATGTAAGAATTTTTAAAATTGATAGAGTCAGAAAAGGAATTATGTAGAAGTCTTATAGGATTTTACGATGAAATAAAATACCCGGTAAATAGGATTGGGTGAGATTTATTGGGATTTGTGTCATAAAGGTAATGAGGCCAATAAGTCCATAC
Organism: Leucaena leucocephala; assembly: GCA_037074615.1. Taxonomy (NCBI): domain Eukaryota; kingdom Viridiplantae; phylum Streptophyta; class Magnoliopsida; order Fabales; family Fabaceae; genus Leucaena; species Leucaena leucocephala. Next base: position 9,443,256 of record CM073527.1, read on the forward strand.
CAAGGCCCAAATGGTGCCATAATGAGCCCAATAAAGTAGTGAAACAGTTATGTGGGCCAGAGTCCAGAGCAGTCTATGAAAAGTGCGAAATTATGAAAATGCCCCTGGATGCCCATACTGTACTAGTGTTAGATAGAGGTCATTTTGGTCATTCTCAATAGGCCAAAAATGTGATACATAGTATAAATATGATTAGTTAGAGCCAACATATGCCCTGAGGCAGTGTAAAGAGGGGTGAAATGACAATTATGCCCTTAGTGTCAATATAGTGCAAGAAAGAACACCAAGGGTATTTTGGTCATTTCCTAAGGGATCTATAATTAAGTTGTGGCTAGTACAAGTATGTTAATGGTATGAGAAGCCTAGATATTAATTTCCAAGATAGAATACATATCCTGGTATATTATAAAAAAATTTAGAACAAAAAACAGTCCGGTTGTTGTGAAACTGCTCCGATTGGTACCGGATTGAACTAGAATTTTTTCAGAAGCTTCCTTACACTATGAGCACGCCACATACCCCTATGAGGTGTACCTTGAGCTGTCTCACATGATTTCATAATTATTCTTTTTATAAGAAGTTAAATCTAAGAATAAATGTTGGCCTTTAGATCAAATAGTAACCAAATCAATTTTGGCCATTCATTTTTCATGGATTTTGCTATAAATACCCCCTCATTCTGCATCAAAACCGTGGCTTCATGGACCCTTGGGGAAACTCTTGCAAAATGAAAACTCAAGCCAAGACAAAGAAGATTCAAGGTACCAAAGTTCAAGCAAGCTAGAGATTAAAGGCAAGCAATCTCTCCTAGCTTATTTTCCTTTGATTTGGGAGCTTGAAATTAGGGTTTTCATGGGAGAAAAGTTGAGTTTTCTCTAAGGGGAGGTGCTGCCCAAAGACATTAGATGAAAGGGAAAAGAAGAAATTAAAGTTAGAAGTATATGATTGAAGCTTAAACAAGCTAGTTAAGTGCTTGGTTGTTGAATCAAGTTGATATTCTTGACTTTGCCAAGGGTGAATCTGTTTGGTATGCACTGTTTATGAGGGAAGAAAATTTAATTTCAATGATTTAATGCTTCCATTGAATTTAGATGATGATTTTGTGTAGGATTGGAAAGGTTTTTAACCTTGGAAACATTAAAATCTCAAGGTTGTAGTCTTTGAGATTCCTTATGGTTATTGTTCACTCTCAGGAATAGTGATTGCAATTTCATGATTTTGATGGTTCCAATAGTTTTAAACTAAAATATTGTGTAGGGTAAAGTCAAGACATCAATTGGTTCAAGAGCCAAGTGGATTAGTGAAGGTTAGAGAAAGTTATGACAATAAAGAGTGTAACAAAGTTAGTCTTGAACATGGTTGGAGTTCATGAGTCCTAATGAGTTATGTGATGAATATGAATGTGTTTAGGACCTTGAAACATCCAAGAACATGTTGGGAAGTGATTGACATAAAGGCTTCATGGTTGGAAAGCTAGGGAGCAAATGCTAAAGGTCAAGAGGAAAGCTTAAGTGCAAGGTAGTGAACTTACTCTTTATGTGCTTGATGTGGTATGCTTATGTGTTGACATGTATATGATATTTGAATGATATTGTGACATGATAAATGATGTTGAATGTATTGTGGCTAGCATGTTTTCCATGGCCATGCACTTTATGTACAAGTATATAGCATGATGCATGTCACTAATCAAAGAAAGTTTAATGAAATTACATATGATGCATTAGCATCCATCTTGCATATTTAAGTGGTAACGTTTGCTACTGGGATTCCCTAGAATCTCACCCTTCCATAACGAACCAATTTAGGTCAATCATGAAGAAAAGGTATGCATGGAGAAGAGCTAAAGAATGGAAGAAAGGAAGTGAAGTATTGAGATTTTAGCATATACTATAAATTGTTCACGTATGTAAATGCCATGTAAGGTGTGCATTTATGTGATGAAACTATTGTAATAATTATGGCATATGTACATAATGTATATGAATGTTGAGAAGCTTATTTGATGGCTTGTGCATGCTGAAACAATTATTCGAAATGAAAGAAAAGAAACTGAAATGGTAAAAACGTAGGTCCTAAGGCAGTTTTGTTGTGGCTTCAGTTTGACTTAACAAATGAAGGAATTAGTTCACAAAATTTTATGAGTATGTAGCTCACATCCAGAGATTTAAATTCATAGGTAGAACGTGTCATTTGGATGTGTATAACAAGAGAAATGAATTTCCAAAGTAAGGGACCAGAATCTATTTTTAGAGTTTTTGACCAAATGAACAGTAACATTTAACGAATAAACTGTATTAATTGGCTAGTCATTTGGTCTAGAAATTATTTTTTCCTTAAATTTCAAGATGTTATATTCACGTAGATTTTTGAACCACTTCATTTTGAGTTTTCTAGAATTAATTATGATTTTTTGAAGTTCATTGCGTAATCTGGAATACCATATGAACAGTAACCCAAGAAAGAGTAAAATTCCAGATTTGGCTAATGGATTTTCAAGGTCTTGTAAGTGGTTCTAAATGCTACTGAATGGTCCCTAAGACATATGAAAGTAAGGATGTTACATGACCTCAAGTTTGCGCCTAAAGAGATGTGTTATTATGGCTAGATAATACACTATATTTACTCAAGGAGTATGGTGAACAAATTAGGAAGCTTCACCTATCTCAAACAAGAGGACTATTTGTTGTTAGCAAGGATAATTAGTGGAGGGAAAGTTAATATTAAAGCCTTGATTTATGATGAAATTATAAACTTTTATTTTAACAAATCAAAGGCCACTCACATCCTATTTTGAGCAAATCCATAGGATGAGGATCCCTCTTCCCTTGGTTGATGATGGTAAGAAAGGTTAGAAAGGGAAATAACATGTGCAACCATAAGAAGCCCAATCTTCAGCTACCCTTACTACTCTTACCTCTGGGCCTTCTTTTGTTCAAGCTATGGTTCAACATCTAATCCAACAGGCATGGAAGGTTTTTTAGAGAAATATTTTAGCAAAGGTTAAGGGAAGCTCACAGTCAACTATCCAAAGTATATCTGAGCTAATAATGGACTTGGGAGCTCTTTGAAGAATAACATAATTTTTGAGGTTGAGAAAGGCAATGAGAATACTCAGATAATGATTACCAATCTTAGAAAGATAGTGGAATTATAGAGACAGGTCATTAGTGTTCTTGGTAAAGAGATTTTCCAACTGAAGTAGAAGCTGGAATCCAACAACACCTTCTCATAGTTGAAGATTTTTTTAGAGGCACACCTGCTTTCAGTGATCCTAATGCCCAATCCTCTAATCCTTTGACTCCATATGGGATTCCATAAATTGGCCCATGTAAACCTTAGATTCTAAACCAACCCCAGAAACACCTTAAACTAAATTCTAAACCAACCCCAGAAACACCTTAAACTAAGCCCTTTGACCTAAACCACCTCTTTTGAAAGATGCCAAAAAAGGGGAGAATTAGGATGAACTAAGTAGTTATTTTGTATTGAATCTTGTTGATCTTGTTCTTTTGTATTACTGAAGCGATTGTATCAAATGTTTATAATAAAAAATTGCTTACATTATGATGCTTGTCCTTCAAAAAACTTTCATTAATCAGTGCTTAACCAATTAAGTGATTTTCAAAGCTTCTTAATTCATTTTTGACATCATCAAAAAGGGGAAAAATGTTAGAGTCCAATGTTAATATTTTGATAATGACAATTAATTGAGAAAATATTTTAGAAAGAAACTTAACTGAAAAAGAGCATTTATCAATAAGCTTATTGATAAGATAGCTACTCAATAAATTATTTGATAAATAAGAAAGAACTTTTGAGAAAAAATATGAATTATGAAAAACATTTATCAACGACCTATTCAATAAGATTTCTTATGGATAAAGATTTTGATAAATTAATCAAATTTGGTTTATGAAAATTCTAAGTCATTATTCTGAAACTGAAATTATTTGAAGTTGTATTCGATAAGTGGGTTATCGAATAAGTCTTCGATAAGTTTTCTAAAGACTCATCTTTACCAAAGTGTTATATGAAAGTTTTCATAGAAGAATTGATCAAACAGAGTATTTATCGAATGACTATTCAGTAAAGGGATTTATCAAATAACTCTTTCATAAATAAGAGAAAATTTCTAAGCTTTTAAAAGCACTAAACTATGATTCTTCACACTATTTACTTTTGATAATCTTAATATAATTTAGAAAACCTATGATCAGAGAATGAAAAGGTTTACATGTTTAAAATCTTATCACTGAAAATATTTTTAAAATTGTCCAGATCACTAAGTTTGAGTTTTATGATAAATGCTCTTTACAAGTGATCTAATTACTTTCTTCTCAATTTGATCTTTAGAATCTTAAGCTACAAATTTAGAAGATCAATTGAACGAAAGAAAATATAAGATATTTTAAAATTCAAATCACTAGAATGATGATGATTCAGTGCTTTTCATGTTAATTTATCTATTTGAATCATCTATGATTTAATTAGTCAAATTTATGGAGAATAGATTATTCATGAAAGATTCAAAGGTTAATTCAATATGCTATTATCGATAAACTATTCAATCAGACAATTTGTCGAATAGATCTTTATCAAGCTTACACTGATATATGATTTGATAGTCTTATAGATATCTTTGTTGAGCTTATGAAATACTTGAATTTGATTGAATGAATGAACTTCATAAATTTTGTAGCCTGGTCTTATTTGCTAAATGAATATAAGTTCATGACTTGTGTTTAATCTGATATACTAAATTCTCATTCTCTCAGACAAGTTTATGATCTCATGATTTAATGTGTTGATCTTATGATATATGATTTCTAAATATATTACAAGCTAATTTGACAAAATATCTGAATGTTTGAAAGTCTATTTGAAAAGATTCGAAGGGAATGTTTTTCAGTCATTATCAATAAGCTTTTTCAAAGAATCCATTTATCCAGGAATACTTTGATAAATAAAGTATTGAGAAATATATCGATAAGTCTGAAAGCATATGTTTAAAAGAATATTCATTCAAAGAGTTTATCAATAAGGACATTTATCAAAGAACTATTCAATAAATTATGAACTATCTCTTTATAATTTGTTGAAGACTTATCAAAGTCCTTTTCGATAAAGCTGATTATCGAAGAATTGCTTGATAAAGTTTTTAATTGTTTCAAATGTAATTCTTCAACAATTTATTGAAGACCTTTTCAATAAGGATATTCTTCAATAAGCCAAGCCATTTTATGAAAAGTGTTTTAAGCAAGACTTTATCATATTTTGATCTTTAGTTCTAAATCATTTGGAAACAATTGCTTTATACTTATATTGATTACATATCTTTACTAAGGCATGTTTCAAGATTATGTATAGGATGAATCAAAATTAACAAGGAGATAAACTAAAATACCAAATACACATGTCAGTAATAACAACTATTTCAATGGCTACTTCAATGCTTTAATGGAATTTTGAAGAATCAAGTATAAAAGAAGAAGAAGCCAAAGTAAGAAAGCTGAAGAAGTTGGAAGACAAAATGAGAAAACAAGATATGCCTATGATGCACTTCAATTACATTCACTAATTATGTCTCTATTTCACTTTGTTTCTCTCATTTGGTTTAGAGCATAGTATATTTGTAAGAAAAAGAGATTTAGAAATATTGAGCTTAAGTGTTTATCTTATTCACTCTATTGACAGAGTTTTAGATTTATCAATCATTCTTTAAATTGCTCAAGTAGGATTCTTGAGTGGTTGTAACCTTATAGGGTGTAAGAGGGAGTAAGAGGGATTCTCACTAATTATAGACCTTACTGGTTGTAAGGGGAGTAAGAAAGGATTCTCACAAGAATGTATTGAGGAACTAAGAGCCCACAAAATCTTAGAGATAGTGGAACACTCAGAAGAGCTCTCAAGTGAATTGGACTAGACCAGTATAAACTATCTTAAACAATTTTTCTCCAATAACTTCTTTCTGCAGGGATATCATTTTAAACTCTTCACATTAATTTTATTCAAATATATTTTGAGTTTCCAAAATTTTTAAAATTGCCTAATTTACCCCTCTCTTGGGTGATACAACCAGATTCAATAATCAGGATATGGGCCTTCCAACAATAATAATAAGAAGAAGAGGAAGAGTTTGTGGAACAATAAGAAGGCTAGAAAAGGGAGAAGGCCAGGTAGAGGGAAAAACCAGTAGAGGTTAAGGGAGGCACAATTTATGGGAAAAAATCATGGGAATAAGCCATGCTGGGCTGGGTAGAATATGTGTTATAGCTATGGTAAACCGGGATATTTTGCAAATGAGTATTCGCATAATTTTGACAACTCTAGGCCTCACACTCAGAGATGAGTGTTCATTGTCACACAAGAGGAAGCTCGAAAACACCTAACATGATACAAGGTATAATTAGTATTAATAAGAACCTTGTGAAATCCATGTTTGATTCAGGCACTAGTAATTCATTCATATCATATAATTGTGCTAAGCAACTAGGTCTACTTGTTGATATTCTACCGTATGACATATGTGTCTCTCCTCCTACTAGTTCAAAAGTAGTTACATCTAATGTTTGTTTGAACTGTATTGTTTGTCATGAACACTCACTACTACAAGATAAGCTTTCTAAAGCCCTATTTCTAAATCAGTCCTTATGGAGACGGTTTAAAAAAATGACTAGTAGAATTTTTGTAAATAAGATAAATTATTTACACCAAATGTACACGTGACCTGTGTAAAAGAAAATTACTATGCCGAATACTTCCATAACTAGTGTACAATATAATTTCTACACCTGTTGTATTATGTTAGGTTTAGAAAATTTTCTCTCTACACCAATTTCCTTTATGTACAGTTTAGATGTTTTCCTATTGTGATTATTCAGTTTCTTGTTTATGTTTTCCCGTTTCTTTTATGTAACTTCTTTAGACTATTTATTTCACTTATTTGTTTCCTAACATTTGTAGTCATTATGATAGAAGGCCAATTGTATTCTTCTATGTTCTTTTTTAAAACCATTCTTATTCCTTAACCTTATATGTATACTAATTCCTATGATTAATACTTTTCGTCTCATCATTTTTTCTATATTTCTTTTATTTTTTTCTATCATCTGAACCCTCAAATAGCTTCTTCCTCATGTACACCTCAGTAAATATGAGTTTGGCTATGAGAAGTCTGATTTCTCGATCATGTCATATCCCAAGAGGGAATAGCTATTGACCCCAACAAGATAGAAGCAATGTTGAGCTGGGAATGACCAAAGACAGTGACAAAGATCATAAGTTTGCTTGGAATTGCACGGTATTAAAGAAGATTTATCAGGGACTTTTCTTAAATTGATCTTTTTCTTACTAAGCTAGCCAGAAAGAACCAATTGATCTTGTGGGATAAGAAGTGTGAGGCCAGTTTCTAGGAGTTGAAGCTTCCCATTTACTTCCATACTTACAATCACTGATCCTACATAGACCTATATGGTTTACACATATGCTAGTAAGCTAGGATTAGAATGAGTGCTTATGCAACAAGGTCAAGTAGTAGCTTATGCCTCATAATAGTTAAAATCTCACGAGGAAAATTACTCAACCCATGACCTAGAGCTTGCAAGGATAATGTATGCTCTTAAGATATGGAGACACTATCTATACAGTGTAACCATAGAGTTATACTATGACCACAAAAGCCTTAAGTATTTACATGATCAGAAAGAGGTAAACATGAGGTAACTTAGATGCATGGAACTACTCAAAGATTATGATTTCCATATCAATTACCATTTAATTAAAGTAAATGTAGTAGCTAATGCCATTAGTAGGAAGGCAGTACAGGTGGTATTCCTAATGATGAAAGAGTATAAGTTAATAGAGGATTTTATAGACTAGAGTCATTTATATCAGATACAGCTAGTTGAGAGTAAAGGCAATAAAATACAATTTATAGCTTTACTTCAATATTAGATCAGTAAAGCATAGTAACAAGATTGGTTGGCAAAAATGTTTAAGGCAAAGTTGCTAAAGGGAGAAACCCAAAAATTTGAGATTTCTCAGTAGGGACTATTGAAGTTTAGAGGAAGAACATATGTCCTACAAGCACCTTATCTTAGAGAGAAGATTATGGATAAGCCCATAAGAGTCGATATACTCTTCACCTAGGAATAACCAAGATGTATCATGAAATCAAAAAGATCTTTTAGTAGCATGGAATGAGGAAAGATATTACCCACCTATATGACTAAATATCTCACATGCCAAAAGGTAAGGGTAGAGCATCAGAAGCCTGTAGGCAAGTTGTAGCCTCTAGATATCCCTAAATAAATGGCACAATATTTTCGTGGATTTTATTATGGGACTACCGCTTACATCATTTGAACACAATGCCATATGGGTTATAGTAGATCACATAACCAAATTAGCTTAATTTCTTATAGTCATTGTCAAAGATCCTCCTAAGAAACCAATAAAACTCTATATCGAAGAGATTGTGAGTATTAGTTTATGCAGAAACACCCAAGATAGGGAGTGAATTGGGTGTTTTGAAAATTTTCATGAAAATTTAAAAACTTTAAGACAACAAGAATATGATTGAATAAAGAAAATAGAGATAAAAAATATTTCACTAAAGGATACAAGAACTAACACAAGTTTATCTTGGTTTAGATCAATCATATTGTCCTACGTCCAGTCCCTAGAGCCCTTCTAAGATTTTCAACTATCTTCAATATTTAAACTGGCTCTTAGCTCCTCAATATAGCAATTGATTATCTCAATCACCCCTTTACTTCCTGTAAGGTAATAATGCTAACTTAAGAGAACCAATCTCTTAGTATACACAAGGAATGAAAAATATTCACAATATCTCTCACAGAGTATATATGATGAAGAACATTTAAGCTTAACAATGTTTGGTTATAGAGTAATGAAGAAACTAAGAAAGTAATAAATTCAAAAGTTGTTGTTCAGTCTATTGGTTGTTTCCTCATCAATGCCAAGTCCTTAAATAGTATTTACTTTGTTTGGTAGCTATCACATCCTAATTTTTTCTTATCTATAGATGATTAATTTTTTCCTATCTATAGAAGATTGATAAAGGAAAGAGGTAAGGAAAGGACTGTGATGATGAGCAAAAGAAAAGACAATGATTACATAAGTTTTAAGCTAAAAAAAGAGAGAAGGTAAAAGTTGTAAAGCCAAAAGGGCTAAGTTGCAATTAATGAAAGTTCCTATGGCATAATGGTCATTTTGAAAAAGGAAAGGGAATAAAGTGAAAACCCTAAAAGTTTCATGGTGTAAAATGGAAGTAGATACAAGTTATGATCTATTAAGTGTAATTATGTAAAGTTGAGGGACTAAATTGCAATTTTCAATAGTTGGATTTTGGCCTATAAATACCCCTCCATTCATCTTCATTTTTGGTGTGAAAAAAGGGAGATATGGGGAAGTGCTGCCAAAATGAAATCCAAGCAAAAAGAAGAAGCAGTCCAAGAGCCAAGCAAGTGAAGATTCTAAATAGCTTATTCCTTCTATCTTTGTATGATGTTATAGGAAGATTTCTCTTTGATTTAGATGGCTGAAACATCATTTTTCTCTTTATCTTGGCTGCTGGACATGATCTGGAATTATAGGGGAAATATAAATTTTAAGTAATGGTATGTTTAGACAAGCTTAAATAAGATTGAATCAAGTAGTATTAGCTTGGAAATGCAAGTATGAATGCAATTAGGGTTTTATAATCTTGGTTGACACAATATGAATCACTGTTTATATGTGAGAATTTTGTGATTTTTATAATTCCAATATTTTTAAAATGAAAATTTGTGTGGGATAAAGTAGAAAAATAAGTATTGGAAGCATTGAAATCAAATGAGAATTTTTGAAACTAAAGAGGGTATGATTCGGTTATGTACAGAAGTCAAGGAGGGAGTTTAATTTGCATAAATCTAAGCTCATATTTTGATTCCTTTAGCAAAATTATTGGTCTAAGGAAATAATTATTATAAAGCTAAACTACTAACTCCAAGAATTAAGTTAAGAGTTAGGGGTTTTAAGAAACTTGATGTGCAAAGTTTATGTAATTACTCTAATGAGTTGTATACACAATGTAATTGTGTTTAGGGCCATGATATGTTAAAGGAGATGAGTTAAAGAAGATGAGAAAGCAACCAATTTTTGGTTGGAGACAAAGGGAGCAAAGAGAAAAGGATAAAGTTTTAAGGTATTGAATTTACATCTTTTTGTGCTTGATGTGTTATGATTATGTGTTGACATATATATGATGATTGAATGATGTTGTGACATGATAAATGATGTTAAATATGTTATGAATAACATGTTTCCTATGGCCATGCATTTTTATACAAAGCTTATAGCATGATGGCATGTCACTAATTAAAGAAAGTTTAATGAAATTACATGTCATACATTAGCATCAGTCCTTCATATTTAAGTGGGAAGTTTGCTACTGATATTCCCTAGAATCTCACTCTACCACAACCAACCAATTTAGGTCAAGCATGATGGAAAATGTATGCATGGAGAAGAGCTAAAAATGGAAGAAAGAAAGTGAACAAATTGATACTCTATCTTATGATGTCTGGTATCCTTATTTATGTAAATGCTATATAGAGTGCCTAATTATGTGATGAAAATGTATGAAATAATTATGGCATTTTTACATGATATATATATATATATATGAATATATGGGAATCTTATTTGATGGTTTATGAATGTTGGATTAATTTATGTAAATTAAAGAAAGAAGGTGTAAATTAGTCTTACTTTGACTCTAGTTTGACATAGCAAATGATGGAATGAATTAACAAAATTTTTTGAGCAAATATTACACATATAGATCTTTAAATACATAGGTAGCATGCCTCATTTGGATGTGTATATCAAGATAAATGAATTTCTAAATTTAAAAGATAGAATCTAGAATTTCTAAAATTTACCATATGGCAAGGTAAATATCCCAATTTATATTTTTCCCTAAAAGATATATGAAAGAGATTCAAGTAGAAATTTGGATCACCTCCATCAATATTTCTAGAATTATTTATGAATTTTCAAAGTTTGATTGTCAATCTAGAATTTGCCAAATGAGCAGTACCCGAGAGTTAAATGTAAAAATTTTAATTTTTGGGCCAAAGTAATGCTTTTGTAATTAAATATGCTTTCGAATAGAACTCTAAGTTGTTAAAAGTAAGATGTTTCATTTTATTATTAGATCAAAAGGTTTTGGCAATAGTACAGAACAAACGTTTGGCATAGGATAGAAGTTATGGAGTAAGATGAATTGATCTAATCATGATACATAGTACGTAGTGAATTAACTAAGGCCCATTTAATATTGAGGTTAGTGATGGGTTACCTATTTATAGTCCAATTAATATTATGGATTGGAGATGAAGGCTCTAGATAAATTGAACACTGAGGTTTAATAAGACATAAAAGTGATTTCTCACTTAATTGAGATAAAGTTTAAACCTTAGTTTCTTAAGTGTAAAGGAAAGTTGAGATTAATAAATAGCTTCTTGCCTTATAGTGATCCTTGAGGATATGGGAAATTTAAAAGTATGAATGGCTTAGAGATGTTAGCCATACCCTACCCCAGTTAGTTGAAAAAAGATAGTTGACCCAATTAGGGATCACAGTGGGGCCGAGAACATAGAAGTCCTTCAGGCTAGGGACATAAAAGTCCTACAAGTGGTCAAAAAACCTAAATATGCTCAATAAAAGTTAAGGGAAAGGTAGACACAGATTAAGAGACTCCCCTATCTAAGAAAGAGTAATGCCTGATAGTCATATAAGGCAGTTAAGGGTTGAGTTTGTACCCTGTACCCAATAAGAGGGTAAATTGGCAATCTAAGCTAAATGAATGAATATAGTTTTGTTAAGGCAAGATGACCTGACAAAATAGCTATCTCATATTCCTGAATTGATGAATCAGATCTTGGAGATAGTAAGCTAAAGATAAATAGTCTCAGTAATTTCTCATAAATTAATAGAAAGAGATGATAAGAGATATAGAATGAGATAGATAGATACGGGGAATTAGTGTGATGAGAGATAAGTATGTTCCTAATATTGATGTTAATAGCTACTCAGTTTTGGGGTTAGGTGGAGAGGCTCATGAGTAAAGGCTACGATGTATGAAAGTTCTAGCCACCTAGTTTTTCTTAAGAATTAGGAACTAGTCCTCCGAATTAGAGTTGATATTGCTCCAAATAGAGCAAGATACCCTATCCGTGTAGAAAGGGGATGTATTTAAGATGGAGTTAACATTACTTTGATAGACAAATATGTCATCCATTAAGAACAAAAAGAATACAGCTGAGGTAAGGCAAGCAGAGTTGACTTTACCTAATAAAAGTGTAATTGGCCAAGAACAAAGTTTAGGTACAAAGCTTAACAAGGTATTTGGACAAAGCTTAACAAGTTATTAAGCATGTAAGAAATAATAGGCTAGTATAAGTTATCTCCTTCCAATTTTCTGAATAAGAAGATAATTTTATAAATAACTTTATAGATAGATAGAGAGGTCCTTAGTAAGGATAAGATATTTGAATGTTATGCTACAAATGAAATAGCAAGTAAGAGCTTTTACTCCTTGCATTAAATGCCAGGTACTATGTTATGTTTGTAAAATATGATAAAGCTCTAAATCTTATAGATGTGCAAGCTCTAAGTGTTAAAGTTGTGCATATTAAGGAAAGGAATACTTGAGCTCCGATGTTAGAGCTATGCATTCATGAGTAGGTATGTAGTCCTGTAACACATTGGTCAAGCATTATGCTTGTTAGAGTATGTGCTCCTACTTAGCAGTAAAGTAAGAAAAAGAACAATCATATAAGTCCTCTCTCTGTACTTATTGTAATCGTTAGAGATAGTGAGAATAGCTAAAGGAACAAGAAAACCCCTGCTAAACCTAAAATGATAGATAAGAGGTTGGATAGAGAATTGCTAAGGCCTAAGAAAATGGAACTAGTATATGGGAACGAATTATAATCATTTGGTGTATTTGGTGGTAGCAATCAGATGTTATAAAGAAGATAAGAATGAAGGCACCAACCTCGATGAAGTTTATCAGCTATAGGATTGATATAAGATGCGGCTGAGCCATCTAGTACGATACAATAACATATGAATGATCAATTCAATGAATGTTTGGAAATAGATCCTCCATGCAATAATTTGGAGTTGATATACATTACAAAAGACTTTGTTATGCTAGTCCTTTTTCAAACAAAAGCAGTAGAGGCTAGACCGAGGCTTATCTAGAGACATGCCTAGCATATGGTCTAAAGTAAAAGACATAACGATGAATAGACAGGGAGTTGATGTTTATGAAATGGAGAAATTTTATCACAGAGGAATCAATGACATAGTGGACCTAGTAAAGATGTTAAGAAATAGTAAAAGGTACATAAGTTAAGCTACAAGAAAAGAATAACCTGCTCAACTGGGAAGTGTAACTTAAACAGTTTTACAAAAAGTATTTACCTCAATCAAATAGAGATGAACGTGAGGCTAAGTTTATGTGATAAGATATGGTGAGAAAGATACCCTTTAATGGATACTTAGCCAAGTTCATCCACATGAATGATTTGAAATGTACAACTGAGTAGGTGACTTACGAATTAAGTTTCATGTTGTAAGAAAGGATTATTACCAAGCAGTTACAAAGATTTAATTAAGCGAAGTTTACAAATGTACAACTGAGTAGGGGCATGCAATTTTTCAAAGAGGAGTTTACAATACCCAAAAAATGTAAAGGCTAGAAGTTAAAAAATGGTAATGAATTAAGAAGTTCAAACATGCAATCAGTACCTAAGAGATATGAATATATGGTAAAGACCACGAGATAGGATTTGTTTAAAAGGTTGAGGAAGTTGTTATAATGAATTAAGAAGTTCAAACATGCAATCAGTACCTAAGAGATATGAATATATGGTAAAGACCAAGAGATAGGATTTGTTTAAAAGGTTGAGGAAGTTGTTCTAGATATGGGAAGCCAGGACCTTTTGCCAGGAAATATCTGTAGAATACAATATATGAAAGACTCCAGACAAATAAAAGAACTATTGTTTTGATTAGAGAAAGTTAAGGAAGTCACTTGAGATAATCCAAGATATGGTATGAATTAACGATCACTAGGTAGATGAGATATGTGACTCAGGCATTGGTCCTTCGTTTATAATAATGACTATAAAGGGCACCTAGATCTTTCTATTAGCATTCTTCCATATGATGAATGTGTTCCTACTCCTATTAGCTTAAGGGTAGTAGCATCCTATGCATGTTTAAATAGTAATGCCTGGCATGCACACTGTTGATCTACCATATAATTGATATGCTTGTATTTTCATGTTAGAGATAAATGAGATAATTAGCTCCAATTAATCCTCAATGACTAAAATTAGGACTATATTTGAGGTAAGATAATGATAGTTAGCTAGTCAGGGAGTTAGAACAAAGGAGATGATAAAATATTCTCATTATGGGTATACAGATAAATGATATTGTCATACCTATAGACATATGATTACAGTATTCAAGACGTGTTATTTAATAATTATGAGCTATGAACATGACATAGATTATATGAAATGAAATAAGATATAGTTATGAAAATGATGATGTAACTCTAAGAGAGCAATGCCTATGTAATGCAAGTAAATGCTTTCACAATAGAGCTAGATTACTCTTATAATAGAGTCAGATTGCTCTTAAGATAGAGCCAATTTAAGGAAATAGACAATGTAACCCATGTTAAAGACATGTCCACTATACAAGCTAAAAATTCCTTCAGCAGTTCTGCACAGAACCATAATAAGAAATATGAGATGCATAGTTTATAGTAGTAAGTCCATGGTAGAGCCTGTGTAGCTCTCTACAGTACTGCACAGTTCAAAGTCATGTTTTGAAATGGAAAAATGAGAATAATATAAGAAATTCTTAAGTGAAAGAGAAAATGAATAAAGTCTTAATGGAAAATAATATAAAAATTAAATTTTGGGAAAATTATCAGTTGAGTTACTAACTGAGTGAAAGTGGCTAACCTTGTAATTTAGTCCTTTGGTTTTAGGTCTTCTAGAGAATTATGACACGGTACAACAGAATTGTAGTAGATTCTATAGGATCACAGTTAGATCCTAGCATGACTCGTATAGAGTTTTATAGTCATAATTAGACCCTAAGGAGGCCTACGATTGATTGTAATAGTTCCTGAGGGTCACAATAGACCAAGACTAAGGAATGGAATGAGCCATGAAGTTATGAGTACAATATAGTATTTCTCTAGGAAGACGATTAGCAAGGACAAGGTTAAAGTAGAAAATCCTCATGAGTTGATTAACTCATATAGAGAGAGTACCCACATCATTTTTTAGATGATTTTATTGTGTGGACTAAACTCAAAATTCTCTTACATGAAAAAGAATTGAAGTCAATAGAGTTAAAGTTTATAGTCATGAGGACATGGTACTCAAAAGTATGTAGGGAGAATACCTAAGAAAGAGAAGAAAATTACTCCACATGAATTAAAGAGAATAAAAGCTTGATAAACCCAAAATAGATAGCATGAGAAAGGCTTGAGATAGGTAAGTACTAGCGTAGAAGCATGTTAGCACCAATACTTAAGATTTTCATTGGCATTTCTCAGTTAAGCTTGTTAAGGCCAGAGTAGCCCCATTATGGGTGACACCCTAGTAAGTGATGAAAAATGGTGCAAATACCACACATGTTTAGTATAGATTCACAAAGTATGTAAGATGGTAAGAAAAGCTAAGAAGAGCTAGAAAAAGTTATGAAAAGTAAGAGGGTAGAACCCCTTATGTTAGATCCAAAGAGAGGATCTAAGAGTAAACATTCAGATTATGAATTTGTTTTAGGAGAAAGAAAGGCAAAAGAGCAATATTCTCCTAAGAGATTAGCAAAATTATGAGTCAAAGAGATTGTTAAGCTTATGGTATCTCAAAATACGCAAAGAGATACACAATGAGAAACCTGTAATGAGATAAGAAGTATGAAAATGACAGAGAACCCATAATTACATCAAATTTCTGAAGGGTTAAATATGAAGGAAATAGACTATACTCACAAGTCCAGTAGGGTGAGTTGTCTATAAATAGAGGCATGACACGTAAACAAGTAACAGAAAGAAGCAAACTCTGACCCTAATTGAGTTAAACTAGAAAAAAGAAAAAAATATGTTAACATGAGAAAGATGTAAAGCTCTGCGGATACTAAGAAAATTCTGCCAGATGATAAGAGATGCAATTTCATAAAAATACACCCAAACCTTAGTAATGAAATAGAGAAGGAAATAAGAGAGAGATATCCATAATTGTTCGACTAAGGTACAAGTTAAATTTTGAGGAAAAAATTTATTTAAGAGGGAAGAAATGTCACATCCTGATTTTTTTCTCATCTGTAGAGGACTAAATTTTCTCTATCTATAGAAGACTAATAGAGGAAAGAGATAGTGATGATAAGCAGAAGAAAAGATAATGATTAGATAAGTTTTAAGCCAAAGAAAGAGGGAAGGTATAAAGTTGTAAAGCCAAAGGGGCTAAATTACAATTAATAAAAGTTCAAAGGGCAAAATGCTCATTTTGAAAAAAATAAAGGGACTAAAGTCAAAACCCTAAAATTTTAATGGTGCAAAAGGGAAGTAGACGCAAGTTATGGGTCATTAAGCTTAATTATGAAAAGTTGAGGGACTAAACTGTAATTTTTAAGAGTTTATGGGTACAATGATAATTATAGAAAGTTGAGCTAGAAAATGCCCAAAATTGCCCGAAAATATTTTGGTACCAAATTTTATCAATAAATAGAGAATGAAAATTAGGCTAGTCATATCTCTTGGAGTATTTATTTAAGGTCACAATAAATTGATATTAATTTCTAAAGTCTAGCAATTAGTATAGTATATTTTAAACCTTAGAATTAGATAAAATTTTGTAGTAAATTCTTATAATTAATATAAGAATTTATGAAACAAACAGAAGTAAAAAAAGAAGTTCTGTAGAATATATTATGGAAATTCAAGTATAAATGCAATTAGGGTTTTATGCTCTTGGTTGCTAAAGTACAAATCACTACTCATAGGTGAGAATTTTATGATTTTTATACTTATAATGTGTTTAAAATGAAAAATTGTGTGCGATAAAGTAGAGAAACAAGTATTGGAAGCATTGGAATCAAAATGAGATTTTTTCAAAATAAAGAGGGTATGATTTGGTTCTATATATAAGTTAAGGAGGGAATTTGATTTACATAAATCTAAGCTTATATTTTGATTCTTTAGACAAAATTATATAGGATTGGTCTAATAAAATAATTATTACAAAGCTAAACCACTAATTCCAAGAATTAAGTTAAGAGTTAGAGGTTTTAAGAAACTTGATGTGCAAAGTTTATGTAATGGCTCTAATGAGTTGTATACACAATATAATTGAGTTTAGGGCCATGTTATGTCAAATGAGATGATTTAAATAAGATGAGCAAGTAACCAATGTTTGGTTGGAGAAAAAGGGACCAAAGAGAAAAGGATAAAGTTTTAAGGTAGTGAACTTACCTCTTTATTTACTTGATGTGGTATGCTTATATGTTGACATGTATATGATTATTGAATTAAAATTTTGTGTCATGATAAATGATGTTGAATATGTTAGGATTGACATGTTTCCTATGGCCATGCATTTTTATACAAAGCTTATAGCATGATGGCATGTTACTAATTAAAGAAAGTTTAATGAAATTACATATCATGTTTTAGCATCCATCTTATATATTTAAGTGGTAATGCTTGCTACTGAGATTCTCCAAAATCTCACCCTCACACAACCAACCAATTTGGGTCAAGCATGATGGAAAATGTATGCATGGAGAAGAGCTAAAGAATGGAAGAAAGAAAGTGAACAAATTGATACTCTAGTTTATGATTTATGGTTTCCCTATTTATGTAAATGCTATGTAAAGTGCCTAATTATGTGATGAAAATGTATGAAATAATTATGACCTATTTACATGATGTATATGAATATATGGAAAGCTTATTTTATGGTTTATAAATGTGAGATTAATTTCTGTAAATTAATAAAAGAAGGTAAAATGGCAAAAACGTGGATCTTGTAGTAGTCTTACTTTGACTCTAGTTTCACCTAGCAAATGAAATAATTAACAAATAAAATTTTATGAGCAATTATTACATATCTAGAACTTTAAAAATATAGGTAACCTGACTTATTTGGATTTGCATATCAAGGGAAATGAATTTCTAAAGTTAAGAGATAGAATCTGGAATTTCTAAAAATTTTCATATGAACAGTAAAAAATAACAATTTAACTATATTGATTGGCTAAGTGAATGTCCATATTTATATTTTTCCCTTAAAGAGATATGAAAGAGTTTCAAGTAAATATTTGGATATCCTCTATACAATTTTTCTAGAATTAGTTATGAATTTTTAAATTTGGACTCTCAATTTAGAATTTTCAAATGAAAAGTACCTGAGAGTTAAATTTAAAAATTTTAATTTTTGGGCCAAAGTAATATTTCCGCTAATTAAATACACTTGAGAATGCGTACTCTTAGTGGTAAAAGTAGTATGTTTTAATAGCCATTAGACACAGACATGTAATAGTTGTAACCATTGGACTGAGAGCATCATTGGTGGGTAGTTGAACATTTAATGTTTGACCAGATGTAGCAAGTTTCTATTGACATAGCCTTCATCATTTCAATCTTTTAGCCTTTTTTGTACACACTCAATCTCAAAAGATTTATTAGTAGTTTAAGCAATTATTAAGTGTATGAATAAGTAATAATCAACTCATATTTGACAGATCATGTTTTAACTCATTTTAATCAATTAATTATCATTAATTCGATCAATATTTCAATTAATGAGAGAAACAGAAAATAGAGCATCACCATAATTAGATTTTTTAACTATATATATAATGTAATTTGATAAGATAAGTTTCTCAAGAGATGGATAATGAAAAATGAGAAGAAACATATGCATATTTTATATTTAAATAAAACATATATACTTAGAGAGAGATGTAACTAGTTTCAAGGCAAAAGGAAAAAGATTTTTGAAATATATGAAGTTGATCGAATCACCAATCGATTAATGTAAGTTAATCGAATCCCTAGTCGATTAATATCTCTAAAGAAATTGTTACAGAAATGATTTCAACATACATTAATTGAACAATTAATCCATTCATGTAAATTAATCAATTAACCAATCAATTAGTAGATTCAAATTTGATTTTCACACAATGATTATGCACTGATTAAGCGAAGAATTAATGCATTAATATAACTTAATCGATTAATAGAGTTTCTTTTGAATAAGAGAAAAATTATTTTGAACAAATTAATCGAACAGACAATTGATTATTAGAATTAATTAATTAACTAATCGATTAATTGACTTATCTTTTCAATTCTAGAGAGCACATCTATGACATTAATTGAATACTTAATCGATTAATGGACACTCATTAATCGATTAACTAATTAATTTTCTTTTATAGCAAAGAACATTGTCTTAACAATAATCAAATAACTAATCGATTAATTGATAGTCATTAATCGATTAAGTATCATTAATTTATTAATTCCTTACGCTTTCTTTTTAACATCATTTAAACATAGAAACACTTTTTATTACTTTTGACATGATTATTTTGAGTTCCTTTTAACATCATCAAAATATTATTTAATATGAATTCTAATAGTGAGGCGACATGGTATTCCAAGTAGTACCATTTCAGATAGTGACCCTAGATTTACTTATAAATTATGGAGATCTCTACAGAAAGAAATAGACACTACTCTAAAAGAGCTTACCATCCCCAGATAGATGGGCAGACAAAAGAACCATTCAAACTTTGGAGGATATGCTGCGAGCTTGTATATTAGATTTTAGTAGAAATTGGGATATGTATTTGCTACTAGCAGAATTTACTTATAATAATAGTTACCAATCTAGTTTTCAGATGGCCCCTTTGAAGCTCTATATGGAAGGAAATGTAGATTACCTTTATGCTGGACAAAACTTAGTGAAAGAAGAATGTATTATCTATTGTGTATCAGATCTCAAAATAGATTAAAATGATCAAATAGATACTTCTAATGGCTCAAAATAGATAAAAAAAGGTTATACATACATCAAAAGGAGACCATTAGAAGAGACAAAGAAAAAGTATCCCGAACTTTTCCCATAAGATACGTTTTAAATTTTGAGGACAAAATTTATTTAGGGAAAAAATATCATATCCTAAATTTGTAAGGCTATAAGAGTAGTATTAACATAGTTGGCACAATATGTGAAATTAAGCCAAAGATGGGACAAAACTATAGTTTTCATAAAGTTTCGGGCTAATAGGGATAATTTTGGAAAAATGTATGAAAATTCTAGAAAACTTACAAAAAATAGAAAATGAGATATTAAGGCCCATTTGAGGTGATAATGATGAAAATTCCCCTAGAATAATTTTTAAAAAAATTTTAGATATTTGACTAATTGTAAACTATTTAGCTAGAATTAATTGTTTGAGCTATGTGGACACATCACAAAATTAAGGAAAGATAAGGATAATATACTTGAGAAATTATATGACAATGTACAATTGGTTTTATTCCCAAAATACACCTAGTTAAATTTTAGAGAAATTTAAATACAAGTAAGCTAATTAAGGATTTTATTTGAAAAATTCCAAATAAATACCTAAATGAGTAAATAAATTATAAGAAAATTTATGGGATTTCGCTAGAATTAATATGAGATAATGTAGCAGACAAAAGTCTTTTATTGATTCAAAAACTCTAAAAATTAATTTCTAAGCAAGGTTGAATAGGAATTAAATTTGTTTTTCTATTTTATCATCAACAAAATGATGATGGTAATAAATGAGGAGCTTATTTGGACAAGAAAAATGTTAGGAATGTATTATGGAACTGATAAAAATTAATTACAGTGTCTAATACACTGGAAATATGAAATAGGAATTTATTCTGGTATAAAATACAATGATATAACTTAACTTTCTTCTTTGCCAAAGATGGCACCATTTGTTTAACTAAGACTAGTGAGGATTTTGACTTGAAAAATATTTAATTTATGATTATTTTTTTGTAGGGAAATGGTTGCAAGAAGCCATGACAATTTGACACATATGCATGTAATTTGGGTGAACTTGGAGGCTAAACAATTATCACGTGGTCTATAAATAGCATTCCTCTTCCTCTCACTATTGCATATTTTGGCCAACAAGGGAACCTCTTGTAAAATTGATTCTTGACCTTTTAAGATAAGGAAGAGCTAGCCAATTTGGTCACTTAGCTTGCATAGAAGGTTAGTTTATGTCTCCAACATCTTAATTAATGTTTTAGCTAGTTAAATCATGGTTTAGGTGGTTGAAAAATCAAGATTTCCCTATTTGATTCTTCTAATCTGTTTAAAATGAAAATGGTGTCAGATGAAGCTAAGAAACAAGCTTTTGAAGCATTGTAATCAAAAATTGAAATTTAGGATTCCTCCTTGGTACCTCTCAGCCATGGACATAATACAAGGGAGGATTTTAATTTTCATAAATTCAAACTCATATTTGGAATCAATATGAAAACTTATGTTAGAATGACCTAAGAGAATAATGTTATGTTAGTGGAAACAAAACCCTAAAAATCGAGTTAAAGATTAAGGGTTCAAGGGTTTTTTGTTTAAACCATAGTTAATAGAATGTATATTGATGGTTGTGCTCTCTTTTGTCATATTGGAATAGGGTTTGACATTTTTGGGAGAAAGGACTAAACTCATGAACAAGAGCTAAGGCATTACTTGATCAAGGAAGCAAGCCTACTCAACTTGATTGTTATATGTGTATTTGCCATGATTGTTGGTTGAACTAAAGATAATGATATTATGCTACTCTTTGCATTGTAATGTTTTAACTTGATGCATGATTGAGTTGACATGAGATGAAGTAGTTCCATAAATGTGGCATTATGCTTAGTTTCATAATAATCATGCTTGTTAATATTTTTGTTGATAAATCTTGCTATTGGGATTTCTTTGAAGTCTCACTCCTCCAATTGAACAATTATCTGGGGAATGAGCCAACAAAGGGCAATATCTTAATGAGGGAAGACTAGAATATTTATGTAATGATATTTGGTTACCCAATGTTGTATGTAATTATTCATGACAATATGTATAGCTTGTATAAGAAAACAACCTTTGAGCTAACTTTGAAATTTGCATGCTTAAAGTACACATAATAAGCTTTAAATGAACAGTAAAGTTTAATGAATAAACGGTATGAATTGGTAAGGCTTAACTCTAGGTACATATTTTTCCTTTAAAAAATTATAAAAGAGCTTTCAGTAGAACTTAAAACCACTCAATTTTAATTTTTTTAGAATTAGTTATAAATTTTTAAAGTTGGATATAAACTCTAGAATTATCAAATGAATAGTAACCCGAGAAAGTAAAAATTCTAGATTTGCTTTCCTTGAATCTTGGGCCTTCCATAATGGTTCCTATGGATATAAATTAACACTAATATGGTCTAAAGTTAAGTTTGACACCATACAGATCCTTGTCCTTGGCTAATAAGTTTTGGGGTTTGCCGTTAAGGCTAGTTTGGTTCGAAGGAAAGGGAGGGAAGTTAAGGGTAAATGAACCCTTCCCCTTGTTCGATTTATAATTTTTGAGGAGAGGGAGCCAAAATTATAGCACTTGTCCCTTCTATTCCCTAGTTTTTGCATCACTCCAAATAGGGGTTTTTTGGAGGGATACCAAAATTTGGGAAAATTATATCCTGCCTCTACACGTGCCCTACCAATATCGCTGTTGACTTGCCGACTAGATTCACTGTGGCAATTTTGGTGACATCGTCATCGTCATCACTTGCACCTGTGCCAATTGGATTCACTATTGACTTGTCGTATGAAGATGAAAAGATGAAGAAGCTATCAAGGCACTTCAACATGTGGGAAGTACCGGGCTTTCTCATCATAGGCCCTAAAGGCAAGATGATAACGAGACAAGGAAGGAACCTCATAAACTTGTACCAAGATAATGTGTACTCATTCATGCACATGAGAGTGCAGTTGCTAGAGAAGTAGATGGAGGGGCTTCCAATACTGGATAGTCAAGAGGGGTATCGTCAATATCTGAATCCAGTGTCACATCTACTTTTGGATGCCTATTCAATGAATTAATTTTATGTTTGTGAAATTTATGTTTGAAGTAGCAATTCTTTTTTGTTTTCAAACAATTTTTGTTAAATGTAAAATAAGGAGCTTTTGGACTGTGGAGTTGTTCGGGCCAATGCATGACTGTTGATCGCCTTGTATCATTGGCGAAGGTACAAAAGCACTATTCTTCATTTCATGGTTATCATATATTCTTCCATTTTGGTAATGTTTTCCTCTTATGAATTTCTTGTTTTCTATTATGCTATGTCAGTACTCTAAAGTTGCTATCAAGCCCCATGCTAATATATTAGAAAAGGAAACTGAGTGGTTAACTCCATTAAAGCTGACTTAGTGGACCTTCAATATTTTGTGTTTTTCCCCTTAATTTTGTGGTCACAAATATTCCTCCTTTATGAATGAATTATCAGCAAAACGTGAAAGTGAAATGAAAGTTAATGATTTACAAATTTAATTTCTATTCAAAATCTCTTTCAATAGAATGTTTTGCAGTACCCAAAGTTAATTAAATGTTCCGTATTAAGTTTTTTTTTTGTGTTTTATAGTACCCATAGTCACTTCTAGGTATTTGGATTTACTTCCTGTTTCACATTCTTAGATAATCTTCACTCAATATCAAATTTTAAAGCCCAGCCATGTTATTATCAAATGAAAGTATTATTGATGACTTCTACACGGTATGTAACTGAATCCATATGCTTTTGGAGAAAAATAGAGTTATCATTTAATTAAAATCAAGTTTTAAAATAAAACTCAAGTTTCAACGTGACAAAACTTGAGTTTTATATGGAAAATTGAGTTATACAATTCCTCTAACTAGTTAAATTCAATTTTGTTTAAGGAACTCGAGTTTTTAAAGTAATATATTACTATCATTGAAGTAACAAAACTTAAGTAATGTAAGGGTAACGTGAGTTTGATTGGGGAGAAGCTGTTGGAAATCGTGCCCTAGGGGCCAATCATTGTCTTATGAACATTATTGATTTATGAATTTATTAATTGAGTTATCATATTATTTGCATGTTTACTATGATGACCATCCTTGAATAATTCATGATATTATCCTAAATGTCCCTGGTCGATCATCTATGTGGGAGCACAGATGAAATAAGACCAGTATGACTTTGAAGATGTATAGAGATATAAATCAAAGTCATAAGCACATGTAAGAGTACAGGGTGTTGGACCGACCCGCTATGAGAGAACTGCATGGGTAACGTCATAAGCTTCTCTCATATACAAACCATGTCAATATGCCCTTTGACCTGAGATCATCATGGATTCCTACATGACAAAACGCTCAGCTTTGACCTAGTCAAAAGTCACTTTTGACCGAGTGATCATAAAGACTATGTTCGGGCTTAGTGGTTTTTCATGCGGAGGAATGTGAATGGTCAAGATGGAATTTGTCCCTCACATTCGTGGAGAGATATTACTGGGCCCCTCGATGAGTGAGTCTGAGAAATGTATGGCCATACTGTAATGGAAAGGTAGTTCCATTTCTATAGTCAGACTACTCAGGGATCGAGAAAGTAACGGTCAGGAATAGGAGGATGACATTATCCATGCCTCATCCATAACCAAAATATCGCGTGACAGAAGGGACATGATATGGTTGTATAAAAGGTTACATCGTTTATCGATCCTCATATGATTTGGGTAGTTGTTATGTCTTGCTAGAGACCGCTTGCGACTTGTGGGCTAGTATAGCAAATGGCCCACTGCCAACTTCATATGGGCCTACAGGGTCGCACACAAAATAGCCCAACACGAGCTATGATGTCCAGATTCATTGAATCTAAGACATGTCCAGATTCAATGAAAGATCGAGGTGAATGTATATATATTTATTTATATTTATATTCGTATATATATAAATTCGTATATATATATATATTATATATATGAGATATATGAGATTTAATTTATAAGGATAAATTAAATCCCTATCACGTTTGAATTCGAAATTCAAATTGATAGGATATCTCATATAAGAGATATTTATAAGATT
The DNA here is from genome assembly GCA_037074615.1 of Leucaena leucocephala. Taxonomy (NCBI): domain Eukaryota; kingdom Viridiplantae; phylum Streptophyta; class Magnoliopsida; order Fabales; family Fabaceae; genus Leucaena; species Leucaena leucocephala. The sequence goes on from CM073527.1 coordinate 9,468,503, forward strand.
TAATTTATAAGGATAAATTAAATCTCTATCACGTTTGAAATTCGAAATTCAAATTGATAGGATATCTCATATAAGAGATATTTATAAGATTTAATTTATAAGGATAAATTAAATCTCTATCACGTTTGAAATTCGAAATTTAAATTGATAGGATATCTCAAATTTGATTTATGGGAATAAATCAAATATAACTCAGTCTTATCTTTATTTAAAGTTAAATAAATAGGTAATTAAATCTGTGGGACGGATTTAATATTATTTTATTTAATTAGTTTCTTATAAAATTATACAATATATGATATTGTATCAATTCGGAATTAATATAAGATTAACTCCAAAATCCAATTAGGTTAAGTGGAAAAACGCATAGCATCCTCTATATCTGATTGGAGGAGCTACGTTTGAAAATAATACAAAACACAAAAGGCCGAACGGAATCTGCAAAAGGTTTGCAGACAAGAAACTGCCGAAATAGAGACGGAGACTTGTGAAAGCCTTGGAGGGACAGAAGACGCTAGCACGTCGTTCGTGGTTGGAACGCTGTTCGTGTGGATACCAGTAGAGGAAGCCGACCTGAGGCGTCGACTTCTTGTGATCGGAAAGAGACCACCGTCCGCGGAGAGAATCTGTGAAGGTCGCTGAGGAACACTCCGTCGATTTCTTGCGATCAGAAAGAGATCACCACCCACGTAGAGAAGCTGTGAAATTCGCTGAGCAACACTAAGGGTAATGATTCTTTCCACTTGACTTAAACACATACGACAGATCCTGGCAAGGAATGGAAAATTTTTAAAGTTTATTTCCGCTGCGTGTCTTCTAATTCCTTACAGAAGCTTTGTAAAACTCGGGTTTCATTACAAAACTTGAGTTTTATAACCAGGGTGACCCGATCTAGAATGCTCGATTTTGTATAAAAAAACTTGAGTTTTACATGACAACTCCATTTTCTGCGAACAACTCGACTTAATTGTATATGCATCACAATGTCAAAACTCACGTTTCTTCATGAAAATCGAGCTGTTAAATAAGTTCGTAAAACTCTTTTGTTACCATAACTCGATTTCTTCTTGTTATACAACTCGAGTTTTGTAAAAAAGTCGAGTTTCCATACATAAAGGTATCAATTTTACAAAAAAAGATATAATGATAAATTAACTATATTATTTTTTCTCCTTTCCTCTTTTGACTAAACAAAGATCATTAAAAACACATTCTCTCTTTTCCCTTCCAACCAAAACAAACAAGGGAACTTTAAACCCTCATTTTCCCTTCATTTCCTTTCCCTTCTCTCCAAGTCCTTCGAGCCAAAAAGGCTTTAAGAAGCAAAAAGACAGGGTAGGACCGGAGAACAGGGCCTGAGAACACAAGGCCCATAGAGCGATGAACTCATAAGCCGAGAGAGTCAACAAATGAAGAATCAAAATGTAGGGAACTACCCATCGTCCGTGGGTTCAATTGGCAAAGGGGTGAGATATACTACCATTTGGAGTGTGTTCGAACCCTGGGGAGTACCACTTTGTTGTAGTTCCATTCGCGGCGCTTGGGGAGGCATCCTAACTCTTGGGTGCTTAGGTTTATGCCTGAGGATAATAAATGGCTCGCTCTGCCTGACATTGGTATCGCCTAAGAGGAAGGGAGACTTCGCCCTGCCCTTGAATCGTGGGTGAGCCCAACCCCTTTCCAAAAATTTTTGTACAAAAAAAAAAAAAAAGAATGTAGGGAACTTAAAGATTTAGTCAAAGAGACTCCTCAAATTTGAAAAATCCCATGAATTTAGAACAAGGGGGGGTGAGACTTTGTACATCCTCTGGTTCTCACACGGTGCAAATCAAAACACACATGAATTGCGCAAAAAAAAAAAAAAAAAATCGACGCAGGTAAACTTCTGGAAGAAGAGAACAAGGTTGAGTTTCTCTAATTTGTGCTTATTATTATATTCCATAATTTCTGATCTGCTGAGTTATTTAAGAAAATATTTTCATAGTTAGAATTTAAAGAATGACTAGAAAAAAATAGCTTATATTATGTTGACTGCACCTAAAATATTAATTTAGAGTGTAAATTATATTTTTAAATAATTTATGATACTAATTTTATTATTAAAATTATTTTAGGATATTGGACGCATCTGAGTTATCAATATTTATTTTATAATTTTTAAATATTTTTACGAGTAAATTATCGTTAAATTGTTTTATAACATAATTTTCATTCATCTAAAATTATTCTTTCTTATCATGATATCTAACTTTATTTTTTTATTTTTTAAATATAAAATATTGCATGAAAATTGTATTTTCTTTTTCTTGCATTTACATATTTGAAAATGTGTGGTAATATGGGAAAAAAGTAACTGTGTCTGTAGCATTTAATTTGTTGGATATAAATAAAATATATTCATTTTTAAGTGAAAATAAAAAAATCAGATTAACAATTTTTAATTTTTGATAAATATATTAACAAAATTAACAAACCATGGTCGGAGTCATCCTGTTGAGCAGTACAGTGACTATTGTCGCAAAGCGAACGCGCTTGAACTGGCAACAAGGTCCGGTCAAACGACCGACCACCAGCTCAGATGACCTAGACCGCCACGTGTCCGTAACTCTGAAGCTGAAATCTCATCCTCTCCCGCTAGTTGCCAGTTTCTACGAGGTTGTCCCACTCCCATTAAATCCCAGCCATGCCTGTTGAACGCATCTCCCAACACTGCCATGCCGTGTCCTTCTCCATCGGTACGCTCTCTCTCTCTCTCTCTGCTTTCCTTCGTCCTTCGCTTTTCCGCTTTTCGCTTATAAAATTGAAAATAAGATCTCATTTTTAGTTCTTTCTACTCTCCACTTTACTTTCATACCACCAAGTAATAATTTTCTTCGTTTATTTAATTGAATATGCTCTCCCGTTCCCCATTTTAGTTCACTTTTCTGTGGTTGCTATGCATTCACTTGAAGGTTGTTGTTTTTCTTTCTCGACCTGCTCCGATGTTGCTTTGAGTGTGTTTGCAATATTGTTGAAATTTGAAAAATAGAACATTGAGTTCTCCTTTCTGGGTGAGCATGCTAATCCAGCTTCTTTAATGCTGTTTTTATGGCAGAGAAATCATTTTTATTTTGTTTACTTAAGCTTATTTACCATTTTCAAGGATCAAGGTGCTCATGACAAATTAAGACATAGGGAAAAGAATAAAGGTCACTTCTGTGTACTCTAATCTTATTTTTGGGATCAATGTTCATTAATGCCATCGTATGGATCACTTATTTTTGGGATCAATGTACTCTAACCAATATACTTCTTGCACGTTGCTTAAAGGCCATTGTTGGAATCAATGGCTTGTTTTTATGTTCATTTGTTGATGTTCTCAGCTCATGACTTGGGGGGAGGTTATTTTTGTTTGTGTTATTATCATTCTCATAGGTATAATTAATTTTCAGGGGCGTATTTTTTGGCAATTGTATTGATGATAAATGGTTCTGACATTTTTTTAGGAGTGTATAATGGGTGAACACTTGGGGATTTTGAAAGTCATAGTTGTGCAAGGAAAAAGATTAGTGATTCGGGATTTCAAGAGTAGCGATCCTTATGTTGTGGTCAAGCTAGGAAATCAGGTACCAAGGATGTATTGTTCATTCTTGACTTGTTTCACTTGACATTAACATTCTGTTACATAAAATAATCTTAAGTGTTGTTGACGCTCTTCAAACTGTATCAGACAGCAAAGACTAAGGTGATTAACAGCTGCTTGAACCCTGTTTGGAATGAAGAACTGAGTTTCACTCTGACAGAACCTGTGGGAGTTCTAAATTTGGTGAGTTTCTAGATATCAAATTTCTAAGAAGGGCAAATTTCTATGTTTTTAATGCTTCTTGAATTCATAGATACTAATTAGAAGTTAACATATTTGTTTTTGCCTTCATTTTCTTCATCTCTGTACAATCTTCCAAGTATAAACATTGGATGTCTGGCTACATTAGGTTCATTTGGTCAGATGATCCCAACATCATGAATTGATATTTGTTTTGATTCGTATGGGATAATTCTTTAGTTTTGGTAGATTACCCGGCTGTTGGCAAATATATTTGTCATAATCTGATAGTTTGGCCAAACAAATCCTGTGTTAGCAAAGCCTATATTATAAGGTTTGCTAATCTTCATGTTCACTGTTCATTTTTGCTAATCAATTTATGGGGCCAGTTCACATCAATATCCAATCCCTTTCATGCTTGTAGTATTTGGTTTACACATTGAAAGGGGAAAATTACAGAAGTTCGAGAATAGAGTTCGTCTTTTAGACATATAGAGATGTTTTGACTTTGGATGGGGAGAGAATTTATCAGAAAATATTTTCATTCAATATGAGACTATATAAAAGTACTGTTTTAATAAAATTTCCGTCCTATTATTGTGTATTTTATTTGAAAATTGGACTCTATTCTGAAACTTATGCATGTCTATTATTTTGATGTGGCACTTGGACTAATACTCTAAACAAGTCAAACAAAGAAATTCATTTGACAGCCTTCTGATTTATGCTTCAAGCACTAATATCAGTACAAGCCTTCTTTTGTAATTATCAAGTTTTCAAAGAATTTATGTGCTGAACATTACTATAACTGCAAATTTTAACATTGTTATTTCTCATATTCGCGAATTGTCTAAGGGTAGGGATGGAAACAGGCCAGGCGGCCTGGCCTGCATTAGGCCTGGCCTGGCCTGTTTAGAAAAATACACAGGCTCAGGCCTGTTTGAAAGCCTGTTATTCTTAAGAGGCCAGGTTCAGGCCTCTTACGAAGCCTGTTAGGCCTGTTAAGCGGCCTGTGCCTGTTAGTTAAAATTTATTTAATATTAAAGTATAATAAATGGGTGTTAAACCTACCACATATTGAACACAATACAAGAGTCAAACCATTAAACTAACATGTATTATTATATATTTTATTCTTTAATTTTATTTTAACAGGCCTGTTAGGAGGCCTGTTATGAGAGCCTGTTACGGAAGCCTGTTATGAAGGCCTGTTAGATAGCCTATTAGTATAATTAAAAAAATCAGGCTTTTAAACAGGCTTCAGGCCAGGCCAGGCTTTTATACAGGCCAGGCTTAGACAAAAAAAAGGCCTATAACAGGCCACAGGCCAGGCTTAGGCCGAATTGACACTTAACAGGCCTGGCCTGTTAAGGTCAAGGCCTGGCCTGTTTCCATCCCTATCTAAGGGTGTGTCTAGATTATCTTTTGTGGAATGGATTCTTAAAAAAAAAAAAAGTGATTAAAAGTGATTTTGGAGAATAGATTTTGTAAAAAACAAAGTGATATTGATAGTTAAAAATATTTGGATAGTTATTACTATAATCACTTTTTTATTTTTAAATTACTAAAAATGAATGAGTTAACGTGATAATTTTGGGTTTGGATGAAAGAGATTTTGGAAAATTCCATGGTTTTGGTTTTGGGGTCAAAAGCTATTCTCCCCGGCATCTTCCAAAACCAAGGTTTAAAGGTTAAAAGCTATTTTGGGTTTTGGACCCTTGTTTGGTTAATATGCTTATGAAACTATGGTTTAAAAGTTGTCCCAAACACACGCTAAGAAATCTGAACATAGTTTTATTATATTTTATTTATTTAGTTTTTTTTTTTTGCGCACCTCCTCAAAGTCACAAGGATTATAGAGGTTCATCTGAGCTCAGGAGATTTGGTACTAGTTACCTTCATTGGCTTTAAACCTGTTGGCATGAACTTAATACACAGATCCTACCCATATCTTTAATTTCCTCTATTTGCAGTAGTATTTCTATGCTTTGATTGTTAAATTTTGGTGCCACTTTATGAGTTGGGAATATACTTTATTTAAATCCGTTGAACTAAGACCTAATGAAAATTTTGGTACAAAAATCAATATCGATAATACAATATAAAATCTATAGCAACCTGCATTATTCCACAAACTCTGTGCAAAGCACGAGGGGCCTACATCTTGTATTATCTATAGGTAAACATCTCACATGTTCCATGTTACATCTTGTATTATCGATAGGTAAATTTCAATAGGTTAACATCTCCTTGAATTTTTGTGGAAAATGATAATACCAAATCCCAGTTAAAAGAAACTGCAAGAGGCTCCATGATTCTCACATGTTCTCTTATATCTGTATTTCATCCCAACCTAATATCATTTCATGAAGATTGTTAAAGTGAGGAAGTGACATCTTGCAATTAAATTTAATGTTTTCATGTTACATTTTGAATTTTGTAATTATTTAGGCGGTAAAATATAGTTTCTCATTATAGTTTTGCTATGAATGTGTATGTAATCTTACTATATACTGTAGGGAATTGATCATTTTTGTGGCTGGTACTGAATTCAACATTAATTATCATTGATTAGTCTATCAAGTCGTATATTTGACCAACTTGTTTTTCAAATAGGAAGTATTTGATAAGGACCTTTTGAAGAGTGATGACAAGATGGGAAATGCCTTCCTCAACCTTCAACCATTAGTCTCTGCATCCAGAATAAGAGACATTTTACGGGTTTCCTCCGGTGAAACAACAATAAGGAAGCTTGTACCTGACAGCGAAAACTGCCTTGTTCGTGAAAGCAGTATCAATAGTGTTAATGGTGAGCTGGTGCAAAATGTTTGGTTACGGCTTTGGGGAGTCGAGTCTGGTGAGCTAGAGTTGACGATCAAGTTCATAACTCCTGTCACTCCCTCTGTATGAGACATCGATGATGAATCCGCTGAGCTAGAACTGACAAACAAGTTCACTAAGGTTGCGCCCTCTTTATAATAGGGCAGATATTGTAAGTCTTTGTGGTAGATCTCTTCACAAGATCATAATTGTAACTTCGTGTGTGTAGTTTCATTTTTCTTCTGATTAACTTCTTGGTGCATCTTTTTCACTGTAACAAGTGGCTTGTTTATGGCTTCTTTGGGCTCTATGTTGTGTTGGTGAATTTTTCCCCCTTGCATTACTTTACAGCACTGGTAGAAGTTGGGCTATAATTCGAGAAATGAAAATTTATTTAGTGATTGCTTAAGTTTCGTTGACTTTATATATGAATTCGGACATTGTATGTTATCCTGATTGCTTGAAGCAAACAGGACAACTTGGGAACTTGATATATGCAATGGTCTAAAGAACAGACAAGGGACCCCAAAAATTGTATGTATACATATATTAAGACTAAATTGTTAAAATTACATGGGCTTTACTTTTAATATTCCTATTCCTAAACTTATAAGGTGTATTTTTAAAACTTGACCAAACCTTGTTAAAATAAAGAATAAATTATGCACACTTTTCTGTTATGTTTTAAATATGCACACTATAAAAGTAAAAAAAAACATTTGTATAATTTGAAAAAAAAAAAGTAACAATACTTTATGTAAGTATATTAATTGAGTATATCTCAAAGTTTGCCTAATTTATATTTAATTTTTAGAAAATCTGTAACTTTTAAAATAAAATAAAGTCACAGTAACTAATAAAATTTAAAAGATGTGTAATCAATTATTGGATATATTTGAATTGACTTTTGGAGAAGAGTTTATTTAAAAAAAATACTTTTAGATAAGCTCTTATGAATAATAGTTTATAGAAAAAAGTAATTCTGAATAAATAAGTATTTGTATAGTTATTTCTATAATAACTTTTGTATTTAATAATTTACTAGAAAGAGTATAAGATGAAAAAAATAATTATCTCCTGTGCACTATCCATCACTAAGCACCCCACATTTTCTCTGCTACCCTTTGCAATACTGTTCATTTCTTTTTCTTTTTTTTTTTTTTCCATAGTTGAAGAATAGATCTGTGGCACCCTCGACGACGACAAGCCCCAACAAGCCTAGATCTCCAACCAACGATGAGTAGTGGTGTTCATAGGATGGGTTAGGACATGAACAACCATGTCCCGAGAATTCCCGAATTCATGCTGCGTTTAAAAAAAACAGTAGACAATCGATATCCATATCCGACAAAGAAGAGGGAGAGCCATCTTGCTGGGATTTGCGAGATTTGCCCTTGCAGGGTTAACGGATTACATAGCCGTCTTGCAAAGTGTAAAGGTCTGACTGCAAAACAAGAGAACTAGTTGTGTCTGACAATACACATCAAATCCATATCCACAATTGATTCCTTGTATAAGAAAAGTTTATAACCTGGACAAGAAGCAAACCAAAAGTTGCCTTAACTGGAAAGAACCAGGATTCAGGCACATTGGTCCCAATTGCATTGTCTAAGAACTGGGATAAAAGATGGTTGTAAGAGACAAGAAACTAACTTTCATCATCAAGAATATTTTAATAACATGTCAAAACAACATTGAGTACCCTTATTGTTGCACCAGCTGCAGTTTCCAACTGAAGAACTTTTACTCCATCAAACTCATAAAATCATCAAAATTTTGTCAATGATTTTCCAACTAAGTTCCAAAAGTGTAGCATGCAGTCCAAGATATGTGACTATTGTAGAAGATCAATCCTCACCTTTGGGTTGGGAATAATTTCCATCTTAAGAGCATCAACTTCAACAAGCCTTTTAATTGCATTCAAGTTCACCCACTTGAAGAACACCTTGTTAGTTGGGCAATATAACCAACAACAACTTGGGTAATAGTCAGTAAACTTACAAATTTTTGTGTTGAAAATTTTGAACTTCTCTATTGACTTAAATTCATTGACCTGCGCAAAAGCCAGCATAATGAGTCAATGGCATAATCATACTCTCCTTCTAGACTTCAAGATCTGTCTTATTATTTACAAACATTCTAGCTTCTACAAATTTTGTCAAGCATTGATAATCTCAAGCTTATACCAAGCATCAACTTGGGCAAGGCGATCTAGACAGAAAGAAGAAAGTGGGAAAATAGAAAAGCTTCTCCATTACATGACAATACGGTTGCAATGCTCTCCAATTCTCTTGGTTAATAAAAGATAGCTGACTATAGCTAACAAATTCAAAGACTTTTTCCAACTTATCTGAATACTAAGCACAATCACAGTGCCCGCACTAGGGTTTTTTAAAATCTATGCCAACAACTCAGTTGAATTCACACCAGTTTAATAAAGATATGAACTAAATTAGAAAATGAAATTGAAATCTTTAAAACACCAAATTGAAAACAAGATCAATATTTAACATCAGCAATGAAACATACCATGCATGAAACGTTCTTGGAGCTACTAACTTGAGGCCAAGTTGATCCATCCCATCTTTTACAAGTGCTTTAAGCGGCCACAGGAGGTGAGAGCTAAAGAAGGAACGACGAGCATGGGAGATGATAGCTGCTAGATAGACAAGAAGATGAAGAAGAGAAGAAAGCCGCTTGATTGAATCGTTATACCATAAACTCTTAATCTGATTTCTTAGACTGAGTTGTGAGTCTGTGATAAGATTGAATTCAACTAGGGCAAGGGAATTGGGAAAGCTAACTGTGAGGCTGGAACCTACATATTATTAATCAATTTTAAAAAAATAACCTCGGGATGAGACGAGACATTCCAAGGGTCAGGCTGATACCTGTCCTATCCCTACCTTTCCTATTATCCCGACTCGATAGTTTCTCATCTCGGTCCTTATCGAGATGAGATAGACTTATCTTGAAACCACCGGAACTAGGTTTAGACACCCGAGGCGCGATAGATTTGATCACCCCTAGCGACGAGCATCGACCAATGACGAGCCAGCGAAGCTCCAGCGATGGACAAGAGAAGCTCCAACAACAGACCAGATGACAATCACCACCTTGAGACCCACAGAAGAAAGCAACTGAAGTCCTCTTCATGACCCACAGTGAAGGAGAACTAGCGGCAATAGCAAATGGGGATTTCAATTAAGAGCAGAAGAAGAAGGTATGAGATGAGAATGACAGAAGAGAGGAGAGAGAGGGGAAAAATAAGGGCAAAATAGTCATTAGACAGTCTATAAGCTCATTTTTAGTTCTAAAAATTATTCCCAATAGCTTATCAAAAACTATACTTTTAAACTATAGTTTAGTCCATAAGTCCTTACGGATAAATAGGGCTATTTGTTTTGAAATTTTCTAAACAAAAATTTGGGCGAGAAGTTCTTTTGAACCTAGGTTTGGTGACTAACCAAACACACACATTGTGTAATCCAAGGTTAAAGTTGAGCTGTAAATCTAATAATGAAGCATCTCCCATGTGCACTTGACTCTATAAAGATTTTTTGGATGTAAAAGTAAACATGAGGTTCTAAAATGATACAAAAATACCATGAGCGTTAAATTAACCAACGTTGATTTTTAGCAAGCATGTTAGTCAAACAATGGTGTAGCATTATATATGAAGGTTTTAAAATGATGCAAAAATAGCATGACTATTAAGTTAACCAATATTAATTGTTTGACAAATAGTCATCACACACGTTGCATAATGTTTTTACTCCCAACAACCTTGTCTGCCACTGTAGGATCATTTGCATTACACAATGACTGTAGCTCATCGATGTCAGATCTGTCCCTCTTAAAGCCACCTCATCCACTATCCTTGGTCAATCATCTTAGTCTCCTTTCTTGGGATAACCTTGAGTAACGAAAATGGTGACGGTAGATCCACCGATGATGAAACTGATTACACTCTTTTAATTTAATTCAACATTTTATTTAATATGTTTAAAAGCAAAACATAGATGTCAACCTCCAACCATGATACTAAACATAGATCAAAGTGATTTCATATGTTTTTAAATTTATTAGAAACCATAAAACAAACAAGAAGAATAAGTACTGTGAATGTGAGAATGTCAAGAAAATTATTGCAAATAAGATTTAAGGAAACAAGCCCATACTCTTTAGGAATCAAAGGCTGATCTAAAAGATTGAGTCCTTGTTGAAGTAAGGAAGTATTTGACTAAACAACACGTATAGTGGCAAAAGTAGCAGCTTAAGCTTGGAAAGGCTCAGGGAAGCCATAGGTTTGACCAAAATGATATTAAGTATTATAGTTGAGAGTAGGCTTGGGAGGATTAGAGCATGCAATGCATTCCTCATTTTTTAATTGGGTTTTATCGAGGATGCGGTAGTTTTCAACTTTGGGGCTTTTCAGATTTTGAGGATCTAGGAGATGATGTGAGATCAATGTATTCCAAGGATGATGTTGAATAAGCTTGGACCAGCGTTTACATGCACACCACTTTGTAATTGACAATTTTGACCCTTTTTCTTTTTCAAAAAATTCACTTTAGGACCCATAAGGGATAATAATAGTTCAAAAAGGACATTAAATATGGTTTTCCTTACCAATTAGGAGAGACATAGACCTAGTATTAGGTTAAAAATATTATATAATTATTTAAAAAGTTAAGTTCATATTAAATTTATAAATATAAAACATTAGTTCCTATAAATTTAATTAGAAGACTATTCTATTACTAACCCATATGTTAATTTTGATATGAAAAGTATTGGGGATAACTATAGTGATTAGAAGAATTATAATTTCTAAGATCATTTAAAGTAATTATAAGTTTAATCTTTCCTAGTTCCTCTTTTCTTTCATTATTGATGTGGTGTTTATATTTAAAAAATTGGATAGAGAAGGATGGGCATAAATAATCGATTGCTCGTTACTTTACTTAAATAAATTGATTTTTATTTTTCTAATCATAACTTGCTAATGATTTGTACAGGGGCTTTCTAGAGAACTATAAATTTAGAAAACAAATACAATTTAGTACGATGGTTACTTTCCTCATAAATTGCTTCTTTTTTGGTATAAAGGGGGAATTTTGAGAACAAATAATGCAAATAAGGATACGGAAAAACTAAACTATCTTAATTATACTAAAAAAACACTTTTCACGGCTCTAATTCACGACGATTAAGAGAAAAATGCTGCAAAAAATATGGTGGTATTTTCATAAATAAATTTTATTTTAAAACCCTTTTCATGCTAGTTTTTTATCAACCATCGGGAAAAAGTTTTTTAACAGTAGTTTTGTACAAAACTGCCATTAAAAGCAATCCAACCAAGCTTACAAAAACTCGGTTGGACTTATCACGGTGAATTTTAATAAAACGCCGTGATAGGTTTTGGCTACACTTATAACAATGCTTTTATGCAAAAACGTTGTTAAAAGGCCCATGAAAATTCAAAAATCCTAACTCAATTACAGTTTTAGTTTCACTTTTTTATAGCCATTTGTAATCCCATTTCTTTGCCCCACCACAAAAGACTTGCATGAAATTCATTTTTTGATATTTTCCTCCTATTTTCAATTAATATCTCCATTGTCAATGATGTTCTTTGTAGTCATTATACGTAGTCATTATTTAACTTCATTATTTGCTCATTTTTCTTACTTTTTTGGTTGTTTGTTGTTTACAAACTATAATACATCATATGGGTTATCATCCATATGACTCACAAGAATATGAAATGGCCCAAATACCTTTAATTGGAGAAGAAGTGTATCAACGTTTGTAGGTGTTAGAATTAATAATATTTTGATGATGTCAAAAGTAACTCATAATCATGTCAAAAGTAATTCAAAATAATCAAGTTGTTTATATGCTTAAATGATATTAAAAGAAGAAGTTAATCAAATTAATCGATTAGTCAATCGATTAATGAGTATTAATAAATTGATTGGTTGTTTGACTAATGTTAGGACATCCTTTTGTACTATAAAAAGAAAGTCAATTAATCGATTACAGATAGTGAGCTTAAGTGATTAACAACGTGATTAACTTATTTAATCTACTGAGAGAGTTTATTTGTATAAAAAAATTATTTTGAATTGTTCAAGTAGGATTCTTGAGTGATCATAACCTTACAGGTGTAAGGGGGAGTAAGAGATTCTCACTAGAAATACCTTACATGTTGTTGTATGGGCGAGTGTGAGGGATTCACATGTTGATTGTACTAAGGCACCAAGAGCTCACTAAATCTTGGGGATAGTTGAAAACTCATAGGAGCTCTTTAGGGACTGGACTTAGGTCAAGTAGTTAGACCGAACCAATATAAATATTCCTGTGTAGTACTTCTTTGACAACTTCTTTCGGTGATATCTTTCTAAACTCTATTCTTTAAACTTGATTATAAATATCTTTAAAGTTTTTAAAAGTCTTAAAATCACCTAATTCACCCCCCTCTTGGATGATACAACCAATTTCAATAGCAAGGGATTCATGTTACTTTGGGTAAAAATAATAAGAAGGTAGATGAAATGAATATATAGAGAAAGAGATCAATCTTCTTTGATGTTTATTGGTGGAGTCTTGAAGTAAGACACAGTTTAGATGTCATGCATGTAGAGAAAAACATGCCTGAGAGCCTTTTGGCATGCTTCTGCATATCAATAGAAAGAATAAGGATGGGGTCAATGCTATATAAGACTTAGCTAAGATGGGAATAAGAGCACCTATGCATCTACAATAAATAGAGGGTACTAAGAGAGTTTATTTGTATCCAGCAGAACACACATTATTCAAATATGAAAAATAAGCCTTTACGAGTGTTTGCATGGTATTAAGATTACATAAGGGTATTCATCGAATTTTAGGAAGTTTGTTTCAATGAAATAGTTAAAGATAACAAGTATAAGGTCTCACGATTTCCATTTGTTTATGCAACAATTACTACCAATGACTATTCGAGGTATTATGAAAGATGTTGTGAAGAAACACTATTATTAGACTTTGTATGTTCTTTAATGCTGTTTACATCAAAGTGATTGAATTGGGAAGGTTATGTTATACTCTCATAGTTAATACGCACTTCCCTCTAGCATTTTTTGACATCATGATCTATTTGATAGCTTACATGGTACGTGAGATTAGACTTTGTCGCCTTGTGTGTTTGAGGTAGATGTACTCGTTTGATAGATACATGAAAAATCCGTAAGGGCATTCTAAAAATCCTTACCAACTTGAGGCATCAATTGTTGAGTGATATGTAGCTAAGGAGGAAATTGATTTTTATAATTCATATCTTGCCTAGGTAAAGGTAGTTTGACTTCCTCAATCTCAACATGATCAGGGGAGAAAAAGCAAGGAAAATCGGGGTGCCAAAGTTGAGTGCATGTCTTAAGAAGTGATGATGCAAGTACATCTTTACATTTTGAACAATAAAGATAAAGTTCTGCCTTAATTGGATGCTCACAAGAATATGCTCAGGAATATGAACCCAATCAAGAGAGATATGCAACTAACTAATGAGTAGAATATGTCTTTTGCATAATGGTTCAAGTAAGAGGTGTTAAAGGATAACAATCCTTATGAGACAATACAAATTCTAGCTACAATGCCTAATTTTGAGGTTGCGTATTGGGAAGGATATGATATAAATAGTTACTCTTTTTATACAAAATCCCAAGATGGTAAAAGTACTATGCATAACAATGGGGTGATGGTTGTTGACAAAGCAATATATTTTGCTAGTTCAAAAGATAAAAGGCTAATATTGTCATCCATCCCATATTATGGAATCATTAAAGAGATTTGCAAGGTTAGTTACTATAAGTTTAAAGTGTCGATCTTTAAATGTAAGTGGGTCAATAGTAATGCTATGCAAGTAGATAAAAAATTGGATTTGTTTCAGTCGATATTTAGAAAGTTGGATACCTAGATGAGCCATTTATCTTAGTAAGTCAAGCAATTCATGTGTTTTATATCACTGATCCATAAAATAAAGATCTTTCCATTGTTCTCCAAGGTAAAAAGAAAGAGATTGGTAGAGATGATAGTGACTTAGGGTTCAATCTCAATGAAACCTAGTTTTCACAACTGCTCAACCTAAAACGACAGAGTTTGATTTGGTAGATGAAGAATATGTTGTTACGGATGATCATTGTGAAGGAATTTGGATAGATACTAACTAGTAAGATATTAGTTTATTGTGTGTAATAAATGTTTATTTGATTATTAAATTAATTGCGTGATTCCTATTTTTAGTTTGTACATTTATTTATTGTTTTGTGAACATGATGGAGTACATTTTTTATAAATATTTGATCAATAGGTTTTTAATTTGTTTAGTATTGATCATTCAATCATTTCTTTATTGTATATATGATGTACAAAAACCTATTTGGTTCATGGAAAGTTTACCAATTTGGATTATTTTATGACCATTTGGATTTTGGCATTGCTTTCATACTTTGCTATCTTGAAATTAATCTATCTTGATTATGCTAAATACGTGATGGTATAAAATGAAAAATTAACCCAAAAAATAAAAATAAAATTCAAGGTTTCCACAATGGTTAAATGTAAAACCACCGTGGAAAGCTTAAAAAGACAAAAAACAAAATGCAAGCTTTCCATGGCAGTTTTAGGCAAAAAAAAACTGTGGAAAACAAACCATTTAAACCAGTTTGTTTTGTAACGAATGTTAATGGTATAAACTTTCATGGTGGTTGTTGCATAAAACTGTTGTGTAAGGTTACCTTTACGATAGCTAACTGTTGTTAAAAGGTAGACTTATAATGGTGATAGAATTCACGCTGCTCACAAAACTGCCATGCTAGAATCTATTTTAGTTCAAGATCCCTTTTCCTAACTGGAATTAAAGAATTCATGGATCTGTTCTATTCAAAATGGGAATACTAGTTTGATTTATATTTTGCAATGAAAAGATACTGAGGCAATAAATACAGTAGTCATTTTTTAATTAATATAGCTTATGCAAAAGAGAGCTATGGTCAATTAATGAAAAAGAATAAATGATACTCCCTCTAGTCTTTAACATAATAGCTAGTTGACTTTTTTAGATAGATTAAGGAAGATAAATGAATCAGTTAATTATAACTAAATCCAACTGCTTAAGACAAATTCATATTATATACTCCTTAATCTACTAGCTCTTATATTAATTATAATTAACTGATTTATTTGACTTCTTTAATTTATTCAAAAAAAATCATTAGCTCTTATATTGATGACCAAATAAATACAAGAAAGTGGGAGAGAAAGAAAGTTTGTAGCAAAAAAATGGCTATTGAGTGAACCCATAAATAATTTCTTCAAAGGAACTTTGCTTAGGTTCCGCCAGGTTTTTGCAGGCTTCTAATTAAAATGCTGAAGAGCCATCTCTAAAAGTTCGAGCTTATCTAAACTCCAAGTTCCGTCAAGTTTCTGCAGGCTTCTAATTGAATTTGAGGCTGTCCTTTTTTTTTTTAAATCACATAAAAGTATTTAGTATTGCACTCACCCACTGTATACCATTTAAGTTTAGCCCTTTAGGCGTAAAATTTAGCTTCACAATCATATAAAAATTTCACCTTATCGATAAGTATTTCGATAAATTCTTTTAAAAATAAATAGAATTTGATAAACTAAGTAAGTGAATGTATTTATCTAAGTCTTTATAGATAAATACTTTTATCGATCAATCCTTCAATAAATCCTTTTGTAGAAACAATGTTGCACAAGTTTTATAAACTAAGTTTAAACTTACTGATAAATGTATTTATCAAAATCTTTATTAATCAATGCTTCGATAAATGCCTTTTTAGAAAACATATTTCACAGACTTCTCAAACAAAGTTTTCTTAATATCTTTATCGAAGTCTTTATTGATAAATACTTTAATAAGCTCCTTTTATAAAATAGTTTTTCATAAGTTTCGTAAACTAAGTTTAAAAATCATTTATCGAAATCTTTATTAATAAGTACCCTTATCGAAAAAGTCTTCAAAAAATTCCTTTTGTAAAATAGTTTTCCTAACATAATTTCCTTCTTATTTATCGAATAGCTTATTGATAAATACTCTTATCAATAAGCTATTGAAAAATAAGATGTAGAATAGTTTTAAATTATATTATCAAAATCATTTATTATCATCAAAATATTGAATCTAATAGACATGTGGTGTACAAATAAACAATATTGACAAAACAAAACGCATTATATGCCAATGCTTTGTGGAGAGTCATGGAGGGAGGTTATGAATAAATAAAATAATTGGCCATATACTGTAGATGCTTTGCATCCCATATAGGTTCATCCTATCAGTAGACAATGTTTGGTGGAGGTTTTTATCTTTTTCCCCAAATTTAAGGTACTTGAGGTCAAACTTCTTCCATTCAGGAGAATCATTAGGATGCCAAAGTATGCTATGTTCAATCCTTTTATGAGCATGCCACATTAAATTTTTCACATCTGTATTGCTATACAAGCGTCTAAAGTTAGGTACAATTGAAAAGTACCATAGCGCCTTCTTTGGATTCTTCCCATTCTCTTGGTAAGATTCTGCATCACATTCGAGACACTCAGATAATGATTCATAATCTTTTCTAAATAAAGTACAATTGTTGGGGAAAGTGTGTATCTTCTCGAATTGGTAGTTTGTTCTACTTTGGTAGCATTATTTAAAAAACGAAAGCAATTTTGTGAAGCTTTTATCACTACACCTACTTGTCAAGAACAATTTTATGAAGCAATTTTGTTAAGCAAATATCTATTCCTTATCTATGCTCCCCATCTAGAAAAATTATTTAGAGGGAAATGAATTCAATCATGTTCCATTCCATTGAAAAAATATCGGCAACACAACAGCTTAAAAATGGGATTTCCTAGGCCTTATGCCCAATCTTACAGCAAAAAATTTATACATAGTAAATCACATTTAGAACTCAACATATTAGATCAAAGAATAAATTTCAGTACAATGCAAACATTTCTATTCAACTCAACGTCAATAATTTAGTAGCCAAAACCAATCAGACTAATAGAGTCTAATACATTTCATTAACTAACAAATAACAATATATAAACTTCTGAAGAACCCACCCAAAAACTACTTCTAAAAAATAAGGAGAATATGCAGAAACAACTTGAGTACACACAATGGGAAAAGAGAAATCTGAACTCACCATGAGGACCAATAAAAAGCAAACCCAAAGCCCATGAAGCCAGAACCAAATAGATGAATCAGCGACGGAGAATATAGAAGAAAGAATGTAGATCAACAGGATAACCTATTGACGAAGACAACTATGAACCCAACAAAAGAGAGCATGAAATGGTGGTAGGAATGACAGAAAGTAGTGCTCAGTGTGGGGGGAGAGAGCATGTGAATGCAAGAAAGAGCGCCAACCTAGTTACCGTGACCAACATGAACTACAAACAGAGGACAACATTGAACGTAGTGACAATGACAACCACAAACCCCACAACAGAGAGTGTGTAAGACGGTGGTAGTGTTGCCACAAAGAGTGGTCGAAGGTGTGAAGTGAGTGCATGAGTGAAATGAATAAGGTTGAGTGCAAGAGCAAAATGAATAAGGTAGAGTTATGTTTGATATGAATAAGGTTGAGTTCAAAAAATGTTAGGTATTTAAAAAATCCATACTTAACGATTCCTTATATATAACCGTTAATTAAACTTTATTTAACAGTTCCCATATAGTTAGGAACTGTCAAATATGCTTACTTTACTTTACAGTTCATTATACGAACTGTCAAGTAAGTAAATAAAAAAGTATTAGTTTTTCCTCATCTGCACGTTACCATATTTGGCGGTCTCTATCAACAATAGTCAATTATTAGTCCAATTTTTTTTTTTTTAAAAAAAAACTACTTGATGGGTTTTATCAATAACCGTTAGGTATTGCATTTTTTTTTGGGACTACTTCCCCATATTACATAATAATTTTAAAATAATAGAGACACCAATAAGAAACATGGAACACAAAACAAAGAAAGAAAAAAACATTTTGGGGTGTCCATGTCATAGGAATTTTAAAATTTCAGGGCATAATTTTGGGATTTTATATTTTCTAAATTCTTTTTCTATTATTTTTTCAACAAGAAATCTTGTACAATTTAAAGCATTTTATCAAGCTCGTAATTTAATATTTCAATCTTTAAAATACAAAATAAAATATTTTTAAAAGATGAAAAGACAAGTAAAATATGCGTCAGTCACTACAAAAAAAATGAGTTTCAGCGGCGACATTTGTCACCACAAAAGGTTTAAAAGTAGCCGCTGAATCACTATAGTGGTGACATTTTGTCGGCACTAAGTCGCTGCCTATGAGACTGTCGCCTATACATATTGGCGGCGACAATTAAAAGTCGTTGCCTAAAGTTGAATTAGCGGTGACAAAACTGTCGCCGCCTAAAGATGATAATGTGGCAACAAAGCTATCGCCAACTAAAGTAGAATTAGCGGCAACAAAAATGTCACTGCAAAAAGATGAATTAGTGGCGACAAAACTGTCGCCGCCTAAAGATGATTCTACAGCGACAAAGATGTCGCCGCCTAAAGATGATAATGCGGCGACATAGTGTCGCCGCCTAAAGATACAAAAATAAAAATTATTTTTTATATTTTTTCCTATAATTTCTGTAATATAAAAAATATAATATAATAATAAATAATAAATAATTAAATAAACTATAATATAATAATATTAATAAATATTTTTATTATCATCTAAAATATGAAGACATTTAAAATTACAATAAAATTGTTTAATTTATACATAAATTTTATGTAGAAGGTTCAATACTATGACTAGAAATAGCCCCATGTGGTTATCCCTTCTGCATCAAAGCAGCGAATTGAGCTTGTATTCTTTGCTCCATTTGTTCCATTAGTCTTTGCTCGAACTGCACACGCTCTTGTTGTATCTTTTCACGCTCTTCTTCCATCTATGCACGCTCTACTGCACGCTCAGCCTCCATTTTTTTCTCTCCTCTTGAAATTTTTTATCAAACTCTTCCTGCAGTTGGGCACGCACACTTTTCACAACTGAACTATCAGTAGATTGAGGGCGATTTCTCTTCCTTGAAGGTTCCGCTCTATACCCTTTCCCTCTTACATACCCTGACCTCTCACCAAGAACTGTCGCCAATATTTCCTCTGACGTCATTCGAGCATCACTCTCTAAATCTTGATCTTGTTGTTGAGAAAGTTCGTGCATACAACTATAATAAAAACATAAAACTATTAGATTATTGATAAAAGTAAATCAAAATAAGATATTAAATAACGATGCGTATATGAAGCTGTTCAGAGTGTGGGTCAGCCCATACTACTTGTCCGTCTAATGTATTCCTAGTATGCGTTATCTCCCCCACAACTGGTCAGGAGGAATAGGTCGTCCAGTAGTAGGATCTCTCTACAAAATAATAACATACGAGAAAATACAAAAATTAGATTTAAAAAAATGATTGAAAATTTAAAGTATAGTGATGATAGATTGAACTTACTGTAGCATACTCAATCTCTGCAAATGATCGAGGACCACAAGTATGTTTAGTCATTTGTTTTTCTCGATTTATCATGTTCATTATACTTTTATTCTACAACAAAATGTAGTAACTAATAAGAATTTAATAATTAAAAAAATATAATTTATTTAGAAGGATAGTGAGATACCTTAAATATGTCAGACTTAAAATATATTAATAACCACTCCCAATCTTCAAAACTAATAGTTTGTGGAGGATCAGCCAACCTATCCTCATCAGTCTCATATTTCTTGTAGTGAGAGTGCAAATTGTTTTTCCAATTTTTGAATGCATTTTGTAAAATAATTGATATAGCTATATGAAATTTTTCTTCACTAATTTCATCAGCAGGTTAAAATTTATCCTGAAACAAATAAATGTAAATACTTTATCTAATAATAAAAATAAACTTAAATAAGTATACAAATTTGACATAAATACCTTTATTTTTAAAATCATATCTTGACCATATTTTTCAAAAATATTCTTCCAACTACCTCCACCATCCCTGAACGAGATTGTGGTTCTAAGAGTTAAACCACAATAATTAGAAGAGTCTCTTGCTTCTGGACCAATTGCTCTTGAAATTGAATCTGAAAATTTGACTCGAATCTTCGTTCCTTGTGTAGTCTTTAAATTCACATTAACAGACTTGTAAACTCCTCTGCGCTTGTTGATTGCAGTGGAAGAGCCTAGCATTGAAGTTGAATTAGAACAATTAAATGTCACAAGTGATGTAAATCAATTATTACAAAATTGAAACAAACTTACATGCACTACTATTTTGAGTATGGGGAGTAGGAGGAGAGTTAATAGGCATTTCATGAAATTGCTGTTGCAGTAGTAGAAATGAAATATCAGGTCTTGATTGAGATGTAGAGCATGTACCTTTGCTATTTGTGATGTCATTAGATCTAACAGAAAGACTTTTCCCACCTCGACCTCTCTTTAATCCTGACATATCCTACAAAAATATACATTTCATTTAGAAAAAAACAATCAATCAAACAATAATTAATGTAGATAAAATATACCATATCAATTAATTTCATTCATTTGAATCCGTCGCACTGTCACTTTCATCGATGTCTTCTGGTTCATCTGTTTCTTCTATTTCAATGTTTGTGTCACTTTTTGCTTCAGTATCACTATCAAAGTCGTCAAGCAAATCCTCTTCATCACTAAATCCAGTATTAATGGCATTATTTTGATGAATTTGTGATGATTCTCCTTGAGTTAAGGTCTGCGTTTGTTCATCTTCTCCATATAAGTCAATGATAATATCATCAAGTTGTGTTGGACTCGCACGATAAACATTGAAGTCTACCACCAATTGCTGGTAAGGTTCTTCTTCAACCATAGGAACATGAACCCCACTATCATCAATAGCATCAGCTGGTACATTGAACAAGTCGTGTGGGTTTGTTTTGACAACGACGAGCCAACCGGGTGCAACAATGTCATCCATATAAAAACTTACTCAGCTTGAGATGCTAGAATAAATTGTTCATTTGTTTATAATGAGTATCGCGTATTGACACTTATGAACTCGTATTTATCAACCTTATATCCTTTGTCATAATGAGCCATATCCCACCAATGGCACTTAAATAAATATATTTTTTGGTTGCCTATGTAAGACAACTCATAAATATGCTCTAACACACCATAATATTCTTTGTCAACATTAGTGTCATCACCCTTAGCTAGAATACCACTATTTTAGTATTTTTTTTCCTATTACACGTTCTTTTATGTGAAAACGAAATCCATTGCCTATGAACATGGAATAGTGATTCACTATCATCAATGGACCAATTGATAAACTTATGAGTTCATCACTGACATGGCTTTGTGTAGATAATGATGTCACCTTTTAGGACAAAAGTCATCGGTTAGATATTTTATATAAATGTAATTGCTATAAATACTACGGCTGAAGATGTTATAACTTACTCGTGAATGAAACCATTGAGGAAACTCATATTGACTTTGCTCACTCCTTGATCCATGCGCTTCAAGCTCTGTTGCATATTCCCTACAATATATGATAGCAATAAGATAAAAATACAATATGACAAGTACATTTTTGCTCGAGTCAGGCAACTTACTCCATAAATGGCCAAACTTGTTCACAATTTTGTAGCACATACATTCTTGCTTGACAATATTCTTCATAGGGAAGAGAAATTGACTCACAATGCCCCTAGCTTGACCATTTTTCTTAAATATTATAAACTCAGGGTTCATATCATCGTTGGTGTCATCATTCCTACGTGGCACATTAAACTTTGTAGGAAAATCTTTCAAATATCTTGAACAGAATGTGAGACTTTCATCTGCCAAGTATCCTTTTGCAATTGATCCTTCAGGTTGAGCTTTATTACGAACATACAATTTGAGTGTCCATAAATACCTAATGCATTAGAAGTAATTAACATTCCACAAATATGAATTATAAATATACAATGCAATTTCCAAATGTTACCTTTCTATTGGATACATCCAACAATATTGAACTGGTCTAGCAACTTCTGCCTCCCTTGCCAAGTGTATTGGCAAGTGAACCATCACATCAAAGAAAGCAGGTGGGAAGATGATCTCCAACTTGCATAAAGTCAATATTATCTGACTTTGGAGTTTGTAAAGCACTTCACAAGACAACGACTTCGAACAAAGATTTTTGAAAAATCTTCCCAACTCTATAATTAGTTCACACACCTTAGAAGGTAATAACCCACGTATTGCAATTGGAAAGATCTCTTGCAATAACACATGGTGATCATGACTCTTCAAACCAAATAATTTTTGCTCCTGAATGTTGACACATCTTGAAATATTAGATGAAAAAATATCAGGCACTCTTAAGTTAGCCAAGAATTTTAAAAGGGATTGTTTGTTCTCAGGAGACAATGTGTAAGGAGCAAGAGGAATATAAACATTATCACTATCTTCAACTGGGTGCATATCACTCCTAATACCTAAGTCCATCAAGTCGTACCTACTTTTAACTGTGTCCTTTATCTTTCCAACCAAATCCATCACCGTGCACACAATGTTATGAGAAACATTTCTTTCTATATGCATCACATCAAGATTATGCTGTATTAGCAAGTACTTCCAGTAAGGCAACTGGAAAAAAATACTTCTTTTTCTCCAATTGGAAGCATTATTCTGTGTATGACGCTTTCATTTTGTACCTTTGCCAAATTTCATATCACCTAAGTGTTGAAGTTGCTTGAGCACTTCATCTCCAGTCAATGCAACTGGTGGATCCATATGCTCTTCTTTACCATCAAATGATACCTTATTTTTGCGCCATGGGTGATTTTGTGGAAGAAAGTGTCGATGCCCTATATAAGACAACTTGCTCCTTATCGAAATACAATGCGTGTCTTTATGGCAGCATGGACAAGCAAGTTTACCTTTAGTTGACCACCTTGAAAGGTTTCCATATGCAGGAAAATCATTTATAGTCCACAATATTGCGGCATACATGATAAAATTTGATTGACAATACGCATCATACGTTTGTACCCTTAATTCCCACAATTGCTTTAACTCTTGAATCATAGGTTGAAGATAACATCTATGTCATCACCTAGACACTTTGGACCAGGAATAAGAAGTGTCATCATGAAGTATAGGCTTTTCATACAAAGCCATGGTGGCAAGTTATATGGCACTAACACAACAGGCCAGATACTATGCTTGGCACTTATATTCCTGAAAGGTTGAAATCCACCACTTGCTAAACCCAGTCGAACACTTCTTGGATCAGCAGAGAAGTTAGGGTACTAGTTGTCAAAGTATTTCCAAGCTAGAGAATCAGTTGGATGCCTCATTACCTCGTCATTTGAGTGTTTCTCCTTGTGCAACCTCATTTCTTTAGTTGTGTCTCTTGACATATATAGTCTTTGTAGCCTTGGTGTTATGGGGAAATGCTGCAAGACTTTATGTGGAACCTTCTTCCCTTTCTGTTTGTTTAAATTCCATCTAGGCATCTTACACTTAGGACATGATTCTGCATGTGTGTGCTCTCCCCAATACAATATGCAATCATTCTCACAAGCATCAATTTTATGGTAATCTAAACCCAAGTCATGAATTATCTTCTTTGCTTCATAGAATAAAGTTGGCACTAAAGCCCCTTCTGGGAGAACTTCTTTTAATAAGCCTAACCACACATCCATAGATTTATTACTCCAATGGTTAAGGCATTTCACTTGAAGTAACTTTACAATGAAAGAAAGTTTAGACATCTTGACACACAACCTAGATAAAGTTCAGTTTCAGCATCTCTTAACAAGTCAAAGAACGTTTTAGCCTATAGATTAGGCTTTTCGCTATCACAGTGACTAGTATTTGTATAATCCACACATGGAACTCCATATGCATCGCATATCATCCTTGTAAAGTTTTCATTAGCAGTAGTATTCTCTTTGTCATTACTAGAAGTTCTACAATCTGTCTGAAATCTTCTAATTTCCCCATGCAAGTCCCACACCATATAACTATTCCAAAAACCCTTGCTCAATAAGTCTGTCCTGACATCTCTTCTCCCAACTGACTGACTGGGAGCACGATGACCAACTGTGTGAGGAATGGAGCTAGACAGCGCTGCTGGGGTTTTAACCTAACTGAAGAAATGAGTCACGAGGAGGGGCACAACAAAGCGTTATAAAATGTATTAGCGGCGACTTTATGTTGTCGCCGCAGAAAAGTGTAGCCAAATTTTTTTATTGCTTCTGCAGCGACAAAGAAATGTCACCGCTGAAAGTGTTCTCTTCAGCAGTGACAAAGTAAAGTCGCCGCTAAAAGTCCTTTTTCCGCGATGACTTTTTTGTCGCTGCAGAAACTCAAGACTTTCAGCAGCGACAATTAGTGTCGCCGCTAAAAATCTTTAATCAGCGGCGACTTTTTTTGTCGCCGCTGAAAAGTCATGGCCAAATCTATATCTTTTTGTAGTGGTTCGTTTCTCCTTCCTCGTACTCTTGTTCGTTTAGTTTTCCAAAGAGCATGATGATGGGTTAGGCGGAAGTGACATATAGATAAAGCTCATATATCCCTTTTCTCAATTTTTTTATGTTTATTATAATTATATATGTCCCACGTTTTCTTTATATAAGTCAAAATAATATTAATAAAATAAGGAGTTAAAGAGTTCCCAAAGGAGTTATCCTGTTATTAATATAAAGATTTAATTAAAAAATTAATCTTAATTTTAAATAATTTTTTTTAATTATCCCTATTAATAGTTTTTTAGTACAATAATTAAATAAGAGAGGGAAACTTATATTAATTAACTTCCTTAATCCAATAATCAAATTATTTATAAAGTATCTCTTCTAAAAAATCAAAAGATTAGCATTGTTATGAAGCCAATATAGCACTCCCAGTCATGTTCTAATTTTTCTCTATATGTATAATATAGATAATGGAAAGAGGTTTGGAAATGATTGGGATGATGAATAGAAAGGAAAAACAATGATTTGACAAATGTATAAAGATGAGGAACTAAAATAAAAAATCGAAAAGTTATATGGTGCAAAGTGTAAAGTAGACAAAAGCTTTAGGCCATTAAGTGTAATTATGAAAAGTTGAGGGCATAAAGTGTAATTTTTAAAAGTTCAAGAGCAAAATAGTAATTATGGAAAGTTGAGCTAAAAAAGCCCCAAAAATACCCAGAATCAGATTAGTCCTAAATTTTCTAAGTAAATAGAGAAAATTATTCTAATCAGTTTGACGCAACATAGAATTTTGATAAGTATATGAGCCAGGGCCAATAAAGATAAAAAAATAAAATTATGAAAATGCCACTAAGTATACCACTGTGTTGTGTCAATGAGCCAGAGATAAACGAATGGCATTTTGGTCATTTGACTAAGGTTAGATAGTCAAGTAGAGTTCCCAAAATAGTTGACCAAGGTCAGGGAATACTCTAATGAGATGTGAAAAGATGATAATGCCATTGAGGTATTAAAGTAAATAAAAAACTAAGGGGCATTTTGGTAATTTGCCAAGGGATCTATAATTAATTTTAGACCCAGTACAAGAATGTCAATGGTAGGAAGAATTTAGATAATGGATTTAAGGTCAAAAAGTATATTATGGAATTTCAGAAAAATTAGATTCAGAAAACAATCTAGTTTTTGGGGATCGAACTTAGCTGGTACCGGATTAGACAATTTTTTTCAGAAGCTTCTCTCCCTTAGAATTTTACCACATGTCTCTATAAGTTTTCCCTTGATGATGTCATGGATGATGTCATAATTAGCTTTAAGGATAAGCTTTATTCAAGAATAAATATGAGCCTTTAGATCAAATAGTGCACAAAGTGATCTTGGCCTTCCATTTTCCATTAGATTTTTCTATAAATACCTCTATATTTCTGATTCAAAACCCTGGCATGAGAACCCTTGGGGATGCTATGTCAAAATGGAAACTCAAACCAATATAAAGAAGATTCAAGGCACCAAAGTTCAAGCTACCTAGAGATTAAAGGTAAGCAATCTATCCTAGTTTACTTTCCTCTAATTTGGAGAAAGTAAGCTAGGATTTGTTTGAGTTGATAAGCCCTAGATGAAAGGAGAAAGAAGAAATTAAGGTTAAAATTATGTGATTGATGCTCTTGAATAATCTAGTTAGATGATTGGTTGTTGATCAAGTTGATATTCTTGACTTTGCTATGGTTGAAACCTTTCGGTCTGCACTGTTCATGATAAAGGGATATGGAATTTCAATGATCTAATGATTTCATTGAATTTGTACTATTTTGTATAGGATTGGATAGATTTTGAACCTTGGAAGCATTGGAATTGAAAGTTGTAATTCTTAGAATTTCATTTTTTATTCTTCCAATGATTTTAAAATGAAAAGTTGTGTGGGATAAAGTAGAGAAATAAGTATTAGAAGCATTATAATCAAAATGAGAATTTTTGGAAGAATTGTGTATGTTTTGTAAATATGTCTAGAATAGTGTATAGAAGATGGAATTGCATGATTTTAAGCTCATAAATGGATTCAAAGATGAAATTGTTTAGGGTAAAGGCAAGACATCAATTGGTTCAAAGGCCAAGCCGATTAGTAAAAATCAAAGGAAGTTATGTTAGTTAAAGTGAGTTTAATGCTCAAGGAAGTTAGATTGTGATGGATGGATGGATGGATGATTATGTGATTTTAGGATTTGATTGCGGACTCAAAAGAGGCAGCCACACATCTAAGAGAAGTAAGAAGAAAGAGGTAAAGTAAAGTTAAAGTAAGAAGAAAGTCAAGTATATAAGTTAGTAAACTTATCCTAAACTTGTTTGTAATGAATGTTATGTTTGGTTGTGCTATGGCTTTATTGAATTGTGTTGTATATGTGTTTATGATTGGAGCTCTATTTCTATGATTACTTTGGCTAATTGTATTTCATATGTTGCATGGAAGCATGCACATTACATAATGTTAACACTTTCACAAGCAAGTACAAGTATTTACATTAATGCATACATTGTTTAGTACTGTTTACTACTGAGATTTCCCAAGAAATCTCACTCCATCTATGTAATCCCAATCCCAAAAGGTTTATGAATGATGAAAGAGGATGATGAAGAATGAAGAGAAGCTAGATATTGGATAGTATAAATGTTATGTGAAGAATTGTTATGTGTATTGTTGCTATATGACCAAACGAAATCATGTTCTTCTTACTAATATGAAAGATTACAAGACCTTGAAGATTGGAAGAGGAGGTAAATCTAAAGTATGGACTATAATTTGATTCTAGTTGTCTTGGTCTAAGAAAGTAACACTAGAAAAAGCCTAGGAGACTGACTAGCTCGTGTCATCGTCCGGTTCATCAAAATAAAATAATTGCACCATATTAATGCAGTATAATACATAACCCTATCGTTCTTCTCAAGGATCCCTTTTTATTAGAACCCTAACATATCGGTGACAAAATCATTGCAACCTGGGTGAAAGTAAAATGGGTTTTGGGTTTGATTGATTTTTGATGCAATAAAATAAAGGTGTAGTAAAGTAACTATTTTTTTATTCTTGATTAAGATGGAAAATGATTCGATTACTTGAGAAATATGTTGAGAAAGACTCTTGATGATGGAAACTTATCTATCCTTACCCTTAATATGATATGCGAGTTTTAAAATCACTAAGTCTTAAATAAAACCTCAATCGATCAATTGAGCCCAAAATATTAATATTCCTTAAACTCTTTGATCAAAGCTAGTTCAAAGACCACTAATGCGCTGTTGACAAACCACTTAGCGTGTAATTACATCAAGTGATGAAAATGCCCTCAAATGATTATTGATTATTAACCACAGATTTTAAGAAATCGAATTAGTTAGCAACGATCATTGATAAAAGCCCAATTATCTAGAAATTAAACTAAAATATTCATATTAAAATCAAAATTCAAATTATCGAAATTCAATTACAAAATCTAATCTCAGAATAATCGATCGATATTCAATCCCTACTCATATAATATAAACCCTAGATCTAGCAATTCCAAAATATGAAAAAGGTGTAATCAAAATAGAGAACTCCCTAATGCAGTGCAGTCCACGAGCTCAAGATATGCAATCCATCACCAAGAGACTAAAGATTTAGCCTCTCATGACTCCTGCTATGCTGCAATCGTTGCCCAGATATGATGCCATTAAGAAAGTAGAAAGATGGTGATAGAAAAATGAATGATGGAAGATATGTGGGTAGGTTGTGGAGAGAGTGTGGAGAGAATGTTCGAGAGCTACTTCTAGTCGTATTAGGTAAAAACCAGCCACCCCTTGCTTCTATGGCTTCTCTCTCCTTTTAAAACTAGAATGACCTAACAAAAAATGTGCAACTTCACTAATTCTCTCCTTTGGTTATGACCATATCCTATTTTTGGTTGCGACCTATGAACGCAGGAAAACTTCCCAGAAAAAGTGAGGTCACGACCTGTGGATGCTTTGTTAGCGACTAAAGAGCACAGAAGCTGCCTTCCTTTATTTGATCTCTTTGTCTTATGATTTATTTTTTGCTCACATTAGTCCTTAGTTTTCCTCCAAAATATCTGCAAATTAGAATCAAAGCTCACTATAAAATTCCAACCAGTTACTAAAGGACGACATCTATGCAGTTTAGAGAAGTTAATTTACCATTTTACCCTTAAATAAGCAATTGCTAAGCACAATCATTTATTACCACAAAAGCACGATTGCAGGCATAAAATGAATAGTAAAGTTGTCAAAAAAATCCTTTAAAATATCATAGAAGCCATACACAATGTGTCTTATCAATTCCCCCGCACTTGAACCTTTGTACTACTAGACAAAGAAATGAAGTACAGCTAGGCTAATGCTATTAAATCTGAGGGAACAACATAATCGACAGTGATACCTTAAAGCAATTAATGTATCATCTTTTGGGAACGCAAAAGTGATAATATGAGCAATGCCAAGTAATCAACTACTAAATGAAATCAACATTAACTATATGAGCACAATATATTCTCTCTAAGAATGTAAGTGTTTAGCTCTCTATATCCTCTCATTGTTAGGGTTCTTTCACTCAGATTCAAATTGGAAAACATCTTACTATATGCTTGTAATGGCTCTAAATCTCATCAACTATACAACACTTATGCAAAGAATTAAGAGGTTTTTTAAGGGTGCAATGATGGAGGTAGGCCACTTAAAATATAATATGAAGGATAAAAAGTATCATATGCTTTTGATAATGAATATATAGCATGAGTTCATATCTTACAAGATGTAGAGGTGGTAATTGTGCTAATGGGAGTTAATAGTAGTGACTCATTCATTGTTCTTTTTTCTTCAATTTTTCTTGCACTATCTCCAGGTTTTTTGTGCAATATTCTTTTTCTCTCTCTATTTAACACCTTGTATATAAAAGATGTAGCACAATTTCATAATAACAATGATTTTCTAACATGAATAAGTTTGTTTAAAAAAGATGTTAATGCATATATGACTTTCTATGATGAAAAAAATTGATAGGCTCAAAAGGGGTGACTATAGATATGATATGTGCTGGCTTGTGTTTGGGATAAAAAGGGTTTAGAAATGAATGCCTCTATCATACTCAATAATATAAATGCATAAGTAATTTTCAACTTAGAGCTAAGACAAGTTCTAGAGGATATCAACCAATTGAATGACCACTCAATATAGAAATTTAGGCCGAGAATCCTTCCAACTAAGGCTTTCATCTAAATTGCTCATAAGCTAAAGTCTCAGACAATGTTCATCATTCACTAGGCATTAAAATACTTATCACAATTGAAAACCCTCTTAAATGATAAATTAAAAGTTCCAAAGTAATCACTCAGAATCATGAAATAATCATAAATCTAACAGTAAAAGGTTAAGTGTTTCCAATTCAATTTCTATTTTCAAAAATTCAAGTGTGACAATGGTTTCTATAAATTATTTATGCAAAAGGTTAGAAATAAGATGTCAATTAATCATTTATAAAACCTTAGTATCTCAAGAGAAATCCTTCTATACAGCATTGTATAAAGCAAAAAGAAGGTAAATGGACATTTCTACACCAAGGTCGCGGCTGAAAGCAGTGAAGGTCATGACCAAATTTCACAGTGAGTGTTTGCTCTGAACTTACAATAACTAGTTCAAACCAAGAAAGATTAAGTTGCAACTTAACTACATAGAGAGATATTATGGGGTCCTAATTGCACTCGTATAGCAATTGATTTTTACAAAGAGCATATCAAGTCCAAAGTTCCATGTCAAGTTATGACCATGCAACATATAGGTCGTGACTAAAAATCATAGAGACTACCACTTGATAGTTTTCAATGTCCAAAACAACATAGTTTAAAATGGGAATCTAATTTTAGCAATTCATCACACATTAAGATAGAAGAATTTCACATTAAATAGCATAAAGACAAGAACATCTCCCCCAAACTTAAACTTGACAGTGCCCTCACTGTCAGTAGAATTATAGACACCACAGCGCTATATAAGATCAATTGAAATCTAGCTTCAGCATAACAGTTAAACACATCATTCAATGCAATTTCACAGTGAAGCTCGTAGTCATATCAAATCATACATCGCAATACAAGGAAAGTAAAGATGACAAGATGGGTAAGCTAAAATCATGCAATTGAGTATGGATTCAGCTTAGATAACTAATAATAAGTAAACAACACATGGCAACACAGGGGTATTATTCAAAATAGAAGTAAACTAAAATTAAACACTATCCTATTGAATTATCATGCAGAAAAACATTAACTCCTACTTCTACTAGTTTATCCCTTTCCAATCATTAAATCAACATGTCAAACATATATCAGATTAAGAAAACTAGTAACAGGAAAGATATAGGAAAGGGATAACCTGGCCTCAAGGAGACAAAGCAGATTCCTCATAAAGTTTCAAGAGGTGGCCATTTACCTAGAAGATTTTGCCTATTGCCTCCTCCTTCAACTCAATCATCCCAAATTTGTGAACTTTAACAACTGTGTAAGGTCTTTCCCAGCTAGTTTTGAATTTACCATGTTTGAATTTGAACCTAGCTTGGAACCTTAACACTCTATCACCCTCCTTAAACCTCTTCTTCAAAATATAAGCATCATGGATTACTTTTGTCTCTAGTTTATAAATTTTAGAGCTACTATAGGCATCGAATCTAATATCTTATAGCTCTTGAATCTGCAAAACCTCTCTAAACTAGCTTCTACATGGTCCTCATTGCAAGCCTTTTCTGCCTAAAATTTCTTATGCTCTATTCCCACTAGCATGTGACAAGCTTTCCAAAAAACCGTCCTATGAGGGGACATGCCTAGAGAAGTTTTAAAAGATGTTCTATATGCCCATAAAGCATCATCAAGTCTTAAATTCTAATCCTTGGTAGATGGCTTAACAATCTTTTGTACAATGTTCTTTATTTCCCTATTAGAAACCTCTATTAGACCATTAGTTTGAGGATGGTATGGGGTTGAGACTTTATAGGTTACACGATATTTTTCTAATGAGTTATTAATTACCTTATTGTAAAAATGGGTACCTTAATCAATGATTAATGCTTTCGGCACTCTAAATCTACTAAAGATATGAGACCTTAGAAACTTGGAGACCATTTGGGCATCATCTATTCTTGTAGGAATGGCCTCTACCCACCTAGATAAGTAGTCTACAACCAATAAAACGTAATGAAATCTTGTTGAAGGTGGAAAATGTCCCATGAAATATATTCCCTAAACATCAAAAACTTCACAAAATAGAATAGGTTATTGTTGCATCTCATGCCTCTTACTAATCCCCCTAAATCTTTGGCATTATCACAAGCTCTACAAAACTCAAAAGCATCTTTAAAAAGGGAAGGCCAATAAAAATTGGATTCAAGGACCCTATGTGCAGTCATTTCCCCCCAAAATGACTACCACAAACCCATGAATGGCAAGCTTCCAAAACTTATTTGTGATATTGGTCTGGGACACATCGTCTTAATACTTGATCTAAGCACAACTTCCACAGAAAAGGTTTATCCTAAATAAAGTATTTAGATTCACTCTTGAGCTTTTGGACCTTTTCTTTGTTGTTAATCTGCTTACATGATCTGCAACATGGTTTACATTTTCAACTTGATACCTTACTTCTATATCGAACTCTTGAAGTAGTAGTATCCATCGTAGAAGTCTTGGCTTGGATTGAGGTTTATGGAACAAGTACTTGACTGCTACATGATATGTGTAAACAACAACTTTAGAGTTAACAAAATATGCTCTAAATTTATCCAAAACTACTACAATTGCAAACAGTTCTTTCTTAATAGTGGTATAA
The DNA here is from genome assembly GCA_037074615.1 of Leucaena leucocephala. Lineage (NCBI taxonomy): Eukaryota > Viridiplantae > Streptophyta > Magnoliopsida > Fabales > Fabaceae > Leucaena > Leucaena leucocephala. The sequence goes on from CM073527.1 coordinate 9,501,520, forward strand.
TTAATTTGAGTAGCATCAAGTATTTTTGAAGCATAGGCAATTACTCTAGATAAATTCCCTTCCTTTTGTCCAATTATAGCTCCCATAGCATAATTAGAGGCATCACATGATAGTTCAAAAGGAAGATCCCAATCTAGTGAAGTTAAATAGGTGGAAAAACCAACCTATCCTTCAATTTTTTAAAGGCCTCCTTGCAATCAGTAGAAAAAAATAAATTTAGTATCTTTTTAAAGGAGCTTTGATAGTGACAAAGCAATTTTAGTAAATTCCTTGATAAATCTTCTATAAAACCCAACGTACCCTAGAAAAGACCAAAGTTCTTTTAAAGTTGTGGGGTAGGGCAACAAGGAAATAACTTCAATTTTTGCTTTATCCACCTCAATTTCCTTGCTAGATATAAGATAACCAAGTATTATTTGATGATCAACCATGAAATGGCACTTTTCAAAGTTCAAAACCAATTTTTTCTCAATACATTTAGCAAGGATGCTATCAAGGCTCTCTAGACACTCATCAAAAGAATTGCAATATAGGGTAAAATCATCCATGAACACATCCATGAACACATCCATGCATTTTTAAATGAAATAAGCAAATATAGAAAGCATACAACGCTAAAATGTGCTAGGAGCGTTACACAAACCAAATGGGCATCTTTTATAGACATATGTACTAAAATGACATGTAAATGTGGTCTTTTCTTGGTCCTTCAGCTCTATTGGAATCTAGAAATATCCTGAATACCTATCTTCAAAACAATAATGGCTCTTCCCCTGCTAATCTCTCAAGCATTTGATCAATAAAAGGTAAAGGAAAATGATCTTTCCTAGTAGAATCGTTCAACTTCCGATAATCAATACAAACCCTACATGAATTTTGTACTCTAGTTGGTATCAATTCATTATTCTCATTCTTTACTAATGCCAGTATGCTATTTTTAGGCACCACATACACAGAAGATACCCATTCACTATCAAAAATAGCATATGTGATTCCTTCCTTTAACAATTTACTAATCTCCTTCCTAACCACATCAGAGATCAATGGATTTAATCTTCTTTGGGGTTGTTTAATTGGCTTAGAATCTTCATTCAACAAAATTCTATGAGTACAAACAGTGGGCTCTATCCCTTTTATATAAGCTAATTGCCAATCCAAGGCCTCTCTATTCTTTCTAAGTACACTTAATAACCTAGACTCTTCACTAACAATTAAAGAACTAGAAATTATTACTGGCAATTTAGAGTTTGGCTCAAGGTAAGCGTATTTTAGGTTAGAGGGTAAATCTTTTAACTCTAATTATGGGGGTTGAACAATATAAGGGATCAAATGGGGTAAATCATTTAAATTAGAAATACTCCCTATTGTAGATCCTTGGAGGTTGCTCATATTGAGCTCATTAGGATATTCCATCTTTCCTATAATCTCTTCAGGAGTTACACCAAGCTTAAGTTGGTCTACAGCTACAACATAGTTGAGATCAATCTCCTTCATTTCTGCATCATTAGTTGAGATCAAATCATTAACAATCTTAAAGTATGAGAGGTAATTGTTGAATATGAGTAAGGATAAATAGAGTTAGAACATATTAGCCCTTTAACCAAATCAGTAGAGTATGGAATTGAAGGAATTTGAAATTCATTGGTTGTATCTGCCATTTTTGGTTGTGACCTATCAGGTTTATCTTCAACTTCTTGTCACAACTCAAACTAACAGTGAGTATCTCTAAAATGTTTAGTCGTGATATAGTCGTCTACTTGTCATGACTTGGAATCACAGAGAGATTGTCCCCCTAGCACCATGATATGATGTCGCGACTTCATCATCCTCACCAAACAATCATCATGTCACGACTCTGTTGCACAGAGAGTCTTTCCCTTATCAAGTTCATATCTAGTCATGACTTTGAGGTATTTATGTCATGACCTGAGATCACATAAGCTCAACCTCTCTTTGTTCATTCTACTTCTATCTTCCACAATGTCTTGTATTCTTGTAAAATCACTCATAAATTCCTTTCCAAAAATATTATCACTGGAGGATAATGAAATTGTATCAAAGTTAGATGGGAATGAGAAATCTTTAGAGACTAAAAGCATACTATTTACATCAAAAAAGTTAAAACATGATGCATTCCCTTCATAATAGCAAGGAAAAGAATAAACAAAAGAAAGAGATTCAAAATAGTTATCATAAGCACTCAAAGATGAATTTGAATCCACATGCTCCTGAAATACCTCATATGAATTTTGGGAATTATGCAACATAAGATCATACCCATAATGTAAACTCAATTCATGCTCATTCCTATTTTTTTCAATAGCATATTCAATGGTATTCACCCCAGCAAAAGCATAATTATAAAAAGAATATTTCATTGCTTTATTGATATTGCAAGTCACTACATGTCCTCCAACCTTAATTGTAATGGAACTATGCTTCATACTAATAATTGTCTTAGAAGTTTAGAGGAAGGGTCTACCTAAGATCAAAGTGATCTCATTCACTAGCTCATTGGATATATCTAGAACATAGAAATCAGCTGGGAACACTAAATCCTTAACCTACACTAGAATATCCTCTAGAATTCCCTTAGGATATCTAATTGATCTATTAGCTGATTAGAGCACTACACTTGTGACTCTAAGATTATTAATCCCTAAAGCTAAGTATACTAACCAAGGCATTAAATTAATGGCAGCCCCTAGATCTAATAACGCTCCCTTAATATGAACTTTGCTTATAGTGTATGGGATTGTGTAAGATCCTGGGTCTTAACACTTAACCAATAATTTAGCCTTAAAATGTGATGACACATTAGCACTCATATGAATTCTCTCAATAAGCCTAAACTTTTTCTTATTATCACACAACTCTTTCAAAAATTTTGCATATTTAGGGTTTCTTTTGAGGAATTCAACCATAGGAATATTTATTTTGATTTTATTAAAAAAGAGTATAAGCATTTTTTGCAAATTCAGGGTCAATCATTTTCTTTCCAACAAAGTAAACTTTAGGAAAAGGAAGATCCTTTATACTTACCTCCTTACCTGTATGCATAGAGGCTCCTTACTTGCTTAATTTCGCCTTCTCCTCAGTTTGTTTCCCTTTGTATGCTGGATTTGGTATTGTCACTTCCTCTTCTTTCTTCTCTTATATTTCCTCCTGCACTTGTGAGTTCTCCTCTTGGGTTGCCTTCTTAGTCATAAGCTACTATTCTTTCTCACTTTCTGATTTTCAAATCTTTATATGTGATAATGGTGGATTTTCAAATTTAAGGTCTTTCATATCCTCCTTTGGTGCATCATCTTCATTAGAGTGCACCTTTCTCCCACTTATAAGTGATATAGCATTTAAGACCCTCAGATTAATGACAATATTTGAAGGTATACTGCTACTGCTCTTGGTTTGGATATCACTTAGTATTGGAAACTTGAGTTAAATGACTTGTATATCTGCATTCTTGGAACTTAACTCCTTGAGTTTCTTATGTATATTTACATTATCCTTTTGCATACTTTGAAGAATTAAAAATATGGAGGTGAACTAACCATAATTCTCTTTACGCTTATTATCTATATTAGTGATTCTACCGTCTATGTTGTTCATTTGTGTAAATATACTCTTCAACAATTGAGAAGTCTCATGTGGTCTTGATGCTATTAAAACATTAAGGTGAGCAGGAACTGTTGGCCTTGCATTATTTTGGTAGTTGTTTCAGGAAGTATCACTGCCTTGGAATTGGTTTGGCCTATTTTCTCCACTCCCTACCTAAAATTTGGGTGGTCACCCAACCAGAGTTGTATGTGTTAGAGTATCTATCTCTCTTATGGTATTGATTGTCTGTCCCCTGATACATTGTTGTTATTTCTTCATATAGTTGATCACATGTACTTGTGGCATTCATCATTGAACTGTATGACTCACATCCTATAACTAGTACTTATGATGTCCCCACTTTATGAACTTGCTGTGTAGAATGCAGCTCTCTTTCAATTAAATTCATCATTTTTTCCATTCAGTTACATAAAGTTACTATTTTTGCTAAAATCTCTTTTAAATTACCTGAAGATGATGAGGTCATTCTCCTTGGATCCTCGGTCTGATGGGCTTTATTAGCCATTGTCTAGAATAATTCTCAACTTGCTTGTGAGGTCTTATCTCTCAAAGATCCATTTACTGCTGCATTCAAGGACACCTAATTGTGAGGAAGTAGACCATCAAAGAAAATGTCTACTAGATCAACCTTTATCATTTTGTGATGTAGACATCAAGCCAACAAGATGATAAATCTTGGCCAATATTCATGTAATAACTCTCCATCTTGTTATAGAATGCTTGTAATCTCCTTCTTCATCCAAGTTGTCTTAGAGGCCAAGAAGAACTATTCTAAATATGTTGACTTCAGCTGATCCCTTGTAAGAGTGGAGAAATGAGTTGGCAGATTGTATAACCACTCCTTAGCCTTCCCTTCTATAGTGAAATAGAAACCTTCCTTAAGATATCATCCAATACAGTTATTGGAGGCTTCATTGAAGAGCAGATCATATGCATGGTTTGTAAGCGTCAATGTGAACATTCTCTTGCAAAACCATGAAATTTAGGTAAGGCTACAATCAAAGTTCCTTTAATTTCAAAATTAGCCTTTTTAGTGTAAAAACCATATTGATCATAATTTACATGTGAATGATTTATTTCCCTCACACTTCTATTATCTTCTACATTCATTGGTATTTCATTTTCTCCTTGTATATTATGCCCATTATGCCCATTAGGATTAATCTTAATCATATTAGAAGTTTCTAATGGAGTCTCTAAATTAAATTCAATTTCAGATCCCATAATACTAGATTCTGTTGACTTTGCCTATTCTCTAAATTCTTTCCTTAGTTTCCTAATTTGTCTTGGCTTAGTTTCAAGTTCAACATGCATTAATGGTTCAGCTCTTTTACGCATGTAATCACAGGAACAATCAAGAATAACCAAGGAAGCAATCAGAATCAGTCACAAAAGTTTTACAATATAAAAGTTCAACTAGTCAAGGCGTGGTCAATGAGTCATTTTTCCCTGAAAGAGCATTATGTTAGCTTCGTATAGAAATTTGAACCACTCCATTCTGAGTTTTATAGAATTAGTTATGATTTTTCGAAGTCAAGTCACTCCTCTAGAATTCACACAGTAAACAATACTCGCTAAGAGTAAAATTTCAGATTGAGTAATTTGACTTCAACAGCCTTGACACAGAGAATAAAAGTTCTAAAAATTTGATTCAACGTCGTGACTAAAATGTGTTCTGGTCATGACCAACAAGCATAGAAAGTAAATTTTCCAAAATAGTCATGACGAGAGGTTCTTAATGTTGCAACTAGAGTTCATAGAGAGTAATCAAGTACTATAGAAAAGTAATCCAGTCGTGACACAATTATGTTTGGTTACAAGGCAAAGGTGCAGAGAACAAATTCATGGAAACTTGAAAAAATTCATAATGCTATGCAATAAAAATAATAAAAACCAAAATTTAAACAAAAAAATGACTGAGGTAAGGAGTGATATTGATGACCAATTGCTAATGAACCAATTACTTGGCTCCCCGATAATGGTGCCATTGACTCACTCTGATTGTCGTCATTCAATTCATCAAAATCAAATAATGGCACCCTATTAATGCAGTATAAGACATAATACTATCGTTCTTCTAAAGGAGTCCTTTTTATTGGAGCCCTAGCAGATCTGTCATATCCTAAATTTTCCCTATTTGTATAATATTGATAGTGGAAAGAGGTTTGGAAAGGATTATGACGAAGATCAGAAGAAATGATAAAGGTTAAATAAGTCTTCAAGAAAGAAAGGGACCTAAACAAAAATTAGAAAAGTTTAAAGGCCAAAAGTTAAAGTAGAATCAAAAGTTGGGCCAAAAGTGGTAATTTCCAAAAGTTTAGGGACTTAAATATAAATAAGCAGAAAGTAAGGGACCAAAATATAATTATGAGAAAGTTGAACCGAAAAAGGCTATAAAATGTTGAGAATCATATTAGACTCAAATTTTATTAGTAGATAGACAATGTAATTCCAGTCAGTTTAAGGAGACACAGAATTTCGAATTGAGGTCCCGATTAATTAATATAAATTTCTGAAGTCAGAAGGAACTATTGCAGTATCTTTTAGACATCAGAATCAGATGAAAATTTATAGGAAATTCCTATATTTAATGTAAGAATTTATAAAATTGACACAGTCGGAAAACGAATCATGTAGAATTCTTATGGGATTTTACAGTGAAATAAAATACCTAGTAAATAAGATTGGGAGAGATGTCTTGGGATTTGTGCCATAAAGGGTATAAAGGAAATGAGCTCAAACTAAAGCCCAAATGGCACCATAGTAAGCCCAATATGATGACTAGACAGTTGAGTGGGCCAGAGTCCAGGAAAAGTGCAAAATTATAAAAATGCCCCTAGATGCCTATACTATACCAGTGAAGGATGGAGGTCATTATAGTCATTCTAGATAGGCCAAAAATGTGGAACATAGTATAAATATGATTAGTTAGAGCCAGTATATGCCCTGAGGTAGTATAAAGAGGGGTAAAATGACAATTATGCCCTTAGAGCTAGTACAATGCAAGAAACGACACCAAGGGTATTTTGGTCATTTCCCAAGGGTTGGATGATAGATAAATATTCAGTATATCATTGTCAATGGTATGAGAAGCCTAGACATTGATTTCTAGGACAGAATACATATTCTGGTATATTATAAAAAAATTAGGAATAGAAAACAATCCGGTTGTTGTGAAACTGCTCCGATCGGTACTGGATTGGACTAAAATTTTTCAGAAGCTTCCTGGCATGGTAAGCACGCCACATACCCCCATGAGGTGTCCCTTTAGCTGTCCCACGTGATGTCATAATTATTCTTTTATGGAAAAAGAAAATCTAAGATTAAATATGGGCTATTAGATCAAATAGTGTACAAACTAATCTTGGCCATTTATTTCCACCAAGATTTTTCTATAAATACCCCTCATTTCTGCATCAAAACAGTGTCCATGTGATACCTTGGGGAAACTCTTGGAAAAATGAAAATTCAAGCCAAGACAAAGAAAATTCAAGGTTCCAAAGTTCAAGCAAGTTAGAGATTAAAGGTAAGCAATCTATCTTAGCTTATTTTCCTTTGATTTGGGAGCTTGAACTTAGGGTTTTCATGGAGAAAAGTTGAGTTTTCTCTGAGGTGTTGTGCTGTCCAAAAACCTTAGATGAAAGGGGAAAGAAGAAATTAAAGTTAGAAACATATGATTGAAGCTTAAACAAGCTATTTAAGTGATTGGTTGTTGAATCAAGTTGATATTCTTGACTTTGCCATGGTGTACCCTGTTTGGTATGCACTGTTCATAAGGGAAAGAAATGGCATTTCAATGATTTAATGCTTCCATTGAATTTATATGATGGTTTTGTGTAGGATTAGAAAGGTTTTGAACCTTGGAAACATTAAAATCTCAAGGTTGTAGTTTTGTAAATCCTTCACGGGTACTGTTCACTCGCATGAATAGTGATTGAAATTTCATGATTTTTATTCTTCCAATGGTTTTAAAATGAAAAGTTGTGTGGGGTAAATTAGAGAAAAAAGTATGGGAAGCATTAGAATCAAAATGATAATTTTTTAAAGGATTGTGTGCATGTGTTGGTTCTGTACAAAAGGCCATGAAGGAGCTAGATTTTCAAGATTCTAAGCTCATAAATGGATTGAAAAGATAAAATTGTGTAGGGTAAAGTCAAGACATCAGTTGGTTCAAGAGCCAAGTGGATTAGTGAAGATTAGAGAAAGTTATGATAATAAAGAGTGTAGCAAGGTTAGTTTTGAACATGGTTGGAGTTCATAAGTCCTAATGAATTATATGATGAATATGAATGTGTTTAGGACCTTGAAACATCCAAGAAGATGTTGGGAAGTGATTGACATAAAGGCTTCGTGGTTGGAAAGCTAGGGAACAAGTGCTAAAGATCAAGAGGAAAGCTTAAGTGCAAGGTAGTGAAGTTACCTCTTTATGTGCTTGATGTGGTATGCTTATGTGTTGACATGTATATGTTAGTTGAATGATATTGTGACATGATCAATGATGTTGAATGTATTGCGAATAACATGTTTCCACGGCCATGCACTTTTATGCAAAAGTATCCAACATGATGTCATGTCACTAATCAAAGAAAGTTTAATGAAATTACATATCATGCATTAGATCCATCTTGCATATTTAAGTGGTAAAGTTTGCTACTGAAATTCCCTAGAATCTCACTCTCCCATAACCAACAAATTTAGGTCAAGCATGATGGAAAAGGTATACATAGAGAAGAGCTAAAGAATGGAAGAAAGGAATGGATGTAATTGAAATCTTACTATATGCTATGTATGTAAATGCCATGTAAGTGTCCATTTATGTGATGAAACTATTTATAATACTTATGGCATATGTACATGATGTATATGAATATTGAGAAGCTTATTTGATGGCTTATGCATGCTAAAACAATTATTGAAAGTAAAAGAAAGGAAACTGAAATGGTAAAAACGTAGATCCTGAAGCAGTTTTGTTGTGGTTTCAGTTTGACCTAGCAAATGAAGGAATTATTTCATGAAATTTTACAAGCATGTAGCACACATCCATAGCTTTAAGTGTATAGGTATAACATTTCATTTGGAAGTGTATATCAAGAGAAATGAATTTCCAAATTAAGGGACCAGAACTTGTTTCTAGAGTTTTTGACCAAACGAACAGTAAATTTCAACGAATAAACTGTATTATTTGGCTAATCATTTTGTCTGGAAATTATTTTTTTCTTAAATTTAAAGATGTTAGATTCACTTATATTTTTGAACGACTTTATTTTGATTTTTTTAGAATTAATTATGATTTTTCAAAGTTCATTGCATAATCTAGAATACCATATGAACAGTAACCCGAGAAAGAGTAAAATTCAAAATTTGGCTAATGGACTTCCAAGGTCTTGTAAGTGGTTCCAAATTCTACTGAATGGTCCCTAAGACATATAAAGTAAGGATGTTACATTTTGGTATAAGAGCAGAAGATTCTGGCATGATTTAAGCTAGTTCACAGACCCTAACTCAAAATAGTAAGTATTTTATTAACTTAAGGTATTTGTTGGGAAAGTTAGCATTGCTTAAGTAAGGAAATATTGTAAGAGTAGATAGGGGGTTTCCTGAAGTTAATACATAGGCCTTAGATTAATAAGAGAGACTCCGACCAGTAGTGATATGTGAGGATAATATATATCCAGACTTGGATCATCCCTCAGACAATGAAGAGAGTTCAGATGAGAGTATGGGGAATCAGTTAGGAAAGTTTACAGTAAAATATCCCATAGATATTTCTATAGACTCAAACCTGCAGTCTAGAGGTCATGTAGAGATTCAGCTTGAAACTGTATATGCACCAGATGATGTTGAGTCTAGTGACTCTACACATTATGAGTTTGTTGGAGTGTCCTCTAACCCTGATGTAAGTTTTATTCCTCTGATGAGAGGATAGATTACGGCTAAGAAAGCTGAGTACTGGTACTGAATTATGGGTAGACATGATATTATTCCTCCTTCACTAGAGTTTAAGGATAGAGTTATTACAAGTAATAGATCATAGTCCCCTAATTCAGACATCCAGTTAGATCTTGTCTATTCCTAAAGTCCAGGAATATGTGACCTTATAGGGAAAGATCAGTGTGATGTTCCTGATCCTAGTTAGCCCTAGCTTCTTTGTTAAAGATAGATAATGTTGACTGTATCAGTCTCAAGAAAGCTGTGGAGAGTGAATTACTCAGTCTAGGTCAAGGGATGGACAGAAGTAGAGATTAAGAACAATCAGTTTATCTATAGTTTCTTAATGTCGTATCAAGGATGATAAACAGATACACAGTAGAGGGCCTTAACCTAAATCAAGTTTATGCTCTAGCAGAAATTTTTGGCATAAGATGGTAGTGAGTTAAGTACTGCCATACACCCTTACATGGCATATAGAGCTAAGTGAGTATTTGGCAAATGATCTGCCAACTGATATACAAGGGGTGGTACTTCTGTATGCAAAAGTATGTACATTCCATGATTTCTAGGAAACAATGTAAAAGAGATAAGGGGTAATGTATGTACAAATGTTATGGTGACATAAAAGGTGATGGCTAGAAGTACCAGACAAGTTAAGTAGCGATGAGTTAATCCATAGGTCACAACAAATATTTATAGAAACTCTTGGTCATGACAAGTAAAGACCATTGATCATGATAGGAACGAAGATGCTAACCTCACTTAAGGTTATTAGTTAGAGGTTTAGCATAGAGTGCGGTAAGCTAGACAGTACGGTGTACTGAGATACAAAAGATCAGTTTAAGAGGAGGTTCAGAAGTATATCCTCCGTATGATCATTAGGAGTTGATCTACATTACGAAATACTTTGTGCAGCTAGTCTCCATTGAACAGAATAATAAGAAGTTAGAATGAGACTTGCCTAAGAAAGAGCCTAATATGTGGCTTAAGCTTAAAGACGTGATGGCTAATAGATAGAAAGTTAATGTATCCAAAATAGAGGGATCCCATCACGAAGGGATAGTAACCTATTACGCTACCCCAGAAAATAGAAGTAATAGTGCTGGATGATGAATGAGATCCCTATGGCCTAAATTAGTCAGCATCTAAAGATAGACTAGGAAGGAATCACAGTCTATTCAAGAATAGACTGAGACTGACTGACAAAAAGAGTTTAAAGATGCAGAAGTTACTCAATACGAGATGGAGAGTGATCTGCTCACTTGATAAATTTTTCTCGAAGCGTTTAAAAGAAACGTTCCTCTCAGTTAGAGAGAGAAGTGAGCATGAGGCTAAGGGTTAGAGCAAAGGAAAGAGAAATCCTTTGATGAATGATTAGCCGAGTTCATCTACATAAACCTTGAGCCTCAATAAGAGATACTTTCTCGCCTATTGGTAATCCAGGAGGATAAGGGAAAACATAAAAGTTCAAATAGCATAAAGATGTGAGCCAGATCTTCCTCAGTTAGCTAAAAGAAAATAGCTGACTCAGTTATGGATTACAGTCAGATTATAGTAAGGCCAAGGACACACAAGTCCTTCAGGCTAGAGATATAGAAGTCTTACAGGCGATGAGAAATGTTATGATGAGATAAGATAGCTTGATATGATAAGCTATCTCCAATTCCTAAATGAATAAATAGGATACTGGAGATGTAAGATAAAGATAAATTGCCTCAAAAATTGTTTGAGGATTAGTAAAAAGAGATATATGTAAGCTAAGAGAAAGAAGTTTATGAGGTTTAAAGAAAGTAAAGTAGCCACAGATTTAAAGGTAAAGTGACTCCCCTATTTCTATGTAAAAAAGTAAAGAAGGGTTGAGTCTATACCCTTGTAAGAGGGTAACGTGGCAGTCTTAATGAAACAAATAAATGACTCAGGTACCTGAATAGATGATCAGGACCTAGCAATTATGGTGATAAAGGGATATAATGATTTAAAGTTTACCCAGTTAATTGTTAAGTGCAACGTGAGTATAAGGGATGGTTGAGCAAACTATGTAATAGTGATATGGCTTATGTTGCCATACGTTATGATGAGAAGTTGCATCTCCTTACAGTTGTCATATGATGACATGCATGTTAGAGAATGTTTAAATGATTGCATCTCCTTGCATATTATGTAGAATAGAGTATGCTATAATAAATGAATACTCCCCTCACGCAGTACATACAGAGTAGAGTATATTAGATGAGAAAGTTATGTTGCTCCCATGCCCTATGACATACAATTAAATTATTCAACTTGGTAAGGATGAAGTAATAGATAAGTAATGAACGAGATAGTTAGCTAGTTTATTCCCAAAGAATAGAAAGAAAATTTATGATCAGGTAATGATATTCAATGGGATAGAGAATAAGATTAAAGATGAGGATTTATAGTGAATTTACAAATAAATAATTACGATACTTAGGATATATCCCTTCAATAGGGGTAAGGTATATGAGTGATATTCTATGAATATGAAATGAAATGAGAAGCATTTATGAAAGATAATACGGCCCTAAGAAAGAGCATATTCTGAGTAATATAAGTTAATATTTTTGTAATAGACCTAGATTGCTCTTGCAATAGAGTAAGATTGCTTTTGAAATAAAACCAAGAGATAGGACAGTATAACTCAGATAGAGTAAGGTCCCTCAGATGAGATGAATAGATGATGATTGATATGTGCATAGTAGAGCCTGTGTAGCTCTCTACAGTAATGGATATAGTAAGGTTTTAAAATATGAGAATGATATGAGAATTCCTGAGTGATAGGGAAATGAGTAAAGTTCTAATAGATAATATTGGCTTCTGTGACTATTTTTGGGGAATTATCTATTGAGTTAACAGCTATGTGAAGGTGACTAACCTTATAACTTTGTCCGTTGGTTTAGGTCTTCCATAGATGATAATACAGTACAACAGAATCGCAGTAGGTTTCGGAGGATGGCAGTAGATCCTAATATGGCTCATAGGGTCGCAGTTAGATTCTAAAAAGGCTTACGGTTGATCGCAGTAGATCTGGAAGGTCGCAGTAGACTAAGCCTAGGGCAAGAAAGTAATGAGCCATAAGTACAATATTTCTTTGGAAGGATGAATACTAAGGAAAAGTTCAGGTATATAAGCTTCACAAGTTGGTTAACTCATAACAAAGAGAGTACCCATGACGCTAGTTTCAGATAGCCTTATTACTATCAGGGACTGAACTCATAATCTCCTTACACATAACAGGAACTAAGTGATCAAAGTTAAAGTTGTTAGTCTTGAGTCCCAAGGATTTATAAGAATATTTTATAAGATATGAGAAAGGGTCAAATGAGAATAAAGTGATCTTTACGATAAGATTACAAAGAATAAGAATGAAAGGTAAATAGATCATCCACATGAGGATAAAGACATTAGAAGGTAAGATAGACCTAAGAGAGATAGTATAAGATGGGTCTAAGATAGTAAAGTACCAGGGTTAGAGCCTATGAACACCAGTGCTTCATATTTTTATCTGCACATTTCAGTTAAGCATACTCATATAAGGGTAGTCCAATGATGGGTGACCCCTTGGGAAGTGATAGGAAAGGTGTAAATGCCATAGAAATTTGGCATATGTGCACAGAGCTATGTAAGATTATATACTATGATGTAGCTAGATTTGGCCAGATATGCCATGTTACGGCATGAAAAATATGAAATGAGATATGTTATGAAAAGTATGTAATGAGATACATTATGAGAGATATGTATTGAGAAGTATAATATAAAGTGGCTTTATAGCTAGCCCTATAAACGGATCGAGAGGCTCCCTTTTTGAAAGGGATAAGATAATTGAATGTTAAGCTACATTTGAAAGAACAAATTAGAGCTTTCACTCCTTGCATAAAATGCCATGCATTATGTTATGCTACATTATGTTATGTGATGTTTACGGAATATGCTAAAGCTTCGAATTTTAGAGCAGTGCCAGCTCTGAGTGTTAAAGCTGTGCAAGCTCTGAGTGTTAGAGCTATGCATATTAAGAGAAGGAATGCTTGAGCTATGATGTTAGAGCTTTGCATTCATGAGCAGGTATGTAGTCCTGCAATATGTTGGCCAGGCATTATGCATGTTAGAGTATGTGCTCCTAAATGCTCCTATGTGCTCCTGTTTAGCAGTAGAGCAATAAAAGAAAGAATGATAATATAAGTCCTCTCTCTATATTATGATGAGTTATTAAAAATGATCAGAAGTATGATAATATGAAAATGAGAGATAAAGTTGTGCGGATGTTCAAAGAATTCCGCTAGATGCTCATATGAGAAATAAGTGATTGCACTATGAAATATGAGGAATCGTTAGTAGAAACTCCTGAATATAGCACTATTCGAGAGAATGTGATATGAAATAAATGGACACTACTCACAAGTTTAGTATAGCGAGAAGTTCATATGTAGATAGATGCATAGCAAGTAAGCAAGTAATAGAATGAATTGGAGTTCAGCTCTGATTGAGTTGATTTATGACAGAAGAATGATCATAGTGAAGATATGAAGAAATGCGGACATGAAAGGGGTACTATGCTATGATGTTAAGATAGAAGACAAGAATTAAATGCCCCAATCCTTAGTCATAAAGAGGACAAGGATACCTATCCAAGATTGTTGACTAAGGTGCTAAGTAAATTTTGATGACAAAATTTATTTTAAGGGGGTAAAAATGTCATATCCTAAATTTTTCCTATTTGTATAATACTAATAGTGGAAAGAGGTTTAGAAAAGATTATGACGAAGATCAGAAGAAATGATAAAGGTTAAATGAGTCATTAAGAAAGAAAGGGACCTAAATGAAAATTAGAAAAGTTTAAAGGCCAAAAGTTAAAGTAGAATCAAAAGTTGGGCCAAAAGTGATAATTTCCAAAAGTTTAAGGACTCAAATGTAAATAAGTAGAAAGTCAGGGACCTAAATGTAATTATGAGAAAGTTGAACCGAAAAAGGCTCAAAAGTTCCTGGAATTAGATTAGACTCAAATTTTACCAGTAGATAGATAAAGTGATTCCGGTCAGTTTAAAGAGTCATAGAATTTCGATTTGAGGTCTCGATTAATTAATATAAATTCCTGAAGTCAGAAGGAATTATTGTAGTATTTTTCAGATATCAGAATCAGATGAAACTTTATAGAAAATTCCTATATTTAATGTAAGAATTTATAAAATTGACAGAGTCAGGAAAGGAATCCTGTAGAATTCTTACAGGATTTTACAGTAAAATAAAATACCCGATAAATAGGATCGAGAGAGATATCTTGGGATTTGTGCCATAAAGTGCATAAAGAAAATGAGCTCAAACCAAAGCCCAAATGGTGCTATAGAAAGCCCAATATGATGACTCGACAGTTAAGTGGGCTAGAGTCCAGAGCAGTCTACGAAAAGTGCAAAATTATAAAAATGCCCCTAGATGCCTATACTATACCAGTGAAGGATGGAGGTCATTATAGTCATTCTAGATAGGCCAAAAATGTGGAACATAGTATAAATATGATTATTTAGAGCCAGTATATGCCCTGAGGTAGTATAAAGAGGGGTAAAATGACAATTATGCCCTTAGAGCTAGTACAATGCAAGAAACGACACCAAGGGTATTTTGGTCATTTCCCAAGGGTTGGATGATAGATAAATATTCAGTATATCATTGTCAATGGTATGAGAAGCCTAGACATTGATTTCTAGGACAGAATACATATTCTGGTATATTATAAAAAAATTAGGAATAGAAAACAATCCGGTTGTTGTGAAACTGCTCCGATCGGTACTGGATTGGACTAAAATTTTTTAGAAGCTTCCTGGCATGGTAAGCACACCACATACCCCCATGAGGTGTCCCTTTAGCTGTCCCACGTGATGTCATAATTATTCTTTTATGGAAAAAGAAAATCTAAGATTAAATATGGGCTATTAGATCAAATAGTGTACAAACTAATCTTGGCCATTTATTTCCACCAAGATTTTTCTATAAATACCCCTCATTTCTGCATCAAAACAGTGTCCATGTGATACCTTGGGGAAACTCTTGGAAAAATGAAAATTCAAGCCAAGACAAAGAAAATTCAAGGTTCCAAAGTTCAAGCAAGTTAGAGATTAAAGGTAAGCAATCTATCTTAGCTTATTTTCCTTTGATTTGGGAGCTTGAACTTAGGGTTTTCATGGAGAAAAGTTGAGTTTTCTCTGAGGTGTTGTGCTGTCCAAAAACCTTAGATGAAAGGGGAAAGAAGAAATTAAAGTTAGAAACATATGATTGAAGCTTAAACAAGCTATTTAAGTGATTGGTTGTTGAATCAAGTTGATATTCTTGACTTTGCCATGGTGTACCCTGTTCGGTATGCACTGTTCATGAGGGAAAGAAATGGAATTTCAATGATTTAATGCTTCCATTGAATTTATATGATGGTTTTGTGTAGGATTGGAAAGGTTTTGAACCTTGGAAACATTAAAATCTCAAGGTTGTAGTTTTATAAATCCTTCACGGGTACTGTTCACTCGCATGAATAGTGATTGGAATTTCATGATTTTTATTCTTCCAATGGTTTTAAAATGAAAAGTTGTGTGGGGTAAATTAGAGAAAAAAGTATGGGAAGCATTAGAATCAAAATGATAATTTTTTAAAGGATTGTGTGCATGTGTTGGTTCTGTACAAAAGGCCATGAAGGAGCTAGATTTTCAAGATTCTAAGCTCATAAATGGATTGAAAAGATAAAATTGTGTAGGGTAAAGTCAAGACATCAGTTGGTTCAAGAGCCAAGTGGATTAGTGAAGATTAGAGAAAGTTATGATAATAAAGAGTGTAGCAAGGTTAGTTTTGAACATGGTTGGAGTTCATAAGTCCTAATGAATTATATGATGAATATGAATGTGTTTAGGACCTTGAAACATCCAAGAATATGTTGGGAAGTGATTGACATAAAGGCTTCGTGGTTGGAAAGCTAGGGAACAAGTGCTAAAGATCAAGAGGAAAGCTTAAGTGCAAGGTAGTGAAGTTACCTCTTTATGTGCTTGATGTGGTATGCTTATGTGTTGACATGTATATGTTAGTTGAATGATGTTGTGACATGATCAATGATGTTCAATGTATTGCGAATAACATGTTTCCACGGCCATGCACTTTATGTAAGAGTATATAGCATGATGGCATGTCATTAATCAAAGAAAGTTTAATGAAATTATATATCATGCATTAGCATCCATCTTGCACATTTAAGTGGTAATATTTGCTACTAAGATTCCCTAGAATCTCACTCTCCCATAACCAACTAATTTAGGTCAAGCATGATGGAAAAGGTATACATGGAGAAGAGCTAAAGAATGGAAGAAAGGAATGGATGTAATTGAAATCTTACTATATGCTATGTATGTAAATGCCATGTAAGTGTCCATTTATGTGATAAAACTATTTATAATACTTATGGCATATGTACATGATGTATATGAATATTGAGAAGCTTATTTGATGGCTTATGCATGCTAGAACAATTATTGAAAGTAAAAGAAAGGAAACTGAAATGGTAAAAACGTAGATCCTGAAGCAGTTTTGTTGTGGTTTCAGTTTGACCTATCAAATGAAGGAATTATTTCATGAAATTTTACAAAAATGTAGCACACATCCATAGCTTTAAGTGTATAGGTATAACATTTCATTTGGAAGTGTATATCAAGAGAAATGAATTTCCAAATTAAGGGACCAGAACTTGTTTCTAGAGTTTTTGACCAAATGAACAGTAAACTTCAACGAATAAACTATATTAATTGGCTAATCATTTTATCTGGAAATTATTTTTCCCTTAAATTTAAATATGTTAGCTTCACATATATATTTGAATCACTTCATTTAAATTTTTCTAGAACTAATTATAATTTTTCAAATTTTGTTGCATAATCTAGAATACCATATGAACAGTAACCTGAGAAAGAGTAAAATTCCAGATTTGGCTAATGGACTTCCAAGGTCTTGTAAGTGGTTCCAAATGCTACTGAATGGTCCCTAATACATATAAAAGTAAGGATGTTACAATATTAGTGACAAAATCATTGAAAACTAGTGTGAAAGTAAAATGGGTTTTGGGTTTGATTGATTTTTGGTGCAATAAAATAAGGGTGCAGTAAAGTAAATATTTTTGTATTTTTGATTAAGATGGAAAATGATTTGATTGCTTTAGAAATATGTTGAGAAATACTCTTGATGATGGAAACCTATCTATCCTTGCCCATATTATGATATGGGAATTTTAAAATCACTAAGTCTTAAATAAAACCTCAAGCGATCGACTGAGTCCATAATATTAATATTCCTTAAACTCCTTTGATCAAAGCTAGTTCAAAGACCACTAATCCGCTATTGAAAAGTACTTAGCGTGTAATTAAATCAGATGATGAAAATTCCCTCAAATGATTATTGATCATTAACCATAGATTTCAAGCAATCAAATTAGTTAGCAACGATAATTGATAAAAGCCCAATTATCTAGAAATCAAAACTGAAATATTCAAATTAAAATCAACATTCAAATTATCCAAATTCAATTACAAAATCTAATCTTAGAATAATCGATATTCAATCCCTACTCATATAATGAAAATCCTAGATCTAGTAGTTCCAAAATATGAACACGGTGCAATCAAAATAGAAAACTCCCCAGTGTAGTGCAGTCCACGAGCTCAAGATATGTAATCCATCACCAAGAGACTAAAGATTTAGCCTCTCATTACTCCTGTTGTGCTATAATCATTGGTCAGATATGATGTCATGAAGAAAGTAGAAATATGGTGATAGAAAGATGAATGATGGAAGATATATGGGTAGGTTGTGGAGAGAGTGTGGAGATAATGTTTGAGAACTGCTTCTTAGCCGTATCAGGTAAAAACAAGCCACCCCTTGCTTCTATGGCTTCTGTAAGGAATTGGAAGACACGCAGCGGAAATAAACTTTAAAAATTTTCCATTCCTTGCCAGGATCTGCCGTATGTGTTTAAGTCAAGTGGAAAGAATCATTACCCTTAGTGTTGCTCAGCGAATTTCACAGCTTCTCTACGTGGGTGGTGATCTCTTTCTGATCGCAAGAAATCGACGGAGTGTTCCTCAGCGACCTTCACAGATTCTCTCCGCGGACGGTGGTCTCTTTCCGATCACAAGAAGTCGACGCCTCAGGTCGGCTTCCTCTACTGGTATCCACACGAACAGCGTTCCAACCACGAACGACGTGCTAGCGTCTCCTGTCCCTCCAAGGCTTTCACAAGTCTCCGTCTCTATTTCAGCAGTTTCTTGTCTGCAAACCTTTTGCAGATTCCGTTCGGCCTTTTGTGTTCTGTGTTATTTTCAAACGTAGCTCCTCCAATCAGATATAGAGGATGCTATGCGTTTTTCCACCTGACCTAATTGGATTTTGGAGTTAATCTTATATTAATTCCGAATTGATACAATATCATATATTGTATAATTTTATAAGAAACTAATTAAATAAAATAATATTAAATCCGTCCCACAGATTTAATTACTTATTTATTTAACTTTAAATAAAGATGAGACTGAGTTATATTTGATTTATTCCCATAAATCAAATTTGAGATATCCTATCAATTTAAATTTCGAATTTCAAACGTGATAGAGATTTAATTTATCCTTATAAATTAAATCTTATAAATATCTCTTATATGAGATATCCTATCAATTTGAATTTCGAATTTCAAACGTGATAGAGATTTAATTTATCCTTATAAATTAAATCTTATAAATATCTCTTATATGAGATATCCTATCAATTTGAATTTCGAATTTCAAACGTGATAGAGATTTAATTTATCCTTATAAATTAAATCTTATAAATATCTCTTATATGAGATATCCTATCAATTTGAATTTCGAATTCAAACATGATAGGGATTTAATTTATCCTTATAAATTAAATCTCATATATCTCATATATATAATATATATATATATACGAATTTATATATATACGAATATAAATATAAATAAATATATATATACATTCACCTGGATCTTTCATTGAATCTGGACATGTCTTAGATTCAATGAATCTGGACATCATAGCTCGTGTTGGGCTATTTTGTGTGCGACCCTGTAGGCCCATATGAAGTTGGCAGTGGGCCATTTGCTATACTAGCCCACAAGTCGCAAGCGGTCTCTAGCAAGACATAACAACTACCCAAATCATATGAGGATCGATAAACGATGTAACCTTTTATACAACCATATCATGTCCCTTCTGTCACGCGATATTTTGGTCATGGATGAGGCATGGATAATGTCATCCTCCTATTCCCGACCGTTACTTTCTCGATCCCTGAGTAGTCTGACTATAGAAATGGAACTACCTTTCCATTACAGTATGGCCATACATTTCTCAGACTCACTCATCGAGGGGCCCAGTAATATCTCTCCACGAATGTGAGGGACAAATTCCATCTTGACCATTCACATTCCTCCGCATGAAAAACCACTAAGCCCAAACATAGTCTTTATGATCACTCGGTCAAAAGTGACTTTTGACTAGGTCAAAGCTGAGCGTTTTGTCATGTAGGAATCCATGATGATCTCAGGTCAAAGGGCATATTGACATGGTTTGTATATGAGAGAAGCTTATGACGTTACCCATGCAGTTCTCTCATAGCGGGTCGGTCCAACACCCTGTACTCTTACATGTGCTTATGACTTTGATTTATATCTCTATACATCTTCAAAGTCATACTGGTCTTATTTCATCTGTGCTCCCACATAGATGATCGACCAGGGACATTTAGGATAATATCATGAATTATCCAAGGATGGTCATCATAGTAAACATGCAAATAATATGATAACTCAATTAATAAATTCATAAATCAATAATGTTCATAAGACAATGATTGGCCCCTAGGGCACGATTTCCAACAACCTCCCACTTGCACTAGGTACAATCATTAATTTGACTAATTCCCATTGACCTAACATGACGCTCATGCTTTGCCTGCACAAGCGGCTTTGTTAGAGGATCAGCAACATTATCTTCTCCTGCTACTTTGCATATTTTTATATCACCTCTATCGTTGATTTCTCTGATGAGATGAAATCGCCTGAGTATATGCTTGGTCCTTTGATGTGACCTAGGCTCTTTGGCCTGTGCAATAGCACCGCTATTGTCACAGAGCAAAGTTATTGGATCTGAGATGGTAGGTATCACCCCTAGTTCTGTGATGAACTTCCTGATCCAAACGGCTTCCTTAGCTGCATCAGATGCTGCTATATACTCAGCTTCCGTTGCAGAATCTGCTACAGTGCCCTGCTTAGAGCTCTTCCAGCTTACTGCTCCATTATTGAGGAGGAATATGTATCCAGACTGCGATTTTTGGTCGTCCTGGTCAGTTTGGAAACTCGCATCTGTGTAACCAGTTACACAGAGCTCATCATCCAATCCACCATAGACCAAGAATAAGTCCTTAGTCCTTCTTAAGTACTTAAGGATATTCTTGACAGCAGTCCAATGGCCCTCACCAGGGTCCTGTTGGTATCTGCTAGTCATACTTAAGGCAAACGAGACATCCGGTCGAGTACATAACATGGCGTACATGATAGATCCTATGGCCGAGGCATATGGAACCTTACTCATGCGACCTCGCTGATCAGATGTACTAGGACACAGATCTTTGCTGAGGTGAGTACCATGAGACATGGGTATGAAACCCCTCTTTGATTCGTGCATACTGAACCTATGCAGTATTTTGTCTATGTATGTACTCTGACTGAGTCCTAGAAGTCTTTTAGATCTATCTCTATAGATCCTGATTCCTAGGATGTAGGTGGCTTCACCCAAGTCTTTCATCGAGAAAGACTTTCCTAACCAAGACTTGACAATCTGCAAGGTAGGAATGTCATTCCCAATAAGTAGGATGTCATCGACATAGAGTACTAAAAACACAACTGTGCTCCCACTAACCTTCTTGTACACACAAGGTTCATCAATGTTTTGAAGAAATCCAAACTCTTTGATTACTTCATCAAAACGATGATTCCAACTCCGAGAGGCTTGCTTTAGTCCATAAATGGACCTTTGAAGCTTGCACACTTTACCAGAGTCCTCGGAACGCACAAACCCTTCAGGTTGTGTCATGTACACGTCCTCAAGGAGCTTTCCATTAAGGAAGGCTGTCTTGACGTCCATCTGCCATATTTCATAGTCATAATATGCTGCAATAGCAAAGAGGATTCTGATTGATTTGGCCATTGCTACTGGGGAAAAGGTCTCATCATAGTCCACACCATGAGTTTGAGTAAAACCTTTTGCAACCAGTCGTGCCTTGAAGACATTTACATTGCCATCCATGTCAGTTTTCTCTTTGAAAACCCACTTGCACCCGACGGTTTTTACACCTTCAGGCGGGTCGACTAAGGTCCAAACCTGATTGTCGTACATGGATTGCATCTCAGACTTCATGGCACTAAGCCATTTTTCGGAGTTTGGTCCCACTATAGCTTCTCGATAGGTAGTCGGCTCATTATGCTCAATGAGCAACACATCACGACTATCAGAAATCAGAAATCCATATCTCTGAGGCTGAAGTCGTGTCCTATTAGACTTTCGTGGACCTTGCGTGACTTGAGGAGTCTCAACAACTTGTTGTGAGTCTTCTCTATTTTCCATCTGCAGTTCTGTGGTGTCTTGTAGCTCTCGAACTTCTTCGAGTTGTACCTTACTCCCACTGGTTCTTTTAGAGATAAATTCTCGTTCAAGAAAGGTACCATTTCTGACAACAAACACTTTGTTATCAGCAGGGTTGTAGACGTAATATCCCTTGGTTTCCTTAGGATATCCCACAAAAAGGCATTTTGAGGATTTGGGCGCTAATTTGTCTGAGGCTTGTTGCTTAACATAGACCTCGCATCCCCAAATCTTGAGGAAAGATAAACTATGCGTCCTCCCAGTCCATATCTCATACGGAGTCTTTTCGATTGCCTTAGATGGAACACGATTTAGTGTGAACGCAGCTGTTTCTAGGGCATAGCCCCAAAAGGAGGGTGGAAGATCTGTTCGACTCATCATGGATCGAACCATATCTAATAGTGTTCGATTTCTCCGTTCAGAAACGCCATTCCATTGTGGTGTCCCTGGAGGAGTCAATTGTGAGAGTGTCCCACAATTCCTAAGATGATCTATGAACTCTTGGCTCAAATATTCACCACCCCGATCAGATCGAAGGGCTTTAATTGTTTTGCCAAGCTGGTTTTGTACTTCATTTTGAAATATCTTGAACTTTTCAAAAGATTCAGATTTATGTTTCATTAGATAGATGTACCCATATCTGCTAAAATCATCTATGAATGTTATGAAGTACGAATAACCTCCTCTGGCATTTGTGTTCATCGGTCCACACACATCTGTATGTATGAGGCCCAATAAATCAGTGGCCCTCTCACTGTGCCCAGTGAAAGGTGACTTTGTCATCTTTCCTAACAAGCAAGACTCGCAAGTGTCATATGATTCAAAATCAAATGAGTTTAGAAATCCATCTTGATGGAGTTTGGAAATGCGTTTCTCATTTATGTGGCCCAGACGACAGTGCCAGAGGTATGTGGGATTCAAATCGTTTGGTTTGACCCTTTTGGCGGTTATGTTATAGATATTTCCATGATTGGGTTGTTCCAAATTTAATATGTAATGATCAACATGCAAATCACCATGAGCATAGAAAACATCATTACGATAAATAGAACATCTACTATTCCCAGCAATGGAAGTGAAACCTTCCTTATCCAAATAAGAAAGTGAAACAATGTTACTACTTAAAGCAGGAACATAATAGCAATTGTTCAAAACTAACAAAAGCCCAGTGGGCAGAACTAATTCATAAGTGCCTACAGCTAACGCAGCAACCCTTGCTCTGTTTCCAACTCGTAGGTCAACTTCACCCCTTTTCAGCTTCCTACTGTCCTTTAGTCCCTGCACATTCGTACAAATGTGAGAACCACATGCAGTATCTAATACCCATGAGGTGGAAGTAGAAAGATGAATGTCTATAACATAAATACCTGAAGCGATAGCCCCGCTATCCTTCTTGTTCTTTTTCAGATCTTCGAGGTAGAGTTTGCAATTCCTCTTCCAATGACCCGGTTCATTGCAGAAGAAGCAGACTCCTTCCTTCGGAGGCTTTGCCTTCTTTGGTGCAGGCTTGGTTTCGGGCTTGCCTGACTCTTTGGTCTTACCTGATGAGCCATGACCCTTCCCCTTGCCTTTGCCTTTCTTTTTCGTACCCTTTCCTTTCTGAACCATCAAAACACTACTGGGTTTCTTCTTAAGACTCGGCTCAGCAGTTTTAAGCATCCCATGCAGTTCAGAAATAGATTTCTCCATGTTGTTCATGTTGTAGTTCATAACAAACTGGTCATAACTTTCCGGGAGTGAGTTTAAGATCAAATCTGTAGCTAACTCCTGGCTCATGGGAAATCCAAGCCGTTCAAGGTGATCAATGTACCCTTTCATCTTTAAGACATGAGCACTGACTGATGCACCTTCAGCCATCTTGCAGGAATGTAAGGCCTTAGTGGTCTCATACCTCTCTTGCCTTGCCTGTTGCTGGAACATTTCCTTGAGATGCACAATCATCTCATAAGCCTCCATGTGTTCCAGATCTCTTTGGAGCTCCGGAACCATGGTGGCTAGCATCAAGCATCCCACATCGACAGAGTCTTCCTTATGCTTCATATAAGCATCTCTCTGAGCTCTAGGAGCATTGGCGGCTGGCTCCTCAGGAATGGGTTGATCTAGGACATGCGCCTTTCTTTCCTGCTTGAGAACAATTCTCAAGTTCCTAAACCAGTCAAGAAAGTTTGTCCCATTGAGTTTGTCCTTCTCAAGGACAGATCGCAGCGATAATGTAGCAGTATTACTAGTCGTCATGATTCTACAATTAAAATATGCAATGTAATTAGTAATCTCCCACTAAATAAACAACCCTCAATGCAATAGTTAGTGGGCTAAGATCCATATTTGGCTCAAACTTAAGTCCGCTTTGGCAGGACGCTTAGATTAAGTTATTTAGGTAGGTAACACCTTTACCAATTACATCAAATGTAACTCTTAGATATTCATGGGATCCTATCATCATATGATCTGGCATGTTCTAATCCCATCTAATGCCTTGAGATCCAAAACCGTTTTGTTAATCTCAATTAAGTCAAACAATAATGAACCTATGAGAGTAGCACCATTACTCTTTGCTTATCTCCCCAAGATAACTCAAAAGCACCCACTTTGGTGGAGTCCACAATTGAGCGATCAAGGTTTTGACAAGTGTTCATAAATTGACAGCATTATGACTTAAGATTTCTTTTAGAGGGCCTAATTTAACTATCTGGTTTATAAAACGCATGTTTCTCAGTTCGTATCTCATACAAGTAATATGCATGTGCTGATCTAATCATAAGATGCATAATTCAAACGTGATACAATATGGCTCACCTATCCTAAGTCCCCTCAAGCCAATGAGAGGAGCTCTCTAGTAAGAAAAGAGAAATTACATATAGAAACCTCTTTTAACATTCGAGGGGAGTGAGATGAGAGGAGAAGGTACATTGAGAGTATATAGAGGAAGGCACGACACGCAGGCCGTATTTTTAAAAATTACAACACTTGTAATCTAGAGCCATATTGTTCACCATACCCAAACATGCAAGAATCAATATTCAGATCTAATCGAAGGGCAAAAAACATTTACAAAGTAACATATGTTACGGTTATGTTGCGCTACGAACAGGTAGCTACGGCGGTCCCGCTAGCCGGTTAGCGGGCGGCTGTCCCGCTAGCCGGTTAGCGGGCGGGGTCTCTGGGGCAGCGCCCCGGAAGAAATTTTTGCTATAGGGGTATAGGGGTATTGGGTCAAGTTGGATAAATGGATCAAGCTTGAGCCCACAATAATTTAAAAAAATAAAAACAAAATTGGTTGAGTGGAGCATGGCTTGTAGCAGCAGTATCATTAGTAGGTAGAGTTCTATTTATTTTTCCAAATTTTTCTTTCATGTGGTTCATAAGGGAGTGTGGGACCTCTAATTAAGGTGCGGTTTGCCCCTAAAAATCTCTAAAATCAATATCTTTATTTTAATGTATAATTTGCCTATTTTTGGAGGTAATTATGGACCTATTTATGAGTATTCAATGTATTTTAGTGTTTTCAGTATTTAAAAATTAAAAAATTATAATAATTAATATTTTTTAATATATAGGTGAAAATTTCTTCATCTAACACTGAAACTCTATGATATGGTTTATATGATGACATCTCATGCCTGGATGATGAGTTATCAGTGTTTGAACCTCAAAGTGATGATAAGGATGTGGAACTTCTTGGTAAAAAGGATTCACATAATGATCTTATAGAAGGTCAAGATGTAAATGACCTAGAGGATAACCTTCAAGAGGACCATGAGGGTGAACGTGAAGAGGATCTAGAACCAGAACTTGATAAATTTCCTGAAGAAGACCTGGATAAGTTGGTAGAGGAAGTACCACATGAGGAACCTCAAGTAATGTGATTATGGGTTGAAGTCAGAAACTTTATTCCCTATCGAACCCCTTCTTAAGAAGCCTTTCTTGGTTTCTTCAAATTCAAAGCCCGCGTTGGTGCCTAGTCTTCATAATGAATCTCCAGTTGATGACTATTACTAGTGCTTAGGTAAACCAGCTTTGTACCCCCACTTTGGCTATGAGTATAGCTAAAAGAGATGTAGCCTAACTAATAAATATAAAAAGTATTAATGGTGTGCTTGCAAATACATTGGATTCATGATAGATAAGAAGAATACTAAATTTTATCTAAAAGTCATAATGGAGTATATAAGAGCAATCAAGATTAAATGCAAGCCCAAAGAAAGACCCATAAGGAAGGTGTGTACTGGTTTAAAACTATAGAGTTTGCATCTAACTGTGTAAAATCTCTTGGCAAGCTTAAGAAATTATGAAAAGTGATGCTTGCAAACTGTCATGCTCATATCAAATGATACGCATTTTTGTTTGATTTCTTTTGCTTTGCTTTTATTAAGGACATGTTTATTACCATTTCATTGTAAAGACTTACAATTTATTACATGCCTTATATGTTAAAAGAACATGTTTCATTTTTCCTTGTTATGACTCATGTATACTTTTTGTAAGTGGAAGCCTTTTAGATATTGAGTCTTCTAAAAGAAAAACTTAATGAGTATAGTGCTTATGTTAATTTTGATAGGAAATGATGCCTATTATTAGTGCCTATGTGATGGGAGGTACAAAAATATTTTCTTAAATATGAATCTAGTGATGTTATTATTTTCTGATAAAAAATAATATAAGTACATGACATTTATACTTCACATGTGCTATATATGTAAATTCACTTAAATATTCTATGGTTTAATAAATTATTGTGGGATATGTTTGTCACATAATCGAAATTGAATGGTGGCAACCAAGAATATTATTACTAAATTAAATAAGGGGAAAAACTCAATAGGGATAATTGGGATATTTTGTACTGAAAGGTCCAATATATCCTAGAAGAACTAGATGCAATTAAGCCATTAAAAATAACACGGGTGGAACTTAACGCTAGAAATACGGTCTAGTATAGGAGAGACCAAGTTGCATACTTGTCCTAGAAAAAAAGAATAGTATCACAAGAATAACGCTATTGAGTGCCATGGATGATGACCTAATATGTGAGTTTAATACACACAAAATTGCATAAGCTATATAGATAGACCTGAAGGATAAGTTTGGTAGAGTCTCCACGACTAAGCTTATAAGGTTGACGATTAAATTTGATACTTGTAAGCTAAAGCCAAATAACTCTATTAGAAAATATTTAAGAGAGATGTATAACATAAATTAGTGAACTGAAGGAGGCTAGACATAATCTATCTGACAAGCAGTAAGTGTAGGTTATTATCAAGTTGTTCCTCCTAGTTGAGAGCATATAAAAGTTAATCTAAGCCATAATAAAAATTATCAGCACTTTCAAAGATGTAGCTAAGCATTTAGAGCTAGAGACTTATAAGGCCACTTGATAAGCCTATTTGAATGAAGGTACTAGTCCTTCCTAATCAAAGCCTTAATTTAAAAAGGGTAAAAAAATTCCAGAAAAATGGCAAGAAAGGGGTCATCCACCGAAGAAAGTAAGCAATAATACAAGAAGAAAGGAAAGAAAGGTAGCAAGAAAAAGCTAGACTTAAAGAAGTCGAATTCTTTGCTTTCCATAACATGGGACATTTTTCACGTGACTGTTCTAAAGAAAGGTAACAGTGAATTATGTGAATTCACATATCTCATTTGTTTCTGATACTATTTTTTTGACATAACATATTTCTTCTTCTTGGATTATTGACTTAGGCTCCACAAACCACACAAGTTATGATCTAGGATCTTTTGTAGAATACCGTCAGTTGTCGTATAAAGGCAAGTGGCTTTACATTGGGAATAATAAGAAGATAGAGGCTCACGCATTAGTACCTACAAACTTATTTTGCATAGTAGAAAGATCTTGATGCTACATGATATGTTTCATGCTCCCAACATCCGACAAAATTTAATTTATCTAATTGTCTTATTAGACTTTAGGTTTAATGTAAACTTTCATGGTAAAGTTGCAGACATTTAGAGCAACTCAATATTTTATGGTTTAGTTTTCTAATTTCAAAATTTATTTATTATGGATTTTGCTGGTGATTCTAATGCTCATGATTGTTTTGCTATTACTTCAAATAATCCTAATATAAATATTAGGCATGCTAGACTATGACATATTAATCAAAATATAATGATTAAACTGGTAAAAGAAGGCATGTTGTGGTAATCCCCAATATGGATATTTCATTATGAGAAAGCTATCTAGCTGATAAGGCTACTAGAAAGCCATTCGGTAAGGGAACACGAGGCAAAAATCAGTTACAATTAATCTATTCCGATATTTGTGGTCTAATAAATGTGAGGGCAAGACACGAAATTTAGTATTCCATTACTTTTATTGATGATTTTTCATTATATGGTCATGTCTATTTGATCTAACATAAGTCTGAGGCACTAGTGTACTTTAAATAATACATAAAGGAAGTAGATAATCAAATACATAATAAAATCAAAATATTGCACATCGATCGAGGTCATGAATATCTGTCAGATCAATCAAATAACTTTGTGAAGAAAAAGGGATTATTAGGCAACTAGCTATCCTAGGCATACCTCAACATAATAGGGTTACCAAAAAAAGAAATAAAACTCTTTGAGACATGGTTAGGTCTATAATGGCTCAGGCAAACATTTCAATTTCACATTGGGATGATACTCTATTGATAGCAACCTTCATACCTAACCGTGTGCCCTCAAAGTCAGTCGCTTCCATGCCATACGAGTTATGGACTAAACACCAACAAGATCTTAGTATTCTTAAACCTTGGGCCTCAGCGGCATATATCCATGACAATTCTCTTAGACATAAAATATTAGGTCCTATAAGGAAGAAATGTATCTTCATAAGGTACTCTGAACAATCAAAAGGATATATATTTTATAAGTAAAACTAAAGAAAGAACAGTGATTGAAACATAATAAAGAGATGATGCATTCATTGAGACAAAATTTTCTAGTAGGGGAGATATTGACTACACTGTATCTCTTAATGATACTCAAGAACATGACAATGCTATATAAATTGATAAACCAGAATCCTCTAGGTATTTTAAACTGAGTGGCAGCCAAGAACAATCAACATAAAGACTGAGACAAACAAAAAAAAGATAAGTAATTAGCTATAGTCATAAGGAGTAATAGGGAAAGTGTTCCAAAGTGGCGCTTCCAAATAGAAAGCGAAGTACTCTTAGTTACTCCACAAGGGGTGATATACTATTCATGAAGCCTTGGTACGTCCTACCAAGGAGGCATGGAAGAAAGCATGAAAGAGGAGATTGACTCAATGATGAAAAAACAAGTTTGAAAGTTGGTTGATATACCAAAAGGGCATAAAGCCATTGGATCATCTAATAAATTTAAAGTTGGATTAGTTGCAAAGCGATATACACAACATGAAGGTATAAACTATGAGTATATTTTTTCACCTGTTGTGCACTTTAACTCGATAAGATTTATTCTAGCAATAATAAATAGTTTAAACCTTGAGTTATATCAGATGGATGTGAAAATTGTTTTCCTGAATGGTGATCTGGATATAGAAATCTATATGAAACAACCAATAGGTTTCATTGAAAAAGGGTTTGAGCACAAGTGAAAACTCAATAAATCTATTTATAGACTAAAACAATAATATAGACAATGGTACTTGAGATTTTACAAGGCGATAACTTCATATAATTTTGAGATGATAGAGAGAGCAGTGCGTCTATGTTAAGTGATTTAAAGGTAACTTTTTAATATTATCCTTATACCCAGACGACATACTCTTAGCTAAAAATAGTCTTGACTCGGTAATAGCTATAAAGAATGGCTTTCATCGAATTTTGAGATAAAAGACATGGTGAAACAGAATACATACTTAGAGTCAAGATCCAACTGAATCTTTTTGAAAAACCTATTTGATAAAGTCATTTATCGAATATGTATTCGATAAGAATGAATTGTTTTGAAATTTTTGTAAAGTATTGTGTTATTTTTCATCGATAAATTCTTCTAAAAGAATACTTATCCAAATGTTATTTATCATATCCCAATTTTTAGGCTTAAAAGTCTAGTATATAACCTGAAAAAGGGATGCTACTACACCCTGTTAAACAGAGGTCTCAGTAAATAGAGAAAATTATGCTGATCAGTTTGATGCAACACAGAGTTTTGATAGGAGGTCCTGAAAGATTTATATTAATTTTCAAAGAGAAGAAAAATTAATACAGTATTCTTTGGACCTCAGAATTAGATGAAATATGGTAGTAAAATCCTATAATTAATATAAGAATTTCTAAAACTGATAGAGCCCAAAAAGGAGTTCCGTAGAATTTATTACAGAATTTTCAGTGGATTAAAATACCCAATAAATAGGTTTCGGGGGAATTTCTCAGAAATTGAGCCCATTAAGATGGGGGATTATACAGAGGATCCAGAATGGTACCTTATAGGCCCAATGATATTTTCAGATAAGTATATAGGCCAAGGCTAATAAAGATCGATAAAAAAGAAGAATTATAAAAATGCCACTGAAGGTATGTGATTGTGTTGTGTCCTTGAGTCAGAGTCAGAGTCAGACGAAGGGCATTATGATCATTTAACTAAGGTTAGATAGTCAAGAAAGGATATTTGGATAGTTGACTAAGGTCAAGAGATACTCTGGTAAGGTATAGAAAGATAATAGTGCTCATATAAGTACTAAAGAGGAATTAAGGGTATTTTGGTAATTTACTAAGGATGTTTCTTGGGAACCGAGCCACTAGAGTGCTTGGGCTAGGTTAGAAACGTAAGATGATAATCCAAGGCCCAAAAACGTAGCCCAAGAGTAATGTGGGCCTAAGAGGCATTAAAATATTATTTTAGTACTTTTTCAATAAAGTAAAGTGACCCGGTCAAAGATAGAACTGGGTAAAGTGATCTGGAATCATGAGGTGGCATAAATGGGGCCAACAAGGTGCCACATGGCATGATTATGGTAAAAGAAGAAAAGCCAAGGACATATGGCATAATTACAGTAAAAGGAGAAAAGCAAAAGGACACGTGGCACGATCTCGGCCGTCCATTCAGGGAAAAGACTCTGGAATTCTCTGGAAAGGCTGAGTCAACTGGTGAGGTATCCCAAGGGCCCCACCATTGTGCCACATACCTCCTGAGGTGTCCTGGATGATGTTATTAGTAGTGAGTCATCAAGGAGGGTGATGTCATTGTGATGATGTAGGCAAAGCTTCTTGAGAAAGCAAGCAATCTGAGACATTCATCGTGAATCAATCTGGACCATTCATTCCATCTCCTCTCACCTATAAATACCCCACCCCTCCTTCCATTTCATTAATGGCTTGGGCAAGGAAAATAAGAGAAAGAAGAGAGAAAGAGAGAAAAAGAGAAAGAAAGGAAGGAAGAGAAAGAAGGAAGAAGTTCTGGTAGAGCCAGGAGTAGTTTAAGGAGCCGAGGGACTGGGCAAAGCTTAGGAATGAGGTAAGTAAGTTATCTAGTCCCTGATCTAATAAAGTAGAGGTTTTCTCTTAGTGGTTATAATAGAGAAATATCTCTATTAATAAAGGTAGCTAAAGGTAGAAAGAAAGTTAGGGGAATGTCATGTTAAGGATATTACCCTTGAGTTAAGCATGAGTTAAATAGAACTATGATGATAGAATAATAATGAAGAATATTATTATGCTTTGTATAGGCTATGGCCTATGTAGAGAAGGAATCTTAGAGCAAAGGCTAAGAGCTAGAGGAAGGCTATATGCCAGGTAGTAAACTAATCTTGAACTTGTATGCATTGAATGTTATGCTTGATGTGCTATGGCTCTATTGAATTGTATTGAATATGTGCTTATGTATGAAGCTATGTTCCTATGATTACTTTGGCCAATTGTATTTCATATGTAACATGGAAGCATGCGCATTATGCAATGCTAACACTTTGACAAGCAAGCACAAGTATTCACATTAATGCATGCATTGTTTAATACTGTTTGCTACTGATATTTCCCCAGAAATCTCACCCCTTCCATATCAATCCAATTATAGCAGGTCTTCTCAAGATGGAGGAGATAAAGATGCATGAAGAGGTGTTAATTGCTTAGCATGATTGATATGTGATTCATGTATGTGTAATTGCTGGAAATTGTCACTATGAACAGTAACTCGTGATGGTGGTAGTGACATTTGAGCTGTAATTATAAATAGTAAATGTTTGAATAAATGTATGATATTTTTCTAGTAAATAGTAGACATGCCAAGCTTCAATTTTATATATAGAATATTTATATGTCTACAAGTAAAGATATGATTTTTCAAAGTTGGGACCAGAATGTTAGAATCAGGGACAGGACGCTGGAGGAGCAGTAAACTTCAGACATTGATTGACGTTGACCTGATCAAGGCGTGGTCAATGAGTCATTTTTTCCTAAAATAGTATTATGTTAGCTTCGTGTAGCAATTTGAACCACTCTATTTCAATTTTGATATAATTAGGTATGATTTTTTGAAGTCAGGTCACTCCTTTGGAATTTGCACAGTGAACAGTACCTGCTAAAAGTAAACTTCCAGATTGAGTAATTTGACTTCAACAGCCTTAGAAGTGGTTCCAGATGCTACCGTTTGGTCCCTAAGACATAAGAAAATAAGGATGTTATATTATTCAATAAAATTTGTGAAATTTTTTTTAAGTTTATCAAACAACTTATTAATAAGACTACTTAACGAGAAGCTATTCAATAAATGAAGTATTTTTTTAAAAAATAACTGAAGTTTTTGATTGAATAACAATTTGATAAAGATATGATAAAGAGACTTTTCAATGGGTGCTTCCATAAATCTTGTGTGATTTCTATAAAAAAATGTCATTATTTATCGAACAACTATTTGAAAAGGAGACTTATCGACAAGCCAATCGATAAATTTATTGCCGTTGTGTTAAGATTTATCATTAAACATTTTAAATAAGTGCTTATCGAAGGACTTATTGATAAATTATGTTATTTAATGAAAATATGATTGTTTTTGTTTCAGTTCATCAATATCCTTTTTAAAAAATTCTTCAAATTCTCTCAACCAAAACCATCTCCATAACTCCCTCTCTAAAATTAAAATTGTCCAAAATCATTCCCCAACATTCCAAAGCATATTTCTCAACCAAATCCTCTGCCAATCTTCTTCTTTATCGCAAAACCCTCACTGTTCATCACCATATATGTAAAATTCTCCTTTTAATAATAATAATAATTAATCACTTGAAATCAAATTTACCATAATTGGCTACAAACTAACAATGTTTGTAAATGAGTTTCTTAATTTTAAAAGAGTTAACCATGGTAGAAAAGAGCTTTACAAAGATTCTAAAATGAATATTACTATGGTTATAAAAGATTTTTCTTAATTAACAATAACTATGATTGGAAATACCAAATTACTCTTCCAACACTATCATAATTATTAATTCTGAACTTCTAAAAGGGGCCTCTGAGCGCTGAACCTGGGTAAACAACCACAAAGCCCACAACACAAATAAAATACTGAATAATACTATTAATATGGAAAAATAGTTACTATGGATTCACAATTCACATGCATAACCCTGAGTGGCCTCCAGCCTTCTACCAGCACACCATGTACAATATATAACTATAAAAATAATTAAGAAATAACAATCATAGTTGAAATATTTTATGAGAACAAACCAGAGCTCAAAGGGATATGATGTTTATCATTAGAGGCTGGAGATGAAAATCACGATGCAGAGAACGAACGAAGAAGAAGAAGAAAAGAAAAGAAAAGAAAGGTTTGGTTTCTCTCTGTGTGTTAACTATTATAAAAGGTGTGGGCCCCATTTATTATTATTATTATTCCCTTTTATTATTACAACATTATGCTTCCTTCTTTTGTTTTTTTTTGTTTTGTTCTTTTAATATATATATTTCCCTTGAAAGACTTTGCTTTTTTTTGTTTTTTTCATAAAAAAATATTTGTTTATATGTATATATTTTATTCTTTAGATAAACTCTCTTAATTTAAGTAATTAAATAAAATTTCATCACTAGGAATTAATTCCTTCTAATGCTACTTGAATCCTGAAAATAAAAATTGGGATGTTACAATCTCCCCATATATTATAATTTTGTCCCCAAAATTCACACGCAAGAAAGCAACACAAGTAATGAAACACACAAGAAACTAACTGAGGAACATATTTGGGTACTCTTGCCGCATTCTTTCCTTCGTCTCCTAAGTAGCATCTCCCAGTGGCATTCCCTTCCAAAAGCAAGTCGAATAGTTTTATTCCTCAACTGATTGTTCTTTGTATCCAAAATTCTCTCTCGTTCTACTTTATAAGTCAAGTTCTCACATAATTCCACCTCCTTCAATTCTATGATGTGAGATGGATATGGATGATACTTCTTCAATTGTGACAAGTGAAAAACGTCGTGCACATTAGATAGATGTGGAGGCAAGGTAGTTCAATAGGCAACATCTCCAATCCTCTCTAAGATCTCAAATAGACCAATAAATCTAGGAGAAAACTTCTTCACTTTAATGGAACTTCCGATGCCTGTAGTGGGTGTGACCCTTGGAAATACATTATCACCTTCATTGAATTCTAAAGGTCTCCTCCTTCAATCCGCATAACTCTTCTGCGGACTCTATATTGCCAACAATTTCTATCGGATAAGATCAATTTTCTTAGTGGTGGTATCTACTAACTCCAGTCCTAACACCCTTCTTTCACTCAGTCCAGTCTAGCACAGGGCGACTGCCACTTTCTTTTGTATAATGCCTCATAAGGTGCCATCTAAATACTTGCATGGTAATTATTATTGTATGTGAACTAAGCCAATAACAAGTGATTGATCCAACTTCCCTTAAATTCAATGGGACAAGCCCTCAACATATCCTCAAGTGTCTTAATAGTACGCTCTGTTTGACCATCAATCTGAGGGTGATAAGCGATGTTGACCTTGAATTTTGTACCCAAAGCCATATTGATTAACTTCTAAAAGTTTAAAGTATACCTCAAATCTCAATATGATATGATACTCTCCAGCACGCCATGAAGCTTCACTATCTCATTCACGTATAACTAACTCATTTCCTCTAAAGAATAAGTAGTTTTGTAGGACAAAAAGTGTGTAGACTTAGTCAACCTATCTATAACTATCCAAATGGCATCATAACCTCCTAGCCTCTAATGCTCTATCTTGACTTTCTGACAAGTCAAACATTGAAGTACAAAATTTGTCATATCTCTCATCATATTCGGCCACTAATATTGTTGTTTCAAGTCATGATACATCTTAGTTATACCTAGATGTGTGGCATATATACTCCTATGGGCTTCCTCAAGAATAGTTTTCTTAATTCTCTTATTATACAGAACATAAATCCTCTTTTTGTACATTAGTATCCCCATATCACCTAAAGCATAGTCTTGCATTGGCACATTCTCCAATTGTCCCAGAATTCTTGCTAATCGATCATCCTCTAACTGTGTTGCTTTCAAGTACTAATAGAAACTATAGTCTCCAAGCACTGCGCATAAGGTAGTATTCCCTATAGGTATAACATGAAGGTCTATTAATCCTTCTAATAAATGTTGCTTATTTAAGGGCATGCTAAACACATGTATTAACTTTCTACTTAAGGCGTCTGCAACCATATTTTCCTTCCTAGGGGATGATACTTAATCTCAAAGTCATAATCTTTCAAGAATTCCATCCATCAATGTTGCCTATTGTTCAACTCCTTCTAGTCAACCAAGTATTTCAAATTTGGTCACTAAATACTTCAAACTGAGAACCATATAGATAATGCCTCTAAATCTTCAATGTAAAGACTACAGCCACTAACTCCAAGTCATGGGTCAGATAATTCTCCTTATACAGTCTTGACTATCTCAATGCATAAGCCATTACCTTATTATTCTACATCAGCACACATCCAAGACCCTTCAAGGAAGCATCTATGTACAAAATATACGGTACCCTTGGGGTAGGAAGAGTAAGTTCTGGAGCTATAGTCAACTTAGTCTTTAATTCTTGAAAAGCCGCCTCACATTTCTTACTCCAAGCAAATTGTTGGTATTTCTTGTTCATCTTATTCAATGGCATGGCAATCTGAGAAAAATCTTGAATGAATCTTTAGTAATAGCCAGTAGGCCTATAAAACTTCTCACTTCAATTACTGACCTAGGAGCCTCCTACTTCAATACTACATCAACCTTACTAAGGTCTACTTCTACTATAGCATCCTAATTTTCTTATGTCTTAGGGACTAAACAGTAGCATCTGGAACCACTTTTAAGGTCATTGAAGTCAAATTACACAATTTAAAATTTTACTCTACTGAGTACTATTCACTGTGTAAATTCCAAAGAAGTGACTTGAATTCAAAAACTCAATTAAATATAGAAAAATCAAAATGAAGTGGTTCAAATTGATACAGGAAGTTAACTTAATGCTCTTTCAATGAAAAATAACTTGTGAATCACAACTTGACCAAGTTAATATTGGTCAACACTCAAATTTTACTGTTCATGCAACATCTATCCCTAGTTCTAGCATTTTTGGTCCCAACTTTGAAAAATTATATCTCCATGTCTAGACATCCAAATAAGACATTCTATATATCAAATCGAATATTGGTATGTCTATTTATTGGTAAAATATCATACATTTATTTTAATATTTACTATTTATAATTATAGCTCAATTGCCACTGACTCACCACTAGTTACTGTTCACAGTGGCAAATTTCAGCACCCAACTTTACATACATATGCATAACATACATGAATCACAATATTACTTATCAATTATGCTAAATAATGTTTAACTTATCTTCATTCATCTTTATCTCCTCCATTATGAGAATACCTGCTATGATTGGCTTGATATGGAAGGGGTGAGATTTCTGGGAAAATCCTAGTAGTAAATAGTACTAAACAATGTATGCATTAATGCTTGGTATTAGTGCTTGCTTGTGATTATGTCAACATAATGTAATATGCATGCTTCCATGTAATATATGAAATATAATTGGCCAAATTAATCAGCACATGGCTTCAACATTTACATATGAATACCATCAATCAAGCCATAACACCAACAACCATACATTCAATACATACAAGTTTATGTAAGTTTACTGCCTGACGTGTAGCCTTTCCCTAGATCTTAGCCTTTGCTCTAAGGTTCCTTCTTTTCATAGGTCAGAGCCTATACATATCATAATAATATCTTCATTATTATCTTCTCCAGTATAGCTCTACTTAACTCATGCTTAATTTGAGGTAATACCCTTAATATGATAATCCCCTAACTTTCTTTCTATCCACGGCTAACCTTATCAAGAGAGAGATACTCTCTATTCTAACTATTAAATTTATAAGAAAAATCCTCTAATTTATTAGAGCAAGGACTAGAATAAATTACTTACCTTATTCCTAAGCTTGCCAAGTCCCTAAACACCTTGAATTGCTTCAAACTATGATAGAACTCCTTATTTTTCCTTCCTTCCTTCCTTTCTTTCTCTCTTTCTCTTTTTCTCTCTTCTTTCTCTTCCTTTATTGCTCTTGGCCATGTTGTGAAATGGCAAGGGAGTGAGGGGTCTATTTATGTCATATTCTAATTTTTCCCTATCTGTATAGTACAGATAGTGGAAAGAGGTTTAGGAAGGATTATGACAAAGATCAGAAGAAATGATAAAGGTTAAATGAGTCTTGAAGGAAGAAAGGGACCTAAACGAAAATTGGAAAAGTTTAATGGCCAAAAGTTAAAGTAGAAATAAATGTTGGGCCAAAAGTGGTAATTTCCAAAAGTTTAGGGACCTAAATGTAATTAAGCAAAAAGTCAGGGACATAAATGTAATCATGGAAAAGTTCAGCCAGAAAAGGCTTAGAACTGCCTGTAAGTATTTCAGTCCCACATTCCATCAGTAAATAGAGGAAGTCATGCTGGGTAATCTGGCATGATACAGAAATTTTATTAGGGCTCCAGACAGCAGAAAATTATCTGATAGTCTAAAAGTTATCTGAAATTTTATCAGATTTCATGGACTTTAGATATAAGTGGGCAAATTACAAGAAAGTGTGCCCTATAATGTCAGATGTCCTGGATCTGACAGAACTCCAGAAGAAGTTATGTATAAAAAGTTATTCACATATTAGTGAATTTTGACGGGAGTTTGTTAACACCCGTGATCCGATAATGGAACTTATCGGTATGTAAGCCTGGATAGAATGAGATCAGATGACCTCATATATAGGCCCATAATGACGCCAAGGAAGGCCTAAAACCCAGGGTACCAGTCTATCAGTAGAAGGGGCTAGTGCCAGAAAAAGTGCGAAATTACGAAAATACCCCTAGATGCCCAGATTGTACCAGAGATGGATGAAGGGCATTTTGGTCATCTGGGATAGGTTAAAAACGTGGCACATGGTATAAATATGATTATTTGAGCCAATATATGCCCTGAGGCAGTACAAGAAGGGGTGAAATGACAATTATGCCCTTAGGGTCAATATAGTGTAAGAAAGGACACCAAGGGTATTTTGGTCATTTTCCAAGGGATCTGTAATTAAGTTATGGCCAGTACAAGTATGTCAATGGTGTGGGAAGCCTAGACATTGGTTTCCAGGACATAATACATATCCTGGTATATTATAAAAAATTAGGAACAAAAAATAGTCCAGTTGCTGTGAAATTGCACCGATCGGTACTGGATTGGACTGAAATTTTTCCAGAAGGTTCCTTACACTATGAGCACGCCACCTAACCCCTTGAGGTGTCCCTTGAACTGTCCCACATGATGTCATAATTATTATTTTATGAAAAAGTTAAATCCAAGATTAAATGTGGGCCTTTAGATCAAATAGTAACCAAATCAATCTTGGCCATTCATTTTTCTTGGATTTTGGCTATAAATACCCCTCCATTCTACAACCAAACCGTAAGTTCATGGACCCTTGGGGAAACTCTTGCAAAATGGAAACTCAAGCCAAGACAAAGAAGATTCAGGGTTCCAAAGTTCAAGCAAGCTAGAGATTAAAGGTAAGCAATCTTTCCTAGCTTATTCTCCTTTAATTTGGGAGCTTGAAATTAGGGCTTTGATGGGAGAAAAGTTGAGTTTTTTCTAAGGGGTGGTGCTGCCCAAAGACCTTAAAGGAAAGGGGAAAGAAGAAATTAAAGTTAGAACTATATGATTGAAGTTTAAACAAGCTAGTTAAGTGGTTGGTTGTTGAATCAAATTGATATTCTTGACTTTGCCATGGTGTGCCCTGTTCGGTATGCACTGTTCATGAGGGAAGGAAATTGAATTTCAATGATTTAATGCTTCCATTGAGTTTGTATGATGATTTTGTGTAGGATTGGAAAGGTTTTGAACCTTGAAAACATTAAAATCTCAAGGTTGTAGTCTTTGAGATTCCTTACGATTACTGTTCACTCGCATGAACAGTGATTGGAATTTTATGATTTTGATGGTTCCAATGGTTTTAAAATGAAAAGTTGTGTGGGGTAAAGTGGAGAAACAAGTATGGGAAGCATTAGAATCAAAATGAGAATTTTTGAAAGAATTGTGTGCTTATGTTCAATTCTGTACAGCATGCCATGAAGGAGCTGGAATTTTATGATTCTAAGCTCATAAATGGATTCAAAAGATGAAATTGTGTAGGGTAAAGTCAAGACATCAATTGGTTCAAGAGCCAAGTGGATTAGTGAAAATTAGAGAAAGTTATGACAATAAAGAGTGTAACAAAGTTAGTCTTGAACATGGTTGGAGTTCATGAGTTCTAATGAGTTATGTGATGAATATGAATGTGTTTAGGACCATGAAACATCCAAGAAGATATTGGGAAGTGATGGACATAAATGCTTCATGGTTGGAAAGCTAGGGAGCAAGGGCTAAGGTCAAGAGGAAAGCTTAAGTGCAAGGTAGTGAACTTACTTCTTTATGTACTTGATGTTGTATGCTTATGGGTTGACATGTATAGGTTATTTGAATGATGTTGTGACATGATAAATGATGTTGAATGTATTGTGAATAACATGTTTCCATGGCCATGCACTTTATATAAAAGTATATAGCATGATAGCATGTCACTAACCAAAGAAAGTTTAATGAAATTACATATCATGCATTAGCATCCATCTTGCATATTTAAGTGGTAATGTTTGCTACTGAGAATCCCTAGAATCTCACTCTCCCATAACCAACCAATTTAGGTCAAGCATGAAGAAAAGGTATGCATGGAGAAGAGCTAAAGAATGAAAGAAAGGAAGTGAAGTATTGAGATTTTAGCATATACTATAAATTGTCCATGTATGTAAATGCCATGTAAGGTGTCCATTTATGTGATGAAACTATTGTAATACTTATGGCACATGTACATGAGGTATATGAATGTTAAGAAGCTTATTTAATGGCTTGTGCATGCTGAAACAATTATTGGAAATGAAAGAAAAGAAACTGAAATGGTAAAAACGTAGGTCCTAAAGCAGTTTTGTTGTGGCTTCAGTTTGACCTAGCAAATGAAGGAATTAGTTCACAAACTTTTATGAGCATGTAGAACACATCCATAGCTTTAAGTTCATAGGTAGAACGTTTCATTTGGATGTGTATATCAAGAGAAATGATTTTCCAAAGTAAGAGACCAGAATCTGTTTCCAGAGTTTTTGACCAAATGAACAGTAAACTTCAACGAATAAACTGTATCAATTGGCTAATCATTTGGTCTAGAAATTATTTTTCCCTTAAATTTTAAGATGTTATCTTCATGTATCTTTTTGAACCACTTCATTTTGAGTTTTCTAGAATTAATTATGATTTTTTAAAGTTTGTTGCATAATCTGGAATACCATATGAACAGTAACCCGAGAAAGAGTAAAATTCCATATTTGGCTGATGGACTTCCAAGGTCTTGTAAGTGGTTCTAAATGCTACTGAATGGTCCCTAAGACGTATAAAAGTAAGGATGTTACAATTTATAAGTGGAGGAAAGTAGAGTGAATGGTCCAAATCAAATCTTGAGGGACGACTCATATCACTTAGCTTCCTCACCAAGCCTTGCTTACATCACCCTGATGACATCATCATCCTCAATGACTCATCAACGTGACATCATCAAGGGACACCTCACATGCTTAGGTGGCACAGTGATGGGGCCCTTAGGATACCTGACTAGCTGACTTGACGTTTCTAGAGAATTCCAGAGTTTTATCGTGGAATAAATAGTAGAGATCGTGCCACATGTCCTTAGCTTTTGTTTTCTTTCCCTAGACTCATGCCATGAGGACACCTTTAATTCCACCTTATGGTTCTGGATGAGTCTAAAGCTCTATCTGATCATTTTCCTCAGTTCTATCTCTATCAGGGTAACTATGCTTTATTAAAAATAACTAAAATATTATTTTAATGTCACTTAGACCCACATAACTTTTGGGCCACATTTTTGGACATCTTGGAATGCCATCTTGGCTCTCTAATCAAGCTCAAGCACTCTAGTGGTTCGATTCCCAATAAGCATCCCTTAGCAAATTACTAAAATACCCTTAGTTCCTCTTTAATAATTCTAGGGGCATTACTGTCTTTTCACACATTTACAGAGTATTTTCTAACCCTAGTCAACTATCTAGATAACCTTCCTTGACTGTCTAACATTAATCAAATGATGAAAATACCCTTCACTCATTCTTTGCACCATTTTCTGGATATTTATAGACCCTGTCCCCTTGATCTGATGAATTGATATCATGGGCGTGGACCTCACTTGGCATCATCATGGGCCTCTTTATGA
The DNA here is from genome assembly GCA_037074615.1 of Leucaena leucocephala. NCBI lineage: Eukaryota > Viridiplantae > Streptophyta > Magnoliopsida > Fabales > Fabaceae > Leucaena > Leucaena leucocephala. The sequence continues at coordinate 9,543,533 of CM073527.1, forward strand.
CATCATCTGAGCTTATTCAGTCTAAGCTTGCTTACTACTTAACTTTCAGAATTAGATATTGGGAGTTCACAAATTCCCGTCAAAATTCACTAAAACATAAATAACTTTTCCTACAAAACTCCTTCTGAGGTTCCATCAGTTTCCCAACCTCTAGCTTCATAGGACGCATCTTCCTATAACTTTTGTACTTATATCTGAAGTCCAAAAGTTCTAATAAAAATTTTAGATAACTTTTAGACTATCATATAAATATCAGCTATCTGGAACTCCAATAAAATTTATGTATCATATTAGATTAAGCAACATAACTTTCTCTATCTACTAATAATTTTTGGGACTGAAATGCTTTTGGGCAGTTCTAAGCCTTTTCTGGCTCAAATTTCTATAATTACAATTTTGCCCTTAGAAACTTTTGGAAATTACACTTTAGTCGCTCAACTTTTTATAATTACAGTTAATGGCCTACAACTTGTATCTACTTTTCTTTTTGACCTTGAGACTTTTAGACTTTTTAGTTTAGTCACTCTCTTTCTTCAAAATGACCATTATACCCTATGAACTTTTACTATTTACAATCTAGTCCCTGAACTTTCATTTACTTGCAGTTTAGTTCCTGAACATCATCTGTATACTTTTAGAACTTCTGCTCAATAGGGCCTAGTAGCCTACCTCTTTCAGGCTATATACTGGGCTTCTAGGCCTAAAAATCAGGATATGACATTTCTCCTCCCCTTAAAATAAATTTTGTCTTCGAAATTTCAAGGTTAAATTTCTATTCATTCCTTGATGAAGAGTTTCTCTAAGGAGAATGTCCCTTATATTTCATAAGATTTTCTTGACTTTTCTAGCTTTTCTTAACTTCTCTTACTCTTACATAACTTTGTGCATCTATGCTAAACTTTTGTGGTATTTACACAATATCTTATTAATTCCCCATCATTGGGCTGCTTTATCTGAGCACCTTTTAGCTAAGCGTTCTACTGGGTTAGGGTTAGGTTTCTTTTGTTATAGCTCTAAGCCCTAGCATATTCTTTCTCATAGAATTGTGTTCTATTTTTACTATCTTATACCCTCTTCTCTCAGTCTCACTAGCCTTTTAATATTTTTAGCCTTTTCTATTCTCAAAACTATTGGAAAATGTGCCATAGGGGCCAATCATTGTCTTATGAACATTATTGATTTATGAATTTATTAATTGTGTTATCATATTATTTGCATGTTTACTGTGATGACTATCCTTGGATAATTCATGATCTTATCCTAAATGTCCCTAGTCGGTCATCTGTGCGGGAGCAGAGATGAAATAAGACCAGTATGACTTTGAAGATGTATAGAGATATAAATCAAAGTCATATACACATATAAGAGTACAAGGTGTTGGACCGACCCGCTATGAGAGAGTTGCATGGGTTACGTCATAATCTTCTCTCATATACAAACCATGTCACTATGCCCTTTGACCTGAGATCATGATGGATTCCTACATGACAAATGCTCAGCTTTGGCCTAGTCAAAAGTCACTTTTGACCGAGTGATCATAAAGACTATGTTTGGGCTTAGTGGTTTTTCATGCGGAGGAATGTGAATGGTCATGATGGAATTTGTCCCTCACATTCGTAGAAAGATATTACTGGGCCCCTCGATGAGTGAGTCTAAGAAATGTATGGCCATACTGTAATAGAAAGGTAGTTCCATTTCTATAGTCAGACTACTCAGGGATCGAGAAAGTAACGGTCAGGAATAGGAGGATGACATTATCCATGCCTCATCCATGACCAAAATATCGCGTGACAGAAGGGACATGATATGGTTGTATAAAAGGTTACATCATTTATCGATTCTCATATGATTTGGGTAGTCGTTATGTCTTGCTAGAGACCGCATGCGACTTATGGGCCAGTATAGCAAATGGCCCACTGCCAACTTCATATGGGCCTACAGGGTCGCACACAAAATAGCCCAACATGAGCTATGATGTCCAGATTCATTGAATCTAAGACGTGTCTAGATTCAATGAATGATCCAGGGTTGATGTATATATTTATTTATATTTATATTCGTATATATATAAATTTGTATATATATATTATATATAAGGGATATATAGGATTTAATTTATAAGGATAAATTAAATCTCTATCACGTTTGAATTTGAAATTCAAATTGATAGGATATCTCATATAAGAGATATTTACAAGATTTAATTTATAAGGATAAATTTAATCTCTATCACGTTTGAATTTAAAATTCAAATTGATAGGATATCTCATATAAGAGATATTTACAAGATTTAATTTATAAGGATAAATTAAATCTCTATCACGTTTGAATTTGAAATTCAAATTGATAGGATATCTCAAATTTGATTTATGAGAATAAATCAAATACAGTCCAATCTTATCTTTATTTAAATTAAATAAATAGGTGAATTAAATCTGTGGGACGGATTTAATATAAACATTATTTATTTAATTAGTTTCTTATCAAATTATACAATATGTGATATTGTATTCGGAATTAATATAGATTAATTCCAAAATCTAATTCGGTTGAGAAAAACGCAGAGCATCCTATATATCCAATTTTAGGAGCTACATTTTGAACACAACACATAACACAAAAAGGGCCAAACGGAATCTGTAAAAGGTTTGTAGATAAGAAACTGCTAAAGTAGAGACGGAGAGGACGAACTCTTGAGAAAGCCTTGGAGGGACAGGAGACGCTAGTACATCGTTTGTGGTTGGAACACTATTTGTGTGGATACCAGTAGAGGAAGACGACCTGAGGAGTCGACTTCTTACGATAAAAAAGAGAGCACGAGCCGCGGAGAGAAGCTGTGGACGTCTCCTTACGATCGGAAAGAGATCACCAACCGCAGAGAGAAGCTGTGGAAGTCGCTGAGAAACACTGAGGGTAATGCTTCTTCCCACTTGACTTAAACACATACGGTAGATCCTGGCAAGGAATGGAAAAAATTTTAAATTAATTTCCATTGCGTGTCTTCCAATTCCTTTTAAAAACATATGGGGTTCTCTTCTCTATTCCTCAGCCATATTTCTACAAAACTTTTGAATATCAACACTCAGACTTGAACTTGGACTCCTTCTTCATTTAAGAGAAAAATAAGTTCAATCTATATATAATAAAGGCTATGTGAGGAAAACCATTATAAATAAGTTTTCTATATGAGTTAATCAACTAGTGAAGCTCCTTACCTTAACTTCGTCCTTGGTACTCATCTTTCAAAAGAGATACTATATTGTACTCATATCTTCATGGCTCATCACTTTCCTTAGGCTAGATCTACTATGACCTCAGAATCTAACTACGATCTTTAAGGAATTGGAAGACACGCTGCGGAAATTAATTTAAAAATTTTTCCATTCCTTGCCAGGATCTACCGTATGTGTTTAAGTCAAGTGGGAAGAAGTATTACCCTTAGTGTGCCTCAGCAACTTCCACAGCTTTCGGTCACGACGTTCACAGCTTCTCTCTGCGGCTCGTGCTCCCTTTCTAATCACAAGAAGTCGACGACTCAGGTCGGCTTTCTCTACTGGTATCCACACGAACAGCGTTCCAACCACGAACGACGTGCTAGCGTCTCTTGTCCCTCTAGCGCTTTCTCAAGAGTTCCTCCTCTCTGTCTCTATTTCGGCAGTTTCTTATCTGTAAACCTTTTACAGAGTCCCCTTCGGCCTTTCTATGTTCTATATGTTTCTCTGTGCAAAACGCAGCTCCTAAAATTAGATATATAGGATGCTATGCATTTTTCTCTATCAACCGAATTGGATTTTGGAGTTAATCTTATATTAATTCCAAAATTAATACAATATCATATATTGTATAATTTTTTAAGAAACTAATTAAATAAATAATATCAAATCCGTCCCACAGATTTAATTACCCATTTATTTAATTTTAAATAAAGATGAGACTGAACTATATTTGATTTATTCTCATAAATCAAATTTGAGATATCCTATCAATTTGAATTTCAAATTTCAAACGTGATAGAGATTTAATTTATCCTTATAAATTAAATATTATAAATATCTCTTATATGAGATATCCTATCAATTTGAATTTCAAATTTCAAACATGATAGAGATTTAATTTATCCTTATAAATTAAATCTTATAAATATCTCTTATATGAGATATCCTATCAATTTGAATTTCAAATTTCAAACATGATAGAGATTTAATTTATCCTTATAAATTAAATCTTATAAATATCTCTTATATGAGATATCCTATCAATTTGAATTTCGAATTTCAAACGTGATAGAGATTTAATTTATCCTTATAAATTAAATCTCATATATACATATAATGTATATATACGAATTTATATATATATATATATACGAATATAAATATAAATAAATATATATACATCTATCCTGGATCATTCATTGAATCTGGACATCATAGCTCGTGTTGGGCTATTTTGTGTGCAACCCTGTAGGCCCATATGAAGTTGGCAGTGGGCCATTTGCTATACTAGCCCACAAGTCACAAGCGGTCTCTAGCAAGACATAACGACTGTAATATCCTTAATCTTCTGTACTGGTTCCTATGTATAGATTAAACGGAATATATGAGCTCTGTTTCAGGAAAAACATGTGTACCTTTATGTAAAGAAAAGGATTAAATTGCAAAAGAAAGGAAATTAAGGGACCGAAATGCAATTATGGAAAGTTTAAAGTTAGGAATGAAAGGAAGACAAAAATATGGGGTCTTAAAGTGTAATTTTAGCCAAATTAAGGGACTTAATTATAAAGAAGGAAAAGTTCCCTGGGGCTAAAGTATAATTAAAGAAAATAGGCCAGAAGTGGTTTGCACTGCCCGACAGCATTTCAGTCCCAGATTCTACCAGAAGGTAGGGCAGGTGACGCCAGGTAACCAAGCCTAATACCGGAATTTTTGAAGACTCCAGATAGCCAGAAATGGACTGATGCGCCTTTATGGGCGGATGTCGGGAAACTGACAGGATACCGATAGGAGGTCTGTAGGAAAAGTTATTCACAAAATAAAGAAATCCAGACGGAGTGTGAGGCCTCCGGGGATCCGGCTAGGAGATTTATCGGTATTTTTAAAGAGGCTGAATGCGATCGGATGACTTCAGTCAGATGACCGTTATAACCCCCAAGGATGGCTGAACACAGTAGGACACTATATCTGGGAAAAAGAGCCGGTGTTCGGAAAAGGTATATACTCGGTAAATAATAGTTAAAATATTCAATGAATTGTGTTAAAGGAAGATTCCTCGTAATGCGTGCCATACAGGTAATGGAACCAGAAAGCCCGAAAATGGCACCATTAGAGGCCCAATAAGACTCTTGGACTGATAGGTGGGCCAGTGTCCAGCAGAACCCCGGAAAAGTGCGAAATTACGAAAATGCCCCTATGTTGTACAAAAAGGGCATTTTGGTCATTTCGCAGGGGATCTGTAATTGAGTCTGGACCCAGTATTAAAAATTTAATGATATAAAGGGTCTAGATACTAAATGTGAGGTCAGTAGACATAAAAAGGATCTTCAGAAACATCAGATTCTGAAAACGGCACGTTTTTCGAGGCGATAGACCCGGCCGGTACCAGATTGGACCGGAAAGCTTCCAGAACCTCCAAATTTCGTCACATGAAGAATATGGGTGGTGAGGTGTCCTATGAGGTGTCCCATGAGGTGTCCAGGGTGATGCAGTAAAAAGAATTAAAGAAAATAGGAAATTCCAGGAAAAACCAGGACCACATGTTCAGATGGCTTCAAAATTACAAGAATGCCATCCATTAAAGCTATAAATACCCCCTTCCCCTCCCATTTTATGCATCCCACGTTTTTGGCAAGAAAAGAGAGAGAAAGAAGAGAGAGAAGGAGAAAGAAAGAAAGAAAGGAAGTTCTGGTGGAGTTGGAAGTAGTAAGGAAGTTCTGAAGCTCTGCTTTTGAGGTAATAACTAATCCTAGCTCTTATGTAATGTCTTTGTGATGTGTTGTTTTGTTTGGTTGATTGTTGTCCTATATGTTATGCTTGAAGCTCTATTCCAATGCTATGATCATATGTTATTGAATATGGAAGCATGCAGCATACTTATCTATACACAGTCACAAGCAAGCACCGTCACTTTGCATTACATATTTTGTTATGATTGTTGTTACTAGGATTCTTTTGAATCTCATTCCCAAACATAACATTACAGGAGAGGTTCTGTCAAATTAAAATTTGGAAATCTTAAGAGACGCCGGTAGGCTGCCGAAATTCCGACAACGAAGACGGAACAAAGAAAGGAACTGATACGTACTGTGTACGTAGTGCTGTCTAAGGAGGCTGGAAGTGAGTGGACCCAGCAGGTTCATCCAGTCTTTCCTGGGTACTACGTAGAATGGTAGTTCGCATAAGGGAATTACCGAATCGGTACAACATCAGTTACTTTCTAAAGAAGAATTGTAGCAGTTATGCTGCCGGTTGTTAGACAGAAAAGGATGTAATAAAATATGAGGGAGTTAATCATGCACTAATTTATAACAGTTGATTATTTGATATTAATTGTTATCTGGCCTGTATGACTGATATGTGTTGGCTGTATGCTTGAGTATGTAAAGACTAAATGCTGAAAATAGGCTCAGTGAACAGTAACTCGTGAAGACCCATTCATGTTTGATAAATCATTAAAAATAGTAAATGATTGAATTAATGTACGAAATTTTTAGGGTAAAAAGTAGACATACTAAGATTTAATTTGATATATAGAATGTCTAATTTGGATGTATACACAAAAAGATATAAATTGTTAAAGTTGGGACCAGAATGCTGGATTCAGGAGAAAGTCATTGGATGAACAGTAAGATTGAAACGTTGACCCACGTGAGATTTGTCAAGGATTGGTCAACAAATGATTCTTCCCTGAAATATATTTGAGTTAGCTTCATGTAGCAATTTGAACCACTTCATTTCAATTTTTATAGAATTAGTTATAAATTTTCAAAATCAGGTCACTCATCTGGAATTTGCCACAGTGAACAGTACTCGATATGAGTAAAATTCCAGATTAAGTGTTTAGACTTCAATGACCCTGAAAGTGGTTTAAGTGCTACTGAATGGTCCCTAAGATGTATAAATATAAGGATGTGACAACGACTACCCAAATCATATGAGGATCGATAAACGATGTAACCTTTTATACAACCATATCATGTCCCTTCTATCACGCGATATTTTGGTTATGGATGAGGCATGGATAATGTCATCCTCCTATTCCTGACTGTTACTTTCTCGATCCCTGAGTAGTCTGACTATAGAAATAGAACTACCTTTCCATTACAGTATGGCCATACATTTCTCAGACTCACTCATCGAGGGGCCTAGTAATATCTCTCTACGAATGTGAGGGACAAATTCCATCTTGATCATTCACATTCCTCCGCATGAAAAACCACTAAGGCCGAACATAGTCTTTATGATCACTCGGTCAAAAGTGACTTTTGACTAGGTCAAAGCTGAGCATTTTGTCATATAGGAATCCATGATGATCTCAGGTCAAAGGGCGTATTGATATGGTTTGTATATGAGAGAAGCTTATGACGTTACCCATGCAGTTCTCTCATAGCGGGTCGGTCCAGTACCTTGTACTCTTACATGTGCTTATGACTTTGATTTATATCTCTATACATCTTCAAAGTCATACTGGTCTTATTTCATCTGTGCTCCCGCATAGATGATCGACCAGGGACATTTAGGATAATATCATGAATTATCCAAGGATGGTCATCATAGTAAACATGCAAATAATATGATAACTCAATTAATAAATTCATAAATCAATAATGTTCATAAGACAATGATTGGCCCCTAGGGCACAATTTCCAACACGATCAACTGTAAGCCTCTTCAGAATCTAACTGCGATTCTGAAGCTGTTAGGATCTAACTATGACCCTTGAGCTATGCTAGGATCTAACTACAATCCTCTAAAATCTTGTATGATTTTGTTAAACTATATCATCATCTTTGAAAGATCTCAAACCAATAGACTAAGTTATAAGGTTAACCACTTCTACTTGTTGATAACTCAATCAATAAATTTTAAGAAATACATGCAGTAGCCCATATTATTTACAAAGATTTTACTTACTTCTTCTCTTACTTAGGAGTTCCTTCTCATCTTTCTTACTCTATTGTGGCTTACCAATTAAGGTCTAACCACCTGCCATTACATTATGTTGCTATAGCCTCATCATAACTTCTCATTTCAATATGTGCTCAAACTGCAAGATATTTGAACTATGCTCTAACTGCGAGCAATTTGTATCAAATCTAACTATTATTTGAAGAGTGATCTGAACTCATCTAAATCTTGCTCTATTTGAGACCCATCTGTTTCAGACCTAACTCTTATCTGAAGAGTAATTTGAAAATAATATCTTTACTGTTATCTTTTGCTCTTTTTGTATACCATTTCTTTTGATAGAGTTATAACACTATCACCTTCTTGGGTACTTGCTATAACCCTAAAAAAGAAATGGCCTGAGTACTGCATTCACAAGTCTATAGAAATACCTGAGTAACCCCAATCCTACTGTAACAATTGTCCCACTTACTAAGACTGTCTATCATCTTGGGTACATTCTTATTACATGTCGTATGGTACAGGAGCAACATAACTTGCTTATCATATACTCTACCCTGTATGTACTGCATGAGGGGAATATTCATTTATCATAGCATACTCTAATATGCGTGTCATCATATGACAACTGCAAGGGGATATAACTATTCATCAGAACTTATGGCAAAATAAGCCATATCATCACATAATTTTGCTCAACCATCCATCATACAATTAATTAACCTTAAAGTATTCTTTCCTTTGTCACATTCTCTTTTAGATTATCTATCACATCATCTGATTAGGATCTAACAATTTATTCTAGAACTAGAAATAACTATTCATCTAACTTAGGCTGTCACGTTACCCTCTTACTAGGGTATAGACTCAATCATTCATTACTCTTTCTTACATAGGGAATATGGGAGTCACTTTATCTTTTTAAATGTGGCTACATTTCTCTCTTTAAACATCATAAATTTCTTATCTTGCATACATTTACCACGCTGTTAAATTTTTGCAACTACCTGAGAAAAATCCTTTCTTTATAATGGAATTCAATCTATGAACTAACTTCTCAGATGAGCCGATCAATCTCTATCTCCATGGAGTACTTATGTATCTCTTTATTATCTCCTGACTTCTTCTATCTATATATCAGTCCTAGTCTGTTCTTGACCAAACTATGATTATGTTATGGTCTTTTTCTTTATCCTGATGAACTTATATCGTATGGATCTCATTCATCATCTACTACTATTATTTATATTCTCTAGGGTGATGTACCATAGGTCTGCTAGGTTACTGTTCTTTTGTGATGTGGTCCCTCTATCTTGGGAACATCAGCTCTCTATCTGTTAACCATCTTGTCTATAACATTAGGCCATATTCTAGGATCATTCCTAGGCAAGTCTGATTCTAACTTTTGATTCTTTTGTTCATGAAAGACTAGCTGAACAAATTCTTTCGTAGTAGATCTACTCATATGGAGGATCTACTTTTGAACATTGACTTAAACTAATCTTTCAGATCTTAGTACTTTGTATGATATGGCTTGATCACACTTTATACTAATCCTCTAGCTAATGAATTTTAATGAGGTTGGTACCTTTATTATCATCATCACTGTAATGTCTGGCCACATAATGATACCTCAAGGTACTATCGCAGGTTCCCTTGACCTTAGACTAGTCAATTTCTATCTCTATCAATAGAGGAGACAACTCCCTAAATATTATCCTACTTAGTCTAACCACATCGTGCTAAGAAACACAAGACCTTGGTAGTAATGGTTGACTAAGACTAGTATATCGTAGTCATTTGCTTGAAGACTACCTCATAAAGTTGTAAGGTATGGGGTATTATTCTATTTATCTAGGTATCACTATCTTTTGTTTGAATCATTCTCTAATAAACGAACATTATCCCCATATCTCATACTAGGGAGGGAACCTTTTTAGTTCAAATCTCTAACTTGTTTAAAGGGGTCAGTCTAACTAAACCAGAGCATCACTAAGCCAAAACCTTTTGTTCTGTGTCATAATCTTATACTCTGACCCAAAATCCTTTGCTCTGATACCAAAATATAACATCCTAATTTTCTTACTTCTTAGGGATCAAACAGTATCATCTAGAACCACTTTTAAGGTCATTAAAGTCAAATTACACAATGTAGAATTTTACTCTCTCGAGTACTATTCACTATTGAAATTCCAGAGAAGTGACCTGACTTCAAAAAATCATAATTAAATCTAAAAGAATTGAAATGAAGTTGTTGAAATTGCTACACAAAGATCACTTAATATTCTTTCAGGAAAAATAACTTGTGGACTACGAGTTGACCAAGTCAATATCGGTCAATGCTCTAATTTTACTGTTCATCCAACGTCCTTCCCTGATTCTAGCATTTTTGGTCCCAACTTTGAAAAATTATATCGCTATGTGTAGACATCCAAATAAGACATTCTATATATCAAATCGAAGATTGGTATGTGCACTATTTATTGGTAAACTATCATACATTTATTCTAATGTTTACTATTTCTAATTATAGCTCAATTGCCACTTACTCACCACGAGTTACTGTTCACAGTGGCAAATTTTAGCACCCAACTTTACATACATATGCATAACATAATCAATCACAATATCACATATCAATTATGCTAAATAATTTTTAACTTCTCTTCATTCATCTTCATCTCCTCCATCGTGAGAAGACCTTGTATTCTTGGATTGATATGGAAGGGATGAGATTTTTTGGGAAATTATAAAAGTAAATGGTACTATACAATGTATGCATTAATGCTTAGTATTAGTTCTTGCTTGTGATTGTGCCAACATAATGTAATGTGCATGCTTCCATGTAATATATGAAATATATTTGGCTAAATTAATCATAGCATAGGGCTTCAACATTTACATATAAATAACATCAATCAAGCCATAACACCAACAACCATACATTCAATACATATACATTTATGTAAGTTTACTACCTAGCGTGTAGCCTTTCCTCTAGCTCTTAGCCTTTGCTCTAAAGTTCCTTCTTTTCATAGGTCAGAGTCTATACATAGCATAATAATATCTCTATTGTTATCCTATCCAGTATAGCTCCACTTAACTCATTCTTAACTTGAGGTAATACCCTTAATCTAACAATCCTCAAACTTTCTTTCTATCCACGTCTAACCTTATCAAGAAAGAGATAATATCTATTCTAACTATTAAATTCATAAGAACAATCCTCTAATTTATTAGAGTAGGGACTAGAATAAATTACTTACCTTATTCCTAAGCTTGCCAAGTCTCTAAACTCCTTGAATTGCTTCTAGCTCCTCCAGAAGTCCTCATTTTTCCTTCCTTCCTTTCTCTTCCTTCTTTCTTTCTCTCTCTCTTTTTCTCTCTTATTTCTCTTCCTTTCTTGATATTGGCCGTGTTGTGAAATGACAAGGGAGTGAGGATACTATTTGTAGGTGGAAGAAAGTACATTGAATGGTCTAGATTAAATCTTGATGGATGGCTCAAATCACTTAGCTTCCTCACTAAGCCTTGCTTGCATCACCCTGATGACATCATCATCCCCAATGACTGATCAAAGTGACATCATCAAGGGACACCTCACATGCTTAGGTGGCATAATGGTGAGGCCCTTGGGACACCTCACTAGCTGACTCAGCGTTTCCAGAGAATTCTAGAGTTTTATCCTATAATAGATGGCTGAGATCATGCCACGTGTCCTTAGCTTTTTCTTCTTTCCCTAGACTCATGCCATGTGGCACCTTGTGGGTCCTATGAGGACACCTTTCATGCCACCTATAACATCCTTACTTTTATACATCTTAGGGACCATTCAGTAACATTTAGAACCACTTACAAGACCTTGAAAGTCCACTAGCCAAATCTGGAATTTTACTCTTTCTTGGGTTACTGTTCATATAGTGTTCCAGATTACACAACGAACTTCAAAATATTATAATTAATTCTAGAAAAATCAAAATGAAGTGGTTCAAAAATATAAGTGAAGCTAACATCTTTAAATTGAAGGAAAAAATAATTTTCATACCAAATGATTATCCAATTAATACAGTTTAATCGTTAAATTTTACTGTTCATTTGGTCAAAAACTCTGGAAACAAAGCTCTAGATGTGTGATACATGCTCATAAAATTTCATGAAATAATTCCTTCATTTGCTAGGTCAAACTGAAGCCAGAACAAAACTGCTTCAGGACCTACGTTTTTACCATTTCAGTTTCTTTTCTTTCATTTCCAATAATTGTTTCAGCATCCACAAGCCATCAAATAAGCTTCTAAACATTCATATACATATCCCATAAGTATTACAATAGTTTTATCACATAAATAGACACCTTACATGGCATTTACATATATGGACAATTTATAGTATATGCTAAAATCTCAATACTTCACTTCCTTTCTTCCATTCTTTAGCTCTTCTCCATGCATACCTTTTTCTTCATGCTTGACCTAAATTGGTTGGTTATGGGAGAGTGAGATTTAGGGAATCTCAGTAGCAAACATTACCACTTAAATATGCAAGATGGATGCTAATGCATGATATGTAATTTCATTAAACTTTCTTTGATTAGTGACATGCCATCATGCTATATACTCTTACATAAAGTGCATGGCCATGGAAAACATGTTATTCACAATACATTGAACATCATTAATCATGTCACAACATCATTTAAATATCATATGCATGTCAACACATAAGCATACCACATCAAGCACATAAAGAGGTAAGTTCACTACCTTGCACTTAAGCTTTCCTCTTGACCTTTAGCCCTTGCTCCCTAGCTTTCCAACCATAAAGCCTTTATGTCCATCACTTCCCAACATCTTCTTGGATTTTTCATGGTCCTAAACACATTCATATTCATCACATAACTCATTAGGACTCATGAACTCCAACTGTGTTCAAGACTAACTTTGTTACACTCTTTATTGTCATAACTTTCTCTAATTTTCACTAATCCACTTGACTCTTGAACCAATTGATGTCTTGACTTTATCCTATACAATTTCATCTTTTGAATCCATTTATGATCTTAGAATCATGAAATTCCAGCTCCTTTATGGCCTACTATACATAACTGAACATAAGCATACAATTCTTTCAAATATTCTCATTTTGATTCTAATGCTTCCCATACTTGTTTCTCCACTTTACCCCACACAACTTTTCATTTTAAAACCATTGGAACCATCAAAATAATGAAATTCTAATCACTATTCATGTGAGTGAATAGTAAAAGTAAGGAATCTCAAAGACTACAACCTTGAGATTTTAATGTTTCCAAGGTTCAAAATGTCATATCCTAATTTTTCCCTATCCGTATAGTACTGATAGTGGAAAGAGGTTTCGAAAGGATTATGATGAACATCATAAGAAATAATAAAGGTTAGATGATTCTTTAAGGAAGAGAAGGACTAAAATAAAAAGTAGAAAAGGTTAAAGGCCAAAAGTGAAAGTAGAAACAAGATTTGGGCCAAAAGTGGTAATTTTCAAAAGTTAAGGGACTTAAATGTAATTAAGTAAAAAGTTTAAGGGCAAAATTGTAATTATAGAAAGATCAGCCCGGAAAGGGTTATAACTGCCCGAATGTTTTTTAGTCCCATATTCCATCAGTAAATAGAGGAAGTTGCGCTGGTTAATCTTGCATGATACAAAAATTTTATTAGGACTCTAGACAACAGAAAATTATCTGATAGTCTAAAAGTTATCTGAAATTTTATCAGATTTCATGGACTTCAGATGTAAGTGGGAAAATTACAGGAAAATTTGCCCTACAGTGTCAGATGTCCTAGATCTGACAGAACTCTGGAAGAAGTTCTGTATAAAAAGTTATTCACATATTAATGAATTTTGATGGGAGTTTGATAACACCCATGATCCGATAATAGAATTTATCAGTATGTAAGCCTGGATAGAATGAGATCATATAACCTCACATATAGGCCCATGATGACACCAAGAAGGGCCCATAACCCAGGGTACTAGTCCATCAGTAGAAGGGGCCAGTGTCCAGAAAAGTGTGAAATTATGAAAATGCCCCTGGATGCCCATATTATACCAGAGATGGATGAAGGGCATTTTGGTCACATGAGACAAGATAAAAACATGGCACATGGTATAAATATGATTATTTGAGCCCAGATACACCCTGAGGCAGTATAAAGAGGGGGAAAATGACGATTATGCCCTTAAGGTCAATATAGTGTAAGAAAGGACACCAAGGGTATTTTGGTCATTTCCCAAGGAATGGATGGCAAATACATATTCTAGTATCTTATAGAAAAATTTGGAACAGAAAATAGTCTTGTTGTTGTGAAATTGCTTTGATCGGTACCAGATTGGACTAAAATTTTTCCAGAAGCTTTCTTACACTATGAGCATGCCACCTAGCCCTCTTAGGTGTCCCATGAGTTGTCCCACATGATGTCATAATTATTCTTTTATGAAAAAGTAAAATCCAAGATTAAATGTAAGCTTTTAGATCAAATGGTAACCAAATCAATCTTGGCCATTGATTTTTCTTGGATTTTGGCTATAAATACCCCCTCATTCTGACCAAAACTGTGGCCTTGTGATACCTTGGGGAAACTCTTGCAAAAAGAAAACTCAAGACAAGACAAAGAAGATTCAAGGTTCCAAAGTTCAAGCAAGCTAGAGATTAAAGGTAAGCAATCTATCCTAACTTATTTTCCTTTGATTTGGGAGCTTGAACTTAGGATTTTCATGGGAGAAAAGTTGAGTTTTCTATAAGGGGTTGTGCTGCACAACAACCTTAGATGAAAGGGGAAAGAAGAAATTAAAGTTAGAAACATATGATTGAAGCTTAAATAAGCTAATTAAGAGATTGGTTGTTGAATCAAGTTGATATTATTGACTTTGCCTTAATGGAACCTGTTTGGTTTGCACTGTTCATGAGGGAAGGAAATGGAATTTCAATGATTTAATGCTTCCATTGAATTTATATGATGATTTTGTATAGGATTGGAAAGGTTTTGAACCTTGAAAGCATTGAAATTCCAAGATTGTAGTTTTTAAAATCCTTCTATGTTACTGTTCACTCACATGAACAGTAATTGGAATTTCATGATTTTGATGCTTCCAATGTTTTAAAATGAAAAGTTGTGTGGGATAAAGTGTAAGGAATTGGAAGACATGCAGCGAAAATTAATTTTAAATTTTTTCCATTCCTTGCCAGGATCTACCGTATGTGTTTAAGTCAAGTGGGAAGAAGTATTACCCTTAGTGTGCCTCAGCGACTTCTACAGCTTTCGATCATGACGTTCACAGCTTCTCTCTATGGCTCGTGCTCCCTTTTTGATCACAAGAAGTCGACGACTCAGGTCGGCTTCCTTTACTGGTATCCACACAAACAGTGTTCCAACCACGAACGACGTGCTAGCATCTCTTGTCCCTCCAGGACTTTCTCAAGAGTTCGTCCTCTCTGTCTCTATTTCGGCAGTTTCTTATCTGTAAACCTTTTGCAGAGTCCCCTTCAGCCTTTCTATGTTCTATATATTTCTCTGTGCAAAATGTAGCTCCTAAAATCAGATATATAGGATGCTATGTGTTTTTCTCTGTCAACCGAATTGGATTTTGGAGTTAATCTTATATTAATTCCAAAATTAATACAATATCATATATTGTATAATTTTATAAGAAACTAATTAAATAAATAATATCAAATCCGTCCCACAGATTTAATTACCCATTTATTTAATTTTAAATAAAGATGAGACTGAACTATATTTGATTTATTCTCATAAATCAAATTTGAGATATCCTATCAATTTGAATGTCGAATTTCAAATGTGATAGAGATTTAATTTATCCTTATAAATTAAATCTTATAAATATCTCTTATATGAGATATCCTATCAATTTGAATTTCGAATTTCAAACGTGATAGAGATTTAATTTATCCTTATAAATTAAATCTCATATATACATATAATGTATATATATGAATTTATATATATATAAATATAAATAAATATATATACATCTATCCTGGATCATTCATTGAATCTGGACATGTCTTAGATTTAATGAATATAGACATCATAGCTCGTGTTGGGCTATTTTGTGTGCGACCCTGTAGGCCCATATGAAGTTGGCAGTGGGCCATTTGCTATACTAGCCCACAAGTCACAAGCGGTCTCTAGCAAGACATAACCACTACCCAAATCATATAAGGATCGATAAACGATGTAACCTTTTATACAACCATATCATGTCCCTTCTGTCACGCGATATTTTGTTCATGGATAAGGCATGGATAATGTCATCCTCCTATTCCTGACCGTTACTTTCTCGATCCTTGAGTAGTCTGACTATAGAAATGGAACTACCTTTCCATTATAGTATGGCCATACATTTCTCAGACTCACTCATCGAGGGGCCCAGTAATATCTCTCTACAAATGTGAGGGACAAATTCCATCTTGACCATTCACATTCCTCCGCATGAAAAACCACTAAGGCTGAACATAGTCTTTATGATCACTCAGTCAAAAGTGACTTTTGACTAGGTCAAAGCTGAGCGTTTTGTCATGTAGGAATCCATGATGATCTCAGGTCAAAGGGCTTATTGACATGGTTTGTATATGAGAGAAGCTTATGACGTTACCCATGCAGTTCTCTCATAGCGGGTCCGTCCAGCACCTTGTACTCTTACATGTGCTTATGACTTTGATTTATATCTCTATACATCTTCAAAGTCATACTGGTCTTATTTCATCTGTGCTCCTGCATAGATGATCGACCAGGGACATTTAGGATAATATCATGAATTATCCAATGATGGTCATCATAGTAAATATGCAAATAATATGATAACTCAATTAATAAATTCATAAATCAATAATATTCATAAGACAATGATTGGCCCCTAGGGCACAATTTCCAACATAAAGTAGAGAAACAACTATGGGAAGCATTGGAATCAAAATGAGAATTTTTGAAAGAATTATGTGCAGTTTCAGTTCTATACAACATGTGATGAAGGAGCTGGAATTTCATGATTCTAAGCTCATAAATGGATTCAAAAGATGAAATTGTGTAGGGTAAAGTCAAGGCATCCATTGATTCAAAGACCAAGTCCATTGGTTAAGATTAAGGAAAGTTAATGAGATTAATGTTCAAGAAGAAGTTATGTTAGTTAAAGTGAGTTTAATGCTCAAGGAAGTTAGATTGTAATTGATGAATGATTATGTGATGTTAGGAATTGATTGGTATGCTCCAAGAGAGGCAGCCACATGTTCAAGGAATGTGAAAAGAAAGAAGCAAGTTAAGGAGAAAGAAAGTCAAGTGTTCAAGGTAGTAAACTAATCCTAAATTTGTATGCATTGAATGTTATGCTTGATTGTGCTATGGCTTGATTGAATTGTGTTTCCTATGTGCTTATGTATGAAGCTCTGTTTATATGTTTACTTTGGCCAATTGTATTTCATATGTAACATGGAAGCAAGCACATGACACAATAGTAACACTTTCATAAGCAAGCACAAGTATTTACATTAATGCATGCATTGTTTAGTACCATTTGCTACTGAGATTTCGTCCAAAATCTCACCCGTTTCCATGCAATCCCAATCCCACAGGTTTATGAATGATGAAAGAGGATGATGAAGCATGAAGAAAAGCTAGGGATTGGATAGTATATATGTTATGTGAATGTGTAATGTTGCCGTATGACCAATGTAAGCAGTGATGGTCATGATGTAATGAAAAATAGTAAATGATGGAATAAATGTATGAAATTTTACAGACATTTAGATGACATGCCAAGCTTCTTTTTGACACCAAGAATGTTTTATTTGTATGCTTGTACAAAGAGAACTGATTTTCCAAAGTAAGGGACCAGAATCTGTTTTCAGGATTTTTGACCAAATAAACAGTAAAATTTGACGAATAAACTGTATTAATTGGCTAATCATTTGGTCTGTTAATTTTTTTTCCCTTAAAGTTCAAGATGGTATCTTCACGTAGCTTTTTGAACCACTTCATTTCGAGTTTTCTAGAATTAGTTATGATTTTTTGAAGTTCGTTGGATAATTTGGAATACCATATGAACAGTAACCCGAGAAAGAGTAAAATTCAAGATTTAGCTAATGAACTTCCAATGTCTTATAAGTGGTTCTAAATGCTACTGATTGGTCCCTAATACATATAAAAGTAAGGATGTTACACAAAACCTTTCCAATCCTACACAAAATCATCGTATAAACTCAATGGAAGTATTAAATCATTGAAATTCCATTTCCTTCCCTCATGAACAGTGCAGACCGAACAGGGCACACCATGGCAAAGTCAAGAATATCAACTTGATTCAACAACCAATCACTTAACTAACTTGTTTAAGCCACAATCATAAGTTTCTAATTTTAATTTCTTCTTTTCCCTTTCATCTAACGTTTTTGGGCAGCACAACAACTTAGAGAAAACTCAACTTTTTCCCATGAAAACCCTAAGTTCAAGCTCCTAAATCAAAGGAAAATAAGCTAGGAGAGATTGCTTACATTTAATCTCTAGCTTGCTTCAACTTTGTTACCTTGAATCTTCTTTGATATGGCTTGAGTTTTCATTTTGCAAGAGTTTCCCCAAGGTATCCATGAACTTACGGTTTGCTGCAGAAATGAAGGGGGTATTTATAGAAAAATCTTGGTGGAAATCAATGGCCAAGATTGATTTGGTTACTATTTGATCCAAAGGCTCACATTTAATCTTAGATTTTACTTTTTCATAAAGCAAATTGTGACATCATCATGAAATCACAAGGGACACCTCAAGGGATAATTCATGGGCTTATGTGGCGAAATCTTAGTAGGAGGAAGCTTCTAGAAAAATTCCAGTCCAATCCGGTACCGATCGAAGCAGTTTCATAGCAACCGGACTGTTTTATGTTACTAAATTTTTTTACAATACACCAGGATATGTATTCTATCTTGGAAATAAATGTCTAGGCTCCTCATACCATTGAAAATGATATACTAAATATTCATCTGCCATCCATCCCTTGGAAAATGACCAAAATACCCTTGGTGTCATTTCTTGCACTATACTAACTCTAAGGGCATAATTGTCATTTCACCCCTCTTTGTACTGTCTTAGGGCATATACTGGCTCAACTAATTATATTTATTCCATGTGCCACATTTTTAGCCTATCACAGATTACCAAAATGCCCTCCATCTGTCTCTAGTACAATCTGGGCTTCCAGGGGCATTTTTGTAATTTCGCACTTTTTCTTGACACTGGCCCCTTCTACTGATGAACTGGTACCCTAGGTTTTGGGCCTTTCTTGGCGTCATCATGGGACTATATATGAGGTCATCTGATCTCATTTTATCTAGGCTCACATACCGATAAGTTCTATTATCGGATCATGGGTGTTATCAAACTCCCGTCAAAATTCACTATTATGGGAATAACTTTTTATACAGGACTTTTTCCGGGGTTCTGTCAGATTCATAACATCTAACACTGTAGGGCACACTTTCTTGTAATTCCTCCACTTATATCTGATGTCCATAGAATCTGATAATAATTCAGATAACTTTTAGACTATCAGATAATTTTCTACTGTCTATAGCCCTAATAAAATTTCTGTATCATGCCAGATTAACTAGCATAACTTCCTCTATTTATTGATGGAATATGGGACTAAAAAACTTCTGGGCAGTTATAACCCTTTCCGGGCTGATATTTCTATAATTACAATTTTGCCCTTGAACTTTTTACTTAATTACATTTAAGTCTCTAACTTTTTGCATATCTACATTTAGGTCCCTAAACTTTTGGAAATTATCACATTTGGCCCAACTTTTGTTTATACTTTAACTTTTGGCCTATAAACTTTTCCAATTTTCGTTTAGGTCCCTTTCTTCCTTCAAGACTCATTTAACCTCTATTATTTCTTCTGATCATCGTCATAATCCTTTCCAAACCTCTTTCCACTATCAGTATTATCCAGATAGGAAAAAATCAGGATATGACACCACCTCATGGTTCTGGATGAGTCTAAAGCTCTATCTGATCACTTTCCCCAGTTCTATCTCTAACCAGGTAACTATACTTTATTGAAAATCACTAAAATATTATTTTAATACCACTTGGATCCACATAATTCTTGGGCCACATTTTTTGACATCTTAGAATTCCATCTTGGGTCTCTAATCAAGCTCAAGCACTCTGGTGGCTCAGTTCCCAACAAATATCCCTTAGCAAATTACCAAAATGCCCTTAGTTCCTCTTTAATAAATCTAGGGGCATTATTGTCTTTTCACACCTTTTTAGAGTATTTTCTAAACCTAGTCAACTATCCAGATAACCTTATTTTGCAGTCTAACCTTAATCAAATGATCAAAATACCATTCACTCATTCTTTACTTATTTTATAACATAAGGGTATTTTCATCATTTTGCACCATTTTCTGGTTATTTATGGACACTGGCCCCTTTATTCGATGAACTGATATCATGGACTTGAGCCTCACTTGGTGTTATCATGGGCCTCTCTGTGACATCATCTCTTATTGCTTAAGTTTCCGAATCGGATATCAGGTGTTCACAAACTCCCGTCAAAATTTACTAAAACATGAATAACTTTTCCTACAAAACTCCTTTCAGGATTGCATCAGTTTCCCAACCTCTATTTTCACAGGACACATGTTTCTATACTTTTTTTACTTATATTTGAGGTCCAAAAGATCTGATAAAAATTTTAGATAACTTTCAGAGTATCAGATAAATATTAGCTATCTGGAACTCCAATAAAATTTTTGTATCATGCTAGATTAACCATCATAACTTTCTCTATCTACTGATATTTTTGGGATTGAAATGCTTTTGGGCAATTCTAAGCCTTTTCTAGCTCAACTTTCTATAATTACAATTTTGTCCTTAGAAACTTTTGAAAATTACACTTTAGTCCCTCAACTTTTCAAAATTATACTTAATGGCCCATAACTTGTATCTACTTTCAGTTTTTACCTTGGGACTTTTAGACTTTTCAATTTAGTCACTCTCTTTCTTCAAAATGACCGTTATACCCCCAAGGACTTTCACTACTTACAATCTAGTCCTTAAACTTTTATTTACTTACAGTTTAGTCCCTGAACATCATATGTATACTTTTAGGACTTCTGCTTAATAGGGCCTAGTAGCCTACCTCTTTCAGGCTACATACTGGGCTTCTAGGCCTAAAAATCAGGATATGACGTCTACTCCCTCAGTAAAGACTACATGACCTAAGAATTTCACTTTATTCAGCCAAAATTCACACTTCGATAGGTTAGATACAATTAATGATCCCTCAAAATTCATAATGTAATATGAAGATGCTCCCGATATTCCTCCATACTCTTATAATATATCAATATTTCATCAATAAAAACCACAATAAATCTATCCAAGTAAGGTCTAAAAATCCTATTCATGTAAACCATAAAGACCGTTGGAGCATTCGTCAACCCTGAACGGTATAACTAGGAACTCGTAATTTCCATATCAAGTCTTAAGCCAGTCTTAGGAATGTCAACATCTTAAACTCTCAACTGATGGTACCCTAACATTAGATCAATTTTAGAAAACAATGACGATCCTACCAACTAATCCAACAAGTCATCAATCCTAGCAACAGGTACTTGTTCTTTATTGTTACATTATTCAACTGTCGATAGTAATTGTACAATCTCATATTGCCATCCTTCTTCTTTACAAACAAAACTGGTGATCCCCACAGTGAGACACTCGGTCAAATGAAACCCTTCCCAAGCAATTCCTCATTTAGATGGAGCATTATATACGATGCCTTTGATATCATAGTTATCCCATAAACTAACTCAATAGAGAATTCAACCTCGCACTCTGGAGGTAAACCAGACACCTCCTCTGGAAAAACTTTTGGGTATTCATTACCACCTTAATATGATCAAGCAAATCAAATCAATTGAAGACTCTCATTCCCCAAACTTAATAGTAAGTTTTAAATATGCACGAACGGTAATAATAAAAGCTCCCCATGAGTTGACACTTTTAAATCATAGAGCAAATCAGTTTCATACAATTTCAATCTCCCAGCACAATCCACAGACATGAAAGAAGGAGTAGCACTATAATCAAATAATGTATACAATTCATGGCCTTAAAGAAAAATAGTGTCTGAGCGGGTTGTCCATTCTTTTGAAAAAATTTGGTGATATGCCCCAGTTTATGACACTTGTAATACTACCAGTACTATCCCTGGTGAGGTTACCCACACTTATGATATGGGCCACTAATACTAGGCATCGCATCATAGACCTTCTATTTCAATTGTGGGTCCCACTCTATTGGCTCCTATAGCCTTAGCCCTTTTGAAATGGGCCCCTCTGATATAGCCTCCTATGATCATGTCTCTTCTGACCACCATTCTTATTCTTACCCAAGCTACTTGAGCTCCCCATACTAAATTGATTATGGTTCTCTATACCTCTAGTAGGCCCCAAATAATTGGGCCCCCTAATTGAAGTTTGTACCCTCTTTGTTAGGTCTATCTCTCGGGCCTTTCTAGCCATAACTCTCAGCTTGATGTGCAAATCCTCAAATGAATCAGGCTTATATAGAGCCACTGTAGCTTTGACTTGGAACGATACAACAATCGTTGTGCTTTCTAAAGAGAGTAATTCACCTTTTCTGGTTGAGGAATATACTTAACCAATTCAATAAAATTGGTGATAAATAGGTCCTCGTGCATATGATTATGCTATAAGGAGTAAAACTAGAACTATTTCTCCATATGTAGTTCTTTAGGAAAGAAATGATCATATAACATATCTTTAAAATCTTCCCAACTCATTTGTGAGGTATTTGTTGGCCCCACAATATCCTACCAGTCTCTTACCTCATCCTCTAAATATGTAATAGCCACTTGCACCTTTAATGGTGAGATGCAAGGGACTACTAAGAATATCGTCTCCATCCTCTTCATCCACTTCTCTGCCTCTAAATCCGCTAGTCCTCCCTTAAAATTTGAAGGGATATACTAATGCACTTCTTTCCAAACTTTAGCCATGTCATTCAACAGTGGTGAATAAAAGACTCCTCCTAATGATTCCCCCAATGCTCACTTGATCATGCTTTCCATCGTGGCCCTGACCTGCAAAACCATTCGCCGTTTCATTATGGTTGCCTAATCCTTTATAGCCTGATCCTTTTTTCTATAGCATCTTTTCTTCAAACTTCTTTAACCTCTCATCAACTGCACACAATACTACATCCTTCTATTCCATTATTGCTCCATAATCTGGTTGAGTCCTACTACCACCAGGCGTACTTTGTAGTGATAGAGTTTGTACCATCCTTTCCCCACCTAAGGGTACAACCTATGAAAGAATCACACACAAGAATAAAGATTAACAAGGAAGGTATGTGTGAATAATGTATATTGCCACTAGTATGCAAGACATGCAATGCCACAACTAGGAAATAACTTTGAAACTGATACAAAGTTATAAAATTCTCCTTTTAATAATAATAATTCATCACTTGAAATCAAGTTTACCATAATTGGCAACAAACTAACTATGTTTATAAATGACTTTCTCAATTTCAAAATAGTTAACCATAGTAGAAAAGAACTTTACAAAGATTCCAAAATGAACACTGCCATAGTTATAAAAGATTTTTCATAATTAACAAATAACTATGATTGGAAATACCAAATTACTCTTCCAACACTATAAAAATTATCAATTATGAACTTCTGAAATGGCCTTTAAGCATTGAACCCAGGTAAACAACCTCAAAACCCATAACATAAACAAAATATTGAATAATACTATTAATATGGCAAAATAGTTACTGTGGATACATAAATTCACATGCATAACCCTAAAAGGCCTCCGGCCTTCTACTAGCACACCATGTACAATATGATCATCGACTAGTAAATTGTAAAAGTATAAACAAAAATAGGCCCTATAGTGGTAATTTATATCTATTCAGCACATAAACATAAAAGATGGTGTTATATCGGTCAAATAGCACCACTATGCCTCTGGCACCTTCAACCAATGACTAAACTAGCACCTGAAAAATGTTAATAACCAAGGGGTGAGACAAATGTCTCAATAACCAACAATCCTACTCATTATGCAAACTAACATGTGCTCATGAGGTGTTAAGTGGAATAGTTAATAAAATACACGAGATAGAAAATAATATATTATCATAATATGTCAAATAGAAATACCACCCCAGTTCCTTCCATCAAACCAATCGAATCATCGAGATCATCATATTGGTAAATATGACAAATCAAATCAATTAATTTCCACTTGACCATTTTAATTTTTTTAATTAATTGCTTTTCATGTTGGTAAATGGGGATAAAATCAATAATAAAACTCACTTTAAACACGCTAAAAATTACTACAAATCTAAGTTTATCACCAACCATCGAGCTTCAATAGAGGATATACCACGTGGTAAAAATACTACTCTATTATCACCAAACCCCAATACACAATTCTCAAGATAATCATATTAATCAAAATCTCAATCCAACTTTTTAAGTTAAACTTTAAGTCCTACAAGACCATTTTCAATAAAATTATCAATTAAGTTTTCTCAATATAATCATATCATTATTAGTAGATTTATATATAGAACAAATCACTCACAAATATCACATTAGCACACACAATGAGTAAACAGTTGTTAGCTCTCGCCAAAAGCTAATAAAAGTACTATAAATAAGAAGCCCCATGCTTAATTCATAATTCCCTAGTCAATCTATATCATTTGTATAAATGTGCATCAATAAGTTGTTAATTTGACCCAACATATATTTTTAAATAAATACTTACTTTTATCTTCTAACTTTATTTTAGTTATAAATTTTTAATTCAATACTATAACTTAATTACTCTATCTCAATCAATTTTCTATCATCCAATAATTCCATAACCTCAAATTTTTCATCCAGTCATCATAAAATCCCAAAATTTTCCCACTTTAATATGAAGAAACATAATTACAATTCATTGATTTCTCAAATTATCATTTTAATGATAATGTTATATTGTCTTAACTTTATTCTACTCATATAAATTCTCATTTAACATCAAACAATCCAAAAACCTTCAAATTTATAACCCTTAAAGCTTCACCCAAAATTTTCAATGCTCACACTTCATAATCAACCTTAAAAAGTATAATTCATAATTTTCAATCAAACTCTAACTTTAATTTACCTAAATCAACCACTAAATCCTCCAATTATACAAAATCCTCAAATCCTTTAACTTATAATTAACACTCAATATGCTAAACCTTGAGTTTCATCACCAATCAAATTGCTAAACAAATAATCAATTGACTTACATCAGTTTAAAGTTCCCAATTTTTACCTCTAATGTCTAAATCTCACTCACAATATCAAAATCTTCATTTCAATATTAAATATAATTTCTAAATTTTAATAACTCATTTGAACTATCAATTGACCCATACTCGTTCAATTTGATGAAAATCCCCAATTTCTCTAATCTAGGGTTTCAAAAAAATACCCATTTTAAATTTACAAGCTCTAACAACAATCTAAACTGATTAAATATCAATTATACCTCCAATAAACATAACCCAATCATTAAATTGAAATTAAATTAACAAAATTTTCATATTAAATCATCTCTACTCTGTAATATTTAAACCCTAACTCTAAACCTCTTAAATAGTGCAAATAGAAAAATTTAAATCAATTAAATACAAGTATTCACCTATCGCTCCAATTATATGGTTCTCATTTATTGAAAATTCACACTTGTTCCAAAACCTAATCCTCTAATTTATTTTCTTTCTAACAGAAATTATATTTCTAAAGAACTCACTTGGTATAGAAAGTAATTAAGAAATAACTATGATAGTTAAAATATTTTATGAGAATAAACCAAAGCTCAAAGGGATCTGATGTTCATCAATTGAGGGTAGATTGTCATATCCTAATTTTTCCCTATCAGTATAATACTGATAGAGGAAAGAGGTTTAGAAAGGATTGTGACAATGAATAGAAAGGAAAAATAATGATTAGACAAATGTATAAAAATGAGGGACTAAAATAAAAAGTTTAAAAGTTCTATGGTGAAAAATGAAAGTATAAATAAACTTCAGGCCAGTAAGTGAAATTATGAAAAGTTGAGGGCCTAAAGTGTAATTTTTAAAATTTCAAGGGCAAAATGGTAATTATGAGAAAGTTGAGCTAGAAAAGGCCCAAAAATGCCCAGAATTAGATTAGTCCCAAATTTTCCCAATAAATAGAGAAAATTATTCTGATTAGTTTGACATGAAACATAATTTTGATATGAGGTCCTAAAAAGTTTATATTAATTTTTGAAGAAAAAGAAATTAGTATCCTCTAGACCTTAGAATAAGATGAAATTTGGTAAAAAATTCCTATAATTAATATAAGAATTTCAAAAATTGGCAGAACTTAAAAAGGAGTTCTGTAGAATTTATTATAAAATTTACAGTGGATTAAAACACCCGATAAATATGTTTGGGAGAATTTCTCAGGAATTGAGCCCATGAAGGAAGTGGATCATGTAGAGGGCCCAAAATGGCACCTTATAGGTCCAATGATATTTTCAAATAATTATGTGGGCCAGGGTTAATAAAGACCAGGAAAAATATTAAATTATGAAAATGCCATTGAATGTATGCCATTATGTTGTGTCATTAAGTCAAAGTTAAAAAAAAGGGCATTTTGGTCATTTGGACAGGTCAAAAATATCTAGGAAAGTATAGGAGTGATTAGTCAGTGTTATTATATGCCGTGATAAGAAGTAAAGAGGTGTAAAATGACAATTATGCCCTTAGGGTTAATATAGTATAAGACAATAAACCAAGGGCATTTCAGTCATTTGCCAAGGGATATGTAATTAAGTTTTGACCTAGTACAAGAGTTTCAATGGTAGGAAGAATCTGGATACTATATTTAAGGTCAGAAAGCATATTATGAAAGCTCAAAAAAATGAGATTTAGAAAACATTCTATTTTTTAGGAAATCGGACTGAGTTGGTACCGGATTGAACTAGTATTCTTCCAGATGCTTCCTCCCTTTTATAATTTTGTCACATGTGCTATGAGTTGTCCCTTGGTGATGTCATCGATGATGTCATAATTATCTTTTTTGAAAAGTTATATCCAAGATTAAATGTGAGCCATTAGATCAAATAGTGCACAAAGTGATATTGGCCATTGATTTTCCATGGGATTTGGCTATAAATACCCCCACAAATTCTGAAGCAAGAAGTGGCATGACAACCATTGGGAAAACTCTTACAAAATGAAAACTCAAGCTAAGACAAAGAAGATTCAAGGTACCAAAGTTCAAGCAAGCTAGAGATTAAAGGTAAGCAATCAATCCTAACTTATTTTCCTTTGATTTGGGAGCTTGAATTTAGGGTTTTCATATAAGCAAGTTTAGTTTTCTCTAAGGTGTTTATCCCATCCAAAACCTTAGATGAAAGGAGAAAGAAGAAATTAAAGTTGAGTTATATGATTGGTTGTTGAATCAAGTTGATATTCTTGACTTTGCCATGGTTAAACCATTTCATTTTGCACTATTCATGATGGAAAGAAATGGAATTTCAATGATCTAATGCTTCCATTAAATTTATATGATGATTTTATGTAGGATTGGATAGGTTTTGAACCTTGGAAGCATTGGAATTCCAAGTTGTAGTTTTTTAAATTATTCTATATTACTGTTCACTCACATAAACAGTGATTAGGATTTTATGATTTTGATACTTCCAATAGTTTTAAAATGAAAAGGTGTGTGGGATAAAGTGGAGAAACAAGTATGGGAAGTATTATAATCAAAATGAGAATTTTTAAAAGAGGGGCCATCTGAATACTAGTATGATAACTATTGTTATAAGCAAATTCTATTAACAGCAGATGGACATCCCAACTTCCTTTGAAATCCAAAACACAAGCTCTTAGCATATCTTCTAGTGTCTGGATTGTTCTCTTAGACTGCCCATCCATTTGAGGATGATAAGCTGTACTAAAATTGAGAGTAGTATCCATTTCTTTGTGCAAAGTTTTCCAAAAATTAGATGTGAATCTAGGGTCTCTGTCAAACACAATACTACTTGGAACACCATGAAGTCTAACAATCTCTTTGATATACAACTTTGCAGGCTTTTCTAGAGAATCTCCTTTATTTTTTGCCAGGAAATGAGCTGACTTTGTTAATTGATCAATTACCACCCATATTACATCACGTTTAGTGGGAGTCATGGGTAATCCTTCTACAAAATTCATGGCAATACTGTCCAATTTCCACTCAGGTATATCTAGTGGTTGTAATTTTCCTGCTGGTCTTTGATGGTCAACTTTTACTTTCTTCCATGTCAGGCATTTTGATACATAAGCCACAACATCCTTCTTTAATCCAGGCCACCAAACTAGACTTTTAATATCATGATACATCTTGGTCATACGTGTATGTACTGTATATTGGGTTTTATGTGCTTCATCAAAAAATTTCTCTCTTAATCCCATGGAGTTAGGAATATATGGTATTCCCCTAAAATGTAGCAATCCATCTTGAGAGATCTTAAAATTTTTATTTTCCCCTCTTTCCAACTTATCTTTAAAAATTGTTGTGAGCTTATCAAACTTTTGAGCTTCTTTTATCTCATCTTCAATAAAAGCTTTGACATGTACTCCTCTATAAGGATTCTCTACTATATGCACTTGATATAACAGACTCCAATCTCTGACATCTTCTACTAATTTCAATTCTTTGATCATCAGACTTGCCACCTGCACCACTTTTCTGCTTAAAGCATCAGCTATAACATTTCCTTTCCTGGATGGTATTTAATTTAAAAATCATAATCTTTCATTGATTCCATCCATCTATGTTGTCTCATATTCAATTCTTTTTGGTCATGCAGATACTTCAGACTTTTATGGTCACAGTACAACTCTATAGTGGCTCCATACAAATAATGCTTCCAAATCTTAAGAGCATTGACTACCGCTGCAAGCTCCATATCATGAGTGGGATAATTTTCTTCATGTGGCTTTAACTTTCAAGAAGTGTAGGCTACCACTCTACCTTACTGTATCAACACACATCCCAACCCCTATTTACTAGCATCAGTATAGACCATATAGGTTTGGGTTGGATATGGAATAATCAGCACTGGAGTAGTGGTTAACTTCTATTTTAATTCTTGAAAACTAGCTTTGCATTTATCATCCTATTTGAATGGCTAATTCTTTCTGGTCAACGGCAGAGCAATTTGAGATCATTAATAAATATTCTATAATACCCTGCTAAGCCTAGAAAACTTCTAATATATGTCACCGTCCTTGGCTGCTCCCAGCTTAATGCTGCTTCAACTTTGCTAGGATCTATAGCTACGCCTTCATGGGATATGACATGACTGAGAAATTTGACTTCTTGAAGCCAAAACTCACATTTACTAAGCTTAGCGTAAAGCTATTTTTCTTTAAGAATACTAAGGATAATTCTTAAATGCCTTTCATGCTCTTCAGCTGATTTGGAGTACACTACAATATCATCAATGAAGGCCATAATAAACTAATCCAAATAGGGCCTGAAGATTCGGTTCATGTAATCCATGAAAATTGCAGGTGCATTCATCAGACCAAAAGGCATCACAAGCAATTCAAAATGACCATAATGAGTCTTGAAAGCGGTCTTTGAAATGTCATATGATTTAATCCTAAGTTGATGATAGCTAGATATCAAATCAATTTTAGAGAATAAACTGGCTCCAGCCAACTATCTAGCAGGTCATCAATTCTGGGAAGAGGGTACTTATTCTTAATAGTAATCTTATTCAACTCTCTATAATCAATACACAATCTTAGATTGCCATCCTTCTTCATAACAAATAACACTGGAGTATCCCATGGTGAAACACTAGGTCAGATGAAACCCTTCTCTAAAAGCTCTTCAATCTGCTTCTTTAACTCCATAATCTCATTAGGGGCCATACGAAATGGGGCTTTGGATACTGGTCTAGCTCCAAGTATGATATCGATTACAAACTTCACTTCTCGTTCGAGAGGTAATCCATGAATCTCCTTCTAAAGAACTTCAGGACATTCCTTGACAACTGAAATCTCCTCAACCCTTTCTTCTATTTTTGCTTGGACAAAAAGAAGATCATATACCCTTGACATCCTTTTCATAAGCATTTATCTGCCTGAGCCTCTGTCATCCAATTTAGCCTTACTTATATACTTACATCTATTGTCCTTGGACAAAGAACTAGGGTATTGTTCTTACAATACAGTAGCACATTATTATAATAAAACCAGTTTAATCCAATTATGACATCAATTTCTTGAAAAGGCATACATATTAAATCTATAGTAGTGCAACAATGTTAATATCGAATAACACTGTTTAAGAAAATATCAGATGTTACTACTTGAGCATTTGTAGGGATTGTCACACATATAGCAAAATGCAACTTGCTAATCATAAGGCCTAATCATTTAGCACATTCATAAGAAACAAAGAAATGACTTGTACCTGAGTCAAACATAGCAATCACAGAGTGATTATTGAGATAATTTGTACCTTGGATCATTTTGGGTGATTTTTCAGTATCCTCATGAGTAAGTGCTAACACTCGTCCTTGAGTTCATGCCCTTTGATTATTCACTGGTTGAGGACAATCCTTAGAGAAATTTTTAGGTTTCCCACATGTATAACAAACATTCTGTCCCATCAAACACAACCTATCACTATGATTATTTCCACACTTGTCACATACACGGAACATTGAGTCCCAATTAGCAATATTTCCACAAAAGTTTCCCCAATTAGGCCTTCTATTTTGCCATTGTCTTTTTCTTTTCTTATAGCCACTGCTACCAGCAACATCACAACTTTGACTGGTAGCATCTGGAACCACTTTTAAGGTCATTAAAGTCAAATTACATAATCTAGAATTTTACTCTGCCGAGTACTGTTCATTGTGTAAATTTTAGAGAAGTGACCTAACTTCAAAATATCATAAGTAAATCTAAAAAAATTGAAATGAAATTGTTTAAATTTCTATACAAAGCTAACTTAATTCTTTTTTAAGGAAAAATAACTCGTCCATCAGTTCTTGACATACTCAACATTGATCAACGCTCAAAGTTTACTGTTCGTCCAGCATCCTTCCCCTGATTCTAACATTTTAGGTCCAAATTTTGAAAAATCATATCTCCATGTTTTACTATTTACTGGTAAAATATCATACATTTATTCAATCATTTACTTTATCTAATTACAACTCAATTCTCACTATCTCCCTAAGAGTTATTGTTCACAGTGATAATTTCTAGCAACTAATTTATACATACATCAACCACATATCCATCATGCTAAAAAATTATTAACTTCTCTTCATGCATTTTTATCTCCTTTATCTTGGGAAGACCTGCTATAATTGGATTGATATAGAAGGGGTGAGATTTCTGGGGAAATCTCAATAGCAAATGGAAACCATACAATGTATGCAATTATATGCTTGATGTTACTATATATGCACTTAATGATCATGCTTGCATAATGATTACAACATGCTTCCATGTTACTTAATTATAACATATGGCCATAGCATAAAAAGAAACAGAGCATTACTTAATCATACATGCTTCACATTATCAAGATAAGTAAACATCACATAAAATATCCAAGCCGTATAAGCATACAAGTAGGTAAGTTTACTACCTGACGTGTAGCCTCTCCTCTAGCTCTTAGCCTTTTCTTTAAGATTCCTTCTTTTTATAGGTCAGAGCCTATACATAGCATAATAATATCTTCATTATTATCCTATTAATATAGCTTTACTTAACTTAAGGTAGTACCATTAATCTGACAATCCCCTATCTTTCTTTCTATCCACGGCTAAACTTGTCAAGAGGCATATTCTCTACTCTAACTATTAAATTTATAAGAACAATTCTTTAATTTATTAGAGCAGGGACTAGAATAAATACTTACCTTATTCCTAAACTTGCCAAGTCCCTAAGCTCCTTATATTGTTTATAGCTCCGCCATAACTCCTCCTTTTGCCTTCCTTTCTTTCTCTTCCTTTCTATCTTTCTATCTTTCTCTTTTTCTCTCTTCTTTTCTCTTATTTTCCTCTTGCTGGCCATGAATGGAATGGAGGGAGGGCTGGGGTATTTAATGGTGGAGGGAGGTGCAATGGACGGAGCTGATTGAATTGCGATAAACAGCTCATATCGCTTAGCTTTCTCAAGAAGCTTCGCTTGCATCATCACGATGACATCGTCATCCTCAATGACTCATCAAAAATGACATCATCCATAGACACCTCACATGCTTATGTGGAGACATGGTGGGGCCCTTGGGATACCTCACCAGCTGACTCAGCATTTCTAGAGAATTCTAGAGTCCTGTCCCAGAATGAACGGCTGAGATCATGCCATGTGTCCTTAGCTTTTTCTTCTATCCCTAGACTCATTCCATGTAACACCTTGTGAGTCCCATGAGGATACTTTTCATGCCATCTCATGGTTCTAGATGAGTCTAAAGCTTTATCTGATCACCTTCCCCAGTTTTATCTTTAACCGGGTAACTTTACTTTGTGGAAAAGTACGAAACTTCATCTTTAATGCCACATAAACCTAACATAATCATTGGGCCACATTTTTGGACCCTTAGAATGCTATCTTGGCCTATAATCAAGCTCAAGCACTCTGGTGCCTTGATTCCCAAGGAACATCCATTAGCATATTACCAAAATGCCCTTAGTTACTCTTTATTTCCTCGAATAACTCTAGGGGCATTATGTCTTTTCATACTTTGCCAGAATTTTTTTTTACCTTGGTCAACTATCCAAATAACCTTCCTTGATTGTGTAACCATAATCAAATGACCAAAATACCTTTCACTCATTATTTAATTATTTTATATCATAAGGGCATTTTTGTCATTTCGCACTTTTCTGCATATTTCTGACACTGACCTCTTTAACTGATAAACTAATATCATGGTTTAGGCCTTACTTGGCGTCATCCTAGGCCTCTCTATGGTGTCATCTGAGCTCATTCTGTCCAAGTTTACTTATTGATAAGTTTTATAATCAGATCACGGGCGTTTTCTAATTCCTGTCAAAATTTACTAATATAGGAATAAGTTTTTCTATAGAACTCCTTTCAACGTTTTTTTAGATCCATGACATCTGGCATCATAGGGCACACCTTCCTATAACTTTTCACTTATATCTTAGGTCCATAGGATCTAATAAAATTTTAGATAACTTTTAGATTATCAAATAAATATTAGCTATCTGGGACTTTAATAAATTCCCTATATTATGCTAGATTAACTAGCATAATTTGTTCTATCTACTGATGAGTTTTGGGACTAAAATGCTTCTAGGCAGTTCTAAGCCTTTTCTACTAAACTTTTTATCATTACAATTTTGCCCCTGGAAACTTTCCATCTTTTCAATTAAGTCCCTTAATTTTTTATAATTACACATAATGGCCCACAACTTGTATCTACTTTCATTTTTGGCTTTGGGACTTTTAGACTTTTCAATTTACTCCCTCTCTTTCTTTAAAATGACTATTATGCCCCCAGGGACTTTCACTATTTACAATTTAGTCCTTGATCTTTAACTTTTTTGCAGTTTAGTCCCTTTAACATCATATGTATACCGATGGGACTTCTGCTCAATAGGGCCTAGTAGCATACCTTTTTCAGGCTACATACTGGGCTTCTATATTTAAAAATTAGGATATGACATTTTTCTCCCCTTAAAATATATTTTATCCTCAAAATTTGAGGGTTAAATCTCTATTTATACTTTGATGAAGAGTTTCTCTGAGGATAATGTCCCTTACATTTCATAATATTTCCTTGACTTTTCTAGCTCTTCTTAACTTTGTGCATCTATGCCAATCTTTTGTGGCATTTACACCCTTTCTCATTAATTCCTAGGGGTTTAACCATCATTGGCTACTCTTGCCTGAGTAACTTTCAGCTAACCGTTCTATTAGGTTAGGGCTAAGTTACTTTTCTTATAGCTCTAGGCCTTAGCATATTCTTTCTCATATAATTGTGTTCTATCTTTACTCTATCCTCTTTTTTGGTCTCGCTAGCCTTCTTATCTCTTTATTCTTATATGTAGAATCTATCTACTCGTACTTTTCTATTTTCGAAACATAGGCGGTTCTCTTCTTTATTCCTCAGGCATACTTCTACAAAACTTTTTGAATATCAGTACTCAGACTTGAACTTGGACTCCATCTTCGTAAGGGAAAACTAAGTTCAATATGTATATAATATAGGTTATCTGAGGAAAATCATTATAAATAAGTTTTGTAGATGAGTTAATCAACTCGTGAAGCTTTCTTATCTTAACTTTGTCTTTGGTAATCATCTTTCTAGAGAGATACTATACTATTCTCATTTCTTCCTGGCTCATTACTTTTCTTATGCTAGGTCTAACTGTGACCTCAGTATTTAACTGCGATCAACCGTATGGCTTTTCATAATCTAATTATGACTATGAAGCTTAGGATCTATTTGTGACTTGTAAGCCATATTAGGATCTAACTGTGACCCTCTAGAATCCTTTGTGATTCTGTTATACTGTATCATTATCTCTAAAAGATCTAAAACCAATAGACTAAGTTATAAGGTTAACTACTCCCACTTGTTGATAAGTTAATCAATAAATTTTAAAAAATACATTCAGTAGCCCATATTATTTACCAAGATTTTACTTATTTCCCCTCTTACTTAGGAGTTCCTTCTCATCTTTCTTACTCTATTGTGGCTTACCAATTATGGTCTAACCACCTACCATTGCATTTAGTTGCTATGGCCTCATCATAACTTCTCATTTAAATATGTCCTCTAATTGTGATCCATTTATATCAGATCTAACTTTTATCTGAAGAGTAATATGAACTCATTTAAATCTAGCTCTATCTGAGAGCCATATATTTCAGATCCAACCCATATATCTAAAGAGTAATATGAAAATAATCTCTTTACTATTATCTTTTGCTCTTTCTCTATACCATTTCTTTTGATAGGATTATAACACTACCATCCTCTTGAAACTTGTTGTAACCTTAACATAAGAAATGGCCCTGAGTACTGTATTCACAAGTATATAGAAATACATGAGTAACCCCAATCATACTATAACAACTGTCCCTCTTATTGAGACTGTCTATCATCTTGGGTACATTCTTATTGTATGTCGTATGGCATGGGAGCAACATAACTTTCTCATCATCAACTCTACCCTGCATGTACTACATGAGGGGAGTATTCATTTATTATAGCATACTCTAACATGCGTGTCATCATGTGACAACTGCAAGGAGATGCAACTATTTATCATAATATATGGAAACATATACCATACATAAATTTGCTCAACCATCCATCATACGTACACTACAATTGAAAAAATTAACTAAGTAAACTTTAAATCATTCTTTCCTCTATCACATTATTTGCTAGATCCTAAATATTCATTTAGGAACCTGAAATAACTACTTATTTAACTTAGGTTGCCATATGACCCTCTTACTAGGGTGTAGATTCAACCCTTCATTACTTTATCTTACTCTTACTTATCACTTTTTCTTAAATTAGGGAGTCTCTTTATCTTTAAAACTGTGGCTACCTTTCTTTCTTTAGACATTATAAACTTCTTTTTCTTATCTTACATATGTCTACCACTATGTTGAACTTCTACAATTACCTGAGAAAAACTATTTCTTTGTAACACAGAATTCAATTCGTGAGCTAACTTCTTAGTCATTCAACTTTCAACGTTCATGTGGATGAACTCGGCTAAGTATTCATCAAAAGGTCCTTGCTTTAACTCTTAGCCTCACATTCATCTCTATCTAACTGAGATGAATGCTTCTGGTGAACTATTTGATAAAAACTTCTCAGGTGAGCAGATCAATCTCTATCTCTATGGAGTAACTTTTATTTCTCTTTACAATCTCGTAACTGTTTCTCTCTCTCAGTCTTAGTCTACTTTGGACTAGACTTTAGTTCCTTTTTGGTCTATCTCTAGATTCTAACTAACTTAAGTCACTTGAATCTTATCACATCCTTACTTTTAACCTCAATTATACTCCATTAGAAGTGATTGGAACCAATTACATGATCATTTACTTTGAAAATATCCATTTCCAAAAGATTTGCTTTCAGGTACTGTTCACTGTTACTGTTCATTTGGTAATTCCAGAACATGTACTCTACTTTGAAAATTCATAATTAATTTTACAAAAATCAAAATAATATGGTTCCAATTTCTAATGAAACCTCTTTCACATGTATTTGAGGAAAAAATATGAAACTGAGGTTTTCTTGTCCCAATGAAATCAGTTTAATCGTTGAAAATCACTGTTCATTTGGTAAAATCTGGAAGTTCCAGTTTCTTTGCTTTAAATTTAAAAATTTGTTTCTCTTTGGTTACTTGTCCAAATGAAATGTTTTACATATGGAATTAAATCTCTAGAAGTCCTCTTTAAGATCACCAAATTTCATAGAAAAATTCGTTCATTTGATATATGAAATCATTGCATGAACGTCACTGCCTCTCAGCACTTGTTTTATCTCAATTCCAGATCTTACTTCCAACTTTGGAAAATCATAACAATTCGGATACTTATCCAATTAAGGATTTATTGGTGTCCATTTAAAGATATGTATCTTAGATAACCTCACACCAAATTTCAGACTAAAACTCGTTGGTTTACATATCAAAATCAGCGTCACATCACCACGGCCTCAAAACAGGGTTACAGAAACATACACCATACACACTAACATATCATCCCATATTGTCATGTAAGTCATATAACTTGTTATACAAACTTAATCATCAACAATTACTCTCTTCCCTTGAGAGGATCCAGCACCTAAAACATAGTTATGCATGTGGAAGGAATGAGATTTCATGGAAATCCCAATAGCAAGTTACACAAACTATAATATCATGCATGAATAATTGTATGCTTAACATGTTATCATGTGATGGGAGCTACTTCATAATGGTACATAAGCTAACATGCATATTGTCATGAAATAACTTGCAAGGAGTTGCAATCATTCATACTTCATCATAACATGATGACATAAGCTCAAGCTCAACCAAACACCATAATCAACAAGCAAGCAAAACAATTAAACAAACATGAGTTATAGTTAGGTATCCTTGCTACCTCTTAGCTATCTTGGTCAAGACCTTCTTGAAGTGCTTTCCTTCCTTCACAAATGTCAAAACCTAGCCATTACAACATAATATCAAGTTACAACTCAACTTGAAACCAAATCCAAGACTAGATTTTCACTAGCTCCCTTTCTTTCTCTAATTTATGTTTCCTACTTCCACCTTTCCAAAATAAATTCTCATGGTTCATTTCCACATAATTTTTCATGTAGAATCCAAATATGAAATCAGAATTTCCAAAATCAAAGCATACCAATTGCTACAGTGCCAAACCGAAATGTATGCTCTTGTTTTCCAAAAATTCTCATTTTGATTCCAATGCTTCCAATACTTGTTCTCCTACTTTATCCCCACACAACTTTCCATTTTAAACTCATTGGAAGCATCAAAATCATGAAATTCCATCATATGAACAGTACCACGTACAGTACCAGCAAGAACACAAAACCCTAAATCCAAACATACTTGAATTCACAAGCTTATACCACTTGATTCTAGCTTGTTTAAGCTTGTCTAAACTATCCACAACATAAAACTCATATTTTAACCCCATATGAGAAGCACTTCCAGCAGCAACCATAAGGGAAATATAGCATGAAAACCCCTTAAAACCATGAGCTAACTTGCTAGAACAAAGCTCAAGATCAAGGGAGATGATTACCTTGCTTGTTACTTCACTTTGGTTGCTTCTTTCTTGGTTGAATGGAAATTTTGCAAGAGTTTCCCTATGCTTCACCATGCATGCCGAAGTGTTCTGAATAGGGGGGGTATTTATAGAGAAATTTGGGTTGAAATGGATGGCCAAGATTGATTTGGTTACTATTTAATCTAAAGGCTCACATTTAATCTTGGATTTTACTTTTTCTAAAAAGAATAATTATTACATCATCTGAGACAGCTCATGGGACACCTAAGAGGGTTAGGTGGCGTGCTGCCCATGCAAAGAACCTTCTGGAGAAATTCCAGTCCAATCCGGTACCGATCAGTGCAGTTTCACAACAACCGGACTGTGTTCTATTCATAATTTTTTTATAATATACCAGAATATGTATTCTATCCTAGAAATTAATGTCTAGGCTTCTCATATCATTGAAAATATTATACTGAGTATTTATCTTCCATCCATCCCTTGGAAAATGACCAAAATACCCTTGGTGTCCTTTCCTGCACTGTACTAACCCTAAGGGCAAAATCGTCATTTCACCCCTCTTTATACTGGCTCATGGTGTTTATGGGCTCTAAATAATCCTCTTTATACTATATGACACGTTTTTAGCCTGTCTAAAGTGACCAAAATTACCTCTATCAACTACTGGTACAGTATGGGCATCTAGGGGCATTTTCGTAATTTTGTACTTTTCCTGGACTGCTCTGGTCTCTGGCCCACATAACTGTCCAGTCACCTTAATGGGCTTATGATGGCGCCATTTGGGCCTTATTATGGGCTTATTGCCTGTATTGCCTTTATGGCCCAATTCACGTTACAACTCTCCCGATCCTATTTATCAGGTATTTTATTTTACTGAAAAATCCCATATGGTTTCTACAGGATTCCTTTTCTGACTCTCTCAATTTTATAAATTCATATATTAAATATGTGAATTTTCTATAAGGTCTCATCTGATTATGAGATCTGAAAAATACTATAATAATTCCTTCCGACTTCAGAAATTTATATCAATTAATCGGGACCTCAAATCAAAATTCTGTGTTGCGTTAAACTGACCGGAATATATTTGTCTATCTACTGGTAAAATTTGGATCTGATCTAATTCCGGGCATTTTTGGCCTGTTTTGGCTCAACTTTTCCATATTTACATTTAGGT
The DNA here is from genome assembly GCA_037074615.1 of Leucaena leucocephala. Classification (NCBI taxonomy): domain Eukaryota; kingdom Viridiplantae; phylum Streptophyta; class Magnoliopsida; order Fabales; family Fabaceae; genus Leucaena; species Leucaena leucocephala. Next base: position 9,582,769 of record CM073527.1, read on the forward strand.
CCCTTAACTTTTGAATAATTGCACTTTAGTCCCTGAACTTTTCATTAATTGCATTTAGGTCCCTCCTTTTTCTTCTACTTTCACTTTTCACCTTCAAACTTTTAAATTTTCATTTTGGTCCTTATTCTTTCCTTAGTTATTAATCCTTCCCTTTCCTTTCACAATCTGATACAGTTTATTCCAAGAATCTTATATCCATTGCAGATAAACTGTACAGGTACATCAGGTCAAAAAATTGGGGATATGACAACATCAATTGGTTCAAGAGCCAAGTGAATTAGTGAAAATTAGAGAAAGTTATGACAATAAAGAGTGTAACAAAGTTAGTCTTGAATATGGTTGGAGTTCATGAGTCCTAATGAGTTATGTGATGAATATGAATGTGTTTAGGACCATGAAACATCCAAGAAGATGTTGGGAAGTGATGGACATAAAGGCTTCATGGTTGGAAAGCTAGGGAGCAAGGGCTAAAGGTCAAGAGAAAAGCTTAAGTGCAAGGTAGTGAACTTACCTCTTTATGTGCTTGATGTGGTATGCTTATGTGTTGACATGTATATGTTATTTGAATGATGTTGTGACATGATAAATGATGTTGAATGTATTGTAAATAACATGTTTCCATGGTCATGCACTTTATATAAAAATATATAGCATGATGGCATGTCACTAACCAAAGAAAGTTAATGAAATTACATATCATGCATTAGCATCCATCTTGCATATTTAGTGGTAATGTTTGCTACTGAGATTCCCTAGAATCTCACTCTCCCATAACCAACCAATTTAGGTCAAGCATGATGGATAATGTATGCATGGAGAATAGTTAAAGCATGGAAGAAGAAAAGTGAAGTATTTAAGATGTTAGCATATGCTATGCACTTTCCTTGTATGTCAAAGCCATGTAAAGTATCTATTTATGTGATGAAATTGTATGAAACAATTATTGTATAACCCCATGATGTATATAAATTCAGAAAAGGCAAAAGAGATGATTTATGTATGATGGAACAATTATGGAAAGTGAAAGAAAGGAAACTGAAATGGTAAAAAACTAGGTCCTGAAGCAGTTTTGTTGTGGCTTCAGTTTGACCTAGCAAATGAAGGAATTATTTCATGAAATTTTATGATCTTGTAGTAAACATCCATAGCTTTAATTTCATAGGTAGAACGTTTCATTTGGATGTGTATATCAAGAGAAATGAATTTCCAAAGTAAGGGACCAGAATCTGTTTCCAGAGTTTTTGACCAAATGAACAGTAAACTTCAACGAATAAACTGTATAAATTGGCTAATCATTTGGTCTGGAAATTATTTTTCCCTTAAATTTCAAGATGTTATCTTCACTTAGCATTTTGAACCACTTCATTTTGAGTTTTCTATAATTAATTATGATTTTTCGAAGTTCATTACGTAATCTGGAATACCATATGAACAGTAACCCGAGAAAGAGTAAAATTCCAGATTTGGCTAATGGACTCCCAAGGTCTTGTAAGTGGTTCTAAATGCTACTGAATGGTCCCTAAGACGTATAAAAGTAAGGATGTTACATCACCCATCATTGGGCTACTATTGCCTTAGCACACTTAACTGAAAAGTATAGATAAACATCTGAAGCACTGGTGTTAACAGGCTCAAATCTTGATACTTTACTGTTTTAGATCATTCTTATACTGTCTCTCTTAAGTCTATCTGGCCATATAATCTCTTTATTTTCATCTACAAGATGCATTTGTTTCTCATTCTTATTCTTTATAATTTCATCGTAGGGATCTCTTTATTCTCATTTCACCCCTTCTAATATCTTATGAAATATTCTCATAAATCCTTGGTACTTAAGATTAACACTTTAACTTTAATTACTTAGTTCCTATTACGTGTAGGAAGATTCTAAGTTTAGTCCCTGATAGTAATAAGGCTATCTAAAATTAATATCCTGGGTACTCTCTCTGTTATGAGTTAACCAACTTGTGAAGCTTATCTACCTTAACCATTCCCTTGGTATTCGTCCTTCCAAAGAAATAATGTACTTATGGATCAATACTTTCTTTCTCTAGGCTAGGTCTACTGTGACCCTCAGGATCTACTACAATTAATCGTCAGCCTCTTAAGGATCTAACTACGACCCTAGAATTCTATTATCTGTGAGCCATACTAGGATCTAACTGCAATTATCTGAAATCTACTGTGATTCTGTTGTACTGTATTCTCATCTCTAGAAGATCTAACCAACGAACAAAGTTATAAGGTTAGTCATATCCATATAGTTGTTAACTCAATAGATAATTCCCCTAAAATGATCATAGAAGCCAATAGTATCTATCAGGACTTTACTAATTTCATCTATTGCTCAAGAATTTCTCATATTATTCTTATCTTTTATAACTTTACTAAATTTAACATTACAAAGAGCTACACAGGCTCTACCATGCACATATCCATCTCATCTGAGGGACGTTACTCTATATGAGCTATACTATCCATTCTCTTGGTTTTATCTCAAGAGCAATCTGATTCTATTGCAAGAGTAATCTAGCCCTATTGCAAAAATGTTAACGTATATTACATAGAAACTATTCTTTCTTAGAATTGCATCATCTTTCATAAATGCTTCTCATTTCATTTCATATTTGTATAACATCATTCATGTATCTTATCCCTACTAAAGGGGTATATCTTGAGTACTATAATAATTTGCCTATAGATTTACTATTTATCCTCATCTTTAATCTCATTATCTACCCAATTGACTACTATTGTAGGATCATAAATTCTCATTTTATTATTTGAGAATTAACTGGCTAACAATCTTGTTTATCACTTTGCTATTGATTTATCATTAACAAGTTGAATTATTTAATTACATGTCGTATGGCATGGGAGCAACATAACTTTCTCATCTAGTATACTCTACCCTGTATGTACTGTGTGAGGGGAGTATTCATTTATCATAGCATATACTAACATGCTTGTCATCAGATGACAACTGCAAGGAGATGTAACTATTTGTCATAACATATAGAAATATAAGTTATATCATCATCATATCAGTCTACTCAGCCATCCCCCATACTCATATTGCAATTAAACAATTAACTAGGTAAACCTTAAAGCATTCTACCCTTTTATCACCTTAACTGCCAGGTCCTAATCATCTATTCAGGAACCTAAGTCATTTACTTGTCTCACTTAGGCTTCCACGTTATCCTCTTACTAGGGTATAGACTCAACCCTTTTTCACTCTTTTTTACATAGCAAATAGGGGAGTCACTTTATCTTTGAACCTACAGCTACCTTTCTTTAAATCTCATTTTAGGAATATGAGATAGCTTATCATATTAGGTCATTTTACCTTACTAAGCTATATTCATTCTATCATAACGTCTTTAATTGCCTATAAGACTTCTATGTCCCTAGCCTGAAGGATTTATGTGTCCTTGGCCTCACTTTAATCTAATTGTAATCCATAATTGAGACAACTATTTTCTTTCAGCTATTAAGGAAGGGTCTAGCTCACATCTATATGCTATTCATACTTTTAAGTTTTCCCTTATCCTCCTAGATTATTAACAGGCGAGAAAGTGTCTCTTCTTAAGCCTCAATGTTCATGTGGATGAACTCGACTAAGTATTCATCAAAGGGTTTCTCCTTTCCTTGCTCTAACCTCACGCTCATCTTTTTCTAACTGAGAGGAATGCTTCTTGTAAACTCTTTGAGAAAAACTTCTTAGGTGAGTGAATCAATCTCCATCTCTACAGAGTAACTTTTACATCTATATAGTATTTCTTAATTCTTCCTGTTTGCCTGTCTCAGTCTGCTCTGGACTAGACTGTGGCTCCTTTCATTCTATCTTTGGATCCTGACTACTTTAAGCCACATGGATCTCATTTATCATCTAGCATTACTACTTCTGTTCTTTAGGGTGCTCTACCCTAGGTCTGCTAGTTTACTGTCTCTTTGTGATGGGATCCCTGTGTTTTGGGAATATTAAACTTTATCTATTAATCATCATGTCTCTAACCTTAAGCTGCATATTAGGCTCCTTTTTAGGCAATTCTTATTCTAACTTTTAATTCTTTTGTTCAATAAAGACTAAATGCACAAAGTCTTTAGTAATGTGCATCAAATCCTAATGAACACATGGAGGATCTACTTCTGAACATTTTCTTAAACTAATCTTCTGTATCTTAATGCATTGTACTATTTAGCTTGCTTACACACTGAGCTAAACCTCTAACTGATAAATTTTAGTGAGGTCAGCATCTTCATTCTTATCATCAGGTTTCCATGCATTCTAGTCATGACTCATATTCTCTGTAAACTTTAGTTGCAACCTTCTTCACTTACTCGTCATAACTTAGCAACTCTGTGTTCTTTAGTCACGACCATAGCTCACGTTCTGTCATGACCTGATCTGCTTATACATTAGTCACGTCCTATGGCTTAGACTCATTGTGACTTAATAGTTGTGGAGCTTCCTGTCACAACCAATGGTCTTTACTAGTCATGACCAAAAGCTTCTGTAAATATTTGTCACGACCTATGACTTAACTCATCGCGACTTAACTTGTCTATAACTTCTAGTCGCGGCCTAAACTACTTCATATCGTGACCTGGCATAGCTTTCTCTAAATATTCACTTCTAATATTCTTGACTTTGATGAATTTGAGTCAATTAAAACTCATTCATATCTATACATCATAATCACATTAAATAGGGAACATATTCACATAAATGTTCAACCAACTATCATTTCAGTATATCACACAAAACTTCATATTTCATGTCACCATAACATTTGTACATACATTACATACATGTCAATTACATATTTGGGATACATTCTAACTATCATACATATGAGTAATTACTTTACTTTACCCTATTTACATGTTTACATTACCCCTCATCTCTTTTACATTCTTTTCTAGGGAATCATAAACTACACATACTTTTGCATACAGTAGTGTCACCACTGTATATCAGCTGGCAGATCATTTGCTAGAAAATCATTTAACCTTACATGCCATGTAGGGGTATATGGTAGTATCTGACTTACTACCATCTCATGCTAGTCTGCTAGAGTATAAACTTTATTTAGGTTAATGCCCTCTACTATATATATGTTTATTATCCCTGCTATGACATTGACGAACTGAAGATAAACTGACTGCTCTTGATCTCTACTTCTATCTATCCCCTGACTTACACTGAGTAATTCACTCTCCATAGCTTTCTTGAGATTGTTATGGTCAACATTATCTGTCTTTAACAAAGAAGGCCGGAGTTGACTAGGACCAAGAACATCACACTGATCTTGCTCTATAAAATCACATATTCCTGGACTTTTGGAATGGACAGGAACTGTCATAGGCTCTAACTAGATGACTGAATTAGGGGACTGTAGTATATTACTTATAACAATTATATCCTCAAACTATGATAAAGGAGGAATAATATATGGTATACATATAATTTAGTACCAATACTCAGCTTTCTCAACCATAATATGTCCTCTCATCGGAGGGATAAAACTTATATCAGGGTTAGAGAGCACTCCAATAAACTCATACTGTGTAGAGTTACTAAACTCAACATCATCTGGGGCATACACGACTTTAGGCTAAATCTCTGCATGACCTCCAGACTACAGGTTTGAGTCTATATAAACATCTATGGGACATCCTACTGTAGACTTTCTTGATTGATACCCTATACTCTCCTCTTAACTCTCTTTATTGTCTAAAGGATAATCGAAGTCTGGATGTACATTATCTTCATATATCACTACTGACTGGGGGTCTCCCTTATTAATTGTCTTATTAACTGTGGCCTCTGACTTAACTTTATGAAACCTTATATCTACTCTTGCACCATTTGCTTAATTAAGCAATGCTAACTATCCCAATAAATACTCTAACTTAACAAAATACTTACTATTTAGAGTTAAGGTCTGGCAACTATCTTAAATCATGCCAGAAACTTATGCTCTGATACCAAAATGAAATGTCTTTACTTTCATACATCTTAGGGACCATTAGGTAGAAATTAGAACCACTTACAAGACTTTAGAAGTCCATTACCTAAATCTGGAATTTTTCTCTTTCTCGAATTACTGTTCATATAGTATTCCAGATTACGAGAAGAACTTTTAAAAATCATAATTAATTCTAGAAAAATCAAAATGAAGTGGTTTAAAAAGCTAAATGAAGATAACATCTTGAATTTTAAAGAAAAAATAATTTTTAGACTAAATGCGTAGCCAATTAATACAGTTTATTTCTTAAATGTTACTATTCATTTGGTCAAAAATTTAAAAAATAGATTCTGCTCCCTTACTTTGTACAGACATCAAAATAAGGTGTTCTTGGTGTCAAAATGAAGATTGACATGTTAACTAAATGTCTATAAAATTTCATATATTTATATCATCATTTACTATTTTTCATTACATCATAATCACCACTACTTGCATTGGTCAAATAGTAACATTACTTATAATAGTTCTTCACATAACATTTATACTGTCAAATCTCTAGCTTCTCTTCATGCTTCTTCAATCCTCTTTCATCATTAACAAACATGTGGGATTGTCATTACATGGAGGGGGATGAGATTTATGGGGAAATCTTAGTAGCAAACGGTACTAAACAATGCATGCATTAATGTAAATTCTTGTGCTTGCTTGTGAAAGTGTTAACATTGTGTAATGTGTATGCTTCCATGTAACAAATGAAATACTTCAAAGAAATCATAGAACAGAGCTTCATACATAAGCACATATGAAACACAATTCAACAAAGCCATAGCACAATCAAGTATAACATTTAATGCATACAAATTTAGGATAAGTTTACTACCTCATATACTTGACTCTCTTTCACTTTATCTTGCTGCTTTCTTCTCACTTCTCCTGGATATGTGGTTGCCTCTTTTAGAGCATACCAATCAATTCCTAACATCACATAATCATTCATCCATCACAATCTAACTTCCTTGAGCATTAAACTCACTTTAACTAACATAACTTCCTCTTGAACATTAAGCTCATTTAACTACATTAACTTTCCTTAATCTTAACTAATGGACTTGTCCTTTGAATCAATTGATGTATTGAATTTACCCTACACAATTTCATATTTTTAATCTATTTATGAGCTTAGAAACATGAAATTCCAGCTCCTTTATGGCCTGCTGGACAGAACTGAAACATGCACCTAATTCCTTTAAAAATTCTCTTTTTGATTCAAATGCTTCCCATACTTGTTTCTCTACTTTATCCCACACAACTTTTCATTTTAAAACCATTTAAAGCATCAAAATCATGAAATTCTAATAGCTGTTCATTTGAGTGAGCAGTAATAGAGGAGAATTACAAAAACTATAATCTTGGAATTTCAATATTTTCAAGGTTCAAAACCTATCCAATCCTACACAAAATCATCATATAAAATCAATTGAAGCCTTAAATAATTGGAATTCCCTTTCCTTCCATAATGAATAGTGCAAAACGAAATGGTTCAACCATGGCAAAGTCAAGAATATCAACTTGATTCAACAACCAATCACTTAACTAGCTTGTTTAAGCTTCAATCATAAATCTCTAACTTTAATTTCTTCTTTTCCCTTTCATCTAAGATTTTTGTACAGCACAACACCTTAGCAAAAATTCAACTTTCCTCTATAAAAACCCCAAGTTCAAGCTCCCAAATCAAAGGAAAATAAGCTAGGATAGATTATTTACCTTTAATCTCTAGCTTGCTTGAACTTTGTACCTTGAATCCTCTTTGTTTTGACTTGAGTTTTCATTTTGTAATAGTTTCCCCAAGGGTTCTTGTGCTCATGGTTTGCTTCAGATTTGAGGGGTTATTTATAAAAAACTCTCATGGAAAATCATTGGCCAAGATTACTTTGTGCACTATTTGATCTAATGGCTCACATTTAATCTTGGATTAAACTTTTTCAAAAAGAGAAATATGACATCATCAAGGGACAACTCATGGGGCTAGGTTGCAAAATTCTAATAGGGGAAGCTTCTAGAAAAATTCCAGTCCAATCTGGTACCAGCTCAGTCTGATTCCCCAAAAACTAGACTGTTTTATAAATATAATTTTTTTGAGATTTCATAATATGTTTTCTGAACTTAAATCTAGTATCCATATTCTTACTACCATTGACATTCTTGGACTAGGCCAAAACTTAATTACAGATCCCTTGGGAAATGATTAAAGTGCCCTTAGTCCACTATCTTGCACTATATTAACCCTAAGGGCATAATTGTCTATTTTCACTCCTTTATACTGCATCAGGGTGTATATTGTCTCTAACTAATCGTCTTTACACTAGCTTGGACCATTTTGGCTTGTCTAGAATGACCAAAATGTCCTCCATCTATCACTAGTCCAATCTTGCCACCTAGGGGTATTTTCATAATTTCACACTTTTCTGGGGTTGCTCTGGACTCTAGCCCACTTAATTGTCCAATCACCCTATTAGACCTCTTGGGACACCATTTAGGCATTAATATTAGTCCAATGCCTTTACGGCACAAATTCTAAGGAACCTCTCCAGATAGTATTTATGGGGTATTTTCTTCTAATGTAAATTCCCGTAAGAATTCTACAGGATTCCTTTTTTGACTCTGTCAATTTTATAAATTCTTATATTAAATATAAGAATTTACTATAAGGTTTAATCTAATTTTGAGGTCTAAAAAATACTATAATAATTCTTCCTGACTTTAGGAATTTATATCAATTAATCAGAACCTCAAATGGAAATTCTGTGTTGCGTTAAACTGATCAGAATATTTTTGTCTATCTACTGGTAAAATTTGAGACTAAACTACTTCTGGGCAGTTTTTGCTCTTTTTCGGTTCAACTTTCTCATAATTATATTTTTGTCCCTGAACTTTTGCTTAATTATATTTAGGTCCCTAAACTTTTGATAATTACCACTTTTGGCCTAACTTTTGTTCCTGCTTTTATTTTTGGCCTTCAACATTTTCTAATTTTCATTTTAGTTCCTCTCTTTCTTCAAAACTCATATAACCTTTATTATTCCTTCCGATCATCATCATAATCCTTTCTAAACCTCTTTCTACTATCAGTATTATACCTATAGGAAAAAATTAGGATATGACAGAGATGATGCTGAACCAGAATTCTTGATCTTGACAGGGAGTTCATTGTGTTTTTAATTTAGAATTAAATATATCGAGTTGATGTAGTTAGCTCTATAAGTACTAATGCAATTAGAGTAGTATATGACAAAGAAGTAGGAAACTGAGTTAGATTTCTTATTTCTACATGACTCTCCTTTATTTATTCTCATCTTTGATCGAGTTGAATATAGCTGTGATTAATTGGAGTGATTATGTTTAATTCATATTATACTATCTCTGAGTTGAATGATTCATAATCTCTTTTAATGTCTACGAGTAGCTTTGATTGAGGTTTAGCTAGCAGTTATTACTAACATATTCTACTTCAACTAATCTACTCCTCATATTCTGTGGATAATAAAGGTATAGTACTGTCTAAGGAAACAAACTTGTCATTCATTCATCTCATCATCATAAACAATTAAAAGTATAAACAATAGCATAGGATTTGCTTTCAGTAGTTAGATTGAAACTTATCAAACACTATCTCTTTAACTTGTTAATTTATGGCTCATTAGATTAATTATGAACTTTTACATCCATTTAGGCTCCTTGTGAATTGACCTAGGTTAGCGTCCACTTTATTATTGGTTAGCTTAGTTTTGTTTGATAATTAAAATGATAGTTATCAGGGGGCATGTCAGGAGAGTTGGGGGAGGTGTCGGTATAAGATATTTTTTTAGAGCATCTACACGACATTCTCCATATGTGCCAAATTAGAATTAAAATTATTGTTATCCACCATGAGGTCAGAGGCTAAGGCAAAGGCTTGGGCAGAGGCTAAGATAGAGGCTTGGACAAAGGCTAGGGCACAGGTAGAAGCTTCAATAGAGGCATGATTACAAGAAGGGTTAGCAAATATCAAAGAAGAAATATTGTCTATCATGACATCAAGGCAACAGAAGCAAAGTTCCCCCAAATGCTCTTATATGCAGCCTATCCTAGCACTAAAAAGAGTTATTGCATGGTAGGGCTGGTGTTAGAGGATGCTAAACCTTGTGATTATATGTGGATGATCCTATAAAAATATTAGTGCATATGGTTCCATCCATATCTTAGGGGCAACTGCCCACCACATTTAAATTCAGGACGATCAGTTAAGGGTAGTAGTTGAAGACATAATAATTGAAGATGCTCTTATCCCAATTATGACTGATAAGGTGAAGACTAAGTCAAGCAAAGGGGACTTTCATATTATGGACAAAGCGTCTTATTTTGTATCACCTCACGTCATCCCCAAGCGAACTTCCCATACTCTGAATTTGAGTGCCATACAATGTGTGATCTGATTGGCATATGATGAAATGTTCCATGTGGATACGTTGCCTATGGATTCAATTATGGGTGACACAGGGGTACCTACCTTTGTTGACCATGTAGATGTGATATCTATTATCACTCTTAGAAATAAACTAACCTGCAGTTGCATCCAAGCATTTTTTATGTAAGTCTAATTTAAATATAATTATATGTAATAATAAAATTCATGCAAGCTGAGTATTTGCATTAACTATAGGTATATGCAAGCTGAGTTAGTTTCCAAGGGAAAACAAGATCAGTTCGAATTCCTATGCCTATTTCAGATTTATTCAAAAGGGACCTCCCAATCTTCAAGGCTTCAGTACATTTCAAGGAGGCTTGGTGAAACCGATATTGATTATTTCTTCACCCCATATATTCAGGAGTAAGAATAATATTATTTCAATTTTTTTCATACTAGGTTTGTATTTGCTTAATGCTAATAATCATTATTGTTTAATTATTTTCTATAACAATCATTGGCAATTGATCATACTATGTAAGCATACTTATAAAATTTTCTTTTTATGCTCCCTCTACTACAAGCCATCAGTTGATGCCAAGAAGATTATGAACATGTGAGTTTTCTTCCTTACAGAACAATGGTGTTTGTACTAAATTAAATATAGTCTTTGTAATAAAACGATTACTAAGTTTATAACCTTGGTCATAGGGCTATGAGGATGTTTGTAATTGTAAGGGGTCTTAAGAAAGCTAACTCAATGAGGGACCCTAGATGGATCACACTGTAGGTAATAAAAGTGTTAAGTCTTATGCTCCATGCAGTTTTTTTCTGATGACACATAATTTTGTTCATATTAATATTACCGAATTGAAAGCAATCCAAAGAAAGCAACTTATATGGCTTCTACATGGTTACACACATGATTAATATCATCTTGTCAAATAAGACTGACCTAACTAAGGAGGTAAATTGTGTTTTTAATCATGTCATATATTTCTTATCAATTTAATATATCTTAGTAATGCTTTATTTTATTTTATTTTATTTTAATTTGATATTTTAGATGTTTGTTCAATCTAACCCATTTCCTGAATAAGATATTGAGGACCTGCGCAATATTTGGGCTGAGTTTTTTGTTCAAATCATTCATTTCAATAGTATTTGTCATTACCAAATACATTTTTTTGTTTTCTATTCAAAATATTGTATATTTTTGTTGAATTTTATTAAATGAATAATGTAATGAGTAATTGAAGATTTAATTTATATCTGCCATCTTGAACTCTGTCTCTGCTACTGTCTCTTTGAAGGGGATGGGGTTAATGAAATATTGAAGGGATAATTTTTTAAAATTACATTCAAACTAGTAGAAATATATAAGTAAATATTACAACATCTGCATCAGTTATCTTTATAGTGATGTGTAGAAAATTGATTAATCTACACCGGGTTTAAATACAACTGGTGTAAAAAATTGATTAATACTGTTCACATAGCACGTGTAAAATTAGCAAATTATACTCCTGATTTCAAAAGGGACCAATTTAAATTCTACAGATTCTACACCGGTCAACTGGTCGATTTAAAAAGTGTACACTTTGTAAACGGTCTATTTTTATACTGGTCGTTGTCCGATGTAGAAATACCATTTTTAATCAATTTAGAAAGCCTTTTTGCAATAGTGATATCTTCCAAAACTCTTTCATCTATCTATCTCTTATAGTTCTACTGTCTATTCCATACCTATAGGAAAAAATTAGGATATGACAAAGTTGATATTAGCAAGTCCCTTCCTTAGAGCTGCACCATCTTTAATAAATGCTTCTCATTCTCTATCCCATTGACTATCATTGTTTGATCATAAATTCTCATTCCATTCTTTGGTAATTAACTAGTTAACTATTTTGTTCATCACTTTTCTATTGCTCTATCATCATCAGGTTAAATTATTTAACTGCATGTCGTAGGATATGGGAGCAATAAATTTTTCCAAAACTTTCTCATCATATCTACTCTACTCTGCGTGTAACGTAAAGGGAAGTATTCATTCATCATAGCATACTCAAAATGCATAAGATGCAAGGAGATGCAATCATTTAAGCATTCTCTAACATGTGTGTCATTATATGACAACTATAAGGGGATGTAACTTCTCATCATAACTTATGGCAACATAAGCCATATCACTATTACATAGTTTGCTCAACCATCCCTTATATTTACATTGCAATTAAACAATTAACTAGGTAGACTTTAAAGTATTCTATCCCTTAATCACCTTAATCACTAGGTCCTAATCATTTATTTAGAATCCTGAATCATTTACTTGTTTCACTTAGACTGCCACATCACCCTCTTATTAGGGTATAGACTCAACCATTCTTTACTCTTTCTTACATAGGAATAGGGGAGTCACTTTATCTTTGAATATGTGGCTATCTTACTAGGCCATATTCATTCTTATCATAACATTTCTCATCGCTTATAAGACTTCTATGTCTCTGACATAAAGGACTTCTGTGTCCTTGGCCTCACCATAATCTAGTGGTACTCCATAATTGAGTCAGCTATTTCCTTTTAGCTAACTGAGGAAAGGTTTGGCTCATATCTTTATACCATTTATACTTTTAAGTTTTCCTTTATCCTCCTGGATTACTAACAGGCGAGAGAATATCTCCTATTACACCTCAACGTTCATGTGGATGAACTTAGCTAAGTATTCATCAAAGGGTTTCTCTTTCCTTTGCTCTTACCCTTAGCCTTACACTCTCCTCTATCTAATTAAGAGGAATGCTTCTTTTAAACTTCTTCAAGAAAAACTTCTCAAGTGATCGAATCACTCTCCATCTTGTATGGAGTAACTTCTGTATCTCTCTACTATGTTTTAACTATTTCTATCTGTCAATCTCAGTTTGCTCTTGACTAGACTATGTTTCCTCCTGGTTTGTCTTTATATCCTAACTAATTTAAGTCACTTGGATCTCATCCATCACCTAGCATTACTATTTATGTTCTATAGGGCAGAGCGTTAGGTTACTGTCTCTTCGTGATGGAATCCCTCTACTTTAGGAACCTTAACCTTCTATCTATTAGCCATCACGTCTTTATCCTTAAGCCATGTATTAGATCATTCTTATACAAGTCTCATTCTAACTTCTCATTATTCTTTTTCATAAAGACTAGCTGCACAAAGTCTTTCGTACTGTAGATCAACTCCTAATGATCATACGGAGGATCTACTTTAGAACCTCTTCATAAACTGATCTTCTGTATCTTAGTGCTTTGTACTATTTAACTTACCTGCACTCTGTGCTAAACCTCTAACTGATAACGTTCAGTGAGGTCAGCATCTTCAGAGTCAATTAAGACTCATTCATGTCTATACATCATAATCACATTAAAATGGGAACATATTCACATACATGTTCAACCAACAATGATTTCATTATATCGCACAAAACTTCATATTTCATGTTACCATAACATTTGTACATACATTACATTTATGTCAATTACATATTTGGGGTACATTATAACTACTATACATCTGAGTAATTATTTTACTTTACACTTTACATATTTACATTACTCCTCATCTCCTTCTACATTATTTTTCTAGGAAATTATAGACTACACATACTTCTACACATAGAAGTGCTACTCTTGTATATCAGCTGTTGGATCCCTTGCCAGATACTCGCTAAGCTCTATATGCCATGTAGGGGTATATGGCAGTACATGACTCACTACTATCTCATACCAGTCTACTAGAGCATAAACTTGATTTAGGTTAAGGCCCTCCACTGTGTATCTGTTTATCATCCTTGCTATGACATTAGGGAACTGTAGGTAAACTAACTGCTCTTGATTTCTACTTCTATCCAGTAATTCACTTTCCACAGCTTTCTTGAGACTAATACAATCAGAATTATCTGTCTTTAATAAAGAAGGTTGGGGTTGACTAGGACCAGGAACATCACGCTAATCTTTCTCTACAAAGTCACATATTCCTGGATGTTGGGAATGGACAGGAACTGTCATAAACTCTAACTAGATGTCTGAATTAGGGGACTGTGATCTATTACTCATAATAACTCTATCCTCAAACTTTGGTGGAGGAGAAATAATATCTGGTATACCCATAATCCAGTACCAGTACTTAGCTTCCTCAGTTGTAATATGTCCTCTCATCAGAGGAATAGAGCTTATATCAGGGTTAAAGGGCACTCCAACAAACTCATACTGTATAGAGTCACTACACTCAACATCATCTGGTACATACACGCCTTTAGGCTGAATCTCTACATGACCTCCAGACTGTAGGTTTGAGTCTATAGAAATATCTGTGGGACATTGTAACATCCTTACTTTCATACACATAAGGGACCAATCAGTAGAATTTAGAACCACTTACAAGACCTTGGAAGTTCATTAGCTAAATTTGAAATTTTACTTTCTCGGGTTACTGTTCATATGGTATTCCAGATTATGCAACAAACTTTGAAAAATCATAACTAATTCTACAAAACTCAAAATAAAGTGGTTCAAAAATATACGTGAAGATAACATCTTGAAATTTAAGGGAAAAATAATTTCCAGACCAAATGATTATCCAATTAATACAGTTTATTCGCCAAAATTTACTATTCATTTGGTCAAAAATCCTGGAAACAGATTCTGGCCCCTTACTTTGTAAAATCAGTTCTCTTTGTACAAACATCCAAATAAAGCATTCTTGGTTTAAAAAAGAAGCTTGGCATGTCATCTAAATGTCTATAAAATTTTATACATTTATTCCATCATTTACTATTTTTCATTATATCATGACCATCACTGCTTACATTGGTCATACAGCAACATTACACATTCACATAACATATATACTATCCAATCCCTAGCTTTTCTTCATGCTTCATCATCCTCTTTCATCATTCATAAACCTGTGGGATTGGGATTACATGGAAAGGGATGAGATTTTGGGGGAAATCTCAGTAGAAAACGGTGCTAAACAATGCATGCATTAATGTAAATACTTGTGCTTACTTGTGAAAGTGTTACTATTGTGTCATATGCATGCTTCCATGTTACATATGAAATACAATTGGCCAAAGTAAACATATAAACAGAGCTTCATACATAAGCACATAGGCAACGCAATTCAATTAAGCCATAGCACAATCAAGCATAATATTCAATGCATACAAGTTTAGGATTAGTCTACTACCTTGGACACTTGACTTTCTTTCACCTGAACTTGCTTCTTTCTTCTTACTTTACTTAAACATGTGGCTGCCTCTCTTGGAGCATACCAATCAATTCCTAACATCACATAATCATTCATCAATTACAATCTAACTTCTTTGAGCATTAAACTCACTTTAACTAACATAACTTCGTCTTGAACATTAATCTCATTAACTTTCCTTAATTTTAACCAGTGGACTTGATTTTTGAATCAATTGATGCCTTCACTTTACTCTACACAATTTCATCTTTTGAATCCATTTATGAGCTTAGAATCATGAAATTCCAGCTCCTTCATCACATGCTGTATAGAACCAAAACTACACTTAATTCTTTCAAAAATTCTCATTTTGATTCCAATGCTTCCCATACTTGTTTCTCTACTCTATCCCACAACTCTTTTCATTTTAAAACCATTGGAAGCATCAAAATCATGAAATTTCAATCACTGTTCATGCGAGTGAACAGTAACAGAGAATGATTTCAAAAACTATAATCTTGGAATTTCAATGCTTTCAAGGTTCAAAACCTTTCCAATCCTACACAAAAACATCATCTAAATTCAATGGAAGCATTGAATCATTGAAATTCAATTTCCTTCCCTCATGAACAGTGCATACCGAACAGGTTCCATTAAGGCAAAGTCAAGAATATCAACTTGATTCAATAACCAATCTCTTAATTAGTTTGTTTAAGCTTCAATCACATGTCTCTAACTTTAATTTCTTCTTTCCCCTTTCATCTAAGGTTGTTGGGCAGCACAACCCCTTAGAGAAAACTCAACTTTTCTCCCATGAAAACCCTAAGTTCAAGCTCCCAAATCAAAGGAAAATAAGCTAGGATAGATTGCTTACCTTTAATCTCTAGCTTGCTTGAACTTTGGAACCTAGAATCTTCTTTGTCTTTGGCTTGAGTTTTCATTTTGCAAGCGTTTCCCCAAGGTATCGCAAGGCCACGGTTTTGGGCAGAATTAGGGGGTATTTCTAGCCAAAATCCAAGAAAAATCAATGGCCAAGATTGATTTGGTTACTATTTGATCTAAAGGCTCACATTTAATCTTGGATTTTACTTTTTCATAAAAGAATAATTATGGCATCATGTGGGACAGCTCTGACACCTAAGAGGGTAGGTGGCGTGCTCATAGTGTAAGGAACCTTCTAGAAAAATTCTAGTCCAATCTAGTACCGATCGGAGCAGTTTCACAACAACCGAACTATTTTCTGTTTCAAATTTTTCTATAGTATACCAGGATATGTATTCTGTCCTAGAAATCAATGTTTAGGCTTCTTATACCCTTAACATGGTTATACTGAGTATTTATCTTCCATCCATTCCTTGGGAAATGACCAAAATACCCTTAGTATCCTTTCTTACACTATATTGATCCTAAGGGCTTACCCCTCTTTATACTACCTCAGGGTGTATCTGGGCTCAACTAATCATATTTATACCATGTTCCATGTTTTTAACCTGTCCCAGGTGACCAAAATGCCCTTCATCCATTTCTTGCACAATCTGGGCATCCAGGGGCATTTTCATAATTTCACACTTTTTCTGATCACTGGCCCCTTCTACTGATGGGCTAATACCCTGGGTTTTGGGCCCTTCTTGGCGTCATCATGGGTCTATATATGAGGTCATTTGACCTCATTCTATCCAGGCTTACATACCAAAAAATTCCATTATCGGATCACGGGTGTTATTAAACTCTCGTCAAAATTCATTGTTATGGGAATAACTTTTTATACAGGACTTCTTCCGGGGTTATGTCCAATTCATAACATCTGACACTGTAGGGCACACTTTCCTATAATTCCCCCTTATATCTGATGTCCATGGAATCTGATAAAAATTTAGATAACTTTTAGACTATCAGATAATTTTTAGCTGTCTAGAGCCCTAATAAAATTTCTATATCATGCCAGATTAACCAGCGTAACTTCCTCTATTTATTGATGAAATATGGGACTGAAAAACTTCTAGGCAGTTATAACTCTTTCCGAGATGATCTTTCTATAATTACAATTTTGCCCTTGAATTTTTTACTTAATTACATTTAAGTCCCTTAACTTTTAGAAATTACAACTTTTTGCCCAAATCTTATTTCTACTTTCACTTTTTACCTTTAACATTTTCTACTTTTCATTTTAGTCCCAGTAAACCTCACCCGATCTTATTTATCGGGTATTTTATTTTACCGTAAAATCCCATAAGACTTCTATAGGATTCCTTTTCTGACTCTGTCAATTTCATAAATTCTTATATTAAATATAGGAAGTTTTTATAAAGTTTCATCTGATTCTGATGTCTGAAAAATTCTATAATAATTCTTCTGACTTTAGGAATTTATGTCAATTAATCGGGACCTCAAATCAAAATTTTCTGTTGCATTAAACTGACCGGAATAATTTTGTCTATCTACTGGTAAAATTTGGGTCTTATCTGATTCTAGGTATTTTTGGCCTATTTTGGCTCAACTTTCTCACATTTACATTTAGGTCCCTTAACTTTTGCATAATTGCACTTAGGCCCCTGAACTTTTGGCTATTTGCATTTTAGCCCCTTAACTTTTGAAAATTATACTTAAGGGCCCAACTTTTGTTTCTACTTTCACTTTTTGCCTTTAACCTTTTCTACTTTTCATTTTAGTCCTTCTCTTCATTAAAGAATCATCTAACCTTTATTATTTCTTCTGATGTTCATCATAATCCTTTCCAAACCTCTTTCCACTATTAGTACTATACGGATAGGGAAAAATTAGGATATGACAGACATCCCACTATAAACTTTCCTGACTGATCCCCTATACTCTCCTCTAAACTCTCTTCATTGTATAAAGGATGATCAAAGTCTAGATGTACATTATCCTCACATATCACTACTGGCCGAGAGTCTCCCTTATTAACTGAAGCCTCTGACTTAACCTTATGAAATCACATATCTACTCCTGCAATATTTTCTTAATTAAGCAATGCTAACTATCAAAATACATACCCTAACTTAACAAAGTACTTACTATTTAGAGTTAGGGTCTAGGAAATATCTTAAATCATGCGATAAACTTCTGCTCTGATACCAAAATATAACGTTCTTACTTTTGTAAGTCTTATAGACCATTCAGTAGCATTTGGAATCACTTACAAGAAATTGGAAGTCCATTAGTCAAATATTGAATTTTACTCTTTCTCGGGTTACTGTTCATATGGTATTCTAGATTACGCAATGAACTTTAAAAAATCATAATTAATTCTAAAAAAATCAAAATGAAGTGGTTCAAAAAGCTGTATGAGGATAACATCTTGAGATTTAAGGGAAAAATAATTTCCATACCAAATGACTTGTCAACTAGTATAGTTTATTCGCCAAAGTTTACTATTTATTTGGTCAAAAATTCTGGAAACAGATTATGGTCCCTTATTTTGAAAACTTAGTTCTCTTTGTATAGACATCCAAATAAAGCGTTCTTGGTGTCAAGATGAAGCTTGGCATGTCAGTTAATGTCTGTAAAATTTCATACATTTATTCCATCATTTACTATTTTTCTTTACATCATGACCATCACTACTTACATTGGTCATACAGCAACATTACACATTTACATAACATATATACCATCCAATCCTTAGCTTTTCTTCATGTTTCATCATCCTCTTTCATTATTCACAAACCTGTGGGATTAGAAAGTAAGCTATCAACTGAGATATGGTTAATACTTAACACATCACTACTACTATCAAAAGAAACTACAAAAGAAGAAGAAATTTCATATTCAAGCAATTCACATTCAGCTCTATCATTGATCATCTATTTTTCATGTTCCTCTTTACCCTCTTCAATATATGCATCAATTGTACTTAAGCGTAATAGTGACTAATCTTCAAATGGATGTGTCATTGCTTCATAGACATTAAAAGTTATGACATTATCACCCACTTCCATTGTGATTCTCTAATTTTTCATACTTATCACAATGTTTGCTGTTCTAAGGAATGGCATACCTAAAATAATAGGTCCTTTTGAATTTGACTCATGTGACATATCCAAGACATATAAATCTATAGGTATAATCATTCTTTGACCTTAACCAATATGTCCTCTAATAGTCACTCAGGTTTCCTAGTTGTTCGATCAACAAGTTATACTATCATTGATGTTTCCTTAAGTGAGCCTATGCCTATGCCTAATGATGTATAAATAGAAGTTGGTATCATATTGATGGTTGCACTAAGATCTAATAGAGCACTAGCACATTGAAACTTACCAATGGTTATTGGGATTGTAAAGTAACCTAGATCATCACATTTAATAGGAAGTTATGCTTAAGCAAAGCTGACATACTAGATCCTACTTGAATCCTTTCATTTGTTTTGCATATTCTTTTATTAGTGCAGAGTTCTTTCATGAATTTTCCATACTTAGGTATGCTTCTAATCAGATCTACCGGTGGCACATTAAATTCTAATTTCCCTAATAGATTCAGAATATCTTGTTCTTGTTTATCTTTCAAAACCTTTTTTAGACACATGTATGCATTAGGAAAAGGTAGGTGTTTATACTTACCTCTCTGTCTTTTTGTTCCGCATCTTCATGCTCCTTCTTATTCTGATTTCTATTTGATTTCTGATTTACACTGCTGGAAGTAGCAACTATTTCAAGCATAATAAATGATTGTGTAGCCTCCTTCGATGTAGTTTGATCATTATTCTACTATAACATGTCTTCCTCTTTTGATTCGATATTAGGTGAAGGTTTTTCTCCAATCACTTCTTCAGCTCTAGATCTGTTATATTGCTCAATTGCTTCCTTATCCTTTTTATCCTCTTCTGTATCTATTTTCCCTACTATTTTTCAACTTCTTAAGTTTATAATATTTACAGATTTTGGGTTAACAACTGTGTTTAAAGGCAAATTTCCCTTAATTCTGGCTTGGACATCATTCACTAAATTTGCTAGCTGTGATATATAGCCATTCATATTTACTGTTTTTGTCTCCAATTGTTCCATTTTACTCTCTAATGCAACAAATTTGGATTCTATTGTTGCTTGGTTATTCTCCACAGTAGATCTCAAGTCCTTGAAGTTATAGTAGAAGTTTATGTTGATATAGTTTATATTTGAATTCATCACATTAATGCTCTTCATTATCTTAGATATTCCATTGTTCTTTATAATATAAGGTACTTCTATAGCTCTAGAAGACTTAGCCACTTGTTTATCATTGTTGAATTTATTCTGTCCAAAATTCCTGTCTCCACCTCTATCCCTGCATCTGAAATTAGGATGATCTCTCCATCCTTCATTATATGTGTTGGAGTATAGATTCCTTTGTGGATACTGACTCTGTTTTCCTTAATAGATAGCTTATACGTCTTCACAGTGTGTAGGATAATTGACATTGGTGTGCATAGGAGAATAGCAAAGTTGACAACTAGGAACAACAAGAGCTTGAGAGGATAGGCTTGGAATATTTGAATTTCATAATTGAGCAGCTAGGTTGTTAATCTGAGCATTTATTGTAGCAGCTTGGGAGGATAAACTATTATAATCTTGAAAAGGCCTTGCAAAAACCTCATGGACTTGCCTAACATCATAACCCCCACACTACTAGTCATTGCTTGCTATTTTCTCAATTAGGTTCCATGCTTCATCTGGAGAGTTAAATTATCAATGGAGCCTCCAGTAGCTACATCCAAATTCCTTATGCATGTATAGCACAATCCTGAATGGAAGTGCTACACCAAATGCTCACTTGGAATTTGGTGGTATGGACATCTAGCCAGCAGCTCTGGAAATTGACCTTAAAACTCATGGAAAGATTCTTGATCATACTGTTTTGCAGCAAAAATCTCCTTCCTCAATGTTGTTGTCTTTCAAATAGGGAAATATCTCTCTAGGAAAGTAGTCCTCAAGTTGTTCTAGGAATCCAATGCTTGAGGTGTATGATGTGGTAGCATATAAAACCATTCCTTTGCCTTTCCTTCAAGTGTAAAGTGAAATACTTGTCTTTGCACAACATCCATGTCAGCACCTATAGGTTTTATGGATGAGCAAACCCACTGCATAGTCTTTAAGTACTTGAAAGGATCTTCACCTGCCAATCCATAAAATTTTGGTAAGTTACTTAACAAAGGACCTTTCAGCTCAAAATTAAGATCTAAAGCAGGACAAGTATGGAAAAGGATCAAAGTTTACATTACAAGAAGTCATTTCTCTTATGCTCCTACGTGCTCTTCTATTGTTCGTGTTATTCTCTCCATGTTGCTCATTTTGAATATTCTGATTATGAGTATGAGTTTTAACTTAATTAACATGCTCAATGACAAAATAATTATCTAATATAGCTCCAGATGCACAATCCATTTCAGCAATAGATTAACTAGAAGAACTAAGCTTAACAACAGATGCAACACTAGCTTGATTTAAGAGTTTAGCCTTCTTAATTTGCCTAAGAGTTTTATTGATTTCTATGTCTAAAGGAAAGAATTCAGAGCTTATGTTCATGCAAATGACAGTTAACAATGATGCATAATATCAAATATGTCACAGATACAACAATTCAAGAAATTCAGATCAAGTAATCGCAGTTTAAAATAGTAAGGTCGTGACTAAAAGGTCATTAGTTCTTGACTAATAAGCACAGAGAATAGAGATCGTGACAAAAATGAACTTCATGTTGTGACTATGAGACACAGAGAGGAAAAATTCTAAATAAGGATTTTTGGTTGGGACCAAATGTCACTTAGGTCACGATTAAAAATCACATAGAGTAAATCTGATTGAAATAATGATTTTTGGTTGCCACTAAGTGTCAAACTGGTTGTGACTAAAAATCATAGAGAACAAAACTAGATGAAAATTATTTTTGGTTGCAACCATAAAGCAAACTGGTCATAACTAAATGTAACAGAAAGCAAAATAACTTGAAAATATTTTGTTAGTTGCAACCAAATGTTCTTCTGGTTATGACTAAAGCTCACAGAGACGCTCAGAAATCAATTTTAAGCACTTTGGTCGCGACTAGAAAGGCAAGTATCGCGACAAAACACTGAATTCATAGAAAAACTGAAACACTTATCTACTTTTCATGTTTTTATGCTGAGGAGAATGCGTATGAAACCTTAACAAGTAAGGCTCCCTAGCAATGACATCATTTTGATAACTGTCATTTTAATTATCAAACAAAACTAAGCTAACAATAGTAAAGTAGAGGCTAACCTAGGTCGATTCATAAGGAGCCTAAATGGATGTAAAAGTTCCTAATTAATCTAATAAGCCACAAATTAACAAGTTAAAGAGATGGTGTTTGCTGAGTTTTAATCTAACTACTAAAAGAAAATCCTATGCTAATATTTATGCTTTTAAGTGTTTCTGATGATGAGATGAATGAATCATAAGTGTGTTCCCTTGGAGACTACCTTACCTTCATTATCCACAGATTATGAGGAGTAGATCAGCTGAATTAGAATATGTTAGCTAACAACTCGCTAGCTAAATCTTAATCAAAGCTATAACTCGAAAGCATTGAAAGAGATTATCAATCATTCAACTCATAGATAGTAGAATATGAATTAAATAGATACAACTGTACTCTGTTATACACTAACTTCTATTAATCACAACTATGTTCAACTTGATCAAAGATGAGAATCAATCAAAGGTTAGTTATGCAGAAATAAGAAATTCAACTCGGTTCCCTACTTCTTTGTCATCTACTACTCTAATTGTATTAGTAATTATAGAATTAACTACATCAACTCGATACATTTAATTAAGAATTAAAGACACAATGAACTCCCTGTTCAGCTTAAGTATTCAGCTTCAACATTATCTCTAAGAGAGCACAATAACTTAGCCTTGCATTGCCATCTGAACTTCAGCAGCAATAGAAAACACAGCATCAGTCATGGTAAAAATAATAGAAGATGAAGAGGATCTACAACAGTCATGGTTCTATTGTCTATAATAGAGAAAAGTTGCATAATAGAAACAGAGAAGAAGCAGAATGAGAAATTGTGCGTGAAGGTGTGGTGCAAGATGGAATAGAATGTCTAAATAGATATGGAAACAGAGTATGTCAAATCCTGGAACTGTGCATCACTCCTCAATGTGTTAATGTGTGTGTTATATAAAAGAATAGTGTGACTGTCAGCTGAAATGGTATGAATGATGTGTGGAATGCATGAGCTGCTACTGAAGTGTGTGATTCTCTTTAGATCACGTGTGTGTGCGTGAACAGTACAATAAGTGTTGTGTGTGTGAATAGTGCTCCTCCATGTGCCAGTACATGCATGATCTCCCACTTGCAATCTATTATCATATTTGGATCCAACACATGTTCAATCTGTTGCAGCAAATGTTCCATGTGATTCTGTTAGCATCTTATCTAGTACATTCTTTAATATCCAGCTGTCAATTGCTCTAACATGCTGATTGGTCACTGTAAAGTAAAAATTTAATATATTGTTTACCCAATTAATCACTAAAATCAAATCAATTAATTTCCACTTGCTTCATTTTAATTTTATTAATTAATGGATAAAATTGATTATAAAACTCACTTTAAATACACTAAAAATCACTACAAATATAATTTTATAAGTGGTTTATTACCTAACTTGGGAAATAAACCATCAATCTTCTTCTATTGTAAAGAATCAGCCAGTTGACGAAGCTTTCCATCAATGAATCCAGCTAATTATGGGAGAGAATATAGCACGCACAAGTAGAAAATCTCACCAAATGAAACAAGTAAACAACAACAATGAATCCAGCATAAATAATAGTAAAAGTGTCATATCCTGATTATAAATCATACAAGCCTAATATGTAGCCTGAAAGAGGTAGGCTACCAAGCCCTATTGAGCAGAAGTCTCAAAAGCATACAAATGATGTTCAGGTACTAAACTACAAATAATGAAATTTCAGGGACTAGATTATAAATAGTGAAAGTCCCTAGGGCTATAATGGTCACTTTTAAGAAAGAGATAGACTAAACTGAAAAGTCTAAAAGTCCCAAGGCCAAAAATGAAAGTAGATACAAGTTGTGGGCGATTAAGTATAATTTTAAAAAGTTGAGGGACTAGAGTGTAATTTCCAAAATTTTTTAAGGCAAAATTGTAATTATAGAAAGTTGAGCTAGAAAAGGTTTAGAACTACCCGAAAGCATTTTAGTCCTAAAATGCATTAGTAGATAAAGAAAGTTATACTGGTTAATCTAGCATGATATAGAAATTTTATTGGAGTTCTAGATATATGATATTTATCTGATAATCTGAAAGTTATCTAAATTTTTTATTAGATCTTCTGGGCCTCATATATAAGTGAAAAAGTTATAGTAAGGTGCATCCTATGAAGTCAGAGATTAGGAAATTGACAGAACCCCGAAAGGAGTTATGTAGGAAAAGTTATTCACATTGTAGTGAATTTTGACAGGAGTTTGTGAACGCTCGATATCTATTTGTGAAACTTAAGCAGTAAGCAAGTTATGACTAAATGAGTTAAGATGATGTCACAAGAGGCCCATGATATTGCCAAGTGAGGCCCAAGACCATGATATCAATTCAACAGATAAAGGGTCAATGTCCATAAATATCCAGAAAAAGGTACAAAATAACAAAAATACCCCTACATTATAAAATAATTAAAGAATGAGTGAAGGGTATTTTGGTCATTTGATTAAGGTTAGACAGTAAAAGTGGGTTATTTGGATAGTTGGCTAGGGTCAAGAAATACTTTGGAAAGGTGTGAAAAGACAATAATGCCCCTAGAATTATAAAAGAGGAACTACGGGCATTTTAGTAATTTGCTAAGGGATGTTTCTTGGGAACTGAGTCACCAGAGTGTTTGAGCTTGATTAGAGACCCAAGATGGAATTCCTAGATGTCAAAAAATGTGGCCCAATAGTTATGTGGGTCCAAGTGGCATTAAAATAATATTCTAGTGATTTTCAATAAAGCATAGTTACCCGATTAGAGATATAACTGGGGAAAGTGATCAGATAGAGCTTTAGACTCATTTAGAACCATGAGGTAGCATAAAAGGTGTCCTTATGGGACTCACAAGGTGCCACATGGCATTAATCTGGGGAACAAAGAAAAGCTAAGGACACGTGGCACGATCTCAACTATTCATTATGAGAAAAAACTCTGGAATTATCTGGAAGTGCAGAGTCAACTGGTGAGGTGTCCCAAGGGCCCCACCATTATGCCACCTAAGTATGTGAGGTTTCCATGGATGATGTCACTTTAATGAGTTATTGAGGATGATAATGTCATTATGGTGATATAAGCAAGGCTTGCTAAGGAAGCTAAGTGATTTAAGCTGTCCATCGAGATTTGATATGGAACCATTCAATCTACTTTCTTCCACCTATAAATAGACTCTTCCCCCTAAATTAATTCCACACCCATGGCTAAGAGCCAAGAAAGAAGAGAAAAGAAGAAAGAAGAGAAAGACAAAAAGAAAGGAAGGAAAAAGAAGGAGTTCTAGCTGATCTAGGAGAAATCTAAGGAGCTTAGGGACTTGGCAAGTTTAGGAATAAGGTAAGTAATTTATTATAGTCACTGTTCTAATAAATTAGAGGATTGTTCTTATGAATTTAATAGTTATAATAGAGATTATCTCTCTCTTGACAAGGTTAGCTATGGATATAAAGAAAGTTAGGGGATTATCAGATTAAGGATATTACTTCAAGTTAAGCTTGAGTTAAGTATAGCTATATTTGATAGGTTAATAATGAAGATATTATTATGCTATGTATAGGCTCTAACCTATGAAAAGAAAGAATCTTAGAGCAAAGGCTAAGAACTAGAGGAAAGGCTACACGTCAGGTAGTAAACTTACCTAAACTTGTATCTGTTGAATGTATGGTTATTGGTGGAATGGCTTGATTGATGTTGTTCATATGTAAATGTTGAAGCTCTGTGTTATGATTAATTTGGCCAATTATGTTTCATATATTATATGGAAGTATGCACATTATGTTATCTTGACACAATCACAAGTAAGCACTAATACCAAGCATTAATGCATACGTTTTTAGTACCATTTACTAATGAGATTTTCCCAAAAATCTCACCCCTTCCATATCAATCCAATCATAGCAAGTCTTCTCAAGATGGAGAAGATGAATATGCATGAAGAGAAGTTAAGAATTATTTAGCATGATTGATATATGATTGATGTATGTTATGCATATGTATGTAAATTTGGGTGCTGAAATTTACCACTATGAACAGTAACTCTTAGTAAGTTAGTGGTAATTGAGTTGTAATTATAAATAGTAAACATTAGAATAAATGTATGATATTTTATCATTAAATAGTAGACATACCAATCTTCGATTTTATATATAGAACGTCTTATTTGGATGTCTACATATGGAGATATAATTTTTCAAAGTTGGGACAAAAAATGCTGGAATTAGGGAAGGACATTGGATAAACAGTAAAATTGGTTCATTGATTGACATTGACTTGGTCAAGACGTGGTCAACGAGTTATTTTTTCCTGAAAGAGTATTAAGTTAGCTTCCTACAATAATTTGAATCACTACATTTTGATTTTTCTAGATTTAATTATGATTTAAAGTCAAGTCACTTCTTTTGAATTTACACAGTGAACAGTACTTGGTAGAGTAAAATTTCATATTGTGTAATCTGACTTTAATGACCTTAAAAGTTGTTTCAGTTGCTACCATTTGGTCCTTAAGATGTAAGAAAAATAGGATGTTACAAAATTCTTCTTCTAGTAGTGCATAAATCTTTAGTTCTTAAGACAAGGAGTTCAAAATAAAACTCACCGTTTGTAAAGGGTTAAGAAGACTAAAACACACGAACAAGTGAAAAATGACATATAGGAGGCGCGAAGGGGCTTTCAATTAAATTAAAGTGTATTTCATAAGCAAATTTACACTAGATAAAATACAACCCTAGTGTAAAATATTATAAATTATAGAAATCTACACTGGATGAAATGGAACACTGGTGTATAAATAACTTCGTTTTTAAACCGGACATTATCGTTACATTTGACATTGATATGTCTGGTTTCAATCTATTGCATTTTTTTTATTTTTCAAAAATAAAAGAACACCATATCATAAGAACAAGAAACATCATTCATTCAGCTTTACTGATAACTTTACATCAAAAGTATGAAATTTCTAAAATAATATCGATTAGAATATATAATAGTTACATGCAAAAAAAATAGGAGAGGCAGATAAAGGTTACATGCTTGCATTCCTCATCAGACTCAAACGTCTAGGATTTATTAGAGTCAATATGATCAACAGGATTATACAATCTATCATTCTGTTGATGGTAGTAAACTTCTGAGTAGAAAGATCTAAAACTGTCTTTTAGTCTATTAACTTTCTTAACCACTTCTTCAATTGATTCCTCCAGGCTATTGAAGCGCATGATGAGTTCCTCAAGGTGCTCTATCAAAGTGACAACCAGGGGAGGAGGTGAAGGAACTACAGGGTGAGGGTTGAGATGTTTGTCTTCAAATTCATATATGTTTCTTGTGTGGTGGAGAAGGAGGTGTGCACGAGGAAGAAGCTATTGGAGGGTTCAGATAGAAGAAAAGAAAATAAAACAGAGATAAAGTGATGAGACAAAAAGTGCTAATCATAACAATTGTATACATATATTGAGGAATAAGAACGGTTTCAGAAAAGAATATTGGAGAATGCAAGTGGGCTTTTATCATAATGAGTACAAACATTGGGAACCGAAGAAGTGAAATGAACGACCTAAGAAGATACAGAGAAGAGAAGAACGAAAGCATAGACAAGAAACTGAAGAGTCAGAATAGAAAGTATATTTAACACCAGTTTTATATATTTTACACCAATTTAATATAAATCTAGTGTTAATATTTAATCTTATTTATAAAAATACCACCAGTCATTATCTTTTACACTGGTTACGTGTACATCTAGTGTAACTATTTTATTTTATTTACAAAAATGCCAACGATCATTTTTTTAAAACCATCTCCGCAAGGACCGGTTTAAAAATAGGGCTTTAAAAAGTATATTTTGCACAGTAATAATTGTTTTTGCTCTATTATTTTGTTATAGCTTCTTGACAATGCTACAACTCTCTCTCTCTCTCTTGTTTCCATAGACTTAAAAATTAACCAACTTATATACATTACTTCCATAAACTCCTTGAAGGTTATATGGGTTCATGTAAAAATATTAACTTGACTTAATTATAATGCAATTTAGACACAAGAAAAAAATGGATAACAATAGAATAGCAATGAAGGTCTAATGGGTAAACAATAGATCAAAATTTATGGCTTGTGTTGTCATATCCTAATTTTTTCCTATCCGTATAGTACTGATATTGAAAAGAGGCTTGGAAAGGATTATGATGAAGATCAAAAGAAATAATAAACGTTAGATGATTCTTTAAGGAAGAGAAGGATTAAAATAAAAAGTAGAAAGTGTTAAAGGCAAAAAGTGAAAGTAGAAACAAAAGTTGGACCCTTAAGTGTAATTTTCAAAAATTAAGGGACTTAAATACAAATAGCTAAAAGTTCAAGGGCCAAAGTGCAATTATTCAAAAGTTCAAGGACCTAAATGTAAATATGGAAAAGTTGAGCCAAAATAAACAAAAAATGCCTGAAATCATATCAGACTTCAATTTTACCAGTAGATAGACGAAATTATTCCGGTCAGTTTAACGCAACATGGAATTTTGATTTGAGGTCCCGATTAATTGATATAAATTCCTGAAGTTAGAATAATTATTACAATATATTTTAGACATCAGAATCATATGAGACATTACTGGAAATTCCTATATTTAATATAAGAATTTATAAAATTGTCAGAGTCAGAAAAGGAATCCTGTAGAAGCCTTACGGGATTTTATGGTAAAATAAAATACCCTATAAATAGGATCAGGTGAAATTTATTGGGATTTATACCATAAAGATAATGAAGGCAATGAGCCCATATCAAGACCCAAAGGGTGCCATCATTAGCCTAATAAAGTAGTGAGACAGTTATGTGTGCCAGAGTCCAGAGCAGTCTAGGAAAAGTGTGAAATTATGAAAATGCCCTGGATGCCCATACTATACTAGTGTTAGATGGAGGTCATTTTGGTCATTATGTATAGGCCAAAAATGTGTGAGATAGTATAAATATGATTAGTTAGAGCCAATATATGCCCTGAGGCAGTGTAAAGAGGGGTGAAATGATAATTATGCCCTTAAGGTTAGTACAACGCAAGAAAGGATATCAAGGGTATTTTGGTCATTTTCTAAAGGATGGATGGCAGATAAATATTCAGTATATCAAGTTCAATGATATGATAAGCCTAGACATTGATTTCTAGGACAAACTACATATCCTGGTATATTATAAAAAAATTAGGAACAGAAAATAGTCCGGTTGCTGTGAAACAGCTCTGATCGGTACCGGATTGCACTGGAATTTTTCCAGAAGCTTCCTTACACTATGAGCACGCCACATTCCCCATGAGGTGTCCCATGAGCTTTCCCACATGATGTCATAATTATTCTTTTATGAAAAAGTAAAATCCAAGATTAAATGTGAGCCTTTCGATCAAATAGTAACCAAATCAATCTTGGCTATTATTTTTCTTGGATTTTGGCTATAAATACCCCCTTATTTCTGCATCAAAACTGTGGCTTTATGGACCCTTGGGGAAACTCTTGCATAATGAAAACTCAAGCCAAGATAAAGAAGATTCAAGGTTCCAAAGTTCAAGCAAGCTAGAGATTAAAGGTAAGTAATCTCTCCTAAGCTTATTTTCCTTTGATTTGGGAGCTTGAACTTAGGGTTTTCATGGGGAAAAAGTTGAGTCTTCTATAAGGGGAGGTGCTTCCCAAAAACATTAGATGAAAGGGGAAAGAAGAAATTAAAGTTAGAAACATGTGATTGAAGTTTAAACAAGCTAGTTAAGTGGTTGGTTGTTGAATCAAATTGATATTCTTGACTTTGCCATGGTGTGCCCTGTTCGGTATGCACTGTTCATGAGGGAAGGAAATGGAATTTCAATGATTTAATGCTTCCATTGAGTTTATATGATTATTCTGTGTAGGATTGGAAAGGTTTTGAACCTTGGAAACATTAAAATCTCAAGGTTATAGTCTTTGAGATTCCTCACGGTTACTGTTCACTCACATGGAAAGTGATTTTAATTTCATAATTTTGATGCTTCCAATGGTTTTAAAATGAAAAGTTGTGTGGGGTAAAGTGGAGAAACAAGTATGGGAAGCATTAGAATCAAAATGAGAATTTTTGAAAAAATTGTATGCTTACGTTCAATTCTGTACACTAGGCCATGAAGGAGCTGCAATTTCATGATTCTAAGTGCATAAATGGATTAAAAAGATGAAATTGTGTAGGGTAAAGTTAAGACATCAATTGGTTCAAGAGCCAAGTGGATTAGTGAAGATTAGAGAAAGTTATGACAATAAAGAGTGTAACAAAGTTAGTCTTGAACATAGTTGGAGTTCATGAATCCTAATGAATTATATGATGAATGTGAATGTGTTTAGGACCTTGAAACATCCAAGAACATGTTTGGAAGTGATTGACATAAAGGCTTTATGGTAGGAAAGCTAGGGAGCAAGGGCTAAAGGTCAAGAGGAAAGCTTAAGTGCAAGGTAGTGAACTTACCTCTTTATGTGCTTGATGTGGTATGCTTATGTGTTGAAATGTATATGATATTTGAATGATGTGTTGACATGTATATGATATTTGAATGATGTTGTGACATGATAAATGATGTTGAATGTATTGTGAATAATATATTTTCCATAGCCATGCACTTTATGTGAAAGTATATAGCGTGATGGCATGTCACCAATCAAAGAAAGTTTAATGAAATTACATATCAGGCATTAGCATCCATCTTGCATATTTAAGTGCCAATGTTTGCTACTGAGATTCCATAAAATCTCACGCTCCCATAACCAACCAATTTAGGTCAAGCATGAAGAAAAGGTATGCTTGGATAGAATCTCACGCTCCCATAACCAACCAATTTAGGTCAAGCATGAAGAAAAGGTATGCTTGGAGAAGAGCTAAAGAATGGAAGAAAGGAAGTGAAGTATTGAGATTTTAGCATATACTATAAATTGTCCATGTATGTAAGTGCCATGTAAGGTGTCCATTTATGTGATGAAACTATTGTAATACTTATAGAATATGTGCATGATGTATATGAATGTTGAGAAGCTTATTTAATGGCTTGTGCATGCTGAAACAATTATTGGAAATGAAAGAAAAGAAACTGAAATGGTAAAAATATAGGTTCTGAAGCAGTTTTGTTGTGGCTTCAATTTGACCTAGCAAATGAAAGAATTAGTTCACGAAATTTTATGAGCATGTATTAAACATCCAGAGCTTTAAACTCATAGGTAGAACGTTTAATTTGTATGTCTATATCAAGAGAAATGAATTTCCAAAGTAAGGGACCAGAATCTGTTTTTAGGATTTTTGACCAAATGAACAGTAAATTTTGACGAATAAACTGTATCAATTGGCTAATCATTTGGTCTAAAAATTATTTTTCCCTTAAATTTTAATATGTTATCTTCACGTATCTTTTTGAACCACTTCATTTTGAGTTTTCTATAATTAGTTGTGATTTTTTGAAATACATTGCGTAATCTTGAATACCATATGAACATTAACCCGAGAAAGAGTAAAATTCCAGATTTGACTAATGGACTTCCAAGGTATTGTAAGTGGTTCTAATTGCTACTAAATGGCCCCTAAGATTTATAAAAGTAAGGATGTTACATATGTTTAGGCCCAAAGGTCTAGAAATGAATGCCTCTATAAGATTCAATAACATAAATGTGCAAGAAATTTTCAACTGAGAGCCAAAACAAGTTGTAGATTATATAAACCAATTGAATAATCACTCAATGTAGAAATTAAGGCCGAGAATCATTCTAACTAAGGTTTGCATCTAAATTACTCATACACTTAAGTCTCAAACAATGTTCATTATTCACTAGGTATAAGACACTTATCACAACTGAAAACCCTCTTAAATGATGATTTAGAAGTTTTAATGTAATCACTCATAATCATGTAATAGTCCAAAGTTTAACAGTAAAAACTTAAGTACTTCTAATTCAATTTCTAATATTTTCAAAAATTAAAGTGTGACCATAGTTTCTATAAAACTATTTATGCAAAAAGTTTAGAAATAATAGGGCAATGAATCACTTATAACAACACCTTAGTAGCTCAAAAGGAATCCTTCTATACAACATTGCACAAAGTAAAGAGAAGGTAAATGGACATTTTCACATTCTAGTCATGACTAAATATAGTGCAGGTCTCAACCATATTTCATAGGGAGTGCTTGCTCTGAACTTACACATTTAGTCACGACCACACTGCACGTAGGTCGTGAGTCCTTTTCACAGAGAGCCCATAAAGTTTAAAATTCCATCCTAGGTCTCGACCATATAACACATAGGTCGCGACTAATTTATATAGAGACTACTAATTGATAATTTTCAAATCCTAAAAAAATATTTACACTAAACCCTATTTAGTAAACAACAAAATAGTTTAAAATGGGGTCTAATTTTCAACAATTCATCACACATTGAGATCAACACAAAAATATTATGATGAAAGATTGGAGTGATGAAAAATATTTAGGATTCTTTAGAACAAAAACAAGAACACCTCCCCTACACTTAAACTTGATAGTGTCCTCATTGTCAAAGAAGAGAAGTACAAGATATTGCAAACCTTAGCAGACATTTAGGAACAACAGCATGAAATAAGAGCAATTAAATCCAACTCCAACACAACAATCTAACACTACTCAATGCAAATTCCATAGTTAAGCTTGCAGTCACATCCAATCATACAGAGCAATACAAGAAAAGCTAAGATGAAAGGATGGGTAAGATAAAATTATGCATTTGAGGTTGTGGATGAAAAGACAACATCATACAACAAGTATACAACTGAGGAGTGTTTATTCAAAAGCCAAAGAAATATTAAGCAAATAAATTAACTACTACATCTACTAGTATATCCCTCTCAAAACTCATCAAACTATCACATGCAACAAGATGGTAGCAAATTATAATAGCATATGAAAAGAAAGATAAAGGAAAGGGATGACTTAGCCTCTTGGAGGTGGTGGGAACTCATAGAATTTCAAGATATGGCTGTTTGATTGGAAAAATTTCCCCATTGCCTTCCCCCTTCACTCTAGCATCCCCAACTCATGCTCTTTGACTATATTGTGAAGTCCATCCAAGCTTGTCTTGATTTTTCTTTGTTTAAACTTGAACTTGCCCAACTGTGGTTGGTATATAGAATAAACAAATTTGGGTGGTATTCCCTTCATGCCCATTGTGCAAACTCAATTAATGCTTATACCTAGTCTCTTCAACAACATAATCAATAGCATTCAACCCAATAAAAGTATAATTACCAAAAGGATATTTTATTGCTTCATTCATATTGAAAGTGACTACATGTTCCCTAACTTCCATTGTAATATAACTATGTTTCATACTAATGATTGTCTTGGAAGTTTGGAGGAAAGGTCTGCCTAGAATCAAAGTGCTCTCATTCACTAGCTCACTAGACATGTTCAGAACATAAAAATTAGCTAGGAATAATAAATCATTGACCTGCACTAGAATATCCTCAAGAATTCCCTTAGGATACCTAATTGATCTATCAGCTAATTAGAGCATTACAGTTGTGTCTTTAAGATTATTAATACTTAAAGCTAAGCATATTGACTAATGTCATATCCTAATTTTTCCCTATCTGTATATTGGTGATAGAGGAAAGAAGTTTAGAAGGGATTGTGGCAATGATCAGAAGGAATAATAAAGGTCAAATGAGTCTTGAAGGAGCAGAGGGACTAAAATGAAAAGTTCAAAAGTTCTTTGGTGAAAAATAAAAGTAGAAATAAACTTTAGACCATTAAGTGTAATTATGAAAAGTTGAGGGCCTAAAATGTAATTTTTAAAAGTTCAAGGACCTGAATGAAATTTAGAAAAGGTTTAAGGCCAACATAAAAGGTAGAGAAAAAAGTTGGGCGAAAAGGTGTAATTACCAAAAGTTTAGGGACCTAAATGTAATTAACTAAAAGTTCAGGGACAAAAATATAATTATGAGAAAGTTGAACCAGAAAAAGCCCAAAAATACCCAAAATCATATTAGTCCCAAATTTTACCAGTAGATAGACAAAATCAGTTTAACGTAACACATAATTTTGATTTGAAGTCCTGATTAATTGATATGAATTCCTAAAGTCAGAAAGAATTATTATACTATTTTTTAGACTTCATAATCTGATAAAACTTTGCAGTAAATTCCTATATTTAATATAAGAATTTATAAAATTGACAGAGTCAAAAACGGAATCTTGTAGAATTCTTACGGGATTTTACAGTGTAATAAAATACCCGATAAATACGGTCAGGAGAGATTCCTTGGGATTTGTGCTATAAAGGTAATGGACCAATACTAAGGCCTAAATGGCATTTCAAGAAGCCTAATAAGGTGGTGAGACAGTTAAGCAGGCCAGAGTCCAGAGCAACATAGGAAAAGAGTTGAATTACGAAAATGCCCTCATTTGGCTAGATTATACCAGTGATAGATAGAGGGCTTTTTGGTCATTTTGGATAGCTCAAAAATGTCCAAGCAAGTACAAGGGTGATTAGTTAAAGCCAATATATATTCTGATGCTGTTATATCCCAATTTGTGAGCCTAGAAGCTCAGTTTATAGCCTGAAAAATGCAGGCTACTAGACCCTATTATGCAGGAGTCCAAGAAGTGTACAGATGATGTTTAGGGACTAAAATGCAAGTGAAAATTTAGGGAAAATAGTGAAAGTCCCTGTGGGTATAAAGAAGAAATAAGAAGTGTTTCTTAGGAACTAAGCCACTAGAGTGCTTGGGCTTGGTTAGAAACCCAAGAGGACATTTAAAGGCCCAAAAACGTAGGCCCAGTAGTTATGGGAGTTTAAGATGCATTAAAATAATAATTTAGTGGTTTTACATAAAAAAATGTTACCCGGTTAAGGATATAACTGGGAAAAGTGATCAGATATGACTTTAGACCATTAGGTGGCATGAAAGGTGTCCTCATGGGACCCACAAGCTGCCACATGGCATTATTACAGGAAAAGAAGAAAATTTAAGGACACATGTCATGAGATTAGAAAAAGGAGAAAAAGTAAAGAGGACACGTGGCACAATCTCGGCCGTTCATTCCAAGAAAAGGCTCTAGAATTCTCTGGAGAGGTTGAGTCAGCTGGTGAGGTATCCCAAGGGGCCCACCAATTGTCTGACATACCCCCTGAGGTGTCCTTGTATGATGTTATGTTGGTGAGTCATCAAGGAGGATGATGTCATCGTGATGATGCAAGCAAAGCTTCTTGAGGAAGCTAAGCGATATGGGCTATTCATCACGATTTGATGTAAGCCATTCATTCCACTTCCACTCACCTATAAATAGGCCACCCCTCCCTTCATGTTATGCACATCCAAGAGCCAAGAAAAGGAGAGAAAGAAGAGAAAGAGAGAAAGAATGGAAAAAAGAGAAAGAAAGAAGGAGCTTTAGTAGAGCCACGAGCAGTCCAAGGAGCTTAGGGACTGGGCAGAGCTTAGGAATAAGTTAAGTAAGTTATCTAGTCCTTGCTCTAATAAAAGTATAGGATTGCTCTTAATAGTTATAATAGAGAAATATCTCTATTAATAAAGGTAGCTATAGATAGAAAGGAAGTTGGGGGAATGTCGGATTAAGGATATTGCCTCTAGTTAGCATGAGATTAAGTAGAGCTATACTGGATAATAATAAAGATGTTATTATGCTATGCATAGGCTCTAACTTATGAGAATAAGGGACCTTAGATACAAGGCTAAGAGATGGAAGGAAAGGCTACACACCAGGTAGTAAACTTACCTACTTGTATGCTTATACTGCTTGGATGTTTTATGTGATGTTTTCTTACCTTGATGATGTGAAGCATGTATGATTAAGTAATGCTCTATTTCTTTTTATACTATGGCCATATGTTATAATTAAGTAACATGGAAGCATGTAAGTTATCATTATGCAAGCTTGATCATTAAGTGCACACATAGTAACATCAAGCATATAGTTGCATACATTGTATGGTTTCCATTTGCTACTAAGATTTCCCCATAAATCTCACCCGTTCCATGTAATCCCAATCCCACAGGTATGTTAGAAAAGGATTGAAGAAGCATGAAGAGAAGCTGGGGATTCGATAGTGCAAATGTTTGGACTAAAAATGCTAAAATCAGGGGAAAACATAGGATGAATAGCAAACTTCAGATGTTTGCTGACATTGACCTGGTCAAGGAGTGGTCAACAAGTTATTTTTTATTGAAATAACATTAAGTTAGCTTTCTATAGCAATTTGAACCACTCCATTTCAATTTTTTTATAATTAGTTATGATTTTTTGAAGTCAGGTCACTCCACTGGAAATTACACAGTGAACAGTACTCACCAAGAGTAAAATTCCAGATTGAGTAATTTGACTTCAATAGCCTTAAAAGTGGTTCCATATGCTATCGTTTGATCCCTAAGACATATGAAAATGAGGACATTTTTATAAAGAGGTGTGAAATGACAATTATGCCCCTAGGGTCATTATAGTGCTAGACAATGAACTAAGGGCATTTTAGTTATTTGCCAAGGGATCTGTAATTAAGTACTAACCCAGTACAAGAATGTCAGGGAGAAATTGATACTGGATTTAAGATCAGAAAACATATTATGAAATCTCAGAAAAATTAGATTTATAAAACAGTATGGTTTTTGGGGAATCAGACTGTGCCGGTACTGGATTAGACTGTAATTTTTTTAGAAACTTCCCCCATTGGAATTTTTCCACCTAGCCCTATGAGTTGTCCCTTGATGATGTCATGGATGATGTCATAATTCTCCTTTTTGAAAAAGTTAAATCCAAGATTAAATGTGAGCCATTAGATAAAATAGTGCACAAACTAATCTTGGCCATTAATTTTCTATGAGATTTTTTCTATAAATACCCCCCCAAATCTGAAGCAAAATCATGGCATATCAACCTTGGTGAAACTCTTGCAAAATGAAAACTCAAGCCAATACAAAGAAGATTCATGGTACCAAAGTTCAAGCAAACTAGGGAGTAAAGGTAAGCAATCTATCCTAGCTTATTTTACTTTGATTTGGGAGCATGAACTTAGGGTTTACATGGGGGAAAGTTGAGTTTTATCTAAGGTGTTGTGCAGTCCAAAAATCTTAGATGAAAGGACAAAGAAGAAATTAAAGTTAGAGATAGGTGATTGAAGCTTGAACAAGCTAGATAAGTGATTGGTTATTGAATCAAGTTGATATTCCTGACTTTGCCATAGTTTTAATGATGGAAGGAAATGGAATTTCAATAATCTAATGTTTCCATTGAATTTATATGATAATTTTGTGCAGGATTGGATAGGTTTTAAACTTGGAAGCATTGGAATTCCAAGCTATATTTTTTGAGATTCTTCTCTATTACTATTATCTTGCATGAACAGTGATTGGAATTTCATGATTTTGATGCTTCCAATGGTTTTAAAATGAAAATTTGTGTGGGATAAAGTGGAGAAACAAGTATGGGAAGCATCATAATCAAAATGAGAAGTTTTGAAAGAAAAGTGGGTGTTATGTAATTATGTACATAACAGTGCATAGGAACTGGAATTTAATGATTCTAAGCTCCTAAATGGATTCAAAAGATAAGATTCTATAGGGTAAAGTTAAGACATCAATTGGTTCAAAGGCCAAGTTGATTAGTGAAGACTAGAGAAGGTTATGTTAGTAAAGAGTTGAGAATTTATCAAGGATAGTCTTGAACATTGTTGGAGTTATTGTCCTAATAAATTATGTGATGAATATGAATGTGTTTAGGCCCTTGAAGCATCCAAGAAGATGTTGGAAAGTGATTGATCAAAAGACTTCAGGGTTGGAAAAGATCAAGAGGAAAGCTTAAGTGCAAGGCAGTGGACTTACCTCTTTATGTGCTTGATATGGTATGCTTATGTGTTGACATGTATATGATATTTGAATGATGTTGTGACATGATCAATGAGGTTGAATGTATTTTGAATAATATGTTTTCCATGGCCATGCACTTTTATGTGAAAGTATATAGCATGATGGGATGTCACTAATCAAAGAAAGTTTAATGAAATTACATATCATGAATTAGCATCAATCTTGCATATTTAAGTGATAATGTTTATTACTGAGATTCCCTAGAATCTCATCCTTCCTAAACCAACCAATTTAGGTCAACCATGAAGGAAAATGTATGCATGGAGAAGAGCTAAAGAATGGAAGAAAGGAAGTGAAGTAATTGGGATCCTAGCAATGGCTATGAATTATCCATGTATGTAAATGCCATGTAAGGTGTCTATTTATGTGATGAAATTGTATGAAATAATTATGGCATAACCCTTGATGTACATGAATGCATGAAAGACAAAAGAGATGGTTTATGCATGCTGGAACAATTATTGAAAGTGAAAGAAAGGAAACTGAAATAGTAAAAACGTAGGTCCTGAAGTAGTTTTGTTGTGGCTTCAGTTTGACCTAGTAAATAAATGAATTAACCAACAAAATTGTATGATCATATAGTAAACATCTAGATATTAAATTTATAGGTCATACACCTTATTTGGATTTGTATATCAAGAGAAATTAATTTCTAATGTTCAGAGACATAATCTAGAATGTCCAAATTTTGCCATATGAATAGTAAAAAGTAACAATTTAACTGTTTCAATTGGCAAGGTAAATATTCAAATTTATATTTTTTTCCTTAAGGAGCTATGAAAGTTCTTCAATTAGATATTTGGATCACCTCAATGCAATTTTTCTACAATTAGTTATAAATTTTTAAAGTTGGGTTGTAAATCTGGAAATTACCAAGTGAACAGTACCCAATAAGTAAGTTTTAAAATTTTAATTTTTGGGCTAATGTAATGCTTCCGCTAATCAAATATGCTTCTGAATACGTACTATGAAGTGGTAAAAGTATGATGTTTCATTTTGGTATCAGAGAAAAAGTTCTAACATTGGTACAAAACAAAGTTTTAGCACAAAATAGAGATTTTGGTGCAACATAAACTCGCTCTAATTGGGAAACAGAGTATGTGGTGGTTACCTAAGGCCCAATTGAGGTTGAGGTTGAGGTTAGTCATGGGTTACTTGTTTAGAGTCCAACTAAGACTACAGATTAATGATGAATACTCTAGCGAAATGGAACATTGAGGCTTAATAAGAGATACCTTCTCGCCTGTTAGTGATTCAGGAGGATAAGGGAAAACTTAAAAGTATGAATGGCATAGAGATGTGAGCTAGACCTTTCCTTAGTTAGCTGAAAGAAAACATCCAACTCAGTTATTGTAATATCCTCATTTTCTTACATCTTAGGGACCAAATGGTAGCATTTAGAACCACTTTTAAGGTCACTGGAGCCAAATCATACAATCTGGAATTTTACTCTAGCGAGTACCATTCCCTGTGAAAATTCCAGAGGAGTGACCTGACTTCAAAAAATCATAACTAATTCTAGAAAACTCAAAATGAAGTGGTTTAAATTGTTACACAAAGCTAACATAATTCTCTTTCAGAGAAATGACTTTTTGACCATGCCTTGACCAGGTCAACTTTGGTCAACATTCTGAAATCACTATTCCTCTTGCATCCTGTCCTGATTCTAGCATTCTAGTCACAACTTTGATAAATCCTATCTTTATGTGTAGACATCCAAATGTGACGTTCTATATATCAAATCGAATATTGGAATGTATAATATTTACTGGAAAAATATCAGACATTTATTCAATCATTTACTATTTATAATTACAGCTCAAATGTCACTGCCTCCCCACGAATTACTGTTCACAGTGACAATTTCCAGCAATTATACATACATGAATCAAATATCAATCATGCTAAGTAATTAACATATCTTCATGCATCTTTATATCCTCCATCTTGAGAAGACCTACTGTAATTGGATTGATATGGAAGGGGTGAGATTTCTGGGGAAATCTCAATAGCAAACAGTACTAAACAATGCATGCATTAATGTGAATACTTGTGCTTGCTTGTGAAAGTATTAACATTGCCTAATGTGAATTCTTCCATTTTACATATGAAATACAATTGGCCAAAGTAATCATAGGAACAGAGCTTCATACATAAGAACATATTCAACACAATTCAACAAAGCCATAACACATCAAGTATAACATTCAATGCATACAAGTTTAGGATAAGTTCACTACCTGACATGTAGCTTTTCTTCTAGCTCTTAGCCTTTGCTCTAAGGTTAATTCTTTCCATAGGTTAGAGCCTATACATAACATAATAATATCTTCATTATTATTCTATCAGCATAGCTCTATTGAACTCATGCTTAACTCAAGGGTACTATCCTTAATCTGACATTCCCCTGTCTTTCTCTCTACCTTTAGCTACCTTTATTAATAGAGATATTTCTCTATTCTAACCACTAAGAGCAATCCTATACTTTATTAGAGCAGGGACTAGATAGCTTACTTACCTCATTCCTAAGCTTTGCCCAGTCCCTCGGCTCCTTAGACTGCTCAGAGCTCCACCAGAACTCCTTCCTTCTTTCGCTTCCTTCCTTTCTTTCTCTCTTTCTCTCTTCTTTCTCTTCCTTTGCTTTGGTAGGCCATGGTGTGCCTTGAAATGGGAGGGGAGTGGCTTATTCAGAGGTAAGAGGAGGTGGAATGAATGGTCCAAATTGATTGTGATGAATGGCTCAAATTGCTTGCTTCCTCAAGAAACTTTTCCTGCATCATCACGATGACATCACCCTCCTTGATGACTCACCACTAATGACATCATCCAGGACACCTCAGGGGACACCTCAGGGGGTATGTGGCATAATGGTGTGGCCCTTGGGACACCTCACCAGCTGACTCAGTCTTTCCAGAGAATTCTAGAGTATTTTCCCTAAATGGACGGCCAAGATTGTGCCATGTGTCCTCTTGCTTTTTCTCCTTTTTCTGTAATCATGCTATGTGTCCTTTGCTTTTCTTATTTTACTGTAATCATGCCATATGGCACCTTGTGGGCCCCATTTATGCCATCTCATGATTCCATATCACTTTACCCAGTTTTATCTTTGACCGGGTCACTTTACTTTATTGAAAAAGTACTAAAATAATATTTTAATGCCTCTTGGGCCCACATTACTCTTGGGCTACGTTTTTGGGCCTTGGATTGTCATCTTGGGTTTCTAACCAAGCCTAAGCACTCTGGTGGCTCGGTCCCCAAGAAACATCCTTAGTAAATTACCAAAATACCCTTAGTTCCTCTTTAGTACTTGTAGGAGCACTATTATCTTTCCATACCTTGCCAGAGTATCTCTTGACCCTGGTCAGCTATCCAGATACCCTTTCTTGACTGTCTCACTTTAGTCAAATGATCATAATGCCCTTCGTCTGACTTTCACTCAAGGACAGTGGCATACCTTCAGTGGCATTTTTGTAATTCTTTATTTTTCTAGGTCTTTATTAGCTCTGGCCCACACACTTATCTGAAAATATAATTGGGCCTATAAGGTACTATTTTAGACCCTCTGTATGATCCACTATCTTCATGGGCTTAATTCTCGAGAAATTCCCCGAAACCTATTTATCGGGTATTTTAATCCATTATAAATTCTGTAATAAATTCTACAGAACTCCTTTTTGGGCTCTATCAGTTTTGGAAATTCTTATATTAATTATAGGATTTTACTGCCATATTTCATCTGATTCTGAGGTCCAGAGAATACACTTTAATTTTCTTTCTCTTTGAAAATTAATATAAATCTTTTGGGACCCTATATCAAGACTTTGTGTTGGATCAAACTGATCAACATAATTTTCT
Source organism: Leucaena leucocephala (assembly GCA_037074615.1). Classification (NCBI taxonomy): domain Eukaryota; kingdom Viridiplantae; phylum Streptophyta; class Magnoliopsida; order Fabales; family Fabaceae; genus Leucaena; species Leucaena leucocephala. Next base: position 9,625,384 of record CM073527.1, read on the forward strand.
CTATTTAATGAGACCTCTGCTCAATAGGTCCTATAGCATCCCTTTTTCAGGCTATATACTGGGCTTCAAGGCCTAAAAATAGGGATATGACATTTCTCCTCCCCTTAAATAAATTTTGTCCTCGAAATTTCAGGGTTAAATCTCTATTCATCATTCGATGAAAAATTCCTCTAAGGAGAATTTTCCTTTCTTTCATACTAAACTTTCTCATATAGTCCTATATTCTGAAGCTTTTGTTGACTACTCATCATACTTCTTAGTGTAGTCACTTATTACTCATATGACTATCCAGCATAATTCTCTAAATATCGGCAAAACTTGAACTCTCATTTTTGTATCATCATACTTCTTATTATCTTTAACAACTTATCATAATACAGAGAGAGGACTTATATCATTATTCTTTTTTTTATTACTCTATTGCTAAATAGGAGCACATAGGAGCACATAGGAGCATATACTCTAACATGCATAATGCCTGGCCAGCATGCTGTAGGACTACATACCTGCTCATGAATGCAAAGCTCTAACATCGGAGCTCAAGCATTCCTTTTCTTAATATGCACAGCTCTAACACTTGGAGCTTGCACAACTCTATCACATAGAGCTTGCACTACTCAAACATTCGGAGCTTTAGCATATTTTGCAAACATAATATAACATAACATAACATAATGCCTGGCATTTTATGCAAGGAGTGAAAGCTCTCATTTGCTCTTTCACATGTAACTCATCATTCAAACATATTATCTCTTTTAAAAAAATAGAGCCTCTCAATCTGTTATAGGGCTAGCTATAAAGCCAGTTCATATCGAACTTCTCAATACATATCTCTCATAACATATCTTATTAGCATATCTCATCACATATCATTTATGCCGTATCATGGCATATCTAGCCACATCTGGCGATATCATAGTCTATCTGGTCTTGTCATAAGACATTCTCTTTTAACTTAAAATATTACTAGCTTTTAAGAGAATTCTTCTAAATATTTCTTGTCAAATCCATTTCATTAGGACTTGACATAAGGGTTCTATTATCTTTCTGTGCATAACCCTTTCTAACTTGTCATAGCTCTTTCTATCATCTGACATAACTCTGTGTACATATATGCCAACCTCTTATGGCATTCATACCTTTTTCATCACTTCCCTAGAGGTCACCCATCCTTAGGTTACTCTTGCCTGAGCACGCTTAACTGAAATATGTAGATATAAATCTTGAAGCACTGGTGCTATCAGGCTCAAATCCTGGTACTCTACTATCTTTAGACCCATCTTATGCTATCTCTTTTGGGTCTATTTGGCCTTATCCCTTTATCCTCATCTGGAGGATCTATCTGTCTTTTATTCTTATTCTCTGCAATCTTATCATAGGGATCTCTTTAAACCCTTTCTCATATCTTATGAGATATGCTCATAACTCCTTGACACTCAGTTCATGTACGTGTAAGGAGATTCTGAGTTCAGTCCCTGATAGTAATAAGGCTATCTGAACTAACATCATGGGTACTCTCTCTATTATGAGCTAACCAACTTGTGAAGCTTCTCTACCTAAACTTTTCCTTGGATTTGTCATTCCAAAGAAATACTATACTTATGGCTCAATACTTTCTTGGTCTAGGCTTGATCTACTACGACCCTTGGGATCTACTGCGATCAACCGTAAGCCTCTTCAGGATCTAACTGTGACCCTGGAATTCTGTTTTCAGGGAGCCATACTAGGATCTAACTGCAATCCTCTAGAATCTACTATGACTCTATTGTACTGTATTCTCATCTCTGGAAGACCTAAACCAGCAGACAAAGTTACAAGGCTAGTTACTTCCACATGATAGTTAACTCAATAGATAATTCCCCTAAAATGATCACATAAGCCAATATTATCTATTAGGACTTTACTCATTTCCTCTATCACTCAAGAATTTCTCATATAATTCTCATATTTTATAACTTTATTTAACATTGCAGGGAGCTACACAAGCTCTACCATGAACATATCTGTCATAATAATCTACTTATTCTCTAGCTTTATCTCAAGAGCAATATGACTCTATTGCAAGAGCAATCTAGCTCCATTGCAAAATCATTACCTCTCTCAGAGCTATATCTTTCATAATTACATCTCATTCCATTTCATATGCATAGCATATCATTCATATATCTCATCCCTACTAAAGGGATATATCCTAAGCATCATAATCATTTATCTATAGATTCACTATTAATCCTCATCTTATTCTCTATCACATCATTTGATAGATCCTAAACATTCATTTAGGAATCTGAAATAACTATTTATTTGACTTAAGTTGCTACATTACCCTTTTACTAGGGTATAGACTCAACCCTTCATTTACTTTATCTAACTCTGGCTTAATACTCTTTCTTAAATTGGGGAGTCTCTTTATATTTGAAACTGTGGCTACCATATTCTCTATCAGTCTTAGTTTGCTCTAGACTAGATTGTGGTTCCTCTATGTTGGGAACATCAGCTCTCTTTCTAGCAATCATCTCATTTCTAACTATTAATTCTTTTGTTTAGGAAACACTAGCTGAATAAATTCTTTTGTAATGTAGATCTACCCATATAGTGTTAGAAAACGTGCCCTAGGGGCCAATCATTGTCTTATGAATATTATTGATTTATGAATTTATTAATTGTGTTATCATATTATTTGCATGTTTACTGTGATGACCATCCTTAGATAATTTATGATCTTATCCTAAATGTCCCTGGTCAGTCATCTGTGCGGGAGTAGAGATGAAATAAGACCAGTATGACTTTGAAGATGTATAGAGATATAAATCAAAGTCATATACACATATAAGAGTACAAGGTGTTGGACCGACCCGCTATAAGAGAGTTACATGGGTTACGTCATAATCTTCTCTCATATACAAACCATGTGACTATGTCCTTTGACCTGAGATCATCATAGATTCCTACATGACAAATGCTCAGCTTTGGCCTAGTCAAAAGTCACTTTTGACCGAGTGATCATAAAGACTATGTTCGGGCTTAGTGGTTTTTCATGAGGAGGAATGTGACTGGTCAAGATGGAATTTGTCCCTCACATTAGTAGAGAGATATTACTGGGCCCCTCGATGAGTGAGTCTGAGAAATGTTTGGCCATACTGTATTGAAAAGGTAGTTCCATTTCTATAGTCAGACTACTCAGGGATCGAGAAAGTAACGGTCAGGAATAGGAGGATGACATTATCCATGCCTCATCCATGACCAAAATATCGCGTGACAGAAGGGACATGATATGGTTGTATAAAAGGTTACATCATTTATCGATTCTCATATGATTTAGGTAGTCGTTATGTCTTGCTAGAGACCGCTTGCGACTTGTAGGCCAGTATAGCAAATGGCCCATTGCCAACTTCATATGGGCCTACAGGGTCGCACACAAAATAGCCCAACACGAGCTTTGATGTCCAGATTCATTGAATCTAAGACGTGTCTAGATTCAATGAATGATCCAGGGTTGATGTATATATTTATTTATATTTATATTCGTATATATATAAATTCGTATATATATATTATATATAAGGGATATATAGGATTTAATTTATAAGGATCAATTAAATCTCTATCACGTTTGAATTTGAAATTCAAATTGATAGGACATCTCATATAAGAGATATTTACAAGATTTAATTTATAAGGATAAATTAAATCTCTATCACGTTTGAATTTGAAATTCAAATTGATAGGATATCTCAAATTTGATTTATGAGAATAAATCAAATACAGTCCAATCTTATCTTTATTTAAATTAAATAAATAGGTGAATTAAATATGTGGGACGGATTTAATATAAACATTATTTATTTAATTAGTTTCTTATCAAATTATACAATATGTGATATTGTATTCGGAATTAATATAGATTAATTCCAAAATCCAATTCGGTTGAGAAAAACGTAGAGCATCCTATATATCCGATTTTAGGAGCTACGTTTTGAACACAACACATAACACAAAAAGGGCCAAACGGAATCTGCAAAAGGTTTGCAGATAAGAAACTGATGAAGTAGAGACGGAGAGGATGAACTCTTGAGAAAGCCTTGGAGGGACAGGAGACGCTAGCACATCGTTCATGGTTGGAACGCTATTCGTGTGGATACCAGTAGACGAAGACGACCTGAGGAGTCGACTTCTTGCAATCAAAAAGAGATCACCAGCCGCGGAGAGAAGCTGTGGAAGTCGCTGAGAAACACTGAGGGTAATGCTTCTTTCCACTTGACTTAAACACATACGGTAGATCCTGGCAAGGAATGGAAAAATTTTTAAATTAATTTCCGCTGCGTGTCTTCCAATTCCTTACAGTAGTATCAGAGCCATGCCGTTTTTTTGTTTAAGTTAGGCTTGATTGTTGATTGATATGATATGTGTTAGTCATAGCCGATCATATAATATGCGTTTTATGTATGACATATAAGGAATCCGTGTTATGTATGACATAAAAGGAATCTAAAAGGGAATTGAAATTGATGGTGATGCGCTACCTATTCATAGCCGTGGCTACCTGTTCGTAGCGTAACATAACCGTAACATATATTATTTGGTGAATATTTTAGATATGAAACATTAATTACCCTTGAATTAAATCTGAATATTGATTCTTGAATGTTTGGGGATGGTGAACAATATGGCTCTAGATTGCAAGTGTTGTAATTTTTAAATACGGCCTGCGTGTCGTGCCTTCCTCTATATACTCTTAATGTACCTTCTCTTCTCATCTCACTCCCCTCGAATGTTAAAAGAGGTTTCTATATGTAATTTCCCTTTTCTTACTAGAGAGCTCCTCTCATTGGCTTGAGGGGAGTTAGGATAGGTGAGCCATATTGTATCACGTTTAGATTATGCGTATTATAATTATATCAGCACATGCATATTACTTGTATGAGATACAAACTGAGAAACATGCGTTTTTATAAACCAGATAGTTAAATTAGGCCCTCTAAATGAAATCTTAAGTCATGATGCTGTCAATTTATGAACACTTATCAAAACCTCGATCGCTCAATTGTCGACTCCACCAAAGTGGGTGCTTTTGAGTTATCTTGGGGAGATAAGCACGAGTAATGGTGTTACTCTCACATGTTTATTATTGTTTGACTTAATTGAGATTAACAAAACAGTTTTGTGTCTCAAGGCATTAGATGGGATTAAAAACATGCCAGATCATATGATGATAGAATCCCATAAACATCTAAGAGTTACATTTGATGTAATTGGTAAAGGTGTTACCTACCTAAATAACTTAATTTAAGCGTCCTGCCAAAGCGGACTTAAGTTTGAGCCAAATATGGATCTTAGCCCACTAACTAATGCATTGAGGGTTATTTATTTAGTGGGAGATTGCTAATTAAATTGCATATTTTTAATTGTAGAATCATGACGACAAGTAATACTGCTACATTATCGCTGCGATCTGTCCTTGAGAAGGACAAACTTAATGGGACAAACTTTCTTGACTGGTTTAGGAACTTGAGAATTGCTCTCAAGCAGGAAAGAAAGGCGCATGTCCTAGATCAACCCATTCCTGAGGAGCCAGTGGCCAATGCTCCTAGAGCTCAAAGAGATGCTTACACGAAGCATAAGGAAGACTCTGTCGATGTGGGATGCTTGATGCTAGCCACCATGGTTCCAGAGCTCCAAAGAGATCTCAAACACATAGAGGCTTATGAGATGATTGTGTATCTCAAGGAAATATTCCAGCAACAGGCAAGGCAAGAGAGGTATGAGACCACTAAGGCCTTACATTCCTGCAAGATGGCTAAAGGTGCATCAGTCAGTACTCATGTCTTAAAGATGAAAGGGTACATTGATCACCTTGAAAGGCTTGGATTTCCCATGAGCCAGGAGTTAGCTACGGATTTGATCTTGAACTCACTCCCAGAAAGTTATGGCCAGTTTGTCATGAACTACAACATGAATAACATGGAGAAATCTATTTCTGAACTGCATGGGATGCTTAAAACTGCTGAGCCGAGTCTTAAGAAGAAGCCCAGTGCTGTTTTGATGGTTCAGAAAGGAAAGGGTATGAAAAAGAAAGGCAAAGGCAAGGGGAATGGTCATGGCTCATCAGGTAAGACCGAAGAGTCAGGCAAGCCCGAAACCAAGCCTGCACCAAAGAAGGCAAAGCCTCCTAAGGAAGGAGTTTGCTTCTTCTGCAATGAACCTGGTCATTGGAAGAGGAATTGCAAACTCTACCTCGAAGATCTGAAAAAGAACAAGAAGGATAGCGGGGCTATCGCTTCAGGTATTTATGTTATAGACATTCATCTTTCTACTTCTACTTCATGGGTATTAGATACTGCATGTGGTTCTCACATTTGTACAAATATGCAGGGACTAAAGGATAGTGGGAAGCTAAAAAAGGGCGAGGTTGACCTACGAGTTGGAAATAGAGCAAGGGTTGCTGCGTTAGCTGTAGGCACTTATGAATTAGTTCTGCCCACTGGGCTTTTGTTAGTTTTGAACAATTGCTATTATGTTCCTACTTTAAGTAGTAACATTGTTTCACTTTCTTATTTGGATAAGGAAGGTTTCACTTCCATTGCTGGGAATAGTAGATATTCTATTTATCGTAATGATGTTTTCTATGCTCATGGTGATTTGCATGTTGATCATTACATATTAAATTTGGAACAACCTAATCATGGAAATATCTATAACATAACCGCCAAAAGGGTCAAACCAAATGTTTGAATCTGACATACCTCTGGCACTGTCGTCTGGGCCACATAAATGAGAAACGCATTTCCAAACTCCATCAAGATGGATTTCTAAACTCATTTGATTTTGAATCATATGACACTTGCGAGTCTTGTTTGTTAGGAAAGATGACAAAGTCACCCTTCACTGGGCACAGTGAGAGGGCCACTTATTTATTGGGCCTCATACATACAGATGTGTGTGGACCGATGAACATAAATGCCAGAGGAGATTATTCGTACTTCATAACATTCATAGATGATTTCAGCAGATATAGGTACATCTATCTGATGAAACATAAATCTGAGTCTTTTGAAAAGTTCAAGATATTTAAAAATGAAGTACAAAACTAGCTTGGCAAAATAATTAAAGCCCTTCGATCTGATCAGGGTGGTGAATATTTGAGCCAAGAGTTCATAGATCATCTTAGGAGTTGTGGGATAGTCTCACAATTGACTCCTCCAGGGACACCACAATGGAATGGCGTTTCTGAACAGAGCAATCGAACACTATTAGATATGGTTCGATCCATGATGAGTCGAACAGATCTTCCGCCCTCCTTTTGGGGCCATGCCCTAGAGACAGCTACGTTCACACTCAATCGTGTTCCATCTAAGGCAATCGAAAAGACTCCGTATGAGATATAGACTGCAAGGATGCCTAGTTTGTCTTTCCTCAAGATTTGGGGATACGAGGTCTATGTTAAGCAACAAGCCTCAGACAAATTAGCGCCCAAATCCTCAAAATGCCTCTTTGTGGGATATCCTAAGGAAACCAAGGGATATTACGTCTACAACCCTACTGATAACAAAGTATTTGTTGTCAGAAATGGTATCTTTCTCGAACGAGAATTTATCTCTAAAAGAACCAGTGGGAGTAAGGTACACCTCAAAGAAGTTCGAGAGCCACAAGACACCAGAGAACTGAAAATGGAAAATACAGAATACTCACAACAAGTTGTTGAGACTCCTCAAGTCACGCAAGGTCCACGGAAGTCTAATAGGACACGACTTCAGCCTCAGAGATATGGATTTCTAATTTCTGACAGTCGTGATATGTTGCTCATTGAGCATAATGAGCCAACTACCTATCGAGAAGCTATAATGGGACTAAACTCTGAAAAGTGGCTTAATGCCATGAAGTTTGAAATGCAATCCATGTACGACAATAAGGTTTGGACCTTAGTCTACCCGCCTGAAGGTGTAAAAACCGTCGGGTGCAAGTGGGTTTTTAAGGAGAAAATTGACATGGATGGCAATGTAAATGTCTTCAAGACACGACTGGTTGCAAAAGGATTTACTCAAACTCATGGTGTCGACTATGATGAGACCTTTTCCCCAGTTGCAATGGCCAAATCAATCAAAATCCTCTTTGCCATAGCAGCATATTATGACTATGAAATATGGCAGATGGACGTCAAGATAGCCTTCCTTAATAGAAAGCTCCTTGAGGATGTGTAATGACACAACCTGAAGGGTTTGTGCATTCCGAGGACTCTGGTAAAGTGTGCAAGCTTCAAAGGTCCATTTATGGACTGAAGCAAGCCTCTCAGAGTTGGAATCATCATTTTGATGAAGTAGTCAAAGAGTTTGGATTTCTTCAAAACATTGATGAACCTTGTGTGTACAAGAAGGTTAGTGGGAGTACAGTTATGTTTTTGGTACTCTATGTCGATGACATCTTACTTATTGGGAATGACATTCCTACCTTGCAGATTGTCAAGTCTTGGTTAGGAAAGTCTTTATCGATGAAAGACTTGGGTGAAGCCACCTACATCCTAGGAATCAGGATCTATAGAGATAGATCTAAAAGACTTCTAGGACTCAGTCAGAGTACATACATAGACAAAATACTGCATAGGTTCAGTATGCACGAATCAAAGAGAGGTTTCATACCCATATCTCATGGTAGTTACCTCAGTAAAGATCTGTGTCCTAGTACACCTGATCAGTAAGGTCGCATGAGTAAAGTTCCATATGCCTCGGCCATAGGATTTATCATGTACGCCATGTTATGTACTCGATCGGATGTCTCATTTGCCTTAAGTATGACTAGCAGATATCAACAGGACCCTAGTGAGGGCCATTGGACTGGTGTCAAGAATATCCTTAAGTACTTGAGAAGGACTAAGGACTTATTCTTGGTCTATGGTGGATTGGATGACGAACTCTGTGTAACTGGTTACACAGACGCGAGTTTCCAAACTGACCAGGATGACCAAAAATCGCAGTTTGGATATATATTCCTCCTTAATAATGGAGCAGTAAGCTGGAAGAGCTCTAAGCAGGGTACTATAGCAGATTCTGCAACGGAAGCTGAGCATATAGCAGCATCTGATACAGCTAAGGAAGCCGTCTGGATCAGGAAGTTCATCACGGAACTAGGGGTGATACCTACCATCTCAGATCCAATAACTTTGCTCTATGACAGTAGCGGTGCCATTGCACAGGCCAAAGAGCCTAGGTCATATCAAAGGACCAAGCATATACTCAGGCGATTTCATCTCATTAGAGAAATCAACGATAGAGGTGATATAAAGATATGCAAAGTAGCAGGAGAAGACAATGTTGCTGATCCTCTAACGAAGCCGCTTGTGCAGGCAAAGCATGAGCGTCATGTTAGGTCAATGGGAATTACTCAAATTAATGATTGTACCTAGTGCAAGTGGGAGGTTGTTGGAAAATGTGCCCTAGGGGCCAATCATTGTCTTATGAACATTATTGATTTATGAATTTATTAATTGTATTATCATATTATTTGCATGTTTACTGTGATGACCATCCTTGGATAATTCATGATCTTATCCTAAATGTCCCTGGTCGGTCATCTGTGCGGGAGCAGAGATGAAATAAGACCAGTATGACTTTGAAGATGTATAGAGATATAAATCAAAGTCATATACACATGTAAGAGTACAAGGTGTTGGACCGACCCGCTATGAGAGAGTTGCATGGGTTACATCATAATCTTCTCTCATATACAAACCATGTCACTATGCCCTTTGACCTGAGATCATCATGGATTCCTACATGATAAACGCTCATCTTTGGCCTAGTCAAAAGTCACTTTTGACCGAGTGATCATAAAGACTATGTTCGGGCTTAGTGGTTTTTCATGCGGAGGAATGTGAATGGTCAAGATGGAATTTGTCCCTTACATTCATAGAGAGATATTACTGGGCCCCTCGATGAGTGAGTCTGAGAAATGTATGGCCATACTGTAATGGAAAGGTAGTTCCATTTCTATAGTCAAACTACTCAGGGATCGAGAAAGTAACGGTCAGGAATAGGAGGATGACATTATCCATGCCTCATCCATGACAAAAATATCGCGTGACAGAAGGGACATGATATGGTTGTATAAAAGGTTACATCGTTTATCGATTCTCATATGATTTGGGTAGTCGTTATGTCTTGCTAGAGACCGCTTGTGACTTGTGGGCCAGTATAGCAAATGGCCCACTACCAACTTCATATGGGCCTATAGGGTCGCACACAAAATAGCCCAACACGAGCTATGATGTCCAGATTCATTGAATCTAAGACGTGTCTAGATTCAATGAATGATCCAGGGTTGATGTATATATTTATTTATATTTATATTCGTATATATATAAATTCGTATATATATATTATATATAAGGGATATATAGGATTTAATTTATAAGGATAAATTAAATCTCTATCACGTTTGAATTTGAAATTCAAATTGATAGGATATCTCATATAAGAGATATTTATAAGATTTAATTTATAAGGATAAATTAAATCTCTATCACGTTTGAATTTGAAATTCAAATTGATAGGATATCTCAAATTTGATTTATGAGAATAAATCAAATACAGTCCAATCTTATCTTTATTTAAATTAAATAAATAGGTGAATTAAATCTGTGGGACGGATTTAATATAAACATTATTTATTTAATTAGTTTCTTATCAAATTATACAATATGTGATATTGTATTCGGAATTAATATAGATTAATTCCAAAATCCAATTCGGTTAAGAAAAACGCAGAGCATCCTATATATCCGATTTTAGGAGATACGTTTTGAACACAACCCATAACACAAAAAGGGCCAAATGGAATCTGCAAAAGGTTTGCAGATAAGAAACTGCTGAAGTAGAGACGGAGAGGACAAACTCTTGAGAAAGCCTTGGAGGGATAGGAGACGTTAGCACGTCGTTCGTGATTGGAATGTTATTCGTGTGGATACCAGTAGAGGAAGACGACCTGAGGAGTTGACTTCTTGCGATCAAAAAGAGATCACCAGCCGCGGAAAGAAGCTGTGGAAGTCGCTGAGAAACACTGAGGGTAATGCTTCTTTCCACTTGACTTAAACACATACGGTAGATCCTGGCAAGGAATGGAAAAATTTTTAAATTAATTTCCGCTGCGTGTCTTCCAATTCCTTACATATAGAGGATCTACTTCTTAACATTGTCTTAATCTTTCATGCCTCATTACTTTATACTATCTGGCTTGATTTATGCTTTGTACTAATCCTCTAGTTGCTTAACTTTAACCAGGTTGGTATCTTTATTATCATTGTCACTGTAACGTCTGGCAGTTTCCCTTAACCTAGGACTGGTCAGCTTCTATCTCTATCTATAGAGGAAACTACTCCCCATGCGTTATCCTACTTAGTCTAGCCACATCGTGCTAAGAAGCATGAGACCTCAGCGATAATGGTTGACTTAAGGCTAGTCTATCATAGTCACTTTCTTGAAGAGTACCTTTTAAAACTATAAGGTATGGGGTATTGTTTGATTTCTTTGGGTGTCACTATCTTTTGTCTTGACTCATTCTAAGTAGTGAACACCATCCCCATATCTCATACTAGGGAAGAATCCTCTTTGGTTCAAATCTCTAACTTGTTTTAAGGGGTTAGCCTATCTATTCCAGAGCATCATTGAGCCAAAACATTCAGTTATGTGCCATAATCTTATGCTCTGATACCAAAATGTAGCATCCTCATTTTATTACATGTTAGAGACCAAATGATAGCATTTATAACCACTTTAAAGGTCACTGGAGCCAAATCATACAATCTGGAATTTTACTTTAGCGAGTACCATTCCCTGTGTAACCTCTAAAGGAGTGACTTGACTTCAAAAAATCATAACTAATACTAAAAAACTCAAAACAAAGTGGTTCAAATTGCTACACGAAGCTAACATAATTATCTTTTAGGGAAAAATGACTCGTTGACCATGCCTTTACCAGGTCAACTTTGGTCAATGTTCTAAAATCACTGTTCCTCCAACGTCCTGTCCTGATTCCAGCATTCTAGTCCAAACTTTGATAAATCATATCTTTATGTGTAGAAATCCAAATGAGATGTTCTACATATCAAATCGAAGCTTGACATGTCTACTATTTACTGGAAAAATATCATACATTTATTCAATCATTTACTATTTATAATTATAGCTCAAATGTCACTGCCTCCCTATGAGTTACTGTTCATAGTCACAATTTCAAGCAATTATATATACATGAATCACATATCAATCATGCTAAGTAATTAACATCTCTTCATGCATCTTTATCTCCTCCATCTTGAGAAGACTGCTGTAATTGGATTGATATGAAAGGGGTGAGATTTCTGGGAAAATCTCAGTAGGAAACAATACTAACCAATGCATGCATTAATGTGAATACTTGTGCTTGCTTGTGAAAGTGTTAACATTGTGTAATGTGCATGCTTACATGTTACATATGAAATATGTTACATCCTTACTTTTAACCTCAATTATACTATATTAGAAGTGATTGGAACCAATTACATGATCATGTGCTTTGAAAACATCCATTTCCAAAAGATTTGCTCTTGGGGTACTGTTCACTTTTATTGTTCATTTGGTAATTCCAGAACATGTACCCTACTTTGAAAATTCATAATTAATTGTATAAAAATCAAAATAATGTGGTTCTAATTTCAAATGAAACCTATTTCATAAATATTTGAGGGAAAAATATGAAACTGAGGTTTTCTAGTCTAAATGAAATCAATTTATTGGTTAAAAATCACTGTTTATTTGGTAAAAATCTGAAAGTTCCAGTTTCTTTGCTTAACTTCAAAAATTCATTTCTCTTTGGTTACTTATCCAAATGAGCTTTGTTACCTATGGATGTGAAGCTCTAGACGTTCTCTTTAAGCTCATAAAATTTAATAGAAAAACTCATTGATTTGTTATATGAAATCATTGCGTGAACGTCACTGCCTCTCAGCACTCGTTTTATCTCAATTCCAGATCTTACTTCCAACTTTGGAAAATCAGAACAATTCGGATACTTATCCTAATGAGGCTTTCTTGGTGTTAATTTAAAGCTCTGTATCTTAATTTTAATCATGCCAAGTTTCAGTCTAAAACTTGTTGATTTAAATGCCATAAACATTGTCACATCACCACGGCCTCAAAATAGGGTTACAGAAACATACACCATGCATACTAGCATATCATCCCATAGTGTCATGTAAGTCATATAACTTGTTATACAAAACTTAGTAATCAACAATTACTCTCTTCCCTTTAGAGGATCTAGCACCTAAAACATAGTTATGCATGTGGAAGGAATGAGATTTCATGGAAATCCCCATAGCAAGTTACACAAACTATATTATCATGCATGAATAATTGGATGCTTAACATGTTATCATGAGATGGGAGCTACTTCATAATAGTACATAAGAAAACTCTAACATGCATATTGTCATGACATAACTTGCAAGGAGTTGCAATCATTCATACTTCATCATAACATGATGATATAAGCTCAAGCTCAACCAAACACCATAATCAACAAGCAAGCAAAACAATTAAACAAACATGAGTTATAGTTAGGTATCCTTGCTACCTCTTAGCTATCTTGGTCAAGACCCTCTTGAAGTGCTTTCCTTCCTTCACAAATGTCAAAACCTAGTCATTACAACATAATATCAAGTTACAACTCAACTTGAAACTAAATCCAAGACTAGGTTTTCACTAACTCCCTTTCTTTCTCTACTTTATGTTTCCTACTTCCACCTTTCCAAAATGAATTCTCATGGTTCATTTCCACATAATTTTTCATTTAGAATCCAAATATGAAATCAGAATTTCCAAAATGAAAACATACCAATTGCCACAGTGCCAAACCGAAATGCATGTTCTTGTTTTCCAAAAATTCACATTTTGATTCCAATGCTTCCAATACTTGTTCTCCTACTTTATCCCCACACAATTTTCCATTTTAAACTCATTGGAAGCATTAAAATCATGAAATCCCATCATATGAATAGTATCATGTACAGTACCAGCAAGAACACAAAACCCTAAATCCGAACATACTTGAATTCCCAAGCTTATACCACTTGATTCTAGCTTGTTTAAGCTTGTCTAAACTATCCACAACATAAAACTCATATTTTAACCATATATGAGCAGCACTTTCAGTAGCAACCATAAGGGAAATATAGCATGAAAACCCCTTAAAACTATGAGCTAACTTGCTAGAACAAAGCTCAAGATCAAGGGAGATGATTACCTTGCTTGTTACTTCACTTTGGTTGCTTCTTTCTTGGTTGAATGGAAATTTTACAAGATTTTCCATATGGTTCACCATGCATGCTGAAGTTTTCTTAATAGGGGGTATTTATAGAGAAATTTGGGTTGAAATGGATGGCCAAGATTGATTTGGTTACTATTTGATCTAAAGGCTCACATTTAATCTTGGATTTAACTTTTTCATAAAAGAATAATTATGACATCATGTGGGACAGCTCATGGGACAGATAAGAGGGTTAGGTGGCGTGCTGCCCATGTAAAGAAGGTTCTGGAAAAAATTCCAGTCCAATATGGTACTGATCGGAGCAGTTTCACAGCAACCGTACTGTTTTCTGTTCTGAATTTTTTTATAATATACAAGGATATGTATTATGTCCTGGAAATCAATATCTAGGCTTATCATACCATTAAAAATAATATACTATATATTTATCTGCCATCCATCCCTTGGAAAATGACCAGAATACCCTTGGTATCCTTTCCTGCACTGTACTAACCCTAAGTGCAAAATCGCCATTTCACACCTCTTTACACTGGCCCAGGGCATATATTGACTTTATATAATCATATTTATACTATGTTCCACGTTTTTAGCCTGTCTAGAGTGACCAAAATGACCTCCATCCACTACTGGTATAGTATGGGCATCCAGGGGCATTTTTGTAATTTTACACTTTTCCTGGACTGCTCTGGTCTCTGGCCCATATAGCTGTCCAGTTACCTTAATGGGCTTATGATGGTGCCATTTGGGCCTTATTATGGGCTTATTGCCTATATTGCCTTTATGGCCCAATTTACAATACAACTCTTTCGATCCTATTTATCGGTTAGTTTATTTCACTGCCCTTATGGTTTCTAGAGGATCCTTTTCTGACTCTCTCAATTTTATAAATTCACATATTAAATATATGAATTTTCTATAAGGTCTCATCTGATTATGAGATCTGAAAAATACTATAATAATTCCTTCCGACTTCATAAATTTATATCAATTAATCGGGACCTCAAATCAAAATTCTGTGTTGCATTAAACTGACCGAAATATTTTTGTCTATCTACTGGTAAAATTTGGGTCTGATATGATTTTGGGCATTTGTTTCCTGTTTTGGCTCAACTTTTCCATATTTACATTTAGGTCCCTTAACTTTTGAATAATTGCACTTTAGTCCATGAACTTTTCATTAATTGCATTTAGGTCCTTCGTTTTATTTCTACTTCAACTTTTTGTCTTCAAACTGTTCAATTTGCATTTTGGTCCTATTCTTTCCTTAGTTATTAATCCTTCCCTTTCTTTTCTCAATCTGATATAGTTTATTCCAAGAATCTTATATCCATTGCAGATACATCAAGTCAAAAAATTGGGGATATGACAAAATACAATTGGCCAAAGTAATCATAGGAACAGAGCTTCATACATAAGCACATATTCAACACAATTCAACAAAGCCATAGCGCATCAAGTATAACATTCAATGCATACAAGTTTAGGATAAGTTCACTACCTGACATGTAGCTTTTCTTCTAGCTCTTAACCTTTGCTCTAAGGTTCATTCTTTCCATAGGTTAGAGCCTAAACATAATAATATCTTCATTATTATTCTATCAGCATAGCTCTATTTAACTCATGCTTAACTCAAGGGTAATATCGTTAATATGACATTCCCCCGTCTTTCTCTCTACCTTTAGCTACCTTTACTAATAGAGATATTTCTCTATTCTAACCACTAAGAGCAATCCTATACTTTATTAGAGCAGGGACTAGATAACTTACTTACCTTATTCCTAAGCTTTGCCCAGTCCCTCGGCTCCTTAGACTGCTCATGGCTCCACCAGAACTCCTTCCTTCTTTCTCTTCCTTCCTTTCTGTCTCTTTCTCTCTTCTTAGTCTTCCTTTGCCTTGCTAGGCCGTGGTGTGCCTTAAAATGGGAGGGGAGTGGCCTATTTATAGGAGAGAGGAGGTAGAATGAATGGTCCAGAATGATTCGTGATGAATGGCTCAGATTGCTTGCTTCCTCAAGAAGCTTTGCCCGCATCATCATGATGGCATCACTCTCCTTTATGACTCACCACTAATGACATCATCCAAGACACCTTACAGGTATATGGCACAATGGTGCATCCCTTGGGATACCTCACTAGCTGACTCAGCCTTTCCAGAGAATTCCAGAGTCTTTTCCCTGAATGGACAACCGAGATTGTGCCACGTGTCCTCTTGTTTTTTCTCCTTTTTCTGTAATCATGACATGTATCCTTTGCTTTTATTATTTTACTGTAATCATACCATGTGGTGACTTGTGAGCCCCATTTATCCCATCTCATGATTCCATATCACTTTACCCAATTCTATCTTTGACTGGGTCACTTTACTTTATTAAAAAAGTACTAAAATAATATTTTAATGCCTCTTGGGCCCACATTACTCTTTGGCTACGTTTTTGGGCCTTGGATTGTCATCTTGGGTTTCTAACCAAGTCCAAACACTCTGGTGGCTCGGTCTCCAAGAAATATCCTTAGTAAATTACCAAAAAGCCCTTAGTTTTTCTTTAGTACTTATAGGAGTACTATTATCTTTTCATACCTTACCAGAGTATCTCTTGACCCTAGTTAGCTATCCAGATACCCTTTCTTGGCTATCTCACCTTAGTCAAATGATCATAATGCCCTTCGTCTGACTCTGACTCAAGGATAGTGGCATACCTTCAGTGGCATTTTTATAATTCTTTATTTTTCTCGGTCTTTATTAGCCCTGGCCCACACACTTATCTGAAAATATAATTAGGCCTATAAGGTGCCATTCTAGACCCTATATATGATCCACTATCTTCATGGGCTCAATTCCCGAGAAATTCCCCTAAAACCTATTTATCGGATATTTTAATCCTTTATAAATTCTGTAATAAATTCTACAGAATTCCTTTTTGAGCTCTGTTAGTTTTAGAAATTCTTATATTAATTATAGGATTTTACTACCACATTTCATCTGATTCAGAGGTCTAGAGAATACTCTATTAATTTTCCTTCTCTTTGAAAATTAATATAAATCTTTCGGGACCCCATATCAAGACTCTGTGTTGCATCAAACTGATCAGCATAATTTTCTCTATTTAATGAGACCTCTGCTCAACAGGGCCTGGTAGCTTCCCTTTTTCAGGTTATATACTGGGCTTCAAGGCCTAAAAATTAGGATATGATAGTTATGGATTACAGTTATATTACAATGAGGCCAAGGACACGTAAGTCCTTTAGGTTAGGGACACAGAAGTCTTACAAGTGATAAGATATGTTATGATAGAATGAACATGGCCTAGTTAAGGTAGAATGGCCTGATATGATAAGCTATCTCTGATTCTTAAATGAATAAATAGGATATTGGAGATGTAAGCTAAACATAAATAGCCTCAGAAATTTCTTGAGGATTAATAGAAAGAGATGATAAGAGATATAATATGAGTTTATGGGAGTGCCCTCTAACGCTGATGTAAGTTCTATTCCTTCGATGAGAAGATAGATTACGTGTAGTATCCTTACTTTTATACGTCTTAGGGACCATTCAGTAGCATTTAGAACCACTTACAAGACCTTGGAAGTCCATTAGCCAAATCTGGAATTTTACTCTTTCTCGGGTTACTGTTCATATGGTATTCTAGATTACGCAACAAACTTAGAAACATCATAATTAATTCTACAAAAATTGAAATGAAGTGGTTCAAAAAGTTACATGAATATAACATCTTAAAATTTAAGGGAAAAATAATTTCCAGACCAAATGATTCGCCAATTGATACAGTTTATTCGTTGAAGTTTACTGTTCATTTGGTCAAAAACCCTGGAAATAGTTTCTGGTCCCTTATTTTGGAAATTCATTACTCTTGATATACACATCCAAATGAAATGTTCTACCTATGAATTTAAAGCTCTGGATGTCTGCTACAGGCTCATAAATTTTTTTGAACTAATTCCTTCATCTGCTAGGTCAAACTGAAGCTACAACAAAACTGCTTTAGGACCTACGTTTTTACAATTTCAGTTTCTTTTCTTTCATTTCCAATAATTGTTTCAGCATGCACAAGCCATTAAATAAGCTTCTTAACATTCATATACATCATGTACATATGCCATAATTATTACATACAAGTTTATCACATAAATAGACACCTTACATGGTATTTACATACATGGAAAATGCATAGAATCTCAGTATGCTAGAATCTTAAATACTTCACTTTCCTTTTTCCATTCTTTAGCTCTTCTCCATGCATACCTTTTCTTCATGCTTGACCTAAATTGGTTGGTTATGGGAGAGTAAGATTCTAGGGAATCTCAGTAGCAAACATTACCACTTAAATATGCAAGATGGATGCTAATGCATGATATGTAATTTCATTAACTTTCTTTGATTAATGAGATGCCATCATGCTATATACTTTTACATAAAGTGCATGGCCATGGAAACATGTTATTAACAATACATTCAACATCAGTTATCATGTCACAACATCATTCAAATAACATATACATGTCAACACATAAGCATACCACATCAAGCACATAAAGAGGTAAGTTCACTACCTTGCACTTAAGGTTTCCTCTTGACCTTAGCCCTTGCTCCCTAGCTTTCCAACCATGAAGCATTTATGTCCATCACTTCCCAATATCTTATTGGATGTTTCATGGTCCTAAACACATTCATATTTATCACATAACTCATTAGGACTCATGAACTCCAACCATGTTCAAGACTAACTTTGTTACACTCTTTATTGTCATAACTTTCTCTAATTTTCACTAATCCACTTGGCTCTTGAACCAATTGATGTCTTGACTTTACCCTACACAATTTCATCTTTTGAATCCATTTATGAGCTTAGAATCATGAAATTCCAGCTCCTTCATGGCATGCTGTACAGAATTGAACATAAGCACACAGTTCTTTCAAAAATTCTCATTTTGATTCTAATGCTTCCCATACTTGTTTCTCCACTTTACCCCACACAACTTTTCATTTTAAAACCATTGGAACCATCAAAATCATGAAATTCTAATCACTATTCATGCGAATGAACAGCAACTGTAAGGAATCTCAAAGACTACAACCTTGAGATTTTAATGTTTCCAAGGTTCAAAACCTTTCCAATCCTACACAAAATCATCATACAAACTCAATGGAAGCATTAAATCATTGAAATTCAATTTCCTTCCCTCATGAACAGTGCAGACCGAACAGGGCACACTATGGCAAAGTCAAGAATATCAATTTGATTCAACAACCAACCACTTAACTAGCTTGTTTAAGCTTCAATCATATGGTTCTAACTTTAATTTATTCTTTCCCCTTTCCTTTAAGGTCTTTGGGCAGCACCACCCCTTAGAGAAAACTCAACTTTTCTCCCATCAAAACCCTAAGTTCAAGCTCCCAAATCAAAGGAAAATAAGCTAGGAGAGATTGCTTACCTTTAATCTCTAGCTTGCTTGAACTTTGAAACCTTGAATCTTCTTTGTCTTGGCTTGAGTTTCCATTTTGCAAGAGCTTCCCCAAGGGTACATGAGCTTACAGTTCTGAACCAGAATTGAGGGGTATTTATAGCCAAAATCCATGAAAAATGAATGGCCAAGATTGATTTGGTTACTATTTGATCTAAAGGCCCACATTTAATCTTGGATTTAACTTTTTCATAAAATAATAATTATGACATCATGTGGGACCCATCAAGAGACACCTCAAGGGGTTAGGTGGCGTGCTCATAGTGTAAGGAAGCTTCTGGAAAAATTTGAGTCCAATCCAGTACCGATCGGTGCAATTTCACAGCAATCGGACTGTTTTCTGTTCTTAATTTTTTATAATATACTAGGATATGTATTATGTCTTGGAAATCAATGTCCAGGCTTCCCACACCATTGACATACTTGTACTGGACACAACTTAATTACAGATCCCTTGGGAAATGACCAAAATACCCTTGGTGTCCTTTCTTGCACTATATTGACCCTAAGGGCATCATTGTCATTTCACCCCTCTTTGTACTGCCTCAGGGCATATATTGGCTCAAATAATCATATTTATACCATCTGTCACGTTTTTAGCATGTCCCAGATGACCAAAATGCCCTTCATCCATCCCTAGTACAATCTGGGCATCCATGGGCATTTTTGTAATTTTGCACTTTTTCTGGCACTGGCCCCTTCTACTGATAGACTGGTACCCTGGATTTTGGGCCTTCCTTGGCGTCATTATGGGCCTATATATGAGGTCAACTGATCTCATTCTATCCAGACTTACACCGATAAGTTCTATTATCGGATCACGGGTGTTATCAAACTCCCGTCAAAATTCACTAATATGTGAATAACTTTTTATACATAACTTCTTCCAGAGTTCTGTCAGATCTAGGATATCTGACACTATAGGGCACACTTTCCTGTAATTTACCCACTTATATATGAAGTCCATGAAATCTGATAAAATTTCAGATAGCTTTTAGACTATCAGATAAATATCTACTGTCTAGAGCCCTAATAAAATTTCTGTATTATGTCAGATTATCCAGCATACCTTCCTCTATTTACTGATGGAATATGGGATTAAAATACTTCTGGGCAGTTATAACCCTTTTCGTGCTGATCTTTCTATAATTACAATTTTGCCCTTGAACTTTTCTCTTAATTACATTTATGTCCCTAACTTTTTGGATATTTACATTTAGGTCCCTAAACTTTTGGAAATTACAACTTTTGGCCTAACTTTTGTTTCTACTTTAACTTTTGGCCTTTAAACTTTTCCAATTTTCGTTTAGGTCCCTTTCTTCCTTCAAGACTCATTTAACCTTTATCATTTCTTCTGATCTTTGTCATAATCTTTCCTAAACCTCTTTCCACTATCAGTACTATACAGATAGGGAAAACTTTAGGATATGACATTTCTACCCCCTTAAAATAAATTTCGTCCTCGAAATTTACTCAACATCTCAGTCAATGATTGGGGTATCTATCTCTTAAAATAAACATCTTAGCGGAGTACTTTTCATATTCGCAATTCGTCATATCTTATTATGATCATCCTTTTGTCATGAATCAACTCACTCAGAGTTGAACTCCAGTTCATTCTATTACTTACCTTCTTGCTATGCATTTATCTACATATAGACTCGTCACTATACTGGACTTGTGAGTAGCGTCCATTTCTTTCATATTAAACTCTCTCAAATACTGCTATATTTGGGAGTTTCTATTAACAACTCATCATACTTTTTAGTGCAACTATTTCTTTCTCATCTGAGTATTTAGCAGAATTCTCTGAGTATCCACACACTTTAACTCTCATTCCCATGTCATCATGCATTCTTACCCTCTTTAATAACTCATCATAATACAGAGAAAGGACTTATATCATTATTCTTTCTTTCATTGCTCTACTGCCAGCAGGAGCACATAGGAGCATATACTCTAACATGCATAATGCCTGGACAACATGCTGCAGGACTACATACCTGCTCACGAATGCAAAGCTCTAACATCGGAGCTCAAGCATTCCTTCTCTTAATATGCACAACTCTAACACTCGGAGCTTGCACAGCTTTATCATGTAAAGCTTGCACTGCTCTAACATTCGGAGCTTTAGCATATTTTACAAACATAACATAACATAACATAATGCCTGGCACTTTATGCAAGGAGTGAAAGCTCTCATTTGCTCTTTCACATGTAGCTCATCATTCAAACATCTTATCATTTCCAGAACAGAAGCCTCTCTATCTGTTTACAAAGCCAGCTATACAGCTGCTTCTCAAGGCATATCTTCTCATTTTGTATCTTTTATGACATAAAATGGCATATCTGGCCAAATCTGGCTATATCATAGTTCATCTTTCAAATCCATTTCATTTGGACTTGACATAAGGGTTCTAGTCTCTTACTGTTCATAACCCTTTCTAGATTTTCATAGCTCTTTCTATCATTTTACATAGCTTTGTGCATATATGCCAATTTCTTGTGGCATTCACATTTTTTTTTATCACTTCCCAGGGGGTCACCCATCATTGGACTACCCTTGCCTGAGCACGCTTAACTGAAATGTGTAGATAAAAATCTAAAGCACTGGTGCTTACAGGCTCCAACCCTGGGACTTTACCATCTGAGACCCATTTTATACTATCTCTCTTGGGTCTATCTGGCCTTCTAATCTCTTTGTCCTCATCTGGAGGATCTACTTACCTTTATTTTTAGTCTTTGTAATATCATCATAAGGATCTCTTTATTCTCATTTGACCCTTTCTCATATCTTATAAAACATTCTCATAAATCCTTGGAACTCAGGATTAATAGCTTTAACTTTGATCACTTAGTTCCTGATACGTGTAAGGAGATTCTGAGTTCAGTCCCTGATAGTAATAAGGCTATCTGAAACTAGTATCATGGGTACTCTCTCTGTTATGAGTTAATCAACTTGTGAAGTTTCTATACCTTAACTTTTCCTTGGTATTTGTCCTTCCAAAGAAATAATGTACTTATGGCTCATTACTTTCTTGCTCTAGGCTTGGTCTACTGCGACCCTCGGGATCTACTGCGATCAACCGTAAGCCTTTCAGGATCTAACTGTGACCCTGTGAGCCATACTAGGATCTAACTGCAATCCTCCGTAATCTACTGGATTTCGTTGTACTGTATTCTCATCTCCGGAAGACCTAAACCAACAGACAAAGTTACAAGGTTAGTCACTTCCACATAGTTGTTAACTCCACAGATAATTCCCCAAAAATGATCACAGAAGCCAATATTATCTGTTAGGACTTGACTCATTTCCTCTATCACTCAGGAACTTCATATACCATTCTCATCTTTATAACTTTATTACATTTAACATTGCAGGGAGATACACAAGCTCTACCATGCACATATTTGTCATCATCTATTTATCTCATCAGAGGGACTTTACTCTATTGCAAGAGCAATCTATCTCTATTGCAAAAACATTAACTTATATTACTTAAAAACTGCTCTTTCTTATAGCCATATCATCTTTCATAACTACGTCTCATTTCCTTTCATCTATCTTATCCCTATTAAAGGGATATGTCCTCAGTATCATAATCATTTATCTGTAGACTCACTACTAATCTTTATCTCTAATCTCATTCTCTATCCCATTGACTATCGTAGTCTGATCATAAATTCTCTTTGTATCTTTTGAGAATCAAGTAGCTAACTTTCTAGTTTAGCACTTTGCTATTGCTTCATTCTTGCTAAGTTGAATTATTTAGTTGCATGTCATAGGGCATGGGATCAACATAACTTTCTCATCTAGTATACTCTACCCAATACGGGGAGTATTCATTTATCATAGCATACTCAACATGCATAATATGCAAGTAGATGAAATCCTTTAAGGAATCTCTAACATGCGTGTCCTCATATGACGACTGCAAGGAGATACAACTTCTCATCATAACTTATAACAACATAAGCAATATCATTATTACATACATCTGCTCAACCATCGCTTATCACCTTAATCACTAGGTCTTGATCATCTATTCAGGTACCTGAGTCGTTTACTTATTTCACTTAGGCTGCCACATTACCCTTTTATTAGGGTATAGACTCAACCCTTCTTTACTCTTTCTTATATAGGGAATAGGGGAGTCACCTTACCTTTAAATATGTGGCTACTTTACTTTCTTTAAACCTCATAAACTTCTTTCTCTTAGCTTACATATATCTCTTTCTACTAACCCTCAAACAATTTTTTAGGCAATTTATCTTTAGCTTACATCTCCAATATCCTATTTATTTATTTAGGAATCGGAGATAGCTTATCATATCAGGCTATCTTATCATAACATTTCTCATCGCCTGTAAGACTTTAATGTCTCTAACCTGAAGGATTTCTATGTCCTTGGCCTCTCTGTAATCTATCTGTAATCCATAATTGAGTCAGCTGTCTTCTTTCAGCTAATTGAGGAAACGTTTAGCTCCTATCTTTATGCCATTTAAACTTTTAAGTTTTCCCTAATACTCCTGGATTACTAACAAGTGAGAAAGTATCTCTTATTAAGCCTCAAGGTTCATATGAATGAACTCGATTAAGTATCCATCAAAAGAGTTCTCTTTCCTTAGCTCTAACCCTTAGTCTCACTCTTACCTCTCTCTCTAATTGAGAGGAATGATTCCTTTTTAAACTTCTTTGAGAAAAACTTCTCAAGTGAGCGAATCACTCTCCATCTCGTATGGAGTAACTTCTGTATCCCTTAATTCTTTTAACTCTTTCTGTCCATCAGTCTTAGTCTACTCTAGACTAGACTATGATTCTTTTCTAGTCTTCCTCTAGATTCTGACTAATTCAGGTCACTTGGATCTCATTTATCACTTAACATTACTATTTCTGTTCTCTAGGTGCTCTACCCTAGATGTACTAGGTTACTGTCTCTTCATGATGGGATCCCTCTATTTTGGGAACATTAACTTTCAATCTATTAACCATCACGTCTTTAACCTTAGGCCATGTATTAAATCATTCTTAGGCAAGTCTTATTCTAACTTCTCATTATTCTTTTCCATAAATACTAGCTGGACAAAGTCTTTCGTACTGTAGATAAACTCCTGATGATCATACGGAGGATCTACTATTGAACCTCTTCTTAAACTGATCTTTTGTATCTTAGTTCTTCGTACTGTTTAACTTGCCTATACTCTGTGCTAAATCTCTAACTGATAGACTTCAGTGAGGTTGGCATCTTTAGTGTCATGACTCTTGACTTACTATTATCTCATAGTAGTCCTCTAAAGGATATTAGGTTAATGCCCTCTACTAGATGTCTGTTTATCATTCCTGCTACGGCCTTGAGGAACTGCAGATAACTAATTGTTCTTAATCTCTACTTCTGTCCATCCCTTGACCTAGACTGAGTAATTCACTCTCCACAGCTTTCTTCAGACCATATGGTCAACACTATCTGTCTTTAATGAAGAAGGCTGGGGTTGACTAGGACTAGGAACATCCCACTGATCTTTCTCTATAAAGTCACATATTCTTGGACTTTGGGAATGGACAAGA
Source organism: Leucaena leucocephala (assembly GCA_037074615.1). NCBI lineage: Eukaryota > Viridiplantae > Streptophyta > Magnoliopsida > Fabales > Fabaceae > Leucaena > Leucaena leucocephala. The sequence continues at coordinate 9,650,722 of CM073527.1, forward strand.
ACTATCATAAACTCTGACTGGATATCTAAATTAGGGGACTGTTATATCTTAATTATCATAAATCTATCCTCAAACTCTGGTAGAGGAGGAATAATATATGGTCTACCCAAAATCCAGTACTAGTACTCAGCTTTCTCAGCCGTAATCTATCATCTCGTAAGAGGGATAAAGCTTATATCAGGGTTAGAGAGTATTCCAACAAACTTATACTGTATAGAGTCACTAGACTCAACATCAATTGGTGCATATTAGGCTTCAGGCTGAATCTCTACATGACCTCCAGATTGTAGGTTTAAGTCTACAGAAACGTCTATGGGACATTCCACTCTAGATTTTCCTGGCTGATCCCCTAAACTCTCATATGGACCCTCTTCATTGCCTAAGGGATCTGGATATATATCATCTTCATATATTACTATTGGTCTGGAGTCTCCCTTATTAACTGAAGCCTCTGACTTAACCTTATGGAATCTCATATATATTCCTGCAACATTTGCTTAATTAAGCAATGTTAACCATCCCACAACATACCCCAACTTAATAAAATACTTACTGTTTAGGGTTAGGGTCTGTGTATAATCTCATATTAATCCATAAATAATCTATTCAGAGTATTTCTTTAACCCGAATCCTTTGCTCTGATACCATAATGTAGCATCCTTACTTTTATATGTCTTAGGGACCATTCAGTAGCATTTAGAACCACTTACAAGACCTTGGAAGTCCATTAGCCAAATCTGGAATTTTACTCTTTCTCGGGTTACTGTTCATATGGTATTCCACATTATGCAACGAACTTCAAAAAATCATAATTAATTCTACAAAAATCAAAATGAAGTGGTTCAAAAAGCTACATGAATATAACATCTTAAAATTTAATGGAAAAGTAATTTCCAGACCAAATGATTCGCCAATTGATACAGTTTATTCATTGAAGTTTACTGTTTATTTGGTCAAAAACTCTAGAAACAGTTTCTGGTCCCTTATTTTGGAAATTCATTACTCTTGATATACACATCCAAATGAAACGTTCTACCTATGAATTTAAAGCTCTGGATGTCTGCTACATGCTCATAAAATTTTGTGAACTAATTCCTTCATTTGCTAGGTCAAACTGAAGCACAACAAAACTGCTTTAGGACCTACATTTTTACCATTTCAGTTTCTTTTCTTTCATTTCCAATAATTGTTTCAGCATGCACAAGCCATTAAATAAGCTTCTTAACATTCATATACATCATGTACATATGCCATAATTATTACATACTAGTTTATCACATAAATAGACACCTTACATGGTATTTACATACATGGAAAATGCATAGAATCTCAGTATGCTAGAATCTTAAATACTTCACTTTCCTTTTTCCATTCTTTAGCTCTTCTCCATTCATACCTTTTCTTCATGCTTGACCTAAATTGGTTGGTTATGGGAGAGTGAGATTCTAGGGAATCTCAATAGCAAACATTACCACTTAAATATGCAAGATGGATGCTAATGCATGATATGTAATTTCATTAACTTTCTTTGATTAGTGACATGCCATCATGCTATATACTTTTACATAAAGTGCATGGCCATGGAAACATGTTATTCACAATACATTCAACATCATTTATCATGTCACAACATCATTCAAATAACATATACATGTCAACACATAAGCATACCACATCAAGCACATAAAGAGATAAGTTCACTACCCTGCACTTAAGCTTTCCTCTTGATCTTTAGCATTTGCTTCCTAGCTTTCCAACCAATAAACCTTTATGCCAATCACTTCCCAACATTTTCTTGGATGTTTCATGGTCCTAAACACATTCGTATTCATCACATAACTCATTAGGACTCATGAACTCCAACCATGTTCAAGACTAACTTTGTTACACTCTTTATTGTCATAACTTTCTCTAATTTTCACTAATCCACTTGGCTCATGAACCAATTGATGTCTTGACTTTACCCTACATAATTTCATCTTTTGAATCCATTTATGAGCTTAGAATCATAAAATTCCAGCTCCTTCATGGCCTGGTGTACAGAATTGAACATAAGGACACAGTTCTTTCAAAAATTCTCATTTTGATTCTAATGCTTCCCATACTTGTTTCTCCACTTTACCCCACACAACTTTTCATTTTAAAACCATTGGAACCATCAAAATCATGAAATTCCAATCACTGTTCATGCGAATGAACAGTAACCGTAAGGAATCTCAAAGACTACAACCTTGAGATTTTAATGTTTCCAAGGTTCAAAACCTTTCCAATCCTACACAAAATCATCATACAAACTCAATGGAAGCATTAAATCATTGAAATTCAATTTCCTTCACTCATGAAAAGTGCAGACCGAACAGGGCACACCATGGCACAGTCAAAAATATCAATTTGATTCAACAACCAACCACTTAACTAGCTTGTTTAAGCTTCAATCATATAGTTCTAACTTTAATTTCTTCTTTCCCCTTTCCTTTAAGGTCTTTGGGCAGAACCACCCCTTAGAGAAAACTCAACTTTTCTCCCATCAAAACCCTAAGTTCAAGCTCCCAAATCAAAGGAAAATAAGCTAGGAGAGATTGCTTACCTTTAATCTCTAGCTTGCTTGAACTTTGGAACCTTGAATCTTCTTTGTCTTGGCTTGAGTTTCCATTTTCCAAGAGCTTCCCCAAGGGTACATGAGCTTACGGTTCTGAACCAGAATTGAGGGGTATTTATAGCCAAAATCCATGAAAAATGAATGGCCAAGATTGATTTGGTTACTATTTGATCTAAAGGCCCGCATTTAATCTTGGATTTAACTTTTTCATAAAATAATAATTATGACATCATGTGGGACCCATCAAGAGACACCTCAAGGGGTTAGGTGGCGTGCTCATAGTGTAAGGAAGCTTTTGGAAAAATTCGAGTCCAATCCAGTACCGATCGGCGCAATTTCACAGCAACCGAACTGTTTTCTGTTCCTAATTTTTTATAATATACCAGGATATGTATTATGTCCTAGAAATCAATGTCCAGGCTTCCCACACCATTGACATACTTGTACTGGACACAACTTAATTACAAATCCCTTGGAAAATGACCAAAATACCCTTGGTGTCCTTTCTTGCACTATATTGACCCTAAGGGCATAATTGTCATTTCACCCCTCTTTGTACTGCCTCAGGGCATATATTGGCTCAAATAATCATATTTATACCATGTGTCACGTTTTTAGCATGTCCCAGATGACCAAAATGCCCTTCATCCATCCCTAGTACAATCTGGGCATCCAGGGGCATTTTCGTAATTTTGTACTTTTTCTGGCACCGGCCCCTTCTACTGATAGACTGGTACCCTGGGTTTTGGGCCTTTCTTGGCGTCATTATGGGCCTATATATGAGATCATTTGATCTCATTCTATCCAGACTTACATACCGATAAGTTCTATTATCGGATCACGGGTGTTATCAAACTCCTGTCAAAATTCACTAATATATGAATAACTTTTTATATATAACTTCTTCCATAGTTCTGTCAGATCTAGGATATCTGACACTATAGGGCACACTGTCCTGTAAGTTGCCCACTTGTATCTGAAGTCCATGAAATCTGATAAAATTTCAAATAACTTTTAGACTATCAGATAAATATCTGTTGTCTGGAGCCCTAATAAAATTTCTGTATTATGTCAGATTATCCAGCATACCTTCCTCTATTTATTGATGGAATATGGGACTAAAATACTTCTGGGCAGTTATAACCCTTTTCGGGCTAATCTTTCTATAATTACAATTTTGCCCTTGAACTTTTCTCTTAATTACATTTATGTCCCTAACTTTTTGGATATTTACATTTAGGTCCCTAAACTTTTGGAAATTACAACTTTTGGCCCAACTTTTGTTTCTACTTTAACTTTTGGCCTTTAAACTTTTCCAATTTTCGTTTAGGTCCCTTTCTTCCTTCAAGACTCATTTAACCTTTATCATTTCTTCTGATCTTTGTCATAATCCTTCCTAAACCTCTTTCCACTATCAGTACTATACAGATAGGGAAAAATTTAGGATATGACATTATGGATGAGGAAGTTGAGTACTAGTACTGGATTATAGGTGGACTATATATTATTCCTCCTTTACTAGAGTTTAAGGAAAAATTTGAGATAAGTAATATATAACAGTTCCTTAATCCAGAGATCCAATCATAGTTTGTGATAGTCCCTATCTATTCTCAAAATCTAGGAATATGTGACTTTATATAGAAAGATCGATGTGATGTTCCTGGTCCTAGTCAACCCTAGTCTTCTTTGTTGAAGACAGATAATATTGACCATATCAGTCTCAAGAAAGTTGTGGAGAGCGAATTACTCAGTCTAGGTCAAGGGATAGATAGAAGTAGAGATCAAGAGTAGCCTATTTATCTACAGTTCCTGAATATCGTAGTAGGGATGATAAGTAGGTATATAATAGAGGGAATTAACCTGAATCAATTTTATACTTTAAAAGACTAGCGTGAGATGGTAGTAAGTCAGATACTGCCATATACCCCTACATGGTACATGGAACTGAGTGAGTTTTTGGCGAATGATCTACCAACTGATATACAGGGGTGGCACTTCTGTGTGTAAAAGTCTGTGCAGTTTATGATTCCCTAGAAAAGAATATAAAAAGAGATGAGGGCTAATGTAAACATGTAAACATGGTAAAGTAAAGTAATTGCTCAAATGGATAGTTATGTTGTACCCCAAATATGAAATTGATATGTATGTATTGTATGTGCAAATGTTAAGGTGATCTGAAATATGAGTTTTTGATGTGATATATAAGAGGATAGTTGGTTGAACATCTATGTGAATATGTTCCTAATTTAATGTGATTATTATATATAGATATAAATGGATTTCAATTAACTCATTCATCAAAGTCAAGAACATTATAAGTGAATATTTAGAAAAAGTTATGGGTAGGTCACGGAGTGAATCAGTTTAGGTCGAGACTAGAAGTTCCAAAGAAGTTAAGTCGCTATGAGTTAAGCCACAGGTCACGAAAAATATTTACAGAAGCTTTTGGTCGTGATGAGTAAAGACTATTTGTCATGACAAGAAGTCCTAGAGCTTTCAGGTCACGATTGAAGAACAAAGAGTTTTCAAGTCATGATGAGCAAGTGGAGATGGCTGTGACTAAAGTTCACAGAGAATATGAGTTACGACTAGCCAGTACTCAGGTTGCAACTAGATTACATAGAGACTTGACAACAAGAATGAAGATACCAACCTCACTAAAGTTTATTAGTTAGAGTTTAACATAGTGTGCAGGCAAACCAAACAGTACGAGGCATTGAGATATAGAAGAACAATTTAAGATGTTCAAAAATAGATTTTCCATGTGACCATTAGGAGTAGATCTATATTATGAAACATTTATTCAGCTAATTATTACTGAATAGAATAATAAAAAGTTAGAATGAGACTTACCTATAAATGAGCCTAGCATATGGCTTAAGGTTAAAGAAGTGATGGCTAATAGATAGAAAATTCATGTTCCCAAAATAAAGAGATCCTATCATGAAGAGATAGTAACCCAGCATACGTAGCGTAGAGTACCCTAGAGAACCAAAGTAATAGTACTAGATGAAGAATGAGATCCATGTAACTTAAGTTAGTCAAGATCTAGAGATAGAGCAGAAAAGAACCACAGTATAGTCTATAGTAGACTGAGACTGGCAGACAAAAAGAGTTTAGAGATAGTAGAGAGATGCAGAAGTTACTCCATATAAGATGGAGATTGATCCGCTCACTTAAGAAGTTTTTCTCGAAGATTTTATGAGAAGCATTCCTCTCTGATAGATAATGATGAGCGTGAGGCAATGTGTTAAAGCAAAGAAAGAGAAACCCTTTGATGAATACTTAGCCAAGTTCATCCACATAAACATTGAGAGTTGAATGATTGAGAAGTTAGTTTATGGATTGAATTCCGTGTTACAAAGAAAGAGTTTTTCTCAAGTAATTGTAGAAGTTCAATAGAGTGGTAGATGTATGTAAAATAAGAAAAGAAGTATATGATGTTTCGAGAGAGAAAGGTAGCCACATTTATAAATATAAAGTGACTCTCTTATTCCCTATGTAAGAAAGAGTAATGAAGGGTTTAAGTCTATACCTAGTAAGAGGGTAACGTGGTAGCCTAAGTTAGATGAATAGGTACTTCATGATCTGATAATGATCTGATTAGATAATGTGATAGATAATTTAGTTGCAGTATGTATATAGAGGATGGCTGAGCAAATTGTGTAATGATGATATGGCTTTGTTGCCATGAGTTATGATGAGAAGTTATATCTCCTTGCAGTTGTCATATGATGACACGCATGTTTGAGAATGCTTAAATGATCGCATCTCCTTGCATATTATGCATGTTGGAGTATGCTATGATGAATGGATACTCCTTTCGCATTTCATTAAGGATAGAGTATATATGATGAAAAAAATTATGTTGCTCCCATGTCATACGATATGTAATTAGATAATTCAACTTGGTAATGATAAAGCAATAGATGAGATTAGAGATGAAGGTTAATAGTGAATCTATAGACAAATGATCATAGTACTCAGGATATCCCTCCAATAGGGATAATATACATGAATGATGTGCTATAAACATGAAATGAAATGAGATATAGTTATGAAAGATGATGTAGCTTTGAGAAGGAGCAGTGTATGTGCAATAGAAGTTAACATTTTTGCAATAGAGCGCGATTGCTCTTGCAATAGAGCGAGATTGCTCTTGTAATAGAGTCAGATTGCTCTTGAAGATAGAGCCAAAGGAATGAACAGAATGTGATCATTTTTGGGGAATTATCTATTGAGTTAACAACTATGTGGAAGTGACTTGAAATATCCTTACTTTTATACGTTTTAGGGACCACTTAGTAGCATTTAGAACCACTTACAACTCTTTGAAAGTCCATTAGCTAAATCTAGAATGTTCGTCTTTCTCAGTTTACTGTTTATATGGTATTCCAGATTATGCGACAGACTTCAAAATATCATAATTAATTCTAAAAAAATATAAATGAAGTGGGTCAAAAAGCTATGTGAAGATAACATATTTAAATTTAAGGGAAAAATAATTTCCAGACCAAATGAATAACCAATTAATACAGTTTATTCGTCAAAGTTTACTATTCATTTGGTCAAAAATTCTGAAGACAGATTCTGGTCCCTTAATTTGGAAATTCATTTCTCTTGTTATACACATCCAATTGAAATGTTATACCTATGAATTTAAAGATCTGGATGTTTTCTACATGGTCATAAAATTTTGTGAAATAATTCCTTCATTTGACAAGTCAAACTGAAGCCACAACAAAATTGCTACAAGACCTACATTTTTACCATTTCAGTTTCTTTTCTTTTACTTTCAATAATTGTTCCAACAAGTATAAGCCATCAAATAAGATTCTCAATATTCATATACATCATGTACATATGGTATAATTATTACAAATAGTTTCATCGCACAAATGGACACCTTACATGGCATTTACATTCATAGATAATTCATAGTATATGCTAGGATTTCAATTACTTCACTTCCTTTCTTCCATTCTTTAGCTCTTCTTCATGTATACCTTTTCCATCATGCTTGAACTAGATTGGTTGGTTATGGGAGAGTGAGATTCTAGGGAATCTCAGTAGCAAACATTACCACTTAAATATGCGAGATGGATGCTAATGCATGATATGTAATTTCATTAAATTTTCTTTGATTAGTGACATGCCATTATGCTATATGCTTTTACATAAAAGTACATGGCCATGGAAACATGTTATTCACAATACATTCAATATCATTGATCATGTCACAACATCATTCAACTAACATATACATGTCAACACATAAGCATACCACATCAAGCACATAAATAGGTAAATTCACTACCTTGCACTTAAGCTTTCCTCTTTCTCTTTAGCACTTGTTCCCTAGCTTTCCAACCATGAAGCCTTTATGTAAATCACTTCCCAACATCTTCTTGGATGTTTCAAGGTCCTAAATACATTCATATTCATCACATACTTCATTAGGACTCATGAACTCTAACCATGTTCAAAACTAACCTTGTTAAACTCTTTATTATCATAACTTTCTCTAATCTTCCCTAATCCACTTAGCTCTTCAACCAATTGATGTATTGACTTTAACCTACACAATTTCATCTTTTAAATCTATTTATGAGCTTAGAATCATGAAATTATAGCTCCTTCATGGCTTGCTGTACAGAATTGAACACATGCACATAATTCTTTCAAAAATTCTCATTTTGGTTCTAATGCTTCCATACTTGTTTCTCTACTTGATCCCACACAATTTTTCATTTTAAAACCATTGGAAGCATCAAAATCATGAAATTCCAATAACTTCCATGCAATTGAACAGTAACTGTGAGGAATCTCAAAGACTACAACCTTGAGATTTTAATGTTTCCAAGGTTCAAAATCTTTCCAATCCTACACAAAGTCATCATATAAATTCAATGGAAGCATTAAATAATTGAAATTCCATTTACTTCCATCATGAATAGTGCATACCAAATAGGTTCACCCATGGTAAAGTCAAGAATATCAACTTGATTCAACAACCAATTACTTAACTAGCTTGTTTAAGCTTCAATCATATGTTTCTAACTTTAATTTCTTCTTTCCCCTTTCATCTAAGGTCTTTGGTAAGCACCACCCCTTAGAGAAAACTCAACTTTTCCCCCATGAAAACGCTAAGTTCAAGCTCCCAAATCAAAGGAAAATAAGCTAGGAGAAATTGCTTACCTTTAATCTCTAACTTGCCTGAACTTTGGTACCTTGAATCTTCTTTATCTTGGATTGAGTTTCCATTTTGCAAGAGTTTCACCAAGGTTCATGAGGCCACAGTTTTGAACCAGATTTGAGGGGGTATTTATAAAACATTTCATGGAAAATCAATGGCCAAGATTACTTTGTGCACTATTTGGTCTAAAGGCTCATATTTAATCTTGGATTTAACTTTTTCAAAAATAATAATTATGACATCATCCATGACATCATAAGGGACAACTAAAGGGACACCTCATGGGACATGTGGCAAAATTCTCATGCAAGGAGCCTCTGCAAAAATTCCAGTCTAATCCGGTACTGATTAGAGCAGTTTTACAACAACCGAACTGTTTTTTGTTCCTAATTTTTATATTATTCTAGGATATGTATTATGTCCTACAAATCAATGTCTAGGATTCTCATACCATTGACATGGTTATACTAAATATTTATCTGTCATTCACCCCTTAGAAATTACCAAAATACCCTTGGTGTCATTTATTGCACTATATTAACCCTAAGGGCATAATGTCATTTTATCCCTCTTTATACTGTCTCAGGGTGTATACTAGCTTCACCCATCACTGGTACAATATGGGTATCCAGGGTTTTTTTTGTAATTTTATACTTTTTTTAGACACTGGCCCTTTCTACTGATGAACTGGTACCCTAGGTTTTGGGCCCTCCTTAGCGTCATCATAAGCCCAAATATGACGCTATATGAGTTCATTCTATCTAGGCTTATTTACTGATAAGTTCCATTATTGGATCACGGGTATTATCAAACTCTCGTCAAAATTCACTAATATGTGAATAACTTTTTATACATAACTTCTTTTGGGGCTCTATCAGATCTAGGATATCTGACACTATAAGGCAAACTTTCCTATAATTGCCCCACTTATATCTAAAGTCTATAAAATTTGATAAAATTTTAGATAACTTTCAGATTATCAGATAAATATTTATTGACTGGAACCCTAATAAAATTTCTATATCTTGCTAGATTAACTAGTGTAACTTCCTCTATTTGCTAATGGAATGTTGGACTGAAATACTTCTGGGCAGTTCTAACCCTTTCTAGGATGAACTTTCTATAATTACAATTTTTCCCTTGAACTTTTTACTTAATTATATTTAAGTCCCTTAACTTTTGGAAATTATCACTTTTGGCCCAACTTTTATTTCTACTTTAACTTTTTGCCTTCAACCTTTTCTAATTTTCGTTTAAGTCCCTTTCTTTCTTCAAGTCTCATTTAACCTTTATCATTTCTTCTTATCTTTGTCATAATCCTTTCCAAATCTCTTTCCACTATCAGTATTATATAGATAGAGAAAATTTAGGATATGACATGTCATATCCTAAATTTTTCCATATGCGTATAGTACTGATAGTGGAAAGAGCTTTAGGAAGGATTATGACAAAGATTAGAAGAAATGATCAAGGTTAAATGAGTCTTGAAGGAACAAAGGGACCTAAACAAAAATTGAAAAAGTTTAAAGGCCAAAAGTTAAAGCAGAAACAAGATTTGGGCGAAAAGTGGTAATTTCCAAAAGTTTAGGGACCTAAATGTAATTAAGCAAAAAGTCAAGGACATAAATGTAATTATGGAAAAGTTCAGCCAGAAAAGGCTTAGAACTATTTGTAAGTATTTCAGTGCCATATTCCATAACCAAATAGAGGAAGTCATGCTGGGTAATCTCGCATGATACATAATTTTTATTAGGACTCCATATAGCAGAAAATTATCTGATAGTCTAAAAGTTATCTGAAATTTTATCAGATTTCATGGACTTCAGATATAAGTGGGTAAATTACAGGAAAGTGTGCCCTATAGTGTCAGATGTCTTGGATCTGACAGAACTCCAGAAGAAGTTCTGTATAAAAAGTTATTCACATATTAGTGAATTTTGATGGGAGTTTGATAACACCCGTGATCCGATAATGGAACTTACCGATATGTAAGCCTGGATAGAATGAGATCAGATAACCTCATATATAGGCCCATAATGACGCCAAGGAAGGCCCAAAACCCAGGGTACCAGTCTATTAGGAGAAGGGTCAGTGCCATAAAAAGTGCAAAATTACGAAAATGCCCCTGGATGCCCAGATTGTACCAGAGATTAATGAAGGGCATTTTGGTCATCTGGGACAGGGTAAAAATATGGCACATGGTATAAATATGATTAGTTGAGCCAATATATGCCCTGAGGTAGTACAAGAAGGGGTGAAAGGACAATTATGCCCTTAGGGTCAGTATAGTGTAAGAAAGGACACCAAGGGTATTTTGGTCATTTCTCAAGGGATCTGTAATTTAGTTGTGGCTAGTACAAGTATGTCAATGGTTTGAGAAGCCTAGACATTAATTTCTAGGACAGAATATAGATCCTGGCATATTATAAAAAATTAGGAATAGAAAACAGTCCGGTTGCTGTGAAACTGCACCGATCGGTACTGGATTGGACTGGAATTTTTCCAGAAGGTGTCCCTTGATGGGTCCCACATGATGTCACAATTATTATTTTATGAAAAAGTTAAATCCAAGATTAAATGCGGGCCTTTAGATCAAATAGTAACCAAATCAATCTTGGCCATTCATTTTTCTTGGATTTTGGCTATAAATAACCCTCCATTCTGCAACCAAACTGTAAGCTCATGGAACCTTGGGAAAACTCTTGCAAAATGACAACTCAAGCCAAGACAAACAAGATTCAAGATTCCAAAGTTCAAGCAAGCTAGAGATTAAAGGTAAGCAATCTTTCCTAGCTTATTTTCCTTTGATTTGGGAGCTTGAACTTAGGGTTTTGATGGGAGAAGAGTTGAGTTTTCTCTAAGGGGTGGTGCTGCCCAAAGACCTTAAAGGAAAGGGGAAAGAAGAAATTAAAGTTAGAACCATATGATTGAAGCTTAAACAAGCTAGTTAAGTGGTTGGTTGTTGAATCAAATTGATATTCTTGACTTTGCCAAGAGTGAACCTGTTCGGTATGCACTGTTCATAAGGGAAGGAAATTGAATTTCAATGATTTAACGCTTTCATTGAGTTTGTATGATGATTTTGTGTAGGATTGGAAAGGTTTTGAACCTTGGAAACATTAAAATCTCAAGGTTATAGTCTTTGAGATTCCTTACGGTACTGTTCACTCACATAAACAGTGATTGGAATTTCATGATTTTGATGGTTCCAATGGCTTTAAAATGAAAAGTTGTGTGGGGTAAAGTGGAGAAATAAATATGGGAAGCATTACAATCAAAATGATATTTTTTGAAAGAATTGTATGCTTATGTTCAGTTCTGTATAGAAGGCCATGAAGGAGCTCGAATTTCATGATTCTAAGCTCATAAATGGATTAAAAAGATGAAATTGTGTAGGGTAAAGTCAAGACATCAATTGGTTCAAGAGCCAAGTGGATTAGTGAAAATTAGAGAAAGTTATGACAATAAAGAGTGTAACAAAGTTAGTCTTGAACATGGTTGGAGTTCATGAGTCCTAATGAGTTATGTGATGAATATGAATGTGTTTAGGACCATGAAACATCCAAGAAGATGTTGGGAAGTGATGGACATAAATGCTTCATGGTTGAAAGCTAGGGAGCAAGGGCTAAGGTCAAGAGGAAAGCTTAAGTGCAAGGTAGTGAACTTACCTCTTTATGTGCTTGATGTGGTATGCTTTTGTATTGACATGTATATGTTATTTGAATGATATTGTGACATGATAAATGATGTTGAATGTGTTATGAATAGCATGTTTCAATGGCCATGCACTTTATGTAAAAGTTTGTAGCATGATGGCATGTCACTAATCAAAGAAAGTTAATGAAATTACATATCATGCATTAGCATCCATCTTGCATATTTAAGTGGTAATGTTTGCTACTGAGATTCCCTAGAATCTCACTCTCCCATAACCAACCAATTTAGGTCAAGCATGAAGAAAAGGTATGCATGGAGAAGAGCTAAAGAATGGAAGAAAGGAAGTGAAGTATTGAGATTTTAGCATATACTATAAATTTTCCATGTATGTAAATGCCAGGTAAGGTGTCTATTTATGTGATAAACTTGTATGTAATAATTATAGCATATGTACATGATGTATATGAATGTTAAGAAGCTTATTTAATGGCTTGTGCATGCTGAAACAATTATTGGAAATGAAAGAAAAGAAACTGAAATAGTAAAAACGTAGGTCCTAAAGCAGTTTTGTTGTGGCTTCATTTTGACCTAGCAAATGAAGGACTTAGTTCACGAAATTTTATGAGCATGTAGTACACATCCAGATATTTAAATTCATAGGTAGAACGTGTCATTTGGATGTGTATATCAAGAGAAATGAATTTCCAAAGTAAGGGACCAGAAACTGTTTCCAGAGTTTTTGACCAAATGAACAGTAAAGTTCAACGAATAAACTGTATCAATTGGCTAATCATTTGGTCAAAAACTTATTTTTCCCTTAAATTTCAAGATGTTATGTTCATGTATATTTTTGAACCACCTCATTTTGAGTTTTCTAGAATTCATTATGATTTTTTGAAGTTCGTTGCATAATCTGGAATACCATATGAACAATAACCTGAGAAAGAGTAAAATTCCAGATTTGGCTAATGGACTTCCAAGGTCTTGTAAGTGATTCTAAATGCTACTAAATGGTCTCTAAGTGATTTAAAAGTAAGGATGTTATATTTTGGTATCAGAGCAAGTTATGAGATGGCTAAGATTCTTCACCATGATCGGGGGTTCTCACTGCGTGAGAGTGAGACGAAGCGTTGGCTCTTATCCCGACATGGCCAACCAGTTTTGCCACCGGGAGGTTGCATTGCAGTCGAGAGGCTGGTGCGTAAAACTTGTGTCTGAGGTACCTTATGTAGTCCCAAGAAGGACTCTACATTTTGGTATCAGAGCAAAAGATTCTGGCTTAAGAAATGCTCTGAATAGATTATTTATGAACTGATATGAGATTATACCCAACCCTAACCCTAAACAGTAAGTATTTTGTTAAGTTAGGGTATGTTATGGGATGGTTAACATTGCTTAATTAAGCAAATATTGCAGGAATATATATGAGATTCCATAAGGTTAAGTCAGAGGCTTCAGTTAATAAGGGAGACTCCAGACCAATAGTGATATATGAAGATGATATATATCCATATCCCTTAGACAATGAAGAGAGTCCAGATGAGAGTTTAGGGGATTAGCCAGGAAAATCTACAGTGGAATGTCCCATAGACGTTTCTGTAGACTTAAACCTGTAGTCTGGAGGTCATGTAGAGATTCAGCCTGAAGCCTAATATTTACCCTTTGATGTTGAGTTTATTGACTCTATACGGTATAAGTTTGTTGGAATGCCCTCTAAAGCTTTATCCCTCTTACGAGATGATAGATTACGGCTGAGGAAGCTAAGTACTGGTACTGAATTATGGGTAGACCATATATTATTCCTCCTCTACTAAAGTTTGAGGATAGATTTATGATAATTAAGATATATCAGTCCCCTAATTTAGATATCCAGTCAGAGTTTATGATAGTTCTTGTCCATTTCCAAAGTCCAGGAATATGTGACTTTATAAAGAGAGATCAGTGGGATGTTCCTAATTCTAGTCAACTCCAGCCTTCTTTGTTAAAGACAGTTAGTGTTGACCATATGGTCTGAAGAAAGCTGTGGAGAGTGAATTACTCAATCTAGGTCAAGGGATGGATAGAAGTAGAGATTAAGAACAATTAGTTATCTGCAGTTCCTCAATGCCGTAGCCGGAATGATAAACAGACATCCAATAGAGGGCATTAACCTAATATTCTTTAGAGGACTGGTATGAGATAATAGTAAGTCAAGAGTCATGAGACTAAAGATACTAACCTCACTGAAGTTTATCAGTTAGAGGTTTAGCACAAAGTATAGGCAAGCTAGACTATACGATGCACTAAGATATGAAAGATCAGTTTAAGAAGAGGTTCAACAGTAGATCCTCCGTATGATCATTAGGAGTTGATATACAATACGAAAGACTTTGTGCAGCTAATCTTTACGGAAAAGAATAATGAGAAGTTAGAATGAGACTTGCCTAAGAATCATAGTCTAGTCCAGAGTAGACTAAGACTAATGGACAGAAAGAGTTAAAAGAATTAAGAGATACAGAAGTTACTCCATATGACATGGAGAATTATCCGCTCACTTGAGAAGTTTTTCTCAAAAAGTTTAAAAGAAGTATTCCTCTCAATTAGAGAGAGGTGAGCGTGAGACTAAGGGTTAGAGCTAAGGAAAGAGAACTCTTTTGATGGATACTTAATCTAGTTCATTCATATGAACCTTGAGGCTTAATAAGAGATACTTTCTCGCCTATTAGTAATCCAGTAGGATTAGGAAAAACTTAAAAGTTCGAATGGCATAAAGATAGGAGCTAAACCTTTCCTCCATTAGCTGAAAGAAGGCAGCTGACTCAGTTATGGATTACAGATAGATTACAGTGAGGCCAAGGACACAGAAATCCTTCAGGTTAGAGACATAAAAGTCTTACATGCGATGAGAAATGTTATGATAAGATAGCCTGATATGATAAGCTATCTCCGATTCCTAAATAAATAAATAGGATATTGGAGATGTAAGCTAAAGATAAATTGCCTCAGAAATTGTTTGAGGGTTAGTAGACAAAGATATATGTAAGCTAAGAGAAAGAAGTTTATGAAGTTTAAAGAAAATAAAGTAGCCACAGATTTAAAGGTAAGGTGACTCCCCCATTCCCTATATAAGAAAGAGTAAAGAAGGGTTGAGTCTATACCCTAATAAGAGGGTAATATGGCAGCCTAAGTGAAACAAGTAAATGACTCAGGTACCTGAATAGATGATCAAGACCTAGTAGTTAAGGTGATAAATGGACAAAATGTTTTAAAGTCTACCTAGTTAATTGCTTAATGACAATATGAGTATGAGCGATGGTTAAGCAAACTATGTAATGATGTATGGCTTATGTTGCCATAAGTTATAATAAGAAATTGCATCTCATTGCAGTTGTCATATGCATGTTAGAGATTGCTTAAAGGATTGCATCTCCTTGCATAATATACTTGTTGAGTATGCTATGATAAATGATTATGATACTCAGGATATATCCCTTCATTAGGGGTAAGATATATGAATGATATGGCTCCAAGAAGGAGTGAATTCTAAGTAATATAAGTTAATATTTTTGCAATAGAGCTAGATTGCTCTTGCAATAAAGTAAGATTGCTTTTAAAATGAAGCTAAGATATGGGATAGTATAACTCATATAAAGTAAGGTCCCTCTGATGAGATAAATAGATGATGATAGATATGTGCATGGTAGAGCCTATGTAGCTCTCTGCAGTGATGGATCTAGTAAGTTATAAAGATAAGAATGGTATATGTGAAATGAATTGGAAGACACGCAACGGAAATTAATTAAAAAATTTTCCATTCCTTGCCAGGATCTACCGTATGTGTCTAAGTCAAGTGGGAAGAAGCATTACCCTCAGTGTTTCTCAGCGACTTCCACAGCTTCTCTCTGAGGCTGGTGATCTCTTTTCGATCGCAAGAAGATGTCCACAGCTTCTCTCCGGGGCTCATGCTCTCTTTCGTACCGCAAGAAGTTGACGTCTCAGGTCGGCTTCCTCTACTGGTATCCACACGAACAGCGTTCCAACCACGAATGACGTGCTAGCGTCTCCTGTCCCTCCAAGGCTCTCTCAACAATTCGTCCTCTCCATCTCTACTTCAGCAATTTCTTATCTGCAAACCTTTTACAGATTCCCTTCAGCCTTTTGTGTTATGTGTTGTGTGTTGTGTGTCAAAAACGTAGCTCCTAAAATCAGATATATAGGATGCTCTGCGTTTTCCTCAACCAAATTGGATCTTGGAATTAATCTATATTAATTATGAAATTAATACAATATCACATATTGTATAATTTGATAAGAAACTAATTAAATAAATAATGTTTATATTAAATATGTCCCACAGATTTAATTCACCTATTTATTTAATTTAAATAAAGATAAGATTGGACTATATTTGATTTATTCTCATAAATCAAATTTGAGATATCCTACCAATTTGAATTTTAAATTCAAACGTGATAGAGATTTAATTTATCCTTATAAATTAAATCTTGTAAATATCTCTTATATGAGATATCCTATCAATTTGAATTTCAAATTCAAACGTGATAGAGATTTAATTTATCCTTATAAATTAAATCCTATATATCCCTTATATATAATATATATATATACGAATTTATATATATACGAATATAAATATAAATAAATATATACATCAACCCTGGATCATTCATTGAATCTAGACACCTCTTAGATTCAATGAATCTGGACATCATAGCTCGTGTTGGGCTATTTTGTGTGTGACCCTGTAGGCCCATATGAAGTTGGCAGTGGGCCATTTGCTATACTGGCCCACAAGTTGCAAGCGGTCTCTAGCAAGACATAACGACTACCCAAATCATATGAGGATCGATAAATGATGTAACCTTTTATACAACCATATCATGTCCCTTCTGTCACGCGATATTTTAGTCATGGATGAGGCACGGATACTGTCATCCTCCTATTCCTGACCATTACTTTCCCGATCCCTGAGTAGTCTGACTATAGAAATAGAACTACCTTTCCATTACAGTATGGCCATACATTTCTCATACTCACTCATCGAGGGGCCCAGTATTATCTCTCTACGAATGTGAGGGACAAATTCCATCTTGACCATTCACATTCCTCCGCATGAAAAACCACTAAGCCCGAACATAGTCTTTTTGATCACTTGGTCAAAAGTGACTTTTGACTAGGTCAAAGCTGAGCATTTGTCATGTAGGAATCCATAATGATCTCAGGTCAAAGGGCATAGTGACATGGTTTGTATATGAGAGAAGCTTATGACGTAACCCATGCAACTCTCTTATAGCGGGTTGGTCTAACACCTTGTACTCTTACATGTGCCTATGACTTTGATTTATATCTCTATACATCTTCAAAGTCATACTGGTCTTATTTCATCTCTGCTCCCGCACAGATGACTGACCAGGGACATTTAGGATAAGATCATGAATTATCCAAGGATGGTCATCACAGTAAACATGCAAATAATATGATAACACAATTGATAAACTCATAAATCAATAATGTTTATAAGACAATGATTGGCCCCTAGGGCACATTTTCCAACAACCTCCCACTTGTACTAGGTACAATCATTAATTTGACTAATTCCCATTGTCCTAACATGACGCTCATGCTTTGCCTGCACAAGTGGCTTTGTTAGAGGATCAGCAACATTGTCTTCTCCTGCTACCTTACATATTTTTATATCACCTCTATCGTTGATTTCTCTGATGAGATGAAATAGCCTGAGTATGTGCTTGGTCCTTTGATGTGACCTAGGCTCTTTGGCCTGTGCAATGGCACCGCTATTATCATAGAGCAAAGTTATTGGATCTGAGATAGTAGGTATCACCCCTAGTTCCGTGATGAACTTCCTGATCCAAACGGCTTCCTTAGCTGCATCAGATGCTGCTATATACTCAGCTTCCATTGCAAAATCTGCTACAGCGCCCTGCTTAGAGCTCTTCCAGCTTACTGCTCCATTATTGAAGAGGAATATATTTCCAGACTGCGATTTTTGGTCGTCCTGGTTAGTTTGGAAACTCGTGTCTGTGTAACCAGTTACACATAGTTCGTCATCCAATCCACCATAGACCAAGAATAAGTCCTTAGTCCTTCTTAAGTACTTAAGGATATTCTTGACAGCAGTCCAATGGGCCTCACTAGGGTCCTGTTGATATCTGATAGTCATACTTAAGGCAAACGAGACATCTGGTCGAGTACATAACATGGCGTACATGATAGATCCTATAGTCAAGGCATATGGAACTTTAATCATGCGACCTCGCTGATCAGATGTACTAGGACACAGATCTTTACTAAGATGACTACCATGAGACATGGGTATGAAACCCCTCTTTGATTCGTGCATACTGAACCTATGCAGTATTTTGTCTATGTATGTACTCTGACTGAGTCCTAGAAGCCTTTTAGATCTATCTCTATAGATCCTGATTCCTAGGATGTAGGTGGCTTCACCCAAGTCTTTCATCGAGAAAGACTTTCCTAACCAAGACTTGACAATCTGTAAGGTAGGAATGTCATTCCCAATAAGTAGGATGTCATCGACTTAGAGTACCAAAAACACAACTGTGCTCTCACTAATCTTCTTGTACACACAAGGTTCATCAATGTTTTGAAGGAATCCAAACTCTTTGACTACTTCATCAAAATGATGATTCTAACTCTGAAAGGCTTGCTTCAGTCCATAAATGGACCTTTGAAGCTTGCACACTTTACCAGAGTCCTCGGAATGCACAAACCCTTCAGGTTATGTCATGTACACATCCTAAAGGAGCTTTCCATTAAGGAAGGCTGTCTTGACGTCCATCTGCCATATTTCATAGTCATAATATGCTGCTATGGCAAAGAGGATTCTGATTGACTTGGCCATTACAACTGGGGAAAAGGTCTCATCATAGTCCACACCATGAGTTTGAGTAAATCCTTTTGTAACCAGTCGTGCCTTGAAGACATTTACATTGCCATCCATGTCAGTTTTCTCCTTAAAAACCCACTTGCACCCGACGGTTTTTACACCTTCAGGCGGGTCGACTAAGGTCCAAACCTTGTTGTCGTACATTGATTGCATCTCAGATTTCATGGCATTAAACCACTTTCCAGAGTTTGGTCCCACTATAGCTTCTTGATAGGTAGTTGGCTCATTATACTCAATGAGCAACACATCACGACTGTCAGAAATTAGAAATCCATATCTCTGAGGCTGAAGTCGTGTCCTATTAGACTTCCGTGGACCTTGCGTGACTTGAGGAGTCTCAACAACTTGTTGTGAGTCTTCTCTATTTTCCATCTGCAGTTCTGTGGTGTCTTGTGGCTCTCGAACTTCTTCGAGGTGTACCTTACTCCCACTGGTTCTTTTAGAGATAAATTGTTGTTCGAGAAAGATACCATTTCTGACAACAAACACTTTGTTATCAGCAGGGTTGTAGATGTGATATCCCTTGGTTTCCTTAGGATATCCCACAAAAAGGCACTTTGAGGATTTGGGCGCTAATTTGTCTGAGGCTTGTTGCTTAACATAGACATCGCATCCCCAAATCTTGAGGAAAGACAAACTAGGCGTCCTCCAAGTCCATATCTCATACGGAGTCTTTTCAATTGCCTTAGATAGAACACGATTAAGTGTGAACGCAGCTATCTCTAGGGTATGGCCCCAAAAGGAAGGCGGAAGATCTGTTCGACTCATCATGGATCGAACCATATCTAATAGTGTTCGATTCCTCCATTCAGAAATGCCATTCCATTGTGGTGTCCCTGGAGGAGTCAATTGTGAGACTATCCCACAACTCCTGAGATGATCTATGAACTCTTGGCTCAAATATTCACCACCCCGATCAGATCGAAGTGCTTTAATTGTTTTGCCAAGCTGGTTTTGTACTTCATTTTGAAATATCTTGAACTTTTCAAAAGATTCAAATTTATGTTTCATCAGATAGATGTACCCATATCTGCTAAAATCATCTATGAATGTTATGAAGTATGAATAACCTCCTCTGGCATTTGTGTTCATCGGTCCACACACATCTGTATGTATAAGGCCCAATAAATCAGTGGCCCTTTCACTGTGCCCAGTGAAGGGTGACTTTGTCATCTTTCCTAACAAGCAAGACTCGCAAGTGTCATATGATTCAAAATCAAATGAGTTTAGAAATCCATCTTGATGGAGTTTGGAAATGCGTTTCTCATTTATGTGGCCCAGACGACAGTGCCAGAGGTATGTTGAATTCAAATCGTTCAGTTTGACCCTTTTAGCGGTTATGTTATAGATATTTCCATAATTGGGTTGTTCCAAATTTAATATGTAATGATCAACATGCAAATCACCATGAGCATAGAAAACATCATTACGATAAATAGAACATCTACTATTCCCAGCAATGGAAGTGAAACAATGTTACTACTTAAAGGAGGAACATAATAGCAATTGTTCAAAACTAACAAAAGCCCAGTGGGTAGAACTAATTCATAAGTGCCTATAGCTAACGCAGCAACCCTTGCTTTGTTTCCAACTTGTAGGTCAACCTCGCCTTTTTTCAGCTTCCTACTGTTCTTTAGTCCCTGCACATTTGTACAAATGTGAGAACCACATGCAGTATCTAATACCCATGAAGTGGAAGTAGAAAGATGAATGTCTATAACATAAATACCTGAAGCGATAACCCCGCTATCCTTCTTGTTCTTTTTCAGATCTTTGAGGCAGAGTTTGCAATTCCTCTTCCAATGACCAGGTTCATTGCAAAAGAAGCAGACTCCTTCCTTCTGAGGCTTTGCCTTCTTTGGTGCAGGCTTGGTTTCAGGCTTGCCTGACTCTTTGGTCTTACCTGATGAGCCATGACCCTTCCCCTTGCCTTTGCCTTTCTTTTTCATACCCTTTCCTTTCTGAACCATCAAAACAGCACTGGGCTTCTTCTTAAGATCAGCTCAGCAATTTTAAGCATCCCATGTAGTTCAGAAATAGATTTCTCCATGTTGTTCATGTTGTAGTTCATGACAAACTGGTCATAACTTTCTGGGAGTGAGTTTAACATCAAATCGGTAGCTAACTCCTGGCTCATGGGAAATCTAAGCCTTTCAAGGTGATCAATGTACCCTTTCATCTTTAAGACATAAGTACTGACTGATGCACCTTTAGCCATCTTGCAGGAATATAAGGCCTTAGTGGTCTCATACCTCTCTTGCCTTGCCTGTTACTGGAATATTTCCTTGAGATGCACAATCATCTCATAAGCCTCCATGTGTTCCAGATCTCTTTGGAGCTCCGGAACCATGGTGGCTAGCATCAAGCATCCCACATCGACAAAGTCTTCCTTATGCTTCGTTTAAGCATCTCTCTGAGCTCTAGGAGCATTGGCCGCTGGCTCCTCAGGAATGGGTTGATCTAGGACATGTGCCTTTCTTTCCTGCTTGAGAACAATTCTCAAGTTCCTAAACTAGTCAAAAAAGTTTGTCCCATTAAGTTTGTCCTTCTCAAGGACAGATCGCAGCGATAATGTAGCAGTATTACTAGTCGTCATGATTCTACAATTAAAAATATGCAATTTAATTAGCAATCTCCCACTAAATAAACAACCCTCAATGCAATAGTTAGTGGGCTAAGATCCATATTTGGCTCAAACTTAAGTCCGCTTTGGCAGGACGCTTAAATTAAGTTATTTAGGTAGGTAACACCTTTACCAATTACATCAAATATAACTCTTAGATGTTCATGGGATTCTATCATCATATGATCTGGCATGTTTTTAATCCCATCTAATGCCTTGAGACTCAAAACCGTTTTGTTAATCTCAATTAAGTCAAACAATAATAAACATGTGAGAGTAGCACCATTACTCTTGCTTATCTCCCCAAGATAACTCAAAAGCACCCACTTTGGTGGAGTCCACAATTGAGCGATCGAGGTTTTGACAAGTGTTCATAAATTGACGGCATTATGACTTAAGATTTCATTTAGAGGGCTTAATTTAACTATCTGGTTTATAAGAATGCATGTTTCTCAGTTTGTATCTCATACAAGTATATGCATGTTTCTGATATAATCATATTACGCATAATCTAAACGTGATACAATATGCCTCACCTATCATAAGTCCCCTTAAGCCAATAAGAGGAGATCTTCTAGTAAGAGAAGGAAATTACATATAGAAACCTCTTTTAACATTCGAGGGGAGTGAGATGAGAAGAGAAAGTACATTGAGAGTATATAGAGGAAGGCACGACACGTAAGTCGTATTTAAAAATTACAACACTTGCAATCTAGAGCTATATTGTTCACCATACCCAAACATTCAAGAATCAATATTCAGATTTAATTCAAGGGCAATTAATGTTTCATATCTAAAACATTCATCAAATAACATATGTTACGATTATGTTACGCTATGAACAGGTAACGGTGGCGGTCCCGCTAGCCAGTTAGCGGGTGGGGTCTGGGGGCAGCACCCTGAGAAGAAAATTTTTGTTTCATAAATAATCACAAATCTGCATTCGTTTTTCTTAGACCCCATCTATGTTAATTTATCAAATCAAAACGCATCACCACTGATTTTAATTCCCTTTTAGATTCCTTTTATGTCATACATAACACGGATTTCTTATATGTCATACATAAAATGCATATTATATGAATGGTTATGACTAACACATATCATATTAATCAACAATTAAGCTTAACTTAAACACAAAACGGCATGGCTCTGATACCACTAAAAGGAATTGGAAGACACGCAGCGGAAATTAATTAAAAAAATTTCCATTCCTTGAAGCATTACCCTCAGTGTTTCTAAGGGACTTCCACAGCTTCTCTCCACGGCTGGTGATCTCTTTCTGATCGCAAGAAGATATCCACAGCTTCTCTTCACGGCTCGTGCTCTCTTTTCAACCGTAAGAAGTCAAACAGCGTTCCAACCACGAATGACGTTCTAGCATCTCCTGTCCCTCCCACGCTCTCTCAACAATTTGTCCTCTCCGTTTCTACTTCAGCAGTTTCTTATCTGCAAACCTTTTGCAGATTCCCTTTGGCATTTTGTGTTATGTGTTGTGTGTTGTGTGTCAAAAACGTTGCTTCTAAAATCAGATATATAGGATGCTCTGCGTTTTCCTCAACTAAATTGAATCTTGGAATTAATCTATATTAATTATGAAATTAATACAATATCACATATTGTATAATTTGATAAGAAACTAATTAAATAAATAATGTTTATATTAAATCTGTCCCACAGATTTAATTCGCCTATTTATTTAATTTAAATAAAGATAATATTGGACTATATTTGATTTATTCTCATAAATCAAATTTAAGATATCCTATCAATTTCAATTTTAAATTCAAACGTTATAGAGATTTAATTTATCTTTATAAATTAAATCTTGTAAATATCTCTTATATGAGATATCCTATCAATTTGAATTTCAAATTCAAACGTGATAGAGATTTAATTTATCCTTCTAAATTAAATCTTGTAAATATCTCTTATATGAGATATCCTATCAATTTGAATTTCAAATTCAAACGTGATAGAGATTTAATTTATCCTTATAAATTAAATCCTATATATCCCTTATATATAATATATATATACGAATTTATATATATACGAATATAAATATAAATAAATATATACATCAACCCTGGATCATTCATTAAATCTAGATACGTCTTAGATTCAATAAATCTGGACATCATAGCTCGTGTTGGGCTATTTTGTGTGCGACCCTGTAGGCCCATATGAAGTTGGCAGTGGGCCATTTGCTATACTGGCCCATAAGTCGCAAGCGATCTCTAGCAAGACATAATGACTACCCAAATCATATAAGAATCGATAAATGATGTAACCTTTTATACAACCATATCATATCCCTTTTGTCACGCGATATTTTAGTCATAGATGAGGTACGGATAATGTCATCCTCCTATTCCTGACCACTACTTTCTCGATCCCTGAGTAGTCTGACTATAGAAATAGAACTACCTTTCCATTACAGTAGGGCCATACATTTCTCAGACTCACTCATCGAGGGGCCCAGTAATATCTCTCTACGAATGTGAGGGACAAATTCCATCTTGACCATTCACATTCCTCTGCATGAAAAACCACTAAGCTCGAACATAGTCTTTATGATCACTCGGTCAAAAGTGACTTTTGACTAGGTCAAAGCTGAGTAACTTTTGACTAGGTTAAAGGGCATAGTGACATGGTTTGTATATGAGAAAAGCTTATAACGTAACCCATGCAACTCTCTCATAACGGGTCAGTCCAACACCTTGTACTCTTACAAGTGCCTATGACTTTGATTTATATCTCTATACATCTTCAAAGTCATACTGGTCTTACTTCATCTCTGCTCCCGCACAGATGACTGACCAGGGACATTTAGGATAAGACCATGAATTATCCAAGGATGGTCATCACAGTAAACATGCAAATAATATGATAACACAATTGATAAACTCATAAATCAATAATGTTTATAAGACAATGATTGGCCCCTAAGGCACGTTTTCCAACAATATGAAGTTCCTGAGTGATATAGGAAATGAGTCAAGTCCTAATAGATAATATTGGCTTCTGTGATCATTTTTGGGGAATTATCTGTGGAGTTAACAACTATGTGGAAGTGACTAATCTTGTAACTTTTTCTGTTGGTTTAGGTCTTCCAGAGATGAGAATACAGTACAATGGAATCCAGTAAATTCTGGAGGATTGTAGTTAGATCCTAGTATGGCTCAGAGGGTCACAGTTAGATCCTAAGAGGCTTACGGTTGATCACAGTAGATCCCAAGGGTCGCAATATACCAAGCCTAGAGGAAGAAAGTAATGAGCCATAATTACAATATTTCTTTGGAAGGACAAATACCAAGGAAAAGTTAAGGTATTGAAGCTTCACAAGTTGATTAACTCATAACAGAGAGAGTAACCATGATGCTAGTTTCATATAGCCTTATTACTATCAGGGACTGAACTCAGAATTTCCTTACACGTATCTGGAACTAAGTGATCAAAGTTAAAGCTGTTAATGCTGAGTCCCAAGGATTTATGGGAATATTACATAAGATATAAGAAGAGATCCTTATGATAAGATTACAGAAAATAAGAGACAAGTAAATCCTCCAGATGAGGATAAAGAGATTAGAAGGCCAGATAGACCCGAGAGAGATAGTATAATATGGGTCTAAGATGGTAAAGTATCAGGGTTAGAGCCAGTGAGCACTAGTACTTTAGATTTTTATCTACACATTTAAGTTAAGCATGCTCAAGCAAGGGTAGTCCAATGATGGGTGATCCCCTGGGCAGTGATGAAAAAAAATGTGAATGCCACAAGAAATTGGCATATATGCACAAAGCTATGTAAAATGATAGAAAGAGCTATGAAAAGCTAGAAAGGGTTATGAACAGTAAGAGACTAGAACCCTTATGTCAAGTCCAAATAAAATGGATTTGAAAGATGAACTATGATATAGCTAGATTTGGCCAAATATGCCATTTTATGTCATGAAAGATACGAAATGAGAAGATATGCCTTGAGAAGCGGCTGTATAGCTAGCTTTGTAAACAGATAGAGAGGCTTCCATTCGGGAAAAGATAAGATGTTTGAATGATGAGCTATATGTGAAAGAGCAAATGAGAGCTTCCACTCCTTGCATAGAATGCCAGGCCTTATGTTACGTTACATTATGTGATATTTACAGAATATGCTAAAGCTCTGAATGTTAGAGCAGTGCAAGCTCTTAGTGTTAGAGCTGTGCAAGCTCCGAGTGTTAGAGCTATGCATATTAAGAGAAGGAATGCTTGAGCTCCAATGTTAGAGCTTTGTATTCATGAGCAGGTATGTAGTCTTATAACACGTTAGCCAGGCATTATGCATGTTAGAGTATGTGCTCCTATATGCTCCTATGTGCTCCTATGTGCTCCTGCTGGCAGTAGAGCAATGAAAGAAAGAATAATGATATAAGTCCTCTCTCTATATTATGATGAGTTATTGAAGATAATAAGAATGTATGATGATATGAGAATGAGAGTTAAAGTGTGCGGATGTTCAGAGAATTTCGCTAGATACTCAAATGAGCAATAAGTGATTGCACTAAGAAATATGATGAATAGTTAGTAGAAGCTCCAAAATATAGCAGTATTCGAGGGAGTTTGACATGAAAGAAATGGACACTACTCACAAGTCTAGTATAGTGAGGAGTCCATATGTAGATAAATGCATAGCAAGAAGGTAAGTAATAGAATGAACTGGAGTTCAACTCTGAGTGATTTGATTCATGACAAAAGGATGATCATAGTAAGATATGAAGAATTGTGGATATGAAAAGTACTCCGCTAAGATGTTTATTTTAAGAGATAGATACCCCAATCATTGACTGAGATGTTGAGTAAATTTTGAGGACAAAATTTATTTTAAGGGGGGTCGAAATGTCATATCCTAAATTTTTCCCTATCTGTATAGTACTGATAGTGTAAAGAGGTTTAGGAAGGATTATGACAAAGATCAGAAGAAATGATAAAGGTTAAATGAGTCTTGAAGGAAGAAAGGGACCTAAACAAAAATTGGAAAAGTTTAAAGGCCAAAAGTTAAAGTAGAAACAATATTTGGGCCAAAAGTGGTAATTTCTAAAAGTTTAGGGACCTAAATGTAATTAAGCAAAAAGTCAGGGACATAAATGTAATTATGGAAAAGTTCAGCCAGAAAAGGCTTAGAACTGCCTGTAAGTATTTCAGTGCCATATTCCATCAGCAAATAGAGGAAGTCATGCTGGGTAATCTGGCATGATACAGAATTTTTATTAGGACTCCACACAGCAGAAAATTATCTGATAGTCTAAAGGTTATCTAAAATTTTATCAGATTTCATGGACTTCAGATATAAGTTGGCAAATTATAGGAAAGTGTGCACTACAGTGTCAGATGTCTTGGATCTGACAGAACTCCAGAAGAAGTTCTGTATAAAAAGTTATTCACATATTAGTGAATTTTGACGGGAGTTTGATAACACCCGTATGTAACTTACTGGTATGTAAGCCTGGATAGAATGAGATCAGATAACCTCATATATAGGCCCATAATGACGCCAAGGAAGGCCCAAAACCCAGGGTACCAGTCTATCAGTAGAAGGGGCCAGTGCCAGAAAAATTGCGAAATTACGAAAATGCCCCTGGATGCCCAGATTGTACCAGAGATTGATGAAGGGCATTTTGGTCATCTGGGACAGGCTAAAAATGTGGCACATGGTATAAATATGATTAGTTGAGCCAATATATGCCCTGAGGCAGTACAAGAAGGGGTGAAAGGACAATTATGCCCTTAGGGTCAGTACAGTGCAAGAAAGGACACCAAGGGTATTTTGGTCATTTCTCAAGGGATATGTAATTCAGTTGTGGCTAGTACAAGTATGTCAATGGTGTGAGAAGCCTAGACATTAATTTCTAGGACAGAATATAGATCCTGGCATATTATAAAAAAATTAGGAATAGAAAACAGTCCGGTTGCTGGAAACTGCACTGATCGGTACTGGATTGGACTGGAATTTTTCCAGAAGGTTCCTTACACTATGACCACACCACCTAAACCCTTGAGGTGTCCCTTGATGGGTCCCACATGATGTCACAATTATTATTTTATGAAAATATTAAATCCAAGATTAAATGCGAGCCTTTAGATCAAATAGTAACCAAATCAATCTTGGCCATTCATTTTTCTTGGATTTTGGCTATAAATACCCCTCCATTCTGCAACCAAACCGTAAGCTCATGGAACCTTGGGGAAACTCTTGCAAAATGAGAACTCAAGCCAAGACAAAGAAGATTCAAGGTTCCAAAGTTCAAGCAAGCTAGAGATTAAAGGTAAGCAATCTTTCCTAGCTTATTTTCCTTTGATTTGGGAGCTTGAACTTAGGGTTTTGATGGTATAAGAGTTGAGTTTTCTCTAAGGGGTGGTGCTGCCCAAAGACCTTAAAGGAAAGGGGAAAGAAGAAATTAAAGTTAGAACCATATGATTGAAGCTTAAACAAGCTAGTTAAGTGGTTGGTTGTTGAATCAAATTGATATTCTTGACTTTGCCAAGAGTGAACCTATTCGGTATGCACTGTTCATGAGGGAAGGAAATTGAATTTCAATGATTTAATGCTTTCATTGAGTTTGTATGATGATTTTGTGTAGGATTGGAAAGGTTTTGAACCTTGAAAACATTAAAATCTCAAGGTTGTAGTCTTTGAGATTCCTTACGGTACTGTTCACTCGCATGAACAGTGATTGGAATTTCATGATTTTGATGGTTCCAATGGTTTTAAAATGAAAAGTTGTGTGGGGTAAAGTGGAGATACAAGTATGGGAAGCATTAGAATCAAAATGAGATTTTTTGAAAGAATTGTATGCTTATTTTCAGTTCTGTACAGCAGGCCATGAAGGAGCTGGAATTTCATGATTCTAAGCTCATAAATGGATTCAAAAGATGAAATTGTGTAGGTTAAATTCAAGACATCAATTGGTTCAAGAGCCAAGTGGATTAGGGAAGATTAGAGAAAGTTATGATAATAAAGAGTTTAACAAAGTTAGTTTTGAACATGGTTGGAGTTCATGAGTCCTAATGAAGTATTTGATGAATATGAATGTATTTAGGACCTTAAAACATCCAAGAAGATGTTGGGAAGTGATTGACATAAAGGCTTCATGGTTGGAAAGCTAGGGAACAAGTGCTAAAGATCAAGAGGAAAGCTTAAGTGCAAGGTAGTGAAGTTACCTCTTTATGTGCTTGATGTGGCATGCTTATGTGTTGACATGTATATGTTATTTGAATAATATTGTGACGTGATAAATGATGTTGAATGTGTTATGAATAACATGTTTCCATGGCCATGCACTTTATGTAAAAGTTTGTAGCACGATGGCATGTCACTAATCAAAGAAAGTTAATGAAATTACATATCATGCATTAGCATCCATCTTGCATATTTAAGTGGTAATGTTTGCTACTGAGATTCCTTAGAATCTCACTCTCCCATAACCAACCAATTTAGGTCAAGCATGAAGAAAAGGTATGCATGGAGAAGAGCTAAATAATGGAAGAAAGGAAGTGAAGTATTGAGATTTTAGCATATACTATAAATTTTCCATGTATGTAAATGCCAGGTAAGGTGTCTATTTATGTGATAAACTTGTATGTAATAATTATGGCATATGTACATGATGTATATGAATGTTAAGAAGCTTATTTAACGGCTTGTGCATGCTGAAACAATTATTGGAAATGAAAGAAAAGAAACTGAAATGGTAAAAACGTAGGTCCTAAACCAGTTTTGTTGTGACTTCAGTTTGACCTAGCAAATGAAGGAATTAGTTCATGAAATTTTATGAGCATGTAGCACACTTCCAGATATTTAAATTCATAGGTAGAACGTGTCATTTGGATGTGTATATCAAGAGAAATGAATTTCCAAATTATGGGACCAGAAACTGTTTCCAGAGTTTTTGACCAAATGAACAGTAAAGTTCAACGAATAAACTGTATCAATTGGCTAATAATTTGGTCTAAAACTTATTTTTCCCTTAAATTTCAAGATGTTATGTTCATGTAGCTTTTTGAACCACCTCATTTTGAGTTTTCTAGAATTAATTATGATTTTTTGAAGTTCGTTGCGTAATCTGGAATACCATATGAACAGTAACCCGAGAAAGAGTAAAATTCCAGATTTGGCTAATGGACTTCCAAGGTCTTGTAAGTGGTTCTAAATGCTACTGAATGGTCCCTAAGTGATTTAAAAGTAAGGATGTTACATGACATGACTAACCTTGTAACTTTATCTGTTAGTTTTGGTCTTCCAGAGATGAGGATACAATACTGAAAGGAATTATAAGACATACAGTGGAAATTAATTTAAAAAATTTTCCATTTCTTGCCAGGATCTACCGTATGTGTTTAATTCAACTGGGAAGAAGCATTACCCTAAGTGTTCCTCAGCTATTTTCACAGCTTCTGATCACGACGTTCACAGCTTCTCTCCGCGGCTCGTGCTCCCTTTCTAATCGCAAGAAGTCGACGACTCAGGTCAGCTTGCTCTAGGGCTTTCTCAAGAATTCGTCCTCTCCGTCTCTATTTTGGCAGTTTCTTATCTATAAACCTTTTGCAGATTCCCCTTCGGCCTTTCTGTGTTTTATGTGTATCTCTAAAACGCAGCTCCTAAAATCAGATATATAGGAAGCTATGCATTTTTTTCTCTCTCTTCCGAATTGGATTTTTTTGAGTTAATCTTATATTAATTCCAAAATTAATACAATATCATATATTGTATAATTTTATAAGAAACTAATTAAATAAATAATATTAAATCCATCCCACAGATTTAATTACCTATTTATTTAACTTTAAATAAAGATGAGACTGAACTATATTTGATTTATTCTCATAAATCAAATTTGAGATTTCATATCAATTTGAATTTCAAATTCAAACATGATAGGGATTTAATTTATCCTTATAAATTAAATCTTATAAATATCTCTTATCTTAAAGGTAAGCAATTTCTCCTAGCTTATTTTCCTTTGATTTGGGAGCTTGAACTTAGGGTTTTCATGGGGGAAAAGTTGTGTTTTCTCTAAGGGGTGGTGCTTCCTAAAGACCTTAGATGAAAGGGAAAAGAAGAAAATAAAGTTAGAAACATATGATTGAAGCTTAAACAAGCTAGTTAAGTAATTGGTTGTTGAATCACGTTGATATTCTTGACTTTTCCATGGGTGAACCTGTTTGGTATGCACTATTCATGATGGAAGGAAATGGAATTTCAATGATTTAATGCTTCCATTGAATTTATATGATGACTTTGTGTAAGATTTGAAAGGTTTTGAACCTTGTAAACATTAAAATCTCAAGGTTGTAATCTTTGAGATTCCTCACTGTTACTGTTCAATCGCATGGATAGTGATTGGAATTTCATGATTTTATTGCTTCCAATGGTTTTAAAATGAAAAATTGTGTGGGATCAAGTAGAGAAACAAGTATGGAAGCATTAGAACCAAAATGAGAATTTTTGAAAGAATTATGTGCATGTGTTTGATTCTGTACAGCAAGCCATGAAGGAGCTATAATTTCATGATTCTAAGCTCATAAATATATTCAAAATATGAAATTGTGTAGGGTAAATTCAAGACATCAATTGGTTCAAGAGCCAAGTGGATTAGGGAAGATTAGAGAAAGTTATGATAATAAAGAGTTTAACAAAGTTAGTTTTGAACATGGTTGGAGTTCATGAGTCCTAATGAAGTATTTGATGAATATGAATGTATTTAGGACCTTAAAACATCCAAGAAGATGTTGGGAAGTGATTGACATAAAGGCTTCATGGTTGGAAAGCTAGGGAACAAGTGCTAAAGATCAAGAGGAAAGCTTAAGTGCAAGGTAGTGAAGTTACCTCTTTATGTGCTTGATGTGGCATGCTTATGTGTTGACATGTATATGTTAGTTGAATGATGTTGTGACATGATCAATGATGTTGAATGTATTGTGAATAACATGTTTCCATGGCCATGCACTTTTATGCAAATGTATATAGCATGATGTCATGTCACTAATCAAAGAAAGTTTAATGAAATTACATATCATGCATTAGCATCCATCTTGCATATTTAAGTGGTAATGTTTGCTACAGAGATTTTCTAGAATCTCACCCATCTACAACCAACCAATTTAGGTCAAGCATGAAGGAAAATGTATTCATGGAGAAGAGCTAAAGAATGGAAAAAAGAAAGTGAAGTACTTGGGATCCTAGCAAAGGCTATGAATTATCGATGTATGTGAATGCCATGTAAGGTGTCTATTTATATGATGAAATTGTATGAAATAATTATGGAATAACCCCATGATGTATATGAATGCATGAAAGGCAAAAGAGATGGTTTATGCATGCTGGAACAATTATTGAAAGTGAAAGAAAGGAAACTAAAATAGTAAAAACGTAGGTCCTAAAGCAGTTTTGTTATGGCTTCAATTTGACCTAGCAAATAAATGAATTAATCCACAAAATTTTACGAACATATAGTACATATCCAGATATTTAAATTCATAGGTAATACACCTCATTTGGATATCTATATCAAGAGAAATGAATTTCTAAAGTTAAGAGACAGAATCTGGATTTTCCTAAATTTGCCATATGAACAGTCAAAAGTAATTATTTAACTGTATCAATTGGCAAGGTAAATATTCAAATTTATATTTTACCTTAAGGAGATATGAAATAAATTCAATTAGAAATTTGGATCACCTCCATACGATTTTTCTACAATTAGTTATGATTTTTTAAAGTTGGGATGTAAATCTGAAAATTACCAAGTGAACAGTACCCAATAAGTAAGTTTTAAAATTTTAATTTTTGGGCTAATGTAATGCTTCCGCTAATCAAATATGCTTCCAAATACGTACTCTGAGGTGGTAAAAGTAGGATGTTTCAACAAAGGCATTACATTAATGGCAGACCATAGATCTCATAATTCTCCCTTAATATGAATCTTTCCTATAGTGTATGGGATTGTGTAAGATCTTGGGTCTTAGCACTTAACAAATAATTCAGCCTTAAAAAGTGATGACAAATTAGCACTAGTAACATCCTTATTTTCTTACATCGTAGGGACCATTCAGTAACATTTAAAATCACTTACAAGACCTTGGAAGTCCATTAGTTAAATCTGAAATTTTACTCTACCGAGTACTGTTCATTGTGTAAATTCCAGAGGAGCGACCTGACTTCGAAACATCATAACTAATTATAGACAAATCAAAATGAAGTGGTTCAAATTGCTACACAAAGATAACTTAATTCTCTTTCCAGGAAAAATAACTTGTTGACTACTCCTTGACCAAGTCAGCATCAATCAATGCTCCAATTTCACTGTTCATCCAGCATTTTTCCCTCATTTCAGCATTTTGGTCCCAACTTTACATAACATTTGTACTATCCAATCCCCAGTTTCTCTTCATGCTTGTTCAATACTCTTTCATCATTAACAAACCTGTGGGATTGGGATTATATGGAAGGGGATGAGATTTCTGGGGAAATCTTAGTAGCAAACGGTACTAAACAATGCATGCAATAATTTATATACTTGTACTTGCTTGTGAAAGTGTTAACATTGTGTAATGTGCATGCTTCCATGTAACATATGAAATACAATTGGACAAAGTAATCATAGAAAAAGAGCTTCAAACATAAGCACATATGCAACACAATTGAACAAAGCCATAGCACAATCAAGCATAACATTCAATGCATACAAGTTTAGGATGAGTTTACCACCTGACATGTAGCGTTTTCCTCTAACTCTTAGCCTTGTCTTTAAGGTTCCTTTCATACATAGGTCAAAGCCTATACATATTATAATAATATCTTTATTATTACTCTATCCAGTATATCTCTACTTATCTCAAGCTTAACTTGAGGTAATACCCTTAATCTGACAATCCCCTAACTTTCTTTCTATCCACAACTAACCTTATCAAGAGAGATATTTCTCAATTCTAACTATTAAATTTATAAGAACAATCCCCTAACTTATTAGAGCAAGGACTAGAATAACTTACTTACCTTATTCCTAAGGTCGCCAAGTCCCTAAGCTCCTTGGATTGCTCCTAGCTCTACCATAACTCATTCTTTTTCCTTCCTTTCTTTCTCTCTTTCTCTTTTTCTCTTTCTCTCCTTTATTCTCTTCTTTCTTGATTTTGGACGTGATCACCTTGAGGGGATGGGGGCATTTATAGTTGAGTGAAGGTGGAGTGGATGGCTTAGAACGAATCACGATGAACAAATCAGATCGCTTAGCTTTCTCCAGAAGCTTCACCTGCATCATCATGATGACATCATCATCTTTAATGACTCATCAAAGTGATATCATCAAGGGACACCTCACATGCTTAGGTGGCACAATGGTGGGGCCCTTGGGATACCTTACCAGTTGACTTAGCGTTTCTAGAGAATTCCAGCATCTTGTCCTGGAATGAACAGCTGAGATTGTGCCACGTGTCCTTTAGCTTTTACTTCTTTCCCTAGACTCATGCTAAGTGGTACCTTGTGGGTCCCATGAGGAAACCTTTTATGCCACTCATAGTTCCAGATTAGACTAAAGCTCTATCTTATCACTTTCCCCAGTTCTATTTTTAAACGGATAACTTTACTTTATTGAAAAAATACTAAATTAATATTTTAATGCCACCTAGTCCCACATCAGACTTGGGCTATGACTTTGGATATCTGGGAATGTCATCTTGGGTCTCTAATCAAGCCCAAGCACTTTGGTGGCTCGGTTCCCAAGAAACATCCTTTAGTAAATTACCAAAATACCCTTAGTTCCTCTTTAATAATTCTAGGGGCATTATTTTCTTTTTATACTTTACTAGAGTATTTTCTGACCTTTGTCAACTATCCAGATAACCTTCCTTGACTATCTAACTGTAATCAAATGACCAAAATACCCTTCACCCATTATTTAATTATTTTACAACATAGGGGTATTTTCGTCATTTTACACTTTTTCTAGACACTGGCCCCTTTAACTGATAAACTGATATCATGAGTTTGGGCCTCACTTGGCATCATCATGGGCCTCTTTGTGACATCATCTGAGCTCATTCAATTATAACTTGCTTACTGCTAATTTTCATAATCGGATTGCGGGCGTTCTCAAACTCCCGTCAAAATTCACTAATATGGGAATAACTTCTTCTATAGATATCCTTTCAAGGCATTGTCACATCCATGACATCTGGAGTCATAGGGCACAGCTTCCTATAACTTTTTACTTATATCTGAGATCTATAAGATCTAATAAATTTTCAGATAACTTTCAGATTATCAGATAAATATCTGCTATCTGAAACTCAAATAAAATTTTTATATAATGCTAGATTAGTTAGCATAACTTTATATATCTACTGATGAATTTTGGGACTGAAATGCTTTCGGACAGTTCTAAGCCTTTTCTAGTTGAACTTTCTATAATTACAATTTTGCCCTTGGAAACTTTTAGAAATTACACTTTAGTCCCTCAACTTTTCATAATTACACTTAGTGGCCCAAACTTTATGTCTACTTTCTTTTGGCACCATTAAACCTTTTAGACTTTTCACTTTAGTCTATTTCTTTTCCAAAATAATCATTATACCCCTAGGGACTTTCACTGTTTACAATTTAGCCCCTGAACTTTCACTTACTTACAGTTTAGTCCCTAAACATCATATGTATACTTCTGGGACTTTTGCTCAACAGGGCTTAGTAGCCTACCTATTTTAGGCTACATATTGGGCTTCTAGGCCTAAAAATTAGGATATGACAACACTCACCTAAATTCTCTCAAGTGGCCTAAACTTCTTATCAACACATAATTCTTTCAAAATTTTAGCACACTTAGGGTTCCTTTTGAGGAATTCAACTATAGGAATATTTATTTTGAGTTTATTAAAAGGAGTATAAGCATCTTTTAGAAAAATTTAGGGTGAATCATTTTCTTTCCAGTAAAGTAAGGTTTAGAAAAAGGGAGATCCTTTATACTTGCCTCCTTACCTAAAGGCATAAAGGCTTCTTGCATGCTTGACTTTGCCTTCTCTTCAGTTTGCTTCTATTTGTATACTGGAATTTGCATTATCTCTTCCTCTTTTTGAATCTCTTCTACTTGTGGATTTTCCTCTTGGGTTGCTTTCTTAGTCATAAGTTATTATTCTTTCACACTCTTTGATTTCCTAATCTTTATCTGTGATAATAATGTATTTTCAACTTCAAGATCTTCCATATCATCCTTTGGTGTATCATCTTTCTTAAAATGAACTTTCTCCTACTTTTGAGTGATATAGCATTCAGACCCTTTAGATTAAGAATAACATTTGAAGGTATACTGTCATTACTTTTTGTTTGGATGTCATTCACTATATTAGAAACTTGAGTTAAATGCTTGTAATATCCACATTCTTAGAACTTAACTCCTTAAGTTTCTTGTGTACATCTCATTATCCTTCTACGTATAAAGAATTGATGCTATAAAGGTAAATTGACCATAATTTTCCTTGAGCTTGTTATCTATATTAGTCATTCTGCTATCCATGTTGTCCATTTATGTAGCCATACTCTTCAACAATTGAGAAGACTTATCTGGTCTTGATACTACAAAAGTATTGGGTTAAGTAGAAACCATAGACCTTGTATTACTTTGGTAGTTTGTTAATTAAGCACCACCTTCTTGGAATTAGTTTGGCCTATTTTCCCCACTTCCTAACCTAAAATTTAGGTGGTCTCTCCAACAAAGATTATATGTGTTGGAGTATGGATCTCTCTTATGGTATTTATTGTCTCTCCCTTGATACATTGCTTCTACTTCTTTATATTATCTATCACATGTACTTATAGCATTCATCATTGAACCACATAACTCACACCCTATAACTAATACTTGTGAGGTTCCTCTGCATGAACATGTTTATTAGAATATAGTTCTCTTTCAAGTAAATTCATTCTTTTTTCTATTCAATTTCCTAAAGCTTCTATTTCTACTAAAATCTCTTTTGAATTACCTAAAGATGATGTGTGCATTCTCCTTGGATCCTCAGTCTAATGGTCTTCATTAGCCATTTTCTAGAATAACTCCTAACTTGCTTGTGGAGTTTTATCTCTCAAAGATCTATTTGTTGCTATACAAAGATACCTTGTTGTGAGGAAGTAGACCATCAAAAAAAATTTCTACTATATCAACCTTTGTAATGTTGTGATGCGAACATCTAGCCAATAAGTTGAGAAATCTTATCCAACATTCATGTAATGACTCTCCATCTTGTTTTAGAATGTTTGTAATCACCTTCATCATCTGAGTTGTCTTAAAGGCTAGGAAGAACTATTATAGAAATAGAACTTAAAATGATCCCATGTAAGAGTTGAGAAATAAGTTGGCAGATCGTATAACCACTCCTTAACCTTCCCTTATATAGTGAAATGGAAACACCTCTTTAAGATGTCATCCAATGCAGTTATCAGAGGCTTCATCGAAGAATAGATTGTATACATGGTTTGTAAGTGTCAATATGGACATTCTCCTATAAAACCATGAAATTTAGGTAAGGCTGTAATCAAAGCTCCTTTAATTTCAAAATTAGTTTCTTCAGTGTAAAAACCATAAGGATCATAATTCACATAAGAATGATTTATCTCCCTCACACTTCTATTATCTTCTACATTAATTGGTATTTCATTTTCTCCCTGCTTATTATGTCTATTATGCCTATTAGGATCAATCTCAACCATATTAGAAATTTCTAATGGAATATCTAAATTAAATCCAATTTTAGATCCAGGGACGCTAGATGATGAAGTAAATTTTGTTGATTTTACCTCTTCTTCAGCTACAACTTCACTAGTTCCTTCTTCTCCAAATTCTTTTCTTAGTTTCCTCCCAATTTCATGATCAAAAGGCACTAATGGTTTAGTTTTTCTATGCAAGTAACATAGTAACAATCAGGAATAAACTAGCAAGTAATAAAAAATCATACAAAGAAGTTTAATAGCAAAAAAAATTCAAATTGGTCATGAAAGAAGGATGTTCATGTCATGACACCTAAACACATAGAGCAAAAGTGACAAACAGTAATAAAGGTCACAACTGGATATCTCATAGAGCAATCAAGTACCTTAGTAAAACAATAATGTTGTGACCCAGATAAGTTTTGGTCATGACTCATAGGCACAAAGAGTAATTTCACTAGAACTTAGAAAAAATGCAGAATGCTATGTGTTATATCCTAAATTTTCCCTATCTATATAATACTGATAGTTAAAAGAGGTTTGGAAAAGATTATGACGATGATAAGAAGAAATAATAAAGGTTAAATGAGTATTGAAGGAAGAGATTGACCTAAACAAAAATTAGAAAAGGTTGGAGGCCAAAAGTTAAAGTAGAAACAAAAGTTAGACCAAAAGTGGTAATTTTCAAAAGTTTAGGGACCTAAATGTAAATAAGTAAAAAGTTAGGGACCTAAATGTAATTATGAGAAAGTTGAACCAAAAAGGCTAAAAAATACCCAGAATCATATTAGACCCAAATTTTACCAGTAGATAGACAAAGTTATTCCAATCAATTTAAGGAGTCACAGAATTTTGATTTGAGATCCCGACTAATTGATATAAATTCCTGAAATCAAAAGGAATTATTACAGTATTTTTCAGACCTCATAATCAGATGGAACCTTACAGTAAATATTTCGTAGACTTCAGAATCAAATGAAACCTCATAGTAAATACCTATATTTAATATAAGAATTTATAAAACTGACAGAGTCAGAAATGGAATCCTGTAGAATTCTTACAGGATTTTATAGTGGAATAAAATACCCTATAAATACGGTCCGGAGAGATTCCTTAGGAATTGTGCCATAAAGGCAATGAGCCCATACTAAGGCCCAAATGGATAGTTACGTGCGAAATTATGAAAATGCCCATGTATAGCCAGATTATACCAGTGATAGATGGAGGGCATTTTGGTCATTATAGATAGGCTAGAAATGTCCCACATGGTATAAAGATGATTAGTTAGAGCTAGTATATGCCCTAAAGCAGTACAAAGTGGGGTGAAATGACAATTATACCTTTAGGGTTAATATAGTACAAGAAATGATACCAAGGGTATTTTGGTCATTTCTCAAGGGATGGATGGTACTCAATCTAACAATATCAATGGTATGAGAAATCTATACATTGATTTTTCAGACAGAATATGTTATATCCTAATTTTTCCTTATCCGTATAGTATTGATAGTGGAAAGAGGCTTAGAAAGGATTATGACGAAGATCAGAATAAATAATAAAGGTTAGATGATTCTTTAAGGAAGAGAAGGACTAAAATGAAAAGTAGAAAAGGTTAAAGGCAAAAAGTGAAAGTAGAAACAAAAGCTGGGCCCTTAAGTGTATTTTTTAAAAGTTAAGGGACTTAAATGTAAATAGCTAAAAGTTAAGGGACTAAAGTGCAATTATTCAAAAGTTCAGGGACCTAAATGTAAATATGAGAAAGTTGAGCCAAAACAGGCCAAAAATGCCCGGAATGAGATAAGACCCAAATTTTACCAGTAGATAGACAAAATTATTTTGATCAGTTTAACGCAACACAGAATTTTGATTTCAGACAGCAGAATCAGATGAAACTTTATAGGAAATTCCTATATTTAATGTAAGAATTTATAAAATTGATAGAGTCAAAAAAGGAATCCTGCAGAAGCCTTACGGGATTTTACGGTGAAATAAAATACCCGATAAATAGGATCGAGAGAGTTGTATTATGAACTAGGCCATAAAGGCAATATAGGTAAAAAGCCCATATCAAGGCCCAAATGGTGCCATCATGAGCCCATTAAGGTGACTAGACAGTTAAGTGGGCCAAAGTCTAAAGTAGTATAAGAAAAGTGTGAAATTACAAAAATACCCCTAGATGCCCATAACGTACCAGTGATGGGTAAAGGGCCTTCTGGTAATTATGGATAGGCCCTTTGGGAAATTAAAGTAAAATCAGACACTAATAAAGGGTTAAGGGAAATATAGGGAATTTTTATCAGGACTTTTGGATCTCATAAAATTATGAGACTTTACAGGGAATTCATTTTATATTAGAATGAATTTCTAAAAATGTTAGAACCATTAAAAGAGGTTCTAGCATTTATTTCAAAATCATGATATTTTAAGAATATCGGTATAAGGAAAGTACCTTGGGATTTGTGCCAACTAGCTATTGGACCTAAGGAAGGCTTATGGCAGCCCAAAATTTTGTCCTAGGGTAGCCTAATAAGTCCTAAGAGTTGTCTTGGAGCCCAAGTCCAATAATGAATAATTTATGAATTTTTGAAAAGAAAAAAGGGATAAAGTGAAAATTATGGTTTGCACATGGTGGGATCCATACACCCACACACTTGGCATCCAAGACAAAGGGGAGGAGAAGATTTTTGTCATGTGGATTTATCTCAAGTTGGCTTGGAGAGTAAGCTTGAGGTAAGAACACATATAAGCCATTAGATCAAATAGTGTACAAAGTGATCTTGGCCATTCATTTTACATAGAAATTTTCTATAAGTACCCCCTCAATTATGCAGTAAACCATTAGCCATGAACCCTTGGGGAAACTCTTGCAAAATGGAAACTCAAGCTAAGACAAAGAAGAGTTAAGGTTCCAAAGTTCAAGTAAGCTAGAGATTAAAGGTAAGTAATCGCTCCTAGCTTATTTTCCTTTGATTTGGGAGCTTGAACTTAGGGTTTTGATGGGGGGAAAGTTAAGTTTTATCTAAGGGGAGGTGCTTCGCAAAGACCTTAAAGGAAAGGGGAAAGAAGAAATTAAAGTTAGAACCATATGATTGAAGCTTAAACAAACTAGTGAAGTGGTTGGTTGTTGAATCAAATTGATATTCTTGACTTTGCCATGGTGTACCCTGTTCGATCTGTACTATTCATGAGGGAAGGAAAATGAATTTTAATGATTTAATGCTTCCATTGAGTTTATATGATGATTTTGTGTAGGACTGGAAAGATTTTGAACCTTGGAAACATTAAAATCTCAAGGTTATAGTTTTTGAAATCCTTCATGGTTACTGTTCACTCACATGAACAGTGATTGGAATTTCATAATTTTTATGGTTCCAATGGTTTTAAAATGGAAATTTGTGTGGGGTAAAGTGGAGAAACAAGTATGAGAAGCATTAGAATCAAAATGAGAATTTTTGAATGAATTGTATGCTTATGTTCAGTTCTGTACAGTAGGCCATGAAGGAGCTAGAATTTCATGATTCTAAGCTCATCAATGGATTCAAAAGATGAAATTGTGTAGGTTAAAGTCAATACATCAATTGGTTCAAGAGCCAAGTGGATTAGTGAAGATTAGAGAAAGTTATGATAATAAAGAGTGTAACAAGGATTAGTCTTGAATTGGTTGTAGTTCATGAGTCCTAATCAATTATGTGATGAATATAAATGTGTTTAGGACCTTGAAACATCCAAGAAGATATTGGGAAGTGATTGACATAAAGGTTTCATGGTTGGAAAGCTAGAGAGCAAGTGCAAAAGATCAAGAGGAAAGCTTAAGTGCAAGGTAGTGAACTTACCTCTTTATGTGCTAAACGTGGTATACTTATGTGTTGACATATATATGTTATTTGAATGATATTGTGACATGATCAATGATGTTGAATGTATTGTGAATAACATGTTTCCATGGCCATGCACTATTATGTAAGAGTATATAGCATGATGGCATGTCACTAATCAAAGAAAGTTTAATGAAATTACATAACATGCATTAGTATCCATCTTGTATATTTAAGTGGTAACATTTGCTACTGAGATTCCGTAGAATCTCACTCTCCCATAACCAACCAATTTAGGTCAAACATAATGGATAATGTATGCATGGAGAAGAGCTAAAGCATGGAAGAAGAAAAGTGAAGTATTTAAGATGTTAGCATATGCTATGCACTTTCCATGTATGTCAAAGCCATGTAAAGTATCTATTTATGTGATGAGATTGTATGAAACAATTATTTTATAACCCCATGATGTATATGAATTCATAATAGGCAAAAGAGATTATTTATGTATGCTAGAATAATTATTGAAAGTGAAAGAAAGGAATTTGAAAGGTGAAACATAGGTCCTAAAGTAGTTTTATTGTGGCTTCAGTTTGACCTAGCAAATGAAGGAAT
The DNA here is from genome assembly GCA_037074615.1 of Leucaena leucocephala. Taxonomy (NCBI): domain Eukaryota; kingdom Viridiplantae; phylum Streptophyta; class Magnoliopsida; order Fabales; family Fabaceae; genus Leucaena; species Leucaena leucocephala. Next base: position 9,692,879 of record CM073527.1, read on the forward strand.
TATTTCCCAAAATTTTAGGAGCATATAGTACACATCCAGAGCTTTAAGTGCATAGGTAGAATGTTTCATTTGGATGTGTATATCAAGAGAAATGAATTTCCAATGTAAGGGATCAGAATCTATTTCTAGAGTTTTTGACCAAATGAACAGTAAACTTCAACGAATAAACTATATCAATTGGCTAATCATTTGGTCTGGAAATTATTTTTCCCTTAAAGTTGAAGATGTTATCTTCACGTAGCTTTTTGAACCACTTCATTTCGAGTTTTCTAGATTAATTATGATTTTTTGAAGTTCATTGTGTAATATGGAATACCATATGAACAGTAACCCGAGAAAGAGTAAAATTCTAGATTTGGCTAATGGACTTCCAAGGTCTTGTAAGTGGTTGTTAATGCTACTGAATAGTCCCTAAGACGTATGAAAGTAAGGATGTTATAGAATACATATCCTGGAATATTATAATAATTAGGAACATAAAACAATTTGATTTTTGTGAAACTGCTTCGATTGGTACCAGATTAGACTAGAATTTTTCCTATCAAAATATTTAAATTTTTTCAGCCAAACATGGCCTTTTGTGATGTCATGTATGGTGTCAAGTGGGAGGCTTGTAGGGCAAGTTTGCTTCAAGAATGAATATGGACCATTGGATCAAATAGTAACCAAATCAATCTTAGCCATCCATTTCTACTCAAATTTTTCTATAAATACCCCCTCAAATTAGACCTTGTTTGGCAGCCATGGGAACCATAGGGAAACTCTTGCAAAATTTCAATTGAACCAAGAAAGAACACACAACTTGAAGCAACAAGCAAGGTAATTATCTCGGTTGTTCTTGAGCTTAATTCTAGCAAGTTCACTCTTGATTTTAAGGGTTTTTTGGGCCATATTTCCCTTGTGGTTGCTGCTGGAAGTGCTGTCCATATCTGGTTGGAATATGAGTTTTAAGTTATGGATAGTTTAGATAAGCTTAAACAAGTGGTATAAGCTTAGGAATTCAACTATGCAAGTAAATGGAAGTTTATGTTCATGGCTACTACTGTATGTGTCACTATTTATATGTTAGAATTTTATGATTTTGATGCTTCCAATGAGTTTAAAATGGAAAATTGTGTGGGGATAAAGTAGGAGAACAAGTATTAGAAGCATTGAAATCAAAATGTGAATTTTTGGAAAAATCAAGGGATGATTCAGTTTGGCACAGCAGCTTATGATGTGGTTTGATTTTAGAAATTCTAGCTTCATATTTGGATTCTAAATGAAAAATTATATGGAAATGAACTATGAGAATTTATTTTGGAAAGATGGAAGTATGAAACATAAAATAGAGAAAGAATAGAAGTTAGTGAAAAACTAGTCTTGGTTTTGTGTTCAAGTTGAGTTTTAACTTGATATTACATTGTAATAGGTAGATTTTTACATTTGTGAAGGAAGGAAATCATCTAAAGAAAGCTTTGATAAGGATAGCTAAGAGGTGCAAGAATACCTAACTATAGTTTCATGTACGTTTGATTGTATGCTTGCTTGTTGATTATGATGTTTGGTTGAGCATGAGATTGTGTCATCATGTTGATAATGAAGTATGAATGATTGTAACTCCTTGCAAGTTATGTCATGAAAATATGCATGTTAGAGTTTGCTTATGTACCATTATGAAGTATCTCCCATCTCATGATAACATGTTAAGCATCCAATTAATCATGCATGATATTATGGTTTGTGCAACTTGCTATTGGGATTTCCAAGAAATCTCATTCCTCCCATATGCATAACTATATCATAGGTGTTATAACTCCTCAAGGAAAGAGGGTAAGCATGGATGGTTATACATGTATAATAAGTCAAATGAGTTGCTTGATATTATGGAAGCATATGCTGGAATATATATTGAATGTTCATGTGTTGGTGTTCTGGGGCAATGACCTTTTGACGATAGTTACAGTACCTTAATCAATGGTTTTGAACTTAAAATTTTTCATGGTTATACTTAAAATACATAGCTTTAAATGGACACTGAGAAAGCCTCAATTGGACAAGTATTCGATTTATTATGATTTTTCTAAATTGAAGTTAAAATCTGGAATAGAGATAAAGTAAGCAACCAGAGGCAGTAATGTTTTGACGTGAATTTTGTGTAGTAAATGAATGAATTTTTCTGTGAAATTTGGTGAGGTAAAAGAGAACGCCTAGAGATTTAAATCTATAGGTAACACGATTCATTTGGATAGGAAACCAAAGAGAAATGAATTTTTGAAGTTAAGGCAAAGAAACTGGACCTTTCATATTTTACCAAATGAACTGTGTATTTCAACAAATAAACTGATTTTATTGGGACAATGGAACCTCAATCTTATATTTTTACTTCAAAATTTTGTGAAAGAGCTTTCATTAGAAATTGGAACCAACTTATTTCAAATTTTCTACATTTAATTATGATTTTTCAAAGTAGGGTACATGTTCTAAAATTACCAAATGAACAATAGCATAAACAGTACCCCGAGAGCAATTCCTTTGAAAATACATGTTTTTTAGGAAAAGGGATATGTAATTGGTTCCAATGACTTTCAAATGAGTATAATGGAGATTGAAAATAAGGAAATAACACTATGCAATAATGCAAACGCCAAAGTGAAAGAAAATAACATATTTGTTTCTATTTTTGAAAATTTGTATGCTATGCAATGAAGATAACAAAAGCTGAAGTTCAAACAAAAAGAATTGACTCAGGTAGACAATTCAATTGACAACCAGTTACTAGGGAGCCAATTACTTGGCTTCCCGACAATGGCGACATTGATAGGCTCGGATTGTCATCGTCCGATCCATCAAAATAATGATTGCACCCAATAATGTAGTATAAGGTACAACTCTATCGTTCTTCTAAAGGAGCCTTTTTATTGAAATCCTAGCATATTGATGGGCAAAGCTATTGAAAAAGTGAGTAAAATATGGGTTTTGAGTTTGATCCAATATTGATGTAATAAAATAAGAGTGCAGTAAAGTAAATATTTTTATATTTGTTATTAATAGTAAAATGAGTTGGATTGTGAAAGAAATATATTAAGAAAGACTCTTGATGATGGAAACATATATGTGCTTACTCTTAATTTTATATACGAGTTTTGAAATCACTAAGTCTTAAATAAAATCTCAATCAATCGATTGAGTCCAATGCATTAATAGTTCTTGAACTCCTTTGACTAAAGTTAGTTTAAAAACTTAATGCACTATTAAAAATCACTTAGTGTGTAACTAAATTAGATGATGATAATGCCCTCAAATGATCATCAATCAATAACCATAAACTTTAAGTAATTGAATTAAATATCAACAATCATTGATAATAGTCCAATTATACAAAAATTAAATCTAAAATATTTATATTAAAATCAACAATCTCATCAACCAATGCCCATTACATATATCCAATATGATAATAATCAATTGACATTCAATCCCTACTCATACAATGAAATCCCTAAATTTAGAAATGTCAAAACATGAAATGGTGCATATTAAGATAGAAAACTCCCTAGTATATTCCATGAACTCAGGATATGTTATTCCATCATAAATGCCATGTAGAATGCAGAAAAAATAAAGGAAAAGTCAAGTGAAAGATGGTAGAAGTGGATTAATCTGTGTATAAATTTAAAAAATTATGGAAAGATCAATAAAAATGGAAGGTGTGAATGGAGGTTGTAAAGAGAATGTTGAGAGAGAATGAGCAGCTGCTTTATAGCCAAATATGGTAAAAATCCAACCTTCCTCGTTTGCTTGCTCCTCCTTTCCTTAATTACAGAGTAACCTAAATGAAAAATCATAGCTTCACTAACTAGCTATTCTAGTCATGACCATATCCTAATTTGGTCACGACCTGAAAATACAAAGAACCTCCCAAGAGAAAATAGGTCGCGATTAAACATTACATAAGTTGACTTTCATGTTTCAGGTAATCTTTGACTAGTGATCCCTTCTCTGCTTCATATTGGATCCTTGATTCTCCCCCAAAACACTTGTAATTCAAAATCAAAGCTCATTGTGAAAACCCAACTAATTAAAGAACAACATAAATGCAGTTTGGAAGAGTTAATTTACCATTTATCCTTTAATTAGTACATTGCCATGCACAATCATATATTATCACAAAAACACAATTAGAGACAAAATAAATAGTAAAATTCTCATAAAACCCTTGAAAATATAAAAAACCATATACAATTTGTATCCTATCAATGATTTTATGTAGGATTGGATAGGTTTTGAACCTTGGCAGCATTAGAATTGAAAGTTGTACTTTTTAGAAGTCTTCTATGTATTATTCATACGCATGAATAGTGATTAGAATTTCTTGATTTAGATCCTTCCAATGGTTTTAAAATAAAAAAATTATGTGGGATTAAGTAGATAAATAAGTATTGAAAGCATTGGAATCAAAACAAAAATTTTTGGAAGAATTATGTACATTTTTTGGTTCTATCTAGCAGGCTATGAAGGAGTTAAGATTTCATGATTCTAAGCTCATAAATATATTTAAAAGATAAATTGTGTAGGGTAAATTCAAAGTACAAATTGATTCAAAGGACAAGCCAATTAACCACAAATTAAGAAGGATAAGGGTTAATTGATTAAGTTCAATGTCCTTATATGCCAATTTAAATAGATGGTAATGAATGAATGAATGAATATGTGATGTTTAGGCTTTGTTGGGTAGACTCAAGAAGGCAACCACTTAGCAAGGAAAGAGGAGAAAGAAAAGAGTAAAGAAAAGTAAAGCAATAAGGTAGTAAACTATCCTAAACTTGTATGTATTGATGTTATGCTTGGTTGTGCTATGACTATATTGAATTATGTTGTATATGTGTATATGATTGAAACTATGTTTCTATTATTACTTTGGCCAATTGTATTTCATATGTTACATGGAAGTATGAACATTATACAATGTTAACACTCTCAAAGGAAGAACAAGTATTTACATTAATGTATATATTGTTTGGTACTGTTTGCTACTAAGATTTCCTGAGATATCTCACCCGTTCCATATTATAGCCATTCCAGTAGGGTATTCATATGAATAATAAGAGGAAGATGCATGATGAAAAGATAAGAATTATTTATTATGATTGTTATGTGAATGAGATATATAAAGATTGGTTTATAGAATTTATCATTATGATTGTTATGTGAATGAGATATATAAAGATTGGTTTATAGAATTTATCAATGTGAATAGTAACTTATGAGGAGGCAGTGACGTTAGAAATGCAAAGAAAAATAGTAAATGATTGAATAATTGTATGATTTTTTTTAGAATTTAGTTATTATGTCAAGATTTGTTTTGACAATAAGAATGTCTTATTTCGATGTCGACACAGAAAGAAGGATTTTTTTTAAAATATAAACCAAAAACCATTTTCTAGAAATTTTGATCAAATGAACAGTGATATTTAATGATTACTATATTGATGGGATGAGCATTTGTTATGAGAATTATTTTAATACTAAATTTCATTATGTTAGCTTATTGTAACCTTTTAAACAACTTCATTTTAATTTTTCAAGAATTAATTATGATTTTTCAAACTTCATTAATTAATCTGGAATTACCATGTGATTAGTAACCGTAAGTTTCAAAATTCAATATTTTGTAATTGAATTTTAATAGATGTTTAAGTGGTTCTAAATACTACCGAATAGTCCCTAAGACGTATGAAAATTAGGGGTGATATTTTTGGTATCAGAGTAAAGTTTTTGGCATCAGATAGTACGGTCCCTATATCTTAACTATAAGAATTAAATACTTTGTTAAGTATAGGGTATTGATTTTCACGGATTGTCGTCATCCTATGCATCAAAATAAAATTAATTGTACCCTATTAATGTAGTATAAGGCATAACCCTATCGTTCTTCTTAAGGAACCTTTTTATTGGAAACCTAGCAAATTGGTGACAAAACTATTAAAAACTTGGGCGAAAGTAAAACTTGGTTTTTGGGTTTGATTGATTTTTGAAGCAATAAAATAAGGGTATAGTAAAGTAAATATTTTTGTATTTTTGATTAAGTTAGAAAATAAGTGGAAAGGAATGTGTTGAGATAGACTCTTGATGACGAAAAACTATCTATCCTTGCTTTTAATATGATATGGAGTTTTAAAATCACCAAGTCTTAAAAGAAACCTTAATCAATCAATTGAGTCCAGAATATTAACATTCCTTAAACTCCTTTGATCAAAGCTAGTTTAAAAACTCTTAATAAACTGTTAAAAGCCCCTTAGCGTGCAATTTAAATCAGATGATGTAGATACCCTCAAATGATCACCGATCGATGACCATATATTTTAAGCAATCGAATTAGTTAGCAACGATCATTGATAAAAATCCAATTATCCAGAAATTGAAACTAAAATATTCATATTAAACCAGTATTTAAGTCATCCAAATTCAATTACAAAACTTAATCTCAGAATAATCGATCGATATCCAATCCTTACTCATAAAATCAAAACCCTAGATCTAGGAATTCCAAGAACATAAGGTGAGATTAAAACAAAAAACTCTCCATATACACTGTAGTCCATGAGCTCAAGATATACGATCCATCACCAAGAGACTAACGATTTAGCCTCTTATGACTCCTATTGTGCCGTAATTGCTGTCCAGATATTATGCCATGAAGAAAGTAGAAAGAGGTGATGGATTAATGATGTAGAGATATGAGATTCTGTGGAGAGGTGCAAAAAGATGGAAGATAAGTGTGTAGGTTATGGAGAAGGTATAAAGAGGATTCGAGTACTACTTCTTAGCCTAATCAAGTCCAAAAACTAGCCCCTCACATTTGTAGCTTCCTCTTCCTTTTATTCCCTCATGATCTAATCCAAAATGCATAGCTTCAGTATCTCTTTTATTCGCACCCAGATCCATATTTTAGTCACGAGCTGTAAACACAGAGAAACTTACCAAAAGAAATTAGGTCACGATTCAAAACCAAAGCTCACTGTAAAAGTCCAAATTAGTGGAGAACAATATTTATGCAATTGGGAAGAGTTAATTTACCATTTTACCCTTTAATTAGCACATTGCCAAGCAAAATCATGTGTTACCACAAGGCACAAATACATGCATAAAATGAATGGTAAAGTTGTAATAAGACTATGAAAATGTCATAAAAACTATATACAATTTGTGTCTTATCAATTCCCCACACTTTAACCTTTGTACTCATGAACAAAGGCATAAAGTACACCTAAGCTAAAGCTATTAAATCTGAGATGATAACATAACCCATAGTGAAACTTTCAGACAATTAATGCACAATCTTTTGGGAATACAAAAGTGATAATATGAGCAATGCCAAGTAATCAACTTCTAACTGAAATCAACCTCAACTATATGAGTGCAATAGATTTTCTCTAAGGATGTAAGTATTTAGCTCTCATGTCCTCTCATTGTTAGGGCTATTTCACTCATATTCAAAGTGGAAAACATCCTACCATATGCTTGTAATTGCTCTAAATCTCATCAACTATACAACACTTATGAAAAGAATCAAGAGGTCTTTTAAGGGTGAGATGATAGAGATAAGCCACGTGGAATGGAATATGAAGGGTGAAAAGTACCGTATGTATGTGATGATGAATATATAGCATCAATTCATATCTTTCGAGATGTAGAGGTGGTAATAGTGCTAATGGGAGTTGATAATAGTGCCTAATTCATTTCTCTTTTCTTTGATCTTCAATTTTTCTTGCACTATCTCTCTTCTTTTTTTTGTTATTTTTCTTTTCTTTTTAGTGCAATATGCTCCCCCTTTTTTTTATTATTTGGCACTTTGTATATAAAAGATGTAGTACAATTTCATAATGATTTGATTTTATGACATGAATAAGAAGTTTATTTCAAAGAGTTGCTCATGCATATGTAACTTTCTATTATGGAAAGAAGAAAAGTGATAGGCTTAAAGGAGGGTGACTATGGATATAATGTGCAATGGGCTTGTGTTTGGGATAAAAGGGTTTAGAAATGAATGCCTCTATCATATTTAGTAGCATAAATACGCAAGTAATTTTCAACTTAAAGCTAAGACAAGTTCTAGAGGATATAAACCAATTGAATAACCACTCAATATAGAAATTTAGGCCAAGAATCCTTCTAACTAAGATTTTTATCTAAATTGCTCATAAGCTAAAGCGTCAAACAATAGTCATCATTCACTAGGCATTAAAACACTTATCACAATTGAAAACTGTCATATCCTCAATTTTCTTACCTGATGTAACTGTACAGTTTATATGAAATGGACTTGAAATTCTTAGAATAAACTATATCAGATTGATGATGGAAAGAGAGGGATTATTGAATAAGGAAAACATAGGGACCTAAACACAAAGTACAAAAAGTTAAAGGCAAAACATTAAAGTAGAAATAAAAGTTGGGCCAAGAGTGGTAATTTCTAAAAGTTTAAGGACCTAAATGTAATTATAGAAAAGTTTAGCCAGAAAAGGCTTAGAACTACCTGAAAGTATTCCAGTCCCACATTTTATCAGTAAATAGCGAAAGTTATGCTAGTTAATCTAGCATAATACAGCAATTTTATTAGGGTTCCAGATAGTGGATATTTATTTGATAGTCTGAAAGTTATCTGAAATTTTATCAGATATCATGGACCTCAGGTATAAGTGGAAAAGTTATAGGAAGGTATACCCCATGACATTAGATGTCATGAATCTGACATAACCCTAGAATGAGCTCTGCATGAAAAGTTATCCCCATATTAATGAATTTTGACGGGAGTTTGAGAACACCCGTGATCCGATTATGGAACTTAGCAGTAAGTAAACCTAGATAGAATAAGGTCAGATGACCTCATATATAAGCTTATGATGATTCAAGGAGGGCCCAAAACCCATTATACCAGTTCATTAGGAGAAAGGGCCAGTGTTCAGGAAAAGTGCGAAATTACAAAAATGCCCCTAGATACCCATATTATACCAGTGAAAGATGGAGGGCACTTTTAGTCATTTTGGATAGGCTAAAAACATGAGATATAGTGTAAATATGATTAGTTAGAGCTAGTATAGGCCCTGAGGCAGTACAAAGAGGGGTGAAATGACAATTATGCCCTTAGGTTAATATAGTGCAAGAAAGGACACCAAGGGTATTTTGGTCATTTCCAAAGGGATGCATGAAACATAAATACTCAGTCTAACAATTTTAATGCTATAAGAAACCTATACACTGGTTTCCAGGATAGAATATATATTCTGGAATATTATAAAAATTAGGAACAGAAAATAGTCTGGTTTTTGTGAAACTGCTCCGATCAATACCAAACTAGACTAGAATTTTTCCTATCAATATATTCTACTTTTTCCAGCCAAACATTACCTTAAATGATGCCATGCATGCTGTCAAGTGAGAGGCTTCTAGGGCAAGCCAAGTTAAAGAATGAATATAGACCATTATATCAAATAGTAACCAAATCAATCTTGGCCATCCATTTCAACTCAAGCTCATCTATAAATACCCCCTATTCAGCTTGGTTCAGCATGCCTTGACAACCATAAGGAAACTCTTGCAAAATTTCCATTCAACCAAGAAAGAAGCACACAACCTGAAGCAAAAAGCAAGGTAATCATCTCCCTTGATCTTGAGTTTGGTTCTCGCAAGTTAGCTCATAGTTTTAAGAGGTTTTTATGCTATATTTCCCTGATGGTTGCTACTGGAAGCACTACCCATATATGGTTAAAATATAATTTTTATGTTATGGATAGTTTAGATAAGCTTAAAAAAGCTAGAATCAAGTGGTATAAGCTTGAAAATCCAAGTATGTCTGGAATTAGGGTTTTGTGTTCTTGCTGGTACTATAGTGGCACTGTTCATATGTTAGAATTTCATGATTTTGATGCTTCCAATGAGTTTAAAATGGAAAATTATGTGGGGATAAAGTAGGAGAACAAGTATTGGAAGTATTGGAATCAAAATGTGAATTTTTTAAAACAAGAGCATGCACTTCGATTTGGTACTGTAGCATGTGGGATGTTTTGATTTTGGAAATTCTAGTTTCATATTTGGATTCTACATGAAAAATTATTAGAAATAAACCATGATAATTTATTTTGGAAAGATGGAAGTATGAAACCTAAAATAGAGAAAGAAAGGAAGTTAGTGAAAACCTAGTCTTGGATTTGGTTTCAAGTTGAGTTGTAACTTGATATTACTTTGTAATGGCTAGATTTTGACATTTATGAAGGAAGGAAATCATCTCAAGAAGACCTTGACAAGGAGAGCTAAGAGGTAGCAAGAATACCTAACTATAGTTTCATGTTTGCTTGCTTATTGATTATGGTGTTTGGTTGAGAATGAGATTGTGTCATCATTTTGATGATGAGTTATGAATGATTGCAACTCCTTGAAAGTTATGTCATGACAATATGCGTGTTATAGTTTTCTTATGTACCATTATGAAGTAGATCCATCTCATGACAACATGTTAAGTATCCAATTAATCATGCATGATATTATAGTTTGTGTAACTTGCTATTGGGATTTCTGTGAAATCGCATTCCTTCCATATGCATAACTATATTATAGATGCTGAAACTTCCCAAGGAAATAGGGTAAGAATGGATGGTTAAACTTGTATAATGAGTTACATGATTTACTTTGCACTATGGATGTATATATTGGGATGTATGATGTATGATCCTGTAATTGTGTTTTGAGGTTAACGTTTTGTGACGATGGTTATAACACCTAAACCAACAAGTTTTAACTTGAAATTTTGCAAGATTATAGATAAGATACAGATATTTAAATTAACACCAATAAAGCCTCAATTGGTTAAGCATTTGAAGTTTTATGATTTTTCTAAGTTGGAGTTAAAATCTGGAACTAAGGGAAAGTAAGCAATTAGAGACAGTGACCTTCCGACGTGAATTTTGTATAGTAAATGAACGAAGTTTTCTGTGAAATTTGGTGAGATAAAAGAGAAAATCTAGAGATTTAAATATATATGTAACATGGTTCATTTGGATAATAAACCAAAGAGAAATGAATTTTTGAAGTTAAAGCAAAGAAACTGGAACTTCCAGATTTTACCAAATGAACAGTGTTTTTCAACGAATAAACTGATTTTATTGGGACAATGGAACCTCAATCTTATATTTTTCCTTCAAAATTTTGTGAAATATATTTACTTATAAATTGGAACCAACTTATTTCAAATTTTCTACATTTAATTATAAATTTTCAAAGTTGGGTACATGTTCTAAAATTACTAAATGAACACTAAAAGTGGACAGTGCCCGAGAGCAATTCTTTTGAAAATAGATATTTTTAAAGCAAATGATTATGTAATTAGTTCCAATAACTTCTAATAAGGTACGATTGAGGTTAAAAGTAAGGATGTGATAAAAACCCTCTTGAATGACGGATTAAAAGTTTCAAAGTAATCACTCAGAATCATGTAATAATCCCAAATCTAACAGTAAAAACTTAAGTGTTTCCAATTCAATTTCCATTTTCAAAAATTCAAGTATGACAATAGTTTCTATATACTTTTTATGCAAAAGGTTAAAAAAATAACAAGAGGGCAATGAATTATTTATGAAAGTACCTTAGTAGCTCAAACAGAATCCTTCTATATAGCATTGCAAAAAGCAAAAAGAAGGTAAATAGGCATTTTCACTCTAAGGTCGCGACTTGAAGCAGTGAAGGTCACGACCCAATTTCATAGTCAGTGGTTGAACTGAACTTACAACAAGTAGTCACGACCATACAGCACATATGTCACGACTAAAGTACACATAGAGATATTATCGTGACCCAAAGCACGCATGTTGTGACTTATTTTCACAGAGATCATACTAAGTCTAAAATTCCATGTAAGGTAGTGACCATACAACACATAGGTCTGGACGAAACACCACAGAGACTACCGCTTAATGTTTTTTAAAGCCCAAAACATCATTTACATTGAAACCTTTTTAGCTAACTGCAAAATAGTTTAAAGTGGGGCTACAATTTTTAGCAATTCATCATTCATCATTTATAATTAATAGAAGAATTTTCATTAATTAGCATAGAAACAATAATATCTCTCCTACACTTAAACTTGACAGTGTCCTCATTGTTAGAAGAATAGATTTCTCCCACATTACACTAACACACAACTCAATGCAAATTTAGCAATGAAGCACACAGTCACACTCAAATCATACATCGCAATACAAAGAAAGCAAAGATGACAAGATGGATAAACTATAGCATGCAATTGAGTGTGTCACACCTCAGATAACCATCACTGAAGAAACAAGGGGTATTATTCAAAAATAGAAACAAACTAAGTTGAAACACTATCCTATTGAATCATCAAGCTGAAAAAAATTAACTACTACTTCTACTGGTTCATCCCTTTCTAAATCACTAAATCAAAATGTCAAGCATATATCACATTAGGCAAATTTGTAAAAGCTAAGAGATAGGAAAGGGATAACATAGCCTCAGGTTGGCGGTGGGAACTTATAAGACTTCAGGGGATAGTTGTGTGATCGAAAAGCCTCCCTCCATTTTAGCCTCCCTCCACTTTGACTACATCATGAAATCCATCCAAGCTTGTCTCAAAATTTCCCCTTTAAATTTGAACTTTTCCAATTGTGGTTGGTATGTAGAAGCAACAAGTTTGGGTGGTGCGCCCTTCACATCCTTTGTACATTTCTTGAAACCAATCTTATCCAACTTATTTAGATTTTCTATCTTGCTGCCTACTTTCTCAAATATTGCACCAAGCTGAGGTTGGTCTCCAACTGTAACATAGTTAAAATCACTCTCCTTCATGCTTGTATCATTAGTATAGGTCAAATCCTTTAAGAATTTTAAGGTATGAGTGGTAATTTTGGAATGTGAGGGAAAAGGAGTAGAGATAGAACATATTGGCCCTTTAACCAAAATAGCAGAATGTGGAACTCAAGGAATATGAGATCCACTGATTGTATCTGCCATTCCTGGTCGTGACCTATTAGGTTCATCGTCAACTTCTAGTCGCGACTCAAACTGATAGTTAGTATCTCTAAACATTTTTGTCATGACATCGTGGTCTTTCAGTCGCTACTGAAAGTCTTGGCAGTTTTGTGTCGTGACCATACTGACATCTTATTATAGCTCTGCTTCACAGAGTTTCTGTTGATCTTATTGTCATGACAGTTTCATCCATAGGTCATGACACACAATCTCGGGAGTCTTCAGTCACAACATTATCATTATCATGTCATGACCCATTTTCATAGAGAATCTCTCCCTCAACAAATTGATGTTTAGTCACGACTTGAAGGTCTTCGTGTCATGACTTGGGATCACTTATGCTTGAACCTACTTTATTTGTTCCATTTGTGGCTCCCAAATTATCTTTTGACCCTGTAAAGTCACTCGCAAACTCCTTCCCAAAAGTATTATCACTGACAATTGATGAAATAGAATCGAGTCTTGGTGACAATGAGAAATTTATAGAAGGTGAAAGCATGCCATAAGCATCAAAACAATTAACATATGATGCATTACTTTTATAAGAATATGGAAAAGAATAAACAGAAGAAAGAGGCTCAAAATAATTATCATAAGCAATAATGATGAATCTGAATTTACATGCTTCTGAGATGCTTCATGGGACTTATTGGAATTATGCAACATAAAATCATACCCATCATGAAAACTCATTTCATGCTTATCCCTAGTCTCTTCAACAACATAATAAATAGCATTCAAACCAGCATAAGCAGAATTATCAAAAAGGTATTTCATTGATTTATTCATATTAAAAGTCACCACATGTCCTCTAACTTCCATTGTCATGGAACTATGCTTCACACTAATGATTGTCTTGGAAGTTCAGAGAAAAGGTCTCCCTAAGATCAAAGTGCTCTCATTCACTAGCTCACTGGACATGTCCAGAATAGAAAAATCAGTAGGAACATTAAGTCCTTTACCTGCAATAGAATATCCTCTAGACCTCCTTTAGGGTACCTAATTGATTTATCAGCTAATTGGAGCACTACACTTGTGTCTCTAAGTTTGTCGATACCTAAAGCTAAGTATACCGACCAAGGCATTACATTAATGGCAGCCCTTAAATCTAATAACGCTCACTTGACCTGAACATTTCCTATAATGCATAGGATTATGTAGGATCCTGGGTCTTAGCATTTAACTAGTAATTCAGTCTTAAAAAATTATGACACATTAACACTCACCTAAATTCTCTCAACATTCCTAAACTTCTTATTATCACACAATTCTTTTGAAAATTTAACATATTTAGGGTTTATCCTGAGGAATTCAACCATAGGAACATTTAATTTGAACTTATTGAAGAGATTGAAAGTATCTTTTACAAATTTAGAATCAATATTTTTCTTTCTAGCAAAATAAGATTTAGGAAAAGGGAGATCTTTTATGCTAGCCTCCTTACTGTATGCATAGAGCCTCCTTACTTGCTCGACTCTGCCTTCTCCTCAGTTTACTTTTCCTTGTATGCTGGACTTGGCATTATCACCTCCTCTTCTTGCTTTTGGGTTGCCTTATTGAGCATAAGCTATTGTTCTTTAATACTTTCTAATTTTCCAATCTTTATCTGTGATATTGATGAATTTTCAACTTTAGGATCTTCTATATCCTCCTATACTGTATCATCTTCCTTAAAATGCACTTTTCTTCTACTTCTGAGTGATATAGCATTCAAACACTTTGGATTCATGACAGTATTCGAAGCTATGCCGCCACTACTCTTCATTTGGATGTCACTTACTGTATTAGAGACTTGAGTTAAATGACTTGTAATATCTGCATTCTTGGAACTTAACTCCCCAAGTTTCCTGTGCATATTAGCATTATCCTTCTGGATACTTTGAAGGATTGAAGCTATGGAGGTGAATTGACCGTCATTCTCTTTGAGCTTGTTATCTATATTGATTATTCTACCGTCCACGCTATTCATTTATGCAGCCATACTCTTCAATAACTGACAAGTCTCATATGTTCTTAACATTACTAAGGCATTAGGGTGAGTTAGAACTATAGACCTTACATTATTTTGGTAGTAGTAAGAACTAAATAGCTGAGAAGTTAATTCACATATTGAATTCTGTGTTAAGGAGAAATAATTTTTTAGGTAGATGCATAAGTTCAGTAAAGTGGTAGATGTATTCAATATTAGAAAAATAAATTTATGATGCTTGGAAAAATAAAGGTAGCCATAGTTTAAAAGATAAAGAGACTCCCCAATTTAAGAAAGAGTAATGATCAAGAGTGAGTAGTGAATGGTTGAGTCTATACCCTGGTAGGAGAGTTACATAGCAACCTAAGTGAGATAAGTAGTTATCTCAGGTTCTTGAATAAATGAGTAGGATCTGGCAAATAAGGTAATAAAGGGACAAAATGATTTAAAAAGTTACCTAGTTAATTATTTAATTACAGTACGCGTATGAGGGATGGTTGACCAAATTATGTGATGATATGACTTATGTTGCCATAAGTTATGATGAACAGTCGTATGTCCTTGCAATTGTCATATGATGACACGTATGTTAGAGTATGCTTAAATGATTGCATCTCCTTGCATATTATGCATGTTAGAGTATGCTATGATTAATACTCCCCTTTCACATTATATGCAGGGTAGAGTATATTGATGAGAAAGTTATGCTACTCCCATACTATATGACATGTAATTAGATAATTTAACTTTGTAATGATAAAGCAATAGAAAAGTGATAAATGAAATAATTAGCCTAGTTAATCCCTAAAGATTAGATTAGAGTTTATGACCAGATAATGATAGTTAGTTAAACAAAGAATGAGATTATAGATGGATGTTAGTGGCCAACCTATAAACATATGATTACAGTACTTAGGGACATATCTTTTCAATATGGAATGAGATACATGAATGATGTACCATGGACATGAAGTAAAATGAGACGCAGTTATGAATGATAGTGTAACCTTTAAAGGGAGCAACATCTATGTAATAAAAGTTAATATTCTCGCAATGGAACTAGATTGTTCCTGCGATAAAGTCATATTGATATTGAGATAGAGCCAAAAAAATAGAAGCAGTGTAGCTTATATTAAAGCTATGTCCACCAGATGAAATGTATAGATTATGATAGTTACGTGCATGGTAGAGCCTATGTAGCTCTCTACAGTACTGTACATAGAAAAGTTATGAAAGATAAAAATGACAAGAGGAATTCCTGAGTGATAGAGGAAATGAGTAAAGTCTTGATAGATAATATTGGCTTCTGTGATCAATCTTGGGGAATTATTAGTCGAGTTACCAATTAAGTGGAAGTGGCTAACCTTGTAACTTAGTCCATTGGTTTTAGGTATTCCAAAGATAAGGATACTATAGAATAGAATTGCAACAGATTTTGAAGGGTCGTAGTTAGATCCTAGCATGCCTTACAAAGAATAGAATTCTAAGGTAGCAGTTAGATCTTGAAAATTCTTGCGATTGATCGCAGTAGATCTAAGGGTCATAGTAGATCCTGAAGGTCATAGTAGACCTAGTATAAGGAAAGGAAAGGAATGAGTCATGAGTACATTATTTCATTGGAAAGATGATTACCAAGGATAAGGTTAAGGTGGTTAATCATAGCAGAGAGAGTATCCACGATGTTAATTTTAGATAAGCCTTATTACTATGGATTGAATTCAAAATCCTCATACATAAAGAAAGAATTAACAAATTAATAGAGTTAAAGTTTCCAGTCCTAAATACAAAGTATTTATAAGTCTATAAGTAATATGATTATGGAAGATAAGAAGAATATCTCATGAAATATGAGAATGGGTCAAGTAAGAAAGAGAGATCCTTAAGATGAGGCTAAAGAAAATGAGAATAAGAGCCAAATAGACCTAAGAGAGAGAATATGAGAAGAGTATAAAACAGTAAAATACTAGGATAGGAGCTTGTTAACACCAGTGCTTTAGATTTTCATTGGCATATTCTAGTTAAGCTTGCTCAGGTCAAAGAAGTTTAAAGATAGGTAACCCATAGGGAAGTGTAGTGTTGAGTCACAAAGTTTGAAAGAGTTAGAAAGGGTAAGAGATCAAAACCCTCATAACATATCTAAGTAAAGAAGAACAAAAAGGAAAGATTCAAGTTATAGTTTTATGTTAGGAGGAGGTCAGGAAATTCTCCTCGTAAACCAGCAGAGTTATGAGTTAAAGAGAATCTTAAACTTATAGTATCTTGAGATATGTTATGATAAGGTGAGATACGTCATGATAAGGTAACATACACTATGATATAACCAAATTCGACAAGATACGCCATGATATGGCATGAGAAGTACGTAGTAAGATACACTATGAGAAACATGTAATATGATACATAATGAGAAATGTGTATTAAGAAGTATAGTAAGAAGTGGCTTTGTAAATAGATAGAGAGGCTCCCGCTATGATGGATAGAATGACTGAATAAAATGATATTAAGATAGTAGTGAGTAAGAACTTTCACTCCTTGTCTTAAATGCCAGGCACTATGTTGTATTTGTGAAAATATGCTAAAGCTCTAAATATTAGAGTTGTACATAATAAGGGAAGAAATACTTCATCTCCAATATTAGAGCTATTCATTCATAAGCAGGTACGCAGACCTATAATGCGTTAGCCAGACATTATACATGTAAGAGTTCAAGTTTCTACTACAAGATAAAGCAAAGAAAGAATAATTCCATAAGTCTTATCTCTGTACTAAGCTGAATTATTAAAGAGGATAAGAGCAATTAGAAGGGTGATAGCATTTCTAAGAAAAATAAGTATGATGATACAAAAAAGAGAGATGAAGCTTTGCGGTTGTTAAGAAAACTCTGCTAGATATTGAGATAAGTAAAAAGAGATGTTCAATAAAATGTTATGATGAGTAGTTGATGAAAACTCTAGAATACATTAGAATTTGAGAGTGTTTGATATGAAAGAAGTAGACATTACTCACAAGTCCAATATAGTGAATCGTCCATAAATGAGTAAATGCATAACAAGTAAGCAAGTAATAGCATGAAGTAGAGTTCAACTATGATTGAGTTGATTTATATAAGAAGAGTAATGACAGTAAAGATATCAAGTTCCGCGAATATTGAAAGCACTGCACTAAATGTCAAGATAGAAGATAAGAGATAGATACCACAATCCTTAGTCCTAATGCAAAAAGGGATATAAAGAGGATATATATCCAATATAGTTGACTAAGGTACCAAGTAAATTTTGAGGATAAAATTTATTTTAAAGGGGGTAGAAATATGACAGCCTAATTTTTCCCCATCTATAAAAGACTGATAGAGGAAATAGATTTAGAAGGAATTATGACGATAAACAAAAAGTATGATAACGAGTAGACAAAAGTATAAAGAAGAGGGACTAAAGTAAAATCCCTAAAGGTTCCATGGTGTAAAATGAAAGTAGACATAAGCTTTGGGTTATTAAGTGTAATTATAAAAAGTTGATCGCCTAAAGTTTAATTTTTAAAAGTTAAGGGGTAAAATGATAATTATGATAAAGTTAAACCCTAAAAGGCCAAAAAAATGCATATAATTATTTTAGTCTCAAATTTTACCATAAAATAGAGAAAATTATTCTCATCAGTTTAACATGACATGAAATTTTGATTTGAGATCAGTCATATCCCCAATTTTCTTATTTGATATGTATGTACAATTTGTACATAATATACATGAGATTCTCTAAGAAAAATGTTGCAATCCAAGGAAGGAAAGGGATTAAATTAAAAATGATAGAAACTTCAAGGACCTAAGTGAAATTTAGAAAAGTTTATGGGCCAAAATAAAATGTAGAGAAAAAAGTTGGGCCAATAAGTGTAATTTTAAAAAGTTTGAGGACCTAAATGTAATTAAATAAAAGTTCAAGGGGTAAAATTGTAATTATGAGGAAGTTTTGCCATAAAAGGACCAGAAATGCTGTAGTCCCAAATTTTACTAGTAAACAGAAAATGAAAATTGGGTTAGGCATATTTTTCATAATTTTGATTTCAGATCCTAAATAATTTATACTAATTTTTAAAGTTTGGAGATTATTATAGGACTTTTTAGATTTCCTAATCATATGAGATTTGACAATAAATTTCCATAATTAATATAAAAATTTATAAAACTGACAAAGCTCAAAAAGGAGTTATGTAAAATTTTTAATGGAATTTAAAGTAGAATTATATCCTAATAAATACTTTCGAGTGAGGTTTTTAGGAACTAAACCATAAAGGTATTAGATCCATATAGAGGCCCAAAATGGCATCCAAAAGGCCAAATAAGATATTTGAACATTCAAATGGGCCAGTGTCCAGAGGAATACAGATAAAGTGTAAAATTATAAAAATGGCCTATGTTGTAATAATGAACAAGAAATGGAAGGAGAACATTTTGGTCATTTTGGACAGTCAAAAATGTCAAAGTAAGTACAGGGATGATTAGTTAGACTCATTATATGCCCTAATGAAGTATAAAGAGATGTGAAATGACAATTATGTCATTAGGGTTAATAAAGTGTAAGAAAGTGCACTAAGGGTATTTTGGTTTATGTTGGCAGATAAATACTCAGTCTAACAATGTCAATGGTAGAAAAAACCTAAACACTAGTTTTCATGATAGAATACATATTCTGAAATATTATAAAAATTGACAACAAAAATAGTCTGGTTTTTATGAAACCTTAATTTTATATTTTTCATTCAAATTTCAATAAAATATCTTTCATTAGAAATTGGAATCACTCCATTTCAATTTTTCTAGATTTAATTATGAATTTTTAAAGTTAGGTATATTGATTAGACACATTTTGTATATGGTTTCTGTGATATTTTTAAGAGCTTTATAACAACTTTACTATCATTTTAGGCCTTAAATTGTACTTTTGTGGTAATACATGATTGTGCATGGCAATGTGCTAATAAAAGGTTAAAATAGTAAATTAACTCTTCCAAACTGCATATATTATATTATTTACTGATTTGGACTTTTACAGTGAGCTTTTATTCTGGATTGCAGGTATTTTGGAAGAGAACAAGGACCAGGAAAGAAATCACAAGCCAATAAAAGTGAAACAACACTCCTATATCTTTTAGTCGCGACCAAAGAGTCCACTAGTCGTGACCTTGGTTCTTCTGAAATTCTCTCTGTGTTTATAAGTCGCGATCGAAATATGGATCTGGTAGTGACTAATATGTGAAATAGTTGAAACTGCATTTTGAATTAGGTTATGCAGAAATAAAAGGAGAATGAAGGTTCCCATCAAAGGAGGCTAGTTTTTGGACCTGATTAGGCTAAGAAATAGTACTCTCGTGCTCTCTGATCACCTTCTCCACCTCTACCATCATTCTACACCTCTCCATAAACTTCTCTACCTCTCTACACTATCAACCTACCATCTTATCACTGTTTCTTCATAACATCTCAACTGAGCAATGATTATAGTACAATATGAGTTATTAGAGGCTAAACCTTTAGCCTCTTGGTGATGAATCAGATATCTTGAGCTCATTTACTCAAACAGGGAGTTTCTTCTGTTCTAATTTGCATCTTCTCATCTTATGGTTGCTACTAGATCTAAGGTTTTCATCTTGTGAGCAAGTTTTGAATATCGATTGATCATTCTCTTATTAGACTTTGTAATTGAATTCGGATGATTTGAACATTTGCTTTTAATATAATATTTCAGTTTTGATTTTAAGAGAGTGGGTTATTACTAGCGATCATTGTTAATTAATTCATTGCTTGAAATCTAGGGTTTTCGATTGACGACCATTCAAGGGCTTTTCATCATCTAAATTCAATTTACACGACAAGTGGTTTACGACAGTTTACTCTTAGACTAGCTTTGATCAAAGGGGTTTAAGGAAAATAGGGTTCTGGACTCAATCGATCGATTGAGGTCTTCTTTGAGACTTAGTGATTTCTAAACTCCAACTTTAAATATGAGAGCAAAGATAAATACATCTTTATCATCAAGAGTCTTTCATAGCATATTTCTCAACTAAACCAACTCATTTTCATCGTAAACAAAAATTCAAAAAATGTACTTTTCTGCAACTTACTTTTATTACATCAATCACTAAAACCCCAAAAACTATCTTACCCCTCCTCAGGTTTTTCATTGATTTTGACATCCAATCTACTAGGTTTTCAAATAAAAGGCTTCTCAAGAAGAACGATAGGGTTGTGCCTTATACTACATTATATTGGGTGCAATAAACTTTATTTTGATGGATCAGACCATGACAGTCAGGCCCCATCATATATATTCTAGACTATCAAATGAACAGTACTAGTTAATAGTACTCAAGAAGCATTTTTTGAAAATTCATGTTTCTAAAGCAAAGATGTGTTTAATTTATTCAAGTTACGTCCAGTTAAGTATAACTGAGGGAGAAAATTTTGATAAATTGATATGAATTTTTGAAGTTTAGAAAATTATTATAGTATCCTCTACACCTCAAAATCATATGAAATTAGGAGTAAATTGTTATAATTAATATAATAATTTATGAAACTAACAGAAGTTATAAATGAGTCATGTATAATTAATTATGGAATTTAGAGTGAAAAGGGACACTAATAAATAGTTTAAAAGAAATTTATGTAATTTTTATCAAGACTTCTAGGTCCAGAAAATTATGAGACTTTAGAAGAAATTCATTTTATATTATAATGAATTTCTAAAAATGTCAAAACTTAAAAATGAATTATGTAGAATTTATAATAGAATAAAACACCCAATAAATGCATTTTGGAGGAATTTATTTGAAGTTTAGCCCATGAAATAAGGGAAACAAATAAAAGGCCCAAAATGGTGCCCCATAGGCCCAATAATATTTTCATATAGGTATATGAGCCAGTATTAATATAGACCCTGAAAATATAAAATTAAGAAAATGACATTGTGTAGTGGCACTATGTTATATCATTGAGCAAGAGATAGATGAATGACATTTTGGTAATTTGACCAAGTTTATATAGTGAAGGAGGGTTATCTAAATAGTTGACCAAGGTCAAGGAATACTCTGGTGATGTGTGAAAAGACGATAATGTCATAGAGTTATTAAAGTAAACAAAGAACTAAGGGCATTTTAGTAATTTACTAAGGGATTAGAAATTAAGTATAGACCTAGTCCAAGAATGTTAATGGTAAAAATAATCCAGATACTGAATTTAAGATCAAAAAATATATTATGGAATCTCAGAAAAATTAGATTTAAAAAACAGTCTGGCTTTTGGAAAATTGGACTATAGTTTGTATAGACTCTTCTTTCCCTAGAATTGCACCACATGGGAGATAAGGTGTATCTTGATGATGTCATGGATGATGTCTCCTTTTTGGCTTTTAGGGCAAGTTTGATACAAGAGTGAATATGGGCCCTTGGATTAAATAGTGCACAAAGTAGGCCTTTCATTGTCCATGGAATTTGTCTATAAATACCCCTCCATTCCTTCACTTTGTGCCATTAATAAGAACCCTTAGGGAGGTGCTGCCAAATAGAAACTCAAGCTAAGAGAAAGAAGAATTCAAGGTCCAAAGTTCAAGTTAGCTAAGGATTAAGGTAAGCAATCTATCCTAACTTATTTTTCTTTAATTTTGGCGCTTGAACATAGGGTTTTTATGGAAGAAAAAAGAAATTTCTCTAGGGTATATATGCTGTCCATAACCCTAGATGAAAGAAGAAAGAAAAAATTAAAGTTAGAACTGTGATTAATGTTTAGATAAGTTAGTTTAAATGATTGGTTGTTGAATCAAGTTAATATCCTTGATTTTACCATGTCGAGGCCTTTTGGCCAAAGGCTATTCTTGATAGTGGATATTGATTTTCAATTATCTAATGTTTCCATTCAATTTATATGATAAGTGTATGTAGTATTGGATAGGTTTTAAATCTTGGAAGCACTAAAATTGAAAGTTGTACTTTTTGGAAGTCTTCTCAATTATTGTTCATATGTATAAATAGTGATTAAAATTTCATGATTTTGATTCTTCCAATGGTTTGAAAATAAAAAAAATTGTGTGGGATTATGTAGATAAATAAATATTGGAAGCATTGGAATCAAAATGAGAATTTTTAGAAGAATTATATACATTTTTCAGTTATGTCCTACAGGCTAAGAAAGAACTGTAATTTCATGATTTTAAGCTCATAAATGGATTCAAAAGGTGAAATTGTGTAGGTTAAAGTCAAGGAACAAATTGATTCAAAGGACAAGACAATCAACCATAAATTTAGAAAGATAGGGGTTAATTGATTAAACTAAGTTCAATGTCCTTATATACGAATTGAAATGTGTCATATCCTTAATTTTTTTATCTGATATATCTGTACAGTTTATATGTAATGGACATGAGATTCTTGGAATAAACTGTATCAGATTGAGCAAGGAAAGAGAGGGATTATTAACTAAGGAAAGTTCAAGGACCTAAATGAAAATTAGAAAATATTGAAGGTCAAAAGTGAAAGTAGAAACAAAAGTTAGGCCAAAAGAGGTAATTATCAAAAGTTTTGGACCTAAATATAATTAAGTAAAAGTTCAGAGACAAAAATATAATTATGAGAAAGTTAAACTAGGCGAATGAGTCACGATGGCAATGCACCTTAATCAATTTGAATTTGTGTTATTATGGACTTGTTTTAAGTATCATTAGACTTGATGTATTGTTATTTGTTCTAAGTATGTCATGTATTCTATAAGTTTAAAGTTTGACTTTCATGTATTGTTATTTAATTTCTTAGACTTGATGTTTTTAAATATGCCATATATTCTAATATGTTTGTTGGTCTATTGTTTTATTATTATTGTTATAGTATGCCTCCAAGATAAAAGAATAAACAATGTTTGAACTGGACAAGAGCAATGGATGATTATCTTGTGTAGATGCCTTCATGGAACAATATAATATTGGCAACAAAGTAAGTGGGCAGTTTACAGGTACTGCGTATGACAATATTGTGAAAGAGATGACTGCTTTGCTTGATGTTGAAATGGATAAAGAGAGGATTAAGAATAGGTGGAAAATTTAAAAAAAAAACTTCTCTGATATTTATGATATTTTTAAAAATGGATTAAGTGGGTTTGCTTGGAACCCATCAACACAATTGTGGGAAGCAGAAGATGAAGTTTGGGATAAACTTATTGAGGTTAGTTTATCTTAATGCTTGTTTACATAATTGTTCAAACAACTTTATTCTCATCCAATTTATTTATTAATATTCATATTTTTTTTCAATTTGTTCTTTATAGTCAAAGCCTAAAGCTGCCAATTGGAGAAATATTCCTTTTTCAAACTATAATAAGATGGTCATCTTATATGGCTCTGATAGACCATTAGGAGAGGGAAGTCATACTATTGGTGACATGCGAAAGAGGCGTCACTCAATTGATGAGGATGACTTTGTTGAAGATGTCAACAATAATAATGTTGCATCCCAACATAATGTTAATGTTGACCGTGTACAAACTTTTGAAGATATCAATGTCAATAATGTTGCAAGTAGTTCTTCTAGGAAGAAGCAAAAAGTGAATTCAAATAAAGAAAAGGATTGTGAGTTAATTGAGATTAAGGAGGTTATGTTTGAAATGGCACAAGCTATAAGAGAAGGAAATCAAGCAATTAGACAGAGTTCTAGAAAGCTTCCACAATTCTCAGGTGAAGAAGTTTGGAATATGATTCAGGATTGTGACATTACTCTAACTCATATTACTAAGATTTATAGAGTTCTTATGGGGGATGTGGACCAACTAAGGACATTTGTTGAATGTCCCCTTGTGGCACACAAGAATTTACTTATGGATGTCATGTTTGACTTAGGAATTATGTGATATCTACTAATTACGTCTAACTTTTGATATTCTAGCATATGCATTAGTTAGACTTTTACTAACTATTTTGTAACATAAATGTTATTTAATATTTTGCTAACCATTTGGTGACTTTTATTTTTTTTATATACAGATGACTTTCAAGGTTCTCTATATATAAAAAAAACTTTTGGAGTTGCCTATGTAATTATGTAATGATATATAATATTAAATATGTGCAGTATAATCTTCAATTATTAGCAAATTTTCTCTTAAGACCTACATTAGAATTCAATTATTGGAGCTTATGTGCATTGTGTCCTTACATTCAGATATATATTATAATAATATATATATAATAATTGTAAAATTAATGAGGATTTTCTTAAAATTTGATAATACTTTTTTTATTATATATGTAAATGAAATAAAATGTTTGTAAAAAATTATCAATAAAGAAATAATAGTTTTGATATAAATATTATAAATAAAAGATAAATCAATTTAAATAAAGGTATAAAGGGTATATTTATCAATTTTCTGTTACTTACCCTCCCCTCCCCTCCTGAACCAAACAAAAAACATTATCTCTCCTCTTTTACCTTTACACTTATATCCTCCCCTACATTAACCTAACCTACCCTACCTTTTATTGAACCAAACATACCCTAAATATTAGAGGAGATTTTTTTTCTTAGTAATAAAAAAGTATTTCCAAAAATATGACAAGCATAGAAAAAAAGATAAGCTAAGGATGACTATAAGTGGCTTTTCTTAAACTTGAAATGGACTTAAAGGGTGAGAAGCATAGGATCTCTAAAAATCCCACAAACAAAGGGATAAATGATTTAATATACCACATGGGAAGGGGCACATGGTCCATAACCCAAGGGATTCAATATGAATTTAATTTTTTTTTTGTATTGTAATGATAATTATGATAACTGTACGTTATTATTAATATTGTGGCTCCTTTTATAATTATTAGGTATATAGGATTAACCAAATTTGATTATTGTCAATTTTATATAAAATTAGCTCTCCTAACAGGTTTTTTGTACTACAAAGTATTCGTACTTTATTTACGGGATATTAGGTGCCTTCCATTTTTTTGAGTGCAATTATCTATAGTACTAAAATTTTTTACTAATACAAATCTAAGTAATATTATTATTTATTAGATTAAAATTGGGTAGTTCTTCTGGTATTTTTTTTTTATTTGAAATGTTTGGACCATCGATTTTGCTTAATATATTTATTTAAAACAACTTTAATTTCTTTAACAAAATATAATTTTATTTAAAAGAATAAATCGAAATAACTTAAGTTGATTGGAGAGTAAACATTCGGCTAATGAAAGGAATCCAAAATTAATAAAAAACTTGTCTTTCAAAAATAAAAAATTTTGATTGATTAGGTATTAATAGTTTATCACGTCAAAGTATGTATTAAAATTTAAAGAATTCTTATAAATATATTTATAAATTACTGATTAATAAAATTTTTATATTAATAGTAACTTGATTTATGCTTGTTAATTGAATCAATTCATACAGCTCCTGAATTTGAGTTAATATGTTTGAAGTTTGGGGAAATAAAAAAGTGAAGCATTATCTGTCACCTGCAAGTGATCTCAATTTGCAACTCCCAATGTGAATTGTTTATGTGTGCGTGTTTTGTGTAACGAACTGTGGTTATCTTCATTAGCTGAACATGCCCACTTTTACCACTTGAAATGGGTGTACAATCATTTCTTAAGCTTACTTTAATCTGCTTCGTACTTTGGAGTTGCGTAAGTGTATCAAAATTAATATAATTTCAATTAATAAAAAATTAAAATATATAATTATTTAAAATATATTTAATTTTTAAAAAATATTATTTTATTATAATTTTAATTATAATATTTAAAAAAATATTTAATTTTTTAAGTACCTAAATTTATAATTAAAAATAATAGATAATTTATCTTATCTAAAATTAGTAATTTTTAAATTATAGGTGCGTATAACTCTTTTTTAAAAATATTATACTAAAAAAAATATTAATTGAAACAAGTTTATATATAAATAAATATTATTATTGGCCATGATAATTGCATTGTGCGGTTTAATTCTGACATTTAAAATTGATATTGTCATCTCATATACCTGTTTAAAATGTATGTATGTGTTACACATTAAGATGATAAAATAATATTTACTGAATCCGTTTGCTTATTTTTTCCTACAAATACTTTTTTGACTTTTTATATTGGGTAATTAATATTCAAATAGGTGTAAATTAAATAAGATAGCTCTTACAAATTATAATATTTTACATCCATGAAATTCAAACCCTTGAGGTATTGAATAAGTTTTATCCAACTGAACACCGTAGATTTTTTCTGCAACTATTTGATATCTAATGCTACTTATCAAGTTCAAATATAAATTAGCTTTACTAAAGTAGATATTGATTTGAATATTGGTGTGTTTAAAAATAAATAGCTTTATTGGTGTACCCTCTATATACAATGTTTTTTAAGGAGGACATATTCTTATTTATAATAGATACTAATGGCCTATTTGAAATGTTTAGTATCATTTTTTTAATTTTTCCATTATTAAAAAATAAATTATATTTTTTACATCTTTGTTATCTTCAACCCATTTGTTTTCTATATGATTCAATTATTTTTCTTATAAAAAAAGTTGGAGGGAGTAATATTTTTCATTCATAAAATTCAAACCTACCATCTTATTTAAAAAAACCATATAATTCTCCAAATTCATTCCTTAATTAATGAGACTACAAATGTTAACAGTTGGCATACTTCATTTTCAAATAAAGGATGATCATATTTTATGCTATGGGATGAAAAAAAACTAAAAAAAAAAGGATAAAAAGAAAAAGAAAATGTACGGGTGATGGTCCATACCCTCGTCTATAGAAAATAAAAATTTACAGCTAAGCCTACTAAGTAGGCACTGTAGATGGTGGGAAGCAAGAAACTCCCACTTTCATAAAAAGGAACTTCTTCAATCAGATGTATAAAGTCAATGCATTTGTCCCCTTCCACTTGACCTTTTCTCAACTATATATTTTAATTAGATTTTATTCCTTTCAAATCAAATGAATCGAACACATGATACTAACAATATGATAAAACTTTGTCTTTATTAAATATTTATGGATTTCAATATATGAAACTTTAGATAAAAAATTTTAAATTTATAAAATATAAAATATATAAATAATTAAAAGTAGAGAAAAGAGAAAAAATAACATAAATAATTGAATTTAATAAAAACATGAAGTTCAATGCCAGATCCATGGTTCATGTAACTTCGTAAATAGTATTAATAAATATTAATATAGAATTAATTTAATAATATAAAATTCAGTTAAATTTTTTTAAATCTTGAGTCTAATTATTAGAAAAGATATTAATATTAGAAGGAGTAGTAACAAACCTCAAAAGTAAAATACTTGATAACAGGATTAGGTTAATATTATTAAAAAAGAATAATATATTATAAAAATTATAATGATTATATATGTAACAAAAATGCAACTTTTTATGTTATATACTATCTCCATTTGATAAAGATATGCCTTTTTCTCCAAAAGGTTATTAATTTAAATTTCATGACTAATATGTCATTTGTAATTTATAAGAAAATGCAGTAGTTCTCGGACATAGTCGTTTATATATGTTTAAATTGACTGTTATAAAAAAAACAGAAAATATATTATATATAAATGTTTTGAGTACGTTGTAAAGGCTCGATTGATAAGTACTATAACGTAATTCACTTTAAATTTTAATTATTATTGAAAAAACCAAGAAGAACGCAACTTGACCTGATCTGCTCAAATGCAAAACTTACCAAATAAACATGTCAAGTGAAAAGTTTTTCTGATCTTCTGTATATAATTCTATTCAAAACATGTTTCGTTAGTGTATATATTTTCTCCGGAAAAAAAGACAATATATTGTACTTTTAATGCTTAAATTAAAAAAATAATTTAATTCTTATAGTTTAAGAATTTATAATTGAACCCTTACTATTTACAAAATTTTCAATTTATTACTTACTATTAAAATTCATTGAGTTTATTAAAAATTTATTATTTGTAATAATATCATAATAAGGACTAGATTTAAATGGAACTATAAAGACTAAAAAATTATTATTACTTCTATTTTCTCTATTACTAAAATAAAGTCTTACATCTCTTATTTCCAACTGAATAATCCTTTGAAAGAGTAAAAAATTGATGCAGCACAATGCAAGGGAATCGAAAAGAGAATCTAAATCTTGGACGTTGTGGAGTATATGGACCCTTGCTTTGACATTACTTAACTAAGTGGGTCATTATAATGTAGTATTAATTAATCACTCTTATTAATCACATATTTTAAATAAAAAACAAAAATGCAGGATGCATCATCACACCATCCACATGTATATTTCAATGACCACGATTAGCCCGGTCAAGCTGGCTTACCTATCAACACGTCACAATCTTCTGCCCATGGTCCACGTACACCATTGTCACAGCAGGCAGCTGTAATACTACCACAGGAGAATACTTAAAGAATTAGGCTTAATATATTAATCAAACGTTAATTAATTAATTAATTAATTGTTTATTAAAGAGGAATGCCATTGAGTTATCAGCGACTATGAAGGGTTGGCATTTTAAGAACCCTATGGACATATTTGGTAGGTGAAAAATGGAAGTAGAAGTGGAGAAATAGAAATAAAAGTAGAACTATAGAAGTGAAAATAAAAGGATAAGTGGAATCTTCCAATTCCCTCATTTGACACGATGAAAGTTATTTTCACTTTCACTTTCATTTATAATATTTTGGGTTATTTCAATTTTATCAAAAAAATTTGAGAATTGAGATGATAAAAATGAAAGTTTTAAAATTTCTGGATAATTTTAATTATTTCTAAATTATAAAAAAATATTTTAGACTATTTTAGCCTAAATTATAAAAAAAATCAATTTCATACTCATTTTTATCATACTAAATAAATTTTTAAAATTTATTTTTAGTCTAATTCTATTGGCACTTCTATTTCATTTAAAAGCTCTTACATCCTATTAAACATATCGTATGAGTCATTGTTATTTATAATAATATATTTATATATCAATTATTAAAGGATTAAAGAAAGGGCCTGCCTCACATGGTAGGATGGTTGTGATTCATAATGGGAAGACAAAATCAATGTTGAGTAATGGTAAGAGAATCCCACTTCAATTTTGTTCCTTTATGTGGTTCATCATTGGCTTGTCATGCAAAAACGTGGAGCAATAATTATACTCACAATTTAATTCAATTCAATCCAACAACAACAACAACAACAATAATAATAATAATAATTGTCGCCATAAATTATTAACGGAATGGAACGGAACACAAATTCTTGTGTCACCCTTGAGCATGGATCCAAATCCCCTTTAAATCATCCAAATTATCCTTTGGATGATGGCCTCTATACTGATCAATCTAGTAGAAATATAAGTTACTCTCTCCAGTTATAAATATAGGAGATATTTAACTAATTTATAGATATTAAAAAATTAATTTAGATAGTTGTAACAAATGTGTATTATTTTCATAAAAATCTAATTAAATTGTTATCAATATTGATGAAAATCTCTTTTAATATAGCAACCAACAATAAGGATAATTTAAAAAAATTATAAATTTAAAAAGTAAAATAAATTAAAATTTTATATTTAAAACTAAAATAAACTCGTCAACTAATTTTTATATTTAAAATTAGAGGGTCTATTATCAAAATATCAGGCACAAGTATATTGATTTACTCGGATCAATAAGAGATTATATGTTTAAAAGTAGTTTATGACTGAAAAATACTTTTTCTTTCCTATTTTCTTTGCATTTCCATGTATACCATTTTTTCCACATGCATACGTAGGAAAATAGAAAGTCAGAATTTTTGTTTTGGGACAAAAGAAAGTCAGACTTGGTTCAGTAGTTTTAAGTATTTTTAGGTACTTTTTTGATAAAAAAATATTACTAAATATTCATAGAACTCTGCATTGATATGCTATATATATTTGATAGCAAAGAATCATCCTAAACTGTGCATTATATTTAATAATGGGAGGAGTTTTTTTCTTTTAAAAAAAAGTATTTGTGTATAACCTTACTCAAACGGCAAATATTTTGAAATGAACACGAAGCCGATGCATGCCATAGAACTGTGGATTGTGTGGGGGCACGCGCGCACGCACACATATATATACACGCACACAAATATTTTGAAATGAACACGAAGCCAATGCCTGCCATAAAACTGTGGATTGTGTGGGGAATACATACATATATATATATATATATATATATATAAAGGAATAGGAGATATAATAGAGTGTTGTGTTAAACAGAGATTGAGTTAAGAATGATACCACTAAATATACAGAAAGTAGATAAATAAGATAATACACAGAGTTTATACACAAAGATGTAGTCCTTAAAAGTCGTTTGAGTATTCCACTATTCTCTGAAATTCACATGGCTCTTAGTACTTCAGTACATCAATAAGAGATAATATCTCTCACTTCCCTTTACTACTTATAAGGTTACAATCAACCAATTTAAGATACGTACTCTTGAGTATTTTAGATTAAAGGATAAAAGATTTATAATTTTCTCTCTCAAATAGAATGATAGTATTAAATACTGAAGATCAAAGATACTCTCTCAGAATATAAAAAATAGAGTAGAACAGAGTATAAGAGTAAATGCAGAAAGTCGATAATCAATGCTTAGTAAATGTTAGTTCGTTATTAGTTGGTTGTAATTATTGTAGCATTCTTTTATAGTCATGTCTAAAAAATAAGTCTGTTGAGTAACTGTTAGACTCTTGAAATGTTTGTTGAGAATTCAAGTCATTGAGGCTATATATAACACTTGGATGCATTTCATGATGTTCTGACACAAATCGCTTTTTGAAGATTTATGTTGTTGATCATCATTTTGCCTGCAAATGATCTTGTAATGCATTGTGTAATTGATATAATAAGTTTTTAAGCAAACACAAATTAGTTTACAAAATTTTGGATTGAATTTCAGAAACAAAGGTTGAATATCAGTTTTGTATTTAATGAAGAACAATATGATCTATCAAAGTGTTTATCGAAAAATAGCATTATCGATAAATACATCAATAAATATCTATCTTAAAACAAAATAGCTCTTATCAAATAGTACTTCAAAAAGTAGTCTTATCGAAGTTTCTTTTGAAAAATGAATGTTAAGTTGCAAAGACTTGGATTCTAGTTAATCAAAGTGTTTATCAAAGAGAGCTCTTTTCAAAATGATATTTGATTAAATCCTTTTCTCTTCATTCATATAATAGGTAATTTATCGAAATATTTATCAATAAATAGTCTTTTCCAATATTTTATCACTGGAACTTTGAGTTTTGAAACTTTTGGATAAAACTATGTCTTTGAAATTTGCTTTAATAAAAATAGAGTTTGACTTCAATTAAATTCACAATACATTAGCAATTCTTTAAAGTTTGAAGACGAGATATCTTAAACATTTATAAAATCATTTTTCTGGAACCTATTGCAATTGTAATTGGTTCAGTTTTTTCTGGAGATTTTTCACATATTCAAATATCATTTAATTGATTCATTTATCAAAGTGGTTATCAATAAACACTCTTATCGATCAATACTTCGATAAATATCATTTAAAAACTTATTTTTACAAACTGAATTTTGTTCTCATTTATCGAAAGGTTTACTAATATTCTCTTATCGATAAATATTTTGATAAATTCTTTTGAAAAACTAATTTTATAGAATGAATTTTGTTCTTATTTATCGAATAGTTTATCGATAAATAACTTTATCAATAAGCTTATCAAAATAAGCTATGTTAAAAATAAAAATAAAGTTTTAACTATTTATCATCATCAAAATATAGGGTCTAAAGTTAAATGATTTTAAGAATCCTTATAGAAATGGTCCTTGGCATAAACAAAGGAAATTGTCCAGCAACTTGAGGAGTTTATTATATTTTTTTTAATGTCTGAATAGTTCAAGTTAGGGCTACATCTCGCAAATTGTAGCCAACAATTAATGCATAGGACCACTTTGTATTACCTTCATGTGACAATTTGTTGTAAATGAAACAAAAAACATATAAAAGTACAGTGCTCGTTTGAGCAACTAGCTAGGTTTTGTTTACATTTTGATAAGTAAATAGAAGAAATATATTAATCATTGTTTAATTGAATGATTTTTTAAGAAATTTATTATTATTTTCAGTGTTTCAAAATCCAAACAAGTCACTTGATATATGTAATTGAATATATATAGTTCATTACTTGTGACTGCTGTTGAATTCTGCTCCCTCTGTTTTAAATTAAGTTTGAATACAAACGCAAATTAAGAAAACTAATAAATAACCTAAATTATAATAAAATACAATGATATGTTACTAAAATAGCTTTGTTTATATTTTTATTATTGAAGATTAAATTGTTAATAAAATTAATATTCTAAAATTCTGAAGTGGCAATTGTTTGGAAACAAATTTAAAGCCCCAACGTGATTATTGTTTCAAAACTGAGAGATAGAGAATGTGTTTTGTTGGGATATTGTATTAAAATTATAAAAATTTATTTAAAATATTTACAAATGACAATAAAGATATTTCAGGTAGAATTTATTAAGTTATCAATAAGCTATTAGTTAAAGTGATAATCTGTCTTAACCCCTGTAAGAAGGAGAACACAAGAGATATTCTTCACTAAATAAAAAAAAACTAGAGAATATTAAGTTTACACAAAAAATGTCAAAATTCTAATATAGAAAATGAATTAAAAAAAATCAATTGCTTACCAATTTAATACAAATTTAGTTTATATTTATTGGTTTGACAAGTTTTGACCAATTTAGTTTGTTCTTTATTGATTTTTTTTCTTAATCCAATTTTCAAGGTCAAACGGATCATCATCGTTTCATTCTAGTATCATAATTGCGCTTTTCTTTGCGGGAAATGACCCTTAGGTTCTCTAAGATTAATTTAATGACAATTACATTTTAAAGAAATTTACTAAAAGATGCATGAGTTGTAAATACTGACTTATAAATTTATAAATATGAGAGTTTCAATTACAAATAAAATGTTTATCTTAAATATTACACCTAATTATTTTTAATTGAGATAATCATATTTATAGTTATCTCAATCGATCTTTAAAACTTATGTTTCAATGAAAACATTTTGGAACTTAAATGTCATTAAATTAATCTTTAGGGATCTAAGTGTCATTTTCTGTTTTTCTATATAAAATTGTCATTATATATTTACTTCCCCTCTAGGTTCATGTTATTATATTATTGAAAACTATAATATTGTTACTGTCCATATATAAACAGAAAAATATTTCACCTAATTATAATTGATTCAAGTCACATCAGTTTGAATATATAAGTTATATAACCACTAAGGAATCTGAATATATTTGAATTAAAATTATCTTTTAAAAAAAGAATTTATTTTATCTGAGCTACAGCTCGATCAAGCATGCACTTAAAACACTAAGTGGAGATATATATAATTACACATAGTATCATTATTGTTAGCAATGTGAATGAAGGGAGACCGATAATAGCGATTTCAAGTTGACGAGAATTGT
Organism: Leucaena leucocephala; assembly: GCA_037074615.1. Lineage (NCBI taxonomy): Eukaryota > Viridiplantae > Streptophyta > Magnoliopsida > Fabales > Fabaceae > Leucaena > Leucaena leucocephala. The sequence continues at coordinate 9,727,422 of CM073527.1, forward strand.
TAAGGTTTAATAATTCCAGTCAGTTAAAAACTAATAACTTTCAAGTTTCAACACAAAATGTCAAATTCTAATTTAGAAAAAAAATAAAGGGAAAATCCAACAAAAATATAAATAAAATTTCAAAATCTCAAAATAATTTTGTTTCCTACATATTTTATTAGGTATTGACTATATTTAATAAGAAAACAATAATACGTTTTGTTGGAATTCCTTATTTTTTATTTTGAATAAAGTGATATTTTTGTAGGATTTTTCCAAAAATAAATCAACTTCTTACCAACATATAATATCAAACTTAGTTAATTTTTATTGGTTTGATAAGATTTTACGAACTAGCTTATTTTTTAATTAATTTTGTTGGTTCAATCTAAATTTTTTTCTGACTTGAATGATCGATCACTTGTTGATTCTTGTATCCCATTAATTGGTATTTTTTTTATTTTTCTTTAGATAATAAATTATTCTGATTATATATATATATGTCTACTTCCCTTAAAAAATAACCCAAATGCGGTAATTTAAAATCAATATTCATGTCATCCGAATAAATAATACAAAATTGACTGAAATTGATTCAATTGATGTCATCCTCAATTTAATTATGACGAAACATATATAAATTATATCAGTTTAATTTCAAACTTTTTTTTTAATTTTCCCGTGAAAAAAGAAAGTTCACTCACCTACAAAACGATCAAGCAACTTAAAACACTAAGAGGGATATAAATAATTACACGTAGTATTATTATTAGGAGTGTTAATGGAGGGGAAACCTCAATGATTTCATGGTGGAATAATGCACACACATTGATTTGAAGCCTAATCACCAAAGCTTAAAGAAAATAAATAAAGAAGACATATGATGAGTAGTGAACAGTAGGTGGTGTGGTTGGCGTAATAGTGAGAGTTTTGGATCATTTGACGTCAAAATCGAAATAACTCAACGATACGAAGTTAGTCAATTTAGTGCCTCTTTGGCACTTCGATTTGAGAATCATTTTGGACAAAATTTTGATTTAAATTTTTTTAAATAAATAGTTATTTTTATCTAAAAGTAATTTTAACTAAAACTATAGTTTTGAATAACCTAATAAAAATAAATTTTAAAATAGTAAAAGAGCTTATAGATTATCTAATTACTATCTTATCTCTATTTTTTTTTATACTCTCTCCTCTTTCATCTCTCATCTCTCTCCTTTCTCCTTTTTCATCTCTCTTCTTCACCTTAACTCCTCTTTCCTCTCTCTTCTCTACACTCCCTCATCTCTCCTATTTCTTCTCTATCATCTTTTCTCTCTCCTATTTCTTCTCTATCATCTCTCTTCTCTCCTATTTTTAATCAAATTATACCATTTTTAGCAATTTACCAATATGAAAAGTGATTCTACTACTAATCATTCAAACATCTCTATTTTTGAAATCTATTCTTTCCAAAATCTATTCTCCAAAATATATTTTTCCTAAAATCTATTCTCCAAGAGTTATTTCAAACAGGCCCTTAGTGATGAGAACTCAATCCTTTTTTTTAATCTGGTCTATGTAATCTATAAATTGAGTCCACAATTTATTTTTTTTAGTTCTAGACATTAGCCTCTATGCCTATAATATGTTAATTAAGATTAATGTAAATAAGATTAAACTATAGGTAAATTGTCGTAAAATATAAAATTAAAAATGATAAAAAATAAAATAATGGAATAAAATTTATTTATGATTAACATAAAAATAAAAAAAATATTATACTCATAACGATATCTTTGCATTTATATTAAACTTAGAAACTTTGTATTTTTTAACAAAATAAATTAGAAGAATTTTTTTATACTAGAGTCTTACCATACTTAAATATATTTGAATATTATATAGGTAAAATTATACAAAACTCTCCTAAAATGTAAACCATATACCTCCTAAAACTTTTCTTAATAATGAACCCACATAATCTTTTAACTATGACTGAATAAACATCAATCATTAATTATATATCCCTCAAATTATATTTTGTGTGTATATAATTCTCTCAATCTTTGAAGTGTGTATATATATATATAAATCCTGACTCCTAGATTTTAATATAGCTACAGATAAGTAATGAATAAAATTACTAATAAGGGATTTATCTTTATAAATATAAAGTTTAGAAGATTTATTGTAAAATTTTAAAACTTCAAAAATTTATCTATACATGACATAAGTTTAAGAGAGTGTATATATAGTTTATTTTATCATTTGCATGATAATTTAGGCTTTGTTTGGTTGAATAGAGGGGATGGTAGGTAAGGTTAGTTTAAGAGAGGGTAGAGGGAGAGTAAGAAATGTAAATAAGGAAAAAGAGGAGATATTTTTTATTTGGTTCAAGTGATAAGGGAAAATGAGTTTATTATAAATTGATAAATATACCTTTATTATTTTGTTGGATTGTCCATCTTCATCACAAATCACAAGCCCTCCATCCTGAAAATTACATAAGGACCATAATTAAGAAACATCACATAAGGATGGTGCAATTTGGCCCATTAGATTTTTTATTTTTCTTCTTCTTTAGGCGTGAATATAGAGAGCTTGCCCTGCCACCATCATCATATCGACTTCACCTTCTTCTGCTCTCCCTCCACCAGTCGATTCCATTCAACCTCTCTCGCTCTCTCTTCATTGAACTATAGATTGAGGAGTTAAGGAGGTAGATGCATGCATCTTCGTCATGGCATGCACAGTTGTTGTCGTGCATTGTCAAGGAATGAACGAAAAATAGATCAGAGTGTAGTACAGAAATATAAAAAATTATGATAAACAATTTTGTCAAAAAAATTTCACCCCTTTAAAAACTCCTAATTTTGGAGGGGTGAGAGAGTTGGGGTCGAGCAGAGAAAGAAAAAAAAATTCTTTTTGTCCCTTCCATTTTCTAAACCAAACATAATTTTTTCCTTCCCTTCCCTCTTCTAATCTAGTGTCCCTTTCAATAACCTCTAATCCAAAAATACCTTAGATAAAAATTAAAGCATCAGTCAGAAAAACCAAGTAGAGAGAGAAGAAAGATGCACGTAGAGGGTTATGTAATTACCTATGTAAATAGTATATTCTTAAAATGTCTAATCAAACATGAGAGGTCGGGATTCTCTGTTTCATGATTGGCTTATTGAAAACTTGAACCTTCAAATTATTTACAAACTCTACCCCGTTGTCCCCACACCATGCCCACATCTTCGGGTGCTTTCATTTCTTTTATTGTTTTTTTTGTACAGTAGATTATATATTTATATATACACACATATGTGGAAAGAAAAGAGAAACGTTTTGAAACCTCTTTAGGAAAAGAGGAATTGGCTGGACGAATAATTTTTTTTTAAATTAAATGGACAGGCATTAAAGGTAGAGGTTATAATAAGCAAATCAAACCCACAATCTCCCACTTATAAATAAACTTCCATGCGTTACAAATTTATTAGTGTGTCTGGATATTTTTAATATAGAAAGATCTTCTATAAAAGATTACATTATCTTCTATTTAGTATAGAAGCTAATTCTTTAGCAAGGGTACAAGGTGTAGTCAGGATTTAGTCGCACAGGGGTTGAAATTGGAGAAAACGTATATAATATTAAGTTTTTATAAATTTTAGCAATTTGAAAATATCTAAGTATATATTACACTTATATAATACCCAAAAAAACTAAGAAAGAAAGAAAACTTTGGTGGTTGTCACCCTCACTATAGTCCCTTCTCTCTCAATTTTTTGTTAGATGGTTAATTAAGAGAGATGGGGGAAGGATTATGTTGTTAGCAGTTAGATTACATATTATGTTGTCCTCTACGCTAACTTTATTGTTCCAATTGGAGTATTCTATAACTTTCTTTTAAAATTTTTATTAATTTAAATATCAAACATGTAATTTTATGTGATAATTTATCTCCACCAAACCTGTAAAATGTTTGAAAATTGTAAAGCCAAATGAGAGCATGTAATGAAATAATTAATTTTGACATCACAACAATCGAATAATAGAAAATTAAAATATTAGTTGGTTAGAAAATAGACCAGTACACCTATGGTGGATTAGCCTAAGTCCATGAGGAGAAATAAAGGGAACAGTTACCCTTTTTGAATATGAGAGAAATGAGGGAGTGGAGGTTATTTGGTTTTCCAACTCCCTCTACCACATAGTACACATACATGATAGCAAATGGGAATGTGAATCAGTTTTGTGAAAAACTCTTTCGCGTGTATATTCTCTGTAGAACAAGAGCAAGAGGCTCTGTCTTTTCTTCTCCTCCATTATCCTTCCATTTCTCTCGGTGCTCCTCATTCTCCTTTCGGAGTATTTACTGTGAAACGTAACTGGAAGCCTTCTGAAGTGCTCTAGTTTCATGTGGGTATCCATTGAGTCAAACAAAGCACTCCAGGTATGCCCAAAACCTTCATTGGCATCAGAGCAAGGTTTTCTGCTTTCACATTATTTATTGTGATTTTATATTTTTCTGGTTATACATTATTTTCTATGCTTATTTCTGTTCTAAAGTGTTTATTTAGTTATAATATGCATAGAGCATGCATTTACCATGAACAGAATCATATTCAACATTAATCAAAATGAGAAACTTTCGTTTTTAAATTGGGTCATTAGAAAAAGGAGTTTTAGGTCTTGAAATTAGTCTCATTGCATAGAGCACGAAAAAATAAAGAAAATGACACCAAGAATGTCAAAATCGGACGTTGGACGGAGAAGTTATGAGTGAAAAACGAGTCGAGTTGTCGGACCCAACTCGTTTTCCAGTCGGGTCTGTGCACACAGACCCGGTTGGAGGTAGGGGATGACACTGTTCATCCCTGAAATGACGCTGTTTTAGTCCTTTAATAAAAAAAAAGGGACGCGACACTGTTCATCAGACTAGGTTGCGTCTAGCCTAGTCCTAAAAAAGACAATTGGGAAGAAAGAGGCCTATTCCAAAAAAAAACTTTTTTTTTTCTAAAAAGGAAAATTTGAATTAAGAAAAAAAAGACAATTGGAATAAAGAAAAAAAAGGAAAAAAGTTTTTATTTTTAATTTTTCTAAAAAAATTTGAATTAAAAAAAAATTGGGGAAATTCTGGTGGCGACAATGGCAGTGCCACGTGGCAGCACTAGACTGGCGTGTACAGCAGCCGAGAGTGGGCTTTGTTAAGTTTTTTTTATTTTTCCTAAATTTTTCCTTCTTGGGGCACGTGAGGGAGCTTGGGACCTCTGATTAACGTGCGGTTTGTTCCTAAAATTCCCAAAAATCATGACCTTTATGTTGATATATAATTTGCCCAATTTTGGGGCAATTCTAGATCTATTTATGAATATTCAGTGAATTTTCTGGTGTTTTTTATATGATAATTAATATGTGTTATTATTTAGGTAAAAATGACTTCATCTAGCACTGAATATCTGGGATATACTTTAAATGATGACATCTCATTTTTAGATAAGGTTAATAACCTAGAGGAAAACCTTCAAGAGGATCCTGAGGGGGAACTTGAGGAGGATCCAGAATAAGATCTTGATGAACTTTCTGAAGAAGACCCAGAGGAGTTGATGGAGGAAGTTCCACAAGAGGAACCAGAAAAAAGAGATGATTCTGGACCGTGCTCAGAAATATTATTCCCCATCGAACCACTTCCTCTACAGTCTTTAATGGTATCTTCAGATTTAAACTCTAAGATGGTGCCTACTCTTAACAGTGAATCTCAAGTTGAGGATGGAGAAGAAGTGAACCAACCTCTTACCCCTACTTTGGCCATGAACATAGCTGAAAGAGATACAGCTAGATTAACAAGCATAAAAAGCGTTAATGGTGTGATTGAAAAATACATTGAAGGCATGACAGATAAGAAGCATATTGAATTCTATTTGAAAGTCATAATGGAATATATAAGAGCATCAAGAGTTAGAGGCAAGCCCAAAACATGACACATGAGCAAAACTTATTGGCTTAGAATAATAGGATTTGTATTTAACCTTATAAAGCTGCCTCGTGAGCTTAACAAGCTAAGAAAAGTGATGTTAGAATATTGTAAAGCTCATATCAAATGATGTATATTTGTACTTTAATTTCCATTACTTTACTTTGTTGAAGACATGCTTTATTACTCTTTCTTTGTAAAGACTTATCATTATTACATGCCTTGTATGCAAGAAAAACATGTTTCATTTCATTTCTTCATTTATGTTATGATTCATATATACCTTTTATAAGTGGGAGCTGTTTTAGATGATGAGTATTCTGAAAAGCAATATTTGATGAGAATAGTACTTATATAAATTTTGATAAAGAATGATGGCGTTACTAGTGCTTGTGTGATAAGAGGTATAAACATATTCTCCTGATCATGGGTCTAGTGATATTATTATTTCCTGATCAAAAACAATAAAAGTATGACATTGTATACTTTACATGTGCTATATATATATATATATATAAATTTACTTAAATGTTCTATGGTTCAATAAATTAGTGTGGGAAAGGTTTGTCATAGAATTGATATTGAACAATGTCATCAAAGAACATTATTGTTGAATTGAACAAAGGGGAAAAACTCAACGAGGACAACTGGGATATTTGGCACTGAAAGGTCCAATATAATTCTAAAAGAACAGGATGCTATTAAGCCATTGACAATGGCCATGGTAGAGCATGAGGCTAGAAATACGGCCCAGCATAAGAGAGACTAGGAAGCCTACCTGTCCTGGAAAAAGAAGAATAGCATCGCAAGAATCACCTTGCTGAGTACAATGGCTGATGATTTAATGTGTGAATTTGATACACACAGAATGGCACAGGCAATGTGGATTGCCTTAAAGGATAAGTTTGAGGGAGTGTCCATGACTAAGCTTAGAAGGTTGATGATCAAATTCGACACCTATAAGCTAAAACCAAATAATCCGTGAACTAAAGGAAGTCAGACATAATCTTTCTAATAAAATAGCAAGTATAGGCTGTTATCAGGTTGCTCCCTGCTAGTTAGGAGTCTAACCCATAATGAAAATATCATTACTTTCAATTATGTAGCTAAGCATTTGGAGCTAGAGGATGAATGTCTAGAGGCTTATAAGGCCACTGGACAAGCCTATTTGACCGAAAGTGTTAGTCCTTCCCAATCAAAGCTTGAATCCAAAAAGGGCAAGAAATTTCAGAAAAATGGGAAGAAAGGCAGTCCTCCACCCAAGAAGGGCAAGCAACAGTACAAGAAGAAGGGAAAGAAAGGAGGTAAGAAAAAGCTAGACCTAAAGAAGGTCAAATGCTTTGCCTGCCAGAATATGGGACATTTCGCATGTGACTATTCTAAACAGGCTGAGAGCGAAAAGGTAATAGTGAATTATGTGAATTCACATGTCTCATTTGTTTTTAGCACTGTTTTTCTGATAGAACCTATTTCTTTTTCTTGGATTATTGACTCAGGCTCCACAGACCATGTAAGTCGAGATTGAGGATCTTTCATGGAATACCTTCAGTTGCCATTTCAAAGCAAGTGGCTTTTCATTGGCAATAATGTAAGGATTGATGTTCGAGGCATTGGCACTTGCAAACTTGTTTTGTGTGGTGGAAAGACCTTGATGCTGCATGATGTGCTCCATGCTCCTGACATCTGATGGAATTTAATTTCTGTAATTTGCTTATTAAACTTTGGGTTCAATGTAAACTTTCATGGTAAAGTTGAAGACATTTATAGCAACTCAATATTTTATGGTTTAGCTTTCTAATTTCAAAAGTTATTTATTTTGGATCTTGCTAGTGATTTTAATGTTCATGATTGCTTTGCTATTACTTCAAATAATCCTGATATGAATATTTAGCATGCTAGAATAGGACATATTAATCAAAATAGAATGATTAAACTGGCTAAAGAAGGCTTATTTGGGGTGATCCCTAACATAGATATGTCATTATGCGAAAGCTATCTAGCTGGTAAAGCTACCAGAAAACCATTCGGTAAGGGAATACGAGCCAAAAACCCGTTGTAATTAATCCATTATGACATTTATGGTCCAATGAGTGTGAGGGCAAGACATGGAGCTTGGTATTTCATTACCTTTATTGATGATTTTTCACGATATGGTCATGTCTATTTGATTTCACATAAGTCTGAGGCACTAGAGTGCTTTAGACGATACATGAATGAAGTAGAGAATCAAATGGACAATAGAATCGATGCATTACCTGATTAAGGTCATGAATACCTTTCAGAACAATTCAAATAGCTCTGTGAAGAAAAAGGGATTATTAGGCAACTAATTATCCCTCGCACACCTCAACAGAATGGGGTTGCCGAAAGAAGAAACAGAACTCTTCTGGACATGGTTTGGTCTATGATAGCCCAGGCAAATCTTCCAATTTCACATTGGGGTGATGCTTTATTGACAGTAACCTTCATACTTAACTGTGTGCCCTCAAAATCAGTCACTTCCACACCCTATGAGTTATGGATTAAACGTCAGCTAGATCTAAGCATCCTTAGACCTTGGGGCTCGACGACATATATCCATGACAATTCTCATAGACATGGGAAACTGGGTCCTAGAGGGAAGAAATATATTTTTATAAGGTACTCTGAACCCGCAAAAGGATATGTATTCATAAGTGAAATTGAAGATGGAACAGTGACTAAAATAGAATCAAGAGATGTTGTATTTATTGAGATCGAGTTTCCCAGTAAGGGAGATGTTGACCGCACTGTATCTCTTTATGAGACTCAGGAATAGGACAATGCTGAACAAATTGACAGACCAGAATCATCTAGGTATGTCAATCTGAGTGGGAGCCAAGAATGGTCAACATAAAGACCGAGACAAATGAGAAAAGATAAGAAAGTTGCTCCTACCATAAAGAGTAACAGGAAAAGTGTTCTAAAGAGACACTTTCAACTAGAAGGCGAAGCACTCTTAATTACTTTAGAAGGGGATGATGAGCCCGCACTGTTCATGAGGCCTTAGCAGGTCCTACAAATGAGGAATGGAAGAAAGCAATGAAAGAGGAAATGGACTCAATGATGAAAAACCAAGTTTGGGAATTGGTTGATCTACCAAAAGGGCATAAAGCCATTGGGAACAAGTGGGTTCTCAAAATCAAAAGAAAGGTGGACGGATCAATTGACAAATTCAAAGCTCGATTGGTTGCAAAGGGATATACACAATAGGAAGGTATAGATTATGAGCATACTTTTTCACCAGTTGTGCGCTTCAATTCAATAAGACTTATTCTGGTAATAATAAACCGTTTAAACTTAGAGTTACATCAAATGGATGTAAAAACCGTATTTCTGAATGGTGATCTGGAAGAAGAAATCTATATGGAACAACTAATAGGTTTCATTGAAAAAGAGTTTGAACACAAGAAGTGTAAACTCAAAAGATCCATTTATGGATTAAAATAGTCATCCAGACAGTAGTACTTAAGGCTTTACAAGGCGATTACCTCATAGAACTTCCAGATGATAGAGGAAGACCACTGTGTCTACGTTAAGTGGTTTAAGGGTAACTTTGTGATATTATCCTTATACGTTAATGATATACTCTTGGCCAGAAATAGTCTTGACTCTGTGATAGCTATTAAAGAATGGCTTTCATCAAATTTTGAGATGAAAGACATGGGTGAAGTAGAATACATACTTGGAGTCAAGATTCAAAGGAATAGTTCAAAGAGAATCCTCACTCTTTCACAAGAGAATTATATCAATAAGATACTTGAGCGATTCAATATGAGTGAATGCAAACCTATGGATATCCCTGTGGCTACTGGAGTAGCCTTGAGTTCTGACATGTGTCCCAAAACTGAATCCGATAAAAAGCAAATGGAAAGAGTTCCATATGCCAGTGATGTTGGTAGCCTGATGTATGCAATAATGTGTACAAGACTAGATATTTGTTATGCCGTAGGGCTGGTTAGCAGATTCTAGTCCAACCCTGGTGAGAAATACTGGAAAGTAGTGAAAAGGATCTTGAGATATTTAAAGGGGCACAACTGACTATGCGTTGTATTATCAAGGAAACAATATGCACCTAATCGGATATTTTGATACTAATGTAACGGTGATGAAAAAGAACGAAGATAGACTTCTGAATACACCTTCTTACTTAACAACGGCATATGTTGGAGTAGCAAGAAGCAGACGTGCATTGCTTTACACTTTATGGAAGTTGAGTTTGTGGCATGTACTGCAGTAGCGCAAGAGGCTATTTGGCTAAAGATATTTATCGAGCACCTAGGATTTGGGAATTAGAGTAACAATCTGGTGTTGATACACTGTGACAATACTGCAACTATAGCCTACACAAAAGACCCTAAGTATTACAGCAAGACCAAACACATTGATATAAAGTATAACTTTATGAGGGATTATATAGCACAGAAAATTATAACTGTACAATACATTTCAACCAAATGTATGGTTGCAGATCCCCTGACTAAGCCAATAGGTAAAGAAACATTCGAGAAACATGTAAAAGCCATTTGCATGTTAAAAATGTAAAGTTGCAGACTGTATGTAATACTTTTATTTTTATTAATGATATCATGTTATTTATTATTACTTATATGTCTGGATAAAAGTATATAATGTCTAGTATGTCGTACAGGTTGAAAAGGGTAGCTCTCTCACATGAGCAACTACCTTTGATGCTATAGAAGCGTTCAAAGATGAGACATGCGTTCACCAATAAAGCAGCAAGAGTGCTGATATGGTAGAGAAGAAACACAATATCTATCGCCTTGGCTTAAAAGTGCAGTGAGTAGAGATTAGATCCATGAGTAAAGGTATGGATCAAACAATGGATACCCACATCCATAAAACCTGTTACCAGATAACAAATTCTTCAAAATTGATGTCATATTATGTGAATATAATTAAAGAGTTTGGGTTTAGATATTATGAGTGTCTAGACTTAAGTCTGTACGGTGTGATTGATAGAATCAAAATGACGTACACTCTTTAAAGATAAGAGGAACACTATAACATGTGATTCATACCACATGTGCTAAAGAACCGCAAATGGAAAGCAAGTGAATCAATCCCTGCTTCATTGTTGTGTGAGTTCCAGAAAGGTATAATCCTTTCATTAATGTCCTTTGACTTTGACAATATTATGGAGGTATGTATCAGCGATTGCTACTTTGGTATATGTCCTATGATCAAATTATATATGAACCAAAGGTATTATACTTGGAAAGCGGTAGATTCATATCAAAATGATATATGGGTGAAAGAAAGATTGCTAGAATATACACATCCATGCTAGTGTCTGTGACCGGTCCCTTGTGATATTATTTTGTTAATTTCATAAGTGTGGATACTATGCATAAGTGGAGGCTATCTGAGTTATATACTGACTCAAGAGGGATTATATTATCTATAAGAAAAGTGTATATGGGCAAATCTAGGACATTCAAATCACTAAAATTTATTTGATCGAGTTGCACAAAAGGGTTGCTTTGTGCTGGTCTCTGAAGAAGGGATTTCTAGTACAAACGCCCAGAAGGAGATGTCATGCCTACGCGGTCACGTCAAAGCACCTAGTATGAAAGGGAGAAGAGAATGAGATTGGATCCAAGACATCTAATCCACTTAATGTGAGTAGGAGATGTTAGGAAATAGGCCAGTCTACCCATAGTGGATTAGGCTAAGTCCATGAGGAGAAATAGAGGTAACAATTACACTTTTTGAATATGAGAGAAATGAGGGAGTGGAGGTTATTTGGTTTTCCAACTCCCTCTACCACATAATACACGTACAGGATAGCAAATGGGAATGTGAATCAGTTTTGTGAAAAACTCTTTCGCGTGTATATTCTCTACAGAACAAGAGCAAGAGGCTCTGTTTTTTCTTCTCCTCCATTATCCTTCCATTTCTCTCGGTGCTCCTCATTTTTCTTTTGGTGTATTTATTGTGAAACGTAACTGGGAGCCTTCTGAAGTACTCTAGTTTCGTGTGGGTATCCAGTGAGTCAAACAAAGGATTTCAGGTACGCCCAAAATCTTCATAGTTAATTCAATTCAATTGATGCCGATAACAATGTAAGCGGTTATTATATTTTTAATTTCAAAAATTTTCATAGATAATAAAAATGGTTTGGTGGCAATTTATTTCTTAAATTATTAAAGAAAGGAATACGCTTACATATTGAAAAAATAATTTCTATAAAACATGCAGTTTTCATATTAATTTAAAACACAAGATTTCTGCATGGAGGAAAATTAAACAATATATGACTAAAACTGAAAGCATATCATATGACAAAACATGTACATTAAAATATTAATTTTAAATATTGAGACTACATGAAAATTATAATTAAGATGACATTTTATAAATCAGATCTTGATAAATCAGATCATGATGATATGGGTTGCATGCATGCCTAAAAAGAAGATCCCCCTTAAAACAATTTGTCATATCAATAAGCATGTGATTTAACAAAAGATATTAATTATTCATTCCAATACTTTTTTAACTTTTTTATAATTAGTTTTTTTTACTGGGTTAATACTACCTCCACCTCTAGTCTTAATTATAAAACCTACTTAATCAATCTGAGTAAATTAAGAAAATTAATTAAGTTAGTTATTTATAATGATTGCGTGTTAAATTTTTAAAATATTTCATTTAGTCATATGCATTTTGAACTACCCCTAGTACAAATATTCTTAATATTTGCAATCATATAGGTACTTTGAAAGAAAAATTATAATTTTAAGAAATAAAATGGATTGAGTCATATTTAGGATCAAATATAACACCCATCTAACTCTTATAAAGAGGACTAGAGGGAGTAAAATATTTAGTCTTATAGTTTATTCTAATTTTAGTTTTAGTCCAAGAATTTTAAAACATAAATTTAGGTCCCTCAAAAAATAAAATAGTCCAAGTTCTTAGTAAATCAATGATAATACTTTTTAGGCTTTGGAATTAAAAAAGAGGCATAGATACTAATATGACCCTTTTACAAAGAGGGCGCTATATGATGCTATTTAACTAACTAACTAAACCTAGCTGTTAAATAAATTAAATGAAAAAGAGATAAATTAGGCTTTTTCATTAATCTAATCATTGTCCTTTATTATTCCGACAACACATATTAGTGACTTCTAATTGAATCCCACAACGCGATCATGCACATGAATCAACTTTACAAGTTTTGATTAATACTAAAATAGCCGTCCTAATAAAGCTTAGCTTTTATATATATTATTTGTATCTTAATTAAAAAAAATTGCTTTTAAATGTGACCTTACAAGATGATGAAAAGTGAGCGTGCAGGTTCCAACTTAAAAGTGTCTCATGAAATTTTTTATTGATTTGCTTAGAAAGAAAAGACTATCAACAATAAGGAAAAAGTATATATGTAAAACAAAATTGTATAATTAATTCATAACCTGAGAAGTTAACTCATATTTTCTGACTTTTGATTAATGGGTTGTGTGGGCCTGAATTGATCTGTTTCTTTGACAAGAAAAAAGAAATTATGAGGAATGATTTAGATTAGATCTTCACGGTCTAATAAATTTTCTTAGCCTTTTTTTTTTTACATTAAAAATTTGAACTGTTAACATGAACTGCTCAAATCATACTTACACTAATGTGCAGAGAATTCAGGTCTTGAAGTTCCTGTAATATTTTACATGACTTATGAGTAAATTTTAGAGAAAGTTACTTTATAAAGATTTTTTTCTGAATTGTAACAGTAAGTGGTCAACCATGTAAATTTGTAGTATCTTTGACCATTATATACAATTAAAATTATTTTGAGTACTTATTAGAGGTAACATTCCTAAGAAATAAATATATGCACTAATGAAATTTTATTTTTGTTCTCTATGTTTTTATTTTTGAAATTGATTGCATGACTAAAATTTTAATGACATGAGATGTTTATGATGTGAGAGTATGATTATTAAACTTTAAAGAAGTATTATCACTAAATCTGCCGCTTATTAAAATAAGGTCACCTTCTCTCCATTTCTAAAGAATAATTAAGAACTTTTCTTATACTTTAATATATGCATAGCTGGTTATAGCAAACAAAAAACTGCATAGTTGGTAAACTGCTTGCACTACAAAAAAATAAAGTTTTGGCGATGACTTTTCAACAGCGACAAAAAATGTTACCGCTAAAAATAGATTTCTAGCGGAGACTTTATTTGTTGCTGCTGAAAGTAAGACTTTCTAAGTAAAACTTTTTGTAGCGACATAGACAAGTCACGATAGAAAGTCTATAGTTTCTGCAGTGAGCAGCAGGTATGATTCAGTACTAACTTTTGTATCCTTCAGGGCGACAAATGTTGCCGCTAAAAATCTTCATACATTTTTTCCCAATTTAGAGAGTCTAAAGCAACCATATAATGTATAGAATTACATTATTGAATAATGTTATTTTTAAATAATAAATAAAGGAATTTGACATGTTATTATAGTAAGAAGAGATTATACAGATAATAATATAATATTTGTAAAAGAAGGAGATGAAGTAAGGGTACGTGCATGAGATAGATATTATGAATGTGTGTCAATGAGCGTAAGAGTTAGCATCTATTGGTTAGAGACAATGTATGGAGGAGATAGAGAGAGAGATGTGTGTGTGAGGTCAGGAGAAAGAAGTGACGTAATATATATATATACATTATTAGTTACTATTGCATTTGCCCTCTGTTGCTATATTTCATATAACATCCCAACTTTTATAAAAAGGATTTATAAGGTATTATTGAGTTTAAGAGTTTTTTTTCTAAAATTAAAAAGTCTAAAAAGTGAAATTTAAGAGAAAGAATAAATGAAAGAATAGTCATTAAAAATATGTTGGGGTTAAGAAAAATTAAGCAAAAAAATCATAAAATGAGTATTTTGGGGGCTTAAAATATTATGAGAGTTTATTCCCCCAAAATAGACCCAAATAATTTAATAGTTATTTTTTAGGAATTAAAGCCTATTTTCTTAGAAAATTCAAGAAAAATAGTTAGAAGTTATTATTTGTTCAAAATATCTTACAAAAATTCCCTAATAAGTTCAAGAAGCTATTGAGGGGAAAATATCATTATTTTATCAAGTGGATTATTTTCTTAAAATTATTCAATAAAAGTAAGAATTTCAGCGGTGACTTTTTCTTATCGCCGCTAAAGGTGATCACTGTTTATTTTCCTAGCCCACCCAAAAGGAATCGCGCCAACGCCCATACCCAAACATGTACTTTCTTCAGTAGGGTCCAGCATGAGGCAAAGTGAGAGTGAGAGACAGAGAAAGAGCGAGAGCCACAATGATTTTGCTAGAGAGTAACGGAGGCCGTCGTCGTGGGAAGAGAGGTCGAAGAGTGTACGCGATAGTGGATTTCTACTAAGGTGAGTCCTCTGATTTCACTTGTAGCTTTGGTTTTCCCGATATGTAAGTTTTGGGGTTAATTTGGCCGATGAAAATTGAAGCTTAGAAGGGAAAAATTTTATTTTGGTGTTGTTTAGTGAATTCCTAAGCTATCTGACGTTAAACCCAATGCCATTATCTATTCATGCATTGTCAAGTTTATTCTTTTGGCTCTATAATTGAAGTCACCAAAGAATGTGAGTCTTTCCTGCTACATTTCATCTTTATTTTCTCCAATCTCTGATTTGAGAGTGTTGGGTCCTACCAAATTGAAGCTTAGAAGGGAGAAACTTTTGTTTTGGTATTGTTCAGTGAATTCCTAAGCTATCTGATACTAAACCCATCATCATCATCATCTATTTGTCCACTGTCGAGTTTTTTCTTTCTACTCTACAAGTGAAGTCGCTGAAGAAGGTGAGTCTTTCCTGCTATATTTCATCTTTGTCTTCTCCAGTCTTTAATTTGAGAGTGTTGGGTCCTACCAAATTTAATTATTTCCTTCTTCTGGGTTTATGATGATTATATCAAATTTGGGTTTATTAAGATACTTTAACATTATTTGTATTGACAATGAGAGAATGAGATACACCAACATTAATAATCTTCCTTAGCCCTCACCGCCATCGTTGACTCACTTTCTTATCACCTACACTTTTCTTCTAGTATGTTTGGCCTTTGATATAGCTCTAGCAATATGAGAGAGAAGATATATAGATAGATATAGAGATATATATAGTTCACTTTGGTTGCTTTCAACATTTAGACCACTCTGCTATCTATATATACAAGTGAACTTATGCTTGAATCTTGGAAGCAAAGAAATTAAACTGTATAAACACAAGTTATATATAACTACCAAGCCCCTTTTAGTCTCTTGATCTTGTGTTTGATCATTCTGATGACATGGCGCCAACAGCAAAGCTAAGAGAGAATGTCCTTTTTCATGTGTTTTGTAATACATGGCATGCCTCAATCCTAGTAATTAATTAATTAATTAATTAATTCATTTGTATAATTTGGATATTAAAGTTAAAGCTTCAAACTTTTTCACAATGTTTGTCTCTTTTCATGTACAATAATTTTAACCTTCTTTCCCACCCAGCAAATGTTTACGTACACACACACAAACTTGTTCAAGAGCCCTTTGCATGTTATGTAAAGTGTAAAAGTGTATGTTGACTAGAAATAAAAGGAAGAAAGGTTCAAGTGTAAAAACTAAAAAGATTTTGAATGCTAGCTGGCTGTTGAAAATGTATTATTGTTGTAGCCTTTATGTATATGCAAAATGATTATATACAAAGCTTTCATATATATATATATATATATATATATATGCTTAACATACAAGATATATAATATAGAAGATAAGAGAATTTACTAGGTTTTGTTCACACAGAAATAAGTAGGCCTGTATTTGGATGTGTCAACTGGAAAAGAAGAATTTAATGATAATGGTTAATGTTAACAAAGGGGATGATTAGGTGTCTGATATAGGATTAACATAAAAAATCAAAGGGGTTAAAGTAAGGAGGGATTAGGCTTTTAGCAACACAAGCAAGCAAAGCATGATTCTTATTTTGGTTCTCAATGGCCACTTTTTTCTTTTTTGTTTATTTCTTCTTCTTCTTTCTTAAGCTCTTTGTCTTCTATTTCCAGGACAAATGGCCACACAAGCCTTTTGCTTTACAAAGTTGGGACCAACAGATAATATATATATATATATATATATATATTCTTATATTCCTTTGTCCACTTTAGAGTAGTGAGAAAACAACAAAAACCTTTCCCCCCATAATTATTTCTTAAAATATGTTTGTTTTTATCATTACTAACATTTCATTTAATCCACTTTCTTGGGGCCCACATCCAAACACTGCCTTTCAATGCAATTAGTTAATTACACCATAAAAGCAAAAGCAAAGGAACCGCTATTAGTGTTCCACACACACAGAGTTAGAATTTTAACTATGTGCAACTATTGAATATATCCTCTTCAAGTTATTTTTGTTTTTATGTGTATAGCCCACAAACTTTGATTGATATGTAGATAATCTCCTTACGTGCGGATATATAATATTTATTAAAGATGGTGGTGTTGCTTACTGCGGTATAGATAGCATGTTTTCTTTTAGTAAGGAAGTATCTACATGTAGGCTATAGCCCAGAGAGCACTTTCAAGAAAATTCTAGTCTCTCTAACTATCCCCCAGTATTTCTATTTTCAAAAAGCAAATACTGCGCAAGTATTACCTACTGGCTTAAAAAAGATGAGCTTATTGCCCTTTAACATCTTGTATATATATTATTCATCTTGAATAAGGGGGTTCATCTTGAATATGCAATTTCTATTGTATCCCCACTTTCATAACATCTCAACTTTATTAGGTTGGTTTCTATTCTTGTATTAGAATTTTGCTTGGATAATTATTTTTACTATACTAAATCTCTCTTCATGTACTGATATGTTTGTTGGATTTTCTTATTGACACAAATGCTGACAAATAATATTATAGTATGTTAGAGCATATTTATGAGTTGTCTTACATAGGCAACATAAAAGTATACTTATTTAAATGTCATTAGTGGGATCTGGCTCTTTATGATAGAATATAAGGTTGATAAGTATGGGTTCATAAGTATCAACATGCGATATTCATTACAAACGAATAAACCATTTATTCTATCATCTCAAGCTAAGCAACTTTTTATGTGGATGACATTGTTGTACCCAGTTGGCTCGTTGTTATCAAAACAAACCCACGTGACTTGTTTAATATACCAACTGACAATGATACTGATGATAGTGAGGTCAATGATCATATGGTTAATAAAGAACCTTATCAACAGTTTGTGGTAGACTTAAATGTTTATCATGCGAGTCCTACACAAGTTAATGATATTATCATCAACTTATATAGGCAAGATGGACAAACGCAGACCTTTACTCAAGGAGAACCATCACAAATACATAAAATAATGCCATTGAGATTAGATTTAGTGATGAAGAGGATCTTCTTGATGACTTTTATAGTGATACTGAAGAAGAAAGTGATATAGAAATTGAAATAAAAGAAACAGATGAATCATAAGACATTGATAGAAGTGATAGTACGACAGAAGATTCAATTGAATGAAATTAATTGTTATGGTACATTTTATTAATATCTAGATTAATTCTTGATTGCTTGCTATTTAAAATCTGATTCATTATTATTTCCTAAATGAAATGTATATTTCTGTAGGATCTGTCAGTATTAAAGAGAGGTTGAGGTGGTAAAGGTCTTTCTGTTACTTCTCATGACAATGCAAATAGCCGAGGTATATGCTCTACACCTCAATCAAAACCTGTTATTTCACCTCTATTACTGCAATAGCAACTTGAGAAAATGCCTATCAACTCTCCGTCTACTCCCCATACTCAAAATAGTAGTGCAGGTAAGTTTGCTTTATTTTTATAATAATTGATTTACATCGTATGTAATATTTAATTATTTTAATTCAACTTTAATGATAGGTTCTTCTAATACAATCAACAAGCCTAGAGGAGTTTATAAGTCTATTAACGTGAGTTTGAGGACTGCACAAGGAGTAAATATTCAAGTTAAATTTTCATATTCCATGTCAAAAACAATCGGTCTAGAAGCAAGAGACTTTTCTAATTATTGTGGTTAAACTCTTAGAACCACAGTCTCTTTCATGGATGGTGGAGGTAACTGGTAGAATATTTTTTAAAAATATATTTAGGATATTATTTTAAAAGTAAATGTATTATTTATGTCAATTTTTTAAACTTATCTTAGTTTATTTATATTATTATATAAAGTGTTTATATTTATTTGTTTCAGGATAAATTTGAACCTATTGATGCAATTACTGAAGAAAAGTTTAATATAGCTATATCAATTATTTTACAAAATGCATTCAAAAATTGGAAGACCAATCTGTACTCTCACTATAAGAAATATGAGACTGATGATGATAGATTGACTTATCCTCCTCAAACTATTAATTTTTAAAATTGGGAGTAGTTATTAATATGTTTTAAGTCTAACATATTTAAGGTACCTCACTATCTTTTTAAATAAATTATATTTTTTATTTCAATAATTAAATTCTTATTAGTTATTAAATTTTGTTGTAAAATAAAAGTGCAAGAAACATGATAAATTGAGAAAAACAAATGACTAAACATACTTGTGGTCTTCGGTCATTTGCAGAAATTGATTATGCTACAATAAGTTCAATCTATCACCACTATAATTTAAGTTTTTAATCATTTTTTATTTAAAATATATTCTTTGTATTTTCTTGTATGTTATTATTTTATAGAGAGATCCTACTACTGGATAACCTACCCCTCCTGACTAGCTGTGGGCGATAACGCATACTAGGAAGATATTAGATGGACAAGTAGTATGGGCTGACCCACACTATGAATAGATTCATGTATCCATTATAGTTTAATATTTTATTTTGATTTAGTTTTATTTTTAATCTAATAGTTTCATATGTTTTTATTATAGAGTCGTATGCATGAACTTTCTCAGTAACAAGACCAAGATTTAAAGAGTGATGCTCGAATGACATTAGAGGAAATACTGGCGACAGTTCTTGGTGAGAAGTAAGGGTATGTAAGAGGAAAAGGGTATAGAGCGAAACCTTCAAGGAAGAGAAATCGCTCATAATCTAGTGATAGTTCAATTGTACAGAGTGTGCGTGCCCAATTGCAGAAAGTGTTTGATAAAAAATTTCAAGAGAAGAGAGAGAAAATGGAGGTAGAACGTGCAAAGATGGAATAAGAACGTGTAACAGAGCGTGAACAGATGCAAGAAGAGCATGTACAATTTGAGCAAAAACTAATAGAACAAATAGAGCAAAGGATACAAGATCAATTTGTAACATCCCAATTTTTATTTTTATTTCTATGCACAATTAAAAATATAATTTTTCAATAACTCAAAAATATTAAATAATTAAAACTATTATAGTTAATATTTTTTATTAGTTTCAATGAAATTAGGATATCTGAATTATCCTACTATTATTTTTAAAAAAATTTATAATTTGATTGATGTTATTAGTTAAGAATATATTAATATTTACCTTCAAATTTAAATATGAATTTTAAAATTTGAAGATATAGTTTAAATTTTAAATTACCATATCTGATAGGATTATAATAAATTATAAAGATGATAATAATATTATGGAAGAAAAATAATAATAATAATAACAAAAAAATTAATCAGATTAAATTAGATAAGACTAGAATTTTAAATTTGATAAATTATATATATATATATATATATATATATATCATCATTCTAAACCTAGTCTCTAACTCTAATTACCGTCTAGCTTCTCTTTTCCCTACCGCTAGGTACCTTCATTTTCTCCTATTAAATTTTTCCTCTGTATTTTAATTTTGCTCTGAAGCTATAGTAAAGCTCCTAGTTTACTTCCAAGAACAACATTCTAATGATGACTGTGTATTCAACGTAGTTAAATTTACGTGTAGATCTCGCAAGACATATTTTTGCCAAAGTTAATACTTTTCCTACATAAAGTTCATGTAAAGAGCAGACATGCTATTCATTCTGAAATTTACAACATCTTCCATCTAAATAATCATATACATACACAAAAAAGTATATATGTATCATGTACGTGTCAGTAGCTATCCAAGATTGTTGTCAGAAACCTCATCTTGTGCAAATGCTTTAGATTGTCCTTTCCCATAATATCCAAAGCATTGAAAACAAATTGTGGGGCATTTTTATCACCAAAGTTTCCTCTCTCTTACTAATTGTCAGCATATAAATGGCACTTTTTTCCCATATTTAAATTCAAATCTTTGGCGGACAATGAAAACCTATATTCTTCACAGAGTCCTACATATAAATAATGAAAACATAACACTGATAAATCGTAAGATAATACGAGGGTCCATGTTTAAGTCTTTATCTTATAAATAAGATATGTTCTATTTTTAAATAATATTAAATTAAAATGAGAAATAGTTGGATATGTGTAACCATTTTATATATATATATATATATATATTTATATACATAGTTAAGTATAATATATTAATTACTAGAAAATAACTCTAAGGGTGTGTTTGGCTCAACAGAGGGGAGGGAAAGGAAGGGAAGAAGAGAAATTTTATTATTACCTTGTTTGGATTAATATTAAGGGAGGGGAGAGGATGGATTTTCATATTACATTATTTGGTTTAAGAAGGGAGGGAAGAGAAAATATTTTTATATAGACAAATTTATCTTATATTATTTTATAGAATATTTTAATAAAATATAATATAGGGATAATATTGGGATATTAAAAAATTATGGGTATATTAATATTATAAAATAATAATATCACACTTCCCCTCCAAATTTCCCTAATTTTGGAGGGGAGGTAAAGTTGGGGAGGGGAGGCCCTCCTAAATGTTAATTAGCCAAACAAGGGGAAGGGAATAAAATCCCTCCCCTCCTCTCCCCTCCCCTTCAAATTACTCATACCAAACGGACCCTAAGACTTGAGAGTAGCTTTATAATAATTTTAGGGTAATATTAAATAATATAGTTATAGTTCTTGTGTGGTGATTGTGTACACTGTCATCGGGGTTCAGGAGTAACTTCTAGTGGAGCACCATATTATGTGATTGATATGGTTATAAATGGGGCCACTTGACCTGTGGTAATTATTCATTGTTTTGACAAGAGGTAATCACTTTCCACTCATTGTGTATGCTAATATGATGTTTGTGAGTGATTTGATATATATAAATCTACTGATATTTATATGATTATATTAAAAATTTTGTTGATGATTTTATTAAAATGGTCTTGTGGGACTTGAAGTTTATTTTGGAAAGTCGAATTGAGAGCAAAAACTTGTTATATCTACTATTGACATTTGATGAAAGTTATTATCTTGAGAAAAATTCTATTTTGATATTTATTGATGCTATTAATTATTAAGCTTGAGATTTTTATTAATGTTATTATCTTGAGTATTATGCATTGGGGTTGGTGATAAGGGAATTATATTTCTACAACGTGGTATAGCCTCCATTGAAGCTAGAAGGTTGGCTTTTGTCCCACCTATTTATCGAGGGATTTGCCCCACCTGTTTATCGAGGGGCTGCAATACTCCTATCTGTTTATCGAGAGGGAATGAACCCATGGTCCTGTCATGTGCTCTATAGATTTTGGCCGGTCTATATCACTTGACCGGTTAGTTTTTTGGGTGGCCAGTCATATGGTAGTTATCACTAGACCATGGGTTTGGTCGGCGGGAATAAAACGGTTCAGTTGGATTGATGGGAGGAACTTGAGTGGTTTATCCATTTGATTATAATATGATGATATGTTATTTTTTATATGTTGTACTTTATAAACTGTCTCACTTGATACCTCACGAGCACATATTAGTATGCATGATTAGTAGAATTGATGGTTACGGAGGCTTTGTCTCATCCTATTTTTATTAACATTTTTTAGGAGTTAGTTCAATTATTGGTTCAAACGGGAAGGGACCGGAGGTATAGTTGTGCTAGTTGAACTATAAGACTTCCTCCCTTATATTTATGCATTGAGTAGATGTATATTGCTACTATAGGGCCTACTTTTATTCATACTTTTCTTTAAACCATGATGATTTTCTATTTTTTTGATTGTACTAAATAATGTGTGCTGGTAGGAGGCTAGAGTCTTTTAGGATTATGCATGTAACATAATGAACCCCAAGAGGCTATTTACTATATTATGAGTGTTATTTGAAAATTTTCCTAGCGTTGTGGGCATTAGCGTTATTCACTTAAGTACGTTACCTGAGAAAATTCGAATTGGTAACTTTGATTAAGTTAAATGGGGGCTTGAATCCTTTAACCGTGTTAGTGGGGTTGAATTCTTTCTAACATAGTTTTACATGCGAAAATTATATAAAGTTTTTATATCCATGATAATACACTTTTATGAGTTTCACTCTTTTCTATCATGAATATCATTTTTAAAATAAGTTAAACTTTGTTAACCATGTTAGTGTTGGATGCGTGATTTCTATAGAGTCAATTATCGATCAAGAAAAGTCTTTCTAACCATGGTAGAGTTGCTTTTAAATTTTAGTAAACTCTTTTTTACCATGGTTAACTCTTTTGAAATAAAGTAAATTTATTTATAATATAATTTTTATTTATATCGCATACAAAAATGAGTTTAAGTAATTAATATTAATTATATTAGAGAAGGAATTTTACACAATTTGCTGCCTTGATACAGAGGGGCAATCACATTCGCCTACTTCTTCTACTCATAGTATTGATCCTTTAATATAATGTTTATGTATAAACTAAATAATTTTATTTTAATTTTAAATATGTTTAAGTAATTGCAGTAATTTGATATTTTATACGATGATAGAAATTATTTATCAATGTTATTAGATTCTCGTTTATTTAGTTATTTATCATTTATTATTTTTGTTATTAAATTATATTTGTTTTCATATAAGAAAAATTATAGAAAAGAATTTTAAAAATAATATGAACTTTTAGTGGCGACAAGATTCAACTTTAGGCGGCGACAATTTTGTCGCCATAGATTCAGCTTTAGGCGGTGACTATTTTGTCACCGCAGATTTACCTTTAGGTGGTGACTATTTTAGTTGCTGCTGATTCAAATTTTGGTGACAGCTTTATCTGTCGCTACTAATTCACTTTACATGACGACTTTTGTCATTGCCTTTGACATACCTTTGCTAGCGACGCTAATTGGATGACTTTTATTAAACTTTCAGCAGTGATACTAATTGTTGACATTTAGCGGCAACTTTCAATTATCGTCGCCAATGTATATAGGCTACAGTCTCATAGACAGCGATAAAATATCGCTGCTAAAGGTATTCAGCGGCGACAAAAATCAATTTTTTTGTAGTGTTGATTTGATAAACTTTTTAAATAAAAAATCAACAAAGACTTCAATAATACCAATAATCTTGTATAAAGAATATATCCATGACAAGCCAAACAAAATCCTAAACCCAGATGACGTAACTGATTTATCATATTCTAGTAAGCATATTTCATAAATGAATATAGGCATACACACAGTTATTTTTAGCAAGTTTACTACTATTTGAAAATTTTGATTTTTATAATCAACACCTTTCATAACAATAATGAAAATAATATATCAATATCCATAAATAATATAATAAACATAAGGTATCAAATTGTAAACCATACGAATTATCCCAAATTCCATGTAAATATATGAGATTCCCCTAATATCATAAATAATTTGTTCATTTAAAAAACACTACAACTTTTTGATAAAAAGTGTGGCATTCTGTTTTTTTGAAATTAGTGTATCATTATATTGCTTATAGAAAAAAAAAAGTAAAAAAGGTTTTAACACTGAAAACATACGAAATTATTGATCTCTTGGTTAGAAGAATCTAAAGCACATATATTCCTTTACAACTAAAGTTCACTTTTTCCTATTTTAATTTTTAATAAATAAACCTGTATGTGTATCAAAAAGTTATGTACCTATTATGAGTTCCCAAGGGGTCACTATTAGTTAAGATATATAGCTTTTTCATTCTCTTTGCTAAAACCATTGACTATTAAGAATAATTCATTAATGTTAATTATTCGGGTATAAGAAAGTCATAATATCATAAATATCTTAAAATTCCTTCCTCTATACAAATTCTAAAAAATCTCACGTAAAGTAAAATTACTATCTTATGTGAATAGACAGTGACTAGAGTAAGAAAACGACAATTACTGCAATCAAAAAAATTGTCAAAAGCCAATAAAAAGAAAAACCTAATTTCCAAAGCATGCCTTTGATAGCAATTGAGCATTGGCCTCATCACTTACGTATGTTTGTAATCTTCACAGCACTTTCAACACACACACACACACATATTGAATAACTATATAATTTATTAATTATATATATGGTTTACATCCTTTTGAAAGAGACATGTTTTACCAATATCTTGTTACTTTTTGAAAAGGCAGCCATACTATAAGGGGGCCAAAATAGAGATTTATGGTTTGTGAATTTACATCAAGAAAACCTTAAAAACGGTCAAATTATAGAAAAGTTTCAAAATATTAGAAAAAAAAAGTTACTACCAAATTTTAGAAAAGTTATAATTTCACCAAGTTTGATCACCGACAACAAAGAGTTGGAATTCAAGTATCAACTACTTACTTAAGCAACGAGAGCTTTAGCACTCACATCAATTGTAATATGTGATTATGCTCATCTAGTAATTAATATATAATTTATTTAATTAATTTGATTAAATTAAATAAATAAATTAAGTTAGTTAATTAATATGACATTTTTCATAAAAAAATCTAAATCATCTTCCTTAACTTACTCATTATCTCTCTTACTTAAGTATTGTTGATAGAGTATCAATAAGGATAATTTAAAAAAAATTGATATATATATATAAAAAATATATTTTATATTTAAAAATAATATTAATTCCTCAATTAGATCCTAAGTTAAGGATTGAATGAGTAATCATTTTCTTCAAGTACAATTAATTACTACAAGTTTATAACAGTTTTCTTAAAATTTTAAGAAATTTAATAACTTTGAACAATTTTCTTAAAAGTTAATAGTAACTATTTTAATACATTATGTTAAGTCATTTTGGTCTGTGTGAGTAATTTTACCTCGAGTTTCTTTAATATAACTTTTTTTCAGTTCGAGGTTCTTTAGATGTATCATGTAATCTTTACAAACAGTTTTTAGTTATTTGAGAAAGTACAAAAAGAAGAAACAAAATTGGAAATATGATGAAGTTCAATATCATATAAAAAAATGAAAATATAATTTTTTTGGCAGATTAAAATAGAATTTTGAATTTTATATTTTCCTAAGTGTTACAAAAATATATACTTTGAAATGTCAATTTTATTTCTAAATCGGATATATGAGATCCACGAAAAGGAAAAAAGATTAGGCATACATATAAGCTGTCTTGTCCATATAATATATGTTGTTTATAAATAATATTTAATATGACATTTTCTATAGGTCCCTTCATGTTCGTATATAGGCTGTATGAGTCACGGAAGACATGTATTATCGCTCTAGTCATATCAATCAATTTTGTTTTCCTTTTCAGTTTAAGAGTGATGGCAAGAATTATTTAGTGTATAACAAATTAACAAAATAAAAAAAAAATAATACGACTCCTTGTATTGTCATCGGAGTTGATATATATATACTCAGTTTTGCTTTTAGTGTATAACAAATTAAAAAAAATAATACGCATATGTCCACATATAATGTTTGTACGATCCATTTTCCAAAAGTATATTGGCTCAAGTTTTGCTTGTTACATAATCTTCTTATTGGTGGAAATTTTTGTAATGATATATGTAAATATACATATTTTAAACCGTAAAACTTACACTAACCCTTATTTTTTAAAAATAGAAAAGTTTAGGTGGATACTCAACATCCTGCTTCTATTTTTAAAACATATTTATAGATCTATTTATAAATTGTTTAATAATAATATCACCTAGATAACAGGATTTGAATTTATGATCTTGTGGGTAAATGTCAATTTCTTATATTAAAATATCAATAAAGAAATTAAAAGAGAAATAAGTGCACATATTGTTTTAATTGAAAATTTGATTTTTTTTAAAATAAATTAGGCCAGTAAATTAAAGTCTGAAATCTGCATCTATTATTATAATAGCATATGGAGGAGTAGCTAGGGATCTTTTCGAGGGGACGAAGAGAAAATAAATTATTGGAACAAAGAATATTCAAACTTTTTAGTGAGACCGTACACTCTGTTTGCCTAAAATTTGATACAGCAAACAGGACCTTATAGAGAGTCCCTTAAACTCTAATGGATTCTTCATAAAAAGTTTTTAGTAATTATCACCACTGTTTAATTCTTTCATGACAGAAGCCCTCCAAATTTATTGTATATATGACTTTCAAATTATTCAAGCGTTGGATTTTCCCTCCACAGCTTCACCAGTAGACAGTCCCACTTCGATTTGAAAGTATTGAATTTGCCTTTGTAAAATAAAAAATAGAAAATTAAATAAAAAGTTTTTACAATAAGGA
Source organism: Leucaena leucocephala (assembly GCA_037074615.1). Taxonomy (NCBI): domain Eukaryota; kingdom Viridiplantae; phylum Streptophyta; class Magnoliopsida; order Fabales; family Fabaceae; genus Leucaena; species Leucaena leucocephala. The sequence continues at coordinate 9,754,907 of CM073527.1, forward strand.
GATTACTTAATTTCTGATTCTTCGTCACGTATTTAATATGTGTGAGTTTTAAGTTTTAACATATTCTCTTGAAACTGCTTGGTACAGGGTATACTTAATTAGTAGGGTGTGGTGAGAAGTTTGAATTCATTGTAACAAGTCTTAATTAAGTTTTAACATATTCTCTTGAAACTGCTTGGTACAGGGTATATATTTTGAATTTCATGATTATTTATTATTTTTCTTAATTTCTTTCTTCTTATTTCTCTTGATTACATTAAAGGTTGTGCTAATTGAGTCTTAAAACTCACTATAGTTAGATAGAGTAAGCCTCACGTTTCAAAAAAAAACTTTTCTCACTATAGATTTTCAAAAACCACATTTTTCTAGTTAGAGCTAGTTATAAATATACTTATAGATATTTCACTAAGTTTTTTACACTAACAGTTAGATTTCAAATTACTCTTCTGACATATTTAACTAATTTGATTAGATTAAAAAATTTAATTAAATTAGTTAAATAACATATTTTTTTTAAAATACCCTAAAAAATTTTCTTAATTAATTTCATTTTTCATTCTCTTACTAGATTATTGTTGAAGGGTATTAGTGGAGAAAAATTGATAAATACAATAAATATATCTTATATTTAATGCTAATATCAACTCCTAAATTATGTTTTATATTAAGGATAAGAGAAGTACTTTTTTGTAGGATATGAATCTTTATCAATTGAATCTAATGGTTTTTATATGTAAAAAGCTAAGATAAAATAATATTCTTCTAATCCTTAATATAGAAGATAGTTAACTTTTTTGGATATATTAAGAAAGTTAAATAAGTAAGTTAATTATAGTCAATATAAGAGTTAGTTGACTAATTTATATATATTAAGAAGTATATTATATTAATTCATCTTGAGATATTATATTTAATCATGATAATTAATATATTTAAATTTATTAATCTCTCTAAAAAAATTAACTAGTTATTAATAACTAATTTGTTTATATCCATTAACCTCCCTAAAAGAATAAATTATATTTTATATTAAAGATAGAAGGAGTACAAAATAAACAAATTTTTTAATGAAGAGGCAATAAGTAATGGAGTTTGAATTTGGATCAATCAGTATAGTCCTATAGTTAATGGATTATTCTGAATCAATTATTATTTTCTAGATTAAAAAAATAAAACAAATTAAGCAGTCTCTTAATTTCTAAAATTTAAAGACTAAATAATAAATTTTGAAACATTTCTTACATTAATTCCTCTTATATAACAAAATTAATTTTTTTGGTAGTCATATCTGGAGAAGGTTGTACTGCGAAAAGCGCTATATGGATCAAGTTGGGTTCTACGAATTGAAGAAAGAAAGCTATATATATAGCTCCTAATATTAACAATAATCTCATGTACTCTTTAAAAACATTCTCGGTAGCGAGAAACGGCAAAATTAGGTTGAAAGTTTCGAAGCGTTTCTCCGAGAAATGCGGCTACTTGCCGCCTCTTTAGTTCCTCATCACTTGTTTTCGAGAAATGACCATTCTGTAATGTAGTGCCATCTTTTCTTAATCAAATGGAGAGAGATAGAGAGAAAGATAAACTAATAATAATAAACAAAAACAGTGGCATAAATTTTGACCCATTTGATGGTTTATGATAAATTTCCCAGCTCAAATTAGACTTATCATTCTCCCAAATTTCTCCTCATTTTATTCTCTTCCCTCTTTCTCTCTCATCATGTTGCGTATGGAAATGAAGTTGCTTTGTGTAAAAAGTCAGCGCCCTCTCTTCTAAACCCATTCTCTATAATGTTTTCCTCCTCCTCCTCCTCTTCCTCCTCCTCCTTTTCCTTCTTGTACCATCATAAAACACAATCACTAGTCTCAAGCTTCATTCTCTAAACCTATCTCTCTCTCTCTGTTGCTTTCTACTCCCATAAGCACGATTAATTTGCATGCAAATCAAGCAGATTAATTAAGGCGCGTACATGCCTGACACAACTAGCTATGACTCTCTCCTCTTTCTGATTGAAGCAATATCTCTCCACTGAAAAAGTATGTGCAGCAGCATCTTTGGCTCAATAATCATGGACAACAATTATCATCAGGGCGATTTAACTGACATATTCCGTGCGAGTAGTGACGGTGGCGGCCGAGGCAGAGGAGGAGGTGGTGGTGGTTCATATGGTACTTCTTCTTCTTCTACATCTGAATTAGCTCCTCATGATCTCTCTTCTTCATCGGAAAGTTGGCAGCAGCACCATCACCACTACCAGCACCACCAGATGAATTTCTCGTCTGTAATAATGGAAGATTCCCTCAGAGCCAGCAACTTCTTCGGCGATCCCTTCTCAAACATGAAAGATCCCTTTCTTCAAGACCTTGATTTTCCCTTACCTTCTTCCTACTTCAGTTCTGATACTAATAATTCTGTCATGGAAGATGCATCTCCTTGTTTATCTTCTTCTTTTGTTGTTAATTTGTCTCATCATAACAAGCTTGAAGAAGATGATATAAGAATTAGGCCTCCTACTACGGCAGCTTGTAACAACACCACCACCATATTCTCCAACATGATTCAGATATCCCCCAACAGTATGAAGGCCGCCGACGCCAAGTTACTGCCGCCCGTGGTTTCGCCGTGTGATTCTTCTCCGGTGAATATGGCCGCCGTGAATTCTTCGTCTTCGTCGTCGTTGCCGCGGGGAATTGAGCCTTCTTCTTCTTTGGTTTCTGCAGGCAACATGAATATCACTATGGACAACGCGGCAGTGCAGATCTCGTCGCCAAGGAATCCGGGTCTCAAGCGAAGGTGAGTTATAATAATAATATAATAATTATTCTTATTTTATAATTAATCTCTGTGCAATTAAGTGCGATGGATCGAGAAGCTAGCTTCTTCTTCCCAAGAACGGATTTCAGTTAACAGAAAGAACAAAATTTATTTCTGGTTCATTAATTTCATAAAAGGGAACTTTGGGAACTTGAAATTCCCATAAAATCATGGTGAGAGGTTCAGCGAAAGTAGGGTTTGGCACAGTTAGGTGGCTAATTATTGTTTTTGCTATTACTATTAATTTTCGCTGATTTGACTGATGATGAGAACAAGAAGAAGCATGATCAAGTTTTGAGAGCTATAATTAATTAAAGAGTTAACCATATACATACATATATATATATATGTGTGTGTGTGTGTGTGTGTGTGTGTGTTTGTATGTATGCTTTTTGGTTAATTATATAAGGCCGGAGGATGAAAAGTAAGTTTTTAAAGTGAGGGTGTCAAGTTTTAAGAATTGCAGATTGCGCTTTCATTGAGGTCAATGATATGTATCTGAAAACTTTACTTGCAAATTTTTGCCTTCCTCTCTCACCTCAAAAGTCCTATTCATTTAAACTTGGTGTCATAAATTCCATACTCTGCCTTTATTGTTAGCCGCAGTGTACTGTTTCTTCTGAACACACCAAAATCAACAGCTTCTCAGTACCCCAGTAGTCTTCTGCAGCAGATTGATTCAACATTATTATTGGCAATATATATGTGTGCATTTTTGTTCAGATATTGGTAATAATAATAAGATTATTGAAGAGATAATTATTATATATGTATATGAGATTTATGATTGGTGTTTGGGTGCAGAAAGAGCCAGGCGAAGAAGGTGGTATGTATACCTGCACCAGCAGCTGCAAATAGCAGGCCAAGTAGTGGAGAGGTAGTTCCTTCTGATTTGTGGGCTTGGAGAAAGTACGGTCAGAAACCCATCAAAGGTTCTCCATATCCAAGGTAATACTAATAAATGTATATAATTTGACAATAATATAAAAATAATAATTAAACATGATGATGATGAACTTAATTGCTTTAGCTTCACCTTCTTCCATATGGATATCATACTTATTAATGTCTGTACGTTAAGTATAATACATGAGAGTTGTTTTCTTTTTCTGGATAGCGAAAGTTTATCTGATTGGGTCTTAAGCATTTATGAGAATCATAATATGTTTTTAACTCACAAAATGTTTGCATATAACTTATCTATAGCTCAAAACCATGTCTTCGGTAACACGATTTCTTTTAGCAATTATGCTAGAACTCATGCATATGCTTTATTTACTTGTTTTTTTTGGCTTTTTTCTTGAGATTTTATGGCCAAAATGCCTCTTTATAGGAGTCATGTTTAACAAAGTGGATTCAAACACAATTCGTCTATTTTGTAATCTAGTTAGTCTATAACAAGACCAAATACCCTTGAATCTCATATACCTTATTTAGGTGGTGTTGAGTTTCTATTATTTCTCAAACCAATTGCAATCGCTAGTATAATGACTGTTTTATTAGGATGAAAATTGTGGTCAAAATGTCTGTACAAAACTGATTTTCAAATGGTTATCGTCAACTGCGGTTAAAATTTCATGTAAGGATCTAAATCTTAAAATAATTAATTTATTTTTATAAAATTAAAGCTACTAACAGATATGATGCAAGTTATTACTAATTTTTTTAAAAAATAATTTTAAAATTTGTAGAAGTTTTAGAAAACTAATTAGGTTAAATCTGGTAACAATTTTGATCTTTTAAAATAATCATAGTTTTAAAAATGATTTAACCTATAATCTTTTTGTGATCTTAATCAATATGTCTCTAAAAAGATTTGTTCCACTTAACTATAACATGAAAATCTTACTGATCCGAATCATATAGGATTACATGCTCTCTTGGCTTAGCTTAGTAGAGTTACATATCTCTTGAAATACGAGACTAAGGTTCCAGTTAGAGTCAAATCAATCAAAACCAAAAAGAAAGCTATCGATATTACATCATCATGTTCGTGTACCTCAAGTATTCATTCATGTGTTTAATTTAGTATATACCATATATGTGTCTATATACATACATATATAAATATAATATGTCTGTGTTTGCAGGGGTTACTACAGATGCAGCAGTTCCAAGGGTTGTTCAGCGAGAAAACAAGTAGAGAGAAGCAGGACAGACCCAAACATGCTGGTCATCACTTACACTTCAGAGCACAACCATCCATGGCCGACTCAACGAAACGCCCTCGCCGGCTCAACCCGGTCTCAGCCTTCCAACAACAACAACAAAAACAACAACAACGCATCTTCCAAGAACAACAGCAACAATTCCGATCAAGCTTCGATTGAGCCGCCCCGAGATGGCAGCGGCAACATGAAGCTGAAGATGGAGGAGGAGGATCATCATCATCAACAAGATGATCAGAGAGGGAAGAGATCAGCATCATCAGTTAAGGAGGAGATAGAGATAATGGAGATGGAAGATATAGTAGTGATGAACCAGAACGAACAAGAGCTTGAGAATATGATGATGGAAGATGGTAATACGGAAGGAGGAGGAGTGGGATACAAGCCATGTATGGTGGAGAGCAATAATAATAATCAGACGTCTGAGGATTTCTTTGCAGAATTGGGAGAGATTGAAGCTGACCCACTGAATCTCTTGTTCATTCATGCGGGTTACAATGAAGATCAGCATCATCAGCATCAGAGAGAATCAGCTTTAGATCCTTTCAATATCTTTGACTGGTCATCATCATCATCTGCATCAGCATCAGCAGATATTGACAACAAATTTGAAGAACCAAAGAGAGGGTTATAACAAGACCTTGATGAAAGACATTTATTCATTACACTTATAATTATATGATCATATACCTTAATCAATATCCTTCTCTTCTGATCCATAATTTTTTCCCTTTCACCTTTAATTTCTTTCTTTTTTGATCTTGGTCACTCAATATTATTGTTATTATTAATTCAAGGTCTTGTTATAAATCTTTCTCATCTGCTTTGCAAAGGGTAATGTTATAAAAAGTTTGTTTTTTTGCCATTATGTTACACAAAGATTGAGTTTAATTAATTCCTTCCCCATAATTTTAGCATCTGCTTCATGAATTATATTTTGGAAAAATTGTATTCAATAACTCAATTTTTAATATCTGAATTCTTAAATTAATATATAGTTTTTAAAACTTATTTTGTACGAAACTCAGGGTCAAGTATATGAAATATGAGGAAGCCTACCTCTGTATACTCTATGTGGCAACAGACCCTGATGAAACAATGTCGTACACTAGAGTTATGAGAGACTTCCACTTTCTCTATCTTGTTATTGCCCGGAACAACAGTCGGAGGTAAAATAATTAAGGTTAATATAATTTTTATCTCTTAAATCTACTTTTATTTTAGTTTTTATTTCTTAAATTTTATTTTTATTTAAAATATTTTTTATAATTTTAGATCATTTTATTTTTAAAGAGATTAAAATTTATATTTTAAAATTTAAGAAATTAAAAATAAAAACATTATATTAACTTAAATAGATATGACTAAATAAAAATCACTCTGACAAATATATATATATATATATATATATATATATAAGAGAGGGAGAGTTTGATTGGAGGAAGCAAATTTCAAGAGTCCCATGTTCATTTTTGGGAATATTGGTGGATGGGACAGAAAGCTGAGAGGAACAGAGGGTTTCTATAGTTAAAAGAGTACGTAGAGTAGATAGATAGAGTGAGACATAATGAACATGACGAGAGTCGGGTGAGTGAGTAGATTGATGATTAAAAAAAAAGAGAGATGGGACTGTTTATCTCTCTCTCATCTCGTAAAGTGGAGGAGAATTGTTATTATTATTTATTGGATTGATTATTCTAAAACGGAAAAATAAGCTTTTTCTCAGATCATCAATTTCATGAAACATGACAGAAGGATATATAGGGTTAAAAAGATAAACTATTTATTCTAATATAAAGCTTAACTTTTCTTATCAGTATTCTCCTTCTTCCTCTTCTCTCTCTAGGGATATGTGAGACCAGAAAAAAAATGCATGCTTTGTTTCTTTAGTTCCTCGATCGGCTTTTATGTTTCTTTCACTATTATCCACCAACTTGAAGTGTTTAATTATATTTCTGAATCTGATTATATATATATATTTTTATTATATCACTTGTTAGAAAGAAAATGATTTATATTCAGTCTTATCTGTTAGTATCGGTTTTCTTCTCTGAAGATAATTAATAAAAAAAATTCCAGCAAAACGAGGTTGGCATTTAATCATTTTGCATGTGCATGCTACCCTATTTGTGCATGTAAATATCCTTAAATATACAGATTCCTTGGTCAGCTTAAATAAATAATTAATTATTCACTTCATTTTAGTATTGAAAAATATGATTGGCCATACCACGTGTATGGCAATTAATTACTTTTACATACAATTTGCAACATTTTGTATGCATATATGATAACCTCATATTCTTATATATATATTTTACCCCCCAAAAAATATTATTTGGAACATATAAGAATCTAAAGAGCTTGGTTGTTCCTTTAATGATTCTTTAATGGCTATGAATATACACTTTTTATTTTAGCCGTCCACCTTTTGATCTGATTAAATATAACTAGTGATTACATTGAGACTATTTCAATAACAATAATAGGTTTTGTGATTGGAAAATTTTATATGACCAACATATGTACAATTTAATAATGATTTCATTCTGTACAGTATTTTCCTTTCTAAATAATAAATTTCAATAGATAATTTATTCATGGAAAATTATTTCATGGTAGGCCTCACACATTTATTTGCATGTACTCGAACCTCAATTCGTTTCTCGTTTTTTTGAGATAACTTACACTTTTTCCCTTCCATACTATTTAATTTATTATAAGAACATCACTATATATGAAATAGGACATCAAGAACTATACATGAAATAATTCTGTGTAAAAATTGAAAATTTTGAAATTTTGTTCTAGTTGAAAATAAAATTGTAAATGATTAAGGTCCAACTACTTAAATTATTTTTGATAGTTCAACACAAACTTATAAAGCGCCAAGAAGATAACTCATACGCACAAGTTTTTCTTTATTAATTTTTTCAAACATAGAAAAACAATTATATTATGTGTCTCAATTAATTTTATAGTGGAGTCGAAAATCAAGTATATAAAGCCCTAAAATATACAGCGCTCACCTAAGTTATAAACCTTAAATTAGAAATCTTACTTAATGGCCAATTTGTTTGCCATTCACTTACGATTAAGAAAAGTAGTAAATTAAATATGGATTATTGAACATGGTGCTCATTAAAGTAAAAAAAAAAGCATCTCTCTCGATAATAGAAACACGAATAATTTTAGGTTTTTACCTAGTGATTGGAAACAACCAAGTAATTCCTAAATGTTGTCAAATCGAGGAACATGAATATGATAAGAGTTCTCATGGTGATGGGCTTACCAATGAGGTCACTTCAATGGAGAAAAAGACAAATGTCTTTCTAAAGCATTTTTTGGCTCCACTGGGGCTTGTTTCTATCAATCTATCAATTTGATTGACAGGAGGAGGATAGTAGTAGTAGTCATTATGTATTTCATAGAATTTTTTTATTTACGTGGGAGTCACTGTTGTCCATGGTTTTGAAGATTATGTTATATCATCAATTTGGATACAAATCATATAATAAATTACTTTTATGACTGCTCTTTATGTGCTCCCTTTTGAAATTTTTTGCATGCTCATGATTCATTATTTCTTATATATTCTTATGATGCCCTAGTATGATAATGCACAAATTACATTTAAAGTCTCTTAATTAAAGCATAATATTTAAAATTAAGAATCTTGATAATAATAATCTCTACCTACTAATACTATAGAAAAAGGATGTTTTGGTAGTAGTTACATAATAGCAATTAATTATTATAATATTAAATTACTTATTCTATTCAATCATAAATATATAGAACATAATTAGGAAACTAAATTTAGTTTGACTCTAAATATAATATCTTAGTCTATTTTATATTTTTAATTAATATTTTTTACTATATCACCTTTGTTAATTCAAAATTTTTCTTGTTCTTACTAAAACAGCTTCACTAATGATGTAAACAGGTTGGCATTGTTAACTTTTACTACAAAAAAAAATAGTTTTCAGCAGTGATAAAAGTCGCCACTAAAAGGACAAAAGTCACCACTGAATATATTTAGCGGCGATAATTTGTCGTCGCCTATAAGACTGTAGCCTATACACATTAGAGGCGACAATAGAGTGTTGTCGCTGAATGTGAAGAATTTGTCGCCGCTAAATGGACAATCAGTGGCGACATAGTGTCGCCGCTAATTCTTCACATTCAGCGGCGACACTAGACAATAATCAGCGGCGACGCTATGTAGCCGCTACATGTCAACATAATGTCATCGTTGAAAGTTAATACTAACTTTTAAATTCTTTCCCCACTTTTCTTATATGAAAACATGTAATATAATAATAAAAATAAAAAATTAAATAAATTAAATATAATTATATTGATGAATAATTCAAATCATCCCATAAAATATTAAATTATTTCAATTACTGAAACATAGTTGAAAAAAATAAAATTGTTTAGTTTATATATAAACATTATATGGAATGATCAATACTAGGAGTAGAAGAAGTAGATGTTTGTGGTTGCCCCTCTACATCAAAGCAGCAAATTAAGCCTGTATCCTTTGCTCCATTAGTCTTTGCTCGAATTGCACACGCTCTTCTTCTATCTTTGCATGTTCTGCTGCACGCTCTTCTTCTATCTTTACACGCTCTGCCTCCATTTTTTCTCTCTCCTCTTGAATTTTTTTATCAAACTCTTTTTGCAATTGGGCACGCACACTTTGCACAACTGAACTATCACTAGATTGAGGGTTATTTCTCTTTCTTAAAGGTTCTACTCTATACCCTTTCCCTTTTATATACCCTGACCTCTCACTAAGAACAGTCGTCAATATTTCCTCTGACGTCATTCGAGCATCACTCTCTAAATCTTAGTCTTGTTGCTGAGAAAGTTCGTGCATACGAGTCTATAATAAAACATATAAAACTATTAGATTAAACATAAAACTAAATAAAAATAAAATATAAAATTATAATGCATACATGAATCTGTTTAGATTGTGGGTCAGCCTAAACTAATTGTCCATCTAATGTCTTCCTAGTATATATTATCTCCCACAGCTGGTCAGGAGGGGCAGGTTGTCAAGTAATTGGATTTCTCTACAAAAGAATAACATACCAGTCAAAGTAAATAATATATTGTAAAATAAAAAAGATTAAAAACTTAAATTATAGTACTTATAGATTGAACTTATTATAGAATAGTCAATCTCTGCAAATGATCGAGGACTACAAGTGTTTAGTCATTAATTTTTCTCAATTTATCGTGTTCCTTGCACTTTTGTTCTACAACAACATTTGGTAAGTAATCATAATTTAATTATTGAAACAAAAAAATACAATTTAGTTAGAAGGATAGTGAGGTACCTTAAACATATCAGTATTAAAATGTACTAATAACCATTCCTAATCTTGAAAACTAATAGTTTGAGGAGGTACCTTAAACTCATCAGTCTCATATTTCTTATAGTGAGCATGTAGATTGGTCTTCCAATTTATAAATGCATTTTGTAAAATAATTGATATAGCTATATGAAACTTTTCTTCAATAATTGCATCATCAGGTTCAAATTTATCCTGAAACAAATTAATATAAACACTTTATATAAATAATATAAATCACTACGATAAGTAAAAAATTTGACATAAAGAATACCTTTTTTTTCAAAATAATATCCTGACCATATTTTTCAAAAATATTCTTTCAGTTACCTCCACCATCCCTGAAAGAGACTGTGGTTTTAAGAGTTAAACCACAATAATTAGAAAACTCTCTTTCTTCTGGACCGATTACTCTTGACATGGAATCTAAAAATTTGACTTGAATCTTTTCTCCTTGTGCAGTCCTCAAATTCACATTAATAGACTTGTAAACTCCTCTGCGCTTATTGATTGCAGTAGAAGAGCCTATCATTCATGTTGAATACTATACAATTAAATGTTACATTCCATGTAAATAAATGATTATAAAATTGCAGAAAACTTACTTGCACTACTATTTTGAGTATGGGGAGTAGGGGAGAGTTGATAGGTATTTCCTCAAGTTGCTATTGCAGGGACTGAGGTGAAATAATATGTCTTGATTAAGGTGTAGAGCTTGTATCTCGGCTATTTGTGTCATCATGAGATGTAACAGAAAGAGTTTTCCCACCTCGACCTTTCTTTAATACTGATAATCTCATGTGTCTATTGAATATAAATTAAAAGTAAAGCGTAAATAAACAAATTCAATATATACTATTAAGGTTGTTTTTACCAATAGATTTAAACATCACATTTATATATGAAGCCTATTTTTTATTTAAAAAATATTTATTATGCTTGTGAGTTCCACCTCGTTGACAACTGAAAAATACGTGTACTTGATAAGCATCTTGAATGCATATTGTTGTCCTTACGAGCATCTGAGTATATATTATGAAAAAGAAATTTCATTGGTATGGTTTATTTATTTACATGTTACGCAAATGATGAAGCTTAGAAAGCAAAGCACTGTGATATGTTGGCTTAATTGTAGGATAAAGCATATTGACAATGTGTGGCTGGCTTCTACAAGCAAAAACAAAGTTCTAGCTAGCATATTTATGAATCTCAAATATTGTTATTACTTTTTGACCCTTTATGGCAAAAAAAGGCTAATTACGAGTAATAATTAATAATAATCTCTTAAAAGGATTCCAAATTAGTTAATTTAAGCTAATTATCCGTCTCCACCAGGCATGGTGTTATGCTTAATGTAGACATAACAACTTAAATTGACCCTTCTTTCATTAGCCAGTGAATAGGAGATATTCTCTTGCCTGTTAGTAATCCAGGAGGACAAGAGAAAACTTAAAAGTATAAATGGCATAAAGAACAAGCCCTTCCTTAGTTAGCTAAAAGGAAATAGCTGACTTAGTTATGGATTACCGCTAGATTACGGTGAGGCCAATAACACAGAAGTCCTTCAGGTTAGAGACATAGAAGTCTTACAGGCGATGATAAATGTTATGATAAGAATGAATATGGCCTAGTAAGATAGCCATAGATTCAAAGATAAAGTGACTCCCCTATTCCTATGTAAGAAAGAGTAAAGAAGGGTTGAGTCTATACCTTAATAAAAGGGTGATATGGCAGCTTAAGTGAAACAAGTAAATATTTCAGGATCCTGAATAAATTATCAGGACCTAGTGATTAAGGTGATTAAGGGATATAATACTTTAAAGTCTACCTCATTAATTGTTTAATTGCAATGTGAGTATAAGGGATAGTTGATCAAACTATGTAATAGTGATATGGCTTATGTTGCCATAAGTTATGATGAGAAGTTGTATTTCTTTGTAGTTGTCATATGATGACACACACGCTAGAGAATGCTTAAATGATTGCATCTCCTTGCATATTATGCATGTTGAGTATGCTATGATAAATGAATACTCCCCTTTACATTACATGCAGTGTAAAGTAGATATGATGAGAAAGTTTTGAAAAATTTATTGCTCTCATATCCTACGACATGCAATTAAATAATTTAACCTGATAATGATAGAGCAATAGAAAAGTGATGAACAAAATAATTAGCTAGTTAATTCCCAAAGAATGGAATAAGAATTTATGATCAAACAATGATAGTTAATGGGATAGAGAATGAGATTAAAGATGAAAGTTTAATAGTGAATTTATAGATAAATGATTACAGTACTCAGGACATATCCCTTCAATGGGGATAAGATATATGAATGATGTGCTATGAATATGAAAGGAAATGATATATATTTATGAAAGATGATGCAACTCTAAGAGAGAGCAATTTTTAAATAATGAGTTAATGTTTTTGCAATAGAGCTAGATTGCTCTTGCGATAGAGTAAGATTGCTTTTAAAATAAAACGAAGAGATGGGACAGTATAACTCAGATATAGCAAGGTCCCTATGATGAGATGAATAGATAATGATAGATATGTGCATGGTAAAGCGTGTGTAGCTTTCTGCAGTAATGGATATAGTAAAGTTATAAAAGATGAGAATGATATGGGAAATTCCTGAGTGATAAAGGAAATGAGTAAAGTCCTGATAGATAATGTTGGCCTCTATGATCATTTTTGGGGAATTATCTGTTGAGTTAACAACTATGTGGAAGTGACTAACCTTATAACTTTGTTCATTAGTTTAGATCTTCTATAGATGAGAATACAATACAACAAAATCACAGTAGATTCTGGAGGATCGTAATTAGATCCTGAGGTCACAGTTATATCTAGCCTAAGGAAAGTAATAAGCCATGAAGAAATGAGAATAATACAGTATCTCTCTGGAAAGATGAGTACTAAAGACGAAGTTAAGGTAAGGAGCTTCACTAGTTGAGAAACTCATCTAGAAAACTTATTTATAATGACTTTTCTCAAATAGCCTATATGATATACAGACTAAACTTAGTTTTCCTTAAACAAAGATGGAGTCCAAGTTTAAGTTTGGGTGCTGATATTCAAAAGTTTGTAGAAGTATGCCTGACGAATAGAGAAGAGAACCCCATATGTTTTGAAATAGAAAAGTATGAGTAAATAGATCCTTCAGATAAGGATAAAGAAATTAAAAGGCTAGTAAAACCCAGAGAAGATGGTCTAAGATAGAGTAAAGATAGAACACAATTTTATGAGAAAGAATATGCTAGGGCCTAGAGCTATAAGAAAAGTAACATAGCCTGATCTAGTAGAACGCTTAGCTAAAAGTTGCAAAGGCAATAGTAGCCCAATGATGGGTATACCCCTGGGAATTAATGAGAAAGAGTATAAATGCCACAAAAGTTTGGCATAGATACACAAAGTTATGTAAGATAGTAAGAAAAGTTAAGAAGAGCTAGAAAAGTCAAGAAAATATTATGAAATAAAAGGGACATTTTCCTTAGAGAAACTCTTCATCAAGGAATAAATAGAGGTTTAACCTTGAAATTTCTTTAGTTAGTGACATGCCATAATGCTATGAACTTTTACATAAAAGTGCAGGGCCATGGAAAATATGTTATTCAAAATACACTCAACATCATTTATCATGTCACAACATCATTCAAATATCACATACATGTCAACACATAAGCATATCACATCAATAACATAAAGAGGTAAGTCCACTACCTTGCACTTAAGCTTTCCTCTTGATCTTTGCACTTGCTCTCTAGCTTTCCAACCATGAAGCCTTTCAGTCAATCACTTCCTAACCATCTTCTTGCATGTTTCAAGGTCCTAAACACATTCACATTCATCAGATAATTCATTAGGACCATGAACACCAATAATGTTCAAGACTATCCTTGATAAATTCTTAACACTTTTACTAACGTAACTTTCTCTAATCTTCACTAACCAACTTGGCCTTTTAACCAATTGATGTCTTGACTTTAACCTACACAATTTCTCTTTTGAATCTATTTGTGATATTAGAATAATGAAATTCCAGTTCCTATGTACTATTATGTACAAAATTACACAACACCCTCTTTTCTTTTAAAAATTCTCATTTTGATTCTAATACTTCCAATACTTGTTTCTCCATTTTATCCCACACAATTTTTTATTTTAAAACCATTGGAAGTATCAAAATTATGAAATTCCAATCACTGTTCATGCGAGTGAACAGTAATAGAGAAGGATTTCAAAACTTCAATCTTGGAATTTGAATGCTTCCAAGGTTCAAAACCTATCAAATCCTACACAAAATCATCATATAAATTTAATGGAAGCCTTAAATAATTGAAATTACATTTCCTTCTATAATGAACAGTGCAAACAGAACTGGTTCAACCATGGCAAAGTCAAGAATATCGATTTGATCCAACAACCAATCACTTAACTAGCTTGTTTAAGCTTTAATCATATAACTCTAACTTTAATTTCTTCTTTCCCCTTTCATCTAATATTTTTTAACAACACAACACCTTAGAGAAAAATAAACTTTTCTCCATAAAAATCCTAAGTTCAAGCTCCCAAATCAAAGGAAAATAAGCTAGGATAGATTGCTTACCTTTAATCTCTAGCTTGCTTGAACTTTGGTACCTTGAATCTTCTTTGTCTTGGCTTGAGTTTTCATTTTGCAAGAGTTTTCCCAAGGGTTGACATGCCAAGGTTTTGCTTCAGATTTGAGGGGGTATTTATAGAAAAATCTCATGGAAAATTAATGGCCAATATTAGTTTGTGCACTATTTGATCTAAGGGCTCACATTTAATTTTGGATTTAACTTTTTCAAAAAGGAGAATTATGACATCATCCATGACATCTCAAGGGACAACTCATAGGGCTAGGTGGCAAAATTTCAATGGGGGAAGTTTTTGGAAAAATTCTAGTCTAATCTGGTATTGGCTTAGTCCGATTCCTAAAAAATCGAACTGTTTTCTAAATCTAATTTTTCTGAGATGTCATAATATGCTTTCTGTCCTTAAATCTAGAATCTGAATTC
This sequence comes from Leucaena leucocephala, assembly GCA_037074615.1. NCBI lineage: Eukaryota > Viridiplantae > Streptophyta > Magnoliopsida > Fabales > Fabaceae > Leucaena > Leucaena leucocephala. The sequence goes on from CM073527.1 coordinate 9,770,307, forward strand.
TTCCTACCATTGAAATTCTTGTACTGGGTTAGTACTTAATTACAGATCCCTTGGCAAATGACTGAAATGCGCTTGGTTCACTGTCTTGTACTATATTAACGCCTAAGGGCTTAATTGTCATTTCACACCTTTTTATACTGTATCAGGGTATATACTGACTCTAAATAATCTTCTTTATACTAGCTTGGACATTTTTAGCCTTTATAGAATGACCAAAATGCCCTCTATCCATCACTAGTACAACCTGGCTACACAGGGGCATTTTCATAATTTTACACTTTTTAGGGTTAGTCTGGACTCTGGCCAACTTAGCTATCCAATAACCTTATTGGGCCTCTTGGGACGCCATTTGGGCCTTAGTATTGGTCAATTACCTTTATGGCACAAATCCCAAGAAAACTCTCCCCTCGGGTATTTTATTCTACTATAAATTCCCGTAAGAATTCTACAAGATTCCTTTTCTGACTCTGTTGATTTTATAAATTCTTATTTTAAATATAGGAATTTACTATAAAATTTCATATGATTCTGAGGTCTAAAAAATATTGTAATAATTCTTCATGACTTCAGGAATTTATATCAATTAATCAGGACCTCAAATCAGAATTCTACGTTACATTAAACTGATCAGATTAATTTTGTCTATCTACAGGTAAAATTTGGGACTAATATGATTTTGGGCATTTTTTAGCCTTTTTCAGTTCAACTTTATCATAATTACATTTAAGTCCCTAAACTTTTGCTTAAGTACATTTAGGTCCCTAAACTTTTGGTTAATTGCATTTAGGTCCCTAAACTTTTGGTAATTACACCTTTCACCCTAACTTTTGTTTCTACTTTTACTTTTGGCCTTCAACCTTTTCTAATTTTCATTTTGGTCCTTGATCTTTTGAACTTTTCATTTTAGTCCCTTTCTTCCTTCAAGATTCATCAAACCTTTATTATACAGATAGGGAAAATTAGGATGACATTTACTTGGCACCTTAGTCAGCAATCTTAGATAGATCTCTTCTTCTTCTTGATGACTAAGGATTGGGGTATCTGTCATATCCCCAATTTTCTGACCTGATGTACCTGTACAGTTTATCTGTAATAGATATAAGATTCTTGAAATAAACTGTATCAGATTGCAAAAAGAAATGGAAGGATTAATAACTAAGAAAAGAATAGGGACCAAAATGCAAATTGAAAAGTTTGAAGACAAAAAGTTGAAGTAGAAATAAAAAGAGGGACCTAAATGCAATTAATGGAAAGTTCAGGGACTGAAGTGCAATTATTCAAAAGTTAAGGGACCTAAATGTAAATATGGAAAAGTTGAGCCAAAACAGGCCAAAAATGCCCGGAATCAGATCAGACCCAAATTTTACCAGTAGATAGACAAAAATATTCCGGTCAGTTTAACGCAACACAGAATTTTGATTTGAGGTCCCGATTAATTGATATAAATTCCTGAAGTCAGAAGGAATTATTGCAGTATTTTTGAGATCTCATAATTAGATGAGACTTTATAGAAAAATTCATATATTTAATATATGAATTTATAAAATTGACAGAATTAGAAAAGGAATCCTGTAGAAGCCATACGGGATTTTACAGTGAAATAAAATACCCGATAAATATGATCGGGAGAGTTGTACAGTAAATTGGGCCATGAAGGCAATATAAGCAATAAGCCCATAATAAGGCCCAAATGACACTATCATGAGCCCATTAAGGTGACTGGACAGTTATATGGGCCACAGGCCAGAGCAGTCCAGGAAAAGTGTAAAATTACGAAAATACCCCTGGATGCCTATATTGTACCAGTGATGGATGGAGGTCATTTTGGTCATTATGGATAGGCCAAAAACGTGGGACATAGTATAAATATGATTATATAGAGTCAATATATGCCCTGAGGCAGTGTAAAGAGGTGTGAAATGATGATTTTGCCCTTAGGGTTAGTACAGCGCAGGAAAGGACACTAAGAGTATTTTGGTTATTTTTCAAGGAATGGATGGCAGATAAATATTCAATATATCATTTTCAATTATATGAGAAGCCTAAATATTGATTTTCAGGACATAATACATATCCTGGTATATTATAAAAAAATTCAGAACAGAAAACAGTCCGGTTGTTGTGAAACTGCTCCGATCGGTACCGGATTGGACTGGAATTTTTCCAGAACCTTCTTGACATGGGCAGCACGCCACCTAACCCTCTTAGGTGTCCCATGAGCTGTCCCACATGATGTCATAATTGTTCTTTTATGAAAAAGTTAAATCCAAGATTAAATGTGAGCCTTTAGATCAAATAGTAACCAAATCAATCTTGGCCATCCATTTCAACCCAAATTTCTCTATAAATACCCCCTATTCAGATCACTTCGGTATGCATGGTGAACCATAGGGAAACTCTTGCAAAATTTCCATTCAACCAAGAAAGAAGCAACCAAAGTGAAGTAACAAGCAAGGTAATCATCTCCCTTGATCTTGAGCTTTGTTCTAGTAGGTTAGCTCATGGTTTTAAGGGGTTTTCATGCTATATTTCCCTTATGGTTACTGCTGGAAGTGCTGCTCATATGTGGTTAAAATATGAGTTTTATGTTATGGATAGTTTAGACAAGCTTAAACAAGCTAGAATCAAGTGGTATAAGCTTGTGAATTCAAGTATGTTTGGATTTAGGGTTTTGTGTTCTTGCTGGTACTGTACGTGGTACTGTTCATATGATGGAATTTCATGATTCTGATGCTTCCAATGAGTTTAAAATGGAAAGTTGTGTGGGGATAAAGTAGGAGAACAAGTATTGGAAGCATTGGAATCAAAATGAGAATTTTTGGAAAACAAGAGCATGTATTTCGGTTTGTCACTGTAGCAATTGATATGTTTTGATTTTGGAAATTCTGATTTCATATTTGGATTCTACATGAAAAATTATGTGGAAATGAACCATGAGAATTTATTTTGGAAAGGTGGAAGTAGGAAACATAAATTAGAGAAAGAAAGGGAGCTAGTGAAAACCTAGTCTTGGATTTGGTTTCAAGTTGAGTTGTAACTTGATATTATGTTGTGATGGCTAGGTTTTGACATTTGTGAAGGAAGGAAAGCACTTCAAGAAGGTCTTGACCAAGATAGCTAAGAGGTAGCAAGGATACCTAACTATAACTCATGTTTGTTTAATTTTTTTGCTTGCTTGTTGATTATGGTGTTTGGTTGAGCTTGAGCTTATGTCATCATGTTATGATGAAGTATGAATGATTGCAACTCCTTGCAAGTTATGTCATGACAATATGCATGTTAGAGTTTGCTTATGTACCATTATGAAGTAGCTCCCATCTCATGATAACATGCTAAGCATACAATTATCCATGCATGATATTATAGTTTGTGTAACTTGCTATTGGGATTTCCATGAAATCTCATTCCTTCCACATGCATAACTATGTTTTAGGTGCTGGATCTTTTCAAGGGAGGAGAGTAAATGTTGATGAATAAGTTTGTATAATAAGCTACATGACTTACATGACACTATGGGATGATATGCTAGTATGCATGGTGTATGTTTCTCTAGTCCTGTTTTGAGGCGATGGTAATTTGACAATGTTTTTGGGGTCTAAATCAACGAGTTTTAATCTGAAACTTGGGCTGCTTAAATTTAAGACACAGAGCTTTAAATGAACACCAAGAACGCCTCATTGGGACAAGAGCTTTAAAGATAACGTCTAAAGCTTCAAATCCATAGGTAACACAGTTCATTTGGATAAGTAACCAAAGAGAAATGAATTTTTGAAGTTAAGCAAAGAAACTGGAACTTCCAGATTTTACCAAATAAACAGTGATTTTCAACGATTAAACTGATTTCATTGGGACAAGAAAACCTCAGTTTCGTATTTTTCCCTCAAAGATATGTGAAATAGATTTCATTAGAAATTGGAACCATGTTATTTCGATTTTTCTACAATTAATTATGAATTTTCAAAGTAGGGTACATGTTCTGGAATTACCAAATGAACAGTAAAAGTGAACAGTACCCGAGAGCAAATCTTTTGGAAATGGATGTTTTCAAAGCAAATGATCATGTAATTAGTTCCAATCACTTCTAATCAAGTATAATTGAGGTTAAAATTAAGGACATGACAGTATCTATCTCTTATCTTCTATCTCAACATCTTAGCAGAGTACCTTTCATGTCCGCAGATCTTCATATCTTTACTATTATTACTTTTCTTCTATTATGAAGCAACTTAATCAGGGTTGAACGCTACCTCATTCTATTACTTGCTTACTTGCTTTGCATCCATTTGCATATGGGCTTCTCATTATATTGGACTTGTGAGTAGTGTCTATTTCTTTTATATAAAACTCTCTCGAATACTACTATATTCTGGAGTTTCTATTAACTACTCATCATACTTCTCAGTGCAATCATTTATTATTCATCTGAGTATCTAGTACAATTCTCTAAACATCCATAAAACTTCATTTCTCATTTTCGTACCATCATATTTCTCTTTCTTATCATCTTTAATAACTCATCATAATATAGAGAGAGGACTTATGTCATTATTCTTTTTTCTTGACTTTATTACTAGATAGGAGCACATAGGAGCACACGCTCTAAGATGCATAATCCCTGGCTAACATGTTATAGGACTACATACCTGCCCATGAATGCAAAGCTCTAACATCAAAGTCAAAGCATTCCTTTTCTTAATATGCACAGCTATATCACATATAGCTTGCACTGCTCTAACATTTGGAGCTTTAACATATTTTACAAACATAACATAATGCCTTGCATTTCATGCAAGGAGTGAAAGCTCTCACTTGCTACTTTATCTGTAACATAATTCTTAAACATCTTATCCCTTTAAAAAAGGGAGCCTCTCTATCTGTTTACAAAGCTAGCTATAAAGTCACTTCATATTGTACTTCTTGATACATATTTCTCATTATGTATCACATTACATATTTATCATAACATAAGTCATTACATACTTTTCATGTCGTATCATGGCATATCTGGCCAAATCTAGCTATATCATGGTCTATCTTTCCTTGCCATAATGTATTATGAGATACCATAAGTTAAATAGTCCCTTTAACTTATAACTTTGCTATCTTTTAAGAAATCTCTTATAAATATTTCCTTTCCAATCCATTTCATTTGGATTTCACATAAGGGTTCTAGCCTCTTACTGTTTATAACCCCTTCTAACTTTTATAGCTCTTTCTATCATTTTACATAATCTATGTATATATGCCAAACTTCTATGGCATTTACATCCCAGGGGATCACCCATTATTAGGCTATGCTTAACTAAAAACTACAGATATAAATATGAAGTATTGGTGTTAACAGGCTCCAATCCTGGTACTTTACTATCTTAGACCATTCTTATACTTTCTCTCTTGGGTCTATCTGGCCTTCTAATCTCTTTATCTTCATCTGGAAGATATATTTGTCTCTCATTCTTATTCTCTGTAATCTCATCTTAGGGACTTTTTTCTTCTTACTTGACTATGTCTCATATCTTATGAAAAATTCTCATAAATCCTTGGTATTCAATATTAATAACTTTAACTTTGATCACTTAGTTCCTGCTACGTGTATGAAGATTCTGAGTTCAATTCCTAATAGTAATAAGGCTATATGAAATTAACATCATGGGTACTCTCTCTGTTATGAGTTAACTAACTTGTTCAGCTTCTATACCTTAACCTTTTCCTTGGTATACGTCATTCTAAAGAAATACTATACTTATGGCTCATTACTTTCTTTCTCTAGGCTTAGTCTACTGCGACCCTCGGGATCTACTGCGATCAATCGTAAGCCTTTTTAGGATCTAACTGTGACCCTGAAATTTTATTCACTGTGAGCCATGCTAGGATCTACTACAATCCTCTAAAATCTACTGTGATTCCATTGTACTGTATTCTCATCTCTAGAAGACCTAAACTAACGGACAAAGTTACAAGGTTAGTCACCTCCATATAGTCGTTAACTTAATAGATAATTCTCCAAAAATGATCACAGAAGCCAATATTATCTATTAGGACTTTACTTATTTCTTCTATCACTCAGGAATTTCTCATATTATTCCCATCTTTCATAATTCGACTATGTCCATTACTGCAGAGAGCTACATAGGCTCTACTATGCATATCTTTATCATGATATGTTCATTTCCTTGGCTTTATCTTTAAGAGCAATCTAACTCTATTACAAGAGCAATCTAGCTCTATTGCAAAAATGTTAACTTATATTGCATAGATGCTGCTCTTTCTCAGAGCTACATCATCTTTCATAGCTGCATCTCATTTCATTTTATGTTTATAGCACATCATTCATGTATGTTATCCCTACTGAAGGGATATCCTGAGTACTATGATCATTTGTCTATAGATTCACTATTAACCTTCATCTCTAATCTCATCTATTGCTTTATCATTACCAAGTTGAATTATCTAATCACATGTCGTATGACATGGGAGCAATAACTTTTTTATCATATATACTCTATCTTTAATGAAATGCGGAAGGGTATGCATTCATCATAGCATACTCCAACATGCATAATATGCAAGGAGATGCAATCATTTAAGCATTCTCAAACATGCGTATCATCATATGATAACTGTAAGGAGATACAACTTCTCATTATAACTCATGGTAACATAAGCCATATCATCATTACACAATTTGCTCAGCCATCCTCTATATCCATACTGCAATTAAATTATCTATCACATTATCTGATGAGATCATTGTTAGATCCTGAAGTACCTATTCATCTAATTTAAGCTGCCACATTACCTTCTTACTAGGGTATAGACTCAACCCTTTATTACTCTTTCTTACATAGCTAATAGGTTAGTCACTTTATCTTTTTAACTGTGACTACCTTTCTCTTTCTAAACATCATAAACTTCTTTTCTTATTTTACATACATCTACCGCTCTGTTGAACTTCTACAACTACCTGAGAAAAATTCTTTCTTTGTAACACGTAATTCAATCAGTAAACTAACTTCTTAGTCATTCAACTCTTAAAGTTCATGTGGATGAACTTGGCTAAGTATTCATCAAAAGGTTTCTCTTTCTTTGCTTTAACCAATAGCCTCACGCTTATCATTCTCTAACTGAGAGGAATGCTTCTCATAAACTCTTCGAGAAAAACTTCTCAGGTGAGCAGATCAATCTCCATCTTATATGGAGTAATTTCTGTATCTTTCTACTATCTCTAAACTCTTTCGTATGTTAGTCTCAGTCTGCTCTGGACTAGACTACAGTTCCTTTATGGTTTATCTCTAGATCCTGACTAACTTGAGTTACATGGATCTTATTTATCATCTAATACTATTAATTTTGTTCTCTAGGGTGCTCTGCCCTAGGTATGCTAGGTTATTGTCTCTTCATGATGAGATCCCTCTATTTTGGAAACATGAACTTTTATCTATTAGCCATCATGTCTTTAACCTTAAGTCACATGCTAGGTGTAAGGAATTGGAAGACACGCAGCGGAAATAAACTTTAAAAATTTTCCATTCCTTGCCAGGATCTGCCGTATGTGTTTAAGTCAAGTGGAAAGAATCCTTACCCTTAGTGTTGCTCAGCGAATTTCACAGCTTCTCTACGTGGGTGGTGATCTCTTTCTGATCGCAAGAAATCGACGGAGTGTTCCTCAGCGACCTTCACAGATTCTCTCCGCGGACGGTGGTCTCTTTCCGATCACAAGAAGTCGACGCCTCAGGTCGGCTTCCTCTACTGGTATCCACACGAATAGCGTTCCAACCACGAACGACGTGCTAGCGTCTCCTGTCCCTCCAAGGCTTTCACAAGTCTCCGTCTCTATTTCGGCAGTTTCTTGTCTGCAAACCTTTTGCAGATTCCGTTCGGCCTTTTGTGTTCTATGTTATTTTCAAACGTAGCTCCTCCAATCAGATATAGAGGATGCTATGCGTTTTTCCACCTGACCTAATTGGATTTTGGAGTTAATCTTATATTAATTCCGAATTGATACAATATCATATATTGTATAATTTTATAAGAAACTAATTAAATAAAATAATATTAAATCCGTCCCACAGATTTAATTACTTATTTATTTAACTTTAAATAAAGATGAGACTGAGTTATATTTGATTTATTCCCATAAATCAAATTTGAGATATCCTATCAATTTAAATTTCGAATTTCAAACGTGATAGAGATTTAATTTATCCTTATAAATTAAATCTTATAAATATCTCTTATATGAGATATCCTATCAATTTGAATTTCGAATTTCAAACGTGATAGAGATTTAATTTATCCTTATAAATTAAATCTTATAAATATCTCTTATATGAGATATCCTATCAATTTGAATTTCGAATTTCAAACGTGATAGAGATTTAATTTATCCTTATAAATTAAATCTTATAAATATCTCTTATATGAGATATCCTATCAATTTGAATTTCGAATTCAAACATGATAGGGATTTAATTTATCCTTATAAATTAAATCTCATATATCTCATATATATAATATATATATATATACGAATTTATATATATAAATAAATATATATATACATTCACCTGGATCTTTCACTGAATCTGGACATGTCTTAGATTCAATGAATCTGGACATCATAGCTCGTGTTGGGCTATTTTGTGTGCGACCCTGTAGGCCCATATGAAGTTGGCAGTGGGCCATTTGCTATACTAGCCCACAAGTCGCAAGCGGTCTCTAGCAAGACATAACAACTACCCAAATCATATGAGGATCGATAAACGATGTAACCTTTTATACAACCATATCATGTCCCTTCTGTCACGCGATATTTTGGTCATGGATGAGGCATGGATAATGTCATCCTCCTATTCCCGACCGTTACTTTCTCGATCCCTGAGTAGTCTGACTATAGAAATGGAACTACCTTTCCATTACAGTATGGCCATACATTTCTCAGACTCACTCATCGAGGGGCCCAGTAATATCTCTCCACGAATGTGAGGGACAAATTCCATCTTGACCATTCACATTCCTCCGCATGAAAAACCACTAAGCCCAAACATAGTCTTTATGATCACTCGGTCAAAAGTGACTTTTGACTAGGTCAAAGCTGAGCGTTTTGTCATGTAGGAATCCATGATGATCTCAGGTCAAAGGGCATATTGACATGGTTTGTATATGAGAGAAGCTTATGACGTTACCCATGCAGTTCTCTCATAGCGGGTCGGTCCAACACCCTGTACTCTTACATGTGCTTATGACTTTGATTTATATCTCTATACATCTTCAAAGTCATACTGGTCTTATTTCATCTGTGCTCCCACATAGATGATCGACCAGGGACATTTAGGATAATATCATGAATTATCCAAGGATGGTCATCATAGTAAACATGCAAATAATATGATAACTCAATTAATAAATTCATAAATCAATAATGTTCATAAGACAATGATTGGCCCCTAGGGCACGATTTCCAACAACCTCCCACTTGCACTAGGTACAATCATTAATTTGACTAATTCCCATTGACCTAACATGACGCTCATGCTTTGCCTGCACAAGCGGCTTTGTTAGAGGATCAGCAACATTATCTTCTCCTGCTACTTTGCATATTTTTATATCACCTCTATCGTTGATTTCTCTGATGAGATGAAACCGCCTGAGTATATGCTTGGTCCTTTGATGTGACCTAGGCTCTTTGGCCTGTGCAATAGCACCGCTATTGTCACAGAGCAAAGTTATTGGATCTGAGATGGTAGGTATCACCCCTAGTTCTGTGATGAACTTCCTGATCCAAACGGCTTCCTTAGCTGCATCAGATGCTGCTATATACTCAGCTTCCGTTGCAGAATCTGCTACAGTGCCCTGCTTAGAGCTCTTCCAGCTTACTGCTCCATTATTGAGGAGGAATATGTATCCAGACTGCGATTTTTGGTCGTCCTGGTCAGTTTGGAAACTCGCATCTGTGTAACCAGTTACACAGAGCTCATCATCCAATCCACCATAGACCAAGAATAAGTCCTTAGTCCTTCTTAAGTACTTAAGGATATTCTTGACAGCAGTCCAATGGCCCTCACCAGGGTCCTGTTGGTATCTGCTAGTCATACTTAAGGCAAACGAGACATCCGGTCGAGTACATAACATGGCGTACATGATAGATCCTATGGCCGAGGCATATGGAACCTTACTCATGCGACCTCGCTGATCAGATGTACTAGGACACAGATCTTTGCTGAGGTGAGTACCATGAGACATGGGTATGAAACCCCTCTTTGATTCGTGCATACTGAACCTATGCAGTATTTTGTCTATGTATGTACTCTGACTGAGTCCTAGAAGTCTTTTAGATCTATCTCTATAGATCCTGATTCCTAGGATGTAGGTGGCTTCACCCAAGTCTTTCATCGAGAAAGACTTTCCTAACCAAGACTTGACAATCTGCAAGGTAGGAATGTCATTCCCAATAAGTAGGATGTCATCGACATAGAGTACTAAAAACACAACTGTGCTCCCACTAACCTTCTTGTACACACAAGGTTCATCAATGTTTTGAAGAAATCCAAACTCTTTGATTACTTCATCAAAACGATGATTCCAACTCCGAGAGGCTTGCTTTAGTCCATAAATGGACCTTTGAAGCTTGCACACTTTACCAGAGTCCTCGGAACGCACAAACCCTTCAGGTTGTGTCATGTACACGTCCTCAAGGAGCTTTCCATTAAGGAAGGCTGTCTTGACGTCCATCTGCCATATTTCATAGTCATAATATGCTGCAATAGCAAAGAGGATTCTGATTGATTTGGCCATTGCTACTGGGGAAAAGGTCTCATCATAGTCCACACCATGAGTTTGAGTAAAACCTTTTGCAACCAGTCGTGCCTTGAAGACATTTACATTGCCATCCATGTCAGTTTTCTCTTTGAAAACCCACTTGCACCCGACGGTTTTTACACCTTCAGGCGGGTCGACTAAGGTCCAAACCTGATTGTCGTACATGGATTGCATCTCAGACTTCATGGCACTAAGCCATTTTTCGGAGTTTGGTCCCACTATAGCTTCTCGATAGGTAGTCGGCTCATTATGCTCAATGAGCAACACATCACGACTATCAGAAATCAGAAATCCATATCTCTGAGGCTGAAGTCGTGTCCTATTAGACTTTCGTGGACCTTGCGTGACTTGAGGAGTCTCAACAACTTGTTGTGAGTCTTCTCTATTTTCCATCTGCAGTTCTGTGGTGTCTTGTAGCTCTCGAACTTCTTCGAGTTGTACCTTACTCCCACTGGTTCTTTTAGAGATAAATTCTCGTTCAAGAAAGGTACCATTTCTGACAACAAACACTTTGTTATCAGCAGGGTTGTAGACGTAATATCCCTTGGTTTCCTTAGGATATCCCACAAAAAGGCATTTTGAGGATTTGGGCGCTAATTTGTCTGAGGCTTGTTGCTTAACATAGACCTCGCATCCCCAAATCTTGAGGAAAGATAAACTAGGCGTCCTCCCAGTCCATATCTCATACGGAGTCTTTTCGATTGCCTTAGATGGAACACGATTTAGTGTGAACGCAGCTGTTTCTAGGGCATAGCCCCAAAAGGAGGGTGGAAGATCTGTTCGACTCATCATGGATCGAACCATATCTAATAGTGTTCGATTTCTCCGTTCAGAAACGCCATTCCATTGTGGTGTCCCTGGAGGAGTCAATTGTGAGAGTGTCCCACAATTCCTAAGATGATCTATGAACTCTTGGCTCAAATATTCACCACCCCGATCAGATCGAAGGGCTTTAATTGTTTTGCCAAGCTGGTTTTGTACTTCATTTTGAAATATCTTGAACTTTTCAAAAGATTCAGATTTATGTTTCATTAGATAGATGTACCCATATCTGCTGAAATCATCTATGAATGTTATGAAGTACGAATAACCTCCTCTGGCATTTGTGTTCATCGGTCCACACACATCTGTATGTATGAGGCCCAATAAATCAGTGGCCCTCTCACTGTGCCCAGTGAAAGGTGACTTTGTCATCTTTCCTAACAAGCAAGACTCGCAAGTGTCATATGATTCAAAATCAAATGAGTTTAGAAATCCATCTTGATGGAGTTTGGAAATGCGTTTCTCATTTATGTGGCCCAGACGACAGTGCCAGAGGTATGTGGGATTCAAATCGTTTGGTTTGACCCTTTTGGCGGTTATGTTATAGATATTTCCATGATTGGGTTGTTCCAAATTTAATATGTAATGATCAACATGCAAATCACCATGAGCATAGAAAACATCATTACGATAAATAGAACATCTACTATTCCCAGCAATGGAAGTGAAACCTTCCTTATCCAAATAAGAAAGTGAAACAATGTTACTACTTAAAGCAGGAACATAATAGCAATTGTTCAAAACTAACAAAAGCCCAGTGGGCAGAACTAATTCATAAGTGCCTACAGCTAACGCAGCAACCCTTGCTCTGTTTCCAACTCGTAGGTCAACTTCACCCCTTTTTAGCTTCCTACTGTCCTTTAGTCCCTGCACATTCGTACAAATGTGAGAACCACATGCAGTATCTAATACCCATGAGGTGGAAGTAGAAAGATGAATGTCTATAACATAAATACCTGAAGCGATAGCCCCGCTATCCTTCTTGTTCTTTTTCAGATCTTCGAGGTAGAGTTTGCAATTCCTCTTCCAATGACCCGGTTCATTGCAGAAGAAGCAGACTCCTTCCTTCGGAGGCTTTGCCTTCTTTGGTGCAGGCTTGGTTTCGGGCTTGCCTGACTCTTTGGTCTTACCTGATGAGCCATGACCCTTCCCCTTGCCTTTGCCTTTCTTTTTCGTACCCTTTCCTTTCTGAACCATCAAAACACTACTGGGTTTCTTCTTAAGACTCGGCTCAGCAGTTTTAAGCATCCCATGCAGTTCAGAAATAGATTTCTCCATGTTGTTCATGTTGTAGTTCATAACAAACTGGTCATAACTTTCCGGGAGTGAGTTTAAGATCAAATCTGTAGCTAACTCCTGGCTCATGGGAAATCCAAGCCGTTCAAGGTGATCAATGTACCCTTTCATCTTTAAGACATGAGCACTGACTGATGCACCTTCAGCCATCTTGCAGGAATGTAAGGCCTTAGTGGTCTCATACCTCTCTTGCCTTGCCTGTTGCTGGAACATTTCCTTGAGATGCACAATCATCTCATAAGCCTCCATGTGTTCCAGATCTCTTTGGAGCTCCGGAACCATGGTGGCTAGCATCAAGCATCCCACATCGACAGAGTCTTCCTTATGCTTCATATAAGCATCTCTCTGAGCTCTGGGAGCATTGGCGGCTGGCTCCTCAGGAATGGGTTGATCTAGGACATGCGCCTTTCTTTCCTGCTTGAGAACAATTCTCAAGTTCCTAAACCAGTCAAGAAAGTTTGTCCCATTGAGTTTGTCCTTCTCAAGGACAGATCGCAGCGATAATGTAGCAGTATTACTAGTCGTCATGATTCTACAATTAAAATATGCAATGTAATTAGTAATCTCCCACTAAATAAACAACCCTCAATGCAATAGTTAGTGGGCTAAGATCCATATTTGGCTCAAACTTAAGTCCGCTTTGGCAGGACGCTTAGATTAAGTTATTTAGGTAGGTAACACCTTTACCAATTACATCAAATGTAACTCTTAGATATTCATGGGATCCTATCATCATATGATCTGGCATGTTCTAATCCCATCTAATGCCTTGAGATCCAAAACCGTTTTGTTAATCTCAATTAAGTCAAACAATAATGAACCTATGAGAGTAGCACCATTACTCTTTGCTTATCTCCCCAAGATAACTCAAAAGCACCCACTTTGGTGGAGTCCACAATTGAGCGATCAAGGTTTTGACAAGTGTTCATAAATTGACAGCATTATGACTTAAGATTTCTTTTAGAGGGCCTAATTTAACTATCTGGTTTATAAAACGCATGTTTCTCAGTTCGTATCTCATACAAGTAATATGCATGTGCTGATCTAATCATAAGATGCATAATTCAAACGTGATACAATATGGCTCACCTATCCTAAGTCCCCTCAAGCCAATGAGAGGAGCTCTCTAGTAAGAAAAGAGAAATTACATATAGAAACCTCTTTTAACATTCGAGGGGAGTGAGATGAGAGGAGAAGGTACATTGAGAGTATATAGAGGAAGGCACGACACGCAGGCCGTATTTTTAAAAATTACAACACTTGCAATCTAGAGCCATATTGTTCACCATACCCAAACATTCAAGAATCAATATTCAGATCTAATCGAAGGGCAAAAAACATTTACAAAGTAACATATGTTACGGTTATGATGCGCTACGAACAGGTAGCTACGGCGGTCCCGCTAGCCGGTTAGCGGGCGGGGTCTCTGGGGCAGCGCCCCGGAAGAAATTTTTTTTTGTTTTTTGTTTCATAAATAATCACGAATCTGAATTCGGTTTTCACAAATAATCACAAATTCGAATTCGGTTTTCTTAGACCCCATCTATGCGGATTGATCAAATCAAAAAGCATCACCACCGATTTCAATTTCCTTTTAGATTCCTTTTATGTCATACACAACAAGGATTCCATATATGTCACACATACAACGCTTATTATATGATCGGCTACTAATAACATATATCATATAAATCACAAATCAAGCCTAACTTAAACACAAAACGGCATGGCTCTGATACCACTGTAAGGAATTGGAAGACACGCAGCGGAAATAAACTTTAAAAATTTTCCATTCCTTGCCAGGATCTGCCGTATGTGTTTAAGTCAAGTGGAAAGAATCCTTACCCTTAGTGTTGCTCAGCGAATTTCACAGCTTCTCTACGTGGGTGGTGATCTCTTTCTGATCGCAAGAAATCGACGGAGTGTTCCTCAGCGACCTTCACAGATTCTCTCCGCGGACGGTGGTCTCTTTCCGATCACAAGAAGTCGACGCCTCAGGTCGGCTTCCTCTACTGGTATCCACACGAATAGCGTTCCAACCACGAACGACGTGCTAGCGTCTCCTGTCCCTCCAAGGCTTTCACAAGTCTCCGTCTCTATTTCGGCAGTTTCTTGTCTGCAAACCTTTTGCAGATTCCGTTCGGCCTTTTGTGTTCTATGTTATTTTCAAACGTAGCTCCTCCAATCAGATATAGAGGATGCTATGCGTTTTTCCACCTGACCTAATTGGATTTTGGAGTTAATCTTATATTAATTCCGAATTGATACAATATCATATATTGTATAATTTTATAAGAAACTAATTAAATAAAATAATATTAAATCCGTCCCACAGATTTAATTACTTATTTATTTAACTTTAAATAAAGATGAGACTGAGTTATATTTGATTTATTCCCATAAATCAAATTTGAGATATCCTATCAATTTAAATTTCGAATTTCAAACGTGATAGAGATTTAATTTATCCTTATAAATTAAATCTTATAAATATCTCTTATATGAGATATCCTATCAATTTGAATTTCGAATTTCAAACGTGATAGAGATTTAATTTATCCTTATAAATTAAATCTTATAAATATCTCTTATATGAGATATCCTATCAATTTGAATTTCGAATTTCAAACGTGATAGAGATTTAATTTATCCTTATAAATTAAATCTTATAAATATCTCTTATATGAGATATCCTATCAATTTGAATTTCGAATTCAAACATGATAGGGATTTAATTTATCCTTATAAATTAAATCTCATATATCTCATATATATAATATATATATATATACGAATTTATATATATACGAATATAAATATAAATAAATATATATATACATTCACCTGGATCTTTCACTGAATCTGGACATGTCTTAGATTCAATGAATCTGGACATCATAGCTCGTGTTGGGCTATTTTGTGTGCGACCCTGTAGGCCCATATGAAGTTGGCAGTGGGCCATTTGCTATACTAGCCCACAAGTCGCAAGCGGTCTCTAGCAAGACATAACAACTACCCAAATCATATGAGGATCGATAAACGATGTAACCTTTTATACAACCATATCATGTCCCTTCTGTCACGCGATATTTTGGTCATGGATGAGGCATGGATAATGTCATCCTCCTATTCCCGACCGTTACTTTCTCGATCCCTGAGTAGTCTGACTATAGAAATGGAACTACCTTTCCATTACAGTATGGCCATACATTTCTCAGACTCACTCATCGAGGGGCCCAGTAATATCTCTCCACGAATGTGAGGGACAAATTCCATCTTGACCATTCACATTCCTCCGCATGAAAAACCACTAAGCCCAAACATAGTCTTTATGATCACTCGGTCAAAAGTGACTTTTGACTAGGTCAAAGCTGAGCGTTTTGTCATGTAGGAATCCATGATGATCTCAGGTCAAAGGGCATATTGACATGGTTTGTATATGAGAGAAGCTTATGACGTTACCCATGCAGTTCTCTCATAGCGGGTCGGTCCAACACCCTGTACTCTTACATGTGCTTATGACTTTGATTTATATCTCTATACATCTTCAAAGTCATACTGGTCTTATTTCATCTGTGCTCCCACATAGATGATCGACCAGGGACATTTAGGATAATATCATGAATTATCCAAGGATGGTCATCATAGTAAACATGCAAATAATATGATAACTCAATTAATAAATTCATAAATCAATAATGTTCATAAGACAATGATTGGCCCCTAGGGCACGATTTCCAACACTAGGCTCATTTCTAGATAAGTCTTAATATGACTTTAATTCTTTCATAATATATATCTACTCTTGATCACATGGAAGATATATTTCTGAACATCTTCTTAAACTGATCTTCTGTATCTCAGTACCACGTACTATTTGGCTTGCCTGCATCATGTGCTAAACCTCTAACTGACAAACTTTAGTGAGGTCAGCGTCTTCATTCTTGTCATCAGGTCTATGTGTAATCTAGTCACAACCTGAGCACTGGCTAGTCGTGACTCATATTCTATGTAAACTTTAGTCACGTCATCTCCAATTGCTCGTCATAACTTGACAGCTCTGTGTTCTTCAGTTGTGACCATAGGTCATTTTCTGTCGTGACCTAATATGCTTATATATTAGTCACATCCTATGGCTTGGACTCATCACGACCTGATAGCTCTGGAGCTTCCTGTTGTGACCAATGGTCTTTACTCATCACAACCAAAAGCTTTTGTAAATATTTGTCACAATCTGTGGCTTAACTTATAGCGACTTATCTTCTCTAGAACTTCTAGTCACAACCTAAACTGATTCATATCGCGACCTGGCCATAACTTTTTCTAAATATTTACTTCTAATGTTCTTAACTTTGATGAATTTGAGTCAATTAAAACTTATTCATATCTATATATCATAATCACATTAAATTGGGAACATATTCACATAGATGTTCAACCAATTATTATCTTATTATATCATATCATAACTCATATTTTAGATCACCTTAACATTTGCACATACATTACATACATGTCAATTTCATATCTAGGGTACAACATAACTATCATACATATGAGTAATTACTTTACTTTACCATGTTTACATTACCCCTAATCTCTTTTTATATTCTTTTCTAAGGAGTTATAAAATGCACATACTTCTGCATACAGAAGTGCCACCCCTGTATATCAATTGGTAGATCATTTGCCAAAACTCACTTATCTTTAGGTGCCATGTAGGGGTATATGGCAGTATCTAACTTACTACCATCTCATGCAGTCTGCTAGGGTGTAAACCTAATTCACTTCAATACCCTATCTACTATGACAATGGGGAACTACGGATAAATGGACTGCTCTTGATCTCTACTTCTATCCATCCCTTGACCTAGATTGAGTAATTCACTCTCCAGACTTTCTTGAGACTAATATGGTTAATATTATCTGTCTTCAGCAAAGAAGGCTGGGGTTGACTAGGACTAGGAACATCAGACTGATCTTTTTTGTATAAAGTCATATTCCTAGATTTTGAGAATAGACAGGGACTATCATAAACTCTTACTGTATCTCTGGATTAAGGAGCTATTGTATATTACTTATCTTAAATCTATCCTCAAACTCTGGTAGAGGAGGAATAATATATGGTCTACCTATAATCCAGTACAAGTACTTAGCTTCCTCAACTGTAATATGTCCTCTTATTGGAGGAATAGAACTTACATCAGGGTTAGAGGGCACTCCAAACACTCATATTATATCTTTTACCATCTCTTTCTACTAATCCTCAAGGAATTTCTAAGGCTATTGATATTTAGCATACATCTCTAAGATCCTATTTATTAATTTTAGGAATTTGAGATAACTGTCGTGTTAGGCCATTGCACCTTAACTAGGCTATATTCATTATACCATAATATCTCTCATCACCTGTAAGACTTTTGTGTCCCTAGCTTGAAGGACTTATATGTCATTGGCTTCATTGTAATCCATAACTAAGTCAGCTGCTTTCTTTCAGCTAATTGAGGAAGGGTCTGGCTCACATCTCTGTGCCATTCATACTTTTAAGTTTTCCCTTATCCTCCTAGGTCACTAATAGGTGAGAAGGCATCTCTTATTACGCCTCAATGTTCATCTCCCTAGAGCATAAATCACCAATCGATAATCTTAGTTGGACTGTGAACAAGTAACCTATTACTAACCTCAACCTCAATTGGGCCTTAGGTAACCGCCACATACTTTATTTCTCAATCAGAGTATGTGTACCAATACTAGAACATTTTGCTCTGATACCAAAATGAAATATCCTACCTTTACCACCTTATAGTACATATTTGAAAGCATATTTGATTAGCGAAAGCATTATATTACCCCAAAAATTAAAATTTTAAAACTTACTTACCGGATACTGTTCACTTAGTGATTTCCAGATTTACAGTCCAACTTTAAAAATTCATAACTAATTATAAAAATATTGTATGAAGGAGATCCAAATTTATAATTGAAGCTCTTTCATAGCTCTTTAAGAAAAAAATATAAATCTGGACATTTACCTTGCCAATTGATATAGTTAAATAGTTACTTTTGACTATTCATATGGCAAATTGAGGAAATTCCAAATTCTGTCTCTTAACTTTGGAAATTCATTTCTCTTGATATATGTCATATCCTCAATTTTCTTACCTGATGTAACTATACAATTTATGTGAAATAGATATGAGAATCTTGGCACAAACTGTATCATATTAAGAAAGGAAAGGAATGGATTATGAACTAAGCAAGTTTTAGGGACCAAAACACAAATTAGAAAAGGTTGGAGGTAAAAAGTTAAAGTAGAAATAAAAGTTAGGTCAAAATTGGTAATTTCCAAAAGTTAAAGGACTTAAATATAATTAAGTAAAAAGTTCAAGGGCAAAATTGTAATTATAGAAGGATCAACTCAGAAAGGGTTATAAATGCCTAAAAGTTTTTCAGTCCCACATTCCATAAGTAAATAGAGGAAGTTACGCTGGTTAATCTGGCATGATAAAGAAATTTTATTAGGGCTTGAGACAGCAAAAAATTATCTGATAGTCTAAAAGTTTTTTGAATTTTTATCAGATTCCATGGACATCAAATATAAGTGGGGGAATTATAGGAAAGTGTGCCCTATAGTGTCAGATATCATGAATCTAACAGAACCCCAGAAGAAGTCCTGTACAAAAAGTTATTCCCATAACAGTGAATTTTAACGGGAGTTCAAAGCCACCTGTGATCCGATAATGGAACTTACCAATAAATAAGCCTAGATAGAATGAACTCAGATGGCCTAATATATGGGCCTATGATGACACCAGGGAGGGCCGAAAACCCAAGGCACCAATTCATCAGAAAAAGGGGCCAGTGTCCAGGAAAAGTGTGAAATTACAAAAATACCCTTGGATGCCTATATTATACTAGTGATGGATGGAGGGCCTTTTGGTCATTTGGGACAAGCTAAAAACATGGAATATAGTATAAATGTGATTATTTAGAGCCAGTATAGGCCCTGAGGTAGTACAAAGAGGGGTGAAAAGACGATTTTACCCTTAGGGTCAATATAGTGTAAGAAAGGACACCAAGGGTATTTTGGTTATTTCTCAAGAGATGGATGGTAGATAAACACTCAGTACAACATTTTCAATGGCATGAGAAGCCTATACATTGATTTCAAGGACATAATACATATCTTGGTATATTATAAAAAATTAGGAACATAACACAATCTGGTTGTTGTGAAACGGCTCTGATCGGTACCGGATTGGACTAGAAGTTTTCCAGAAGCTTCCTTACATGAGAATCAGGCCACATACCCCTATAAGGTGTCCCATGATCTTTCCCTTATGATGTCATAATTATTCTTTTTGGAAAAAGTTAAATTCAATATTAAATGTGAGCCCCTAGATCAAATAGTGTACAAATTGATCTTGGCCATCCATTTCAACCCAAATTTCTCTATAAATACCCCTATTCATATGGATTTGGTATGCATGGTCAACCATATGGAGACTCTTGCAAAATTTCCATTCAACCAAGAAAGAAGCACACAAAGTGAAGTAACAATCAAGGTAATCATCTCCCTTGATCTTGAGCTTTGTTCTAGCAAGTTAGCTCATAGTTTTAAGGGGTTTTCATGCTATATTTCCCTTATGGTTGCTGCTGTAATAGCTTCTCATATATAGTTAAAATATGAGTTTTATATTATGGATAGTTTAGACAAGCTTAAACAAGCTAGAATCAAGTGGTATAAGCTTGGGAATTTAACTATGTTTGAATTTAGGCTTTTGTGTTCTTGCTGGTACTGTGCATGATGCTTTTTATATGATGTAATTTCATGATGTTGATGCTTCCAATGAGTTTAAAATGGAAAATTGTGTGGGGATAAAGTAGGAGAACAAGTATTGGAAGCATTGGAATCAAAATGTGAATTTTTGGGAATCAAGGGTTACTTCGGTTTGGTGCTGTAGCTACTGAAGTGTTTTGATTTTGGAAATTCTAGTTTCATATTTGGATTCTACATGAAAAATTATGTGGAAATGAACCATGAGAATTTATTTTGGAAAGATGGAAGTAAGAAACATAAAGTAGAGAAAGAAAGGGAGCTAGTGAAAACCTAGTCTTAGTTTTGTGTTCAAGTTGAGTTGTAACTTGATATTATTGTGTAATGGCTAGGTTTTGACATTTGTGCAGGAAGTAAAGCAACTCAAGAAGAACTTCACAAGGATAACTAAGAGGTAGCAAGAATACCTAACTATAACTCATGTTTGTTTAATTGTTTGCTTGCTTATTGATTATGGTGTTTGGTTGAGCATGAGAATGTGTCTTGATGTTGATGATTATGTATGAATGATTACAACTCCTTGCAAGTTATTTCATGATAGTATTCATGTTAGAGTTTGCTTATGTACCATTATGAAGTAGCTCCCATCTCATGATAACATGTTAAGCATCCAATTAATCATGCATGATATTATAGTTTGTGTAACTTGCTATTGGGATTTCCATGAAATCTCATTCCTTCCATATGCATAACCTTGTTATAGGTGATGGAAATCCACATGAAAAAAGGGCAAACATAGATGGATGATTTTTTATAATAAGTTATATTACTTACATGGCATTATGGGATGATATGCTAGTATGCATGGTGTATGATTCTGTAACTATGTTTTGAGGCGGACACTTTATGATGATGGTTATAACATCTAAACCAATGAATTTTAACTTGAAATTTGGCATGATTATAGTTAAGATACATATATTTAAATGGACACCAATAACACCTCAATTGGTTAAGAATTCGATTTATTATGATTTTTTGAAGTTGGAATTAAGATATGGAATTAAGATAAAATGAGCGTTAAGAGGCAGCGACGTTCACGCAATGATTTTATATATCAAATGAACGAATTTTTCTATGAAATTTTATGATCTTAAATAGGACGTCCAGATATTCAAATTCATAGGTAACACAGTTCATTTGGATAAGTAACCAAAGACAAATGAATTTGTGAATTTATGGCAAAGAAACTAGAACTTCTAAATTTTACCAACTGAACAGTAATATTTAATCAATAAACTGATTTCATGTGGATAAGTAAATCTCATATTCATATTTTCCCCTCAAATTTCTATGAAAGAACTTTCATTAGAAATTGGAACCACATTATTTTGATTTTTTTACAATTAATTATGAATTTTCAAAGTAGGGTACATGTTCTGGAATTACCAAATAAACAGTATAAGTAAACAGTACACAAAGCAATTCTTTTGGAAATGGATGTTTTCAAAGCAAATGATCATGTAATTGGTTCCAATGGAATATAATTGAGGTTAAAAGTAAGGATGTGACAATATACACATCCAAATGAAGCTTATTACCTATGTATTTACAGATCTAGAAGTGTAATACTTGCTCATCAAATTTCGTGGATTAATTCATTCATTTGCTAGGGCAAGCTGAAGCCACAACCAAACTGTTCTAGGACCAACATTTTTACCATTTCAGTTTCCTTTCTTTGACTTTCAATAATTGTTCCAGCATGCATAAACCATCTCTTTTGCCTTTCATGCATTCATATACATCATGGGGTTATGCCATAATGTTTTCATACAATTTTATCACATAATTAGACACCTTACACGGCATTTACATACATGGATAATCCATAGCCTATGCTAGGATCCCAATTACTTCACTTCCTTTCCTCCACTCTTTAGCTCTTCTCATGCATACATTTTCCTTCATGCTTGACCTAAATTGGTTGGCTATGGGAGGGTGAGATTATAGGTAATGTCAGTAGCAAACATTATCACTTAAATATGCAAGATGGATGCTAATGCATGATATGTAATTTCATTAAACTTTCTTTAGTTAGTGACATGCCATCATACTATGTACTTTTGCATAAAAGTGCATGGCCATGGAGAAATGTTATTCACAATACACTCAACATCATTTATCATGTCACAACATCATTCAAATAGTACATAAATGTCCACATATAAGCATATCACATCAAGCACATAAAGAGGTAAGTCCACTACCTTGCACTTAAGCTTTCATCTTGATCTTTGCACTTGCTCTCTAGCTTTCCAACCATAAGCCTTTCAGTCAATCACTTCCCAACCATCTTCTTGCATGTTTCAAGGTCCTAAGCACATTCATATTCATCACAAAATTCATTAGGACCATGAACTCCAATAATGTTTAAGACTATCCTTGATAAATTCTTAACTCTTTTACTAACATAACTTTCTCGAGTCTTCAATAACCAACTTGGCCTTAAACCCTAAAACCACACAAATTTTTAGTTTAAAACTATTAGAAGCATCAAAATCATAAAATTCCAATCACTGTTCATGTGAGTGAACAGTAATAAAGAAGGATTTCAAAAACTACAATCGTGGAATTTCAATACTTCCAAGGTTCAAAACCTATCCAATCCTACACAAAATAATCATATAAATTCAATGGAAGCCTTAAATAATTGAAATTCCATTTCCTTGCATCATGAACAGTGAAAACTCAACTGGTTCAACCATGTCAAAGTCAAGAATATCAACTTAATTCAACAACCAATCACTTAACTAGCTTGTTTAAGCTTTAATCATATAACTCTAACTTTAATTTCTTCTTTTCCCTTTCATCTATGATTTTTGGACAGCACAATAACTTAGAGAAAACTCAACTTTCCTCCATAAAAATCCTAAGTTCAAGCTCCCAAATCAAAGGAAAATAAGTTAGGATAGATTTCTTACCTTTAATCTCTAGCTTGCTTGAACTTTGGTACCTTGAATCTTCTTTGTCTTGGCTTGAGTTTTCATTTTGCAAGAGTTACCCCAAGGGTTGACATGCCACGGTTTTGCTTCAGATTTGAGGGGGTATTTATAGAAAAATCTCATGGAAAATCAATGGCCAAGATTAGTTTGTGCACTATTTGATCTAATGGCTCACATTAATCTTGGATTTAACTTTTTCAAAAAGGAGAATTATGACATCATCCATGACATCATCCAGGGACAACTCATAGGGCTAGGTGGCAAAATTCTAATGGGGGAAGCTTTTGGAAAAATTCTAGTCTAATCTGGTACTGACTCAGTCTGATTCCCTAAAAATCAGACTGTTTTGTAAATCTAATTTTTCTGAGATGTCATAATATGCTTTCTGACCTTAAATCTAGTATCCAGATTCTTCCTACCATTGATATTATTTCACTTGGTTAGTACTTAATTATAGATCCCTTAGCAAATGACTGAAATGCCCTTGGTTCACTGTCTTGCACTACATTAACCCTAATAGCTTAATTGTCATTTCACTCCTCTTTATACTACATCAGGGTGTATACTGGCTCTAACTAATCTTCTTTATACTAGCTTGGACATATTTGGCCTGTCTAGAATGACCAAAATGCCCTCCATCCATCACATGTACAATCTGGCTACACAGGGACATTTTCATAATTTCATACTTTTTCGTGGTTGCTCTGGACTCTGGCCCGCTTAACTGTCCAATCACCTTATTGGGCCTCTTAGGATGCCATTTAGGACTTAGTATTGGTCAATTACCTTTATGGCATAAATCCCAAGGAACCTCTACCGGCAGCATTTATCGGGTATTTTATTCCACTATAAATACCCGTATGAATTCTATAGGATTCCTTTTATGACTCTGTCAATTTTATAAATTCTTATATTAAATATAGGAATTTACTATAAAGTTTCATATTATTTTGAGGTCTAAAAAATACTGTAATAATTCTTCTTGACTTCAAGAATTTATATCAATTAATCGGGACCTCAAATCAAAATTCTGTGTTGTGTTAAAATGATCAGATTAATTTTATCCATCTACGGGTAAAATTTGGGACTAATATGATTTTGGGCATTTTTAAGCATCTTTCAGTTCAACTTTCTCATAATTACGTTTAGGTCTCTAAACTTTCATTTAGTTACATTTAGGTCCCTAAACTTTTGGTTAATTGCATTTAGGTCCCTAAACTTTTTGTAATTACACCTTTTGGCCTAACTTTTGTTTCAACTTTCACTTTTGGCCTTTAACCTTTTCTAATTTTTGTTTAGGTCCTTGATCTTTTGAACTTTTCATTTTAGTCTATTTCTTCCTTTAAGACTCATCTAAGCTTTTATTATTTCTTCTGATCATTGTCACAATCCTTTCCAAACATCTTTCCACTATCAGTATTATATAGATAGGGAAAATTAGGATTTGACATTTTCATTTTACCTTGGAAGGGAAGGCTAAGGAGTGGCTATACAATTTGCCCGCCCATTTCTCTACTCTTACATGGGATCAGCTGACGTCAACATACCTTGAACAGTTTTTTCTAGCTTCACAGACCACTCGAATGAAAAAGGAAATCACGAATATTTTGTAATAGGATGGAGAATCTCTACATGAGTATTGGACGAGGTTTCTTAACCTGTTGGCTCGATCCCCTCACCACAACATGACCAAGGCTAATTTAGTAGACATTTTCTTTGATAGCTTACTTCCTCATAATCAAGATTCCTTGAATTCTGCAGCAAATAAATCCTTGAGAGATAAGACTCCACAAGCAAGTTGGGAGTTATTCCAGAATAAAGAAGAAGATGAATTTGATTGAAAGAGAGCTGTATTCCACAAAACAAGTTCATGCAGTGGATACCTCACAACCTTGTTACATGATGTGAATCATGCAGTTCTATGATTCATGCTACAAGTACATATGACAGACAATATGAAGAAGTGGCGATAATATATCAAGGGAGAGACAATCAATACCAGAAGAGAAACCCATACTCTAACATATACAAGCCTGGTTGGAGAGACCACCCAAACTTTAGGTGGGGTGATAGGCCAAATCAATTCCAAGGAGGTGGTGCTTCCTCAACCAACTTCTAACATAATGTAAGGTCTAGAGTTCTAACTTACCTTATGACCTTATTAACATCAAGGCCAGATGAGACTTCTTAATTGTTAAAGAGTATGGCTGCGTAGATGAACAATATGGATGATAGAATGACCAATATAGACAACAAGCTTAAAATGACAGCCAATTCACCTCCATAGCTTCAATCCTTTAAAGTATGCAGAAGGATAATGCTAATGAGCACAGGAAACTTCAGGAGTTAAGTTCTAAGAATATAGATATCACAAGTCACTTAACTCAAGTCTCCAATATAGTGAGTGACATTGAAGGAAAGAGCAGTGGCAGCATACCTACGAATACTGTCATCAATCTGAGGGTTTTGAATGCTATATCCCTCAGAAGCCAAAGAAAGGTTCATTTTAAGGAAACTGTTACACAGGAGTAGGATGAGGTAGGTGCTAAATATGAGAATTCATCTCTGCCATAAGTGCAAATTGGGAAATCTGAAAGTACTAAAGAACAACAGCTTGTAATGAAAAAGCCAACCCAAGAGGAGAACCCACAAACCCAAGTAGAGATACAAGAGCTACAAGAAGAAGCAGCAAGAGTACCAAGTCTAGCCTACAAAGGAAAGCAACCTAAGGAGAAGCTGGAGTCGAGCAAGCAAGGAGCCTCTTTACACAAAGGTAAGGAGGTAAATATAAAAGATCTCCCTTTTCCTAACTCTTACTTTGCTGGAAAGAAAAGAATTGACCCTAATTTTGTAAAAGATACTTATACTCTATTCAATAAGTTAGAAATAAACATCCCTTTGGTTTAGTTCCTCAAGAGAAACCCTAAATAGGCAAAATTTTTAAAAGAACTATGTGCTGATAAAAAGAAGTTTATGGCTATTGAGAGAATCTAGGTGAGTGCTAATGTGTCATCACTATTTAAGGCTGAACTACCTATTAAATGCCAATACCCAGTATCCTACACCATCCCATGCACTATAGGAAATATTCCTATTAAGGGATCGTTGCTAAATCTAGGGCCAGCCATTAATGTAATGCCTCAGTCGGTATAACAAGCCTTAGGAATCAACAACCTTAGAGACACAAACGTAGTGCTCTAGTTACATCTTGTACCTTAAATAACTTGATCTCAAATAATAATTCAGGAATGAAAGAGTCTGATTCCCACTATGTCACAGGCGTAGACCAACACAAACTAGGCATAACCTCTGAATATACTATAACAAGATGGAATGCGATAATGACTCGAATATGAGAAACCTCCAAAGATTTACAAAAGGGAGTATTTCTAATATGAATAATTTCCCCCATTTGATCCCTTCTATTGTCTAACCCGTAGAATTAGAGTTAAAAGATTTGCCTACTAACCTAAAGTATGCTTACCTTGAGCTAAACTCAAAATTGCCAGTCATAATTTCCAGTTCTCTGACTGTTAGTAAAGAGTCTAGGTTATTAAGTGTGCTTAGAAAGAATATAGAGGCTTTGGGTTGGTAATTAGCTTATATAAAACGGATAGATGCCACTATTTGTACCCAAAAGGATCCTGATGAATGAAAATTCTAAGCCAATTAAACAACCCCAAAGAAGATTAAACCCTTTGATCTCGAATGTGGTTAGGAAGGAGATTAGTAAATTGTTAAAGGCATGAATCATATATGCTATTTTAGATAGTGAATGTATATCTCCTGTGCATGTAGTACCTAAGAAGAGTGGATTGGGAGAGTCAAGAATGAGAATGATGAATTGATACCTACTAGAGTGCAAAATTCATGGAGGGTTTGTTTCAATTATCAAAAGTTGAATGATTCTACTAGGAAAGATCATTTCCCCTTACCTTTTATTGATCAAATGCTTGAGAGATTAGTAGGGAAAAGTCATTATTGTTTCTTAGATGGATATTCAAGGTATTTTCAGATTTCAATAGACCTGAGAAACCAAGAAAAGACCATATTTACATGTCCTTTTAGTACATATGCCTATAAAAGAATGTCATTTGGTTTATGTAATGCTCCAGGCACATTTTAGCATTATATGCTTTCTATATTTGTTGATTTCATTTAAAAATGCATGGATATGTTCATGGATGATTTTACTGTATATGGAAATTCTTTTGATGAGTGTCTAGAAAGCCTTGATAGCATCCTTGCTAGATGTATTGAGAAAAAAATTAGTTTTGAAGCTTGAAAAGTGCCATTTCATGGTTGATCACAGAATAGTACTTGGAATCTTATATTTAGCTAGGGGATTGAGGTTAATAAAGCGAAAATTGAAGTCATCTCCTCATTGTCCTACCCCACAACTTTAAAAGAACTTCAATCTTTTCTAGGACACGTTGGATTTTAGAGAAGCTTTATCAAAGATTTTAGTAAAATTGCTTTGCCACTCTCAAAACTTCTTTAAAAGGACACTGAATTTATTTTTTTTTTTGCTAATTATAAAGAGGCTTTTGAAAAACTGAAGGATATGTTAGTTTCTCCACGTATCCTGACTTCACCAAATTGGGATATTCCTTTTGAACTATTATGTGATGCTTCCAATTATGCTGTGGGAGCTATGATAGGACAAAAGGAATATAATTTATCTAGGGTGATTGCCTACGCTTCTAAGACACTTGATGCTACTCAAATTAATTATATCACTACTGAGAAATAATTGTTTGCAATTGTAATGGCTTTAGATAAATTTAGAGCATATCTCATTAACTCTAGAGTTGTAGTTTACCCAGATCATGCTGTAGTCAAGTACTTGTTCCATAAGCCCCAATCTAAGCCAAGACTTCCACAGTGGATGTTACTACTTCAAGAGTTCGATATAAAAGTGAGGGATCAGGCTAAAAATGTGAACCACGTTGCAGATCATCTAAGCAGGTTACCAACAGAGACAAGGGAAGTACTTAGAGTTCTGACCTTATTTGTAATTCTTTCCCTGATTAATCCCTTTGTTTGATTGCTGTTGTAGAACCTTGGTGTGCTCATTTAGTTAATTTCATTGAGATCGACCTAATCCCATCTCACTTGTCTAAGTTTTAGGCTTAAAAGCTCAAGAGTGAATCCAAATACTTCATTTGGGACAACCTTTTCCATGGAAGTTGTGCTCAGACTAGGTATTAAGACGATGTATGCCAAACCAAGATCACAAATCAGTTTTGGAAGCTTGCCATTCATGGGTTTATGGTGGTCAGTTTAGGGGAAATGAAACATCCTTACTTTTATACGTCTTAGGGACCATTTAGTAGTATTTAGAACCACTTACAAGACTTTAGAAGTCATTAGCTAAATCTGAAATTTTTCTCTTTCTCGAATTACTGTTCATATGGCATTCCAGATTACGCAACGAACTTCAAAAAATCATAATGAATTCTAGAAAAATCAAAATGAAGTGATTCAAAAAGCTACATGAAGATAACATGTTGTAATTTAAGGAAAAAATCATAATTAATACATTTTATTTGCCAAAGATTATTGTTCATTTGGTCAAAAATTCTAAAAACAGATTCTGGTCACTTACTTTGGAAAATTAGTTCTCTTTGTACAGACATCACAATCTAACTCCTTTGAGCATTAGACTCACTTTAACTAACATAACTTCCTCTTGAATATTAAGTTTATTTAACTACATTAACTTTCCTTAATCTTAACTAATGGACTTGGCCTCTAAATCAATTGATGTCTTCACTTTACCTTATACAATTTTATCTTTTGAATAAATTTATGAGCTTAGAATCATAAAATTCCAGCTCCTTTATGGCCTACTGGACAGAATCGAACACATGTACACAATTCTTTCAAAAATTCTCATTTTGATTCCAATACTTCTCATACTTGTTTCTCCACTTTATCCCACACAACTTTTCACTTTAAAATCATTGGAATCAACAAAATCGTGAAATTCCAATTACTGTTCATGTGAGTGAACAGTAACAGAGGAGAATTTCAAAAAGTACAATCTTGGAATTTCAATGCTTACAATGTTCGAAACCTATCCAATCCTACACAAAATCATCATATAAATTAAATGGAAGCATTAAATCATTGAAATTCCATTTCTTTCCATCATGAATAGTGCAAACTGAACTGGTTCAAAGATGGCAAAGTCAAGAAGATCAACTTGATTCAACCACCAATCACTTAACTAGCTTGTTTAAGCTTTAATCATATAACTCTAACTTTAATTTCTTCTTTTCCCTTTCATCTATGATTTTTGGACAGCACAATACCTTAGAGAAAACTCAAATTTCCTCCATGAAAACCCTAAGTTCAAGCTCCCAAATCAAAGGACAATAAGTTAGGATAGATTGCTTACCTTTAATCTCTAGCTTGCTTGAACTTTGGTACTTTGAATCTTCTTTGTCTTGGCTTGAGTTTTCATTTTGCAAGAGTTTACCCAAGGGTTCTTGAACTCATGGTTTGGAGGCTGAAATGAGGAGGTCTTTATAGAAAAATCTCATAGAAAATCAATGGTAAAAATTACTTTGTGTACTATTTAATCTAACTCACATTTAATCTTGGATTTAACTTTTTCAAAAAGAGAATTATGACATCATCCATAACATCATCAAGGGACACTTCATAGGGCTAGGTAGCGCCATTCCATGGGGTGAGAAGCTTATGGAAAAATTCTAGTCCAATATGGTGCTGGCTTAGTCCAATTTCCTAAAAACCAGACTATTTTATAAATCTAATTTTTCTAAAATTCTATAATATGCTTTATGACCTTAAATCCAGTATCTAGATTCTTTCGACCATTGACATTCTTAGACTGAGTCAAAACTTAAATACAGATCCTTTAGGAAATGACTGAAATACCCTTGGTTCACTATCTTGCCCTATATTAACCCTAAGGGCTTAATTTCCATTTTACACCTCTTTACTTCTTATCAACTCATATACTGACATTGACTAATCACTCCTGTACTTGCCTAGACATTTTTTGCTTTTCCAAATGACCAAAATACCCTTCGTCCAACTCTGCCTCAATAACACAACACAATGGCATACCTTCAGTGGCATTTTCATAATTTTACATTTTTTGGGTCTTTATTAGCGGTAGCCCACATACTTATCTAAAAATATCATTGGGTCTATAAGGCACCATTTTGGGCTCTCTATATGATCCACTGCCTTCATGGGTTCAATTCCCGAGAAATTCCCCTGAAACATAATTATCAAGTGTTTGAATCTACTGTAAATTTTATAATACATTCTACATAACTCCTTTTTGAGTTTTGTCAATTTTATAAATTCTTATATTAATTATAGGAATTTACTGGCAAATTTCATCTGATTCTGAGGTCCAAAAAATAATGCAATAATTTTTCCTGACTTCAGGAATTCATATAATTAATCGGGACTTCAAATCAAAATTATGTGTTGCATTAAAGTGATCAGAATAATTTTGTCTATCTACTGGTAAAATTTGGGACTAAACTGCTTCCAGGTAGTTTTTAGCCTTTTTCAGTTCAACTTTCTCATAATTACATTTTTGTCCCTAAAATTTTGCTTAATTACACTTAGGTCCCTAAACTTTTGATAATTATCACTTTTGGCCTAACTTTTATTTCTACTTTCATTTTTGGCCTTTAACCTTTTCTAATTTTCATTTTAATCCCTCTCTTCCTTCAAAACTCATATAACCTTTATTATTCCTTCCGATCATTATCATAATCCTTTCCAAACCTCTTTCCACTATCAGTATTATACAGATAGGGAAAAGTTAGGATATGACAGGAAAAGGACTGCACGTAGGGTTATTGAATCTAGTTTTTACTGGCCTTCCCTTTTTAAAGATGCTTTTGAGTTTTGTAGAGCTTGTAATAGGTGCCAGAGATTTGGGGAGATTAGCAAATGACATGAGATGCAAGAATAACCTATTATGTTTTGTGAGATTTTTGATGTATAGGAAATAGATTTCATGGGGCCTTTTCCAACTTCAGTAGGATTTTGTTACATTTTATTGGCTATAGACTATTTGTCTAGGTAGGTAGAGGCCATTCCTACAAGACTAGATGATGCCCAAACAGTCTCTAAGTTTCTATGATCTCACATATTTAGTTGATTTAGGGTACCTAAAGCGCTAATTAATGATCAAGGCACCCATTTTTTCAATAGGTTAATCAATCGCTTATTAGGAAAATATAGTGTCACTCATAAAGTCTAAACCCCATACCACCCTCAAACTAATAGTTTAACAGAGGTTTTTAATAGGGAAATTAATCATATTCTAGAAAGGATTGTTAAGCCATCCAATAAGGATTGAAATTTATAGCTGGACGATGCCTTGTGGGAGTACATAACAGCTTTTAAAACTCCTCTAGGAATGTCCCCTTATACGACAATTTTTGGGAAGGCTTATCACATGCCTGTGGAAATAGAGCATAAGACATTTTGGGCAGTCAAAGCCTACATTGAGGACCTTACAAAAGTTGGTTTAGAGAGGTTGTTACAAATTCAGGAGTTAGAAGAAATTAGATTAGATGCCTACAACAGCTCTAAAATTTAAAAGCAGAAAAAAGTTAATCCACAATGCTCACATTATGAGAAAGAGTTTTAACGAGGGTGACAAAGTATTAAAGTACCAAGTTAGGTTCAAGTTCAAACATGGAAAATTCAATACTAGCTGGGACGGATCTTACACAGTTGTTAAAGTCCATGACTTCAGGATGATTGAATTGAAAGAGGAGGCGATGGACAAAACCTTCCATGCCAATGGGCACCATTTGAAACTTTGAGGGCCATTTGAGGGCATTTTCATCATCTAATTCAACTTACACCCAAAGTGGTTTCTGACAATTCGATAATAGTTCTTAAACCAGCTTTGATCAAAGGGGTTTAAAGAAAATTAGGGTTCTGGACTCAATCGATCGATTGAGGTTTTTTTAGACTTAGTGATTTAAAAACTTCAATTTTAATGTGAGAGCAAGGATAGATACATTTTCATCATCAAGAGTCTTTCATAATATATTTTTGAAACATACCAACTCATTTTCATCTTAATCAAAAATCCAAAAATATTTACTTTCCTACACCCGACTTTTATTGCATCAATCACTAAAACCCCAAAAACTATTTTATCCTTAGTTAGGTTTTTAATTGCTTTTGACATCCAATCTGCTAAGTTTTCAAATAAAAGGCTCCTCAAGAAAAATGATATGGTTGTGCCTTGTACTATATTATATTGGGTGCAATTAACTTTATTTTGATGGATCAGACCACTGCAATCCGTTCACCTCATCAATGGCGCTGTTGCTGGGGAGCCAAGTAATTGGTTCCCTAGTGATTGTTTGTCAATTTCCTTAGATAACTGAGTCATTTTTCTTATTTTTTTTGCATTTTAGTTTTTAGTAGTTTTTAGATTGCATTATATTTTACACTTTTATGAGTTTTTGCAAAAAATCAGTCTCTATTACTGTGGGTCGCAACCTAAACTCACCTGCGTCGCGACAATTACTCTCTCTGACTTTAAGTCACAACCAAACATCATTTGTGTCATGACCTGATTGCTTCCCTATGAAATTTGACTACTCTGTGAAAACCAGTTGTGACATTTAAAACCTTCAGTCACGACTACTGCTCTCTGTGATATTGATTTGCGACTATAACACACTTTAGTCATGACTAACTGAAAATTTTTTACTGTACAACTTTTATGACTGACTCTAACTGATTCCAAAGTCTAAAACTGAACTAAATATGATTGATATTAATCATAATGGGCATAATGGGCATGGAGAAAATGAAATACTAATTAATGTAGAAGATAATAGAAGTGTGAGGGAAATTAATGATTCGCATATGAATTATGATCCTTATGGTTTCTATACTGAAAAAGCTAATTTTGAGATTAAAGGAGCTTTGATTGCAGCCTTACCAAAATTTCATAGTTTTGTTGGAGAATGTTTGTGTCACATCCTATGATGAAAAGTTTAAAAGTTCTATGGTGAAAAATGAAAGTAGAAATAAACTTTGAGTCATTAAGTGTAATTTTGAAAAGTTGAGAGCCTAAAGTGTAATTTTAAAAAATTTAAAGATACAATGGTAATTATTGAAAGTTGAGCTAAAAAAGGCCTAAAAATGTCAAGAATCATATTAGTCCCAAATTTTCTTAGCCAATAGGGAAAATTATTCTAATCAGTTTGACGTAACACAGAATTTTGATATAAGGTCCCGAAAAATTTATATTAATTTTTTGAAGAAAGGGAAATTAATACAGTATCCTCTGGACCTCAGAATTAGAGAAAATTTGGCAGTAAATTCCTATAATTAATATAATAATTTCTAAAACTAACATAGCTTAAAAAGGAGTTATGTAGAATTTATTATAAAATTTACAGTGGATTAAAATAACCGATAAATGTGTTTTGGGTGAATTTCTCAGGAATTGAGCCCATGAAGGTAGTGGATCATGTAGAGGGCCCACAATGGTGTCTTATAGGCTCAATGATATTTTTATATAAGTATATGGGCTAGAGCTAATAAAGATCAGGAAAAATATAAAATTACAAAAATGCCACTAGATGTATGACACTATTTTGTGTCATTGAGTCAGAGTTAGATGAAGGGTATTTTAGTCATTTAGAGAGGTAAAAAATGTCTAGGTAAGTATAGGAGTGATTAGTCAGTGTTAGTATATGCCCTGATATGAAGTAAAGAGGTGTAAAATGACAATTATGCCTTTATGGTTAATATAGTGCAAGATAGTGAACCAAGGGCATTTCAGTCATTTGCCAAGGGATATGTAATTAAGTTTTGACCCAGTACAGGAGTGTCAATAGTAGAAAGAATCCAGACACTATATTTAAGGTCAAAAAGTATAATATGGAATCTCAGAAAAATTAGATTCAGAAAACAGTCTGGTTTTTGGGAAATCGGACTAAATCGGTACCGGATTGGACTAAACTTTTTCCAAATGCTTCCTCCCTTTGTGATTTCATCACATGGGCTTTGAGGTGTCCTTTGATGATGTCATTGATCATTTCATCTCATTGGCTTCTAGGGCAAGCTAATCCAAGATCAAATATAAGCCATTAGATCAAATAGTGCATAAAGTGATCTTGGCCATTGATTTTCCATGAGATTTTTCTATAAATATCCCCTCAAATCTGAAGCAAAACTGTGGCATGTCAACCCTTGGGGAAACTATTGCAAAATGAAAACTCAAGCCAAGACAAAGAAGATTCAAGGTACCAAAGTTCAAGCAAGCTAAAGATTAAAGGTAAGCAATCTATCCTAGCTTAATTTCCTTTGATTTGGGAGCTTGAACTTAGGGTTTTTCATGGAAGAAGGTTGAGTTTTCTCTATGGTGTTTTTGCTGTCCAAAACCTTAGATGAAAGGAGAAATAAGAAATTAAAGTTAGAGTTATACGATTGAAAGCTTAAACAAGCTAGTTAAGTGATTAGTTGTTAAATCAAGTTGATATTCTTGACTTTGCCATGGTTGAACCATTTCGGTTTTCACTGTTCATGATGGAAGGAAATGTAATTTCAATGATTGAATGCTTCCATTGAATTTATATGATGATTTTGTGTAAGATTGGATAAGTTGTAATTTTTGAGATTCTTCTCTATTACTGTTCAATCGCATGAACAGTTATTGGAATTTCACAATTTTGATGCTTCCAATGGTTTTAAAATGAAAATTTGTGTGGGATAAAGTGGAGAAACAAGTATGGGAAGCATTAGAATCAAAATGGGAATTTTTAAAAGAAAAGAGGGTGTTATGTAATTCTGTACAGAACAGTGCATAGGAGATGGAATTTCATGATTCTAAGCTCATAAATAGATTCAAAAGATGAAATTATGTAGGATAAAGTCAAGACATCAATTGGTTCAAGGGTCAAGTTAATTAGTGAAGACTCAAGAAAGTTATGTTAGTAAAGAGTTAAGAATTTGTCAAGGATAGTCTTGAACATTATTGGAGTTGATGGTCGAAATGAATTATGTGATGAATATGAATTTGTTTATGACCTTGAAACGTCCAAGAAGATGTTGGGAAGTGATTGACTGAAAGGCTTCATGGTTTGAAAGCTAGGCAGCAAGTGCAATGATCAAGAGAACATCTTAAGTGCAACGTAGTGGACTTACCTCTTTATGTGCTTGATGTGATATGCTTATGTGTTGACATGTATGTGATATTTGAATAATGTTGTGACATGGTAGATGATGTTGAATGTATTGTGAATAACATGTTTTCCATGGCCATGCACTTTTATGCAAAAGTATATAGCATGATGGCATGTCACTAATTAAGGAAAGTTTAATGAAATTACGTATCATGCATTAGCATCTATCTTGCATATTTAAGTGGTAATGTTTGCTACTGAGATTCTCTAGAATCTCATACATTTTCCTTCATGCTTGACCTAAATTGGTTGGTTATCGGAGGGTGAGATTCTCATAACCAACCAATTTAGGTCAAGCATGAAGGAAAATGTATGCATGGAGAAGAGCTAAAGAATGGAAGAAAGGAAGTGAAGTAATTGAGATCCTAGCATATGCTATGAATTATCCATGTATATAAATGCCATGTAAGGTGTCTACTTATGTTATGAAATTGTATGAAATAATTATGGCATATGTATATTATGTATATGAATGCATGAAAGGAAAAAGAGAAGGTTTATGCATGCTGGAACAATTGTTGAAAGTGAAAGAAATGAAACTGAAATGGTAAAAACATAGGTCCTGAAGCAATTTTGTTGTGGCTTCAGTTTGTCCCAGCAAATGAATGAATTAATCCTCAAAATTTTATGAGCATGTAGTACACATCCAAATATTTGATTGCATATGTAATACACCTCATTTGGATGTGTATATGAAGAGAAATGAATTTCCAAATTTAAGAGACAGAATCTGGAATTTCCAGAATTTGCCATATGAACAGTAAAGAGTAACGATTTAACTGTATCAATTGGCAAAGTAAATGTCCATATTTATATTTTTTCCTTAAATATCTATGAAAGAGGTTCAATTAAAAATTTGGATCACCTCCATATGATTTTTTTACAATTAGTTATGATTTTTTTAAATTTGGACTGTAAATATGAAAATCATCAAGTGAACAGTGCCTGAGAAGTAAGTTTTAAAAATCTAATTTTTGGGCTTATGTAATGTTTGTTGGAAAACGTGCCCTAGGGGCCAATCATTGTCTTATGAACATTATTGATTTATGAATTTATTAATTGTGTTATCATATTATTTGCATGTTTACTGTGATGACCATCCTTGGATAATTCATGATCTTATCCTAAATGTCCCTGGTCGGTCATCTGTGTGGGAGCAGAGATGAAATACGACCAGTATGACTTTGAAGATGTATAGAGATATAAATTAAAGTCATATCCACATGTAAGAGTACAAGGTATTAGAACGACCCGCTATGAGAGAGTTGCATGGGTTACGTCATAATCTTCTCTCATATACAAACCATGTCATTATGCCCTTTGACCTGAGATCATCATGGATTCCTACATGATAAACGCTCAACTTTGGCCTAGTCAAAAGTCACTTTTGACCGAGTGATCATAAAGACTATGTTCGGGCTTAGTGGTTTTTCATACGGAGGAATGTGAATGGTTAAGATGGAATTTGTCCCTCACATTCATAGAGAGATATTACTGGGCCCCTCGATGAGTGAGTCTGAGAAATGTATGGTCATACTGTAATGGAAAGGTAGTTCCATTTCTATAGTCAGACTACTCAGGGATCGAGAAAGTAACGGTCAGGAATAGGAGGATGACATTATCCATGCCTCATCCATGACCAAAATATCGCGTGACAGAAGGGACATGATATGGTTGTATAAAAGGTTACATCGTTTATCGATTCTCATATGATTTGGGTAGTCGTTATGTCTTGCTAGAGACCGCTTGCAACTTGTGGGCCAGTATAGCAAATGGCCCACTGCCAACTTCATATGGGCCTACAGGGTCGCACACAAAATAGCCTAACATGAGCTATGATGTCCAGATTCATTGAATCTAAGACGTGTCTAGATTCAATGAATGATCCAGGGTTGATGTATATATTTATTTATATTTATATTCGTATATATATATTATATATAAGGGATATATAGGATTTAATTTATAAGGATAAATTAAATCTCTATCACGTTTGAATTTGAAATTCAAATTGATAGGATATCTCATATAAGAGATATTTACAAGATTTAATTTATAAGGATAAATTAAATCACTATCACGTTTGAATTTGAAATTCAAATTGATAGGATATCTCATATAAGATATATTTACAAGATTTAATTTATAAGGATAAATTAAATCTCTATCACGTTTGAGTTTGAAATTCAAATTGATAGGATATCTCATATAAGAGATATTTACAAGATTTAATTTATAAGGATAAATTCAATCTCTATCACGTTTGAATTTGAAATTCAAATTGATAGGATATCTCATATAAGAGATATTTACAAGATTTAATTTATAAGGATAAATTAAATCTCTATCACGTTTGAATTTGAAATTCAAATTGATAGGATATCTCAAATTTGATTTATGAGAATAAATCAAATACAGTCCAATCTTATATTTATTTAAATTAAATAAATAGGTGAATTAAATCTGTGGGACGGATTTAATATAAATATTATTTATTTAATTAGTTTCTTATCAAAATATACAATATGTGATATTGTATTCGGAATTAATATAGATTAATTCCAAAATCCAATTCGGTTGAGAAAAAAAAACGCAGAGCATTCTATATATCCGATTTTAGGAGCTACGTTTTGAACACAACACATAACATAAAAGGGGCCGAACGAAATCTGTAAAAGGTTTGCAGATAAGAAACTGCTGAAGTAGAGACGGAGAGGACGAACTCTTGAGAAAGCCTTGGAGGGACAGGAGACGCTAGCACGTCGTTCGTGGTTAGAACGCTGTTCGTGTGGATACCAGTAGAGGAAGATAACCTCAGGAGTCGACTTCTTGTGATCAAAAAGAGAGCACGAGCCGTGGAGAGAAGCTGTGGAAGTCGCTGAGAAACACTGAGGGTAATGCTTCTTCCCACTTGACTTAAACACACACGGTAGATCCTGGCAAGGAATGGAAAAATTTTTTAAATTAATTTTCGCTGCGTGTCTTCCAATTCCTTACAATGTTTTCGCTAATCAAATATGCTTTTGGATACGTACTCTGAGGTGGTAAAAGTAGGATGTTTCAGTCTGCACACGCACTTACAAACCATGCATATGATATGTTCATTAATGAAGCCTCTAATGATTGCACTGGATGATATCTTAAGGAGGTGTTTCCATTGTACCTTGGAAGGGAAGGCTAAGGAGTGGCTATAAAATTTGCCAACTCATTTCTCCACTCTTACATGGGATCAGTTGAAGTCAATATATCTTGAACAATTTTCTCTAGCTTTAAAGACCACTAGAATGAAGAAGGAGATCACTAATATTCTGCAACAGGATGGACAATCTTTACAAGAGTATTGGACGAGGTTTCTTAACCTGTTGGCTCGATGCCCTCACCACAACATGACTAAGGCTGATTTAGTAGATATTTTCTTTGATGGTCTACTTTCTCATAATCAAGTTTCCTTGAATGCAGCAGTAAATGGATCCTTGAGAAATAAGACTCCACAAGCAGGTTGGGAGTTATTCAAGAAAATGGCCAATGAAGACCATCAGACAGGGGATCCAAGGAGAATACCCACATCTTCTTCGGGTAATTCAAATGTGATCTTATCTGAAATAGCAGCCTTGGGAAATAAAATGGAGAAGAGGATGAATTTGATCGAAAGAGAGTTGTATTCCATAAAATAATTTCATGCAGTAGATACCTCACAAGCTTAATCCCTTGCTTTAATTTATAAGGATAAATTAAATCTCTATCACGTTTGAATTTGAAATTCAAATTGATAGGATATCTCATATAAGAGATATTTACAAGATTTAATTTATAAGGATAAAATAAATCTCTATCACGTTTGAATTTGAAATTCAAATTGATAGGATATCTCAAATTTGATTTATGAGAATAAATCAAATACAGTCCAATCTTATCTTTATTTAAATTAAATAAATAGGTGAATTAAATCTGTGGGACGGATTTAATATAAATATTATTTATTTAATTAGTTTCTTATCAAAATATACAATATGTGATATTGTATTCAGAATTAATATAGATTAATTCCAAAATCCAATTCGGTTGAGAAAACGCAGAGCATCCTATATATCCGATTTTAGGAGCTATGTTTTGAACACAACACATAACACAAAAGGGGCCGAACAGAATCTGCAAAAGGTTTGCAGATAAGAAACTGCTGAAGTAGAGACGGAGAGGACGAACTCTTGAGAAAGCCTTGGAGGGACAGGAGATGCTAGCACGTCGTTTGTGGTTGGAACGCTGTTCGTGTGGATATCAGTAAAAGAAGATGACCTGAGGAGTCGACTTCTTGCGATCAAAAGGAGAGCACGAGCCACGGAGAGAAGCTGTGGACATCTCCTTACGATAGGAAAGAGATCACCAGCCGTGGAGAGAAGCTGTGGAAGTCGCTGAGGCACACTAAGGGTAATGCTTCTTCCCACTTGACTTAAACACATACGGTAGATCCTGGCAAGGAATGGAAAAACTTTTAAATTAATTTCCGCTGCATGTCTTCCAATTCCTTACAGTGGTATCAGAGCCAGGCCGTTTTGTGTTTAAGTTAGGCTTAATTGTTGATTCATATGATATGTGTTAGTCATAGCCGATCATATAATATGCGTTTTATGTATGACATATAAGGAATCCATGTTATGTATGACATAAAAGGAATCTAAAAGGGAATTAAAATCGATGGTGATGCGCTTTGATTTGATCAATTAACATAGATGGGGTCTAAGAAAATCGAATGCAGATTCGTAATTATTTATGAAACAAAATTTTTCTTCTAGGGGCGTTGCCCCAGACCGCGCCCGCTAACCGACTAGCGGGACCGCCGCCCACTAACCGGCTAGCGGGACCGCCGTGGCTAACTGTTCGTAGCGTAACATATCCGTAATATATGTTATTTGGTGAATGTTTTAGATATGAAATATTAATTACCCTTGAATTAAATCTGAATATTGATTCTTGAATGTTTGGGTATAGTGAACAATATGGCTCTAGATTGCAAGTGTTGTAATTTTTAAATATGGCCTGCGTGTCGTGCCTTCCTCTATATACTCTTAATGTACCTTCTCTTCTCATCTCACTCCCCTCAAATGTTAAAAGAGGTTTCTATATATAATTTCCCTTTTCTTACTAGAGAGCTTCTCTCATTGGCTTGAGGGGAGTTAGGATAGGTGAGCCATATTGTATCACGTTTAGATTATGCGTATTATGATTATATCAGCACATGCATATTACTTGTATGAGATACAAACTGAGAAACATTGGTGATAGTTAAATTAGGCCCTCTAAATGAAATCTTAAGTCATGATGCCGTCAATTTATGAACACTTATCAAAACCTCGATCGCTCAATTGTCGACTCCACCAAAGTGGGTGCTTTTGAGTTATCTTGGGGAGATAAGCAAGAGTAATGGTGCTACTCTCACATGTTTATTATTGTTTGACTTAATTGAGATTAACAAAACGGTTTTGGGTCTCAAGGCATTAGATGGGATTAAAAACATGCCAAATCATATGATGATAGAATCCCATAAACATCTAAGAGTTACATTTGATGTAATTGGTAAAGGTGTTACCTACCTAAATAACTTCATTTAAGCGTCCTGCCAAAGCGGACTTAAGTTTAAGGCAAATATGGATCTTAGCCCACTAACTAATGCATTGAGGGTTATTTATTTAGTGGGAGATTGCTAATTGAATTGCATATTTTTAATTGTAGAATCATGATGACTAGTAATACTGCTACATTATCACTGTGATCTGTCCTTAAGAAGGACAAACTTAATGGGACAAACTTTCTTGACTGGTTTAGGAACTTGAGAATTGTTCTCAAGCAAGAAAGAAAGGCGCATGTCCTAGATCAACCCATTCCTGAGGAGCCAGCGGCCAATGCTCCTAGAGCTCAGAGAGATGCTTACACGAAGCATAAGGAAGACTCTGTCGATGTGGGATGCTTGATGCTAGCCACCATGGTTCCAGAGCTCCAAAGATCTTGAACACATGGAGGCTTATGAGATGATTGTCCATCTCAAGGAAATGTTCCAGCAACAGGCAAGGCAAGAGAGGTATGAGACCACTAAGGCCTTACATTCCTGCAAGATGGCTGAAGGTGCATCAGTCAGTACTCATGTCTTAAAGATGAAAGGTTACATTGATCACCTTAAAAGGTTTGGATTTCCCATGAGCCAGGAGTTAGCTACAGATTTAATCTTGAACTCACTCCCAGAAAGTTATGACCAGTTTGTCATGAACGACAACATGAATAATATGGAGAAATCTATTTCTGAACTGCATGGGATGCTTAAAACTGCTAAGCCGAGTCTTAAGAAGAAGCCCAGTGCTGTTTTGATGGTTAAGAAAGGAAAGGGTATGAAAAAGAAAGGCAAAGGCAAGGGGAAGGGTCATGGCTCATCAGGTAAGACCAAAGAGTCAGGCAAGCCCGAAACCAAGCCTGTACCAAAGAAGGCAAAGCCTCATAAGGAAGGAGTCTGCTTCTTCTGCAATGAACCTGATCATTGGAAGAGGAATTGCAAACTCTACCTCGAAGATCTGAAAAAGAACAAGAAGGATAGCGGGGCTATCGCTTCAGGTATTTATGTTATAGACATTCATCTTTCTACTTCCACTTCATGGGTATTAGATACTGCATGTGGTTCTCACATTTGTACAAATGTGCAGGGACTAAAGGACAGTAGGAAGTTGAAAAAGGGCAAGGTTGACCTACGAGTTGGAAACAGAGCAAGGGTTGCTGCATTAGCTGTAGGCACTTATGAATTAGTTCTGCCCACTGGGCTTTTGTTAGTTTTGAACAATTGCTATTATGTTCTTGCTTTAAGTAGTAACATTGTTTCACTTTCTTATTTGGATAAGGAAGGTTTCACTTCCATTGCTGGGAATAGTAGATATTCTATTTATCGTAATGATGTTTTCTATGCTCATGGTGATTTGCATGTTGATCATTACATATTAAATTTGGAACAACCCAATCATGGAAATATCTATAACATAACCGCCAAAAGGGTCAAACCGAACGATTTGAATCCGACATACCTCTGGCACTGTCGTCTGGGCCACATAAATGAGAAACGCATTTCTAAACTCCATCAAGATGGATTTCTAAACTCATTTGATTTTGAATCATATGACACTTGCGAGTCTTGCTTGTTAGGAAAGATGACAAAGTCACACTTCACTGGGCACAGTGAGAGGGCCACTGATTTATTGGGCCTCATACATACAGATGTGTGTGGACCGATGAACATAAATGCTAGAGGAGGTTATTCGTACTTCATAACATTCATAGATGATTTCAGCAGATATGGGTACATCTATCTGATGAAACATAAATCTGAGTCTTTTGAAAAGTTCAAGATATTTCAAAATGAAGTACAAAACCAGCTTGGCAAAACAATTAAAGCCCTTCGATCTGATCGGGGTGGTGAATATTTGAGCCAAGAGTTCATAGATCATCTTAGGAGTTGTGGGATAGTCTCACAATTGACTCCTCCAGGGACACCACAATGGAATGGCATTTCTAAACGGAGGAATCGAACACTATTAGATATGGTTCGATCCATGATGAGTCGAATAAATCTTCCGCCTTCCTTTTGGGGCCATGCCCTAGAGACAACTACGTTCACACTCAATTGTGTTCTATCTAAGGCAATTAAAAAGACTCCGTATGAGATATGGACTGCAAGGATGCCTAGTTTGTCTTTCCTCAAGATTTAGGGATGCGAGGTCTATGTTAAGCAACAAGCCTCAGACAAATTAGCACCCAAATCCTCAAAATGCTTCTTTGTGGGATATCCTAAGGAAACCAAGGGATATTACGTCTACAACCCTGCTGATAACAAAGTGTTTGTTGTCAGAAATGGTATCTTTCTCGAACAAGAATTTATCTCTAAAAGAACTAGTGGGAGTAAGGTACACCTCAAAGAAGTTCGAGAGCCACACGACACCACAGAACTACAGATGGAAAATACAGAAGACTCATAACAAGTTGTTGAGACTCCTCAAGTCACGCAAGGTCCACGGAAGTCTAATAGGACATGACTTCAGCCTCAGAGATATGGATTTCTGATTTCTGACAGTCGTGATGTGTTGCTCATTGATCATAATGAGCCAACTACCTATCGAGAAGCTATAGTGGGACCAAACTCTAAAAAGTGGCTTAATGCCATGAAGTCTGAAATGCAATCCATGTATGACAATAAGGTTTAGACCTTAGTCGACCCGCCTGAAGGTGTAAAAACTGTCGGGTACAAGTGGGTTTTTAAGGAGAAAACTGACATGGATGGCAATGTAAATGTCTTCAAGGCACGACTAGTTACAAAAGGATTTACTCAAACTCATAGTGTCGACTATGATGAGACCTTTTCCCCAGTTGCAATGGCCAAATCAATCAGAATCCTCTTTGCCATAGCAGCATATTATGACTATGAAATATGGCAGATGGACGTCAAGATAGCCTTCCTTAATGGAAAGCTCCTTGAGGATGTGTACATGACACAACCTGAAGGGTTTGTGTGTTCTGAGGACTCTGGTAAAGTGTGCAAGCTTCAAAGGTCCATTTATGGACCGAAGCAAGCCTCTCGGAGTTGGAATCATCATTTTGATGAAGTAGTCAAAGAGTTTGGATTTCTTCAAAACATTGATGAACCTTGTGTGTACAAGAAGGTTATTGGGAGCACAGTTGTGTTTTTGGTACTCTATGTCGATGACATCCTACTTATTGGGAATGACATTCCTACCT
The DNA here is from genome assembly GCA_037074615.1 of Leucaena leucocephala. Lineage (NCBI taxonomy): Eukaryota > Viridiplantae > Streptophyta > Magnoliopsida > Fabales > Fabaceae > Leucaena > Leucaena leucocephala. The sequence continues at coordinate 9,815,003 of CM073527.1, forward strand.
TGCAGATTGTCAAGTCTTGGTTAGGAAAGTCTTTCTCGATGAAAGACTTGGGTGAAGCCACCTACATCCTACGAATTAGGATCTATTGAGATAGATCTAAAAGACTTCTAGGACTCAGTCAGAGTACATACATAGACAAAATACTGCATGGGTTCAGTATGCACGAATCAAAGAGGGGTTTCATACCCATGTCTCATGGTAGTCACCTCAGCAAAGATCTGTGTCCTAGTACACCTGATCAGCGAGGTCGCATGAGTAAAGTTCCATATGCCTCGGCCATAGGATCTATCATGTACACCATGTTATGTACTCGACCGGATGTCTCTTTTGCCTTAAGTATGACTAGTAGATATCAACAGGACCCTGGTAAGGGCCATTGGACTGCTGTCAAGAATATCCTTAAGTACTTGAGAAGGACTAAAGACTTATTCTTGGTCTATGGTGGATTGGATGACGAACTCTGTGTAACTGGTTACACAGACGCGAGTTTCCAAACTGACCAGGACGACTAAAAATCGCAGTCTGGATATATATTCCTCCTTAATAATGGAGCAGTAAGCTGGAAGAGCTCTAAGCAGGGCACTGTAGCAGATTCTGCAACGGAAGCTGAGTATATAGCAGCATATGATGTAGCTAAGGAAGCCGTATGGATTCGGAAGTTCATCACGGAACTAGGGGTGATACCTACCATCTCAGATCCAATAACTTTGCTCTGTGACAATAGCGGTGCCATTGCACAGGCCAAAGAGCCTAGGTCACATCAAAGGACGAAGCATATACTCAGGCAATTTCATCTCATCAGAGAAATCAATGATAGAGGTGATATAAAGATATGCAAAGTATCAGGAGAAGACAATGTTCCTGATCCTCTAACAAAGCCGCTTATACAGGCAAAGCATGAGCGTCATGTTAGGTCAATGGGAATTACTCAAATTAATGATTGTACCTAGTGCAAGTGGGAGGTTATTGGAAAATGTGCCCTAGGGACCAATCATTGTCTTATGAACATTATTGATTTATGAATTTATTAATTGTGTTATCATATTATTTGCATGTTTACTGTGATGACCATCATTGGATAATTCATGATCTTATCCTAAATGTCCCTGGTCAGTCATCTGTGCGGGAGCAGAGATGAAATAAGACCAGTATGACTTTGAAGATGTATAGAGATATAAATCAAAGTCATAGGCACATGTAAGAGTACAAGGTGTTTGACCGACCCGCTATGAGAGAGTTGCATGGGTTACGTCATAATCTTCTCTCATATACAAACCATGTCACTATGTCCTTTGACCTGAGATCATCATGGATTCTTACATGATAAACGCTCAGCTTTGGCCTAGTGAAAAGTCACTTTTGACCGAGTGATCATAAAGACTATGTTCGGGCTTAGTGGTTTTTCATGCGGAGGAATGTGAATGGTCAAGATGGAATTTGTCGCTCATATTCGTAGAGAGATATTACTGGGCCCCTCGATGAGTGAGTCTGAGAAATGTATGGCCATAATATAATGGAAAGGTAGTTCCATTTCTATAGTCAGACTACTCAGGGATCAAGAAAGTAACGGTCAGGAATAGGAGGATGACATTATCCATGCCTCATCCATGACCAAAATATCGCGTGACAGAAGGGACATGATATGGTTGTATAAAAGGTTACATCGTTTATCAATTCGCATATGATTTGGGTAGTCGTTATGTCTTGCTAGAGACCGCTTGCAACTTATGGGCCAGTATAGCAAATGGCCCACTGCTAACTTCATATGGGCCTACAGGGTCGCACACAAAATAGCCTAACACGAGCTATGATGTCCAGATTCATTGAATCTAAGACGTGTCTAGATTCAATGAATGATCCAGGGTTGATGTATATATTTATTTATATTTATATTCGTATATATATAAATTCGTATATATATATATTATATATAAGGGATATATAGGATTTAATTTATAAGGATAAATTAAATCTCTATCACGTTTGAATTTGAAATTCAAATTGATAGGATATCTCATATAAGAGATATTTACAAGATTTAATTTATAAGGATAAATTAAATCTCTATCACGTTTGAATTTGAAATTCAAATTGATAGGATATCTCATATAAGAGATATTTACAAGATTTAATTTATAAGGATAAATTAAATCTCTATCACGTTTGAGTTTGAAATTCAAATTGATAGGATATCTCATATAAGAGATATTTACAAGATTTAATTTATAAGGATAAATTCAATCTCTATCACGTTTGAATTTGAAATTCAAATTGATAGGATATCTCATATAAGAGATATTTACAAGATTTAATTTATAAGGATAAATTAAATCTCTATCACGTTTGAATTTGAAATTCAAATTGATAGGATATCTCAAATTTGATTTATGAGAATAAATCAAATACAGTCCAATCTTATATTTATTTAAATTAAATAAATAGGTGAATTAAATCTGTGGGACGGATTTAATATAAACATTATTTATTTAATTAGTTTCTTATCAAAATATACAATATGTGATATTGTATTCGGAATTAATATAGATTAATTCCAAAATCCAATTCGGTTGAGAAAAAAAAACGTAGAGCATTCTATATATCCGATTTTAGGAGCTACGTTTTGAACACAACACATTACACAAAAAGGGCTAAATGGAATCTGCAAAAGGTTTACAGATAAGAAACTGCTGAAGTAGAGACGGAGAGGACGAACTCTTGAGAAAGCCTTAGAGGGATAGGAGACGCTAGCACGTCGTTCGTGGTTAGAACGCTGTTCGTGTGGATACCAGTAGAGGAAGATGACCTGAGGAGTCGACTTCTTGCGATCAAAAAGAGAGCACGAGCCGCGGAGAGAAGCTGTGGAAGTCGCTGAGAAACACTGAGGGTAATGCTTCTTCCTACTTGACTTAAACACATACGGTAGATCCTGGCAAGGAATGGAAAATTTTTTTAAATTAATTTCCGCTGCGTGTCTTCCAATTCCTTACAATGTTTTCGCTAATCAAATATGCTTTTGGATACGTACTCTGAGGTGGTAAAAGTAGGATGTTTCAGTCTGCACAGGCACTTACAAACCATGCATATGATATGTTCATTAATGAAGCCTCTAATGATTGCACTGGATGATATCTTCAGGAGGTGTTTCCATTTTACCTTGGAAGGGAAGGCTAAGGAGTGGCTATAAAATTTGCCAACTCATTTCTCCACTCTTACATGGGATCAGTTGAAGTTAATATATCTTGAACAATTTTCTCTAGCTTTAAAGACCACTAGAATGAAGAAGGAGATCACTAATATTCTGCAACAGGATGGACAATTTTTACAAGAGTATTGGACGAGGTTTCTTAACCTGTTGGCTCGATGCCTTCACCACAACATGACTAAGGCTGATTTAGTAGATATTTTCTTTGATGGTCTACTTTCTCATAATCAAGTTTCCTTGAATGCAGCAGTAAATGGATCCTTGAGAAATAAGACTCCACAAGTAGGTTGGGAGTTATTCAAGAAAATGGCCAATGAAGACCATCAGACAGGGGATCCAAGGAGAATGCCCACATCTTCTTCGGGTAATTCAAATGTGATCTTATCTGAAATAGCAGCCTTGGGAAATAAAATGGAGAAGAGGATGAATTTGATCGAAAGAGAGTTGTATTCTATAAAATAAGTTCATGCAGTAGATACCTCACAAGCCTTGCTTACAGGATGTGAATCATGCGGTTCAATGATGCATGCTACCAGTACATATGACAGACAATATGAAGAAGTGGCAGCAATGTATCAATGGAGAGACAATTAATACCACAAGAGATACCCATACTCTAATACATACAACCCTGGTTAGAGGGACCACCCAAACTTTAGGTGGGGTGATAGGCAAAATCAATTCCAAGGAGGTGGTGCTTCCTCAAGTAACTACCAAAATAATACAAGGTCTATAATTCTAACTCACCCTAATACCTTATTAACATCAAGACCATATGAGACTTCTCAATTTTTAAAGAGTATGGCTGCGTAGATGAACAATATGGATGGTAGAATGACCAATATAGACAATAAGCTCAAACAGAATAATGGTAAATTCACCTCAAATGCTTCAATTCTCTAAAGTATGCAGAAGTGCACAGAAAACTTGAAGAGTTAAGTTCCAAGAATGCAGATGATATGACACATTTTGTATATGGTTTTTGTGACACTTTTTAGAGCTTTATAACAACTTTACCATTCGTTTATGCCTTAAATTGTACTTTTGTGGTAATACATGATTGTTCGTGGCAATGTACTAATAAAAGGGTAAAATGGTAAATTAACTCTTCTGAACTGCATATATTCTGTGATTTACTAATTTGGACTTTTACAGTCAGCTTTTATTATGGATTGCAGGTATTTTCAAAGAGAGCAAGGACCAGGAAAGGAATCATATGCCAATGAAAGTGGAACCACGCTCTTGCATCTTTTAGTCACGACCAAAGAGTCTGCCGATCATAACCTTGATTCTTCTGGAATTCTCTCTGTGTATACAGGTCATAACCAAAATGTCATATCCTTATTTTTAACCTCAATTATACTTAGTTAGAAGTTATTTGAACCAATTATGTCATATCCTAAATTTTCCCTATCCGTCAAGTACTGATAGTGGAAAGAGGTTTGGAAAGGATTATGACGAATATTAGAAGAAATGATAAAGGTTAAATGAGTCCTGAAGAAAGAGAAGGACTAAAACGAAAATTAGAAAAGGTTAAAGGCAAAAAGTGAAGGTAGAAATAAAAGATGGGCTCTTAAGTATAATTTTTGAAAGTTAAGGGACTTAAAAGCAAATAGCTAAAAGTTCAGGGGCCAAAGTGCAATTATTCAAAAGTTCAGAGACCCAAATGTAAATATGAGAAAGTTGAGCTAAAACAGGCCAAAAATACCCAGAATCAGATAGACCCAAATTTTACCAGTAGATAGACAAAATTATTCTGATCAATTTAACGCAATACAGAATTTTGATTTGAGGTCCCAATTAATTGATATAAATTTATGAAGTCAGAAGAGTTATTACAGTATTTTTCTGACAGCAGAATCATATCAAACTTTATAGGAAATTCCTATATTTAATTTAAGAATTTATAAAATTGATAGAGTCAGAAAAAGAATCCTGTAGAAGCCTTACGGGATTTTACAGTGAAATAAAATACCCAATATATAAGATCGGAAGAATTGTATTATGAACTGGGCCATAAAGGCAATACAGGTAATGAGCCCATATCAAGGTCCAAATGGTGCCATCATGAGCCCATTAAGGTGACTATATAGTAAGTGGGCCAGAGTCCAGAGCAGTCCAGGAAAAGTGCGAAATGACGAAAATGCCCCTGGATGCCCATAACGTACCAGTGATGGGTAAAGGGCCTTCTGGTCATTTTGGACAAGCAAAAAATGTGTAAGATGGTATAAAGATGATTAATTAGAGCCAGTAAATACTCTGATGATGCTTGAAAATATGATAATACCCTTTGGGAAATTAAAGTAAAATCAGACACCGATAAAGGGTTAAGGAAATGTAGGAAATTTTTATCAGGACTTCTGGGTCTCAAAAAATTATGAGACTTTACAAGGAATTCATTTTATATTATAATGAATTTCTAAAAATGTTAGAACTATTAAAAGAGGTCTCTAACATTTATTTTAAAATCAGGATATTTTAAGAATATCGGTATAAGGAAAGTACCTTGGGATTTGTGCCAATTAGCTATTGGACCCAAGGAAGGCCTATGGTAGCCCAATAAGTCCCAAGAGTTGTCTTGGAGCCCAAGTCCAATAATGAATAATTTATGAATTTTTGAAAAGAAAAAAAGGGATAAAGTGAAAATTATGGTTTGCACATGGTGGGACCCACACACCCACACACTTGACATCCAAGACAAGCGGGAGGAGAAGATTTTTTTCATGTGGATTTATCTCAAGTTGGCTTGGAGAGTAAGCTTGAGGTAAGAACAAGTATGAGCCATTAGATCAAATAGTGTACAAAATGATCTTGGCCATTCATTTTCCATGGAATTTTTCTATAAGTACCCCCTCAATTCTACAGCAAACCGTGAGCCATGAACCCTTGGGGAAACTCTTGCAAAATGGAAACTCAAGCCAAGACAAAGAAGAGTTAAGGTTCCAAAGTTCAAGCCAGCTAGAGATTAAAGGAAAGCAATCTCCCCTAGCTTATTTTCCTTTGATTTGGGAGCTTGAACTTAGGATTTTGATGGGGAAAAGTTGAGTTTTCTCAAAGGGGAGGTGCTGCCTAAAGACTTTAAAGGAAAGGGGAAAGAAGAAAATAAAGTTAGAACCATGTGATTGAAGCTTAAACAAGCTAGTTAAGTTGTTGGTTGTTGAATCAAATTGCTATTCTTGACTTTGCCAAGGTGTGCCCTGTTCAGTATGCACTGTTCATGAGGGAAGGAAATTGAATTTCAATGATTTAATGCTTCCATTGAGTTTGTATGATGATTTTGTGTAGGAGTGGAAAGGTTTTGAACCTTGAAAGCATTTAAATTCCAAGATTGTAGTTTTTGAAACCCTTCTCTATTACTGTTCACACACATGAACAGTGATTAGAATTTCATAATTTTGATGGTTCCAATGGCTTTAAAATGAAAAGTTGTGTGGGGTAAAGTGGAGAAACAAGTATGGGAAGCATTATAATCAAAATGGGAATTTTTGAAAAAATTGCATGCCTATGTTCAATTCTGTACAGCAGGCCATGAAGGAGCTAGAATTTCATGATTCTAAGCTCATAAATGAATTCAAAAGATGAAATTGTGTAGGGTAAAGTCAAAACATCAATTGATTCAAAGACCAAGTCTATTAGTTAAGATTAAGGAAAGTAAATGAGCTTAATGTTCAAGAGGGAGTTATGTTAGTTAAAAAAAGTTTAATGTTCAAGGAAATTAGATGGTAATGGATGAATGGTTGTGATGTTAGGGATTGGTTGGTATGCTCCAAAAGAGGCAGCCACATGTCCAAGAGATGTGAGAAGAAAGAAGCAAGATAAAGTGAAAAACAGTCAAGTCTATAAGGTACTGAACTTACCTCTTTATGTGCTTGATGTGGTATGCGTATGTGTTGACATGTACATGATGTTTGAATGATGTTGTGACATGATAAATAATGTTGAATGTATTGTGACTCATATGTTTTCCATGGCCATGCACTTTATACAAAAGTATATAGCATGATAGCATGTCACTAATAAAAGAAAGTTTAATGAAATTACATATCATGCATTAGCATCCATCTTGTATATTTAAGTGGTAATATTTGCTACTGAGATTCCCTAGAATCTCACTCTCCCATAACCAACCAATTTAGGTCAAGCATTATGGATAATGTATGCATGGAGAAGAGCTAAAGCATGGAAGAAGAAAAGTGAAGTATTTAAGATGTTAGCATATGCTATGCACTTTCCATGTATGCCAAAGCCATGTAAAGTATCTATTTATGTGATGAGTGTAAGGAATTGGAAGACACGCAGCAAAAATTAACTTAAAAATTTTTTCCATTCCCTGCCAGGATCTACCGTATGTGTTTAAGTCAAGTGGAAAGAAGTATTACCCTCAGTATTCAGTTGTGACTTTCTCAGCTTCTGGTTGCAACGTCTACAGCTTCTCTCCGCGGCTCGTGATCTCTTTTCGATCACAAGAAGTCGATGACTCAAGTCAGCTTCCTCTACTGGTATCTACACGAACAACGTCCTAACCACAAACGACGTGCTAGCGCCTCCTGTCCCTCCAGGGCTTACTCAAGAATTCGTCCTCTCCGTCTCTATTTCAGCAGTTTCTTATCTGCAAAGCTTTTACAGATTCCCGTTCACACTTTTTTTTTCTGTCCCAACCGTAGCTCCCACAGATTTAATTCACCCATTTATTTAATTTAAAATAAAGATAAGATGGAATTACATTTGAGATGGAATTACATTTGATTTATTCTCATAAATCAAATTTGAGATATCATATCAATTTGAATTTCAAATTCAAACGTGATAGAGATTTAATTTTACCCTTGTAAATTAAATCTTATAAATATCTCTTATATGAGATATCATATCAATTTGAATTTCAAATTCAAATGTGATAGAGATTTAATTTATCCTTATAAATTAATTCTTGTAAATATCTCTTATATATAATATATATATATACGAATTTATATATATACGAATATAAATATATACATCCACCCTGGATCATTCATTGAATCTGGACATGTCTTAGATTCAATGAATCTGGACATCATAGCTCGTGTTGGGCTATTTTGTGTGCGACCTTGTAGGCCTATGTGAAGTTGACAGTGAGCCATTTACTATACTGAGTCACAAGTCACAAGCGGTCTCTAGCAAGACATCACGACTACCCAAATCATATGAGGATTGATAAATGATGTAACCTCTTATACAACCATATCATGTTCCTTTTGTCACATGATATTTTGGTCATGGATGAGGCATGGATAATGTCATCCTCCTATTCCTGACCGTTACTTTCTCGATCCCTGAGTAGTCTGACTATAGAAATGGAACTACCTTTCCATTACAGTATGGCCATACATTTCTCAGACTCACTCATCGAGGGGCCTAGTAATATCTCTCTACGAATGTGAGGGACAAATTCCATCTTAACCATTCACATTCCTCCGCATGAAAAACCACTAAGCCCAAACATAGTCTTTATGATCACTCGGTCAAAAGTGACTTTTGACTAGGCCAAAGCTGAGCGTTTATCATGTAGGAATCCATGATGATCTCAGGTCAAAGGGCATAGTGACATGGTTTGTAAATGAGAGAAGATTATGACGTAACCCATGCAACTCTCTCATAGCGGGTCGGTCCAACACCTTGTACTCTTACATGTGCATATGACTTTGATTTATATCTCTATACATCTTCAAAGTCATACTGGTCTGATTTCATCTCTGCTCCAACATAGATAACCGACCAGGGACATTTAGGATAAGATCATGAGTTATCCAAGGATGGTCATCACAGTAAACATGCAAATAATATGATGACACAATTAATAAATTCATAAATCAACAATGTTCATAAGACAATGATTGGCCCCTAGGGCACAATTTCCAATAATGAGATTGTATGAAACAATTATTTTATAACCCCATGATGTATATGAATTCAGAAAAGGCAAAAGAGATGATTTATGTATATTGGAACCATTATGGAAAGTAAAAGAAAGGAAACTGAAATAGTAAAAACGTAGGTCCTAAAGCAGTTTTGTTGTGGCTTTAGTTTGACCTAGCAAATGAAGGAATTATTTCACAAAATTTTATGAACATGTATTACACATCCAGAGCTTTAAGTGCATAGGTATAACGTTTCATTTGGATGTGTATATCAAGAGAAATGAATTTCCAAATTAAGGGACCAGAATCTGTCTCCAGAGTTTTTGACCAAATGAACAGTAAACTTCAATGAATAAACTATATCAATTGGCTAATTATGAAAGGAATTTGAAGATACGCATTGGAAATTAATTTAAAATTTTTTCCATTCATTGCTAGGATCTACCGTATGTGTTTAAATCAAGTGGGAAGAAGTATTACCCTCAGTGTTCCTCAGCTACTTCCAGAGCTTCTGGTCACGACGTTCACAGCTTCTCTCCGTGGATCGTGCTCCCTTTCTAATCACAAGAAGTCGATGACTCAAGTCGGCTTCCTCTACTGGTATACACACGAACAACATTCCAACCACGAATGACGTGCTAGCGTCTCTTGTCCCTCTAGGGCTTTCTCAAGAATTCATCCTCTCCATCTCTATTTTGGCAGTTTCTTATCTGCAAACCTTTTGCAGATTCCCCTTTGGCCTTTCTGTGTTCTATGTGTATCTCTAAAACGCAGCTCCTATGGGATGCTATGCATTTTCTCTCTCTCTATCAAATTGGATTTATAGAGTTAATCTTATATTAAGTCTGAAATTAATACAATATCATATATTGTGTAATTTTATAAGAAACTAATTAAACAAATAATATTAAATCCGTTCCATAGATTTAATTACCTATTTATTTAACTTTAAATAAAGATGAGACTGAACTATATTTGATTTATTCTCATAAATCAAATTTGAGATATCATATCAATTTGAATTTTAAATTCAAACGTGATAGGGATTTAATTTATCCTTATAAATTAAATCTTATAAATATCTCTTATATGAGATATCCTATCAATTTGAATTTCAAATTCAAACGTGATAGGGATTTAATTTATCCTTATAAATTAAATCTTATAAATATCTCTTATATGAGATATCCTGTCAATTTGAATTTCAAATTCAAACGTGATAGAGATTTAATTTATCCTTATAAATTAAATCTCATATATCTCTTATATATAATATATATATACAAATTTATATATATACGAATATAAATATAAATAAATATATACATCCACCTTGGACCATTCATTGAATATGGACATGTCTTAGATTCAATGAATCTGGACATCATAGCTCGTATTGGGCTATTTTGTGTGCGACCCTGTAGGCCCATATGAAGTTGGCAGTGGGCCATTTGCTATACTGGCCCACAAGTCGCAAGTGGTCTCTAGCAAGACATAACGACTACCCAAATCATATGAGGATCATTAAACGATGTAACCTTTTATATAACCATATCATGTCCTTTCTGTCATGCGATATTTTAGTCATGGTTGAGGTATGGATAATGTCATCCTCCTATTCCTGACCGTTACTTTCTCGATCCCTGAGTAGTCTGACTATAGAAATAGAACTAGCTTTCCATTACAGTATGGCGTACATTTCTCAAACTCACTCATCGAGGGGCCCAGTAATATCTCTCTACAAATGTGAGGGACAAATTCCATCTTGACCATTCACATTCCTCCGCACGGAAAACCACTAAGCCCGAACATAGTCTTTATGATCACTCGGTCAAAAGTGACTTTTGACTAGGTCAAAGCTGAGCGTTTGTCATGTAGGAATCCATGATGATCTTAGGTCAAAGGGTATATTGACATGGTTTGTATATGAGAGAAGCTTATGACGTTACCCATGCAGTTCTCTCATAGTGTGTCGGTCCAACACCTTGTACTCTTACATGTGCCTATGACTTTGATTTATACCTCTATACATCTTCAAAGTCATACTGGTCTTATTTCATCTGTGCTCCTGCAGAGATGACCGACCAGGGACATTTAGGATAAGATCATGAATTATCTAAGGATGGTCATCACAGTAAACATGCAAATAATATGATAACACAATTAATAAATTCATAAATCAATAATGTTCATAAGATAATAATTATCCCCTAGGGCACAATTTCCAACAAATTATTTGGTCTCAAAATTATTTTTACCTTAAATTTAAAGATATTATTTTCACATAACTTTTTAAACCACTTTATTTCGAGTTTTCTAGAATTAATTATAATTTTTTGAAGTTGGTTGCGTAATCTGGAATACCATATGAACAGTAACCCGAGAAAGAGTAAAATTCCAGATTTGGCTAATAGACTTCTAAGGTCTTATAAGTGGTTCTCAATGCTACTAAATGGTCCCTAAGACGTATGAAAGTAAGGATGTTATAAATTACATAATCATTTGCCTTAGAAACAAGCATTTTCAAAAGAATTGCTCTAGGATACTATTCACGCTACTGTTCATTTGGTAATTCCAGAACATGTACCAAACTTTGAAAATTCATAATTAAATGTAGCAAAATCAAAACAGGTTGGTTCCAACTTATAATGAAAGCTATTTCATTAAAATTTGAAGAAAAAAAATGTCAAATTGAGGTTCTATTTTCCCAATGAAATCAGTTTATTCGTTGAAAAATACTGTTCATTTGGTAAAATCTGGAAGTTCCAGTTTCTTTGCCTTAACTTCAAAAATTCATTTCTCTTTCATTACTTGTCCAAATGAACCGTGTTACCTATGGATTTAAAGGTCCAGATGTTCTATTTAAGCTTACAAAATTTAATGGAAAAAGTTGTTCATTTATGATACGAAATTAATGACAGAACATTATTGCCTCCAGTTGCTTACTTGATCTTAGTTCCAGATTTTAACTCCAACTTAGAAAAATCATCACAAATCGAATACTTAACCAATTGAGGTATTCTTGGTGTTCATTTAAAGCTCTATATCTTAGATATTATCATAACAAATTTCAAGTTCAAACTCGTTGGTTTAGGCATTATAATCATCATCACAAAGTCACAGCCTCATGATACAACTCCATGATCATACACTATGCACATGATCACATCCTTCCATAGTGTCAAGTAAGCAATATAACTTATTACACAAGTTCATCCATCTATATTTACCCTCTTTACTTGATATGTTCTAGCACCTATGACATGGTTATGCATATGGTAAGAATGAGATTTCATGGAAATCCAATAGCAAGGCATACAAACTATAATATCATGCATGATTAATTGGATGCTTAACATGTTATCATGAGATGGGAGCTACTTCATAATGTTACATAAGCAAACTCTAACATGCATATTGTCATGACATTAATTGCAAGGAGTTGCAATCATTTATACTTCATCATCAATATGATGGCATAATTCCAAGCTCAACCAAGCACCTTAATCAACAAGCAAAATACAATCAAGTATACATGAAACTATAGTTAGGTATTCTTGCTACCTCTTTAGCTATCCTTGATCAAGTCTTCTTGAGATAATTTCCTTCCCTCACAAATGTAAAAACCTAGCCATTACAAAGTAATATCAAGTTACAACTCAACTTGAAAAGAATTTCAAGACTAGGTTTTCACTAACTTCCATTCTCTTTCCATTTTATTTTTCATACTTCCATCTTTCTAAAATAAACTCTCATGGTCCATTTCCACATAAATTTTCATTTAGAATCCAAATATGAAACCAGAATTTCCAAAATCAAAACACATCACAAGCTGCTGTGCTAAACCGAAGCAAACCCTTGATTTTCCAAAAATTTATATTTTGATTCTAATGCTTCCAATACTTGTTCTCCTACTTTATCCCCACACAATTTTCCATTTTAAACTTATTGGAAGCATCAAAATCATAAAATTCCAACATTTGAATAGTGACACATACAGTAGCAGCCATGAACACAAACTTCTAACTACATGCATACTTGAATTTCCAAGCTTATAGTACTTGATTCTTGCTTGTTTAAGCTTGTCTAAACTATCCATAACATAAAACTCATATTCTTATCACATGTGGACAGCACTTCCAAAAGCAAACTCAAGGGAAATATGGAAAAAAAATCCCTTAAAATCAAGACCTAGCTTGCTAGAATAAAGCTCAAGAACAAGGGACATAATTACCTTGCTTGTTGCTTCAAGTTGTGTGCTTCTTTCTTGGTTGAAATGAAATTTTGCCAGAGTTTCCATAAGTTCCCAAAGCTGCCGAATTAAGTCTGAAATGAGGGGGCATTTATAGATAAATTTGGAAGGAAATGGATGGCCAAGATTGATTTGGTTATTATTTGATCTAATGATCCATATTAAGTCTTTAATCTATTTTGCCCAAGAAGCCAAAACTTGAATCCATGCATGACATCATTTAAGGCCATGTGTGGCTAGAAAAGGGTAAATATACTGATAGAAAAAATTCCAGTCCAGTCCAGTACCGATCGGAGCAGTTTTACAAAAATCAGACTGTTTTATGTTCCTAATTTTTATAATATTCTAGAATATGTATTCTGTCCTAGAAACCAGTGTATAGATTTATCATACCATTGAAATTTTTAAAATGAGTATTTATCTACCGTCAATCCCTTGGAAAATGACCGAAACACCCTTGGTGTCGTTTCTTGCATTATATTAACCCTAAGGGCATAATTGTCATTTCACACCTCCTTATACTACCTCAGGGCATATACTGGCTCTAACTAATCATATTTATACTATCTTGCATGTTTTTGGCATGTCAAAAGTGACCAAAATGCCCTCCATACATCACTAGTACAAGCTGCTCATCTAGGGGCATTTTTGTAATTTCGCACTTTTCCTAGGCTGTTCTGGACTCTAGCCTACTTAACTGTCTTATTACCTTATTAGGCCTATTGGGATGCCATTTGGGCCTTGGTATTGGTCCATTACCTTTATGGCACAAATCTCAATGAATCTCTCCAAACCCCATTTATCGGGTATTTTATTCTACTATAAAATCTCGTAAGAATTCTACAGGATTCTTTTTCTGATTCTGTTAATTTTATAAATTCTTATATTAAATATAGGAATCTACTATAAGGTTCCATCTGATTCTGAGCTCTACAAAATACTATAATAATTCTTCCTAACTTCAAGAATTTATATCAATTAATCGGGACCTCAAATCAAAATTTTGTGTTGCGTTAAACTGACCGGAATAATTTTTTCCATCTACTTGTAAAATTTGGGTCTAATATGATTTCAGGCATTTTTGAGCATTTTTGGTTCAAATTTCTCATAATTATATTTAGGTCCCTGACTTTTTGCTTAATTGTATTTAGGTCCCTAAACTTTTGATAATTACCACTTTTGGCGCAACTTTGATTTCTACTTTAACTTTTGGCATCCAAACTTTTCTAATTTTCACTTAGGTTCCTGAACTCTCCTTAGTTAACAATCCCCTTCTTTACTCTCTCAATCTGATACAGTTTATTCCAAGAATCTCATGTCTATTTCATATAAACTGTACATATACATCAGATAAGAAAATTGGGGATATGACACAAAACATGGATCTAGTCGCGACTAATATGCGAAATCGCTGAAACTATGCATTTTGAATTAGGTTATGTAGAAATAAAAGGAGAAGGAAGGCTGCCGTTAAGGGAGGTTGGTTTTTGACCTGATTAGGCTAAGAAGCATAACTCTCGTACTCTCTGATCACCTTCACCACCTTTGCCATGATTCTACACCTCTCTACAGATTTCTCTACCTCTCTACACCATCAACCTACTATCCTCTCACTATTTCTCTATGGCATCCCAACTGAACAGCGATTGCAGTACAACAGGAGTCATGAGAGGCTAAACCTTTAGCCTCTTGGTGATGAATTAAATATCTTGAGCTCATGGGCTCAAACGGGGAGTTTCTTCTGTTCTAATTTGCATCTTCTCATCTTATGATTACAGCTAGATCTAGGGTTTTCATCTTATGAGCAAGTTTTAAATATTGATTGATCATTCTCATATTAGACTTTGTAATTTAATTCGGATGATTTGAACATTTGCTTTTAATGGAATATTTTAGTTTTGATTTTTAGAGAGTGGGTTATCATCAGCTATCATTGTTAATTATTTCATTGCCTATAATCTAGGGTTTTCAATCGATGACCATTCGAGGATGTTTTTCATCATCTAAATTCAAGTTACATGCTAAGTGGTTTACGATATTTGACTAATAGTTCTTCAACCAGCTTTGATCAAAGGTATTTAAGGAAAATTAGGGTTCTAGACTCAATCGATTGATTGACATTTTCTTTGAGACTTAGCGCTTTCTAAACTCTAATTTTAAATGTGAGAGCAAGGATAGATACATTTTCATCATCAAGAGTCTTTCATAGCATTTTCCTCAACTCAACCAACTCGTTTTCATCTTAAACAAAAAATCCAAAAATATCTACTTTTTTGCACCCTACTTTATTGCATCAATCACTAAAACCTAAAAACCAGTTTACCCCAGCTCAGGTTTTTCATCGATTTTGACATCCAATCTACTAGGTTTTCACATAAAAGCCTCCACAAGAAGAACGATATAGTTATGCCTTATACTACATTATATTGGGTTCAATAAACTTTATTTTGATAGAGCAGACCATGACAGTTTGAGGCCTCATCCCATTGCTGGGGAGCCAAGTAATTGGTGCCCTAGTAATTGATTATCAATTTCATTAGCTACCTGAGTCATCTTTCTTGCTTTTGTTTGCATTTTAGTTTTTAGTAGTTTTTAAATTGAATTGCATTGCATTCTTCACTTTTCTAAGTTTCTGTAAAATCAGTCTCTATGACTGCGAGTCGCGACCTAAACTCACCTGCATCGCAACAATTACTCTCTATGACATTAAGTCACGACCAAACACTATTTGTGTCATGACCTAATTGCTCTCCTATGAAATTTGACCACTCTATGAAAACCAGTCTCAACATTTAACACCTTCAGTCATGACTACTTTTCTCTGTGATATTATGTCATGACTAGCTAAAAATTTTCTGCTGTCCAACCTTTATGACTGAATTTGATTGATTGTATTTATTATTCTCTATCTGTTCTACATTGCATAAGTAAAAGAGCTGAGCCATTAGTGCCTTTTGAACCTAAAATTGAGAGAAGACTTAGGAAACTGAAGAGAGAGTTTAGAGAATTTAGAGAAGAATAAGCAAAATCTAGTCCCTCCTCTAGTATTCTAGAGTCTGAAACTGAACTGAATATGGATGACATTAATCATAATGGGCCTAATGGGCATGGAGAAAATGAAATACCAATAAACCCATAAGATAATAGAACTGTGAGGGAAATTAATCATTCGCATGTGAATTATGATCCTTATGATTTCTATACTGAAAAAGTTAATTTTGAGATTAAAGGAGCTTTGATTACAGCCTTACCTAAATTTCATAGTTTTACAGGAGAATATCCACACGGGCACTTACAAACCATGCATATGATATGTTCTTTAATGAAGCCTCCAATGACAGCACTGGATGACGTCTTAAAGAGGTGTTTTCATTTTACCTTCAAAGGGAAGGCTAAGGAGTGGCTATACAATTTGCCCATCCATTTCTCTACTCTTACATGGGATCAGTTGAAGTCGACATATCTTGAACAATTTTTCCTAGCTTCAAAAACCACTCAGATGAAGAAGGAGATCACTAATATTATGAACAGGGTGGAGAATCTCTATATGAGTATTGGATAAGGTTTCTTAACCTATTGGCTTGATGCCCTCACCACAACATGACTAAGGTTAATTTAGTAGACATATTCTTTGGTGGTCTACTTCCTTATAATCAAGTTTCCTTGAATGCTACAACAAATAGATTTTTGAGAGATAAGACTCCACAAGCAAGTTGGGAGTTACTCCAGAAAATGGCAAATGAAGACCATCAGACAGGGGATCCAAGGAGAATGCCCATATATTCTTCAGCTAATTCAAAAGAGATCTTAGCAGAAATAGCAGCCTTGGGAAACATAATGGAGAAGAGAATGAATCAGATTGAAAGAGAGCTATATTCCACAAAACAAGTTCATGCAATGGATAGCTCACAAGTCTTAGTTACAGGATGTGAATCATGCAGCTCTATGATGCATGCCACCAGTACATGTGACAGATAGTATGAAAAAGTGGTAGCGATATATCAGGGGAGAGACAATCAATACTAGAAGAGAGACCCATACTCTAACACATACAACCCTAGTTGGAGAGACCATACAAACTTTAGGTTAGGGTAATAGGACAAATCAATTCCAAGGAGGTGGTGATTCTTCAAACAACTACCAAAATAATACAAGGTCCATAGTTCCAACTCATATTATGACCTTATTAACATCAAGACCAAATGAGACTTCTCAATTGTTAAAGAGTATGGCTACACAGATGAACAACATGGATGGTAGAATGACCAATATAGACAACAAGCTCAAAGAGAATGACGGTCAATTAACCTCTATAGCTTCAATCCTTCAAACTTTGTATAAGGATAATGTTGATGTGCTCATAAAACTTGAGGAGTTAAGTTCCAAGAATATAGATATCACAAGTCACTTAACTCAAGTCTGCAATATAGTGAGTGACATTCAAGGAAAGAGTAGTGGTAGTATACCTTTCAATACTGTCATCAATCTGAGGGGTCTAAATGCTATATCCCTCATAAGGGGAAGAAAGGTTCATTTTAAGGAAATTGATACACATCAGCAGGATGAGGAAGGCACTGAATATGAGAATTTATCTCTACCATAAGTACAAATTGGTAAATATGAAAGTGCTAAAGAATAGCAGCTTGTAATAAAGAAGCCAACCCAAGAGGAGAGCTCACAAACCCAAGTGGAGATACAAGAGCTACGAGAAGAAGTAGTAACAGTACCATGTCTAGCCTACAAAGGAAAGCAACTTAAGGAGAAGCTAGAGTTGAGCATGCAAGGAGCTTCTATGCATAAAGGTAAAAAGGTAAGTATAAAAGATCTCTCTTTTCCAAACTCTTACTTGGTTGGAAATAAAAGAATTGACCCTCATTTTACAAAAGATGCTTATACTTTATTCAATAAGTTAGAAATAAATGTCCCTTTAGTCGAGTTCCTCAAGATAAACCCTAAATATGAAATTTTTTTGAAAGAAATGTGAGCTGATAAAAAGAAGTTTAGACCTCTTGAGATAATCTAGGTGAGTGCTAATGTGTCATTACTCTTTAAGGCTGAACTACCTGTTAAGTCTCAAGAACCAAGATCCTACACAATCCCATGCACTATAGGAAATGTTCCTATTAAGGGAGCATTACTAGATCTAGGGGCACCCATTAATGTAATGTCTTAGTCAATATATCAAGCCTTAGGAATCAATAACCTTAGAGACACAAACGTAGTGCTCTAGTTAGCTGATTGGTCAATTAGGTATCCTAAGGGAATCCTTGAGGATGTTCTAGTACAGGTCAAGGACTTAGTGTTCCCAGCTAATTTTTATATTTTGGACATGTCCAATTAGTTAGTAAATGAGATCACCCTGATCCTAGGCTGACCTTTCCTCTAAACTTCCAAGACCATCATTAGTATGAAGTATAGTTCTATCACAATGGAAGTTGGAGAACATATGATAACCTTCAATGTGAATTAAGCAATGAAATTTCCCTATGATAATTCTGCTTTTACTGCTTTAAATGCAATTAATTATGCTACTAAAGAGACTAGGGATAGACATGAACTGAGTTTGCATGATAATGATAGAGATAATGCACTTGCAAAAGGTTTGTTGAGTGATCTTGCAAGATCTCAAGATTGTCTGGAAGCTGAAAGTGTACTGATCGAAGAAGGGCTAAATTTATGTGACCAAAGGTCACGACAAAATGGCCTCCCCGTCGGGACTCAATATCAACCTGAGATCCACTGTTAATCTGAGTCGCAACCAAATGGTTTCAAGGTTAAGACATAAAAACCCAAAGACTTCCAGTTGTGACACGAAGATGAAGTTGTCACGACTAAATATCAATCTGCTGAGGGAGAGCCTTTTTGTGACCACAAGTCACGACTAAAAGATGAACAGGTCATATCAAAAAGTTCCAGAGACACACCCTATCAATTGAAGTCATAATGAGAAGATTAAAGGTCATGACCAGAGATGTTAGACGCAACCAGGCAACCCCACACTCCTTCATCTCCATACTCTACTGCTTTGGTTAAAGGGCCAATACATGCTAACTCTTCTCAACCTCATTATTATTCCAAAATTACATCTCATACCTTAAGGTCTTTGAAAGATCTAATCTCTAAAAATGATCCAGGTATGGAAAAGAATGATCTTAAGTACGTTGCAGCTGTAGACCAACCTCAGCTTGGCACGATAGTTGTGGAAGTGCATGATAAATTAGAGGGCCTACACAAGCTAAAGAAGAGCAACTATAGGAAATATACGAAGGAGGCAAAGGAATTATTTCTCAAGTCTATTGCTGTGACATGCTAACCACAGTTAGGTAAGTTCAAGTTTAAACAGGGAGAATTCAAGATGGACCTGGACAAATCTTAGTATAAGATGCTCGATTATGGAATGCTGAAGTGGAGAGAAAGGGCAATTGGGAAAACCGTCCAATTAAACAGCCATCCCTCAAAGTTTTATGATTTTCCACCGCTACCTTGAGGCCAGGTTGTCCCTTCCCTATCTCTTTCCTTTTATAAATTTATATATGCTTGACATGTTAGTTTGGCGATTGGAAAGGAATGAACCAGTACAAGTAGTAGTTGTTAATTTTTCTTCTTCATGCTTCAGTAGGGTAGTTTTCATTTTCTATTTATTTCTATTTATTCCAGGGTTCTTTCTATTTTGAACACCCCTGTTCATGTTCATATATTGTTTAGTCATTGATTGTTCCCTCTGGAGTTTCCACACTCACATGCATGTTCTTAGCTTACCCATCTTGTCATCTCTGCCTTACTAGTGTTGCTTTGCATGGCTTAAATGTGACTATGTGCTGAATTGTTAATTTGCATTGAGTGAATAGGCTACTTTCTATTTTAAAGCTATATTTGATTGGCTTTGCAAGGTAATTGTGATATTTTCTGCTTTAGTTTTATTGACAGTGAGAATACTGTCAAGTTTAAGTGTGGGGCAGATGTCTTTGCTTTTGTTCTACTCAATCTTGGCTAATCCAATCTTTTCATCACAAATTTTTTGTTTTTTTATCTTAATGTGTGATGAACAACTAAAAATTGGACCTCCGCTTTAAACTTTGTTGATAATTAGAAAGGTTTTAGTATGAAAAATCATTTTGGGACATACTGGTCACGACATACTAGATTTTAGCTCTGACCTGTAATGAAACTTTGGACATGATATGCTCTCTATGATATAGTGGTCATGACAACAACTCTTTGTCGATTGGAGTCACAATATGAGTACCCACTTGGTCGCGACTATTACTCTTTGTGTGTTTGCGCCATGAAAGATACACCCTATGGACGTGACTAATTTTTTGAAAGTCATGGCATGCACCCCTGTGACATTTGGTCACAAACTTTACTATTCAACATCGTGACCAATGTTTGAAAAATATCAAATTACCTTCTCTTTGCCTTGTGCAAAGCTGTATAGAAAGACTCTTTTTGAACTATTGAGATTATTTCACAAATAATTCATTGCTCCCTTATTTCGAAACCTTTTTAGCTCATAGAAACCATTGCCCCACTTGAATTTTTTTTGAAAAAACTTGGAAATTGAATTTGAAAACACCTAAGCCCCTACTATTAGAGTTGGATTATCACATGGTTCTAAGTGATTACTTTGAAACTTATAAATCATCGTTTAAGAGGGTTTTCAGTTATGATAAGTGTTTTAATACATAGTGAATGATGAACATTATTTGAGACTTTAGCTTATGAGCAATCTAGATCAAAACCTTTGTTGGAAGGATTCTTGGCCTTAAATTCTATATTGAGTGATCATTCAATTAGTTTATACTCTCTAGAACTTGTCTTGGCTCTAAGTTTAGAGTTACTTGCGCATTTATGGATTTAACATAATAGAGGCATTCTTTCTAAACCTTTTTTATACCAAACACAAGCCCACTACATATTACATTCTTAGTCACCCTTTTTGATTGTATCTATCCTTGCTCTCACGTTAAAATTGGAGTTTAGAAATCACCAAGTCTCAAAGAAAACCTCCATCGATCGATTGAGTCCAGAACACTAATTTTCCTTAAACCCCTTTGATCAAAGCTGGTATAAGAATTATTAGTGAACTGTCGTAAACCACTTAGCATGTAAATTGAATTTAGATGATGAAAAAGCCCTCGAATGGTCGTCGATCGAAAACCTAGATTTCAAGCAATGAATTAATTAACAACGATCGCTGATAATAACCCACAAGCAATGAATTAATTAACAACGATCGCTGATAATAACCCACTATCTCAAAATCGAAACTAAAAAAATCTATTAAAGCAAACGTTCAAATCATCTTAATCCAATTACAATGCCTAATCTGATGAAAAATCAATCGACATTCAAAACTTACTCATAAGATGAAAACCCTAGATCTAGCAGCAATCATAAGATAAGAAGATGTAAATTAGAGTAGAAGAAACTCCCCATTAGAGTCCATGAGCTCAAGATATCTAGTTTATCTCCAAGAGGCTAAAGGTTTAGCCTCTCATGACTCTGGTACACTTCAATCGTTGTTCAGTTAAGACGTCATGAAGAAAGAGTGAGGAGGTTGTAGGTTGATGGCGTGAAAAGGTGAAGAAATTTGTGGAGAGGTGTAAAATGATGGCAAGGGTGGAGAAGATGATCAGAGAGCGTGAGAGTATTGCTTCTTAGCCTAATAAGGTCAAAAACCAACCTCCCTTTGACGACAACCTTCCTTCCCTTTTTATTTCTACATAACCTAATTCAAAACGAGCAGTTTCAGTGATTTCACATTTTAGTCATGACCATATCCATGTTCTGGTCGTGACCTGTAAACACAGAGAACATTCTAGAAGAGTCAAGGTCATGACTAAAATGTGCAGAAGCGTAGTTTCACTTTCATTGGCTTGTGATTTCTTTCCTGGTCCTTGCTCTCTTCCAAAATACCTGAAATCCATAATAAAAGTTCACTATAAAAGTCCAAATCAGTAAATAACAGAATATATGCAGTTCGAAAGAGTTAATTTACCATTTTACCCTTTTGTTAGCATATTGCCACGCACAATCATGTATTACGACAAAAGTACAATTTAAGGCAAAAATGAATGGTAAAGTTGTTATAAAGCTCTAAAAAGTGTCACAAAAACCATATACAAAATGTGTCATATCAATTTCCCCACACTTGAACCTTTGTACTCCTAGACAAAGGAATGAATCACACCTAGAACAACACTATTGAATTCAAGATAACAACATAATCCATAGTGTACCCTATAAACAAATAGCTCGTCATCATTTGGGAATACAATGGTGATAATGTGAGCAATACCAAGCAAACAATTACTAAATAAAATCAACTTTAACTGTATAAGCACAATAAATCCTCTCAAAGGGTTGTAAGTGTTTAGCTCTCTACTTCCTCTCATTGTTAAGGTTCTTTCACTCAGATTCAAATTGGAAAATATCATACCATATGCTTGTAATTGCTCTAAATCTCAACAACTATATATCATTTATGCAAGGAATCAAGAGGTCTTTTAATGTTAAAATGATAGAGATAGGCCACATGGAATGGAATATGAAGAATAGAGAGTACTATATGCATTCAACAATAAACAAGTAGCATGAATTCATGTCCCTATGGAAGTAGTTGTGGTAATTGTGCCAATAAGAGTTGATATAGGTGCCTTATTCTTTTTTCTTTTTATTTTCTTTTTCTTACACTCTCTCTCTTTCTCTTTTTTTTTTATAGTGCAATATGCTTCTTCTATTCTTCTTTTATTTGGCACCTTGTGCATGGGAGCTGTAGCACAATAACACAATAATGATGAATTTTTGACATGAATAAAAAGTTTATTTTAAGATGATGTTTATGCACATATGACTTTCTATAAGAGTGGAAAAAATTCATATGTTTATAAATGCGCAAGTAACTCTAAGCTCAAAGCTAGGACAAGTTCTAGAGAATATAAACCAATTGAATAATCATTCAATATAGAATTTAAGGCCGATAATCCTTCCAACAAAGGGTTTGATATAGATCACTAATAAGCTAAAGTCTCAAATAATGTTCATCATTCACTAGGCATTAAAACACTTATCATAACTAAAAACCATCTAAACGATGATTTACAAGTTTCAAAGTAATCACTAAGAACCATGTGATAATCTAACTGTAACAGTGAAGGCTTAGATGTTTTCAAATTCAATTTCCAATATATTTCAAAAAGTTCAAGTGGCGCAATGGTTTATAGGAGCTAAAAAGGCTTTGAAATAAGGGAACAATGAATTATTTGTGAAAGAATCTCTGTAGTTCAAAAAGGGATCCTGCTATACAACTTTGCACAATGCAAAGAGAAGGTAATTGGATATTTTTCAACCATTGGTCGTGACACATGAAAGTGAAGGTCGTGATGAAATGTCACAGGGGTGCATGTTTAAGACTTTCAAAATATTTAGTCGTGTCCATGGGGTGTATCCTTCTTGATGCAAACATACAGAGAGAAATAATTGCGATCATGTTGGTAATTATGTCACGACACAAATCAACAGGGAGTTATTGTCGTGACCACTATATACATACGTCATGATTATAGGTCACAAAGAGCAGGTCAAGTCCAAAGTGTCATTACAGGTCGTGACCCAAAAGCTAGCATGTCGCGACCACTTTTCATAGAGATTACCAAGTGGTAATTGTCAAAGTCGCCAAACAATTTTTCATGCTAAAACCTTTCTAGTTATCAACAAAGTTTAAAGTGGGGGTCCAATTTTTAGCAATTCATCACATGTTAAGATAAAAAACAAAACTTTTTGTGATGAAAAGATTGGATTAATCAAATATTGAGTAGCACAAAAGCAAAGACATTCCCCATGCTTAAGCTTAACAATGTCCTCACTATCAATAGAACTAGAGCAAAAAATATCACAGTCACTCTACAAAGCCAATCAAATATAGCTAAAAAATATTAGGTAGGCTAATCACTCAATGTAAATTAACAATTCAGCACATAATCACATTCAAGTCATGCAAAGCAATACTAGTAAGGCAGAGATGACAAGATGGGTAAGCTAAGATCATGTATGTGAGTGTGGAAACTGCAGAGGGATAAATCAATGACTAAACAATATATGGATAGGAATGGGGGTGTTCAAAACATAAAGAAAACTAAAATAAATAGAAATAAACAAAAAATGAAAACTACCCTACTAAAGCATCAAGCAGAAAAACTTAACTACTACTCCTACTGGTTTATCCCTTTCCAATCACCAAATCAACATGTCAAGCACATTTAAATTCATAAAGGAAAGAGATAGGAAAGGGACAACTTAGCCTCAAGGCAAAGGTGGGAAATCATAAAACTTTGAAAAATAGCTGTGTGATTGGACAGTTTTCCCAGTTGCCCTTTCTCTTTTCTTTAGTATTCGATAAATTGGTATGTCACGACAACAGACTTGGGAAATAATTCCTTTGCCTCCTTCGTATATTCCTTGTAGTTGCTTTTCTCTAGCTTGTGTAAGCCTTCCAATTTATTATATGCTTCCCCAAGTGTCACACCGAGCTGAGGTTAGTCTACGACTGTAATATACTTAGGATCATTCTTTTCCATACCTGCATCATTATTAGAGATTAGATCTTTCAAAAATGTTAAGGTATGAGATGTAATTTTGAAATCAGAATGAGGTTGAGAAAAGTTAGAATATCTTGGCCCTTTAACCATAACAGTGGAGTATGAAACTAATGGAGTATGGGGTTCCCTGGTTGAGTCTGGTGTGTCTGGTCGTGACCTTGGATCTTCTCGTCACGACTTCAGTTAACAAGGTGTGTCTCTGGAACTTTTAGTCGTGACCTATTCATCTTTTAGTCACAACTTATAGTCACAAAAAGGCTCTCCCTCAACATATTGATGTTTAGTCGCTTAGTCGCGACATCTTTATCTTTATGTCATGACAGGTAGTCACTGGAGTTTTGTGTCACAACCTTTGGTCACAGAAATTTGGCCCTTCTTTAATCATTGCACTTTTAGCTTCCAGAACATCTTAGGGTCCTACAAGATCACTCGACAAACCTTTTTCAAGTGCATTATATCTATCATCATCATGTAAGCTCAGTTCATGTTCATCCCTAGTCTCTTCAATAGCATAGTCAATGGCATTCAAAAAAGTAAAAGCATAATTATCACAATTAAATTTCATTGATTCATTCATGTTGAAGGTTACTACATGTTCTCCAACTTCCATTGTGATGGAACTATGATTCATACTAATGATAGTCTTAGAGTTTTAGAGGAAAGGTCAGCCTAGGATCAGAGTGCTGTCATTTATTAACTCATTGGGCATGTCCAGAATATAAAAGTCAACTGGGAAAACTAAGTCCTTGACATGTACTAGAACATCCTCAAGGATTCCCTTAGGATACCTAATTGACCTATCAGCTAACTGGAGCACTATATTTGTGTCTATAAGGTTGTTGATTCCTAAGGCTTGATATACTGACTAAGGTATTACATTAATGGCTGCCCCTAGATCTAGTAACGCTCCCTTAATAGGAATATTTCTTATAATGCATGGGATTGCATAGGATCCTAGGTCTTGGTATTTAACAGGTAGTTCAGCCTTAAATAGTGATGACACATTAGCACTCACTTGGATTCTTGTCATATCCTAATTTTCCCTATCTATATAATACTGATAGTGGAAAGACGTTTAGAAAGGACTTTGACGATAATCAGAAGAAATAATAAAGGTTAGATGAGTCTTGAAGTAAGAAAAGGACTAAAATAAAAAGTTCAAAAGATCAAGGACCTAAACAAAAATTAGAAAAGGTTAAAGGCCAAAAGTGAAAGTAACAACAAAAGTTTGGCCAAATGGTGTAATTACCAAAAGTTTAGGGACCTAAATGCAATTAACCAAAAGTTTATGAACCTAAATGTAATTAAGTAAAAGTTTAGGGACCTAAATATAATTATGAAAAAGTAGAACTGAAAAAGGCTAAAAAATGCCCAGAATCATATTAGTCCCAAATTTTACCCGTAGATAGACAAAATTATTCTGATCAGTTTAACGCAACGTAGAATTTTGATTTGAGGTCCCGATTAATTGATATAAATTCTTGAAGTCAGGAAGAATTATTACAATAAGGTGATTGGATAGTTAAATAGGCCAGAGTCTATAGCAACCATGAAAAAGTGTGAAATTATGAAAATGCCCCTATGTAGCCAGATTATACTAGTGATGTTTGCTATCGAGATTCTCTAGAATCTCACCCTCCCATAACCAACCAATTTAGATCAATCATGAAGGAAAATGTATGCATGGAGAAGAGCTAAAGAATGGAGGAAAGGAAGTAAAGTAATTGGGATCCTAGCATAGGCTATGGATTATCCATGTATGTAAATGCCATGTAAGGTGTCTAATTATGTGATGAAATTGTATGAAATAATTATGGCATAACCCCATGATGTATATGAATGCATGAAAGGAAAAAGAGATCGTTTATGCATGCTGGAACAATTATTGAAAGTAAAAGAAAGGAAACTCAAATGGTAAAATTGTAGGTCCTGAAGTAGTTTGGTTGTGGCTTTAGTTTGACCTAGCAAATGAATGAATTAATCCACAAAAGTTTATGAGCAAGTAGTACACATCCAGATCTGTAATTACATACATAATATGCTTCATTTGGATGTGTATATCAAGAGAAATAAATTTTCAAAGTTAAGAGATAGAATCTGGAATTTCCAGAATTTGCCATATGAACAGTAAAAAGTAACAATTTAACTGTATCAAGTGGCAACGTAAATGTCCATATTTATATTTTTCCCTTAAAGAGATATGAAATATCTTCAATGTGAAATTTGGATCACCTTAATACAATTTTTCTATAATTAGTTATAAATTTTTAAATTTGGACTGTAAATCTAGAAATCACCAAGTGAACAGTACCCAATAAGTAAGTTTTAAAATTTTTATTTTTGGGCTAATGTAATGCTTCAGCTAATCAAATAAGCTTTTGAATATGTACTTTGAGGTGGTAAAGGTAGGATATTTCATTCTTTTATCAAAGAAAAAGGTTCTGGCATTGATACAGAAAAAAGTTTTAGCATAGAACAGAGGTTTTGGTGCAAGGTAAACTTACTTTGATTGGGAAACAAAGTATGTAGTAGTTACCTAAGGCCTAATTGAGGTTGATGTTAAGGTTAGTAATGGGTTACTTGTTCACATTCCAACTAATATTATGGATTGGTGATTCATGATCTAGGGAAATGGAACATTAAGGCTTAATGAGAGATACCTTCTTGCCTATTAGTGACCAGGAGGATAAGGGAAAACTTAAAAGTGTGAATGGCATAGAGATGTGAGCTAGACCCTTCCTCAGTTAGTTGAAAGGAAGTAGTTGACTCAAATATAGATTACAGTGAGGCCAAGAACACACGAGTCCTTCAGGCTAGGGATACAGAAATCTTACAAGCGATGAGAGATGTTATGGTAGAATGAATATAGCCTAGTTAAGGTAAAATAGCCTAACATGATAAGCTATCTCAGATTCCTAAATGAGTAAATAGGATTTTGGAGATGTAAGCTAAGGATCAATAGCCTCATAAATTTCTTGAGGATTAGTAGAAAGAGATGAAGGAGATATAACATGAGTCTATGGGAGTGCTCTCTAACCTAATGTAAGTTATATTCCTCTGATGAAAGGACAGATTACGGCTGAGGAAGCTGAGTACTGGTACTAGATTATAGGTAGACTAAATATTATTCCTCTTCTACCAGAGTTTGACGATAGATTTGAGATAAGTAATATACAACAGCTCCTTAATCCAAAGATCCAGTCAGAGTTTATGATAGTCCCTGTCCATTCTCAAAATCCAGGAATATGTGACTTTATAGAGAAAGATCAGTATGATATTCCTAGTCGTACTCAACCCCAGCCTTCTTTGCTAAAGACAGATAATGTTGACCATATCAGTCTTAAGAAAGATGTGGAGAGTGAATTACCCAGTCTAGGTTAAGGGATTGACAGAAGTATAGATCAAGAGCAGTTAGTTTATCTACAGTTCCTTAATACCGTAGTAGGGATGATAAATAGATATACAATAGAGGGCATTGACCTGAACTAGGTTTACACTCTAGTAAACTAGCATGAAATGGTAGTAAGTCAGATACTGCTATATACCCTTACATGGCACATAGAGCTGAGTGAGTTGTTGGCGAATGATCTTTCAACTGGTAAATAAGGGTGGCACTTCTGTATGCAGAAGTATGTGTAGTTTATGGTTCCCTAGAAAAGAATGTAAAAAGAGATTAGGGGTAATGTAAGCATGTAAACATGGTAAAGTAAAGTAATTACTTAGATGTATGATAGTTATGTTATACCCCAAATATGAAATTAACATGTATGTAATATATGTGCAAATTTTAAGGTGACCTGAAATATGAGTTCTGATGTGATATAATGAGATGATAATTGGTTGAACATCTAGGTGAATATGTTCCCAATTTAATGTGATTATGATATATAGATATGAATGAGTTTCAAGTGACTCAAACTCAACAAAGTCAGAAACATTAAAAGAGAATGTTTAGAAAAAGTTATGCTTAGGTCGCAATATGAAGTAGTTTAGGTCGCGACTAGAAGTTCCAGAGAAGTTAAGTCATGATAAGTTAAGCTATAGATCATGTCACATATTTACAGAAGCTTTTAGTCATAACAAGTAAAGACAATTAGTCATGACAGGAAGCTTTAGAGCTATCAGGTCATGATAAGTCTAAGCCATATGACATGACTAATGTATAAGCATATCAGGTCATGACAAAAAATAACCTATGGTCACAACTAAAGAACACAAAGCTATCAAGTTCTGATGAGCAAGTGGAGATGGCGCGACTAAAGTTTACAAAGAATATAAGTCACGACTAGCTAGCGTTCAGGTTACAACTAGATTGCATAGAGACCTAATGACAAGAATGAAGATGATGACCTCACTAAAGTTTGTCAGTTAGAGGTTTAGCACATGATGCAGGCAAGCCAAATAGTATGAGTGATGTCGCTTGCCGTTAGTGCTCAAATTAGTTACTAGTTTTAACCCTATGTGTATAGGAGCTAACCCTAGGTCGATCTCAAGACGGAGTCAATGCGTAGCTTGATTATGATTAATTAAAGTGATTAAGGAATAAATATGGGTAGAGAAGAATATTCAGTTTAATTAAAGCGATAATTGCAATAAAGTAAAATAGTTTAAAGGATACGATTACTAGTAAGTCAAATGTTCCCAAGGATTGATGCGTGGCTATCCTCGTTCAATAATATATTAGAGGTATAACAATTATATATACTAAGTCCCTAACATGCAAAATCCCAGACAATCGTCATGGTCATAATCATAAAATCCACAATTATACCTAGATCTAGCATAAAATTGTATCAAGAATGATTAATGAAGATCCACTTAGCATGTGATAAATTAAACAGTAAATGATTTGTTCCTCTAACATAGATATTCAATCGAAAATCCTATAACTAATCATGTGAATCCAGCATGAATAATTATAAGAGGAAAATAAGGATATTAAATAAAGAATACAACAACAACAACAACAAGCCTTATCCCATTAAATGGGGTCAGCTACATGGATCATACGACGCCATTGTGCTCTATCGAAAACTAAATCCTTAGATAGGTTATTGACCAGGAGATCCCATTCAATGACCTCTTTGAGCGTTCTCTTTGGCCTTCCTCTACCCCTTTTAACCGGTGTCCATACTATTTGATCCACCCTCTTCACCGGCACATCCCTTGGCCTTCTTTGTACGTGTCCAAACCACCTAAGACGGTTCTCTACCATTTTCTCTTTAATAGGTGCCACTCTAACTCTTTCCCGTATATGTTCATTACGAATCTTATCTTTTCTTGTATGCCCACACATCCATCTCAGCATCCTCATCTCAGCTACCCCAACTTTATGCTCTTGCTGTCCTTTTAAAGCCCAGCATTCACTTCAATAAAGCATTGCTAGTCTTATAACAGTCCGATAAAATTTTCCTTTTACTTTATCTGGTACTTTCTGATCACATATAACCCCAATAGCTTTTCTCCATTTAAACCACCCGGCCTGAATTCTATGATTAACATCCTCCAAAATTTCACCGTCCTTCTGTATCATTGATCCCAAATATTTGAACTTTTCTATAAAGAATATCAAATCATAAATTGAAATAATAAATCACAAGGGTTTGATCATAAAGATGTCTCAATCAAAACCCTAGGTCCAACATATATAAATCTCAAAACCTAAATCTAGGAAATCATAAATTTGTATAAAGGAAAAGATCAAAACATAAAATTGTTCAACTCTTAACTTTAAAGCACAGAAACTCAAGCCACTACATCTCTCCTCAAGAACTTAGAAGGAAACTGATAGAATTGTGGAAGAGATGAAGAAGATGATTGTGATGGTGGTGATTGGTGTGTTGAATGGAGAAGCCTTGGGGTCCTTTATATAGCCTTTGGGAGTGAATCCTATTTGATGTAAGTCTCTTCACTGATTGGCTCTTCAAAAGGTAATGATAATCTCCATTTATCTTCAATATCCTTTTAAGCTGTCATCTTTTCTAATATCTCCAGAGATAATATTTTTAAACTCAAATATCCTATAAATAATTCAAATAAAAAGTAATAGGATAAAAGAGATAAAGCAATTAATAGTAAAAGATAACATATTTATCATTATCCTTTAATTAGATTCAAATGTTATTAGATATTGATAAATTATCTTTGAATCAATTCAAATGATATATGATATAATATAAGGAATCAGAGATAAGATATAATTAATATTTATCCTATTGCTTTGAATCTTGACTTGTGATTGGCTCCTCTTTTGTTGGCTATTAATTATTTCCTATTCTTCCTGAAAGTCATAAAAGATAAAAATATCTTCATGCATACCAGTGTGATAATAAAATTAGTAAAAATACACGAAAATGACATTTTTAGTTATTTAATTCATATAGTCAACTAAGGCACAAAATAACGATAATTATTATAATAATATCTATTAATCATGATAAATCTCCTTAAATAGATAGAAAATAATATGATAAAATAGGGATTCATCAACGAGGCACTGAGATATAGAAGATCAATTTAAGAAGATGTTCATAAATAGATCCTCCACGTGATTATCAGGAGTAGATCTACATTACGAAAGAATTAAAGCCATATTAAGACTTGTCTAGAAATGAGCCTAGCATATGGGTTAAGGTTAAAGAAGTGATGTCTAATATATCAAAAGTTCATTTTCCCAAAATAGAGGGATCTCATCACGAAGAGACAGTAACCTAGAATACCTAGGGTAGAGCACCCTAAAGAACAAAAGTAATAGTATTAGATGATGAATGAGATCCATGTAACTCAAGTTAGTTAGAATCCAGAGATAGACCAGAAAAGAAATGCAGTCTAGTCCAGAGTAGACTGAGACTAATAGACAGAAAGAATTTAGAGACAGTAGAGAGATGCAGAAGTTACTCCATATAAGATGGAGATTGATCAGCTCACCTTAGAAGTTTTTCTCAAAGAGTTTACGAGAAGCATTTCTCTTAGTTAGAGAATGATGAGTGTAGGCTATGGGTTATAGCAAAGAAAGAGAGACCCTTTGATGAATACTTAACCAAGTTCATCCACATGAACTTTAAGAGTTGAATGACTGAGAAGTTAGTTTACAGATTGAATTTCGTGTTACAAAGAAAGAGTTTTTCTTAGGTAGTTATAGAAGTTCAACAGAGCGTAGATCTATGTAAAATAGGAAAAGAAGTTTATGATGTTTAGAAAGAGAAAGGTAGCCACAGTTAAAAAGATAAAGTGACTCCCATATTCCTTATATAAGAAAGAGTAATGAAGGGTTGAGTCTATACCCTAGTAAGAGGGTAACATGGTAGCTTAAGTTAGATGAATATGTACTTCAGTATCTGATCAGATAATGTGATAGATAATTTAATTGCAGTATGCATGTAGAGGATGGCTGAGCAAATTGTGTAATGATGATATTGCTTAAGTTTCCATGAGTTGTGATGAGAAGTTGCATCTCCTTGCACTTGTGATATGATGACACGCTTGTTTGAAAATGCTTAAATGATTGTATCTCCTTGCATATTATGCATGTTAGAGTATGCTATGATGAATGAATACCCTTCCACATTTCATTAATGATAGAGTATATATGATGAAAAAAGTTATTGCTCCCATGTCATACGACATGTAATTAGATAATTTAACTTGCTAGTGATAAAGTAATAGATCAGATTAGAGATGAAGGTTAATAGTGAATCTATAGACAAATGATAATAGTACTCAGGATATCCCTTCAGTAGGGATAAGATACATGAATGATGTGCTATAAACATGAAATGAAATGAGACACAATTGTGAAAGATGATATAGCTCTGAGAAGGAGCAGCGTCTATACAATAGAAGTTAACATTTTTGCAATAGAGCTAGATTGCTCTTGCAATAGAGTTAGATTGCTCTTAAAGATAGAGCCAAGGGAATGAATAAATCATGATAAATATATACATGGTAGAGCCTATGTAGCTCTCTGTAGTAATGGACATAGTCGAATTATAAAAGATAGGAATAATATGAGAAATTCCTAAGTGATAGAAGAAATGAGTAAAGTCCTAATATATAATATTAGCTTATATGATCATTTTTGGGGAATTATCTATTGAGTTAACAACTATGTAGATGTGACTAACCTTGTAACTTTGTCCATTGGATTAGGTTTTCTAGAGATGAGAATATAATACAATGGAATCGCAGTAGATTCTGGAGGATTATAGTAGATCCTAGCATGGCTCACAGTGAATAAAATTCCAGGGTCACAGTTAGATCTTGAAAAGGCTAACAGTTGATCGCAGTAGATCCCAAGGGTCACAGTAAACCAAGCCTGGAGAAAGAAAGTAATGAGCCATAAGTACAGTATTTCTTTGGAAGGACAAATACAAAGGAAAAGGTTAGGTATAGAAGCTTCAAAGGTTAGTTAACTCATAACAGAGAGAGTACCCATGATGTCAATTTCAAATAGCCTTATTACTATTAGGAATTGAACTTAGAATCTTCATACACGCAATAGGAACTAAGTGATCAAAGTTAAAGTTATTAATCTTGAATACCCAGGATTTGTGAGAATATTTCATAAGATATGAGAGATGGTCAAGTAAAAACAAAAAAAGTCCCTAAGATGAGATTACAGAGAATAAGAATGTGAGACAAATATATCTTCTAGATAAAGATAAAGAGATTAGAAGGTCATATAGACCCAAGAGAGATAGCATAAGAATGGTCTAAGATAGTAAAGTACCAAGGTTAGAGCCTGTTAACACTAGTGCTTCATATTTATATCTGCACTTTTCAGTTAAGCGTGCTTAGGCAAGAGTAGCCCAATGATGGGAGACCCCCTAGGAATTGATGAAAAGGATGTAAATGCCATATAAGTTTGGCATATATGCTAAAGTTATGTAAAATGATAGAAAGAGCTATGAAAAGTTAGAAAGGGTTATAAATAGTAAGAGGCTAGAACCCTTATGTCAAGTCCAAATGAAATGGATTGGAAAGGAAATATTTAAAAGAGATTTCTTAAAAGATAGCAAAGTTATAAGTTAAAGGGAATGTTTAACTTATGGTATCTCATAATATATTTTGACAAGGCAAGATAGACCATGATATAGCTAGATTTGGCCAGATATGCCATGATACGACATGAAAAGTACATAATTACATACGTTATGATAAATATGTAATGTGATACATAATGTGAAATATGTATCAAGAAGAACAATATGAAGTGACTTTATAGCTAGCTTTGTAAACAGATAGAGATGCTCCCGTTTTGAAAGGGATAAGATGTTTAAGTATTATGTTACATCTATAATGTCCAAGTTGTAGTGAGAGGTAAAATATCATCTATAATGTTAGTCTAGTCTTTAAGGGTGAGGGTGTTTGGATCAAAAGCTTTATAGGATTCACATACTCTAGTGATAAAGTCCATGTAAATTCTATAATCTTGCTCTACTTCCTTGACCAACCTTTGTCCTAGGTCATATAATTGCCTAGCCAGCTCCACAGCTTTCTCGAATCGTTCTTCATTCATATTCCTCCCTGGGGATAGCTCTATAATCTTGTTGTTGTCCAGGTATATCTCCATAATGTTGGAAATCGTGCCCTAGGGGCCAATCATTGTCTTATGAACATTATTGATTTATGAATTTATTAATTGAGTTATCATATTATTTGCATGTTTACTATGATGACCATCCTTGGATAATTCATGATATTATCCTAAATGTCCCTGGTCGATCATCTATGTGGGAGCACAGATGAAATAAGACCAGTATGACTTTGAAGATGTATAGAGATATAAATCAAAGTCATAAGCACATGTAAGAGTACAGGGTGTTGGACCGACCCGCTATGAGAGAACTGCATGGGTAACGTCATAAGCTTCTCTCATATACAAACCATGTCAATATGCCCTTTGACCTGAGATCATCATGGATTCCTGCATGACAAAACGCTCAGCTTTGACCTAGTCAAAAGTCACTTTTGACCGAGTGATCATAAAGACTATGTTCGGGCTTAGTGGTTTTTCATGCGGAGGAATGTGAATGGTCAAGATGGAATTTGTCCCTCACATTCGTGGAGAGATATTACTGGGCCCCTCGATGAGTGAGTCTGAGAAATGTATGGCCATACTGTAATGGAAAGGTAGTTCCATTTCTATAGTCAGACTACTCAGGGATCGAGAAAGTAACGGTCGGGAATAGGAGGATGACATTATCCATGCCTCATCCATGACCAAAATATCGCGTGACAGAAGGGACATGATATGGTTGTATAAAAGGTTACATCGTTTATCGATCCTCATATGATTTGGGTAGTTGTTATGTCTTGCTAGAGACCGCTTGCGACTTGTGGGCTAGTATAGCAAATAGCCCACTGCCAACTTCATATGGGCCTACAGGGTCGCACACAAAATAGCCCAACACGAGCTATGATGTCCAGATTCATTGAATCTAAGACATGTCCAGATTCAATGAAAGATCCAGGTGAATGTATATATATTTATTTATATTTATATTCGTATATATATAAATTCGTATATATATATATATTATATATATGAGATATATGAGATTTAATTTATAAGGATAAATTAAATCTCTATCACGTTTGAAATTCGAAATTCAAATTGATAGGATATCTCATATAAGAGATATTTATAAGATTTAATTTATAAGGATAAATTAAATCTCTATCACGTTTGAAATTCGAAATTCAAATTGATAGGATATCTCATATAAGAGATATTTATAAGATTTAATTTATAAGGATAAATTAAATCTCTATCACGTTTGAAATTCGAAATTCAAATTGATAGGATATCTCATATAAGAGATATTTATAAGATTTAATTTATAAGGATAAATTAAATCTCTATCACGTTTGAAATTCGAAATTTAAATTGATAGGATATCTCAAATTTGATTTATGGGAATAAATCAAATATAACTCAGTCTCATCTTTATTTAAAGTTAAATAAATAAGTAATTAAATCTGTGGGACGGATTTAATATTATTTTATTTAATTAGTTTCTTATAAAATTATACAATATATGATATTGTATCAATTCGGAATTAATATAAGATTAACTCCAAAATCCAATTAGGTCAAGTGGAAAAACGCATAGCATCCTCTATATCTGATTGGAGGAGCTACGTTTGAAAATAACACAGAACACAAAAGGCTGAACGGAATCTGCAAAAGGTTTGCAGACAAGAAACTGCCGAAATAGAGACGGAGACTTGTGAAAGCCTTGGAGGGACAGGAGACGCTAGCACGTCGTTCGTGGTTGGAACGCTGTTCGTGTGGATACCAGTAGAGGAAGCCGACCTGAGGCGTCGACTTCTTGTGATCGGAAAGAGACCACCGTCCGCGGAGAGAATCTGTGAAGGTCGCTGAGGAACACTCCGTCGATTTCTTGCGATCAGAAAGAGATCACCACCCACGTAGAGAAGCTGTGAAATTCGCTGAGCAACACTAAGGGTAATGATTCTTTCCACTTGACTTAAACACATACGGCAGATCCTGGCAAGGAATGGAAAATTTTTAAAGTTTATTTCCGCTGCGTGTCTTCCAATTCCTTACAGTGGTATCAAAGCCATGCCGTTTTGTGTTTAAGTTAGGCTTGATTTGTGATTTATATGATATATGTTAGTAGTAGCCGATCA
This sequence comes from Leucaena leucocephala, assembly GCA_037074615.1. Lineage (NCBI taxonomy): Eukaryota > Viridiplantae > Streptophyta > Magnoliopsida > Fabales > Fabaceae > Leucaena > Leucaena leucocephala. The sequence continues at coordinate 9,851,612 of CM073527.1, forward strand.
TATAATAAGCGTTGTATGTGTGACATATATGGAATCCTTGTTGTGTATGACATAAAAGGAATCTAAAAGGAAATTGAAATCGGTGGTGATGCTTTTTGATTTGATCAATCCGCATAGATGGGGTCTAAGAAAACCGAATTCGAATTTGTGATTATTTGTGAAAACCGAATTCAGATTCGTGATTATTTATGAAACAAAAACAAAAAAAAAACTTTGTAAATGTTTTTTGCCCTTCGATTAGATCTGAATATTGATTCTTGAATGTTTGGGTATGGTGAACAATATGGCTCTAGATTGCAAGTGTTGTAATTTTTAAAAATACGACCTGCGTGTCGTGCCTTCCTCTATATACTCTCAATGTACCTTCTCCTCTCATCTCACTCCCCTCGAATGTTAAAAGAGGTTTCTATATGTAATTTCTCTTTTCTTACTAGAGAGCTCCTCTCATTGGCTTGAGGGGACTTAGGATAGGTGAGCCATATTGTATCACGTTTGAATTATGCATCTTATGATTAGATCAGCACATGCATATTACTTGTATGAGATACGAACTGAGAAACATGCGTTTTATAAACCAGATAGTTAAATTAGGCCCTCTAAAAGAAATCTTAAGTCATAATGCTGTCAATTTATGAACACTTGTCAAAACCTTGATCGCTCAATTGTGGACTCCACCAAAGTGGGTGCTTTTGAGTTATCTTGGGGAGATAAGCAAAGAGTAATGGTGCTACTCTCATAGGTTCATTATTGTTTGACTTAATTGAGATTAACAAAACGGTTTTGGATCTCAAGGCATTAGATGGGATTAGAACATGCCAGATCATATGATGATAGGATCCCATGAATATCTAAGAGTTACATTTGATGTAATTGGTAAAGGTGTTACCTACCTAAATAACTTAATCTAAGCGTCCTGCCAAAGCGGACTTAAGTTTGAGCCAAATATGGATCTTAGCCCACTAACTATTGCATTGAGGGTTGTTTATTTAGTGGGAGATTACTAATTACATTGCATATTTTAATTGTAGAATCATGACGACTAGTAATACTGCTACATTATCGCTGCGATCTGTCCTTGAGAAGGACAAACTCAATGGGACAAACTTTCTTGACTGGTTTAGGAACTTGAGAATTGTTCTCAAGCAGGAAAGAAAGGCGCATGTCCTAGATCAACCCATTCCTGAGGAGCCAGCCGCCAATGCTCCCAGAGCTCAGAGAGATGCTTATATGAAGCATAAGGAAGACTCTGTCGATGTGGGATGCTTGATGCTAGCCACCATGGTTCCGGAGCTCCAAAGAGATCTGGAACACATGGAGGCTTATGAGATGATTGTGCATCTCAAGGAAATGTTCCAGCAACAGGCAAGGCAAGAGAGGTATGAGACCACTAAGGCCTTACATTCCTGCAAGATGGCTGAAGGTGCATCAGTCAGTGCTCATGTCTTAAAGATGAAAGGGTACATTGATCACCTTGAACGGCTTGGATTTCCCATGAGCCAGGAGTTAGCTACAGATTTGATCTTAAACTCACTCCCGGAAAGTTATGACCAGTTTGTTATGAACTACAACATGAACAACATGGAGAAATCTATTTCTGAACTGCATGGGATGCTTAAAACTGCTGAGCCGAGTCTTAAGAAGAAACCCAGTAGTGTTTTGATGGTTCAGAAAGGAAAGGGTACGAAAAAGAAAGGCAAAGGCAAGGGGAAGGGTCATGGCTCATCAGGTAAGACCAAAGAGTCAGGCAAGCCCGAAACCAAGCCTGCACCAAAGAAGGCAAAGCCTCCGAAGGAAGGAGTCTGCTTCTTCTGCAATGAACCGGGTCATTGGAAGAGGAATTGCAAACTCTACCTCGAAGATCTGAAAAAGAACAAGAAGGATAGCGGGGCTATCGCTTCAGGTATTTATGTTATAGACATTCATCTTTCTACTTCCACCTCATGGGTATTAGATACTGCATGTGGTTCTCACATTTGTACGAATGTGCAGGGACTAAAGGACAGTAGGAAGCTGAAAAGGGGTGAAGTTGACCTACGAGTTGGAAACAGAGCAAGGGTTGCTGCGTTAGCTGTAGGCACTTATGAATTAGTTCTGCCCACTGGGCTTTTGTTAGTTTTGAACAATTGCTATTATGTTCCTGCTTTAAGTAGTAACATTGTTTCACTTTCTTATTTGGATAAGGAAGGTTTCACTTCCATTGCTGGGAATAGTAGATGTTCTATTTATCGTAATGATGTTTTATATGCTCATGGTGATTTGCATGTTGATCATTACATATTAAATTTGGAACAACCCAATCATGGAAATATCTATAACATAACCGCCAAAAGGGTCAAACCAAACGATTTGAATCCCACATACCTCTGGCACTGTCGTCTGGGCCACATAAATGAGAAACGCATTTCCAAACTCCATCAAGATGGATTTCTAAACTCATTTGATTTTGAATCATATGACACTTGCGAGTCTTGCTTGTTAGGAAAGATGACAAAGTCACCTTTCACTGGGCACAGTGAGAGGGCCACTGATTTATTGGGCCTCATACATACAGATGTGTGTGGACCGATGAACACAAATGCCAGAGGAGGTTATTCGTACTTTATAACATTCATAGATGATTTCAGCAGATATGGGTACATCTATCTAATGAAACATAAATCTGAATCTTTTGAAAAGTTCAAGATATTTCAAAATGAAGTACAAAACCAGCTTGGCAAAACAATTAAAGCCCTTCGATCTGATCGGGGTGGTGAATATTTGAGCCAAGAGTTCATAGATCATCTTAGGAATTGTGGGACACTCTCACAATTGACTCCTCCAGGGACACCACAATGGAATGGCGTTTCTGAACGGAGAAATCGAACACTATTAGATATGGTTCGATCCATGATGAGTCGAACAGATCTTCCGCCCTCCTTTTGGGGCTATGCCCTAGAGACAGCTGCGTTCACACTCAATCGTGTTCCATCTAAGGCAATCGAAAAGACTCCGTATGAGATATGGACTGGGAGGACGCCTAGTTTGTCTTTCCTCAAGATTTGGGGATGCGAGGTCTATGTTAAGCAACAAGCCTCAGACAAATTAGCGCCCAAATCCTCAAAATGCCTTTTTGTGGGATATCCTAAGGAAACCAAGGAAACCAAGGGATATTACGTCTATAACCCTGCTGATAACAAAGTGTTTGTTGTCAGAAATGGTATCTTTCTTGAACGAGAATTTATCTCTAAAAGAACCAGTGGGAGTAAGGTACAACTCGAAGAAGTTCGAGAGCTACAAGACACCACAGAACTGCAGATGGAAAATAGAGAAGACTCACAACAAGTTGTTGAGACTCCTCAAGTCACGCAAGGTCCACGAAAGTCTAATAGGACACGACTTCAGCCTCAGAGATATGGATTTCTGATTTCTGATAGTCGTGATGTGTTGCTCATTGAGCATAATGAGCCGACTACCTATCGAGAAGCTATAGTGGGACCAAACTCCGAAAAATGGCTTAGTGCCATGAAGTCTGAGATGCAATCCATGTACGACAATAAGGTTTGGACCTTAGTCGACCCGCCTGAAGGTGTAAAAACCGTCGGGTGCAAGTGGGTTTTCAAAGAGAAAACTGACATGGATGGCAATGTAAATGTCTTCAAGGCACGACTGGTTGCAAAAGGTTTTACTCAAACTCATGGTGTGGACTATGATGAGACCTTTTCCCCAGTAGCAATGGCCAAATCAATCAGAATCCTCTTTGCTATTGCAGCATATTATGACTATGAAATATGGCAGATGGACGTCAAGACAGCCTTCCTTAATGGAAAGCTCCTTGAGGATGTGTACATGACACAACCTGAAGGGTTTGTGCGTTCCGAGGACTCTGGTAAAGTGTGCAAGCTTCAAAAGTCCATTTATGGGCTAAAGCAAGCCTCTCGGAGTTGGAATCATCGTTTTGATGAAGTAATCAAAGAGTTTGGATTTCTTCAAAACATTGATGAACCTTGTGTGTACAAGAAGGTTAGTGGGAGCACAGTTGTGTTTTTGGTACTCTATGTCGATGACATCCTACTTATTGGGAATGACATTCCTACCTTGCAGATTGTCAAGTCTTGGTTAGGAAAGTCTTTCTCGATGAAAGACTTGGGTGAAGCCACCTACATCCTAGGAATCAGGATCTATAGAGATAGATCTAAAAGACTTCTAGGACTCAGTCAGAGTACATACATAGACAAAATACTGCATAGGTTCAGTATGCACGAATCAAAGAGGGGTTTCATACCTATGTCTCATGGTACTCACCTCAGCAAAGATCTGTGTCCTAGTACATCTGATCAGCGAGGTCGCATGAGTAAGGTTCCATATGCCTCGGCCATAGGATCTATCATGTACGCCATGTTATGTACTCGACCGGATGTCTCGTTTGCCTTAAGTATGACTAGCAGATACCAACAGGACCCTGGTGAGGGCCATTGGACTGCTGTCAAGAATATCCTTAAGTACTTAAGAAGGACTAAGGACTTATTCTTGGTCTATGGTGGATTGGATGATGAGCTCTGTGTAACTGGTTACACAGATGCGAGTTTCCAAACTGACCAGGACGACCAAAAATCGCAGTCTGGATACATATTCCTCCTCAATAATGGAGCAGTAAGCTGGAAGAGCTCTAAGCAGGGCACTGTAGCAGATTCTGCAACGGAAGCTGAGTATATAGCAGCATCTGATGCAGCTAAGGAAGCCGTTTGGATCAGGAAGTTCATCACAGAACTAGGGGTGATACCTACCATCTCAGATCCAATAACTTTGCTCTGTGACAATAGCGGTGCTATTGCACAGGCCAAAGAGCCTAGGTCACATCAAAGGACCAAGCATATACTCAGGCGATTTCATCTCATCAGAGAAATCAACGATAGAGGTGATATAAAAATATGCAAAGTAGCAGGAGAAGATAATGTTGCTGATCCTCTAACAAAGCCGCTTGTGCAGGCAAAGCATGAGCGTCATGTTAGGTCAATGGGAATTAGTCAAATTAATGATTGTACCTAGTGCAAGTGGGAGGTTGTTGGAAATCGTGCCCTAGGGGCCAATCATTGTCTTATGAACATTATTGATTTATGAATTTATTAATTGAGTTATCATATTATTTGCATGTTTACTATGATGACCATCCTTGGATAATTCATGATATTATCCTAAATGTCCCTGGTCGATCATCTATGTGGGAGCACAGATGAAATAAGACCAGTATGACTTTGAAGATGTATAGAGATATAAATCAAAGTCATAAGCACATGTAAGAGTACAGGGTGTTGGACCGACCCGCTATGAGAGAACTGCATGGGTAACGTCATAAGCTTCTCTCATATACAAACCATGTCAATATGCCCTTTGACCTGAGATCATCATGGATTCCTGCATGACAAAACGCTCAGCTTTGACCTAGTCAAAAGTCACTTTTGACCGAGTGATCATAAAGACTATGTTCGGGCTTAGTGGTTTTTCATGCGGAGGAATGTGAATGGTCAAGATGGAATTTGTCCCTCACATTCGTGGAGAGATATTACTGGGCCCCTCGATGAGTGAGTCTGAGAAATGTATGGCCATACTGTAATGGAAAGGTAGTTCCATTTCTATAGTCAGACTACTCAGGGATCGAGAAAGTAACGGTCGGGAATAGGAGGATGACATTATCCATGCCTCATCCATGACCAAAATATCGCGTGACAGAAGGGACATGATATGGTTGTATAAAAGGTTACATCGTTTATCGATCCTCATATGATTTGGGTAGTTGTTATGTCTTGCTAGAGACCGCTTGCGACTTGTGGGCTAGTATAGCAAATAGCCCACTGCCAACTTCATATGGGCCTACAGGGTCGCACACAAAATAGCCCAACACGAGCTATGATGTCCAGATTCATTGAATCTAAGACATGTCCAGATTCAATGAAAGATCCAGGTGAATGTATATATATTTATTTATATTTATATTCGTATATATATAAATTCGTATATATATATATATTATATATATGAGATATATGAGATTTAATTTATAAGGATAAATTAAATCTCTATCACGTTTGAAATTCGAAATTCAAATTGATAGGATATCTCATATAAGAGATATTTATAAGATTTAATTTATAAGGATAAATTAAATCTCTATCACGTTTGAAATTCGAAATTCAAATTGATAGGATATCTCATATAAGAGATATTTATAAGATTTAATTTATAAGGATAAATTAAATCTCTATCACGTTTGAAATTCGAAATTCAAATTGATAGGATATCTCATATAAGAGATATTTATAAGATTTAATTTATAAGGATAAATTAAATCTCTATCACGTTTGAAATTCGAAATTTAAATTGATAGGATATCTCAAATTTGATTTATGGGAATAAATCAAATATAACTCAGTCTCATCTTTATTTAAAGTTAAATAAATAAGTAATTAAATCTGTGGGACGGATTTAATATTATTTTATTTAATTAGTTTCTTATAAAATTATACAATATATGATATTGTATCAATTCGGAATTAATATAAGATTAACTCCAAAATCCAATTAGGTCAAGTGGAAAAACGCATAGCATCCTCTATATCTGATTGGAGGAGCTACGTTTGAAAATAACACAGAACACAAAAGGCTGAACGGAATCTGCAAAAGGTTTGCAGACAAGAAACTGCCGAAATAGAGACGGAGACTTGTGAAAGCCTTGGAGGGACAGGAGACGCTAGCACGTCGTTCGTGGTTGGAACGCTGTTCGTGTGGATACCAGTAGAGGAAGCCGACCTGAGGCGTCGACTTCTTGTGATCGGAAAGAGACCACCGTCCGCGGAGAGAATCTGTGAAGGTCGCTGAGGAACACTCCGTCGATTTCTTGCGATCAGAAAGAGATCACCACCCACGTAGAGAAGCTGTGAAATTCGCTGAGCAACACTAAGGGTAATGATTCTTTCCACTTGACTTAAACACATACGGCAGATCCTGGCAAGGAATGGAAAATTTTTAAAGTTTATTTCCGCTGCGTGTCTTCCAATTCCTTACACATAATTGGTGTCTTTGTTCTACTAGGACCTGGGACATCAGTAGTCTAGTATATGGCTAGGTCCTGGAATATCAATTGGGTTAGGTACTTGGCGACCAGGAATGTCTACCTCAATGGACTATCTATATGTAGGTTCTGTAGTACCCACAACGTAGGAATGACCCTCATCAGACTATACTACCTAAGGGTATACTATGAAATATCATACTTTTACCACCTCATAGTACGTATTCAGAAGCATATTTGGTTAGCGGAAGTATTACATTAGCCCAAAAATTAAAATTTTAAAACTTACTTCTCGGGTACTGTTCATTTGGTAATTTCCAAATTTATAGTCCAACTTTAAAAATTCATAACTAATTGTAGAAAAATGACATGGAGATGATTCAAATTTCTAATTGAAGATCTTTCATATCTCTTTGAGGAAAAAATATAAATCTGGACATTTACCTTGCCAATTGATACAATTAAATCGTTACTTTTTACTATTCATATGGCAAATTCTGGAAATTTCAGATTCTGTCTCTTAACTTTGGAAATTCATTTCTCTTTATATACATATCCAAATGAGGTGTACTACCTATTTATTTAAAGATATGGATGTGTACTACATGATCATAAAATTTTGTGGATTAATTCCTTCATTTACTAGGTCAAACTAAAGCCACATCAAAATTGCTATAGGACCTACGTTTTTACCATTTCATTTTCCTTTCTTTCACTTTCAATAATTGTTCCAGCATGCATAAACCATCTCTTTTGCCTTTCATGCATTCATATACATCATGTACATATACCATAATTATTTCATCCAATTTCATCACATAAATGGACACCTTACATGGCATTTACATACATGGAAAATGCATAGCTTATGCTAGATTCTTAAATACTTCACTTACTTTCTTCCATTCTTTAGCTCTTCTCCATGCATACATTTTCCTTGATGCTTGACCTAAATTGGTTGGTTATGGGAGGGTGAGATTCTATGGAATCTTAATAGCAAACATTACCACTTAAATATGTAAGATGGATGCTAATGAATGATATGTAACTTGATTCAATAACCAATCACTTATCTAGCTTGTTTAAGCTTCAATCACCTATCTCTAACTTTAATTTCGTCTTTGTCCTTTCATCTAAGACTTTTGGACAGCACAACACCTTATAGAAACCTAAACTTTTCTCCATGGAAACTAAAACATCCTCCTTTTCATATGTCTTAGGGACCAAACGGTAGCATATGAAACCCCATTTTAAGGCTATTGAAGTCAAATTACACAATCTAGAATTTTACTCTCTCAAGTACTGTTCATGGATGAGTGATTTGACTTCAAAAAATCATAACTAATTCTAGAAAAATCAAAACTAAGTGGTTCAAATTGCTACATGAAGCTAACATAATGCTATTTCAGGGAAAAATAACTCATTGACCACGCCTTGACCAGGTCAATGTTAGAAAATATCTAAAGTTTACTGTTCTTCCAGTGTTTTTCCCTGATTCTAGCATTTTGGTCCCAACATCTACACAATCCAATCCCCAGCTTCTCTCCATGATTCTTCAATCCTCTTATAACATACCTGTGGGATTCAGATTACATGTAAGGGGATGAGATTTTTGGGAAAATCTCAGTAGCAAACAGTACTAAACAATGCATGTATTAATGTATATACTTGTGCTTGCTTGTAAAAGTGTTAATATTGGGTAATGTGCGTGCTTCCATGTAACATATGAAATACAATTGGCCAAAGTAATCATAGCAATAGAGCTTCAAACATAAGCACATATGCAACACAGTTCAATAAAGCCATAGCACAATCAAGTATAACATTCAATGTATGCAAGTTTAGGATAAGTTCACTAACTGGCATGTAGCCTTTCCTTCTAGCCTTTAGCCTTGTCTCTAAGGTCCCTTCTTTTCATATGTTAGAGCCTATACATAGCATAATAATATCTTTATTATTATCTAGTATAACTCTACTTATCTTGGGGTAATATCCTTAATTTGACATTCCCCTAACTTTCTTTCTATCTATAGCTAACCTTATTAATAGAGATATTTATCTATTCTAACCATTAAGAGCAATCATCTACTTCATTAGAACAGAGACTAGAATAACTTTCTTACCTCATTCCTAAGCTCTGCCCAGTCCCTAAGCTCCTTAGACTGCTCCTGGCTCCACCATAACTCCTTCATTTCTTTCCTTTCTCTCTTTCTCTCTTCTTTCTCTACTTTCTTTTGCTCCTTGGCCACGGATTCCTTGGAGGGAGGAGTGGCATATTTATAGGTGGAGCGAGGTGAAATGAATGGTCCAGATTAAACTGTGATGAATGGCCTAGATTGCTTAGCTTCCTCAAGAAGCTTCACCAGCATCATCACGATGACATCCTCCTCCTCCATGGCTCATCATTATGACATCATCCAAGGACACCTCAGGGGGTATGTGACGTAATTGGTGGGGCCCTTGGGACACCTCACTAGTTGACTCAGCCTCTCCAGAGAATTCCATAGCCCTTTCTTGGAATGAGCAGCCAAGATTGTGCCACGTGTCCTCTTACTTTTTCCTCTTTTTCTAATCTCATGACATGTGTCCTTAACTTTTCTTCTTTTCCTATATTCATGCCATGTGGCACCTTGTGGGTCCCATGAGGACACCTTTCATTCCACCTCATGGTCTAAAGTCATATCTGATCACTTTTCCCAGTTCTATCCTTAACCCGGTAACCTTACTTTATGAAAAAGTACTAAAATATTATTTTAATGCCTCTTAAACTCCATAATCCTTGGGCTGACGTTTTTGGGCTCTTGGATTGCTATCTTGGGTTTCTAACCAAGCCCAAGAACTCTGGTGGCTTAGTTCCCAAGAAACACCTTTTACTTCTTTGTGCCCACAGGGACTTTCACTATTTTCCCTGAATTTTCACTTTCTTGTAGTTTAGTTCCTAAACATCATCTGTACACTTCTGGGACTCCTACATAATAGGGTATAGTAGCCTTCCATTTTCAAGCTAAATACTGGGCTTGCAGGCCTAAAAATTGGGATATGACAGAAACCCTAAATTCAAGCTCCTAAATCAAAGGAAAATAAGCTAGGATAGATTGCTTACCTTTAATCTCTAGCTTGCTTGAACTTTAGTACCTTGAATCTTCTTTGTCTTGGCTTGAGTTTTCATTTTGCAAGAGTTTTCCCAAGGGTTCATGATCCATGGTTTGAATCAGATTTGGTGGGGTATTTATAAAAAATCTTGGTGGAAATGGAAGGTCAAGATTAGTTTGTGCACTATTTGATCTAATGGCTCACATTTAATTTTGGATTTAACTTTTTCAAAAAGAGAATTATGACATCATCCATGTCATAATCAAGGGACAACTCATAGGGCTAGGTGGCAAAATTACAATGGGGGAAGTTTCTGACAAAAATTTAGTCTAATCCGGTACCGGCTTAGTCTGAATCCCCCAACCCCAGACTGTTTTATAAATATAATTTTTTTGAGATTTTATAATATGCTTTCTGACCTTAAATCTAGTATCCAGATTCTTACTACCATTGACATTCTTATACTGGGTCAGTACTTAATTACAAATCCCTTGGCAAATGACTGAAATACCCTTTTGCACTTTCTTACACTATATTAGCCCTAATGGCATAATTGTCATTTCATACCTCTTTATACTATATCAAGGCATGTAATGGCTCTAATTAATCACCCTTGTACTTGCTTGGATGTTTTTGACCTGTCCATAATGACAAAAATGCCCTCCATCCATCTCTGGCACAATTTGACTACACAGGGGCATTTTTATAATTTTACACTTTTCCTGTGTTGCTCTGGACTCTGGCCCACTTAACTGTCCAACCACCTTGTTGGGCCTCTTGGGATGCCATTTAGACCTTAGTATTGGTCCATTACCTTTATGGCACAAATCCCAAGGAACCTCTCATAACCATATTTATCAGGTATTTTCTTCCACTGTAAATTCCCGTAAGAATTCTATAGGATTCCTTTTTTGACTCTATCAATTTTATAAATTCTTATATTAATTATGGGAATTTATTTTAAAGTTTCATCTGATTCTGAGGTCCAAAAATACTATAATAATGTTTTCTGACTTCAGGAATTTATATCAATTAATCGGGACCTCAAATCAAAATTCTGTGTTGCGTTAAACTGATCAGAATAATTTTGTCTATCTACTGGTAAAATTTAGGACTAATATGATTCTGGGCATTTTTGGACCTTTTCCGGTTCAACTTTCTCATAATTATATTTAGGTCCCTAAACTGTTGATTAATTGAATTTAGGTCCATAAACTTTTGGTAATTATACCTTTTGGCCCAACTTTTGTTTCTACCTTCACTTTTGGCCTTTAACCTTTTCTAATTTTCACATAGGTCCTTGAACTTTTGAAAATTACACTTTAGGCCCTCAACTTTTCATAATTACACTTAATGGCCTAAAGTTTATTTCTATTTTCATTTTTCCCTATAGAACTTTTAAACTTTTCATTTTAGTCCCTCTCTTTCTTCAAGATTCATCTAACCTTTATTATTCCTTCTGATAATCGTCACAATCCTTTCTAAACCTCTTTCCTCTATCAAAATTATACAAATAGGGAAAAGTTAGGATATGATATTTATATCCCCCTTAAAATAAATTTCGTCCTCGAAATTTACTTGGTACCTTAGTCAACAATCTTGGATAGATATTCTTTTCTTACTTTATGACTAAGGATTAGGGTATCTATCTCTTATCTTCTATCTTGAAATCTTAGTGGAGTACCTTTCATGTTCGCATATCTTCATATCTTTACTGTTATTACTTTTCTCCTATTATGAATCAACTCAATCAAAGTTGAACGGTACCTCATTCTATTACTTGCTTATTTACTTTGCATCTATTTGCATATGGATTTTTCACTACACTAGACTTGTGAGTAGTGTCCATTTCTTTCATATCAAATTCTCTCAAATACTGTTATATTCTGGAGTTTCTGTTAACCACTCATCATAGTTGTTAGTGCAATCACTTATTACTCATCTAAGTATCTGGCAGAATTCTCTGAACATCCGCAAAACTTTATCTCTCATTTTTGTACTATCGTACTTCTTTTCTTCGTACCATCTTTAATAACTTGTCATAATACAGAGAGAGGACTTACGTCATTATTCTTTCTTTATTTTACTGCTAGATAGGAGCACATAGGAGTACATACTCTAACATGCATAATGCCTGGCCAACATATTATAGGACTACATACCTACCCATGAATGCAAAGCTTTAACATCGGAGCTCAAGCATTCCTTTTCTTAATATGCATAGCTCTAACAATCAGAGCTTGCACAGCTCTAATATTTAGAGCTTTAGCATATTTTACAAACATAACATAATGCCTGGCGCATGCAAGGAGTGAAAGCTCTCACTTGCTACTCCATCTATAACATAACACTTAAACATCTTATCCCTTTCAAAAAGGGAGTATCTCTATCTGTTTATAAAGCTAGCTATAAAGCCATTTCATATTGTACTTCTTGATACATATTTCTCTTTTTGTATCACATTACATATTTATCATAACGTATCTCATTAAGCACTTTTCATGTCGTATCATGGCATATCTGGCTATATCATGGTCTATCTTGCCTTGTCATAACGTATTTTGAGATACCATAAGTTAAACATTCCCTTTAACTTATAACTTTGCTAGCTTTTAAGAAATCTCTTCTAAGTATTTCCTTTCAAGTCCATTTCATTTGAACATGACATAAGGGTCTTAGTCTCTTATTATTCATAACTCTTTTCTAACTTTTCATAGCTCTTTCTATCATTTTAAATAACTTTGTGAATATATGCCAAACTTTTGTGGCATTTACACCCTTTTTATCACTTCCCAGGGGGTCACCCATCATTGGGCTACTCTTTCCTGAGCACGCTTAACTAAGAAGTGCATATATAAATCTGAAACACTGGTGTTAACAGGCTCCAATCCTAGTACTTTACTATCTTAGACCATTCTTATACTATCTCTCTTGGGTCTATCTAGCCTTCTAATCTCTTTATCTTTACCTAGAAGAATATTTGTCTCTCATTCTTATGATCTGTAATCACATCTTAAGGGTTTTTCTGTCCTTATTTGACCATCTCTTATATCTTATGAAATATTCTCATAAATCCTTAGTACTCAAGATTAATAACTTTAACTTTGATCACTTAGTTCCTATTCTGTGTATGAAGATTCTGAGTTCAATTTCTAATAGTAATAAGGCTATATGAAATTAACATCATGGGTACTCTCTCTATTATGAGTTAACCCACTTGTGAAGCTTCTATACCTTAACCTTTTCCTTGGTATTCGTCCTTCCAAAGAAATAATGTAATTGTGGCTCATTACTTTCTTTCTCTAGGCTTGGTCTACTGTGACCCACGGGATCTACTGCGATTAACTGTAAGCCTTTTCAGGATCTAACTGTGACCCTATAATTTTATTCACTATGAGCCATGCTAGGATCAACTATAATCCTCTGGAATCTACTGCGATAGTTGTTAACTCCACATAGTTGTTAACTCAATAGATAATTCCCCAAAAATGATCACAAAAGCCAATATTATCTATTAAGACTTTACTCATTTCTTCTTTCACTCAGGAATTTCTCATATCATTCCCATCTTTCATAATTTGACTATGTCCATTACTGTAGAGAGCTACATAGGCTCCACCATGCAGCCATCTATCATAATATGTTTATTCCCTTGTCTCTATCTTTAAAAGCAATCTGACTATATTGCAAGAGCAATCTAGCTCTATTGCAAGAATGTTAACTTCTATTGCATAGATACTGCTCCTTCTCATAGCAACATCAGCTTTTATAACTGCGTCTCATTTTATTTCATGTTTATAGAATGTCATTCATATATCTTATCCCTACTGGAGGGATATATCCTGAGTACTATGATCATTTGTGTATAGATTCACTATTAACCTTTATCTTTAATCTATTCTATTGCTTTATCATTACCAAGTTGAATTATCTAATTAGATGTGTATGACATGGGAGCAATAACTTTTTTTACCATATATTCTCTATCCTTAATGAAATGCAGAAGGGATATCCATTCATCATAGCATACTCCAACATGCATAATATGCAAAGAGATGCAATCATTTAAGTATTCTCAAACAAGCGTGCCATCATATGACAACTGCAAGGAGATGCAACTTCTTATCATAACTCATGGCAACATAAGCCATATCATCGTTACATAATTTGCTCAGCCATCCTCTATATGCATACTGTAATTAAATTATCTATCACATTATCTGATGAGATCATTGTTAGATCCTAAAATACATATTCTTCTAATTTAAGCTACCACGTTACCCTTTTACTAGGGTATAGACTTAACTTTTTTTACCATATATTACTCTTTCTTACATAGGGAATAGATGTCATATCCTAATTTTTCCCTATCCGTATAATATTCATAGTGGAAAGAGGTTTGGAAAGGCTTATGACAATGATCAGAAGAAATGATAAAGGTTATATGAGTCTTGAAGGAAGAAAGGGACTAAAGTAAAAAGTAGAAAAGGTTGAAGGCCAAAAAATGGCCAGAATCATATTAGTCCCAAATTTTTCTAGTACATAGAGAAAATTATTTTGATCAATTTGATGCAACATAGAATTTTGATATGAGGTCCCAAAAAATTTATATTAATTTTTAAAGAAAGGAAAATTAATACAGTATCGTCTAGATCTCATAATCTGATGAAATTTGGCAGCAAATTCCTATAATTAATACAAGAATTTTAAAATTGACAGAGCTCAAAAAGGAGTTCTGTAGAATTTATTATAGAATTTACAGTGGATTAAAACACCTGAAAATATGTTTCAGGGGAATTTCTTGGGAATTGAACCCATGAAGCAAGTGGATCATACAGAGGGCCCATAATGGTGCCTTATAGGCCCAATGATATTTCTAGATAAGTATGTGGGTTAGGGCTAATAAATACCAGAAAATTTGCAAAATTACAAAAATGCCACTAAAAGTATGCCACTGTGTTATGTCATTAAGTCAGAGTTGGACAAAGGCATTTTGGTCATTAGACAAGCCAAAAATGTCCAGGCATGTATAGGAGTGATTAGTCAGTATCAGTATATGCCCTGATAAGAAGTAAAGAGGTGTAAAATGATAATTTTGCCCTTAGGGTTAATATAGTACAAGACAGTGTACCAAGGACATTTTTGACATTTTCCAAGGGATATGTAATTAAGTTTTGACCCAGTCCAAGAATATCGATGGTAGGAAGGATGCGGATATTGGATTTAAGGTAGACAATATATTATGGAATTTTAGAAAAGTTAGATTTATAAAATAGTCAAATTTTTGGGGAATCGGACTGAACGGGTACCAAATTGAATTGAAATTTTTCTAGAAGCTTTCCCCATTGGAATTTTACCACCTAGACCCTTGAGTTGTCCCTTGGTAATGTCATGGATGATGTCATAATTCTTCTTTTTGAAAAAGTCAAATTCAAGATTAAATGTGAGCTATAGATCAAATAGTGTACAAATTAATCTTGGCTATTGATTTTTCATGGATTTTGGCTATAAATACACCCCCATATCTGAACCAAAACCGTGAGCACAAGAACCCTTGGGGAAACTCTTGCAAGATGAAGACTCAAGCCAAGACAAAGAAGATTCAAGGTACCAAAGTTCAAGCAACCTAGAGATTAAAGGTAAGCAATCTATCCTAGCTTATTTTCCTTTGATTTGGGAGCTTAAACTTAGGGTTTTCATGGGAAAAAAGTTGAGTTTTCTCTAAGGTGTTATGCTGCCCACAAATCTTAGATGAAAGAGGAAAGAAGAAATTAAAATTAGAGACATATGATTGAAGCTTAAACAAGGTAGTTAAGTGATTGGTTGTTGAATCAAGTTGATATTCTTAACTTTACCATGGTTGAAGCTGTTCGGTCTGCACTGTTCATGATGGAAGAAAATGAAATTTCAATGATTTAATGCTTACATTGAATTTATATGATGATTTTGTGTAGGATTTGAAAGGTTTTGAACTTTGGAAGCATTGAAATTCTAAAATTATAGTTTTTAAAATCCTTCTCTATTACTGTTCAATCACATGAACAATGATTGGAATTTCATGAATTTGATGCTTCCAATAGTTTTAAAATGAAAAATTGTGTGGGATAAAGTGGATAAACAAGTATGGGAAGCATTATAATCAAAATGTGAATTTTTGAAAGAATTGTGTATATGTTTTGGTTTTGTACAGCAACCCATGAAGGAGCTGAAATTTCATGATTATAAGCTCATAAATGGATTCAATATATGAAATTGTGTAGGGTAAAATCAAGACATCAATTGGTTCAAAAGCCAAGTTGATTAGTGAAGATTAGAGAAAGTTATGATAATAAAGAGTGTAACAAGGTTACTCTTGAACATAGTCAGAGTTCATGGGTCATAATGAATTAAGTGATGAATATGAATGTGTTTAGGACCTTCAAACATTCAAGAAGATGTTGGGAAGTGATTGACATAAAGGCTTCATGGCTGGAAAGCTAAGGAACAAGTGCAAAAGATCAAGAGAAAAGCTTAAGTGCAAGGTAGTAAATTTACCACTTTATGTGCTTGATGTGGTATGCTTATGTGTTGACATGTATATGACATTTGAATGATGTTGTGACATGATACATGATGTTGAATGTATTATGAATAATATGTTTTCCACGGCCATGCACTTTTATGCTAAAGTATATAGCATGATGGCATGTCACTAATAAAAGAGAGTTTAATGAAATTACATATCATACATTAGCATCCATCTTGCATATTTAAGTGGTAATGTTTGCTACTGAGATTATTTAGAATCTCACCCTCCCATAACTGACCATAATAAGTTATTCAAGATGGAAGAATCATGTTTGGAACATGAGCTAAGGAATGGAAGAGAAAGAGTAGACAAGTGATGGCATGCATGAATACTAGTATTGTATGTAATGTTGTGTAATATGCCATTAGATGTAAAGAATATGTATGAAAGAATTATGGCATAACCCCATGATGTATATGAAGGTATGAAAGGCAAAAGAAATGGTTTGTGCATGCTAGAACAATTATTGAAAATAAAAGAAATAGAAACTGAAATGGTAAAAACGTAGGTCCTGGAGCAGTTTTATTTTGGCTTCAGTTTGACCTAGCAAATGAATGCTTTAGTTTACAAAATTTTATGAACAAGTAGTACACATCCATATCTGTAAATTCATAGGTAATATGTTTCATTTGGATGCGTATATCAAGGGAAATGAATTTCCAAAGTTAAAAGACAGAATCTGGAATTTCCAGAATTTGCCATATGAACAGTAAAAAGTGACGATTTAACTGTATCAATTGGCAAGGTAAACGTCCAGATTTATATTTCTTCCTTAAATAGATATGAAAGAGCTTCAATTAGAAATTTGGATCACCTCCATACAATTTTTTTATAATTAGTTATGAATTTTGAAAGTTAGACTATAAATCTAGAAATTACCAAATGAACAGTACCCGATAAGTAAGTTTTAAAATTTAAATTTTTGGGCTAATGTAATGCTTCCGCTAACCAAATATGCTTTCGAATACGTACACTGAGGTGGTAAAAGTAGGATGTTTCAATAGGGGAGTCATTTTATCTTTTTAACTGTGGCTACCTTTCTCTCTCAAAACATCATAAACTTCTTTTCTTATTTTACATACATCTACCTCTCTGTTGAACTTCTACAATTCCCTGAGAAAAGCTCTTTCTTTGTAACACAGAATTCAATCCGTAAACTAACTTCTCAATCATTTAACTCTCAATATTCATGTGAATGTACTTGGCTAAGTATTCATGAAAGGGTTTCTTTTTCTTTGCTTTAACCCAGAGCTTCATGCTCATCATTCTCTAACTGAAAGGAATGCTTCTTGTATCTACATCTGTCTACTATCTCTAAACTCTTTTTGTCTGTCTGTCTATCTCAGTCTGCTCTGGACTAGACTATGGTTCTTTTCTGGTCTATCTCTAGATCTTGACTAACTTAAGTTACATGGATCTCATTCATCATCTAGTACTATTACTTTTGTTCTTTAGGGTACTCTACCCTAGGTATGTTATGTTACTGTCTCTTCGTGATAGGATCCCTCTATTTTGGGAATATGAACTTTCTATCTATTAGCCATCATGTCTCTAACCTTAAGCCACATGTTAGACTTATTTCTAGGCAAGTCTTAATATGACTTCAATTCTTTCGTAATGTATATCTATTCCTGACGATCACATGGAGGATCTATTTTTGAACATCTTCTTAAATTAAACTTCTATATCTCAGTACCTCATACTGTTTGGCTTGCCTACATCATGTGCTAAACCTCTAACTGATAAACTTCAGTAAGGTCATCGCCTTCATTCTTGTCATTAGGTCTCTATGCAATCTAGTCACAACCTGAGTGCTGGCTAGTCATGACTCATATTCTTCGTAAAATTTAGTCATAGCCAACTCCACTTGCTCGTCATAACTTGATAGCTCTGTGTTCTTCAATTGCAGCCATAGGTCATATTCTATCGTGACCTGATCGGCTTATACATTAGTCACATCCTATGGCTTGGACTCACATGACTTAACTTCTCTGGAACTTCTAGTCGTAACCTAAACTACTTCACATCGTGACCTGGCATAGCTTTTCTAAACATTCACTTATAATGTTCTTGACTTTGATGAATTTGAGTCAATTGAAACTCATTCATAACTATATATCATAATCACATTAAATTGGGAACATATTCTCACAGATGTTCAACCAATTATTATCTTATTATATTACATTAGTACTCATATTTCAGGTCGCCTTAACATTTGCACATACATTACATATATGCCAATTTTCATATTGGGGGTACAACATAACTATCATACATCTAAGTAATTTCTTTACTTTACCATGTTTTCATGTTTACATTACCCCTAATATCTTTTTACATTCTTTTCTAGGGAATCATAAAATGTACATACTTTTGCATACAGAAGTGCTACCCATGTATATCAGTTGGCAAATAATTTGCTAAAACTCACTTATTTCTGTGTGCCATATAGGAGTATATGGCAGTATCTGACTTACTACCACCTCATGCCAGCCTGCTAGGGTATAAACCTAATTCAAGTCAATTCCCTCTATTATATATCTGTCTATTATCCCTACTACGGTATTAAGGAACTACAGATAAATGAAATGCTCGTGATCTTTATTTCTGTTTATCCCTTGACCTAGACTTATTAATTCACTCTCCACGGCTTTATTTAGACTGGTATGGTTAATATTATCTGTCTTTAGCAAAGAAGGCTGGGGTTGACTAGGACCAGGAATATCACACTGATCTTTCTCTATAAAGTCACATATTCATAGATTTTAAGAATGGACAAGGACTATCACAAACTCTAACTCGATCTCTAGATTAAGGGACTATTGTATATTACTTATCTCAAATCTATCCTCAAACTCTGGTAGAGGAGGAATAATATTTAGTCCACCTATAATCCAGTACTAGTACTCAGCTTCCTCAGCCGTAATCTGTCCTCTCATTGGAGGAATAGAACTTACATCAGGGTTAAAGGGCACTCCAAAAACTCATATTATATCTTTTATCATCTCTTTCTATTAATCCTCAAGAAATTTCTAAGGCTATTGATCTTTAGCATACATCTCCAAGATCCTATTTATCAATTTTAGGAATATGAGATAGCTGTTATGTTAGGCTATTGCACCTTAACTAGGCTATATTCATTCTACCCTAACATCTCTCATCGCCTATAAGACTTATGTGCCCCTGGCCTGAAGGACTTATGTGTCCTTGGCTTCACTATAATCCATAACTAAGTTAGCTGCTTTCTTTCAACTAATTGAGGAAGGGTTTGGCTCACATCTCTATGCCATTCATACTTTTAAGTTTTCCCTTATCATCCTGGGTCACTAACAGGCGAGAAGGTATCTTATACTAAGCCTCAATGTTCATTTCCCTAGAGCATAAATCACTAATCCATACTCTTAGTTAGACTGTTAAGAAGTAATCCATTACTAACCTCAACCTTAACCTCAATTGGCCCTTAGGTAACCGTTACATACTCTGTTTCCCAATCAGAGCAAGTTTACCTTGCACAAGAACCTACGTTATGTGCTAAAACTTTATTTTGTATCAATGCCAGAACATTTTGCTCTGATACTAAAATGAAACATCCTACTTTTACCACCTCAGAGTATGTATTCGGAACCAAATTTGATTAGCGAAAGCATTACATTAGCCCAAAAAATAAAATTTTAAAACTTACTTATCGTGTACTATTCAGTTGGTAATTTCCATATTTATAGTCAAAATTTAAAAATTCAGAACTAATTGTTAAAAAAGCTTATGCAGGTGGTCCAAATTTCTAATTGAATCTCTTTCATATCTCTTTAAGGGAAAAATATAAATATGGACATTTACCTTGCTAATTGATACAGTTCAATCGTTACTTTTTACTATTCATATGGCAAATTTTGGAAATTCCATATTTTGTCTCTTAACTTTAGAAATCCATTTCTCTTAATATACACATCCAAATGAAGCATATTACCCATGAATTTATAGATATGAATGTTTAAAATTTCTCATAAATTTTTGTGGATTAATTCATTCATTTGCTAGGTTAAACTAAAGCTACAGCTAAACTGCTCCAGGACCTACGTTTTTACCATTTCAGTTTCCTTTCTTTTACTTTCAATAATTGTTCTAGCATAAACCATCTCTTTTGCCTTTCATGCATTCATATACATCATGGGGTTATGCCATAATTATTTCATATAATTTCATCACATAAATAGACACCTTACATGGCATTTACATACATGGATAATTCATAGCCTATGCTAGGATTGCAATTACTTCACTTCCTTTCTTCAATTCTTTAGCTCTTCTCCATGCATACATTTTCCTTCATGCTTGAACTAAATTGGTTATTTATGGGAGGGTGAGATTCTATGGAATCTCAAGAACAAATATTACCACTTAAATATGCAAGATGGATGCTAATGCATGGTATGCAATTTCATTAAACTTTCTTTGATTAGTGACATGCCATCATGCTATATACTTTTGCATAAAAGTGCATGGCCATGGAAAACATGTTATTCACAATACATTCAACATCATCTATCATGTCACAACATCATTCAAATATCATATACATGTCAACACATAAGTATACCACATGAAGCACATAAAAAGGTAAGTTCACTACTTTGCAATTAAGCTTTTTTCTTGGTATTTTTGCACTTGATCCCTAGCTTTCCAACCATGAAGTATTTTGGTTAATTAATTACATTAAGGTCCCTAAACTTTTGGTTCTTTGCATTTAGGTCCCTAAACTTTTGGTTATTTGCATTTAAGTCCCTAAACTTTTAGTAATTACACCTTTTGGTCTAACTTTTATTTCTACCTTCACTTTTATCCTTTAACCTTTTCTAATTTTTATTTAGGTCCTTAAACTTTTAAAAAGTACACTTTAGGCCCTCAACTTTTCATAATTACACTTCATGGCCCAAAGTTTATTTCTACTTTCATTTTTCACCATAGAACTTTTAAACTTTTCATTTTAGTCCCTCACTTTCTTCAAGATTTATCTTACCTTTATTATTCCTTTTGATCATCATCACAATCCTTTCTAAACCTCTTTCCTCTATCAGCATTATACAGATAGGGAAGAGTTAGGATATGACAACCTACGCTTCTTGATAGCTAAAGGCACATGAAGAAAACTATCCCACTCATGATCTAGAGCTTGCAATAGTAGTGTATGCTCTTAAGATATGGAGACATTATCTGTATTGAGCTACCATAGAATTATACTATGATCACAAAAGCCTGAAGTATCTGTAAGATTAGAAAGAATTGGACATGAGACAACAGAGATGGATGGAATTTCTAAAGGATTATGATTTCTAGATTAAGTACCATCCAGGAAGAGCAAATATGGTAGCTGATGCCTTAAGCATAAAGGTGGTGCAGGTGGTAAGTCTAATGATCAAAGAGTTAGAACTAATAGAAGATGTTAGAGATTAGAGTCCTTTATACCAAATGTAGATAGCAAAAAATTCTTATGGAGGAATACAGATTAAAACTTTCATTGAGGATAAGATAAAAGAATCTCAAGAGCATGATAAGCTTGCAGCAATTTTCAAGAATAAGCTAGAAAGAGGGGAAATTAAGAATTTTGATGTCTCCTATGATGGATTGCTACGATTTAGAGGAAGACCATATATTCCAAATGCAATAAGATTAAGAGAGAAGATCTTAGATGAAGCACATAAAAGTTGATATATAGTACATCCAAGTATGTCAAGATGTATCATGATGTTAAAAGTTTATTTTTGTGGCCTGGATTGAAGAAGGATGTTGTGGCTTATATGTCAATATGCTTAACATGTCAGAAAGTGAAGGTTGAGCATCAAAGGCCAGCAGGAAAACTACAACCACTAGATATACCTGAGTGGAAATGGGACAGTATTGCCATGGATTTTGTTGAAGGACTGCCCATGACTCCTACTAAGCATGATGTTATAAGGGTAGTAATTGACCGATTGACACTAAGCTGACAAAGCTGTATGTAAAGGAGATTGTTATATTACATGGTATCCCAAGTAGTATTATATCTGATAGGGATCCTCGATTTAAGTCAAATTTTTAGTGGGCTTTCCATAAAGAAATAGACACTACTATCAGATTTAGTATAATTTATCATTCTCATATAGATGGTCAATCTAAGAGAACAATCCATACACTAGAAGATATGTTGAGAGCATGTGTTTTGGATTTCAAAGGGACTTGGGATGTTCAACTACCATTAATAGAATTTGCATATAACAACAATTATCAGGCTAGTATTCATATGGCCCCATTTAAAACACTTTATGAACATAAGTATATATCTCCCTTGTGCTGGTTAGAGTTAAGAGAAAGAATGATGTTTGGTCTTAATATAGTAGATCAGACAGCAGCACAGATCGATAAGATTAGAAATAGATTGCTAACGGCTCAAAGCAGACAAAGGAGTTATGCTGATGTCAGAAGGAAGCTGTTGGACGTTGAAGAAGAAGAGCATGTATTCCTTAATTTAACTCCAACTACAGGAGCCGGATGATCAATCAAAGTGAAGAAGTTACATGCTAGATACATTAGGCCATTTTAGATCCTCACAAGAATAGGATAAGTGGTTTACAAGTTAGTGAAGAAGTTACATGCTGGATACATTAGGCCATTTCAGATCCTCACAAGAATAAGATCAGTGGTTTACAAGTTAGTTATTCTTCCAAATCTCAGCAAGATACATGATGTATTTCATGTTTCCTAGTTGAAAAAGTATGTTCCAGACCCACCACATGTGATTAAGTAGGATGATGTTGCACTGTGAGATGACCTAACCTATGAAGTCAAACTAGTATAAATTATAGATCAAAAGGTCAAGCAGTTGCGAAATAAGCATATCTCTCTTGTTAAGGTGGTCTGGAAGGGATTAAATGAAATGAGGCTATGTGGGAAGCAGAGAAAAGGATAAAGGAAGCATATCCTGAATTATTTTCCTAGTATACATGTAGTGTAAATTTTGATGACAAAATTTATTTTAAGGGGGAGAGAAATGTCATATCCCAAATTTTCTTATATGATGTATATGTATAGTTTATATGTAATTGACATGAGATTCTTGGAATAAACTGTATCAGATTGAGGAAGGAAAAAGAGGGATTATTAACTAAGGAAAGTTAAGGGACCTAAATGAAAATTAGAAAAAATTAGAGGCCAAAAGTGAAAGTATAAACAAATGTTGGGCCAAAAGTGGTAATTATCAAAAGTTTAGGGACCTAAATGTAATTAAGCAAAAGTTCAGGGACAAAAATATAATTATGAGAAAGTTAAACTAGAAAAAGGTAAATTCCTGAAGTCAGGAAGAATTATTACAGTATTTTTTAGACCTCATAATCAGACAAAACTTTACAGTAAATTCCTATATTGAATATAAGAATTTATAAAATTGACAGAGTCAAAAAAGGAATCCTGTAGAATTCTTACGGGATTTTATAGTGGAATAAAATACCCAATAAATACGGTCGGGAGAGATTTCTTGAGATTTGTTTCATATAGATAATAGACCAATAATGGCATCCCAAGAGGCCCAATAAGATAGTGAGATAGTTAAGTGGACCAAAGTCCAGAGCAACCCAGGAAAAGTGAAAAATTATGCAAATGCCCACAGGTGGCCAGATTATACCAGTGATAGATGGAGGGCATTTTGGCCATTCTGGACAGGCCAAAAATGTCCAATGGCATCCTAATTTTTAGGCGTGGAAGCCTAGTATGTAGCCTGAAAAAGGAAGGCTACTAGGACCTATTATGCAGGAGTCCCAGAAGTATACAAATGATGTTTAGGGACTAAACTGCAAGAAAGTGAAAATTCAGGGAAAATAGTGAAAGTCCTTGTGGGCATAATAGAAAAGTAAGAGGTGTTTCTTGGGAACTGAGCCACCAGAGTGCTTGGGCTTAGTTAGAAACCCAAGATGACATTTAAAAGCCCAAAAATGTAGGCCCAGTAGCTATGGGAGGTTGAGAGGCATTAAAATAATATTTTAGTGCTTTTCCATAAAGTAAAGTTACCCGGTTAAGGATAGAACTGGGAAAAGTGATCAAATATGACTTTAGACCATAAGGTGGCATGAAAGGTGTCTTCATGGGACCCACAAGGCACCACATGGCATGATTATAGGAAAAGAAGAAAAGTTAAGGACACATGTCATGAGATAGGAAAAAGGAGAAAAAGTAAAAAGGACACGTGGCACAATCTCGACCGTTCATTCCAGGAAAAGACTGGAATTCTCTGGAGAGGCTGAGTCAGCTGGTGAGGTATCCCAAGGGCCCTACCAATTGCGCCATATACCCCCTGAGGTGTCCTTGGATGATGTCATAATAGTGAGTTATCAAGGAGGATGATCTCAACGTGATAATGCAGGCAAAGCTTCTTAAGGAAGCTAAGTGATCTGGGTCATTCATCACGATTCGATCTAAGCCACTCATTCCACCTCCACTCACCTATAAATAGGCCAATCCTCCCTCCAAGGAAGCCACAGCCAAGGAGCAAAAGAAAGAAGAGAAAGAAGAAAGAAAGAGAGAAAGAAAGGAAAGGGAGGAGTTCTGGTGGAGCTAGGAGCAGTTCAAGGAGCTAAGGGACTGGGCAAAGCTTAGGAATAAGGTAAGTAAGTTATCTAGTACCTGCTCTGATAAAGTAGATGGTTGCTCTTAATAGTTAGAATAGAGAAATATCTCTATTAATAAAGGTAGGTAAAGATAGAAAGAAAGTTAGGGGAATGTCAGATTAAGGATATTACCCCTAGTTAAGCATGAGTTAAGTAGAGCTATATTGGATAATAATAAAGATATTATTATTCTATGTATAGGCTCTGACTTATGAAAAGAAGGAACCTTAGAGACAAGGCTAAGAACTAGAAGGAAAGGCTTCACGCCAGGTAGTAAATTTACCTACTTGTATGCATATATTGCATGGATGTTTTATGTGATGTTTTCTTACCTTGATGATGTGAAGTATGTATGATTAAGTAATGCTCTGTTTCTTTTTATACTATGGCCATATGTTATATTTAAGTAACATGGAAGCATGTATGTTATCATGATGCAAGCATGATCATTAAGTACACACATAGTAACATCAAGCATATAATTACATACATTATATGGTTTCCATTTGCTATTGAGATTTCCCAAAGAAATATCATCCTCTTCCATGTAATCCCAATCCCATAGGTATGTTAGAAGAGGATTGAAGAATCATGGAGAGAAGTTGGGGATTGGACAGTGTAGATGTTGGGAACAAAATGCTGGAATCAAGGAAAAATTATGGATGAACAGTAAACTTCAAATGTTGACTGATGTTGACTTGGTTAAAGCGTTGTCAACGAGTTATTTTTCCCTAAAAAAACATTATGTTAGCTTTGTGTACCAATTTGAATCACTTCATTTCAATTTTTCTAGAATTAGTTATGATTTTTTGAAGTCAGGTCACTCCACTGGAATTTACACAGTGAACAATACTCGCTAAGAGTAAAATTTCAGATTGAGTAATTTGACTTCAATATCCTTAAAAGTGGTTCTAGATGCTACCATTTGGTCCCTAAGACATATAAAAATGAGGATGTTATATTTTGGTATCAGAGCAGAGGATTATCCTCATAGTAGAAGATATGGGGATGGTGTTCACTACTTAGAGACAGTGACACCCAGATAGATAGAATAGAACCCCATACCTTACAGCTTTATGAGGTAATCTTCAAGGAAGTAGTTAGTCTTAGTTAGCCGTTACCACCGAGGTCTCATATTTCTCAGCAAGATATAGCTAGACTAAGCAGGATAATGTCTGGGTAGTAGTTTCCTCTATGGATAAAGATAGAAGCTGACCAGTCCCAGGTCTAGGGAAGCTACTAGATGTTACAGTGGCAATGATAATAAAGGTACCAACCTGGTGGTAGTTAATCAACTAGAGGATTGGTACAAAGCATAATTGTCATATCCTAATTTTTAGTCTTAGAAGCACAGTATATAGCCTGAAAAAGGGATGCTACTAGACCCTGTTGAACAGAGGTCTCACTAAATAGAGAAAATTATGCTGATCAGTTTGATGCAACACAGAGTTTTGATATGAGGTCCCAAAAGATTTATATTAATTTCTAAAAAGAAGGAAATTTAATACAGTATTCTCTAGACCTCAGAATCAGAGGAAATATGGCAGTAAATTCCTATAATTAATATAAGAATTTTTGAAACTAACAGAGCCCAAAAAGGATTTCTATAGAATTTACTACAGAATTTACAGTGGATTAAAATACCCGATAAATAGGTTTCAGGGGAATTTCTTGGGAATTGAGCCCATGAAGATAGGGGATCATACAGAGGGTACAGAATGGCACCTTATAGGCCCAATGATATTTTTAGATAAGTATGTGGGCTAGGGCTAATAAAGACCGAGAAAAATAAAGAATTATGAAAATGCCACTGAAGGTATGCCACTATGTTGTGTCATTGAGTCAGAGTTAGACGAAGGGCATTATGGTCATTTAACTAAGGTGAGACAGTCAAGAAAGGGTATCTGGATAGCTGACCAGGGTCAAGAGATACTATGGTAAGGTATAGAAAATATAATAATGCTCGTATAAGTACTAAAGAGGAACTAAGGGCATTTTGGTAATTTACAAAGGATATTTCTTGGGAATTGAGCCACCAGATAATTTGGGCTTGGTTAGAAACCCAAGATGACAATCCAGGGGACAAAAACGTAGCCCAAGAGTAATGTGGGTCCAAGAGGCATTAAAATATTGTTTTAGTGCTTTTTCAATAAAGTAAAGTGACTCGGTCCAAGATAGAACTGGGTAAAGTGATCTAGAATCATGAGGGGACATAAATGGGGCTCACAATGCGTCACATGGCGTGATTACAATAAAAGACAAAAAGCAATGGACACATGGCATGATTAGAGAAAAAGGAGAAAAAGCAAGATAACACATGGCACGATCTCAGCCGTCCATTCAGGGAAAAGACTCTGGAACTTTCTGGAAAGGATGAGTCAGCTGGTGAGGTGTCCTAAGGGCCCCACCCTTATGCCACATATACCCCTGAGGTGTCCTGGATGATGTCATTAGTGGTGAGTCATCAAGGAGGGTGATGTCATCGTGATGATGTAGGCAAAGCTTCTTGAGGAAGCAAGCAATCTGAGCCATTCATCGTGAATCAATCTAAACCATTCATTCCACCTCCTCTCACCTATAAATAGGCCACTCCCCTCCCATTTCAAGGCACACCTCGTATCTAGCAAGAAAAGGAAGAGAAAGAAGAGAGAAAGAGAGAAGGAAAGAAAGAAAGGAAATAAAGGAAGGAGTTCTGGTGGAGCCAGGAGCAGTCTAAGGAGCTGAGGGACTGGGCAAAGCTTAGGAATGAGGTAAGAAAGTTATCTAGTCCCTACTCTAATAAAGTAGAGGATTGCTCTTAGTGGTTATAATAGAGAAATATCTCTATTAATAAAGGTAGCTAAAGGTAGAGAGAAAGCCAGGGGAATGTCAGAGTAAGGATATATTACCCCTAGTTGAGCATGAGGTAAGTAGAGCTATACTGGATAATAATAAAGATATTATTATTCTATGTATAGCCTCTAACTTATGAAAAGAAGGAACCTTAGAGACAAGGCTAAGAGCTGGAAGGAAAGGCTACACGCCAGGTAGTAAACTTACATACTTGTATGCTTATACTGCTTGGATGTTTTATGTGATATTTGCTTACCTTGATGATGTGAGGCATGTATGATTAAGTAGTGCTCTGTTCCTTTTTATACTATGGCCATATGTTATAATTAAGTAACACGGAAGCATGTATGTTATCATGATGCAAGCATGATCATTAAGTACACACATAGTAACATAAGCATATAGTTGCATACATTGTATGGTTACCATCTCCTACTGAGATTTCCCCAGAAATCTCATCCCCTTCCATGTAATCGAATTCCTACAGGTATGTTTAAAGAGGACCGAAGAATCATAGAGAGGAGCTAGGGATTGGATAGTGCAGAGGTTATGCAAAGATGGGACCAAAGTGCTGGAATCAGGGAAAAATACGGGATGAACAGTAAACTTCGGACATTGACTGATGTGGACCTGATAAAGACATGCTCAATGAGTTATTTTTCTCTAAAAGAGGATTACGTTAGCTTCACGTAGCAATTTGAACCACTTCGTTTCAATTTTTTGAGAATTAGTTATGATTTTTTGAAGTGAGGTCACTCTGCTGGAATTTACACAGTGAACAGTGTTCGCTAGGAGTAAAATTTCAGATTGTATGATTTGACTTGAATGGCCTTAGAAGTGGTTCTAAATGCTACTGAATGGTCCATAAAATGTAAGAAAAGGAGGATGCTTCAATAATCAAGCCAGATAGTATAAAGTAAGGAGATATGAAAGATTAGATAAAGTTCAGAAGTAGATCCTCTATGTGAGTAGATCTATATTACAAAAGAATTTGTTCAGCTAGTGTTCCTGAACAAAAGAATCAATAGTTAGAGATAAGATGATTAATAGCTGATGTTCCCAAGACAGAGGAACTACAGTCTAGTCCAGAGTAGACTGAGACTGATAGAAAGAAAGAGTTAAGAGATAGTTGGGAGTTGAATGACTAAGAAGTTAGTTCACGGATTGAATTCCATTTTAGAAAGAAAGAAGTTTATAATGTTTAAAGAGAGAAAGGTAGCTACAGTTTCAAAGATAAAGTGACTCCTATCACATCCTTACTTTTAACCTCAATTATACTCCATTAGAGGTCATTGGAACCAATTACATGATCATTTGCTTTGAAATCATCCATTTCCAAAAAAAAAATTCTCTCGGGTACTATTCACTTTTACTGTTCATTTGGTAATTCCAGAACATGTACCTTATTTTGAAAATTCATAATTAATTGTAGAAAAATCAAAATAATGTGGTTCCAATTTGTAATGAAATCTCTTTAATAAATGTTTGAGGGAAAAATATGAAATTGAGGTTCTCTTGTTCACACAAAATCAGTTTATTGATTAAAATCACTGTTTATTTGGTAAAATCTGAAAGTTCCAGTTTCTTTGCCTTAACTTTAAAAATTCATTTCTCTTTGGTTACATATCCAAATGAACCATGTTACCTTTGGAATTAAATATTTTGATGTCCTCTTTAATTTAACCAAATTTCATAGAAAAATTCGTTCATTGGATTTAAAAAATCATCACGTGAACGTTGCTGTCTCTAATCGTTTACTTTGTCTCAATTCCAGATTTTAGTTCCAACTTTGGAAAACCATAAAAATTCGGTTACTTATCCAATTAAGGTTTTCTTAGTGTCCATTTAAATCTCTATATCTTAGATACCCTCACACCAAATTTTAGACTAAAACTCGTTGATTTACACATCAAAATCATCATCATATCACCACGGCCTCACAACAGGGTTACAGAAACATACACCATGCATGCTAGCATATCATCCCATAGTGTCATGTAAGTCATATAACTTATTATACAAACTTAATCATCAAGATTCATTCTTTTCCCTTGAGAGGATCCAGCACCTAAAATGTAGTTATGCATGTGAAAGGAATGAGATTTCATGGAAATCCCAATAGCAAGTTACACAAACTATAATATCATGCATGAATAATTGAATGCTTAACATGTTATCATGTGATGGGAGCTACTTCATAATGGTACCTAAGCAAACTCTAACATGCATATAACTGTATTCTTTCTTTACTCTATCTTTGACCCTCTTCTCTGGGTCTTGCTAACCTTTTAGCTTCTTTACCCTTATCTAAATTATTTATCTATTCATACTTTTCTATTCTCACAACATAGAGGGTTCTCTTCTCTATCCTCTAGTATACTTCTACAAAACTTTTGAATATCAGTACCCAGACTTGAACTTGGACTCTATCTTCATAAGGGTAAACTAAGTTCAGTCTATATACAATATAGGCTATTTGAGGAAAATCATTATAAATAGGTTTTCTAGAGGAGTTAATCAACTTGTGAAGCTCCTTACCTTAAGTTTGTCTTTGGTACTCATCTTGCCAGAGAGATGATGTACTATTCTCATTTCTCCATGGCTCCTTACTTTCCTTAGGCTAGGTCTAACTGCGACCTCAAGATCTAACTGCGATCAACCGTAAGCCTCTTCAAAATCTAACTGTGACTCTGAAGTTGTTAGGATCTAACTGCGACCCTTGAGCCATACTAGGATCTAACTGTGACCCTCCAGAATCCTGTGTGATTTTGTTGTACTATATCATCATCTCTGAAAGATCTTATCCAAAAGACTAAGTTAGAAGGTTAACTGCTTCTACTTGTTGATAACTCAATAAAAATTTTAAAATACATTCAGTAGCCCATATTAAGACTTTACTTATTTTCCCTCTTACTCAGGAGTTCCTCTAACCACCTGCCATTGGATTCTGTTGCTATGGCCTCATAATAACTTCTCATTCAAATATGTGCTCTAACTACGAGCTATTTCAACTATTCTCTAACTGCAAGCAATCTGTATCAGATCTAACTCATATCTAAAGAGTGATTTGAACTCATCTGAATCTAGCTCTATCTTAGAGCCATATGTTTCATATCCAACTCTTATATGAAGAGTGATATGAAAATAATCTTTTTACTGTTATCTCTTACTCTTTCGGTATACCATTTCTTTTGATAGAGTTATAACATTACCACCTTCTTGGTAGTTATTGTAACCCTAACATAAGAAATGGATATGAGTATTGTATTCATAAGTTTGTAGAAAAGTATGAGTAACCCTAATCATACTGTAACAACTGTCCTACTTACTGAGACTATCTCTCATCCTGGTTACATTCTTATTGCATGTCGTATGGTATGGGAGCAACATAATTTTCTCATCATAAACTCTACCCTACATGTACTACATGAGGGAAGTATTCATAGCATACTCTAACATGCGTGTCATCATATGACAACTGCAAGGAGATGCAACTATCCATCATAACTCATGGCAATATAAGCCATATCATCATCACATAAATTTGCTCAACCATCCATCATATGTAACATCCTTACTTTTATACGTCTTAGGGACCATTCAGTAGCATTTAGAACCACTTACAAGACCTTGGAAGTCCATTAGCCAAATCTGGAATTTTACTCTTTCTCGGGTTACTGTTCATATGGTATTCCAGATTATGCAACGAACTTCAAAAAATTATAATTAATTCTAGAAAACTCGAAATACAGTGGTTCAAAAAGATGCATGAACATAACATCTTGAAATTTAAGGGAAAAATAAGTTTTAGACCAAATGATTAGCCAATTGATACAGTTTATTCGTTGAAGTTTATTTGGTCAAAAACTCTGGAAACAGTTTCTGGTCCCTTAATTTGAAAATTCGTTTCTCTTGATATACACATCCAAATGACACATTGTACCTATGAATTTAAAGCTCTAGATGTTTGCTACATGCTCATAAAATTTTGTGAACTAATTCCTTCATTTGCTAGGTCAAACTGAAGCCACAACAAAAATACTTTAGGACCTACGTTTTTACCATTTCAGTTTATTTTCTTTCATTTCCAATAATTATTTCAGCATGCACATGTAAGGAATTGGAAGACACGCAGCGGAAATTAATTTAAAAATTTTTCCATTCCTTGCCAGGATCTACCGTATATATTTAAGTCAAGTGGGAAGAAGTATTACCCTTAGTGTGCCTCAGCGACTTCCACAGCTTTCGGTCACGACGTTCACAGCTTCTCTCTGCGGCTTGTGCACCCTTTCTGATCACAAGAAATCGACGACTCAG
Organism: Leucaena leucocephala; assembly: GCA_037074615.1. Taxonomy (NCBI): domain Eukaryota; kingdom Viridiplantae; phylum Streptophyta; class Magnoliopsida; order Fabales; family Fabaceae; genus Leucaena; species Leucaena leucocephala. Next base: position 9,884,103 of record CM073527.1, read on the forward strand.
GTCGGCTTCCTCTACTGGTATCCACACGAACAGCGTTCCAACCACAAACGATGTGCTAGCGTCTCTTGTCCCTCCAGGGCTTTCTCAATAGTTCGTCCTCTCCATCTCTATTTCGGCAGTTTCTTATCTGCAAACCTTTTGCAGAGTCCCCTTCGGCCTTTCTATGTTCTATATGTTTCTCTGTGCAAAACGCAGCTCCTAAAATCAGATATATAGGATGCTATGTGTTTTTCTCTGTTAACCGAATTAGATTTTGGAGTTAATCTTATATTAATTCCAAAATTAATACAATATCATATATTGTATAATTTTATAATAAACTAATTAAATAAATAATATCAAATCCATCCCACAGATTTAATTACCCATTTATTTAATTTTAAATAAAGATGAGACTGAACTATATTTGATTTATTCTCATAAATCAAATTTGAGATATCCTATCAATTTGAATTTCGAATTTCAAACGTGATAGAGATTTAATTTATCCTTATAAATTAAATCTTATAAATATCTCTTATATGAGATATCCTATCAATTTGAATTTTGAATTTTAAACATGATAGAGATTTAATTTATCTTTATAAATTAAATCTTATAAATATCTCTTATATGAGATATCCTATCAATTTGAATTTTGAATTTCAAACGTGATAGAGATTTAATTTATCCTTATAAATTAAATCTCATATATACATATAATGTATATATACGAATTTATATATATATATATATATATACGAATATAAATATAAATAAATATATATACATCTATCCTGGATCATTCATTGAATCTGGACATGTCTTAGATTCAATGAATCTGGACATCATAGATCATGTTGGGCTATTTTGTGTGCGACCCTGTAGGCCCATATGAAGTTGGCAGTGGGCCATTTGCTATACTAGCCCACAAGTCGCAAACGGTCTCTAGCAAGACATAACGACTACCCAAATCATATGAGGATCGATAAACGATGTAACCTTTTATACAACCATATCATGTCCCTTCTGTCACGCGATATTTTGGTCATGGATGAGGCATGGATAATGTCATCCTCCTATTCCTGACCGTTACTTTCTCGATCCCTGAGTAGTCTGACTATAGGAATGGAACTACCTTTCCATTACAGTATAGCCATATATTTCTCAGACTCACTCATCGAGGGGCCCAGTAATATCTCTCTACGAATGTGAGGGACAAATTCCATCTTGACCATTCACATTCCTCCGCATGAAAAACCACGAAGGCCGAACATAGTCTTTATGATCACTCGGTCAAAAGTGACTTTTGACTAGGTCAAAGCTGAGCATTTTGTCATGTAGGAATCCATGATGATCTCAGGTCAAAGGGCGTATTGACATAGTTTGTATATGAGAGAAGCTTATGACGTTACCCATGCAGTTCTCTCATAGCGGGTCAGTCCAGCACCTTGTACTCTTACATGTGCTTATGACTTTGATTTATATCTCTATACATCTTCAAAGTCATACTGGTCTTATTTCATCTGTGCTCCCGTAGATATGAATGACCAGGGACATTTAGGATAATATCATGAATTATCCAAGGATGGTCATCATAGTAAACATGCAAATAATATGATAACTCAATTAATAAATTCATAAATCAATAATGTTCATAAGACAATGATTGGCCCCTAGGGTACGATTTCCAACAGCACAAGCCATCAAATAAGCTTCTTAACATTCATATACATCATGTACATATGCCATAAGTATTACAATAGTTTCATCACATAAATGGACACCTTACATGGCATTTACATACATGGACAATTTATAGTATATGCTAAAATCTCAATACTTCACTTCCTTTCTTCCATTCTTTAGCTCTTCTCCATGCATACCTTTTCTTCATGCTTGACCTAAATTGGTTGTTTATGGGAGAGTGAGATTCTAGGGAATCTCAGTAGCAAACATTACGACTTAAATATGCAAGATGGATGCTAACGCATGATATGTAATTTCATTAACTTTCTTTGATTAGTGACATGCCATCATGCTATATACTTTTACATAAAGTGCATGGCCATGGAAACATGTTATTCACAACACATTCAACATCATTTATCATGTCACAACATCATTCAAATAACATATACATGTCAACACATAAGCATACCACATCAAGCACATAAAGAGGTAAGTTCACTACCTTGCACTTAAGCTTTCCTCTTGATTTTTAGCATTTGCTCTCTAGCTTTCCAACCAATAAGCCTTTATGTCAATCACCTCCCAACATGTTCTTGGATGTTTCAAGGTCCTAAACACATTCATATTCATCACATAATTCATTAGGACTCATGAACTCCAACCATGTTCAAGATTAACTTTGTTACACTCTTTATTGTCATAACTTTCCCTAATATTCACTAATCCACTTGGCTCTTGAATCATTTGATGTCTTGACTTTACCCCACATAATTTCATCTTTTGAACTCATTTATGAGCTTAGAATCATGAAATTCTAGCTCCTTCATGGCCTGCTGTACAGAATTGAACATAAGCACACAATTCTTTCAAAAATTCTCATTTTGATTCTAATGCTTCCCATACTTGTTTCTCCACTTTATCCCACGCAAATTTTCATTTTAAAACCATTGGAACCATCAAAATCATGAATTTCCAATCACTGTTCATGCGAGTGAACAGTAACCATAAGAAATCTCAAAGACTACAACCTTGAGATTTTAGTGTTTCCAAGGTTCAAAACCTTTCCAATCCTACACAAAATCATCATACAAACTCAATGGAAGCATTAAATCATTGAAATTCAATTTCCATCCCTCATGAACAGTGCAGACTGAACAGGGCACACCATGGCAAAGTCAAGAATATCAATTTGATTCAACAACCAACCATTTAACTAGCTTGTTTAAGCTTCAATCATATGGTTCTAACTTTAATTTCTTCTTTACCCTTTAATCTAAGGTTTTTGGGCAGAACCATCCCTTAGAGAAAACTCAACTTTTTCCCCACGAAAACCCTAAGTTCAAGCTCCCAAATCAAAGGAAAATAAGCTAGGAGATTTTGCTTACCTTTAATATCTAGCTTGCTTGAACTTTAGAACCTTGAATCTTCTTTGTCTTGGTTTGAGTTTCCCCAAGGGTACATGAAGCCATGGTTTGCTACAGAATGAGGGGGCATTTATAGCCAAAATCCAAGAAAAATGAATGGCCAAGATTGATTTGGTTACTATTTGATCTAAAGGCCCACATTTAATCTTGGATCTAAATGAATGACATCATGTGGGACCCATCAAGGGACACTTCAAGGGGTTAGGTGGCGTGTTTATAGTGTAAGGAACCTTCTGGAGAAATTCCAGTCCAATCCGGTACCGATCAGCGTAGTTTCACAACAACCGGACTGTTTTCTGTTCCTAATTTTTTATAATATACCAGCATATGTATTATGTCCTGGAGATCAATGTCTAGGCTTCCCACACCATTGACATACTTGTACTGGCCACAACTTAATTACAGATCCCTTGGGAAATGACCAAAATACCCTTGGTGTCCTTTCTTGCACTGTACTGACCCTAAGGGCATAATTGTCATTTCACCCCTTCTTTGTACTGTCTCAGGGCATATATTGGCTCAAACAATCATATTTATACCATGTGTCACGTTTTTAGCCTATCCCATATGACCAAAATGCCCTTCATCCATCTCTGGTACAATCTGGGCATCCAGGGGTATTTTCGTAATTTCACACTTTTTCTGGCACTGGCCCCTTCTACTGATAGACAGGTACCCTAGGTTTTGGGCCTTCCTTGGCGTCATTATGGGCCTATATATGAGGTCATCTGATCTCATTCTATCCAGGCTTACATACCGATAAGTTCCATTATCGGATCACGGGTATTAATAAACTCCCGTCAAAATTCACTGATATATGAATAACTTTTTATACAGAACTTCTTCTGGAGTTCTGTCAGATCTAGGACATCTGGCACTGTAGGGCACACTTTCTTCTAATTTGCCCACTTATATCTGAAGTCCATGAAATCTGATAAAATTTCAGATAACTTTTAGACTATTAGATAAATATCTGCTGTCTGGAGCCCTAATAAAATTTCTGTATCATGTCAGATTATCCAGTGTACCTTCCTCTATTTACTGATGGAATATGGGACTAAAATACTTCTGGGCAGTTCTAACCCTTTCCAGGCTGATCTTTCTATAATTACAATTGGGTTCTTGACTTTTTGCTTAATTACATTTAGGTCCCTAAACTTTTAGAAATTACCACTTTTGGCCCAAATCTTGTTTCTACTTTAACTTTTGGCCTTTAACCTTGTCTACTTTGCGTTTAGGTCCTTCTCCTTCTAGGACTCATATAACCTTTATCATTCCTTCTTATCTTCGTCATAATACTTTCTAAACCTCTTTCCACTATCAGTACTATACAGATAGGGAAAAATTAGGATATAACATTTCTGCCCCCTTAAAATAAATTGCGTCCTCAAAATTTACTCAACATCTCAGTCAATGATTGGGGTATCTATCTCTTATCTTTTATTGTGACATATTAACGGAGTTCTTTTAATATCCACAATTCTTCATATCTTACTATGATCATCCTTTTGTCATGAATCAACTCACTCAGAGTTAAACTCCAGTTCATTCTATTACTTACCTTCTTGCTATGTATTTATCTACATATGGGCTCCTCACTATACTGGACTTGTGAGTAGCGTCCATTTCTTTTATAATAAACTCTCTCGAATACTGCTATATTCGGGAGTTTCTATTAACAACTCATTATATTTCTTAGTGCAATCACTTATTGCTCATTTGAGTATCTGGCGGAATTCTCTGAATATCCGCACACTTTAACTCTCATTCTCATATCATCATACATTCTTATCATCTTTAATAACTCATCATAATACAGAGAGAGGACTTATATCATTATTCTTTCTTTCATTGCTCTACTGCTAAATAGGAGCACATAGGAGCATATAGGAGCACATATTCTAACATGCATAATGCCTGGACAACATGCTGCAGGACTACATACCTGCTCACAAATGCAAAGCTCTAACATCAGAGCTCAAGCATTCCTTCTCTTAATATGCACAACTCTACACTCGGAGCTTGCACAGGTTTATCATATAAAGCTTGCACTGCTCTAACATTCAGAGCTTTAGCATATTTTACAAACATAACATAACATAACATAATGCCTGGCACTTTATGCAAGGAGTGAAAGCTCTCATTTGCTCTTTCACATGTAGCTCATCATTCAAATATCTTATCATTTCTAGAACGGAAGCCTCTCTATCTGTTTACAAAGCTAGCTATATAGCCGCTTCTCAAGGCATATCTTCTCATTTCGTATCTTTCATGACATAAAATGGCATATCTGGCCAAATCTGGCTACATCATAGTCTATATTTCAAATCCATTTCATTTGGACTTGACATAAGGGTTTTAGTCTCTTATTATTCATAACCCTTTCTAGCTTTTCATAGGTCTTTCCATCATTTTCCATAGCTTTATGCATATATGCCAATTTCTTATGACATTCACATTTTTTTTCATCACTTCCCAGGGGGTCACCCATCATTGGACTACCCTTGCCTGAGCACCCTTAACTTAAATGTGCAGATAAAAATCTAAAGCATTGGTGCTCACTGGCTCCAACCCTGATACTTTACCATCTTAGACCCATATTATACTATCTCTCTCGGGTCTATCTGGCCTTCTAATCTCTTTATCCTCATCTGGAGGATTTACTTGTCTCTTATTTTTTGTAATCTTATCATAAGGATCTCTTCTTATATCTTACATAATATTCCCATAAATCCTTGGACAGCTTTAACTTTGATCACTTAGTTCCTGATACGTGTAAGGAAATTCTGAGTTCAGTCCCTGATAGTAATAAGGCTATCTGAAACTAGCATTATGGGTACTCTCTCTGTTATGAGTTAATCAACTTGTGAAGCTTCTATACCTTAACTTTTCCTTGATATTTGTCCTTCTAAAGAAATACTGTACTTATGGCTCATTACTTTCTTGCTCTAGGCTTGGTCTACTGTGACCCTCGGGATCTACTGCGATCAACCGTAAGCCTTTCAGGATCTAACTGCGACCCTATGAACCATACTAGGATCTAACTGTAATCCTCCAGAATTTACTAGATTCCATTGTACTGTATTCTCATCTCTGGAAGACCTAAACCAACGGACAAAGTTACAAGGTTAGTCACTTCCACATAGTTATTAACTCCACAGATAATTCCCCAAAAATGGTCACAGAAGCCAATATTATCTATTAGGACTTTACTCATTTCCTCTATCACTCAGGAACTTCTCATATCATTCTCATACTTTATAAGTTACTAGATCTATCACTGCAGAGAACTATATAGGCTCTACCATGCATATGTCTATCATCATCATCTATTCATCTCATTAGAGGGACCTTACTCTATCTGAGTTATATTGTCCCATATCTTGCCTTTATTTCAAAAGCAATCTTACTCTATTGCAAGAGCAATCTAGCTCTATTACAAAAACATTAACTTATATTACTTAAAAACTGCTATTTCTTAGAGCCATATCATCTTTCATAACTACATCTCATTTCCTTTCATCTATCTTATCCCTATTAAAGGGATATGTCCTGAGTATCATAATCATTTATCTGTAGACTCACTACTAATCTTCATCTTTAATCTCATTCTCTATCCCATTGACTATCGTAGTCTGATAATAAATTCTCTTTCTATCTTCTGATAATCAAGTAGCTAACTTTCTAGTTTAGCACTTTGCTATTGCTTCATTCTTGCTAAGTTGAATTATTTAATTGCATGTCATAGGGCATGGGAGCAACATAACTTTCTCATCTAGTATACTCTACCCAGTACGTACTGCATAAGGGGAGTATTCATTTATCATAGCATACTCAACATACATAATATGCAAGTAGATGCAATCAATTAAGCATTCTCTAGTATGTGTGTCATCACATGATAACTGCAATGAGATACAATTTCTTATTATAACTTATGGCAACATAAGCCATGCATCATTACATAGTTTGCTCAACCATCCCTCATACTCACATTGCCATTAAGCAATTAACTAGGTAGACTTTAAAGTATTCTGTTTCTTCATTACCTTAATCACTAGGTCCTGATCATTTATTCAGGAACCTGAGTCATGTACTTGTTTCACTTAGGCTACCACATCACCCTCTTACTAGGGTATAGACTCAAACCTTCTTTACTCTTTCTTACATAGAAATAGGGGAGTCACTATATCTTTGAATCTGTGGCTATCTTACTAGGCCATAGTCATCCTACCATAACATTTCTCATCGCCTGTAAGACTTCTATGTCTCTAAACTGAAGGACTCCTGTGTCCTTGGTCTCACTATAATTTATATGTAACCCATAACTGAGTCAGCTGTCTTCTTTTAGCTAACTGAGGAAAGGTCAGGCTCACATCTCTATGCTATTCAAACTTTTTCCCTTATCTTCCTGGATTACTAACAGGCCAGAAAATATCTCTTAACTCTTTCTGTCTATCAGTCTTAGTCTGTTCTTGACTGGACAGTGATCCCTTTTTGGTCTATCTTTGGATCCTGACTAATTTAAGTCACTTGGATCTCCTTCATCATCTAACATTACTTTTATCCTCTAGGGTGATCTACCCTAGGTGTACTAGGTTACCATCTCTTCGTGATATGATCCCTCTGTTTAGGAATATTAACTTTCTGTCTATTAGCCTTCACGTCTTTAACCTTAGGCTGTGTATTAAATCATTCTTAGGCAAGTCTCATTCTAACTTCTCATTATTCTTTTCCATAAAGACTAGTTGCACAAAGTCTTTCGTATTATAGATCAACACCTGATGATCATACGGAGGATCTACTGTTGAACCTTTTCTTAAACTGATCTTCTGTATCTTAGTGCTTTGTACTGTTTAACTTGCCTATACTCTGTGCTAAATCTCTAACTGATAGACTTCAGTGAGGTTGGCATCTTTAGTCTCATGACTCTTGACTTACTATTATCTGATACTAGTCCTCTAAAGGATATTAGGTTAATTCCCTCTACTGGATGTCTGTTTATCATTCCTGCTACGGCATTGAGGAACTGTAGATAACTAATTGTTCTTAATCTCTACTTCTGTCCATCCCTTGACCTAGACTGAGTAATTCACTCTCCACAACTTTCTCTATAAAGTCACATATTCTTGGACTTTGGGAATGGACAAGAACTATCATAAACTCTGACTGGATATCTGAATTAGGGGACTGTTATATCTTAATTATCATAAATCTATCCTCAAACTATGGTAGAGGAGGAATAATATATGGTCTACCCATAATCCAGTACCAGTACTCAGCTTCCTCAGCCGTAATCTATCATCTCGTAAGAGGGATAAAGCTTATATCAGGGTTAGAGGGCATTCCAACAAACTTATACCATATAGAGTCACTAGACTCAACATCAATTAGTGCATATTAGGCTTCAGGCTGAATCTCTACATGACCTCCAGACTGCAGGTTTAAGTCTACAGAAACGTCTATGGGACATTCCACTGTAGATTTTCCTGGCTGATCCCCTAAACTCTCATCTAGACTCTCTTCATTGTCTAAGGGATGTGGATATATATCATTTTCATATATCACTATTGGTCTGGAGTCTCCCTTATTAACTAAAGCCTCTGACTTAACCTTATGGAATCTCATATATATTCCTGCAATATTTGCTTAATTAAGCAATGTTAACCATCCCATAACATACCCTAACTTAACAAAATACTTACTGTTTAGGGTTAGGGTCTAGGTATAATCTCATATCAGTCCATAAATAATCTATTCAGGGCATTTCTTAAGCCAAAATCCTTTGCTCTGACACCATAATGTAACATCCTTACTTTTATACGTCTTAGGGACCATTCAGTAGTATTTAGAACCACTTACAAGACCTTGGAAGTACATTAGCCAAATCTGGAATTTTACTCTTTCTCAGGTTACTGTTCATATGGTATTCTAGATTACACAATGAACTTCAAAAAATCATAATTAATTCTAGAAAACTCGAAATGCAGTAGTTCAAAAAGCTACATGAACATAACATCTTGAAATTTAAGGGAAAAATAAGTTTTAGACCAGCCAATTGATACAGTTTATTCGTTGAAGTTTATTTGGTCAAAAACTCTGGAAACAGTTTCTGGTTCCTTAATTTGGAAATTCATTTCTCTTGATATACACATCCAAATAACACATTGTACCTATGAATTTAAAGCTCTGGATGTGTGCTACATGCTCATAAAATTTCGTGAACTAATTCCTTCATTTGCTAGGTCAAACTGAAGCCACAACAAAACTGCTTTAGGACCTACTTTTTTACCATTTCAGTTTATTTTCTCTCATTTCCAATAATTGTTTCAGCATGCACAAGCCATCAAATAAGCTTCTTAACATTCATATACATCATGTACATATGCCATAAGTATTACAATAGTTTCATCACATAAATGGACACCTTACATGGCATTTACATACATGGACAATTTATAGTATATGCTAAAATCTCAATACTTCACTTCCTTTCTTCCATTCTTTAGCTCTTCTCCATGCATACCTTTTCTTCATGCTTGACCTAAATTGGTTGGTTATGGGAGAGTGAGATTCTAGGGAATCTCAGTAGCAAACATTACCACTTAAATATCCAAGATAGATGCTAATGCATGATATGTAATTTCATTAACTTTCTTTGATTAGTGACATGCCATCATGCTATATACTTTTACATAAAGTGCATGGCCATGGAAACATGTTATTCACAACACATTCAACATCATTTATCATGTCACAACATCATTCAAATAACATATACATGTCAACACATAAGCATACCGCATCAAGCACATAAAGAGGTAAGTTCACTACCTTTCACTTAAGCTTTCCTCTTGATTTTTAGCATTTGCTCTCTAGCTTTCCAACCAATAAGCCTTTATGTCAATCACCTCCCAAAATGTTCTTGGATGTTTCAAGGTCCTAAATACATTCATATTCATCACATAATTCATTAGGACTCATGAACTCCAACCATGTTCAAGATTAACTTTGTTACACTCTTTAATTTCATAACTTTCCCTAATATTTACTAATCCACTTGGCTCTTGAATTATTTGATTTCTTGACTTTACCCTACATAATTTCATATTTTGAACCCATGTATGAGCTTAGAATCATGAAATTCCAGCTCCTTCATGGCCTGCTGTACAGAATTGAACATAAGCACACAATTCTTTCAAAAATTCTCATTTTGATTCTAATGCTTCCCATACTTGTTTCTCCACTTTACCCCACACAACTTTTCATTTTAAAACCATTGTAACCATCTAAATCATGAATTTCCAATCACTGTTCATGCGAGTGAACAGTAACCATAAGAAATCTCAAAGACTACAACCTTGAGATTTTAGTGTTTCCAAGGTTCAAAACCTTTCCAATCCTACACAAAATCATCATACAAACTCAATGGAAGCATTAAATTATTGAAATTCAATTTCCTTCCCTCATGAACAGTGCATACCGAACAGGGCACACCATGGCAAAGTCAAGAATATCAATTTGATTCAACAACCAACCATTTAACGCTTGTTTAAGCTTCAATCATATGGTTCTAACTTTAATTTCTTCTTTCCCCTTTCCTTTAAGGTTTTTGGGCAGCACCTTCCCTTTGAGAAACTCAAATTTTTCCCCTTGAAAACCCTAAGTTCAAGCTCCCAAATCAAAGGAAAATAAGCTAGGAGAGATTGCTTACCTTTAATCTCTAGCTTGCTTGAACTTTGGAACCTTGAATCTTCTTTGTCTTGGCTTGAGTTTCCATTTTGCAAGAGTTTCCCCAAGGGTCCATGAAGCCACGGTTTGCTGCAGAATGAGGGGGTATTTATAGCCAAAATCCAAGAAAAATGAATGGCCAAGATTGATTTGGTTACTATTTGATGTAAAGGCCCACATTTAATCTTAGATTTAACTTTTTCATAAAATAATAATTATGACATCATGTGGGACCCATCAAGGGACACTTCAAGGGGTTAGGTGGCGTGTTTATAGTGTAAGGAACCTTCTGGAGAAATTCCAGTCCAATCCGGTACCAATCAGTGCAGTTTCACAACAACCGAACTGTTTTCTGTTCCTAATTTTTTATAATATACCAGCATATGTATTATGTCCTGGAGATCAATGTCTAGGCTTCCCACACCATTGACATACTTGTACTGGCCACAACTTAATTACAGATCCCTTGGGAAATGACCAAAATACCCTTGGTATCCTTTCTTGCATTGTACTGACCCTAAGGGCATAATTGTCATTTCACCCCTTCTTTGTACTGCCTCAGGGCATATATTGGCTCAAATAATCATATTTATACCATGTGTCACGTTTTTAACCTGTTCCAGATGACCAAAATGCCCTTCATCCATCTCTGGTACAATCTGGGCATCCAGGGGCATTTTTATAATTTCGCACTTTTTCTGGCACTAGCCCCTTCTACTGATAGACAGGTACCCTAGGTTTTGGGCCTTCCTTGGCGTCATTATGGGCCTATATATGAGGTCATCTGATCTCATTCTATCCAGGCTTACATACCGATAAGTTCCATTATCGGATCACAGGTATTAATAAACTCCCGTCAAAATTCACTGATATATGAATAACTTTTTATACAGAACTTCTTCTGGAGTTCTGTCAGATCTAGGACATCTGGCACTGTAGGGCATACTTTCTTGTAATTTGCCCACTTATATCTGAAGTCCATGAAATCTGATAAAAGTTCAAATAACTTTTAAACTATCAGATAAATATCTGCTGTCTAGAGCCCTAATAAAATTTCTGTATCATGTCAGATTATCCAGCGTACCTTCCTCTATTTACTGATGGAATATGGGACTAAAATACTTCTGGGCAGTTCTAACCCTTTCCAGGCTAATCTTTCTATAATTATATTTGGGTCCCTGACTTTTTACTTAATTACATTTAGGTCCCTAAACTTTTGGAAATTACCACTTTTGGCCCAAATCTTGTTTATACTTTAATGTTTGGCCTTTAACCTTTTCTACTTTGCGTTTAGGTCCTTCTCCTTCTTCAGGACTCATATAACCTTTATCATTCCTTCTTATTTTCGTCATAATCCTTTCTAAACCTCTTTCCACTATCAGTACTATACAGATAGGGAAAAATTAGGATATGACATCATACGTACACTGCAGTTGAACATTCTTTCCTCTATCACCTTATCTTCCAGATCCCAAACATTCATTTAGGAATCTACATTAACTACTCATTTAACTTAGGCTACCATATTACCCTCTTACTAGGGTATAGACTCAACCCTTCATTACCCTTTTCTTACATAGGGAACAAGGGAGTTACTTTATCTTTGAAACTGTGGCTATCTTTATCTCTTTATACAACATAAACTTCTTTTTCTTGATCCTGATGAACTTATGTCGTATGGATCTCATTCATCATCTATTACTTATGTTCTCTAGGGTACTCTACCCTAGGTCTGCTAGATTACTGTTCTTTCATGATGTAATCCCTTTGTCTTGGGAATATCAACTCCCAATCTATTAATCCTCTCATCTATAACTATTGATTATTTTTGTTCAGCAAATACTAGCTGAACAAATTCTTTTGTAATGTAGATCTACTCACATAATGTCATATCCCAATTTTTAGGCTTAGAAGCCCAGTATATAGCCTGAAAAAGGGATGCTACCAGACCCTGTTGAGCAGAGGTCTCAGTAAATAGAGAAAATTATGTTGATCAGTGTGATGCAACACAAAGTTCTGATAAGAGGTCATGAAAGATTTATATTAATTTCCAAAGAAAAGGAAAATTAATACAGTATGCTCTAGACCTCAGAATCAGATGAAATGTGGCAGTAAATTCCTATAATTAATATAAGAATTTCTGAAACTGACAGAGCTCAAAAAGGAGTTCTGTAGAATTTACTACAGAATTTACAGTGGATCAAAAGACCCGATAAATAGGTTTCGGGGGAATTTCTCGGGAATTGAGCCCATGAAGATAGGGGATCATACAGAGGGTCCAGAATGGCACCTTATAGGCCCAATGATATTTTCAGATAAATATATGGGCCAGGGCTAATAAAGATCGAGAAAAATGAAGAATTACGAAAATGCCACTGAAGGTATGCCACTGTGTTGTGTCATTGAGTTAGAGTCAGACGAAGGGCGTTATGATCATTAGACTAAGGTTAGACAGTCAAGAAAGGGTATTTGGATAGTTGACTAGGGTCAAGAGATACTCTGGTAAGGTATAGAAAGACAATAGTGCCCCTATAAGTACTAAAGAGGTAGTAAGGGCATTATGGTAATTTACTAAGGATTTTCCTTGGGAACCGAGCCACCAGAGTGCTTAGGCTTGGTTAGAAACCCAAGTTGATATTTAAAGGCCCAAAAACGTAGCCCAAGAGTAAAGTGGGCCCAAGAGGCATTAAAATAATATTTTAGTGCTTTTTCAATAAAGTAAAGTGACCCGGTCCAAGATAGAACTGGGTAAAATGATCTGGAATCATGAGAGGACATAAATGGGGCCCACAATGTGCCACATGGCATGATTATAGTAAAAGAGGAAAAGCAAAGGACACATGGGATGATTATAGAAAAAGGAGAAAAAGCAAGAGGACACGTGGCACGATCTCGGCCGTCCATTCAGGGAAAAGACTCTGGAACTCTCTGGAAAGGCTGACTCAGCTGGTGAGGTGTCCCAAGGGCCCCACATTTCGCCACATATACCCCTTAGGTGTCCCTTGAGGTGTCCTAGATGATGTCATGAGTGGTGAGTCAGCAAGGAGGGTGATGTCATCATGATGATGCAGGCAAAGCTTCTTGAGGAAGCAAGCAATCTGAGCCATTCATTGTGAATCAATCTGGGCCATTCATTCCACCTCCTCTCACCTATAAATAGGCCACTCCCCACAAGTTAGCTCTTCCTCCACATCTCAGCAAAATTCATGATGTTTTCCATGTTTCCCAGTTAAAGAAGTATGTTCCAGATCCATCGCATGTGATTGAACAAGATGACATTGCACTGCGAGATGACCTGACTTATGAAGTTGGACCAGCACAGATTGTAGATAGAAAAGTCAAGCAGTTGCGAAATAAGCAGATCCCTCTAGTTAAGGTGGTCTGGAAGGGATTAACAGAGAGTGAAGCTACCTGGGAAGCAGAGGAAAGGATGAGAGAAGTATACCCTGAACTATTTCCTTAATATATATGTAATGTAAATTTCGAGGACGAAATTTATTTTAAGGGGGAGAGAAATGTCATATCCCCAATTTTCTGACCTGATGTAGCTGTACAGTTTATCTGAAATGGATATGAGTTTCTTGGAATAGATTGTATCAGATTGAGAAATGAAAGGGAAGGATTCATAACTAAGGAAATAATAGGGACCAAAATGCAAATTGAAAAGTTTGAAGACAAAAAGTTGAAGTAGAAATAAAAAGAGGGACCTAAATGCAATTAATGGAAAGTTCAGGGACTAAAGTGTAATTATTCAAAAGTTAAGGGACCTAAATGTAAATATGGAAAAGCTGAGCCAAAACAGGCCAAAAATGCCCAGAATCAGATCAGACCCAAATTTTACCAGTAGATAGACAAAAATATTCCGGTCAGTTTAACGCAACACAAAATTTTGATTTGAGGTCCCGATTAATTGATATAAATTCCTGAAGTCAGAAGGAATTATTGCAGTATTTTTGAAATCTCATAATTAGATGAGACTTTATAGAAAATTCATATATTTAATATATAAATTTATAAAATTGATAGAATCAGAAAAGGAATCCTGTAGAAGCCATACGGGATTTTACAGTGAAATAAAATACCCGATAAATATGATCGGGAGAGTTGTACAGTGAATTGGGCCATAAAGGCAATATAAGCAATAAGCCCATAATAAGGCCCAAATGACACCATCATGAGCCCATTAAGGTGATTGGACAGTTATATGGGCCACAGGCCAGAGCAGTCCAGGAAAAGTGTAAAATTACGAAAATGCCCCTGGATGCCTATACTGTACCAGTGATGGATGGAGGTCATTTTGGTCATTATGGATAGGCCAAAAACGTGGGACATAGTATAAATATGATTATATAGAGTCAATATATGCCCTGAGGCAGTGTAAAGAGGTGTGAAATGACAATTTTGCCCTTAGGGTTAGTACAGCGCAGGAAAGGACACTAAGAGTATTTTGGTTATTTTTCAAGGAATGGATGGCAGATAAATATTCAATATATCATTTTCAATTATATGAGAAGCCTAAATATTGATTTCCAGGACATAATACATATCCTGGTATATTATAAAAAAATTCAGAACAGAAAACAGTCCGGTTGTTGTGAAACTGCTCCGATCGGTACCGGATTGGACTGGAATTTTTCCAGAACCTTCTTGAAATGGGCAGCACGCCACCTAACCCTCTTAGGTGTCCCATGAGCTGTCCCACATGATGTAATAATTATTATTTTATGAAAAAGTTAAATCCAAGATTAAATGTGAGCCTTTAGATCAAATAGTAACCAAATCAATCTTGGCCATCCATTTCAACCCAAATTTCTCTATAAATACCCCCTCATTTCAGACCATGTGCGGCAGATTTGAGAACCATAGGGAAACTCTTGCAAAATTTCCATTCAACCAAGAAAGAAGCAACCAAAGTGAAGTAACAAGCAAAGTAATCATCTCCCTTGATCTTGAGCTTTGTTCTAGTAGGTTAGCTCATGGTTTTAAGGAGTTTTCATGTTCTATTTCCCTTATGGTTGCTGCTGGAAGTGATGCTCATATATGGTTAAAATATGAGTTTTATGTTATGGATAGTTTAGACAAGCTTAAACAAGCTAGAATCAAGTGGTATAAGCTTGGGAATTCAAGTATGTTTGGATTTAGGGTTTTGTGTTCTTGCTGGTACTGTACGTGGTACTGTTCATATGATGGAATTTCATGATTTTGATGCTTCCAATGAGTTTAAAATGGAAAGTTGTGTGGGGATAAAGTAGGAGAACAAGTATTGGAAGCATTGGAATCAAAATGAGAATTTTTGGAAAACAAGAGCATGTATTTCGGTTTGTCACTGTAGCAATTGATATGTTTTGATTTTGAAAATTCTGATTTCATATTTGGATTCTACATGAAAAATTATGTG
Organism: Leucaena leucocephala; assembly: GCA_037074615.1. Taxonomy (NCBI): domain Eukaryota; kingdom Viridiplantae; phylum Streptophyta; class Magnoliopsida; order Fabales; family Fabaceae; genus Leucaena; species Leucaena leucocephala. The sequence goes on from CM073527.1 coordinate 9,900,327, forward strand.
GAAATGAACCATGAGAATTTATTTTGGAAAGGTGGAAGTAGGAAACATAAATTAGAGAAAGAAAGGGAGCTAGTGAAAACCTAGTCTTGGATTTGGTTTCAAGTTGAGTTGTAACTTGATATTATGTTGTAATGGCTAGGTTTTGACATTTGTGAAGGAAGGAAAGCACTTCAAGAAGGTCTTGACCAAGATAGCTAAGAGGTAGCAAGGATACCTAACTATAACTCATGTTTGTTTAATTGTTTTGCTTGCTTGTTGATTATGGTGTTTGGTTGAGCTTGAGCTTATGTCATCATGTTATGATGAAGTATGAATGATTGCAACTCCTTGCAAGTTATGTCATGACAATATGCATGTTAGAGTTTGCTTATGTACCATTATGAAGTAGCTCCCATCTCATGATAACATGCTAAGCATACAATTTTCCATGCATGATATTATAGTTTGTGTAACTTGCTATTGGGATTTCCATGAAATCTCATTCCTTCCACATGCATAACTATGTTATAGGTGCTGGAACTTCACATGGAAAAAGGGTAAACATAGATGAATGAGTTTGTATAATAAGTCACATGAGTTACTTAACCTTATGGAAGCATATGATAGTATGTATGGTTGAATGGTGTATGGTTCTGTAATTCTGTTTTGAGACTATGGTGATGTGACGATGTTTATGATGCCAAGTTTCAGACTAAAACACGTTGATTTGGGCATCATACGACAACATGGAGAGAAGGGTTAGATCAGTACTTTGAAGAGGAACCCTTTGAAGATATCCATGATTGGATCTACATGGTAGGGGAATTTATTAGGATCCATTATGAGAAAACATAGTGTAATAGTTGTATGTATGAATGTTGCTGTAATCTATGTACTTTTGACTAGTAATGACATAATACATGTATGTGTGTCTGTTATGAAGAGTTTATGTAATGATGTTAAACTTGCTGTATGCTATGTTTTGAATGAAATATAAAGTATGTTAATTATAATATTCCTTTCCTATTTTCTATTACGATAGTAAAACAAAATGGTAAGAACCAGAAGAGCTAGTGCTTCGGGTGAACCCCAAAATGCCGGAGATATTAATCAGTTGATTCTAGAACGGCTGGAACAGCAGCAGAAGCTGATAGAGGAAGTAAAAGCTGCTCAAGCAAGGAGTGAGCAGGAAAGGGATACTGCTATAGCAACAGCTGTAGCTGAAGCAGTGGAGAACCTCAGACACCCAGAGTCTGCAGGTACAGCTAATACAGAACCTGAGATGGTTCAACAGACAACAGAACTGCCAAGACAAACAGGACAGACAGTAGATCCTGCTGGTATTCAACAGTGGATGGCTAAGTTTTGTAAGCATAGTCCTCCGACATTCGAGGGAACATTCGATGTACAGAAAGCGGAGGATTGGATCAGCAGACTGGAGAAGATCTTCAAGGTATTGGGTTGTCCGTCTGAGAGTAAAGCACAGATGGCAATCTACCAGTTAGAGAGGGATGCGGACAGATGGTGGAAGAACACAGAGTTAGTATTGCAGGCTAGACACATTCCTATCACGTGGGAAGTGTTCCTTGAACAGTTTTATGAGAAGTATTTTCCCCAGTCAGTACGAGATGAACGAGAAGCAGAATTCCTTGTGCTAAGACAAGGAGAAAAAGAATCATTTGACGAATACTTGGCAAAGTTCATCCGTTTTTCCCAGTATTCCACTTACCTGCGACAGGTGGATGATGAGCGGTGGATGACGGAAAGGATGATCAGGGGATTGAATACTACTCTAAAAGATAAGATGACCCCTCAACAATACCATCAGTTCAATAAAGCAGTAGAGGCCTGCAGAATTATTGAGAATAGTCTGAATCACCGAATGCTGATGAGACCAGTAAACAGAGAGACTGCTGCTCCTGAGAGACCTAACCAGAATAGAAATGCAGCCAGTGATAGTGGCTATAATAAGAAGAGGAAAAGGCAGTGGCAGCAGAACCGAAAGCCTAACAGAGGGAATTACAGGGGCAACCCAAATAATAGAGACCAGAGGTCTAGAGTATGTAACAAATGCGGGAAGAACCATGGAGATAGACCATGCTTGATGGGGCAGAACATCTGTTACACATGTGGCCAGCCTGGACATTTTTCCAAAAATTGTCCCCAAACAGTTAATGATCAAAGGCCGCGCACTCAAGGGCGAGTGTTTGCAATGACAAGGGAAGAAGCGCAGAGATCACCCGAGATGATCCAAGGTATCATCTATCTCAATAATCATGCTGTGATTGCTATGTTTGATTCGGGTGCAAGTCATTCCTTTGTTTCTTATGAATGTGCTAAACGTTTGGGCCTTACAATTAGCAAGATGCATTATGCCATATGTGTCACAACCCCTACAAATGCTAAAGTAGTTACATCAGATGTCTGCCTAAATAGTGTCATTCGATATGAATGTTGTTGCACTACTCTTGACCTAATATGCATGCCATTCCATGAAATTGATGTCATAATTGGATTAAATTGGTTGTTTGCCAATAATGTAATGCTGGATTGTAAGAACAAAACTCTAGTTCTTTGTCCACAAGCTACAAATGTGAATCCAGAAGTGAAACTGAATTTCCTGACGGAGGCTCAGGCAGATAGATGTTTACGAAAAGGATGTCAGGGATATATGGTCTTCTTTTCTGTTCAAGCAGAAGTGGAAGAAGGAATTGAAGCGATTCCAGTGGTCAGAGAATTTCCTGAAGTCTTTCCAAAGGAGATTCAGGGATTGCCTCCAGAACGAGAAGTAGAATTTACAATCGACATCATACCTGGAGCTGGACCAGTATCCAAAGCCCCATACCGTATGGCTCCCAACGAGATGATTGAGCTAAAAAAGCAAATAGAGGAGCTATTAGAGAAGGGTTTCATTCGACCCAGTGTTTCTCCGTGGGGTGCTCCAGTGCTATTCGTCAAGAAGAAGGATGGCAGTCTCAGATTGTGCATTGACTATCGGGAGTTAAATAAGATTACAGTTAAGAATAAGTACCCTCTTCCCCGAATTGATGATTTGCTAGACCAGTTGGTTGGAGCAAGCTTATTCTCTAAGATTGATCTGAGATCAGGTTACCACCAACTCAGAATCAAAGCAGATGATATTTCAAAGACTGCGTTCAGGACTCGATATGGTCATTTTGAATTTCTGGTAATGCCCTTTGGTCTGACCAATGCGCCTGCAATTTTTATGGATTACATGAATAGAATCTTCAGACCTTATCTAGATCAGTTTGTGGTAGTTTTCATTGATGATATCCTGGTGTATTCCAAATCTGCTGTAGAGCATGAAGAGCATTTGAGAATTGTTCTTAGTACTCTTAAAGAGAAACGACTCTATGCTAAGCTTAGTAAATGTGAGTTTTGGCTACAAGAAGTCAAATTTCTCGGTCATGTCATATCCCACGAAGGGGTAGCTGTAGATCCTAGCAAAGTTGAAGCAGTGCTAAGCTGGGAACAGCCAGGGACAGTGACAGAGATCAGAAGTTTTCTGGGCTTAGCAGGGTATTATAGAAGATTTATTAAGGACTTTTCTCGAATTGCTCTACCGTTAACCAAGCTGACTAGAAAGAATCAGCAGTTCAAGTGGGATGAGAAGTGTAAGGCCAGTTTTCATGAACTAAAGCAGAGATTAACCACGACTCCTGTGCTGATTATTCCAGACCCAACTCAGACTTATGTAGTCTACACTGATGCTAGCAAGCAGGGGTTGGGATGTGTGTTGATGCAGCAGGGACGAGTGGTAGCCTATGCTTCTCGACAGTTAAAGCCACATGAAGAGAATTATCCCACTCACGATTTGGAGCTTGCAGCGGTAGTTTATGCTCTTAAGATATGGAGGCACTACTTGTATGGAGCTACCATAGAACTGTACTGTGATCATAAAAGCCTGAAGTACCTGCAAGATCAGAAAGAATTAAACATGAGGCAGCGGAGATGGATGGAATTTCTGAAGGATTATGATTTCCAGATCAAATACCATCCAGGAAAAGCTAATGTAGTGGCCGATGCCTTGAGCAGAAAGGTGGTGCAGGTTGCTAGTCTCATGATCAAAGAGCTAGAACTGATAGAAGATGTACGAGATTGGAGTCCTCTGTATCAAATGCAGACATCAGAAAGTTCTTATGGAGGAACGCAGATTAAAGCATTCATTGAGAATGAAATTAAAGAGGCTCAGAAGCAAGATAAACTCGCTAAAATTTTCAAAGGTAAGCTGGAAAGAGGGGAAACTAAAAACTTTGATGTGTCCCAAAATGGATTACTACGATTTAGGGGACGACCATATATTCCCAATGCAATGGGATTGAGAGAAAAGATCTTAGAAGAGGCACATAAAAGCAAGTATACAGTACATCCAGGTATGACCAAGATGTACCATGATGTTAAAGGTTTATTTTGGTGGCCTGGATTGAAGAAAGATGTTGTAGATTATGTGTCCAAGTGCTTGACATGTCAAAAGGTGAAAGTTGAGCACCAGAAGCCAGCAGGGAAGTTACAACCACTAGAGATACCTGAGTGGAAATGGGATAGTATTGCTATGGATTTTGTTGAAGGACTGCCCATGACTCCTACTAAGCATGATGCTATATGGGTAGTAATTGACCGATTAACGAAGTCAGCTCATTTCCTGGCAATCAATAAAAAGGATTCTCTTGAGAAGCTGGCAAAACTCTATGTAAAAGAGATTATTAGACTACATGGTATTCCCAGTAGTATCATTTCTGATAGAGATCCTCGGTTTACATCAAACTTTTGGCGAGCTCTACATAAAGAAATGGACACTACTCTCAGATTTAGTACAGCCTACCATCCTCAGACAGATGGGCAATCTGAGAGAACGATCCAGACGCTCGAGGATATGTTGAGAGCTTGTGTCTTGGATTTCAAAGGGAGTTGGGATGTCCATCTGCCGTTGATAGAATTTGCCTACAACAATAGTTATCAGGCTAGCATTCAGATGGCTCCATTTGAAGCATTGTATGGACGGAAGTGTAGATCTCCCTTATGCTGGGTGGAGTTGAGCGAAAGGAGGATGTTTGGTCCTGATATAGTAGACCAGACAGCAGCACAGATCGATAAGATTAGAAAGAGATTGCTGACGGCTCAAAGCAGACAGAAAAGTTATGCTGATGTCAGAAGGAAGCCGTTGGAGTTTGAAGAAGGAGAGCATGTATTCCTTAAGTTGACTCCGACGACAGGAGCTGGACGATCAATCAAAGTGAAGAAGCTGCATCCTAGATACATTGGGCCATTTCAGATCCTCTCAAGAGTAGGATCAGTGGCTTACAAGTTAGCTCTTCCTCCACATCTCAGCAAAATTCATGATGTTTTCCATGTTTCCCAGTTAAAGAAGTATGTTCCAGATCCATCGCATGTGATTGAACAAGATGACATTGCACTGCGAGATGACCTGACTTATGAAGTTGGACCAGCACAGATTGTAGATAGAAAAGTCAAGCAGTTGCGAAATAAGCAGATCCCTCTAGTTAAGGTGGTCTGGAAGGGATTAACAGAGAGTGAAGCTACCTGGGAAGCAGAGGAAAGGATGAGAGAAGTATACCCTGAACTATTTCCTTAATATATATGTAATGTAAATTTCGAGGACGAAATTTATTTTAAGGGGGAGAGAAATGTCATATCCCCAATTTTCTGACCTGATGTAGCTGTACAGTTTATCTGAAATGGATATGAGTTTCTTGGAATAGATTGTATCAGATTGAGAAATGAAAGGGAAGGATTCATAACTAAGGAAATAATAGGGACCTAAACGAAAATTGAAAAGTTTGAAGACAAAAAGTTGAAGTAGAAATAAAAGGAGGGACCTAAATGCAATTAATGAAAAGTTCAGGGACTAAAGTTCAATTATTCAAAAGTTAAGGGACCTAAATGTAAATATGGAAAAGCTGAGCCAAAACAGGCCAAAAATGCCCGGAATCAGATCAGACCCAAATTTTACCAGTAGATAGATAAAAATATTCCGGTCAGTTTAACGCAACACAGAATTTTGATTTGAGGTCCCGATTAATTGATATAAATTCCTGAAGTCAGAAGGAATTATTACAGTATTTTTCAGATCTCATAATTAGATGAGACTTTATAGAAAATTCATATATTTAATATATAAATTTATAAAATTGATAGAATCAGAAAAGGAATCCTGTAGAAGCCATACGGGATTTTACAGTGAAATAAAATACCCGATAAATATGATCGGGAGAGTTGTACAGTGAATTGGGCCATAAAGGCAATATAAGCAATAAGCCCATAATAAGGCCCAAATGACACCATCATGAGCCCATTAAGGTGATTGGACAGTTATATGGGCCACAGGCCAGAGCAGTCCAGGAAAAGTGTAAAATTACGAAAATGCCCCTGGATGCCTATACTGTACCAGTGATGGATGGAGGTCATTTTGGTCATTATGGATAGGCCAAAAACGTGGGACATAGTATAAATATGATTATATAGAGTCAATATATGCCCTGAGGCAGTGTAAAGAGGTGTGAAATGACAATTTTGCCCTTAGGGTTAGTACAGCGCAGGAAAGGACACTAAGAGTATTTTGGTTATTTTTCAAGGAATGGATGGCAGATAAATATTCAATATATCATTTTCAATTATATGAGAAGCCTAAATATTGATTTCCAGGACATAATACATATCCTGGTATATTATAAAAAAATTCAGAACAGAAAACAGTCCGGTTGTTGTGAAACTGCTCCGATCGGTACCGGATTGGACTGGAATTTTTCCAGAACCTTCTTGAAATGGGCAGCACGCCACCTAACCCTCTTAGGTGTCCCATGAGCTGTCCCACATGATGTAATAATTATTATTTTATGAAAAAGTTAAATCCAAGATTAAATGTGAGCCTTTAGATCAAATAGTAACCAAATCAATCTTGGCCATCCATTTCAACCCAAATTTCTCTATAAATACCCCCTCATTTCAGACCATGTGCGGCAGATTTGAGAACCATAGGGAAACTCTTGCAAAATTTCCATTCAACCAAGAAAGAAGCAACCAAAGTGAAGTAACAAGCAAAGTAATCATCTCCCTTGATCTTGAGCTTTGTTCTAGTAGGTTAGCTCATGGTTTTAAGGAGTTTTCATGTTCTATTTCCCTTATGGTTGCTGCTGGAAGTGATGCTCATATATGGTTAAAATATGAGTTTTATGTTATGGATAGTTTAGACAAGCTTAAACAAGCTAGAATCAAGTGGTATAAGCTTGGGAATTCAAGTATGTTTGGATTTAGGGTTTTGTGTTCTTGCTGGTACTGTACGTGGTACTGTTCATATGATGGAATTTCATGATTTTGATGCTTCCAATGAGTTTAAAATGGAAAGTTGTGTGGGGATAAAGTAGGAGAACAAGTATTGGAAGCATTGGAATCAAAATGAGAATTTTTGGAAAACAAGAGCATGTATTTCGGTTTGTCACTGTAGCAATTGATATGTTTTGATTTTGAAAATTCTGATTTCATATTTGGATTCTACATGAAAAATTATGTGGAAATGAACCATGAGAATTTATTTTGGAAAGGTGGAAGTAGAAAACATAAATTAGAGAAAGAAAGGGAGCTAGTGAAAACCTAGTCTTGGATTTGGTTTCAAGTTGAGTTGTAACTTGATATTATGTTGTGATGGCTAGGTTTTGACATTTGTGAAGGAAGGAAAGCACTTCAAGAAGGTCTTGACCAAGATAGCTAAGAGGTAGCAAGGATACCTAACTATAACTCATGTTTGTTTAATTGTTTTGCTTGCTTGTTGATTATGGTGTTTGGTTGAGCTTGAGCTTATGTCATCATGTTATGATGAAGTATGAATGATTGCAACTCCTTGCAAGTTATGTCATGACAATATGCATGTTAGAGTTTGCTTATGTGCTATTATGAAGTAGCTCCCATCACATGATAACATGTTAAGCATTCAATTATTCATGCATGATATTATGGTTTGTGTAACTTGCTATTGGGATTTCCATGAAATCTCATTCCTTCCACATGCATAACTATGTTTTAGGTGCTGGATCTTTTCAAGGGAGGAGAGTAAATGTTGATGAATAAGTTTGTATAATAAGCTATATGACTTACATGACACTATGGGATGATATGCTAGTATGCATGGTGTATGTTCCTCTCGTCCTGTTTTGAGGCCATGGTGATTTGACAATGTTTTTGAGGTCTAAATCAACGAGTTTTAACCTGAAACTTGGGCTGATTAAATTTAAGAGACAGATATTTAAATGAACACCAAGAACGCCTCATTTGGATAAGTATCTGAATTGTTATGATTTTCCAAAGTTGGAAGTAAGATCTGGAATTGAGTAAAACGAGTGCTGAGAGGCAGTGACGGTTACACAAAGATTTCATATACCAAATGAACGCGTTTTTCTACGAAATTTTATGAACTTAAAGATAACGTCTAAAGCTTCAAATCCATAGGTAACACAGTTCATTTGGATAAGTAACCAAAGAGAAATGAATTTTTGAAGTTAAGCAAAGAAACTGGAACTTCCAGATTTTACCAAATGAACAGTGATTTTCAACGATTAAACTGATTTCATTGGGACAAGAAAACCTCAGTTTCGTATTTTTCCCTCAAAAATATGTGAAATAGCTTTCATTAGAAATTGGAACCATGTTATTTCGATTTTTTTACAATTAATTATGAATTTTCAAAGTAGGGTACATGTTCTGGAATTACCAAATGAACAGTAAAAGTGAACAGTACCCGAGAGCAAATCTTTTGGAAATGGATGTTTTCAAAGTAAATGATCATGTAATTGGTTCCAATCACTTCTAATCAAGTATAATTGAGGTTAAAATTAAGGATATGACATCCTCCAGAATCTACTGCGATTCTGTTGTACTGTATTCTCATCTTTGGAAGACTTAAACCAACGGACAAAGTTACAAGGTTAATCACTTCCACATAGTTGTTAACTCAACAGATAATTCCCCTAAAATTATCACATAAGCCAATATTATCTATCAGGTCTTTACTCATTTCCTCTATCACTTAGGAACTTCTCATATAATTCTCATCTTTCATAGCTTTACTATATCCTTTACTGCAGAAAGCTACACAGGCTCTACCATGCACATATCTATCATCATCTATTCGTCTCATCAGAGGGACCTTACTCTATCTGAGCTATACTGTCCTATCTCTTAGCTTTATTTCAAAAGCAATCATTTTCTATCGCAAGAGCAATCTAGCTCTGTTGCAACATTACTAACTTATGTCTTTACTGCTCTTTCTTAGAGCTATACCATCTTTCATAAATGCTTCTCATTTCATTTCATTTTCATCACTCATATATCTTACCCTTGAAGGGATATATCCTGAGTATCGTAATCATCTATCTGTAGATTCACTATTAATCATCATCTTAATCTTATTGCCTATCATTGTCTGATCATATTGTCCAGATCCCAAACATTCATTTAGGAATCAGAAATAACTATTTATCTGACTTAGGTTGCCACATTACCCTCTTACTAGGGTATAGACTCAACCCTTCATTACCCTTTCTTACATAGGGAACAGGAGAGTCACTTTATCTTTAAAAATGTAGCTAGCTTTCTCTTTATCAGTCTTAGTCTATTCTAGATTAGACTGTGGTTCCTTTATCTTGGGAACATCAGCGGCCCATCTTGTCTCTAACTTTAGGCCATGTACTAGGATTATTCCTAGGCAAGCCTCATTCTAACTTTTAATTCTTTTGTTCAGAAAACACTAGCTGAACAAATTCTTTCGTAATGTAGATCTACTCACATAGAGGATCTACTTCTGAACATCATCTAACCTTTCTTTCTTTCCTTCTCTCTTTCTCTCTTTCTCTCTTCTTTCTCTTCCTTTTCTTGCTAGATCCGTGGTGTGCCTTGAAATGGGAGGGGAGTGGCCTATTTATAGGTGAGAGGAGGTGGAATGAATGGCCCAGATTGATTCACAATGAATGGCTCAGATTGCTTGCTTCCTCAAGAAGCTTTGCCTGCATCATCATGATGACATCACCCTCCTTGCTGACTCACCACTCATGACATCATCTAGGACACCTCAAGGGACACCTAAGGGGTATATGTGGCGAAATGTGGGGCCCTTGGGACACCTCACCAGCTGAGTCAGCCTTTCCAGAGAGTTCCAGAGTCTTTTCCCTGAATGGACGGCCGAGATCGTGCCACGTGTCCTCTTGCTTTTTCTCCTTTTTCTATAATCATCCCATGTGTCCTTTGCTTTTCCTCTTTTACTATAATCATGCCATGTGGCACATTGTGGGCCCCATTTATGTCCTCTCATGATTCCAGATCATTTTACCCAGTTCTATCTTGGACCGGGTCACTTTACTTTATTGAAAAAGCACTAAAATATTATTTTAATGCCTCTTAGGTGTCCCATGAGCTATGAAGGGTCCAGATAGCCAGAAATGGACTGATCGTCCAAAAGTTATAAAAATTTATACCGGATACCCTAGATTTCAGATATAAGTGGGAAAATACAGGATGATGCGCCTTTATGGGCGGATGTCGGGAAACTGACAGGATACCGATAGGAGGTCTGTAGGAAAAGTTATTCACAAAATAAAAAAATCCAGACGGAGTGTGAGGCCTCCGGGGATCCGGGTAGGAGATTTATCGGTATTTTTAAAGAGGCTGAATGCGATCGGATGACTTCGGTCAGATGACCGTTATAACCCCCAAGGATGCCTGAACACAGTAGGACACTATATCTGGGAAAAAGAGCCGGTGACCGGAAAAGGTATATACTCGGTAAATAATAGTTAAAATATTCAATGAATTGTGTTAAAGGAAGATTCCTTGTAATGCGTGCCATACAGGTAATGGACCCAGGAAGCCCGAAAATGGTGTCATTAGAGGCCCAATAAGACTCTTGGACTGATAGGTGGTCCAGTGTCCAGCAGAACCCCAGAAAAGTGCGAAATTACGAAAATGCCCCTATGTTGTACAAAAAGGGCAGCAGATGAATATAGGGTATTATGGTCATTTTGGACAGACCCAGAGGTCAAGACATGTCTAAATAAGGTTGACTAGAGCCAGTATAAGCTTTGACCGGGTCCAGAAAGGTGTGAAATGATGATTTTGCCCTTAGGGATTAAAATAGGACAAGATAGGGCACCAAGGGCATTTTGGACATTTCGCAGGGGATCTGTAATTGAGTCTGGACCCAGTATTAAAAAGTTAATGATATAAAGGGTCTAGATACTAAATGTGAGGTCAGTAGACATAAAAAGGATCTTCAGAAACATCAGATTCAGAAAACAGCACGTTTTTTGAGGCGATGGACCGGGCCGGTACCAGATTGGACCGGAAAGCTTCCAGAACCTCCAAATTTCGTCACATGAAGAATATGGGTGGTGAGGTGTCCTATGAGGTGTCCCATGAGGTGTCCAGGGTGATGCAGTAAAAAGAATTAAAGAAAATAGGAAATTCCAGGAAAAACCAGGACCACATGTTCAGATGGCTTCAAAATTACAAGAATGCCGTCCATTAAAGCTATAAATACCCCCTTCCCCTCCCATTTTATGCATCCCACGTTTTTGGCAAGAAAAGAGAGAGAAAGAAGAGAGAGAAGGAGAAAGAAAGAAAGAAAGGAAGTTCTGGTGGAGTTGGAAGTAGTAAGGAAGTTCTGAAGCTCTGCTTTTGAGGTAATAACTAATCCTAGCGCTTATGTAATGTCTTTGTGATGTGTTGTTTTGTTTGGTTGATTGTTGTCCTATATGTTATGCTTGAAGCTCTATTCCAATGCTATGATCATATGTTATTGAATATGGAAGCATGCAGCATACTTATCTATACACAGTCACAAGCAAGCACCGTCACTTTACATTACATATTTTGTTATAATTGTTGTTACTGAGATTCTTTTGAATCTCATTCCCAAACATAACATTACAGGGGAGGTTCTGTCAAAATAAAATTTATAAATCTTAAGAGACGCCGGTAGGCTGCCGAAATTCCGACAACGAAGACGGAACAAAGAAAGGAACTGATACGTACTGTGTACGTAGTGCTGTCTAAGGAGGCTGGAAGTGAGTGGACCCAGCAGGTTCATCCAGTCTTTCCTGGGTACTACGTAGAATGGTAGTTCGCATAAGGGAATTACCGAATCGGTACAACATCAGTTACTTTCTAAAGAAGAATACCAAAATTGCAGAGTCCTTCTTGGGACTACAAAAGGTACCTCAGACGCAAGTTTTACGCACCAGCCTCTCGACTGCAATGCAACCTCCCGGTGGCAAAGCCGGTTGGCCATGTCAGGGTAAGAGCCAACGCTTCGTCCCACTCTCACGCAGTGAGAACCCCCGATCATGGTGAAGAATCTTAGCCATCTCATAACTTGCTCTGATACCAAAATGTTACATCCTTACTTTTAACCTCAATTATACTCCATTAGAAGTGATTGGAACCAATTACATGATCATTTGCTTTGAAAATATCCATTTCCAAAAGATTTGCTTTCGGGTACTGTTCACTGTTACTGTTCATTTGGTAATTCCAGAACATGTACCCTACTTTGAAAATTCATAACTAATTGTAGAAAAATCAAAATAATGTGGTTCCAATTTCTAATGAAATATATTTCATAAATATTTGAGGGAAAAATATGAAATTGAGGTTATCTTGTTCACATGAAATCAGTTTATTGGTTAAAAATCACTGTTCATTTGGTAAAATCTGGAAGTTCCAGTTTCTTTGCCTTAACTTTAAAAATTCGTTTCTCTTTGGTTACTTGTCCAAATGAACTGTGTTACATATGGAATTAAAGATCTAGACGTCCTCTTTAATATCACCAAATTTCATAGAAGAATTCGTTCATTTGATATATGAAATCATTGTGTGAACGTCACTGCCTCTCAGCACTCGTTTTATCTCAATTCCAGATCTTACTTCCAACTTTGGAAAATCATAACAATTCGGATACTTATCCAATTAAGGCGTTCTTGGTGTCCATTTAAAGGTCTGTATCTTAACTTTAATCATGCCAAGTTTCAGACTAAAACACGTTGATTTGGGCATCATAAACATCGTCACATCACCATAGTCTCAAAACAGAATTACAGAACCATACACCATTCAACCATACATACTATCATATGCTTCCATAAGGTTAAGTAACTCATGTGACTTATTATACAAACTCATTCATCTATGTTTACCCTTTTTCCATGTGAAGTTCCAGCACCTATAACAAGATTATGCATATGGAAGGAATGAGATTTCATGGAAATCCCAATAGCAAGTTACACAAACCATAATATCATGCATGAATAATTGAATGCTTAACATGTTATCATGTGATGGGAGCTACTTCATAATAGCACATAAGCAAACTCTAACATGCATATTGTCATGACATAACTTGCAAGGAGTTGCAATCATTCATACTTCATCATAACATGATGACATAAACTCAAGCTCAACCAAACACCATAATCAACAAGCAAGCAAAACAATTAAACAAACATGAGTTATAGTTAGGTATCCTTGCTACCTCTTAGCTATCTTGGTCAAGACCTTCTTGAAGTGCTTTCCTTCCTTCACAAATGTCAAAACCTAGCCATTACAACATAATATCAAGTTACAACTCAACTTGAAACCAAATCCAAGACTAGGTTTTCACTAGCTCCCTTTCTTTCTCTAATTTATGTTTCCTACTTCCACCTTTCCAAAATAAATTCTTATGGTTCATTTCCACATAATTTTTCATGTAGAATCCAAATATGAAATCAGAATTTCCAAAATCAAAACATACCAATTGCTACAGTACCAAACCGAAATGCATGCTCTTGTTTTCCAAAAATTCTCATTTTGATTCCAATGCTTCCAATACTTGTTCTCCTACTTTATCCCCACACAATTTTCCATTTTAAACTCATTAGATCAGTTTAAGAAGATGTTCAACAGTAGATCCTCTGTATGATCATCAGGAGTTGATCTATAGTACGAAAGACTTTGTTCAGCTAGTCTTTACGGAAAAGAATAATGAGAAGTTAGAATGAGACTTGCCTAAGAATGATTTAATACACAGCCTAAGGTTAAAGACGTGATGGTTAATAGATAGAAAGTTAATGTTCCCAAAGCAAAGGGATTCTATCACGAAGAGATAGTAACCTAACGCTCTGACCTAGAGAATATAAATAGTAATATTAAGTGATGAATGAGATCCAAGTGACCTAAATTGGTCAGGACTAGAGGCAAACCAGAAAAGAATCACAATCTAGTCTAGAGTAGACTGAGATTGATAGACAGAAAGAGTTAAGAGATACAGAGAGGCACAAAAGTTACTCCATATGAGATGGAGAATTATCCGCTCACTTGAGAAGTTTTTCTCAAAAAGTTTAAAAGAAGCATTCCTCTCAATTAGAGAAAGGTGAGCATGAAGTTAAGGGTTAGAGCTAAGGAAAGAGAACTCTTTTGATGGATACTTAATCGAGTTCATTCATATGGACCTTGAGGCTTAATAAGAGATACTTTCTTTCCTGTTAGTAATCCAGGAGGATTAGGGAGAAACGTAAAAGTACAGATGGCATAAAGATAGGAGCCAAACCTTCCTCAGTTAGCTGAAAGAGAATAGCTGACTCAGTTATGGATTGTTGTGAGGCCAAGGACACATAAATCCTTCAGGCTAGAGACATAGAAATCTTACAGGCAATAAGGGATGATATGATAGAATAAATATGGCCTAGTAAGGTAGCCATAGATTCAAAGATGAAGTGACTCCCCTATTCCTTATGTAAGAAAGAGTAAAGAAGGGTTAAGCCTATACCCTAGTAAGAGGGTGATGTGGCAGCCTAAGTGAAACAAGTAAATGACTCAGGTACCTGAATAAATGATCAGGACCTAGTGATTAAGGTGATAAGGTATGGTTGAGCAGATGTATGTAATAATGATATTGCTTATGTTGTTATAAGTTATAATAAGAATTGGCATATCATTGCAGTTGTCATGTGATGACACATATACTAGAGAGTGCTTAACTGATTGCATCTATTTGCATATTATGCATGTTGAGTATACTATGATAAATGAATACTCCCCTTATGCAGTACGTACTGGGTAGAGTATACCAGATGAGAAAGTTATGTTGCTCCCATGCCCTATGACATGCAATTAAATAATTCAACTTAGCAAGAATGAAGCAATAGCAAAGTGCTAAACTAGAAAGTTGCTATTTGATTCTCATAAGATAGAAAGAGAATTTATGATCAGACTATGATAGTCAATGGGATAGAGAATGAGATTAAAGATGAAGATTAGTAGTGAGCCTATAGATAAATGATTATGATACTTAGAACATATCCCTTTAGTAGGGATAAGATAGATGAAAGGAAATGAGACGCGGTTATGAAAGATGATATGGCTTTAAGAAAGAGCAGTTTTTAAGTAATATAAGTTAATGTTTTTGCAATAGAGCTAGATTGCTCTTGCAATAGAGTAAAGTCCCTCTGATGGGATAAATAGATGACAACAGATATGTGCATGGTAGAGCTTGTGTAGCTCCCTGCAATGTTAAATGTAATAAAGTTATAAAGATAAGAATGGTATATGAAGTTCCTGAGTGATAGAGGAAATGAGTGAAGTCTTGGTTACCCGGCGTCACCTGCCCTACCTTCTGGTAGAATCTGGGACTGAAATGCTGTCGGGCAGTGCAAACCACTTCTGGCCTATTTTCTTTAATTATACTTCAGCCCCAGGGAACTTTTCCTTCTTTATAATTAAGTCCCTTAATTTGGCTAAAATTACACTTTAAGACCCCATATTTTTGTCTACCTTTCATTCCTAACTTTAAACTTTCCATAATTGCATTTATGTCCCTGACTTTTTGCTTAATTACATTTATGTCCCTAACCTTTTGGATATTTACATTTAGGTCCCTAAACTTTTTTTGGAAATTACAACTTTTGGCCCAACTTTTGTTTCTACTTTAACTTTTGGCCTTTAAACTTTTCTAATTTTTGTTTAGGTCCCTTTCTTCCTTCAATACTCATTTAAACTTTATTATTTCTTCTTATCTTTGTCATAATCCTTCTTAAACCTCTTTCCACTATCAGTACTATACAGATAGGGAAAAATTAGGATATGACATTTCTACCCCCCTTAAAATAAATTTTGTCCTCGAAATTTACTTAGCACCTTAGTCAGTGATTGGGGTATCTATCTCTTATCTTTTATCATGACATATTAACGGAGTTCTTTTTATATCCGCAATTCTTCATATCTTACTATGATCATCCTTTTGTCATGAATCAACTCACTCAGAGTTGAACTCCAGTTCATTCTATTACTTACCTTCTTGCTATGCATTTATCTATATATGGACTCCTCACTATACTGGACTTGTGAGTAGTGTCCATTTCTTTCATATTAAACTCTCTCGAATACTGCTATATTCGGGAGTTTCTATTAACAACTCATCATACTTTTTAGTGCAACTACTTCTTTCTCATCTGAGTATCTAGCGAAATTCTTTGAGTATCCGCACACTTTAACTCTCATTCCCATATCATCATGCATTCTTATCATCATTAATAACTCATCATAATACAGAGAGAGGACTTATATCATTATTCTTTCTTTCAATGCTCTACTACTAAATAGGAGTACATAGGAGCATATAGGAGCACATATGAGCATATATTAGTACATACTCTAACATGCATAATGCCTGGACAACATGCTGCAGGACTACATACGAATGCAAAGCTCTAACATCGGAGCTCAAGCATTCCTTCTCTTAATATGCACAACTCTAACACTCGGAGCTTGCACAGCTTTATCATATAAAGCTTGCACTGCTCTAACATTCGGAGCTTTAGCATATTTTACAAACATAACATAACATAACATAACATAATGCCTGGCACGTTATGCAAGGAGTGAAAGCTCTCATTTTCTCTTTCATACGTAATGTATTATTCAAATGTCTTACCCCTTTTAGCAGGGAGCCTCTCTATCTGTTTACAAGGCTAACTATTATGCCACTTCGTATTGCATTTCTCAATATACCTTTCTTATAACATATCTCAGTTTGTATCTTTTATATCATAACATGACATATCTAGCCACATCTGGCTATATCATAGTCTATCTTTCAAATCCATTTCATTTGGATTTAACATAAGGGTTCTAGTCTCTTATTATTCATAACCCTTTTTAGCTTTTTATAGCTCTTTCTATCATCTTACATAGCTCTGTGCACATATGCCAATTTCAATGGCATTTACACACTTTTCCATCACTTCCTAGGGGGTCACCCATCATTGAATTACCCTTACCTGAGCACGCTTAACAGAAATGTGCAGATAAAAATCTAAAGCACTGGTGCTTACAGGCTTTAACCCTGGTACTTTATTATCTTAGACCCATCTTATACTATCTCTTTTGGGTCTATCTGGCCTTCTAATCTCTTTATCCTCATCTAGAGGATTTACTTGTCTCTTATTTTCTGTAATCTTATCATAAGGATCTCTTGTTGAATAAAGTTTCTTAGGCGTGGTCAACGAGTCATTTTTCCCTGAAAGAGTATTATGTTAGCTTCATGTAGCAATTTGAACCACTCCATTCCGATTTGTATAGAATTAGTTATGATTTTTTGAAGTCAGGTCACTTCTCTGAAATTCGTGCAGTGAACAGTACTCGCTAGAATAAAATTCCAGATTGAGTAATTTGATTTCAACAGCCTTGGAAGTGGTTCCAGATGCTACTGTTTGGTCCCTAAGACGTATGAAAAGTGAGGATGTTATATTTGGTATCAGAGCATAAGATTCTGGCACAGAACAGAAGGTTCTGGCTCAGTGATGCTCTGGAGTAGATAAACTAACCCCTTAAAACAAGTTAGAGATGTGAACTACAGAGGTTTCCTCCCTAGTATGAGATATGGGGATGGTGTTCACTACCTAGAGAATGATTTGAACAAGAGATAGTGACACCCAGACAGATATAATAGTACCCCATAACTTACAGCGGTACGAGGCGATCTTCAAGGAAGTGGCTAGTCTTAGTCAGCCGTTACCGCCGATGTCTCGTGTTTCTTAGCACGATGTGGTTGGACTAAGCAGGATAACGTCTAGGGAGCAGTTTTTCCCTATGAAGAGAGATAGAAGCTGACCAGTCCCAGGTCAAGGGAAACTGTCAGACGTTACAGTTATAATAAAGATACCAACCTCGTTGAAGTTTGTCAACTAGAGGATTGGTATAAAGTATAATCAAGCCAGATAATATAAATTAAGATATGAAAGGTTAGATGATGTTCAGAAGTAGATCCTCTATGTGAGTAGATCTACGTTACGAAAGAATTTGTTCAGCTAGTGTTTTCTGAACAAAAGAATTAAAAGTTAGAATGAGGCTTACCTAGGAATAATCCTAGTACATGGCCTAAAGTTAGAGACAAGATGGGCCGCTGATGTTCCCAAGATAAAGGAACCACAGTCTAATCTAGAATAGACTAAGACTGATAAAGAGAAAGCTAGCCACATTTTTAAAGATAAAGTGACTCTCCTGTTCCCTATGTAAGAAAGGGTAATGAAGGGTTGAGTCTATACCCTAGTAAGAGGGTAATGTGGCAACCTAAGTCAGATAAATAGTTATTTCCGATTCCTAAATGAATGTTTGGGATCTGGACAATATGATAAGACAATGATAGGCAATAAGATTAAGATGATGATTAATAGTGAATCTACAGATAGATGATTACGATACTCAGGATATATCCCTTCAAGGGTAAGATATATGAGTGATGAAAATGAAATGAAATGAGAAGCATTTATGAAAGATGGTATAGCTCTAAGAAAGATCAGTAAAGACATAAGTTAGTATTGTTGCAACAGAGCTAGATTGCTCTTGAGATAGAAAATGATTGCTTTTGAAATAAAGCCAAGAGATGGGACAGTATAGCTCAGATAGAGTAAGGTCCCTCTGATGAGACGAATAGATGATGATAGATATGTGCATGGTAGAGCCTGTGTAGCTCTCTGCAGTAAAGGATATAGTAAAGCTATGAAAGATGAGAATTATATGAGAAGTTCCTAAGTGATAGAGAAAATGAGTGAAGACCTGATAGATAATATTGGCTTATGTGATAATTTTAGGGGAATTATCTGTTAAGTTAACAACTATGTGGAAGTGATTAACCTTGTAACTTTGTCCGTTGGTTTAAGTCTTCCAAAGATGAGAATACAGTACAACAGAATCGCAGTAGATTCTGGAGGATTGCAGTTAGATCCTAGTATGGCTCCCAGAAAGTAGAATTCCAGGGTCGCAGTTAGATCCTGAAGAGGCTTACGGTTGATCACAGTAGATCCCGAGGGTCGCAGTAGACCTGGCCTAGAGAGAGAAAAGTATTGAGCCATAAGTACCGTATGTCTTTGGAAGGACGAATACCAAGGAAAAGTTAAGGTACAGAAGCTTCACAAGTTGGTTAGCTCCTAACAGAGAGAGTACCCATGATGTTAGATAGACTTATTACTATCAGGGACTGAACTCAAAATCTCCTTACACGTACAGGAACTGAGTGATCAAAGTTAAAGTTATTAATCCTGAGTACCAAGGAGTTATGAGCAAATCTCATAAGATATGAGAAAGGGTCAAATAAAGAGATCCTTACTATAAGAATAAAAGATAGATAAATCCTCCAGGTAAAGAGATAAGAAGAACAGATAGACCCAAGAGAGATAACATAAGCTGGGTCTAAGATAGTAGAGTACTAGGGTTAGAGCCTGTGAGCATCTGTGCTTCAGATTTATATCGACACATTTCAGTTAAGCGTGCTCAGGCAAGAGTAGCCCAATGATGGGTGACCCCCTGGGAAGTAATGGAAGAGGTATGAATGCCACAAGAGGTTGGCACATATGTACACAGAATTATAGAAAGAGTTATGAAAAGTTGAAAGGGTTTTGAACAGAAAGAGACTAGAACCCTTATGTCAAGTCCAAATGAAATGGATCTGAAAGATGACTATGATATAGCCAGATTTGGCCGGATATGCCGTGATATGACATAAAAGATACGTGATGAGATATGCCATGAAAGATATGAAAAGTATGTGTTAAGAAGTATAACATGAAGTGGCTTTATAGCTAGCCCTATAAACAGATTGAGAGACTCTGATTTTGAAAGAGATAAGATGTTTGAAAGATGAGTTACATGTGAAAGAGCAAATGAGAGCTTTCACTCCTTGCATAAAATGCCAGGCATTATGTTATGATATGTTCATAAAATATGCTAAAGCTCTGAATGTTAGAGCAGTGCAAGCTCTATGTGATAGAGCTGTACAAGCTCCGAGTGTTAGAGCTGTGCATATTGAGAGAAGGAATGCTTGAGCTCCGCTGTTAGAGCTTTGCATTCATGAGCAGGTATGTAGTCCTGCAGCATGTTGGCCAAGCATTATGCATGTTAGAGTATGTGCTCCTATATGCTCCTATATGCTATTATGTGCTCCTGTTTAGCAGTAGAGCAACAAAAGAAAGAATAATGATATAAGTCCTCTCTCTGTATTATGATGAGTTAGTAAAGATGATAAAAGCATATGATGATATGAGAATGAGAGATGAAGTTTTGCGGATATTTAGAGAATTCCGCTGAATACTCAGATGAGTAATAAGTGACTGCACTAAGAATCATGATGAGTAGTCAACAAAAACTCCAGAATATAGGAGTATATGAGAAAGTTTAGTATGAAAGAAAGGGACATTCTCCTTAGAGAAACTATTCATCAAGGATGAATAGAGATTTTACCCTGAAATTTCGAGGACGAAATTTATTTAAGGGGAGGAGAAATGTCATATCCCAATTTTTAGGCTTAGAAGCCCAGTATATAGCCTGAAAAAGGGATGCTACCAGACCCTGTTGAGCAGAGGTCTGAGTAAATAGAGAAAATTATGTTGATCAGTGTGATGCAACACAAAGTTCTGATAAGAGGTCATGAAAGATTTATATTAATTTCCAAAGAAAAGGAAAATTAATACAGTATGCTCTAGACCTCAGAATCAGATGAAATGTGGCAGTAAATTCCTATAATTAATATAAGAATTTCTGAAACTGACAGAACTCAAAAAGGAGTTCTGTAGAATTTACTACAGAATTTACAGTGGATCAAAAGACCCGATAAATAGGTTTCGGGGGAATTTCTCGGGAATTGAGCCCATGAAGATAGGGGATCATACAGAGGGTCCAGAATGGCACCTTATAGGCCCAATGATATTTTCAGATAAATATATGGGCCAGGGCTAATAAAGACCGAGAAAAATGAAGAATTACGAAAATGCCACTGAAGGTATGCCACTGTGTTGTGTCATTGAGTTAGAGTCAGACGAAGGGCGTTATGATTGTTAGACTAAGGTTAGACAGTCAAGAAAGGGTATTTGGATAGTTGACTAGGGTCAAGAGATACTCTGGTAAGGTATGGAAAGACAATAGTGCCCCTATAAGTACTAAAGAGGCAGTAAGGGCATTATGGTAATTTACTAAGGATTTCCTGGAGAACCGAGCCACCAGAGTGCTTGGGCTTGGTTAGAAACCCAAGTTGATATTTAAAGGCCCAAAAACGTAGCCCAAGAGTAAAGTGGGCCCAAGAGGCATTAAAATAATGTTTTAGTGCTTTTTCAATAAAGTAAAGTGACCCGGTCCAAGATAGAACTGGGTAAAGTGATCTGGAATCATGAGAGGACATAAATGGGGCCTACAATGTGCCACATGGCATGATTATAGTAAAAGAGGAAAAGCAAAGGACACATGGCATGATTATAGAAAAAGGAGAAAAAGCAAGAGGACACGTGGCACGATCTCGGCCGTCCATTCAGGGAAAAGACTCTGGAACTCTCTGGAAAGGCTGACTCAGCTGGTGAGGTGTCCCAAGGGCCCCACATTTCGCCACATATACCCCTTAGGTGTCCCTTGAGGTGTCCTAGATGATGTCATGAGTGGTGAGTCAGCAAGGAGGGTGATGTCATCATGATGATGCAGGCAAAGCTTCTTGAGGAAGCAAGCAATCTGAGCCATTCATTGTGAATCAATCTGGGCCATTCATTCCACCTCCTCTCACCTATAAATAGGCCACTCCCCTCCCATTTCAAGGCACACCACGGATCTAGCAAGAAAAGGAAGAGAAAGAAGAGAGAAAGAGAGAAAGAGAGAAGGAAAGAAAGAAAGGAAAGGAAGGAAGGAGTTCTGGTGGAGCCAGGAGCAGTCTAAGGAGCTGAGGGACTGGGCAAAGCTTAGGAATGAGGTAATAAAGTTATCTAGTCCCTTCTCTAATAAAGTATAGGATTTCTCTTAGTGGTTAGAATAGAGAAATATCTCTATTAATAAAGGTAGCTAAAGGTAGAGAGAAAGCCAGGGGAATGTCAGATTAAGGATATTACCCTTGAGCTATGTATGAGTTAAATAGAGCTATGCTGATAGAATAATAATGAAGATATTATTATGCTATGTATAGGCTCTAACCTATGGAAAGAATGAACCTTAGGGCAAAGGCTAAGAGCTAGAAGGAAAAGCTACATGTCAGGTAGTAAACTAATCCTAAACTTGTATGCATTGAATGTTATGCTTGATGTGCTATGGCTTTGTTGAATTGTGTTGAATATGTGCCTATGTATGAAGCTCTGTTCCTATGATTACTTTGGCCAATTGTATTTCATATGTAACATGGAAGCATGCACATGACATAATGCTAACACTTTCACAAGCAAGCACAAGTATTCACATTAATGCATACATTGTTTAGTGCTGTTTGCTACTGAGATTTCCCCAGAAATCTCACCCTTCCATATCAATCCAATTACAGCAGGTCTTCTCAAGATGGAGGAAATAAAGATGCATGAAGAGATATTAATTACTTAGCATGATTGATATGTGATTCATGTATGTATAATTGCTGGAAATTATCACTATGAACAGTAACTCGTGATGGAGGCAGTGACATTTGAGCTGTAATTATAAATAGTAAATGATTTAATAAATGTATGGTATTTTACTAGTAAATAGTAGACATGCCAAGCTTCGATTTGATATATAGAACGTATCATTTGGATGTCTACACATAAAGATATGATTTTTCAAAGTTGGGACCAGAATGCTGGAATCAGGGACAGGACGCTGGATGAACAGTGAATTACGGACGTTGACTGACGTTGACCTGGTCAAGGCGTGGTCAACGAGTCATTTTTCCCTGAAAGAGTATTATGTTAGCTTCATGTAGCAATTTGAACCACTCCATTCCGATTTGTATAGAATTAGTTATGATTTTTTGAAGTCAGGTCACTTCTCTGAAATTCGTGCAGTGAACAGTACTCGCTAGAATAAAATTCCAGATTGAGTAATTTGATTTCAACAGCCTTGGAAGTGGTTCCAGATGCTACTGTTTGGTCCCTAAGACGTATGAAAAGTGAGGATGTTATATTTGGAGAAATGTCATATCCCAATTTTTAGGCTTAGAAGCCCAGTATATAGCCTGAAAAAGGGATGCTACCAGACCCTGTTGAGCAGAGGTCTGAGTAAATAGAGAAAATTATGTTGATCAGTGTGATGCAACACAAAGTTCTGATAAGAGGTCATGAAAGATTTATATTAATTTCCAAAGAAAAGGAAAATTAATACAGTATGCTCTAGACCTCAGAATCAGATGAAATGTGGCAGTAAATTCCTATAATTAATATAAGAATTTCTGAAACTGACAGAACTCAAAAAGGAGTTCTGTAGAATTTACTACAGAATTTACAGTGGATCAAAAGACCCGATAAATAGGTTTCGGGGGAATTTCTCGGGAATTGAGCCCATGAAGATAGGGGATCATACAGAGGGTCCAGAATGGCACCTTATAGGCCCAATGATATTTTCAGATAAATATATGGGCCAGGGCTAATAAAGACCGAGAAAAATGAAGAATTACGAAAATGCCACTGAAGGTATGCCACTGTGTTGTGTCATTGAGTTAGAGTCAGACGAAGGGCGTTATGATTGTTAGACTAAGGTTAGACAGTCAAGAAAGGGTATTTGGATAGTTGACTAGGGTCAAGAGATACTCTGGTAAGGTATGGAAAGACAATAGTGCCCCTATAAGTACTAAAGAGGCAGTAAGGGCATTATGGTAATTTACTAAGGATTTCCTGGAGAACCGAGCCACCAGAGTGCTTGGGCTTGGTTAGAAACCCAAGTTGATATTTAAAGGCCCAAAAACGTAGCCCAAGAGTAAAGTGGGCCCAAGAGGCATTAAAATAATGTTTTAGTGCTTTTTCAATAAAGTAAAGTGACCCGGTCCAAGATAGAACTGGGTAAAGTGATCTGGAATCATGAGAGGACATAAATGGGGCCTACAATGTGCCACATGGCATGATTATAGTAAAAGAGGAAAAGCAAAGGACACATGGCATGATTATAGAAAAAGGAGAAAAAGCAAGAGGACACGTGGCACGATCTCGGCCGTCCATTCAGGGAAAAGACTCTGGAACTCTCTGGAAAGGCTGACTCAGCTGGTGAGGTGTCCCAAGGGCCCCACATTTCGCCACATATACCCCTTAGGTGTCCCTTGAGGTGTCCTAGATGATGTCATGAGTGGTGAGTCAGCAAGGAGGGTGATGTCATCATGATGATGCAGGCAAAGCTTCTTGAGGAAGCAAGCAATCTGAGCCATTCATTGTGAATCAATCTGGGCCATTCATTCCACCTCCTCTCACCTATAAATAGGCCACTCCCCTCCCATTTCAAGGCACACCACGGATCTAGCAAGAAAAGGAAGAGAAAGAAGAGAGAAAGAGAGAAAGAGAGAAGGAAAGAAAGAAAGGAAAGGAAGGAAGGAGTTCTGGTGGAGCCAGGAGCAGTCTAAGGAGCTGAGGGACTGGGCAAAGCTTAGGAATGAGGTAATAAAGTTATCTAGTCCCTTCTCTAATAAAGTATAGGATTTCTCTTAGTGGTTAGAATAGAGAAATATCTCTATTAATAAAGGTAGCTAAAGGTAGAGAGAAAGCCAGGGGAATGTCAGATTAAGGATATTACCCTTGAGCTATGTATGAGTTAAATAGAGCTATGCTGATAGAATAATAATGAAGATATTATTATGCTATGTATAGGCTCTAACCTATGGAAAGAATGAACCTTAGGGCAAAGGCTAAGAGCTAGAAGGAAAAGCTACATGTCAGGTAGTAAACTAATCCTAAACTTGTATGCATTGAATGTTATGCTTGATGTGCTATGGCTTTGTTGAATTGTGTTGAATATGTGCCTATGTATGAAGCTCTGTTCCTATGATTACTTTGGCCAATTGTATTTCATATGTAACATGGAAGCATGCACATGACATAATGCTAACACTTTCACAAGCAAGCACAAGTATTCACATTAATGCATACATTGTTTAGTGCTGTTTGCTACTGAGATTTCCCCAGAAATCTCACCCTTCCATATCAATCCAATTACAGCAGGTCTTCTCAAGATGGAGGAAATAAAGATGCATGAAGAGATATTAATTACTTAGCATGATTGATATGTGATTCATGTATGTATAATTGCTGGAAATTATCACTATGAACAGTAACTCGTGATGGAGGCAGTGACATTTGAGCTGTAATTATAAATAGTAAATGATTTAATAAATGTATGGTATTTTACTAGTAAATAGTAGACATGCCAAGCTTCGATTTGATATATAGAACGTATCATTTGGATGTCTACACATAAAGATATGATTTTTCAAAGTTGGGACCAGAATGCTGGAATCAGGGACAGGACGCTGGATGAACAGTGAATTACGGACGTTGACTGACGTTGACCTGGTCAAGGCGTGGTCAACGAGTCATTTTTCCCTGAAAGAGTATTATGTTAGCTTCATGTAGCAATTTGAACCACTCCATTCCGATTTGTATAGAATTAGTTATGATTTTTTGAAGTCAGGTCACTTCTCTGAAATTCGTGCAGTGAACAGTACTCGCTAGAGTAAAATTCCAGATTGAGTAATTTGATTTCAACAGCCTTGGAAGTGGTTCCAGATGCTACTGTTTGGTCCCTAAGACGTATGAAAAGTGAGGATGTTTTTTGAATCTCAGTAACAACAATTATAACAAAATATGTAATGTAAAGTGACGGTGCTTGCTTGTGACTGTGTATAGATAAGTATGCTGCATGCTTCCATATTCAATAACATATGATCATAGCATTGGAATAGAGCTTCAAGCATAACATATAGGACAACAATCAACCAAACAAAACAACACATCACAAAGACATTACATAAGCGCTAGGATTAGTTATTACCTCAAAAGCAGAGCTTCAGAACTTCCTTACTACTTCCAACTCCACCAGAACTTCCTTTCTTTCTTTCTTTCTCCTTCTCTCTCTTCTTTCTCTCTCTTTTCTTGCCAAAAACGTGGGATGCATAAAATGGGAGGGGAAGGGGGTATTTATAGCTTTAATGGACGGCATTCTTGTAATTTTGAAGCCATCTGAACATGTGGTCCTGGTTTTTCCTGGAATTTCCTATTTTCTTTAATTCTTTTTACTGCATCACCCTGGACACCTCATGGGACACCTCATAGGACACCTCACCACCCATATTCTTCATGTGACGAAATTTGGAGGTTCTGGAAGCTTTCCGGTCCAATCTGGTACCGGCCCGGTCCATCGCCTCAAAAAACGTGCTGTTTTCTGAATCTGATGTTTCTGAAGATCCTTTTTATGTCTACTGACCTCACATTTAGTATCTAGACCCTTTATATCATTAACTTTTTAATACTGGGTCCAGACTCAATTACAGATCCCCTGCGAAATGTCCAAAATGCCCTTGGTGCCCTATCTTGTCCTATTTTAATCCCTAAGGGCAAAATCATCATTTCACACCTTTCTGGACCCGGTCAAAGCTTATACTGGCTCTAGTCAACCTTATTTAGACATGTCTTGACCTCTGGGTCTGTCCAAAATGACCATAATACCCTATATTCATCTGCTGCCCTTTTTGTACAACATAGGGGCATTTTCGTAATTTCGCACTTTTCTGGGGTTCTGCTGGACACTGGCCCACCTATCAGTCCAAGAGTCTTATTGGGCCTCTAATGACACCATTTTCGGGCTTCCTGGGTCCATTACCTGTATGGCACGCATTACAAGGAATCTTCCTTTAACACAATTCATTGAATATTTTAACTATTATTTACCGAGTATATACCTTTTCCGGTCACCGGCTCTTTTTCCCAGATATAGTGTCCTACTGTGTTCAGGCATCCTTGGGGGTTATAACGGTCATCTGACCGAAGTCATCCGATCGCATTCAGCCTCTTTAAAAATACCGATAAATCTCCTACCCGGATCCCCGGATCCATTATGAGAAAACATAGTGTAATAGCTGTATGTATGAATATTGATGTAATCTATGTGCTTTTGACTAGTAATGACATAATACATGTATGTGTGTATGTTATGAAGAGTTTATGTAATGATGTTAAACTTGGTGTATGCTATGTTTTGAATGAAATATAAAGTATGTTAATTATAGTATTCCTTTCCTATCTCCTATTATGATAGTAAAACAAATGGTAAGAACAAGAAGAGCTAGTGCTTCGGGTGAACCCCAAAACGCTGGAGATATTAATCAGTTGATTCTAGACCGGCTGGAACAGCAGCAGAAGCTGATAGAGGAAGTAAAAGCTGCTCAAGCAAGGAGTGAGCAGGAAAGGGATACTGCTATAGCAACAGCTGTAGCTGAAGCAGTAGAGAACCTCAGACACCCAGAGTCTGCAGGTACAGCTAATACAGAACCAGAGATGGTTCAACAGACAACAGAACTGCCGAGACAGACAGGACAGACAGTAGATCCTGCTGGTATTCAACAGTGGATGGCAAAGTTCTGTAAGCATAGTCCTCCGACGTTCGAGGGAACATTTGATGTACAGAAAGCGGAGGATTGGATCAGCAGACTGGAGAAGATCTTCAAGGTATTGGGTTGTCCGTCTGAGAGTAAAGCACAGATGGCAATCTACCAGTTAGAGAGGGATGCGGACAGATGGTGGAAGAACACAGAGTTAGTATTGCAGGCTAGACACATTCCTATCACATGGGAAGTGTTTCTTGAACAGTTTTATGAGAAGTATTTTCCTCAGTCTGTACGAGATGAACGAGAAGCAGAATTCCTTGTGCTAAGACAAGGAGAAAAAGAATCCTTTGACGAATACTTAGCAAAGTTCATCCGTCTTTCCCAGTATTCCACTTATCTACGACAGGTAGACGATGAGCGGTGGATGATGGAGAGGATGATCAGGGGATTGAATACTACTCTAAAAGATAAGATGACCCCCCAACAATATCATCAGTTCAATAAAGCAGTAGAGGCCTGCAGAATTATTGAGAACAGCTTGAATCACAGGATGCTGATGAGACCGTTGAGCAGAGAGACTGCTGTTCCTGAGAGACCTAACCAGAATAGAAATGCAGCCAGTGGCAGTGGCTATAACAAGAAAAGGAAAAGGCAGTGGCAGCAGAACCGAAAACCTAGCAGAGGGAATTACAGGGGAAACACAAATAATAGAGATCAGAGGTCTAGAGTATGTGACAAATGCGGGAAGAACCATGGAGACAGACCATGCTTGATAGGGCAGAATGTCTGTTACACATGTGGGAAGCCTGGACATTTCTCTAGGAGTTGTCCTCAAGCAGCTAATGATCAAAGGCCGCGCACTCAAGGGCGAGTGTTTGCAATGACAAGGGAAGAAGCGCAGAGATCACCCGAGATGATCCAAGGTATCATCTATCTCAATAATCATGCTGTGATTGCTATGTTTGATTCGGGTGCAAGTCATTCCTTTGTTTCTTATGAATGTGCTAAACGTTTGGGCCTTACAATTAGCAAGCTGCATTATGCCATATGTGTCACAACCCCTACAAATGCTAAAGTAGTTACATCAGATGTCTGCCTAAATAGTGTCATTCGATATGAATGTTGTTGCACTACTCTTGACCTAATATGCATGCCATTCCATGAAATTGATGTCATAATTGGATTAAATTGGTTGTTTGCCAATAATGTAATGCTGGATTGTAAGAACAAAACTCTAGTTCTTTGTCCACAAGCTACAAATGTGAATCCAGAAGTGAAACTGAATTTCCTGACGGAGGCTCAGGCAGATAGATGTTTACGAAAAGGATGTCAGGGATATATGGTCTTCTTTTCTATTCAAGCAGAAGTGGAAGAAGGAATTGAAGCGATTCCAGTGGTCAAAGAATTTCCTGAAGTCTTTCCAAAGGAGATTCAGGGATTGCCTCCAGAACGAGAAGTGGAGTTTGCAATTGACATCGTACCTGGAGCTGGACCAGTATCTAAAGCCCCATATCGTATGGCTCCCAATGAGATGATTGAACTTAAGAAGCAGATAGAGGAGCTATTAGAGAAGGGTTTCATCCGACCCAGTGTTTCTCCGTGGGGTGCTCCAGTGTTATTTGTCAAGAAGAAGGATGGCAGTCTCAGATTGTGTATTGATTATCGGGAGTTAAATAAGATTACAGTTAACAATAAGTACCCTCTTCCCCGAATTGATGATTTGCTAGACCAGTTGGTTGGATCAAGCTTATTCTCTAAGATTGATCTGAGATCGGGTTACCACCAACTCAGAATCAAAGCAGATGATATTTCAAAGACTGCGTTTAGGACTCGATATGGTCATTTTGAATTTCTGGTAATGCCCTTTGGTCTGACCAATGCGCCTGCAATTTTTATGGATTACATGAATAGAATCTTCAGACCTTATCTAGATCAGTTTGTGGTAGTTTTCATTGATGATATCCTGGTGTATTCCAAATCTGCTGTAGAGCATGAAGAGCATTTGAGAATTGTTCTTAGTACTCTTAAAGAGAAACGACTCTATGCTAAGCTTAGTAAATGTGAGTTTTGGCTACAAGAAGTCAAATTTCTCGGTCATGTCATATCCCACGAAGGGGTAGCTATAGATCCTAGCAAAGTTGAAGCAGTGCTAAGCTGGGAACAACCAAGGACATTGACAGAGATCAGAAGTTTTCTGGGCTTAGCAGGGTATTATAGAAGATTTATTAAGGACTTTTCTCGAATTGCTCTACCGTTAACCAAGCTGACTAGAAAGAATCAGCAGTTCAAGTGGGATGAGAAGTGTAAGGCCAGTTTTCATGAACTAAAGCAGAGATTAACCACGACTCCTGTGCTGATTATTCCAGACCCAACTCAGACTTATGTAGTCTACACTGATGCTAGCAAGCAGGGGTTGGGATGTGTGTTAATGCAGCAGGGACGAGTGGTAGCCTATGCTTCTCGACAGTTAAAGCCACATGAAGAGAATTATCCCACTCACGATTTGGAGCTTGCAGCGGTAGTTTATGCTCTTAAGATATGGAGGCACTACTTGTATGGAGCTACCATAGAACTGTACTGTGATCATAAAAGCCTGAAGTACCTGCAAGATCAGAAAGAATTAAACATGAGGCAGCGGAGATGGATGGAATTTCTGAAGGATTATGATTTCCAGATCAAATACCATCCAGGAAAAGCTAATGTAGTGGCCGATGCCTTGAGCAGAAAGGTGGTGCAGGTTGCTAGTCTTATGATCAAAGAGCTAGAACTGATAGAAGATGTACGAGATTGGAGTCCTTTGTATCAAATGCAAACATCAGAAAGTTCTTATGGAGGAACGCAGATTAAAGCTTTCATTGAGGATGAAATAAAGGAGGCTCAGGAGCAGGATATGCTCGCTAAAATTTTCAAAGGTAAGCTGGAAAGAGGGGAAACTAAAAACTTTGATGTGTCCCAAAATGGATTACTACGATTTAGGGGACGACCATATATTCCCAATGCAATGGGATTGAGAGAAAAGATCTTAGAAGAGGCACATAAAAGCAAGTATACAGTACATCCAGGTATGACCAAGATGTACCATGATGTTAAAGGTTTATTTTGGTGGCCTGGATTGAAGAAAGATGTTGTAGATTATGTGTCCAAGTGCTTGACATGTCAAAAGGTGAAAGTTGAGCACCAGAAGCCAGCAGGGAAGTTACAACCACTAGAGATACCTGAGTGGAAATGGGATAGTATTGCTATGGATTTTGTTGAAGGACTGCCCATGACTCCTACTAAGCATGATGCTATATGGGTAGTAATTGACCGATTAACGAAGTCAGCTCATTTCCTGGCAATCAATAAAAAGGATTCTCTTGAGAAGCTGGCAAAACTCTATGTAAAAGAGATTATTAGACTACATGGTATTCCCAGTAGTATCATTTCTGATAGAGATCCTCGGTTTACATCAAACTTTTGGCGAGCTCTACATAAAGAAATGGACACTACTCTCAGATTTAGTACAGCCTACCATCCTCAGACAGATGGGCAATCTGAGAGAACGATCTAGACGCTCGAGGATATGTTGAGAGCTTGTGTCTTGGATTTCAAAGGGAGTTGGGATGTCCATCTGCCGTTGATAGAATTTGCCTACAACAATAGTTATCAGGCTAGCATTCAGATGGCTCCATTTGAAGCATTGTATGGACGGAAGTGTAGATCTCCCTTATGCTGGGTGGAGTTGAGCGAAAGGAGGATGTTTGGTCCTGATATAGTAGACCAGACAGCAACACAGATCGATAAGATTAGAAAGAGATTGCTGACGGCTCAAAGCAGACAGAAAAGTTATGCTGATGTCAGAAGGAAGCCGTTGGAGTTTGGAGAAGGAGAGCATGTATTCCTTAAGTTGACTCCGACGACAGGAGCCGGACGATCGATTAAAGTGAAGAAGCTGCATCCTAGATACATTGGGCCATTTCAGATCCTCTCAAGAGTAGGATCAGTGGCTTATAAATTAGCTCTTCCTCCACATCTCAGCAAGATTCATAATGTATTCCATGTTTCCCAGTTAAAGAAGTATGTTCCAGATCCATCACATGTGCTTGAGCAAGATAATATTGCACTGCGAGATGACCTGACTTATGAAGTTGGACCAGTACAGATAGTAGATAGAAAGGTCAAGCAGTTGCGAAATAAGCAGATCCATCTAGTTAAAGTGGTCTGGAAGGGATTAACAGAGAATGAAGCTACTTGGGAAGCAGAGGAAAGGATGAGAGAGATATACCCTGAACTATTTCCTTAGTATATATGTAATGTAAATTTCGAGGACGAAATTTATTTTAAGGGGGAGAGAAATGTCATATCCCCAATTTTCTGACCTGATGTACCTGTACAGTTTATCTATAATAGATATAAGATTCTTGGAATAAACTGTATCAGATTGCAAAAAGAAATGGAAGGATTAATAACTAAGAAAAGAATAGGGACCAAAATGCAAATTGAAAAGTTTGAAGACAAAAAGTTGAAGTAGAAATAAAAAGAGGGACCTAAATGCAATTTTGGTATCAGAGCAAGTTATGAGATGGCTAAGATTCTTCACCATGATCGGGGGTTCTCACTGCGTGAGAGTGGGACGAAGCGTTGGCTCTTACCCTGACATGGCCAACCGGCTTTGCCACCGGGAGGTTGCATTGCAGTCGAGAGGCTGGTGCGTAAAACTTGCGTCTGAGGTACCTTTTGTAGTCCCAAGAAGGACTCTGCAATTTTGCTCTGATACCAAAATTGCAGAGTCCTTCTTGGGACTACAAAAGGTACCTCAGACGCAAGTTTTACGCACCAGCCTCTCGACTGCAATGCAACCTCCCGGTGGCAAAGCCGGTTGGCCATGTCGGGGTAAGAGCCAACGCTTCGTCCCACTCTCACGCAGTGAGAACCCCCGATCATGGTGAAGAATCTTAGCCATCTCATAACTTGCTCTGATACCAAATATAACATCCTCACTTTTCATACGTCTTAGGGACCAAACAGTAGCATCTGGAACCACTTCCAAGGCTGTTGAAATCAAATTACTCAATCTGGAATTTTACTCTAGCGAGTACTGTTCACTGCACGAATTTCAGAGAAGTGACCTGACTTCAAAAAATCATAACTAATTCTATACAAATCGGAATGGAGTGGTTCAAATTGCTACATGAAGCTAACATAATACTCTTTCAGGGAAAAATGACTCGTTGACCACGCCTTGACCAGGTCAACGTCAGTCAACGTCCGTAATTCACTGTTCATCCAGCGTCCTGTCCCTGATTCCAGCATTCTGGTCCCAACTTTGAAAAATCATATCTTTATGTGTAGACATCCAAATGATACGTTCTATATATCAAATCGAAGCTTGGCATGTCTACTATTTACTAGTAAAATACCATACATTTATTAAATCATTTACTATTTATAATTACAGCTCAAATGTCACTGCCTCCATCACGAGTTACTGTTCATAGTGATAATTTCCAGCAATTATACATACATGAATCACATATCAATCATGCTAAGTAATTAATATCTCTTCATGCATCTTTATTTCCTCCATCTTGAGAAGACCTGCTGTAATTGGATTGATATGGAAGGGTGAGATTTCTGGGGAAATCTCAGTAGCAAACAGCACTAAACAATGTATGCATTAATGTGAATACTTGTGCTTGCTTGTGAAAGTGTTAGCATTATGTCATGTGCATGCTTCCATGTTACATATGAAATACAATTGGCCAAAGTAATCATAGGAACAGAGCTTCATACATAGGCACATATTCAACACAATTCAACAAAGCCATAGCACATCAAGCATAACATTCAATGCATACAAGTTTAGGATTAGTTTACTACCTGACATGTAGCTTTTCCTTCTAGCTCTTAGCCTTTGCCCTAAGGTTCATTCTTTCCATAGGTTAGAGCCTATACATAGCATAATAATATCTTCATTATTATTCTATCAGCATAGCTCTATTTAACTCATACATAGCTCAAGGGTAATATCCTTAATCTGACATTACCCTGGCTTTCTCTCTACCTTTAGCTACCTTTATTAATAGAGATATTTCTCTATTCTAACCACTAAGAGAAATCCTATACTTTATTAGAGAAGGGACTAGATAACTTTATTACCTCATTCCTAAGCTTTGCCCAGTCCCTCAGCTCCTTAGACTGCTCCTGGCTCCACCAGAACTCCTTCCTTCCTTTCCTTTCTTTCTTTCCTTCTCTCTTTCTCTCTTTCTCTCTTCTTTCTCTTCCTTTTCTTGCTAGATCCGTGGTGTGCCTTGAAATGGGAGGGGAGTGGCCTATTTATAGGTGAGAGGAGGTGGAATGAATGGCCCAGATTGATTCACAATGAATGGCTCAGATTGCTTGCTTCCTCAAGAAGCTTTGCCTGCATCATCATGATGACATCACCCTCCTTGCTGACTCACCACTCATGACATCATCTAGGACACCTCAAGGGACACCTAAGGGGTATATGTGGCGAAATGTGGGGCCCTTGGGACACCTCACCAGCTGAGTCAGCCTTTCCAGAGAGTTCCAGAGTCTTTTCCCTGAATGGACGGCCGAGATCGTGCCACGTGTCCTCTTGCTTTTTCTCCTTTTTCTATAATCATGCCATGTGTCCTTTGCTTTTCCTCTTTTACTATAATCATGCCATGTGGCACATTGTAGGCCCCATTTATGTCCTCTCATGATTCCAGATCACTTTACCCAGTTCTATCTTGGACCGGGTCACTTTACTTTATTGAAAAAGCACTAAAACATTATTTTAATGCCTCTTGGGCCCACTTTACTCTTGGGCTACGTTTTTGGGCCTTTAAATATCAACTTGGGTTTCTAACCAAGCCCAAGCACTCTGGTGGCTCGGTTCTCCAGGAAATCCTTAGTAAATTACCATAATGCCCTTACTGCCTCTTTAGTACTTATAGGGGCACTATTGTCTTTCCATACCTTACCAGAGTATCTCTTGACCCTAGTCAACTATCCAAATACCCTTTCTTGACTGTCTAACCTTAGTCTAACAATCATAACGCCCTTCGTCTGACTCTAACTCAATGACACAACACAGTGGCATACCTTCAGTGGCATTTTCGTAATTCTTCATTTTTCTCGGTCTTTATTAGCCCTGGCCCATATATTTATCTGAAAATATCATTGGGCCTATAAGGTGCCATTCTGGACCCTCTGTATGATCCCCTATCTTCATGGGCTCAATTCCCGAGAAATTCCCCCGAAACCTATTTATCGGGTCTTTTGATCCACTGTAAATTCTGTAGTAAATTCTACAGAACTCCTTTTTGAGTTCTGTCAGTTTCAGAAATTCTTATATTAATTATAGGAATTTACTGCCACATTTCATCTGATTCTGAGGTCTAGAGCATACTGTATTAATTTTCCTTTTCTTTGGAAATTAATATAAATCTTTCATGACCTCTTATCAGAACTTTGTGTTGCATCACACTGATCAACATAATTTTCTCTATTTACTCAGACCTCTGCTCAACAGGGTCTGGTAGCATCCCTTTTTCAGGCTATATACTGGGCTTCTAAGCCTAAAAATTGGGATATGACATTTCTCCTCCCCTTAAATAAATTTCGTCCTCGAAATTTCAGGGTAAAATCTCTATTCATCCTTGATGAATAGTTTCTCTAAGGAGAATGTCCCTTTCTTTCATACTAAACTTTCTCATATACTCCTATATTCTGGAGTTTTTGTTGACTACTCATCATGATTCTTAGTGCAGTCACTTATTACTCATCTGAGTATTCAGCGGAATTCTCTAAATATCCGCAAAACTTCATCTCTCATTCTCATATCATCATATGCTTTTATCATCTTTACTAACTCATCATAATACAGAGAGAGGACTTATATCATTATTCTTTCTTTTGTTGCTCTACTGCTAAACAGGAGCACATAATAGCATATAGGAGCATATAGGAGCACATACTCTAACATGCATAATGCTTGGCCAACATGCTGCAGGACTACACACCTGCTCATGAATGCAAAGCTCTAACAGCGGAGCTCAAGCATTCCTTCTCTCAATATGCACAGCTCTAACACTCGGAGCTTGTACAGCTCTATCACATAGAGCTTGCACTGCTCTAACATTCAGAGCTTTAGCATATTTTATGAACATATCATAACATAATGCCTGGCATTTTATGCAAGGAGTGAAAGCTCTCATTTGCTCTTTCACATGTAACTCATCTTTCAAACATCTTATCTCTTTCAAAATCAGAGTCTCTCAATCTGTTTATAGGGCTAGCTATAAAGCCACTTCATGTTATACTTCTTAACACATACTTTTCATATCTTTCATGGCATATCTCATCACGTATCTTTTATGTCATATCACGGCATATCCGGCCAAATCTGGCTATATCATAGTAATCTTGCAGATCCATTTCATTTGGACTTGACATAAGGGTTCTAGTCTCTTTCTGTTCACAACCCTTTCAACTTTTCATAACTCTTTCTATAATTCTGTGTACATATGTGCCAACCTCTTGTGGCATTCATACCTCTTCCATTACTTCCCAGGGGGTCACCCATCATTGGGCTACTCTTGCCTGAGCACGCTTAACTGAAATGTGTCGATATAAATCTGAAGCACAGATGCTCACAGGCTCTAACCCTAGTACTCTACTATCTTAGACCCAGCTTATGTTATCTCTCTTGGGTCTATCTGTTCTTCTTATCTCTTTACCTGGAGGATTTATCTATCTTTTATTCTTATAGTAAGGATCTCTTTATTTGACCCTTTCTCATATCTTATGAGATTTGCTCATAACTCCTTGGTACTCAGGATTAATAACTTTAACTTTGATCACTCAGTTCCTGTACGTGTAAGGAGATTTTGAGTTCAGTCCCTGATAGTAATAAGTCTATCTAACATCATGGGTACTCTCTCTGTTAGGAGCTAACCAACTTGTGAAGCTTCTGTACCTTAACTTTTCCTTGGTATTCGTCCTTCCAAAGACATACGGTACTTATGGCTCAATACTTTTCTCTCTCTAGGCCAGGTCTACTGCGACCCTCGGGATCTACTGTGATCAACCGTAAGCCTCTTCAGGATCTAACTGCGACCCTGGAATTCTACTTTCTGGGAGCCATACTAGGATCTAACTGCAATCCTCCAGAATCTACTGCGATTCTGTTGTACTGTATTCTCATCTTTGGAAGACTTAAACCAACGGACAAAGTTACAAGGTTAATCACTTCCACATAGTTGTTAACTTAACAGATAATTCCCCTAAAATTATCACATAAGCCAATATTATCTATCAGGTCTTCACTCATTTTCTCTATCACTTAGGAACTTCTCATATAATTCTCATCTTTCATAGCTTTACTATATCCTTTACTGCAGAGAGCTACACAGGCTCTACCATGCACATATCTATCATCATCTATTCGTCTCATCATATCATACAGAGGGTCCAGAATGGCACCTTATAGGCCCAATGATATTTTCAGATAAATATATGGGCCAGGGCTAATAAAGATCGAGAAAAATGAAGAATTACGAAAATGCCACTGAAGGTATGCCACTGTGTTGTGTCATTGAGTTAGAGTCAGACGAAGGGCGTTATGATCATTAGACTAAGGTTAGACAGTCAAGAAAGGGTATTTGGATAGTTGACTAGGGTCAAGAGATACTCTGGTAAGGTATAGAAAGACAATAGTGCCCCTATAAGTACTAAAGAGGTAGTAAGGGCATTATGGTAATTTACTAAGGATTTTCCTTGGGAACCGAGCCACCAGAGTGCTTAGGCTTGGTTAGAAACCCAAGTTGATATTTAAAGGCCCAAAAACGTAGCCCAAGAGTAAAGTGGGCCCAAGAGGCATTAAAATAATATTTTAGTGCTTTTTCAATAAAGTAAAGTGACCCGGTCCAAGATAGAACTGGGTAAAATGATCTGGAATCATGAGAGGACATAAATGGGGCCCACAATGTGCCACATGGCATGATTATAGTAAAAGAGGAAAAGCAAAGGACACATGGGATGATTATAGAAAAAGGAGAAAAAGCAAGAGGACACGTGGCACGATCTCGGCCGTCCATTCAGGGAAAAGACTCTGGAACTCTCTGGAAAGGCTGACTCAGCTGGTGAGGTGTCCCAAGGGCCCCACATTTCGCCACATATACCCCTTAGGTGTCCCTTGAGGTGTCCTAGATGATGTCATGAGTGGTGAGTCAGCAAGGAGGGTGATGTCATCATGATGATGCAGGCAAAGCTTCTTGAGGAAGCAAGCAATCTGAGCCATTCATTGTGAATCAATCTGGGCCATTCATTCCACCTCCTCTCACCTATAAATAGGCCACTCCCCTCCCATTTCAAGGCACACCACGGATCTAGCAAGAAAAGGAAGAGAAAGAAGAGAGAAAGAGAGAAAGAGAGAAGGAAAGAAAGAAAGGAAAGGAAGGAAGGAGTTCTGGTGGAGCCAGGAGCAGTCTAAGGAGTTGAGGGACTGGGCAAAGCTTAGGAATGAGGTAATAAAGTTATCTAATCCCTTCTCTAATAAAGTATAGGATTTCTCTTAGTGGTTAGAATAGAGAAATATCTCTATTAATAAAGGTAGCTAAAGGTAGAGAGAAAGCCAGGGGAATGTCAGATTAAGGATATTACCCTTGAGCTATGTATGAGTTAAATAGAGCTATTCTGATAGAATAATAATGAAGATATTATTATGCTATGTATAGGCTCTAACCTATGGAAAGAATGAACCTTAGGGCAAAGGCTAAGAGGTAGAAGGAAAAGCTACATGTCAGGTAGTAAACTAATCCTAAACTTGTATGCATTGAATGTTATGCTTGATGTGCTATGGCTTTGTTGAATTGTGTTGAATATGTGCCTATGTATGAAGCTCTGTTCCTATGATTACTTTGGCCAATTGTATTTCATATGTAACATGGAAGCATGCACATGACATAATGCTAACACTTTCACAAGCAAGCACAAGTATTCACATTAATGCATACATTGTTTAGTGCTGTTTGCTACTGAGATTTCCCCAGAAATCTCACCCTTCCATATCAATCCAATTACAGCAGGTCTTCTCAAGATGGAGGAGATAAAGATGCATGAAGAGATATTAATTACTTAGCATGATTGATATGTGATTCATGTATGTATAATTGCTGGAAATTATCACTATGAACAGTAACTCGTGATGGAGGCAGTGATATTTGAGTTATAATTATAAATAGTAAATGATTTAATAAATGTATGGTATTTTACCAGTAAATAGTAGACATGCCAAGCTTCGATTTGATATATAGAACGTATCATTTGGATGTCTACACATAAAGGTATGATTTTTCAAAGTTGGGACCAGAATGCTGGAATCAGGGACAAGACGCTGGATGAACAGTGAATTACGGACGTTGACTGACGTTGACCTGGTCAAGGCGTGGTCAACGAGTCATTTTTCCCTGAAAGAGTATTATGTTAGCTTCATGTAGCAATTTGAACCACTCCATTCCGATTTTTATAGAATTAGTTATGATTTTTCGAAGTCAGGTCACTTCTCTGGAATTCGTGCAGTGAACAGTACTCGCTAGAGTAAAATTCCAGATTGAGTAATTTGATTTCAATAGCCTTGGAAGTAGTTCCAGATGCTACTGTTTGGTCCCTAAGACGTATGAAAAGTGAGGATGTTATATTTGGTATCAGAGCATAAGATTCTGGCACAGAACAGAAGGTTTTGGCTCAGTGATGCTCTGGAGTAGATAAACTAACCCCTTAAAACAAGTTAGAGATGTGAACTACAGAGGTTTCCTCCCTAGTATGAGATATGGGGATGGTGTTCACTACCTAGAGAATGATTTGAACAAGAGATAGTGACACCCAGACAGATATAATAGTACCCCATAACTTACAGCGGTACGAGGCGATCTTCAAGGAAGTGGCTAGTCTTAGTCAGCCGTTACCGCCGAGGTCTCGTGTTTCTTAGCACGATGTGGCTAGACTAAGCAGCATAACGTCTGGGGAGCAGTTTCCTTTATGAGTAGAGATAGAAGCTGACCAGTCCTAGGTCAAGGGAAGCTACCAGACGTTACAGTTATAATAAAGATACCAACCTCGTTGAAGTTTGTCAACTAGAGGATTGGTATAAAGTATAATCAAGCCAGATAATATAAATTAAGATATGAAAGGTTAGATGATGTTCAGAAGTAGATCCTCTATGTGAGTAGATCTACATTACGAAAGAATTTGTTCAGCTAGTGTTTTCTGAACAAAAGAATTAAAAGTTAGAATGAGGCTTGCCTAGGAATAATCCTAGTACATGGCCTAAAGTTAGAGACAAGATGGGCCGCTGATGTTCCCAAGATAAAGGAACCACAGTCTAATCTAGAATAGACTAAGACTGATAAAGAGAAAGCTAGCTACATTTTTAAAGATAAAGTGACTCTCCTGTTCCCTATGTAAGAAAGGGTAATGAAGGGTTGAGTCTATACCCTAGTAAGAGGGTAATGTGGCAACCTAAGTCAGATAAATAGTTATTTCTGATTCCTAAATGAATGTTTGGGATCTGGACAATATGATCAGACAATGATAGGCAATAAGATTAAGATGATGATTAATAGTGAATCTACAGATAGATGATTACGATACTCAGGATATATCCCTTCAAGGGTAAGATATATGAGTGATGAAAATGAAATGAAATGAGAAGCATTTATGAAAGATGGTATAGCTCTAAGAAAGAGCAGTAAAGACATAAGTTAGTAATGTTGCAACAGAGCTAGATTGCTCTTGCGATAGAAAATGATTGCTTTTGAAATAAAGCTAAGAGATAGGACAGTATAGCTCAGATAGAGTAAGGTCCCTCTGATGAGACGAATAGATGATGATAGATATGTGCATGGTAGAGCCTGTGTAGCTTTCTGCAGTAAAGGATATAGTAAAGCTATGAAAGATGAGAATTATATGAGAAGTTCCTAAGTGATAGAGGAAATGAGTAAAGACCTAATAGATAATATTGGCTTATGTGATAATTTTAGGGGAATTATCTGTTGAGTTAACAACTATGTGGAAGTGATTAACCTTGTAACTTTGTCCGTTGGTTTAAGTCTTCCAAAGATGAGAATACAGTACAACAGAATCGCAGTAGATTCTGGAGGATTGCAGTTAGATCCTAGTATGGCTCCCAGAAAGTAGAATTCCAGGGTCGCAGTTAGATCCTGAAGAGGCTTGCGGTTGATCACAGTAGATCCCGAGGGTCGCAGTAGACCTGGCCTAGAGAGAGAAAAGTATTGAGCCATAAGTACCGTATGTCTTTGGAAGGACGAATACCAAGGAAAAGTTAAGGTACAGAAGCTTCACAAGTTGGTTAGCTCCTAACAGAGAGAGTACCCATGATGTTAGATAGCCTTATTACTATCAGGGACTGAACTCAAAATCTCCTTACACGTACAGGAACTGAGTGATCAAAGTTAAAGTTATTAATCCTGAGTACCAAGGAGTTATGAGCAAATCTCATAAGATATGAGAAAGGGTCAAATAAAGAGATCCTTACTATAAGAATAAAAGATAGATAAATCCTCCAGGTAAAGAGATAAGAAGAACAGATAGACCCAAGAGAGATAACATAAGCTGGGTCTAAGATAGTAGAGTACCAGGGTTAGAGCCTATGAGCATCTGTGCTTCAGATTTATATCGACACATTTCAGTTAAGCGTGCTCAGGCAAGAGTAGCCCAATGATGGGTGACCCCCTGGGAAGTAATGGAAGAGGTATGAATGCCACAAGAGGTTGGCACATATGTACACAGAATTATAGAAAGAGTTATGAAAAGTTGAAAGGGTTGTGAACAGAAAGAGACTAGAACCCTTATGTCAAGTCCAAATGAAATGGATTTGAAAGATGACTATGATATAGCCAGATTTGGCCGGATATGCCATGATATGACATAAAAGATACGTGATGAGATATGCCATGAAAGATATGAAAAGTATGTGTTAAGAAGTATAACATGAAGTGGCTTTATAGCTAGCCCTATAAACAGATTGAGAGACTCTAATTTTGAAAGAGAAAAGATGTTTGAATATTAAGATACGTGTGAAAGAGCAAATGAGAGCTTTAAGAGCTTTCACTCCTTGCATGAAATGCCAGGTATTATGTTATGCTATGTTATGTTATATTTGTAAAATATGCTAAAGCTCCGAATGTTAGAGCAGTGCAAGCTCTATGTGATAGAGTTGTGCAAGCTCCGAGTGTTAGAGCTGTGCATATTAAGAGAAGGAATGCTTGAGCTCCGCTGTTAGAGCTTTGCATTCATTAGCAGGTATGTAGTCCTGCAGCATGCTAGCCGGGCATTATGCATGTTAGAGTATGTGCTCCTATATGCTCCTATATGGTATTATGTGCTCCTGTTTAGCAGTAGAGCAACAAAAGAAAGAATAATGATATAAGTCATCTCTCTGTATTATGATGAGTTAGTAAAGATGATAAAAGCATATGATGATATGAGAATGAGAGATGAAGTTTTGCGGATATTTAGAGAATTCCGCTGAATACTCAGATGAGTAATAAGTGATTGCACTAAGAATCATGATGAGCAGTCAACAAAAACTCCAGAATATAGGAGTATATGAGAAAGTTTAGTATGGAAGAAAGGGACATTCTCCTCAAAGGAACTCTTCATCGAAGGATGAATAGAGATTTAGCCCTGAAATTTCGAGGACGAAATTTATTTAAGGGGAGGAGAAATGTCATATCCCAATTTTTAGGCTTAGAAGCCCAGTATATAGCCTGAAAAAGGGATGCTACCAGACCCTGTTGAGCAGAGGTCTCAGTAAATAGAGAAAATTATGTTGATCAGTGTGATGCAACACAAAGTTCTGATAAGAGGTCATGAAAGATTTATATTAATTTCCAAAGAAAAGGAAAATTAATACAGTATGCTCTAGACCTCAGAATCAGATGAAATGTGGCAGTAAATTCCTATAATTAATATAAGAATTTCTGAAACTGACAGAGCTCAAAAAGGAGTTCTGTAGAATTTACTACAGAATTTACAGTGGATCAAAAGACCCGATAAATAGGTTTCGGGGGAATTTCTCGGGAATTGAGCCCATGAAGATAGGGGATCATACAGAGGGTCCAGAATGGCACCTTATAGGCCCAATGATATTTTCAGATAAATATATGGGCCAGGGCTAATAAAGATCGAGAAAAATGAAGAATTACGAAAATGCCACTGAAGGTATGCCACTGTGTTGTGTCATTGAGTTAGAGTCAGACGAAGGGCGTTATGATCATTAGACTAAGGTTAGACAGTCAAGAAAGGGTATTTGGATAGTTGACTAGGGTCAAGAGATACTCTGGTAAGGTATAGAAAGACAATAGTGCCCCTATAAGTACTAAAGAGGTAGTAAGGGCATTATGGTAATTTACTAAGGATTTTCCTTGGGAACCGAGCCACCAGAGTGCTTAGGCTTGGTTAGAAACCCAAGTTGATATTTAAAGGCCCAAAAACGTAGCCCAAGAGTAAAGTGGGCCCAAGAGGCATTAAAATAATATTTTAGTGCTTTTTCAATAAAGTAAAGTGACCCGGTCCAAGATAGAACTGGGTAAAATGATCTGGAATCATGAGAGGACATAAATGGGGCCCACAATGTGCCACATGGCATGATTATAGTAAAAGAGGAAAAGCAAAGGACACATGGGATGATTATAGAAAAAGGAGAAAAAGCAAGAGGACACGTGGCACGATCTCGGCCGTCCATTCAGGGAAAAGACTCTGGAACTCTCTGGAAAGGCTGACTCAGCTGGTGAGGTGTCCCAAGGGCCCCACATTTCGCCACATATACCCCTTAGGTGTCCCTTGAGGTGTCCTAGATGATGTCATGAGTGGTGAGTCAGCAAGGAGGGTGATGTCATCATGATGATGCAGGCAAAGCTTCTTGAGGAAGCAAGCAATCTGAGCCATTCATTGTGAATCAATCTGGGCCATTCATTCCACCTCCTCTCACCTATAAATAGGCCACTCCCCTCCCATTTCAAGGCACACCACGGATCTAGCAAGAAAAGGAAGAGAAAGAAGAGAGAAAGAGAGAAAGAGAGAAGGAAAGAAAGAAAGGAAAGGAAGGAAGGAGTTCTGGTGGAGCCAGGAGCAGTCTAAGGAGTTGAGGGACTGGGCAAAGCTTAGGAATGAGGTAATAAAGTTATCTAATCCCTTCTCTAATAAAGTATAGGATTTCTCTTAGTGGTTAGAATAGAGAAATATCTCTATTAATAAAGGTAGCTAAAGGTAGAGAGAAAGCCAGGGGAATGTCAGATTAAGGATATTACCCTTGAGCTATGTATGAGTTAAATAGAGCTATTCTGATAGAATAATAATGAAGATATTATTATGCTATGTATAGGCTCTAACCTATGGAAAGAATGAACCTTAGGGCAAAGGCTAAGAGGTAGAAGGAAAAGCTACATGTCAGGTAGTAAACTAATCCTAAACTTGTATGCATTGAATGTTATGCTTGATGTGCTATGGCTTTGTTGAATTGTGTTGAATATGTGCCTATGTATGAAGCTCTGTTCCTATGATTACTTTGGCCAATTGTATTTCATATGTAACATGGAAGCATGCACATGACATAATGCTAACACTTTCACAAGCAAGCACAAGTATTCACATTAATGCATACATTGTTTAGTGCTGTTTGCTACTGAGATTTCCCCAGAAATCTCACCCTTCCATATCAATCCAATTACAGCAGGTCTTCTCAAGATGGAGGAGATAAAGATGCATGAAGAGATATTAATTACTTAGCATGATTGATATGTGATTCATGTATGTATAATTGCTGGAAATTATCACTATGAACAGTAACTCGTGATGGAGGCAGTGATATTT
Organism: Leucaena leucocephala; assembly: GCA_037074615.1. Classification (NCBI taxonomy): domain Eukaryota; kingdom Viridiplantae; phylum Streptophyta; class Magnoliopsida; order Fabales; family Fabaceae; genus Leucaena; species Leucaena leucocephala. Next base: position 9,945,040 of record CM073527.1, read on the forward strand.
GAGTTATAATTATAAATAGTAAATGATTTAATAAATGTATGGTATTTTACCAGTAAATAGTAGACATGCCAAGCTTCGATTTGATATATAGAACGTATCATTTGGATGTCTACACATAAAGGTATGATTTTTCAAAGTTGGGACCAGAATGCTGGAATCAGGGACAAGACGCTGGATGAACAGTGAATTACGGACGTTGACTGACGTTAACCTGGTCAAGGCGTGGTCAACGAGTCATTTTTCCCTGAAAGAGTATTATGTTAGCTTCATGTAGCAATTTGAACCACTCCATTCCGATTTTTATAGAATTAGTTATGATTTTTCGAAGTCAGGTCACTTCTCTGGAATTCGTGCAGTGAACAGTACTCGCTAGAGTAAAATTCCAGATTGAGTAATTTGATTTCAATAGCCTTGGAAGTAGTTCCAGATGCTACTGTTTGGTCCCTAAGACGTATGAAAAGTGAGGATGTTATACATAAAGGATTTACTTCTGAACATTGTCTCAAACTAATCTTTCACATCTCATTGCTTTACACTATATGGCTTGATTATGCTTTGTACCAATCCTCTAGTTGATTAACTGCAACCAGGTTGGTACCTTTATTATCATCGTGACTGTAATGTCTGGCAGCTTTCCTTGACCTAGGACTGGTCAGCTTCTGTCTCTATCCATAGAGAAAATTGCTCCCCATATGTTATCCTGCTTAGTCCAGCCATATTGTGCTAAGAAACACGAGTCCCCGGTGGTAATGGCTGACTAAGACTAACTACTTCCTTGAAGATTACCCGTAAAGCTGTAAGGTATGGGGTATTGTTCTATTTATCTGGGTGTCACTGTCTCTAAGTAGTGAACACCATCCCCATATCTTCTACTAGGGGGAGAACATCTTAGTTCAAATCTCTAACTACACTAGAGCATCACTGAGCCAGAACCTTCTGTTATGGCATGATTGTGCCACGTGTCCTCTTACTTTTTCTCCTTTTTCTATGACATGTGTCCTTAACTTTTCTTCTTTTCCTGTAATCATGCCATGTGTCACCTTGTTGGTCCCTTTTATGCCACCTTATGATTCCAGATCACTTTCCCCAATTCTATCCTTAACCGGGTAACTCTACTTTATGGAAAAGTATTAAAATATTATTTTAATGCCTCTCAAACTCCCATAACTACTGGGCCTAGGCTTTTGGACTTTTAAATGTCATCTTGGGTTTCTAACCAAGCCCAAGCACTCTGGTGGCTCAGTTCCCAAGAAACACCTCTTCTTCTTTATGCCCTCAGGGACTTTCACTATTTTCCCTGAATTTTCACTTTCTTGCAATTTAGTCCCTGAACATCATCTGTACACTTCTGGGACTCTTGTACAATAGGGTCTGGTAGCCTTCCTTTTTCAGGCTACATACTGGACTTCTAGGCCTAAAAATTGGGATATGACCCAGGGAAAAGCCATTATTGTTTCCTAGATAGATATTCAAGATATTTCTAGATCCCAATAGACCTGAGGGACCAAGAAAATACTACATTTACATGTCGTTTTGGTACATATGCCTATAAAAGAATACCATTTAGTTTGTGTAATGCTCCAAGCATATTTCAGTATTGTATGCTTTTTATATTTGTTGATTTCATTGAAAAATGCATGGATGTGTTCATGGACAATTTTACTGTATATGGAACTTCTTTTGATGAGTGTCTAGAAAGTCTTGATAGCATCTTTGCTAGCTATATTGAAAAAAAATTGGTTTTGAACTTTGAAAAGTGCCATTTCATGGTTGATCATGGAATAGTACTTAGACATCTTATATCCAGCAAGGGGATTAAGGTGTATAAAGCAAAAATTGAAGTAATTTCCTCGTTGCCCTACTCCAAAACTTTAAAAGAACTTCGATCTTTTCTGGGGCACTTGGATTTTATAGAAGATTCATCAAAGACTTCAGTAAAATTACTTTGCCACTCTCAAAACGCCTTCAAAAAGACACTTAATTTATTTTTTCTACTGATTGCAAATAGGCTCTTGAAAAGTTGAAGGATTGGTTAGTTTCTCCACTGATCCTAACTTCACCAAATTGGGATCTTCCTTTTGAACTATCATGTGATACTTCCAATTACGCTGTGGGAGCTATGATAGGTCAACAGGAAGGTAAGTTATCTAGGGTGATTGCCTATGCCTCGAAGATGCTTTATGCTGCCCAAATTAATTATACACTGCTAAGAAAGAGTTGTTTGCAATTGTAGTGGCTTTGGATAAATTCAGAGCATATCTTATTAACTCCAAAGTTATTGTTTATAGAGATCATGCAGTAATCAAGTACTTATTCCATAAACCTTAATCTAAGCCAAGACTTCTACAGTGGATGCTACTACTTCAAGAGTTTTGATATAGAAGCGAGGGATTAAGCTAGAAATGTGAACCATGTTGTAGATCATCTAAGCAGATTACTAACAGAGACAAGAGGAGTACGTAGTTTTGATCTTATTTGTGATTCTTTCCTTGATCAATCCCTTTGTTTGATTGTTGTTATAGAACCTTAGTATGCTTAATTAGTTAATTTCATTAAGACTGGCCTAATCCTATCTTATTTGTCTAAGTTTCAGGCCCAAAAGGTCAAGAGTGAATTTAAATACTTCATTTGGGACAAGCCTTTTCTATGGAAGTTATAACATCCTTATTTTCTTACGTCTTATAGACCAAACGGTAGCATCTAGAACCACTTCTAAGGTTATTGAAGTCAAATTACACAATCTGGAATTTTACTCTATCGAGTACTGTTCACTGTGCAAATTCCAGAGGAGTGACTTAACTTCGAAATATCATAACTAATTCCAAAAAAATTGAAATAAAGTGGTTCAAATTGATACACAAAGCTAACTTAATGCTCTTTTAGGGAAAAATAACTCGTTGACCATGCCTTTACCAAGTCAATATCAGTCAATGCTCAAAATTTACTATTCATCCAGCATCTTTCCCTGATTCCAGCATTTTCGGTCCCAACTTTGAAAAATTATATCTCCATGTGTAGACATCCAAATGAGACATTCTATATATCAAATTAAAGCTTGGAATGTCAAATATTTATAGGGAAAATATAATATATTTATTCAATTGTTTACTATTACTTATTATAGCTCAAATGTCATTGCCTCATCACAAGTTACTGTTCACAATGACAATTTCCAGCAATCAATATTACATACATCAACAACATATCAATTAGACTAAATAATTATTAACTTGTCTTCATATATCATTATCTCCTCCATCTTGAGAAGACCTGCTATAATTGGATTGATATGGAAGGGGTGAGATTTATGGGGAAATCTCAGTAGTAAACAGAAACTATACAATGTATGCAACTATATGCTTGATGTTACTTTGTGTGCACTTAATGATCATACTTGCATAATGATAACATACATGCTTCCATGTTACTTAATTATAACATATGGCCATAGCATAAAAAGAAACGGAGCATTACTTAATTATACATGCTTCACATTATCAATGTAAGTAAACATCACATAAAATATCCAAGTAACATAAGTATACAAGTAGGTAAGTTTACTACCTGGCATGTAGATATTCCTTGCTCAGAGGTTCCTTCCTTTCTTTCTCTTTCTTTCTCTCTTTCTCTCTTTATCTTTCTTTATCTTCCTCTCTTTCTTCTTGGCTAACTGTGGGAATAAAGTAAGGGGAAGGGTCTATTTGTAGTTGAAGGGAGGTGGAATGGATGGCTCAGATCGAATCACGATGAATGGCTTAGATCGAATCACGATGAATGGCTCAGATTGTTTAGCTTCCTCAAGAAGCCTTACCTTCATCATTATGATGACATCATCATCCTAGATTACTCATTAAAAGTGACATCATCCATGGGACACCTCACATACTAGGTGGCACAATGGTGGGGCCCTTGGGACACCTCACCAGCAGACTCAGTATTTTCAGAGAATTCCAGAGTCTTTTCCTGGAATGAACGGCTAAGATTATACCACATGTCCTTAGCTTTTTCTTCTTTTTCTAGACTCATGACATATGGAGCCTTGTGGGTCCTATAAGGATACCTTTTATGCCACCTTAGGGTTCTATATAAGCCTAAAGCCTTATCTGATCACTTTCCCCAGTTCTATCTTTTACCGGGTAACTTTATTTTATTGAAAAAGTACTAAACTAATATTTTAATGGCACTTGGACCCATATCACTCTTAGGCCACGTTTTTGGACATATAGGAATATCATCTTGGGTCTCTAATAAAGTCCAAGCACTCTGATAGCTCAGTTCCCAAGAACCATCCCTTAGTAAATTATCAGAATGCCCTTAGTCTCTCTTTATTTCCTTAACTTTTCATTATTTGCAGTTTAGTCCCTAAACATCATTTGTATACTTCTGGAAATTTTGTTCAATAGTGTCTGATAGCATATCTTTTTCAGGCTCATACTAGGCTTCTAGGCCTAAAAATTGGGATATGACAGAAGTTGTGCTCAGATCAAGTATTAAGACATTTTTTCCCAGACCAGGACCACAAATTAGTTTCAGAAGCTTGCCATTCATGGGTTTGTGGTGATAATTTTGTTGGAAATTGTGCCCTAGAGGCTAATCATTGTCTTATGAACATTGTTGATTTATGAATTTATTAATTGTGTTATCATATTATTTGCATATTTACTGTGATGATCATCCTTGGATAACTCATGATCTTATCCTAAATGTCCCTGGTCGGTCATCTATGCGGGAGCAGAGATAAAATAAGACCAATATGACTTTGAAGATGTATAGAGATATAAATCAAAGTCATAGGCACATGTAAGAGTAAAAGGTATTAGACTGACCCGCTATGAGAGAGCTGCATGGGTTAAGTCATAAGCTTCTCTCATATACAAACCATGTCACTATGCCCTTTGACCTGAGATCATCATAGATTCTTACATGATAAAATCTCAGCTTTGACCTAGTCAAAAGTCACTTTTGACCGAGTGATCATAAAGATTATGTTCGGGCTTAGTTGTTTTCCGTGCGGAGGAATGTGAATGGTCAAGATAGAATTTGTCCCTCACATTCGTAGAGAGATATTATTGGGCCCCTCGATGAGTGAGTCTGAGAAATGTATGGCCATACTGTAATAGAAAAGTAGTTCTATTTCTATAGTCAGACTACTCAGGGATCGAGAAAGTAACGGTAAGAAATAGGAGGATGACATTATCCATGCTTCATCCATAACCAAAATATCGCGTGACAGAAGGGACATGATATGGTTGTATAAAAGGTTACATCGTTTAACGATCCTCATATGATTTGGGTAGTCGTTATGTCTTGCTAGAGACCTCTTATGACTTGTAGGCCAGTATAGCAAATGGCCCACTGCCAATTTCATATGGGCCTACAGGGTCACACACAAAATAGCCCAACATGAGCTATGATGTCTAGATTCATTGAATCTAAGACATGTCCAGATTCAATGAATGATCCAGGGTGGATGCATATATTTATTTATATTTATATTCATATATATATAAATTCGTATATATACATTATATATAAGAGATATATGATATTTAATTTATAAGGATAAATTAAATCTCTATCACGTTTGAATTTGAAATTCAAATTGATAGGATATATCATATAAGAGATATTTATAAGATTTAATTTATAAAGATAAATTAAATCTCTATCACGTTTGAATTTAAAATTCAAATTGATAGGATATCTCATATAAGAGATATTTATAAGATTTAATTTATAAGGATAAATTAAATCTCTGTCACGTTTGAATTTGAAATTCAAATTGATATGATATCTCAAATTTGATTTATGAGAATAAATCAAATATAGTTTAGTCTTATCTTTATTTTAAGTTAAATAAATAGGTGAATTAAATCTGTGGGACAGATTTAATATAAATATTATTTATTTAATTAGTTTCTTATCAAATTATACAATATATGATATTTTATTAATTTCATAATTAATATAAGATTAACTCCAAAATCCAATTCGGTAGAGAGAAAAAGGCATAGCGTCCTATATATCTGATTTTAGGAGCTACGTTTTGAAACACATATAACACAGAAAGGCCGAAAGGGAATCTGCAAAATGTTCACAGATAAGAAACTACCAAAATAGAGACTTAGAGGATGAATTCTTGAGAAAGCCCTGGAGGGACAAGAGATGTTATCACATCGTTCATGGTTAGATCGCTATTTGTGTGGATACCAGTAGAGGAAGTTGACCTGAGTCGTTGACTTTTTGCGATCAGAAAGGGAGCACGAGCCGCGGAGAGAAGCTGTGAACGTCGTGACCAAGAGCTGTGGAAGTAGCTAGGGAACATTGAGGGTAATGCTTCTTCCCACTTGACTTAAACATATACGGTAGATCCTGGCAAGGAATGGAAAAAAATTTAAATTAATTTCCACTGCGTGTCTTCTAATTCCTTACACATTTTAGGGGGAAAAGGATTACATGTAGGATCCTTGAATTTGGTTTTTATTGGCCTTCCCTTTCCATAGATATTTTTGAGTTTTGTAGAGCCTGAGTTTTGTACCGCCGTGGCTACCTATTCGTAGCGTAACATAACCGTAACATATGTTATTTTGTGAATATTTTAGATTTGAAACATTAATTGCCCTTCAATTAAATCTGAATGTTGATTCTTGAAAGCTTGGGTATGGTGAACAATATGGCTCTAGATTGCAAGTGTTGTAATTTTTTAAATACGGCCTACGTGTCGTGCCTTCCTATATATACTCTCAATGTACCTTCTCTTCTCATCCCACTCCCCTCGAATGTTAAAAGAGGTTTCTATATGTAATTTCCCTCTTCTTACTAGAGAGCTCCTCTCATTGGCTTGAGGGGACTTAGGATAGGTGAGCCATATTGGATCACGTTTAAATTATGCATCTTATGATTATATCAAAAACATGCATATTACTTGTATGAGATACAAACTGAGAAACATGCATTCTTATAAACCAGATAGTTAAACTAAGCCCTCTAAATGAAATCATAAGTCATAATGCCGTCAATTTCTGAACACTTGTCAAAACCTCGATCGGTCAATTGTGGACTCCACCAAAGTGTGTGCTTTTGAGTTATCTTGGGGAGATAAGCAAGAGTAATGGTGCTACTCTCACATGTTTATTATTGTTTGACTTAATTGGGATTAACAAAATGGTTTTGGGTCTCAAGGCATTAGATAGGATTAAAAACATGACATATCATATGATAATAGGATCCCATGAACATCTAAGAGTTACATTTGATATAATTGGTAAAGGTGTTACCTACCTAAATAACTTAATTTAAGCGTCCTGCCAAAGCGGACTTAAGTTTCAGCTAAATATGGATCTTAGCCCACTAACTATTGCATTGAGGGTTGTTTTTTCAGTGGGAAATTGCTAATTAAATTGCATATTTTAATTGTAGAATCATGACGACTAGTAATACTGCTACATTATCACTGCGATCTGTCCTTGAAAAGGACAAACTCAATGGGACAAACTTTCTTGACTGGTTTAGGAACATGAGAATTGTTCTCAAGCAGGAAAGAAAGGCGCATGTCCTAGATCAACCCATTCTTGAGGAGCTAGTAGCCAATGCTACTAGAGCTCAGAGAGAGGCTTACATGAAGCATAAGGAAGACTCTGTCGATGTGGGATGCTTGATGCTAGCCATCATGGTTCCAGAGCTCTAAAGAGATCTGGAACACATAGAGGCTTATGAGATGATTGTGCATCTCAAGGAAATATTCCAGCAACAGGTAAGGCAAGAGAGGTATAAGACCACTAAGGCCTTACATTCCTGTAAGATGGCTGAAGGTGCATCAGTCTGTACTCATGTCTTAAAGATGAAAGGGTACATTGATCAACTTGAGAGGCTTGGATTTCCCATGAGCCAGGAGTTAGCTATGGATTTGATCTTGAACTCACTCCCAGAAAGTTATGACCAGTTTGTCATGAACTACAACATGAACAACATGGAGAAATCTATTTATGAACTGTATGGGATGCTTAAAACTGCTGAGCTGAGTCTTAAGAAGAAGCCCAGTACTGTTTTGATGGTTCAGAAAGGAAAGGGTATGAAAAAGAAAGGCAAAGGCAAGGGGAAGGGTCACGGCTCATCAGGTAAGACCAAAGAGTCAGGCAAGCCTGAAACCAAGCCTGCACCAAAGAAGGCAAAGCCTTTGAAGGAAGGAGTCTGCTTCTTCTGCAATGAACTTGGTCATTGGAAGAGGAATTGCAAACTCTACCTCGATGATCTGAAAAAGAACAAGAAGGATAGCGGGGCTATCGCTTTAGGTATTTATGTTATAGACATTCATCTTTCTACTTCCACCTCATGGGTACTAGATACTACGTGTGGTTCTCACATTTGTACAAATGTGTAGGGACTAAAGGACAGTAGGAAGCTGAAAAAGGGCGAGGTTGACCTACGAGTTGGAAACAAAGCAAGGGTTACTGCGTTAGCTGTAGGCACTTATGAATTAGTTCTGCCCACTGGGCTTTTGTTAGTTTTGAACAATTGCTATTATGTTTATGTTTTAAGTAGTAACATAGTTTCACTTTCTTATTTGGATAAGGAATGTTTCACTTCCATTGCTGGGATTAGTAGATGTTCTATTTATCGTAATGATGTTTTCTATGCTCATGGTGATTTGCATGTTGATCATTACATATTAAATTTGGAACAACCCAATCATGGAAATATCTATAACATAACTGCCAAAAGGGTCAAACCAAACAATTTGAATCCGACATACCTCTGGCACTGTCGTCTGGGCCACATAAATGAGAAACGCATTTCTAAACTCCATCAAAATAGATTTCTCAACTCATTTAATTTTGAATCATATGAAACTTGCGAGTATTACTTGTTAAGAAAGATGACAAAGTCACCTTTCAATGGGCACAGTGAGAGGGCCATTGATTTATTAGGCCTCATACATACAGATGTGTGTGGACCGATGAACACAAATGCTAGAGGAGGTTATTCGTACTTCATAACATTCATAGATGATTTTAGCATATATGGGTACATCTATATGATAAAGCATAAATCTGAATCTTTTGAAATGTTCAAAATATTTCAAAATGAAGTATAAAACCAGCTTGGCAAAATAATTAAAGCCCTTTGATCTGATCGGGGTGGTGAATATTTGAGCCAACAGTTCATTGATCATCTTAGGAGTTGTGGGATAGTCTCATAATTGACTCCTCCAGGGACACCACAATGGAATGGCATTTCTGAACAGAGGAATTGAACACTATTAGATATGGTTTGATCTATGATGAGTCAAATAGATCTTCCACCCTCCTTTTGGGGCCATGCCCTAGTGACAGCTTCGTTCACACTCAATCGTGTTCCATCTAAGTCAATTGAAAATACTCCGTATGAGATATGGACTAGGAGGATGCCTAGTTTATCTTTCCTCAAGATTTTGGGATGTGAGGTCTATGTTAAGCAACAAGCCTCAGACAAATTAGCGCCTAAATCCTCAAAGTACCTTTTTATGGGATATCCTAAGGAAACTAAGGGATATTACGTATACAACCCTGCTGATAACAAAGTGTTTGTTGTCAGAAATGGTATCTTTCTCGAACGAGAATTTATCTCTAAAAGAACCAGTAGGAGTAAGGTATATCTCGAAGAAGTTCGAGAGCTACAAGACACCACAAAACTGTAGATGGAAAATAAAGAATACTCACAACAAGTTGTTGAGATTCCTCATGTCACGTAAGGTCCACAGAAATCTAATAGGACATGACTTCAGCTCAGAGATATGGATTTCTAATTTCTGACAGTTGTGATATGTTGCTCATTGAGCATAATGAGCCAACTGCCTATTGAGAAGCTATAGTGGGACTAAACTCAGAAAAATGGCTCAATGCCATGAAGTCTGAGATGCAATCCATGTACGACAATAAGGTTTGGACCTTAGTCGACCCGCCTAAAGGTGTAAAAACTGTCGGGTGCAAGTGGGTTTTTAAGGAGAAAACTGACATGGATGGCAATGTAAATATCTTCAAGGCACGACTGGTTGCAAAAGGATTTACTCAAACTCATGGTGTGGACTATGATGAGACCTTTTCCCCAGTTGCAATGGCAAAATCAATCAAAATCCTCTTTGCCATAGCAACATATTATGACTATGAAATATGGCAGATGGATGTCAAGACAGCCTTCCTTAATGGAAAGCTCCTTGAGGACATGTACATGACACAACCTGAAGGGTTTGTGCATTCCGAAGACTCTGGTAAAGTGTGCAAGCTTCAAAGGTTCATTTATAGACTGAAGCAAGCCTCTTAGAGTTGGAATCATCATTTTGATGAAGTAGTCAAAGAGTTTGGATTTCTTCAAAACATTGATGAACCTTGTGTGTACAAGAAGGTTAATGGGAGCGCAGTTGTGTTTTTGGTACTCTATGTTGATGACATCCTACTTATTGGGAATGACATTCCTACCTTGCAGATTGTCAAGTCTTGGTTAAGAAAGTCTTTCTCGATGAAAGACTTGGGTGAAGCCACCTACATCCTATGAATCATAATCTATAGAAATAGATTTAAAAGACTTATAGGACTCAGTCAGAGTACGTACATATACAAAATATTGCATAGGTTCAGTATGCATGAATCAAAGAGGGGTTTCATACCCATGTCTCATGGTAGTCACCTCAGCAAAGATCTGTGTCCTAGTACATCTGATCAGCGAGGTCGCATGAGTAAAGTTCCATATGCCTTGGCCATAGGATCTATCATGTATGCCATGTTATGTACTTGATCGGATGTCTCGTTTGCCTTAAGTATGACTAGCAGATATCAACAGGACCCTGGTAAGGGCCATTAGACTATTGTCAAGAATATCCTTAAGTACTTAAGAAGGACTAAGGACTTATTCTTGGTCTATGGTGGATTGGATGATGAACTCTATGTAACTGGTTAAACAGATGCAAGTTTCCAAACTGACCAGGATGACCAAAAATTGCAGTCTCGATATATATTCCTCCTCAATAATAGAGTAGTAAGATGGAAGAGCTCTAAGTAAGGCATTGTAGCAGATTCTGCAATGCAACCTGAGTATATAGCAGCATCTGATACAGCTAAGGAAGCCATTTGGATTAGGAAGTTCATCACGGAACTAGGGGTGATACCTACCATCTCAAATCCAATAACTTTGCTATGTGACAATAGCAGTGCTATTGCACAGGCCAAAGAGCCTAGGTCACATCAAAGGACCAAGCATATACTCAGGCGATTTCATCTCATCAGAGAAATCAACGATAGAGGTGATATAAAAAATATGCAAAGTAGCAAGAGAAGATAATGTTGCTGATCCTCTAACAAAGCCGCTTGTGCAGGCAAAGCATTAGCATCATGTTAGGTCAATGGGAATTAGTCAAATTAATGATTGTACCTAGTGCAAGTGGGAGGTTATTAGAAATTGTGCCCTAGAGGCTAATCATTGTCTTATGAACATTGTTGATTTATGAATTTATTAATTGTGTTATCATATTATTTGCATCTTTACTGTGATGACCATCCTTGGATAACTCATGATCTTATCCTAAATGTCCCTGGCCAGTCATCTATGCGGGAGCAGAGATAAAATAAGACCAATATGACTTTGAAGATGTATAGAGATATAAATCAAAGGCATAGGCACATGTAATAGTACAAGGTATTAGACCGACCCGCTATGAGAGAGCTGCATGGGTTAAGTCATAAGTTTCTCTCATATACAAACCATGTCACTATGCCCTTTAACCTAAGATCATCATGGATTCTTACATGACAAACGCTCAGCTTTGACCCAGTCAAAAGTCACTTTTGATCAAGTGATCATAAAGACTATGTTCGAGCTTAGTGGTTTTTCGTGCGGAGGAATGTGAATGGTCAAGATAGAATTTGTCCCTCACATTCGTAGAGAGATATTACTAGGCCCCTCAATGAGTGAGTCTGAGAAATGTATGGCCATACTGAAATGGAAAGGTTGTTTCATTTCTATAGTCAGACTACTGAGGGATCGAGAAAGTAACGGTTAGGAATATGAAGATGACATTATCCATGCCTCATCCATGACTAAAATATCGCGTGACAGAAGGGACATGATATGGTTGTATAAAAGGTTACATTGTTTAACGATCCTCATATGATTTGGGTAGTCGTCATGTCTTGCTAGAGACCTCTTATGACTTGTGGGCCAGTATAGCAAATGGCCCACTACCAACTTCATATGGGCCTACAGGGTCGTACACAAAATAGCCTAATACGAGCTATGATGTCCAGATTTATTGAATCTAAGACATATCCAGATTCAATGAATGATCTAGGGCGGATGTATATATTTATTTATATTTATATTCGTATATATATAAATTCGTGTATATATATATTATATATAAGAGATATATGAGATTTAATTTATAAGGATAAATTAAATCTCTATCACGTTTGAATTTGAAATTCAAATTGATAGGATATCTCATATAAGAGATATTTATAAGATTTAATTTATAAAGATAAATTAAATCTCTATCACGTTTGAATTTAAAATTCAAATTGATAGGATATCTCATATAAGAGATATTTATAAGATAAATTAAATCTCTATCACGTTTGAATTTAAAATTCAAATTGATATGATATCTCAAATTTGATTTATAAGAATAAATCAAATATAGTTCAGTCTTATCTTTATTTTAAGTTAAATAAACAGGTGAATTAAATCTGTGGGACGGATTTAATATAAATATTATTTATTTAATTAGTTTCTTATCAAATTATACAATATATGATGTTGTATTAATTTCATAATTAATATAACATTAACTCCAAAATCCAATTCGGTAGAGAGAAAAACACATAGCATCCTATATATATGATTTTAGGAGCTACGTTTTGAAACACATAGAACACAGAAAGGCTAAAAGGGAATATGCAAAAGGTTCACAGATAAGAAACTACCAAAATAGAGACAGAGAGGATGAATTCTTGAGAAAGCCCTGGAGGGACAAGAGATGCTAGCACGTCGTTCGTGGTTAGAACACTATTCGTGTGGATACCAGTAGAGGAAGTTGACCTGAGTCGTCGACTTTTTGCGATCGGAAAGGGAGCACGAGCCGCAGAGAGAAGCTGTGAACATCGTGACCAGAAGCTGTGGAAGTAGCTAAGGAACATTGAGGGTAATGCTTCTTCCCACTTGACTTAAACACATACGGTAGATCCTGGCAAGGAATGGAAAAAAATTTAAATTAATTTTCGCTGCGTGTCTTCCAATTCCTTACACATTTTAGGGGGAAAAGGATTGCACGTAGGATCCTTGAATCTGGTTTTTATTGGCCTTCCCTTTCCATAGATGTTTTTGAGTTTTATAGAGCCTGTAGTAGGTACTAAAGATTTGGGGGGATTAGTAAAAGGCATGAGATGCCACAACAACCTATTCTATTTTTTAAGGTTTTTTATGTATGGGGAACATATTTCTTTGGACCTTTTTCACTATCAGCAAATTTCATAACATTTTATTAGCTCCAGACTATTTATCTAGGTGGGTAGAGGCCATTCCTACATGACTAGATGATGCCCAAACGGTCTCCAAGTTTCTAAGATCTCACATATTTAGTAGATTTGGAGTACCTAAAGCATTAATCAGTGATCAAGGCACCCATTTTTGCAATAAGTTAGTCAATCGCTTATTAGCAAAATATGGTATCACTCATAAAGTCTTAACCCCATACCACCCTCAAACTAATGGTATAGTAGAGGTTTCTAATAGGAAAATTAAGCATATTCTATAGAGGATTGTTAAGCCATCCAATAAGGATTGAAATTTAAGATTTGACGATTCCTTATGGCGTATATAACAGCTATTAAAACTCCTATAGGAATGTCCCCTTATAGGACAGCTTTTGGGAAGGCTTATCACATGCTTGTAGAAATAAAGCATAAGATATTTTGGGTAGTGAAAGCCAGCAATAAAGACCTTGCAGAAGCTAGTTCAGAGAGGTTGTTGCATATTCAATAGTTGGAAGATATTAGATTAGATGCCTACAACAGCTCTAAAATTTATAAGCAGAAAACAAAGTTAATCCATGATGCTCATATTCTGAGAAAGATTTAAGGAGGGTGATAGAGTATTAAGGTACCAAGCTAGGTTGAAGTTCAAACATGGAAAACTTAAAACTAGCTGGGACAGACCTTACATAGTTGTTAAAGCTCACGACTTCGGGATGATTGAATTGAAAGAGGACATGAAGGGCAAATCTTCCAGGCTGCTGTCACCATTTGAAACTTTATGAGGAATATGCTTTTCCACCTTAAGGCCAGGTTGTCCCTTTCCTATCCCCTACATTTACAAGTTTTCATCTACAATATATTAGATATGTTGGGTTGAGTATAGGAAAGGGATGTCTAAGTAAGATAGTTTTCATTTCCTATTTATTCTAGGGGTTATCTTATTTTAAATAACAACCCGTTACTGTCCATATGTTGCATTACTGATTGATTGTTCTCTGTGGAACTTACACACTCACATGCATGATCTTAGCTTACCCATCCTGTCGTCTCTGCCTTACTAGTATTGCTTTATATGACTTGAATGTGACTGTGTGCTAAACTGTTAATTTGGATTGAGTGATTAGGCTACCTACTATTTTAGAGCTAGATTTGATTAACTTTACAAAGTGCTTGTGATCTTTTCTACTTTAGTTATGTTGACAGTGAGGACACTATCAAGTTTAAGTGTAGGGGAGATGTCTGTGTTTCTATGCTACTCAATGTGAAATTCCTCAATTAATCCAGTCTTTCATCACAAAACTTTCATTTTTAATCTTAATGTTTGATGAATTACTGAGAATTAGATCCCCACTTTAAATTGTATTGATAACTGGAAAGGTGTCAGCATGAAAAATATTTGGGACTTTGATAATTATCACTCGGTAGTCTTTGTGAAAACTGGTCATGACATATGTGCTTTTTGGTCACGACCTGTAATAGAGTTTTGGACTTACCATGCTCTCTGTGAACTACGGTCACGACCTATGTACATAGTGGTCACGACAATAACTCTTTGTTGATTTGAGTCACGACATGAGTACCTACTTGGTCACGACTGTTCCTCTCTGTGTATTTGCATCGCAAAAGGTACATTCTATGGTCGCGACTATATATTTTGAAAATCCTGAGCATGCACCTTTATGACAAGTCATTGCGACCTTCACTATTTTTATTCATGACCTATGTTTGAAAATTGTCCAATTACCTTCTATTTGCCTTGTGCAAAGCTATATAGAAGGATCCCATTTGAACTATTGAGATTCTTTCACAAATGACTTAATGTCCCCTTATTTTAAAACTTTTTTTATCTCCTAGAAACCACTGTCTCACTTGAATGTTTTGGAAAATCTTGAAAATTGAATTTGAAACACCTAAGCTTTTGCTGTTAGATTTGGATTATCACATGGTTCTAAGTGATTACATTGAAACTTTTAAATCTTCGTTTAGAGGGTTTTCAGTTGTGATAAGTGTTTTAATGCCTTGTGAATGATGAACATTGTTTGAGACTCTAGCTTTTGAGCAATCTAGATTAAAGCATTTGTTGGAAGGATTCTCGACCTTAAATTCTATATTGAGTGATTATTCAATTCGTTTATATCCTCTAGAACTTGTCTTGGCTCTGAGTTCAAAATTACTTGCCCATTTATGAACTGAACATGATAGAGGCATTATTTCTAAACCCCTTTATCCCAAACACAAGGCCACTACATATTACATCCTTAGTCACCCCTATTGAGCCCATCACTTTTTCTTTTCATAATTATTATAGAAAGTCATATGTGCATAAACATCATTTTGAAATAAAATTTTTATTCATGTCAAACATTCATTATTATTGTTTTATTGTGATGCAGCTTCCATGAATGATGTGCCAAATAAAAAAAGAAGAGAAAAGAAGCATATTGCACTGAAAAAAAAGATAGTGTAAGAAAAAGAAAACAAAAAGAAAGAGAAGAGGGCACCATTATCAACTCTTATTAGCATAATTACCACAGCAACATCCCTAGAGACATGAATTCATGCTACATATTCATTGTTGAATGCATATAGTACTTTCCATTCTTCATATTCCATTCCATGTGGCCCATCTCCATCATTTTAACCCTAAAAAGACCTCTTCATTCTTTGCATAAGTGTTATATAGTTGCTGAGATTTAGAGCCAGTACAAGCATATGGTAGGATGTTTTCGAATTTGAATCTGAGTGAAAGAACTCTAATAATGAGAGGAAATAGAGAGTGTCACATCCTTACTTTTAACCTCAAATATACTCTATTAGAGGTGATTGGAACCAATTACATGATCATTTGCTTTGAAAATATCCATTTCCAAAAGATTTGCTCTCGTGGTACTGTTCACGTTTACTGTTCATTTGGTAATTCTAGAACATGTACCCTACTTTGAAAATTCATAATTAATTGTAGAAAATAGAAATAATGTGGTTCCAATTTTTAATGAAAGATATTTCATAAATATTTGAGGGAAAATATGAAATTGAGGTTCTCTTATTCACACGAAAACAGTTTATTGGTTAAAAATCACTGTTCATTTGGTAAAATCTGGAAGTTCCAGTTTCTTTGCCTTAATTTTGAAAAATAATTTCACTTTGGTTACTTATCCAAATGAACTGTGTTACCTATAGAATTAAATCTCTAGATGTCCTATTTAAGCTCACCAAATTTCAAAGAAAAATTCGTTCATTTGATATATAAAATCATCGTGTGAAAGTCGCTATCTCTAATCATTTACTTTATCTCAATTCCAGATTTTAGTTCCAACTTTGGAAAATCATAACAATTCGGTTACTTGTCCAAGTAATGCTTTCTTAGTGTCCATTTAAATCTCTGTATCTTAGCTACCCTCAAGAAACATTTTAGACTAAAAATCATTGATTTACACATCAAAATAATTGTCACAACACCACGGCCTCACAACAGAGTTACATAAACATTCACCATGCATGCTAGCATATCATCCCATAGTGTCATGTGAGTCATATAACTTATTATACAAACTTAATCATCAACATTTAATCTCTTCCTTTGAGAGGATCCAGCACCTAAAACATAGTTATGCATGTGGAAGGAATGAGATTTCATAGAAATCCCAATAGCAAGTTACACAAACTATAATATCATGAATGAATAATTGAATGCTTAACATGTTATCATGTGATGGGAGCTATTACATAATGGTACATAAGCAAACTCTAACATGCATATTGTCATGACATAACTTGCAAGGAGTTGCAATCATTCATACTTCATCATAACATGATGACATAAGCTCAAGTTCAACCAAACATCATAACCAACAAGCAAACAAAACAATTAAACAAACATGAATTATAGTTAGGTATCCTTGCTACCTCTTAGCTATCTTGGTCAAGACCTTATTGGGTTGATTTCATTCCTTCACAAATGTCAAAACCTAGTCATTACAAAATAATACCAAGTTACAATTCAACTTGAACACAAAACTAAGACTAGGTTTTCACTAGCTCCCTTTCTTTCTCTACTCTATGTTTCCTACTTCCATCTTTCCAAAATAAATTCTCATGGTTCATTTCCACATAATTTTTCATGTAGAATCCAAATATGAAATCAGAATTTCCAAAATCAAAACATACCAATTGCTACAGTACTAAACCGAAATGGATGTCCCTTTTTCCAAAAATTCACATTTTGATTCCAATGCTTCCAATACTTGTTCTCCTACTTTATCCCCACACAATTGTCCATTTTAAACTCATTGGAAGCATCAAAATCATGAAATTCCATCATATAAACAGTACCACAAACAGTACCAGCAAGAACACAAAACCCTAAATCCAAACATACTTGAATTCCCAAGCTTATACCACTTGATTCTAGCTTGTTTAAGCTTGTCTAAACTATCCATAACATAAAACTCATATTTTAAACATATATGAGCAGCACTTCCAGAAGCAACCATAAGGGAAATATAGCATGAAAACCCCTTAAAACCATGAGCTAACTTGCTAGAACAAAGCTCAAGATCAAGGGAGATGATTACCTTGCTTGTTACTTCACTTTAGTTGCTTCTTTCTTGGTTGAATGGAATTTTTTCAAGAGTTTCCCTATGGTTCTCAAGGCTGCCGCACATGGTCTGAAATGAGGGGGTATTTATAGAAACATTTGGGTTGAAATGAATGGCCAAGATTGATTTGGTTACTATTTGATCTAAGGGCTCACATTTGATCTTGGATTTAACTTTTTCTAAAAAGAATAATTATGACATCATGTGGGACATCTCATGGGACACCTAAGAAGGCTAGATGGCATGCTGTCCATGTAAGGAAACTTCTGGAAAAATTCTAGTCCAATCCGGTACCGATCGGAGCAGTTTCACAACAATCAGACTATTTTCTCTTCTGAATTTTTTTATAATAAACCAGGATATGTATTCTGTCCTGGAAATCAATATCTAGGCTTCTCATACCATTTAAAATGATATATAGAATATTTATCTGCCATCCATCCCTTGTGAAATGACCAAAATACCCTAGGTGTCCTTTATTGCACTGTACTAACCCTAAGGGCAAAATCGTCATTTCACACCTTTTTATAGTGCCTCAGGGTCTATACTGACTCTAACTAATAATATTTATACTATATGCCACATTTTTAGATTGTCCCAGATGACCAAAATGCCCTCCATCTATCACTAGTACAATATGGGCATCCAGGGGTATTTTCGTAATGTTACACTTTTTCTGAACACTAGCCCCTTCTGCTGATGAACTGGTACCCTGGGTTTTGGGCCTTCCTTGGCATCATCATGGACCTATATATGAGGTCATCTGATCTTATTCTATCCAAGCTCATATACCGATAAGTTCCATTATCGGATCACGGGTGTTATCAAACTCCTGTCAAAATTCACTAATATGTGAATAACTTTTTATACATAACTTCTTCTGGAGTTCTGTCAGATCCAGGACATCTGACACTATAGGGCACACTTTCCTGTAATTTACCCACTTATATCTAAAGTCCATGAAATCTGATAAAATTTCAGATAACTTTTAGACTATCAGATAAATATCTGTTGTCTAAAGTCCTAACAAAATTTATGTATTATGCCATATTAACAAGCATATCTTCCTCTATTTACTGATAGAATGTGGGACTCAAATACTTCTGGGCAGTTCTAATCCTTTTCGGGCTGATCTTTCTATAATTAAAATTTTGCCCTTGAACTTTTTACTTAATTACATTTAAGTCCCTTAACTTTTCGAAATTACCACTTTTGGCCCAACTTTTATTTCTACTTTAACTTTTGGCCTTTAACCTTTTATACTTTTTATTTTAGTCCTTCTCTTCCTTAAAGAATCATCTAACCCTTATTATTTCTTTTGATCTTTGTCATTATCCTTTCTAATCCTCTTTTCACTATCAGTATTATATTGATAGGGAAAATTATGATATGACATAGAGCTAAACACTTATTGAAACATCATACTTTTACCACCTCATAGTACATATTTAGAAGCGTATTTGATTACTGGAAGCATTACATTAGCCCAAAAATTAAAATTTTAAAACTTACTTATCAGGTACTGTTCATTCGGTGATTTCCAGATTTACAGTCTAATTGAATCTCTTTCATAGCTCTTTATGGGAAAAATATAAATCTGGACATTTTGCCAGATACAGTTAAATCGTTACTTTTTACTATTCATATGGCAAATTCTAAAAATTCTAGATTCTGTCTCTTAAATTTGGAATTTTATTTCTCTTCATATACACATCCAAATGAGGTGTATTACATATGAATTTAAAGAACTAGATGAGTACTATGTTATCATAAAATTTTATGGATTAATTCCTCCATTTGCTAGGTCAAACTAAAGCCACAACAAAACTGCTTTAAGACCTACGTTTTTACCATTTCATCTTCTTTCTTAAATGTTCATACATTAATCTAGCATTCCTAAACCATCAAATAAGCTTCTCATATATTCATATACATCATGTACGTGTGCCATAATTATTTCATACAGTTTCATCACTTAAATACACATCTTACATGGCATTTACATACATGGATAATTCATAGCATATGCTAGGATCTCAATTACTTCACTTCCTTTCTTCCATTCTTTAACTCTTCTCCATGCATACATTTTCCTTCATACTTGACCTAAATTAGTTGGTTATGCAAGGGTAAGATTCTAGGGAATCTCAGTAGCAAACATTACTACTTAAATATTCAAGATGGATGCAAATGTAAGATATGTAATTTCATTAAACTTTCTTTAATTAATGACATGCCATCATGCTATATACTTGGCCATGGAAACATGTTATTCACAATACATTCAACATCATTTATCATGTCACATCATCATTCAAATATTATATACATGACAACACATAAGCATACCACATCTACCACATAAAGAGGTAAGTCCACTACCTTGCACTTAAGCTTTTCTCTTGATCTTTTGCACATGCTTCCTAGCTTTCCAACCAAGAAGCCTTTTAGTCACTCACTTCCCAACATCTTCTTGGATGTTTCAAGGTCCTAGACACATTCATATTCATCACATAATTCATTAGGACCAAGAACTCCAACAATGTTCAAGACTAACATTGATAAACTCTTTACTAACATAACTTTCTCTAGTCTTCACTAACTAACTTGGCCCTTGAACCAATTGATGTCTTGACTTTACCCTACACAATTTCATCTTTTGAATCTATTTATGAGCTTAGGATCATAAAATTCTAGCTCCTATACACTGTTCAATACAGAATTACATAACACCCAATTTTCTTTCAAAAATTTCCTTTTTGATTCTAATGCTTCCTATACATGTTTCTCCACTTTATCCCACACAACTTTTCATTTTAAAACCATTCGAAGCATCAAAATCATAAAATTTTAATAACTGTTTATGCGAGTGAATAGTAACCAAGAAGAACTTCAAAAACTATAACTTAGAATTTCAATGCTTCCAAGGTTCAAAACCTATCCATTTCATTGAAATTCCATTTCCTTCCATCATGAACAGTGCAAACCAAAATGGTTCAACCATGGCAAAGTCAAGTATATGAACTTGATTCAACAACCAATCACTTAACTAGCTTGTTTAAGCTTCAATCATATAACTCCAACTTTAATTTCTTCTTTCTCCTTTCATCTAAGGTTTGTAGACAGCATATACACCTTAGAGAAAACTCAACTTTCATCCATGAAAACCCTAAGTTTAAGCTCCAAAATCAAAGGAAAATAAGCTAGGATAGATTGTTTACCTTTAAACTCTAGCTTGCTTGAAATTTGGTACCTTGAATCTTCTTTGTCTTGGCTTGTGTTTTCATTTTGCAAGAGGTTTACCAAGGTTCTCATGCTCCATGGTTTTGAGCAGAAATAGTGGGGTATTTATAGCCGAATCCTATGGAAAAGCAATGGCCAATATCACTTTATGCACTATTTGATCTAATGGTTCATAATTGCTCTCATATTAAACTTACTCACTAAGCCAACTTGAGATAAGGTCACATGACAAAAATTTTCTCCTCCCCCTTGTCTTGGATGCCATGTGTGAGGGTGTGTGGGTCCCACCATGTGTAAACTCTAATTCTCACTTTATTCATTTTTTTCTTTTTAAAAAATTCATAAATTATTCATTATTGGACTTAGGCTCCAAGACAACTCTTGGGACTTATTGGGCTACCCTAGGAAAAATTTGTGGACTATCCTAGGCCTTCCTTGGGTCTAATAGCTAATTGACACAAATCTCAAGGCACTTTCCTTATACTAATATCCTTAAAATATCCTAATTTTGAAATAAATGCTAGAAACATCTTTTAATTGTTCTAACATTTTTTAAAAATTAATTATAATATAAAATAACTCCCCTGCAAAGTCTCATAATTTTTTGAGATCCAGAAGTCTTGATAAAAATTTTCTACATTTTCTTTAACCCTTTATCGGTGTCCGATTTCACTTTAATTTCTCAAAGGGTAATATCATCTTTTCACACATTATCAGAGGATTCCCTGACCTTGATCAACTATTTTGGGGATTGTCCTTGACTGTATAACCTTAGTCAAATGATGAAAATACCCTTCATCTAACTCTGACTCAATGACATAACACAGTGGCATTTTCATAATTTTATATATTTTCGGTCTTTATTAGCCCTGTCCCACATACTTATTTGAAAACATCATTGGGCCTGTAAGGCACCATTTTGGGCCCTTTATATGATCCACTGCCTTCATGGGCTTAATTCCTGAGAAATTCCACCGAAACATATTTATCGCGTGTTTTAATCCACTATAAATTCCATAATAAATTCTACAAAACTCCTTTTTAAGCTCTATTAGTTTTAAAAATTCTCATATTAATTATAGGAATTTAATTACAAATTTCATCTAATTCTAAGGTATAGAGGATACTGTATTAATTTCCCTTTCTTCATAACTTAATATAAAATTTTCGGGACCTCATATCAAAATTCTGTGTTGCGTCAAACTGATCAGAATAATTTTTCTATTTACTAGAAAAATTTGGGACTAATTTGATTCTTGGCATTTTTGGGCCTTTTTCGACTCAACTTTCAATAATTACCATTGTGTCCCGTAACTTTTGAAAATTACACTTTAGGCTCTCAACTTTTCATAATTACACTTAATGGCCCAAAGTTTATTTCTACTTTCATTTTCCACCATAAAACTTTTAAACTTTTCAATTTAGTCCCTCGTCTTTATACCTTTGCCTAATCATTGTTTTCCCTTTCTATTAATCATCACAATCATTTCCAAACCTCTTTCCTTTATCAACATTATACTGATAGGGAAAAATTAAGATATGACATTTCTACCCCCTTAAAATAAATTTCATCCTCAAAATTTACTTAGTACCTTAGTCAACAATCTTGGATAGATATCCTTGTCTTCTTTATTACTAAAGATTGGGGTATCTATCTCTTATCATTTATCTTGACATTTTAACGGAGTACCTTTCATATCCGTATATCTTTATATCTTTACTGTCATTACTCTTCTTTTCTGAATCAACTCAATTAGAGTTCAATGCTACTTCATTCTGTTACTTGTTTACTTGCTTTGCATATGGATTTTTTAACATATCAGACTTGTGAATAGTATCCATTTCTTTCATATCAAAACTCTCTCGAATACTGCTAAATACTAGAGTTTTCGTCAACTACTCATCATACCTTTAACAGGTATATCTTATTATTTCTCTGTAAACTTTAGTCGTAGCCATCTCTACTTACTAGTCATGACTTGATAGCTATGTGTTCTTCAGTCGTGACCACAGGTCATCTTCTATCATGACCTGATCTGCTTATACATTAGTTGTGTCCTATAGCTTGGATTCATCATGACCTGATAGCTCTAGAGCTTTCTGTTGTGACCAATGGTCTATACTCACCACAACCCAAAGCTTTTGTAAATATTTGTCGTGACCTGTGGCTTAACTCATTGCGACTTAACTTCTTTGGAACTTCTAGTCGTGACCAAAACTGCTTCACATCACGACGTGGGTATAACTTTTTCAAAACATTCTCTTGTAATGTTCCTAACTTTGATGAGTTTGAGTCAATTGAAACTCATTCGTATCTATCTATCATAATCACATTAAATAGGGAACATATTCACATAAATGTTCAACCAACTATAATTTCATTATATCACATCAAAACTTCATATTTCATGTCACCATAACATTTATACATACATTACATACATGTCCACTAAATATTCAGGGTATATCATAATTGTAATACATTTATGTATTTACTTTATACTATTTACAAATTTACATTACCCCTAATCTCTTTTTACATTCATTTTTAAGGAATATTGAACTGTAAATACTTATGCATACAGAAATGCCGCCCCTGTATATCAGTTGGCGAATTATTTGCCAAAAACTCACTTAACTCTACATGCCAATCTTCTAGAGTATAAACTTGATTCAGTTCAATGCCCTCTCTTGTATATATGTTCATTATCCTTGCTACAACATTGAAGAATTGTAGATAAATTGACTACTATTGATATCTACTTCTGTCCATAACTTTACCTAGACTGAGTAATTCACTCTCCACACTTTCTTGAGACTGATATGGTTAATATTATCCATCTTTAGCAAAGAAGGCTGGGATTGACTAGTATCAGGAACACCACACTGATATTTCTCTATAAAGTCACATATTCCTGGACTTTAAGAATGGACAGGGATTGTCATAAACTCTGAATGGATCTCTGGATTAAGGGACTATTGTATGTTTCTCATAGCAAATCTATCCTCATACTCTGGTGAGGAAGGACTAATATCTAGTCTACATGTAATCTAGTACCAGTGCTTAGCTTCCTCAGCCATAGATTATCCTCTTATAGGAGGAATAGAACTTATATTAGGTTTAGAAGGCATTACCAAAAACTCATATTATATCTCTTATCATTTTTTTCTACGAAGTGGGATAAAGTGGAGAAACAAGTATGGGAAGCATTGGAATCAAAATGAGAATTTTTGAAAGAATTGAGTGCATATGTTCGGTTCTATGTAGCATGTTATGAAGGATATGGAATTTCATGATTCTAAGCTCATAAATGGATTCAAAAGATGAAATTGTGTAGGGCAAAGTTAAGACATCAATTGATTCAAAGACCAGGTCCATTGGTTAAGATTAAGGAAAGTTAATGAGATTAATGTTCAAGAAGAAGTTATGTTAGTTAAAGTGAGTTTAATGCTCAAGGAAGTTAGATTGTAATGGATGAATGATTATGTGATGTTAGAAATTGATTGGTATGCTCCAAGAGAGGCAGCCACATGTTCAAGAAAAGTGAGAAGAAAGAAGCAAGAAAAGGTGAAAAAAGTTAAGTGCTCAAGGTAGTAAACTTATCCTAACTTGTATGCATTGAATGTTACGCTTGATTGTGCTATGGATTTGGTGAATTATGTTACAATTGTACTTATGTATGAAGCTCTATTTCTATGATTACTTTGTCCAATTGTATTTCATATGTTACATGGAAGCATGCACATTACACAATAATAACACTTTCACAAGCAAGCACAAGTAGTTACATTAATGCATGCATTGTTTAGTAATGTTTGCTACTGAGATTTCCCCATAAATCTCATCCCTTTTCATGTAATCCCAACCCCACAGGTTTGTTAATGATGAAAGAGGATTGAAGAAGCATGAAGAAAAGCTAGGGATTGAATAGTATATGTGTTATGTGAAGAATTGTTAAATGTATTATCGCTGTATTACCAATATGAGCAGTGACGATAATGATGTAATGAAAAATAGTAAATGATGGAATGAATGTATGATATTTTACATACATTTAGTTAACATGCCAAGCTTCATTTTGAGATCAAGAACGCCTTATTTCGATATCTGTACAAAAAGAAATGAATTTCCAAAGTAAGGGACCAGAATCTGTTTCCAGAATTTCTGACCAAATGAACAGTACACTTTAACGAATAAACTGTATCAATTGGCTAATAATTTGGTCTAGAAATAATTTTTTCCTTAAATCTCAACATGTTATCTTCATGTGGCTTTTTGAACCACTTCATTTCAATTTTTCTATAATTAATTATGATTTTTTAAAGTTTGTTGTGTAATCTAGAATACCATATGAACAGTAACCCGAGAAAAAGTAAAATTCCTGATTTGTCTAATGGACTTCCAAGGTCTTGTAAGTGGTTCTAACTACTACTGAATGGTCCCTAAGACGTATAAAAGTAAGGATATTACATTTTGGTTTCAGAGCAAAGGATTTTGGCTTAAGAAATGCTCTGCATAGATTATTTATGGACTTATATGAGATTATTTCCCAGACCCTAACTCTAAATAGTAAGTATTTTTTTAAGTTAAGGTATTTATTGTGATAGTTAGCATATCTTAATTAAGCAAATATTACAGGAGTGGATATGGGATTTCATAAGGTTAAGTTAGAGGCTTCAGTTAATAAGGGAGATCCCAGACGAGTAATGATATATGAAGATCATCCCTCAGATAATGAAGAGAGTTCAAAGGATAGTATGGGGAATTACTAAGGAAAGTTTACAGTAAAATATCCCATAGAAGTTTCTGTAGACTCAAACCTACAGTTTAGAGGTCATGTAGAGATTCAACCTGAAGCCATGTATGCACCAGATGATGTTGAGTCTAGTGACTTTATACAGTATGAGTTTGTTGGAGTACCCTCTAACCCTGATGTAAGTTTTATTCCTTTGATGAGAGGATAGATTACGACTGAGGAAGCTGAGTACTGGTACTAAATTATGGGTAGACCAGATATTATTCCTCCTCCACTAGAGTTATTACAAGTAATAGATCACAGTCCCCTAATTTAGACATCTAATCATAGTTTATAATAGTTCCTGTCCATTCCCAAAGTCTAGGAATATGTGACCTTATAGGGAAAGATCAGTATGATGTTCTTGATCCTAGTTAGCCCCAGTTTCTTTGTTGAAGACAGAAAATGTTGATAGTCTAAAGAAAGCTGTGGAGAGTGAATTACTCAGTTTAGGTCAAGGGATGGACAGAAGTAAAGATTAAGAACAGTCAGTTTATCTACAGTTCCTCAATGCCATATCAGGGATGATAAACAGATACACATTGGAGGGCCTTAACCTAAATCAAGTTTATGCTCTAGCAGAAGTTTCTGGCACTAGATGGTAGTGAGTCAAGTACTGCCATACACCCCTACATGGCATATAGAGCTAAGTGAGTATTTGGCAAATGATCTGCCAACTGATATACAAGGGGTGGTACTTCTGTATGCAAAAGTATGTGCAGTCCATGATTTCTAGGAAATAATGTAAAAGAGATAAGGGGTAATGTATGTACAAATGTTATGGTGACATAAAAGGTGATGGCTAGAAGTACTAGACATGTTAAGTAGCGATGAGTTAAGCCATAGGTCATGACAAATATTTATAGAAACTCTTGGTCGTGACAAGTAAAGACCATTGATCATGACAGGAATAAAGATGCTAACCTCACTTAAGGTTATCAGTTAGAGGTTTAGCATAGAGTGCCGGCAAGCTAGACAGTACGGTGCACTGAGATACAGAAGTTACTCCATACAAGATGGAGAGTGATTTGCTCACTTGAGAAGTTTTTCTCGAAGAGTTTAAAAGAAGTATTCCTCTCAATTAGAGAGAGGTGAGTGTAAGGCTAAGGGTTAGACCAAAGGAAATAACCCTCTGATGAATACATAGTCGAGTTCATTCACATGAACATTAAGGCTTATTAAGAGATACTTTCCCACCTGTTAGTAATCCAGGAGGATAAGGAAAAACTTAAAAGTACAAATGGCATAAAGATGTAAGCCAGATCTTCCTCAGTTAGCTAAAAGAAAATAGCTAACTTAGTTATGGATTACAATCAGATTACAGTAAGGCCAAGGACACACAAGTCTTTTAGGCTAGAGATACAGAAGTCTTATAGGCGATGAGAAGTGTTATGATGAGATAAGATAGCCTGATATGATAAGCTATCTCTGATTCCTAAATGAATAAATAGGATACTGGAGATGTAAGCTAAAGATAAATTGCCTCATAAATTGTTTGAGGATTAGTAAAAAGAGATATATGTACGCTAAGAGAAAGAAGTTTATGAGGTTTAAAGATAGTAAAGTAGCCACAGATTCAAAGGTAAAGTGACTCCCCTATTTCTATGTAAGAAAAAGTAAAGAATGATTGAGTCTATACCCTAGTAAGAGGGTAATGTGGCAGTCTTAATTAAACAAGTAAATGACTTAGGTACCTGAATAGATTATCAGGACCTAGCGATTATGGTGATAAAGGGATAGAATGATTTAAAGTTTACCCAGTTAATTGTTAAGTGCAATGTGAGTATAAGGGATAGTTGAGCACACTATGTAATTGTGATATGGCTTATGTTGCCACAAGTTATGATGAGAAGTTGCATCTCCTTGTAGTTGTCATATGATGACACGCATGTTAAAGAATATTTAAATGATTGTATCTCCTTGCATATTATGTAGGATAGAGTATGCTATGATAAATAAATACTCCCCTTACGCAGTATATACAATGTAGAGTATATCAGATGAGAAAGTTATGTTGCTCCCGTGCCCTACGACATACAATTAAATTATTCAATTTGGTAAGGATGAAGTAATAGAGAAGTAATGATGAGATAGTTAGCTAGTTAATTCCCAAAGAATAGAAAGAAAATTTATGATAAAGCAATAATAGTCAATGGGATAGAGAATGAGATTAAAGATGAGGATTTATAGTGAATTTATAGATAAATGATTATGATACTCAAGATATATCCCTTCAGTAGGGGTAAGGTATATGAGTGATGTGCTATGAATATGAAATGAAATGAGAAACATTTATGAAAGATGGTGCAGCTCTAAGGAAGAGCAATGTCTATATGATATAAGTTAATGTTTTGCAATAGAGCTAGATTGCTCTTGCAATAGAGTAAGATTGTTTTGAAATAAAACCAAGAGATGGGACAGTATAACTCATCTAGAGTAAGGTCCCTCAAATGAGATGAATAGATAATGATTGATATGTGCATAGTAAAGCCTGTGTAGCTCTTTGCAGTAATGGATATAGTAAGGTTATAAAAGATGAGAATGATATGAGAAATGATAGGGAAATGAGTAAAGTCCTAATAGATAATATTGCCTTATGTGATCATTTTTGGGGAATTATCTATAGAGTTAACAACTATGTAGAAGTGATCAACCTTGTAACTTTATCCGTTGGTTTAGGTCTTCTAAAGATGAGAATATAGTACAATAGAATCACAGTAGATTCTGGAGGATTGCAGTTAGATCCTAGTATGGCTCACAGGGTCGCAGTTAGATCCTAAAAAGGCTTATGGTTGATCGCAGCAGATCCTGAGGGTCACAGTAGACCAAGCCTAGAGCAAGAAAGTAATGAGCCATAAGTACAATATTTATTTGGAAGGACGAATACCAAGGAAAAATTAAGGTATAGAAGCTTCACAAGTTGGTTAACTCATAATAGAGAGAGTACCCATGATGCTAGTTTCAAATAGCCTTATTACTATCAGGGACTAAACTCAGAATCTCCTTACATGTAACAGGAACTAAGTGATCAAAGTTAAAGTTGTTAGTCCTGAGCCCCAAGGATTTATAAGAATATTTCATAAGATATGAGAAAGGGTCAAATGAGAATAAAGAGATCCTTACGATAAGATTACAAAGAACTAGGGTTGGTTAGAGCTTATGAGAACCAGTGCTTCAGATTTTTATCTGCATATTTCAGTTAAGTGTACTCAGGCAAGGGTAGCCCAATGATGGGTGACCCCCTAGGAAGTGATAGGAAAGGTGTAAATGCCATATAAATTGGCATATATGTATAGAGCTATGTAAGATATTAGACTATGATGTAGCCAAATTTGGTCAGATATGCCACGTTATGACATGAAAGATACGAAATGAGAAATGCTATGAAGAATACGTAATGAGATACGTCATGAGGAAAATGTATTGAGAAGTACAATATGAAGTGGCTGTATAGCTAGTCTTGTAAACAAATTGAGAGGCTATATTTTTAAAAGGGATAAGATGTTCGAATGTTATATTATAGATGAAAGAGCAAATGAGAGCTTTCACTCCTTGTATGAAATGCCAGGCATTATGTTATGTGATATTTACAAAATATGCTAAAGCTCCAAATGTTAGAGCAGTGCAAGCTCTGAGTGTTAGAGCTATGCAAGCTCTGAGTGTTAGAGCTATGCATATTAAGAGAAGGAATGCCTGAGCTCTAACTTAGAGCTTTGCATTCATGAGCAGGTATGTAGTCTTGCAACATGTTGGCCAGGCATTATGCATGTTAAACTATATGCTCCTATATGCTCCTATGTGCTCCTATTTAGTAGTGAAGCAACGAAAGAAAGAATAATGACATAAGTCCTCTCTCTATATTATGATGAGTTATTAAAAATTATTAGAAGTATGATAATATGAAAATGAGAGATAAAGTTGTGCAGATGTTTAGAGAATTCCGCTAGATACTCATATGAGAAAGAAGTGATTGCACTATGAAATATAAGGAATGGTTAATAGAAACTCCCAAATATAGTAGTATTCGAGAGAATTTGATATGAAAGAAATGGACATTACTCACAAGTGTAGTATGGTAAGAAGTCCATATATAGATAGATGTATAGCAAGAAAGTAAGTAATAGAATGAACAAGAGTTAAACTCCGATTGAGTTGATTCAGAATAGAAGAATGATTATAGTAAAGATATGAAGAATTGCGGTTATGAAAAGTACTTTGCTAAGATGTCAAAATAGAAGATAAGAGGTAAACGCCCTAATCCTTAGTCATAAAGAGGACAAGGATACCTATCCAAGATTGTTGACTAAGGTGCTAAATGAATCTTCAAGAAAGAAAGGGACCTAAACAAACATTAGAAAAGTTTAAAGGCCAAATGTTAAAGTAGAAACAAAAGTTAGGCCAAAAGTGGTAATTTCTAAAAGTTTAGGGACCCGAATATAAATAGGCAGAAAGTCAGGGACCTAAATGTAATTATGAGAAAGTTGAATCGAAAAAGGCTCAAATGCCCCATTGGAATTGTGCCACATAACCCCATGAGGTATCCCCTTGAGTTGTCCTTTGATGATGTCATAATTATCTTTTTGAAAAAGTTAAATCTAAGATTAAATGCGGACCTTTAGACTAAATAGTAACCGAATCAATCTTGGCCATTGATTTTCTATGAATTTTGGCTATAAATACCACCTTAAATATGCCCAAAACCATGAAGCACATGAACCCTTGGAGAAATTCTAGCAAAATGGAAACTCAAGCCAAGACAAAGAAGATTCAAGGTACCAAAGTTTAAGCAAGCTAGAGATTAAAGGTAAGTAATCTCTCCTAGCTTATTTTCCTTTGATTTGGGAGCTTGAACTTAGGGTTTTCATGGGGGAAAAGTTAAATTTTCTCTAAGATGTTGTGCTGCCCAAAAACCTTAGATGAAAGGGGAAAGAAGAAATTAAAGTTAGAGTATATGATTGATTAAGTGATTGGTTGTTGAATCAAGTTGATATTCTTGACTTTGCCATGGATGAACATGTTTGGTCTCACTGTTCATGATGGAAGGAAATGGAATTTCAATTATTTAATGCTTCAACTGAATTTATATGATGATTTTGTGTAGGATTGGAAAGGTTTTGAACCTTGAAAACATTAAAATTCCAAGATTGTAGTTTTTAAAATTCTTCTCTATTACTGTTCACTCGCATGAACAACGATTGAAATTTCATGATTTTGATGCTTCCAATGGTTTTAAAATGAAAACTTGTGTGGGACAAAGTGGGAAAACAAGTATGGGAAGCATTAGAATCAAAATGAGAATTTTTAAAAGAATTGTGTGCATGTGTTCGGTTATATACAGTAGGCCATGGAGGAGCTAGAATTTCATGATTCTAAGCTCATAAATGGATTTGAAAGATGAAATTGTGTAGGGTAAAATGAAGACATCAATTGATTCATGTAATATCCTTACTTTTATACGTCTTAGGGACCATTCAGTAACATTTGAAACCACTTACAAGACCTTGGAAGTCCATTAGACAAATTTGGAATTTTACTCTTTCTCAGGTTACTGTTCATATGGTATTCCAGATTACACAATAAACTTTAAAAAAGCATAATTAATTCTATAAAAATCAAAATGAAGTGGTTCAAAAAGCTACGTGAATTTAACATTTTGAGCTTTAAGGGAAAATAATTTCCAGACCAAATGATTAGCCAATTAATACAGTTTATTCATTGAATTTTACTGTTCATTTGCTCAAAAACACTGGAAATAAATTCTGGTCCCTTACTTTAGAAATTCATTTGTCTTGATATACACATACAAATAAATTATTATACCTATGCAATTAAAGCTCTAGATGTGTTCTACATGCTTGTAAAATTTGATGAAATAATTCCTTCATTTGCTAGGTCAAACTGAAGCCACAATAAAACTGCTTCAGGACCTACATTCTTACCATTTCAGTTTCCTTTCTTTCACTCTCAATAATTGTTCCAGCATACATAAGCCATCAAATAAGCTTGTCAATATTCATATATAATCCATAGCTAATCCATACATAGCTATAAGTATTACATATATAGCTAATCCATAGCATATGCTAGAATCTCAATTATTTCCATTCCTTTCTTCCATTCTTTAGCTCTTCTCCATGCATACATTTTTCATCATGCTTGACCTAAATTGGTTGGTTATGGGAGAGTGAGATTCTAGGGAATCTCAGTAGCAAACAATACCACTTAAATATTCAAGATGAATGCTAATGCATGATATGTAATGTCATTAAACTTTCTTTGATTAGTGCCATGCCATCATGCTATATACTCTTACATAAAGTGCATGGCCATGGAAAACATGTTATTCACAATACATTCAACATCATTTATCATGTCACAACATCATTCAAATAACATACACATGTCAACACATAAGTATAGTGTCACATCCTTATATTTATACATCTTAGGGACCATTCAGTAGCACTTAAACCACTTTCAGGGTCATTGAAGTATAAACACTTAATCTGGAATTTTATTCATATCGAGTACTGTTCACTGTGGCAAATTCCAGATGAGTGACCTGATTTTGAAAATTTATAACTAATTCTATAAAAATCGAAATGAAGTGGTTCAAATTGCTACATGAAGATAACTCAAATATATTTCAGGGAAAAATCATTGGTTGACCAATCCTTGACAAATCTCACATGGGTCAACGTTTCAATCTTACTGTTCATCCAATGACTTTCTCCTGAATCCAGCATTCTGGTCCCAACTTTAACAATTTATATCTTTTCGTGTATACATCCAAATTAGACATTCTATATATAAAATTAAATCTTAGTATGTCTACTTTTTACCCTAAAAATTTCGTACATTAATTCAATCATTTACTATTTTTAATGATTTATCAAACATGAATGGGTCTTCACGAGTTACTGTTCACTGAGCCTATTTTCAGCATTTAGTCTTTACATACTCAAGCCTACAGCCAACACATATCAGTCATACAGGCCAGATAACAATTAATAAATAATCAACTGTTATATATTAGTGCATGATTAACTCCCGCATATTTTATTACATCCTTTTCTGTCTAAAAACTGGCAGCATAACTGCTACAATTCTTCTTTAGAAAGTAACTGATGTTGTACCGATTCGGTAATTCCCTTATGCGAACTACCATTCTACGTAGTACTCAGGAAAGACTGGATGAACCTGCTGGGTCCACTCACTTCCAGCCTCCTTAGACAGCACTACGTACACAGTACGTATCAGTTCCTTTCTTTGTTCCGTCTTCGTTGTCGGAATTTCGGCAGCCTACCGGCGTCTCTTAAGATTTCCAACTTTTATTTTGATAGAACCTCCTCTGTAATGTTATGTTTGGAAATGAGATTCAAAAGAATTCCAGTAACAACAATCATAACAAAATATGTAATGCAAAGTGACAGTGCTTGCTTGTGACTGTGTATAGATAAGTATGCTGCATGCTTCCATATTCAATAACATATGATCATAGCATTGGAATAGAGCTTCAAGCATAACATATAGGACAACAATCAACCAAACAAAACAACACATCACAAAGACATTACATAAGAGCTAGGATTAGTTATTACCTCAAAAGCAGAGCTTCAGAACTTCCTTACTACTTCCAACTCCACCAGAACTTTCTTTCTTTCTTTCTTTCTCCTTCTCTCTCTTCTTTCTCTCTCTTTTCTTGCCAAAAACGTGGGATGCATAAAATGGGAGGGGAAGGGGGTATTTATAGCTTTAATGGATGGCATTCTTGTAATTTTGAAGCCATCTGAACATGTGGTCCTGGTTTTTCCTGGAATTTCTTATTTTCTTTAATTCTTTTTACTGCATCACCCTGGACACCTCATGGGACACCTCATAGGACACCTCACCACCCATATTCTTCATGTGACGAAATTTGGAGGTTCTGGAAGCTTTCCGGTCCAATCTGGTACCGGCCCGGTCCATCGCCTCGAAAAACGTGCCATATTCTGAATCTGATGTTTCTGAAGATCCTTTTTATGTCTACTGACCTCACATTTAGTATCTAGACCCTTTATATCATTAAATTTTTAATACTGGGTCCAGACTCAATTATAGATCCCCTGTGAAATGACCAAAATGCCCTTGGTGCCCTATCTTGTCCTATTTTAATCCCTAAGGGCAAAATCGTCATTTCACACCTTTCTGGACCCGGTCAAAGCTTATACTGGCTCTAGTCAACCTTATTTAGACATGTCTTGACCTCTGGGTCTGTCCAAAATGACCATAATACCCTATATTCATCTGCTGCCCTTTTTGTACAACATAGGGGCATTTTCGTAATTTCGCACTTTTTTGGGGTTCTGCTGGACACTGGCCCACCTATCAGTCCGAGAGTCTTATTGGGCCTCTAATGGTGCCATTTTCGGGCTTCCTGGGTCCATTACCTGTATGGCACGCATTACGAGGAATCTTCCTTTAACACAATTCATTGAATATTTTAACTATTATTTACCGAGTATATACCTTTTCCGGACACCGGCTCTTTTTCCCAGATATAGTGTCCTACTGTGTTCAGGCATCCTTGGTGGTTATAACGGTCATCTGACCGAAGTCATCCGATCGCATTCAGCCTCTTTAAAAATACCGATAAATCTCCTACCCGGATCCCCGGAGGCCTCACACTCCGTCTGGATTTCTTTATTTTGTGAATAACTTTTCCTACAGACCTCCTATCGGTATCCTGTCAGTTTCCCGACATCCGCCCATAAAGGCGCATCATCCTGTATTTTCCCACTTATATCTGAAATCTAGGGTATCCGGTATAAATTTTTATAACTTTTGGACGATTAGTCCATTTCTGGCTATCTGGAGTCTTCAAAAATTCCGGTATTAGGCTTGGTTACCCGGCGTCACCTGCCCTACCTTCTGGTAGAATCTGGGACTGAAATGCTGTCGGGCGGTGCAAATCACTTCTGGCCTATTTTCTTTAATTATACTTTAGCCCCAGGGAACTTTTCCTTCTTTATAATTAAGTCCCTTAATTTGGCTAAAATTACACTTTAAGACCCCATATTTTTGTCTTCCTTTCATTCCTAACTTTAAACTTCCCATAATTGCATTTAGGTCCCTTAATTTCCTTTCTTTTGCAATTTAATCCTTTTCTTTACATAAAGGTACACATGTTTTTCCTGAAACAGAGCTCATATATTCCGTTTAATCTGTACATAGGAACCAGTACAGAAAATTAAGGATATTACATTTCTCTCCCCTTAAAAATAAATTTCGTCCCCGAAATTTACATTACATCTATCCTATACCAATAATTCAGGGTACTTTTCTCTCATCTTTTCTTCTGTTTCCCATGTAGCCTCTTGTTCAGTCAAACCTTTCCAGATCACTTTAACTAAAGGAATCTGCTTATTCCGCAACTGCTTGACTTTTCTATCAGCAATTCGCACCGGTCCAACCTCATAGGTCAAGTCATCTCGCAGTGTAACCTCATCTTGCTCTATCACATGAGATGGATCTGGAATATACTTCTTTAAGTGGGAAACATGGAACACATCATGTATCTGGCTGAGATTCAGAGGAAGAGCTAACTTGTAGGCTACTGCTCCTATCTTTGAGAGAATCTGGAATGGCCCGATGTATCTTGGATGCAACTTCTTCACCTTAATTGATCGTCCGGCTCCTGTGGTTGGAGTTAACTTAAGGAATACATGTTCTCCTTCTTCAAATTCCAACGGCTTCCTTCTGACATCTGCATAGCTCTTCTGTCTGCTTTGAGCTGTCAACAATCATTTTCTAATTACCGCAACTTGTTCTGCAGTTTGATCCACTATATCCGGACCAAGCATTCTTCTCTCGCTCAACTCTAGCCAGCATAAGGGGGATCTACATTTTCGTCCATAGAGTGCTTCAAAAGGTGCCATCTGTATACTGGCCTGATAACCATTGTTATATGCAAACTCTATAAGGGGTAAATGGATATCCCAGCTGCCTTTGAAATCTAGGACACATGCTCTCAGCATATCCTCTAACGTCTGTATTGTTCTTTCAGATTGACCATCTGTCTGAGGATGATAAGCTGTACTGAATCTGAGAGTAGTGCCCATTTCTTCCTGTAGAGCCCTCCAGAAATTTGAAGTAAATCGTGGATCTCTATCAGACACAATGCTGCTTGGGATACCATGGAGCCTAACGATCTCCTTTATATACAGCTTTGCCAGCTTTTCTAGAGAATCTCTCTTATTGATTGCCAGGAAATGTGCTGACTTTGTCAGTCGATCGATTACTACCCAAACCGCATCATGTCTACTTGGTGTCAAGGGTAGTCCTTCCACAAAGTCCATGGCAATCCCATCCCATTTTCACTCAGGAATATCTAAAGGCTGCAACGTTCCTGCTGGTTTTTGATGTTCAACTTTCACTTTCTGGCAGGTTAAGCACTTAGATACGTAAGCTACAACATCTTTCTTCAGTCCAGGCCACCAGAATAATCTTTTAACATTATGGTACATTTTGGTCATACCTGGATGTACCGTATATTGGCTTTTATATGCTTCCTCCAGAATTCTTTCCCTTAATCCCCCAACATTTGGGATATAGGGTTTTCCCCTAAACTGTAGCAATCCGTCTGGGGACATCTCAAATTCCCTTGTCTTCCCTTTCTCCAGCTTGTCTTTGAATATTGCTGCGAGCTTATCCTGCTCCTGAGCCTCTTTGATCTCATCTTCTATGCAAGTTCTGACATGAACTCCTCCAAAAGGATTCTCCGTCAGTTGCATTTGATATAGAGGGCTCCAGTCGCGCATATCTTCTATCAGTTCCAATTCCTTGATCATCATGTATGCAACCTGCACCACCTTTCTACTCAGGGCATCAGCTACCACATTGGCTTTTCCTGGATGGTATTTAATCTGGAAGTCATAATCTTTTAACAATTCCATCCATCGCCGCTGCCTCATGTTCAGCTCTTTCTGATCCTGCAGATACTTCAGGCTTTTGTGGTCGCAAAACAACTCTATCGTTGCTCCATATAAATAGTGCCTCCATATCTTCAGGGCATAGACCACCGCCGCAAGCTCCAGATCATGAGTGGGATAATTCTCTTCATGTGGCTTTAACTGCCGAGAGGCGTAGGCTACTACTCGACCTTATTGCATAAGCACACATCCCAGGCCCTGCTTGCTAGCATCAGTGTAGATTACATAAGTCTGAGTTGGGTCTGGAATAATCAGCACGGGAGTAGTCGTTAATCTCTGCCTCAACTGCTGGAAGCTAGCCTCGCACTTCTCATCCCACTTAAACTGCTGATTCTTTCTGGTCAGCTTGGTAAGTGCTAAGGCAATTCGAGAAAAGTCTTGAATGAATCGTCTGTAGTACCCTGCTAGGCCGAGAAAACTTCTAATCTCTGTCACTGTCCTTGGCTGTTCCCAGCTCAAAACTGCTTCAATTTTGCTAGGATCTACAGCTACCCCGTCTCGGGATATGACATGACCAAGAAATTTGACTTCTGAAAGCCAAAACTCACACTTACTCAGCTTAGCATAGAGCTTCTTCTCTTTAAGGATACCAAGAACAATCCTCAAATGCCTTTCATGCTCCTCTGGAGATTTGGAGTACACCAGAATATCATCAATAAAGACCACAACGAACTGATCTAGATAAGGCCTGAAAATCCAGTTCATATAGTCCATGAAAATAGCAGGTGCATTGGTTAGTCCAAAAGGCATCACCAAAAATTCAAAATGTCCATAGCGCGTTCTGAACGCCATCTTTGGAATATCATCTGGCTTGACCCTTAGTTGATGGTAGCCAGATCTCAAGTCAATCTTGGAGAATAAGCTCGCTCCTGCCAATTGATCTAGCAGGTCATCAATTCTGGGAAGAGGATACTTGTTCTTAACTGTAAGCTTATTTAATTCCCTGTAGTCAATGCACAGCCTTAAGCTACCATCTTTCTTCTTGACGAACAGTACTGGAGCACCCCATGGCGATACACTGGGTCGTATAAAACCTTTCTCCAATAGCTCCTCAATTTGCTTCTTCAGTTCCATCATTTCGTTGGGAGCCATCCTGTATGGGGCTTTTGATACTGGTCCAGCTCCAGGTACAATGTCGATTGCAAACTCCACTTCACGCTCCGAAGGCAATCCCTGAATCTCCTTTGGAAAGACTTCAGGAAATTCATTGACTACAGGAAACTCCTCGATGCCTTCCTCCACTTCTGTTTGAACAGAAAAGAATACCACATATCCCTGACATCCTTTCCGTAGACATTTTTCTGCCTGAGCCTCTGTCACGAAGTTCAGTTGTACTTCTAAGCTCCGATCAGTGATCTTTGGACCAAGAACTAGGGTCTTGTTTCTGCAGTCCAACATCACATTATTGGAGGATAACCAATTTAAACCGAGTATGACTTCAATCTCCTGGAAAGGCATACAGATCAGGTCCAGGGTGGTACTACAGTGCTCATAACGCACCACACTATTTAGACAGGCATCAGATGTGATCACCCTAGCGTTGGTGGGGGTTTTCACCTGTATATCATAACATAACTTGCTTATCAGAAGGCCTAGGCATTTAGCACATTCATAAGATATAAAGGAATGACTTGCACCCGAATCAAATAGGGCAGTCACAACATAATCATTGAGATGGATTGTACCTTGGATCATCTCAGATGATCGCTGAGCATCCTCTCTAGTGAGTGCAAACACTCGTCCCGCCGTCCTTGGCCTTGGATCATTTATAGCTTGAGGACATTCTCTGGAAAAATGTCCAGGCTTTCCGCAGGTGTAGCATACATTCTGGCCCATCAAACATGGTCTGTCACCATGATTCTTTCCACACTTTTCACATACTGGGGCCTTCGGATCCCTATTATTGGATCTTCCGTGAAAATTTCCCCTATTAGGCCCCTTGGTCTGCCACGGGCACTTTCTTTTCTTATAGCCGCTCCCACTGGCCGCTTCTTGATTCCGTCCGGCCTTATCAGAAGTCGCTTGATCTTTACTCCCAGATCTGGACAGCATTCTATGATTCATGCTGTTCTCAACGATTCGACATGCTTCCACAGCCTTATTGAACTGGCTGTATTGTTGGGGAGTTAACTTCTCCTTTAACATAGAATTCAGCCCTCGAATCATTCTTTCTGTCATCCAGCGTTCGTCATCCACTTGGCGTAGGTAAGTTGAATATTGAGATAGCCGGATGAACTTGGCCAAATATTCATCAAAAGCTTCTTTTTCTCCTTGCCTTAGCACAAGGAATTCAGCCTCCCTTTCATCTCTGACAGATTGAGGGAAATATTTCTCATAAAATTGCTCAAGAAATACTTCCCAGGTAACTGGAATATCTCTTGCTTGGAGAAGTAACTCTGTATTCTTCCACCATCTATCCGCATCCTTTTCCAATTGATAGATGGCCATTTGGGCCTTGGTTTCAGTCGGGCAGTCGAGGACCTTAAAGATCTTCTCTAATCTGCTGACCCAATTTTTTGCTACATGTACTTCAAATGTCCCTTCGAATATGGGAGGATTGTGTTTGCAAAATCGCACCATCCATTGTTGGATGCCAACTGCCTCCTCCCTTGATTCAACCCTTCTCTGGGGCTGTTCTGCCTGATGTGGTACTTCTTCAGGTTCTCTACTAGTTGCTCCTGAAGGCTCTAGCGGTCTTAAATTATTTACAGCTGCTGCTACTGCCGCGGCTATGGCAGCATCTCTGTCTTGTTCATGTCGTGCTTGAGCAGCTCTCATTTCTTCTATCATCTTTTGTTGCTGTTCTAATCATTCTAGAATCATTTGATTAAGGTTTCCAGCCTCTCGGGGTTCCTCAGCTAGAATAGTTCTCCTTGTTCGTACCATTTTGTTATACTTAAAAACAGAAGGAAATACAATAAATTTCATTTTACACATAATATTCATACAGAATATATGTACATATCACAGTACCATTCTAGTCTTTTATACTCTAATTTTCTTAAACTTTATTCTAATGTATTCTTCTACTAGGTAGATCCAGTTGGATATGGTACAATATGATTCTCTATCAAAATACTGGTCCAACTCCGATCTCCAGGTAGGAGTCTTCGGCAATACGTCATTCATAATTTCTAGCCAAAGCCCCATGGTTAACACATTTGAATCCCAGGCTTGATATATGGCTTTCACCCTTGTGATAAACTCCTGGTAGACCGAATAATCTTGATCTATGTTTTCGAACAGGGTCTGCCTCAACTCGTATAGTTGTCGGGCTAATGCTACCGAGCTCTCAAGTTGCTCTCTACTCAGGTTCCTCCCTGGGACCATTCTTACGATTAAACCTCCCAAATACATTTCTACCAGAGTCACTTCGGGCCTACTGGAACCTGGCGCATTACTCTGAACACGTACTTGGCTGGACCCTGAACTGTCTGTTATATTCAAGGGTACCGCACATATGGAAATGGCAGGAATAGGGCCTTCTGTTATCATCACTTCCTGATCATCAATTGGAAAGTTTGATCCTATCGAGGAACTATCCTCCTCAGAATCACCAGCTACTGGAGGTGTCCAGAGGTCAGAATCATTGCTTACTATCTCTTCTTCTGAACTATCTGAACTAGAGACCTCTGGTCTTAATTCCCATTGGTTTACCGTAGTTTCAGACCCAAATCTATGTCTAGCCATCCTGCAAACACTACTTAGTGTCAATTATGACGGCTTTATCATGGTATATCTTTCTATAAATCATCTATTCAGAGCATTTCTTAAGCCAGAATCCTTTGCTCTGATACCAAAATGTCACATCCTTATATTTATACATCTTAGGGACCATTCAGTAGCACTTAAACCACTTTCAGGGTCATTAAAGTCTAAACACTTAATCTGGAATTTTATTCATATCGAGTACTGTTCACTGTGGCAAATTCCAGATGAGTGACCTGATTTTGAAAATTTATAACTAATTCTATAAAAATTGAAATGAAGTGGTTCAAATTGCTACATGAAGCTAACTCAAATATATTTCAGGGAAAAATCATTGGTTGACCAATCCTTGACAAATCTCACGTGGGTCAATGTTTCAATCTTACTGTTCATCCAATGACTTTCTCCTGAATCCAGCATTCTGGTCCCAACTTTAACAATTTATATCTTTTCGTGTATACATCCAAATTAGACATTCTATATATAAAATTAAATCTTAGTATGTCTACTTTTTACCCTAAAAATTTCGTACATTAATTCAATCATTTACTATTTTTAATGATTTATCAAACATGAATGGGTCTTCACGAGTTACTGTTCACTGAGCCTATTTTCAGCATTTAGTCTTTACATACTCAAGCCTACAGCCAACACATATCAGTCATACAGGCCAGATAACAATTAATAAATAATCAACTGTTATATATTAGTGCATGATTAACTCCCGCATATTTTATTACATCCTTTTCTGTCTAAAAACTGGCAGCATAACTGCTACAAT
This sequence comes from Leucaena leucocephala, assembly GCA_037074615.1. NCBI lineage: Eukaryota > Viridiplantae > Streptophyta > Magnoliopsida > Fabales > Fabaceae > Leucaena > Leucaena leucocephala. Next base: position 9,986,638 of record CM073527.1, read on the forward strand.
TCTTCTTTAGAAAGTAACTGATGTTGTACCGATTCGGTAATTCCCTTATGCGAACTACCATTCTACGTAGTACTCAGGAAAGACTGGATGAACCTGCTGGGTCCACTCACTTCCAGCCTCCTTAGACAGCACTACGTACACAGTACGTATCAGTTCCTTTCTTTGTTCCGTCTTCGTTGTCGGAATTTCGGCAGCCTACCGGTGTCTCTTAAGATTTCCAAATTTTATTTTGACAGAACCTCCCCTGTAATGTTATGTTTGGAAATGAGATTCAAAAGAATCCCAGTAACAACAATCATAACAAAATATGTAATGCAAAGTGACGGTGCTTGCTTGTGACTGTGTATAGATAAGTATGCTGCATGCTTCCATATTCAATAACATATGATCATAGCATTGGAATAGAGCTTCAAGCATAACATATAGGACAACAATCAACCAAACAAAACAACACATCACAAAGACATTACATAAGAGCTAGGATTAGTTATTACCTCAAAAGCAGAGCTTCAGAACTTCCTTACTACTTCCAACTCCACCAGAACTTCCTTTCTTTCTTTCTTTCTCCTTCTCTCTCTTCTTTCTCTCTCTTTTCTTGCCAAAAACGTGGGATGCATAAAATGGGAGGGAAAGGGGGTATTTATAGCTTTAATGGATGGCATTCTTGTAATTTTGAAGCCATCTGAACATGTGGTCCTGGTTTTTCCTGGAATTTCCTATTTTCTTTAATTCTTTTTACTGCATCACCCTGGACACCTCATGGGACACCTCATAGGACACCTCACCACCCATATTCTTCATGTGACGAAATTTGGAGGTTCTAGAAGCTTTCCGGTCCAATCTGGTACCAGCCCGGTCCATCGCCTCGAAAAACGTGCCGTATTCTGAATCTGATGTTTCTGAAGATCCTTTTTATGTCTACTGACCTCATATTTAGTATCTAGACCCTTTATATCATTAACTTTTTAATACTGGGTCCAGACTCAATTACAGATCCCCTGCGAAATGACCAAAATGCCCTTGGTGCCCTATCTTGTCCTATTTTAATCCCTAAGGGCAAAATCATCATTTCACACCTTTCTGGACCCGGTCAAAGCTTATACTGGCTCTAGTCAACCTTATTTAGACATGTCTTGACCTCTGGGTCTGTCCAAAATGACCATAATACCCTATATTCATCTGCTGCCCTTTTTGTACAACATAGGGGCCTTTTCGTAATTTCGCACTTTTTTGGGGTTCTGCTGGACACTGGCCCACCTATCAGTCCGAGAGTCTTATTGGGCCTCTAATGGCGCCATTTTTGGGCTTCCTGGGTCCATTACCTGTATGGCACGCATTACGAGGAATCTTCCTTTAACACAATTCATTGAATATTTTAACTATTATTTACCGAGTATATACCTTTTCCGGACACCGGCTCTTTTTCCCAGATATAGTGTCCTACTGTGTTCAGGCATCCTTGGGGGTTATAACGGTCATCTGACCGAAGTCATCCGATCGCATTCAGCCTCTTTAAAAATACTGATAAATCTCCTACCTGGATCCCCGGAGGCCTCACACTCCGTCTGGATTTCTTTATTTTGTGAATAACTTTTCCTACAGACCTCCTATCGGTATCCTGTCAGTTTCCCGACATCCGCCCATAAAGGCGCATCATCCTGTATTTTCCCACTTATATCTAAAATCTAGGGTATCCGGTATAAATTTTTATAACTTTTGGACGATTAGTCCATTTCTGGCTATCTGGAGTCTTCAAAAATTCCGGTATTAGGCTTGGTTACTCGGCGTCACCTGTCCTACCTTCTGGTAGAATCTGGGACTGAAATGCTGTCAGGCGGTGCAAATCACTTCTGGCCTATTTTCTTTAATTATACTTTAGCCCCAGGGAACTTTTCCTTCTTTATAATTAAGTCCCTTAATTTGGCTAAAATTACACTTTAAGACCCCATATTTTTGTCTTCCTTTCATTCCTAACTTTAAACTTCCCATAATTGCATTTAGGTCCCTTAATTTCCTTTCTTTTGCAATTTAATCCTTTTCTTTACATAAAGGTACACATGTTTTTCCTGAAACAGAGCTCATATATTCCGTTTAATCTGTACATAGGAACCAGTACAGAAAATTAAGGATATTACATATAGTACATGAAGCACATAAAGGGGTAAGTTCTCTACCTTGCACTTAAGCTTTTCTCATGATCTTTTGCACTTTTTCCCTAGCTTTCCAACGATAAAGCCTTTATGTCAGTCACTTTCCATCATCTTCTTGGATGTTTCAAGGTCCTAAACACATTCATATTCATCACATAATTCATTAGGACTAATGAACTCCATCCATGTTCAAGACTAACCTTGTTACACTCTTTATTATCATAACTTTATCTAATCTTCACTAATCCACTTGGCTCTTGAACCAATTGATGTCTTAACTTTACCCTACACAATTTCATCTTTTGAATCTATTTATGAGCTTAGAATCATGAAATTCCAGATCCTTCATGGCCTGCTGTACAGAATCAAACACATGCACATAATTCAAAGGAAAATAAGCTAGGAGACATTCTTACCTTTAATCTCTAGCTTGATTAAACTTTGGTACCTTGAATCTTCTTTATCTTGGCTTGATTTTTTATTTTGCAAGAGTTTCCCCAAGGGTTGGCATGCCACAGTTTGGATGCAGATTTGAGGGGGTATTTATAGAAAAATCTTAATGGAAATGAAAGGCCAAGATTAGTTTGTACACTATTTGATCTCATGGCCCACCTTTAATATTAGATTTTACTTTTTCAAAAAGAAGATTTATGACATCATCCTTGACATCACAAGGGACAACTCAAGGGGACACCTCATGGGGTTATGTGGAGAAATTCCATTGGGGGAAGAAGGTTCTGGAAAAATTCCAGTTTAATCTTGTACCGGTTTAATTCGATTCACAAAAAATCATATTGTTTTATAAATTTAATTTTTCTAATATTCCATAATATACTTTTTGACCTTAAATTCAGTATCTAGATTCTTTCTACCATTGACATACTTGTACTAGCCACAACTTAATTACAGATCCCTTGGGAAATGACTGAAATGCCCTTGGTTCACTGTCTTGCACTGTATCCATCCTAAGGGCATAATTGTCATTTCACCTCTTTGTACTGTCTCAGAGTGTATATGGACTCTAACTAATCATCTTTATATTGTCTTGGACGTTTTTGACCTGTCCATAATGACCAAAGTGCCCTCCATCTATCTCTGGTACAGTCTGGGCATCTAGGGGCATTTTTGTAATTTTGCACTTATCTTGGACTGCTCTGGACTCTGGCCTACTTAACTATCTAGCCACTATATTGGGGCTACTATGGCGCCATTTGGGACTTGGTTTGGGATCATTGTCTTTATTGCCTTTATGGCCCAATTCACAAGACATCTCTCTCGATCCTATTTATCGGGTATTTTATTTCACTGTAAAATCCTGTAAGAATTCTACAGGATTCCTTTTCTAACTCTGTCAATTTCATAACTTCTTAATAATTCTTCTGATTTCAAAAATTTATATCAATTAATCGGGACCTCAAATCAAAATTCTGTATTATGTTAAACTGACCAAAATATCTTTGTCCATCTATTGGTAAAATTTGGGTCTTATCTGATTCTGGGCATTTTTTGCCTGTTTCGGCTCAACTTTCTCATAATTACATTTAGGTCCCTAAAATTTTGAATAATTGCACTAAAGCCCCTAAACTTTTGGCTATTTGCATTTAAGTCCCTTAACTTTTGAAAATTATACTTAAGGGTCCAACTTTTGTTTCTATTTTCACTTTTTTCCTTTAACCTTTTTGACTTTGCATTTTGGTCCTTCTCTTTCTTCAAGAATCATCTAACCTTTATCGTTTCTTCTAATTCTCATCATAATCCTTTCCAAATCTCTTTCCACTATCAGTATTATACAGATAGGAAAAATTTAAGATATGACATTTCTACCTCCTTAAAATAAGTTTCATCCTCGAAATTTACTTAGCACCTTAGTTAATAATCTTAGATAGATCTCTTTTTCTTCTTTATGACTAAGAATTGGTGTATCTATCTCTTATTTTTTATCTTGATATCTTAGCGGAGTACCTTTCATGTCCGCAGAGTTTCATATCTTTACTATCATTACTTTTCTTATGTTCTCAATCAACTCAATTAGAGTTGAACGCTACCTCATTCTGTTACTTGCTTAATTGCTTTGCATCTATTTGCATATGGACCTCTTACCCCACTTGACCTGTGAGTAGTATCCATTTCTTTCATGTAAAACTCTCTCAAATACTGCTATATTCTGGAGTTTCTGCTAACTATTCATCATACTTCTTAGTATAATTACTTATTACTTATTTGAGTATATAGCGAAATCCTCTGAACATCTGGAAAACTTCATCTCTCATTCTCGTGTCATCATACTTCTTTTCTTCTTATCATCTTGAATAACTTGTCATAACACAAAGAGAGGACTTATGCTATTATTCTTTCTTTCTTTACTTTACTCCTAGATAGGAGCACATATGAATATATATGAGTGTTTAAGAGCACATACTCTAACATGCATAATGCCTAGCTAACATATTGTAGGACTACATTCCTATCCATGAATGCAAAGCTCTAACATTGGAGCTTAAGCATTCCTTCTCTTAATATGCACAGCTTTAACACTTAAAGCTTGCACAGCTCTAACACTTAGAGCTTGCACTGTTCTAACATTCGGAGCTTTAGCATATTCTATAAACATAACATAATGCTTGGCATTTCATGCAAGGATTGAAAGCTCTCATTTACTCTTTCACATGTAACTTATCATTCAAACGTCTTATCCCTTTCAAAAGGGAGCCTCTCTATCTGTTTATAAGGCTAGCTATAAAGCCATTTCATATTATACTTCTCAATACATTTTCCTCATAATGTGTCTCATTACATACTCTTCATAGCATTTCTCATTTCATATCTTTCATGCCACAACATGGCATATCTAGCCAAATCTGGCTATATCATAGTTTATCTTTCAAATCCATTTCATTTGGACTTGACATAAGGTTCTAGTTTCTTACTGTTCATAACTCGTTCTAGCTTTTCATAGCTCTTTCTATCATTTTACATAGCTTTGTACATATATGCCAATTTCTATGGCACTTATACCTTTTTCTATCACTTCCTAGGGGTCACCCATCATTGGGCTACTCTTGCCTAAGCACGCTTAACTGAAATGTCCAAATAAAAATCTAAAGTACTAGTGCTAACAGGCTCTAACCCTAGTACTTTACTATCTTAGACCCATCTTATACTCTCTCTTGGGTCTATCTAGTCTTATAATCTCTTTATCCACATCTGGAAAATCTACTTTATTTCATTCTTATTCCTTATAATCTCATTGTAAGGATCTCTTTACTCTTATTTAACCCTTTCTGATATCTTATGAAATATTCTTATACATCCTTGGACTAAGGATTAACAACTTTAATTTTGATCACTGAGTTCCTGTTACGTGTAAGAAGATTCTGAGTTCAGTCCCTAATAGTAATAAGGCTATATGAAACTAACATCATGGGTACTCTCTCAGTTATGAGTTAACCAACTTGTGAAGCTTCTATGCCTTAACTTTTCCTTGGTATTCGTCCTTCCAAAGAAATATTGTACTTATGACTCATTACTTTCTTGCTCTAGGCTTGGTCTACTGTGACCCTTGGGATCTACTGTGATCAACCGTAAGCCTCTTCAAGATCTAACTGCGACCCTGTGAGCCATACTAGGATCTAACTGCAATCCTCCAGAATCTACTGCGATTATGTTATACTGTATTCTCATCTCTGGAAGACCTAAACCAACAGACAAAGTTACAAGGTTAGTCACTTCCACACAGTTGTTAACTCCACAGATAATTCCCCAGAAATGATCATAGAAGCCAATATTATATGTTAGGACTTTAGTCATTTCTTCTATCACTCAGGAACTTCTCAGATCATTCTCATACTTTATAACTTACTAGATCCATTACTACAGAGAGCTACATAGGCTTTACCATGCATATGTCTATCATGATCTATTCATCCAATCTAAAGAATATTACTCTACATGAGCTATGTTGTCCATCTCTTGATTTCATTTTAAAAGTAATCTTATTCTATCGCAAGAGCAATCTAGCTCTATTGCATGTCGTAGGGCATAGGAGCAACATAACTTTCTCATCATATCTACCCTACCCTGTATGTAATATAAAGGGGAGTATTCATTTATCATAGCATACTCAACTTGCATAATATGCAAGGAGAGGCAATCCTTTAAACATTCTCTAACATGCGTGTCATCATATGACAATTGTATGGAGATGCAACTTCTCATCATATCTTATGGCAACATAAGCCATACCACTATCACATACATCTGCTCAACCATCTCTTATACTCACATTGCAATTAAATAATTAACCAAGTAGATTTTAAAGTATTATGTTCCTTCATCACCTTAATCACTAGGTCCTGATCATCTATTCAGGTACCTGAGTCATTTACTTGTTTCATTTAGGCTGCCACATCACCCTCTTACTAGGGTATAGACTCAACCCTTCTTTACTCTTTCTCACATGAGGAATAGGGGAGTCACTTTATCTTTGAATCTGTAGTTACCTTACTAGGTCATATTCATTCTATCATATAATCTCTTATCACCTGTAAGACTTCTGTGTCTCTAGGTTGAAGGATTTATGTGTCCTTAGCCTCATCGCAATCTAGCAGTAATCCATAACTAAGTCTGCTATTTCCTATCAGCTAACTGAGGAAAGGTCTGGTTCATATCTTTATGCCATTTAAACCTTTAAGTTTTCCCCTATCCTCCTGGATTACTAACAGACGAGAGAAAGTAACTCTGACTAAGCCTTAAGGTTCATATAAATGAACTCGATTTAGTATCAATTAAAAGAGTTCTCTTTCCTTAGCTCTAACCCTTAGCCTCACACTCACCTCTCTCTAATTGAGAGGAATACTTCCTTTAAACTATTTTGAGAAAAACTTCTCAAGTGAGCGGATCACTCTCCATCTTGTATGGAGTAACTTCTGTATCTCTTAATTCTTTTAACTCTTCCTGTCCATCAGTCTCAGTCTACTCTAGACTAGATTATGATTCTTTTCTGGTCTGCCTCTAGATCCTGACCAATTCAGGTCACTTGGATCTCATTCATCACCTAACATTACTATTTCTGTTCTCTAGGTGATCTACCCTAGATGTGCTAGGTTACTGTCTCTTCGTGATGGAATCCCTCTGTATTAGGAGTATTAACTTTCTATCTATTATCCATCAATCTTTAACCTTAGGCCATGTATTAGATCATTCTTAGGCAAGTCTCATTCTAACTTCTCATTATTCTTTTCCATAAAGACTAGCTGCACAAAGTCTTTCATACTGTAGATTAACTCCTGATGATCATACAGAGGATCTACTGTTGAACCTCTTCTTAAACTGATCTTTTGTATCTTAGTACATCGTACAATTTAGCTTGCCTACACTCTGTGCTAAACCTCTAACTGATAACCTTCAGTAAGGTTAGCATCTTTAGTCTTATGACTCTTTACTTACTATCATCTCATACTAGTCCTCTAAAGGATATTAGGTTAATGCACTCTACTATATGTTTGTCTATCATTCCTGCTATGGCATTGAGGAACTACAGATAACTAATTATTCTTAATCTCTACTTCTATCCATCCCTTGACCCGGACTAAGTAATTCACTCTCTACAGCTTTCTTGAGACTAATATAGTCAACATTATCTGTCTTCAATAAAGAAAACTGGGGTTGATTGGAACCAGGAACATCTCACTGATCTTTCTTTATAAAGCCACATATTCCTGGACTTTGGGAATGAACAGGATATGCAATAAACTGATGGATATATGAATTAGGGGACTGTGGTATATTACTCATAATAACTCTATCCTCAAACTCTGGTGGAGGAGGAATAATATCTACTCTACCCATAATCCAGTACCAGTACTCAGCTTCCTCAGCCATAATCTGTCCTCTCATCGGAGGAATAGAACTTCCATCAGGGTTAGAGGGCACTCTAACAATCCTCATACTATGTAGAGTCACTAGACTCAATATCATATGGTGCATTCACGGCTTCAGAATGAATCTCTACATCACCTCTAGACTGCAGGTTTAAGTCCACAGAAATATCTATAGGGTAATCTACTGTAGACTTTCCTGACTGATCCCCCATACTCTCCTCTGAACTCTCTTCATTGACTAAGGGATGATCAAAGTCTGGATGTACATCATATCCATATATCACTACTAGCCTGGGGTTTCCCTTCTTAACTGAAGCCTCTGACTTAATCTTATAGAATCTCATATCTATTCCTACAACATTTGCTTAATTAAGCAATGTTAACTATCCCATAACATACCCTAACTTAACAAAATACTTACTGTTTAGGGTTAGGGTCTGGGAAAAATCTCATATCAGTCCATAAATAATCTATTCAGAGCATTTCTTAAGCCAGAATCCTTTGCTTTGATACCAAAATTGTCACATTCTTACTTTTAACCTCAATTATACTCCATTATAAGTGATTGGAACCAATTATATGATCATTTGCTTTGAAAACATCCATTTCCAAAAGATTTGCTCTCGGGTACTGTTCACTATTACTGTTCATTTGATAATTCTAGAACATGTACCCTACTTTGAAAAATCATAATTAATTGTAAAAAATCAAAATAATGTGGTTCCAATTTCTAATGAAATCTATTTCATAAATATTTGAGGGAAAAATATGAAACTAAGGTTTTCTTGTCCACACGAAATCAGTTTATTGGTTAAACATCACTGTTCATTTGGTAAAATCTGGAAGTTCCAGTTTCTTTACCTTAACTTCAAAAATTTGTTTCTCTTTGGTTACTTGTACAAATGAACCGTGTTACCTATGGAATTAAATCTCTAGACGTCCTCTTTAATCTCACCAAATTTCATAGAAAAATTCGTTCATTTGGTATATGAAATCATTGCGTGAACGTCACTGCCTCTCAGCACTCATTTTATCTCAATTCCAGATCTTACTGCCAACTTTGGAAAATCATAACAATTCGGATACTTATCCAAATGAGGCTTTCTTGGTGTCCATTTAAAGCTCTGTATCTTAAATATTAATAATAAAAAGTTTCAGACTAAAAATCATTGATTTAGGCATCATAAATATCATCACATTACCACGGCCTCAAAACAGAATTACAGAATCATACACTATTCAACCATACATGCTATCATATGCTTCCATAAAGTCAAGTATCTCATGTGACCTATTATGCAAACTCATTCATCTATGTTTACCCTTTTTCCATGTGTAGTTCCAGCACCTATAACAAGATTATGCATATGGAAGAAATGAGATTTCATGGAAATCCAAATAGCAAGTTACACAAACTATAATATCATGCATGAATAATTGAATGCCTAACATGTTATAATGTGATGGGAGCTACTTCATAATAGTATATAAGCAAAATCTAACATGAATATTGTCATGACATAACTTGAAAGGAGTTGCAATCATTCATACTTCATCATAACATGATGACATAAGCTCAAGCTCAACCAAACACCACAATCAAGAAGCAAGCAAAACAATTAAACAAACATGAGTTATAGTTAGGTATCCTTGCTACCTCTTAGCTATCTTGGTCAAGGCCTTCTTGGGATGATTTCCTTCCTTCACAAATGTCAAAACTATCCATTACAAAATAATATCAATTTACAATTCAACTTGAACACAAAACCAATTGCTACAGTACCAAACCGAAATGGGTGTCCCTTTTTCCAAAAATTCACATTTTGATTCCAATGCTTCCAATACTTGTTCTCCTACTTTATCCCCACACAATTTTCCATTTTAAACTCATTGGAAGCATCAAAATCATGAAATTCCATCATATGAACAGTACCACATACAATACCAGCAAGAACACAAAACCCTAAATCCAAACATACTTGAATTCCCAAGCTTATACCACTTGATTCTAGCTTGTTTAAGCTTGTCTAAACTATCCATAACATAAAACTCATATTTTAACCATATATGAGCAGAACTTCCAGCAGCAACCATAAGGGAAATATAGCATGAAACCCCCTTAAAACCATGAGCTAACTTGCTAGAACAAAGATCAAGATCAATGGAGATGATTACCTTGCTTGTTACTTCACTTGGGTTGCTTCTTTCTTGGTTGAATGGAAAATTTGCAAGAGTTTCCCTATGGTTCACCATGCATGCCAAAGTGATCTGAATAGGGGGTATTTATAGAGAAATTTGGTTAAAATGGATGGCCAAGATTGATTTGGTTACTATTTGATTTAAAGGCTCACATTTAATCTTGGATTTAACTTTTTCTAAAAAGAGTAATTATGACATCATGTGGAACAGCTCATGGGACACCTAAGAGGGCTAGGTGGTGTGCTGCCCATGTAAAGAAGGTTCTGAAAAAATTTCAGTCTAATCAGGTACCGATCGGTGCAGTTTCACAACAACCAGACTGTTTTCTGTTCTGAATTTTTTTATAATATACCAGGATATGTATTATGTTCTAGAAATAAATATATAGGCTTCTCATACCATTAAAAATGGTATAGTGAATATTTATCTGCCATCCATCCCTTGGGAAATGACCAAAATACTATTGGTGTCTTTTCCTGCACTGTACTAACCCTAAGGGCAAAATTGTCATTTCACACCTCTTTATACTATGTCAGGGTGTATATGGTCTCTAAATAATCCTCTTTATGCTATATGACACGTTTTTGGCCTATCTAGAGTAACCAAAATGACCTCCATCCACTACTGGTATAGTATGGCCATCTAGGGGCATTTTCGTAATTTCGCACTTTTCCTGGACTGCTCTAGTCTCTGGCCCGCTTAACTGTCCAATCACTTTAATGGGCTCATGATGGCACGATTTGGGCCTTATTATGGGCTTATTGCCTTCATGCCCTTTATAGCACAATTCACAATAAATCTCACCCGACATATTTATCGGGTATTTTATTTCACCGTAAAATCCCGTAAGGCTTCTACAGGATTCCTTTTCTGACTCTGTCAAATTTATAAATTATTATATTAAATATGGGAATTTTCTATAATATCCCATCTAATTCTAATGTCTGAAGAATACTATAATAATTCTTCTGACTTCATAAATTTATATCAATTAATCGAGACCTTAAATTAAAATTATGTGTTACGTTAAACTGACCGGAATAATTTTGTCTATCTATTGGTAAAATTTGAGTCTAATCTCATTCTGGGAATTTTTAGCCTGTTTTGGCTCAACTTTTTCATAATTACATTTAGGTCCCTGACTTTTTACTTAATTACATTTAGGTCCATAAACTTTTGGAAACTATCACTTTTGGCCAAACATTTATTTCTACTTTAACTTTTGGCGTTTAACCTTTTCCAATTTTCGTTTAGGTCCTTATCTTTTTTCAAGACTTATCTAACCTTTATTATTTCTTCTGATCTTCATCATAATCCTTTCCAAACTTCTTTCCTCTATCACTACTATACGGATAGGGAAAAATTAGGATATGACAAATGGACAGTTAAGTGGGCCAAAGTCCAGAGCAGTCCAGGAAAATTGTGAAAATGTGAAAATACCCATAGATGCCCATATTATACCAGTGATAGATGGAGGGCATTTTTGTCATTCTGGATAGGCCAAAAAGGTCCAAGATAGTAGAAAGATAGTTAGTTAGAGCCAGTATACACCCTGAGACAGTATAAAGAGGTATGAAATGACAATATGCCCTTAGGGTTAATATAATATAAGACAGTGAACTAAGGGCAATTAAGTCATTTCCAAAGAGATTTGTAATTAAGTTGTCGCCAGTACAAATATGTCAATGGTAGGAAGAATCCAGGTATTGGATTTAAGGGCAAAAAGTGTATTATGGAATCTCAGAAAAATCAGATTTATAAAACAATCCAGTTTTTGGGGAAGCAGACTGAGCCGATACCATATTGGACTAGAATTTTTCTAAAATATTCTTCCCCCATTGGAATTGCACCACATAACCCCATGAAGTGTCCCCTTGAGTTGTCCCTTGATGATGTCATGGATGATGTCATAATTATCTTTTTGAAAAAGTTAAATCCAAGATTAAATGTGTGCCTTTAGATCAAATAGTAACCAAATCAATCTTGGCCATTGATTTTCCTTGGATTTTGGCTATAAGTACCCTCTCATTATGCCCAAAACCGTGAAGCACATGAAACCTTGGGGAAACTCTTGCGAAATGGAAACTCAAGCCAAGACAAAGAAGATTCAAGGTACCAAAGTTCAAGCAAGCTAGAGATTAAAGGTAAGCAATCACTCCTAACTTATTTTCCTTTGATTTGGGAGCTTGAACTTAGGATTTTCATGGGGGAAAATTTGAATTTTCTCTAAAGTGTTGTGCTGAACAAAAACCTTAGATGAAAGGGGAAAGAAGAAATTAAAGTTAAAAACATATGATTGGAGCTTAAACAAGCTAGTTAAGAGATTGGTTGTTGAATCAAATTGATATTCTTGACTTTGTCATAGATGAACCTATTTGTTATGCACTGTTCATTATGGAAGGAAATGGAATTTCAATGATTTAATGCTTCCACTGAATTTATATGATGATTTTGTGTAGGATTGGAAAGATTTTGAACCTTGGAAACATTGAAATTCCAAGATTGTAGTTTTTGAAATTCTTCTCTATTACTGTTCACTTGCATGAAAAGTGATTGGAATTTCATGATTTTGATGCTTCCAATGGTTTTAAAATGAAAAATTGTGTGGGACAAAGTGGAAAAACAAGTATGGGAAGCATTAGAATCAAAATGAGAATTTTTGAAAGAGTTGTGTGCATGTGTTCGGTTCTGTACAGCAGGCCATGAAGGATCTAGAATTTCATGATTCTAAGCTCATAAATGGATTCAAAAGATGAAATTGTGTAGGGTAAAGTCAAGACATCAATTGATTCAAGAGCCAATTGGATTAGTGAAGATTAGAGAAAGTTATGATAATAAAGAGTGTGACAAGGTTAGTTTTGAACATGGTTAGAGTTCATGAGTCCTAATAAATTATGTGATGAATATGAATGTATTTAGGACCTTGAAACATCCAAGAAGATTTTGGGAAGTGATTGAAATAAAGTCTTCATGGTTGGAAAGCTAGGGAGCAAGTGCTAAAGATCAAGAGGAAAGCTTAAGTGCAAGGTAGTGAACTTATCTCTTTATGTGCTTGATGTGGTATGCTTATCTGTTGACATGTGTATGATATTTGAATGATGTTGTGACATCATAAATGATGTTGAATGTATTGTGAATAACATGTTTTCCATGGCCATGCATTTATGTAAAAGTATATAGCATGATGGCATGTCACTAATCAAAGAAAGTTTAATGAAATTATATATCATGCATTAGCATCCATCTTGCATATTGAAGTGGTAATGTTTGCTACTGAACTTCCCTAAAATCTCACTCTCCCATAACCAACCAATCTAGGTCAAGCATGATGGAAAAGGTTATACATGGAGAAGAGCTAAAGAATGGAAGAAAGGAATGGATGTAATTGAGACCTTAGTATATGTTTTGAATTATCTATGTATGTAAATGCCATGTAAGGTGTCCATTGATGTGATGAAACTATTTGTAATAACTATGGCATGTGTACATGATGTATATGAATATTGAGAAGCTTATTTCATGGCTTATACATGCTGGAACAACTATTGAAAGTGAAAGAAAAGAAACTGAAATGCTAAAAACGTAGGTCCTAACGCAGATTTGTTGTGGCTTCAGTTTGACCTAGCAAATGAAATAATTATTTCATGAAATTCTATGAGCATGTAACACACATCCAGTGCTTTAAGTTCATAGGTAAAACATTTCATTTGGATGTGTATAACAAGAGAAATGAATTTCCAAAGTAAGGGACCAGAATCTATCTTCAAAATTTTTGACCATTTGAACAGTCAACTTCGCCTAATAAACCTTATTAATTGATTAATCATTTGATCTGGAAATTATTTTTCCCTTAAAGTTCAAGATGTTATCTTCACGTAGATTTTTGAACCACTTCATTTTAATTTTTCTAAAATTAATTATGTTTTTTTAATTTTGTTGCGTAATCTGGAATACCGTATGAACAGTAACCTGAGAAAGAGTAAAATTCCAGATTTGGCTAATAGACTTCCAAGATCCTGTAAGTGATTCTAAATGCTACTGAATGGTCCCTAAGACGTATAAAAGTAAGGATGTTACAATATTTCCTTTCAAATCCATTTCATTTAGATTTGACATAAGGGTTCTAATTTCTTACTTTTCTTAACTCTTTCTAACTTTTCATAGCTCTTTCAATCATTTTACTTAACTCTGTGCATATATGCCCAATTTCTATGGCATTTACACATCTTTCTATGACTTCTCAGGGGGTCACCCATCATTGGAATACTCTTGCTTGAGCACGCTTAACTAAAAAGTACAGATAAAAATTGAAAGCATTGGTGCTAACAAGCTCTAACCCTGGTACTTTATTGTTTTAGACCCTTCTCATACTGTTTCTTTTGGGTCTATCTGGCCTTCTAATCTCTTTATCCTCATCTGTAGGATTTATTTGTCTCTTATTCTTATTTTCTATAATCTCATCATAGGGATATCTTTATTCTCATTTGACCCCTTCTCACATCTCATGAAATATTCTCATAAATCCTTGGTACTCAGGATTAACACCTTAAATTTAATCACTTAGTTCTTGTTGCGTGTAGGAAGATTCTGAGTTCAGTCCCTAATAGTAATAAGGCTATCTGAAATTAACATCATGGGTACTCTCTCTGTTATGAGTTAACCAACTTGTGAAGCTACTCTACCTTAACCTTTTCCTTAGTATTCTTCCTTCTAAAGAAATACTGTACTTATGGCTCAATACTTTCTTTCTCTAGGCTAGGTCTACTGTGACCCTCAAGATCTATTACGATTAACCGTAAGCCTCTTCAGGATCTAACTATGACCCTCGAATTCTATTTTCAGTGAGCTGTACTAGGATCTAACTACAATCCTTTAGAATCTACTGCGATTCTGTTGTACTGTATTCTCATCTCTAGAAGATCTAACTAACAGACAAAGTTATAAGGTTAGTCACTTCCACATAGTTGTTAACTCAACATATAATTCCTCTAAAATGATCACAGAAGCCAATATTATCTATCACGACTTCACTCATTTCCTTTATCACAGGAATTTCTCATATCATTCTCATCTTTTATAACTTTACTACATTTAGTATTACAGAGAGCTACACAGGCTCTACTATGTACATATGTATCATCATCTATTAATCTTTTATAAGCTGTACTATCCATTCTCTTGGATTTATTTCAAAAGCAATCTTACTCTATTGTAAGAGCAATGTAGCTCTATTATAGGAACGTTAACTTATATTATATAAACATTGCTCTTTCTTACAGTAGCACCATATTTCATAACTGCTTCTCATTTCATTTCATATTCATAGCATATCATTCATGTATCCTATCCCTACTGAAAGGATATGTCTTGAGTACTAAAATCATTTGTCTATATATTCACTATTAATCCTCATCTTTAATCTCATTCTCTATCCAATTGACTATCATTCTATTACTTTATAGGGTAGAGCGCTAGGTTACTGTCTCTTCGTGATGGGCTCCCTCTGTTTTCAGAACATGAACTTTCTACCTATTAACCATCTCATCTCTAATTTTAGGCCATATGCTAGGATCATTCCTAGGCAAGTCTTGTTCTAACTTTTGATTCTTTAGTCCAAGAAATACTAGCTAAACAAATTCTTTCGTAATGTATATCTACTCATATAGAGGATCTACTTCTGAACATTATCTTAAACTAACCTTTCATATCTTAATACTTTGTACTATATGGCTTGATCACACGTTATACCAATCCTCTAGTTGATAAATTCCAACGAGGTTGGTACCTTCATTATCATCGTCACTATAACGTCTGGCCACATAATGATACCTTGAGCTATTATTACAGCTTCCCTTGACCTTAGACTGATCAACTTCTGTCTCTATCAATAGAGGAAACTGTTCCCCAGACATTATCCTGTTTAGTCTAGCCACATCGTGCTAAGAAACACGAGACCTCAATGGTAACAGCTGACTAAGACTAGTCTATCGTAGTCATTTCCTTTAAGACTACCTCCTAAAGTTGTAAGATATGGGGTATTATTCTATTTATCTGTGTGTCACTATCTCTCATTTGAAACATTCTCTAAGTAGTGAACACCATCCCTATATCTTCTTCTAAGGAGGGAACTTCTTTAGTTCAAATCCCTAACTTGTTTAAAGAACTCAGTCTAATTAAACTAGAGCATCACTAAGCCAGAACCTGCTATTCTGTGCCAAAATCTTATGCTCTGAGCTAAAATGTAACATCCTTACTTCCATACGTATTAGGGACCATTCAGCAGCATTTAGAACCACTTACAAGACCATGGAAGTCTATTAGCCAAATCTGACATTTTACTCTTTCTCGGGTTACTGTTCATATGGTATTCCAGATTACGCAATGAACTTCAAAAAATCATAATTAATTCTAGAAAACTCAAAATGAAGTGGTTCAAAATCTACATGAAGATAACATCTTAAAATTTAAGGGAAAAATAATTTCCAGACCAAATGATTCGCCAATTGATACAGTTTATTCGTTGAAGTTTACTGTTCATTTGGTCAAAAACTCTAGAAACAGATTCTGGTTGCTTACTTTAGAAATTCATTTCTCTTGATATACATGTCCAAATGAAACATTCCACCTATGAATTTAAAGCTCTGGATGTGTGCTACATGCTCATAAAATTTCGTGAACTAATTACTTCATTTGCTAGGTCAAACTGAAGCCACAACAAAACTGCTTCAAGACCTACGTTTTTACCATTTCAGTTTCTTTTCTTTCATTTCCAATAATTGTTTCAGCATGCACAAGCCATCAAATAAGCTTCTTAACATTCATATACATCATGTACATGTGCCATAAGTATTCCAATAGTTTCATCACATAAATGGACACCTTACATGGCATTTACATACATAGACAATTTATAGTATATGCTAAAATCTCAATACTTCACTTCCTTTCTTCCATTCTTTAGCTCTTCTCCATGCATACCTTTTCTTCATCCTTGACCTAAATTGGTTGGTTATGGGAGAGTGAGATTCTAGAGAATCTCAGTAGCAAACATTACCACTTAAATATGCAAGATGGATGCTAATGCATGATATGTAATTTCATTAACTTTCTTTGATTAGTGACATGCCAACATGCTACAAACTTTTACATAAAGTGCATGGCCATGGAAACATGTTATTCACAATACATTCAACATCATTTTTCATGTCACAACATCATTCAAATAACATATACATGTCAACACATAAGCATGCTCATCAAGCACATAAAGAGGTAAGTTCACTACCTTGCACTTAAGCTTTTCTCTTGACCTTTAGCCATTGCTCCCTAGCTTTCCGACCATGAAGCATTTATGTCCATCACTTCCCAACATCTTCTTGGATGTTTCATGGTCCTAAACACATTCTTATTCATCACATAACTGATTAGGACTCATGAACTCCAACCATGTTCAAGACTAACTTTGTTACACTCTTTATTATCATAACTTTCTCTAATTTTCACTAATCCACTTGGCTCTTGAACCAATTGATGTCTTGACTTTACCCTACACAATTTCATCTTTTGAATCCATTTATGAGCTTAGAATCATGAAATTCCAGCTCCTTCATGGCCTGCTGTACAGAACTGAACATAAGCATACAATTCTTTCAAAAATTCTCATTTTGATTCTAATGCTTCCCATACTTGTTTCTCCACTTTACCCCACACAACTTTTCATTTTAAAACCATTGGAACCATCAAAATCATGGAATTCAAATTACTGTTCATGCGAGTGAACAGTAATCGTAAGGAATCTCAAAGACTACAACCTTGAGATTTTAATGTTTCCAATGTTCAAAACCTCTCCAATCCTACACAAAATCATCATACAAACTCAATGGAAGCATTAAATCATTGAAATTCAATTTCCTTCCCTCATGAACAGTGCATACCAAACAGGGCACACCATCGCAAAGTCAAGAATATCAATTTGATTCAACAACCAACCACTTAACTAGCTTGTTTAAGCTTCAATCATGTGTTTCTAACTTTAATTTATTCTTTCCCCTTTCCTTTAAGGTCTTTTGGCAGCACCACCCCTTAGAGAAAACTCAACTTTTCTCGCATCAAAACCCTAAGTTCAAGCTCCCAAATCAAAGGAAAATAAGCTAGGAGAGATTGCTTACCTTTAATCTCTAGCTTGCTTGAACTTTAGAACCTTGAATCTTCTTTGTCTTGGCTTGAGTTTCCATTTTGCAAGAGTTTCCCCAAGGGTCCATGAAGCTACGGTTTGCTGCAGAATGAGGGGGTATTTATAGCCAAAATCCAAGAAAAATGAATGGCCAAGATTGATTTAGTTACTATTTGATCTAAAGGCCCACATTTAATCTTGGATTTAACTTTTTCATAAAATAATAATTATGACATCATGTGGGACAGTTCAAGGGACACCTCAAGGTGCTAGGTGACGTGCTCATAGTGTAAGGTACCTTCTGGAGAAATTCCAGTCCAATCCGATACCGATCAGTGCAGTTTCACAACAACCGGACTGTGTTCTGTTCCTAATTTTTTATAATATACCAGGATATGTATTCTATCCTGGAAATTAATGTATAGGCTTCTCATACCATTGAAAATGTTAGACTGAGTATTTATCTTCCATCCATCCCTTGGAAAATGACCAAAATACCCTTGGTGTCCTTTCTTGCACTATACTGACCCTAAGGGCATAATTGTCATTTCACCCCTTCTTGTACTGCCTCAGGGCATATATTAACTCAACTAATCATATTTATACCATGTGCCACGTTTTTAGCCTATCCCAAATGACCAAAATGACCTCCATCTATCACTGGTACAGTATGGGCATCCAAGGGTATTTTCGTAATTTCGCACTTATCCTGGACTGCTCTGTACTCTAGCCCACTTAACTGTCTAGTCATCACATTGGGCCTACTATGGTGCCATTTGGGCCTTGGTTTGGGCTCATTGCCTTTTTGCCCTTTATGGCATAAATCCCAAGACACCTCTCCCGATCCTATTTATCGGGTATTCTATTTTACCATAAAATCCCGTAAGAATTCTACAGGATTCCTTTTCTAACTCTGTCAGTTTGATAAATTCATATATTAAATATAAGAATTTATAGTAAAGTTTCATCTTATTCTGAGATATGAAAAATACTGCAATAATTCCTGCTGACTTCAGGAATTTATATCAATTAATCGGGACCTCAAATCAAAATTCTGTGTTGTGTTAAACTAACCGGAATAATTATGTCTATCTACTGGTAAAATTTAAGTCTGATATGATTCCGGGCATTTTTGGCCTATTTTGGCTCAACTTTTCCATAATTACATTTGGGTCCCTGACTTTTTACTTAATTACATTTAGGTCCCTAAACTTTTGAAAATTACCACTTTGGGCCCAAATCTTGTTTCTACTTTAACTTTTGGCCTTTAACATTTTCTACTTTGTATTTTAGTCCTTCTCCTTCTTCATGACTCATATAACCTTTATCATTCCTTCTTATCTTCGTCATAATCCTTTATAAACATCTTTCCACTATCAGTACTATACAGATAGGGAAAAATTAGAATATGACATAGAACCCTTTGCTCTTATACCAAAATATAATATCCTTATTTTTTTACATCTTTGGGACCAAACTGCAGTATCTGGAACCACTTTTAAGGTAATTGAAGTCAAATTACACAATTTGGAATTTTACTCTATCGAGTACTGTTTACTGTGCAAATTCTAAAGAAGTGACCTGACTTCAAAAAATCCTAATTAAATCTAGAAAAATTGAAATAAAGTAGTTCAAATTGCTACACAAATATAACTTAACTATCTTTCAGGAAAAAATAGCTCGTTGACCACACCTTGACTCAGTCAACATCAGTCAATACCCAAAGTTTACTGTTCATCCAGCATCCTTCCCCTACTTCCAATATTTTGGTCCCAACTTTTAAAAACCATATCTCCATGTATAGACATCCAAATAAGATGTTCTATATATCAAATTGAAGTTTGGTATGTCTACTAATTACTAGTAAAATATCATACATTTATTTAATCATTTACTATTTTTAATTGCAGCTCAAATGTCACTACCTCACCATGAGTTACTGTTCACAGTGACAATTTCCAGCAACTAATTATACATATATCAATCACATATCAATCATGCTACATAATTAACTTCTCTTTATGTATCTTTATCTCCTCCATCTTGAGAAGACCTGCTATAATGGGATTGTTATGGAAGGGGTGAGATTTATGGGAAAATCTCAGTAGCAAACAGAAACCATACAATGTATGCAACTATATGCTTGATGTTACTATGTGTGCACTTAATGATCATGCTTGCATAATGATAACTTACATGCTTCCATGTTACTTAATTATAACATATGGCCATAGCATAAAAAGAAATAGAGGATTACTTAATCATACATGCTTCACATCATTAAAGTAAGTAAACATCACATAAAACATCTAAGCAGTATAAGCATACAAGTAGGTAAGTTTGCTACCTGACTTGTAGACTCTCCTATAGCTCTTAGCCTTTTCTCTAAGATTCTTTCTTTTCATAGATCAGATCCTATACATAGCATAATAAAATCTTCATTATTATCCTATCCAGTATAGCTCTACTTAACTCTTGCTTAATTTGAGGTAATTCCCTTTATCTGACAATCCCCTAACTTTCTTGATATCCACGGCTAACCTTATCAAGAGAGATATTCTCTATTTTAACTATTGAATTCATAAGAACAATCCTCTAATTTATTAGAGCAGGGATTAGAATAAATTACTTACCTTACTTCTAAGCTTGCCAAGTCCCTAAGCTCCTTGGATTGCTCATAACTTTACCAGAACTCCTCCTTTTTCCTTCCTTTCTTTCTCTTTCTTTCTTTCTTTCTTTCTTTCTCTCTTTCTCTCTTTCTCTTTTTCTCTCTTATTTCTATTCCTTTCTTGCTTCTTGCCATAGAATGAAATGGAAAATGGGGGTCTATTTATAGTTGAAAGGAGGTAGAATGGATGGTCCAGATCGAATCATGATGAACGGCTTAGATCGCTTAGCTTCGTAAAGAAGCCTTGCCTGCATCATCATCCTAGATGACTCATCAAAATGAAATCATCCATAGGACACCTCACATACTTAGGTGGCACAATGGTGGGGCCTTTGGGATACCTCACCAGCTAACTCAGCATTTCCAGAGAATTCAAGAGTCTTGTCTCGTAATGAACAGCAGAGATTGTGCCATGTGTCCTTAGCTTTTTCTTCTTTCCCTATACTTATGCCATGTGGCACCTTGTTGGTCCCATAAGGATACTTTTCATTCCACCTCATGGTTTTGGATGAGTCTAAAGCTCTATATAATTACTTTTCCCAGTTCTATCTTTAACCGGGTAACTTTACTTTATTGAAAAAGTACTAAACTAATATTTTAATGTCACTTGGACCCACATCACTATTGGGCCACATTTTTTGATATCTAGCAATGTCATCTTGGGTCTCTAATCAAGCCAAGCACTCTGGTGGCTCAATTCCCAAGAAACATCCATTACCAAATTGCCAAAATGCCCTTAGTTGTTCTTTATTTCCTTGAATAATTCTAGGGGCATTATTGTCTTTTCACACTTTGCCAGAGTATTTCCTGACCTTGGTCAACTATCCAAATAACCTTATTGACTGTCTAACCTAGTAAAATAACCAAAATACCCTTCACTCATTCTTTAATTATTTTATAACATAAGGGCATTTTCATCTTTTTGCACTTTTTCTGCATATTTCTGGGCACTAACCTCTTTAATTGATAAACTGATATCATAGGCCTGGGCCTTACTTGGCGTCATCATAGGCCTCTCTGTGACACCATCTACACTTATTTAGACATAACTTACTGCTAATTTTCATAATCGGATCGCGGGCGTTCTCAAACTCCTGTCAAAATTCACTAATATGGGAATAACTTTTTCTATATAACTTCTTTCGAGGTTATGTCATATCCATGACATCTGGCATTATAGGGCACACCTTCCTATAACTTTTCACTTATATTTGAGGGCATAGGATCTGATAAAAATTTTAGATATCTTTCAGACTATCAGATAAATATCTGTTATCTGGAGCTCTAATAAAATTATGTATCATGCTAGATTAACCAGCATAACTTTCTTTATATAGTGATAAATTTTAGGACTAAAATGCTTTCGGGCAGTACTAAACCTTTTCTGATTGAACTTTCTATAATTACAATTTTGCCCTTAGAAACTTTCTATCTTTTCAATCAAGTCCCTTGATTTTTCATAATTACACATAATGACCTAACTTTATGCCTACTTCCTTTTGGCACCATTAAACCTTTTAGACTTTTCAGTTTAGTCCCTCTCTTTCTTCAAAATGACTATTATGCCCCCAGGGACTTTCACTATTTACGATTTAGTCCCTAAACTTTCACTTACTTGTAGTTTAGTCCCTGAATATTATATGTACACTTCTGGGACTTCTGGTCAATAGGGCCTAGTAGCCTACCTATTTTAGGCTATAAACTAGGCTTCTATGTCTAAAATTAAGGATATGACACATTCATAATTAGTTAAAACACCTTATCTCATAATTCATATGATTAATTTGTTAATTTGTGGCTCATTATATTAATTAAGTACCCTTGCATCCATTTAGACTCCTTTTGAATCTACCAAGGTTAGCTTCATTTTGCTATTGGTTAGTTTAGTTTTGTTTGATAATTAAATTGACAGTTATCAATAAGCATCTTTTACAAATTCAGGATCAATCATTTTCTTTCCAGTAAATTAAGCATTAAGGAAAGGGAGATCCTTTATACTTACCTCCTTACCTAAAGGCATAGAGGTTCCTTGCGTGCTTGATTATGCCTTCTCCTTTGTTTGTGTCCCTTTGTATGCAATACTTTGCATTATCACTTCCTCTTGCTTCTCTTGTACTTCCTCTTGTGAGTTCTCCTTTTGGGTAGTTTTCTTAATTATAGGTTGTTGTTCTTTTACACTATCTGATTTCACAATCTATTTTCAACTTCAAGATCTTTTATCTCCTTCCTTGGTGTATCATCTTCCTTAAAATGAACTTTTCTCCTATTTTTGAGTGATATAGCATTTATACCCTTCAGATTAATAATAGTATTCAAAGGTATACTACCACTGCTCTTACTTTGGATGTCACTCACTATACTAGAAACTTGAGTTAAATGACTAGTAATATCAATATTCTTAGAACTTAACTCCTCAAGTTTCCTGTGTACATCTGCCTTATCCTTCTGCATACTTTGAAGAATTGAAGCTATGGAGGTGAATTGACCATCATTCTTTTTTAGCTTGTTATCTATATTGGTCATTCTATGGTCCATATAGTTCATTTAAGCAGCCATACACTTCAACAATTGAGAAGTCTCATATGGTCTTGATGCTACTAAAGCATTAGCTTGAGTAGGAACTATATACCTTGCATTACTTTGGTAGTTGCTTGAAGAAACACCACCTCCTTATAATTGGCTTAGCCTATTTTACCTACTCCCTACCTAAAATTTGGGTGGTTTATCTAACCAGGATTATGTGTTAAAGTATGGGTCTTTCTTTTGGTATTGATTGTCTCTACCTTGATACATTGCTATTACTTCTTCATACTGTCTATCACATGTACTTGTATCATACATCATTGAATCGCACAACTCACACCCTGTAACTAATGCTTGTGAGGTTCCCACTACATAAACTTTCTTTGTAGAATGTATCTCTCTTTCAAGTAAATTCATTATCTTTTCCATTCTGTTTCCTAAAGCTACTATTTATGCTAAAATCTCTTTTGAATTACCTGAAGATGACGTGGGCATTCTCCTTGGATCCTCAGTCTGATGGTCGTCAATAGTTATTTTCCAGAATAACTCAACTTGCTTGTGGAGTTTTATCTCTCAAAGATCCATTTGTTGCTGCATTTATGAATACCTTGTGAGAAAGTATACCATCAAAGAAAATGTCTACAAAATTATCCTTTATGATATGGTGATGTAAATATCGTGGCAACAAGTTCATAAATCTTGTCCAATATTTATGCAGTGACTCTCCATCCTGTTGTAAAATATTTGTAATCTCCTTCATCTGAGTTGTCTTAGAGGCGGGGAAGAATTGTTCTAAAAATATTGACTTCAACTGATCCCATGTAAGAGTTGACAAATGAGTTGGCAAATTGTATAACCACTCCTCAGCCTTCCCTTCCGTAGTGAAATGGAAACACCTCCTTAAGACATCATCCAATGCAGTCATTGGAGGCTTCATCGAAAAATAGATCATATGCATGGTTTGTAAGTGCCGAGATATGGACATTCTCCTAAACCATGAAATTTAGGTAAGCTACAATCAAAGCTCCTTTATTTTCAAAATTATCCTCTTCAGTGTATGAACTATAAGGATCATAATTTAAATGAGGATAATTTATTTTCCTCACACTTTTATTATCTTCTACATTAACTGGTATTTCATTTTCTCCCTGCCTATTATGTCCATTATGCCCATTAGGATTAATCTTAGCCATATTAGAAATTTCAAATGGAATCTCTAAATTAAGTCAAATTTCATATCCAGGGAAACTAGAAGAAGAACTATATTTTATTGATCTTTCATCTTCTTTAGCTACAACTTTACTAGTTCCTTCTTTTCTAAATTCTCTTTGTAGTTTCCTAAGTTTCCTCTCAATTTCAGGGTCAAAAGGCACTAATGCTTCAATTCTTCTATGCATGCAACAAAGAAACAATTAGGAATAAACTAGCCGTTATAGCCGTTGAGACTTTTATCTTTTTGTTGTTGAAAGTCTGTTGGCTTTGATCTTGGTCTAATCCCATATTTAGCTTTGATCTTTAATGGAATATGAACTCTTTGATATTAATCCTGTAAACACTTCAAGATTTAATTGTCAGTCTATAACTGATGAGGGGTATATTGTCGTGGTATGATCCATCAAAATAAAGTTAATTGCACCCAATATAATATAGTATAAGGCACAACCCTATCGTTCTTCTCAAGGAGCCTTTTATTTGGAAACCTAGCATATTAGACATTAAAATCAATGAAAAATCTAAGCAGGGATAAAATGGTTTTTGGGGTTTTAGTGATTGATGCGATAAAAGTAGGGTGCAGGAAAGTAAATATTTTTGGATTTATGATTAAGATGAAAACGAGTTGGTCTGCTTGAGAAATTTGTTATGAAACACTCTTGATGATCAAAATGTATCTATCATTGCTCTCACGTTAAAATTGGAGTTTTGAAATCATTAAGTCTCAAAGAAAATCTTAATCGATCGATTGAGTCCATAACCCTCATTTTCCTTAAGCCTCTTTGATAAAAGCTGGTTTAAGAACTATTAGCTAACTATCATAAACCACTTAGCATGTAAATTGAATTAGATGATGAAAACACCCTCAAAGGGTTGTTGATCGAAAACTCTAGATTTCTTAAAATCAAAACTGAAATATTCTATTAAAAAGCAAATGTTCAAATTATCCGAATTCAATTATAAAGTCTAATATGAGAATGATCAATCAATATTCAAAACTTGCTCATAAAATGAAAACCCTAGATCAAGCAGTAATAATAACATGAGAAGATGTAAATTAGAATAGTAGAAACTCCCCGTTTTAGTCCATGAGCTCAAGGTATCACATCCATCACCAAGAGACTAAAGATTTACTCTCATGACTCCTACTATACTGTAATCATTGTCCAGATGTGATGCCACGAAGAAATAATAAGGAGACGGTAGATTGATGGTGTAGAGATATGGAGAAGTATGTGGAGAGGTGTAGAACAATGGAAGATATGGAGAAGGTGATTAGAGAGCGCTCGTGTACTATTTCTTAGCCAAGTCAGGTCAAAAACCATCTTCCTTTTTTACAGCAGCCGTCCTCCCCTTTTATTTCTACATGACCTAGTTCAAAATGTGTAGTTCAAAAACCATCTTTCCTGGTCCTTGTTCTCTTTCAAAATACCATTTTACCCTTTAATTAGCACATTGCCATGCACAATCATGTATTACCACAAAAGTATAGATTAAGGCATAAAATGAATGGTAAAGTTGTTATAAAACTCTTAAAAATGACCCAAAAACCATATACAAAATGTGTCTTATCAATAAACAAATAAAGGAAGTGAGGATTTGAGGAACAAAATTGAAACTTGAATAGATTTAATCACGACAATAATGATAGTGGAATAATGCATGATCAAACATATTTGGTGTTTTAATCAATGATCAAGTGTATAAGATTAATTTAGTTGTGAACACTTTAAAATCATATAGTGATTCTGCTTGTTTTCAAAGATTAATTAATTACCCAATCAATTAATTAGATTTAACGTGTGAAACAGAAAACAAAGCATCATATTGATTGAAATATTCATGCATATATATTGTAATTTTATGAATATAATTTCCTTAAAAGTTTAGTCATGAAGATTAATGGGAAACATTGTCCTATTGTTACTTAGATTAATCATTTTAAATATGAAATGAGTTTTTATCTTAAAAACATAGACATTTTTAAAACTTCTGAAGTTTCTAGTTTTAATCTAACTCTTAATCAATTAATGTGTCTAGAAGATTTGAATAGGAAAGTTTTCAACACATATTAGTCAAACCATTAATCTGTTAATGAAAATTAATCGATTAACTAATCAATTGGTTTATATTTGAATTTCACAAAATTGAAACTTTACTAATTAATTGAACACTTCATAGATTAATATAAATTAATAGATTATCTAGTCAATTAATAGCAATATCTTTTTGTTCAAAAGAAAATCTGTTTTCAAAAGAATAATCAAATAACTGGTCAATTAATTACAATTAATCGATTAACCAATCAATTAATTGGCTTTTCAATTCAATTCTAGAATGCACGCTCTCAACATTAATGGAACATTTAATCAATTAATGGTCACTCATTAATCGATTATTTGATTTTCCTTTCATTTCTAAATAGCAACTTTATGACATTAATCAAACAATTAATCCATTAATATAGATTAATCAATTAATTAACTCAAGATACATAAGTCTGAACATATTAATGGATTAATTTGACAAATTAATCTAATAGTTAATGGATTAATTCAAACAACTTCAAACAAAGATTACTTAGTTTGGCTTAATAAAAATGTAAATTATAACAAAATTGATTTTTAAAACATTATCAAATAACTTTGACAATCAATCTTCAAATTATCTTTTGTCAAAACACAATATCAATCATCAAAACATAGTCAAACTTGGCATACATTTAACAACTTTGGCATCATCAAAACATATAAAACCATTAAAGACTTAATTTGACATTTTATCCTTATTCAAAACTTTTTGCCATTTGTCATCATTAAAACATACTTTCTAACAATCTTCCCCTTTTTATTATGGCAAATTCTTAATAAAAAATAATATTTTTTTGAAAAAATATTTTTCATGCTTGATTTCTCCCCATATTTGTCATTAGCAAAAAGTTTCAAAGATATCAAATGTAAAATTCATTACTCCCCTTTTGGTAATATGTTATCCTTCTCACTTAAAGTGATGCAATGTTTAAAAAAGGTGGAGAGGATTTAGAGATGCTCATTTGATTTTGACACGATGCTGTATTGATCTTTGAAACTCTGTACCTTCCTCTCTTGCTTTTGAACTTTCAGTAAGCACAACTTAGAGCTCTGGCACCAAACTTGTGCAACTTTGAATGCACACTTGTTTTTTCTTACTTTCAACCATTGGTTCCTCAATACTGTAGCAAGGATGATAAACAGATACACAGTAGAGGGCCTTAACCTAAATCAAGTTTTTGCTCTAGCAGACTGGCATTAGATGGTAGTGAGTCAAGTACTGCCATATATCCCTACATGGCACATAGAGCTAAGTGGGTTTTTGGCAAATGATCTGCCATCTAATATACATGAGTGACACTTCTGTGTGTAGAAGTATATGCAGTCAATGATTTCCTAGAAAATAATGTAGAAGGAGATGAGGAGTAATGTAAATATGTAAAGTGTAAAGTAAAGTAATTACTCAAATGTATAGTAGTTATAATGTACCCTAAATATGTCATTGACATAAATGTAATATATGTACAAATGTTATGGTGACATGAAATATAAAGTTTTGTGTGATATAATGAAATGATTGTTGGTTGAACATGTATATGAATATGTTCCCTTTTTAATTTGATTATAATGTATAGACATGAATGAGTCTTAATTGACTTTGAAGATGCTGACCTCACTGAAGTTTTTCAGTTAAAGATTTAGCACAAGTGCAGGCAAGTTAAACAGTATGAAGCACTAAGATATAGAAGATCAGTTTAAGAAAGGGTTCAGAAGTATGTCCTCTATATGATCATCAGGAGTTGATCTACAGTACAAAAGACTTTATGTAGCTATTCGTTACAGAAAAGAATAATGAGAAGTTAGAATGAGACTTGCCTAAGAATGATCTAATACATGGCTTAAGGATAAAGACGTGATGGCTACTAGATAGAAGGTTAATGTTCTTAAAGCAGAGGGATTCCGTCACAAAGAGATAGTAACCTAACGCTCTACCCTAGAGAACAGAAATAGTAATACTAGATGATGAATGAGATCTATGCGACTCAAGTTAGTCAAGATCTAAAGACAGACTAGGAGGAAACATAATCCAGTCAAGGGTAAACTAAGAAAGACAGACAGAAAGAGTTAAAAGATAGTAGAGAGATATGGAAGTTACTCCATACAAGATGGAGAGTGATTTGTTCACTCGAGAAGTTTTTCTCGAAGAAGTTTAAAAGAAGGATGTTTCAGCTTGCCTATGCTTCTCAATATTCTTTGTTCCAAATTTCTTAAGAAACTTATTTATTCAAAATCACATCATATATGTTAGAATCATTCAAGCAATATGATGCTCTATTTTCTATTTCATACGCCAATTCTAATTAATCAATTAGGTAATTAATTAATATAATATTCTTTAAAAACAAGCACAGACTCTATGATTTTAAAATGGTCACAACTGAATTTATACTCTTGATCATTAATTAGGTTATTAAACATTGACTTTTTTGATTAAGCATCCATTATTACCATTTCATTCTTGTTGTGAGTTATTGTATTCGAGTTTTAATTTATTTTATCAAATCCTTACTTCAAGTATTTATATACTAGCGATTAAATTTTGAAGTGTTTATAGGATTAACATCCAAGAGTCTAGATTCTATTAAGATCAAAGTTAAATCAAATAGTAGACTACGAGCAAAGCCAACAGACTTTCAATGACAAAAAGACAAAAGCCTCAATAACTAAAATGGCTAGTTCAGTGGTCATGTTTCCAACCGGATAAAAACTCAAGGGAAGAAATCCTTAACAAAAATAATGCTCAATGGTTACAAAATAAAATATAAATAAAAGAGAATTCAAAGTTATATGGTTGGCAACAATGAATGATAATAGGATGATAAGATATCAACAATACTCAGTCATGAAAGCATCAAACAGCCAGTAACCCATAAAACATTCAAACTCTCCAATCTTCATGTATTATTCTTTGAGAGAGAGTTTCAGTGAGCTTAAATATCTATATACTCAATCTTTATGAGAGTTAGATTCACCCTTTATTTCTTCATATGTTTGAGAGCAAAACCTTATAATAAGGGGATTCAAGGTTGGGAATTACTCATATCAATTTAAGGGGGAGTGTTGCCACTAGTATGGTGTAACCTCAAAGTTGAGGTGGTTATCAATTATCCATCAAAATTGAGGTTGTAAAGGTGATAAGCTCGAATTGTCATCATCTGATCTATCAAAATAATGATTGCACCCCATAATGTAGTATAAGGCACAACCCTTTCGTTCTTCTCAATGAGCCTTTTTATTGAAATCCTAGCAAGTTGGTGGGCAAAGCCATTAAAAACTGAGTAAAAATATGGGTTTTGGGTTTCATCAAATATTGATGCTATAAAATAAGGGTTCCATAAAGTAAATGTTTTTATATTTTTTATTAGGAGGAAAATGAGTTGGATTGTGAAAGAAATATGTTAAGAAAGACTCTTGATTTAGCTAATTATGATTTTTTTAAATGCGTCGCCGAATATGGAATACCATATGAACAGTAATTTGAGAAGAGTGAAATTCCAGATTTTGCTAATAGACTTTCAAGGTCTTGTAAGTGGTTCTAAATGCTACTGAATGGTCCCTAAGATGTATAAAAGTAAGGATATTTCACTCACTAATCCTCAGACTAGACATAGTTTTTCATTTTCTCCTATTAAAAATAAATCATTTCTTTCTGGGAGAATTAATGGTTAGTATGGTCATATACATGATAATTTCCATTTATATGTGAGAACATATAACATATGACAACTCATCATCAAAACATACTATTTCTCATCGAATACAAATGAGTATACTAACCAATTGAACTTGTAAAATGATATGCACAAATAAATGTTAAGTTATTCCTTTCTTGAATTAAATCAACCTTGATGAATAATGCTTCTTTTTGTAATATGCAATTTTAGAGTAATTTTCAAAATATGCACCTTTTAAAAAAATAAAAATGAATTACCTAGAAATGTGGATGATCAACTTATTGGTGAAGAATATCTTTGTAAGATTGCATGTGTAAAAATAATGTCAATATGTCTGGGATTTCTTGTATGAGCAAAGGTCAGATAGAATATGGAATTAGCAAAAGGAAGGTTTGAGGACATTGCTCATCAAAACATGATGTTTTAAAGCTAAAGCATATTAACTCTCTTGTCCAAATGACCAAAGTACCAATATGTTCTAGTGAATGAATAGTCTAAATGTAAGGCTCATATGTTGTTATATCCTATTTTTTCCCTATATAAGACTGATAGAGGAAAGAGGTTTGAAAATTATTGTGATGAGGAATAAAGAGGAAAAATGAGGATTAGACAAAGGTATAAAAAAAGGGGAATAAACTAAAAAGTCTAAAAGTTTCATAGTGAAAAATGAAAGTAGACATAAACATTAGGCCATTAAGTATAATTATGAAAAATTGAGGGCCTAAGGTGTAATTTTTAAAAGTTCTGTGGTAAAATAGTAATTCTTGAAAATTGAGCCAGAAAATGCCTAAAATTTCCCAAAATTAATTTAGTCCCAAATTTTTTTATTAAATAGAAAAAATTATTCTGATCAGTTTAACGCAACATAGAATTTTGATTTGAGGTCTCGATAAATTGATATAAATTTATGAAGAAAGGGAAAATTAGTACAGTATCCTCTGGATCTCATAATCATATGAAATTTGGAAGTAATTTCTTATAATTAATATAAGAATTTATGAAACTGACAGAAGTAAAAAATGAGTTATGTAGAATTTATTATGGAATTTACAGTAGATTAAAACATTTGATAAATGATTTTTAGGGGAATTTCTTGGGAATTGAGCCCATGAAGGTAGTAGACCATATAGAAGGCCCAAGATGGGGCCTTGTAGGCCTAATAATATTTCTAGATAAGTATGTGGGCTAGTGTTAATAAATACTAAAAAAATGTGAAATTGTGAAAATGCTACTAGGTATGGCATGGGGTTGTAATATTGAACAAGAGATGAATGGAGGACATTTTGATCATTTGGAAAGGGTCAAACATGTTAAGGCTAGTACATTAATAAATAATTAGAATTAGTACATGCCCTTATAAGATGTAAAGAGGTGTGAAATAACAATTATGCCCTTAGGGTTAATATAGTGCAAGATAGTGAACCAAGGGCATTTTAGTCATTTGCCAAGGGATCTGTAATTAAGTTTAGATGTAGTCCAAGAATGTCAATGGTATGAAGAATCTGGATACTAGATTTTAGATTAGAAAGTATATTATGAAACATCAGAAAAATTAGATTCAGAAAACAGTATAGTGTTTAGGAAATTGGACTGAGCCGATGCTGGATTAGACTATAATTTTTCCATATGCTTCCTCCCCTTTCAATTTCATCACATGTGCTATGAGTTGTCTTTAGATGATGTCATGGATGATGTCATTTTTGGTTTCTAGGGCAAGCTTGATTCAGGAGCAAATATGGATTATTTGATCAAATAGTAACGAAAGCAATCTTGGCCTTCCATTTCAAACCAAAATTTTCTATATATATCCCCCACTTTTAGAAACATTCATGGCAGCATGGAGACACTATGGGGATCCTCTTCCTAAATGAAAACTCAAGCCAAGACCAAGGCAAGTCAAGAGGCAAATAAGCAACCATCCAATGTAATCTTTCTCCCTAAGTGTTTAAGCTTCTAGTTTGGAGGATTAGTTGTTAGATTTAATGGTTAGAAAATATTTTATTCCTCCCTATATGCTTCTAGATGAAATTCTAAATGGTGGGGAAAGGATGAATTTTATGTTATACAAAGCTTAGACAGGTAGAAGCAAACTTTAGTCAAGTAGCATTAGCTGGGAAATCCAAGTATCCAAGCAATTATGGGTTTATGTTCTTGGATACTACTGTATATATCACTGTTCACATGTGAGAATTTCAATGAGCTAATGCTTCCATTGAATTTATAGGATAATTTTGTGTAGGATTGGATAGGTTTGGAACCTTGGAAGCCTTGGAATTCCAAGTTATAGTTTTTGGAGTTCTTCTCTATACTATTCACTCATGTGAATAGTGATTAGAATTTTATGATTTTGATACTACCAATGGTTTTAAAATAAAAAATTGTGTGGGATAAAGTAGAGAAACAAGTATTGGAAGCATTAGAATCAAAATGAGAATTTTTGGATTTCTTGAAGGGTACCCACGGTTTCTGTCCAGTTCATGGGGAAGGAGATTGATTTTTATAAATGTAAGATGATATTTAGATTCCTCATGAAAAATTGTGTGGGATTGACCTATGAAAGTAATTTTTAGAAAGATGGATAGAAATCCCTAAAGTTAAAGTAAAGAGTTAAGAGTTTATGAAGGGTAGTCTTGAACATTGTTTAAGTACATGGTCCTAATGAATTATGTGATGGATATGAATGTGTTTATGACTTTGAGACATCCAATAAGATATTGGGAAGTGATTGACTACAAGACTTCATAGTTGGAAAACTTAGGGAGCAAGTGCAAAAGAAAAAGAGAAAAGCTTATGTTTAAGGTAGTGGACTTACTTCTTTATGTTCTTGATGTGGTATGCTTATGTGTTAACATGTATATGATAATTGAATGATGTTGTGACATGATAAATAATATTGAATATGTTATGAATAATATATTTTCCATGTCCATGCATTTTTGTGCAAAGTATATAGCTTGATGGCATGTCACTAAGTAAAGAAAGTTTAATGAAATTACATATCATGCATTAGTATCCATCTTGCATATTTAAGTAGTAATGTTTGCTACTGAATTTTTTTAGAATTTCACCCTCCCACAACCAACCATTTTATGTCAAGCATGATGGAAAATGCATGCATAGAGAAGAGCTACAATATGGAAAAAAGGAAGTGATGCAATTGATGTTCTAGTAGATGCTATGAATTTTCCATGTATGTAAATACCTTGTAAGGTGTCTATTTATGTGATAAAAAATTTATGAAATAATTATAGCATAACCCCTTGATGTATATGAATGTATGAGAGGAAAAAGTTTATACATGCTGGAACAATTGTTGAAAATCAAATAAAGGAAACTTAAATGGTAAAAACATAGGTCCTGAAACAGTTTCATTGTGGCTTCGGTTGAACCTACAAATGAAGGAATTAATTCACAAAAATTTATGAGCTTGTAGGACACATCCAGATATTTAAATTCATAGGTAATATGCCTCATTTGGGTGTGTATATCAAGATAAATAAATTTCTAAAATTAAGAGACAAAACTGAAATTTCTAGAATTTGTGATATGAACAATAAAAAGTAAGGATTTAACTGTATTTATTGATTAGCAAGGAAAATGTCCATATTTATATTTTTTCCTTAAATAACTATTAAAGAGATTCAATTAGAAATTTGGATAATCTCCATACAATTTTTTTATAATTAGTTATAAAGTTTTAAATTTGGACTATCAATCTACAAATTACCTAATGAATAGTACCTAAGAAGTAAGTTGTAAAATTTTAATTTTTGGGCTGAAGTAATGCTTCCACTTATCAAATATGCTTCCGAATATGTACTATGAGAGGTGAAAGTAGGATGTTTCATATGTTTTGGAATCATTTCATTTCTAAATAGATGTGTTTGAACTTTAAAAGAATATATGATTTATTAAAGGGATGAAGTTCAAATACATGATATCAAATTTAAAATCAATAGTGACTCTCACAAATGAACTTGAAGCAATTTTCGAACAATATCATCAATCTCCAAACTTGATGCTTATTATTTTTAGAAGTGAAAAAAATAATTTGTATGCATTTAATATGACTTGAAACTTTTGAAATCCACTTCTATCTTTCAAAAGCATGAATATGAATTCTTATAAATCATGATGTATGAATGAGTTAAAATGCATGAGACAATATTTAAAAAATATTACTTTACACAAATTCATTTTGTAATCCATTTAACAATATAAAAATATATTTAACATATTGAGATATATTGCTAAAGGAATACAACAAGCCATAAATATTTAATAATATAATCCATACTTCAATTAAGTAATATAAAGTGGTAAGGATTAGATTTCATCATATTATGTCTTGTCCTTGTAAAAATATATATGCACAAAGAATTGAACCACTGGACATTGCTTTTTGTTAACGAATTATTCATAAATTAATTTTTCTCAGGAGCATAAAAGCTTTCAAAATCAATTGCAATGTTCATTTATAAGGATACTGATGTATACCTCAAATAATTGTCAGACATAATAATATAGGAAGTTTACTATTGTGCCTTTATCTTATATGGAAGAAGGATTGTGTCGTTAGATATTTATACTTAACTGCAAGTAACATGAATCAATTAAACACCTCTTTTCTCTAGAAACATGAATTTTCAAAAATGCTTCTCGGGTACTATTCTTTTGGTAATCTAGAATACACACCTAATTTTAAAAATTCATAATTAAATCTAGAAAAATTGAAATAGAGTGGTTCTAATTTCTAATGAAATCTATTTTATTGAATGAAAAATATAAAACTGAAGTTCCATTGTCCGAATGAAATCAATTTATTAATTAAAAAATACTGTTCATTTGTTAAATCTGGAAAAGTTCCAATTTCTTTGCCTTATTTTAAAAATTCATTTCTCCTTGCTTACTTATCCATATGAAATGTATTACCTATGGATTTAAAGATCATGATGTTCTATTTAAGTTCATAAAATTTTATAGAAAAATTCATTCATTTACTAAGTAAGATTAATGCATGAATCTCACTGCCTTTATATGCTTATTTTATCCTATTCCATATTTTATCTTTATTTTTGAAAAATTATAATAAATCAAAAACTTAACCAATTGAAACGTTCTTAGTGTCCATTTAAAGATATGTATCTTAACTACATTCATGTCAAATTTCACATCCAAAATCATTGGTTAAGTCATCATAATTATCGTCACAAGGTTACTACCTCATAATACAAACATACTGTAATGTACTATGCATCCCATCATATCATCCCATAGTGTCAAGTAGTTAACATAACTTATTATACAAGTCAAACATCCATATTTACCCTTTTTCCTTAGGAGATTCCAGCAACTATAACATGGTTATGCATATTGAAAGAACAAGATTTCATGTAAATCTCAATAGCAAGTCATACAAACTATAATATCATGCATGGTTGATTAAATGCCTCACATGTTATCATGAGATGGGAGCTACTTCATAATTATACATAAGAAAACTCTAACATGTATATTGTCATTACATTAGTTGCAAGGAGTTGCAATCATTCATACTTCATCATCATAGTATTATCTTAAGCTCAACCAAACATCATAACTAATAAGCAAGCATATAATCAAACAAACATAAAATTATAGTTAGGTATTCTTGCTACCTCTTGGGTTATCATTGACAAACTCTTATTGAAGTGGTCTTCTTTCCACACAAATGCCAAAACCAAGCCATTACAAAGTAACATTAAGTTACAACTCAACTTCAAAGCAACTCCAAGACTATATTCTAACTAGATTCCATTCTTTGTCTACATTATGACTTATGCTTCTATCCTTCGAAAATAAATTCTCATAGTTTGTTTTCACATAATTTTTCATATAGGATCCAAATATGAAATCAGATTTTCCAAAATCAAACGACTTCCTTGGTTGCTGTATGTAACATCTCAAATTTTTCCTATCTGTATAAGCTGATAGAGAAAAGAGATTATGAAGGGATTGAAATGGTAATCAGAAGACAAGATAATGATTAAGATAAGTTTTTAGCCAAAGAAAGAGAAAAAGGGACTAAATTATAATTTAGTGAAAGTCTAGGGATTAAATTGCAATTAATAAAAGTTTCCTATAACATAATGGATATTTTAGAAAAGAAAGGGACTAAAGTGAAAATTCTAAAAGTTCCATGGTGTAAAATGGAAATAGACTAAGCTTTGGGCTATTAAGTGTAATTATAAAAAATTCAGGGCCTAAAGTGCGATTTCCAAAAGTTCAGGGGCAAAATGGTACTTATGAAAAGTTGAGCCATAAAAGGCTAAAAACTGCCCAGAAACATTTTAGTCCAAAATTTTACCATAAAATAGACAAAGTTGTTCGGATCATTTTAACGCAACACAGAATTTTGATTTGAGGTCCCGATAAATTGATATTAATTTTCAAAGTCAAGAAAATTATTATAATATCCTTTGGACCTCATAATTAAATAAAACTTGGTATTAAATTATTATAAATAATATAAAAATTTATGAAACTGACAGAGATAAAAAATGAGTCCTGTAGAATTAATTATGAAATTTACGGTGGAATCAAACACCGATAAAGGATTTGAAGAAGATGTATAAATTTTTATCAGGACTTCTGGGTCTCATAAAATTATGATACTTTGTAAGAAATTTATTTTATATTAGAATAAATTTTTAAAAATGTTAGAACCATTAAAAGAGGTGTCTAGCATTTATTTTAAAAATCACAGTGATTTAAGAATATCAGTATAAGGAAAGTGCCTTAGGATTTGTGCCAATTAGCTATTGGACCTAAAGAGACCCAATATGGCATCCTAGACAAGCCCAATAAGCCCAAGATCAAGTCTTGGAGCTTAAGTCAATTTTGGATATTTTATAAATTTTTAAATAGAAAAATCAAAAGAAAATGAAGG
Organism: Leucaena leucocephala; assembly: GCA_037074615.1. Classification (NCBI taxonomy): domain Eukaryota; kingdom Viridiplantae; phylum Streptophyta; class Magnoliopsida; order Fabales; family Fabaceae; genus Leucaena; species Leucaena leucocephala. Next base: position 10,024,134 of record CM073527.1, read on the forward strand.
AGCTTTAAGAGGAAGCCAAAGGTTGCACATAGTGGAACCCATATACTATGTGCAATACGCCACATGGAAGCAAGAATAAGGAAGAAGAGTGTGGACATGTGCTAAAATGAAATAAAATAATATAAGAATTAACTTAATGGTGATTAAGGTTAATTAATCCAAAAACTAACTAATCAAATTCAAGATTAAGGAGTTGTAATAATTAGTTGAAGGAGGGATATTCTTGTCCCAAGATGCCAAAGTTTTGGCTATAAATACCCCTCCATTTCCTTACAAAACTGTGGCTTCTTGGTTCCCTTAGAGAAACTATCATATCCTAATTTTTCCCTATCCGTATAGTACTGATAGTAGAGAGAGATTTGGAAAGGATTATGACGAAGATTAGAAGAAATGATAAAGGTTAAATGAGTCCTAAAGAAAGAGAAGGACTAAACTGAAAATTCGAAAAGGTTGAAGGCAAAAAGTGAAGGTAGAAATAAAAGTTAGGCCCTTAAGTGTAATTTTTAAAAGTGAAGGGGCTAAAATGCAAATAGCCAAAAGTTCAGGGGCCTAAGTGCAATTATACAAAAGTTCAGGGATCTAAATGTAATTATGAAGAAGTTGAGCCAAAATAGGCAAAAAATGCCTGGAATCAGATAAGACCCAAATTTTACCAGTAGATAGACAAAATTATTCCGGTCAGTTTAACGCAACACTGAATTTTGATTTAAGGTCCCGATTGATTGATATAAATTTATGAAGTCAGAAGAGTTATGACAATATTTTTTAGATAGCAGAATCAGATAAAGCTTTATAGGAAATTCCTATATTTGATGTAAGAATTTATAAAATTAACAGAGTCAGAAAAGGAATCCTGTAGAAGTCTTATGCGATTTTAAGGTGAAATAAAATACCCGATAAATAGGATCGGGTGAGATTTATTGGGATTTATGCCATAAAGGTAATGAGGCCAACGAGCCCATACCAAGGACTAAATGGCTCCATAATGAGCCCAATAAAGTAGTGAAACAGTTATGTGGGCTAGAGTCCAGAGTAGTCTAGAAAAAGTGCGAAATTACAAAAATACCCCTGATTGCCCATACTATACCAGTGTTATATGGAGGTCATTTTGGTCATTCTGGACAGGCTAAAAATGTGGGACATACTATAAATATGATTAGTTAGAGGCAATATATGCCCTGAGGCACTGTAAAGAGGGGTAAAATGACAATTATGCCCTTACGGTTAGTACAGCGTAATAAAGGACACCAAGGGTAGTTTGGTCATTTTCTAAAGGATGGATTGTTGGAAAATGTTCCCTAGGGACCAATCATTATCTTATAAACATTATTGATTTATGAGTTTATCAATTGTGTTATCATATTATTCGCATGTTTACTGTGATGACCATCCTTGGATAATTTATGATATTATCCTAAATGTCCCTGGTCGGTCATCTATGTGGGAGCAGAGATGAAATAAGACCAATATGACTTTGAAGATGTATAGAGATATAAATCAAAGTCATAGGCACCTGTAAAAGTACAAGGTATTGGACCGACTCGCTATGAGAGAGTTGAATGGGTTATATTATAAGCTTCTCTCATATACAAACCATGTCACTATGCCCTTTGACCTAAGATCATCATGGATTCCTACATGACAAATGCTCAGCTTTGACCTAGTTAAAAGTCACTTTGACCGAGTGATCATAAAGACTATGTTTGGGCTTAGTGATTTTTCATGCGGAGGAATGTGAGTGGTCAAGATGGAATTTGTCCCTCATATTCGTAGAGAGATATTACTGGGCCTCTCGATGAGTAAGTCTGAGAAATGTATGTCCATACTGTAATGGAAAGGTAGTTCTATTTCTATAGTCAGACTACTCAGAGATCGAGAAAGTACCGGTCAGGAATAGGAAGATGACATTATCCATGGCTCATCCATGACTAAAATATCGCGTGACAGAAGGGACATGATATGGTTGTATAAAAGGTTACATCGTTTATCGATCCTCATATGATTTGGGTAGTCGTTATGTCTTGCTAGAGACCGCTTGTGACTTGTGGGCCAGTATAGCAAATGGCCCATTGCCAACTTCATATGGGCCTACAGGGTCGCACACAAAATAGCCCAACACGAGCTATGATGTCTAGATTCATTGAATCTAAGGCGTGTCTAGATTCAATGAATGATCCAGGGTTGATGTATATATTTATTTATATTTATATTCGTATATATATAAATTCGTATATATATATTATATATAAGGGATATATAGGATTTAATTTATAAGGATAAATTAAATCTCTATCATGTTTGAATTTGAAATTCAAATTGATAGGATATCTCATATAAGAGATATTTACAAGATTTAATTTATAAGAATAAATTAAATCTCTATCACGTTTGAATTTGAAATTCAAATTGATAGGATATCTCATATGAGAGATATTTACAAGATTTAATTTATAAGGATAAATTAAATCTCTATCACGTTTGAATTTAAAATTCAAATTGATAGGATATCTCAAATTTGATTTATGAAAATAAATCAAATATAGTCCAATCTTACCTTTATTTAAATTAAATAAATAGGTGAATTAAATCTGTTGGACAGGTTTAATATAAACATTATTTATTTAATTAGTTTCTTATCGAATTATACAATATGTGATATTGTATTAATTTCGGAATTAATATAGATTAATTCCAAGATCCAATTCAGTTGAGGAAAACATAGAGCATCCTATATATCTGATTTTAGGAGCTACGTTTTGACACAACACACAACACAAAAGGCCGAACGGAATCTGCAACAGGTTTACAGATAAGAAACTGCTGAAGAGAGAAGGAGAGGACGAATTCTTGAGAGAGCATTTGAGGGACAGGAGATGCTAGCATGTCGTTCGTGGTTGGAACGCTGTTCGTGTAGATACCAGTAGAGGAAGCCGACCTGAGGCGTCAACTTCTTACGATCAGAAAGAGAACATGAGCCGCGGAAAGAAGCTGTGTACATCTTCTTACGATCAGAAAGAGATCACCAGTCGCAGAGAGAAACTATGGAAGTCGTTGAGGAACACCAAGGGTAATGCTTCTTTTCACTTGACTTAAACACATATGGTGGATCCTGGCAAGGAATGGAAAAAAAAATTAAATTAATTTCTGCTGCATGTCTTCCAATTCCTTACAGTGGTATCAGAGCCATGTTGTTTTGTGTTTAAGTTAGGCTTGATTGTTGATTAATATGATATGTGTTAGTCGTAGCCGATCATATAATATGCGTTTTATGTATGACATATAAGGAATCCGTGTTATGTATGACATAAAAGGAATCTAAAAGGGAATTGAAATCGGTGGTGATGTTTTTTGATTTGATCAATTAACATAGATTGGGTCTAAGAAAATTGAATGCATATTCGTGGTTATTTATGAAACAAAATTTTTTTTCTCGGGGCGTTGCCCCAGACCCTGCCCGCTAACCGGCTAGCGGAACCGCCGTGGCTACCTGTTCGTAGCGCAACATAATCGTAACATATGTTATTTGATGAATGTTTTAGATATGAAACATTAATTGCCCTTGAATTAAATCTGAATATTGATTCTTGAATGTTTGGGTATGATGAACAATATGGCTCTAGATTGCAAGTGTTGTAATTTTTAAATATGGCCTACGTGTCGTGCCTTCCTCTATATACTCTCAATGTACCTTCTCATCTCACTCCCCTCTAATGTTAAAAGAGGTTTCTATATGTAATTTCCTTATTCTTACTAGAGAGCTCCTCTCATTGGCTTGAGGGGACTTAGGATAAGTGAGCCATATTGTATCACGTTTAGATTATGTGTATTATGATTATATCATAAACATGCATATACTTGTATGAGATACAAACTGAGAAACATGCATTCTTATAAACCAGATAGTTAAATTAAGCCCTCTAAATGAAATCTTAAGTCATAATGCCGTCAATTTATGAACACTTTTCAAAACCTCGATCGCTCAATTGTGGACTCCACCAAAGTGGGTGCTTTTGAGTTATCTTGGGGAGATAAACAAGAGCAATGGTGCTACTCTCACATGTTTATTATTGTTTGACTTAATTGAGATTAACAAAATGGTTTTGAGTCTCAAGGCATTGGATGGGATTAAAAATATGCCAGATCATATGATGATAGAAGCCCATGAACATCTAAGAGTTACATTTGATGTAATTGGTTAAGGTGTTACCTACCTAAATAACTTAATTTAAGGGTCCTGCCAAAGCGGACTTAAGTTTGAGCCAAATATGGATCTTAGCCCACTAACTATTGCATTGAGGGTTGTTTATTTAGTGGGAGATTGCTAATTGAATTGCATATTTTTAATTGTAGAATCATGACGACTAGTAATACTGCTATATTATCGCTACGATCTGTCCTTGAGAAGGACAAACTTAATGGGACAAACTTTCTTGACTGGTTTAGGAACTTGAGAATTGTTCTCAAGCAGGAAAGAAAGGCACATGTCCTAGATCAACCCATTCCTGAGGAGCCAGCGGCCAATGCTCCTAGAGCTCAAAGAGATGCTTACACGAAGCATAAGGAAAACTCTGTTGATATGGGGTGCTTAATGCTAGCCACCATGGTTCTGGAGCTCCAAAGAGATTTGGAACACATGGAGGCTTATGAGATGATTGTGCATCTCAAGGAAATATTCCAGCAACAGGCAAGGCAAGAGAGGTATGAGATCACTAAGGCCTTACATTCCTGCAAGATGGCTGAAGGTGCATCAGTCAATACTCATGTCTTAAAGATGAAAAGGTACATTGATCACCTTAAGAGGCTTGGATTTCCCATGAGCCAGGAGTTAGCTACAGATTTGATCTTAAACTCACTCCCAGAAAGTTATGACCAATTTGTCATGAACTACAACATGAACAACATGGAGAAATCTTTTTCTGAACTACATGGGATACTTAAAACTGCTGAGCCGAGTCTTAAGAAGAAGCCCAGTGTTGTTTTGATGGTTCAGAAAGAAAAGGGTATGAAAAAGAAAGGCAAGGGGAAGGGGAAAGGTCATGGCTCATCAGGTAAGACCAAAGAGTCAGGCAAGCCCGAAACCAAGCCTGCACCAAAGAAGGCAAAGCCTCCGAAGGAAGGAGTCTGCTTCTTCTGCAATGAACCTGGTCATTGGAAGAGGAATTGCAAACTCTACCTCGAAGATCTGAAAAAGAACAAGAAGGATAGCGGGGCTATCGCTTCAAGTATTTATGTTATAGACATTCATCTTTCTACTTCCACTTCATGGGTATTAGATACTGCATGTGGTTCTCACATTTGTACAAATGTGCAGGGACTAAAGGACAGTAGGAAGCTAAAAAAGGGCGAGGTTGACCTACGAGTTGGAAACAGAGCAAGGGTTGCTGCGTTAGCTATAGGAACTTATGAATTAGTTTTGCCCACTGGGCTTTTGTTAGTTTTGAACAATTGCTATTATGTTCCTGCTTTAAGTAGTAACATTGTTTCACTTTCTTATTTGGATAAGGAAGGTTTCACTTCCATTGCTGGGAATAGTAGATGTTCTATTTATCGTAATGATGTTTTCTATGCTCATGGTGATTTGCATGTTGATCATTACATATTAAATTTGGAACAACCCAATCATGGAAATATCTATAACATAACCGCCAAAAGGGTCAAATCGAACGATTTGGATCTGACATACCTCTAGCACTGTTATCTGGGCCACATAAATGAGAAACGCATTTTCAAACTCCATCAAGATGGATTTCTAAACTCATTTGATTTTGAATCATATGACACTTGCGAGTCTTACTTGTTAGGAAAGATGACAAAGTCACCCTTCACTAGGCACAGTGAGAGGGCCATTGATTTATTAGGCCTCATACATACAGATATGTGTGGACCAATGAACACAAATGCCAAAGGAGGTTATTCGTACTTCATAACATTCATAAATGATTTTAGCAGATATGGGTACATCTATCTGATGAAACATAAATCTTAATCTTTTGAAAAGTTCAAGATATTTCAAAATGAAGTACAAAACCAGCTTGGCAAAATAATTAAAGCCCTTCGATCTGATCGGGGTGGTGAATATTTGAGCCAAGAGTTCATAGATCATCTCAGGAGTTGTGGGATAGTCTCGCAATTGACTCGTCCAGGGACACCACAATGGAATGGCATTTCTGAACGGAGGAATTGAACACTATTAGATATGGTTCGATCCATGATGAGTTGAACAGATCTTCCGCCCTCCTTTTAGGGCCATGCCCTAGAGACAGCTGCGTTCACACTCAATCGTGTTCCATCTAAGTCAATTGAAAAGACTCCGTATGAGATATGGACTGGGAGGACACCTAGTTTGTCTTTCCTTAAGATTTAGGGATGCGAGGTCTATGTTAAGCAATAAGCCTTAGACAAATTAGCGCCCAAATCCTCAAAGTGCCTTTTTGTGGGATATCCTAAGGAAACCAAGGGATATTATGTCTAAAACCCTGCTGATAATAAAGTGTTTGTTGTCAGAAATGGTATCTTTCTCGAACGTGAATTTATCTCTAAAAGAACTAGTGGGAGTAAGGTACACCTCAAAGAAGTTTGGGAGCCACAAGACACCACAGAACTGTAGATAGAAAATAGAGAAGACTCACAACAAGTTGTTGAGACTTCTCAAGTCACGCAAGGTCCACGGAAGTCTAATAGGACACGACTTCAGCCTAAGAGATATGGATTTCTGATTTCTGACAGTCGTGATGTGTTGCTCATTGAGCATAATGAGCTGACTACCTATCAAGAAGCTATAGTGGGACCAAACTCTAAAAAGTGGCTTAATGCCATGAAGTCTAAGATGCAATCCATGTACGACAACAAGGTTTGGACCTTAGTCGACCCACCTGAAGGTGTAAAAACCGTCGGGTGCAAGTGGGTTTTTAAGGAGAAAACTAACATGGATGGCAATGTAAATGTCTTCAAGGCACGACTGGTTGTAAAAGGATTTACTCAAACTCATGGTATGGAATATGATGAGACCTTTTCCCCAGTTGCAATGGCCAAATCAATCAAAATCCTCTTTGCCATAGCAGCATATTATGACTATGAAATATGGCAGATGGACGTCAAGACAACCTTCCTTAATGGAAAGCTCCGTGAGGATGTGTACATGACACAACTTGAAGGGTTTGTGCGTTCTGAGGACTCTGGCAAAGTGTGCAAGCTTCAAAGGTCCATTTATGGACTGAAGCAAGCCTCTCGGAGTTGGAATCATCGTTTTGATAAAGTAGTCAAAGAGTTTGGATTCCTTCAAAACATTGATGAACCTTGTGTGTACAAGAAGGTTAGTGGGAGCACAGTTGTGTTTTTGGTACTCTATGTCGATGACATCCTACTTATTGGGAATGACATTCCTACCTTACAGATTATCAAGTCTTGGTTAGGAAAGTCTTTCTCGATGAAAGACTTGGGTGAAGCCACCTACATCCTAGGAATCAGGATCTATAGAGATAGATCTAAAAGACTTCTAGGACTCAGTCAGAGTACATACATAGACAAAATACTGCATAGGTTCAGTATGCACGAATCAAAGAGGGGTTTTATACCCATGTCTCATGGTAGTCACCTCAGCAAAGATCTATGTCCTAGTACATCTGATCAGCGAGGTCGCATGAGTAAAGTTCCATATGCCTCGGCCATAGGATCTATCATGTACGCCATGTTATGTACTCGATCGGATGTCTCGTTTTCCTTAAGTATGACTAGCAGATATCAATAGGACCCTGGTGAGGCCCATTGGACTGCTGTCAAGAATATCCTTAAGTACTTAAGAAGGACTAAGGACTTATTCTTGGTCTATGGTGGATTGGATGACGAACTATGTGTAACTGGTTACACAGACGCGAGTTTCCAAACTGACCAGGACGACCAAAAATCGCAATCTGGATATATATTCCTCCTCAATAATGGAGCAGTAAGCTGGAAGAACTCTAAGCAGGGCACTGTAGCAGATTCTGCAATGGAAGCTGAGTATATAGCAGCATCTGATGCAGTTAAAGAAGCCGTTTGGATCAGGAAGTTCATCATGAAACTAGGGGTGATACCTACCATCTCAGATCCAATAACTTTGCTCTGTGATAATAGCGGTGCCATTGCACAGGCCAAAGAGCCTAGGTCACATCAAAGGACTAAGCACATACTCAAGCGATTTCATCTCATCAGAGAAATCAACGATAGAGGTGATATAAAAATATGCAAGGTAGCAGGAGAAGACAATGTTGTTGATCCTCTAACAAAGTCGCTTATGCAGGTAAAGCATGAGCGTCATGTTAGGTCAATGGGATTTAGTCAAATTAACGATTGTACCTAGTGCAAGTGGGAGGTTATTGGAAAATGTGCCCTAGGGGCCAATCATTATCTTATAAACATTATTGATTTATAAGTTTATCAATTGTGTTATCATATTATTCGCATGTTTACTATGATGACCATCCTTGGATAATTCATGATCTTATCCTAAATGTCCCTGGTCGGTCATCTGTGCGGGAGCAGAGATAAAATAAGACCAGTATGACTTTGAAGATGTATATAGATAAAAATCAAAGTCATAGGCACATGTAAGAGTACAAGGTGTTGGACCGACCCGCTATGAGAGAGTTGCATGGGTTACGTCATAAGCTTCTCTCATATACAAACCATGTCACTATACCCTTTGACCTGAGATCATCATGGATTCTTACATGACAAATGCTCAGCTTTGACCTAGTCAAAACTCACTTTTGACCGAGTGATCATAAAGACTATGTTTGGGCTTAGTGATTTTTCATGCGGAGGAATGTGAGTGGTCAAGATGGAATTTGTCCCTCACATTCGTAGAGAGATATTACTGGGCCCCTCAATGAGTGAGTCTGAGAAATGTATGGCCATACTGTAATGGAAAGGTAGTTCCATTTCTATAGTCAGACTACTCAGAGATCGAGAAAGTAACGGTCAGGACTAGGAGGATGACATTATTCATACCTCATCCATGACTAAAATATCGCATGACATAAGGGACATGATATGGTTGTATAAAAGGTTACATCGTTTATCGATCCTCATATGATTTGGGTAGTCGTTATGTCTTGATAGAGACCGCTTGTGACTTGTGGGCTAGTATAGTAAATAACCCACTGCCAACTTCATATGGGCCTACAGGGTCGCACACAAAATAGTCCAACACGAGCTATGATGTCCAGATTCATTAAATCTAAGACGTGTCTAGATTCAATGAATGATCCAGGGTTGATGTATATATTTATTTATATTTATATTCGTATATATATAAATTCGTATATATATATATATATATTATATATAAGGGATATATAGGATTTAATTTATAAGGATAAATTAAATCTCTATCACGTTTGAATTTGAAATTAAAATTGATAGGATATCTCATATAAGAGATATTTACAAGATTTAATTTATAAGGATAAATTAAATCTCTATCACGTTTGAATTTGAAATTCAAATTGATAGGATATCTCATATAAGGGATATTTACAAGATTTAATTTATAAGGATAAATTAAATCTCTATCACGTTTGAATTTAAAATTCAAATTGATAGGATATCTCAAATTTGATTTATGAGAATAAATCAAATATAGTCCAATCTTATCTTTATTTAAATTAAATAAATAGGTGAATTAAATCTGTGGGACGGATTTAATATAAACATTATTTATTTAATTAGTTTCTTACTAAATTATACAATATGTGATATTGTATTAATTTTGGAATTAATATAGATTAATTCTAAGATCTAATTCAGTTGAGGAAAATGCAGAGCATCCTATATATCTGATTTTAGGAGCTACATTTTGACATAACACACAACACATAACACAAAAGGCCGAACGGGATCTGCAAAAGGTTTGCAGATAAGAAACTGCTGAAGTAGAGATGGAGAGGATGAATTCTTGAGAGAGCCTTGGAGGGATAGGAGACACTAGCACGTCGTTCATGGTTGGAATGCTGTTCGTGTGGATACCAATAGAGGAAGTCGACCTGAGGCATCGACTTCTTGCGATCAGAAAGAGAGCAAGAACTGCGGAGAGAAGCTGTGGACATCTTCTTGCGATCGGAAAGAGATCACCAGTCGTAGAGAGAAGCTGTGGAAGTCGCTGAGGAACACCAAGGGTAATGCTTCTTTCCTCTTGACTTAAACACATATGGTAGATCCTGGCAAGGAATGGAAAAAAAAATTTAAATTAATTTCCGCTGCGTGTCTTCCAATTCCTTAGATGGATGGAAGATAAATATTCAATATATCAAGTTCAATGATATGATAAGCCTAAACATTGATTTCCAAGACAAAATACATATCCTGGTATATTATAAAAAAATTAGGAACAAAAAATAGTCCGGTTGCTGTGACTGCTCCAATCAGAACTAGATTGGACTAATTTTTCCATAAGCTTCCTGGCAAGGTAAGCATGCCACATATCCCCATGAGGTGTCCCTTGAGCTGTCCCACATGATGTCATAATTATTCTTTTTAGAAAAAGTTAAATCCAAGATTAAATGTGGGCCTTTAGATCAAATAGTAACCAAATCAATCTTGGCAATTCATTTTTCAAGGATTTTGGCTATAAATATCCCCTCATTCTGCATCAAAACCGTGGCTTCATGGTCCCTTGGGGAAACTCTTGCAAAATGAAAACTCAAGCCAAGACAAAGAAGATTCAAGGTACCAAAGTTCAAGCAAGCTAGAGATTAAAGGTAAGCAATCTCTCCTAGCTTATTTTCCTTTGATTTGGGAGCTTGAACTTAGGGTTTTCATGGGAGAAAAGTTGAGTTTTCTCTAAGGGGAGGTGCTGCCCAAAGACCTTAGATGAAAGGGGAAAGAAGAAATTAAAGTAATAAACATATTGTTGAAGCTTAAACAAGCTAGTTAAGAGATTGGTTATTGAATCAAGTTGCTATTCTTGAATTTGCCATGATGTGACATGTTTGGTATGCACTGTTCATGAGGGAAGGAAATTGAATTTCAATGATTTCATGCTTCCATGGAATTTAGATGATGGTTTTGTGTAGGATTGGAAATGTTTTGAACCTTGAAAGCTTTGAAATTCCAAGATTGTAGTTTTTGAAACCCTTCTCTATTACTGTTCACACACATGAACAGTGATTGGAATTTCATAATTTTGATGGTTCCAATGGCTTTAAAATGAAAAGTTGTGTGGGGGTAAAGTGGAGAAACAACTATAGGAAGCATTAGAATCAAAATGAGAATTTTTGAAAGAATTGCATGCCTATGTTCAGGTCTGTACAGCAGGCCATGAAGGAGCTAGAATTTCATGATTCTAAGCTCATAAATGAATTCAAAAGATAAATTGTGTAGGGTAAAGTCAAGACATCAATTGATTCAAAGACCAAGTCCATTAGTTAAGATTAAGGAAAATAAATTAGCTTAATATTCAAGAGGGAGTTTTGTTAGTTAAAGTAAGTTTAATGCTCAAGGAAATTAGACGGTAATGGATGAATGGTTATGTGATGTTAGAGATTGGTTGGTATGCTCCAAAAGAGGCAGCCACATGTCCAAGAGATGTGAGAAGAAAGAAGCAAGATAAAGTGGAAGAAAGTCAAGTCTATAAGGTAGTGAACTTACCTCTTTATGTGCTTGAAGTGGTATGCTTATGTGTTGACATGTATATGATATTTGAATGATGTTGTGACATGATAAATGATGTTGAATGTATTGTGAATAACATGTTTTCCATGGCCATTCACTTTATGTGAAAGTATATAGCATGATGGCATGTTACTAATCAAAGAAAGTTTAATAAAATTACATATCATGCATTAGCATCCATCTTGCATATTTAAGTCATACTTGACCTATATTGGTTGGTTACTGTAGAGTGAGATTCCCTAGAATCTCACTCTACAGTAACCAACCAATTTAGGTCAAGTATGATGGATAATGTATGCATGGAGAAGAGCTGAAGCATAGAAGAATAAAAGTGAAGTATTTAAGATGTTAGCATATGCTATGCACTTTCCATGTGTGTCAAAGCCATGTAAAGCATCTATTTATGTGATGAGATTGTATGAAACAATTATTGTATAACCCCATGATGTATATGAATTCATAAAAGGAAAAAGAGATGATTCATGTATACTAGAATAATTATTGAAAGTAAAAGAAAGGAAACTGAAATAGTAAAAACATAGGTCCTAAAGCAGTTTTGTTGTGGCTTCAGTTTGACCTAGCAAATGAAGGAATTATTTCACAAAGTTTTATGAGAATTTATTACACATCCATAGATTTCAGTTCATAGGTAGAACGTTTCATTTTGATGTGTATATGAAGAGAAATGAATTTCCAAAGTAAGGACCAGAATCTATTTCTTTAGTTTTTGACTAAATGAATAGTAAATTTCAACGAATAAACTGTATCAATTGACTAATCATTTGCTCTGGAAATTATTTTTCTATTAAATTCTAAGATGTTATCTTTACGTAGCTTTTTGAACCACTTAATTTTGAATTTTCTAGAATTAGTTATGATTTTTTGAATTTTGTTGCGTAATCTGGAATACCATATGAACAGTAACCCGGGAAAGAGTAAAATTCCAGATTTGGCTAATGGACTTCCAAGGTCTTACAAGTGGTTCTAAATGCTACTAAATGGTCCTTAAGACGTATGAAAGTAAGGATATTATACATACAGGGTAGAGTTTATCAAATGAGAAAGTTATGTTGCTCCCATGCCCTATGACATACAATTAGATGATTCAACTTAGTAAGGATGAAGCAATAGCAAAGTGCTAAACTAGAAAGTTAGCTACTTGATTCTCATAAGATAGAAAGAGAATTTATGATCAAACTATGATAGTCAATGGGATAGAGAATGAGATTAAAAGATGAGAGTGATATGAGAAATTCCTGATTGATTGGGAAATGAGTAAAGTCTTGATAGATAATATTGGTTTCTGTGATCATTTTTGGGGAATTATTTGTGGAGTTAACAACAATGTGGAAGTGACCAATCTCGTAACTTTGTCTATTGGTTTAGGTCTTCTAGAGATGAGAATACAGTACAATAGAATTGCAGTAAATTTTGGAGGATTGCAGTTAGATCCTGGTATGGCTCACAGGGTCGCAGTTAGATCCTAAAAGGCTTACGGTTGATCGCAGTAGATCCTGAGGGTCGCAGTAGACCAAGCCTAGAGCAAGAAAGTAATTAACCATAAGTACAGTATATCTTTGGAAGGACGAACACCAAGGAAAAGTTAAGGTATAGAAGCTTCACAAGTTGGTTAACTTATAATAGAGAGAGTACCCATGATGTTAGTTTCAGATAGCCTTATTACTATTAGGAACTGAACTCAGAATCTTCTTACACGTAATAGGAACTCAGTGATCAAAGTTAAAGTTATTAATCCTGAGTCCTAAGGATTTATGGGAATATTACGTAAGATATGAAAAGAGATCCTTATGATGAGATTATAGAAAATAAGAGACAAGTAGATCCTCCAGATGAGGATAAAGAGATTAGACGGCCAGATAAACCCAAGAGAGATAGTATAAGATGGGTCTAAAATAATAAAGTACCAGGATTGAAGCCTGTTAGCACCAGTGCTTCAAATTTATATCTGCACTTTTTAGTTAAGCGTGCTCAAGCAAGGGTAATTCAATGATGGGTGACCCCCTAGGAAGTGATGAAAAAAGAATTGTGAATGCCACAAGAAATTGGCATATATGCACTAAGAAAGGGTTACGAATAATAAAAGATTAGAACCCTTATGTCAAGTCTAAATGAAATGGATTTGAAAGATGGACTATGATATAGCAAGATTTGACCTGATATACCATTTTATGTCATGAAATATACGAAATGAGAAGATACGCCTTGAGAAGTAGCTGTATAGCTAGGTTTATAAACAGATAGAGAGGCTTCTATTCGGGAAAAGATAAGATGTTTGAATGATGAGCTACATGTGAAAGAGCAAATGAGAGCTTTGAGAGCTTCCACTCCTTGCATAGAATGTCAGGCCTTATGTTACATTATGTTATGTTTGTAAATTATGCTAGAGCTCCAAATATTAGAGCAGTGTAACCTCTATGTGATAGAGCTGTGCAAGCTCCGAGTGTTAGAGCTGTGCATATTAAGAGAAGGAATGCTTGAGCTCTGATGTTAGAGCTTTGCATTCATGAGCAAGTATGTAGTCCTGCAGAATGCTGGTCAGGCATTATGCATGTTAGAGTATGTGATCATATGTGCTCCTGTTTAGCAGTAGAGCAATGAAAGAAAGAATCATTATATAAGTCCTCTCTCTATATTATAATGAGTTATAGAAAATGATAAGAAGAATAGAAATGTAATGATATGAAGGTGAGAAATAAAGTTGTGCGGATGGCCAGAGAATTTCGCTAGATACTCAAATAAGTCATAAATGATTGCTCTAAGAAGTATGATGAATCATTAATAGAAACTCCCAAATATAGCAGTATTCAAGAGAGTTTAATATGAAAGAAATGGACACTACTCACAAGTTTAGTATGATGAAGAGTCCATATATAGATAGATGCATAGCAAGAAAGTAAGTAATAGAATGAACGGGAGTTCAACTCTGATTGAGTTGATTTAGAATAGAAGAATGATCATAGTAAAGATATGAAGAATTATGGATATGAAAAGTACTCTGCTAAGATGTTTATTTTAAGAGATAGATAGTGGAAAGAGGTTTGGAAAGGATTATGACGAATAGCCAAAAGTTCAGGGGCCTAAGTGTAATTATGCAAAAGTTTAGGGGTCTAAATGTAAATATGAGAAAGTTGAGCCAAAATAGGCCAAAAATGCCTGGAATTAGATAAGCCCCAAATTTTACCAATAGATAGACAAAATTATTTTGGTCAGTTTAATGCAACACTGAATTTTGATTTGAGGTCCCAATTAATTGATATAAATTTATGAAGTTAGAAGAATTATTATAGTACTTTTTAGATAGCAGAATCAGATGAAACTTTATAGGAAATTCCTATATTTAATGTAACAATTTATAAAATTGACAGAGTCAGAAAAGGAATCCTATAGAAGTCTTACGGGATAATATGGTGAAATAAAATACCCGCTAAATAGGATCGAGTGAGATTTATTGGGATTTGTGCCATAAAGATAATGATGCCAATGAGCCCATGCCAAGGCTCAAATGGCGCCATAATGAACCCAATAAAGTAGTGAAACAGTTATGTGGGCCAGAGTCCAGAGCAGTCCAGTAAAAGTTAAAAATTATGAAAATGCCCCTATATGCGCGTACTATACCATGTTAGATGGAGGTCATTTTGGTCATTATGGATAGGCCAAAAATGTGAGACATAGTATAAATATGATTATTTAGAGCCAATATATGACCTGAGGCACTGTAAAGAGGGGTGAAATGACAATTATGCCCTCACGGTTAGTACAACACAATAAAGGACACTAAGGGTATTTTGGTCATTTTCTAAAGGATGGATGGTAGATAAATGTTCAGTATATAAAGTTCAGTGATATGATAAGCCTAGACATTGATTTCCAGCACAAAATACATATCCTGGTATATTATAAAAAAATTAGGAACAGAAAACAGTCCAGTTGCTGTGAAACTGTTCCGATCGGTACTGGATTAGATTGAAATTTTTCCAGAAGCTTCCTGGCATGGTAGGCATGGCACATACCCCCATGAGGTGTCCCTAGAGCTGTCCCACATGATGTCATAATTATTCTTTTTACAAAAAGTTAAATCCAAGATTAAATGTGAGCATTTAGATCAAATAGTAACCAAATCAATCTTGGTCATTCATTTTTCATGGATTTTGGCTATAAATACCCCCTCATTCTGCATCAAAACTGTAGCTTCATGGACCCTTGGGGAAACTCTTGCAAAATGAAAACTCAAGCCAAGACAAAGAAGATTCAAGGTACCAAAATTCAAGGAAGCAAGAGATGAAAGGTAAGCAAGCTCTCCTAGCTTATTTTTCTTTGATTTGAGAGCTTGAACTTAGGGTTTTTGTGGGAGAAAAGTTGAGTTTTCTCTAAGGGGAGGTTCTGCCCAAAGACCTTAGATGAAAGGGGAAAGAAGAAATTAAAGTTAGAAACATATGATTGAAGCTTAAACAAGCTAGTTAAGAGATTGGTTGTTGAATCAAGTTGATATTCTTGACTTTGCCATGATGTGCCCTGTTTGGTCTGCACTGTTCATGAACGAAGGAAATTGAATTTCAATGATTTAATGCTTGCATTGAATTTAGATGATGGTTTTGTGTAGGATTGGAAATTTTTTGAACCTTGAAAGCATTGAAATTCCAAGATTGTATTTTTTGAAACCCTTCTCTATTACTGTTCACTCACATGAACAGTGATTGAAATTCCATAATTTTGATGGTTCCAATGGCTTTAAAATGAAAAGTTGTCTGGGGGTAAAGTGGAGAAACACTTATAGGAAGCATTAGAATTAAAATGAGAATTTTTGCAAGAATTGTATGCCTATGTTCAGTTCTGTACAGTAAGCCATGAAAGAGTTGGAATTTCATGGTTCTATGCTTATAAATGAATTCAAAAGATGAAATTGTGTAGGGTAAAGTCAAGAAATCAATTGATTCAAAGACTAAGTCCATTAGTTAAGATTAAGGAAAGTAAATGAGCTTAATATTCAAGAAGGAGTTATGTTAGTTAAAGTAAGTTTAATGCTCTAGGAAATTAGATGATAATGGATGAATGGTTATGTGATGTTAGGGATTGGTTGGTATACTCCAAAAGAGGCAGCCACATGTCCAAGAGATGTGAGAAGAAAGAAGCAAGATAAGGTGAATAAAAGTCAAGTCTATAAGGTAGTGAACTTACCTCTTTATGTGCTTGAAGTGGTATGCTTATGTGTTGACAAGTATATGATATTTGAATGATGTTGTGACACGATTAATGATGTTCAATGTATTATGAATAACATGTTTCCATGGCCATGCACTTTATGTACAAGTATATACCATGATGGCATGTCACTAATCAAAGAAAGTTTAATGAAATTACATGTCATGCATTTGCATCCATCTTGCATATTTAAGTGATAATGTTTCCTACTGAGATTCCCTAGAATCTCACTCTCCCATAACCAATCAATTTAGGTCAAGCATGATGGATAATGTATGCATGGAGAAGAGCTAAAGCATGGAAGAAGAAAAGTGAAGTATTTAAGATGTTAGCATATGCTATGCACTTTCTATGTATGTCAAAGCCATGTAAAGCATCTATTTATGTGATGAGATTGTATGAAACAATTATTGTATAACCCCATGATGTATATGAATTCATAAAAGGCAAAAGAGTGATTCATGTATGCTAGAACAATTATTGAAAGTAAAAGAAAGGAAACTGAAATAGTAAAAATGTAGGTCCTAAAGCAGTTTTATTGTGGCTTCAATTTGACATAGTAAATGAAGGAATTATTTCACAAAATTTTATGAGCATTTATTACACATCTAGAGATTTCATAGGTAGAAAGTTTCATTTGGATGTGTATATGAAGAGAAATGAATTTCCAAAGTAAGGGACCAGAGTCTGTTTCCAGAGTTTTTGACTAAATGAACAGTAAACTTCAACGAATAAAATGTATCAATTGACTAATCATTTGCTCTGGAAATTATTTTTCTATTAAATTCTAAGATGTTATCTTCACATAGCTTTTTGAAACACTTCATTTTGAATTTTCTAGAATTAGTTATGATTTTTTGAATTTTATTGCGTAATCTAGAATACCATATGAAGAGTAACCTGGGAAAGAGTAAAATTCTAGATTTGGCTAATGGACTTCCAAGGTCTTACAAGTGGTTCTAAATGCTACTGAATGGTTCCTAAGACGTATGAAATTAAGGATGTTACAGAAACTCTTGTCATTTCAAAACTCAACCAAGATAAAGGCAATTCAAAGCACTTAGGGATCAAGGTAGTCAAGGCATAAGGTATGTGATCCTTCCTAGTTTATTTATATGTGTTTTGGAAGGATAAAACCTAGGTTTTAGTGGTTGGAAATTCCATTATACCTAGAGTATGCTTGCTGTCCAAATCTGGACAGAAATAAAGAAAGAAGAAATGCAAGATAGAATCAAGTAAAAGACACATAGATAAGCTAGTTTGATGATTGGTTATTGAATTTAGTTGATATTGTTGACTTTGCTCTTTCTTGAGGCCTTTTAGCCAAAGCTTTTTTGGATAGGAGAAGATGGAATTTCAATGATCTAATGCTTCTATTGAATTTAAAAGATGATTTTGTGCAGGATTGGATAAGTTTTGAACCTTGGAAGCGTTGAAATTTAAAGTTATAATTTTTAAGTGTTCTCTATTACTATTCACACCCATGAATAGTGATTAGAATTTCATGATTTTGATGCTTCCAATGGTTTTAAAATGAAAAATTTTGTCGGGAAAATAGATAAACAAGTATTGGAATCATTGGAATCAAAATGAGAATTTTTGAAAGAAAAATATAAGCTTTTTGGTACTGTCTAGAACATATTACAGTTTCTGGAATTTGGCCATTTAGAGTTCATAAATGGATTTATAAGGCCAAATTGTGTAGGGTAAAGTCAAGACTTCAATTAATTCAAAGACCAAGCTAATTAACAAAGATTTAAGAAAGTTACTTTAGTAGATAAAGTTTCATGTTCAAGAAAGTTGGATTGTAATGAGTTAATGGTAATACAATGTTAGGATTTGGTTTGTGAGCTCAAAGAGGGAAGTCACATTTGAAGGAAAAGTAGGAAGCAAGAGGTAAAGAAAAAGGATGAGGAAAGCAAGAAGTATGACGTTGTGAACTTACCTACTTGTATGCTTATGTTGCTTGGATGCTTTATGTGATGTTTACTTACTTTGATGATGTGAAGCATACATGATTAAGTAATGCTCTATTTCTTTTTATGCTATGGCCATATGTTATAATTAAGATACATGGAAGCATGTAATCATTATGCAAGCATGATCATTAAGTGTACACATAGTAGCATCAAGCATATAGTTGCATACATTGTATGGTTTCTGTTTACTATTGAGCTTTCTCCCAAAATCTCACCCCCTACAACATGTTCATCAAAAATGGAAGAAGATGAAGATGCAAGAAGAGGAGTTAGGGGATAGATGACATGTTTAAGTGTACTTTTTATGTTATAACTTATGTACTGTATGCTTAAAGGCAATATAGTTGTAACTGTTTATAAAAATAACAAATGATCAAATAAATGTATGATATTTTAGAGGTATTTAGTTAACATTTCAAGCTTCATTTTGACACCAAGAATGCCTTATTCTGACATCTATACAAAGAGAAAAAGTATTTTAAAGTTTAGGACCAGGAACTATTTTTCCAGAAATTTGATCAAATGAGCAGTAAATTTTGACATCATAGTTGACTTAGTTAACTGATCAATTGGTCCAAGGAAGTATTTATTCTTTAAATTTTAAGATGTTATCTTCATGTAGTTTTTTAAACCACTCTATTTCAATTTTTCTAGAATTAGTTATGATTTTTCGAAGTTCATCGCTTAGTCTGGAATTACCATATGAACAGTACTCATAAAGAGTGAAATTCTAGATTTTGTAATTGAACTTCAATGAACTAGTAAGTGGTTCTAAATACTATTGAATAGTCCTTAAGATGTGAAAAAATAAGGTGTTACACTGTATAGAACCAAAGTGTCTAATTTATTTTCCAAAAATTCTCATTTTGATTCCAATGTTTTCACTACTTGTTTATCTACCTTATCCCCACACAATTTTCCATTTTAAACCCATTGGAAGCATCAAAATCATGAAATTCTAACATATGAATAGTGATTCATATAGTGGCAGCCAAGAACACAAAACCTTAACTACATGTATACTTGAATTTTTAAGCTTGTCTAAACTATCCATAACATAAAACTAATATTTCCATCACATACCAAATATTTCCTATCTGCATAAAACTGATAGAGAAAATGGGTTATGAAGGGATTTTGATGGTAATAAGAAGAAAAGATAATGATTAAGATAAGTTTTAAACCAAAGAAAGAAATAGACATAATGGTAATTTTGGAAAGGGGCTAAATTGCAATTTAGTAAAAGTATAGGGACTAAATTGCAATTAATGAAAGTTTCAAGGACATAATGGTCATTTTGAAAAAGAAATGGACTGAAGTGAAAACTCTAAAAGTTCCATGGTGCAAAATGGAAGTAGACATAAGCTTTGGTACATTAAGTGTAATTATGAAAAGTTAAGGACCTAAAGTGCAATTTTTAAAAGTTCAAGGGCAAATTGGTAATTATAAGAAAGTTGAACTACAAAAGGCTCAAAACTATCCAGAAGCATTTTAGTCCCAAATTTTACCATAAAATAGAGAAAATTATTCTGATTAGTTTAATACAACACAAAATTTTGATTTGATGTCCCGATAAATTGATATGAATTTATGAAATCTGGAGATTTATGTAATATCTTATGGACCTCATAATCACATAAAACTTGGTAGTAAATTATTATAAATAATATAGGAATTTATGAAACTAACAGAAGTAAAAAAAAAAGTCCTGTAGAATTAATTATGAAATTTAAAATGAAATCGGACACCAATAAAGGGTTAAAGGAAATGTATGGAAATTTCATCAGGATTTCTGAGTCTTAAAAAATTATGAAACTTTGTAGGAAATTTATTTTATATTAGAATAAAATTTTAAAATTTCTAGAACCCTTATGGCCAAATGAATTTTTAAGATATTTTTATAAAAAAAAGGAGGAAGTTTCAAGACATGTGAGGTGTATGGTAAGGTGTCTCATATGGGACCCACCTTGTGCCACATGTTAAGCATAGCAAGAGAAATGAATTATCACATGTACCTCATTACATTAAAATATTATAATAAATAGTTTAATGATGATTAAGATTAGTTAATCTAAAATCCAACCAATGAGAATTAAGTTTAAGCCATTGTAATAATGAGAAAATGGAAGGGTAGATCAGTCCTAAGGTGTCAAAAATTACACTATAAATACCCCTCCCTTCCCTTTGTAACATGTAGAGCCAAGAAGCAGGGTAAGTATTCTATCCCAACTTATTTTACCTCAATATGGGAGATTGAAACTAGGGATTTAATAGTTGAATTTTGGAATAATCCTCAAATAAGCATGCTTTTCAAATCTAGACAAAAGTCAAGAAAGATGAAAAACAAGTTAGAACTATGAAATATTAACCTAGATAAGCTTGGATTATTGGCTATTGCTTGAATTAATTTTGTAATCCTTGAAATCCCAATTTATGTGAATTTTGACCTAGGATAGAACTGAAGGAAGAAGATTGAATTTCAATGATCTAATTCTTCTATTGAATTTATATGATGATTTTGTGTATGATTGAATAAGATTAGAACCTTGGAAAGATTGAAATTGAAAAAGGGAGAATTTGAAACCTTCGCTATTACTATTCATGCAGATGAATAGTAATTAGAATTTCATGATTTTGATATTTCCAATGGATTTAAAATGCAAAATTGTGTAGGATTAAGTAAGATGAAAGTCTTGGAAGCATTGGAATTGAAAAGAGAAATTTTAGAAAATTGTAGGTGCTGTTTCTATTTCTGTTTATACCTAAAGGAAACATTGGAATTTTAAAATTATGAATCCATATTTCATTCCCTTGGACAAAATTGTGTGGGATATAGTCAACTCACAAATTAATTCAAGGGTCAAGGCAATTAACCACAAATAAAGAAAGTTAGGAGTTTATCGGTTTTAGAAAATGGAAGTGAATTATTAAGTTAGGTTCAAAGCTGAATTGGTATTGATTGTAATAAGTGTATTATTATACCATGATTAGGCTTTGACATTTTTGAAAGAGGAGACTGAAAGACCAAGAAAGAAAAGGTTAAGGGAGAGCTATTACAAGGTAGTAAACTTACCTAACTTGTATGCTTTGCTTGCTTGGATGTTTTATGTGTTGGATGTTTACTTTGATGATATGAAGAATGCATGATTGAATGATGCTCTATTTCTTTTTATGCTATGGCCATATGTTATAATTTAAGGAGCATGAAAGCATGTAAAGATATTATTATGCAAGTATGATCATTAAGCACACACATATTAACATCAAGCATTGAGCTGCATCACTATTTGGTTTTTATTTGCTATTTAGATTTTCCCTAAAATCTAACCCCTTCCATTATACAAGCATCACAGTAGGGCCATATTATGGAATCAAGGAAGTAGAATGAAGAAGTTATGATGCATAGATACTTTGTTGTATGAGACTTTTTATGAACATATGTAATGTGTGTATTAAGTACTTATTTAAGTGGTTATGTTTGGTTGAGACTTAGGAAAAATAGTTAACCTTTGAATAAATATATGAGACTTTATAGTATGATAATATACATGTTGAACTTCGTTTTGGTACCAAGAACACCTTATCATGATATTTGTAAAAAGAGAAATAATTTTACAAAGTCAGGGAACCAAATCTAGAAATAGTGAAACTAACCAAATGAACAGTAATTTTCCGCACCAATATTGGATTAATTGGCCAAGAGTTTGGTCAAATTAATATTTTTCCTTTAAAGAGGATTATGTTAACTTCATATAGCAACTTGAACCACTTCATTTAGATTTTTCTAGAATTAGTTATCAATTTTTGAAGTTGAATCACTTGTTTGGAGTTTTGCCAAATGAACAGTAACTCGTGGACAAAAATTTTAGATTGTGTACTTTCACTTCATTGATCATATAAGTGGTTCCAGATGCTATTGTTTGGTCCTTAAGATATAAGAAAGTAAGGTGTTTTATTTTTTGTATCAGATCAAGAGGTTCTGGCCCATGTTTAGGTTAGAAACTACTCTAATTTAGATAGTTTACCTATCTTATATAAGTATGTTTTGCAGGGATAGATGAAACATCATTCTTTTCATACATCTTAGGGACCAAATGGTAGCATATGGAACCACTTTTAAGGCTATTGAAGTCAAATTACTCAATCTGGAATTTTACTCTAGCGAGTACTGTTCACTGTGTAAATTCTGGAGGAGTGACCTGACTTCAAAAAATCATAACTAATTCTACAAAAATTGAAATGGAGTGTTTAAAATTTCTACACGAAGCTAACATAATTCTCTTTCAGGGAAAAATAACTCATTGACCACGCCTTAAGTAGGTCAATGTCAGTGAATGTCTGAAGTTTACTATTCATTTAGCATTTTTTCTTGATTCCAGCATTTTGGTCCTAATATTTGCACTCTCCAATCCCTAGCTTTTCTCCATGCTTCTTAAATCCTTCCTCATCTTAAACCTGTGGGATTGAGATTACATGGAAGGGGATGAGATTTCTAGGGAAATCTCAGTAGCAAATAGAAACCATACAATGTATGCAACTATATGCTTGATGTTACTATGTGTGTACTTAATGATCATGCTTGCATAATGATAACATACATGCTTCCATGTCCCTTAATTATAACATATGGCCATAGTATAAGAAGAAATAGAGCATCACTTAATCATACATGCCTCATATCATCAAGGTAATAAAATGTCACATAAAACATCCAAGTAGTATAAGCATACAAGTTGGTAAGCTTACTACCTGGCGTGTAGCCTTTCCTTCCATCTCTTAGCCTTGTCTCAAGGTTGTTTCTTCTCATAAGTTAAAGCCTATATATAGCATAATAATATATTTATTATTATCTAGTATAGCTCTACTTAACTCATGCTTAACTAGGGGTAATATCATAAATCTGACATTCCCCTGGCTTTCTTTCTACCTTTAGCTACCTTTATTAATAGAGATATTTCTCTATTCTAACTATTAAGAGCAATCCTCTACTTTATTAGAGCAGGGACTATATAACTTACTTACCTCATTCCTAAGCTCTGCCTAGTTCCCAAGCTCCTTGGACTGCTCCTGGTTCCGCCAGAACTCCTTCCTTTCTGTCTCTTCCTTCCTTTCTTTCTCTCTTTCTCTTCTTTGTCCATGCTTGGTTGTGGCATGGAATGGGAGGGGAGTGGCCTATTTATAGGTGAGTGGAGGTGGAATGAATGGCTCAGATCGAATCGTGATGAATGGCCCAGATTATTTAGCTTTCTCAAGAAGCTTTGCCTGCATCATCACGATGACATCACCCTCCTCCCTGACTCACCATTATGACATCATCCAAGGACACCTCAGGGGACAACTCAGGGGGTATGTGGCATAATTGGTGGGGCCCTTGGGATACCTCACCAGCTGGCTTAGCCTCTCCAAAGAATTCTAGAGCCTTTTCTTGGAATGAGCGGCCGAGATTTTGCCATATGTCCCTTTTATTTTTTTCTCCCTTTTCTAATCTCATGATATGTGTCCTTAACTTTTCTTCTTTTTCTATAATCATGCCATGTGGCAACTTGTGGGTCCTGTGAGGACACCTTTCATGCCACCTCATGGTCTAAAGTCATATCTGATCACTTTTCCCAGTTCTATCCTTAACCGGGTAACTTTACTTTATGGAAAAGCACTAAAATATTATTTTAATGCCTCTTAAACTCCATAATCCTTGGGCCTACGTTTTTGGGCTCTTGGATTGCTATCTTGGGTTTCTAATCAAGCCCAAGCACTCTGGTGGCTCAGTTCTCAGGAAACACCTCTTACTTCTTCTTTATTCCCACATGGACTTTCACTATTTTCCCTAAATTTTTACTTTCTTGCAGTTTAGTCCCTGAACATCATCTGTACACTTATGGGACTCCTACATAATAAGGTCTAGTAGCCTGCCTTTTTCAGGCTATAAACTGGGCTTTTAGGCCTAAAAATTGGGATATGACAATAGATAATGGTTGTTCGTAGGTAGAACTCTATTCCCTCAATAAACCAAGGTAATTCCTTTCTTAAGGAAGCAGGTGAGGGAGACCCAGATCTTACATACCTCATTAAAGGAGGAATCCTTCCATAGCAAAAAACCAATATTAGTAGGATCCAAACAGTCTTCTAAAGGTTTGAACATGCAGTTCAAAGAGCCAATAGATATAGTATATATTTTTGTAGTTTCTCTTAATGATGTTGAGTCAGGTATTTATCCCCAACCAAATTATAATGTTCCTTAAGTAATTCCAGTAGATGAATATGGTAATCCATATCCATAACCAATATATCTAGAGCAGTTTATTTTAGATAATGATTATTTCTTAGATTGGGTTTGCTTATACTCAAAGTGTCAACCATGGTATCCAGTAGTGTTACCACCTTATTATCCAAACCCAAGTCCATATGGTTTTGTTAGCTTACTTTAGTTTGGAATCCCTAGTCCAAGTAGGCCATTAGTTCTGACATTCTATATTCCTGAAGTGGAGCAAGCAGGACTAAGTAGGGTGTGGCTATGGAAATATCGCCTTTATCAAGAAGGTGTTAATGACTGGATGGGAGTTAAGAAAGCTATAAAGAGTTAACTGTTAGAGTTGGACAGTGGATTAGATAGAAGCCAGAATCAAGACCAGATAGTATATCTAGACTTTTGGATACAATGTCAAGGCTTTACTTTTGCTATGAAAATTTAAGTACTAATCTTGATCGAGTATATGCTATACTAGAGTGGGATGAGCTTATGGTGAGTCAGATACTTCCATACACAATGATATGACAGTCAAATTTTAGGGAGTACATTGAGCACAACTCTCCAAGAAATATCTAGGAATGGATCCACAGCATAAAGCAATATGTTTGGTTGGTCCTTCCTAAAAAGAGGACCTGAGTTAGAAGGTCAATGCTTGTTTAGGAGTATAGGTAAAATGAGACCTAGGTTGCTTGATGTATATTATATTATGATGATATACTCTATACCTTTTGTAGGAAACAGTTGACTATGGCTTGCATATGTATGTATGTGATATGTGAATATGGTTTACTAATATGCATGAATATTATTCTACTGTATGTATATATGTTTGATAATAAATAGATGAAAGTTATTATATATAGATTTGATTGTGTTTCCTCGAATATAGGCTAGAGGAAATAGCGACAATGGTTAACACCCATAGAATAGTTAGACCTCAAGTTACAGAGCCCCATAATGATGGAACTAGCAACCAAGTAGACCCTATGCAAAATTATTATGGATAGGATAGAGCAACAACAACAGGTAATGGATGAAATATGAGAGACGCAAGTATGTCAGGAGCATGAAAGAAATGCCACTGTAACAGCAGCAGTGATAGTAGCTATTACTAATATATGATGAACAAAAGAAGGAGTCTTTGAAGAACCACAGTCTGGCCAAGGATAGACTGGAACTAGATCAGATACACAATAGGGGTCTACAGTGGAGCAAAAAAATGTACAGACATGGATAGAATGATTCTACAGGAACAATCCACCTATATTTGAGGGAGCCTTTGATGTTCAAACTGTAGAGGATTGGGTGAATCGTTTAGAGAAAATTTTGAAGGCTCTCAATTGTCCTTCAGAGCAAAATGGCACAAATGAATTGAATTAACATTCATACTCTACTGTTATTGCCATAAGAACAATTATATATTTGAATTGTATGTCTGGCTAGCATATTCTATGTTACTCTAGACGTGACATGTTACACTTGTATGGTATAAAAATGATTATTATCCTGATAAGACAAATATGAGTGGAATGGAACAGATAGCAGTAAGGGAAAAAATAGATAAAATAGTTAGTCTTGCTTAATTCCATGGAATTAGGATTGAGTTTAAGATCAAAAATAAGAGCTTGTTACAAAATGAGAACAATTGGTTAAACAAAGAGTTAAAGTAAAGAAATTGCTAGAATGTTAAATTAGAAAGATATTAGAGGCATACCTATAGACATATGATTATAGTACTCAAGACAAATTCTTTTAATAGAAATATGACATATAAATGATGTCCCATGAACATGAAATGATTATGAAAGTAAGGGTACGGCTTTGAAAAAGAGTAGCGACTATGCAATAAATGATATTACTCATGGAATAGAACCAGATGTTCTTGTGTTAGAATCATTTTAAAGAGATGGACAGTGTAACTCATGATAGAGCCGTGTATACCATATGAGATGAGAAAATTTTTTAGTAGCTCTGTGCAGAGCCATAAAAGAGAAGGATGTTATGAAAAACTCTGCTAATATTGAGAGAGAGTTATAGAAAGAAAATAAAGTTATGATTAAAAAGATGGAAATGATATGAGGAACTCCTGAATGATAAAGGAAATGAGTAAAGTCTAGATAGATAATAGTAGTTTTAAAAGACTGTCTTGGACAACTATCAGTTCAGTTATCAATAAGTCAAAGTGGTTATCCTTATGACTTGGTCTGTTGGTTTTAAATCTTCTAGAAAATTGTGATATGTTTTTAACATGGTCATCACTGAGACATTATTTCAGGATTTGGTAAATCCTAAAGAAGGTTTAGGGCAATTATGGGTGATTCCAAATTAACCTAGCTTGAGGGAAAGAGGAAGGTGAACCATGGAAATTGGTGACAACACAATATTTCTATATGAAGATAATTACTAAGGATGAGCTTAAGGCATAAAACCCTTACAAGTTGATTAACTCATATAGAGAGTGTCACATCCTACTTTTTCCCTATATGTATAATACTGATAGTGGAAAGAGGTTTGAAAAGGATTGTGATGATGAATAGAAAGGAAAAATAATGATTAGAAAAAGGTATAAATATGAGAGACTAAAATGAAAAGTTTAAAAGTTATATGGTGCAAAGTGTAATTTTCAAAAGTTTAAGGGTAAAATAGTAATTATTGAAAGTTTAGCCAAAAAGGGCAAAGTTGTGTCAATAAGCCAGAGATAAATGAAGGGTATTTTGGTCATTTGAATAAGGTTAGACAGTGAAGGAGAGGTCCCAAAATAGTTGACCAAGGTCAGGGAATACTTTGATTAAGTGTGAAAAGACAATAATGACCTCTGACAAATTAAAGTGAAATCAGACACCGAAAAAGGGTCTTAAAGAAATATAGGAAATTTTTATCCGAGCTTCTAGGTCTCAAAAAATTATGAGACTTTGCAGGGGATTATTTTATATTAGAATGATTTTCTAAAATTTTAGAATCATTAAAAGAGGTGTCTAACATTTATTTTAAAATCAGGATATTTTAAGAATATCGGTATAAGGAAAGTGCCTTGAGATTTGTGTCAATTAGCTATTGGACCCAAGGAAGGCCTAGGGCAGTCTAACATTTCATCCTAGGGCATCCCAATAAGTCCCAAAAGTTTTCTGGTAGCCCAAGTCCAATAATGAATAATTTTTGAATTTTTGAAAAAGAAAAGAAAAAGGAATAAAGTGAGAATTAGGGTTTGGACATGGTGAGACCCACACACCCTCACACATGGCGTCCAACACAAGGGGAGGTGAAGTTGTCTTGGTGGGTAAGTTTTATGTAAGAGAAATTATGAGCCATTAGATTAAATAGTGCACAAAGTGATCTTGGCCATCCATTTTCCATGAGATTTTTCTATAAATACCTCAACATTTCATCTTCAAAACTATGGCATGAGAACCCTTGGGGAACCTCTTGCAAAATAAATATTTAAGCCAAGACAAAGAAGAATCCCATATCCAAAGTTCAAGCAAGCTAGGGATTAAAGGTAAGCAATCTATCCTTGCTTATTTTCCTCTAATTTGGGAGCTAGAACTTAGGGTTTTCATGGAAGAAAGTTGAGTTTTCTTTAAGCTTTATGTGCTGCCCAAAATCTTAGATGAAAGAAGAAAGAAGAAATTAAATTCAAAGAGATGTGATTGAAGCTTAAACAAGCTAGTTAGGTGATTGGTTGTTGAATCAAGTTGATATTCTTGACTTTGCCATGGTTGAACCATTTTGGTATGCACTGTTCATTATATAAGGAGATGGAAATTTAATAATGTAATTCTTCCATTGAATTTATATGATAATTTTGTGTATGATTGGATAGATTTTAAACCTTGGAAGTATTAGAATTCTAAGTTATAGGTTTTGAAATTCTTCTATATTTTAGTTCACTCGTATGAACAGTGATTGGAGTTTCATGATTTTGATGTTTCCAATGGTTTACAAATGAAAAGTTGTGTGGAAGCATTGGAATCAAAATGAGAATTTTTGAAAGACTATGTACACTTTTTAGTTCTATCCAGCAGGCCATGAAGGAGCTATAATTTCATGATTCTAAATTCGTAAATGGATTTAAAAGATGTAATTGTGTAGGGTAAAGTCAAGACATCAATTGATTCAAAGACCAAGTCCATTTGTTAAGATTAAGGAAAGTTAATATAGTTAAATGAGCTCAATATTCAAGAGGAAGTTGATTGTAATTGATGAATGATTATGTGATGTTAGGATTTGATTGTGGACTCCAAAGATGCAGCCACACATCCAAGAGGAGTAAGAAGAAAGAGGCAAGGTTAGAGTGAAAGAAATCAAGTAAGTGAGGTAGTAAATTTATCCTAAACATGTATGTATTGAATGTTATGCTTGGTTATGCTATGGCTTGGTTGAATCGTGTTGCATATATATGTATGATTGAAGCTTTGTTTCTATGATTACTTTGACCAATAGTATTTCATATGTTACATGGAAGCATGCAAATTACACAATGTTCGCACTTTCACAAGCAAGTACAAGTATTTACATTAATGCATGTATTGTTTAGTACCGTTCGCTACTGAGATTTCCCCAAAAATCTCACCCCCTTCATGTAATCCCAACCCTAGCAAGTTTATGAATGATGAAAGAGGATGATGAAGCATGAAGAGGAGCTAGGGATTGGATAGTATAAATGTTATGTGAAGAATTGTTATATGTAATGTTGCTATATGACCAATATAAGTAGTGATGGTCGTGATATAATGAAAAATAGTAAATAATGAGATAAATGTATTAACTTTTATAGACATTTAGTTAACATTCCAAGCTTTGTTTTGACACCAAGAACGCCTTATTTCGATATCTGTACAAAGAGAATGGATTTTTCAAAGTAAGGGACCAGAATCTGTTTTTAGAATTTTTGACTAAATGAACAGTAATCTTTGACGGATAAACTGTATTAATTGACTAAGCATTTGGTCTGGAAATTATTTTTCTCTTCAATTTTAAGATGATATCTTCACTTATCTTTTTGAACCACTTCATTTCAATTTTTCTAGAATTAATTATGATTTTTCAAAGTTAATTGCCTAATCTGGAAATACCATATGAACAGTAACTCGAGAAGAGTCAAATTCTAGATTTACCTAATGGACTTTCAAGGTCTTATAAGTGGGTATAAATGCTACTGAATGGTCCCTAAGACGTACGATAGTAAGGATATTTCATTTTGGTATCAAAGCTAAGATTTTTGGTATAATATAAGATAGTTCCCATACCCTAACTCTAAATAGTAAGTGCTTTGTTAAGTTAAGGTATATGTTGGGATAGTTTGCATTGCTTATTTAAGCAAATATTGCAAAAGTAGATATGGGATTTCATAAAGTTAAGTCAGAGTCTTCAGTTAATAAGGGAGACCCCCAGCCAGTAGTCATATATGAAGATGATATACATCCAGATTATAATCCTCTTTCAGACAATAAAGAGAGTTTAGAAAGTAGTATAGAGGATCAATCAGGAAGATCTACAGTAGAATATCCCATAGATATTTTTGTAGATTCAAGCCTGTAGTCTGTAAGTTATGTAGAGATTTAGCCTAATGTTGTGCATGCACTAGATGATGTTATACCAGATGATATTGAGTCTAGTGACTCTATATAGTATGAATTTGTGGGAGTACCCTCTAACCTTGATGTAAGCTCTATTCCTCCTATGAGAGGAAAAATTACGGCTTAGGAAGCTGAAAACTAGTACTGAATTATAGGTAGACTAGATCTTATTCCTACTCCATCAGAGTTTGAGGATATATTTGATATAAGTAATATACAATAGTCCTTTAATTATTAAATAAAGTTAGGACTTTATCGGTTTTGGAAAATGGAAGTGAATTATTAAGTTAGGTTCAAAGCTGAATTGGTATAGATTGTAACAAGTGTATTATTCTACCATGATTAGGCTTTGAAGTTTGTGAAAGAGGATACTAGAAGACCAAGAAAGAAAAGGTTAAGGGAGAGCTATTCCAAGGTAGTAAACTTACCTAACTTGTATGCTTTGCTTGCTTGGATGTTTTATGTGTTGGATGTTTACTTTGATGATGTGAAACATGTATGATTGAATAATGCTCTATTTCTTTTTATGCTATAGCCATATGTTATAATTTAAG
This sequence comes from Leucaena leucocephala, assembly GCA_037074615.1. NCBI lineage: Eukaryota > Viridiplantae > Streptophyta > Magnoliopsida > Fabales > Fabaceae > Leucaena > Leucaena leucocephala. The sequence continues at coordinate 10,055,359 of CM073527.1, forward strand.
GAACACGGAAGCATGTAAAGATATCATTATGCAAGCATGTTCATTAAGCACACACATATTAACATCCAGCATTGAGTTGCATATACTGTTTGGTTTTCATTTACTACTGAGATTTTTCCCAAAATCTCACCCCTTCCATTATACAAACATCTCAATAGGGTCATCTTATGGAAGTAAGGAAGTAAAATGAAGAAGTTATGATGCATAGATACTTTGTTGTATGAGACTTTTTATGAAAATATGTAATGTGTATATTAAGTACTTATTTCAGTGGTTATGTTTGATTGAGACTTAGAAAAAATAGTTAGCCTTTGAATAAATGTATGAGACTTTATAGTATGAAAATAGACATGTTGAACTTAATTTTAGTACCAAGAACACCTTATTCTGATATTTGTACAAAGAGAACAAATTTTTTAAAGTTAGGGAACCAAATCTGAAAACTGTGAAACTGACCAAATGAATAGTAATTTTCCACGCCAATACTGTATTAATTGGTATAGAGTTTGGTCATATTCATATTTTTCCTTTAAAGAGGCTTATGTCACCTTCATATAGCAACTTCAACCACTTCATTTAGATTTTTCTAGAGTTAGTTATCAATTTTTGAAGTTAAATCACTTGTCTAGAGTTTTGTCAAATGAACAATAACTCACAGACAAAAATTCCAAATTGTGTACATTGACTTCATTGATCATATAATTGGTTCTAGATACTACTGTTTGGTCCCTAAGATATAAGAAAGTAAGGTGTTACAAACAGCATGTCCAGCAGCAACATCAAGAGAGAAATGCCATGAAAACCTCTTAAAACCAATAGCAAACTTGCCAAAACAAAGTCCAAGATTAAATGAACTAATTACCTTTCTTGTTGTTCCAAGGTGTATGCTTCTTTCTTGCTTCAAAGTAAATTCTAGTAAAGGTTCCCTAAGGTTTCTAAGTTGTTGAACAAGTCTGAATATGGGGGGTATTTATAGAAAAAGTTAGGTGGAAATGGAAGGCCAAGATTTGTTTGGTTACTATTTGATCTAATGGTCTATAATCCACCTTCCATCAAACTTACCCTAGAAGCCTCATTAATGACATCATCCATGACATCATTTAGGGCTATATTTGGCTCAAGAAAAGTAGAAATACTTATAGGAAAAATTCTAGTCCAGTTTAGTACTAATCTAGGCAATTTCACAAAAACCAAACTATTTTATATTCTCAGTTTTTATAATATTCCAGAATATGTATTTTGTCATGAAAACCAGTGTTTAGGTTTTTTCTACCATTGACATTGTTAGACTGAATATTTATCTACCAACTATGACTTGAGAAATGACCAAAATACCCTTAGTGCACTTTCTTGCACTATATTAACCCTAAAGGCATAATTGTCATTTCATACCTCTTTATACTTCATCAGGGCATATACTAACTCTAACTAATCACCCCTTCACTTGCTTGGACATTTTTTACCTATCCCAAATGACCAAAATGCCCTCCATCCATCTCTTGTTCATTATTACAACATAGGGGCATTTTCATAATTTCGCACTTTTTTTGGATTCCTCTTGACACTGGCCCATTTGACTATTCAAATATCTTATTGGGCCTTTTGGACACCATTTTAGGTGTCTATATGGATCCAATACCTCTATGGCTCAATTCCTAAGAAACTTCACCTGAAGGTATTTAAAGGGTGTATAATTCTACTGTAAATTCTATTAAAAATTCTACATAACTCCTTTTTGAGCTCTATCAGTTCTATAACTAATATTATATGCAAATTCTATTAATGGTAGATGGACATCCCAAGTCCCTTTAAAATCCAAAACACAAGCTCTTAACATATCTTCTAGTGTTTGGATTATTCTCTCAGACTAACCATCTGTCTGAGGATGATAAACTGTGCTAAACATGAGAGTAATGTCCATTTCTATATGCAAATCTCTCCAAAAATTAGATGTAAATATAGGGTCTCTATCAAATATGATACTACTTGGGAAACCATATAGTCTAGCAATCTCCTTTATATACAACCTCACCAGCTTTTCCAAAGAATCTTTCTTATTTATGGCCAGAAAATGAGATGACTTTGTCAATCAATCAATTACTACATATTTGCATCATGCTTAACTGATGTCATGGGTAGTCCTTCAATAAAATCTATGACAATAATGTCCTATTTCTACTCAAGAATATCGAGAGGTTGTAACTTTACTACTATCTTTTGATGTTCAATTTTTACTTTTTGGCATGTCAAGCATTTGGATACATAAGCCACAACATCCTTCTTTAATCCAAGCCACTAAAAATAAACTTTTAACATCATGATGCATCGTGGTCATACATGGATGTATTGTATATTGACTTTTATGTGCTTCATCTAAAATTTTCTCTCTTAATCCCATGACATTAGGGATATATGATCTTTCCCTAAACTGTAGGACCTCATCTGAAGAGATCTCAAAATTTTTTGTTTCTCCTCTTTCTAACTTATCTTTAAAAATTGCTGCGAGCTTATCCTGCTTCTGAGCTTCTTTTATCTCATCCTTAATGAAAGCTCAGACTTGTACTCCTCCATAAAGATTCTCTATGATCTACATCTGTTATAAGGGACTCCAATCTCTGACATCTTCTACTAGTTTTAATTCTTTAATCATCATATTTGTCACCTAAGCCACCTTCCTGCTTAAGGCATCAACTACAACATTTGCCTTTCCTGGATAGTATTTAATTTAAAAATCATAATCTTTCAGTAATTCTGTCTATCTACGTTGTCTCATATTCAATTCTTTTTGGTCATGCATATACTTTAGACTCTTGTGGTCATAGTGCAATTCTATAGTAGCTCCATACAAATAATGCCTCTAAATCTTGAAAGCATAGACTACCGCTGTAAGTTCCAGATCATGAGTGGGATAATTCTCTTCATGCAGCTTTAATTGTCATAGGCTACTAATTTGCTGCATTAAGACACATCCTAACCCTACTTACTAGAATCAATATAGACCACATAGGTTTGGGTAGGATTTGGAATAATCAGCACAGGAGTAGTGGTTAACTTCTATTTCAATTCTTGAAAACTAGCCTCGCACTTCTCATCCTACTTAAAAGGCTGATTCTTTCTGGTCAACTTAGTCAATGGTAGAGCAATTCGAGAAAAATCCTTAAAAAATCTTCTATAATACCTTGCTAAGCCCAGAAAACTTCTAATCTCTATCACTGTCCTTAGCTGCTCCTAGCTTAATACTGCTTCAACTTTACTAGGATCTATAGCTACCCCTTCATGGGATATAACGTGACCGAGACATTTGACTTCTTGAAGACAAAACTCACATTTATAAAGCTTAGCATAGAGTTATTTTTCTTTAAGAATACTAAGGACAATTCTCAAGTACCTGTCATGCTCTTCAATAGATTTAGAGTACAACAGGATATCATCAATGAAGACCATAACAAATTGATACAGGTAAGGCCTAAAGATTTTGTTCATATAAATCCATAAAAAATACGTGTACATTTGTCAGACCAAAAGGCATCAGAAGAAATTCAAAGTGGCCATAACGAGTCCTAAAAGCAGTCTTTGAAATATCATGTGATTTGATCCTAAGTTGATGGTAGCCAGATCTCAATTCAATCTTAGAGAATAAACTTGCTCCACCCAATTGATCTAGCAGGTCATCAATTCTGGGAAGAGGGTACTTATTTTTAATAGTAATCTTATTTAACTCCCTATAATCGATAGACAATCTTAGTTTGCCATCCTTCTTCTTAACGAATAACACTGGAACACCCTATAGTGAGACACTGGGTCAAATGAAACCCTTCTCTAAAAGCTCCTCAATATGCTTCTTTAACTCTTTCATCTCGTTAGGGGCCATACAGTAGGGGCCTTAGATACTGGTCTAGCTCTAGGTACAATATCGATTACAAACTCCACTTTTCGTTCATGAGGTAATCCCTAAATCTCCTTTAGAAAAACTTCAGGAAATTCCTTGACCATTAGAATCCCTTCAATCCCTTCTTATACTTTTGTTTGAATAGAAAAGAAAATCATATACCCTTGACATCCTTTTCACAAACATTTATCTGCCTGAGCCTCTATTATAAAATTCAGCCTTACTTCTGAACTCAAATTTGTTGCCTTTGGATAAAGAACTAAGGCCTTGTTCTTACATTCCAGCATCACATTATTAGAAGATAACCAGTTTAATCTAATTATGACATCAATCTCCCTTAAAGGCATACGTATTAAGTCTATAGTAGTAAAGTAATGTTCATATGGAATAACACTATTTAGACAGACATCAAATATAACTACTTTAGCATTTGTAAGAGTTGTCACACGTAGCATAATATAACTTGCTAATTGTAAGGCGCAGGCATTCATCATATTCATAAGAAGCAAAGGAATGACTTGCACCTAAATCAAACATAGCAATCATAGAGTGATTATTAAGATAAATTCTACCTTGACCTTGAGTTTGTGGCCTTTGATGACTCACTGCTTGAGGACAATCCTTAGAGAAATGTCCAGATTTTTCACAAGCATAACACACATATGTCCCATCAAATATAGCCTATCACCATGATTCTTTCCACACTTATCATATACCCTGAACCATGAGTCTCGGTTCTAACATTGCCTCAAAAGTTTCCTCATTAGGCTTTCTATTTTGCCATTGCCTTTTTCTCTTCTTATAACCACTACCACCAACAACATTGCAGCTTTGACTTGTCCTTTAAGGAGTAACAGTTCCTTTGCCTACTGGCTTAAATAATATTTGATGATTCAGGCTATTTTCAATTAGTCGACATGCCTCCACTGCTTTGTTAAATTGACTGTACTATTGGGGAGTCATCTTTTCCTTCAATATAGCATTCATTCCTCTAATCATTCTCTCTATCATCCATCGTTCATCATCCATTTGTTAGAGATACGTGGAATAATGAGAAAGACGAATAAACTTAGCCAGATACTCATCAAATAGCTCCTTCTCTCCTTGCCTTAGCATAAGGAATTTAGCTTCTCATTCATCACGTACTAACTAAGGAAAATCTTTCTCATAAAATTGTTCAAGAAACACTTCCTATGTAATAGGAATGTTCCTTGCCTGTAGCAATAACTCAATGTTCTTCCACCACCGGTCTACATCTTTTTCCAACTGATAAATGGCAATCTGAGCCTTATTTTCGTATGGACAATCAAGCACCTTGAAAATCTTTTACAATCGACTAATCCAGTTCTTAGCCATTTGAGCATCAAATGTTACTTTAAATATTGAATGACTGGGCTTGCAAAATTTCATCATCCACTGCTGAATACTAATAGGATCCACCACCGGCTCAACTTGCTTACGTGGCTCTACTGGAGCTGCACAGCTTCCAATTCCACATTAGGTGCTCCTGTAGGTACTAACTATCATAATTATCCATAGCTACTACTGCTATAGCAACATCTTTTTCTTAGTCACTTCGAGCTTGAGTTGCTCTTATTTCCTCTATCATCTTTTGTTGTTGCTCTAAGCGTTCCAAAATTAACTGATTAATATCTACAGGATTTTGAGATTCTTCTAATGGAACAGTTCTTCTTGTTCGTACCATTTTGTTTTAATATCTAGATATGAGAGGAAATAAGATAAACAACATAACTTGTACTCCATTCATAATATTGTATACAAACAAGTTTGGTAACATCATACACATACATTGTCATTATCTATTATACATCACTTATGTACATACATAATATTAGCATTCATAAGTATCACATCACACTATTCTTCTTAAAAGTTCTTCTGATAAACTCTTCTATCATGAAGATCTAGTATGGTATACTATCATATGGTTCTTCATTAAAATGATGATCCAAACCTACTCTCTAAGTCTCTATGGTAGGCAAAATATCATCCATGATATTAGTCCAATCCTCTAAGCTAAGAGTATTTAGATCAAAAGCCAAATAAGCTTTACCGACTCTGACTATACAATCTTGATAGATCCTGTAATCTCTATTTATATCTCTATCCAAAAGTCTACCTAAATCATATAACTGTCTAGACAGTTCCACAGTATTCTTGAACTGATATCCATTCATTGATTCTGTAGGCACTAGTTCTATGTTCTAGGTTTCCAGGGGTGTCACTACTTTTGGTTTACTAAGACCTGGAATATCTGTTTGATTTAGTAATTGACTGGGTCCTAGAATATTTGTGTTAATAGACTGTTTAAATGGAGGATCTATGGCACCTACAACCTAGGAATAAAATTCATCAAGTTATAGTGGCTGAGGCTGAGGATATGTTGTACCTTTAATTAGAGCAGATTGTTATCGTCTAACTTATCAAAATAAAAGTAATTACACCCTATTAATGCATATAAGGCATAACCCTATTGTTCTTCTCAAGGATCCCTTTTTATTGGAACCCTAGCAAATTGGTGACAAAATCATTGAAAACCTGACTGAAAGTAAAAATGGGTTTTAAGTTTGGTTGATTTTTTATACAATAAAATAAGGGTGCAGTAAAGTAAATGTTTTTGTATTTTTTATCAAGATAGAGAATAAGTGGATTGTTAAAGATATATATTGAGAAAGACTCTTGATGATAGAAACCTATCTATCCTTGCTCTTAATATGATATGGGGATTTTAAAATCATTAAGTCTTAAATGAAACCTCAATTGATCAATTGAGACCAGAACATTAATAATCCTTAACATCATCCAAATTCAATCACAAAACCTAATCTCAGAATAATCAATCAATATCCAATCCTTACTCATAAAATCAAAACCCTAGATCTAGGAATTATAAAATGTCATATCTCAACTTTTAGGCCTAGAAGCCCAGTATATAGCCTGAAAAAGGGATGCCACCAAGCCTTGTTGAGCAGAGGTCTCAGTAAATAGAGAAAGTTATGCTGATCAGTTTGATACAACACAAAGTTTTGATATGAGGTCCCAAAAGATTTATATTAATTTTTAAAGAGAAGAAAAATTAATACAGTATTCTCTTGACCTCAGAATCAGATGAAATATGGAAGTAAAATCCTATAATTAATATACGAATTTCTAAAACTAACAGAGCCTAAAAAGGAGTTCTGTAGAATTTATTACAGAATTTACAGTAGATTAAAAGACCCGATAAATAGGTTTCAGGGGATTTTCTCCAGAATTGAGACCATGAAGATAGGGGATCATACAGAGGGTCTAGAATAGAACCTTATAGGACCAATGATATTTTTAGATAAGTATGTGGGCCAAGGCTAATAAAGACTAAGAAAAATGAAGAATTACGAAAAATACCACTAAAGGTATGCCACTGTGTTGTGTCCTTGAGTCAAAGTCAGACGAAGGGCGTTATGATCGTTTGACTAAGGTAAGACAATTAAGAAAGGGTATTTGGATAGCTGATCAGGGTCAAGAGATACTCTAGTAAGACAATTAAGAAAGGGTTTTTGGATGTGCTATGTCTTTGTTGAAATGAAAGGAAGAGAAAGAAGAGAGAAAGAGAGAAAGAAAGAAAGGAAGAGAAAGAAAGGAGTTCTGGTGGAGCCAAGAGCAGTCTAATAAGCCGAGGGACTGGGCAAATCTTATGAATGAGGTAAGTAAGTTATCTAGTCCCTGCTCTAATAAAGTAGAGGATTGCTCTTAGTGGTTAGAATAAAGAAATATCTCTATTAATAAAGTTAGCTACATATAGAAAGAAAGTTAGAGGAAATGTCGGAGTAAGGATATTACCTCTTGTTAAGCATGAGTTAAATAGAGCTATGCTGATAGAATAATAATGAAGATATTATTATTCTATGTATAAGCTCTGACCTATGGAAAGAAGGAATCCTAAGAGCAAAGGCCAAGAGCTAGAGTAAGGCTATATGCTAGGTAGTAAACTTATCTTAAACTTGTATATATTGAATGTTATACTCGATGTGCTATGTCTTTGTTGAAATGTGCTATACATGTGCTTATGTATGAAGCTATGTTTCTATCATTACTTTGGCCAATTGTATTTCATATGTAACATGGAAGCATGCACATTAGACAATATTAACACTTTCACAATCAAGCACAAGTATTCACATTAATGCATATATTGTTTAGTGCTGTTCGCTACTGAGATTTCCCCAGAAATCTTACCCCTTCCATATCAATCCAATTACAACAGGTCTTCTCAAGATGGAGGATATAAATATGCATGAATAAATCTTAATTACTTAGAATAATTGATATGTGATTCATGTATGTATAATTGCTGGAAATTGTCACTGTGAACAGTAACTCGTGGTGAGGTAGTGACATTTGAACTATAATTATAAATAGTAAATGATTGAATAAATGTATGATATTTTTCCAGTAAATAGTATATATGGCAAGTTTTGATTTGATATATAGAATATCTTATTTAGATATCTACACATAAAGATATGATGTATCAAAGTTGGGACTAGAATGCTGGAATCAGGGATAGGATGCTGGAGGAACAGTAATTTCAGAATGTTGACCAAAGTTGACTTGGTCAAGGCGTGGTCAATGAGTCATTTTTCCCTGAAAGAGCATTATGTTAACTTCATGTATTAATTTGAACCATTTCATTTCAATTTTTCTAGAATTAGTTATGATTTTTTGAAATCAGGTTACTCCTCTGGAATTGCACAGTAAACAATACTCACTAAGAGTCAAATTCCATATTGAGTAATTTGACTTCAACAACCTTAGAAGTGGTTCCAGATGCTACTGTTTGGCCCCTAAGATGTAAGAAAATAAGGATATTATATTTTGGTATCAGAGCATAAGATTCTAGCATAGAACAGAAGGTTCTGGCTCCGTGATGCTCTGGTATAGATAGACTAACACTTAAAAAGTTAGAAATGTGAACTAAAGAGGTTTCCTCCCTAGTATGAGATATGGGGATGGTGTTCACTACCTAGAGAATGATTCAGACAAGAGACAATGACACCCAGATAAATAGAACAATAACCCATACCTTATAGCTTTACGAGGTAGTCTTCAAGAAAGTGACTACGATAAACTAGTCTTAGTCAACCATTACCGCTGAGGTCTCGTGTTTAGCACGATGTGGCTGGACTAAGCAGGATAACGTCTGGGGAGTAGTTTTCTCTATGGATAGAGACAGAAGCTGACTAGTCCCAGGTCAAGGGAAGCTGCCAGACGTTGTAGTGACGATGACGATGAAGGTACCAACCTGGTTGAAGGTAATCAACTAGAGGATTGGTACAAAGCATAATCAAGCTAGATAGTATAAAGTAATGAGATATGAAAGATTAGACGATATTCATAAGTAGATCCTCTATGAGAGTAGATCTACATTACGAAAGGATTAAAATTAGATTAAAGACTTGCCTAGGAATAATCCTAGAATGTGGCCTAAAGTTAGAGACGAGATGGGCCGCTGATATTCCCAAGATAGAGGGACCACATTACAATCGTAATCTAGTAAGAGCACCCTAGAGAATATAAATAGTGGTGAATCATCCATATGATATAAGTTCATCAGGATCACAAAAAACACTAGAAAAGAATCACAGTCCAGTTAAAAAGCAGACTGAGACTGACAGATAGAAAGAGATAAGAGATAATAAGGAGATACGGAAGTACTCCATAGGGATGGAGATTAATCCGCTCACTTGAGGAGTAAGTTCATAGATTGAACTCCATTAAATAAGGGATTTTCTCAAGTAATTATACAAATTCAACAGAGAAGTATATGTAAGATAAGAAAAAGAAGTTTATGATAAAGAAAGGTAGCCACAGTTATAAAGATAAAGAGACTCCCCAATTTAAGAAAGAGTATTAAGCCAGAGTTAGATAAAGTAAATGAAGGGTTGAGTCTATACCCTAGTAAAAGGGTAATGTGGCAACCTAAGTCAAATAAATAGTTATTTCTGATTACTAAATGAATGTTTAGGATATGTCAAATGATGTGATAGAAAATGAGAATAAGATGAGGAATAATAGTGAATCTACAGATAAATAATGACGATGCTCATGATATATCCCTTTAATAGGGGTAAGGTATATGAGTGATGTGCTATAAATATGAATTGAAATGAGAGGCATGTATGAAAGATGGTGCAGCTCTAAAGAAGAGAAATATCTATATGATATAAGCTAACGTTGTTGCAATGGAGCTAGATTGATCTTACGATAGAGTAAGATTGCTTTTAGAATAAAGCCAAGAGATGGGATAATATAACTCAGATAAAGTAAGGTTCCTTTGATAAGATGAATATATGATGATAGATATGTGCATAGTAGAGCCTGTGTAGCTCTCTGCAGTAAAGGATATAGTAAAGTTATGAAAGATGAGAATGGTATGAAAATTTCTGAGTAATCGAGGAAATGAGTAAAGTCCTGATAGATAATATTGGCTTATGTGATCATGTTAGGGGAATTATCTGTTGAGTTAACAACTATGTGGAAGTGATTGACCTTATAACTTTGTTTGTTAGTTTAGATCTTCAAGAGATGAAAATACAGTATAATGGAATCACAGTAGATTCTAGAGGATTGTAGTTAGATCCTAGTATGGCTCCCAGAGAATAGAATTCCAGGGTCACAGTTAGATCCTGAAGAGGCTTACGATTGATCGCAGTAGATCCCGAGGGTCATAGTAGACCAAGCCTTCAGCAAGAAAGTAATGAGCCATAAGTACAGTATGTCTTTGGAAGGATGAATACTAAGGAAAAGTTATGGTACAGAAGCTGCACAAGTTGGTTAGGTCATAATAGAGAGAGTACCCATGATGTTAGTTCAGATAGCCTTATTACTATCAGGGACTGAACTCATAATCTCCTTACACATACAGGATCTAAGTGATCAAAGTTAAAGTTATTAATCCTGAGTGCCAAGGAGTCATGAGCAAATCTCATAAGATATGAGAAAGGGTCAAAGGAGAATAAAGAGATCCCTATGATAAAATTGTAGAGAATAAGAAACAAAAGATAGATAGATCCTCCAGATGAGGAAAAGGAGATTAAAGGACTAGATAGACTCCAAAAGAGATAGTATAAGGTGGGTCTAAGATAGTAAAATACCAGGGTTAGAGCCTGTAAGCACCAGTGCTTTAGATTTTTATCTGCACATTTCAATTAAGCGTGCTCAGGCAAGGGTAGTCTAATGATGGGTGACCCCCTGGGAAGTGATAGGAAAGGTGTAAATGCCATAGAAATTGGCATATATGCACAAAGCTATGTAAAATGATAGAAAGAGCTATAGAAAGTTAGAAAGGGTTATGAATAGAAAGAGAATAAAACCCTTATGTCAAGTCCAAATGAAATGGATTTGAAAGGAAATATTTAGAAGAATTCTCTTAAAGGCTAGCAATATTTTAAGTTAAAAGAGAATATTTTATGACAATGCCAGATAAACTATGATATTGCCAGATATGCCATGATACGGCATAAATGATATGTAATGAGATACGTTATGAGAAATATGTATTAAGAAGTACACTATGAAGTGGCTTTATAGCTAGCCCTATAACAGATTGAGAGGCTCTATTTTTGAAAAAGATAAGATGTTTGAATGATGAGTTACATGTGAAAGAGAAAATGAGAGCTTTCACTCCTTGCATAAAATGCCAGGCATTATGCTATGATATGTTATGTTATGTTCGTAAAATATGCTAAAGCTCCGAATTTAGAGTAGTGCAACCTCTATGTGATAGAGCTGTGCAAGCTCCAAGTGTTAGAGTTGTGTATATTAAGAGAAAGAATGCTTGAGCTCTGATATTAGAGCTTTGCGTTCGTGAGCAGGTATATAGTCCTGTAGCATGCTGGCCAGGCATTATGAATGTTAGAGTATGTGCTCCTATATGCTCTTATGTGCTCCTGTTTAGCAGTAGAGCAACGAAAGAAAGAATAATGATATAAGTCCTCTCTCTGTATTATGATGAGTTAGTAAAGATGATAAAAACGTATGATGATATGAGAATGAGAGATAAAGTTTTGCAGATGTTTAGAGAATTCCCTCTAGATACTCAAATGAGTAATAAGTGACTGCACTAAGAAGTATGATGAGTAGTCAACAAAAACTCAAGAATATAGAAGTATTTGAGAAAGTTTAATATGAAAGAAAGGGACACTCTCCTCAGAGGAATTCTTCATCGAAGGATAAATAGAGATTTAACCCTGAAATTTCGAGGACGAAATTTATTTTAAGGGGAGGAGAAATGTCATATCCTAATTTTTAGGCCTCGAAGCCGAATATATAGCCTGAAAAAGGGATGCTACCAAGACCTGTTGAGCAAAGGTCTCAGCAAATAGAGAAAGTTATGCTTATCAGTTTGATGCAACACAGAGTTTTGATATGAGGTCCCGAAAGATTTATATTAGTTTTTGAAGAGAAGAAAAATTAATACAGTATTCTCTGGACCTCAGAATCAGATCAAATGTGGGAGTAAAATCCTATAATTAATATAAGAATTTCTAAAACTGACAGAGCCCAAAAAGGAGTTTTGCATAATTTACTACAGAATTTATAGTAGATTAAAAGACCCGATAAATAGGTTTCGGGGGATTTTCTTGGGAATTGAGCCCATGAAGATAGGAAATCATACAGATAGTCCAGAATGGCACCTTATAGGCCCAATGATATTTTCAGATAAGTATGTGGGCTAGGGCTAATAAAGACAGAGAAAAAATGAAGAATTACGAAAATACCACTGAAGGTATGCCACTGTGTTGTGTCCTTGAGTTAGAGTCAGACGAAGGGCGTTATGATCATTTGACTAAGGTAAGATAGTTAAGAAAGGGTATTTCGATAGCTGACCAAGGTCAAGAGATACTCTGGTAAGGTATGGAAAAATAATAGTGCTCCTATAAGTACTAAAGAGGAACTAAGGGTATTTTGATAATTTACTAAGGATGTTTCTTGGGAACCGAGCCACCACAGCGCTTGGGCTTGGTTAGAAACCCAAGATGACAATTCAAGGCCCAAAAACGTAGCCCAAGAGTAATGTGGGCCCAAGATGCATTAAAATATTATTTTAGTACTTTTTCAATAAAGTAAAGTGACCCGGTCAAAGATAGAACTGGGTAAAGTGATCTAAAATCATGAGATGGCATAAATAGGGCCCACAAGGCACCACATGGCATGATTACAGTAAAAAAAGAAAAGCATAGGACACATGGCATGATTACAAAAAAGGAGAAAAAGCAAGAGGACACGTGGCACAATCTCAACCGTCATTCACGGAAAAGACTCTAGAATTCTCTGGAAAGGCTGAGTCAGCTAGTGAGGTATCCCAAAGGCCCCACCATTGTGCCACATGCCCCCTGAGGTGTCACTTGAGGTGTCCTGGATGATGTCCTTAGTGGTGAGTCAGCAAGGAGGGTGATGTCATCATGATCAGGCAAGCAAAGCTTCTTGAGGAACCAAGCAATCTGAGCTATTCAACGCGATTCAATCTGGACCATTCATTCCACCTCCTCTAACCTATAAATAGCCAACTCCCCTTCACTTCATTCCCAAGGCCTAGCAAGGCAAAAGAAGAGAAAGAAGAGAGAAAGAGAGAAAGAAGAGAGAAAGAGAGAAAGAAAGAGAAAGAAGGAAGGAGTTCTGGTTGAGCCAAGAGCAGTCTAATGAGCCGAGGGACTGGGCAAAGCTTAGGAATGAGGTAAGTAAGTTATTTAGTCCCTCCTCTAATAAAGTAGAGGATTGCTCTTAGTGGTTAGAATAAAGAAATATCTCTATTAATAAAGTTAGCTGCATATAGAAAGAAAGTTAGAGGAAATATCAGAGTAAGGATATTACCTCTAGTTAAGCATGAGTTAAATAGAGCTATACTGATAGAATAAAAATAAAGATTTTATTATGCTATGTATAGGCTCTGACCTATGGAAATAAGGAATCCTAAGAGCAAAGGACAAGAGCTAGAGTAAGGCTATATGCCAGGTAGTGAACTTATCCTAAACTTGTATGTATTGAATGTTATGCTCGATGTGCTGTCTTTGTTGAAATGTACTATACATGTGCTTATGTATGAAGCTATGTTTCTATCATTACTTTGGACAATTGTATTTCATATGTAACATGGAAGCATGCATATTACACAATGTCAACACTTTCACAAGCAAGTACAAGTATTCAGATTAATGCATGCATTGTTTAGTGCTATTTGCTACTGATATTTCCCCAGAAATCTCACCCCTGGCATATCAATCCAATTACAGCAGGTCTTCTCAAGATGGAGAAGATAAAGATGCATAAAGAAATGTTAATTACTTAGCATGATTGATATGTGATTCATGTATGTATAATTGCTGGAAATTGTCACTGTGAACAGTAACTCGTGGTGAGGCAGTGACATCTCAACTATAAGTATAAATAGTAAATGATTGAATAAATGTATGATATTTTTCCAATAAATAGTAGACATAGCAAGCTTCTATTTGATATATAGAATGTCTTATTTGGATGTCTACACATAAAGATATGATGTATCAAATTTGGGACCATAATGCTGGAATCAGGGACAGGACGCTGGAGGAACAGTAATTTTGGAACATTGACCTGGTTAAGGCATGGTCAATGAGTCATTTGTCTCTGAAAGATAATTATGTTATCTTCGTGTATCAAATTGAACCACTTCATTTCGATTTTTTTAGAATTAGTTATGATTTATCAAAGTCAGGTCACTCCTCTAGAATTGCACAGTGAACAATACTCGCTAAGAGTCAAATTCCAGATTGAGTAATTTGACTTCAACAACTTTAGAAGTGGTTCCAGATGCTACCGTTTGGTCTCTAAGACGTAAGAAAATGAGGATGTTACTTAAAACATAAGAAAGGCGAGATTAAAATAGAAAACCCCCAATACAGTGCAATCCATGAGCTCAAGGTATGCGATCTATCACCAAGATACTAAAGATTTAGCCTCTCATGACTCCTGCTATACTACAATTGCTGCTCAGGTGTGATACCATGACAAAAGCAAAAATACAGTGATGGAAGGATGAATGATGGAAGATATGAGGGTAGGTTGTGGATAGAGTGTGGAGAGAATGTTTGAGTACTGTTTCTTTGCCGTATTAGGGAAAAAACCAGCCACCTTGACTCCTGCTACTTCCTGACCTTTTAAAGCTAGAATAACCTAATCAAAAATGCGCAACTTCACTAATTCTCTTCTTTGGTCATGACCAGATCCTATTTTGGGTCATGACCTATGAACGCAAGAAAATTTCCCAGAAAAAGTGAGGTCGCAACCTGATGACACTTGTGCCGACAAAAGTGCACAGAGGCTACAATCCTTGATTTGCTTCTCTTTATCTTGTGATCTCTTTTCTAATCACATTAATCGTTGGTTCTCCTCTAAACTACCTACAATTCAACATCAAAACTCACTATAAAAGTCCAACAAATTACTAAAGAACAACATATATGCAATTTGAATGAGTTAATTTACCATTTTACCCTTAAATCAGCATATTGGCAAGCACAATCATGTATTACCACAAAAGCACAATTGCAAGCATAAAATGAAAGGTAAAGTTGTCATAAAACCCTCAAATATTAGAGAAACCATACACAATTTGCACTGGTATAAAATATGCTTTTTAAAGCCCTATTTTTAAACTGGTCGTTACGGAGACGGTCTAAAAAATATGACTGGTAGTATTTTTATAAATAAGATGAAATAGTTACACCGGATTAACACGTCACTGGTGTAAACTATAGTTACTATACTGGATACTAATATCAATAGGTGTAGGTTAGCTGCGTCATATTCTGACTCTTCAGTTTCTTGTATATACTTTCCCGCTTCTTTTCTTTAACTTCTTTAGACCTTGCGAAGAAGTTTTTAGAACAAATGAAAGGTGGCATTTTTGTAAACAAGATGAAATATTTACATTGAACCAGTGTAAAATATATATAATCGGTGTTAAATATACTATCTATTCTGACTCTTCAGTTTCCTATATATGCTTTACCGCTTCTTTTCTTTAACTTCTTCATATATTGTGGAGAAGCTTTTAGAACAATTAAAAGGGGCATTTTTATAAATAAGATAAAATATACAAAAGAACCAATGGCTTCTTCCTCACGTACACCTCATTCTCTGTCACGTACACCTCATTTATAAATAAGACAAACATCCCGACCCTCACCTTACAGTTCCTTCTCCTCTTCCCCTAGTTGGCACTCTGATGGAGCACCTTGAGAAATTGATCATGTGCATCAATGCTCTGGAGGACTCAATGGAAGAACTATCTAAGAAAGTTACTAGACTAAAAGACAGTTTCAAAGCTTTCTACTAAGAAGTTCACTCCATCAATAGCATGATAGCTTCTATCATCCTATTGATCTTACCCACTCTGATGAATCCCAGACCTCTGAGTCTGATGAGTAGTGAAAGCCTACAACCATTATCTGCTACCCCTCCTATTTTATTTTTTGTACTTAATGACAAAAGGAAAGAACATACTAGATATTCTGATAGATATTGTGTTTGGAAATTTTATACTTTTGATGTAAAGTTATTAGTAAAGCTGAATGAATGAAGCTTCTTGTTCTCTGAATGAATGAAGTTTCTCCTTTTGATGACATGTTGTTATTTTATTTTGCCAAAAAAATGTTGGAAATCGTGCCCTAGGGGCAATCATTGTCTTATGAACATTATTGATTTATGAATTTATTAATTGAGTTATTATATTATTTGCATGTTTACTATGATGACCATCCTTGGATAATTTATGATATTATCCTAAATGTCCCTGGTCGATCATCTCTACGGGAGCACAGATGAAATAAGACCAGTATGACTTTGAAGATGTATAAAGATATAAATCAAAGTCATAAGCACATGTAAGAGTACAAGGTGCTGGACCGACCCGCTATGAGAGAACTGCATGGGTAACATCATAAGCTTCTCTCATATACAAACCATGTCAATACGCCCTTTGACCTGAGATCATCATGGATTCCTACATGACAAAACGCTCAGCTTTGACCTAGTCAAAAGTCACTTTTGACCGAGTGATCATAAAGACTATGTTCGGCCTTAGTGGTTTTTCATGCGGAGGAATGTGAATGGTCAAGATGGAATTTGTCCCTCACATTCGTAGAGAGATATTACTTGGCCCCTCGATGAGTGAGTCTGAGAAATGTATGGCCATACTGTAATGGAAAGGTAGTTCCATTTCTATAGTCAGACTACTCAGGGATCGAGAAAGTAATGGTCAGGAATAGGAGGATGACATTATCCATGCCTCATCCATGACCAAAATATCGCGTGACAGAAGGGACATGATATGGTTGTATAAAAGGTTACATCGTTTATCGATCCTCATATGATTTGGGTAATCGTTATTTCTTGCTAGAGACCGCTTGCGACTTGTGGGCTAGTATAGCAAATGGCTCACTGCCAACTTCATATGGGCCTACAGGGTCGCACACAAAATAGCCCAACACGAGCTATGATGTCCAGATTCATTGAATCTAAGACATGTCCAGATTCAATGAATGATCCAGGATAGATGTATATATATTTATTTTTATTTATATTTGTATATATATATATAAATTCGTATATATACATTATATGTATATATGAGATTTAATTTATAAGGATAAATTAAATCTCTATCACGTTTAAAATTCAAAATTCAAATTGATAGGATATCTCATATAAGAGATATTTATAAGATTTAATTTATAAGGATAAATTAAATCTCTATCATGTTTGAAATTCGAAATTCAAATTGATAGGATATCTCATATAAGAGATATTTATAAGATTTAATTTATAAGGATAAATTAAATCTCTATCACGTTTGAAATTCGAAATTCAAATTGATAGGATATCTCAAATTTGATTTATGAGAATAAATCAAATATAGTTCAGTCTCATCTTTATTTAAAATTAAATAAATGGGTAATTAAATCTATGGGACGGATTTGATATTATTTATTTAATTAGTTTCTTATAAAATTATACAATATATGATATTGTATTAATTTTGGAATTAATATAAGATTAACTCCAAAATCCAATTCGATTAACAGAGAAAAACGCATAGCATCCTATATATCTGATTTTAGGAGCTGCGTTTTGCACAGAGAAACATATAGAACATAGAAAGGCCGAATGGGACTCTGTAAAAGGTTTGCAGATAAGAAACTGCCGAAATAGAGACGGAGAGGACGAACTCTTGAGAAAGCCCTGGAGGGACAAGAGACGCTAGCACGTCGTTCGTGGTTAGAACGCTATTCGTGTGGATACCAGTAGAGGAAGTCGACCTGAGTCGTCGACTTCTTGTGATCAGAAAGGGTGCACGAGCCGCAGAGAGAAGCTGTGAACGTCGTGACCAAAAGCTGTGGAAGTCGCTAAGGCACACTAAGGGTAATACTTCTTCCCACTTGACTTAAATACATACAGTAGATCCTGGCAAGGAATGAAAAAATTTTTAAATTAATTTCTACTGCGTGTCTTCTAATTCCTTACAAAAAAATGCAACAACATAAAAATGCACATATCAATGTCAGGTGTAGAATATAATGACCGGTTTAAAAAAAGTTATTTCTATACTAGTGTTTCATTTTATCCGGTTTAGATTATACCCTTTAATTTAATAGAAAGCCCCTTCGCGCGTCCCATCTATCATTTTCACTTGTTCGCGCATTTAAGTCTTCTCGACCATTCACAGCTAGTGAGTTTTATTTTGAACTCCTTGTCTCAAGAACTGAAGATTTATGCACTACTGGCAATACATCTGTTATTTGTGCTGGATTCAATGCTGTCATTTACTTGTTTCATTTGATTCATTGCTCCAAGCTATATTTTCTTATTTTCTATTTTCTTAGTTTTTTAGTCTTCCACAAATATGAATCATAGTTGGATAAATACTAAACGAACAAGTGTTATGTATGTTGAGGGGGTGAAAGAGTTTTTGAATTTTTAGTCTTCCTTGTTTTGATGTAATAATAGCACAAGTATATTGTTCTGATTTCATATATTATTTTTTTGTAACTTACAAGTGATGGGTTAATAAAGGTTGTTTTAAAAAAATAACTCCAATATTTAAACTGGTTTTAATTGTTATCCAGCGTAAAAAATGATATGAAAACCTTTTTACACCAGTTGTACATGTTATCTATTGTAGAATTTTTTTTTGAATTTCAAAATATTAGTCATTTCATATTCAAAGTATGATATTTATACCAGATTTAAATGTTAACCGGTGTAAAAAGTCTTAAATGAAAATACTTTATCAAAGCTCGCCCCTTGGCACGTCTTTTCCTTTCTCATTTCTCAAGTTGCATGCAGTCTTAGTTTTCACGTCTTCTATCATTACACCAATCGTCGTGCTCAGTGGTTTTCATCTTGCTTCACTATGGTTAGTCATTCTTTTCTGTTCTCACTCTCATTGTGCTTTGCCGTATACATGCTCTGGACACTTATTTTCTCGTGTATGTGCTTTGTCTTTTAGGTGTTCGTTGAATCTAGGTTTTCTAGTTTTCTGTGATAAAGGCTTACACTTCTTTCAATGTGGTAAGTTGTTCTTCTCTGTTTACCATGTTTGCTTTTGTTGTTGCATATATAGAAATATAGGGGGTAGTGGTAATCAGAATGAGGCTAGCGATGCTCCAAGCGACTCTAAGCAAATGAGGGGCAGAATTACAACGTGATTGAAAGACATGAAAGATAGGATGAAAGGGAAATTACTACTGATGGAGTTTGGCACACATTGGAACCCAATTGGTGAACACAAGACAAAGTATATGAGTTATATCAGCCTCCTAGCATGCAACAAGAGTAACATCGCCATATAGACTTAGGATGCTATTGATATTTGCGTGAAGAATCAAATTTGGGACCCTATTTGGGTATAAAAATTGCCTATTTATATTGTATGCAGATAAATACTAAAAAATAGAACTATTTATTGATAACTCTGCTTTCAATAGAAATTATTGTAGCTCACTTACGAAGTTTCCAACAATGAAGTCTTGAAGAAGAAGACATTGTCTTATTGTGCTGAGTGTTGGAGGGTATTCAAGACACAACTAGCTCATCAGTATGTGCATGGCTAGGACAAAGATGGTCAGCATAATCCTTCTCTATGTAGCAAGTATCAATTCATTGATGAAGCTATTTGGGAATAATTTGTTAGGCTTCGAACTACTACAAAAGCTATGGTGAGTTAATATGTTGTGAAAAAGGAATCTTGCATTTCCTATATTTCTTACCTTTTGTATGTATTGGGGATTAAATACTTCAAGTCTTGTAGGAAAAAAGAGCAAAAGCCATTGAACACGCTCTCAAGAATGATTGCCCTCACACAATGTCTCGAGGGGTTACGCGAAGGCTGAAAAAGACTTGTTAGGGGCCAAAAGATAGAGGCTGGAAGAGGTTGTTGAGTCTGATCCTAGTGTTACTCTCGCTCCCGCATCTCCAATACGTCACGAAGATAAGTGGTTGTACACTCACCATAAAAGGAACATATCATTTACAAGCGATCATGCTCGCATGATTGCAGCAAAAATTGTAAGAACTACTTGTATTATTTTGTTTTAGTAGACTAATTATATTATTTCTTATGTTTTCCCTTTTTATGTTATAGGTTGATCTTAAAAACCAAGAAGCCTATGGCTCCTTCAAGTTAGATGGTAGGAATGATATCTTGACTATTACCACGGGCAAGCAAGAGCATGGGGTTGTGTCAGGGGAGTTGGTCAAGGTATCAGTATAAGAGATTTTTTTGGATCATCTCCATGACATTCCCCATATGTCCTGAGGGCAAAACTGGAATCATTGTTATCCACTGTGAGGGAAGATGATAAAGTAGAGGCTTAGGAAGAGGCTAGGGCACAGACAGAAGCTTCAATTCAAGCACAATTACAAGAGGGGTTGGTAAAGATCAAGGAAGAAATATTGTCCATGTTGACATCAAGGCAACATGAGCTAACTGCCATCTAAATGCTCTCACATACAGCTTGTCCTAGCACTAAAGGGAGCTATTCATGGCTCAAAAGGTGTCAGAGGATGTTAAACTTTGTGATCTATATTTGGAGGATCCTATCAAAAGGTTAGTGGCATATGGTTCCATCCATGTCTTAGGGGAAACTGCCCACCACATCCAAAGTCAGGATGATCAGTTAAGGGTGGCAGTTGAAGACCTGATATTTAAAGATATTGTTGTCCCAATTATGACTGATGAGGTGAAGACTATGAGTCAGGCAAAGGGGACTTTCATATTATGGATAAAGCATCTTGTTTTGGATCATATCAGGTCATCCCCAAGCGAACTTCCCACACCTCCCAATTTGAGTTCCATGCAACGTGTGATCCAATTGGCAATGACAGCATGTTCTATATGGATGCGTTGCCTACAGATTCAGTTGTGGGTGACATGGGGGTTGTTGCCTTTGTTGACCATGCAGATGTGAAATTGGTTATCACTCCTAGGAATGAACTAACCTCCGGGTGCGTCCAAGTGTTTTTAATGTAAGTTTAATTTAAATGTAAATATATGTAATAATAAAATTCATGCAAGCTGAGTGTTTGCATTAACTAACATCATGTTTGCATTAACTGGAGGTACATGCAAACTAAGTTGGTTTCCAAGGGCAAACAAGGTCAGTTTAGATTCCTATACCCATTTCAAATTTATTCAAAAGGGACCTCCCAATCTTCAAGACTTGACTACATTGCAAGGAGGCTTGGTGAAACTGATATTGATTGTTTCTCTGCACCATATATGCAAGAGTAAGAATAATAATATTTTAATTTTTTTCATACTAGGTTTGTATTTGCTTAATGCTAATAATCATTTTTGTTTAATTATTTTCTACAGCAACCATTGGCAATTGATCATACTATGTAAGCATACTTAAAAAAGTTTCTTCTTATGCTCCCTCCACTACAAGCCATCAGTTGATGCCAAGAAGACTATGAACATGTAAGTTTTCTTCATTACAGAATAATGGTGTTTGTAATAAATTAGATATGGTCTTTGTAATAAAATGGTTACTAAGTTTATAACTTTAGTCATAGGGCTATGAGGACGTTTACAATTGCAAGGGGTCTTAAGAAAGCCAACTCGGTGAAGGACCCTGAATGGATTACACCGAAGGTAATAAAAATGTTAAGTGTTATGCTCCACGCAGTTTTTTGCTAATGACATATAATTTTGTTCATGTTAATATTACATAGTTGAATGTAACCTAAAGAAAGCAACTTGTGCGGCTTCTATATGGTTAGACACATGATCAATATCATCTTGTCAAATAGGACTGACCTAACTGAGGAGGTAAATTGTATTTTTAATGATTTCATATATTTCTGATCAATTTAATATATCTTAGTAATGCTTTAATTCCTTTTATTTTAATTTGATGTTTCAGATGTTTGATCAATCTAACCCACTTCCTGAACAAAATATTGAGGACCTGGGTAATATTTAGGCTAAATTTTTTGTTCAAATCATTCCTTCTCTATTGTATTTGTCTTTATGTACCAGCATACAATTTTTTATTTTTCTATTCAAATGTTTATACTTTTTTATTGAATTTTATTAAATGAATAATGTAATGAGCAATTGAATATCTGTCTCTGCCATCTTGAACTTTGCCTCTGCTGCTGTCTCTTTCAGTCTGTATATTTGGGCAGTTTATTCATGAAGCTTCAAAGGATGGGGTTAATGAAACAGTATATACACCGGCATGAGTAGAAACAATATATGTAAATATAACAACATTTACACTAGTTGTCTTTATAGTGAGATGTAGAAAATTTATTAATCTACATCGGGTGAAAACATAACCGGTGTAAACAATTCATAAAACCATTTAAAAGGGATCTATTCAACCAGTGTAGACATTAGCAAATTATGAAACATCCTTACTTTCATATGTCTTAGGGACTATTCAGTAGCATTTAGAATCACTTATAAGACCTTGGAAGTCCATTAGCTAAATCTGGAATTTTACTCTTCTTGAGTTACTATTCATATGGTATATCCATATTAGGCGACAAAATTCAAAAAATCATAATTAATTCTAGAAAAATCAAAATGAAGTTGTTCAAAAAGTTACGTGAAGATAACATCTTGAAATTTAAGAGAACAATAATTTCCTAACCAAATGCTTAGCCAATTAATATAGTTTAATCGTCAAAATTATTGTTGATTTGGTCAAAAATTCTAAAAACAGATTCTGGTCCCTTACTTTAAAAAATCTGTTCTCTTTGTACAGACATCAAAATAAGGCGTTCTTGTTGTCAAAACAAAGCTTGACATGTTAACTAAATTTCTGTAAATTTTCATACATCTATCTCATCATTTAGAATTTTTCATTACATCATGAGCATTATGGCTCAAACATGTCATATAACATCATTACTTGCAACAATTTATACATTCATCATATAACATTTACATTATCTAATCCCTAACTTCTCTTCATGCTTTTTCATCCTCTTTCATCATTAATAAACCTGTGGGATTGGGATTACATGGAGGGGTGAGATTTCTGAGGAAATCTCAGTAGAAAATGGTACTAAACAATGCATGCATTAATGTAAATACTTGTGCGTACTTGTGAAAGTGTTAACATTGTGTAATGTGTATGCTTCCATGTAACACATGAAATACAATTGGCCAAAGTAATCATCCAAATAGGTCTTCAATCATAAGCACATATGCAACACAATTCAACAAAGCTATAGCACAACCAAGCATAACATTTAATACATACAAGTTTAGGATAAATTTACTACCTCACTTGCTTGATCTCTTTCACTTTAACCTTGCCTCTTTCTTCTTACTTCTCTTGGATGTGTGGTGCCTATTTGGAGTCCACAATCAAATCCTAACATCACATAATTATTCATCCATTACAATATAACTTCCTTAGACATTAAACTTACTTTAACTAACATAACTTCCTTTGATCTTTACTAATGGACTTGGCCTTTGAATCAATTGATGTCTTGACTTTACCCTACACAATTTCATCTTTTGAATCCATTTATGAGCTTAGAATCATGAAATTCCATCTCCTATGCACTGTTCTAGACAGATTTGAAAAACATGCATAATTCTTCCAAAAATTCTCATATTGATTCCAATGCTTCCCATACTTGTTTCTCTACTTTATCCCATACAACTTTTCATTTTAAAACCATTGGAAAC
Organism: Leucaena leucocephala; assembly: GCA_037074615.1. Lineage (NCBI taxonomy): Eukaryota > Viridiplantae > Streptophyta > Magnoliopsida > Fabales > Fabaceae > Leucaena > Leucaena leucocephala. Next base: position 10,079,499 of record CM073527.1, read on the forward strand.
ATCAAAATCATGAAATTCCAATCACTATTCATGTGAGTGAACAGTAAGAGAGAAGAACTTCAAAAACTACAACTTGAAAATCCAATGCTTCCAAGGTTCAAAACCTATCCAATCGTACATAAAATCATCATATAAATTCAATGGAAGCATTAGATCATTGAAATTTCATATCCTTCTATCATGAATAGTGCATACTGAAATGGTTCAACTATGGCAAAGTCAAGAATATCAAATGTGATTCAACAACCAATCACTTAACTGCTTATTTAAACTTCAATCACATATCTCTAAATTTAATTTCTTCTTTCTCCTTTCATCTAAGGTTTTGGACAGCATATACACCTTAGAGAAAACTCAACTTTCTTCCATGAAAACCCTAAGTTCATGCTCCCAAATCAAAGGAAAATAAGTTAGGATAGATTGCTTACCTTTAATCTCTAACTTGCTTGAACTTTGGTACCTTGAATCTTCTTTATCTTGGCTTGAGTTTTTATTTTGCAAGAGGTTCCCCAGGGGTTCTCATGCCACAGTTTTGAAGCTGAAATATGGGGGTATTTATAGAAAAATCTCATGGAAAATGAATGGCCAAAATCACTTTGTGCACTATTTGATCTAATGTCTCACATTTAATCTTGGATTTAACTTTTCTAAAATGCTAACTATGAAATCATCCATGACATCATCAAGGGACAACTCATAGGGTTATATGGCACCATTCCAAGGGAAAGAAACTTCTAGAAAAATTCTAGTATAATCTGATACTGGTTCAATATGATTTCCCAAAAATCATACTATTTTATAATTCTAACTTTTCTAAAACTCCATAATATGCTTTCTAACCTTAAATCCAGTATCTGAATTCTTCCTACTATTGACATTCTTTGACTGGGCTTGAACTTAATTATAGATCTATTGACAATTTACCAAAACATCTCTTAGTTCTTCTTTATTTACATCTCAAGGGCATTATCATCTCAAAGGGGATGACTATAGATATAATATGTGCACCTTGTGTTTGGGATATAAGGGTTTAGAAATGAAATCCTCTATTGTATTCAATAGCATAAATGCACAAATAATTTTCAACTTAGAGCTAAGACAAGTTCTAGAGGATATAAACCAATTGAATAACCACTCAATATAGAAATTTAGGCCGAGAATCCTTTCAACTAAGGTTTTCATCGAAATTGCTCATAAGCTAAGGCCTCAAACAATGTTCATCATTCACTATGTATTAAAACACTTATCACAATTGAAAACCCTCTTGAATGATGGATTAAAAGTTCAAAGTAATCACTCAAAATCATGTAATAATCCCAAATTTAACAGTAAAAACTTGAGTGTTTCCAATTCATTTTCCATTTCTAAAAATGCAAGTGTGACAATGGTTTCTATAAACTATTTCATACAAAAGGTTAAAAATAATAGGGCAATTAATCATTTATAAAAACTTTAGTAGCTCAAAAGGAATCCTTCTTTACAGCATTGTACAAAGCAAAGGGAAGGTAAATGGACATTTTCAAACTCAGGTCACGACTTGAAGCGATAGAGGTTGCGACCAAATTTCATAGTGAGTGCTTGCCCTAAACTTCCAATAACTAGTCACCACCATACAACACATAGGTCATGATTTATTTTCACAGAAAGCATATTAAGTCCAAAATTCCATGACAGGTCGCAACCAGACAACACATAGGTTGTGACTTAAAACCACAGAGACTATTACTTGATGCTTTTCAATGCCCAAAACATCTTTTACACTTGAACTTTTTTTTTGGCTAACGGCAAAAATAGTTTAAAGTGGGGATCCAATTTTTAGCAATTCATCCCATATTAAAATAAAAACCAAAAATTTTATGATGAAAGATTGGATTAATCGAAGAATTTTGTATTAATTAGCACAGAAATAATAACATCTTCTCCACACTTAAACTTGATAATGTCCTCACTATCAGCAGAATTATAGACACCACAACACTATATAAGGTTAATTTAAATCCAGCTTCAGCAGTACAGTTCAACAAATCATTCAATGCATATTCACAATGAAGCCCGCAGTCACATTTAAATCATACATCGTAATACAAGGAAAGCAAAGATGACAAGACAAGTAAACTATAGTATGCAATTGAGTGTGGACACAGCTTAGAGAACCAATAATAAGGAAACAACACATAGGCAACACACGGGTATTATTCAAAAATAGAAACAAACTAAAATTAAACACTATACTATTGAATTATCAAGCTGAGAAATTAACTATTACTTCTACTGATTTATGTCATATCCTTACTTTTAACCTCAATTATACTCTATTAGAAGTTATTAGAACTAATTACATGATCATCTGCTTTGGAAACCTTCATTTTCAAAAGAATAGCTCTCGGGACTGTTCCTTCACTATTCATTTGGTAATTCTAGAACATGTACCCTACTTTGAAAATTCATAATTAATTATAAAAAAAATTCAAATAATGTGGTTCCAATTTCTAATGAAAGCTCTTTCATAGATATTTGAAGAAAAAAATATGAAAATGAGGTTTCCTTGTCCAAATAAAATCAGTTTATTCGTTAAAATCACTGTTCATTTGGTAAAATCTGGAAGTTCCAGTTTCTTTACCTTAAATTCAAAAATTCATTTCTCTTTGGTTACTTATCCAAATGAACCGTTTTACCTATGGATTTCAATATTTGGATGTGTTATTTAAGCCCATAAAATTTAATGGAAAAACTCATTCATTTGCTATATAAAATTAACGCGTGAACATCGTTGCCTCTTATCACTCACTTCATTTCAATTCCAGATTTTATCTTTAACTTAGAAAAATCATAACAAATCGAATTCTTAACCAATTAAGGCGTTCTTGGTGTCCATTTAAATCTATGTAGCTTAGATCTTTGCATACTAAATTTCAAGTTAAAAATCGGTTATTAAGGCATCCTAATCATCGTTACACCATCACGGCCTCAAAATAGAATTACAGAATTATACACCATACCACCATACATGTTTACCCTCTTTCCTTGTGAAGTTTCAGCACCTATGGCATGGTTATGCATATGAAAGGAATGAGATTTCATGAAAATCCCAATAGCAAGTCACACAAACCATAATATCATGCATGATTAATTGGATGCTTAACATGTTATCATGAGATGGGAGCTACTTCATAATGGTACATAAGCAAACTATAACATGCATATTGTCATGATATAACTTGCAAGGAGTTGCAATCATTCATACTTTATCATAGACATGCTGACACAATCTCATGCTCAACCAAACATCATAATCAACAAGCAAGCAAACAATTAAACCAACATGAAACTATAGTTAGGTATTCTTGCTACCTCTTAGCTATCCTTGTCAAGGTCTTCTTGGGATGATTTCCTTCCTTCACAAATGTCAAAACCTACCCATTACAAAGTAATATCAAGTTAAACTCAACTTGAAACCAAATCCAAGACTAGGTTTTCTCTAACTTCCATTCTTTTTCTATTTTATGTTCCATACTTCCATCTTTCTAAAATAAATTCTCATGGTTCATTTCCACATAATTTTTCATGTAGAATCCAAATATGAAACCAGAATTTCCAAAATCAAAACATATCACAAGCTGCTATGCTAAACCAAAGTGACCTCTTGATTTTCTAAAAATTTATATTTTGATTTCGATGCTTCTAATACTTGTTCTCCTACTTTATCCCAACACAATTTTCCATTTTAAAATCATTGGAAGCATTGAAACCATTAAATTCTATCATATGAATAGTTCCACATATAGTACCAGCAAGAACACAAAACCCTAATTCTAAACATACTTGAATTTCCAAGCTTATACCACTTAATTCTAGCTTGTTTAAGCTTATCTAAAATATCCATAACATAAAACTCATATTTTAACCATATATGGGCAGCACTTCCAGCAGCAACCATAATGGAAATTAAGCATAAAAACCCTTAAAACCATGAGTTAACTTGCTAGAACAAAGCTCAAGATCAAGGGAGATGATTACTTTGATTGTTGCTTCACTTTGTGTGCTTCTTTATTCGTTGAATGGAAATTTTACAAGAGTTTCCTTATGGTTGACCAAGAATTCCTAAATTGAGCTGAAAGTGAGGGTATTTATAGATAAATTTGGGTGGAAATGGATGGCCAAGAATGATTTGTGCACTATTTGATCTAAGGGCTCACATTTAATCTTAGATTTAACTTTTTCCAAAAAGAAGAATTATGACATCATTTATGACATCACAAAGGACAACTCAAGGGGACACCTCATAGGGTAAGTGATGCAATTTTCATAGGGAGGAAGTTTCTGAAAAAAATTTCAGTCTAATCCAGTACTAGCTCGGTCCGATTCCCCAAAAATTGGATTATTTTCTATTCTTAATTTTTATAATATGTCAAGATATGTATTCTGTCCTAGAAATCAATGTCTAGGTTCCTCATACCATTGACATTGTTAGACTAAGTATTTATCTGCCATCCATCCCTTAGGAAATGACCAAAAGACCCTTGGTGTCCTTTCTTGCACTATATTAACCCTACGAGCATAATTATCATTTCACCCCTTATTGCACTGCCTCAGGGCATATACTAGCTCTAACTAATCATATTTATACTATATGTCACATTTTTAGGCTATCTAGAATGACCAAAATTCTCTCCATCCATTACTGGTACAATATGGGCATCTAGGGGCATTTTCCTAATTTTACACTTTCCCTGGACACTAGCTCCTTCTACTAATGAACTGGTATCCTGGGTTTTGAGCACTCCTTAGCGTCAGCATAGGCCCATACATGAGGTTATCTGAGTCTATTCTATCCAAGCTTACTTACTTTTAAGTTCCATAATCAGATCACGGGTATTCTCAAACTCCTGTAAAAAATCACTAATATGGGGATAACTTTTTATACAGAGCTCCTTTCGGGGTTCTATCAGATTCATGACATCTAATGTCATGGGGCACACCTTCCTATAACTTCTCTACTTATACCTGAGATCCATGTGATTTGATAAAATTTCAGATAACTTTCTGACTATTGAATAAATATCCACTATCTATGACCCTAATAAAATTTCTGTGTTATGGTAGATTAACCAGCATCACTTTCTCTACTTACTGATGAAATGTGAGACTGGAATACTTCCAAGTAGTTCCAAGCCTTTTCTGGCTAAACTTTTTCATAATTACATTTAGGTCCCTGACTTTTTGTTTATTTACATTTAGGTCCCTAAACTTTTAGAAATTGCCACTTTTGGCCCAACTTTTGTTTCTACTTTAACTTTTAGCCTTTAACCTTTTCTACTTTGTGTTGAGGTTCCTAAAATTTCCTTAGTTCATAATCCCTTTCTTTCCTTTCTCAGTGTGTGTTTGGCTATCACTTTTGAAAATGGATTGTGGAGTAAAACCATGGTTTGAACATATGATAGCCAAACATTAGTTTCTTTTTTAAAATCAATTCTAAACCTCAAACCATGGTTTTACTCCACAAACCATGGTTTGAAAACATTGAGCGCACAGCAGCGTCTTGCCCCCATTGCTACAGTACTTTTTTTGTTTATTAATAATTTAAATTTTATTTAAAAAACAAAAATAAATACTATTTAAAATCTAAAATTTTAATTTCTTTTATTTTAAAATTTTAGAAAAAAGATGAATTTACCAATAAAAATTATCATCTTCCATATTTTTCGATAGTCATCTAGATTGGTTAACTCTAATAAAATTTTTAGTGAAAAAAAAATAAAATTAAGGTGAATATTGTAAATTTTTACCTTACTTAAATACATATGTATATGTATTATTTTATAATAATTTATTGTGAATATTGGTTAATTTTATGTAATTATCATATTATTTATGGAAAAGTGATTCTCCTACTAATCATCCAAACATCTCCAATTTTTAAAATCACTTCTTTTCCATAATCTATTCTTCCAAAATCTATTCTTCAGAATCTATTCTTCCCAAAATCTATTCTCCAAAAGCTAATCCAAACACACCCTCAATCTGATACAGGTTATTCCAAGAATCTCATATCCATTTCATATAAACTTCACAGTTACATCAGGTAAGAAAATTGGGGATATGATAGTTTATCCCTTTCCAATCATCAAACCAAGATATCAAGCATATATCACATTAGGCAAATTTATAAAAGGTAAGAGATAGGAAAGGAACAACTTGGTCTCAAGGCGGTGGTAGGAACTCATAATTTTGAGAGATGGTTGTATGATTGACAAATTTTCCCTATGGCCTTCTCTCTCAACCCTAGCATACCAAAATCGTGCACTTTGATTAAATTTCAAAGCCCATCTAAGCTTGTCATGAATTTTCCCTGTTTAAACTTGTACTTGCCCAACATGGCTGGTATATATTAACAACAAACTTTGATGGTGTTCCCTTTATATCCTTTATATATTCTACTTGCTCAAGTGCTTTACCAAATTGAGGTTGGTATACCACTATAACATACTTAGGATCACTCTCCTTTGATTTGTTTAAATTCTTCATCTTGCTTTCAATCTCCTTAGGTGTTGCACCAAGCTTAAGTTGGTCCACAGCTGTGACATAGTTGAGATCAATCTCCTTCAATCTTGCATCATTATTTGAGGTCAAATTATTTAACAATCTTAAAGTATGAGAGGTAATTAGTAAATGTGATTAAGGATAAGTAGATTTAGAACATATTGGCCCTTTAACCAAAATAGCGGACTGTGGAGCTGAAGGAAATTGAAATTCATTGGTTGTGTCTGCCATTTCTAGTTGAACCTCTAAGGGTTATCTTTAACTCCTCATCGTAACTCAAACTGACAGTGAGTGTCTTTGAAAAGTTTGGTTGTGACGTTATAGTCATTTAATCACAACTTGGGACCACAGAGAGACTATCCCTCAACATCTTGATATTTAGGTGTGACTTCTTCATCTTCGTGTCATGATAGAATATCTCCGGAATTTCTGGTCATGACCAAACAATCATCTTGCCGCACCTCCATTGCACAGAGAGCCTCTCTCTTAGCAAGTTCACATCTAGTCGCTGTAAGGAATTAGAAGACACGCAGCGGAAATAAACTTTAAAAATTTTCCATTCCTTGCCAGGATCTGCCGTATGTGTTTAAGTCAAGTGGAAAGAGTCATTACCCTTAGTGTTGCTCAGCGAATTTCACAGCTTCTCTACGTGGGTGGTGATCTCTTTCTGATCGCAAGAAATCGACGGAGTGTTCCTCAGCGACCTTCACAAATTCTCTCCGCGGACGGTGGTCTCTTTCCGATCACAAGAAGTCGACGCCTCAGGTCGGCTTCCTCTACTGGTATCCACACGAATAGCGTTCCAACCACGAACGACGTGCTAGCGTCTCCTGTCCCTCCAAGGCTTTCACAAGTCTCCGTCTCTATTTCAGCAGTTTCTTGTCTGCAAACCTTTTGCAGATTCCGTTCGGCCTTTTGTGTTCTGTGTTATTTTCAAACGTAGCTCCTCCAATCAGATATATAGGATGCTATACGTTTTTCCACTTAACCTAATTGGATTTTAGAGTTAATCTTATATTAATTCCGAATTGATACAATATCATATATTGTATAATTTTATAAGAAACTAATTAAATAAAATAATATTAAATCCGTCCCACAGATTTAATTACCTATTTATTTAACTTTAAATAAAGATGAGACTGAGTTATATTTAATTTATTCCCATAAATCAAATTTGAGATATCCTATCAATTTAAATTTCGAATTTCAAACGTGATAGAGATTTAATTTATCCTTATAAATTAAATCTTATAAATATCTCTTATATGAGATATCCTATCAATTTGAATTTCGAATTTCAAACGTGATAGAGATTTAATTTATCCTTATAAATTAAATCTTATAAATATCTCTTATATGAGATATCCTATCAATTTGAATTTCGAATTTCAAACGTGATAGAGATTTAATTTATCCTTATAAATTAAATCTTATAAATATCTCTTATATGAGATATCCTATCAATTTGAATTTCGAATTCAAACGTGATAGGGATTTAATTTATCCTTATAAATTAAATCTTATAAATATCTCTTATATATTATATATATATATACGAATTTATATATATACGAATATAAATATAAATAAATATATATACATTCACCTGGATCTTTCATTGAATCTGGACATGTCTTAGATTCAATGAATCTGGACATCATAGCTCGTGTTGGGCTATTTTGTGTGCGACCCTGTAGGCCCATATGAAGTTGGCAGTGGGCCATTTGCTATACTAGCCCACAAGTCGCAAGCGGTCTCTAGCAAGACATAACAACTACCCAAATCATATGAGGATCACGATGTAACCTTTTATACAACCATATCATGTCCCTTCTGTCACGCGATATTTTGGTCATGGATGAGGCATGGATAATGTCATCCTCCTATTCCTGACCGTTACTTTCTCGATCCCTGAGTAGTCTGACTATAGAAATGGAACTACCTTTCCATTACAGTATGGCCATACATTTCTCAGACTCACTCATCGAGGGGCCCAGTAATATCTCTCCACGAATGTGAGGGACAAATTCCATCTTGACCATTCACATTCCTCCGCATGAAAAACCACTAAGCCCGAACATAGTCTTTATGATCACTCGGTCAAAAGTGACTTTTGACTAGGTCAAAGCTGAGCGTTTTGTCATGTAGGAATCCATGATGATCTCAGGTCAAAGGGCATATTGACATGGTTTGTATATGAGAGAAGCTTATGACGTTACCCATGCAGTTCTCTCATAGCGGGTCGGTCCAACACCCTGTACTCTTACATGTGCTTATGACTTTGATTTATATCTCTATACATCTTCAAAGTCATACTGGTCTTATTTCATCTGTGCTCCCACATAGATGATCGACTAGGGACATTTAGGATAATATCATGAATTATCCAAGGATGGTCATCATAGTAAACATGCAAATAATATGATAACTCAATTAATAAATTCATAAATCAATAATGTTCATAAGACAATGATTGGCCCCTAGGGCACGATTTCCAACAGTCGCGACGTTCAGGTCTTGACGTCATAACTTGTAGTCACATAAGCTCAACCTCTCTTTATTTGTTCCACTTCCAGTTCCCATAATCTCTTGTTTTCCTATAAAATCACTCACAACTTCATTTCTAAAAACATTATCGCAAGAGAATGATGATAGTGTATCAAAGTTAGATGGGAATGAGAAATCTTTGGGAACTAGCATCATGCTATTCACATTAAAACAATGAAAACATGATGCATTGCCTTTACAAGAGCAAGAAAAAGAACATATAGAGGAAAAAGATTCAAAATAGTTATCATAAATACTCAAGATTCATTCAAGATACACAAGTCTGAATAGATTAATAGATTAATTTAATAAATTAATGGATTAATTTGAAAAATTAATCTAGCAGTTAATTGATTAATTTATATTAATCAATTAATTCACTCAAGAGACAAGTGTGAACAATTAATTTAACAGTTAATGGATTAATTTAACAAATTAATCTAAAAGTTGATGGATTAATTCAAACAACTTCAAACAAAGACTACTTAGTTTAGCATAATCAAAACGTGAATTCTAACAAAACATATTTCTAAAACATTATCAAATAACATTGACAATCAATCTTCAAATCATCATTTGTCAAAACACAATATCAATCATCAAAACATAGACAAACATGGCATATATTTAACAACTTTGGCATCATCAAAACATATAAAACCATTAAAGACTTCATTTGACATTTTATCATTACTGAAAACTTTTTGCCATTTGTCATCATCAAAACATACTTTTCAACAAATTTATGTGTATATGTATGTAAAGATAGTTGATAAAATTTGTCACCGTTAATAGTAACTCGAGAGAAGTAGTGACATTTTAGTCGTAATTAAAAATAGTAAATGATCAAATAAATGTATGATATTTTAGAAGTACTTAGTTAATATGTTAAGATTCATTTTGACACAAAGAATTCCTTATTCTGACAGTAATATAAAGAGAACAAATTTTTCAAAGTTTGAGACCAGAAATTGTTTTCCAGAATTTTTAACCCAATGAATAGTAATCATTTATGATTAAACTATACTGATTGACTGAGCATTTAGTCTGAAACTTATTTTTTCCTTAAGCTACAATATGTAAGCTTTGAGTATCCTTTTGAAACACTTTATTTCAATTTTTTTAGAATTAATTATTATTTTTTGAAGTTCGTCACTTAGTCTAGAAATATCACATAAACAGTACCCCGTGATTTGGAATTTTATAGATTTTAAGAATGAACTTCAATAGACTTGTAAGTAGTTTTAAATGATACCAAATGTTCTCTAACATGTACAAAAATAAGGTGTTACAATATACATCTTAATTTTTAATTTCATAGGTAGCACACCTCAATTGATGTGTACATTAAGAGAAAATTTTAAAGTTGGACTGTCAGCTAGAAGATGAACAATGAACATTACCCGATGAAGAAATTAATTTTTTTTAATTTTTGGGATAATGTAATATTTCCACTAGTTAAATATGATTCTGAATACATACTCTAAGGAGGCAAAAGTAGGATGTTTTAGAGGATGATTAGCAGGTCCAGTCTGAGCCGAGTTGTGCTCAAAGGTAGCGGGCCAACTTCAATGGCGTGTTCATAGGTAAATATTTTATTTATATTAAATTTTTTATATTTAATTTATATGTGCTTATATTTCAAATTACATGTTGTAGACTCCAGTGCCAGAGGTCCAACATGAGGCTCATTATTAAAAAGCTCTTAATGATCACTAGCGAATGTTTGGTGCTACCACTGAGTTACTTGGGCCAACCGACTAGGGCGAGGCCTGTTGTACAACAAGTACGTGTGCTTAATCAGTAAGCAGTGGACCCTGCTACTGACTTACACAAAAAATTGGAAGAAGGTCAAAGAGCAGGAAAAGGAGGTAGCCTGAGAGATGATCAAGGTAAGATATATATTTTACTTAAAGTAATTAATTATTTGATTAATTCAATATATAGATTAATTATTTAATTAATCTATATAATTAATTATTTATATATTTAGTTAATTAATCTAAATTAATATAGATTTTTAGATAGATTTAATATAGATATTATATATAGATTTAATACAGATTATAATAATCTATATTAAATGTATATAATGAATAAAATTTTGTCATTTATTTAATTATAGGGTAAATTCATAGTGGGAAAGGAGCTGAAAGAGGATAACATCAAAAGGATAAGGGTAGCTAGAAGAATTAGAGGGGGGATCTGTGGTGGGAAAAGAATGGCAACGAGGCAAGGCCCTTATGGGAATTTTGGAGGATGTACTCGTTAGAGTCCTAAAGCAAGATTGAGCCTACTACGTCTACTTGAGGATCTCACCTAAGCATCATATACATATGATATTAATATTATTATATTAATTTTAATTTTTTTTATAAATATTATTACATTTTGTTTAAGGCCCTCATCCGGAGGAATATGGGCAATGTCAGGTAGCAGACAATAAAGCATAGGGATGGCTCCAAGATTTTCACTATCACCTACAATGAAATAGTAAGTACATTAATATTATCATTCATACATTATGTTTTTGTATATAATTTGTAAAAAAATTACTATTTCTATTTAATCTACAGAAGGCAAAGCTCTTATAAGAGTAGGGGGCCATGCCTACGTACAGTGAGATGTGGCTTTACCTCTTCATCAAATTTGGGCCTATACCGACTAGGATGGCCTTTCTAATTGGTGTTGGGCCTTCACAAAATTTGAGGACTTCTCAGTCTGCCACGGCATCCTACCAGACGAGCATGGGAACAAATAACCTGAGCCCCTGAGTTAGACCCCAAGGTGTGAGACAAGATCAATTGAGGATTGGGGAGGATTTTACACTAGCAATGGGGAAGGATTTGAGATGAGAAGTTCACTAGGAGGTCTGACGAGAAGTTAGTGAGGAGGTTTGGTAGGAGGTTATTGAGGGCACCCGACGACTGTTTTGGGTCCACCTCAACCGATTCCATAAAGTCATTGTGGTCATATAACGGTTGTTAGGAGACTGGCTCTAAATATCCAGCTATCTCTAGACTCTCTCGAGCCTATCAGACTCTCTTAGCTCGATAAGGACAAGGACGATATTGGCCCACACCACTGATGCTTATATTATTTAATTGTATAAATTAAAATACAAATATTGTTTAATATTTGACAATTTATTTCATTTAAAATTTTAATTATAATTACAATTTTTACTGTTAATTTTAAGTTAATATTGGTTATTACTATTTTAACTTAATTTATTGTTTAAAAATTTAGAAAATAATTTTCCCTCCAATTTTTATAGGGTTTACAAACTGCTAGAAACATTTACCTGTTTACTTATGGCATTTGAAATTCAAATTTCCCTCAACGAGAATATTTCTAATGGTTACAACCGCTAAAAATATTTAGGACAGAGGGAAAGTTGAATGTCAAAAATGGTTAAATGTTTATAGCCATTACTAATCACTAGAAATTTCCAGCGTAGGCAAGATTTTCTAGTAGTTACAAACCGCTAGAAAATTTTGACTGTTATGTAGCCATTGGATCCCTTCTTTAAAAGCTGAGCAACTTCATGTTAAGTTCATATTAACTTCTGTTTAAGCTTTCCTTCTGAAGTTTAACGAGATCTAAGCTTTCCCTCTAAATTGTTAATGAGATTTGAGTAATACTAGTGATGGATAATCATGCAACAACTTGTATCGGTCAACTACACCATATTTGGCCAAAATAAACAATTTCTTATATTTTACTCTTGACAATGCCTCTGTAAACGGTAAGATCATGTGTCCATGTCCTAAATTTAGTTCTAAAAAGTGGCATTTAATAGAGGTTGTTAGAGAGCATTTAATATTTAAACCCTTCCCGTGCGAGTAGAATTTTGGCAAGTAAATGGTGAAAGACCATATATGACTGCTAATTCAAATCCCATAATTTCATGCATGAAAGTACAACAAAAGAATTTGATCTTGTGAATGATGTTGTGCGTGATGCTTTCTATGTTCATGAAAGTGAGGAGATGGATGAAGTAAAAGGGCCTTGTCTAGAGTTCATTAGAAATAAAACTGCTTGGGAGTTTTTTAACCTCATAAACGAAGCCGATAAACCTCTTTATTCTAGGTGCACAAAGTATTCTAAGTTGTCATTCTTGGTAAGGCTGTATTATATCAAATGCTTATTATGTCTATGTTGTTGGAGTTACTAGGAGATGTTTTTCCTCAAGCAAAGTTCCCTCCATCTTTTTATGTAGCAAAGAAGATTATTAACAAACTTGGCTTGAACTACAAGAAGATAGATGCATGACCAAATGATTGTATGATGCATTGGAAAGAGGATACAAAAAGGGATATTTGTAAGTGATGTAAGACATCTCGGTACAAGTCGATACGAAAGGGAAAAAAGCAAGAGAAGAAACCAGCCAAAATTCTAAGGTATAATTTATTTAAGTATAATGTGTTACTTATTATGTATCTGAACAAAATTTAATGTTGTTCTCAATACATTAGATTGTTGGATACTTTCCTTTAAAAGGTTGCAAAGTATGTATATGTCATTAAAAATGGTTGGGCACATGAGGTGACTGCAAGTTAAGATATCCACGAGATTTGGAGGAGTGGAAAGTATTTGACGTGAAATTTCTAGACTTTACTAGTGATCCTAGAAATTTTTGTCTTGCATTGGCAATAGATAGTTTTAATCCTTTTGGAATCATGAGCACAACATACAGTATCTGGCCTGTAGTGTTAATTCCGTATAATCTTCCACCATGGATATGTATGAAATAGAACTCATTTTTGCTTTCCATACTCATTTCTGGGAAGAAAGTACCAGGGAATGATATAGATGTCTATCTACTATTATTGATATAAGAATTGATAGATGTTTGGATGGATGGTGTTGAGACGCATGACTCATATAAGAAGCGACTGTTCAATCTCTGTGCAGCCTTAATGTGGACGATAAATAGTTTCCTCAGTTTGGGAACCTTGTATGGCTAAAACATGCATATTGGGTTTGCCTAACTAGAGTGCAACTTTGACTCCATACCATGTCACCTTTTACACAATCATAAGTGGTGCTTCATGGGATATCAATGGTTCCTTAATTCCAAGCACAATTTTAGATTGCAATGTATTTGCTTTAATGGCAACCAAGAAATGAGAGATCCTCTTGTTACTTTGTCTAATAGAGATATCATGTAACAATTACAAGATGTTGATGTCAAATTTGACAAGAATAAGGATCCCGAATGACTGGGACGACAATCTCGTTGAACATCTGGGGCTTAGCCCCTATAGTGGTAGAAAATATGCATATTTTTCACTCTTTGTTATTGGGAATCTAATTTATTGTGCGATAGTTTAGACGTTATGCACATTGAGAAGAATATGTGTGATAATGTGATCTATACATTGCTCAATTATGCCAGAAAAGTCAAAAGACCATCTCGCATCTAGAAAAGTTTTACATGCATATGGAATTCATGAAGAGGCTTGGCTTAATGAAAATGACAAGTTCCACCTAGCTAAATTCACCTTGATGAAGAATAATGTAAAATTTTTCCTTTTAATAACCATAATTAACCATATTAAATTATTTTTATCAAAATTAGTTACAAACTAAACATGATATAAATAAGTTTTGCTAATCATTTGAAATTTATCATGGCTAGAGAAAGAAACCTTACTCCTAAAGGGTTAACCATGATAGAAAAAGACAATCACCCTCAAGCACTATCATGGTTGAAAGAGTTTAACTTATTTTAAAAAGGTTATCCATGATAGAAATGAGTAAAACTTATATAAGGATACTATCATGGATATAAGAGTTTCACACAATATTCGCATGTAAAACCATGTTAGAAAGTTGACTCCATTAACATGGTTATAAGGTTCAAGCCCCCAATTAACACCACTATCAAAGTTATCCTCACAATCATCTCAAATGGGCCTCTAAGCATCAAACCCAACAATAACATCACATAAGCCTACTTCACAACCAAGATCCTTTATAACACTCATTTATAAATAAATTCTCAATATTACACATTCCAAAAGTGGATCTATAATCAACAAATCACAAGCAATAGTCTAGGCCTCAAGCCCATTACCAACACGTATTCCCAACATCAAATCCAAATCGAGTATCTCAGTATATGAGAGTATGCAAAATGAGCCCTAGTGTAGCAATATATAACTATTTCACACATAAATCAAGAGGAGGAGGCTATACAATTGATATAGCACAAATGAAGCCTCTGAAGCCTTTCCTGAGGTCCTAGTATGAAACTATCACCTGAAAAATGTTAACAACTATGGGGTAAGACAAAAGTCTCGGTAACCAACAATCCTACTCATCATGCATACTAATATGTACTTGTGAGGTATCAAGTGGAACAATTAATAAAATATACGATATAGAAAATAATACATTATCATAATATGATTAAATGGAAATACCACTTTAGTCATTCCCATCAAACCAACCGAACTGCCTTATACCTGCCAACCGAACCCATGAACTAGTGATAACTACCATATGACTAGCTACTAAAAAATCTAACCAGTCAAGTGTTATGGATCGGCCAAAAAAGTTAACCAGTCAAGTGTTATGGTGGGGCAAGTCCCTCAGTAAACTGGTGGGACAAAAGCCAACCATCAAACTCAAATGGAGGCTTTATGTCACATCCTTAATTTTAACCTCAATTATTCTCCATTATAAGTGATTGGAACTAATTTCATGATCATTTGCTTTGAAATCATTCATTTCCAAAAGAATTGCTCTCGGGGATACTGTTCACTTTTAATGTTCATTTGATAATTCCACAACATGTATTCTACTTTGAAAAATCATAAGTAATTGTAGAAAAATAAAAATAATGTGGTTCCAATTTCTACTGAATGATCTTTCATAGATCTTTAAGGGAAAAATATAAAACTGAGGTTTTATGTTATATCTCCAATTTTCTGACCTGATGTACCTGTACAGTTTATCTGCAATAGATATAAGATTCTTGGAATAAACTATATCAGATTGCAAAAAGAAAGGGAAGGATTAATAACGAAGGAAATAATAGGGACCAAAATGCAAATTGAAAAGTTTGAAGATAAAAAGTTAAAGTAGAAATAAAAGGAGGGACCTAAATGCAATTAATGAAAAGTTCAAGGAGTAAAGTGCAATTATTCAAAAGTTAAGGGACCTAAATGTAAATATGGAAAAGTTGAGCTAAAATAGGCCAAAAATGCCCAAAATTAGATCAGACCCAAATTTTACCAGTAGATAGACAAAAATATTCCGGTTAGTTTAACGCAACACAGAATTTTGATTTGAGGTCCCGATTAATTGATATAAATTTTTGAAGTCGGAAGGAATTATTACAGTATTTTTCATATCTCAAAATCAGATGAGACCTTATAGAAAATTCAAATATTTAATATATGAATTTATAAAAATGAGAGAGTTAGAAAAGGAATCCTGTAGAAACTATACGGGATTTTACAGTGAAATAAAATACCCGATAAATAGGATAGGAAGAGTTGTTCTGTAAAGTGGGCCATAAAGGCAATAAGCCCATAATAAGGCCCAAATGGCGCCATCATGAGCCCATTAAGGTGACTGGACAGTTATGTGGGCCAGAGACTAGAGCAGTATAGGAAAAGTGCGAAATTACAAAAATGCCCTGGATGCCCATCTGTACCAGTGATGGATGGAAGTTATTTTGGTCATTAAGGATAGGCCAAAAACGTGGGACATAGTATAAATATGATTATATAGAGTCAATATATGCCCTGAGGCAGTGTAAAGAGGTATGAAATGACGAATTTGCCCGTAGGGTTAGTACAGTGCAGGAAATGATACCAAGGGTATTTTAGTCATTTTCCAAGGGATGGATGGTAGATAAATACTCAGTATAATATTTTCAATGGTATGAGAAGCCTAGATATTGATTTCCAGGACAGAATACATATCCTAATATATTATTAAAAAAATTTGGAACAGAACACAGTCAGGTTGTTGTGAAACTGCTCTGATTGGTACCGAATTACACTGAAATTTTTCCAAAAGCTTCCTTACATGGGAATCACTCCACATACCCCTATTAGGTGTCCCATGATCTTTCCCACATGATGTCATAATTATTCTTTTTAGAAAAAGTTAAATCCAAGATTAAATCTAAGCCTTTAGATCAAATAGTAACCAAATCAATCTTGGCCATCCATTTCAACCCAAATTTCTCTATAAATACCCCCTATTCAAATGACTTTGATATTCATGGTCAACCATATGGAAACTCTTGCAAAATTTCTATTCAACCAAGAAAGAAGCACACAAAGTGAAGTAACAATAAGGTAATCATCACCCTTGATCTTGAGCTTTGTTCTAGAAAGTTAGCTCATGGTTTTAAGGGGTTTTCATGCTATATTTTCCTTATAGTTTCTGCTGAAAGTGCTGCTCATATATGGTTAAAATATGAGTTTTATATTATGGATAGTTTAGATAAGCTTAAACAAGCTAGAATCAAGTGGTATAAGCTTGAGAATTCAAGTATGTTTAGATTTAGGGTTTTGTGTTCTTGCTGGTACTGTATGTGGTACTGTTCATATTATAGAATTTCATGATTTTGATGCTTCCAATGAGTTTAAAATGGAAAATTGTGTGGGGATAAAGTAGGAGAACAAGTATTGGAAGCATTGGAATCAAAATGTGAATTTTTGGAAAAAGGGACATCCATTTCGGTTTGGTACTGTAGCAATTGGTATGTTTTGATTTTGGAAATTATGAATTCATAATTGGATTCTACATGAAAAATTATGTGGAAATGAACTATGAGAATTTATTTTGGAAAGGTGGAAGTTGGAAACATAAATTAGAGAAAGAAAGGGAGCTAGTGAAAACCTAGTCTTGGGGATTTGGTTTCAAGTTGAGTTGTAACTTGATATTATATTGTAATGGCTAGGTTTTGACATTTGTGAAGGAAGGAAAGCACTTCAAGAAAGTCTTGACCAAGATAGCTAAGAGGTAGCAAGGATACCTAACTATAACTCATGTTTGTTTAATTGTTTTGCTTGATTGTTGATTATGATGCTTGGTTGAGCTTGAGCTTATGTCATCATGTTAAGATGAGGTATGAATGATTGCAACTCCTTGCAAGTTATGTCATGACAATATGCATGTTAGAGTTTTCTTATGTACCATTATGAAGTAGCTCCCATCTCATGATAACATGTTAAGCATCCAATTATTCATACATGATATTATAGTTTGTGTAACTTGCTATTGGGATTTCCAAGAAATCTCATTCCTTCCACATGCATAACTATGTTTTAGGTGCTGGATCCTATCAAGGGAAGAGAGGAAATTTTGTTGATTAAATTTTTATATTAATTTACATGACTTACATGACACTATGGGATGATATGCTAGTATGCATGGTGTATGTTTCTATAACCCTGTTCTAAGGCTGTGGTGATGTGATGATGCTTTTGATGCCTAAATCAACGAGTTTTAGTATGAATTTTGGCATGATAATAGCTACAATAAAGAGATTTAAATGGATGTCAAGAATGCATTAATTGGATAAGTATCCGAATTGTTATGATTTTCCAAAGTTGGAAGTAAGATCTGGAATTGAGATAAAACGAGTGCTGAGAGGCAGTGACGTTCACGCAATGATTTTATATAACAAATGAACTATTTTTTCTATGAAATTTTACGAGATTAAATATGACGTCTAGACCTTCAAATCCATATGTAACACAGTTCATTTGGATAAGTAACCAAATAGAAATGAATTTTTAAAGTTAAGGCAAAGAAACTGAAACTTCCAGATTTTACCAAATGAACAGTAATATTTAACCAATAAACTGTTTCCATGTGAACACGATAACCTCAATTTCATATTTTTTTTCCTCAAATATTTATGAAATAGATTTTATTAGAAATTGGAACCACATTATTTCAATTTTTCTACAATTAATTATGAATTTTCAAAGTAGGGTACATATTCTGGATTACCAAATGAACAGTAACAGTGAACAGTATCCTAGAGCAAATCTTTTGGAAATGGATATTTTCAAAGCAAATGATCATATAATTGGTTCCAATCACTTCTAATGGAGTATAATTGAGGTTAAAAGTAAGGATGTGACATTTTCTTGCTCAAATGAAATCGTTTGTTTGTTGAATATCACTGTTCATGTGGTAAAATCTGGAAGTTCTAGTTTCTTTGTCTTAAATTCAAAAATTCATTTCTCTTTGCTTACTTATCCAAATGAACAGTGTTACCTATGGATTTGAAGCTCTAGAGGTCCTCTTTAAGCTAATAAAAGTGCATAGAAAAAATCGTTCATTTATTATATGAAATCATTGTGTGAATGTCACTGCCTCTAAACGCTTACTTCATCTCAAGCCTAGATTTTAACTTCATCTTAGAAAAATCATCACAAATCGAATTCCAAACTAATTGAGGTGTTCTTGGTGTCCATTTAAATATCTTTATCTTAACTATTATCATGCCAAATTTTAGACTAAAACTCGTTGATTTAAGTGTCAAAATCATCATCACATCATCACATCACCACAGCCTCAAAATAGGGTTATAGAAACATACACCATGCATACCAGCATATCATCCCATAGTGTCATGTAAGTCATGTAAATTAATATAAAAATTTAATCATAAAAATTTCCTCTCTTCCCTTGATAGGATCCAGCACCTAAAACATAGTTATGCATGTGGAAGGAATGAGATTTCTTGGAAATCCCAATAGCAAGTTACACAAACTATAATATCATGTATGAATAATTGGATGCTTAACATGTTATCATGAGATGGGAGCTACTTCATAATGGTACATAAGAAAAATCAAACATGCATATTGTCATGATATAACTTGCAAGGAGTTGCAATCATTTATATTTCATCATAACATGATGACATAAGCTCAAGCTCAACCAAACACCATAATCACCAAGCAAGCAAACAATTAAACAAACATGAGTTATAGTTAGGTATCCTTGCTACCTCTTAGCTATCTTGGTCAAGACCTTATTGGGATGATTTCCTTCCTTCACAAATGTCAAAACCTATCCATTACAAAATAATATCAAGTTACAACTCAACTTGAACACAAAATCAAGACTAGGTTTTCACTAGCTCCCTTTCTTTCTCTACTTTATGTTTCTTACTTCCATCTTTTTAAAATAAATTCTCATGGTTCATTTCCACATAATTTTTCACGTAGAATCAAAATATGAAATCAAAATTTCCAAAATCAAAACATTCCAATTGCTACAGTACCAAACCGAAGTGAAGCCCTTGATTCCCAAAATTTCACATTTTGATTCCAATGCTTCCAATACTTGTTCTCCTACCTTATCCCCACAATTTTCCATTTTAAACTCATTGGAAGCAATAAAATCATGAAATTTCATTATATGAACAGTGTCACACACAGTACCAATGAAACATTCTCCTTTCCTTACATTTTAGGGACCATTCAGTAGCATTTAGAACCACTTCTAGGGCCATTGAAGTCAAATCATACAATCTGAAATTTTACTCCTAGTGAACACTGTTTACTGTGTAAATTCCAGCGGATGACCTGACTTCAAAAAATCATAACCAATTCTAGAAAAATCAAAACGAAGTGGTTCAAATTGCTACGTGAAGCTATCGTAATCCTCTTTCAGGGAAAAATAACTTGTTGACCATGCCTTGACCATGTCAATATCAGTCAATGTCTGAAGTTTACTGTTCATCCTACATTTTTTCCTGATTCCAGCACTTTGGTCCCATCTTTGCATAACCTCTGCACTATCCAATCCCTAGCTCCTTTCTATGATTTTTCGGTCCTCTTTAAACATACCTGTGGGATTAGGATTACATGGAAGGGGATGAGATTTCTGGGGAAATCTTAGTAGCAAACGGTAACCATACAATGTATGCAACTATATGCTTGATGTTACTATGTGTGTACTTAATGATCATGCTTGCATCATGATAACATACATGCTTCCATGTTACTTAAGTATAACATATGGCCATAGTATAAAAATAAATAGAGCATTACTTAATCATACATGCCTCACATCATCAAGGTAAGAAAATATCACATAAAACATCCAAGCAGTATAAGCATACAAGTAGGTAAGTCTACTACCTGGCGTGTAGCCTTTCCTTCCAGCTCCTAGCCTTGTCTCTAACGTCCCTTCTTTTCATATTTTAGAGCCTATACATAGCATAATAATATCTTTATTATTATTCAGTATAGTTCTACTTAACTCATGCTTAACTAGGGGTGATATCCTTATTCCGACATTCCCCTGGCTTTCTCTCTACCTTTAGCTACCTTTATTAATAGAGATATTTCTCTATTCTAACCACTAAGAGAAATCCTCTACTTTATTAGAGCAGGGACTAGATAACTTTCTTACCTCATTCCTAAGCTTTGCCTAGTCCCTCAGCTCCTTAGACTGCTCCTGGCTCCACAAAAACTCCTTCCTTTCTTTCATTTCTTTCTTTCCTTCTCTATTTCTCTCTTTTTCTCTTCTTTCTCTTCCTTTTCTTGCTAGATCCGTGGTGTGCCTTGAAATGGGAGGGGAGTTGCCTATTTATAGGTGAGAGGAGGTGGAATGAATGGTCCAAATTGATTCACAATGAATGGCTCAAATTGCTTGCTTCCTCAAGAAGCTTTGCCTGCATCATCACGCTGATATCACCCTCCTTAATGACTCACCACTCATGACATCATCTAGGACACCTCAGGGGGTATGTGGCACAATGGTGGGGCCCTTGGGACACCTCACCAGCTGACTCAGCCTTTCCAGAGAGTTGCAGAGTCTTTTCCCTGAATGGACGGCTGAGATCTTGCCACGTGTCCTCTTGCTTTTTCTCCTTTTTCTCTAATCATGCAATGTGTCCTTTGCTTTTCTTCTTTTATTGTAATCATGCCATGTGGCTCCTTGTGGTCTCCTTTTATGCCATCTCATGATTCCATATCACTTTCCCCAGTTCTATCTTGGATTGGGTCACTTTACTTTATTGAAAAATCACTAAAATAATATTTTAATGCCTCTTAAGCCCACATTACTCTTGGGTTACGTTTTTGGGCCTTGGATTGTCATCTTGGGTTTCTAACCAAGCCCAAGCACTCTGGTGGCTTGATTCCCTAGAAACATCCTTAGTAAATTACCAAAATACCCTTAGTTCCTCTTTAGTACTTATACGAACACTCTTATCTTTCCATACCTTACCAGAGTACCTCCTGACCCTGGTCAACTATCCAGATACCCTTTCTTGACTATCTAACCTTAGTCAAATGATCATAACGCCCTTCGTCTGACTCTAACTTAATGACACAACAAAGTGGCATACCTTTAGTGGCATTTTCATAATTCTTCATTTTTCTCAGTCTTTATTAGCCCTAGCGAACATACTTATCTGAAAATATCATTAGGCTTATAAGGTGCCATTCTAGACCCTCTGTATGATCCACTATCTTCATGGGCTCAATTCCCGATAAATTTCCCCATAACCTATTTATCGGGTCTTTTAATCCACTGTAAATTCTATAGTAAATTCTATAGAACTCCTTTTTAGGCTCTATCAGTTTCAAAAATTCTGATATTAATTATAGGAATTTACTGCCATATTTCATCTGATTTTGAGGTCTAGAGAACACTGTATTAATTTTCCTTCTCTTTGAAAATTAATATAAATCTTTCAGGACCTCATATCAAAACTCTGTGTTGTATCAAACTGATCAGTATAATTTTCTCTATTTACTGAGACCTATGCTCAATAGGGTCTAGTAGCATCCCTTTTTTAGGCTATATACTGGGCTTCTAAGTCTGAAAATTGGGATATGACAACCAGCAAGAACACAAAACCCTAAATCCAAACATACTTGAATTCTGAATCTTATACCACTTGATTCTAGCTTGTTTAAGCTTATCTAAACTATCCATAATATAAAACTCATATTTTAACCATATATGAGCAGCACTTTCAGCAGCAACTATAAGGAAAATATAGCATGAAAACCCCTTAAAACCATGAGCTAACTTGCTAGAACAAAGCTCAAGATCAAGGGTGATGATTACCTTATTGTTACTTCACTTTGTGTGCTTCTTTCTTGGTTGAATAGAAATTTTGCAAGAGTTTCCCTATGGTTCAACATGCATACTGAAGCCATCTGAATAGGGGTATTTATAGAGAAATTTGGGTTGAAATGGATGGCTAAGATTCATTTGGTTACTATTTGATCCAAGGGCTCACATTTAATCTTAGATTTAACTTTTTCTAAAAAGAATAATTATGACATCATTTGGGATAGATCATGGGACACATAATAGGGTTATGTGGAGTGATTCCCATGTAAGGAAGCTTTTGGAAAAATTCCAATGTAATTCGGTACCAATCGGAGCTGTTTCACAACAACCTGACTATGTTCTGTTCCTAATTTTTTTAATAATATATCAGGATATATATTCTGTCCTAGAAATCAATATCTAAGCTTCTAATACCATTGACAATATTATACTGAGTATTTATCTGCCATCCATCCCTTGAGAGATGACCAAAATAACCTTGGTGTCCTTTCTTGCACTATATTGACCCTAAGGGCGTACTTGTCATTTCACCCTTCTTTGTTCTACCTTATGGCATATACTGGCTCTAACTAATCATATTATACTATGTGCCAGGTTTTTAGCCTATCCAAAATAACCAAAATGACCTCCATCCATCATAGTACAGTATGGGCATCCAGGGGCATTTTCGTAATTTCACCCTTTTCCTAAACTACTCTGGACTCTGACCCACTTAACTTTCGAGTCACCTTAATGGGCTCATAATGGCACCTTTTGGGCCTTGATATGGGCTTATTCCCTGTGTTTCCTTTGTGGCCTAATTCACAATACAACTCTCCCGATCCCATTTATCGGGTATTTTATTTCACTATAAAATCCTGTATGGATTCTACAAGATTTATTTTCTAACTCTGTCAATTTTATAAATTTTTATATTAAATATATGAATTTCTTGTAAGGTCTCATTTGATTCTGAGATATGAAAAATACTGTAATAATTCCTTCTGACTTCAGGAATTTATATCAATTAATCTGGACCTCAAATCAAAATTCTATGTTGTGTTAAACTAACTGGAATATTTTTGTCTATCTACTGGTAAAATTTGGGTTTGATCTGATTTTGGGCATTTTTGAGCATTTTTCAGTTTAACTTTTCCATATTTATATTTAGGTCCCTTAACTTTCAAATAATTGCGCTTTAGTCCCTAAACTTTTCATTAATTGCATTTAAGTCCCTCATTTTTCTTCTACTTCCACTTTTTGCCTTCAAGCTTTTCTAATGTGCATTTTGGTCCCTATTCTTTCTTTAGTTATTAATCCTTCCCTTTCCTTTCTCAATCTGATACAGTTTATTCCAAGAATCTCATATCTATTGCAAATAAACTGTATAGTTACATCAGGTAAGAAAATTGGGAATATGACATTTCTCTCCCCCTTAAAATAAATTTTGTCCTCAAATTTTACATTGCATGTACTTAGAAAATAGTTCAGGGTATGCTTCTCTCATCCTTTCCTCTACTTCCTAGGTAGCTTCATTATTTGTTAATCCCTTTCAGACCACCTTAATTAGAGGAATATGCTTATTTTGTAACTGCTTGACCTTTCTATCTATAATTTGTACTAGTCTAACTTCATAAGTCAGGTCATCTCGTAGTGTAATATCATCCTGCTCAATCACATGTGATGGATCTGGAACATACTTCTTTAACTAGGAGACATGGAACACATTATGAATCTTGCTGAGATGTGGAGGAAGAGCTAACTTGTAAGCCACTGATCCTACTCTTGAGAGGATTTGAAATGGCCCAATGTATTTAGGATGCAGCTTCTTCACTTTAATCGATCATCTGGCTCCTGTTGTCAGGGTTAACTTAAGGAATACATGTTCTCCTTCTTCAAACTCCAACGGCTTCCTTCTAACAACAGCATAACTCTTATGTCTACTTTGAGCCGTCAACAATCTCTTTCTAATCTTATCGATATGTGCTACTGTCTGGTCTACTATGTCAGGACCAAACATCCTCCTTTCGCTCAACTCTACCTAGCACACGGGATATCTACACTTTTATCCATAAAGTGCTTCAAAAGGGGCCATCTGAATACTAGCATGATAACTGTTGTTATAGGCAAACTCTATCAATGGCAAATGGATATCCCAACTCCCTTTGAAATCTAAGACACAAGCTCTCAACATATCCTCAAGTGTCTGGATCATTCTCTCAAATTGACCATCTATCTGAGGATGGTAAACTGTACTGAATCTAAGAGTAGTGTCCATTTCTTTATGTAAGGCCCGCCAAAACTTTGACGTAAATCGTGGGTCTCTGTCAAATATGACACTACTGGGAATACCATGTAGTCTAACAATCTCCTTTACATATAGTTTTGCTAGCTTCTCAAGAGAATCTTTCTTATTAAATGCTAGGAAATGAGTTAACTTTGTCAATCAGTCAATTACTACTCATATAGCACCATGCTTAGTAGGAGTCATAGGCAGTCCCTCAACAAAATCCATGGCAATACTATCTCATTTCCACTCAAGTATTTCTAATGGTTGTAATTTTCCTGCTGACCGCTGGTGCACAACTTTCACTTTCTGACATGTCAAGCATTTGGACACATAATCTACAACATCTTTTTTTAATCCAGGCCACCAAAATAAACTCTTAACATCATGATACATCTTAGTCATACCTGGATGTATCGTATACTTGCTTTTATGTGCCTCATCTAGGATATTCTCTCTCAATCCCATTGTATTGGGAATATATGGTCGTCCCTGAAATCGTAGTAATCCATCTTGGAACACCTCAAAATTCTTAGTTTCCCCTCTTCCTAGCTTATTCTTGAAAATTTCAACGAGCCTATCTTGCTCCTGATCCTCTTTTATCTCATCCTCAATGAAAGCTTTAACCTGCGTTCCTCCATAAGAGCTTTCTGCTATTTGCATTTGATACAGAGGACTCCAATCTCATACATCTTCTATCTATTCCAGCTCTTTGATCATGAGACTAGCAACCTACACCACCTTTCTACGTAAGGCATCAGCCACTACATTAGGTTTTCCTGGATGGTACTTGATCTGGAAATCATAATCCTTCAAAAATTCCATCCATCTCTATTGCCTCATGTTCAATTCTTTCTGATCATGCAAGTACTTTAGGCTTTTGTGGTTGTAGTACAGCTCTATGGTAGCTCCATACAAGTAATGTCTCCATATCTTGAGAGCATAAACTACCGTTGCAAGCTCCAGATCATGAATGGGATAATTCTCTTCATGTGGCTTTAACTACCGAGAAGCATATGCTACCACTCATCCCTATTGCATCAACACACATCCCAACCCCTGCTTGCTAGCATCAGTGTAGACTACATAAGTGTGAGTTGGGCTTGGAATAATCAGCACAGGAGTCGTAGTTAATCTCTGCTTTAGTTCATGAAAACTAGCCTCACACTTCTCGTCCCACTTGAACTGCTGATTCTTTTTTGTCAGCTTGGTTAATGGTAGAGCAATTCGAGAAAAGTCCTTAATGAATCTTCTGTAATACCCTGCTAAGCCCAGAAAACTTTTGATCTTTATCACTGTCCTTGGCTGTTCCCAGCTTAGCACTATTTCAACTTTGCTAGGATCTACAGCTACCCTTTCGTGGGATATGACATGACCAAGAAATTTGACTTCTTGCAGCCAAAACTCACATTTACTAAGCTTAGGATAGAGTCATTTCTCTTTAAGAGTACTAAAAATAATCCTCAAATGCTCTTCATGCTCTGCCACAGATTTAGAGTACACTAAAATATCATCATTCAAAACTACCACAAACTGATCTAAATAAGGCCTGAAGGTCTTATTCATGTAATCCATGAAAATTGCAGGCGCATTCGTCAGACCAAAGGGCATTACCAGGAATTCAAAATGACCATATCGAGTCCTGAATACAGTCCTCAAAATATCATCTGCTTTAATTCTGAGTTGGTAATGACCTGGTCTCAGATTAATCTTAGAGAATAAGCTTGCTCCAACCAACTAATATAGCAAATCATCAATTCTAGGAAGAGGGTACTTATTCTTAACTGTAATCTTATTCAACTCCTGATAGTCAATGTATAATCTGAGACTGCCATCCTTCTTCTTGACGAATAACACTAGAATACCCCACGGAGAAACACTGGGTCGGATGAAACCCTTCTCTAAAAGCTCCTCTATCTACTTCTTAAGCTCAATCATCTCATTAGGAGCCATACGGTATGGGGCTTTGGATACTAGTCTAGCTCCATGTACAATATCGATTGCAAACTTCACTTCTAGTTCTGGAGGCAATCCTTGAATCTCTTTTGGAAAGACTTCTGGAAATTCCTTAACTATGGGAATCATTTCAATTCCTTCTTTGACTTCTGTTTAGACAAAAAAGAAGACCATATATCCCTGACATCCTTTCTGTAGACATCTATTTGCCTGAGCCTCCGTTAGGAAATTCAGTTTCACTTCTGGATTTATATTTGAGGCTTGTGGACAAAGAACTAGAGTTTTGTTCTTACAATCTAGCATTACATTATTGGCAGACAACCAATTCAATCCAATTGTGACATCAATTTCATGAAAGGGCATACATATTAAGTCGAGAGTAGCGCAACAATAGCCATATCGAATGACACTATTTAGGCAGACATCTGATATAACTACTTTAGCATTTATAGGGGTTGTGACGCATATGGCATAATGCAGCTTGCTAATTGTAAGGCTTAAACGTTTAGCACATTCATAAGAAACAAAGGAATGACTTGTACCCGAATCAAACATAGCAATCACAGCATGATTATTAAGATAGATGATATATTGGATCATCTCAGGTGACCTTTGTACCTCTTCCCTTGTCATTGTAAACACTCGCCCTTGAGTGCGAGGCCTTTGATCATTAGCTACTTGAGGACAATTCCTAGAGAAATATCCAGGTTTCCCACATGTGTAACAGACATTCTGCCCTATTAAGCACGGTATGTCTCCATGGTTCTTCCCGTATTTGTCGCATACTCTAGACCTCTGGTTTCTATTATTTGTATTGCCCCTGTAGTTTCCTCTATTAGGCTTCTTATTCTACGACCACTATTTTTTCCTTTTCCTATTATAGCCACTACCACCAGCTGCATTTCTATTCTGGTTAGTTCCCTCAGGAGCAGCAGTCTCTCTACTCACTGGTCTTATCAGCATCTGGTAATTTAGGCTGTTATCAATGATCCTATAAGCATCTACTACTTTATTAAACTGGTTGTACTATTGAGGAGTCATCTTATCTTTCAGAGTAGTATTCAATCCCCTAATCATCCTTTCCATCATTTACTGCTCATCATCCACCTGTCGTAGGTAAGTGGAATACTGGGAAAGACGGACGAATTGTGCTAAGTACTCATCAAAAGACTCTCTTTCTCCTTGTCTCAGCAAAAGGAACTCTACTTATTGTTCATCCCACACTTACTGGGGAAAATACTTCTCATAAAACTGTTCAAGGAACACTTCCCATGTGATAGGAATGTGCCTTGCTTGCAATACTAGCTCTGTATTCTTCCACTATCTATCAGCATCTCTCTCTAGCTAGTATATTGCCATCTATACTTTACTCTCAAACGGATAACCTAGTACCTTAAATATCTTCTCCAGTCTGCTGATCAAATCCTCCGCTTTCTATACATCGAACGTTCCCTTGAACATCAAAGGACTATGCTTACAGAACTTAGACATCCACTATTGAATACCAACAGGATCTACTGTCTGTCCTATCTGTCTCAGTGGCTCTGTTGTCTATTGAACCATCTCTAGTTCTATATTAGCTATACCAGCAGATTCTGGTTGCTGTAGATTCTCTACTGCTTCTTCTACTACCGCTGCTATGGCAGTATCCCTTTCCTGTTCGTTCCTTGCTTGAGTAGCTCTTACTTCCTCAATCAGCTTCTGTTGTCATTCCAGTCATTCTAGAATCAAATGGTTAACATCTCCGGCATTTTGAGGTTCACCTGAAGAACTAGTTCTTCTTGTTCTTACCATTTTGTTTTACTATGGTAATAGCAAATAGGAAAAGAATACTATAATTAACATAATTCACATTTCATTTATAACACAGCGTACAACAAGTTTAACAGCATTGCATAGACTTTTTATAACATACACACATATATGTACAATATCATTACTAGTCATGAGTACATAGATTACAGCAACATTCATACATACAGCTATTACATTATGTTTTCTCATAGTGAATCCTAATGAACTCCCCTACCATATAGATCCAATCATAGATATCCTCAAAGGGTTCCTCTTCAAAGTATTGGTCTAAACCTTCTTTCCATGTTGTTGTAAGAGGCAATATATCATCCATGATATTTATCCAAACTGTAAGGGTAAGGGTATCTAGATCATAGGCTAGGTAGGCCTCTCTTACCCTTACTATGAAATCCTTGTAGATTTGGTATTCTTGATCTACTTCCTTGACCAACATCCTTCTTAAATCATATAGCTGCTTTGCTAACTCCATAGCTTTCTCAAACCGATCCTCTGTCATATTCTTTCCTGGTACTAACTCTATAACATGATTAGGGTCCAAGTATATCTATACCATTGGTTTCTTGGTTCCATTGGGACATGGGATATATGTCTGGTCTAGTCTGTGACTAGGTCTAGGTATGTCTGTTGGAAATTGTGCCCTAGGGGCCAATCATTGTCTTATGAACATTATTGATTTATGAATTTATTAATTGAGTTATCATATTATTTGCATGTTTACTATGATGACCATCCTTGGATAATTCATGATATTATCCTAAATGTCCCTGGTCGATCATCTATGTGGGAGCACAGATGAAATAAGACCAGTATGACTTTGAAGATGTATAGAGATATAAATCAAAGTCATAAGCACATGTAAGAGTACAGGGTGTTGGACCGACCCGCTATGAGAGAACTGCATGGGTAACGTCATAAGCTTCTCTCATATACAAACCATGTCAATATGCCCTTTGACCTGAGATCATCATGGATTCCTACATGACAAAACGCTCAGCTTTGACCTAGTCAAAAGTCACTTTTGACCGAGTGATCATAAAGACTATGTTTGGGCTTAGTGGTTTTTCATGCGGAGGAATGTGAATGGTCAAGATGGAATTTGTCCCTCACATTCGTGGAGAGATATTACTGGGCCCCTCGATGAGTGAGTCTGAGAAATGTATGGCCATACTGTAATGGAAAGGTAGTTCCATTTCTATAGTCAGACTACTCAGGGATCGAGAAAGTAACGGTCGGGAATAGGAGGATGACATTATCCATGCCTCATCCATGACCAAAATATCGCGTGACAGAAGGGACATGATATGGTTGTATAAAAGGTTACATCGTTTATCGATCCTCATATGATTTGGGTAGTTGTTATGTCTTGCTAGAGACCGCTTGCGACTTGTGGGCTAGTATAGCAAATGGCCCACTGCCAACTTCATATGGGCCTACAGGGTCGCACACAAAATAGCCCAACACGAGCTATGATGTCCAGATTCATTGAATCTAAGACATGTCCAGATTCAATGAAAGATCCAGGTGAATGTATATATATATTTATTTATATTTATATTCGTATATATATAAATTCGTATATATATATATATTATATATATGAGATATATGAGATTTAATTTATAAGGATAAATTAAATCCCTATCATGTTTGAATTCGAAATTCAAATTGATAGGATATCTCATATAAGAGATATTTATAAGATTTAATTTATAAGGATAAATTAAATCTCTATCACGTTTGAAATTCGAAATTCAAATTGATAGGATATCTCATATAAGAGATATTTATAAGATTTAATTTATAAGGATAAATTAAATCTCTATCACGTTTGAAATTCGAAATTCAAATTGATAGGATATCTCATATAAGAGATATTTATAAGATTTAATTTATAAGGATAAATTAAATCTCTATCACGTTTGAAATTCGAAA
The DNA here is from genome assembly GCA_037074615.1 of Leucaena leucocephala. Taxonomy (NCBI): domain Eukaryota; kingdom Viridiplantae; phylum Streptophyta; class Magnoliopsida; order Fabales; family Fabaceae; genus Leucaena; species Leucaena leucocephala. The sequence continues at coordinate 10,110,643 of CM073527.1, forward strand.
TTTAAATTGATAGGATATCTCAAATTTGATTTATGGGAATAAATCAAATATAACTCAGTCTCAACTTTATTTAAAGTTAAATAAATAAGTAATTAAATCTGTGGGACGGATTTAATATTATTTTATTTAATTAGTTTCTTATAAAATTATACAATATATGATATTGTATCAATTCGGAATTAATATAAGATTAACTCCAAAATCCAATTAGGTCAGGTGGAAAAACGCATAGCATCCTCTATATCTGATTGGAGGAGCTACGTTTGAAAATAACATAGAACACAAAAGGCCGAACGGAATCTGCAAAAGGTTTGCAGACAAGAAACTGCCGAAATAGAGACGGAGACTTGTGAAAGCCTTGGAGGGACAGGAGACGCTAGCACGTCGTTCGTGGTTGGAACGCTGTTCGTGTGGATACCAGTAGAGGAAGCCGACCTGAGGCGTCGACTTCTTGTGATCGGAAAGAGACCACCGTCCGCGGAAAGAATCTGTGAAGGTCGCTGAGGAACACTCCGTCGATTTCTTGCGATCAGAAAGAGATCACCACCCACGTAGAGAAGCTGTGAAATTCGCTGAGCAACACTAAGGGTAAGGATTCTTTCCACTTGACTTAAACACATACGGCAGATCCTGGCAAGGAATGGAAAATTTTTAAAGTTTATTTCCGCTGCGTGTCTTCCAATTCCTTACAGTGGTATCAGAGCCATGCCGTTTTGTGTTTAAGTTAGGCTTGATTTGTGATTTATATGATATATGTTATTAGTAGCCGATCATATAATAAGCGTTGTATGTGTGACATATATGGAATCCTTGTTGTGTATGACATAAAAGGAATCTAAAAGGAAATTGAAATCGGTGGTGATGCTTTTTGATTTGATCAATCCGCATAGATGGGGTCTAAGAAAACCGAATTCGAATTTGTGATTATTTGTGAAAACCGAATTCAGATTCGTGATTATTTATGAAACAAAAAACAAAAAAAAATTTCTTCCGTAGCGCAACATAACCGGTTAGCGGGACCGCCATAGCTACCTGTTCGTAGCGCAACATAACCGTAACATATGTTACTTTGTAAATGTTTTTTGCCCTTCGATTAGATCTGAATATTGATTCTTGAATGTTTGGGTATGGTGAACAATATGGCTCTAGATTGAAAGTGTTGTAATTTTTAAAAATACGGCCTGCGTGTCGTGCCTTCCTCTATATACTCTCAATGTACCTTCTCCTCTCATCTCACTCCCCTCGAATGTTAAAAGAGGTTTCTATATGTAATTTCTCTTTTCTTACTAGAGAGCTCCTCTCATTGGCTTGAGGGGACTTAGGATAGGTGAGCCATATTGTATCACGTTTGAATTATGCATCTTATGATTAGATCAGCACATGCATATTACTTGTATGAGATACGAACTGAGAAACATGCGTTTTATAAACCAGATAGTTAAATTAGGCCCTCTAAAAGAAATCTTAAGTCATAATGCTGTCAATTTATGAACACTTGTCAAAACCTTGATCGCTCAATTGTGGACTCCACCAAAGTGGGTGCTTTTGAGTTATCTTGGGGAGATAAGCAAAGAGTAATGGTGCTACTCTCATAGGTTCATTATTGTTTGACTTAATTGAGATTAACAAAACGGTTTTGGATCTCAAGGCATTAGATGGGATTAGAACATGCCAGATCATATGATGATAGGATCCCATGAATATCTAAGAGTTACATTTGATGTAATTGGTAAAGGTGTTACCTACCTAAATAACTTAATCTAAGCGTCCTGCCAAAGCGGACTTAAGTTTGAGCCAAATATGGATCTTAGCCCACTAACTATTGCATTGAGGGTTGTTTATTTAGTGGGAGATTACTAATTACATTGCATATTTTAATTGTAGAATCATGACGACTAGTAATACTGCTACATTATCGCTGCGATCTGTCCTTGAGAAGGACAAACTCAATGGGACAAACTTTCTTGACTGGTTTAGGAACTTGAGAATTGTTCTCAAGCAGGAAAGAAAGGCGCATGTCCTAGATCAACCCATTCCTGAGGAGCCAGCCGCCAATGCTCCCAGAGCTCAGAGAGATGCTTATATGAAGCATAAGGAAGACTCTGTCGATGTGGGATGCTTGATGCTAGCCACCATGGTTCCGGAGCTCCAAAGAGATCTGGAACACATGGAGGCTTATGAGATGATTGTGCATCTCAAGGAAATGTTCCAGCAACAGGCAAGGCAAGAGAGGTATGAGACCACTAAGGCCTTACATTCCTGCAAGATGGCTGAAGGTGCATCAGTCAGTGCTCATGTCTTAAAGATGAAAGGGTACATTGATCACCTTGAACGGCTTGGATTTCCCATGAGCCAGGAGTTAGCTACAGATTTGATCTTAAACTCACTCCCGGAAAGTTATGACCAGTTTGTTATGAACTACAACATGAACAACATGGAGAAATCTATTTCTGAACTGCATGGGATGCTTAAAACTGCTGAGCCGAGTCTTAAGAAGAAACCCAGTAGTGTTTTGATGGTTCAGAAAGGAAAGGGTACGAAAAAGAAAGGCAAAGGCAAGGGGAAGGGTCATGGCTCATCAGGTAAGACCAAAGAGTCAGGCAAGCCCGAAACCAAGCCTGCACCAAAGAAGGCAAAGCCTCCGAAGGAAGGAGTCTGCTTCTTCTGCAATGAACCGGGTCATTGGAAGAGGAATTGCAAACTCTACCTCGAAGATCTGAAAAAGAACAAGAAGGATAGCGGGGCTATCGCTTCAGGTATTTATGTTATAGACATTCATCTTTCTACTTCCACCTCATGGGTATTAGATACTGCATGTGGTTCTCACATTTGTACGAATGTGCAGGGACTAAAGGACAGTAGGAAGCTGAAAAGGGGTGAAGTTGACCTACGAGTTGGAAACAGAGCAAGGGTTGCTGCGTTAGCTGTAGGCACTTATGAATTAGTTCTGCCCACTGGGCTTTTGTTAGTTTTGAACAATTGCTATTATGTTCCTGCTTTAAGTAGTAACATTGTTTCACTTTCTTATTTGGATAAGGAAGGTTTCACTTCCATTGCTGGGAATAGTAGATGTTCTATTTATCGTAATGATGTTTTCTATGCTCATGGTGATTTGCATGTTGATCATTACATATTAAATTTGGAACAACCCAATCATGGAAATATCTATAACATAACCGCCAAAAGGGTCAAACCAAACGATTTGAATCCCACATACCTCTGGCACTGTCGTCTGGGCCACATAAATGAGAAACGCATTTCCAAACTCCATCAAGATGGATTTCTAAACTCATTTGATTTTGAATCATATGACACTTGCGAGTCTTGCTTGTTAGGAAAGATGACAAAGTCACCTTTCACTGGGCACAGTGAGAGGGCCACTGATTTATTGGGCCTCATACATACAGATGTGTGTGGACCGATGAACACAAATGCCAGAGGAGGTTATTCGTACTTCATAACATTCATAGATGATTTCAGCAGATATGGGTACATCTATCTAATGAAACATAAATCTGAATCTTTTGAAAAGTTCAAGATATTTCAAAATGAAGTACAAAACCAGCTTGGCAAAACAATTAAAGCCCTTCGATCTGATCGGGGTGGTGAATATTTGAGCCAAGAGTTCATAGATCATCTTAGGAATTGTGGGACACTCTCACAATTGACTCCTCCAGGGACACCACAATGGAATGGCGTTTCTGAACGGAGAAATCGAACACTATTAGATATGGTTCGATCCATGATGAGTCGAACAGATCTTCCACCCTCCTTTTGGGGCTATGCCCTAGAAACAGCTGCGTTCACACTAAATCGTGTTCCATCTAAGGCAATCGAAAAGACTCCGTATGAGATATGGACTGGGAGGACGCCTAGTTTATCTTTCCTCAAGATTTGGGGATGCGAGGTCTATGTTAAGCAACAAGCCTCAGACAAATTAGCGCCCAAATCCTCAAAATGCCTTTTTGTGGGATATCCTAAGGAAACCAAGGGATATTACGTCTACAACCCTGCTGATAACAAAGTGTTTGTTGTCAGAAATGGTACCTTTCTTGAACGAGAATTTATCTCTAAAAGAACCAGTGGGAGTAAGGTACAACTCGAAGAAGTTCGAGAGCTACAAGACACCACAGAACTGCAGATGGAAAATAGAGAAGACTCACAACAAGTTGTTGAGACTCCTCAAGTCACGCAAGGTCCACGAAAGTCTAATAGGACACGACTTCAGCCTCAGAGATATGGATTTCTGATTTCTGATAGTCGTGATGTGTTGCTCATTGAGCATAATGAGCCGACTACCTATCGAGAAGCTATAGTGGGACCAAACTCCGAAAAATGGCTTAGTGCCATGAAGTCTGAGATGCAATCCATGTACGACAATCAGGTTTGGACCTTAGTCGACCCGCCTGAAGGTGTAAAAACCGTCGGGTGCAAGTGGGTTTTCAAAGAGAAAACTGACATGGATGGCAATGTAAATGTCTTCAAGGCACGACTGGTTGCAAAAGGTTTTACTCAAACTCATGGTGTGGACTATGATGAGACCTTTTCCCCAGTAGCAATGGCCAAATCAATCAGAATCCTCTTTGCTATTGCAGCATATTATGACTATGAAATATGGCAGATGGACGTCAAGACAGCCTTCCTTAATGGAAAGCTCCTTGAGGACGTGTACATGACACAACCTGAAGGGTTTGTGCGTTCCGAGGACTCTGGTAAAGTGTGCAAGCTTCAAAGGTCCATTTATGGACTAAAGCAAGCCTCTCGGAGTTGGAATCATCGTTTTGATGAAGTAATCAAAGAGTTTGGATTTCTTCAAAACATTGATGAACCTTGTGTGTACAAGAAGGTTAGTGGGAGCACAGTTGTGTTTTTAGTACTCTATGTCGATGACATCCTACTTATTGGGAATGACATTCCTACCTTGCAGATTGTCAAGTCTTGGTTAGGAAAGTCTTTCTCGATGAAAGACTTGGGTGAAGCCACCTACATCCTAGGAATCAGGATCTATAGAGATAGATCTAAAAGACTTCTAGGACTCAGTCAGAGTACATACATAGACAAAATACTGCATAGGTTCAGTATGCACGAATCAAAGAGGGGTTTCATACCCATGTCTCATGGTACTCACCTCAGCAAAGATCTGTGTCCTAGTACATCTGATCAGCGAGGTCGCATGAGTAAGGTTCCATATGCCTCGGCCATAGGATCTATCATGTACGCCATGTTATGTACTCGACCGGATGTCTCGTTTGCCTTAAGTATGACTAGCAGATACCAACAGGACCCTGGTGAGGGCCATTGGACTGCTGTCAAGAATATCCTTAAGTACTTAAGAAGGACTAAGGACTTATTCTTGGTCTATGGTGGATTGGATGATGAGCTCTGTGTAACTGGTTACACAGATGCGAGTTTCCAAACTGACCAGGACGACCAAAAATCGCAGTCTGGATACATATTCCTCCTCAATAATGGAGCAGTAAGCTGGAAGAGCTCTAAGCAGGGCACTGTAGCAGATTCTGCAACGGAAGCTGAGTATATAGCAGCATCTGATGCAGCTAAGGAAGCCGTTTGGATCAGGAAGTTCATCACAGAACTAGGGGTGATACCTACCATCTCAGATCCAATAACTTTGCTCTGTGACAATAGCGGTGCTATTGCACAGGCCAAAGAGCCTAGGTCACATCAAAGGACCAAGCATATACTCAGGCGATTTCATCTCATCAGAGAAATCAACGATAGAGGTGATATAAAAATATGCAAAGTAGCAGGAGAAGATAATGTTGCTGATCCTCTAACAAAGCCGCTTGTGCAGGCAAAGCATGAGCGTCATGTTAGGTCAATGGGAATTAGTCAAATTAATGATTGTACCTAGTGCAAGTGGGAGGTTGTTGGAAATCGTGCCCTAGGGGCCAATCATTGTCTTATGAACATTATTGATTTATGAATTTATTAATTGAGTTATCATATTATTTGCATGTTTACTATGATGACCATCCTTGGATAATTCATGATATTATCCTAAATGTCCCTGGTCGATCATCTATGTGGGAGCACAGATGAAATAAGACCAGTATGACTTTGAAGATGTATAGAGATATAAATCAAAGTCATAAGCACATGTAAGAGTACAGGGTGTTGGACCGACCCGCTATGAGAGAACTGCATGGGTAACGTCATAAGCTTCTCTCATATACAAACCATGTCAATATGCCCTTTGACCTGAGATCATCATGGATTCCTACATGACAAAACGCTCAGCTTTGACCTAGTCAAAAGTCACTTTTGACCGAGTGATCATAAAGACTATGTTTGGGCTTAGTGGTTTTTCATGCGGAGGAATGTGAATGGTCAAGATGGAATTTGTCCCTCACATTCGTGGAGAGATATTACTGGGCCCCTCGATGAGTGAGTCTGAGAAATGTATGGCCATACTGTAATGGAAAGGTAGTTCCATTTCTATAGTCAGACTACTCAGGGATCGAGAAAGTAACGGTCGGGAATAGGAGGATGACATTATCCATGCCTCATCCATGACCAAAATATCGCGTGACAGAAGGGACATGATATGGTTGTATAAAAGGTTACATCGTTTATCGATCCTCATATGATTTGGGTAGTTGTTATGTCTTGCTAGAGACCGCTTGCGACTTGTGGGCTAGTATAGCAAATGGCCCACTGCCAACTTCATATGGGCCTACAGGGTCGCACACAAAATAGCCCAACACGAGCTATGATGTCCAGATTCATTGAATCTAAGACATGTCCAGATTCAATGAAAGATCCAGGTGAATGTATATATATATTTATTTATATTTATATTCGTATATATATAAATTCGTATATATATATATATTATATATATGAGATATATGAGATTTAATTTATAAGGATAAATTAAATCCCTATCATGTTTGAATTCGAAATTCAAATTGATAGGATATCTCATATAAGAGATATTTATAAGATTTAATTTATAAGGATAAATTAAATCTCTATCACGTTTGAAATTCGAAATTCAAATTGATAGGATATCTCATATAAGAGATATTTATAAGATTTAATTTATAAGGATAAATTAAATCTCTATCACGTTTGAAATTCGAAATTCAAATTGATAGGATATCTCATATAAGAGATATTTATAAGATTTAATTTATAAGGATAAATTAAATCTCTATCACGTTTGAAATTCGAAATTTAAATTGATAGGATATCTCAAATTTGATTTATGGGAATAAATCAAATATAACTCAGTCTCAACTTTATTTAAAGTTAAATAAATAAGTAATTAAATCTGTGGGACGGATTTAATATTATTTTATTTAATTAGTTTCTTATAAAATTATACAATATATGATATTGTATCAATTCGGAATTAATATAAGATTAACTCCAAAATCCAATTAGGTCAGGTGGAAAAACGCATAGCATCCTCTATATCTGATTGGAGGAGCTACGTTTGAAAATAACATAGAACACAAAAGGCCGAACGGAATCTGCAAAAGGTTTGCAGACAAGAAACTGCCGAAATAGAGACGGAGACTTGTGAAAGCCTTGGAGGGACAGGAGACGCTAGCACGTCGTTCGTGGTTGGAACGCTGTTCGTGTGGATACCAGTAGAGGAAGCCGACCTGAGGCGTCGACTTCTTGTGATCGGAAAGAGACCACCGTCCGCGGAAAGAATCTGTGAAGGTCGCTGAGGAACACTCCGTCGATTTCTTGCGATCAGAAAGAGATCACCACCCACGTAGAGAAGCTGTGAAATTCGCTGAGCAACACTAAGGGTAAGGATTCTTTCCACTTGACTTAAACACATACGGCAGATCCTGGCAAGGAATGGAAAATTTTTAAAGTTTATTTCCGCTGCGTGTCTTCCAATTCCTTACAATGTCAACTGTATCACTGGGTCTAGGTTCATCAAATGGTTCAAGCACTTGATTTGTATCAAGGACATTTATCTCAGTAGCCTGTCTAGGTACAGGTTCTACAGTTCCCACAACATAAGAGTACCCCCTTCTCAACCTGATCTTCCCAAGGATCTTTCATCTCTATATCATCCATTTGATCTATATCTCCCTCTCCATTAAGGTTAGCTTCCTCAAAAGGTACCACATTAATAGGCGGGAGTCCCATAGGTTCCTCATCTGATGATTCATCTGTCCCATTTAACCTAACTGAAGAACTATCTAACCTGGCCAATTCTAATTCACTGCTAGAATCATGGATGTGGATTACTGGAGGTAGTCCATATTTTGGATCATATACCAAAGCCTCTACTACTTCTGGGTTCAGACCTAACCTATCTGAACTAAATACCTCAGGCATTGGGTCCCCTTAGTTTATTGTAGTCTCTAAAGTTCTAGACTCAGTCATCTTTACCATACAATAAACAACTTTATGTCAGATATGCAGATATTTACTTATGTATCGGTCTATAAATAATCTAATCAGACTATTTCCTAAGCCATAATCCTTTGCTTTGATACCAAAATGTCACATCCTTAATTTTAACCTCAATTATACTCTATTAGAAGTGATTGGAACCAATTTCATGATCACTTGCTTTGAAATCATTCATTTCCAAAAGAATTGCTCTCTGGTACTGTTCACTTTAACTGTTCATTTGGTAATTCCACAACATGTACCCTACTTTGAAAAATCATAAGTAATTGTAGAAAAATTGAAATAATGTGGTTCCAATTTCTAATGAAAGCTATTTCATAGATATTTGAGGAAAAAATATAAAACTAAGGTTTTCTTGCTCAAATGAAATCAGTTTATTTGTTGAATATCACTATTCATTTGGTAAAATCTGGAAGTTCTAGTTTCTTTGCCTTAAATTCCAAAATTCATTTCTCTTTGGTTACTTATCCAAATGAATCATGTTACCTATGGATTTGAAGCTCTAGACGTCCTCTTTAAGTTCATAAAATTCCATAGAAAAAATAGTTCATTTGTTATATGAAATCATTGTGTGAACATTGCTACCTCTAAATGCTTACTTTATCTTAAGTCCAGATTTTAACTTCATCTTAGAAAAGTCATAACAAATCGAATTCCTAACCAATTGAGGCATTCTTGGCATCCATTTAAATCTCTTTATTGTAGCTATTATCATGCCAAAATTCATACTAAAACTCGTTGATTTAGGCATCAAAAGCATCATCACATCACCACAGCCTTAGAACAGGGTTATAGAAACATACACCATGCATACTAGCATATCATCCCATAGTGTCATGTAAGTCATGTAAATTAATATAAAAATTTAATCATAAAAATTTCCTCTCTTCCCTTGATAGGATCCAGCACCTAAAACATAGTTATGCATGTGGAAGGAATGAGATTTCTTGGAAATCCCAATAGCAAGTTACACAAACTATAATATCATGTATGAATAATTGGATGCTTAACATGTTATCATGAGATGGGAGCTACTTCATAATGGTACATAAGAAAAATCAAACATGCATATTGTCATGATATAACTTGCAAGGAGTTGCAATCATTTATATTTCATCATAACATGATGACATAAGCTCAAGCTCAACCAAACACCATAATCACCAAGCAAGCAAACAATTAAACAAACATGAGTTATAGTTAGGTATCCTTGCTACCTCTTAGCTATCTTGGTCAAGACCTTATTGGGATGATTTCCTTCCTTCACAAATGTCAAAACCTATCCATTACAAAATAATATCAAGTTACAACTCAACTTGAACACAAAATCAAGACTAGGTTTTCACTAGCTCCCTTTCTTTCTCTACTTTATGTTTCTTACTTCCATCTTTTTAAAATAAATTCTCATGGTTCATTTCCACATAATTTTTCATGTAGAATCAAAATATGAAATCAAAATTTCCAAAATCAAAATATTCCAATTGCTACAGTACCAAACCGAAGTGAAGCCCTTGATTCCCAAAATTTCACATTTTGATTCCAATGCTTCCAATACTTGTTCTCCTACTTTATCCCCACACAATTTTCCATTTTAAAGTCATTGGAACCATTAAAATCATGAAATTCCATCATATTAATAGTGTCACACATAGTACTAGTAAGAATACAAAACCCTAAATCCAAACATAATTGAATTTCCAAGCTTATACCACTTGATTCTAGCTTGTTTAAGCTTATCTAAACTATCCAAAACATAAAACTCATATTTTAACCATATATGAGCAGAAATTTCAGCAGCAACCATAAGGAAAATACAGCATGAAAACCCCTTAAAACTATGAGCTAACTTGCTAGAACAAAGCTCAAGATCAAGGAAGATGATTACCTTAATTGTTACTTGACTTTGTGTGCTTCTTTCTTAGTTGAATGGAAATTTTGCAAGAGTTTCCCTATGGTTCACCATGCATACCGAATCCATCTGAATAGGGGGTATTTATAGAGAAATTTGGGTTGAAATGGATGGCCATGATTAATTTGGTTACCATTTGATCCAAGGGCTCACATTTAATCTTGGATTTAACTTTTTCTAAAAATAATAATTATGACATCATGTGGGACAGCTCATGGGACATCTAATAGGGGTATGTGGCATGATTCCCATGTAAGGAAGCTTCTAGAAAAGTTTTAGTCTAATCTGGTACTAATCAGAGCAGTTTCATAACAACCAGACTGTGTTCTATTCCTAATTTTTTTATAATATATCAAGATATGTATTATGTCCTAGAAATCAATGTATAGGCTTCTCATACCATTGACAATATTACACTGAGTATTTATCTGTCATCCATCTCTTGAGAGATTACCAAAATACCCTTGGTATCCTTTCTTACACTATGTTGACTCTAAGGGCATAATTGTCATTTCACCCCTCTTTGTACTGCCTTATAGCATATACTGGCTCTAACTAATCATATTTATACTATGTGCCAAGTTTTTGGCCTATCCAAAATGATCTCCATCAATCATTGGTACAGTATGGGCATCTAGGGGTATTTTTGTAATTTCACACTTTTCCTGGACTGCTCTGAACTCTGACACACTTAACTGTCCAGTCACCTTAATAGGCTCATGATGGCGCCATTTGGGCATTGATATGGGCTTATTGCCTTTGTCATATCCTAATTTTTTTCCCTATCTGTATAATACTGATAGTGGAAAGAGGTTTGGAAAGGATTATGACAAAGATCAGAAAAAATAATAAAGGTTAGATAAGTCTTAAAGAAAGAGAAGGACCTAAATGCAAATTGGAAAAGTTTAAAGGCCAAAAGTTAAAGTAGAAACAAAAGTTGGGCCAAAAGTTATAATTTCCAAAAGTTTAGGGACCTACATGTAAATATCCAAAAAGTTAGGGACATAAATGTAATTAAGAGAAAAGTTCAAGGGCAAAATTGTAATTATAGAAAGATCAGCCCGAAAAGGGTTATAACTGTCCAGAAGTATTTTAGTCCCATATTCCATCAGTAAATAGAGGAAGGTATGCTGGATAATCTGACATGATACAGAAATTTTATTAGGGCTCCAGACAGCAAATATTTATCTGATAGTCTAAAAGTTATCTGAAATTTTATCAGATTTCATGGACTTCAGATATAAGTGGACAAATTATAGGAAAGTGTGCCCTACAGTTCCAGATGTCCTAGATCTGACAGAACTCTAGAAGAAGTTCTGTATAAAAAGTTATTCACATATCAGTGAATTTTGACGGGAGTTTGTTAACACCAGTGATTCGATAATGGAACTTATCGATATGTAAGCCTGGATAGAATGAGATCAGATGACCTCATATATAGGCCCATAATGACGCCAAGGAAGGCCCAAAACCTAGGGTACCAGTCTATCAGTAGAAGGGGCCAGTGCCAGAAAAAGTATGAAATTACGAAAATGCCCCTGGATGCCCAGATTGTACCAGAGATGGATGAAGGCATTTTGGTCATCTGGGACAAGTTAAAAACATGGCACATGGTATAAATATGCTTAGTTGAGCCAATATATGCCCTGAGGCAGTACAAAGAGGGGTGAAATGACAATTATGCCCTTAGGGTTAATATAGTGCAAGAAAGGACACCAAGGGTATTTTGGTCATTTTCCAAGGGATCTGTAATTAAGTTGTGGCCAGTACAAGTATGTCAATGGTGTGATAAGCCTAGACATTAATTTCCAGGATAGAATACATATCCTGGTATATTATAAAAAATTAGGAACAGAACACAGTCCGGTTGTTGTGAAACTGCATTGATCGGTATCGGATTGGACTGAAATTTCTCCAGAAGGTTCCTTACACTATGAGCACGCCACCTAACCCTCTTAGGTGTCCCATGAGCTGTCCCACATGATGTCATAATTGTTCTTTTATGAAAAAGTTAAATCCAAGATTAAATGTGGGCCTTTAGATCAAATAGTAACCAAATCAATCTTGACCATTCATTTTTCTTAGATTTTGGCTATAAATACCCCTCAATTATGGTTCAAAATCGTAAGCTCATGTACCCTTGGGGAAACTCTTGCAAAATGGAAACTCAAGCCAAGACAAAGAAGATTCAAGGTTCCAAAGTTCAAGCAAGCTAGAGATTAAAGGTAAGCAATCTCTCCTAACTTATTTTCCTTTGATTTGGGAGCTTGAATTTAGAGTTTTAATGGGAGAAAAGTTGAGTTTTCTCTAAGGGGTGGTGCTGTCCAAAGACCTTAAAGGAAAGGGGAAAGAAGAAATTAAAGTTAGAACCATATGATTGAAGCTTAAACAAGCTAGTTAAGTGGTTGGTTGTTAATCAAATTGATATTCTTGACTTTGCCATAGTGTACCTGTTTGGTCTACACTGTTCATGAGGGAAGAAATTGAATTTCAATGATTTAATACTTCCATTGAGTTTGTATGATGATTTTGTGTAGGATTGGAAAGGTTTTGAACCTTGAAAACATTAAAATCTCAAGGTTGTAGTCTTTGAGATTCCTTACAGTTACTGTTCACTCGCATGAACAGTGATTCAAATTTTATGATTTTGATGGTTCCAATAGTTTTAAAATGAAAAGTTGTGTGGGGTAAAGTGGAGAAACAAGTATGGGAAGCATTAAAATCAAAATGAGAATTTTTGAAAGAATTGTATGCTTATGTTCAGTTCTGTACAGCAGGCCATGAAGGACCTGGAATTTTATGATTCTAAGCTCATAAATGGATTCAAAAGATGAAATTGTGTAGGGTAAAGTCAAGACATCAATTGGTTCAAGAGCCAAGTGAATTAGTGAAAATTAGAGAAAGTTATGACAATAAAGAGTGTAACAAAGTTAGTCTTGGACATGGTTAGAGTTCATGAGTCCTAATGAGTTATGTGATGAATATGAATGTGTTTAGGACCATGAAACATCCAAGAAGATGTTGGGAAGTGATGGACATAAAGGCTTCATGGTTGGAAAGCTAGGGAGCAAGGGCTAAAGGTCAAGAGAAAAGCTTAAGTGCAAGGTAGTGAACTTATCTCTTTATGTGCTTGATGTGGTATGCTTATGTGTTGACATGTATATGTTATTTGAATGATGTTGTGACATGATAAATTATGCTGAATGTATTGTGAATAACATGTTTCCATGGCCATGTACTTTATGTAAAAGTATATAGCATGATGACATGTCACTAATCAAAGAAAGTTTAATGAAATTACATATCATGCATTAGCATCCATCTTGCATATTTAAGTAGTAGTGTTTGCTACTGAGATTCCCTAGAACCTCACTCTCCCATAACCAACCAATTTAGGTCAAGCATGAAGAAAAGGTATGCATGGAGAAGAGCTAAAGAATGGAAGAAAGGAAGTGAAGTATTGAGATTTTAGCATATACTATAAATTGTCCATATATGTAAATGCCATGTAAGGTGTCCATTTATGTGATGAAACTATTGTAATACTTATGGCATATGTACATGATGTATATGAATGTTAAGAAGCTTATTTGATGGCTTGTGCATGCTGAAACAATTATTGGAAATGAAAGAAAAGAAACTGACATGGTAAAAACGTAGGTCCTGAAGCAGTTTTGTTGTGGCTTCAGTTTGACCTAGCAAATGAAGGAATTAGTTCACAAAATTTTATGAGCTTGTAGCACACATCCAGAGATTTAAATTCATAGGTAGAATGTGTCATTTGGATGTGTATATCAAGAGAAATGATTTTCCAAAATCAGGGACTAGAATCTGTTTCCAGAGTTTTTGACCAAATAAACAGTAAACTTCAACGAATAAACTGTATCAATTGGATAATCATTTGGTCTAGAAATTATTTTTCACTTAAATTTCAAGATGGTATCTTCATGTATCTTTTTGAACCACTGCATTTCGAGTTTTCTATAATTAATTATGATTTTTTGAAGTTCGTTGCATAATCTGGAATACCATATGAACAGTAACCCGAGAAAGAGTAAAATTCTAGATTTGGCTAATGGACTTCCAAGGTCTTATAAGTGGTTCTAAATGCTACTGAATGGTCCCTAAGACGTATAAAAGTAAGGATGTTACAGCCTTTGTTGCCTTTATGGCCCAATTCACAATACAACTCTCCCGATCCTATTTATCAGGTATTTTATTTCACTGTAAAATCCCGTATAGATTCTACAAGTTATTTTCTGACTCTATCAATTTTATAAATTCTTATATTAAATATATGAATTTCCTTTAAGGTCTCATATGATTCTGAGATCTAAAAAATACTGTAATAATTCCTTCCGATTCAAGGAATTTATATCAATTAATCGGGACCTCAAATCAAAATTCTGTGTTGCGTTAAACTAATCAGAATATTTTTGTCTATCTATTGGTATAATTTGGGTATGATCTTATTCCAGGTATTTTTGAGCATTTTTCAGTTCAACTTCTCCATATTTATATTTAGGTCCCTTAACTTTTGAACAATTGCACTTTAATCCCTGAACTTTTCATTAATTGTATTTAGGTCCCTCCTTTTTCTTCTACTTTCACTTGTTGCCTTCAAGCTTTTCTAATTTGCGTTTTGGTCCCTATTCTTTCCTTAGTTATTAATCCTTCCCTTTCCTTTTTCAATCTGATACAGTTTATTCCAAGAATCTCATATCCATTGCAGATAAACTGTACAGTTATATCATATAAAAAAATTGGGGATATGACACTTTACCACATGATAGGAATACAACTCCATCATCACCAATCCCCAATACATAATTCTCAAGATAATCATATTAATCAAAATCTCAATAGCTCGATAATCAATAACATCAATAAATATCACAATAGATTTTTTCTCAAAATAATAAATTTTTTCAAATTCCAATATCAAGATATAACAAGTTTATAAATTCCATTTAAACTTTCCAAATTACTTTAAGTCCCATAAGACTATTTTCAATAAAATCATTAATCAAATTTTCTCAATATAATCATATCATCATCAGTAGATTTATATATATAATCACTCACAAACATCACAATAGCATACACAATTAGTGAAAAGTAGTTAAATCTCACCAAAGTTAATAAAAGTACCATAAATGAGGAGCCATGTGGTTCATAATTTACTAGTCAATCTATATCATTTGTATAAATATGCATCATTAAATTGTTAATTTGACACAACATATATTTTTAAATAAATACTTACTTTTCTCTTCTAACTTTATTTTATTTAAAAATTCTTAATTTAATACCATAACTTAATTAGTCTATCTCAGTCATATCTATATCATCTAATAACTTGATAACATCAAAATTTCTCAAATCATCATAAAATCCCCAAAATTTGCTCACTTTAAACTTGAAGAAAAATAACAACAATTCATCTTTTCTCAAATTATCATCCTAATGACAAGCCTATATTATCTCAATTCTATTCTACTTTTTTCTCAAGTATTCATTTATAACTACAATTCTATGGTTCTCATTTGTTAAAAATCTACCCTTGTTCCAAACTTTAATCTTTAAACTTATTTTGCTCCAAACAAAAATTATATTTTAGAAGAGCTCTCATTGAGTAGAGAAATATTTGAAAACTAATTATTATAGTTAGAATATTTTAGGAGTAAAAATAAAATTCTAAAAATATCTGAAATTTTGTAAAGGGAAAGGAAGTATTGTTGTCAACGATTGGAGAAGAGAAAATACGAAGTAAGAGGAAAGAAATAGAGTCCGAGGGAGAGGGAGAAGTATAGGGAATTATTATAATAGTATAGGTCCCATGCCATTATAATATATATATTTATTTTATTTTCTTATTTTTTCCATATTCTTTCATTTTTCTTTTTCGTTCACTTTTTTCTTTTCCTTTCCTAAAGCACGGCTCTCTTCTTCTTCTTTCCTTCTCTTTTATATTTTTTTTTTGCTTCCTTCTCTCTTTTTTTTCTTTAATTTTTTTCCTTTTATTTTTATTTTGTTTTGTTCTCTCTCTCTATATTTTTTTAAATACTAAAAATTAAAAATTATTTTCTAATTACTCTTGAACCATATCTCAATATTGAATATTATCTAAATACATTTGCTTAATTAATCACCAGTTGTTAAGATTATCTAAAAATTTAAATAATTAAGCTCTAAGAATATAATGTGGATAAATTCTTTATAATGAAATAATTATACAATAGTTGCCAATTAACATAAAATAACCCCATTTAATTTAATAGAATATAAATATAAATAAATATATTTTATCTTCAATTTTAAATCCTATTTTATTATTTCTTAATTTTATAATTCTATATATGAAATAATGTATTTGAAGTAGTCTAAACCTTAAATTACTTAGTAAATTATGTTATAATGTTTCCAAAATATTCATAATTAAAATTAGGATGCTATACAGAATAATAGTATCTTTTTTTTTATGCCAAAGAACATAAAAGTTCCTTACGGGTATTCTAGCAAAATCTCAAGGTGCATCAATCTGCAGGCTCGAAAGGTGACTGGGTTAAAGAGTCATGACTCCCATGTACTAATGCAATAATTATTCCCATTAACTTTGAAAAACACACTTCTTTATAATGTATTAGTCATTTTGGTGGAGTTTCGTTCATTCTTTGGGAAGTTAAGATATTGGTACCTGAAGAGCTCAGTTAATTGTAAAGTCAAATAATTCTTACATACGATCAAGAAATAGAGCATATCTATTTATCGCTATAGAAATAGAGCATACGATCACTATAAACTCAATAACATAGAAGAAGAAAGAAAAGATAGACGTCTCCTCCACTAGTAGAGAGCGCCATGGAGGGAGACTCCATGATGGCCGTTCACTCAAAAGTGAGAAAATAAAGCTCCCAGTAAGAAGAATCTAACAAGGGAGAAGAAAAGCTCTATTAGAGTCTAGAGAAGAAAAAATAGTAATTCGGATGTAAAAATGGATAGGATTAGGATTAAAGAAAAGAAATACTATTTAAAATAAAGTAATTAATGTTTACTAGCTTTTATAGCTTTTATAAAGTGACTTATATTTAATATGAAGATACTATTTTTAAATATAATTTTTATATTAGATAGTAAAGAGTATATAGAAGTAGAGATAATATTTTTTTTATTTTAAATATAGGATATTTTTAATTAAAATACACTAATAAAAAATTAGTTAGGTGGTTAAGATTTTAATGTTTTGACTTTAGTTTTTTTTAATATCACAAATAATTAATTATTTGTTAGGGGAGAAGTAAGTAACTTTGTAAAGAAAATTATCAATTTATGAGAGAACTTAAAAGTATGTCTTATATATTGATAAAATATATTATTTTTTTATTTTTAATATAAAATTTAATTAGAAAGATTATCTTAATATTAAATATAAGATATTTTTTAATTGGTTATTTTTTTTAAATTATTTCTATTAACATTCTTTTAATATGATTAAATAAGAGATAGAGGTAAGAAGTTAAGATAATTAGGATGTAAAAAAAGTATCACATATTATTTTTTTTAATATAATTAAATTAATTAAATATGTTTTATATTAATGATTAGAAAAATATTTTATAAAATATATTTTATATTTAGAATAAAAAAATATTACGTTTTTAATTAATGTTCATCAACGAGTGAACTGTTGGCATCGTGGGATTGGTTGGACGGATCGTAAAGAGGATATCGCTTACGAAAAAAAACCTGCTTATTCGGATAACATTAATTAATTACTTAATGTTGCTCAATGATTGAGTTGGAGGACTCTTGGGCTCCGGCGCTGTCATTAATGTTAGCTTCCACTAATTTGGCTTCCGAGTCACGTCACCATCACTGATAGTAGTTTGCATCACACGCAAGCACCTTTTTTGCCTTAATTCTTTATCTTATTTAAAACATCATTATAATTAGTTAAAAGACCATATCTCATGAAAGTAACTTAAGAGTTAATTTTTTTCCTCATATTAATTAAGTTTAGGATGACAATCTTTATTAATAAATATTGTTTGCTGTAAGAACACATGGTCGAGTGAGTTTTGAAATTTCTACTCACACAAAACTTAATAAATATTGTTTGCTTAAATAATATGTGCCTATTTATTTTTGGTTTCTATTTTTATGATTGTAGAATAGTTTTATAAAATTATTTTTAAAACAAGTTTTAAAAAAAAATTTGGATACCATATGAAATTTTGTATGAATATAATACTAATAATCTACATATATATAGTATGTTAACAAACCTTTACGTTTTGTTAATTGGGAAAAAACAAAAAAATACCATATAAAATTTAAAATTCTAAATAGACTATATGAATTTGCAAAAAGATATATTGGGCACAAGTATTAATCTATCTTTTTAAAATTAATCTATATTGGTCATTCACTAATGGCTTCACAAAACTCCAGAATAGTATAAATGTGAGGAGAAGAGAACATTGACAACGGCACAGAAGAAGACTTCCATTAGCTTAGGGACAAGTTGCTTTTTTGATAAAGAACCAGCAGATCCCTTTCTCTGAAAAAAAGAATTCATCTCAAGAGAAAATGTTAAGAAAGAAGAATGATTTATGAGGAGGAAATGAAGCAAAAACTAGAGAAAAAAAGTATCGTTTTTTTAGCTGTTTGATTTCAGAGAGAAGCAGAAGAGAAAAGTATAGTTTCAGTCTAGAGAGAGAAGATGAAATGATGAAAGGGGTAGTAAATATCTTACTGAATATGGTAAATACTATAAATAAAGTGGTCAATGTCATTAAAAGTATTGTTACTAATGAAAGCAATTAGAATGAAATTATGCAATAAGTGATGACTATTTATTATTTGCAAATCCTATTATTTACAAATAATCCAAGCAAATAATCAAAGTAATGATTTGTAGGTAAGTTTTTCCACAGAATAATAAATGTTTTAGGTGAAGTTGTCAAAATCATTAATAAAATTATAAATCTTATTGTAGGAGTAGTAAAACTTACTTGTTAAAGAGAGTAGTAAATGTGATAAGAAACAAATTGTGTATGGTTTGTGTGACAACTTTGTATTCATTTTATGCCTGCAATTGTGCTTTTGTGGTAATATATGATTGTACTTGGCAATATGCTGATTTAAGGGTAAAATGGTAAATTAACTCCTCCAAACTGCATATATGTCGTTCTTTAGTAATTGGTTGAACTTTTACAGTGAGCTTTGATGTTGAATTGCAAGTGTTTTGAAGCAGAACCAAGGATTAATGTGAGTAGAAAAGAAATCATAAGATAAAGAGAATCAAATCAAGGAAGGCAGCTTATGTGCTCTTTAGTCGCAACCAAAGTGTCCAGAGGTCTTGACCTCATTTCTTCTGGGAAGTTTTCCAGCGCTAACAGGTTGTGACCACAAATAAGATCTGGTCGTGATAAAAGATAGGGGTGTGCATGGGCAGGGCTGGGCAGGGCAGCCCCCCGAAAAAGGTCTGGGCTGCATTTTGCAGCCCAATGCCCGGCCTGACCCGGTAAAAGCCCTAACTATTTTGGGCTGGGCATGAGCGGGCTGGGCATGGGCAGGCTGGGCATGCCCAAATTGTGATGTTCTGCTTATATTGTGAGAAAAAAATCTGCAATCATGAACTTATAAAATAATATCATATTTATACCTTCAATAGTTAAATAATATCTATAATTCACTAAGAATAAAGTAACAAAAAGATAGTAATTAAAATCTTAAAATCTATTGCATATATAAAAAAAAATATTGAAATGTGTAGAGGTCAGATATTTGTAACGTTATTATAATACCAATAATCGAATACTTAACAAGTAAAGCAGAGGACCAACTTTGGTATCTATATAAATATAAGAGTTATATTTAATATTTTAAAAATGAGTAAGGAGAGTTGCTAACTAAAGTAAAAAGTGTAAAATTACAAATAGAATAAGTTAAGAAAAGAAATAAGAATTAAAAAAAAATAAAAAATAATGAATATATATAGGGCCGGGCCAAATGGGCAGGGCAGCATACCCT
This sequence comes from Leucaena leucocephala, assembly GCA_037074615.1. Classification (NCBI taxonomy): domain Eukaryota; kingdom Viridiplantae; phylum Streptophyta; class Magnoliopsida; order Fabales; family Fabaceae; genus Leucaena; species Leucaena leucocephala. The sequence continues at coordinate 10,130,990 of CM073527.1, forward strand.
GCCCGGTGCCTGGCCCGGCCCGGCCCTACCCTGCCCAAATATATTTTGGGCATTTTTTTAGGGCCGGGCCGGGCGATTTTTTACTGGGCTCGGGCGGGCGGACCGAGTCACCGGGCACTGTGAACATCCCTAATAAAAGAAGAGAATCAGTGAAGCTGTACATTTTAGATTAAGTCACTCTAGCTTTAAAAGGAGAGGATGTAAAGGGAGGCTGGTTTTTAATTGATACGGCTAAGAAGCAGTACTCAATCATTCTCTCAATACTCTTTCCACAACCTACACACATATATTTCATTATTCATCTTTCCATCACCATTTTTCTTCTTTCTTAATGGCGTCACATCTGAGCAATGATTGCAGCACAGCAGGAGTCATGAGAGGCTAAATCTTTAGTCTCTTGGTGATGGATTGTATATCTTGAGCTCATGAACTACACTGCACTATGGAGTTTTCTATTTTCATCTCACATTTTTTATGTTTTGGAATTCCTAGATCTATGCTTTTCATTGTATGAGTAGGGATTGAATATTGATCGATTATTCTAAGATTAGGTTTTGTAATTGAATTTGGATGATTTGAATGTTGATTTTAATATGAATATTTTAGTTTTGATTTATGGATAATTGAGCTTTTATCAACGATCGTTGCTAACTAATTCGATTGTTTAAAATCTATGGCCATCAATCGATGATCATTTGAGAGCATTTTCATCATCTTATTTAATTACACACTAAGTAGTTTTTAACAGTTCATTAATAGTTTTTAAACTAGCTTTGATCAAAGGAGTTTAAGGAATGTTAATGTTTTGGACTCAATCGATGGATTGAGATTTTATTTAAGATTTAGTGATTTTAAAACCCCCATATCATATTAAGAGCAAGGATTGATAGGTTTTCATCATCAAGAGTCTTTCTCAACAAATTTCTTTCACAATCCACTCATTTTCCATGTTAATAAAAAATATAAAACATTTAGTTTACTGCACTCTTATATTATTGCATAAAAAATCAATCAAACATAAAACCCATTTTATTTTCACTCAGATTTTCAATAGTTTTGTCATCGATCTGCTAGGGTTCTAATAAAAAGAGCTTCTTGAGAAGAACAATAGGGTTGTGCCTTATACTACATTAATATGGCGCAAATATTTTATTTTGATGAGCTAGACTATGACAATTCGAGTTGCACGTCAAAATGTCTTAAGAAAAATAGCCAAAATCATTGCTCAAGTCGTAAATCCCATTAGAAAAATAGTAAATGATTAAAACAATTACTTGTATCTAAGTTATTATAGAGAGTAATAAATGTCTTAGTGAAAATTGTCAAAATCATGGCTCATGTTGTAAATATAATTGTAGGAGTTGTAAATGATAAAAATAATTACTTACAACTAATTATTATATAGAGTAATAAATGTCTTAGCGAAAATAGTTACAATCATTGCTCAAACCGTAACTCACAGTGCAAGAGTAACAAATGACCAAAATAATTACTTGTAACTTTTAGGGGTAATTTTGTCTTATTCTCTTAAATTTTTAAATGACAGATTGATACTTTTGTCTTATATGTCATTTTACATATTCATATACTCTTTTTGACATTTTAAAATTTAGATGATCTTTTCTAGTCTTTTTGTTTTCTTTGTTAATTTATTTAATAATAATTAGTAGGTAAAATAAGATAAGATAATATGAATATTATTAATTCAAAACAAGAAAGGAGTGAAGAACAATATATAATGAATCACTTCAACAATAAAGTCTCAATCATTTATCAATTTTTTTCACTCATTTATAAAATATAACAATTTTAAGGAACTTTTCCCTATGACTTTTCAATTTTTAATATAACTGATGGACCTTTTTTAACAGTTGAATTAAAATATTCTAATAAGGTACAATAATAGGTTTGTAATTTATTAGTCTTAGTGTGTGTTTGGCATCACGTTTAGGAATAAATTTTGGGACAAAACCTCGGTTTGAAAAAATTTCACACAAATATCAATTTTTGTCCAGAATTGATTTTGAAACAAAACCTCGGTTTGCACAATTTTTTGCCAAACAGCCATTTTTGTCCAGAATTGATTTTGGGCAAAACCTCGGTTTGAAACCATGGTTTTAAATAAGCTATTGAAAATGGATTTTGGAACTGTAAAAGAGCTTATAGATTATCTAATTACTATTTTACCCCTACTTTTTTCTTATACTCTCTCTCCTCTCTCCTCCCTCTCTCTCTCCCTCTCTCTCTCCTCTCTCCTCTCCCTCTCTCTCTCCTCTCTCTCCTCTCTCTCTCCTCTCTCCTATTTATTCTCTACCCTCTCTCCTCTCTCATACTTTAATCAAATCATACCCTTTTTAGTAATTTATTAATATAAAAAGTGATTTTACTATTAATCATCCAAACATCTCTATTTGCAAAATCTATTCTTCCCAGAATCTATTCTCCAAAAGCTAATCCAAACACACCCTATTAAATAATCATTTAAGAGTTTAAGAGTTTACATAATTGAAAGGCCTCCTAATAGTTTGAGAGACTATTTAAGAATTATAATTTATAATCTAGGAAGTATATTGAAAATATTGTCCATAAGTCCTAGAAAATAAATTAAATATAAATAGGTCCTAAAACTTTTATACTTATAAGTAAATTTACATAATTTTTTTTGGGTAAAAGGTAAACTTAGATATTTATAAGTTAAGTTATATCATTTTCAATTCAAATTTAATAATTTATATTTAGAAATTAAACTTCTATATTTACAAGTGAGTTGTGTAATCCATAAGTCAAACTTATAATAAATTGAATTTCTTAGAAACTTTTAGTATTTAATTTTATTACATGAAACTATGCGTATTTTTAATCTTTTAATGGTAAAAAAAGATAATGTGGTTATAATTTGATATAGACTTGATTAAATTTATATATAAAATTAATTAGCATTGTTTTTTGTTTACAATATATACAGTTAAAAATATATTGGTTTGATTAATGTTACTTCAATCACAATTTGATTATAATAAAATTAATAACTTTTAAATCAATATTTTTGTTTATTGAATCCATCTAGTTTTAAAATATTTTTTCTTGAAATATCCATGGCCTTACAAATACGTACATACATATACTCATCAAACTTCAGTCATTAAGTTTGTTTTTTTATCAAATTTAAAGGTAAAAAAGGCATTTGGCACCAAGTGCTTTTTTAGGGTGGTTTTAATATACCCTTTTTTTAATCCTTTGAAATTATATATATTATTAAGAAAACTAAATAGGATATTAACCGCATATGCATTGTTTTGAAGTTGCCGACACATGTCCCAAAAAAAATGGAAACAAGGATCAACATAAGCATGGGATGGGAGACAAATCAGACAAGCAGACAGCTGGGGCAGTTATGTAATTTCATAGATCCCTTCTCGAATAAATTAAATAAAAATAATATTTTTGCTCCATCATAAATCGCCTGCTTCTTCTTACTCATTTCAGTTACATTTACGCTCCTAGCTCTGCTCCTCACTTCACCTCATTCCCACCTTTCTCTCCCTCCCTCCACTTTCTCTGGAATCGAGAATAGAGAATATTTTTCGTCTTGCAACTCACAAGGATAGCATTCACATCTTGAGTGGCAAAAATGTTGCAGCCGAGATTTGTAGGTGTTGTATTCTTGTGGTTACTGGCTTGGACTCCAGTGGCGGAATCAGCGATAGGAGTGAACTGGGGAACGGTTTCATCCCACAGGTTGAAACCATCTACGGTGGTGGATCTCTTGAAAGACAACAAGATCCAGAAAGTTAAGCTGTTTGAAGCTGACCCTGGTGTTCTTAAGGCTCTTATGAGAAGTGGGATTCAGATCATGGTTGGAATCCCCAATGAGATGTTGTCTCTCTTAGGTTCTTCCCCTTCTGCTGCTGATTTGTGGGTTCGCCAGAATGTTTCGTCTTATATTGGTAAAGGTGGTGCGGATATCAGGTTGGTCTTATCTTTTTTATTGTCGATTCTCGTTTTTGGTTTCCGTTTTTATCCCTGAGAAAGTGTAAATTCCATCCCTTCTTGTTCGATATGCATCGCTGCTTTATTGAAGACTAACTCATGAAATAACAGTATTTACTATTGAGATCGTAAAAGCACTGGAGAATATATTCACTAGTAGCTTATGGGATAAATATCTGTTTGTTATTTCTGAAAGCATCTTTTCTTGTTGCAATTTTGTATGATTTAGTTTTTTTTTTCTTAATTTTTATTCAATGACTTGAGAGCTGATGATGGTGGTTGTTCTTGCTAAAGAAAGTTGCTTTAGTTGTTTGAAACCCTCCAAACGACGTGGTCCTCTGTTTTAACTGTTGTTTTTATGGATAACTTGGTATATTTCATTCAAAAGTCTGAGGGTCCGAGGATTAATCGGACAGTAAAATAATTTGGACGAATAGCTTGTGTTATTAACTTTGAATTCACATTTATAATTTTAAATAACTGGAAAATTATAGTATCCCCATCAAAAACCATAAGCTGGATAAGGAACTGGCTCTCTCTTTTGATATTACATCTATGAACTTTGATTTTTTTTTTTCCAACTTAATATGTGCAGAATTGGTCCCATGGCGGGGAAAAAAATGCTATTTCTTGAGTTTGTATTAAGAATATTTTGTAAACTAACTTTTCCTTTTGAATGCTCGACTTGATTGAACTTCTGATGGTTAGATTCTAGAGGCTTGTAGAATTTATCCTTCCCAAAACATCAGTTACAAAAGTATGTTTGGCTAACATACCTGGTTGTGATTTAAGCCAGATGAACTCACTGTATGACATGGAATTTGAAGATTTTCGGGCGTACCTGGAATCGTTTTCTCGACACACTAGATACCCACACGTAACTGGAGCACCCTGTATGGACTCTGGTTCGATTTCACAACAAAAGCACCGGAAGAAAATGCAGAAACAGAGCATCAGAAACAGAGAAATATAAGTCCTGCCACATGCACCATTTCTGTTCGTGTATGTAGATATATATAGCCTGTGGGAGGGGAGTTAGATAACCGTATCTAACTCCCTCATTTCAAATTCAAATTTTCCCTTTCAACGGCTCTCTGTTTTCCCAGTCGGGTTTGATCCACCATGGGTGGATCACCCATTTCCTTACATCTCCCACTCACACATGGTGGATTAGATATTATGGCTCAAATCTCATTTTCTTCCTTCTTTCATACTAGGTGCTTTGCCGTGACCGCGTAGGCATGACGTCACCTTTCGGGCGTTTGTACTAGAAATCCCCTTTACAGAGACCAGTATAAAGCAACCCTTTAGTGCAGCTCGATCAAATAAATTATAGTGCCTTGAATGTTCTAGATTTGCCCGTATACACTTTTCTCATGGCTAATCTAATCCCTCTTGAGTCAGTTTATAACTCAGATAGCCTTCCACTTATGCATAGTATCCACACTTATGAAATTAACAAAATAATATCACAAGGGACTGGTCACAGACACTAGCCTGGATATGTATATTCTGGCAATCTTTCTTTCGCCCATATATCATTTTGATATGAATCAACCGCTTTCCTAGCATAATACCTTTGGTTCATATATAATTTTAACCATAGGACATATACCAAAGTAGCAATCGCTGAAACATACCTCCATAATATTGTCAAAGTCAAAGGACATTAATGAAAGGATTATACCTTTCTGAAACTCACACAACAATGAAGCAGGGATTGATTCATTTGCTTTCCATTTGCGGTTCTTTAGCACATGTGGCATGAATCACATGTTACGGTGTTCCTCTTATCCTTAAAGAGTGTACGTCGTTTTGATTCTATCAATCACACCGTTCAGACTTAAGTCTAGACACTCACAGTATCTAAACCCAAACTCTTCAATTATATTCACATAATATGACGTCAATTTTGAAGAATTTGTTATCTGGCAACAGGTTTTATGGATGTTGGTATCCATTATTCGATCCATACACTTACTTATGGATCTCATCTCGACTCACTGCACTTTTAAGCCAAGGCGACACTTATTGTGTTTCTTCTTTACCATATCAGCACTCTTGCTGTTTTATTGGTGAACACATGTCTCATCTTTGAATGCTTCTATAGCATCAAAAGCGGTTGCTCGTGTGAGAGAGCTACCTCTTTCAACCTGTACGACATACTAGACATTGTATACTTTTACCCAGACATATAAGTAATAATAAAGGACATGATATCATTAATAAAAACAAAAGTATTACATACAGTCTGTAACTTTATATTTTTAACATGCCAATGGCTTTTACATGTTTCTCGAATGTTTCTTTGCCTATTGGCTTGGTCAGGGGATCTGCAACCATACACTTGGTTGAAATGTATTGTACAGTTACAATTTTCTGTGCTATATAATCCCTCACAAAGTTATATTTTATATCAATGTGTTTGGTCTTACTGTGATACTTAGGGTCTTTTGTGTAGGCTATAGCTGCAGTATTGTCACAGTGTATCAACACCGGATTGGTACTCTCGTTCCCAAATCTTAGGTGCTCGATAAATCTTTTCAGCCAAACAGCCTCTTGCGCTGCTGCAGTGCATGCCACAAACTCAGCTTCCATAGAGTGTAAAGCAATGCACGTTTGCTTCTTGTTACTCCAACATATGGCACCGTTGTTAAGCAAGAAGGTGTATCCTGAAGTCGATCTTCGTTCTTCTTCATCACCGCCTACATCAGCATCGGAATATCCGATTAGGCGTAGATCGCTTCCTTGATAACACAATGCATAGTCAGCTGTGCCCTTTAAGTATCTCAAGATCCTTTTCACTGCTTTCCAGTGTTTCTCACCAGGGTTAGACTGTAATCTGCTAACTAGCCCCACGGCATAACAAATATCTGGTCTTGTACACATCATTGCATACATCAGGCTACCAACGGCACTGGCATATGGAACTCTTTCCATTTGCCTTTTCTCTGATTCAGTTTTGGGACACATGTCAGAACTCAAGGCCACTCCAGTAGCCACAGGGATATCCATGGGTTTGCATTCACTCATATGGAATCGCTCAAGTATGTTATTGATATAATTCTCTTGTGAAAGAGTGAGGATTCTCTTGGAACGATTCCTTCGAATCTTGACTCCAAGTATGTATTCTGCTTCACCCATGTCTTTCATCTCGAAATTTGATGAAAGCCATTCTTTAATAGCTATCACAGAGTCAAAACTATTTCCAGCTAATAGTATATCATCTACGTATAAGGATAATATCACAAAGTTACCCTTAAACCGCTTAACGTAGACACAGTGGTCTTCCTCTATCATCTGGAAGTTATATGAGGTAATCGCCTTATGAAACCTCAAGTACCACTGTCTGGATGACTGTTTTAATCCATAAATAGATCTTTTGAGTTTACACTTCTTGTGTTCAAACCCTTTTTCAATGAAACCTATTGGTTGTTCCATATAGATTTCTTCATCCAGATCACCATTCAGGAATGCGGTTTTTACATCCATCTGATGTAACTCTAAGTTTAAACTGTTTACTATTTGCTAGAATAAGTCTTATTGAATTGAAGCACACAACAGGTGAAAAAGTATCCTCATAATCTATACCTTCCTGTTTTGTATATCACTTTGCAACCAATCGAGCTTTGAATTTGTCAATTGATCCATCTACCTTTCTTTTGATTTTGAGAACCCACTTGTTCCCAATGGCTTTATACCCTTTTGGCAGATCAACCAATTCCCAAACTTGGTTTTTCATCATTGAGTCCATTTCCTCTTTCATTGCTTTCTTCCATTCCTCCTTTGCAGGACTTGCTAAGGCCTCATGAACAGTGCGGGGTTCATCATCCCCTTCTGGAGTAACTAAGAGTGCTTCTCCTTCTATTTGGAAGCGTCTCTTTGGAACACTTTCCCTGTTACTCTTTCTGGTAGGAGCAATTTGCTTATCTTTTCTCATTTGTTTCGGTCCTTGTGTTGACCGTTCTTGGCTCCCACTCAGATTGACATGCCTAGACGATTCTGGGTTGTCAATTTGTTCTGCACTGTCCTGTTCCTGAGTCTCATAAAGAGATACAGTGCGGTCAACATCTCCCCTACTGGGAAACTCCGTCTCAATAAATACAGCATCTCTTGATTCTGTTTCAGTCACTGTTCCATCTTCAATTTCACTTATGAATACATATCCTTTTGAGGGTTCAGAGTATCTTATAAAAATACATTTCTTCCCTCTAGGACCCAGTTTCCAATGTCTATGAGAATTATCATGGATGTATGTCGCCGAGCCCCAAGGTCTAAGGACGGTTAGATCTGGCTGACGTTTAGTCCATAACTCGTAGAGTGTGGAAGCGACTGATTTTGAGGGCATACGGTTAAGTATGAAGGTTACCGTCAATAAAGCATCACCCCAATGTGAAATTGGAAGGTTTGCCTGGGCCATCATAGACCTAACCATGTCTAGAAGTGTTCTATTTCTTCTTTCAGCAACTCCATTTTGTTGAGGTGTGCCAGGGATAGTTAGTTGCCTAATAATCCCTTTTTCTTCACAGAGCTGTTTGAATTGATCTGAAAGGTATTCATGACCTCGATCAGTGCGTAATGCCTTGATTCTATTGTCCATTTGATTCTCTACTTCATTCATGTATCGTCTAAAGCACTCTAGTGCCTCGGACTTATGTGAAATCAAATAGACATAACCATATCGTGAAAAATCATCAATAAAGGTAATGAAATACCAAGCTCCGTGTCTTGCCCTCACACTCATTGGACCGCAAATGTCAGAATGGATTAATTGCAATGGGTTTTCAGCTCGTATTCCCTTACCGAATGGTTTCCTGGTAGCCTTACCAGCTAGACAGCTTTCGCATAATGACATATCCATGTTGGGGATCACCCCCAACAAGCCTTCTTTGGCCAGTTTAATCATTCTATTTTGATTAATATGTCCTAGTCTAGCATGCCAAATATTCATATCACGATTATTTGAAGTAATAGCAAAGCAATCATGAACATTAAAATCATTAGCAAGATCCAAAATAAAGAAGCTTTGAAACCGAAAAGCTGAACCATAAAATATTGAGTTGCTACAAATGTCTGCAACTTTATCATGAAAGTTTACATTAAACCCAAAGTCTAGTAAGCAAATTACAGAAATTAAATTCCGTCGGATGTCAGGAGCATGAAGCACATCATGCAGTATCAAGGTTTTTCCACTACGCAAAACAAGTTTGCAAGTGCCAATGCCTCGAACCTCGATCCTTGCATTATTGCCAACGCAAAGCCACTTGCTTTGATATGGCAACCGACGGTATTCCACGAAAGATCCTCGATCTCGACTTACGTGGTCTGTGGAGCCTGAGTCAATAATCCAAGAAAAAGAAATAGGTTCTGTCAGAAAAACAGTGCTAGAAACAAATGAGACATGTGAATTCACATAATTCACTGTTACCTTTTCGCTCTCGGCCTGTTTAGAACAATCACGTGCGAAGTGTCCCATTTTCTGGCAGGCAAAGCATTTGACCTTCTTTAGGTCTAGCTTTTTCTTGCCTCCTTTCTTTCCCTTTTTCTTGTACTGTTGCTTGCCCTTCTTGGGTGGAGGACCGCCTTTCTTCCCATTTTTCTGAGATTTCTTGCCCTTTTTTGATTCAGGCTTTGATTGGGAAGGACCAACACCTTCGGTCAAATAGGCTTGTCCAGTGGCTTTATAAGCCTCCAGACGTTCATCCTCTAGCTCCAAATGCTTAGCTACATCACTGAAAGTAATGATATTTTCATTATGGGTTAGATTAACTTTCATGTGCTCCCAACTGGCAGGGAGCAATCTGATGACAGCTTGCACTTGCTGTTCGTCAGATAGATTATGTCCGGCTTCCTTCAGTTCACGGATCATTGTGGACATCTCTCGTAGATGTTGCCTCATAGGATTATTTGATTTTAGCTTATAGGTATCGAATTTAATCGTCAACCTTCTAAGCTTAGTTGTGGATACTCCTCCAAACTTATCTTTTAAGGCAATCCACATTGCCTGTGCCGTTCTGTGTGTCTCAAACTCACACATTAAGTCATCAGCCATTGCACTCAATAGAGTGATTCTTGCAATGCTATTCTTCTTTTTCCAGGATTGGTAAGCTTCCTGGTCTCTCCTGTGCTGGGCCGTATTGCCAGCCTCAGGTTCTACCATGGCCATTGTTAATGGCTCAATAGCATCCTGTTCTTCCATAATATATTGGACCTTTCGGTGCCAAATATCCCAGTTGTCCCCGTTGAGTTTTTCCCCCTTGTTCAATTCAGCAATAATGTTCTTTGATGCCATTGTTCAATATTGGTTCTGTGACAAACCTTTCCCACATTAATTTATTGAACCATAGAACATTTAAGTGAATTTACATATATATATATATATATAGCACATATAAAGTATACAATGTCATGTACTTTTATTAATTTTAATCAAAAAATAATAATATCACTAGACCTATGATCAGGAGAATACATTTGTACCTCCCATCACACAAGTACTAGCAACGCCATCATTCTCTATCAAAATTAATATAAGTACTTGTCTCATCAAATATTGCTTTTCAGAATACTCATCATCTAAAAAGGCTCCCACTTATAAAAAGTTATACATGAATCATAACATAAATAAAGAAATGAAATGAAACATGTTTCTCTTGCATACAAGGCATGTAATAATAATAAGTCTTTACAAAGAAAGAGTAATAAAATATGTCTTTAACAAAGTAAAGCAATGAAAATCAAAGTAAAAATATACATCATTTGATATGAGTTTTACAATATTCTAACATTGCTTTTCTTAGCTTCTTAAGCTCACGAGGTGGCTTTTTAAGGTTAGATACGAATTCTATTCTTGTAAGCAATTTTTCTTTCTGATGCGTCCTGAAGTGGGCTTTCCTCTAACTCTTGTAGCTCTTATAAATATTCCATTATGACTTTCAAGTAGAATTTAGTATGCTTCTTATCAGTCATGCCTTCAATGTATTTACCAATGAAGCCATTAATGCCTTTCATGTTTGTTAACATAGCTGCATCTCTTTCAGCTATGTTCATGGCCAAAATAGGGGTAAGAGGTTGGTTCACTTCATCTCCATCCTCAATTCGAGATTCACCATTAAGAGTAGACACCATCTTGGAGTTTAAATCTGAAGACACCATTAAAGGCTGTAGAGGAAGTGGTTCGATGGGGAATAATGTTTCCGAGCACGGTCCGAAATCATCTTTTTCTTCTGGTTCCTCTTGTGGAACTTCCTCCATCAACTCCTCTGAGTCTTCTTCAGAAAGATTATCAAGATCTTGCTCTGGATCCTCCTCAGGTTCCCCCTCGGGATCCTCTTGAAGGTTTTCCTCTAGGTTATTGAACTCATCCAAAAATGAGATATCATCATTTAAAGTATATCCCAGAGATTCAGTGCTAGATGAAGTCATTTTCACCTAAATAATAACATATATTAATTATTATAATTTTCTGGAATTTTTAAACACCAAAAAAACGCCAGAAAATACACTGAATATTCATAAATAGGTCTAGAATTGCCTCCCAAATTAGGCAAATTATATGTCAAAATAAAGATCTTGATTTTAGGGATTTTTAGGAACAAATCGCACCTCAATCGGAGGTCCCACGCTCCCTCACGCGCCCCAAAAAGGAAAAATTCAGAAAAAATTAAAAAACTGAACGAAGCCTACTCTCGGCTCTGGCGCGTGTACTACACGCGCCATTCTGGTGCTGCCACGTGTCACTGCCACGTGTCGCCACCAGAATTTCCCCAAGAAATAATTTTTTTTTAATAAAAAAACGAATTTTCGTTTTTTTTTATAATAAAAAAAACTTTTTTTTTTCTGGGCCTCGTACAGCCCAAATTTTTTTTTTTTCGTGACTGGGCTGGACGCAGCCCAGTCTGCCGTGAACAGTGCCCGTTTAATTTTTTTTTTTTAAATAAGAGGCAAAACGGCGTCGTTTTGGGGATGAACAGTGTCATCCCCTACCTCCAGCCGGGTCTGCACAGACCCGACTGGAAAACGGGTCGGGTCCGATGACCCGACTCGTTTTTCACCCATAACTTCTCCGTCCGACGTCCGATTTTAACGTTCTTGGAGTCGTTTTTCATCGTTTTTTCGTGCTCTACACAATGGGATCATTTTCAAGTCCTAAATCTTCTGTTTTCTAATGACCCAATTTCAAAAAACGAATTTTCAATTTGTTTTACGTTGAAAATGCTTCTCTTTATTGTTTAAATGCTTGCTCTATGCATATTATCACTAAACAATCACTTTAAGACATATATATGCAAAGAAACAGTGTATAACCAGAAAAAAACGAAAATACAGAGAAGCATGCGGAAGCGAATAAACAGGCTCTGATGCCACTTAAGATTTTTGGGCGTATCTGGAATCGTTTTCTCGACACACTAGATACGCACACGTAACCGGAGCACCCTGTATGGACTCTGGTTCGATTTCACAACAAAAGCACCGGAAGAAAATGCAGAAACAGAGCGTCAGAAACAGAGAAATATAAGTCCTGCCATATGCACCATTTCTGTCCGTGTATGTAGATATATATAGCCTGTGGGAGGGGAGTTAGATAACCGTATCTAACTCCCTCATTTCAAATTCAAACTTTCTCTTTCAACGGCTCTCTGTTTTCCCGGTCGGGTTTGATCCACCATGGGTGGATCACCCATTTCCTTACAGAATTAATTGACATCATTCAATTTTACATGGATTTGGGATGAAAACGGATGGCTTAATTGCCTATGATTCAGCAATTTCATGGCCTAAATCACTTCTTCGTATGTGAGTTAAGGGTATGTTTGGATTAGTTTTTGGAGAATAGTTTCTAAAAAAAGTGAAAAAAGTGATTTTAATAGCTAATAGCTTATGAAAAAATAAAAGAAAATTACTTCATGGAAAACCATGGTTTTAGCATAAATAATCAATTATTGGACTTTATGAGGTGTTTGGATGGTTTTTTTCAAAACCATGGTTTTGAGAATTATCCAAACATGATTGAAATATCATCAACTTTGGTCATCCATCATAGGAACAAATTGGGATGGAATGACTTGATTGCATTATTTCTAAATGTTGAAAATAATATTGAATCAATTAGAACTGGAAAGACCAAATTAGGACTTTTACGGTACTGGAGAAACTGAAAATGTATCTAGTAGAAGCTCTGAGCTCAATGGTTTTCCAGCCCTTGACCATTCGGGCCACGTCAGTCATCCAACTTGCTAGCTAGCAATTTTCCAAGGGGCAGTTAATGTCAACAGTTTCCATGGTCTAATATTTAGTTAGTTGACACAGTCAATTCTGATAAAGTTGGGGAAACCTGAAAAACGAGGCAATCTATCCCAATCAAGCTTATGTTCTTACATAGAATTATGACAATACGAGTATTTTCTTCTCCATCTAATGTAGGTTAGAGATGACTAATACCATAAAAGCAGTTATCTGATGTAATGCCTGACCAACTCAATATGTAAATATCTAATTATCCATATTACCGCTTCAGGGTTGTAAGCTATTTCTGAAATTTATCTATTAAGATAACAACAGATTATGATTTCTGAAGAACAAAAGTTTACAACTCACTTCCTTATGGAACAGTAGAATCGATACTTTTCTTTCTATTATATTTTTTGTGGTCTGTATAGATTATTTTGATTATCTGCGGGCCTCTAAACTCTCTTTTGACTTGTGACAGGTATATAGCGGTTGGAAATGAGCCATTTCTGACAAGTTATAATGGTCAATTTCAGAACTTGGTCATGCCTGCAATACTCAATGTACAACAGTCTTTAGTTAAAGCTAATCTTGCTGGTTATGTAAAATTAGTGGTACCCTGCAATGCAGATGCCTATGAGGCTACAGTTCCTTCTCAAGGTACATTCCGTCCTGAACTGACCCAAATTATAACTCAACTTATTCAGTTTCTCAATGCGAATGGTTCCCCATTCGTAGTAAATATCTACCCATTTTTGAGCCTTTATGATAATGGTGATTTTCCCCAAGACTATGCATTCTTTGAGGGAACTACTCATCCAGTCACCGATGGCACCAACGTTTACACTAATGCATTTGATGGAAACTATGACACTTTAGTTGCAGCCCTCAATAAACTTGGATATGGTCAAATGCCTATAGTAATTGGGGAAATTGGTTGGCCATCTGATGGAGCTATTGGCGCAAATATTACTGCAGCAAGGGTTTTCAACCAAGGTCTCATAAAACATATCATAAGTAACAAAGGCACCCCCTTAAGGCCGGGTGCTCCTCCCATGGATGTTTATATATTCAGTCTGCTTGATGAAGGAGCAAAAAACACACTTCCTGGTAACTTTGAAAGACATTGGGGGATTTTTTCTTTTGATGGGCAGGCTAAGTATCCACTAAACCTTGGCCTTGGAAACAAGGAATTGAAGAATGCTAGGAATGTTGAGTATCTTCCTTCTAGATGGTGTGTTGCCAATCCTTCAACCGATCTGACAAAGGTGGCAAATCACATGAGAATTGCCTGTAGTGTTGCAGACTGCACAACACTTAACTATGGCGGTTCATGTAATGAAATTGGGGAAAAGGGTAACATCTCATATGCTTTCAACAGTTACTATCAACTACAAATGCAAGATTCGCGAAGCTGTGATTACGATGGCCTTGGTATGGTGACTTTCCTAGATCCTTCAGTTGGGGATTGCCGTTTTCTTGTGGGAGTCACAGATAAAGGCTCAAATTCATCATGTTCTGAAACAGCAATTAACTGGTATGTCCTAGTGTTATTTTTTATCCTACAATGGATGTTTTCCTTTTCTATATGATCAAGAGGTTTCATTAGTGGGTTTTTCATGGTCCCCTCTTCTGAAACTAACAGAAACCTAGGATAGGTGAGATTCATATCTTTATAATAGTCGATGTCAGAAATATTCAAAAGCATTCTTGGATACTGTAGTCCAGCTTATGATGTGACTGAGGGATTGTATCATGAGAGATGGTGAGTACTGTGTATTAACGGAGGAGAGAGGACATTTCCTTCCTGGTATAATATATATTGCTTTAGTCCTAGATCCAGTATTATAATATACTCCTTTAGTTTTTAATATAAAATTTATTTAATTAATTTGATTAGATTAAATTAGTTAATATAACTATTTTCCCCCCTAAAATATCTTAATTATCTTCCTTAATTTCTGCATTCCCTCTCTTCATTATTGTTAAGAGAGTATCAATATAGGTGATTTGAAAAAAATATATAAATATAAAAAATATATCTTAATTTAGCACTAAGATTAATTAGAGTTTGATTTTAGTATCCTAGTCCTCAGGCAGGAAATGAAGATGCAAGATCGTTAATTACAACAAATTACATTCTCAATTGGGGCCTAGGCCGACCGTTAATCTTTATAAATTAAATGTGTGGAGTAAAACAGTCTGTCTTACAACATTATCAAAATATTATAAGTAGAATGGATTTGAACTAATTGAGGCCAACTCACATTGTAAGGGTAAGGTAGAAAATGGATGTGTTATAGACACTATACTACTACTACAAACACATCAGAGACTAGTAAGAAAATATTCGAGGAGTTGGTATTAACTCTAAATATAAAAATTATTTTTGATAATTATCAATTGTTTTTTAAATTAATTTTCCCTTAATAATAATAAAAAAATAGAAAGAAGGATTAAAGAAGATAATTATAATATTTTTTAAAAAATATGTAATATTAATTAATTTATATAATTAAATTAAATTAATTAAATATATTATATATTAATAACTAGAAGAGTATTTTTCACTTACTTTTCATCATATTTACAAATCCCATTCCTTGAGAAAATTAAGTGACGTTGTCTTAACTTGCCATGATGATTCCTGAATAACTTCCAAAAGTACATCAAATACTATAAAATATGGGGAGTCTTCGGTTCGGTTCAGGTTCAAAACCTTATCATGAGGCACATATATATTTTAATATTCCTATTCAATAAGGATGAATTGGCCTTTTTTTTCTTTCTTTTTTTACTTTCTTTCTTATCCCTAAATGGGATGATTATCTAGTTATACATAGAAAGGAATATGGACAATTTGCGGTCCCAAATTAAGTGCAAATAGTGAAGTTAAAGAGAAATAAAGATAAATAAGAATGAAGGCCTTATGGCTAACACTAAAATCATTTTGAAAAGTCTACAGTAATTGGGGTTTAGTCAATTAATAGATACTCTAAACTTACCTAAAGGAAAAGATAAAATAGAGGGTGGAAAAACTCATGCAACTTGACCCGTTCCCCCTGTTGCGCTCTTTCTAATGTATGATCGTATTGGGGAAAACCAAACTTTTATGAGGCAAAGTCATGCCTTTTCTACAATCTTTTTATGACCAATGCACAAGATATTGATTAAAAATAACGAGGATAAAAAGCGTTAAAGGCTTAAAGCATGTTGTCAAAGAACTTGAAAAGGAATATGGAATTTTCCCCTTTTATGTTATGAGAGGTCCAGGAAGCCAATCTTTATCTTATAGGTAATTATAATTTTGGGATATGCAATTGACTTTCTCCAAGTAATTTATTTGATTTGCAATAATTTTTTTTTTACATTAAAGGGTCAGGCTATCTTTTCATTTGCATGGTATTAAAATCTAATCCGGGTTAGCCGGTCAAACTAAGGAATTAAGGAACTATTTTTTCTTGCCTAGTTTAGTTAAGAGTTTTGGATGAGTAGACCATATTGAATTTTATTTTTTTCCTTTTGTTGAATTGGAAATGATACGATTTTTAGACAAAAAAACAATTCATGAAATTTTAGCTTTAGAAAATTTCTTTTGTTGGATTATGTGGTTTATACATGAATGTTTTTTTATTTATACATTAATATCTATTTTATTTAAATATTATTCTTTTTAAAATTATATATGAATATTTTTTTGTAATTTTAATTAAATTATATTACTTTAATAATAATATGATTGACTGTAGTACGGTTGGACCAGTAACTCTTAAACTCCTCTTTTGGATCAATTTAATAACCGCTATGATTTTCAATACCTTACTCATTTGATGTATTCAATTATAATTTCCATTTAATTTTGGTTTAGTGTTCTACTTCAAAAGTAAAACACGATCAGTATTATATTCAAGTATGTTTTACATGAAGTTCTTTATACAATTATATCCCAAAAAGATTTGGTCGTTTTCAATATCCAATGAGGCATTGTAAATTTGTAAGGTTCATTGTAAATTATCAGGTTAAACTTGTGATCATAGAAAGAAAATTAAATGGTATCAGATTATAATAGATGATTTTTTTAATTTTAAGATCAAGTAGAAAAAGCTTAATAATTTTAAATAAGCCTTGGATTTAAATATTGTAAATAGGGGAAAAATATTTGAAGGCAAATACATTTTAAATCCAAATAATTTGATATAATTCTTTTCCTTATAAAAGTAGGGGAGAGAAATCTTCCAGACTTTCAGATCGACTATTATGTTCCTATATTTATATATCTCAACATTATATACTATCATTTTCCCCCTCCTAAATAAAAGTGTTGAGATTTATACACTATTGGTTGGGCTTGAGTAATCATATTTGGATCCTTTAACAATATAAATTATTGGCCTAGGATTTCAGATGCACCTGTCATTAGTTCACTTACTTCAGGTACCCACATGGCAACTCGGCACCGTTACTAGACTTAGGTTTCTAGTACATAGCAAATGCACACAAGACAGGAGAAGAGAGAGTTTCTATCTTGCCAAAGAGAAGAGAGCAATCACACATAGCACTGCATACTGCTTAGATGATCTGCAACGTGATTCACCTTTCTAATCCTATCCCTTACTTCTATATCAAACTCTTGAAGCAGTAGCATCCACCATAGAAGTCTTGGCTTAGATTTTGTTTTAGGGAACAAGTACTTGACTGTTGCATGATCTGTATAAACTACAACTCTGGAGTTAATGAGATATGCTCTGAATTTATCCAAAGCCATTACAATTGCAAACAATTCTTTCTTAGTAGTGGTATAATTAATTTGAGTAGCATCAAGTGTCTTAGAGGCATAGGCAATCACCCTAGATAAATTATCTTCCTCTTGTCCTATCATAGCTCCCACAACGCAATTGGAAGCATCACATGATAGTTCAAAAGGAAGATCCCAATTTGGTGAAGTTAGGATAGGTGGAGAAACCAACCTATCATTTAATTTTTCAAAAGCCTCTTTGCAATCAGTAGAAAAAATAAATTTAGTGTCCTTTTGAAGAAGTTTTGAGAGTGGCAAAGCAATTTTACTAAAGTCTTTAATGAATCTTCTGTAAAATCCAATGTGTCCCAAAAAAGATCAAAGTTCTTTTAAAGTTGTGGGGCAGGGCAATGAGGAAATGACTTCAATTTTTGCTTTATCCACCTCAATCCCCTTGCTAGATATAAAATATTCAAATACTATTCCATGGTCAACCATGAAATGGCTCTTTTCAAAGTTCAAAGCTAATTTTTTCTCAATACATCTAGCAAGGATGTTATCAAGGCTTTCTAGACACTCATCAAAAGAATTTCCATATATAGTAAAATTGTCTATGAACACATCCATGCATTTTTCAATGAAATCAGCAAATATAGAAAGCATATACCGCTAAAATGTGCCCAGAGCATTACACATACCAAATAGCATTCTTTTATAGGCATATGTACCAAAGGGACATGTAAATGTGGTCTTTTCCTGGTCTCTCGGGTCTATTAGAATATGGAAATATCCTGAATATCCATTTATGAAACAATAATGGCTTTTCCCTACTAATCTCTCAAGAATTTGATCAATAAAAGGTAAGGGGAAATGATCTTTCCTAGTAGAATCGTTCAACTTCCTATAATCAATACAAACCCTTCATGAATTTTGCACTCCAGTAGGTATCAATTCATCATTCTCATTCTTGACTACCGTCAATCTACTCTTTTTAGGCACTACATGCATAAGAGATACCCATTCACTATCTAAAATAGCATATATGATTCCTGCCTTTAACAATTTACTAATTTCCTTCCTAACCACATCAGAGATTAATGGATTTAACTTCTTTGGGGTTGTTTAATTGGCTTGGAATCTTCACTCAGCAGAATCCTATGGGTACAAATAGTTGCATCTATCCCTTTTATATAAGCTAATTGCCAACCCAAGGCCTCTCTATTCTTTCTAAGCACATTTAATAACCTAGCCTCTTCACTAACAATCAAAGAACTGGAAATTATGACTGGCAATTTCGAGTTTAGCTCAACGTAAGCATACTTTAGGTTAGTATGCAAATCTTTTAACTCTAATTATAGGGGTTAGACAATAAAAGGGATCAAATAAGGGGAATAATTTAAATTAGAAATACTCCCTTTTATAGATCCTTGGAGGTTGCGTATATATGATTCAGTAAGATATTCCATCTTGTTTGTAGTCTCTTCAGGAGTTGCCCCATCTTATGTTGGTCCACAGCTACAACATATTTAAGATCATACTCTCTCAGTCCTGTATCATTATTGGAGATCAAATCATTTAAGGTATGAGATGTAATTTTGGAATGAGAATGAGATTGAGAAGAGTTAGAATGTATTGGCCTTTTAACCAAAGCAGTGGAGTGGAGAATTGAAGGATGTTGGAGTTCCCTGATTGCATCTGGCATTTATGGTCGTGACCTTTTAACTTCTCGTCGCGACTCCAGTTGACAGGGTGTCATGACTTGTTCATCTTTTAGTCCTGACTTTGGGTCAGAGAAGGGCTCTCCCTTAGCAGATTGATATTTAGTCGTGACATCTTCATCTTCGTGTCGCCACTAATAGTCTTTGGAATTTTATGTCGTGACCATAATGCCATTTGGTTGTGACTCAGCTTCACAGTGTGTCTCATATTAATGTTTTATCGTGATAGGGAGGTCATTTGTTTGTGACCTTGGGCTACAGAAATTTGACCCTTCTTCAATCATTGTACTTCCAGCTTCTAGAACATCTTGGGATCCTACAAGATCACTCAACAAACCTTTTGCAAACATGTTATCTCTATCATTATCATGTAAACTTAGTTCATGTTCATCCCTAGTCTCTTTAACAGCATAATCAATGGCATTCAAAGTAGTAAAAGTAGAACTATCAGGAAGAAATTTTATTGCTTCATTCATGTTGAAGGTTACCACATGCTCTCCAACTCCATTGTGATGGAACTATGCTTCATACTAATGATGTTCTTGGAAGCTTGGGATTAGAGTGATGTCATTTACTAACTCATTAGACATATTCAAAACATAAAAATCAGCTGGGAACACTAAGTCCTTGACCTATACTAGAATATCCTCAAGGATTCCCTTAAGATACCTAGTTGATCTATCAGCTAATTGGAGCACTAACTTTGTGTCTCTAAGGTTGTTGAAACCTAAAACTTGATATACTGACCAAGGCATTACATTAATGGCTACCCCTAGATCTAGTAACGCTCCCTTATTAGTAATATTTCCAATAGTGCATGGGATTATGTAGGATCCTGGGTCTTGGCACTTAAGAGGTAGTTCAACCTTAAATAGTGATGACACATTAGCACTCACCTGGATTCTATCAAGAGGCCTAAACTTCTTTTTATCAGCACATGGTTCTTTAATTTTTTTTTGCATATTTAGGGTTTCTCTTGAGGAACTCAACCAAAGGGACATTTATTTCTAACTTGTTGAATAGAGTATAAGCATCTTTTGCAAAGTCAGGGTCAATTTTTTTTCCAGTAAAGTAAGAGTTAGGAAAAGGAAGATCTTTTATACTTACCTCCTTACCTTTGTGTATAGAAGCTCCTTGCTTGTTCGACTCTGGCTTCTCCTCAGGTTGCTTTCCTTTATAGCCTGGACTTGGTACTATTGCTGCTTCTTCTCGTAGCTCTTGTATCTCCACTTAAGCTTGTGAGTTCTCTTCTTGGGGTGGCTTCTTTATTATAAGCTGTTGTTCTTCAGCACTTTCAGATTTCCCAATTTGCACCTGTGGCAGAGATGAATTCTCAAATTCAGCATCTTCCACATCCTGCTTTAGTGTATCAGTTTTCTTAAAATGCACCTTTCTGCCATTTTAGGGTGATATAGCATTCATACGCCTCGGATTAATGATGGTGTTCGAAGGTATACTGTCACTATTCTTTCCTTGAATGTCACCTCCTTGGAATTGATTTGGCCTATCACCCCTACCTAAAGTTTGGGCGGTCTCTCTAACTAGGGTTGTATGTGTTAGAGTATAGGTCTCTCTTCTGGTATTTATTATCCCTCCCTTGATATATTGTTGCCACTTCTTCATACTGTCTATCATATGTACTGGTAGCATGCATCATAGAACCACATGATTCACATTTTGTAACCAAGGCTTGCGAGGTACCTATTGCATGAACTTATTTTGTGGAATGCAGCTCTCTTTCAATCAGATTCATCCTCTTCTCCATTTTGTTTCCTAAGGCTACTATTTTTACTAAGATCTCTTTTGAATTACCCTAAGATGATATGGGTATTCTCCTTGGATCCACTGTCTGATGGTCTTCATTGGCCATTTTCTGGAATAACTCCCAACTAGCTTGTGGGGTCTTATCTCTCAAGGTTCCATTTACTGCAGCATTCAAGGAAACCTAATTATGAGGAAGTATACCATCAAAGAAAATGTCTATTAAATCAGCCTTAGTCATATTGTGGTGAGGGCATTGAGCTAATAAGTTAAGAAACCTTGTCCAATACTCATGTATAGATTCCCCATCCTGTTGTAGAATATTAGTGATCTCCTTCTTCATTCGGGTGGTCTTTGAAGCTAGCAAAAACTGTTCAAGATACGTTGATTTTAGCTGATCCTATGTAAGAGTGGAGAAATGAGTTGGCAGATTGTATAGCCACTCCTTAGCCTTCCCTTCCAAGGTAAAATGGAAACACCTCCTTAAGACATTGTCCAGTGCAGTCTGTCATATCCTAAATTTACCATATATGTATAATACTGATAGTGGAAAGAGGTTTGGAAAGGATTATGACGATGATTAGAAGAAATAAAAAAGGTTAAATGAGTCTTGAAGGAAGAGAGGGACCTAAATAAAAATTTAAAAAGATTGGAGGCCGAAAGTCAAAGTAGAAGCAAAAGTCGTAATTATCAAAACTTTAGGGACCAAAATATAATTAAGCAAAAAGTCAGGGACCTAAATGTAATTATGAGAAAGTTGAACCGAAAAAGGCTAAAAAATGCCTATAATCAGATTAGACCCAACTTTTACCAGTAGATAGACAAAATTTTTCAGGTCAGTTTAAAGAGATACAGAATTTTGATTTGAGGTCCCGATTAATTGATATAAATTCCTGAAGTAAGAAGGAATTATTATAGTATTTTTTAAACCTCAAAATAAGATGAAACCTTACAGTAAATTTCTATATTTAATATAAGAATTTATAAAATTAATAGAGTTAGAAAACGAATATTGTAGAATTCTAACAGGATTTTACAGTAAAATAAAATACCCGATAAATATGGTTGAGAGAGATTCCTTGGGAATTGTGCCATAAATACAATGAGCCCATACCAAGGCCCAATAAGGTGATAAGACAGTTAAGTGGGACAGAGTCCAGAATAACCCTGGAAAAGTGTGAAATTATGAAAATGCCCTTATACAGCCAGATTGTACTAATGATGGATGGAGGGCATTTTAGTCATTTTAGATAGCCCAAAAACGTGTAAGATAGTATAAAGATGATAAGTTAGAGTTAGTATATGCCCTGAGGCAGTATAAAGGGGTGTGAAATGACAATTATGCCCTTAGGGTTACTATAGTGCAAGAAAGGACACCAAGGGTATTTTGGTCATTTTCCCAGGGATGGATGGCAGATAAATACTCATTCTGACAATGTAAATGGTATGAGAAACCTAGACATTGATTTCCAGGACAAAATATATATCTTGGAATATTATAAAAATTAGGAACATAAAACAGTCTAATTTTTGGGAAACTGCTCTGATTAGTACCGGACTAGACTAGAATTTTTCTTATCAGTATATTTAACTTTTTCCAGCCAAACATGACCTTAAATGATGTCATGCATGCATAAATACTAAGGCTTCTAGGGCAAGCTTGGTTCAAGAAGGAATATGGACCATTAGATCAAATAGTAACCAAATTAATCTTTGCCATCAATTTCCACTCAAATTTTTCTATAAATACCCCCTCATTTCAGACCTCATTCGGCATGCATGGGAACCATAGGGAAACTCTTGCAAAATTTCCATTCAACCAAGAAAGAAGCACACAACTTGAAGCAACAAGTAAGGTAATTATCTCCCTTATTCTTGAGCTTAATTATAGTAAGCTAGCTCTTGATTTTAAGGGGTTTTTGTGCCATATTTCCCTTGTGGTTGCTACTGGAAGTGCTGTCCACATGTGAAAAGAATATGAGTTTTATTTTATGGATAGTTTAGGTAAGTTTAAACAAGCTAGAATCAAGTGGTATATGCTTGGGAATTCAAGTATGCATGTAGTTAGAAGTTTATGTTCGTGGCTGATACTGTATGTGTCACTATTCACATTTTGGAATTTCATGATTTTGATGCTTCCAATGAGTTTAAAATGGAAGATTGTGTGGGGATAAAGTAGGAGAACAAGTATTGGAAGCATTGGAATCAAAATGTGAATTTTTAGAAAATCAAGGGTTTACTTCGGTTTGGCACAGAATCTTATGATGTGATTTGAGTTTGGAAATTCTAGCTACATATTTGGATTCTACATGAAAAATTATGTGGGAATGAACTATGAGAATTTATTTTGGAAAGATGGAAGTATGAAACATAAAATAGAGAAGAATGGAAACTAGTGAAAACCTAGTCTTGGTGTTGTGTTCAAGTTGAGTTATAAATTGATGTTGCTTTGTAATGGCTAGGTTTTGACATTTGTGAAGTAAGGAAATCATCTCAAGAAGACTTGACCAAAGAAGTCAAAGAGGTAGCAAGAATACCTAACTATAGCTTCATGTATGCTTGACTGTATGTTTGCTTGTTGATTATGGTGTTTGGTTGAGTTTGAGAATATGCCAGCCTGTTGATGATGAAGTATGAATGATTGCAACTCCTTACAACTTATGTCATGACAATATGTATGTTAGAGTTTGCTTATGTACCATTATGAAGTAGCTCCCATCTCATGAGAACATGTTAAGCATCCAATTAATCATGCATGATATTATAGTTTGTATACCTTGCTATTGGGATTTTCATGAAATCTCATTCTTTCCATATGTATAACGATGTCATAGGAGCTAGATTCTTACAAGAAAAAAGGGTAAACATGTTAGTTGACAATATGGAAGGATGTGATAATGTGCATAGTGTATGATCATGTAGTTGTATCCTGAGGCTGTGACATTATGACAATGATTATGATGCCTTAGCCAACGAGTTTGAACCTGAAATTTTGCATGATAATAGCTAAGATATAGATATTTAAATGAACAGCAAGAATGCCCCAATGGGACAAGTATTCAATTTGTTATAATTTTTCTAAGTTGGAGTTAAAATCTGGAATAGAGATAAAGTAAACAACTAGAGGCAGTAATGTTCCAACATTAATTTCATATGGTAAACGAACGAGTTTTGCTATGAAATTTTATGAACTTAAAGAACACCTCTAGAGATTTAAATATATAGGTAACACAGTTCATTTGGATAAGTAACGAAAGAGAAATGAATTTTTGAAGTTAAGGCAAAGAAACTGGAACTTCCAGATTTTACCAAATGAACAGTATTTTTCAACGAATAAACTGATTTTATTGGGATAGTGGAATCTCAGTTTTATATTTTTCCCTCAAATTTCAATGAAATATCTTTCATTATAAATTGGAACCACCATATTTCAATTTTTCTACATTTAATTATAAATTTTCAAAGTAGGGTACATGTTCTAGAATTATCAAATGAATAGTAACATAAATAGTACCCTAGAGCAATTCCTTTGAAAATACATATTTCTAAGGAAAAAGGATGTGTAATTGGTTCCAATGATTTTCAAGTGAGTATAATTAGGGTTAAAAATAAGGACATGATATTTTGGTATCAGAGTAAAGGATTCTGGCTTAAGAAATGCTCTTAATAGATTATTTATAGACTGATGTATAAGTAAACATTTGTATAATTTACATTAAGTTAGTTATTGCAAGGTAAAGAAGATTAAGTCTAGGACTGGATCAGTAACTACAGTAAACCAAAGAGAGTATAGGGGACCAGTTAGGGAAGTCTATAGTAGAATATCACATAGATATTTCTGTAGACTCAAACCTACAGTATGGAAGTTACGTTGAGATTCATCTTGAAGCTATGTATGTATCAGATGATGTTGAGTCTAATGACTCTATACAGTATGAGTTTGTTGGAGTACCCTCTAGCCCTGATGTAAGCTTTATCCCTCTGATAAGAGGACATATTACGACTGAGAAAACTTAGTACTAGTACTGGATTAAGGGTAAACCAGATATTATTTCTCCTCTATCAGAGTTTAAGGATAGATTTGAGATAAGTAATATACAACAGTCCCTTAATCCAGAGATCCAGTTAGAGTTTATGATAGTTTCTGTCCATTCTCAAAGTCCAGGAATATGTTATTTTATAGAGAAAGATCAGTGTGATGTTCCTAGTTCTAGTAAACCCCAGCCTTCTTTGTTAAAGACATATAATGTTGATCATAACAGTCTCAAGAAAGCTATGGAGAGTGAATTACTCAGTATAGGTCAAGGGATGGACAGAAGTAAAGATCAAGAACAGACAGTTTACATGAGGTTCCTCAATGCTGTAGTAGTGATGATGAACATATATATAGTAGAGGGCATTAACCTAAATCAAGTCTATGCTTTAGCAGGCTGGCATGAGATGATAGTAAGACAGATACTGCCATATACCCCTACATGGAACATAGAGATAAGTGGGTATTGACAAATGATCTGCCAACTGATATACAGGGGTGGTACTTCTGTATCCAGAAGTATGTGCAGTCTATGATTCCCTAGAAAACAATGTAAAAATAGATGAGGGTAATGTAAATATGTAAAGTGTAAAGTAAATACATAGATGTATGACAGTTATAATGTACCCCGAATATGTAATCGACATGTGTGTAATGTATGTACAAATGTTATGGTGACATGAAATATGAAGTTTTGTGTGATATAATGAAATGATAGTTGGTTGAACATTTATGTGAATATGTTCCCTATTTGATGTGATTTTGATGTATATATATGAATGAGTTTTAATTGACTCAAATTCATCAAAAACAAGAACATTAGGAGTGAATATTTAGAGAAAGCTATGCCAGGTCACGATATGAAGTAGTTTAGGTCACGACTATAAGTTTCAGACAAGTTAAGTCGCAATGAGTTAAGTCACAGGTTACGATAAATATTTACAGAAGCTATTGGTCGTGACGAGTAAAGACCATTGGTCACGACAAGAAGCTCTAGAGCTATCAGGTCACGATAAGTTCAAGCCATAGGATGCGACTAATGTATAAGTAGATTTGTTCAAGACTGAAGATGACCTATAGTCGCAACTGAATAACACAGAGCTGTCAAGTTATGACGAGCAAGTGGAGATGGCCGCGACTAAATTTTATAGAGAATGAGTCACTACTAGCAAGCATTCAGGTTGTGACTAGTTTGCATAGAGACCTGATGACAAGAATAAAGATAGTGACCTCACTGAAGTTTAACAGTTAGAGGTTTAGCACATGATGCAGGCAAGCCAAACAGTATGAGGTACTGGGATACAGAAGATCTGTTTAAGAAGATGTTCAGAAATAGATCCTCTATGTGATAATTAGGAGTAGACCTACATTACGAAAGAATTAAAGTCAGAGTAAGACTTGCCTAGAAATGAGCCTAGCATGTGGCTTAAGGTTAAAGACAGGATGGTTAATAGATAGGCATATGGCTTAAGGTTAAAGACGTGATGGTTAATAGATAGAAAGTTCATGTTCCTAAAATAGAGGGATCCTATCACGAAGAGACAGTAACCTAATACACCTAGGGTAGAGTACCCTAGAGAACAAAAGTAATAGTGCTAGATGATAAATGAGATCCACGTAACTTAAGTTAGTCAAGATCCAAAGATAAATCAGAAAAGAATCGCAGTCTAGTCCAGAGTAAACTGAAATTGACAAATAGAAAGAATTTAGAGATAGTAGGGAGATATAGAAGTTACTCTATATGAGATGGGGAGTGATTCACTCACCTGAGAAGTTTTTCTCAAAAAATCTACAAGAAGCCTTTCTCTTAGTTAGATGGAGATGAGCTAAGGCTAAGGGTTAGTGCAAGGGAAAGAGAAACCCTTTAATAAATACTTAACCGAATTTATCCACATGAGACACTTTTTTATCTGTTAGTAATCTAGCAGGATAAAGGGAAAATTTAAAAGTATGAATGGCATAGAGATGTAAGCCAGACCCTTTCTCGGTTAGCTGAAAGAAAATAACTGACTTAGTTATGGATTATAGTTAGATTACAGTGAGGCCAAGGACACATAAGTCCTTCAGGCTAGGGACACAGAAGTCTTACAGGCAATGAGAGACATTATGATAGAATGAATATAGCCTAGTAATGTAAAATAGCATGATATGATAAGCTATCTCATATTCCTAAATAAATAAATAGGATATTGGAGATGTAGGCTAAAGATCAAATTGCCTTAGAAATTTCTTGAGGATTAGTAGAAAAAGATGTATGCAAGATAAGAAAAAGAAGTTTATATTGTCTAAAGAAAGTAAGGTAGTGACAAATTCAAAGATAAAGTGACTCCCTTATTTTCTATGTAAGAAAGTATAAAGAAGGGCTGAGTCTATACCTAGTAAGATGATAGTGTGGCAGCCTAAGTCAAATAAGCAAATGACTCAGGTTCTAGAATAGATGAGCAGAACCTGGCAGTTAAGGTGATATAGGGACACAATGCTTTAAGGTTTACCTAGTTAATTTTTTAATTGCAATGCGAGTATGGGTATGGTTGAGCAGATTTATATGATGATGATATGGCTTATGTTGCTATATGTTAAGATGAATAGTTGTATCTCCTCATAGTTGTCAGATGATAACATGCATGTTAGTATATACTATGATAAATGAATACTCCCTCATGCAGTACATATAGGGCAGAGTATATCAGATGATAAAGTTATATTGCTCCTAGGCCATACGGCATGCAATTAAATAATTCAACTTGTTAATGATAAACCAATAGAAAAGCAATAGCAAAGTGATAAACAAGATAGTTAGCTAGTTAATGCCTAAAGAATAGAATGTGAATGTATGATCAGACAATGATAGTCAATTAGGTAGAGAATGAGATTAAAGATGTGGACTAATAGTGAATCTATAGACAAATGATTATAGTACTCAAGACCTACCCCTTTGATAGGATAAGATATATGAATGATATGCTATGAATATAAAATGAAATGAGAAGCATTTATGAAAGATGATGTAGCTCTGAGAGGAAGTAGTGTTTATGCAATAGAAGTTAACATTTTTGTAATAGAGCTAAATTACTCTTGTAATAGAGTCAGATTGCTCTTGAGATATGGCCCAAAGAATGAACAGATTATGATGGATATGTGCATAATAGAGCCTATGTAGCTCTCTACAGTAATGGACATAGCCAAGTTATGAAGGAAGGGAATGATATATGAAGTTCCTGAGTGATAGAGGATATGGGTAAAGTCCTAATAGATAATATTATCTTCTGTGATCATTTTTAGGGAATTATTTGTTGAATTAACAACTATGTGGAAGTGACTAACCTTATAACTTTGTCCATTGGTTTAGGTCTTCCAGAGATGAGAATACAGAACAATAGAATCACAGTAGATTCCAGAGGATTATAGTTAGATCTTAGTATGGCTCATAAGGTCGCAGTTAGATATGAAAAGGCTTACGGTTGATCGCAGTAGATCCCGAGAGTCACAGTAGACCAAGCGTAGAGAAATAAGTAATGAGCCATAAGTATAGTATTTTTTTGGAAGGATGAATACCAAGGAAAAGATTAAGGTTTAGAAGCTTCACAAGTTGGTTAACTCATAATAGAGAGAGTATCCATGATGTTAATTCAGATAGCCTTATTACTATTAGGGATTGAACTCAGAATCTTCTTACACATAACAGGAACTAAGTGATCAAAGTTAAAGTTGTTGATCAGAGTTAAAGTTTTTAGTTATGAATAACAGATGTTTATAAATATGTAGATAATCAGATGTTTATGAATCTATAGATAATATCCCTAAGGAAGAGGAAAAGAATAAAGAGATCCATATGATGAGAATATAGAGAATAAGAATGAGAGACCAATAGATCCTCCAGATGAGGATAAAGAGATAAGAAGGTCAGATAGACCTAAGAGAGATAGTATAACAAGGGTCTAAGATAGTAAAGTACTAGGATTGGAGCCTGTTATAACCAATACTTCAGATTTATATTTGCACTTTTAAGTTAAGCATGCTCAAACAAGAGTAGCCCAATGATGGGTGACCTCCTGGGAGTGATAAAAAGGATGTAAATGGCATAGAAGTTTGGTATATATGCACAAAGTATTGTAAAATGATAGAAAGAGACATGAAAAGTTAGAAAGGTTTATGAATAGTAAGAGACCAAAACCCATATGTTAAGTCTAAATGAAATGGATTTAAAAGGAAATATTTAGAAGAGATTTTTTAAAAGCTAGCAAAGTTATAAGTTGAAGGGAATATTTAACTTATAGTGTCTCATAATACGTTATGACAAGGCAAGATAGACCATGATATAGCCAGATTTGGCCAGATATGCCATGATATGACATGAAAAGTACATAATGAGATACGTTATGATAAATATGTGATGTGATACATAATGATAAATATGTATTAAGAAGTACAATATGAAGTGGCTTTATAGCTAGCTTTGTAAACAGA
Organism: Leucaena leucocephala; assembly: GCA_037074615.1. NCBI lineage: Eukaryota > Viridiplantae > Streptophyta > Magnoliopsida > Fabales > Fabaceae > Leucaena > Leucaena leucocephala. Next base: position 10,160,922 of record CM073527.1, read on the forward strand.
TAGAGAGGCTCCCTTTTTGAAAGGGATAAGATGTTTAAGTGTTATGTTACATATGAAATAGCAAGTGAGAGCTTTCACTCCTTGCATAAAATGCCAGGCATTATATTATGTTTGTAAAATATGCTAAAGCTCCAAATGTTAAAGCAGTGCAAGCTCTATGTGATAGAGTTGTGCAAGCTCTGAGTGTTAGAGCTGTGCATATTAAAGAAGGGAATGCTTGAGCTCCAATGTTAGAGCTTTGTATTCATGGGCAGGTATGTAGTCCTGCAATATATTGGCCAGGCATTATGCATGTTACAGTACGTGCTCCTATGTGATCCTATCTAGTAGTAAAGTAAAGAAAGAATAATGACATAAATCCTCTCTCTGTATTATAATGAGTTATTAAAGATGATAAGAAGAAAAGAAGAACGATGATACGAAAGTAAGAGGTGATGTTTGTGGATGTTCAAAAAATTCCGCTAGATGCTCAAAGAAATAATAAGAGATACATGCTAAAGGTAGGATGAGTAGTTGACAGAAAGTCTAGAATATAGCAATATTCGAGAGAATTTGATATGAAAGAAATGGACACTACACACAAGTCCAATATAGTGAGAAGTCCATATGCAAATGGATGCAAAGCAAGTAAGCAAGTAACAGAATGAGGTACTGTTCAACTCTGATTGAGTTGATTCAGAATAGAAGAAAAGTAACAATAGTAAAGATATGAAGATCCGCGGACATGAAAGGTACTCCACTAAGATGTTAAGATAGAAGATAAGAGATAGATACCCCAATTCTTAGTCATAAAGAAGAAAAAGAGATCTACCTAATATTGTTGACTAAGGTGCCAAGTAAATTTTGAGGACGAAATTTATTTTAAGGGGCAGAAATGTCATATCCTAAATTTTCCCTATTTGTATAATACTGATAGTGGAAAGAGGTTTGAAAAGGATTATGACGATGATCAGAAGAAATAATAAAGATTAAATGAGTCTTGAAGGAAGAGAGGGACTTAAACAAAAATTAAAAAAGGTTGGAGGCCAAAAGTTAAAGTAGAAACAAAAGTTAGGCCAAAAATGATAATTATCAAAAGTTTAGGGACCTAAATGTAATTATGAGAAATTTGAACTGAAAAAGGCTAAAAAATGCCCAAAATCATATTAGACCCAAATTCTACCAGTAGATAGAAAAAAATATTCTAGTCAGTTTAAGGGGACACGTAATTTTGATTTGAGATCCCAATTAATTGATATAAATTCCTAAAGTCAGAAGGAATTATTATAGTATTTTTCAAACCTCATAATCAGATGACACCTTACAGTAAATTCCTATATTTAATATAAGAATTTACAAAATTGACAGAGTCAGAAAAGGAATCCTATAGAATTCTTATAGAATTTTACAGTGGAATAAAATACCCGATATATGCGATCAGGAGAGATTCCTTGGGAATTGTACCATAAAGACAATGAGCCCATACCAAGGCCCAATAAGGTGACTAGACAGTTATGTGGGCCAGAGTTCAGAACAACCCTGGAAAAGTGTGAAATTATGAAAATTCCCCAGTACAGCTAGATTATACCTGTGATGGATGGAGGGCATTTTGGTTATTTTGGACAGCCAAAAAACATGTAAGATATTATAAAGATGATCAGTTAGGGCTAGTATATGCCCTGAGACAGTATAAAGGGGTGTGAAATGACAATTATGCTCTTTGGGCTACCATAGTGCATGAAAAGACACCAAGGGTATTTTGGTCATTTCCCCAGGGATGGAGGGCAGATAAATACTCATTCTGACAATGTCAATGGTATGAGAAACCTAGACATTGATTTTCAGGACAGAATATATATCCTGGAATATTATAAAAATTAGGAACATAAAACAATCTGGTTTTTGGGAAACTGCTCCGATTGGTATCGAACTAGGCTAGAATTTTTCTTATCAGTATATTTAACTTTTTCTAGCCAAACATGGCCTTAAATGATGTCATGCATGCGTAAATACTAAGGCTTCTAGGGCAAGCTTGGTTCAAGAATGAATATGGACCATTAGATCAAATGGTAACCAAATCAATCTTTGCCATCCATTTCCACTCAAATTTTCTATAAATACCCCCTCATTTCAGACCTCATTCAGCATGCATGGGAACCACAGGAAAACTCTTGCAAAATTTCCATTCAACCAAGAAAGAAGCACACAACTTGAAGCAACAAGCAAGGTAATTATCTCCCTTGTTCTTGAGCTTAATTCTAGTAAGCTAGCTCTTGATTTTAAGGGGGTTTTGTGCCATATTTCCCTTGTGGTTGCTGCTGGAAGTGCTGTCCACATGTGAAAAGAATATGAGTTTTATGTTATGGATAGTTTAGGTAAGCTTAAACAAGCTAGAATCAAGTGGTATAAGCTTGGGAATTCAAGTATGCATGTAGTTAGAAGTTTATGTTCGTGGCTAATACTGTATGTGTCATTATTCACATTTTAGAATTTCATGATTTTGATGCTTCCAATGAGTTTAAAATGGAAGATTGGAACCACCCTATTTCAATTTTTCTACATTTAATTATAAATTTTCAAAGTAGGATACATGTTCTAGAATTACCAATTGAACAGTAACATGATCAGTACCCGAGAGCAATTCCTTTGAAAATACATGTTTCTAAGGAAAAAGGCTGTGTAATTGGTTCCAATGATTTTTAAGTAAGTATAATTAAGGTTAAAAATAAGGACAAGACACAGTTATTGGAGGCTTCATTGAGGAACAGATCATATGCATAGTTTGTAAGTGCCTGTGTGGACATTCTCCTGTAAAACTATGAAATTTAGGTAAGGCTGCAATTAAAGCTCCTTTAATCTGAAAATTAGCTTCTTCAGTCTAGAAACGATAAGGATCATAATTCACATGCGAATGATTAATTTCCCTCATACTTCTATTATCTTCTGGATTCATTGGTATTTCATTTTCTCCATGCCCATTCAGCCCATTATGATTAATATCATCCATATTCGGTTAAGTTTCAAACTCTAGAATACTAGAGGAGGAACTGGATTTTGTTTCTTCTTCTCTAAATTCTCTCTTTAGTTTCCTAAGTCTTCCACTAATGGTTCAGCTCTTTTACGCATGTAATGCAGAAAAGATAGAAAATAATCAATGCAATCAGTCAAAGTCAGTCACAGAAGTTGCACAGTAGAAAATTGTCAGTTATTGGCGACTAAAGTGTATTTTAGTTGCGACACAATATCATAGAGAAAGTAGTCACGACTGAAAGTGTCAAATGTCACGATTGGTTTTTGCAAAGTAGTCAAATTTCACAGGGAAACAATCAGGTCGCGACACAAATGGTGTTTGGTCGTGACTTAAAAGTCACAGAGAGTAATTGTCGTGAAGCAGGTGAGTTTAGGTCGCGACCCATAATCACAGAGACTAATTTTGCAGAAACTCAGAAAAGTACAGAATGGAATGTAATTTTAAAAACTACCAAAAAACTAATACGCAAACAAAAACAAGAAAACTAACTCATGTAGCTAATGAAATTGATAATCAATTACTAGGGAACTAATTACTTGGCTCCCTGGCAATGAAACCATTGATGAGGGCAGATTGTCATAGTCTGATCCATCAAAATAAAGTTTATTGTACCCAATATAATATAGTATAAGGCACAACCCTATCGTTCTTCTCGATGAGCCTTTTATGTAGAAACCTAGCATATTGGATGTCAAAATCAATGAAAAACCTGAGCAGTGATAAAATGGTTTTGGGGTTTTAGAGATTGATGCGATAAAAGTAGGGTGCAAAAAGGTAAATATTTTTGGATTTTTGATTAAGATAAAAATGAGTTGGTTTGTTGAGAAATATGTTATAAAAAACTCTTGATGATAAAAACATATCTATCTTTGCCCTCACATTTAAAATTAGAGTTTAGAAATCACTAAGCCTTAAAGAAAACCTCAATCGATTGATTGAGCCCAGAACCCTAATTTTCCTTAAACCCCTTTGATCAAAGCTGGTTTAAGAACTATTAGCGAACTGTCATAAACCACTTAGCATGTAAGTTGAATTTAGGTGATAAAAATGCCCTTGAATGATCGTCGATCGAAAACCCTAGATTTCAAGCAATTGAATTAATTAACAACGATTGCTAATAATAACCCAACTCTCTTAAAATTGAAATTGAAATATTCTATTAAAAATAAACGTTCAAACCATCCAAACTCGATTACAAAGTCTAATATGAGAATGATCAATTGATATTCAAAACTTGCTCACAAATGAGAACCCTAGATCTCGCAGTAATCATAACATGAGAGGATATAAATTAAAATAGAAGAATCTCTCATGACTCCTGCTATACTACAATCACTGTTCAGTTGAGATGCCATGAAGAAACAATGGAAAGATGGTAGTTTGGTGGTGTAGAGATGTGGAGAAATCTGTGGAAAGGTGTAGAATAATGAAAGATGCCAAGAAGGTGATCAGAGAACGCTAGAGTACTGCTTCTTAGCCTAATCAGGTCAAAAACCAGACTCCTAGTTGACGATAGCGTTCTTCCCCCTTTATTTCTGCATAACCTAATTCAAAATACGCAGTTTTAGCAATTTCGTATTTTAGTCATGACCAGATTCATGTTTTGGTTGCAGCCTATAAACATAGAGAGACTTCTAGAAGAATCAAGGTCGCAACAGGTGGACTCTTTAGTCGTGACTAAAAGATGCAGGAGTGTGGTTTCACTTTCATTGACTTGTGATTTCTTTCTTGGTCTTTGCTCTCTTCCAAAATACCTGCAATCCAACATAAAAGCTCACTGTAAAAGTCTAAATCAGTAAATAACATAATCTATACAGTTTGGAAGAGTTAATTTACTATTTTACTCTTTAATTAGCACATTACCATGCACAATCATGTATTACCACAAAAGTACAATTTAAGGCATAAAATGAATGGTAAAGTTGTTATAAAGCTCTTAAAAATATCACAGAAACCATATACAAAATGTGTCTTATCAATGATCAAGGGCCTCCATCTCTTCCTCTATAGCAAAACGGCAACCCTGGTAGGACAAGGCCTTAAGAAGGGATTGAGGTACTAACATAATGTCTAAGTCAATGAAGGCACGAAAAGTAGTGGAGTGGTGGTTATAGGAAACAAAAGAAGAAATAGGATAGACACAAGTACGTTTATATTTATGGAGAGCAAAGGGCAAATCAAGGGTAGGATTAAGATCTAGAACAAAAGGTGTCTCAGAGTCAAGAACTAGGTCAGGCTCAGGGTGAGTGAATGCTCGTTGTAGGATCTGATGATGAAGGAGACAATAACAGAGCCAAATCTGGCTAATAGCAGGATTGATTTCCTTCAAATGTTTGTTATAAACCAGAGATAAAGCTGGTAGACTAGGTGCTGGTATAGGAGCTAGGGAGGGAATAATAGAATATACCATATGAGTATCTTCCTCCACAGGTAAAGAAGGAGGAGCGAAAGTGTTAAAGACAAAATATGCAACAAAATCCTAAAATGTAACATCTACAGAAACTAGATAACGATTAAGAGTAGCCAAGAAAGACACACTTAAAGGATTTAGGATCTAATCTAAAGATAGTAGGACGCACATCTCGATAAAACACATATAACCAAAACTCTTAGGATCAGTGGGAAATAAAGACTTGGAAAGAAACAGAGTGGTGTAGGGAATGTGACCATCAAGAACAGATGAGGGCATTCTATTAATGAGAAAGTAAGCAGTGGATATTTTATTTGCCAAAAAGGGTTTTGGAACTTGTATTTGAAATAAAAGTGCACGGGCTACTTCTAATAGGTAGCTATTTTTTCTTTTGGCAATACCATTATGAGCTGATGGATCTACACAAGAAAATTGATGTCGAATTCCATTTTGAGGCATGAAAGAGCGAAATGACTCAGAAAAATATTCTTTAGCATTATCATTATGCAAGGTATGAATAGGAGTATGGAATTAATTTTTAATTTTAGCAGTAAAAGCACAAAAGTGAGAGAACAACTCATAACAACTTTTCATTAAATATAACCAATAGTGCAGGAATAATCATCAACAAATGTAACAAAATACTTGAAATTAGCTTTAGACTCAACTGGACAAGGACCCTAAACATCGGAATGCACTGACTCAAGGAGATGAAGCATATTTATTGACTCGAGATACTAAAGGAAGACTATGATGTTTAGCAAATTGATGTAACATCCTAATTTTAATTCTGAACATTTGAGTAACATTAAAGTAACATTAGAACGTAATTTATTAAGTAAATTAAGGTTTAGAATAATTCAAATATATTATTTCATATATAGAATTATAAAATTAAGAAACAATAAAATAAGATTTAAAATTTGAAGGTAATATGTATTTATTTATGTTTATGTTGAGTTAAATTCAATTGGGTTATTTTATGGTAATTGGCAACTATTGTATTATTATTTGAGTGTAAAGAATTTATCCAAATTATATTCTCATATAAATAGGACTTAATTATTCAAATTTTTAGATAATATTAATAATTGATAATTAATTAAGAAAATTGATTTAGATAATATTAAATGTTGAGATATGATTTAAGAGTAATTAGAAAAGAATTTTTAATTTTTAGCATTTAAAAAAATATAGAGAGAGACAATAAAATAAAAATGAAAGGAAAAAAAGAAAAAAGAAAGAATTGGAGAAAGAGAAAATAAAAAAAATAAAAAAGAAGAGGACATACATGGTGGTTAGGAAAAAGTAAGAGAAAAATGGAAGAGAAGGAAAAAAATAAGATATATATATATTATAATGGTGTGGAACCCACACCATTATAATTATACCTCACACTCATCCCTCTCCCGACTTCATTTCATTTCCTTCTTTCTTCGTCTTTCCTCTTCTGCATCGCTGTCAGTGGCACTTCTTTTCTCCATACAAAATTACAGATATTTTGGAGCTTCATTCTTGCTCCTAAAATCTTCCAACTATACTAATTAGTTTCCAAATATTTCTTTACTCAATGAAAGTTCTTTAGAGATATAATTTTTGTTGGGAGCAAAGTAAGTTCGAAGATTAGGGCTTGAAACAAGTGTAGATTTTTAACAAATGAGAATCATAGAATTGAAAAGGTAAGTGAATACTTGCATTTAATCAGTTTAAAATTTTTCTATTTGTATTATTTAAGAGGTTTAGAGTTAAGGTTTAAATATTAGAGAGTCGAGATAATTTAATATGAAAATTTTGTTGATTGAATTTGAGTTTAATGATTGGGTTATGTTTATTAGAGATATAATTAATATTTAATCAGTTTAGATTGTGGCTAGAGCTTATAAATTAAATATGGATATTTTTATTGAAACCCTAGATTAGATAAATTGGGGATTTTGATTAAATTGAATAATTATGGGTTAATTGATTGTGCAAATAAGTTATTGAAATCAAGGAATGATGTGATTTAATATTGAAATGAATATTTAGATATTGTGAGTGAGATTTGAAAATTAGAAGTAAAAATAGGAACTTTAACTTTATGTAATTAAATTGACTATTTGTTTAGCAATTTGATTGGTGATGAAACTCAAGGTTGGGTATATTGAGTGTTAATTATAAGTTAAGGGATTTGAGAATTTTGTATAATTGGAGGATTTAGTGGTTGGTTTAAGTAAATTAAAGTTAGAGTTTGATTGAAAATTATGAATTACGCTTTTTGAGGTTGATTATGAAATGTGAAAATTGAAAATTTTGGATAAAGCTTTAAAGGTTGTAAATTTAGAATTTTTGGATTGTTTGAGAAGTTTGATGTTAAATGAGAATCTAATTAGTAGAATAAAGTTAAGACAATATAAGATTATCATTAGAATGATAATTTGAAAAATCGATAAATTGTAGTTATTTTTCTTTAGATTAAAGTGGCAAATTGTGGGATTGTATGATGGTTGGATGAAAATTTTGAAGTTATGAAGTTATTGGATGATAGAGTTGTGATTGGAATAGATAACTAAGTGATGTTATTGAGCTAATCATTTATAAATAAAATAGAATTAGAAGATAAAAGAAAATATTTATTTAAAAGTATATGTTGTATTCAATTAATAACTTATTGATACACATTTAACAAATGGTGTAGATTGACTAGTGAATTGTGAACTAAGCACAAGGCTTCTCATTTATGGTACTTTTATTAGCTTTGGTGAGAGGTAACCACTTTCTACTCATTGTGTGTGTTAATATGATGTTTGTGAGTGATTTGATATATATAAATCTACTGATGATGATATAATTATATTGAGAAAATTTGATTGCGAATTTTATTGAAAATGATCTTGTGGGACTTAAAGTAATTTGGAAAGTTTAAATGGAGATTAGAAACCTGTTATATCTTGAGATTGGAATTTGAAAAAAGTTATTATTTTGAGTAAAACTCCATTATGATATTTATTGATGTTATCGATTGTTGAACTATTGAGATTTTAATTATTATGAATATCTTGAGAATTATGCATTGGGGATTGATGATGATAGAGTTATATTTGAAGTCATGTAAATTAAAAATAATTTAAAATAAAATAAGTAATAAGATTTTAATGAGTTTTAATAAAAATGTAAAATAAAAAGGTAAGAAAAACTAATTAAAGGAAGATTACTATATACAATTTTTTTTAAAAAAATTTAATTCATTAAATCTTATCATTGATTTTATTTTAGGGAAAATCCTGAGAAAATACCACAAGAATTCTGAAATTCTAAAGAGTATGCTAATATATAAAAGGAAAAATGGGTCACAAGTATCAATATGGAATTTCAACATGTTAGATATATTTGTGAGATATTATTTAGTTATCTATAGTTAAATAAGGATATTGTTTAGGATTAGATTTGAATATTATATTATCTTAGAAGAATAAATATGAGATATTAGGATTATGATAGGATTCTTGGTTTCGCATGTTAGTTTATATTTTTAACAATATGAAGGCCCATTTGTATTTTATTCATTCGAATGATTAATAATATTATGAGGCTCTTGTCTTCCCTTTACTTTTAATCCTTCGATTCTCATAAAATATTTGTGGAACAAGATGGAACTGCCCCTTAGTAGTGGATATTAACTATATTAATAATGAAATTGACAACATGTGTAATAATTTTGACTATTTTGATATTAAGATTGACTATTCCTTTTAACAAGTTAGTGGTTCAAATAATTGGATCAGGTTATGGGGCAGTGACTAAACTAGTAATGAAATTGATACTAGGAGTAATAATTTTAACAATTTTGATAACAAGATGGACTACCCTATCTTATCCCACAACTCATGGACAGTTATGTCTTTTCCCCAGAAATATTAAAATCTCAAAATTGATAATTGTGATCAATATGTTATTTTATATATTAGCATGACTTTTTTAGAATTTCATAATTCAAATGATATTTGTTTTGGGGATTTTCCCTTTATTTCAACTCTTTTAACTTTACACAATTCAAAATATAAATATGTTATATTAAAAATTTAAATTGTAATAATATTTTGTTAACATTTAATTGGTTCAATTGGTTGTAGTTGTTCCAACTTAACCAATAGTATAATGTTTAAACTATGAGTATGCAACCATCATAATTATTCAGAGGTAATGAGGTTTTATCTATTGTGGGCCTACATATGGTATTTTAGATTACACAATAAACTTCAAAAAATCATAATTAATTCTAGAAAACTCAAAATGAAGTGGTTCAAAAAGCTACATGAAGATAACATCTTAAAATTTAAGGGAAAAATAATTTCCAGACCAAATGATTCGCCAATTGATACAGTTTATTCGTTGAACTTTACTGTTTATTTGGTCAAAAACTCTAGAAACAGATTCAGGTCCCTTACTTTGGAAAATCATTTCTCTTGATATACACATCCAAATGAAACGTTCCACCTATGAATTTAAAGCTCTAGATGTGTGCTACATGCTCCTAAAATTTCGTGAACTAATTACTTTATTTGCTAGGTCAAACTGAAGCCACAACAAAATTGCTTCAGGACCTACGTTTTTACCATTTCAGTTTCTTTTCTTTCATTTCCAATAATTGTTTCAGCACGCACAAGCCATCAAATAAGCTTCTTAACATTCATATACATCATGTACATGTGCCATAAGTATTCCAATAGTTTCATCACATAAATGGACACCTTACATGGCATTTACATACATAGACAATTTATAGTATATGCTAAAATCTCAATACTTCACTTCCTTTCTTCCATTCTTTAGCTCTTCTCCATGCATACCTTTTCTTCATGCTTGACCTAAATTGGTTGGTTATGGGAGAGTGAGATTCTAGGGAATCTCAGTAGCAAACATTACCACTTAAATATGCAAGATGGATGCTAATGCATGATATGTAATTTCATTAACTTTCTTTGATTAGTGACATGCCAACATGCTACAAACTTTTACATAAAGTGCATGGCCATGGAAACATGTTATTCACAATACATTCAACATCATTTATCATGTCACAACATCATTCAAATAACATATACATGTCAACACATAAGCATACCACATCAAGCACATAAAGAGGTAAGTTCACTACCTTGCACTTAAGCTTTTCTCTTGACCTTTAGCCCTTGCTCCCTAGCTTTCCAACCATGAAGCATTTATGTCCATCACTTCCCAACATCTTCTTGTATGTTTCATGGTCCTAAACACATTCATATTCATCACATAACTCATTAGAACTCATGAACTCCAACCATGTTCAAGACTAACTTTGTTACACTCTTTATTGTCATAACTTTCTCTAATTTTCACTAATCCACTTGGCTCTTGAACCAATTGATGTCTTGACTTTACCCTACACAATTTCATCTTTTGAATCCATTTATGAGCTTAGAATCATAAAATTCTAGCTCCTTCATGGCATGCTGTACAGAATTGAATATAAGCACACAATTCTTTCAAAAATTTTCATTTTGATTTTAATGCTTCCCATACTTGTTTCTCCACTTTACCCCACACAACTTTTCATTTTAAAACCATTTGAACCATCAAAATCATGAAATTCCAATCACTGTTCATGCGAGTGAACAGTAACCGTAAGGAATCTCAAAGACTACAACCTTGAGATTTTAATGTTTCCAAGGTTCAAAACCTCTCCAATCCTACACAAAATCATCATACAAACTCAATGGAAGCATTAAATCATTGAAATTCAATTTCCTTCCCTCATGAACAGTGCAGACTGAATAGGGCACACCATGGCAAAGTCAAGAATATCAATTTGATTCAACAACCAACCACTTAACTAGCTTGTTTAAGCTTCAATCATGTGTTTCTAACTTTAATTTATTCTTTCCCCTTTCCTTTAAGGTCTTTGGGCAGCACCACCCCTTAGAGAAAACTCAACTTTTATCCCATCAAAACCCTAAGTTCAAGCTCCCAAATCAAAGGAAAATAAGCTAGGAGAGATTGCTTACCTTTAATCTCTAGCTTGCTTGAACTTTGGAACCTTGAATCTTCTTTGTCTTGGCTTGAGTTTCCATTTTGCAAGAGTTTCCCCAAGGGTCCATGAAGCTACGGTTTGCTGCAGAATGAGGGGGTATTTATAGCCAACATCTAAGAAAAATGAATGGCCAAGATTGATTTGGTTACTATTTGATCTGAAGACCCACATTTAATCTTGGATTTAATTTTTTCATAAAATAATAATTATGACATCATGTGGACAGCTCAAGGAGTTAGGTGGCGTGCTCATAGTGTAAGGAACCTTCTGGAGAAATTCCAGTCCAATCTGGTACCGATCAGTGCAGTTTCACAACAACCGGACTGTATTCTGTTCCTAATTTTTTATAATATACCAGGATATGTATTCTATCCTGAAAATTAATGTATAGGCTTCTCATACCATTGAAAATGTTAGACTGAGTATTTATTTTCCATCCATCCCTTGGGAATGACCAAAATACCCTTGGTGTCCTTTCTTGCACTGTACTGACCCTAAGGGCATAATTGTCATTTCACCCCTTCTTGTACTGCCTCAGGGCATATATTGGCTCAACTAATCATATTTATACCATGTGCCACGTTTTTAGCCTGTCCCAGATGACCAAAATGACCTCCATCCATCACTGGTACAATATGGGCATCCAGGGGTATTTTCGTAATTTCGCACTTATCCTGGACTGCTATGTACTCTGGCCCATTTAACTGTCTAGTCATCACATTGGGCCTTGGTTTGGGCTTATTGCCTTTATGCCCTTTATGGCACAAATCCCAAGACACCTCTCCCGATCCTATTTATCGGGTATTCTATTTTACCATAAAATCCCGTAAGAATTCTACAGGATTCCTTTTCTGACTCTGTTAGTTTGATAAATTCATATATTAAATATAAGAATTTACAGTAAAGTTTCATCTGATTATGAGATATGAAAAATACTGCAATAATTCCTGCTGACTTCAGGAATTTATATCAATTAATCGGGACCTCAAATCAAAATTCTATGTTGCGTTAAACTGACCGGAATAATTATGTCTATCTACTGGTAAAATTTGAGTCTGATCTGATTCCGGGCATTTTTGGCCTGTTTTGGCTCAACTTTTCCATAATTACATTTGGATTACATTTAGGTCCCTAAACTTTTAAAAATTACCACTTTAGGCCCAAATCTTGTTTCTACTTTAACTTTTGGCCTTTAACATTTTCTACTCTGCGTTTTAGTCCTTCTCCTTCTTCAGGACTCATATAACCTTTATTATTCCTTCTTATCTTCATCATAATCCTTTCTAAACCTCTTTCCACTATCAGTACTATACAGATAGGGAAAAATTAGGATATGACACTTAGCACTAAATCTCAAAATCTTCACTTCCTTATCTCCCTTTTCGATATAACCAATGTGGTTGTTGTGAAGGATGAAGGAGACCAATTGAGGATAAGGGATAAGAGTGACCTTGGATTGTCATAGTGAAAGTTTATAATTCCACTATAAATCAAAGTATATATGTTGATCATTTCTCCACTGATAATTCTAGCTAGCAAAAGATAATCATCTCAATTAAGCTAATTAAAACTCTCTGACTTATTGACCATACTTCTAGAGTAAATGTAGTGAATTATCCTATGATAACCACACATGTCTTTGGAGACAAACATTAAATCTTCAATAAAGTTTTCACTCAACATAAAAACTTTGTAAATGTCCTTGAGTGATAGTACAGGTCCTTTCTCATGATGATATGTTATAAACACAAGATTAATTATATCACCATCTAGCCTTAATTCCTTGTCTCTTAACTCAGTGTTGAGGTAACTCTATCAATTTTCCATCCTCATTTACCTCATTATGAATCTTCATGATATGGTACAATCTTTTTACTACCTCAGGGCTATAAGACAAATTAATCCCTAACTAATTTTTATAATACTTCATGGGATTAGATATGTTTAATTGGGTTTTGTCATTATATTTCAAGTAGTCTAAGTCCATATAGACTACAGGACAGAAGTCCCTATCAGCAAACTTTAACTTATATTTCCCTTTGTTTACTCCTTTGTCTAAGTGTCCCATGGGTAATTCTTTATAACCAGGAATAAAAGTAGGAGTAGAAATAGGAGCGGAAGTACCTTAAGAGGAATCAAAATTTTCTCTCCTAGCAGTTTGTTTCTTCCTCTAATCAGATGGAGTAGGTTAAGAAGAAATTCCCACATTGAGGGTAGCATTGACCTCTTGATTGGTGTTGTCATCAGAGTAGGTGTTTTCTAACCTAGATTCTTCATGCACAATAAGCAATATGTGCCTTTTCCTCTTTGAAGTGGGCTGCTGTGAGCTCTGCTTTGTTTCAAACTACAGAGAAATGGAGTCTCATGGTAGAGGAACAACATCTTTCTTGACTTTAAGCCTAAATGAGGGTGATTTTGTCTTGGAAGAAGTCACTTGTTTCTTCCCTTTACTGCTTTCACTTCCTACATCTGTATTCTTTGTCTTCACCATTGTATGAACAATTGCGAATAGAGATGGTAAGAAAATTTGTGAATGAAGAGAGGTTGAGAGGTTAGGAGGAAGATTTGGAAGGTTTAAAGGACGAATTTAAGGTTGGAGAATGGTTAGATAAGTTTCAGTTATAGAGAGTAGAGAGATTTTTTGAAATGGGGTTCAATGAACTAATACAATAATGGTCATATTTTGCCTTTATAACTAATAATCTTTTTATAAGCACTTCGATAACGACCCTTTTTGAAGTGATTAGTATCGATAAAAATCTTTCACACATTCAGCTTATTTATCGAAGGACTTTTGGATAAGTGCTCTTATCAAATAGCCCTTTTGGTAAATGTTTGTATTTATCAAAGATCAAAGATCAATACCTAAAAGTTAAAATTTTTTAATCTTATTTATCGAAACCTTTATCGATATGATAGTTTATCGACAAATGGTTCGATAAATCTTACCATTCAGTAGAAAAGGTTTCATCAAAGAATTTGCTACATTTTTAAAAGGTCTTATCGAAAAGACCATTTATCCAAGTCTTCTTTGATGAATCTATGAATTCTTCAGTTATTCCAAACTCCTATTTATCAATGTCCTTTTCAATCAACCCTCCTAGTGTTATTCAATAAATTATATCATCATCAAAACATGGACATGAAATTTATCAAAAAAATCAGTTTAGAAATATCTTACAATTCATTGGGATTTACCATTCCCAATTCTCTTCCTACATAATTGATTTGTTCTTTTGCCATAGGTTTTGTGAAAATATCAGCTAGTTGCATTTGAGTTGGGATGAATTCTACTCTGATATCTTTCTTTCGAACATGATCTCTGATAAAGTGATGTCTTATATCAATACACTTGGTTCTTGAGTGAAGTATTAGATTCTTTGATAAGTCAATGGTACTTGTATTCTCACAAATAATTGGTATCTCCTTGAATTGAATTCCCAAGTCTTGTAGCTATTGTTTTAGACATCTAGAGTACAACAACTTTCCACATCTATATACTCAGCTTCTATTGAAGATATAGTGTCATATCCTAATTTTTAGGTCTAGAAGCTCAGTATATAGCCTGAAAGAGGTAGGTTATAGGCCTTAGTGAGTAGAAGTCCCATAAGTATATAAATGATGTTTAGGGACTAAATTGTAAATAATAAAAGTTTAGGGACTAGATTGTAAATAATGAGTCTTTGGGGATATAATGGTCATTTTGAAGAAAGAGAGGAACTAAACTGGAAAGTCTAAAAGTCTCAAGGCCAAAAATGAAAGTATATACAATTTGTGAGCTATTAAGTGTAATTATAAAAAGTTAAGGGACTACAGTGTAATTTCTAAAAGTTTCCAAGGGCAAAATGGTAATTATAGAAAGTTGAGTTAGAAAAGGCTTACAACTACCAAGAAGCATCTTAGTCCCAAAATTCATGAATAGATAGAGAATGTTATGCTGGTTAATCTAGCATGATACATAAATTTTATTGGAGTTCCAAATAGATGATATTTATCTAATAATCTGAAAGTTATCTAAAATTTTTATCAGATCTTTTGGACCTCATATATAAGTAAAAAAGTTATAAGATAGTGTGTCTTGTAAAGCTAGAGGTTAGAAAACTGAAGAATCCCTTAAAGGAGTTTTGTAGGAAAAGTTATTCACGTTTTAGTAAATTTTGATGGGAGTTTGTGAACGCCTGATATCCGATTCTAAAACTTAAGCAGTAAGCAAGTTTAGACTGAATGAGCTCAGATGATGTCATAGAGAAGCCCATGATGATGCCAAGTGAGAGCCAATCCCATGATATCAGTCTATCGGATAAATGGGCTAGTGTCCATAAATATCTAGAAAAAGATGTAAAATGACAAAAATACCCCTATTTTATAAAATAATTAAAGAATGAGCGAAGGGTATTTTGGCCATTTGATTAAGGTTAGACAGTCAAGGAAGGTTATCTGGATAGATGACCAGGGTCAGGAAATACTCTGGAAAGGTGTGAAAAGATAATAATGGCCCTAGAGTTATTAGAGAGGAACTAAGGGTATTTTGGTAATTTGCTAAGGGTTATTTCTTAGGAATCGAGCTACCAGAGTTCTTATGCTTGGTTAGAGACCCAAGATGGCATTCTAAGATGTCCAAAACTGTGGCTCAAGAGTTATGTGGGTCCAAGTGCATTAAAATAATATTTTAGTGATTTTCAATAAAGCATAGTTACCTTGTAAGAGATAGAATTGGGGAAAGTGATCAGATAAAGCTTTAGACTCATCCAGAACCATGAGGTGACATGAAAGGAGTCCTCATGGGACCCACAAAGTGCCACATGGCATGAGTTTAGGGAAAGAAGAAAAAGCTAAGGACACGTGGGATGATCTCAGCTGTTCAATCTGGGAAACGACTATGGAATTCTCTAGAAGCGTTTAGTCAGCTGGTGAGGTATCCCAAGGGCCCCACCATTGTGCCACCTAAATATGTGAGGTGTACATGGATGATGTCATTTTGATTAGTCATCTAAGATGATGATGCCATCTTGATGATGCAGGTGAAGCTTCTTGAGAAAGCTAAACGATCTAAGCTAGTCATCGCGATTCTATCTGAGCCGTCCATTACACCTCCATTCAACTATAAATACCCCCACCCCCTCAAGGTGAATCACGGCCAAGATCCAAGAAAGAAGAAAAAAGAAGAGAGAGAAAGAGAGAAAGGAAGGAAAAAGAAGGAGTTCTGGCTGAGTTAGGAGCAATCCAAAGAGCTTAGGGAATTGACAAGCTTAGGAATAAAGTAAGTAATTTATTTTAGTCTTTACTCTAATAAATTAGAGGATTGTTCTTATGAATTTAATAGTTAGAATAGAAAAATATCTCTCTCTTGATAAGGTTAGCCATGGATAAAAAGAAAGTTAGGAGATTGTCAAATTAAGGGTATTACCTCAAGTTAAGCATGAGTTAAGTAGAGCTATACTAGATAGGATAATAATGAAGCTATTATTATGCTATGTATAGGCTCTAACCTATGAAAAAAGGAACCTTAGAGGAAAGGCTAAGAGCTAGAGGAAAGGCTATATGTCAGGTAGTAAACTTACCTAAACTTGTATGTATTGAATGTATGGTTGTTGGTGTTATGGCTTAATTGGTGTTATTCATATGTAAATGTTAAAGCTCTATGCTATGATTAATTTGGCCAATTGTATTTCATATGTTACATGGAATCATGCACATTATATTATGTTGACACAATCACAAGCAAGCGCTAATACCAAGCATTAATGCATACATTATTTAGTACCATTTACTACTGAGATTTTCCCAAAAATCCCACCCCTTCCATATCAATCCAATCATAGCAGGTCTTCTCAAGATGGAGGAGATGAAGATTCATGAAGAGAAGTTAAGAATTATTTAGCATGATTGATATGTGATTGATGTATATTATGCATATGTATGCAAAGTTGTACTAAAATTTGCCACTATGAACAGTAACTCATGGTGAGTCAGTGGCAATTGAACTATAATTAAAAATAGTAAACATTTGAATAAATATATGATATTTTACCCGTAAATAGTAGACATACCAGTCTTCAATTTGATATATAGAATGTCTTATTTGGATGTCTACACATGGAGATATGATTTTTGTTAAAGTTGGGATGGTGAATCAGGGGAAGGACGCTTGATGAAAAATAAACTTTGAGCGTTGACTGACATTGATTTGGTCAAGGCATGGTCAACGAGTTATTTTTCCTAAAAGAGAATTAAGTTAGCTTCATGTAGCAATTTGAACCACTTCATTTCTATTTTTCTAGATTTAATTATATTTTTTGAACAGTGTATTACTTCTTACTAAATCAAGAAACAAGACAATCACTAAGAAATTAACATTATCTATTAGTGCCTTTTTTTATCAGTCTTGCAACCAACATGATCTAAAAAGAGTAGGCTACCAAGAATTTTCCACCTGTCTGAATATTCTCTTCATAACTTCAACATGAAATTCTTTGAGTGCAGCTTAATATCTTGCACACATGAATACACTGAATTAGATATCTGGTCTTCTTACTGTTAGAGATAAAATATATCTAATCATTGCACGATATTCTATGATATTGAATTCTTTCCCTTTCTCATCTATATCTAGTTCAATTATTGAGCTTATTAGTGCAGTCATGCTTTTGGCTTGATCAATCTCCAACTTCTTTAGAAGTTCCTTGAGATACTTTGAGAAATGAATATGCTATTATTCTTTTGCTTGATTTGTAATCTAAGAAAGAAATTGAGTTCTCCTAACAATGACATCTCAAATTTTCCCTACATTATCTTGGCAAACTCTTAACAAAGATCCTCATTAGTAGCACTGAATATTATATCATCAATATAAATTTGAACTACTATTAAATCTTGTTTATTTCTTTTTATAAAAGTGTTATATCTACTTTTCCTCTTTTAAAGCTTTTCTCTAAAAGAAAATTACTAATGCATTCATACCAAGCTCTTGGAGATTGCTTTAAACTATATAAAGCCTTTTTCAATTTATAAATATGATCAGGATATATTAAACTTTCAAAACTATGGGTTGATTAACATAAACTTTCTCCATAATATAACCATTGAGAGAAGCACTTTTGACATCCACTTTATAAAACGTAAAATCTTTTTTACAGGTAAAGGTAAGAGTACTAATTATAGCGTTTTACAACAAGTATAGCCTTATTTCTTAGGATAATTGCATATCATCAAGCTTATTCTTGAATATCCATTTAGTTCCTATAACTAGGTGGCCATTATGATTGGGTACCAACTCCCAAACTTGATTATGCTCAAATTGATTTAGCTCTTCTTGCATAGCTTCTATCTAGAATGTATTTGTTAGAGCTTCATCAACATTAGTGGGTTCAATATTTGAAATAAATACAGCGAATCATACTTCATTGAACACTTGTCTCTAGGTTTTTACCCTTTCATTGACTTCACCAATGACCCCATATAAAGGATAACCCTTGATATTGTTTCAGGCTTTAGGTTGGCTATTATCTATTTGAGAAAATGTTTCATTAGGTTTTTTTATATTTTTAAAATTTGGTTATGCTTGACTTTTGTCAACACAAATTTTTAAATTTTTGAATAATCTCAACATCATCTTTAAAAGGTTTTGAAATTGACTATATTTCAACAAAAACGACATGAATAGACTATTCTATAGTAAAAGTTCTTTTGTTGAAAATTTTGTAGCCTTTGTTATAATTAGAATATACGAGAAATAAACCTTCATTAGATTTTGAATCAAATTTACCTAGATTCTCCTTCTTATCGTTATGTATTGTAGAGATATTATAAAATATATAAATATCCCACAATTAGTATATAAGATAAGATATGATATTATTTCATTAATATCTAGGATCATTTATTGTGTGTATATATCCCTTCTGAATATCAATAAAGTACAAATATTATTCATCTTAAATAACATGCCATTAGATCCTACAGCGATCATCACTTGAAACATCCTACTTTTATCACCTCAGAGTACGTATTCATAAGCATACTTGATTAGCGGAAGCATTACATTAGCCCAAAAAATAAAATTTTAAAACTTACTTCTCGTGTACTGTTCACTAGAAAATTTCTAAATTTACAGTTCAACTTTAAAAATTCATAACTAATAGTAGAAAAATTGTATGGAAGTGATCCAAATTTTTAATTATATCTCTTTCATAGTTCCTTAAGGAAAAATATAAATCTATACATTTATCTTTCCAATTAATACAGTTACATAGTTACTTTTTACTGTTCATATGGCAAATTCTAGAAATTCTAAATTCTGTCTCTTAACTTTGGAAATTCATTTCTCTTGATATACACATCCAAATGAAGTGTATTACCTATGAATTTACATATATTGATGTGTACTACTTGCTCATAAAATTTCGTGGATTAATGCATTCATTTGCTAGGTCAAACTGAAGCCATAACCAAACTGCTTTAAGACCTACGTTTTTACCATTTCAGTTTCCTTTCTTTTACTTTCAATAATTGTTCCAGCATGCATAAACCATCTCTTTTGCCCTTTATGCATTCATATACATCATAGGGTTATACCATAATTATTTCATATAATTTTATCACATAAATAGACACCTTACATGGCAATTACATACATGTATAATTCATAGTCTATGCTAGAATCCCAATTACTTCACTTCCATTCTTCCATTCTTTAGCTCTTCTCCATGCATACATTTTCCTTCAAGCTTGACCTAAATTGGTTGGTTATGGGAGGGTGAAATTCTAGGGAATCTCAGTAGCAAACATTACCACTTAAATATGCAAGATGGATGCTAATGCATGATATATAATTTCATTAAACTTTTTATGGTTAGTGACATGCGATCATGCTATATACTTTTGCATAAAAGTGCATGGCCATAGAAAACATGTTATTCAAGATACATTCAACATCATTTATCATGTCACAACATCATTCAAATATCATATACATATCAACACATAGCATACCATATCAAACACATAAAGAGGTAGGTCCACTACCTTGCACTTAAGCTTTTCTCTTGATCTTTTGCAGTTTCTCCTTAGCTTTCCAACCATGAATTTTTTCGATCAATCACTTCCCAACATCTTCTTGGATGGTTCAAGGTCCTAAACACATTGATATTCATCACATAGTTCATTAGGACTAAGAACTCCAACAATGTTCAAGATAATCCTTGATAAATTCTTAACTCTTTACTAACATAACTTTCTCTAGTCTTCACTAATCAACTTGGCCTTTGAACCAATTGATGTCTTGACTTTACCCTATACAATTTCATCTTTTGAATCTATTTATGAGATTAGAATCATGAAATTCTAACTCCTATGCACTATTCTGTACATAATTACATAACACTCTTTTCTTTCAAAAATTCTCATTTTGATTCTAATGCTTCCCATACTTGTTTCTCCACTTTATCCCACACAAATTTTCATTTTAAAACCATTGGAAGCATCAAAATCATGAAATTACAATCAATGTTATGTGAGTCAACAGCAATAGAGAAGGATTTGAAAAACTATAATATTAGAATTTCAATACTTCTAAGGTTCAAAACCTATACAATCCTACACAAAATCATCATATAAATTCAATGGAAGCATTATATCATTGAAATTCCATATCTTTCCCTCATGAATAGTGCAAACCAAACTGATTCAACCATGGCAAAGTCAAGAATATCAACTTGATTCAACAACCAATCACTTAACTAGCTTGTTTAAACTTCAATCACCTATCTCTAACTTTAATTTCTTCTTTTTCCTTTCATCTAAGATTTTTGGACAGCACAACACCTTAGAAAAAACTCAAATTTTTTCCATGGAAAACCTAAGTTCAAGCTCCCAAATCAAAGGAAAATAAGCTAGGATAGATTGCTTACCTTTAATCTCTAGCTTGCTTGAACTTTGATTCCTTGAATCTTCTTTATCTTGGCTTGAGTTTTCATTTTGCAAGCGTTTACCCAAGGGTTCTTGTGCTCATGGTTTGCTTTAGATTTGAAGGGGTATTTATAGAAAAATCTCATGTAAAATCAATGGCCAAGATTACTTTTTGCACTATTTGATCTAATGGCTCACATTTAATCTTTGATTTAACTTTTTCAAAAAGAGAATTATGACATCATCCATGACATCACCAAGGGACAACTCATATGGCTAGGTGGCAAAATTTCAATGGGGGAAAGCTTATAGAAAAATTCCAGTCCAATCCGGTACCAACTCAGTACTTAATTATACATCCCTTGGCAAATGACAGAAATGTCCTTGGTTCACTATCTTGCATTATATTAACCTTAAGGGCATAATTGTCATTTTGCACTCCCTTATACTGCATCAGGGTGTATATTGGCTCTAACTAATTACCTTTATACTAGCTTGGATGTTTTTTACCTGTATAGAATGACCAAAATACCATCCATCCATCACTGGTACAATATGGCTACACAGGGGCATTTTCATAATTTTACATGTTTCTTGGGTTGCTCTGGACTCTGGCCCACTTAACTGTCTCACCACATTAATTGACCTCTTGGGATGCCATTTGGACCTTAGTGTTGGTCCATTACCTTTATGGTACAAATCCCAAGGAACCTCTCCCGACTATATTTATCGGGTATTTTCTTCCACTATAAATTCCCGTAAGAATTCTACAAGATTCCTTTTCTGACTCTGTTAATTTTATAAATTCTTATATTAATTATGGGAATTTACTGTAAAGTTTCATCTGATTCTGAGGTCTAAAAAATACTACAATAATTTTTGCTGACTTCAGAAATTTATATCAATTAATCGAGACCTCAAATCAAAATTCTGTGTTGCGTTAAACTAATCAGAATAATTTTGTCTATCTACTGATAAAATTTGGGACTAATATGATTCTAGGTATTTTTAGGCATTTTCGGTTCAACTTTCTCATAATTACATTTAGGTCCCTAAACTTTAGTTAATTGCATTTAGGTCCCTAAACTTTTGGTAATTACACCTTTTGGCCCAACTTTTCTTTCTACTTTCACTTTTGGTCTTCAACATTTTCTAATTTTTATTTTAGTCCCTCTCTTCTTTCAAGGCTCATCTAACCTTTATTACTTCTTCTGATCATCATCATAATCCTTTACAAACCTCTTTCCACTATCAGTATTTTACTGATAGGGAAAAATTAGGATAAGACATTCCTCACCCTGAGCCTAACCTTGACCCAGTTCTTGGCCACCTGTTCTAGATCCTGATCCCTCCCTTGATTTGTCTATTGCACTTTGCAAAAGGTAAACATACTTGTTCCTATACTATTTCTTATTTTGTTTCCTATAACAACCTCTCCACTGCTTCTCATGCCTTTGTTTCCTCTTTAAACATTATTATAGTAGCTCAATCCTTTCCTGAGGCCTTGTCCCACCTGGGTTAGTGTTCTTCTATAGAGGAGGAGATGGCAGTTTGTGATAATGTTGGCATATAGACCTTAGTGGATTTACCAGCAGGAAAGAAAGCCATTGAGTACAAATGGGTATTAACCCTTAAAATTAAGGCTGATGGCACACTTGAACGTCTTAAGGCATACCTTGTTGCTAAAGGCTATACTCATAAGTATGATATTGACTACTCTGAGACTTTTTCCCTCGTAGCCAAGCTCCCCTCTGTTCATCTCTTCATTTCTCTAGCTGCTACTTATGGTTGGGATCTCTCTCAACTAGATATCAAAAATGCCTTCTTAAATGGTGACCTTCTTGAAGAAGTGTACATGGAGAAACTATTAGGTTTCATTATTGAGGGGGAGCGTGGTAAAGTGTTTCACCTTAAGAGATATCTATATGGGTTGAAACAAAGTCTTCAGGCATGGTTTGACAGATTTAGTACTGTTATGAAGGACTTTAGCTTGTGCCATAGTAAGTGTGATCATTCTGTGTTCTATCAGAGAACAAGTTCTGGCATGATTCTACTATTGTGTATGTTGATGATATTGTGATTATAGGTAGTGATACCTAGGAATCTCATCACTCAAGTTATTCTTTAACTCGCACTTTCAGATGAAGGATTTAGGTTCATTAAAGTACTTCCTTGGGATTGAAATCATGAGGAGGAAGAAGGGTATCTTAATGACTCAAAAAAAATATGTTCTTGATCTACTAAAGGAAATTGGAAACTAGGAGTTATGCCAACTAGCTTCCCTATAGTTTATAATCCTCTACTTGATGTTGATAGTAGTATACCATATGAAAATTCTATTGAAGCTACTAAGAGCAAGTTGTTTGAGAACCCAGAGAGGTACAATAGATTGATTAGCAAATTGAATTATCTTAGGGTGACCCAACCTGATATCACTTATACAATGAGTTTCCTTAGCCAATTTATGGTGTGGCCAATTATCCAACAGTGGGAAGCCTTAGAACATTTGTTACATTACTTGAAGGGATCTCCAGGTTATGGGATATTGTACAAGAATCATGGTCACATAGATATTGAGTATTTTTGTGGTGATGATCATGGTGGATCAAAAGCCACAAGACAGTTTACTATAGGATACTGTATTTTTGTAGGAGGAAATTTGGTATCATGGAGAAGCAAAACACAAAATATGGTGTTACAATAGACTATAGGATACTAAAGGAGGTTAGACTTAAAATCTCGTTACTAGTAAAGCTGTGATGTGATAATAAAGAGACCCTACACATAGCCTCTAATTTGGTATTCTTTGAATGCATGAAACATATTGAGATCGAATAACATTTTATTCGAGACAAGCTCAAGGAAGACTTCATCTCTACAGGGCATGTTAGATCCAGCGATTAACTGGGTGATCTCCTTACTAAAGTTCTTAATGGATTTGAGTTGAATATCTTTGTAACAAGTTAGACATGATTGATATCTGTACTCCAACTTGAGGGGGAGTGTAAATATCCTGTAATTATTATATATGATAAGATATAATATTATTTTATTAATATCTAGGATCCTTTATTGTGTAAATTTATCCCTTCTAAATGTCAATAAAGTGTAAGTATTATCCATTTGAAATAACATGGATGAAACATTTGCTTCCAAAAATCCTCAGATATATTTGGCTTTCTTCTTTTATACATCTTATTGAAAGGAATTGGAAGACACACAGCGGAAATTAATTTAAAAATTTTTCCATTCCTTGCCAGGATCTACCGTATGTGTTTAAGTCAAGTGGGAAGAAGCATTACCCTTAGTGTGCCTCAGCGACTTCCAAAACTTTTGGTCACGACGTTCATAGCTTCTTTCTGCGGCTCGTGCTCCCTTTTCGATCGCAAGAAGTCGACGACTCAGGTCGGCTTCCTCTACTGGTATCCACACGAACAGCGTTCCAACCACGAACGACGTGCTAGCGTCTCTTGTCCCTCTAGGGCTTTCTCAAGAGTTCATCCTCTCCGTCTCTATTTCGATAGTTTCTTATCTGGAAACCCCTTGCTCAGTCCCCTTCGGCCTTTCTGTGTTCTATGTATATCTCTAAGCAAAACGTAGCTCCTAATATAAGATATATAGGATGCTCTGCGTTTTCCTCTACCGAATTGGATTTTTAGGAGTTAATCTTATATTAATTCTGAAATTAATACAATATCATATATTGTATAATTTGATAAGAAACTAATTAAATAAATAATATTAAATCTGTCCCACAGATTTTATTCACCTATTTATTTAACTTAAACTAAAGCTAAGACTGAACTGTATTTGATTTATTCTCATAAATCAAATTTGAGATATCATATCAATTTGAATTTCAAATTCAAATGTGATAGAGATTTAATTTATCCTTATAAATTAAATCTTATAAATATCTCTTATATGAGATATCCTATTAATTTGAATTTCAAATTCAATCATGATAGAGATTTAATTTATCCTTATAAATTAAATCTTATAAATATCTCTTATATGAGATATCCTATCAATTTGAATTTCAAATTCAAACGTGATAGAGATTTAATTTATCCTTATAAATCAAATCTCATATATCTCTTATATATAATGTATATATACGAATTTATATATATACGAATATAAATATAAATAAATATATATACATCTATCCTGGATCATTCATTGAATCTGGCATGTCTTAGATTCAATAAATTTGGACATCATAGCTCGTGTTGGGCTATTTTTTGTGCGACCCTGTAGGCCCATATGAAGTTAGCAGTGGGCCATTTGTTATACTAGACCACAAGTCGCAAGCGGTCTCTAGCAAGATATAACGACTACCCAAATCATATGAGGATCGTTAAACGATGTAACCTTTTATACAACCATATCATGTCCCTTCTGTCATGCGATATTTTAGTCATAGTTGAGGCATGGATAATGTCATCCTCCTATTCCTGACCGTTACTTTCTCGATCCCTGAGTAGTCTGACTATAGAAATGGAACTACCTTTCCATTACAGTATGGCCATACATTTCTCAGACTCACTCATCGAGGGGCCCAGTAATATCTCTCTACGAATGTGAGAGACAAATTCCATCTTGACCATTCACATTCCTCCGCATGAAAAACCACTAAGCCCGAACATAGTCTTTATGATCACTCGGTCAAAAGTGACTTTTGACTAGGTCAAAGCTGAGCGTTTGTCATGTAGGAATCCATGATGATCTCAGGTCAAAGGGTATATTGACATGGTTTGTATATGAGAGAAGCTTATGACGTTACCCATGCAGTTTTCTCATTGCGGGTTGGTCCAACACCTTGTTCTTTTACATGTTCCTATAACTTTGATTTATATCTCTATACATCTTCAAAGTCATACTGGTCTTATTTCATCTGTGCTCCCGCAGAGATGACCGACCAAGGACATTTAGGATAAGATCATGAATTATCCAAGGATGATCATCACAATAAACATGCAAATAATATGATAGCACAATTAATAAATTCATAAATCAATAATGTTCATAAGACAATGATTGGCCCCTAGGGCACAATTTCCAACACTTATGGGGAGCCTTCTTAAGCATTATTCTAATGTGGGATCTATTTGATATGTAGCAAGCCGTGCTAGTGTTTATGCCCAAAAGAATTGGGATATTCCTCCTTTTCATTTAGAATAGCTTGGCCATATCAGTATGGACTCTGTTCTTCCTTTCTACTACTCCATTTTATTGAGGTGTGCATGGAGGTGAGAAATTATGATCGATTCTATGCTTCTCATAGAAGTCGACTAAATCAGGATTTTCATATTCTCCTCTATGGTTAGTATTGATAAACACAATTGAAATACCTTTCTCATTGTGGACCTTTTTGGCAAATATAACAAATACTTGAAATGTTTTATCTTTAGATAAAATAAACAAAGGCTAGGTAAATCTTGAATAATCATCAACTATCAGTAGAGTATACAAGTTTCCTCTAAAACTTTTGACTTTTACTAGACCAACTAAATCCATATGAAGCATTTGGTGTGGCCTTTCAATTGAGACTATATTCTTTTATTTGAAAGAAGACTTTGTTTATTTCCCTTTTTTACAAGCATCACAAACAACACCATTTTCAAATTTGATTTTGGGTAAACCAATTACTAAATCTTATTCAATTTTGAAATTTGGCCCATGTTAACATGAGCTAATTGATTTTGGGTAAACCAATTACTAAATCTGTTTTAATCAATTTTGAAACTTGGCCCATCTTAACATGAGCTAACCTTTTATGCCAAAGCCAACTTTCATTTGTTTTACCACAAGACAATTTTGACAAGGATTAGAGTTAATTGAAATAGTATAACAATTACCATCCCTTAGTGCTCTAAGCTTTATCTTTAATTCATTTTTGTTGAGTGGCAAGTCTTTCTTTTTTATGATCAAACATTCCTCTAAATCAAATATCACCCAATTGTCTTTGTTTGTACTTTGACTCATACTCAGCAAGTTGTGGTATAGTCCATCCACATAATAGACATATTCAATTCTCATTCTTTCTTAACTTCCAATTTCTCCAATTCTATCAATTGTTCCAGATTGATTTTCTACAAATATTACTTTTTCCCAATCTTCAAGTGTGATCTTGAAAAACTTGTTAGTATCTCTAGTCATGTCTCCTAGGCATCCACTATAAATGTACCATTTAGCAGTCTTGGATTCCTTGAGACAGACGTTTAAAAAGATCAGCTAGTCTTAGGTACCCATATCTTCTTGGGTCATGATTGATTAGTCCAAATAACCTTACACACATAACTACCCTTAGGTACCTCTTTTAACGTGCCGTAGGTTCCTTTCCTCTTGTGATAACAAGAAGTAGTGTGACTAGTACTGTTACAATAAGTGCATTTGGCAAAAGGATTAGAAGATTGAACATAACTGCTAAAATAAGTTAAATATAATTTTTCAACATAATTCTTTCTTTTCTTTTTATCTAGAGTTGGATCATATCCAATTCAACTTGGCAGTAATGCACCTCTGACTTCCAAGAATCATCTTAAGCATTTTACCCCTTTTAGCGAATCTTTCAAGAGTTCTAGTTAACTCTTTGCTCTTTTTCTCCTCTTCTTCGCATTTTGTATAAGTTTGTACCGATGTGGATTGAGAAGATTGAGTAGTGTTCTCAATTAGTTCTTCTAGAACTTTAACTCTCTTCTTGGATCTTACTAATTCCTTTTTTATTCTTAGTAATCCAGATCTTAAAGCATTATATTCATATAGTAATTCATCAAATGTAGTTTCAAGATTGATTACCTCATCAGCATTTGACTCCTCTTTCTCTTGGGCAACAAGATAGATGTTTACCACTTCCTCTTTATCACTATCTTTATTCCTTAATGATGAGCTGTCTCCCCAAATGGATGTAACTAGAGCTTTTCTTCTTTGATATTTGTCCTTCTTTTATTTGTCTAGCTTTGATAGTTATGGGAAATTAGCTTTAATGTTTCTAGGCTTTTTATATTAAAAGCAAATAATCTGATCCCTTGCTTCTAAGGTTGAGGAAAATTTTTGTTTTGACTAAAATTTTCTTCCTATAGCACCAGCCCTGTTCTTGAAGAATTTTCAAAATCTCTTGACAATTAGACGTATTTCATCATCTTCCAGCTTATCATCTTCATTCTCATTTTCTTAAGATTTGAGTGCAATCCCTTTACAGTTTTTCTCCTTCAACTCCTTGCATTTTTGCTTGCTCTCATATTCTAACAAGCTTCCAAAGAGTGCAGTAATCAATCACATTGATTCTCCTTTCTTTTCCTCTATAGATGTCACCTTTAGTTCCCACTCTTTGGTGAGTCCATCAAGAATTTGTCTTACTTGATCCTCTTGGCTATATCTCTTGCCAAGTGTAATTAAGTAGTTCTTGAGGTGGGAGAACCTGACTTTCATGTCTCAGATGCTTTCTCCTAGGTTTATTTAGAACAACTCAAATTCGGTGATCAAAGTGTTGACTCTACTCCGCTTTACTCTAGATGTTCCTTCATGGACAATTTTGAGTGATTCCACATCTCTTTTGATGTCTCCAGACTTGATACTTTGAATTACTCTTTCTAACTCAGAGCATAGAGGAGTACGTTAATAGCTTTATCATTCAGCACAACTAGCTTCTTATCATCATCATCGAACTCACTAGGAAATTTTAGAATTCTTCGGCCATCTACTATCTTCATTGGAAAGTAGTTTTCTTCTTGGATTACATTCCATAATCCATACTTTGAAGTTTGATGAATGTCTTCATCCTCATCTTCCATAAGGTAAATTTTTCTACACTAAATCCTTGTAGCTTTGTTATAGAACTTCTTTCAGGTAGTACACTATCACCATATACTACCATTTAGATATACTCTTTGATATGATTAAGTATTTTTCTAAGAGACTTGCTCTGGTACCAAATATGAGAATGACAGTTTCACATAAGAGGGCGGTGAATTGATTGATATTAAAACTTTTAAGCTTAAATAGAAAAACAAATATTAAGTTAAGAAAGATATCATCAATGAAAGAAGAAAATAAATGAGACGATGCATACAGACAATTTATGTTGGTTAAGCCCAACTACTTGGCCTATGTTCAGTCCTTAGAACTATTTTGAGTATTCCACTATTTTTAAATATTCATCAGGCTTTTAGTGCCTCAGAACATCAGCAAGAGATTGCATCTCTCACTCCCTCTTACTTCCTGTATGGTCACAATCCTACTTTTGAGTATCTAAGATAAAGAATGAAGATATCTATGTCTTTCTTAGGTAGAGTAATAGTAAGTCGAGTAGCCATTGAAATTATTGAAGTCTGTTGAAGAATAGAACTTTTGATTTTGCTTATGGTTGAAGCATTTAATGCATCCGATATAAATTTGTTTTTTGATGGATTTCTTAATTTGATGTTGTTTCTACTTGTAATTTATCTTGAAATGTATTATATAAATGATATAATAAGAGGTTAAGCAAAGATCAATTAATCTCCAACATTTTGGATTGAAATATCATAGTTTGGTTTGAAAAATAGATAGATTTATCAAAGTATTTATCAAAAAGAAGTCTTATCAAAAAGAGCTTTGATAAATATCAAATAATATGTATTCAAACAGATTGATTCTTATCGAACAATAATTTCATAACCATCCTTATCGAAATATCTTTCAAAAATTAAGCTTTTAGTTACAGAGGCTTGGTTCAAACTTAGCGAAATATTTATCGAGAAAAAGTCTTTTCAAAACATTCATTCCATAAACCATAATAGGTAATTTATCAAAGTGTTATTCGATAAATATACTTATTGAATAATTGTTCGATAAATGCCTGATGTTTAAGAATAATGGTCTCATTTTGAAACTTTATTTAATTTTTATAATTTCATTTCAAATGCTATGTAATATATTTCATATCAAGATTTTATAAGATCATTTTTTAAACAAATCATAAGATCATTGTTCAAATAATCACATATTCTAAGATCAAGATTTTATAAAATCTGGTTTCAAAAATGATTTAAAAGCTAAATCTTCTCTATTTATCGAAATATTTATTGATAAAAAAACTTATCAATTAATACTTCATCAGCTGATTCTTTGAAACAGATTTCATAATAACTTTGTTCTTATTTATTAAAGAGCTTATAAATAAATAGCTATAGATAAATGCCTTTCATAAGCAAATTCTAAAAATTAATTTTTTTCTTATTTTTCAAAAGTTTTATCAATAAATGCTTCAACAAATTCCTTTTAAAACATATTTAACACCCTTATCAATAAATTTATTGAAAAATATGCTATATTAAAAATATATTTGAAGTGTTATCATTAAAACCATTTGTTATTATCAAAATATAGAGTGCAACAGTAGGTTGCTAGTGCCAAATACCTATTGATAAATTAATAAAAGTGTACCATCATCATTTAAATTTGTTAAATTAATATTTTCTATGAAGTGAAATTAACGGTGTTAAGATTATAAAACTAAAAGTGCACTTTAAAAATTTAAGGTATTAAAGTAAAACTTTATACAAATTTAAAGGAGTAAATGTATATTTTATCATTAATTTTAAAATGGATAGTCTAATTTAAATTATTTTATTTCACTTTATTTTAAATTAAAATAATATCTAAAATCTAATATAAATAAATTATTTTAATGAATTTTTCTATTAGATGATCCCTCCTTCAACGCCCCACTTTTCTCCCAAATCAAGATTTCCTTCGCAAACTCTATCACGCTATTTCTTTTGTTTTTTTTTTTTTTGTTACCAAAAGTTTAGATAGGTTTAATATGGGTCATCTATCAAAGCTAGAGTATAGTCCCAAGATTCAGTGATCACTTACAGGTGACTTATAAAATCACCTATTAAATGAGCATTTACGATAATAGTGAGAATCGAACTTATGTCCTTATAAGATATGAACCTATTATTTATTATCTGTGATAACTCTTGGCTATCATGCTATTGATTGTTCACCAGATTTCCTTCTTCATTGTTGTTTACTTGCACCCAATCATTATTCGTATTTTACGATATTGAAAAATTGGATTGCAAAGGGGGTTTGTTGAGAAGGAAATCTGGAAAAATATGGATAACATATTTTACGATGTTTAAGAGGTTCGTTCAAAGTCCTTCCATAATCGCCATGCTCACAAGCTCCCCCTAATCATTCCATATGTCATTATATTCATATTTTAGATAATGATCATATCCAATTTTTCGATTTCTCACGTAGGGAGAAAAAGGGCGTTGGAGAAGAATCCAGGGAAGGAAATCTGAATAAAACGGGTTCGATGAGCAACTAGACGTCTGAAGACTGATTTATTTATGATTATATTTTAGATATTATTTTAATTTAAAAGAAAGTATGCAAATAATTTAAATTTAGTGAATGACCGCGGAAAAAAATTTCTCCGCTTTGTTTGCATTTAGATAACATTTAGGCTAAAACATATGTTTAGCCCTTCAATATTTAAGCTAAAGTTATCCCTCCATTCACCTTCTAAACTACTCATATAATCCTTAATATAAGACATAATTAATAAATTAATTTTAATTTTAAATATAAAATTTATTTTTTATATTTATCTATTTTTTCTCAAAATATGCCTATTGATACTCTATTAACAATAATTAAGTAAGGGTTGGAGAGAGAGAACAAGAAAGATAATTATAGTGTTATAAAATAACATGATTTGTTAACTAACTTAACTAACTTTCTTAATTTAATTAAATTAGTTAAATTAGTCTTGTATTAAAGATAGGAGGAATAGTAAATTATGCTACGAAGGCAATAAATTGTGAAATAAAGTATGCCGTTTAAATTTTAAATTTTAATTTGCATGGGGTGAAACATTTTGAAATAAAATAAGGTGGGATTTGTATTTTTAATATGCATAAGGATAAGAAATCCTGAAATAAAACAACACATCTTGAAATAAGAAATTTATGTTGTATATTTTTAATATGCACAACCTAACAAGTTCTAAAATAAAACAAGAAGTTATTTATATTCTTAATATCCCTGTGAAATATCCTCCTTTTCTTATATTTTAAGGACCATTCAGTAGCATTTAGAACCACTTCTAGGGCCATTGAAGTCAAATCATACAATCTGAAATTTTACTCTTAGCGAACACTGTTCATTGTGTAAATTCCAGCGGAGTAACCTGACTTAAAAAAATCATAACTAATTTTAGAAAATCAAAATGAAGTAGTTCAAATTGCTATGCGAAGCTAACGTAATCCTCTTTCAAGAAAAAATAACTTGTTGACCATGCCTTGACTAGGTCCACATCAGTCAACGTCCGAAGTTTACTATTCATCCTGTGTTTTTCCCTGATTCTAGCACTTTGGTCCCATCTTTGCATAACCTCTGCACTATCCAATCCCTAGCTCCTCTCTATGATTCTTTGGTCCTCTTTAAACATACCTATGGGATTGGGATTACATGGAAGGGGATGAGATTTCTAGAGAAATCTCAGTAGCAAATGGTAACCATACAATGTATGCAACTATATGCTTGATGTTACTATGTGTGTACTTAATGATCATGCTTGCATCATGATAACATACATGCTTCCATGTTACTTAATTATAACATATGGCCATAGTATAAAAAGGAACAGAGCATTACTTAATCATCCATGCCTCACATCATCAAGGTAAGAAAATATCACATAAAACATCCAAGCAATATAAGCATACAAGTATGTAAGTTTACTACCTGGCGTATAGCCTTTCCTTCCAACTCTTATCCTTGTCTCTAATGTTCCTTCTTTTCATAAGTCAGAGCCTATACATAGCATAATAATATCTTTATTATTATCCAGTATAGCTCTACTTACCTCATGCTCAACTAGGGGTAATATCCTTACTCTGACATTCCTCTAACTTTCTTTCTAACTATAGCTAACTTTATTAATAGAGATATTTCTCTATTCTAACTACTAAGAGCAATCCTCTACTTTATTAGAGCAGGGATTAGATAACTTACTTACCTCATTCCTAAGCTTTGCTCAGTCCCTAAGCTCCTTAGACTGCTCTTGGCTCCACCAGAACTCCTTCCTTTCTTTCCTTTCTTTCTTCCCTTCTCTCTTTCTCTCTTCTTTCTCTTCCTTTTCTTGCTAGATCCGTGGTGTGCCTTGAAATGGGAGAGGAGTGGCCTATTTATAGGTGAGAGGAGGTGGAATGAATGGTCTAGATTGATTCGCGATGAATGGCTCAGATTGCTTGCTTCCTCAATAAGCTTTGCCTACATCATCACATGACATCACCCTCCCTGATGACTCACCATTAATGACATCATCCAGGACACCTCAAGGGACACCTCAGGGGTATATGTGGTGCAATGGTGGGGACCTTAGGATACCTCACCAGCTGACTCAGCCTTTCTAAAGAGTTATAGTGTCTTTTCCCTGAATGGACGGCCGAGATCGTGCCACGTGTCCTCTTGCTTTTTCTCTTTTTTCTCTAATCATGCCATATGTCCTTTGCTTTTCTTCTTTTATTGTAATCATGTCATGTGGCACATTGTGGGCCCCATTTATGTCCCCTCATGATTCCAGATCACTTTACCCAG
The DNA here is from genome assembly GCA_037074615.1 of Leucaena leucocephala. NCBI lineage: Eukaryota > Viridiplantae > Streptophyta > Magnoliopsida > Fabales > Fabaceae > Leucaena > Leucaena leucocephala. Next base: position 10,194,894 of record CM073527.1, read on the forward strand.
TTCTATCTTGAACCAGGTCACTTTACTTTATTGAAAAAACACTAAAATAATATTTTAATACTTATTGGGCCCACATTACTTTTGGGCTACGTTTTTGGGTCTTGGATTGTCATCTTGGGTTTCTAACCTAGCCCAAGCATTCTAGTGGCTCGGTTCCCAAGAAATATCCTTAGTAAATTATCAAAATGCCCTTAGTTCCTTTTTAGTACTTATAAGAGCACTGTTATCTTTCCATACCTTACCAGAGTACCTCTTGACCCTAGTCAACTATCCAGATACCCTTTCTTGACTGTCTAACTTTAGTCAAATGATCATAACGCCCTTCATCTGACTCTAACTTAATGACACAACACAGTGGCATACCTTTAGTGGCATTTTCGTAATTCTTCATTTTTCTCGGTCTTTATTAGCCCTGGCCCACATACTTATCTGAAAATATCATTGGACTTATAAGGTGCCATTCTGGACCCTCTGTATGATCCACTATCTTCATGGGCTCAATTCCCGAGAAATTCCCCCAAACCTATTTATCGGGTCTTTTAATCCACTATAAATTCTGTAGTAAATTCTACATAACTCTTTTTTGAGCTTTGTCAATTTTAAAAATTCTTATATTAATTATAGGATTTTACTTCCATATTTCATCTGATTCTGAGATCCAGAGAATACTGTATTAATTTTCCTTCTCTTCAAAAATTAACATAAATCTTTCGGGACCTCATTAAAACTCTGTGTTGTATCAAACTGATCAGCATTATTTTCTCTATTTATTGAGATCTCTGCTCAATAGGGTCTAGTAGTATCCCTTTTTCAGGCTATATACTGGGCTTCTAAGTTTAAAAATTGGGATATGACACCCTGAGTATCGAATTATAGGAGAGATTGAGAGTAAGAGCAAGCTAGATAATTTGACAACTATAATTGAAATTATTAGACTCTGTGTTTTAATTATGACAACTAATTTTGAAGATATTAAACTTCAATATTGTAGATATTTTTTAAAATAGCTTATTTTTTAATAAACTTATCAATAAATCTTTCGATAAATAAGAAAAACAATCTATTTTGAAAGACTTATTTATGAAAGTATTTTTAAAGCCTTATTAAATAAGAATGTTTATTGATAAAATAGATTTAAACTTAAGCTTATGAAATTCAAAAACACTGCTTTAGCAAAGGAACTCCTAGAAGCTTTATTCGATAAAGATACTTATCAATAAAAGACTTGGATAAGTAAGATATAGATTTAGTTTGCAAAATCAATTTCTACAAAATGATTTATTGAATGAATAATCAATAAAATTATTTATTGATAAAGACTTCGATTAATATAGTGAGTGAGCTTGGTTTCTAGAACTCTATTTGTTTACAAAGAAATTTATTGAAAAAGTTACTTATCGATAAGTTATTCGATAACTATAAACATTTTGATGTGAAATATATTTCAAATTTCATTTATCGAAATATTAATCGATAAGGGAATTTATCGATAAATACTTAGATAAATAGAGAAAATTTTAATTTACCAAAAGCACTTACCTGTTAAATGATTTTGCTGATGACTTATTTTTATACATTATAGTTGCCTACTTCTTAAATGATTTTATGAAATATTATTTGACAAATATTACATATATGAGATAAGAATAAACATCGAAGAAAGTAAGTTTAAAAATCTTATCCATTGTTCTTTAGGTATTAATAGATAAGCTATTCTATAAGCATATTTATTAAAAGAATATTTTGATAAATTAGCTATTTTGAAATGTTTGTGAAATAAATCTTACATTTTCAATAAATAAAAATTGTTATAAAAATAATATTTTTTGAAGAACAATTCAATATGGTTGTTTATCGAAGTCCTATTTGATTAAAGCTAAAACTATTTCAACACAATATGTTTGATATTTATCCAAATTATTTTCGATAAGGCATCTTTTCGTTAAACACTTCTATAAATTTAACTTACGTTCGAAGAATTTTCAAACTAAATTTTGATAGAATTTGTTGTTTTAATTTAAATCATCATGAATCAATTGTTATATACTTAACATTTTTTAATATCCTTTGTGACATATATTTCATATCATTTTCAAACAAAGATTATCAAATGAAGAAGTTTAGGGAAAAAGCAAAGTTAGAATGCATTAAATGCATCCTATCTTTAGTGACCAACTAACAACTTTATTTCTTCAAAAGTAACATTCATTATGTCTAACAAATTTATGAAGAATTCAAATATAAAAGAAGTCAAAGTGAATGCTAGAGTTAAAAAGCTCACCTACCGAGATCAAACTGCAATTACTTAAACTTAATTATTACTTTCAATATCCTCTGTTTTACCCTATTTCACATTATGTGAACAAAGAAATTTTATTGTGAGAGAAATAATGAGATATATTATTTAGTACTTAGTATAATCACTTTAAAAATGAGAGAGTTGTATCTTTTCATTTATTATCAAAGATACTTAAAAGTGAAACAATTAAGTGAGAGTATTATCTTACGGGTAATAAAGGAGAGTGAGAGTTATACTCTCAATATACTGAGGCATCAAGAATCTAAAAAATCTTTAAAGATTAATAAAATACTCAAGAATTATGAGGACTAGACATAAATTAAGTAATTGGACTAAATTAATATAAATTAACTATGCAATTATCTTCTTTCTACTTATTTCAATGAAATCATTCTATACTTCATCTTTTTTTATTTTATTTAAAGTTTAAATTTTTAAATATCACCCAATTCACCTTATCTTAAGGAAAATTGCAGGACTAACAGAAACTTTATACTTGAAATTTTTTTTATTTATTTAAAGAGGCAAGCATTATCAACCTAGAGTTACAAATAAGATCAAACCCATGACTTTCCACATATAGAAGAGTTTACATGCCTTTAGACCACTGACAACTATAATCCAATTTGAAACTGCAGGAGAGACAGAGTGTAGACAAGCTTATTTATGGTAGAATGAGGAAAATATCTATAAGATGAAAAAGAATATGTTCTTTCACAACTAGGAAGAAAAGCAGGTATAAAATATTATAGCTGACATTTCCCTACTGCCTCCACAGCATAATCTGAAGATGGGAACTGTTTTATACTGACTAACCCCTGAATTTCTCAGACTTACATAAACATGACTAACACTGCAGAATACTAGTAGAAACAGCATAAAAACCTCCTACCACATTAGTACAAATCATTTTAGATGGCCAAATACGCCATAGGCTGCTAACTCATCTTCAGTGCAAATCCTCAACTCCATTATAAGAAGTTACCACAACAGTCTCAATCACCGTTGATTTTGAGGCTATTTAGTGAGTCAAAAACCCCATTGCCATTCCTAAACTTGTTTAACTCGGATTCTATAGTCTTGGCGATCTCAGATTCATTGGCTTTAGGCTCAGGAAAATCCACATGACAGGATCCCTGTTTTATGGGTTCAGCGGCTTCATGGAGTCTGGATTGCTGCCTGATGTAATTGTAGAGTTCTTGGTGGAAGGGATGATCCAAGGAATAGCAGTTTTCACTTCCACTCTCTGAATGTCTAGATGATCCAGACCCTTCTTTTCTACAGAAATGTGGCAAGCATGCGTAATCCATGATCTACATGACAATTTTTTATGGTTAAATTCAACTAAACAAAGGAACAGTAGATAAAAAAAATTCAAGACAATCTCATGATCAATATATGCAGTTCCAAAAGATGACTTCTAAAACAAACAGCGCACACACCAATTTAACACAAAGCACAACTTACTTAGAAGTGAGGTCAATAAATGCAAAAACGAAAACCTTTGCATATATGTTGACATGTCCTAATGGCCCGCACGGACGCATCACTATTTGAATGGTTGAATTCAATTATGTAAAACATTCACTTTGAACAGTGAGTTAATTGATTGATTGATGGCTCAATTAAATAGCCTTCTGATTTGCATTTTAAGGCTTGTTTAAATGAATTTCAGATGGATTTTAGTCAATTCCACTCAAGCATGCATCGGTATATACACTCACATGCCTGCACACACATACATATAGATAGAAAGGTAAACAGATAGAGAGAGATGAGAGGAGGGGGATAAACCAATAAACACTGGAGTCTAACTTGTAATATGACTGGTCTTGCTTTCCCTATAAGGTAGATTGTTACAATTTTCGTTTTCTTTTTGTATCTTCTTACCTTTGCTTTCGTTCTTACATGCTCCATTATAATTTATTCCATTAGGAAAACTTCAAAAGAAAAATGATACCTTACCTTCAACAGTTCATCTCGCCCACTACCTGGCAAGACCTGCACTTTTTTCCTAGTTCTCTCTTGTAGAAGTGGCTTCACAACCTGCTAATGCCAAGTGATTAACATAAAGCTGAGGTTTAACTTCCAATAGGTATGTTATATCAGAAACCATATCATAAGGACCAAAATATAATTTTACCTTCCAACAAGCTGAAAATATGTATGGGGCATTGACAATGTAATAAGTATTTGTCTTCTCAGGATAGTTGAGATCATCAATGGATGATATAATTGTTAACAACTGCAATATATGAAAGACAATTCAGTGCATAGAAAATATAAAGAACAAATGGAAAAAATTTGTTAAGATTCTCTGTTTTATATATATATTATCGTCAGGCAATAATAGTAGTTGTTTCAACTAAACCATGAACTAAAGGTAACATTTTAGTGGGGGGAAGGTAACATTATATACATCAAGTAAGGAGACGGTGGCAATTTTTATAATTTTAGGTCTAAGTTGACTTAATTCTAAACAAGTGACCGACTTAGCCAATACACAATTTATCTTGGATAAGTCAATGCTGGTCATGCTGGTCCAAGTTGTTGGACTGACTAAAAGGTACCTTAATCTGATTCAGGGCTGACAGCTTCAGTCCAGTCATATCTAAGACCTTCACACATGTGGTAATAGGTCGCCCATGCTTCTTTGATGTAGTAGGCTGCAGCCAAATATAAGGGTCAAACCATAAGGACAAAGGATCAACTTATTACTCTTTATTGAAGAAGGCTCAAAACACACTCACCAATATCACACGATCACGATATTCATTAACTTGAATGTGAGACTGCACATAATAATGGGCCTGCAATAACAAAAACATAAAACAATACAAGACATTGGAAAGCCTAGCTTTATAATAACACTAATACAAAGCAGGGTGCCTTTCTCTTTCTTTGTAATTAAACTTACAGATGCTTTGTCAAATGTACTAAGACCAACACTGATAGCAAAGACAGGAAGTCCCTGGAAAGGATGGAAGGCTGATAAGAAATAGAGTTTGAAAACAAAGTGCCAAAAAAGTCATAATTTTTATTGATGTTGACAAGAAAAAATATGCATGATAATGATTTAAATTTCAATCTTTAACAAGCAAAGCCAAACACACAAGACAACAGCTAATATATTTGAAAAATTAGAATTAAATTCACCTCTCTTGAGTATCCAGACAATCCAATTAGTTGTGAATCCCGCACAGCTCTGTACAAATCAGGAGGAATTATGGGTTTCTGAAAAAAGAAAGACCAACCAGCGTAAGCATGAACTAATTAGCCTTTACAATAGTTATCAATGTTAACATGATTTAGCCACTACACACACACACATATATCAGGTAGAATAGAATCTAGGCCTGGAAAGAACAAATCCACAATGTAAAATGCAAGTATGCCTGGCTACTGGACAGGACCATATCCCTACAATTATGATTAACCCATTTTTCTTTTCCCTCGATACACACATAAACACCTCCAAACTACACACATGCGAACACAGAATCACAAGTTTCAGGCACAACAAAGAATAAGCAATTGATAGCATCACAAAAATAAACGAGTATAATATTTACAAAAGAAACTTCCTAGTCAAGTTTACTCAGAGTGGTGTCTGCTTATTTTAATCAACAACTCTTACAGACTTATGCCAGATGGCAAATTGCCTGAGTCATGTAATCTCTCATGTTTCTTACTTACACATCTCTAAAGTAAAGTTTTCATTACATTTTAAAATGAAACTTAAATAAAAAAATTTGATAAAATGAACCACAATTAGGCCAGTCTTTCAATGAACAAGCACTTATCTAGATAAATATAATGTATTTGCTGAATGAATTAGACAAGATAAGGAATAGCAGATTTCAGCCTTACAGATAATATGTTGTCAATCTCATTTTGTACTCTCCAGTTCAAACAATCGACCAGCTGAAACATAACATATGTTATATAAATTGAATCTTAACCAGTTCACAACATACATGAGGTAGTGAAAGGCAAAGGTGCTCTCAAGGTGTTAGACCTCAAAGACCTTGGCCAAAAGTACGTAGAAAGATGAACACCTGAGTGAAGTTAGGCGCTAATTAAGTAAAAAGTATGTGAATTTGGAATAAGATTTGACATAAATTAAGTATTCAAACACAATGAAGTCCTAAGACATGATAATCGTTGATTCATAACTCAACAATATTAAGTGCCTCATAAAGTCACTATTTAAGTCATATGTCAAAGTTTAAAGTTAACTATTTAACTCTACCACTCCAAAAGTGCTTGTGGTTGTGGTCACAAGTGGGTTGATTTTTTCTTTTTAAAATTGTGTCTTTGTTTACAAAATCCCAAAAAAATAATAGCATGACTAACATTTTAAAATAAGAATACCTATTTTATCATATCTTTTCTAAGGAGGACTTCTAATATTGGGTTTTTCAGTTTCCTATTTTATCCATCAAAACCAATGTTAACCATTAATTGTTAAAGTGCTTAAAATGCAGATATCTAAAACTATGACAACGAGCACATGATTTGGAAATACTCCAATTTTCACCCTATCATTAGATAAAATAATTTCCATCACTTATGACATTTTTGTACTTTTCTAATCGTTCCATAATAGAATATAAATTGAATTAATTAAATTCAATTTTTTTCATTCTATCTTAAAATAGTCATTCGCTTGACCCCAATCTACTTCCATTTGTATTTTCCTTAACTAGTCCTGGGCTTTTTCGCACTTCGAGACAGATCCTTGCACTTCAAAACTCTTCTTTTATTCCTTTGAAAAGGGAAAAAGCACCTAAGGCACTTGCCCAGAAAACAGGAAAAACAGGCACTTGTATGGTAAAAAGGAAAAAGCCCACACTCGCGCGCCGGGTTGAAGACAGTTATTCTCATGGTGCAAGAGGCACTAGCCCTGTATAATGCCTATTTTAGCATATTCTTTAAACAAGTAAGGCTGGGCTGGACTTTTGATATTGGGCTTCTTAGTTTCCTATTTTATCCTATTACTACTTTTATATTTTCAGGCTAGGTTTATAAGTTAACTCTTCCCTTTTCGATTCAAAAACCACAAAAGTGACTAAGGAAATCTCCTAGAAAACATGAAAACTAGCCTTAAGCACTTGTATACAAAGCAGAAATTATGCCAAAAGCACTCGCCTAGCAGCATCTGGTTGAAGGCAGCAGTTCTCATGGTGCAAAATGCGCTAACATTGACTAACGCCTCAAGTGCCTTTGAGTACCAAACATATCGTAAGTGAATAATATATTTCCAAAACATACAATGAAAAGAAAACTTGATACACACACATACCATTTTATGGGCCTTTGAAACGTTCCAGCCCCTTGCTTTTAGAAACCGCACCAATGTTTCAGTGATATATCCTTGATGAACATTCTGCAAATTACAGCAGTTAAAACTGAGAGGAAGATTGAGAAGAATGACAATTAATGTTCAGAATGTTATAAAGAAATCAGCCACGGTCCATATGGATGGAGATGACCAAAAATATGCATCAAGAAACAAGTACACAACTTTCAATGAACAGCACTGACAATAGACATGAAACTTTATGCTTCATCCCACAAATCATTAAATTTGAACCTATCAAACATTAAACTGATATTTAAGTTCTTCAAATACATGTCTATTCAATTTATACATTTAATATATACGCACTCATCAGATCACCAAGGAGAAAAGAAGTTTTCAATGAGATTTCTAGAAATATGTTTTCTAGTCAAATTACTTGTTATTTTTTTTCTTTTTTTTTTTTGATAAAATCAAATTACTTGTTCTTAGCTATTTGTCAAATGTTGATTGATGATAAAGAGATCACCATATTTCATTAAATCCCATATCCCCAGATTTTATGAGTCTGAAGACTGAGCAGGCTTAAGATAAATTGGGTAACATTAGAAAAGATTATATACTAAAAACATTTTAGTTGAGTAGAAGATACGCCTAGAAATTTTCCATATTGAACTTCACACTTCAAAACAGATATTGTTTATGGACCCTAGAGAATCATCATCACATCACGTGCCAAATATCCAGGGCACCAAGAGCCGTCTAGGAGAGAACACATTAGTCAAATAAAACAATTTTGACACACCAATTACGAGGATTCAAGGACCATAAGAACAAAATCCACTAGACTGCAATTATGGAAGACACAGATCAACCATAAGTGCTGAGGAATAAACTTAAAAGTGACTTGCTCAAGAATAAGCAAGAACATAAACAAAGTAAACCAGATAATTACAGTTAGAAATTTGTCTAGCCGTGCTAAAACCAGATCGCGTTGAGTAATGAGAAAGAAAAAAAGCTCGAACCTGAAATGTCGCCCGCAATGGCTCACTAACTAGCAATATTCAAAATTGAACCCAGAAGGAAAACAAGAAAAGAGCACTAATCAGAAACAGAGGAGAGAAAACTAGCAAGCATTAGATAGATCCAAGCAATTAAGTGGAAGAAGACCTTGATCCATCAATGCTCGTAGCTGGTCGATGGCATCCTGGGAAGAGACTCCCATTTTCTTCCAGTCCCTGAAAAATCAGAATTTCTGGGGATATAAATTGGAACGCAAAACCACCGAATTGGAGTACTTATTTTCTGTTGAGCTTCAGTTTCTGTATCGACAATGTTTTTTCGGTCAGTATTACTCAAAAGGAAAATTTGGTAAAGACATGCCACACAGCAAAAGGAAGACTATATAGACTGTGAAGTCCTGTGAGGGAGAGAAGAGAGAGGTCAAGATTCAAGAAAGGCGGACCTACGTTTGCAAATCCACCTTCACTGTCCACCTAGAAATAAGAGCAATCCGCCGTTACATAGCTCCTTTCTTTCTACCTTCGGTTCAAATTAATCTTTTATAATATATTTAAATCCGGAACATGCGTGTGAGAAAATTACCAAAACAATCCCTTACCATAAAATTTTTTCACTAAAACACCTTAAATTTGTTTAAAGATGACTATATAAACATAAATATTTATATACTATTATACTCTTATAGTACCATCTCATCTTTACTTTAATTAATTAAACTATAATAATTTATTATCAACAATTCATCCATATTTATTGTTATCATAATTGATAGGATTTTTTTCTATTTTTCAAAAAATAGAGTGCCAAATAAAATTTAAATTAGATGAATTATTTTATTTTAATTATTTAAAGTATAAATTAAATAGTACTTTAAGAGTATGTAAGTATTTCTCAATCTAACCATCATCTCTTTATATATAACATATCTTTAATTATATATAAAAATAAAAAATATTTATATATAACTAAAAATATATTACACATAATTAAATAAAAGTTACACACGCTTTAAATAGATGAGCATTTACTCTTTAGTAATAAATTTTATAATGGTGAATTTTTCAACAATTTCCTCCATACATTTTATTAACATATCAATATTTCATATATATATATATATCAATTATTATTAATTATTATAGCAATATAATATAATATTAACTTATATAAAATATATGAGGAAAACTCTCTTTTTCATACAATTATCCATCGTTAAGAATTTTGAAGAGAAAAATATTGGGCACATTGATAGCTAGAAGAAAAAACAAGAAGAAATAAGAAAGAAATAAAGAAGAAGAAAAAATCTCATTCACATTAATTAGGATAAAGCCTTTTAAAGAATAAAATTTCTAGAGCTATCAACTTTCTTCAAACTTTAAATCTATTCCTGATACGTTCTTATTAGATTTCCTTCTATTTATCAACACATTTGGAAATAACAGCCAATTAAGTTGATAATGCGATGGATAAATTCAGATTTTTTTTTATTGTTAGCTATCAGGAATTTAAATTAAAAACATTGAATTGAAATAATTCAAATTGAGAAAAAATATTTTTTCTTTTTTTAACAAAAAAATATTCTCTTTTAACTTTACGTAAAAATTACAATTTAAATGTTTCAACAAGTATATTTTCTGCCGATTTTTTTCTAATCTTGTCACTTTGCTCCATCACATGCTTGATCATTAACTTTTTAGTATTAAAATTTGAAAAATAGACAATAAAAGACTTATTAAAATTTAAAATGATAAAAAAAATTTTGAATTTAAAAAAAAAAGATAAATTGGGCATCTTGACCAATTTATCTTTTTGTAAATTTTTAGCAAAAGACAAAATTATCCTTTTATCATTTGTAATTCCTACAATAAGATTTGTAACTTCAATTATAGTTTGACAACTTAGAATGAATTACTTTTGGGCTTACAACTCCACTAATGGTATTTATAACTTTAGCTAAAATATTTACAATTATAAAATTATAACTAATTGCTTTCGAGTTTGTAATTCCTATAATAAAATTTACAATTTTAATAATAGTTTTTACAACTCTTTCTAAATATTTATAGCTTTAGATTAGAACTAATTATTTTTAGGTTTGTAACTCTTCTTGATTCTTAGAAAATAAATAGGTAAATAATATCATTCTAATAATAGATATATAATATTTTTTGTAATTAAGCTAATAAAAGTTGGTGGTTGAGTGGTTTAGAGGTGATGGCATGAGCTTGAAATTCACAGTTCAAATCCTAACTCTCTCTAAGATGGATTTTCATTTTTTTTCTTTTTCTTTTTTCTTTCAGCCCAGCGTGAAATTACTGAAACATCCTTCTATGTTTTAAACATATTACTCCATTTTTGGGCAATCGACGACGAGAGAGAGCAGGGGAAAAGAAGTTTGCGATATTCATTGAAATTCCACCTCTGCACCGATTCCATCTACTTCCATTGTCCATGATGCTATCGCAAGTGACCATGCCATCATTTGCTCACCGTCGCCCTTTTTGTTCTTTAGATCTTGTTTGTCGATGCTTTGAGCCCTCTCCTTCCGTTCTGCAAGTGTGCTTGTGTGTGGTGATGTAGGATACAAAGTGAGTAACGGTGCCATCGTCCAGCAGCGATTCTTCTCTTTCCACTTTGAGCTCAGGTTGCCGCCATCAGAGAATCTTTTCTATTTCTTTTCTTCTGTTCTGTTCTGTGTCAGCGTTGTTGGAGGGGACGGGCCAGAGGCTGTGCCGTCACTTGTGTTCTATTATCCACGTCGCTGTTTCTGTACGGCCGTGGGTTCAATGTAGCTAGAAATTTCTATCTTCCTTCTTCCCTGTATTGGCAAAATGCTCCGTGGGTAAGCTTAAGATTTCCCTGTATTATCCTTTATTGCTAAGTTGGCTTATTTAAGGAAAAATGAAGAATGAAGTCGGAAAGTTTAGCTTTTTATATATTGATGTTGGAAATATTTGAGAGATATGATTTTTGGTTTCTCTGGAAATAATATGTAAAGGAGTTGATTTTGTGTAGAAGATTGTTTCTTTCCTTCTTGTTTCTTGTTTCATGTGGACATTGAAAGTGGTGGATTTTCGTAAAACACACAACTTCAGTAACTCGCCATTTTAGTCGTGACTAGTTGTTAGTTTAGGTCACGAACAGAAGCTGTCTTTCATGTTTTAGGTTCTCTTTATTTGTTGATTCCTTCTTTGCTTCACATTAGGTCCTTGATTCTCCTCCAAAGTTATGTAAAAGCACAACTAATTAAAGAACAACATATATGTAATATGAAAGAGTTAATTTACCATTTAACACTTTAATCAGCACATTGCCATGCACAATCATGTATTACCACAAAAGCGCAATTTTACGAATAAAATAAATGGTAAACTTCTCATAAAACCCATGAAAATGTCAAAGAAACTATATACAATTTACATCCTATCAATTCCCCCATACTTGAACCTTTGTACTCCTGGACAAAGAAATGAATTGCACCTAAACTAACATTATTAAATTTGAGATAACAATATAATTTACAGTGAAATCTTAAAACAATTAATTCACTATCTTTTAGGAATACAAAAATGATAATATGAGCAATGTCAAATAATTAACTACTAAATGAAATCAATCTTAACATATGAGCGCAATATATTCTCCATAAAGATGTAAGTGTTTATATATCCTCTCATTATTATGGTTCTTTCACTCAAATTCACATTGGCAAATACCCTACCATATACTTATAATCGCTCTAAATCTCCTCGACTATACAACACTCATGTAAAGAATCAAGAGGTATTTTAAGGGTGAAATGATAGAGATATAGAGGAAAAGGGAAAGGAATAAAATTGAGTGTCTTAATTAAAGATGATGTAAGTCAAATTTCATTTAAATACCTCAAACCATATCCTGCTAATACAAATGAATACTTATTTCATCTTTATTCTTTTGTTATAGCTTTTTGATAATGCTACAATTCTTTTTTCTTTACTTAGAAATCAACAAACTTATATACAATACTTCCACAAGCTCCTTGAAGGTTATATGGGTTCAAGTAAAATGATAAACTTAACTTAATTATAATATAATTTAGACACAAGCAAAAATGGATAACAATATAATGGCAATGAAGGTCAATGGGTAAACAATTGATCAAATTTATGGCTTGTGTTAAGGCCAAAAGCTTTAGAAATGAATGCCTCTATCATATTCAATAACATAAATGCACAAGTAATTTTTCAACTTAGAGCCAAGACAAGTTCTAGAGGATATAATCCAATTGAATAATCACTCAATATAAATTAAAGAACTATAAATTATTATTGGCAATTTTGAGTATGGCTTAAGATAAGCATACTTAAGGTTAAAAGGTAAATCTTTTAACTCTAGTTATAGGAGTTGAACAATAGATGGGATGAGATGAGGGAAATCAGTTAAATTAGAAATACTCCTCTTTGTAGATTCTTAGAGGTTGCCCATGTTTAACTCATTCAAACTCTCCATCTTGCTTTTAATCTCTTTAGGCATTGCACCAAGCTTAGGTTGGTGTACAAGTGCAACATACTTGAGTGCATTGTCCTTCATACCTACATCATTATTAAAGATCAAATCATTCAAAAATATAAGGTATGAGATGTAATTTTAGAATGCGAGAAAGGAACAATAGAGTTAGAACATATTGACCCTTTAACTAAAACATTGGAACGTGGAATTGAAGAAATTTGAAGTTCATTGGTTGTATCTTACATTCCTAGTCGTGACCTCTTAGGGTTGTCTTCAACTTCACATCGTGACCCAAATTAATGAAGAGCATCTCTGATTTTTCTGGTCAAAACTTGATCATCCGCGGGTCACGACTCATAGTCTCTAGAGTTTTTGTTTGCGACAAAACAATCATCTTGTCGCGACTCCTTTTCACAGAGTCTCTCCCTCAACAAGTTTATATTTGGTTGTAACATTCCAATTTTTATTCTTATATTTAAGTACAATTAAAAATATTATTCATCAATAACTTAAAAATATTATATAATTAAATTATTATAGTTTAGTATTTTTAATAAAATAGGATATCTAGGTTATCCTACTATTACATTTACTTAGGATTTATTATTTTATTGTTATTATTAGTTAGGGAATTATTAAGATTTGAGTTCAGATTTATATATGGATTTGAATTTAAATTATTATTATGGCTTTCTAAATAGAGCTAAGGCCATGAGTTATTCCTCCGACTTGATTATTGAGGCGATGATAAACTCATATTTGTAGTGATTTTTAGTGTATTTGAAGACAGTTTTATTATTGATTTTATTCCCATTTATCAATATATTGAGCAATTAATTAATAATATAAAATTGAAACAGTTGAAAATTAATTGATATAATTTTGGTCATATATTATAATACTTACCTCATTAGATAAACAATTTGTATCTTTTAAATTCCTATTGTAGGAAATGTCATTAAGCACCATATCAATTTGATGTTGTAATTGAATTGGATAAATCAGAATGTAATGGAAAGGATATGGAAGCTTGTGCTAGAAAAGGAGCATTCACGTGGAAAGAGACATACATGCTAAATGTCATGTCCAGATTTTTCTCTATCTGTATAAGACTGGTAAAAGAAAGAGGTTTGGAAAAGATTGTGATGATAAATAGAGAGAAAAGATGATGATTAGACAAAGATATAGAGAATAGGGACTAGACCGAAAAGTCTAAAAGTTCTATGGTGCAAAATGTAAAGTAGAAATAAACTTTGGGCTAATAAGTATAATTATAAAAAGTTGAGGGCCTAAAGTATAATTTTAAAAGTTCTAGGCCAAAATGATAATTATAGAAAGTTGAGCACAAAAAGGGGTAAAAATGCCCGAAATTATATTAGTCCCAAATTTGTTTAGTAAATAGAGAAAATTATTCTTATCAGTTTGACACAACACAAAATTTTGATTTCAGGTCTCGAAAAATTGATATGAATTTCTAAAAAAAATAATATAGTATCCTCTAGACCTCATAATTAGATGAAATTTGGTAGTAAATTCTTATAATTAATATGATAACTTATGAAGCTAACAAAACTCAAAATGGAGTTCTGTAGAATTTATTATAGAATTTATAGTGGATCAAAATACCCGATAAATATATTTTAGGGGAATTCATCGGGAATTGAACCCATGAAGGAAATAGATCATGTAGAGGGCCCAAAATGGTGCCTTATAGGCCTAATAATATCTTTAGATAAATGTGTGGGTTATGGCTAATAAAGACCCAGAAAAATGTAAATTATAAAAATGCCACTAAGTGTGTCATTGTGTTGTGTTAATGAGCTAGATATAGACGAAGGGTATTTTAGTCATTTGACTAAGGTTAGATTATCAAGGAGAGTTTCTAAAATAGTTGACAAATCTAAAATAGTTGACAAAGGTCAGGGAATACTCTGATGATGTGTGAAAAGACCATAATGCGCTTTGAGATATTAAAGTGAAATCAGACACCGATAAGGGATTTTTAGGAAACGTAAGGAATTTTTATTAGGACTTATGGGTCTCAAAAAATTATGAGACTTTGCAAAGAATTTATTTTATATTAGAATAAATTTTTAAAAATGTTAGAACAATTAAAAGAGGTGCCTAGTATTTAGTTCACGATCAGGATAATTTAAGGGTCTTGATATAAGAAAAGTGCCGTGGGATTTGTGTCAATTAGCTATTGGACCCAGGGAAGGCTCAAGAATTCATCCTAGGGCATCACAATAAGTGCCAAAAGTTTTCTTGGAGCCCAAGTCTAATAATGAATAATTTATGAATTTTTGAAAAAAGGAAAGAAAGAGATAAAGGAGAATTATGGTTTTGCACATGGTTGGTCCCACAAACTTTACACATGGCACCAAGAAGAGGAAAGAAAGATTATCCGATATGTCAAAATGTAATAAAATAATATAAGAATTAACCTAATGATGATTAAGGTTAATTAATTCGAAAAACCAACTAATCAAATTCAAGATTAAGTTATTGTAATAATTAGGAAAAGTGAGGATATTATGGACCCAAGGTGCCAAAGTTTTGGCAATAAATATCCCCTATTCATGCTCAAAATCGTGGCCTAAGTGTACCCTTGGATAAACTTTTATCATTTGAAAACTCAACCAAGATAAAGGCAATTCAAGGCACTTAGAGATCAAGGTAGTCAAGGCATAAGGTGTGTGATCCTTCTTAGTTTATTTAGATGTGTTTTGGAAGGGTAAAACCTAGATTTTAGTGGTTGGAATTTCTATTAAACCTAGAGTATGCTTTCTGTCCAAATTGTAAGATGAAGGAGGAGGAAGGAAACAAAGGTAGAACTAGGTGATTAAGGTTTAGATAAGTTGGTTTTGATGATTGGTTATTGAATTAAGTTGTGTTATTGACTTTGTCATTGATGGAGGCATTCAGCCTAGGTCTATTGTAGACTAAGAAGAATGAATTTCAATGATCTAATACTTCTATTGAATTTAAATGATGATTTTGTGTAGGATTAGATAGGTTTAGAACTTTAGAAGCATTGGACTAGAAAGTTATAATTTTTAAGTCTTCTCTATTACTATTAGTTTGTATGAATAGTGATTATAATTTCATAATTTTGATGCTTTCAATGGTTTTAAAATGAAAAATGGTATGGGATAAAGTAGAGAAACAAGTATTAGAAGTAAAATAAGAAATTTTGAAAGAATTATGTACATGTTTTCGGTTCTATCCAGCAAGCCATAAAGGAGCTATAATTTTATTATTCTAAGTTCATAAATAGATTTAGAATATGAAATTGTGTAGGATAAAGTCAAGACACAAATTAATTCAAAGGACAAGATAATTAACCACAGATTAAGAAAGATAGGGGTTAATTGATTAAGTTAAGTTTAATATCCTTATATGCCAATTGAGTTTAATCACGATGAATGAATGAAAATGTGATGTTTAGGATTTGATTTTTGTATTCAAGAAGACAGCCTTACTTCAAGGAAAGGTGACAAGAAAGAGGATAAGGAAAAAGTAAAGCATTAAGGTAATAAATTTATCATAAACATGTATGTATTGAATGTTATGCTTGGTTGTGCTATGGCTATGTTAAATTGTGTTGCATATGTATTTATGGTTGAAGCTCTATTTCTATGATTACTTTGGCCAATTGTACTTCATATGTTACATGGAAGCATGCACATTATACAATGTTAACACTTTCACAATCAAGCACAAGTATTTACATTAATGCATGCATTGTTTACTACCATTTGCTACTGAGATTTTCCCATAAATCTCACTCCATCCATGTATTCCCAATCCTAGTCAGTTTATGAATGATGAAAGAGGATGATGAAGCATGAAGATAAGCTAGGGATTGGATAGTATAAATGTTATGTGAAAAATTATTATATGTATTGTTGCTATATGACCAATATAAGTAGTGATGGTCATGATGTAATGAAAAATAGTAACTGATGAGATAAATGTATAAAATTTTACAAACATTTAAATAAAATATCAAGCTTTGTTTTGACACCAAGAATACCTTATTTTAATGTATGTACAAATAGAACGAATTTTCCAAAGTAAGGAACCAGAATATGTTTCTAGAATTTTTGACCAAATAAACAGTAATTTTTGACCAATAAACTGTATTAATTGACTAAGCATTTTGTCTGTAAATTATTTTTTCCTTAAATTTCAAGATTTTATCTTTACATATATTTTTGAACCACAACATTTCAATTTTTCTAGAATTAATTATGATTTTCTGTTATTACCGAATCCAGAATACCATATGAACAGTAACTTCGAGAAGAGTAAAAATTTTAGATTTAGCTAATGGACTCCCAAGGTCTTGTAAGTGGTTATAAATTCTACTGAATGGTCTCTAAGACACATAAAAGTAAGGATATTTTATTTTGGTATCAGAGTAGAAGTTTTTATCATAATATGAGACAGTCCCTATACCCTAACTTTAAGTAGCAAGTACTTTGTTAAGTTAGGGTATTTATTGGGATAGTTTAGTATTTCTTATTTAAGTAATTCTTACAGAAGTAGATATGAGATTTCATAAAGTTAAATCAAAGCCATCAGTTAATAAGGGAGACCCCTAGCCAGTAATGATATATGAAGATGATGTACATCTAGACTTTAATTGTCCTTTAGATAGTGAAGAGAGTTCAGATGGTAGTATAGGGGATCAATCAGGGAGGTCTATAGTAGAATATCCCATAGATATTTTTGTAGACTCAAACCTGCAATTTAGAGGTTATGTAGAGATTGAGCTTGATGTTGTGCATGCACCAGATGATGACGAGTCTAGTAATTCTATACAATATGAGTTTGTTAGAGTACCCTCTAATCCTGATATAAGCCATATTCCTCTAATGAGAGGATAAATTATGGCTGAGGAAGCTGAGTACTAGTATTGGATTATAAGTAGACCATAATTATTCCTCCTCCACCATAGTTTGAGGATAGATTTGATATGAGTAACCTAAAGTAGTCCCTTAATCCAGAGATCCAATCAGAGTCTATGACAATCCCTTCCTATTCTCATAGTCAACGAATATATGACTATATAGATAAAGATCAGTGTGATGCTCCTGGTCCTAGTCAACCCCATCCTTCTTTGTTAAAGATAAATAATGTTGACTGTATCAGTTTTAAGAAAACTGTGGAGGGTGAAATACTTAGTCTAGGTCAATAGATGGATAGAAGTAAAGATCTAGAGCAATCAATTTATCTTCATTTCCTCAATGTCATAGCAGGGATGATAAACAGATATACAATAGAGGGCATTGACCTGAATTAGTTTTATAATCTAGAAGATTGGCACAAGATGATAGCATGTCAGATATTACCATATACTTCTACATGGCACGCGAAGCGAAGTGAGTTTTTGGTAAATGATCTGCCAGTTAATATACAGGGGTGATATTTCTGTATGCAAAATTATTTACAATTCACTATTCCCTAAAAAAGAATTTAAAAAGAGTTGAGAGGTATTGTAAATATGTAAATAGTGTAAAGTAAAGTAATTACATAGATATATGATAGTTACGATGTACCCTGAATATGTAGTTGACATGTATGTAATGTATGTCAATGTTATGTTGATGTGAAATATAAGTTTTGATATGATATAATGAAATGATAGTTGGTTGAACATCTATGTGAATATGTTCCCTATATAATGTGATTATAGTAGATAGATATGAATAAGTTTCAAGTGACTCAAAGTTTATGCAAGCCAAGAACAAGAATTGGCCATTGCTAGAGTAAAGATTGGACAAAAATACTAGAACATAATGTTTAAAGAAAGTTATGCCTAGGTCACAATCTGAAGCATTTTAGGTTGCGACTAGAAGTCCTAGAGAAGTTAAGTCGCGACAAGGAAAGACCATTGGTTATGACAGGAAGTCACAGAGCTTTCAGGTCATAATAAAGTTAGGTCATGGGACGCGACTAATGTATACAGTAGATCAGGTCATGACAGAATAAGACCTATAGTCGCGATTGAAGAACACAGAGGAGCTCAGGTTGTGACTATAATACACAGAGGTCCTAAGTATGTTACAGCGGTATACCAACCTCCATAAGGTAAAGCACTTGAGGAAGTATAATATACAAAGGATATAAAGGGAATACCACTAAAGTTTGTTGCTAATATATACCAGCCATAGTTGGGCAAGTACAAGTTTAAATAGGCAAAATTCACGATAAGCTTGATTCGCTTCACACTTTAATCAAAGTGCACGATTTTGGTATGCTAGGTTGAAGAGAGAAAGCCATGGGGAAGATTTGTCAATCAAACAACCATCTCTCAAAATTATGAGTTCCCACCACCACCTTGAGGCCAGATTGTCCTTTTCCTATTTCTTACTTTTATAAGTTTTCTTAATGTGCTATATGTTTGACATGTTAGTTTGATGATTAGAAAGGGATGAACCAGTAGAAGTATTAGTTAATTTTTTTATTCAGTGATTCAATAGGATAGTGTTTAATTTTAGTTTGGTTCTATTTTGAATAATACCCCTATGTTGCCCGTGTGCTATTTTTCAGTGATAGTTATATGAGGTGTGACACACTCAATTGCATGCTATAGTTTACCCATCTTGTCATTTTTGCTTTCTTTGTGTTGCTAAATATGATTTGAATGTGACTGCGAGCTTCACTATGAATTTGCATAGAGTGATATGTTTAACTGCTGTGTTGAAGATGGATTTAAATTGACCTTATATAGTGCTGTGATGTCTATAATTATGCTGATAGTGAGGACACTGTCAAGTTTAAGTGTGGGGTAGATGTTATTGTTTCTGTGCTAATTAATGCAAAATTCTTTGATTAATCCAATCTTTCATCACAAAATTTTTGGTTTTTGATCTTAAGGTGTGATGAATTGCTAAAAATTGGTTCCCCACTTTAAACTATTTTATTGTTCGAAAAAGTTTTAGTGTAAAAGATGTTTTTAGATGTTGACAACTATCAAGTGGTAGCCTCTGTGATTTTTAGTTGTGACCTATGTGCCACATGGTCACAACTTGACATGGACCTTTGGACTTAATATCTCTCTGTGAAAATAAGTTGTGATCTATGTGTTGTATGGTCATGACTAATTGTTGGAAGTTTAGAGCAAGCACTGACTGTGAAATTTGGTCGCGACCTTCATTGCTTCATGTAGAAACCTGAGTATGAAAATGTCCATTTACATTCTCTTTGCTTGGTGTAATGCTGTATAAAAGATTCCTTTTAAGCTACTAAAGATTTTATAAATGATTCATTGCCCTCTTATTTTTAACCTTTTGCATGAAATAGTTCATAGAAACCATTGTCACATTTGAATTTTTGGAAATAGAAACTGAATTAGAAACACTCAAGTTTTTGCTATTAAATTTGGGATTATTATATTATTCTTGGTGATTACTTTGGAACTTTTAATCCATCATTCAAGAAGATTTTCAATTGTGATAAGTGTTTTAATGTCTAGTGAATGATGAACATTGCTTGAGACCTTAGCTTATGGGCAATTTAGATGAAAACCTTAGTTAGAAGGATTCTCGGCCTAAATTTCTATAGAGTGGTTATTCAATTGGTTTATATTCCCTAGAACTTGTCTTAACTCTGAGTTAAAAATTACTTGCGTATTTATGTTATTGAATATGATAAAGGCATTTATTTCTAAACCCTTTTATCCTAAACACAAGCCCCCACATATTATATCCATAGTCACCCCCTTTGAGCCTATCACTTTTCTTTTTCCATCATAGAAAATTATATACGCATAAACATCTTTTTGAAATAAACTTCTTACTCATGTCAAAAAATCATTGTGATTGTGAAATTGTGCTACATCTTTTATATACAAGGTGCTAAATAAAGGAGAGAAACATATTGTACAAATAAAGAAAAAGGGAAATAGTGCAAGAAAAATTGAAGAAAATAACATTGAATGAGGCACTATTATCAACTCTGATTAGCACAATCACCACCTTTACACCTTTAAAGACATGAATTCACGCTATATATTCATTATCGTATGCATATGGAACTTTCTATCCTTCATATCCCATTTCGCGTGGCCTATCTCCATCATTACATCCCTAAAAGACCTCTTGATTTTGTGCATAAGTGTTGTATAGTTGATGAAATTTAGAGCTATTACAAGCTTATAGTAGGATGTTTTCCAATTTGAATATGAGTGGAAGAACCCTAACAATGAGAGGATATGAAGAGTTAAACACTTACATCCTTAGAGAGAATCTATTATGCTCATATAGTTGAGGTTAATTTTATTTAGTAGTTGATTACTTGGCATTGCTCATATTATCACTTTTACATTCCCAAAAGTTGATGCATTAATTGTCTTAAGGTTTCACTGTGGATTATGTTATTACCTCAGATTTAACAGCTTTGGCTTAAGTGTACTTCATGTCTTTGTCTAGGAGTATAAAGGTTTAAGTGTGGGCAAAATGATAGGACACAAATTGTACATGGTTTATATAACATTTTGAGGGTGTTGTGCTAACTTTACCATTCATTTTATGCTTGAAATTGTGCTTTTATGGTAATACATGATTGTGTTTGGCAATATGTTGATTTAAGGGTAAAATGGTAAATTAACTCCTTCAAATTGCATATATGTTGTTCTTTAGTAACTGGTTGGACTGTAACAGTGAGCTTTGATGTTGAGTTATAGGTATTTTGGAGGAGAACCAATGATTAATATGAGCAAAAAAGAGATCACAAGACAAAGAGAACCAAATCTAGGATGGCAGCCTCTGTGCACTTTCGTCGCGACCAAAGTGTCCACAGGTCGTGACCCCACTTCTTCTGGGAAGTTTTCCTACATTCATAGGTCACAACCAAAAATAGGATCTGGTAGGGACCAAAGAAGGGAATTAGTGAAGTTGTGCATTTTTTATTAGGTTAACCTAACTTTAAAAGGAAAGGGAAGCGACATGCGACCAGGAGGCTAGTTTTTTACCTAATATAGCTAAGAAGCAGTACTTCAACATTCTCTCCACAACCTCTTTCATATCTTCCATCATTCATCTTTCCATCATCATTTTTCTACTTTCTTCATGACATCACATCTGAGCAGTGATTGCAGCATAGCAGGAGTCATGAGAGGCTAAATTGTTAATCTTTTGGTGATGGATCGCATATCTTGAGCTCATAGTACACTGCACCTGGGAGTTTTCTATTTTTATCTCACCTTTGTCATATTTTGGAACTAATAGATCTAGGGTTTTCATTGCATGAGTAAGGATAAGATATCGATCGATTATTCTGAGATTAGGTTTTATAATTGAATTTGAATGATTTGGATGTTGGTTTAATATGAATATCTCAATTTTGATTTCTGGATAATTAGGCTTTTATCAATAATCGTTGCTAACTGATTTGATTGGTTGAAATCTATAGTCATCGATAGATGATCATTCGAGGGCATCTTCATCTTCTGATTTAATTACATGCTAAGTGGTTTTTAATAGCACAGTAATAGTTTTTGAACTAGCTTTGATCAAAGGAGTTTAAGGATTGTTAATGTTCTAGACTCAATCGATTGAGGTTTTATTTAAGACTTAGTGATTTTAAAACCTCAATATCATATTAAGAGCAAAGATAGATAAGTTTCCATCATCAAGAGTTTTTCTCAATATATTTCTTTAACAATCCACTCATTTTCCATCTTAATAAAAAATAAAAAAACATTTAGTTTACTGCACCCTTATTTTATTGCATAAAACATCAACCAAACCTAAATCCCATTTTTACTTTCACTCAGGTTTTCAATGATTTTGTCATCAATCTGCTAGGGTTCCAATAAAAAGGGCATATTGAGAAGAACAATAGAATTGTGCCTTTACTACATTAATAGGGTGCAGTTACTTTTATTTTAATGGGTTAGACAATAACAATCTGCCCCAATCAATGATACATTACTTGTTATAATTGCTAACTCATTTTCTTTTTCTGGGGAAGAAAGGCTTATTTCAGTTTTAAAAATGCATAAGAGAGCAATAGGTTGGGCTTTAGCTAATATACCTGGTATAGTTGCATCTGTATGCACACATAAAATTTTGTTAAATTATGGAGCCAAACCTATTAAAAAGCAACAAAGAAGGCTACACCCTTTGATTTCTGATGTGATCAAGAAGGAGGTAACTAAAATGTTGAATGCTGGCATTATTTAACTAATTTCATATAGTGAATGGGTAAGTCCAGTCCATGTGGTGCCTAAAAAAGTGGTATAATTGTGGTAAGGAATGAAAAGAATGAAATAATCCCTACTAGAGTACAAAGCTAATGGACAGTGTGTATTGATTATAGGAAATTGAAGGATACAACTAGGAAGGACCATTTTCCTTTATCATTTATTGATCAAATGTTAGAAAGACTTGCTAAAAAAGCTCATTACTATTTTCTTGATGGTTTTTTAGGATATTTTCATTCCAATTGCACCAGAGGACCAAGAGAAGACCATATTCACATGTCCATTTAGTACCTATACTTATAGGAGGATGCCATTTGGCTTGTACAATGCTCCTGCAACATTTCAAAGAGCTATGATGTCCATATTTAGTGACTTCTTGAAAAGCAACATGGAGGTATTCATGGATGATTTTATAGTGTATTGTAAGGACTTTGATGAATGTTTAGAAAATTTAGAGAAAGTTTTACCAAGATGTATTGAGAAAAAACTTGTTCTAAATTTTGAGAAATGTCACTTCATGGTAGATAAAGGCATAGTTATAGGGCATTTAATATCTAAAGATGGGATTGAGGTAGATAAAGCTAAGATTGAGGTTATTTATTCTCTTCCTTATCCCAAATCTTTAAAGAAACTAACGTCATTTCTAGGATATGTTGGATTCTACAAAAGGTTCATTAAGGACTTTAGCAAGATTACATTTCCACTTTCTAAACTCATGCAAAAAGATAGAGTTCTATTTTGATGATACTTGTAACAGAGCATTTGACACTATTAGAGCTATGCTTATCACACTACTTATACTTGTTGCACCTAATTGTTATTTAGATTTTGAACATTTATGTGATGCATCAAATGAAGCTGTAGGTGCAATGTTAAGACAGAAAGATGGTAATCTATCTAAAGTCATTTCATATGGCTCTAAGACATTAGATTCCGTGCTTTAGTTGCTCTGCATGGTGCTTTCGGATTAATAGGTTTCATGTTACGTCAATTTGATAAATATAATATAATAAATAAATAAAAATAAAATCTAAATAAATTAGAAATAAATATTTATATCAAATTTGAACTATTCAATATTTCAATATTAAAATGAAAAAGAAATACATAAAAGAATTAGAAAATTTATAGTGTTGATGTGTTCGAGTCCGAGTGGCGGCATGGTATCTTATTTTCTAAAAGAGTAAGTCCTATAATGAATTCAATTCCTAATCCCCTTGCTCTCTTATCATACCAAATTTTTGAAGGAAGCTTAATAAGAATGAATCATAATTTTTCTTCTATGGTTGATCAGTATAAACATCAACAACTCTGAAAAGGATCCCTCGTTTGATTCATATTCCGATCAAAAACTTTATTTCTTATCTTAAAAGGGTTTAATCCTTTACCTCTCAATGAACAACTTGAGGCCGAATATTCAGTTTGATAACCTGCTACTAATTCTTCTTCAACTTCTGGTAAATCAAAAGGTAATCTTTCACATTCCCAAGAGCAAATTAAAGAAATGACATTAAATCTTTGTGTACTGACCCCAAATTGAATTGTTTGGGTCTCATAGCATGTTGCCGCCAAAACATAACCCCGTATTTTGGAAATATTGGACAAAAATTTAGAATAATGAACAATAGATAATTCTATTTCTATCTTAATTTTAATTTTTTTATTAACTAAACCCTTTCAAAAGAGATTAGGAATTGACGGTGATTACAATATATAAAAAAATATTAAATAAAATTTAAATAAATAATATTATATTCATATTCCATTTTTTTCAAATATTATAATTCAATATTTTCAATATCAAAAATTATAATAAATTGAAAAATGAAATAGGATGCTTAAAAGAACTACACTACCATATAAAAAGAACTCTTTGCCATTGTGTTTCCATTAGACAAATTTAGATATTATCTTCTGAGTTACAAGGTGATTATAACATTGACCATGCTGCTGCCAAGTTCTTATTTAGAAAGCCACATTCTAAGCCTACACTCTTAAGGTGGATGCTGCTAATCCAAGAATTTAATGTGGAGATAAGGGATAAAATAGGAGAAGAAAATGTGGTAGCTGATTATTTAAGCAAGTTGCCTGAAAATACAAGAGGAGTATTAGATTCTGACATCACTTGTGATACATTTAGAGATTGTTCTGTTTCTGAGATTTATGTAAGTATACTTTGGTACTGCCACTTAGTAAATTATATTGTTACTGGTCTAATTTCACCTTCTTTATCTCATTTTGAGGGCTAATAGATCAAGCATGAGGCAAAATTTTACATTTGGGAACCACCCATTCTATGGAAAATATGCAATGATCAAGTTATAAGAAGATGTTTGCCAAGTGAAGGAGTGGACAACATTCTTATAGCTTGTCATTCTTATGTTTATGGAGGTCATTTCAGTGTAAAGAAGACATCAAGGAAGACTCTTGATGCTGGTTTTTATTAGCCACAACTATTCAAAGATTGCTATGAATTTTGCAAAGCTTGTGATAGGTGCCAACGTTTTAGTAGACTGACCAAAAGGCATAAAATACCTCAGCAACCTATGCTGTTTTGTGAGGTGTTTGAAG
Source organism: Leucaena leucocephala (assembly GCA_037074615.1). Classification (NCBI taxonomy): domain Eukaryota; kingdom Viridiplantae; phylum Streptophyta; class Magnoliopsida; order Fabales; family Fabaceae; genus Leucaena; species Leucaena leucocephala. Next base: position 10,220,793 of record CM073527.1, read on the forward strand.
TATGGGGCATTGACTTCATGGGACTATTTTCACCATCTTTTGGATATACATATATTCTGCTAGCTGTGGACTATCTCTCAATATGGGTAGAGGCTATACTAATAAGGAAAGATAATGCAATGACAGTTTTCAAATTTCTCAAGTCACATATCTTCTCAAGGTTTGGTGTGCCAAGAGCTATAGTGAGTGATTAAGGCTTTAATTTCTATAATAAGATTTTAGGTGAGTTATTTGCCAAGTTTGGGATCAAGCACAAGGTTTTAACAACTTACTATCCCCAAACAAATGGTCAAGCTAAAAATTCTAACAAAGCTATCAAGAGGATTTTGGAGAGGATAGTACGACCCTTAAGAAAATATTTGAGTGCAAGGTTAAATAAAGCTTTGTGGTAATACAAAATAGATCATAAAACCCCACTTGAGATGTCCCCACACAAATTGGTCTATGGTAAAATATGTCATATACCAGTATAAGTTGAGCACAAAGCATTATGGGCAATCAAAGCTTGCAACATGGATTTTGACACTGCTGGAGAAGAAAGAATGTTGTAGATTCAGGAATTGGAAGAGATAAGGCTGGATGCCTTTGAGAATTCTAGGATTTATAAAGAAAGAGCCAAGTTTCTTCTTGATAAATAGATTCTGCATATGGAATTTTAGGTTAAGATAAGGTTTTGAGATTTAAAGCTAGATATACTTTCAAACCTAGAAAACTTACTGCAAGATGGGATGGTTCGTATGTTATGACCAATATCCATGATTATGGAACAATTGAATTGATGGATGAAGTAGATGGTACATCAATTTAGGTCAATGGCCACTTATTGAAGCTATACAAGGAGAAATTTAGACCCTATGATACTCAGGTTGTCTCCTTCCTTATTTCCCTACTTACAATAGTCTGCTTTAATAAGTTTACTTATATACTTGAGCTATTAATAGTTTATTAAGTGTGAGGAAGGATACTAAGTCAGTAGGGGTAGATAGAAATTAATAAGTTTATCTTGGATTCTAGTTCAGCTTTGTCCTTATTACTTTACCCTTTTCATGTGTTTCAATACTTCATCACATTGAGGACAATGTAGAAATTAAGTGCGGGGAGTATGAACTTTAATGTATAAAATGGGTAAATAAAAATCAGATAACTACTGTGATTCTATATTCTGGTCACGACCTTGTGTCATTCTTGTCGCAACTGATATATGCGAATATGTCCACTTTATTCTCTATGAAAATTAGTCGTGACCAATGCATATGTTTGTCGCGACCAGTAATTCCTATTTTCTTATGTTTACCTATCTGTGATGTTTAGTCATGATTTGTACTTATTTTTGTCACGACTGTGACTCTCTGTAATCTTGAGTTGTAACCAGTGTCCATGTATGTAGTGACCAATATTCCTTGTTTTCTGAAAATTTCTTCTCTGTGTAAAATAGTCTCAACTTGATGACGATCCTCTGTTGAAAATTTCTTCTGTTTCATCTTATTATTTCTTGGTCTAATGGAATTTACTATCATGGATTTAAAATTGAATTTTAAACATATACTTTTGAACATTGGTAAGCTTGATGAAATATGAGTTGCTTATTTCACTTATTGATTACTAAAAATTGTGTAGCATGAATTATTGATCTCATAAATTTTGTTTAATATTCATAGAATCTTGTCATAATGAGTTGATTAGGGTGAGTAAACCAAATGGAAGGATTTTGAGCATCTAACGTATACTCATTTACATTGTGTGACACCATCTAGTTTGGTAATTTTGCAGAACTTTTCTCAATCCTTGATTCAAAACTACATTAGCTTCTTGGAATTGCAAATATGATAAGGGCATTTCTTTCAAAATCATTTTTACAAAACAGTAGCCACATAAAAATTAAATACTTTGCTTACTGTCATATCCCAATTTTTAGGCCTAGAAGCCTACTATGTAGCCTGAAAAAGGTAAGCTACTAGGCCCTATTGAGAAGAAGTCCCAGATGTATACAAATAATATTTAGGGACTAAACTGCAAATAATGAGAGTTCATGGACTAAATCGTAAATAGTGAAAGTCCCTAGGGGCATTTTTATAATTTACTAAAGGTGTTTTTTGGGAATCGAGCAGCCAGAGTGCTTAGGTTTGGTTAGAAACCCAAGATGACAATCCAAGGGTCAAAAAATGTGGCCCAATAATTATGGGGGTTTAAGTGATATTAAAATAATATTTTAGTACTTTTTCAATAAAGTTAAGTTACCCAGTCAAAGATAGAACTGGGAAAAGTGATAAGATAAGGCTTTAGACTTATCTAGAACCATGAGGTGGCATGAAAGGTGTCCTCATGGGACCCACAAGGTGCCACATGGCATGATTCTGAGAAAAGAAGAAAAGTTAAGGACACATGGCATGATTCCAGGAAAAGGAGAAAAAGCTAAAGGACACGTGGCACAATCTCAGCCTTTAATTCCAGGAAAAGAATATGGAATTCTCTGGAAAGGCTGAGTCAGCTAGTGAGGTGTCCCAAGGGCCCTACCATTGTGCCACCTAGCATGTGAGGTGTCCCATGGATGATGTCATTTTGATGAGTCATTGAGGATGATGATGTCATCATGATGATGCGGGCAAGGCTTCTTGAGAAAGCTAAGCGATCTAAACCATTCATCGCGATTTGATCTAGACCATCCATTTCACCTCCTCTCAACTATAAATAGCCCACCCTTCCTTCCATTACATTCATGGACAAGCATGGCAAAAAGAAGAGAAAGAAGAGAGAAAAGAGAAAGAGAGAAAGAAAGGAGGAGTTCTAATGGAGCTAAGAGCAGTCCAAGGAGCTTAGGGACTTGGCAGAGCTTAAGAATGAGATAAGTAAGTTATTCTCATCCCTGCTCTAATAAATTATAGGATTGTTCTTAATGGTTAGAATAGAGAAATATATCTCTTGATAAGGTTAACCGTAGATAGAAAGAAAGTTAGGGGATTGTCATATTAAGGATATTACCCCAAGTTAAGCATGAGTTAACTAGAGCTATACTGGATAATAATAAAGATATTATTATGCTATGTATAGGCTCTGACCTATGGAAAGAATGAATCTTCGAGGAAAGGCTAAGAGCTAGAGGAAGGCTATATGTAAGGTAGTAAACTTACCCTAAACTTGTATGCATTGAATGTTATGCTTGATGTGCTATGGCTTTGTTGAATTGTGTTGCATATGTGCTTATGTATAAAGCTCTGATGCTATGATTACTTTGGCCAATTGTATTTTATATGTAACATGGAAGCATACACATTACACAATGTTAAAACTTTCACAAGCAAGCACCAGTATTTGCATTAATGCATGCATTGTTTAGTACTGTTTGCTATTGAGATTTTCCCAGAAATCTCATCCCCTTCCATGTATTCCCAATCCCACAGGTATGTTAGAAGAGGATTAAAGAAGCATGGAGAGAAGCTAAGGATTGGATAGTACAAATGTTATGTAAAGTTGGGACCAAAATGCTGAAATCAGGGAAAAACGTAGGATGAACAGTAAACTTTAGACGTTGACTGATATTGACTGAGTCAAGACGTGGTCAACGAGTTATTTTTTTTCTAAAAGATCATTAATTTGGCTTCGTGTATCAATTTGAACCACTTCATTCCAATTTTTTTAGAGTTAGTTATGATTTTTCGAAGTCAGGTTACTTCTCTGGAATTTACACAGTGAACAGTAGTCGGGAGAGTAAAATTCTAGATTGTGTAATTTGACTTCAATAACCTTAAAAATGGTTTCAGATTCTACTGTTTGGTCCCTAAGACATAAGAAAAGAAGGATGTTTCATTTTGATTGAGAGGGTTCTAGGACAGAGCAAAGGTTTTTGGCTCAGAGCATAAGATTCTGGCACATAACATAAGGTTTTGGCTTAATGATGCTCTGGTTTAGTTAAACTAACTTCTTAAACAAGTTAGAGATTTGAACTAAAAATGTTTCCTTCCTAGTAGAAGATATGGGGATGGTGTTCACTACTTAGAGAATGTTTCAGACAAGAGACAATTACACCCAGATAAATAGAATAATACCCCACACCTTACATCTTTACGAGGTAGTCTTCAAGGAAATGACTACGATAGACTAGTCTTAGTCAGTCATCACTACCGAGGTCTCATGTTTCTTAGCACGATGTGGCTGGACTATGCAGGATAACATTTGGGGAGCAGTTTCCTCTATTGATAGAAGCTGTCTAGTCTAAGGCCAAGGGAAGTTACAATAGTAGCTCGATATATCATTATATGGCTAGATGTTACAGTGGCAATAATGATAAAGGTACCAACCTCATTGAAGTTCATTAGCTAGAGGATTGGTATAAAGTGATCAAGCCATATATTATAAAGTACTGAGATAAGAAAGATTAGTTTAAGATAATGTTCAGAAGTAGATCTTCTATGTGAGTAGATCTACATTATGAAATAATTTGTTTAGCTAGTGTTTTCTGAACAAAAATTTAGAACGAAATTTGCCTAGGAATGATCCTAGCAGGTGGCCTAAAGTTAGAGATGAAATGTTTAATAGATAGAGAGCTTATGTTCCCAAGACAGAGGGATCACATCATAAAAGAACAGTGACCTAGCAAACCTAGGGAAGAGTACCCTAGAGAACATAAGTAGATGATGAATCCATAAGACATAAGTTCGTCAGGATCAAGAAAAAGAAATTTAAAGAGAGAAAGGTAGCCACAGTTTCAAAGATAAAGAGACTCCTCAATTTAAGAATGAGTAATGAGCAAGAGTAAGAAAAAGTAATGGATGGTTGAGTTTATACCCTAGTAAGAGGGTAATGTGGCAGCCTAAGTTAAATGACTAGTTATTTTAGGTTCCTAAATGAATATTTGGGATCTGGTAGATAATGTGATAGAGGAAAGAATACTCAATTGTAGTGTAAGTATGATGAATGGTTGAGTAAATTTATGTGATGATGATATGGCATATGTTGCCAAAAGTTATGATGAGAAGTTGCATCTCCTTGCAGTTGTCATATGATGACATGCATGTTAGAGTATGCTATGAATACTCCCCTCATGCAGTACATACAGGGTAAAGTTTGTTATGAGAAAGTTATGTTGCTCCCATACCATCGACATGCAATAAGAATGTACCCAGGATGATAGATATATGATTGGGGTTACTCAGGTATTTCTACAGACTTGTGAATATAATACTCAAGGCCATTTCTTATGTTAGGGTTACAGCAAGTACTAAGAAGGTGATAGTGTTATAACTCTATCAAAAGAAATGGTATACAAAAAGAGCAAAATATGACAGTAAATAGATTGTTTTCAGATTACTCTTCAGAAAAGAGTTAGATTTGAAACAGATGGCTCTTAGATAGAGCTAGATTTTGATGAGTTCATATCACTCTTTAGACAAGAGTTAGATTTGATATAGATTGCTCACAATTAGAGCATAGTTTAAATGGCTTGCAGTTAGAGCACATATTTAAATGAGAAGTTATGATGAGGCCATAGCAACAGAATGCAATGGCAGGTGGTTAAACCATAATTGGTAAGCCACAACAGAGTAAGAAAGATGAGAAGGAACTCCTAAGTAAGATAGGAAATAAGTAAAGTCTTGGTAAATAATATGGGCTACTAAATGTATTTTAAATTTTTTATTGAGTTATCAACAAGTGGAAGCAGTTAACCTTATATAGTCTGTTGGTTTGAGTTCTTTCAAAGATGATGATACAGTACAATAGAATCACAGAGGATTCTGGAGGATCATAGTTAGATCCTAGCATGGCTCAAGGGTCGTAGTTAGATCCTAACAGCTTCAGAGTCACAGTTAGATTCTGAAGAGGCTTACTGTTGATAGCAGTTAGATCCTGAGGTCACAGTTAGACCTAGCCTAAGGAAAGTAATGAGTTATGAAGTAATGAGAGCAGTACAATATCTCTCTAGAAAGATGATTAGCAAAGATGAAGTTAAGGTAAGCAAGCTTCACTAGTTGATTAACTCCTCTAGAAAACCTATTTATATTGATTTTCCTCAAATAGCCTATATTATATACAGACTAAACTTAGTTTTCCTTTAAATGAAGATGGAGTCCAAGTTCAAGTTTGAGTGCTGATATTCAAAAAGTTTTGTAGAAGTATGCCTGAGGAATAGAGAAGAGAACCCTATATGTTTTGAGAATGGAAAAGTATGAGTAGATAGATCCTTCAGATAAGGACAAAGAAATTAAAAGGCTAGCGAGACCCAGAAAAGAGGGTATAAGATAGAGTAAAGATAGAACACAGTTCTATGAGAAAGAATATGCTAGGACATAAAGCTATAAGAAAAGTAGCCTAGCCTTAACCCAGTAGAACGTTTAGCTGAAAGTTGCTAAGGTAAGGTAGCCCAATGATGGGTAAACCCTGGGAATTAATGAGAAAAGGTGTAAATGCCACAAAAGTTTGGCATAAATACATGAAGTTATGTAAGATAGTCAGAAAAGAAGAGCTAGAAAAGTCAAGGAAGTATTATGAAAAGAAAGGGACATTTTACTGAGAGAAACTCTTCATCAAAGTATGAATAGAGATTTAACCCTAAAATTTTGAAGACGAAATTTATTTTAAGGGGAGGAGAAATATCATATCCTAATTTTTAGGCCTAGAAGTCTACTATGTAGCCTGAAAAAGGTAAGCTACTAGGCCCCATTGAGCAGAAGTCCCAGATGTATACAAATGATGTTTAGGGACTAAACTATAAATAATTAGAGTTCAGGGACTAAATAGTAAATAGTAAAAGTCCCTAGGGGCATTTTTGTAATTTACTAAAGGTGTTTCTTGGGAATTGAGCTACCAGAGTGCTTGGGCTTGGTTAGAAACCCAAGATGACAATCCAAGGGTCCAAAAATATGGCCCAATGATTATGGGGGTTTAAGTGATGTTAAAATAATATTTTAGTACTTTTTCAATAAAATTAAGTTACCCAATCAAAGATAGAACTGGGAAAAGTGATAAGATAAGGCTTTAGACTTATCTAGAACCATAAGATGGCATGAAAGGTGTCCTTATAGGACCCACAAGGTGTCACATGGCATGATTCTAGGAAAAGAAGAAAAGTTAATGAAACATGGCATGATTTCAGGAAAAGGAGAAAAAGCTAAAGGACACATGGCACAATCTCAGCTGTTCATTCCGGGAAAAGACTCTAGAATTCTCTGGAAAGGCTGAGTCAACTAGTGAGGTGTCCCAAGGGTCCCACCATTGTGCCACCTAGCATGTGAGGTGTCACATGGATGATGTCACTTTGATGAGTCATTGAGGATGATGATGTCATCATGATTATGCAGGCAAGGCTTATGAGGAAGCTAAGCGATCTAAGCCATTCATCGCGATTTGATCTAGACCATCCATTCCACCTCCTCTCAACTATAAATAGCCCACCCCTCCTTCCATTCCATTCACGGCCAAGCATGGCAAAAAGAAGAGAAAGAAGAGAGAAAGGAAGGAAGGAAGAGAAAGAAAGGAGGAGGTCTGATAGAGCTAAGAGCAGTCCAAGGAGCTTAGGGACTTGGCAGAGCTTAAGAATGAGATAAGTAAGTTATTCTAGTCACTGCTCTAATAAATTAGAGGATTTTTCTTAATGGTTAGAATAGAGAAATATATCTCTTGATAAGGTTAACCATAAATAGAAAGAAAGTTAGGGGATTGTCAGATTAAAGATATTACCCCAAGTTAAGCATGAGTTAAGTAGAGCTATACTAGATAATAATAAAGATATTATTATGCTATGTATAGGCTCTGACCTATGGAAAGAATGAATCTTAGAGCAAAGGCTAAGAGCTAGAGGAAGGCTATATGTAAGGTAGTAAATTTATCCTAAACTTGTGTGCATTGAATGTTATTCTTGGTTGTGCTATGAGTTTATTGAATTGTGTTGCGTATGTGCCTATGTTTGAAGCTCTATTTCTAGGATTACTTTGGCCAATTATATTTTGTATGTAACATGTAAGCATGCACACTACACAATGTTAATACTTTTACAAGCAAGCACCAATATTTACATTAATGCATGCATTGTTAGTACCTTTTGCTACTGAGATTTCCCCAAAAGTCTCATCCCCTTCAATGTAATCCCAATCCCATAGGTATGTTAGAAGAGGATTGAAGAAGCATAGAGAGAAGCTAGGGATTGGATAGCACAAATGTTATGTAAAATTAGGACCAAAATGCTAAAATCAAGGAAAACATAGGATGAACAGTAAACTTCAAACATTGACTGAGTCAAGGGGTGGTCAATGAGTTATTTTTTCTTGAAAGATCATTAAGTTAGATTCATGTAGAAATTTGAACCACTTCATTCTAACTTTTCTAGAATTAGTTATGATTTTTTGAATTCATGTCACTTTTCTGGAATTTACACAGTGAACAGTACTCGGGAGAGTAAAATTCCATATTGTGTAATTTGACTTCAATGACCTTAGAAGTGGTTTTAGATGCTACCGTTTGGTCCCTAAGATGTAAGAAAAGAATGATGTTTCACTTATCCTTTGAGACCTTCCCTTTCTTTTAAAATTATATCCTTGATTAATGAATGCTATATGAAACATCCTTATTTTTGTAGGTCTTAAGGATCTTTCAGTAGCATTTAGAATCACTTACAAGACCTTGGAAGTCTATTAGCTAAATCTAGAATTTTACTCTTCTCTAGTTACTGTTCATATGGTATTACCAAATTAGGCAATGGACTTCAAAAAATCAATTAATTCTAGAAAAATCGAAATAAAGTGGTTCAAAAAGTTACATGAAGCTAACATATTGAACATTAAGGAAAAAATAATTTAAAGACAAAATACTTAGTTAATTAATACAGTTTATTCGTCAAAAATTACTATTCATTTGGTCAAAAATACTAAAAACAGTTTCTGGTCCCTTACTTTGAAAATATGTTCTCTTTGTACATACATCGAAATAAGGTGTTCTTAGTATCATAATGAAGCTTGACATGTTAATGTCTATAAAATTTCAATAATTAATTCCTTCATTTACTATTTTTCATTATATCATGAACATTATTGTTCAACTTGTCATATAATATCATTACACATAATACTTCTTCACATAACATTTACACTATCCAATCCCTAACATCGCTTCATGCTTCTTCATCCTCTTTCATCATTCATGAACCTGTTGGGACTGGGATTACATGGATGGGTGAGATTTTGGGGAAATCTCAGTAGCAAACGGTACTAAACAATGCATGGATTAATGTAAATACTTGTGTTTGCTTGTGAAAGTGTTATCATTGTGTAATGTGCATGCTTCCATGTAACGTATGAAATACAATTGGCCAAAGTAATCATAGAAACAGAGATTCAATTATAAGAATATATGCAACACAATTCAACAAAGCCATAGCAAAACCAAGCATAACATTCAATACATACAAGTTTAGGATAAATTTACTACCTCACTTGCTTGATTTCTTTCACTTTAACTTTGCCTTTTTCTTCTTACTTCTCTTGGATGAGTGGCTGCCTCTTTGGAGTCCACAATCAAATTCTAACATTACATAATCATTCATCCATTACAATCTAACTTTCTCTTGAACATTAAGCTCATTTAACTACATTAACTTTCCTTAATCTTAACTAATGGACTTGGCCTTTGAATAAAATTGATGTCTTGACTTTACCTTACATAATTTCATATTTTGAATCATTTTATGAGCTTAGAATCATGAAATTCTAGCTCGTATGTACTATTCTGGACATATTTGAAAAATATGTATAATTCTTCCAAAAATTCTCATTTTGATTCCAATACTTCTCATACTTGTTTCTCTACTTTATCACACGTAACTTTTCATTTTAAAACCATTAAAATCATCAAAATCATGAAATCCAATCACTGTTCATGTGTGTGAACAGTAACAGAGAATAACTTCAAAAACTATAACTTGGAATTCCAATGCTTCTAAGGTTCAAAACCTATCCAATCCTACACAAAATCATCATATAAATTCAATTGAAGCAATATATGTAACATCCTTACTTTCATATGTCTTAGGGACCATTCAGTAACATTTAGAACCACTTACAAGACCTTGAAAGTCCATTAGCCAAATCTGGAATTTTACTCTTTCTCAGGTTACTGTTCATATGGTATTCCAGATTACGCAATAAATTTTGAAAAATCATAATTAATTCTAGAAAACTCAAAATGAAGTGGTTCAAAAGGATATGTGAAGCTAACCTCTTTAACTTTAAGGGAAAAATAATTTCTAGACTAAATGATTAGCCAATTAATACAGTTTATTCATTGAAGTTTACTGTTTATTTGGTCAAAACTTCTAGAAACAGATTCTGGTCCCTTACTTTGGAAATTCATTTCTCTTGTTATACACATCCAAATGAAGCATTCTACATATAAATTTAAAGCTCTAGATGTGTTCTACACATTTGTAAAATTTCATGAAATAATTCCTTCATTTACTAGGTCAAACTGAAGCCACAACAAAACTGCTTTAGGACCTATGTTTTTACCATTTCAGTTTCCTTTCTTTTACTTTCAATAATTGTTCCAGCATGCATAAGCCATCAAATAAACTTCTCAATATTACTATACATCATGTACATATGCCATAAGTATTACAAATAGTTTCATTACATAAATGGATACCTTATATGGCATTTACATACATAGATAATCCATAGCATACGCTAGGATCTCAATTACTTCCATTCCTTTATTCCATTCTTTAGCTCTTCTCCATGCATATATTTTCCATTATGCTTGACCTAAATTGGTTGGTTATAGAAGAGTGAGATTCTAGGTAATCTCAGTAGGAAACATTACCACTTAAATATTCAAGATGGATGCTAATGTATGATATGTAATTTCATTAAACTTTCTTTGACTAGTGACATGCCATCATGCTATATAATCTTACATAAAGTGCATGGCCATGGAAAACATGATATTCACAATACATTCAACATCATTTATCATGTCACAACATCATTCAAATATCATATATATGTCAACACATAAGCATACTACATCAAGCACATAAAGAGGTAAGTTCACTACCTTGCACTTAAGCTTTCCTCTTAATCTTTTGCACTTGTTCCCTAGCTTTCCAACCATGAAGCCTTTATGTCAATCACTTCCCAACATCTTCTTGGATGTTTTATGGTCCTAAACACATTCATATTCACCACATAATTCATTAGGACTCATGAACTCCAATCAATTCAAGACTAACCTTGTTACACTCTTTATTATCATAATTTTCTCTAATCTTCACTAATCCACTTGGCTCTTGAACCAATTGATCTCTTGACTTTAACCTACACAATTTCATCTTTTGAATCCATCTATGAGCTTAGAATCATGAAATTCCAGCTCCTTCATGGCCTACTGTATAGAACTGAACTTATGCATACAATTCTTTCAAAAATTTTCATTTTGATTCTAATGCTTCACATACTTGTTTCTCCACTTTACCCCACACAACTTTTCATTTTAAAACCATTGGAAGCATCAAAATATTAAATTCCAATCACTGTTCATGCGAGTGAACAGTAACCATGAAGAATTTCAAAAACTATAATCTTGGAATTTCAATGTTTCCAAGGTTCAAAACCTTTTCAACCCTACACAAAATCATCATATAAATTCAATGGAAGCATTAAATCATTGAAATTCCATTTCCTTCCCTCATGAAAAGTGCAGACCAAATAGGGTATACCATGGCATAGTCAAGAATATCAACTTGATTCAACAACCAATCACTTAACTTGTTTGTTTAAGCTTCAATCATATGTTTCTAACTTTAATTTCTTCTTTCCCCTTTCATCTAAGGTTTTGGGTAGCACCAACCGTTATAGAAAAATCAAATTTCCCCCATGAAAACCCTAAGTTCAAGCTACCAAATCAACGGAAAATAAGCTAGGAGAGATTGCTTACCTTTAATCTCTAGCTTGCTTGAACTTTGGTACCTTGAATCTTCCTTGTCTTGGCTTGAGCTTTCATTTTGCAAGAGTTTTCCCAAGGGTTGACAAGCCACGGTTTGGATGCAGATTTGAGGGGGTATTTATAGAAAAATCTTGGTGAAAATCAATGGCCAAGATTAGTTTTTACTCTATTTGATCAAGGCCCACATTTAATCTTGGATTTTTCTTTTTCATAAAAGAATAATTATGACATCATGTTGGACAGCTCAAGGGACACCCCATGGGGGTATGTGGTGAAATTCTATTGGGGGAAGCTTCTAGAAAAATTCTAGTCCAATCCGGTACCGATCGAAGTAGTTTCATAACAACCAGACTATTTTCTGTTCCTAATTTTTTATAATATACCAGGATATGTATTCTATCTTGGAAATCAATGTCTAGGTTTCTCATACCATTGAAAATGATATACTGAATATTTATCTGCCATCCATCCCCTTGGAAAATGACCAAAATACCCTTGGTGTCCTTTCTGCACTGTACTAACCCTAAGGGCATAATCGTCATTTTACCCCTCTTTGCACTACCTGAGAGCATATACTAGCTCTGAATAATCATATTTATACTTTATGACACATTTTTGTCTTGTCCAGAATGACCAAAATGCCCTCTATCCATCACCGGTATAATATAGGCATTTAAGGGTATTTTCGTAATTTCGCACTTTTTCTGGATTGCTCTGGACTCTGGCCCACTTAACTGTCCAGTCACCATACTGTGCTCATGATGACGCCATTTGGTCATTAATATGTGCTCATTGCCTTTATTACTTTTATGGCCCAATTCACAAGACATCTCTCCCGATCCTATTTATCAGGTATTTTATTTTACCGTAAAATTCCATAAGAACTCTACAGGATTCCTTTTCTGACTCTGTCAGTTTTATAAATTCTTATATTAAATATAGGAATTTACTATAAAATTTCATCTGATCCTGAGATCCAAAAAATACAGTAATAATTTCTTCTAATTTCAGAAATTTATATCAATTAATCGAGACCTCAAATCGAAATTCTATAACTCCTTAAACTGACCAGAATCACTTTGTCTATCTACTGGTAAAATTTGAGTCTAATCTGATTCTGGATATTTTTGGCCTGTTTTGGCTCAACTTTCTCATATTTACATTTAGGTCCTTGAGCTTTTGAATAATTGCACTTAGACCCTTCGACTTTTAGCTATTTACGGTTAAGTCCCTTTTAAAAAATACAATTAAGGGCCCAACTTTAGTTTCTACTTTTACGTTTTGCCTTTAACCTTTTCTACTTTTCGTTTTAGTCCTTCTCTTTCTTCAAGACTCATATAACCTTTATCATTTATTCTGATCTTCGACATAATCCTTTCTAAACCTCTTTCCGCTATCAGTACTATACGAATAGGAAAAAATTTAGGATATGACAATATATCATTGAAATTTTATCTCCTTCTATAATGAACAGTGCAAACCAAAATGGTCCATGTCATATCCTAAATTTTTCCCTATCTGTATAGTACTGATAGTGGAAAGACACTTAGAAAGGATTATGATAAAGGTTAAATGAGTCATGAAGAAAGAGAAGGACTTGAAGGCAAAAAGTGAAGGTAGAAATAAAAGAGTTGGGCCCTTAAGTGTAATTTTCAAAAGTTAAGGGGCTAAAATAAAAGTAGCCAAAAGTTTAGGGGCCTAAGTGCAATTATGCAAAAGTACATGGACCTAAATATAATTATGGAAAAGTTAAGCCAAAACAGGCCAAAAATGCCCAGAATCAAATCAGACTCAAATTTTACTAGTAGATAGACAAAATTATTCCGGTTAGTTTAACGCAACACAGAATTTTGATTTGAGGTTCCGATTAATTGATATAAATTCCTGAAGTTAGAAGAATTATTACAGTATTTTTCATACATTAGAATCAGATGGGATATTATATAAAATTCCCATATTTAATATAAGAATTTATAAAGTTGACACAGTCAGAAAAGGAATCCTGTAGAAGCCTTACTGGATTTTACGGTCAAATAAAATACCCGATAAATAGGATCAGGTGAGATTTATTGTGAATTGTGCCATAAAGGTAATGAGACTAATGAGCCCATACCAAGACCCAAATGGCGCCATAATGAGCCCAATAAATTAGTGAGATAGTTATGTGGGCTAGAGTCCAGAGCAGTCCAAGAAAAGTGCTAAATTATGAAAATGCCCCTAGATACCCATAACGTACCAGTGATGGATAAAGGGCCTTCTAGTCATTCTGGACAGGCCAAAAATGTGTAAGATGGTATAAAGATGATTAATTAGAGCCAATAAATACTCTGATGATGTTTGAAAAGACGATAATACCCTTTGAGAAATTAAAGTAAAATTGGACACTGATAAAGGGTTAAAGAAACTATAGGGAATTTTTAGCAGGACTTCTAGGTTTTAGAAAATTATGAGACTTTACAGGGAATTCATTTTATATTAGAATGAATTTCTAAAAATGTTAGAACTGTTAAAAGAGGTGTCTAGTATTTATTTCAAAATCAAGATATTTTAAGAATATCGGTATAAGAAAAGTACCTTGGGATTTGTGCCAATTAGCTATTAGACCCAAGGAAGGCCTATGGAAGCCCAAAATTTCGTGCTAGGGCAGCCCATTAAGTCCCAAGAGTTGTCTTGGAGCCCAAGTCCAATAATGAATAATTTATGAATTTTTGAAAAGAAAAAAATGGATAAAGTGTGAATTATGGCTTGCACATGGTGGGACCCACACACCCACACACTTGGCGTCCATGACAAGGGGGAGGAGAAGATTTTTGTCATGTGGATTTATCTCAAGTTGGCTTGGAGAGTAAGCTTGATGTAAGAACAAATATGAGCCATTAGATCAATGTGTACAAAGTGATCTTGGCCATTCATTTTCCATGGAATTTTTCTATAAATAGCCCCTCAATTCTGCAGCCAAACCGTGATCAAAGAACCCTTGGGAAAACTCTTGCAAAATGAAAACTCAAGCCAAGACAAAGAAGATTCAAGATTCCAAAGTTCAAGCAAGCTAGAGATTAAAGGTAAGCAATCTCTCCTAGCTTATTTTCCTTTGATTTAGGAGATTGAACTTAGGGTTTTCATGGGAGAAAAGTTGAGTTTTATCTAAGGGAAGGTGCTGCCAAAAAACCTTAGATGAAAGGGGAAAGAAGAAATTAAAGTTAGAAACATATGATTGAAGCTTAAACAAGCTAGTTAAGTGATTGGTTGTTGAATCAAGTTGATATTCTTGACTTTGCCAAGAGGCAACCTGTTTGGTATGCACTGTTCATGAGGGAAGGAAATTGAATTTCAATGATTTAATGTTTCCATTGAATTTAGATGATGATTTTGTGTAGGATTGGAAAGGTTTTGAACCTTGAAAGCATTGAAATTCCAAGATTATAGTTTTTGAAACCCTTCTCTGTTACTGTTCACTCGCATGAACAGTGATTGCAATTTCATGACTTTGATGCTTCCAATGGTTTTAAAATGAAAAATTGTGTGGGATAAAGTAGAGAAACAAGTATGGGAAGAATTGGAATCAAAATGAGATTTTTTGAAAGAATTGAGTGCAGTTTCGGTTCTATACAGCATGTGATGAAGGAGCTGGAATTTCATGATTCTAAGCTCATAAATGGACTCAAAAGATGAAATTGTGTAAGGTAAAGTCAAGACATCAATTGATTCAAAGATCAAGTCCATTAGTTAAGATTAAGGAAAGTTAATGGGCTTAATGTTCAAGAAGAAGTTATGTTAGTTAAAGTGAGTTTAATGCTCAAGGAAGTTAAATTGTGATGAATGAATGATTATGTGATGTTAGGAATTGATTAGTATGCTCCAAGAGAGGCAGCCACATGTTCAAGAAGAGTGAGAAGAAGGAAGCAAGTTAAGGGGAAAGAAAGTCAAGTGTTCAAGGTAGTAAACTTATCCTAAACTTGTATGCATTGAATGTTATGCTTGATTGTGCTATGGCTTGATTGAATTGTGTTGCCTATGTACTCATGTATGAAGCTCTGTTTATATGTTTACTTTGGCCAATTGTATTTCATATGTAACATGAAAGCATGCACATGACACAATAGTAACACTTTCACAAGCAAGTACAAATAGTTACATTAATGCATGCATTGTTTAGTACCATTTGCTACTGAGGTTTCCCCCAAAATCTCATCCCTTTCCATGTAATCCCAATCTCACAGGTTTATGAATGATGAAAGAGGATGATGAAGCATGAAGAAAAGCTAGGGATTGGATAGTATATATGTTATGTGAATGTGTAATGTTGTTGTATGACTAATGTAAGCAGTGATGGTCATGATTTAATGAAAAATAGTAAATGATGGAATAAATGTATGAAATTTTACATACATTTAGATGACATGCCAAGCTTCGTTTTGACACCAAGAATACTTTATTTAGATATCTGTACAATGAGAACTGATTTTCCAAAGTAAGGGACCAGAATCTGTTTCCAGGATGTTTGACCAAATGAACAGTAAAATTTGGCGAATAAACTGTATTAATTGGATAATCATTTGGTCTGGAAATTATTTTTTCCTTAAATTTCAAGACGTTATATTCATGTATCTTTTTGAACCACTTCATTTCAATTTTTCTAGAATTAGTTATAATTTTTTGAAGTTAGTTGCGTAATCTGGAATACCATATGAACAGTAACCCGAGAAAGGGTAAAATTCCAGATTTAGCTAATAAACTTCCAATGTCTTGTAAGTGATTCTAAAAGCTACTGATTGGTCCCTAATACGTATGAAAGTAAGGTTATTACAGTTGAACCATGACAAAGTCAAGAATATCAACTTGATTCAACAACCAATCACCTAACTAGTTTGTTTAAGCTTCAATGACATATCTCTAACTTTAATTTCTTCTTTCTACTTTCATCTAAGGTTTTGGACAGCACAAACACCTTAGAGAAAACTCAACTTTCTTTCATGAAAACCCTAAGTTCAAGCTCCCAAATCAAAGGAAAATAAGTTAGGATAGATATCTTACCTTTAATCTCTAGCTTGCTTGAACTTTGGTAACTTGAATCTTCTTTGTTTTAGCTTGAATTTTCATTTTGCAAGAGGTTCCCCAAGGGTTCTTGTTCCACAGCTTGTATTAGAAATTGGGGGGTGTTTATAGCCAAATTCCATGGAAAATGAATGGCCAAGATCACTTTGTGTACTATTTGATCTAATGGCTCATATTTAATCTTAGATTTAACGTTTCTAAAAAGCTAACTATTACATCAATCATGACATCATCAAGGCACAACTTATAGGTCTATGTGGCGTCATTCCTAGGGAAAGAAGCTTCTAGAAAAATTCTAGTCCAATCCAGTACTAGCTCAGTCATATTTCCTAAAAACCAGACTGTTTTATAAATCTAATTTTTCTTAGATTCCATAATATGCTTTCTAATCTTAAATTAAGTATATGGATTCTTCCTACCATTGACATTCTTGGACTGGGCCTAAACTTAGTTACAGATCCCTTGGTAATTTACCAAAATGTCCCCTAATTCTTCTTCATTTACTTTAACATCTTAAGGGCATTATATCTTTTCACACCTCATCAGAGTATTCCCTGACCTTGGTCAACTATCCTAGGAATTCTCCTTGACCATCTAACCTTAGTCAAATGACCAAAATGCTCTTCGTCTAACTTTGATTTTGATTTTGATTCTGACTCTGACTCAATAACACAACACAATGGAATGCTCAGTGACATTTTTATAATTTTATATTTTCTCCAGTCTTTATTAGCCCTATCCCACATACTTATTTAAAAATATTACTGGGCCTATAAGATGCCATTTTAGGCCCTTTACATGGTCTACTACCTTCATGGGCTTAACTCCCGAGAAATTCCCCCAAAATGTATTTATCGGGTATTTTAGTCTACTATAATTTCCATAATAAATTCTACAGAACTCCTTTTTAAACTCTGTTAGTTTCATAAATTCTTATATTAATTATAGAAATTTACTGCCAAATTTCATATGATTATGAGGTCCAGAGAATACTATATTAATTTCCCTTTTTCAGAAATTAATATAAATTTTTTGGACCTCATATCAAAATTATGTGTTGTGTGAAAGTGATCAAAATAATTTTCTCTATTTACTGGAAAAATTTGGGACTAATCTGATTCTAGGCATTTTTGGGCATTTTCTAGCTCAACTTTTAATAATTATCATTTTGCCCTTGAACTTTTAAAAATTACACTTTAGGCCCTCAACTTTTCATAATTACACTTAATGGCCCAAAGTTTATTTCTACTTTCATTTTTCCACCATAGAACCTTTAAACTTTTTATTTTAGTCCCTCATCTTTATACCTTTATTTAATCGTTATGTTTTCTTTCTATTTATTATCACAATCCTTTCCAAACATCTTTCCACTATTAGTATTATACAAATAGGGAAAAAGTACGATGTGACACTATAAAGGATATTTGCTGCTCTAACATCTTTACTTTTATACGTCTTAGGGACCATTCAGTAGTATTTAGAACCACTTACAAGACCTTGCAAGTCCATTAGCCAAATCTGGAATTTTACTCTTTCTCCTGTTACTGTTCACATGGTATTCTAGATTACGCAATGAACTTCGAAAAATCAAAATTAATTATAGAAAACTCGAAATGAAGTGGTTCAAAAAGGTACCTGAAGATAACATCTTGAAATTTAAGGGAAAAATAATTTCCAGACCAAATGATTCGACAACTAATACAGTTTATTCGTCAAAAGTTACTGTTCATTTAGTCAAAAATCATGGAAGCAGTTTCTGGTCCCTTATTTTGGAAATTCATTTCTCTTGATATACACCTCCAAATGAAATGTTCTACCTATTCACTTAAATATATGGATGTGTACTACATGCTCATAAAAGTTCTTGAAAAAATTCCTTTATTTGCTAGGTCAAACTAAAGCCAAAACAAAACTGCTTCAGGACCTAGTTTTTTACCATTTTAGTTTCCTTTCTTTCATTTTCCATAATTGTTCCAGCATACATAAATCATCTCTTTTACCTTTTCTGAATTTATATACATCATGGGGTTATACAATAATTGTTTCATACAATCTCATCACATAAATAGATACTTTACATGGCTTTGACATACATGGAAAGTGCATAGCATATGCTAACATCTTAAATACTTCACTTTTCTTCTTCCATGCTTTAACTCTTCTCCATGCATACATTATCCATCATGCTTGACCTAAATTGGTTGGTTATGGGAGAGTGAGATTCTAGGGAATCTCAGTAGCAAACATTACCACTTAAATATGCAAGATGGATGCTAATGCATGATATGTAATTTCATTAAACTTTCTTTGACTAGTGACATGCCATCATGCTATATAATCTTACATAAAGTGCATGGCCATGGAAACATGTTATTCACAATACATTCAACATCATTTATCATGTCACAACATCATTCAAACAACATATACATGTTAACACATAAGCATACCACATCAAGTACATAAAGAGGTAAGTTCACTACCTTGCACTTAAGCTTTTCTCTTGACCTTTAGCCCTTGCTCCCTAACTTTCCAACCATGAAGCCTTTATGTCCATCACTTCCCAACATCTTCTTAGATGTTTTATGGTCCTAAACACATTCATATTCATCACATAATTCATTATGACTCATGAACTCCAACCATGTTCAAGACTAACTTTGTTACACTCTTTATTGTTATAACTTTCTCTAATTTTCACTAATCCACTTGGCTCTTGAACCAATTGATGTATTGACTTTACCCTACACAATTTCATGTTTTGAATCCATTTATGAGCTTAGAATCATGAAATTCCAGCTCCTTCATGGCCTGCTGTACAGAACTGAACATAAGCATATAATTCTTTCAAAAATTCTCATTTTGATTCTAATGCTTCCCATACTTGTTTCTCCACTTTACCCCACACAACTTTTCATTTTAAAACCATTGGAACCATCAAAATCATGACATTCTAATCACTGTTCATGTGAGTGAACAGTAACCGTGAAGGATTTCAAAAATTACAACCTTGAGATTTCAATGTTTCCAAGGTTCAAAACCTTTCCAATCCTACACAAAATCATCATACAAACTCAATGGAAGCATTAAATCATTGAAATTCCATTTCCTTCCCTCACAAAGTCAAGAATATCGACTTGATTCAACAACCAACCACTTAACTAGCTTATTTAAGCTTCAATCATAAGTTTCTAACTTTAATTTCTTCTTTTCCCTTTCATCTAGGGTTTTTGGGCGGCACAACACCTTAGAAAAAACTCAACTTTTTCCCATGAAGACCCTGAGTTCAAGCTCCCATATCAAAGGAAAATAAGGTAGGAGAGATTGCTTACCTTTAATCTCTAGCTTGCTTGAACTTTGGAGCCTTGAATCTTCTTTGTCTTGGCTTGAGTTTTCATTTTACAAGAGTTTCCCCAAGGGTTCTTTGCTCATGGTTTGGCTGCAGAATTGAGGGGCTATTTATAGAAAAATTCCATGGAAAATGAATGGCCAAGATCACATTGTACACTATTTGATCTAATGGCTCATATTTGTTCTTACATCAAGCTTCCTCTCCAAGCCAACTTGAGATAAATCCACATGACAAAAATCTTCTCCTCCCCCTTGTCTTGTACGCCAAGTGTGTGGGTGTGTGGGTCCCACCATGTGCAAGCCATAATTCACACTTTATCCTTTTTTTTGCTTTTCAAAAATTCAAAAATTATTCATTATTGGACTTGGGCTCCAAGACAACTCTTGGGACTTAATGGGCTGCCCTAGCACGAAATTTTGGGCTGCCATAGGCCTTCCTTGGGTCCAATAGCTAATTGGCACAAATCCCAAGGTACCTTTCTTATACCGATATTCTTAAAATATCCTGATTTTGAAATAAATACTAGACACCTCTTTTAATGGTTCTAACATTTTTAGAAATTCATTCTAATATAAAATAAATTCCCTGTAAAGTGTCATAATTTTCTGAGACCCAGAAGTCCTGATAAAAATTCTCTACATTTCCTTTAACCCTTTATCGGTGTCCGATTTTACTTTAATTTCTAAAAAGGCATTATCGTCTTTTTAAACATCATCAGACTATTTATTGGCTCTAATTAATAATCTTTATATCATCTTACATGTTTTTGGCCTGTCCAGAATGACCAGAATACCCTCCATCCATCACTGGTACAATAAGGCATCCAGGGGCATTTTCGTAATTTTACACTTTTTCTGGACTGCTCTGGACTCTGGTCCACATAACTATCTCACTACTTTATTGGGCTCACTATAGCGCCATTTGGGCCTTGGTATGGTCTCCTTAGCCTTATTACCTTTATGGCACAATTCACAATAAATCTCACCCGATCCTATTTATCGGGTATTTTATTTCACCGTAAAATCCCGTAAGGCTTCTACAGGATTTCTTTTCTAACTCTGTAAATTTTATAAATTCTTATATTAAATATGGGAATTTCCTATAATATCCCATCTGATTCTGATGTCTAAAGAATATTGTAATAATTCTTCTGACTTCATAAATTTATATCAATTAATCGGGACCTCAAATTAAAATTCTATGTTGCGTTAAACTGACCGAAATAATTTTGTCTATCTACTGGTAAAATTTGAGTCTGATATGATTCTGAGCATTTTTGGCCTATTTTGGCTCAACTTTTCCATAATTACATTTAGGTCCCTGACTTTTTACTTAATTATATTTAAGTCCCTAAACTTTTAGAAATTACCACTTTTGGCCCAATATTTATTTCTACTTTAACTTTTGGCCTTTCACCTTTTCCAATTTTTGTTTAGGTCCTTCTCTTTCTTCAATACTTATCTAACCTTTATTATTTCTTCTGATCTTCGTCATAATCTTTTCCAAACCTCTTTCCACTATCAGTATTATACAGATAGAGAAAAATTAGGATATGATAGCTGCTGTAGTAAGTTTCTACATGTGAAATAATTATTAAATTTGCACCACTTGTTGGATATCTGAACTTCAATTTATTTGCTATCTGGTTCAATAGTTGAAAGAAAATAAAAGTAAAAAGAAGAAAAGTACAGAAAAGAGAAAGAAAGAAAGAAGAGATAGACTAGATGAAAATATGTGATATTCAACTTGTATGAAAGAAAATTTTGTGGTGACTTGTGATTCTCTATAGTTGCACAATTGAAATTATGATCAAGAATTGAAATAGCTTGAAGAAGTAAGATCATGTATAGTATTTCATTAATCATTGACATATATTTTCATTTCATTACTTAGCCTTTCCAACATTACAACCTAATAACGACCCTTTGATTTGTAACCCTTGTGGCATGCAGTGGAGGAGATGTAGGATGGTTACAAGCCTATGGGAAGCCTAAGGTAGATGGTGGAGTGAAATTATCTTGATAAGAGAATGAGTGAAATACTACACCTTGTGAGGAAATCTCAATCTAGGTTCTTACTATGATTTAATTGCATGAGTTAGATTCTTTGATTGATATGAGACTAGTTTGGATTATATTGTTTCCAATTGAAGGGAAAACATTGATGATTGCAAGGGCTTATTCCAAATTTATTTTGCCAAATTTGCTGAACATAAGTGTTTGAATTTCAATTTTGATCCATAATTTTGCTCAGAGTACAAAAGCTAAGTGTGGGGGAATTGATAAACTTATATTTGTAGCGATTTTTAGTGTGTTTAAATAGACCTTTATTATTGATTTTATCCCCATTTATCAATATATTGAGCAATTAATTAATAATATAAAATTGGAACATTTATGAATTAATTGACATAATTTTGGTCATATATTGGAATATTTACCTTATTAGATAAATAATTTGTGTCTTTTAAATTCCCATTACAGGAAATGTCACTAAGCACCAGATCAATTTGATACTATAACTGAATTGGATAAATCATAATGTAATGGAAAAGAGATGGAAGTATGTGTTAGAAAATGAGCATTCACGTGGAAAGAGACATACACTATGGAACTTAGTTGGATTTCCTATTTCTGCATAATTGATGCTTTGATTGATGTTCATCCTTGGACCGAGTTGGACATGATTGTGGTTAATTAGAGTAATCCATAGTAGAGTACAGTTGTATCTGCTTAATTCAGCATCTTCTATCTCAAGTTGAATTATTCTTATTTCTCTATTCAATGTCTGCGAGTTGTAGCTTTGATTGAGAATTTAGCTAGCGAGTTATTAGCTAAAATATTCTAATTCAACTGATTAACTCCAAATATTCTATGGATAATGAAGGTAAGGTAATCTCCAAGGGAACATACTTGTCATTGATTCATCTCATCATCATAAACACTTAAAATCATAAAACAGTAGCATAGGATTTACATTCAGAATTAGTTTAAACACCTTATCTCACAATTCATCTTATTAATTTGTTAAATTATGGCTCATTAGATTAATTAGGAACTTTAGCATCTATTTAGGCCCTTGTGAATTGACCTAGGTTAGTTTCACTTTATCATTGGTTAGCTTAGATTTGTTTAATAATTAAAATGACAATTATCAAGTGGTTCTTCTCTTTTTAGTCCATTCTCTCATTCTATTTCTTATGCCCAAAGAGGGTAACCACTTTCTACTCATTGTATATACTAATATGATGTTTGTGAGTGATTTGATATATAAATATATTGATATTGATATGATTGTATTGAGAAAAATTGTTTGATTATTTTTTATTGAAAATAGTCTCATGTGACTTAAAGTTTAATTTAGAAAATGAGTTGAGATTATAAACTTGTTATAACTTGATATTAGAATTTGAAGAAAGTTGTTATCTTGAGAAAAACTTTTTTGTGATTTTTATCAAGCTATTGAGATTTTGATTAATACGATTACTTTGAGAATTATACATTGGGGATGGGTGAAGAGATAGTTGTATTTTTTACCACGTGGTATAGCCTCTATTAAAGCTTGATGATTGGCTTTTGTCCTACCAGTTTATCGAGGGGCATGGCCCACCTGTTTATCGAGGGAATGTGACACCTTTACCTGTTATCTAAGGGAAATGAATCCATGGTCTAGTTAGGTGCTTTGTGGATTTTGGCCTATCCATACCACTTAATCGGTTAGTTTTTAAGTGGTAAGTTATCACTAGCCTATGGGTTTGATCGGCGGGAATAAGGTGGTTTTGTTGGTTTGAGGGGAGAAACTTGGGTGGGTTATTCATTTGATTTTATTATAATAATATATTATTTTGTATATATTATATTTTATGAGATCCCACTTGACACCTCATGAGCACATGTTAGTATGCATGATGAGTAGGATTGATGGTTACTCAGACGTTTCTCTCACCCTATCTTTATTAACATTTTTCAGGGTATATTATCATTTTAAGACCCTAGGAAAAACTTCAGAGGGTTAAGTAGAGCTATATTAATTGTATAGCTTTCGTCTTTAAAAGTATGTGTATAATATTTGTATATTGCCATAATAGTTTTTATTTTGTAAAATCATATATCATATTACCTTATTTATATTTTAAGAAAAATCTTTTTATAACCATGGTAGAGTTCATTTAAATTTTAATTAAACTCTTTTATACTATGATTAACTCTCTTGAAATAAACTAAATTGATTTATAATATTATTTTCTAAATTATATTGGGTACAAAATATGTTTAAATAATTAATAATAGTTATATTTTTGAAGAATTTTATCATTTGGTATTAGAGCTTAGGTTCTAGGTCCTCATAATCTTTATAAGATTCATTATGAATTTATTTTATTGTTAAAAAAAGGTTACTGTTTTGTTCACATATCCCATGTCCTAGCTAATATATATATTTATATATCTTTGTTCATAATAACGTGGGCGTAGGTTGTCATATCCCCAATTTTTTTATCTGATATTTATGTACAATTTGTATGTAATATACACGAGATTCTCTAAGAAAAATGTTGCAATTCAAGGAAGGAAAATGATTAAATTGAAAATGATAGAAAGTTCAAGGACCTAAATGAAATTTAGAAAAGTTTATGGGCCAAAATAACATGTAGAGAAAAAGGTTGGGTCAATAAGTGTAATTTCAAAGAGTTTGAGGACCTAAAGGTAATTAAGCAAAATTTCAAGGGACAAAATCATAATTATGAGATAGTTGTACAAGAAAAGACCTAGAATGGCCCAAAAATACTGTAGTCACAAATTTTATCAGCAAATAGAGAATGAAAATTGGGTCAGGCATATTTTTCATAATTTTAATTTGAGGCCCGCCCCAGATAATTGATAAGTTTTAAAGTCTAAAGATTATTATAGGACCTTCTGGATTTCTTAATCAGATGAAATTTGGCAATAAATTCCCATAATTAATATAGAAATTTATAAAACTGATAGAGCTCAAAAAGGAGTTATGTATAATTTTTAATAGAATTTATAGTAGAAGTATGTACCCTGATAAATACTTTCGAGTAAGGTTTCATGGGAATTGAGCCTTAAAGGTAGTGGACCCATATAGAGGCCTAAAATAGCATTCAAAAGGTCTAATAAGATATTTGAATAGTCAAATGGGTCAGTGTCCAAAGGAACCTAAAAAAATGTGAAATTACAAAAATGCCCCTGTGTTGTAATAGTGAACAAGAGATGGATTGAGGATATTTTGGTCATTTTAGATAAGTTAAAAAGGTCTATTCAAGTACAGGGGTGATTAGTCACAGTCAGTATATGCCCTAATAAGAAGTAAAGAGGTGTGAAATGACTATTATGCCCCTAGGGTTAATATAGTACAAGAAAGTGCACAAAGGGTATTTTGGTCATTTCTCTAGGAATGGTTGGTAGATAAATACTCAGTCTAATAATGTCAATAGTAGGAAAAATCTAGACACTAGTTTTAGTGACAAAATACATATTCTATAATATTATAAAAATTGGGAATATAAAATATTCTGGTTTTTGTGAAATTGCCCAGATAAGTACCAAACTTGACTAGAATTTTTCCTATTATTATTTCCCCATTATTTATGCCAAACATGGCCCTTTATGATGTCATGGATGATGTCATTAATGAGGCTTCTAGGGTAAGCTTGATGGAAGGTGGATTATGAACCATTAGGTCAAATAGTAACCAAACTAATTTTGGCCTTCCATTTCCACCTAACTTTTTCTATATATACCCCCACTTTCAGACCTAATTTGGTAGCTTAGAAACCTTAGGGAACCTCTGCCAAAATTTACTTTGAAGCAATAAAGAAGCATACATCTTGGAGCAACAAGAAAGGTAACTAGTTCCTTTAATCTTATACTTTGTTCTAGCAAGTTTGCTCTTAGTTTTAAAAGGTTTTTATGGCATTTCTCCCTTGATGTTGCTGCTGGACATACTGTTCATATGTGATAGAAATATGAGTTTTATGTTATGGATAATTTAGACAAGTTTAAACAAGTTAGAATCAAGTAATATTGGCTTGAAAATTCAAGTATACATGTAGTTAGGGTTTTGTGTTCTTCATTGCCACTGTACGAATCATTGTTCATACATTAGAATTTCATGATTTTGATACTTCCAATGGGTTTAAAATGGAAAATTATGTGGGGATAAGGTAGAGAAACATGTCATATCCTAATTTTTCCTGATCCGTATAATACTGATAGAATTTTTCCCTATCTGTATAATACTGATAGTGGAAAGAGGTTTGGAAAGGATTATGATGATGATCAAAAGAAATAATAAAGGTTATATGAGTCTTGAAGGAAGAGAGGGACCTAAATGAAAATTAAAAAAGATTAGAGGCCAAAAGTTAAAGTAGAAATAAAAATTGGGCTAAAAGTGGTAATTATTAAAAGTTTAGGGACTAAATATAAATAAGCAAAAAGTCAGGGACCAAGATATAATTATGAGAAAGTTGAACTAAAAAAGGCTAAAAGATGCTCGAAATCATATTAGGCTCAAATTTTACCAGTAGATAGATAAAGAGATTCCAGTCAGTTTAAGGTGTCACAAAATTTTGATTTGGGGTCCCGATTAATTAAAATAAATTCCTAAAATTAGAAGAAATTATTATAGTATTTTTCAGATCTCAAAATTAGATGAAACCTCATAGTAAATTCTTATATTAAATATATGAATTTATAAAATTGACAGAGTTAGAAAAGGAATCCTGTAGAATTCTTATGGGATTTTATGGTAGAATAAAATATCCGATAAATATGGTTAGGGGAGTTGTCTTAGGATTTGTGCCATAAAGGCAATGAGCCCATACTAAGGCCCAAATGGCGCCATCATAGGCCCAATAATGTGACTGGACAGTTAAGTGGACCAGAGGCTAGAGCAGTTCAGGAAAAGTCCAAAATGACAAAAATGCCCCTGTACAATCAGATTGTACCATAGATGGATAGAGCCAATATATTCCCTGAGGTAGTATAAAGGGGTGTGAAATGACAAGTATGCCCTTAGGCATTATATAGTGCAAGAAAGGACACCAAGGGTATTTTAGACATTTCTCAAGGGATGGATGGCAGATAAATACTCAGTTTAACATTGTTAATGGTATGAGGAACCTAGACACTATTTTCAGGACAGAATACATTCCTGGAATATTATAAAAATTAGGAACAAAAAACAGTCTCATTTTTATGAAATTGCTCTGATTGGTACTGGACTGGACTAGAATTTTTTCTATCAGTATAATTACTTTTTCCAGCCAAACATGACCCTAAATGATGTCATTCATGGCATCAAAAGTATGGCTTCTAGGGCAAGCCAAGATTAAGAATGAATATAGACCATTAGATCAAATAGTAACCAAATCAATCTTGGCAGCCCTTGTAACCATTGGGAAACTCTTGCAAAATTTCCATTCAATCAAGAAAGAAGCACACAACTTGGAGCAACAAGCAAGGTAATCATCTTTCTTGTTCTTGAGCTTAATTCTAGCAAACTAGCTCTTAATATTAAGGGGTTTTTGGGCCATATTTCCCTTATGGTTGCTACTGGAAGTGCTATCCATATATGGTTAGAATATGAATTTTATGTTATGTCCTTGGGAATTCAAGTATGCAAGTAAATAGAAGTTAGTGTTCATGGATGCTACTGTATGTGTCACTGTTTATATGTTGAAATTTCATTATTTTGATGCTTCTAATGAGTTTAAAATGGAAAATTGTGTGGGGATAAAGTAGGAGAACAAGTATTGGAATCAAAATGTGAATTTTTGGAAAATCAAGGGTTTGCTTCAGTTTGGCACAGTAGCTTATGATGTGATTTGAGTTTGGAAATTCTAGTTTCATATTTAGATTCTACATGAAAATTATGTGGAAATGAACTATGAGAATTTATTTTGGAAAGATGGAAGTATGAAATATAAAATAGAAAAAGAATGGAAGCTAGTGAAAACCTAGTCTTGGAATTGTGTTCAAGTAGAGTGGTAACTTGATATTACTTTGTAATGGCTAGGTTTTGGCAATTGTGAAGGAAGAAAATCATCTCAAGAAGACTTTGACAAGGATAGCTTAGAGGTCGCAAGAATACCTAACCATAGTTTCATGTTTGCTTAATTGTTTGCTTGCTTGTTGATTATGGTATTTAGTTGAGCTTGAGATTATGCCATCATGTTGATGATAAGATATGAATGACAACATGAATGTTAGAGTTTGCTTATGTACCATTATGAAGTAGCTCCCATCTCACAATAACATGTTCAGCATCCAATTAATCATGCATGATATTATGGTTTGTGTAACTTGCTATTGGGATTTCCATGAAATCTCATTCCTCCCATATGCATAACTATGTCATAAGTGCTGGAATTTCTCAAGGAGAGAGGGTGAGCATAAATGGATGAACTTGTATCATAAGTTACATGAGTTGATTGGCACTATGGAAGTATATGATAGGGTGTATGATGTATGATTCTATAATTGTGTTTTAAGGACGTGGTGGTGTGATGATGATTATGACACTTTAATCAATGAGTTTGAACTTGAAATTTGGCATGGCTATATTTAAGATATGGAGCTTTAAATGAACACCAAGAATTCCTCAATTGAATAAGTACTTGATTTGTTATGATTTTTCTAAGTTTGAGTTAAAATCTGGAATAGAGATAAAGTAAGCAACTAGAGGCAATAACGTTTTTACGTTAATTTCGTATAGTAAGTGAACGAGTTTTTCCATGAAATTTTGTAAGGCAAAGAAACTAGAATTTCTAGATTTTACCAAATGAACAGTGCTTTTCAATGAATAAACTAATTTCATTGGGATAATGGAACCTCAGTTTTACCTTTTTCCTTCTATGTTTAATGAAAGAACTGTCATTAGAAATTGGAACCATCTTATTTTTATTTTTCTACATTTAATTATGAATTTTCAAATTTGTGTATATGTTCTGGAATTACCAAATGAACAGTAACGTGAACAATACCCGAGAGCAATTCTTTTAAAAATGCTTCTTTTTAAGGCACAAGGACATGTAATTGGTTCCAATGACTTTCAAATGAGTATAACTGAGGTTGAAATTAAGGATGTGACATTTTGGTATTAGAGTAAAAGTTTTTGGCATGATATAAGATTGTTTAGAGACCCTAACCCTAAATAGTAAGTACTTTATTAAGTTAGGGTATGTATTAGGGTAGTTAGTATTGCTCAATTAAGCAAATAGTGCAGGAGTAGATATGGGATTTCATGAAGTTAAGTCAGAGGCCTTAGTTAATAAGGCAATTGATAAGGGAGACACCTGGCTAGTAGTGATATATGAAGACAATGTTCATCCAGACTTGGATCATCCCTCAAATAATAAGAGAGTTTAGAGGAGAGTATAGAGGATCAGTCAGGGAAGTCTACAATAGAATGTTCCATAGATGGTTCTGTAGACTCAAACCTACAGTCTGGAGGTTATGTAGAAATTTATCTTGAAGCTATGCATATACCAGATGATGTTGAGTCTAGTGACTCTATACAGTATGAGTTTGTTGGAGTACCCTCTAGCCCTGATGTAAGTTTTATCCCTCTGATAAGAGGACATATTACGACTGAGGAAGCTTAGTACTGATACTAGATTATGGGTAGACCAGATATTATTCCTCCTCTATTAGAGTTTGAGGATGGATTTGAGATGAGTAATATACAATAGCCCATTAATCCAGAGATCTAGTCAGAGCTTATGATAGTTCTTGTCCATTCCTAAAGTGCAGGAATATGTTATTTTATAGAGAAAGATTAGTGTGATGTTCCTGGTCCTAGTCAACCCCAGCCTTCTTTGTGAATATAGATAATATGGATCATATTAGTCTCAAGGAAGCTATAGGGAGTGAATTAGTCAGTCTAGCTTAAAGGATGGACAGAAGTAGAGATTAAATATGTAGTTCCTCAATGCCATAGTAGGGATGATAAACATATATATAGTAGAAGGCATTAACCTAAATCAAATCTATACTTTAGCAGACTTACATGAGATGGTAGTAAGTTAGATACTGTCATATACCCTTACATGGCACATAGAGATAAGTGAGTTTTGGTAAATAATCTTCCAACTGATGTACAAGGGTGGTACTTATGTATGTAGAAGTATGTGCAGTCTATGATTACCTAGAAATAATGTAAAAAGAGATGAGGGTAATGTAAATATGTAAAGTGTAAGGTAAATACATAGATGTATGACAGTTAGACTATACCCCGAATATGTAATTGACATGTATGTAATGTATGTACAAATGTTGTGGTGACATGAAATATGAAGTTTTGTGTGATATAATGAAATGATAGTTGGTTGAACATTATGTGAATATGTTCCCTATTTAATGTGACTATGATGTATAGATATGAAAGAGTTTCAATTGCCTTAAATTCTTAAAGTCAAGAATATTAGGAGTTAATATTTAGAGAAAGCTATGCTAGGTCCTGATATGAAGTAGTTTAGGTTGTGACTAGAAGTTTTAGACAAGTTAAGTCACGATGAGTTAAGCCACAGGTTGCGACAAATATTTATGGAAGCTTTTGGCCGTGACGAGTAAAGACCATTGGGCGTGACAGGAAGCCCCAGAGCTATCACCTTGCAATGAGTTCAACCCATAGGACATGGCTAATATATGAGTAGATTAGTTTGAGACAGAAGATGACCTATGGCCACAGCTGAAGAACATAGAGCTGTCAAGTTATGACAAGCAAATAGAGATGTCTGCGACTAAAGTTTACAGAGAATATGAGTCACAACTAGCCAGTACTCAGGCTGTGACTAGTTTGCATAGAGATTTGACAATAAGCATAAAGATGATGACCTCACTGAAGTTTATCAGTTAGAGGTTTAGCACATGATGCAGGCAAGCCAAATAGTATGAGGAACTGAGATACAAAAGATCAGTTTAAGAAAATATTCAAAAATATATCCTTCATATGATCATCAGGAGTTGATCTACATTACGAAAGAATGAAAGTAGGTTAAGATTTGCCTAGAAATAAGCCTAGCATATGGCTTAATATGTGATGGCTAATAGATAGAAAGTTCATGTTCCCAAAGCAGAGGGATCACATCATGAAGAGATAATAACCTTGAACACCTAGGGTAAATCACCCTATAGAACAGAAGTAGTAATGCTAGATGATGAATGATGTCCACATGGCTTAAATTAGTTAGAACCCAAAGCTAAACTAGAAAGGAACCACAGTCTTGTCCAGAGCCGATTGAGACTAATACACAGAAAAAGTTAAAGAGATAGTAAAGAAATGTAGAAGTTACGCTATATGAGATAGAGATTGATTTGTTCACTTGAGAAATTTTTATCGAATTACTTACCAGAGGCATTCCTCTCAGTTAGAGGATGATGAGCGTAAGGCTAAGGGTTAAAGCAAAGAAAGAGAAACCTTTTGATGAATACTTAGTCAAGTTCATCCACGTGAACATTGAGGCTTAATAAGAGACACTTTCTAGCCTATTAGTAATACGAGAGGATTTGAGAAAACTTAAAAGTATGTATGGCATAAAAATGTGAGCGAAACCAGCTGAAAGAAAATAGCTGACTCAGTTGTAGATTACAGTGAGGTCAAAGACACATAAGTCATTCAGGCTAGAGACACAGCAGTCTTACAAGCGATGAGAGATGTCATTACAAAATGAATATAACCTAGTAATGTAAAATGGCCTAATATGATAAGCTATCTCATATTTAGAAATGAATAAATAGGATATTGGAGATATAGGCTGAAGATAAAATTGCCTCAAAAATTTCTTGAGGATTAGTAGAAAAAGATGTATGCAAGATAAGAAAAGAAGTTTATGATGTTTAAAGAAAGTAAGGTAACCATAGATTCAATGATAAAGTGAATCCCCTATTCCCTAGTAAGAAAGCGTAAAGAAGGGTTGAGTCTATACCTAGTAAGAGGGTAGCATAGCAGCCTAAGTGAAACAAGCAAATGATTTATGTTCCAGAATAGATGATCAGAACCTGGCAGTTAAGGTGATAAAGGGACAAAATGCTTGAAGGTTTACCTAGTTAATTGTTTAATTGTAATGTGAGTATGGTGAATGGTTGAGTAGATTTATACGATGATGATATGGCTTATGTTGCTATATGTTATGATGAATAATTGTATCTTCTTGCAGTTTTCATAAGATGACATGCATGTTAAGAATATGTTATGATAAATGAATACTCCCCTCACGTAATATATACAGGGTAGAGTATACCTTATGAGAAAGTTACGTTCCTCACATGCCATACGACATGCAATTAAATAATTCAACTTGTTGATGATAAAGCAATAGAAAAGCAATACCAGAGTGATAAACGTGATGGTTACCCAATTAATTCCCAGAGAATAGAATGAGATTAAAGATGTGGACTAATGGTGAATCTATAGACAAATTATTACAGTACTCAAAACATACCCCTTTAGTAAGGATAAGGTATATGAATGATATGCTATGAATATGAAATAAAATGAGAAGCATTTATGAGCTCATACCAAGGCCCAAATGGCGCCATCATAGGCCCAATAAGATGACTGGACAGTTAAGTGGGCCAAAGGCTAGAGCAGTTCAAGAAAAGTGCAAAATGACGAAATGCCCCTATACAGTCAGATTGTACCAGTGATAGATAGAGGGCATTTTGGTCATTCTAGACAGGCCAAAAATGTGTAAGATAGTATAAAGATGATTAGTTAGAGCCACTATATGCCTTGAGACAATATAAAGGGGTGTGAAATGATAATTATGCCCTTAGGCATTATATATTGCAAGAAAGGAGACCAAGGGTATTTTGGTCATTTCTCAAGGGATAGATGGCAGATAAATACTCAGTCTAATGTAAATGGTATGAGGAGCCTAGACACTGGTTTCCAGGACAAAATACATATCCTAGAATATTATAAAAATTAGGAACATAAAACAGTATAGTTTTTGTGAAATTGCTCCTATCGGTACCATACTGGACTTGAATTTTTCCTATAAGCACAATTACTTTTTCCAACCAAACATGACCCTAAATGATGTCATGCATGGCGTCAAAATCATGGCTTCTAGGGCAAGCCAAGATTAAGAATGAATATGGACCATTAGATCAAATAGTAGCCAAATCAATCTTGGCCATCCATATCGACTCAAATTTATCTATAAATACCCCCTCATTTCAGACCCTATTCAGCAGCCCTTGGAACCATGGGAAAACTCTTGCAAACTTTCCATTCAACTAGGAAAGAAGCACACAACTTGGAGCAACAAGCAAAGTAATCATTTCTCTTGTTCTTGAGCTTAATTCTAGCAAACTAGCTCTTAATTTTAAGGGATTTTTGGGCCATATTTCCCTTGTGGTTGCTACTAGAAGTGCTATCCATATATGGTTAGAATATGAGTTTTATGTTATGGATAGTTTAGATAAGCTTAAACAAGGTAGAAGCAAGTGATATAAGCTTGGGAATTCAAGTATGCAAGTAAATGGAAGTTTGTGTTCATGGCTGCTACTGTATGTGTCACTATTTATATCTTAGAATTTCATTATTTTGATGCTTTCAATGAGTTTAAAATGGAAAATTGTGTGGGGATAAAGTAGGAGAACAAGTATTGGAAGCATTGGAACCAAAATGTGAATTTTTGGAAAATCAAGGTTTTCTTCGATTTGGCACAGCAGCTTAGGGTGTGATTTGAGTTTGGAAATTCTAGTTTCATATTTGGTTTCTACATAAAAAATTATGTGGAAATAAACCATGAGAATTTATTTTGGAAAGATGGAAGTATGAAACATAAAATAGAAAAAGTATGGAAGCTAGTGAAAACATAATCTTGGAATTGTGTTCAAGTAGAGTGGTAACTTGATATTACTTTGTAATGGCTAGGTTTTGGCAATTGTGAAGGAAGGACATCATCTCAAGAAGACTTTGACAAGGATATCTAAGAGGCAGCAAGAACACCTAACCATAGTTTAATATTTGCTTAATTGTTTGCTTGCTTGTTGATTATGGTATTTGGTTGAGCTTGAGATTATACCATCATGTAGATGATGAGATATGAATGATTGCAACTCCTTGCAAGTTATGTCATGACAATATGCATGTTAGAGTTTTCTTATGTACCATTATGAAGTAGCTCCCATCTCATGATAACATGTTAAGCATCCAATTAATCATGCATGATATTATAGTTTGTGTAACTTGCTATTGGGATTTCCATGAAATCTCATTCCTGCCATATCCATAACTATGTCATAGGTGCTGGAATTTCTCAAGGAGAGAGGGTAAGCATAAATGGATGAACTTGTATCATAAGTTACATGAGTTACTTGGCACTATGGAAGTATATGATAGGGTGTATGATGTATGATTCTGTAATTGTGTTCTAATGATATGGTGGTATGATGATGATTATGATGCTTTAATCAATGAGTTTGAACTTGAAATTTGTCATGGTTATTGTTAAGATATGGATCTTTAAATGAACATAAAGAAAGCCTCAATTGGACAAGTATTCGATTTGTTATGATTTTTCTAAGTTGGAGTTAAAATCTAGAATAGAGATAAAGTAAGTAACTAGAGGCAATAACATTCTTACATTAATTTTGTATAGTAAGTGAACGAGTTTTTACATGAAATTTTGTGAGATTAAAGAGAACGTTTAGATATTTAAATCCATAGGTAACACCATTTATTTGGATAAGAAACCAAAAAGAAATGAATTTTTGAAGTTAAGGCAAAGAAACTGGAATTTCCAGATTTTACCAAATGAACAGTGTTTTTCAACGAATAAACTGATTTCATTGGGACAATGGAACCTCAATTTTACATTTTTCCTTCAAATTTTAAAGAAATAAATTTCATTATACATTGGAACCAACTTATTTCAATTTTTCTACATTTAATTATGAATTTTTAAAGTTGGGTACATGTTCTAGAATTACCAAATGAACAGTGCCATGAACAGTCCCTAAGAGCAATTCTTTTAAAAATGCTTCTTTTTAAGGGAAAAGGACATGTAATTGGTTCCAATGACTTTCAAATGAGTATAACTGAGGTTTAAATTGAGGATGTGACAAAACAAGTAGTGGAAGCATTGGAATCAAAATGATAATTTTTGGAAAATAAATAAGGCATTTCGGTTATGTACAGTGACCAAGGAAGTCGTTTGATTTTCGAAAATCTGTTTTCATATTTGGATTCTACATGAAAAATTATTTGGAAATAAACCATAAGAATTTATTTTAGAAAGATTGAAGTATAAGTCATAAAGTAGACGAAGAATGGAATCTAGTTAAAACCTAGTCTTGAAGTTGGTTTGAAGTTGAGTTGTAACTTGATATTACTTTGTATTGGCTAGGTTTTGACATTTGTGTGGAAAGAAGACCACCTCAAGAAGAGTTTGTCAAGGATAACCTAAGAGGTAGTAGGAATACCTAACTATAATTGTTTGTTTGATTGCATGCTTGCATGTTAGTTATGATATTTCGTTGAGCTTAAGATGATACTATGATGATGATGATGAAGTATGAATAATTGTAATTCCTTACAAATAATGTCATGACAATATGAATTTTAGAGTTTGCTTATGTATGATTATGAAGTAGATCCCATCTCATGATAACATGTTAGGCATTTAATCAATCATGCATGATATTATAGTTCGTATGACTTGCTATTGAGATTTTCGTGAAATCTAATTATTTCCATATGCATAACTATGTTATAGGTGCTAGAACTTCCCAAGGAAAAAGGGTATATGTGGATATTTGAACTTGTATAATAGGTTATGTTAACTACTTGACAGACACTATGGGATGATATGATAGGATGCATAGTACATTACAGTATGTTGTATTATAAGGTAGTAAGCTTGTTACAGTAATTCTAATGACTTAACCAACAATTTTGGATATGAAATTTGGCATAAACGTAGCTAAGAGCTTTAAATGGACACCAAGAACACTTCAATTGGTTAAGTTTTCAATTTTTTAATGATTTTTCAAAGTTAAAGGTAAAATCAGGAATGGTATAAAATGAGCATCTAGAGGCAGTGAGATTCAAGCACTAATTTCTCTTAGTAAATGAATGCATTTTTCTACAGAATTTTATGAACTTAAAGAGCGCATCTTGAGCTTTAAATCCATAGGTAATACATTTCATTTGGATAAGTAAGCAAGGAGAAATAAATTTTTGAAGATAAGGCAAAGAAACTGGAACTTCCAGATTTATCAAATGAACATTATTTTTCAACAAATAAACTGATTTCATTTAGACAATGAAACTTCAGTTTTATATTCTAGATTTCAATTTTTCTAGATTTAATTATGAATTTTTAAATTTAGGTATATATTCCGGATTACCAAATGAATAGTACCAGTTAACAGTACCCCTGAGAAACATTTTTTTTGAAAATTCATGTTTATAAAGCAAAGAGGTGTTTAATTGATTCAAGTTACTTCCAGTTAAGTATAACTGAGGGAGAAAATAAGGATATGACATTTTGGTATCAGAGCAAAGGATTATGGCTTAAGAAATACGCTAAATAGATTAGTTATAGAGAGATACATAATTAAAGATTTTCATAATTGACATTAAGTTAGTTGTTGTTGGACAAAGATGACTAAACATAGGACCAGATCAAAAAACACAGTTAATGAAAGAGACTCTATGCCAAAGGTTTTTAGTTTAAATAAGTCTATTTTAAACTCAGAAGAAGAGTTTATGATAGAGAATGATGATGATTATTAGCTTCCTCCAGTGATACATGTACTAGATTCTGATAACTCTGAGTTAGATAGATATGATAGTTCACCTATTTGGGTCAAATGACATTAATAAATCATATGAGGAACCTATTCCTATTTCTCCTTTACATGTTGTACCTCAAGATGTATCCCTAGCTATGTCAGACCCTAACTTAGAGAGGGATAATAGAGGTACAACATAGCCTTAGCCTCAGCCATTACAATATGATGAGTGTCATTCCAAGGCTATAGGTTCCATAAATCCTCCATTCAGATAGTCTATTAATATAGATATTCTAGGACACAGTCAATTACCAAATCAGAAAGATATTCCAAGTCCTAGTAAACCAAAAGTAGTGATACCCCTAGAAACCCATAACATATAACTAGAGCCTACAAAATCAATGAATGAAGAGAAATTCGAGAATGCTCTGGAATTGGCAAGATAGCTATATGATTTAGGTCGACTTTTGGTTAGAGATATAGACCAAGATTATAGGATCTATCAAGATTTTATAGCCAAAGTTGGTAAAGCTTATTTGGCTTTTAATCCAAATACCCTTACATTAGAGGATTGGACTAATATCATGGATGATATTTTGCGTACCATAGAGACTTGAAGAGTAGGGTTTGATCGTTATTTTAATGAAGAACCATATGATAGTATACCAGACTAGATCTTCATGATAAAAGAGTTTATGAGAATAACTTTTAAGAAAGAATAATGTGATGTGATACTTATGAATGATAATATTATGTATGTACATAAGTGATGTATAATAGATATGTATGACAATGTATGTGTGCATGATGTTACCAAAATTGTTTGTATTATTTATTTTATTTCCTCTCATATCTAGATAGTAAAACAAAATGGTATAGACAAGAAGACTTGTTCTATTAGAAGAACCTTGAAATCATGTAGATATTAATCAGTTAATTTTGGAACGTTTAGAGAAACAATAAAAGATGATAGAGGAAATGATAGCAGCTCAAGCTCAAAGTGACCAAGAAAGAGATGTTGCTATAGCAGTAGCAGCATCTGTCGAAATTTATGATAGTCAGAATCTACAGGAGCAGTTAATGTGGAACTGAAAGCTATGCAGCATCTAGTAGAGCCACCTAGGCAAGCTAAGCTTATGGTGGATCCTCTTGGATCTAACAGTGGATGACAAAATTTTGCAAGCATAATCCTCCAACATTTGAAGTGACAATTGATACTCAAAATGGTAGAAAACTGGAAAAGTCTATTGGAAAATATTTTTAAGGTGCTTGATTGTTCATATAAAAGTAAGGCTCAGATGGCCATTTATAGCTGAAAAAAAGATATAGATTGGTGGTGGAAGAACATTGAGTTATTGCTACAGGAAAGGAATATTCCTATTAAATTGTAAGTGTTTCTTGAACAATTATTTGAGAAATATTTTCCTCAGTCGGTATGTGATGAATTATAAGCTAAATTCCTTGTGCTAAGGCAAGGAGAGAATGAGCCATTTGATGAGTATCTGGCTAAGTTTATTCATCTTTCTCAGTAATCCACATATATCTGACAAGTAGATGACAGAGATAATGATTAGGGGACTAAATTCTATATTGAAGGAAAAGATGACACCCCAACAGTACAGTCAACTTAACAAAGCAATAGAGGCATGCTGATTAAGTGAAAACAGCCTAAATCATCAAACATTATTTAAGCCAATAGGCAAAGGAACTGTTACTCCTAAAAAGACCAGTCAAAGTAGCGATATTACTGGTGGTAGTGGCTATAAGAAGAGAAAAAGGCAATGGCAGAATAGAAGGCCTAATCGAGGAAACTTTTGAGGCAATGTTGGCATCCGGGACTCAAGGTTTTGAGTATATGATAAGGCAATGACATCAATGAATCTTGGGAAAACTTGGACATTTCCCTAAGGATTATCCTTAAGTAGTGAATAATCAAAGGCCACAAACTCAAGGTCGACTGTTCGCACTTACACGTGAAGATGCTCATAAGTCACTTGAAATGATTCAAGGTACAATTTATCTCAATAATCACTCTATGATTGCTATGTTTGCTTTGGGTGCAAGTTATTCCTTTGTTTCTTATGAATGTGCTGAACGCCTAGGCCTTACAATTAGCAAGTTGCATTATGCTATATGTGTGACAACTCCTATAAATGCTAGAATAGTTACATCTAATGTCTGCCTAAATAGTGTTGTTCGATATCAACATTGTTGCACTACTCTAGACTTAATATGTATGCCTTTCTGGGAGATTGATATCAGAATTGGATTAAATTAGTTATCTTATAATAATGTGATACTAGATTGTAAGAACAAGACCTTAGTTATTGGTCCAAAGGCAACAACATTGAGTTCAGAAGTAAGGCTGAATTTTATAACAGAGGCTCAAGCAGATAAATATTTGTGAAAAGGATATCAAGGGTATGTAATTTTCTTTTTTGTTCAAACAAAAGTAAAAGAAGGGATTAAGGGGATTCCAGTAGTCAAGGAATTTCCTGAAGTTTTTCCAAAGGAGATTTAGGGATTACCTCCTAAACGAGAAATGGAGTTTGTAATTGACATTATACCTGGAGCTGGACCAGTATCCAAGGCCCCATACAGTATGGCCCCTAACGAGATGATGGAGTTAAAGAACACTGGTATAAAATATAGTTTTTAAAGCCCCATTTTTAAATTGGTCCTTGCGGAGACTATCTAAAAAATATGACCAATGGCATTTTTGTAAATAAGATGTAATAGTTACACCAGATTAATACTTCACCGGTGTAAAATATAATTATTAAGCCGGATTATCAATATATGTATATTACCTGCGTCATATTCTGACTCTTCAGTTTCTTATCTATGCTTTCTTGCTTCTTTTCTTTAAC
This sequence comes from Leucaena leucocephala, assembly GCA_037074615.1. Lineage (NCBI taxonomy): Eukaryota > Viridiplantae > Streptophyta > Magnoliopsida > Fabales > Fabaceae > Leucaena > Leucaena leucocephala. Next base: position 10,260,764 of record CM073527.1, read on the forward strand.
TTCTTCAGACCTCGTGGAGAAGCTTTTAGAACAAATAAAATGTGACATTTTTGTAAATAAGATAAAATATTTACAATGGATTTAAATTAAACCGGTGTAAAATATATATAACCAGTGTTAAATATACTTTCTATTCTGACTCTTCAGTTTCCTGTCTATACTTTCCCGCTTCTTTTCTCTGTACTCAGGATGTTCATTTCACTTATTCAGTTCCCAACATTTGTACTCTTTATGATAGAAGGCCAATTACATTCTTCGATATTCTTTTATGAAATCATTCTTATTCCTCAACCATATGTATACCACTCCTAAGATCAGTATTTTTGTCTCATCTCTTTATGTTTGTTTTATTTTCTTTTTTTCTATCCGAACGTTCTAATGGCTTCTTCTTCTCGCACACCTTCTTCTCTGCCGCACAAAAGAAACAGAAATGATTTTAAAGACAAACATCCTGACACTCACCCTACAGTTCCTTCTCCTCCTCCCTTGGTTGTCACTCTAATATAGCACCTTGAGGAACTGATTATGCGCTTTCATACTGTGGAGGACTCAGTGGAAGAGCTGTCTGAGAAAGTTACTAGACTGAAAGATAGTTTCAGAGCTTTTTGATCAGAAGTTTGCTGCCATCAATAGCATGATAGCTTTTATCATCCTATTGATCTTACCCACTCTGATGAATCCTAGACCTCTGAATCTGATGAGAAGTGAAAGCCTACAACCTTTATCTACTGCCCCTCCTATTTTATTTTTTATACTTAATGACAAAATGTGAGAATATATTATATATTCTGATAAATATTGTGTTTGAAATTTCATACTTTTAATGTAAAGTTATTAGTAAAGCTGAATGAATAAAGTTTCTTATTCTTTGAATGAATGAAGTTTCTTGTTCTAATGACATGTTATTTTATTTTCCAAAAAACTGCAACAACTTGAAACCGGACATATCAATGTCAGGTGTAGAATATAATTACTAGTTTAAAAGTTATTTTTACACCGGTGTTGCATTTTATCTGGTGTAGATTTGCTTATGAAATACCCTTTAATTTAATTGAAAGCCCCTTTGCGCCTCCTATCTGTCATTTTCACTTGTTCGCGTGGTTACGTTTTCTCGATCCTTCATAGCCGATCAGTTTTGTTTTGAACTCCTTGTCTCAAGGATTGAAGATTTATGTACTATTGGCAGTACCTCTATTATTTGTGCTGGATTCATTGATGCCATTTACTTATTTCATTTTATTCATTGCTGCAAGCTAGGTTTTCTTATTTTCTATTTTCTTAGTTTTTTAGTCTTCCATAAATATAGATCGTAGTTGGATAAATGCTAAACGAATAAGTATTGTGTATGCTGAGAGGGTGAAGGAGTTTTTAGATTTTGCTAAATAAAATGGTGATGATGACAATGGAAGGTTTTATTGTCCTTGTCTGAGTTGTTTGAATAAGAGGAAACAAAGTCCTGTAGATATGTACACTCATCTAATTTGTGAGGGATTCTATAAGAATTACACAATAAGGTATGGCATGGTGAATATGTGGAAAGGTCGAGTGCATCTGAATGGTTGGAACAGAGCTTTAATGATGACATAGATACTGATGATCGGGTAGAGGACATGATTCATGATATTAGAGATGATTCTTTTATGATGTCACATGCATATGGTACTATGTGTAATGATACAGAAAAACCTCTATACCCAGGGTACAGAAAATACAACCTATTGAATGGGGTGTTGAGATTAGTAAGTGTGAAAGCATAGCATGGGTGGAGTAATAGAGGATTTTAAGAATTACTTGAGTTGTTGCAATACATGTTTCCAGAAGAAAATGTGTTACCCAAACGCTACTATAATGCTAAGAAAATAATATGCCCTTTAGGTATGCAGTATAAAAAGATTCATGCATGCCCAAATGATTGCATACTATACAAGAAAGATTTTGAAGATGAGGAGAAATGTCCAATATGTAAGACACCAAGGTACATATCAAACAAGTCTTCTACAAAGGTGTTATGGTATCTTCCAATTATACCAAGGTTTAAGTGAATTTTTGCTAATGAAGATGATGTAAAAAATGTTATGGCATGCGACTGAAAGGATTTGTGATAGGAAGGCGTGGATGTTTTTGATGCTATTAAGAAAGAGGTATTCAATATGTGAGCCATGATCTTTTGTACAATTAATGACTTTCCTACATACAAAAATTTGTTAGGATATAGTGTTAAGGGCCATAAAGCATGTCCCATTTATGAGGGAAGGACTTACTACTATCATCTTCATCATGGAAGAAAGACAATCTACCTAGGTTATAGAAGATTTCTAAGACAAGGCCACTCATATCGTCGACTGGAGAAAAAAAAATTTGACGGCTAAGAATTTGAAAATGCTCAAAAGCCATTGACAGGAGAACAAGTTTGTGAAAAGGTGAAACATATGAACATTACTTTCGGTAAGACTACTAAGAGAAGTGAGAAAAATATATGGAAAAAAGATTTGTCTTCTTTAAGCTTCTATATTGGCAACATCTTTAGGTAAGGTGTCATATCCCAATTTTTAGGCCTAGAATCCCAGTATATAGCCTAAAAAAGGGATGGTACTAGACCATGTTGAGCAGAGGTCTCAGTAAATAGAGAGAATTATGCTGATCAGTTTGATGCAACACAAAGTTCTGCTATGAGGTCCCGAGAGATTTATATTAATTTTCAAAGAAAAGAAAAATTAATACGGTATGCTCTAGACCTCAGAATCAGATGAAATATGGCAGTAAAATCCTATAATTAATATAAGAATTTTTGAAACTGACAGAACCCAAAAAGGAGTTCTGTAGAATTTACTATAGAATTTATAGTGGATTAAAAGATCCGATAAATAGGTTTCGGGGGAATTTCTCAGGAATTGAGCCCATGAAGATAGGGGATCATACAGAGGGTCTATAATGGCACCTTATAGGCCCAATGATATTTTCAGATAAGCATGTGGGCCAGGGCTAATAAAGACCGAGAAAAATGAAGAATTATGAAAATGCCACTGAAGGTATGCCACTGTGTTGTGTCATGGAGTCAGAGTCAAACGAAGGGCATTATGATCATTTGACTAAGGTTAGATAGTCAAGAAAGGGTATCTGGATAGTTAACCAGGGTCAAGAGATACTCTGGTAAGGTATGAAAAGACAATAGTGCCCCTAGAAGTACTAAAGAGGTACTAAGGGCATTTTGATAATTTACTAACTATGCGTCTTGGGAACTGAGCCACCAGAGTGCTTGGGCTTGGTTAGAAACCCAGGATGACAATCCAAGGCCCAAAAACGTAGCCCAAGAGTAATGTGGGCCAAAGAGGCATTAAAATATTATTTTAGTGCTTTTTTAATAAAGTAAAGTGACCCGATCCAAGATAGAACTAGGTAAAGTGATCTGGAATCATGAGATGGCATGAATGGGGCCCACAATGTGCCACATGGCATGATTACAGTAAAAGAAGAAAAGCAAAGGACATATGGCATGATTACAGTAAAAGGAGAAAAAGCAAGAGGACACGTGGCACGATCTCGGCCATCCATTCAGGGAAAAGACTCTGGAACTCTCTCGAAAGGCTGAGTCAGCTAGTGAGATGTCCCAAAGGCCCCACCATTGGGCCACATATACCCTTGAGGTGTCCTTTGAGGTGTCCTGGATGATGTCATTAGTGGTGAGTCATCAAGGAGGGCGATGTCATCGTGATGATACAGGCAAAGCTTCTTAAGGAAACAAGCAATCTGAGCCATTCATCGCGAATCAATCTGGACCATTCATTCCACCTCTTCTCACCTATAAATAGGCCACTCCCCTCCCATTTCAAGGCACACTACAGATTTGGCAAGAGAAAGAAGAGAAAGAAGAGAGAAAGAGAGAAAGAGAGAAGGAAAGAAAGGAAGGAGTTCTGGTGGAGCCAGGAGCAGTCTAAGGAGCCAAGGGACTGGGCAAAGCTTAGGAATGAGGTAAAAAAGTTATCTAGTCCCTACTCTAATAAAGTAGAGGATTGCTCTTAGTGGTTAGAATAGAGAAATATCTCTATTAATAAAGGTAGCTAAAGGTAGAGAGAAAGCCAGGGGAATGTCAGAATAAGGATATCACCCCTAGTTAAGCATGAGTTAAGTAGAGCCATGCTAATAGAATAATAATGAAGATATTATTATGCTATGTATAGGCTCTGACCTATGAAAAAAAGAAATCTTAGAGCAAAGGCTAAGAGCTGGAAGGAAAGGCTACACGCCAGGTAGTAGACTTACCTACTTATATGCTTATATTGCTTGGATGTTTTATGTGATGTTTTCTTACCTTGATGATGTGAGGCATGTATGATTAAGTAATGCTCTATTTCTTTTTATACTATGGCCATATGTTATAACTAAGTAACATGGAAGTATGTATGTTATCATGATGTAAGCATGATCATTAAGTACACATATAGTAACATCAAGCATATAGTTGCATACATTGTATGGTTTCTGTTTGCTACTGAGATTTCCCCAGAAACCTCACCCCCTTCCATGAAATCCCAATCCCACAGGTTTAAGAAGAGGAAGATTGAAGAAACATGAAGAGAAGTTTGGGATTGGATAATGCAAATGTTGAGACCAAAATGCTAGAATCAGGGAAAATGTTGGATAAATAGTAAACTTTGGATGTTTGATGATGTTGACTTGGTCAATTATTGGTCAACATGTTATTTTTTCCTAAAAGAGCATTAAGTTAGCTTTGTGTAGCAATTTGAACCACTTCATTTTGATTTTTCTAGAATTAGTTATGATTTTTTGAAGTTAGGTTACTCCGCTGGAATTTACACAATGAACAGTACTCGCTAGGAGTAAAATTTCAGATTGTATGATTTGACTTCAATGGCCCTATAAGTGGTTCCAAATGCTACTGAATAGTCTCTAAGATGTAAGAAAACTAGGATGTTACATAAGACACTGTATTGATGTCATGTATGTGGAGAAAAATGTGTGACAACATTTTTGGAACATTTCTCAACCAACATGGTAGTTCCAAAGATGTTTTGAAGGTAAGATTAGATTTGCAAGAAATGGGAATACATGAGGATTTACATCTTAGGCCAGATGGTGTCACATCCTAATTTTTCCCTATATATATAATACTGATAGTGGAAAGTGGTTTGAAAAGGATTGTGATGATGCATAGAAAGGAAAAACAATGATTAGACAAAGGCATAAAGATGAGGGACTAAAATGAAAAGTTTACAAGTTCTATGGTATAAAGTGTAATTTTCAAAGTTCAAGGGCAAAATGGTAATTATTGAACGTTGAGCCAAAAATGACCATAATCATATTAGTCCCAAATTTTTCCAGTAAATAGAGAAAATTATTCTGATCAGTTTGACGCAACACAAAATTTTGATATGAGGTCCAGAAAAATTTATATTAATCTCTAAAAAAAGGGAAATTAATATAGTATCCTGAGGACCTGAGAATCAGATGAAATTTGGTAGTATATTTCTATAATTAATATAAGAATTTATGAAATTCACAGAGTTAAAAAAGGAGTTATGTAGAATTTATTATGGAATTTACAGTGTATTAAAACACCCGTAAATATGTTTCAGGGGAATTTCTCGGGAGTTGAGCCCATGAAGGTAGTGGATCATGTAGAGGGCCCAAAATGGAATCTTATAGGCCCAGTAGTATTTTTAGATAAGTATGTGGGTTAGGACTAATAAAGATTGGGAAAAATATAAAATTACAAAAATGCCACTGTGTTGTGTCAATGAGTAAGAGATAAATGAAGGGCATTTTGGTCATTTGACTAAGGTTAGACAGTCAAGGAGAGTTCCCATAATAGTTGATCAAGGTCAGGGAATGCTCTGATGATGTGTGAAAAGGCGATAATGCCCTTGAGATATTAATATAAATAAAGAAGATACAAGGGGCATTTTGGTAATCTACCAAGGGATATGTAATTAAGTTTAGACCCAGTACAAGAATGTTAATGATAGAAAGAATATGGATACTAGAGTTAAGGTTAGAAAGCATATTATGGAATCATAGAAAAATTGGATCTAGAAAATAGTCTAGTTTTTGGGAAATCGGTACTGAATTGGACTGGAATTTTTCCAGATGCTTCCTCCCTTTGTCATTTCATCACATGAGCTTTGACGTGTCTTTTGATGATGTCATCTCATTGGCTTATAGGGAAAGCTAATCCAAGATCAAATATGAGCCATTAGATCAAATAGTGCACAAAGTGATATTGGCCATTCATTTTCCATGAGATTTTTCTATAAATACCCCTACATTTCAGCCTTAAAACCATGGCATGAGAAACCTTGGGGAACCTCTTGTAAAATGAAAACTCAAGCCAAGACAAAGAATATTCAAGGTACCAAAGTTCAAGCAAACTAGAGATTAAAGGTAAGCAATCTATCCTAACTTATTTTTCTTTGATTTGGGAGCTTGAACTTAGGATTTTCATGGAAGAAAGTTGAGTTTTCTCTAAGGTATATATGTTGTCAAGGTGTATATGCTGTCCAAAACCTTAGATGAAAGGAGAAAGAAGAAATTAAAGTTAGAGATATGTCATTAAAGCTTAAACAAGCTAGTTAGGTGATTGGTTGTTAAATCAAGTTGATATTCTTGACTTTGTCATGGTTGAACCATTTTGGTTCGCACTATTTATGATAGAAGGAGATGGAATTTCAATGATTTAATGCTTCTATTGAATTTATATAATGATTTTGTGTAGGACTGGATAGGTTTTGAACCTATAAGCATTGGAATTCCAAGTTATAGTTTTTGAAGTTCTTCTTTGTTACTGTTCACTCGTATGAACAGTTATTGGAATTTTATGATTTTGATGATTCCAATTGTTTTAAAATGAAAAGTTGTGTGGGATAAAGTAGAGAAACAAATACATGGGAAGCATTGGAATCGATATGAAAATTTTTAGAAGAATTATGTATATTTTTCAAATCTGTATAGAATAGTGATAGGAGCTGGAATTTCATAAATGGATTCAAAAGATAAAATTGTGTAAGGTAAAGTCAAGACATCAATTGATTTAAAGTCTAAGTCCATTAGGTAAGATTAAGGAAAGTTAATGTAGTTAAATGAGCTAAATGTTCAAGAGAAAGTTAGATTGTAATGGATGAATGATTATGTGATGTTAGGATTTGATTGTGGACTCCAAAGGGGAAGCCACATGTCATATCCTAATTTTTAGGCCTAAAAGCCTAGTATGTAGCCTAAAAAAGGAAAGCTACTAGACCCTATTATGCATGAGTCCTAGAAGTATACAGATGATGTTTAGGGACTAAACTGCAAGAAAGTGAAAGTTCAGGGAAAATAATGAAAGTCCCTGTGGGCATAATGGAAAAGTAAGGGATATTTCTTGGGAATCGAGCCACCAGAGTGCTTGGGCTTAGTTAGAAACCCAAGATAACATTCTAAAAGTCCAAAAACGTAGGCCCAAGGATTATAGGGTTTAAGAGACATTAAAATAATATTTTAGTGATTTTTCATAAAGTAAAGTTACCCGGTTAAGGATAGAATTGGGATAAGTGATTAGATATGATTGTAGACTATGAGGTGGCATGAAAGGTGTCCTCATGGGACCCACAAGGTGCCACAAGGCATGATTATAGAAAAAAGAAAAGTTAAGGACACATGTCATGAGATGGCATAATCTTGGCCACTCATTCCAGGAAATGAGTCTGGAATTCTCTGGAGAGGCTGAGTCAGCTGGTGAGGTGTCCCAATGGCCCCACCATTTGTGCCACATACCCCCTAAGATGTCCCCTGAGGTGTCCTTGGATGATGTCATGTTGGTGAGTCATCAAGGAGAATGATGTCATCGTGATGATATAGGCGAAGCTTCTTGAGGAAGCTAAGCGATCTGAGGCATTCATCATAATTTGATATGATCCATTCATTCAACCTCCACTCACCTATAAGTAGGCCCTTCCCCTTCAAGGAAAGCCATTGCCAAGAGTAAAAGAAAGAAGAGAAAGAAGAGAGAAAGAGAGAAAGAGAAAGAAAGGAAAGGAAGGAAGGAGTTCTGGTAGAGCTAAGAGCAGTCCAAGGAGCTTAGGGACTTGGCAGATGTAACATTCTTACTTTCATACGTCTTAGGGACCATTCAGTAGCATTTAGAACCACTTACAAGACCTTGGAAGTCCATTAGCTAAATCTGGAATTTTACTCTTTCTCGGGTTACTGTTCATATGGTTACAGATTACGCAACAATCTTTGAAAAATCATAATTAATTCTAGAAAACTTGAAATGAAGTAGTTCAAAAAGCTACGTGAAGATAACCTCTTAAACTTTAAGGAAAAAATAATTTGCATACCAACTGATTAGCTAATTGATACAGTTTATTCATTGAAGTTTACTGTTTATTTGGTCAAAAACTCTGGAAACAAATTCTGGTCCCTTACTTTGGAAATAGATTTTGTTCATTTATCTTGCTATACACATCCAAATGACACGTTCTACCTAGTAATTTAAATCTCTGGATGTGTGCTACATACTCATAAAATTTCATGAACTAATTCCTTCATTTGCTAGGTCAAACTGAAGCCACAATAAAACTGCTTTGGGACCTACGTTTTTACCATTTCAGTTTTTTTTCTTTCATTTCCAATAATTGTTTCAGCATGCACAAGACATCAAATAAGCTTCTCAACATTCATATATATCATGTACATATGCCATAAGTGTCATATCCTAATTTTTCCCTATATGTATAGTACTGATAGTGGAAAGAGGTTTATAAAGGATTATGACGAAGATCAGACGAAATAATAAAGGTTAGATAAGTCTTAAAGAAAAAGAAGGACCTAAACGCAAATTCGAAAAGGTTAAAGGCCAAAAGTTAAAGTAGAAATAAATGTTGGGCCAAAAGTGGTAATTTCCAAAAGTTTAGGGACCTAAATGTAATTAAGCAAAAAGTCAGGGACATAATGTAATTATGGAAAAGTTCAGCCAACAAAGGCTTAGAACTGTCTGTAAGTATTTCAGTCCCACATTTCATCAGTAAATAGAGGAAGTCATGCTGGGTAATCTAGCATGGTACAGAAATTTTATTAGGGCTCCAGACAGCAGAAAATTATCTAATAGTCTAAAAGTTATCTGAATTTTTATCAGATTCTCTGGACATCAGATATATGTGGGGGAATTACAGGAAAGTGTGCCCTACAGTGTCAGATGTTATGAATCTGACAGAACCCCGGAAGAAGTTATGTATAAAAAGTTATTCACATATTAGTGAATTTTGACGGGAGTTTGTTAACACCCGTGATCCGATAATGAAACTTATCGGTGTGTAAGCCTGGATAGAATGAGATCATATGACCTCATATATAGGCCCATAATGACGCCAAGGAAGGCCCAAAACCCAGGGTACCAGTCTATCAGTAGAAGGGGCCAGTGCCAGAAAAAGTGCAAAATTACGAAAATGCCCCTGGATGCCCAGATTGTACCAGAGATGGATGAAGGGCATTTTGGTCATCTGGGATAGGCTAAAAACGTGGCACATGGTATAAATATGATTAGTTGAGCCAATATATGCCCTGAGACAGTACAAGAATGGGTGAAATGACAATTATGCCCTTAGGGTCAATATAGTGCAAGAAAGGACACCAAGGGTATTTTGGTCATTTCCCAAGGGATCTGTAATTAAGTTGTGGCCAGTACAAGTATGTCAATGGTTTGAGAAGCCTATACATTAATTTCTAGGATAGAATACATATCCTGGTATATTATAAAAAAATTAGGAACAGAACACAGTCCGGTTGTTTTGAAACTGCACTGATCGATAGCGGATTAGATTGGAATTTCTCCAGAAGGTTCCTTGCATGGGCAGCACGCCACCTAACCCTCTTAGGTGTCCCATGAGCTGTCCCACATGATGTCATAATTATTATTTTATGAAAAAGTTAAATCCAAGATTAAATGTGGGCCTTTAGATCAAATAGTAACCAAATCAATCTTGGCCATTCATTTTTCTTGGATTTTGGCTATAAATACCCCCTCATTGTGCAGCAAACCGTGGCTTCATGGACCCTTGGGGAAACTCTTGCAAAATGAAAACTCAAGCCAAGACAAAGAAGATTCAAGGTTCCAAAGTTCAAGCAAGCTAGAGATTAAAGGTAAGCAATCTTTCCTAACTTATCCTCCTTTGATTTGGGAGCTTGAACTTAGGGTTTTCATGGGGAAAAAGTTGAGTTTTCTCTAAAGGAAGGTGCTGCCCAAAAACCTTAGATGAAAGGGGAAAGAAGAAATTAAAGTTAGAACCATATAATTAAAGCTTAAACAAGCTAGTTAAGTGGTTGGTTGTTGAATCAAATTGATATTCTTGACTTTGTCATGGTGTGCCCTGTTCGGTATGCACTGTTCATGAGGGAAGGAAATTGAATTTCAATGATTTAATGCTTCCATTGAGTTTGTATGATGATTTTTGTGTAGGATTGGAAAGGTTTTGAACCTTGGAAACATTAAAATCTCAAGGTTGTAGTCTTTGAGATTCCTTACGGTACTGTTCACTCGCATGAACAGTGATTGAAATTTCATGATTTTGATGGTTCCAATGGTTTTAAAATGAAAAGTTGTGTGGGGTAAAGTGGAGAAACAAGTTTGGGAAGCATTAGAATCAAAATGAGAATTTTTGAAAGAACTGTGTGCTTATGTTCAATTCTGTACAGCATGCCATGAAGGAGCTGGAATTTCATGATTCTAAGCTCATAAATGAGTTCAAAAGATGAAATTATGTAGGGTAAAGTCAAGACATCAATTGGTTCAAGAGCCAAGTGGATTAGTGAATATTAGATAAAGTTATGACAATAAAGAGTGTAACAAAGTTAGTCTTGAACATGGTTGGAGTTCATGAGTCCTAATGAATTATGTGATGAATATGAATGTGTTTAGGACCTTGAAACATCCAAGAACATGTTGGGAAGTGATTGGCATAAAGGCTTAATGGTCAAGAGGAAAGCTTAAGTGCAAGGTAGTGAACTTATCTCTTTATGTGCTTGATGTGGTATGCTTATGTGTTGACATGTATATGTTATTTTAATGATGTTGTGACATGATAAATGATGTTGAATGTACTGTAAATAACATGTTTCCATGGCCATGCACTTTATGTAAAAGTATATAGCATGATGGCATGTCACTAATCAAAGAAAGTTAATGAAATTACATATCATGCATTAGCATCCATCTTGCATATTTAAGTGGTAATGTTTGCTACTGAGATTTCCTAGAATCTCACTCTCCCATAACCAACCAATTTAGGTCAAGCATGAAGAAAAGGTATGCATGGAGAAGAGTTAAAGAATGGAAGAAAGGAAGTGAAGTATTGAGATTTTAGCATATACTATAAATTGTCCATGTATGTAAATGCCATGTAAGGTGTCCATTTATGTGATGAAACTATTGTAATACTTATGGAATATATACATGATGTATATGAATGTTAAGAATCTTATTTGATGGCTTGAGCATGCTGAAACAATTATTGGAAATGAAGGAAAAGAAACTGAAATGGTAAAAACGTAGGTCCTAAAGCACTTTTGTTGTGGCTTCAGTTTGACCTAGCAAATGAAGGAATTAGTCACGAAATTTTATGAGAATGTAGCACACATCCATATCTTTAAATGCATAGGTGGAACGTTTCATTTGGATGTGTATATCAAGAGAAATGATTTTCCAAAGTAAGGGACTAGAATCTGTTTCCAGAGTTTTTGACCAAATGAACAGTAAACTTCAACGAATAAACTGTATCAATTGGCTAATCATTTGGTCTAGAAATTATTTTTCCCTTAAACTTCAAGATGTTATGTTCATGTATATTTTTGAAACACTTCATTTCGATTTTTCTAGAATTAATTATGATTTTTTGAAGTTCATTGCGTAATTGGGAATACCATATGAACAGTAACTCGAGAAAGAGTAAAATTCCAGATTTGGCTAATGGACTTCCAAGGTCTTGTAAGTGGTTCTAAATGCTACTGAATAGTCCCTAAGACGTATAAAAGTAAGGATATTATAATAAGTATTACAATAGTTTTATCACATAAATGGACACCTTACATGGCATTTACATACATGAACAATTTATAGTATATGCTAAAATCTAAATACTTCACTTCCTTTCTTCCATTCTTTAGCTCTTCTCCATGCATACCTTTTCTTCATGCTTGACCTAAATTGGTTGGTTATGGGAGAGTGAGATTCTAGGGAATCTCAGTAGCAAATATTACCACTTAAATATGTAAGATGGATGCTAATGCATGATATATAATTTCATTAAACGTTCTTTGATTAGTGACATGCCATTATGCTATATACTTGTACATAAAGTGCATGGCCATGGAAACATGTTATTCATAATACTTTCAACATCATTTATCATGTCACAACATCATTCAAATATCATATACATCTCAACACATAAGCATACCACATTAAGCACATAAAGAAGTAAGTTCACTACCTTATAGATTTGACTTTCTTTCACTTTATCTTGCTTCGTTCTTCTCACAACTCTTGGACATGTGGCTTCCTCTTTTGGAGCATACCAACCAATCCCTAACATCATATAACCATTCATCCATTACCATCTAATTTTCTTGAGCATTAAACTAACATAACTCCCTCTTGAACATTAAGCTCATTTACTTTCCTTAATCTTAACTAATGGACTTTTCTTTGAATCAATTGATGTCTTGACTTTACACTACACAATTTCATCTTTTTAATTCATGTATGAGCTTAGAATCATGAAATTCCAGCTCCTTTATGGCCTGCTGTATAGAACTAAACATAGGCATACAATTCTTTCAAAAATTCTCATTTTGATTCTAATGATTTCCATACTTGTTTCTCCACTTTACCCCACATAACTTTTCATTTTAAAACCATTGGAACCATAAAAATCATGAAATTCCAATCACTGTTCATGTGTGTGAACAATAAAAGAGAAGGGTTTCAAAAACTACAATCTTAGAATTTCAATGCTTTCAAGGTTCAAAACCTTTCCAATCCTACACAAAACCATCATCTAAATTCAATGGAAGCATTAAATCATTGAAATTAAATTTCCTTCCTCATGAACAGTGCATACCGAACAGGGTACATCATGGTGAAGTCAAGAATATCAACTTGATTCGACAACCAATCTCTTAACTAGCTTGTTTAAGCTTTAATCATATGTTTCTAACTTTAATTCTTCTTTCCCCTTTCATCTAAGGTCTTTAGGTAGCACCTCCCCTTAGAGAAAACTCAAATTTTCTCCCATAAAAACCCTAAGTTCAAGCTCCCAAATCAAAGGAAAATAAGGTAGGAGAGATTGCTTACCTTTAATCTCTAGTTTACTTGAAATTTCGTACCTTGAATCTTCTTTATCTTGGCTTGAGTTTCCATTTTCAAGAGCTTCCACAAGGTTCCATGAGCTTACGGTTTTGAACCAGAATTGAGGGGGTATTTATAGAAAATTTCATGAAAAATCAATGGCCAAGATTGATTTGGTTACTATTTGATCTAAAGGCCACATTTAATCTTAGATTTAACTTTTTATAAAAAGGTAATTATGACATCATCATGACATCATAAAGGACAGCTCAAGGGACACCTCAAAGGGGTTATGTGGTGAAATTATCATGATAGGAAGCTTCTGGAAAAATTTCAGTCTAATCCAATACCGATCGGAGCAGTTTCACAACAACCGAACTGTGTTCTATTCCTAATTTTTTTATAATATACCAGGATACGTATTCTGTCCTGGAAATCAATGTCTAGGCACACCATTAGCATACTTGTACTGAGCCACAACTTAATTATAGATCCCTTGGGAAATGACCAAAATACCCTTGGTGTCCTTTCTTGCACTATATTGACCCTAAGGGTATAATTGTCATTTCACCCCTTTTTGCACTACTTCAGGGCATATACTAGCTCAAATAATCATATTTATATCATGTGCCACATTTTTAGCCTGTCCCAGATGACCAAAATGCCCTTCATCTATCTCTAGTACAATATGGGCATCCAGGGGCATTTTCATAATTTTGCACCTTTTCTGGACACTGGCCCCTTCTACTGATGAACTGGTACCCTGGGTTTTTGGGCCCTCCTTGGTATCATCATGGGCCTATATATGAGGTCATCTGATCTCATTCTATCTAGGCTCACATACCGATAAGTTCTATTATTGGATCACGGGTGTTATCAAACTCCCGTCAAAATTCACTGTTATGGGAATAACTTTTTATACAGGACTTCTTCTGGGGTTCTGTCAGATTCATAACATCTGACACTATAGGGCACACTTTCCTGTAATTCCCCTACTTATATCTGATGTCCATAGAATCTGATAAAATTTCAAATAACTTTTAAACTATCAGATAATTTTCTGCTGTATGGAGCTCTAATAAAATTTTTGTATCATGCTAGATTGACCAGCATATCTTCCTTTATTTACTGGTGGAATATGGGACTGAAATACTTCTAGGCAGCTCTAACCCTTTCCGGGCTGATCTTTCTATAATTACAATTTTGCCGTTGAACTTTTCTCTTAATTATGTTTAAATCCCTTAACTTTTGGAAATTACCAGTTTTGGCCCAAATCTTGTTTCTACTTTAACTTTTGGCCTTTAACCTTTTCTAATTTTCATTTTTGTCCTTCTCTTTCTTCAAGACCCATCTAACCTTTATCTTTTCTTCTGATCTTCGTCATAATCCTTTCCAAACCTCTTTCCACTATCAGTACTATACGAATAGGGAAAATATCAGGATATGACAGCAGAGCTTAGGAATGAGGTAAGTAAGTTGTCTAGTCCCTTCTCTAATAAAGTAGAGGATTTCTCTTAGTGGTTAGAATAGATAAATATCTCTATTAATAATGTTAGCTATAGATGGAGAGAAAGTTAGGGGAATGTTGGATTAAGGATATTACCCATAGTTAAGTATGAGTTAAGTAGAGCTATACTGGATAATAATAAAGATATTATTATGCTATATATAGGCTCTGACTTATGAGAAAAAGGGACCTTAGAGGCAAGGCTAAGAGCTAGAAGAAAAGGCTACACACGAGGTAGTGAACTTATCCTAAACTTGTATGTATTGAATGTTATGCTTGATGAAACAACCTCCTTTTCTTACATTTTAGGGACCATTCAGTAGCATTTAGAACCACTTCTAGGCCATTGAAGTCAAATCATACAATCTGAAATTTTACTCCTAGCGAACACTGTTCACTATAAATTCCAACAGAGTGACCTGACTTCGAAAAATCATAATTAATTCTAGAAAAAATTGAAACGAAGTGGTTCAAATTGCTATGCAAAGCTAAAGTAATCATCTTTCAGGGAAAAATAACTCGTTGACCACTCTTTGACTAGGTCCATGTTAGTCAACGTCCAAAGTTTACTATTTATCCTGCATTTTTCCCTGATTCCAGCACTTTGGTCCCATCTTTGCATAACCTCTGCACTATCCAATCCATAGCTCCTCTCTATGATTCTTCGGTCCCCTTTAAACATACCTGTGGGATTGGGATTACATGGAAGGGGATGAGATTTCTGGGAAAATCTCAGTAGCAAACGATAACCATACAATGTATGCAACTATCTGCTTGATGTTATTATGTGAGTACTTAATGATCATGCTTGCATCATGATAACATACATGCTTCCATGTTACTTAATTATAACATATGGCCATAGTATAAAAATAAATAGAGCATTAGTTAATCATACATGCCTCACATCATCAAGGTAAGAAAACGTCACATAAAACATCCAAGCAGTATAAGCATACAAGTAGGTAAGTCTACTACCTGGCGTGTAGCCTTTCCTTCCAGCTCTTAGCCTTATCTCTAAGGTTCCTTCTTTTCATATGTTAGAGCCTATACATAGCATAATAATATCTTTATTATTATCCAGTATAGATTTACTTACCTCATGCTCAACTAAGGGTAATATCCTTACTCTGACATTCCTCTAACTTTCTTTCTAGCTATAGCTAACTTTATTAATAGAGATATTTCTCTATTCTAACTACTAATAACAATCCTCTACTTTATTAGAGCAGGGACTAGATAACTTACTTGCCTCATTTCTAAGCTTTGCCCAGTCCCTAAGCTCCTTAGACTGCTCCTGGCTCTACCAGAACTCCTCTTTTCTTTCCTTTCTTTCTTTCCTTCTCTCTTTCTCTCTTATTTTTCTTCTTTCTCTTGCCAAATCTGTGGTGTGCCTTGAAATGGGAGGGGAGTGACCTATTTATAGGTGAGAGGAGGTGGAATGAATGGTCCAGATTGTTTCACGATGAATGGCTCAGATTGCTTGCTTCCTCAAGAAGCTTTGCCTGCATCATCACGATGACATCACCCTCCTTGATGACTCACCACTAATGACATAATCTAGGACACCTCAGGGGGTATGTGGCACAATGGTGGGGCCCTTGGGACACCTCACCAGCTGACTTAGCCTCTCCAGAGAGTTCCAGAGTCTATTCCCTTACTTTTTCTCCTTTTTCTCTAATCATGCCATGTGTCCTTTGCTTTTCTTATTTTATTGTAATCATGCCATGTGGTGCATTGTGGGCCCCATTTATGTCCCCTCATGATTCCAGATCACTTTACCCAGTTCTATCTTGGACCAGGTCACTTTACTTTTAATGCCTCTTTGGCGCATATAACTCTTGGGCTACGTTTTTTTGGGCCTTGGATTGTCATCTTAGGTTTCTAACCAAGCCTAAATACTCTGGTGGCTCAGTTCCCAAGAAATATCCTTAGTAAATTACCAAAATACCCTTAGTACCTCTTTAGTACTTCTAGGGGCACTATTGTCTTTTCATACCTTACCAGAGTACCTTTTGACCCTGGTCAACAATCCAGATACCTTTTCTTGACTGTCTAACCTTAGTCAAATGATCATAATGCCTTTCGTCTGACTCTAACTTAATGACACAACACAGTGTCATACCTTCAGTGGCATTTTTGTAATTCTTTATTTTTCTTGGTCTTTATTAGCCCTAGCCCACATACTTATCTGAAAATATCATGGGATTATAAGGTGCCATTCTGGACCCTCTGTATGATCCACTATCTTTATCGGGTCTTTTAATCCACTGTAAATTCTGTAGTAAATTCTATAGAACTCCTTTTTGGGCTCTGTCAGTTTCATAAATTCTTATATTAATTATAGGAATTTACTGCCATATTTCATCTGATTATGAGGTCTAGAGAATACTCTATTAATTTTCCATCTTTTCAGAAATTAATATAAATCTTTTAGGACCTCATATCAAAACTCTGTGTTGCTTCAAACTGATCATCATAATTTTCTTTATTTACTGAGACCTGTGCTCAACAGGGTCTAGTAGCATCCCTTTTTCAGGCTATATAATGGGCTTCTAACCCTAAAAATTGGGATATGACACTTGATGTGCTATGGCTTTGTTGAATTATGTTGTACATGTGCATATGTATGAAACTCTATTACTATGATTACTTTGGCCCATTGTATTTCATATTTTACATGGAAGCACGTACATTATGCAATGTTAACACTTTCACAAGCAAGCATAAGTATTTACCTTAATGCATGCATTATTTAGTATTGTTTGCTACTAAGATTTTCCCAAAAATCTCATCCCCATCCATGTAATCCTAATCCCATAGGTATGTTATAAGAGGATTGAAGAATCATGGAGAGAAGATGGGGATTGGATAGTGCAGATGTTCGGACCAAAATGCTAGAATCAGGGAAAAACGCTGGATAAATAGTAAACTTTGAACATTTACTGATGTTAACCTGGTCAAGGCGTGGTCAACAAGTTATTTTTTCCTGAAAGAGCATTAAGTTAGCTTCGTGTAGCAATTTGAACCACTTCATTTGAATTTTGCTAGAATTAGTTATGATTTTTTGAAGTAAGGTCACTCCTCTGGAATTTACACACTGAACAGTACTCCCTAAGAGTAAAATTCTAGATTGAGTAATTTGATTTCAATAGCCTTAGAAGTGGTTCCAGATGCTACCGGTTGGTCCCTAAGACATATGAAAAGGAGGATGTTTCACCACACATCCAATAGAAGTAAGAAGAAAGAGGTAAAGTTAAAGTGAAAGAAATCAAGCAAGTGAGGTAGTAAACTTATCTTAAACTTGTATGTATTGAATGTTATGCTTAGTTGTGCTATGGTTTGGTTGAATTGTGTTGCATATGTGTTTATGATTGAAGCTCTATTTTTTTATTACTTTGGCCAATTGTATTTCATATGTTACATGGAAGCATGCACATTCCACAATGTTAAGACTTTCACAAGCAAGCACAAGTATTTACATTAATGTATGCATTGTTTAGTACCGTTTGCTACTGAGATTTTCCCAGAAATCTCACCCCTCCATGTAATCCCAATCCCAGAGGTTTATTAATGATGAAAGAGGATGAAGAAGCATGAAGAGAAGTTAGGGATTGTATGATGTAAATGTTATATGATGAATGTATAAATTGTTGCAAGTAATGATGTTATATGTCATGCTTGAGCCATAATGCTCATGATGTAATGAAAAATAGCAAATGATGAGATAAATGTATGAAATTTTACAAACATTAGTTAACATGTCAAGCTTCATTTTGACACCAAGAATACCTTATTTCGATGTCTGTACAAAGAGAACGAATTTTCCAAAGTAAGGGACCAGAATCTGTTTTCAGGATTTTTGACCAAATGAACAGTAATATTTGATGATTAAATTGTATTAATTGGCTAAGCATTTTGTTAGGAAATAATATTTCCCTTACATTTCAAGATGTTATCTTCATGTATCTTTTTGAATCACTTCATTTCAATTTTTCTAGAATTAATTATGATTTTTTAAAGTTCGCCGCCAAATATGGAAATACCATATGAACAGTAACTCGAGAAGAGTAAAATTCTAGATTTAGCTAATGGACATCCAAGGTCTTGTAAGTGGTTCTAAATGCTACTGAATAGTCCCTAAGACGTATAAAAGTAAGGATATTTTAGATGGTGAGGGGAGTTATTGTGTTGAAGAGATTAATATTTTGTCCAAGGATGAGAGAAGAAGTATTTATGAATGTTTAGAGGGAATCAAAGTTCCCTCTGGGTACTCATCTAATCTTAAGAAGATTGTGTCGATGAAAGATTTGAGTTAGTAGGCCAAAAGTCTCATGATTATCATGTCTTGATGCATCAATTACTCCCAGTAGCTATTCGATGAATCCTTCAAGATGATTTGAGACACATTATAACTTGACTTTGCTTCTTCGTCAATGCTATATATGGTAAAGTCTTCAAGACTAAAAGTTAGATGAATTAGAGCACGAGGGTTATGTTATTTTGTACCATTTGAAAGATACATGAAAATCCTTAAAGGGTACATGAAGAATCCAAATTGGCCTGAGGCATCCATTGTTGAAAAATATGTTTTTGAAGAAGCTATAGATTTTTGTCAACACTACCTGTTTAAAGTATAACTTACTTGTCTTGCTAAACCCATGCCAAATAGGAGGTCAATGCAGAATGTCAGTGAAGAGTGTTGATCATAATGAATTGTAACAAATACACTTACACATCTTGAATAACATTGCTGAAGTTCAAAACTATACAGCTGATCTTAAAGAGCTTGTCCAGAAAGAAAATAATTGAAGACAGAGCAAATGCTGATTAGAGAACACAATAAATATTTTGCACATTGGTTCAAACAGAAGGTTGAAAATGATGATTGTGTATTTGATTCAGTTAGATGGCTGGCATATGGTCCTGAATTTAATGTGATATGTTGGAATTCATTTTATATCAATGGGTATTCCTTTTATACTAAGTCCCTATATGATAAAAGTAGTATGTATAATAGTAGTGTTATGTTAGTGGCTGAATCTATGCACTTCTCTAGTTCAAAAGACAACAAATCCTAAATTAGCAGCTATCCCTTATTATGGCTTAATTGAGGAGATTTTGGAGTTGGACTACACCAAATTCAAAGTTCCCATGTTCAAATGGAAGGTAATGTAAACAACGGTGTTTTGGCTGATCGGTTAGGATTTAAACAGGTTGATTTGAAAAGTACAAGTTTTGGGATGATAATGATTCAATTTGTGAGATCCCTTCATTTTTAGTAGGTTTACCAAAATTGAATGAAGAAGAAGTGGATTCTGATTAATTTTTATGTGATTGCATATATTGTTTTGATGTAATAATAGCACAAGTATCTTGTTCTGATTGCATATATTATTTTATTATAACTTATAAGTGATAGGTTAATAAAGGATTATTTAGAAAAAAAACTCCAATATTTAAACCGGTTGTACATGTTATCAAGCGTAAAAAGTGATATGAAAACTTTTTTACACTGGTTGTACATGTTATCTAGTATAAAAATTATTTTGAATTTCAAAATATTAGTCGTTTCATATTCAAAATATGAATTTTACACCTGATTTAAATGTTAACCGGTGTAAAAAGTCTTAAATGAAAATACTTTATCGAAGCCCACCCCTTGACCCGTCTCTTCTTTTCTCATTTCTTAGGTTGTATGTAGTCTTAGTTTTTACATCGTCTATCATTACACCAGTTATCATGCTCTGTGGTTTTCTTCTTGCTTCGCTGTGGTTAGTCATTCTTCTCTGTTCTCGCTCTCGTTTTGCTTTGCCTTGTATGTGTTTTGGAAACTTATTTTCTTGTGTACGTGCTTCTTCTTTTACGTGTTTGTTGAATCTAGGTTTTGTAGTTTTTAGTGATAAATGCTTGCACTTCTTTCTATCAATAAATGCTTGCACTTCTTTTGCTGCGGTCAATCATTCTTCTCTGTTTACCATGTTTATTTTTGTTATTACGTATATAGAAATATGGGGGTAGTGGTAATCAAAATGAGGCTAGCGATGCTCCAAGTTACTATAAGCAAAGGTTGGGCAGAAGTGCGATGCGATTGAAAGACATTTCGAAAGATAGGATGGGAGGAAAATTACTACCGATTGAGTTTGACACACATTGGAACCCAATTGGTGAACTCAGGACAAATTATGAAACATCCTTACTTTTGTACCTCCTAGGGACCATTTAGTAGCATTTAGAACCACTTACAATACCTTGAAAGTCTATTAGCTAAATCTGGAATTTTTACTCTTCTCGAGTTACTGTGCATATGGTACTGCAGATTCGGCAATGAACTTTGAAAAATCATAATTAATTCTAGAAAAACTGAAATGAAGTGATTCAAAAAGATACGTGAAGATAACATCTTGAAATTTAAGGAAAAAATAATTTCCTGACCAAATACTTAACCAATTAATATAGTTTAATCGTCAAATATTACTATTCATTTGGTCAAAATCCTGAATATAGATTCTGGTCCCTTAATTTGAAAACTTTGTTCTCTTTGTACAGACATCGAAATAAGGTGTTCTTGGTGTCAAAACAAAACTTGACATATTAACTAAATGTATATAAAATTTCATACATCTAGCTCATCATTTGCTATTTTCATTATATCATGAACATTGAGGCTCAAACAAGACATACAACATCATTACTTACAACCATTTAAACATTCATCATATAACATTTACATTATCCAATCCCTAACTTCTCTTCATGCTTCTTCATCCTCTTTCATCATTAATAAACATGTGGGATTGGGATTACATGGAGGGGGTGAGATTTCTGGGGAAATCTCAGTAGCAAATGGTACTAAACAATGCATGTATTAATGTAAATACTTGTGCTTGCTTGTGAAAGTGTTAATATTGTGTAATATGCATGCTTCCATGTAACATATGAAGTGCAATTGGCGAAAGTAATAATAGAAATAGAGCTTCAATCATAAACACATATGTAACACAATTCAACATAGCCATAGCACTACCAAGCATAACATTCAATACATACAAGTTTACTACCTCACTTGCTTGATTTCTTTCACTTTAACTGTGCATCTTTCTTCTTACTTCTCTTAGATGTGTGGCTGCCTCTTGGGAGTCTACAATCAAATCTGAATATCATATAATCATTCATCCATTACAATATAACTTCCTCTTAAACATTGAGCTCATTTAACTACATTAACTTTCCTTAATCTTAACTAATGGACTTGGCCTTTGAATCAATTGATGTCTTGACTTTACCTTACACAATTTAATCTTTTAAATCCATTTATACACTTAGAATCATGAAATTCTAGCTCTTATGCACTGTTATGGACAGATTTGTAAACATGCATAATTCTTCCAAAAATTCTCAATTGATTCCAATGCTTCTCATACTTGTTTCTCTACTTTATCCCACACAAATTTTCATTTTAAAACCATTGGAAACATCAAAATCATGAAATTCCAATCATTGTTCATATGAGTGAACAGTAATAAAGAAGAATTTCAAAAACTACAACTTGGAATTCTAATGCTTCTAATGTTCAAAACCTATCCAATTTGACACAAAATTATCATATGAATACAATGGAAGAATTAGATCACTAACATTCCATCTCCTTATATCATAAATAGTGCAAACCAAAATGGTTCAACCATGGCAAAGTCAAGAATATCAACTTGATTCAATAACCAATCATTAACTAGCTTGTTTAAGCTTCAATCATATATCTCTAACTTTAATTTCTTCTTTCTCCTTTCATATAAGGTTTTGGAAAGCATATACACCTTAGAGAAAACTCAACTTTCTTCCATGAAAACCCTAAGTTCATGCTCCCAAATCAAAGGACAATAAGTTAGGCTAGATTGCTTACCTTTAATCTCTAGCTTGCTTGAACTTTGATACCTTGAATCTTCTTTGTCTTGGCTTCAGTTTTCATTTTGCAAGAGGTTCTGCAAGGGTTATCATGCCATGGTTTGCATCAGAAATTGTGGGGTATTTATAGCCAAATTCCATGGAAAATCAATGGCCAAGATTACTTTGTGCACTAGTTGATATGATGACTCATATTTAATCTTGGATTTAACTTTTCTAAAATGCTAACTATGAAATCATCCATGACATTATCAAGGGACAACTCATAGGGCCATGTGGTGCCATTCCAAGGGAAAGAAACTTCTGAAAAAATTCTATTCCAATCTGGTACTGGCTGAGATTGATTTCCCAAAAACCAGACTGTTTTATAAATCTAATTTTTTCTAAGATTTCATAATATGCTTTCTAACCTTAAATCTAGTATCTTGATTCTTCCTACCATTGATATTCTTGTATTGAGCCTGAACTTAATTACAGATCCCTTGCAATTTACCAAAATGTCCCTTGGTTCTTCTTTATTCACATCTTAAGGGCATTATCGTCTTTTCACACTTCATCAGAGTATTCCCTAACCTTGGTCAACTATTATGGAATTCTCCTTGATTGTCTAACCTTATTCTAATGACCAAGATGCCCTTTGTCTAACTCAGACTCAATGACACAACACAGTGACATACTTAGTGGCATTTTCATAATTTTATATTTTTCCCAGTCTTTATTAGCCCTAGCCCACATACTTATATGAAAATATTAGTGGGCCTAAAAGATGCCATTTTGGGCCCTCTATATGGTCCACTACCTTCATGGGCTAAACTCCTAAAAAATTCCCCTAAAACATATTTATCGGGTATTTTAATATACTGTAAATTCTATAATAAATTCTACATAACTCCTTTTTGAGCTCTGTCAGTTTCATAAATTCTCCTATTAACTTTCTCATAATTACCATTTTACCCTTTAACTTTTGAAAATTACACTTTAGGCCCTCAACTTTTTATAACTATACTTAATTGCCCAAAGTTTATTTCTACTTTCATTTTTGCACTAAAGAACTTTTAAACTTTTCATTTTATTTCCTCATCTCTATACCTTCGTCTAATCATTATTTTTCCTTTTTATTCATCATCACAATCTTGTCCAAACCTCTTTCCACTATCAGTATTATACATATAAGAAAAAAAGTAAGATATGACATATCTACCCCCTTAAAATAAATTTTGTCCTCAAAATTTACTTAACACCTCAGTCAACAATCTTGGATAGATATCCTTTTTTACTTTATGACTAAGGATTGGGGTATTTATCTCTTATCTTCTATCTTGACATCTTAGTGGAGTACTTTCCATATACACAGATCTTCATATCTTTGCTGTGATTATTCTTCTATTATGAATCAACTCAATTAAAGTTAAACTTTACTTTATCATATTACTTGCTTACTTGCTATGCATCTATTTGCATATGGACTTCTCACCATACATATAAAATTCTCTCAAATACTATTGTATTCTAGAGTTTTCATCAACTACTCATCATACCTTTAACGCGTATCTCTTATTATTTCTCTGAGTATCTGGCAGAATTTTCTTAACATCCACAAAGCTTTATATCTCATTTTCGTATCATCGTACTTCTTTTCTTCTTATCATCTTTAATAATTCATCATAATACAGAGAGAGGACTTATGTCATTATTCTTCCTTTACTTTATTGCTGGATAGGAGCACATATTCAAATGTGCATAATGCCTGGCCAACGTATTTCAGGACTACATACCTGCCCATGAATTCAAAGCTCTAACATCGAAGCTCAAGCATTCATTTTCTTAATATGCACAGCTCTATCACATGGAGCTTGCACTACTCTAACATTTGGAGCTTTAGCATATTTTACAAACATAACATAATGCTTGGCATTTCATGCAAAGAGTGAAAGCTCTCACTTGCTACTTCATATGTAACATAATATTCAAATATCTTATCCCTTTCAAAAAGGGAGCCTCTCTATCTATTTACAAAGCCAGCTACAAAGTCACGTCATATTGTACTTCTCAATATATTTCTCATAATGTATCTCATTACGTACTTTTTAGGCCATATTATGGTATATCTGGACAAATTTGGCTATATCACGGTCTATCTCAACTTTTCATGACTTATCTTGAGATTCCATAAGTCTAACATTCTCTTTAACTTATAGCTTTGCTAGCTTTTGAGAAAACTCTTATAAATATTTCCTTTCGAATCTATTTCATTTGGACTTGACATAAGGGTTCTAGTTTCTTATTGTTCAAAACCCTTTATGAGTTTTCATAGCTTTTTCTATTATGATATATAGCTTTGTTTATCTACTCTTGCCAGGGGTCACCCATCATTGGACTACTTTTGCCTGTGCACGCTTAAATGAAAAGTATTGATAAAAATCTAAAGTACTGGTGCTAACAGGCTCTAACCCTGGTACTTTACTATCTTAGACCCTTCGCATATTATCTCTCTTAGGTCTATATGGCCTTCTAATCTCTTTATTCTTAGTTAGAGGATCTATTTGTCTCTCATCTTATTCTCTATAATCTCATCGTAAGGATCTCTTTATTCTTATTTGACCCCTTCTCATATCTTATGAGATATTCTCATAAATCCTTGGTACTAAGAATTAACAACTTTAACTTTGATCACTTAGTTCCTATTGTGTGTAAGAAGATTATGAGTTTAGTCCACAATAGTAATAAGGCTATCTAAAATTAACATTATGGGTACTCTTTTTGTTATGAGTTAACCAACTTGTGAAGCTTTTCTACCTTAGCCTTTTCCTTGGTATTCGTACTTCTAAAGAAATATTGTACTAATGGCTCAATACTTTCTTTCTCTATGCTAGGTCTATTGCGACCCTCAGAATCTACTGCGACCAACCGTAAGCCTCTTTAGGATAGAATTCTATTCTCTATGAGCCATGCTAGGATCTAACTGCAATCCTTTGGAATCTACTGCGATTATGTTGTATTGTATTCTCATCTCTGGAAGACCTAACCAATGGACAAAGTTACAAGGTTAGAAACTTCCATTTGGTTGTTAATTCAACAGATAATTCCCCAAAAATAAACATAAAAGTCAATATTATCTATTAGAACTTTACTGATTTTCTCTATCACTCAGGAATTTCTTATATCATTCCCATCTTTTATAACTTCACTATGTCCATTACTGCAGAGAGCTACACAGGCTACACATATTTATCATAATATGTACCTTTAATCTGATGGACATTCCTCTACATGATCTATATTGTCCATTCTCTTGACTCTATCTCTAGAGCAATATGACTCTATCGAAAGAGTTATCTAGCTCTATTGCGAGAATGTTAACTTTTATTACATAGACACTGCTCCTTCTTAAAGCTACATCATCATTCATAATTATGTCTCATTTAATTTCATGTTCATGGTGTAACATCCTTACTTTCATATGTCTTAGGGACTATTCAGTAGCATTTAGACCCACTTACAAGACTTTGGAAGTCCATTAGCTAAATCTGGAACTTTTCTCTTTCTCGAGTTACTATTCATATGGCATTCCAGATTACGCAATGAACTTCAAAAACTCATAATTAATTCTAGAAAAATCAAAATAAAGTGGTTCAAAAAGATACATGAAGATAACATTCTCAAAGTTAAGGGAAAAATAATTTTCAGACCAAATGTTTAGTCAATTAATATAGTTTATTCATCAAAGATTACTGTTCATTTGGTGTAAATTTCTAAAAACAGATTCTAGTCCCTTAGTTTGGAAAATTAGTTCTCTTTGTACAGATATCAAAATAAGGCATTCTTGGTGGGAAAACGGAACATGACATGTCAACTAAATGTTTGTAAAATTTCATACATTTATCTCATAATTTACTATTTTTGATTACATCATAATCCTCACTACTTGCGTTGGTCAAATAGTAACATTACATATAATAATTCCTCACATAACATTTACACTATATAATCCCTAGCTTCTCTTCATGCTTCTTCAATCCTCCTTCATCATTACCAAACCTGCGGGATTGGGATTACATGGAATGGGATGAGATTTTTGCGGAAGTCTCAGTAGCAAATGGCACTTAACAATGCATGCATTAATATAAATACTTGTGCTTATTTTTGAAAGTGTTAACATTATGTAATGTGCATGCTTCCATGTAACATATGAAATACAATTGGCCAAAGTAATAATAGAATACAGCTTCATACATAAGCACATATGCAACACAATTCAACAAAGCCATAGCACAATCAAGCATAACATTCAATACATACAATTTAGGATAAGTTTACTACCTCATATACTTGACTCTCTTTCACTTTATCTTGCCTCCTTCTTCTCACTTCTCTTGGATATATGGCTGCCTCTTTTGGAGCATACCAATCAATTCCTAATATCATATAACCATTCATCCATCACAATCTAACTTCCTTGAGCATTAAACTCACTTTAACTAACATAACTTCCTCTTGAACATTAAGCTCACTTAAATACATTAACTTTCCTTAATCTTAACTAATGGACTTGGCATTTGAATTAATTGATGTATTGAATTTACCCTATACAATTTCATATTCTAAATCCATTTATGAACTTAGAATCATGAAATTTCAGCTTCTTCATGGACTACTGGATAGAACCAAAAGCATGAATATAATTCCTTCAAAAATTCTCATTTTGATTCTAATGCTTCCCATACTTGTTTCTCCACTTCATCCCACACAACTTTTCATTTTAAAACTATTGGAAGCATCAAAATCATGAAATTCCAATCACTGTTCATGTGAGTGAACAATAACATAGAAGAATTTTAAAAACTATAATCTTAGAATTTCAATGGTTCCAAGGTTCAAAACCTATCCAATCCTACACAAAATCATTATATAAATTCAATGGAAGCATTAAATCATTGAAATTACATTTCCTTCCATTATAAACAGTGCAACCCAAACTGGTTTAACCCTGGCAAAGTCAAGAAGATCAGCTTGATTTAACAACCAATCACTTAACTAGCTTGTTTAAGCTTCAATCATAAATCTCTAACTTTAATTTCTTCTTTTCCCTTTCATCTAAGATTTTTGGAAAGCACAACACCTTAGAGAAAACTCAACTTTCCTCCATGAAAACCCTGAGCTAAAGCTCTCAAATCAAAGGAAAATAAGCTAGGATAGTTTGCTTACCTTTAATCTCTAGCTTACTTGAACTTTAGTAACTTGAATCTTGGCTTAAGTTTTCATTTTGCAAGAGTTTCCCCAAGGCTTCTTATTCTCATGGTTTGCTTCAGATTTGAGGGGGTATTTATAGAAAAATCTCATGGAAAATCAATGGCCAATATTACTTTGTGCACTATTTGATCTAATGGCTCACATTTAATCTTGAATTTAACTTTTTTAAAAAGAGAATTATGACATCATCAAGGGACAACTCATAGGGTTAGGTGGCAAAATTCCAATGGGGGTAAGCTTCTGAAAAAAATTTAGTCTAATCTGGTACCCGCTCAGTTCGATTCCCCAAAAACCAGACTATTTAATACATCTAATTTTTCTGAGATTTCATAATATGTTTTCTGACCTTCAATTCAATATCTAGATTCTTACTACCATTGACATTCTTTGACTGGGCCAAAACTTAATTACAGATCCCTTAGAAAATGACTAAAATGCCCTTGGTCCACTACCTTGCACTATATTAACCCTAATGGCATGATTATCATTTTACACTCATTTATACTACATCAGGGTATATACTAGCTCTAACTAATCATCTTTATACTAGCTTGGATGTTGTTAGCCTATCCAAAATGACAAAAATGCCCTCCATCCATCACTGGTACAATTTGGCCAACCAGGGGTATTTTTATAATTTCACACTTTTTCAGGGTTGCTCTGGATTTTGGCCCATTTAACTGTCCAATCACCTTATTTGGCCTCTTGAGATGCCATTTGGGACTTAATATTGGTTTATTACTTTTATGGCATAAATCCCAAGGAACCTCTCCCGACAGCATTTATCGGGTATTTTATTCAACTGTAACTTCCCACAAGAACTTTACAGGATTCATTTTTTGACTCTGTCAATTTTATAAATTCTTATATTAAATATAGGAATTTAATATAAATTTACATCTGATTCTAAGGTATGAAAAATACCGTAATAATTCTTTCTGACTTCAAAAATTCATATCAATTAATCGGGACCTCAAATCGAAATTATGTGTTACGTTAAACTGATTAGAATAATTTTGTCTATATACTAGTACAATTTAGGACTAAACTACTTCTGAGAAGTTTTTGGCCTTTTTCGTTTCAACTTTCTCATAATTATATTTTTGTCCTTGAACTTTTGTGTAATTATATTTAGGTCCCTAAACTTTTGATAATTACCACTTTTGGCCCAACTTTTGTTTCTACTTTCATTTTTGGCCTTCAATCTTTTCTAATTTTTATTTTAATCCCTCTCTTCCTTCAAAACTCATATAACCTTTATTATTCCTTCCTATCATCATAATAATCCTTTCCAAACCTCTTTCCACTATTAGTATTATACATATAGGGAAAAATTATGATATGACACATGGTATTTTATTCATGTATCTTATCCCTACTAAAGGGATATGTCCTGAGTACTGTAATCATTTGTCTATAAATTTGCTATTAACTTAAATATCTAATATCATTTATTGCGTTTTTATTGTTTTACCATTATCAAATTGAATTATCTAATTGCATGTCATATGGTATGGGAGCAACATAATTTTTTTTCAAAACTTTCTCATCATATCTACTTTACCCTATATGTAATGCAAAAAGGAGAGTGTTCATTTATCACATCATACTCTAACATGTATAATATACAAGGAGATGCAATCATTTAAGCAATCTCTAACATGCATGTCATCATATGATAACTATAAGGAGATGCAACTGTTTATCATAACTTATGACAACATAAGCCATATCGCATAATTTGCTCAACCATCCCTCAAACTCACATTGCAATTAAACAATTAACTAGGTAAACTTTAAAGCATTATTTCCTCTATCATATTATATGTCAGACTATCTATCTGGTTAGGATCTGACAATTTAGTTAAGAACTTGAAATAACTATTTATCTTAGGCTGCCATGCTACCCTCTTATTTGGATATAGACTTAACCCTTAATTACTCTTCCTTATCTAGGGAATAAGGGAGTCAATTTATCTTTGAAACTGTGGCTACCTTTCTCTCTCTAGACATCATAAACTTCTTTTCTTATTTCGCATACATCTACTGCTCTGTTGAACTTCTACAATTGCTTGAGAAAAACTCTTTCTTTAGAACATGGAATTCAATTCGTGAACTAACTTCTCAATCATTCAACTCTCACAGTTCATGTGGATGAACTCGGCTAAGTATCCATCAAAGGGTTTCTCTTTCCCTGCTTTAACACTTAGCCTTACGTTCATCACTATCTAATTGAGAGGAATACTTCTAGTAAACTATTCTGGAAAAACTTCTCAGGTGAGCGGATAAATCTCCATCTTTATAAACTAACTTCTATATCTCTATACTATTTCTTAACTCTTTGTGTCTGTCAGTCTCAGTCTGCTTTGAGTCAGACTATGGTTTCTTTCTAATATTTTATTGATCCTGACTAACTTAAGTCACATGGATCTCATTCATCATCTAGTATTATTACTTCTATTCTCTAGGTTGATCTACCCTAGCTTTGCTACATTATTGTCTCTTTATGATGGTATCCCTTTGTTCTGGGAACTTTAACTTTTTATCTATTAACCATCATGTCTCTAACCTTAAGACATGTATTAGGCTCATTCTTATGCAAGTCTCATTCTAACTTCTTATTATTATGTTCTATAAAGACTAGCTGAATAAATCTTTCGTACTATAGATCAACTCTTGGTGATCATATAGAGGATTGAACATTTTCTTAAAATGATCTTATATATCTCAGTGTCTCGTACTATTTGGCTCACCTGTATGCTATGATAAATCTCTAACTAATAAACTTCAGTAAGGTTAGCATCTTCATTCTTATCATCAGGTCTCTGTGCATTCTAATCATGACCTAAATACTTGCTAGTCCTGACTCATATTCTCTATGAACTTTAGTCACGACCATCTTAACTTACTTGCATGACTTGATAGATCTGTGTTCTTCAGTCGTGACCATAGGCTATTGATATGGCCTAACTATCTTAGTCTGATCCATCAAAATAAAGTTTGTTGCACCTATATAATGTAGTATAAGGCATAACCCTATCGTTATTCTCGAGGAGCCTTTTATGTGGAAACCTAGTAGATTGGATGTCAAAATCAATGAAAAACTTGAACAGGGATTAAATAGTTTTTGGGTTTTAGTGATTGATGCAATAAAAGTAGGGTACAGAAACTAGCCTCCCTGAAAGTAAGATGATAGCAGAGGTGGAGAAGGTAATCAGAGAGTGCGAGAGTACTGCTTATTAACCTAATCAAGTAAAAAACTAGCCTCCCTGACGGCGGCCTTCCTTCCCCTTTTATTTTTGCATAACCTAATTCAAAACACGCAGTTTTAGCAATTTTGCATATTAGTCATGACCAGATCCATGTTTTGGTTGCCACCTATAAACACAGAGATAATTCCAGAGGAATTAAGGTTGCGACCAGCGGACTCTTTGGTCACGACTAAAAGATGCAGGAGCGTGGTTTCACTTTCATTAGCTTGTGATTTCTTTCCTGGTCCTTGCTCTCTTCTAAAATACCTGTAATCCAAAATAAAAGCTCACTATAAAAATCAAAATCAGTAAATACCAGAATATATGCAGTTTAGAAGAGTTAATTTACTATTTTATCCTTTTATTAACACATTGCCATGTACAATCATGTATTACCACAAAAGTACAATTTAAGGCCTAAAATGATGGTAAAGTTGTTATAAAGCTCTTAAAAATGTCACAAAAATCACATACAAAATGTGTCTTATCAATTCCCCATACTTGAACCTTTGTACTCCTAGACAAAGAAATGAATCACACCTAGAACAACACTATTAAATTCAAGATAACATCATAATCCATAGTGTACGCTGAAAACAAATAAATCATCATCTTTTGGGAATACAAAGGTTATAATATGAGCAATGCCAAACAATTAACTACTAAGTGAAATCAACCTCAACTGTATGAGCGCAATAGATCCTCTCAAAGAGTTGTAAGTGTTTATCTTTCTATTTCCTCTCATTGTTAGGGTTCTTTTACTTATATTCAAATTGGAGAACACCCTACCATATGCTTATAATGGCTTTAAATCTTAATAACTATATAGCACTTTTGCAAGGAAACAAGAGGTCTTTTAGGGTTGAAATGATAGAGATGGGCCACATGGAATGGAATATGAAGAGTAGAAAGTACTATATGCATTCAACAATGAATACGAGTTCATGTCTCTAGGGATGTAGCTGTGGTAATTGTGCTAATAAGAATTGATAATGGTGCCCTCTTCTCTTTTCTTTTTGTTTTCTTTTTATTACACTTTCTCTTCTTTTTTCAATGCAATATGTTCTTTTCTCTTCTTTTATTTGGCACCTCATTCACAGAAGTTGTAGCACAATAACACAACAATAATGAATGTTTGACATGACTAAAATTTTATTTCAAGATGATGTTTATGCACATATGACTTTCTATAGGAATGATGAAAAGAAAAAGTGATAGGCTCAAGAGGGGTGACTAAGGATGCAATATATAGTGGGCTTGTGTTTGGGATAAAAAGGTTTAGAAAGAATGCCTCTATCATGTTCAATTCATAAATGCAGAAGTAATTCTAAACTCAGAGCCAAGACAAGTTCTAGAGAATATAAACCAAATAAATAATCACTTAATATAGAATTTAAGGCCGAGAATCCTTCTAACAAAGGTTTTGATCTAGATTGCTCATAAGCTAAAGTCTCAAACAATGTTCATCATTCACTAGGCATTAAAATACTTATCACAACTGAAAACCATCTAAATAATGATTTACAATTTTAAAAGTAATCACTTAGAACCATGTGATAATCCAAATATAACAGCGAAGGCTTAGGTGTTTACAAACTCAATTTCCAAGATATTTCAAAAAGTTCAAGTGGGGAAATGGTCTCTAGGAGCTAAAAATATTTTAAAATAAGGGAACAATGAGTCATTTATGAAAGAATCTCGATAGTTCAAAAGGGATCCTTCTATGCAGCTTTACATGAGGCAAAGAGAAGGTAATTGGACATTTTTCAAACACTGGTCGCGATGTATAATAGTGAAGGTCATGACCACTTGTCACAGGGGTGCATGCTCAAGACTTTCAAAATATTTAGTCACACCCGCAAGGTGTATCTTTCACGATGCAAACACATAGAGAGGAATAGTCGTGACCATGTAGGTAATCATGTCATGACTCAAATCAATAGGGAGTTATTGTCGTGACCACTATGTTCATAGGTCATGATCGTAGGTCACAGAGAGCAAACCAAGTCCAACGTTTTATTACAGGTCGTGACCTAAAAGCCAGTTTATCGTGACCATTTTTCACAGAGACTACTGAGTGGTAATTATCAAAGTCTAAAACAATTTTTCATGCTAAAACCTTTCCAGTTATTAACAAAGTTTAAAGCGGGGATCCAGTTTTCAACAATTCATCACACATTAAGATCAAAAATAAAAAGTTTGTGATGAAATATTGGATTAATCTAAGAATGTCACATTGAGTAGAAAAAATTTAGTAGCACAAAAGCAAAGATATCTCCCTTACACTTAAACTTGACAGTGTCCTCACTATCAACAAAACTAAAGTAGAAAATATCACAATCATTTTGCAAAGCCAATCAAATATAGTTGTAAAATAGCAGGTAGCCTAATCACTGAATGCAAATTAATAATTCAGCACATAGTCACATTCAGGTCATGCAAAGCAATACTAGTAACGCAGAGATGACAAGATGGGTAAGCTAAGATCATGCATGTGAGTGTGGAAACTCCAGAGGGAAAAATCAATGAGTAAACGATATATGGAGAGGAATGGGGTGTTCAAAATAGAGAGAACCCTAGAATAAATAGAAATCAAAAGAAAATGAAAAGTACCCTACTGAAGTATCAAGCAAAAAAATTAACAACTACTACTTCTACTAGTTTATCCCTTTCCAATCACCAAACCAACATGTCAAGCATATATAAATTTATAAAAGGTAAGAGATAGGAAAGGGACAACTTGGCCTCAAGGCAGCAGTGATCAATCATAAAACTTTGAGAGATGGCTATTTGTTTGGACAGTTTTCCCAGTTGCCCTCTCTTTCTACTTCAGCATTCCACAATCACGCATCTTATACCCAGGCCCATTCTGGATTCTCCCTGTTTAAACTTGAACTTACCCAACTATGGTTAGCATATTGTGGCAATAGACTTAGGAAATAATTCTCTTGCCTCCTTTGTATATTCCCTGCAGTTGCTTTTCTCTAGCTTTTATAGGCCCTCCAATTTATCATGTGCTTCCCCAAGTGTTGCACTAAGCTGAGGTTGGTCTACGACTGTAACATACTTGGGATCATTCTTTCCCATACCTATATTATAATTAAAGGTTAGATCTTTCAAAAACCTTAAGGTATGAGATGTAATTTTGGAATGATAATGAGGTTTAAAAGAGTTATAATGTATTGTCCCTTTAACCAAAGCAGTAGAGTGTGGAACTGAAGAAGTGTGGGGTTCCCTGGTTATGTCTAGCATTTTGGGTCGTGACCTTTCATCTTCTCGTCATAACTTAAGTTGATAGGGTGTATCTCTAGAACTTGTTGTCACAACCTTCAGGCTCTTTGGTCGTGACTTGGTGACATAGAAAGGCTCCCCCTCCACAGATTGATGTTTAGTCGTGACATCTTCATCTTCGTGTCTTGATATTTGGTTGCTAGATTATTGTGTCGCGACCGTAGCGCTATGTGGTTGTGACTCAGCTTCACAGTAGGTCTCAGGTTGATTTTTAGTTGCGACAGGAAGGCCATTTGGTAGCGACTTTGGTCACAGAAATTTGGCCTATCTTCGATTGTTATACTTCTAACTTCTAGAACATCTTGGGGTCCTATAAGATCACTCAATAAACCCTTTGCAAGTGTATTATCTCTATCATTATCATGTAAACTCAGTTCATGTTCATCCTTAGTCTCTTCAATAGCATAATTAATGGCATTTAAATAGTAAAAGTAGATTTATCAGGAGGAAATTTTATTGCTTCATTCATGTTGAAGGTTACCACATGTTCTCCAACTCCTATTGTGATGGAACAGTGCTTCATGCTAATAATGGTCTTGAAAGTTTGGAGGAAAGGTTGGCCTAGGATGATAGTACTGTCATTTATTAACTCTTGGACATGTCCAAAATAAAAAAAAATTGGCTAGGAACACTAAGTCCTTGACCTATACTAGAATATCCTCAAGGATTCACTTATGATACCTAATTGACCTATCAACTAATTAGAGTACCACGTTTGTGTCTCTAAGGTTGTTGATTCCTAAGGCTTGATATACTGACCAAGGCATTACATTAATGGTTTCACCTAGATCTAGTAACGCTCTCTTAATAGGAATATTTCCTATAGTGCATGGGATTGTGTAGGATCCTGGGTCTTGGCACTTAATAGGTTGTTCAGCCTTAAATAGTGATGACACCTTAGAACTCACTTGGATTCTCTCAAGAGGCCTAAACTTCTTTTTATCAGCACATGATTCTTTCAAAATTTTTGCATATTTAGGGTTTCTCTTGAGGAACTCAACCAAAGGGATGTTATTTCTAACTTATTGAAAAGAGTATAAGTATCTTTTGTAAAATTAGGGTCAATTCTTTTCTTTCTAGCAAAGTAAGAGTTAGGAAAAGGGAGATCTTTTATACTTACCTCCTTACCTTTGTGTATAGAGGCTCATTGCTTGCTCGACTCCATGTTCTCCTCAAATTGCTTTCCTTTGTAGGCTGGACTTAGTAGTATTGTTGCTTCTTCTTGCAAATCTTGCATCTCCACTTGGTTTTATGAGTTCTCCTCTTGGGTTGACTTCTTCATTACAAGCTGAAGTTCTTTAGCACTTTCATATTTCCTAATTTGTACCTATGACAGAGATGAATCCTCAATTTCAGCACCTTCCTTATCCTGCTCTGGTGTATCAGCTTCCTTAAAATGAACCTTTATGCCACTTTTGAGGGATATAACATTCATACCCCTCAGATTGATGATATTATTTGAAGGTATTCTACCACTGCTCTTTCCTTGAATGTCACTCACTATATTGGAGACTTGAGTTAAGTGACTTATGATATCTGCATTCTTAGAACTTAACTCCTCAAGTTTCCTATGCACATCAGCATTATCCTTCTGCATACTTTGAAGGATTCAAGCTGTGGAGATAAATTGACTGTCATTCCCTTTGAGCTTGTTGTTTATATTGGTCATTTTACCGTCCATGTTGTTTATTTGCGCAGCCATATTCTTTAACAATTGAGGAGTCTCATCTGGCCTTTATGTTAATAAGGTGATAGAGTGAGTTAGAACTATGGACCTTGCATAATTTTGGTAGTTGCTTAAGGAAGCACCACCTCCTTGTAATTGATTTGGCCTATCACTCCCACCTAAAGTTTGGATAGTCTCTCCAACTAGGGTTATATGTGTTGGAGTTTGGGTTTCTCTTATGGTATTGATCGTCTCTCTGTGATACATTACTGCCACTTCTTCATACTGTCTATCACATGTACTGGTAGCATGCATCATAGAACCACATGATTCACATCCTATAACCAAGGCTTGTGAGGTATACACTGCATGAACATATTTTATGGAATGTAGCTCTCTTTTAATCAAATTCATCCTCTTCTCCATTCTGTTTCCCAAGGCTTCTATTTCTACTAAGATCTCTTTTGAATTACCTGAAGAAGATGTGGGCATTCTCCTTGGATCCCCTGTCTAATGGTCTTTATTGGCCATTTTCTAGAACAACTCCCAACTTGCTTGTGGAGTCTTATCTCTCAAGGATCTATTTGCTGTAGCATTCAAGGAAACCTGATTTTGAGGAAGTAGATTATCAAAGAAAATCTCTACTAAATCAGCCTTGGTCATGTTGTGGTGAGAGCATCGAGCCAACAGGTTAAGAAACCTCGTCCAATACTCATGTAGAGATTCTCCATCCTGTTACAAAATATTTGTGATTTTCTTTTTCATTCGAGTGGACTTTGAAGCCGGGAAAAACTGTTCAAGATATGTTGACTTCAGCTGATCCCATGTAAGAGTAGAGAAATGGGTGGGCAAATTGTATAGCCACTCCTTATCCTTTCCTTCCAAGGTAAAATGAAAACACCTCCTTAAGACATCATCCATTGTGGTCATTGGAGGTTCATTGACGAACAAATCATATGCATAGTTTGTAAGTGCCTATGTTGACATTCTCCTATAAAACCATAAAATTTAGGTAAGGCTGCAATCAAAGCTCCTTTAATCTCAAAATTAGCTTCTTCAGTATAGAAATCATAAGGATCATAATTCACATGCGAATGATTAATTTCCCTCACACTTATATTATCTTTTGGGTTTATTGGTATTTCATTTTCTCCATGTCCATTAGGCCCATTATGATTAATATTATCCATATTCAACCCAGTTTTAGACTCTGGAATACTAGAGGTGGAATTAGATTCAGGTTCAAAAGGCATTAATGGTTCAGCTCTTT
The DNA here is from genome assembly GCA_037074615.1 of Leucaena leucocephala. Lineage (NCBI taxonomy): Eukaryota > Viridiplantae > Streptophyta > Magnoliopsida > Fabales > Fabaceae > Leucaena > Leucaena leucocephala. The sequence goes on from CM073527.1 coordinate 10,298,240, forward strand.
TACGCATGCAATGTAGAACAGATAGAGAATAATCAATGCAATCAATCAAAGTCAATCACAGAAGTTGGACAGCAGAAAATTTTCAATTAGTCGTGACTAAAGAGTGTTTTAGTCATGCCATAATATTACAGAGAAAAGTAGTCATGACTAAAGGTTTTAAATGTCACGACTGGTTTTCGTAGAGTAGTCAAATTTCACAGGGGAGCGATCAGGTCACGACACAAAATGTTTTTGGTCATGACTCACAGTCATAGATACTGATTTGTAGAAACTCAGAAAAGTGCAGAATGCAATGCAATTTAAAAGCTACTAAAAACTAAAATGCAAACAAAAACAAGAAAAATGACTCAGGTAGCTAATGAAATTGACAATCAATTACTAGGGAACCAATTACTTGGCTCCCTGACAATGGCGCCATTAATAGGGCCTGACTGTCATGGTTTGATCCATCCAAATAAAGTTTGTTGCACCCAATATAATGTAGTATAAGGCACAACCCTATCATTCTTCTCGAGTAGCCTTTTATGTGGAAACCTAGTAGATTGGATGTAAAAATCAATGAAAAACCTAAGTAGGGATAAAATGGTTTTTGGGTTTTAGTGATTGATGCAATGAAAGTAGGGTGAAGAAAAGTAAATATTTTTAGATTTTTATTTACAATGAAAACGAATTGGTTTAGTTGAGAAATATGCTATGAAAGACTCTTAATGATGAAAACGTATATAAACTTGCTCTCATGTTTAAAGTTGGAGTTTATAAATCATCAAGTCTCAAAGAAGACCTCAATCTATCGATTGAGTCCAGAACCCTAATTTTCCTTAAACCCCTTTGATCAAAGCTGGTCTAAGAACTATTAGTAAACTGTTGTAAACCACTTAGCGTGTAAATTGAATTTAGATGATGAAAACACCCTCAAATGGTCGTCAATCAAAAACCCTAGATTTCAAGCAATTAATTAATTAAAAATAATCGCTGGTAATAACCCACTCTCTTAAAATCAAGATTGAAATATTCTATTAAAAGTAAATGTTTAAATCATCTAAATTCAATTACAAATTCTAGTCTGAGAATAATCAATCGATATTCAAAACTTGCTCATAAGATGAAAACCTTATATCTAGCAGTAATCATAAGATGAGAAAATGCATATTAGAATAGAAGAAACTCCCAGTTTGAGTCCATGAGCTCAAGATATTTGATTCATCATAAAGAGGCTAAAGGTTTAGCCTCTCATGACTCTTACTGTATTACAATCGTTGTTCAGTTGAGATATCATGAAGGAACAGTGAGAAGATGGTAGGTTGATGGTGTAGAGAGGTATAGAAGTTTGTGAAGAGGTATAGGGTGATGTCAGAGGTGGAGAAGGTGATCAGTGAGCATAAGAGTACTGCTTCTTAGCCTAATTAGGTCCAAAAACTAGCCTCCCTAATGGCATCCTTCCTTCCCTTCTTATTTCAACATAAACTAATTCAAAACACACAGTTTTAGTGATTTCATATATTAGTCATGACTAGATCCATATTTTGGTCATGACCTGTAAACACAGAGAGAATTCCAGAAGAATCAAGGCTGCAACCGGCAGACTCTTTGGTCACGACTAAAAGATGTAGGAGCGTGGTTTCACTTTCATTAGCTTGTGATTTCTTTCCTGGTCTTTGCTCTCTTCCAAAATACTTATAATCCAAAATAAAAGCTCACTGTAAAAGTTTAAATAAATAGATAACATAATATATGCAGTTTGACAGAGTTAATTTACCATTTTATCCTCTTATTACCACAGTACCATGCACAATCATGTATTACCATAAAAGTACAATTTAAGGCCTAAAATGATGGTAAAGTTGTTATAAAGCTCTTAAAAATGTCACAAAAATGATATACAAAATGTGTCTTATCAGTCATATTCCATCGTGACTTGACAGCTCTGGAACTTCCCGTCGTGGCCAATGGTCTTTATTCATCACGATAAAAAAACCTCTGTGAATCTTTGTCATGCCCCATGACTTAACTCATGATGACTTAACTTCTCTGGAACTTCTAGTCGTGATCTAAACTGCTTCACATAGTGACCCGAGCATAGTTTTTTCTAAACATTCTCTTCTAATGTTCCAAACTTTGATGAGCTTGAGTCAATTGAAACTCATTCATATCTATCTATCATAATCATATTAAATAGGGAACATATTCACATAAATGTTTAACCAACTATCATTTCATTATGTCACATCAAAACTCGTATTTCATATCACCATAACAATTGTACATACATTACATACATGTCAATTACATATTTGGGGTACATCATACCCTGCCATACATCTATGTATTTACTTTACACCATTGACAAATTTACATTACCCCCATCTCTTTTACATTCTTTTATAGGGAATCATAAACTGCAAATACTTCTACATACAAAAGTACCAACCATGTATATCAGTTGGTGGATCATTTACCAAAAACTCACTTAGCTATACATGCCATGTTGGGGTATATGGGAGTACCTGACTTACTACCATCTCATGCCAGTTTTCTAGAGTGTAAACCTAATTCAGGTCAATGCCCTCTGTTTGTATATCTATTTATCATCCCTGCTATGGCATTGAGGAACTGTATATAAACTGACTACTCTTGATCTCTACTTCTGTCTATCCCTAGATTAAGTAATTCACTTTCCACAACTTTCTTGAGACTGCTATAGTCAACATTATCTGTCTTTAGCAAAGAAGGCTAGGGTTGACTAGGACCAAGAATATCACAATGATCTTTCTCTATTAAATAACATATTCCTAAACTTTGAGAATGGGCAGGGACTGTCATAGACTCTGACTGGATCTCTGGATTAAGGGATTGTTGTAGGTTACTCATATCAAATCTATCCTCAAACTCTAGTGGAGGAGGAATAATATCTGGTCTACCCATAATCCAGTGACAGTACTTAACTTCCTTAGCCATAATTTGTCCTCTCATCGGAGGAATAAGGCTTACACCAGGGTTAGAGGGCACTCCAATAAACTCATATTGTATAGAGTCACTAAACTCAGCATCATCTGGTACATGCACAACTCCAAACTGAATCTCTACATAACCTCCATACTACAGGTTTGAGTTTACATAAACATCTATGGGATATTCTACTGCAGACCTCCCTGACTGATCCTCTATACTACTATTTGAACTATTTTCACTATATAAAGGAGGATCATAGTCTGGATGTACATTATCTTCATATATCACTATTGGCCGGGGGTCTCCTTTATTAACTGAAGACTCTGACTTAACTTTATAAAATATATATCTACTTCTGCAATATTTGCTTAAATAAGCAATGCAAACTATCCCAACACATACCCTAACTTAACAAAGTACTTACTATTTAGAGTTAGGGTTTATCAACTATCTTATATTATGCCAGAAACTTGTGTTCTGATACCAAAATGAAACATCTTTACTTTCGTACGTCTTAGGGACCATTTAGTAGCATTTAGAACTACTTACAATACCTTGAAAGTCCATTAGCTAAATCTGGAATTTTTACTCTTCTCGAGTTACTGTTCATATGGTATTTTAGATTCGGCGATGAACTTTAAAAAATCATAATTAATTTAAGAAAACTCAAAATGAAGTGGTTCAAAAAACTACATGAAGATAACATCTTGAGCTTTAAGGGAAAAATAATTTCCTAACCAAATGCTTAGCTAATTAATACAGTTTATTCGTTAAATATTACTGTTCATTTGGTCAAAAATCTTAAAAACAGATTCTGGTCTTGTACTTTGAAAAATTTGTTCTCTTTGTATAGATATCGAAATAAGGCATTCTTAGTGTCAAAACAAATATAAAATTGAGGCTCAAACATGACATACAACATCATTACTTACAACCATTTATACATTCATCATATAACATTTACATTATCCAATCCCTAACTTCTCTTTATGCTTCTTCATCCTCTTTCATCATTAATAAACCTGTGGGATTGGGATTACATAGAGGGGGTGAGATTTATGGGGAAATCTCAGTAGCAAACAGTACTAAATAATACATGCATTAATATAAATAATTGTGCTTGCTTGTGAAAGTGTTAACATTGTGTAATGTGAATGCTTCCATGTAACATATGAAATACAATTGGCCAAAGTAATAATAGAAACTGAGCTTCAATCATAAACTCATATACAACACAATTCAACATATCATAACATTCAATAGATACAAGTTTAGGATAAGTTTACTACCTCACTTACTTGATTTCTTTCACTTTAATTTTGCCTCTTTCTTCTTAGTTCTCTTGGGTGTGTGGCTACCTCTTTTGAGTCCACAATCAAATCCTAACATCACATAATCATTCATCCATTACAATCTAACTTCCTCTTGAACATTGAGCTTATTTAACTAAATTAACTTAACTTAATCTAAACTAATAGACTTAGCCTTTGAATTAATTGATGTCTTGACTTTACCCTACACAATTTCATCTTTTAAATCCATTTATGAGCTTAGAATCATGAAATTCTAGATCATATGCACTATTTCATACATCCTGACCCTCACTGCTTATATTGGTCATACATCTTATATGCACTATTCTAGCTTATATGTCATCTAAATGGCTGTAATATTTCATATATTTATTCCATCATTTACTATTTTTCATTACATGATGACCCTCACTACTCATATTGGTCATACAGCAATAATACATTTAACAATTTTTCACATAACACATATACTATTCAATCCCTAGCTTTTCTTCATGCTTCTTCAATCCTCTTTCACCATTAACAAACCTGTGGGATTGGGATTACATGGAAAGGGATGGAATTTCTGGGGAATCTCAGTAGCAAACATTACTAAACAATGAATACATTAATGTAACTACTTGTGCTTGCTTGTGAAAGTGTTATCGTTGTGTAATGTGCATGCTTCCATGTAACATATGAAATACAATTGGCCAAAGTAATCATAGAAAAAGAGTTTCATACATAAGCATAATTGCAACACAATTCACCAAAGCCATAGCACAATCAAGCATAACATTCAATGTATACAAGTTTAGGATAAGTTTACTACCTTATACACTTGACTTCCTTCCACTTTATCTTGCTTCTTTCTTCTCACTTTTCTTGAACATGTGGCTGCCTCTTTTGGAGCATACCAACCAATACCTAACATAACATAATCATTCATCCATTACCATCTAATTTCCTTGAGCATTAAACTTATTTTAACTAACAAACCTCCCTCTTGAACATTAAGCTCACTTACTTTTCTTAATCTTAACTAATGAACTTGGTCTTTGAATCAATTGATGTCTTGACTTTACCCTACACAATTTTATCTTTTGAATCCATTTATGATCTTAGAATCATGAAATTTCAGCTCCTTCATAGCATGCTGTATAGAACCGAAACTACACCTATTTCCTTCAAAAATTCTCATTTTGATTCCAATGCTTCCCATACTTGCTTCTCTACTTTATCCCACACAATTTTTCATTTTAAAACCATTGGAAGCATCAAAACCATGAAATTCTAATCACTGTTCATGCGTGTGAACAGTACATAGAAGGGTTTCAAAAACAACAATCTTGGAATTTCAATGCTTTCAAGGTTCAAAACCTTTCCAATCCTACACAAAATCATCATCTAAATTCAATGGAAGCATTAAATCATTGAAATTCAATTTACTTTCCTCATGAAAAGTACAGACCAAACAGGTTCCATTAGGGCAAAGTCAAGAATATCAACTTGATTCAACAACCAATCTCTTAACTAGGTTGTTTAAGCTTCAATCATATGTTTCTAACTTTAATTTCTTCTTTTCCCTTTCATCTAAGGTATTTGGGCAGCACCACCCTTTAGAGAAAACTCAACTTTTCCCCCATGAAAACCCTAAGTTCAAGCTCCCAAATCAAACGAAAATAAGCTAGGAGAGATTGCTTACCTTTAATCTCTAGCTTGCTTGAACTTTGGAACCTTGAATCTTCTTTGTCTTGGCTTGAGTTTTTATTTTGCAAGAGTTTTCCCAAGGGTTCTTTGCTCATGGTTTGGCTGCAGAATTGAGGGGGTATTTATAGACAAAATCCATGAAAAATTAATGGCCAAGATTAATTTGGTTACTATTTGATCTAATGACCCACATTTAATCTTGAATTTTCCTTTTTCAAAAAGGTAATTGTGACATCATCCATGATATCACAAGGGACACTTCATGGGGCTTAGGTGGTGCAATTCACATGGGGGAGGAAGGCTCTGGAAAATTTCAGTCTAATCTGGTACCGGCTCGGACCAATTCCCCACAAACTGGATTATCTTATACCTCTAATTTTTTTGAGACTTCATAATATACTTTTTGACCTTAAATCAAGTATTCAGATTCTTCTTATCGTTAACATATTTGTACTGGGTCAATACTTAATTATTGATCTCTTGGAAAATGACAGAAATGCCCTTGGTTCATTGTCTTGCACTATATTAACCCTAAGGGCATAATCATCATTTTACCCCTCTTTGCACTACCTCACAACACATACTGGCTTTGATTAATCATATTCATACTATATGTCACATTTTTTGCCTATCCATAATGACCAAAATATCCTCCATCCATCACTGGTACAATATGAGCAACTAGGGGCATTTTTGTAATTTTACACTATTCTTGGACTGCTATTAACTCTGGCCCACATACTGTCTCACTACTTTATTGGCCTCATTATCTTTATGGCACAAATCCCAATAAATCTCACACGATCCTATTTATCGAGTATTTTATTTCACCATAAAATCCTGTAAGGCTTCTACAGGATTCCTTTTTTGACTCTGTCAATTTTATAAATTCTTACATTAAATAATGGAATTTATTATAAAGTTTTATCTGATTCTGATGCCTGAAAAATACTGCAATAATTCCTTCTAACTTTAGGAATTTATATCAATTAATCGGGTATGAAAAGACAAGAGTGCCCCTAGAAGTAGTAAAGAGGTAGTAAGGGCATTTTGGTATCAGAGCAAGTTATAAGATGGCTAAGATTCTTCACCATGATTGTGGGTTCTCACTACATGAGAGTGGGATAAAGCGTTGGCTCTTACCCCGACATGGCCAACCGGCTTTGCCACCAGGAGGTTTCATTACAGTCGAGAGGCAGGTGCGTAAAACTTGCATCTGAGGTACCTTATGTAGTCCCAAGAAGGACTCTACATTTAAATTATAACATCCTCTTTTTCTTATATCTTAGGGACCATTCAGTAGCATTTGGAACCACTTCTAGGGCCATTGAAGTCAAATCATGTAATCTAGAATTTTACTCCCAGCGAGTACTGTTCACTGTGTAAATTCCAGCAGAGTGACCTGACTTCGAAAAATCATAACTAATTCTAGAAAAATATAAATAGAGTGTTTCAAATTGCTACTCGAAGCTAACTTAATGTTATTTCAGGGAAAAATAACTCGTTGACCAAGCCTTGACCAGGTCCATGTCAATCAACGTCTGAAGTTTACTGTTCATTCTACATTTTTTCCTGATTTCAGCACTTTAGTCCCATCTTTGCATAATCTCTGCACTATTCAATCCCTAGCTCCTCTCTACGATTCTTCAGTCCTCTTTAAACATACCTATGGGATTGGGATTACATGGAAGGGATGAGATTTCTGGGAAAATCTCAATAGCAAACGGTAACCATACAATGTATGCAACTATATGCTTGATGTTACTATGTGTGTACTTAATGATTATGCTTGCATCATGATAACATACATGCTTCCATGTTCCTTAATTATAACATATGACCATAGTATAAAAAGAAATAGAGCATTACTTAATTATACATGCCTCACATCATTAAGGTAAGAAAACATCACATAAAACATCCAAGCAATATAAGCATACAAGTAGGTAAGTCTACTACCTGGCATGTAGCCTTTCCTTCCAGCTCCTAGCCTTGTCTCTAAGGTCCCTTCTCTTCATATGTTAGAGCCTATATATAGCACAATAATATCTTATTATTATCTAGTACACCTCTACTTAACTCATGCTTAACTAGGGGTGATATCCTTATTCTGACATTCCCCTGGCTTTCTCTCTACCTTTAGCTACCTTTATTAATAGATATATTTCTTTATTCTAACCACTAAGAGGAACCTCTACTTTATTAGAACAAGGACTAGATAACTTTCTTACCTCATTCCTAAGCTTTGCCCAGTCCCTCAGCTCCTTAGACTGCTCCTGGCTCCACCAGAACTCCTTCCTTTCTTTCCTTCTCTCTTTCTCTCTTTCTCTCTTCTTTCTCTTTTTTCTCTTGCCAAATCCGTGGTGTGCCTTGAAATGGGAGAGGAGTGGCCTATTTATAGGTGAGAGGAGGTGGAATGAATAGTCCAGATTGATTCATGATGAATGGCTCAGATTGCTTGCTTCCTCAAGAAGCTTTGCCTGCATCATCACGATGATATCACCCTCCTTAATAACTCACCACTAATGACATCATCTAAGACACCTCAGGGACACCTCAGGGGTATATGTGGCACAATGGTGGGGCCCTTGGGACACCTCACCAGCTGACTCACCTTTTCCAGAGAGTTCCAGAGTCTTTTCCCTAAATGGACGGCCGAGATCGTGCCACATGTCCTCTTGCTTTTTCTCCTTTTTCTATAATCATGCCATTTGTCCTTTGATTTTCTTCTTTTATTGTAATCATGTCATGTGGCACATTGTGGGCCCTATTTATGTCCCCTCATGATTCCAGATCACTTTACTATTGGAAATCGTGCCCTAGGGGCCAATCATTGTCTTATGAACATTATTGATTTATGAATTTATTAATTGAGTTATCATATTATTTGCATGTTTACTATGATGATCATCCTTGGATAATTCATGATATTATCCTAAATGTCCCTGGTCGATCATCTATGCGGGAGCACAGATGAAATAAGACCAGTATGACTTTGAAGATGTATAGAGATATAAATCAAAGTCATAAGCACATGTAAGAGTACAAGGTGCTGGACCGACCCGCTATGAGAGAACTGCATGGGTAACGTCATAAGCTTCTCTCATATACAAACCATGTCAATACGCCCTTTGACCTGAGATCATCATGGATTCCTACATGACAAAACGATCAGCTTTGACCTAGTCAAAAGTCACTTTTGACCGAGTGATCATAAAGACTATGTTCGGCCCTAGTGGTTTTTCATGCGGAGCAATGTGAATGGTCAAGATGGAATTTGTCCCTCACATTCGTAGAGAGATATTACTGGGCCCCTCGATGAGTGAGTCTGAGAAATGTATGGCCATACTGTAATGGAAAGGTAGTTCCATTTCTATAGTCAAACTACTCAGGGATCAAGAAAGTAACGGTCAGGAATAGGAGGATGACATTATCCATGCCTCATCCATGACCAAAATATCGCATGACAGAAGGGACATGATATGGTTGTATAAAAGGTTACATCGTTTATCGATCCTCATATGATTTGGGTAGTCGTTATGTCTTGCTAGAGACCGCTTGCGACTTGTGGGCTAGTATAGCAAATGGCCCACTGCCAACTTCATATGGGCCTATAGGGTCGCACACAAAATAGCCCAACACGAGCTATGATGTCCAGATTCATTGAATCTAAGACATGTCCAGATTCAATGAATGATCCAGGATAGATGTATATATATTTATTTATATTTATATTCGTATATATATATAAATTCGTATATATACATTATATGTATATATGATATTTAATTTATAAGGATAAATTAAATCTCTATCACGTTTGAAATTCGAAATTCAAATTGATAGGATATCTCATATAAGAGATATTATAATATTTAATTTATAAGGATAAATTAAATCTCTATCATGTTTGAAATTCGAAATTCAAATTGATAGGATATCTCATATAAGAGATATTTATAAGATTTAATTTATAAGGATAAATTAAATCTCTATCATATTTGAAATTCGAAATTCAAATTGATAGGATATCTCATATAAGAGATATTTATAAGATTTAATTTATAAGGATAAATTAAATCTCTATCACGTTTGAAATTCAAAATTCAAATTGATAGGATATCTCAAATTTGATTTATGAGAATAAATCAAAAATAGTTCAGTCTCATCTTTATTTAAAATTAAATAAATGGGTAATTAAATCTGTGGGACGGATTTGATATTATTTATTTAATTAGTTTCTTATAAAATTATACAATATATGATATTGTATTAATTTTGGAATTAATATAAGATTAACTCCAAAATCCAATTCGGTTGACAGAAAAAAAATGCATAGCATCCTATATATCTGATTTTAGGAGCTGCGTTTTGCACAGAGAGAAACATATAGAACATAGAAAGGCCGAAGGGGACTCTGCAAAAGGTTTGCAGATAAGAAACTATCGAAATAGAGACGAAGAGGATGAACTCTTGAGAAAGCCTTGGAGGGACAAGAGACGCTAGCACGTCGTTCGTGGTTGGAACGCTGTTCGTGTGGATACCAGTAGAGGAAGCCGACCTAAGTCGTCGACTTCTCATGATCAGAAAGGGAGCACGAGCCGCAGAGAGAAGCTGTGAACGTCGTGACCGAAAGCTGTGGAAGTCGCTGAGGCACACTAAGGGTAATACTTCTTCCCACTTGACTTAAACACATACGGTAGATCCTGGCAAGGATTGGAAAAATTTTTTAATTAATTTCCGCTGCGTGTCTTCCAATTCCTTACATTTACCCAGTTCTATCTTGGACCAGGTCACTTTACTTTATCGAAAAAGCACTAAAACAATATTTTAATGCCTCTTAGGTCCACATTACTCTTGGGCTACGTTTTTAGGCCTTCGATTGTCATCTTGGGTTTCTAACCAAGCCCAAGCACTCTGGTGGCTCGGTTCCTAAGGAACATCCTTAGTAAATTACCAAAATGCCCTTACTACCTCTTTAGTACTTCTAGGGACACTATTGTCTTTTCATACCTTACCAGAGTATCTCTTGACCCTGGTCAACTATCCATATACCCTTTCTTAACTATCTAACCTTAGTAACATCCCTTTTTCAGGCTATATACTAGGCTTCTAAGCCTAAAAATTGGGATATGACATTTCTCCCCCCCTTAAAATAAATTTCGTCCTCGAAATTTCAGGGCTAAATCTCTATTCATCCTTCGATGAAGAGTTCCTTTGAGGAGAATGTCCCTTTCTTTCATACTAAACTTTCTCATATACTCCTATATTCTGGAGATTTTGTTGACTACTCATCATGATTCTTAGTGCAGTCACTTATTACTCATCTGAGTATTCAACGGAATTCTCTAAATATCCGCAAAACTTCATCTCTCATTCTCATATCATCATATGCTTTTATCATCTTTACTAACTCATCATAATATAGAAAGAGGACTTATATCATTATTTTTCTTTCGTTGCTCTACTGCTAAACAGGAGCACATAATAACATATAGGAGCACATACTCTAACATGCATAATTCCCGACCAGCATGCTACAGGACAACATACCTGCTTATGAATGCAAAGCTCTAACAGCGGAGCTCAAGCATTCATTCTCTTAATATGCACATCTCTAACACTTGGAGCTTGCACAACTCTATCACATAGAGCTTGCACTGCTCTAACATTCGGAGCTTTAGCATAACATAACATAATGCCTGTCATTTCATGCAAGGAGTGAAAGCTCTCATTTGCTCTTTCACACGTAACTCATCATTAAAACATCTTTTTCCTTTCAAAAAGGGAGCCTCTCAGTCTATTTATAGGGCTAGTTATAAAGACACTTCATAGTGTACTTCTTAACACATACTTTTCCTATATTTCTTGCTGTAACATGGCATATCTAGCCAAATCTGGCTTCATCATAGTTCATCTTTCAAATCCATTTTATTTTGACTTGACATAAGGGTTCTAGTCTCCTTTTGTTCATAACCCTTTCTAACTTTTCATAACTTCGTGTACATATATGCCAACTTCTTGTGGCATTCATACCTCTTTCATCACTTCCCAGGGGGTCACCCATCATTGGGCTACTCTTGCCTGAGCACGCTTAACTGAAATGTGCCGATATAAATCTGAAGCACAGATGCTCGTAGGCTCTAACCCTGCTACTCTACTATCTTAGACTAATCTTATGCTTTCTCTCTTGGGTCTATCTGGCCTTCTTATCTCTTTACCTGGAGGATCTATCTGTCTTTTATTCTTATCATAAGGATCTCTTTATTTGACCCTTTCTCATATCTTATGAGATTTACTCATAACTCCTTGGTACTCAGGATTAATAACTTATAACTTTGATCACTGAGTTCTTGTTATGTGTAAGAAGATTTTGAGTTCAGTCCCTGATAGTAATAAGGCTATTTAACATCATGGGTACTCTCTCTATTTTGAGCTAACCAACTTGTGAAGCTTCTATACCTTAACTTTTCCTTGGTATTTGTCATTCCAAAGACATACTGTACTTATGGCTCAATACTTTCTCTCTCTAGGCTAGGTCTATTGTGACCCTCGGGATCTACTACGATCAACCGTAAGCCTCTTCATGATCTAACTATGACCCTAGAATTCTATTCTTTGGGAGCTATACTAGGATCTAACTACAATCCTCCAGAATCTACTGCGATTCTGTTGTACTGTATTCTCATCTCTGGAATACTTAAACCAACGGACAAAGTTACAAGGTTAATCACTTCCATATAGTTGTTAACTCAACAGATAACTCCCCTAAAATGATCACATAGGCAAATATTATTTATCAAGACTTTACTCATTTCCTCTATCACTCAGGAACTTCTCATACCATTCTAATCTTTCATAGCTTTACTATATCCTTTATTGTAGAGAGCTACACAGGCTCTACTATGCACATATCTAGACATTGCTCTTCCTTAAAGCTGCACCATCTTTCATAAATGCTTCTTATTTCATTTCATATCTCTTATACTCCTTACCCTTACTGAAGGGATATATCTTGAGTATCATAATCATGTATCTGTAGATTCACTATTAATCATCATCTTAATCTTATTTCCTATCATTTTCTGATCATATTGTCTAGATCTTAAACATTCATTTAGGAATAAGAAATAACTATTTATTTGACTTAGGCTGCCACATTACCCTCTTACTAGGATATAGACTCAACCCTTCATTACCTTTTCTTACATAGGGAATAGGAGAGTCACTTTATCTTTAAAACTGTGGCTACCTTTCTCTTTATCAGTCTTAGTCTACTCTAGACTAGACTGTGGTTCCTCTATCTTGGGAACATCAGCGGCCCATCTCGTCTTTAACTTTAGGCCATGCTAGGATCATTCCTAGGCAAGCTTCCAAACCAACTTTAATTCTTTCGTAATGTATATCTACTCTTATAGAGGATGTACTTCTAAACATCGCCTAACTTGTTTTAAGGGGTTAGTCTATCTACTCTAGAGAATCACTGAGCTAGAACCTTCTGTTCTGTGCCAGAATCTTATGCTCTGATACCAAAATACAGTCCTTCTTGGGACTACATAAGGTACATCAGACGCAAGTTTTACACACTAGCCTCTCGACTGCAATGCAACCTCCCGGTGGCAAAGCTGGTTGGCCATGTCAGGGTAAAAGCCAATGCTTCATCCCACTCTTACGTAGTGAGAACCCCCGATCATGGTGAAGAATCTTAACCATCTCATAACTTGCTCTGATACCAAATTATAACATCCTCCTTTTCTTACATCTTAGGGATCATTCAGTAGCATTTGAAACCACTTCTCGGGCCATTGAAGTCAAATCATATAATCTAGAATTTTACTCCCATCGAGTACTGTTCACTGTGTAAATTCTAGCAGAGTAACCTGACTTCGAAAAATCATAACTAATTCTAAAAAAAATCAAAATGGAGTGGTTCAAATTGATACTCGAAGCTAACTTAATGTTATTTTAGGAAAAAATAACTTGTTAACCACTCCTTGACCAGGTCCATGTCAGTCAATGTCTAAAGTTTACTATTCATCCTGCGTTTTTTCCTGATTCCAGCACTTTGGTCCCATCTTTACATAATCTCTGCACTATCCAATCCCTAGCTCCTCTCTATGATTCTTCAGTCCCCTTTAAACATACCTGTGTGATTGGGATTACATGGAAGGGGATGAGATTTCTGGGGAAATCTCAGTAGCAAACGGTAACCATATATTGTATGCAACTATATGCTTGATATTACTATGTGTGTACTTAATGATTATGCTTGCATCATGATAACATACATGCTTCCATGTTACTTAATTATAACATATGTCTATAGTATAAAAAGAAATAGAGCATTACTTAATCATACATGCCTCACATCATCAAGGTAAGAAAACATCACATAAAACATCCAAGCAGTATAAGCATACAAGTAGGTAAGTCTACTACCTAGCGTGTAGCCTTTCCTTCCATCTCCTAGCCTTGTCTCTAAGGTCCTTTCTCTTCATATGTTAGATCCTATACATAGCATAATAATATCTTTATTATTATCCAGTACACCTCTACTTAACTCATGCTTAACTAGGGTTGATATCCTTATTCTGACATTCCCCTAGCTTTTTCTCTACCTTTAAGTACCTTTATTAATAGAGTCATTTCTCTATTCTAACCACTAAGAGCAATCCTCTACTTTATTAGAGCAGGTACTAGATAACTTTCGTACCTCATTCCTAAGCTTTGACTAGTTACTCAACTCCTTAGACTGCTCTTGGCTCCACCGGAACTCCTTCCTTTCTTTCCTATCTTTCTTTCCTTCTCTCTTTCTCTCTTTTTTCTCTTCTTTCTCTTGCCAAATCTGTGGTGTGCCTTGAAATGGGAGAGGAGTGGCCTATTTATAGGTGAGAGTAGGTGAAATGAATGGTCCAGATGGATTCGCGATGAATGGCTCAGATTGCTTGCTTCCTCAAGAAGCTTTACCCGCATCATCATGCTGACATCACCCTCCTTAATGACTCACCACTAATGACATCATCTAGGACACCTCAAGGACACCTCAGGGGTATATGTGGCATAATGGTAAGGCCCTTGGGACATCTCACCAGCTGACTCACCTTTTCTAGAGAGTTCTAGAGTCTTTTCCCTGAATGGACGGCTGAGATCGTGCCACGTGTCCTCTTGCTTTTTCTCCTTTTTCTATAATCATGCCATGTGTCCTTTGCTTTTCTTCTTTTATTGTAATCATGCCATGTGGTGCATTGTGGGCCCCATCTATGTTCTCTCATGATTCCATATCACTTTTGCCCAGTTCTATCTTGGACCGGGTCACTTTACTTTATTGAAAAAGCACTAAAACAATATTTTAATGCCTCTTAGGTCCACATTACTCTTGGGCTACCTTTTTGGGCCTTCGATTGTCATCTTGGGTTTCTAACCAAGCCCAAGCACTCTGGTGGCTCGGTTCCCAAGGAACATCCTTAGTAAATTACCAAAATGCCCTTACTACCTCTTTAGTACTTCTAGGGACACTATTGTCTTTTTATACCTTACCAGAGTATCTCTTGACCCTGGTCAACTATCCAGATACCCTTTCTTAACTGTCTAACCTTAGTTAAATAATCATAACGCCCTTTGTCTGACTCTGACTTAATGACACAACACAGTGGCATAGCTTCAGTGACATTTTTGTAATTCTTCATTTTTCTCAGTCTTTATTAGCCCTAGCCCACATATTTATTTAAAAATATCATTGGTCCCATAAGGTGCCATTCTGGACCCTCTATATGATCCCCTATCTTCATGGGTTCAATTCCTGAGAAATTGCCCCGAAACCTATTTATCGAGTCTTTTAATCCACTATAAATTATATAGTAAATTCTACAGAACTCTTTTTTGAGCTCTGTTAGTTTCAAAAATTCTTATATTAATTATAGGAATTTATTTCCATATTTCATCTGATTCTGAGGTCCAGAGAATATTGTATTAATTTTTCTTCTCTTCAAAAATTAATATAAATCTTTTGGGACCTCATATCAAAACTCTGTGTCATTTTCTCTATTTATTGAGATCTCTGCTCAACAGGGTCTAGTAGCATCCCTTTTTCCGGCTATATACTGGGCTTCTAAGCCTAAAAATTGGGATATGACAATGCAGGTGGAAAATATGATGATTAAAGAATTTAAACTATTAGAAGATGTCAGAGATTGGATTCCCTTATATCAGATGCAGATCATAGAGATTCTTTATGGAGGAGTGCAAGTCCAAGCTTTCATTGAGGATGAGATAAAAGAAGCTCAGAGCATGATAAGCTAGCAATAATTTTTAAAGATAAGTTGGAAAGAGAGGAAACTAAAAATTTTGAGATCTCTCAAGATAAGGTGCTACAGTTTAGGGGAAGACTGTATATCCCTAATGCCATGGGATTAAGAGAGAAAATTTTATATTAAGCACATAAAAGTAAATATACAGTACATCTAGGTATGACTAAGATGTATCATGATGTTAAAAGCCTATTTTGGTGGCCTGGATTAAAGAAGGATGTTGTGGCTTATGTATCCAAATGCTTGACACGCCAAAAACTAAAAATGGAATATTAGAAGCCAGCAGGAAAGCTACAACCTCTCGATATTCTTGAGTAAAAATGGGACAGTATTGCCATAGATTTTGTTGAAGAACTACCCATGGCACCAATTAAGCATGATGTAATATGGGTAGCAATTGATCGATTGACAAAGTCAGCTCATTTTCTAGCCATGGA
This sequence comes from Leucaena leucocephala, assembly GCA_037074615.1. Lineage (NCBI taxonomy): Eukaryota > Viridiplantae > Streptophyta > Magnoliopsida > Fabales > Fabaceae > Leucaena > Leucaena leucocephala. The sequence goes on from CM073527.1 coordinate 10,314,935, forward strand.
TAAGAAAGATTCTCTGGAAAAGCTAGCAAAATTGTATATAAAGGAGATTGTTAGATTACATGGTGTCCCAAGTAGTATTGTATCTGATAGAGACCCTAGATTTACATCTAATTTCTAGAGAGCTTTACACAAATAAATGGACACTACTCTCAGGTTTAGCACAGCTTATCATCCTTAAACGGATAGTCAGTATGAGAGAATAATCCAGACACTAGAAGATATGTTAAGAGCTTGTGTTTTAAGGAAGTTGGGATGTCTATTTACCATTAATAGAATTTGTGTATAACAATAATTATAAGACTAGTATTCAGATGGCCCCATTTGAAGCACTCTATGGATGTAAGTGTAGAAAACCATTGGAGTTTGAAGAAGGGGAGCATATGTTTCTTAAGTTGACTCTAACCATAGGAGCCGAACGATCAATCAAGGTGAAGAAGCTACATCTAAGATACACATGACCATTTCATATTCTCTCAAAGATAGGGTTAGTGGCTTATAGATTAGCTCTTCCCCCAAATCTCAGTTAGATACATAATGTATTTCATGTTTCCAAATTGAAGAAGTATGTTCCAAACTCATCACATGTGATTGAACAAGATGATACCATGATGCGAGATGACCTAACCTATAAAGTTGGACCATTCAAGTTATTGATCGAAAGGTTAAATAGCTACAAAATAAACATATTCTATTAGTTAAAGTGGTCTGAAAAGGATTAACTGAGAATGAAGCTAAATGGTAAGCATAAGAAAGAATAAAGGAGATGTACCTTGAGTTATTTCTTTAGTATGTATATATTGTAAATTTTGAGGATAAAATTTATTTTAAGGGGGAGAGAAATGTCATGTATTTAATTTTCTTATATGATATGTATGTATAATTTGTACGTAATATACATGAGATTCTCTAAGAAAAATGTTGCAATGCAAGAAAGGAAAAGGATTAAATTGAAAATAATAGAAAGTTCAAGGACCTAAGTGAAATTTATAAAATTTTATGGGCCAAAATAAAAAGTAGAGAAAAAGGTTAGGCTAATAAATGTAATTTCAAAAAGTTTAAGGACCTAAACATACTTAAACAAAAGTTCAAGGTTCAAAATCATAATTATGAGAAAGTTGTCCTAGAAAAGATCCAGAACTATCCAAAAATGCTATAGTCCCAAATTTTACCAGCAAATAGAGAATGGAAATTCAGCCAGGCATATTTTTCAGAATTTTGATTTGAGGCCTAAGATAATTTATATTAATTTTTAAAGTCCAGAGATTATTACAGGACCTTTTGGATTTCTTAATCAGATAAAATTTGGTAATAAATTTTTATAATTAATATAAAAATTTATAAAACTACATAGCTCAAAGCGTAGTTATGTAAAATTTTTAATTGAATTTACAGTAGAATTATATACCCAATAAATACTTTAGAGTGAGGTTTCTTGAGAATTGAGCCATAAAGGTAGTGGACCCATATAGGGGCCCAAAATGGAGTCCAAAAGGTCCAATAAGATATTTGAACAGTCAAATGGGTCAGTGTCCAGAGGAACCCAAAAGAAGTGCTTATTATGAAAATGCCCCTATGTTGTAATAATTAACAAGAGATGGATAAAGAGCATTTTGGTCAGTTTGGATAGTTTAAAAAGGTATATTCAAGTTCATGGGTGATTAATCAAAGTAAGTATATTCCCTGATAAGAAGTAAAGAGGTGTGAAATGACAATTATGACCCTAGGGCTAATATAGTACAAGAAAGTGCATTAAGGGTATTTTGGTCATTTCTCAAGGGATGGTTGGCAGATAAATACTCAGTCTAATAATTTCAATGGTAGGAAAAATCTAGACACTAGTTTTAGTGATAGAATACATATTTTAGAATATTATAAAAATTGGGAACATAAAATAGTCTAGTTTTTTGTGAAACTACCTAGATTAGTACCGGACTGGACTAAAATTTTTCCTATCAATATTTTCCCATTATTTGTGCCAAACATTGCCCTTTATGATGTCATAGATGATGTCATTAATGAAGCTTCTAGGGCAAGCTTAATGGAAGGTGGATTATGAACCATTAGATCAAATAGTAACCAAACTAATATTGGCCTTCCATTTCCACCCAACTTTATACCCCCACTTTCATACCTGATTTATCAATTTAGAAACCTTAGGGAACCTCTTTCAAAATTTACTTTGAAGCAAGAAAGAAGCATACATCTTGGAGCAACAAGAAAGGTAACTAGTTCCTTTAATCTTTGACTTTTTTCTAGCAAGTTTGCTCTTGGTTTTAAGAGATTTTTATGGCATTTCTCCCTTGTAGTTACTACTAGACATGCTGTTCATATGTGATGGAAATATGAGTTGTATGTTATGGATAGTTTAGACAAGTGTAAATAAACCAGAATAAAGTGGTATTGACTTAGAAATTCAAGTATACATGTAGTTAGGGTTTTGTGTTCTTCACTGTCACTGTATGAATTACTGTTCATATATTAGAATTTTATGATTTTGATGCTTCCAATGGGTTTAAAATGGAAAATTATGTGGGGATAAGGTAGAGAAACAATAGTGGAAGCATTGAAATCAAAATGATAAACACATATGCAACCCAATTCAATATAGCCATAATATTATTGAAAATCGTGCCCTAGGGGCCAATCATTGTCTTATGAATATTATTGATTTATAAATTTATTAATTGTGTTATCATATTATTTGCATGTTTACTATGATGACCATCCTTGGGTAATTCATGATCTTATCCTAAATGTCCCTGGTCGGTCATCTATACGAGAGCACCGATGAAATAAGACCAGTTTGACTTTGAAGATGTATAGAGATATAAATCAAAGTCATAGGCACATGTAAGAGTACAAGGTGTTGGACCGACCCACTATGAGAGAACTGTATGGGTAACGTCATAAGCTTCTCTCATATACAAACCATGTCAATATGCCCTTTGACCTAGATCATCATGGATTCCTACATGACAAACGCTCAGCTTTGACCTAGTCAAATGTCACTTTTGACCGAGTGATCATAAAGACTATGTTCGGGCTTAGTGGTTTTTCATGTAGAGGAATGTGAATGGTCAAGATGGAATTTGTCCCTCACATTCGTAGAGAGATATTACTGGGCCCCTCAATGAGTGAGTCTGAGAAATGTATGGCCATACTATAATGGAAAGGTAGTTCCATTTCTATAGTCAGACTACTCAGGGATCGAGAAAGTAACAGTCAGGAATAGGAGGATGACATTATCCATGTCTCAACTATGACCAAAATATCACGTGACAAAAGGGACATCATATGGTTGTATAAAAGGATACATCGTTTAATGATCCTCATATGATTTGGGTAGTCGTTATGTCTTGCTAGAGACTGCTTGTGACTTGTGGGCCAGTATGGCAAATGGCCCACTACCAACTTCATATGGGCCTACAGGGTCGCACACAAAATAGCCCAACACGAGCTATGATGTCCAGATTCATTGAATCTAAGACATGTCCATATTCAATGAATGATCCAGGGTGGATGTATATATTTATTTATATTTATATTCATATATATATAAATTCGTATATATATATTATATATAAGAGATATATGAGATTTAATTTATAAGGATAAATTAAATCTTTATCACGTTTGAATTTGAAATTCAAATTGATAGGATATCTCATATAAGAGATATTTATAAGATTTAATTTATAAGGATAAATTAAATCTCTATCATGTTTGAATTTGAAATTTAAATTGATAGGATATCTCATATAAGAGATATTTATAAGATTTAATTTATAAGGATAAATTAAATGTAAGGAATTGGAAGACACGCAGCGGAAATAAACTTTAAAAATTTTCCATTCCTTGCCAGGATCTGCCGTATGTGTTTAAGTCAAGTGGAAAGAATCATTACCCTTAGTGTTGCTCAGCGAATTTCACAGCTTCTCTACGTGGGTGGTGATCTCTTTCTGATCGCAAGAAATCGACGGAGTGTTCCTCAGCGACCTTCACAGATTCTCTCCGCGGACGGTGGTCTCTTTCCGATCACAAGAAGTCGACGCCTCAGGTCGGCTTCCTCTACTGGTATCCACACGAACAGCGTTCCAACCACGAACGACGTGCTAGCGTCTCCTGTCCCTCCAAGGCTTTCACAAGTCTCCGTCTCTATTTCGGCAGTTTCTTGTCTGCAAACCTTTTGCAGATTCCGTTCGGCCTTTTGTGTTCTGTGTTATTTTCAAACGTAGCTCCTCCAATCAGATATAGAGGATGCTATGCGTTTTTACACTTGACCTAATTGGATTTTGGAGTTAATCTTATATTAATTCCGAATTGATACAATATCATATATTGTATAATTTTATAAGAAACTAATTAAATAAAATAATATTAAATCCGTCCCACAGATTTAATTACTTATTTATTTAACTTTAAATAAAGATGAGACTGAGTTATATTTGATTTATTCCCATAAATCAAATTTGAGATATCCTATCAATTTAAATTTCGAATTTCAAACGTGATAGAGATTTAATTTATCCTTATAAATTAAATCTTATAAATATCTCTTATATGAGATATCCTATCAATTTGAATTTCGAATTTCAAACGTGATAGAGATTTAATTTATCCTTATAAATTAAATCTTATAAATATCTCTTATATGAGATATCCTATCAATTTGAATTTCGAATTTCAAACGTGATAGAGATTTAATTTATCCTTATAAATTAAATCTTATAAATATCTCTTATATGAGATATCCTATCAATTTGAATTTCAAATTCAAACGTGATAGGGATTTAATTTATCCTTATAAATTAAATCTCATATATCTCATATATATAATATATATATATATACGAATTTATATATATATACGAATATAAATATAAATAAATATATATACATTCACCTGGATCTTTCATTGAATCTGGACATGTCTTAGATTCAATGAATCTGGACATCATAGCTCGTGTTGGGCTATTTTGTGTGCGACCCTGTAGGCCCATATGAAGTTGGCAGTGGGCCATTTGCTATACTAGCCCACAAGTCGCAAGTGGTCTCTAGCAAGACATAACAACTACCCAAATCATATGAGGATCGATAAACGATGTAACCTTTTATACAACCATATCATGTCCCTTCTGTCACGCGATATTTTGGTCATGGATGAGGCATGGATAATGTCATCCTCCTATTCCCGACCGTTACTTTCTTGATCCCTGAGTAGTCTGACTATAGAGATGGAACTACCTTTCCATTACAATATGGCCATACATTTCTCAGACTCACTCATCGAGGGGCCCAGTAATATCTCTCCACGAATGTGAGGGACAAATTCCATCTTGACCATTCACATTCCTCCGCATGAAAAACCACTAAGCCCGAACATAGTCTTTATGATCACTCGGTCAAAAGTGACTTTTGACTAGGTCAAAGCTGAGCGTTTTGTCATGTAGGAATCCATGATGATCTCAGGTCAAAGGGCATATTGACATGGTTTGTATATGAGAGAAGCTTATGACGTTACCCATGCAGTTCTCTCATAGCGGGTCGGTCCAACACCCTGTACTCTTACATGTGCTTATGACTTTGATTTATATCTCTATACATCTTCAAAGTCATACTGGTCTTATTTCATCTGTGCTCCCACATAGATGATCGACCAGGGACATTTAGGATAATATCATGAATTATCCAAGGATGGTCATCATAGTAAACATGCAAATAATATGATAACTCAATTAATAAATTCATAAATCAATAATGTTCATAAGACAATGATTGGCCCCTAGGGCACGATTTCCAACATTAAATCCCTATCACATTTGAATTTGAAATTCAAATTGATATGATATCTCAAATTTGATTTATGAGAATAAATCAAATATAATTCAGTCTGATCTTTATTTAAAGTTAAATAAATAGGTAATTAAATCTGTGGGACGGATTCAATATTATTTATTTAATTAGTTTCTTATAAAATTATACAATATATGATATTGTATTAATTTCGGAATTAATATAAGATTAACTCCAAAATCCAATTCGGTAGAGAGAAGAAAACGCAGAGCATCCTATATATCAGATATTAGGAGCTACGTTTTGGATAGACATACACATAGAACACAGAAAGGCCGAAGGGGAATCTTCAAAAGGTTGCAGATAAGAAACTGCCGAAATAAGAGACGGAGATGAACTCTTGAGAAAGCCCTGGAGGGACAAGAGACGCTAGTACGTTATTCGTGGTTGGAACGCTGTTCGTGTGGATACCAGTAGAGGAAACTGATCTGAGTCATCGACTTCTTGCGATCGGAAAGGGAGCACGAGCTGCGGAGAGAAGCTGTGAACGTCATGACCAGAAGCTGTGGAAGTCGCTGAGGAACACTAAGGGTAATGCTTCTTCCCACTTGACTTAAACACATACGGTAGATCCTGACAAGGAATGGAAAAATTTTTAAATTAATTTCCGCTGCGTGTCTTCCAATTCCTTACAAGTATAACCAAGCATACATTTAATACGTGCATGTTTAGGATAAGTTGACTACCTCATATACTTGATTTTCTTTCACTTTAACTTTGCTTTGCCTCTTTCTTCTTACTTCTTCTTGATGTGCAGCTACCTCTTTGGAGTCCACAATCAAATCCTAACATCACATAATCATCTATCCATTACAATCTAACTTCCTTGGACATTAAACTTATTTTAATTAATAGAACTTCCTTTGATCTTTACTAATTGACTTGGCCTTTGAACCAATTGATGCCTTGACTTTACCCTACATAATTCCACTTTAGAATCCTTATAAGCTTATAATCATGAAATTTCAGCTCTTATGAACTGTTCTGGATAGATTTGAAAAATATGCATAATTCTTCTAAAAATTCTGATATTGATCCTAATGCTTCTTGTCATATTCTAATTTTTTCCTATCCGTATAGTACTGATAGTGGAAAGAGGTTTGAAAAGGATTATGACGAAGATCAGAAGAAATGATAAAGGTTAAATGAGTCCTAAAGAAAGAGAAGGACTAAAACGAAAATTAGAAAAGGTTAAAGGCAAAAAGTGAAGGTAGAAATAAAAGTTGGGCCCTTAAGTGTAATTTTCAAAAGTTAAGGGGCTAAAATACAAATAGCCAAAAGTTCAAGGGCCTAAGTGCAATTATGCAAAAGTTCAGGGACTGAATGTAAATATGAAAAAGTTGAGCCAAAATAGGCAAAAAATGCCCGAAATCATATTATACCCAAATTTTACCAGTAGATAGACAAAAATATTCCGATCAGTTTAACGTAACACAGAATTTTGATTTGAGGTCTTGATTAATTGATATAAATTTTTGAAGTCAGAATAATTATTACAGTATTTTTCAGACAGTAGAATCAGATGAAACTTTATAGAAAATTCCTATATTTAATGTAAGAATTTATAAAATTGACAGAGTCAGAAAAGGAATCCTGTAGAAGTCTTACGGGATTTTATGGTGAAATAAAATACCTGATAAATAGGATCGTGTGAGATTTATTGGGATTTGTGCCATAAAGGTAATGAGGCTAATGAGCCCATACCAAGGCCCAAATGGCGCCATAATGAGCCCAATAAAGTAGTGAAATAGTTATGTGGGCCAGAGTCTAGAGCAGTACAGGAAAAGTGCAAAATTACGAAAATGCCCCTAGATGCCCATACTATACCAGTGTTAGATAGAGGTCATTTTGGTCATTTTAAACAGGCTAAAAATGTGGGACATAGTATAAATATGATTAGTTAGAGCCAATATATGCCTGAGGTAGTGTAAAGAGGGGTGAAATGACAATTATGCCCTTAGGGTTAGTACAGTTCAAGAGAGGATACCAAGGGTATTTTGGTCATTTTCCAAGGGATTGATGGCAGATAAATCTTCAGTATATCATTTTCAATGGTATTAGAAGCCTAGACATTATTTCTAGGACAAAATACATATCCTGGTATATTATAAAAAAGTTAGGAACAGAAAACAGTCCGATTGCTGTGAAACTGCTCTGCTCGGTACTGGATTGGACTTAAATTTTTCCAGAAGCTTCCTAGCATGGTAAGCACGCCACATACCCCCATGAGGTGTCCCTTGAGCTTTCCCACATGATGTCATAATTATTCTTTTTAGAAAAAGTTAAATCCAAGATTAAATATGGGCCTTTAGCTCAAATAGTAACCAAATCAATCTTGGCCATTCATTTTTCATGAATTTTGGCTATAAATACCCCCTCATTCTGCATCAAAACCATGGCTTCATGGACCCTTGGGAAAACTCTTGAAAAATGAAAACTCAAGCCAAGACAAAGAAGATTCAAGGTACTAAAGTTCAAGCAAGTTAGAGATTAAAGGTAAGCAATCTCTCCTAGGTTATTTTCTTTTGATTTGGGAGCTTGAACTTAGGGTTTTTATGGGAGAAAAGTTGAGTTTTCTGTAAGGGGAGGTGCTGCCCAAATACCTTAGGTGAAAGGGGAAAGAAGAAATTAAAGTTAGAAATATATGATTGAAGCTTAAACAAGCTAGTTAAGAGATTGGTTGTTGAATCAAGTTAATATTCTTGACTTTGCCATGATGTGCCCTGTTTAGTCTGCACTGTTCATGAAGGAAGGAAATTGAATTTCAATTATTTAATGCTTCCATTGAATTTAGATGATGGCTTTGTGTAGGATTGGAAAGGTTTTGAACCTTGAAAGCATTAAAATTCTAAGATTGTAGTTTTTGAAACCCTTCTTTGTTACTGTTCACATGTATGAACAGTGATTGAAATTTCATAATTTTGATGTTCCAATGGCTTTAAAATGAAAAGTTGTGTGTGGTAAAGTGGAGAAACAAGTGTGGGAAGCATTAGAATCAAAATGAGAATTTTTGAAAGAATTGAGTGCATGTATTCAGTTCTGTACAGCAAGCCATGAAGGAGCTAGAATTTCATGATTCTAAGCCCATAAATGGATTCAAAAGATGAAATTGTTTAGGGTAAAGTCAAGACATCAATTGGTTCAAGAGCCAAGTGGATTAGAGAATATTAGAGAAAGTTATGACAATAAAGAGTATAACAAAATTAGTCTTAAATATGGTTGGAGTTCATGAGTCATAATGAATTATGTGATGAATATGAATGTGTTTAGGACCTTAAAACATCTAAGGAGATGTTGGGAAGTGATTGAAATAAAGAATTCATGGTTAGAAAGCTAGGAAGCAAGTGCAAAATATCAAGAGAAAAGCTTAAGTGCAAGGTAGTGAACTTACCTCTTCATGTGCTTGATGTGGTATGCTTATGTGTTGACATGTATATGATATTTGAATGATGTTGTGACATGATAAATGATGTTGAATGTATTGTGAATAACATGTTTTCCATGGCCATTCACTTTATGTGAAAGTATATAGCATGATGGCATGTCACTAATCAAAGAAAGTTTAATGAAATTACATATCATGCATTAGCATCCATCTTGCATATTTAAGTGGTAATGTTTGCTACTGACATTTCCTAGAATCTCACTCTCCCATAACCAACCAATTTAGTTAAAGCATGATGGATAATGTATGGATGGAGAAAAGCTAAAGCATGGAAGAAGAAAAGTGAAGTATTCAAGATGTTAGCATATGCTATGCACTTTCCATGTATGTCAAAGCCATGTAAAGTATCTATTTATGTGATGAGATTGTATGAAACAATTATTGTATAAACCCATGATGTATATGAATTCATAAAAGGCAAAAGAGATGATTTATGTATTCTAGAATAATTGTTGAAAGTGAAAGAAAGGAATCTGAAAGGGTAAAACATAGGTCCTAAAGCAGTTTTGTTGTGGCTTTAGTTTGACCTAGCAAATGAAGGAATTATTTTATGAAATTTTATGAGCATGTAGTACACATCAATATATTTAATTTCATAGGTATAAAATTTCATTTGGATGTTTATATAAAGAGAAATTAATTTCCAAAGTAAGGGACCATAATCTGTTTCTAGAGTTTTTGACCAAATAAATAGTAAATTTCAACGAATAAACCGTATCAATTGGCTAGTCATTTTATCTGGAAATTATTTTTTCCTTAAATTTCAAGATGGTATCTTCACGTAGATTTTTGAACCACTTCATTTTGAGTTTTCTAGAATTAATTGTGATTTTTCGAAGTTCGTTGCGTAATCTGGAATATCATATGAACAGTAACCCGAGAAAGAGTAAAATTCCAGATTTGGTTAATGGACTTCCAAGGTCTTGTAAGTGGTTCTAAATACTACTGATTGGTCTCTAAGATATATGAAAGTAAGGATGTTACACTTCTCATACTTGTTTCTCTACTTTATCCATATAATTTATCATTTTAAAACCATTGGAAACATCAAAATCATGAAATTCTAATCACTGTTCATACAAGTGAACAATAACAGAGAAGAACTTCAAAAATTACAACTTGAAATTCCAATGCTTCCAAGGTTCAAAACCTATCCAATCCTACAGTGTAGACCGAAATGGTTCAACCATGGCAAAGTCAAGAATATCAACTTGATTCAACTACCAATCACCTAACTAGCTTGTTTAAGCTTCAAGAACAAGCACATGTTGCTAACTTTAATTTCTTCATTCTCCTTTCATCTAAGATTTTGGATAGCATATACACCTTATAGAAAACTCAACTTTTTTCCGTGAAAACCCTAAGTTCAAGCTCCAAAATCAAAGGAAAACAAGCTAGGATAGATCACTTACCTTAATCTCTAGCTAGCTTGAACTTTGGTACCTTAAAACTTATTTTTCTTTGCTTGTCTCTTCATTTGTGCAGCAACTCCCCAAGGATTCCAAGGGCCACAGTTTTGTGGAGAAAAATGGGGGTATTTATAGAAAAATTTCATGGAAAATGAATGGCTAAGATCACTTTGTGCATTATTTTCTAATGGTCCATATTTGATCTTCGATTAGCTTGCCCTAGAAGCCAATGAGATGACATCATCCATGACATCATCAAAGGACACCTTAAAACCCATGTGAGAAAATTACAAAGGGAGGAAGCATCTGGAAACATTCAGTCCAAGCTCGTACCGATTCAGTCCGATTTCCCAAAAACCAGATTGTTTTCTAAATCTATTTTTTTTTTTGAGATTCCATAATATGCTTTATGACCTTAAATCTAGTATATGAATTCTTCTTATCATTTGCATTCTTATACTGAGTCTAAACTTAATTACAGATTCCTTTGCAAATTACCAAAATGTCCCTTGGTTCTTATTTATTTACTTTAATACCTAAAGGGTTATTATTGTCTTTTCACACATCATTAGAGTATTTCCTAACCTTGATCAACTATTCTGGTAATTGTCCTTGACTGTCTAACCTTAGTCAAATGACCAAAATACCCTTCGTCTAACTCTGACTCAATTACACAATAGTGACATACTCAGTGGTATTTTCGTAATTTTATATTTTTCTGAGTCTTTATTAGACCTGACCCACATACTTATCTAAAAATATTACTAGGCCTATAAGATGACATTTTGGTCCCTCTACATGGTCCACTACCTTCATTGGCTAAACTCCCAAGAAATTCCCCCGAAACGTATTTATGGAGTGTTTTAATCCACTGTAAATTCCATAATAAATTCTACATAACCCCTTTTTGAGCTCTATCAGTTTCATAAATTCTTATATTAATTATAAGAATTTAATGCTAAATTACATATAATTTTAAGGTTCAGAGGATACTGTATTAATTTTCCTTTCTTCAAAAATTAATATAAATGTTTTAAGACTTCAAATCAAAATTTTATGTTGCGTCAAACTATTCAGAATAATTTTCTCTATTTACTGGGAAAAATTGGGACTAAAATGATTCTGAGAATTTTTGGCTCAACTTTCAATAATTATCATTTTACCCTTGAACTTTTAAAAATTACACTTTAGGCCCTCAACTTTTCATAATTACACTTAATGGCCCAAAGCTTTTGTCTACTTTCATTTTCCACCATAGAACCTTTAAACTTTTCATTTTTAGTCCCTCTCTTTCTTCAAGACTCTTCTAACTATTCTCATTCTTTCTTATCATCGTCATAATCCTTTCCAAACCTCTTTCCTCTATCAGTATTATACAGATAGGGAAAAATATGATATGGCATTTCTACCCCCTAAAATAAATTTTGTCCTCGAAATTTACTTAGCACTTTAGACAACAATCATGGATAGATATCCTTTTCTACTTTATGACTAAGGATTTGGGTATTTATCTCTTATCTTCTATCTTGACATCTTAGCGGAATGCTTTCCATATCCACATATCTTTGTATCTTTACTGTGATTATTTTTCATTTTTGAATCAACTCAATCAGAGTTGAACTCTACTTCATTATATTACTTGCTTACTTGCTATGCATCTATTTGCATAAAGACTTCTCACCAAACTAAAATTATGAGTAGTGTCCATTCCTTTTATATTAAACTCTCTCAAATATTACTATATTCTAGATTTTTCATCAACTACTCATCATACTTTATAGCACATATCTCTTACTACTTATTTTAACATCCGTAAATCTTCAATTTTTGCTTTCATATCATCATACTTCTTCTTTTTATCATCTTTAATAATTCATCATAATACAGAGAGAGGACTTTTGCCATTATTCTTTCTTTCTTTACTTTACTACTAAATAGGAGCAGATAGGAACATATACTCTAACATGTATAATGCCTGGCCAACATGTTGCAGGACTATATACCTGCCCATTAATGCAAAGCTCTAACATTGGAGCTCAAGCATTCATTTTCTTAATATGCATAGCTCTAACTCAGAGCTTGTATAGCTCTATCACATGCAACTTGTACTACTCTAACATTTAGAGCTTTAGCATATTTTACAAACATAACATAATACTTGGCATTTCATGCAAGGAGTGAAATCTCTCACTTGCTATTTCATCTGTAACATAACATTTAAACATCTTATCCCTTTGAAAAAGGGAGCCTTTCTATCTATTTACAAAGCTCGCTACAAAGCCACTTTATATTTTACTTCTTGATATATATTTCTCATTATGTATCACATTACATATTTCTCATAACGTATCTCATTACGTAATTTTTAGGCTGTATTATGGTATATCTAGCCAAATTTGTCTATATCATGATCTACCTTGCCTTATCATGACATATTCTGAGATACCATAAGTCTAACATTCTCTTTAACTTATAGCTTTGCAAGCTTTTGAGAAAACTCTTCTAAATATTTCCTTTCAAATATATTTTATTTGGACTTGACATAAGGGTTCTAGTCTCTTATCGTTCATAACCCTTTCTAACTTTTCATAGCTCTTTCTATCATGATATATAACTTTGTTCATCTATGCCAAACTTCTATGGCATTTACACCCTTTCTCATCACTTCCTAGGGGTCATCCATCTTGGGGTTACTCTTACCTTAGCATGTTTAACTGAAAAGTGCTGATAAAAATCAAAAGCACTGGTGCTAATAGGCTCTAACCCTGGTATTTTACTATCTTAGATCTTTCTCATACTGTCTCTCTTATGTCTATCTGGCCTTATAATTTCTTTATCCTTATCTGGAGGATTTATTTGTCTCTCATTCTTATTCTCTATAATCTCATATTAGGGATCTTTTTATTCTTATTTGACACCTTCTATATCATACGAGATATTCTTTTTCTCTTCCTTAGGCATATTATCTACAGACTCATAAATATCTGTTACATAGGACTAAAAGCTTTAACTTTGATTACGTAGTTCTTATTACATGTAAGAAGATTCTGAGTTCAGTCCCTAATAGTAATAAGGCTATCTAAAATTAACATCATGGATACTTTCTCTATTATAAGTTAACCAACTTCTGAGGTTTCCTTACCTTAACCTTATCCTTAGTAATCATCTTTCCAAAGAAATATTGTACTTATAGCTCATTTATTTTCTTAGGCTAGGTCTACTGTGACCCTCGGGATCTTCTATGATCAACCGTAAGCCTCTTCAAGATCTAACTGCAACCCTATAATTCTATTCTCTGTAAGCCATGCTAGGATCTAACTACAATCCTCTAAAATCTACTGCGATTCTATTGTACTGTATTCTCATCTCTGGAAGACCTAAACCAACAGACTAAGTTATAAGGTTAGCCACTTCCACTTAGTTGTTAACTTAATAGATAATTCCACAAAAATGATCATAAAAGCCAATGTTATCTATTAAGACTTTACTCATTTCCTCTATCACTCGGGAATTTCTCATATTATTCCCATCTTTCATAACTTTACTATGTCTATTACTGCACAGAGCTACATAGGCTCTACCATGCACATATCTATCATAATATATTTATCTCATATGGTGGATATTACTCTACATGAGCTGTACTGCCCATTTTCTTGCCTCTATCTCAAGAACAATCTAACTCTAGCATAAGAGCAATATAACTCTATTGGGATAACGTTAATTTTTATTACATAGAAACTGCTCCTTCTTAGAGCTACATCATCTTTCATAAATGATTCTAATTTCATTTCATATTCATGGTACATCATTCATGTATCTTATCCCTATTGAAGGGATATGTTTTGAGTACTGTAATCATATGTCTATATATTTCTACAAACACTCATCTATAATCTTATTGATTATTTTTCTATTGCTTTATCATTACTAAGTTGAATTATTTAATTGCATGTCATATGGTATGGGAGCAACATAACTTTTTCATCATATATACTCTACCCTTAATGAACTGCGAAAAGGAAGTATTTATTCATCATAGTATACCCTAAAATGTATAATATGCAAGGAGATGTGATCATTTAAGCATTCTCTAACATGCATGTCATCATATGACAACTGTAAGAAGATGCAATTTTTCATCAAAACTTATGGCAACATAAGCCATATCATCATTACATAATTTGATCAACCATCCCTCATACTCATATTCCAATTAAACAATTAACTAGTTAAACTTTCAAGAATTCTTTCATTTTATCACCTTATCTGCTAGATTATCTTTCACATTATTTGATAAGGATCTGACAATTTATTCAAGAACCTGAAATAACTATTTATCTAACTTAAGTTGCCATGTTACCCCTTACTAGATTATAGACTCAACTCTTCATTACTCTTTCTTACATAGGGAATAGGGGAGTCACTTTATCTTTTTAACTGTGGCTACCTTTCTCTCTCTAAACATCATAAACTTCTTTTACTTATCTTGTATACATCTACCACTCTATTGAACTTCTACAACTACCTGAGAAAAACTCTTTCTTTGTAACAAGAAATTTAATCCGTGAACTAACTTTTCAGTCACTTAACTCTTACTTTTCATGTGGATGAACTTGGCTAAGTATTCATCAAAGGGTTTCTCTTTCCCTGCTAACCCTTAGCGTCACACTCATTTCTATCTAACTGAGAGGAATACTTCTCTTAAACTATTCTAGAAAAACTTCTCAGGTGAGCGGATCAATCTCCATCTCTTTACTATCTCTTAACTCTTTTTGTTTGTATAACAATCTCAGTCTACTCTTGACCAGGCTATGGTTCCTTTCTAGTCTTTCCTTGATCCTGACTAACTTAAGTCACTTGGATATCATTCAACATCTAGTACTATTACTTTTGTTCTCTAGGGTGCTCTACCCTAGGTCTGCTAGATTATTGTCTCTTCATGATGGTATCCCTCTATTATGGGAACTTTAACTTTTTATCTATTAACCATCATGTCTCTAATGTTAAGCCATGTATTAGGCTCATTCTGAGGCAAGTCTCATTCTAACTTCTTATTATTCTGTTCAGTAAAGACTAGTTGAATGAATCTTTTGTAACATAGATCAACTCTTGGTGATCATACAGAGGATCTACTTTTGACCATTTTCTTAAACGATCTTCTATATCTCAGTACCTCGTACTATTTGGCATACCCGCACCATGTACTAAACCTCTAACGAATAAACTTCAGTGAGGTTAGCATATTCATTCGTCATAAGGTCTTTGTGCATCCTAGTCGCGACTTGAGTACTGTCTAGTCGCGACACGTACTCTCTGTAAACTTTAGTCGCGACCATCTCAACTTACTCGTCACAACTTGACAGCTATGTGTTCTTTAGTCACGACATGATAGCTCTGGAACTTCTAGTCTTTACTCTAACAATGGCTAACTCTTATTCTTGGCTTTCATAAGCTTGAGTCAATTGAAACTCATTCATATCTATCTATCATAATCACATTAAATAGGGAACATATTCACATAAATGTTCAACCAACTATCATTTTATTATATCACATCAAAACTCATATTTCATACCATCATAGTATTTATACATGCATTACATACATGTCAACTACATATTCGGGGTACATCATAACTATTACACATCTGAATAATTGCTTTACCTTATAATGTTTACATATTTATATTACCCCTTATCTCTTTTTACATTCTTTTCTAGGGAATCGTAAACTGCAAATACTTCTACATACAGAAGTGCCACCCCTGTATATTAGTTAGTGGATCATTTGTCAAAAACCTACTTAGATCTATGTGCTATATAGGGGCATATGGCAATATCTGGCTTACAACCATCTCATGCTAATCTTTTATAGTGTAAACTTGATTCAAGTTAATGCCATCTATTGTATATCTGTTTATCATCTCTACTACGGCATTGAGGAACTGCAGATAAACTGACTGCTCTTGATCACTACTTTTGTCCATCCCTTAACCTAGATTGAGTAATTCACTCTCCATAGTTTTCTTGAGACTGATATAGTCAATATTCTCTATCTTTAGTAAAAAAGGCTGGGGTTGACTAGGACCAGGAACATCACATTTATCTTTCTCTATAAAGTCACATATTATTGGACTTTGAGAATGGAAGGGGACTGCCATATACTCTGACTGGATATCTATGGATTAAGGGACTATTGTAGGTTACTCATTTCAAATCTATCCTCAAACTCTGGTGGAGGAGGAATAATGTCTAGTCTTTCTGTAATCCAGTACCAGTACTCAGCTTCTTTAACCATAATATGTCCTCTTATTAGAGGAATAGGGCTTACAACAGGGTTAGAGGGCACTCCAACAAACTCATATTGTATAAAGTCACTAGACTCAACATCATCTGGTACATGCACAACATCAAAGTGTATCTCTACATAACCTCAAACTACAGGTTTGAGTCTACAGAAATATCTATGGGATATTCTACTGTAAACCTCCCTGACTGATCCCCCATACTACTATCTGAACTCTTTTCACTATCTAAAGGAGGATCATAGTCTGGATGTACATCATCTTCATATATCATTACTGGCTGGGGTCTCCCTTATTAACTGAAGGCTCTAACTTAACTTTATGAAATCCCATATCTACTTCTATAGGAATTACTTAAATAAGCAATACTAATTATCCCAATAAATACCCTAACTTAACAAAGTACTTACTACTTAGAGTTAGGGTTTGGGAATTGTCTTATCTGATGCCAGAACTTCTGCCCTAATATCAAAATGAAACATCCTTACTTTCGTACATCTTAGGGACCATTAAATAGAATTTAGAACCACTTTCAAGACCTTGGAAATCCATTAGCTAAATCTGGAATTTTACACTTCTCAAGTTAATGTTCATATGGTTTTCTAGATTAGGCAACGAATTTCAAAAAGTCATAATTAATTCTAGAAAAATCTGAATGAAGTAGTTTAAAAAGTTACGTGAAGAAAACATCTTAAACTTTAAGGGATAAATAATTTCTTGACCAAATACATAGCCATTTAATACAGTTTAATCGTCAAAGATTAATGTTCATTTGGTCAAAAATCCTGAAAATAGATTATGGTCCCCATCTTTGGAAAATTCGTTCTCTTTATACAGACATTGAAATAAGGTATTCTTAGTGTATTAATGAAGTTTGACATGTTAACTCAACATCTATAAACTTTCATACATTAATCCCTTCATTTACTATTTTTCATTGCATCATGAACATTATTGTTCAACTTGTCATATAATATCATTCCACATAACATTTCTTCACATAACATTTACACTATCTAATCCCTAACTTCTCTTCATGCTTCTTCATCTTCTTTCATAATTCATGAATCTGTTGGGACTGAGATTACATGGATGGGGTGAGATTTCTAGGGAAATCTCAGTAGTAAATGGTACTAAACAATGCATGTATTAATGTAAATACTTATGCTTACTTGTGAAAGTGTTAACATTGTGTAATGTGCATGCTTCCATGTAACACATGAAATACAATTCATCAAAGTAATCATAGAAATAGAGCTTTAAACATAAACACATATGCAACACAATTCAACATAGCCATAGCATAACCGAGCATACATTCAATACATGCAAGTTTATGATAAGCTTATTACCTCATATACTTGACTTTCTTTCACTTTAACTTTGCTTTACCTCTTTCTTCTTACTTCTTCTTTATGTGTGGCTTCCTATTTGGAGTCCACCATCAAATCCTAACATCACATATTCATCCATCCATTACAATCTAACTTCCTTGGACATTAAACATATTTTAATTAACATAACTTCCTTTGATCTTTATAAATTGACTTGGCCTTTGAACCAATTTATGTCTTGACTTTACCCTACATAATTCCACCTTTAGAATCCATTTATGAGCATATAATCATGAAATTTCAGCTCCTATGCACTGTTCTGGATAGATATGAAAAAGTTCATAATTCTTCTAAAAATTCTCATTTTGATTTCAATGCTTCCTATACTTGTTTCTCTAATTTATCCCACATAACTTTTGATTTTAAAACCATTGGAAATATCAAAATCACAAAATTCCAATCACTATTCATATGAGTGAACAGTAATAGAGAAGAACTTCAAAAACTATAACTTGGAATTGTAATGCTTCCAAGGTTCAAAACCTATCCAATCCTACACAAAATCATCATATGAATTCAATGGAAAAATTAGATCATTGAAATTCCATGTCCTTCTAGCATGAACAGTGCATACCAAAATGTTTTAACCATGGCAAAGTCAAGAATATCAACTTGATTCAACTACCAATCACCTAACTAGCTTTTTTAAGCGTTAATCACATATCTCTAACTTTACTTTCTTCTTTTCTTTCATATAAGGTTTTGGACAGCATATACAACCTAGAGAAAACTCAACTTTCTTCCATGAAAACCATAAGTTCAAGCCCCCAAATCAATGGAAAACAAGCTAGGATAGATCACTTACCTTAATCTTTAGCTAGCTTGAACTTTGGTACCTTGAATATTCTTTTCCTTGGCTGAACTCTTCATTTGAGCAGCACCTCCCCAAGGGTTCCAAGGGCCATAGTTTTGTGCAGAAAATAGGGGTATTTATAGAAAAATCCATGGAAAATGAATGGGCAAAATCACTTTGTGCACTATTTGATCTAATGGCTCATATTTGATCTTGGATTAGCTTGCCCTAGAAGCCAATGAGATGACATCATCCATGACATCATCAAAGGACACAACAAAGCCCATGTGATGAAATTACAAATGGGGGAAGTATCTGGAAAAATTCTAGTCTAATCCAGTACTAATTTAGTCCGATTTCCCAAAAACCAAATTATTTTCTGAATCTAATTTTTTTGAGATTCCATAATATGCTTTCTGACCTTAAATCTAGTATCCAAATTCTTCCTATCATTGACATTCTTGTACTGAGTTTAAACTTAATTACAGATCCCTTGGCAGATTACCAAAGTGCTCATTGGTTCTTATTTATTTACTTAAATACCTCAAGGGCATTATCGTCTTTTCACACATCATAATACTATTCCCTGACCTTGATCAACTATTTTAGGAACTTTTCTTGATAGTTTAACCTTAGTCAAATGATCAAAATACCCTTTGTCTAACTCTGACTCAATGACATAACACAGTGCATACTAACTGGGATTTTCGTAATTTTATATTTTTTTGAGTCTTTATTAGCCCTGGCCCACATACTTATCTAAAAATATTGTTGGGCCTATAAGATGTCATTTTGGGCCCTCTACATGGTCCACTATATTCATGAGCTAAACTCCCGAGAAATTCCCCTAAAACGTATTTATCGGGTGTTTTAATCCACTATAAATTACATAATAAATTCTACATAACTCCTTTTTAAGCTCTATTAGTTTTGTAAATTCTTATATTAATTATAGGAATTTAGTACTAAATTACATTTGATTATGAGGTCCAGAGGATAATGTATTAATTTTCTTTTCTTCAAAAATTAATATAAATTTTTTAGGACCTCAAATCAAAATTATGTGTTGCGTCAAACTGATCAGAATAATTTTCTCTATTTACAGGGAAAATTTATGACTAATATGATTCTAGTATTTTTGGCTCAACTTTCAATAATTATCATTTTACCCTTGAACTTTTAAATATTACACTTTAGGCCCTCAACTTTTCATAATTACACTAAATAGCCCAAAGCTTTTGTCTACTTTCATTTTCCACCATAGAACCTTTAAACTTTTTATTTTAGTCCCTCTATTTCTTCAAGACTCGTCTAACCTTTCTCATTCCTTCTTATCATCATCACAATCCTTTCCAAATCTCTTTCCTCTATCAGTATTATACAGATAAGGAAAAAATAGGATATGACATGATGCCATGATGGAAGGATGAATGATGGAAGATATGAGGGTAGGTTATGGAGAGAATATGGAGAGAATGTTTGAGTACTACTTCTTGGCCGTATCAGGTAAAAAACCAGCCTCCTCGACGTTCGCTGCTTCCTTCTCCTTTTAAAGCTAGGATATCCTAATAAAAAATGCGTAGCTTCTCTGATTTCCTTCTTTGGTCTTGACTAGATCATATTTTTGGTCACGACCTATGAACACAGGAAAATGACCCAGAAGAAGTGATGTCGCGACTGAAGTGTACATAGGCTGCCATCCTTGATTTGGTTCTCTGTCTTATGATCTCTTTTTTATTCTCATTAATCATTGTTTTTCCTCTAAAATACCTGTAATTCAATATCAAATCTCACTGTAAAAGTCTAACTAGTTACTAAAGAACAACATATATGCAGTTTAAAATAGTTAATTTACCATTTTACCCTTAACTTAGCATATTGCCAAGAATAACCATATATTACAACAAAAACACAATTGTAGGCATAAAATGAATAGTAAAGTTGTCACAAAACCCTCAAAATATTACATAAACCATACGCAATTTGTGTCCTATCATTTGGTTATCCTATATTATGTTTACTTAGGATTAATAATTTGTTTGCTATTATTAGTTAGGGAATTATTAAGATTTGAGTTCAGATTTAGATATGGATTTTAATTTAAATTATTATTATGGCTTTATAAATAGAGCTAAGGCCCTTAGTTATTCCTTATACTTAATTATTGAGGCTGTTATTCTCTTTTTAGTCTTTTTTTCTCATTCTTTTCTTATGCCTAAAGAAGGTAACCACTTTCTAATCATTGTGTGTGCTAATGTAATGTTTGTGAGTGATTTGATATATAAATATATTGATATAGATATGATTGTATTGAGAAAACTTGTTTGATTATTTTTATTAAAATTAGTCTTATGGGACTTCAAGTTTAATTTAGAAAATGAGTTGAGAATATAAACTTGTTATAACTTGATATTAGAATTTGAAGTAAGTTATTATCTTGAGAAAAAGTCTTTTATGATCTTTATCAAGCTATTGATATTTTGATTAATATAATTACTTTGAGAATTATGCATTGGGGATGGGCGAAGAGATAGTTGTATTTTTACCACATGGTATAACCTCTATTGGAGCTCGATGGTTAGCTTTTGTCCCACAAGTTTATTGAGGGACATCCCTACTTATTTATCAAGGGGCTATGACACCCTACCTTTTTATTGAGGGGGAATAAATCCATGGTCCAGTTAGGCAATCTTTAGATTTTAGTCTATCCATACCACTTGATCAGTTAGCTTTTAAGTAGTCAGTTATCACTAGCCTATGGGTTTGGTCGACGAGAATAAGGTGGCTTAGTTAGTTTGAAGGGGAACTTAGGTAGGTTATTCATTTTGATTTTATTATAATATGTTATTTTGTGAGCTCCCACTTGACACCTCATGAGCATATGTTAGTATGCATAATGAGTAGGATTGATAGTTATTCAGACGTTTCTCTCACCCTATCTTTATTAACATTTTTCAGGGTATATTCTCATTTTAAAACACTAGGGAAAACTTCAGAGACTTGAGTAGAGTTATATTAATTGTATAGCTTTCCCCTTTGAAGGTATGTGTAGAATATTTGTATATTGTGAAACATCCTCCTTTTCTTACATTTTAGGGACCATTCAATAGTATTTAGAACCACTTATAGGGCCATTGAAGTCAAATCATACAATCTGAATTTTACTCCTAGCGAACACTGTTCACTGTGTAAATTCCAGCGGAGTGACCTAACTTCAAAAAATCATAACTAATTCTAGAAAAATTGAAACGAAGTGGTTCAAATTTCTACACGAAGCTAACGTAATCCTCTTTCAGGTAAAAATAACTTATTGACCACGCCTTTATTAGGTCCATGTCAGTCAACATCTGAAGTTTACTGTTCATCATGCATTTTCCCTTATTCCAGCACTTTGGTCCCATCTTTGCATAACCTCTGCACTATCCAATCCCTAGCTCCTCTCTATGATTCTTCGGTACTCTTTAAACATACCTGTAGGATTGGGATTACATGGAAGGGGATGAGATTTTTGGGAAATCTCAGTAGTAAACAGTAACCATACAATGCATACAACTATATGCTTGATGTTACTATGTGTGTACTTAATGATCATGCTTGCATCATGATAACAGACATGCTTCCATGTTACTTAATTATAACATATGACCATAGTATAAAAATAAATAGAGCATTACTTAATCATACATGCCTTACATCATCAAGGTAAGAAAATATCACATAAAACATCCAAGAAGTATAAGCATACAAGTAGGTAAGTCTACTACCTGGCGTGTAGCTTTTCCTTCCAGCTCCTAACCTTGTCTCTAAGGTTCATTCTTTCCATAGGTCAGAGACTATACATAAAATAATAATATCTTCATTATTACTCTATCAGTATAGCTCTATTTAGCTACCTTTATTAATATAGATATTTCTCTATTCTAACCACTAAGAGCAATCCTCTACTTTATTAGAGCAAGGACTAGATAACTTTCTTACCTCATTCCTAAGCTTTGCCCAGTCCCTCAGCTCCTTAGACTGCTCCTGACTCTACCAGAACTCCTTCCTTCTTTCTCTTCCTTCCTTTCTTTCTCTCTTCCTTTACCTTGCTAGGCCGTGGTGTGCCTTGAAATGGGAGGGGAGTGGCCTATTTATAGGTGAGAGGAGGTGGAATGAATGGTCCAGATTGGTTCGCGATGAATGGCTCAGATTATTTGTTTCCTCAAGAAGCTTTGCCTACATCATCACGGTGACATCACCCTCCTTAATGACTCACCACTAATGACCTCATCCAGGACACCTAAGGGACACCTCAGGGGTATATGTGGCACAATGGTGGGGCCTTTAGGACACCTCACCAGCTGACTTAGCCTCTCTAGAGAGTTCTAGAGTCTTTTCCCTGAATGGACGGCCGAGATCGTGCCACGTGTCCTCTTGCTTTTTCTCCTTTTTCTCTAATCATGCCATGTGTCCTTTGCTTTTCTTATTTTATTGTAATCATGCCATGTGGCACCTTGTGGGCCCCATTTATGTTCTCTCATGATTCCAGATCACTTTACCCAATTCTATCTTGGACCGGGTCACTTTACTTTATTGAAAAAGCACTAAAATAATATTTTAATGCCTCTTGGGCCCACATTACTCTTGGGCTACGTTTTTGGGCCTTGGATTGTCATCTTGGGTTTCTAACCTAGCCCAAGTACTCTGGTGGCTCGGTTCCCAAGACACATCCTTAGTAAATTACCAAAATGCCCTTAATACTTCTTTAGTATTTCTAGGGGCACTCTTATATTTCCATACCTTACTAGAGTACCTCTTGATCCTAGTCAACTATCTAGATACCCTTTCTTGACTGTCTAACCTTAGTCAAATGATCATAACGCCCTTCATCTGACTCTAATTTAATGACACAACAAAGTGCCATTCCTTCAGTGGTATTTTCGTAATTCTTAATTTTTCTCGGTCTTTATTAGCCTTGGTCTTCATACTTATCTAAAAATACCATTGGTCCTACAAGGTGTCATTTTGGACCCTCTGTATGATCCACTATCTTCATGGGCTCATTTCCTGAGAAATTCCCTCGAAACCTATTTATGGGGTATTTTAATCCACTATAAATTCTATAGTAAATTTTATAGAACTCCTTTTTGGTCTCTGTCAGTTTCAAAAATTCTTATATTAATCATAGGAATTTACTACCACATTTCATCTTATTCTGAGCTCTAGAGAATACTGTATTAATTTTCTTTCTCTTTGGAAATTAATATAAATCTTTCGGGACATCATATCAAAACTATGTGTTGCATCAAACTGATCAGCATAATTTTCTCTATTTATTAAGACCTCTGCTCAACAGGGTCTAGTAGCATCCCTTTCTCAGGCTATATACTGGGCTTCTAAGCCTAAAAATTGGGATATGTCATTTCTCCTTCCCTTAAAATAAATTTTGTCCTCAAAATTTGAAGGTCAAACCTCTATTCATTCCTTAATGAATAGTTTTCTCTGAGGAGAATGTCCCTTTCATTTCATAATATTTTCTTAACTTACTATCTTTCATAACTTTGTGTATCTATGCCAAACTTTTATGGCATTTACACTTTTTTTCATATAACTGTATTCTATCTTTACTCTATCTTAGACCCTCTTCTTTGGGTCTTTACTAGCCTCTTCATCTCTTGATCCTTATCTGAAGGATCTATCTACTCATACTTTTCTATTCTCAAAACATATGGGGTTATCTTCTCTATTCCTCAGGCATACTTCTACAAAATTTTTTGAATATAAGCACTCAGACTTGAACTTAGATTCCATCTTTGTTTAAGGAAAACTAAGTTCAGTCTGTATATAATATAGGCTATAAGTTTTCTAGATAAGTTAATCAACTCGTGAAGCTCCTTCCCTTAACTTCGTCTTTGGTACTCATCTTTCCAGAGAGATACTGTATTGTTCTCATTTCTTCATGGCTCCTTACTTTCCTTAGGCCAGGTCTAACTGTGACCTCGGGATCTAACTGCGATCAACCATAAGCCTCTTTAGAATCTAACTACGACTCTGAAACTATTAGGATCTCACTGCGACCCTTGAGCCATGCTAGGATCTAACTGCTATCCTCCAGAATCCTCTATGATTCTGTTGTACTGTATCATCTCTGAATGATCTCATCCAATAGACTAAGTTATAAGGTTAACTGCTTCCACTTGTTGATAACTTAACAAAAATTGTAAAATACATTTAGTAGCCCATATATTTATCCAGACTTTACTTATTTCCCTCTTACTCAGGAGTTCCTTCTCATCTTTCTTACTCTGTTGTGGCTTACCAATTATGGTCTAACCACCTGTATTGCATTCTGTTGCTATGGCCTCATCATAACTTCTTATTCCATTTATGTTATAACTGCAAGCCATTTGAACTATGCTCTAACTGCGAGCAATCTGTATCAGATCTAACTCTTATCTGAAGAGTGATCTGAACTCATCTGAATCTAGCTCTATCTGAGAGCCATTTGTTTCATATCTAACTCTTATCTTAAGAGTGATATGAAAACAATCTCTTTACTGTTATCTTTTGCTCTTTCTATATACCATTTCTTTTGATAGAGTTATAACACTACCACCTTCTTGGTACTTGCTGTAACCCTAACATAAGAAATGGCCCTGAGTACTGTATTCATAAGTCTGTAGAAATATCTGAGTAACCCCAATCATACTATAACAATTGTCTCACTTACTGAGACAATTTATCATCTTAGGTACATTCTCATTGCATGTCATATGGTATGGGAGCAACATAACTTTCTCATCATAAACTCTACCCTGCTTGTACTGCATGAGGGGAGTATTCATAGTATACTCTAACATGCGTGTCATCATATGACAACTGCAAGGAGATGCAACTTCTCATCATAACTTATGGCAACATAAGCCATATCATCACATAAATTTGCTCAACCATCCATTATACGTATACTACAATTGAACAATCAACTAAATAAACTTTTAAACATTCTTTCCTCTAACCCATTATCTGCCAGATTCTAAACATTCATTTAGGAATCTAAAATATCCACTCATTTAACTTGGTTTCCACATTACCCTTTTACTAGGGTATAGACTCAACCCTTCTTACTTTTTCTTAAATTGGGGAGTCTCTTTATCTTTGAGATTGTGGCTACCTTTCTCTCTATCAGTCTTAGTTTGCTCTAGACTGTGGTTTCTCTATCTTGGAAACATCAGCTCTCTCTATCTATCAATCATCTCATTTCTAACTATTAATTCTTTTGTTCAGGAAACACTAGCTGGACAAATTCTTTCGTAATGTATATCTACTCACATAGAGGATCTACTTCTGAACATCATCTGAATCTTTCATACCTCATTACTTTATACTATCTGATCAACTATCCAGATACCCTTTCTTGACTATCTAATCTTAGTTAAATGATCATAACGCCCTCCATCTGACTCTAACTTAATGACACAACACAGTGCCATACCTTCAGTGGCATTTTCGTAATTCTTCATTTTTCTCGGTCTTTATTAACCCTGGCCCACATACTTATCTAAAAATATCATTAGGCCTATAAGGTGCCATTCTGAACCCTCTGTATGATCCACTATCTTCATAGGCTCAATTCTAGAGAAATTCCCCTACAACCTATTTATCGGGTATTTTAATCCACTATAAATTCTATAGTAAATTCTATAGAACTCATTTTTGGGCTCTGTCAGTTTCAGAAATTCTTATATTAATTATAGGAATTTAATACCATATTTCATCTTATTCTGAGGTCTAGAGAATACTGTATTAATTTCCTTCTCTTCAGAAATTAATATAAATCTTTCAGGACCTCATATCAAAACTCTGTGTTGCATCAAACTTATCAGCATAATTTTTCCTATTTACTAAGACCTCTGCTCAACAAGGTCTAGTAGTATCCCTTCCTCAGGCTATATAATGGGCTTCTAAGCCTAAAAAAATTGGGATATGGCATATTGCTACAATAGATTTTATTTTGCACACTCATATATCATATTACCTTATCTATATTTTAAGGAAAACCTTTTTATAACTATGGTAGGGTTCATTTAAATTTTAGTTAGACTATTTTCTACCATAATCAATTCTCTTGAAATAAACTAAATTCATTTATAAGTTACTTTTAAATTATATTAGGTACAAAATATGTTTAAATAATTAATAATAGTTATATTTTAGGTGGATTTTACAATTTAGCATTAGAGCTTGTCATATCCCCAATTTTCTTACCTGATGTAACTGTACAATTTATATGAAATTGATATGAGATTCTTAGAATAAACTGTATCAGATTGAGAAAGGAAAGAAAGGGAATACGAACTAAGGAAATTTTAGGGACCTAAACGCAAATTAGAAAATGTTGAACGACAAAAGTTAAAGTAGAAACAAAAGTTGGGCCAAAAGAGATTATTTTTAAAAGTTTAGGGATCTAAATGTAAATAAGCAAAAAGTCAGGGTCATAAATATAATTATAGAAAAGTTCAGCCAGAAAAGGCTTATAACTGTCTAGAAGTATTCTAGTCCCACATCTTATCAGTAAATAGAGAAATTTATGATGGTTAATCTATCATAATATAAAAATTTTATTAGGGTCCCAGATAGTAGATATTTATCCGATAGTCAGAAGTTATATGAAATTTTATCAGATCACATGGATCTCAGGTATGAGTAGAGAAGTTACAGGAAGGTGTGCTCTATGCATCATATGTCATGAATATGAAAGAACCCTGAAAGAAGTTCTGTAGGAAAAATTATTCCCATATTAGTGAATTTGACAGGAGTTTGAGAACACCTGTGATCCAATTATAGAACTTAGCAGTAAGTAAGCTTGGATAGAATGAACTTAGATGACCTCATATACAAGCCCATGATGATGCCAAGGAGGGCCCAAAACCCAAGATACCAGTTCATCAGTAGAAGGGGCCAGTGTCCAGGAAAAGTGTGAAATTACGAAAATGCCCCTAGATGCCTATATTGTACAAGTGATGGATGGAAGGCATTTTGGACAGGCTAAAAACATGGCATATAGTTTTTAGCATATAGTATAAATATGATTAGTTAGACCCAGTATATGCCCTGAGGTTGTGCAAAGGAGGTGAAATGACAATTATGTCCTTAGGGTTAATATAGTGCAAAAAATGACACCAAGGGTATTTTGGTCATTTCCCAAGAGATGGATGACAGATAAATACTCAATCTAACATTGTCAATGGTATAAGAAACCTAGACACTAGTTTCTAGGACAAAATACATATTATAGAATATTATAAAAATTAGGAATAGATAACACTCTAGTTTTGTAAAACTACTCCGATCGGTACCAGACTAGACTAAAATTTTTCCTATCAGTATATTTAACCTTTTTTAGCCAAACATGACTATAAATTGTGTCATGTATGGCATCAAAAGGGGAGGCTTCTAGGGCAAGCTTGTGCAAGATTGAATATGGACTATTAGACCAAATAGTAACCAAATCAATCTTGGCCATTCATTTCAACCCAATCTCATCTATAAATACCCCCTATTCAGATCATTTTGGCATGCATGGTGAACCATAGGGAAACTCTTGCAAAATTTCCATTCAACTAAGAATGAAGCACACAAAGTGAAGCAACAATCATGGTAATCATCTCCCTTGATCTTGATCTTTGCTATAGCATGTTAGCTCATGGTTTTAAGGGGTTTTTATGCTATACATATATTTCCCTTATGGTTTCTACTGGAATATATGTCCATATGTGGTTAGAATATGAGTTTTATGTTATGGATAGTTTAGACAAGCTTAAATAAGCTAGAATCAAGTGGTTTAAGCTTAGAAATTCAAGTATGTTTGGATTTAGGGTTTTGTGTTCTTACTGTTACTGTATGTGGCACTGTTCATATTATGGAATTTCATTATTTTTATACTTCCAATGAGTTTAAAATGGAAAATTGTGTGGGGATAATATAGGAGAACAAGTATTGAAAGCATTGGAATAAAAAATGTGAATTTTTGGAAAACAAAAGGGTTGCTTCAGTTTGGTACTGTAGCATGTGGTATGATTTGATTTTGGAAATCTTAGTTTTATATTTGGATTCTACATGAAAAATTATGTGGAAATGAACTATGAGAATTTTTTTTGGAAAGATGGAAGTATGAAACATAAAAGAGAGAGAAAGGAAGTTAGTGAAAACCTAGTCTTGGATTTGGTTTCAAGTTGAGTTGTAACTTGATATTACTTTGTAATGGCTAGGTTTTGACATTTGTGAAGGAAGGAAATCATCCCAAGAAGATATTGACAAGGATAGCTAAGAGGTAGCAAGAATACCTAACTATAGTTTCATGTTTGTTTAATTGTTTGCTTGCTTGTTAATTATGGTGTTTGGTTGAGCTTGGGATTATGTCATCATGTCTATGATGAAGTATGAATGATTGCAACTCCTTGCAACTTATGTCATGACAATATGCATGTTAGAGTTTGCTTATGTACCATTATGAAGTAGCTCTCATCTCATGATAACATGTTAAGCATCCAATTAATCATGCATGATATTATGGTTTGTATAACTTGCTATTGGCATTTCCATGAAATCTCATTCCTTCCATATGCATAACCTTGTTATAGGTGCTGGAACTTCACATGGAAAAAGGGTAAATATAGATGGATTAGTTTGTATAATAAGTCACATGAGTTACTTGACATTATGAAAGCATATGATAGCATGTATGGTGGTATGGTGTACGATTTTGTAATTCTGTTTTGATGCCGTGATGGTGTGATGATGGTTAGAAAGCCTTAATTAATGATTTTGAACTTGAAATTTGGCATGGTTATATTTAAGACACAAAGCGTTAAATAGACACCAAGAATGCCTCAATTGGTTAAGAATTCGATGTGTTATGATTTTTCTAAGTTGAAGATAAAATCTAGAATTGAGATAAAGTGAGTGATAAGAGGCACTGACATTCACATGATGATTTTATATAACAATTGAACGAGTTTTTCTATGAAATTTTATGAGCTTAAATAACACATCCAGAGCTTCAAATCCATAGGTAACACAATTTATTTGGATAAGTAACTAAAGAGAAATGAATTTTGGAATTTAAGGTAGAGAAACTAAAACTTCTAGATTTTACCAAATGAACAGTGATTTTCAACGAATAAACTAGTTTCATTTCGACAAGAAAACCTCAATTCATATTTTTCCTTCAAAGACCTATGAAAGAGATTTCATTAGAAATTAGAACCACATTATTTTAATTTTTCTACAATTAATTATGAATTTTCAAAGTATGGTACATGTTCTAGAATTACCAAATGAACAGTAAAGTGAGGGTTTCCAAAGTAAATGATCATGTAATTGGTTCCAATAACTTGTAATGGAGTATAATTGAGGTTAAAAGTAAGGATATGATAGAGCTCAGGTTCTAGGTCCTCCTAATCTTTATAAGATTCATTATGAATTTATTTTATTGTTCAAAAAACAAAAAAAATGGTTGCGATTTTATTCACGCGTCCTATGTCCTAGCTAATATATATATCTTTGTTATGGGCCATTATAGTTATATATATTTAAAAAAATGCTTTGTTCATAATAGCGTGGGTGTAGGTTGTTAATTGGGTGTGTATATATATATTTCTCTTATAATTCTTTTTTGGCCAAAAAAATTGTTTAACTCTTCTATTTTGAACTATTTTTGTTGAATTTCTAGAAATTTATTTAATAAAATATTTCATTTAATTAAACTTAATTATATAAATTGTTTTACAAAGAATTTATATGAAATTGAATATTTGATTATCAAATTACTTTATAAACAATTTTAGTTGTTTATGGGATTTGACTATGTTTATAACTTTTCAAATTTCTTTTGTTATTTTCTAAATATTTAAAATATAGTGTAAGGCAATCATATAAATTGTTTAAATTTTTATTAAGTCGTGCATATTTTGTATTTAAATACACATAATTGATATTTGTGCATGGTGATATTTTCTTGCATGTTATATTGCATAGTAGTGGCAATATATATTATTCCCATATATTATTCCCTGTTAGTTTATAAAAACTGCTTTATTATAGTGCTTAACTATTATGGTGGATTGTATCCTTTGGAGGGGAGAAATAATGTAAAATTAGAGAAACTATTAGAAAATAGAATAAGGAAGTTTTATAGTATGCTAAATTTTGGAGACAAAATTCCTAAAATGAGGGGAGAGTTGTAACATCCCAATTTTTATCCTTATATTTAAGTATAATTAAAAATATTATTCCTCAATAACTTAAAAATATTATATAATTAAATTATTATAATTTAGTATTTTTAATAAAATGGGATATCTAGGTTATCCTCCTATTATATTTACTTAGGATTTATGATTTTATTGTTATTATTAGTTAAGGAATTATTAGAATTTGAGTTCAGATTTAGATATGGATTTGAATTTAAATTATTATTATGGCTTTATAAATAGAGCTAAAGCCCTAAGTTATTTCTCAGAATTGATTATTAAGGCGGCTCTTCTCTTTTTAGTCATTTCTCTCATTATATTTCTTCTACCCAAAGAAGGTAGCCACTTTCTACTCATTGTGTGTGCTAATGTGATGTTTGTGAGTGATTTGATATATAAATATATTGATATTGATATTATTGTATTGAGAAAACTTGTTTGATTCTTTTTATTAAAATTAGTCTCGTGGGACTTCAAGTTTAATTTCGAAAATGAGTTGAGATTATAAACTTGTTATAACTTGATATTAGAATTTGAAGTTATTATCTTGAGAAAAATTCTTTTGTGACCTTTATGAAGCTATTGAGATTTTGGTTAATATGATTACTTTGAGAATTATGCTTTGGGGAAGGGCGAAGAGATAGGTATATTTTTACCACATGGTATAGTCTCCATTGGAGCTTGATAGTTTATAATCTCGCCCTATCTTTATTAACATTTTTCAAGTTAAATTCTTATTTTAAGACCCTAGGAAAAATTTCAAAGGCTTGAATAGAGCTATATTAATTGTATAGCTTTCCCCTTTGAAGGTATGTGTAGAATATTTGTATATTAGCACAATAGATTTTATTTTGCATACTCATATATCATATTGCCTTATTTATATTTTAATGAAAATCTTTTTATAACCATGGTATAATTCATTTAAATTTTAGTTAAACTCTTTTCTACTATGGTTAACTCTCTTGAAATAAAATAAATTCATTTATAATATTATTTTTAAATTATATTGGATACAAAATATGTTTAAATAATTAATAATAGTTATATTTTAGGAGGATTTTACACTAGTCACAACATGAAGGTCTTCACGTCGTGACTTCGGATCATAAAAGCTCGACCTTTGTTCATTTGTTCCACTTCTAGCTTCCACAATATCTTGTATTCCTATAAAGTCACTCAATAAATCCTTTGTAAAAGCATTATCACTTGCAAATGATGAAGTTGAATCAAAACTTGAACCAAATACTTACTATTTAGGGTTAAGGTATGGGAATAATCTCATATTATTCCATAAATAATCTATTCAGAGTATTTCTTAAGCCAGAATCCTTTGCTCTGATACAAAAATGCAACATCCTTACTTTCATACGTCTTAGGAACCATTCAGTAGCATTTAGCACCACTTACAAGACCTTGGAAGTCCATTAGCCAAATCTGGAATTTTACTCTTTCTTAGGATACTATTCATATGGTATTCCAGATTACGCAATGGATTTCAAAAAATCACAATTAATTCTAGAAAACTCGAAATGAAGTGGTTCAAAAAGCTACATGAAGATAACATCTTGAAATTTAAGGTAAAAATAATTTTCAAACCAAATGATTAGCCAATTGATACAGTTTATTCGTTGAGGTTTACTATTCATTTGGTCAAAAACTCTAGAAATAGATTATGGTCCCTTACTTTGGAAATTCATTTCTCTTCATATACACATCCAAATGAAACGTTCTACCTTTTAACTTAAAGCTGTGGATGTGTAATACATGCTCAGAAAATTTTGTTAAATAATTCCTTCATTTGCTAGGTCAAACTGAAGACACAACAAAACTGCTTCAGGACCTACGTTTTTACTATTTCAGTTTCCTTTCTTTTACTTTCAATAATTGTTCTAGCATACATGAATCATCTCTTTTGCCTTGTATGAATTCATATACAATATGGGGTTATACAAGAATTGTTTCATACAATCTCATCACATAAATAGTTGCTTTACATGGCTTTGACATCATGGCAAGTGCATAACATATGCTAACATCTTAAATACTTCACTTGTCTTCTTTCATGCTTTAGTTCTTCTCCATGCATACATTATCCATCATGCTTGACCTAAATTGGTTGGTTATGGGAGAGTAAGCCTTTAGGGAATCTCAGTAGCAAACATTACCACTTAAATATGCAAGATGGATGCTAATGCATGATATGGAATTTTATTAACTTTCTTTGATTAGTGACATGCCATCATGCTATATATTGTCAAGACATAAGCATACCACATCAACCACATAAAGAGGTAAGTTCACTACCTTGCACTTAAACTTTCCTCTTGATTTTAGCACTTGCTCCCTAGCTTCCCAACCATGAAGCTTTTATGTCAATCACTTCCTAACATGTTTTTGGATGTTTTGTGGTCCTAAACACATTCATATTCATTACATAACTCATTAGGACTCATGAACTCCAACCATGTTCAAGACTAACTTTGTTACACTTTTTATTGTCATAACTTTCTCTAATCTTCACTAATCCACTTGGCTCTTGAACCAATTGATATCTTGACTTTACCTTACACAATTTCATCTTTTGAATCCATTTATGAGCTTAGAATCATGAAATTCCAGCTCCTTTATGGCCTGCTGTATAGAACTGAACATAAACATACAATTCTTTCAAAAATTCTCATTTTGATTCTAATGCTTCCCATACTTGTTTCTCCACTTTACCCCACACAACTGTTCATTTTAAAACCATTGGAAGCCTCAAAATCATGAAATTCCAATCACTGTTCATGCGAGTGAACAGTACCATGAGGAATCTCAAAGACTATAACCTTGAGATTTTAATGTTTCCGAGGTTCAAAACCTTTCCAATCCTACACAAAATTATCATATAAACTCAATGGAAGCATTAAATCATTGAAATTCTATTTCTTTCCCTCATGAACAGTGCATACTGAACAGATTCACTCTTGGCAAAGTCAAGAATATCAACTTGATTTGACAAACAATCACTTAACTAGCTTGTTTAAGCTTCAATCATATGTTTCTAACTTTAATTTATTCTTTCCCCTTTCATCTAAGGTTTTTGGGTAGCACCACCCCTTAGAGAAAACTCAACTTTTCCCCATGAAAACCCTAAGTTCAAGCTCCCAAATCAAAGGAAAATAAGCTAGGAGAGATTTCTTACCTTTAATCTCAAGCTTGCTTGAACTTTGGTACCTTGAATCTTCTTTATCTTGGCTTGAGTTTTCATTTTGCAAGAGTTTCCCCAAGGGTCCATGAAGCCACGGTTTTGGGAAGATTTGAGGGGGTATTTATAGCCAAAATACAAGAAAAATCAATGGCCAAGATTGATTTGGTTACTATTTGATCTAAAGGCTCACTTTAATCTTGGATTTAACTTTTTCTAAAAAGAATAATTACGACATCATGTGGGAAAACTCAAGGGGAACCTCATGGGGGTATGTGGCGTGCTTACCATGCTAGGAAGCTTCTAGAAAAATTTCAGTCCAATCTGGTACCGATTAGAGCAGTTTCACAGCAACCGGACTATTTTCTGTTCCTAATTTTTTTATAATATACCAGGATATGTATTTTGTCCTGGAAATCAATGTCTAGACTTATCATATCATTGAACTTGATATACTGAATATTTATTTGCCATCCATCCTTTAAAAATGACCAAAATACCCTTGGTGTTCTTTCTTACGCTGTACTAACCCTAATGGTATAATTATCATTTCACACCTCTTTATACTGCCTCAGGGTATATATGGGCTCTAAATAATCCTCTTTATACTATAGGACATATTTTTGGCCTGTCTAGAATGACCAAAATGCCCTCCATCCATCACTGGTATAGTATGGGCATCCAGGGGCATTTCTGTAATTTCACACTTTTCCTGGACTACTCTGGACTTTGGCCCACTTAACTGTCCAGTCATCACATTGGGCCTAATATGACGCCATTTGGGCCTTGGTTTGGGCTCATTTCCTTTATCCCTTTTATGGCACAAATCCTAATAAACATCACCCGATTCTATTTATCGGGTATTTTATTTCACCGTAAAATCACGTAAGACTTCTACAGGATTCCTTTTCTAACTCAGTCAATTTCATAAATTCTTATATTAAATATATGAATTTCCTATAAGGTCTCATCTGATTCTAAGATCTGAAAAATTCTATAATAATTCTTCTAACTTCATAAATTTATATAAATTAATCGGGACCTCAAATCAAAATTCTGTTTTGTGTTAAATTGACCGGAATAATTTTATCTATCTACTAGTAAAATTTGGGTCTGATCTGATTCTGGGCATTTTTGGCCTGTTTTGGCTCAACTTTTCCATAATTACATTTAGGACCCTGAACTTTTGCATAATTGCACTTAGGCCTCTGAACTTTTGGCTATTTGCATACAAGTCCCTTAACTTTTAAAAATTACACTTAAGGGCCCAACTTTTGTTTCTACTTTCATTTTTTGCCTTCAACCTTTTCTACTTTTCATTTTAGTCCTTCTCTTCCTTAAAGAATCATCTAACTTTTATTATTTCTTCTAATCTTTGTTATAATCCTTTTCAAACCTCTTTCCACTATCAGTACTATACAGATAAGGAAAAATTAGGATATGACAAATCCCGTAAGACTTCTACAGGATTCCTTTTCTGACTTTGTCAATTTTTTAAATTCTTACATTAAATATAGGAATTTCCTATAAAGTTTCATTTGATTCTGCTGTCTGAAAAATACTGTAATAACTCTTCTGACTTCATAAATTTATATCAATTAATCAGGACCTGAAATCAAAATTCTATGTTGCATTAAACTGACCGAACTAATTTTGTCTATCTATTGGTAAAATTTGGGTCTTATCCGATTCTGGGAATTTTTTTCCTATTTCGGCTCAACTTTCTCATATTTACATTTGGGTCCCTGAACTTTTGAATAATTGCACTTTGGCCCCTGAACTTTTAGCTATTTGAATTTAAGTCCCTTAACTTTAAAAAATTACACTTAAGGGCCCAACTTTTATTTCTACCTTCACTTTTTGCCTTCAACCTTTTCTAAGAAACATTTTAGTCTTTCTCTTTCTTCAGGACTCATTTAACCTTTATTATTTCATAATCCTTTCCAAACCTCTTTCTACTATCAGTACTATACTGATAGGAAAAAATCAGGATATGACACCTAGAATAAAAGAATGAAGAGAATGAGATTGGACCCATGACATCTAATCCACCAAATGTGAGTGGAAGATGTTGGAAAGTGGGTTGATCTACCTTTGGTGGATTAGACCCAAACCCAATAGATATTGGGATAATAGAGGGAATAGAGGAAATAATTTTTCCCTTGGTTTTCAAAAGCAGAAAAATATGGGATTGGGGAGTTACATGTTAACCCCACTCCTCCCACCACAGACAGAAAATATATACGCACGAGCACAGAGAAAAGACAGGAAGGAAACTTTACATTTTTGCATACGCTCTACTCCTCTCCCTCTGCACGTTCGATGCTCTGTTGTTTTTTTAGTGGGTGTATTTGCTGTGTAACGTGACTGTGAGCCTTTCCAAAGTGCTCTGGTTTTGTGTGGGTATTCAGTGGTTAAACAAGGATTCTAGGTACACCAGAAACTTACAACTTTCTTATTATAAGATGTTTAGGACTTTTTTCATGTATATTAAGAAAAAGCTAAAATATATTGTTTAATATTTTATATTTGTATTAAGATTTATTTTAATCCTTTAAATTTATAAAGTATAGTTTTAATTTTTTAAATTTAAAACTGTTAACTTTACTAACAGAAAATGGTGACTAAGAGAATTTAAAATGATTGTTGTACAATTAAACACTGAGAAAACATATTTTTATTTTTATTTTTTTAATATAATATTTCTATTTAAATTTCTCAATCATCTTTTAATCTCATAGTCATCATTTTAAATTATTTGAATTGATATTTTCTATAACTATAATTAATAGTGTTAAGTTTAAAGGACTAAAAGTATAATTTTTAAATTTATAGGATTAAAATAAAATTTAATATAAATTAAAGGATCAAAACATATATAGTTTTTTGGACTTATAAAAATTACTCCCTTTTGCTTCCAATCGTTCCATATACATCCCGGTGCGGCTTTAGTTATTTTTTCATTTATATAATAAAAAATTGATATTGACTAAATCATGAAGGCTAAAAAATTAAAGATGAGTGTGGCATCATGATTTGTGAGATTGCAGAGTTTTTATTTTTTGACAAAATGATATTGTAAAGTTAATCTTGATAAAAATCGGAAAGTTCCATGAATCTTTGATCCCTTTTCACGTATTTTTTATCTATATTTTTTCATTTGTTTTTTGGTTGGTAATCATGATTTGTTTTAGATGATAATGTTTAAAGAAGGGAAATCATAGTCAAATTCAGCAGAAATAATCAAAACTGAAATCTGGTCTATATCTGCTTTAATATTTTACATTAGAGGGCATTCTGGTCTTTCAATAATATTAAAAAATCCCTAATTAGGTATCTCAGCTTAATTAATAATTTGTTAAAACTGTAAACCTAGATTTAGATTTTGGTATTTCAGCTTGATTTAAATGGGATTCTTCCTATTTTTAAATGACATAGTATAAAATAAAACATATAAAAATTATGATATATAAAGAACCGATAATTTTAACAGTAGAGGGTTGATAGTCATAACTTAAAACATTATGATTTTAAATTTAAACTTTCAAATATTGGGGGTTAATGTGTAAATCACTCAAAATTTATCAGGGGTTGTATATTTTAGCCTTCAACAAATTAGGTATAAAAGGTTGCTGACATCATTAAAAATTGACGAGGAAGCTTCCAAGTTTGCACATGGGTTCCCTAGAAAATTAATAGAAAAAAGGGGGTTAGGTTTGAGAACATGACGAATAGAACCAGTCAAGAAGATGTCATTTATATGCATATTTCATTCCCAGAAATGAACCCACCAAGTTAACCCGAACGCTTGACATCAAGTTCAACAACTTCCCAGAGCATATTTCAGTATTCATCGTTAGAGATGCTCAATTAATTCCTGTCTCGGGTGACTAGTCCTAGTCCTAACAATATTGGAATGGATCTGCCCCTTCCCATGACAGATCAGGATGGAAAAAATTTAGGACATGTCGATATATGTGTCGGGACAGGACTGGACTTTTACCAATAATGATATACCCTCCTCAACACCTAGTGTATTCTCTCTCAGTTTTAGTTTCAGACTTTTATCCCTAGCACTCTTCCTTCCTCCCCTAGTCGGCCTCTCGCCAAGTCGCCATCTCACTCTTCCTTCCTCCCCTAGTTGGCTAATGGCAATTCCCCTTACCATTGGCAGTCGGTACTCTGTTGTGTCTCAAACCCACATCGCTCCTCCTTACTTCACACCCGCTTCATCTTCACTTCGCGACTACCACTTACTATCACATCCTTACTTTCAACCTTAGTTATACTCAATTGGAACCCATTTGGACCAATTACATAACCCTTAGCATAAAAAATATGTATTTTCAAAAGTTAGTTTCTTGGGGTACTATTTATGCTACTGTACATGTGGTAATTCCAAAACATATATCCATTTTTGAAAAATCATAATTAAATGTAGAAAAATCAAAATAGGTTGGTTCCAATTTTTAATGAAATCTATTTCAAAAATATTTGAGGAAAAAATATAAAATTGAGGTTCCATTGTCCCAATGAAATCAGTTTTTTCGTTGAAAATCACTGTTCATTTGGTAAAATCTGGAAGTTCTAGTTTCTTTGCCTTAATTTCAAAAATTCATTTCTCTTTCATTACTTGTCCAAATGAACCGTGTTTATGGATTTGAAGATATAGATGTGCAATTTAATCTCACAAAATTTCATATAAAAAATCGTTCATTTACCATATGAAACTAATGTCGGAACGTTACTGTCTCTAGTTGCTTACTTTAACTCTATTCCAGATTTTAACTCCAACTTTGTAAAATCATAATAAATTGAATTCTTAACTAATTGAGGAATTCTTTGTGTACATTTAAATCTCTATATCGTAGATATAATTATACCAAATTTCATGTTCAAACTCATTGATTACTGCATCTTAAACATTGTTACACCATCACAGCCTCATAACACAATTACAGAATCATACATCATGCATCCATCGTGTGCTTCCATAATGCCAAGTAACTCATGTAACTTATTATACAAGTCCATCCAACTATGCTTACCCTATTTCTTTGAGAAATTTCAGCACATAAAACATGGTTATGCATATGGGAGGAATGAGATTTCATGGAAATCCCAATAGCAAGGTACACAAACCATAATATCATGCATGATTAATTGGATGCTTAATATGTTATCGTGAGATGGGAGCTAATTCATAATGGTACATAAGCAAACTCTAGCATGCATATTGTCATGATATAATTTGCAAGGAGTTGCAATCATTCATACTTCATCATCAACATGATGACACAATCTCATGCTCAACCAAGCACCATAATAACAAGCAAGCAAACAATTAAGCAAACATGAAACTATAGTTAGGTATTCTTGCTACCTCTTAGCTATCCTTGTCAAAGCCTTCTTAAGATGGTTTTCTTCTTTCACAAATGTCAAAACCTAGCCATTACAAAGTAATATCAAGTTACAATTCAACTTGAAAACAAATCCAATACTAGGTTTTAACTAACTTCCATTTTTTCTCTATTTTAGGTCTCATACTTCTATCTTTCCAAAATAAATTCTCATAGTTCATTTTCACATAATTTTTCATGTAGAATCTAGATATGAAGCTAGAATTTCCAAAATCAAATCATGTCACATGCTGCTGTACATAACCGAAGCACACTCTTGATTTTCTAAAAATTCACATTTTGATTTCAATGCTTCCAATACTTGTTCTCCTACTTTATCCCTACACAATTTTCCATTTTAAACTCATTGGAAGCATCAAAATCATGAAATTCCAACATATGAACAATGACAGGTACAGTAGCAGCCATGAATATAAACTTCTATTTACTTACATATTTGAATTTCCAAGCTTATACCACTTGGTTCTAGCTTATTTAAGCTTATCTAAACCATCCATAACATAAAAATCGTATTCTAACCATATATGGACAGCACTTTCAGCAGCAACCTTAAGGGAAGTATGGCACAAAAACCCCTTAAAATCAAGAGCTAGCTTGCTAGAATAAAGCTCAAGATCAAGAGAGATGATTACCTTGCTTTGTGCTCTAAGTTGTATCCTTCTTTCTTGGTTGAATGGAAATTTTGCAAGAGTTTCCCTATGGTTCACCATGCATGCTGAAACCATCTGAATAGGGGGTATTTAAAGATGAGCTTGAGTTGAAATAGATGGCCAAGATTAATTTAGTTACTATTTGATCTAATGGTCCATATTCAATCTTGCACAATCTTGCCCTAGAAGCCTCCCCTTTTGACACCATGCATGACATCATTTAGGGTCATGTTTGGCTGGAAAAAGTAGAATATACTGATAGAAAAAATTCTAGTCTAGTCCGGTAGTTTCAGAAAAACCAGACTGTTTTCTGTTCCTAATTTGTATAATATTCCAAGATATGTATTATGTCCTTGAAATCAATGTCTAGGTTCTTCATACCATTGACATTGTTAGACTGAGTATTTATCTACCATCCATCCCTTACAAAATGACCAAAATACCCTTGGTGTCCTTTCTTGCACTATATTAAGCATAAGGCTGAAAGGAATTGGAAGACACGCAGCGGAAATAAACTTTAAAAATTTTCCATTCCTTGCCAGGATCTGCCGTATGTGTTTAAGTCAAGTGGAAAGAATCATTACCCTTAGTGTTGCTCAGCGAATTTCACAGCTTCTCTACGTGGGTGGTGATCTCTTTCTGATCGCAAGAAATCGATGGAGTGTTCCTCAGCGACCTTCACAGATTCTCTCCGCGGACGGTGGTCTCTTTCCGATCACAAGAAGTCGACGCCTCAGGTCGGCTTCCTCTACTGGTATCCACACGAACAGCGTTCCAACCACGAACGACGTGCTAGCGTCTCCTGTCCCTCCAAGGCTTTCACAAGTCTCCGTCTCTATTTCGGCAGTTTCTTGTCTGCAAACCTTTTGCAGATTCCGTTCGGCCTTTTGTGTTCTGTGTTATTTTCAAACGTAGCTCCTCCAATCAGATATAGAGGATGCTATGCGTTTTTCCACTTGACCTAATTGGATTTTGGAGTTAATCTTATATTAATTCCGAATTGATACAATATCATATATTGTATAATTTTATAAGAAACTAATTAAATAAAATAATATTAAATCCGTCCCACAGATTTAATTACTTATTTATTTAACTTTAAATAAAGATGAGACTGAGTTATATTTGATTTATTCCCATAAATCAAATTTGAGATATCCTATCAATTTAAATTTCGAATTTCAAACGTGATAGAGATTTAATTTATCCTTATAAATTAAATCTTATAAATATCTCTTATATGAGATATCCTATCAATTTGAATTTCGAATTTCAAACGTGATAGGGATTTAATTTATCCTTATAAATTAAATCTCATATATCTCATATATATAATATATATATATATATATACGAATTTATATATATACGAATATAAATAAATATATATACATTCACCTGGATCTTTCATTGAATCTGGACATGTCTTAGATTCAATGAATCTGGACATCATAGCTCGTGTTGGGCTATTTTGTGTGCGACCCTGTAGGCCCATATGAAGTTGGCAGTGGGCCATTTGCTATACTAGCCCACAAGTCGCAAGCGGTCTCTAGCAAGACATAACGACTACCCAAATCATATGAGGATCGATAAACGATGTAACCTTTTATACAACCATATCATGTCCCTTCTGTCACGCGATATTTTGGTCATGGATGAGGCATGGATAATGTCATCCTCCTATTCCCGACCGTTACTTTCTCGATCCCTGAGTAGTCTGACTATAGAAATGGAACTACCTTTCCATTACAGTATGGCCATACATTTCTCAGACTCACTCATCGAGGGGCCCAGTAATATCTCTCCACGAATGTGAGGGACAAATTCCATCTTGACCATTCACATTCCTCCGCATGAAAAACCACTAAGCCCGAACATAGTCTTTATGATCACTCGGTCAAAAGTGACTTTTGACTAGGTCAAAGCTGAGCGTTTTGTCATGTAGGAATCCATGATGATCTCAGGTCAAAGGGCATATTGACATGGTTTGTATATGAGAGAAGCTTATGACGTTACCCATGCAGTTCTCTCATAGCGGGTCGGTCCAACACCCTGTACTCTTACATGTGCTTATGACTTTGATTTATATCTCTATACATCTTCAAAGTCATACTGGTCTTATTTCATCTGTGCTCCCACATAGATGATCGACCAGGGACATTTAGGATAATATCATGAATTATCCAAGGATGGTCATCATAGTAAACATGCAAATAATATGATAACTCAATTAATAAATTCATAAATCAATAATGTTCATAAGACAATGATTGGCCCCTAGGGCACGATTTCCAACAAAGGCCACAATTGTCGTTTCACCCTCTTTATACTACCTCAGGGCATATACTGGCTCTAACTAATC
Source organism: Leucaena leucocephala (assembly GCA_037074615.1). Taxonomy (NCBI): domain Eukaryota; kingdom Viridiplantae; phylum Streptophyta; class Magnoliopsida; order Fabales; family Fabaceae; genus Leucaena; species Leucaena leucocephala. The sequence continues at coordinate 10,357,991 of CM073527.1, forward strand.
ATATTTATGCTATATGCCACATTTTTAGCCTATCTAGAATGACCAAAATGTCCTCAATCTATCACTGGTACAATATGGGCATCTAGGGGCATTTTTATAATTTCATACTTTTCTTGGACACCAGCCCCTTCTACTGATGAACTAGTATCATGGGTTTTGATCCCTCCTTGGCATCATCATAGTCCTACATATGAGGTTATCTGAGCTCATTCTATCCACACTTACTTACTACTAAGTTCCATAATCAGATCACGGGTATTCTCAAACTCCCGTCAAAATTCACTAATATGGGAATAACTTTTCCTACAGAGCTCTTTCGGGGGTTTTGTCATATTCATGACATCTGATGTCATGGAGCATACCTTCCTGTAACTTTTTCATTTATACCTGAGGTCCATGAGATTTGATAAAATTTCAGATAACTTTCAGACTATTAGATAAATATCCACTATCTGGAACTCTAATAAAATTTCTGTATTATGCTATATTAACCAGCATAACTTTCTCTATTTACTGATAAAATATGGGTTTGGAATACTTCCAGGAAGTTCTAAGCCTTTTCTGGCTAAACTTTTCCATATTTACATTTAGGTCCCTGACTTTTTGCTTAATTACATTTAGGTCCATAAACTTTTGAAAATTATCACTTTTGGCCCAACTTTTGTTTCTACTTTAACTTTTGGCCTTCAACCTTTTCTAATTTTTTTTAGGTCCCTCTCTTCCTTCAAGACTCATTTAAACTCTATTATTTCTTCTAATCCTTTCCAAACCTATTTCCACTATTAGTATTATACAAATAGGGAAAAATTAGGATATGACACTTACTGCTGCCAAATTCTATAGTGAACTTCACTACTACCCATGACCTGGTCTCCTTACCTTCATTCGTCTCAATAAATCATTGTCATTCACCTAGACCATTGTTGTCATTCAAGGCAAGTGACCTTCCTTCTTATTGCTCCTTAAGTTGTTGCTGCTTAAGAATCCCTTCAATTGTTGATGATATTCTTGGGTTGTTAGAATTGAAAATAGGAGGGAAATTTATGTCTGATATTTTTGTCACGATGCAATTTATGGGCTTTTGAAATTTTAATTCATTGATATATGCTTGGGGTTTCTGCAATTGGTGTCATAAGCATAAATATTCCACCTATTTATGGCTCTCCTAGAGTTTCTTAGCTTTGAGGTTTCTGCAACTTGGGGTTTCATTGGTATATGTTTGTGACTATTGTGCTTAGGAGTCATGACTTATTGGGAGAGAGTGGAAATAAAAGAGAAGTAACTATTTCCTTGCCTTCATCCTATGTTGTTTCATATATATATAACATATATAACAAATTAGCAGTCAATTAGATAGCTAACTCCCAAGGAAATTGATGTTGTAGACAACACAGTGATTAAGTCATAGGATTAATTTAGTTCATATCTTTGTTAAACTGATGTAAATTCAACTGAGTTGTTGGCATAGATTTAAAAAAAGCTAGTGTAGCCATTGTGATGGTGCTTAGTATTTAGAAAAATAGCTAAAAGTCTATGAATTTGTTAGCTATAGTTAGCTATCTTTTATTAACTAAGAGAATTGGAGAGCATTGCATTTTTGTGTTTTACTCTTATATCATAGATCCATCATCTGATTTCTAATATTTTCTTTTAGAATGATGAGATTGCAACCCTATTGTCATGTAATGGAGAAGCTTTTCTATTTGACCACATTCTTCTTTTTGTCTATATCACCTTGCCCAATTTGATGCTTGGTATCAGCCAAAGATTATCAATGCTTGACAAAATTTGTAGAATCTAGAATGTCTGTAAATAATAAGATAGATCTTGACGTCTAGAGGGAGAGTATGATTATGCCATTGACTCATTATATTGGTTTTTACGCAGGTCAACGAATTCAAGTCAATTGAGAAGTTCAAAAGTTTCAACACAAATAATTTGTAAGTTTATGGTCTATTAGCCGATTACCTAAGTTGTTGTTGGTTATATGGCCCAACTAACAAGGTGTTCTTCATGTACTGAGGCCTCCACAGATTATTGGGGTGTAGCGCTCTATTTTGAAGCTGAAGGAAATGAAGAAATAGCAAAATATGCTAGCGGAAAATTTAATTAATCACAAACTATCATTCAAATTAGAAAGAAGTATTAGCTATTGTAAAAGCAATAAAGAAGTTTGAATTATTAATAGTACAATATCAATTTATAATAAGAACAGATAATATACAAGTAAAATATTGGTTAAATAAAGGAATAAAAGAAACTAGTATAGTTAATAAAATGTTATATAAATGGCAAAATGATTTGTTCTATTATGGTTATTTAGTTGAGTATATTCCAAGAAAAAATAATCTTATTGCAGATTATTTAAGCAGGGATGGAGCAAGAAAAGAGTCCCAATAATTCAAGTCCTACTAATCTAGGAAATTTAAGTTTCTTGTCTCTTAAACCTTCTTTTATCCCAGTTCTTTGACAATGCTATTGAGACCAATGTGCCTCAATCCCGGTTTCTTCCGGTGAAGGCAACTTCTAATTTTCTTCTTGTCCAAGTTATAAACTTTTCTTAATCAAGGAATGAATTTTGGACATGGATTTTATGTGTATTGTTAGACACAACCAGTTCTCTTGTTTTGCAGTCAGACATTTACACTTTGCAAGATGGCTCTGTAATCCATAACCCAGCAAGGGCAAATCATGCAAATCCCAACAAGATAGCTCTCCCTCTTCTTTGTTAGATATGGATATGGATTTGTCTACTATTTTTTTTAAATACAGGAGGAATTCATGAATTTCTATCCTGTCCAAAACCTATCCCTATTCAGGTCGGGACCAGGACAGGATGGGACACGGGTCATGCGCCCTACTCCCATCCTAAAAAAGGGACATGTGACAAGGTTGTCTCGATCTCGACCCGTCTTGTGAACGCTCCTATTCATCGCCTTCTTAAATTTGACCCCTTTTTGTTACTAGCTCTAATCTTGATTATTAAAGTTAGTTGACACTTTTGGGGAGATTAACTAAAACAAATAAATAAGTTAATTATAACTAAATTCAACCACTCAAGATGAATTCATATTATATACTCCTTAGTTTACCTAAATTAGTTAATTAATTTTTATATTAGTTATAATTAATTGATTTATTTAAATTTCTTAATATATATAAAAATATAACTAATTTTTATAACTATAACTATATATAGTAATTTTCTACCAAATTCGTGTGGAGCTTACGTAGAATTCATATCAGTAACTTTTAATGATATCAGCAACCCTTTTGGCCATATAAGGATTAATCCATCTAAAAAAAGATTAATAATTGAGTTTTAATTGAATTAAAATTCTAACAAATAAATTGTATCAAAATTTAAATTATCAAGAGATCAATTTTCCTTTAAATATAAATTATAAACATTTTTATTCATGCATGTGATTGGCTTTAACCTTTCTACTATAATTTATGGAATTTCTAATATTTTCCTAATAGATAATCGTATATTTACGCATATGCATTACATTATATAGCATCAAATACACGCACTCTATCAGATATCAGATTTAATAATAGTACTTCAAATATTAAAGAAGAAAATCTCGGGAAATTCAGAGTATTCAATAATCAATAAATATTTTCAAATTTAGTAAAACAGGATACTCACCCACAAAGAGTATTGAAACAATTAGAAATACTATATTGTTTAACTGTAAGGAAACGGGCGATCCACCCATAGTGGATCAGACCCGACCGTGAGGAGCAGGGGAGGGAACCCGTTTGCGTGAGAAGTAGGGAACATTTGAATTTGAAATGAGGGAGTTAGATATGATTATCTAACTCCCTTCCCCACAGGCTATATATACATGCATCCTTAGACATAAGAGAATATTGGTTAAAAGCATAAACTTCCTTTGTTTCCGACACTCTGTTTCATTATTCTCCATTCAGTGCATTTGCCATGTAATCGTGACTAGGAGCTTTCCATAGTTCTCTAGTCTTCGTGTGGGTATCCAGTGAGTCAATAAAAGATTCTAGGTACGCCCGAAACTTTCATTCGTATCAGAGCAATCTAGCGCGTGCAAGGTCAAGAGTGGGCTTCGTTCAGTTTTTTTATTTTTTTCTGAATTTTTCCTTCTTGGGGCATGTGAGGGAGCATGGGACCTCCGATTGAGGTGCGGTTTATTCCTAAAAATCCCTAAAATCAATATCTTTATTTTGACATATAATTTGCCTAATTCGGGAGGCAATTCTGGACCTATTTATGATTATTCAGTGTATTTTCTGGTATTTTTTAGTGTTTAAAAATTCTAGAAAATTATGATAATTAATATGCATTATTATTTAGGTGAAAATAACTTTATCTAGCACTGAATCTTTAGGATATACTTTAATTAATGACATCTCATTCTTGGATGAGGTTAATAACCTAGAGAAAAACCTTCAAGAGGATCCAGAACAAGATCTTGATGAACTTTCTGAAGAAGACCAAGAGGAGTTGATGGAGGAAGTTTCACAAGAGGAACTAGAAGAAAGAGATGATTCTGGACTGTGCTCAGAAATATTATTCCCCATCGAACCACTTCCTCTACAGCCTTTAATGGTGTCTTCAATTTAAACTCTAAGATGGTGCCTACTCTTAATGGTGAACCTCAAGTTGAGGATAGAAAAGAAGTGAACCAACCTCTTACCCCTACTTTGGCCATGAACATAGCTAAAAGAGATGCAGCTATGTTAACAAACATAAAAGGCGTTAATGGCTTAATTGGTAAATACATTGAAGGCATGACAGATAAGAAGCATACTGAATTCTACTTGAAAGTCATAATGGAATTTATAAGAGCTACAAGAGTTAGAGGCAAGCCCAAACCAGGACGCATGAGCAAGAAAAATTGGCTTAGAAAAATAGAATTTGTATCTAACCTTAAAAAGCCACCTCGTGAGCTTAAGAAGCTAAGAAAAGCAGTGCTAGAATATTGTAAAACTCATATCGAATGATATATGTTTGTACTTTGATTTCCATTGCCTTACTTTGTTAAAGACATGCTTTAATACTCTTTCTTTGTAAAGACTTATCATTATTACATGCCTTGTATGCAACAGAAACATGTTTCATTTCCTTTCTTTATCTATGTAATGATTCATGTATACCTTTTTATAAGTGGGAGCTTTTTTAGATAATGAGTATTCTAAAAAGCAATATTTGATGAGAATAGTACTTATATTAATTTTGATAGAGAATGATGGCATTGCTAGTGCTTGTGTGATGGGAGGTACAAATGTATTCCCTGATCATGGGTCTAATGATATTATTATTTTTTGATAAAAAATTAATAAAAGTACATGACATTATATACTTTACATGTGCTATATATATGTAAATTCACTTAAATGTTCTATGGTTCAATAAATTAATGTGGGAAAGGTTTGTCATAGAACTGATATTGAACAAGGGCATCAAAGAACATTATTGCTGAATTAAACAAGGGGAAAAACTCAACGGGGACAACTGGGATATTTGGCACCGAAAGGTCTAATATATTCTAGAAGAACAAGATGCCATTGAGCCATTGATAAAGGCCATAATAGAGCCTGAGGTTGGAAATATAGCCCAGCATAGGAGAGACCAGGAAGCTTACCTATCCTGGAAAAAGAAGAATAGCATTGCAATAATTACCCTACTGAGCGAAATGGCTGATGACTTAATGTGTGAGTTTGAGACACACAGAACGGCACAGGCAATGTGGATTGCCTTAAAGGATAAGTTTGGAGGAGTGTCCACAACTAAGCTTAGAAGGTTGACGATTAAATTCGATACCTATAAGCTAAAATCATATAATCCTATGAGGCAACATCTACGAGACATGTCCACAATGATCCGTGAACTGAAGGAAGCCGGGCATAATCTATCTGACGAACAACAAGTGCAGGCTGTTATCAGATTGCTCCCTACCAGTTGGGAGCACATGAAAGTTAATCTGACCCATAATAAAAATATCATTACTTTTAATGATGAAGTTAAGCATTTGGAGCTAAAAGATGAATGTCTGGAGGCTTATAAAGCCACTGGACAAGCCTATTTGACCGAAGGTGCTGGTCCTTCCCAATTAAAGCCTGAATCTAAAAAGGGCAAGAAATCTTAGAAAAATAGGAAGAAAGGCGGTCCTCCACCCAAGAAGGGCAAGCAACAGTATAAGAAGAAGGGAAAGAAAGGAGGCAAGAAAAAGCTAGACATAAAGAAGGTCAAATGCTTTGCCTGCCAGAAAATGGGACATTTCGCATGTGACTATTCTAAATAGGCCGAGAGCGAAAAGGTAATAGCGAAAAGGTAACATGTCTCATTTGAGATACTTAAAGGGCACAGCTGACTATGCATTATGTTATCAAGGAAGCGATCTACGCCTAATCGGATATTCCAATACTGATGTAGGCAGTGATGAAGAAGAATGAAGATCAACTTCAGGATACACCTTCTTGCTTAACAACGGTGCCATATGTTGGAGTAGCAAGAAGCAAACGTGCATTGCTTTACACTCTATGGAAGTTGAGTTTATGGCATGCACTGCAACAGTGCAAGAGGCTGTTTAGCTAAAGAGATTTATCGAGCACCTAGGATTTGGGAACGAGAGTACCAATATGGTGTTGATACATTGTGACAATATTGCAGCTATAGCCTACACAAAATACCCTAAGTAACACAGTAAGACTAAACACATTGATATAAAGTATAACTTTTTGAGGGATTATATACCACAAAAAATTGTTACTGTACAATACATTTCAACCAAATATATGGTTACAGATCCCCTAACCAAGCCAATAGGAAAAGAAATATTTGAGAAACATGTAAAAGCTATTGGCATGTTAAAAATGTAAAGTTGTAGACTGTATGTAATACTTTTATTTTTATTAATGATATCATGTCATTTATTATTACTTATATGTCTGGATAAAATTATACAATGTCTAGTATGTCGTACAGGTTGAAAATGGTAGCTCTCTCACATAAGCAACCGCCTTTGATGCTATAGAAGTATTCAAAGATGAGACATGTGTTCACCAGTAAAACAACAAGAGTGCTGATATGGTAGAGAAGAAACACAATAAGTGTCGCCTTAGCTTAAAAGTGCAATGAGTCGAGATGAGATCCATAAGTAAGGATATGGATCGAACAATGGATTCCCACATCCATAAAACCTGTTGCCAGATGACAAATTCTTCAAAAATTGATGTCATATTATGTAAATAGAATTGAAGAGTTTGCGTTTAGATACTATGAGTGTCTAGAATTAAGTCTGTACGGTGTGATTGATAGAATCAAAATGACGTACACTCTTTAAGGATAAGAGGAACACCGTAACATGTGATTCATACCACATGTGCTAAAGAACCGCAAATAGAAAGCAAGTGAATCAATCCCTACTTCATTGTTGTGTGAGTTCCAGAAAGGTATAATCCTTTCATTAATGTCCTTTGACTTTGACAATATTATGGACGTATGTTTCAGCGATTGCTACTTTGGTATATGTCCTGTTGTCAAATTATATATGAACTAAAGGTATTATGTTAGGAAAGCGGTTGATTCATATCAAAATGATATATGGGCGAAAGAAAGATTGCCAAAATTTACACATCCATGCTAGTGTCTGTGACCGGTCCCTTATGATATTATTTTGTTAATTTCATAAGTGTGGATACTATGCATAAGTGGAAGGCTACCTGAGTTATATACTGACCCAAGAGGGATTAGATTAGCCATGAGAAAAGTGTATACGAGCAAATCTAGGACATTCCAGGCACTATAACTTATTCTGATCGAGCTACACTCAAGGGTTACTTTGTGCTAGTCCCTGAAAAAGGGATTTCTAGTACAAACGCCCGAAAGGAGACGTCATGCCTATGCGGTCATGGCAAAGCACCTAGTATGAAAGAAGGAAGAAAATGAGATTAGAGCTATAATATCTAATTCACCATGTGTGAGTGGGAGATGTAAGGAAATGGGCGATCCACCCATAGTGGATCAGACCCAACTGTGAGGAGCAGGGGAGGGAACCCATTTGCGTGAGAAGTAAGGAACGTTTGAATTTGAAAAGAGGGAGTTAGATACGGTTATCTAACTCCCCTCCCTATAGGCTATATATACATGCATCCTCGGACATAAGAGAATGTTGGTTAAAAGCATAAACTTCCTCTGTTTCCGACGCTCTGTTTCATTATTCTCCATTCAGTGCATTTACCGTGTAACCGTGACTGGGAGCCTTCCATAGTGTTCTAGTCTTCATGTGGGTATCCAATGAGTCAACAAAGGATTCCAGGTACGCCCGAAACCTTCATTAACAACATACACCTATAATGTATCAAATTTGTGATTATTCACAGCTCAAAACAATGTCTGGAAACATTAATCTGAAATTTCATTTCTAATGAAAATTGTTAGCCCGAGAAGACCCCCCGAAAGCTACGCTTTATCTTTTTTTTACCATATGCCCACCAACCAAAAGATTAAAGAACTGAACCAAACCAAACTAGATGATATGATATGACTTATTAATGGCCCAATTTGGATAAGAAAATTGTTTTCGTGATTGAGCTAAGTTGGATTGAAGTTAAATTGTCATTGAACCAAAACCTAGAATTAAAATGGGAATATTTTAGAAAATCGAACAGATTTTGTGTCAAATGAAAAAGGTTGAAAAAACAAAAATAAAAAAATTAACCCACTCTAAAAGGCCAATATATTTTTTTTTAAAAAAATCATATATTATAATATTATTAAGTTGACAATTAAATGTATTATCAATTTATTATATATATTACTATATAAGCATATAATTAGTTTTTTATTCAATTTTTATTTAATTATTATATAATTAATCTAATCAGTTAAACCATAAAAGTCTAGACCCACTAACCTTTTAGGTTTATGCCTGCTTTTAAATGATAGAGTTCAATCATAAAATTAATGGATTTTTAGGAAACATAATTATTTAATTATTTTGTATTTCTATCATTGATCTAATCAATTAAACCATAAAAATTGAGACCCGCTAACCTTTTCAGTTTGATGTCTGATCGTGGTTTTAAATGACAAAGCTCACATATAAAATTAAATAATATTTAGGGAATATAATTATTTAATTATTTTTTAGTTCCATCAAAGATCTAATCATCTAAACCATAAAAATCGAGATCCACTAACTTTTTCGGTTTGATATTTCATGCTACTTTTAAATGACAGAGCTCACACTTAAAATTAGTGGATATTTAGGAAACTTAATGGGGAGGGGAAATTTCTACCGTTTTTAGAAGTTGGAGGGTAATGTTACACCTTTTTAAAGTTCAGGGTGTTCAATATTACTATATGTTTTAGCTACAAATTTGCCCAATAACCCTATTTTATTATGTGCCATCAACTTGCTCTAGTAAACTTGAAAAGTCATCTTCAAATTAGACCTTGTTTGGCTGTGTGAATACTGGTTCAAATTATAATATATTCAATTAGTTAGTTTAGAAGGCTAAACACGGCCCATGTGCACAAAATGAACAATTAAAGAGATATTCCCTCTTATTTTTAATATAGAAACTAGTTAACTAATTTAGTCATACTATTACAAAAGAGCATTTTTACACCGGTTGAAAAAGATATTCTACACTAGACCTTGGTTCAGTGTAAATATAGACCTTGTAGAAAGTCTAGACATTATACGCTAGTTATACAACCAATTTAAAAAATTAGGCTTTTTCCATCGGTAACTTTATAGCTGATTTAAAAAAGAATGTAAAAAATAAAAACTAAATTGAAGTATCATTAATGTTGGCAACAGTACAGATGATGAAGAAGAAGAATTGGAGACAACCATCCAAAGACTCATAAACACTTCTCATCGGAGAATATAGTATTCTGTATGCATCAGTAAAAAATTCACCTCAAAGAAAGAAAATAGATAGAAGAAGAAAGAATAAAATAAGAAGAAAATTTTCAGAGCACATAGATTGAAGATGATTAACATATAGAACAAGCACTACAATGGCACCAAGTTGAACACAAAAAGCATCAGTGATCGAAGAGAGATTGTGAGCAACAGTGAAGAGAGACATGGGCGAAGCGAAGGAGACCTAAGCAACAGCAAAGGCTGAGTTTTCCCTACTTTTGGTTACAAATTTATATATGTATAATCCATTATACATTCTAATTACAATGATTAAAAAAAACTCATCTTCAACTCCAATCCATAAAAAACTCATATATGAAAATCTAACAATCAACAACCAAATAAAACAATGTCAGAAAAATAAAAAACCATCCAAGAGAGAGAGAGAGGTGATTTCAGTGGAAATAGATCTGGAAGGAGAATGATAGCAATGGCGATGACCTTCGTCGAGCAATGGCAGTGGCGTCAAGCATCTCACCCTCTGTCTTCTCCATTTCTTCCTTTTCAACAATGAACGAAGGGAGCAACTTCAGTGGAAATGGATATAGAAGGAGAGTGGTGGCGGCTGCAAGTATCTCACCCTTCATCTTCTATATTTCTTCCTCTTCAACACAAACGAAGGGAGGCGATAGAGAGGCTACTTCAATGGCAATAGATGTGGAAGAAGAGCGATGACGATGGTGACAATGCTTGTCCAACAATGACGGTAGCTTCAAGCATCTTACCTTTTGTCTTCTTTATTTCTTCCTTTCAACCACAAATGATTTCATCTCAGAATAGAAAGGTCCCTTTTTTAATTTTTAATAGGCAATTTTTTCTACACCTGTTATATGTGTACATCTAGTGTAAATGTTTGCCTTATTTATCTTCTACACTTGTCACATGTATATCCTGTATTTTACCTTATTTATGAAAATATCGTCAGTCTATTTTTAAATCATCTCCGTAAGGAGCAGTTGATAAAGTACTTTAGAAAGCCTTTTTTGTAGTAGTGCTCTACACCTAATGAAATGACATCTGGTGTAGATAGAAAACATCTAAACCGGATATACAACAACTAGTGTAGAAATAATATTTTCTAAATCAGATCTCAAAGAAATGGTATAGAAAGTTATATTAAACTGGCTGTGATAGTATTTGGTGTAGTAATTTTCTACTACACTCGTCACACGTACATCCAATATAAATATTTTATCTTATTTATAAAAACGTCACCAATCATTTTTTAAACCTTCTCTGCAAGGACTAGTTTAGAGATAGGGCTTTAGAAAGTCTAGTTTATAGTAGTGTTAGATTATGTTGAAATGGTTGTATCACCCAAAAAGGGGTGAATTGAGTAATTTTAAAAAATTTAATAACTTTAAAATAAACTAAAAGGTTAAGTTTATAAGGATATCACCTATTTATAGAAAGGTGAAAGAAGCAGATAAATGAGAAGTTGAATGCAATCTATTTATACTGGTTCGGCCCAATCCACTTGGCCTACGTCCAATTCCCAAGCTCCTATGAGTGTTCCACTATCTTCTAAGATTAGTAGGGCTCTTGGTGCCTCAGTATATTAACTTGAGAATCCCTCACATTACTCCTTACAACCTATAAGGTTATACCAGTGAGAATCTCTCTTACTCTCCCTTACAACTCCTTAAGGTGATAACACTCAAGAGACCCATTCTTGAACAATTCAGAGAATAAAGATGTACTTTTACAAATATCTCTCTCCAAAGAGATATTCTGATAAACACTTAAGCTCACAGACTATTTAACTCTCTTTTCCTCTTAAGAATATAAGACTATTGAAAAAAATAGCTATTAATGTTGACATATATAGTCTGACTTTTCACCTTTCATGAGATTCTTCGTTTGATCTGCAAATAATCTTAAAACATGCTTGAGAAAATATATATAATCAGTATAAGCACATAGCTATTGTTTGAAATGATTTAGATCAAGAGATTAGGATACGTCAAAGTTTGGTTTAAAATCTTTTCACAAATCAACTTGATTTATCGAAGATGTGCCTTATCGAAAACATTTTCGATAAATCTCAAATAAATTCCTTTTAAATAGTTTTAAATCTTATCAAACAATACTTCGATAATCAATCTTATCGATAAATACTAAAGAATATCGATAAATAGGCTATTTGAATAGCTTACCGATAAATGTTAAAGTACATTCTTTAATACATTTTCAAGTAGACTTTCAAACATTATTTGATCTTTTCTTAAATCATTAAATATATTTGGAAACAATAATACATAAGATCATTCATCTATTCAGATCAAATCATAAGGCCATAACCTTAATCATAATCATCAATCAAATTATCAACAAAATTAGAATCAATTAAATCTTCATATGTTAAATTCAAATTAATCTTAGAAAGATCTTATCAAAGAGAATTTCTATAAGTAGTTTTATTGAATAGATTATTGATAAAAGCAATATGAATCAGACATTGAATCTTTCATGATTAATCTTTCCAGAAGCATAGATGATCATATCATTATAACATTATAAACACCAGATCATCATTTCAATCAAATTATAAAGACAACTTTTAAATATTTCTTTCTCAAATAAAGTTTTATAACTCAAGTTTTCATAGATCATTTTGAGAAGTAAACACATCAAATAAGTCACTGTCAAAAATATTTTTTTAAAATTAAAGTTCTAGTGACCTAGATTGGATTGAAAAACATCTTAATGATCAGCTTTTAAATCTTTAAATCTTTTCTTTTTCTAATCATAAGTTTTTATAACTCATTTTGAGAATACAATAAGATCATATCAAAACCAAGAAGCAAGTTACATTCACAATAATTTATTAGTTCTCTTGATAGAACATAAATGTTCTCTTATTTATTGAAGAATTATTCAATAAATCCCCTTATCAAATATTCTTTCAATAAACGAGTTTTTGAAAAATAGAATTGATTGATCGAAATTTTTATTGATAAATACTTTGATTGATCAATACTTCAATAAAACCTTTTTGCAAAACTTATTTTCACAAACTGAGTCTTTATTCGATAAATGAGTCTTTGAAAAATACAATTGATTGATCGAAGTTTTTATCGATAAATACTTTGATCGATCAATACTTCGATAAAAGCTTTTTGCAAAACTTATTTTCACAAACTAAGTCTTTATAAAATTTATCTAAATCTTCTTTGATAAATTCTCTTATTGAATAAGTTTTCAAATAATTTCAGTTATAAGAATTACTCATACTTTTTATAAAACTAAGTTCATATTGATTTATCAATGTCTTTATCGATACCTTATAGAATAAGTCCTCGATAAATATATTTCATAAATAAATTTTTTCTTTAAAATTCTTTCTCATTTATCGAAGAACTTATAGAATAGATACCTTATCGATAAATGCTTATTATCAGTTAAATTTTCTTTTTAAAATATTTCTTCAATTAATTGTCATCATCAAAACATTAGACTCTAACATTTCTCCTCATTTTTTATGATGTTAAAACTTAATTAAGATGCTTCAAAAATATTGAATTTTAATTTGAAAATAAGCATTATAAGCAAATAATGAATATGCATTATTAGCAAACACTTAAAGAACACAAAAACAAGAAACAATCAATTTTCATTGAATTTGATACAAGATGTATACATTTTAGTAGGTTTGGAAGAGAGATTTTATTTAATGGGTTTAGTGAAAGCTGGAGAAATAGGGATCTCACACTCAGAAGTGTGTGGAATCTTAATTGTTTGAGCTATTAGTGTAGCAAGAATATGAGATGTGGTATGGTTAGTGAAAGCTAGTGTGTCTCCCAAAAGATCTTCAACAGTGAATATAGTCTTGTTAGAATCCAACTTCTGTTCCAATCCTTATACTTGTCGACCCATAACCTCAATTGCTTATCTCTGCAAATCAATGATATTCTTGAGATTAACTATCATAACATGAGTATTCTCATTTCCTTTTCTAACCTCATATACTAGTTCCTGCTTCAATGAGATTTCAAAACCATTGATCAACTGAGATATGCTATGCATAGTGGCCTATGATCTTTCCTTAACCTTTGCCAGTATACTCCTCTCAAAAGACTTTAATTCTTTCTAGACAAGATATTGGATTGTAGCTTGAGCAAAGGAAGGAGCTGTTGAAGTACGAGTTAGGCCTGTAGATAATTGAACTTTATCAGTCTGTAATGGTTGCTTTCCTTTTAGTCTTTTCTTACCACCAACAACCAAAGGAAGAGTAATCCTTATTTTGTGTATTTACTCAACATGAAATTTCAAAATTTTTTACTTCCTTCTCTCCCTTCTCTAAATGATTAATATTATTACATTGCACGAAGAATGTGACCAACTAAGGATAGGAAAAAGGGGTGATTTTGAATTTTGAGAAATAGAAATTTCTCAATCCACTATAAATTAGGGCCCCTATGTTAACCTTCTCCCCACTAATTATCCTAGCTAACAAGGTATAATCCTCTTGAATCATATATGTAAAGTTCTCATATTTATTAACCATGCTCCTCTAGTATATGTAGTGGATTATCCTATGATAATCACACCTGTCCTTAGGTATAAACTTGAAAAATCCTGAGAAGCTATCATCAAGCATAAGGAGCTTGTAAATGTCTCTTATATATAAAGCATAACTCTTCTCATGCTCAGTCATTTTTAGTAGGAACTTAAAAATCTTATAGTCCAAGTTTACCTCTTTTACCTTTAACTAAGTGGCAGATAGCTGGACACTACTTCCCCTTCATTGTTGACTTACTTAGATATATTCATATTACAACAGAAGAACTTCCTTACCACTTCAGGACAATAGAAACAGGCTAATAACTAACTAGTTCTCGTAATACTTGATAGGTTTGGAGAGATACAATTAGGTATTATCATTAAACTTGTGATACTTTAAGTCAATGTAAACTATGGGGTAAAACTCTTGCTTTGCATATTTTGCCTTATATCTGCCTTTATCTACTCCTCTATCTAAATTTCTAGTAAGCATTACTGAAGAGGAATGACTAGATGGAGTAGGCATGAAAGAGGGAGTAGAAGTAAGAGTAATAGGAGATGGTTCAAGGGTACCTTGTATTTTTCTTTGACCAGATGGGGCAACAGGAGAGGTTCCCAAATTGATGATAGTGTGAATAGCCTAAGTTACATGGTCATCTGACATAGTATGCTCGAATCCAATTTCTTTAGATACTGTAGATAGAAGGTTCTTTTTTCTTTTCAAAGATTGTCATGCACTTTGTCTAACTAGACTTAGAGACTATTGTATTGGAACCTAAACTTGAGCTACTAGAGTAGATGTAACTTGGTCTCTTGGAGGGCTCTTATCCTTTCTTACTTTAGTCTTGAATTTGGAACTTAAAGAACTAGCATTTTGTTTTCCCTTTGACCTTTCCAGACCAACCTTAGGTAATTTAGTTCTCACCATTTTTATGCAAGGTTGATGATGAACAATAACTGTGACTAGTAGGTAATCTGTCGATTCTAAGAGGTAATATGTTATGGGAATATTGGGAAAAGTGATTATAAGTGATTTAATTGATATTTGGAGGGTATAGAATCATATTAGAGTTTCTAGTTTCACGAAAATGAATGATTTTTTTATAAGAAATTTGATGAACTAAATATTAACAGTAATATTTTTTTAAATAACTGATAATTTATCTATAAGGTTTTCGATAAGTAATCTATTCAAATTGTTTATCGATAAGTCACTGGTATAAAATATGGTTTTTAAAGCTCCCTTTTAAACCGGTCCTTGCGGAGATGGTCTAAAAAATATGACTGGTGATATTTTTGTAAATAAGATGAAATAGTTCCATTGGATTAACATGTCATTAGTGTAAACTATAATTACTACACCGGATACTAATATCAATAGGTGGAGATTAACTGCGTCATATTCTGACTTTTCAGTTTCTTGTTTATGCTTTTTCGCTTCTTTTCTTTAACTTCTTTAGACCTTGTGGAGAAGCTTTTAGAACAAATGAAATGTAGCATTTTTGTAAATAAGATGAAATATTTACACCGGATTTAAATTAAACTGGTGTAAAATATATATAACCGGTGTTATATATACTATCTATTCTGACTCTTCATGAGTTTCTTGTCTATACTTTACCACTTCTTTTCTTTAAATTTTTTATACCTTGCTGAGAAGCTTTTAGAACAAATGAAAGGTGGAATTTTTATAAATAAGATGAAATATTGACACCTGGTTTACATTGAACCGGTGTAAAATATATATAACCGTGTTAAATATACTTTCTATTATGACTCTTCAGTTTCATGTCTATGCTTTCCCGCTTTTTTTCTGTGTAACTTCTCAGGCCATTTATTTCACTTCTTGAGTTCCCAACATTTGTACTCATTATGATAGAAGGCTAATTGCATTCTTCGATATTCTTTTCTGAAATCGTTTCTTAACCATATGTATACCATTCCTATTATCAGTATTTTTGTCTCATCACTCTATATATCTCTATTTTATTTTCTTTCCTTCTATCTAAATACACCAATGGCTTCTTCCTCACGCACACCTCCTTCTCCGCCGCACAAAAGAAACAGAGAAGATTTTCAAGACAAATGTCCTGACCCTCACCCTGCAGTTCCTTCTCCTCTTCCCCTGGTTGTCACTCTAATAGAGCGCCTTGAGAAACTGATCATGCACTTCAATGCTCTAGAGGACTTAGTAGAAGAACTTTCTGAGAAAGTTACTATACTGAAAGATAGTTTCAGAACTTTTCGCTCAAAAATTTGCTGCCATCAATAGCATGATAGCTTCTATCATCCTATTGATCTTACCCACTCTGATAAATCCCAGACCCCTGAATCTGATTAGTAGTGAAAGCCTGTAACCTTTATCTGCTGTCCCTCCTATTTTATTTTTTGTACTTAATGACAAAAGGAGAGAATATATTATATATTATGATAGATATTGTGTTTGGGAATTTCATACTTTTGATATAAAGTTATTAGTAAAGCAGAATGAATGAAGTTTCTTGTTCTCTGAATGAATGAAGTTTCTCGTTCTGATGACATGTTATTTTATTTTGCAAAAAAATGCAATAGCATGAAACTGAATATATCAATGTCTGATGTAGAATATAATGATCGATTTAAAAAAAGTTATTTCTACACTAGTGTATCATTGTATCTGGTGTAGATAATACCCTTTAATTTAATCAAAAGCCCCTTCGTGCCTCCCATATGTTATTGCTGTCATTTACTTCCTTCATTTGATTCATTGTTGCAAGCTAGATTTTCTTATTTTCTATTTTCCTAATTGTTTAGTCTTCCACAAATATGGATCATAGTTAGATAAATGCTAAATGAACAAGTATTGTGTATGTTGAGGGGGTGAAGGAGTTTTTGGATTTTGCTAAACAGAGCAATGATGATGACAATAGAAGGTTTTATTGTCCTTATATGAGTTATTTGAATAAGAGGAAACAAAGTCCTAAAGATATGAATGTCATATCCTAATTTTTCCCTATCTGTATAGTATTGATAGTGGAAAGAGGTTTAGAAAGGATTATGACGAAGATAAGAAGGAATGATAAAGGTTATATGAGTCCTGAAGAAGGAGAAGGACTAAAATGCAAAGTAGAAAATGTTAAAGGCCAAAAGTTAAAGTAGAAACAAGATTTGGGCCCAAAGTGGTAATTTCCAAAAGTTTAGGGACCTAAATGTAATTAAATAAAAAGTCAGGGACCCAAATGTATTTATGGAAAAGTTGAGCCAAAACATGCCAAAAATGCCTGGAATCAGATCAGACTCAAATTTTACCAGTAGATAGATATAATTATTCCGATCAGTTTAATGCAAAAGAGAATTTTGATTTGAGGTCCCGATTAATTGATATAAATTCCTGAAGTCAGCAGAAATTATTGCAGTATTTTTCATATCTCAGAATCAGATGAAACTTTACTGTAAATTCTTATATTTAATATATGAATTTATCAAACTGACAGAGTCAGAAAAGGAATCCTGTAGAATTCTTGCGGGATTTTATGGTAAAATAGAATACCCGATAAATAGGATCGGGAGAGGTGTCTTGGGATTTGTGCCATAAAGGGCATAAAGGCAATGAGCCCAAACCAAGGCCCAAATGGCACCATAGTAGGCCCAATGTGATGACTAGACAGTTAAGTGGGCTAGAGTACAGAGCAATCCAGGATAAGTGCGAAATTACAAAAATACCCCTGGATGCCCATACTGTACCAGTGATGGATGGAGGTCATTTTGGTCATTCTGGACAGGCCAAAAATGTGGGACATAGTATAAATATGATTATATAGAGTTAATATATGCCCTGAGGTAGTACAAAGAGGGGTGAAATGACAATTATGCCCTTAGGGTCAATATAGTGCAAGAAAGGACACCAAGGGTATTTTGGTCATTTCCCAAGGGATGGATGGCAGATAAATACTCAGTCTAACATTTTCAATGGTATGAGAAGTCTAGACATTAATTTCCAGGATAGAATACATATCCTGGTATATTATAAAAAATTAGGAATAGAACACAGTCCGGTTGTTGTGAAACTGCACTGATCGGTACCGGATTGGACTAGAATTTCTCCAGAAGGTTCCTTACACTATGAGCACGCCACCTAACCCCTTGAGGTGTCCCTTGAGCTGTCCCACATGATGTCATAATTATTATTTTATGAAAAAGTTAAATCCAAGATTAAATGTGGGCCTTTAGATCAAATAGTAACCAAATCAATCTTGGCCATTCATTTTTCTTGGATTTTGGCTATAAATACCCCCTCATTCTGCAGCAAACCGTAGCTTCATGGACCCTTGGGGAAACTCTTGCAAAATGGTAACTCAAGCCAAGACAAAGAAGATTCAAGGTTCCAAAGTTCAAGCAAGCTAGAGATTAAAGGTAAGCAATCTCTCATAGCTTATTTTCCTTTGATTTGGGAGCTTGAACTTAGGGTTTTGATAGGAGAAAAGTTGAGTTTTCTCTAAGGGGTGGTGCTGCCCAAAGAACTTAAAGGAAAGGGGAAAGAATAAATTAAAGTTAGAAACACATGATTGAAGCTTAAACAAGCTAGTTAAGTGGTTGGTTGTTGAATCAAATTGATATTCTTGACTTTGCCATGGTGTGCCCTGTTCGGTATGCACTGTTCATGAGGGAAGGAAGTTGAATTTCAATGATTTAATGCTTCCATTGAGTTTATATCATGATTTTGTGTAGGATTGGAAAGGTTTTGAACCTTGGAAACATTAAAATCTTAAGGTTATAGTCCTTGAGATTCCTTACAGTGCTGTTCACTCACATGAACAGTGATTGGAATGTCATGATTTTGATGGTTCCAATGGTTTTAAAATGAAAAGTTGTGTGGGGTAAAGTGGAGAAACAAGTATGGGAAGCATTAGAATCAAAATGAGAATTTTTGAAAGAATTGTATGCTTATGTTCAGTTCTGTACAGCAGGCCATGAAGGAAATGGAATTTCATGATTCTAAGCTCATAAATGGATTCAAAAGATGAAATTGTGTAGGGTAAAGTCAAGACATCAATTGGTTCAAGAGCCAAGTGGATTAGTGAAAATTAGAGAAAGTTATGACAATAAAGAGTGTAACAAAGTTAGTCTTGAACATGGTTGGAGTTCATGAGTCCTAATGAGTTATGTGATGAATATGAATGTGTTTAGGACCATGAAATATCCAAGAATATGTTGGGAAGTGATGGACATAAACGCTTCATGGTTGGAAAGCTAGGGAGCAAGGGCTAAAGGTCAAGAGAAAAGCTTAAGTGCAAGGTAGTGAACTTACCTCTTTATGTGCTTGATGTGGTATGATTATATGTTGACATGTATATGTTATTTGAATGATGTTGTGACATGATAAATGATGTTGAATGTATTGTGAATAACTTGTTTCCATGGCCATGCACTTTATGTAAAAGTATATAGCATGATGGCATGTCACTAATCAAAGAAAGTTAATGAAATTACATATCATGCATTAGCATCCATCTTGCATATTTAAGTGGTAATATTTGCTGCTGAGATTCCCTAGAATCTCACTCTCACATAACCAACCAATTTAGGTCAAGTATGAAGAAAAGGTATGCATGGAGAAGAGCTAAAGAATGGAAGAAGGGAAGTGAAGTATTGAGATTTTAGCATATACTATAAATTGTCTATGTATGTAAATGCCATGTAAGGTGTCCATTTATGTGATGAAACTATTGTAATACTTATGGCATATGTACATGATGTATATGAATGTTAAGAAGCTTATTTGATGGCTTGAGCATGCTGAAACAATTATTGGAAATGAAAGAAAAGAAACTGAAATGGTAAAAACGTAGGTCCTGAAGCAGTTTTGTTGTGGCTTCAGTTTGACCTAGCAAATGAAGGAATTAGTTCACAAAATTTTATGAGCATGTAGCACACATCCATAGATTTAAGTGAATAGGTAGATGGTTTCATTTGGATGTGTATAT
Organism: Leucaena leucocephala; assembly: GCA_037074615.1. NCBI lineage: Eukaryota > Viridiplantae > Streptophyta > Magnoliopsida > Fabales > Fabaceae > Leucaena > Leucaena leucocephala. Next base: position 10,378,377 of record CM073527.1, read on the forward strand.
CAAGAGAAATGATTTTCCAAAATAAGGGACCAGAATCTGTTTCCAGAGTTTTTGACCAAATGAACAGTAAACTTCAACGAATAAACTATATCAATTGGCTAATCATTTGGTCTAGAAATTATTATTCCCTTAAACTTCAAGATGTTATGTTCATGTATCTTTTTGAACCACTTCATTTCGAGTTTTCTAGAATTAATTATGATTTTTTGAAGTTTGTTGCGTAATCTGGAATACCATATGAACAGTAACCTAAGAAAGAGTAAAATTCTAGATTTGGCTAATAGACTTCCAAGGTCTTGTAAGTGGTTCTAAATGCTACTGAATGGTCCCTAAGACGTATAAAAGTAAGAATGTTACAATGAACACTCATCTAATTTGTGAGGAGTTCTACAAGAGTTACACAGTATGGGTATGGCATGGTGAAAATGTGAAAAGGTCGAGTATATCTGAACAATTATAATAGACCTTTGATGATGGCATAGATACTGATGATCGGGTAAATGACATGATTCGTGATATTGGAGACGATGCTTTTATGTGGTCACATGCATATGGCACTATGTGTAATGATGTAGAAAAACCACTATACCCAGGGTGCAAAAAATACAACTTGTTGAATGTGGTGTTGATATTAGTGAGTGTGAAAGCACGGCATGGTTAGAGTGATAGAGGTTTTTCATAATTGTTTGAATTGTTGCAAGACATGTTTCTAGAAGAAAATGTGTTACCTAAATGATACTATGATGCTAAGAAAATAATATGTCCTTTAGGCATGTAGTATAAAAAGATTCATGCATGCTAAATGATTACATACTATACAAGAAAGATACAAGAAAGATTTTAAAGATAAGGAGAAATGTCCAATATGTAAGACACCAAGGTACAGATCAAACAAGTCTCCTGCAAAGGTGTTATGGTATCTTCTGATTATATCAAGGTTTAAGCAGCTTTTTGCTAATGAAGATGATGCCAAAAAAATATTATGGCATGCGACTAAAAGGATTTATAATGGAAAGCTTCGTTATCCGACTATTCTTTGCAATGGAAGAAGATTGATGACTTATTTCCTGAGTTCAGCAAGGAACCACGAAACCTAAGGCTTGGACTTAGTACAGATGGCATGAACCCTTATGGTAGCCTTAGTAGTATACATAGTTCATGGCCCATCCTCTTAGTGGCTTACAACCTATCTCCCTTGTTATGCATGAGACGCAAGTATGTAATGTTGTCTATGTTGATCTCAGGACCAAAATAACTAGAAAATGACATAGATGTTTACCTAATACCCTTGATTGAAGATTTGAAGAAGCTATGGGAAGGTGTGGATGTTTCTGATGCTATTAAGAAGGAGGTGTTCAATATGAGGGCCATGATCTTTTGTACAATTAATGAATTTCCTGCATATGAAAATTTGTCAGGATATAATGTTAAGGGCCATAAAGCATATCCCATATGTGAGGAAGGGACTTGCTACTATCAAGTATCAACTTCATCATGGAAGAAAGACAGTATACCTAGATTATAGGAGATTTCTAAGACAAGGCCACCCACAATGTCGACTGAAGAAAAAAAATCTTGGTGGCTAAGAATTTGAAAATGCTCCAAAGCCATTAACAAGAGAACAAGTTTATGAAAAGGTGAAAGACATCAACATTACTTTCTATAAGACTACCAAGAGAAGTGAGAAAAATATATGGAAAAAAAGATCTATCTTCTTTGAGCTTTCGTATTAGCAACATCTTTAGGTAAGGCACTGTATTGATGTCATGCATGTGGAAAAAATGTGTGTGACATCATTTTTGAAACACTTCTCAACTAACATGGTAGTTCCAAAGACGCTTTGAAGGCAATATTAGATTTGCAAGAAATGAGAATATGTGAGGATTTACATCCAAGGTCAGATAGTGAGGGAAGTTATTATGTTGAAGAGATTAATGTGTTGTCCAAGGATGAGAGAAGAAGTATTTGTCAATGTTTACAAGGAATCAAAGTTCCCTCTGGGTACTTATCTAATCTTAAGAAGATTGTATTGATGAAAGAGTTTAGATTAGTAGGCCAAAAGTCTCATGATTTTCATGTCTTGATGCAACAATTACTCCCAGTAGCTGTTCGAGAAATCCTTCAAGAGGATTTGAGATATATTGTAACTTGACTTTGCTTTTTCTTTAGTGCTATATGTGGCAAAGTCTTTGGGACTGAAAAGTTGGATGAATTGGAGCATGAGGGTTATGTTATTTTGTGCCAACTTGAAAAACTGTTTCTTCCAGGCTTTTTTGACATCATGGTAAACCTCATCTTTCATCTAATGCGAGAGATAAAACTGTGTGGCCCTGTATACTTATGATGGATGTACCCATTTGAAAGATACATGAAAATCCTTAAAAATCAGCTTGAGGCATCCATTGTTGAAAAATATGTTTCTGAAGAAGCTATGGATTTTTGTCAATACTACCTGTCTAAAGTATGACTTACCGGTCTCGCTAAACCTCATGCCAAATAGGGGTCAATGCGGAATGTCAATGAAGAGTGTTGATCGTAATGAATTGTAGCAAATACACTTACACATCTTGAATCACATTGACGAAGTTCAAAACTATACAGCTGATCATAAAGAGCTTGTCTAGAAACAAAATAATAGAATGACAGAGCAAATACTGATTAGAGAACACAACAAATCTTTTGCACATTGGTTCAAACAGAAGGTTGAAAATGATGATTGTGTATCTGATTCAGTTATATGGTTGGCATATGGTCCTGAATTTAATTTGATATGTTGGAATTCATTTGACATCAATAGGTATTCCTTTTATACTAATTCCCTAGATGATAAAAGTAGCGTGCAGAATAGTGGTGTTATGTTAGTGGCTGAAGCTATGCACTTCTTTAGTTCAAAAGACAACAATCCTAAATTAGCAGCCATCCCTTATTATGGCGACGTTGAGGAGATTTTGGAGTTAGACTATAGTAAATTCACAGTTCTCGTGTTCAAATGCAAGTGGGCTAATGTAAACAACGATGTTATGATAGATCAGTTAGGATTTATATACGTTGATTTGAGAGTACAATTTTTTAGAATGAGCCTTTCATTATGGCAGACCAAGCAAAGCAAGTGTTCTATATCATTGATCTAGCAAATAAAAGATGGTTTGTTGCTCTCCAAGGAAAAAGGTTTTTTGACGATGATGATTTAATTTGTGAGACCCCTTTATTTTTAGTAGGTTTACCAAAGTTGAATAAAGAAGAAGTAGATTCTAATTGATTTTTATGTGATTGAATATATTGTTTTGATGTAATAATAGCACAAGTATATTGTTCTTATTGCATGTATTATTTTGTTGTAACTTACAAGTGATGGGTTAATAAAGGATTGTTTTAAAAAAAATAACTCCAATATTTAAACCGATTGTACATGGTATCCGGCGTTAAAAATGAAATGAAAACTTTTTTACACCGATTGTACATGTTATCCGATGTAGAAATTATTTTGAACTTAAAAACATTAGTCATTTCATATTCAAAATATGATTTTTAACGGATTTTCATGTTAACCGGTGTAAAAAGTCTTAAATGAAAACACTTTATCGAAGCCGCCCTTTAGAGCATCTCTTCCTTTCTAATTTCTCAGGTTGTATACAATCCTAGTTTTAACATCTTCTATCATTACACCAGTTGTCATGCTCTATGATTTTCATCTCGCTTCTCTATGTTTAGTCATTCTTCTCTATTCTCGCTATCATTGTGCTTTGTTGTGTATGTGTTCTGGACACTTATTTTCTCGTGTACGTGCTTCGCCTTTTATGTGTTCATTGAATCTAGGTTTTGTAGTTTTATGCAATAAATGCTTGCACTTCTTTCCATCGATAATTGATTGCACTTCTTTCGTTGTGGTCAGTCCTTCTTCTCTATTCACCATGTTTGTTTTTGTTATTGCGTATATAGAAATATGGGTGTAGTGGTAATCAGAATGAGGCTAGCAATGCTCCAAGTGACTCTAAGCAAAGGAGGGGCAGAAGTGTGATGCGATTGAAAGATATTTTAAAAGATATGATGGAAGGGAAATTACTACCAATTGAGTTTGACACACATTGGAACCCAATTGGTGAACACAGGATAAAGTACGTGAGTTATGTCAGCCTCCTAGCACGTAACAAGACTAACATCACCATACAAACTTGGGATACTATTGATAATTATGTGAAGAATCAAATTTGGGACTCTATTTAGGTATAAGAACTGCCTATTGTATATTTTATACAAACCAATACTAAAAAACATAACTATTTGTTGATAACTCTGCTTTGAATGGAAATTATTTCAACTCAATTATGATGTTCCCAACAATAAAGTCTTTGAAGAAGACGTTGTCTTATTGCGCTGAGTATTGGAGGGCATTCAAGACACAACTAGCTCATCAGTATGTATATAGACTGGACAAAGATGGTCAGCCTAATCCTTCTCAATGCAGCAAGTATTAATTCATTGATGAAGCTACTTGGGAAGAATTTGTTAGGCTTCTAACTACTATAGAAGCTATGATGAGTTGATATGTTATGAAAAAGGAATCTTGTTTTTCCCATGTTTCTTCCTTTTGTATGTATTGGGGATTAACTACTTTAAGTCAAAAAAGGAACAAAAGCCATTGAACATGCTCTTAAGAATCATTACCCCCACATAATGTCTCAAGGGGTTACGTGAAGGCTGAAAGAGACTTGTTGGGGGCCAAGAGGAAGAGGCTGCTGAGTCTAATCCTGGTGCTACTATCGTTCCCCTATCTCCAATACATCGTGAAGATAAATGGTTGTACACTCGCCAAAAAAGGAGCAAATCATTTACAACGATCACGCTCGCATAATTGCGGTAAAAATTGTAAGTACTACTTGTATTATTTTGTTTTAGTAGACTAATTATGTTATTTTTTTTATTTTTACTCTTTTTATGTTATAGGTTGATCTTAAACAACAAGAAGTCCATGGCTCCTTAAAGTCAGATGGTAGGAATGACATCATGATTGTTACCACAGGCAAGCAAGAGCATAGGGGTCATGTTAGGGGAGTTGGTCGAGGTGTCAGTATAAGAGATTTTTTTGGAGCATCTCCACGATATTCCCTATATGTCCTGAGGGCAAAGCTGGAATTATTGTTATCTACTGTGAGGGAAGATGCTATGGCAGAGGCTTGGGCAAAGGCTAGGGCACATACAGAAGCTATAATTTAGGCACAATTACAAGAGGGGTTGGCAAAAATCAAGGAAGAAATGTTGTCCATGTTGACATCAAGGCAACAGGAGCCAACTGCCACCCAAATGCTCTCACATGTAGCCTGTCCTAGTACTAAAGGGAGCTGTTATATGGCCGAAAATATGTCAGAGGATGCTAAACCTTGTAATCTATATGTGGAGGATCCTATTGAAAGGTTAGTGGCACATGATTCGATCTATATCTTAGGGCAAATTGCCTACCACATCCAAATTTAGGATGATCATTTAAGGGTGGCAGTTGAAGATGTGATATTTGAAGATGCTCTTATCCCAATTATGACTGATGTGGTGAAGATTGTGAGTTAGGCAAAGGAGACTTTGACATTATAGCCAAAGCATCTTGTTTCATATCACTTCGTGTCATCCCCAAGGGAACTTCCCACACCTCCCAATTTGAGTTCCATGCAATGTGTGATCCAATTGGCATATGATGAAATATTTCATTTAGATGTATTGCCTATAGATTCAGCTATGGGTGACACGGGGGCTGCTGCCTTTGTTGACCATGTAGATGTGAAATCAATTATCACTCCTAATAATGAACTAACCTCTGGGTGCGTCTAAGTGTTTTTAATGTAAGTCTAATTTAAATGTAAATATATGTAATAACAAAATTCATGCAAGCTAAGTGTTTACATTAACTAACATCGTGTTTACATTAACTGGAGGTGCATACAAGCTAAGTTTATTTCTAAGGGCAAACAAGGTCAGTTCAGATTCCTATGCCTATTTCAAATTTATTCAAAAGGGACCTCCCAATCGTCAAGACTTGAGTACATTGTAAGGAAGGATTGGTGAAATCGATATTGATTGTTTCTTCACACCATCTATAGAGGAGTAAGAATAATAATGTTTCAATTTTTTTTATACTAGGTTTGTATCTGCTTATTGCTAATAATCATTATTATTTAATTATTTTCTACAGTAACCATTGGCAATTGATCATACTATGTAAGCATACTTACAAAATTTTCTTATTATGCTCCCTCCACTACAAGCCATCAGTTGATGCCAAGAAGATTATGAACATGTGAGTTTTTTTCCTTACAGAACAATGGTGTTTGTAATAAATTAAATAAGGTCTTTGTAATAAAACAATTATTAAGTTCATAACTTTGGTCATAGGGCTATGAGGATGTTTGCAATTGCAAGGAGTCTTAAAAAAGCCAACTCGATGAAGGACCCTGAATAGATCACACTAAAGGTAATAAAAGTGTTAAGTGTTATGCTCCATGCAATTTTTTGCTAATGACACATAATTTTGTTCATGTTAATATTACAGAGTCGAAGGTAACCCAAAGAAAGCAACTTGTGCGGCTTCTACATGGTTAGACACATGATCAATATTATCTTGTCAAATAGGACTGACCTAACTGAGGAGGTAAATGATTTCATATATTTCTGGTCAACTTAATATATCTTAGTAATGCTTTAATTTCTTTTATTTTAATTTGATGTTTTAGATATTTGATCAATCTGACCTATTCCCTAAATACGATATTGAGGACTTGCGCAATATTTGGGATGATTTTTTTGTTCACATCATTCCTTCTCAATAGTATTTGTCATTACGTACCAGAATACATTTTTTCATTTTCTTGTTCAAATGATTGTATTATTTTATTGAATTTTATTAAATGAATAATGTAATGAGTAATTGAAGATCTGTCTCTGCCATCTTGAACTTTGCCTCTGCTGCTGTCTCTTTCAGTCTGTATATTTGGACAGTTTATTTATGAAGCTTTAATGAAACATTATATATACATCGACAGGAGTAGAAAAGTATATGTAAATATGACAATATATACATCGGTTGTCTTTATAGGGAGGTGTAAAAAATTCATTAATCTACACCAGATGTAAACATAGCCGGTGTAAATAATTCATTAATCTACACCGGGTGAAAACATAATCGGTGTGAACAATTCATAAAACCATTGAAAAGGGATCTATTCAACCAGTCTAGATATTAGAAATTCTACGCCGGATTTCAAAAAGGGACCGGTATAAATTCTATACTTTCTACACCAGTGTGCCACCCGATTTAAAAAGTGCATACTTTCTAAACGGTCCGTTTCTACACGAATCATTGTCCGATGTAGATCACTATTTTCAATGAATTTAGAAAGCCTTTTTTGCACTAGTGAGTTTTCAAGTAACGATAAGATATTTATAAAATAGATCTTCGATAAGAACCCTTATCGATGAATTGTTTGATAAATAACCACCTTTTCAATCAAAGTATACAAAATTTATCAAAGAATTCTTGGATAAATAATCTTATCAAAGCGTTATTCCATAAAAAATATGCACTTAGTTTATCGATAACCTTATCGAATAACATTTAGATCAGTGTTCTTATCGAAGAATTAATCGACAAATCAATATAGAATACTTTACAAAAATTTTGAAGTACTTCATCAAATAATCAATTTTATCAAAAAGTTACACAATGAAGAACTTTATTGAATAGCTTTTCTAAAAGATTTAGTTTATTGAATGTCAAAACACCTCACGGTTTATCGAAACTTTTATTGATAAAAACTTTTATTGATATCTTCTTTGATATATTCATGACTTCTTTCACAAATTCATACAATATTTTTAAAACATGAATTTTTATGAATAATCTTACTCTTAGTTAAAAACACAATGCTTCAGAATAAATTTTGAATAAACATACCTATCCTTAGGTATAAACTTGAGATCTCTTGAGAAGCTATTATCAAGCATAAGGATCTTGTAAATGTCTCTCATAGATAAATTATAAATCTTCTCATGCTCAGTCATTTTTAGTAAGAAATTGAAAATCTTAGAGTCCAAGTTTTCTTCTTTACCCTTAACAAAGTGGTAAGATAACTGGACACTACTTCCCCTTTATCGTTTACTTCCTTAGATACATTCATATTATAGAAGAACCTTCTTACCACTTTAGGACAATAGGAAAGGCTAATACCTAACCAGTTCCTGTAAAACTTGATATGTTTGGAGATATACAATTGGGTCTTATCATTGAACTTGAGATACTCCAAGTCAATGTACTCTATCTAACATTCTAGTAAGCATTACTAAAGAGGCATGGCTAGATGGAGTAGGCATAAAAGGAGTGGAAGTAGGAGTAATAGGAGATTGTTAAAGGGTACCTTGTCTTCTTCTTTAACCAGATGGGGAAATAGGAGAGGTTCTTAGATTAATGGCAGTGTGAATAGCCTAATTTACATGGTCATCTGACTTAGTGTGCTCAGATCCAGTTTCTTTAGATATCATAGACAGAAGGTGCCTTTTACTTTTCAAAGCTTGTCGTGCACTCTGTCTGACTAAACTTGGAGACTTTTGTATTGGAACCTAAACTTGATCTACTGGAGTAGATGTAACTTGGTCTCTTGGAGGGCTCTTATCCTTTCTTACTTTAGTCTTGAATATGGAACTTGAAGAACTAGCATTTTGCTTTCCCATTGAGTCATTGACCTTTCTAGACAAGCCTAGGGTACTTTGGTTCTTGCAATTTTATGTAAGGTTGATGATGAATAGTAACTACATCATAGGTAATATGTTATGGGAATGTTAGGGAAAGTGATTCTAATTGATTTAGTTGATTTTTGGAGGGTATAGAATCATATTAGAGTTTCTATGTTTAGGGAAAATGAATGAATTTTTGAGAAGAAATTCAATGAACTGAACAGTAATGGTAATAGTTTTCTAAATAACTAATAATTTATCTATAAGGTTTTCGATAAGTACCCTATTCAAAGTGTTTATCGATAAATTGTCAAGCAACGATAAGATATTTATTGAATAACTCTTTGATAAGCACCCTTATCAATGAATTGTTTGAGAAATAACCACCTTTTCAATCAAAGCATGCAAACTTTACAAAATAATTTTTGGATAAATAATCTTATCGAAGTGTTATTCGATCAATAATATGTACTCAATTTATCGAATGACTTTTCGATAAGTAGCCTTATTGACAAGATGTTTGATAAATTTTAATACTTTTTCATAAACCTTATGTAATAACATTTGGATAAATGTTCTTATCGAATAAATAATCAATGAAAATAATACAAAATATTTTACAAAATTTTTGAAGTACTCATCAAATAATCAATTTATCAAAATGTTGCTCGATGAAGAACTTTATCGAATAAGTTTTTGAAAAGATTTAGTTCATTGAATAGCAAAACACCATGGTTTATCAAAGCCTTTATCTATAAGAACCTTTATCCATAACTTCTTCAATAAATTCATGACTTCTTTCACAAATTCATACAATAGTTATAAAATATGAATTTTTAAGAATAATCTTACTTTCAGTTAAAAACGCAATGCATCAAAAGAAATTTTTATCTAAACACATAGACATATAAAGCATGAAAAATAATTATCATCAAGATAGTTGATATATATATTCAATATAAATAAAGGGTTTAGAAATGCTCATTTTGTGATGATGTAGTTCTTGGCCTTCCTTTCTTTGTTGTGTTTTAGCATCTTTTATTTGGGCATGGATGATTATAACAAATTATTTTTATTACGTCTTAGAGACTAAATGGTAGCCTCTAGAAACACTTTTAAGGTCATTGAAATTAAATTACATAATCTAGAATTTTACTCTATCTAGTACTATTTACTATGTAAATTCTAGATAGGTGACCTGACTCAAGAAAATCATAATTAAATTTTAAAAAAATTGAAACAAAGTGGTTCAACTTACTACACAAAGCTAACTTAATACTCTTTCAGGAAAAAATAACTTGTTGACCATACCTTGACCAAGTCAACGTCAGACAATGCACAAAGTTTACTATTCATCCAACGTCATTCCCCTGATTCCATCATTTTGATCCCAATTTTGAAAAATTATATCTCCATGTGTAGACATCCAAATGTGAGTTCTATATATCAAATCGAAGCTTAGCATATCTACTATTTACTGGTAAAATATCATACATTTATTCAAATTTTTATTATTTCTACTTACAACTTAATTGCCACTACCACCTCACGAGTTACTATTCATAGTAACAATTTCATCATCTAACTTTACATATACATATACAGATACATCATGCTACTAATTCCTATCTCTTCTTCATGCCTCTTCATCTTCCTCCTCATGTGAAATGCCTATTATGGTGGTGATGTGGAGGGGCTGATATTTCTGGGAAATCTCATTAGTAAATAGAAACCATACAATATATGCAACTACATACTTGATGTTACTATTTGTTCACTTAATGAACATGCTTGCATAATGACAACTTACATACTTCTATGTCCCTTAATTATAATATATGGCCATAGCATAAAAGAAATAGAGTATCACTTAATCATATATGCTTCACATAATCAAAGTAAGCAAATATCATATAAAACATTCAAGCAATATAAGCATACAAGTAGGTAAGTTTACTACCTGTTGGGTAGCTTTTCATTAGTCCTTAGCCTTTACTCTAAAGTTCCTTCTTTACATAGGTTAGAGCCTCTACATAGCATAATAATATTTTATTATTATCGTATCCAATATACCTTTACTTAACTCAAGCTTAACTTGAGGTAATACCCTTAATATGATAATCCCTTAACTTTATTTCTATCCACATATAACCTTATCAAGAGAAAGACATTTCTATATTCTAAATATTAAATTTATAAGAACAATCCTTTAAGTTTTTAAACTAGAGACTAGGATAAATCACTTACCTTATTCCTAAGCTTGCTAAGTCCTTAAGCTCTTTAGATTGCTCCTAGTTTGGTCAGACCTCCTCCTTTCTTCTTCCTTTCTTTCTCTTTCTTTTTCTTTTCTCTCTTTCTCTCTTCCTTGCTCTTTCTGTTGATGGAATGGAATGGAGGGGCAGAGGGGTATTTATAGGTGAAGTTAAATAGAATGGACGGTCTAGATCGAATCGTAATGAACGGCTTAGATCGCTTGCTTCCTTAATAAGCTTCGCCTGCAAGATCATGATGACATCATCAAAAGATATCTTGCATGCTAGGTGGAACTATGGTAGGGCCCTTTGGACACCTCAGTTACTGACTCAGCGCTTCTAGAGAATTCTAGAATATTATCTCATAATGAACAACTAAGATTAATTGATTAACCAATTGATTAATTGAGTTATGAATTCAATTCTAGAATGCAAGCTCCCGACATTAATCGACCACTTAATCCATTAAATAATTGATTAATTGATTTTTCTTTCTAAAAAAGAATGTTGCCTTTACAATAATCTATCATTAAATTAATTAATTGATATTAATTGATTAACTAATACATTAATTAATCCAATCATTAATCAATTAAGTGACTCATAAAATTAAATCTTTGAAGACAAAAAATGTTTCCTTATAAAATTTTGAAAATAAACTCATAAAAGAAAACTTATGGAATCTTTTTTTTTAAAAAAAAATAACATATATCACATCATGAAAAGCGTAGTAAAATCAAGGTGCTTCAAATATATTCTCAACATAAAGAGATGATTGGAGAAAGCTTATTGAAACATCTTACTTTTAACTTCTCAGAGTACATATTCATAAGCATATTTAACTAGCGAAAGAATTACCTTAGCCCAAAAATTAAAATTTTTAAATTTGACTCTTGGGTACTATTCATTTGGTAAATTCCATATTGACAGTCCAACTTTGAAAATTCATAACTAATTATAGAAAAAGGGTATTGAGGTGATCCAAATTTCAACTTGAAGATATTTCATATCTCTTTAAGGAGAAAAATATAAATCTAGACATTTACTTTACCAATCAATACATTTATATCATTACTTTTTACTGTTCATATGTCAAATTTTAGAAATTCTAGATTCTGTCTCTTAATTTTAGAAATTTGTTTCTCTTGATATACACATTCAAATGAGGTGTATTACCTATTCATTTAAAGAACTAGATGTATACTAATTTCTCATAAAATTTTGTACATTAATTCCTTCATTTGCTAGGTCAAACTGAAGTCAAGGTAAGATTGCTCCAGGACCTACATTTTTGCCATTTCATCTTCTTTCTTAAATGTCCATAAATTAATCTAGCATTCATAAACTATCAAATAAGCTTCACATATATTCACATACATAATTTAAATATGCCATAATTATTTGATATATTTTTATCACATAAATAGACACTTTACATAACTAGGGAAGACCATACATCATATGCTAGAGTATCAAATTGTTCACTTTCTTTCTTCCATTCTTTAGCTCATCTCCATGCATACATTTTCCATCATGCTTGACCTCAATTGGTTGGTTGTGGGAGGGTAAGATTCTAGGGAATCTCAGTAGCAAATATTACCACTTAAATATGCAAGATGGATGCTAATGCATGATATGTAATTTCATTAAATTTTCTTCATTTAGTGTCATGCTATCATGCTTTATGCTTGTATAAAAATGCATGGCCATAGGAAAGATGTTATTCATAATATTAAATATCATTCATCATGTCACAACATCATTAAATAATCATATACATGTCAACACATAAGCATACCACATGTAGTACATAAAGAGGTAAGTCAGCTACCTTGAACTTAAGTTTTCTTCCTTGTTCTTAAACTTGCTCCCTAACTTTCTAACCATGAAGCCTTTTGGTCAACTACTTTCTAACATCTTATTGGATGTCTCAAGGTCCTAAACATAATTACATGGTATATACAACTTATTAGAGCCATTATATAATCCATGCACACTAACTTAAAACCCTTAACTTAAATATTATAGTTAGTGGTTTAGCTTTGTAATAATTATTTCCTTAGACCAACCCTACATAATTTTGTCTAAGGAATCAAAATATAATATTGGAATTATGAAAATCAAACTCCTATGAAATCTTTCCAGAATTGTACAGAACCTTCTAAATTCTAAACATTCTCATTTTAATTCTAATGCTTCTAATACTTATTTCTCTACTTTACCCCACACAATTTTTCATTTTAAATCCATTGAAAGCATCAAAATCATAAAATTCTCATAGATAAATAGTGGTTTATACAGTGGAAGCAATGAACTCAAAAACCTAATTCCATGCAAATTTGAATTTCCAAGCCATTGCTACTTAATTCAAGCTTATTTAAGCTTATTTAAACATTCCATGACTTAAAATTCATATTTCCCCTCTAATTCTATATCATGTCTAGTAGCTAAGATGAAGAGAAAAATGGTGTTTCAACCATTTAAATCTAAAAGAAATCTTTATACAACATAATAAAAAAAATAGGAGAAGGAAATGACCTTGATTACTTGCTTGTTTTGCCTTGAATTTTACTTTTCTTCTTGTTTGAATTTTATTTCAGCAGCACCAACCCATGGTTCTTTCTTTTGGCATGAATGAGATAATCTTTAACTATTTGATGAAATGGTCCATATCCATTCTTGCATCAAGCTTGCTGAAACATCCTTACTTTTGTACGTCTTAGGGACCATTCAGTAGTATTTAGAATCACTTACAAGACCTTGGAAGTCTATTAGCTAAATATGGAATTTCACTCTTCTCAAGTTACTGTTCATATGGTATTCCAGATTTGGTGACGAACTTCAGAAAATCATAATTAATTCTAGAAAACTTAAAATGAAGTGGTTCAAAAAGCTACATGAAGATAACATATTCAACTTTAAGGGAAAAATAATCTCCAGAACAAATGCTTAGTCAGTTAATACAGTTTATTCATAAAAAATGACTGTTCATTTGGCCAAAAATTCTTAAACAGATTCTGGTCTCTTACTTTAGAAAATTTGTTATCTTTGTACATACATCACAATAAGGCGTTCTTGGTGTCAAAACAAAGCTTGGCATGTTAACTAAATGTTTGTAAAATTTCATACATTTATCTCATCATTTACTATTTTTCATTACATCCTGAGCGTTATGGTTGAAACATGACATATAACATCATTACTTGCAACAATTTATACATTTATGATATAACATTTACATCATCCAATCCCTAACTTCTCTTCATGCTTCTTCATCCTCTTTCATCATTAATAAACCTGTGGGATTTGGATTAGGTGTAGGGGTTGAGATTTTTGGGGAAATCTTAGTAGCAAATGGTACTAAACAATACATGCATTAATGTATATATTTGTGCTTATTTGTGAAAGTGTTAACATTGTGTAATGTGCATGCTTCCATGTAACATATGAAATACAATTGGCCAAAGTAATCATAGAAATAGAGCTTCAATCATAAACACATGTGAAACACAATTCAATAAAGCCATAGCATAACTAAGCATAACATTTAATATATACAAGTTTAGGATAAGTTTACTACCTCACTTGCTTAATTTCTTTCACTTTAACTTTGCCTCTTTCTTCTTACTCCTCTTGGATGTGAGGTTACCTCTTTGGAGTCCACAATCAAATCCTAACATCACATAATCATTCATCCATTACAATCTAACTTCCTCTTGAACATTAAACTTACTTTAACTAACATAATTTCCTTTAATCTTTACTAATTGACTTGGCTTTTGAACCAATTGATGTCTTGACTTTACCCTACACAATTTTATCTTCTAAATCCATTTATGAACATAGACTCATGAAATTACAGTTTCTTTATGGCCTACTGGATAGAACTGAAAACATGTACATAGTTCTTTCAAAAATTCTCATTTTAATTCGAATGCTTTCAATACTTGTTTCTCTACTTTATTCCACACAACTTTTCATTTTAAAATCTTTGAAAACATTAAAATTATGAAATTCCAATCACTGTTCATACAAGTGAATAGTAATAGAGAAGAACTTCAAAAACTACAACTTGGAATTTCAATATTTACAAGGTTCAAAATCTTTCCAATCCTACACAAAATCATCATATAAATTCAATGGAAGCATTAGATCATTGAAATTCCATCTCCTTCTATCATGAACAGTGTAGACCAAAATTGCCCAACTATGGCAAAGTCAAGAATATCTTGATTCAACAACTAATCGCCTAACTAGTTTGTTTAAGCTTCAATCACATATCTCTAACTTTAATTTCTTCTTTCTCCTTTCATCTAAGGTTTCTGGACAGGATAAACACCTTATAGAAAACTCAAATTTCCTCCATCAAAACCCTAAGTTCAAGCTCCCAAATTAAAGGAAAATAAGCTAGGATAGATTACTTACCTTTAATCTCTAGCATGCTTGAGCTTTGGATTTTGGATTCTTCTTTGTCTTGGCTTTTGTTTTTTTTAAAGAGGTTCCCAAAGGGTTCTCATGCCACAGTTTTGAAGCTGAAATGTGGGGGTATTTATAGAAAAATCTTATGGAAAATGAATGGTCAATATCACTATGTGTGCTGTTTGATCTAATGGCTCATAATTGCTCTTACATTAAACTTGCCCACCAAGCCAACTTGAGATAAGATCACATAACAAAAATTTTCTCCTCCCCTTGTATTGGATGCCATGTGTGAGGTCTTGTGGGTCCCCCATGTGCAAACCCTAATTCTCACTTTATTCCTTTTCTTTCCTTTTTAAAAAATTCATAAATAATTCATTATTGGACTTGGGCTCCAAAAAACTTTTGGGACTTATTGCGTGCTCTAGGATGAAATATTGGACTGCCCTAGGTTTTCCTTGGGTCCGATAGCTAATTGGCACAAATCCCAAGGCATTTTTCTTATGCCGATATCCTTAAAATATCTTGATATTGTCATCCTTACACACCTCATCATAAGTATTGCCTGACCTTGGTCAACTATCATGGGAATTCTCCTTGACCATCTAACTGTAGTCAAATGACCAAAATGCCCTTCGTCTGTCTCTGAATCAATGACACAATATAGTGGCATACTCAGTGGCATTTTCGTAAGTTTATATTTTCCCCAATCTTTATTAGCCTTGGCCCACATACTTACTTAAAAATATTACTAGGCTTATAAGATACCATTTTGGGCCCTCTACATGGTCCACTACCTTTATGGGCTAACTTCTCCAGAAAATCCCCCGAAACATATTTTTAGAGTTTTTTAGTCCACTGTAAATTCCATAATAAATTCTATAGAACTACTTTTTAAGCTCTATCAGTTTTGTAAATTCTCATATTAATTATAGAAATTTGCTGCTAAATTTCATATGATTATGAAATCTAGAGGATACTGTATTAATTTCTCTTTTTTCAAAGATTAATATAAATTTTTTGGGACCTCATATCAAAATTATGTGTTGCGTCAAACTGATTAGAATAATTTTCTCTATTTTCTGAGAAAATTTAGGACTAATATGATCTAGGCATTTTTAGCTCAACTTTCAATAATTATGATTTTGCCCTTGAACTTTGAAAATTACACTTTATACCATATAACTTTTAAACTTTTCATTTTAATCCCTCATCTTTATACCTTTGTCTAATTATTATTTTTCCTTTCTATTCATCATCACAATCCTTTTCAAACCGCTTTTCATTGTCTGTATTATACAGATAGCAAAAAATTAGGATGTGACATTTCTAACCCCTTAAAATAAATTTTTTCCTCAAAATTTACTTAGCACCTCAGTCAACTATCTTAAATATATATCTTTTTTTCCACTTCATGACTAAGGATTGGGGTATCTATCTCTTATCTTCTATCTTAAAATCTTAGCGGAGTACTTTCCATATCCATAGATTTTCATATCTTTGCTTTGATTATTCTTCTATTATGAATCAACTCAATCAGAGTTGAACTATACTTCATTCTATCACTTGCTTACTTGCTATACATCTATTTGCATATGGACTTCTCGCTATATTGAACTTGTGAGTAGTGTCTATTTCTTTCATATACAATTCTCTCAAAAACTATTATATTATGGAGTTTTCATCAACTACTCATCATACCTTTAACATGTATCTCTTCTTATTTCTCTTATTATTTTATATCTCATTTTCGTATCAACTTTAATAACTTATCATAATATATAGAGAGGACTTATGTCATTATTCTTTCTTTACTTTAATACTAAATAGGAGCACATACTCTAACATGCATAATGCCTAACAAACATGTTGCAAGACTACATACCTGCCCATGAATGCAAAGCTCTAACATCAAAGCTCAAGCATTCCTTTTCTTAATATGCACAGCTCTAACACTCAGAGCTTGCACTGCTATAACATTTGGAGCTTTAGCATATTTTACAAACATAACATAATGCCTAGCATTTTATGCAAGTAGTGAAAGCTCTCATTTGCTATTTCACATGTAACATAACATTTAAACATCTTATCCCTTTCAAAAAGGGAGCCTCTCTATATGTTTACAAAGCTAGCTACAAAGCCACTTCGTATTGTACTTCTTGATACATATTTCTCATTATGTATCACATTACATATTTCTCATAACGTATCTCATTACGTACTTTTCATGCCGTATCATGGCATATCTGGCCAAATCTGGCTTTATCATGATCTATTTTGCCTTATCATGACGTAGTCTGAGATACTATAAGTCTAACATTCTCTTTAACTTATAGCTTTATTAGCTTTTAAGAAAACTCTTCTAAATATTTTCTTTCAAATCCATTTTATTTGGACTTGACATAAGGGTTCTTATAATCTCTTACCATTTATAACCCTTTCTAACTTTACATAGTTCTTTCTATTATTTTACATAACTCTGTGCTTATATGCCAAATTTTTGTGGCATTTACACCCTTTTTATCACTTCCCAGGGGTCACCTATCATTGGGCTACTCTTGCCTGAGCGCACTTAACTAAAAGGTACAGGTAAAAATCTGAAGCACTAGTACTAACAGGCTCTAACCCTAGTACTTTACTATCTTACACCCTTCTCATACTGTCTCTCTTAGGTCTATATGTCTATATGTCATTCTTATTCTCTGTAATCTCATCGTAGGGATCTCATTATTCTTATTTGACCCCTTCTCATATCTTATGAGATATCCTTTTTCTCTTCCTTAGGCATATTATCTACAAACTCATAAATATCTGTTACTAAGGACTAACAACTTTAACTCTGATCCCTTAATTCATCTTTTGTGTAAAAAGATTTTGAGTTTAATCCATAATAGTAATAAGGCTATCTGAAATTAACATCATGGGTACTCTTTCTATTATGGATTAACCAACTTGTGAAGCTTCTCTAACTTAACCTTTTCTTTGCTAATCATCCTTCCAAAGAAATAATATACTTATGGCTCAATACTTTCTTTCTCTATGATAGGTCTACTGTGACCCTCGGGATCTACTGTGATCAACCGTAAGCCTCTTTAGGATCTAACTGCGACCCTAGAATTTTATTCCCTATGAGCCATGCTAGGATCTAATTGCAATCCTCCAGAATCTACTGCAATTCCGTTGTATTGTATTCTCATCTCTAGAAGACCTAACCAACGGACAAAGTTACAAGGTTAGGCACTTCCACTTAGTTGTTAACTCAACAGATAATTCCCCAAAAATGATCATAGAAGCCAACATTATCTATTAGGACTTTACTCATTTCCTCTATCACTTAAGAATTTCTCATATTATTCCCATATTTCATAACTTTATTATGTCCATTACTGTAGAGAGCTATATCGGCTCTACCATGCACATATCTATCAAAATATGTTCGTCTTATCTAGTGGACATTACTCTACATGAGTTGTATTGTCCATTCTCTTGACTTTATCTCAAGAGCAATCTGACTCTATCGCAAGAGCAATCTAACTCTATTATGAGAATGTTAACTTTTATTATATAGACATTGCTCCCTTTTAGAGCTACATCATCTTTCATAACTACGTCTCATTTTATTTTATGTTCATGGTACATCATTCATGTATCTTATCCCTACTGAAGGGATATGTCCTAAGTACTATAATCATCTATAAATTCTCTATTAACCTTCATCTCTAATCTCATTTATTGCTTTTCTATAGCTTATCATTACCAAGTTAAATTATCTAATTGCATGTCATATGGCATGGAAGCAATAAATTTTTTTTTCCAAAACTTTCTCATCATATCTACTCTACCCTACATGTAATACAAAAGGAGAGTGTTCATTCATCATAGCATACTCTAACATGCATAATATGCAAGGATATGCAATCATTTCAGTATTTTCTAACACGTGTGTCATCATATGAAAATTGCAAGGAGACACAACTTTTCATCATGACTTATGGCAATATAAGCCATATCACATAATTTGCTCAATAATCCCTCATACTTACTTTGCAATTAAACAATTAACTAGGTAAACTTTAAAGCATTCTTTTCTTTATCATATTATCTGTTAGACTATCTATTAAATTATCTGATCAGATCATTGTTAGATCCTAAAGTAACTATTCATCTAACTTAGGCTGCCACGTTACCCTCTTACTTGGGTATAGACTTAACCCTTCATTACTTTTTCTTATATAGAAAATAGGGGAGTTACTTTATCTTTGAAATTGTGGCTATCTAAAACATCCTTATTTTTATATGTCTTAAGGACCAAATGGTAGCATCTAGAACCACTTCTAAGGCTATTGAAGTCAAATTATTCAATCTGGAATTTTACTCTTAGCGAGTATTGTTCACTGTCTAAATTCCAGTGGACTGACCTGACTTCGAAAAATCATAACTAATTATAGAAAAATTGAAATGAAGTGGTTCAAATTGCTACACGAAGCTAACTTAATGTTTTTTCAGGAAAAACTAACTCGTTGACCACGCTTTAACCAAGTCAACATCAGTCAATGTCCAAAGTTTACTATTCATCCTACATTTTTCCCTGATTCCAGCATTTTGGCCCAACTTTGCACTATCCAATCCCTAGCTTCTCTTAATGCATCTTCAATCTTTCCTCATCTTAAACCTGTGGGATTGGGATTACATGGAAGGGGGTAAGATTTATGGGAAAATCTCATTAGCAAACGAAAACTATACAATGTATGCAACTATATGCTTAATGTTACTATATGTATATTTAATGATCATGCTTGCATCATGTCATATCCTAATTTTTCCCTATCTGTATAGTATTGATAGTGGAAAGAGGTTTAGGAAGGATTATGACAAAGATCAGAAGAAATGATAAAGGTTAAATGAGTCTTGAAGGAAGAAAGGGACCTAAATGAAAATTGGAAAAGTTTAAAGGCCAAAAGTTAAAGTAGAAGCAAAAGTTAGGCTAAAAGTTGTAATTTCCAAAAGTTTAGGGACCTAAATGTAAATATTCAAAAAGTTAGGGACATAAATATAATTAAGAGAAAAGTTCAAGGGCAAAATTGTAATTATAGAAAGATCAGTCCAGAAAGGGTTAGAACTGCCCAGAAGTATTTTAGTCCCATGTTCCATCAGTAAATAGAGGAAGGTATGCTGGATAATCTAACATGATACTGAAATTTTATTAGGACTCCAGACAGCAAATATTTATCTGATAGTCTAAAAGTTATCTGAAATTTTGTTAGATTTCATGGACTTCAGATATAAGTGGGCAAACTACAGGAAAGTGTGCCCTACAGTGTCAGATGTCCTGGATCTGGCAGAACTCCAGAAGAAGTTATGTATAAAAAGTTATTCACATATCAGTGAATTTTGACGGGAGTTTGTTAACACCTGTGATCCGATAATCGAACTTATCGGTATGTAAGCCTAGATAGAATAAGATCAGATGACCTCATTGTAAGGAATTGGAAGACACGCAGCGGAAATTAATTTAAAAATTTTTCCATTCCTTGCCAGGATCTACCGTATGTGTTTAAGTCAAGTGAGAAGAAGTATTACCCTTAATGTACCTCAGCGACTTCCACAGCTTTCGGTCACGACGTTCATAGCTTCGCTCTGCGGCTCGTGCTCCCTTTCTGATCACAAGAAGTCGACGACTCAGGTCGGCTTCCTCTACTGGTATCCACACGAACAGCTTTTCAACCACGAACGACGTGCTAGCGTCTCTTGTCCCTCCAGGGCTTTCTCAAGAGTTCGTCCTCTCCGTCTCTATTTCGACAGTTTCTTATCTGCAAACCTTTTGCAGAGTCCCCTTCGGCCTTTTTGTTCTATGTGTGTTTCTCTCTCTAAAACGCAGCTCCTAAAATCAGATATATAGGATGCTATGCATTTTTTTTCTCTGTCAACCGAATTGGATTTTGGAGTTAATCTTATATTAATTCCAAAATAATACAATATCATATATTGTATGATTTTATAAGAAACTAATTAAATAAAATAATATCAAATCTGTCCCACAGATTTAATTACCCATTTATTTAATTTTAAATAAAGATGAGACTGAACTATTTTTGATTTATTCTCATAAATCAAATTTGAGATATCCTTATCAATTTAAATTTCGAATTTCAAACGTGATAGAGATTTAATTTATCCTTATAAATTAAATCTTATAAATATCTCTTATATGAGATATCCTATCAATTTGAATTTTGAATTTCAAACGTGATAGAGATTTAATTTATCCTTATAAATTAAATCTTATAAATATCTCTTATATGAGATATCCTATCAATTTGAATTTCGAATTTCAAACGTGATAGAGATTTAATTTATCCTTATAAATTAAATCTTATAAATATCTCTTATATGAGATATCCTATCAATTTGAATTTCAAATTCAAACGTGATAGGGATTTAATTTATCCTTATAAATTAAATCTCATATATCTCATATATATAATATATATATATATACGAATTTATATATATACGAATATAAATATAAATAAATATATATACATTCACCTGGATCTTTCATTGAATCTGGACATGTCTTAGATTCAATGAATCTGGACATCATAGCTCGTGTTGGGCTATTTTGTGTGCGACCCTGTAGGCCCATATGAAGTTGGCAGTGGGCCATTTGCTATACTAGCCCACAAGTCACAAGCGGTCTCTAGCAAGACATAACAACTACCCAAATCATATGAGGATCGATAAACGATGTAACCTTTTATACAACCATATCATGTCCCTTCTGTCACGCGATATTTTGGTCATGGATGAGGCATGGATAATGTCATCCTCCTATTCCTGACCGTTACTTTCTCGATCCCTGAGTAGTCTGACTATAGAAATGGAACTACCTTTCCATTACAGTATGGCCATACATTTCTCAGACTCACTCATCGAGGGGCCCAGTAATATCTCTCCACGAATGTGAGGGACAAATTCCATCTTGACCATTCACATTCCTCCGCATGAAAAACCACTAAGCCCGAACATAGTCTTTATGTTCACTCGGTCAAAAGTGACTTTTGACTAGGTCAAAGCTGAGCGTTTTGTCATGTAGGAATCCATGATGATCTCAGGTCAAAGGGCATATTGACATGGTTTGTATATGAGAGAAGCTTATGACGTTACCCATGCAGTTCTCTCATAGCGGGTCGGTCCAACACCCTGTACTCTTACATGTGCTTATGACTTTGATTTATATCTCTATACATCTTCAAAGTCATACTGGTCTTATTTCATCTGTGCTCCCACATAGATGATCGACCAGGGACATTTAGGATAATATCATGAATTATTCAAGGATGGTCATCATAGTAAACATGCAAATAATATGATAACTCAATTAATAAATTCATAAATCAATAATGTTCATAAGACAATGATTGGCCCCTAGGGCATGATTTCCAACACTCATATATAGGCCCATAATGACGTCAAGGAAGGCCCAAAACCCAGGGTACCAGTCTATAAGTAGAAGGGGCCAGTGCCAGAAAAAGTGCAAAATTATGAAAATGCCCTTGGATGCCCAGATTGTACCAGAGATGGATGAAGGGCATTTTGGTCATTTGGGACAAGCTAAAAACGTGGTACATGGTATAAATATGATTATTTGAGCCAATATATGCCCTGAGGCAGTACAAAGAGGGGTGAAATGACAATTATGCCCTTA
This sequence comes from Leucaena leucocephala, assembly GCA_037074615.1. NCBI lineage: Eukaryota > Viridiplantae > Streptophyta > Magnoliopsida > Fabales > Fabaceae > Leucaena > Leucaena leucocephala. The sequence goes on from CM073527.1 coordinate 10,401,471, forward strand.
GGGTCAATATAGTACAAGAAAGGACACCAAGGGTATTTTGGTCATTTCCCAAGGGATCTGTAATTAAGTTGTGACCAGTACAAGTATGTCAATGGTGTGGGAAGCCTAGACATTGATTTCCAGGATATAATACATATCCTGGTATATTATAAAAAATTAGGAACAGAACACAGTCCGATTTTTGTGAAATTGCACTGATCGATACCGGATTGGACTGGAATTTCTCCAGAAGGTTCCTTACACTATGAGCATGCCACCTAACCCCTTGAGGTGTCCCTTGATGGGTCCCACATGATGTCATAATTATTGTTTTATGAAAAAGTTAAATCCAAGATTAAATGTGGGCCTTTAGATCAAATAGTAACCAAATCAATCTTGGCAATTCATTTTTATTGGATTTTGGCTATAAATACCCCTCCATTCTGCAACCAAACCGTTAGCTCATGGACCCTTGGGGAAACTCTTGCAAAATGAAAACTCAAGCCAAGACAAAGAAGATTCAAGGTTCCAAAGTTCAAGCAAGCTAGAGATTAAAGGTAAGCAATCTTTCCTAGCCTATTCTCATTTGATTTGGGAGCTTGAACTTATGGTTTTCAAGGGGAAAAAGTTGAGTTTTCTCTAAGGGAAGGTGCTGTCCAAAAACCTCATATGAAAGGGTAATGAAGAAATTAAAGTTAGAAACATATGATTGAAGCTTAAACAATCTAGTTAAGTGGTTGGTTGTTGAATCAAATTGATATTCTTGACTTTGCCATGGTGTGCCTTGTTCGGTCTGCACTGTTGAGGGAAGGAAATTGAATTTCAATGATTTAATGCTTCCATTGAGTTTGTATGATGATTTTGTGTAGGATTGGAAAGGTTTTGAACCTTGCAAACATTAAAATCTCAAGGTTGTAGTCTTTGAGATTCCTTATGGTTACTGTTCACTCGCATGAACAGTGATTGAAATTTCATGATTTTGATGGTTCTAATTGTTTTAAAATGAAAAGTTGTGTGGGGTAAAGTGAAGAAACAAGTATGGGAAGCATTAGAATCAAAATGAGAATTTTTGAAAGAATTGTATGCTTATGTTCAGTTCTGTACAGCAGGACATGAAGGAGCTAGAATTTCATGATTCGAAGCTCATAAATGGATTCAAAAGATGAAATTTTGTAGAGTAAATTCAAGACATCAATTGGTTCAAGAGCCAAGTGGATTAGTGAAAATTAGAGAAAGTTATGACAATAAAGAGTGTAACAAAGTTAGTCTTGAATATGGTTGGAGTTCATGAGTCCTAATGAGTTATGTGATGAATATGAATGTGTTTAGGACCATGAAAAATCCAAGAAGATATTGGGAAGTGATGGACATAAAGGCTTCATGGTTGGAAAGCTAGGGAGCAAGGGCTAAAGGTCAAGAGAAAGCTTAAGTGCAAGGTAGTGAACTTATCTCTTTATGTGCTTTATGTGGTATGCTTATGTGTTGACATGTATGTGATGTTTGAATGATGTTGTGACATGATTAATGATGTTCAATGTATTGTGAATAACATGTTTTCCATGATAGCATGATAGCATAATAGCATATCATTAATCAAAGAAAGTTTAATGAAATTACATATCATGCATTAGCATCCATCTTGCATATTTAAGTGGTAATGTTTGCTACTGAGATTCCCTAGAATCTCACTCTTCCATAACCAACCAATTTAGGTCAAGCATGAAGGAAAATGTATACATGGAGAAGAGCTAAAGCATGGAAGAAGGAAAGTGAAGTATTAAGATTCTAGAATAGGCTATGAATTATCCATGTATGTAAATGCCATGTAAGGTGTGTATTTATGTGATGAAGCTATTTGAAATAATTATGGCATATGTACATGATGTATATGAATGTTAAGAAGCTTATTTAATGGCTTGTGCATTCTGAAACAACTATTGGAAATGAAAGAAAAGAAACTGAAATGGTAAAAACGTAGGTCCTAAAGCAGTTTTGTTGTGGCTTCAGTTTGACCTAGTAAATGAAGGAATTAGTTCAAGAAATTTTATGAGCATGTAGTACACATCCATATCTTTAAGTTCATAGGTAGAAAATTTCATTTGGATGTGTATATCAAGAGAAATGATTCTCCAAAGTAAGGGACTAGAATCTGTTTCCAGAGTTTTTGACCAAATAAACAGTAAACTTAAACGAATAAACTGTATCAATTGGCTAATCATTTGGTCTGGAAATTATTTTTCCCTTAAATTTCAAGATGTTATCTTCATGTAGATTTTTGAACCACTTCATTTTGAGTTTTGTAGAATTAATTATGATTTTTCGAAGTTCATTGCGTAATCTGGAATACCACATGAACAGTAATTCGAGAAAGAGTAAAATTCCAGATTTGGCTAATGGACTTCCAAGGTCTTGTAAGTGGTTCTAAATGCTACTAAATGGTCCCTAAGACGTGTAAAAGTAAGGATGTTACATTTTGGTATCAGAGCAAAGGATTCTGGCTTAAGAAATGCTCTGAATAGATTATTTATGGACTGATATGAGTTATACCCAGACCCTAATCCTAAACAGTAAGTATTTTGTTAAGTTAGGGTATGGTATGGGATGGTTAACATTGCTTAATTAAGCAAATGTTGCAGGAATATATATGAGATTCCATAAGGTTAAGTCAGAGGCTTCAGTTAATAAGGAAGACTCCAGACCAATAGTGATATGTGAAGATGATATAAATCCACATCCCTTAGACAATGAAGAGAGTCCAGATGAGAGTTTAGGGGATCAGTCAGGAAAATCTACAGTGGAATGTCCCATAGACGTTTCTATAGACTTAAACCTACAGTCTGGAGGTGATGTAGAGATTCAGCCTAAAGCCTAATATGCACCAGTTGATGTTGAGTCTAGTGACTCTATACGGTATAAGTTTGTTGGAATGCCCTCTAACCCTGATATAAGCTTTATCCCTCTTACGAGATGATAGATTACGGCTGAGGAAGCTGAGTATTGGTACTGGATTATGGGTATACCATATATTATTCCTCCTCTACCAGAGTTTGAGGATAGATTTAAGATAATTAAGATACAACAGTCCCTTAATTCAGACATCCAGTCAGAGCCTATGATAGTTCTTGTCCATTCCCAAAGTCCAAGAATATGTGACTTTATCGAGAAAGATCAGTGGGATGTTCCTAGTCCTAGTCAACCCCATCCTTCTTCATTAAAGACAGATAGTGTTGACCATATTGGTCTAAAAAAAAGCTGCAGAGGGTGACTTACTCAGTCTGGATCAAGGGATGGATAGAAGTAGAGATTAATAATAGTTAGCTATTTACAGTTCCTCAATGTCGTAGCAGGAATGATAAACAGACATCCAGTAGAGGGAATTAACCTAATATACTTTCGAGGATTGGTATGAGATGATAGTAAATCAAGTGTCATGAGACTAAAGATGCCAACCTCACTAAAGTCTATCAGTTAGAGGTTTAGCACAGAGTATAGGTAAGTTAAACAGTACAAAGTACTAAGATACAAAAGATTAGTTTAAAAAGAGGTTCAAGAGTAGATCCTCTGTATGATCATCAAGAGTTGATCTACAGAAAAACTTTGTGCAGCTAGTCTTTATGGAAAAGAATAATGAGAAGTTAGAATGAGACTAGCCTAAGAATAATCTAATACATGGCCTAAGGTTAAAGTTGTGATGGATAATAGATAGAAAGTTAATGTTCCTAATACAGAGGGATTCCACCATGAAGAGACAGTAACCTAGCACATCTAAGGTAGAGAACCTAGAGAACATAAATAGTAATGTTAAGTGATGAATGAGATCCAAGTGACCTGAATTGGTCAGGATCTAGAGGCAGACCAGAAAAGAATCACAGTCTAGTCCAGAGTAGACTGAGATTGATAGACAAAAAGAGTTAAGAGATACTTTCTCTCCTGTTAGTAATCCAGGAGGATTAGGGAAAACTTAAAAGTTTGAATGGCATAAAGATAGGAGCCAAACCTTTCCTTAGTTGCTGAAAGAAGACAGCTGACTCAGTTATGGATTACAGATAGATTACAATGAGGCAAAGGACACATAAATCCTTCAGGCAAGAGGTATAGAAGTCTTATAGGCGATAAGAAATGATATGATAGAATAAATATGGCCTAGTAAGGTAGCCATAAATTCAAAGATAAAGTGACTCCCCTATTCCTTATGTAAGAAAGAGTAAAGAAGGGTTGAGTCTATACCCTAATAAGAGGGTAAAGTGGCAGCCTAAGTGAAACAAGTAAATGACTCAGGTACCTGAATAAATGATCAGGAACTAGTGATTAAGGTGATAAGGGATGGTTGAGATGATGTATGTAATAATGATATTGCTTATGTTGCTATAAGCTATGATGAGAAGTTGTATCTCCTTGCAGTTGTCATATGAGGACACGCATGTTAGAGATTGCTTAAAGGATTGCATCTCCTCGCATAATATGCTTGTTGAGTATGCTATGATAAATGATTATGATACTCAGGATATATCCCTTCAGTAGAGGTAAGATGTATAAATGATATAGCTCCAAGAAGGAGTGAATTTTAAGTAATATAAGTTAATGTTTTTGCAATAGAGCTAGATTGCTCTTGCAATAGAGTAAAATCCCTCTGATGAGATAAATAGATGATGATAGATATGTGCATGGTAAAGCCTATGTAGCTCTCTGCAATAATGGATCTAGTAAGTTATAAAGATGAGAATGGTATATGAAGTTCCTGAGTTATAGAGGAAATGAGTCAAGTCCTAATAGATAATATTGGCTTCTGTGATCATTTTTGGGGAATTATCTGTGGAGTTAACAACTATGTGGAAGTGACTAACCTTGTAACTTTGTCCGTTGGTTTAGGTCTTCCGGAGATGAGAATACAATACAATGGAATCCAGTATATTCTGGAGGATTGCAGTTAGATCCTAGTATGGCTCACAGGGTCGTAGTTAGATCCTGAAAGGCTTACGGTTGATCGTAGTAGATCCCGAGGGTCGTAGTAGACCAAGCCTAGAGCAAGAAAGTAATGAGCCATAAGTACAATATTTCTTTGGAAGGATGAATACCAAGGAAAAGTTAAGGTATAGAAGCTTCACAAGTTAATTAACTCATAATAGAGAGAGTACCCATGATGCTAGTTTCAGATAGCCTTATTACTATCAGGGACTGAACTCAGAATCTCCTTACACGTATCAGGAACTAAGTGATCAAAGTTAAAGCAATTAATCCTGAGTTCCAAGGATTTATGAGAATGTTTTATAAGATATGAGAAAGCATCAAATGAGAATAAAGAGATCCTTACGATGATATTACAAAGACTAAAAATAAAGGTAAGTAGATCCTCCAAATGAGGACAAAGAGATTAGAAGGCCAGATAGACCCAAGAGAGATAGTATAAGATGGGTCTAAGATGGTAAAGTACTAGGGTCAGAGCCAGTGAGCATCAGTGCTTCAGATTTTTATCTGCACATTTTAGTTAAGCGTGCTCAGGCAAGGGTAGTCCAATGATGGGTGACCCCCTGGGAAGTGATGAAAAAAAATGTGAATGCCACAAGAAATTGGAATATATGCACAAAGCTATGTAAAATGATAGAAAGAGCTATGAAAAGCTAGAAAGGGTTATGAACAGTAAGAGACTAGAACCCTTATGTCAAGTCCAAATGAAATGGATTTGAAAGATGAACTATGATATAGCCAGATTTGGCCAGAGATGCCATGATATGGCATAAAAGATATGTGATAAGATATGCCTTGAGAAGCGGCTGTATAGCTAGCTTTATAAATAGATAGAGAGGCTTCCGTTCTAGAAATGATAAGATGTTTGAATGATGAGCTACATGTGAAAAAGTAAATGAGAGCTTTCACTCCTTGCATAAAGTGCCAGGCATTATGTTATGTTATGGTATGTTTGTAAAATATGCTAAAGCTCCAAATGTTAGAGCAATGCAAGCTTTATATGATAAAGTTGTGCAAGCTCCGAGTGTTAGAGATGTGCATATTAAGAGAAGGAATGCTTGAACTCCAATGTTAGAGCTTTGCATTAATGAGCAGGTATGTAGTCCTGTAACACGTTAGCTAGGCATTATGCATGTTAGAGTATGTGCTCCTATATGCTCCTATATGCTTCTATGTGCTCCTGTTTAGTAGTAGAGCAATGAAAGAAAGAATAATGATATAAGTCCTCTCTCTGTATTATGATGAGTTTTTAAAGATGATAAGAAAGTTATGATGATATGAGAATGAGAGTTAAAGTTTGCGGATATTCAGAGAATTCCGCTAGATAATCAAATGAGCAATAAGTGATTGCACTAAGAAATATGATGAATAGTTAGTAGAAGCTCCAGAATATAGCAGTATTCGAGGGAGTTTAACATGAAAGAAATGGACGCTACTCATAAGTCCAGTATAGTGAGGAGTCCATATATAGATAAATGCGTAGCAAGAAAGTAATAGAATTAACTGGAGTTCAACTCTTATTGAGTTGATTCAGAATAAGAGAAAGTGATAATAGCAAATATATAAAGAATTGCGGATATGAAAAGTACTCCGCTAAGATGTCAAGATAAAAGATAAGAGATAGATACCCCAATCCTTAGTCAAAAAGAAGACAAGGATATCTATCTAAGATCATTAACTAAGGTGCTAAGTAAATTTTGAGGACGAAATTTATTTTAAGGGGGGTAGAAATGTCATATCCTAATTTTTCCCTATCTGTATAGTACTGATAGTGGAAAGAGGTTTAGGAAGGATTATGACAAAGATCAGAAGAAATGATAAAGGTTAAATGAGTCTTGAAGGAAGAAAGGGACCTAAACAAAAATTGGAAAAGTTTAAAGGCCAAAAGTTAAAGTAGAAACAAAAGTTGGGCCAAAAGTTGTAATTTCCAAAAGTTTAGGGACCTAAATGTAAATATTCAAAAAGTTAGGGACATAAATGTAATTAAGAGAAAAGTTCAAGGGCAAAATTGTAATTATAGAAAGATCAGCCCGGAAAGTGTTAGAACTGCCCAGAAGTATTTTAGTCCCATATTCCATCAGTAAATAGAGGAAGGTATGCTGGATAATCTGACTTGATACCGAAATTTTATTAGGACTCCAGATAACAAATATTTATCTGATAGTCTAAAAGTTATCTGAAATTTTGTTAGATTTCATGGACTTCAGATATAAGTGGACAAACTACAGGAAAGTGTGCCCTACAGTGTCAGATGTCCTGGATCTGATAGAACTCCAGAAGAAGTTCTGTATAAAAAGTTATTCACATATCAGTGAATTTTGACGGGAGTTTGTTAACACCCGTGATCCGGTAATCGAACTTATCGGTATGTAAGCCTGGATAGAATGAGATCAAATGACCTCATATATAGGCCCATAATGACGTCAAGGAAGATCCAAAACCCAGGGTATCAGTCTATCAGTAGAAAGGGCAAGTGCCAGAAAAAGTGCGAAATTACAAAAATGCCCTTGGATGCCCAGATTGTACCAGAGATGGATGAAGGGCATTTTGGTCATCTGGGACAGGCTAAAAATGTGGAACATGGTATAAATATAATTAGTTGAGCCAATATACGCCCTGAGGCAGTACAAAGAGGGGTGAAATGACAATTATGCCCTTAGGGTCAATATAGTACAAGAAAGGACACCAAGGGTATTTTGGTCATTTTCCAATGGATCTCTAATTAAGTTGTGGCCAGTACAAGTATGTCAATGATGTGGGAAGCCTAGACATTGATTTCCAGGACATAATACATATCCTGGTATATTATAAAAAATTAGGAACAGAACACAGTCCAATTATTGTGAAACTGCACTGATCGGTACCGGATTGGACTAGAATTTCTCTATAAGGTTCCTTACACTATAAGCACGCCACCTAACCCCTTGAGGTGTCCTTGATGGGTCCCACATGATGTCATAATTATTATTTTATGAAAAAGTTAAATCCAAGATTAAATGTGGGCCTTTAGATCAAATAGTAACCAAATCAATCTTGGCTATTCATTTTTATTGGATTTTGGCTATAAATACCCCTCCATTCTGCAACCAAACCGTAAGCTCATGGACCCTTGGGGAAACTCTTGCAAAATGAAAACTCAAGCCAAGACAAAGAAGATTCAAGGTTCCAAAGTTCAAGCAAGCTAGAGATTAAAGGTAAGCAATCTTTCCTAGCCTATTCTCCTTTGATTTGGGAGCTTGAACTTAGGGTTTTCATGGGGAAGAAGTTGAATTTTCTCTAAGGGAAGGTGCTGTCCAAAAACCTTATATGAAAGGGGAAAGAAGAAATTAAAGTTAGAAACATATGATTGAAGCTTAAACAAGCTAGTTAAGTGGTTGGTTGTTGAATCAAATTGATATTCTTGACTTTGCCATGGTGTGCCCTGTTCGGTATGCACTGTTCATGAGGGAAGGAAATTGAATTTCAATGATTTAATGCTTCCATTAAGTTTGTATGATGACTTTGTGTAGGATTGGAAAGGTTTTGAACCTTGCAAACATTAAAATCTCAAGGTTGTAGTCTTTGAGATTCCTTACGGTTACTGTTCACTCCCATGAACAGTGATTGGAATTTCATGATTTTGATGGTTCCAATGGTTTTAAAATGAAAAGTTGTGTGGGATAAAGTGGAGAAACAAGTATGGGAAGCATTAGAATCAAAATGAGAATTTTTGAAAGAATTGTATGCTTATGTTCAGTTCTGTACAGCAGGCCATGAAGGAGCTGGAATTTCATGATTCGAAGCTCATAAATGGATTCAAAAGATGAAATAGTGTAGAGTAAAGTCAAGACATCAATTGGTTCAAGAGCCAAGTGGATTAGTGAAAATTAGAGAAAGTTATGACAATAAAGAGTGTAACAATGTTAGTCTTGAATATGGTTGGAGTTCATGAGTCCTAATGAGTTATGTGATGAATATGAATGTGTTTAGGACCATAAAACATCCAAGAAGATATTAGGAAGTGATGGACATAAAGGCTTCATGGTTGGAAAGCTAGGGAGCAAGGGCTAAAGGTCAAGAGAAAAGCTTAAGTGCAAGGTAGTGAACTTATCTCTTTATGTGCTTTATGTGGTATGCTTATGTGTTGACATGTATGTGATGTTTGAATGATGTTGTGACATGATTAATGATGTTCAATGTATTGTGAATAACATATTTTCCATAGCCATGCACTTTATGTAAAAGTATATAGCATGATAGCATGTCACTAACCAAAGAAAGTTTAATGAAATTACATATCATGCGTTAGCATCCATCTTGCATATTTAAGTGGTAATGTTTGCTACTGAGATTCCCTAGAATCTCACTCTTCCATAACCAACCAATTTAGGTTAAGCATGAAGGAAAATGTATACATGGAGAAGAGCTAAAGCATGGAAGAAGGAAAGTGAAGTATGAAGATTCTAGCATAGGCTATCAATTATCCATGTATGTAAATGCCATGTAAGGTGTGTATTTATGTGATGAAGCTATTTGAAATAATTATTGCATATGTACATGATGTATATGAATGTTAAGAAGCTTATTTAATGGCTTATGCATGCTGAAACAACTATTGGAAATGAAAGAAAAGAAACTGAAATGGTAAAAACGTAGGTCCTAAAGCAGTTTTGTTGTGGCTTCAGTTTGACCTAGCAAATGAAGGAATTAGTTCAAGAACTTTTATGAGCATGTATTACACATCCATATCTTTAAGTTAATAGGTAGAACGTTTCATTTGGATGTGTATATCAAGAGAAATGATTCTCCAAAGTAAGGGACCAGAATCTGTTTCCAAAGTTTTTGACCAAATGAACAGTAAACTTCAACGAATAAACTGTATCAATTGGCTAATCATTTGGTCTGAAAATTATTTTTCCCTTAAATTTCAAGATGTTATCTTCACGTAAATTTTTGAACCACTTCATTTCGAGTTTTCTATAATTAATTATGATTTTTTGAAGTTCATTGTGTAATCTAGAATACCACATGAACAGTAATTCGAGAAAGAGTAAAATTCCAGATTTGGCTAATGGACTTCCAAGGTCTTGTAAGTGGTTCTAAATGCTACTAAATGGTCCCTAAGACGTATAAAAGTAAGGATGTTACACATCATGATAACATACATTCTTCCATGTTACTTAATTATAACATATGGCCTTAGCATAAAAAGAAACAGAGCATTACTTAATCATACATGCTTCAGATTATCAAGGTAAGAAAACATCACATAAAACATCCAAGCAGTATAAGCATACAAGTAGGTAAGTTTACTACCTGGCGTGTAGCCTTTCCTTCTAGCTCATAGCCTTGCCTCTAAGGTCCCTTCTTTTCATATGTTAGAGCCTATAAGCATAATAATATCTTTATTATTATCCAGTATAGCTCTACTTACCTCATGCTTAACTAGGGGTAATATCCTTACTCTGATATTCCCCTGGCTTCCTTTCTACCTTTAGCTACCTTTATTAATAGAGATATTTCTCTATTCTAACCACTAAGAGCAACCATCTACTTTATTAGAGCAGGGACTAGATAACTTACTTACCTTATTCCTAAGCTCTGCCCAGTCCCTCAGCTTCTTAGACTACTCCTGGCTCCGCCAGAACTCATTCCTCTCTTTCTCTTCCTTTCTCTTTCTCTCTTTATCTCTTCTTTGCCTTTTCTTGGGTGTGCATAACATGAAGGTAGGGGTTTCCAATTTATAGGTGAGTGGAGGTGGAATGAATGGCTCAGATCGAATCACGATGAATGGCCCAGATCGCTTAGCTTTATCAAGAAGCTTCGCCTGTATCATCACAATGACATCATGCTCCTTAATGACTCACCATTATGACATCATCCAAGGACACCTCAGGGGGTATGTGGCACAATTGTTGGGGCCCTTGGTACACCTCACCAGCTAACTCAGTCTCTCCAGAGAATTCCAGTCTTTTCCTGGAATGAGCGGCCAAGATTGTGCCACGTGTCCTCTTTACTTTTTCTCCTTTTTCTAATCTCATGACTTGTGTCCTTAAATTTTCTTCTTTTCCTATAATAATGTCATGTGGCACCTTGTGTAAGGAATTGAAAGACACGCAGCGGAAATTATCTTAAAAATTTTTCATTCCTTACCAGGATCTACTGTATGTGTTTAAGTTAAGTGGGAAGAAGCATTACCCTCAGTGTGTCTCAGTGACTTTCACGGCTTTCGGTCACGACGTTCACAGCTTCTCTCTGCAGCTCGTGCTCCCTTTCTGATCACAAGAAGACGACGACTCAGGTCGACTTCCTCTACTGGTATCCACACGAACAGCTTTTCAACCACGAACGACGTGCTAGCGTCTCTTGTCCCTCCAGGGCTTTCTCAAGAGTTCGTCCTCTCCGTCTCTATTTTGGCAGTTTCTTATCTGTAAACCTTTTGCAGAGTCCCCTTCGGCCTTTTTGTGTTCTATGTGTGTGTCTGTTCCAAAACATAGCTCCTAATATTAGATATATAGGATGCTCTGCGTTTTCCCTAACCGAAAAGGATTTTAGGAGTTAATCTTATATTAATTCTGAAAATAATACAATATCATATATTGTATAATTTTATAAGAAACTAATTAAATAAATAATATTAAATCCGTCCCACAGATTTAATTACCTATTTATTTAACTTTAAATAAAGATGAGACTGAACTATATTTGATTTATTCTCATAAAACAAATTTGAGATATCCTATCAATTTGAATATCAAATTCAAACATGATAGGGATTTAATTTATCCTTAAAATTAAATCTTATAAATATCTCTTATATGAGATATCCTATCAATTTGAATTTCGAATTCAAACGTGATAGAGATTTAATTTATCCTTATAAATTAAATCTTATAAATATCTCTTATATGAGATATCCTATCAATTTGAATTTCGAATTCAAACGTGATAGGGATTTAATTTATCCTTATAAATTAAATCTCATATATCTCATATATATATAATATATATATATGAATTTATATATATATGAATATAAATATAAATAAATATATATACATTCATCTGGATCATTCATTGAATCTGGACATGTCTTAGATTCAATGAATCTGGACATCATAGCTCATGTTGGGCTATTTTGTGTGCGACCCTGTAGGCCCATATGAAGTTGGCAGTGGGCCATTTGCTATACTAGCCCACAAGTCGCAAGCGGTCTGTAGCAAGACATAACGACTACCCAAATCATATGAGGATCGATAAACGATGTAACCTTTTATACAACCATATCATGTCCCTTCTGTCACGCGATATTTTGGTCATGGATGAGGCATGGATGATGTCATCCTCCTATTCCTGACCGTTACTTTCTCGATCCCTGAGTAGTCTGACTATAGAAATGGAACTACCTTTCCATTACAGTATGGCCATACATTTCTCAGACTTACTCATCGAGGGGCCCAGTAATATCTCTCCACAAATGTGAGGGACAAATTCCATCTTGACCATTCACATTCCTCCGCATGAAAAACCACTAAGCCCGAACATAGTCTTTATGATCACTCGGTCAAAAGTGACTTTTGACTAGGTCAAAGCTGAGCGTTTTGTCATGTAGAAATCCATGATGATCTCAGGTCAAAGGGCATATTGACATGGTTTGCATATGAGAGAAGCTTATGACGTTACCCATGCAGTTCTCTCATAGCGGGTCGGTCCAACACCCTGTACTCTTACATGTGCTTATGACTTTGATTTATATCTCTATACATTTTGAAAGTCATACTGGTCTTATTTCATCTGTGCTCCCACATAGATGATCGACCAGGGACATTTAGGATAATATCATGAATTATCCAAGGATGATCATCATAGTAAACATGCAAATAATATGATAACTCAATTAATAAATTCATAAATCAATAATGTTCATAAGACAATGATTGGCCCCTAGGGCACGATTTCCAACAACCTCCCACTTTCACTAGGTACAATCATTAATTTGACTAATTCCCATTGACCTAACATGACGCTCATGCTTTGCCTGCACAAGCGGCTTTGTTAGAGGATCAGCAACATTATCTTCTCCTGCTACTTTACATATTTTTATATCACCTCTATCGTTGATTTCTCTGATGAGATGAAATCGCCTAAGTATATGCTTGGTCCTTTGATGTGACCTAGGCTCTTTGGCTTGTGCAATAGCACCGCTATTGTCACAGAGCAAAGTTATTGGATCTGAGATGGTAGGTATCACCCCTAGTTCTGTGATGAACTTCCTGATCCAAATGGCTTCCTTAGCTGCATCAGATGCTGCTATATACTCAGCTTCCGTTGCAAAATCTGCTACAGTGCACTGCTTAGAGCTCTTCCAGTTTACTGCTCCATTATTGAGGAGGAATATGTATCCAGACTGCGATTTTTAGTTGTCCTGGTCAGTTTGGAAACTCGCATCTGTGTAACCAGTTACACAGATCTCATCATTCAATCCACCATAGACCAAGAATAAGTCCTTAGTCCTTCTTAAGTACTTAAGGATATTCTTGACAGCAGTCCAATGGCCCTCACCAGGGTCCTGTTGGTATCTGCTAGTCATACTTAAGGCAAACGAGACATCCGGTCGAGTACATAATATGGCGTACATGATAGATCTATGGCCGAGGCATATGGAACCTTACTCATGCGACCTCGCTGATCAGATGTACTAGGACACAGATCTTTGCTGAGATGACTACCATGAGACATGGGTATGAAACCCCTCTTTGATTCGTGCATACTGAACCTATGCAGTATTTTGTCTATGTATGTAGTCTGACTGAGTCCTAGAAGTCTTTTAGATCTATCTCTATAGATCCTGATTCCTAGGATGTAGGTGGCTTCACCCAAGTCTTTCATCGAGAAAGACTTTCCTAACCAAGACTTGACGATCTGCAAGGTAGGAATGTCATTCCCAATAAGTAGGATGTCATCGATATAGAGTACCAAAAATACAACTGTGCTCCCACTAACCTTCTTGTACACACAAGGTTCATCAATGTTTTGAAGAAATCTAAACTCTTTGATTACTTCATCAAAACGATGATTCCAACTCTGAGAGGCTTGCTTTAGTCCATAAATGGACTTTTGAAGCTTGCACACTTTACCAGAGTCCTCAGAACGCACAAACCCTTCAGGTTGTGTCATGTACACATCCTCAAGGAGCTTTCCATTAAGGAAGGCTGTCTTGACGTCCATCTGCCATATTTCATAGTCATAATATGCTGCAATAGCAAAGAGGATTCTGATTGATTTGGCCATTGCTACTGGGGAAAAGGTCTCATCATAGTCCACACCATGAGTTTGAGTAAAACCTTTTGCAACCAGTCGTGCCTTAAAGACATTTACATTGCCATCCATGTCAGTTTTCTCTTTGAAAACCCACTTGCACCCGACGGTTTTTACACCTTCAGGCGGGTCGACCAAGGTCTAAACCTGATTGTCGTACATGGATTGCATCTCAGACTTCATGGCACTAAGCCATTTTTCAGAGTTTGGTCCCACTATAGCTTCTCGATAGGTAGTCAGCTCATTATGCTCAATGAGCAACACATCACGACTATCAGAAATCAGAAATCCATATCTCTGAGGCTGAAGTCGTATCCTATTAGATTTACGTGGACCTTGCATGATTTGAGGAGTCTCAACAACTTGTTGTGAGTATTCTCTATTTTCCATCTGCAGTTCTATGGTGTCTTGTAGCTCTCGAACTTCTTCGAGTTGTACCTTACTCCCACTGGTTCTTTTAGAGATAAATTCTCGTTCAAGAAAGATACCATTTCTGACAACAAACACTTTGTTATCAGCAGGGTTGTAGACGTAATATCCCTTAGTTTCCTTAGGATATCCCACAAAAAGGCATTTTGAGGATTGGGCTCTAATTTGTCTGAGGCTTGTTGCTTAACATAGACCTCGCATCCCCAAATCTTGAGGAAAGACAAACTAGGCGTCCTCCCAGTCCATATCTCATACGGAGTCTTTTCGATTGCCTTAGATGGAACACGATTGAGTATGAACGTAGCTGTCTCTAGGGCATGGCCCCAAAAGGAGGGCGGAAGATCTGTTAGACTCATCATGGATCGAACCATATCTAATAGTGTTCGATTCCTCCGTTCAGAAATGCCATTCCATTGTGGTGTCCCTGGAGGAGTCAATTGTGAGAGTATCCCACAACTCCTAAGATGATCTATGAACTCTTGGCTCAAATATTCACCACCCCGATCAGATCGAAGGGCTTTAATTGTTTTGCCAAGCTGGTTTTGTACTTCATTTTAAAATATTTTGAACTTTTCAAAAGATTCAGATTTATGTTTCATCAGATAGATGTACCCATATCTGCTGAAATCATCTATAAATATTATGAAGTACGAATAACCTCCTCTGGCATTTGTGTTCATCGGTCCACACACATCTGTATGTATGAGGCCCAATAAATCAGTGGCCCTCTCACTGTGCCCAGTGAAAGGTGACTTTGTCATCTTTCCTAACAAGCAAGACTCGCAAGTGTCATATGATTCAAAATCAAATGAGTTTGGAAATCCATCTTGATGGAGTTTGAAAATGCGTTTCTCATTTATGTGGCCCAGACGACAGTGCCAGAGGTATGTGGGATTCAAATCATTTGGTTTGACCCTTTTGGCAGTTATGTTATAGATATTTCCATGATTAGGTTGTTCCAAATTTAATATGTAATGATCAACATGCAAATCACCATGAGCATAGAAAACATCATTACGATAAATAGAACATCTACTATTCCCAGCAATGGAAGTGAAACCTTCCTTATCCAAATAAGAAAGTGAAATAATGTTACTACTTAAAGCAGGAACATAATAGCAATTGTTCAAAACTAACAAAAGCCCAGTGGGCAGAACTAATTCATAAGTGCCTACAGCTAACGCAGTAACCCTTGCTCTGTTTCCAACTCGTAGGTCAACCTCGCCCTTTTTCAGCTTCCTACTGTCCTTTAGTCCCTACACATTTGTACAAATGTGAGAACCACATGCAGTATCTAATACCCATGAGGTGGAAGTAGAAAGATGAATGTCTATAACATAAATACTTGAAGCGATAGCCCCGCTATCCTTGTTCTTTTTCAGATCTTCGAGGTAGAGTTTGCAATTCCTCTTCCAATGACCAGGTTCATTGCAGAAGAAGCAGACTCCTTCCTTCGGAGGCTTTGCCTTCTTTGGTGCAGGCTTGGTTTCGGGCTTGCCTGACTCTTTGGTCTTACCTGATGAGCCATGACCCTTCCCCTTGCCTTTGCCTTTCTTTTTCATACCCTTTCCTTTCTGAACCATCAAAACACTACTGGGTTTCTTCTTAAGACTCGGCTCAGCGGTTTTAAGCATCCCATGCAGTTCAGAAATAGATTTCTCCATGTTGTTCATGTTGTAGTTCATGACAAACTGGTCATAACTTTCCGGGAGTGAGTTCAAGATCAAATCCGCAGCTAACTCCTGGCTCATGAGAAATCCAAGCCTTTCAAGGTGATCAATGTACCCTTTCATCTTTAAGACATGAGTACTAACTAATGCACCTTCAGCCATCTTGCAGGAATGTAAGGCCTTAGTGGTCTCATACCTCTCTTGCCTTGCCTGTTGCTGGAATATTTCCTTGAGATGCACAATCATCTCATAAGCCTCCATGTGTTCGAGATCTCTTTGGAGCTCTGGAACCATGGTGGCTAGCATTAAGCATCCCACATCGACAGAGTCTTCCTTATGCTTCGTGTAAGCATCTCTCTGAGCTCTAGGAGCATTGGCGGCTGGCTCCTCAGGAATGGGTTGATCTAGGACATGCGCCTTTCTTTCCTGCTTGAGAACAATTCTCAAGTTCCTAAACCAGTCAAGAAAGTTTGTCCCATTGAGTTTGTCCTTCTCAAGGACAGATCGCAGCGATAATATAGCAGTATTACTAGTCGTCATGATTCTACAATTAAAATATGCAATTCAATTAGCAATCTCCCACTAAATAAACAACCCTCAATGCAATAGTTAGTGGGTTAAGATCCATATTTGGCTCAAACTTAAGTCCGCTTTGGCAGGATGCTTAAATTAAGTTATTTAGGTAGGTAACACCTTTACCAATTATATCAAATGTAACTCTTAGATGTTTATGGGATTCTATCATCATATGATCTGTCATGTTTTTAATCCCATCTAATGCCTTGAGACCCAAAACCGTTTTGTTAATCTCAATTAAGTCAAACAATAATAAACATGTGAGAGTAGCACCATTACTCTTGCTTATCTCCCCAAGATAACTCAAAAGCACCCACTTTGGTGGAGTCCACAATTGAGCGATCAAGGTTTTGACAAGTGTTCATAAATTGAAAGCATTATGACTTAAGATTTCTTTTAGAGGGCCTAATTTAACTATCTGGTTTATAAAACGCATGTTTCTCAGTTCGTATCTCATACAAGTAATATGCATGCGCTGATATAATCATAATATGCATAATCTAAACGTGATACAATATGGCTCACCTATCCTAAGTCCCCTCAAGCCAATAAAAGGAGCTCTCTAGTAAGAAAAGAGAAATTACATATAGAAACCTCTTTTAACATTCGAGGGGAGTGAGATGAGAGGAGAAGGTACATTGAGAGTATATAGAGGAAGGCACGACACGCAGGCCGTATTTAAAAATTACAACACTTGCAATCTAGAGCCATATTGTTTACCATACCCAAACATTCAAGAATCAATATTCAGAACTAATCGAAGGGCAATTAATGTTTCAAATCTAAAACATTCACAAAGTAACATATGTTATGGTTATGTTGCGCTACGAACAGGTAGCTACGGTGGTCCCGCTGGTATCCACATGAACAGCTTTTCAACCACGAACGACGTGCTAGCGTCTCTTGTCCCTCCAGGGCTTTCTCAAGAGTTCGTCCTCTCCGTCTCTATTTCGGCAGTTTCTTATCTACAAACCTTTTGCAGAGTCCCCTTCGGCCTTTCTGTGTTCTATGTGTGTGTCTGTTCCAAAACGTAGCTCCTAATATTAGATATATAGGATGCTCTGCGTTTTCCCTAACCGAAAAGGATTTTAGGAGTTAATCTTATATTAATTCCGAAAATAATACAATATCATATATTGTATAATTTTATAAGAAACTAATTAAATAAATAATATTAAATCCGTCCCACAGATTTAATTACCTATTTATTTAACTTTAAATAAAGATGAGACTGAACTATATTTGATTTATTCTCATAAAACAAATTTGAGATATCCTATCAATTTGAATTTCAAATTCAAACATGATAGGGATTTAATTTATCCTTATAAATTAAATCTTATAAATATCTCTTATATGAGATATCCTATCAATTTGAATTTCGAATTCAAACGTGATAGGGATTTAATTTATCCTTATAAATTAAATCTCATATATCTCATATATAATATATATATATATTGAATTTATATATATACGAATATAAATATAAATAAATATATATACATTCACCTGGATCATTCATTGAATCTGGACATGTCTTAGATTCAATGAATCTGGACATCATAGCTCGTGTTGGGCTATTTTGTGTGCAACCCTGTAGGCCCATATGAAGTTGGCAGTGGGCCATTTGCTATACTAGCCCACAAGTCGCAAGCGGTCTCTAGCAAGACATAACGACTACCCAAATCATATGAGGATCGATAAACGATGTAACCTTTTATACAACCATATCATGTCCCTTCTGTCACGCGATATTTTGGTCATGGATGAGGCATGGATGATGTCATCCTCCTATTCCCGACCATTACTTTCTCGATCCCTGAGTAGTCTGACTATAGAAATGGAACTACCTTTCCATTATAGTATGGCCATACATTTCTCAGACTCACTCATCGAGGGGCCCAGTAATATCTTTCCACGAATGTGAGGGACAAATTCCATCTTGACCATTCACATTCCTCCGCATGAAAAACCACTAAGCCCGAACATAGTCTTTGTGATCACTCGGTCAAAAGTGACTTTTGACTAGGTCAAAGCTGAGCATTTTGTCATGTAGGAATCCATGATGATCTCAGGTCAAAGGGCATATTGACATGGTTTGTATATGAGAGAAGCTTATGACGTTACCCATGCAGTTCTCTCATAGCGGGTCGGTCCAACACCCTGTACTCTTACATGTGCTTATGACTTTGATTTATATCTCTATACATTTTGAAAGTCATACTGGTCTTATTTCATATGTGCTCCCACATAGATGATCGACCAGGGACATTTAGGATAATATCATGAATTATCCAAGGATGGTCATCATAGTAAACATGCAAATAATATGATAACTCAATTAATAAATTCATAAATCAATAATGTTCATAAGACAATGATTGGCCTCTAGGGTACGATTTCCAACACCTTGTGGGTCACATGAGGACACCTTTCATGCCACCTCATGATCTAAAGTCATATTTGATCATTTTTCCCAGTTCTATCCTTAACTGGGTAACTTTACTTTATGGAAAAGCACTAAAATATTATTTTAATGCCTCTTAAACTCCATAATTCTTGGGCCTACCTTTTTAGGCTCTTGGATTGCTATATTGGGTTTCTAACCAAGCCCAAGCACTCTAGTGGCTCAGTTCCCAAGAAATACTTCTTACTTTTCCATTATGCCCACAGGGACTTTCACTATTTTCCCTGAATTTTCACTTTCTTACAGTTTAGTCCCTAAACATCATTTGTATGCTTTTGGGACTCCAACATAATAGGGCCTAGTAGCCTTCCTTTTTCAAACTACATACTGGGCTTCCAAGCCTAAAAATTAGGATATGACACTATCTTTCTCTCTCTAGACATCATAAACTTCTTTTTCTTATCTTGTATACATTGATTGTTCTGTTAAATTTTTGCAACTACCTGAGAAAAACTTTCATTGCAACACGAAATTCAATCCGTGAACTAAATTCTCAGTCATTCAATTCTTAATGTTCATGTGGATGAACTCGTCTAAGTATAATCAAAGGGTTTCTCTTTCCCTACTTTAACCCTTAGCCTCACGCTCATCTCTATCTAACTTAGAGGAATGTTTCTTGTAAACTATTCGAGAAAAACTTCTCAGGTGAGCAGATCAATTTCCATCTTTATGGAGTAACTTTTACATCTATCTACTATCTCTTAACTTTTTTTGTCTGTTAGTCTGAGTCTGCTTTGGATTAGACTATGTTCCTTTCTAGTCTTTTCTTGATCCTGATTAACTTAAGTCACTTTGATCTCATTCATCCTCTAGCACTAGTACTTCTGTTCTTTAGGGTGCTCTACCCTACGTTTGTTAAGTTATTGTCTCTTTATGATAGTATCCCTCTATTCTGGGAACTTTAACTTTTTATCTATTAACCATCATATCTCTAACCTTAAGCCATGTATTAGGCTCATTCTTAGGCAACTCTCAATCTAACTTTTAAATTCTTTTGTTTAGGAAGGACTACTAAACAAACTTTTCCATAACATAGCTCAACTCTTGGTAATCATATGGAGGATCTATTTTGAACATTTTCTTAAGCCAATCTCTTATATCCCAGTGCCTCATACTATTTGGCTAGCTTGTACCATATGCTAAACCTCTAACTGATAAACTTTAGTGAGGTTAGCATCTTCATTCTTGTCATCAGGTCTCTGTGCATTCTAGTCTCAACTTGAATACTGGTTAGTCGTGACTCATACTCTCTACAAACTTCAGTCGTAACCACCTTTACTTACTCATCATGACTTGATAGCTCTATGCCATTTAGTGGCAACCATAGGTCATCTTCCGTTATGACCTGATCTACTTATACATTGGTCGTGTCCTACGGCTTGGATTTATCGTGACCTGATAGGTCTAGAGCTTCCTGTCATGACCATTGATCTTTACTCATCATGACCAAAACACTTCGGTGAATATTTGTCGTGACCAATGACTTAATTTTTTCGCGACTTAACTTCTCTAGAACTTCTAGTCGCGACCTAAGCTACTTCACATCGTGACCTGGCCATAACTTTTTCTAAACATTCTCTTCTAATATTCATAACTTTGATGAGCTTGGGTCAATTGAAACTCATTCATATCTATCTATTATAATCACATTAAATAAGGAACATATTCACATAGATGTTCAACAAACTATCATTTCATTATATCACATCAAAACTCATATTTCATATCACCATAGCATTTGTACATACATTACATACATGTCCACTACATATTCGAGGTACATTGTAACTATTATACATCTATGTAATTACTTTACACTATTTACATTACCCCTCATCTCTTTTACATTCTTTTCTAGGGAGACTGTAAATACTTTTGCATACAAAAATGCCACCCCTGTATATCAGTTGGCAGATCATTTACCAAAAACTCCCTTAACTTAACGTGCCATATAGGGGTATATGACAGTATCTGACTTACTACCATTTCATGCCAATCTTCTAGAGTATAAACCTTATTCAGGTCAATACCCTCTACTATATATATGTTTATCATCCCTGCTACGGCATTGAGGAACTGCAAATAAACTTATTGCTCTTAATCTCTATTTCTGTCTATTCTTTGACCTAGACTGAGTAATTCACTCTCCATACCTTTCTTAATACTAATATGGTTAACATTTTCTGTCTTTAGAAAAGAAGGCTGGGGTTGACTAGGACTAGGAACATTATATTGATCTTTCTCTATAAAGTTACATATTCCTAAACTTTGAGAATAGACAGGGATTGTCATCGACCCTAACTGGATCTCTGGATTAAAGGACTATTGTATATCACTCATAGCAAATCTATCCTCAAACTCTTGTAGAGGAGGAATAACCTATGGTCTACTTGTAATCTAGTACTAGTACTCAGCTTCCTCAGCCGTAATTTGTCCTCTCATCGGAGGAAGAGAGCTTACATCAGGGTTAGAAGGCACTCTAACAAACTCATATTGTATAGAGTCACTAGACTCAATATTATCTGTTACATGTACAACTTCAAATTGAGTCTCTACATAACCTCTAAACTGTAGGTTTGAGTCTACAAAAATATGTATGGCATATTATACTGTAGACCTCCCTCATTGATCCTCTATACTACCATTTGAACACTCTTCACTGTATGTACATTATCTTCATATATCACTACTGGCCAGTGGTCTCCCTTATTAAATGATGGCTCATATTTAAATTTATGTAATTCCATATCTATTCCTACAATATTTGCTTAAATAAGAAATGCAAACTATCCCAATACATACCCTAACATCATAAAGTACTTACTATTTAGAGTTAGGGTCTGGGTACTATCTTATATTATGCTAGAAACTTTTACTTTAATACCAAAATAAAACATCCTTACTTTCATACGTCTTAGGGACCATTCAATAGTATTTAGAACCACTTACAAGACCTTGGAAGTCCATTAGCTAAATCTGGAATTTTACTCTTATCGAGTTATTGTTCATATGGTATTCCAGATTCAGCAACAAATTTTAGAAAATCATAATTAATTCTAGAAAAATCAAAATGAAGTGGTTCAAAAAGCTATGTGAATATAACATCTTTAACTTTAAGGGAAAAATAATCTTCAGACCAAATACTTAGTCAGGTAATACAGTTTATTCATCAAAAACTACTGTTCATTTGGCAAAAAATTCTGAAACAGATTCTAGTCTCTTGCTTTGGAAAATTTGTTCTCTTTGTACATACATCTTAATAAGGCGTTCTTGGTGTCAAAAGAAAGCTTGACATGTTAGCTAAATTTTTATAAAATTTCATACATTTATCTTATCATTTACTATTTTTCATTACATCCTGAGCATTGTGGCTGAAACATGACGTATAACATCATTACTTGCAACAATTTATACATTCATCATATAATATTTACATCATCCAATCCCTAACTTCTCTTCATGCTTCTTCATCCTATTTCATCATTAATAAACTTGTGGGATTTGGATTAGATGAAGGGGTTGAGATTTTTGGGGAAATCTCAATAGCAAATGGTACTAAACAATACATACATTAATGTATATATTTGTGCTTACTTGTGAAAGTGTTAACATTGTGTAATGTGCATGCTTCCATGTAACATATGAAATACAATTGGCCAAAATAATCATAGAAATATAGCTTCAATCATAAACACATGTGCAACACAATTCAATAAAGTCATAGCACAACTAAGCATAACATTCAATAGATACAAGTTTAGGATAAGTTTACTACCTCACTTGCTTGATTTCTTTCACTTTAACTTTGCCTCTTTCTTCTTACTCCTCTTGGATGTGTGGCTACCTCTTTAGAGTCCACAATCAAATCCTAACATCATATAATCATTCATCTATTACAATCTAACTTCCTCTTGAACATTAAACTTACTTTAACTAACATAACTTCCTTTGATCTTTACTAATTGACTTGGCCTTTGAACCAATTGATGTCTTGACTTTATCCTACACAATTTCATCTTCTACATCCATTTATGAACTTAGAATCATGAAATTAAAGCTCCTTCATGGCTTGTTAGATAGAAATGAAAACATGTACATAGTTCTTTCAAAAATTCTCATTTTGATTCCAATGCTTTCAATACTTGTTTCTCTACTTTATCCCATACAACTTTTCATTTTAAAACCAATAGAAACATAAAAATCATGAAATTTCTATCACTATTCATACAAGTGAACAGTGATAGAGAAGAATTTCAAAAACTATAACTTGAAATTCCAATATTTCCAAGGTTCAAAACCTATCCAATCCTACACAAAATCATCATATAAATTCAATGGAAGCATTAGATCAATAAAATTCTATCTCCTTATATCATGAATAGTGCATACCAAAGTGGCTCAACTATAGCAAAGTCAAGAATATCACTTGATTCAACAACCAGTCACCTAACTAGCTTGTTTAAGCTTCAATCACATATCTCTAACTTTAATTTATTCTTTCTCCTTTCATCTAAGGTTTTTGGACAGCACAAACAACTTAGAGAAAACTTAATTTTCCTCCATTAAAACTCTAAGTTCAAGCTCCCAAATCAAAGGAAAATAAGCTAGGATAGATTGCATACATTTAATCTCTAGCTTGCTTGAACTTTAGATCTTGGATTCTTCTTTGTTATGGCTTGAGCTTTTATTTTGTAAGAGGTTCCCCAAGGGTTCTCATACCACTATTTTGAAGCTGAAATGTGGGGGTATTTATAAAAAAAATCTCATGGAAAATGAATGGCTAAGATCTCTTTGTGCACTATTTCATCTAATGGCTCATAATTGCTCTTACATTAAACTTGCCCACCAAGCCAACTTGAGATAAGATCACATGACAAAAATTTTCTCCTCCCTTTGTATTAGACACCATGTGTGAGGTCTTGTGGGTCCCACCATGTGCAAACCCTAATTCTCACTTTATTCCTTTTCTTCCCTTTTTCAAAAATTCATAAATAATTCATTATTGGACTTGGGCTCCAAAAAAAACTTTTGGGACTTATTGACCTACCTAGGATGAAATATTGGATTGCCTTAGGCCTTCCTTGGGTCCAATAGCTAATTGGCATAAATCCCAAGGCACTTTCCTTATACCAATATCCTTAAAATATCCTGATTTTGAAATATATGCTAGACACGTCTTTTAACGGTTCTAACATTTTTACAAATTCATACTAATTTAAAATAACTCCTCTGCAAAGTCTCATAATTTTCTGAGACCCAGAAGTCTTAATAAAAATTCCCTATATTTCTTCAAGACCCTTTATCGGTGTCTGAGTTCACTTTAATTTCTCAAAGGGCATTATCGTCTTTTCACACCTCATCAAAGTATTCCCTGACCTTTTTCAACTATTCTGGGAATTCTCCTTGATTATCTAACCTTAGTCAAATGACCAAAATGGCCTTTATCTGACTCTAACTCTGACTCAATGACACATCATAGTGGCATACTCAATGGCATTTTCATAATTTTATATTTTTCCCAATCTTTATTAGCCTTGGCCCACATACTTACTTAAAAATATTACTAGGCCTATAAGATGCCATTTTGGGCCCTCTACATGGTCCACTGCCTTCATGGGCTAAACTCCCGAGAAAATCCCTAGAAATATATTTATCGGGTATTTTAATCTACTGTAAATTCTATAATAAACTCCATACTTTATTAATTTCTCTTTTTTCAGAGATTAATATAAATTTTTTGGGATCTCATATCAAAATTCTGTGTTGTGTCAAACTGATCAGAATAATTTTTTCTATTTATTGAGAAAATTTGGGACTAATATGATTCTGGGCATTTTTGGCTCAACTTTCAATAATTACCATTTTACCCTTGAACTTTGAAAATTATACTTTATAGCTAGAACTTTTAAACTATTCATTTTAGTCCCTTATCTTTATACCTTTATCTAATCATTAATTTTTCTTTATGTTCATCATCACAATCCTTTTCAAACCTCTTTCCACTATCAGTATTATACAGATAGGGAAAAATTAGGAACCGACAGTTGCCTTAGAAGCTGCTTTATGACATCATTGATGACATCATTTAGGTTCTTTTTTGGCATAATTTAGGGATAGGATTTGATTGAAAAAATTTTAGTCTAATTCGGTATCAGCCCAGTCAAATTTCACAAAAACCAGAGTATTTAATAACTCTAATTTTTTCTTAGATTCCATAATATGTTTTCTGAACTTAAATTCAGTATCCAAATTTTTTCTACCATTGACATTGTTGGACTAGGTATATATCTGCTTACCATCCTTTAAAAACTGGCTGAAATTCCTTTAGTTCACTATCTTACACTATATTAGCCTTAAGAGCATAATTGTCATTTAAAATATTTTTACATCTCATCATGGCATATAGTGACTCTAATTAATCATTCATATATCTATCATGGTGTTTTAACCTTGTCCAAATGACCAAAATGCCTTCACTCATCTCTTGTTCAGTATTACAACACAAGGGCATTTTTATAATTTTTCATAACATAATGACATTTTTGTAATTATATATTTTTTAGAGTCTTTATTAATGTTGACCCATATACCTATCTAAAAATATGATTGGGCCTATAAGGCACCATTTTTAGGCCTTCTGTATAGTCCCTAGCCTTCATAGGCTCAACTCCCAAGAAATTCCAGAAAAAATATTTATCGAGTGTTTTATTCTATTGTAAATTCCATAATAATTCTACATATCACCTTTTTAAGTGTGTTAGTTTCATAAATTCTCATATTAATTATAAGAATTTACTATATCGGGACCTCAAATCAAAATTATGTGTTGCATTAAACTGATCAAAATATTTTTTTCTATTTACTAGTAAAATTTGAGACTGAAATGCTTCTGGGCAGTTTTGAGCCTTTTGCGACTCAACTTTTCATAATTATCATTTTGCCCCTAAACTTTTAACAATTACATTTTAGTCCCTCAACTTTTCATAATTACACTTAATAGCCCATAAATTATGTCTACTTCTATTTTGCACTATAGAATTTTTAGACTTTTCAATTTAGTACCCTTCTCTTTCTTCAAAACTCATCTACCCTTTATCATTTCTTCTGATCATCATCACAATCCCCTATAAAACTCTTTCCTATATCTATCCCTTACAAGTTTTACTATTTGTTCCATGCAGATAGAAAAAAAATTAAGATGTGATACTTATTCAGGTTTTTGCTACTTGATGCATTGACTCATTTTCTTTTCTCTCTTTGAGCATCTTGTATTGGCAGTGACATTGATTCCTTCAAGTTGTTGCCAATTATTCTCTAATGTCTTACTGCTCACTTCCTCAGCTATCTTAATTTTGGTATACCATTGTAGTCTATTGAAATATTTCCTTATTCTCTTGTTAGGAAAATCTCTTTCTTTCTTTGAGAATGGTTAGTATGAACATGAAGAGGTTAATTTCTAAAATAAACTTTAAATTATACCATGATAACTCATCATCAAAACATATAAACTTTTAGTGAATGAAGTTAGATGAATAAATGAGATTGACCTTATAAAACAAAAACAAATTTATACTTATATAAAGCTCTTATTTTCTTTTAAAATATATTTGGAAATAATTCTCTATTTAAAACAAATATACATTATCAATGTTATATAATTTTTAAAAAAAAATCTTGAAGAATTCATTAAGAATTAAGGGATTGGAGAAAAATTTTAAACACAAATTGGAAAACCATATTTGGAAATGTTTCTTGGAAATATGAATACATATTTATAAATCAATTTGTGGTTTTACAAAACAATGTTTGAAAAAAAAACCTTCTATAATCCATTTAGCAATCTGAAGATATATATAGAAAACTTTTAAAGAATTATTGCTACTAAAATGCAACAAGGAACAAGTATTCATCTCCCAAATCTGAATTGATTTACTAAGCACAAGGGTAGGAATATATTTTACTATTATCACTCTTATTCCATTATATATTTGATTTATGTGTGCTGCTTACTGATTCTTTAGAGTTGTGAAGTTCAGCACTAGAATCAAAAGTCTACTTCCTCTGGATTTGAATTTGTCTCTGTCTAGCTATTTCTTGAGGTGTAGCGTTCTAACTTTCTTTTCTACAATATAACTCTTTTCTTCTTATGATTAGTTTGCAAGAAATACATCACACTTCATATACTCACAGAAAATAATCAATTTAAAATGATTGAGCATAGTGAAGTAAATGTCTTTATGCATAAAAATATTTTTCCATTCTCAAAAACATGTACGCATAAAGATTTTCTGAACATTGCCTTTCTCTCCTTTTTTTAAATATCTATAAATTAAGTTTTTATCAAGAATATATAAAGACAATTTGATATCAATTGCAATGTTCATTTATATAGATGTAAACTTCAAACATATTTTAAACATGATAATGCACGAAGTTTACCATTGTACCTTTTCCTCATATGGAAGAAGAATTGCCTTTGTATACCTATTGCATCTTTACATTTCTCCTCACAGGTGCTTGCAATAGTCTCTCAACTAACTTGAACTTTAAAGTATGAGAAATCCTCCTCCTCCTTTTGTTCTCAAATGATATGTGTGAGAAAAATGATCTTGTTTACCACAATAATTGAAGGTAATTAGATGATACACCTTATAAGCATCCTTGTAAGTATTATGTTGGTTGAGGGGAGGAAGTTTAAAATCATTGTGGTAAATTTCTTCCTTTTTTTAAATGTTATAGTGAAATATTTTTTATGCAAAATGTAACATCCTTACTTTTATACGTCTTAGAGACCATTCAGTAGCATTTAGAACCACTTAGAAGACCTTGGAAGTCCATTAGCCAAATCTAGAATTTTATTCTTTCTCGGTTTATAGTTCATATGGTATTACAAATTACATAATGAACTTCAAAAAATCATAATTAATTCTAGAAAACTCAAAATGAAGTGGTTCAAAAAGCTACATGAAGATAACATCTTGAAATTTAAAGGAAAAATAATTTCCAGAACAAATGATTAGCCAATTGATACAGTTTATTCATTGAAATTTACTATTCATTTGGTCAAAAACTCTAGAAAGAGATTCTAGTCCCTTACTTTGGAAATTTAGTTCTCTTTGTATAGACATCCAAATAAAGTATTTTTTGGTGTCAAAACAAAGCTTGGCATGTCATATAAATGTATGTAAAATTTTATACATTTATTCCATCATTTACTATTTTTCTTTACATCATGACCATCACTGCTTACATCAATCCTTTAGTAACATTACACATAACAAATTCTTACATAACATACTTCATCATCTTCTTTACTTATTCATAAACTGTGGGATTAGGGTTACATGGAAAGGGATGAGATTTTTGGAAAAATCTCAGTAGCAAACATTACTAAACAATGCATGCATTAATGTAATTACTTGTGCTTGCTTATGAAAGTGTTATCTTTGTGTAATGTGCATGCTTCCATGTAACATATGAAATACAATTGGCCAAAGTAATAATAGAAATAGAGCTTCATACATAAGCATAATTGCAACACAATTCACCAAAGTCATAGCACAATCAAGCATAACATTCAATGCATACAAGTTTAGGATAAGTTTACTACCTTATGCACTTGACTTTCTTTCCCTTTATCTTCCTTCTTTCTTCTCACTTTTCTTGAACATGTGGCTGCCTCTTTGGAGCATACCAACCAATCCCTAACACCACATAACCATTCATCCATTACCATCTAATTTCCTTGAGCATTAAACTTACTTTAATTAACATAACTCTCTCTTGAACATTAAGCTCATTTACTTTCCTTAATCTTAACTAATAAACTTGGTCTTTGAATCAATTGATGTTTTGACTTTATGTCATATCCCCAATTTTCTGACCTGATGTACCTGTACAGTTTATCTGTAATAGATATAAGATTCTTGGAATAAACTGTATCAGATTGCAAAAAGAAATGGAAGGATTAATAACTAAGAAAAGAATAGGGACCAAAATGCAAATTGAAAAGTTTGAAGACAAAAAGTTGAAGTAGAAATAAAAAGAGGGACCTAAATGCAATTAATGGAAAGTTCAGGGACTGAAGTGCAATTATTCAAAAGTTAAGGGACCTAAATGTAAATATGGAAAAGTTGAGCCAAAACAGGCCAAAAATGCCCGGAATCAGATCAGACCCAAATTTTACCAGTAGATAGACAAAAATATTCCGGTCAGTTTAACGCAACACAGAATTTTGATTTGAGGTCCCGATTAATTGATATAAATTCCTGAAGTCAGAAGGAATTATTGCAGTATTTTTGAGATCTCATAATTAGATGAGACTTTATAGAAAAATTCATATATTTAATATATGAATTTATAAAATTGACAGAATTAGAAAAGGAATCCTGTAGAAGCCATACGGGATTTTACAGTGAAATAAAATACCCGATAAATATGATCGGGAGAGTTGTACAGTAAATTGGGCCATGAAGGCAATATAAGCAATAAGCCCATAATAAGGCCCAAATGACACTATCATGAGCCCATTAAGGTGACTGGACAGTTATATGGGCCACAGGCCAGAGCAGTCCAGGAAAAGTGTAAAATTATGAAAATGCCCCTGGATGCCTATACTGTACCAGTGATGGATGGAGGTCATTTTGGTCATTATGGATAGGCCAAAAACGTGGGACATAGTATAAATATGATTATATAGAGTCAATATATGCCCTGAGGCAGTGTAAAGAGGTGTGAAATGATGATTTTGCCCTTAGGGTTAGTACAGCGCAGGAAAGGACACTAAGAGTATTTTGGTTATTTTTCAAGGAATGGATGGCAGATAAATATTCAATATATCATTTTCAATTATATGAGAAGCCTAAATATTGATTTCCAGGACATAATACATATCCTGGTATATTATAAAAAAATTCAGAACAGAAAACAGTCCGGTTGTTGTGAAACTGCTCCGATCGGTACCGGATTGGACTGGAATTTTTCCAGAACCTTCTTGACATGGGCAGCACGCCACCTAACCCTCTTAGGTGTCCCATGAGCTGTCCCACGTGATGTCATAATTGTTCTTTTATGAAAAAGTTAAATCCAAGATTAAATGTGAGCCTTTAGATCAAATAGTAACCAAATCAATCTTGGCCATCCATTTCAACCCAAATTTCTCTATAAATACCCCCTATTCAGATCACTTCGGCATGCATGGTGAACCATAGGGAAACTCTTGCAAAATTTCCATTCAACCAAGAAAGAAGCAACCAAAGTGAAGTAACAAGCAAGGTAATCATCTCCCTTGATCTTGAGCTTTGTTCTAGTAGGTTAGCTCATGGTTTTAAGGGGTTTTCATGCTATATTTCCCTTATGGTTACTGCTGGAAGTGCTGCTCATATGTGGTTAAAATATGAGTTTTATGTTATGGATAGTTTAGACAAGCTTAAACAAGCTAGAATCAAGTGGTATAAGCTTGTGAATTCAAGTATGTTTGGATTTAGGGTTTTGTGTTCTTGCTGGTACTGTACGTGGTACTGTTCATATGATGGAATTTCATGATTTTGATGCTTCCAATGAGTTTAAAATGGAAAGTTGTGTGGGGATAAAGTAGGAGAACAAGTATTGGAAGCATTGGAATCAAAATGAGAATTTTTGGAAAACAAGAGCATGTATTTCGGTTTGTCACTGTAGCAATTGATATGTTTTGATTTTGGAAATTCTGATTTCATATTTGGATTCTACATGAAAAATTATGTGGAAATGAACCATGAGAATTTATTTTGGAAAGGTGGAAGTAGGAAACATAAATTAGAGAAAGAAAGGGAGCTAGTGAAAACCTAGTCTTGGATTTGGTTTCAAGTTGAGTTGTAACTTGATATTATGTTGTGATGGCTAGGTTTTGACATTTGTGAAGGAATGAAAGCACTTAAAGAAGGTCTTGACCAAGATAGCTAAGAGGTAGCAAGGATACCTAACTATAACTCATGTTTGTTTAATTGTTTTGCTTGCTTGTTGATTATGGTGTTTGGTTGAGCTTGAGCTTATGTCATCATGTTATGATGAAGTATGAATGATTGCAACTCCTTGCAAGTTATGTCATGACAATATGCATGTTAGAGTTTGCTTATGTACCATTATGAAGTAGCTCCCATCTCATGATAACATGCTAAGCATACAATTATCCATGCATGATATTATAGTTTGTGTAACTTGCTATTGGGATTTCCATGAAATCTCATTCCTTCTACATGCATAACTATGTTTTAGGTGCTGGATCTTTTCAAGGGAGGAGAGTAAATGTTGATGAATAAGTTTGTATAATAAGCTACATGACTTGCATGACACTATGGGATGATATGCTAGTATGCATGGTGTATGTTTCTCTAGTCCTGTTTTGAGGCCATGGTAATTTGACAATGTTTTTGGGGTCTAAATCAACGAGTTTTAATCTGAAACTTGGGCTGCTTAAATTTAAGACACAGAGCTTTAAATGAACACCAAGAACGCCTCATTTGGATAAGTATCTGAATTGTTATGATTTTCCAAAGTTGGAAGTAAGATCTGGAATTGAGTAAAACGAGTGCTGAGAGGCAGTGACGGTTACACAAAGATTTCATATACCAAATGAACGTGTTTTTCTACGAAATTTTATGAACTTAAAGATAACATCTAAAGCTTCAAATCCATAGGTAACACAGTTCATTTGGATAAGTAACCAAAGAGAAATGTATTTTTGAAGTTAAGCAAAGAAACTGGAACTTCCAGATTTTACCAAATGAACAGTGATTTTCAACGATTAAACTGATTTCATTGGGATAAGAAAACCTCAGTTTCGTATTTTTCCCTCAAATATATGTGAAATAGCTTTCATTATAAATTGGAACCATGTTATTTCGAGTTTTGTACAATTAATTATGAATTTTCAAAGTAGGGTACATGTTCTGGAATTACCAAATGAACAGTAAAAGTGAACAGTATCCGAGAGCAAATCTTTTGGAAATGGAAGTTTTCAAAGCAAATGATCATGTAATTGGTTCCAATCACTTCTAATCAAGTATAATTGAGGTTAAAATTAAGGATATGACATTTTGGTATCAGTGCAAAGGATTCTGGCTTAGGAAATGCTCTGATTACATTATTTATAGACTGAAACATAAGTAGAGATTTGCATAATTGACCCTAAGTTAATTATTGCAGGATACCAATGACTGAGTCTAGAACATCAGAGACTACAGTGAACCAGGGGGACCCTAGACCCGCAGTCTATAGTTCTGATAGATCAGGGTGGAACTCAGAAGAGATAGATGCTTTCATACATGATCCAGAGTTTGGTCTTCCCCCAGTGATCAATATCCGGGATTCCAGTAGTGAATCAGAATTGGGCAGGTTAGATAATTCTTCGGTGGGATCAAATGAGATGGATGAGGATGATGATGAAGAAGAGGAAATATCAGATGAGGATATACCATCAGAAGATGATGAACTTGAGGAACCTAACCCAGCCCCACCCATGAATATTGTACTAGAAAGAGATGCAGGTCAAATAGATGATAAAGAAATGATAGGCCCTCAAGAGGAACAATCTGATGTGGGTTACTCTTATGTTAGGGGTGCAACAGACCCTGTGCCTAGGAAGGCCGATAAGGTAGATGTTCCTGGACCGAGTCAAGTACCTAAACTAGTTGATATACCTGGACCCAGCCATACAGCTAATATACCTGCTCCTAGTCATGTAGCTGATATACCTGGACCTAGTCAGAGGCCAGACCCTACAGATATTCCAGGTCCAAGTGGAACCAAGAAGATAGTAGTACAGCTATACCTGGGTAACCATCAGATAATTGAGTTAATCCCTGGGAAGGATATGGATGAAGAACATTTTAGGAGAGCTGTGGAACTCACAAAGTAGCTATATGGGATAGGAAGGATGTTGATTAGAGATGTGGATCAAGACTATACAGTTTACAAAGATTTCATAGCAAGAGTAAGGGAGGCCTATCAGGCATATGATCTAAATACTCTTACCCTTACTGATTGGGTTAACATCATGGATGATATTTTGCCTCTTACATCAACATGGAGAGAAGGGTTAGATCAGTACTTTGAAGAGGAACCCTTTGAGGATATCCATAATTGGATCTACATGATAGGGGAGTTCATTAGGATCCACTATAAGAAAACATAATGTAATAGATGTATGTATAAATGTTGCTGTAATCTATGTACTCATGACTAGTAATGACATAGTACATGTATATGTGTATGTTATGAAAAGTTTATGTAATGATGTTAAACTTGTTGTATGCTATGTTTTGAATGAAATATAAAGTATGTTAATTATAATATTCCTTTCCTATTTCCCATTACCATAGTAAAACAAAATGGTAAGAACCAGAAGAGCTAGTGCTTCGGGTGAATCCCAAAACGCCGAAGATATTAATCAGCTGATTCTAGAACGGCTGGAGCAGCAGCAGAGGCTGATAG
The DNA here is from genome assembly GCA_037074615.1 of Leucaena leucocephala. NCBI lineage: Eukaryota > Viridiplantae > Streptophyta > Magnoliopsida > Fabales > Fabaceae > Leucaena > Leucaena leucocephala. Next base: position 10,435,326 of record CM073527.1, read on the forward strand.
AGGAAGTAAAAGCTGCTCAAGCAAGGAGTGAGCAGGAAAGGGATGCTGCTATAGCAGCAGCTGTAGCTGAAGCAGTGGAGAACCTCAGACACCCAGAGTCTGCAGGTACAGCTAATACAGAACCAGAGATGGTTCAACAGACAACAGAACTACCGAGACAGACAGGACAAACAGTAGATCCTGCTGGTATTCAACAGTGGATGGCTAAGTTCTGTAAGCATAGTCCTCCAACATTTGAGGGAACGTTAGATATACAGAAAGCGGAGGATTGGATCAGCAGATTAGAGAAGATCTTCAAGGTACTAGGTTGTCTGTCTGAGAGTAAAGCACAGATGGCAATCTACCAGCTAGAAAGGGATGCGGACAGATGGTGGAAGAACACAGAGTTAGTATTGTAGGCTAGACACGTTCCTATCACATGGGAAGTGTTTCTTGAACAGTTTTATGAGAAGTATTTTCCCCAGTCTGTACGAGATGAACGAGAAGCAAAATTCCTTGTGCTAAGACAAGGAGAAAAAGAATCCTTTGACGAATACTTAGCAAAGTTCATCCGTCTTTCCCAGTATTCCACTTATCTACAACAGGTAGACGATGAGCGGTGGATGACAGAGAGGATGATCAGGGGATTGAATACTACTCTAAAAGATAAGATGACCCCTCAACAATACCATCAGTTCAATAAAGCAGTAGAGGCCTGCAGAATTATTGAGAATATTCTGAATCACCGGATGCTGATGAGACCAGTAAACAGAGAGACTGCTGCTCCTGAGAGACCTAACCAGCATAGAAATGTAGCCAATGATAGTGGCTATAACAAGAAGAGGAAAAGGCAGTGGCAGCAGAATCGAAAGCCTAACAGAGGGAATTACAGGGGCAACCTAAATAATAGAGACCAGAGGTCTAGAGTATGTAACAAATGCGGGAAGAACCATGGAGACAGACCATGCTTGATGGGGCAGAACGTCTGTTACACATGTGGCCAGCCTGGACATTTTTCCAAAAATTGTCCCCAAACAGTTAATGATCAAAGGCCACGCACTCAAGGGCGAGTGTTTGCAATGACAAGGGAAGAGGCACAGAGATCACCCAAGATGATCCAAGGTATCATCTATCTCAATAATTATGCTGTGGTTGCTATGTTTGATTCAGGTGCAAGTCATTCCTTTGTTTCTTATGAATGTGCTAAATGTTTGGGCCTTATAATTAGCAAGCTGCATTATGCCATATGTGTCACAACCCCTACAAATGCTAAAGTAGTTACATCAGATGTCTGCCTAAATAGTGTCATTCGATATGAATGTTATTGCACTACTCTTGACCTAATATGCATGCCATTCCATGAAATTGATGTCATAATTGGATTGAATTGGTTGTCTGCCAATAATGTAATGCTGGATTGTAAGAACAAAACTCTAGTTCTTTGTCCACAAGCTACAAATGTGAATCCAGAAGTAAAACTGAATTTCCTGACGGAGGCTCAGGCAGATAGATGTTTACGAAAAGGATGTCAGGGATATATGGTCTTCTTTTCTGTTCAAGCAGAAGTGGAAGAAGGAATTGAAGCGATTCCAGTGGTCAAAGAATTTCTCGAAGTCTTTCCAAAGGAGATTCAAGGATTGCCTCCAGAACGAGAAGTAGAATTTACAATCGACATCATACCTGGAGCTGGACCAGTATCCAAAGCCCCATACCGTATGGCTCCCAACGAGATGATTGAGCTAAAAAAGCAAATAGAGGAGCTATTAAGAAAGGGTTTCATTCGACCCAGTGTTTCTCCGTGGGGTGCTCCAGTGCTATTCGTCAAGAAGAAGGATGGCAGTCTCAGATTGTGCATTGACTATCGGGAGTTAAATAAGATTACAGTTAAGAATAAGTACCCTCTTCCCAGAATTGATGATTTACTAGACCAGTTGGTTGGAGCAAGCTTATTCTCTAAGATTGATCTGAGGTCAGGTTATCACCAACTCAGAATCAAAGCAGATGATATTTCAAAGACTGCGTTCAGGACTCGATATGGTCATTTTGAATTTCTAGTGATGCCCTTTGGTCTGACAAATGCGCCTGCAATTTTCATGGATTATATGAATAGAATCTTCAGGCCTTATCTAGATCAGTTTGTGGTAGTCTTCATTGACGATATTTTAGTGTACTCCAAATCGGCTGTAGAGCATGAAGAGCATTTGAGGATTGTTCTTAGTATTCTGAAAGAGAAACGACTCTATGCTAAGCTTAGTAAATGCGAGTTTTGGCTTCAAGAAGTCAAATTTCTCGGTCATGTCATATCCCATGAAGGGGTAGCTGTAGATCCTAGCAAAGTTAAAGCAGTGCTAAGCTGGGAACAGCCAAGGACAGTGACGGAGATCAGAAGTTTTTTGGGCTTAGCAGGGTATTATAGAAGATTTATTAAGGACTTTTCTCGAATTGCTCTGCCGTTAACCAAGCTAACCAGAAAGAATCAGCAATTTAAGTGGGATGAGAAGTGTGAGGCTAGTTTTCATGCATTAAAGCAGAGATTAACCACAACTCCGGTGCTGATTATTCCAGACCCGACTCAGCCTTATGTAGTATATACTGATGCTAGCAAGCAAGGGTTGGGATGTGTGCTGATGCAGCAAGGACGAGTGGTAGCCTATGCTTCTCGACAGTTAAAGCCACATGAAGAGAATTATCCCACTCATGATCTGGAGCTTGCGGCGGTAGTTTATGCTCTCAAGATATGGAGGCACTACCTGTATGGAGCCACCATAGAACTGTACTGTGATCATAAAAGCCTAAAGTATCTGCAGGATCAGAAAGAATTAAACATGAGGCAACGGAGATGGATGGAATTTCTGAAGGATTATGATTTTCAGATTAAATACCATCCAGGAAAAGCTAATGTAGTGGCCGATGCCTTGAGCAGAAAGGTGGTGCAGGTTGCTAGTCTTATGATCAAAGAGCTAAAACTGATAGAAGATGTTCGAGATTGGAGTCCTTTGTATCAAATGCAGACAGCAGAAAGTTCTTATGGAGGAACGCAGATTAAAGTTTTTATTGAGGATGAGATAAAAGAGGCTCAGGAGCAGGATAGGCTCGCAGAAATTTTCAAAGGTAAGCTGGAAAGAGGGGAAACTAAAAACTTTGATGTGTCCCAAGATGGATTACTGCGATTTAGGGGACGACCATATATTCCCAATGCAATGGGATTGAGAGAAAAGATCTTAGAAGAGGCACATAAAAGCAAGTATACAGTACATCCAGGTATGACCAAGATGTACCATGATGTTAGAGGTTTATTTTGGTGGCCTGGATTGAAGAAAGATGTTGTAGATTATGTGTCCAAATGCTTGACATGTCAAAAGGTGAAAGTTGAGCACCAGAAGCCAGCAGGGAAATTACAACCATTAGAGATACCTGAGTGGAAATGGGACAGCATTGCCATGGATTTTGTTGAAGGATTACCCATGACTCCTACTAAGCATGATGCTATATGGGTGGTAATTGACCGATTAACAAAGTCGGGTCATTTCCTGGCAATCAATAAAAAGGATTCTCTTGAGAAGCTAGCGAAACTGTATGTAAAAGAGATTATTAGACTATATGGTATTCCCAGTAGTATCATATCTGACAGAGATCCTCGATTCACGTCAAATTTTTGGCGAGCTCTACATAAAGAAATGGACACTACTCTCAGATTTAGTACAGCTTACCATCCTCAAACAGATGGTCAGTCTGAGAGAATAATCCAGACGCTTGAGGATATGCTAAGAGCTTGTGTTTTAGATTTCAAAGGGAGTTGGGATGCCCATCTACCGTTGATAGAGTTTGCCTATAACAACAGTTATCAGGCTAGCATACAGATGGCTCCGTTTGAAGCACTTTATGGATGGAAGTGTAGATCTCCCTTGTGCTGGGTGGAGTTGAGCGAAAGGAGGATGTTTGGTCCTGATCTAGTAGACCAGACAACAGTACAGATTGATAAGATCAGAAAAAGGCTATTAACAGCTCAAAGCAGACAGAAGAGTTATGCTGATGTTAGAAGGAAGCCGTTGGAGTTTGAAGAAGGAGAGCATGTATTCCTTAAGTTGACTCCAACGACAGGAGCTGGACGATCAATCAAAGTGAAGAAGCTGCATCCTAGATACATTGGACCATTTCAGATCCTCTCAAGAGTAGGATCAGTGGCTTATAAATTAGCTCTTCCTCCACATCTCAGCAAGATTCATAATGTATTCCATGTTTCCCAGTTAAAGAAGTATGTTCCAGATCCATCGCATGTGCTTGAGCAGGATGATATTGCACTGCAAGATGACCTGACTTATGAAGTTGGACCAGTACAGATAGTAGATAGAAAAGTCAAGCAGTTACGAAATAAGCAGATCCATCTAGTTAAAGTGGTCTGGAAGGGATTAACAGAGAATGAAGCTACCTGGGAAGAAGAGGAAAGGATGAGAGAGATATACCCTGAACTATTTCCTTAGTATATATGTAATGTAAATTTCGAGGATGAAATTTATTTTAAGGGGGAGAGAAATGTCATATCCCCAATTTTCTGACCTGATGTACCTGTACAGTTTATCTGTAATAGATATAAGATTCTTGGAATAAACTGTATCAGATTGCAAAAAGAAATGGAAGGATTAATAACTAAGAAAAGAATAGGGACCAAAATGCAAATTGAAAAGTTTGAAGACAAAAAGTTGAAGTAGAAATAAAAAGAGGGACCTAAATGCAATTAATGGAAAGTTCAGGGACTGAAGTGCAATTATTCAAAAGTTAAGGGACCTAAATGTAAATATGGAAAAGTTGAGCCAAAACAGGCCAAAAATGCCCGGAATCAGATCAGACCCAAATTTTACCAGTAGATAGACAAAAATATTCCGGTCAGTTTAACGCAACACAGAATTTTGATTTGAGGTCCCGATTAATTGATATAAATTCCTGAAGTCAGAAGGAATTATTGCAGTATTTTTGAGATCTCATAATTAGATGAGACTTTATAGAAAAATTCATATATTTAATATATGAATTTATAAAATTGACAGAATTAGAAAAGGAATCCTGTAGAAGCCATACGGGATTTTACAGTGAAATAAAATACCCGATAAATATGATCGGGAGAGTTGTACAGTAAATTGGGCCATGAAGGCAATATAAGCAATAAGCCCATAATAAGGCCCAAATGACACTATCATGAGCCCATTAAGGTGACTGGACAGTTATATGGGCCACAGGCCAGAGCAGTCCAGGAAAAGTGTAAAATTATGAAAATGCCCCTGGATGCCTATACTGTACTAGTGATGGATGGAGATCATTTTGGTCATTATGGATAGGCCAAAAACGTGGGACATAGTATAAATATGATTATATAGAGTCAATATATGCCCTGAGGCAGTGTAAAGAGGTGTGAAATGATGATTTTGCCCTTAGGGTTAGTACAGCGCAGGAAAGGACACTAAGAGTATTTTGGTTATTTTTCAAGGAATGGATGGCAGATAAATATTCAATATATCATTTTCAATTATATGAGAAGCCTAAATATTGATTTCCAGGACATAATACATATCCTGGTATATTATAAAAAAATTCAGAACAGAAAACAGTCCGGTTGTTGTGAAACTGCTCCGATCGGTACCGGATTGGACTGGAATTTTTCCAGAACCTTCTTGACATGGGCAGCACGCCACCTAACCCTCTTAGGTGTCCCATGAGCTGTCCCACGTGATGTCATAATTGTTCTTTTATGAAAAAGTTAAATCCAAGATTAAATGTGAGCCTTTAGATCAAATAGTAACCAAATCAATCTTGGCCATCCATTTCAACCCAAATTTCTCTATAAATACCCCCCTATTCAGATCACTTCGGCATGCATGGTGAACCATAGGGAAACTCTTGCAAAATTTCCATTCAACCAAGAAAGAAGCAACCAAAGTGAAGTAACAAGCAAGGTAATCATCTCCCTTGATCTTGAGCTTTGTTCTAGTAGGTTAGCTCATGGTTTTAAGGGGTTTTCATGCTATATTTCCCTTATGGTTACTGCTGGAAGTGCTGCTCATATGTGGTTAAAATATGAGTTTTATGTTATGGATAGTTTAGACAAGCTTAAACAAGCTAGAATCAAGTGGTATAAGCTTGTGAATTCAAGTATGTTTGGATTTAGGGTTTTGTGTTCTTGCTGGTACTGTACGTGGTACTGTTAATATGATGGAATTTCATGATTTTGATGCTTCCAATGAGTTTAAAATGGAAAGTTGTGTGGGGATAAAGTAGGAGAACAAGTATTGGAAGCATTGGAATCAAAATGAGAATTTTTGGAAAACAAGAGCATGTATTTCGGTTTGTCACTGTAGCAATTGATATGTTTTGATTTTGGAAATTCTGATTTCATATTTGGATTCTACATGAAAAATTATGTGGAAATGAACCATGAGAATTTATTTTGGAAAGGTGGAAGTAGGAAACATAAATTAGAGAAAGAAAGGGAGCTAGTGAAAACCTAGTCTTGGATTTGGTTTCAAGTTGAGTTGTAACTTGATATTATGTTGTGATGGCTAGGTTTTAACATTTGTGAAGGAAGGAAAGCACTTCAAGAAGGTCTTGACCAAGATAGCTAAGAGGTAGCAAGGATACCTAACTATAACTCATGTTTGTTTAATTGTTTTGCTTGCTTGTTGATTATGGTGTTTGGTTGAGCTTGAGCTTATGTCTTCATGTTATGATGAAGTATGAATGATTGCAACTCCTTGCAAGTTATGTCATGACAATATGCATGTTAGAGTTTGCTTATGTACCATTATGAAGTAGCTCCCATCTCATGATAACATGCTAAGCATACAATTATCCATGCATGATATTATAGTTTGTGTAACTTGCTATTGGGATTTCCATGAAATCTCATTCCTTCCACATGCATAACTATGTTTTAGGTGCTGGATCTTTTCAAGGGAGGAGAGTAAATGTTGATGAATAAGTTTGTATAATAAGCTACATGACTTACATGACACTATGGGATGATATGCTAGTATGCATGGTGTATGTTTCTCTAGTCCTGTTTTGAGGCCATGGTAATTTGACAATGTTTTTGGGGTCTAAATCAACGAGTTTTAATCTGAAACTTGGGATGCTTAAATTTAAGACACAGAGATTTAAATTAACACCAAGAAAGCCTCATTTGGATAAGTATCTGAATTGTTATGATTTTCCAAAGTTGGAAGTAAGATCTGGAATTGAGTAAAACGAGTGCTGAGAGGCAGTGACGGTTACACAAAGATTTCATATACCAAATGAACGTGTTTTTCTACGAAATTTTATGAACTTAAAGATAACGTCTAAAGCTTCAAATCCATAGTAACACAGTTCATTTGGATAAGTAACCAAAGAGAAATGAATTTTTGAAGTTAAGCAAAGAAACTGGAACTTCCAGATTTTACCAAATGAACAGTGATTTTCAACGATTAAACTGATTTCATTGGGACAAGAAAACCTCAGTTTCGTATTTTTCCCTCAAAGATATGTGAAATAGCTTTCATTAGAAATTGGAACCATGTTATTTCGATTTTTCTACAATTAATTATGAATTTTCAAAGTAGGGTACATGATCTGGAATTACCAAATGAACAGTAAAAGTAAACAGTACCCGAGAGCAAATCTTTTGGAAATGGATGTTTTCAAAGCAAATGATCATGTAATTGGTTCCAATCACTTCTAATCAAGTATAATTGAGGTTAAAATTAAGGATATGACACTTTACCCTATAAAATTTTATCTTTTGAATCCATTTATGAGCTTAGAATCATAAAATTTCAGCTCCTTCATCACATGCTGTACAGAACCAAAACTGCACCTACTTCCTTCAAAAATTCTCATTTTGATTCCAATGCTTCCCACACTTGTTTCTCTATTTTATCCCACACAATTTTTCAGTTTAAAACCATTGGAAGCATCAAAATCATGAAATTCCAATCACTGTTCATGTGTGTGAACAGTAATAGAGAAGGGTTTCAAAAACTATAAATCTTGGAATTTCAATGCTTTCCAATCCTACACAAAATCATCATCTAAATTCAATGGAAGCATTAAATAATTGAAATTCAATTTTCTTCCCTTATAAACAGTGCATATGGAACAGGTTCCATTATGGCAAAGTCAAGAATATCAACTTGATTCAACAACCAATCTCTTAACTAGCATGTTTAAGCTTCAATCATATGTTTCTAACTTTAATTTCTTCTTGTCCCTTTCATCTAAGGTATTTGGGCAGAACCACCCCTTAGAGAAAACTCAACTTTTCCCCCATGAAAACCCTAAGTTCAAGATCCCAAATCAAAGGAAAATAAGCTAGGAGAGATTGCTTACCTTTAATCTCTAGCTTGCTTGAACTTTAGAACCTTGAATCTTCTTTGTCTTGGCTTGATTTTTCATTTTGCAAGAGTTTCCCCAAGGGTTCTTTGTTCACAGTTTGGGTGCAAAATTGAGGGGGTATTTATAGCCAAAATCCATGGAAAATCAATGGCCAAGATTGATTGGGTTACTATTTGATCTAAAGACTCACATTTAATCTTGGATTTTACTTTTTCATAAAGTAAATTGTGACATCATCATGACATCACAAAGGACACTTCATGGGCTTATGTAGCAAAATCTTAGGCGAGGAAGCTTCTGGAAAAATTCCATTCCAATCCAATACCAGCTCGGTCCAATTCCCTACAAACTGGATTATTTTATACCTCTAATTTTTCTGAGACTTTATAATATACTTTCTGACCTTAAATCCAGTTTCCGGATTCTTCTTATCATTAACATATTTGTACTGGGTGAATACTTAATTATTGATCCCTTAGAAAATGACATAAATGCCCTTGGTTCACTGTCTTGTACTATATTAACCCTAAAGGCATAATCGTCATTTTACCCCTCTTTGCACTGCCTTAAAGCACATACTGGCTCTGCTTAATCATATTTATACTATATGTAATATTTTTTCCTTGTCCAGAATGACCAAAATGCCCTCCATCTATCACTGGTACAATAGGGGCATCCAGGGGTATTTTCATAATTTCTCACTTTTCCTGGACTGCTCTGGACTCTGGCCCACATAACTGTCTCACTACTTTATTAGACTAATTATGGCGCCATTTGGCCCTTGGTATGGGCTCCTTGGCCTCATTACCTTTATAGCACAAATCCTAATAAATCTCACCCGATGCTATTTATCGGGTATTTTATTTCACCATAAAATCTCGTAAGGCTTATACAGGATTCCTTTTCTGACTCTGTCAATTTTATAAATTCTTACATTAAATATAGGAATTTCCTATAAAGTTTCATCTTATTCTGATGTCTGAAAAATACTATAATAATTTTTCTAACTCATAAATTTATATCAATTAATTGGGACCTCAAATCAAAATTCTGTGTTGTGTCAAACTGACCGGAATAATTTTGTCTATTTATTGGTAAAATTTGTGTCTTATTTGACTATGCGCATTTTTGGTCTATTTCAGCTCAACTTTCTCATATTTATATTTAGGTCCCTGAACTTTTGAATAATTGCACTTTATCCCCTAAACTTTTAGCTATTTGTATTTAAGTCCCTTAACTTTCAAAAATTACACTTAAAGGCCCAAATTTTGTTTCTACTTTCACTTTCTGCCTTTAACCTTTTCTACTTTTCATTTTAGTCATTCTCTTCCCTTAAAGAATCATCTAACCTTTATTATTTCTTCTGATCTTCGTCATGATCCTTTCTAAACCTCTTTCCACTATCATTATTATACAGATAGGAAAAATTAGGATATGACATTTCTACCCCCTTAAAATAAATTTCATCCTCGAAATTTACTTAGCACCTTAATCAATAATCTTGGATAGATATCCATGTCTTCTTTTTGACTAAGGATTGGGGTATCTATCTCTTATCTTCCGTCTTAACATCTTAGCGGAGTACCTTTCATGTCCGCATATTTTCATATCTTTACTGTCATTACTTTCCTTTTATTCCGAATCAACTCAATCAGAGTTGAACGCTACCTCATTCTATTACTTACTTCATCGCTTTGCATCCATTTGCGTATGGACTTCTCACCATACTAGACTTGTGAGTAGTGTCCATTTCTTTCATATCAAACTCCTTAGAATACTACTATATTCTAGAGTTTCTATTAACAACTCATCATACTTTTTAGTGCAATCACTTCTTTCTCATATGAGTATCTAGCATAATTCTCTGAATATCCGCACACTTTAACTCTCATTCTTATGTCATCATGGATTCTTGTCATCTTTAATAACTTATCATAATACAGAGAGAGAATTTATATCATTATTCTTTCTTTCATTGCTCTACTGCTAAGCAGGAGCATATAAGAGCATGTAAGAGCATATAGGAGCACATACTCTAACATGCATAATGCCTGGCCAGCATGCTGCAGGACTATATACCTGCTCATGAATGCAAAGCTCTAATGTTAGAGCTCAAGCATTCCTTCTCTTAATATGCACAGCTCTAACACTCGAAGCTTGCATAACTGTATCACATAGAGCTTGCACTACTCTAACATTTGAAGCTTTAGCATATTTTACAAACATAACATAACATAGCATAACATAATGCCTGGCATTTTATGCAAGGAGTGAAAGCTCTCACTTGCTCTTTCACCTGTAACTTATCATTCAAACATCTTATCCCTTACAAAAAGGGAGCCTCTTTATCTGTTTATAAGGCTAGCTATAAAGCCATTTCATATCGTACTTCTCATTACATATTTCTCATAACATATCTTATTACGTACTCTTCATAGCATTTCTCATTATGTATCTTTTATGCCGTATCATGGCATATCTGGCAAAATCTGGCTATAACATAGTCTATCATCTTACATAGCTCTGTGCACATATGCCAAATTTCTATGACATTTACACCTTTATTATCACTTCCCATGGGGTCACCCATCATTGGACTACCCTTGCCTAAGAACTTTTAACTAAAATATGCATATAAAGATCTGAAGCACTGGTGCTCAGAGGCTCCAACCCTAGTACTTCACTATCTTAGACCCATCTTATACTATCTCTCTTGGGTCTATTTAGCCTTCTAACCTCTTTATCCTCATCTGGAGGATTTACTTGTTTCTTATTTTCTGTAATCTCATCATAAGGATCTCTTCTCATATCTTACGTAATATTCTCATAAATCCTTGGGACTCAGGATTAACAATTTTAACTTTTATCACTTAGTTCCTGTTACGTGTAAGGAAATTTTGAGTTCAATTCCTGATAGTAATAAGGCTAGCTAAAACTAGCATCATGGGTACTCTCTCTGTTATGAGTTAACCAACTTGTGAAGCTTCTATACTTTAACTTTATCCTTGGTATTCCTCCTTCCAAAATAATACTATACTTATGGCTCAATACTTTCTTTCTCTAGGCTAGGTCTACTGTGACCTTCGGGATCTACTGCGATCAACTGTAAGCCTCTTCAGGATCTAACTGTGACCCTAGAATTCTATTCGCTGGGAGTCATACTAGGATCTAACTGCAATCCTCTGGAATCTATTGCGATTCCATTGTACTGTATTCTCATCTCTGGAAGATCTAAACCAGCAGACAAATTTACAAGGTTAGTTACTTCATATAGTTGTTAACTCCACAGATAATTCCCCAAAAATGATCACAGAAGCCAATATTATCTATTAAGACTTTTCTTATTTCTTCTATCACTTAGGAACTTCATATATCATTCTCATCTTTTATAACTTTACTATATCTATTACTGCAGAGAGCTACACAGGCTCTACCATGCACATATCTATTATCATCTATTTATCTCATCAGAGGGACTTTCTCTATATGAATTATTATCTCACAAGCAATCTTACTCTATCGCAAGAGCAATCTAGCTCTATTGTGAGAATGTTAACTTATATTACATAGTCACTGCTCCTTCTTAGAGCTGCATCATCTTTCATAAATGCTTCTCATTTCGTTTATATTCATAGTACCTCATTCATGTATCTTACCTGTAGAATATCAACTTGATTATGGCAAAGTCAAGAATATCAACTTGATTCAACAACCAATCTCTTAACTAGCTTGTTTAAGCTTCAACATATGTTTCTAACTTTAATTTCTTCTTTTCCCTTTCATCTAAGGTATTTGGGTAGCACCACCCCTTAGAGAAAACTCAAATTTTCCCCAATGAACCCCTAAGTTCAAGCTCCCAAATCAAAGGAAAATAATCTATGCGAGATTGCTTACCTTTAATCTCTAGCTTGCTTGAACTTTGGAACCTTGAATCTTCTTTGTCTTGGCTTGAGTTTTCATTTTGCAAGAGTTTCCCCAAGGGTTCTTTGCTCACGGTTTGAGACTTTATAATATACTTTCTGACCTTAAATCCAGTATCCGAATTCTTCTTATCATTAACATATTTGTATTGGATCAATACTTAATTACTAATCCCTTAAAAATGACAGAAATGCCCTTGGTTCAATGTCTTGCACTATATTAACCCTAAGGGCATAATCATCATTTTACCCCTATTTGCACTGCCTTAGAGCTCATACTGGCTCTGATTAATCATATTTATACTATATGTCATGTTTTTGGCTCTTCCAGAATGACCAAAATGCCTCCATCCATCACTGGTATAATAGGGGCATTTTCATAATTTCGCACTTTTCCTGAACTGCTCTGGACTCTGGCCCACATAACTGTCTCACTACTTTATTAGACTCATTATGGCGCCATTTGGCCCTTGGTATGGGCTCCTTGGCCTCATTACCTTTATAGCACAAATCCCAATAAATCTCACCCGATGCTATTTATCGGGTATTTTATTTCACCGTAAAATCCCGTAAGGCTTATACAGGATTCCTTTTCTAACTCTGTCAATTTTATAAATTCTTATATTAAATATAGGAATTTCCTATAAAGTTTCATCTTATTCTGATGTCTGAAAAATACTGTAATAATTTTTTTGACTTCATAAATTTATATCAATTAATCGGGACCTCAAATCAAAATTCTGTGATGCGTCAAACTGACCAAAATTTTTTTGTCTATTTACTGATAAAATTTGGGTCTTATCTGATTTTGGGAATTTTTGGCCTGTTTTGGCTCAACTTTCTCATATTTACATTTAGGTCCTTGAACTTTTGAATAATTTCACTTTGGCCCTTAAACTTTTAGCTATTTGTATTTAAGTCCCTTAACTTTCAAAAATTACATTTAAGGGTCCAACTTTTGTTTCTATTTTCACTTTTTGCCTTTAACCTTTTCTACTTTTCATTTTAGTCATTCTCTTCCTTAAAGAATTATCTAACCTTTATTATTTCTTCTAATCTTCGTCATGATCCTTTATAAACCTCTTTCCACTATCAATATTATATAGATAGGAAAAATTAGGATATGATACAAAATATTTTTTTTTTGAAACAGCATCAATAATTGGTTGAAAAATCATTTTATGAAACCTTTTGAAATTATTTTTCCTAAATTTACAAGAGGAATCAAAATAGTTTACCATTAACAATTTTTGAGCTTCAGATGATGATTTCTCAAATTCATACGTATTGAACTCTTCTTCTTGATTCTTTTCTTCCTCTTACTTTCCTGTGTTGACAAACACATGTAAGTCAGCTTGGATTTCTCCTTCATTGCTTTCTGTTTTCATTTGTTCATTGGTAGAGAATTCACAACTATCAATGATTGATGAACTGTCAATACTTTCAACACAAGGGTCAGAGTAATAAGTATATTCACGTGTCACATCCTTACTTTTAACCTCAATTATATTCCATTAGAACTAATTGGAACCAATTACATAATCATTTGCTTTGAAAACATCCATTTCCAAAAGAATTGCTCTCGGATACTGTTCACTTTTACAGTTCATTTAGTAATTCCAGAACATGTACCCTACTTTGAAAATTCATGATTAATTGTAGAAAAATCTAAATAATGTGGTTCCAATTTCTAATGAAAGCTATTTCATAGAACTTTGTGGGAAAAATATTTAATGGAGGTCTTCTTTTCCAAATAAAATTAGTTTATTCATTGAAAATCACTGTTCATTTGGTAAAATCTGAAAGTTCTAGTTTCTTTGCCTTAACTTCAAAAATCCAATTCTCTTTGGTTACTTATCTAAATGAACCACATTACCTATGGATTTGAAGCTCTAGATGTTTTCTTTAAGATCATAAAATTTCATAGAAAAATTCGTTCATTTGGTATATAAAATCATCGTGTGAATGTTGTTGCCTCTAAACGCTTACTTCATCGCTCTTCCAGATTTTAACTTCAAATTAGAAAAATCATAACAATTCGAATTCTTACCCAAATGAGGCGTTATTGGTGTTCATCTAAAGATCTATATCTTAACATTAAGCATGCCAAGTTTCATACTAAAACGCATTGGTTTAGTGTTATAACCATCATCACAAAGCATCAGCCTCAAAACATAGTTACAGAATCATACACCATGCATACTAGCACATCATCCCATAGTGTCATGTAAGTCATGTAACTTATTATACAAACTTAATGTCACCATATACTCTCTTCCCTTGAGAGGATCCAGCACCTAAAACATAGTTATGCATGTGGAAAGAATGAGATTTCATGGAAATCCTAATAGCAAGTTACACAAACTATAATATCATGCATGATTAATTGGATGCTTAACATGTTATCATGAGATGGGAGTTACTTCATAATGGTACATAAGAAAACTCTAACATGCATATTGTCATGACATAACTTGCAAGAAGTTGCAATCATTCATACTTTATCATAGACATGATGACATAATCTCAAGCTCAACCAAACACCATAATCAACAAGCAAGCAAACAATTAAGCAAATATGAAATATAGTTAGGTATCCTTGTTACCTCTTAGCTATCTTTGTCAAGGTCTTCTTAGAATGATTTCATTCCTTCACAAATGTCAAAACCTAGCCATTATAAAATAATATCAAGTTACAATTCAACTTGAAACCAAATCCAAGACTAGGTTTTCACAAACTTGCTTTCTTTCTCCCTGTTATGTTCCATACTTCCACCTTTCCAAAATAAATTCTCATAGTTCATTTCCACATAATTTTTCATGTAGAATCCAAATATGAAATCAGAATTTCCAAAATCAAAACATACTAATTGCTACAGTACCAAACCGAAGTGATTGTCTCTTTTCCAAAAATTCACATTTTGATTCCAATGCTTCTAATACTTGTTCTCCTACTTTATCCCCACACAATTTTCCATTTTAAACTCATTGGAAGAATCAAAATCATGAAATTCCATCATATGAACAGTGTCACACACAATACCAGCAAGAACACAAAACCCTAAATCCAAACATACTTGAATTCCCAAGCTTATACCACTTGATTCTAGCTTGGTTAAGTTTATCTAAACTATCTATAACCTAAAACTCATATTTTAACTACATATGGGTAGCACTTCTAGCAGAAACCATAAGGAAAATATAGTATGAGAACCCCTTAAAACCATGAGCTAACTTGCTAGAACAAAGCTCAAGATCAAGGGAGAAGATTACCTTGATTGTTGCTTCACTTTGTGTGCTTCTTTCTTGGTTGAATGAAAATTTTGCAAGAGTTTCCCTATTGTGCACTATTTGATCTAAGGGCTCACATTTAATCTTGAATTTAAATTTTTCTTAAAAGAATAATTATGACATCATGAGAGACAGCTTAAGGGACACCTCATGGGGGTATGTGGCACCATTTTTATGCAAGGAAGCTTCTGAAAAAATTCTAGTCCAATCCGGTACTGATCGGAGCAGTTTCACAATAATCGGACTGTGTTCTGTTCCTAAATTTTTATAATATACCAGGATATGTATTTTGTCTAGGAAATTAATGTCTAGGCTTCTCATACCATTGACGATGTTAGACTGAGTATTTATCTGCCATCCATCCCTTGAGAAATAACCAAAATACCCTTGGTGTCCTTTCTTGTACTATATTGACCCTAAGGGCATAATTGTCATTTCACCCCCCTTTGTACTGCCTCAGGCATATACTAACTCTAACTAATCATATTTATAATATATGTCACATTTTTGGCCTGTACAGAATGTTCAAAATGCCCCCTATCCATCATTGGTACAATATGGGCATCTTGGGACATTTTCATAATTTCACACTTTTTCTGGACTACTCTGGACTCTAGTCCACATAACTGTCTCATTACTTTATTGGGCATTTGATGGTGCCATTTGGGCCTTATGGGCTCATTGCCTGTATTGCCTTTATGGCCCAATTCATAATACAACTCTCCCGATCCTATTTATTGGGTATTTTATTTCACTATAAAATCCCGTATGGATTCTACAGGATTCCTTTTCTGACTCTGATAATTTTATAAATTCTTATATTAATATATGAATTTCTTGTAAGGTCTCATCTGATTCTGAGATCTAAAAAATACTGTAATAATTCCTTCTGGCTTTAGGAATTTATATCAATTAATTGGGACCTCAAATCAAAATTCTGTGTTGCGTTAAACTAACCAGAATATTTTTATCTATCTACTGGTAAAATTTGGGTCTGATTTGATTCCCAGCATTTTTAGCCTGTTTTGGCTCAACTTTTCCATATTTATATTTAGATCCCTCAACTTTTGAATAATTGCACTTTAGTCTCTGAACTTTTCATTAATTGCATTTAGATCCCTCCTTTTTCTTCTACTTTCACTTTTTGCCTTCAAACTTTTCAATTCTTGTTTAGGTCCCTATTCTTTCCTTAGTTATTAATCATTTCCTTTCCTTTCTCAATCTGATATAGTTTATTCCAAGAATCTCATATCCATTGCAGATAAACTGTACAATGACATTAGAATAAAGTTTGATTTTCAAATAATCTTTTTCAGACACAACATTATATAAAATTTTTATTACTCTAAGATTTATAGAAAATAATTTTTTCTATGTTCATTTCAATCATTTCTTAGTTTAAAATTAAAATCTTTTGAAAAGATTTTTCTCATATCAAAATTAAAAATTTTCAAAAATATGGTCATCTGACCTTTCCAATATAAAAACTCATAATTTTCTAAACTGGGAGGAATCGTAAAATCAAAACCTTTAGAAAGCATTTTGCTGACTAATCCAGTCATGATCTTTTTAGTTGTGATTATTAGATCTTTTAAACAAGTGACTTGCTTTGATACCAAATATTAAATCAAGGCAAATAGGATGGATCACCCAAGAAGGGGTGAATTGGGTGATCAATGACTTTTCAAATCTTTTCAAAACTCTTTGAAGATTTGATGAGTAAAACAAATCAATTTGAGATACTTTCATTTGAAATTGAAAATGAGTTACTGGAAATCAAAGAGTTAAAGAAGAAATAAATTGCATACGAGATTTATCTCGATTTGGTCCTTCCTTGACCTAGTCCAGTCCTTAACTCCCTAGTGAGATTTTCCAATCCACTATTTACTAAGATTACAATAGGCTCTTGGTAGCCTTTACAATATCAATTTTCACAGCTAATTGAAAACTACCTCAAATATGAGGTTACATCACACTCCAATGGCACTACTTTCCCTTAAATATACACGATCAAAATACAACCTTGAATCCTCTGAGTCTAAAGTTTACTCTCAGAAAAAAAAAAGAATAAAGGGATTTCAACTCTCTCTGATAGAGTGAATGATAAACATTATAGTTCATGATATTTTTCTCTTAATGAAATAATACATAATGAATAGAGAGTTGAATGATTAATGAAGTTTTCTTGTATTATTCTTGTTGATATATCATCATCGTTGCATGTCTTCTAAACTTTGAATGCACTTTCATTTATAGTTGATCTTGTGACTTTTGAGCATAATTTCCCTTTCAGGCTTTCTTCCATTTAAGATTTCTTTCTTTTAGAAATATGACCGTTAAACTAGTTGTTGTGGTCTTTGAGACTTCTGACACAAAGTGTCTTTTCTTGTCATTGAAAGTTTGTTAGATTTGATCTCGGTCTATTCTCATTTCAAGCTTTGAACTCCACTGATTATGAACTTCTATTCTTAATCCGGTAAACACTTCATTTGATCAATCGTTAGTAGGTAAATATTTGAATTTAAGCTTTTATGATAGTATAATAATACATGTTCAATAATATAATATGAAGTAATATTTGATAGCCTAATCAATGATCAAGTTTATAGAACCAATTTAGTTATAAACACTTCAATATCAAATAAGATTTTGCTTATTTTCAAAGATTATTCTGTATTAATCAATTGCTCAATCGATTAATGTGTGAAACATAAAATAGAGCATCATACTGATTGGTTTATTTGAACATATATGATGTACTTTTATGAAGACAAGTTTCTCAAAAGGTTTATCATGAAGATAAATGAGAAACATAAGCATATTATCACTTAAATCAATCATATGCAATTTATAAAGATATGAAATCAGTTTTTAGATTAAACAGAGAGATATTCAAATTTTTTAAAGTTTCTAAAATTAATCAAATACTTAGTCGATTAATGTATCTAATAGAATTGAATTAAAAAATATTTCAACACAAATTAATTGAACAGTTAATATGTTTATGTAATTTAATCGATTAACTAATTGATTAATTTGTTTATATTTGAATTTCACAAATTTAATACTTTACTAACTAATCGAATAGGTAACAAATTAATATAAATGAATTAACCAATCGCTTAATAGAAATATCTTTGTTCAAGAAAAAATATATTTTAATAGATTAATTGATTAACCAATCTACTAATTGATTAATTGACTTATGAATTCAATTTTAGAAAGCAAGCTCTCGACATTAATCAAACAATTAATTGATTAATAGTTACTTATTAATCAATTAACTAATTGATTAATTGATTTTATTTTATAAAATAGAATGTTGCCTTTACATTAATCTATCATTAAATTGATTAATTGATATTAATCGATTAATTATCAATAATTGAATAACTAATTGATTAACTTCTTTTCTTTTTAACTGCATTTGATTAAAAAACTCATTTTTATTACTTCAAACACAATTTTCACTTCATAAACCAACTTAATTCTTTAGCCTCTTTTTGACATTATCAAAACATATAGAACCTAATAATATCCTTATATTTAGAATGTAAAATATTCTTAGTTTTTGAAACAACATCTAAAATAGGTTAAAAAATAAGTTTATGGAATTTCTCAAAATCATTTTTCATTAATATTAGAAGAATTAGAATTGTTTACCATATGCATACCTTGACCTTATAGCAGTGATTCTTTTTCAATTAATTCGTCTATATTGAGCTCTTTTGGATACTCATTTTCTTCTTGTTAATTTGAGATTTCTTCTTCTTCAATCTCATGTATGATTTATTTATATGAGTTATCATAATCATTCACTTCAATAGAATTGTTAGAAGTATAAATAGAGTCAATAGTGTTTAAAATATCTCTAGCATTAGAGTAAGATATGACTTTCTCATAATCATTTTCAGTTAATCTACTATATAGGACCTTCATTGATATAATATTTAAGAAATACATTTTCTTTTCTTGCTCATTCCAATCCTTTCTAATTTTAAAATTAAAATCATTTGTAAAAATATATCTCATATCAAAATCAATTAGTTTTCAAAAATATCATGATCCAGTTTTCCCAAAATAGAAATCAATATGTTTTAAAAAATGAGGAATAATATAATCAAAACCTTCAAATACAACCATGATATTTGCACTTGAGATCATTAAATCTTTTAAACAAGTGACCCGCTCTGATACCAAATGTTAATATTTATATCATCTAAGAGGGGGTGAATTTGATGATATGAAAAATTTAAAAACTCTAATAATTTTAAAATAAACTAAAAGATAGAGTTCAGGAGGATATCACCAATTTGTACAAAGGTAAAAAAAGCTTATAAATAAGAAGTTGAACGCAATATATTTATATTGATTCGGCCTAATCTACTTAACCTACGTTCAGTCCCTAGAGCTTATTTGAATGTTCCCCTATCTTCCAAGATTAGCCGGGCTCTTAGTGCCTCCTTACATCAACATTTGAATCCCTCATACTCTCCCTTATAACCTGTAAGGTTATACCAGTGAAAATCCCTCTCACTCCTCCTTACAACTATGTAAGGTGATAACACTCAAGATACCCACTCTTGAGCAATTCAGAGAATGAAAATGTACTTTTACAAATGTCTTTCTCAATAGAGATATCTGATAAACCCTTAAGCTCACATACTCTTTAAGTTTCTTTCTCTCTCAATAATATACTGCACTCTATATTAGAGACGAGAAAATAGAGTGAAACATATACTCTATGATTTTACTGAATATAATCAAAATGCATTGTTGAGTATCGTCTTATTTCTTTTACATATTCAACTTTCTCTTCTCATCGTCAATTTTCTTTCCCTAGCTTCTTCTTCTTTTATAGATAACCATTTCATAAGTTTGTTGATAGCTGTTAAAATAGCCATTGAGCAAGTTGTTAAAAAAATATAGCTGTTAGTGCTGACGTATGCAGTTTGACTTTTCAACTTTTATGAGATTCTTCATTTGATTTGCAAATGATCTTAAAACATGCTTTAGATAATATATATAATCAGTGTAAGCATATAGCAGTTGTTTCTAAATGATTTAGATTATGAGATCAGGATATATCAAAGTCTAGTTTAAAACCTTTTCAAAAATCAACTTGATTTAGTGAAGTGTTTATAGAAGACGTGCCTTATCGAAAAGGTCTTCGATAAATGTCAAATAAATTCCTTTGAAACAATTTTAAATCTTATTGAACAATATTTCTATAATTAGTCTTATCGAAAAAGTTTTTAATAAATCTTCAATGAATTTCATTCAAATAGTTCTGGATTTATTGAATGTATCAATAAACATTCTTATTAAAAAGCTTTTTGAAAAATATTCTTTCAAAATATATACTTTTAAACTTATCAATATATTTTATAATACATTATTTATCAAAGTATTCTTTGATAAATAGTCTTTTTGAATAGCTTATCAATAACTGCTGAAGAACATTCTTTAATATATTTTCAAACATTCTTTGATATTTTCTTAAATCATTAAATATATTTGGAAACAATAATACATAAGATCATTCATCTATATAGATCAAATCATAAGACTATAAGCTTAATCATAATCATTAATGAAATTATTAGCAAATTTAGAATCAATTAAATCTTTAGATGTTAAGTTCAAGTTAAGCTTAGAAAGATCTTATCAAAGAGAATTTCAATAAATAATTTGATTGAATAGATTATCGATAAAAGCAATGTGAATCAGACATTGAATCTTTCATGATCAATCTTTCCAGAAGCATAAACGATCATCAACATTATAAACATTATAAACACCAGATCATCATTTCAATCAAATTATAAAGACTTTTAAAACTTTATTTCTCAAATAAAATTTTGTAACTCAAGTTTTCATAGATCATTTTGAGAAGTAAACACATCAGATAAGTCACTGCCAAAAACATTTTGTTTTCAAAATCAAAGTTCCAGCGACCTGGATTAAATTGAAAAACATCTTAATGATTAGACTTTAAATCTTTAAAATTTGTCTTTCTCTTATCATAAGTTTTTATAACTCATTGTGAGAACAGAATAAGATCTTATCAAAACAAAGAAGCAAGTTATATTCACAATCATTTATTAGTGCTCTTGATAGAACATAAATATTCTCTTACTTATTAAAGAGTTATTCGATAAATCCCCTTATCGAATAGTCCTTAAATAAATGAGTCTTCGAAAACAGAATTGTTTGATTGAAGTCTTTATTGATAAATACTTTGATAGATCAATACTTCGATAAAACCTTTTTGCAAAACTTATTTTCACAAACTGAGTTTTTATAAAATTTATCAAAATCTTATTCA
Organism: Leucaena leucocephala; assembly: GCA_037074615.1. Classification (NCBI taxonomy): domain Eukaryota; kingdom Viridiplantae; phylum Streptophyta; class Magnoliopsida; order Fabales; family Fabaceae; genus Leucaena; species Leucaena leucocephala. Next base: position 10,457,205 of record CM073527.1, read on the forward strand.
ATAAATTTTTTTATCGAATAAGTTTTGGAATAATTTCAGTTATAAGAATGACTCAAACTTTTTATAAAACTAAGTTCAGATTGATTTATTGAAATCTTTATCGATACCTTATCAAATAAGTCCTCGATAAATATCTTTCATAAGTCAATTTTTTCTTCAAAAGTTCTTTCTCATTTATCGAAGAACTTATCAAATAGATATCTTATTGATAAATGCTTTTATTAAATAGATATCAAAATATTGGAGTCTAACATATTAAATAAATCAAATAAATTAGTTAATTATAAAAAATATGACATGATCTCCCTAAAGTATTCCTGTATAACATTATATTATATATTAGTTTATAAGTTAGGTAAATTAATTTGAGAAAAAATTATAAATATTAGTCCTCTTGTCCTTAATATATGATATATTTAACTAATTTGATTATGTTAAAGAAATTAGTTAAAATGACATGTTTTCTCTAACACAACCTATTGTGTTCTTGACTCCCTCTCTCGCTCTCTTAGTTGATTATTATTGAGGGAATATAATAGGGGTAACTTAAAAAAAATTGATAAATATAAAATATATTTTATATTTATGATCAAGTTAACTCCCTAATTAGGTATTATATTAAGGATTAAAGAAGTATTATAAAATATATTAATATTTTTAGGATTAAATCTAACCTTTTAATTTTCTCTTATGTTATCTCTTATATTATGACGATAGTAATATAGTAGTATTAGGGTATAGCTCAATTCTATTCCCTCAAGATAAAGAGAAAGAACAAGATTTTTAATTGTAAATTGTTATAAACATTTTATTCATGCATATGATTTTCTTTTATATTTCTACTATAAGTTTATGGAATATATAATTCTTTTTCTAATTTATAATCATATATATTCATGATATGCCATGTACAATATCCCAAAATTTAAAAAATAAGAAATACTTACATACTCTAGGAGTACCACATTATCTGAACTTTGTCCAATCAAAATACAATAACTTAGCTAATAATTCATCTAAAAAAATCATGATTTATTTTATTTTTAAGAAAAATAAACATTTCAATTTGAAAAAAAAATAAAAACTCATATGGACCAAATTAAGACGTTTATTTTTTCTTAAAAAATAAAATGTGAATTGTTTCATATGAATCATCAGTCAACTAGGATTAAAATATGTTGAGTCGTTGTTAAATAGAGTTCAGATGGCGTTCTCTTATTGGAGTATGTAAGTATTTCTATTAAGAATTGTCAAATTTTATGTATATATTATATTGCCTCCAATACACGTACTCTATGAGATTTACATACATTGCAAAAGTGATATGCTCAAATTCAACTTTAGATAACATATTTAATTGTTATTTCATTTTCAATAGTAATACTTGAAATATTAAAAAAGAAAATATTACTAAATTCAGAAAATTAATAATCATTGAATATTTTCCAATTTTTGTACAACAGGCTACTGACCCAATTAAATATTAAGAGTATTGAAACAATTAAATAGAAATACTCTTTTGTTTTAACAAAATACACCTATTCACAGCTCAAAACAATGGCTAGAAACAATAATCTGAAATGACATTTCCAATGAAAATTGTTAGCGAGTAATTTATGGAAACCATGTATGAGAAGACCCCCAAAATTACGCTTTTTGCTCTCTTTTTTTTGTAGTTAAATTTGCCCACTAACCAATGATTAAATAATTGGACAAAACCAGATAACTAATTAGACTTATTAATGGCTCAATTTGGATTAAAAAATTGTTTTCTTAATTGAGTCAAATTGGATTGGAGCTGAGCAAACATTAAGCCGAAACCTGGAATTAGACTAGAAGCGGTTCTAAAGAATTGGATAGGTTTTGGGCCTAGTGCAAAAGGCTGATTTTTTTTTAAAAACTAAAAAATATGAAAAATTTACCCTCTCTAAAATCCCAATATATTTTCAAACCATTTGTAATTATAGTGTTATTTTTATTAAGTTTTTATTTAATTATAACATCATATGTTCCATTAACAAAATAACCAGTTAAGCCATAAAAATCGATACCTGCTAACCCTTTTTATTTTATGTGTAGTGCTGTTTCAAATTATAGAGTTCACACATAAAATTAACGAATCTTTGGGAAACTTAACTTAGAGGGGTAAACTCTACGAGTTTTAGAAGTTGGGAGGGTAATGTTACATCTTCTTAAAGTTTAAAGTTCTGGATATTACTATAGAAATAGTTTAGCTACAAATTTTCCCAATAACCCTTTTGTATTATGTGCCATCAACCTTGCCCTAGTAAATTTAAAAATGTTAGAATTGCAATTTCACACAAGAGGGGAGTGAATTTGGTGATATTAAAAAAATTTGAACTTAAATATAAACTCAAAGATTTAGTTAAGAAAGATATCACCGATGAATGAAGAAGATAAGTGAGATAATGCACACAGACAATTTATACTGGTTCAACTCAACCACTTAGCCTATGTCCAGTTCTCATAACTCCTCTAAGTGTTCTACTATTTTCTAAAATTTATTGGGCTCTTGGTGCCTCAGTTTATTAATAAGAGATTACCACTCTCACTCCCCCTTACTTTCCATAAGGTTACAATTCCACTCTCGAGTATCTCCGATAACAAATAAAGATTTATAAGTCTCTCTCAGATAAAGTGATAACAATAAACACAGAAGATCAAGCTCTAAATTTTTCTTTCAAAGATTATAAGGCTTTATTTAGAAAATAGGAAATAGAGTAAAATAGAGTAGCAAATAACGTGTAATGATGTGTCATATCCCTAACTTTTCTACGTGTAATGATGTGTAATGATATGTATAGTGTATAAGTAATGGACATGAGATTCTTGGAAAAACCTGTACCAAATTTAGGAAGGAAAGATATGAATTATTAACTAAGGAAATTTCAGGGACCTAAATAAAAATTAGAAAAGGTTGAAAGCCAAAAGTGAAAGTAAAAACAAAAGGAGGGGCCTAAATGCAAATAGTCAAAAGTTTAATGACCTAAATGTAATTAAGAAAAAGTTTGGGACCATAATATAATTATGAGAAAGTTGAACAAAAAAAGGCTCAAAAATGCTTAGAATCATATTAGCCCCAAATTTTATAAGTAGATAGATAAAATTATTCCAGTCAGTTTAACGCAACACATAATTTTGATTTGAGGTCCTTGATTAATTGATATAAATTCCTGAAGTCAAGAAGAATTATTACAGTATTTTTCATACCTCAAAATCAGATGAAACCCTACACCTATATTTAATATAAGAATTTATAAAATTGACTGAGTCAGAAAAGGATTCTTGTAGAATTCTTATGAGATTTTACAGTAGAATAAAATACCCGATAAATAGGGTCAGAAGAGATTTCTTGAGATTTGTGCCATAAAGGTAATGGACCAATACCAAGGGCCAAATGGCATCCCAATAGGCCCAATAAGGTAATGAGACAGTTAAGGGGGCTAGAGTCCAGAGCAATATAGAAAAAGTGTGAAATTATGAAAATGGCCCTGTGTAGCCAGATTGTCCCAGTGATGGATGGAGGGCATTTTGATCTTTTTAGAAAGGTTAAAAATGTGTAAGATAGTATAAATATGATTATTTAGAGCTAGTATATGCCCTGGTGTTGTATAAAGAGGTGTAAAATGACAATTATGCCGTTAGGGTTAATATAATGCAAGAAAGTGCAACAAGGGTATTTTTGTCATTTCACAAGAAATGGTTGGCAAATAAATACTCAGTCTAACAATATCAATGGTATGTGAAACCTAGACACTGGTTTCCAGGATAGAATACATATTTTGGAATATTCTAAAAAATAGGAATATAAAATAGTCTAATTTTTGTGAAACTACTTCGATTGGTACCAGATTGAACTGAAACTTTTCCTATAAATATATTTACCTTTTTCTAGCCAAACATGACCCTTAATGGTGTCATGCATGGCGTCAAGCTTGAGGCTTCTAGGGCAAGCTTGGTTCAAGAATGAATATGGACCATTAGATCAAATAATAACCAAACTAATCTTGGCCATTCATTTCCATCCAAGATTTTTATTAAATACCCCCCAAACCAGATTGGATTTGGAATGCATGGTACCTTAGGGAACCTGTGGCCAAATTTCATTTGAATCAAGAAAGAAGCACACAACTTGGAGCAATAAGCAAAGTAACTATCTCCCTTATTTTTGGGCTTTAATCTAGCAAGTTAGCCCTTAGTTTTAAGGGGGTTTTGTGACTTCTTTCCCTTATGGGTGCTGCTAGAAGTGCTATCCATATGTGATGGGAATATGAGTTTTATGTTATAGATAGTTTAGACAAGCTTAAACAAACTAGAATCAAGTGGTATAAGCTTGGAATTTCAAGTATGCATGTAGTTAGAGTTTTGTGTTCTTGGCTGCTACTGTATGAAAAACTGTTCATATGTTAGACTTTCATTGTTTTAATTATTCCAATGAGTTTAAAATGTAAAATTGTGTGGGGATAAAGTAGGAGAACAAGTATTGGAAGCATTAGAATCAAAATGTGAATTTTTGGAAAATCAAGAGGTCACTTCGGTTTGGTACAATAACTAATGGAGCATTTTGATTTTGGAAATTTTGGTTTCATATTTGGATTCTACATGGAAAAATATGTGTAAATGAACAATGAGAATTTATTTTAGAAAGATGGAAGTGTGGAACATAAAATTGAAAAAGAATGGAAGTTAGTGAAAACCTAGTCTTGCAATTATTTTCAAGTTGAGTTGTAACTTGATGTTATTTTGTAATGGCTAGCTTTTGACATTTGTGAGGGAAGGAAATCATCTCAAGAAGATTTTTTCAAGGATAGCTCAAGAGGTAGCAATAATACCTAACTATAGTTTCATGTTTGCTTGATTGTATGCTTGCTTGTTAGTTATGACATTTGGTTGAGCATGAGATTGTGTCATCATGTTGATGATGAACTATGAATGATTGCAACTCCTTGCAAATTATGTCATGACAATATGCATGCTATAGTTTTCTTATGTGCCATTATGAAGTAGCTCCCATCTCATGATAACATGTTAAGCATTCAATTAATCATGCATGATATTATAGTTTGTATGACTTACTATTGGGATTTCCATGAAATCTCATTCTTTCCATATGCATAACTATATCACAGGTGCTGGAACTTCTCAAGAAAAGAGGGTAAGCATAGATAGTTGAACTTGTATAATAATTCACATGAGTTCATGACACTATGGAAGGATATGATTAGATGTATGGTGTATGATTATGTAGTTATGTTCTAAGGCCAGGCATTGTGACAACGTTTATAACTCCTTAACCAATGAGTTTGAAATTTAAATTTGGTAGGATAATAGCTAAGATGTAGAAATTTAAATGGACACCAAGAATGCCTCAATTGGTTAAGATTTCAATTTACTATGATTTTTTTAATTTGGAGTTAAAATCTGGAACTAAGATAAAGTGACTAGCTAGAAGTAGTGATGTTCCAACATTAATTTCATATGGTAAATGAATGAGTTTTCCTTTGAAATTTTATGAACTTAAATAACACATCTAGAGTTTTAAATTCATAGGTAACACAGTTCATTTGGATAAGTAACGAAAGAGAAATTAATTTTTGAAGTTGAGACAAAGAAACTAGAACTTCTAGATTTTACTAAATGAACTGTGTTTTTCAATGAATAAACTAATTTTATTGGGAATATAGAACCTCAGTGTTATATTTTTATTTCAAATTTAAATGAAAGAGGTTTCGTTAGAAATTGGAACCACCCTATTTTTATTTTTCTACATTTAATTATTAATTTTAAAGTTAGGTACATGTTCTGGATTACCAAATGAACCGTAGCCATGAACAATACCCGAGAAGTAATCTTTTGAAAATGCATCTTTCTAAGACAAAAGGCTATGTAATTAGTTCAAATGATTTCCAACTAAGTATAATTGAGGTTGAAAATAAGGATACAATATCTTGGTATCAGAGCAAAGGATTCTGGCTTAAGAAATGCTTGAATAGATTGTTTATAGTATGATGCATAATTGAACATCTCAATAATTAACACTAAGTTAGTTATTGTAAAGTAAAGATGACTAAGCCTAAGACTGGATCAAAAACTACGGTGAATGAGGAGACCCTATGCCTAAAGTGTTTAGTTTAGATAAGTTTAGATTGAGGAAGGAAAGAGAGGGATTATTAACTAAGGAAACTTTAGGGACTTAAACAAAAATTAGAAAAGGTTGAAAGCTAAAAGTGAAAGTAAAAACAAAATGAGGGACCTAAATGCAAATAGCCAAAAGTTTAGGGACCTAAATATAATTATGAGAAAGTTGAACCGAAAAAGGCTAAAAAATGTCCAAAATCATATTAGCCCCAAATTTTACCAGTAGATAGACAAAATTATCCTGGTCAGTTTAACGCAACATAGAATTTTGATTTGAGGTCCCGATTAATTTATATAAATTCCTAAAGTCAGGAAGAATTTTTACAGTATCTTTCAGACCTCATAATCAGACAAAATATTACAGTAAATTCTTATATTTAATATAAGAATTTATAAAATTGACAAAGTCAGAAAATGATTCTTGTAGAATTCTTATGGGATTTTACAATAGAATAAAATACCCGATAAATAGGGTCAGAAGAGATTTCTTGGGATTTATGCCATAAAGATAATAGATCAATACCAAGGTCCAAATGGAATTCCAGTAGGCCCAATAAGGTAATGAGATAGTTAAGTGGGCCAGAGTCCAAAGCAATATAGGAAAAGTGTGAAATTACGAAAATGCCCCTATGTAACCAGATTATACCAGTGATAGATGGAGGACATTTTGGTCATTCTGGATAGGTTAAAAACATGTAAGATAGTATAAATATGATTATTTAGAGCCATTATATGCCCTGGTGCAGTATAAAGTGGTGTAAAATGACAATTATACCCTTAGGGTTAATATAGTGCAAGAAGATGCAACAAGGGTATTTTGGTCATTTCACAAGGGATGATTGGCTGATAAATAGTCAGTCTAGTAATGTCAATGGTATGTGCAATCTAGACACTAGTTTTTAGGATAGAATACATATTATGGAATATTATAAAAATTAGGAATATAAAATAGTGTGGGTTTTGTGAAACTACTCCGATCAGTACCAGATTGGACTGAAATTTTTTCTATCAGTATATTTACCTTTTTATAGCAAAACATACCCCTAAAGGATGTCATGCATGGCATCAAGCTTGAGGCTTCTAGGGCAAGCTTGGTTCAAGAATGAATATGGACCATTAGATCAAATAGTAACCAAACTAATCTTGGCCATTCATTTTCACCCAAGATTTTCTATAAATACCCCCCAAACAAGATTGGATTCAGTATGAATGGTACCTTAGGGAACATCTTGCCAAATTTCATTTGAAGCAAGAAAAAAGCATACAACTGGGAGCAATAAGAAGGTAACTATCCCCCTTCTTCTTGAACTTTAATCTAGCAAGTTAACCCTTGGTTTTAAGGGGTTTTTGTGACTTCTTTCCCTTCTGGGTGCTGCTAGAAGTTCTGTCCATATGTGATGAGAATATGAGTTTTATGTTATGGATAGTTTAGACAAGCTTAAACAAGCTAGGATCAAGTGGTATAAGTTTGGAAATTCAAGTATGCATGTAGTTAGAGTTTTGTGTTCTTGGCTGCTACTGTATGAAACACTGTTCATATATTGGAATTTCATAGTTTTGATGCTTCCAATGAGTTTAAAATGGAAAATTGTGTGGGGATAAAGTAGGAGAACAAGTATTGGAATCAAAATGTGAATTTTTGGAAAATCAAGAGGTCACTTCAGTTTGGTATAGCAAGTCATGGAGTGTTTTGATTTTGAAAATTCTGGTTTTATATTTGGATTCTACATGAATAATTATGTGAAAATGAACTATGAGAATTTATTTTTGAAAGATGGAAGTGTGGAACATAAAGTAGAAAAAGAATGGAAGTTAGTGAAAACCTAGTCTTAGAATTGTTTTCAAGTTGAGTTGTAACTTGATGTTACTTTGTAATGGCTAGATTTTGACATTTGTGAGGGAAGGAAATCATCTCAAGAATAATTTGTCAAGGATAGCTCAAGAGGTAGCAATAATACCTAACTATAGTTTCATGTTTGCTTGATTGTATGCTTGCTTGTTAGTTATGATGTTTAGTTGAGCATGAGATTGTGTTATCATGTTGATGATAAACTATGAATGATTGCAACTCCTTGCAACTTATGTAATGACAATATACATGTTAGAGTTTGCTTATGTACTATTATGAAGTAGCTCCTATCTCTTGATAACATGTTAAGCATTTAATTAATCATGCATGATATTATAGTTTGTATGACTTGCTATTGGGATTTTCATGAAATCTCATTCCTTCCATACGCATAACTATGTCACAGGTGTTGGAACTTCTTAAGGAAAGAGGGTAAGAATAGATGGTTAAACTTGTATAATAAGTAACATGAGTTACATGACACTATGGAAGGATATGATGGAATTTATGTTGTATGATTATGTAGTTGTTTTCTGAGGCCATGGCTTGGTGACAATGTTTATGATGCCTTAACTGTCATATCCCAATTTTTAGGCCTAGAAGCCCAGTATATAGCCTGAAAAAGGGATGCTACTAGACCCTGTTGAGCAGAGGTCTCAGTAAATAGAGAAAATTATACTGATCAGCGTGATGCAACACAGAGTTTTAATATGAGGTCCCGAAAGATTTATATTAATTTTTGAAGAGTAGGAAAATTAATATAGTATTCTCTGGACCTCAGAATCAGATGAAATGTGGTAGTAAATTCCTATAATTAATATAAGAATTTCTGAAACTGATAGAGCTCAAAAAGGAGTTTTGTAGAATTTACTACATAATTTACAGTGGATTAAAATACCCGATAAATAGGTTTTTCGGGAAAATTTATCAGGAATTGAGCCTATGAAGATAGTGGATCATATAGAGGGTCTAGAATGGCACCTTATAGGCCCAATGATATTTTCAGATAAATATGTGGGCCATGGCTAATAAAGACCGAGAAAATTAAAGAATTATGAAAATGCCACTGAAGGTATGCCACTGTGTTGTGTCATTAAGTCAGAGTCAGACGAAGGGCGTTATGATCATTTTACTATGGTTAGATAGTCAAGAAAGGGTATCTAGATAGTTGATCAGGGTCAAGAGGTACTCTGGTAAGGTATGAAAAAATAATAATGCTCCTATAAGTACTAAAGAGGAACTAAGGGCATTATGGTAATTTACTAAGGATATTTTTTGTGAATCGAGCCACTAGAGTATTTGGGCTAAGTTAGAAACCCAAGATGACAATCCAAGGCCCAAAAACGTAGCCCAAGAGTAATGTGGGCCCAAGAGGCATTAAAATATTATTTTAGTACTTTTTCAATAAAGTAAAATGACCCGGTCAAAGATAGAACTGGGGAAAGTGATATGGAATCATGAGATGGCATAAAAGGGGACCACAAGGAGCCACATGGCATGATTACAATTAAAGAAGAAAAGCAAAGGACACATGGCATGATTACAGAAAAAGGAGAACAAGCAAGAGGACACGTGGCACAATCTCGGGCGTGCATTCAGGGAAAAGACTCTAGAATTCTCTGGAGAGGCTGAGTCAGCTGGTGAGGTGCCCACCATTGTGCCAGATGCCCCTTGAGTTGTTCCCTGAGGTGTCATGGATGATGTCATTAGTGGTGAGTCAGCAAGGAGGGTGATGTCATTGTGATGATGTAGGCAAAGCTTCTTGAGGAAGCAAGCAATTTGAGCCATTCATTGCGAATCAATCTGGACCATTCATTCCACCTCCTCTTACCTATAAATAGGTCACTCCCCTCCCATTTCAAGGCACACCACGGATTTGGCAAGAGAAAGAAGAGAAAGAAGAGAGAAAGAGAGAAGGAAAGAAAGAAAGGAAAGGAAGGAAGGAGTTCTGGTGGAGCCAGGAGCAGTCTAAGGAGCTAAGGGACTGGACAAAGCTTAGGAATGAGGTAAGAAAGTTATCTAGTCCCTGCTCTAATAAAGTAGAGGATTTCTCTTAGTGGTTAGAATAGAGAAATATCTCTATTAATAAAGGTAGCTAAAGGTAGAGAGAAAGCCAGGGGAATGTCGAAGTAAGGATATTACCCCTAGTTAAGCATGAGTTAAATAGAGCTATACTAATAGAATAATAATGAAGATATTATTATGCTATGTATAGGCTCTGACCTATGGAAAGAATGAACCTTAGAGACAAAGCTAAGAGCTAGAAGAAAAGGCTACATGTCAGGTAGTGAACTTATCCTAAACTTGTATGCATTGAATGTTATGCTTGATGTGCTATGGCTTTGTTGATTGTGTTGAATATGTGCTTATGTATGAAGCTCTATTCCTATGATTACTTTAGCCAATTTTATTTCATATGTAACATGGAAGCATGAACATTAGACAATGTTAACACTTTCACAAGTAAGCACAAGTATTCACATTAATGCATGCATTGTTTAGTACTGTTTGCTACTGAGATTTCCCCAGAAATCTCACACCTTCTATATCAATCCAATTATAGCAGGTCTTCTCAAGATGGAGGAGACAAAGATGTATGAAGAGATGTTAATTACTTAGCATGATTGATATGTGATTCATGTATGTATAATTGCTAGAAATTGTCACTATGAACAGTAACTCGTGATGGAGACAGTGACATTTGAGCTATAATTATAAATAGTAAATGATTGAATCAATGTATGATATTTTACCAATAAATAGTAAACATTCCAAACTTCAATTTGATATATAGAATGTCTCATTTGGATGTCTACGCATAAAGATATGATTTATCAAAGTTAGGACCAGAATGCTGGAATTAGGGAAAAGATGCTGGATGAACAGTGATTTCAGAACATTGACCAACGTTGACCTGGTCGAGGCGTAGTCAATGAGTCATTTTTTCCTGAAAGAGCATTATGTTAGCTTCATGTATCAATTTGAACCACTCCATTTCGATTTTTATATAATTAGTTATGAATTTTCAAAGTCAGGTCACTCCTCTAGAATTCGCACAGTGAACAGTACTCACTAAGAGTAAAATTCCAGACTGAGTAATTTGACTTCAACAGCCTTAGAAGTAGTTCCAGATACTATCGTTTGGTCCCTAAGACATAAGAAAATGAGGATTTTATATTAACCAATGAGTTTAAACTTGAAATTTGGTAGGATAATAACTAAGATACATATATTTAAATGGAGATTAAGAACACCTCAATTGGTTAAGATTTCAATTTACTATGATTTTTCTAAGTTAGAGTTAAAATCTTGAACTAAGATAAAGTGACCAACTGGAGGTAGTGATGTTCCAACGTTAATTTTATATGGTAAATGAACGAGTTTTCCTATGAAATTTTAGGAGCTTAAAGAACACGTCTAGAGATTTAAATGCATAGATAAAACGGTTCATTTGGATAAATAACAAAAGAGAAACAAAGTTTTGAAGTTGAGGCAAAGAAACTGGAACATTCAGATTTTACTAAATGAACAGTGTTTTTGAATGAATAAACTGATTTCATTGGGACAATGGAACCTCAATTTTATATTTTTTTCTTTCAAATTTAAATGAATGAGCTTTCGTTAGAAATTAAAACCACTCTATTTTGATTTTTCTACATTTAATTATGATTTTTTAAAGTTAGATACATGTTCTGGATTACCAAATGAATAGTAGCCATACACAGTACTTGAGAAACAATCTTTTGAAAATGCATCTTTCTAAGACAAAAAGCTATATAATTGGTTCAAATGATTTCCAACTAAGTATAATTGAGGTTGAAAATAAGGGTATGACATGATGCCCAATAAATGTTGTTCGTTGATTATTCGTTATTCTCTAACTTCAGCATTTACTGTGGTTTCTTTTATAGTTGAGTCCTTTAAATGAACATTAGACTCGTTGACTTGGGGAGAAACTTTAAATCTCTAGTAAAGTTTTCACTTAACATTAAAACTCTATAAATGTTTTTGAGTGACAGTTCATGTCACACCTTGAAAACCAAGGGGTAACTGGCATAAAATATGAGAAAACTCAATTTCTATAAGGCTTTAAATATTATAATTAACATAATAATCTTAGACATGCATAATCTATTTTCAATTTTCATATATGAGCAATTCTTACATCTCAAAATGATAAATAACATACTATATATAAATATTTATACATCTCAAAAAGACGAGAGGACTAAAATCCTATTTATAAACTACGTGGAGCATCTACAAGTTTTGTATTAGCCATGAGGGTCTTCTTTATTCCGCTATAGGTGCAAGGTCAACATTGCTATCTCAGGCTAAAAAAATCTTTCAGTGAATAACATCCCATTATTAAAATAATTAAAATATAGAAAGAAATAATTTAAACACATTTCATTTCGAATAATGAGGCTTGATAATAAATCTCAATTTCTAAATTATAGAATTATCGCAAAAATGAATCTACATAAAAATTATTAATCAAATGAATATAATACTTAGTAAAATAGCTTGTTTGAAGAAACTAGTTTAAAATGATAAGTCCTAAATCTCATCTTCTCATAAGACTTTAATAGAATGAAATAACAAGCGTGGGCACACAATCCACGAGGGTAACTAACCACTCTAGTGTAGCTCCAAGCGATGAAATCAAGCTGGACATAGTCCATGAGGGTAAGTAACCATTCAAGCGTGGCTCGAGGCCACCAAAATAAGCATGGGTACGGGATCCACGAATAACAATCACAAGTACGAGATCCACAAATATCAAGCGCAAGTACGACACCCATGAATATCAAGCGAGCATGATTTTAACCATGGTGCCAAGGACTAACAATACTACTGTTAGTAACCAACGTTCTATATTCAATCTTCTCGAAAATCAATTTCCAAGCATGAAAGGGGCAATTTAACATTAAATAAGAATAAGACTTTTCAATACTAGAATTTCACAAGGAATATTTCATAATCAGGGACCCTAGCATGAAAATCAAAAAATAAAATCTCAAAATATTTCCTTCAATTTAAATGCAATAAAACTCTTTTCAAATGATAAGAATTCACATGAGAATGTTTTAGAGTGAAAAATCATCTCAATATAAAAATTTACAACAATATCTTTCAGAACTTTCTTCGTCCATTCCATAAATAAGCATAAAGATATTATAAGTCATTCAAAAGAAAAGTTAATGATAATAACCAATCCCTTAATTCATATAAATATACTTTCAATAAATCATGCTAAAAAATTAATACGTTAAATAAAATGTATCAAGTAGCAAGATATTATTCAAAATATTATTATCATGAGATGTTATTCACTCACCTACTATACTCCAATATAAATTACCCCTGCTTTATGCTTTAAAATAATATCTCTCTTTAGTTCCCTAGTTTCCAGACAATAAAACATTAATACTTAAATTCAAATTTCAATTAAAATGGTTTTTATAACATTCTATTATAACTTTATGTATCCCAATTATTTTCATCCATGAAAATAGAACAATCAATATGCATTCTATAGCTAACATAAAATAAACAAAATTAGTTCTCGAATTCTCAATCAACTCCCTTTTCCTGAAGGTTCCAAAAATCATTCCAAGCTTCATTATACAGAATAATTGTCTCTTATAATATAATTTAGTAAAAAATGATGCTTTTATTATACTTAAAAATCACTTTCAATATTTGAAATGATCTTCCAAACAACCAATAATGAACTACAACCTCAATTTCCCCCAAAGCAGAATAACGCACAACATATTCAACCACTTAAAAATTTAGACCCATTTTGAAAATCACTTCTTAGTGAACAATAATCAACATTTCTGCACTAAATCAACTTCCTTACATTTTATTTCTAGAGAAACCAAAATCATATCACCCAAAACATTTTCAAACATCAATTCATATATATGCATGATGCTTTCCAACTCCATTCCCTGTTTTCCTTTAAATCAGCCAATTAAACAATAAAATAAAATTTTCAATTATTCCTTCCTCTTAGTCCGACAACAAAAAAAGGAAAAAGAATCAAATCATCCAACCAAAGCTAACAACAATCAATAGAAAGGGAGAAATCTTAAGCTTACCCATACCCATAGAGTATTTCGTAAATACAAGGAAGAAGGAAGATATAAATTTCTAGTTACACAACCAATCCCACGGCCATATGCAGACAACAACAAGGATAATAGAGGACAAACGATGGCACAGCCACCAGCCTCTCCCTCCCCACCAGCGGAGCTATTACACAATACAACAGAAGAAAAGAAAGAGCAGTTTCTTTTACAACAGTAACCTGAGCTTATAATGGAAAAAATGATGGCTGATGGATGACAGCATAGTTACTCACTTTGTCTCCCACACCGCCACACACACTATCAAAATAGAGGGAGAGGGCTCAAAATAGTAGCAAGTTGAGATCTAAATAAATGAGGAAGACGATAGTGAGTGAATGATGGCATAGTCACTGGTGACAATAACATGGATAACAAAAGTAGTATGAATCACTATAAAGGTTAAATCTCAATGAAGATCATGAAGCTTCTTTTTCCTCTACTCTCTCTCGCTGTCGACTGTCCACAAATGGAGAACTAATATGGTTTTAAACACAAAGGGATATTTCAATAATATCACGTAATAGGTTAAAGTAAAAAATAAAAATCCACTTTTAAGAGAGCCAAGATTCAAACTTTGGACCTCAAGCTTATGCCACTGCCTCTAAAACCACTAAACCACGAACTTTTATTAGTGCTTAATTACAATAAATAATATATATACAATTAAATTGGTATTGTTTATCTATTTATTTTCTTTATTAACCTAGGGTCATTACAATGTAGGTCCTTTTCATGATGATTTGTCCTAAGTACAAGATTCATGATATCACCATCCATCCTCAATTCCCTACCTCTTAACTCAATTGTGAGGTAACTCTATCAATTCTCCATCCTCATTTACCTCATCATGAATCTTCATATTACAGTAAAATCTTCTTACTACCTTAGGGATATAATATCTATAAATTAATCCCTGAACATTTTTCATAATACTTCATGGGATTAAACAGGTCTAACTGGGTTTTGTTATTATATTTCAAGTATTCTAAGTCCACATAGATTATAGAATATGAGTCCTTATTAGCAAACTCTAACTTATATTTCCCTTTGTCAACTACTCTGTCTAAGTGTCCCATGGGTAATTCTTCAGAAGTCATAATAGGAGTAGGAGTAGGAGTATGAGAAGTACCTTGAGAGAAATTAATTTTTCTCTCCCAGCAGTCTGTTTATTCCTCTGACTGATGGAGGATCACATGGAGTAGGTTAAGAAAAAATTCCACTGTTGAGGGAAATATTGACTTCTTGATTGATGTTCTCATCAGAATGGATGTTCTTTAACCCAAATTCTTCTAACATAATAGGAAAGATATGCCTCTTCCTCTTTGAAGTGGGCTACTGTGACCTCTACTTTGTATCAAACTATAGAGTAATCTAGTCTCATAAGTGGAGGAACAATATTTTTATTAACTTTGGGCTTAAATTAAAGTGATTTCAACTTGGAAGGAGTCACTGGCTTCTTCTTTTTATTGCTTATACTCCCAATGTTTACATTATTTATGTTCACTATCGTGATCTTGAATAGCTAAGAATAGAGATGGTACAGAAATTTGTGAGTGAAAAGAGGTTTTAGAAGTTGGGGAGGAAGATTTGTAAGGTTTAAAGGACAAATTAAAGGTTCAAAAATGGATAGAGAAGTTCTAGTTATAGAAAGTATAGGGATTTTTAGAAATGGGGTTTGATAAACTAACACAGTAACAATCATATTTTTTCAAAGTATTTCTCAATAAATATTGTTAAAAATCTTTCACACATCCAATTCATTTAACGAAAGGATTTTCAATAAGTGCTCTTATTGAACATCTTTTCGATAAATGTCTGTTTTAATCTAAGACCAAAGACTAGTAACTGAAAGTTGAAACTTTTTATCTCTCATTTATCGAGGCATTTATCGATAAGATGGTTTATTATAAATGGTTCGATAAATCTTATCATTCAGTATAAAAGTTTTCACTAAAGAATTTGATGCATTCTTCAAAGGCCTTATCAAAAAGACCATTTATCAAATTCTTCTTCGATAAATCTATGATTCTTCAATTCTTCCAAACTCCCATTTATCAAAGTCTTCTTCAATCAACCCTCTTATCGAAGTGTTATTCAATTAATTATACAATTTTCTTGCATAACAAAATTGTAGATACTCGGATGCCAAGTTAGTAATCACCAAAACATGAACATGAAATTTAAAAAAAGAATTAAATTTAGAAATATCTTACCCTTCATTGGTATTTACCATTCCCTTCTCTTCTTATATAATTATATTGTTCTTTTGCCATAAGTTTTTGTGAAAATATCAGCTAGTTGTAGTTGAGTTGGGATGAATTCTATTATTAATATCTTTAGTTTGAACATGACCTCTAATGAAGCGATGTCTTATATTAATGTGCTTAATTCTTGAGTGAAGTATCGGGTTCTTTAATAAGTTGATGGTGCTTGTATTGTCATAAAGAATTGGTATCTCCTTGTATTGAATTGCCAAGTCTTGCAACTGCTTATTTAACAATATAATTTTAGTACAATAGCTTACCATAGCTACATACTCAATTTTAATTGAAGAGATAGCAATAGTGTATTGCTTCTTGATGAACCAATAAACAAGACAATCTCCAAGAAATTGTCATTGTCCACTAGTGCTTTTTCTATCAGCCTTACAACTAGCATGATCTAAATCTGAGTAGGCTATTGAATTCTCCACCTCCTTTAGGAAACCATATTCCAAGATTGATGGTTCCAGACAATATTTGAATATTCTTATTACATCTTCATCCTTACCTCCTTAATCCTGAGGTAACACCACTCTCTGGTGGCAACAATCCCTTTACAAAGACAAGAGCAAATCCCACCTTGAATCCCCGATTCTAAGGTTTGCTCTTAGATTTGAATAAGGATGATAAAATATAAAACTCTCTTAGATAGAGTAAATGATACATTGTAGTACATAATATTTTTCTCTCTCAAGATATGATGATGGTACATAATTAAGAATAGAGGTTGGAGGCCTTTAAGTCTAACGAACAAGAGAAGTTCTGTTAATAATCGTTCAGAACTTGACTTCCATCTTCTAATTGTCTTTGAGTTCAAGAACAATGATCATATTTAAATTATCATAACCTCCTCTATTTAACTCCAAACATAGAAAATGACATATACCAAGAAATGTCTCTATGTTTACTTTTGAATTAACCAAGTTTGACTCCAAAATTTATTATAGACAAAAAGATATGGTCAATTTAGCAAGTAGAGGTCATGGCCAAAGCGTTAATCATATGTTCCATATTTCTAACAACATATCTCTCACATATGAGACTCTTTGGTGATGAAATTGATGTCATTAAACCGCATTCTAAGTCTAATTTCATATGAATTAAGTTAACCTCAATTGAATAAGTAGATCTTAAGATATGGTCCAAATATTCAACCTATATCGACGTAAAGTATAATATAGACTAGTGAAAAATAAAAAGATTAATTGATTAGTTAATCGATTAATTATCATTAATCGATTAATTTAGGAAAGCAGACATATTTGAGTTGATTCAGTGATCATCATCTTCTCCCTTCCCTATTCCTTCACTCCTTTGTTTAGTCTATAAAGAGTTCGATTAATGTTTGGATTCTTGAACTTGATTAGTCAAATTCATAGTCAATTAATTCCTTATTCTTCCAATGCCTTCTTCACAATTCTTGTAACACCTTACTTTGTACGTCTTATAGACCATTCGATAGCATTTAGAACTATTTAAATATCCATTGAAGTTTGATTACAAAATCTAAAATTTCCAAGCATCACGGGTATCGTTCATTTAGTATTTCCAGATCTAGCAACAATCTTCAAGAAATCATAATTAATTCTAGAAAAATCAAAATGAAGTGGTTCAAAAGGTTACTCGAATCTAACATAATAAATTTTAAGGAAAAAATAATTCTCATACCAAATGCTTGGCTAATCAATACAGTCTTGGTGTCAAATATCAATATTCATTTTGTCAAAGATTCTAGTCCCTAACTTTGACAACTTCATTCTCTCTGTACCGATGTCAAAATAAGGTATTCTTGGTGCCAAAATGAAACTTGACATGTTAAATAATTTCTCATAAAATATCATATATTTATTTTATCATTTACTAATTTTAATTACATCTCAAATGTTACTATCTCATTATGAGGTACTATTCACATTGACAAATTCCAGCAACCACTTTACAATACATATACATAACATACATCAATCACATATCCATCATGCTAAATAATTCTTAACTTCTCTTCATACATCTTCATCTCCTCTATCTTGAGAAAGCCTGCTGCAATTGGATTAATATGGAAGGGGTGAGATTTATAGGGAAATCTTAATAGTAAACGGCACTAAACAATATATGCATTAATGCTTTTGTACCTGTGCTTGCTTATGGTTGTGTTAACATAATGTAATTAGTATGCTTCTATGTATCATATAAAATACAATTGGCCAAAGTAATCATAGAAGTAGAGCTTCATATACACATGTAAAACACATTTCAACAAAACCATCACACAACCTAAGGCTGTGCACAAAGCCTACCGCACATTAAGCCCACCCGAGCCCGCAATAAAAATGCCCTACCCAGTCTGATAAATATAGGGTAGGGCCTGGTATCGGGCTGCAAAATATAGCCCATGTATTTTTCGGGCTAGGCACCGGGCATAGGGGTTGCCCTGCCCTGCCCTGCCCTGCCCTGCCCATAAGAACTCCTTCTTTTATTTTATTTTTTTATTTTTTCTCTATCTTGGAAGGGAAAATATGATAGTTACTGGTGACTAGAAGGTAATTTTAGAAATATAAGTAATTAAGTATGTAAGTTTTATCTTTTAATATTTATAACTATACTAATTTTTTCTTTTTTTTTAACTTTGTTAATTATCATATGATTACATTACAAATTATAATTATTTATTTTATTTTTCTAGATGCTTTATCTTTGTCAATATTGAGGAGATTGATGCAAAGTTATAATTACAAACTACTTAGACTTCAACGCTTATTTTTTATATGTAATGGATCTCAATATTTTAATTATTATCTTAGTTACCTTATTCTTAGTGAATTATAGATATTATTTAACTCTTGAAGACACATGAATATAGTATTATTTTAGAAGTTCATAATTGCATATTTTTTCACAATATGAGCATAGCATCACAACTTTGGGCATACCCAGCTCGCCCATGCCCAGCCCAAAATTATTAGAGCTTTTACCTGGTAGGGCCGAGTATCAGGCTGTAAATTTGTAGCCCATGCTTTTTTTGGGCAGGGCACCCAGCAAGGGGACTGTCCTGCCCATGCACACCCCTAACAGAACCATACATAACATTTAATACGTTCAAGATTATGATAGGCTACTACCTCAATCACTTGTCTTTTCTTTACCCTTTTCTTTTCTCACTTCTCCTTGATATGAGGCTTTCTTCTTGAGCACACAAATCAAAGATGAAACATTGAATATTCATCCATGCATTACAATCCAATTCCACTAAAATTTCAAGAACATTAAACTCAATTAACCACTTAACCCATAACTTTTTTATTTTTGGTTAATTGCCTTATCCCTTGAATTAATTTGTGTCTTGACTTTACCAAACAAAAGTTTGCCTTCTGAATCTATTTATGAGCTTAGACTTATAAAATTCTAGCTCCTTCATGGCCTACTGGATAGAACCAAAAGAAGTATGCTTTCTTTCAAAAATTTCCATTTTGATTCCAATGCTTCCAATACTTGTTTCTCTACTTAATCCCACATAAATTTTTATTTTAAAACCATTGGAAGTATCAAAATCATGAAATTCATATCACTATTCATGCAAATGAACAATAATAGAGAGGGTTCCATATTTTCCCCTTTCCAATTTCAATGCTTCCAAGCTTCCAATCCTATACAAAATCATAATCTAAATTTAATGGAAGCATTATATTATTGAAATTCAACTTCCTTGGTCCTGTACAGTGGTTGGTCGAATGGCCCCTTTAATGGCAAAGTCAAAAACACAAATTAATTCAATAACCAACCACCAATTCTAACTTATAAGTGTCATTTACATACTTCTAAATTAATTTAACTCATCTTTCAATTTGTACAGATTTAGGTAGCAAGCATAGTCCAAGGAAAACCCAACTTCTAACCATTAAAACCTAGAATTTATCCTTCCAAAACAATTATAAATAAGCTAGGAATGATTGCTTATCTTAGGTACTTACTTAGGTGGATTCTCCTTGATCTTATTTTGAGTTCTCTCTTCATTTTGACATGGTTTCCCTAAGGGTCCTCTAGGTACACGAAATTGTGAAGCAGGATGGGGGTATTTATAGTAAAATTTCAAGGGCTTAGGGACCATTTTATGAATATGCTAAATTTTTCCTATCTGTATAAGCATGATAGAGGAAAGAGATTATGAAAGGATTCGGATAGTAATCAAAAGAAAAGATGAAGGTATAAAGTTGTAAAGTCAAAGGGGCTAAATTATAATTAATGAAAGTTCCATTTGTATAATGGTCATTTTAAAAATTATAGGGACTAAAGTGAAAACCCAAAAAATTCCATGATGCAAAATGGAAGTAGACACAAGTTATGAACTATTAAGTGTAATTATAAAAAGTTGAGAGATTAAAGTGCAATTTTAAGAGTTCTTGTGGTAATTATGGAAAGTTAAGCCAGAAAAGGTCCAAAATTGCCCATAAATGTTTTAGTCCCAAATGTTACCAGTAAATAGAGAATGAAAATTAGGCTAGGCATATATCTCATAATTTTGATTTAAGGTCTCAATAAATTGATATTAATCTTTGAAGTTAGAAGATTTGTATAGTATCTTCCGGACCTCATAATCAGATAAAATTTTACAATAAATTATTATACTTAATATAAGAATTTATAAAATTGAAAAAAGTCAAAAAGGAGCCCTATAGAATTCATTAGATAATTTAAGATGAAAAAGGGAACCGATAAAAGATTAAAAGAAATGTATGGAACTCTTGACAAGACTTCTGAGTCTCAAAAAATTATGAGACTTTGCAAAAAAAAATCATTTTATATTAGAATAAATTTCTAAAAATATTAAAACCATTAAAATATTTGTATAAAATTTATCCCAAAAATTAGGGTAATCTAAGGATATCGGTATAGGAAATTAAAGAGAAGTGCCTTTGGAATTGATAAGACACATTTTGTATATAGTTTCTGTGACATTTTTAAGAGTTTTATAACAACTTTACCATTCATTTTATACCTTAAATTGTACTTTTGTGGTAATACATGGTTGTGCGTGGCAATTTCCTAATTAAAGGGTAAAATGGTAAATTAACTCTTCCAAATTACATATATTATGTTATTTACTTATTTAGACTTTTATAGTGAGCTCTTATGTTGGATTGTAGGTATTTTGGAAGAGAGCAAGGACCAGGAAAGAAATCACAAGTCAATGAAAGTGAAACCATGCTCCTGCGCCTTTTAGTCGCAACTAAAGAGTCCGACGGTCGTGACCTTGATTCTTCTAGAAGTCTCTCTGTTTACAAGCCTCGACCAAAACATGGATCTGGTCATAACTAAAATATGAAATCACTAAAACTGTGCATTTTGAATTAGGTCATGCAGAAATAAAAGGAGAGGAGGGCTGCCGTCAAAAGAGGGAGGCTGATTTTTGACCTGATTAGGCTAAGAAGCAGCACTCAAGTGCTCTCTGATCACGTTGTCCACATCTTCCACCATTCTACACCTGTCCACATCTCTACACCATGATTCTACCGTCTTATCATCATTTCTTCATGCCATCACATCTCGACAGCGATTAAATTACAGTAGGAGTCATGAGAGGCTAAATCTTTATTCTCTTGGTGATGGATCTGATATCTTGAGCTCATGGACTGAAATAGGGAGTTTCTACTATTCTAATTTGCATCTTCTCATGTTATAATTTCTACTAGATCTAGGGTTTTCATTTTATAAGTAAGTTTTGAATATCGATTGATCATTCTTATAAATTAGACTTTATAATTGAATATTGATGATTTGAATTTTTTTGAATTGAATATTTTAGTTTTGATGTAAAGAGAGTTGGGTTATTATCAGCTATCGTTGTTAATTAATTCAATTGCTTGAAATATAGGGTTTTCGATCGATGACCATTTGAGGACGTTTTCATCATCTAATTCAACTTACACGCTAAGTGGTTTCTGACAGTTCGCTAATAGTTCTTAAACCAGCTTTGATCAAAGGGGTTTAAGGAAAATTAGGGTTATGGACTCAATCAATCGATTGAGGTGTTCTTTGAGACTTAGTGATTTCAAAACTTTAATTTTAACGTGAGAGCAAGGATAGATACGTTTTTATCATCAAGAGTCTTTCATAATATATTTCTCAAACAAACTAACTCATTTTCATCTTAATCAAAAATCGAAAAATATTATCTTTTCTGCACCCTACTTTTATTGCATCAATCACTAAAATCCCAAAAACCATTTTATCCCCTAAACCCCTGCTTAGGTTTTTCATTGATTTTGACATCCAATCTTCTAGGTTTCCAAATAAAAGGCTCCTTGAGAAGAACGATAGGGTTATGCCTTATACTATATTATATTGGGTACAATTAACTTTATTTTGATAGATCAGACCACGACAATCCGCCCTCACCAATGACGTCGTTGCTAGGGAGCCAAGTAATTGGTTCCCTAGTAATTGTTTGTTAATTTCATTAGCTACCTAAGTCATTTTTCTTATTTTTGTTTACATTTTACTTTTTAGTAGTTTCTAAATTACATTGCATTCTATACTTTTCTGAGTTTTTGTAAAAAAAAATCAGTCTATGTGACTATGAGTCGTGACCTAAACTCACTTGCGTCACGAAAATTGCTCTCTATGACTTTAAACCGTGACCAAACACCATTTGTGTCACGACCTGATTACTTCCCTGTGAAATTTGACTACTCTATGAAAACCAGTCATGACTACTGCTCTTTGTGATATTGAGTTGCGACTAAAACACACTTTAGTCGTGACTAACTAAAAATTTTCTGCTGTGTAACTTCTATGACTGACTCTGACTAATTGCATTGATTATTCTCTATTGTTTCTGCATTGCATGCATAAAAGAACTGAACTATTAGTGCATTTTATGCCTGAAATTGAGAGAAGACTTAGGAAAATAAAGAGAGAATTTAGGGAATTTAGAGAAGAATAAGCAAAATCTAGTTCCTCCTATAGTATTCTAGAGTCTGAAACTGAACTGAATATGGCTGATATTAATCTTAATAGGCATAATAGGCATGGAGAAAATGAAATACCAATGAATACAGAAGATAATAGAAGTATGAGGGAAATTAATCATTCGCATGTGAATTATGATCCTTATGGTTTCTATATTGGATAAGCTAATTTTGAGATTAAAGAAGCTTTGATTGCAACCTTACCTAAATTTCATGGTTTTACAGGAGAATGTCCACACAGGTACTTGCAAACCATGCATATGATCTATTTTTCAATGAAGCCTCCAATGACTGTACTGGATGATGTCTAAAGGAGGTGTTTCCATTTTACCTTAGAAAGGAAGGCTAAGGAGTGGCTATACAATTTGCCAACTCATTTCTCTACTCTTACATGGGATCAGCTGAAGTCAACGTATCTTGAACAAATTTTCCCAGCTTAAAAGACCACTCGAATGAAAAAAGAGATCACTAATATTCTATAATAGGATGGAGAATCTTTACATGAGTATTTGATAAGGTTTCTTAACCTGTTGGCTCGATGCCCTCACCACAACATGACCAAGGCTAATTTAATAGACATTTTCTTTGATGTTCTACTTCCTCATAATCAGGTTTCCTTGAATGCTACAACAAATGGATCCTTGAGAGATAAGACTTCACAAGCAAGTTGGGAGTTATTCCAGAAAATGGCCAATGAAGACCATCAGACATGGGATCCAAGGAGAATGCCTATATCTTCTTTAGGTAATTCAAATGTGATCTTAGCTAAATAGCAGCACAGGGAAACAAAATGGAGAAAAGGATGAATTTTATTGAAAGAGAGTTGCATTCCACAAAACAAGTTCATGCAGTGGATACCTCACAAGCCTTGGTTACAGAATATGAATCATGCGGTTCAATAATGCATGCTACCAGTACATATGACAGACAATATGAAGAAGTAGCAGCAATGTATCAAGGGAGAGACCATCAATACCAGAAAAGAGACACATACTCTAACACATACAACCCTAGTTAGAGAGACCACCCAAACTTTAGGTGGGGTGATAGGACAAATCAATTCCAAGGAGGTGGTGCTTCCTCAAGTAACTACCAAAATAATGCAAGGTCTATAGTTCCAACTCACCCTAATACCTTATTAACATCAAGGCCAGATAAAACTTCTCAATTATTAAAGAGTATGGCTACGTAGATGAACAATATGGATCATAGAATGACCAATATAGACAATAAGCTCAAGGAGAATGATGGTCAGTTCACCTCCATAGCTTCAATTGTCCAAAGTATGAAGAAGGATAATGCAGGTGTGCATAGAAAAATTAAAGCATTAAGTTTCCAAGAATACAGATATCACGAGTCACTTAACTCAAGTCTCCAATACAGTGAGTGACATTCAAGGAAAGAGCAGTGGCAGCATACCTTTGAACACCACCATTAATCTGAGGGGTATGAATGATATATCCCTCAGAAGTGGCAGAAAGGTGCAAATTGGGAAATCTGGAAGTGCTAAAGAACAACAGATTATAATGAAGAAGCTAACCTAAGAGGAGAACTCACAAGCCTAAGTGGAGATACAAGAGCTGCAAGAAGAAGTAGCAATAGCACCAAGTCCAGCCTACGAAGGAAAGCAACCTAAGGATAAGCCAAATTTAAGCAAGCAAGGAGCCTTTATGCATAAAAGTAAGGAGGTAAGTATAAAAGATCTCCTTTTCTCTTACTTTGCTGGAAAGAAAAAGATTGATCCTGATTTTGTAAAATATACTTATACTCTATTCAATCAGTTAGAAATAAACATCCTCTTAGTTGAATTCCTTAAGAGAAACCCTAAATATGCAAAAATTTTGAAGGAATTGTTTGCTGATAGAAAGAAGTTTAGGCCTCTTAAGAGAATCTAGATAAGTGCTAACATATCAATCATGCTAAATAATTATTAACTTCTCTTCATGCATCTTTATCTCCTCCATCTTGAGAAGACCTGCTGTAATTAGATTGATATGGAAGGGGTGAGATATCTAGGGAAATCTCAGTAGTAAACAGAAACCATACAATGTATGCAACTATATGCTTGATGTTACTATGTGTGCACTTAATGGTCATGCTTACATAATAATAACATACATGCTTCCATGTTCCTTAATTATAACATATGGCCATAGCATAAAAAGAAATAGAGCATTACTTAATCATACATGCTTCACATAATCAAAGTAAGTAAAAATCACATAAAACATCCAAGCAACATAACCATACAAGTAGATAAGTTCACTACCTCTTACTCCTTGCTTTCCTTATCCTTTATCTTTACCTCTTGCTTATTAATTCTCTTTGATGTGTGGCTTTCCTCTTTGAGAACACAAACCAAATCCTAACATTGCATTATCATTGATTCATTACAATCTAACTTCCTTGAACATTGAATTTGATTTACAAAAGTAACTTTCCTTAATATTTATTAATTAGCTTGGTCTTTGAATCAATTGATGTCTTAAGTTTAACCTACACAATTTGGCCTTCTGAATCCATTTATGAACTTAGAATTTCTAAATTTGAGCAGCCACACACTGTTCTAGACAAAACTAAAAAGCTTCCCTTTTCTTTTAAAAATTCTCATTTTGATTCCAATACTTCTAATACTTGTTTCTCTACTTTTATCCCACACAATTTTTTATTTTAAAACCATTGGAAGTATAAAAATCATGAAATTCAATTCACTGTTTATATTTGTGAACAATAACATAGAAAAAGTTAAAATTTTATCTTTCAATTACAATGCTTCCACGATTTCAAACTTATTCAATCCTACACAAAATCATCATCTAAATTCAATGAAAGCATTAAAACCATGAAATTCATATTCCTTGGTCCTCTACAGATCTAGGCTAAAACCCTATTCAATGTGCAAAGCAAGTAATTTCAATATAATTCCATAACTAGCCATTAAATCTAGCTTATCTAAGTGTTAATTACATAGTTCTAGCTTCAATTTATTCTTCCCCCTAAATTGACATATTTTGGACATCAAGCATACCATGGGGAAATCTCATTTTATTTCCCTTAAAACCCTAGGTTCAAGCTTCCAAATTAAAGGGAGATAAGCGATTATCAATAATTTACCTTGATCCCTTGTAAGATTGATCATTTAGGCTCCTTGTTCTTGCTTTTCCTTTAGGTTTGAGTGGAAATTTTGGCATATTTTCCCCATGGCCCTTGGGAGCACGAAATTGAAGAGAATTGAGGGGGTATTTATAGCCAAATTTTTGCACTCTTGGGACTAAATTATCCCTCATTTTCCTAATTATTACATAGCCTTAATTTTACATCTTTTTAGTTGATGAAATCTTTAATCACATTAAATTAATTATTACATTATTTTAATATAATTTAACACATGGGATAATGTCTCCTTCATCTTCTTGGTGCCATGTGGTGGATGTGTGGGTCCCAAAAAGACAACTCACATGCCACCATGCACTTTCTTGAATTTTCTTAAATTTCTTTCTTTTATAAATTCATAAAATATCCTAAATTCAACTTGTGCTCCAAGACAATACCTTGGGATGTTTCGGATTCCATTACGATGCCATATTGGGCTTGAATTGGATCCAACCCATTATTTTGCACACATCCCAAGGAATTTTCTATACTAATATTCTTAAATTACCATAATTTTTGAAATAAATCATAGACACCTCTTTTAATAGTTTTGATATTTTTAAAAATTCATTCCAATATAAAATGAATTTTTTGTAAAGTCTCAAAATTTTTTGAGAGTTATAAGTCCTGATAAAAATTCTATCTATTTTTTTAATCCTTTATCAGTGTCTTATTTCACTTTAAATTCTCTAATTAATTATACAAAACTCCTTTTTTTACTTCTGTTAATTTCAAAAATTATTATATTAATTATAAGAATTTATTATAAAATTTTATCTAATTATGAGGTCCAAAAGATATTATACTAATATCCAGACTTCATAAATTAATATACATTTATTAGGATCTTAAATCACAATTCTGAGAGATATGCCTAACTCAATTTTCATTTTCTACTTACTGGTAAAATTTGGGACCAAAACATTTATAGACAATTTTTGGCCTTTTCTAGCTCAACTATCCATAATTATGCTTTTGCTCTTGAATTTGGCAAAATTATACTTTAGTCCCTGAAATTGTCAGATTCCATTTTAGTCGCTTTCTACCAAATTTAAAACTCCAATTTGGTCCCTGAACTCTCAAAACTCTATTTAGGTCCTTGAACTTTCTACTATTTGCAATTTAGTTACTAGACTTTCACTATTTACAATGTAATCCCTGAATTTTTATTAATTACAATTTAGTCCCTTTTGTTTTATAAATTTATACCTTCTCTCTTTCTTTGACTTAAACCTTATCTAACTATTATCTTTTTTTTTATTACCATCCAAATATCTTCATAACACCTTTCCTTTATCAGTCTTATACAAATAGAAAAATTTTATGATATTACATAAAAAATGTAGCACCTTACTTTTATTTATCTTAGAAACTATTTGGTAGCATTTAGAACTACTTAAACATCCATTGAAATTCAATTACAAAATCTGAAATTTCTAAACTTCACGAGTACTATTCATTTGGTATTTCTAGATTTGGCGACGAACTTAGAAAAATAAAATTATTTCTAGAAAAATCAAAATGAAGCGGGTCAAAAGACTACTCAAAGCTAACATAATGAATTTTAAGGAAAAAATAATTCTTAGACCAAATACTCAGTCAATCAATACAGCCTGGGTACCAAAGATCACTATTTATTTGGTCAAAGATTCTGAAAAATAGATTATGGTCCCTAACTTTGAAAACTTCATTTGAAATAAAGCAATCTTGGTGTCAAAATGAAGCTTGACATGTTAACTAATTACTGATAAAATATCATACATTTATTCCATCATTTACTAATTTTAATTACATCTCAAAAGTCACTGTCTCACCATAAGTTACTATTCATAGTGACAAATTCCATCAACCACTTTACATACTTATACATAATATACATCAATCACATATCAATCATGCTAAATAATTATTAACTTCTCTTTATGCATTTTCATCTCCTCTATCTTGAGAAGACCTACTATGATTGGATTGCTATGGAAAGGTGAGATTTCTGGGGAAATCTCAATAGTAAACGGCACTAAACAATGTATACATTAATACTTTTGTACTTGTGCTTGCTTGTGATTGTGTTAACATAATGTAATAAGTATGCTTCCGTGTATCATATGAAATACAATTGGCCAAAGTAATCATAGAAACATAGCTTCAGACAATTACACATGTAAAACACAATTCACAAAGTCATCAAACAACCATACATAACATTTAATACATTCTAGTTTAGGATAGTCTATTACCTCAATCACTTGAGTTTTCTTTACCCTTTTCTTTTCTCACATCTCCTTGATGTATGGGTGCCTTATTGAGCACATAAATCAAAGCCTAAATATTGAATATTCATCCATTCATTACAATCCAATTCCACTAACATTTCAAGAACATCTACTCAATTAACCACTTAACCCTTAATTTTCTTTATTTGTGGTTTATTAGCTTAAAATTATAAAATTATAGCTCCTTCGTGGCCTGATGGACAGAATTGAAAGAAGTATGCTTTCTTTCAAAAAAAATCATTTTAATTCCAATATTTCATATACTTGTTTCTCTACTTAAACCCACACAACTTTTTATTTTAAAACCATTAGAAGTATCAAAATCATAAAATTCATATCACTGTTCCATATGAGCAGTAATAGAGAGGGTTCTATATTTTTTCCTTTTAAATTTCAATTCTTCCAAGATTCCAATTATATCCAATCCTACATAAAATCGTCCTATAAATTCAATGGAAGAATTAGATCATTGAAATTCAACTTCCTTGGTCCTGTACAGTGATGGCAAAGTCAAGAACACAATTTAATTCAATAACCAACCACCAATTCTAACTTATCTAAGTGCCATTTATATACTTCTAAATTCATTTAACTCTTCCTTCAATATTGTACAGTTGTGGGCAGCAAGCATAGTTCAAGGAAAACCCAACTTCTAACCATTAAAACCTAGATTTTATCCTTCCAACACACTTATAAATAAATGAGGAAAGATTGCTTACCTTTAGTACTTTCTTGGATGGCTTCTCCTTGATCTTATTTTGAGTTATCTCTTCATTTTTGCATGGTTTTCCTAAGGGTCCTCTATGTGCACGAAATTGTGAAGGAGCAAGGGGTATTTATAGTAAAATTTCAAGGGCTTAGGGACCATTTTACCCCTCAAGTTCCTAATTATTACAAGCCCTTAATCTTGAATTTAGTTGATTACTTTTTGGATTAATTATTCTTAATCATCATTAACTTAATTCTTATATTATTTTAATAAAATGAAGCACATGGCAAAACTCTTCTCCCTTGCTCTTGGTACCATATGGAAGAGGTGTGGGTCCCACTTGGACACCTCACATGCCACCTTGTCTTATCCTTGACTTTCTTGGATTTTTTCTTTTTAAAATTCATAAAATATCCTGAAATTTGTCTTGAGCTCTAAGACATTAACTTGGGCTTCATGGGTCTTCATGGTACACCATTTGGGCCTCCTCTTGAGTCTAATTGCTAATTTGCACAAATCCTAAGGTACTTCCATTTACTAGATACCTTAAACCACCCTAATGTTTTTAGATAAATTCTATTACTTCTTTTAAGGGTTATGATATTCTTAAAAAAAATAATTTTTAGACTTCAGAAATTAATATCAATTTAACATATCATTAAATTAGAATTCTGAGAGATATGCTTGGCCCAAATTCTATCTCCTATTTATTTGTAAAATATGGGACCAAAACATTTTCAGGTAATTTTGGGTCTTTTCTGGCTCAACTTTTCATAATTAATTGCATTTTAGTCCCTGAACTTTAACTATTTATAATTTAGTCCCTTTGACTTTATAACTTTATACTTTCTCTTTTTCTTTAACTTAAACTTATCTAACCTTTGTCTTTTCTTTTGATTATCATCACAATCCCTTCATAACCTCTTTCCTGTATCAATCTTATAAAGATAAAAAAAATTTGGGATGTTATATTTCTACCACTTAAAAATAAATTCCGTCCTCAAAATTTAATTTGTACCTTAGTCAAGTAACCTCAGACATGTCTCTTCTTATACATATAGGAAAAATTTAGGATGTTACAGTTCCTTCATATTAATCGAATTGGAGTTCGATTAATGTTCAATTTTCATACTCAACCTTAATCGATTACCCAATCTATTAATGTCTCCATGTTTTGTGCTTGAACTGAACCCGAATATGGGCTTCTGATCTTAATCATGTAATCACTTCATTTAATTAAATTGTTAGTAGATAAAGACTTGATATATGAAGTGAGGATTGATGCAATAGATTTAAGATCGAAGAGAATGAATCAAAGAATGATATGATAGTGAGACATCACATGATTATTTAGTTGAATTCATAGCCGGTAGTTTAAGCAATGATTAAGTGTATAAAGAAGTAATAATCAACTCATATTATAAAAACATCAAGTTCAAATAAAGTTCAGATGGCTTTTAAAAAAAGTATACTTCATTAATCGATTAATCATCATTAATCCAATCATTGTTTCAATTAATCAGAAGAACAGAAAATAGAACATCACATTTATCAGTATTTTCAACATAAAATGATAAGTTAAGTTTCTCTAAAGATTTTCCAATGAATAATAATGAGAAACATAAGCAAACTTTTGTTTTAAATCAAACATATATAATTCAAAGATAGATGCAACTGATTTTAACATAAACATAAGAGTATTAGTGAAATATATGGAGTTAATCGAACAACTAATATATTAATATAAATTAATCAAATCTTTAGTCAATTAATGTCTCTAGAGGAATTCATACAAAAGGCTATTTAGAACATATTAATCGAACAGTCAATTGATTAATGTATATTAATCGATTAATCAATTGATTAATAGAATTGATTTTAACTTACAGAAAATAGTTCTGAATACATTAATCAAACAGTCAATCGATTAATGTATATTAATGGATTAAATAATCAAATAATTGACTTAGCTTATGAATTCCATAGAGCAACAACTTTACATTAATCAAATGATCAATCAATTAATGGAGACTTATTAATCGATTGATTGTTTGATTAATTGACATTAATTGATTAACTAATGCATTAATTTACATTAATTGATTAATTCAGTAAATCATTAAAATAACAGTATTGATATAGAAGCAACTTGAATCATATTTGGTATAATCAAAATATGTAATTAATCAATCTTGTATTAAAAATAGTTTGTACAAGAAATTGAATAAGATGCTACTCTAAATAAATCAAGTGTGAATGCAGTAACTGAACTTCAAATGCATTATGACAAGCTTCATTTCCCCCCTATTTACTAAAGCTTTAAAATAATTTTCTCAAAAGTATTATAAAATAATTAAATACTTCATTTGACATTTTAACATTATTGACAACTTTTTATCATTTGTCATCATCAAAACATACTTTCCAACTGCACACATGCCTATGCTGAATTGAATATCCAGTCTACTTGTTTTTAGATATAAGAGAGATCCAATCATTGCATGATATTTATGATATTGAATTCTTTCCTTTTCTAATATATATCCAGTTGAAGCGTTCAGCTCATTGGTGTGGCCATGCTTTTGATTTGATCCAACTCAAACTTAATTAGAAGTTCCTTGAGATACTTTCTTTGAAAGATGAATATGCTATTTTCTTTTGCTTGATATGTAGTTCAAGAAAGAAATTAAATTCTCCCATTATAGACATCTTAAATTCTTGCTGCATCATATTGACAAACTTATAACAAATATCCTTATTAGTAGCACCGAATACTATATCATCAAAATAAATCTGAACTACTAATAAATCTTGTTTATTCCTTTTTATAAATAGTGTTGTGTCTAATTTTCCTTTTTCAAAACTTTTCTCTAGAAGAAAATTACTAAGGCATTCATACTAAGCTCTTGGAACTTGCTTTAAACTATACGAAACCTTTTTCAATTTATAAACATGATTAGGATAGTTTAAACTTTAAAAATAAGGGGTTACTCAACATAAACTTCTTCTAAAATATAACTATTTAGAAAAGAATTTTTGGCATCTATTTGATAAAGTTTAAAATCTTTTATACGGGCAAAGGTTAAGAGTACTCGTATAGCTTCCAATCTATCTACTTAAGCATATGTTTCCTCATAATCAATTTCTTCTTCCTGATTATAGCCTTTTGCAATACGTCTAGCCTTATTTCTTACGATGATTGCATATTCATCGAGCTTATTCTTAAATACCTATTTAGTGCCTATAACTAGATGGTCCTTAGGCTTGGGTACTAAGTCCTAAACTTGATAAAACACAAATTGGTTCAGTTCTTCTTGCATAACTTCTATTCAACATGGGTAGGTTCAATGTTTGAAATAAATGCAAAAAATTGTACTTCATTGGACACTTGTCTCTGGGTTTTTACCCCTCATTCACTTCACTAATGACCCGATCCAAAAGATAATCCTTGATATGGTTTCAAGCTTTAGGTTGGCTATCTAATATTTAAGAAAATGTTTCATCGGGTTTTTCTAGATTTTCAAAATATGATGATGTTTGGTTTTTGTTAAGACTCAAATTTTCAAAATTTTGAACAATCTCAACATCATCTGCAAAAGGTTTCAAAATTGACTATATTTTAACAAAAACAACATGAATAGAATCTTCTATAGCAAAAGTTCTTTTATTGGAAACTCTATAAGCTTTGCTACAACTAGAATATCCAAGAAATAAACCTTCATCAGATTTAAGATATAATTTACCCAGATTCTCCTTGTTGTTCTTGTGTATGAAACATTTGCTTCCAAATATCCTCAGTTAAGCTATATTTGGCTTTCTTCCTTTGTACAGCTCATAGGGAGTCTTCTCAAGTGTTATTCTGATATAGAGTCTATTAGATTGTAGCAAGCCGTTCTTATTGCTTCTGCCTAAAAGAATTGAGATATTCTCTTTTCATTTAACATAGCTCTGGCCATGTCAATGAGGACTATATTCTTCCTTTCTACTACTCTATTTTGCGTGGAGCTAAGAAATTATGATTGATTCAATGGTCCTCACAAAAGTTGGCAAAATCATGATTCTCAAATTCTCCTATATGGTTAGTCTTGATAGACACAATAGAAATATCTTTCTCATTTTGAACATTTTTTGCAAATATAACAAAATGTTTGAAATGTTTCATCTTTAGATGAAAGAAACAAAATCCAAGTAAATCTTGAATATTCATCAAATATCACAAGAGTATACAATTTTTCTCCAAAACTTTTGACTCTTGCTGGACCAACAAAATTCATGTGAAGCATTTAGAGTGGTCTTTTAGTTAAGATATCTTCTTTGATTTGAAAGAAGATTTTGTTTGTTTCCCTTTTTGACAAGCATCACAAACAACATCATTTTCAAATTTGATTTTGGGTAAACCAATTACAAAATCTTTTTAAATCAATTTTGAAACTTGGCCTATATTAACATGAGCAAATCTTTTATGCCAAAGCCAACTTTCATTTGTTTTGCCCACAAAACAATTTTGAGAAGAATTACAATTAATTGAAATAGTATAGTAGTTATTATCACTTAGTGCTTTGAGCTTTGTCTTTAATTCATTTTTGTTGAATGGGCAAGTCTTTCTTGTTGATGATCAACATTCCTCTAAATCAAATATCACCCAGTTGTCTTTGTTTTCACTTGGACTCACACTCATCAAGTTGTGGCATAGTCTATCCACAAAATAGACATCTTCACTTCTAATTCCTTTTTTACTTCCAATTTCTCCAATTCCAACAATTGTTCCAAATTGATTTCCTCTAAAGTTGACTTTTCTCCCATCTTTAGGTGTGAGACTGAAGAACTTGTTAGCATCTCTAGTCATGTGTCTTGATCATCCACTATTAATGTACCATTTAGTAGTCTTGGATGCCTTGAGACAGACATGTAAAAAGATCATTTAGTTTTATGTACACATATCTTCTTGGGCCATGATTGGTTAGTCTGAACAACCTAACACACATAAGTACCTTTAGGTACCCATTTCAATGTCCCATAGGTTCATTTCCTCTTGTTATAATAAGAAGTAGTGTGACCCTTAAAGTTACAGTAAGTGCATTTAGCTAAAGGATTAGAAAATTGAACAGAACTTCTAAAATAGTGAAATATGATTTTTCATCATTCTTCTTATTTCCTTTCTTTTTTCTAGAGTTAGATCATATCCAATTCTAGACTTATTAGTAATGCACCTCTGACTTTCAAGAATCACCTTAAGCATTTCACTATCTTTGGTGAATCTTTTGAGAGTTATGGTTATTTTTGCCCTTTTTCTTTGTTTCTTCACATTTTGTATATTTTTGTACTGATACAGATTGAGCAGATTCAGTATTATTCTCAAATTTTCTTCTAGAACCTTAACTCTCTTCTTGGAGCTTACCAACTCCTTTGTTATTCTTAGCAATTTAGATCTTAAAACATTATATTTGGATAATAATTCACCATAGGTAGGTTCAAGATTGATTACCTCATTAGCATCTAATTCTTCTTGTTCTTATGGAACGACAAATGTTTACCACTTCCTCTTTGTCACTATCTTCATCCTCTTATCATGAGTTATCTCCCTAGATGGATGTAACTAGAGTTTTTCTTCTCTGATATTTTTCCTTCTTCTTTTCTTTGTCCTTCTTTGACAGTTGTAGATAATTAGCTTTAATGTGTCCAGTCTTCTTACATTAAAAGAAAATAATATGATCCCTTGCTTCTAAGGTTGAGGGAAAATTTTTATTTAACTAAAATTTTCTCCCACTAATAGCAGCTCTATTCTTGTAGAATTTCCAGAATCTCTTGACAATGACTCATTTCATCATCTTCTATCTCATCGTCACTTTCCTGAGCTTTAAGTGCAATCCCTTTACGATTTTTCTCCTTCATCTCCTTCTTGTATTTTTTATTACTCTCATATTCTACCAATCTTCCAAAGAGTGTAGCAATTGATCACATTGATTCTCCGTTCCCTTCCTCTATAGCTATCACCTTTAGTTCCTACTCTTTAATGAGTCCATTAAGAATTTTTCTTACTTGATCCTCTTAGCTATATCTCTTACCAAGTGCAATCAAGTAGTTCATGAGGTGGGAGAATCTGACTTCCATGTCTCAGATGCTTCCTCCTAGGTTCATTTTTTTGGTGATCAGAGTGTTGACTTTACTCTGCTTTACTCCAGATGTTCCTTCATGCACAATTTTGAGTGCTTCCCATAGCTCCTTTGTTATCTTCAAACTTGATACTTTGAAGTACTCTTTCTAATTCAGAGCTCAAGTGAGTATGCTAATAGCTTTGCCATTCAACACAACCATCTTCTTGTCATCATTGTTCTCGCTTGAACTTTTGGAATGCTCTGGCAATCTACTATCTTCATTGGAACATAATTTCCTTATTGGATTATATCTCATCATCCATCCCCAAAGTTTTAATGAACATCTTCATCCTCATCTTACATAAGGTAAACTTTTCTCTATTGAATCATGGTGACTTTATTGTAGAACTTCCTTCAGGTAGTACACTATCACCAAATCCTACCATTTAGATCTACTCTTAAGACGGTTAAATCTTTTTCCAATAGACTAGCTCTGATAACAAATATTAGAAAGGCAGTTTCACCTAAAAAGGGGTGAATCGGGTGATATTAAAAAAGATTTAAATTAAATAGAAACTCAAAGATTGAGTTAAGAAAGATATCACCGATGAATGAAGCAGATAAGTGAGATAATGCACAGAGAAAATTTATACTGATTCAGCCTAACCACTTGTTTTATGTCTAGTCCTCAAAACTCCTTTGAATATTTCACTGTTTTCTAAGATTCATGGGGCTCTTAGTGCCTTAGTACATTAACAAGATATTGCCTTTCTCACTCCTCCTTACTTCCCGTAAGGCTACAATCCACTCTAGAGCCACTCTCGAGTATCTCATATAAAGAATAAAGATTTCTAAGACTCTCTCAAGTAAAGTGCTAATGATAAACGCTGAAGGTCAAGCTCTATAAATTTCTCTCTCAAATATTAGAATGATCTGTTCAGATAATAAGAAACGGAGTAATAATGAATGCTCAATAAATGTTGTTCATTGATTGTTTGTTGTTCTCTAACTTCAGCATTTACTATGGCTTCTTTTATAGTTAATTCGTTTGAATAGTTATTGGATTCATTTAAGTAGTTGTTGAAGAATAGAGCCATTGGTATTGTTGATGGTGGAAGCA
This sequence comes from Leucaena leucocephala, assembly GCA_037074615.1. NCBI lineage: Eukaryota > Viridiplantae > Streptophyta > Magnoliopsida > Fabales > Fabaceae > Leucaena > Leucaena leucocephala. Next base: position 10,493,929 of record CM073527.1, read on the forward strand.
TTTAGTGCATCTACTAGAAATTACTTTTTGATGGATTTCTTTATTTGATATTGTTTCTGCCTGTAATTGATTTTAAATTTTATTGTATAAAGGATTTAATAAGAGCTTAAGCAAAGATTAATTAATATATAAATTTTTGGATTAAAACATCAAAGTCTGGTTTAAAAATCATTTTAAAGAATAGATAGATTTATCAAAATGTTTATCGAAAAATAGTCTTATGGAAAGAGTTTTGATAAAATACAAACAATATGTATTCAGACAAACCAACTCTTATCGAATAATAATTTGATAATTAGTCTTATCGAAATGTCTTTCAAAAAATAAACTTTTAGTTCCAGAAGATTGGTTCAGGCTTATCGAAATACTCATTGAGAATAAGTCTTTTCAAAACATTCATCCCATAAACAAAAATAGATAATTTATTGAGTTTTTTTTTGATAAATAGATTTATAATAATTGTTCCATAAATGCATGATGTTTAAGAACAATTGCCTGACTTCGAAACTTTCTATCATTCTTCCAATTTCATTTCAAATGCTATGTAATATATTTCAAGTCAAGATTTTATAATATCATTTTTAAAAAAAAAATCATAAGATCATTGTTCAAATAATCACATATATTAAAATTGCTTAACTAGTTTAGAAAATGATTTAAAAATTGAATTTTCTCTATTTATTTAAATATTTATCAATAAATTATCTTATCAATTAATACTTCGACAAATGACATTTTAAAACAGATTTCAAAACGACTTTGTTCTCATTTATCAAAGAGTTTATTGATAAATACCCTTATCAATAAATATTTCAATAAATGCACTTTAAAAGTAGATTTCACAAACTAAATTTTGTTCTTGTTTTCAAATACTTTATCAATTTTCAATAATTCTTTTTAAAACAGATTTTAAAACTAAATTTTATTCTTATTTATCGAAGGGTTTATGGATAAACTTATCAAAAAATAAACTGTTAAAAACATTTAAAATATCATCATCAAAATTATTTATCATCATCAAAATTTAAAGTCTAACATAAAAGTCACCTTCTAATTATACCTTGTTGAGTTTACTAAATAGTGGTTCAAATTATAACATATTCAAAAATCTAGACATGGCACATGTTCACAAAATGAACAATTAACAAGATACTTCTTTATATAACTCTTAGACTAATTTATATATATTAAAAAAATTTTAAAAAATAATTTAATTATAACAAATATAATATAATCTTTTTAAAATATTCGCATATAATATTATATTGATTATATATTAATTTATAAATTAGATAAATTAATTTTAGAAAAATAATAAATATTATATATGAAATGAATTAAAATCTTATATTTAAAATAAAATATGATCCTCCTACTAGCTTTTACATTAAGTACAGTAGATAGCAATATATTAGTGTAAAGCTAAATACTATTCCCTCTAGCTAAATTATCCCAAAGTTCTTAAGATATAGGCAAAAGCTCTACCATGCAATGCTTGGCTGTAACATCACTAATAAACACCTCCGTACAAATAATACACCAAACTTGTATAAACCAAAACATCATCAAGAAAAAAGCACAAGGTGATCAAATCACCACAATCCCTACAAGTCAAGAAATAATCTGAATGAACCAAATGATTTGGTTAAAAGAGGAATCTCAATCACAACACATATGAAGGATTCCTTGCCCCTTCCCACTTGACCTTCTCATATACATACATACTTTTAAGAAAACTCAAAAGCCTCCTGTATAGAAAGCAGATTCCAAAATCATACAGATACACAAAATATCCATCATCGTGTGCCAGATACTGTGATGGCGATGCCTCAAACAGCGTACCATTTAATCCCGACGTAATAACTAGATGGACATTAATTCTTCTCTGTTGTTACACCGACAACAACATTGGTCACCTGGGGCATTTTTTAAAGTCCATAAAATCATGCATTAATCACAAGCTTTGGATGAAATTGTCAAATTCATTAGGTGACACATCCAACAAAATGAAAGTATAGTTACCAGTTTCCCACTTGCATCAACAGACATAGGGTTTTCGACCACAACAGTTTGGCCTTGAGAATTGGGCATTGACTGGGACAACAAATATAATAACATGAATTATTGATATAAGCACAGAAAACTTCTGACACGTTCCAAGTATGAATTATCACAAAAGAAGACAACTCACTCTTGAAGTAGAAGGTACTGTTCCAAAGTTGGTTGTCCCATTTGGTGTGTGTACAGTATTGGGAACCCTTCCGTTGGTCCTCTGAAAAAGACAAGCAGCAGAACAGGAAGACAGATCAGCTAAAGTACACACAACATAAAATACATGGTAAACGCCCATGTCCACTTAAACTGCCAAAATCAGGCTTTGCATCATTTTTAAACATCTCAAAAAGGGAATCTTTTGGCCATTACAATAAAACAGGTAACTGGTAGTGAATATTTTATCCCCCCAAGTCCCTTCTTTATATGGTCCTATCTTCCCCTACCTATGAGCTCCCAAAGAGGGGTTGTGAGCATAATAAGTAAACAATGAAGAGAAAAGGTAAAGTATAAAATCATAGACACCATCCTTTATATCTGCCATCTTAGTGAGAAAGCAAACTAATAATATATAATCATCATCATCTAATAAAACAAATTTTTTATAGTGCAAAATGGCTGTTCAGAAAAGAATTAAATGTGATCTTCATGATTGAAGAAACTGGAAATTTCTTAATAGCAAATTACAAGTACAGCTGATTAGCTGAAACCATAAGGAAATACAATGCACTATCTCTTTATATGAACAAAACTAGAGAACAAAATAACAGTCGCTTCTCCCTTTCCCTCACTAAACTCCCAAGCAAAGATAGTTTGCAGCAATTCCTTGTAGTTCTTGTGTATTCCACAATTGTATCTTCCTTACCAAAAGTAGGGGTACAGCGCAAAATTTGCTTATTCAACCTTGTATGCTACAAAATCTGAGTCTAATACCAGAAGATTATCAACTTTCTTTAAAATACTTTCCAGTCAAGAAAAGTAAACCTTCACAGTAAAATATACAAATTATTTTTTATGCTTCCCTTGATAGAGAACTGAGATGTACTGATAAGAAGCATGCTTTTTGTAGCTTAAATTTTCATCCCTATAAATTTTAGTAATTATTCCGTAATCTGTATCTCAAGATGAGCACCAAATTATCAATAATACTAAAATAAGCAATGAATCTAGACCCTTAAATATAACATACTAAAGTCTAATATACACTTACAGATCCATTACATGAGGATGGGGGAACAAATGAAACAAGTAGTGACCATGGAAAAAATAAATAAATAAAAAGAGTGATTGAACAAGGAGAAGCAATCAATTATGGAAATTTGTTACATGCACCTGACTGCAGGAAATCATTTGAATATTTAGCTTAAACAATATCACATGATCAAGGAGCACAGAGCCAACTATATTTAGCAACCTTGGAAACTTGGCAACACAGATTTTTGTTTTCGGAGTTTCTTAAGCATCTGAATGTAAACATTAATTTGCACCTATCACTTGCTGTATACTCACGTTGGTATCTGTTATATATTGACAAACTGCACATTTGACTGATGGAGCTCCATATGGATACATTAGAGTTGTCCGGCAGTTCCCACAGGGTATATGTGCAAAGTGGCTAGTCGCTTTTGATGCAGACAAAAAAACCAACAGAATATTAATTAGAATCTAGACACAAATAAATAGTGGGTAGCCATCAATTTATTAAATATTCCAAGGAATTAATAATTGAATGATATGAGATGAATATGGGGGAACCGATAAACCAACATTACATAAGCAACAAATATTGCAGCAAAAGTAAAGGAATTCAAAGGCAATGATCAGCATTTCCATAGCTAAGGCAAAACAAAATGTGAAATATTACACAGGGTGCAGATTTAAAAGTAGATTATTACAAAATAACTACCAACTTGCTTCTCAATTTATTAAAACCAAACACAAGGTTTCCTCCCCCTACATTTTAAGTCCCATGGCAACCATTCGAACTCACAAAAACAACATCACTGCCCATTCTTCATGTACAAAACGCAGCCTAAGATTAAAAATACTTACCAGATTGTAGACGGAAGACAGGTTCGGAGATATGTAGAGGGTCAACAAATTTCAAACAGTTGAAATATCAAATATCAATAGTGTTATCTAACAAATCAAATTCTCTAAACGCACTTCTTAAAAGTTGACAAGAAATACTAAGACATATCCAGCAGCATAAAAATCTGTAGCACCTGGTGCAAGGTTCACAGTATGACAGCAGGAGCATCGAACACTTGTAGCTCCACGTGTGTATATCAACAATGTCCTACATCCTCGACAATAAAGTTGAGACATTTCCATCCCTAGGATCATACGAAAATTGTGTTAAGAAGAAAGCATCCAATTAGAGACTGATCACGTGAATATTCTTATCTTGCCCGCAAAATAGTTAGCATTTAGTTTCTACTTAAGTTTCTAACATGCACACAGAGTAAATAATCAGGATATAACACATGGGCAAGGAATGTAAATCAATACTAAAACAGAATATCACTCGAAATCTCACACCATAAATATCAAACATGTATTTTCTATGAGGAATTTTTTCAATTGCATAGTACTTGATCATTTTGTGAGTTATAAATCCCCATTTATATAAACTTTTATAAAGATGCGTAGAGTTGTGGACATGTTATAAACAAGTCCTGAAAAGCCAAAAAGGCACATACATGTCTCAAAGGAAAGAAGATTCAGTGTAATACAAAACAATTATTGATCAGACAGGAATCTAATATACTTCAGCAACAGAAAGTAATACAAGTAACTAGAGGACATCATTATTTGCAGAGGTAATTCCATGAGATGTATACACACATCAACCATACGTATGACACGTTATCAGATGTCACATGAAAACAGTTCTACTTCACAGCTACAGGCATAGGTAAATGTAAAACAAAAGTGCAGTATGCTATTCATATTCAATAGCATTCGTTTTCATTTTCCTCTGTCTCTTGAATAATCTTTTGAATAATAGCATGAATAAGTAAGACACGTTTTTGTATCTTTCATAAAAGGAAAGCTATTATGGAGGAGGTGAGAAATACAAGTAGAATATGAAATACAAAATCTAAACGAAGAGGTAAAACAGATATAATTAATGCAATCGAATTCTTCAACCCTCAAGCAGATCCACAAGGAAAGCCTCAACAAAGAATCCATTTTCACCCATCATGGGAATCCAAGAAAACAATTGATTTGTTTTCAAGTTGGTTTTATTTGTGGACTCTAGTTCCACAATTGATTTGTTTTAATTAACTAATTCTTAACACTTTCTTAGGGACAAAATATACTTTATAAGCTACCAAAAAAATGTAGATTATTGCAACATTTAGCATCAATAAACTCAACCAAAACAGATTGAGCTGAAGTTTACGATCATTTTTTCTGTTTTCTTTGTCACTGCTCCCATCAACATTAAAATTCAGAGTTTTCACACTTGACAGATTACAAGGTATTTAAATTTTACAATGCACTAATTTAACCATTTTAGCTTAGCGTTATAATGCCAAAGAGCAACTTAAATATTCCTTATGTCAATTTCCTAGAAAGTGAGACATGTATAATGTGAACCTATTTCTGGTTTATAGTAGAATCCAATATTTATTCACAAATATAAAGCATAAAACAATGGCAATAATCAAACATACAATGTCATATAAAGGAATTAACGTTTGCCTCAACAATCTCTGAAAACCTTTCACATGCAAATCATTGTGACATAAAAGAATTTAGTTTCAATATTCTTAGTCCCCTCATCAAATTAGCATTACAAATCAATACAGAAACACATTTTCCATCATGATTCATTGGCTTCCATATCCAGTAACTCATTTTCCTATCCCTAAAATGTATTTGTCTCCAAAGTCCAAAACAAAATATCACTGTGAGAACTAGAAATTAAATATGTAATCCAAGTAAGCTATCATTTAATTCAATCTATTAGGCATATATCAAGACTACACAAAAGAAGCTTACCAGGTGGAGGAACAGAGGTAATTGTGTTGCACAATGCACAACAAACATTAGTGGCCCCCCTAGGGTAAAGCAAAACGCTCCTGCACCCATTACACACAAGCTGACTCTGCATAGCTGCAAATTACAGACCTTTACAATCACCAGGAGTTCAAACCTAAACAAGAAGTAAAGATAGAGCCCTTCACGATAAAATTAACCTAATCCTGGTTTTACTGATATTAAATTTAATAAAACCCTTAAAATCCTAATAAAGCACCGCCATTAGACTCCTACATAAAGCAAATACAAAACAAGCAAAGATGTTGCCGCTATATTCCAACGAACTTTATCATTTAAATAGAACAGGAACTGGGCACTATAATGCTGCCAGATATTCCGATTTCCATGTCAACAAAAAGTATTAGTTTGCACGCCAGGAAAATTTCAACGAACCCAGAATTTGGAAATTTTATCTTCTTGAGTTAAATGGCAAAAGCATCCAAAACTTTAATACATATATTCTCGACATCGAATAAAGATTACCCAGCAGGCAGAAAAACAAAAGGAAAGAAAGAAAAAGTGCTGCTTGTTTTCTTGTATAATAGTACGCCAGAAAAATACCCACCACATCATCAATCCGAAATCAACTACTTGCTTAACCATGGAGAGACTCAGAGATCGAAGAATACCTGTAGCACTTGGATTCCGACCCCCGAAATCGATTCACCGGACAAGTTAAGAAAATTCTTCCAGATAAATCAAGAAAACGAAAGATGGCCCAATTGAACTCTAATATTCACCAATTCAGAAAAGAGATTCTCCTATAATGTCTTCCGTAAAGGAAAAATCTATGCCAAACCGACGAAAATATGAGAGGGATGAATTAGATTGTTGTCTCATATATCTGTAACTTTTTTGGGGCAATTAATCTCTGGATGTTAGCTGTGACTGAAATGAGACACTTCCAACATGAAGAAAACGGAGATCCACCTATGTTGTTCCTGCGACGAATGCTTGTCCCACAAGTCGTAAGACAAGCATCCGTCAATGCACCTCAACTTCTTCGAACAAATTTCCAAGGTTTTCCTTTCTTTTTTTTTCTCATCCAACAACCCCCCATCTTTTGATTTCACTCCTCTTCATTTCGGTTGACTATTTTAATTTTTAATACGTTAACGCGTTTTTTTTTCCTGTATGAATGGTCACACGTTTTCGTAATTCATACATAATAAAATCTATTTTTTATATTTATTAAAATTTTTAAATTATTTTATTAATAATTTTTTTAACAATAATTAAATAAAAATAGAAGGAATAAGTCAAAAAATAATAAAAATATTTTAAAAATATATTATATTAAATAATTTATCTAATTTTATTAATTTAATTAAATTATTTAAACCAATAACCTCTGTAAAAATATATATATAATCAACATATAACATACCCATGTTATAAATATAAAAAACTAGAATAGAGAACTTCTTTAACAAATTTATTGTGTCAAATCATTACTTTGTCTTATGGTTGATCCAAAAAAATAAGTTACTTACTATAGAGAGAGATTAACTTGTTTTAATTGACATATTGATTCTCCTATATTTGTGTTGTGTAATGCTAAAAAACGAGGCAATGAGACCCTAATTCTTCACTTGTTATTGGTTCACAAAGTTATTTAGAGTATAAATATTTATATATGTATAGTCTATTCAATTAAAATATAATAACATATCCTATTTTAATTTTAATTAGTTGATAACTCATATAAAATAAATTAAACTTTTTATTTTTTTTAAGAAAAATAAACCCTTAATTTGATTCAGATGAATTTTTATTTTTTAAAATTAAGAAATTTATTTTTCTTAAAAAATTTTAATGTACATTTTTTAAATGATTTATCAACTGTGTATTTATATTTTAATATGATAAAATTTAGATGATATAGTACTTATGTAAGTATTTCTCTATTTAGAGGTGCTATATGAGCTAGATTAATGCTAAATCAAAAAGTAAAAAACATAATAGTTGAGATCAAGCACTTTTGCATTCTGTCTTTTATATATATATATACACACACAAAGTAAAGGACCACTATAAAAAGACTAAAGAACTATATCAATTCATAACCAGCTCTGAAAAAATATTATCAAGTTACTGCACAGAAGCAAAATAAAATTAAGAAGTTTGTCTCATATTTTGCTATTGGTATAGTGATTTACTACACATGGAAAAAGAGAAATTCAAGGATCTTCCAAAATGTTCACTCTCCTCAACTTTAATATTGAACTATTGATTAATATTAAGGTTAAAGTGTGTGTAAAAGTCCAATATTGTTTACCATAATAAGACTAATAGAACTATAATTCCTTATAAAAGATTGTAACATTGTATAGGATTCCTTTTCGTTATTTTGCATATAATATATTTCATTTGATATTTATTATAGGCGCCAACATTATCAATATTGTTTTTATTTTACTATTGTTATTAATTGATGTTTATTATTTTGTGAATAGGGCTCCTGGAACTTTACCTTTTAAAAAGGAGTAAAATTAAAAAAAAATATCAACTTAACATAAATTTAATTACTCAGAGCCCTATAATATAGACAAGAGAGACTATATGTTTTTTCACAAATGAGATTTTAGAATGGATAATTGAAAATCCTTCTTAGAAGCTAGCCCACTTATCTATCTCCTTCTAATAATATGCATGTCATAATATTCAATTTTACCTTGTTAATTCACGTAATTTCATAAGTTTTTATGGAGATTTTTTTATCTTAAATGCATGTTTTGATGTGATTCTACGGTAATTTGGGATCTAGGTTTGATTGATGAAAATTATGTGATTTTAGGAGTAAATGGTAATTATTTTATGGATTTGAGTTAATTATATTCATTACGAGAATATGGAATATTACAAATATTTTAATTTGCATTTCAAGTCAAAAGCAAAATCAAATTTTGAAATACCAATCAAGGACCTAGAGTACTATACTTCATAATTTTTTATTTTTTATTTTTGTTATAGACCCCCAGGTGACTAAGGGCATGCTATATAAAGTGGAAATGTTGCCGGGGAGTCATTAATTTGGTTCCCCTGGTAAATTGAGTGTCAATCTTGTATTAAGTAGGTCTTTCATGTGATCAAGGTGGCCTTAGGTATTTTTTGTTTGTTTTTAGTGTGTTACATTTTGTTCATAGTTATAGCATTTTTCACTTTTCATAAAAATTGTTTGGTAACTCAAAACATAGATCATGATTCCATTGAGTTTTGTTCATTTCCATATTTTGTATCTTGCATTCGGTCTCTTTCTAGGGCGTGGTCGCTATTATATCCACTCTCTAGCTTTTCTTTGGGTATTGCTAAGTTTTTTACATTATTGCTTGCTTGAAATTGAGAAATAGTTGCTACTATGATTGCTCTAGTTCATTACTTGAGTAATTCTTCATTTCTCTTTGATTTTGATCTTGTTGATATTCCTTGGTTGATTTTGAATTACATTTGTTGTCATCATTGCAATATCATTACTATTGACTTGTTTGAATTGTGCATCAAGCCCATTACTTATTATTTGATGCATTTGAATGGTTATTCATGTATTTTTGTGGATAATACTTACTTTGGAGGTTGCAACATTGGGTTTGAAGTTTTGAAGTCTTTCAAGAACTCATTTTGAGTGTATAGCTTGGTTTTGAAATTTAGTGTAAAGAGTTTTTTCAAAAGAATTCATCATGTTTTTGAGCATGTTGGAAGTTTGTGCATAAGTTTTGAACATTTGATTCAAGTTTATAAGTGATTAGGAGCATATATATAAGTTGTGGATTTTCTAGTTTTCTGCTGATTTTTTGCAAAATAGAGAGTATATAAGTTCGCCAAAGTAAACTTCATAGTTTCCCATGGCTAACTTGCTCACTCTTAGGTTCTCTAGGTTTTTCCTTTGTAAGTTTACCATGGTAAAGTAAACTAGTTTCTGTTACATTCTAGAGAGATATCTTCTTAGGATTAATAGGCTTGATTGGCATGAGGCTTATATTTTCTTAGGCTTCGAGTCAGCTAGTTTTCCATGGAGATCCCAGCACTTATCACGAGTGTGACCTACCTTCTTACAATGGTCACAACTCACCTTTCCCTCATTCGCATAATAACTAGAGTTGTTACCATGACTCACAAATGTAGCAAACTCAAGGAGCAAGACTTGGGGTTAGATAGCATCTCTTCACCCCTGGATTCTTCATGAAAATTTTAGCATAAACTTTCTTAGGAGATGGTAGAGTTGTATTACCTAGTATCTTACCCCTGAATAATCAAATTATGGGTTTAAGCTAGCCAAGAACAACAACATATTCATCTGTAATATTTTGCTTATTATGGGCAGCATTAATAGCAGAAGTCCATTCTTCTTATGTCATCAAATCGAGTTCCTATCATAAAGCCACAAGTTCAAGCTAGAACTCTGTAAAACTCCTTGCACCTTGTGTATGTCTCACCTTGAATACCAAAGAATGATCTTTACCATAAGAGTAGGAGTCACAAACTGCCTCCTAAATTGCTTTGGCAGTGGTGAGATACATAAAATTTCTCTTGAGTTAAGGAGATATAGTATTCACCAACTAAGAGAAAAATAACAAATAATCTATTTTTCATTGATTCATGGATGAAGAAGTAGGATCCGATGATGTCAGCGTGTCTCCAGTTAAATGCCTAAACTTATGTGACTACCCATGACGAATTGAATAGCTTGCGCCTAATCCCTATAATTTGTGAGGGCAAGCTTTTCTGAAACAATAAATACAAGGATCCATCAAAGGCAACACTCAACCCAAAAGAACCTTTCATGGGATCAATTGTGGATGACCCATCAAGGGAAGCCGCCATTGTCAACAAGACTTCTTGACGATGATGAACAGTGATAGACTATCAAAGTGAGCAGGAATTTTTTTTCTCTAATACCATGTATATTATTTAGGTATGAAGAATCTAATATCTTATTCTGAATAGAGTCATAGGTTATATAGAGTACAAGTGAATTAATATCAAGATTCCAGTGAATTGAATTTGAAGCATCTTATCTTCTCTTTCTTTTATTTGAACTTATAAATTTAAAACTCAAGATTCCAAAGATTAATTTGAGAAGAAAGCAATTAGATCACTTGTAAAGATCATTTAACAAAAAACTCAAACTCAGTGATCTGGTCAACGTTAAATATTTTCAACGATTAGATTTTAAACATTTAAACATTTCCATTCTCTGATTATAAAGTTTTAAAGATCATGTTAAACAACTATCATTTTATTAATAGTAAATAGTGTGAAAAATCATAATTCAGTGTTTTGTAAACTCAAAAACTTATCCTTATTCATCGAAAAGTTATTCGATAAATCCTTTTATCAAATACTCCTTCTATAAATGAGTTTTTGAAAACATAAGGGTTTCTTTTGAAGACATAATATATTTATCAAAGGCTTCTTCGACAACTTCCCTTATTGAATAAATCTTCAAATAATTTCATATGACTGAGAATTTTCATAAACTAAATCTATATTTATTTATTGATCGTTAAAGAACCTTATGGAATAGATCTTCGATAAATGCTTTTTCATAAATCATATTTTCCTTCAAAAGTTATTTCTCATTTATTGAATAACTTATCGAATAACGACCTTATCAATAAATTTTCTTTATCAATTTAAAACTACTTTTTGAAATCTTTTCTCAATTAATTGTCATCATCAAAATATTATCATTGGAGTTTAACAATGAGTTAAAAGTTAAGCTTGTTTTTCCTCCCATTCTTACTTCACCTAACTAGGATTTACATTTTGAGATTTCATGTGATGCTTTTAACTTTTTTGTTGGAGCCATGTTCGATCAAAAGGAGAATCGACCTTCCTAAGTCATTACTTATGCTTCAAAGACTTGGTACCCAACTCAAATTAATTACACTACTACTGTGAAGGAATTATTTGCTATTGTCTTTGCTCTTGAAAAGTTTAGACCTTACTTGTTGAATTCTCAAGTGATTATTTACACTAATCATGCAGCTATTATACACCTTTTTAAGAAGCCTTATTCAAAGCCAAGATTACTTAGATAGGCCTTGCTTCTCCATGAGTTTGACCTTGAGATCAAGGATAAAGCGGGTGTAGAGAACCATGTGGTTGATCATTTGAGCTGCTTACCTCTTGATATAAGGTGAGTACAAGATTTTAACTTCACTTTTTGATGAATTTCCTAATTCTTTGTTATGTGCCATTACTATTAGAGAGCCTTGGTATGCACATATGGTTAACTATCTTATGAGTGAAGTAACACATCATTCCATGACTACCTTTTAGGCACAAAAGCTTAGGATTGATTCTAGGAACTATATTTGGGATGATCCATACTTGTGGAGGTTGTGCGGGGACCAAATAATTAGAAGATGTGTGCTTGAGGAAGAACAAAAGTATATTCTTAATTCTTACTATTATATGTCTAGGACGATCCAAGAACTATGTCAACATTTTGTGGAGTTAAATTGGAAACATGAGATGCCCCAACAATCCATATTATTTTGTGAATTGTTCGATGTTTGGGGTATTGACTCTATGGGTCCATTTTCACCATCTAATAGTTTCTCTTATATTCTTTTAGTAGTTGATTACCTTTCTAAATGGATAGAAGTCATTCCTACTAGGACAAATGATGTCAAAACCATATCTAAGTTTGTTTAATCTAACATATTTTGTCTATTTAAGATTTCTAGGGCCATAGTGAGTGACCAAGGCACCCACTTAGGCTTCTTGATAGCTTACTTGCTAAGTATAGGGTACTACATAAAGTCTTTACTTCTTACTAACTGCAAAAAAATGGTCAAGTTGAGATTTTAAATAGAGAGGTAAAGCAAATCTTAAAGAGGCTTGTTAAGCCTTCAAGGAAGGATTGAAGTATTAAACTAGATGATGCTTTCTGGGCCCATAGGAGTGCATTTAAGACACATATTGGAATGTCTCTGTACCAGCTAGTTTTTGGGAAATCATGTCATCTTCTGGTAGAATTGGAACATAAGGCTTTTTGGGTGGTAAGGAATTGCAACATTGATTTGGAAGCATTTGGTGAAGAGAGAAATATGAAAATGTTAAAGCTCATTGAGATTAGAAATTAACCATATGAAAATGCAAGGATGTACAAGGAAAGAACCAAGATGATTCATGAAAAAGGCCTCCTTCTCAAGAAATTTGAAGTCGGTGACAAGGTCTCAAAGTTCAAATTCCCATTTAAGTTTTCTGATGGCAAGCTGAAAACTAAATAGGATGGACCTTTCACCATGATTAAAGTTAATAATTATGGAGGAATAGAGCTTATGGATGAGAAGGATGGAACAAAGCAATTGGTTAATGAACACCTTATCAAACTCTACATTGAAAAGCTCAAGAAACCTTAGCATCAGGTCTTTTCTTTCCTCTACTTGTCTCTAATTCTATTATTGAGATTGCTTGTGATATCATCTTTTGGGACCTGATTGGGAGACAAGTGTAGGGGAGGAAACTATCCAGAGCTTAATAAACATAGTTTTATGAATAAATTATTCGTCAATGACTTATTCCTTAACTCTTGTTACTCTCATACTTGAACTTGGTACATTTTGAGCTTATTATTTTGATTATTTCTAATACTACCTTGACTTACTCTCTTCTTCTTCTCCCTTTTATGGTGGTGATATGTGTAACACCTTACTTTTGTATGTCTTAAGGACTATTCGGTAGCATTTAGAACTATTTACATGACCTTTGAAGTCCATTAACTAAATCTAGAATTTCACTCTAACAAGTTATTGTCCATATGATATTTCCAGATTCAACAACAAATTTCAAAAAATCATAATTAATTCTAAAAATATTGAAATTAATTGGTTCCAAAAGCTACACGAAGCTAACATCTTTAACTTTAAGGAAAAAATAATTACTTGGACCAATTGACTAGTTAATTGAGTAAACTCTGATGTTAAAATTTACTGTTCATTTGGTCAAATTTATGGAAAACAGTTTTGGTCCCAAACTTCAAAAATTGTGTTCCCTTTGTATAGATGTCAAAATAAGGCATTCTTGGTTTCAAAATGAAGCTTGACATATTAACTAAATGTCAGTAAAATTTTATATATTTATTCCAACATTTACTATTTTTAATTACATCTCACATGTCACTGCCTCCTCATAAGTTACTGTTTACAGTGACAAGTTTTAACAACTAACTTTACATACATAAATATTTCAAGCATGCAACGAATCCCTATCTCTTCTTCATGTCTCTTCATCTTTTTCCATCTTTAAAGAACATGTTGGTTTTGAGGTGACATAGAGGGGGTGAGATTTTGGGGAAAATCTTGGTAGCAAACAAAAACCATACAGTATATGCAACTACATGCTTGATATTAATAGGTGTGCACTTAATGATCATGCTTACATAATGATATCTTACATGCTTCCATATCCCTTAATTATAACATATGGCTATAGTATAAAAAGAAAGTAAGTATCACTTAATCATCCATGCTTCACATAATCAAAGTAAGTAAATATCTCATAAAACATCCAAGCAACGAAAGCATATAAGTAAGTAAGTTCACTACCTTTGAATAACTTTCTTTCCTTATCCTTTCTCTTTACCTCTTACTTCTTAGTTATCTTTGATATGTGGATGCCTTCTTTGAGTACACAAACCAAAACCTAACATTACATTATCATTCTTTACAATATAACTTCCTTAAATATTGTATTTGATTTACTTCAATAACTTTCCATAATCTTTATTAATTAGCTTAGTCTTTGAATCAATTGATATCTTGATTTTATCCTACACAATTTGGCCTTCTGTATCCATTTATGAACTCAGAATTCTCAAATTCTAGCAGCTACACATTATTATGGATAAAACTTAAAAGTCTCTCTTTTTCTTTCAAAAGTTCTCATTTTGATTCTAATGCTTCCAATAGTTGTTTCTCTACTTTACCCCACACATTTTTCATTTTAAAATCATTGGAAGTATAAAAAAACATAAAATTCCAATCACTATTCATGTGTGTGACAATAACAGAGAAGATTTTCAAAACTATGACTTTTAATTCCAATACTCCAAGGTTCAAAACCTATACAATCCTACATAAAATCATTATATAAATTCAATGGAAATATTAAATCATTGAAATTCCATCTCCCTCTTTATAGAATAGTGCAAACCAAAAGGTCTCTTCTATGGCAAAATGAAGAATATCAACGTGATTCAATAACCAATCACTTAAACTAACTTATCTAAACATTAATCTCATAGTTATAACTTTAACTTCTTTCTTCTTTCATCTAGGGTTTTGGATAATATATATACCCTAGAAAAAACTCAACTTTCTTTCATAAAAATCCTAAGTTCAAATTTCTAAAATTAAAGGAAAATAAGTTAGGATATATTGTTTACCTTAATCCCTAGCTAGCTTGAACTTTGGTACCTTATATCTCTTCTCTTCTTGGTTGAGTTTCTATTTGAACAGAACCTCCCCAATGTCTCCTAAACTTGGCACAAAGTGAAGGAAAGGGAGGGGTATTTATAGACTTTAGAGGTGGTGAATGGATGGCTATGATTATTTCAAACCCTATTTGATCCAACGGTCTATAATCAATCTTGAAACTTAACTTGCCCACCAAGTTTTGATGACATCATCAAGGGACATCTCATACACCATGTGACATAATTTCAAGGGAAAAGTCTAGAAAAAATCCAATCCTACTTGGTACCGGCTTAGTCCAATTTTCCAAAAGCTAGATTGTTTTCTAAATCTAAATTTTCTAAGATTTCATAATATGTTTTATGATCTTAAATCCAATATCTAGACTCTTCCTACCATTGACATTCTTGAACTGGGTCTAAACTTAATTATTGATCCCTTGACAAATTACGAAAATGCCCCTTAGTTTTTCTTTATTTACTTTAATATCTCTAGGGCATTATCGTCTTTTCACACATCACCAGAGTATTTCTTGACCCTGGTCAACTATTTAGATAACCCTCCTTGACTGTCGAACCTTGGTCAAATGACTAAATTGCCTTTCATTAATCTCTTGCTCATTGTACAGTATAGTGGCATATACAGTGGCATTTTTATAATTTTATATTTTTAGGGTCTTTATAAACACTAATTCATATACCTATTTAAAAATATTATTGAGCCTATGAGATGCCATTTCGGACCTTCTATGTGGTCTCCTACCTTCATAGGCTCTATTCTCAAGAAATTTCCCCAAAAAATCATTTATTAGGTGTTTTAATCCACTATAAATTTCATTATAAATTTTACATAACTATTTTTTTAGTTATGTCATTTTTATAAATTCTCATATTAATTACAAAAATTTACTGTAAAATTTCATCTGATTCTGAGATCTAGAAGATATTATACTAATTTTCTAATTCTCAAAAATTCATATCAATTTATGGAGACCTCAAATCAAAATTTTGTATTGCGTTAAATTGATCAAAATATTTTTTTCTATTTACTGGTAAAATCTGGAACTAAAATACTTTTGAGTAATTTTAGACCTTTTCTGGCTCAACTTTCTCATAATTACTATTTTGCCCCTAAACTCTTAGAAATTATACTTTAGGCCATTAACTTTTTATAATTATACTTATTAACTCAAAGCTTATATCTACTTCCATTTTGCACCATGGAACTTCTAGAATTTGCACTTTAATTCCTTTCTTTTCCAAAATGACCATTACATTTTTTAAACTTTCATTGATTGCAATTTAGTCCATATATAGACTTTCACTAAATTGCAATTTAGCCATTTTTTCTTTATAACTTTATACCATCTCTCTTTCTTTAGCTTAAAATTTATCTTAATCATTATATTTTATTCTTATTACTATCTTAATCCCTTCATAATCTCTTTTCACTATCAGTCTTATACAAATAGGAAAAATTTGGAATGTTACAATATACTTATGCCCCAATCTTGAATTAGAATTCACAGTCTTGCACCTCATTTGAGAACTTAAGTCAAGAAAGTGTTGTGTTTTGAGCATTAAGCACAACGCCAAGTTTAAGTGTGAAGGAGGAGTTGGCGTTGTTTCGATTTGGTTTTTAGGTTACTTATGGATTAGAACTGTTATAGTGTGAACATGTGCTAAAAATGTGAGTTCTTCAAAATAATTGTTGATTGGTTCATGTTGAAATTGTAGTATATGGCTTGATTTTGTCAAGTTATTGAGCTTCATTGTCGTCATTTGTAACATTTCTATGTTTGATACATGAGTTTAATTTGATGTGGACTTGGTTGCATTACATATTTTTGTAATTCTGTCATAAAACAATGAGCATTCAAGTTCGCTCTAGTGAACAAAACCATTCGCATTGGCCAAATGCATTCTTCTCTAGTTTTGGTTTTGTTGGTTTGCCGCAACAAACTACTATATTTCTGGCAACTCACTTTCCTTCTCTTTGCCCTTGACATTGTTGTGTAGAAGGATTTTCATTGAATCTTTATGACATATTATGCTTTGCAAAATCTTGTTCCCTTATTTGAAAGATTGCATCAAGTTTTCTTCTAAAGCGACGTTTGGTGCACAACACTAGATTTTAATGAATTGGGATTAGGATTGGGATTTAGAGTGTGAATGAGCCTTTAAAATTACTTTCAGTTCATGGTAATATTTGAGAGGAATGATTATATCATTTTTATTGTTTAATCATATAAGAATTATTAAAAGACAAAAATACCCCTTTCAAAAAAGTAAACCCTACACCTCATTTTCTCAACCTATCTCGCCATCGTCAATAATGTTTGCAAATCTCCTCCCTCGAGATAGCAAATCACTCCCCATTAGCATAGAAAAATCCTTTGGCGAAGCAAAAATTGTCTAAGACGATAGACACAAACCCTTTAGAATCATTTGAATAAGAAAAGGATGGTGCTGGGTCTTTTCCACCGATTAGAGAAGAATAGGGTGGGGGTGGAATATTGTTAGGTTAGTATTTCTGGTTAGTTTTTATTAAAAAGAGTATGGTTGGTTAAGAATCATCATGACTGTAATTTCATTGTAGGTTTGTGAATTTATAGTTTTAATTAGATTTATTCACTTTATTCATCAACATGATTGCGGTTTCTATGGTTTCTTAAAAAAATAGTTAAATATTTGATATTTTCGTTTACA
The DNA here is from genome assembly GCA_037074615.1 of Leucaena leucocephala. Classification (NCBI taxonomy): domain Eukaryota; kingdom Viridiplantae; phylum Streptophyta; class Magnoliopsida; order Fabales; family Fabaceae; genus Leucaena; species Leucaena leucocephala. The sequence goes on from CM073527.1 coordinate 10,512,161, forward strand.
ATACAATTCCTTCTAAAGTGTTTGATGATGTATCAAATAGTGTGTTTTAATTCTCTCTGATATGGTAAGTTGAGTGTTTTAATTTTTCTTGGTTTTTTCGACCAAAAAAATGATAATTAAATCATGTAATAGTTAAATGTTTTAATTAAACCTTTAACGGTTTACTTTATTTTTTTTCATTTTAACTTGGCCTCTAAACTATTTGCTTTGTCATGGAGCTTCTTGGAATTTTTTACTAACCTAATTCTATTGTTTTATAGTTGATCTAGCTTCTTCCTGATATAAATGATCTACAATGTCTATGACTGCATACAGTTTCATTCCTCTTCATGTGAGATGTTGAAGTTTGAAGATGAAGGTAGAAGAGAAGAAAACATGAATAGCAAGAAGAAAATACAAGTTTAATTTATTAAAAGGAGTTTAGTTTTAGGAGTAGCTATTTGGTATTGTATGAAATTGGATGTGAGTTGTGCAAATAGTTTGATTTATTAAAAGAGATTACTTATTTATTATTTTCAAATCTTTGATTGCTTATAAAATGAAGAGATAAGTCCTTTTAGATGAATTTATACTGTGTTATTTTGTGAGAGTAAATTTTGATTTATTGAAGATCAACTATTGAACAAGACAAGGTTGAAAAAGCACTATATACTAGGAAAATGTGATATTTTAAGCAAATATCTCCACAACCACTTTCACTTATCATCATTCAAGTCTCCCGCACATGCTCTAGTTGTGGATAAGTGAAAAATCCTATTCATCATTGGTCAAATAACAAAGTAACAGTAGGTTAAAAAATAGAAAACAGAAAAAGCCAATGAATATTGGGAAATTAGGAAAATAGAACCAAAAATCAATCCTAAAAGCCAATAAATTGTGAGCAAATTAAGATATATATGACCAAAAGAGTGTTGAAGCTATATCCACTCAGAAAAATTTGATCATAAAAGCCAATAAAAGAATAAAAAGATAATTATCTGAAAAAATAAAGCAATAGACAAAGATGATGAAAGAGAGTGTCAATATGTGCAACTTTCATACCAGTTAAAATTGAAGATGCTACAACTTTCTTGATGGTAAGAGTGATGGAGAGAGCATCAACTTGTGTGATAGAGAGACTAACAACAATTATGGAGATTGATCGATGAGAACTAAGAATAGATAATAAATCTATGGCAAAATTTCTAGGGTTATACTAGTCAGAAAATTATTATAAACAGAGATATTTTCATTATTTAACTTGCAATTTTAGTAGGTTTATTCATGCATTGTGATTAGTATTGCATTCAATTGATCATCATGAGTGAGCATGAGAGAGTTACTCTTGTTGGAAGTTGTTTGAGCCTAATTTCCATTCCTAGTGTATTATCCACTTGATCTTGCATCCTCTAGAACCTGTCTAGATTCTTTGTTAAAACTTCATAAGCATTGCTATATTGGATAGGATAAAGACATTCATTTCATACACCCTATTTTCCAAACACAAGCCTAAACACATTCATATAGGGATGAACCCAAAAATTTAGGAATTGGGGGGAACTTGTAACAATTTTTTTATTAGATAAATAAATAAACTAAAATATTATAAATATAATAGTTTAAGCACAAAAGACCAAATATCATTATATGACAAATTTGTTATTTATTTAGTTATTTTTTGGATGCGTTTAAAGAACTTCTCTATGCCTAAAATAATCTATTATTTCAACAATCAAGGTAAAACATAAATAATTTAACAATTATATCTAAACAAAATAATAAAATAAAACTAAAAAAATTCTTAATTTTGCCCTATATTGGCTAGTTATATTGTTGAAGGACACGGTTCTCTCAACTTTTTGTCAGCAAAAGAGGAAGAATAAAAAAGAAAGAGAAAGTAAGTGTATTAGTGGTGTGTAAAATTAGGTTTTAGGTTTATATATAAGAAGTTGGGTTGGGCAACAAAATTACTTGAGTTTTTTTTTATTTCCAAAGGAATATATAGTTTGATTTTTGAGAATAAAAAAGGATTTTCAAGAAATATAAAGATTTAAAACCTAAATCTTCTTCTATATATGTTTTTCTATAACCATATTTTTTTAGATACTTAAAAAAAGAGTATACAAAGAAAATGTAGCAACAAATCAAACCTAATAATTAAAAAATATTATATATTTAGATAATTAGATTTGATATTCAATAGAATATTAGATGTGGTTTATAAAAAAGTCTCCTATGGATAAATGACGTTGTCATGGTTTATTGAAGAAAGCAACGTATTTGGTATTTCTACAAAATATTCTAGTCTAGAGGAGTCTCTCACACATTGAATCAAATCAAATAATCAGTTTCAAAACTAGAAATCAAAATAAAATAATTAAAGAAGCAAGAGCTTAGATGGATCAAACTAAAGGCTTGAAAAAGCCTGATGATGAAGTTGAAATGTCGGCCAATAGGAGGGGTGGCCTCCCTAACCCCTCATGTAGATCCACACCTGCATTCATATCCATTGCTAACCCATTTGAGAGATTTCCAATACCAAAGGATGCCATGTATAGAACATTCAGGTTTCAACTACATTTTACTACTACATATGTGATGATTAATGACTTGATCTTGTTGGGTTTGGAATTGCCAAAAGAAAGAAAAGAAAAGTTTACAAAAATAGAGAAAAAGAAACAAAAAAGGCCAACAAAAAGGAGAAAATATTTGGGGAAAAAAGCCAAGAAAGAAGGATATAGAGAAACAAACAAGAAAGAGAATAATACATGATACCATAGAACAAAGTTTTGAATAAGGAAAATTCCTTGGTGGATTGTATCACATCCAATATTTTTAAGATTAAACGAGTAGTATTAATATTGATGGCACAATATATGAAGTTAAGCTAAAGTTGGGACAAAAGTGTAATTTTTAAAAAGTTTCGGACCAATAGAGGTACTTTTGGAAAAATATATGAAAATTTCAGAAAAATCCTAAAAATGGGAAATTATATATTAAGGCTCATTTGAGGTGATAAATGATAAAAATATCCCTAGAATAATTTTGAAGAAATTGTTAGATATTTGACTAAATGTAAACTATTTAGCCGGATTTAATTATTTGAGACATGTGGGAACCTCAAAAAAATTAAGAAAATATAGAGATAATATACTTTGGAATTAAAGGACATTGTAAAAGTGATTTTATTCTCAAAAATACCCCTAATTAAAATTTAGACGGATTTAAATGCTAATGAAGTTAATTAGGGATTTTATTTAGAAAAATTCCAAATGAATACCTAAAAGGGTAAATAAATTTCAAAAATATTTATGGGGTTTCCATGGAATTAATATAATATAATATAGTATATAGAAGTCTTTTATTAATTCAAAAACTCTAGAAATTAATTTTCAAGTAAGGTTAGATAATAGGAATTAAATTAGTTTATTTCTATTTTACCATCAATAAAATGATGATGGTAATAAAGGAGGGATTTATTTGGACAAGAAAAATGTTAGTAATGTATTATGGAACTAATAAAAATTAATTACAGTGCATAGAGAACACTAGAATTATGAAATATAAATTTATTCCAGTAACTAGCAATTTCCCTAGCCTTCTTCTATCCCAAAATTTTGCCACCTGCTTAGCCATGAATAGTGAAGATTTTCACTTGAAAATACAATTTAATTTATGATAATTTTTGGTAGGAAAATTGTTGCAGAAAGCCAAGACATGTTGACACATAAACTTGGTAATTAGTGTGAACTTGAAGGTTAAACATGTAGCTTGTGGTCTATAAATAACACCTTTCCTCCTCTCATTGTAGTAATTTTGTCATATCTATGGAAACTCTTATAAATTGGATTCTTGACCTTTCAAGACAAGAAAGAGCTAGCCATTTTGGTCACTAAGCTTGGATTAAAGATTAGTTTATGTCTCCAACCACGTAATCAATATTTTATCCAGTTAAATCATGGTTTAGGTGGTTGAAAAATCAAGATTTCCCTATAGATGTATGCTATTTTAAATGTATAAGACTTATAGAGATATGATTTTGATGTTAAACTTAGGTTAAAGACATTGATTAGTGGTTAGTTTAAGTGGTGTTGCATGGAGACTGTTTACCTTAGATTAGAAATTATCTAGGCCTCTTGGACACATTAAGGTTGCTAACCTATAAAGTGATTTTGTTGATTTTGATGTTTCCAATATGTTTAAAATAAAAATGGTGTAGGATGAATCTAAAAAAATAAGCTTTGGAAGCATTGGAATCAAAATTGAAAATTTAGCATTTTCTTTGGTACCTCTAAGCTATGAAAAAATCATAAAGGAGGAGTTTGATTGTCATAAATTCAAGCTCATATTTGGATTCTACATAAAAATTATGTATGAATGACCTAAGAGAATAATATTTAAGTTGGTAGAAACAAAACCCTAAAAATAAATTTAAAAGATCAAGGGTTTAAGGGGTTTTTGTTAAACTATAGTTAATATAATGTATATTGATGGTTGTGCTCTCTTTTGTCATATTGGAATAGGATTTGATATTTGTGGGAGAAGGGACTAAACTCAAGAACAAAAGCTAAGGAATTATTTGATCAAGATATCAAGATCACTCAACTTTAATGTTAGCTTGTCTTGATTGTTATATGTATATTTGCCATGATTGTTGTTGAACTAAACATGATGATATGATGCTACTATTTGCATTATGATGACTTGACTTGATGCATGATTGAGTTGGCATGAGATAAAGTAGTTCCCTAATTGTGTCATTATGCTTAATTTCATAATAATCTTATTTGTTGATATTTTTGTGGAAATAACTTGCTATTGAAATTTCTTTGAAATCTCACTCTTCCAATTGATCAATTATCTAGGGACTGAATCAACAAGAGACAAAGGCTTAATGAGAGAATACTAGAGTATTTATGTCATGATATTTTGATATCTAATGTTGTGTGTAATTATTCATGACGATATGTATAGCATTGTATTAGATAGCTGCCTTTGATAAGTGTTTTGATTAAGTTAATGCTTGAATCTGACTCTAAGATTTTGCATGCTTAAAGTAAACACAATAAGATTTAAATTTATATGAAAAACACCTAAATTGGATCTAGGAACAATTTATCATGATTTTTCAAAGTTAGGGATAGAAATATGGAAATCTAGAAACTGATCAAATAAACATTATACTTTGGATAATAACTGTATGAACTAGCTAGGGAGAAGTTTGATTTGATATTTTTCTCTTAAAGATAAATGAAAGATCTTCAAATATAAATTTAGAGCACCTTCATACAATTTTTTTGGAATTATTTATAATTTTTTAAAGTTTGACATAAATTTTGGAATTTCCAAATGAAAAGTAACACCAAGAAATCAAAAAACTCAAATTTGGTTTTCTTAAATCTTGGGACTTTCATAATGGTTCAATGGATACAAATGAACCATAATATGGTCTAGAGCTAACGTATGACAGGTTGAAGATCAAAGTTTTGTGTTGTTAAAGATTTTTTAAGAAATAATGTTAGTTTGGAACCCAATTTCAAGATTGTGTGGTACTTGTTCCTTCTCATTTCAATTCATATTCATTCATTCCATCTAGCATTCATCAAACATTTCAACCCTAAAAACCCTCTTGATCTTTCATATCATCGTATTCATAGTGGGGATATTAGAATCAATACAAGCTTATGGTAGGATGTTTGTTAAGTGGATTTGAGATAAAACAACCCAATGAAGGAGAGCTTGAGTGAAGGGCTTTTATGCTTGCGATCGATCTCAATTTTCCATTCCCTTTGGTCTATTGTATGTGTGTTAATTTCTTTGCATGGTTTGTTTTACTATTATTGCTTATTGGAGAAGTTGATCATTTGTTTTGTTGCATCCATCTATAAGTTGGTTGGATTCTTTTGGATTTTGGTAATTACTTGATTCTTTTAGCTTAACTTTACCCAGAAGTGCAAATATTTAAGTACGGGGAAATTTATAATATTTAGATTTACCTATTTAATTCTTGTCATTTCATAAGTTTTTATGGAGATTTTTTTAGCTTAAATGCATGTTTAATGCGATTCTATAGTAATTTGGGATTTATGTGTGATTGATGCAAATTGGGTGATTTTAGGGGTAAAATGGTAATTATTCCTTCTATTTAAGTTAATTATATTCAATAGGAGGATATGAGATATTATAAATATTTTAATTTGCATTTCATGTCAAAAAAAATTCAAATTTTGGAATACCAATCAAGGACATGGAGAAATCACACACAAGAATCAGCGAAATTTGAAAATCACTTTAATTGATGCAAGTTCACTATGGTGAACTCTCCTGGTGACAATAAGTAGAAAACATATTTTTCTTTTCTAAACCCAAAAACCCCTTCCTAGACTTGCTCCAACTCGTCTTTTATTAACCCTAACAACCTCAAATCGAACACTAGGTTGGATTTAGTGAACTCTAAGATTCTCAAACTCTCTCTACACCATTCTTCACCATCTTCTTCCATTTTCACCTACTTTCATCTATCTTTCACCATTGTTCTTCACTTTTTTTGTCATGACTTGCTTAGGCAACGAATTGCTACTAGTTGGAGTTTCATTTGTGACCACGAGGAGCTAAATTCCTCTACCATTGATAAACTCGTATTTGTAGTAATTTTTAGTATGTTTAAAGTAAGTTTTATTATTGATTTTATCCCCAATTACTAATATGATAAGCAACTAATTAATAAAATTAAAATAGAACAAGTGGAAATTAATTGATTTGATTTATTGATTAATTGAATAAATAATCTATTAAATTTCTATTACAGGAATGCAGTGACCAATCAGTAGATTAAATCAATTGACAACTGGATAGAAAATTAGACATGTGCTAGATTGAAGAAGCAGATAACATATTTAAGCACATGGCTAATAGGAACAAGTGGGTTATAACTGTTTGGATGCACATGCCAATAGAATCACATGTTGGAGGGAGCTAATAAAATAAGTAAATTAGAGATTGAGCACATGTGCAGCATAACAAGAGCAAGTGGGAGATACACACATGTTCTGTAATAGATTCATGCACATGCTATCATGCAGATAACACACTCATACATTCTCCATAGATCTTAGCTCACGCCTCATGCACTTATTACACATTCTAGACAAATCTTCCATAAACTCATTCCACACTTATATATTCATGCATAGACCACTAAAGACGCACCAATCACTGGATGCATAACATACTCAGATTCTATCACCTCATATTCTACACGCCATTCCATATTAGACACAGACAACAGATCCACCACCACACACCAACACTTCACTCATTCCTCTACACATTATTCACGCCATATGCACTCCTTCTCCATCTCCATTTCTATTCTCTCTCATCTGCAACTTTCCTATGTTATATACAATAGAACCAGAGAAAAGTTCATTCTTTATCTTCATCATCTTCTTCTATATTCACCATGACTACTGATATATTTGCTGCTGCTATTGAAGTCTTGACAGCAATAGAAGACTAGATCCATTATGCTCTCTTGGAGATGATGTTGAATCAGAATCCTTGAGCTGAACATGGAGTTTATTGTGTCTTTAATTCAGATTTAATTGTATCAAGTTGATGTAGTTATTTATGTAATTACATATGCAATTAGAGCTAGTAGATGATTAATGAGTAGGGAACCGAGTTGGATTTTCTATTTCTACATAATTGATACTTTGATTGATTCTCATCCTTAGACTTAGTTGGACATGACTGTAGTTAATTAGAGTAATCATAAAACAGCGTACAATTGTATCTATTTACTTCATCTTCTTCTATCTCAAGTTGAATGATTCTTATTTCTCCATTCAATGTATGCGAGTTGTAGCTTTGATTGAGATTTTAGCTGGTGAGTTGTTGGCTAACATATTATAATTCAACTTATTAACTCCAAATATTCTGTGGATAATGAAGGTGAGGTAATCTCCAAGGGAACACACTTGTCATTGATTCATCGCATCATCATAAACACTTAAAATCACAAACAGTAGCATATGATTTACATTCAGAATTAGTTCAAACACCTTATCTCACAATTCATCTGATTAATTTGTTAATTTGTGGCTCATTAGATTAAGTAGATACCTTTGCATCCATTTAAGTTCCTTGTAAATTGACCTCAATTAGCCCCATTCTACTATTGGTTAGCTTAGTTTTGTTTGATAATTAAAACGGCAGTTATCAGCCATAAGGAGTTAATCAATGCTTGGAGCTTGAAATTACTTTTTTGGAGTTTTTTTTATCTTCTTCATGTCTCTAGCTTTCTATTTCATTTTCCTTGTTTAGGTCTTTGTATTTAGGAAGTTGGAGCTGCTCTTAATGGCTATAATTTCATTTTACTTGTGGTTATATTAGAGATGTATGATTGGGCACTTGTTTAGAAATGTTTAATGCTACATTTGGTTGTAATAATGTTTGGTTTGGTGAAATCTATTTTTTTTATGATTAAATGAGCTTCCTTGCATTGGTTTTGTGGTTGGATTGCTTAAGTTACCTAGTGCTATCATTTTATCTTGACATTAATGCTTGATAAGGGTAATTAATCTTGTTTTGGATACTTTGGTTAAGGTTTTTAACTCTAAATTAATGTACCTAGGTTTGGGTGGTATCCCAAACTAATTTTTAGAATGGCTTTACATTGAAAACTCTTACTATATTTTGAAGCTAGGAGGGTTAAAGATTTAAACTCTAAAGGCCACTCAAATAATTGTTTTCTCAAAAATCCATTTATATCATTATTTTCTATAAACCCTAAAAATTCAAAAAGAATTTAATTAAATTGCATTTTTTACAATCCCTTTGCAAAATTGTTGTTTTAGCCCAAAAACCTTTTTTCTAGCAATTTACATGTTTTTGTCACTTAGTTTATTTAGGAATAATAATTAGGCTTCTCGAAGTGAACATGACCTGAGTTGTACTATACTACATAATTTGATATTTTTTTTATTATAGATCCCAAGGAGGCTAAGGTCATGCTCTATCAACATATATTGTTACTCAATTAATTTAGAATGAAATCGACTATTTCTTAAATAAATCCCTTCACACTTAAATGTCATTTCCCTATTCTGAAATAAGGTCATCTTTATAAAATGGTAGTGCCATTCTTCCTAAAACCTTTAAACTCTTATAAAGACAAGATTATAGGCCTTTTTGGATAAGAGTTTAAAAAATAGATTATGAAAAAAAGGGTTTTTAGATAGCTTTTAGAAAAAAAGGCTTTTGGAGAAGAGCTAATAGAAAAAAAGTGATTTTGAATAAATAAGTATTTGGATAGTTATCAATAAAAAGACTTTTGTAATTTGAAAATTACTAAAAAATGTATGATTTTTAGGGCTGAGTAATGGGCGGGCTGGGCTGGCTCGATGGTTAGCCCGTGCCCCGCCCATTTATTTTTTTATAGGCACGGGCTAGCCCATGCCCGTGCCTCAGCCCATTTAAGCCCGTATTAAACGGGTTGGGCTGAACCCGTTTGGGTTCTAATGGGCATAGGCAACCCATTTATAAAAAATAAAAATATTTTTTTTATTTAAACCTATTTAAAGTTTTAATAACAATGAAAATAAAACAATAATATTACATACATGATATGATTGTTCATCCTAAAATTAAAAAATAAAATATCATAATAATAGCTACAAATTTATAACCACACAGTCTACAATGATTATATAATATAATCATTTATAATCTTAATTATTCAATTGGATTATGATTATGCATAATCTACATTATATTTACTTGTGATGGTTGTAGATATAATTACCCATACCTCTACAAAATAAATTTAAAAAAGTATATTAGTATGTAATAAAAATAAATTTAAATAAATATAATATAATAATTAATAAAAAAAATATATGGGCGGGCTGCGGGCTGCCCAATGGTTAGCCCATAGCCTACCCATATAATTTACTATTTGAGCCCATTTAAGCCCGCCCATTACGGGCCTATTTTGGGCGGGTTTAAACGGGCTCAAATAGTACCGGGTTACGGGCGGGCCCACGGGCTCCGGGTTAATTGCTCTCCCCTAATGATTTTATTAAAAGTAGGATAGAGGAATGAGAAGAGAGATGAGAGAAGAGAGAAGAGAGAAGAGAGAGGGTAGAGAAGAGAGAGGAGAGATGAGAGATGAGAGAGGGTATAAGAAAAATTAAAGGTAAAATATTAATTGGGTAGTCTATAAGATCTTTTACTGTTTTAAAAACTAATCTCAATAATTTATCTCAAACCTTAATTTTAAACTATGGTTTAGTCTAAAACCCCTTTTAGACAAATATGATTATTTGTTTAAAAAAAAAATAAACTAAATTTTAAGCCAAAAACTATTTTAAAACTTTGATTTCAGAGTTTTCCTAAATAGGCACTATATCCCCTTGGACTAGACAAAACTACACATAAATATTCTTGGAAACAAAAAATAAAAGGTTTCTCATAACCTCTATTTAGACGTTTTCTAGAGTAAGATTATAACAATAAATCTTTACGATTTCAAATTACAAGACTAAGACTTTGTTTTCTCAAATAAACTCTAAAACTCATTAATTCTAATTTAATTGAAAAAATAAATAAATTTTTTCATTAAGAAGTACATGAACTTAAATACTTAAGTTTTTAATTAAAAAAGTTTTCCAATATTGCATTTAGTTAAATTGATTAATATTTTAATTTTAACAAATGGCCCGTTATAAAAGTTATAGTGTGTGTTTGAAAACTTTCCAAACTTAGGTTTTAAACCTAAGTTTGGGTAAAACCTAAATTTTGAGAAATTTGGAAACAAACAGCTACATTTGTTCAAAAGGGCTTTTAGACTAAACCATGGTATAAAACCAATTTTTTAGATAAGCTGGTCAGAGTAGTTTATGAAACAGTAAAAGAGCTTATTGACTAGCTAATTACTATATTACCCATACTTTTTCTTGCACTCTCTCTTCTTTCTCTTCTACACCCTATCTCCTCTATTTTCTACACTATCTCTCATCTCTTCTTTCTTTTCTACATCCTCTCTCCTCTATTTTTTCTTTTCTACACTATCTATTATCTCTCTTCTACACCTCTCTCCTCTCTCATATACTTTTTCTTACACTCTCTCTTCTTTCTCTTCTACACCATATCTCCTCTATTTTCTACACCATCTCTCATCTCTTCTTTCTTTTCTACACCCTCTCTCCTCTCTCATCTATTTTTACCTCTCTCCTCTTTCTTCTACACCTCTCTCCTCTCTCCTCTCTCCTATATTTAATAATCATACAATTTTTTGTAATTTATTAACAATAAAAGTACTTATAGAAATAACTATCCAAACACTCGTTTATTTAAAACTATTTTTTTTATAAACTCTTCTCCAAAAGCCATTTTCTAAAAGCTACCCAAACTCCCTCTTTTTTTTCATAATCCCCTTTTCATACTCTTATCCAAACAGGCCCATAAATTGCACTTAGTCCTAAATATATGATATAGTTTGGGAGTGAATTTTGATCCTTAATGTGAGACACTTTTTTCTCATTTTTTATATTTATAATTTTTTATTAAATTAATTTACTTAACTTATAAGTTGATATATAATTTAAAATTTGACAAAAGTACTTTAGAGTGATCATATTACATATATTATAATTAAGTAATTTATTTAGTTTTATTAACTTCACCAAATAAGATAAATAAATTTTATATTAAAGACTAAAAAAATATAATATAATTTAAAAAAATAATATATAAGTCCCTGTAATTTCTGTTCATTTTTAGTTATGGGAAAAATCCCTATAAATACCTTAAGACTTCCAAAACCCAAATGATGCTTCGAATATGACAAATCCTAAAGTGGTGGGCAATTGCAAAATGGGGAAAAGTCCCCTAAGTTCTATTTTTGGTTTTGGTACCAAAATTTTTAAAAAGGGATTGGGCTTATTCACGATCCAAAGGCAGAGTGAAGTCTCCCTTTCTCCGAAACAATACAAATGTCAGGCAGGGCGAGCAATTTATTGCCCTTATATATAAACTTAGACAAACAAGAGTTAGGATGTCTCCCCAAGCATCACGATTGGAACTACAATAAAGTGGTACTCCCCAGGGATCAAACACGCTCCAAATAATTGCATGTCTTACCTCTTCGCCAGTTGAGCCCATGAACGATAGTCCCTTAAGTTCTATTTATTTTTTAAAAGTGCCCCTCCGATTACCACAAGGGATGGCCAATGCCAATAACGATATGCCCAATGAAAAGTTAAAGTGGGAGGATGACTACATTTTTTTGAAACTCTTCTTCAATTAGACAAAAATCAAAGAGAGGGGCTATTTACCACAATATATGACATAATGATGATTAAGATATACCAATGATAAGTTAAGATGAAGAAATGACTACATCTTTCGAAAATTCTTTTTCCTTAGGTTTTTTCAAATACAAATTAGGGCCCTTGTCTTTTTTCAAAGATATTGAAATCCCATTTTGCACCTACGCACCAATTTAGAATTCGTTATATCCAAAGCATCATTTTGAGTTTTGGAAGTCTTAAGGATATTTTATAGGGATTCTCCCTTAATTATTTTCTTGTAATTTTCCCTCTCTATTGTTAGTTCCTTATAATTTCCTCAATTATAAATATTAATCCTTATATTCATAACTTTTAAGAAAAACATAATTATACATAGATTAAATCACACATAAATACATTGAGCATAATATTTTTTTTTATTTTTATATTGATAATAAATAAAATTTATTCGATCATTTTATTTTTAAAAATATTTTTATTTTTATTTTGTGACAATTTATATATTGATATTAATATCAATTCTAATTAAAAAAATTATGAGTGTATTTAGTAATAAGATAATTGTAAGGACCTAATAAAAAATTATAAATAATTATTATTAAAAATTAAATAAAAATATAGGTATCAAGGATGGATTTTTTTTCTATATTTGATAATTAGAATATTATCAGAATATAATATAATATAATAAAAGTTAGTTTTCGATTAAAATGGAATGCAGATAGACTTCAAGAAGAGGGAAATGCTAGCTGTCAGAACTAGAGGGAAAAGGCATTGAACAAACGGAATAAGGCGCGCTTCGCTTTGGTTTACGGAAGAGGAAAGCCACGACGGACGCATTATAGCAGGAAATTTGAGTTGGGCCGCATGACAGATTTTTAATATAAATCTTTTTAACCTCTATCCACTAAATTTATACTTGTGGCAGATTAACTCGGGCGGGCTGACAGAGTAGTTCATTTAACCTATTTTTTTTAATTTTTATTATTTATATTATATTTTATTAATTTTAAAATTTTAAATAAATTAAAATTTATATTATATTTAATTTATATTTATTTTATTTTATTAAATTATTTTTTTAAATATATATTTTATTTTATTATTATTTTATTTGTGACAGATTTATATAGGAATAATGATAAAATTAAAAAATTAAATATTTTAATAATTTTAAATTATATTTTAAGTTCAATTAATATTGATATATATAAATTATTTTTTAAAAATAATATATATAAAAATATTTTTTTTAAAAAAATAAATAATTAAAAAAAACTTACATGTTGATAAGCTTGGGTTGATAGTTTACTAAATATAGGCCGGTTAAATTTAGCTAGCTTTTAAGTCAAACCGCGATGTCGCATTCCCAGGCCGCACGCTTGAACCCTCGCCATTTTTTGCTACAGTAAAACATGCTGATAATAGTAGTAGAAGTAACTGGCAGATTCTCCGGCGGAAGCCATTGATACCTTGTCCGAGAAATGCGTCTTCTCTACCATCATAGGCGCCTTAGACTTCATCTCTTGTCCTCACGTGTTCGCCCCATGAGCACCGGAAGCTTGCTTCATTTCACAGCTTTTTCAAAGCCGGCGACCTTTTCGTCTCAAAGGGACCTCCTTCATTCTCAGATGCTCCTATTTTGTTTAAAACCTAGTTCGAATATTCGTCCCTTATCACTCAGGACTAATGGCCAGGTGAGGTCATGTTGACGTTTCCTTTCTATTGAGAAGCTTTCAGGCTCTGTGGGAATCTTTTGGTCACTACATTTACATATTGACATTTCCTTTTACATTCTGAAGTTTTTGTGGAGGAGAACGCAGAAGAGGAGGTGTTGAGCACGCATTTCAAGATTTTGAAAATGAAATTGCAGGAGCTTGGTATTGATGCTGATTTATGCGGACCGGGCCAATACTACCGCTTGCTTTGTCCAAATGTATTATTGGTTTTACTCTCTTTTTGCAGTCTTCTGTAAACTGGTGAAGCTGTTCATTGGGTGATTATTGACAGTTGTGTTAGTATACTATGAATCGTCCTGTTTTTTTCCTTCAAGAAGTTTATCTTGATTTCTTACAGCCATTGGCTTTTCTTTTATTTATTATTTATTTTGAAGTTTCTTGTTGGCACAATGGAAATTACTTTAACTCAAAATCATCTTTCCAAGTCACAGCCTGTGGAGTCCTCAGACCTAGCTCCAAGTGGTTTCTAGTTTTTTTTGGGATTTGGCCTCAATTTAAGAGATTATTTTTCTTCTGATGGCGTCTCAATAGGTTCATATTTGGGGTTATGGATTTATCTGAAGTTTGTCCTAGAAGAGTGTTGGGGAGCAAAGGTTTTCTCCTTTCATTTAAGCATTTAAAAGTTTAAAAGATTTTAGGAGTTGAGTTAATGCAATTATACCAAAAAGTAACTCAATGAGTCAGAATTGAGTTAATGTAATTATACGGATAAGTAACTTAATGAGTCAGGAACGAAGATACTTTGTTGTTCTGGTAAAAATGACATTCCCCTATTTATCAAAACATAAATAAAACAAAAGAAAGTGTCCTGTGTTTGAAAATGTTCTATGACCAGCCTTTTCACGGTTGTTTTCTTCATACAAAGAGCGTTTATTGCTTATTTAATAAAATTTAACTGACTTGGCTGCTCTATTGGCATTTTTGGTCTTAATCTTCTTTCTTAAAACGTCCATGAAGATTTGGGCTACAAAATAGTATTGGCCCACCCAACTTTCAAACACTCATACCATTCATCTCAATTTCTCAATGAGGTTTGATAGTGATACTCTTATTTTTTTCTGTTAGTGCCAAGGTGGTGATACAGAAGAAAGGAGCTTATCTCTTTTCATCACGCAAGATGGGTTTGTTACTATTCATTTTCTGCATCAAATTATTCCTGTTTTTTGGTGCCAAATGGATTATTTTTCTACTGCATTTAATGTTGGAAATATCTGAGTTATTCAGAGGGTCTGCTTTATGGATGTGCTTTCCTGCAAATTGTGGTTGGAAGGGCAGCACAGAGGTTAGACATTTTTCTGTTTTGAAGTATCCCATTTATCCCAGAACATAAATTTGGATGCATGTCAGCTTCTGTTTCTACTGTAGGCAGTTGCTGGTGGCCAGTCATTGAAGAACATACCAAAAACTAAGAAAAAGAGAGAACTTTCTGAGTCAGAATTGATGCTAGAATGCCTTTGTGACGAGTTTATTAAATGTCATGTTTTCTATTTTTGTTCCCATTATATTGAAATTTATAGGCACTATTGATCTTGATTGTGCAATCACTGGTTCCATACTATCTGTACTCAGTTATTTGTTCACCACTGCTTAATTTAGTTTTATACAGCTGAATGTATAATTACTTTGTTATACTCCATACTCTAACATTTTGATTTATAGCCAGCTATCTAATGTCTTGGCTCAATAAATCGTTCACTACAACTTTGTAGCTTTCACAAGTTGTTTATTTATGTACTTTCTGTGTAATCCCTATTATGACATGCTTTCCCCTATATTATTTGTGATATTGCATTTCTTTTGACTTATGTCTAAAATAGGGATTATTTTGATAGGAAATTTATTATGAGAGTTCTAAGAGAGGAGAGTAAGACATCCTCTAAAATTAATTATAAAAAGCTTAGCATAAAATAATTCCATAGGTAAAAAATGCAGCGAACTACAATCTCTTTGCAAAACCGTGATAACATTCCCCTTAAATAAACCGTGAACGAATTGCTAAAAATGAGGATATGAGCAGAATTCTCTTCCACCATCTATCTTAAGATAAAGATGTGTCCTAAAAATTCAAGCATTGTTCTTTAACAGAACTTGGTTATTGATTTATTTTAAGCTGTTCTAACTTGAGTGACTCAGTTGTTATTATATATGCACTTGATCTTCAAAAGCAAAGAAATTTTTAAATTTTTCATCAAGATCCTTTGAGTGAGTATAATTAAGAGCCTAAACTTTGTAAGAGAAAGAGCAGCTGAGCATCATCCCTTAACCATGATTTGTGAGAGGGATCTTTCTCTTCTGGAGGATCATCGGTCAAGTGATTTTTCTTCTCAATAATTCGGAAATAAATACGAATAGATTTACTCCAATTTAGATAATTTCTCCAAATTAATTTGTATTCAGTAATCTTAGTGACTACTGGAACTATCTTAAAAATTGTGGTAGACTTAGTTGCAACCATAAAAAAAGATTAGTATTGAAAACGAAAGCAATCGGACAACGAGTAACTAAAAGAACTAGATTACCCAATTATCGTAGTTTCACTGGGAGCTCTGTAAGAACAAATATTCAAACAAATAGATGAAGACCATTCCAAGGGTCAAATAAAATCACCACAGTGAACAAATGGATTTGGAATCAGAAACTGCAAATCTTCCCTATCTGGCGCGTCTTGATTCGTCGTCAGAAAATGAGACGTCAGCAGCAAGCACAGTGCTGTCAGAAAATAGAGATCAAAACACCAGAAAACAGATGCCAAAAACCAACCGGAGATGAACCCAAATTTACTACTTTGGCACCGATTCAGAGAGAAAAGTTTCTCTTTTATTGATATGTTGTATAGATATATATACACAATAGGGAACCCTAGACATTAATGATATAATATCATATCAATATCATATTGTATCCTATATACTAATTACAGGATATTCACATGTCGTATAATATCTCTACAATATGTAAGTTTGAGAAAATTGTTATTCATATTGATTGAATTTGAGAATCTAACGACAGATGACTAAAGTAAATACATATATACACAACTAATCCACCTATAAAAGGAAAAAAATCAAGGAAAATAAAGGAAATAATGGCTAACCCTAAGAATATGCTATAATAATTACTAAATACTTGCACCCTAAAACTAGGGATATCAATAAAGTTTGTTTTTCGGGTCGACACAAGATTTTGAGCTTGAACATTGTATTCAAAACCATGTAGCCAAATGCTAGAGGGATAGGATACTATTAGGGTTATTTTTTATCTTTTTTATTTTTATGTATAATATCATAAATCATAAACATATATTATAATTATATTAGAATATCGATAGATTATGATGTGTTAAATGGGCCAATACCTATTTCATTGGCTGCCTTGGTTAACTTATAAGTTGAATAAGTTAAGTTAATTTGATCATACCAAGTAGTTTTTCAAATAAAGCCTTAACATTAACTCACCAAATTGGTGGGTTAAACTGGTTAGCTTTGAGTGTTCAGACATCAGACCGTTTTGATGTTTCTAAGTTGATGCCCAAGAAGTAGGAAAATTTTGGGGACCTTACATGGCATATAAGTAAATCTGTAGATGCTACATGTTTTTTCAATCAGAATCTTGATCAAGCTTATAGATGTGTGATTCATTTAGAGGGCCTCTTTAAGGGATATGGATTTTGTTTCCTTTGAACAGAAAACAAGATATGCGAAGGTTATTGTTATGATTTTATATTTAAATAATTTTTTGCGACAGCTTCCATTTTTTTTTTCGAGGATATGAAGGACATTTCTCATCTACCAAATCACCTTTTTCCTTTCATTTTATTGTTTTGTGTACTAAATGATCCCTTAGATGTTTGGGATTCATAGTTCTGCACTTATACTTCTATATTGCTTAGATGTAAAATGATATTTCTAATATTTTAATTAATAAATTATAGTGTATGGGGAATATATTGCATGATGTGTTAATGTTATGTTTCGTCTGTGTTTGTGTATTACATAATGTATCTTTCAGAGTTGCTTCGGTTAATAAATATTAAGTTTTGTTCATCTGTGTAGAATAGAACCAAATTGATTGTATTATATTAGTCCATTTCCTTGTATAGTGAACACAACTTTGTTTTCCCTTTCAGCTGATTGCTTATTTCGCAGAACGTTTGATTTCAAAGGAAACTCTACTGAGAAATGGTGTTAAGCAGAGAATGTTTAGCAATCAGGTGAACTTTCTGGATATTTTAGATCTGGATAAAGAGTGTATCTTCTGGTGGATTATTATTTAATTGATGGTTTGGGAAATTTCTTCCATTAATATAGATTGACAGTCATTGGATTGGAAGTCTTTTTTAATCCCTTAGAAAATTGTTCATGGCATTCTTCCAATAGTTGTTTTGTGGCTGTTATTTTCAACTATCTTTCTTGAGTTCCACAGGAGCATGACACCGGTTCAGATTCCAGGAGTTTATTCCTTGGTAGTTCATGTGTTCAACCAACTCATTTTCAACTATTTGAAGAAAAAAAAGAAGATAAATAAAGAGAGAATGCAATGAAATACTGACTTTCAAGACTGCAGAAAGTTAAATGCATTATTGTTGTCAATTAGCTAAGCAAGGATTTGAGTCTGATTTTTCTATAACTAGACAAAATTTTGAAATGTCAATGACAATTTAAATAAGATATATCTTCTCATATTTTTAACGTAGCTATTTGTCTATCCCTTTTCTTTTACTATTTTACAAGCTACTTGCCTGCATCATTACTTGTTTCTGCAATATACTTCTGCAGATTGTTATGTCATTTCAATATCATCGTCGAGGAGATCTTGTTAGTTGCAAGGTATAAGGAATTGTTGATGTTGAACATATTAACACTGGTAAAATTTGTCTGTTGGGAATTTTTTCTTTTGAATTGAAAGAATCAGTTGCTGAAAGGTGTTGATTCATCTGGAATGTGGGTCCTATTTAGA
Organism: Leucaena leucocephala; assembly: GCA_037074615.1. Classification (NCBI taxonomy): domain Eukaryota; kingdom Viridiplantae; phylum Streptophyta; class Magnoliopsida; order Fabales; family Fabaceae; genus Leucaena; species Leucaena leucocephala. The sequence continues at coordinate 10,531,149 of CM073527.1, forward strand.
CGTCGTTTAGACTTTAGGATTGTTTTGCTAAAAGTAACCTGAAGCTTCTGCCTATTGCCAGATTTTAATTAAAGCTTTTCCTTGAGACTGATATTTGCACCTTGCCTGGATTAACCTATTCAATTCTGCTAATGAGGAGTTGTTGAGCAATTAAATAATTTACCCTAACCCAATGTTAAGAAAACTAGACTGGCTATTGAATCGGTTGAGGCACCAGTTGACGGTTCAATGCTTGGACTGGCTGTCGATAAATGGATATATTTTGAATAATACATGTTAACAATAAAAAAGTAGTCATCAATAATCATAAAAATGATTATTAAATCCAAATGAGTAAATATAATGAAAAAAATAATATCCATTAATACTTCATAGTCATCATTGAAAATTTATTTACATATTTTGGTAGCTTATAATTTTAGAATATATATGCATATTCTTGCCTATTTGCAATATTCTTTATTTTCCAATGGTTATTGGGTACACATAACCATGAATCATAGCTTAAAAACGCGAATTAAATTTTGAAAAAATCAAAATTAAAAAATATGTGTAGGTTCAACCGATTCGCCCATCAGTTGTACTACTTTTGACCCGTTCTTGGCATGTTTCTCTCCTCCCCAAGTTTTTTTTTTGCATCGTCGGATTGGATATGTTGTCGGTTCTTGATCCAACTGCTTGAACTGACTGGTCTGGTACGCAAAACCCTACCTTGACCCTTATTGACTGGTCTGGTCTGCAGAATACTACCTTGACCCTTAACCAGCTGAATTTTCTTCAGAGGAGACACTACCGTAGTTAAACAAGCAGCAAGAAAATCTTAAAGTAATTGCTGCAAAGGTGAACGGTTGTAAGTGCACTGACAGTGGAGAATTCAACTGTATTCCTTTCATGGTCTGTACAATGCTATATATACACTAATAGAGGAAATCAACGCTGTAATGAGGCTTCCTTATTTCACGGGATTTATAATGAATTACAATAAATAATGAAATCAAGACTATAATTCCAATCCCTGCAATCTCTCTATTCCTCTAATATCGGCATATCTACAACAGTATTTCTAATGAGTGGGTCTTTGATATAGCAGATTTGCATAGTGTGATATATGTTGTTAGCCCTATCTAATGGGATAAGGTTTGTCGTCATAATTACTACAAAAGTCCTTTGTACAATGCATAGCCATTTTTTTCTTCAAATTCATCTTAAAGAAGACCTTTGGGTGTGTTTTAGTTAGCATTGCTTTTGTGATCTCCAAATAAGAGTCCTTTATGATGTTAGTTGCTCAGCCAGCAATAGGAACTATAATGGATCATAATTATTTGCCTGTGTCATAAGCTATGGAAGATCAGCTGCTTGGGTATAAAATTGAGTTGGTGTTTAATCACTAAAATGATACATGACAATCTCATTAATTGTATGTCCTCATCTATTCTTGATGGTCACATTCCTTACATTACTATCTTTCCTTCTAAGTCTTTGTTTTCCATTAATCCTAAGATTTTTGGCTATGTGTATTTTGTTCGAGATGTGTATCCTTCTGTCTCTAAATTAGATCCTAAGTCTCTCAAGTGTGTCTTTCTTAGCTACTCTCATATTCAGAGGTTTATCAGTGTTTCTCTCCTAGTCTTAACTGTTATATATTTTCTATAGATGTTACTTTTCAGGAATCTGTTGCATATTTTGCCTTTAACACTTTCGCTCCTCCTTTTCCACCTATGGAGCAGGATATTCTTTTGGTATATTCTATTATTGTCTCACCATCACCGGCCCCAGCTCCTGTAGCGGCACCTGGTCTTCTACTTTTGTCTCATCTTTATACCAGGTGTTTGAAGAAAATTAATCTTGTTATTGCACTAGATTCGACTCTACCATTGCCTGCTTCTTTATCAAATCCTGTAGTGAGCATCACTCACCCTGAGCCAAACTCAAACCCAATTCTTGACTCTGAGACACTCATGTTCCAGATCCTGATCCCTCCCTTGATTTTTCCATTGCCTTCCAAAAAGGTAAACGTACTTGTGCCTCTGAGACTTTCTCCCCTGTGGACAAGCTCTCCTCTGTTTATCTCTTCACTTCTCTAGTTGCTACTTATGGTTGGGATCTCTCTCAACTGTATATAAAAAATGCTTTCTTAAATGGTGATTTTCTTGAAGAAGTGTACATGGAGCAACCACCATATTTTGTTGCTAAGGGGAGAGTAGTAAAGTGTATCACCTTAAGAGATCTCTATACGGGTTAAAATAAAGTCCTTGGGCATGGTTTGACAGATTTAGTATTGTTATAAAGGACTTTAGCCTGTACCAGAGTCAGTGTGATCATTATGTGTTCTATTATAGAGCAAGTGCTAGTATGATTCTACTAGTTGTGTATATCGATGATATTATGATTATGAGGAGTAATACCTCAAGAATCTCATCACTTAAGTCATTCCTTAACTCCTACTTTTAGATGAAGGATCTGGATTCATTAAAGTACTTCCTGGAGATTGAAGTCATGAGGAGCAGGAAAGGCATCTTATTGGCTCAGAGAAAATATGTTCTTGATCTCCTCAAGGAAACTGGAAAACTAGGACTACACCAACTAGCTTCCTTATGGTTTATAATCCTCTGCTTGATGCTAAAACCAAGCTATTTGAGAACCCAGAGAGGTACATGAGATTGATTGGCAAATTGAATTTTCTTATGGTGACTTGGCTTGATATACTTATATAGTGAGTGTCCTTAAACTAATTTATGGTCTTGGCAATTGTTTGATAGTAGGAAGTCTTAGAACATGTGTTATATTACTTGAAGGGATCTTCAGGTCATGGGATATTGTACAAGAATCATGGTCACATAGATATTGAGTGTTTTTATAATACCGATCATGGTAGATCAAAAGTCACAAGATGATCTTGATTGGAGCGGATTGTCGTCGTTTGACTCCTCAAAATAAAAGTAATTACACTATATTAATACAGTATAAGGCACAACCCTATCGTTCTTCTTAATGAGCCCTTTTTATTGGAACCCTAGAAAATTAGTGTCAAAATCATTGAAAACCTAAGTGAAAGTAAAAGTGGGTTTTAGGTTTGGTTGATTTTTGATGCAATAAAACAAGTGTGCAATAAAATAAATATTTTTGTATTTTTGATCGATAGAGAATAAGTGAATTGTTAAAGAAATATGTTGAGAAAGACTGTTAATGAAGGAAATCTATGTATCCTTACTCTTAATATGATATGGGGGGTTTTAGAATCACTAAGTTTTAAATGAAACCTCAATCGATCAATTGAGTCTAGGATATTATCAATTCTTAAACTCCTTTTTATCAAAGCTAGTTCAAAAACCATTAATGGGCTGTTAAAAACCACTTAGGATGTAATTAAATCAGATGATGAAAATGCCCTCAAATGTCATTAATCGATAACCATAGATTTCAAGCAATCGAATCAGTTAGCAAAACTAAAAGCCCAATTATCTAGAAAGCAAAACTAAAATATTCATATTAAAACCAACATTCAAATCATCCAAATTCAATTACAAAACCTAATCTTAGAATAATTGATCGATATTCAGTCCTTACTTATACAATAAAAACCTTATATCTAGGATTTCCAAAACATGAAAAAAGGTGAGATTAAAATAGAAAACTCCCCACCGCAGTGTAGTCTATGAGCTCAAGATATGCGATTCATCACCAAGAGACTAAAGATTTAGCCTCCTATGACTCCTGTTGTGCTGTAATCGCTGCTCAGATGTGATGCCATAAGGAAAACAGAAAAATCGTGATGAAAAGATGAATGATGGAAGATATGTGTGTATGTTGTGGAGAGAACGTTGAGAGAATATTCGAGTACTGCTTCCTAGTCATATCAGGTAAAGACTAGCCTCCCCGACTCCTACTACTTCCTCTCCTTTTAAAGCTATAATAACCTAATAAAAAACACAGCTTCACTGATTCTCTTTTTTGGTCGCGACTAGATCCTATTTTTGGTCGCGACCTGTGAACGCAGGAAAATATCCCTGAAGAAGTGAGGTCACATTAATCTTTGGTTCTCCTACAAACTACTTGCAATTCAACATCAAATCTCATTGTAAAAGTCCAACTAGTTACTAAATAACAAAATATATGCAGTTTGGAGGAGTTAATTTATCATTTTACCCTTAAACTAGTATATTGCCAAGCAAAATAATGTATTACCACAAAAGTAGAATTACAAGCACAAAATGAATGGTAAAGTTGTCACAAAACCCTCAAAATGTTATAGAAATCATACACAATTTGTGTTCTATCAATTCCCCCCACACTCGAACCTTTGTACTCCTGGACAAAGATATGAAGTACATCTAAACCAAAGCTATTAAATTCGAGGTAATAACATAATCAATAGTGAAACCTTAAGACAATTAATGCACCAACTTTTGGGAATGCATGTTGGAAATCGTGCCCTAGGGGCCAATCATTGTCTTATGAACATTATTGATTTATGAATTTATTAATTGAGTTATCATATTATTTGCATGTTTACTATGATGACCATCCTTGGATAATTCATGATATTATCCTAAATGTCCCTGGTCGATCATCTATGTGGGAGCACAGATGAAATAAGACCAGTATGACTTTGAAGATGTATAGAGATATAAATCAAAGTCATAAGCACATGTAAGAGTACAGGGTGTTGGACCGACCCGCTATGAGAGAACTGCATGGGTAACGTCATAAGCTTCTCTCATATACAAACCATGTCAATATGCCCTTTGACCTGAGATCATCATGGATTCCTACATGACAAAACGCTCAGCTTTGACCTAGTCAAAAGTCACTTTTGACCGAGTGATCATAAAGACTATGTTCGGGCTTAGTGGTTTTTCATGCGGAGGAATGTGAATGGTCAAGATGGAATTTGTCCCTCACATTCGTGGAGAGATATTACTGGGCCCCTCGATGAGTGAGTCTGAGAAATGTATGGCCATACTGTAATGGAAAGGTAGTTCCATCTCTATAGTCAGACTACTCAGGGATCGAGAAAGTAACGGTCGGGAATAGGAGGATGACATTATCCATGCCTCATCCATGACCAAAATATCGCGTGACAGAAGGGACATGATATGGTTGTATAAAAGGTTACATCGTTTATCGATCCTCATATGATTTGGGTAGTTGTTATGTCTTGCTAGAGACCGCTTGCGACTTGTGGGCTAGTATAGCAAATGGCCCACTGCCAACTTCATATGGGCCTACAGGGTCGCACACAAAATAGCCCAACACGAGCTATGATGTCCAGATTCATTGAATCTAAGACATGTCCAGATTCAATGAAAGATCCAGGTGAATGTATATATATATTTATTTATATTTATATTCGTATATATATAAATTCATATATATATATATATTATATATATGAGATATATGAGATTTAATTTATAAGGATAAATTAAATCCCTATCATGTTTGAATTCGAAATTCAAATTGATAGGATATCTCATATAAGAGATATTTATAAGATTTAATTTATAAGGATAAATTAAATCTCTATCACGTTTGAAATTCGAAATTCAAATTGATAGGATATCTCATATAAGAGATATTTATAAGATTTAATTTATAAGGATAAATTAAATCTCTATCACATTTGAAATTCGAAATTCAAATTGATAGGATATCTCATATAAGAGATATTTATAAGATTTAATTTATAAGGATAAATTAAATCTCTATCACGTTTGAAATTCGAAATTTAAATTGATAGGATATCTCAAATTTGATTTATGGGAATAAATCAAATATAACTCAGTCTCATCTTTATTTAAAGTTAAATAAATAAGTAATTAAATCTGTGGGACGGATTTAATATTATTTTATTTAATTAGTTTCTTATAAAATTATACAATATATGATATTGTATCAATTCGGAATTAATATAAGATTAACTCCAAAATCCAATTAGGTCAGGTGGAAAAACGCATAGCATCCTCTATATCTGATTGGAGGAGCTACGTTTGAAAATAACACAGAACACAAAAGGCCGAACGGAATCTGCAAAAGGTTTGCAGACAAGAAACTGCCGAAATAGAGACGGAGACTTGTGAAAGCCTTGGAGGGACAGGAGACGCTAGCACGTCGTTCGTGGTTGGAACGCTGTTCGTGTGGATACCAGTAGAGGAAGCCGACCTGAGGCGTCGACTTCTTGTGATCGGAAAGAGACCACCGTCCGCGGAGAGAATCTGTGAAGGTCGCTGAGGAACACTCCGTCGATTTCTTGCGATCAGAAAGAGATCACCACCCACGTAGAGAAGCTGTGAAATTCGCTGAGCAACACTAAGGGTAAGGATTCTTTCCACTTGACTTAAACACATACGGCAGATCCTGGCAAGGAATGGAAAATTTTTAAAGTTTATTTCCGCTGCGTGTCTTCCAATTCCTTACAATGCAAAGGTGATAACTTGAGCAATGCCAAGTAATTAACTACTAAATGAAATCAACATCAACTATATGAGTGCAATAGATTCTCTCTAAGGATGTAAGTGTTTAGCTCTCCATATCCTTTTATTGTTAGGGTTTTTCACTCATATGCAATTGGAAAACATCATACCATATGCTTATAATAGCTCTAAATGTCATCAGCTACATAACATTTATGCAAAGAATCAAGAGGTCTTTTAAGGGTGAAATGATGGAGATAGACTATGTGGAATAGAATATGAAGGGTATAAAGTACCATATGCATTCAATAATGAATATATAGCAGGAATTCATGTCTTCCGAGATATAGAGGTGGTGATTGTACTAAAAGGAGTTGATAATAGTGCCTCATACAATGCTATTTTCTTTCTTCAATTTTTCTTGCACTATTCCCCATTTTTTTATTTGTGTAATATGCTTTTTCTCTCCTTTATTTGGCACCTTGTATATAAAAGATGTAGTATAATTTCACATTCACAATGATTTTCTGATTTGAATAAGAAGTTTATTTCAAAGAGATGCTCATGCGTATATGACTTTTTATGATAAAAAAGGAAAAATGATGGGCTCAAAGGGGGTAACTATGGATATAATATAGGCAGACTTGTGTTTAGGATATAAGGGTTTATAAATGATTGCCTCTATCATATTTAATAACATAAATACACAAGTAATTTTTAACTTAGAGCTATGACCAATTCTAGAAGATATAAACCAATTGAATAACTACTCAATATAGAAATTTAGGTGAGAATCCTTCCAACTAAGGTTTTTATCTAAATTTCTCCTAAGCTAAGGTCTCAAACAATAATTGTCATTCACTAGGCATTAAAACACTTATCACAATTAAAAAGCCTCTTGAATGGCGGATTAAAAGTTCCAAAGTAATCACCCATAAACATGTAATAATCCCAAATTTAATAGTAAAAAATTGAATGTTTCCAATTCATTTTCCATTTCTAAAAATGCAAGTGTGACAATAGTTTATATAAACTATTTCATGCAAAAGGTTAAAAATAAGAGGGTAATGAATCATTTATAGAAACTTTAGTAGCTCAAAAGGAATCCTTCTATACAGTATTGCACAAAGCGAAGAGAAGGTAAATGGACATTTTCAAACTCAGGTCATGACTTAAAGCAGTGAAGGTCACGACTAAATTTAAGAGTGAGTGCTTACCCTAAACTTTCAACAACTAGTCATGACCATACAACACATAGGTCACGACTTATTTTCACAGAGAGCATATTAAGTCCAAAATTCTATGGCAGGTCGCGACCATACAACACATATGTCGTGACTTAAAACCACAGAGACTACTACTTTGATGCTTTTCAAAGCCCAAAACATCTTTTACACTAAAACCTATTTTGGCTAACTGCAAAAACAATTTAAAGTAAGGATCCAATTTTCAGCAATTTATCACACATTAAAATGAAAAACCAAAAATTTTGTGATGAAAGATTGGATTAATTAAAGAATTTTGCATTAATTAGCATGGAAACAATAACATCTCCCCCGCACTTAAACTTGACAGTGTCTTCATTGTCAGTAGAATTATATACACCACAACACTATATAAGGTCAATTTAAATCCAGCTTCAGCACATCAGTTCAACAAATCACTCAATGCAAAATCACAGTTAAGCTCGCAGTCATATTCAAATCATACCTTACAATACAAGGAAATCAAAGATGTAAGATTGGTAGGCAAAAATCATGCAATTGAGTGTGGATTTAGCTCGGAGAACCAATAATAAGTAAATAACACATGGCAACATAGGGGTATTATTCAAAACAGAAATGAAACACTATCTTATTGCATCATCAAGCAGAAAAAAATTAACTCCTACTTCTATTAGTTCATCCCTTTCCAATCATCAAACCAACATGTCAAACATATAGCACATTAAGAAAACTTGTAAAAAGTAAGAGATAGGAAAGGGAAAACCTGGCCTTAAGGTGTCGTATCCTCATTTTCAACCTCAATTATACTTAGTTGGAAGTCATTTGAACTAATTACATAGCCTTTTGCCTTAGAAAGATGCATTTCAAAAGATTGCTTCTTGGTTACTGTTCATGGTTATTGTTCATTTGATAATCCAGAGCATGTACCTAACTTTGAAAATACATAATTAAATGTAGAAAAATCAAAATAAGGTGGTTCCAATTTCTAATGAAAGTTCTTTCATTTAACTTTGAAGAAAAAATATAAAACTAAGTTTCATTGCCCCAATGAAATCAATTTATTCGTTAAAAAATACTGTTCATTTGATAAAATATGGAAGTTTCAGTTTCTTTGCCTTAACTTCAAAAATTCATTTCTCTTTCGTTACTTATCCAAATAAACTGTGTTAGATTTAAAGATCATGGCGTTCTATTTAAGATCATAAAATTTTATAGAAAAACTCGTTTATTTACCATATGAAATTATCATCAGAACATTACTGCCTCTAGTTGGTCACTTTATCTTAGTTCCAGATTTTAACTTTAACTTAGAAAAATCATAATAAATCGAATACTTAACCAATTGAGGCGTTCTTAGTGTTCATTTAAATATCTATATCTTAGCTATTATCATACCAAATTTCAAGTTCTCATTGGTTAATGCGTCATAAACATTGTCACAAAGCCACGACCTCAGAACACAACTACATGATCATACACTATGCATCCTATCATAACCTTCCATAGTGTCAAGTAACCAATATAACTTATAATACAAGTTCAACCATCTAAGATTACCCTTTTTCCTTGAGAGGTTCTAACACCTATGACATGATTATGCCTATGGAAAGAATGAGATTTCATGGAAATCCCAATAGCAAGTCAACAAACTATAATATCATGCATGATTAATTGGATGCTTAACATGTTATCATGAGATGGGAGCTACTTGATAATGGTATATAAGCAAACTCTAACATGCATATTGTCATGACATAACTTGCAAGGAGTTGCAATCATTCATACTTTATCATCAACATGATGACACAATCTCATGCTCAACCAAACATCATAACTAACAAGCAAGCATACAATCAAGCAAACATAAAACTATAGTTAGGTATTCTTACTACCTCTTTAGCTATCCTTGACAAAGTCTTCTTGAGATGATTTCCTTCCTTCACAAATGTCAAAGCCTAGCCATTACAATGTAACATCAAGTTACAACTCAACTTGAAAACAATTCTAAGACTAGGTTTTCACTAACTTCCATTCTTTTTCTAAAATAAATTCTTATGGTTGATGTTTGCATAATTTTTCACATAGAATCCAAATATGAAACTAGAATTTCCAAAATCAAAACACTTCATGAACTACTGTACAGAACCGAAGTGAACATTTGATTTTCCAAAAATTCACATTTTGATTCCAATACTTCCAATACTTGTTCTCCTACTTTATCCCCACACAATTTTCCATTTTAAACTCATTGAAAGCATCAAAACCATGAAATTCTGACATATGAACAGTATTTCATATAGTAGAAGCCAAGAACACAAAACCTTAACTACATGCATACTTGAATTTCTAAACTTATACCACTTGATTCTAGCTTGTTTAAGCTTGTCTAAACTATCCATAACATAAAACTCATATTCTTATCACAAGTGGACAGCACTTCCAGTAGCACCCACAAGGGAAATAAGTCACAAAAACCCCTTAAAACCAAGGGCTAACTTGCTAGATTAAATTCCAAGAACAAGGGAGATAGTTACCTTGCTTATTGTTCCAAGTTGTGTTCTTTCTTGCTTCAAATGAAATTTGGCTAGAGGTTCCCTAAGGTACCATGCATGTTGAGTCCAATATGGTTTGGGGGTGTTTATAGAAAATTTTGGGTGGAAATGAATGGCCAACATTAGTTTAGTTACTATTTGATCTAATGGTCCATATTCAATCTTGAAGCAAGCTTTCCCTAGAAGCCTCAACTTCATGCTATGCATGACATCATTTAGGGCCATGTTTGGCTAGAAAAAGGTAAATATACTGATAGGAAAAATTTTAGTCTAGTCCGATACCAATTGGAGCAATTTCACAAAAATCAGACTGTTTTATGATCCTAATTTTTATAATATTTCAGAATATGTATTATGTCATGGAAACCAGTGTCTAGGTTTCTCCTACTATTGACATTGTTAGATTGAGTATTTATCTACCAACCATTTCTTGGAAAATGACCAAAATACCCTTGTTGCTATTTCTTGTACTATTTTAACCCTAAGGGCATAATTATCATTTCACACCTCTTTATACTGCACCAGGGCATATATTGGCTCTAAATAATCATCTTTATACTATCTTGGATGTTTTTGACCTATCCAGAATGACCAAAATACCCTATATCTATCACTAGTACAATCTGCCCCTAGGGGTATTTTCATAATTTCACACTTTTTCTGGCCTACTATGGACTCTGACCCCCTTAACTGTCACACTTTTACTGTAAGATTTCATCTGATTCTGAGGTCTAAAAAATACTATAATAATTCTTCCTGACTCAGAAATTTATATCAATTAATCGAGATCTCAAATCAAAATTATGTGTTGCGTTAAACTGATTAGAATAATTTTGTCTATCTACTGGTAAAATTTGGGGCTAATATAATTCTGGGCATTTTTAGCCTTTGTCGGTTCAACTTTCTCATAATTATAGTTAGGTCCCTAAACTTTTGGTTAATTGCATTTAGGTCCATACTTTTGTTTCTACTTTCACTTTTGGCTTTCAACATTTTCTAATTTTTATTTAGGTCCCTGAACTTTCCTTACTTAATAATCCCTCTCTTTCCTTCCCCAATCTGATACAGTTTATTCTAAGAATCTCATGTCCATTACATTTAAACTGTACATATACATCAGATAAGAAAATTGGGGATATGACACAAGGCGGTGGTGGGAACTCATAGAATTTTGAGAGATGGCTGTGTGATTGACAAATCTTACCCATGGCCTTCTCTCTCCATCCTAGCATACCAAAATCGTGCACTTTGATTAAATTAAGAAGCGCATCCAAGCTTCTTGTGAATTTTTCTTGTTTAAACTTGCGCTTGCCCAACTGTGGTTGGTATAGATTAGCAACAAACTTCAGTATTGTTCCCTTTATATCCTTTGTATAGTTCACTTCCTCAAGTGCTTCACCCAGTAGAGGTTGGTATACCACTGTAACATACTTAGGATCACTCTCCTTTGATTCGTTTAGATTCTCCATCTTGCTTTCAATCTTCTTAGGTGTTACACCAAGCTTAAGTTGGTCTATAGCTGTGTCATAGTTGAGATTAGTCTCCTTCATTCTTGCATCATTATTTGAAGTTAAATCATTTAAGAATCTTAAATTATGAGAGGTAATTGGTGAATATGAGTAAGTATAAGTAGAGTTAGAACATATTGGCCCTTTAGTCAAAACAATGGATTGTGGAGCTAAGGAAATTGAAATTCACTGGTTGTGTTGGCTATTTCTAGTCGCGACCTCTCAGGGTTATCTTTAACTCCTTGTCGCAACTCAAACTGACAGTGAGTGTCTCTAGAGCATTTGGTCGCGATGTTATAGCCATTTAGTCACAACTTGGGATCACAAAGAGGCTGTCCCTCAGTACCCTAATATTCCGTCGCAACTTCTTCATCTTCACGTCACGATAGGATGTTTTAGGAATTTATGGTCGCTACCAAACAATCATCTTGTCATAACTCCATTGCACAGAGAGTCTCTTCCTCAGCAAGTTCACATCTAGTTGTGACGTGCTGTCACATAAGCTCGACCTCTCTTTATTTGCTCTACTTCCAGTTCGCACAATTTCTTGTTTTCCTGTAAAATACTCACAACTTTCTTTCCAAAAGCATTATCACTAGAGAATGATGATATTGTATCAAAGTTAGATGGGAATGAGAAATCTTTAGGAACTGACAGCATGATATTCATGCCAAAACAATGAAAACATGATGCATTGCCTTCACAAGAGCAAGAAAAAGAATAAATAGAGGAGAGAGATTCAAAATAGTTATCATAAGTACTCAAAGATGAATTTGATTCCTCATGCTCCTGAAATGCTTCATGGGAATTTGGAGAATTATGCAACATAGGATCATACTTATCATGCAAACTCAATTCATGCTCATCCCTAGTTTCTTTAACAGCATAATTAATGGCATTCAACTCAACAAAAGCAGAATTACCAAAAGGATATTTCATTGATTCGTTCATATTGAAAGTCACTACATGCCCTCCAACCTCCATTGTAATGGAACCATGCTTCATGCTAATAATTGTCTAGCAAGTTTGAAGGAAAGGTCTGCCTAGGATCAAAGTGCTCTCATTCACTAGTTCACTAGACATGTCCATAACATAAAAATCAGCTGGGAACACTAAATCCTTCACCTGCCTAGAATATCCTCAAGAATTCCCTTAGGATACCCAATTGATGTATAAGCTAATTGGAGCACTATACTTGTGTCTCTAAGATTGTTAATACCTAAGGCTAAGTATACTAACCATGGCACTACATTAAAAGTAGCCCAAGATCTAATAACTCTCCCTTAATATGAAACTTACTTATAGTGCATGGGATTGTGTAAGATCCTGGGTCTTGGCACTTAGCAGGTAATTCAGCCTTAAAAAGTGATGACATATTAGCACTCAACTGAATTCTCTCAAGAGGCTTAAACTTTTTCTTATCAACACACAACTCTTTTAAAAATTTAGCATATTTAGGATTTCTTTTGGGGAATTGAACCATAGGAATTATTATTTCTAACTTATTGAAGAGATTGAAAGCATCTGTTGCAAATTCATAATCAATCTTTTTCTTTCTAGCAAAATAAGCTTTTGGAAAAGGGAGATCCTTTATACTTGCCTCTTTACCTATATGCATAGAGGCTCCTTACTTGCTCAACTCTACCTGTTCCTCAGTTTGCTTTTCCTTGTATGCTGAACTTAGAATTGTTACTTCCTCTTCTTACTTCTCTTGTGTTTCCTCTTGGGTTGCCTTCTTGATTATAAACTGTTGTTCTTTAATACTCACTGATTTTCTAATCTTCATATGTGACATTGCTAAATTTTCAACTTCAGAATCTTCTATATCCTCCTTTGATGTTTCATTTTCCTTAAATCGAAGTTCTCTCATACTTCTGAGTGATATGGCATTCAGACTGTTCAGATTAATGAATGTATTCGAAGGTATGTTGCCACTACTCTTCATTTGGATGTCACTCACTGTATTGGCAACTTTAGTTAAATGACTTGTAATATCTGCATTACTTGTAATGAGTTGTAAAACCAGAGAGCACGAGTGTCACATCCTTACTTTTAACCTCAATTATATTCCATTAGAACTAATTGGAACTAATTACATGATCACTTGCTTTGAAAACATCCATTCCAAAAAGAATTGCTCTCGAGTACTGTTCACTTTCACTGTTCATTTAGTAATTCTATAACATGTACCCTACTTTGAAAATTCATAATTAATTGTAGAAAAATTGAAATAATATGGTTTCAATTTTTAATGAAAGCTCTTTCATAGACCTTTGTGGGAAAAATAAGAAAATGAGGTTTCCTTGTCCATATGAAATCAGTTTATTCATTAAAAATCATTGTTCATTTGGTAAAATCTAGAAGTTCCAGTTTCTTTGTCTTAGCTTAAAAAATTTATTTCTCTTTGGTTACTTATCCAAATGAACTGTGTTACCTATGGATTTGAAGATTTAGATGTGTTCTTTAAGATCATAAAGTTTCATAGAATTCGTCCTCTCCATCTCTCTTTCGGCAGTTTTTTATCTGCAGACCTTTTGTAGATTTTCCTTCGGCCTTTCTGTATTCTATGTGTGTCACTAAAACACAGCTCCTAAAATCAGATATATAGGATGCTATGCGTTTCTTTCTCTCTACCGAATTGGATTTTAGAGTTAATCTTATATTAATTCTGAAATTGATACAATATTATATATTGTATAATTTTATAAGAAACTAATTAAATAAATAATATTAAATCCGTCCCACAGATTTAATTACCTATTTATTTAATTTTAAATAAAGATGAGACTGAATTATATTTGATTTATTCTCATAAATCAAATTTGAGATATCATATCAATTTGAATTTCAAATTCAGACGTGATAGGGATTTAATTTATCCTTATAAATTAAATCTTATAAATATCTCTTATATGAAATATCCTATCAATTTGAATTTCAAATTCAAAACGTGATAGAGATTTAAATTATCCTTATAAATTAAATCTCATATATCTCTTATATATAATATATATATATGAATTTATATATATATGAATATAAATATAAATAAATATATACATCCACCCTGGATCATTCATTGAATATGAACATGTCTTAGATTCAACGAATCTGGACATCATAGCTCATATTGGGCTATTTTGTGTGCGACCCTGTAGACCCATATGAAGTTGACAGTGGGCCATTTGCTATACTGGCCCACAAGTCGCAAGCGGTCTCTAGCAAGACATAACGACTACCCAAATCATATGAGGATCGTTAAATGATGTAACCTTTTATACAATCATATCATGTCCCTTTTGTCACGCAATATTTTGGTCGTGGTTGAGGCATGGATAATGCCATCCTCCTATTCTTGACCGTTACTTTCTTGATCCCTGAGTAGTTTGACTATAGAAATGGAACTACCTTTCCATTATAGTATGGCCATACATTTCTCAGACTCACTCATCGAGGGGCCTAGTAATAACTCTCTATGAATGTGAGGGACAAATTCCATCTTGACCATTCAGATTCCTCCGCATGAAAAACCACTAAGCCCGAACATAGTCTTTATGATCACTCGGTAAAAAGTGACTTTTGACTAGGTCAAAGCTGAGCGTTTGTCATGTAGGAATCCATGATGATCTCAGGTCAAAGGGCATATTGACATGGTTTGTATATGAGAGAAGCTGATGACGTTACCCATGCAGTTCTCTCATAGCGGGTCGGTCCAACACCTTGTACTCTTACATGTGCCTATGACTCTGATTTATATCTCTATATATCTTCAAAGTCATACTGGTCTTATTTTATTTGTGCTCCCGCATAGATGACCGACCAGGAACATTTAAGATAAGATCATGAATTATCTAAGGATGGTCATCATAGTAAACATGCAAATAATATGATAACATAATTAATAAATTCATAAATCAAGAATGCTCATAAGACAATGATTGGCCCCTAGGGCACAATTTCCAACAAGAACTTCCAGTAGTAACCTCAAGGGAAATAGGTCACAAAACCCCCTAAAAACAAGAGCTAACTTACTAGATTAAAGTCCAAGAATAAGGGAGATAATTACCTTACTTGTTGCTCCAAGTTGTGTGCTTCTTTCTTGTTCAAATAAAATTTGGCCTGAGGTTCCCTAAGGTACCATGCATGCCAAATCAACTCTGGTTTGGGTGTATTTATAGAAAATCTTGGGTGGAAATGAATAACCAGATTAATTTGGTTATTATTTGATCTAATGATCCATATTCAACCTTGAACCAAGCTTGCCCTAGAAGCCTTAAGTTGTCAACATGCATGACATCATTTAGTTTGCCTAGAAAAAGGTAAATATACTAATAGAAAAAATTTTAGTCCAGTCCGGTATCGATAAGAGCAGTTTCACAAAAGCCAGACTATTTTATGTTCCTAATTTTTATAATATTCCAAAATATGTATTCTATCATAGAAACTAGTATCTAGGTTTCTCCTACCATTGACATTGTTAGACTGAGTATTTATCTTCCAACCATTCCTTGGGAAATGGTCAAAATACCCTTATCGCTCTTTCTTGCACTATATTAACCCTAAGGGCATAATTGTCATTTCACACCTCTTTATACTGCACTAGGGCATATACTGGATCTATAGTGTTGAAGGAATTTTTTGTAACAAGATTAATTTAGGTCACTAAAAATGAATATGATCAAATAAGAACGTAAGATTGATGTTGTAAATAAGAGGGGGTCTGATATATAAGATAAGCTGGAATTATTATCGACGATAATGCATTTAGGGGTTACAATGAATTTAGTGAATAATGGTTGCAGTAAATTATTATTGTCTGATGTCTATAATCTCTATTTTATTGCTATCCCTATAGGATGCCTAGGACGTTAAACACTGGCCCCAAGATCTTCAGCGAGATTCTTGGGATTATGAGGGGTTAATCCTTTGCCCTAGTCCCAACCCTCGTGCCTGATGCACTTTTGGACAGTTTTGGACTATATGCTGTTATGCCAAGTTAGGTTTACATAGGATGGGCTACTGTGAGTGATTGGGCTAAGTTTACTATGGGTTGCTGTTGAGGACCCAACACTTAGGCATACTTACATGAATATTTCATAGATTTTTCAAAAATCATAAACATAAGGTTCTTTCAAGTTTTAACGCCTTCTAAAATGGTAATTGTTCTCTCATTAAAAGCTCAAACTCTGGTGCCTTTATCTCATGAGGAAGATGATCAACTGTTAAGAAGCTCTAAGAAGATTAAGCATGGGAATAATTTTAGTAGGAAAATATTCTGAATGACAACTGGCTTAAACTAGTAGGGAAAGGAATTGGAGGATGCATTGGCCTTTACTTTGTTGAGAAACTTAAAAGAATAAATACCAATCATAATTAAACTAATGATGATTAAGATGAGGAAGTTGTATCAACATGAGATGATACTATGTCCCATAACTCTAGCAATGCTTTAGATCAGGAGAAGGAAGAGACTTTTCAAAATAGAAGACCATGAAAGTAACTTTATGACGTTAACTTTTTTAGGGAATTTGAAAAAACAATTATATTGTGCATGACAGAAGGCAGTCATAATGAATTTACTGGTTAGGAATATCAGTTACAAAGTTTTGCATATGAGGTTGTAGGAATTGTAGGCAAAGAGAGTTATGATTTCTCTCTTCAATGTAGGCAATGGTTTCTATGTAGTAAAACTTGCAAATAGAGATGACTATCTTAACGTACTCACGGGGGGACCATGCATATTATATGATCAGTACCTTAAGGTCACAAAAGGCTTCGATTGAAAAGGTTATTGTTTTGATAAGAATACCTAAGGTTTCTTTAGATAATTATGATGAGGAAGCTTTGACAATAATTGGAAATAGAATCAAAGAAACAATTAAGGTAGATATGAATACTTCCTGTCAGTTGAGAGGCCGTTATGTATGCATATGTGATTTAACGGATCTTAGGAGATCGCTTATATCTGGGTTTTATTTAGATGTTACCTGGAGTATGAAGGGATTCATATGTTGTATACATCTTGTGGAATTTATGGACATTTGAGGAATGTTTGAGCGAGAGGAAAGTAACAGGGGAACAAGAGGATCATGGTATGGTTCATAGGAATGACATGTGTATTGTGCCTAGTGACAATGTATTTATGGAAGTGCAAAGATAATGGCTAGTGGTGGAGAAGTCTCACCAATAGTAGAGGATGAAGGAAACTAAAGGTGAATTACGGTAGCCAAAAAAATATAGGATCCAAGTTTGACGTGTTAGCTGTCCTGGTAGAGAAGATGAGGGAGGAAGGAGATGGTGACAAGGAACAGTAGGCAAATTGTCACATCCTTAATTTTAACCTTAATTATACTCCATTAGAAGTGATTGGAATCAATTTCATGATCATTTGCTTTGAAATCATTCATTTCTAAAAGAATTGCTTTTGGGTACTGTTCAATTGGTAATTCTAGAACATGTACCCTACTTTGAAAAATCATAAGTAATTTTAGAAAACTTGAAATAATGTGGTTCTAATTTCTTATGAAAGTTTTTTCATAGATATTTGAGGAAAAAAATATAAAAATGAGGTTTTCTTGCTTAAATGAAATCAGTTTATTTGTTGAATATCACTGTTCATTTTTCTTTGCCATAACGTCAAAAATTCATTTCTCTTTGGTTACTTATCCAAATGAACCGTGTTACCTATGGATTTGAAGCTCTAGACGTCCCTCTTGAAGCTCATAAAATTTCATAGAAAGAATCGTTCATTTGTTATATGAAACCATTGTGTGAACGGCGCTGCCTTTAAACGCTTACTTCATCTCAAGTCCAGATTTTAACTTCAAATTAGAAAAATCATAACAAATCGAATTCTGAACAAATTGAGGCGTTCTTGTTCTTGGTGTTCCTTTAAAGATATTTATCTTAGCTATTATCATGCCAAATTTCAGACTAAAACTCATTGATTTAGGCATCAAAATCATCATCACATCACCACAACCTTAGAACAGGGTTATAGAAACATATACCATGCATACTAGCATATTATCCCATAGTGTCATGTAAGTCATGTAACTTATTATACAAACTTAATCATCAACATTTAATCTCTTCCCTTGAGAGGATCCAGCACCTAAAATACAGTTATGCATGTGGAAGGAATGAGATATCATGGAAATCCCAATAGCAAGTTACACAAGCTATAATATCATGCATGATTAATTCGATACTTAACATGTTATCATGAGATGGGAACTACTTCATAATGGTACATAAGCAAACTCTAACATGCATATTGTCATGACATAACTTGCAAGGAGTTAATGAAAACTAGCCTCACACTGCTTATCCCACTTGAATTGTTGATTCTTTTTGGTCAGCTTGGTTAACAGTAGAGCAATTTGAGAAAAGTCCTTAATAAATCTCCTGTAATACCTTGCTAAGCCCCAAAACCTTCTGATCTTTGTCACTGTCCTTGGTTGTTCCCAGCTTAACTACTTTCACTTTGCTAGGATCTACAGCTACCCCTTCATGGGATATGACATGACTGAGAAATTTGATTTCTTGTAGCCAAAACTTACATTTACTAAGCTCAGTATAGAGTCATTTCTTTTTAAGAGTACTAAGAACAATTCTCAAATACTCCTCATGCTCTACTGTAGATTTAGAGTACACTAAGATATCATCAATGAAAACTACCACAAACTGATCTAAATAAGGGCTGAAGATCCTATTCATGTAATCCATGAAAATTGCAAGAGCATTCATTAGACCAAAGGGCATTACTAGGAATTCAAAATAACCATATCGAGTCCTGAACATAGTCTTCAAAATATCATTTGCTTTGATTCTGAGTTGGTGATAACTTGATCTTAGATCAATCTTAGAGAATAAGCTTGCTCCAACTAACTAGTCTATAAAATCATCAATTCTGGGAAGAGGGTATTTATTCTTAACTGTAATCTTATTCAACTCATGATAGTCAATGCACAATCTGAGACTGCCATCCTTCTTCTTAACGAATAACACTGGAGCACCCCACAGAGAAACACTGGGTCAGATGAAACCCTTCTCTAAAAGCTCCTCTACCTACTTCTTAAGCTCAATCATCTTGTTGGGAGTCATACGATATGAGGCTTTGGATATTGGTCCAGCTCCAGGTACAATATCGATTGCAAACTCCACTTCTCATTCTGGAGGGAATCCTTGAATCTCTTTTGGAAAGACTACGGGAAATTCCTTAACTATGGGAATCATTTCAATTCCTTCTTCGACTTCTACTTGGATAAAAAAGAAGACCATATATCCCTGACATCCTTTCCATAGATGTCTATCTGCCTGATCCTCCGTTAGGAAATTCAGTTCCACTTCTGGATTTACATTTGAGGCTTGTGGACAAAGAACTAGAGTTTTGTTCTTACAATCCAGCATTATATTATTGGCAGACAACCAATTCAATCTAGTTATGACATCAATTTCATGAAATGGCATGCATATTAGGTCAAGAGTAGTGTAGCAACATTCATATCGAATAACACTATTTAGGCAGACATATGATGTAACTACTTTAGCATTTGTAGGAGTTGTGACACATATGGCATAATGTAGCTTGCTAATTGTAAGGCCCAAACATTTAACACATTCATAAGAAATAAAGGAATGACTTGCACCTGAA
This sequence comes from Leucaena leucocephala, assembly GCA_037074615.1. Lineage (NCBI taxonomy): Eukaryota > Viridiplantae > Streptophyta > Magnoliopsida > Fabales > Fabaceae > Leucaena > Leucaena leucocephala. The sequence continues at coordinate 10,551,504 of CM073527.1, forward strand.
TCAAATATAGCAATCACAGCATGTCACATCATGATTATTGAGATAGATGATACCTTGGATCATCTCAGGTGACCTTTGTGCCTCTTCCCTTGTCATTGCAAACACTCACCCTTGAGTGCGAGGCCTTTGATCATCAGCTGCTTGAGGACAATTCTTGGAGAAATGTCTAGGTTTTCCATATGTGTAACAGACATTCTGCCCTATCAAGCACGGTCTGTCTCCATGGTTTTTCCTGCATTTGTCACATACTCTAGACCTCTAGATTCTATTATTTGCATTGCCCTTGTAGTTTCCTCTGTTAGGTTTCTTGTTCTACTGCCACTGTCTTTTCCTTTTCCTATTATAGCCACTGCCACCAGCTGCATTTTTGTTCTGGTTAGTTCTCTTAAGAGCAGCAATATCTCTGCTTATCGGTCTCATTAGCATCCGGTGATTCAGGCTATTCTCTATGATCCTGTAAGCCTCTACTGCTTTATTAAACTGGTTGTACTGTTGGGGAGTCATCTTGTCTTTCATAGTAGCATTCAATCCCCTAATCATCCTCCCTGTCATCCATTGCTCATCATCCACCTGTCACTGGTAAGTGGAATACTGGGAAAGACGGATGATGTCATATCCTAATTTTTCCCTATCAGTATAGTACTGATAGTGGAAAGAGGTTTGTAAAGGATTATGACGAAAATCAGAAGAAATGATAAAGATTAAATGAGTCCTGAAGAAAGAGAAGGACTAAAACGAAAATTAGAAAAGGTTGAAGGCAAAAAGTAAAAGTAGAAACAAAAGTTGGGCCCTTAAGTGTAATTTTCAAAAGTTAAGGGGCTAAAATGCAATTATTCAAAAGTGCAGGGACCTAAATATAATTATGGAAAAGTGAACCAAAACAAGCTAAAAATTCCCGGAAACATATAAGACCCAAATTTTACCAGTAGATAGACAAAATTATTCTTGTCAGTTTAACGCAACACATAATTTTGATTTGAGGTCCCGATTAATTGATATAAATTTATGAAGTCAGAAGAGTTATTACAATATTTTTCAGACAATAGAATCAGATGAAACTTTCTAGGAAATTCCTATATTTAGTGTAAGAATTTATAAAATTGACAAAGTCAGAAAAGGAATTCTGTAGAAGTCTTACGGGATTTCACGGTGAAATAAAATACCCGATAAATAGGATCATGTGAGATTTATTAAGATTTTTGCCATAAAGGTAATGAGGCCAATGAGCCTATACCAAGGCCCAAATGGCATCATAATGAGCCCAATAAAGTAGTGAGACAGTATGTGGGCCAGAGTCCTGAGCAGTCTAGGAATAGTGCGAAATTACAAAAATGTCCCTGGATGTCCCTATTGTACCAGTGATGGATTGAGGGTATTTTGGTCATTCTGGACAGGCAAAAACATGTCATATAGTATAAAGAGGATTATTTAGAGCCCAGATACACCCTGAGGCAGTATAAAGAGGTGTGAAATGACGATTTGGCCCTTAGGCTTAGTACATTGCAAGAAAGGACACCAAGGGTATTTTGGTCATTTCCCAAGGGATGGATGACAGATAAATATTCATTATATCATTGTCAATGGTATGAGAAGCCTAGATATTGATTTCTAAGACAGAATACATATCCTGGTATATTATAAAAAATTCAAAATAGAAAACAGTCCGGTTGTTGTCAAACTGCTCCGATCGGTATCGGATTAGACTGGAATTTTTCTAGAAGCTTTTTGGCATGGTAAGCACGCAACATGCCCCCATGAGGTGTCCCTTGAGCTTTCCCACATGATGTCATAATTATTCTTTTATGAAAAAGTAAAATCCAAGATTAAATGTGAGCCTTTAGATCAAATAGGAACAAAATAAATCTTGGCCATTGATTTTTCTTGGATTTTGGCTATAAATACCCCCTCATTCTACATCAAAACCGTGGCTTCATGGACCCTTGGGAAAAATCTTGCAAAATGAAAACTCGAGCCAAGACAAAGAAGATTCAAGGTACCAAAGTTCAAGCAAGCTAGAGGTTAAAGGTAAGCAATCTCTCCTAGCTTATTTTCCTTTGATTTGGGAGCTTGAACTTAGGGTTTTCATGGGAGAAAAGTTGAGTTTTCTCTAAGGGGAGGTGCTACCGAAAGACCTTAGATGAAAGGGGAAAGAAGAAATTAAAGTTAGAAACATATGATTAAAGCTTAAACAAGCTAGTTAAGTGATTGGTTGTTGAATCAAGTTGATATTCTTGACTTTTCTAAGAGTGAATATGTTCGATCTGCACTGTTCATGAGGGAAAGAAATGGAATTTCAATGATTTAATACTTCCATTAAATTTATATGATGATTTTGTGTAGGATTGGAAAGGTTTTAAACCTTGGAAACATTAAAATCTCAAGGTTGTAGTCTTTAAGATTCCTTACGGTTAATGTTCACTCGCATGAACAGTGATTAGAATTTCATGATTTTGATGGTTTCAATGGCTTTAAAATGAAAAGTTGTGTGGGGTAAAGTGGAGAAATAAGTATGGGAAGCATTAGAATCAAAATGAGATTTTTTAAAAGAATTGTATGGATATGTTCAGTTCTATACAGCAGGCCATGAAGGAGCTGGAATTTCATTATTCGAAGCTCATAAATGGATTGAAAAGATGAAATTGTGTTGGGTAAAGTCAAGACATCAATTGGTTCAAGAGCCAAGTGGATTAGTGAAGATTAGAGAAAGTTATGACAATAAAGAGTATAACAAAGTTAGTCTTAAATATGGTTGGAGTTCATGAGTCCTAATGAATTATGTGATGAATATGAATGTGTTTAGGACCTTGAAACACCCAAGAAGATGTTGGGAAGTGATTGACATAAAGACTTCATGGTTGGGAAGCTAGGGAGCAAGTGAAAAAGGTCAAGAGAAAAGCTTAAGTGCAAGGTAGTGAACTTACCTCTTTATGTTCTTGATGTGGTATGCTTATGTGTTGACATGTATATGATATTTGAATGATGTTGTGACATGATAAATGATGTTGAATGTATTGTGAATAACATGTTTTCCATGGCCATGCACTTTATATAAGAGTATATAGCATGATGGCATGTCACTAGTCAAAGAAAATTTAATGAAATTACATATCATGCATTAGCATCCATCTTGCATTTTTAAGTGGTAATGTTTGCTACTGAGATTCCCTAGAATCTCACTCTCCTATAACCAACCAATTTAAGAGACAGAATTTGGAAGTTCCATAATTTGCCATATGAACAGTAAAAAGTAACAATTTAACTGTATCAATTGGCATGGTAAATATCCAGTTTTATATTTTCCCCTTAAATAGCTATGAAATATCTTTAATAAGAAATTTGGATCACCTCCATACGATTTTTCTATAATTAGTTATGAATTTTTGAATTTGGACTGTAAATCTAGAAATTACCAAGTGAACAGTACTCGAGCAATAAGTTTTAAAATTTTAATTTTTGGGTTAATGTAATGCTTCCACTAATCAAATATTCTTCCGAATACGTACTCTAAGGTGGTAAAAGTAGGATGTTTCAAAATACATATGTTGTTGATCAATTTGTTAGTTGTTTCTTCATTAATGCTGATTCTTTAAATAGCATTTACTTTAGTTGGTAGCCGTTTGACTCATATTTGTAACCGTTCGAGTGAAGGTGATGTTAGTCATTGGCAGGTAGGTGAGCATTTAATGCCATATCGAAAGTAGCAAGTTTACATTGCCATAACCTTCATCATTTTATACTCTATCTTTTTTTAACATACTTAACCTCAAAAGATTTGTCAGTAATTAATGTATTGAGTAAGTGTATAAACCATTAATAATCAAGTCATTTTCAAAGATCAAGGTCTTAAGCAAGTTCAGATGGCTTTCAGAAAAAAATGTACTCTATTAATCGATTAACTAATCAATTAATTATCATTTTTCAATTAATAAAAGAAACAGAAAGCAAAATATTATATTGATCATAATTTTTTAATCATATGCAATGCAATAAGTATCTCAAAAGATATATAATAAAGAATAGGGTTAAATATATGTATATTTTATATATGGAACAATCATATATAGCTCAAAGAGATATTCAATCAATTTCAATGTAAACAGAGAACGATATTTGAAATATATAAAGTTGATCAATTAATGTAAGTTAATCGAATACCTAGTCGATTAATGTCTCTAGAAGAATTGAAATATAAATATTTTCAACACAAATTAATTGAACAATTAATCCATTAATGTAAATTAATCAATTAACTATTTCTAAGACTATAGGTCCACTTAAAGATCAACCACAACTGAGTCTCTAGAACCATCATACAGTCACTGCCTCCACCCTCATTAACTTAACTCATCATGTAATCCAAAGTTAGAGGCCCAATTCTTGGGTCACCTAGTTTAACTTCCTCCACCAACCTTTCCATACATATATCGTACTAAATGGGTTTAACAGGCCTAAAGACATTCCTTCCTGGATCTATTGCATCATTATCCTAGTTATGCTCGATCGAGCCATCTGGCCTAAAGTTGTTCCCCTTGAGCTTCTACCCTACTATACTCTCTCTTATTAAAGTCCTCTAATGTAGCCTCAATATATCCATCCTCATCATTTCCCTTTACCTCTTCTAATTCCTCCTTGTATCACCCTCTATCTGAATACTAAAATCGGATTCTTTCCCTTGTGCAACCTCTATTTCATAATGAGACTTCCAAAACCTAATATTGCTCACCTTTTCCCTTCCTCATTTTGCATTTATAGTCCTATCTTGTTTATGCATTAATGACTGAAGTGCACTATCTTTTGTATTTGTGTCATATCCCCAATTTTCTTACCTGATGTAACTGTACAGTTTATATGCAATGGATATAAGATTCTTGGAATAAACTGCCTTGCACTTAAACTTTTCTCTTGATCTTTTGCACTTGCTCCCTAGCTTTCCAACCATGAAGTCTTTCGGTCAATCACTTTCCAACCATGAAGTCTTTCGGTCAATCACTTTCCAACATCTTCTTGGATGTTTCAAGGTCCTAAAACATTCATATTCATCACATAGTTCATTAGGACCAAGAACTCCAACAATGTTCAAGACTACCTTTATAAATTCTTAACTCTTTACTAACATAACTTTCTCTACTCTTCACTAATTAACTTGGCCTTTGAACCAATTAATGTCTTGACTTTACCCTACACAATTTCATCTTTTGAATCCATTTATGAGTTTAGAATCATGAAATTCCAGCTCCTATACACAGTTCTGTACAGAATTACATAACACTGTCTTTTCTTTCAAAAATTCTCATTTTGATTCTAATGCTTCCCATACTTGTTTCTCCACTTTATCCCACACAATTTTTCATTTTAAAACCATTGGAAGAAAAAAATCATGAAATTCCAATCACTATTCATGTGAGTGAACAGTAATAGAGAAGGATTTCAAAAACTACAACCTTAGAATTTCAATGCTTTAAAGGTTCAAAACCTATCTAATCCTACACAAAATCATCATATAAATTCAATAGAAGCATTATATCATTGAAATTACATTTCTTTACCTCATGAATAGTGCAAAACAAACTGATTCAACCATGGCAAAGTCAAGAATATCAACTTGATTCAACAACCAATCACTTAACTAGCTTGTTTAAGTTTGAATCACCTATCACTTACTTTAATTTCTTCTTTTTCCTTTCACCTAAGATTTTTGTACAGCACAATACCTTAGAGAAAACTCAACTTTTCTCCATGAAAACCCTAAGTTCAAGCTCCCAAATCAAAGGAAAATAAGCTAGGATAGATTGCTTATCTTTAATCTCTAGCTTGCTTGAACTTTGGTACGTTGAATCTTTGTCTTAGCTTGAGTTTTCATTTTGTAAGAGTTTTCCCAAGGGTTCATGCTCCACAGTTTTGAATCAGATTTGAGGGGGTATTTATAGAAAAATCTCATGGAAAATGAATGGCAAAGATTAGTTTGTCACTATTTGATCTAATGGCTCACATTTAATCTTGGATTTAACTTTTCAAAAAGGAAAATTATGACATCATCCATGACATTATCAAGGGACAACTCATAGGGCTAGGTGGCAAAATTCTAATGGGGGAAGCTTATGGAAAAATTCCAGTCCAATCTGGTACTAGCTCGGTTCAATTCCTCAAAAACTGGACTGTTTGCTCAATCTAATTTTTCTGAGATTCCATAATATGCTATATAATCTTAAATCCAGTATCTAGATTCTTCCTACCATTGATATTCTTGGACTGGGTCAGTACTTAATTACATATCCCTTGGAAAATGATAGAAATGCCCTTGGTCCACTATCTTACACTATATTAACACCTAAGGGCATAATTGTCATTTTACACTCCTTTATACTGCACCAGTGTGCATACTGGCTTTAACTAATCATCGTTATACTAGTTTGGACTTTTTTGCCTATCCAGAATGACCAAAATGCCCTCCATCTATCACTGGTATAATCTGGCTATACAGGGGTATTTTCATAATTTCACACTCTTTCGGGGTTACTCTTGACTCTGGCCTACTTAACTATCTCACCACCTTATTGGGCCTTTTGGGACTCCATTTGGGTCTTAGTATTGGTTCATTATGTCATATCCTAATTTTTAAGCTTAGAAGTCCAGTATATAGCCTGAAAAAGGGATGCCACTAGACCCTGTTGAGCAGAGGTCTCAATAAATAAAGAAAATGATGCAACACAAAGTTTTGATATGAGGTCCCGAAAGATTTATATTAATTTCCAAAGAGAAGAAAAATTATACAGTATTTTCTAGACCTCAGAATTAGATGAAATATGGCAGTAAATTCCTATAATTAATATAAGAATTTCTGAAACTAACAGAGCTCAAAAAGGAGTTATGTAGAATTTACTACAGAATTTACAGTGGATTAAAAGACCCGATAAATAAGTTTCAGGGGAATTTCTCTAGAATTGAATCCATGAAGATAGTGGATCATACAGAGGGTCTAGAATGGCACCTTATAGGCCCAATGATATTTTTAGATGAATATGTGAGCCAGAGCTAATAAAGACCGAGAAAAATGAAGAATTACGAAAATGCCACTACAGGTATGCCACTGTGTTGTGTCATTAAGTCAGAGTCAGACGAAGGGCATTGTGATCATTTGACTAAGGTTAGACAGTCAAGAAAGGGTATCTGGATAGTTGACCAGGGTCAAGAGGTACTCTGATAAAGTATGAAAAGACAATAGTGCCCTAGAAGTACTAAAGAGGTAGTAAGGGCATTTTAGTAATTTACTAAGTATGTGTCTTGGGAACCGAGCCACCAGAGTGTTTGGACTTGGTTAGAAGCCCAAGATGACAATCCAAGGCCCAAAAACGTAGCCCAAGAGTAATGTGGGCCCAAGAGGCACTAAAATATTATTTTAGTGCTTTTTCAATAAAGTAAAGTGTCCCGATCCAAGATAGAAATAGGTAAAGTAATCTGGAATCATGAGAGGACATAAGTGGGACCCACAATGCACCACATGGCATGATTACAGTAAAAGAGGAAAAGTAAAGGACACATGGCATGATTATAGAAAAAGGAGAAAAAGCAAGAGGACACGTGGCACGATCTCGGCCATCCATTCAGGGAAAAGACTCTGGAACTCTCTGGAAAGGCTGAGTCAGCTGGTGAGGTATCCCAAGGGCCCCACATTTCACCACATATACCCCTGAGATATCCCTTGAGGTGTCATAGATGATGTCATGAGTGGTGAGTCATCAGGGAGGGTGATGTCATCATGATGATGTAGGCAAAGCTTCTTGAGGAAGCAAGCAATCTGAGCCATTCATCGCGAATCAATCTGGACCATTCATTCCACCTCCTCTCACCTATAAATAGGCCACTCCCCTCCCATTTCAAGGCACACCACGGATCTAGCAAGAAAAGGAAGAGAAAGAAGGGGAAAAGAGAGAAAGAGAGAAGGAAAGAAAGAAAGGAAAGAAAGGAAGGAGTTCTGGTGGAGCTAGGAGCTGAGGGACTGGGCAAAGCTTAGGAATAAGGTAAGAAAGTTATCTAGTCCCTGCTCTAATAAGGTAGAGGATTGCTCTTAGTAGTTAGAATAGAGAAATATCTCTATTAATAAAGGTAGCTAAAGGTAGAAAGAAAGTCAGGGGAATGTCAGATTAAGGATATCACCCCTAGTTAAGAATGAGTTAAGTAGAGCTATACTGGATAATAATAAAGATATTATTATGCTATGTATAGGCTCTAACATATGAAAAGAAGAGACCTTAGAGACAAGGCTATGAGCTAGAAGGAAAGGTTACACACCAGGTAGTAGACTTACCTACTTGTATGCTTATATTGCTTGGATGTTTTATGTGATGTTTTCTTACCTTGATGATGTGAGGCATGTATGATTAAGTAATTCTTTGTTTCTTTTGATACTATGGCCATATTTTATAATTAAGTAACATGGAAGCATATATGTTATCATGATGCAAGCATAATCATTAAGTACACACATAGTAACATCAAGCATATAGTTGCATACATTGTATGGTTATCGTTTCCTACTAAGATTTTCCCAAAAATCTCATCCCCTTCCATGTAATCCCAATCCCATAGGTATTTTTAAAGAGTTGGATAGTGTAGAGGTTATGCAAAGATGGGATCAAAGTGTTGGAATCAGGGAAAAACGTAGGATGAACAGTAAACTTCAGACGTTGACTGACATGGACCTGATCAAGGCGTTGTCAATGAGTTATATTTCCCTAAAATAACATTAAGTGAACTTTGAGTAGCAATTTGAACCACTCCATTTCGATTTTTGTAGAATTAGTTATGATTTTTTAAAGTCAGGTCACTCCACTGGAATTTACATAGTGAATAGTACTCGCTGGGAGTAAAATTCCAGATTGTATGATTTGACTTCAATAACCCTAGAAGTGGTTCCAAATGCTACTGAATGGTCCCTAAGATGTAAGAAAAGGAGGATGTTATAATTTGGTATCAGAGCATAAGATTCTGGCATGATACAGAAGGTTCTGGCTCAGTGATGCTCTAGAGTAGATAGACTAACCCCTTAAAATAAGTTAGAGATGTGAACTACAGAGGTTTCCTCCCTAGTATGAGATATGGGGATGGTGTTCACTACCTAGAGAATGATTTGAACAAGAGATAATGACACCTAGATAAATAGAATATTACCCCATAACTTACAGCAGTACTGGGTAATCTTCAAGGAAGTGGCTAGTCTTAGTCAGCCGTTACCTCCGAGGTGTCGTGTTTCTTAGCACGATGTGGCTGGACTAAGCAGGATAATGTTAAGGGAGCAGTTTTCTCTATGAATAGAGACAGAAGATGACCAGTCCTAAGTCAAGGGAAACTGTCAGACGTTATAGTAACAATGATAATGAAGGTACCAACCTGGTTGAAATTAATCAACTAAAGGATTGGTATAAAGCATAATCAAGACAGATAATATAAAGTAAGGATATATGAAAGGTTAGACGATGTTCAGAAGTAGATTATCTATGTGAGTATATCTCCATTATGAAAGAATTTGTTCAGCTAGTGTTTCCTGAACAAAAGAATGAGGCTTGCCTAGGAATAATCCTAGCACATGACTTAAAGTTAGAGACGAGATGGGCCGCTAATGTCCCCAAGATAGAGGAACCACAGTCTAGTCTAGAGTAGACTAAGACTGATAAAGAGAAAGGTAGCCACAATTTTAAAGATAAAGTGACTCTCCTGTTCCCTATATAAGAAAGGGTAATGAAGGGTTGAGTCTATACCCTAGTAAGAGGGTAATATGGCAGCCTAAGTCAGATAAATAGTTATTTTTGATTCCTAAATGAATGTTTAGGATCTGGATAATATGATCAGACAATGATAGGCAATGAGATTAAGATGATGATTAATAGTGAATCTACAGATACATGATTATGATACTCAGGATATATCCCTTCAGTAAGGGTAAGGAATATGAGTGATATGAAATGAAATAAGAAGCATTTATGAAAGATGGTGCAGCTCTAAGGAAGAGCAATGTCTATATGATAGATATGTGCATAGTAGAGCCTGTGTAGCTCTCTGCAGTAAAGGATATAGTAGAGCTATGAAAGATGAGAATGGTATGAGAAGTTCCTGAGTGATAGAGAAAATGAGTAAAGTCCTGATAGATAATATTGGCTTATGTGATCATTTTAGGGGAATTATTTGTTGAGTTAACAACTATGTGGAAGTGATTAACCTTGTAATTTTGTCCGTTGGTTTAAGTCTTCCAGACATAAGAATACAGTATAATGGAATCGCAGTAGATTCTGGAGGATTGCAGTTAGATCCTAGTATGGCTCCCAGAGAATAGAATTCTAGGGTCACAGTTAGATGTTGTAGTAGCCTAGCCTAGAGAGAGAAAGTATTGAGCCATAAGTATAATATGTCTTTGGAATGACAAATACCAAGGAAAAATTAAGATACAGAAGCTTCACAAGTTAGTTAGCTCCTAACAGAGAGAGTACCCATGATGTTAGATAGCCTTATTACTATCAGGGACTGAACTCAAAATCTCCTTACACGTACAGGAACTAAGTGATCAAAGTTAAAGTTATTAATCCTGAGTACCAAGGAGTTATGAGTAAATCTCATAAGATATGAGAAAGGGTCAAATAAAGAGATCCTTACAATAAGAATAAAAGACAGATAGATCCTCCAGGTAAAGAGATAAGAAGACCAGATAGACCCTAGAGAGATAGCATAAGATAGGTCTAAGATAGTAGAGTACCAGGATTTGAGCCTATTATCACCAGTGCTTCAGATTTTTATCTACACATTTCAGTTAAGCGTGCTCAGGCAAGAGTAGCCCAATGATGGGTGACCTCCTAGAAAGTGATGAAAAAGGTATGAATGCCATAGAAATTTGGTATATGTGCGCAGAACTATGTAAACTGATAGAAAGAGCTATGGAAAGTTGAGAGGGTTATGAAGAGAATAAGAATAGAACCCTTATGTCAAGTCCAAATGAAATGGATTTGAAAGATGAACTATGATATAGCCAGATTTGGCCAGATATGCCGTGATATGGCATAAAAGATACGTCATGAGATATGCTATGAAAGATATGTGTTAAGAAGTACACTGTGAAGTGGCTTTATAATTAGCCCTATAAACAGATTGAGAGGCTCCCTTTTTGAAAGAAAAAAGATGTTTGAATGATGAGTTACGTGTGAAAGAGCAAATGAGAGCTTTCACTCCTTGCATAGAATGCCAGGCCTTATGTTACGTTATATTACGTGATGTTTACAAAATATGCTAAAGCTCTAAATGTTAGAGCAATGCAAGCTCTGAGTGTTAGAGATGTGCAAGCTTCGAGTGTTAGAGCTGTGCATATTAAGAGAAGGAATGCTTGAGCTTCGATGTGAGATCTTTGCATTCATGAGCAGGTATATAGTCCTGCAGCATGCTGGTCGGGCATTATGCATGTTAGAGTATGTGCTCCTATATGCTCCTATATGTTATTATGTGCTCCTGTTTAGTAGTAAAGCAATGAAGGAAAGAATAATGATATAAGTCCTCTCTCTACATTATGATGAGTTAGTAAAGATGATAAAATCATATGATGATATGAGAATGAGAGATGAAGTTTTGCAAACATTTAGAGAATTTCACTGAATACTAAGATGAGTAATAAGTGACTGTACTAAGAATCATGATGAGTAGTTAACAAAAACTCCAGAATATAGGAGTATATGAGAAAGTTTAGTATGAAAGAAAGGAACATTCTCCTTAGAGGAACTCTTCATCGAAGGATGAATAGAGATTTAGCCCTGAAATTTTAAGGACGAAATTTATTTTAAGGGGAGGAGAAATGTCATATCCCAATTTTTAGGATTAGAAGCCCAGTATATAGCCTAAAAAAGGGATGCTACTAGACCCTGTTGAGCAGAGGTCTCAGTAAATAGAGAAAATGATGCAACACAGAGTTTTGATATGAGGTCCCAAAAGATTTATATTAATTTCTAAAGAGAAGGAAAATTAATACAGTATTCTCTGGACCTCAGAATCAGATGAAATATGGCAGTAAATTCCTATAATTAATATAAGAATTTCTGAAACTGACAGAGCTCAAAAAGGAGTTCTGTAGAATTTACTACAGAATTTACAGTGGATTAAAAGACCCGATAAATAAGTTTCGGGGGAATTTCTCTAGAATTGAATCCATGAAGATAGTGGATCATACAGAGGGTCTAGAATGGCACCTTATAGGCCCAATGATATTTTTAGATGAATATGTGAGCCAGAGCTAATAAAGACCGAGAAAAATGAAGAATTACGAAAATGCCACTACAGGTATGCCACTGTGTTGTGTCATTAAGTCAGAGTCAGACGAAGGGCATTGTGATCATTTGACTAAGGTTAGACAGTCAAGAAAGGGTATCTGGATAGTTGACCAGGGTCAAGAGGTACTCTGGTAAAGTATGAAAAGACAATAGTGCCCTAGAAGTACTAAAGAGGTAGTAAGGGCATTTTAGTAATTTACTAAGTATGTGTCTTGGGAACCGAGCCACCAGAGTGTTTGGACTTGGTTAGAAGCCCAAGATGACAATCCAAGGCCCAAAAACGTAGCCCAAGAGTAATGTGGGCCCAAGAGGCACTAAAATATTATTTTAGTGCTTTTTCAATAAAGTAAAGTGTCCCGATCCAAGATAGAAATAGGTAAAGTAATCTGGAATCATGAGAGGACATAAGTGGGACCCACAATGCACCACATGGCATGATTACAGTAAAAGAGGAAAAGTAAAGGACACATGGCATGATTATAGAAAAAGGAGAAAAAGCAAGAGGACACGTGGCACGATCTCGGCCATCCATTCAGGGAAAAGACTCTGGAACTCTCTGGAAAGGCTGAGTCAGCTGGTGAGGTATCCCAAGGGCCCCACATTTCACCACATATACCCCTGAGATATCCCTTGAGGTGTCATAGATGATGTCATGAGTGGTGAGTCATCAGGGAGGGTGATGTCATCATGATAATGTAGGCAAAGCTTCTTGAGGAAGCAAGCAATCTGAGCCATTCATCGCGAATCAATCTGGACCATTCATTCCACCTCCTCTCACCTATAAATAGGCCACTCCCCTCCCATTTCAAGGCACACCACGGATCTAGCAAGAAAAGGAAGAGAAAGAAGGGGAAAAGAGAGAAAGAGAGAAGGAAAGAAAGAAAGGAAAGAAAGGAAGGAGTTCTGGTGGAGCCAGGAGCAGTCTAAGGAGCTGAGGGACTGGGCAAAGCTTAGGAATGAGGTAAGAAAATTATCTAGTCACTGCTCTAATAAAGTAGAGGATTGCTCTTAGTAGTTAGAATAGAGAAATATCTCTATTAATAAAGGTATCTAAGGGTAAAAAGAAAGACAGGGGAATGTCAGATTAAGGATATCACTCCTAGTTAAGCATGAATTAAGTAGAGCTATACTGGATAATAATAAAGATATTATTATGCTATGTATAGGCTCTAACATATGAAAAGAAGGGACCTTAGAGACAAGGCTAGGAGCTAGAGGGAAAGGCTACACGCCAGGTAGTAGACTTACCTACTTGTATGCTTATACTGCTTGGATGTTTTATGTGATGTTTTCTTACCTTGATGATGTGAGGCATGTATTATTAAGTAATGCTCTATTTCGTTTTATACTATGGCCATATGTTATATGTAAGTAACATGGAAGCATATATGTTATCATGATGCAAGCATAATCATTAAATCCACACATAGTAACATCAAGCATATAGTTGCATACATTGTATGGTTATCATTTGCTACTGAGATTTTCCCAAAAATCTCATCCCCTTCCATGTAATCCCAATCCCACAGGTATGTTTAAAGAGGACCGAAGAATCATAGAGAGGAGCTAGGGATTGGATAGTGCAGAGGTTATGCAAAGATGGGACCAAAGTGCTGGAATAAGGGAAAAACGTAGGATGAATGGTAAACTTCGGACGTTGACTGACATGGACCTGGTCAAGGCGTGGTCAACAAGTTATTTTTACCTGAAATAACATTAAGTTAGCTTCAAGTAGCAATTTGAATCACTCTGTTTCGATTTTCGTAGAATTAGTTATGATTTTTTAAAGTCAGGTCACTCCGCTGGAATTTACACAGTGAATAGTACTCGCTGGGAGTAAAATTCCAAATTGTATGATTTGACTTCAATGGCCCTAGAAGTGGTTCCAAATGCTATTGAATGGTCCATAAGATGTAAGAAAAGGAGGATGTTATACATTACCTTTATGGCACAAATCCAAAGGAATCTCTCCCGACCGTATTTATCGGGTATTTTATTGCACTATAAATTCCAATAAGAATTCTATGGGACTTATTTTCATACTCTGTCAATTTTATAAATTCCCATATTAATTATAGGAATTTATTGTATAGTTTCATCTGATTCTGAGGTCCAAAAAATACTACAACAATTTTTGTTAACTTCAGGAATTTATATTAATTAATCGGGACCTTAAATCAAAATTTTGTGTCATATTAAACTAATCAGCATAATTTTGTCTATCTACTAGTAAAATTTGGGATTAATATAATTCTGGGTATTTTTTAGCCTTTTTCGGTTCAACTTTCTCATAATTGCATTTAGGTCCCTAAACTTTTGATAATTATACCTTTTGGCGCAATTTTTCTTTCTACTTTCACTTTTGGCCTTCAGCCTTTTTTAATTTTCATTTAGGTCCTTAAACTTTTGAAAATTACACTTAATGACCCATATTTATTTCTACTTTAGTTTTCCAGCATAGAACTTTTAAACTTTTCAATTTAGTCCCTCTCTTCCTTCAAGACTCATCTAACCTTTATTATTCCTTCTGATCATCACTACAATCCTTTCTAATCCTTTTTCCTCTATCAATATTATACAAATAGGGAAAAATTAGAATATAACAAATTTATTACAGTATTTGTTTCTTTATTTTGAAACCCAATATTTATTGAGCTTTAGTGTTTATTATCATACATACCTTTGAAAGAGAGATTATGAATATATCTTCATTGTTTCTGTTTACTTAAGAGATTAGTTCTATTAAGTTGGAATTATTACTTTATGAGAAGTAACGGGGTGATTGAGTGAATCAATTGCTGTACTGAGGCACCAAGAGCCCATTCAAGTCTTGGAGATAGTTGAAAACCTTATAAGGCCTTTAGGGCCTGGACGTAAGACAAGAGGATTTGTAGTATAAACTACTTGTGTTGATTCTTCTATCCATCAGTAAAATCTTTCTTATCCTCATTCTCTTTATATATTCTTATTCTTAATATTGTTAAGATTTTAAATTTTTGTTAAAATTTTAAAACACCCAATCTACCCCCTCTTGGGTGTATCTACCTAGTCTAACATTTAAGAGCATATCTATTGGATAAATATCTAACAATCTCAAGAGAGATCTTGTATATATAGTAAGATTTAGAGATAGTGTTACTAGAAGGAAGCTCTACCTTAAAGCCTCCATGCTTTAACTGAGAGAACTTTAGATTTTGGAAAATGAGAATGAAGAGCTTCATAAAAGCTTATGAGTATGGTCTCTGGGATGTCATACAAGATGGGAACTACTTTTTAGAACTATTGATGGATAAAGCATTTGGGACATGGAAGTAAGATTTCAACATCTTATCAACCATCTCATAGCTCTTGGATAATTGTAGAGCTCAAGGGATCAAGTATGAAAGATTCTTGATGGTCTTATGAAAGAATGGGAGCTAAAGGTCACAACAAATGAAGCATCAAAAGGAAAATCTTTGAGGTTTGTCAATACTCTGTTTGGAAGTCTAGCTGAATACGAGAGTAAATAGAAATACAAGAAAGACATCAAAGAAAAAAAGCAGAAAATGAATTGCTCTTAAAGCTTGTGAAAGTGATATTGAAGATGAGGAGCTATAAATGATGACATGGGACAGTTAGGAGATTCAAGAAATTCTATAGGAACTGAGCAACAAGAAAAATTCAACCAAGGAAATGTACTTTATCTTCAATAGAGAAAAAATATCATATTATCTACTTCGAGTGAAAAAAGATGGGCCATATCAAAGATAAATGTCCTCAACTCTCCAAGAAGGACAAAGAGAAGAAAAAAGAAAAGTTTCAGAAGAAGAGAGCATTCATGTCATCAATCTAGGGAGAAAGCTCTTCAGAAAGTGAAGAGACCGACAATGATGAGACAACAAACATTGGTCTAGCCACTCAAGAAGAAAATAACTCATACAGAGGAGGTAATAAATGTTGAACCTGCCTCTAATGAATTACTTTCTGAATATAGTGAACTACATTCTGAGTTTATCAAATTAGTAAAAGAGTTAGTAAACTCTAGAAGAAGATTCAAAGTTTAGACGAAAAGATAAGTGTTATACCTAAGATTTTATCAAAGTGTGCTAAGTGTGGGGAATCAGAGAAGAAAACCAGAGAGTTAACCAAAACTCTCAAGAAATTCACTAAAGGTAGTGAAATGCTCAATATTATACTTAGAAATCAGAGATGTGTCTTTGATAGATGTGGAATAGAACATGATCCTAACTTAGACAACCATAGAGGAAAGAAAAAATTAGGTAATGAATCATATATGTATTATTTTAGACATATTGTGCATACTTCAAATACATTTGCTCTATGTTCATATTGTAACCATAAGGGTCATTTCACTACTTCTTGTTATCAGAAGAAGAATAAACCCTACTGCACATTGAAATGGGTTCTAAAAGGAACTTATGTACCTAAGGTAATCCAAACTAACCAAAAATGACCCAAGAAAATCTAGGTACCTAAAGTCAAATAATGTTGTTTCAGGTTTTTCTTAAAGCATCCAAGACCAACAAGTGGTATATTGATAGTGAATGCTCTAGAAATATTACTAGAGACATAGAGAAGTTCCTTAAGCTTCATCACAAGGAAGGTGGCAAAGTAAGCTTATGAGTAAATTAGTCTGGGAAGATTACTACGATTAGAGAAGTTGGTAGCAAAGAATGGGTGAAAGTAGAAGATGTATACTATGTAGAAAGATTATGCCACAACCTCTTTTGTGTGAATGAAACTGCGGATAAAGACAATTGGATAATTTTGACTCAGAGGAATATCTAATAGTAAGTAAGAAAGATATTCCACTCAATAAGGAAAGCTTGAAGGCAAAACTCTATGCTCTAAGGGATGGTAACTGTTATACTATTTCTGTTAATTCAAATTCACTTGAAAACTATTTTCTTAGTAAATATGATGAAAGTTGGTTATTGCAGAAGATATTATCTCATGTAAATATATATGTTAGGTTTCAAAATTAGTTAAGAAATATTTAGTAATTGGTTTACCTGAAGTTAAAAATAAAATTAATATTGTTTGTGAAGCTTGTCAAAAGGGGAAACAAGTAAAGTTCTCTTTAAAATCAAAGGAAATCTCAATTGAGAGATAGATTTAGTTAGTCTATCATGAGTCAAAAGTTTCAGAGGAAACTTATATACTTTGGTGATAGTTTATGACTATTCGAGATTTACTTGAACTTTATTTCTTTCTTCCAAAGATGAGACTTTTAATGCTTTTGTTGTGTTTGCCAAAAAAGTGCAAAATGAGAAAGGTATTTCTATTGTGTCTATCAAGACTGATCATGAGGGAGAATTTGAGAACACTGAATTTACTAAATTCTGTGAAAACAATGGGATATATCACAACTTCTCTACACCAATAACACCACAACAAAATGGAATTGTTGAAAGAAAAAATAGCATCCCCACTGAGATGGCTAGAGCGATGCTTAATGACAAGGGTATCTCACAAGTTTCCTAGGTAGAGGCTATGAACACAGGAAGTTACATATCCAACCGAGACTATATTAGACCACTACTCAACAAGACACCATATGAGCTCTTCAAAGGACACAAGCCTAATTTCACTCATATGAGGATCTTTAGAGAAAAAGTTTTATCCATAACAACAATAAAGAAAACTTGGGTAAATTCAATCCTAAATCTGATGAGGGTATTTTTCTTGGTTATTTTATTCTTAATAAAGCATACAGACTTTTTAACAAAAGAACTTTTACAATAGAAGAGTTTATACATGTAGTTTTTTCTAAAATAGAACCAATTTCAAAGCCTCTAAATGAAGATAAAATCATACAGGGTCTTGAAATACTAAAGTTGGACAAAGAGAAAAAGCCCTTAGTTGATCAACCTAGTAACTAGCCTAATGAGTTAGATAAAGATCAACGTAGAGCCTAGGGACATAATAGAAATCTTTGTTTAGATTAGGTTATTGGTGAAATCAATGAAGGAGTAAAAACCCAAAGACAAGTGTTCAATGAAGTGCACTATTCTGTATTTATTATTTCTAACATTCAACCCACTAATATAGATGAAACACTATTAGATTATTTCTAGATAATTGCTACGCAGGAAGAGCAAAAATCAATTTGAATGGAATCAAGTTTAGGACTTGGTACACCTAGACCTAATGATTATATAATCATTGGGACTAAATGGGTTTCAAGAATAAACTTCATGAATCTTCTATAATTATTAGGAATAAGGCTAGATTAGTTTCAAAAGGCTATAATCAAGAAAAATGTATTGATTATGAGGAAACTATGCTATAGTACTCCTAACCTTTTCTTACATTAAAAATTTTAAACTCTATCAAATAAATGTCAAAATTACTTTTCTTAATTGTTATATAATGGAAGAGGTCTATGTAGAACAACCTCCTAGTTTTTAAGATCATTGTTTTCCAAATCATGTTTATAAACTTAAGAAACCATTATATGTGTTAAAGCAAGCTCCTAGAGCTTGGTATGATCAACTCCACAAGTTCCTGATAGAGACAGGCTTTGAAAGAGGAAAAGTAGATAATACCATGTTTATTAAAAGAAACAAATATGACCTTTTAGTAGTCTAAATTTATCGGTGTTACTAATGAGGATCTTTGTTAAGAGTTTTCCAAGACAAAGTATGGAAAATTTGAAATGTCTATGATAGGAGAATTGAACTTCTTCCTTAGACTTCAAATTAAACAACGAAAGAATGGCATCTTTATTTCTCAAACAAAGTAACTGAAGGAGCTTCTGAAAAGATTTAAATTGGAACAAGCTAAAAGTGTCTCGACCTTGATGAGTATAAGTGCATGCTAGATAATGATGAAACGGGAAAAGACTTTAACATTACAACATATCGAGGAATAATTGAATCTCTACTATACCTCACAACAAGCAGACCAAATATACAATTCAGTGTGGGGATATGTGTATGATATCAAGTTGCTCCAAAGGAAACACATGCTAAATCTATAAAATGAATATTTAAATATCTTGTGGGAACTATTGACCTTGAATATGTTTTCCCAAAGGAGGATAAAAATATTTGGTAGCATACTCAGACTCTGACAGTGGAAAATACAAAACAAATAAGAAAAGTTCAAGTAGACTATGTGAATTCCTTGGTGATTGTCTAGTTTCATGGTTAGTAAGAAGCAATATACGGTGGCTATCTTATCAATAGAAGCTGAGTATATAGCTATTGGGAGTTGTTGTGCACAAGTACTATGGCTCAAATAACAACTTCAAGATTTAGGAATATATTTTAATGAGATTCCAATTTTATGTGACAATATAAGCACAATCAATTTGTCAAAGAATCTCGTACTTCATTCCCAGACCAATCACATTGATATTAGACACCACTTTAAAAGAGATCATGTACAAAATAAAGACATAACAGTTAAATTCATCCCAACTCATCTTCAGCTAGCATATATCTTCACCAAATCACTTGCTCAAGATCAATTCAACTACATTAAAAGAGAATTGGGAATGGTAAATCCCAATGAGCTATAAGGATTATATGTTTTCTTTTTGAAAAAAAGTTAAGTTGTTATTCAGCCTTTATTTTGTCAAAATAATTGTTCAATACTTATGTTTTGATGATTAAAATTGCTAACTTAATTTTCAGAGTGTATGGTTAAGTTTATGCAAGATGCTCTATTCTTTGATTGAAAAACATAAGCTAACACAGGAAGGATTAATCTAATAGCTAATCGATTAATGGAAGGAGATAACTTTATGATTGTTGAAATATGTGTTAAATGTGGTATTTTTTAAAATTAATTGATTAATAGTTCAATTAATTTTGATTAATCGAACAACTAGTTGATTAATCAATAAAAAATGATGATATGTGTGTACTTATATGTCAAATTAATTGAAATTAATTGCACAGATAATCAATTAATCATGGTGAAAAATGTTTTAAAAGTTGTTTTACTTTGAAATTAATTGATTAAGAATTTGATTAATAGTAAATACTTGAACATCTAATCGATTATTTGGTCTCCGTTGTGCATGTTTATGTAATTAATAGGTTACTTAATCGATTAATGGGCATTAATCGATTAGTTAATCAATTAATATCAGGATTTATCAGTTATCAGTCTTGACTTTTCACTATTTTACTCAAAGCCTTAATCAATTAATTTCCAATCTCTCTCACTTTCAATCCTAAAAAATCCTCAAATTAGTTTGTGGGATTGTTTACGAATTCCTCTATTCCACCAATCATTTTCTCAAAATCCCAAAGTCTTCGTTCGGGATGGCAAGAACTAAAACCCCCAATCCAGATGGGTCAAAGCAAATTCCCTCTAAATCAGTCTCTGATACTCCTCAGGCTTCAATCTCAAAGGAGAAAAAGAAGAAATATCTACCCAAGGTGGTGAAAGATGGCCTAGAATTGTTAAAGGGAAAAGGTAAGGTGTCGACGAGTAAGGTTCTGACAAAGGGAACAACCAAAGAAAAAGCAAAGAATCTGAGCCTTCTCTAAAGTCTGCTTCAAAGAGAAAGGCAAAGTCTCAACTTATCAACTCTGACACAAATTTTGATCCAGAGTTCACTCCTATACTGGAGAAGACAGTGAACATTGCAACTCAGTCTCTTAGCAAGAGATAGGTGACATCAAGGAAGTCTACTACCATACCAGTTCCCTCATATTCTCATCCATCTAGTTTGATTTTTTTACAAGGTAATATAGATTTAGACATTGATATGGCTAAAAATAACACTGAGTTTAGGGGAGAGTGTTGTCCAATAGTATATGTGCATATCTCTACTCTTAAGGTTGATCACAATGTCAATTTGGATTTGATAGAGCCTCTACACCACTTTGAGAGATGGCTTAAGATCAATAAGGCTTATAGCTTAGATGCAATCATAAGCTTTTATTGCAATATGGAAATTCATGGCACATTAGATAAAGGTGAAACCATTATAGATAGTTATCTAACTACTAGGTTGAGAGGTAGGAGATCACGTTGGACTTCAATATCATCAATCCGATGATAGGTGCTCATACTTTAGTGTTAATAAAGCCTATGGATCATGCCAAGGCTTATCATATACTCATGCAAACTAATAAGCCCTACCCTAGTTCTTTGTTATCACCCTAAGCGCATCATCCACTACACACTCTCAGCGTATGATTATCAAGTCTACTAGCTTTACCTACCTCACTCAACAAGATTACATCACTCTAGCAAGAATAATAAAAGATCAACCTAGGAGCTTTCATATACAGCCATGTGAGAGAGTTTTGTTTGAGCAAGATAAGGACCACTCCCATGCCATTTTCACAGCTTGTCTCCTTCTTTCTTAAGCACTATAACATTCATTACTTTGAGAGAAGAAAAAAGGAAAATATTGGTGCCTTTGGGATGACAGAGCTGAACAAGATGAAGATTAAGATCCCTATAATGCTAAGAAGGGAATACTTCCCAAATACTAACTAAACAAGCAGCCAACTATTAGTGCTTCTCTTCCTTGGATGAAGGTCGCTCCTCTGCTGGACCTCGAGTATCTACTGCACCATCATTTCTAGATGCAACCATTCAGAGTTACCTTTAAGCTGAGTTTACTAAGTTAGAGAGAAGGCATTACTTAAAGCTCATATAAATACCTTAAGGAAATAGGCTGATATGATTCATGAAAGGCAGAGCTATGGGATCCAAACATTACTTGAAGCTCATATAAAGGATTTCTAAGCTTTTTTAGATTTAGTCAGGGAGAGACAAGAGGCCATATTAGAGAGACAAGAGACAATCCACCAAAAAGTGTCTGATGTGAAGAACATTCTACTAGCTTATTTGAAAAATATTATACCTTCTTATCAAAGGAGGAACTCATGGATCAAGTTGAAACATCCTTACTTGGCACCAACATGGGCCTCTCTTTGATATCATTTGAGCTCATTCAATCATAACTTGCTTACTACTAAGTTTTATAATCAGATCTCGAGCGTTCACAAACTCCCGTCAAAATTCACTAAAATGTGAATAACTTTTCCTACATAACTCCTTTTGGGGTTCCGTCAGTTTCCTAACCTCTAGCATCATAGGACGCACCTTCTTATAACTTTTTCACTTATATCTGAGGTCTATAAGATCTTATAAAAATTTCAGATAACTTTTAGACTATCAGTTAAATATCATCTATCTAGAACACTAATAAAATTTATGTATCATACTATATTAACTATCATAACTTTCTCTATCTACTAATGAATTTTGGGACTGAAATACTTCCTGGCAGTTCTAAGCCTTTTTTGGCTCAACTTTCTATAATTATAATTTTGCCCTTAGAAACTTTTGGAAATTATACTTTAATCCCTCAACTTTTCATAATTACACTTAATGGCCCATAACTTGTATCTACTTTCATTTTTGGCCTTGGGCCTTTTAGACTTTTTAGTTTAGTCCCTCTCTTTCTTCAACATGACCATTATACCCCTGGACTTTTACTATTTACAATTTAGTCCTTGATCTTTCACTTACTTGCAGTTTAGTCCCTGAACATCGTCAGTATACTTTTGGGAATTTTGCTTAATAGGGCCTATAGCCTACCTCTTTTAGGCCACATATTAGCCTTCTAGGTCTAAAAATCAGGATATGACATTTCTCCTCCCCTTAAAATCAATTTTGTCCTTGAAATTTCAAGGTTAAATCTTTATTCATATATTGATGAAGAGTTTCTTTGAGGAGAATGTCCCTTACATTTCATAATATTTTCTTGACTTTTCTAGCTCTTCTTAACTTTTCTTACTATCTTACAGAATTTTGTGCATCTATGCCAAACTTTTGTGACATTTACACCATTTCTCATTAGTTCCCATCATTGGGCTACTTTATCTGATCACCTTTCAGCTAAGTGTTCTACTGGGTTAGGGCTAGGTTACTTTTCTTATAGCTTTATGCCCTTGCATATTCTTTCTCATAGAATTGTGTTTTATTTTTATTCTATCTTAGATCCTCTTCTCTAGGTCACACTAGCCTTTTAATCTCTTTATTCTCATCTGAAGAATCTATCTACGCATACTTTTCTATTCTCAAAACATATGGGGTTCTCTTTTATATTCCTCAGGCACACTTCTACAAAACTTTTGAATATCATCACTCATACTTGAACTTGGACTCTATCTTTGTTTAAGGGAAAACTAAGTTTAATGTGTATATAATATAGGCTATTTGAGGAAAATTATTATAAATAAAGTTTATGGATGAGTTAATTAACTCATGAAGCTTCCTTATCTTAACTTTGTATTTGGTAATCATCTTTCCAAAGAGATACTGTACTTTTCTTATAACATTCTTACTTTCATATGTCTTAGGGACCATTCAGTAGCATTTAGAACCACTTACAAGACCTTGGAAGTCCATTAACCAAATCTGGAATTTTACTCTTTCTCGGGTTACTGTTCATATGGTATTCCAAATTACGCAATGAACTTCGAAAAATCATAATTAATTCTAGAAAACTCAAAATGAAGTGTTTTAAAAAGATACATGAAGATAACATCTTGAAATTTAAGGGAAAAATAATTTCCAAACCAAATGATTAGCCAATCAATACAGTTTATTCGCCAAAGTTTACTGTTCATTTGGTCAAAAATTCTGGAAACAGATTTTGGTCCCTTACTTTGGAAATTCATTTCTCTTCATATACACATCCAAATGAAACGTTCTACCTATACACTAAAATCTCTGGATGTGTACTACATGCTCAAAAAAATTTGTGAAATAATTTCTTCATTTGCTAGGTTAAACTGAAGCCACAACAAAACTGCTTCAGGACCTACGTTTTTACTATTTCAGTTTCCTTTCTTTTACTTTCAATAATTGTCCTAGCATACATGAATCATCTCTTTTGCCTTGTATGAATTCATATACATCATGGGGTTATACAATAATTGTTTCATAAAATCTCATCACATAAATAGATGCTTTGCATGGCTTTGACATACATGGAAAGTGCATAACATATGCTAACATCTTAAATACTTCACTTTTCTTCTTCCATGCTTTAGCTCTTCTCCATGCATACATTATCCATCATGCTTGACCTAAATTGGTTGGTTATGGGAGAGTGAGATTCTAGGGAATCTTAGTAGCAAATATTACCACTTAAATATGAAAGATGGATGCTAATGCATTATATGTAAGTTCATTAAACTTTCTTTGATTAGTGACATGCTATCATGCTATATATTGTTGCATAAAGTGCATGGCCATGGAAAATATGTTATTCACAATACATTCAACATCACTTATCATGTCACAACATCATTCAAATATCATATACATGTCAACACATAAGCATACCACATCAAGCACATAAAGAGGTAAGTTCACTACCTTATAGACTTAACTTTCTTTCACTTTATCTTGCTTCTTTCTTCTCACATCTCTTGGACATGTGGCTGCCTCTTTTGGAGCATACCAACCAATCCCTAACATTTCATAACCATTCATCCATTACCATCTAATTTCCTTGAGCATTAAACTTACTTTAACTAACATAACTCCCTCTTGAACATTAAGCTCATTTACTTTCCTTAATGTTAACTAATGGACTTGGTCTTTGAATCAATTGATGTCTTAACTTTACCCAATACAATTTCATCTTTTGAATTAATTTATGAACTTAGAATCATGAAATTCCAGCTCCTTCATGGCCTGCTGTGTAGAACTGAACATAGGCATGCAATTCTTTCAAAAATTCTCATTTTGATTCTAATACTTCCCATACCTGTTTCTCCACTTTACCCCACACAAATTTTCATTTTAAAGCCATTGGAACCATCAAAATTATGAAATTCCAATCACTGTTCATGCGAGTGAACAGTACTGTGAAGGATTTCAAAAACTACAACCTTGAGATTTTAATGTTTCCAAGGTTCAAAACCTTTCCAACCTACACAAAATCATCATATAAACTCAATGGAAGCATTAAATCATTGAAATTCCATTTCTTTCCCTCATGAACAGTGCATACCAAACATATTCACTATTGGCAAAGTCAAGAATATCAACTTGATTCAACAACGAATCACTTAACTAGCTTATTTAAGCTTCAATCATATGTTTGTACCTTTAATTTCTTCTTTCCCCTTTCATCTAAGGTCCTTGGGCAGCACCTCCCCTTAGAGAAAAGTCAACTTTTCTCTCATGAAAACCCTAAGTTCAAGCTCCCAAATCAAAGGAAAAGAAGATAGGAGAGATTGCTTACCTTTAATCTCTAGCTTGCTTGAACTGTGGAACCTTGAATCTTCTTTATCTTGGCTTGAGTTTTCATTTTGCAAGAGTTTCCCTAAGGGTTGACAAGCCACAGTTTTGATGCAGAGATGAGGGGGTATTTATAGCCAAAATCCAAGAAAAATCAATGGCCAAGATTGATTTGGTTATTATTTGATCTAAATGTTCACATTTAATCTTGGATTTTACTTTTTCATAAAAGAATAATTATGACATCATGTGGGACAGCTCATGGGACACCTCATGGGGGTATGTGGTGTGCTCATAGTGTAAGGAAGCTTTTGGAAAAATTCCAGTCCAATCTGGTACCGATCGGAGTAGTTTCACAGCAACCGGACTGGTTTTTGTTCCTAATTTTTTATAATATACCAGGATATATATTCTGTCATAAAAATCAATGTCTAGGCTTCTCACACTATTGACATACTTGTACTAGGCCACAACTTAATTACAGATCCCTTGGAAAATGACCAAAATACCCTTGATGTCCTTTCTTGCACTATATTGACCCTAAGGGCATAGTTGTCATTTCACCCCTCTTTGCACTGCCTCAGGGCATATAATAGCTCAATTAATCATATTTATACCATGTACCACATTTTTATCCTATCCCAGATGACCAAAATGCCCTTTATCCATCTTTAGTACAATCTGGGTATCTAGGGGCATTTTCATAATTTCGCACCTTTTCTGGACACTGGCCCCTTCTTCTGATGAACTGGCACCCTGGGTTTTGGGCCCTCCTTGGTGTCATCATGGGCCTATATATGAGGTCATCTAATCTCATTCTATCCAGGCTCGCATACCGATATTCATAACTCATTGTTATGGGAATAACTTTTTATATAGGGCTTCTTCCGGGGATCTGTCATATTCATAACATCTAACACTGTAGGGCACACTTTCCTGTAATTCTCCCATTTATATCTGATGTCCATGGAATCTGATAAAAATTCAGATAACTTTTAGACTATTAGATATTTTCTACTGTCTGGAGCCCTAATAAAATTTCTGTATCATGCCAGATTAACCAGCATATCTTCCTCTATTACTGATAGAATGTGGGACTAAAAAACTTTCAGGCAGTTATAACCCTTTCTGGGCTAATCTTTCTATAATTACAATTTTGCCCTTGAACTTTTTCCTTAATTACATTTAAGTCCCTTAACTTTTGGAAATTACCGCTTTTGGCCCAATTTTTGTTTCTATTTTCAGTTTGTGCCTTTAACCTTTTCTACTTTTTATTTTAGTTCTTCTCTTCCTTAAAGAATCATCTAACCCTTATTATTTATCCTGATCTTTGTCATAATCCTTTCCAAATGTCTTTCAACTATCAGTACTATATGGATAAGGAAAAATTAGGATATGACATTTCTCATTTCTTCATGGCTCATTACTTTCCTTAGGCTAGGTCTAACTGTGACCTTAGGATCTAATTGCGATTAATCATAAGCCTCTTTAGAATTTAACTGCGTCTCTGAAGCTATTAGTATCTAACTGCAACCCTAGAACCATACTAGGATCTAACTATGTCCCTCCAGAATCCTCTATGATTTTGTTGTACTATGTCATCATCTCTGGAAGATCGTAAAACCAACAAACTAAGTTATAAGGTTAACTGCTTCCACTTATTGATAACTCACTCAATAAAAATTTTCAGAAAATATATTCAGTAGCCTACATTATATACTAAGACTTTACTTATTTCCTCTCTTACTAATGAGTTCCTTCTCATATTTCTTACTCTATTATGGCTTATCAATTATGGTCTAACCACCTGCCATTACATTATGTTGCTATGGCCTCATCATAACTTCTCATTTAAATATGTACTTTAACTATGAGCTATTTGAACTATGCTCTAACTGTGAGCAATCTGTATCAGATCTAACTCTTATCTAAAGAGTAATTTGAACTCATCTGAATCTAGCTCTATCTGAGAGACATCTATTTTAGATCCAACTCTTATATGAAAAGTGATATGAAAACAATCTCTTTACTGTTATTTGTTGCTTTTTTTTGTATACCATTTCTTTTGATAGAGTTATAACACTACCACCTTCATGGTACTTACTATAACCCTAACATAAGAAATGGCCCTGAGTATTGTATTCATAAGTTTTTAAAAATACCTGAGTAACCCCAATCATACTTAACAATTGTACCACTTACTGAGATTGTCTATCATCCTAGGTATATTCCTATTACATGTCATATGGCATGGGAGCAACATAACTTTCTCATCTTGTATACTCTACCCTGCATGAACTGCGAAAGTGGAATATTCATTAATCATAGCATACTCTAACATGTGTGTCATAATATGACAACTACAAGGAGATACAACTATTCACCATAACTTATGGCAACATACGCCATATCATCATCACATAATTTTGTTCAACCATCCATCATACTTACACTGTAATTGAACAATTAACTAGGTAAACTTTAAAGCATTCCATCCTCTATCACATTATTTACCAGATCCCAAATATTCATTTAGGAACCTGAAATAACTACTCATTTAACTTAGGCTGCCATATTACCCTCTTACAAGGGTATATACTCAACCCTTCATTCCTCTTTCTTAAGTTAGGGAGTCTCTTTATCTTTGAAACTGTGGCTGCCTTTCTTTCTCTATATATCATAAACTTATTTTTACATCTACCACTCTGTTGAACATTTGCAGCTACCTAAGAAAAATTCTTTCTTTATAATGGAATGCAATTTATGAACAAACTTCTCAGGTGAGCAGATCAATCGCTGTCTCTATGGAGTACTTCTGTATCTCTTTACTATCTCTTAACTTCTTGTATCTATCTATCATTCCAGCCTATTCTTGACTAGACTATGGTTCCTTTCTAGTCTTTTTCTTGATCCTGATGAACTTATGTCGTATGGATCTCATTCATTATCTGCTACTATGACTTATGTTGTCTAGGGTGCTTTACCAAATGTCTATAAAGTTACTATTTCTTCATCATATGGTCCCTCTGTCTTGGGAATATCAATTCTGTATCTATTAACCATCTCATCTCTAACTTTAGGCCATATGCTAGGATCATTCATAGGCAAATCTCGTTCTAACTTTTGATTCTTTTGTTCAAGAAACACTAGCTGAATAAATTCTTTTGTAATGTAGATCTACTCATATGGAGGATCTACTTCTGAACATTATCTTAAACTAATTTTTCATATCTCAGTACTTTGTACTATCTAGCTTGATCACGCATTATAGTAATCCTCTAGCTAATGAACTTCAATGAGGTTGGTACCTTTATTATCATTATCACTATAATGTCTAGCCACATAATGATACATCAAGCTACTATTATAGCTTCCCTTGACCTTATACTAGTTAGTTTCTGTCTCTATCAATAGAGAATTCCCTAGAATCTCACTCTCCTATAACCAACCAATTTAGGTCAAGCATGATGGATAATGTATGCATGGAGAAGAGTTAAAGCATGGAAGAAGAAAAGTGAAGTATTTAAGATGTTAGCATATGCTATGCACTTTCCATGTATGTTAAAGCCATGTAAAGTATCTATTTATGTGATGAGATTGTATGAAACAATTATTGTATAACCCCATGATGTATATAAATTCAGAAAAGGCAAAAGAGATGATTTATGTATGCTGGAACAATTATGGAAAGTGAAAGAAAGGAAATTGAAATGGTAAAAAACTAGGTCCTGAAGCAGTTTTGTTGTGGCTTCAGTTTGACCTAGCAAATGAAGGAATTATTCCATGAAAGTTTATGATCATGTAGTACACATCCAGAGCTTTAAGTTAATAGGTAGAACGTTTCATTTGGATCTGTATATCAAGAGAAATGAATTTCTAAAATAAGGGACCATAAATTGTTTCCAGGATTTTTGACCAAATGAACAGTACATTTTGGCGAATAAACTGTATTAATTGGCTAATCATTTGGTATGGAAATTTTTTCCCTTAAATTTAAAGATGTTATCTTCATGTAACTTTTTGAACCACTTCATTTGGAGTTTTCTAGAATTAATTATGATTTTTTGAAGTTCGTTGCGTAATCTGGAATACCATATGAACAGTAACCCGAGAAAGAGTAAAATTCCAGATTTGGCTAATGGACTTCAAAGGTCTTGTACGTGGTTCTAAATGCTACTGAATGTTCCCTAAGACGTATAAAAGTAAGGATGTTAAATTGTGGTATCAGAGCATAGGATTCTGGCTTAAGAAATGCTATGAATAGATTATTTATGGATTAATATGAGATTATTCTCAGACCCTAACTCTAAATAGTAAGTATGTGGTTAAGTTATGGTATATTATGGGATTGTTAACATTGCTTAATTAAGCAAATGTTGAAGGAATATGTATAAGATTCCATAAGGTTAAGTCAGAGGCTTCAGTTAATAAGGGAAACCCTAGACTAATAGTGATATATGAAGATAATATATATCCATATCCCTTAGACAATGAAGAGAGTCCAGATGAGAGTTTAGGGGATCAGTCAGGAAAATCTACAGTGGAATATCCCATAGACATTTCTGTAGACTTAAACCTGCAGTCTGGAGGTAACATAGAGATTCATTCTGAAGCTGTGAATGCACATATGATGTTGAGTCTAGTGACTCTATATGGTATAAGTCTGTTGGAATGCCCTCTAACCCTGATATAAGCTTTACCCCTTTTATGAGATGATAGATTCCGGCTGAGGAAGCTGAGTACTGGTACTGGATTATGGGTAGACCATATATTATTCCTCCTCTATCAGAATTTGAGGACAAAATTATTATGAGTAATAGATCATGGTCCCTAATTCAGATATCTAGTTAGAGTTTATGATATTTCCTGTCCATTCCTTAAGTCTAGGAATCTATGACTTTATAAGGAAAGATTAGTGGGGTGTTCCTAGTCCTAGTCTTCTTTGTTACAGACAGATAGTGTTGACTATATTAGTCTCAAGAAAGCTGCAGAGAGTGAATTACTCAGTCCGGGTCAATGGATGGACAGAAGTAGAGATTAAGAACAGTTAGCTATCCGCAGTTCCTCAATGCCACAACAGGAATGATAGACAGACATATAGTAGATGGCATTAACCTAATATACTTTAGAGGACTGGTATGAGATGATAGTAAGTCAAGAGTCATGAGACTAAAGATGTTAACCTCACTGAAGGTTATCAGTTAGAGGTTTAGCACAGAGTGTAGGCAAGCTAGACTGTACGATGCACTAAGATACGAAAGATCAGTTTAAGAAGAGGTTCAACAGTAGATCCTCCATATAATCATCAGGAGTTCATCTACAGTATGAAAGACTTTGTACAACTAGTCTTTACAAAAAAGAATCACAGTCTAATCCAGAGTAGACTGAGATTGACAGACAGAAAGAGGTAAGAGATACAGAGAGATATAGAAGTTACTCCATACGAGATGGAGAGTGATCCGCCACTTGAGAAGTTTTTCTCAAAAAGTTTAAAAGAAGCATTCCTCCCAATTAGATAGAGGTGAGCATGAAGTTAAGGGTTAGATCAAAGGAAAGAGAACCCTTTTGATGGATACTTAATCAAGTTCAATCATATGAACCTTGAGGCTTAATAAGAGTTACTTTCTCGCCTGTTAGTAATCCAGGAGGATTAGGGAAAACTTAAAAGTTCGAATGGCATAAAGATAGGAGCCAAACCTTTCCTCAGTTAGCTGAAAGAAGACAGCTGACTCAGTTATGGATTACATATAGATTATAGTGAGGCCAAGGACACATAAATCCTTCAGGTTAGAGACATAAAAGTTTTACAGGCGATGAGAAATGTTATGATAAGATAGCCTGATATGATAAGCTATCTCCGATTTCTAAATAAATAAATAGGATATTAGAGATGTAAGCTAAAGATAAATTGCCTCAGAAATTGTTTGAGGGTTAGTAGAAAAAGATATATGTAAGCTAAGAGAAAGAAGTTTATGAGGTTTAAAGAAAGTAAAGTAGCCACATATTTAAAGGTAAGGTGACTCCCCTATTCCATATATGAGAAAGAGTAAAGAAGGGTTGAGTCTATACCCTAATAAGAGGGTAATGTGGCAGCCTAAGTGAAACAAGTAAATGACTTAGGTACCTGAATAGATGATGAAGATCTAGCAGTTAAGGTGATAAAGGGAAAAAATGTTTTAAAGTCTACCTAGTTAATTGCTTAATGGCAATCTGAGTATGAGGGATAGTTGAGCAAACTATGTAATGATGCATGGCTTATGTTGCCATAAGTTATAATAAGAAATTGCATCTCATTGCAGTTGTCATGTGATGACACACATACTAGAGAATGCTTAATTGATTGCATCTACTTGCATATTATGCATGTTGAGTATGCTATGATAAATGAATACTCCCCTTATCCAGTATGTACTGGGTAGAGTATACCAGATGAGAAAGTTATGTTGCTACCATGCCTTATGACATGCAATTAAATAATTCAACTTAGCAAGAATGAAGCAATAGCAAAGTGCTAAACTAGAAAGTTAGCTACTTGATTCTCAGAAGATAGAAAGAGAATTTATGATCAGACTATGATAGTCAATGGGATAGAGAATGAGATTAAAGATGAAGATTAGTAGTGAGTCTATAGATAAATGATTATAATACTTAGGACATATCCTTTTAGTAGGGATAAGATAGATGAAAGGAAATGAGACACAATTATGAAAGATGATATGGCTCTAAGAAAGAGTAGTTTTTAAGTAATATAAGTTAATGTTTTTGCAATAGAGCTAGATTGCTCTTGCAATAGAGTAAAGTCCTTCTGATGAGATAAATAGATGATGACAGACATGTGCATGGTAGAGCTTGTGTAGCACCCTGCAATGTTAAATGTAATAAAGTTATAAAGATGAGAATGGTATATGAAGTTCCTGAGTGATAGAGGAAATGAGTCAAGTCATAATAGATAATATTGGCTTCTATGATCATTTTTGGGGAATTATATGTGGAGTTAACAACTATGTGGAAGTGACTAACTGAAAGGAATTGGAAGACACGCAGTGGAAATTAATTTAAAAATTTTTCCATTCCTTGCCAGGATCTACCGTATGTGTTTAAGTCAAGTGGGAAGAAGTATTACCCTTAGTGTGCCTCAGCGACTTCCACAGCTTTCGGTCACAACGTTCATAGCTTCTCTCTGCGGCTCGTGCTCCCTTTCTGATCACAAGAAGTCGACGACTCAGGTCGGCTTCCTCTACTAGTATCCACACGAATAGCGTTCCAACCACGAACGACGTGCTAGCGTCTCTTGTCCCTCCAGGGCTTTCTCAAGAGTTCGTCCTCTCTGTCTCTATTTCGACAGTTTCTTATCTGCAAACCTTTTGCAGAGTCCCCTTCAGTCTTTCTATGTTCTATATGTTTCTCTGTGCAAAATGCAGCTCCTAAAATCAGATATATAGGATGCTATGCATTTTTCTCTGTCAACCGAATCGGATTTTGGAGTTAATCTTATATTAATTCCAAAATTAATACAATATCATATATTGTATAATTTTATAAGAAACTAATTAAACAAATAATATCAAATCCGTCCCACAGATTTAATTACCCATTTATTTAATTTTAAATAAAGATGAGACTGAACTATATTTGATTTATTCTCACAAATCAAATTTGAGATATCCTATCAATTTGAATTTGGAATTTCAAACGTGATAGAGATTTAATTTATCCTTATAAATTAAATCTTATAAATATCTCTTATATGAGATATCCTATCAATTTGAATTTCGAATTTCAAACATGATAGAGATTTAATTTATCCTTATAAATTAAATCTTATAAATATCTCTTATATGAGATATCCTATCAATTTGAATTTCAAATTTCAAACGTGATAGAGATTTAATTTATCCTTATAAATTAAATCTCATATATACATATAATGTATATATACGAATTTATATATATATATATATATATACGAATATAAATATAAATAAATATATATACATCTATCCTGGATCATTCATTGAATCTGGACATGTTTTAGATTCAATGAATCTGGACATCATAGCTCGTGTTGGGCTATTTTGTGTGCGACCCTGTAGGCCCATATGAAGTTGGCAGTGGGCTATTTGCTATACTAGCCCACAAGTCGCAAGCGGTCTCTAGTAAGACATAACGACTACCCAAATCATATGAGGATCGATAAACGATGTAACCTTTTATACAACCATATCATGTCCCTTCTATCACGCGATATTTTGGTCATGGATGAGGCATGGATAATGTCATCCTCCTATTCCTGACCGTTACTTTCTCGATCCCTGAGTAGTCTGACTATAGAAATGGAACTACCTTTCCATTACAGTATGGCCATACATTTCTCAGACTCACTCATCGAGGGGCCCAGTAATATCTCTCTACGAATGTGAGGGACAAATTCCATCTTGACCATTCACATTCCTTCGCATGAAAAACCACTAAGGCCGAACATAGTATTTATGATCACTCGGTCAAAAGTGACTTTTGACTAGGTTAAAGCTGAGCGTTTTGTCATGTAGGAATCCATAATGATCTCAGGTCAAAGGGCGTATTGACATGGTTTGTATATGAGAGAAGCTTATGACGTTACCCATGCAGTTCTCTCATAGCGGGTCAGTCCAGCACCTTGTACTCTTACATGTGCTTATGACTTTGATTTATATCTCTATACATCTTCAAAGTCATACTGGTCTTATTTCATCTGTGCTCCCATATAGATGATCGACTAGGGATATTTAGGATAATATCATGAATTATCCAAGGATGGTCATCATAGTAAACATGCAAATAATATGATAACTCAATTAATAAATTCA
This sequence comes from Leucaena leucocephala, assembly GCA_037074615.1. Taxonomy (NCBI): domain Eukaryota; kingdom Viridiplantae; phylum Streptophyta; class Magnoliopsida; order Fabales; family Fabaceae; genus Leucaena; species Leucaena leucocephala. Next base: position 10,585,882 of record CM073527.1, read on the forward strand.
TAAATCAATAATATTCATAAGACAATGATTGGCCCCTAGGGCACAATTTCCAACACTAACCTTGTAACTTTGTCCGTTGGTTTAGGTCTTCTAGAGAAGAGAATACAGTACAACAGAATCCAGTAGATTCTGGAGGATTGCAGTTAGATCCTAGTATGGCTCACAGGGTCACAGTTAGATCCTTAAAGGCTTACGGTTGATCGCAGTAGACTAAGCCTAGAGCAAGAAAGTAATGAGCCATAAGTACAGTATGTCTTTGGAAGGACGAACACCAAGGAAAAGTTAAGGTATGGAAGCTTCACAAGTTAGTTAACTCATAACAGAGAGAGTACCCATGATGTTAGTTTCAGATAGCCTTATTGCTATTAGGAACTGAACTCAGAATCTTCTTACACGTAACAAGAACTCAGTGATCAAAGTTAAAGTTGTTAATCCTCAGTTCTAAGGATTTATGAGAATGTTTTATAAGATATGGGAAAGGTTCAAATGAGAATAAAGAGATCCTCACGATGAGATTACAAAGACTAAAAATAAAGGTAAGTAGATCCTCCAGATGAGGACAAAGAGATTAGAAAGCCAGATAGACCTAAGAGAGATAGTATAAGATGGGTATAAGATAGTAAAGTACCAGGGTCAGAGCCAGTGAGCACCAGTGCTTTAGATTTTTATCTGCACATTTCAGTTCGTGCTCAAGCAAGGGTAGTCCAATGATGGGTGACCCCCTGGGAAGTGATGAAAAAAATGTGAATGCCACAAGAAATTGGTATATATGCACAAAGTTATGTAAAATGATAGAAAGAACTATGAAAAGCTAAAAAGGGTTATGAACAGTAAGAGAGTACAACCCTTATGTCAAGTCCAAATGAAATGGATTTGAAACATGAACTATGATATAGCCAGATTTGGCCAAATATGCCATTTTATGTCATGAGAGATACGAAATAAGAAGATATGCCTTGAGAAGCGGCTGTATAGCTAGCTTTGTAAACAGATAGAGAGGCTTTCGTTCAGGAAAAGATAAGATGTTTGAATGATGAGCTACATGTGAAAGAGCAAATGAGAGCTTTGAGAGCTTCCACTCCTTGTATAGAATGCCAGGCCTTATGTTACGTTACATTATGTGATGTTTACAGAATATGCTAAAGCTCTGAATGTTAGAGCAGTGCAAGCTCTGAGTGTTAGAGTTGTGCAAGCTCTGAGTATTAGAGCTGTGCATATTAAGAGAAGGAATGCTTGAGCTCTGATGTTAGAGCTTTGCATTCATGGGCAGGTATGCAGTCCTGCAATATGTTGGCTAGGCATTATGCATGTTAGAGTATGTGCTCCTATACGCTCCTATATACTCCTATGTGCTCCTGTTTAACAGTAGAGCAATAAAAGAAAGAATAATGATATAAGTCCTCTCTCTGTATTATGATGAATTTTTAAAGATGATAAGAATGTATGATGATATGAGAATGAGAGTTAAAGTTTGCGGATATTCAGAGAATTTTGCTAGATACTCAAATAAGCAATAAGTGATTGCACTAAGAAATATGATGAATAGTTAGTAGAAGCTCCAGTATATAGCAGTATTCGAGGGAGTTTGACATGAAACAAATGGACACTACTCACAAGTCCAGTATAGTGAGAAGTCTATATGCAGATAGATTCGTAGCAAGAAAGTAATAGAATGAACTGGAGTTCAACTCTGATTGAGTTGATTCAGAATAGAAGAATGACCATAGGAAATATATGAAGAATTGCTGATATGAAAAGTACTCCGCTAATATGTCAAGATAAAAGAAAAGATATAGATACCCTGATCCTTGATAAAGTGTTGAGTAAATTTCAAGGACGAAATTTATTTTAAGGGGGGTAGAAATGTCATATCCTAATTTTTTCCTATCCGTATGTACTGATAGTGGAAAGAGGTTTGGAAAGAATTATGATGAAAATTGTAAGAAAAGATAAAGATTAGATAAGTCTTAAAGAAAGAGAAGGACCTAAACGCAAATTGAAAAAGGTTAATGGCCAAAAGTCAAAGTAGAAATAAATGTTGGGCCAAAAGTGGTAATTTCCAAAAGTTTAGGGACCTAAATATAATTAAGCAAAAAGTCAGGGACATAAATGTAATTATAGAAAAGTTTAGCCAGAAAAGGCTTAGAACTGCCTGTAAGTATTTCAGTCCCACATTCCATCAGTAAATAGAGGAAGTCATGCTGGGTAATCTGGCATGATACAGAAATTTTATTAGTGCTCTAGACAGCAGAAAATTATCTGATAGTCTAAAAGTTATATGAATTTTTATCAGATTCTATGCATATCAGATATATGTGGGGGAATTATAGGAAAGTGTGCCCTACAGTGTCAGATGTTATGAATATGATAGAACTCTGAAAGAAGTTCTGTATAAAAAGTTATTTATATATTAATGAATTTTGACGGGAGTTTGATAACACCCGTGATCCGATAATGGAACTTATCGGTATATGAGCTTAGATGAAATGAGACTAGATGACCTCACATATAGGCCCACAATGACGCCAAGAAGGGCCCAAAGCCCAGGGTACCAGTCCATCAGTAGAACGGGCTAGTGTCAAGAAAAAGTACGAAATTACGAAAATGCCCCTGGATGCCCGGATTGTACCAGAGATGGATGAAGAGCATTTGGGTCACCTGGGATAGGCTAAAAATGTGGCACATGGTATAAATATGATTAGTTGAGCCCAGATACACCCTGAGGTAGTATAAATAGGGATAAAATGACGATTATGCCCTTAGGGTCAATATAGTGTAAGAAATGACACCAAAGGTATTTTGGTCATTTCCCAAGGAATGGATGGCAGATAAATACTCAGTATAACCATGTCAAGGGTATGAGAAGCCTAGACATTGATTTGTAGGACATAATACATATCCTGGTATATTATAGAAAAATTCAGAACAGAAAACAATTCGGTTGTTGTGAAACTACTCTGATCAATACCGGATTGGACTGGAATTTTTCCAGAAGCTTCTTGGCATGGTGAGAACACCACATAACCCCTTGAGCTGTCCCTTGAGCTGTCCCACATGATGTCATAATTATTCTTTTATGAAAAAGTAAAATCTAAGATTAAATGTGAGCCTTTAGATCAAATAGTAACCAAATCAATCTTGGCCATTAATTTTTCTTGGATTTTGGTTATAAATACCCTTCCATTCTGCATCCAAACCGTAAGCTTATGGACCCTCATTTCTGCATCAAAACTGTGGCTTGTCAACCCTTAGGGAAACTCTTGCAAAATGAAAACTCAAGCCAAGATAAAGAAGATTTAAGGTTCCACAGTTCAAGCAAGCTAGAGATTAAAGGTAAGTAATCTCTCCTAGCTTCTTTTCCTTTGATTTAGGATCTTGAACTTAGGGTTTTGATGGGAGAAAAGTTGAGTTTTCTCTAAGGGGTGGTGCTGCCCAAAGACCTTAAAGGAAAGGGGAAAGAAGAAATTAAAGTTAGAACCATATGATTGAAGCTTAAACAAGCTAGTTAAGTGGTTGGTTGTTGAATCAAATTGATATTCTTAACTTTTCCATGGTGTGCCCTGTTTGGTATGCACTGCTCATGATGGAAGGAAATTGAATTTCAATGATTTAATGCTTCCATTGAGCTTGTATGATGATTTTGTGTAGGATTGGAAAGGTTTTGAACCTTGGAAACATTAAAATCTCAAGGTTGTAGTCTTTGAGATTCCTTATGGTACTGTTCACTCGCATGAACAGTGATTGGACTTTCATGATTTTGATGGTTCCAATGGTTTTAAAATGAAAAGTTGTGTGGGGTAAAGTGGAGAAACAAGTATGGGAATCATTAGACTCAAAATGAGATTTTTTGAAAGAATTGTATGCTTATGTTCAGTTCTGTACAGCAGGACATGAAAGAGCTGGAATTTCATGATTCTAAGCTCATAAATGGATTCAAAAGATGAAATTGTGTAGGGTAAAGTCAAGACATCAATTGGTTCAAGAGCCAAGTGGATTAGTGAAAATTAGAGAAAGTTATGACAATAAAGAGTGTAACAAAGTTAGTTTTGAACATGGTTGGAGTTCATGAGTCCAAATGAGTTATGTGATGAATATGAATGTGTTTAGGACCATGAAACATCCAAGAAGATGTTGGGAAGTGATGGACATAAAGGCTTCATGGTTGGAAAGCTAGGGAGCAAGGGCTAAAGGTCAAGAGAAAAGCTTAAGTGCAAGGTAGTAAACTTACCTCTTTATGTGCTTGATGTGGTATGCTTATGTGTTGACATGTATATGTTATTTGAATGATATTGTGACATGATAAATGATGTTGAATGTATTGTGAATAACATGTTTCCATGGCCATGCACTTTATGTAAAAGTATATGGCATGATGGCATGTCACTAATCAAAGAAAGTTAATGAAATTACATATCATGCATTAGCATCCATCTTGCATATTTAAGTGGTAATGTTTGCTACTGAGATTCCCTAGAATCTCACTCTCCCATAACCAACCAATTTAGGTCAAGCATGATGGATAATGTATGAATGGAGAAGAGTTAAAGCATGGAAGAAGAAAAGTGAAGTATTTAAGATGTTAGCATATGCTATGCACTTTCCATGTATGTCAAAGCCATGTAAAGTATCTATTTATGTGATGAGATTGTATGAAACAATTATTGTATAACCCCATGATGTATATAAATTCAGAAAAGGAAAAAGAGATGATTTATGTATGCTGGAACAATTATGGAAAGTGAAAGAAAGGAAACTGAAATGGTAAAAAACTAGGTCCTAAAGCAGTTTTGTTGTGGCTTCAGTTTGACCTAGCAACTGAAGGAATTATTTCATGAAATTTTATGAGCATGTAGTACACATCCAGAGCTTTAATTTAGTAGGTAGAACGTTTTATTTGGATCTGTATATCAAGAGAAATGAATTTCCAAAATAAGGGACTAGAAACTGTTTCCAAGATTTTGACCAAATGAACAGTACATTTTGGCGAATAAACTGTATTAATTGGCTAATCATTTGGTCTGGAAATTATTTTTCCCTTAAATTTAAAGATGTTATATTTATGTAGCTTTTTGAACCACTTCATTTCGAGTTTTATAGAATTAATTATGATTTTTCGAAGTTCATTGAGTAATCTAGAATACCATATGAACAGTAACCCGAGAAAGAGTAAAATTCCATATTTGGCTAATGGACTTCCAAGGTCTTGTACGTGGTTCTAAATGCCACTGAATGGTCCCTAAGACATATAAAAGTAAGGATGTTACAGTTTCATAAAGCTATTACTACATAGGTTACAAAGGGTGATAGGAATACAAGATATTACCACCTTAAAACAAATTTGAGAAGAAGAAATAGAGTTTTGACTCTAAGAGGTGAGAATAGAATGTTGTTTGAGGATTATCTATTATTAAATTTTGTTGTTAATTACTTTAAGAGTCTATAAGATGAGGAGAATTTGTCCTCTTGTTTGCTGAACAATGATAGTTTGTTTCTAAGGTTAGCGAGTTCTATACTTTTCAATTTACATAATATTCTTACTGTGGAGGAAATTAAAAGTGTTATGTTTTCTATGTGTGATGTTGCTTGTCGTTAGCATGCAAATTATTTACTAAATTAATCTCTATATACTATAGAGGTTAATCTAGGTCATATTCTTTATGTAGAGTAAATGAGTAGCTTAACTCTATATTAGACTAAGTGTGAGAAGGAAGAGTATTAGAAGAGAACTTAATTAATAATTTTTAAAAGGAGATAATAATAAAATAAAAGTAAGAGTATGAATAATATCACTAATAAGAAGAGTGCTCCCAAGGATTGATGCGTGACTATCATCATTCAATAATATATTGGAGTTATAATAATTAAATGCACTAAGTCCATAATATGCAGAACCCAAACAATCGTCATGGTCATAATAATAAAATTCATAATTATACCTAAATTTAGCACACAATTGTATCAAGAATGACTAGTGAAGATCTACTTAGCATGTGATAAATTAAATAATAAATGATTTATTCATCTAACATAGATATTCAATCAAAAATCCTATAACTAAACATGTGAATCCAAAATGAATAATTATAAGAAGAAACCAAAGAAATTAAATAAAGAACATCAAACTATAAATTGAAATAATAAATCACAAGGGTTTGATAATAAAGGGGTCTCAATTGAAACCCTAGGTCCAAAGTATGCAAATCTCAAAACCTAAATCTAGGAAATCATAAATTTTCATAAAGGAAAAGATCACAACATAAAATTATTCAACTCCTAACTCTAAAGCATAGGAACTCAAGCCATTACATCTCTCATCAAGAACTTAGAAGGAAGGGATAAAATTGTGAAAGAGATGAAGATGATTGTGATGGTGGTGATTGGTGTGTTGAATGGAGGAGCCTTGAGGTCTTTATATAGCTTTTAGGAGTGAATCCTATTTGATGTGGGCCTCTTTACTGATTGGCTCTCCAAAAGATAATAATAATCTTTATTATTCTTCCAAGCTGTCATCTTTTCTAATATTTTCACAAATAATCTTTTTTAATTCAAATATCCTATAAAAAATTTAAATAAAAAGTAATAGGATAAAAGAGATAAAATAATTAATAAGAAAATATGAAAAGATAACACATTTATCTATTATCCTTTTATTAAATTTAAATGTTTGATATTGAGAAATTATATTTGAATTAATTCAAATGAAATATAATATAACATAATATTATATTAAAGGAATTAATTAATATAATATTATAAATTACTCTTCCTCATGGATATAATATAATATACTTTTATAGTAGTTGATGTGGGCCATAGTCCTTATTTATTTATTTTTTAATTTCCTAAAATACATAAAAGCAAAATACCTTCATACAAATCAATTTAATCGAAAGAAATAATAAAAACACAAGAAAATGACTTTTTTAATCATTTAATTCATATAATCAATTAAAGCATAAAATAGACACAACTATAATAATTTATATTAAAGATGATAAAATTTCCCAAAGTAGATATGATAATATGATAAAATAGGGATTCATCAATGTGGTGAGTAGTGCTCTGCGTTGCTTTGTCAAGGATGTTTTTCATAATAAAATATCATTAAAGGAAGTCAACAAGACCTTTTCTCTTTGATTCCTAAGAAGGACTCTCTTGAGTTAGTTCATCACTTCAGACCTATTTTGTTGTGTATATTCATTATAAGTCCGTAACCAAAGTAATCAATTATAAATTAAGGGAATTTATGGATATAATCATCTCTTATTTCTAGGTCAGTTTTATAAGGGGCAAACATATACACGATAATATAACTGTGGGTCACGAAATTAAGCATTAAATACACAAATGTAAAGTAAGGAGGGGTTTAATGGCTCTAAAGATTGATTTGGAGAAAGCTTATGATTAGGTTATGTGGGATTTTCTTAAACAAGTCTTATTTGAGGTTGGGTTTCAACCAGATTTTGTTTCCCTTACAATGACTTGTGTGACGTCAGTATCTTATATTGTGTTATGGAATGGTACCAAGATTGACTATTTTATACCAAAGAGGGAACTAAGACAAGGAGATCTAATATCACCTCAGCTATTTGTTTTATGCATAAAAAAATTGTCTCATTTGATTAGTGATTTGGTAATTGATGGTACTTGGAAACCTATTAAGGTGACCATAGGTGGGCCTATTATTTCTCATCTTATGTTTACTGATGATTTATTCCTTTTTGGTGAGGCAACCAGAGAACGAGATGTTTGCATGATAGAGTGCTTAAACAGGTTTTGTGTGGCTTTTAGGGCGCGGATTAGGAAAAACAAATATTTAGTGTTTTTCTCCCCAAGAGTGAAACCTATTTCTCGTAGAGAGATTTATGGTATTATAGGGATGGGGTGTCTATAGAGATAGGTAAATATTTGGGGTTTCCCATTTCTAAGAGAAGGAGACCAACAGAGACTTTTCAATACATTATTGATATAGTTAAGTCTAAGCTTGCATCATAGAAGGAGAATACCTTATCCACAGCAAGTAGGATTACACTTGCTAAATCTATATTAAGTTCTTTTCCTTTGTATGCAAGTGGCAAAGATCCTAGAGTTTGTCTATAAAGAGATTGAATGATTGCAAAGAAACTTCATTTTGGGAAAGAGTCAAAACGCTTATGCTTTTCATCTGATTTTGTGGAATCAGGTGGCTCAGCCAAAACAAAATAGAGAACTTGGTTTTAAATGGTTGGGTTCACTAAATAGGGCTTTTAGGACAAAAAATGCATGGAATTTAATTCCTGGTTTAACAAGTTTATGGGTTGAAGTCTTATGGCAAAAATTCATGTTAAGAAATGAAGATAATTTGTTAGTCTTGCATAAAGGGGATTTAGCACTTTGGAAATTTATATCTTACCAGCAAGAAATCATTAACAAAGGATTAAAATGGAAAATTAGAGATGGGAGTATGACACAATTTTTTTGAAGATTTATGGTTATTTCCTAATATGAAGATTAGAGAGTTTTGTCTTAGACCTCTAACGAATAAGGAGGAATTAACTACTGTAGTAGATTGGTGTCATATCCCCAATTTTCTTACCTAATATAACTGTATAGTTTATATAAAATGGATATGAAATTCTTGGAATAAACTGTATCAGATTGAGAAAGGAAAGAGAGAGACTATGAACAAAGGAAATTTTAGGGACCTAAATGCAAATTGGAAAAGGTTAAAGGTCAAAAGTTAAAGTAGAAATAAATGTTGGGTCAAAAGTGGTAATTTTCAAAAGTTAAGTGACTTAAATGTAATTAAGTAAAAAGTTCAAGGGCAAAATTGTAATTATAGAAAGTTCAGCCCGAAGAGGGCTAGAACTGCCTGGAAGTATTTCAGTCCCATATTCTATCAGTAAATAGAAGAAGTTATGCTGGTTAATCTAGCATGATACAGAAATTTTATTAGAGCTCCAGACAGTAGATATTTATCTGATAGTCTGAAAGTTATCTGAAGTTTTATTAGATCTCATGGACTTTAGATATAAGTGGATAGGTTATAGGAAGTTGTGACTCATGACATCAGATGTCATGAATCTGACAGGACCCTGAAAGGAGCTCTATAGGAAAAGTTATCCCCATATTAGTGAATTTTGATGGGAGTTTGAGAACACTCGTTATTCGATTATGGAACTTAACAGTAGATAAGCCTAGATAGAATGAACTCATATGGCCTCATATATGGGCCTATGATGTCGCCAAGGAGGGCCCAAAACCCAGGGTACCAGTTCATCAGTAGAAGAGGCCAGTGTCCAGGAAAAATATGAAATTACGAAAATACCCCTATATGCCCAATTATACCAGTGATGGATGGAGGGCAGTTTAGTCATTTGGGATAGGCTAAAAACATGGAATATAGTATAAATATAATTAGTTAGAGCCAGTATATGCCCTGAGGGAATACAAAAAGGTGTGAAATGACAATTATGTCCTTAAGGTTAATATAGTGCAAGAAATGACACTAAGGGTATTTTGGTCATTGTTCAAGGGATAGATGGCAATTAAATACTCAGTCTAACATTTTTAATGGTATAAGAAACATATAAATTAATTTACAGGACATAATACATATCTTGAAATATTATAAAAATTAGGAACAGAAATAGTCCAGTTTTTGTGAAATTACTCCGATTGGTACTAGATTGGACTGTAATTTTTCCAGAAGCTTCCTTACATGAGAATTGTGCCACATACCCCATGAGTTGTCCCTTGTGATGTCATAATTGTCCTTTTTTGAAAAAGTTAAATCCAAAATTAAATGTGAGCCCTTAGATCAAATAGTGCACAAATCAAACTTAGCCATCCATTTCAACCCAAGATCATCTATAAATACCCCCTCTATTCAGATCATTTCATCATGCATTGTGAACCATAGGGAAACTCTTGCAAAATTTTCATTCAACCAAGAAAGAAGCACACAAAGCGAAGCAACAATCAAGGTAATCATCTCCATTGATCTTGAGTTTTGTTCAAGCAAGTTAGCTTATGGTTTTAAGGGGTTTTTATGCTATATTTCCCTTATGGTTGCTACTGGAAGTGCTGCTCATATATGGTTAGAATATGATTTTTATGTTATGGATAGTTTAGATAAGCTTAAACAAGCTAGAATCAAGTAGTATAAGCTTGGAAATCTAAGTATGTTTGGAATTAGGGTTTTGTGTTCTTGCTGGTACTGTACGTGACACTGTTAATGTTCGAAATTTTTCCCTAGGGGCCAATCATTGTCTTATGAACATTGTTGATTTATGAATTTATTAATTGTGTTATCATATTATTTGCATATTTACTGTGATGACCATCCTTGGATAACACATGATCTTATCCTAAATGTCCCTGGTCGATCATCTATGCGGGAGCAGAGATGAAATAAGACCAGTATGACTTTGAAGATGTATAGAGATATAAATCAAAGTCATAGACACATGTAAGAGTATAAGGTGTTGGACCGACCTGCTATGAGAGAGCTACATGGGTTAAGTCATAAGCTTCTCTCATATATAAACCATATCACTATGCCCTTTGACCTGAGATCATCATAGATTCCTACATGACAAACGCTTAACTTTGACCTAGTCAAAAGTCACTTTTGACCGAGTGATCATAAAGACTATGTTCAGGCTTAGTAGTTTTCTGTGCGTAGGAATGTGAATGGTCAAGATGGAATTTGTCCCTCACATTCGTAGAGAGATATTACTGGGCCCCTCGATGAGTGAGTCTGAGAAATGTATGGCCACATTGTATTGGAAATATAGCTCCATTTCTATAGTCATACTACTCAGGGATTGAGAAAGTAATGGTCAGGAATAGGAGGATGACATTCTCCATACCTCATCCATGACCAAAATATCGTATGACAAAAGGGACATGATATAGTTGTATAAAAGGTTACATCATTGATCAATCCTCATATGATTTGGGTAGTCGTGATGTATTGCTAGAGACCGCTTGTGACTTGTGAGTCAATATAGTAAATGGCCCACTGCCAACTTCATATGGGCCTACAGGGTCACACACAAAATAGCCCAACACGAGCTATGATGTCCATATTCATTGAATCTAAGACATGTCTAGATTCATTGAATGATCCAGGGTGGATGTATGTATTTATTTATATTTATATTCGTATATATATAAATTTGTATATATATATTATATATAAGAGATATTTACAAGATTTAATTTATAAGGATAAATTAAATCTCTATCACGTTTGAATTTAAAATTCAAATTGATATGATATCTCATATAAGAGATATTTATAAGATTTAATTTATAAGGATAAAATTAAATATCTAGCAAGTTTGAATTCAAAATTCAAATTGATATGATATCTCAAATTTGATTTATGAGAATAAATCAAATGTAATTCTGTCTTATCTTTATTTTAAATTAAATAAATGGGTGAATTAAATCTGTAGGACAGATTTAATTCAAATACTATTTATTTAATTAGTTTCTTATCAAATTATACAATATATGATATTGTATTAATTTTAGAATTAATATAAGATTAATTCCAAAAATTCAAGTCTGTGGTAACACGCATAGCATCCTATATATCTTATATTTAGGAGCTACGGTTGGGATAGAAAAAAGTGTGAACAGGAATCCGCAAAAGGTTTGCAGATAAGAAACTGCCAAAATAAAGACGAAGAGGACGAATTCTTGAGTAAGCCCTGGAGGGACAGGAGACACTAGCACATCGTTCGTGGTTGAAATGTTATTCGTGTAGATACAAGTAGAGGAAGCTGACCTGAGTCGTCGACTTCTTACGATCGAAAAGAGATCACGAGCCACGGAGAGAAGCTGTGGACGTCACAACAAGGAGCTGAGAAAGTCGTGACTAAATACTGAGGGTAATACTTCTTTCCACTTGACTTAAACACATACGGTAGATCCTGGCAGGGAATGGAAAAATTTTTAAGTTAATTTCTGCTGCGTGTCTTCCAATTCCTTACAGTGGTATCAGAGCCATGTTGTTTTGTGTTTAAGTTAGGCTTGATTGTTGATTCATATGATATGTGTTAGTCGTAGCCAATCATATGATAACATGCGTTTTATGTGTGACATATAAGGAATCTGTTTTATGTATGACATATAAGGAATTTGAAAGGGAATTGAAATCGGTGGTGTATGCGTTTTGATTTGATCAATTAATATTGATGGGGTCTAAGAAAAACAAATTCAGATTCGTGATTATTTATGAAACAAAAATAAAATCTCAGGCCGCTGCCCCAGACCCCGCCCACTAAACAGTTAGCGGGACCACCGTGGCTACCTGCTCATAGCGTAACATAACCGTAACATATACTGTTTTGTGAATGTTTTAGTTTTGAAACATTAATTGCCCTTCAATTAAATCTAAATATTGATTCTTGAATGTTTGGGTATGGTTAACAATATGGCTCTAGATTGCAAGTGTTGTAATTTTTTAAATATGACCTACGGTCATGCCTTCCTCTATATACTCTTAATGTATCTTATCTTCTAATCTCACTCCCCTCAAATGTTAAAAGAGATTTCTATATGTAATTTCCCTTTTCTTACTAGAGAGCTCCTCTCATTGGCTTGAGTGGACTTAGGATAGGTGAGCCATATTGTATCACGTTAAATTATGCATCTTATGATTATATCAGCACATGCATATTACTTGTATGAGATAAAAACTGAGAAACATACATTCTTATAAACTAGATAGTTAAATTAAGCCCTCTAAATGAAATCTTAAGTCATAATGCCGTCAATTTATGAACACTTATCAAAACCTCGATCGCTCAATTGTGGACTCCGCCAAAGTGGGTGTATTTGAGTTATCTTGGGGAGATAACCAAGAGTAATAGTGCTACTCTCACATGTTTATTATTGTTTGACTTAATTGAGATTAACAAAACGGTTTTGGGTCTCAAGGCATTAGATGGGATTAAAAACATGCCAGATCATATGATGATAAAATCCCATGAACATCTAAGAGTTATATTTGATGTAATTGGTAAAGGTGTTACCTACCTAAATAGCTTAATTTAGGTTTGAGCCAAATATGGATCTTAGCCCACTAACTATTGCATTGAGGGTTTTTATTTAGTGGGAGATTGCTAATTCAATTGCATATTTTAATTGTAGAATCATGATGACTAGTAATACTGCTACATTATCGTTGCGATCTATCCTTGAGAAGGACAAACTCAATGGGACAAACTTTCTTGACTGGTTTAGGAACTTGAGAATTGTTCTCAAGTAGGAAAGAAAGGTACATGTCCTAGATCAACCCATTCCTGAGGAGCCAGCAGCTAATGCTCCTAAAGCTCAGAGAGATGCTTACACGAAGCATAAGGAAGACTTTATCGATGTGGGATACTTGGTGCTAGCCACCATGGTTCCAGAGTTCCAAAGAGATCTATAACACATAGAGGCTTATGAGATGATTGTGCATCTTAAGGAAATGTTCCAGCAACAGGCAAAGCAAGAGAGGTATGAGACCACTAAGGCCTTACATTCCTGCAAGATGGCTGAAGGTGCATCAGTCAGTACTCATATCTTAAAGATGAAAGGGTACATTGATCACCTTGAGAGGCTTGGATTTCCCATGAGCCAGGAGTTAGCTACGGATTTGGTCTTGAACTCACTCCCAAAAAGTTATGACTAGTTTGCCATAAACTATAACATGAACAACATGGAGAAATCTATTTCTAAACTATATGGGATGCTTAAAACTGCTAAGCTGAGTCTTAAGAAGAAGCCTAGTACTGTTTTGATGGTTCAAAAAGGAAAGGGTATAAAAAATAAAGGCAAAGGCAAGGGGAAGGGTCATGGCTCATCAGGTAAGACCAAAGAGTCAGGCAAGCCTGAAACCAAGCCTGCACCAAAGAAGGCAAAGCCTCCGAAGGAAGGAGTCTGCTTCTTCTGTAATGAACTTGGTCATTGGAAGAGGAATTGCAAACTCTACCTCGAAGATCTAAAAAAGAACAAGAAGGATAGCGGGTATATCGCTTCAGGTATTTATGTTATAGACATTCATCTTTCTACTTCCACCACATGGGTATTAGATACTACATGTGGTTCTCATATTTGTACAAATGTGCAGGGACTAAAGGACAATAGGAAGCTGAAAAAGGGCAAAGTTGACCTACGAGTTAGAAACAGAGCAAGGGTTGTTGTGTTAGCTGTAGGCACTTATGAATTAGTTCTGCCCACTGGGCTTTTGTTAGTTTTGAACAATTGCTATTATGTTAAAACTTTAAGTAGTAAAATATTTTCACTTTCTTATTTGGATAAGGAAGGTTTCACTTCCATTGCTGGGAATAGTAGATGTTCTATTTATCGTAATGATGTTTTCTATGCTCATGGTGATTTGCATGTTGATAATTACATATTAAATTTGGAACAACCCAATCATGGAAATATCTATAACATAACTGCCAAAAGGGTCAAACCAAACGATTTGAATCCGACATACCTTTGGCACTGTCGTCTGGGCCATATAAATGAGAAACGCATTTCCAAACTCCGTCAAGATGGATTTCTCAACTCATTTGATTTTGAATCATATGACACTTGCGAGTCTTACTTGTTAAGAAAGATGACAAAGTCACCTTTCATTGGGCACAGTGAGAGGGCCACTGATTTATTGGGCCTCATACATACAGATGTGTGTGGACTGATAAACACAAATGCTAGAGGAGGTTATTCGTACTTCATAATATTCATAGATGATTTTAGCAGATATGGGTATATCTATCTGATAAAGCATAAATCTGAATCTTTTGAAATGTTCAAAATATTTCAAAATGAAGTACAAAACCAGCTTGGCAAAACAATTAAAGCCCTTTGATCTAATCGGGGTAGTCAATATTTGAGCTAACAATTCATTAATCATCTTAGGAGTTGTGGGATAGTCTCACAATTGACTCCTCCAGGGACACCACAATGGAATGGCATTTCTGAACGGAGGAATCGAACACTATTAGATATAGTTCGATCTATGATGAGTCAAACAGATCTTCCACCCTCCTTTTAGGGCCATGCCCTAGACACAGCTCCATTCACACTCAATCATGTTCTATCTAAGGCAATTGAAAAGACTCTGTATGAGATATGGACTGGGAGGACACCTAGTTTGTCTTTCCTCAAGATTTGGGGATGCGAGGTCTATGTTAAGCAATAAGCCTCAGACAAATTAGCGCCCAAATCCTCAAAGTACCTTTTTGTGGGATATCCTAAGGAAACCAAGGGATACTATGTCTATAACCCTACTGATAACAAGTATTTGTTGTCAGAAATGGTATATTTCTCGAACGAGAATTTATCTCTAAAAGAACTAGTAGGAGAAAGGTACACCTTGAAGAAGTTTGACAGCCATAAGACACTAAAAAAAACTGCAGATGGAAAATAAAGAAGACTCACAACAAGTTGTTGAGACTCCTCAAGTCACGCAAGGTCCACGGAAATCTAATAGGACATGACTTCAGCCTCAGAGATATGGATTTCTGATTTCTAACAGTCGTGATGTGTTGCTCATTGAGCATAATGACCGACTACCTATCGAGAAGCTATAGTGGGACCAAACTCTGAAAAATGGCTTAATGCCATGAAGTCTGAGATGTAATCTATGTACAATAATCAGGTTTGGACCTTAGTCGGCCCACCTGAAGGTGTAAAAACTGTCGGGTGCAAGTGGGTTTTTAAGGAGAAAACTGACATGGATGGCAGTATAAATGTCTTCATAGCACGACTGGTTGCAAAAGGATTTACTCAAACTTATGGTATAGACTATGATGAGACCTTTTCCCCAGTTGCAATGGCCAAATCAATCAGAATCCTCTTTGCCATAGCAGCATATTATGACTATGAAATATGGCAGATGGACGTCAAGATAGCCTTCTTTAATGGAAAGCTCCTTGAAGATGCGTACATGACACAACCTGAAGGGTTTATGCGTTCCGAGGACTCTCGTAAAGTGTGCAAGCTTCAAAGGTCTATTTATGGATTGAAGCAAGCCTCTTAGAGTTGGAATCATCATTTTGATGAAGTAGTCAAAGAGTTTGGATTTCTTCAAAATATTGATGAACCTTGTGTGTAGAAGAAGGTTAGTGGGAGCACAGTTGTATTTTTGGTACTCTATGTCGATGGCATCCTACTTATTGGAAATGATATTCCTACCTTGCAGATTGTCAAGTCTTGGTTAGGAAAGTCTTTCTCGATGAAAGTCTTGGGTGAAGCCACCTACATCCTAGGAATCAGGATCTATAGAGATAGATCTAAAAGACTTATAGGACTCAGTCAGAGTACATATATAGACAAAATACTGCATAGGTTCAGTATGCACGAATCAAAGAGGGGTTTCATACCCATGTCTCATGGTATTCACCTCAGCAAAGATCTGTGTCCTAGTACATATGATCAGCGAGGTCGCATGAGTAAAGTTCCATATGCCTCGGCCATAGGATCTGTCATGTATGCCATGTTATGTACTCGACTGGATGTCTTGTGTGCCTTAAGTATGACTAGCAGATATCAACAGGACCCTGGTGAGGGCCATTAGACTGCTGTCAAGAATATCCTTAAGTACTTAAGAAGGACTAAGGACTTATTTTTGGTCTATGGTTGATTGGATGACGAACTCTGTTTAACTGGTTACACATATGCGAGTTTCCAAACTGACCAGGATGACCAAAAATCGCAGTTTGGATATATATTCCTCCTCAATAATAGAGCAGTAAGCTGGAAGAGCTCTAAGCAGGGCACTGTAGTAGATTCTGTAATGGAAGCTGAGTATATAGCAGCATCTGATGCAGCTAAAGAAGCTGTTTGGATCAGGAAGTTCATCACATAACTAAGGGTGATACCTACCATCACAGATCCAATAACTTTGCTCTGTGACAATAGCGGTGCCATTGCACAGGCCAAAGAGCCTAAGTCGAATCAAAGGACCAAGCATATACTCAGGTGATTTCATCTTATCAGAGAAATCAATGATAGAGGTGATATAAAAATATGCAAAGTAGCAGGAGAAGATAATGTTGCTGATCCTCTAACAAGCCGCTTGTGCAGGCAAAGCATGAGCGTCATGTTAGGTCAATAGGAATTAGTCAAATTAATTATTGAACCTAGTGCAAGTGGGAGGTTGCTGGAAATTGTGCCCTAGGGGCCAATCATTGTCTTATGAACATTGTTAATTTATGAATTTATTAATTGTGTTATCATATTATTTGCATGTTTACTGTGATGACCATCCTTGGATAACTCATGATCTTATTCTAAATGTCCCTGGTCGGTCGTCTATATGGGAGCAGAGATGAAATAAGACCAGTATGACTTTGAAGATGTATAGAGATATAAATCAAAGTCATAGGCACATGTAAGAGTACAAGGTGTTGGACTAACCCGCTATAAAAGAGCCGCATGGGTTAAGTCATAAGCTTCTCTCATATACAAACCATGTCACTATGCCCTTTGACCTGAGATCATCATAGATTCCTACATGACAAATGCTCAACTTTGACCTAGTCAAAAGTCACTTTTGACCGAGTGATCATAAAGACTATGTTTGGGCTTAGTGGTGTTTCATGCTGTGGAATATGAATGGTCAAGATGAAATTTGTCCCTCACATTCGTAGAGAGATATTACTTGGCCCCTCGATAAGGGAGTCTGAGAAATGTATGGCCATACTGTAATGGAAAGGTAGTTCTATTTCTATAGTCAGACTACTCAGAGATCGAGAAAGTAACAGTCAGGAATATGAGGATGACATTCTCCATGCCTCATCCATGACCAAAATATTGTGTGACAAAAGGGACATGATATGGTTGTATAAAAAGTTACATCATTCATCGACCCTCATATGATTTGGGTAGTGATGATGTCTTGCTAGAGACCGCTTGCGACTTGTGAGTCAGTATAGTAAATGGCCCACTGCCAAATTCATATGGGCCTACAGGGTCGCATACAAAATAGCCCAACACGAGCTATGATGTCCAGATTCATTGAATCTAAGACATGTCCAGATTCAATGAATGATCCAGGATGGATATATATATTTATTTATATTTATATTCATATATATATAAATTTGTATATATATATTATATATAAGGGATATTTACAAGATTTAATTTATAAGGATAAATTAAATCTCTATCACGTTTGAATTTGAAATTCAAATTGATATGATATCTCATATAAGAGATATTTACAAGATTTAATTTATAAGGATAAAATTAAATCTCTATCACGTTTGAATTTGAAATTCAAATTGATATGATATCTCAAATTTGATTTATGAGAATAAATCAAATGTAATTCCATCTTATCTTTATTTTAAATTAAATAAATGGGTGAATTAAATCTGTGGGACAAATTTAATACAAATACTATTTATTTAATTAGTTTCTTATTAAATTATACAATATATGATATTGTATTAATTTCAGAATTAATATAAGATTAATTCCAAAAATCCAAGTTTGTGGTAACACGCATGGCATCCTATATATATGATATTTAGGAGCTACGGTTGGAATAGAAAAAAATGTGAACAGGAATCTTTAAAAGGTTTGCAGATAAAAAACTGCCGAAATAGAGACGGAGAGGATGAATTCTCGAGTAAGCCCTGGAGGGACAGGAGGCACTAGCACGTCGTTTATGGTTGGAACGCTGTTCGTGTGGATACCTGTAGAGGAAGCTGACCTGGGTCATTGACTTCTTGCGATCGAAAAGAGATCACGAGCCACGGAGAGAAGCTGTGGACGTCGCAACCAGAAGCTGAGAAAGTCGCGACTGAATACTGAGGGTAATACTTCTTTCCACTTGACTTAAACACATACGGTAGATCCTGGTAGGGAATGGAAAATTTTTTAAGTTAATTTCTGCTGCTTGTCTTCCAATTCCTTACAGTTAATATGATGAAATTTCATGGTTTTGATGCTTCCAATGAGTTTAAAATGGAAATTTGTGTGGGGATAAAGTAGGAGAACAAGTATTGGAAGCATTGGAATCAAAATGTGAATTTTGGAAAACAAGGGCATGCACTTCAATCAAGGACAGGACATTTTGATGTGTTTTGATTTTTGAAATTCTGATCTCATATTTGGATTCTACATGAAAAATTATGTGGAAATGAACTAGGAGAATTTATTTTGGAAAGATGGAAATATGAAACATAAAATAGAGAAAGAAAGGAATCTAGTGAAAACCTAGTCTTGGATTTGGTTTCAAGTTGAATTGTAACTTGATATTATTTTGTAATGTCTCGGTTTTGACATTTGTGAAGGAAGGAAATCATTTCAAGAAGACCTTGACAAGGATAGCTAAGAGGTAGAAAGAATACCTAACTATAGTGCATGTTTGTTTAATTGTTTGCTTGCTTGTTGATTATGGTGTTTGGTTGAGCTTGTGATTATGTCATCATGTCTATGATGAAGTATGAATGATTGCAACTCCTTGCAACTTATGTCATGACAATATGCATGTTAGAGTTTGCTTATGTACCATTATTAAGTAGCTCTTATCTCATGATAACATGTTAAGCATTCAATTAATCACGCATGATATTATAGTTTGTGTAACTTGCTATTGGGATTTCCATGAAATCTCATTCCTTCCATATGCATAACCATGTTATAGGTGCTGGAACTTCACAAGGAAAAAGGTTAAACATAGATGGATGAGTTTGTATAATGAGTTACAATACTTACTTGACATTATGGAAGCATATGATAACATGTATGGTGGTATGGTGTATGATTCTGTAGTTCTATTTTGAGGCCGTGAAGGTGTGACAATGATTAGGATGCCTTAATCATTGATTTTGAACTTGAAATTTGGTATGGTTAAATTTAAGATACAGATATTTAAATAAACATCAAGAACATATCATTTGGTTAAGAATTCAAATTGTTATGATTTTTCTAAGTTGAAGTAAAATCTGGAATTGAGATAGAGTGAGTGTTCAGAGGCAACGACGTTCACACGATGATTTCATATATCAAATAAACGAGTTTTTATATGAAATTTTATGAGCTTAAAGACACATCCAGATATTGAAATCCATAGGTAACACGGTTCATTTGGACAAGTAACCAAAGAGAAATGAATTTTTGAAGTTAAGGCAAAGAAACTGGAACTTCCAGATTTTACCAAATAAACAGTGACTTTTAACGAATAAACTGGTTTCATTTGGGCAAGGAAACCTCGGTTTCATATTTTTTCTTCAAATATCTATGAAATAGCTTTCATTAGAAATTGAACCACATTATTTTGATTTTTATACAATTAATTATGAATTTTCAAAGTTAGGTACATGTTCTAGAATTACAAAATGAATAGTAAAAGTGAACAATGCTCGAGAGCAATTTTTTTGAAAATGGATGTTTTCAAAGCAAATGATCATGTAATTGGTTCCAATAAATTCTAATGGAGTATAATTGAGGTTAAAAATAAGGATATGACAATTGGGTTGTGGACGGGTAATGGGACTTCCAAAGATTAGCTAGCATTGTCTCGAGCAATGTTTTTCAAAGGCTTATCACGATGATTTCGCCAAGGGTTGATGCTAGTCCTAATTTTATGTCTTGGAATGATAATGCGAATGTGACCTTTACATTGAGGAGTGCATATTACCTGTTAGAGGAAAATAGTTTGATAAATCTTACTTCACTATATAAAGGCATTTGGAAATGGCAAGATGCAGAGAGAATTAGAGTTTTTATGTGGATATCTATCAACAATAGGTTGCTGACTAATGTTTAGAGAAGCAAATGGTCCTCAGCTTCTACTTCATGTACGAGTTGTAACTTGGGAAGTGAGGATACATTACATATTTTGAGAGATTATTTTTATGCTAGGCGTATTTGGCTTAATCTGTTATTACTAAGGTATGATTATGTTTTTTTTGGCTGCTCCTCTTACTGATTGGTTTGCTTTGAATTTAAAGAGACAATTGGGCAATATGGGGAACGATTGGAAGCAAATTTGGAGAGTAGCTATTTGGAAGCTCTGGCTATAAAGGAATATGATTGTCTATAACTCAGATGCTGTAAGACTTGAATAACCAAAGATGATTATTTTACAAGGGTGGAAGAAGTACATGCAAATAGATTACAATATTTTTCATTGATAGAGAACATGAATTGGCAACCTCCCCGTCTAGGTTGAGTCAAGATCAATGTAGATGGGGTCATGACTTTGTCCAATAATAAAGCTGGATATGGTGGGGTATTAAGAGACCACAACGGTAAGTGGATTTATGAGTTCACCTATTTTATTAGAGTATGCAGTGTAGTTGATATGAGGAGTGGGCTATTTTTAAGGGGCTCCAAAGTGATGGGACAGAGGATATAAGAATATTATTCTTGAATTAGATGCCAAATATCTCACTTATATGTTGGGGAAAATAATGTAAGGCAAAGAGTCGATTTGTTAATTGTGCAAATTGAGCACTTCTACGCAAAGATGGGAATTAAAACACTACAATTTATATCAAGATAAGCCAACTGGGTTGCAGATACGCTTGCCAATAAAGGTCTTTCTAGATCTGCTAGTCTTGAAATGTGTCCAATACATTTGCATCAATTAGTGGCTTCAGAATATATATGATTAAATTCCTCAGTAGTTTAGCTTTATTTACTTTTGGGCTTTAACGAAAAAAAATCAGAAACATTTGGAATGAATTTATAACCCAAACTATCATCATATGGAATGATATAGGTCTAACACAGGTTTCCACAAGCAAAGGCAGTAACCTTAATTACAGTTTACACTCAATAACTTAAACCACAAAAACAATTGCTATTCAAATAAATGATCATTTGTCTTGTTACTAGGTTCTCATATATGATATACACTTTTTTTTTTGGTGATAAATACACTTAAGATTAACTTCCATACCAATACCGTCATAGAATGGTCTTCTTGAAGTGAATTCCTTATAAGATGAAATGAAATATAAACCCTAGCACCAAACTCCCAGTTATCAATTTCAGATTTACGATCTTAAAAACTGTTACTTCATCGATATATCTTGTATTTTTACGGGAGCGATCATATAAACAAATATTTTGATAATATGAGAATTAATTATATACTTTGGAACAAACTTAACAAAACTTAACAAGTAAGGGGTAGTTTTAAAAAACAAAAAACAATATATTAGGACCAATTGGAAAATTAAGGTAGAGTATAAGGATGGAAAGATTATTACTTTCTCAAAAAACTTTATTAAAATTATTAAAATACATAAATATTTTGTTACTTAAAATAATTTAAGAGATGATAATATGGCCAAAAAAATTATCAGCAACGATAATGTCATCAATGTTTAACTGTTAGTAACTCAGTAAGAATATTTCCATGACCCAAATTGAATGATGATGCATCATTATATTGGCATCGAAGCAATTAATATTTTAATTAATTTTAATAAAACAATTTAAAAAAAAAATTGGCACCGTATCACAATTTTACAATATAAATTAATTTATAATGACAAATACGATAAAATTCATTCTGAGCCTCAAATTTAATTTTTAAAACATGTCCATAGTCATGCACGAAAAAGTACAAAGCCTCAAGGTTTTTGGGATTCCTTAATTGGTTAAATAATAGCCTAAAAATTTAATTAATGCATAATCATGGTGCTGGATTCATTTTAAAGAAATAAATACAAATTTTGTCGTGAATAATTTAAGGAAAATTATAAAGAAAGACCTATAGAAAATATTATTTATTAAGAAGGATAATAGAAATGATAATTATTTAGAGGGACCAAATATTAACATATAAAATATAAAAGACTAAATTATCCCTAGCAAGAACTATATTCTCGTTGGCATTTAAGAGGGGAGAAGAACTCTCTCTGTTAATTGACGGTTAATAACAAATGAGTATCAAATCAAGTTCCACATTCCTTATAAGCTGTTGCATTGCACCCGTTCATAGTCCCACTTTTTTCCAGTAAAAGACGTTTTTGCCTCACAAAAAAATCTGCCTCAAAGAGAAAATTCATAATTAATTAAGATAAGAAATAAAGCTCACTCACAAATCCAAAGAAACCATTTGATGTAGCAACTTCACCGTTATCCCACGGAGACCACATGTTACACGCTGACTATCATGGCTTCCAATGAAATATCTTCAATCATAACACAAACATGAAATCAAGAGTAATCTAATATGTTTACATTAACCTCTACCTTATCCTATCTAATATAGCCCCATGGGAATTATGAAGTTAGGAACAGCCTTGAAGGCAAAGTACTAGTTGTAAGACCACTTAAGGCGCTTAGAAACATTAAAGGTGTTCTATTGATTGAATATGGAGTCAAACCAAAAATAATGTAATACTAATTTGGTCCTTAATATAAAACTAGTTAATTTTTTTTTGGAGAAATTGAATAAAATAAATAAATCAATTAATTATAACTAAATCTAATCCCTAAAAATAAATTCATATTATATACTCATTTATCTATATAAAGTAGTCAACTAACTCTTATATTGATCAAAGACCTTTGTCAACTACTATTAGCATAATATTATCAAAAACACCAGTGTATGTTATTAATGCAAAAAAAAAATTCAGAGGTAAAGTATAAAGATGGCTGAACAGCTCTCTGAGGCAGGTGGAGGGTCAGATGAAGAAAACAAAGCTAATCAAATGAGGAAGAAGTTTAAACGATGTACTCAGGCATAAAGGTTGATTCTCAAAATGGTTTGGGTAGTAAAAGCAAGGAGAAGTCGTTCAAGGATTCGCTACTAGGCGTTAACCATGAATAGATCTCTTAGAAAGTGGGTTGACCATCTTTGGTGGATTAAACCTAAACCCAATAGGTATTGGGTAATAGAGGGAATGGAGGGAATAATTTTTCCCTTAGTTTTAAAAAGAAGAAAAATGTGGGAGTGGGGGTTACATGTTAACCCCACTCCTCCCACCATATACAAAAAATATATACGCATGAGCACAGAGAAAAGAAAAAAGGAAACTTCTTATTTTTGCATATGCTCTGCTCTGCTCCCTCTACACGTATGACGCTTTGTTATTTCTTCCATGGGTGTATTTGCTCCAGTTTCATGTGGGTATCTAGTGAGTAAAACAAGCGCCTGAAACTTATAATGGTATAAGAACAAGATTATGTGCTTCCGTATGCTTCACTGTAACTTTTTCATTTTCTGAATATGCACTATTTTGTATGCTTATTTCTATTCTAAAGTATTTATTTGGTGAAAAGATGTATGGAGATGCATTTAAACCATAAAATATAAGTAAACTCACCATTCATCGAATAGAGATCTTTCGCTCAAAATGGGTTCATTACAAAATAGCATTTTTTTAGGCCTTAAAATTAGTCTCATTGTGTGGAGCATGAAAAAAGGAAGAAAATGACACCAAGAATGTTAAAATTGGATGTGAGATGGAGAAGTTACAATAAAAGAAAGAGTAGGGTTTGGCAGACCTGATCAGTTTTTCAACCGGGTTGCGGGTCAGGGATGATCAAAATGCATCATTTTGGCAAAACATTGTTATGATGCTATGCTATGGACTATGTTGGCGTAACCCAGTCCAGCAAGTTTGACAAAAAATTGGGCTACGACTGGGCCAAGCCCATTACCCAAAAAAGATTGGGGAGTAAGGGTATGGGTAAGGTCAGATCAGTGGATCCAACTCGGGTCCAAAAAAGTTTAAAAAATATATATATACTTTTTTAAAAAAAGAAAATTTAGTGACTAACACGTGGCAATGGCCAAGTGGCAGCACCAAACTTGCGCTTGTATTACACGTGCCAGAGGCTGAGAGTGGACTTTGTTTAGTTTTTTATTTTTTTCTAAATTGTTTCTTCTTGGGGCATGTGAAGGAGCGTGGGACCTCTGATTAAAGTGCGATTTGTTCATAAAAATCCTTAAAATCAATATATTTATTTTAATATATAATTTGCCTAATTTTGAAGGCAATTATGGATCTATTTGTGAATATCCAGTATATTTTCTAGTGCTTTTTAGTGTTTAAAAATTCCAAAAAATTATGATAATTAATATTTTTTTATTATTTAGGTGAAAATGACTTTATCTAGTACTGAATCCCTGGGATATAGCTTATATGATGACATCTCATTCTTGGATGATGTCAATAACCCAGAAGATAACCTTCAAGAGGACCCCAAGAGGGAACCTGAAGAGGATCTAAAATAAGAACTTGATGAACAATTTGAAGAAGACCTAGAGGAGTTGGTGGAGAAAATTTCACAAAAGGAACCAAAAGTAATGAATGATTATGGACCGATGTCAGAAACTTTATTCCCTATTAAACCCCTTCCTGTATAGCTTTTCATGGTTTTTCAAAACTCAAACTCCAAGAAGGTGCCTACTCTTCACGCTAAATCTCCAGTTGAGGATAGAGAGGAAGTGAACCAACCTCTTAACCCTACTTTGGCCATGATCATAGCTAAAAGAGATGCAGCCAAACTAACAAATATAAAGACATTAATAGCGTGATTAGCGATTACATTGGATTCATGATAGATAAGGAGAATACTACATTCTACTTGAAAGTCAAAATGGAATATATATATATATAAGAGAAACGAGGATTAGAGGCAAGCCTAGACAAGGACATATAAGCAAAATGTATTAACTTAAAATAATAGAATTTGTATCTAACCTTCACAAGCCACCTCCTAAGCTTAAGAAGCAAAGAAAAGCAATGTTAAAATACTGTAATGCTCATAAAAAGTTATAGGAAGGTATGCCCTATGACACTAGATGTCATGGATCTGACAGAACCTCGAAAGGAGATGTATAGAAGAAGTTATTCCCATGTTAGTGAATTTTAAGGGGAGTTTATGAACGCCAGAGATCTTATTATGAAACTTAGCAGTAAGCAAGTTATGGCTGAATGAGCTCAGATGATGTCACAGAGGGGCCCATGATGGTGCCAAGTGAGGCCCAAACCCATGATATCAGTTTATCGGTCAATAGGGCCAATGTCCAGAAAAAGTACAAAATGATGAAAATACCCCTATGTTGTAAAATAATTAAATAATGGGTGAAGGGTATTTTGGTCATTTGATTATGGTTAGACATTTAAGGAGGTTATCTGGATAGCTTACTAGGGTCAGGAGATACTCTGGTAAAGTATGAAAAGAAAGTAATGCCCCTAGAATTATTAAAGAGGAACTAAGGTCATTTTGGTAATTTGCTGAGGGATATTTCTTGGGAATCGAGCTACCAGAGTGGTTGAGCTTGATTAGAGGCCAAGATAGCATTCCAAGGCACCACAGGGGAAAGTGGCATTAAAATATTAGTTTAGTATTTTTTTCAATAAAGTAAATTTATCCGTTTAAAGATAGAACAGGGGAAAGTGATTAGATAGAGCTTTAGGCTCACTCAGGACCATGAGGTGACATGAAAAGTATCCTTATGGGACCCACAAGGCACCACATGGCATGAGTCTTGGGAAAAAAGAAAAAGCTAAGGACACGTGACACGATCTCAACCATTCATTCTGGGACTAGACTCTAGAATTCTCTGAAAATACTGAGTCAGCTGGTGGGGTGTCCCAAGGGCCCCACCTTTACACCACCTAGCATGTGAGTTGTCCCATGGATGATGTCATTTTTATGAGTCATCTAGGATGATGATGTCATTGTGATGATGCTTGCAAGGCTTCTTGAGGAAGCTACGCCATCTGGGCCATTCATCGCGATTCGATCTGGACCATCCATTCCACCTCCTTTCACCTATAAATAGACACCACCCCCTTCAAGGAAATCCATGGACAAGCAAATAGAGCAAGAGAAAGAAGAGAGAAAGAGAGAAAGAGAGAAACAAAGAGAAAGGAAGGAAGGAAAAAGAAGGAGTTATGGTGGAGCTAGGAGCAATCCAAGGAGTTTAGGGACTTGACAAGCTTAGGAATAAAGTAATTAATTTATTATAGTCCATGTTCTAATAAATTAGAGGATTGTTATTATAAATTTAATAGTTAGAATAGAGAAATATCTCTCTTTTAAAAGGTTAGCTGTGGATATAAAGAAAGTTAGGGGAATGTTAGATTAAAGGTATTACCTCAAGTTAAGAGTTAGGTAGAGCTATACTGGATAGAATAATAATAAAGATATTATGATGTTATGTATAAGATCTGACCTGTGAAAAGAAGGAGTCTTAGAGCAAAGACTAAGAGCTAGAGGAAAGGCTACACGTCAGGTAGTAAACTTACCTACTTGTATGCTTATGTTGCTTGGATGTTTTATGTGATGTTTACTTACCTTGATGATGTAAAGTATGTATGATTAAGTAATGCTCTGTTTCTTTTTATGCTATGCCCACATGTTATAATTAAGCAACATGGAAGCATGTATGTTATCATTATGCAAGCATGATCATTAAGTGCACACATAGCAACATCAAGCATATAGTTGCATACATTGTATGATTTCTATTTGCTACTTAGATTTCCCCAAAAATCTCACCCCTTCCATATCAATCCAATTACAGTAGGTCTTCTCAAGAGGGAGGAGATAAAGATGCATGAAGAAAAGTTAATAATTATGTAGCATGATTGATATGTGATTGATGTATGTATGATTAGTTGCTAGAAATTGTCACTGTGAACAGTACTCGTGGGGAGGCAGTGACAATTGAGCTATAATTATAAATAGTAAATCATTGAAATAAATATATGATATTTTACCAGTAAATCGTAGACATACCAAGCTTCGATTTAATATATAGAACGTCTAATTTGGATGTCTACACATGAAGATATGACTTTTCAAATTTGGGACCCAAAATGCTGGAATCAAACGAAGGATGCTAGATGAACAGTAAAATTGGAGCATTCACCGATGTTGACTTGGTCAAGGCATTGTCAACAAGTTATTTTTCCCTAAAAGAGCATTAAGTTAGCTTTGTATAGCAGTTTGAACCACTTCATTTAGATATTTCTATATTTAGTTATGATTTTTTGAAGTCAGGTCACTTCTCTTGAATTTGCACAGTGAATAGTACTCGATAGAGTAAAATTCTAGATTATGTAATTTGACTTCAATGACCTTAAAAGTGGTTCTAGATGCTGCCATTTGGTCTCTAAGATGTAAGAAAATTAGGATGTTACAAATAGGGTTACCGAAAGAAGAAATAAAACTCTTCTAGACATAGTTAGGTCTATAATGGCTTAGGCAAACCTTTAAATTTCACATTAGGGTAATGCTTTATTAACGACAACCTTCATACTTAATTGTATACCCTCAAAGTTAGTCGCTTTTACACCCTACCAGTTATGGACTAAACGTCAGCTAGATCTAAGCATCCTTAAACCTTGGTGCTCAGTGGCATATATCTATGACAATTCTCATAAACATGGGAAATTGGGTCCTAGAGGAAAGAAATATATTTTTATAAGGTAATCATAACCCTCAAAAGGATACGTATTCATAAGTGAAACTGAAGATAGAGTAGTGACTAAAACAGAATCAAGAGATGCTATATTTATTGAAATAGAGTTTCCCAGTAGGGGAGTTGTTTACTGCACTGTATCTCTTTATGAGACCCAAGAACAAGATAGTGTCAAACAAATTAATAGACCAAAATCCTCTAGGTATTTCAATATAAGTGGGAACCAAGAATGGTCAACACAAAGACTGAGACAAATAAGAAAAGATAAGCAAAATGATCCAATCAGAAGGAGTAAAAGGGAAAATGTTCCAAAGAGACGCTTTTAAACAAAAAGCGAAGCACACTTAGTTACACTAGAAGGGGATGATGAACCCCACAATATTAATGAGGCCTTGGCAGGTCCTGCCAAGGAGGAATGGAAGAAAGCAATGAAAGAGGAAATGAACTCAATATTGAAAAACTAAGTTTGGGAATTAGTTAATTTGTCAAAATGGTATAAAGCCATTAGGAACAAGTGGGTTCTCAACATCAAGAGAAAGGTAGATGGATTAATTGACAAATTCAAAGCCTGATCAATTGCAAAGGGATCTACACAACCAGAAGGAATATATTATGAAGATACTTTTTTGCCTGTTCTGTCATATCCCAATTTTCTTGTTTAATGTATATGTACATTTTATATATAATAGATATGAGATTCTTGAAATAAATTGTATAAAATTGAGGAAAGACAGAGAAGGATTCTTAACTAAGGAAAGTTCAAGGACTTAAAGGAAAATTAGAAAAGGTTGAAAGCCAAAAGTGAAAGTTGAAATAAAAGTTGGGCCAAAAGGTGTAATTATCAATAGTATAGGGACCTATATATAACTATGAGAAAATTGAACCAAAAAAGGTCAAAAACTGCCCGAAAGTAGTTCAGTCCCAAATTTTACTAGAAGATAAACAAAAGTATTCTAATCAGTTTAACGCAACACAAAATTTCGATTTGAGGTCCCGATTAATTGATATGAATTCCTAAAGTCAAGAAGAATTATTAAAGTATTTTTTAGACCTCAAAATTAAATGAAAATTTACAGTAAATTCCTATATTTAATATAAGAATTTATAAAATTGACAGAGTCAAAAAAGGAATCTGTAGAATTCTTACGGGAATTTACAGTGAAATAGAATACTCGATAAATACAGTCAGGAGAGATTCCTTAGGATTTGTGCCATAAAGGTAATGGACCAATAATAAGGATCAAATGGCATCCCAAGAGACCCAATAAGGTAGTGAGACAGTTAAGTAGGCCAAAGTCCAGAGCAACAAAGGAAAAGTGTGAAATTACAAAAATGTCCCTGTGTAGCAAGATTATACCAAAGATGGATGAAGGGCATTTTGGTCATTCTAGACAAGACAAAAACATGAAAGTTAGTATAAATATGATTAGTTAGAGCCAGTATAAACCCTGATACAGTATAAAGAGGTATGAAATGATAATTTTGCCCTTAGGGTTAATATAGTGCAAGAAAGTGCAACAAGGGTGTTTTGGTCATTTACCAAGGGATGATTGGCAGATAAATACTCAGTCTAACAATATCAATTGCAGGAAAAACCTAGGCACTAGTTTTCATGATAGAATTCATATTCTGGAATATTATAAAAATTAGGAACATAAAACAGTCTTATTTTTGTGAAACTGCTCCGATCAGCATCAAACTGGACTAGAATTTTTCCTATCAGTATATCTACCTTTTTCCAGCCAAACATGGCCCTAAATGATGTTATGCATGGTGTCAATCTAAGGCTTATAGGGCAAGCTTGAGTTAAGGTGGAATATGGACCATCAGATCAAATAGTAACCAAACTAATCTTGGCCTTTCATTTCCACCCAAAATTTTCTATAAATACCCCCCAAACCAGACTTGATGTGGCATCCATAGTACCTTAAGGAAACTCTAGCCAAATTTTATTTGAAGCAAGAAATAAGCACACAACTTGGAGCAATAAGTAAGGTAACTAGCTCTCTTGTTCTTGGACTTTAATCTAGCAACTTAGCTCTTGGTTTTGAGAGATTTTTGTGACATATTTCCCTTGAGGGTGCTGCTGGAAGTGCTGTCTGTATGTGATAAGAATATGAGTTTTATGTTATGGATAGTTTAGATAAGCTTAAACAAGCTAGAATCAAGTGGTATATGCTTGAAAAATCAAGTATGCATGTAGTTAAGGTTTTGTGTTCTTGGCTGATACTATACCAAACACTATTCATATGTTGGAATTTCATGATTTTGATGATTCCAATGAGTTTAAAATGGAAAATTGTGTGGGGATAAAGTAGGAGAATAAGTGTTGGAAGTATTGGAATTAAAATGTGAATTTTTGGAAAATAAGGGTGTCACTTCGGTTTTGTACAGTAGCTCATGATGTGTTTTGATTTTGAAAATTATGGTTTTATATTTGGATTCTACATGAAACATTATGTGGAAATGAACCATGAGAACTTATTTTAGTAATATGGATGTATGAAACATAAAATGGAAAAAGAATGTAAGTTAGTGAAAACCTAGTCTTAGACTTATTTTCAAGTTGAGTTGTAACTTGATGTTACTTTGTAATTGCTAGGTTTTGACATTTGTGAGGGAATAAAACCATCTCAAGAAGACTTTTTCAAGGATAACTAAAGAGGTAGCAAGAATACCTAACTATAATTTCATGTTTGTTTGATTGTATTCTTGCTTGTTAGTATGATGTTTGGTTGAGCTTGAGATTATGCCATCATGTTTATGATGAAGTATGAATGATTGCAACTCCTTGCAACTAATGTCATGGCAATATGAATGTTAAAGTTTGCTTATGTATTTTTATGAAGTAGCTCCTATTTCATGATAACATGTTAAGCATCTAATTAATCAAACATGATATTATAGTTTGCATGACTTACTATTGGGATTTCCATAAAATCTCATTCTTTCCATATACATAACCATGTTATAGGTGCTGGAACATCTCAAGGAAAAAGAGTAATATAGATGGTTGAACTTGTATAATAAGTCATATGGGTTACTTGACACTATGGAAGGATATGATGAGATGTATAGTGTATTATCGTGTAGTTGTATTATGAGGTTGTCGCTTTATGACGATGTTTACCATGACTTAACCAATGAATTTGAACTTGAAATTTAGTATGATAATATCTAAGATACAAAGTGTTAATTGACACCAAGAATGCCTCAATTGGTTAAGTATTCGATTTACTATGATTTTTCTAAATTGGAGATCAAATCTGGAACTGAGATAAAGTGAGTAACTGGAGGAAGTGACGTTCCAACGTTAATTTAATATAGCAAATAAATGAGTTTTTCTATGAATTTTATGGGCTTAAAGAACACATCTAGAGCTTTAAATCCATAGGTAACACAGTTCATTTGGACAAGAAACCAAAGATAAATGAATTTTTGAAGTTAAGGCAAAGAAACTGGAACTTCCAGATTTACCAAATGAATAGTGTTTTCAACGAATAAACTGATTTTATTAGGGCAATGAAACCTTAGTTTTACTTTTTTCCTTCAAATTTAAATGAAAGAGATTTCATTACAAATTGGAACCACCCTATTTTGATTTTTCTATATTTAATTATGAATTTTTAAATTTAGGTACATGTTCTGGATTACCAAATGAACAGTACCCAAGAAGCAATCTTTTGAAAATGCATGTTTTTAAAACAAAAGGTCATGTAATTGGTTCAAATGACTTCCAACTAATATAATTGAGGCTGAAAATAAGGATAAGATATTTTGGTATTAGACCAAAGGATTCTGGCTTAGGAACTGCTCTGAATATATTATTTACAGACTGATAGATAATTAAACATCTCCATAATTGACACCAAGTTAGTGATTGCAGGGTAAATATCACTAAGCCTAGGACTGGATGAGAAACTACGGTGAACCAAGGAGACCCTATGCTTGAAGTGTTTAGTTCAGATAAGTCTGGGTTGAACTCATAGGAGGTCTTTATGATGGTGAATGATCCTGACTATGGGCTCCCTCCAGTAATACATATTCCAGATTCTAATGACTCAGAACTGGATATATCAGATAGCTCTTCAATAGGGTCTAATAAAATGGATAGTGCATCAGATGATGGTATATTAGAGGAACTTATCCCAGCTTCTCCTATTAATGCTGTACCCTAGAAGAAGTTAACCCTAGTGTAGAAGTGGATATAACTCAGATGGATGAAAGATACATAGTATACCCTCAGGTGGTACAATCTGATAACTGTCATTCCTATGTTATGGGTACCATAAAGCCTACACCTAGACAGTATATTGATATAGATATTCCTAGTCCTAGCCAAGTACATAACCAGACTGACATTCTAGGACCTAGCGATGTACCAAACTAGACTGATATCCCATGTCATAGTAGATCAAAGACACCAGTTGTGGAGATATGCCTAGACAGTAACAAGATTATAGAGCTAGCCTCAGGGAGGAATATGAATGAGGAACAGTTTGAGAAAGTTGTGGAGCTAGCTAGGCAATTATATGACCTAGGATGACGGTTGGTCAGGGAGGTAGATAATGATTATAGAATTTATATAAACTTTATAACTAGAGTATGGGAGGCTTATAAAGCCTTTGATCCAAACACTCTTACCCTTAAAGACTGGACTAATATTATGGATGATATTTTACCTCTCACGGCAACTTGGAGAGTGGGGTTGGATCAGTGTTTTGAGGAAGAACCCTATGAGAGCATTCCATACTAGATCTTTATGGTAGAAGAGTTTATTGGTTCTTATAAGAAAGGGTAATGTAGTGATGGTACTGGTGAATGCTAATGTTGTATATGTACTTATGAACGATGATGATGATGATGATGTTGTACATGTACTTATGTTACGTATGAAAGATCTATGTAATGTTACTAAACTTATTATATGCCATGTTTTGGGATGAAATATAAATTATATTAATTATTATATTCCTCTATTTAGATAGTAAAATAAAATGGTATGAACAAGAAGTACTATTTTCTCAGGAGAACCACAGAACCCAAGGGATATTAACTAGCTAATTTTAGAATGACTAAAACAGTAGCAAAAGATGAACAAGAAAATGCGAGCAGCTCAAGTGAGAAGTGATCAGGAGAGAGACGCTGCTATAGCAGCAGCAGTAGCAGAGGTAGTAGAAAATCTAAGACATCCAGAATCTGCAGGTGTAGCTAATACAATACCAAAAATGGTGTAGCAACCAATTGAGCCACCTAGACAGACTGAACAGGTGGTTGAGTCCACTAGTATTTAGCAGTGGATGACCAAGTTTTGTAAGCACAATCTTCTAACATTTAAGGGGACGTTTGATATCCAAAAAGTGAAAGATTAGATTAATCGACTGGAGAAGATTTTTAAAATGCAAAGCCCAGATGGCAATCTATCAGTTAGAAAGGATGCAGATTGATAGTAGAAGAACACCGAACTACTGCTACAGGCTAGAAACATTCCTATTACGTGGGAAGTATTTCTTGAGCAATTTTATGAGAAGTATTTTCCGCAGTTAGTACATGATGAGAGAGAAGTTTAATTCCTTGTACTGAGGAAATGAGAGAAGGAATCTTTTGATGAATATCTAGCTAAGTTCATTCATCTTTCCCAGTACTCCACTTGTCTTTAACAAGTATATGATGAGCGTTGGATGATAGAAAGGATGATTAGAGTGCTGAATGTTACCCTAAAGGAGAAGACGACTCCTTAGCAATATAGCCAGTTCAATAAAGTTAGGGAGGCGTGTAGAATAATTGAAATGGTCTGAATCATCAAATGTTAATGAAACCAGTGAGCAAAAGGGATGTTGTTCCTAGAAGGACCAGTCAAGGTCGAGATGTGGCCAGTGGTGGTGGCTACTATAGAAAGAGGAAGAGGCAGTTGCAGAATAGAAGGCCTGCTTGAGGGAACTTTAGAGCCAATACAAATAATAGAGATTCGAGGTTCCGAGTATGTGACAAGTGCGGGAAAAATCAAGGTGATAAGCTGTGCTTGATGGGACAGAATATCTATTACACATGTGGGAGACCTGGAAATTTTTCTAAGACTTGTCCTCAAGTAGTTTATGATCAAAGGCCATAAACTCAAGGTCGAGTGTTTGCACTGACAAGGGAAGGTGCTTAAAAGTCACCCAAGATGATACAAGGTACCATCTATTTCAATAATATTGCTATGTTTGATTCGGGTGCAAGTCATTCATTCGTTTCCTATAAATGTGCTAAATGTTTAGGCCTTACAATTAGCAAGTTACATTATGCCATATATGTGACAACCCCTACGAATGCTAGAGTAGTTACGTCAGATGTTTGTCTAAATAGTATTATTTGGTATGAGTATTGTTGCACTACTCTAGACCTAATATGCATGTTTTCTATGAGATCGATGTCATAATTGAACTGAACTGGTTATCTGCCAATAATGTGAAGCTAGATTATAAGAATAGGACTCTATTTCTTTGGCCATAAGCCGCAAATGTGAATTTAGAAGTAAGACTGAATTTTATAACAGAGGCCCAATCAAATAAATATTTATGAAAAGGATGTCAAGGATATATGGTCTTCTTTTCTGTTCAAACTAAAATAGAAGAAGGGATTGAGATAATTCCAGTAGTCAAGGAATTTCCAGAAGTATTTCCAAAGGAGATTCAAGGGTTACCTCTAGAACAAAAAGTAGAGTTTGTAATTGACATTGTACATGGAGCTGGACTAGTGTTTAAAGCCCCATATCGTATGGCTCCCAACGAGATGATTGAATTAAAGAAGCATATTGAGGAGCTCTTAGATAAGGGTTTCATCTGACCCAGTATTTCTTCTTGGGGTGCTATAGTGTTATTTGTTAAGAAGAAGGATGTTAGTCTAAGACTATGTATTGATTATAGGAAGTTGAATAAGATCAATGTTAAGAAAAAGTACCTTCTTCCCCAGATTGATGATCTATTGAACCAGTTGGCTGGAGCAAGTCTATTATCCAAGATTGATCTGAGATCAGGTTATCACCAACTTAGAATTAAAGCAGATGACATTTCAAAGATTGCTTTTAGGACTCGTTACGGTCATTTTGAATTTCTAGTAATGCCCTTTGGTCTGACGAATGCCCCCGTAATTTTTATGGATTACATGAACAAAATCTTCATGCCTTATCTGGATTAATTTGTTGTGGTCTTCATTGATGATCTTCTGGTATACTCCAAATCTGTAGAAGAGCATTTGAGAATTGTTCTTAGTACTCTTAAAGAAAAATGACTCTATGCTAAGCTTAGTAAATATGAGTTTTGGCTTCAAGAAGTTAAATTTCTCGGTCATGTCATATCCCATAAAGGGGTAGCTATAGATCTTAGCAAAGTTGAAGCAGTACTGAGCTGGGAATAACCAATGACAGTGACAAAGATTATAAGTTTTTTGGGCTTAGCAGGGTATTATAGAAGATTTATTAAGGACTTTTCTTGAATTGCTTTGCCGTTAACCAAGTTGACTAGAAAGAACCAGCAGTTCAAGTGGGATGAGAAGTGCGAGGCCAATTTTTAAGAATTAAAGCAGAGATTAACCATAACTCTTGTGCTGATTATTCCAGACCCATCTCAGACATATGTAGTCTATACAGATGCTAGCAAGTAGGGGTTGGGGTGTGTATTAATACAACAGGGTCGAGTGGTAGACTACACTCCTAACAGTTAAAGCCACATGAAGAAAACTATCCCACCCATGATCTGGAGCTTGTAGAGGTAGTTTATACTATCAAGATCTGGAGACATTACATGTATGGAGCTACCATAGAACTATACTATGACCATAAAAGCCTGAAGTATTTGCAAGATTAGAAAGAACTGAATATGAGACAACAGAGTTGGATGAAATTTTTAAAGGATTATGATTTCCATATTAAGTACCATCCAGGAAAAGCAAATGTGATAGCTGAGGCCTTAAGTAGAAAGGTGGTACAGGTGGCAAGTCTAATGATCAAAGAGTTAGAATTAATATAAGATGTTAGAGATTGGAGTCCTTTATACAAAATGTAGATGGTAGAAAATCCTTATGGAGGAACGCAGGTTAGAGCTTGCATTGAAGATGAGATAAAAGAAGCTGAAGTGCAGGATAAGCTCACGGCAATTTTTAAGGATAAGCTGGAAAGAGGGAAAACTAAAAATTTTGATGTCTCCCAGGATGGATTACTACAGTTTAGGGGAAGACCATATATTCTAAATGCAATGGGATTAAGAGAAAAGATTTTATACACAGCATATAAAAGCTGGTATATAGTACATCTAAGTATGACCAAGATGTATCATGATGTTAAAAGTTTATTTTAGTGGCCTAGATTAAAGAATGATGTCGTGGCTTATGTATCAAAATGATTAACCTGTTAAAAAGTGAAAGTTGAGCACCAAAGGCCAGCAGGAAAACTACAACCACTAGAGATACCTGAGTGGAAATGGGACAGTATTTGTCATATCGCAATTTTTAGGCCTAGAAGCCTAATATGTAGCATGGAAAAGGTATACTACTAGACCCTATTGAGCAAAAGTCCCAGAAGTATACATATGATGTTTAAGGACTAAACTGCAAGAAAGTAAAAGATCAGGGACTAAATTGTAAATAGTGAAAGTACCTAGGGGTATAATGGTCATTTTGGAAAAGAAATGGATGTTTCTTGGGAACTATCCATTAGAGTGCTTGGGCTTTATTAGAGACCCAAGATGACATTCCCATACATCCAAAAACTTGTCCCAAGAGTGATGTGGGCCCAAGTGGCATTAAAATATTAGTTTAGTACTTTTTTAATAAAGTAAAGTTACTCGGTCAAAGATAGAACTGGGGAAAGTGATAAGATAAAGCTTTAGACTCATCTGGAACCATGAGGTGGCATAAAAGGTGTCCTTATGGGACCCACAAGGCATCACCTGTCATGAGTCTAGAAAAAGAAGAAAAAGCTAAAGACACGTGGCACAACTCAGCCGTTCATTCCAGGAAAAGACTAGCATTCTCTGGAAACACTGAGTCAGCTGGTGAGGTGTCCCAAGGGCCCCACTATTATGCCACCTAGCATGTGAGGTGTCCCATGGATGGTGTTACTTTGATGAGTCATTGAGGATGATGATGTCATCGTGATGATGTAGGCAAGGCTTCTTGAGGAAGCTAAGCAATCTGAGCCATTCATTGTGATTTAATTTGGACCATCCATTCCACCTCTACTCAACTATAAATACCCCATTCCCCCTTATTTCATTCCCATCGCCAATCAAAGGAAAAAGAAGAGAAAGAAGAGAGAAAGAAAGGAAGAAAGAGAAAGAGAGGAGGAATTCTGGTGGAGCTAAGAGCAGTCCAAAGAGCTTAGGGACTTGGCAGAGCTCAGGAATAAGGTAAGTAAGTTATTCTAGTCCCTGCTCTAATAAATTAGAGGATTGTTCTTATGAAGTTAATAGTTATAGTAGAGAAATGTCTCTCTTGATAAGGTTAACCGTGGATAGAAAGAAAGTTAGAGGATTGTCAGATTAAGGGTATTACTTGAAGTTAAGTATGAGTTAAGTAGAGCCATACTAGATATGATAATAATGAAGATATTATTATGCTATGTATGGGCTCTAACCTATGAAAAGAAGAAACCTTAGAGCAAAGGTCAAGAGCTAGAGGAAAGGCTATACGCCAGGTAGTAAACTTATCCTAAACTTGCATGCATTGAATGTTATGCTTGGTTGTGCTATGGCTTTGTTGAATTGTGTTGCATATGTGCTTATGTATGAAGCTCTATTTCTATGATTACTTTGGCCAATTGTATTTCATATGTAACATGGAAGCATGCATATTACATAATGTTAACACTTTCACAAGCAAGCACCAGCATTTACATTAACGCATGCATTGTTTAGAACCGTTTGGTACTGAAATTTCCCCAGAGATTTATGATGATAAAGGATTAAAGAAGCATGAAGAGAAGCTGGGGATTGGATAGTACAAATGTTATCTAAAGTTGGGACTAAAATGCTGGAATCAGGAAAAAATGTTGGAGGAACAATAAACTTTGGATGTTAACTGATATTGACCTGGTCAATGAGTGATCAACAAGTTATTTTTCCCTAAAATATAATTAAGTTATCTTTGTGTAGCAATTTGAACCACTTGATTTCAATTTTTCTAGAATTAGTTATGATTTTTTGAAGTCAGGTCACTCCTCTGGAATTTACACAGTAAACAGTACTCAGTAGAGTAAAATTCCAGATTGTGTAATTTGACTTCAACAACCTGAAAAGTGGTTCCATATGCTACTGTTTGGTCCCTAAGACGTAAGAAAATAAGGATGTTACAATATTGCCATGGATTTTGTTAAAGGATTGACCATGACTCCTATTAAGCAAGATGCTATATGGATAGTAATTGATCGATTGACAAAGTCAACTCATTTCCTGGCAATTAATAAGAAAGATTCCCTTGAGAAACTGGCAAAGTTGTATGTAAAAGAGATTGTTAGATTGCATGGTGTCCCAAGTAGTATTGTGTCTGATAGAGATCCTCGATTTACATCTAATTTTTGGCGAGCTTTGCATAAAGAAATGAACACTACTCTCATATTTAGTATAGCTTATCATCCTCAAATAGATGGTCAATATGAAAGAACAATCCAGACACTAGAGGATATGTTGAGAGCATGTGTTATGGATTTTAAAGGGAGTTAGGATGTCTATCTGCCATTAATAGAATTTGCATATAATAACAGTTATCAGACTAGTGTTCAGATGGCCCCATTTGATGCTCTTTATGGACGTAAGTGTAGATCTCCCTTGTGCCAGTTGGAGTTAAGTGAAAGAAGGATATTTGGTCCTGATATAGTAGATCAGACAGTAGTACAGATCGATAAGATTAGAAAAAGGTTGCTGAAGGCTCAAAGTAGATAGAAAAGTTACGCTGATGTCAGAAGGAAGCCGTTGGAGTTTTAGGAAGGAGAGCATATATTCCTTAAGTTAACTCCAACTATAGGAAGTGGATGATCAATCAAGGTGAAGAAGTTACATCCTAGATATATCGGCCCATTCCAGATCTTCACGAGAATAGGATCAGTGGCTTACAAGTTAGCTCTTCCTCCAAATCTCAGTAAGATACATGACATATTTCATGTTTCCCAGTTGAAGAAGTATGATCCATACCCATCCCATGTGATTGAGTAGGCTGATGTTGCACTGCGAGATGATCTAACTTATGAAGTAGGACCCGTACGAATTATGGATCAAAAGGTCAAGTTATGAAACAAGCAAATCTTTTTAGTTAAGGTGGTCTGGAAGGGATTAACTGAGAATGAGGCTATGTGGGAAGTAGAAGAAAGAATGAAGGAAGCATATCCTTAATTATTTCCTTAGTATATATGTAATGTAAATTTTAAGGACAAAATTTATTTTAAGGGGGAGAGAAATGTCGTATCCCTAATTTTCTTATCTAATGTATATGTACAATTTATGTGTAATAGATATGAGATTCTTGAAATAAACTGAATCAGATTGATGAAAGAAAGAGAGGTATTATTAACTAAGGAAAGTTCAGGGACCTAAACAAAAATTAGAAAAGGTTGAAGGCTAAAAGTGAAAGTAGAAACAAAAGTTGGGCCAAAAAGTGTAATTATCAAAAGTTTATGGACCTAAATGCAATTAACTCAAAGTTAAGGGGCCTAAATATAATTATGAGAAAGTTGAACCGAAAAAGGCCAAAAACTGCCTGGAAGCAGTTCAATCCCAAATTTTATCATTAGATAGATAAAATTATTTTGATCAGTTTAACGCAACACAATTTCTATTTGAGGTCCCAATTAATTGATATGAATTGCTGAAGTCAGGAAGAATTATTGAAGTATTTTTTAGACCTCAGAATCAGATAAAAATTTATAGTAAATTCCTATATTTAATATAAGAATTTATAAAATTGATAGAGTCAGAAAAGGAATCCTGTAGATTTCTTATAGGAATTTACAGTGGAATAAAATATCCGATAAATACAGTCAGGAAAGATTCCTTGGGATTTGTGCCGTAAAGGTAATAGACCAATACTAAGGCCCAAATGGCATCCCAAGAGGCCCAATAAGGTGGTGAGATAGTTAACTGGGCCAGAGTCCAGAGCAACAAAGGAAAAGTGTGAAATTACAAAAATGCCCCTGTGTAGCCAGATTGTACCAGAGATGGATAGAGGGCATTTTGGTTATTTTAGACAAACCAAAAATGTGCAAGATAGTATAAAGATGATTAGTTATAGCCAGTATATCCCCTGATACAGTATAAAGAGGTATGAAATGACAATTTTGGCCTTAGGGTTAATATAGTGTAAGAAAGTGCAACAAGGGTATTTTGGTCATTTTCCAAGGGGTAGATAAATACTTAGTCGAACAATGCTAATGGTAGGAAAAACCTAGGCATTGGGTTTCATAACATAATACATATTCTAGAATATATTAAAAATTATAAACATAAAATAATCTAGTTTTTTGTGAAATAGTTCCGATCGGCACCGAATTAGACTGAAATTTTTCCTATCAGTATATCTACCTTTTTCTAGCCAAACATGGCCCTAAATGATGTCATGCATGGTGTCAATCTAAGGTTTTTAGGGCAAGCTTGATTCAAGGTGAAATATGGACCATTAGATTAAATAGTAACCAAACTAATCTTGGCCTTTCATTTCCACCCAAAATTTTCTATAAATGCCCCCCCAAACTAGACTTGATGTGGTATTCATAGTACCTTAGGGAACCTCTCACCAAATTTTATTTGAAGCAAGAAAGAAGCACACAACTTGAAGCAACAAGTAAGGTAACTAGCTCCCTTATTCTTGGACTTTAATTTAGCAACTTAGCTCTTCAATTTGAGAGTTTTTTGTGACATATTTGTCATATCCAAATTTTTAGGCTTAGAACCCCAATATTTATCTGAAAAAAGGATGTTACCAAGCCCTGTTAAGTAGAAACCTCAGTAAATAGAGAAAATTATTCTGATCAATGTGATGGAACATAGAATTCTGATACGAGGTCCCAAAAGATTTATATTAATTTCTAAAGAAAGAAAAATTAATACAGTATTCTCAGAACCTCAGAATTAGATGAAATATGGAAGTAAATTTCTATAATTAATATAAGAATTTCTAAGACTATAGAACCCAAAAAGGAGTTATGTATAATTTATTATGGAATTTACAGTGGATTAAAACACCCGATAAATAGGTTTCGAGGGAATTTCTCGAGAATTTAGCCTATAAAGGTAGTTAATCATACAGAGGGCATAAGATGGTGGCTTATAGGCCCAATGATATTTTTAGATAAGTATATGGGCCAGGGCTAATAAAGACAGGGAAAATGTAAAATTATGAAAATGCCACTGAAGATATGCTACTGTGTTGTGTCATTGAGTAAGAATTAGACGAAGGGCATTTTGGTCATTCGACTAAGGTTAGACAGTTAAGAAAGGGTATCTGGATAGTTGAACAGGGTCAGGAGATATTCTGGAAAGGTATGAAAAGACAATAGTACCCTATAAGTATTAAAGAGGAACTAAGGGCATCTTGGTAATTTACTAAAGGTGTTTCTTAGGAATTGAGCCACCAGAGACCTTGGCCTTGGTTAGAAACCTAAGACGACATTTAAAGTCCCAAAAACGTAGGCCCAATAGTTATGAGAGTTGGAGAGGCATTAAAATAATATTTTAGTGCTTTACCATAAAGAAAAGTTACCTGGTTAAGGATAGAACTAGGAAAAGTAATCAGATATAGCTTTAGACCATGAGGTGGCATAAAAGGTGTCCTCATGGGACCCACAAGGTGCCATATGACATGATTATAGGAAAAGAAGAAAAGTTAATGACACATGTCATAAGATTAGAAAAAATGAAAAAAGTAAAAAGGACATGTGGCACAGTCTCGGCCACTCATTCCAGGAAAAGACTTTAGAATTCTCTGGAAAGGCTGAGTCAGCTGGTGAGGTGTCCCAAGGGCCCCACCATTGTGCCACCTTGCAGGTGAGGTGTCCTAGGGATGATGTCATGTTGGTGAGTCAGTATGGAGGGTGATATCATCGTGATGATACAGGCAAAGCTTCTTGAGGAAGCTAAGCAATATGAGCCATTCATCGCAATTCAATCTGAGCTATCCATTCCACCTCTATTCAATCTGAGCCTCTGAATGATGAAAAGAAGGGAGCTTAGAGACAAGGTTAAGAGGTGGAAGGAAAGGCTACACGCCAAGTAGTAAACTTATCCTAAACTTGTATGCATTAAATGTTATGCTTGATGTGCTATGGCTTTATTTAATTGGGTTCCATATGTGCTTATGAATGAAGCTCTATTTCTATGATTACTTTGTCCAATTGTATCTTATATGTTACATGGAAACATGCACATTACGCCATGTTAACACTTTCACAAGCAAGCGCAAGTAGTCATATTGATGCATGCATTGTTTAGTATTGTTTGCTACTGAGATTTCCCCAGAAATCTCACCCCTTCCAAATCAATCCAATTACAGCAGGTCTTCTCAAGATGAAGGAGATAAAGATTCATGAAGAGACATTAATTATATAGCGTGATTGATATTTGATTC
Source organism: Leucaena leucocephala (assembly GCA_037074615.1). Lineage (NCBI taxonomy): Eukaryota > Viridiplantae > Streptophyta > Magnoliopsida > Fabales > Fabaceae > Leucaena > Leucaena leucocephala. Next base: position 10,628,876 of record CM073527.1, read on the forward strand.
ATGTATGTATCATTACTGGAAATTGTCAATGTGAACAGTAACTCGTGGTGAGGCAGTGACATTTAAGCTATAATTATAAATAGTAAATGATTCAATAAATATATGATATTTTACTAGTAGATAGTAGACTTGCCAAGATTTAAATTGATATATATAACGTCATATTTGGATGTCTACACATAAATATATGATTTTTTAAAGTTGGGACCAGAAATGCTAGAATCAGGGAAAAATGCAGGATAAATAGTAAACTTCGGACGTTGACTGACGTTGACCTGGTCAAGGTGTAGTCAACAAGTTATTTTTCCCTGAAAGAGTATTAAGTTAGCTTCATGTAGCAATTTGAATCACTTAATTTTGATTTTTTTAGAATTAGTTATGATTTTTTGAAGTTAGTTTACTCCTCTAGAATTTACACAGTGAATCGTACTTGGGAGAGTAAAATTCCAGATTGAGTAATTTGACTTCAAATAGCCTTAAAAGTGGTTCAAGATGCTACCATTTGGTCCCTAAGACATAAGAAAATGAGGATGTTACAATATTTCCCTTGAGGGTGCTGCTGGAAGTGCTGTCCATATGTGATAAGAATATGAGTTTTATGTTATGGATAGTTTAGATAAGCTTAAACAAGCTAGAATCAAGTAGTATATGCTTGGGAATTTAAATATGCATGTAGTTAGGGTTTTGTATTCTTGGCGGCTACTATATGAAACACTATTTATATGTTAGAATTTCATGATTTTGATGCTTCCAATGAGTTTAAAATGGAAAATTATGTGGGATAAAGTAGGAGAACAAGTATTAGAAGCATTGGAATAAAAATGTGAATTTTGGGGAAATAATGGTGTCACTTTGGTTCTATACAGCAGCTTATGGTGTGTTTCGATTTTGAAAATTCTAGTTTCATATTTGGATTCTACATGAAAAATTATGTGGAAATGAACCATGAGAATTTATTTTAGAAAGATAGAATTATGGAATATAAAATAGAAAAAGAATGTAAGTTAGTGAAAACCTAGTCTTATGAGGGAAGGAAACCATCTCAAGAAGACTTTGTCAAGTATAGCCAAAGAGGTAGCAAGAATACCTAACTATAATTTCATGTTTGTTTGATTGTATGCTTGCTTGTTAGTATGATGTTTGGTTGAGCTTGAGATTATGTCATCATGTTGATGATGAAGTATGAATGATTGCAACTCCTTGCAACTAATGTCATGATAATTATTATAAAGTAGCTCCTATCTCATGATAACATGTTAATCATCTAATTAATCATGCATGATATTATAGTTTGTGTGACTTATTTTTAAGATTTCCATGAAATCTCATTCTTTCTATATGCATAACCATGTTATAGGTGTTAGAACATCTCAATGAAAAAGGAAAAATATAGAAGGTTGAACTTGTATAATAAGTCATATGGGTTACTTGACACTATGGAAGGATATGATGAGATGCATAGTGTATTATCATGTAGTTGTATTATGAGATTTATGATGATGTTTACCATGACTTAACCAACGAATTTGAACTTAAAATTTGGCATGATAATAGCTAAGATACAGAGATTTAAATGGACACCAAGAAAACCTCAATTTGTTAAGTATTCGATTTACTATGATTTTTCTAATTTGGAGATAAAATCTGAAATTGAGATAAAGTGAGCAACTAGAGGCAGTGATGTTCTAACATTAATTTAATATAGCAAATGAATGTGTTTTTCTATGAAATTTTGTGATCTTAAAGAACACGTCTGGATCTTTAAATCCATAGGTAACATGGTTCATTTGGACAAGAAACCAAAGAGAAATGAATTTTTGAATTAAGGCAAAGAAACTAGAACTTCTAGATTTACCAAATGAACAATGTTTTCAACGAATAAACTGATTTCATTTGGGCAATGAAATCTCATATTTACATTTTTCCTTCAACTTTAAATGAAAGAGCTTTTATTAGAAATTAGAAACACCCTATTTTGATTTTTATATATTTAATTATGAATTTTTAAAGTTAGATACATGTTTTAGATTACCAAATGAATAGTAACCATAAACAGTACTTGAGAAGCAATCTTTTGAAAATGCATTTTTTAAGGCAAAAGGTCATGTAATTTGTTCAAATGACTTCCAACTAAGAATAATTGAGGCTAAAAATAAGGATACGACATGTTGTGCACTTTAATTCTATAAGACTTATTCTCGCAATAGTAAACAGTTTAAACTTAGAGTTACATCAGATAGATGTAAAAATCCACATTCTTGAATGGTGATCTGGATGAAGAAATCTATATAGAAAAACCAATAAGTTTCATTGAAAAAGGTTTTGAACACAAGAAGTGTAAACTCAAAATATCTATTTATGGATTAAAACAGTCATCTAGATAGTGGCACTTAAGGTTTCACAAGGCAAACCTCATATAACTTCTAGATGATATAGGAAGACCACTGCCTCTACGTTAAGTAGTTTGAGAGTAACTTTATAATATTATCCTTATATATAGATGACATACTCTTAGACAAACATAGTATTAACTCGGTGATAGCTATTAGAGAATGCTTTCATCAAGTTTTAAAAAATTGCTCCAAGAGAATCCTCACTCTTTCACAAGAGAATTATATCAAGAAGATACTTGAGCAATTCAAGATGAGTGACTACAATCCCATGGATATCCCTATAGCCACTGGAGTGGCCTTGAGTTCTGACATGTGTCCCAAAACTAAATTAGACAAAAAGCAAATAAAAAGAGTTCCATAAGCTAGTACCATTGGTAGCCTTATGTATGCAATGATGTGTACAAGACCAGATATTTGTTATGATGTAAGGCTGGTTAGCAGACTCCAGTCCAACCCCAGTGAGAAATACTAAAAAGTAGTGAAGAGGATCTTTAGACATAAAGGGCACAATTGACTATGAGTTGTGTTATCAAGGAAGCCATATATGCCTAATCAGATATTTCAATGTTGATGTAGGCGGTCATGAAAAAGAATGAAGATCAACTTTAAGATACACCTTCTTGCTTAACAACAGCACCATATGTTAAAGTAAAAAGAAGCAGACATTGCTTTACACTCTATGGAAGCTGAGTTTGTGGCATGCATTGCAACAGTGTAAGAGGTTATTTGCTTAAGAGATTTATCGAACACCCACAATTTGGGAACTAGAGTACCAATCTGGTGTTGATACAATATGACAATACTGTAGTGTAAGGAATTGAAAGACACGCAGCGGAAATTATCTTAAAAATTTTTCATTCCTTGCCAGGATCTACCGTATGTGTTTAAGTCAAGTGGGAAGAAGCATTACCCTCAGTGTGTCTCAGCGACTTCCACAGCTTTCGGTCACGACGTTCACAGCTTCTCTCTGCGGCTCGTGCTCCCTTTCTGATCACAAGAAGTCGACGACTCAGGTCGGCTTCCTCTACTGGTATCCACACGAACAGCTTTTCAACCACGAACGACGTGTTAGCGTCTCTTGTCCCTCCAGGGCTTGCTCAAGAGTTCGTCCTCTTCGTCTCTATTTCGGCAGTTTCTTATTTGTAAACCTTTTGCAGAGTCCCCTTCGGCCTTTCTGTGTTCTATGTGTGTGTCTCTTCCAAAACGTAGCTCCTAATATTAGATATATAGGATGCTCTGCGTTTTCCCTAACCGAAAAGTATTTTAGGAGTTAATCTTATATTAATTATGAAAAATAATACAATATCATATATTGTATAATTTTATAAGAAACTAATTAAATAAATAATATTAAATCCATCCCACAGATTTAATTACCTATTTATTTAACTTTAAATAAAGATGAGACTGAACTATATTTGATTTATTCTCATAAAACAAATTTGAGATATCCTATCAATTTGAATTTCAAATTCAAACATGATAGGGATTTAATTTATCCTTAAAATTAAATCTTATAAATATCTCTTATATGAGATATCCTATCAATTTGAATTTCGAATTCAAACGTGATAGAGATTTAATTTATCCTTATAAATTAAATCTTATAAATATCTCTTATATGAGATATCCTATCAATTTGAATTTTGAATTCAAACGTGATAGAGATTTAATTTATCCTTATAAATTAAATCTTATAAATATCTCTTATATGAGATATCCTACCAATTTGAATTTCGAATTCAAACGTGATAGGGATTTAATTTATCCTTATAAATTAAATCTCATATATCTCATATAATATATATATATACGAATTTATATATATACGAATATAAATATAAATAAATATATATACATTCAACTGGATCATTCATTGAATCTGGACATATCTTAGATTCAATGAATCTGGACATCATAGCTCGTGTTGGGCTATTTTGTGTGCGACCCTGTAGGCCCATATGAAGTTGGCAGTGGGCCATTTGCTATACTAGCCCACAAGTCGCAAGCGGTCTCTAGCAAGACATAACGACTACCTAACTCATATGAGGATCGATAAACGATGTAACCTTTTATACAACCATATCATGTCCCTTCTGTCACGCGATATTTTGGTCATGGATGAGGCATGGATAATGTCATCCTCCTATTCCCGACCGTTACTTTCTCGATCCCTGAGTAGTCTGACTATAGAAATGGAACTACCTTTCCATTACAGTATGGCCATACATTTCTCAGACTCACTCATCGAGGGCCCAGTAATATCTCTCCACGAATGTGAGGGACAAATTCCATCTTGACCATTCACATTCCTCCGCATGAAAAACCACTAAGGCCGAACATAGTCTTTATGATCACTCGGTCAAAAGTGACTTTTGACTAGGTCAAAGCTGAGCGTTTTGTCATGTAGAAATCCATGATGATCTCAGGTCAAAGGGCGTATTGACATGGTTTGTATATGAGAGAAGCTTATGACGTTACCCATGCAGTTCTCTCATAGCGGGTCGGTCCAGCACCTTGTACTCTTACATGTGCTTATGACTTTGATTTATATCTCTATACTTCTTCAAAGTCATACTGGTCTTATTTCATCTGTGCTCCCGCATAGATGATCGACCAGGGACATTTAGGATAATATCATGAATTATCCAAGGATGGTTATCATAGTAAACATGCAAATAATATGATAACTCAATTAATAAATTCATAAATCAATAATGTTCATAAGACAATGATTGGCCCCTAGGGCACGATTTCCAAGATGTAGCTATAGCTTACACGAAAGACCCTAAGTATCAAAACAAGACCAAACACATTGATATCAAGTATAACTTTGTGAGGGATTATATAGCATAGAAAATTGTAACTGTACAATAGATTTTAACTAAATTTATGAATGTAAACCCCCTGATTAAGCCAATAGGCAAAGAAATATTTAAGAAATGTGTAAAAGCCATTGGCATATGAAACATCCTTACTCTTGTACATCTTAAGAACCATTCAGTAGCATTTAGAACCACTTATAAAAACTTGAAAGTCCATTAGCTAAATCTGAAAATTTTCTCTTCTCAAGTTATTGTTCATGTGGTATTCTAGATTAGGCGACAAATTTTAAAAAAATTATAATTAATTCTATAAAAATTGAAATGAAGTGTTTTAAAAAGCTAAGTAAAGATAACATCTTAAAATTTAAGGAAAAAATAATTTCTAGACCAAATGATTAGTCAATTAATACAATTTATTCGTCAAATATTACTATTCATTTTGTCAAAATTTCTAAAAATAGATTCTGGTCCCTTAATTTGAAAAATTTGTTCTCTTTGTACAGACATCAAAATAAGGCATTCTTGGTTTCAAAACAAAGCTTGACATGTTAACTAAATGTCTATAAAATTTCATACATTTACTCTATCATTTACTATTTTTCATTACATCATGACCATTAGTACTTATATTGGTCATATAGCAACATTACATATAACAATTCTTCACATAACATTTATACTATCCAATCCCTAGCTCTCTTCATGCTTCATCATCCTCTTTCATTATTAATAAACCTGTTAGGGTTGGGATTACATGGAGGAGGTGATATTTATGGGGAAATCTCAGTAGCAAACGGTACTAAACAATGCATGCATTAATTTAAATACTTGCGCTTACTTGTGAAAGTGTTAACATTGTGTAATGTGCATGCTTTCATATAACATATGAAATACAATTGGCCAAAGTAATCATAGAAATAGAGCTTCAATCATAAACACATATGCAACACAATTCATTATAGCCATAGCACAACTAGCATAACATTCAATACATACAAGTTTAGGATAAGTTTACTACCTCACTTGCTTGATTTCTTTCACTTTAACTTTGCCTCTTTCTTCTTACTTCTCTTGGATGTGTGGGTGCCTCTTTTGATTCCAAAATCAAATCCTAACATCACATAATCATTCATCCATTACAATCTAACTTTCTCTTGAATATTGAACTCATTTAATTACATTAACTTTCCTTGATCTTAACTAATGAATTTGGCCTTTGAATCAATTGATGTCTTGACTTTACCCTACACAATATTATCTTTTGAATCCATTTATGAGCTTAGAATCATGAAATTATAGCTCCTATACATTTTTCTGGATAAATTTGAAAACATGCATAATTCTTCCAAAAACTCTCATTTTGATTCTAATGCTTCTCATACTAATTTCTCTACTTTATCCCAACAACTTTTCATTTTAAAATCATTGGAATCATCAAAATCATGCAATTCCAATCACTTTTCATATGAGTGAATACTAAGAGAGAGGAACTTCAAAAACTACAACTTGGATTTCTCAAAAACCAAGGGAAGAAGCTTCTGGAAAAATTCTAGCCCAATCCGGTACTGACTCAGTCCGTTTTTTCAAAAACTAAACTGTTTTATAATTCTACTTTTTTTGAGATTCCATAATATGCTTTCTAACCTTAAATCCAATATTTGGATCCTTCCTACCATTGACTTTCTTGGATTGGGCCTAAACTTAATTACAGATCCCTTGGCAATTTACCAAAACGTCCCTTGGCTCTTCTTTATTTACTTTAACATCTTAAGGGCATTATCATTTTTTTATACCTCATCAGAGTATTCCATGACCTTGGTCAACTATTCTTGGAATTCTCTTTGACTATCTAACCTTAGTCAAATGACCAAAATGCCCTCTGTCTAACTCTGACTCAATGACACAACACAGTGGCATACTCAGTGGCATTTTCATAATTTTACATTTTTTCTGGTCTTTATTAACCCTGGCCCACATACTTATCTAAAAATATTATTAGGCCTATAAGATGTCATTTTAGGCCCTCTACATGGTCCACTACCTTCATGGGCTAAATCCCGAGAAATTTCTTGAAGCATATTTATTAGGTGTTTTAATACACTTTAAATTATATAATAAATTCTATAGAACTCCTTTTTTAGCTCTATCAATTTCATAATTTCTCATATTAATTATATGAATTTATTGCCAAATTTTATCTGATTCTGAGATCCTGAGGATACTGTATTAATTTCTCTTTCTTTTTAGAGATTAATATAAATTTTTCGTGACCTTATATTAAACTTCTATATTGCGTCAAACTGAATAGAATAATTTTCTCTATTTACTGAGAAAATTTAGGACTAATCTGATTCTGAGCATTCTTGGCTCAACTTTCAATAATTACCATTTTGTCTTTGAACTTTGACAATTACACTTTACACCATAGAACTTTTAAACTTTTCATTTTAGTCCCTCATCTTTATACCTTTGTCTAATCATTATTTTTCCTTTCTATTCATCATCATAATCCTTTTCAAACCACTTTCCACTATCAGTATTATACAGTTAGGGAAAAATTAGGATGTGACAGCATGCGAAAAATGTAATATTGCAAATTGTATGTAATATTTTTATTCTTATTGATGATATTATGTTGTTTATTATTACTAATATGTCTGAGTGAAAGTATGCAATATCCTGCATGTCATAAAGGTTGAAAAGGGTAGCTCTCTCACACAAGCAACCTCCTTTTATGCTAGAGAAGCGTTCAAAGATGAGACATGTGTTACACTAGTAAACCAACAAAAGTGCTAATATGGTAGAGAAGAAACATAATAAATGTCACCTTGACTTAAAAATTGCAGTAAGTCGAGATGAGATCCATAAGTAAGGATATAGATCAAACTATGGATACCCACATCCATGAAACTTGTAGCTTGATAAAAAATTCTTCAAAATTGATGTTATATTATGTGAATAGAATTGAAGAGTCTAGGTTTAGATACTATGAGAGTTTGGAATTAAGTCTATACAGTATGATTGATAGAATAAAAATGGTGTACACTCTTATACGGTGTGATTCATACCACATATGCTAAAGAACCACAAATGGAAAGTAAGTGAATCAACTTCATTGTTGCGTGAGTTCTAAAAAGGTATTATCCTCTCATTAATGTCCTTTGACTTTGATAGTATTATGGAGGTATATTTTAGCGATTGCTACTTTAGTATATATCCTATGGTCAAAATTATATATGAGCTAAAGGTATTATGTTAGGAAAGTAGTTGATTCATATCAAAATGATATATGGGCGAAAGAAAGAGTGCTAGAATATACACATCCATGCTAGTGTTTGTGACTTGTGATATTTTTTTGTTAATTTTATAAGTGGCGATACTATGTAAAAAGGCTATATGAGTTATATACTAACTCAAGAGGGATTAGATTAGCCATAAGAAAAGTGTATATAGGTAAATTTAGGACATTCAAGGCATTATAACATATTTGATCGAGCCACACTAAAGGGTCGCTTTATGCTGATCTTTATAAAAGGGATTTATATTACAAATGCCCAAAAAGAGACGTCATGCCTACGTAGTCACTTTAAAGCACCTAGTATGAAAGAAAGAAGAGAATGAGATTGGACCCATGACTTCTAATCCACCAAATGTGAGTGGGAATTGTTAGAAAGTAGGTCGATATTGTAAGGAATTGGAAGACACGCAGCGAAAATTAATTTAAAAATTTTTTCCATTCCTTGCCAGGATCTACCGTATGTGTTTAAGTCAAGTGGGAAGAAGCATTACCCTCAGTGTTTCTCAGTGACTTCCACAGCTTCTCTCCGCAGCTCGTGCTCTCTTTTTGATCGCAAGAAGTCAACTCCTCAGGTCGTCTTCCTCTACTGGTATCCACACGAACAGCGTTCCAACCACGAACGACGTGCTAGCGTCTCCTTTCCCTCCAAGGCTTTCTCAAGAGTTCGTCCTCTCCGTCTCTACTTCAGCAGTTTCTTATCTGCAAACCTTTTACAGATTCTGTTCGGCCCCTTTTGTGTTATGTGTGTTGTATTCAAAACGTAGCTCCTAAAATCAGATATATAGGATGCTCTGCGTTTTTCTCAACCGAATTGGATTTTGGAATTAATCTATATTAATTCCAAATATAATATCACATATTGTATAATTTGATAAGAAACTAATTAAATAAATAATGTTTATATTAAATCCATCCCACAGATTTAATTCACCTATTTATTTAATTTAAATAAAGATAAGATTGGACTGTATTTGATTTATTCTCATAAATCAAATTGGAGATATCCTATCAATTTGAATTTCAAATTCAAACGTGATAGAGATTTAATTTATCCTTATAAATTAAATCTTGTAAATATCTCTTATATGAGATATCCTATCAATTTGAATTTCAAATTCAAACGTGATAGAGATTTAATTTATCCTTATAAATTAAATCTTGTAAATATCTCTTATATTAGATATCCTATCAATTTGAATTTCAAATTCAAACGTGATAGAGATTTAATTTATTCTTATAAATTAAATCCTATATATCCCTTATATATAATATATATATACGAATTTATATATATACGAATATAAATATAAATAAATATATACATCAACCCTGGATCATTCATTGAATCTAGACACGTCTTAGATTTAATGAATCTGGACATCATAGCTCGTGTTGGGCTATTTTGTGTGCGACCCTGTAGGCCCATATGAAGTTGGCAGTGGGCCATTTGCTATACTGGCCCACAAGTCGCAAGCGGTCTCTAGCAAGACATAACGACTACCCAAATCATATGAGAATCGATAAACGATGTAACCTTTTATACAACCATATCATGTCCCTTCTGTCACGCGATATTTTGGTCATGGATGAGGCATGGATAATGTCATCCTCCTATTCCTGACCGTTACTTTCTCGATCCCTGAGTAGTCTGACTATAGAAATGGAACTACCTTTCCATTACAGTATGGCCATACATTTCTCAGACTCACTCATCGAGGGGCCCAGTAATATCTCTCTATGAATGTGAGGGACAAATTCCATCTTGACCATTCACATTCCTCCGCATGAAAAACCACTAAGCCTGAACATAGTCTTTATGATCACTCGATCAAAAGTGACTTTTGACTAGGCCAAAGCTGAGCGTTTGTCATGTAGGAATCCATGATGATCTCAGGTTAAAGGGCATAGTGACATGGTTTGTATATGAGAGAAGATTATGACGTAACCCATGCAACTTTCTCATAGCGGGTAGGTCCAACACCTTGTACTCTTACATGTGCATATGACTTTGATTTATATCTCTATACATCTTCAAAGTCATACTGGTCTTATTTCATCTTTGCTCCCGCACAGATGACCGACCAGGGACATTTAGGATAAGATCATGAATTATCCAAGGATGGTTATCACAGTAAACATGCAAATAATATGATAACACAATTAATAAATTCATAAATCAATAATGTTCATAAGACAATGATTGGCCCCTAGGGCACGTTTTCCAATAGATGTACCTTTGGTAGATTAGACTCAAACCCAATAGGTATTGGGATAATAGAGGGAATGGAGGGAATAGTTTTTCCTTTGGTTTTCAAAAGGAGAAAAATGTGGGAGTGGGGAGTTATATGTTAACCCCATTCCACCTACCACAGACAGAAAATATATACACATGAGCAAAGAAAAAAAAAGAAGGAAACTTTTCATTTTTGCATACGCTCTATTCCTTTCCCTCTACACGTCTGATGCTCTATTATTTCTTCCATGGGTGTATTTGTATGTAACATGACTGTGAGCCTATCCAAAGTGCTCCAGTTTCATGTGAGTATCAAGTGAGTTAAACAAGGATTCTAGGTACGCCCAAAACTTACAAGATCTCTAAAGATGACAAGGGTAGAAGCATTTTTTTATGAAGCATGGGTTAAGCATATTACAAGACTGCAATGTTTCTTCAGTAATGGGAAGACAGAAGGAGTTAGGGAGGGATATAAGAATGTAGAAGATAAAGACAATAAAGACTGCCCCACTCTGAGGGTTTCTTAGGAGGAATATGTACTTTGGTGTGCTCCCTCAAGAAAGTCAATAATTATGAAACTTCTTGGGAAAAAAATCCATTATGGGTTATAAGAGATAGCCTGAATAGACTATGGAAAACCACAAAGCCTTTCACTATGCAAGACATAGATAATGGTTATTTTGTTGTCTCATTTGATGAGGAGGAAGATATTAAACATATGTATTATAAGAGACCTTGGATGGTGTCTGACAAATATCTTATCATTCAAAGGTGGCGACCAAATTTTAACTCATGGAATGCTGAGCTCTAGAAGAAAATGATTGTTTGGGTTAGGATTCCCCTTCTACCTCTTGAATTCTTCAAAGCATCAACTCTGAGATAGATAAGATCCCTGTTGGGGGTATATTGTGTTAGATTATAAACATATCAAATATAACATAATCAATCTAGATTATAACATATAAAAGTATAAAACATATATGAGATGCAGTGCAAGACTTAAAGTTACCTCTCGCCATTAGCTTGATTAATCTTAGAAGCACTAGAACTCAAATAAGATACCTATCAATCAGAGAACACTATCGGATAAATAATAGGTTCTTCCAACTAGTGATTAGGCACAGTGATAGCTTGTGTACTGCCGTCACTAGTGGGGAACCTTTGAGAGTGAGATGAGAAAATAGGTTATCAATCTGGGACTCAGAAACTATCGTACGATAATTCTTAATTGTTAATTTCCACCGTCAGAAAATTAACCTTAAATAAACTGAGTCAACAACCCACCTTGGACTGGGCCTAATGACAACGGGCCACACTTAGAAATATTTATTAATTATCCTAATTAATATCTAAATAGGTTATATTATAATAAATATCTCATATTCTCTCACTTAGCCCTGTATATTCAATGTCATTACCCTATCTAGGTAAGCTGATGTCATTCTATAAGAATCATGACAATAAGTCCCCTTTTATCAAGTATTACCTTCCATGTATTACAGGTAGCACCATCATTGAATGGGTATCACATTATACATGAACTCAATGTTCATCAGTTCCTATCTAAATGTTTATCAATCTCAATAACACAAATGTATACAATCACAATTTGAAATTGATAATATGATTTCATTGCTTATACCTCAACTAATCAAAAGTATGATGAAGTCCCATATGAGGTACTTGTGTGACAAAAGTGTTTGGCTCCAATCCTTTCGTTAAAGGACTAGACAATATATCCAATGTATTGATACATTTAATAGAAATTTGGCCATCCTGAACTCTTTCTCTCAAGCAAAGGAATTTAAGTTCGACAAACTTGCTTTGAATTTTATTCCTTTTGTTGTTCTCTATGGCCACCACAGCTGTGTTATCACAGTACATTCTAATTGGCTTAGAGACTAAATCAACAATCTTAAGCCTATCAATAAAATTCCTTATCCAAATAGCTTATGAAGTTACTTCAAAACACGCAATATACTCTGTGTCACCGATAGAAGGAGCTATTTGAGTTTGCTTAGTGCTTCTCAATGATATAGCTCCTTCTGCCAATAGGAAGATGTAACTATATGTATACTTGTTCGTGTCTACATATCCTCTAAGATCTGAATCTGAGTATCTAATTATGTCCAGACTATCTGTTATCCTATATGTGAGCATGTAGTGTTTAGTGCCTTGTAAGTACCTAAACACCTTCTTTGTAGCTGTCCAATATGCTTCCCCAATATTACTTTGGTATCTTCCTAACATACCCACAGCAGAAGTGACGTCAGGTCTTCTACAAACATGTGCATACATCAAGCTTCCAACCACTGAGGTATATAGGACCTTTTCCATCTATTTCCTATCAAGCTCAGTTTCATGACATTGACTTAGACTAAACTTATCTCCCTTTTTAATAGGAGCCACGTTATATGAATAGTTCTGCATGCTGAATCGTTCAATAATTTTGACAACATAAACCTCTTGAGACAAGCCTACAAGACATTAGGCCCTATCTGTATAGATCTTTATGCCAATGACGTAAGAGCCTCGCCCATGTCTTTCATGTCAAAACTCTTAAATAGAAACTACTTCACCTCATGCAATAGTCCCAGATCATTGGTAGCAAGTAATATGTCATTCATATGCAAAAATTAAGAATATAATTTTACTCCCACTAACCTTATGGTATATACAGTCATCTATGATATTTTCAACAAAACTAAATAATGTGATCACTTCATGGAACTTCAAGTACCACTACTGTGAAGCATGTTTCAAACCATATATTGATTTTTTAGCTTGCATACCAACTGTTCTACAAATCCCTTAGGTTATTTCATGTAGACTTCTTCCTCTAGTTTACTGGTGAGGAAAGCAATCTTTACATCTATCTAGTGTAACTCCAGATCAAAATGGGCAAACAATGTCATGATGATACAAAATGAATCTTTCTTAGATATAGGCAAAAAGGTTTCACTGTAATTGATTCTTTCCACTTGATGAAGCCTTTAGCAACCAACCTAGCCTTGTATCTATGGATGTTACCTTGTGAGTCTCTCTTGGTTTTGCAAACCCATTTACAACCAATGGCCTTAGACCCACTAGGAAACTCTATAAGTTCCCAAATATTGTTGTTTACCATGGAATTCATTTCATCAATCATAGCATCATGCCACAACTTAGAGTTCACACTCTTTACAGCCTGAGGGAATGTTAAAGGATCATTCTCAACATTTCCATCATAGTCAACCTTAGCAAAATACACTTCATAGTCATCAGGTAATATTGATATTCTTTCTCTAGTTGACCTTCTTAATTTAACCTCTTGGGTTAATCTAGGTTGCTGAACAATGACATCCTCTATCACATTTTATGGTGGTTCCACTTGTGTGATAGGTTGACCATTCAGTATGTGTCCATCTTGTTCAACATTGTAAACTTGAGCCATAAGGTCTACATCAATTCAATATCAATCCCAACAGTGGGATGATCATTAACAATTGATGTCCCCTCATGAATGATGTCAGTGGTTCGCTCTATGTAATCATCTAATAGACAATCACTCCTACTAATCATATCATTCTCAAAAAATATGGTATTCCTAGACTCTATAAATCTTTTAGAAGGTAGAGGACAATAAAACTTATAACCCTTAGACCTTTCTGTATAGCCTACAAAGTAAACTCTAATGGTATTGGGGTTCAACTTCTTTTCCTATGGATTGTACACTCTTACTTCGGTAGGACAACCCCATACCTTGAAATGATTTAAATTGGGTTTCCATCATTTATAGATTTCAAAGGGTGTCTTGGACACTGCCTTTATTGGAACCCTGTTTAATATGTATATGGCTGTCATGTGTCATATCCCTAATTTTCCTATCTGATATGTGTGTACAGATTATCTAAAATGGATATGAGTTTCTTGGAATAGACTGTATTAGATTGAGAAATGAAAGGGAATGATTAATAACTAAGAAAAGAATAGGGACCTAAACGAAAATTGAAAAGTTTGAAGGTAAAAAGTTGAAGTAGAAATAAAAGGAGGGATCTAAATCCAATTAATGAAAAGTTTAGGGACTAAAGTGTAATTAATCAAAGTTAAGGGACTTAAATATAAATATGGAAAAGTTGAGCCAAAACAGGCGAAAAATGCCCAGAATCATATGACACCCAAATTTTACCAGTAGATAGACAAAAATATTCCAGTCAGCTTAACGTAACACAGAATTTTATTTGAGGTCCCGATTAATTGATATAAATTCCTGAAGTCAGAAGGAATTATTATAGTATTTTTTAGATCTCAAAATCATATGAGACTTTATAGGAAATTCATATATTTAATATATGAATTTATAAAATTGACAGAATCAGAAAAGGAGTCCTGTAGAAGCCATACTGGATTTTTCAGTGAAATAAAATACCCGATAAATAGAATCGGGAGAGTTGTAAAGTGAATTGGGCCATAAAGGAAATACAAGAAATAAGCCCATAATAAGGCCCAAATCACGTCATAATGAGCCCATTAAGGTGATTGGACAGTTAAGTGTGCTAGAGACTAGAGCAGTCCAGGAAAAGTGTGAAATTACGAAAATACCCCTGGATGCCCATACTGTACCAGTAGTGGATGGAGGTCATTTTGGTCATTCTGGATAGACAAAAAACGGGGTACATAGTATAAATGTGATTAGTTAGAGCCAGTATATGCCATAAGGCAGTACAAAGAGGGGTGAAATGACAATTATGCCCTTAGGGTCAATATAGTGCAAGAAAGGACACCAAGGGTATTTTGGTCATTTCTCAAGGGATAGATGGCAGATAAATCCTTAGTATAATATTTTCAATGGTATGAGAAGCCTAGACATTAATTTTCAGGACAGAATAAATATTCTGGTATATTATAAAAAAATTAGGAATAGGACACAGTCCAGTTGTGGTGAAACTGCTCCGATCGGTACCGAATTGGACTAGAATTTTTCAGAAGCTTCCTTACATGGGCAGCACGCCACATACCCCTCTTAGGTGTCCCATGAGCTGTCCCACATGATGTCATAATTATTATTTTTAGAAAAAGTTAAATTCAGGATTAAATGTGAGCTCTTTGATCAAATAGTACACAAATCAATCTTGGCTATCCATTTCAACCCAAATTTCTCTATAAATACCCCCTATTCATATCACTTTGGCATGCTTGGTGAACCATAGGCAAACTCTTGCAAAATTTCCATTCAACCAAGAAAGAAGCAACCAAAGTGAAGTAACAAGTAAGGTAATCATCTTCCTTGATCTTAAGCTTTGTTCTAGTAGGTTAGCTCATGGTTTTAAGGGGGTTTTGTGCTATATTTCCCTTATAGTTGCTGCTGGAAGTGTTTCTCATATATGGTTAAAATATGAGTTTTATGTTACGGATAGTTTAGACAAGCTTAAACAAGCTAGAATCAAATGGTATAAGCTTGGGAATTCAAGTATGTTTCGATTTAGGGTTTTGTGTTCTTGCTGGTACTGTACGTGGTACTGTTCATATGATGGAATTTCATAATTTTGATGCTTCCAATGAGTTTAAAATGGAAAATTGTGTGGGGATAAATTAGGATAACAAGTATTGGAAGCATTGGAATCAAAATATGAATTTTTGAAAAAAGGGACATTCAATTCGGTTTGGTACTGTAGCAATTGGTATGTTTTGATTTTGGAAATTCTGATTTCATATTTGGATTCTACATGAAAAATTATGTGGAAATGAACTATGAGAATTTATTTTGGAAAGATGGAAGTAGGAAACATAAAGTAGAGAAAGGAAGGGAGCTAGTGAAAACCTAGTCTTGGTTTTGTGTTCAAGTTGAGTTGTAACTTGATATTATTTTGTAATTGCTAGGTTTTGACATTTGTGAAGGAAGGAAATCATCCCAAGAAGGTCTTGACCAAGATAGCTAAGAGGTAGCAAGGATACCTAACTATAACTCATGTTTGTTTAATTGTTTTGCTTGCTTGTTGATTATGATGTTTGGTTGAGCTTGAGCTTATGCCATCATGTTATGATGAAGTATGAATGATTGTAACTCCTTGCAAGTTATGTCATGACAATATGCATGTTAGAGTTTTCTTATGTACCATTATGAAGTAGCTCCCATCACATGATAACATGTTAAGCATTCAATTATTCATGCATGATATTATAGTTTGTGTAACTTGCTATTGGGATTTCCATGAAATCCCATTCCTTCCACATGTATAACTATGTTTTAGGTGCTGGATCCTCTCAAGGGAAAAGAGTGAATGTTGATGATTAAGTTTGTATAATAAGTTATATGACTTACATGACACTATGGGATGATATGCTAGCATGCATGGTGTATGTTTCTGTAACCCTATTGTGAGTCCGTAGTGATGTGACGATGAGATTGATGTGTAAATCAACGAGTTTTAGTCTGAAATTTGGCACGAAGGTAGCTAAGATACAGATATTTAAATGGACGCCAAGAACTCCTTAATTGGAGAAGTAACTGAATTGTTATGATTTTCCAAATTTGGAACTAAAATCTGGAATTGAGATAAAGTAATGATTAGAGATAGCGACATTCACGTGATCATTTTATATATCCAATGAACGAATTTTTCTATGCAATTTGGTGATCTTAAAGAGTACATCTAGAGATTTAATTCCATAGGTAACAAGGTGCATTTGGATAAGTAACCAAAGAGAAATGAATTTTTAAAGTTAAGGTAAAGAAACTGGAACTTCCAGATTTTTACCAAATGAACAGTGATTTTAACCAATAAACTGATTTCGTTTGGACAAGAGAACCTCACTTTCATATTTTTCCCTCAAATATGTATGAAATAGATTTCATTAGAAATTGAAAACACATTATTTCGATTTTTCTAAAATTAATTATGAATTTTCAAAGTAGGGTACATGTTCTGGAATTACCAAATGAACAGTAAATGTGAACAGTATCCGAGAGCAAATCTTTTGGAAATGGATGTTTTCAAAGCAAATGATCATGTAATTAGTTCCAATAACTGCTAATGGAGTATAATTGAGATTAAAAGTAAGGATGTGACATCATGAGTGCTTCCTTCCACAGGCAAGATGATAATTTAGAGCTACTCATCATGCTCCTAACCATATCCAGCAATATCCTATTTCTTCTTTCAGCTACACCATTCATGTCAGATGATCCAAACATAGTATATTGAGCTACAATAACTTTCTCTCAAAGAAAAGCAGCAAATGGACCTGGCGCTTGTCCTTTACTAGTGTATCTACCATAATACTCACCACCACGGTCTAATCTCATGATCTTAATTAGTTTCCCAATCTATTTTTCTACTTCTACTTTATATTCCTTGAAAGCATCTAGTGCCTCACTTTTATTATAAAGCATGTAGACATACATGTATCGTCAGTAATCATCAATAAAGGTGATAAAGTACTTTTAACCATGTGCAATCAAATCAAGATAGCAACTCACAACTTCTTTTAGCCCCTTTATGTGACTTATTGGTCTGCTTTCCCCTTATGTAGTCCACACAAGAATCAAATTCTGAATGGCTTAAAGATGGAAGAATTCTATCTTTATTTAACCTTTTGATTATGTCAATAGAGATATGACCTAATCTCCTATGCCACAGGCTATAAGAATTCTCATCGATGACACTTCTCTTAGAACATGTGAAACAGAAAAAGATTATGGTGAATCAGAAATAATTTTAAACAAGATATCAATCATAACTAAATTCACAATCAAAACAGAATTCTTTGTAAAAGTCATAAGTTTCTTATAAAGAACTAGGTAATAATCAAATGGAATGATCTTTGGCATATAAATCAAATTCCTTTTATAAGAGGGAACATAAAAAATATCATAAAGTCCTAAAACATGATTATTTAAAAAGTTTATGTGAAAAGTTCCAACGGTTTTCATAGGATTTCCTCTCCTGTCATATCCTAATTTTTAGTCCTAAAAGCCCAATATGTAGCCTAAAAAAGGTAGGCTACCATGCCCTATTGAGTAGAAGTCCTAGAAGTATACAGACAATGTTTAGGGACTAAAGTACAAGTAAAAGTATAGGGACTTATATATAAATAGTGAAAGTCCCTACGGGTATAATGGTTATTTTGGACAAGAAAGGGACTAAAGTGAAAAGTCTAAAAGGTTTAATGGTGCCAAAAGGAAGTAGACATAAAGTTTAGGCCATTATGTGTAATTATAAAAAGTTAAGGCACTTAATTGAAAAGATGGAAAGTTTCCAATGGCAAAATAGTAATTATAGAAAGTTGAGGCAGAAGAGGCATAGAACTGCCCGAAAGCATTTTAGCCCCAAATTTCATCAGTAGGTAAAGAACATTAGCTAGTTAATATAGCATAATACATTAATTTTATTAAAATTCTTGATAGCTAATATTTATCTAATAGTCTGAAAGTTATCTGAAATTTTTATCAGATCTTATGAACCTCAGATATAAGTGAAAAGTTATAGGAAAGTGTATCCTATGACGCCAAATGTCATGGATCTGATAGAACCTCGAAAGAAGTTTAATAGAAAAAGTTATTCCCATATTAGTCAATTTTGATAAGAGTTTGAAAATGCCCGCGATCCCCGTGATCCGTTTATGAAACTTAGCAATAAGTAAGCTTAGACAGAATTAGCTCATATGACATCATAGAGAGGCCTAGGATGATGCCATGTGAGGCCCAAACCCATGATATTAGTTCATTGGCTAAATGGGCTAGTGTACAGAAAAAGTGCAAAATGATGAAAATACCCGTATGTAATAAAATAATTAAATAATGAGTAAAGGGTATTTTGGTCATTTGATCAAGGTTAAACAGTCAAGGAAGGTTATCTGAATAGTTGACTAGGGTCAGAAAATATTCTAGAAAGCTATGAAAAGACAATAATGCCCCTAAAATTATTTAAGGAAATAAAGCATAATAAGGGCATTTTGGTAATTTGCTAAGGGATATTTCTTGGGAATAGAGCCACCAGAGTGCTTGAGCTTGATTAGAGGCCAAGATAGCATTCCAAGGGTCTAAGAATGCGGCCCAATGATTAGGTTGGTTTTAGTGAAATTAAAATAATAGTTTAGTACTTTTTCAATAAAGCATAGTTACCCAGTTAGAGATAGAATTAGAGAAATTGATTAGATAAAGGTTTAGACTCATCTAAAACCATGAGGTGGCATGAAAGGGGTTCTCGTGGGACCTACAAGGTTTCACATGGCATGAGTCTAGGGAAAGAAGAAAAAGCTAAGGGCACGGGCATGACCTCAGCTGTTCATTCTGGGAAAAGACTCTAGAATTCTCTAGAAATGCTGAGTCAGCTGGTGAGGTGTCCCAAGGGCCCCACCATTGTGCTACTTAAGTGTGTGAGGTATCCCTTGATGATGTCACTTTGATGAGTCATTGAGGATGATTATGTCATCGTGATAATGCAAGCAAGGCTTCTTGAGGAAGCTAAACATTCTAAACTGTTTATCGCGATTTGATCTGGACCATCCATTCCACCTCCCTCCACCTATAAATACCCCACCCCCTTCCATTCCATTCCATGGCTAGGAGCAAAGAAAGAGAGAGAGAGAGAAAGAGAAAGAGATAAATAAATAAAGGAAGAGAAAGAAAGGAAATAAAAAGGAGAAGTTTTGGCAGAGCTTGGAGCAATCCAAGGAGCTTAGGGACTTGGCAAGCTTAGGAATAAGGTAAGTAATTTATCCTAGTCCC
Organism: Leucaena leucocephala; assembly: GCA_037074615.1. NCBI lineage: Eukaryota > Viridiplantae > Streptophyta > Magnoliopsida > Fabales > Fabaceae > Leucaena > Leucaena leucocephala. The sequence goes on from CM073527.1 coordinate 10,649,334, forward strand.
TGCTCTAATAAATTAGAGGATTATTCTTATGAATTAAATAGTTAGAATATAGAAATATCTCTCTTGATAAAGGTAGCCGTGGATAGAAAGAAAGTTAGGGGATTGTTAGATTAAATGTATTACCTCAAGTTAAGCATGAGTTATATAGAGCTATACTAGATAGGATAAGAATGAAATATTATTATGCTACATATAGGCTCTGACCTATGAAAGAAATAATCTTAGAGCAAAGCCTAAGAGCTAGAGGAAATGCTACATGTCAGGTAGTGAATTACCTACTTGTATGATTATGTTGCTTGGATGCTTTATGTGATGTTTACTTACTTTGATGATGTGAAGCATGTATGATTAAGTAATGTTCTGTTTCTTTTTATGTTATGGCCATATGTTATAAGTAAGGGACATGAAAGCATATAAGTTATCATTATGCAAGCATGATCATTAAGTGCACACATAGTAACATCAAGTATATAGTTGCATACATTATATGGTTTCCTTTTACTACTGAGATTTGAAATCTCACCCATTCCATATCAATCCAATCATAGCAGGTCTTCTCAAGATGGAGGAGATAAAGATACATGAAGAGAATTTAATAATTATTTATAATGATTGATATGTGATTGATGTATGTTATACATATGTATGTAAAATGGGTGCTGGAATTTGCCATGGTGAATAGTAAATCATGGTGAGTTAGTTGCAATTGAACTATAATTAGAAATAGTAAATGATTAAATGAATATATGATATTTTACCAGTAAATAGTAGACATACCAAGATTTGATTTGATATATAGAATGTCTCATTTGGATATGTACATATGGAGATATGATTTTTTAAATTTGGAACCAAAAATGCTAGAATCATGGAAGAACGCTGGATGAACAATAAAATTGAAGCATTGACCGATGTTGACTTGGTAAAGACGTGGTCAACAAGTTATTTTTTCCTGAAAGATCATTAAGTTAGCTTTGTGAATCAATTTGAACCAGTTCATTTCAATTTTTCTAGATTTAATTATGATTTTTCAAAGTCAAGTCACTTCTCTGGAATTTACATAGTGAATAGTACTCGGTAGATTAAAATTCTAGATTGTGTAATTTGACTTCAATAACCTTTAAAGTGGTTCCAGATGCTACCATTTGGTTCCTAAGATGTAAGAAAATTATGATGTTACATTTTGGTATTAGAGCTAAGGGTTATGGCTCAGAGCATAAGATTATTGCACATAACAAAAGGATCTAGCTTAGTGATACTCTGGTTTAGTTAGACTGACCTCCTTAAACAAATTAGAGATTTGAATTAAAGAGGTTCCCTCCCTAGTATGAGATATGGGGATGGTGTTCACTACTTAGAGAATGTTTCAGACAAGAATAGTGACACCCAGATAAATAGAATAATACCCCGTATCTTACAACTTGATAAGGTAGTCTTCAAGGAAGTTCACAGAGAGTATGAATCGCGACTAGCCAATACTCAGGTCGTGACTAGAATACACAGAGACCTGATGACAATAATGAAGACACTGACCTCACTGAAGTTTATTATTTAGAAGTTTAGCACATCATGCAGGAAAGTCAAATAGTATGAGGCACTGAGATACAAAAGATAATTTTAATAAAATGTTCAAAAATATATCCTCTGTATAATTATCAAGAGTTGATCTATGTTACAAAAGATTTATTCAACTAGTCATTACTGAACAGAATAATATGAAGTTAGAATGAAACTTGCTTGAGAATGAGCCTAATACATGGCTTAAGGTTAGAGACATGATCATTAATAGATAGAAAGTTAAAGTTCCCAGAACAGAGGGATACCATCATGAAGAAACAATAACCAAGAATACCTATGATAGAGCACACTAAAAAATAAAAGTGATAGTACTATATGATAAATGAGATCCAAATGACTTAAGTTAGTTAGGATCTAGAGACAGACCATAAAGGAACTATAGTTTGGTCAAGAGAAAACTGAGACTGATATACATATAGAAATAGTTAAGAGATAGTAGAGAGATGTAGAAGTTACTCCATAGAGATGGAGATTTATCCGCTCACCTGAGAACTGTTTCTCAAATAGTTTACAATAATCATTCCTCTCAATTTAGATAGAGATAAGCATGAGGCTAAGGGTTAAAGCAAGGAAAGAGGAACCCTTTAATGAATACTTAGCCGATTTCATCCACATGAACATTGAGAGTTGAATGACTGAGAAGTTAATTCACGGATTGAATTCCGTGTTACAAAGAAAGAGGTTTTCTCAGGTAGTTGTAGAAGTTCAACAGAGCGGTAGATGTATGCAAGATAAGAAAAAGAAGTTTATGATGTTTAGAGAAAGAAATGTAGCCATGGTTAAAAAGATAAAGTGACTCCCCTATTTCTTATGTAAGAAAAAGTAATGAAGGGTTGAGTTTATACCCTAGTAAGAGGGTATTATGGCTGCCTAAGTTAGATGAATAGTTATGTCAAAATATGGCAATGATCTGACTAGATAATGTGATAAAGGAAAGAATACTTTAAAGTTTACCTAGTTAATTGTTTAATTGCAGTGTGCGTATAAGGGATGGTTGAGCAAATTATATAATAATGGTATGGCTTATGTTGCCATAAGTTATGATTAACAGTTGCATCTCCTTACAGTTGTCATATGATGACACGCATGTTAAAAAATACTTAAATGATTGCATCTTCTTGCATATTATACATGTTAGAGTATGCTATGATGAATGAACACTCTCCTTTTGCATTACATGCAAGGTAGAGTAGATATGATGAGAAAGTTTTGAAAACACATTATTGCTCCTATGCCATATGACATGCAATTAGATAATTTAACTTTGTAATGATAAAGCAATAGAAAAGTAATAAATGAGATTAGAGATTAAGGTTAGTAGCAAATTTATAGACAAATAATTGCAGTACTCAGGACATATCCCTTTAATAGGGATAAGATACATGAATGATGTACCATAAACATGAAATAAAATGAGAAGTATTTATGAACGATGATGCAGCTCTCAGAATGAACAGTGTTCATGTAATACAAGTTATCGTTCTCGCAATAGAGCTAGATTGCTCTTGCGATAGAATCATATTGCTCTTGAGATAGAGCTAAGAGAATAGACAGTGTAGCTCATGTAGAGTAATGTCCATCAGATGAAAGATATAAATTATGACAAATATGTGTATAGTAGAGCCTATGTAGCTCTCTACAATGCTAAATGTAGTGAAGTTATAAAAGATAAAAATGGTATAAGAAATTCCTGAGTGATAGAGGAAATGAGTAAAGTCCTATTAAATAATATTGGCTTCTGTGATCATTTTTGGGGAATTATCTGTTGAGTTAACAACTATGTGGAAGTGGCTAACCTTATAACTTAGTCCATTGGTTTAGGTCTTCCAGACATGAGAATACAGTACAACAGAATCATAGTAGATTCTAGAGGATTGTAGTTAGATCCTAACATGGCTCACAGAAACTAGAATTCTAGGGTTGCAGTTATATCCTGAATAGGCTTACGGTTGATCGTAGTAGATCCCGAGGGTTGCAATAGACCTAGCCTAGAGAAATAAAGTAATGAGCCATAAGTACAATATTTTTTTGGAATAACGAATACCAAGGAAAAGGTTAAGGTAGAGAAGCTTCACAAGTTGATTAACTCATAATAGAAAGAGTACCCATTATGTTAATTTCATATAGCCTTATTACTATTAGGGACTGAACTCAGAATCTTCTCAACGCAATAGGAACTAAGTAATTAAAGTTAAAGTTTTTAGTCATGAGTAACAGATATTTATGATAGATAATATGTCTAAGGAAGAAAAAAGAATATCTCATAGGATATGAGAAGGGCCCAAATAAGAATAAAGAGATCCCTAAGATGAGATTACAGATAATAAGAATGAGAGACAAATATATCCTCCAGATGAGGATAAAGAGATTAGAAGGTCAGATAGACCCAGGAAAGACAGTATGAGAAGGGTCTAAGATAATAAAGTACCAAAGTTAGAGCCTATTAGCACTAGTGCTTCATATTTTTATCTGCACTTTTCAGTTAAGCATGCTTAGGCAGGAAGAGCCCAATGATGGGTGACCCTTGGGAATTAATGAGAAAGGGTGTAAATGCAACAAAAGTTTGGCATAGATGAACAAAGTTATGTAAGGGATATTCTCCTTAGAGAAACTCTTCATCAAATTATGAATAGCGATTTAAACCTAAAATTTTGAGGATGAAATTTATTTTAAGGGGAGGAGAAATGTCATATCCTGATTTTTAGGCTTAAAAGCCCAATATGTAGCATGAAAGAGGTAGGCTACTAGGCCCTGTTGAGTAGAAATCCTAGAACTATACAGACAATGTTTAGGGACTAAACTACAAGTCAGTGAAAGTATACCTATATATAAATAGTAAAAGTCCCTATGGGTATAATAGTCATTTTGAAAAAGAAAGGGATTAAAGTAAAAAGTCTAAAAGGTTTAATGGTGACAAAAGTAAGTAGACATAAAGTTTGGGCCATTATATTTAATTTTGAAAAGTTAAAGGACTTAATTGAAAAGATGAAAAGTTTTAAGGGGCAAAATAATAATTATAGAAAGTTAACCCGGAAGAGGCATAGAACTGCCTGAAGCATTTTAGTCCCAAATTTTATCAGTAGATGAAGAAAATTATGCTAGTTAATCTAGCCTAATATAGGAATTTTATTGAAATTCTAGATAGCTAATATTTATCTGATAGGAAGGTGTGCCCTATGACACCAGATGTCATGGATCTGGCAAAGTTTCAAAAGGAGTTCTATAGAAAACGTTATTCCCATATTAGTAAATTTAGACGGGAGTTTGAAAATGCCCGTGATCCGATTATGAAACTTAGCAGTAAGTAAGCTTGGACAAAATGAGGTCAAATGACATTATAGAGAGGCCTAGAATGATGCCAAGTGAGGCCCAACCTATGATATATGTTCATCGGTTAAAGGGGCCAGTGTCCAGAAAAGTGCAAAATGACGAAAATACCCCTATGTCATAAAATAATTAAATAATGAGTGAAGGCTATTTTGGTCATTTGATGAAGGTTAGATAGTCAAGGAAAGTTATCTGGATAGTTGACCAGGGTCAAGAAATACTCTGAAAAGGTGTGAAAAGACAATAATGCCCCTAGAATTATTCAAGGGAATAAATAGTAACCAAGGGCGTTTTGGGATGTTTCTTAGGAAAAAAGCCGCCAGAGTGCTTAAGCTTGATTAGAGGCCAAGATAGCATTCCAAGGGCCCAAAAACGTGTCTCAATGATTAGGTTGGTTTAAGTGACATTAAAATAGTAGTTTAGTACTTTTTTAATAAAGCATAGTTACCCGGTTAGAGATAGAACTGGGGAAAGTGATAGAATATAGCTTTAGACTCATCTATAACCATGAGGTGGCATAAAAGTGATCCTTATGGGACCAACAAGGTGCCACATAGCATGAGTCTAGGAAAAGAAGAAAAAGCTAAGGACACGTGGCATGATCTCAGTTGTTAATTCTAGGAAAAGACTCTATAATTCTCTAAAAACGTTGAGCCAGCTGGTGAGGTATCCCAAGGGCCCCACCATTGCGCCACCTAAGCGTGTGAGGTATCCGTTGATGATGTCACTTTGATGAGCCATTGAGGATGATGATGTCATCGTGACGATGCAAGCAAGGCTTCTTGAGGAAGCTAAGCAATATGAATTGTTCATCGTGATTCGATCTAGACCATCCATTCCACGTCCCTTCACCTATAAATACCCCACCCCTTCTATTCCATTCCACAGCAAGGAGAAAAGAATAAGAGAGAGAGAGAAATAAAGGAAGAGAATGAAATGAAGGAAAAATGAGGAGTTCTGGCAGAGCTTGGAGCAATCCAAGGAGCTTAAGGACTTGGCAAACTTAGGAATAAGGTAAATAATTTATCCTAGTCCCTGCTCTAATAAATTAGAGGATTGTTCTTATGAATTAAATAGTTAGAATATATAAATATCTCTCTCTTGATAAAGGTAGCCGTGGATAGAAAGAAAGTTAAGGCAATGTCAGATTAAGGGTATTACCTCAAGTTAAGCATGAGTTATGTAGAGCTATACTGGATAGCATGATAATGAAATATTATTATTCTTTGTATAAGCCCTGACCTATGAACGAAATAATCTTAGAGCAAAGGCTAAGAGCTAGAGAAAATGCTACATGTCAGATAGTAAACTTACCTACTTGTATTCTTATGTTGCTTAGATGCTTTATGTGATGTTTACTTACTTTGATGATGTGAAGCATGTATGATTAAGTAATGCTCTGTTTCTTTTTATTCTATGGCCATATGTTATAAGTAAGGGACATGAAAGCATATAAGTTATCATTATGCAAGCATGATCATTAAGTGAACACATAGTAACATCAATCATATAGTTGCATACGTTGTATGGTTTCTCCTTACTACTGAGATTTCCCTAAAAATCTCACCCCTTCCATATCAATCCAATCATAGCAGGTCTTCTCAAGATAGAGGAGATGAAGATGCATGAAGAGAAGTTAAGAATTATTTAGCATGATTGATATGTGATTGATGTATGTTATACATATGTATGTAAAATGGGTGTTGGAATTTGCCATGGTGAACAGTAACTCCTGGTGAGTTAGTGGCAATTGAACTGTAATTAGAAATAGTAAAAGATTGAATGAATGTATAATATTTTACCAGTAAATAGTAGACATATCAAGCTTCTATTTGATATATAGAATGTCTCATTTGGATGTCTACACATGGAGATATGATTTTTCAAAATTGGAACCAAAAATGCTAGAATCAGGGAAGAACGCTGGATGAACAACAAAATTGAAGCATTGACCGATATTGACTTGGTCAAGGCATAGTCAACGAGTTAGTTTGCCTTGAAATAGCATTAAGTTAGCTTTGTGTATCAATTTAAACCACTTCATTTTGATTTTTTAAGATTTAATTATGATTTTTCAAAGTAAAGTCACTTATCTGGAATTTACACAATGAACAGTACTCGGTAGAGTAAAATCCCAAATTGTGTAATTTAACTTCAATAACCTTTAAAGTGGTTCCAGATGCTACCGTTTGGTCCCTAAGACATAAGAAAATTAGGATATTATATCTCCCACTGCTTGAAAGAACAGTTTCCTCATTGGGATATGGATACCTGCTTGACAGAATGCCCTGCATGGTAGTTGAAATATGGATCATCGAACTAGTGTCAATCTACCAAGTGTCAACATTAACGCTAAAAAAGTTAGATTAAAAAGTAACACACGATGAAAGCATACCTCTCATCTCCATTATATATTATCTCACACCGCCAATACATGTAAGCCTTATAGCACATAGTTTAGACATGATGGCACCACCCATCTACTCGTTTGTCAGCTTAAATTGGTTATCTAAGGCTTTTAGGTGTCCTTTGGTTGTGTCACACTTAGGGATTGCTCCCTTAATGCTATTAGTGATCCTTTATTGTATAAGTAGAAGAGATAAGCAATTACTCCATTCTCACATATTATACCTTTCCTTTGCCTCTCTGTTATCAGAAGCATCATCAGGTCTCTGAGGTTTATCATACCTCAAGGTATAATCCAAGTCCAAGAAACCGAGCTGCAACAAAATATCATATCTCCAGTCAGCATAGTTAATGTGCCATCTAAGATTGTTTTGTTGCTTACATCATCCATAATCTTGGGGTAGCAATTAGATCTACAAAATGAAAATAGACAAATATACAAATGAGCTCACAGTAATAATTTGAAGCAATCACAAGTCACTGTGCCATTTATACATGCTTAGCTCGAATGTAGCATGCAAGCAGTACCAATATGTATCACCAATGTCTACCTCTGGGCAAAGACATTAGCATAGCCATGTATTTATCTCAAATGATGGAATTAGAACACATTCGTAATTTTTCAATACCTGTGGGTTAATTAGAAAATAACAAGGTCATTCTATCCTACCCTAATTAAATGTACAATTATGAGATATCTACCTATAGGCAAATATAAATCATAGCTACACATTTAATTACAAATGATATTTCAAATCTATATGTGATTAATGAATGCATGCAACAAATTCAATAAATAAGGATGTTGTGGCTACTCCTTAAAGAATTGCACACTAACCAAAAATATCATTCATGTGCATTGAAAATCCAAATATGCACAATTTAATAAAGAAATTAATTCTCCCCTGATTAAATGTACAATCATGAGATAGCTACCTGTGGTAAAGATAAATCATAATTATACATTTAATTATAATTGATATTTTAAATATATATGTGATTAATTAATGCATGCAGCAAAATAAATAAGGATGCTATGTCAAATCACCAATATCAATAACGTGCATATAAATCAAAATATACACAACATAATGGAAAATTTAATAAACTAATTTAATCAACAAATGCGACTAAATAATTTAATTTAAATTCTTCTACTATTTCATGCACCAAAAAAATAATGTCTAACAAATTAATTTCAACTCAAAAGGTTTTTACTAAAATTAAATAGTTAATTTAATTGCCAAGGGAGAAATTAATAGGCAATTAAATAACAAAAGATTAAAATTTATAAACACATTTTTTTAAAATTAAAATAATAGAGAAATTAATTTAAATATTTACAGTGCACGTAATAGTAATTGACATTTTTTGGAAAATCAAGTTAAATGACCAAAATTAATTTTTTGAAAATAAAACCAAGTGGGCATACACAAGAGTATAAAATAGAGCCCAAAATAATTTCTAGAAATAAAAAAATTAAAAGTCCAGGCCCAAAAATGGCCGAAAACAGCGATGACCCAACAACATATTTTTTTGTTAAAAAAACAATTGACTAAGCTTGTGTAACCCAATCTGTAAAATTTTTTTTAAAGTGTCAGCCCAGAAAGCAGTTTAAAAGAAAGCACTGTATGGCCCAAACGTAGCAGCTAGAACGTAACACAACAGCAGCCCAAATTTGCTCTTGGCCCAGAATGGGAATTTTGTTTTTGGAACAGCAACCCAAAAATGCATAAGTGAAATAGTGCATTTCAACGTGGACTGAAACAACACCGTTTCAGGTTATCTTCTCCGTGAATCAGGTTGACCTAACCTGACTCACAACCCAACAATCAACGTCAACCTGTGCCGTAAATTTCTTTCCAGAGTAGTGGACGCCGGCGATTTTCTTGGGGCATTTTCTGACAACCCTCTCAAGCTGACTGTGATAACAATAGAAGGTAAAGAGCTTTTCACTACACAATCACTGTGACCATGAGCTGGAAGTTAAAGCCAACACAGTTTCTTGCGACGGAAAAATTTTATGGCGTGGCAGTAGTTGGGTTCATAGGTTAATTTTTGATAGTTTGGGGCTCCTATTCTAGCTAGCTTTTGCAATGAATCTGACAATGATTCACACCGCAAAACTTCTCTAGTGAGAGCGACGCCAACGACATTGGAAGGTAGTTTCTGGGGGAATCTGGGGCTCCTATAACGATTGTCTCATCGCGGCATGTATGGCGACCTATTCTCCATCACAGTAGACTACACTCGCCACTCTCTCGCCTAGTCACTCTCTTTCGCCATTGAAACACAGTAACAAATGCTCAAAGGATCAAAAAATAAAAAATTATAATATCTAGAGTTCTATATATCCCATATTCTTTCTCTAATTGTTACTCATGAGAACTAGAGATCAATAAGTAAGGCAAGGGTGACTTTAACAAGGCTCTAATGCCACATATTAGATTATAAAAATCTCAAATATAACATAATCAATCTAAATTATAACATATACAAGTATGAAACATATATGAGATGCAGCGGAAGACTTAAAGTTACCTCTCACCATTAGCTTGATTGATCTGAGAGGAATTGGAACTCAAATGAGATACCTGTTAATTAGAGAATATTGTCAGATAAATAATAGGTTCTTCAAACTGGTGATTAGGCACAGTGATGACAACTTGTGTACTGTCGCCACCAGTGGGAAACCTTTGAGAGTGAGCTGAGAAAATAGGTTATCGCTCTGGGACTAAGAAAATATCATATGATAATTTCTCAATTGTGAATTTCCACCATCAGAATATTAACATTAAATAAATTTAGTCAACAACCAACCATGGACTAGGCCCAATGACTACGAGTCACACTCAAAAATATTTATTAATTATCCTAATTAATATCTAAATAGGTCATATTATAATAAATATCTCACACATTGAAGATAGATCGAGCTACTTATGCTAGTGAAAGAGGAATATATACTTGTATCTGTGTTGAGATAGATCTTACAAAATGTCTGAAGTCTGCTGCCAATATTTTAGGCCAGAAGAGGTGTATCGAGTATGAAGGATTGCACCTCATCTGTTTTTGTTGTGGGAAATACGACCATTATCATATCCCAATTTTTAGGCCTAGAAGCCCAGTATGTAGCCTAAAAATGGTATCCGACCAGGCCCTATTGAGCAGAAGTCCTAGAAGTATACATATGAAATTCAGGGACTAAATTGCAAGTAAGTGAAAGTTCAGGGACAAAATTGTACATAATGAATGTCCCTGGGGCCATAATGGTCATTTTAGAAAAGAAAGGGATGTTTCTTGGGAATTGAGCCACTAGAGTGCTTGAGCTTGATTAGAGGCCAAGATAGCATTCCAAGGGCTAAAAATCATAGCCCAAGAGGGATGTGGGCCCAAGTGGCATTAAAATATTAGCTTAGTACTTTTTCAATAAAGTAAAGTTACCCGATTAAAGATAGAACTGGGGAAAGTGATCAAATAAAGCTTTAGACTCATCTGGAACCATGAGGTGGCATAAAAGGTGTCCTCGTGGGACCCACAAGGCACCACACGTCATAAATCAAGAAAAAGGAGAAAAAGCTAAAGGCACGTGCCATAATCTCAGCCGTTCATTCTAGAAAAAGACTGGAATTCTATTGAAGTGCTGAGTCAGCTGTTGAGGTGTCCCAAAGACCCTACCATTGTGCCACCTAGCATGTGAGGTGTCCCATGGATGATGTCACTTTGATGAGTTACTGAGGATGATGATGTAGGCAAGGCTTCTTGAGAAAGCTAAGCAGTCTAAGCCATTCAATGCGATTGAATCTGGACCATCCATTCCACCTCCACTCAACTATAAATACCCCATTCCCCCTCACTTCATTCCCATAGCCAAGAGTAAGAAAAGAGAGGAAGAAGAGAGAGGAAGAGAAAGAGAAAAAAAGACAAAGAAAGGAAAGAAAAAGGAGAAGTTCTAGTGGAGCTAGGAAGCCTTGGGATTTGATCAACTTAGGAATAAGGTTCTGACCTATGAAAAGAAGGAACCTTGGAGCAAAGGTTAAGGACTAGAGGAAAGGCGCCACGTCAGGTAATAAACTTACCTACTTGTATGCTTATACTACTTGGATGTTTTATGTGATGTTTACTTACCTTGATGATGTGAAGCATGTATGATTAAGTAATGCTCTATTTCTTTTTATGCTATAGCCATATGTTATAATTAAGTAACATGGAAGCATGTATGTTATCATTCTGCAAGCATGATCATTAAGTACACACATAGTAATATCAAGCATATAGTTGTATACATTATATGGTTTCCGTTTGCTACTGAGATTTTCCCAGAAATCTCACCCCTTCTATATCAATCCAACTACAGCAGGTCTTCTCAAGATGGAGGAGATAAAGATATATGAAGACAAGTTAATGATTATTTAGTGTAATATTGATTGCTAGAAATTGTCACTATAAACAGTAACTTGTGATGAGGCAGTGACATTTGAGCTATAATAAGTAATAGTAAACAATTGAATAAATGTATGATATTTCTCTAGTAAATAGTAGACATGTTAAGCTTCAATTTGATATATAGAATGTATCATTTGGATGTCTACACGTGGAGATATGATTTTTTAAAGTTGGTACCAGAAATGCTATAATTAGGGGAAGGACACTGGATGAACAATAAAATTAGAACATTGACCGATGTTGCCTTGGTCAAGGAGTGGTCAACAAGTTATTTTTCCATGAAATAAAATTAAGTTGGCTTTGTGTACCAATTTGAACCACTTCATTTCAATTTTTTTGGAATTAGTTATGATTTTTTGAAGTTAGGTCACTTCTCTAGAATTTGCACAGTGAACAGTACTCGATAGAGTAAAATTCCATATTGTGTAATTTGACTTCAATGACCTGAAAAGTAGTTCTAGATGCTACTGTTTGGTCCCTAAGACATAAGGAAAGAAGGATGTTTCATTTTCGTATTAAAGCAAAGGGTTCTGGCACAGAGCATAAGATTCTGGCACAGAATAGAATGTTCTGGTTCAGTGATGCTTTGGTTTAGTTAGACTAACCCCTTAAACAAGTTAGAGATTTGAACTAGAGAGGTTCCCTCCCTAGTATGAGATATGGGGATGGTGTTCACTATTTAAAGAATATTTCAGACAAGAGACAGTGACACCTAGATAAATAGAATAATACCCCATACCTTACAGCCTTACGAGGTAGTCTTCAAGGAAATGACTATGATAGACTAGCTTAGTTAGTCGTTATTGCTGAGGTCTCGTGTTTCATAGCACGATGTGGTTGGACTAAGTAGGATAACATCTGGGGAGCAGTTTCCTCTATTGATAAGAGATAGAAGCTAACCATCTAAGGTCAAGGGAAGTTGTAATTGTAGCTCGAGGTATCATTATATGGCTTTACGTTATAGTGGCAATAAGGATGAAGGTACCAACCTCGTTGAAGTTTATCAGCTAGAGGATTGGTATAAAGTGATCAGGCCAGATAGTACAAAGTACTAAGATATGAAAGATTAGTTTAAGACAATATTCAGAAGCATATCCTCCATGTGAGTAGATTTACATTACAAAAGAATTTATTCAGCTAGTCTTTCCTGAACAAAAGAATCAAAAGTTAGAGATGAGATGATTAATAGATAGAGAGCTTATGTTCCCAAGATAGAGGGATTACAACATGAAAGAATAGTAATATAATAGACCTAGGGTAAAGTACCCTAGAGAACATAAGTAATAGTAGTAGATGATGAATGAGATCTATACAACATAAGTTAATCAGGATCAAGAAAAAGAAGTTTAAAGAGAGAAAGATAGTCACAGTTTCAAAGATAAAGTGACTCCTATATTCCCTATGTAAGAAAGGATAATAAAGGGTTGAGTCTATACCCTAGTAAGAGGGTAATATGGCAACCTAAGTTAAATAAGTAGTTATTTTAGATTCCTAAATGAATGTTTGGGATCTGGCAGATAATGTGATAGAGGAAAGAATGCTTTAAAGTTTACTTAGTTAATTGTTCAATTGCAGTGTATGTATGATAGATGGTTGAGCAAATTTATGTGATGATGACATGGCTAATATTGCCATAAGTTATGATGAATAGTTGCATCTCCTTGCAGTTGTCATATGATGACATGCATGTTAGAGTATGTTATGAATACTCCCCTCATGCAGTACATGCAGGGTAGAGTTTATGATGAGAAAGTTATGTTGCTCCCATACCATATGACATGCAATAAGAATGTACCCATGATGGTAGATAGCTCAGTAAGTAGGACATTTGTTATAGTATGATTGGGGTTACTCAGGTATTTCTACAGACTTGTGAATATAGTACTCAGGGCCATTTCTTATGTTAGGGTTACAACAAGTACTAAGAAGGTGGTAGTGTTATAACTATCAAAAGAAATGGTATATAGAAAGAGCAAAAGATAATAGTAAAGAGATTATTTTCATATTACTCTTCAGATAAGAGTTAGATCTGAAACATATGGCTCTCAGATAGAGTTAGATTTAGATGAGTTTAGATCACTCTTCAGATATGAGTTATATCTGATACAGATTGCTCGCAGTTTGAGCATAGATTGAAATGAGAAGTTATGATGAGGCCACAGCAAAAGAATGCAATGGCAGGTGGAACATCATTCTTTTCATACATCTTAGGGACCAAATGGTAGCATACGGAACCACTTCTAAGGCTATTGAAGTCAAATTACTCAATCTAGAATTTTACTCTTAGCGAGTACTGTTTACTGTGTAAATTCTAGAGGAGTGACCTAACTTCAAAAAATCATAACTAATTCTAGAAAAATTAAAACAAAGTGGTTCAAATTGCTATACAAAGCTAACTTAATTTTATTTTAGGAAAAAATAACTTGTTGACCACTCATTGACCAGGTCAACTTCAGTCAATGTCTGAATTTTACTGTCCATCCAGCGTTTTTCCCTTATTTCAGCATTTTGGTCCCAATTTTATACTCTCTAATTCCTAGCTTCTCTCCATGCTTCTTCAATCCTCTATCATCATAAACTTGTGGGATTGGGATTACATAGAAGGGGATGAGATTTCTTGGGGAAATCTCAGTAGCAAACGAAAACTATACAATGTATGCAACTATATGCTTGATGTTACTATGTGTGTACTTAATGATCATGCTTACATCATGATAACATACATGCTTCCATGTAACTTAATTATAACATATGGCCATAGCATAAAAAGAAATAGAGCATTACTTAATCATACATGCTTCACATCATCAAGGTAAGAAAACATCACATAAAACATCTAAGCAGTATAAGCACACAAGTAGGTAAGTTTACTACCTATCATGTAGCCTTTCCTTCCATCTCTTAGCCTTGTCTCTAAGGTCCCTTCTTCTCATAATTCAGATCCTATACATAGCATAATAATATCTTTATTATTATCCAGTATAGCTCTACTTACCCTATGCTTAACTAGGGATAATATCCTTAATCTGACATTCCCCTAACTTTTTTCTATCTATGGCAACCTTTATCAATAGAGATATTTCTTTATTCTAACTATTAAGAGCAATCCTCTACTTTATTAGATCAGGGACTAGATAACTTACTTACCTTATTCCTAAGCTCTGCCTAGTCCCTAAGCTCCTTAGACTGCTTCTAGCTCCATTAGAACTCCTTCCTTTCTTTCTCTTTCTCTCTTCTTTCTCTTCTTTGGACATGCTTGGTCATGGATTCCTTGGAGGGAGGGGTGGACTATTTATAGGTGAGTGGAGGTAGAATGAATGGCTCATATCATATCGTGATGAATGGCCCATATTGCTTAGCTTCCTCAAGAAGCTTTGCCTGCATCATCACGATGATATCATCCTCCTTGATGACTCACCAACATGACATCATCCAAGGACACCTCAGGGGACACCTCAAGGGGTATATGGTACAATTGGTGGGGCCCTTGGGATACCTCACCAGCTGACTCAGCCTCTCTAGAGAATTCCAGAGCCTTTTCTTGGAATGAGTGGCCGAGATTGTGCCAAGTGTCCGTTTTACTTTTTCTCCTTTTTCTAATCTCATGACATGTGTCCTTAACTTTTCTCATTTTCCTATAATAATGTCATATGGCAGCTTGTAGGTCCCATGAGGACACCTTTCATGCCACCTCATGGTCTAAAGTCATATCTGATCACTTTTTCCAGTTCTATCCTTAACTGGGTAACTTTACTTTATGGAAAAGCACTAAAATATTATTCTAATGCCTCTCAAACTCCCATAACTACTGGGCCTACGTTTTTGGGCTTTTAAATGTCATCTTGGGTTTCTAACCAAGCCCAAGCACTCTGGCAGATCGGTTCCTAAGAAACACCTCTTACTTTTCCATTATGCCCACAGGGACTTTCACTATTTTCCCTAAATTTTCACTTTCTTGCAGTTTAGTCCCTAAACATCATTTGTATCTTTCTGGGACTCCTGCACAATAGGGCCTAGTAGCCTTCCTTTTTTAGGCTACATACTAGGCTTCTAGGCCTAAAAATTGGGATATGACAGTAGGTAGTTAGACCATAATTGGTAAGCCACAACAGAGTAAGAAAGATGAGAAGAAACTCCTAAGTAAGAGGGAAAATAAGTAAAGTCTTAGTAAATAATATGGGCTACTGAATGTATTTCTTAAAAAATTTATTGATTGAGTTATCAACAAGTAGAAGCGGTTAACCTTATAAATTAGTATGTTAGTTTGAGATCATTCAGAGATGATGATACAGTACATCAGAATCACAGAGGATTCTGGAGGGTTGCAGTTAGATCCTAACAGCTTCATAGTCGCAGTTAGATTCTGAATAGGCTTACAGTTAATCGTAATTAGATCCCGAGGTTACAGTTAGACCTTGCCTAAGGAAAGTAATGAGCCATGAAGAAATGAGAATAGTACAGTATCTCTCTCGAAAGATGATTACCAAAGATGAAGTTAAGGTAAGGAAGCTTCACGAGTTGATTAACTCATCTAGAAAACTTATTTATAATGATTTTCCTCAAATAGCCTATATTATATACAGGCTGAACTTAGTTTTCTCTTAAACGAAGGAGTCCAAGTTCAAGTCGGAGTGCTGATATTCAAAAAGTTTTGTAGAAGTATGCCTGAGGAATAAAGAAGAAAACCCCATATGTTTTGAGAATAGAAAAGTATGAGTAGACAGATCCTTCAGATAAGGATGAAGAGATTAAAAGGCTAACGAGACCTAGAAAAGAGGGTCTAAGATAGAGTAAAGATAGAACACAATTATATGAGAAAGTGTGTAAATGCCACAAAAGTTTGGCATAGATACACAAAGTTATGTAAGATAGTAAGAAAAGTTAAGAAGAGCTAGAAAAGACAAGAAAATATTATGAAATGAAAGGGACATTCTCCTAAGAGAAACTCTTCATCAAGGAATGAATAGAGGTTTAACCCTAAAATTTTGAGGATGAAATTTATTTTAAAGGGAGGAGAAATGTCATATCCCAATTTTTAGGCCTAGAAGCCCAGTATGTAGCATGAAAAAGGTATCCTACCAGGCCCTATTGAGTAGAAGTCCCAGAAGTATACATATGATATTCAAGGACTAAATTGCAAGTGAAAGTTCAGGGACAAAATTGTAAATAATGAAAGTCCCTAGTATAACATCCTCCTTTTCTTACATCTAGGGCCATTGAAGTCAAATCATACAATCTGGAATTTTGCTCCCAGCGAGTACTGTTCTCTGTGTAAATTTCAGCGGAGTGACCTGACTTCAAAAAATCATAACTAATTCTAAAAAAATCGAAAAGGAGTAGTTCAAATTGCTACTCGAAGATAACATAATGCTATTTCAGGGAAAAATAACTCGTTGACTATGCTTTGACCAGGTCAACATTGGTCAACGTTCTAAAATCACTGTTCCTCTAGCGTCCTGTCCCTGATTCCAGCATTCTGGTCCCAACTTTGATAAATCATATCTTTATATGTAGACATCCAAATAAGACATTCTATATATCAAATCGAAGATTGACATGTTTACTATTTAATGGAAAAATATCATACATTTATTCAATCATTTACTATTTATAATTATAGCTCAAATGTCACTACCTCTATCACGAGTTACTGTTCACAGTGACAATTTCCAGCAATTATACATACATGAATCATATATCAATCATGCTAAGCAATTAACATCTCTTCATGCATCTTTATCTCCTCCATCTTGAGAAGACATGCTATAATTGGATTGATATGGAAGGGGTGAGATTTCTGGGGAAATCTCAGTAGCAAACAACATTAAACAATGCATGCATTAATGTGAATACTTGTGCTTGCTTGTGAAAGTGTTAATATTGCATAATATGCATACTTCCATGTTACATATGAAATACAATTGGCCAAAGTAATCATAGGAACAGAGCTTCATATATAAGCACATGTTCAACACAATTCAACAAAGCCATAGCACATCAAGCATAACATGCAATGCATACAAGTTTAGGATAAGTTTACTACCTGATATGTAGCTTTTCTTCTAGCTCTTAGACTTTGCTCTAAGGTTCATTCTTTCTATAGGTCAGAACCTATACATAGCATAATAATATTTTCATTATTATTTTATCAGCATAGCTCTAGTTAACTCATGCTTAACTAGGGGTGATATCCTTAATCTGACATTCCCCTATCTTTCTTTCTACTTTTAGCTACCTTTATTAATAGAGATATTTCTCTATTCTAACCACTAAGAGCAATCCTATACTTTATTAGAGTAGGGACTAGATAACTTTCTTACCTTATTCTGAAACTTTGCCCAGTCCCTTGGCTCCTTAGACTGCTCCTGGCTCCACCAGAACTCCTTCCTTTCTTTCCTTTCTTTCTTTCTTCCTCTCTTTCTCTCTTTCTCTCTTCTTTCTCTTCCTTTTCCTGCTAGATCCGTGGTGTGCCTTGAAATGGTAGGGGAGTGGCCTATTTATAGGTGAGAGGAGGTGGAATGAATGGTCCAGATTGATTCGTGATGAATGGCTCAGATTGCTTGCTTCCTCAAGAAGCTTTGCCTGCATCATCACGATGACATCACCCTCCCTGATGACTCACCACTCATGACATCATCTAGGACACCTCAAGGGACACCTCAGGGGTATATATGGCGAAATGTGGGTCCCTTGGGACACCTCACCAGCTGACTCAGCTTTTCCAGAGAGTTCCAGAGTCTTTTCCCTGAATGGACAGCCGAGATCGTGCCACGTGTCCTCTTGCTTTTTCTCCTTTTTCTATAATCATGCCATGTGTCCTTTGATTTTCTTACTTTTATTGTAATCATGCCATGTGGCACCTTGTGTTCCCCATTTATGTCCTCTCATGATTCCAAATCACTTTACCTAGTTCTATCTTGGACTAGGTCACTTTACTTTATTGAAAAAGTACTAAAACAATGTTTTAATGCCTCTTGGGCCCACATTACTCATAGGCTACTTTTTTGGGCCTTGGATTGTCATCTTGAGTTTCTAACCAAGCCCAAGTACTCTGGTGGCTCAGTTCCCAAGACACATACTTAGTAAATTATCAAAATGTCCTTAATACCTCTTTAGTACTTCTAGGGGCACTATTATCTTTTGATACCTTACCACAGTATCTCTTGACCCTGGTCAACTATCTAGATACCCTTTCTTGACTATCTAACCTTAGTCAAATGATCATAATGCCCTTCATCTGACTTTGACTCAAGGAGACAATACAGTGGCATACCTTCAGTGGCATTTTCATAATTCTTCATTTTTCTCGATCTTTATTAGCCCTGGCCCACATATTTATCTAAAAATATCATTGGGCCTATAAGGTGCCATTCTGGACCCTCTGTATAATCCCCTATATTCATGGGCTCAATTCCCGAGAAATTCCCCGAAACCTATTTATCGGGTCTTTTAATCAATTGTAAATTCTGTAGCAAATTCTACATAACTCCTTTTTGAGCTCTGTCAGTTTCAAAAATTCTTATATTAATTATAGAAATTTACGGCAACATTTCATCTGATTCTTAGGTCTAGAGCATACCGTACTAATTTTTCTTTTCTTTGGAAATTAATATAAATCTTTCGGGACCTCATATCAGAACTCTGTGTTGCATCAAACTAATCAGCATAATTTTCTCTATTTACTGAGACCTCTGCTTAATAGGGTCTAGTAGTATTCCTTTTTTTAGGCTAAATACTGGGCTTCTAAGCCTAAAAATTGGGATATGACACCTAGGGCCATAATGGTCATTTTGGAAAAGAAAGGGACATTTCTTGGGAATTGAGCCACCAGAGTACTTGAGCTTGATTAGAGGCCAAGATAGCGTTCCAAGGGTCCAAAAATGTAGCCCAAAAGGGATGTGGGCCCAAGTGGAATTAAAATATTAGCTTAGTACTTTTTCAATAAAGTAAAGTTACCCAGTCAAAGATATAACTGGGGAAAGTGATCAAATAAAGCTTTAAACTCATCTGGAACGATAAGGTGGTATAAAAGGTGTCCTCATAGGACCCACAAGGTGCCACATGTCATAAGTCTAGAAAAAGTAGAAAAAGCTAAAGGACACGTGGCACAATCTCAACTGTTCAATCCAAGAAAAGACTCTGGAATTCTCTAGAAGTGCTGAGTTAGCTAGTGAGGTGTCCCAAGGGCCCCACCATTATGCCACCTAGCATGTGAGGTGTCCTATGGATTATGTCACTTTGATGAGTTATTGAGGATGATTATGTCATCGTGATGATGCAGGCAAGGCTTCTAGAGGAAGCTAAGCAATCTGACCCATTTATCGCGATTCAATCTAGACCATCCATTCCACCTCCACTCAACTATAAATACCCCATTCCCCCTCACTTTATTCCCACAACCAAGAGCAAGAAAAGAGAGGAAGAAGAGAGAGAAAGAGAAAGAGAGAAAGGAAGGAAAAAGGAGAAGTTCTAGTGGAGCTAGGAGCAATCCAAGGAGTCTAGGGATTTGGCCAGCTTAGGAATAAGGTTCTGACCTATGAAAAGAAGTAACCTTAGAGCAAAGGTTAAGGACTAGAGGAAAGGCTCCACATCAGGTAATAAACTTACCTACTTGTATTCTTATACTGCTTGGATATTTTATGTGATGTTTACTTACCTTGATGATGTGAAGCATGTATGATTAAGTAATGCTCTATTTCTTTTTATGCTATGACCATATGTTATAATTAAGTAACATGGAAGCATGTATGTTATCATTATGCAAGCATGATCATTAAGTACACACATAGTAACATCAAGCATATAGTTGTATACATTATATGGTTTCTGTTTGCTACTGAGATTTCCCTAGAAATCTCACCCCTTCCATATCAATCCAATTACAACATGTCTTCTCAAGATGGAGGAGATAAAGATATATGAAGAAAAGTTAATGATTATTTAGTATGATTGATATGTGATTGATGTATGTAATATTGATTGCTGGAAATTGTCTCTGTGAACAGTAACTCGTGATGAGGTAGTGATATTTGAGCTATAATAAGTAATAGTAAACAATTGAATAAATGTATGATATTTTTCTAGTAAATATTAGACATTCTAAGCTTTGATTTGATATATAGAACATCTCATTTGGATGTCTACACATGGAAATATGATTTTTCAAAGTTGGGACCAGAAATGTTGGAATCAAGGGAAGGACGCTGGATGAACAATAAAATTTGAATGTTGACCGACATTGACTTAGTCAAGGCATGGTCAATGAGTTATTTTTACCTAAAATATAATTAGGTTGGATTTGCGTAACAATTTGAACCCCTTCATTTCGATTTTTCTGGAATTAGTTATGATTTTTTGAATTCAAATCACTTCTCTGGCATTTGTACCGTGAACAGTACTCGATAGAGTAAACTTCCAGATTGTGTAATTTGACTTCAATGATCTGAAAAGTGATTCTATATGCTACTGTTTGGTCCCTAAGATATAATAAAAGAAGGATGTTTCAACAATCACAATGATATATGCCCAAAAAAGGTGCCTACAAGTGATCCAAATAGGGTGGCGGAGGAAACTCAACAAAATAGAACTACGCAGGAGGTAGCGCAGAAGGATAACCAAGTTTCGAATGGATGGATAGATGAAACATCCTACTTTTACCACCTCAGAGTACATATTCAGAAGTGTATTGGAGTAGCGGAAGTATTACATTAGCCTAAAAATTAAAATTTTAAAATTTACTTCTCGGGTACTATTCATTTAGTGATTTCCAGATTTACAATCCAAATTTAAAAATTTATAACTAATTGTAGAAACATCGTATGGAGGTGATCCAAATTTCTAATTCAAGATCTTTCATAGCTATTTAAAGAAAAAATATAAATTTGGACATTTACTTTGCCAATTGATACAGTTAAATCATTATTTTTTACTATTTATATGGCAAATTCTAGAAATTCTATATTATTTCTTTTAACTTTGAAAATTCATTTCTCTTGATATAAACATCCAAATGAGGCGTGTTACCTATGAAGTTAAAGTTCTAGATGTTTACTACATGCTTATAAAACTTTGTGAAATAATCCTTTCATTTGCTAGGTCAAACTGAAGTCCCAACAAAACTGCTTTAGGATCTATATTTTTACCATTTCATCTTCATGCTTAAATGTTCATAAACTAATCTAGCATTCCTAAACCATAAAATAAGCTTCTCACATATTCATATACATCATGTACATATGCCATAATTATTTCATACATTTTTATCACATAAATAGACACCTTACATGGCACTTACATGGAAAATTTATAGCATATGCTAGCACTTCAATTGCCTCATTCCTTTCTCCCATTCTTTAGCTATTCTCTATGCATACATTTCCCTTCATGTTTGACCTAAATTGGTTGGTTGTGGGAGGATGAGATTCTAAAAAATCTTAGTAGCAAATATTACCACTTAAATATACAAGATGGATGCTAATGTATGATATGTAATTTTATTAAACTTTATTTAATTAGTGGCATGCCATCATGCTATATACTTTGCATAAAAATGCATGGTCATGGAAACCATGTTATTCGTAACACATTCAACATCATTTATCATGTCACAACATCACTTAAACATCATATACATGTCAACACATAAGCAAACCACATCAAGCACATAAAGAGGTAAGTCCACTACCTTACACTTAAGCTTTTCTCTTGATCTTTTGCACTTGCTCCCTAGCTTTTTAACCATGAAGCCTTTCGGTCAATTACTTCCCAACGTCTTATTAGGTGTTTCAAGTTCCTAAACACATTCATATTCATCACATAATTCATTAGGGCCATGAACTCTAACAATATTCAAGACTAACCTTGATAAACTCTTTACTAACATAAATTTCTCTAGTCTTCACTAATTAATTTGGCCCTTGAACCAATTGATGTCTTGACTTTACCCTATACAATTTTATCTTTTGAATCTATTTATAAGCTTAGAATCGTGAAATTTTAGCTCCTATATACTGTTCTGTACAGAATTGCTTAACACCCTCTTTTTTTTCAAAAATTCTCATTTTGATTATAATGCCACACAACTTTTCATTTTAAAGCCATCCGAAGCATCAAAATTATGAAATTTTAATCACTGTTCATGTGAGTGAACAGTAACAAAGAAGAACTTCAAAACCTACAACTTGGAATTCCAATGCTTCCAAAGTTTCAAATCAATCTAATCCAATCGTACACAAAATCATCATATAAATTCAATGAAAGCATTTAATCATTGAAATTCCATCTCCTTATATAATTAATAGAGCAAACCAAAATGGTTAAACCATGGAAAAGTCAAGAATATCATCTTGATTCAACAACCAATCACCTAACTAACTTGTTTAAACTTCAATCACATAACTATATCTTTAATTTCTTCTTTCCCCTTTTCATCTAAGGTTTTGGACAGCACAAACACGTTAGAGAAAAAATAACTTTCTTCCATGAAAATCCTAAGTTCAAGCTCCTAAATCAAAGGAAAATTAGTTAGGATAGATTGCTTACTTTTAATCTTTAGATTGTTTGAACTTTGGTACCTTGAATCTTCTTTGTCTTGGCTTGAGTTTTCATTTTGCAAGAGGTTCCCCAAGGGTTCTCATGCCACAATTTTGAGCAGAAATAGTGGGGGTATTTATAGAAAAAATCTATAGAAAATGAAGGGACAAGATCACGTTGTGTACTATTTGATCTAATAGCTCATAATTGCTCTCATATTAAACTTACTCACCAAGCCAACTTTATGTACTTTTGTTTTTCAAAAATTCATAAATTATTCATTATTGGACTTGGGCTCTAAGACAACTTTTGGGACTTATTGGGCTTCCCTAGGATGAAATGGTGGACTTCCCTGGGTCCAATAGCTAATTGGCACAAATCGTAAGACACTTTCCTTATACCGATATCCTTAAAATATCCTGATTTTGAAATAAATGCTAGAAACCTCTTTTAATGGTTCTAACATTTTTAGAAATTCATTCTAACATAAAATAAATCCTCTGCAAAGTATCATAATTTTCTAAGACCCAAAAATCCTTATAAAAATTTCCTACATTTTCTTTAACCCTTTATCAGTATCCGATTTCACTTTAATTTCTCAAAGGGTATTATCGTCTTTTCACACATCATCAGAGTATTCCCTGACCTTGATCAACTATTTTAGGGACTCTCTTTTACTGTCTAACCTTAGTCAAATGACCAAAATACCCTTCGTCTAACTCTGACTCAATGACACAATACAGTGGCATACTCAGTGGCATTTTCATAATTTTATATTTTTCCTAGTCTTTATTAGCCCTGTCCCACATACTTATGTAAAAATATTACTGAGCCTATAAGATGTCATTTTGGATCCACTATCTTCATGGGTTAAACTCTCGAGAAATTCCCCCAAAACATATTTATTGGGTATTTTAATCCACTATAAATTCTATAATAAATTTTACAAAACTTCTTTTTGAGCTCTGCCATATTCATAAATTTTTATATTAATTATAGGAATTTATTGTCAAATTTCATATGATTTTGAGATCTAGAGGAAACTGTATTAATTTCTTTTTTCTTAAGAAATTAATATAAATATTTTGGGATCTTTCATCAGAATTCTATGTTGTGTTAAACTAATCAGAATATTTTTCTCTATTTACTAGAAAAATTTGAGACTAATATGATTTTGGGTATTTTTTTACATTTTTCGGCTCAACTTTCAATAATTACCATTGTCATTGAATTTATAAAAATTACACTTTAGGCCCTCAATTTTTTATAATTACTAGCCAAAATTTTATTTCTATTTTAATTTTTACACCAAAGAACTTTTAAACTTTTCATTTTAGTCTCTTATCTTTATACCTTTGTCTAATCATTATTTTTTCCTTTTTAAACCTCTTTTCACTATCAGTATTATACAGATAGGAAAAAAATATAATGTGATAATTGACCTAGTGCAACGGTGGATGTGAATGACCAAGAGGTTGAAACCACCGCAAGCAATCGAGGGAAGTCATGGATGGTTCTACGGTGGTGACGGGCGGTGCTACGCTGGAAAAGGAGGGACTCGGCATATGGAATATCGTTCAATGTCCAAGGAGAAGAAAATCGGGCAAGTCCTATAGTTTAGGATTTGCGAAGGTTGGGGAAGAAAAAATCTCGCGAGGCGTCAATGACAAGAGGGTGCCAAGGGATACTGATATGAAATTAAATGAGCCTCCAAAATCGTGGCACAGAAACACATTATGGCTGAATCAAATAAATCATCCACGATATTTGGAAGAAACGTTAGCAGTCATAAATGTTAGGTGCCGTTGGGTTGGAACATGTCAACAAAGAATAATATTAGCATTAAAGGCAAGGAAAATATATGCTCGAATGGTTTGGGCCTGATGGTGCACAAGCCCAGCAAGGGATATGCCATTTTATAAACTCACCAAATCCTTTCCATATTATTGCGGAGTCAGATAAGTCAGGCGAGGTAGTCCATGGATGAAGAACATGGGAATATTAAATCGTCCAGCCTAACGAAACCAAAAAGTTCAGGTATGGAGGTTCATTTCAGGCCTGGGCCCACTTCTGTAGACCAGAACATTCCCAGCTCTTGGGGACTGAAGGGTAATAAAAACAATTGCTGAGATGGGAGGTTCACCAATTCTAATTGATTGGCAACTTCACCCTTAAGATGGGTTAACTTAAATGTTGATAGGGCTCTTACTGTAACTAATAGTAGGACAGGTTGTAGATGAGCTATTTGAAATTAGTTTTCTTAGTTGGACGATTCACAAGTTTTCTAGGTGGGATTCACAAGTTTTCTTGGTTCTTGTACTATTGTTGAAGCTGAACAGTAGGCAATTTACAAAAGATTAAAATTAGCTTTGGATATGGATTTAAAAAGATTATTCTAAAATCTGATATTAAAAATGTGGTAGATATGCTATTGACTTCAAAGATAATATATCAAGCTTATTAATGTCATATATATATAGTATTGTAAAACTATCTTAGGAGTTGAAGATATATCATATATCCTGAGAACGAAAAAAACTTATAGATATGTTGGTAAGGAATGAGTTAAATAATACGACAGTTTTATATGATTGTTCTTAGCATTGGAAAAATCTTGTAGTAAATGAGTATTTGGATATAATCTTCTCATACGCTAAAAGTTTATTTTAGACATTTAGCTTTCTCTTGTACTAAAAAAACAAAAAAAAAAATTGCTGAGATGGAAAATCATTCCACAACAAATATTTCTCGGGACCTATAAGCATTGTCTCCCCAGTTAAAGCTACCCCATGATCTCTCTTCTCGAAGTGTAGAGGCCTGGGCTCCAAGGTACTCCGAGGACTCGTAAAAGAAATAGAAAGAAAGTATTCTGTCGATTTTATTGCTCTTTTTGAAACCAAAAGAAGTATCCAGGCTCGCACACGGTGTCTATGTTTGGGTTTTGATAAGTTTTAAATTGTTGATGCTAACGGTTATCGTGGTAGAATATGGATTGCTTGGAATGAGGTGGGTTATTCTATCCCTATGGAGAAAAATTCAAATCAATATACATCTGATTGCTATAAAAGGTACCGTTACAATGTTTATTATTTCGTTTTAAGCTAGTCCGAATGGGGTGTGTAGAAGACAATTATGCAGGGACCTTCACGACCTGCAACCGAATGATGATTCTCATTGGATTTTAGGCGGAGATTGTAATGCCACATTCAACTATCATGAGCGGCGTTCTATAGCACCTCACCCAAGCTCAGTGGACAGAGACTTCATAACATGGTACGGCGTGTTGGACTTCTATACCTGGCATAGAGAAGGCTGTGAAAGCCAGATTGATCTTTGAGAATAATAAGTTCAAGGAGAATCACACCGATGCGTCAGTAAAAGATATTCCATGGTTTAAATCTGATCACAGACCAATCCTTTCTAGCCCTCTTTTAGACACTCCTCGACGCAAACAGGAACGACCATTTCGAGTCGTTGCTTCGTGGGTCCTGCATGATGACTTCGCTAGAATGGTAGAGACATGGGATCCGGATACTTGTTGGGAAGAAGCTGTTTATAAATTCACTTCTGAGGTGGGTTCTTTGAGCCATAACATATATGGACACCTGGCAGAGGCCAAAAATTGCATTATGGGTAGGTTGTAGGGCATCTCTAGAAACTATGGGACTACAGGGCATTCTTCTTCGATTACTTAGCTTCGAAAGGACCTGTGGTTAGAACTGGAAGACGTTCTTATTAAAGAAAATCTTATGTGGGTTCAAAAAGCCAAATGACAATGGCATTTTATGGGTGACAAAAATACTAAATACTCCATACTAGAGCGAATGGAAGAAGACAGAGAAATAAAATTGAAGCTATCAAGAATGATATGGGTGTGTGGATTGATGACGTGTTAGAGATAAAGAATCTTGCCTAAAATTTCTTAATTGATCTCTTCCGAGATGACAACATGGCATAGGGATTCAGAACGATAATTATCCTTTCTCTCCTTTAGATAATACGGCTAAAGAGTGCTTGCAAAGGGAGTTATCGGATAAGGAAATCAAAGGTGTTATTTTCAGCATGGGAATGCTTAAATCTAGGGCCAGATGGCTTGAATGCTCTCTTCTTCCAACTCTTTGGGCTTCTCTGCTTGAGTGAAACAACCTTACGTCCGATATTACCTTGGGGTTATTTCAAAAATTTAACCAACGATTGTGTATAGTGCAATATCAGGTCGTTCTCTTTAATGAGCTAAAAATTAAAATCAAATTCCTAAGTAACTAAATGTAATACAACCTAAGTCAGAAAATAGTATTTGTTTTTATTAACTAACAACTAAATGCAATAATTTAAAAATAAATTTAAATAAAATATTTTTAGTATTTTTAATTTAAATAAAGGAATAATGAATGATAATAAGTTAATAGAATAAACTAGAAGGTGATTAATAATAATAAAAGCAATCCTCCAATTTAATAATGCAAGCAATCATAGTTTCAACAGATATATGAGTTATAAATAATAAATTAAAAATTATAATTTAGCTTTTAATCCAACAATTGAGCCACCTCAAATTGTCACAAAATATTTTTCAAAGTCATAATTTATTAACTGCTACCAGAATAATAAAATAGGACTAAATATATTAAAAATCAATCATCAATTATAACTCAATAATTCATAAAAATAAAATTTAAGCCAATAAGAGATACAATGATCCAATAATTCAAGCCACTTTGAAAAATCACAAAATATTCACAGTAATCTCAATACAATGTCTGACCTATATCAAAGTAAATGAAATTAAAGTTAATTAAAGAACAATGTCAAATGCCAAGCAAAAAATCAGTTACAATAATCCTCAATAAATACAAATAAATCATGATAAATATTCCTAATAATTATAAAATTAATCTTAAGACCTAGGAGTCATAATATAATTATTGGGATAGAGAATTAGAGTAACTTATACTCTCTTTTGAGATCTCAAACTCGTGCCTTTGTCATTAAATTAGAGAATTATGACGCTCAGCCTCACATAGCTGTAAAAATCAATGCCACCGTTAACCTTTCACAGCCACCCATATTTATTGGGGTCGTTCGTGCTTGTAGTCTGAGAGCTGCTCCTGTTGTGGTGCCTAGTAATAGTTGCCTTTGTGCTGTTTCCTGTGGAGTTGCTGTCTCTGGAATGTGCTACTGTTGGCTAGGTGAAAGATGACGATGGTGCAGTGAAGATGGCATGTGTGTCACGGTAGCTAATGATGGCTTGTGATGTGAATGGTCTGGAGTCGCCACTGCTTCTGGTTTGTTTTCTCGCAGTAGCACCCTCTGAAGCTTGCATCTCCTCTCAATTGTTTTCTACGGGCCCTGTGCGTGCATCCTGTGGTGCTTCCAGAAGAAGTGAAGTGAAGGAAGCTGACGGCATGCAAGTTAGGTGGATGATGGAAGTGTTTTGCAGCACTCTGCTTCTCTCTTGCGTCTCTCTTATGTGTCGGTAGTGTGTGCGCGTATGGCTTTTCTTTGGTTCCTATTCTGCGTCTCCCTATGCGTCTCCTTTTCCTTTCCTTTCAATTCCGTGGCATCGTCCTTTTAATTATGTTCACTGGCTTTTTAAAATGCTGGAAAGAGTTAAAAAGCAAACCTAATGGGCCAAATCGCAAGGTTTGGCCTATTGGGTCTTATAATGTAGTTTCTTATTTTTAGTTATTTGATGTCATTTGTGAATTTTGATTTCTCCTAAATTCCTAAAATATTAAATCATAATAATATGATACACTTTATTCTAAAAATAATTGTTTAGGAGAAGTCATAAAAATATAACAATTATGCTCCTATTAAGCACTAATTCAAAGTAATGTATATTAATCCAAATAGTGCACAAATAATACAATTAATGACCAAGATGATGACAAAAACCTATCAAAATGATATAAATAAATATATAAAAATATGGGTTTGTCATTCAGCCCACACACACATACGAATTTAGGCCTAATACACAAAGGGTAGACCGGCCTATTTTCATACATCTCCCACTCATACTTGGTGGGTTAGGGATTATAGGTTTAGACTCTTTTTCCTTCTTTCATACTAAGTACTTTGTCGTGACCGTATGGGCATGACATCTTCATCTAGGTGCTTGTACTAGAAATCCCTTTTTATAGGACCAACACAAGACAACACTTCCTTCGTGTAGCTTGAGTTTAATAATTTGCCTAAGATATCCTTGATTTACCTATATACACTTTTCTATGGCCAATATGATCCCTCTCAAATCAATACTTGACTCAAATTGCCTTTCTTGTAAGATTAGTGTCCACACTTATGAAAGAGAAATCTCATAAGAGAGATGTCAAAGACACTAGCACATGTATATTATAGGTAATCTTCCTTTAACCCATATATCACTTTGATATGAATCAACCTCTTTCTTAGCATAATTCCTTAGATTGTATCTATCATAATCGCATGGTATATGCTAAAGTAGTAGTCATTGAAATATACCTCTATGATATTGTCATAGTCAAATGACTACAGTGGAAGGATTGTTCCTTCTTGGGGCTCACACAACAATTAAACAAGGATCTTTCATTTGCTTCTCTTTTGTGGTTTTTCTAGCACATGTGGTAAGAATCCAATGCTCGGTGTTACTCTTTTACTTTAAGAGCGTACATCATTTTGGATATATTATAAACACCATATAGATTTAAGCCTAGACACTCTTAGCATCTAAACCCAAATTCTTCAACCTTATCTCTATGATGTCGACGTTAACGAATTTGTTATCTGGCTACAAGCATCATGGAAGTAGGTTTCCGTTGTTGGATCCAACTTCATGTATACATATCTCATCTTGAGTTTCCACACTTTAGCTTAGATGACATATGATTTGTGTTTCTTCTCTAACGTATTGTCACTCTTTATTATTTTATTGCCGAACACAAATGTCTCATCTTTGAGCATTAAAGGCGGTTGATAGTGTGAGAGAGCTAACCTCTCTAACCTATACGACATACTGAACATTGTATACTTTCACACAGACACATCAAGTAATGATTGAAAAACATAATTCCATCAATCATAAAAGCATTACATAAGGTTTGCATTTCATATTTTATGCATACTAAGAGATTTTACATGTCCCTAAAGAATTCTTTGCCTATGTGCTTTGTTAGGGGATCTACTAAAAAACATTTGGTGGAAATGTATTGCATGGTAACAATTTTTTGTATTATATAATCTCCCACAAAATTGTACTTGATGTCAACATGCTTAGTCTTGCTATGAATCTTTAGCCACAAAGCCTCTTGCACTACTGTAATGCATGCCACAAACTCAACTTCCATAGAGTGTAAGGCAATACACATTTGCTTCTTGCTATTCTAACATATGGCACCATCTTTTATCAAGAAGGTATAACTTGAAGTCGATCTAGTATCCTACTAGGTGTAGATCACTTCCCTCATAACACAATGCATAATCAGTTGTGCCCTACAAGTATTTCAAGATCATTTTCATTGTCTTGCAGTGTTTCTCATTTGGATTAGACTAGAACTTAAATACTAGCCCTACTATATAATAGATATATGATTTTGTACACATAATTGCATACATTAGATTTCCAACTACACTAGCATTTGGAACTCTATCCATCTTCTTCTTATTTCACTTTAGGACACATATGAGGACTTAAGACTACTCTAATATACCACTAGGATATCCATGGGATTGCAATATTTCATATTGAATTAGTCAAGTATCTTCTTGCTATAACTATCTTGTGAAAGAGAAAAGATCCTTCTTAAGCTTTCTCTTTGGATCTTAACTCCAAGTATGTATTCTGCTTCACCCATGTCCTTCATCTCAAAGTTCAACAAGAGACATTCTTTAATAGCTATCATCGAGTTAAGACTGTTTTCAGCTAAGAGTATGTCGTTTACATATAAAGATAATATTATGAAGTTACCCTTAAACCGCTTAATGTAGACGCAGTAGATGACTATTATGGATCTTTTGAGTTTACACTTCTTGTGCTCAAAACCTTTTTCAATGAAACCTAATAGTTGTACTATGTAGATTCCTTCATCTAGATAGCCATTCAGAAATGTGGGTTTTACATTTACCTTATGTAACTCCAGGTTTAAACTATTTACTATTGTCAGAATAAGTATTATTGAGTTGAAGTGCACAAGTAACAAAGTATCCGCATAGTCTATATCTTCATGTTGTGTTAATCCCTTTGCAACCAATCAAGCTTTATATTTGTCAATTGATCCATTCATCTTTCTCTTAATTTTAAAAACCTACTTATTCCTAATGGCTTTGTACCCTTTTGGAAGATAAACTAACTCCAAAACTTAGTTCTTTTTAATTGAGTCTATTTCTTCTTCCATTCCTCCTTTGCAGGACTTGACAAGGCCTCTTGTACAAAATGGGCCCTTCAAGAGTAACTAAAGTTCATTATCCCCTTCAACAGTAACTAAGAGTGATTCTCCTTTTATTTGAAAGAGCCTATTTAGGAGCACTTTTCCTGTTACTCTTTCTGATAGGAGTTGCCTGCTTTTCTTTTTCCATTTGTTTTGATATTGATGTTGACATTTCTTGGCTCCCACTTAGATTAACATACTTAGATATTTATGGTCCATAAATTATTCTATATTGCCTTGTTTATGTCCTTCATAAAGAGATACAGTGAGGTCAATATCTCCTCTATTAGGAAATTCAGTCTAATGAATGTAACATATCTCGATTCTATTTCAGTCATTATTCTATCTTCATTTTCACCTATGAAAACATATCCTTTGGACTGTTTATAGTACCTTATAAAGATACACTTCTTTCCTCTAGGACACAATTTTCCATACTAATGGGAATCATCATAGACATATGCGGCTAACCCCCATTGTCTAAGCATGGATAGATTTGGCAAGGTTTCATCACACGGTTAAGTATGAATGTTGTTATCCATAAAGCATCACCCCAATATAAAATTGGTAGGTTTTCTTGAGCTATCATAATCCAACTATGTCTAGAAGAGTTATGTGTCTTCTTTCATCAACTCATTGTATTGTGGAGTGCTAGGGATAGTCAGTTGCCTCATTTTCCCTCTTTCTTCACAAAGTTGTCTGAATTGATCATACAAATATTCATGATCTCAATTAGTGCATAACACTATGATTTTATTGTCCATTTGATTCTCTATCTCATTAATATATCGTCTGAAACACTCAAAGGCTTTAAACTTATATGAGATTAAATAAATATACTTGGTTGGGGGTTTTGGAGTGGAGGGGAGGGGAAAGTTTGTTTGGTTGGGAAAAATAGAGGGGAGGGGAGGGGAGATTTTTTGTCCTTATGTGCTACCCTCCCATCCCTTACCTCCCCTCCAAAAGTAGGGGTTTTTGGAGGGGAGAGAAACTTTTTAACCCTTTTTGACCAAATTGCCCTCAAACCTTTTTTAATATTCCAATTGTACCCTCGAACCTTTTTTTGTATTTTTCTCACACCTAATTTTTTCTTTAATTGCATAATAATTATAATAAATTATAATAAAACTTAATAAGCATAATAAATTATTTATATATTATATTAAAATATATAATAATTATAAAATTAATAAGAAATAATGTTAAAATTTTATCATTTTTTAATTTTTTTTAATTTATTACATATATAAATGAGATAAAAAAAGTTAAGATTCATAAATTAAAAAATAATAATTTTGATATGAATATTGTAAATAAATTTAAATAGAGATAATGGTATATTTGTCAACTTTTAATTAATTCCTCTCCCCTCCCCTCTGTTGGAAATTGTGCCCTATGGGCCAATCATTGTCTTATGAACATTGTTGATTTATGAATTTATTAATTGTGTTATCATATTATTTGCATGTTTATTGTGATGACCATCCTTGGATAACTCATGATCTTATCCTAAATGTCCCTGATCGGTCATCTATGCGGGAACAGAGATGAAATAAGATCAGTATGACTTTGAAGATATATAGAGATATAAATCAAAATCATAGGCACATGTAAGAGTACAAGGTGTTGGACTGACCCGCTATGAGAGAGCTGCATGGGTTAAGTTATAAGTTTCTCTCATATACAAACCATGTCACTATGCCCTTTGACCTGAGATCGTCATGGATTCCTATATGACAAACACTCAGCTTTGACCTAGTCAAAAGTCACTTTTGACTGAGTGATCATAAAGACTATGTTCGGGCTTAGTGGTTTTTCGTGCAGAGGAATGTGAATGGTTAAGATGGAATTTACCCCTCACATTCGTAGAGATATTACTAGGCCCCTCGATGAGTGAGTCTGAGAAATGTATGGCCATACTGTAATCGAGAAAGTAACGGTCAAGAATAAGAGGATGACATTCTCCATGCCTCATCCATAACCAAAATATCGTGTGATAAAAGGGACATGATATGATTGTATAAAAGGTTACATCGTTCATCGATCCTCTTATGATTTGGGTAGTCGTGATGTCTTACTAGAGACCGCTTGCGACTTGTGAGTCAGTATAGTAAATGGCCCACTGCCAACTTCATATGGGCCTATAGGGTCGCATACAAAATAGCCCAATACGAGTTATGATGTCCAGATTCATTGAATCTAAGACATGTCCAGATTCAATGAATGATCCAGGGTGGATGTATATATTTATTTATATTTATATTGGTATATATATAAATTTGTATATATATATTATATATAAGAGATATTTACAAGATTTAATTTATAAGGATAAATTAAATCTCTATCACGTTTGAATTTGAAATTCAAATTGATATGATATCTCATATAAGAGATATTTATAAGATTTAATTTATAAGGATAAAATTAAATCTCTATCATGTTTGAATTTGAAATTCAAATTGATAGGATATCTCAAATTTGATTTATGACAATAAATCAAATGTAATTTCGTCTTATCTTTATTTTAAATTAAATAAATGGGTGAATTAAATCTGTGAAACGGATTTAATACAAACACTATTTATTAATTAGTTTCTTATCAAATTATACAATATATGATATTGTATTAATTTCAGAATTAATATAAGATTAATTCTAAAAAACTAAGTTTGTGGTAACACGCATAGCATCCTATATATCTGATATTTAGGAGCTACGGTTGGAAAAGAAAAAAAAGTATGAATGGGAATCCGCAAAAGGTTTGCAGATAAGAAACTACCAAAATAGAGATGGAGAGGACGAATTCTTAAGTAAGCCCTGGAAGGACAAGAGGTGCTAGCACGTCGTTCGTGGTTAGAACGATGTTCGTGTGGATACCAGTATAGGAAGTCGACCTGAGTCGTCGACTTCTTGCAATCTAAAAGAGATCACGAGCCGCAGAGAGAAGCTGTGGACGTCGCAATCAGAAGCTGAGAAAGTCACGACTAAATACTGAGGGTAATACTTCTTTCCACTTGACTTAAATACATACGGTAGATCTTACCAGGGAATGAAAAAAATTTTAAGTTAATTTCTGTTGCGTGTCTTCCAATTCCTTACACCCTCTCCTTCTGAACTAAACAAAAAATATCATTAATTAACCTCCCATACCTTTCCCTACCCCGCCTTAAATTAACCTAACCTACCCTCCCCTAAGGTGAACCAAACAATTCCTAAAGGTAACGAAATACCAAGCTCCATGCCTCACCCCCACATTCATTGAATCGCAAATGTCAGAATATATTAACTGTAATGGACTCTTAGCTCTTACTCCCTTACCGAAAGGCTTTCTTGTTGCCTTACCAACTAGACATTTTTGGCATAAGAACATTTCCATATTTACAATGGAACCTAGTAATAATTCTTTTTTTGAGTTTAATCATTCTATTTTGATTACTATGTCCTATTTTAGCATGCCAGTATTCATATCAATAATATTGGAAGAAATAGCAAAGCATTCATTAACACTAGAACCACCAACAATATCCAAAACAAAGAACTTCTTAAACAGGAAAGCTTAACCATAAGAGACAAAGTTGCTAAAAATATCTCCAACTTAATCATGAAAGTTCACTTCAAACCTAAACTCTAAAAAAACATAACACAGAGACCAAGTTCTACTGGATGTTGGGAGTATGAAGTATATCATAGAGTATCGAGGTCTTTCCACCACGCAAAGTGAATTTTCAAGTGTCAATAACCTTAATTCTTACATTGTTCCCTATGTAAAGCCACTTGCTTTGATACGACAAATGACGGTATTCCATAAAGAATTATCAATCATTGGTTATGTGGTCTGTGGAGCCTTAATAAAATAACCCAAGAAGAATAAATTATTTCTACTAGGAAAACAATACTAGAAAAAAAATAATGCTTGTGAATTCACATAATTTACTAATACCTTTTTGCTTTTATCCTGTTTAGAGGAGTTATGTGCGAAATGGCCCATCTTTGGACAAGCAAAGCACTTGATCTTCTTGAGGTCCAGTTTCTGTTTTCTGTCATTCTGGCCCTTCTTCTTGAATTGTTTCTTACCCTTTTGAAATTAGGGGCAACCCTTCTTCCCTTTGTTTTAGAACTTATTGCCCTCCTTGAAATAGGGCTTTCAATAGGAAGTGACAGTATTCTTAGTCAAATAAGCATGTCCAGAGGTTTTGTAAGCCTCCATACGCACATCTTCCAACTCCAAATGCCTAGTTGTATCATTAAATGTAACAATATTTTTATTGTGGGTTAAGTTGACTTTCATATGCCCCTAACTAGTAGGGAGTGATCTTATCATAGCTGGTACTTATTGTTCAAAAAATAAGGTATGGCCAGCTTCTTTTAGTTCTCTGATCATGTTGGCCATCTCTCTCAGATGTTACTTTATAGGAGTGTTTGGCGTAAGCTTATAGGTATTGAACTTAATCCTCCTCCTCCTAAGCTTAATGGTATAAACACTACCAACTTTATCCTTTAGTGCAATCTACATGACTTGAGCGGTTTTGCGCATATGAATTCACACATGATCCCATCTGCCATGCCACTATAAAGCGTAATTCTAGCCATGTTATTCTTATCCGTCCAAGCTTGGTAAGCCTATTGGTCTCTCCCATGCTAGGCTAAATTCTTAGCTTCAAGTTTAGCCATAGTAGTCATCAAAGGTTCAATAACATCTTGTTTCTAAAGATATATTAAACCTTTCGGTACCAGATATCCTAGTTACCCCCATTGAGTTTTTGCCTTTATTTAGTTCAGAAATAATGTTATTGGTTGCCCTTTTCAATTCTTAAGCAAATCTAGGTTCTCTTATAAAGAGAATCGTACCAAA
Source organism: Leucaena leucocephala (assembly GCA_037074615.1). NCBI lineage: Eukaryota > Viridiplantae > Streptophyta > Magnoliopsida > Fabales > Fabaceae > Leucaena > Leucaena leucocephala. The sequence goes on from CM073527.1 coordinate 10,685,886, forward strand.
GAACACTTAGTCATATAACACAGTAAAGTATACAATGTGGTATACTTATATTATTCTTGACTAGAAAATAATGATATTACAATATCTATGATAAGGGGCATACATTTATACCTCCTATCACACATATACTAGCAATAATCATTATGTGCTATCAAGAATTCTATACAATTACTTTAACAATAAAACACTACTTTTAGAAGTCTCATCTTCTAAAAGCTCCCATTTCCCACTTATAAGAAGTATACTTAGATTATACACAAATAATTAAATTGTATTTTAAATGAGCTTCATTAAATAAAATAAGGCTTGCATTCCATTTACAATATATGAAATCATGTCTTAAAATGCAATAAAAACATAAGGAGTGTTAGTACTAAGAGATATCAATCAAGATAACCAAAAATATTAAGAACAACTCTCCTTAATTTTTTGAACTTTGGTGACTTAATACGTAGAAAGATTTTCTGGTGCACCATCCTTTGTCTCTTACTTGCCTTATGTATTCCATCATGACTTTAGTTTAGAAATTTTTTTATTGGTCATGAACTTGGCATAATCTTGGAGAACTTTATAAATGTCCCTTTTTTATGTTTGTGAGTATGACTGCTTGATCTTTAGCTATCATCTAGCCAAAGCTAGAGTACAGTGTTGGATTACTTCTTCATCTTCCCCGGTTATAAGTTATTCAGGAAGAGAAGGTACAGAGTTATATCCAGAATATGTGAACATTAATTGAAGCTCCTATCAGGAATTGGAAGACACGCAGCGGAAATTAACTTAAAATTTTTTCCATTCCTTGACAGGATCTACCGTATGTGTTTAAGTCAAGTGGGAAGAAGCATTACCCTCAGTGCTCCTTAGCGACTTCTACAGCTTCTAGTCACGACGTTCACAGCTTCTCTCCGCAGCTCGTGCTCTCTTTCCGATCGCAAGAAGTCGACAACTCAAGTCGGCTTCCTCTACTGGTATCTACACGAACAGTGTTCCTGATCTTCATGAAGATCTGATGTTAATCATAAAAGCTAAACACCTGTTACACCAATTAATTACTCCAAGATTGGAGGGTGATATCACCTAGGGCTAAAATTAATTACTAGTTTTAACTCTATGTGTATATAAGATAATCCTAAGTTGATCTCAAGTCGTGTAACTTAACTCTTGATTAAATTAAAGTGATTAAAAAAGAAATAAGAGTAAAGAAGAACATTCAGTTCTATTAGGGGATGATATCAAAAAGTAAAAAAGTAAGGAGTGATTATAAACATTACTAATATGATGAGGCTTGCCAAGGATAAACAGCTTCAACTATCATTGCTCACAAATAATATATTTGAGTTATAAAAAAAATAATTGCTAAGTCAAAAGGTAGAATCCTAAGAAACCTCCTAAATCTAATTATTTATTTCATAAAAACACCTAGAACCTTAGAATGAATTTAATTCATAAATAATTATTCAAGAACCACTTAGTTTGTAATCCTAATACTAGTTATGATATATCCTCTAAAAAAAATTAACAACTTTCAATGAAAATTCCTTTTTGGATTTCTAATGAAATCCTTTTCAAAATATGTTCAACTATATAATTTAAAAAGAACTTTAAGAACAAGTGATAAGAAAATATATTAGAGAAATAAATGTATGAATGAAAAAAGTAGAACGGATAAAAGGATCACAATAGTTTGATCACAAATTTAATTTATTCAAAAAGAAACAAATAGGTTCATAAGCAAGTCTTCAAAATTCTAGAAATTTAGGAAATCTTAAAACTTGAAAATAAAATATCAAACCTTAGTAAAAACTATTACAACTCCTAGATAATAAGAACATATAGTTTAAGCCTAAAATCGCATTCCCCAAGAAAGATAATAACTGGTCACTCATGTAGCTAGATAATACCATGATGAATCATAGAAGCAAGAGAACAATAGAGGAGACAAGAGATGGAATAATTACAAGTGAAACGGTGTGTTGAATGGAGGAACTTTAGGGTACTTTATATAGCCTTAGGTTGTGTGTAATATCCTTAATCTTCTGTACTGGTTCCTATGTACAGATTAAACGGAATATATGAGCTCTGTTTCAGGAAAAACATGTGTACCTTTATGTAAAGAAAAGGATTAAATTGCAAAAGAAAGGAAATTAAGGGACTGAAATGCAATTATGGAAAGTTTAAAGTTAGGAATGAAAGGAAGACAAAAATATGGGGTCTTAAAGTGTAATTTTAGCCAAATTAAGGGACTTAATTATAAAGAAGGAAAAGTTTCCTGGGGCTAAAGTATAATTAAAGAAAATAGGCCAGAAGTGGTTTGCACTGCCCGACAGCATTTCAGTCCCAGATTCTACCAGAAGGTAGGGCAGGTGACGCCGGGTAACCAAGCCTAATACCGGAATTTTTGAAGACTCCAGATAGCCAGAAATGGACTGATCGTCCAAAAGTTATAAAAATTTATACCGGATACCCTAGATTTCAGATATAAGTGGGAAAATACAGGATGATGCGCCTTTATGGGCGGATGTCAGGAAACTGACAGGATACCGATAGAAGGTCTGTAGGAAAAGTTATTCACAAAATAAAGAAATCCAGACGGAGTGTGAGGCCTTCGGGGATCCGGGTAGGAGATTTATCGGTATTTTTAAAGAGGCTGAATGCGATCGGATGACTTCGGTCAGGTGACCGTTATAACCCCCAAGGATGCCTGAACATAGTAGGACACTATATCTGGGAAAAAGAGCCGGTGTCCAGAAAAGGTATATACTCGGTAAATAATAGTTAAAATATTCAATAAATTGTGTTAAAGGAAGATTCCTCGTAATGCGTGCCATACAGGTAATGGACCCAGGAAGCCCAAAAATGGCGCCATTAGAGGCCCAATAAGACTCTTGGACTGATAGGTGGGCCAGTGTCCAGCAGAACCCCGGAAAAGTGCGAAATTACGAAAATGCCCCTATGTTGTACAAAAAGGGCAGCAGATGAATATAGGGTATTCTGGTCATTTTGGACAGACCCAGAGGTCAAGACATGTCTAAATAAGGTTGACTAGAGCCAGTATAAGCTTTGACCGGGTCCAGAAAGGTGTGAAATGACGATTTTGCCCTTAGGGATTAAAATAGGACAAGATAGGGCACCAAGGGCATTTTGGTCATTTCGCAGGGGATCTGTAATTGAGTCTGGACCCAGTATTAAAAATTTAATGATATAAAGGGTCTAGATACTAAATGTGAGGTCAGTAGACATAAAAAGGATCTTCAGAAACATCAGATTCAGAAAACGGCACGTTTTTCGAGGCGATAGACCGGGCCGGTACCAGATTAGACCGGAAAGCTTCCAGAACCTCCAAATTTCGTCACATGAAGAATATGGGTGGTGAGGTGTCCCATGAGGTGTCCAGGGTGATGCAGTAAAAAGAATTAAAGAAAATAGGAAATTCCAGGAAAAACCAGGACCACATGTTCAGATGGCTTCAAAATTACAAGAATGCCATCCATTAAAGCTATAAATACCCCCTTCCCCTCCCATTTTATGCATCCCATGTTTTTGGCAAGAAAAGAGAGAGAAAGAAGAGAGAGAAGGAGAAAGAAAGAAAGAAAGAAAGGAAGTTCTGGTGGAGTTGGAAGTAGTAAGGAAGTTCTGAAGCTCTGCTTTTGAGGTAATAACTAATCCTAACTCTTATGTAATGTCTTTGTGATGTGTTGTTTTGTTTGGTTGATTGTTGTCCTATATGTTATGCTTGAAGCTCTATTCCAATGCTATGATCATATGTTATTGAATATGGAAGCATGCAGCATACTTATCTATACACAGTCACAAGCAAGCACCGTCACTTTGCATTACATATTTTGTTATGATTGTTGTTACTGGGATTCTTTTGAATCTCATTCCCAAACATAACATTACAGGGGAGGTTCTGTCAAAATAAAATTTGGAAATCTTAAGAGAAGCCGGTAGGCTGCCGAAATTCTGACAACGAAGACGGAACAAAGAAAGGAACTGATACGTACTGTGTACGTAGTGCTGTCTAAGGAGGCTGGAAGTGAGTGGACCCAGCAGGTTCATCCAGTCTTTCCTGGGTACTACGTAGAATGGTAGTTCGCATAAGGGAATTACCGAATCGGTACAACATCAGTTACTTTCTAAAGAAGAATTGTAGCAGTTATGCTGCCGGTTTTTAGACAGAAAAGGATGTAATAAAATATGAGGGAGTTAATCATGCACTAATATATAACAGTTGATTATTTATTAATTATTATCTGGCCTGTATGACTGATATGTGTTGGCTGTATGCTTGAGTATGTAAAGACTAAATGCTGAAAATAGGCTCAGTGAACAGTAACTCGTGAAGACCCATTCATGTTTGATAAATCATTAAAAATAGTAAATGATTGAATTAATGTACGAAATTTTTAGAGTAAAAAGTAGACATACTAAGATTTAATTTGATATATAGAATGTCTAATTTGGATGTATACACGAAAAGATATAAATTGTTAAAGTTGGGACCAGAATGCTGGATTCAGGAGAAAGTCATTGGATGAACAGTAAGATTGAAACGTTGACCCACGTGAAATTGTCAAGGATTGGTCAACCAATGATTTTTCCCTGAAATATATTTGAGTTAGCTTCATGTAGCAATTTGAACCACTTCATTTCGATTTTTATAGAATTAGTTATAAATTTTCAGGTCACTCATCTGGAATTTGCCACAGTGAACAGTACTCGATATGAATAAAATTCCAGATTAAGTGTTTAGACTTCAATGACCCTGAAAGTAGTTTAAGTGCTACTGAATGGTCCCTAAGATGTATAAATATAAGGATGTGACATTTTGGTATCAGAGCAAAGGATTCTGGCTTAAGAAATGCTCTGAATAGATGATTTATAGAAAGATATACCATGATAAAGCCGTCATAATTGATACTAAGTAGTGTTTGCAGGATGGCTAGACATAGATTTGGGTCTGAAACTACGGTAAACCAATGGGAATTAAGACCAGAGGTCTCTAGTTCAGATAGTTCAGAAGAAGAGATAGTAAGCAATGATTCTGACCTCTAGACACCTCCAGTAGCTGGTGATTTTGAGGAGGATAGTTCCTCGATAGGATCAAACTTTCCAATTGATGATCAGGAAGTGATGATAACAGAAGGCCCTATTCCTGCCATTTCCATATGTGCGGTACCCTTGAATATAACAGACAGTTCAGGGTCCAGCCAAGTACGTGTTCAGAGTAATGCACCAGGTTCCAGTAGGCCCGAAGTGACTCTGGTAGAAATGTATTTGGGAGGTTTAATCGTAAGAATGGTCCCAGGGAGGAACCTGAGTAGAGAGCAACTTGAGAGCTCGGTAGCATTAGCCCGACAACTATACGAGTTGAGGCAGACCCTGTTCGAAAACATAGATCAAGATTATTCGGTCTACCAGGAGTTTATCACAAGGGTGAAAGCCATATATCAAGCCTGGGATTCAAATGTGTTAACGATGGGGCTTTGGCTAGAAATTATGAATGACTTATTGCCGAAGACTCCTACCTGGAGATCGGAGTTGGACCAGTATTTTGATAGAGAATCATATTGTACCATATCCGACTGGATCTACCTAGTAGAAGAATACATTAGAATAAAGTTTAAGAAAATTAGAGTATAAAAGACTAGAATGGTACTGTGATATGTACATATATTCTGTATGTATATTATGTGTGAAATGAAATTTATTGTATTTCCTTCTGTTTTTAAGTATAACAAAATGGTACGAACAAGGAGAACTATTCTAGCTGAGGAACCCCGAGGGGCTGGAAACCTTAATCAAATGATTCTAGAACGATTAGAACAGCAACAAAAGATGATAGAAGAAATGAGAGCTGCTCAAGCACGAAATGAACAAGACAGAGATGCTGCCATAGCCGCGGCAGTAGCAGCAGCTGTAAATAATTTAAGACCGCCAGAGCCTTCAGGAGTAACTAGTAGAGAACCTGAAGAAGTACCACAGCAGGCAGAACAGCCCCAGAGAAGGGTTGAATCAAGGGAGGAGGCAGTTGGCATCCAACAATGGATGGTGCGATTTTGCAAACACAATCCTCCCATATTCGAAGGGACATTTGAAGTACATGTAGCAGAAAATTGGGTCAGCAGATTAGAGAAGATCTTTAAGGTCCTCGACTGCCCGACTGAAACCAAGGCCCAAATGGCCATCTATCAATTGGAAAAGGATGCGGATAGATGGTGGAAGAATACAGAATTACTTCTCCAAGCAAGAGATATTCCAGTTACCTGGGAAGTATTTCTTGAGCAATTTTATGAGAAATATTTCCCTCAATCTGTCAGAGATGAAAGGGAGGCTGAATTCCTTGTGCTAAGGCAAGGAGAAAAAGAAGCTTTTGATGAATATTGGCCAAGTTCATCCGGCTATCTCAATATTCAACTTACCTATGCCAAGTGGATGACGAACGCTGGATGACAGAAAGAATGATTCGAGGGCTGAATTCTATATTAAAGGAGAAGTTAACTCCCCAACAATACAGCCAGTTCAATAAGGCTGTGGAAGCATGTCGAATCATTGAGAACAGCATGAATCATAGAATGCTGTCCAGATCTGGGAGTAAAGATCAAGCGACTCCTGATAAGGCCGGACGGAATCAAGAAGCGGCCAGTGGGAGTGGCTATAAGAAAAGAAAGCGCCCGTGGTAGACCAAGGGGCCTAATAGGGGAAATTTTCGCGGAAGATCCAATAACAGGGATCCGAAGGCCCCAGTATGTGAAAAGTGTGGAAAGAATCATGGTGACAGACCATGTTTGATGGGCCAGAATGTATGCTACACCTGCGGAAAGCCCGGACATTTTTCCAGAGAATGTCCTCAAGCTATAACTGATCCAAGGCCAAGGACGGCGGGATGAGTGTTTGCACTCACTAGAGAGGATGCTCAGCGATCATCTGAGATGATCCAAGGTGAAAACCCCCACCAACGCTAGGGTGATCACATCTGATACCTGTCTAAATAGTGTGGTGCGTTATGAGCACTGTAGTACCACCCTGGACCTGATCTGTATGCCTTTCCAGGAGATTGAAGTCATACTCGGTTTAAATTGGTTATCCTCCAATAATGTGATGTTGGACTGCAGAAACAAGACCCTAGTTCTTGGTCCAAAGATCACTGATCGGAGCTTAGAAGTACAACTGAACTTCGTGACAGAGGCTCAGGCAGAAAAATGTCTACGGAAAGGATGTCAGGGATATGTGGTATTCTTTTCTGTTCAAACAGAAGTGGAGGAAGGCATCGAGGAGGTTCCTGTAGTCAATGAATTTCCTGAAGTCTTTCCAAAGGAGATTCAGGGATTGCCTTCGGAGCGTGAAGTGGAGTTTGCGATCGACATTGTACCTGGAGCTGGACCAGTATCAAAAGCCCCATACAGGATGGCTCCCAACGAAATGATAGAACTGAAGAAGCAAATTGAGGAGCTATTGGAGAAAGGTTTTATACGACCCAGTGTATCGCCATGGGGTGCTCCAGTACTGTTCGTCAAGAAGAAAGATGGTAGCTTAAGGCTGTGCATTGACTACAGGGAATTAAATAAGCTTACAGTTAAGAACAAGTATCCTCTTCCCAGAATTGATGACCTGCTAGATCAATTGGCAAGAGCGAGCTTATTCTCCAAGATTGACTTGAGATCTGGCTACCATCAACTAAGGGTCAAGCCAGATGATATTCCAAAGACGGCGTTCAGAACGCGCTACGGACATTTTGAATTTTTGGTGATGCCTTTTGGACTAACCAATGCACCTGCTATTTTCATGGACTATATGAACCGGATTTTCAGGCCTTATCTAGATCAGTTCGTTGTGGTCTTTATTGATGATATTCTGGTGTACTCCAAATCTCCAGAGGAGTATGAAAGGCATTTGAGGATTGTTCTTGGTATCCTTAAAGAGAAGAAGCTCTATGCTAAGCTGAGTAAGTGCGAGTTTTGGCTTTCAGAAGTCAAATTTCTCGGTCATGTCATATCCCGAGACGGGGTAGCTGTAGATCCTAGCAAAGTTAAAGCAGTTTTGAGCTGGGAACAGCCAAGGACAGTGACAGAGATTAGAAGTTTTCTCGGCCTAGCAGGGTACTACAGACGATTCATTCAAGACTTTTCTCGAATTGCCTTACCACTTACCAAGCTGACCAGAAAGAATCAGCAGTTTAAGTGGGATGAGAAGTGCGAGGCTAGCTTCCAGCAGTTGAAGCAGAGATTAACGACTACTCCCGTGCTGATTATTCCAGACCCAACTCAGACTTATGTAATCTACACTGATACTAGCAAGCAGGGCCTGGGATGTGTGCTTATGCAGCAAGGTCGAGTAGTAGCCTACGCCTCTCGACAGTTAAAGCCACATGAAGAGAATTATCCCACTCATGATCTGGAGCTTGCGGCGGTGGTCTATGCCCTGAAGATATGGAGGCACTATTTATACGGAGCAACGATAGAGTTGTTTTGCGACCACAAAAGCCTGAAGTATCTGCAGGATCAGAAAGAGCTGAACATGAGGCAGCGGCGATGGATGGAATTGTTAAAAGATTATGACTTCCAGATTAAATACCATCCAGGAAAAGCCAATGTGGTAGCTGATGCCCTGAGTAGAAAGGTGGTGCAGGTTGCATACATGATGATCAAGGAATTGGAACTGATAGAAGATATGCGCGACTGGAGCCCTCTATATCAAATGCAACTGACGGAGAATCCTTTTGGAGGAGTTCATGTCAGAACTTGCATAGAAGATGAGATCAAAGAGGCTCAGGAGCAGGATAAGCTCGCAGCAATATTCAAAGACAAGCTGGAGAAAGGGAAGACAAGGGATTTTGGGATGTCCCCAGACGAATTGCTACAGTTTAGGGGAAAACCCTATATCCCAAATATTGGGGGATTAAGGGAAAGAATTCTGGAGAAAGCACATAAAAGCCGATATACGGTACATCCAGGTATGACCAAAATGTACCATGATGTTAAAAGATTATTCTGGTGGCCTGGACTGAAGAAAGATGTTGTAGCTTACGTATCTAAGTGCTTAACCTGCCAGAAAGTGAAAGTTGAACATCAAAAACCAGCAGGAACGTTGCAGCCTTTAGATATTCCTGAGTGGAAATGGGATGGGATTGCCATGGACTTTGTGGAAGGACTACCCTTGACACCAAGTAGACATGATGCGGTTTGGGTAGTAATCGATCGACTGACAAAGTCAGCACATTTCCTGGAAATCAATAAGAGAGATTCTCTAGAAAAGCTGGCAAAGCTGTATATAAAGGAGATCGTTAGGCTCCATGGTATCCCAAGCAGCATTGTGTCTGATAGAGATCCACGATTTACTTCAAATTTCTGGAGGGCTCTACAGGAAGAAATGGGCACTACTCTCAGATTCAGTACAGCTTATCATCCTCAGACAGATGGTCAATCTGAAAGAACAATACAGACGTTAGAGGATATGCTGAGAGCATGTGTCTTAGATTTCAAAGGCAGCTGGGATATCCATTTACCCCTTATAGAGTTTGCATATAACAATGGTTATCAGGCCAGTATACAGATGGCACCTTTTGAAGCACTCTATGGACGAAAATGTAGATCCCCCTTATGCTGGCTAGAGTTGAGCGAGAGAAGAATGCTTGGTCCGGATATATTGGATCAAACTGCAGAACAAGTTGTGGTAATTAGAAAACGATTGTTGACGGCTCAAAGCAGACAGAAGAGCTATGCAGATGTCAGAAGGAAGCCGTTGGAATTTGAAGAAGGAGAACATGTATTCCTTAAGTTAACTCCAACCACAGGAGCCGGACGATCGATTAAGGTGAAGAAGTTGCATCCAAGATACATCGGGCCATTCCAGATTCTCTCAAAGATAGGAGCAGTAGCCTACAAGTTAGCTCTTCCTCCGAATCTCAGCCAGATACATGATGTGTTCCATGTTTCCCAATTAAAGAAGTATATTCCAGATCCATCTCATGTGATAGAGCAAGATGAGGTTACACTGCGAGATGACTTGACCTATGAGGTTGGACCGGTGCGAATTGCTGATAGAAAAGTCAAGCAGTTGCAGAATAAGCAGATTCCTTTAGTTAAAGTGATCTGGAAAGGTTTGACTGAACAAGAAGCTACATGGGAAACAGAAGAAAAGATGAGAGAAAAGTACCCTGAATTATTGGTATAGGATAGATGTAATGTAAATTTCGGGGACGAAATTTATTTTTAAGGGGAGAGAAATGTAATATCCTTAATCTTCTGTACTGGTTCCTATGTACAGATTAAACGGAATATATGAGCTCTGTTTCAGGAAAAACATGTGTACCTTTATGTAAAGAAAAGGATTAAATTGCAAAAGAAAGGAAATTAAGGGACCGAAATGCAATTATGGAAAGTTTAAAGTTAGGAATGAAAGGAAGACAAAAATATGGGGTCTTAAAGTGTAATTTTAGCCAAATTAAGGGACTTAATTATAAAGAAGGAAAAGTTCCCTGGGGCTAAAGTATAATTAAAGAAAATAGGCCAGAAGTGGTTTGCACTGCCCGACAGCATTTCAGTCCCAGATTCTACCAGAAGGTAGGGCAGGTGACGCCGGGTAACCAAGCCTAATACCGGAATTTTTGAAGACTCCAGATAGCCAGAAATGGACTGATCGTCCAAAAGTTATAAAAATTTATACCGGATACCCTAGATTTCAGATATAAGTGGGAAAATACAGGATGATGCGCCTTTATGGGCGGATGTCGGGAAACTGACAGGATACCGATAGAAGGTCTGTAGGAAAAGTTATTCACAAAATAAAGAAATCCAGACGGAGTGTGAGGCCTCCGGGGATCCGGGTAGGAGATTTATCGGTATTTTTAAAGAGGCTGAATGCGATCGGATGACTTCGGTCAGATAACCGTTATAACCCCCAAGGATGCCTGAACACAGTAGGACACTATATCTGGGAAAAAGAGCTGGTGTCCGGAAAAGGTATATACTCGGTAAATAATAGTTAAAATATTCAATGAATTGTGTTAAAGGAAGATTCCTCGTAATGCGTGCCATACAGGTAATGGACCCAGGAAGCCCGAAAATGGCGCCATTAGAGGCCCAATAAGACTCTTGGACTGATAGGTGGGCCAGTGTCCAGCAGAACCCCGGAAAAGTGCGAAATTACGAAAATGCCCCTATGTTGTACAAAAAGGGCAGCAGATGAATATAGGGTATTCTGGTCATTTTGGACAGACCCAGAGGTCAAGACATGTCTAAATAAGGTTGACTAGAGCCAGTATAAGCTTTGACCGGGTCCAGAAAGGTGTGAAATGACGATTTTGCCCTTAGGGATTAAAATAGGACAAGATAGGGCACCAAGGGCATTTTGGTCATTTCGCAGGGGATCTGTAATTGAGTCTGGACCCAGTATTAAAAATTTAATGATATAAAGGGTCTAGATACTAAATGTGAGGTCAGTAGACATAAAAAGGATCTTCAGAAACATCAGATTCAGAAAACGGCACGTTTTTCGAGGCGATAGACCGGGCCGGTACCAGATTAGACCGGAAAGCTTCCAGAACCTCCAAATTTCGTCACATGAAGAATATGGGTGGTGAGGTGTCCCATGAGGTGTCCAGGGTGATGCAGTAAAAAGAATTAAAGAAAATAGGAAATTCCAGGAAAAACCAGGACCACATGTTCAGATGGCTTCAAAATTACAAGAATGCCATCCATTAAAGCTATAAATACCCCCTTCCCCTCCCATTTTATGCATCCCACGTTTTTGGCAAGAAAAGAGAGAGAAAGAAGAGAGAGAAGGAGAAAGAAAGAAAGAAAGAAAGGAAGTTCTGGTGGAGTTGGAAGTAGTAAGGAAGTTCTGAAGCTCTGCTTTTGAGGTAATAACTAATCCTAACTCTTATGTAATGTCTTTGTGATGTGTTGTTTTGTTTGGTTGATTGTTGTCCTATATGTTATGCTTGAAGCTCTATTCCAATGCTATGATCATATGTTATTGAATATGGAAGCATGCAGCATACTTATCTATACACAGTCACAAGCAAGCACCGTCACTTTGCATTACATATTTTGTTATGATTGTTGTTACTGGGATTCTTTTGAATCTCATTCCCAAACATAACATTACAGGGGAGGTTCTGTCAAAATAAAATTTGGAAATCTTAAGAGAAGCCGGTAGGCTGCCGAAATTCTGACAACGAAGACGGAACAAAGAAAGGAACTGATACGTACTGTGTACGTAGTGCTGTCTAAGGAGGCTGGAAGTGAGTGGACCCAGCAGGTTCATCCAGTCTTTCCTGGGTACTACGTAGAATGGTAGTTCGCATAAGGGAATTACCGAATCGGTACAACATCAGTTACTTTCTAAAGAAGAATTGTAGCAGTTATGCTGCCGGTTTTTAGACAGAAAAGGATGTAATAAAATATGAGGGAGTTAATCATGCACTAATATATAACAGTTGATTATTTATTAATTATTATCTGGCCTGTATGACTGATATGTGTTGGCTGTATGCTTGAGTATGTAAAGACTAAATGCTGAAAATAGGCTCAGTGAACAGTAACTCGTGAAGACCCATTCATGTTTGATAAATCATTAAAAATAGTAAATGATTGAATTAATGTACGAAATTTTTAGAGTAAAAAGTAGACATACTAAGATTTAATTTGATATATAGAATGTCTAATTTGGATGTATACACGAAAATATATAAATTGTTAAAGTTGGGACCAGAATGCTGGATTCAGGAGAAAGTCATTGGATGAACAGTAAGATTGAAACGTTGACCCACGTGAAATTGTCAAGGATTGGTCAACCAATGATTTTTCCCTGAAATATATTTGAGTTAGCTTCATGTAGCAATTTGAACCACTTCATTTCGATTTTTATAGAATTAGTTATAAATTTTCAGGTCACTCATCTGGAATTTGCCACAGTGAACAGTACTCGATATGAATAAAATTCCAGATTAAGTGTTTAGACTTCAATGACCCTGAAAGTGGTTTAAGTGCTACTGAATGGTCCCTAAGATGTATAAATATAAGGATGTAACATTGTGGCCTTGGTGTCTTCCTTATTGATGTGAAATTATTTACTGTTTGGCTCTCCAAAATATGCTAATTTATTCTTAATTGATCATCAATTATCTCCCAGCTTTCACCTTTTATAATATCTCCAACGGTAATTCTTTTAACTAAAATATCCTAAAAATAATTCAAATAAAAAGTAATAGGATAAAGGAGATAAAACAATTAATAAGACAATAGAAAAAAATAACAACCTTATATATTTTCTTTTAGTTAAATTCAAATGTTGGATATTGAGAAATTATCTTTGAATTAATTCAAATTATATGGAATTAATATAATACAAAATAAAATTAATATAATATTATATTAAAGGAATGAATTAATATAATAATATTATTGGAGGTATTTTGATTTTTTTTAATTAGATATTATAATTTCTTTCCTCAATTTGATAATTCCTCAATAAATCTTCCTCATATAATATAATAGTATAATAGTTGATGTGGGTACTAGTTATCATTTATTTTTTTAATTTCGTAAAATACATAAAATTAAAATACTTTCAATGCAAATCAAGTTAATCAAAAGAAATAATAAAATTAATAAAAATATAATAAAATGATATTTTTAATTATTTAATTCATATAATCAATTAAAATATAAAATGAACAAAAATACTACAAAAAATATCTATTAAACGTGATAAAATTTTTAAAATAAATATAAAATAAGAATTTATCATAAGGGAGCACAACCATATGGAGGATACACTTACTCGATCTGCGATGGCAAACAATTTTGGCTTGCAAGTTTTGGGTCCTGATGCAGATTAACGTGGGATTAATTTTGTCTTTAGCTTTGTTCTTTGTTTTGTTTTCTTTCCTTTATATATATAAAAAAGTATAATATTTTAGCGAGCCAAACAGTATAGGATATTGGATTCATCATTGGATTGAGAGAAATTTTTTAACATTATAATTGATTTAATAAATATATAATATGAAATTACAGCTATTAATATTATACAAAAGTACGACTTACTTTCAAAATACTGCACAAAATATGAGGTTGGCTCACCATCTTGTCTATCAATTTTTCTAAAAGAAAATTGTGATACCTTATCTTTAAATTTGATGTATATTTATGAGGATCTGGTTTTTCTGATCTTGAAGGATAAAGAAAAAAGATCAATGACTTTATATTGCAATTTTCGTGTGAACTTATAAATGTTATAATTATTTTAATAATCATCTGTCTACAGTACAAATAAGTGAGCTTATTTTTCCTTTCCCAATAATTTCAAAAAAGATTTAGTGCAACAATTTATAAAAAAAAGAAAACAATGAAACAATTCTTATACCGAGAAGCCCGATAAATATTAAAATTTTCACTCAACACGAGGAGATAGACAAATATTAAGAGGCCAAGAAGTAAATTTCCTTTACAACAAAACAATCAAAAAACTTTATTGACCAATATATTCATGATGGCAAGCACCAATTCAATGACAAACGAAATCCAAACACACAATTAATGAACAGAAAGAAGAAAACCTTTGAATGAATAGGCAAACAAATTAAAGCACTAGAGATAGCTATAAATTGAAGATTTAATTTGTTTAAGGACATTGAAAGCCAGAGTTGTTCCTGCCACAGTTGTTGAGGATTGCGTTTAAGATGACCGGAATGTTGAGACCGGTACCTAAGATGTTCCCTTTGATGGCGGTGCAAAGGCAAGAGGCGACTTCAAGATCAGCCAAACACTTAATGAGGTTGCAACATGGGAGTGTAGGTGATGATCCAATCTTAACATTCACTAAATTCAACACTTTGGCACATACACCTAACTTAAGGGCATCTATGGGACATTTAGCCCCTATTGATGGAACATAGGTGGAGCTCACCATTGTGAAGAAAAGAAGATTGAGAGAGAGGAGAAGGGCAAGAGATTTGGGAGCCATTTTTCACAAAGATGCAACAAGCTAAGGTTTTACTTGATGCTTTTTGTTAATGATGTCTTTGGATGCGTGAATGGTATTGGAGATGAATGAACAAGTATTTATAGGCGAGGATTGTGGAATATATGTACGTATAGACACATGCACCCACTCCAATCTTAATTCTTAAATATAAAAGTTAATTGAGAGGTTTTATTTTGATATTAAATATAAGATTTCAATAATTTTTTTTTCTTGATATAAACTTAAAGCATCCTCAAGTTACTTTGAACTTGCGCCTAGTCTCTGTCAGGCTGTAAGCGTTAATGTTAAAGTCCTCCCAATAAGTGTATTTCTCATGACTCAAACTTGTATTCTCTCCTTATGGATGTGAGTCTGTTTACCATATCAATAAACAGGTAGACTTCAATCAATTTATCTTCTGAATTTATAATTTTTTTTAAATTATCTCTATTGATTGCATATATAAAGAAAATTTTTATAATAGTTTACAATGTAAATGATTAGAATGGGTGTTTTAGAAAAATTAGCACATATTTTTTTATAAATAATTAATTTTTAATATCTATAAATTAATTATCTAACTATTATATTTAATTACTATATTTAAGATTGAATGAAGTATTCCCTCCCATCACTATTATAAGGCACCTCTGAGTGCCTCACTGAAACTAAGGAGAAGAAGCTAATTAATTAACTTTATTTAAAAATGGAATAAATTTAGTTTTACCCATATTCAAATAGGAAAATTTCAGTTTTGCAGTATATTCTCTCTCATAGGTACTACCTTTAAATACAGGTGATATGAAAAAAAAATAATTAATACCCCAGCAAGTAACTTAAGACGAGGACTATCTATCTCTTTTAGAATATGCATTATAATAAGTACCAAAGCAAGTATATAGTTTTGATCAAATAAGGATTAAGTAAGTAAAATATAATTAAACTATTCTTTTTTGTTACAGATTTTCTTCTAATACGGAGCTTGAATATATATTTATACACCGAATTAGCAATTGTAGTTGGTTCCTTTCCAAAATTATAGTGATAAAAAAAAGCTGATAGATATACAATTACTATGATTATAAACAATTACTTTAACCTAATATATAAGATTCTTGTTGCAATAATGTAATTTGGAAAGATAATTTATTACATTTTAATGTTTTCTTACAGTTTTAAAAAAGGGTTACATCTGATTTTTTTAGCTTGGAATATTGAATAGTTACTTGGAGTGTCATGTTAACTCCCCTAACTCATAATTGAAAGTTATGAAACCAATAACATTCAAGTTTAGTGGCAGAAGCTAACAAAATAACGTGAGTTTTGGTTATGAAGAATATGATATGCAAAGTTGGCTTCAGAATTTAATATTCAGATTCCATGAACCAAGTTGGCTCCTACATGCGGATTCTGGAAAATGGTGCTTATGTGTTACATTTGTCGTTGTATGTATATTTATTAATTATTTAAGAAGTTTGCATCATGAATTCAGATATATAAAGATCATGGAATCTATATATAGAGATCTTTTACTTTGTTTTTTTAATATGTAAAGAATGTTATAAGACGTTAAATTTAAGTTACTGATTGTTATCAATAAAGGAAAAAAAGAAGCCAAAATCCACCTTAACATCCCTGGTCAGTGTCCTTTGAGGAACTTGTCCCTACCTTACCACACCACTCTTTTTCTTATTACTCCCTCACGTTGAAAATATAAGCTTCAAATAATTAATTCATATAACTCGAAAAGTTGGTTAAAATTAATTAAAAATAATAAATATATAAGAAGTGCAACTTATTTTCATAAAACACCCTTATTTATGGAGAGAGTGAGTGGGGCAGAGATGAAAGAGAATAAGTGGCAAAAACATATGAGAGAGACCTATAATTAATTAGGGATAAATATGAAAAAGATACATTAAATGATATGACAAATACAAATTGAAGCTTATAAAAAAAATACACCCCTTCAAAAGTTTGAAGGTTATATTTTGAACCGGAGGGGGTATAAGTCACTTGTAACTCATTTTTACATACTAATGAATGATAGTTAAGTGATTAAATATATCATAAATTGATAACTTTTTCCAAAATAATCATTAATAATCCTCCAAGTAACTTATATTTGTGATAAAATAAATTATTCTATAAGTGACTTATAAGTCATACTCCCCCTTTCATTCATATAAGACCTATTTGGGAAGTTAAGATTAGTTCTAAATATAATAAAATTTTCACATTTTTGTCTATTGTTTTCCAAAATACCTGTATGGATAGTCTCTCAGTAATAATTAATAAGAGAATAAGGGGGGAGTTAATGGATGATGATGATGGTATTTTGAAAAAAATATCATATTAACTAACTCAATTTAATCTATTAAATTAATTAAATAAATTATATATTAATAATTGGAGGAATAATAGGGATTGGAGTGATACATTCAAAGACAACCTTGATTTAAGATGGATGGACTATTGTGGCACAGAAAAAAAAAACGAACTGGATCTTTTTATTGCCATTCAATTATATTGTATGCTTTTAGGGTTCTGTGCAAAGTTTTTGCTAGAAAAACGCAAATGAGCACCCACAAATTCTTTCATTACCAATATCTTATAAGAGAAATACTTACATACTCTAAAAATATCACTTTATCTATAATTTGACTAATCAAAATATACCATTTATTGTTAACATTGAGAAATACTCTAGGAGTGTCATGTCATTAGAATTATATGAAATTAAAATATAACAACCAGCCACATTTTCATCATTGGATGATGACTCAATGGAAACCAATCATATTATATTTTATTTTTAAGAAAAAATAAACCTCTTAATTTGATTCAAATGAGATTTTATTTTTTAAATTAAAATATTTATTTTTCTAAAGTATATTTTATTTTATATAAACCATAAGCTAATTTATTATATTTTGATTGGATAGAGTTCATATGATATAGAACTTCTAAAATATATAAGTATTTCTTATCAACATTTCATCTACATTTATTACTATTCTATTTGTTAGAGATTTTTCTCTTTCCAAAAAAGAAAAGGGTGTCATCAATTAGAATTTAAATCAGACGAGTTGTTATATTTTAATTTGTCAGAGTACATGAGGTGGCACTCGAAAGTATGTCAGTATCTCTCGCCTAAGAGATGCTCTTTGTTGGACAAAAAAATATTACATATCCTTAATTTGCTCTTATAATGTCCATATTTTTTGTTAATCAAACTAACTTTATTATCATATTAAGGTTAGAGGGGTAAAAAGGATATCTTATAAAATTAAGACATCAAAATAAAAGTTATATAAATTAAAATTAAATTACCAAAATTATAGTTCTAGAAAAATTGCTCTTATAATTTCTAGCTATGACCCTAAATATAAAAAAAAAACTGAAAGCTATAAAGAAAATAAGAAGAGAGAGTCGAAACACACAGGGATCAAATTGATGTGATATGACTAAAAGGATATATAAAAATAAGGGGAAAAGAGATTAAAATACGATCAAAATTTACAAAATTCAACGGAAAAATTCAGTAAAATCCCAAACAACATACATAATTTTCTATAGGTCCCAAAAGATTCTAAAATTTTAGTAAAGTATTAAAAATAAAAATAAAATTATATTCTTATATGAAATGGTAAAAATACCCTTACTTTATTTTCTTGAAAAAAGTAATCAACACTTATCATCAAAGTTAAAGATGATAAATTAGGTCAGTTTGTAGGTTGTGGGCCAACCTGCCATAACCTACGGGCTGAACAAGGTTGGCTAAAAGACAACTCGAGCCCACCATAATGGCTTGAGACTAGCCTGCCTATATATGTATTTTTTTTTAAAAAAAATATATTTCTATATAAAAATGATATAAAGGTGCTAACACATTAAAAATAGATAATTGAAATGGAGTTTCAATAGTAAAAAGAAAAAAGATAATAAAAGATATTTTAAAATTTAAAAGGATAAAAAGGGCATGTGAGTTTTAAAAATGATATATTGGACTTCCTACTGTATCTGTCATTTGTAAATTTAGAATAAAAGATAAAATTGCCCTTGGGTCATTTGTAACTTTTACAATAGAATTTATAACTTCAGTAATAGTTTTGACAATTCTGCCTAAGACATTTACAACTCTGAAATTAGAACTAATTACTTTTGGGTTTGCAACTCCACTAATGACATTTGCAATTTCAGTAATAATTTTGATAACTTTAGCTAAGATATTTACAACTTTGAAATTGTAACTAATTACTTTCAGGTTTGCAACTTATGCAATGGGATTTGCAATTTTAGTAATAGTTTTCACAACTCTCCCTAAGACATTTAAAAAACTAAAATTGTAACTAATTGCTTTTAGAGTTTACAACTCCTCTAATGGTATTTGTAACTTTAGTAATGATTTTGACAACTTCAGCTAAGACATTTACAATTCTAAAATTGCAACTAATTGCTTTCAGGTTTACAACTCCTACAATGAAATTTGTAATTTTAGTAATGGTTTTCACAACTCTCCCTAAGATATTTACAACTCTTAAATTAGAACTAATTGTTTTCAGGTCTGTAACTCCTCTAATGGCATTTGGAACTTCAATAATGATGTTGACAACTTCAGTTCAGACATTTATAACTTTGAAATTGCAACTAATTGCTTTTTGATTTGCAACTCCTATAATAAGATTTGTAACTTTGATAATGGTTTTCACAACTCTCTTCTTGAGATATTTACAACTCTAACAATATACTTGCAAGTGTTTTCAGGTTTGCAACTATTGCAATAAGATTTATAATTTAACTAATAATTTTTATAACTCTCCAAAAGACATTTATAATTTTAGGGATAATTTAGTCTTTTTATTCAAATTTACAAATGATAGATCGAACCTCCTACCCAATCTATCAGTTTAGATATTAATATACGTATTTTATCATTTTTAAATTCACATGGTTTTTATTGTCTTTTTTATTGTCTTTTTTCCTAATAAAAACCAAGGTAAATAAAAAAATATAATTAAAATATCGAAAAGTAAAATAACAAAAATAGTTTAAAATGCTTATATTAAAATGATTTGACAAGCACGCTGTTACTAAAGGAGAAGGGATTGAAAAAAATGAGATTATAACACAGTACTCAAAAGTAAACAAATCGATTACATTCTTTATAGTATGCATCTGCCACTATGCAATAAACTGGTTTTTCCGTTCCACTTGTTGAATGTTAGCTCTTCTTGTTATTTTTAACACGGTGCATGATTTACTCATCCAAATCCATATATAAACAGAAATATTAATCGCTAATGACGTAGGAAATAGTATGGTGTGATTAGCTTATTTATAAGCAGATGTCTCATCATACTATTATGTATGAGTGAGGAATAATTCATTCCTGGATTCCGTTAGATGTCTAGAATCTTGCATCATCAAAATTGAAGTGAATGTCACCATATTCATTATGTTGATTGCTACATTTTGTTTCATAATAATAATAAGCACTACTAGAAAAAATAATTTTCAATGTGCTCATATATAGCGGTTATAAGCAAAAACACTGTGAAAAAAGACCGTGACATTTTCGTAAATAAGTTCCATTGTAAAACACTTTGCACAATGGCTTTTATCAAGACTACCGTGAAAGATACTTTTAATGATAGTTTTATAAAAAATCACTATTAAAAGTAGTCCAACCAAGTTTAGAAATTAAAAACTCGGTTGGAGTAAAAGTTATTATGGTGTTTGAAAAAATGCCTGACAATACTTTAAACATTGGTTTTATGAAAAATGGCTACAAAAAGTTTCTTAAAAATTCAAAAACCCTAGACCCGAATTTAGTTTCACTTTCACGTTTCATAACCGTTTGTGGTTCTGTTTCTCTACTCCACCACTATAGACTTGGATGTATGTCATTTTATGATGTTTCCCCCTATTTTAAGTGCATATCTCTATCGTTAATGTCTTTCTTCGTCGTGAAAGTTGTAAATCACTTTTTGACTTCTTCATTTGCTCATTTTCTTACTTTCTTTATAGTTTGTTGTTTTTAAACTACAATACATCATATGGGCTATTATCTTTATATTAAAAACTTGATTTTTGTAGTGTATGTTATATTGGTTCCTATTTGCTTATGGGTGTATTTTTCCAATTTTTTTGAATTTGTGGGTCTCATTTTGCTAATTGTTTAGTTGTTTATTGTTTATAAAATCATATGGATTATATTCCTTTATTAAAGACTTATTTTTTGTAGTGTTTGTATTGTTACATTAGTTTCTATTTGTTTATGGGTGTGTTTTTGCGAATTTTGAAAAATAACAATTGTTATTAGACTTTTGGTTGTTCTTAATAGGCTTATTCAATACACTGGTTCCCAATTGTTCAATACATTGCCAATTTTGTATAGTTCTTATTTATTCATTAAATCCTATTTGTGGTTAATAAATTGCTAATTTTTCATTATGTTTAGTATTTTTGTGTTATTTTTTATTTGAACAATGTGAATATTATTTAGGAAAGTTATAAATTAAGTTATTTGGTTAACAAGAAACTTGATTGAAAAGTTTGATAGATTTAGTTATCATTTGGGATTGTTTATTATCATTGTAAAGGAATTTGGGTGGATACCAACTAGTAAGAAATTAATTTATTGTGTGTAATAAATGTTTATTTGATTACTAAATTTATTACATGATTACTATTTATGATTCTTACCTTTATTTATTATTTTTTGAATAGGACATGGATGGTCCAAATCAGGATAGTTCTAGTCAGCAAGGTTTTGGTTAACAATGCAAGAAAAGAGGCAGTGGCCCGAACTGTATGAATGGGTAGATAAGACATATGAGGGTACACAACCCATGAAGTTATTGGTAGAGTTTGATTATGACATGAAGGTAATATGTAAAAATAGGGCACTGCTTAACAGCTATGTTGGCTATATAGTATGCACTAATATTAGTATCGTGTATGCTAATTGGAGGGCAGTAAACCCCGAAAGACAAGTATATAGTTTGGGAGGATATTTTGGTACATCTCTAATTATATATTTCACCTACCTATTTTAGTTATTAATGATTTATGTCCCTTATTGCAACTTTATTTTATTTATTTTATGTAGATTACTACAACAACATTTTGATATTCCCATCACAACAAGCATGAAGCATCAGATCTTAAAGCAATCGGGGTGAATGGTGGAGACACTTTAAGTCCAACCTTGCAAAGGACTGCCTTTGAGGAAGTAAGATGGGAGAGTATCTAAACAACATATACCCCAATGTTAGTGATAAAGCATAGGCACTGTTTCATCAACAATGGGAGAGGCTACTTATAAGGTTTGATGTGTATAAACTTACATTTAATTTGGTTAGTAATGAATGTACATTTTAATCAACTAGACTTATTTTGTTCCAATTATATACGCTAAGTAAGAAGAATCAAGAAATAGCGAAGAAGAATATATACCAGCATTACATGTCTTGGGAGGGGGTATAGTGTTCTAGAAAGCAAAATGATGGAAGAGCATTTGCAAGTTGTGAGCAAGCTGCTACATCTATCCAACGTCTATCTCACCAACAAAATTGGAAGGCAGCGAGTGTTAAGAAGGAATAGTATCCAAAGGTTGCTATTATTGTTGAGAGGATTTTAAGTAATTAATTTAAATAGTAAGAATTTATACATTATTACGTGCTCTTCAGTTATTTTAACTTGATTACTTGTATGTTATAGGATGCACTAAAAGAACAACCAACCCAAGGGGTCTTTCATTCTTGAAAAATGAATGGATATCTTAGAGATAACTATTGAAAGGTCTAACTATCTAGGTCGAGTAAAAGGTCTCCCTAGGGAAGTTATCTAAAAAGAGTTTTTTTGCTCCTTATCACAAAGAAGTATAGCCTCAGCAAAAATGGTGTCTAGAGATGAGCTCCAAAGGGTTCGACATTATCTTATTGCTCAATTTACTGCACATAATCAAGTGGAGTTGCAAAGGATGCGAGAGGAGATGGATACCAGACTCCAGTAAGTTGTCGATGGCAGACTTAATGAGGTTATGGATGCCATACTCAACAAGCCATAATGATGATGGGCTTTCCTATTGCCTATCAATGTTTAGAGGTAAAACATATTCAGTTATTTTCAAGAGACATTTAACATGTATTGTCTTGAGTAATTTCTTTCATATTTACAAGGTTCTCCTACGGTGACAAGTGGTAAGGGCAACAACAATAAGAAGGAGAAGTTTGTCTCCTAACAATTTGATCCTGGCCCTAACCCTTGAAGACAATGAGCAAGATGGTGGTCTTTTCATTATGACAAACAAAGAGACTATAGCCCTTGCCACTCATGCTACCATGTGCTTGCCTACCACAACAATTCACTGCAAAATAATTCCACATGGTAGAGGAAGGTGGCAATACATGCTATCAGAAAATGTTTTGGTACTACATAGGTTCCCTGCCCCATTGTCGAGGTCCACATATTGGACGATGCTTAGGGTAGTTTCTTCTGTGGCCAACAAATTTGATCAAATTGATGAAGGGGTTACACTGGAGCTGGAACCAAAGAAGGTGTCAGAAAAGTAAACATTGAAGGAGTCAGAACCAAAGAAGGTGAAGCTGAGCTAAAGAGGGCTAAAACAGACAAGCTCTAACCTCTTCATCAGAACATATCCTCAAGATATGACAATATGACAACTCTTTATAATCTGGCAGATGATATAGATGAAGCACTTGATTTGATAATTCCATAAGAGATTTTGAGTACAAAGGAGCCTTATAGATTCACCCTTGACAGGAATGACATAGTGAAATTCCTAAATTTCCATATGATGGTTCAGATTTCATCTCATTAGGCTATTGTAAGTTGTAAATTTATTTTAATACTTTATATTTTATCATTCATGCAATGACTCCTTTCTCTTTTGAACAAAAACCACTTCTATCACAAATGCCTGGATGAAGCAAAAGGAGACATATTGGCTTTATTTGTTCGCAAAAGTTCCAGGCTACAAGTACCAATAGAAGCTTGAGGATTATTTACATGGTCGATGTCATGACTCAAATCAAGAGGATGATATATTTTGTACCTTCATTAAAGGGTAAGTATACTCTTATACTTGGAACACACACATAATATTATAATAAAAAGTTGTTGGTATTTTGTAGTATGCATCAGACTCTACTTGTCATTGCCCCTTAAGACAATGTGTGTACTAGTTCGATTCAATGTTTGGAAAGCTAGATCTCGACATTGTATCCATCTTCAACAAGTGAGTTTTTATTTATAGATCTATTAAGTATAATATTTAGCAAATTATATGATATCTTTTTTTTCAATTGGTAATAGGGCTATGTAAGGCTTCAATCTTTTAAGAGTCCATACATATAGTACTAATCCTACATGAATTTTTTCTACAGTAAGTTGTTTTCAACTAATTAAGTTTCATTTTTTATAAATTTATTAGGTATAAAGCTTAATATTATCTAATGTGCTCTATACATATCTAATGTGTTGAATGCGGATACTATGTGATCCGTTTAATTCGCGAAATTATTGAAATAAGGCTCACAGAAAACTTACATGAGGTATGAAGTGATACGATTAAAATTTATTGATTCTTCAATTTATTCACGTCTTTAATACTTACCTATTACTTCTAATTTACAGTTATTGTATACAATATAAGCTATGAAGATTATCTAATCGACTAAGTGATGGATAATTTGGCAAAAATAATACTTTTACATATGCCTTGAAGATGAAGTACTGTCAATTTTTTTTGTCAATATTTGGTCGATAGCTTTTTAACTTGTTTAGGATTGATCATTCAACCATTTCCTTCTTGTATATATGATGTACAAATACCTATTTGGTTCATTGAAACATTGCCAATTTGGATTATTTTATTACCATTTAGATTTTTGCATTGTTGGCTTCATACTTTGCTACTTAGAAATTGGTATGTCTTGATTATGCTAAATGTAGGATAGTATAAAATGAAAAATTAATGAAAAACAAAAATATACCTATCTACAGCTATTAAACTGAGAACCAATGTGAAAAGTGAAACGTCCTTACTTTCGTACGTCTTAGGGATCATTCAATAGCATTTAAAACCACTTACAAGACCTTGGAAATCCATTAGCTAAATCTGAAATTTTTACTCTTCTCGAGTTACTGTTCATATGGTATTCCAGATCTGGCGATGAATTTTGAAAAATCATAATTAATTCTAGAAAAATTAAAATGAAGTGGTTCAAAAAGCTACGTAAAGATAACATCTTGAAAGTTAAAGAAAATATAATTTCTAGATTAAATGATTAGCCAATTAATACAGCTTATTTGTAAAAAATTATTGTTCATTTGGTCATAAATTCTAAAAATAGACTCTGGTCCCTTACTTTGAAAAATCCGTTCTCTTTGTACAGATATCGAAATAAGGCATATTGTAAGGAATTGGAAGACACGTAGCGGAAATTAATTTAAAAATTTTTCCATTCATTGCCAGGATCTACCGTATGTGTTTAAGTCAAGTGGGAAGAAGCATTACCCTTAGTGTGCCTCAGCGACTTCCACAGCTTCTCTCCGCGGCTGGTGATCTCTTTCCGATCGTAAGGAGACGACCACAGCTTCTCTCCGAGGCTTGTGCTCTCCTTTTGATCGCAAGAAGTCGACTCCTCAGGTCGTCTTCCTCTACTGGCATCCACACGAACAGCGTTCCAACCACAAACGACGTGTTAGCGTCTCCTGTCCCTCCAAGGCTTTCTCAAGAGTTCGTCCTCTCCGTCTCTACTTCAGCAGTTTCTTATTTGCAAACCTTTTGCAGATTCCGTTCGGCCCCTTTTGTGTTATGTGTTGTGTTCAAAATGTAGCTCCTAAAATCGGATATATAGGATGCTTTGCGTTTTTTTTTCTCAACCGAATTGAATTTTGGAATTAATCTATATTAATTCCGAATACAATATCACATATTGAATATTTTGATAAGAAACTAATTAAATAAATAATATTTATATTAAATCCGTCCCACAGATTTAATTCACCTATTTATTTAATTTAAATAAAGATAAGATTGGACTGTATTTGATTTATTCTCATAAATCAAATTTGAGATATCCTATCAATTTGAATTTCAAATTCAAACGTGATAGAGATTTAATTTATCCTTATAAATTAAATCCTATATATCCCTTATATATAATATATATATACGAATTTATATATATACGAATATAAATATAAATAAATATATACATCAACCCTGGATCATTGATTGAATCTAGACACGTCTTAGATTCAATGAATCTAGACATCATAGCTCGTGTTGGGCTATTTTGTGTGCGACCCTGTAGGCCCATATGAAGTTGGCAGTGGGCCATTTGCTATACTGGCCCACAAGTCGCAAGCGGTCTCTAGCAAGACATAACGACTACCCAAATCATATGAGAATCGATAAACGATGTAACATTTTATATAACCATATCATGTCCTTTCTGTCACGCGATGTTTTGGTCATGGATGAGGTATGGATAATGTCATCCTCCTATTCCTGACCGTTACTTTCTCGATCCCTAAGTAGTTTGACTATAGAAATGAAACTACCTTTCCATTACAGTATGGCCATACATTTCTCAGACTCACTCATCGAGGGGCCCAGTAATATCTCTCTACGAATGTGAGGGACAAATTCCATCTTGACTATTCACATTCCTCCGCATGAAAAACCACTAAGCCCGAATATAGTCTTTATGATCACTCGGTCAAAAGTGACTTTTGACTAGGCCAAAGCTGAGCGTTTATCATGTAGGAATCCATGATGATCTCAGGTCAAAGGGCATAGTGACATGGTTTGTATATGAGAGAAGATTATGACGTAACCCATGCAACTCTCTCATAGCGGGTCGGTCCAATACCTTATACTCTTACATGTGCATATGACTTTGATTTATATCTCTATACATCTTCAAAGTTATACTGGTCTTATTTCATCTTTGCTCCCGCATAGATGACCGACCAGGGACATTTAGGATAAGATCATGAATTAGCCAAGGATGATCATCACAGTAAACATGCAAATAATATGATAACACAATTAATAAATTGATAAATCAATAATGTTCATAAGACAATGATTGGCCCCTAGGGCACATTTTCCAACACATACTTAGTGTCAAAACAAAACTTAACATGTTAACTAAATGTCTATAAAAGTTCACATATTTATCTCATCATTTACTATTTTTCATTATATCATGAGCATTATGGCTCAAACATGACACATAATATCATGACTTACAACAATTTATACATTCATCGTATAACATTTACATCATCCAATCCCTAACTTATCTTCATGCTTCTTCATCCTCTTTTATCATTAATAAATCTGTGGGATTGGGATTACAAGAGGGGGTGAGATTTATGAGGAAATCTCAATAGCAAATAGTACTTTTGCATGCATTAATATAAATACTTGTGCTTGCTTGTGAAAGTGTTAATATTATGTAATGTGCATGCTTCCATGTAACATATGAAATATAATTGGCCAAAGTAATCATAGAAATAGAGCTTCAATCATAAACACATATTCAATACAATTCAACCAAGCCCTAGCACAACCAAGCATAACATTCAATACATACAAATTTAGGATAAGTTTACTACATCACTTGCTTGATTTCTTTCACTTGAACCTTGCCTCTTTCTTCTTACTTCTCTTGGATGTGTGGCTGCCTCTTTTGAGTCCACAATCAAATCCTAATATCACATAATCATTTATCCATTACAATCTAACTTCCTCTTGAACATTGAGCTCATTTAACTATATTAACTTTCTTTAATCTTAGCTAATGAACTTGGTCTTTGAACCAATTGATGTCTTTACTTTACCCTACACAATTTCACCTTTTGAATCCATTTATGAGCTTAGAATCATGAAATTCTAGCTCCTATGCACTGTTCTAGATAAATTTGAAAAACATGCATAATTCTTCCAAAAATTCTCATATTGATTCCAATGCTTCCCATCCTTATTTCTCTACTTTATCCCACACAACTTTTCATTTTAAAACCATTGGAAACATCAAAATCATAAAATTTCAATCAGTGTTCATGCAAGTGAACAGTAATAGAGAAGAACTTCAAAAACTACAACTTAGAATTCTAATGCTTTCAAGGTCCAAAACCTATCCAATCCTACACAAAATCATTATATAAATTCAATGGAAGCATTAGATAATTGAAATTCCATATCCTTCTATCATGAACAATGCAAACTGAAATGGTTCAACCATGACAAAAGCAAGAATATCAACTTGAATCAACAACCAATCACTTAACTAGCTTGTTTAAGCTTCAATCATATAACTTTAACTTTAATTTCTTCTTTCTCCTTTCATCTAAGGTTTTGGACAGCATATACGCCTTGTAGAAAACCTAACTTTCTTCCATGAAAACCCTAAGTTCAAGCTCCCAAATAAAAGAAAAATAAGTTAGGATATATTGCTTACCTTTAATCTCTAGCTTGTTTGAACTTTGGTACCTTGATTTTTCTTTGTCTTGGCTTGAGTTTTTATTTTGCAAGAGGTTCCCCAAGAGTTCTTGCTCCACGGTTTTGAATCAGAATTTGTGGGGTATTTATAGCCAAATTTTATGAGAAATCAATGGCCAAGATCACTTTGTGCACTATTTGATCTAATGGCTCACATTTAATCTTAGATTTTACTTTTCTAAAAAGCTAATTATGACATCATCCATGACATCATCAAGGGATAACTCATAGGGTTATGTGGTGCCATTCCAAGGGAAAGAAATTTGTAGAAAAAATTCAGTCTAATCCAGTACCGGTTCAGTCCGATTTCTCAAAAATTAGACTGTTTTATAAATCTAATTTTTCTGAGATTCCATAATAGGCTGTCTAACCTTAAATCCAGTATCCAGATTCTTCATATCATTGACATTCTTGGACTGTGCCTAAACTTAATTGCAAATCCCTTGGCAATTTACCAAAATGTCCCTTGGTAAATTACAAAACAACCATACGTTTTGTGCCAATTACAAAAAAGTATCACTAACATTAATGAATCAACATAAGAGAAATGAAGAAACTACGTGATCATATAGTAACTGAAGAAAAACAAAGTTTTTGAAACCAACAATAAACAAAGCAAACAAAAAAAAACTATGCAAGTTCGTTAAGTTCCAGCAAATGAGAAGTAGACAAAAACATGACAAAGAAATGAATGAATGAACCAAACTTTGAGTTGGTTTTGCAAATGATCAATCTCCAACAAAAGGGGTCAGATTGAACAAGAGGAAATTCTTTTGCCACATGAAGTTCTTCGTACCACAACATTTTTGAAAAACTGCAATAAAGCTTCTTATGGTAATGCAGAATTGCAGAGTTCTGAAAGGCAAGTGATGAAGGGTTAAGTGTGTGTGTGTGTGTCTATATATATATATGATTAAGAAAGAGGAAATTAGGGTTAGTGATAAACAAGAAAGATGATGGATTCGTAGAAGAAATTGGCCGTGAAGAGAGGAATGAGTTTCCTCTTCAGTGAAACAAACTTGAGAATGAGACTGTTGGAAATCGTGCCCTAGGGGCCAATCATTGTCTTATGAACATTATTGATTTATGAATTTATTAATTGAGTTATCATATTATTTGCATGTTTACTATGATGACCATCCTTGGATAATTCATGATATTATCCTAAATGTCCCTGGTCGATCGTCTATGTGGGAGCACAGATGAAATAAGACCAGTATGACTTTGAAGATGTATAGAGATATAAATCAAAGTCATAAGCACATGTAAGAGTACAGGGTGTTGGACCGACCCGCTATGAGAGAACTGCATGGGTAACGTCATAAGCTTCTCTCATATACAAACCATGTCAATATGCCCTTTGACCTGAGATCATCATGGATTCCTACATGACAAAACGCTCAGCTTTGACCTAGTCAAAAGTCACTTTTGACCGAGTGATCATAAAGACTATGTTCGGGCTTAGTGGTTTTTCATGCGGAGGAATGTGAATGGTCAAGATGGAATTTGTCCCTCACATTCGTGGAGAGATATTACTGGGCCCCTCGATGAGTAAGTCTGAGAAATGTATGGCCATACTGTAATGGAAAGGTAGTTCCATTTCTATAGTCAGACTACTCAGGGATCGAGAAAGTAACGGTCGGGAATAGGAGGATGACATTATCCATGCCTCATCCATGACCAAAATATCGCGTGACAGAAGGGACATGATATGGTTGTATAAAAGGTTACATCGTTTATCGATCCTCATATGATTTGGGTAGTTGTTATGTCTTGCTAGAGACCGCTTGCGACTTGTGGGCTAGTATAGCAAATGGCCCACTGCCAACTTCATATGGGCCTACAGGGTCGCACACAAAATAGCCCAACACGAGCTATGATGTCCAGATTCATTGAATTTAAGACATGTCCAGATTCAATGAAAGATCCAGGTGAATGTATATATATTTATTTATATTTATATTCGTATATATATAAATTCGTATATATATATATATTATATATATGAGATATATGAGATTTAATTTATAAGGATAAATTAAATCCCTATCACGTTTGAATTCGAAATTCAAATTGATAGGATATCTCATATAAGAGATATTTATAAGATTTAATTTATAAGGATAAATTAAATCTCTATCACGTTTGAAATTCGAAATTCAAATTGATAGGATATCTCATATAAGAGATATTTATAAGATTTAATTTATAAGGATAAATTAAATCTCTATCACGTTTGAAATTTGAAATTCAAATTGATAGGATATCTCATATAAGAGATATTTATAAGATTTAATTTATAAGGATAAATTAAATCTCTATCACGTTTGAAATTCGAAATTCAAATTGATAGGATATCTCAAATTTGATTTATGGGAATAAATCAAATATAACTCAGTCTCATCTTTATTTAAAGTTAAATAAATAAGTAATTAAATCTGTGGGACGAATTTAATATTATTTTATTTAATTAGTTTCTTATAAAATTATACAATATATGATATTGTATCAATTCGGAATTAATATAAGATTAACTCCAAAATCCAATTAGGTTAAGTGGAAAAACGCATAGCATCCTCTATATCTGATTGGAGGAGCTACGTTTGAAAATAACACAGAACACAAAAGGCCGAACGGAATCTGCAAAAGGTTTGCAGACAAGAAACTGCCGAAATAGAGACGGAGACTTGTGAAAGCCTTGGAGGGACAGGAGACGCTAGCACGTCGTTCGTGGTTGGAACGCTGTTCGTGTGGATACCAGTAGAGAAAGCCGACCTGAGGCGTCGACTTCTTGTGATCGGAAAGAGACCACCGTCCACGGAGAGAATCTGTAAAGGTCGCTGAGGAACACTCCGTCGATTTCTTGCGATCAGAAAGAGATCACCACCCACGTAGAGAAGCTGTGAAATTCGCTGAGCAACACTAAGGGTAATGATTCTTTCCACTTGACTTAAACACATACGGCAGATCCTGGCAAGGAATGGAAAATTTTTAAAGTTTATTTCCGCTGCGTGTCTTCTAATTCCTTACAGAGACGACTGAGAGGCCGGCCAAAGTCTACTAGTTTATTATATGTTTCTCACTAACGGTTACTTTCTAATTTTTCTGCTTAATTATAATTAAACTCTTTTTATTTCTTGGTAATTAATAATTATTGTATTTAAAATTGTAATTAAATTTGTTTCAGAAGTTTAAATTCTCGTATTAACAATGACTCAAGCTGTTAAATCCATAATTCACCACCATAAAACCACCTTTTCATTTCGTCTCTCTTAAGGCTATAAAACCATTTTCACGTGTGAAATTCCAAGTAGTACACTCTTTTGTACAATTAACCAAGCTTCCAAGTAGGTTCTTCTTGATGAATAAAAGTGGGGAATCTAATGAAACCACTTTTTTAAAGGGATGTCATTTACTAAATTAGTGAATAATAAAATATTTTTAATACTTAATATATTTTTAGGAAATTTTCAGTAAAAAGTATTTTGTTAATTTTTTTAAAAAAGATAAAAATACAAAAGAAAACCTGTTTTTTTAAAGAAAGAAATTGTGGTCACATTGATAATTTTATAGTATTAAAACCTAACTCATTAGACTAGTGAACTTGTGAATAGTCCCCTAGCTAATACTTCCAAGATCTAGATAAGTGTTTTCTTTAAAGAAAGAAATTGTGGTCACATTGATAAATATTTGTAGTCGTCTTTCCTAATATAGTTGTTTTCTTTATGATTTAAACTCAAGATTCAAAAATATACAATGGGGATTACATTTGATAATTTCAGTTTTAACTTATTTTTTTATAATATTAACTAAATCTTAGTACTAAGTATTCTAATTTTAGAGTTCACAGTTGTCTCTCCTATTATAAATGTTTCTTTTAGAAATTAAATTTAAATTCTAGAGAGATCTAATGATATCTTATATTGCTATAGTAAGTTTTAACATGTTACTATGACTAATTTGACAGAGCGTACTTGGGATGCTATTGATTGGAAATTGAATTACGAAAAAAAAAAACGCCAATTATGTTGATCCACCTAATACCTCTTTTCACATAGCATTTAGTGGGAAACAAAGTTAAGCATCAATCATGTTCCACCAGATTAACCAAAATAATGGATTAGTTTCAATCTTTTATCTTAATCTCTCATATTTTATGGCTGTCACACAATAGTATTATTTTCTTAATCATGCACATTGAAGCATTGTGATTAGGTATTATCATTATTATTGTTTTACTCATATGGTTTTAAATATATAAGCTAGTTAAAAATTTATTTTAATCCTAAATATAAAATTTCAGTTTTACTTTTTTAAAAAAAATATATTTTTTAAGACTATTCCTGTTGATTACAAAAAGTTTCTTTGTTTTTTTTTTTTTTGCCAAAATTATCATTGTCCTATCCATGAAGGCTTATTTTCTTGTTTATAGTTTCTAACTAAAAACAAGTGAACTTTTTAATTGAAGTGTAATTATCAAATTGAAAGATGAAATTTTGGACTATTCAATTGCTTAAGCGTGAAATCCGATTTTATTAGATCATTCTTTCTGTTTTTGCTTTGATGCATGAAAAAGATTGATCCTATAGCTGTATCTAACAAAATCTGTTACTTATTGCTCAAAATTTGAAAGCATCATAGTTCAAAACTGGCGTCAAAGTGATCCTAGCTCAAAATATTCCTTTCTTTATTATTTTAACTCTTCTAAGTTTATATTTGTGTAGTCTGTAGTGTGAGTCGTGGGTATCATGGAGTCTAAAAAATAAGTAATATTATTTATGACTCATGAACAATTCGTTGAATTTTTATATTATATACATAATTTAAAAAATATTTTTCTAGAATAAATTTTTTCAGTTGTTTGATTTTTAAATATTAAATATTTTCTAATTGACTTGATTTGTTTAATTAATTATTAGTAATTACTCGTTGTCGCATTAATATGTTATATGTATGATGCAAGATAATTTTATAATCTTAATCTGTTATAGAAATAATGTCATGAATGATCATGTACAAAAAATACTGTTTGTTTAAGTTCATAAAAAATATATTTTAAATTTTTATTGTTATTATTTTTTTTTAGATTCTGAACAAAAATAACAAAAATTAAATGCGATTTTTTTTAAAAAAAGATAATAAGTTCTTTATTAATGAAAAAACACTTAAACAAACAGACAGACAATCTCTCAACCTCCAAAATTTATCGAGAGAAAATGTATTTTTCCGTTTTACAAGACTTGTGGTACAATTATTCTTTAGTTTTAAAATTTTATGACTAAATGAAACATTTTTATTTTTTATTTTTTTCTTCAAATATATGGATTAGTTAATCTATGAAAAAAATATATTTATCTATTATTTCTTAAAAAATTGATGATTGTTCAAAAATAAATAAGTAAATACTTGTAAATAGCGTTAATTATATGCAAAATTAAAATATTTTTAATAATAATTATATTTTCATCCTTTAAGTTTTTTAATCCACAGTATAGAAGTTAGACGTCACGATTTGAATAAAATATACACACAAATAAACTTGGGAGAAAGACAAAAGGCCTATTTGAATTTTAAAAAATAAATTGGATATCTCAATATTGAAAAGGACAGATTGAGTAGGAGGTTCAATCTGTCATTTGCAAATTTGTATACAAAGACTAAATTAGCCTTCACTTTACCAATAGTATTTGCAAGTTTGACAATACGATTTATAACTTTACCAATGGTATTTATAACTCTGACAATGGTATTTCCAATTCCTATAATAGTATTTATAACTTTGAAAATAGTATTTACAATTTTATTCATCGTGTTTGTAACTTAGACAATGGTATTTGTAATTTTGACAATGGTATTTGCAATTTTGACAATAGTATTTGTAACTCCTATAGTAGTATTTGTAATTTCAATAATGATATTTGCAAC
This sequence comes from Leucaena leucocephala, assembly GCA_037074615.1. NCBI lineage: Eukaryota > Viridiplantae > Streptophyta > Magnoliopsida > Fabales > Fabaceae > Leucaena > Leucaena leucocephala. The sequence goes on from CM073527.1 coordinate 10,720,324, forward strand.
TCTCATAATAGTATTTACAACTCCCACAAAGGAGAAGAAACGACTTTACCAATGGGATTAATAACTTTGCCAATAATATTTGTAACTCCTACAATAGAATTTGTAATTTTGTCAATGGTATTTACAACTCTCGCAATGGTATTTGCAACTCCCACAACGGAGAAGAAGCAACTTTGCCAATGGTATTTGTAATTTTGCCAATGGTATTTGTAACTCCCACCGTGGAGAAGAAGCAAATTTGCTAAAGGAATTATGTCATATCCTAAATTTTCCCTATTTGTATAATACTGATAGTGGAAAGAGGTTTGGAAAGGATTATGATAAAGATCAGAAGAAATGATAAAGGTTAAATGAGTCTTCAAGAAAGAAAGGGACTTAAACGAAAATTAGAAAAGTTTAAAGGCCAAAAGTTAAAGTAAAATAAAAGTTGGGCCAAAAGTGGTAATTTTCAAAAGTTTAGGGGCCCAAATGTAAATAAGCAGAAAGTTAGGGACCTAAATGTAATTATGAGAAAATTGAATCGAAAAAGGCTAAAAAATGCCCAGAATCAGATTAGATTTAAATTTTACCAGTAGATAGACAAAGTTATTTAGGTCAGTTTAAGGAGTCACAGAATTTCGATTTGAGGTCCCAATTAATTGATATAAATTCTTGAAGTCAGAAGGAATTATTAGAGTATTTTTCAGATATCAGAATCAGATGAAACTTTACCATAAATTCTTATATTTAATATATGAATTTATAAAACTAACAGAGTCAAAAAAGGAATCCTGTAGAATTCTTACGAAATTTTACGGTAGAATAGAATACCCGATAAATAGGATGAGGAGAGGTGTCTTGGGATTTGTGCCATCAAGGGCATAAAGGCAATGAGCCCAAACCAAGGCCCAAATGGTACCATACTATGCCCAATATGATGACTAGATAATTAAGTAGGCCAGGGTCCAGAGCAGTCCAGGAAAAGTGTAAAAGTACAAAAATGCCCCTGGATGCCCAGATTATACCAGTGATAGATAAAGGTCATTTTGGTCATTCTGTACAGGAAAAAAATGTGAGACATAGTATGAATATGATTAGTTAGAGCCAATATATTCCCTGAGGCAGTGTAAAGAGAAGTAAAATGACAATTATGCCCTTATGGTTAATATAATGCAAGAAATGACATCAAGGGTATTTTGGTCATTTTCAAGGGATCTGCAATTAAGTTGTGGCCCAATACAAGTATGTCAATGGTATGAGAAGCCTCGACATTGATTTCCAGGACAGAATATATATCTTGGTATATTATAAAAAAATTAGGAACAGAAAATAGTCCGGTTGTTGTGAAACTGCTCCGATCGGTACCAGATTGGACTGGAATTTTTTCAGAAGCTTCCTGGCATGGTAAACACACCACATACCCCCATGAGGTGTCCCTTGAGATGTCCCACATGATGTCCTAATTATTCTTTTTATAAAAAGTTAAATCCAAGATTAAATGTGAACCCTTGGATCAAATAGTAACCAAATCAATATTGATCATTAATTTTTCATGAAATTAAATACCCCGTCAATTCTGCATCCAAATCATGGCCTCATGAACCTTGGGGATTAAAGGTAAGCAAAATGAAGATTCAAGGTAAAGAAGATTCAAGGTACCAAAGTTCAAGCAAGTTAGAAATTAAAGGTAAGCAATATCTCCTATCTTATTTTCCTTTGATTTGGTAGCTTGAACTTAGGGTTTTCATGGGGGAAAAGTTGAGTTTTCTCTAAGGGGAGGTGCTTCCCAAAAACCTTAGATGAAAGGGAAAAGAAGAAATTAAAGTTAGAAACATATGGTTGAAGCTTAAACAAGCTAGTTAAGAGATTGGTTGTTGAATCAAGTTGATATTCTTGACTTTGCCTTAATGGAACATGTTTGGTCTGCACTGTTCATGATGGAAGAAAATGGAATTTCAATGATTTAATGCTTCCATTGAATTTAGATGATGATTTTGTGTAGCATTGGAAATGTTTTGAACCTTGAAAGTATTGAAATTCCAAGATTGTAGTTTTTGAAACCCTTCTCTGTTACTGTTCACAAGCATGAATAGTGATTGGAATTTCATGATTTTGATGCTTCCAATGGTTTTAAAATGAAAAATTGTGTGGGATAAAGTGGAGAAACAAGTATGGGAAGCATTGGAATCAAAATGAGAATTTTTGAAAGAATTGAGTGCATATGTTTGGTTATGTGCAGCATGTTATGAAGGATCTAGAATTTCATGATTCTAAGCTTCTAAATGGATCCAAAAGATGAAATTGTGTAGGGTAAAGTCAAGACATCAATTGATTCAAAGACCAGGTTCATTGGTTAAGATTAAGGAAAGTTAATGAGATTAATGTTCAAGAAGAGTTATGTTAGTTAAAGTGAGTTTAATACTCAAGGAAGTTAGATTGTAATGGATGAATGATTATGTGATGTTAGTAATTGATTGGTATACTCCAAGAGAGGCAGCCACATGTTCAAGGAAAGTGAGAAGAAAGAAGCAAGATAAGGTGAAAGAAAGTCAAGTGCTCAAGGTAGTAAACATATCCTAAACTTGTACGCATTGAATGTTATGCTTGATTGTGCTATGGCTTTGGTGAATTGTGTTACAATTGTTCTTATATATGAAGCTCTGTTTCTATGATTACTTTATCCAATTATATTTCATATGCTACATGGAAGCACGCACATTACATAATGATAACACTTTCACAAGCAAGCACAAGTAGTTACATTAATGCATGCATTGTTTAGTAATGTTTACTACTGAGATTTTCCCAGAAATCTCATCCCTTTCCATGTAATCCCAACCCCATAGGTTTGTTAATGATGAAAGAGGATTGAAGAAGTATGAAGAAAAGCTAGGGATTGAATAGTATATGTGTTATGTGAAGAATTGTTAAATGTATTATTGTTGTGTGACCAATATGAGCAGTGATAGTCATGATGTAATGAAAAATAGTAAATGATGGAATAATTATATGAGATTTTACAAAAATTTATTTGACATGTCAAGCTTCGTTTTGACATCAAGAACGCCTTATTTCGATGTCTGTACAAAAATAAATGAATTTCCAAAGTAAGGGACCATAATATGTTTCCAGAATTTCTGACCAAATGAATTGTAAAATTTAACGAATAAACTGTATTAATTGGCTAATAATTTGTTCTGGAAATTATTTTTACCTTAAATTTCAAGATGTTATCTTCATGTGGCTTTTTGAACCACTTCATTTTGATGTTTCTAGAATTAATTATGATTTTTTGAAGTTCATTGTGTAATCTAGAATACCATATGAACAGTAACCCAAGAAAGAGTAAAATTCTAGATTTGGCTAATGGATTTCTAAGGTCTTGTAATTGGTTCTAACTACTACTGAATGGTCCCTAAGACGTATGAAAGTAAGGATGTTACAGATTAACAACTTTGCCAATAGTATTTGTAACTCCTACAATGGTATTTGGAATTTTGCCAATGGTATTTGTAACTCCCACAATAGAGAAGAAGCAACTTTGCCAATGGGATTAGCAACCTTACTAATGTTATTTGCAACTCCTACAATAGTATTTGTACCTTTGCCAATGGCATTTGCAAGTTTATCAATAGTAGTTATAACTCCTACTAGTATTTGCCACTTCCACAATGGAATTTTTAACTTTACCAATGGTATTTGCAACTCCCACAATGATATTTACAACTCCCATAATAGAGAAGAAGTAATGGTATTTGTAATAACTTCAACCATTGACCGACTGATGTTCTAACTTAGTTAATTACTTTTCAATGTTTAATTTTTGTAAAGTTTCCTTAAAGATTGAGATTTACAACAGTATTTTAGTGTTCAACTTGGCTAATAGTATTTGTAACTCTCCCAATGGGATTTGCAACTCTATTAATAGGATTTGCAACTTCACTAAATAGGTTTCTAACTTCACCTACAGGATTTGCAACTTCTTATAATGGAATTTATAACTTTACCTAGTCGAAGTTATAGTGTCAGCTACAGTCTTTCTCCTAATTGGCAAAATTGGATTTCCAACTCTGATAATGAGATTTATAACTGCCATAACAGGATTTGCAACTTCCCCAATTGTATTTGTAACTCCCACCATGGCATTTGCAACTTCCATAATAGGATTTGTAACTCGTTTTATGAGGCCTGCAACTAATGCAATTGGTTTGCCATTCTTCTGATGAGTTTACAACTCTTGCTATGGTATTTACAACTTATAGTCATAACATACTGTACAATTTCATTGATCACATTGACCACTTAACTTATGACACTTATAACAAATATCCTACCCATTACAGCATTTATATTACATATGAACAAATGACAAGCAAACATTAACACTATACATCATATTCCATGTACTATATATCATATTCCATGAACTTTCCAAAAATAAAATATTACAAAAGTTAGACATTACAACAATTTAAACATCATCCAGATCAGGTTGTGGTATGTCTGTGGGAGGGTGTGCTAAGGATTCTTGCTCTCATTTTCCATTCTTCACAATAAACATCATTCCTAGTCCCCATAACTGGTGTATTTCAATGTGACAAGGCATTTAGCGTACCCCTATAGAAAAATGATAGAAACGTTAAACCAAACAGCTAAAAAGACAAATAAGATAGTTGTTTTATATTTTAATACCTGGATTATCAGCAACGAATGGAATTGATGCCCATCCACCTACTGGAACTCCAACTGTGCTCATGTAAGGGGGATCCACTAAGTTGAATTGTCCAGTTTGTGGGTTATAGTTCCCTGTGCCATAACCTATGACATAAAAGCTATGACCATGAAAATGCATTGGGTATTTTCAGTGTTTATTGTAATGGTGTCCTGCAAAATTATTTGCACCTTTGTTCTGGTGCCATTCAATAACTGCCATATAGGTCTTCCCAGTAATCACATCAATTTTATGAACATCTGAAATGTTGGGAAAAAACATATATGAGAGAAAAAAGGAAAAAGGGAGATAAAAACTTCAAATACAAGCAGTTATAAGTTATGATAGATTATATTAGAAGAGCAGTCTTTTTTAGTCAGATATGTTTATAGCAGGTTGAAGTTATGAATCATTTTGTTTTCTAGGGATTGTTATTAAAACCCACTGTGAAATAATTTAAAGCAATCTAGATAACAGCATATCATATTCTTTATCATTATTAGATTGTAGTATTGTTTGCTATCTCATATACCATTAGTGGAGCAATTGTAGATAGGGCATGGATGACAGTTAATGGTATATGCATATAGTTTTGGAGGAGCTCTTCCACTTGCTAAAGTGGCTTGTTCAATATGTACAAGATCCTTTGCATTTTCTAATCCTTTCTAACATGTGAAAAGCAAAGCAAAATACATTTTGCGGGTATCACACCCACTAATACCAAACCTAAAATCTCTCATTAACCTTGCTGAAGGAACAAGCCACTTGAACAAGTTAGGTGGCTTCTTTATTCTTCAATCAACAACAATACTTATAATTTCAGGTTTTGTGAAGAACTACTATCAGCACACGGTGGAAATCAAATGTTAGAGTGTTATCGCAACCAACTATTAGGATTTTTGTATATTTTAGTCAACAAAGTATGACATATAATTTAATCAACGAAGAATGAAGTTAAGACTACTGTATGTAGATTTTAGCCACACTTATTTTCTCTTCTGTTCCCATCAGCTTCTCTAACCATCAAAATTGCAAAATTCTAGCCATATAGGATAGAAAATTGTGGAGAAAACAAAAATAACATTGGACTACACAACAAAAAATGGCACAGAATGGAGAAACTAAAAATCTCAACTTGGAATTAGAATTAGGACCCTCAGAAATATAAAATTAAGACAACTAATATTACTTAAATAGAATGGTACAATTCTCTTAATAAAAAAATACAGAGACTCAGCAGTTATGGAAACACTTTCCCGGAGACTGGGAAAAGTCAAAAGCCAAATGAAAACACGGGCATCTGTGACCAAGCTATTCTACATTAACGCTCAATCTAGAGAAACTAAGCCTTCATTTAATACGATATTCTAAGGTCCAAAATAGGTGCACTTAAATCAAAATTGTGTGTGAATATAAGAATAAAACACAAGGTACATAGTACAAATTAATAAAAAAAACAAAAGAAAAACACAAGCATGAAATCAGCATACCATCCTGAGTGATAAGGGGATAATCATGAGCATTCAAAATGATGAACTAATTCCACCTACTATCCAATTTCACTGTAACTCATAGTGTAATGGCAATATTGGTGGAGCCCAAGAAGGTAACCTAATTGGCCTTACCCACCATATCTACGTTCCCAAAAGCACGAATCGCAGGCACTAACCTAATTATTACAGCCAACCCGTGCCTTTATTCATCATTCGCGTCCCGCCCTATATGCAGAAGATACCGATTCCTTGGATGATAAACTGCCAGCAAGAACCTGAAGATCTGGTCCTTCACTTGGTGACAACCTAAAATGAAGTAAGCAAAGGCTGGTGGGTAGTAAGGTTTGTGATGAACCAGCGAAGGAAACAGGGCCATTTAGTTATGTTATCCTACTTTTTCTCTCGCTTCATTCTATTCTGAGTTTCATTCTTCAACTTTTTCTTCAAATGCTTCTAGTGTTATTTAGTCTTTTCACTCAAATTTAAAAATGACAGATTGGGTTTCCTACCCAATCTGTCCTTTTAAATATTTATATGCCCAAATTATCATTCTAAAATTGAAATGGGCTTTTCTTGTCTTTTTCCCAATAAATTTTTAATCTATCATCCAAAATTTTTTTTTATGAAAATAATTCTGTTTTATACTTCTGATAGTTGTCATCTTTACTTTAAAGTATAATTAATTAATTAATTAATTAATGAAAGATAAAGAGAATCATCCAGATTTACGACATATAAAGACTGAAGCCATTTGGCAATTCTTGGAATGCAGGTGTTCTTTTGATACACGACACAAGGAAAGGGCCTTACCAACAACAAAATATTCATCACTATGAGAAAGAAAAATACAATAAACAAAAAAATAATTCATTAATCAATACTATTTTGTCAAAGAATACTAATATTCTTTCATTATGAAATTGACAGTATATGAATTAAAAAATTATAGATAATGAATTATATATATATATTTCTTTTTGAATTATATATAAGTATATAATTATAATATCTCACTCCGAGGACATCTATCTGTAAAATAATCCCCAACGATCAGGGCTAGTTGATACCTTTGTCGGCTGGTATGTGTGCGCGTGTTTTATATATATATATAGTTATTTTTTGTAGTTTACCTATTTTTAATTATGTCTATTTTTTGTAGTTTACCTATTTTTAATTATGTCTCTATAATTTTTTTATGGGAGAAAGACAAAAAAAGTCCATTTGAATTTCAAAAGGACAAATTGGGCTTCTGAATATTCAAAAGGACAGATTGGGCAGGAGGCCCAATCTGTCATTTACAAATTTGTGTGCAAAGACGAAATTACCCTTCACTTTTCCAATGTTTTGACAATACGATTTACAAGTTTGTCAATGATATTTACAACTCTGACAATGATATTTGCAACTCCTATAATAATATTTATAACTTTGACAATAGTATTTACAAGTTTGACAATGGTGTTTGTAACTTTGACAATAGTATTTTTAGTTTTGACAATAGTATTTGCAACTTTACCGATGGTATTTGTAACTCCCATAGTGGTATTTACAATTTTAACAATGATATTTACAACTCCCGCAATGTTATTTGTAACTCCCACAATAGAGAATAAACAACTTTGATAATACAATTTACAACTTTGCCAATGGTTTTACAACTCTGACAATGGTATTTGTAACTGGGAGAAATCCAATTTTGGCAATTATGAGAAACACTGTAGCTGACACTGTAGCTTCTTTGACAATACGATTTACAACTTTGCCAATAGTATTTACAACTCTGACAATGGTATTTGCATTTGGGGAAAATCCAATTTTGGCAATTGGGAGAAATACTGTAGATGACACTGTAGCTTCTTTGACAATACAATTTACAACTTTGCCAATAGTATTTATAACTCTGACAATGGTATTTGCAACTGGGAGAAATCTAATTTTGGCAATTAGGAGAAACACTATAGTTGACACTGTAGCTTCTTTGACAATACGATTTACAACTTTGTCAATGGTATTTGCAACTGGGAGAAATCCAATTTTGACAATTGAGAGAAACACTATAGCTGACACTGTAGCTTCTTGGGCAATACGATTTACAACTTTACTAATGGTATTTACAACTCTGACAATGGTATTTGCAACTGTGAGAAATCCAATTTTGGCAATTGGGAGAAACACTGTACCTGACACTATAGCTTCTTTGACAATACGATTTACAACTTTGCCAATGGTATTTATAACTCTGACAATTGTATTTGCAACTGTGAGAAATCCAATTTTGGCAATTGGGAGAAACACTGTAGCTAATATTTTAGCTTCTTTGATAATACGATTTATAAATACCATTGTCAAAATTGCAAATATCATTATCAGAGTTGTAAATACCATTAGCCAAGTTGTAAATCGTATTATCAAAATATTGGGAAAGTGAAGGGTAATATGGTATTTGCACACAAATTTACAAATGACAGATTGGGCCTCTTGCCCAATCTGTCTTTTTGAATATTCAGAAGTCCAATTTGTCCTTTTGAAATTCAAATGGGCTTTTTTTGTCTTTTTTCCTTTTTTTTTATTGGGTCTTGACAATTTTCTCAGTTGTAGGTATTAATTTCATACTTATATAATATATTAATTAGGGCTAAAGTGGGTGTTAACCAAACAACATGTAAGTTTTCACAAAATATAAAATAATAGTATATATGGAGAGGGTCTCATGCATGATTAACACTAAAACTTCTTTAGGAAGTTTATAGTAGAGGGGAATTAGTCACTATTTCCCAGGTTTAACTAGAAAAAGTATAAAATAAAGAAGAATTTTTTTAAAAAATAAAATGATGGAATAAAATCTATTTGTTATAAATATAAAAGTAAAAATTATTATCTCATTGTCTCCTCATATTTATATATAAATGCAATCTGGTTGATTTTAATTTTATTTAAATATATAGGATAAAATTGTTTAGTATAAGGACCAATAGGTATAATTGAAAAAATTATAAGAACTCAATAAAAAGAAAAAAAATACAAAAATCTAATTAAAGATGAATTGAAATTATAAATACATGCTTCCTATATAAAGAGAGAGTAGTTAGTTGATAGTTATAACTAAGTAAAACAAGCTAACCGTAATTTTATATGTGTTACTCCTTCTATTTTTAATATAAGATTTATTTAATTAATTTGATATGATCAAGGTAGTTAAATTAATTAAAATGTCATAATTTTCTAAAATACCCTAAATATCTTTCTTAATTTACTCTCAGCCCCTTCTATTTGATTATTATTGAGGAAGTATATATAGGGATAAATTGGAAAAATATTGATAAATATAAAAAAATATCTTATATTTAGAATCAATATTAACTCCCCAATTAGATCATATATTAAGAATAAGAGGAGTATTGAAGAGTTAATTTTGATCCTAAATACAATAGATATTTTTTATATTTATCATTTTTTTCTTAAATATTACATTTATTGATACTTGCTTAACAATAATAAAGTAAAAGAATGGGAGAGAATTAAAGAAGATAATTAGGTTATTTAAAAAAATCATATTAATTAACTTAACCAGCAATATATTTAATCTAATTAAATTAGTTAAATATATTATATATTAAGGATCAGATGAGTATATCACTTAATTTAACTAACTTCTTTAATATAATTAAATTAGTTAAATATATCTATTGTTAAGAATGGAGGAGTATAATTTAATTTATTTGTAAAAAGAGTCAACGTGGTTTTGAAGAATAGAATTTGGGGTTAATATTTTCTTAATCGAGTTATTTTATCACTTCTCTCGTTTGCCAACGAATTATTTTATCCCACTAAACACTGTTTTGATAGTGATATGATGAGTAATGCGGTCAAGCTAAGCTTCGATTGATTCTCTTTATGGTCATTCATTTTCAAATATTAATTTGAGTTGGTAGATTATAATTAATATAATGAAATATAATTTTCTTTTTTTAAAATTGCAATGGAACACAATTTTCAATTAATACAGAAGCAAATACAATAACTTTATTGAAATAAATAATGCATAATACCAGATTCATACATGGTGGCGACGCTTTGTGGGATTAGCTAGGTATTTACAAGTCATAAATATTAATGTGACTTGTTCTAAACTCTCTAAATGTGCCTTGTGTTTCTGTTCCGTATTTCGTTTTCAATTAAGTGAATTGTCGCAGCCAAGTGGAATTAATTAACTCATGAATATCTGAAGTGTTAAATACAATAATATTGGCCGGTTCTTTACTTACCAATTCCAAATACAATAATATTTTTTATTGAAATAATTAAGGACATTAGATGCACAAATAAAAAGGATAGATCAAGTAGTATAAAGTATTTTGAAAATGGGTAGAGAAAAATTGTAAATAATGCTCTATGGAGTTATTGAGCAAAATTTTTTAGTTAATAATTATCTAAAAATTTAGCAGTTAATAGAATATAAGATATTATATGATCTATGTAACTGATATCACCTAATTGAACAAGACTTTTTGTTATTGTTGTTATTGTTACCCTTTGCATTGTAACTACTCTAGATAAAAATCCTCTTATTATGTACAATTTATGATATTTTGGGTGAAAAATTATAAATTTGTAAGACAAAATAGATTAAGGTATTAAATTTAAAATTAAAATAAACTCTTAACCAAACTACTATACTAGAACTAGAGTAATTAAGCTAGTTAAATTAGTTAATATAATATGTTTATCCTAAAATACTATAATAATCTTTCTTAACCCTTCCCTTCCTCCCTCTTTTATTTGATTATTGTTGATGAAGTATTAATAGAAATAATTTTAAAAATAAATAAATAAATATAAGAAATATACTTTATATTTAGAATAAAAATTGACTCATAAATTAGCTCCTGTATTAAGAATTGGAAAATTATATAACAATGCTAATCCAGATAAGAACACGATCGAACTCATACTACTTCACTAATGAACTAAAATCAGATTCCATCATATAACATGAATAAATGCGTTGTTCTTGTTGGAAATCGTGCCCTAGGGGCCAATCATTATCTTATTAACATTATTGATTTATGAATTTATTAATTGAGTTATCATATTATTTGCATGTTTACTATGATAACCATCCTTGGATAATTCATGATATTATCCTAAATGTCCCTGGTCGATCATCTATGCGGGAGCACAGATGAAATAAGACCAGTATGACTTTGAAGATGTATAGAGATATAAATCAAAGTCATAAGCATATGTAAGAGTACAAGGTGCTGGACCGACCCGCTATGAGAGAACTGCATGGGTAACGTCATAAGCTTCTCTCATATACAAACCATGTCAATACACCCTTTGACCTGAGATCATCATGGATTCCTACATGACAAAACGCTCAGCTTTGACCTAGTCAAAAGTCACTTTTGACCGAGTGATCATAAAGACTATGTTCGGCCTTAGTGGTTTTTCATGCGGAGGAATGTGAATGGTCAAGATGGAATTTGTCCCTCACATTCGTGGAGAGATATTACTGAGCCCCTCGATGAGTGAGTATGAGAAATGTATGGCCATACTATAATGGAAAGGTAGTTCCATTTCTATAGTCAGACTACTCAGGGATCGAGAAAGTAACGGTCGGAAATAGGAGGATGACATTATCCATGCCTCATCCATGACCAAAATATCGCGTGACAGAAGGGACATGATATGGTTGTATAAAAGGTTACATCGTTTATCGATCCTCATATGATTTGGGTAGTCGTTATGTCTTGCTAGAGACCGCTTGCGACTTGTGAGCTAGTATAGCAAATGGCCCACTGCCAACTTCATATGGGCCTACAGGGTCGCACACAAAATAGCCCAACATGAGCTATGATGTCCAGATTCATTGAATCTAAGATATGTCCAGATTCAATGAATGATCCAGGTGAATGTATATATATTTATTTATATTTATATTCATATATATATATATATTATATATGAGATATATGAGATTTAATTTATAAGGATAAATTAAATCCCTATCACGTTTGAATTCGAAATTCAAATTGATAGGATATCTCATATAAGAGATATTTATAAGATTTAATTTATAAGGATAAATTAAATCTCTATCACGTTTGAATTCGAAATTCAAATTGATAGGATATCTCATATAAGAGATATTTATAAGATTTAATTTATAAGGATAAATTAAATCTCTATCACGTTTGAATTCGAAATTCAAATTGATAGGATATCTCATATAAGAGATATTTATAAGATTTAACTTTAAGGATAAATTAAATCCCTATCATGTTTGAATTTGAAATTCAAATTGATAGGATATCTCAAATTTGTTTTATGAGAATAAATCAAATATAGTTCAGTCTCATCTTTATTTAAAGTTAAATAAATAGGTAATTAAATCTGTGGGACGGATTTAATATTATTTATTTAATTAGTTTCTTATAAAATTATACAATATATGATATTGTATTATTTTCGGAATTAATATAAGATTAACTCCTAAAATCTTTTCGGTTAGGGAAAACGGAGAGCATCCTATATATCTAATATTAGGAGCTACGTTTTAGAATAGAGACACACACACATAGAACACAAAAAGGCCGAAGGGGACTCTGCAAAAGGTTTGCAGATAAGAAACTGCCGAAATAGAGACGGAGAGGACGAACTCTTGAGAAAGCCCTGGAGGGACAAGAGACGCTAGCACATCGTTCGTGGTTGAAAAGCTGTTCGTGTGGATACCAGTAGAGGAAGCCGACCTGAGTCGTCGACTTCTTGTGATCAGAAAGGGAGCACGAGCCGCAGAGAGAAGCTGTGAATGTCGTGACTGAAAGCTGTGGAAGTCGCTGAGACACACTGAGGGTAATGCTTCTTCCCACTTGACTTAAACACATACGGTAGATCCTGGCAAGGAATGAAAATTTTTTTTAAGATAATTTCCGCTGCGTGTCTTTCAATTCCTTACAGTTCTTGCATCATCAGCGCATGTTCTATAGTTAAACTAGAGATTTCTCTCTGTTGTACAGGAAACGAGAAAAATATATTATAATTGATTAATTATTTATAATTATTATATATTATTATTATAATTAGAAATTTAAAATATTATATAATTAGTTAATGATATTAATAATTAATTAATATTATGTGGTTCAAAATCTTTTAAAGATTAAAGTAGTTTTATATTATTATGAACTATCATTATAGTTAGAGATTTGAAATATTAGAGGATTAGTTAATGAAATTACTAACTAATTATTATCATAGGGTTTAAAATCTTTCAAAGATCAAACTAAAATTATTTATTGAGATTATTAATTGTAATTTATAGGAAAGTGAAACGAATTAAAAGTATTGAGTCGAATTGATCTAAACCTATTTTTAACTAAATTGAATATTATAAAATTTTAAAAGTATAGTTGATGATTGATACTCAGCCATAAATTTAAAATATTAAAGACATTTAACAAAATTTAAATAGAGATAGATTAATAAAATCCATTTATAAGATTTCATTATAAATTAACACTTTTTTTGAAGCGCATTTCAACCCAATTATAAGGGGTCTTGATTTTAGGGTTTAGTTATAAGTTGATTCTTGAGTCGAAATCAACGTCCGAATGTGAATTTTGAACTACAAGTCTCATTTGGATATTAAAACTTTTATTCTTTGACTAATTAAGTATAATAATGTTTTAGGGGGAACTTATTGAATATAATAAATATAAAACATATAGCGTTATGAACAATTTTAATTTAATTGAACTTGCAAAAAAAAAAAGGGGAGACATATAGTAGGGATCAAGGTAGGTAGGTACACTTGTACATTTTAATTAAAACTATAGTTGCATTAGTAGTTGAGTTTGATTGTTGAGCAAAGTGTTATCCAAATTCAAATCATATTAATATTTTCTGAAACAGCCATTATTGTCAACAAAGCTGTCTGTGTTCACTGATGTAAGAGACAACGATATTGGATCCAAGTTTCCCAGCAGACTCTAAAATAGGTGGCCATGTACAACAAAATCTACATGTGCCATGAATTGAATACCCTAGCTATTTCGTATTATGTATGTGTGTATGTGTGTGTGTGTATATATATATAAGTCACTTCCTCCAACATATTTCTTATATATTAAGAAAAATCTTAAACTTTATTAACTCTACTTAAAAATTCAATAACTTTTTAACTTTATCAATACTTAATATACGTTATTATCTATGAGAACAAAATCAATACAATAATAAATAAGAATAAAATTGTATATCTATATGAAAAATATAATAATGTGACTAAACAATAGGATCAAACTTTTCTCTCTACGGTATAAATAGGACATGAAAAGTATATCATATCAATTATGAGTGTTCTATCTATCACAAAAAATTACTTGATTATTCTTCTTAATTTATTTTTTAATAATATTTTGCGGTCAAAAGTCAAGTTTTCTACAATTTTTTATATGATATGGTATGATATTTATGTTTTATTTTTATTAATTAAAATTATCATGTAAAATTTAAAATTACGAATAATCTTATAATTTTTTAAGGTGATCACTAAAACTGATATATTTATAACTTTATTAATTTTATTAAACTATTATTTCAAAAATTAAAATGTTTATATGTCTTGACTAAAATACCATAAAAATTTAATTAGCAATAATTATATATGTATGTAAAGATCACAAACATTAAACAATAAATTTGTTCAAGATTCTTACATATTCATATACTCCTATAATTCTTTTTACAAGATACTTCTAAAACCTTTCATCAGAATTAAAAAGAAAAAAATACTAATTAAACCTCATTAATTCAATTATAAAATTTAATAACTTTTTAACTTTATCCATATTTAATATATATATTAATAAAAAGTCCAAGAAAATAAATTCAGTAGAATAATATATTAAGGATAAAATTATACATACATATGATAAATTTAATGAAGTAACTTATTATTAAGGATAAAAAACAATACTCTCTTTGTCAATATAGGACCAGAGGTGTAGCTGTTTTTGAAAAGTTGGATGTGAAACATTATAAAATTGTTAGTTGATATTTTAATAAATTATATGAAATATGATTGATATTATATTGGTAAAGACAAGGAGTTTGGATAGATAAAGGTCTACATAATTCACGTTTAACAGTTTGTTAATTGTACATTTACTATATAAATTTTAGATTAGTTAATTGACGATTATTTTGAACAAAATATAATTTATCCAATGAAAAATTTTGACTATTATTTTCTGTTAATTATGGACTTTAGTTAATTTGTCGTCATTCCCATTGTAAGATTGAAGATTACCTCTTACCTTTGGGAGTCATAGATGCCGTAATGCATGAGATTGAAGGTTACCTCTCACCTGAAAGATACACACACACACACACACATATATAAAGACATACACACATGTGATTTAAGTAAATTTAGTCATTAACCAAGTTGTTAATCACTTTGTTGATGGATGGTAGCTTGTGTTTTTTTACCCCAAAAATCTATCTCATCAAAGGAAAAACAGTATATCTCACTCTTCATATAGAGGGCATTCTAGTTTTAGAAATAGTAGAATTATATATACTCTTCTAATATTTAATATAAGACTTAATTTATAGTTTAAATTATACTATAAATTAGGTCTTATATTAAAAATTATATGACTATATATGTGTGTGTGTTCTTTTATATTTTAAATTTTATTATTATATTTAATGTTTTGGTCAAAATTGTTATATTTAAACTTTTCTTTCTGAAACATATGTGATGCAGATAATTTAACGCGATTTTTTGATATAATTATATATATATATATATGACGATTTCTTATTGCTAAAATTTGGTAAAATTAAAAATAAATAGTTTCTATACTAACTCTTTCTCTATAGAAAAATTGATAAAAATGCTTTATATTTCATATATAGAAAGTATTGACATTCTAAAAAATTAATACATAGAGATCACCTATACTTAAATGTATAGCCCTTTAGTCAATAAAATTGTCAAATAGGAAGTTTTGATTGATTTTTCCATTATTTTTTACCGAATCCATTTGCACACTTATTACATATGACATAATATTTTTTTATTTTAAATCAAGAAATAGTGATACCAGCAGGGTGTAATGCTTAGTATCTTTTTTTTCCCAATGCAATAGGCATATTTTTTTATAAGAATACAAATTAGCATCTTAATTAAAAAGAAATAATTATCGGAGTCGCACGTAATTATTAACCAACCATGTTTATTATATCTCTTTTCAGTTTCATGCACTTTGCATATAGTGTCTGGGTTAAGAAAGAAATGCATGTAATGCTTATCCAAAAAGAAAAAGGAAAGTGGGTCATATAATCATCTAATTAATCAAGTGATCTCTATAAGAACCCAAAAAAGCCAAAAAAAAAACAAAAGAAAATAAATTTCTCTATGTAATCTAACTAGTATAAAGAAGCATATGGTTACTGTGTTTGTTAAAAAATTAATTAAAAATGAAAACCAGTCACACGAGCTGCTTAATGGTGGCTAGAATCTGCTTTGCTTGTTACTTTAACTTTTCATTTATACTAAATTTCACACTAATTTGCCACAAAAGTATAGAAGAATCCGATTTTTTGGATTCAAAAGTAGAAGTTAAGTGTAACTGAGAGTATTGTTTATTATGTTAACAAAACTGATCTGATAGGCCTTTAATTCTTTTTTTGGATGGGTAATGATTCTAGAATGCTTCCGTCAAGATAGTGTCTCTCTTTAGGAAAACCTTAGATTTAAAGGAAGCAAAAGAAGTTAGCCCACGCGACACTCAATTATCTTTGATTCACTTAATTAAGTATTAATGATTTACTCATTATTTCCATATCACGATGAACAATAAGAAAATATCTCTATCATAGATACTATTAATTAAGGAATATATATTTGTATATTTTAAATTACAGCAGAATCTAAAAATTATATAACAATTTTTGAAAAATTAAAGTCCCCATCAAAGTTTTAAGTAAATCTAATATTAAGTTTTTGATGAAACATATTAATCATTTTTCCCAAGCTTAATAATAGTTTTAATCTTTTATAGTAATTATATTTATTATATTTTAAACGTTTTGTTTTGATTTTATTTAAAATAATTGTCATCTAGAATTTTAATAAAAACAATTTTTTAAATATATTTTTTTAATATTTCTCAAGTTTATTAGTTATTTAATTAAGTGTATAATCCATTTCAACATTAACAAGGTAAAAAAGTTGTACCTCTCTCCTAATAAGTACGCATCCCAATTAAAAAAATTTCTAAACGCTTCACCTGCCTGAGGTTCTCAGTCAACATGAACCTTTTCAATCCCATCGTTGGGCGGGACTGTCCATCTCTAACTTTCAACGTGAAACTTTCACCTGCCTTGAGTGTGGCTGAGATGGCTGTCGAAGAAAGCTAAAAAAAAATTCTAAATTTTCACGGTAGTTTTAGCTAGAAATACTGTTAAAAAATAAACTTACAACGGGCATAAAATTCATGCCGCTCCTAAAACTTCCAAGAAAATCACTTTCCACCACTGTTAAAAGCCTTTTTTTTTAATAGTGCCCATGATTCGCATGGGATGTGGTTATCCTATGCATCAAAATAAAATGAATTGCACTCTATGAATGTAGTATAAGGTACAACCATATCGTTCTTCTTGAGGAACCTTTCTATAGGAAACCTAGCAAACTAGTGACCAAACTATTGAAACCTGAGTCAAAGTAAAATTTGGTTTTTGGTTTTGATTGATTTTTGAAGCAATAAAATAAAGATGCAGTAAAATAAATATTTTTATATTTTTTATTAAGTTGGAAAATGAGTAGATTTTGAAAGGAATGTGTTGAGACATACTCTTGATGATGAAAAACTATCTATCATTGCTCTTAATATGATATGGGATTTTAAAATCACTAAATCTTAAAAGAAACCTCAATTGATCGATTGAGTCTAGAACATTAATATTCCTTAAACTCCTTTAATTAAAGCTAGTTTAAAAACTCTTAATGGACTGTTAAAAGTCACTTAGCGTGCAATTTAAATCAGATAATGTAGATGCCCTCAAATGATCATTGATCAATGACCATAGATTTTAAGCAATATTAGTCAGCAATGATTGTTGATAAAAAAACCCATTATCCAGAAATTGAAACTAAAATATTCTTATTAAACCAATATCCAAATCATCTAAATTCAAACTCATAGCACCAAGGGACATTAACTGTTATACTATTTCCATTAATTTAAATCTGTCTAAAAATTGTTTTATAGGAACAAATGATAAAAGTTGGATATGCCATAAAAGATTAGCTCATCCAAACATAAATAAAGTTTAAAAATTACTTAGAAAAGATTTAGCAATCAGTTTGTCCAAACTAAAATTTGAAAATGATATTATCTGTAATGCTTGCCAACGAGGAAAACAAACAAAGTAATCTATTAAATCTAAGAAGGTAGTCTAACTGAAAGACTACTTCAAATGCTTCACATATATTTGATTGGTCTAGCAAGAGTCAAATGTTTTGGAGTAAACTTGTATACTCTCATTATAGTCAATGACTATTATAGATTTACTTGGATTTTGTTTCTTCCTTTAAAAGACAACATTTAAAGCTTTCGTTGTTTTTGCTAAGAAAGTCTAAAATGAAAAAGGTATTTCTGTTGTATCTATCAGGATTGATCATGAAGGAGAGTTTGAGAACCATGAGTTTGTAAGCTTATGTGAAGAACATGGGATTGATCACAATTTCTCAGCTCTATGGACACATCAACAAAATAGAGTAGTGGAATAAAAGAACAAAGTTCTCATTGGTATGGCAAGGGATAAGCTTAATGAAAAGGGGATCTTTCAAGTTTCTGGCCAAAGGCTATGAGCACGGCATGCTACTTCTCAAATAGAGCTTGTATCAAAAGTATACTAAAAAAGCACTATGAGCTGTATAAAGGGAGAAAACCAAACATATCTCACCTGAGGATCTTTGGCAGAAAATGTTTCATTTGATTCATGTTGTTTTTGCTAAAGTTGAATCATTTTCAAAACTCTCTTCTCATGATGATGCTAACATTATTCAAAAGTATGAACATTTGAATATAAATAAAAACCTAGTATCATTTGATTCTGAAAAACTTTGTGAAACAATTTCCCAAGAGGATAATACTCAACCTAAAGACTCGTATCATACAAAGGATCATCCTTTAGATCAGGTCCTTGGTGAAGTCAATGAAAGGGTAAAAATCCAGATATAAGTGTTCAATGAACTGTGATTTTTTGCATTTATTTCAAATATTAAACCAACTAATGTTGATAAGGCTCTATCATATGTTAGATTTAATAATATTTTGATGATGTTAAAAAGAAATTCAATGATTAAGTTATTTCTGTGAATGAATGATGTCAAAATTGATTTAACATAATCCAAAGTGTTTTTGCATTTAAAAGATGTTACAAAGAAAAACCAAAGGATTTAATAGATTAGTCAATCGATTAATAGTATTTAATCAATTAATCAATCAATTAATGAGTATCAATTAATTGATTAATTATTCGATTAATGCAAGGACAATGTTATTTGAACATCAATTAATCGATTAGTTAATCCATTAATGAGTGATCATTAATCGATTAAGTATTCGATTAATATCATAAGATTGCTATATGGAATTGAAAAGGTAAGTCAATTAAAGATTAGATATTTCATTAATTATAATTAATCAATTAGTTATTCGATTAATCTGTTGATAACATTTTCTCTTTTGAACAAAGATAACTCTATTAATTAATTAGTTAATTGATTAATTTATATTAATCCATTAACTATTTGATTAATCAGTAGAGAATTATTTTGTGAAATTTAAATATGAATTCATTAATCGATTAATTTATATTAATGGATTAATTGTTCGATTAATTTGTGTTGAAAACATTTTTGTTTTAATTCTTCTAGAAACATTAATCGACTAGGTATTCGATTAACTTATATTAATCGATTAACTTCATATATTTCAAATATATTTATTTATTTGCATTGAAATTGATTGAATCTCTCTTTGAGCTATATATGATTGTTCCATATATGAACTATACATATGTTTCTTTACATTCTTCATTATATATCTTTTGAGATACTTATTGCACTGTATATAATTGTAAAATTTTGATCAATGTGATGTTATTTTCTGTTTCTTTCATTAATTGAAACATTAATCGAATTCATGATAATTAATCGATTAGATACAATATATTTTTCTAAAAGCTATCTCAGCTTTATTAAGACCTTGATATTTGATAATGGGCCTATTTTGGAAACATCTAAACTAATGTTTTAAAAGGGCTTATGGCCCAAACTTTAGGAAAATTTTAAAACAAACAACCATATTTGTCCAAAAAGGCTTCCAAACCAAACCATAGTTTAAAACCAAGGTTTTAGATAAGCTACTGAGACTAATTTTTAGAAGAGTAAAAGAGCTTATGGACTATCTATTTACTATTTTACTCTTATTTTTTCTTGCACTATCTCTTCTTCTCCTACTTCTCCTCCTTATTCTTCTTCTCAGCCACTTCTCCTCCCTCCTTCATTACCCCCGGATCCTCCCTCCTTCATTGCCTCTACTACCTTCATCAGAACTGTGGACTCCCTTGACTCTTCCATCTTCTTCCTCCTGCCTCTTCCGGTGAGAGAGAGATGAGAGAGAGAATATGAAAGAGATAATAATTTTTTTATCTCATACCCTTTGTACTAATTTACCAATAAAAAAGTCCTTTTGGTAAAAACCATCCAAACCCTTATTTATCTAGAACCACGTTTTTTCCATAAGTTGTCCAAAAGCCTTTTTTCCATAGGCCCATTTTTAAAAATCTATCTAAACACACACAATGACTTGATTATTAATGGTTTATAAACTTACTCAATAATTTAATTATTGACAAATCTTTTGAGGTTGAGTATGTTCAGAAAAGGCTAAGAGTTTGAAATGATGAAGGTTGCGGCAACGTAAACTTGCTACTTCTGGAAAAGTATTAAATACTCACTTACCTACTAACGACCAACATCCCCTTCACTCCAACGGTTATAAATTTGAGTCTAACAGCTACCAACTGAAGTAAATGCTATTTAAAAGAGTAAGCATTAATGAAGAAACAACTAACAAATTGATCAACAACTTCTGAATTTAATAAATTCTCTATTTCTTAATTCTATAACTCGTCATTTATTGAGTTTCAGTGTTTATCATCATACATACTCTTTGAGAGAGAGATTGTGAATATATCTTCATTCATTCTTTTCACTTAAGAGATTGGTTCTCTTAAGTTAGGATTATTACCTTACGAAAAGTAAAGGAGAGTGAATGAGTAAATCAATTGTTGTACTGAGATGCCAATATCCCATTCAAATCTTGGAGATAGTTGAAAATCTTAAAAGGCCTCTAGGGACTAGACTTATGACAAGAGCATTAGTACAAACTAGTATAAACTGCTTGTGTTAATTTCTCTATCCCTTGGTGAAATCTTTCTGATCCTTATTCTCTTTATATATTCTTTTTCTCATTGTCATTAAGTTTTAAAAAAAATACCCAATTCACCCTCTCTTTGGTGTATTTGCTTAGTCTAAATTTAGATACCTTCTGGACATAAGCCATGTTCGAAGAACTTAACCAATTTGAAAGAAATTAAGTTTGGGACTTGGTACCTAAGCCTACTGATCATCATGTCATAGGAACTAAATCGGTATTCAAGAATAAGCTTAATGAATATGCAGTTATCATAAGAAATAAAGTTAGATTAGTTGATAAAGGCTATAATCAAGAATAAGGTACTAATTATGAGGAAACATATGCTCCAGTAGCAAGATTAGAAGCTGTACGAGTACTTTTAGCCTTTGTTTGCATTAAAGATTTCAAACTTTACCAAATGTATTTTAAAAGTGTATTTTTGAATGGTTTTATTATGGAAGAAGTTTATGTTGAACAACCACCTGGTTTTGAAAGTTTTAATCATCCGAATTATGTTTATAAATTGAAATATGCATTATACGGTTTGAAGCAAGCTCCAAGAGCTTGGTATGAATGTTTAAGCAATTTTCTGTTAAATAAAAGTTTTAAAATGTCAATGATGGGCAAACTCAACTTCTTCCTCGGGCTACAGATCAAACAAAAGAAGAATGGAATTTTCACCTCACAAACAAAATACTTGAAGGATCTATTGAAAAAATTTAAGATGGAAAAAGTGTCATATCCCCAATTTTCTTATCTGGTATGTATATACAATTTGTATGTAATATATATGAGATTCTCTAAGGAAAATGTTATAATTTAAGGAAGGAAATGGATTAAATTGTAAATAATAGAAAGTTTAAGGACTTAAGTGGAATTTAGAAAAGTTCTAGGGCAAAAATAAAATGTAAAGATAAATGTTAGGTCAAGAAATGTAACTTTAGATAAGATTGAGGGACTAAAATATAATTTATCAAAAGTTTAAGGGTAAAATTATAATTATGAGGAAGTTGTGCCAGAAAATGCCCAAAACTGCCCAGAAATACTACAATTTCAAATTTTACTAATAAATAGAGAATCATAATTGGGTCAAACATATTTTTCAGAATTTTGATTTGAGGCCTCAGATAATTTATATTAATTTATAAAGTCTGGAGATTATTAGAAGACCTTCTGGATCTCCTAATCAGATGAAATTTGGTAGTAAATTTCTATAATTAATATAGAAATTTATAAACTAACATAGCTCAAAAAGGAGTTATGTAGATTTTTTTATAAAATTTCTAGTAAAATAATATATCTGATAAATACTTTTATGTGAGTTTTGTGAGAATTAAGCCATAAAGGTATTAGACCCATATAAAAGCCTAAGTTGGCATCCCATAGGCCTAGTAAGATATTTGAACAGTCATGTGGGCTAGTGTCTAGGGGAACCCTAAAAATACAAAATTATGAAAATGCCCCTATGTTGTAATAATGAACAAGAGATAGATGGAGGGTATTTTGGTTATTTTAGACAAGTCAAAACACCAAGGAAGGTACAAGAATGATTAGTCAGAGTCATTATATATCTTGATAAGGAGTAAAGAGGTGTGGAATAACAATTATACCCTTAAGGCTAATATAGTATAAGATAGTGAACCAAGTGCATTTCAATCATTTTCTAAGGGATGGTAAGTAGATAAATACCTAGTCCAACAATGTCAATAGTAAGAAAAATCTAGATATTAGATTTAAGGTTAAAAAATATATTATGGAATCTCAAAAAAATTATATTCATAAAACAGTCTGATTTTTGAGAAATTAGACTAACCCTATACTGGATTGGACTAAATTTTTCAAACAAGCCCTTACCCTTTGAAAGATGCCAAATAAGGCCCTAAATGTTGTCATGGATGATGTCATATCCTAATTTTTTTATCTATATAATACTGATAGTGAAAAGAGATTTTGAAAAGATTATAACGATGATCAGAAGGAATAATAAAGGTTAGATGAGTCTTGAAGGAAGAGAGGGACTAAAATAAAAAGTTTAAAAGTTCTATGGTGAAAAACAAAAGTAGAAAAAAGCTTTGGGCCATTAAGCATAATTATAAAAAATTGAGGGCCTATAATTATGAAAGGAAAATTAATACAGTATCCTCTAGACCTCAGAATCAGATCAAATTTAGAAGTAAATTCCTATAATTAATATAAAAAATTTAAAATTGATAGAGCTTAAAAATGAGCTGTGTATAATTTATTATGGAATTTACAGTGAATTAAAACACCCGATAAATATGTTTCGGAAGAATTTATCAGGAATTGAACCATGAAGGCAGTAAATCATGTAGAGAGCCCAAAATGGTGTATTATAGGCCTAATAATATTTTTAGATAAGTATGTGGATCAAGGCTAATAAAGACCAACAAAATATAAAATTATGAAAATACCACTGAATGTATGCCACTGTGTTATGTCAGAGTTAGAGTTAGATGAAGGGTATTTTGGTCATTTGGACAGGTAAAAAATGTCCAGGTAAGTACATGAGTGATTAGTCAGTGTCAGTATATGCCCTGATAAGAAGTAAAGAGGTGTAAAATGACAATTATGCTCTTAAGGTTAATATAGTGCAAGATAGTGAACCAAGGGCATTTCGGTCATTTGCTAAGGGATATGTATTTAAGTTTTGACCCAGTACAAGAGTGTCAAAGGTAGGAAGAATCTGGATACTGGATTTAAGGTCATAAAGCATATTATGAAATCTCAAAAAAATAGATTTAGAAAACAGTCTGGTTTTTGAAAAATCTGACTGAGTCAGTATTGGATTGGACTGGAATTCTTCCATATGCTTCCTCCCTTTGCAATTTCACCGCATGCCCTATGATTTGTCGCTTGGTAATGTCACAATTAGCTTTTTAGAAATATTAAATCTAAGATTAAATGTGAGCCATTAGATCAAATACTGCACAAAGTAATCGTTGATTTTTCATGGGATTTTTCTATAAATACCCCCACAAAATCTAAAGAAAACCATGGAGCATGAACCCTTGGGGAACCTCTTACAAAATGAAAACCCAAGCCAAGACAAAGAAGATTCAAGGTACTAAAGTTCAAGTAAGCTAGAGATTAAAGGTAAGTAAACTATCATATCTTATTTTTCTTTGATTTGGGAGCTTGAACTTAATATTTTTATGGAAGAAAGTTGAGTTTTCTCTAAGGTGTTGTGCTATCCAAAAACCATAGATGAAAGGAACAAGAAGAAATTAAAGTTAGAGATATGTGATTGAAGCTTAAACAAGCTAGTTAAGTGATTGGTTGTTGAATCAAGTTGATATTCTTGACTTTGACATGGTTGAACCATTTTGTTTTACACTGTTCATGGTGGAAGGAAATGGAATTTCAATGATCTAATGCTTCCATTGAATTTATATGATGATTTTGTGTAGGATTAGATAGGTTTTGAACATTGGAAGTATTAGAATTCAAAGTTATAGTTTTTAAAGTTCTTCTCTATTACTGTTCACTCACATGAACAGTGATTGAAATTTCATAATTTTGATGCTTCTAATGGTTTTAAAATGAAAAGTTGTGTGGGATAAAGTGGAGAAACAAGTATGGGAAGCATTAGAATCAAAATGAAAATTTTTGAAAGTAAAGAGGGTTTTATGTAATTGTGTACAGAACAATGTATAGAAGCTAGAACTTCATGATTCTAAGCTCATAAATGGATTCAAAAGATAAAATTGTGTAGGGTAAAGTCAAGACATCAATTGGTTCAAGGGCCAAGTTAATTAGTAAAAACTAGAGAAAGTTATGTTAGTAAAGAGTTAAGAATTTATCAAGGATAGTCTTGAACATTGTTGGAGTTCATAGTCCTAATGAATTATATGATGAATATGAATGTGTTTAGGACCTTGAAACATCTAAGAATATGGTTGGAAGTGATTGACCGAAAGGCTTCATGGTTGGAAAGCTAGGGAGCAAGTGAAAAAGAACAAGAGAAAAGCTTTAGTGCAAGGTAGTGGACTTACCTCTTTATGTGCTTAATGTGCTATGCTTATGTGTTGACATGTATATGATATTTGAATGGTGTTGTGACATGATAAATGATATTGAATATAATGTGAATAACATATTTTCCATGGCCATGCACTTTTATGCAAAAGTATATAGTATGCTGGCATGTCACTAATTAAAGAAAGTTTAATGAAATTACATCATGTATTAGCATCAATCTTGCATATTTAAGTGGTAATGTTTGCTATTGAAATTTTTTAGAATCTCACCCTCCCATA
This sequence comes from Leucaena leucocephala, assembly GCA_037074615.1. NCBI lineage: Eukaryota > Viridiplantae > Streptophyta > Magnoliopsida > Fabales > Fabaceae > Leucaena > Leucaena leucocephala. The sequence continues at coordinate 10,746,287 of CM073527.1, forward strand.
ACCAACCATAATAGGTTATTCATGATGGAAGAATCATGTTTGGTGCATGAGCTAAGGAATGGAAGATGAAGAGTAGACAAGTGATAGCATGCATGTATGTTAGCCTTTTTATGTAATGTTATGTAATATCCATTATATGTAAAGAAAATGTATGAAAGAATTATGGCATAACCCCATGATGTATGTGAATGCATGAAAGGCAAAAAAGATGGTTTATGCATGCTGGAACAATTATTTAAAGTGAAAGAAAGGAAACTGAAATGGTAAAAACGTAGGTCCTAAAGTAGTTTTGTTGTGATTTCAGTTTGACCTAGCAAATAAATGAATTAATCCACAAAATTTTATGAGCACATAGTACACATCCATATATTTCAATTCATATGTAATACGCCTCATTTGGATGTGTATATCAAGAGAAATGAAATTCCAAAGTTAAGAGATAGAATCTGAAATTTTATGAAGAGTAAAAAGTAACGATTTAACTGTATCAATTGGCAAATTAAATGTCCATATTTATATTTTTCCCTTAACTATCTATCAAATAGCTTCAATTAGAAATTTGGATCACCTCTATACGATTTTTTTACAATTAGTTATGAATTTTTAAATTTGGACTGTAAATTTGAAAATTACCAAATGAACAGTACCAGAGAAGTAAGTTTTAAAATTTTAATTTTTTGGCTAATGTAATACTTCCGCTAATTAAATACACTTCTGAATACGTACTCTGAGGTGGTCAAAGTAGGATGTTTCAGATGATGTCATGAAGTGACTTCTAGGGTAAGCTTGATGTAAGAGTGAATATGGACCATTGGATCAAATAGTGAAAGATTAAATCTTAGCAATCCATTTTCACCCAAACTTTTCTTTAAATATCCCCCATTTCTCTTCTCATTCATGCCAAAGCAAGAACCATAGGGAGGTGCAGCTAAAATAAAATTCAAGCAAGAAGAAGAGGAAAATTCAAGAGCAAAACAAGCAAGGATATTAGTTTGACTGAATAGTTCATTTTATTTAGCTTGACTTGAAAATAGCATACATAGAAAGGTATTTATAATCCAATAAAACTTACTCTAACCAGGACTCTTAATTGGCTAAGACTTTTCAAAAAATACTAGTTTAATCCTAAAAACCCATAAGGATCAGGATAGATAATGAGGAATATGATAAAAGATAAATTAAAATATTGGGGATTTTGATTAGATTATTTGGATAATGTAATTGGTGTGAAAGGTTTTAATTGATTATGGATTATTCAAAAATGATGAAGAATATTAAAAAATAGGGTATATTTAAGAATATCAAAAGATATTAGAAAAATAATATAATTTATCAATGAATAAGGTTCAAATTAGATTATAGATGAATATTTGATTATAGGAATTTAGAATCAGATGATGAAAGATAATATAATTTTTGGGATTAAATAATATCCTGAGCTTTTAAGTTAAAAGATTAATCACCTAATAATCTAAATATATCCTAATATGAATTTAGTGATTAAATGACATGTCTAACATACTAATCAATGTCTCTTATCATTTAAACTTATTAAAGAAAACGAAAAATTTTCACAAACAAAAACAAAAATTACAAAGTAAATTGACAAAATGACTTCAATAAAATAAACAGACTCTTTAGTTGTCCGCCAACTGCTATGTTTGGATAAGGTCACGGGTTTTAAACTTGGCGGTGACATATTTGTGTGTGTGCTTGTGTTTAAATTGTATTAAATTGAAGAAAAAAAATAGACTCCAATTGAATTTGTTTTTGTAATAAAAAAGACTCTAATTGAATTGATCTTCAAGAGAAGTAATGTTTCATCGAACTTCTAGCAAACATTCTCAAGCCCATTAAGACGCTTCATATCACAATTCACACTCATGACTTGCCATGGTACATCAGAACATGCATTTGAGCCTAAATATGCAAGAGTATGATGACCCAACTTGCCTCCTCCATGTGTATATTTGTGTTTTAGGCCTTTAATATGTTGGAATGGGTCTAAAAACATATGGCAGTCACCTGAATACTTTACAGATCTTACTCAAAGGGATAGAATTGCCCTCCAAGTTGACATCACTTTTCCTCCCTCTTCTTCTCCTTCAAGCTCATTCTTCCCCTTCTATTTCTTAGCTCTCTCTCTCTCTCTCTCTATATATATATATGTTTCTGAAGCAATTCGAAAATGGGGATTGAGGTGAGGCGCTAATGACTTAAGTGAGAAGGGATCAAATTTTTATTTAATATTTCCTTAGATATGGCTTATCCCATAAGCTCTAATTTTTAACATTTTTTTTTAGAAACCAAAATATCCCTTAGCCAAACTAATCCTCTCGAAGTTTAGATATCATCGAACTAGATTTTACCTCTCTTAATAAAATATTTTTTAAATACATATAGCCTAATTTAATATCAAAATACTATATTTAAAGGATCTAGTCATTAGTCATCAATATCATGTTTAACATTTAATTGGGTAAATATCCACTTAAATCCTATCCCAATCTTCTTGGTCATGGCAGCACGTGATGGGCTTCCTATTCTGGGCTAAGGTGTAGCCTACTTCCAAATTGGAGTAATGAATTTGATTATTTTCTCTTTTTTATTGGTACTCAAATTCTTGAATAAATTTTAAAAAATAGTGTGGGACATTTTATAAGAATTTTTCTCCATAATTATCTTCTTTATCTTATAAAATATCTCCTTAAATTTTCAGGCCAAATGATAAATTCTACCTTTTTAATTTACGGAGAAATATACCTTATTTTCTAAAAATTAGCTTTAAAATTAATAGCAGTACTTTTTGGGAAGTAGACCTCTTCATGAATTCTCTAAATATTCAAAATAATGATTCATAATTTTTGAATAATTATTTTCTCTTTTATTTCCTTAAAAACTCACCCAAAAACAGGCTTTTGGCCAAATATTTTATTTGAGGTAATTTAACTTTAAATAATTTCTCTAAGCCTCAAAAATATCTTAGCCACTTCTTTTCTATTTTTTAGGAATTTCCCCATAATTCTGCCATCATTATCCTTTCTACTTATTAAACGGGTACTCAAAAAATGGATGCGACAGTTTCTTTGCTCATCAAGTGCGAATCTGGACCATCCAGATTTAATCATAAAAAAATGTCCCTCTTGTAACTAAATTGCTGTAGAGAGTAAATTTTCTTTACCGATTCCAGAAACGTCGTATATTAATTATCTGCTGTGCAATAACTACTATGGAGGCACCAGGCAATAACCAAAGACGCCATATATTAATTATCTGCTTAGCAATAACTTCCTTCTCCTCCTTCTCTATAGCCTTCACTTCATTCTGTGTCTCAATTTTGTCGTTCACTAGCTTTGCCGGTGTACTGACGGATAAACTACAACAGAAGTGTAAAAAGTACAGAGAAAAATACAAGATATGGCTAAAGTGATAAGGCTGAAAAGGAAGTTCATAAGTTATTAGGTGTTAATGTGGTACTTGGAACTGTTGGAAATCGTGCCCTAGGGGTCAATCATTGTCTTATGAACATTATTGATTTATGAATTTATTAATTGAGTTATCATATTATTTGCATGTTTACTATGATGACCATCCTTGGATAATTCATGATATTATCCTAAATGTCCCTGGTCGATCATCTATGTGGGAGCACAGATGAAATAAGACCAGTATGACTTTGAAGATGTATAGAGATATAAATCAAAGTCATAAGCACATGTAAGAGTACATGGTGTTGGACCGACCCGCTATGAGAGAACTGCATGGGTAACGTCATAAGCTTCTCTCATATACAAACCATGTCAATATGCCCTTTGACCTGAGATCATCATGGATTCCTACATGACAAAACGCTCAGCTTTGACCTAGTCAAAAGTCACTTTTGACCGAGTGATCATAAATACTATGTTCGGGCTTAGTGGTTTTTCATGCGGAGGAATGTGAATGGTCAAGATGGAATTTGTCCCTCACATTCGTGGAGAGATATTACTGGGCCCCTCGATGAGTGAGTCTGAGAAATGTATGGCCATACTGTAATGGAAAGGTAGTTCCATTTCTATAGTCAGACTACTCAAGGATCGAGAAAGTAACGGTCAGGAATAGGAGGATGACATTATCCATGCCTCATCCATGACCAAAATATCGCGTGACAGAAGGGACATGATATGGTTGTATAAAAGGTTACATCGTTTATCGATCCTCATATGATTTGGGTAGTTGTTATGTCTTGCTAGAGACCGCTTGCGACTTGTGGGCTAGTATAGCAAATGGCCCACTGCCAACTTCATATGGGCCTACAGGGTCGCACACAAAATAGCCCAACACGAGCTATGATGTCCAGATTCATTGAATCTAAGACATGTCTTGATTCAATGAATGATCCAGGGTGGATATATATATTTATTTATATTTATATTCGTATATATATAAATTCGTATATATATTATATATATGAGATATATGAGATTTAATTTATAAGGATAAATTAAATCTCTATCACGTTTGAAATTCGAAATTCAAATTGATAGGATATCTCATATAAGAGATATTTATGAGATTTAATTTATAAGGATAAATTAAATCTCTATCACGTTTGAAATTCGAAATTCAAATTGATAGGATATCTCATATAAGAGATATTTATAAGATTTAATTTATAAGGATAAATTAAATCTCTATCACGTTTGAAATTCGAAATTCAAATTGATAGGATATCTCATATAAGAGATATTTATAAGATTTAATTTATAAGGATAAATTAAATCCCTATCACGTTTGAATTTGAAATTCAAATTGATAGGATATCTCAAATTTGATTTATGGGAATAAATCAAATATAACTCAGTCTCATCTTTATTTAAAGTTAAATAAATAGGTAATTAAATCTGTGGGACGGATTTAATATTATTTTATTTAATTAGTTTCTTATAAAATTATACAATATATGATATTGTATCAATTCAGAATTAATATAAGATTAACTCCAAAATCCAATTAGGTTAAGTGGAAAAACGCATAGCATCCTCTATATCTGATTGGAGGAGCGACGTTTGAAAATATACAGAACACAAAAGGCCGAACGGAATCTGCAAAAGGTTTGCAGACAAGAAACTGCCGAAATAGAGACGGAGACTTGTGAAAGCCTTGGAGGGACAGGAGACGCTAGCACGTCGTTCGTGGTTGGAACGCTGTTCGTGTGGATACCAGTAGAGGAAGCCGACCTGAGGCGTCGACTTCTTGTGATCGGAAAGAGACCACCGTCCGCGGAGAGAATCTATGAAGGTCGCTGAGGAACACTCCGTCGATTTCTTGCGATCAGAAAGAGATCACCACCCACGTAGAGAAGCTGTGAAATTCGCTGAGCAACACTAAGGGTAATGATTCTTTCCACTTGACTTAAACACATACGGCAGATCCTGGCAAGGAATGGAAAATTTTTAAAGTTTATTTCCGCTGCGTGTCTTCTAATTCCTTACAGTGGTATCAGAGCCATGCCGTTTTGTGTTTAAGTTAGGCTTGATTGTTGATTTATATGATATATGTTAGTAGTAGCCAATCATATAATAAGCGTTGTATGTGTGACATATATGGAATCCGTGTTGTGTATGACATAAAAGGAATCTAAAAGGAAATTGAAATCGGTGGTGATGCCTTTTGATTTGATCAGTTCGCATAGATGGGGTCTAAGAAAACCGAATTCAAATTTGTGATTATTTGTGAAAACTGAATTCAGATTCGTGATTATTTATGAAACAAAAACAAAAAAAAAATTCTTCCGGGGCGCTGCCCCAGAGACCCCGCCCGCTAACTGTTCGTAGCGCAACATAACCGTAACATATGTTACTTTGTGAATGTTTTTTGCCCTTCGATTAGATCTAAATATTGATTCTTGAATGTTTGGGTATGGTGAACAATATGGCTCTAGATTGCAAGTGTTGTAATTTTTAAATACGGCCTGCGTGTCGTGCCTTCCTCTATATACTCTCAATGTACCTTCTCCTCTCATCTTACTCCCCTCGAATGTTAAAAGAGGTTTCTATATGTAATTTCTCTTTTCTTACTAGAGAGCTCCTCTCATTGGCTTGAGGGGACTTAGGATAGGTGAGCCATATTGTATCACATTTAGATTATGCATATTATGATTATATCAGCGCATGCATATTACTTGTATGAGATACGAACTGAGAAGCATGCATTCTCATAAACTAAACAGTTAAATTAAGCCCTCTAAATGAAATCTTAAGTCATAATGCCGTCAATTTATGAACACTTGTCAAAACCTTGATCGCTCAATTGTGGACTCCACCAAAGTGGGTGCTTTTGAGTTATCTTGGGGAGATAAGCAAAGAGTAATGGTGCTTCTCTCATAGGTTCATTATTGTTTGACTTAATTGAGATTAACAAAACGGTTTTGGATCTCAAGGCATTAGATGGGATTAGAACATGCCAGATCATATGATGATAGGATCCCATGAATATCTAAGAGTTACATTTGATGTAATTGGTAAAGGTGTTACCTACCTAAATAACTTAATTTAAGCGTCCTGCCAAAGCGGACTTAAGTTTGAGCCAAATATGGATCTTAGCCCACTAACTATTGCATTGAGGGTTGTTTATTTAGTGGGAGATTACTAATTACATTGCATATTTTAATTGTAGAATCATGACGACTAGTAATACTGCTACATTATCGCTGCGATCTGTCCTTGAGAAGGACAAACTTAATGGGACAAACTTTCTTGACTGGTTTAGGAACTTGAGAATTGTTCTCAAGCAGGAAAGAAAGGCGCATGTCCTAGATCAACCCATTCCTGAGGAGCCAGCCGCCAATGCTCCTAGAGCTCAGAGAGATGCTTACACGAAGCATAAGGAAGACTCTGTCGATGTGGGATGCTTAATGCTAGCCACCATGGTTCCAGAGCTCCAAAGAGATCTCGAACACATGGAGGCTTATGAGATGATTGTGCATCTCAAGGAAATGTTCCAGCAACAGGCAAGGCAAGAGAGGTATGAGACCACTAAGGCCTTACATTCCTGCAAGATGGCTGAAGGTGCATCAGTTAGTACTCATGTCTTAAAGATGAAAGGGTACATTGATCACCTTGAAAGGCTTGGATTTCCCATGAGCCAGGAGTTAGCTACGGATTTGATCTTGAACTCACTCCCGGAAAGTTATGACCAGTTTGTCATGAACTACAACATGAACAACATGGAGAAATCTATTTCTGAACTGCATGGGATGCTTAAAACTGCTGAGCCGAGTCTTAAGAAGAAACCCAGTAGTGTTTTGATGGTTCAGAAAGGAAAGGGTACGAAAAAGAAAGGCAAAGGCAAGGGGAAGGGTCATGGCTCATCAGGTAAGACCAAAGAGTCAGGCAAGCCTGAAACCAAGCCTGCACCAAAGAAGGCAAAGCCTCCGAAGGAAGGAGTCTGATTCTTCTGCAATGAACCGGGTCATTGGAAGAGGAATTGCAAACTCTACCTCGAAGATCTGAAAAAGAACAAGAAGGATAGCGGGGCTATCGCTTCAGGTATTTATGTTATAGACATTCATCTTTCTACTTCCACCTCATGGGTATTAGATACTGCATGTGGTTCTCACATTTGTACAAATGTGCAGGGACTAAAGGACAGTAGGAAGCTGAAAAAGGGCGAGGTTGACCTACGAGTTGGAAACAGAGCAAGGGTTGCTGCGTTAGCTGTAGGCACTTATGAATTAGTTCTGCCCACTGGGCTTTTGTTAGTTTTGAACAATTGCTATTATGTTCCTGCTTTAAGTAGTAACATTATTTCACTTTCTTATTTGGATAAGGAAGGTTTCACTTCCATTGCTGGGAATAGTAGATGTTCTATTTATCGTAATGATGTTTTATATGCTCATGGTGATTTGCATGTTGATCATTACATATTAAATTTGGAACAACCCAATCATGGAAATATCTATAACATAACCGCCAAAAGGGTCAAACCAAACGATTTGAATCCCACATACCTCTGGCACTGTCGTCTGGGCCACATAAATGAGAAACGCATTTCCAAACTCCATCAAGATGGATTTCTAAACTCATTTGATTTTGAATCATATGACACTTGCGAGTCTTGCTTGTTAGGAAAGATGACAAAGTCACCTTTCACTGGGCAAAGTGAGAGGGCCACTGATTTATTGGGCCTCATACATACAGATGTGTGTGGACCGATGAACACAAATGTCAGAGGAGGTTATTCGTACTTCATAACATTTATAGATGATTTCAGCAGATATGGGTACATCTATCTGATGAAACATAAATCTGAATCTTTTGAAAAGTTCAAAATATTTCAAAATGAAGTACAAAACCAGCTTGGCAAAACAATTAAAGCCCTTCGATCTGATCGGGGTGGTGAATATTTGAGCCAAGAGTTCATAGATCATCTTAGGAATTGTGGGACACTCTCACAATTGACTCCTCCAGGGACACCACAATGGAATGGCGTTTCTGAACGGAGGAATCGAACACTATTAGATATGGTTCGATCCATGATGAGTGAAACAGATCTTCCGCCCTCCTTTTGGGGCCATGCCCTAGAGACAGCTGGGTTCACACTCAATCGTGTTCCATCAAAGGCAATTGAAAAGACTCCGTATGAGATATGGACTGGGAGGACACCTAGTTTGTCTTTCCTCAAGATTTGGGGATGTGAGGTCTATGTTAAGCAACAAGCCTCAGACAAATTAGTGCCCAAATCCTCAAAATGCCTTTTTGTGGGATATCCTAAGGAAACCAAGGGATATTACGTCTACAACCCTGCTGATAACAAAGTGTTTGTTGTCAGAAATGGTATCTTTCTCGAAAGAGAATTTATCTCTAAAAGAACCAGTGGGAGTAAGGTACAACTCGAAGAAGTTCGAGAGCTACAAGACACCACAGAACTGCAGATGGAAAATAGAGAAGACTCACAACAAGTTGTTGAGACTCCTCAAGTCACGCAAGGTCCACGTAAATCTAATAGGACACGACTTCAGCCTCAGAGATATAGATTTCTGATTTCTGATAGTCGTGATGTGTTGCTCATTGAGCATAATGAGCCGACTACCTATCGAGAAGCTATAGTGGGACCAAACTCCAAAAAATGGCTTAGTGCCATGAAGTCTGAGATGCAATCCATGTACGACAATCAGGTTTGGACCTTAGTCGACCCGCCTGAAGGTGTAAAAACCGTCGGGTGCAAGTGGGTTTTCAAAGAGAAAACTGACATGGATGGCAATGTAAATGTCTTCAAGGCACGACTGGTTGCAAAAGGTTTTACTCAAACTCATGGTGTGGACTATGATGAGACCTTTTCCCCAGTAGCAATGGCCAAATCAATCAGAATCCTCTTTGCTATTGCAGCATATTATGACTATGAAATATGGCAGATGGACGTCAAGACAGCCTTCCTTAATGGAAAGCTCCTTGAGGATGTGTACATGACACAACCTGAAGGGTTTGTGCGTTCCGAGGACTCTGGTAAAGTGTGCAAGCTTCAAAAGTCCATTTATGGACTAAAGCAAGCCTCTCGGAGTTGGAATCATCGTTTTGATGAAGTAATCAAAGAGTTTGGATTTCTTCAAAACATTGATGAACCTTGTGTGTACAAGAAGGTTAGTGGAAGCACAGTTGTGTTTTTGGTACTCTATGTCGATGACATCCTACTTATTGGGAATGACATTCCTACCTTGCAGATTGTCAAGTCTTGGTTAGGAAAGTCTTTCTCAATGAAAGACTTGGGTGAAGCCACCTACATCCTAGGAATCAGGATCTATAGAGATAGATCTAAAAGACTTCTAGGACTCAGTCAGAGTACATACATAGACAAAATACTGCATAGGTTCAGTATGCACGAATCAAAGAGGGGTTTCATACCCATGTCTCATGGTACTCACCTCAGCAAAGATCTGTGTCCTAGTACATCTGATCAGCGAGGTCGCATGAGTAAGGTTCCATATGCCTCGGCCATAGGATCTATCATGTACGCCATGTTATGTACTCGACCGGATGTCTCGTTTGCCTTAAGTATGACTAGCAGATACCAACAGGACCCTGGTGAGGGCCATTAGACTGCTGTCAAGAATATCCTTAAGTACTTAAGAAGGACTAAGGACTTATTCTTGGTCTATGGTGGATTGGATGATGAGCTCTGTGTAACTGGTTACACAGATGCGAGTTTCCAAACTGACCAGGATGACCAAAAATCGCAGTCTGGATACATATTCCTCCTCAATAATGGAGCAGTAAGCTGGAAGAGCTCTAAGCAGGGCACTGTAGCAGATTCTGCAACGGAAGCTGAGTATATAGCAGCATCTGATGCAGCTAAGGAAGCCGTTTGGATCAGGAAGTTCATCACAGAACTAGGGGTGATACCTACCATCTCAGATCCAATAACTTTGCTCTGTGACAATAGCGGTGCTATTGCACAGGCCAAAGAGCCTAGGTCACATCAAAGGACCAAGCATATACTCAGGCGATTTCATCTCATCAGAGAAATCAACGATAGAGGTGATATAAAAATATGCAAAGTAGCAAGAGAAGATAATGTTGCTGATCCTCTAACAAAGCCGCTTGTGCAGGCAAAGCATGAGCGTCATGTTAGGTCAATGGGAATTAGTCAAATTAATGATTGTACCTAGTGCAAGTGGGAGGTTGTTGGAAATCGTGCCCTAGGGGCCAATCATTGTCTTATGAACATTATTGATTTATGAATTTATTAATTGAGTTATCATATTATTTGCATGTTTACTATGATGACCATCCTTGGATAATTCATGATATTATCCTAAATGTCCCTGGTCGATCATCTATGTGGGAGCACAGATGAAATAAGACCAGTATGACTTTGAAGATGTATAGAGATATAAATCAAAGTCATAAGCACATGTAAGAGTACATGGTGTTGGACCGACCCGCTATGAGAGAACTGCATGGGTAACGTCATAAGCTTCTCTCATATACAAACCATGTCAATATGCCCTTTGACCTGAGATCATCATGGATTCCTACATGACAAAACGCTCAGCTTTGACCTAGTCAAAAGTCACTTTTGACCGAGTGATCATAAAGACTATGTTCGGGCTTAGTGGTTTTTCATGCGGAGGAATGTGAATGGTCAAGATGGAATTTGTCCCTCACATTCGTGGAGAGATATTACTGGGCCCCTCGATGAGTGAGTCTGAGAAATGTATGGCCATACTGTAATGGAAAAGTAGTTCCATTTCTATAGTCAGACTACTCAGGGATCGAGAAAGTAACGGTCAGGAATAGGAGGATGACATTATCCATGCCTCATCCATGACCAAAATATCGCGTGACAGAAGGGACATGATATGGTTGTATAAAAGGTTACATCGTTTATCGATCCTCATATGATTTGGGTAGTTGTTATGTCTTGCTAGAGACCGCTTGCAACTTGTGGGCTAGTATAGCAAATGGCCCACTGCCAACTTCATATGGGCCTACAGGGTCGCACACAAAATAGCCCAACACGAGCTATGATGTCCAGATTCATTGAATCTAAGACATGTCTAGATTCAATGAATGATCCAGGGTGGATATATATATTTATTTATATTTATATTCGTATATATATAAATTCGTATATATATTATATATATGAGATATATGAGATTTAATTTATAAGGATAAATTAAATCTCTATCACGTTTGAAATTCGAAATTCAAATTGATAGGATATCTCATATAAGAGATATTTATGAGATTTAATTTATAAGGATAAATTAAATCTCTATCACGTTTGAAATTCGAAATTCAAATTGATAGGATATCTCATATAAGAGATATTTATAAGATTTAATTTATAAGGATAAATTAAATCTCTATCACGTTTGAAATTCGAAATTCAAATTGATAGGATATCTCATATAAGAGATATTTATAAGATTTAATTTATAAGGATAAATTAAATCCCTATCACGTTTGAATTTGAAATTCAAATTGATAGGATATCTCAAATTTGATTTATGGGAATAAATCAAATATAACTCAGTCTCATCTTTATTTAAAGTTAAATAAATAGGTAATTAAATCTGTGGGACGGATTTAATATTATTTTATTTAATTAGTTTCTTATAAAATTATACAATATATGATATTGTATCAATTCGGAATTAATATAAGATTAACTCCAAAATCCAATTAGGTTAAGTGGAAAAACGCATAGCATCCTCTATATCTGATTGGAGGAGCTACGTTTGAAAATATACAGAACACAAAAGGCCGAACGGAATCTGCAAAAGGTTTGCAGACAAGAAACTGCCGAAATAGAGACGGAGACTTGTGAAAGCCTTGGAGGGACAGGAGACGCTAGCACGTCGTTCGTGGTTGGAACGCTGTTCGTGTGGATACTAGTAGAGGAAGCCGACCTGAGGCGTCGACTTCTTGTGATCGGAAAGAGACCACCATCCGCGGAGAGAATCTATGAAGGTCGCTGAGGAACACTCCGTCGATTTCTTGCGATCAGAAAGAGATCACCACCCACGTAGAGAAGCTGTGAAATTCGCTGAGCAACACTAAGGGTAATGATTCTTTCCACTTGACTTAAACACATACGGCAGATCCTGGCAAGGAATGGAAAATTTTTAAAGTTTATTTCCGCTGCGTGTCTTCTAATTCCTTACAGGAACGGTTGTTGAAGATAATGTAGGATGGATCCTTATGTAAATTCTAATATTTTTATCATTATAGGAATGGAAAATGTCCTTAATTTCCATACCCACACAAGGGTTATTAAGTATAATTATAAAATTTTACCTAAAAATTGAGAGAAAATAGGGAAAAAGTTCCTAATGGATTTTAAGGCTAAAAGGACATATTAATGACAAAAATATCTCAAGAAAATATATTGAATTAAAAAGTCTTTTCTTGGCTAACTAATTTGTATTTAGCCAAAATTACATAATTTAAAATAGGGGAATAACTATTTGAAAATTGGAGCGAATTAATGATAAATTTATTTCTCAAGAAATAAAATTATTAAGTTTACAATTAATATTGAGCTTTAAAAAGTATAATTTTTAAGGTTGAAGAAAAATTATTTAAGGGTCAAATTTGACCTAATAAAAATAAGGAAATTAGTTCATGAAAGGATGGAATTTTTAGTAGAATTATATTAATTTTATACATTGAAAATTGTACAAAGAATTAATTATAAAGATCCCCAAGCAGGAATTGAGAGGTCAATGGTGTCATTTGGACTAGCAAGCGAGGAAAAAATTTTATAAATTACACTTGGTCAAGAATTAAAATACCCTAATGGATAGGACATCTCCCCGAAGGGGCAAAATATCTCCTAGCACTTAGTTGCGCCAGGTGCTCTCTACCATATGCAAAAAGCCACATGAAAGATTTAATCTCCTCTAAAACATACCATCTTCAAAAGACTTTCCAAATATTGTCTACGGACTGGTTCATACTTGCAAAAAGAAAATGATAGGCAAAACTAATAGAGAAACAACCGTCAGAAGAAAATTTCAACTATAGAAGGGTGCAGCCACCACCCCTAGCTTGCCTCTGTGCCATTCTCCCCACAAGGTCACATTATCAATCACTTTCTCATTTGTATCAATCAATTGCTCATAACCCGGGATTAAATCAACAAGTGGAACATTTATTTCTGACCAATTATCAAAATAGAAGGAGGAGGAAGTACCATCCCCGATCTTTTTACCTACTGCTTTCTTGAATTTATCCCATATAGTACATATATGCTTTCTCCAAGTACATATATCTTCTTTTTGACACTAGGCATGTCTTCATCCCCACATTTGTGTTTGGCCCTGAGGAATCTGACCCATAAAGCTCCTTTATTAACATATGGTTCCACCAAAGCTTCATCATAAAAGCTTCATTTTGCTTCCCAAGATTTCTTATACCCAGTCCACCATTATTTTTATCTTTAGATATAGCTTCCCAGGAAAGCAGATGCATTTTCCTAACATTGTCACTCTTCCCCCATAAAAAGCTTATACTCTTTTTCTCAAGTTCTCCTATCAGGCTTTTAGGGAGAATCATGGTTTGCATTAGGGGTATGCATAGAGCCCGGATGCCCAGTGCACCAGCTCATGCCCGGTAAAAATTTGCACATCCCAGCCCAAAAATAGTGGCTCAAAATATGATTAGGCAGGTCGGGTTAGGCCAGGTTAAGTTTCAAGCAGGGCAGGGCATTGGGCGAGGTATGCAGCCTTGCCTGTTTGACTTAGCCTAATATATATATATATATATATATATTTAAAAAATTATTTATATAAGCCCTAATAGCAAGTAAATGGAGTTGAGTTTATTATCTTCATATCAGTGTCAAACAGCGGTAGCGGCAACGGGGTGAAGACCAGATCAGCGATTGGGACTTGGGAGTCTGCCTGCAACCACTGAGCGATGCCAACGAAGTGGCAAAAAGATGCAATCCATATGCGGAATGATATTCATGCCAGTAGTGTGACAAGGAAAGCGACGATAGCTAGGAAGATCTCCATTTTTTCCAGCAGTTCTTCTAGGATTTAACGTTGCTATAAAGAATGTTGTTTGCCCTGTCAAGCTGCGAGAAGCAAAATGATTATCTCCTTATAGTACATGGATTTTTCTGGATAGGTTCGTCGAGAGACTTGTGTTTTTCATTCTCAATGTGCAAGAATCCAAGCCAAGTCATGCTTTTATTCTAATGCTTAATCAATTGCGCATTTGTTTAATAGACTGAATTGTAACTCTCATTTCCGTTTGTCTGGCATCTTATCCCTGGTTCCATTGGTGTCCGCATACAATTAAAAAAGATAGGCAGAGAGAGCATATTGCAAAGTGACTTGGATCCCACAATTGTTATTCATTACGGACTTCCATCCATAGCTTTGATTCTGGCTTTTGACCCTGTTCAGCGACTTCTGGGTATTGGGGCACTGTAAGTTTATTGACTGTTGTTAATTGGCTTATTGACTTCTGGGTATAGCGACTTCTGTGTATCACATGTAAGTTTATTGGACACTTGTAAGTTTACATGTCATCATGATTAGTTAAGTCTACTCTTTCTTTGTAGATCGAATCTAACTAAATTATCGTAGTAAGTTAGATACTGTTATCCTCTAGGTTCTAGCTTACCCATTCAGTAAGACATTACTGCCCTTTAGGTCGATTGAGATCCACAGCTTTGCGCCCAGTAACAAGCTCCACTAACCACTCCAAAGGAATAAACATCAGCCTTTTAAGTGATTTGGCCACTTTGAGCATATTTTGGAGCCAAATACCTAAATAGCAGCAGCATAGATTGGTTTCAAGTCCATGATCACATTGAAAATAATTCAGTAGTATTACAAGTTCACAACACATACCCAAATGTTCCAATGACTTTAGTTTCCACTTCAGTGTCTCCATCAGGCGCCACCTTGCCAGTCCAAAATCGCCAACCTTGAAGAATTTAAAGAACAAAAAATATGATACTGTTAGAAGTGTGACATAACTTGATGCACCTCAGAACATGCCTTATATTAGATTATCCAAGCATTTTGCATCTCAGCATTATCCAAGCATTTGGCATCTCAGAACATGCCTTGTGGTGATTTTTATTTCCGGATATGCATTACAGTCAAAGGATCCCATACCAATGGTTCAAAATCATGGGTGATGAGAATATTGTTTGGGCGCATGACATAATAAACCAGCATTGCGCATGACATAAAAAATGGTAACATTCATAGATAATAAACCAGCATGACGTCATGACGTTGATCATAAAAGGATTAGATTATCAAGCATTTTGCATCCCAGCATAGATTCAACATATCTAATTTCAGTTCCCAATTAATTAGCTGATACACACCTGAATTCATGTTGTTAAATTTTTGGTGAACATGTTAAGTCTGAATGTTGCTAAATGTTTCTGAATGTTGAGTGGTTCTGACATTTGCAAGTTGTATTGCAGAAAGTGGAGTACAAACAGGAAGAATGGACGATGTTTGATAGATATATTGCAACTGACTCAAGAGATAAAATCCCTTCTGCATCTGAGTTTGACATATTATTATGGTGGAAAGCTAATTTTGTGAAATATAAAATTATCTCCATATAGCACGAGATATATTGGTTATTCCGGTTTCTACAGTGGCTTCAAAGTCCACCTTTAACACTGGGGGATGCAACTGACTCAAGAGATGAAATCCCTTCTGCATCTGAGTTTGACATATTATTATGGTGGAAAGCTAATTCTGTGAAATATAAAATTATCTCCATATAACACGAGATATATTGGCTATTCCGGTTTTTACAGTGGTTTCAAAATCCACCTTTAACACTGGGGGATATATAGTTAATTATTACAGGAGCTTTTTGTCTTATATAATGACAGAAGCACTAATTTGTAGACAAAATTGGTTGCAAGCTAGCCAATTTATTAATGATTTAGCTGACAAGCTTTGGGAGTTCGGTAATTTTGATGAAACAGAAAATGTTATTAAGCTTACAAGTAATTTTTTATTTTAAAATTCATAAATTCTATTATATATTTTACTTCATAATATATAATATAGTTTTTCTTTTATTTTTTCTTCAGATGCTACGCTTGGAAGAAATAATATGATAGCTACTAGTGATTAAAAGTCATTTTAATTGTAATGGACTCCAATACTTTCATTATTATCTTATTGTTGCATTGCTTTTAGTTGATTATAGATATTTTTAAATCTTTAAAATATAAATGTAGTATTATTTTAGAAATTTATAATTGTAAATTTTTTCCTTGATATAAGCAAGGTATCATTATTTTGGGCATGAAAGCCCACCCATACCCAGCGCAGAAAGCACTTATTTGACTAATACCCAAGATAGGAGCAAAGGTGCTAGATGAAGCTCTTTCATAATGCCCAAGTATTTTACAAGATCATCCGTGAGATTCACTCCTATACGTGTGCTAAGCTCAATAGCTCGAGAGAAGTGGACATTCCTGGAGAAACAGACCTTAGTTTCCATCTTATTCATTTTCTATCCTGAGGCATCAAAAAACCTCTTCACACAATCTATCATCATATCAACTTGATCCACGGAAGCTTCTCCAAATAAAATCAAGTCATCAGCAAGAAACAGATGTGAAATACGATGTCCTCTTGAACTCAAATAACTAACATTTTGATTTGAATGATTTAGATAATTGTTGTTTATAAAAAAAAGATCTGGTATTATTTAATCATTTTAGAGTTCAGGATTTTCTAACCTCAATCCCCTCATTTAATATAAGAATTAATTAGCTTTTTTAGATAGGTTAAAGAAGTTAAATAAATCTATTGATTATGATCAAATCTAACACATCAAGACAAATTCATATTATATATTCCTTAATTTATCCAAATTAGTCACATAACTAATATATTAGTTATAATTAATTAATTTATTTAACTTATTTAACCTATAAAAAATAACTAATTATTATATTAAGGAGTAGTATAAAATAGATAATGATATGGTACAATCAACTTTCTACCATAAACTTCAGTCATGGTACAATAATTACTAAATTAATAAATATTGAATAAAATTTAGCACAATTTTATTAGCGAATTAGTATTTATCAAAATCCAAACAGTACCCAAACAAGATTGTGCATGGTGGATTCTTATTGGGTTAGCTAAGATGCAAATGAGGGGGGTGATGGTTAAAAACCCTAGACCCAAGAAGCATGCTAAGTTCAGTGGAGAAAATAGGCATAACACTTAAATAAATAACTAAATATAACAATTAGTTAGAGATTAGATTTAATTCTAAATATAAAATCTTAATTTACTGTATCTTTTAACTTCATAATTTTTTTCTCAAAATATTTATATTAATTAAACATATTAAAGAGTTTTTATCAAGAGTAATCATAATGTATATAATTAAATAAAGTATATAGAAAAACTAACACGCATTTATAACTAATAATTAATTTAACTAATATCTTTAATATTTATAAATTTAATATTTATAAATTAACCATTTAACTCTTTTATTAAGGGTTTAAAAGAGTATTAAAATACAACTCTGACAAATTATTATTTTTTATTTTATTTTTTTAACTTAAGATGATGTCATTTTTAGGCTCAACAAAAGAGGAAAGAAATAAAATCTAATATGATCTTTTGTTTAAAACTCTTGATTAGATTAATTAAAAAACTAGTTTATCAGTTTATTAGTTTGACCAACTAATCTAAATTGAGTTTTCAAATCATGATATAAACTCAATAGTGACTTTAGGATCCCCCTCCCCCAAAACTTTTTTGCCTCAATCATGAAACCCAACATCACATTATAAACGCACAATCTCACAAAGGTGTTTTTGTCCATTGAGCATTTGAAGCCTTCAATCAACATTAGGCCATTGTTAAAGCTTTTCTTTTTTTTGGAAATTTTTGTTAAAGCCTTCAATCAACATTACCCAAAAATATATTTTTATTAATAACTATGATAATGAACACTCCTAAAATATATTTTAAAATATTAAGTGAATCATAAAATATTTTAAAATACTGCAAGACAAAATACTTTATGATGAATACGCATATATCAGCATTTACCATCTGGTGTTAATGTGTCTAGTGCTAATTCTTCATAGTTCGCTGATATCATATTAAACATTATTAAATGAGTAATTAACAAACAAAGTTGAGATTCTGACATTACCATAAACTACGTTACATCCACAGAAAAGTTAAGAAGCATCCCAAACATGTATAACAAGCAAGAAACAGAGGGTACCGCCGTAAGGGGTAGGCACTTTACCAATTTTCAAGTCAACCTCTCTCTCTCTCTCTCTATATATATATATATGCTACTTCAATTCACGCCCTAGCCCCTAACCTACCAGCCTGCATTTTTCAGCTTGTTCCCACCGTACAAACGAAAGAGACTGAAAGCAGAAATACAAGAAAGGACCACCATGGAAAGACTAGCCACAAGAGCACTAGCTATCCCTTCTCCCACTTGGTCACAGAATTTGCCATACATGTTACATATCTTCATCCATTGAAGCTCTGTCTGACCCACTTTTGCAAACATTGCTGATTGTAATGCTGCGGCCACTGCTGAAACTGTCACATATGCCATTACCTGCAAAAGTTTACATAACTTCGTTTGTTTATCACTTTCAAAATGTATAGCTCAATTTGTGAGCAAAAAATGTTCAGGTTAGGTTCCATTCTGTCTGTTTTGCATGAAGGAAATGGAGGGGTGGGGAGGGGAAGAGAGGGAAAATTTTACTGAGTTCAATTTTAAAAAAATATATAAGTGGAGTTATATAATTTTAATAAAACAATATATTAAATAAAAGAGCACGGAAAATTAACCAAATGCTTTTTTAACCCCATTTCTCCAATTTTTTTAAATCGAAGTCATTAAAATTTCCCCTCCCGTCTATTTCCCTCATACCAAACAGACCCTTACAGTACGTTTGGTAAGATGGAAGTAGGAGTAGAAATAAAATTAAGCTATAAATGAGCTTTAAAAGTTTGTTTAGTAGATTAGAAATAAGTATACGATTGATGTATATTTTTAAAAAGAAAAAATAGATTGAAGTAAAATAAAGACTTCTTTGCCCTCATTTTTCTGATCTCTCTTCCTCCTCGTTTGCTTTGTCTCTCTCTCCCCCCCCCACTCATTAAAGCCGTCCACAAAACTAACGCCATAGGAGGAATAATCATTCGCATAATGGTAGATGCTAAAACTGAGCCAAAGCCGCCGGAGCTACGATGTTGGCACCGTTGCACACGACGCAATTGCCACAGTGGCCGGTACAAACCACTACACTCAAGGCAACCGCCACAGTCACCGATGGTGCAGAGGAACTGGTTACTGCCACAGTCAGGTACAAGGATGGAGGTATGAGTGAGGGAAAGAGAGTGAAGCCGCTGAAAGCGAGGACGAGGTGACTAGTATTTGTCAAGTATGTGGATGGCATCAATGAGAGTGGTGGGGATGAAGAAGGACGCCATGGCCAGTGAGGAGCAACGTGTCGAGGAAGAAGAGGTCATTTTATTCTAATTTAGGAAAGATAGATTTGTAGGGATACAATGGTGTAAAATATTTTATTTCCATGGAACCGATCTCAATTCTTAATTTTCTAGATAGAATTGAAATGGGGTAAAATGTTAGAAATGGAAGTGGAACCCGGTTCCATGATACCAAACAGCTTGATTCAACTTCTACTTCCACTTCCACTTCAATTCCATCCTACCAAACATGCCCTTAGGGAAATGCCTAATTCATCTATGTGACTTATTGAAGGAATTGAACTAGCTAGCTAAGGTTCGGACAAGTGATGTTGTGCTTCAGTGGTAAGAGATGAGGTTAAGATGGTGTTGTGCTTAAACCAGACATCAGTTGTGAGTGTGTAGCTCAAATTGGTAAAAAACGAGGTTAAGACAAATGTGCTGTTAGGTTGCATTCTGATAAGGGAAAGTTGAGTTATTTTATAATTTGTCTCTCACACACTCCCTATTTCTTGTTTCAGACATGTGGCACAATCTGAACCATACCAATAAATCCAACAGGTGTTAAACGTGTGGCACAAAATTCCCACTTGGAGAGATCTATTCATCACTAAACCAATTCTTTGGGGTTAAACGTACTCCATAATCTGGAAAAGGAAAACGATGTTCTAGGAAGGTTGTCAACAGGTGTTGGATATATAAAATTTAATTTTCCATACCAAGCCCATTGTGCTATAAATGTGGAATTAGAAATTGAAAATCTCAACAACCAGAAAGGCATTTTGTGACCCGAATTCTGGAATTAGGTATGTCATATGACGAATAACTTGCCTTTCCCATCCAAGAAGTAATGGTGTTTGGTTTCCTTAAAGACCAGAAATAGGTCCACTCCAATACCAGTTAGTTACCCCTTGATTACAAAAGCCTTAAATATAAAACATAAACCAATTGGACCCTACTCTGACATATACTTGCAATAATAATAAAAGTAACACAAGCTAAAGTAAACACCATTAAAATCAAACTTTTATCTCATGACGGAAGGGGTTGTCTTCTTCCTTTCACATTGATTTCCCTGTTTTTGTCCTTTTGATCAAGTTAACCGACTAAAAACAGAACAACTTCGATACTTTAGTTAAGAAATGGTTGAGAAAATGAACCCCTACAAAGTCAGCCCCCTCAAGACTTAAATTTGGTAAATTTTCAGGCAAAAAACTTGTTCAAATGGATATAGAAGAGACGGGCTGCCGATGCCCTGAAAACATATATATATATATATATATATATAGTGACAGGTCCAATTTTAAATTTTAAGCTGAGAAAATGACAGTTAAGGGCACAATTTAAATTAACGATAGCTAAAAACTTCAGAAATCAAAATTTCTTTCAAGAGATTTATAGAAATAAGTTATACTCTGTACTTCATAATGGTTTTATTAAAGACTTCTCAAAATCACAATCTGGTCCTTCAAATGTTACAGAGATATTTTCGTCGAGAAGTAATAATCAAAATCCAAACATTTCTATAGATGATAATTTATTTGCATGATCATTGAGAGATATTTTAAGATATTAACGGCCAAACAAGTTGAAGGGCAACATTCCTCTTGTACATGAAGGATCTTTTGTAACTTCAAAACTTAATGATTCAGTTCTGTAATTAAACTTTATTTCATTTGAGAAGAAAGGATCATTGGGTAAGAACCTGATCAGCCAAGAAAATGAGCCAAGCCAAAGGCTTACTGAAGAGTACAGTTGCTGTAACCATGCTCACAGCACAGCGCAACCCCTGAATTAAAGAGTAACCAGCAGCTATCCCGTTGGCAACAACCACAAACCTGAAAATAGATTCCAGAATGAAAATAAACACAGAAAACCCAAAATGTTTAGTTCAAGTGAGAAACCCCAACCCATCAAAAACCTTCTGTTCCAAAGAAAATAAAGAAGACAAAAAAGAGGAAGAATGAGAAGAGAACTTACACTAAAACCTTCATGTCTGTAAACTTAGCTCTCTTCCGAATAGTGAAAATCTCTCTAATTTGTGTATCAGTCGCCACAAGAACAGCTGCGAGAATTCCCAGAGCGACAATCACACACCTCAGAACCAGCTCTGCGATTCTCACTCTCCGATCCAAAACCCTAACATTTGAGCCGTGATACACTGGAACAGTCCCAGGACTCGCCCCTACACCCAAATAGCTCATTTTCACTCTCAGACACAATTTCTCACCAAAAAAGTTATGAGCTCTTCACTATTTAAATAAGACCGTCACAGAAGTTATGGTATCGATTTCTAATGTTTTTTATTGTTTCGATTCCAAAATTTGGGATTGTGATGATGAAGCTGAGCTTGACAAGTGGTCAAAGGTGGAGGGCGAGAGGACAGACAAAAGGGCACCTCAGCTTGGCACCTAGAAACATAGGGTCATTGAATGCCTCTGGTTTTGCATTTAAGAACTGAAAAATTGAAAATGAAGAAAAAGGGAAAATTGTGGTTTCTAGAGCTTCTTCTTTTTTATGGTTTCTGGGAACAAGTAACAGATTACAGTTTCTCGTCCCTAGGAAAATGGTCTCTGATAAGGTGAGGGAGGCCTTAATTGTGGTGTGGTTCTATGATGCCCCATTTCTTTTGCAATAGCTTCGCCTTGCCCTTCAGATTGGTTGAAACCAGTTGTGCAGTTTCTTTAGCCCCTCTGCTTTCTTTCTATTTTCTTAGGTATACCCACTTTTAGAAATGGAAGATGTAGGTCTTGTTTGTTTATGTTTTCTGTTTTTCTGCTTTTAGAGTACTTTTATAAAATTATTTTTTAAAAAATTAAAAAAAAACTCTATTTAGATTAATTATTTGAAAAAATTGCATTTGAAAATAAAAAATAAAAAAATATATTTAAAATCAATTTAAAGAATTGAGAGGAGGTGAAAGAAAGCGTTGGGAGTGCCACAACTATTGGAAAATAGGTTAATCCAAAGTATACCCAACTCAATAGGGATTGAATTCATTGTGAGAATAATAAAGATAATCGGGTATGTATATGTATAATATATGAGAAAAATGAGAGTTATCACATCAGTAGTATAGAGGAGAACATGGGAGACGAGAGAGTGATTTCACATCTCATTATGGGAGAGTAGAGAGTAATTTCATATCTCACTTCCCTCCCCTTCATGTGTGCATATACGTAAGAAATAGAAGCTGACAAGGTGTGTGTGGATTATCTATTTTCTCCTCTCCTCTCTCTCTCTTAGTAGTGTCTAGTCAATTCCTTTTAGTGTCATTTGTTGTGAAAATATAATGATACTCTGATTTTTAGAGTAAAATTTAAGGTATGCCAAAATCCTTCAACAACAAATGGAGAGTCAGGGACTAAAAAATGAAGTAAATGCTCCCGAAAGACAAAGCGAAGAGCTTAATCATAAGTAAAAATAAAAATTAGGAATAATAATATGTAAAAGTTATTTTGAGTTTTTGTTTTTAAAAACAAAATTGTATTATTTTTACAAAATACTTAATTAAAAATTAATAACCGAACAAGTTTTTATTTTTTATTTTTAAAAGCAAAAAATTGTTTTCAAAACAAGTAAGGCCCTAAATTCCTAAAAATTGGAGTCATTGAACTAATATAGATAATATTCAAGGGTAAGAGTCTAATTTTTGTTAAATGGGTCAACTTAATTATAATTAAAATATATAAAAGTATTTATATATATAACTTTGAAAATAATAATATTTAAATAAAAATATATTAATCTACAATTAAATAGAACATTTATTACTATAATATTTATTAAAATATAATTACTAAAGTATAAATATAACAAACTACTATTTTTTAAAATTTAAAATAGTGCCCCAATTTCGTGTTGGTATTTCAATGAGTCAGAGTAAGATTTAAGGTGCGCCTAAAATTCTACATTGGTATCTCTTTGTGAATCATCGATCGTCTCAGTGCATTAATGTAAGTAGGATCTTAAAAAAGTCATTAAAAGAGACATAATGTCATGTTCTGAACAAGACACCTTGTCAGGTCTCGTTGGGAAAGAATTGATGAAAGTAATGGAGGAGAAGATGAACTCTATGATGAGTAATAAAATTTTGGAAATTGGTTGATTTAACTTCAGGCTGCAAATACCATTGAAAATTTATAGGTTCTTCTCATAATTGAGAGAGGGAATAGATCAATTTTATAAATATAATATTCAATTAGTTACATAGGAGTAGACATTATAGGAATGATTAGGTTTTAGGGATACCTTCTCATATGTTGTATATTTCAATTTCACTAGACTAGTTTTGGCAATAGTGAACTATGTGGATTAAGAGATACATAAAATTGATATAACATTCACATTCAAGTAGTGATATGGATAAAAAACTATATGCAATGGCTAATAGATCTCACTATCAAGTGGTGCTTGAGGTTTTATAAAGTTATAAACCTTATAATTTTTGCATTGGTTTAAAAGTAGATTGAAGCAAGCATCCATGAAGTGGTATTTGAGGTTTCATGCAGGTGATAATCTCATGATTTTCATATGATATATTAATGAGAATCACTATACTAAGTGGTTAAGACAACATTGTGATAATATCCCTTAAGACGGATTACACTATTAGCCAGAAATAGTTCAAATTTGATAGTGACTATTTAAGGATGGTCTAAATCGAATTTTATGAAATGAATGAAATAGGTGAAGTATAATACATTCTTGTAGTTGAGATCCAAAAATATCGCTCAAGAAGATATGTTTTTCTGCCACAAGAGTATTACATTGAGGAATTCTAGAGCGATTCAGTGTGAAATGCTGCAATCCCATAATTAGATGTGAATTTAAAGCTTAGATATTTCCCATAACTAAACCAACCAAGAAGTAAACAGAAAGCTTTATATGTAGATATTGTGGGTAGTACAATGTACATAAAAGTGTGTACAAGATCATATATATTATGGTCAGACATGTATGTACTAGTCCAACTACCGGGATAATCATGAGACACTAGTATGGCATTTTAATTGTAAAATTGTGTTTATGGCAAATACTGTAGTAATACGAATGGTGATGTGGCTAATAATGTTCATAGAACATTTTAGATTTGAAAATGAGGATTTGATCCAATTATAGTGTCTTGGGGAAGCACTATAGCTGGTGCTTATACGAAAACCCTAAGTGTCATGGTGAGACCATACACAAATATATCATTTGTAACTTTTGTGAAAATTGTTATAGCATATAAAGTTATTATAGTACAACACATTCCTATACAAAGTACCCTAACTAAACCTATATTCAAGGTAGTATACGAGAAATGCGTTAAGTTCTTTGACTTGCATAGGAAATGAAGTAGTAGACATTTCATCATGGCTTCACATATGTGTGAAAATATACAAATGTCTAGTATGTCATACAGATTAAAAATGTTAGCTCTTTCACACGAGTAACTGCCTTCGATCATGGAAAGAAGCGTTAAAAAAATGAGACATGTGTTCACCAGTAAAACAACAAAAGTACTGATATGGTAGAGAAGAAACACAATAAATATCGCTATGGCTTAAAAAGTATAGTAAGTCGAGATAAGATTGTGCGTATGGATATGGATCAAACAATAGATACCCACAGTTATGAAAGCTATTGTCATATAACAAATTTTTCACAATTGATGTCATATTATGCGAATAGAATTGAAGAGTTTAGATTTAGATACTATGAGTGTCTAGATTTAAATATATATGGTGTGATTGATATAATCAAAATAACGTACACTATTATAGGATAAGAGCCGTAGCAAGTGATTCATACCACATGTGCTAAAGAATCACAAATAAAAAGTAAGTGAATCAATCCTTACTTCATTGCTGTGTGAGTTCTAGAAAGATACAATCGTTTCATTAATGTCATTTGACTTTAACTGTATTATAGAGGTTTGTTTCAGCACATGCTACTTTAGTATATGTCTTATAGTCAAATTATATATGAACCAAATGTATTATGTTAGGAAAGCGGTTGATTCATATAAAAATGATATATGGGCGAAAGAAATATTACTAGAATATACACATCCATGTTGGTGTTTGTGGCCGATCCCTTGTGATATTATTTTGTTAATTTCGTAAGCGTGGATACTATACATAAGTGAAGGCTATGAGTTATATGCTACTTAAGAAGGATTATATTAACCATAAGAAAAGTGTATATAGATAAATCTAAGACATTCAAGGTACTATAACTTGTTTTTGTCAAGTTGCATCAAAGGGTTGCTTTGTGGTGGTCTCTGTAAAAGGGATTTCTAGTATAAACACCCGAATAGAGACGTCATGACTACGTTGGCACAACAAGCACCTAGTATGAAAGAAGAAAGAGAATGTGATTGTATCCATGACATAGAATCCACCAAATGTGAGTAGGAGATGTTGGAAAATGTGTTGATCCACTTTTGGTGGATTAGGCCAAACCCAATAGAGATTGAGGCCATTGTGAGAATAATAGAGAGTAGGGGTTATATACATGTAATATACCCCTTATAAGAGAAAATTGGGAGTTACACCATCAGTAGTACAGAGGAGAACTTAGGGGAGTGGAGAGTAATTTCATATCACACTTCGCTCCCCCTTCATGTGTGCATATACGTAAGAAACATAAATAGGCAAGGTGTGTGTGGATTCTGTATTTTCTCTTCTCCTCACTCCCTCTTGGCAGCATATGGTCAATTCTTTCTTAGTGTCATTTGCTATGAAAACGTAACTGAGTCTGTAATAGTATTTCGATTTCATGTGGGTATCTCATTGAGTCAGAGTAAGATCCAATGTACGCCCAAAATCCTACAACAACAAACAGAGAGTCGGAGAACTAAAAAATGAAATAGATGAGCATGAAAGATAAAGCGAAGAGTGTGATCATATGTAAAAATAAAAATTAGGAAAAATAACAAAATAAAACAAAAAATATAGAAAATATGTAAAAGTTATTTTGAGTTTTTTGTTTTTAAAAACAAAATTCTTGTTTTTTTTACAAAATACTTAATTAAAATTTAATAACCAAACAAGTTTTTAATTTTTTTATTTTTAAAAACAAAATTATTTTCGAAACAAATAAGGTTGTAAATTCCTAAAAATTGGAGTCATTGAACTAATACAGATAATATTCAAGGATAAGAGTCTAATTTTTGTTAAATGGGATCAACTTAATTATAATTAAAATATATAAAAATATTCATATATATATATATAACTCTGAAAAGAATAATATTTAAATAAAAATATATTAATCTACAACTAAATAGAACATTTATTGTTATAATATTTATTAAAATAGAATTACTAAAGTATAAATATAACAAACTACTAATTTTTAAAATTTAAGATGAAGTTGTTTTAGACTAAGTAAAGCCAGACAATAAATATATAATTTAATTTAATTAATTTGTCTAAAACTCTTAATAAAATTGATAAAAAAATAGTTCTTTGTTTTGACCGATTTGCCCAGGTTGAGTTTTGTATCATATTTTAAAGGCTAAAGTATATATTTAGTATTTTATATTTGCATCAAGTTTTATTTTAATCTATTTACTTTAAAAAGTATATATTTAATCATTTAAATTTACACTGTTAACTTCAATAATGAAAAATGTTGCGTTATTAAATTTAAAATGATGATTGTAAAGTGAAAATGTTTTTGTATTTTAATCTTTTTAATATAATACTTTTATTTTAATTTTATAGTTATAGTTTAATTGCATAATCACAATTTTAATTTCACTGAGTCAGCATTTTCTTTTGGTGAAATTAACAGTGTTAAATTTAAATAATTTAAAATATATTTTTTAAACTTATAGAATTAAAATAAAACTTGAGACAAATATAAATCATTGAACATATACTTTACCCTATTTTAAATTAAATTAAATAATCTTAGAAATTATAAGTATTTTAATGGAACGAAATTGCTAAAATATTATGGGATTTATTGCTAATATTTGTTAAATTGGTACCAAAATTGATTTTGAATTCTATGTGACAAATAAATTATTGTATATAAAGAAAAATTTAATATAATGTAAGTAAATGAAATGTGTCTATACATTTCTTCTTCTTGTTTTTTTTTTACGAGTTTCATTCACTATACTACAATCTTACTATATAGATTTTAAAATTAATCAAAATTATAATTTATAATTATAAAAAGTCTCTCTATAAACTATATATATATATATAAATAATTCTCTTAACCTCTAAAAATTAATAAGAAACTCCATATGAATAAATTCTAATAATTAATTAAATACTATTTAAATTATATTTTTTTACAAAATGTATAACCTCTTCAAATTTTGAGTCATAGGTGTAAGAATTACCTCTATAGATGTAAGAATTAGGAAGATATATATTAAATTTTTTAAATTTAAAAAATTATCTATATATAAATATAAATTTTAGATAAATTATGTATAATTTTACATTTAATTGTTAATAAAATCTACGCGATATTCCTTAATTGATAGTTAAAGATTAATTTTTTTTAAAACGTAGAGATCATTAAAGTAAATTTTATCTCTTTCAATCAAAATATTTCAATATATATATATTTTAATTTAAATTTAGAATATTATATTTAAAAAATTTTACTATCTACTACTAAGTATATTGAAATTTGTTCTTTTATTTTTTAGGTTTTAGTGCGGGGAATTGTAAAATTTTATAAAAAAAAAATGCTTAAAAAAATCGTTACTTGGCGTGGCGAAGAATTTTCGTCGCCAAGAGCTTTCGAAAATGTAAATGGATCGACAAAGTGGATATATTAATCATTTAGGTTCCATATATCTAATTGTTTTTTGTTTGTGGGGCCATGTGAGAGTAGGTTTGTGACTTTGTGTGTGTGTGAGTTGACGTGGAAGTGGAAAGTGAAATTTGTGAGTGATTCAACATTAATCATTTCCCTTCATGACCCACTAAGACATAAACTACTTCATTCCACTAACACCACCACTTACATTACTTTTACAAATTAGTATCTTGGCTTGTTTAAGGTGTAAATTTGTGTAAGAAGATTTGAAAATTGTAATAATATTATATTGACTATTAATTAAAATTAAATTAAATTATTAGTTGATTAATATACTGATATGCATGTCATTTGGCATATATGTCATCTTTTATTTTTCAGCTAAGGTACAAATTTACTCTAAATTTTTTTATGTAGGAGTATTAGATATCTAAAATTTTTTTTTAGTTCAATGTCACCCTAACCATTATCTAGGTTTAATTTGACTAAATATATTAATCTAATCAGTACACATGTTATTTACTTCATTTTTTCTGAAATCATATTTATAAAAAAAGAAACAATTAAAAAATGTATCATTCCAAACTTTGCCATTATTAGAGTATCAGTCTCAATAGATCATATTCAGAGAATGTTTAAAAAAATAATATAGAATAGTCACATATATTATCTTTTTATACTTATAAGTTAACATATGTCTATAGTTATTCCCAAATTTGACACGTCATTCATGCCTTTTAAAAATTCTAGTGAGTCCTACTCATATATATTATCTTTGATATTTTTTCTACTCTACTTTATGCTCATAAAATATACTAAAATGAAATATTATCTCCTAAGAGTGATATTTTACTAAGGGCGGAGTATAGAGGAATGCATTTGTATAGTTTTTCTTTATTTATAAATTTGAGTTAAAAAAATAAAATGAATGACATGTGGACTGGTCAACTTAATATATTTATTCAAAATAATAGTTAAATATTCCGTGGGTAACGGTCAAGAAAATATTGAACCCAAAAATATCTTATAGATATCTAATACTTTTGAGTAAAAACTTCTTAGACAAATTTGTACTTTAACCCAAAATAAAAAATAATATGGATGACACTTAGCATATCACGTCAGTATATTAGTCAACTAACAGTGAGGGCAACATTGCTACAATTTAAAAATTTTTAAGGCAACATTGTTCCTAAAAACAATTCTAGATACCTAAAACTTTCAGGGTAAATTTATGCCTTAACCTTTTTATATATTTGCAATTTGGTAGTATACCTTATTTTGGGTTGTTTTTACTAAATTCCTTTTATTGGGTTTAAAAAAGGTGAGTGACTTCAATATCTCCCAATATTTTTTTACATTATTAACCGGTATATGACACTTTTTCTTTATCTTATTAATATGTATTCCAGTAGTAGACTATTTCAATTTTAAAGTTTGTGACTATCCACCTTAATACACGTGTCTTATTTATGACTTGAACTCAAGATACAGAATGATCTAGTGCACGAATGTGTATTTTACCCTCATCTCTTCATTATAAATGGTATTAATTTGCAATCTAGGTTGGTTGAGTATACTAAAAAAATTGGATAATCTATACCTTAACCAATCTGGTCAAGAGCTTTTATTAAATCAATTAAAATAAAATATATTTTATTCTCAATATTATGAGCATAAAATAATGTTATTTTAAGTTAAAAGAAAAAAAAGTAATATGTTATGTTTATACTTTAGTAACTATATTTAATTAGATTATATATAATTTATACAAAAATATTATATTTATATGTTAATGAATACCTTTTCTTATTTAAATATTATTATCTTTAGGGTTATATTTGAATATTTTTTATATATTTTAATTGTATTATATTATTTTAATTATGTTAATACCTTAACAGTTCAACACTAACTCTTGAACAGTTATGTCATAGGAAAATTTCACTGCATACCTTGTAACAAATTAACTTCCATTTATTTTCAAAAGATTTTGAAATTTTATTGCACCCCTTAGACTAAAATAAAATTAATATAGGAAATGAG
Source organism: Leucaena leucocephala (assembly GCA_037074615.1). Taxonomy (NCBI): domain Eukaryota; kingdom Viridiplantae; phylum Streptophyta; class Magnoliopsida; order Fabales; family Fabaceae; genus Leucaena; species Leucaena leucocephala. The sequence goes on from CM073527.1 coordinate 10,777,080, forward strand.
ATTTGTTAATTCTTTTATATGGTGATGTAAATTTGCTTATGGCTATTGAAAATTCATACATGTGTTAGTTGTAAATTCGCATAAAGGCAATGATATCGTTTCACCTACAAAATATAATTTAGTTGTGCTATAAGGAGGTGGAATGAAATTTCTGAATCTTTTAGGGATAAATGGAAGTTAATTTGCTACAGCCGGGGTAGAGTGAAAAATTCCATTTTTCAACTCATTTAATAACTAGATTTGTAGTACACTGGTATGTGCGTAAAGGACCTTTAAGAGTTCATAACAAAAATCGGGTGTTAGAGTAGATAAGGAATCATGAATTATAGCGCAGATTTCAAAACTTACATTTGTGTGTGGGTGTGGTAACCTGTAGGCTTTTGTCAACCAGGACACGGAACTTGACAATCTAATAAAATGTCTTCTTATTTTTCTTTATTTTTTTTTAAATTTAATATTGTGTGTCTATATCTAATTTTCAATCCTCTATTATTTTATGAAATTAACTTATATGTCCCTATAATTTTATCTAATTTTTAATTAGGCCTTTTTAGTTTGAACTGATTTTAATCATGTTTCTATAATTTGTTTTAGATAAACTTAAAGTTTCTATTGCTGTAAGTAGTGATTAATCTCCTCACACACTACCATGATACCCTCTCTTGAAGGGGCTTGAATGTTGGTTCTGAGACTTTTTCCATAAACACTATCAAAAATTAAACCCTTAATTAGATGTTTAAAGAACTCAGCTAAATGTTAATTGTCTTAAACCTCATAGTTTGTCTCTATAGTTTTTGTTCTTTTTATCAAGTTTTTCAAGTTTCAATTGATTTTTGATTAGGTTCTTGTATTTTTTTTTCTTTTTATCAATTACCCAATGACCTAAGTAAAATTATGTGAAGTGATAAGGATCTAATAAAAAAACATGTATAGACTTATTAAAATCAAATGAAATTAAAAGGATATGATACAATGCTATAATAATTTGATTAAAAATTAGGTTCAATTATAAGAATTTTCTTGTTAATTTTTCCCTCTTTATACATGTGACTCTGCAAAAACATATGTTTCTATATATAGGTCAGTTTACAATTTTAGGACAATGAGTATTGATTACTATTTTTTTAAATATATAAACCTTTTAGTAGTACCCTCAATGATTTTACTACACATTAATTATTATTTTTAATAGGGGTATATTAAGAAAGTAAGTCACAAATTTAACACATTAATTAATGTTCTTAATCTGTATATAAAAACCCCAACCCTATATTTGAATGAAGGGAAAAATAAGAAGAAAACACTACCAAAAAAATAAAGTTTTAGCGATGACTTTTCAACGGTGACTTTATTTGTCACTGTTGAAAGTAAGACTTTTGGCGGCGATATTATTTTGTCGCCGCAGAAGGTTAATAACTCAAAAATTTTGACGACACTTTTTTGCGGTGACAATAATTGTCGCCAGAGAATGTCATAGTATCTGCAGTGACATACATGTGTCATGGCAGAAAGTCTATAGTTTCTACACTGACAATTTTTTGTTGCAACAAAAGGCATGATTTAGCGGCGACTTTTGTATCATGTCGCTGCTAAAAGTCTTCATACATTTGCCCCCACTTTAGATGGATATGAAGCAACTATCTAATATTTAGAATTAAATTATTGAATAATGTCATTTTTAAATATTAAATAAAGGAATTTCATGTATTATTATAGTAAGGAGAAATTATGTAGATAATAATATAATATCTATTGAAAGAATGAGATGAAGTAGGGGTATGTGCGTGAGAGATATATTATAAATTGTGTCAATGAACATAGGAGTTAGTATCTGTGTGTTAGAGATAATATGGGGGAGGAGATAGAGAGAGGGAGATGTGTGTGTGGGAGATATCAGGAGAAAGAAGGGACGCAAATTATATACATATATTCTTAGTCATTGTTGCATATGCTCTCTATAGCCGCATTTCATATAACATCCCAACTTTTATAAAAAGGATTTATAAGGTATTATTGAATTTAAGAGTATTTTTCTGAAATTAAAAAGTCTAAAAAGAAAAATTTTAGAGAAAGAATAAAGGAAAGAATAATCATTACAAATATTTTGGGGTTAAGAAAAATTAAGGAAAAAATCATAAAATGAGTATTTTGGGGTCTTAGAAAATTATGAAAGAGTTTATTTCCCCAAAAGATACCCAAATGATTTAGTAGTTATTTTTCCGGAATTAAAGACCTATTTTTTAAAAAAATTCAAGAAAAATAGTTAGAAGTGTCATTTGCCCAAAAAAGTTTACAAAAGTTCCCTAATAATTTGAAGAAGCTATTGTGAAAAAAAAAATTATTATTTTATTAAGTGGATTATTTTCTAAAAATTATTTGGTAAAAGTAAGACTTTTAGCGGTGACTGTTTTGTGTCGCCGCTGAAAGTCTTACAACTTTTTCTTGTCGCCGCTGAAGGTTATTTTTCCAAATATGTTAACCCTAATTCTCCCTAATCCCCATCGCATCTGTCACTTCTCAATTTCTCTCTGTTGTGAAAACTTCAGAGTTTGTGGCACCTTTATCCTTCGGTTCAGACCTTTAGATCACGCCTCTTCACATTGTGCAGCTTTGTTCTTTATCGGCTACCTCGCTCATCTGCAGAGAGAGAGCGACGAGAAAGAGGGTGAGAGGAGCACAGGAGAAGGATCAAAGGGTGAGACGTCAAAAGGGTAGCTGAAGGAGGGACGAGCTTGCGGTGTAGTTGACCAGCTGAGGTGAGTTCTCCAATGAAGTTGAGGTTTTGGTTGATTAAGTGGGAAGGATTAAGGATTTGAGCTTTTAAACTTGAAATCAAACTGAAATCGTAAATCTTAGCTGCTGTATATGCTCACTCCATTTTGAGGTTATGATTTCTGACAAATAGGACTTGTTAGGAAAAATGGAAGAAGCTTCAAGAGGAGGAGAGGCTCAAAACCTCATCACCCATTCTCCTTCCACCGATTTCTTCTTCCTCTATTCTGCAACATAAACCCATCTCCTCCCACTTTTGTTTTGTGCGTTGTGACTTGATCTTAGAAATGCACCCATGATATTTGTAGAATGGAATTGAAGAGGAATCAGGTTAAAATTTAGACTATCTAATGCTATTGAATCGATTCTAGGAATGTGTATGAAATTTGTGATTCAATATTTGAGAAGGAAATTATAGAAAAGTGGGTGTGGAGAAGATAAGCCTTTACTTGTTTCTTTGTAGCGCTAGATTGTGTGAGTGGCAACTGAAGATTCTGAACGCATCACCTTGAAGCAAATCCTTATCCCCCATTCATAATGCCCATCTTTATGGGGCCATTATTATTCCATCAAGTTATTTATTTTCTCCTGTTTTCACCTATTAATTCTTACCATGTTTCCTTTGACAGATTTATTCCTATGTGCTTAACAGGTGAGTGAACACAACATAAACATACTTTCTATTTATCTGAAAAGCTTTAGGCCTAAAATCTAAAATAGTGTGCTCTCTACTACTTTTACATTTTATGTTGATGGGATAATAGTGTGATGACATAATTAAAAATACATGCAATTTAGAAACTTGTTTTAGGAAAGAGCCAATATACCAGAGATGATCTGAATAACTGCCAAGTGGAACAAAAAAACAATAAATATGCATTTATGTAGATAAATTGTAATCCCATGGAGGCTTCTATATGCTCGATATTTGATGGATATATTCCAAGGACAAGAATATATGCATAGTTAAAAGTTTCTAAGTTCAAAGTGTAGAATTTATTATGCTTTCATGGTGATGTAGTCATGCTTCAGAGGCATTGACAAAACTTGAGTGTGATTGTTGAATTATGTTCCATAGCATTTGCGTACAATGCTCAAGCAAAACTGCAGCACAGGAAATATTTGGCCGTACTCTACCTTCTCTTCATCGAATTAAATACTTATATAAGTGAATTAAGTTGGGTGATTGAGATAGTGGTTTTGTGTGTATGATATGGAATGCTTTGTTGATATAATTATACTTACTAGTTGGTATCTCTTTCTTAAAAATGTAGTTTTAAAGGCTAAAGTACTTTTGTATATCTACCTAAACACACTCTTAACTTAGAAACATTTTCTAGTTCGGTAAGAACCAATGATTTATCTTTAGAGTGATTTTATATTGGGTTATGTTTTGGCCTAGTTTTGGTCAGGGGAGGCCAATTATCATTGAACCAGAATCATTTCCTCAAGTGGGATCATTTGATGGGTTCTAGAACCATTTTCCTTATGGTGAATGGTCTATGCTTCTATCTTCTTCTCACTTCTATGTAATTTTTCTTTTATTTGATTTATAAAATAAATTATGGGTATTTTTAGCAATGTCAGTTGAAGTGCTTACAATATGTTCTGAGAATTACCACCACAGAAGTAAACATGTGCAAGTGATATAGAAAATATTAGACAAATACTTATTTTTTTTCTCTCCATCAAAACCTCAAAATGGAGTTATTCATGAGCTTATGATTTTTATTAATCGCTAAATTGATGTTATTCGTATGCTTATTCCACTTGATCATTTAGTACTAGACATGCACACTTGTTATTATTAGTGTCTTAGTGTACCTTTCAAACACATTGTTTTTGTTTGTATAATATAGTTTCCCATTTGAGCCTCAAAGACATTTCTATGTAGTGATCTCATATCTCAACATGCATTTTATTTTAATACATAAAGAACCAAAAGATGCTATATAATGTAATGTCCATTTAGGTATACCCCATGTAATATATTCTATTGTTGAGTTGGGCAACTTGTGAGAGCCACTTGTTTATTCTTAACTATTATTATTTTGGCACTCTTTTTATTATTGTTTGCTTTTGCCCATAATGTGGGTTTGTCAACTTGCTTTTGAATTCAGTTCTTATAGTCTGGCTTGTAGTTGATTTTATTTATATATATAATGTCTTTCTAAGGAACTACATATGTTTATGCATTGATATGTTTGTTGGATTTTCTTGCTGTATCCTAGGTGTATCTTTTTAGGGAAAAAAATGGATAAAAGTTAGCTACATATTAAAGATAGAGGCAACTTATCATATATTATAGGAGTGGATGCTTTTATAGAATGGGCATTTAGTCAACCTGGTGTGGTAAATCAAATACGTTGCCCTTGTAAAAGATGTATGAATGTTATATTTAAAGTATGAAGAGATGTTAGGACATATTTATTGAGCAAGGGTTTTTATAATAGTTACAACGTGTGGGAGTTGCTTGGTGAAATTAGAAGATTTCAGACAGATTGGGGAACTTCTAGTCATGACCTAGAAAACGATACTGATAATGAGAACTTTGTCAGGATGGTATGTGATGCGTATACTAGCGACTATGAGAGCGAAGAGCCTAATGTTCAGGCAAAAATGTTCTTTGACTTATTAAAAGATGTTGAAACTAAACTGTATCCAAGTTGTATGAAGATGTCTAAACTTTCTTTTATTGTAAAGTTGCTTCAAGTGAAATACCTTAACCATTGGAGTAATAAATCTATGAATTTATTGTTGGGCTTGTTAAAAGAAGTTCTCTCAGAAATGGCTTTAGTGCCAGACTCATTTTATGAAGCTAAGAAGATAAGTCGTGATATAGGTTTAGATTATCATAAAATTGATGCTTGTGAGAATGATTGCATATTGTATTAGGAAGAGCACATAAATACAAAATCATGTCCTAAGTGTAAGATGCCTAGATGGAAGTTAAACAAACAGAAAGGGAAGAAGGTTCCACATAAAGTCTTGAGGCATTTTCCCATAAAACCTAGGTTACAAAGACATTATGTGTCAATAGATACAGCTAAAGAAATAAGGTGGCGCAAAGAAAAACACTCAAATGATGATGTACTAAGACATCTAGTTGATTCTTTAGCTTGGAAACATTTTGACCACTAATACCCTAACTTCTCTGCTAATCCAAGAAGTGTTCGATTGGGTTTAGCAAGTGATGGATTTCAACATTTTAGGAATATAAGTGCCAATCATAGTATCTGGCCTGTTGTCTTAGTGCCATATAACTTGCCACCATGGCTTTGTATAAAAAGCCCATACTTTATGATGACACTTCTTATTCTTGGTCCAAAGTTTCTAGGTGATGAAATAGATGTTTACCTCCAACCAATGATTGAGGAGTTGAAACAATTGTGGGAAGTAGGGGTACAAACATTGATTCATATTGTCAATCAAATTTTATCATGCATGCAGCAATATTGTGGACTATAAATAATTTTTCCACATATGGAAACCTTTCAGGGTAGTAAACTAAATGTAAACTTGCATGTCCATATTGCCACAAAGATACACATTGTATTTTGATAAGGAGCAAGTTGTCTTACATGGGGCATAGGCACTTTCTTCCACAAAATCACTCATGGCATAAAAATAAGGTATCATTTGATGGTAAAGAAGAGCATATGGATCCACCAATCTCATTGACTGGAGAAGAAGTACTTAAGCAACTAGAACACTTGGGTGATGTGTCATTTGGGAAGGGTACAAAACGAAAGCAGCATACACATAATAATGCTTACAATTAGAGGAAAAGAAGTATTTTTTTTAAATTTCCTTATTGAAAGAACTTGCTAATACAGCATAATCTTGATGTGATGCATATAGAAAGAAATATTTCTCATAACATTATATGCATGGTGATGGATTTAGTTAGAAAGACGAAGGATACAATGAAAAGTAGGTATGGCTTGATGGACTTGGGTATTAAGAATGATATTCACCCAGTTGAAGAATGTAATAATATTTCTATTCCTCTTACTCCTTACACATTGTCCCCTGAAAATAAACAATCCCTTTTAAAATTCTTGGCTAACTTAAAAGTGCCTGATACTTTTTCATCTAATATTTCAAGATGTGTCAACATTCAGGAGTAGAAATTATTTGGTTTGAAGTGTCATAATCACCATGTGTTATTGCAAAAGATATTTCCAATTGCAATACGTGGGTTATTACTTTTTAAAGTGTGTGAACCAATTATAGAGTTAGGAAGATTTTTTAAAAATCTTTTTCCAAGTCTTTGACTTGTGAACTACTTGACAAACTCTAAAGTCATATAATATTGACATTATGCAAGTTGGAGACTATCTTCCTACCTACTTTCTTTGATGTGATGGTTCACTTGCTAATACACTTGGCAGGAGAGGCAAAAGTTGCTGGACCATTTCAATATCGTTAGATGTATCTTATAGAAAGGTAACATGTGTCAATATCATTGTATATTTATTATTCATAACTATAGAAGGTTAATTAATTTTAATGCACTAGGTATTTGCGGGCACTCAAATCGTATGTTCGCAATAAAGCTCAGCTTGAAGAATCAATTGCATAAGAATACTTGGCAGATGAAAGTCTCATGTTTTGCTCAAGATATTTGAAATATTTTCCTACAAAATTTAATGTGCCACGTAGGAATGATGATATCAACCCTGAGTTTTTAATATTTAAGAAAAGTGATCAAGTTAGGGGATATTGTGAGTCAATTTTTCTTCCCTATGAAAAGTACTGTCACACAAGAATATATGTGCTCTAAAATTGTGAAGAAGTTTGGCCATTTATGGAGTAAGTTGCTTGACTTAAAGAGAAAATTTATTTGTCATAATGCATATTTTCTTATTGCTTTGAAAATTTATAGGGAATATATAATAGAGCTTGAAGTACATAGATAAAGGAGTGAGTAAAGCCAATATGAGTTTCCTCAATGGTTTCGTTCACAAGTAAGTTATAACATTTTAAGCCATGATATTTCTAGCAATTACATTAGCATAAAATATCTAACACATGACTTTTGTCCTTAAAGGTGACATTATTGTCTACACAGAGCCATGTGAGTGATGAACTAATAAGTTTATCAATTGGTTCGTTGACGATGGTGAATCGTTATTATATGTTCATAGGCAATATATTTTGTTTTCACATAGAAGACTGTGCAATAGGAAAAAACCCAAAATGGTGGTATCTTGACTAAAGGTTATGACACTAATGCTGACAAAGAATATTATGATGTGTTATAGCATATTTATGAGTTGTCTTATATAGGCAACAAAAAAGTATACTTGTTTAAGAGTTATTGGTGGGATGTGGCTCATTATGACAAAGGATATAAGGTTGATAAGTACAGATTCATAAGTATCAACACGTGATATTCATTACAAATGAATGAACCATTTATTCTATCATATCAAGGTAAGCAAGTTTTCTATGTGGATGACATTATTGCACCCATTTGGCTCGTTGTTGTCAAAATAAACCCACGTGACTTGTTTAATGTACCAATTGACAATGATACTGATGATAGTAGGGTCAATGATCCTATGGTTGATAAAGAACCTTATCAACAGTTGTGGTAGACTTAAATGTTTACCATGCGAGTCCTACATAACTTGATGATATTATCATTAACTTATATGAAGAAGCTGGACAAATGCAGACCTTAGCTCAAGGAGAACCATCACAAATATATAAAAATAATTCGATTGAGACTAGATTTAGTGATGAAGAGGATCTTCTTGATGACTTTGATAGTGATATTGAAGAAGAAAGTGACATAGAAACTGAAATAGAAGAAACATATCAATAAGAAGACATTGATAGAAGTGATAGTGCCACGGAAGATTCAATTGAATGAAATTAATTGATATGGTAGATTTGATTAATATCTATATTGATTCTTGATTCCTTGCTATTTAAAATTTGATTGATTGCTATTGCCTAAATGAAATGTATATTTTTATAGGATATGCCAGTATTAAAGAGAGGTCGAGGTGGGAAAGGTATTTCTGTTACATCTTATGATAACACAAATAGCCGAGGTACATGCTCTACACCTCAATCAAGACCTGTTATTTCACCTCTATCACTGCAACAACAACTTGAGGAAATGCCTATCAATTCTCCTCTTACTCCCCATACTCAAAATAGTAATGCAGGTAAGTTTGCTTCAATTTTATAATAATTGATTTACATTGCCTATAACATTTAATTGTTCTAATTCAACTTCAATGATAGGCTCTTCTAATGCAATCAACAAGCGTAGAGGAGTTTATAAGTCTATTAACGTGAATTTGATGACTGCACAAGGAGCAAAGATTCAAGTCAAATTTTTTGATTCTATGTCAAGAGCAATTAGTCCAGAAGCAAGAGACTTTTCTAATTATTGTGGTTTAACTCTTAGAATCACAGTCTCTTTCATGGATGGTGGAGCTAACTTGAAGAATATTTTTGAAAAATATGGTCAGGATATGATTTTAAAAATAAAGGTATTATTTATGTTATTTTTTATACTTATCTTAGTTTATTTATATTATTATATAAAGTGTTCATATTTATTTATTTTAAGATAAATTTGAACCTGTCGGTGCAATTGTTGAAGAAAAGTTTCATATAGCTATATCAATTATTTTACAAAATGCATTCAGAAATTAGAAGACCAATCTGCACTCTCACTATAAGAAATATGAAACTGATGATGATAGGTTGGTTGATCCTCCTTAAACTATTAGTTTTTAAGATTGGGAGTGGTTATTAATATATTTTAAGTCTAACATGTTTAAGGTACCTCACTATCATTCTAAATAAATTATATTTTTTGTTTTAATAATTAAATTCTTATTAGTTATCAAATTTTGTTGTAGAATAAAAGTGCAAGAAACACGATAAATCGAGAAAAACAAATGACTAAACATACTTGTGGTCCTCTATCATTTGTAGAGATTGAGTATGCTACAATAAGTTCAATCCATCACCACTATAATTTAAGTTTTTAATCATTTTTATTTTAAAATCTATTCTTTGTATTTTATTATATGTTATTATTTTGTAGAGAGATCCTACTATTGGACAACCTACCCCTCCTGACTAGCTGTGGGATATAATGCATACTAGGAATATATTAGATGGACAAATAGTATGGGCTAACCCACACTCTGAACATATTCATGTATGCATTGTAGTTTAATATTTTATTTTGATTTAGTTTTATTTTTAATTTTTTAATCTAATAGTCTCATATATTTTTTTATAGAGTCGTACGCATGAACTTTCTCAACAACAAGACTAAGATTTAGAGAGTGATGCTCAAATGACGTTAGAGAAAATATTGGCTATAGTTCTTGGTGAGAGGTCAGGGTATGTAAGAGGGAAAGGGTATGGAGTGGAGCCTTCAAGGAAGAGAAATCACCCTCAATTTAGTGATAGTTCAGTTGTGCAGAGTATGCATGCCCAATTAAAGGAAGAGTTTGATAAAAAATTTAAGAGGAAAGAGAAAAAATGAAGGCAGAGTCTGTAAAGATGGAAAAAGAGCGTGTAGCAGAGCGTGAAAAGATGTAAGAAGAGTGTGTGCAATTCGAGCAAAGACTAATGGAACAAATTATACAAGCTCAATTTGTTGCCTTGATGTAGAAGGGGCAACCACATGCGCCTACTTCTTCTACTCCTAGCATTGGTTATTCTATATAATGTTTATGTATAAACTGAACAATTTTATTTTAATTTTAAATATGTTTAAATAATTGAAGTAATTTGATATTTTATACGATGATCAAAATTATTTATCAATGTTATTAGATTCTGGTTTATCTAGTTATTTATCATTTATTATTTTTGTGATTAAATTATATTTTTTATATAATAAAAATGACAGGAAAAAATTTAAAAAATAATATCAACTTTCGGTGGCGACAAAATTGTCCCTGTAGATTCACCTTTAGGCGGCGACAATTTTGTCGCTGTAGATTCACCTCTAAGCGGCGACAATATTAGTGTTAGAAATTGTGCCATAGGGGCCAATCATTGTCTTATGAACATTATTGATTTATGAATTTATTAATTGTGTTATCATATTATTTGCATGTTTACTGTGATAACCATCCTTGGATAATTCATGATCTTATCCTAAATGTCCCTAGTCGGTCATCTATACGGGAGCAGAGATGAAATAAGACCAGTATGGCTTTGAAGATGTATAGAGATATAAATCAAAGTCATAGGCACATGTAAGAGTAGAAGGTGTTGGACTGACCCGCTATGAGAGAGTTGCATGGGTTACGTCATAAGCTTCTCTCATATACAAACCATGTCACTATGCCCTTTGACCTGAGATCATCATGGATTCCTACATGACAAATGCTCAGCTTTGACTTAGTCAAAAGTCACTTTTGACCGAGTGATCATAAAGACTATGTTCAGGCTTAGTGGTTTTCCGTGCGGAGGAATGTGAATGGTCAAGATGGAATTTGTCCCTCACATTCATAGAGAGATATTACTGTGTCCCTCGATGAGTGAGTCTGAGAAATGTATGACCATACTGTAATGGAAAGGTAGTTCCATTTCTATAGTCAGACTACTCAAGGATCGAGAAAGTAACGGTCAAGAATAGGAGGATGACATTATTCATGCCTCATCCATGACCAAAATATCGCGTGACAGAAGGGACATGATATGGTTGTATAAAAGGTTACATCGTTTAACGATCCTCATATAATTTGGGTAGTCGTTATGTCTTTTTAGAGACCGCTTGTGACTTGTGGGCATGTATAGCAAATGGCCCACTACCAACTTCATATGGGCCAACAGGGTCGCACACAAAATAGCCCAACACGAGCTATGATGTCTAGATTCATTGAATCTAAGACATGTCCAGATTCAATGAATGATCCAGGGTGGATGTATATATTTATTTATATTTATATTCGTATATATACATTATATATAAGAGATAAATGAGATTTAATTTATAAGGATAAATTAAATCTCTATCACGTTTGAATTTGAAATTCAAATTGATAGGATATCTCATATAAGAGATATTTATAAGATTTAATTTATAAGGATAAATTAAATCTTTATCACATTTGAATTTGAAATTCAAATTGATAGGATATCTCAAATTTGATTTATGAGAATAAATCAAATATAGTTCAGTCTTATCTTTATTTTAAGTTAAATAAATAGGTGAATTAAATCTGTGGGACAAATTTAATATAAATATTATTTATTTAATTAGTTTCTTATCAAATTACACAATATATGATATTGTATTAATTTCAGAATTAATATAAGATTAACTCCAAAAATCCAATTCGGTAGAGAAAACGCATAGCATCCTATATATCTGATTTTAGGAGCTACATTTTGAAACATATAGAACACAGAAAGGCCGAAGGGGAATCTATAAAAGGTTTGCAGATAAAAAAACTGCCGAAATAGAAATAGAGGCAGAGAGGACAAATTCTTGAGAAAATCCTGGAGGGACAGGAGACGCTAGCACGTCGTTCATAGTTGGAACGTTGTTTGTGTGGATACCAGTAAAGGAAGCTAACCTGAGTCGTCGACTTCTTGCGATCGGAAAGGGAGCACGAGCCGCGGAGAGAAACTGTGAACGTTGTGACCAAAAGCTGTGGAAGTCGCTGAGGAACACTGAGGGTAATGCTTCTTCCCACTTGACTTAAACACATACGGTAGATCCTAGCAAGGAATGGAAAAAATTTTAAGTTAATTTCCGCTACGTGTCTTCCAATTCCTTACAATCAGTCACCATTAATTCGGTTTTAGGTGATGACTTTTGTCGCTGCCTTTGACATACTTTTGTTAGCAACGTTGATTGGATGACTTCTATTAAACTTTCAGTATTGTTCCTATTAATTGTTGATATTCAGCGATGACTTTCAATTGTCGCCATCAATGTATATAGACGATAGTCAAATAGGCGACGACTTGGCGGCGACAAGATATCGCTGCTAAATGTATTTAGCGGCAACATTTATACCTTCAGTGGTGATATTTTTTGTAGTGAAATGAGGGACATTTTCTCTTGTAGTATTGTTTTCTTTTTAATTTTCTTCCCATATAAACATAGATAAAAGTCATAAAATGAAGCAAAGGAAGTATAAGGCACAATTAGTCATCTAACCAAAATTAAGACTAGCAATTGAAAATAGTTAATTGTTTTAAATTTGTCACAAATTAGAAGAAATTCTTACATGCTCATATAGTGTCATGTAATGTGAACTCTTTCCAATAAAATCATAATAACTCATTATATTTTGTCTACTAACTCAACAGCTAGTATGGCTGGCATTTTGTTTTTCTTTCAGAAAAATAAACATGTTGACAAGTGTCAATATTTGCATGTATTTTGGATATTATTTATTGGTTCCTTAGCACAAATATTTGGTATGTTGGGCATAATTTGTGATATATTGTGTATTGAAATTGGTGAAGTCATTTATGAGGTTTTGTGAGCATAATTATATGTGTCTTGTGTATTTTTATAAGTTTGTACTTTGATTCCTTTATCTTGGTTTTAATGTAGATAGTTCTGGAGTCAACATCTTCATTGTGGTATTTTGGTACCTTTACTGCCGTGAAGGTTAAGTTTTGCTGCAGTAAATAGGCATCAAGATGAGGAGTCGAGTCACTAATCCTAACGCTGTGTTTTATTGATATTTAACTGTAGTGAAGGTGTGGAATTTCAAATTCAGAATTTAAATTCTAAACTCACATGAAATCGTGGCGTTCATGCCCAAATCGAACTTCACTCCAGATCGACTTCCTCCATTCTTTCTTCCATTCTAGTGACTAGATCCACCATTCTACACCATTTCTTGCCACTTTCCAACCATTATCCTTCCTCTGCACTCAAGTTCAATGCATTTCATCTCCTATTTCACGTTTTGATGGCCATTAGAGTTCGTGGTGCTTAATCTAGCTACCTTCTGGCCATGGATTCATGATCTAACACCTCCTTGATGTCTGACAAATCTATTCTGAGTTTCTTGAGCTGCTTGGGAAGTTTTATTGTATCTAGTTTTAATATTCTACTCCTCTTGTATCTCAATTTTAGTTGCTAGGTCTTAGATTGATATAGTGCATATTTGGGTAATTACAAAACCACAGTTTTAAAAGGGCTTATGACTCAAACTTTAGTTTAGAGAAATTTTAAAACAAGCAGTCATATTTATCCAAAAAGGCTTATAGACCAAACTATAGTTTAAAACTATGGTTTTAAAAAAGCTCATAGGAATAGCTTCTGGAACAATAAAAAATCTTATAGACTACCCATTTACTATTTTACCCCTACATTTTCTTATATTCTCTCTTCTCTTTTCCCTCTTCTCGTCTCTCTCTTTAGTTTTTCTTTTTCTTTGTCAACGTTGTTATGCCTCTACCGTCATTACTCCTTCCCTTCGTCCATTAATGCTTTTTCCTCCCTACCGCTAGTGCTTTTGCTTGGTCCCCATTCGACGCGTGTGTTTAATGAGGAGGAAAAAAAGGAAGAAAAGGGAAGAAGAAGATGGTGACCAGTGCTTTAGTGAAAAGTTATGAACAGTCATGAATAGTGATGGTAACTAATGCATGAACAGTTATGGGATATTATAATTAATTTTTTTATCTTATACCCTTTCTAATAATTTATTAATCACAAAAGTACTTCTAGTAATAGCTATCCAAACACTCATTTATTGAGAACTATTTTTTTCTATAAACTTTTCTCTAGAAGCCCTTTTTTAAAATCTATCTAAAAGCTCTCTGTTTTTTTCCATAAACTCTTTTTTAAAAGTCTATCTAAACGATCCCATAATTGGATGAGGATTATTACTATTTTGTATAATCTGGATATTGATATTTGTTTTAGGTATGTGGTTTATGGATTGTAATTGATTGATGTTCATTGGATTGGATCTAGAATTGATATTTTATATTGTGATTTCATTATCCTCATTATAATTACATTTTTTGGGTTAGAGGTATGTTTATATTGTGGAAAATATCCAATGGCTATGTAAGATGGCTTGATAGTTGGATCAGTGGTGCTTGGTGCTCAATTCTTGATCGGTCCTTTGGCATTGTGATTTCAATCCAAGTTCTTGATTTAAATTCTATGTGGCCAGATTTGGGTTAAGAGTTGACCAAATCTTTGTGAACCTTATTCAAACTAGGCTTGAAACACTTCACCTAGGTGGCTATATGGTATTAGTTTAGTTAGGTGCAATTGAATTATCATTAGTGGAACTAGGAAGGATATTAATCACTCATTAGGGAGACCTCATCTCTTCCATTTCATAATTAAAATAAGAAAATCATATTAGAAGCTTCTATTCCATTCTCACCTCCCTTGGTTAACTTGTAATCTAACCTAATTAGCTAGTAGTGTACGCGTCTCCTCAAAGTGATTTAACCTAGGTTAGTGCCATTATAATGGATTTAGTTTTCTTTGATAGTAGACCCCATGACAATGCTCTTTCAACATCCCTCGACGTCGACCCCAAACCACTCTAGTATGCTCTGAAGTTGTCATCCAGTGATTTCTCTATTGAGAGCTGAGGTTCTAGTCCCTATCCTTATTGCTTCTATTCTCCTCTACATGTATTGTCTGGGTTCCTAATCTACATTTATTTTTTCTTTTGGTTTTTGCGTCATCATCATCTGGAGCAAGATCTGAGTTATGCATATTTTGATATTCATATATTTTGTTCTAAAAGGGATCTTTAGTTGGTTTCAAGATTTGTTTTACTTTTGTGTTTGAATGATTATTTCAAGGTCCCCAAAGCAAGATCTGATATGCACATTTCTTCAGTAAAAAAAAAAAGATATGCACCTTTCATTTGTTTATGTATTTCATATACTTTTTTTTTGTAAATCACTAGAGTAGTTCTTGAAAGATTGATGCATTTGTTTCCATTTGTTTCCTAGTTGATAAGATTGTTTGCTTACCCCCAATTTTGTCCCATAAATTTTGCATTGGAAAATATTTTCAAGAGAAGAATCGAAAAATTAAAGAACAATGATGGGTTCTACACATTAATTTTTTTTTGCCTTATTCATCTTAAGTTTTTTCTCCTGAACTAATTGGTTGTAGATTTGAAATAAAACGCAGCTCTTTATAGAGACTGATCGTAGCCTCTGATTAAACCAAATTATCCAAACCATTAACGCTATATCCTAGGTTCTGATTTAAGTAAATATTTAAGAGGCTAAAATCCTCACATACCTAGTGTAGTTTTTAATCAAAATTATTCAGTTTGGTGTTGTCTTGGATTATATTATATCATATATTTTTTAATTTTATTTGATTATATTATATTTTATGTTGTATTTAGATAATTTGGATTCATTTTTAAAAAGCCTTTTTAACAGGCTTATTTGATTTTTTAATAAATACATATCAGGTTAGATTAGGCTTTTCAATAGGTTAGACACATGAGTTCAAAAGGCCTCTTACATGCCACAGGTTAGGCCTAAGTCAGTTTTGTACATAACAAGCTTGGCTTGTTAAAGGTAAAACCTAACCTAGCTACTCCTAGATGGTGAGGAACTTAACTCCTAGGTAATTAGGTGTCTATTACATTTGACTAAGGTGTAATTTAGTGTTTAGGATATGAGTAATAATTGTTTGCTCTTTGTTTCAAAATTTTTAGAAAATTCAAATAAAGACTTTGTTGCTCTTATTGGAATCTCTTGTGCTATCATTGTTATATCTATTGCATTGAGTTGCATAATTGCTTCCATTGTTGTTATTCTTGGAAGCAATCTCATTTTTGTTGTCATTGGGAGTCTCTGCTACTATCTCGAATTGAAGAATATCATTGTTTGCTCTCATAATTGGAGAGTATCATTAATGGGCTAAAACTAGGGGTGTTCATAGGTGACCTGTCTCGGTCCCAGAGAATTCAGGACGGATCTGTCGCGTCCCAAAAAGGACCAGAATGGGAAAATATCGGGATGGGACAATATTAGTGTCAGGACGTGATCATATTTATGTTGGGACAGGACGGTTCTTGGCACGACCCTCGGGTTGTCCCGTCCCGTCCCGTGCCAGATTTTTTTTTAAATTATACTTGGAATATTTTCATGTTTTATTTTCCTTATATGGATAAGTTGTCATTTTAAGTTTATATCAGAGAGTAATAATAGTATTTAGAGGAAGTTGTTTTAGTATTTTATATAGAATGATTTATGAAATAATTTTTTTATATATTTTTTCTAAAAAAAAGGGTTTGGGAATTCCCAAACCCGTCCCAACCCGTCTCAGTCCTGAAAGGAATTGGGACATATTCGGGACAGGACACGGGACGCATTTGTGTCCCATATCCTATAGCGGGATGGGGTTGTCCCGATTCTGACTTGTCCCGTGCCTACCCCTAGCTAAAACTATGAAATATATGATTATGTAAGTACACAAACTGTATCAACTAATAAAGATTGAGTTAAATATCATTCCCACTAGGACTTAGTGCTAATAACCTAGTTGAAAATTAATTTTACACTTTTGCTTAATTTTAGTAATACACAAAGATAAAGTGAAAAAAAATCTTACTAAAATAAGAAAATGCAAATCTAATATATAACTAATAATGCAAATCTAATATATAACTAATGTTAAGGATGATTCTAAATTACTTTATATGTGACTTGGATTATTATAGCCTTTTCTAGTGTCTAATTTCTCCCCTTAATTGTAATTAAAGTTATATTTACTAGTCTATAACTATAAATTACCTAATATTGTCTTTTGATCCACTAAAAGGCATTCTGATTATGTTAATCCCTAATTCCAAAGGTGATTAATTTAATTAGACTAAATTAAGTCCAAGCCTAAAATGACAATATAGGGGAGATAGGTATATATCTATCCTATAAGAAAATTAAGTTATCCGTATCCGAATACTTAATCCTACACGATTTAGTTAAAGGTCTAGTATAAATTCTTTTTGTCTAGGCTCCTTTAGAACACCAAAATAGTTCCAATAAGATGTCTCTTGTTTTAGAACTATAAAGCACACAATTGAATCAATAGATATAACATTAAAGCAATTAACACTACTACAAAATAGGCTTTCTAAAGCCTCTTTTCTAAACTAGTTCTCACAGAAACGATTTTAAAAAAAAAGAGCGGTGGTATTTTTGTAAATAAGACAACATATTTACATCGGATGTACAAGTAACCAGTGTAGAAGAAATGAATGGTGTGATGTACACGTGACCAGTGTAAAAGAAATGAGCGGTGATATTTTTGGAATTAAGGGTGAAATTTTTACTCTTGATGTACACATGATTGGTGTAAATCAATTTCATCCCATGTAGAATATTGTCACATTTGTCACTCTTTTCTCTCCACCGCTTATTTCTCTCATCTCACTCCCAAAGCCCTAACTTCCCTCTTCTCTCATCGTCAGCTTCTCCTTTCTTTGGCCTCTTTGATGCCATCTCCCTCATCATCAGTTGCTCCTTCCTTCATCCTCATTGTCAACTGATCCTTCCTTTGGCCTCTCACTCTTCGTTCTTCCTCTTTAGGAAATTTTGGTTTAGTAGATCAAGAATCCAATGGATAGGTCATATTTTTCCTACTACTTTTCTTTTCGCTTGTCTTAGTTTCTCATGCTACTATTCCTAGATTTTCTCTCTATTTCTTGATTCTAGGCCTTCACTATTTTCTGTTCTATTTCTGTTTTTCTTGTTTCTTTCTTTCTGGGTTCTGTTTAAATATATTTCTATTCGTTTTTGTGGAGGTAAGCTGGAGGAATTGGGACACATGTTCTAGTTTTTTTCCTTTTATATTTCATATGTTTTTATGGTGTCTTCAATTATGTAACGTCAATTTTGGTTTTTTTTATGTTTATATATCTGAATTTTCATTTCTTTCGTTTTTGGGTTCTCTAGTTTTCTTCTTTCTACATTTATTCTTTGTGTTTCTTCCATCCCTTTATGATTGGTCACTTCTCTTTCTCATTCGCCTACTTTTGCTTTATCATTTATGGTATGAAATAATTTCATAAAGAGGGTTTTTTCTTTGTTCCTCTTTTTTGTTCT
Source organism: Leucaena leucocephala (assembly GCA_037074615.1). Lineage (NCBI taxonomy): Eukaryota > Viridiplantae > Streptophyta > Magnoliopsida > Fabales > Fabaceae > Leucaena > Leucaena leucocephala. The sequence continues at coordinate 10,795,914 of CM073527.1, forward strand.
CTATTTGTATTTTATAGGTACATATTCTTCTTCATCACTTTCCTCCTCCTTCAGACTTGTGATGAAGAATGAATGAACTTTGGTGCTTTAATGGCGAAACTAGTTTAAGAGCTTCTCTTATCTGAATCTAGAGTTTTTCGATTCTATTTTATATCAGTTGTAGGAAGCAACGAGTTTAGAAAAACTAATAATTTCAATTTTTTATTTTTTATTTCTTTTTAAACCAATTATATGAAATAACCGGTTTAAAAACAACTGACTTTCTACACCGGTCGTACAACTAGGATAGAATATCCGACTTCTTACACGGGCTATATCTATACCAGACCAAGGTTAGGTGTACAAGCCCATTTTTAGCCAATTTAAAAAGCCTATTTTCTAGCAGTGTAAAGATTGAAATCACTACCCCCGTAATCCATAATCAAACTACAATAATCCAAAGCAACAGTTTAACTATATAAATTAAATATTCTAATAATAAAGTATAAAGCAAACTAAAGATTTTCACTGCCTTAATAAGTTCATAATCAAATAAAGCAAAGGAAAGGAGCAATAGAAAATGACATCACCGAAGAAGATGAAGAATAGTTGATAAATAGCGTGGTTCAATCTAAGTCCTCTCTAGTCTTCATTATCTTCTCTTCCGTCACACACCTATGATGATAGTGCCTTTAGGTTTTAAACTCCTAAATGCTCAAAACATACAGTCCCCTTTCTTTGCTGGCAATTGCAAAATATAGAAATAAATAAACATGGGAAACTAAACAAAATAAAATAAAATAAAATAAATTGAAATAGAATAAAATTAAATTGAAACTCTCTTATGTTTTTATTTAATTTTAGGGAACTTTAATTCTTTACTAGTATTTATTTTTATCCCAATCTAAACTATATTAATCTTTATTTAAAATAAATTATATCTATAATTGGACCAAGTTGATCTCTTGTCAAAATCTCAAATAAATCTCTTTAATTTTGCATTTATGACTTCCCAAATATACCAAAATATATCTTAAATATATTAAAATATAAGGAATCATCAATCATCAACTTGAACTTTGCAGCTGTCGTTAAGATGATTTTTTTCATTTATACTTACGTTGTGTGACTAATTGAGTTGAGCTTGCTTTGCTAACATTGTGAGGGCTTGGGTGTGAACTTGCTCATTGTTGTCATTGTTGGGATTTGCATCATTTTGGGCTATTTTTGTTACTCCCTTCGGTTTGAAATATAAGTTTCAAATTCTTTAAGGGGTCTTTTTTTGTAAGCTTCATTTTGGTTTTGTTTGATCATTTACTGCTTTTTTCCAATTTTAACCCTAGTTTTTTTCCCCAAAAAATTTTACCCCAGTTGACCATACTATTTATTTCACTTTTTTGGATAGTCACCATATGTATTGCATTAATTACAAAAGTGGGTTGAGAACTAGATTTATGAGACAGTGGAAGATAAGACGTTTTGAAACAAAGAATAAAGGAGATCAATGACGCTTCAATGCCATCGGACTATCTTGTTTTTAACTCGCTAGAGATTGGAGCAATGGTTCATGCTTGTTATTTAGATCTCATTGTTTAGGATTCCATGGAGAATGATTCGGTGTATATTGTTAGACTAGGAGATACACTCAAGAAGGGGGTGAATTGAGTGTTTTAAAACTTTTAATAGAAATTTAAAACTTAATGACAACGAGAATATGAATGAATGAAAAGAATAGGGATAAGAAAGATTTTACCGAAGGATAGAAGAATAACACAAGCAGTTTATCCTGATTCGGACCAATCCTGTTGTCCTACATCTAGTCCCTAGAGACCTTATGAGATTTTCAACTATCTCCAATATTTGAATAGGTTCTTGGTCCCTCAGTACAACAATTGATTGGCTTAATCACTCCCCTTTCCTATAAGGTTATAATCCCAACTTAAGAGAATCAATCTCTTAAGTCTACAAAATGAATGAAAAATATATTTACAATCTCTTTCTCTCAAAGGGTATGTATGATGATAAATATTGAAGCTCACTAAATGTTGAGTTATAGAATGAAAATACAGAGAATGTAATAAATTCACAAGTTGTTGTTTCTCATTTTTCCTATTCTCTCTTCATTAATGCTGAATTTTTAAATAGCATTTACTATAGTTGGTAGCCGTTAGATTTAGATTTGTAACCATTGGAGTGAAGACGTTGTTGGTCATTGGCAAGTAGGTGAGCATTTAATGCTTTGCCGGAAGTATCAAGTTTATGTTGCCATAGCCTTCATCATTTCAACTTCTTTGCCTTTTCTAAACACACTCAATCTCAAAAGATTTTTTAGTAGTTAAAATATTGATTAAGTGTATGAACCATTAATAATCAACTCATTATAAAATATCAGGTTCTTAATCAAGTTAAGATGGCTTTTTAGAAAATATACTTTATTAATCGATTAATTATCATTAATTTAATCAATAATTCATTTAATGAGAGGAACATAAAATATAGCATTACATTGATCAGAATTTTGAACCATATACAATGCAATAAGTTTCTTAAAAGATATATAATGATGAATGTGGAGAAACATATGTATATATGTTATATCTGGAACAATCATATATAGATCAAAGAGAGATTCAACGCAAATAGAAGAAAGTTTTCAAAATATATAAATTTAATTGATTAACTAATCAATTAATATAAATTAATCAGATACCTAGTTAATTAATGTCTCCAAAAAAATTGAAACAAAAATATTTTCAACACAAATTAATTGAACAATTAATCGATTAACTAATCAATTAATGTATTCAGATTTGAATTTCACAAAATAATTATTCACTAATTAATTGAACAATTAATAGATTAATATAAATTAATTAATTAACTAATCGATTAATAGATTTATCTTTATTTAGAAGAAAATTTGTTCTCAATAGATTAATCGAACAAATAATCGATTAATTATAATTAATCGATTAATTGACTTATCTATTCAATTTCAGAGAGCTATCTTATGACCTTAATCGAATACTTAATCGATTAATGGACATTCATTATTCAATTAACTAATCTATTAATTAATTTTCCTTTATAACACATAACACTATCTTTATATTAATCGAACAACCAATCGATTAATTGATACTTATTAATCGATTAATTAATCGATTAAGTATTATTAATCGATTGACTAATCGATTAATTCATTAACTTAATCTTTTAACAACATTTAAATACACAAATAACTTGATTATTTTAAATCACTTTTGAAATCATTTGAGTGCATAGATAACTAAATAATTTTAAACTCCTTTTGACATCATGAAAATATTATTGAATATGGAATCTAACATATATTACTTTGGACTCCAATCTCATTATGAAGGACTCCTTTGAGAACGATGAAGTTTCAATCGATCATGAAGAAGTAAGCTTTTATGGTAAGGAGAAAGCATAGGGAGTTCCAAAAGTCTAAAGGGGATCCACTTCTTGATATTAACAAGCTGCTAGAGGAAGCTACTGCAATGGACATATATGTATTTGCCATTGTGGAGGATTCTCTTAACAAGGAATCTCATTCTGACATGAACAATGAAGAAACTAGTTCTATAAGGAGGGATGAGTTAACTGGAAATTAATTGGAGGAACCTAATGATCCTCCTCGTGCGACATCAAGTGCTAACAATAGTGAGTTGCTGATATACCTTAACGAATACCCTGAGCAAGGACCTAACTTGGGATTTAAAAGTTCAGCTTTAAATAAAGAGCTTCTGACTTTGCTTAGGATTTATTTTGGTAGTTACCCTGAAGTCACAAACAAGCTTAATGTTGGAGGAGTATGTATATTTTGTTTTTTGGTTTTCTTTTGTAATTTAAGTTCACACTTCGCCTATGTTAGTTATGATGACGAAGTTAGCTTGGAAGATCAAACTTGGTGAATCGATTAACCATGTTTTGGATTATAATGGTGTTGCTTACAATATTGGTACTCTTAGCTTCATTTTATTGTTGAATGGTTGCTTTCATTGCTTTCATTATTTGTTTCTTGATATTAGTCTTTCTACTTAATGATCTCTGATGATACAAATCAGTTTTGCCACTTATTGAATTTGATTATTGGTCTACATATGTTTGTGCACCATTGTTACATTGTCATATTTTGAGCTTAAGAATGAGCAGAATAAACCAACATTATATTTTATTATCATAAGCCACTTATTCTACACAATTCATTGGTTATTAACAATAATTGAAAAAACTTGTGAAAAGCATGAGGTCTTGGAAAGTCTGAAGACTTGTATAATTGGCAAAGAAGTACAAGTAGACAAGCTGAACAAATAATCAAAATCATAGCATCATCATTATTTATTAATTCACCCTATTACTAGATTTAATACTTCCTATTACCAAATTAGTATAAGCTTTATACCATGTGCACCTACTATTTCTTGCAATTACTATCCCATGTTGACCAGTGCAGCCATCAATGTTTCCCTTCTTTTTGTTGATCTGCGAAGTCTTCAAAGAATGGCTGTGAACAATCTTATTGCTTGGCCTATTATTATAATCTAAACCACTCCCATTTCCCATAACTCTTAATTTTGTTTCAAGTTTAAAATTTTATAAAATGAGTCATTTAAAATTATGTAATTCAAAAATCATTAAGTAACTAAATTTAGACCAGGGCATTTGAAATCATATTGGCTAACTCATTATGTCTTTTCTTTTCTCAACAACCAAATAAAACAGAAAAACGTTGACAGCAATGGATGTCACAGTTAAGCATTTCATAAAAATAAGAAAAGGCAATAACAATCAACTCTTGATGCTTAACATTAAAAAAAAGAGGCAACTAGTGATCACATTTACAAAAAAGTAATAGTCAGCTGACAATAACATTCAAAATAAATTGAGAGAAAAACATAATACTTGAAGGTCCAATGCATTGTTCATTTCTAAATAATGTCACGCACTCCTTCAATTAGGGGTGTGTAAGAAGCCCATAGCTCAATGAGCCCACCTGAGCCCACCCAAAAAATGCCCTGCCTAGCTGGGTAAAAGATGGCCCAATAGAAAATGAGTAATTTTAGACAGGACCGGGTATTGGGCAAGGGTTGCTGCCCTGCCCATTTAGCCCTGCCCAGTTAGTTACTGTCTTTACATATCAAAATTTATAGATTACAATATTTTACATAGAACAAATATGATAGCTACTGGTAACTAAAGGGTAATTTTACAAATATGAGTAGTTAAGTAAGTAATTGTATCCTTCAAAATTTATAACTAAATTGATTTTTTTCTTTATTTTTTTAAACTTTGCTAACCGTCATATGTTTTTTCTAGATACTTCATCCTTATTAACTTTAGGGAGATTAATACAAAGTTACAATTAAAAACTACTTAGACTTCAAGGCTTTGTTTTTATTTGCTATAGTTTTTAAAACTTTAATTATTATCTTTTTGTTGCCTTATTCTTAATGGATTATGGATATTATTTAACTTTTGAAGATATATGAATGTGATATTATTTTAGAAGTTTATAATTACATATTTTTTCCCACAATATGAGCAGGACATCACGACTTGAGCATACAAGCCCACCTATACCCAACCTGAAATTGTTACGGCTTTTACTAGGTTGGAGTGGGCATCGGGCTATAACATGTAACCCATGGTTTTTTTGAGCAGGGTAGAGTAACCTCTACTTTTTTCGAGCAGGGGTAGAGTAGCCCCCACACCCCTACCTTCAACTAGTGAAGCATTGCAATTAAATTGAGTTGGCAACCTATCTTTTATTCTACATCTTTCCTCAAGTGAGGCAATTTGTGTTAGTTTGATTCCTTTGATTTCATTATTTCAATCATGTTTGCTTGAAGTGTTAGGAAGTTTTTTCTGAAGTTTTGACTAAAAAATCTTTAAATGATTTTTCCACCACCTTAATGAGGTTGTCAACTGAGTTTGTGACTTCCTGTTGTTGTAAGGACTAAATGACTATGAAGAAACCTAGATCTAACACATTTAAATAAGGAGAATTTGGAGGTTGATAGGTTAAACGTATTTCAAACTTCACTGGTTGCTCGACAAAACTCTTTATCATCTACTTGAGCATGACACCTTGCATTATCTTGCACAAAAATTATCTTCCCTAAATCTTCAATTGGCCATTTACTTTTTGTGGCAGGTAAACCCTTATCAATTAACCACTTCTTACATACTTCTTTTGTAATTGAGGCGAAAGGTTTCTTTTCTAATGCACTTACAACTCTATAGCACTCGTCCTTCTATCTTTTTTTTTCATAAACAAGAGTAAAGACACCAATTTTTCTTGAGAATATTTCTTTCCCTTCATCATCAAACCTAGGTCTAGCCACTGCAACCAAGAATATAACCTTCACAATGAAGTTTTATTTTTCCAAGATCGATCTGGTTCATCTTCTTCTATAAGTAAGTAATAATCCAAGGTTCTCTTTTTAAGATAGAATCACTTTCTCATCAATGTGAACAATATTATGCATGGATTTAAATTTTGGATCCTGAGGGATGCTACTCTCTTCAAGCATGACAAGAAAATTTTAAGATGAGCTATCTTGTTGTCCTCTTTAAAATACGGCTTAATAGTATTTGAACAACATCGATAGAATATTTTTTAGCATCCTTATCAATGGTGTCTTACTAATATTTAGATTTGTCTTACTAATATTTAGAGCAAAAGCTAGTGATCAAAGTGTTTGTCACTTCAATAATGGAATTTCTTATAGTATTTCATTGTCTAAGTTAACTCTTTTAGGGCCACAATTTCATGTCTTCTTATGAATTGCATCCGATCTCCTTAACTTTCCTCCAAATGCACTCAATGATAGTTTTATGAACTCCATATAATGTAGCTACTCTTATTGTTGTCCTCCATTTTAGTTTACCTTCATGATTTGAATCCAACAACAAATGAAATATTGCATTCCTTTGTTCATTTGTTAAAAAGCCATGTTTTCTAGACCTTGTTCATTCTTAACAAAATTTGAAGGCAACATAAATAAAAAAAACATGTAATGACAACACGCGACTTATATTAATATATCAATATTAAAATTTAATAACAAAATGTGACCTGAATTCAAATGACTGTATCACATGATAATATATTAATATTAGTAGTAGTAACGAAGAAGATTCTTATACACTTGGTCAAAACTAATCCATTTTACCCATTTTGATCCATATTATCTTGGTGACAGTATAAAATTTAACTTGCTTGTCAAAAAAACAAGAAGAAGAAGAAGGATTCCTAAACAAGTTGAATGTGGACATTTAAGTGGCTTGTCAAACAAAATCAGAGCAACACTTTGTATAGCATACTAGTTACATTGTATCATTTATATTCAAAGGAGTTGCCTTCGACTTCTTCACGTGGGAGGTGGTGTCATGCCAAATATACACTTTCTTCACATTTTGGGTTATCTCCTCAAGCCAACAACAAACAAATTGATAGAGTAATATGTCAGGAAAATAGAGTAATTTGTCAACAAAACAAAAAACAAAGAAATATATGTGAGAAAAAAAGTAGAATTAATATTAATGAATATGACAGAATGGACGGTATTAATCATCTTTAACATTGACACATAGGATTGATTTAAATCAAATGGAAGCATGTTTATTTATGGCATCATCATTGAAACCATGGACCACATTTGCTATAGTGTGGCTATTCTCTGTAGGGGTGCTTCAATGTCTTCTCATTCTTGAAATCAAGGTTTAAGTGTAAAATTTCTATTCTAATACAATAATTAACCCATTTAATCAACTACTATGGTAGAAAAATAAATTAGTTACTCAAAAGTTAACATAGTAAAAACCTATCCATGGTAGAAAATAATTTTAATTAGTAAATGAATAAACCAATAATGGTTATACAAGGAACATTGGCTTCTAAAGAGTTAACCATGGTAAAAAAAATCTTTGCCAAAAAAACTTTAGAAATCTTATCATGATTATAAAAGAGTTTTCTTAATCAACTAATAACTATGATAAAAAAAAAATAGACAATTCTACCTCTTTTGAGACAGTCTTATAGTTAAAAAGAGTTCAAATCATTAATAAAGACTAAGCATGATAGAACAGACATTATTTACACTAAACAAAGTTATTATAATTATAAAAGAGTTTAACTCATTTGTAAAGACCTATCTATGATAGAAAAGAAACAATGATAACTCAAGGGTTTATAGTGGACATTTAAAACTTTCAACACCAAACAAAGATGGATGAAAGAATTGCACAAAGTCTTTCACATGCAAAACCATGTTAAAAAGGGCACAACTCTACTAACATAGTTATAGAAAACAATCCCTAAATAACAACAATATTAACAACCAAATCTCAATATTAGGCATGGGCATTTGAAGCCCACCACAATTTTCACAGTCCAAATTATCAACAGATTCCTGAATCATGCATAGTTATTTCCTTTCACCAAAATATCACAAGTTCTCAAATGTGGATCCAAACATAAAAAGTCAGAAGCAACCTAAGCCTTAAGCCAACTACTAGCACACGTGTCTCAGCACAGTTAATCAAAAGTATCTCATATAAATAACATAGTCATCAAAGTATGAAATGGGCCCTAGAGTGGTAATATACATATGATTCAGCATAACAAAAGAATGGAGTCACTATAATTCAAAAACATTATAAGCCTCCGGAGCCTTTGCCAAAGTGCCAACACGGATAACCAGCAACATCATCTAAAAAATGCTAATAACCACAGAGTCAGACAAACGTCTTAGTAACCAGCAGTCCTACTCATCATACATACCATTGAGTGCTTGTGAGGTGCTAAGTGAGACAATTATAAAGTATAATGATAGTATTAATATTGAATAATAAATTTCATAAATGCACTCTATCACTTTGTAACATCCTTACTTTTATACGTCTTAGGGACCATTCAGTAGCATTTAGAACCACTTACAAGACCTTGGAAGTCTATTAGCCAAATTTGGAATTTTACTCTTTCTCGGGTTATTGTTCATATGGTATTTTAGATTATGCAACGAACTTCAAAAAACATAATTAATTCTAGAAAAATCAAAATGAAGTGGTTCAAAAAACTACTTGAAGATAACATTTTAAAATTTAATAGAAAAATAATTTCTAGACCAAATGACTTATCAATTAATACAGTTTATTCGCCAAATATTACTGTTTATTTGGTCAAAAATTCTGAAAACAGATTCTGGTCCCTTACTTTGAAAAATTAGTTCTCTTTGTACAGATATCCAAATAAGGTGTTATTTGGCATGTCATATAAATGTCTGTAAAATTTCATATATTTATCTCATCATTTACTATTTTTTATTACATAATGACCATCACTACTTACATTGGTCATATAGCAACTTTACATATATCAAATAATTACATAACATATACATTATCCAATCCCTAATTTCTCTTCATACTTCATCATCCTCTTTCATCATTCATAAACCTGTGGTATTGGGTTTACATGAAAAGGAATGAGATTTCTGGGGAAATCTCAGTAGCAAACATTACTAAACAATGCATACATTAATGTAGATACTTGTTATTGCTTGTGAAAGTGTTAACATTGTGTAATGTGCATGCTTCCATGTAATGTAACATCCTTACTTTCACAAGTCTTAGGGACCATTCAGTAGCATTTAGAACCACTTACAAGAACTTGGAAGTCCATTAGCCAAATCTGGAATTTTACTCTTTCTCGGGTTACTGTTTATATGGTATTCTAGATTACGCAATGAACTTCAAAAAATCATAACTAATTCTAGAAACATCTAAATGAAGTGGTTCAAAAATATACATGAAGATAACATCTTGAAAGTTAAGAGAAAAATAATTTCCAGACCAAATGATTAGCCAATTAATACAGTTTATTCGCCAAAATTTACTGTTCATTTGGTCAAAAATCCTGGAAACAGATTCTGGTCCCTTACTTTGGAAAATCAGTTCTCTTTGTACAGACATCCAAATAAAGCATTCTTGGTGTCAAAACAAAGCTTGGCATGTAATATAAATGTCTATAAAATTTCATACATTTATTCTATCATTTAATATTTTTCATTACATCATGACCATCACTGCTTACATTGGTCATACAGCAACATTACACATTCACATAACATATATACTATCCAATCCCTAGCTTTTCTTCATGCTTCATCATCCTCTTTCATCATTCATAAACCTGTGGGATTGGGATTACATGGAAAGAGATGAGATTTCAGGGGAAATCTCAGTAGCAAACACTACTAAACAATGCATGCATTAATGTAACTACTTGTGTTTGCTTGTGAAAGTGTTACTATTGGGTCATGTGCATGCTTCCATGTTACATATGAAATACAATTGGCTAAAGTAAACTTATAAACAGAGCTTCATACATAAGCACATAGGCAACACAATTCAATCAAGCCATAGCACAATCAAGCATAACATTCAATGCATACAAGTTTAGGATAAGTTTACTACCTTGAGCACTTGACTTTCTTTCTCCTTATCTTGCTTCTTCCTTCTCACTTTTCTTGAACATGTGGTTGCCTCTCTTGGAGCATACCAATCAATTCCTAACATCATAATCATTCATTCATCACAATCTAACTTCCTTGAGCATTAAACTCACTTTAACTAATATAACTTCTTCTTGACCATTAAGCCCATAAACTTTCCTTAATCTTAACTAATGGACTTGGTCTTTGAATCAATTGATTTCTTGACTTTACCCTACACAATTTCCTCTTTTGAATCCATTTATGAGCTTATAATTATGAAATTACAGCTCCTTCATCACATGTTGTACAAAACTGAAACTGCACTCAATTCTTTCAAAAATTCTCATTTTGATTCTAATGCTTCCTATACTTGTTTCTCCACTTTATCCCACACAACTTTTCATTTTAAAACCATTGGAACCATCAAAATCATGAAATTCTAATCACTGTTCATGCATGTGAATAGTATAGAGAAGGGTTTCAAAAACTACAACCTTGGAATTTCAATGCTTTTAAGGTTCAAAACCTTTCTAATCCTACACAAAATCATCATACAAACTCAATGGAAGCATTAAATCATTGAAATTCAATTTCCTTCCCTCATGAACAGTGCATACAAACAGGTTCACTCTTGACAAAGTCAAGAATATCAACTTGATTCAACAGCCAATCACTTAACTAGCTTGTTTAAGCTTCAATCATATGTTTCTAACTTTAATTTCTTCTTTCCCCTTTCATCTAAGGTTTTTCGGAAGCACCTTCCCTTATAGAAAACTCAACTTTTCTCCCATAAAAAGCCCTAAGTTCAAGCTCCCAAATCAAAGGAAAATAATCTAGGAGAGATTGCTTACCTTTAATCTCTAACTTACTTGAACTTTAGAACCTTAAATCTTCTTTGTCTTGGCTTGAGTTTTCATTTTGCAAGAGTTTCCCCAAGGGTTCTTTGCTCACGGTTTGGCTGCAGAATGGAGGGGCTATTTATAGAAAAATTCTATGGAAAATGAATGGCCAAGATCACTTTGTACACTATTTCATCTAATGGCTCATATTTGTTCTTATATCAAGCTTACTCTCCAAGCCAACTTGAGATAAATCCATATGACAAAAATCTTCTCCTCCCCCTTTTCTTGGATGCCAAGTGTGTGGGTGTGTGGGTCCCACCATGTGCAACCCATAATTCACACTTTATCCCTTTTTTTCTTTTCAAAAAATCATAAATTATTCATTATTGGACTTGGGCTCCAAGACAACTCTTGGGACTTAATGGGATGCCCTAGAACAAAATTTTGGGCTGCCATAGGCCTTCCTTGGGTCCAATAGCTAATTGGCATAAATCCCAAGGTACTTTTCTTATACCGATATTCTTAAAATATCCGGATTTTGAAATAAATGCTAGACAACTCTTTTAATGGTTCTAAAATTTTTAGAAATTCATTCTAATATAAAATAAATTCCTTGTAAAGTCTCATAATTTTTTGAGACCCAGAATTCCTGATAAAAATTCCTTACATTTCCTTTCACCTTTATCGGTGTCCGATTTTACTTTAATTTCTCAAAGGGCATTATCGTCTTTTCAAACATCATCAGAGTATTTATTGGCTCTAATTAATCATCTTTATACCATCTTACACATTTTTGACCTGTCCAGAATGACCAAAATACCCTCCATCCATTACTGGTACAATAGGGGCATCCAAGGGCATTTTCGTAATTTCGCACTTTTCCTGGACTGCTCTGGACTCTGGCCCATATAATTGTCTCACTACTTTATTGGGCTCATTATGGTGCCATTTGGGCCTTAGTATTGGCTCATTAGCCTCATTACCTTTATGGCACAATTCACAATAAATCTCACCCGATCCTATTTATCGGGTATTTTATTTCACTGTAAAATCCCGTAAGGCTTCTACATGATTCCTTTTCTGACTCTTTCAATTTTATAAATTCTTATATTAAATATGGGAATTTCCTATAATATCCCATATGATTCTGATGTCTAAAGAATACTGTAATAATTCTTCTGTCTTCATAAATTTATATCAATTAATCGGGACCTCAAATCAAAATTCCGTGTTGCGTTAAACTGACCGAAATATTTTTTTCTATCTACTAGTAAAATTTGAGTCTGATCTGATTCCAGACATTTTTAGCCTGTTTTGGCTCAACTTTTTCATAATTATATTTAGGTCCCTGATTTTTTACTTAATTACATTTAGGTCCCTAAACTTTTGGAAATTACCACTTTTGGCCCAACATTTATTTCTACTTTAACTTTTGGCCTTTAACCTTTTCCAATTTTCGTTTAGGTCCTTCTCTTTCTTCAATACTTATCTAACATTTATTATTTTTTTCTGATCTTCGTCATAATCCTTTCTAAACCTCTTTCCACTATCAGTATTATACAGATAGGGAAAAATCAGGATATGACATGTAACATATGAAATACCATTAGCCAAAGTAATTATAAAAACAGAGCTTCATACATAAGCACATATGCAACACAATTCAACAAAGTCATAGCACAATCAAGCATAACATTCAATACATATAGGTTTAGGATAAGTTTACTACCTTATATACTTGATTTCTTTCACTTGATTTTGCTTCTTTCTTCTCACTTCTCTTAGATATGTGGCTGCCTCTTTTGGATCATATCAATCAATCCCTAACATTACATAACCATTCATCCATCATCATCTAATTTCCTTGAGCATTAAACTCACTTTAACTAACATAACTTCCTCTTGAATATTAAGCTCACTTATTTTCCTTAATCTTAACTAATGGACTTGGCCTTTGAATCAATTGATATATTGAACTTTAACCTACACAATTTCATCTTTTAAATCCATCTATGAGCTTAGAATAATAAAATTCTAGCTCCTTCATGACCTACTGTACAGAAATGAACATATGCATATAATTCTTTTAAAAATTCTCATTTTGATTCGAATGCTTCCTATACTTGTTTCTCCACTTTACCCCACACAACTTTTCATTTTAAAACCATTGGAAGTATCAAAACATGAAATTCCAATCACTGTTCATGCGAGTGAACAGTAACTATGAAGAATTTCAAAAACTACAATCTTGAGATTTTAATGTTTCCAAGGTTCAAAACCTTTCCAATCCTACACAAAGTCATCATATAAATTCAATGGAAGCATTAAATCATTGAAATTCCATTTCCTTCTCTCATGACCAGTGCATACCAAACAGGTTCAACCATGGCAAAGTCAAGAATATCAACTTGATTCAACAACCAACCACTTAACTAGCTTGTTTAAGCTTCAATCATATGTCTCTAACTTTAATTTCTTCTTTTTCCTTTCATTTAAGGTCTTTGGGAAGCATAACAACTTAGAGAATACTCAACTTTTCTCCCATAAAAACCCTAAGTTCAAACTCCCAAATCAAAGGAAAATAAGTCAGAAGAGATTGCTTACCTTTAATCTCTAGCTTGCTTGAACTTTGGTACCTTAAATCTTCTTTATCTTGGCTTGAGTTTTCATTTTGAAAGAGTTTCCCCAAGGTATCACAAGCTCACAGTTTGGACCAGATTTGAGGGGGTATTTATAGAAAAATCTTGGTGGAAATCAATGGCCAAGATTAGTTTGTACACTATTTGATCTAATGGCCCACATTTAATCTTAGATTTAACTTTTTCAAAAAGGTAATTGTGACATCATCCATGACATCACAAGGGACACCTCAAAGGGGTTATGTGGCAAAATTCTAATGGGGGAACCTTTTGGAAAAATTTCAGTCCAATCTAGTACCGGCTCAGTCCGATTCCCCAAAAATCGGACTGTTTTATAAATCTAATTTTTCTAAGATTCCATAATATACTTTATGACCTTAAATCCAGTCTCTGGATTCTTCCTACCATTGACATACTTGTACTAGACCATAACTTAATTGCAAATCCCTTGGAAAATGACTAAAATGCCCTTGGTTTACTGTCTTGCACTATATTAACCCTAAGGGCATAATTATCATTTCACACTTTGTTTTACTACCTCAAGTTGTATACTAGCTCTAACTAATCATATTTATACTATCTTGGACATTTTTGGCCTATCCAGAATGACCAAAATGCCCTCCATCTATCACTGGTACAATATGGGCATCCAGGGGCATTTTCGTAATTTTACACTTTTCCTGGACTACTCTGGACTCTGGCTCACTTAACTGTCTCACTACCTTATTGGGCCTATGATGGCGCCATTTGGTCCTTAATATGGGCTCATTGCCTTTATTTCCTTTATGGCCTAATTCATAAGACAACCCTCCTGATCCTATTTATCGGGTATTTTATTTCACCGTAAAATCTTGTAAGAATTCTACAAGATTCCTTTTTTAACTCTGTCAATTTTATAAATTCTTATATTAAATATAGAAATTTCTTGTAAAGTTTCATCTAATTCTGAAGTCTGAAAAATACTGCAATAATTCTTCTGACTTCAGAAATTTATATCAATTAATCGGGACCTCAAATCAAAATTCTATGTTGCGTTAAACTGACCGGAATAATTTTGTCTATCTACCGGCAAAATTTGAGTCTAATCTAATTTCAGGTATTTTTGGCTTGTTTCGGCTCAACTTTCTTATAATTACATTTAGGTCCCTGAACTTTTGAATAATTGCACTTAAAGGCTTAACTTTTGTTTCTACTTTCACTTTTTGCCTTTAACATTTTCTACTTTGCATTTTAGTCCTTCTCTTCCCTCAAGACTCATCTAACCTTAATCTTTTCTTCTGATCTTTGTTATAATCTTTTACAAACCTCTTTTCACTATCGGTACTATACTGATAGGGAAAAATTAGGATGTGACACACTTGGCCATATCCTTGTCAATCCACCAAGCCTCCTTACATCTTTTGACATGAACCCATAGGTTATCTACCCAAGTGATTAGTTATTCAAAGAGCTCATTGATCATGTGGTATGACTTAGCCAAAGATTATAGTGTACAAGATCGGACCATAGGTTCCCCTCTTAGAATTGATGGGGTATAGTGATCCCTCTTAGAATAGTTGGGATCTTGTAGTCCTTCTTGGAATTATTGGGGCAATCTTCTAGGAATTATTGGGGCAAGGCCAATTATCAGGCATCTATAGAAACCTTATCACATGGTATAAGAATAGATCTGCATAACTATAACTCAACCTAATACCCATATTAGGCAACTCAATCATTGAATCAACTCATAGAATATAATTAACATTGGAAATAAATTTTTATAACTATAATCATATTTCATAGTACTCTTCAAAACAAACTCATGTTGTTTACAAGAATCATAGTACGCTCAAGTATAAAATTCAATTTCATTGAACTAAGTCCCAAAAGACATTTTATAATATCAACAATCATATTACTTCGGCATAACTACATCATCATATTCCTTTCACAAATCACATTTCAAAATAACTCACAAATAGCAACTATCATGTATAACAAGTAAGAAGTTGTTACCTCTTGCCAAAACCAAAGATAATAACCATCAAAGGTCAAGCCCATGCTCAAACCATAATATAATTAATCTACACAATTGATTAGTAGAACCACATATTAGAAGATTAACTAATAAAGTGGTTGGAAGATAAAGTTAGAATTCTCTAAGTCCCATCAACATTTCCAACTCTCACCATAATCACAATCCAATCATCCTAACATCAATTCCTATGTCCCAATAGTTCAAACAACTCATTAGAGTTTACCTCCAATTGCACAAATTCATCAAAAGCCCCAAATTACAATTCTAAGGTTCCAAATCCAAAATGTCATTTTTGAATTTCAACCCAAATCAACATTCTAAATTGATTAAACATTAATTCTAACCTGTAATAACCAAGTGATGAATCCATAATTTATTATTTTATTTATTATCTATTTAAGGGAATTTATCATGTTTAATATGCATTATTATAGAAGTTTTACTCATTTTGTACTTTAATTGATTATATTAATTAAATAACTAAAACATTATTTTCTTGAGTTTTTACTAATTTTATTATTTTCTTAATCAAACTAAATGTACAAAGGTATTTTTATCTTTTGTGACTTTCAGGAAGAAGAGAAAAATAATTAATTATGATTGTACCAGTAGCCTATAAGAGGAGCCACATGAGATTAATGAAGGATAAAATAGTGAAAGCACGCATTAATTTATTAAAAGGGAAATTACTATTATCTAATTAGATATCCTAATTAGATAAAATAATTTTATCCCTTTTTAATACATTAGTATGATATTAATATTTGAATTAGTTAAAGTACATTTTTCAAAATTCAAATTAATATCCACTTTGAATATTTCAAATGCATTCCCACAGTATCTTAGATTCAAGATTTGAAATCCCTCCTCACAAATATTTCAAATCGCCATGCAAAATATAAATTTATCTTGATTTATATCTTACAAACTGGATATGAGATTTAATTTAATATATGGTGCCATGGATTATGGATTTATGTATTAAATTATTATATTATCTTAGTATTGGATTTGGAAAAGAAGATAATCTAAGAGATATTCAAATGTTTCAATGGCATTTTCAGGGATCAAGGGATAACTTGGATTTGAATACAAGATAATGAAAAAATTAAAGATAATACTACCTCCAAAAGATGGCGCAAGATGAGAGCTCCCCAAGCATAAAAAAGAAATATTCGGAGATTCAAGAAAAAGGAAAATCACAAGATAATCTATATATATATAAGGAAGGAGACACGGTCATAGATAAATAATATATATATTGAGATATGGGAGATACGAAGTGATGCACTGGATATTCAGTAATGAAAAGATAGAAAATCATATTTGAATCTAGTGGCGCGTCGAAGGATTTGAGAGAGAGAAAGAAACGGATAGGATCAACAAGCAATGCAAGATAAAGGAATCAAAATCATAGTCCTATCAAATATCACCATATCCAAGGTACTCCCAAAAGCTATATAAAGGATCTCAAGACTCATCTATTCACCACATCCAATGGTGTAATCTATTCTTCATCCTTTTGCTCTCTTTCCACATCCAATGGTGTCATCTAGCCTAATGAGTGGCTAGTCCTCCCTTGTTGTTGAGGATGGATGTATAAGGCTTGAGTTCATTGTGCTAAATGTTAGGAGTTATACTATTTATTTCATTTGATTTTTGTTTTGTAAGCAATTTTATGATTTCCTAGATTTAGGTTTTGAAAATTGTATAGGTTGACTTGTGATTTTGACTGAGATACCTTGTGATCAAACCTTTGTATTTTTTTATTCAAGTTGTGATTAGAGTTTTGATTTCATATCTTTTGCTTTGTCATATAGCTATGCATGTATTCTCTTTGATGATTATATTTGGATTAATATGTATAGTTATATTTAGGGTTTCGATTGAATACCCATGATTAAGGACTAATCATATATTGTTGATCAATTCACATACTAAGTGGTACTTTTAAATAATCATCTTTAATGCAATTATATGATAGATCTAGGTATTATTGTTGATTTTATGATTATGACTAAGGCGATTGTCTAAGGTTCTACATAATAGGACTTAGTATATATAATTATTATAACTATGATATTATTTTGAACAATGATAGCTGACATCATCCATCATTGGGAATGTTCAACTTACTAGTAATCGTATCGTTTAACTTTTCACCTTACATACTTTCTTGCAATCACCACTTTAATTAAACATAATATTCTTTTCTACTCTTATTTATTCCTTAATCACTTTAATTAATCATAATTAAGTCACGTATTGACTCCGCTTAAAGTCAACCTAGTGTTAGCTCCTATTCACATAGGGTTAAAACTAATAATTAATTTAAGTGCTAACGATAAATGATATGACCAAGGTATTAAAAATCAAACCGGTCACTGACTTGGTCAAGGGAGTGGGTCAAGGGTTAGTGATAAATATAATTTAATTAAAATATATGAAAAGTTATATTTAATGATAAAATAAATATTTAAATAAAAAGATATATGGTTCGATTGAACTTTATCTTACTAGGAAATTTAATGAACGTATAATAGTAGTAATAAAATCTTCTTCTAAAATAAATAAACGGAATAAAATTTTAAGCATTAAAATATAATTATAATAGAGACATAAGTAAGCATTGTAATTAAAAAAATAAGTAAACAACTATATAATATAATATAAAAAGATATACTAACATAAATACTATTGGCAAAGCTACAAATACAATTGTGAGAGTTGCAAATAACATTGGCAAAGTTGTTAATCCCATTAACAAAGTTACTTCTTCTCCATTGTGGGAGTTACAAATACCATTGGTAAAATTGTAAATACCATTGTGGGAGTTGCAAATACTATTGACAAAGTTGTTAATTCCTTTGGCAAAGTTTGCTTCTTCTCTATGGTGGGAGTTGCAAATACCATTGTGGGAGTTATAAATACCATTGGCAAAGTTCCAAATCCCATTGTAAAAGTGGCAAATACCAGTGGAAGTTCCAAATACCATTGACAAACTTGCAAATACTATTGTCAAAGTTGCAAATATAATTGTGGGAGTTACAAATACTATTAGCAAAATTGCTTGTTCTCCATTATGGGAGTTACAAATACCATTGCGGGAGTTGTAAATACCATTGACAAAGTTACAAATTCTATTGTAGGAGTTACAAATATTATTGGCAAAGTTATTAATCCCATTGGCAAGTTGTTTCTTCTCCTTTCTGCGAGTTGCAACTTGCAAATGCCATTGCGAGAGTTACAAATATCATTGTTGAAATTGCAAATACCACTATGGGAGTTACAAATACCATTGGTAAAGTTGCAAACACCATTGTCAAAGTTACAAACACCATTGTCAAAATTGCAAATACTATTGTCAAAGTTATAAATACTATTATAGGAGTTGTAAATACCATTGTTAGAGTTGTAAATATCATTAGCAAAGTTGTAAATCGTATTGCCAAACTTGCAAATACCATTAGCAAAATGAAGGCTAATTTGGTCTTTGCACATAAATTTACAAATGACAGATTGGGTCTCGTGCCCAATATATCCTTTTCAATATTGAGATGCCCAATTTGTCCTTTTGAAATTCAAATGAATTTTTTTTGTCTTTCTCCCATAAAAGTTTAATCATTCAAATATAATTATAAAAGAGACATAAGTAAGCATTGTAATTAAAAAAAATAAGCAAACAACTACATAATATAATATAAAAAGTTATCTTATACATAACATTATATTAGAAAAATAATACCCATTTAAATAAAAAATAATACCTAATATGTCATGTCTCGAAATTTGAGTCATCACCGGCATAGAATATAAATGAACTTATATTCCTTAAGCCTAAAACCTTAAATAGAACATTTAAAATAATAATCATAATATATATATTCCATTTTAATCAAAATGCAAGTAATCTGTAGGAATTTTGGTATGATTGTTTTTGTATAACCAACATTCCAAATACCCTACAATAGACTGTGAATATTTCAAATCACCTGCAGACATTTTTCAAAATAACCAGAACCTTATCTATATCTAAACTTCCAACAAAATAATACAAATACTTCATAAATTTAGAATTACATTATAAATAGATATGCCCAAAACAATACTTTAGATTGGACATGAGGCTCTTCACTACTCAATTAGAGGATCAGGGTCTACAGCACTATTTAAAGCCAAAATAATCTACCAATAAATAACATCCTAAAAATATAATTTAAAGTGCAAAAAGAAAAAATTGCATATTAAAATGTAAATAATAACAATTTGTAATTAAATATCAATGCTCTGGTAAAACATTTTATTTAAAGAAATCTATTAAAATCGTAATTTCAAAATATTCTTTTCCGTAGGATTTCAACAGAATAAAAATAAACATGGACACACAGTTCACGAGGGTAACTAACTAATCCGACGGGGTTCAAAGCCATGAAACAGGTGCAGGTACAAAACCCACGAATAATATGTGTAGGTACAAGACCTACGAATAACAGACGTGAGAATGAATCCCATGAACATACAGCGTTAGTACGAGACCCATGAATTTCCAACGAGCTCGGGTTTAACCATGGTGCACTAAGGACTAACAGTATTATTGTTAGTAACCAGCGTTCTGTATTCAGTCCTCTCCAAAATCATTTCCAAGCATGCGTGGGGTCAACTTAGCATTCAATGATCATAACACTTTCAAATGCAACAATGTTCAATAAGAATACTTCAAAATCACAAAACCCCAGCATGGACATCAAAATAAAATATCAGAAGATTTATTCAATGCATATGGAACAATTATTCAAATAATGAAATTCACATAAGAACGTTTTATCGAGAAAATCAACTCAATATAACATATATAAAAATCTTTTTCCAAAACCCCCTTTATTCATTTTCCCACAAAGACTTAATCACATAATAAACCAATTGAAAGAAAAATCATTGCTAACAATTAAAACCATGAATTCATATAATTTACTTTTCATAAATTATACATAAAATTGACATTTTTAATAAAACATATTAAGTCACAAGATATTACTAAAAATGTCATTTTAGTTTGACGTTATTCACTCACTTGTAATATTCCAGTATAGCTTACCATACACCACCCATAGTGGTCTTCAATGGCAGTAGGGCGTCAAATGTTGCAGCAATAGAGAAAAGTGTGAGCTCTCATGGACACCAAACAATAGCTACACATAACCACACATATAACTCTCAGATCAACTACAACTCATAACACTTACACCTCATTCTTCCACCCTCATTTTGCTTACAATCACACGGTAACCAAAAGGAAAAAGGTGGAAGATCTAGAATTGCTATAGTACCTATCAAGGAAGCACATAAGGCAACAACAGGGACTGGGGAGGCACGATAGTAGAGCAAGTGGACATAGCTACAGAACAAAAAAAGAAGGAAGGAGAGCTTCTAGCTCCATGGCCAACGAAAGAACAATGGTGGGAATGGGACGCATCATAGAGCTAGTAAAAGGAATGAGATCTTCGCATGGTCAAGATCTAGAAAATGGGGAAGAGAACGTCGACGGGGAGTTACCAGTGACAATGGCACAGATAGTGGAGAAGATGAAGTCATTATAGAAATGGATCGAGAGTTGCGAAGCTTCTTTGGACCTTCTTCACTCTTCTATCAATAAAAAAATGAGAAAGGAAGAGTGTTTTGTTGTCAAAATGGGTAGAGGGGTAGTATGGTTATTTAACACTTTGAAATAAAAATTTCATGACACCTTTCATTGGACTAATATACCTTGGACTTAGCTTGCCTTTTTCCCAAATCTCATGACACCTTTCATTGGTGACACCTTTAAAAATACTTTATCTCCAACCATGAATTCCAATTCTCTGCGACGATGATCCACGTAAGATTTATGTCGGCTCTAAGCTGTCAATAACCTTTGTCAACTTACTTTCACCTTCTCTTTAGCATCATGAACTAAATCTAGTCCAAATATCTCTCTGTAACCAACTTCAAACCATCCAATTATAGACCTATACTATCTTCCATATAATGCTTCAAATTAAATGTTGTCATTTGAATACTTGATTGATAACTATTATTATAGGCAAATTCCACTAGCGGCAAATGATTATTCTAGCTTCCACCAAAATCTATGATATAGGATCTCAATATATCATCGACTATTTCAATCATTCTCTCATATTGCCCATCAGTTTGAGGATGCAAAGCAGTACTTAGATTTAATTGAGTACCCAACACTTTTTGAAATGATTCCTAAAATCGAGAAGTGAATTGGGGTCTGCTATCTAAAATGATAGACACTAGAACTCTGCATAGTCATAAGATCTCAGCAATATAAATCTCGACATATCTAGTCGTACTGTAAGTCATCTTCACTGGAAGGAAATAAGCCTACTTTGTTAACTTGTCAACAATCACCCAGATAGAGTCAATACCTCTAGCAGTACGGGGTAACCTAATGATGAAATCAATTATTATATTTTCCTATTTTTACTCAGGTATTTCCAACCGTTGCAATGGTCCTATAGGCTTCTGATACTCTACTTTAACTTATTGACACACCGAACAACATGCAACAAAGTTTGCCATATCATTCTTCATACCATGCCACCAATATAACTACTTTAAATCTTGATACATCTTACTTATTCTAAGGTGAATAGTATAAGCAAAATGATGAGCTTCTTCCAAAATTTGATTCCTCAAATCTTGAACTTGAGGCACGTAAATCCTACCATTGTACCTCATAACACCTTCATGGTCAATCACAAATTCTATATTACTTCCCTCTTTGACTAAATCTCGCAACTTGCACAATCTCATATCCGAGTACTGAGCCTCCTTAATCTGTTCATTTAAAGAGGAATGAGCCTGTAAATGAGCTAAATATATTCCTCTATCAACAATTTCAAATACGACTCCCTCTTGCTCAACTTTATGAATTTCCTATACTAATGGTCTCTTTTCAATATTTATATGTGCCAAGCTACCCATAGACTTTCTACTTAAAGCATCAGCCACCACATTCGCCTTGCTAAGATGATACAGAATCGTACAATCATAATCTTTTAACAATTCCATCCATCTTCTCTGTCTGAGATTCAAATCCTTCTACTCAAAAATATACTTAAGACTTTTATGATTAGTGAAAATCTCACAAGTTTCACCATATAGATAATGTCTCCAGATTTTTAAAGCAAACACCACCGCGGCCTTTCTAGATCATGAGTAAGATAATTTTGCTCATGCTTTTTAAGCTTTCTAGAGGCATAAGCAATTACTTGACCATTCTACATTAATACACAACCTAAACCAATTTGAGAGGCATCACAATATACTGTGTATCCCCTAGCTCTTCATGGTAAGCTTAAAACTAGAGCAGAAGTCAAAGATTCCTTTAACTTTTGAAAACTTCCCTCACACTTTTCAATGTGCCTTAGCTCAATTCTCAAAGCACAATCAACCACATCAACGTAGGAAGCAAAATGATTCAACATAGGGGCCATAGCATCATGTATATATATTAGCAATCCCTGGATAAATATGCCAATCATATCCTTCTCTGAAGGAATCAATATAGATGCATAATAAGAAAGCTCTATAAACTTCCTATCATACTCAGCCACTGTCATTCCTGAAGTACATTCAATAGGAATTCTTTGATTATTGTATCCTTTTTACTTTGAGGAAGATATCATTTAAGAAAAATATCTTTAAAGTCAGCCCAGGATAATGACAGCACTCTATCTCCCTGTAAACTAGGCACTGTCTTGCTCCAGGCATTAACTGCCCCTTCTAACTGGAACAAAGCAAATTCCACATATTGAACATCAGGACATTTTAGAGCTCTACGCCTCTTCTCAATACCTTCCATAAATTCCATAGGTTCTTCTAGAGAATCAAAACCTGTGAACTTAGGAAGATCTAACTTAATAAATTTTGACAACTTGACTGTTATATTATCCTCTTCAATTACATTGTGTGTCTCTTCTCGAGTTTCATGCCTAGATGATATAGAGATTTATGGGGATTATGAATTAGATGGTTTAGCTTTAGATAGGATCTTCTCGAGTTGTAAAACATTCTTTTTCGTAAGACTTTAACAGAACAAAAATAAGCATAAACATACAGTCCACGATGGTAACTAACCAATCTGGCGCAGATCAAAGCCACAAAATAGGCGCAGGTACAAAACTCGTGAATAACAGGCGTAGGTAGAAGACCTATGAATAACAGCACGAGAATGAATCACACGAATATGCAGCGTACGAGACTTACGAATATCCATTAAGCTTGGGTTTTACCATGGTGCACCAAGGACTAACATTACTGCTGTTAGTAACCAGCGTTCTATATTCAGTCCTCACCGAAATCATTTCCAAGCATATGTGGGGTCAACTTAGCATTCAATGATCACAACAATTTCAAATGCAATAATTTTCACTACGAATACTTCAAAATCACAAAACCCCAGCATGAACATAAAAATAAAATATCAAAAGATTTATTAAATGCATATGGAACAATTATTCAAATAATAAAATTCACATACGAATGTTTTATCGAGAAAATCAACTCAATATAACATATATAAAAATCTTTTTCCAAAACCCCCTTTATTCATTTTTTCACATAGACTTGATCACATAATAAATCAATTGAAAGAAAAATCATTACTAACAATTAAAGCCATGAATTAATATAACTTGCTTTTCGTAAATCATACTTAAAATTGACATTTTTAATAAAACATATCAAACCACAGGATATTACTAAAAATGTCATTTTAATGGGATGTTATTCACTCACCTGCAATATTCTGGTATAGCTTACTCCAGCTTTATGCTTCAGAATAATACTCTCTATTTACTTTTCTAAATTTTTTGAAAATAAATCATGAATAATCAAATTCCAATTATAATAGTTATTATAACATACTGTTATAATTCTATGTATCTGAAATATTTTCATTCACGAAACTAGGACATTTATTTACCTAAGCTTCTTTTATTTCTACCCATGAAATATGCATTCACAATTAATAACCTCCAAGAATGTCTCTTTTTACTTCACTTCCAAACTCCAAAATCCATCAAGGATAAAATTCACCACATTTATGTCCATTTCCCTTGACTTGTGTCATATCCCCACTTTTCTTATCCGATGTAACTGTACAGTTTATCTATAATAGATATGAAATTCTTGGAGTAAACTATACCGGATTGAGAAAGGAAAGAAAGGGATTATGAACTAAGGAAGTTTAGGGACTAAAACACAGACTGGAAAAGATTAAAGGCCAAAAGTTAAAGTAGAAATAAAAGTTGGGCCAAAAGTGGTAATTTTTAAAAGTTTAGGGACCTAGATATAATTAAGCAAAAAGCTAGGGACTAAATGTTATTATGAAAAAGGTCAACTAGAAAAGGTTTAAGACTGTCTGGAAGCATTTTAGTTCCACATTTTATCAGTAAATAGAGGAAGTTAAGCTAGTTAATCTAGCATAACACAGAAATTTTATTAAGTTCCCAGATAATGGATATTTATCCGATAGTCTGAAAGTTATTTGAAATTTTATCAGATCTGATGAACTTCAGATATAAGGGGAGAAGTTATAGAAAGGTGTGCCTCATGACATCAGATGTCATGAATCTGACAGGACCTTGAAAGGAGCTCTATAGAAAAAATTATCCCCATATTAGTGAATTTTAACAAGAGTTTGAGAATACCCGTTATCCGATTATAGAACTTAGCAATAAATAAGCCTAGATAGAATGAACTCAGATGGCCTCATATATAGGCCTATGATGATGTTAAGGAGGGCCCAAAACCCAGGGTACCAGTTTATCAATAGAAGGGGCTAGTATCCAGGAAAAGTGTGAAATTATGAAAATACCTCTAGATACCCATATTGTACCAGTGATGGATGGAGGGCATTTTGGTCATCTGGGACTGGCTAAAAATATGATACATAGTATAAATATGATTAGTTAGAGCTAGTATATGCTCTGAGGCAGTATAAAGAGGGGTAAAATGATAATTATGCCCTTAGGGTTAATATAGTGTAAGAAATAACATTAAGGGTATTTTGGTCATTTAAAAAGTATGGATGGTAGATAAATACTCAGTCTAATAATTTCAATGGTATGAGGAATCTAGACATTGATTTCTAGGACAAAATACATATCTTGTTGTATTATAAAATTTAGGAACAAAAAATAGTCTGATTTTTGTGAAACTGCTCCGGTTGGTACCAGGCTGGACTGCAATTTTTTCTATCAGTATATTTCAATTTTTCCAGCCAAACATGACCTAAAATGATGTCATGCATGGTGTCAAGCTTGTGGCTTCTAGGGCAAGCCAAGTGCAAGATTGAATATAGACCATTAGATCAAATAGTAATCAAATCAATCTTGGCCATCCATTTTAACGCAAGTTCATCTATAAATACCCCTACTTTCAGCTTTCAGCATGCATGGTGAACCATAGGGAAACTCATGCAAAATTTCCATTCAACCAAGAAAGAAGTACACAAAGTCAAGCAACAATCAAGGTAATCATCTCCTTTGATCTTGAGTTTTGTTCTAGCAAGTTAGCTCATGGTTTTAAAGGGTTTTTATGCTATATTTCCCTTATGGTTGCTGTTGGAAGTGCTTACCATATATGTTTAAAATATGTGTTTTATGTTATGGATAGTTTATATAAGCTTAAACAAGCTAGAATCAAGTGGTATAAGTTTGGAAATCCAAGTATGTTTGGAATTAGGGTTTTGTGTTCTTGCCGGTACTATATGTGACACTGTTCATATGATGGAATTTTATGATTTTGATGCTTCCAATGAGTTTAAAATAGAAAATTGTGTGGGGATAAAGTAGGAGAACAAGTATTGGAAGCATTGGAATCAAAATGTGAATTTTTGGAAAACAAGAGGGTTGCTTCGGTTGGGTACTGTAGCAATTGGTATGTTTTGATTTTGGAAATTCTAGTTTCATATTTGGATTCTACATGAAAAATTATGTGGAAATAAATTATGAGAATTTATTTTGGAAAGATGGAAGTATGAAACATAAAAGGGAGAAAGAAAGCAAATTAGTGAAAACCTAGTCTTGGATTTGGTTTCAAGTTGAATTGTAACTTGATATTACTTTGTAATAGCTAGGTTTTGACATTTGTGAAGGAAGAAAATCATCTCAAGAAGAGCTTGACAAGGATAGCTAAGAGGTAGCAAAATACCTAACTATATTTTCATGTATGCCTATTTGTTTGCTTGCTTGTTGATTATGGTGTTTGGTTGAGTTTGAGATTATGTCATCATGTTTGTGACGAAGTATGAATGATTGCAACTCATTGAAAGTTATGTCATGACAAGATGCATGTTAGAGTTTCCTTATGTACCATTATGAAGTAGCTCACATCTCATGATAACATGTTAACCATCCAATTAATCATGCATGATATTATAGTTTGTGTAACTTGCTATTAGGATTTCCTTGAAATCTCATTCCTTCCATATGCATAACCATGTTATAGGTGCTAGAACTTCACAAGTAAAAAGGGTAAACATAGATGGATGAGTTTGTATATAAGTTATAATACTTACTTAACATTATAGAAGCATATGATACCATGTATAGTGGTATGGTGTATGATTCTGTAATTCTATTTTGAGGTTGTGATGGTGTGACGATGGTTAGGATGCCTTAATCAATGATTTTGAAATTAAAATTTGGCATGATTATAGTTAAGACATAGAGCTTTAAATTAAAACTAAGAATGCCTCAATTGGTTAAGAATTCGATTTGTTATGATTTTTCTAAGATGAAGTTAAAATCTGGAATTGAGATGAAGTGATTGATAAGAGGCAGCGACATTCACAAGATGATTTTATATAGCAAATGAACGAGTTTTTCCATGAAATTTTGTGAGCTTAAAGAGGACGTCTACATATTTAAATCCATAGGTAAAACGGTTTATTTGGACAAGTAACCAAAGAGAAATGAATTTTTGAAGTTAAGGTAAAGAAACTGAAACTTCCACATTTTACCAAAGGAACAGTGATTTTTAATGAATAAGATGATTTCATGTAGACAAGAAAACCTTAGTTTAATATTTTTCCTTAAAATATATATGAAATAGATTTCATTATAAATTAGAACCATATTATTTTGATTTTTTACAATTAATTATGAATTTTCTAATTTGGGTACATGTTCTAAAATTACCAAATGAACAGTAAAGGTGAACAGTACCAAAGAGCAATTCTTTTGAAAATGGATGTTTTCAAAGGAAATGATCATGTATTTGGTTCCAATAGCTTCTAATGAAGCATAATTGAGGTTAAAAGTAAGGATGTGACAACTTGCTACACTCACATCAATTTTCCTATACTCTTTAATTTCAACAATTTACTTTCATTAGCTTCCCAATTCATTTATACGTATATATATATATGTGCTAATCAGTAGCAACTACATCCTCCTCTATTTTTCTTCCTACAACATCATCACCATATATATGTGTACATTCATCCTTCAAATCAACAACTCCACGCATATACACACACATGCTGTCCAAACACAAGTATCATAGCACACACATGCTCAACCTTTCTTCCTCCATCCATTACATCTCGGGAAGAAAGAAAGAATCCAGTTCCTAACTTAAACTTGTGAATGATCAATGGAGGAGGAAAGGTATTAGCTTACCATACACCACCCATGTGGTCTTTAGTGGCAGCAAGGCGTTGGACATTGCGGCAACAAAGAAAAGGGTGAGCTCTCATGGATACCAAATAGCAGTTGCACATACCCACACATATAGCTCTCAGATCAACTGCAACTTACAGTACTTACACGTCATTCTTCCATACTCATTTCCTTACAAGCATACGACAATCGGAAGGAAGGAGGTAAAATATCTGGAATTGTTACAATACCTATCAAGGAAGCACACAAGGTGATGATAGGGACTGGGGAGGCACGACAATAGAGTAAGCGGACACAACTGTATAATAGAAAAAGAAGGAAGGAGAGCTTCCAGCTCCACGGTCAATAGAAGAACAATGGCAAAAGTAGGAAACGTCACAGAGCTAGTTAGGGGAAAAGCACATCGATAGGAAGTTACTGGTGATAGTGGCACGTGTAGTGGAGAAGATGAATTCACTATAGAAATGGATTGAGAGTCACGAACTTCTCTATACCTTCTTCACTCTTCTGTCGAATGAAAAATGAGAAAGGAAGAGTGTTTAGCTGTCAAAATGGACAAAGGGGCAATATGGTCATTTCACACATTGTCTGAAAATAAAACATTACCTTAGCTGGAGCTGGGATTCAAACAGGAGACCTTATACTCAACTCTTATGTTCCAACCACTCAACTATCAATTTCCCTTTATGACAATAATGCAATAAATAATATACATATTAATAAAGTTGTATTATTTATCTATTTATTTTGTAGGGTCATTACACAATAGCACTTAAACTTGGTGCCATTACCTAGAGTAATATAATAATGTTAATGAGCTTGCTTAGGACCTGAGAAGAAGAAATGTGTTTAAGTGAAAATAAAGTTGTGACCCATTAAGTACCATTATCTTATTTTAATAAAAGTAAAGAGATCATAACCATTCAATTGAAATCAACGGGCGTGATGCAGTAATTTCTCTTTCTTATTTAGTTGTCATAAAGTGAGAAGACAAGTAGAGTCAAATTGGCACTACAATATATCAATCATGTTAAATAAATATAATTCTATAGTAATATGTATTTTTGTGTAACAAATATAAGAGTATACTTATATTTGGTACATAATAATTTTAATGATACCGATAATAAATACATATGCTATTGATGCCAATTAATAACAAAAGGTTCCAATAACTTTTTACTCAAAATTTGTATAAAATAACTATAAACAAATAGGAACAATTCTAACAACCAAAAAGCTACTTAAATCAAGTCTTAAAAACAAGAAAACATGGCCCATATAATCTATTGAAGCAAAAAATAAACGAAAAATAATCAAAAAAATGAGAAAAAAATAAAAGAGAATGATAATTTATGATAATGATGATGATGATGGAGTAGGTGGTAGCTACAGAAACTAGAAGTAAATGCCATTCTTGGGCTATTGTTAAGGTCTATGGTGGTGGAACACGGCATAAGGGACAACAACGGTGTAAAAGTAAAATTATATGTTATAGGTATCACTCAAATTTGATAACTTTTAATGTCGATTTTTTAACAAAACACTGTAAAAAATTTGATAACAAAATGTGATAGGGTTAGTATTTACCACAACACTTTTTAAAATATTTTGATAAGTTTTTACTTCATGCGCAATTTTGACTCGATTGGGTAACTTTTAACAAAGATTTTTTTTTATAAAATTAACAATAAAAAATTTTTAACAGCAATTTATTTATAAAAATGTCATAGTATTTTTTGTAACAGCATTTATACATTAACCGCCGTAAAATAGGCGTTGTTGAAAGTCATTTTTCTAGTAGTGGGATTTTTCCTATATTTGTTGAAAGTGAAGTCCTCGCCAAGAACAAAATTGTCAAAGTTGATGTCTACCTCCTCCATTGCTTGCTTAGACTAGTCTACCTAATCATTAGGATTTTGGCGGGTCTATCAAAATCAATCGGATCCTTCCCGTGTTAAAGGGCCATAATTATAAAAAATATAAAAAACATAATAAACAAAAATTTCAAATTAAATCATAAACAAATAATTTCAAATTTCTAGTAGTGGGATTTTTCCTATATTTGTTGAAAGTGAAGTCCTTGCCAAGAACAAAGTCATCGATGCTGAAGTCTACCTCCTTTGTTGCTTGCTCAAGACTGGTCTACCCAATCATCAGGATTTTGGCAGGTATGTCAAAATCAACTGGATCCTTCTCTTGTGGAAGGGCCATAATTATCATAAATATAAATATTATAATAAAAAAATTCAAATTAAATCATAAACAAATAATTTAACAATAATATAATTAATTAACAAAATTTAAAACAACAATATCACATTGACATGCAAATAAATTACATTAACAATTAATAATTAATCAAACAAATTAAAATAATATCTTATAGTATTATCAAAGTAAAAAATTGCACTTTAATTAAATTATAAATAACAATCACATAAATAATTAAAAGACATATAAGACAATCACATAAATAAATAATTAAATAATAAAAATATAATACAAATGAATAAATAAATAAATAATTATTTGCACTTGGAATGTGTAGTTGGTTTTGGATTTAATTTTATAAGAGAATTTAGTAAGAGCTTTACTATTCAAACTTGCCAAAAGTAAAACAATTAGGGTGGCATTTATATAAATGTATAATTTGTAGTAGTTCACTAGACAACCGCTACAAATTAGCGTCATTATGTAGTAGTAGTCCAATGAATGGCTATAAGACTAGGGGACACATGTCCAGTCTTATCGAATAACTCTACATTTTGTTTTAATTTGCCATAAAACTGCTATAAAGTGACTGAACATTTGTAACATTTACCCAAACCTCAACAAAATGGAGTGACTTTTCAAATTCTACAAAGGTTAGTATAAAGTAACCGCTATAAACAGACTACAACAAATGTGGCACCAAGTTGGTGTGTATTTTATAGCGGTTTTTCTGGCAAAACCACTTCAAAATGCCTATTACATATGCAGCTCTAAGTTGGCTTCACATTTTCAGTGATCATCCTACCCCATAATTGCTACAAACACTTGACACAAATTGGTTCAGGTCAAAGTACTACAAATTTGTAGCAGTTCATCTTAAAATAGCTACAGATCGTTCATTTTATAGCGATGCTTGTGAACCGCAACAAAAACGAATTTTTTTTGTAATGTTGATGGTGGCTTGAATTATCCTCTTCCGTCTTCCTCGCTGATGAGTGAGAGAGGTTTACTTGGTTTCTGAATAGTAAAGGAAGAATCATAAACACTAGGCTATTTTTCATTAGGCATGAGTGTTTGTTAGTTGACTTGTTTTATCTAACATGGGTTCACCTTGATAGCCTTGTTTTTTTCACTTGAATTTGGTGGAAAATTTTTATTTCCCTCCATATATTTTAATTATTTTTCTCTCTTTTGACACACTTTATTTCATTATCTTTCCCCCATAAATTCTCTTTAATCCATTATTACATTTATTATCTCTCTCACTTCTCTTTATAAATAGGGGCATATTTGAAAAAAAAAGGTATATGCCTTACATATTTATTACTTTTAAATAATTTTAACTAATTTCTTGATATCCATAAATTGGTTATTTGAAACTTACAATTCAAATCAGAGGCAGTGTTTTCTATGGAAATCATTGGGATTTTGCTGCTAGTTTTTTTTTGGAGAATTTTCTGCTATCTTTTGTGGGAATTTGTGGCTAACACTGTCAGTTGCTTGAAAATTGAGTGCTTGGACTTGGTTTGAGTTTTTTGAGTCATGTATGAGAGAATATAAGTGGCTAGAACTTGTTTTAGTCCATTGGCATTTGGTTTGATACATTAGTGCATTGAAGGATAGTTTTTAGCTTTTGGAAGAACTTACTTTTTAATTCATATGGAGGTTTGAGCGTTTTAACACATATTTCATTCAAACAAGTCCTATTCAAGGTAAAAAGAGTAGTGGAAGGTGCTTTCAAAGCTTAAGCTTCCAATTATGCATTTTAATATCCCAATCCATTAAATTTCCACTATTTATGCATTTACATTTTTTTGTACAAATTTTTTTGAAAAGGGGTTGGGCTCACCCATAATCTAAGGGCAGGACGAAGTCTCCCTTCCTTCTAAGCGATACCAATGTCAGGCAGGGTGATACCAAGCGTGTTCAACAATAAAGTGGTATTCCCTAGGGATCGAACACGCTCCAAATGGTCACATGTCTCACCCCTTCGCCAGCTGAACCCACAGACGATGGGTATTTATGCATTTACTTTTAGTTTTATGTCACGTTTACTCCCTAGTTTGCTACAGTGGAACTGAGTTCTTTTCTAGAATTGTA
Source organism: Leucaena leucocephala (assembly GCA_037074615.1). Taxonomy (NCBI): domain Eukaryota; kingdom Viridiplantae; phylum Streptophyta; class Magnoliopsida; order Fabales; family Fabaceae; genus Leucaena; species Leucaena leucocephala. Next base: position 10,828,926 of record CM073527.1, read on the forward strand.
CTCTCTATCCTCTTTGCTACAACAAAGCTTACCTGCTATGAAATTTTTTTCTCCATTCAGTTCACTGTAATGAAAACACATCTTAGCTGCAGTGAACCTATTGTTATAGGGCATACATCTTTAATTGCTTCCAGTTATCTTTGGTCCCTTACTCTGATTCCTTACCAATATATTAAGTTCTTAAGAGTTCCAGTTGCTAGATGTCATTAGTTGCTTGTGTTGATTGATATTTATCCACTATTTTCATATCTTGGATCGATAACTCTTATGTCTTAGATTTCACATCACCTTCCTTTATTCCTCCATGTATATTGGTTAATTTTCTCTAAGGAATTTTTAATAGCTTACAATTATACAATTATCAATTGATTGAAGAGGAAAATCACTTTGGAAGGACTATGAAGGTAGAGGAGGAACTAAGATACAATGTTGAGACCATGAACAAGATAACAAGCAACATTTCTTGGATTGTAACCAAGCAAAGAGAAGGGCAAGAACTCAATGCAAAATCTTCCTCTTCCAATCTTGGAAGCAGCTTACTACCTACTTCTAAATTTTATTTTCCCCTAGCTATTTCTACTCCTAATGCTATTAGTGTGCCTAATTGTGATGAGTGATCATATTGTGACTAAAACCCCCACCATGTTTAAGGTGAAAAAGGACACCCCTAATGCTTATAATAGTTGTAGCTTGGGATATCATATGCATTATATTGTAATGTTTCCACTTCTTTGTGTGATCATTTAAATCTCGAATTATATGATGATTCTCTCTCTAATGCTTTGATTGATAAAGATGCTCACTTGAATACTTCCATACCATGTTCATGTGTTGGATTTGGTTTATGCATGGACTGTCATGAGAATAAGCATCAATTGCTTATAGCAATTTGAAAAGGGGAGAATTAATGAGACACATAACCTCAATTTTGATTTTGATGCATCTTGATTCATAGGAAATTATAGCTTACATGATCATGATAATTGTGTTGACTCTAAATCCTCAAGAACTAATGTTGGCCAAGATATTGACCATGTGTTCTATTGGTATGAATTTACATGATGATCATTCTCACGTTGGATTGTCTTTAGGACCTATTTCTATGCTTGCTATGTATGATGATGAGATAATCTTCCTCTTTATCCTCCTCTTCTCCTCCTCTCTCTTTTGCTTGTGAAAGTGTTATGATGCACTCCAATTCTATATTGGATTCCTGATCTTTCACTTCACACAAGAGTGAAGATAAAAATGTGGCTTTGAAATTGATTACTAGTCCTAAAGAAAATCCACACTTTTCATAAGTTTGATGTTCCTATTATTGATGATGCTATACCTATGCCAGCTACTCATATTGACATTACATTTCACAGTGCTAGTTACTTACTTTTAGATTTTCTTGAATTGCTTCATTCTAGTTGTGCCTACATTGATAATCCATTTTTGTTAGACGATGTCAAGCATATTCATGATTCATATTCTCAAATCCTGTCCTATGATTTACCTCCTGACAAAGTGGGATTTGATGTTGATGATTCTCATTTTGACATGAGTAGTGTTTTAAATGAAAGAGTAGTTCTTGATTTTGATGATAGCCAAGTTAATCCTATGACATCTAATGTTGTGTGCTATCTCTCATTAGATGATTTGATTGATTTTGTTGGTTGTGAGAAGTACATGTTATTGAATGTGATCGACTCTAGTTTTGTCACACTTCATACACCACTTTGCTCATGTCCCAATTCTTTTCATAGGTTCAAGTATTTATTGATTCATTTGACATGCTTGGAGTAGTTACTGTTGTTTGTTTGGTGGATTACTTGCAGGCCAATCACTTTGAAGGACTCTATAATGTTTATCACATTCAATACTACTTGGATTCTCTCCCGATTGAGCCTAAGACACTATCTAGGAAGAAAAGATTGCGCTTCCTCCATATTTTCTTGTGCAGTTACAATCTATTATGATAGTAAGGTTATATTTTTACTTATCTTGCTTTTGCTTTTATTTGATCATATGTTGTTGAGCAAGTGAGGGGACATAACTAGTAGTAAAAGGTAGCTTTTATATTTTTTTATGTTATTGTTAGTTGTGTGAATCATTTAGAGGCGGTACTAGGGCCCGGCTCCAATGCCAACCTGAGCCCACTAAGTTAACCTGCCAACTCATCACATTTAATTTGGTTATAATATTTGTTTAATTTTTTGTCTATTTTTCCCTTATACAAGAAATATTGAAAATAAAAACACTACTAGAAAATGGGATTTTTTAACCAAGTTGAAAATGGGCTTATATATTAGACCAAGGTCCGATATAGAAACAACCCTTGTAGAAAGTATGATATTCTACACCGGTTATATACGACCGATGTAGAAAATAGTCTTTTTTAAACTGGTTATTCCATACAAACAATATAAAAAGTAATATAAAAATAAAAAAAATTCAGAATCAAAAAATTCTAGGTTCATATTAGAGAAGCTTCTAAACAGTTTCCTTATTAAAGCACCAAAATTCTTTTATTCTTCATCATAAATCTGAAGGAGGAAGAGAGTGATGAAGAAGAATATATATCTATAAAACGCAAACAGATAAAAAAAAGAGGAAGCAAGGAAAAGCCAAAGAACCTAGAAACAAAAGAAATAAAAACTCAGATATATACACATAAATGAAAACCCATAAACACTATCAACTAATTGAAAATATCACAAAAACATCGTCACAATTCCTTCGAGTTATCTGGTCAAAAGCAAACAGAAATATATTTAAACATAACTTATAAATGAATATTCAGAAGAATTGTGCAAAAAGATTCCAGGAATTTATAGTCCTACTCTCATCTTGATTAAAAATTAGATTTTGAGATTTAACTTTTGATGCCTGTAGGTTCACGGGAGAGGAATGTTTGTACTAATTTTCCTCTCCATTTATAGTATCTCACCATGGGATTAACTTTTAATAGTTGAGATTTAATATCTTATAAAATATTATTATAAAATTAAATATTAAATAATAAAAAACTGATAAATTTGATCTGAATAGTTCCCAGGTAGTAGTAGATTTTTATTAAACTATTTTATTATTTAATATAATAATAATATTTTTAGAGGACACTAAATATTAGCAATTAAAAGCTAACCTAATGGTAGAGAAACTAAGTGAAAAGTAGCTGCAGTTGATACGAGTGATTTGCAAAAGTTTGAAAAACTGGCCTACAATTATCCTAAAATTTTCACTTGTCCCCTTTAAAAATTTGCATTGGTCTATACCCAAAGAAAAATTATGTTTTAACCCCATTAATATTTTTAAAAAGAATCTGAAACACATATTTAAAATATAATTTAATACTATAATGATTATACAAATGTACGAGTAATTATTTTTTGCAATTAATTTTATTTAATTTATTATATAAAATTTCTGACCATTATTTCGAAGGAGTGAACTTGAGGCCCGTGTTTCAAGGCCCAAAAAATTATATTAGGCTATCAAAACCCTAGCTTCATCCGGTTTATTTTCTCGTCGTACCTCCGAAGGCAGCAGCCATACCAGCAGAGTGAAAGGGCGTTCTCCCTCCCAATCTTGAACAATGGGTCGTATGCACAGTCGAGGGTTCGTTCTCTAATCTAACTTTGTTTCGGTATTTCTAATTTTATGTCGGTATTTCTAAACAGAGTATTTTTATTTCATATTGTGGATTATAAGCATTTGACTGGGGATTTTGATGTTATCGTTTTGATATATGTTTTGTTAGTAAGGGTATCTCTGCTTCAGCTCTTCCTTACAAGAGAACACCACCGAGCTGGTTGAAGATCTCTTCTCAAGATGTGAGAAGTTCGAATCCTTTTTCCTTTGGTTTAAATTTACTACTATAGCCACGAAATATCGTTTTGAATTGATACATACATTTGTTGGTAATTTTTATAGAATGTTTGACGTTTGAAAGTTGCACCTTATTTTCTCGAAAGATTTTTCTGTGCTATTCAGTTGTATTAAAAGCTAAATAATTTGATAATTTGATTCTCTGCCATGTCAATTTCGTGTGAAGGCATGTAACTCTGGTAAATGAAGTATTGTTTTGTTCCCTTTTTTTATGTCTCTGAGAGAAGTTTTATGCACTGATTTGAATCCTAAAAATACCATATGAGAGTGTGAATCATAATTATCATTGTATCTGGTAATTGTAATTATAATTCTCATTGCAAATAGATCTAATTGTATTTGCCTGTAGCTTTTTATTCTTTCTTTGTCTAATATCTTGAATTTGTTTTCCCAGGTTGAAGAGAACATCTGCAAGTTTGCCAAGAAGGGTTTAACACCATCTCAAATTGGTGTTATTCTTCGTGACTCTCACGGTATTGCTCAGGTAAAGAGTGTAACTGGGAACAAGATTTTGCGAATTCTGAAGGCCCATGGTATGTTTTGTTACTTGTTGCTATTTAAATTACATAACTCTTGATCTTCTGGAACTTGTCTTTTGACAGTGAATATGATTTTTCTTTCTACTTTTTAGGGCTTGCTCCTGAAATACCCGAGGATCTCTACCACCTCATCAAGAAAGCTGTCTCCATTCGGAAGCATTTGGAGAGGAATAGGAAGGACAAAGACTCCAAGTTTAGGTTAATTTTGGTAGAGAGTAGGATTCATCGCCTCGCTCGTTACTATAAGAAAACAAAGAAGCTTCCACCTGTATGGAAATAGTAAGTACTATGACTTTATCTTATGCAGAACAAGAAGATCTTATTAATTGAAAGTGCCTACTTGATTGATGAATGTACGAGTCATTACAGAGTTACATAAATGAACTTAATACCAGTTCCACGAACTGTTTGAAGCTTTTGGAAAACATGTTCAACCTCCTTTTTTGATATTCATTATCCGTCATTACTAATCCTGATTAAATGACTATGCTGAAACCTCATTTGATTGGAGGGTGATGAATCGTTTTGGTATCTAAGTCAATTAATTCGATTTCCCATGCGTGTAGAAACTCATTTGAATATCAGTATATATGAAAATAGTTGAAATTTATGTCTGATTTATTCAAGAGTGATTGGCTATAAACATGCACTGTCTTGTTTTTTTGAATTTCTGTTATTCTGTTACTCAACTAGAGTTGTTACAGTTCTTTTTTTGAAGTACTTTCTTATCCATGGCAATGTATTATGTCGTGTTTCATTATTTATTACTTTCTTTCTTACTCAACTAGTTGACTTTTTGGGTAGATTAAAAAAATAATAAATCGGTTAATTTTGACTAAATTTATCTTTCAAGACAAATTCATATTATATAATTATTAATTTACATAAATTAATCAATTAGCTCTTATATTAATTTTAATTGATTCATTTGACTATTTTAATGTATCTAAAAATGTCAATTAGTTTTTATATTAAAAAATGGAGGGAGTAATATAGCAGAATTGCAATCCTGATTCCCTCACACTCTCTATATCAATCTATATCTATATATGTGCTATAATTTGTTCCCATTACAAAGTACACCTTTGAAAGCATTTAGTCTGATTATTTTGTGGGTATTCTTATTCAGTTTTGTTTTTTGGCAGCGAATCTACAACTGCTAGCACGCTTGTTGCTTAAAAGTGAGATGTTGGTAATTTTGATAATGGAGTTGTATTATGCATTTTCTATAATTTCTTTATGGATTTGTCTTTGTTGTGACTAATTGTTATCCGATCAATGTGTTTCGTCATCTGAGATGTTGCTTAAGTTCTTTGTCTGCATCTCTTCAAGGTCGTAGAAGAAACGGGGTAGCAGTACATTTTTACATAATATTTTTGAGTTTTGATACAGCGTTCGTTCTTAGTTTTATTTTTGTTGAAAATACTTTTAGTTTGTTGGTTCTTTTATATATATATATATATGGGTTAATGTGGTAATTTATCCAAAAGTTTTTGTCAAGCAGCAATATTATTTTGAAAGTTTTTTCTTGGCTCAATGTTGCTTAAGAAGTTTAAAAACTTAGCATTATTATCTAAAATTAATATTGACTGTTAATATTATAGCTGTAAGGGGTAATATTGTTCTCTTATAATATTTTTGGAATAATCTTAAACCCCAAAAAAATTAATAGTGATATTGATTGAAAATGTCTCAGGTAAATTCATCCCTTAACCCTATATATATAATTTTAATACAAATAAATTATTTGTAATAATAGTGCATTCACCTGGGTTGTAAGCCTCTTTATTATTTTAGTATCACTAAAAGGCACGTTCTAAATTATTTAATGTACTAATTATAATTAAAATATTTTTGTTGCTTTAAATGAAAGCAAAAATATATATAATTTCTCTTAATATTATGTACATTGCATATGATTTTCCTAAATTTTAGAAGTTAAAAAATTAAAACCCCAGCTTTTAATATTTTGATTATTAAATCTCTTGTTAAATCTAATTTGTCATATGCCTTGACGTTTTGAATGAAAACAAATGGCAATAACACTTGGCATATGACGGTGCATCCTCTCCTCCCTGCTTCCTTCACAGGCTTCTTAACTGAGTGAACAATGCATGACGGTTTAAATCCTTTTGCCCATATCTAAAGGTTGGTTTGCATATTTCTCCATGAATTTGTGCAAATAAGCATGTCCAACAAAAGAACAATTTATGGTGGTATGAATAAGGAGAATGGTCTTCAAATGGCCTTTGATGTTTAACTTCACCTATATAACAAGCTTCACATATCTAAAAAGAAAATTCCCTTTATATACTACTCCTTTAGTTCCTTTTTAAAAAATATAATTTTTTGAAAGGACATTTTTTTTATGATGCTTTCTGAAGATTTTTAAACATTTAATGTATTTTTTTATTTTTATCTTTAATTAATTACATGTCTTTTTTATATAGATTTTTTACCCATTCTCTCTCCCACCAACATTTTCCATAAATAATAATATTTGTGACAAATAAATTATATTTTTACATATTTATTAATTCTAACTGATTTTAACTAATTTGTTTGATCAACATGATTCGACTACTTGTATCTTATAAAGTGAAGTAGGAATATTTCGGCGCATGTGGTACCAAAAAAAAAAAAAAAAAGGAAAAAGAAAACTCTTCACATTTGAAGAGTTATAGTTGCCCCACTTATAATTTTGGGAGATACTATCCACCATCATTTCCTATAGTTAATATTTATTGAGTAATTATTTTATAACAATTATTAATTGTAATTAATATTATTGTTGAGAGGGTTTTGCGCAGAGAAAATAATAAAGAATACAACTATTTTGATTTTTTTTAAAAAAAAAGTGGGTGCATTTTTTATTTGTAAATTTTTTAAAAAATCTATCATTAATTTTAATTTAATTTTTTTGTTTGATTTGAATTATATTGAAATTGAAAATAATAAGAAAAGTATATCTTAGATCTATGATAGTGATATATTGTGTCATATTTTTTAATAGATAATTTTTTTATCAAATCAATATACTTCCATTTTTCTAGTTCAAATATTAAGATGTCTAATATATATACGGAATTCTTGAAGTTGAAATTGAAGTTGAAGTCCCACATTAGTAGTCTTGATTATAAGGAGTGCGATTTTTTTATTTCTCCTATTCCTATTTCTTCATCATGGGATAAGGAGTTGTAGTTGCTATTGATCACTTGGTTCGATAATAATCTAAGTTGTATCTTCTTTTTGTTTCTCTTTCTTATTTATAAAATATCCCTCATATTATAGGATTTTATAACTAATTAATGACTTCCATAAATATATCCCAAGTTAGATTTTCCCCTCTATATATAGACAATAAAATATGAACAAAGACAAAAATAAACATTGTCAACGATGTGACAATCTAATGGTAACTTTATTACTTTAAATAAATAATAACCGTCTTAAATTATGAAAAGTTTAAAATATTTTAATTTAAGATGTTAAAAATTATAGCCTTAAAATAATATTTTTTAAAATTGAATAAATTAAAATGTTTAAAATTAAAAAAGAATAACAACAATTTTTTATTTTATTTGTTTTAGAAAAGAAAAATTTATGTATATTTGGTACCGATCTCCTACTAAAGTTATAGTACAACTTCAAAGATCAGATAGTATTTATAGGGGACATACATGATCGCTTACCAAATGAACCTTTATGACGATAATAATTATTTGTAAGATATGAACATAATTTTTATTATATATATTAACTTTCGTTAACATAATTTTTTTCAATTCCTTTACAAGGGAAAGGCTATAAGTGGTGTAGGGGTATTTAAATGAGAGTGGTAACAGAAAAGGAAGGGGGGAAAATAGAAGATCACTTGTCACAATTTGAATGCTTCACTTGTGAGAGTTGCTCCACTTGAGATCTTGGGAAGTACAAGATATCCACCATCATTCTTAATTCTTAATCCTTATGAACTTTTGCTACTTATAATACCTTGATTAACCATTAGAAATTTTATAATAAGACACTTTAAACTTGACGGTTAAAGGGAAACGCCGTCAAATATGATGAGACGGAGATTGCGCGAACTACAAGCGTCAAATCCATCTTAATAAATACTTGATGGTTAAAGTCTCGAACTGTCAAGTATTGTCATTTTTTATTTCTTTAAAAAGTAAAACCATGCATGGAGATTTTTACAAACAACCATCCAGTAAAGCTTTTTGAACGATTCATCTTCCAACATCCATTTTGCCTCTCGATCCAAAATAACCCACATGACATTTGCAATATTTCAACTTTCAATGAATAATAATGGTTCGAAAACGTTACCCCACATCTCTAAGCTCCTCATCTCAACTCTCTTTCATACTTTTTCTTCATCTACTTACTCATTGTCATTGAAGATGGTCAAACACTAAAGAGCTCTTTTGATTTATCCATCGTATGCCCTCCTCCTCCACTACTGCCTCCTCGATTGATGGAGGTTCCCGCTCAATGAGGTGAATCTCCAAATACTGCTACAATCTTAATAGTAAGTTCAATTAGATTCTTCCCCAGAATTAGGTTGGATATCATGTAATCTCTGATGTTTCCTCTTCTTCCGATGACGATGAGGAGGATAATGATTTGTTTTTTTTACATTGCGTTTGTATTTTCGTTTTTAGAATTATATGTATTAAGGGGTTTTCTTCCTCTTATAAATAAAAAAATATGAAGAATACTTAATGATTTTTTGTGATAAACTGTCAACTAAATTGCGCGCCAAAAAGTTTTAGAGAAGAAAGACATCGAGAGATGAATAGACACAGAGAGATGAAAAAAAGAAGAAGAAGAAGCAAGTACCAAAAAGTTTCAGAGATGAAAGACACAGAGATGAAGTTTTAGAGCAGGAGGAGGAGAAGCAAGTACCAAAAAGTTTTGGAGATGAAATTTCTGAAAGAACGTAATGGGGGATTTTTTTTTTAAATTTCAACACCATCTCGATAGCTTTCAATGCTCTATATCCACGCTCAATCACTCCCTTTCAATCTCTTCATCTACAAAATTTGCTAAACGACCTCAACCAATTGATAATATTCTTTTGTTGGAAGTATTGTGAACATTATGTATGGGGTGTCAAAAAAAAGAAAGAAGTCTTTTCTTACATGCCTCTTTAGTTATGTGGACAAATGCAACTTTTAGACATATATGATCATAAAAGGGGATTCTTAATAAAAGAGAATAACATCGGTCTTAAGTTTCCAACTCTCTTCTCCTCTCACATATACTTCTTATAATATCCCAATGTTTAGGCTTGAGACCCATAAATTAGCCTAAAATAGATAGGCTATTAGACCCCTTTGAGCATAAGTCCTATAAATATAGAGATTTTTAGGGACTAAACCATAAATAGTGAGAGTTTAGGAACTAAACTTTAAATAGTAAAAGTCTAAGGACTAAATTATAAATAGAGAAAGTTCAAGGATTTAAGTGTAAATTAGAAAAGTCCCAAAGCCTAAAACAAATATAGAGATAAGTTATGGGCCATAAAGTGTAATTATAAAAAGAATAGTAAGGGACCAAAGTGAAATTTGACAAATTCAGGGACTAAAGTGTAATTTATCAAATTAAGGGGCAAAATTATAATTATGAGAAAGTTGAGTCAGAAAAGGCCCAAAATTGTCCAAAAATGTTACAATCTCAAATTTTACTAGTAAATAGAGAATGATATTTGGGCTAGACATATTTTTCAGAATTTTGATATGAGGTTTTAGATAATTTATATTAACTTTTAAAGTCTAAAGATTATTACAGGATCTTTTGGACCTCATAATCAGATAAAATTTTATAAAAATTTCTCATAATTAATATAAGAATTTATGAAACTAATATAACTCAAAAAAGAGTTATGTAGATTTTATAATAGAATTTATAGTGAAATAAACTACTCGATAAATACTTTTAGGTAAAGTTTATTGAGAATTGAGCCCATAAAGGCATTGGACCCAGTTAAAGGTCCAAGTTGGTGTCCCATAGGCCCAGTAATATACTCTAACAGTTACGTGGGCCAGTATACAAAAAGACCTTGAAAAGTGCAAAATTATGAAAATGCCCATGTGTTATAATATTGACTAAGAGATGAATGGAGGGTATTTTAGTCATTTGAGACATGGTCAAAAGGTCAAAAGGGACTCAAGAATGATTGACCTGAGTCATAATATATTCGGATACAGTTTAAAGAAGTATAAAATGACAATTATGCTCTTAGAGTTATTTTAGTGCAAAATTATGAACGAATGGTATTTTAGTTATTTTCTAAGGTACAATAATTAAATTTATACCAATTCCAACAATGTCAGTGGTAGGAAAAATCTAGAAACTAGATTTAAGCACATAATACATAATTTAGAATATTATAAAAATTAGAATTATTAAACAATATGACCTTTTAGAAATTGGACTGAGTTGATATCAGATTGGACTGTATTTTTCAAATAAGCCCTTAGCCTTTGGAAGATGCCATACATGGCCTTAAGTGATGTCATGGACGATGTCATAATTTGGCTTGATGGGCAAGTCAAGATTGAAGGTGCAATATTAGCCATTAGATCAAATAATACACAAAATAATCTAAACCCTTTATTCACCTTGCCAAAAATCTATAAATACCCCCTCTACAAATCTGCAGCACATAGATCATGAGAAAGCTATGGGGAACCTCTTATAAAATGAAATGTCAAGCAAGAACAATACAAATCTAAGAGATGAAAGGAATTGGAAGACACGCAGCGGAAATTAACTTAAAAATTTTTCCATTCCTTGCCAGGATCTACCGTATGTATTTAAGTCAAGTGGGAAGAAGCATTACCTTCAATGTTTCTCTGTGACTTCCACAACTCCTCTTCGTGGCTCGTGCTCTCTTTCTGATCGTAAGAAGTCGACGCCTCAGGTCAGCTCCCTCTACTGGTATCCACACGAACAGCGTTCCAACCACGAACGACGTGCTAGCGTCTCTTGTCCCTCCAAGGCTTTCTCAACAATTCGTCCTCTCCGTCTCTACTTCAACAGTTTTTTATATGCAAACCTTTTACAGATTCCCTTCGGCCTTTTGTGTTATGTGTTGTTCAAAAAATGTAGCTCCTAAAATTAGATATATAGGATGCTCTGCGTTTTTCTCAACTGAATTGGATTTTGGAATTAATCTATATTAATTATGAAATTAATACAATATCATATATTGTATAATTTGATAAGAAACTAATTAAATAAATAATATTTATATTAAATGCGTCCCACAGATTTAATTCACCTAATTATTTAATTTAAAATAAAGATAAGACGGGACTATATTTGATTTATTCTCATAAATCAAATTTGAGATATCATGTCAATTTGAATTTCAAATTCAAACGTGATAGAGATTTAATTTATCCTTATAAATTAAATCTTGTAAATATCTCTTATATGAGATATCCTATCAATTTGAATTTCAAATTCAAACATGATAGAGATTTAATTTATCCTTATAAATTAAATCCTATATATCCCTTATATATAATGTATATATACGAATTTATATATATATACGAATATAAATATAAATAAATATATACATCAACCTTGGATCATTCATTGAATCTGGACACGTCTTAGATTCAATGAATCTGGACATCATAGCTCGTGTTGGGCTATTTTGTGTGCGACCCTGTAGGCCCATATGAAGTTGGCAGTGGGCCATTTGCTATACTGGCCCACAAGTCGCAAGCGGTCTCTAGCAAGACATAACGACTACCCAAATTATACGAGGATCAATAAACGATATAACCTTTCATACAACCATATCATATCTCTTCTGTCACGTGATATTTTGGTCATGGATGAGGCATGGATAATGTCATCCTCCTATTCATGACCGTTACTTTCTCGATCCCTGAGTAGTCTGACTACAAAAATAGAACTACCTTTCCATTGCAGTATGGCCATACATTTCTCAGACTCACTCATCGAGGGGCCCAGTAATATCTCTCTACGAATGTGAGGGACAAATTCCATCTTGACCATTCACATTTCTCCGCATGAAAAATCACTAAGTCCAAACATAGTCTTTATGATCACTCGGTCAAAAATGACTTTTGGCTAGGTCAAAGCTGAGCGTTTGTCATGTAGGAATCCATGATGATCTCAGGTCAAAGGGCATAGTGACATGGTTTGTATATGAGAGAAACTTATGATGTAACCCATGCAGCTCTCTGATAGCGGGTCGGTCCAACACCTTATACTCTTATATGTGCCTATGACTTTGATTTATATCTCTATACATCTTCAAAGTCATACTGGCCTTATTTCATCTCTGCTCCCACATAGATGACCGACCAGGGACATTTAGGATAAGATCATAAATTATCCAAGGATGGTCATCACAATAAACATGCAAATAATATGATAACACAATTAATAAATTCATAAATCAATAATATTCATAAGATAATGATTGGCCCCTAGGGCACGTTTCCAACAACAGATAGTTGATCAAGCAACTAAGGTAATTTCTTCCTCCTATCTTTAGATTGTGTTGTTGGAAGATTTCTCTTAGATTTGGATGGTTGAAATACCATTTTCTTTCCTTAGGAGTCAGTTGCAAGAAATTTATAAGTGAAAGGAAAGGATGAATTTTATGTTATAAATAGCCTAGATAAGCTTAAACAAGCTAAAATCAAGTGGTTTTAAATTGTAAAACCATGAATTCTTGGAAATCCAGATTTAGTGATGATTCTGCCACTGTTCTAAAGTCTAAGAAGGAGATAAAATATGATAATTTTGATGCTTCCAATAGATTTAAAAAGAAAAATTGTGTGGAGATAAGTAGAGAAGCAAAGCAAGTATTGGCATTTGAATCAAAATAGGAATTTTTGGAGAAAACCTTGTTGTGCCAAGTTTATGTTCTGTCCAGGTATCAAGGAAGGAGTTGGAATTTGTCAATTCTAGCTTCATATTTGGATTCCTTGAGAAAAATTGTGTGGGAAGTGGTCAAGGAACTATTTAATTCAAAGGGCAAGATAATTAACCGAAATTAAGAGAAATTAGTTAAGATAAGGAGAGCTAGTCTTCCATTTGGTATATGATTATTGTCATAATGAATTATGCGATCATATGAATGTGTTTATGACCTTAATACATCCAAGAGTATATTGGGAAGTGGTTGATGAAAAGACTTCATGGTTGGAAAGTTAGAGGGCAAGTTTAAGAACAAGGAAGAAAACTTAAGTTCAAGGTAGTAAACTTACCCATTCTTGTATGCTTGATGTACATGCTTGCTTGTTGATATGTTTATGATATGTGATGATAATATATGATATGTATGAATGATATATGTGCTTCCCTTTATGATTTTAAGGTCATGCATGATAATATATGGCATTGAGTATAATGGTATGTAAATGAAAGTTAAGAAATATAAAGAAAACATGTTATGCACTTGCATTCATCTTATATGTATTGAATGGTGCCATTTGTTACTGAGATTCCCTATAATCTCACCTCCTATAACCAACCAATTTAGGTCAAGCATGATGGAAAATGTATGCATGGAGAAGAGCTAAAGAGTGAAAGAAAGAAAGTGGGTAATTATTTATTTTAGCATGAATTGTATAATTTGCCACCTATGTTCATGCTATATAAAGAAAAATGTATGAAATAATTATGGTATAACCCCATGATGTATATGGTTGTATGAGAAACCAAGTTGATGGTTTGTTAATGTTGGATTAATTTATGAGAATTAAAAGAAGAAAGTGAAATGGTAAAAAAGTAGGTCTTGAAGCTGTCTTACTTTGATTTCAGTTTGACCTAGCAAACGAAAGAAATTTACAAAATTTTATGAGCATGTGGTACACATCTAGAGCTTTAAATTCATAGGTAACATGCCTCATTTAGATGTTTATATTAAGAGAACTAAATTTCCAAATTAAGGGACAAAATCTAGAACTTCTAGAATTTACTATATGAATAGTAAACTGTGGCAATTTAACTGGATTAAATGGACCAGTAAATGTTCAATTTCATATTTTTTCTTTAAGGAGAAATGAAAGATATTTTATTAAAGCTTTGAAACATCTCCATAAGAATTTTTTAGAAGTAGTTATGATTTTTTAAAGTTGAACTGTTAATATGGAATTTATCAAATGAATAGTACCTGAGAGACAAATCTAAAAATTTAAAACTTTGGGCAAAAGTAATGCTTCTGCTAGTTAAATACACTTATGAATATAGATTCTAAGAGGTTAACAGTAGGATACGATATTTTGGTATCAAAGCAAAAGGTTCTGGCATAGGTACAAAATAAAGTTTTAGCACAGGACAGGTTATGATGCAAGATAAATTTACTCTGATTAGGAAATAAGGTATACAATGGATTAGCTAAGGCCCATTTAAGATTGAGGTTAGTTATAGGTTAGTGATAAGTTTAAACCTCAGTTAGTTAAGTTTAAAGGAGAGTTGAGATTAATAGATAGCTTCCCACCTGATAGTGATCCTTGAGGATAGGGGAACTTGAAAGTATGAATGACATAGAGATGTGAGTTAAACCCTTCCTTAGTTAGCTTAAAGGAAGTAGTTGACTCAGTTATGGATTACAGTGAGGCTAAGGACACAAAAGTCTTTCAGGATAAGGACATAGAAGTCCAGCAGGGGGCCAAAAATAATACTTAATATGTTAAGTAAAAGTTAAAGAAAATGTAGCCACAGGTTATGAGACTTCTCTATCTAAGAATGCGTAATGCGTGAGAGTTAATTAAGGCAGTTAAGAATTGAGTCTGTACCTTGTATCCAATAGGAGGGTAAAGTGGCAATCTAAGCTAAATGAATGAATATAGTCCAATTAAGACAAGATGGCCTGACATAATAACTATCTAAGATTTCTGAATTAATAAATAGGATCTTGGAGAAAGTACACTAAAGATAAATATCCTCAGTAATTTCTCAGGAATTAATATAAAGATGTTATAAGAGATAGATAATTATGGGGAATCACTATGATGAAAGACAAGTGCATTCCTAATAATGTTAATAGCTACTTAGTTTTGGGGTTAGGTTGAGAGGATCATGAGTAAGGGATGCAATGTATAAGAACTGGAAACTAGTTCTTCAAATTAGAGTTGATGTTACTCCAAATAGAGCAAGATACCCTATCGGAATAGAAAGGGGATGCATTTAAGATGGAGTTGATGTTGCTTTGACAGAAGAATATGTCCTCCATTAAGAACAAAGAGAATACAACTAATGTAAGATAAGCAGAGTTGACTTTACCAAATAAAAGTGTGATTGGCCAAGAATTAAGTTTAGGGAAAGAGCTTAACAAAGTACTAAGGTATGATTTTATGAAGAAGAGGATGATTTTACAGTTGACTTTGTAGACAGATAGAGAGGCTCCCTTTTGTAGGGATAAAATATTTTAATGTTATACTACAAATAAAATAGCAAGTGAGAGCTTTTACTCCTTGCATGAAATACCAAGCACTATGTTATGTTTAAGAAAATATGCTAAAGCTGAGTGATAGAGTTGTATAAGCTTCGAGTGTTAGAGTTGCGCATAATAAGGGAAGGAATGTTTGAGCTTTGATATTAGAGCTACACATCCATGAGCAAGTATGCAGTCCTAACAGATATTGGCTAGGCATTATGCATGTTAGAGAGTATACTCCTATTTAGCAGTAAAGTAAAGAAAAGAACAATCGTATAAGTCCTCTCTTTGTACTAATTATAATTTTTAAAGACAATGAGAGCAGCTGAAGGAATGAGAAAATCCCTAAGGCTTCTAATGTAAATTGAGTAAAGTATAGTATGAGGCCTAAGCCAAATCTAAAATGATAGATAAATTGTTGGCTAGAGTAGGATATGACAATTCTAATCGCTAAGTTCTTTTACCTTTTATTGTTATGTTACCCCACATTCTTTTAGGAAGTACTTGTTTAATCCACTTCTTAATTTATTGAGGAGTTATGGAATATCTCTTAAAAATAGGGTCTTAGGGCATTACCCCAAACTAAATATTTCAATGTTATGTAGATTTTGCCAAAATCTTCTCCACATATAGAACTTCTATTGCGGTCACTAGGTGTTGAAGAAAAAGGGTAGCACAAATGAGAAATTGAAAAAAGAGAAAAGCGACTTAGACTAAAAAGCCACAGTATGAGATTTTAGATATCTTTGGAAAAAGTGAGAGATTTGGAAGAAATTTAGGGAATTTGGATTTGGAAAACAAATTCTATGTGAACTTGGCAAACCTGTTAATTGACTAGTTTGGTTAAGGCCCTAACTCTGGGAGAAGCTGGATCGAGTTGACTCGGGAAGACTTGGGTCTAACTTGGGTGACTCGCCGAATGGAATGAGTCGCTTGAGTTAATTTTTTTACTTGCAAATGCCAAAAAATGGCTTCATTAAGAAGAAAACAACGTAAGAAGAGTACTAGAAGAGGAAGAAAAATGGAATAAGAGAGAGATGCAAGAGTAATGAAAGATGAAAGATGCAAGATGCAAGAAAAACAAAAGTTATTAAAACACACCAAGAATTACCATCTATTGTATAATGCAGATAAAAATATGGGTGAGGGTGAATGGTGATATAGGGAGATGAACAGGTAGTGGTGTTGCTGAAGTTCACTTACCTTAATGATGGTGATAAGGGTTAATAAGGAGTCAGAGATGAAGGTATGGGTGACAACGTCAAATTGTGTTTCAAATTTTAACTCTAAAAAGATGCAGGCTTTTAGAGTTTGTTTCATTTTCTCACCATATTTAAATAAATTTAAATAAAATATATTAAAATCAAAATGCAAAGTAGATGTACTTTCAAGGCCTAAGAGAGTGAACAGGAGGACCATTAAATGGTCTTGAACGTGCCACTCAAAAAAAAATGACCTTGAACTTTATGGTCTCATGCTTCGGGTAGTTGGCCCATTTCATGTCTCATCAATCATTTGATTGGATATGACTTTTTTGCCCCTAATGTAGTACTCCTTTATGAAGAAATATATTTAAAATTTAATTAAAAATACTTATAACCAAAAGTGGATAATTTTTATTAAATTATATTAATTTAATATGACCAGTCTGACTCACGATTAACTCCGGTCTAACCTACTAATCCTTAATCTACTACTTCAACTGGTTTAGTGATTGGTGTAAGTTTTAGTAAGTTGCTATTCTGAGAAGCTTTTATTTGAATTTTCACCCATTTTGCATACATTTTGTACAGAAATCATGAAGCGGGGTTTCCTATTGACTTTTACAAAATTGAGGGTCAAATAGTCTAATTTAACTTATTTTATATGACCTTAATTTTAAAGCAAATGAATATTACAAGAGCTTTATTGTTGTAGGTACAAGAAGAATGACAAGAACTCAAGAGATTACATTAATAAATTCCAAGTTTGGGAGAGACAAGAGGAACCAAGGGAAGAGCATAAAAGGGAAAGAGCTTAAGTTCACAACTCTGGAAGCAACTTACTGTGTCTGTTCACCACAATGAACGAGTGCATATTGTCATGATGAGTTCCATTTTTGTATAGTATTTATATATCATTGTAGGGGAATTTTATCACTTTATTTGGGGGTTATTGCATATTTTATGTTATAATTGTGTTTAGGTTCTTACATGTGATTTTGTGGTAAAAAGGGTTTTGCCACTATTTCGTGTTTTTTTGGATTAGTCCACTTTAGGTTTTTTGATGCTATATTTAATGGTTTTTATTTCCAGTTCTCACTTTCTTCACCTTTTTCTCCATAAAATTCATCCCATATTCTCTTCCTTTATGGTTTTTCAATTTTTGCTATGGATTAGAGCATTGATTGGTGAAACATCCTTCTTTTCATACATTTTAGGGACCAAACGATAGCATTTGGAATCACTTCTAAGGCTATTGAAGTCAAATTACTAAATCTAAAATTTTACTCTTAACGAGTACTGTTCACTGTATAAATTCTAGAGGAGTGAACTAACTTCAAAAAATCATAACTAATTATAAAAAAATCAAAATGAAGTGGTTCAAATTGATGCACGAAGCTAACTTAATGTTATTTTAGGAAAAAATAACTCGTTTACTATATCTTGACCAGATCAACGTCAATAAACATCCAAAGTTTACTGTTTATCCTGCATTTTCCCCTATTTTAGCATTCTGGTCCCAACTTTTACATAACATTCATACTATCTAATCCCCAGCTTCTTTCCATGCTTCTTCGGTCCTCTTTTAACATACCTATGGGATTGGGATTATATGGAAGGGGATGAGATTTTTGGGGAAATCTCAGTAGCAAACAGTACTAAACAATGCATGCATTAATGTAAATATTTATGCTTGCTTGTGAAAGTGTTAACATTACGTAATGTATGTGCTTCCATGTAACATATGAAATATAATTGGCCAAAGTAATCATAGCAACATAGCTTCATACATAAGTACATGTACAACACAATTCAACAAAGCCATAGCATATCAGGCATAACATTCAATGCGTACAAGTTTGGGATAAGTTTATTACCTGGCGTGTAGCATTTCCTTCCAGCTCTTAGTCTTGTCTCTAAGGTCCCTTATTTTCATAAGTCAGAGCCTATACATAGCATAATAATATATTTATTATTATCTAGTATAGCTCTACTTAACTCATGCTTAACTTGGGATAATATCCTTAATCTGACATTCCCCTAACTTTCTTTCTATCTATAGCTAACTTTATCAATAGAGATATTTCTCTATTCTAACCATTAAGAGCAATCTTCTAACTTATTAGAGCAGGGACTAGAATAACTTACTTACCTCATTCCTAAGCTTTGCCCAATCCCTAAGCTCCTTAGACTTCTCCTGGCTCCACCAAAACTTCTCCTTTCTTTCTCTTCCTTCCTTTATTTCTCTCTTTATCTTTTCTCTCTTCTTTCTCTTCTTTATGCCATGCTTGGCCATAGCTTTCCTTGAAGGGGAAGGGTCTATTTATAGGTGAGTGAAGGTGGAATGGATGGTTCAGATCAAATCTCGATGAATGGCCCAGATCAGTTAGCTTCCTCAAGAAGTTTCGCCTGCATCATCACGATGACATCATCCTCCTTAATGACTCACTATTATGACATCATCCAAGGACACCTCAGGGGGTATGTGGCATAATTGGTGGGGCCCTTGGGACACCTCACCAGCTGACTCGGCCTCTCTAGAGAATTCCAGAGCCTTTTCCTGGAATAAACGGCCGAGATTGTGCCACGTGTCCTTTTTACTTTTTCTCCTTTTTCTAATCTCATGACATGTGTCCTTAACTTTTCTTTTTTTCCTGTAATAATGCTATATGGTTCCTTGTGGGTCCCATGAGGACACCTTTCATGCCACCTCATGGTCTAAAGTCATATCTGATCACTTTTCCCAGTTATATCCTTAATCGGGTAACTTTACTTTATGAAAAAGTACTAAAATATTATTTTACCACCACTTAAACTCCATAATCATTGGGCCTACGTTTTTGGATTATCATCTTGGGTTTTCAACTAAGCCTAAACACTCTGGTGGCTCAGTTATCAAGAAAAGTCTCTTTCTTTTTAAAAATAACCATTATGGCCCCAGGGACTTTTACTATTCATGATTTAGTCCCTGTACTTTCACTTACTTGCAGTTTAGTCTCTGAAAATCATTTGTATACTTTTGGGACTCCTGCACAATAGGATCTAGTAGTATACCTTTTTTAGGCTACATATTAGGCTTCTAGGCCTAAAAATTAAGATATGATAATTGGAGCTATGGTGGGCTAGGATCTCAACTCTTGAAGATAGCAAAGTGGGCTTGAGTTCATAAGCTTTAAGGGGGAGTATCTTTGTTCTAAATTTTTCCTATATTCATAGGAGATGTACTTGGAATATAATAAATCTCTTTGTTTCTAGGCCTTGAGAATTATGTTTATATCTATCATGAATTTGGAACATTGTATTTTGATCTTTTGATATATTTGTCAGTTTAATTGATATAAATGCCATTTGATTTCTTATGACTCGCTATTTATCATGGATTATTGGTATTGGCTCATTTGCTTAAGGAATAATTAAGGAGAAGAGGGACCAGAAGGTTGGGAACTTGAATGAGTAAAAGAAGGTGGAATTGGTGTAGGAGCTCTTGGAGTAGAAGGAGGATTTAGTGAGGCCAAGAGCTTATCCATGGAGAAGATGGTTTTTGAATTGTCAATTTCATTCCCCAAGTTAAACACTTCTACCTTAATGCCTTCAGTGCATGGCTATACAAGTGGATGATATGGATGAGAGTTGCAACTTGATTCTTGGTGACATCATTTTGTTGAAAAACGTGCCCTAGGGGCCAATCATTGTCTTATGAACATTATTGATTTATGAATTTATTAATTGTGTTATCATATTATTTGCATGTTTACTGTGATGACCATCCTTGGATAATTCATGATCTTATCCTAAATGTCCCTGGTCGGTCATCTGTGCGGGAGCAGAGATGAAATAAGACCAGTATGACTTTAAAGATGTATAGAGATATAAATCAAAGTCATATGCACATGTAAGAGTACAAGGTGTTGGACCGACCCGCTATGAGAGAGTTGCATGGGTTATGTCATAATCTTCTCTCATATACAAACCATGTTACTATGCCCTTTGACCTGAGATCATCATGGATTCCTACATGACAAACGCTCAGCTTTGGCCTAGTCAAAAGTCACTTTTGACCGAGTGATCATAAAGACTATGTTCGGGCTTAGTGATTTTTCATGCGGAGGAATGTGAATGGTCAAGATGGAATTTGTCCCTCACATTCGTAGAGAGATATTACTGGGCCCCTCGATGAGTGAGTCTGAGAAATGTATGGCCATACTGTAATGGAAAGGTAGTTCCATTTCTATAGTCAGACTACTCAGGGATCGAGAAAGTAACGGTCAGGAATAGGAGGATGACATTATCCATGCCTCATCCATGACCAAAATATTGTGTGACAGAAGGGACATGATATGGTTGTATAAAAGGTTACATCGTTTAACGATTCTCATATGATTTGGGTAGTCGTTATGTCTTGCTAGAGACCACTTGCGACTTGTGGGCCAGTATAGCAAATGGCCCACTACCAACTTCATATGGGCCTACAGGATCGCACACAAAATAGCCCAACACGAGCTATGATGTCCAGATTCATTGAATCTAAGACGTGTCTAGATTCAATGAATGATCTAGGGTTGATGTATATATTTATTTATATTTATATTCGTATATATATAAATTCGTATATATATATATTATATATAAGAGATATTTACAAGATTTAATTTATAAGGATAAATTAAATCTCTATTACGTTTGAATTTGAAATTCAAATTGATAGGATATCTCAAATTTGATTTATGAGAATAAATCAAATACAGTCCAATCTTATCTTTATTTAAATTAAATAAATAGGTGAATTAAATCTGTGGGACAGATTTAATATAAACATTATTTATTTAATTAGTTTATTATCAAATTATACAATATATGATATTGTATTCGGAATTAATATAGATTAATTCTAAAATCTAATTCGGTTGAGAAAAACGCAGAGCATCCTATATATTCGATTTTAGGAGCTACGTTTTAAAAACAACACAAAACACAAAAAGGGCCGAACGGAATCTGAAAAAGGTTTGCAGATAAGAAACTGCTGAAGTAGAGATGGAGAGGACGAACTCTTGAGAAAGCCTTGGAGGGACAGGAGACGCTAGCACGTCGTTTGTGGTTGGAACGCTGTTCGTGTGGATACCAGTAGAGGAAGACGACTTGAGGAGTCGACTTCTTGCGATCAAAAAGAGAGCTTGAGCCACGGAGAGAAGCTGTGGACGTCTCCTTACGATCAGAAAGAGATCACCAGCCGCGGAGAGAAGCTGTGGAAGTCGCTGAGAAACACTAAGGGTAATGCTTCTTCCCACTTGACTTAAACACATACGGTAGATCCTGGCAAGGAATGGAAAAATTTTTAAATTAATTTCCGCTGCGTGTCTTCCAATTCCTTACACATTTTCTTTAGTGACTTCAGAAATAATATTATTCTCAAGAGAGTGTTCAAACTCATTGAGCAAGTTAGAGAAGCCTTGGAATGAAGCTTGAGTGCACTCTTGTTGCACCATATGTTGAATAGCAGCTTGGGTAAAGGAATGAGCAGATGGTTGAGTAGGGTTTGCAAAAGATTGAGCTTTATCTTGCTTCCTTAAGGTTAATACTTGTTGCTTTCCCTTTTAAGCTCACTTGCCTCCAACTGGCAAGGGTAGGGTGATCCTTATTCTATTTATCTGCTCAGCCATAAACCTTAGTATCTTCACTTCTTTCTCTCAATTCTCTAAATAGTCAATATTGTTGAGGGAAGGAAGAAAGAAACTAGTAAGGGGTAGGCAATAGGTGTGGCGTTGGATTTGTCAAAGTGAAAATTCCTAATTTCACTATAGATTAAGGCCCCTATGTTAATAATTTCTCATTTTATAATCTTGGCCAGTATCAAATAATCTTCTTGAGTAAGGTAGGTGAAGCTTCCTAACCTGTTCACTATGCTTCTGGAGTAGATATAGTAGATTATCCTATGATAATCACACATATCTTTAGTGACAAACTTTAAATCCTGGTGACATTGTCCCTAAGCATGAAAATTTGATAGATGTTCTTTAGTGATAGGGTAGGTCCTTTCTCATGATTAGTGGTTATAAGAAGAGAGTTGATTGCATCACCATCGAGTTTAATCTCTTTTCCCCTCAATTCAGTGGTCAGATAGCTCTTTACTAGCTAACTATCCTCATTGGCTTTATCATACACCTCATGTTGTAGTAAAACCTTCTCACTACTTATTTACTATAGAAAAGATTGATACCCAACCAATTCTCATAGTATTTAATTGGATTTGAAAGGTCTAGCTGAGTTTTGTCGTTGTACTTCAAGTAGTCTAGATCCATATAGACTATAGGAAAAGTTTTGTATAAGCAAATTCTACCTTATACTTGCCCTTATCAACTCCTCTATCTGAATCCCTAGTGATCAAGGCAATAGAGGTAGGAATAGGTATAGGAATAGAAGTAGAAGTAGGAGAAACAGGTGTATGTGCATAAGTAATTTAAGAGGAATCATATTTTCCTCTCCTTGTAGGTTTCTACATCCTCTCACTAGAAGCAACAAGAGTAGATAAAGCGGATTGAGGAAAGGACCATGTTGATGGTAGTGTTGACTGCTTGATTAAGGTTGACATTTGAGTGGGTGTCTTTGAACTCAGATTCTTCATACATCATAAGTAAGATATGGCTCTTCCTTTTTGAAGGTTGCTAATTACTTTGCTTGCCTCAGTTCTTTGCCTTATTGCAACTTTTATATTGGCCATCCTTTTGCTGCTAACACTCTCAACATTTGAATTCTTCATTTTGGCCATAGTATGAAAAGAGTCAAGAAGAACAGAGCAATGATGGTGCAAGAGGAGAAATTTGTCATGAAAGATAGGTTTGAGAAGTTGGGGAGGAGTATTTGGGAGCTTTTGAAAGGCGAATTGAATATTGGAGAGTGGTTATAGAAGTTTCAATTATAGAGAGTGAAGATTTTTTTTTTGAAAAATTTCTATGAACTGATACAGTAATAGTCAAATTTTGCTTTTATAACTCAGAATTTATTGATAAGCACTTCGATAAGACCCATTTTTAAAGTTTTTATCGATAAATATTGATAAAATAACCTAAATCATCTTACCAAATCAGTGCATTTATCAAAGAACTTTTTTACAAATGCCCTTGTCAAAGAGATTTTCGATAAATGTCAATACTTGACAATTCACAAGAAACTTTACTAATTTAGTTCACTTATCGAAGGGCTTTTTGATAAAAGTATATATTTATCTAAGAAGAGACCAGTAACTAAAACTTTTACCTCTTATTTATTGAAGCCTTTATCGATAAGAGCATTTACCAATAAATGGTTTGATAAATCTTACCATTAGGCTCATTAAAGAAGTTACTTCATTTTTCGAAGGCATTATCGACAATACCTGTTATCGATGGATTCTTTGATAAATTTTTGACTTCTTCCACCAATCCATACATCCTTTATCAAAGTCTCCTTTGACCAATCCTCCTATTGAAGTGTTATTGAATCAATTAAAGTATGACATAATTCAACAAGTTATGATACTTTTAAACATGATTTTCATAATCACTTTTTCATTTATTTGTCACTAGCAGAAATTTTGAAGGATTAATCATAGTGAAGCTCCCCTATCAAGGGTAATATATCATCCTTTTACTTCTAGTTTAAGGTGATGTGAATAAAAAGAGAGTTTTTTTGAAAGCATATAGAGACATAGCATAGAAATATCATCCAAAAAGCTCAGTTTATACAATATATTCTATAGATACGAGCTCAATATAAATAAAGAGAGGGTTTAAAAATGCTCATTTGTTTTTGTCAACTTGATGAATTGATCCATAAAATTTATTGCATTCCTCTCTTATTGTGTTTGAGCATCCTCAAATGAATCTCACTTTTGATATGGAACTCTGATATGTATTTTGTTTGCAAATTTCTCCCATCGAGTTAAGTTGATTTCTTCCATAACTAGTATGTTATCTTATTGCTCCTCTATTTTGGCATGGATGATGATCCTCTTAAGAGTTGTTTCCAAATGAACTTTGTAGCTCTAGTGCTCTTTTGTATCCACTAGATTGTCAATTATCAAATTTGATGAATCTTCAATGTAGTTTATTGAGGAATTTTCTTTCTCATCACAGATTCTCCTCCTATGAAGAATTCAAATTATTTTCTTTTTAGGAAAATAATCAATATGGCCAAATATTAAATATATAGAGAATAAATTCTATATAAGACCACATAATAATAAATCATCATCAAAACTAGTCAATTAACAATGAATAGGGATGAGTATGCTAGGAGATGAGTTTGCATATATGGGTATAAATCTCTCCCTTAATCAATGCAAGATAAGAAAATTTTGACGGGAACATAATTGAAAAATCCCACTTAGATTGAATATTCTTGTCTAAGTAGAGCATACTTGTGGTATTATTGTTATTCATATTCAAATTTGATGAACTTGGATATTTTTAAAGTTTAAAATCTTCAAATATGAATCTATAGATAGCTCCTTTTAGTATACTTGCTTGAGGATATCTGATTTATAATATTTGATCAAGCATAAATAAGGCGTCATCCTCAAGTTTCTTGTTTCTTTATATACTAGATTGTTTCTAGTTCTTTTCTATAGGCAAATGAATTCATTTTATGGTACATAATACTTATTGAGTCTAAAGAGGTTAGGTAGTAGGAGAATAATCAAGAAATTCATATGCTTTGAAACTTGGGAGAATAATATGATAAGATTATTGAAGAATATAATGCAAATTCTCTTTTGAAAAGAATCTATTTTGAAAAATAATGCTTCTTTTGAAAGAAAATTTTCAATGTAATATTTTTTTTCCAAAATATGGATCTTTGTAGAAGAATAATTTTGCGGAAATATGGAAGTCAACATGGTGGAGAAAATATTAGACAACTTTACTCTTGTAAGATCATATTAGATAACGTGTTGAACAACAATGTTAACCTATCGTGAATTTTCTAGGAGCAAAAGTAATGTTGGATTAGATGTTAGTGCATAATGAATGTTCAAAGACTTTGCTAATAGTCAAATTGTCATATCCTCAAATTTCTTATCTAGTGTGTATGTAAAGTTTGTATTTAATATATATGAAATTGCAAATGTTGCAATTTAAGGAAAATGTTCAAGGAAAATGTTGCATTTTAAGAAGGAAAAAGGATTCAATTGCAAATAAAAGAAATTCAAGGACTTCAGTGAAATTTAGAAAAGTTCTAGGGCTAAAATAAAATGTAGAGATAAATCTTGGGCCTTGGAGTGTAATTACAAAAAGTTTAAGGGACCAAAATAGAATTTGTCAAAATTTAATGGCCAAATTGTAACTATGATGAAGTTGTAAGAGAAAAGGCCCATAAATGTTATAGTCTCAAATTTTACCAGTAAATAGAGAATGGTAATTGGGCCAAACATATTTTTGATTTGAGGCTCTAGATAATTGATATTAATGTTTAAAGTCTAGAGATTATTACATGATCTTCTAGATTTCCTAGTCATTTAATGAAACTTGGCAAAAAATTCTCATAATTAATATACAAATTTATAAAATTTGGATAGGGTCAAAATGCCAAGAGAGATACATGAATGATTAAACAGAGTTACTATATGCCTTGATAAGATGTATAGAGGTGTAAAATGATAATTATGCCCTTATGCCTAATATAGTGTAAGATAGTGAACCAAAGGCATTTTAGTCATTTTTCAAGGGATGATAAGCAGATAAATACTTAGTTTAACAATGCCAATGATAAGAAAAATATAAACACTAGTTTTTATGAAAGAATACATATTCTAGAATAATATAAAAATTAGAAACATAAAATAGTCTGGTTTTTGTAAAACTGACTAAATCAGTATCGGATTGAACTGAAATTTGTCCTATTACTATTTTCCTTTGTATTGTAGCAAACAAAGCCTTATTTGACATTTTGGATGATGTCACTTTTTGGCTTCTAGGGCAAGCTTGATGGAAGATCAAATGCGGACCCTTGGATCAAATAGTGTTTGAATTAATCTTGGCCTTTTATTTCTACCCAATATTTTCAATAAATACCCCCTTCATAACACGTTTTGTAACACCTTACTTTCATACATCTTAGAGATCATTCGGTGGCATTTAGAACTACTAAAATATCCATTGAAGTTTAGTTACAAAATCTGTAATTTGCAAGCTTCACGGGAACTATTCATATGGTAAATATAGATTAACTGACAAAATTTGAAAAATCATAATTAATTATAGAAAAATCAAAATGAAGCGGTTCAAAAGACTACGCGAAGTTAAAATCTTGAAATTTAAGGAAACAAATTTCTTAGACTAATTGACCAGTCAAAAAAGTCAACTCTGACATTAAATTTTACTATTCAGTTGTCAAAAATTTTGAAAACAGATTCTGGGCCCAAACTTTGAAAATTCTATTCTCTTTATGTAGACATTGAAATAAGGCGTAGTTGGTGTCAAAATGAAGGTTGACATGGAAATAATTATTGGTAAATATCATACATTTATTTGATCATTTACTATTTTTATAAATAGCTACACTTGTGCTACTTTTTAAGCATACATTACATGCATACATCCCATAAATCATATCATAACATAAATTACAATCAATCATGCCATCTATCTCCTAACTCTGATGCTTATATCTTCATCTTCTTCCATATTTGAAGAACCTGTTGTTGTTGGGGTTAAATGGATAGGGTGAAATTTTGGGAAAAAATCTTAGTAGCAAATGGAAATCATATAAGGTATGTCACTACATGCTTGATGTTAATATGTGTGAACTTAATGATGATGCTTGCATAATGATATCTTACATGCTTCCATGTCCCTTAATTATAACATATGGGCATAGGATAAAAAGAAATAGAGCATCACTTAATCATATATGCTTCATAGAATCAAAGTAAGAAAATATCGCATAAAATATCCATGCAACATAAGCATACAAGTAGGTAAGTTCAATACCTTTTACTCCTTGCTTTCCTTATCCTTTCTCTTTACCTCTTGGTTCTTACTTCGCTTTGATGTGTGGCATCCCTCTTTGAGCGTACAAACTAAATCCTAACATTGCATTATTATTCATTTATTACAGTTTAACTTTCTTCAATATTGTATTTGATTTAGTTCAATAACTTCTTTAATCTTTATTAATTAACTTAGTCTTTGAATCAATTAATGTCTTGACCTTAACTTACACAATTTGGCCTTCTGAATCCATCTATGAACTAAGAATTCCCAAATTCGAGTAATTACACACTGTTATGGACAGAACTAAAAAAGCCTATTTTTTTCTTTTAAAAATTCTCATTTTGATTCCAATTCATCCAATACTTGTTTCTCTACTGTATCTCAACCAATTTTTCATTTTTAAACCATTAGAAGCATCACAATCATGAAATTTCAATAACTATTCATACATGTGAATAGTAATAGAGAAGACTTCAAAAATTCATCTTTCAATTCAAATGCTTCCAATGTTCCAAACCTATATAATCCTACAAAAAATCATCTTCTAAATTCAATGGAAGCATTAGATCATTGAAATTCCATCTCCCTTTGTACAAAATAGTGCATACCAAAAGGTATCTTCTATGGCAAAGTCAAGAATATCAACTTGATTCAATAACCAATTACTTAAACTAACTTATCTAAACATTAATCTCATAGTTATAAGTTCAACTTCTTTCTTGTTTCATCTAGGGTTTTGGACAGCATATATACCCTATAGAAAGCTTAAGTTTCTTCCATAAAAACCCTAAGTTCATGCCCCCAAATTAAACAAAAATAAGTTAGGATATATTGCTTACCTTAACTCCTAGCTAGCTTAAACTTTAGTTTCTTGAATCTTTCTTGTCTTAGCTTGGGTTTCCATTTCAGCAACACCTCCCCACGGTATAGTAAACTTGACACAAAGTGAAGAGAAAGGGAGGGTATTTATAGACTTGAAAGGTGATGAATGGATGGTTGAGATCTCTTTATGTACTATTTGATCCAAGGGTATTCATTCTTAAAATTTGGCTTGCCCACCAAGCTTTGATGACATCTTCAAGGGACACCTTATACACCATGTGGCGCAATTCTAAGGAGAGAATATTCTAGAAAAATGTTAGTCCAATTAGGTACCAGTTCAGCCCAATTTCCCCAAAACCTGACTATTTTCTAAATCTAATTTTTCTGATATTTCATAATATGTTTCTTGATCTTAAATCCAGTATCTAGATTCTTCCTACCATTAACATTCTTAGACTGGGTATAAACTTAATTACTGATCCCTTGGTAAATTACCAAAATGCTCATTGGTTCTTCTTTATTTACTTTAATATCTCTAAGGCATTATCATCTTTTCACATATCACCAGAGTATTCTCTAACCTTGGTCAACTATTCAGATAACCCTCCTTGACTGTCTAACCTTGGTCAAATGACTAAACAGCTCTCCATTCATCTTTTGCTCATTGTACATCATAATGGCATACACAGTGATATTTTCATAATTTTATATTTTTTAGGCCTATGAGGCACCATTTTGGGCCTTCTATATAGTCCCTTATCTTTATGGGCTCTACTTGTCACATCCTTACTTTTAACCTCAATTATACTCCATTAGAAGTGATTGGAACCAATTTCATGATTATTTGCTTTGAAATCATTCATTCTCAAAAGAATTGCTCTTAGGGGTACTGTTCATTTATTAATTCTAGAACATGTACCCTACTTTGTAAAATCATAAGTAATTGTAGAAAAATCAAAATGAGTTGGTTCCAAGGCAGTTTAATCTGAAAGTTTAATCGTTGAAAAACACTATTTATTTGGTAAAATCTGAAAATTTCAGCTTCTCTACCTTAACTTCAAAAAATCATTTCTCTTTGGTTACTTATGCCAATGAATCATGTTACCTATGGATTTGAAGTTCTAGACGTTCTCTGTAAGCTCATAAAATTTCATAGACAAATTTGTTCGTTTGATATATAAAATCATTGCGTGAACGTTGCTGCTTTTAAACGCTTACTTCATCTCAAGTCTAGATTTTAATTTCAAATTAGAAACATCATAACAATTTGAATTCTTAACCAAATGAGGCATTCTTGGTGTTAATTTAAAGATCTATATCTTAAATATAATCATGCCAAAGTTCAGACTAAAACTTGTTTATTTAGGCATTATAAATATCGTCATATCACCCCGACCTCGGATCAGGGTTATAGAAACATACACCATGCATACTAGCATATCATCCCATAGTGTCATGTAAGTCATGTAACTTATTATACAACCTTAATCATAAACATTTACTCTCTTCCATTGAGAGGATCCAGCACCTAAAGCATAGTTATGTATGTGGAAGGAATGAGATTTCATGGAAATCCCAATAGCAAGGTACACAAACTATAATATCATGCATGATTAATTGGATGCTTAACATTTTATCATGAGATGGGAGCTACTTCATAATGGTACATAAGCAAACTCTAACATGCATATTGTCATGACATAACTTGTAAGGAGTTACAATCATTCATACATCATCATCAATATGATGACACATTCTCATGCTCAACCAAACACCATAATCAACAAGCAAGCAAACAATTAAACAAACATGAGTTATAGTTAGGTATTCTTGCTACCTCTTAGCTATCTTGGTCAAGACCTTCTTGAGATGATTTCATTCCTTCACAAATGTCAAAACCTAGCCATTACAAAATAATATCAAGTTACAACTCAACTTGAAACTAAATCCAAGACTAGGTTTTGACTAACTCCCTTTATTTCTCTACTTTATGTTTCATACTTTCATCTTTCCAAAATAAATTCTCATGGTTCATTTTCACATAATTTTTCATGTAGAATCAAAATATGAAACTAGAATTTCCAAAATCAAAACATACCAATTGCTATGGTACCAAACTGAAATGAATGTCCCTTTTTCCAAAAATTCATATTTTGATTCCAATGCTTCCAATATTGTTATCCTACTTTATGCCCACACAATTTTCCATTTTAAACTCATTGAAAGCATCAAAATTATGAAATTCCATCATATAAATAGTGTCACACACAGTACCAGCATGAACACAAAACCCTAAATCCAAATATACTTGAATTTCTAAGCTTATACCACTTGATTCTAACTTGTTTATGCGTATCTAGATTATCCATAACATAAAACTTATATTTTAACCATATATGAGCAGCACTTCCAGCAGCAACCATAAGGGAAATATAGAATGAAAACCCCTTAAAACCATGAGCTAACTTACTAGAACAAAGCTCAAGATCAAGAGAGATGATTACCTTGATTGTTGCTTCACTTTGTATGCTTCTTTCTTGGTTGAATGTAAATTTTGCAAGAGTTTCCATATGGTTCACCATGCATACTGAACTGATCTGAATAGGGGGTATTTATAGAGAAATTTGGGTTAAAATGGATTGCCAAGATTAATTTGGTTACTATTTGATCAAAGGGCTCACATTTAATTTTGGATTTAACTTTTTCTAAAAAGAATAATTATGACATCATGTGGGATAGCTCATGGGACACCTAATAAGGGTATGTGGCGTGCTCCCCATTTAAGGAAGCTTCTAGAAAAATTCCAGTCCAATCCGGTACCGATCGAAGCAGTTTCACCATAACTGGACTGTGTCATGTTCCTAATTTTTTATAATATACCAGCATATGTATTATGTCCTGGAAATCAATGTCTAGGGTTCTTATACCATTGAAAATATTAGAATGAGTATTCATCTGCCATCCATCCCTTGAGAAATGACCAAAATACCCTTAGTGTTCTTTCTTACACTATATTGACCCCAAGGGCATAATTGTCATTTCACCCCTATTTATACTGTCTTATGGCATATACTGGCTCTAACTAATCATATTTATACTAGGTTTCACATTTTTGGCCTATCCAAAATGACCAAAATGATCTTCATCCATTACTGGTACAGTATGGGCATCCAAGGGCATTTTCATAATTTCACACTTTTCCTAGACACTGGCCCTTTTTATTATTGAACTAGTACCTTGGGTTTTGGGTCCTCCTTGGCATCATCTTAGGACCATATATTAGCCATCTGAGTTCATTCTAACCAAGCTTATTTACTGATAAATTCCATTATCAGATCACGGGTGACTTCAAACTCCTGTCAAAATGCATTGTTATAGGAATAACTTTTTGTACAGGACTTCTTTCAAGGTTCTCTTAGATTCATTACTTCTGACACTGTAGGGCACACTTTCCTGTAATTCTTCCACTTATATCTAATGTCCATGGAATCTGATAAAAATTCAAATAACTTTTAGACTATCAGATAATTTTCTGCTGTTTGGAGCCTTAATAAAATTTCTGTATCATGCCAGATTAACCAGCGTAACTTTCTTTATTTATTGATGTAATGTGGAACTGAAAAACTTCTGGGCAGTTATAACCCTTTCCAGGCTGATCTTTCAATAATTACAATTTTGCCCTTAAACTTTTTACTTAATTACATTGAAGTCCCTTAACTTTGGGAAATTATCACTTTTGGCCCAAATTTATTTCTACTTTAACTTTTTGCCTCCAACCTTTTATAATTTTCGTTTTGGACCCTAAAACTTATAAGGAATTGGAAGACACAGAGCAGAAATTAACTTAAAAATTTTTTCATTCCCTGCCAGGATTTACCGTATGTATTTAAGTCAAGTGGAAAGCAGTTTTACCCTCAGTATTCAGTCGTGACTTTCTCAGCTTCTGGTCGTGACAACCACAGCTTCTCTCCGCGGCTCGTGATCTCTTTTCTATCACAAGAAGTCAACGACTCAGGTCGGCTTCCTCTACTGGTATCCACACGAATAGCGTTCTAACCACGAACGACGTGCTAGCGCCTCCTGTCCCTCCAGGGCTTACTCAAGAATTCGTCATCTCCGTCTCTATTTTGGCAGTTTTTTATCTGTAAACCTTTTGTGGATTCCCGTTCACGCTTTTTTGTGTCCCAACCATAGCTCATAAATATCAGATATATAGGATGCTATGCGTGTTACCACAGACTTGAATTTTTGGAATTAATCTTCTATTAATTTTAAAATTAATACAATATCATATATTGTATAATTTGATAAGAAACTAATTAAATAAATAGTGTTTATATTAAATCCATCCCACAGATTTAATTCACCCATTTATTTAATTTAAAATAAAGATAAGACGAAATTACATTTGATTTATTCTCATAAATCAAATTTGAGATATCATATCAATTTGAATTTCAAATTCAAACATGATAGAGATTTAATTTTATCCTTATAAATTAAATCTTGTAAATATCTCTTATATGAGATATCATATCAATTTGAATTTCAAATTCAAACGTGATAGAGATTTAATTTATTCTTATAAATTAAATCTTGTAAATATCTCTTATTATAATATATATAAGAATTTATATATATACGAATTTAAATATAAATAAATATATACATCCACCCTAGATCATCCATTGAATCTGGACATGTCTTAGATTCAATAAATCTGGACATCATAGCTCATGTTAGGCTATTTTGTGTGTGACCCTGTAGGCCCATATGAAGTTAGCAGTGGGCCATTTACAATACTGACTCACAAGTTGTAAGCGGTCTCTAGCAAGACATCACGACTACCCAAATCATATGAGGATCGATGAACGATGTAACCTTTTATACAACCATATCATGTCCCTTTTGTCACACAATATTTTGGTCATGGATGAGGCATGGAGAATGTCATCCTCCTATTCCTGAACGTTACTTTCTCGATCCCTGAGTAGTCTGACTATAGAAATAGAACTACCTTTCCATTACAGTATGGCCATACATTTCTCAGACTCACTCATCGAGGGGCCCAGTAATATCTCTCTATAAATGTGAGGGACAAATTCTATCTTGACCATTCACATTCCTCTGCACGAAAAACCACTAAGCCCGAACATAGTGTTTATGATCACTCGGTCAAAAGTGACTTTTGACTAGGTCAAAGCTGAGCGTTTGTCATTTAGGAATCCATGATGATCTCAGGTCAAAGGGCATAGTGACATGGCTTGTATATGAGAGAAGCTTATTACTTAACCTATGCAGCTCTCTCATAGCAGGTCGGTCCAACACCTTATACTCTTACATGTGCCTATGACTTTGATTTATATCTCTATACATCTTCGAAGTCATACTGGTCTTATTTCATCTCTGCTCCCGTATAGATGACCAACTAGGGACATTTAGGATATGATCATGAGTTATCCAAGGATGGTCATCACAGTAAACATGCAAATAATATGATAACACAATTAATAAATTCATAAATCAACAATATTCATAAGACAATGATTAGCCCCTAGGGCACAATTTCCAATAACCTCCCACTTGCACTAGGTACAATCATTAATTTGACTAATTCCCATTAACCTAACATGACGCTCATGCTTTGCCTACACAAGCGGCTTTGTTAGAGGATCAGCAACATTATCTTCTCCTGCTACTTTGCATATTTGTATATCACCTCTATCGTTGATTTCTCTAATGAGATGAAATTGCCTGAGTATATGCTTGGTCCTTTGATGTGACCTAGGCTCTTTGGCCTGTGCAATGGCACCGTTATTGTCACAGAGCAAAGTTATTGGATCTGAGATGGTAGGTATCACCCCTAATTCTGTGATGAACTTCCTGATTCAAACGGCTTCCTTAGCTGCATCAGATGCTGCTATATAGTCAGCTTTTGTTACAGAATCTGCTACAGTGCCCTGCTTAGAGCTCTTCCAGCTTACTGCTCCATTATTGAGGAGGAATATATATCTAGACTGTGATTTTTGGTCATCCTGGTCAGTTTAGAAACTCGCTTCTGTGTAACCAGTTACATAGAGTTCATCATCTAATCCATCATAGACCAAAAATAAGTCCTTAGTCCTTCTTAAGTACTTAAGGATATTCTTGACAACAGTCCAATGGCCCTCACCAGGATCCTGTTGATATCTGCTAGTCATACTTAAGGCAAACAAGACATCCAGTCGAGTACATAACATGGTGTACATGATAGATCCTATAGCCGAGGCATATGGAACTTTACTCATGCGACTTCACTGATCAGATGTACTAGGACACAGATCTTTGCCGAGGTGAATACCATGAGACATGGGTATGAAACCCCTCTTTGATTCGTGCATACTGAACCTATGCAGGTGGCTTTTGGATCTATCTCTATAGATCCTGATTCCTAGGATGTAGGTGGCTTCACCCAAGTCTTTCATTGAGAAAGACTTTCCTAACTAAGACTTGACAATCTGCAAGGTAGGAATGTCATTTCCAATAAGTAGGATGTCATCGACATAGAGTACAAAAAACACAACTATGCTCCCACTAACCTTCTTGTACATACAAGGTTCATCAATATTTTAAAGAAATCCAAACTCTTTGACTACTTCATCAAAATGATGATTCCAACTCCGAGAGGCTTGCTTCAGACCATAAATGGACCTTTGAAGCTTGCACAGTTTACCAGAGTCCTCAGAATGCACAAACCCTTCAGGTTATGTCATATACACATCCTCAAGGAGTTTTCTATTAAGGAAGGCTGTCTTGACATCCATCTGCCATATTTCATAGTCATAATATGCTACTATGGCAAAGAGGATTCTGTTTGATTTGACCATTGCAACTGGGAAAAAGGTCTCATCATAGTCCACACCATGAGTTTAAGTAAATCCTTTTACAACCAGTCGTGCCTTGAAGACATTTACATTGCCATCCATGTCAGTTTTCTCCTTAAAAACCCACTTACACCCGACAGTTTTTATACCTTCAGGTGGGTCGACTAAGGTCCAAACCTGATTGTCATACATGGATTGCATCTCAGACTTCATAGCATTAAGCCATTTTTTAGAGTTTGGTCCCACTATAGCTTCTTGATAGGTAGTCGGCTTATTATGCTCAATGAGCAACACATCACGACTGTCAGAAATTAGAAATCCATATCTCTGAGGCTGAAGTCGTGTCCTATTAGATTTCTATGGACCTTGCGTGACTTGAGGAGTCTCAACAACTTGTTGTGAGTCTTCTTTATTTTCCATCTGCAGTTTTATGGTGTCTTGTGGCTCTCGAACTTCTTCGAGGTGTACCTTTCTCCCATTGGTTCTTTTAGAGATAAATTCTCGTTCGAGAAAGATACCATTTCTGACAATAAACACTTTGTTATCAGTAAGGTTGTAGACATAGGATCCCTTGGTTTCCTTAGGATATCCCACCAAAAGGTACTTTGAGGATTTGGGCACTAATTTGTCTAAGGCTTGTTGCTTAACATAGACCTCACATTCCCAAATCTTGAGGAAAGACAAACTAGGTGTCCTCCCAGTCCATATCTTATATGGAGTTTTTTCAATTGCCTTAGATGGAACACGATTAAGTGTTAACGCTACTGTCTTTAAGGCATGGCCCCAAAAGGAGGGTGGAAGATCTGTTTAACTCATCATAGATCAAACCATATCTAATAGTGTTCGATTTTTTCGTTTAGAAATGCCATTCCATTGTGGTGTCCCTGGAGGAGTCAATTGTGAGACTATCCCACAACTCCTAAGATGATCAATGAACTGTTGGCTCAAATATTCACCACCCCGATCAGATCGAAGGGCTTTAATTGTTTTGCCAAGCTGGTTTTGTACTATATTTTGAAATATTTTGAACATTTCAAAATATTCAGATTTATGTTTTATCAGATAGATGTACACATATCTGCTAAAATTATCTATGAATGTTATGAAGTATGAATAACCTCCTCTGGTATTTGTGTTTATCAGTTCACACATCTGTATGTATGAGGCCCAATAAATCAGTGGCCCTTTCACTGTGCCCAGTGAAAGGTGACTTTATCATCTTTCTTAACAAGCAAGACTTGCAAGTGTCATATGATTCAAAATCAAATGAGTTGAGAAATCCATCTTGATGGAGTTTAGAAATGCGTTTCTCATTTATGTGGCCTAGATGACAGTGCCAGAGGTATGTCAGATTCAAATCATTTGGTTTGACCCTTTTGGCGGTTATGTTATAGATATTTCCATGATTACGTTGTTCCAAATTTAATATGTAATGATCAACATGCAAATCACCATGAGCATAGAAAACATCATTACGATAAATAGAACATCTACTATTCCCAGCAATGGAAGTGAAACTTACCTTATCCAAATAAGAAAGTGAAACTATGTTACTACTTAAAGCAGGAATATAATAGCAATTGTTAAAAACTAACAAAAGCCCAGTGGGCAGAACTAATTCATAAGTGCCTACAGCTAACGCAGTAACCCTTGCTCTATTTCTAACTCGTAGGTCAACTTCACCCTTTTTCAGCTTCCTACGGTCCTTTGGTCCCTGCACATTTGTACATGTTGTAGTTCAAAAATAGATTTCTCCATGTTGTTCATGTTGTAGTTCAAAAATAGATTTCTCCATGTTGTTCATGTTGTAGTTCATGACAAACTGGTCATAACATTCCGGGAGTGAGTTCAAGACCAAATCCGTAGCTAAGTCCTCGCTCATGGGAAATCAAAGCCTCTCAAGGTGATCTGTCATATGCTAAATTTTTCCCTATCTGTATAATACTGATAGTGGAAAGAGGTTTAGAAAAGATTATGACGAAGATCAGACGAGATGATAAAGGTTAGATAAGTCTTCAAGAAAGAGAAGGACCTAAACAAAAATTGGAAAATGTTAAAGGCCAAAAGTTAAAGTAGAAATAAATGTTGAGCTAAAAGTGGTAATTTCCAAAAGTTTAGGGACCTAAATGTAATTAAGCAAAAAGTCAGGGACATAAATGTAATTATGGAAAAGTTCAGCTAGAAAACGCTTATAATTGCCTATAAGCATTTCAGTCCCACATTCCATCAGTAAATAGAGGAAGTCATGCTGGGTAATCTCGCATGATATAGAAATTTTATTAGGGCTCTAGACAACAGAAAATTATATGATAGTCTAAAAGTTATCTGAAGTTTTATCAGATCCCACGGACATCAGATATAAGTGAGAGAATTACAGGAAAGTGTGCCCTACAGTATTAGATGTCTTGGATCTGACAGAACTCCATAAGAAGTTCTGTATAAAAAGTTATTTACATATTAATGAATTTTGACGGGAGTTTGATAACACCCATGATCTGATAATAGAACTTATCGGTATATGAGCCTAGATGAAATGAGACTAGATGACCTCACATATAGGCCCATGATGATGCTAAGGAGGGCCCAAAACCCTGGATACCAGTCCATCAGTAGAAGGGGCCAGTGACCAGAAAAAGTACAAAATTACGAAAAAGCCCATAGATGCCCAGATTGTACCAGAGATGGATGAAGGGCAGTTTGGTCATCTGGGATAGCATAAAGACGTGACACATGGTATAAATATGATTAGTTGAGCCCATATACACCCTGAGGCAGTATAAAGAGGTGTAAAATGACGATTATGCCCCTAGGGTCAATATAGTGTAAGAAAGGACACCAAAGCTATTTTGGTCATTTCCCAAGGAATGGATGGCAGATAAATACTCAGTATAACCATTTCAAGGGTATGAGAAGCCTAGATATTGATTTTCAGGATAGAATACTTATCCTGGTATATTATAGAAAAATTAAGAACAGAAAATAGTTCAGTTGTTGTGAAACTGCTCCGATCAGTATCGGATTGGACTGAAATATTTTCAGAAGCTTCCTGGCATGGTGAGCATGCCACCTAACCCCTTGAGGTTCCCCTTGAGCTGTCCCACATGATGTCATAATTATTCTTTTATGAAAAAGTAAAATCCAAGATTAAATGTGAGCCTTTAGATCAAATAGTAACCAAATCAATCTTGGCCATTAATTTTTCTTGGATTTTGGCTATAAATACCCCTCCATTATGCAGCCAAACCGTAAGCTCATGCACCCTTGGGGAAACTCTTGCAAAATGAAAACTTAAGCCAAGACAAAGAAGATTCAAGGTTCCAAAGTTCAAGCAAGCTAGAGATTAAGGGTAAGCAATCTCTCCTAGCTTATTTTCCTTTGATTTGGGAGCTTGAACTTAGGGTTTTGATGGGAGAAAAGTTGAGTTTTCTCTAAGGGGTGGTGCTGCCCAAATACCTTAAAGGAAAGGGGAAAGAAGAAATTAAAGTTAGAACCATATGATTGAAGCTTAAACAAGCTAGTTAAGTGGTTGGTTGTTGAATCAAATTGATATTCTTGACTTTACCAGGGTGTGCCCTGTTCGGTCTGCACTGTTCATGAGGGAAGGAAATTGAATTTTAATGATTTAATGCTTCCATTGAGTTTGTATGATGATTTTGTGTAGGATTGGAAAGGTTTTGAACCTTGAAAACATTAAAATCTCAAGGTTGTAGTCTTTGAGATTCCTTACGGTTACTGTTCACTCGCATGAATAGTGATTGGCATTTCATGATTTTGATGGTTCCAATGATTTTAAAATGAAAAGTTGTGTAGGGTAAAGTCAAGACATCAATGTAAGGAACTGGAAGACACGCAGTGAAAATTAATTTAATTTTTTTCCCCATTCATTGCCAGGATCTACCGTATGTGTTTAAGTCAAGTGTAAAGAAGCATTACCCTTGGTGTTCCTCAGCGACTTCCACAGCTTCTTTCCACCACTGGTGATCTCTTTTCGATCGCAAGAAGATGTCCACAGCTTCTCTCTGTGGCTCGTGCTCTCTTTCTGATCGCAAGAAGTCGACGCCTCAGGTCGGCTTCCACTACTGGTATCCACACGAACAGTGTTCCAACCACGAACGACGTGCTAGTGTCTCCTGTCCCTCCAAGGCTCTCTCAAGAATTCATTCTCTCCGTCTCTACTTCAGCAGTTTCTTATCTGCAAACCTTTTGCAGATTCCGTTTGGCCTTTTGTATTGTGTGTTGTGTACCAAAAACGTAGCTCCTAAAATCAGATATATAGGATGCTCTGCGTTTTTCTCAACCGAATTGGATCTTGGAATTAATCTATATTAATTCTGAAATTAATACAATATCACATATTGTATAATTTGATAAGAAACTAATTAAATAAATAATGTTTATATTAAATCCGTCCTACAGATTTAATTCACCTATTTATTTAATTTAAATAAAGATAAGATTGGACTATATTTGATTTATTCTCATAAATCAAATTTGAGATATCCTATCAATTTGAATTTCAAATTCAAACGTGATAGAGATTTAATTTATCCTTATAAATTAAATCCTATATATCCCTTATATATAATATATATGTACGAATTTATATATATACGAATATAAATATAAATAAATATATACATCAACCCTGGATCATTCATTGAATCTAGACACGTCTTAGATTCAATGAATCTAGACATCATAGCTCGTGTTGGGCTATTTTGAGTGCAACCCTGTAGGCCCATATGAAGTTAGCAGTGGGTCATTTACTATACTGGCCACAAGTCACAAGCGGTCTCTAGCAAGACATAACGACTACCCAAATCATATGAGAATCGATAAACGATGTAACCTTTTATACAACCATATCATGTCCCTTCTGTCACGCGATATTTTGGTCATGGATGAGGCATGCATAATGTCATCCTCCTATTCCTGACCATTACTTTCTCGATCCCTGAGTAGTCAGACTACAGAAATGGAACTACCTTTCCATTACAGTATGGCCATACATTTCTCAAACTCACTCATCGAGGGGCCCAGTAATATCTCTATGAATGTGAGGGATAAATTTTATCTTGACCATTCACATTCCTCTGCATGGAAAACCACTAAGCCTGAACATAGTCTTTATGATCACTCGGTCAAAAGTGACTTTTGACTAGGTCAAAGCTGAGCGTTTGTCATGTAGGAATCTATGATGATCTCAGGTCAAAGGGCATATTGACATGGTTTGTATATGAGAGAAGCTTATGACGTAACCCATGCAATTCTCTCATAGCGGGTCGGTCTAACACCTTATACTCTTACATGTGCCTATGACTTTAATTTATATCTCCATACATCTTCAAAGTCATACTGGTTTTATTTCATCTCTGCTCCCGTACAGATGATCGACCAGAGACATTTAGGATAAGATCATGAATTATCCAAGGATGGTCATCACAGTAAACATGCAAATAATATGATAACACAATTGATAAAATCATAAATCAATAATGTTTATAAGACAATGATTGGCCCCTAGGGCACACTTTCCAACAATCAATTGGTTCAAGAGCCAAGTGGATTAGTGAAAATTAGAGAAAGTTATGACAATAAAGAGTGTAACAAAGTTAGTCTTGAACATGGTTGGAGTTCATGAGTCCTAATGAGTTATGTGATGAATATGAATGTGTTTAGGACCATAAAACATCCAAGAAGATGTTGGGAAGTGATGGACATAAAGGCTTCATGGTTGGAAAGCTAGGGAGCAAGGGCTAAAGGTCAAGAGAAAAGCTTAAGTGCAAGGTAGTGAACTTACCTCTTTATGTGCTTGATGTGGTATGCTTATGTGTTGACATGTATATGTTATTTGAATGATGTTGTGACATGATAAATGATGTTGAATGTATTATGAATAACATGTTTCCATGGCCATACACTTTATGTAAAAGTATATAGCATGATGGCATGTCACTAATCAAAGAAAATTATTGAAATTACATATCATGCATTAGCATCCATCTTGCATATTTAAGTGGTAATATTTGCTACTGAGATTCCCTAGAATCTTACTCTCCCATAACCAACCAATTTAGGTTAAGCATGATGGATAATGTATGCATGGAGAAGAGTTAAAGCATGGAAGAAGAAAAGTGAAGTATTTAAGATGTTAGCATATGCTATGCACTTTCCATGTATGTCAAAGCCATGTAAAGTATCTATTTATGTGATGAGATTGTATGAAACAATTATTGTATAACCCCATGATGTATATAAATTCAGAAAAAGCAAAAGAGAGGATTTATGTATGCTGGAAAAATTATGTAAAGTGAAAGAAAGGAAACTGAAATGGTAAAAAATTAGGTCCTGAAGTAGTTTTGTTTTGGCTTCAGTCTGACCTAGGAAATGAAGGAATGATTGCAAGAAATTTTATGAGCATGTACTACACATCCATAGCTTTAAGTGCATAGGTAGAACGTTTCATTTGGATGTGTATATCAAGAGAAATGAATTTCCAAAATAAGGGACCAGAAACTGTTATCAGAGTTTTTGACCAAATGAACAGTAAACTTCAACGAATAAATTGTATCAATTGGCTAATCTTTTGGTCTAGAAATTATTTTTCCCTTAAATTTCAAGATGTTATCTTCATGTAGCTTTTTGAACAACTTCATTTCATGTTTTCTAGAATTAATTATGATTTTTTGAAGTTTGTTGCGTAATTTGGAATACCATATGAACAGTAACTCGAGAAAGTAAAATTTCAGATTTGGCTAATGGACTTCCAAGGTCTTATAAGTGGTTCTAAATGCTACTAAATGGTCCCTATGATGTATGAAAGTAAGGATGTTACATTGTGGTATCAGAGCATAGGATTCTGACTTAAGAAATGCTCTGAATAGATTATTTATGGACTAATATGAGATTATTCCTAGACCCTAACTCTAAATAGTAAGTATTTGGTTAAGTTATGGTATATTATGGGATTGTTAACATTACTTAATTAAGCAAATGTTGCAGGAATATATTTGAGATTCCATAAGGTTAAGTCAGAGGCTTCAGTTAATAAGGGAGACTCCAGACTAATAGTGATATATGAAGATGATATATATCCACATTCCTTAGATAATAAAGAGAGTCCATATGAGAGTTTAGGGGATCAATCAGGAAAATCTACAGTGGAATATCCCATAGATATTTCTATAGACTCAAGCCTGCAGTCTGGATATCATGTAGAGATTCAGCCTGAAGCCTAATATGCACCAATTGATGTTGAGTCTAGTGACTCTATACAGTATAAGTTTGCTGGAATGCCCTCTAACCCTGATATAAGCTTTATCCCTCTTACGAGATGATAGATTATGGCTGAGGAAGTTGAGTACTGGTACTGGATTATGGGTAGACCAGATATTATTCCTCTTTTACTAGAGTTTGAGGATTGATTTAAGATAATTAAGATACAACAATCCCCTAATTTAGATATCCAGTCAAAGTTAATGACAGTTCTTGTCCATTCCCAAAGTCCAAGAATA
Organism: Leucaena leucocephala; assembly: GCA_037074615.1. Lineage (NCBI taxonomy): Eukaryota > Viridiplantae > Streptophyta > Magnoliopsida > Fabales > Fabaceae > Leucaena > Leucaena leucocephala. Next base: position 10,872,146 of record CM073527.1, read on the forward strand.
TGTGACTTTATAGAGAAAGATCAATGGGATGTTCCTAGTCCTAGTCAACCCGAGCCTTCTTCATTAAAGACAGATAGTGGTGACCATAGTAGTCTAAAGAAAGCTGTGGAGAATGAATTACTCAGTCTAGGTCAAGGGATGGACAAAAGTATAGATTAAGAATAGTTAGTTATCTGCAGTTCCTCAATGCCATATCAGGAATGATAAACAAACATTCAGTAGAGGGCATTAACTCAATATACTTTATAGGACTGGTATGAGATGATAGTAAGTCAAGAGTTATGAGACGAAAGATGCCAACCTCACTGAAGTCTATCAGTTAGAGATTTAGCACAGAGTATAGGCAAGTTAAACAATATGAAGCACTAAGATAGAGAAGATCAGTTTAAGAAGAGGTTCAACAGTAGATCCTACATATGATCATCAGGAGTTGATCTACAGTATGAAAGACTTTGTGCATCTAGTCTTTATGGAAAAGAATAATGAGAAGTTAGAATGAGACTTGCCTAAGAATGATCTAATACATGGCTTAAGGATAACGACGTGATGGTTAATAGATAGAAAGTTAATGTTCCCAAAGTAAAGGGATTCTATCACTAAGAGATAGTAACCTAACGCTCTACCTTAGAGAACATAAATAGTAATGTTAAGTGATGAATGAGATCAAGTGACTTGAATTGGTCAGGATCTAGAGGCAGACCAGAAAAGAAGCACAATCTAGTCCAGAGTAGACTGAGATTGATAGACAGAAAGACTTAAGAGATACATAAAGGCACAAAAGTTACTCCATATGAGATGGAGAATTATCCACTCACTTGAGAAGTTTTTCTCAAAAAGTTTAAAAGAAGCATTCCTCTCAATTAGAGAAAGGTGAGCATAAAGTTAAGGGTTAGAGTTAAGGGAAGAGAACTCTTTTGATGGATACTTAATCAAGTTCATTCATATGAACCTTGAGGCTTAGTAAGAGTTACTTTCTCTCGCCTGTTAGTAATCCAGGAGGATAAGAGAAACGTAAAAGTTCGAATGGCATAAAGATAGGAGCCAAACCTTTCCTCCGTTAGCTGAAAGAAGACAGCTGACTCAGTTGTGGATTACAGATAGATTACAGTGAGGCCAAGGACATAGAAATCCTTCAGGTTAGAGACATAAAAGTCTTACAGGCGATGATAAATGTTATGATAAGATAGCCTGATATGATAAGCTATCTCCGATTCCTAAATAAATAAATAGGATACTGGAGATGTAAGCTAAAGATAAATTGCCTCAGAAATTGTTTGAGGGTTAGTAGAAAAAGATATATGTAAGCTAAGAGAAAGAAGTTTATGAGGTTTAAAGAAAGTAAAGTAGCCACAGATTTAAAGGTAAGGTGACTCCCCTATTCCCTATATAAGAAAGAGTAAAGAAGGGTTGAGTCTATACCCTAATAAGAGGGTAATGTGGCAGCCTAAGTGAACCAAGTAAATGACTCAGGTACCTGAATAGATGATCAAGACCTAGCAGTTAAGGTGATAAAGGGACAAAATGTTTTAAAGTCTACCTAGTTAATTACTTAATGGCAATGTAAGTAGGAGGGATGGTTGAGCAAACTATGTAATGATGTATGGCTTATGTTGCCATAAGTTATAATAAGAAATTGCATCTCATTGCAGTTGTCATGTGATGACATACATACTAGAGAATGCTTAATTGATTGCATCTACTTGCATATTATGCATGTTGAGTATGCCATGATAAATGAATACTCCCTTTATGCAGTACTTACTGGTTAGAGTATACCAGATGAGAAAGTTATGTTGATCCCATGCCCTATGACATGAAATTAAATAATTCAACTTAGCAAGAATGAAGCAATAGCAAAGTCCTAAACTAGAAAGTTAGCTACTTGATTCTCAGAAGATAGAAAGAGAATTTATGATCAGACTATGATAGTCAATGGGATAGAGGATGAGATTAAAGATGAAAGGAAATGAGACACAGTTATAAAAGATGATATAGCTATAAGAAAGAGTAGTTTTTAAGTAATATAAGTTAATGTTTTTGCAATAGAGCTAGATTGCTCTTGCAATAGAGTAAAGTCCCTCTGATGAGATAAATGGATGATGACAGATATGTGCATAGTAGAGCTTGTGTAGCTCCCTACAATGTTAAATGTAATAAAGTTATAAAGATGAGAATGGTATATGAAGTTCCTAAGTGATAGAGGAAATGAGTCAAGTCCTAATAGATAATATTGGCTTATGTGATCATTTTTGGAGAATTATCTATGGAGTTAACAACTATGTGGAAGTGACTAACCTTGTAACTTTGTCCGTTGGTTTAGGTCTTCCAGAGATGAGAATATAGTACAACGGAATCTAGTAGATTATGGAGGATTGCAGTTAGATCCTAGTATGGCTCACAGGGTCATAGTTAGATCCTGAAAGGCTTACGGTTGATCGCAGTAGATCCTGAGGGTCACAGTAGACCAAGCCTAGAGCAAGAAAGTAATGAGCCATAAGTACAGTATTTCTTTGGAAGGACAAATACCAAGGAAAAGTTAAGGTATAGAAGCTTCACAAGTTGATTAACTCATAATAGAGAGAGTACCCATGATGCTAGTTTCAGATAGCCATATTACTATCAGGGACTGAACTCAGAATCTTGTTACATGTAACAGGAACTAAGTGGTCAAAGTTAAAGCTGTTAATCCTGAGTTCCAAGGATTTATGAGAATGTTTTATAAGATATGAGAAAGGGTCAAATGAGAATAAAGATATCCTTACGATGATATTACAAAGACTAAAAATAAAGGTAAGTAGATCCTCCAGATGAGGACAAAGAGATTAGAAGGCCAGATAGACCTAAAAGAGATAGTGTAAGATGGGTCTAAGATGGTAAAGTACTAGGGGCAGAGCCAGTGAGCACTAGTGCTTTAGATTTTTATCTGCACATTTCAGTTAAGCGTGCTCAGGCAAGGGTAGTCCAATGATGGGTGACCCCCTGGGAAGTGATAAAAAAAAAGTGAATGCCACAAGAAATTGGCATATATGCACAAAGCTATGTAAAATGATAGAAAGAGCTATGAAAAGCTAGAAAGGGTTATGAACAGTAAGAGACTAGAACCCTTATGTCAAGTCCAAATGAAATGGATTTGAAAGATAAACTATGATATAGCCATATTTGGCTAGATATACCATTTTATGTCATGAAATATACGAAATGAGAAGATATGCTTTGAGAAGCGGCTGTATAGCTAGCTTTATAAACAGATAGAGAGGCTTCCATTTAGGAAAAGATAAGATGTTTGAATGATGAGCTATATGTGAGAGCAAATGAGAGCTTTGAGAGCTTCCACTCCTTGCATAGAATGACAGGCCTTATGTTACGTTACATTATGTGATGTTTATAGAATATGCTAAAGCTCTGAATGTTAGAGCAGTGCAAGCTCTGAGTGTTAGAGTTGTGCAAGGTCTGAGTGTTGGAGTTGTGCATATTAAGAGAATGAATGTTTGAGCTTCGATGTTAGAGCTTTGCATTCATGGGCAAGAATGCAGTCCTGCAATATGTTGGCCAGGCATTATGCATGTTAGAGTATATGCTCCTATGTGCTCCTGTTTAGCAGTAGAGCAATAAAAGAAAGAATAATGATATAAGTCCTCTCTCTGTATTATGATGAGTTTTTAAAGATGATAATAATGTCTGATGATATGAGAATGAGAGTTAAAGTTTACGGATATTCAGAGAATTTCGCTAGATACTCAAATGAGCAATAAGTGATTGCACTAAGAAATATGATGAATAGTTAGTAGAAGCTCTAGAATATAGCAGTATTAGAGGGAGTTTGACATGAAAGAAATGGATACTACTCACAAGTCCAGCATAGTGAGAAGTCCTTATGCAGATAGATGCATAGCAAGAAAGTAATAGAATGAACTGGAGTTCAACTCTGATTGAGTTGATTCATAATAGAAGAATGACCATAGTAAAGATATGAAGAATTGAGGATATGAAAAGTACTCCGCTAAGATGTCTATTTTAAGAGATAGATACCCTAACCATTGACTAAGATGTTGAGTAAATTTCGAGGATGAAATTTATTTTAAGAGGGGTAAAAATGTCATATCCTAAAATTTTCCCTATCTGTATAATACTGATAGTGGAAAGAGGTTTAGAAAGGATTATGACGAAGATCAGACGAGATAATAAAGGTTAGATAAGTTTTGAAGAAAGAGAAGGACCTAAACGAAAATTGGAAAAGGTTAAAGGCCAAAAGTTAAAGTAGAAATAAATGTTGGGCTAAAAGTGGTAATTTCTAAAAGTTTAGGGACCTAAATATAATTAAGCAAAAAGTCAGGGACATAAATGTAATTATAGAAAAGTTCATCCAGAAAAGGCTTAGAACTGCCTGTAAGTATTTCAGTCCCACATTCCATTAGTAAATAGAAGAAGTCATGCTAGGTAATCTCGCATGATACAGAAATTTTATTAGGGCTCCAGACAGTAGAAAATTATCTGATAGTCTAAAAGTTATCTGAATTTTTATCAGATTCCATGGACATCACATATAAGTGAGAGAATTACAGGAAAGCGTGCCCTACAGTGTCAAATGTCTTGGATCTGACAGAACTCCAAAAGAAGTTCTGTATAAAAAGTTATTTACATATTAATGAATTTTGACAGGAGTTTGATAACACCCATGATCCGATAATAGAACTTATCGGTATGTGAGCCTAGATGAAATGAGACTAGATGAACTCACATATAGGCCCATGATGATGCCAAGAAGGGCCCAAAACCTAGGATATCAGTCTATCAGTAGAAGGGGCCAGTGACCAGAAAAAGTGTAAAATTACGAAAATGCCCCTGGATGTCCAGATTGTACCAGAGATGGATGAAGGGCATTTTGGTCATCTGGGATAGGCTAAAAACGTGGGACATGATATAAATATGATTAGTTGAGCCCATATACACCCTGAGGCAGTATAAAGAGGGGTAAAATGACGATTATGCCCTTAGGGTCAATATAGTGTAAGAAATGACACCAAAGGTATTTTGGTCATTTTCTAAGGAATGGATGGCAGATAAATACTCAGTATAACCATGTCAAGGGTATAAGAAGCCTAGACATTGGTTTCCAGGATAGAATACTTATCCTGGTATATTATAGAAAAATTCGGAACAGAAAACAGTTCGGTTGTTGTGAAACTGCTCTGATCGGTACCGGATTGGACTGGAATTTTTCCAGAAGCTTCCTGGCATGGTGAGCACGCCACCTAACCCCTTGAGGTTCCCCTTGAGCTGTCCCACATGATGTCATAATTATTCTTTTATAAAAAAGTAAAATCCAAGATTAAATGTGAGCCTTTAGATCAAATAGTAACCAAATCAATCTTGGCCATTGATTTTTCTTGGATTTTGGCTATAAATACCCCTCCATTCTGCAGACAAACCATAAGCTCATGGACCCTTGGGGAAACTCTTGCAAAATGAAAACTCAAGCCAAGACAAAGAAGATTCAAGGTTCCAAAGTTCAAGCAAGCTAGAGATTAAAGGTAAGCAATCTCACCTAACTTATTTTCCTTTGATTTGGGAGCTTGAACTTAGGGTTTTGATGGGAGAAAAGTTGAGTTTTCTCTAAGGGGTGGTGCTGCCCAAAGACCTTAAAGGAAAGGGGAAAGAAGAAATTAAAGTTATAACCATATGATTAAAGCTTAAACAAGCTAGTTAAGTGGTTGGTTGTTGAATCAAATTGATATTCTTGACTTTGCCATGGTGTGCCCTGCTCGGTCTACACTGTTCATGAGGGAAGGAAATTGAATTTCAATGATTTAATCCTTCCATTGAGTTTGTATGATGATTTTGTGTAGGATTGGAAAGGTTTTGAACCTTGGAAACATTAAAATCTCAAGGTTGTAGTCTTTGAGATTCCTTACGGTTACTGTTCACTCGCATGAACAGTGATTGGCATTTCATGATTTTGATGGTTCCAATGGTTTTAAAATGAAAAGTTGTGTTGGTTAAAGTCAAGACATCAATTGGTTCAAGAGCCAAGTGGATTAGTGAAAATTAGAGAAAGTTATGACAATAAAGAGTGTAACAAAGTTAGTCTTGAACATGGTTGGAGTTCATGTGTCCTAATGAGTTATGTGATGAATATGAATGTGTTTAGGACCATGAAACATCCAAGAAGATGTTGGGAAGTGATGGACGTAAAGGCTTGATGGTTGGAAAGCTAGGGAGCAAGGGCTAAAGATCAAGAGAAAAGCTTAAGTGCAAGGTAGTGAACTTACCTCTTTATGTGCTTGATGTGGTATGCTTATGCGTTGACATGTATATGTTATTTGAATGATGTTGTGACATGATAAATGATGTTGAATGTATTGTGAATAACATGTTTCCATGGCCATACACTTTATGTAAAAGTATATAGCATGATGGCATGTCACTAATCAAAGAAAGTTAATGAAATTACATATCATGCAATAGCATCCATCTTGCATATTTAAGTGGTAATATTTGCTACTGAGATTCCCTAGAATCTCACTCTCCCATAACCAACCAATTTAGGTCAAGCATGATGGATAATGTATGCATGGAGAAGAGTTAAAGCATGGAAGAAGAAAAGTGAAGTATTTAAGATGTTAGCATATGCTATGCACTTTCCATGTATGTCAAAGCCATGTAAAGTATCTATTTATGTGATGAGATTGTATGAAACAATTATTGTATAACCCCATGATGTATATAAATTCAGAAAAAGCAAAAGAGATGATTTATGTATGCTGGAACAATTATGGAAAGTGAAAGAAAGGAAACTGAAATGGTAAAAAACTAGGTCCTGAAGCAGTTTTGTTGTGGCTTCAGTATGACCTAGGAAATGAAGGAATGATTGCAAGAAATTTTATGAGCATGTAGTACACATCCATAGCTTTAAGTGCATAGGTATAACGTTTCATTTGGATGTGTATATCAAGAGAAATGAATTTCCAAAATAAGGGACCAGAAACTGTTATCAGAGTTTTTGACCAAATGAACAGTAAACTTCAACGAACAAACTGTATCAATTGGCTAATCATTTGGTCTAGAAATTATTTTTCCCTTAAATTTAAAGATTTTATCTTCATGTAGCTTTTTGAACCACTTCATTTCTAGTTTTGTAGAATTAATTATGATTTTTCAAAGTTTGTTGTGTAATCTGGAATACCATATGAACAATAACCCGAGAAAGAGTAAAATTCCAGATTTGGCTAATGGACTTCCAAGGTCTTGTAAGTGGTTCTAAATGCTACTGAATGACCCCTATGACATATGAAAGTAAGGATATTACATGATCAATGTACCCTTTCATCTTTAAGACATGAGTACTAATTGATGTACCTTCAGCCATCTTGCAGGAATGTAAGGCCTTAGTGGTCTCATACCTCTCTTACCTTGCCTGCTGCTGGAAGATTTCCTTGAGATGAACAATCATCTCATAAGCTCCATGTGTTCTAGATCTCTTTGGAGCTCTGGAACCATGGTGGCTAGCATCAAGCATCCCACATCGACAGAGTCTTCCTTATGCTTCGTGTAAGCATCTCTCTGAGCTCAAGGAGCATTGGCTGCTGGCTCCTCAGGAATGGGTTGATCTAGGACATGTGCCTTTCTTTCCTACTTTAGAACAATTCTCAAGTTCCTAAACCAGTCAAGAAAGTTTGTCCCATTGAGTTTGTCCTTCTCAAGGATAGATCGCAGCGATAATGTAGCAGTATTACTAATCGTTATGATTCTACAATTAAAATATGCAATTGAATTAGCAATCTCCTACTAAATAAACAACCCTCAATGCAATAGTTAGTAGGCTAAGATCCATAGTTGGCTCAAACTTAAGTCTACTTTGGCAGGACGCTTAAATTAAGTTATTTAAGTAGGTAACACCTTTACCAATTACATCAAATGTAAATCTTAGATGTTCATGGGATTCTATCATCATATGATCTGGCATGTTTTTAATCCCATCTAATGGCTTGAGACCCAAAACCGTTTTGTTAATCTCAATTAAGTCAAACATTAATAAACATGTGAGAGTAGCACCATTACTCTTGGTTATCTCCCTAAGATAACTCAAATGCACACACTTTGGCGGAGTCCACAATTGAGCGTCGAGGCTTTGACAAGTGTTCATGAATTGACGGCATTATGACTTGAGATTTTATTTAGAGGGCTTAATTTAACTGTCTGGTTTATAAGAATGCATGTTTCTCAGTTTGTATCTCATACAAGTAATATGAATGTGCTAATATAATCATAAGATACATAATTTAAACGTGATACAATATGGCTCACCTATCCTAAGTCTACTCAAGCCAATGAGAGGAGCTCTCTAGTAAGAAAAGGGAAATTACATATAGAAACCTCTTTTAACATTCGAGGGGAGTGAGATGAGAAGAGAAGGTACATTAAGAGTATATAGAGGAAGGCACGACACGCAAGCCGTATTTAAAAATTACAACACTTGTAATCTAGAGCCATATTGTTCACCATACCCAAACATTCAAGAATCAATATTCAGATTTAATTGAAGGGCAAGTAATGTTTCAAAACTAAAACATTCACAAAATAGTATATGTTACGGTTATGTTGCGTTACGAATAGGTAGCCACGACGATCCTGCTAGCCGGTTAGTGGGCGACGGTCCCGCTAGTCGGTTAGCGGGCGGGCTCTGGGGCAGCGGCCTGAGATTTTTTTTTGTTTCATAAATAATCACGAATCTTAATTCGTTTTTCTTAGACCCCATCAATGTTAATTGATCAAATCAAAATGCATACACCACCGATATCAATTCCCTTTCAGATTCCTTATATGTCATACATAAAACGGATTCCTTATATGTCACACATAAAATGCTTATTATCATATGATCGGCTACGACTAACACATATCATATGAATCAACAATCAAGCCTAATTTAAACACAAAACGGCATGGCTTTGATACCACTATAAAGAATTGGAAGACACGCAGCAGAAATTAACTTAGAAAATTTTCCATTCCTTGCCAGGATCTACCGTATGTGTTTAAGTCTAGTGGAAAAAAGTATTACCCTCAGTATTCAGTCACAACTTTCTCAGCTTCTGGTTACGACATCCACAGCTTCTTTTCGTGGCTCGTGATCTCTTTTCGATCGCAAGAAGTCAACAACTCAGGTCGGCTTCCTCTACTGGTATACACACGAACAACGTTCCAACCATGAACGACGTGCTAGCGCCTCCTGTTCCTCTAGGGCTTACTCAAGAATTCGTCCTCTCCATCTCTATTTCGGCAGTTTCTTATCTATAAATCTTTTGCGAATTCCTGTTCACACTTTTTTTTGTCCCAACTGTAGCTCCTAAATATCAGATATATAGGATGCTATGCGTGTTACTATAGACTTGGATTTTTGGAATTAATCTTATATTAATTCTGAAATTAATACAATATCATATATTGTATAATTTGATAAGAAACTAATTAATAAATATTGTTTGTATTAAATCTGTCCCACAGATTTAATTCACCCATTTATTTAATTTAAAATAAAGAAAAGATGGAATAACATTTGATTTATTCTCATAAATCAAATTTGAGGTATCATATCAATTTGAATTTCAAATTCAAACGTGATAGAGGTTTAATTTTATCCTTATAAATTAAATCTTGTAAATATCTCTTATATGAGATATCATATCAATTTGAATTTCAAGTTTAAACATGATAGAGATTTAATTTATCCTTATAAATTAAATCTTGTAAATATCTCTTATATATAATATATATATACGAATTTATATATATACGAATATAAATATAAATAAATATATACATCCACCCTGGATCATTCATTGAATCTGGACATGTCTTAGATTTAATGAATCTGGACATCATAGCTCGTGTTGGGCTATTTTGTGTGCGACCTTGCAGGCCCATATAAAGTTGACAGTGGGCCATTTACTATACTGACTCACAAGTCGTAAGCGGTCTCTAGCAAGACATCACGACTACCCAAATTATATGAGGATCGATGAATGATGTAACCTTTTATACAACCATATCATGTCCCTTTTGTCACACAATATTTTGGTCATGGATGAGGCATGGAGAATGTCATCCTCCTATTCCTGATTGTTACTTTCTCGATCCCTGAGTAGTCTGACTATAGAAATGGAACTACCTTTTCATTATAGTATGGCCATACATTTCTCAGACTCACTCATCGAGGGCCCCAGTAATATCTCTCTACGAATGTGAGGGACAAATTCCATCTTGACCATTCACATTCCTCCGACAAAAAACCACTAAGCCCGAACATAGTCTTTATGATCACTCGGTCAAAAGTGACTTTTGACTAGGTCAAAGCTGAGCGTTTGTCATGTAGGAATCCATGATGATCTCAGGTTAAAGGGCATAGTGACATGGTTTGTATATGAGAGAAGCTTATGACTTAACCTATGCAGCTCTCTCATAGCGGGTCGGTCCAACACCTTGTACTCTTACACGTGCCTATGACTTTGATTTATATCTCTATACATCTTCAAAGTCATACTGGTCTTATTTCATCTCTACTCCCGCATAGATGACCGACCAGGGACATTTAGGATAAGATCATGAGTTATCCAAGGATGGTCATCCCAGTAAACATGCAAATAATATGATAACACAATTATTAAATTCATAAATCAACAATGTTTATAAGACAATGATTGGCCCCTAGGGCACAATTTCCAATAAAACTTCCTTAGTTCATAGTCCCTTCCGTTGCTTTCTTAATCTGCTACAGTTTGTGCCAAGATTCTCATATCTATTTCACATAAACGGTACAATTACATCAGGTAAGAAAATTGGGGATATGACACTACTCCCAAGAAATTCCCTCAAAAAGCATTTATCGGGTGTTTTAATTTATTATAAATTCCATTATAAATTTTACATAACTCCTTTTTGAGTTTTGTCAATTTCATAAATTATCATATTAATTATAAAAATTTATTGTAATTTTTTTTTGATTATGAGTTCCAGAAGATATTGTACTAATTTCCCAATCTTCAAAAATTCATATCAATTTATCAGAACCTCAAATCAAAATTATGTGTTGCGTTAAATTGATTAGAATAGTTTTCTCTATTTATTGGTAAATTTTGGGATTGAAATGCTTCTAGGTATTTTTGGGCCTTTTGTGGCTCAACTTTATCATAATTACATTTTTTTGGTTGAATTCTTGAAAATTGTACTTTAGGCCCTTAACTTTTTATAATTATACTTAATGGCCCAAAACTTATGTCTACTTCTATTTTGCACCATGGAACTTTTAGAATTTTCACTTTAGTTCCTTTCTTTTTCAAAATAACCATTATATCTTTGGAACTTTCATTAATTATAATTTAGTCCCTAGATATTTATTAAATTGTAATTTAGACCCTTTTGCTTTACAACTTTATACCTTTTCTCTTTTTTTGTCTTAAAATTTTTCTTAATCATTATCTTTTCTTCTAATTACCATCCTAATCCCTTCATAACCTCTTTCCTCTATCAGTCTTATACAGATAGGGAAAATTTGGGATGTTACATATTTTGGCAACCTCAAGAACCATAGGGGAAACTCTGCCAAAATTAATTTTGAGAAAGGAAGAAGCTTACAACTTAGAGCAAAAATAAAGGTAACTCCCTTGATCTTGGAGTTTATTCTAGGAAGTTTGCTCTTAGTTTTAAGTGGTTATTATGGCATTTTTCCTTTGATGTTGCTACTGGACATGCTCTCGTATGTGGTGAGAATATGAATTTTATGTTATAGATATAATTTAGACAAGTTTAAATAAGCTAGAATCAAGTAGTATTGGCTTGGAAATTCAAGTACATGTAATTAGAGTTTTGTGTTCTTTCCTTAACTACGTGAATCACTGTTCATATGTGAGAATTTCATGATTTTGATACTTCCAATTGGTTTAAAATGGAAAATTATGTGGGATAAGGTAGAGAAACAAGTAGTGGAAGCATTGGAATTAAAATGAGAATTTTTATAAAACAAAAGGAGGTGTTTCAGTTCTGTATAGTAGCCAAGGAAGGAGTTTGATTTTTGAAATTATAATTTTATATTTGGATTCTACATGAAAAATTATGTGAAAATAAGCCATGAGAATTTATTTTGGAAAGATAAAAGTATAAGACATAAAATGGACAAAGAATGGAATCTAGTGAAAACTTAGTCTTGGGATTGCTTTGAAATTGAGTTGTAACTTGCTATTGCTTTATAATGGCTAGGTTTTGACATTTTTTTGGGAACCAAACCATCTCAAGGAGAGTTTGACAAAGATAGCTTAAGAGGTTGCTAGAATACCTAACTATAATCTTATGGTTATTTGACTTTATGCTTACTTATTAGTTGTGATCTTTGGTTGAGTTTAAGATAATGTTATGATGATGATGATGAAGAGGATGTATGAATGAATGCAAATCCTTGCAACTAATTTCATGACAATATGCATGTTAGATTTTACTTATGTATGATCATGAAGTATCTCCCATATCATGATAACATGTTAGGCATTTATTAAAGCATACATGATATTATAGTTTGTATGACTTATTATTTAGATTTTCATAAAATTTCATTCTTTCCATATGTATAAACATGTTATAGGCGATGGAACCTCTAAAGGGAAAAGTTTAAATATGGATGAATAAACTTGTATTATAAGCTAAGTTGGCAATTTGACTTTATGGGATACAATAGTACACTATGGTGTGTATGTATTATAAGGAAGTGACCTTATGATGGTATTTTTCATCACTAAACCAATGAGTTATGATGTGAAATTTGGTATGAATATAGCTAAGATATAGAGGTTTAAATGGACACTAAGAACACTTCAATTGGTTAAGTTTTCAATTTAATATGATTTTACCAAGTTAGAGATAAAATCTGAAATAAGATAAAATGAAAGTCTATACGCAGTGAGGTTCATACTCCTATTTAAATAGCAAATGAATGAATTTTACACAAAATTTTAAGGACTTAAAGAAAATGTTTTGAGATTTAAATTCATAGGCAACACACCTATTTGGATAAGTGAGCAAGGAGAAATTAATTTTTGAAGTTAAGGTAAGAAAACTAGAATTTCTGTATTTACCAAAGGAACAATGTTTCTTCAACGAAAAACTGTATTCATTTAACTAATGAAACCTCAATTTTATATTTTTCTACCATATTTTAATGAAGTGTCTTTCATTAGAAATTTGAATCATTCCATTTCAATATTTATAGATTTAATTATAAATTTTCAAAATTGGGCAGTAATATGGAATACCAAATGAACAATACCCAAAATTCAATTTTTTAAATTCATTTTTCTAAGTTAAAGAGGTATTATATTGATTCAAATACTTCCAATTATGTATAATTGAGGATGAAAATAAGGACATGACACAAATGATGTTTGAACAATAAGGTATATTAGCTCATTAGTCCAAATAACTATAGTAGCAAGTATGTTCCATCAAATACATAAGTCATTCCATAATAAAGATTATAATTCAACCAATAGGAATAAGCACTTTGAGCATAAGACTTTGATATTCTAGAATTTTTAAGGATAATGAGTTCAAGTATATGATAGCACAATTAGGATCAATGATAACTCTAGCAAATGAATTTTGAGGATATATGAAATTTCTATATAGGCGTATTAACTTCCAATTTTGAAACCCATGTTGCAGAAAAATCATGAATATTTTTCAACTCATTTGTATGTATTTTGTAAAACCAACATTTTTTTATACATAAGCTAAGATTTACACTTATATTTCAAATCATGGATATGCACTTTTATAAATTAAGATAAATTCATGAATTTAAATCACAAAACAATTTAGATTGTGTTTTTGAAAACACAAATATATAGAAAACATGCACAATTTCACTTTATAATCCATTTAGCAATCTAAAAACATATTTAAAATATTGAAGTGTTGATTGTAAAGGAATGAAACAGGGAACAAGTATTCATTACCTAAGACTATAATTCATTTAAGCATAATAAAGGGGTAAAGATTAGATTTCACCGTGTTTCCTCTTTTCCTTGTGGCAACTTTCTTGATTTTAGTGAATTGATGTTGATATTTTTCTTCCTTGCACATTCAGTACCAAAATCCAAGCTTCACTAGTTCAACTTCCTCAAGATTTAAATTATTTCTCTTTGTAGTCACAATCTTGAGATGATACTTTCTATCATATTTTCTATGAAACAATATAACTTGTCTTCTTTGTTGGTATCCAACTTTTCTTGGATCTATCAATACTTAATTTGTAAGAAACAATACAACAAAGTTCACATGCTCTAAAGATATAACAAGTTCAAGTCAATTTATCATAATTACTTTATGCATATAAGAGATATTTTCTTTTCAAATCATGTGTGCACAAGAAACTGAACTATTGAATATCGCAATCCCTTTGCAAAAATATTTGTCAAATAGATTTTTGAAGAGATATGAAAATAATATTTTATAGTAGTACATTATTCATTCCAAAGATTCTTCGTGAGCCCTCCAAATCGAAGAGTCAAGTGAAAGATATGTCTTTTCTTTGAAATATCTTATCTAATATCAATTTGTCAGGTTTCTTTAATGAGAGAAAAGATTATTTTTGCAAAACTTGAACTTAAATATCAAAAATGATTTGACTGAGCAAAATCAATTTTAATATACTTTGTCTCTGTTTTGTGATAATTGATCATTATATATTGTAAAACAAAGGTTTTTGATACTTTTATGCTAAAGTTAGCAAAGTTAATCTTCAAAACATGTAATTTAATACTTAAGGATAAATATAGTAAGTGTATGAGACATTCTTACAATGCAGGTGAGTAGGGATAAATTCTAACATAGTCCCTAATGCATTTCTTTTGTGATGCTGAGACATTGTATTTCTTTCTTTGAGAAATTGCAATCTACTTGGTGCTTGAGAAATCCAATTTCTCTTGTTCTCATCAAGGTAGTTGAATAGTACTTTGTGGTAGTCTATCCTTAAGATGTAAGGTGCCCTTCTTCTTTGTCTCCATTGCTATTCCTTATGAATGGTCTTTAAAGCTTAAGCAATGTGTCAGCAATAAGGTGCCCTTCTCCTTTGTCTCCATTGCTATTAACATTATTTGTTCATATTTGTTGTGCTTTGTCATGCTTCTTAACTTTAGCATTTTCTCAGGCTTCTTTTATAGTTAAATTTTTTAATATTTGTTAGACTCATTGAAGTAAATATTGAAGAATATAGCTGTTAGTTGCTGACACAATGCATTCTGACAATTTTTGCTTTTTGGTGAACCTTTTCATTTAATCTTCTTTTTGCCTAAAAATGAACTAGAAATATGTTTCATAAAAGATATATAGAGAGTTTAAGTATACATCAATTGATTCATAATGTTTTAGATTAAAACATCAAAGTCAAGTTTGAAATTCTTTTTGAAAATTAGTAGAATTTATCGAAGTATTTATCGAAATTGTCTTATTCAAAAAAGGACTTTGATAAATATCAAACATATTATACTAAAATAGTTCTAGTTCTTATTGAATAGTACTTCACTAAACAGCCTTATCAAAATATTTTTTGAAAAATATCTTCTTGGTAACATAGACTTTCAGACTTACTGAAAATACAGGATTCATTTGAAACAGTTCAGGATATTCTATTTATTGAAGTATTCTTCAATAAATACACTTATCGAATAACTTATCGATAAATGTTTAAAGAACAATGAATAGATTTTTAGACTTTCTTTCTTCGACATTTAATCTTATCTCATATGTTATATCTCGACATTTAATCTTATCAAAAAAGGACTTTGATAAATATCAAACATATTATATTGAAATAGTTTTAGTTCTTATTGAATAGTACTTCACTAAACAGCCTTACCAAAATATTTTTTGAAAAATATCTTTTTGATAACATAGACTTTCAGACTTACTAAAAATACAGGATTCATTTGAAACAGTCCAGGATATCCTATTTATTGAAATGTTCTTCAATTAATACACTCATCGAATAACTTATTGATAAATGTTTAAAGAACAATGAATAGATTTTTAGACTTTCTTTCTTCGACATTTAATCTTATCTCATATGTTATATTTGTAAAACAAGATTTCACAAATCATTTAAGAAGCAAATTATTATAATTTGTCAAAATCATCAACTCAGTGCTTTGATTAAAATTGAAATTTTCTCTATTTGTTGAAGTGTTTATCGAAGTACTTATCGATGAATGCTTCAATAAATGTAAATAAACTTCACAAGATTTTAGAAACTAAGTTTTCTCCTTATGTATTTATCGAAGTCTTTATCAATAAATACCTTTATTGATTAATACTTTGACAAATGAAGCTTGAAATATACTTCATAACAAATTATCATTATTTATCAAATAGTTTATCAATAAATTACCTTATCGATAACTACTTCAATAAATTCCTTTGAAAACATATATAACATCTTAGAAACTACGTTAATTGACTGCATTAATTGTATTCTTTATCGATAAATGCCTTTATCGATCAATCCTTCGATAAATCCTTTTGTAGAAATAGTTTTCACAAGTTTCAAAAACTAAGTTTAAATGCTTATCAAAGTCTTTATCAATAAATACCCTTATCGAACAAAATTTGAAAAATTCCTTTCCTAAAATAGTTTTTCATAACAAAATTTTCTTCTTATTTATTGAAGGGCTTATCTATAGGTTTATAAAAAAATAAGTTGTTTTAAAATAGTTTTGAAATACATCACATCATCAGAATATGGAGTCTAACAGCTTTAATGTCGGTTAACTAAAAAACCAATGTTGTATGTCTTCAATAGGGTAAAAATGGTGAAGAAAGGCTAAGAAACAATGTCACTTTTCAAAAAAGAATTGTTTATACTTTCAACATCAGTTTTTTAAATAACTGATGTTATGTCAATTTGAATTTTAACCAAGGCACCCTTGTGTTTATAGTTTCACTCTCATTTTTTAGAAAACCTAGTTGTGGTTCCCAACCCTTTCCCTATTATCATAACTACATCCTCAAGTGGTATTTCCCCAACATTTTTTGCTGTCTCCAACTTTGTTAGTCATAACCGTCACTATCGCCATGATTATTGTAAGTTTTTGTCATGTTTTCTTGCCTTTTATATTGTCTAGTTGTATATTTTAAAGATTGTTTTGTTGTTCTGTCTCTGGTAAAATCCATTGATGACGATATTTGTAGATTTGGGCTTTGAGTAAAGAAGAGAAACAAATCTTTGGTCTCACTAACAAGAATGAGAGAGGTAGGTCTAAAATAGTTATATGGATTTTTCTATTTTTCAACTCTCATCCATTGACACTTTCTTCCTCCTTCAATCGTTTCTTCAGGCCTCAATGCTCTTCCACTATTTCATTTTACTAATGTTCATAGATCTAGGTTTGAAAACCAAGAGAGGTAAATTTTTTATTAGATTTAAATTTTTGTTGTTGTAAAGCTTAGTTATATAACCGAAATAAAAAGACTTTTGAAAATGTAAAGGGTAAACAAAACAAAATTGCTAGCTTTCACGTCCTTTTGAAAAATGATGTTAAAAACCTTATTTAACAAACTTTAAAAGCTATTTTTGAATGACACCCACATCATAAACACAATAATACCCATATGTATCAAAAGGAACACCATATATTAAGTTACACACTCATTAGTGTAACCATTTAGAATCTGGATTCTTTTGGACTTTGAACTAGACCTATACCAATAACATGAGTTCACAAAGCTTTCAGTGAATCTTGCTTGTATGAACTAACAACTCTTAAGCGTATACTAGAGGCCTTATTGGTTGGATTATAGCCACATAATTTTAATTATTGATGACAGTTTTTAGTAACATCCTATTCACCATGGCGAAGGGGAAAATTTATAAAGCATTGAATTTTAGAACTTCATATTCGACAGTAACTGAAATCAAGCCCTCATTTTGTTCTATGATCTAGTTTTGTTCCCTCTCCTCTTCTATTAGATTATGGGAGATCTCAATTGAGTTATTTCATAAAGAATTATCGTTTTATTCCTCTTACTCACTCAAACCTTTATCATTGGATATAGTTTGGCTGACTATCTTTTGGATAGCCTAAGGATTATTCTAGAGCAATTGACTTTTGAAATGACAACAAGGTAACGTGGATTCTTACTTATTTTACCTAATGATGGCTCCAAGAGGCTTAGGAGTCAATAAGAATACTCTAAGATGTGTTTTTAATAAATTGAATTAGAAAAACTAGTTTAGCATTTATGGAAACACTCTGGACAACATAGATCTAGCTTGATAGAATAGTTTGTTATTAAAAATTAGACCTTTGAAACCCTAAGTCTAGATATATAGGTTCTTAGATGTTGATTTTTCTTTTAGATTATCACAATTGACACTTTTTTACAGTGAAGGTGTACTACTTTACCACGATGAAGCCTCATATTGCCACAATGACCATCCTTAGTTTCATTGTGGTGAACTTCCTAGAGTTGGGGTTGCCCTTTTTCTGTTGTGTTTGTTTGTTTGCTAAATCCTGACGTGCAAGAAATTCAACATTTTTTTATTTACAATCTTTATCTTGAAAGCTTAAAACTAAATATCATATTTTGATGTATACTGATGTTGTAGTAACTTGTGGAATATGAGATAATAACTGGATACTATGATTATGCTTATGTTACAATGATGATGTGATAATGATATTAGAGAGGCATTGCTATTGGGATTATGAAGGAGAGCTCGATTGCTTGCTTACACTAGTCGCCTCGCGTACTTCAAAATTTAACCACTTAATGCAATATAGTGCACAGCTCGAATTATGTCCCAAAGAGCTTTATGTTAGTTACTATCTACGTTTTCTATTAATATAAACACTACAAAAAAATTGGTAGCTATAGTGGGTAATTTGTAGCAATCTGGCTCTAAACCGTTATAACTTTATAGCATGTTGACTATAAATAGTATCAACAGGGACATTTATTGTGGTTAAAACTATGACAAATATGGCACCATGTTGGAGCTGTCTGGCACAAACATGGATGTAGTTGTTTCAATCGGTACAAATTTTTGTGCCAAGAAGAGTGAATATTTTTTAGTGGTATAAACCATTATAGACTTCCTAGCGAACTACTACAAAATTCCCCTAGGATAGTGACCGGTGTCTTTCCTTTAATTTTTGTAGCTTGGGACATTTTTGTAGTGGTTTGAATCGTTGTAAAGTTCCTCGTGGATCAATGCATGGACTCGTGTCAGGGATTGTTGGTATTTTTAGAGGTTTGTCAGGTTAAACTATTACATAATCCATAACTGCTACAAAAAATGTTCTTTTAAAACCCTATAAATCCCCACTATGCCGTCTGTTTACAATGTAGCTAAGACGGATTGCGATCAGAAATCTTACTTCTTATACATACAAATATTTTTGTCTACTTTTAAGGTATGAATACAAATTTTATTTACGTAGTTTATTTATTTAAAAACTTAAGTTAGTTGTATTTTGACGATAAATCCTTATTTAGCATTATTTAATGTTTATTTAGTGAAGTTTAAATGGGAAAGTGGATTAGGAATACCTTTTTGATTAGGAACTTTTTAATATGCTAGTTGTCATATCCCCAATTTTCTGACCTGATGTACCTATATAGTTTATCTGCAATGGATATAAGATTCTTGGAATAAACTGTATCAGATTGCGAAAAGAAAGGGAAGGATTAATAACTAAGGAAAGAATAGGGACCAAAATGCAAATTGAAAAGTTTGAAGACAAAAAGTTGAAGTAGAAATAAAAGGAGAGACCTAAATGCAATTAATAAAAAGTTTAGGGACTAAAGTGCAATTATTCAAAAGTTAAGGGACCTAAATGTAAATATGGAAAAGTTGAGCCAAAACAGGCTAAAAATGCCCAGAATCAGATCAGACCCAAACTTTACCAGTAGATAGACAAAAATATTCTGGTCAGTTTAACGCAACACAGAATTTTGATTTGAGGTCTCGATTAATTGATATAAATTTCTGAAGTTGGAAGGAATTATTACAGTATTTTTCAGATCTCATAATCAGATGAGACCTTATAGAAAATTCATATATTTAATATATGAATTTATAAAATTGAGAGAGTCAGAAAAGGAATCCTGTAAAAACCATACGGGATTTTACAGTGAAATAAAATACCCGATAAATAGGATCGGGGGAGCTATAGTGTGAATTGGGTCATAAAGGCAATAAGCCCATACTAAGGCCTAAATGGCACCATCATGAGCCCATTAAGGTGATTGGACAGTTTATGTCGGCCAGAGACTATAGCAGTCCAGGAAAAGTGCGAAATTATGAAAATGCCCCTAGATGCCCATATTGTGCTAGTGATGGATGGAGGCCATTTTGATCATTCTGGATAGGCCAAAAATGTGGTACATGATATAAATATGATTAATTAGAGCTAGTATATGCCATAAGGCAATATAGAGAGGGGTGAAATGACAATTATGCCCTGAGGGTCAGTACAGTGTACAAAAAGATACCAAGGATATTTTGGTCATTTTCCAATGGATGGATGGCAGATAAATACTCATTCTAACATTTTTAATGATATGAGAAGCCTAGAAATTAATTTCCAGGATAGAATACATATCCTGGTATATTATAAAAAATTAGGAACAGAACACAGCCCGGTTATTGTGAAATTGCACTGATCGGTACCGGATTGGACTAGAATTTCTCCAGAAGGTTTCTTGCATGGGCAGCACGCCACCTAACTCTCTTAGGTGTCCCATGATCTGTCCCACATGATGTCATAATTATTATTTTTAGAAAAAGTTAAATCCAAGACTAAATGTGAGCCCTTGGATCAAATAGTAACCAAATTAATCTTGGCCATCCATTTCAACCCAAATTTTCTATAAATACCCCCTCATTTCAGACCATGTGCGGCAGTCTTGAGAACCATTCAACCAAGATTTCCATTCATAGGGAAACTCTTGCAAAATTTCCATTCAACCAAGAAAGAAGCAACCAAAGTGAAGTAATAAGCAAGGTAATCATCTCCCTTGATCTTGAGCTTTGTTCTAGTAGGTTGGCTCATGGTTTTAAGGGGTTTTCATGCTATATTTCCCTTATAGTTGCTGCTGAAAGTGTTGCTCATATATGATTAAAATATGAGTTTTATGTTATGGATAGTTTAGACAAGCTTAAACAAGCTAGAATCAAGTGGTATAAGCTTGGGAATTCAAGTATGTTTGGATTTAGGGTTTTGTGTTCTTGCTGGTACTGTGCATGGTACTGTTCATATGATGGAATTTCATGATTTTGATGCTTCCAATGAGTTTAAAATGGAAAATTGTGTGGGGATAAAGTAGGAGAACAAGTATTGGAAGCATTGGAATCAAAATATGAATTTTTGGAAAAAGGGACATCCATTTCGGTTTGGTACTGTAGCAATTGGTATGTTCTGATTTTTAAAATTCTGATTTCATATTTGGATGGAAATGGAACATGAGAATTTATTTTGAAAAGATGCAAGTAGGAAACATAAAGTAGAGAAAGAAAGGGGGCTAGTGAAAACCTAGTCTTAGATTTGGTTTCAAGTTGAATTGTAACTTGATATTATTTTGTAATGGCTAGGTTTTGACATTTTTGAAAGAAGAAAATCACCCCAAGAAGATCTTGACCGAGATAGCTAAGAGGGAGCAAGGATACCTAACTATAACTCATGTTTGTTTAATTGTTTTGCTTGCTTGTTGATTATGGTGTTTGGTTGAGCTTGAGCTTATATCATCATGTTATGATGAAGTATGAATGATTGTAACTCCTTGAAAGTTATGTCATGACAATATGCATGTTAGAGTTTGCTTATGTACCATTATGAAGTAGCTCCCATCTCATGATAACATGTTAAGCATACAATTATCCATGCATGATATTATAGTTTGTGTAACTTGCTATTGGGATTTCCATGAAATCTCATTCCTTCCACATGCATAACTATGTTTTAGGTGCTGGATCATTTCAAGGGAAGAGAGTAAATGTTGATGAATAAGTTTGTATAATAAGTTACATGACTTACATGACACTATGGGATGACATGCTAGTATGCATAGTGTATGTTTCTGTAATCCTGTTTTGAGGCCGTGGTGATGTGACAATGTTTATGATGTTTAATCAACGAGTTTTAGACTGAAACTTGGCATGATTAAATTTAAGATACAGAGCTTTAAATGAACACCAAGAACACCTCATTTGGATAAGTATCCGAATTGTTATGATTTTCCAAAGTTGGAAGTAAGATCTGGAATTGAGATAAAATGAATGCTGAGAGGCAGTGATGTTCATGCAACGATTTCATATATCAAATGAACGAGTTTTTCTATGAAATTTTATAAGTTTAAATATAATGTCTAGATATTCAAATCCATCGGTAACACAGTTCATTTGGATAAGTAACCAAAGGGAAATAAATTTTTGAAGTTAAGCAAAGAAACTGGAACTTCCATATTTTACCAAATGAACAGTGATATTCAACAATTAAACTGATTTCATTGGGAAAAGAAAACCTTAGTTTCATATTTTTCCCTCAAATATATGTGAAATATATTTCATTAAAAATTGGAACTATATTATTTTGATTTTTCTACAATTAATTATGAATTTTCGAAGTAGGGTACATGTTCTAGAATTACCAAATAAACAGTAAAAGTGAACAGTCCCGAGAGTAAATCTTTTGGAAATGGATGTTTTCAAAGAAAATGATCATGTAATTAGTTCCAATCAATTCTAATAAAGTATAATTGAGGTTAAAAGTAAGGATGTGACACTAGTTAGTTATTTTTATTTTTTAATTAGGATTGTGATTAGTAATATTTTGTGAAGTTTAATATTTTGATTGTGAATTATGAATATTTTTCAATAAATTGCACTTTATTTATATATTTATTATTTTTTATGGATTAGTAGTCTGGATTAGGAAATTTGTTTATTTAGATTTATTAAAATCTTGCTTTGTATATTTGCAATTTTGTTTAATATTTTGTCATGTAATTTTTTACTTCTAATTAATAAAAACTTTTGTTGTATTTGTTATTTTAATTAGGATGAGTCATGAGACTCAGTCTTAGTCTCACACTAATGGGACTAAGATAGTCTTCGGTTGCTCCTGGCTCATCTTCCTCTCAGTCACAAGCTAGACCAGTCTAGACCAGAGCAAGAGTTAGGTGCTAAAGTGATGTATTTATGGAAGAGCTTCTGGAAGAGGTCCTACGCAAGGTACAGTAGTAGGTGTAGACTAGGTGGTGAGTATGGTACAGTATATTCAGAGCCAGTAGACACATTCCTGAAGTCCATATTCACATAAATTCCTAGTTCTACCACTCCTCCAATGATGGTTGAGATTCTCTTGCCATCTAATATCATATCAGTCCCATTGCCACCGCCAGCTTAATAGCAATAGACACCTCCAGATCTGAATTAGGATGTCCAAGATTATGCACATCATCCCTGAGTTGATTTCTATACTTTTTTTAAACTTTGTTATTAGTTGTAGTTTATTTCACAAATTTTGGATATTATGAATTTAATTTTATAAATTTAATTTTTGTTTAGTTATTGCACAAATTTTAGTGTATTTCACAAATTGTTAGTTTATTTCACAAATTATATTTTAATTTCATAAATTTTTGTTTAATTTATTCAAAAAATTTCAATATGTTTTTTTACCACTATAAAGTTATGATTTTTAAAAGCAAATTTCCCTCTAGCCTATGCCATTTTTAGAGGTTTACAACCACTGTAAATGTTTAAATTTGAAATTCAAAATTCCCTTCAGCTTGAGAGGTGCCTCCAACATTTTGTAGCGGTTACCAACTGCTAAAAATGTGCATATTTCAAATTAAAAATTCCTTCCAGCGCTCGCACATTTTGTAGTGGTTATTAATCACTGCAAAGTTACACAGAAATAATTTAACCATTGTGTAGCTTTGTAGCGGTTTGTATAATTGCTACAAAGTTTTAATCATTAAAGTCACCCTTACAAGGGGTTAGACTTTAGTTTAACTTTATAACAACTTTTAATAGAGATTTTACTCTCACATGTTCTCCAGGTCACATCTACAATAATAATAGATAAGACTTGGATGAATGTGCCACGTACGATGTCACGATATCTAGTTGGGCTTAACTCTTTCTTGGATTTTACATTCAATAATGCATCAATCAACGATAAGATTCAATGTCCATACCCTATATGTAAATTCAACAAGTGGCATCCAAGAAATATTGTTAGGGACCATTTTATTGTTAAGGCCTTTCCATAAAATTATGTTATTTGGACTCTACATAGGGAACAACCTAATATGATTACTGAGTCAACTCCGGTTATATCATGAATGGAAGTTCAAGTGGGCTAACATGATGCTGTGAATGATATGGTGCATGATGTGTTCGACATTCATGAAGGTGACACTCCTGATGAAGTAAAAGGGCCTGAGCTAGATTTTTAAAGAAATGACACTACTCAAGAATTTTTTGAACTGATGAATAAAGCCGACAGGGTACTTTGATGACATGGAGATGTCTTTTAATCACCCACATGGCATTAACAATTCTCCTCTTCGTCTTTCCATGTCAAGTGGTTTGTTCCCTCATGTTAGGAAACCCGTTGGAGGATCTGTGTAACATCCTAAAATTTTCTTAGCTGGAAAACCCTAAGTTTTTGCTAAAGAAATGATTAGAGCAATGTAAATGTAATATCGACTGAATAAGGATCAAATCGTAAATTTAGAAAGTATTATGGCCAAAAGTACAAAGTAAACAAAACTTTAGGGACTAAACTGTAAATATGGAAAAGATCATGGGACTTAAATATAAATTGAGAAAGTTACAAAAGCTATACTTTCATCTTAAAACAACCCGATCCATATTTAAGATATGAAAAAACTGGGAGATAAAGCACAAAATTTTGGATCGAATGAGAGACATCAGAATTATGTGAGATTATGATAATAATTTGGTAAGTCCGAGAAAATTCCTTGGAATTTTTAGGAGACCGATTGGACTTCAGAATTATGTGAGATTACGATAGAAGATACTTTTTGAATTATGGGAGATTTAAAAAAAAGACCACACTCCCAAACGAGGTCCAGATAATTTTAAATATAATTTAAAAGAATTTTAGGAGCTTGTTTACTAGCGTTAAAAAATTAGGATTTATTCGTTGAAGGATCAGATCTAAAGCAAAGACCATGAAATTTTACTAGAAGGCTCATAATGAATTTAGATGGGTTATTATAGACTAAGTCAAAGTCCAATAGCTAGTACGAGTCCAAACTAAATAGGGGCAAAATTGTAATTTTGGAGGATTTCGGGCTGAAAATGGCAGTTCTGAAAAATATTCAGAAAAATCCCAATAAATTCCATAAAATGGAAAATGAGGTTCTAAGACATTTTATAAAGGGGAAATGACAAAAATATCCCTAAATGAATTTTTTATGGTATTATGGTTTCTTTTGAGGTATCCGACAAAATTAAGTATTCGGACTATAAAGAGAACTCAAAATTTTTTTAAAAAATAAGGATAAATATTTAAAGGGTCAATAATGAGTTTAGATAGGCTAAACAGGGTAAGAGAGTATTCTAGAAAATATCATTATGTTAAATAATTTATTTTTATTGAAAATCACCCGAATCGGTACCGGTTAATTCTGAAAAAAATTGGATAAAATTCAAAGAACTCCAAAAAGCTTCAAGAAACTCCATGAAGCTCCAAGAAGCATTGTGTTGGCGACATATGAAAGGGAGAAGGGAAAAGAAGAAGACAACTCAAAAGTTGTCATGATTACCTTTAAAAAGAGAACAAATCCTAGCCCTTGGATCAAACTTTTAAGAATTGAACCTTAGCCCTTCATTCCCTTCAATTTGCTCTATAAATACCCCCTCCCAAAGCTTCCATTTCGTTTATCCATCTTTAGATAGGGGAAACTCTTGAAAATTCAAAACTCAAGCTAAGATCAAAGCTTCCAACCTTCCAAAATTCAATGATACTAAGGTAAGCATACTTACAATCTTTTAGTGATTTATTTGGAAGTTAAATTTATGTTTTTTAGGGGTTGGTAACCATGACTTTCCAAGGGGAGATGCTTTCCAAATTAGGAAAAGATGAAAGTTATGATAAGAGTAGCAAAGACAAGTTGAAAAGAATAAGATTTAACATGTCTGAGCTCAAGAAATCAATAGTTTCTTAGAATTTTTCTTGAAATAGCTTACTGTCTAGATTTGTGTAATCTATTTTAGGGTTGAGATATGATGATTTTAAGGATTCCAATGAGTTAAAAATGCAAATTTGTGTAGGGTAAAGTAAGAAGACCCTAATTGGAAGCCTTAAGCATCAAAGTGGAAATTTTTGAAAACCCTAGATTGTAATTTTCGTTTATGTCCGTACAGACACTATGGGAGATGAAGAAATTTTAAACTTTGGATCACACCATTGGATACCTTAGCCAAAATTGTGTAGGATAAGATCCCAAGAGTTAATGTTAGTGCTTGGGAGAAATAAAACCCTAACTTAATTCAAGAAAAGGTAGTTAAGGTTTTGAAGTTTGAATTATGTTTGAGAAGTTGTAATACGTCATATCCCAATTTTTAGGCCTATAAGCCTAGTATGTAGCCTGAAAAAGATATGCTACTAGACCCTATTGAGCAAAAGTCCCAGAAGTATACAAATAATGTTGAGGGACTAAACTATAAATAATGAAAAATTAAGGAAATAAAGAGGGACTAAGGGCATTCTGGTAATTTGCTAAGGGACGGTTGTTGGGAACTGAGCTATTAGAGTGCTTGAACTTGATTAGAGACCCAAGATGACATTCCCAGATATACAAAAACGTGGCCCAAGAGTGATGTGGGTCCAAGTGACATTAAAATATTAATTTAGTACTTTTTCAATAAAGTAAAGTTACCCAGTCAAAGATAGAACTAGGGAAAGTGATCAGATAAGGCTTTATACTCATCCAGAACCATGAGGTGGCATAAAAGGTATCCTCATGGGACCCACAAGGTGCCACATGTCATGAGTCTAGAAAAAGAAGAAAAAGCTAAGGACACATGGCACAAGGTGAGTCTGGAAAAGATTCTGGAATGCTCTGGAAACGCTGAGTCAACTGGTGAGGTGTCCCAAGGGCCCTACTATTGTGCCACCTAGCATGTGAGGTGTGCCATGGATGATGTCATTTTGATGAGTCATCTAGGATGATGATGTCATCGTGATGATGGAGGCAAGGCTTCTTAAGGAAGCTAAGCAATCTGAACCATTCATTGTGATTCAATCTAGACCATCCATTCCACCTCCCTTTAACTATAAATAGACCCTTCCCCTTACTTTATTCCCATAGCCAGCCAAGAAGAAAGAGAGGAAGAAGAGAGAGAAATAGAAAGAGAGAAAGGAAGAGAAAGAAAGGAAGGAACCTCTGAGCAAGGAATGGCTACATGCCAGGTAGTAAACTTACCTACTTGTATGCTTATGTTGCTTGCATGTTTTATGTGATGTTTACTTACTTTGATGATGCAAAGAATGGATGATTAAGTAATGCTCTGTTTCTTTTTATGCTATGGCCATATGTTATAGTTAAGTAACATGGAAGCATTTATGTTATCATTATGCAAGCATGATCATTAAGTGCACACATAGTAACATCAAGCATATAGTTGCATACAATGTATGGTTTCTGTTTGCTACTGAGATTTCCCCATAAATCTCACCCCTTCCATATCAATCCAATTATAATAGGTCTTCCCAAGATGGAGATAAAGATGCATGAAGAGATGTTAATTATTTAGCATAATTGATATGTGATTCATGTATGTATAATTGCTAGAAATTGTCATTGTAAACAATAACTAGTGGTAAGGCAGTGACATTTGAGCTATAATTATAAATAGTAAATGATTGAGTAAATGTATGATATTTTTCTAGTAAATAGTAGACATGTCAAGCTTTGATTTTATATAGAGAATGTCTCATTTAGATGTTTACTCATAGAGATATGATTTTTCAAAGTTGAGACCAAAATGCTGGAATCAAGGTAAGACGCTGGATAAATAGTAAAATTGGAACATTGGCCGATGTTGACTTGGTCAAGGCATGGTCAACAAGTTATTTTTGCTTGAAATATCATTAAGTTAGATTTGTGTAGCAATTTGAACCACTTTATTTCAATTTTTATGGAATTAATTATGATTTTTCAAAGTCAGGTCACTCCTCTGGAATTTGCACAATGAACAGTACTCTGTAGAGTAAAATTCGAGATTGTGTAATTTGACTTCAATGACCTTAAAAGTGGTTTCAAATGCTACCATTTGGTCCCTAATGCATAAGAAAATTAGGATGTTATATAATGACATGAAATTGTTGTTCACTAATTAGGATTTGACATTTGTGCAACTAAAAAACTTCAAGTCAACAAGGAAAGAAAAAGATCTCTAAGAGGTAGCAACAACTCTAACTTTATCATTGCTTTGCAATTATTTATTGGTATTGTTGTTTATGATATTTGGTTAGGTATGAGATTATGTGATGATTTGCAAGCTTGATGGGCTTGATGATGTGGTAATCTCCTTGCTAAGATGTCATGACAAATGCATGTTAGAGAATGCCAAAATATGAGAATGATTATGTGGCTCCCATATCATATAACATGCTTTGGATAATTGCTTGATGATGTTAGAGGTTGTGTTAGTTGCTATTGGAATTTCTTTGGAATTCTCACTCTTTTTCAAATTAAGCCATGTTAGGTGCTAAGCATTCCAGAAGCAAAGAGCCAATGGATGGTGTTTGAAGCATGCTTGGTTGTGCTAGATAAACCTATGTTATGTAAATATGGAACAAAGAGTACTTTGTGTAAATTTTGTTGGGAGGCAGTGAGCTTGCTTCCATGTTTTGAATATGATATTGTATGAATAAAACTCTAAAATTTAGCATTATTAAAGTTAACATTCTAAGCTTTAAGTGGATATCAAGTACACCCAATTTGGATAAGAAACGAATGTATGGTGAGTTTTTAAAGTCAAGAGTTGAATTATGGAAAAATGGAAAACTTACCATATGAACAGTATATATTTGCGAGTTTACTGGGAAAACTACAGTAAATGTTGAAGATACTTATTATTTTGCCCATAAAGATATCTTAAAGAGGTTTCAGTGGGACTTGGAAGAACCTCATTTGGAATTTTATAGATTTAAATATGAATTTTCAAAGTTGGGCAAAATTCTGAAAAATGCTAAATGAAAAGTACTTGAGAGGAATTCACAAAAAATCCAGATTCTTGTTTCCAACTTTAATTGATCCTAAAGTGGTTCCAAAGGCTACTAATGGATCATATAAGAGTATTAAAGTAAGGATACGATATTTTGGTATCAGAGCTGAAGGCTCTGGTATTGGTACAGAAAAAATTTTTAGCATGAAACATAGGTTCAAATGTAAGATAAAATTGCTTTGATTGGGAAACATAGTATGTAGTGGATTAGCTCATGCCAAATTAAGATTGAGATTAGCGATGGTTACTCATTCATAGTCTAGCTAAGATTATGGATTGGAGATGAATGCTCTAAGGAAAATGAACACTGAAGTTTAATAAGAGATAGCTTATCACCTGACAGTGATCTATGAGGATAGGGGAAACTTAAAAGTATGAATGAAAAAGAGATGTGAGCTAGACCTTTCCTCAGTTAGTAAAAGAACATAACTAACTCAGTTATGGATTATAATGAGGCCAAGGACACAGAAGTCCTTTAGGATAGGGACACATAAGTCTTACAGTCGATGAGAGATGTTATAATGAAATGAATATAGCCTAGTTAAGATGGCCTAACATGATAGCTATTCCCTATTCCTGAATTGATAAATAGACTCTTGGAGATGTAAGCTGAAGATAAATAGCTTCAGAAATTTCTCAAGGATTAATATAAAGAGATGATAAGAGATATAGTATGAGTTTGTGGGAGTGTCCTCTAACCCTAATGTAAACCATATTCCTCCTATGGCTAAGAAATCTAAGCACTGGTATTGGATTACAGGCATACCAAGTATTAGTCCTCCCTTACTGGGGTTTGAGGATAGATTTGATATAAGTAACCTACATCAATTCCTTAATCAAGAGATCCAGTCATAGTCTATGACAATCCCTTCCTATTTTTACAGTCCAGGTCAAGGGATGGATAGAAGTAAAGATCAAGAGCAGTCAATTTATATGCATTTCCTTAATGCTATAGTAGGAATAATAAATAGGTATATAATAGAGGGCATTGACCTAAATTAGGTTTATATTTTAGAAAATTGGATAATGAATATTAGAAGATAATGTTTAGATCAAGCTATGTCCATGTCACGATGTGAAGGTGTTTAGGTCACGACAGGATAAGACCTTTGGTCATGACAAAAGTATACAAAGTTGTTTAGTCGTGATGAGTACATTGAGATGGTTGCGACTAAAGTTTAGAGAGAAGGTGAGTCACGACTAGCCAATATTCAGGTTGCGACTAGAATGCATAGAGACTTGATGATGAGAATAAAGATGCTAACCTCACTGAAGTTTTTTAGTTAGAAGTTTAGATATGGTGCATACAAGCCAAATAGTATGAGATACAAATATATAGATCAATTTAATAAGTAGATCCTCCGTGTGACCATCAGGAGTAGATCTACATTATGAAAGAATTTATTCATTTAGTCATTCCTGAACAAAAGAATAAAAAGTTAGAATGAGACTTGCCTAAGAATGAGCTGAATACATGGCTTAAAGTTAGATACATGATGATTAATAGATATAATGTTAATATTTTTAAAACAGAAGGATCCCATCATGAAGAAATAGTAACCTAGCAGACCTAAGGTAGAGCACCCTAAGGAGCAAAAGTAATAGTACTGGATGATGAATGAGATCCATGCAACTCAAGTTCGCTAGGATCGAGAGTAGGCTGAGACTGATATATAGACAAAAATAGTTAAGGGATAGTATAGAGATACATAAGTTCCTCTATAGAGTTGGAGATTGATCCGCTCACTTGAGAAGTTTTTCTCGAATAATTTACGAGAAGCATTCCTCCTGTTAGATAGAGATAGGCATGAGGCTAAGGGTTAAAGTAGGGAAAGAGGAATCCTTTGATGAATATTTAGCTGAGTTCATCCACATTAGTAGTGAGAGTTGAATGATTAAGAAGTTAATTCATGGATTGAATTTTGTGTTACAAGGAAAAAAATTTTCTCAGGTAGTTGTAAAAGTTCAATAGAGAGGTAGATGTATGTAAGATTAGAAAAGAAGTTTATGATGTCTAAAGAGAGAAAGGTAGTCATTGTTTCAAAGATAAAGAAACTCCCCTATAAAATAAAGAGTAATGATCAAAAGTTAGATAGAGTAGTGAATGGTTGAGTCTATACCTTGGTAGGAAGGTAATGTGGTAGTATAAGTTAAATGAGTAGTTATTTCAGTCTCTTGACTGAATGTTTGTGATCTGGCAGATAATATGATAGAGAAAAGTATGCTTTAAAGTTTACCTGGTTAATTATTTAATTGTAGTGTGCGTATGATGGATGGTTGAGCAAATTATATGATGATATGGCTTATGTTGCCATAAGTTATGATGAACAGTTGCATCTCCTTGCAGTTGTCATATGATGATATGCATGTTAGAGTATGCTATGATGAATGAATACTCTCCTTTTGCATTACATGCAGGGTAGAGTAAATGTGATGAGAAAGCTTTGAAAAAAATTGTATTGCTCCCATACCATATGATATGCAATTAGATAATTCAACTTGGTAATGATAAGCAATAGAAAAGTGATAAATGAGATAGTTAGCCAGTTAATTCTCTAAGAATAGAAGGATGATTTATGACTAGATAATGATAGTCAATTAGACAAAGAATGAGATTAGAGATGAAAGTTGGTGGTAAACCTATACATATATGATTATAGTACTCAGGACATATCTCTTTAGTAAAGATAAGATACATGAATGATGTACCATCAACATGAAATGAAATGAAACACAATTATAAAGATGATACAACCCTGAGAGGGAATAACGTCTATGTAAAAGAAGTTAATATTCTTGCAATAGAGCTAGATTGCTCTTGCGATAGAGTCAGATTACTCTTGAGATAGAGCCATGAGAATGGATAGTATAACTCAGGTTAGAGCCATGTCCACTAAATAAGATGTACATATTATGACATATATGTGCATGTAGAGCCTGTATAGTTCTCTGTAGTGCTAGATATGGTAAAGTTATGAAATATGAGAATGATAAGATAAATTTTTGAGTGATAAAGAAAATGAGTGAAGTCTTAATAGATAATATTGGCTTCTGTGATCAGTTGTGGAGAATTATCTGTTGAGTTATCAACTAAGTGTAAGTGACTAACCTTAACTTAGTCCATTGGTTTTAGGTCTTCTGGAGATAAGGATACAGTACAACATAATCGTAGTAGATTATGGAAGATCACAGTTAGATCCTAGTAAAGCTCATAGAGAATATAATTCTAGGGTTACAGTTATATCTTGAAGGAGCTGATGTAACATCCTTACTTTTATACGTCTTAGAGACCATTCAGTAGCATTTATAACTACTTACAAGACCTTGAAAGTCTATTAGCTAAATCTGGAATTTTATTCTTTCTCGGGCTACTCTTTATATGGTATTCCATATTACGTAACGAACTTCAAAAAATCATAATTAATTCTAGAAAAATAGAAATGAAGATTTTCAAAAAGATACATGAAGATAACGTCTTGAACTTTAAAAGAAAAATAATTTCTAGACCAAATGATTAATCAATTAATACAGTTTATTCGTCAAAATTTACTGTTCAATAATTGTTCCATCATGTATAAGACATCAAATAAGTTTCTCAATATTCATATACATCATGTACACATGCCATAATTATTACAAATAGTTTCATCGCATCAATGGACACCTTACATGGCATTTATATACATAGATAATTCAAAACATATACTAAGGTCTCAATTACTTCCATTCCTTTCTTCTATTCTTTAGCTCTTCTCCATGTATACCTTTTCCATCATGCTTGACCTAGATTGGTTAGTTATGGGAGAGTGAGATTCTAGAGAATCTCAGTATGCAAGATGGATGCTAATGCATGATATGTAATTTCATTAACTTTCTTTAATTAGTGACATGCCATCATGCTATATACTTTTGCATAAAATGCATGACCACGGAAAACATGTTATTCACAATACATTCAACATCATTTATCATGTCACAACATTATTCAAATATCATATACATGTCAACGCATAAGCATACCACATCAAGCACATAAAGAGGTAAGTTCACTACCTTGTACTTAAGCTTTTCTCTTGATCTTTTGCACTTGCTCCCTACTTTTCCAACCATGAAGCCTTTATGTCAATCACTTCCCAACATCTTCTTGTATGTTTCAAGGTCCTAAACACATTCATATTCATCACATAATTCATTAGGACTCCTGAACTCTAACCATGTTCAAGACTAACCTTGTTACACTCTTTATTATCATAACTTTCTCTAATCTTCACTAATCCACTTGGCTCTTGAATCAATTGATCTCTTGACTTTACCCTACACAATTTCATATTTTGAATCCATTTATGAGCTTAGAATCATGAAATTCTAGCTCCTTCAAGGCCTACTATATAGAACTGAACACATGCACACAATTCTTTCAAAAATTCTCATTTTGATTCTAATGCTTCCCATACTTGTTTTTCCACTTTGTCCCACACAATTTTTCATTTTAAAACCATTGGAAGCATCAAAATCATGAAAGTCCAATCACTGTTCATGCGAGTGAACAGTAATTGAGAAGAATTCCAAAAACTACAATCTTGGAATTTCAATGTTTCCAAGGTTCAAAACCTTTCCAATCCTACACAAAATCATCATATAAATTCAATGGAAGCATTAAATCATTAAAATTCCATTTCCTTCCATCATGAATAGTGTAGACCGAACAGGTTCATCCATGGCAAAGTCAAGAATATCAACTTGATTCAAGAACCAATCACTTAAATAGCTTGTTTAAGCTTCAATCATATACTTCTAACTTTAATTTCTTCTTTCCCCTTTTATCCAAGGTTTTTGGGCATCACAAATCCTTAGAGAAAATTCAACTTTCCCCCATGAAAACCCTAAGTTCAAGCTCCCAAATCAAAGGAAAATAAGCTAGGAGAGAGTGCTTACCTTTAATCTCTAGCTTGCTTGAACTTTGGTACCTTGAATCTTCTTTGTCTTAGCTTGAGTTTCTATTTTGCAAGAGTTTCCCCAAGGGTTCATCTACTTCACAGTTTTGGGCAGATTTGAGGGGGTGTTTATAGCCAAAATTTATGAAAAATCAATGGCCAATATTGATTTGGTTACTATTTGATCTAAAGGCCCATATTTAATATTTGATTTAACTTTTACAAAAAGATAATTATGACATCATCCATGACATCATCAAGGGACAACTCAAGGGGACACCTCATGGGGTTATGTGGGGCAATTCCAATGGGGGAAGAATGTTCTGGAAAAATTCCAGTCCAATCTAGTACCGGCTTAGTCCGATTCCCCAAAAACTTGACTGTTTTATAAATCTAATTTTTCTGAGATTCCATAATACACCTTTTGACCTTAAATCTAGTATCCAGATTTTTTCTACCATTGACATACTTGTACTGGCCACAACTTAATAACAGATCCCTTGGAAAATGACTGAAATGCCCTTAGTTCACTGTCTTGCATTATATTAACCCTAAGGGCATAATTGTCATTTTACACCTCTTTATACTGTCTCAAGGTGTATACTGGCTCTAACTAACCATCTT
This sequence comes from Leucaena leucocephala, assembly GCA_037074615.1. Classification (NCBI taxonomy): domain Eukaryota; kingdom Viridiplantae; phylum Streptophyta; class Magnoliopsida; order Fabales; family Fabaceae; genus Leucaena; species Leucaena leucocephala. The sequence continues at coordinate 10,907,015 of CM073527.1, forward strand.
TATACTATCTTAGACATTTTTTGCCTATCCAGAATGACCAAAATACCCTCCATCTATCACTGGTACAATATGGGCATCCAGGGGTATTTTCATAATTTCGCACTTTTCCTAAACTGCTCTGGACTCTAACCCACTTAACTGTCCAGTCACCATGTTGGGCTCCTAATGTTGTAATTTGGGCCTTTATATGGGTTTATAGCCTTTAATGCCCTTATAGCCCAATTCACAAGACATCTCTCCTGATCTTATTTATCGGGTATTTTATTTCACCGTAAAATCCCGTAAGAATTCTACAAGATTCCTTTTCTGAATCTATCAATTTTATTAATTATTATATTAAATATAGGAATTTCTTATAAAGTTTAATCTAATTCTGATGTCTAAAAAATACTTTAATAATTCTTCTGACTTCAGAATTTTATATCAATTAATCGGGACCTCAAATCAAAATTCTGTGCGCGTTAAATTGACCAAAATATTTTTGTCTATCTACTAGTAAAATTTGAGTCTTATCTGATTTCGGGCATTTTTAGCCTATTTTGGCTCAACTTTCTTATAATTACATTTAGGTCCCTAAACTTTTGAATAATTGCACTTAAGCCCCTAAACTTTTGGCTATTTGGATTTAAATCCCTTAACTTTTGAAAATTACACTTAAGGGACCAACTTTTGTTTCTACTTTCACTTTTTGTCTTCAACCTTTTCTAATTTTTATTTTAGTCCTTCTCTTTCTTCAAAACTCATCTAACCATTATCATTTCTTCTGATCTTCGTCATAATCTTTTTCAAACCTCTTTCCACTATCAATATTATACATATAGGAAAAAATTAGGATATGATAGCTGACATTTGATCATAGTAGACCCTGAGCGTCACAGTAGACCAAGCATAAGAAAATGAGTGAGCGATAAGTATATTGTTTCTTTGGAAGGATGATTACCAAGGACAAGGTTAAGGTAGGGAAACTCCATAAGTTGGTTAACTCATAATAGAGAGAGTACCTATAATGTTAATTTTAGATAGCCTTATTATTTTTATGGACTAAACTCAGAATTTTCTTACACGAAGAAGGAATTAAATGATCAGAGTTAAGGTTTTTTGTCCTGTATAATAGATATTTATGAGTTTACAAATAATATGCCTAAGACAAAACTTAGAATTTTCTTACACGAAGAATGAATTTAGTGATCAGAGTTAAGGTTTTTAGTCTTGAGTAATAGATATTTATGAGTCTGCAGATAATATGCCTAGGAAACAAAAAAGAAAATATCATGAGGCATGAGAAGGGGTAAAGCAAGAATAAAGAGATCCCTAAAATGAGGCTAAAGAGAATAAGAATAAGAGTCAAATAGAATCAAGAGAGACAATATACGAAAGGTCTAAGACAATAAAGTACTAGGGTTATAGCTTGTTAGCACTAATGCTTCAGATGTTATTTGCAATTTTCAGTTAATCATGCTAAGGCAAGAGTAACCCAATGATGGGTGACCCCTGGGAAGTGATGGGAAAGGGTGTAAATGCTATAGAAGTTTGGCATAGATTCACAAAGTTATGTAGAATGTAGAAAATGTTATGAGAAGTTAGAAAGGGTGATGAACGGTAAGGGACAAGAACCCTTGTGTCAAATCCAAATAGAATAGATTTGAAAGGAAAGATTTAGAAAATTTTGCTCAAAAGCTAGCAAAGTTATCAGCTAAAGAGAATGTTAGCCTTATGGTATCTCAGGATAGATCATAATAAAGCAAGATATGCCATGATATAGCTGGATACTGTCATATCCTATATGTATAATAATAATAGTGGAAAGAGGTTTGGAAAGGATTATGATGAAAATCAGAAGAAATGATAAGGTTATATGAGTATTGAAGAAAGAAAATGACTAAAACATAAATTAGAAAAGGCTAAAGGCAAAAAGTTGAAGTCGAAATAAAAGTTAGGCCAAAAGTGGTAATTTTCAAAAGTTAAGGGACTTAAATGTAATTAAGTATAAAGTTCAAGGGAAAATTTGTAATTATAGAAAATTCAGCCGAAGAGGTTTAGAACTGCCCATAAGTATTTTAGTCCCACATTCCATCAGTAAATAGAGTAAGTTATGCTGGTTAATGTAGCATGATACAAAAATTTTACTAGGGCTCCATACAATTGATATTTTTCTGATAGTCTGAAAGTTATATAGATTTTTATCAGATTTCATGAACTTTAGATATAAGTAAGAGAATTACAGGAAAGTGTGCCCTGTAATGTCAGATTTCATTGAACTGACAGAACCCCATAAGGAGCTCTGTATAAAAAGTTATTCCCATATAAATGAATTTTGAGAACACCCGTGATTCGATTATGGGATTTATCAGTATGTAAGCCTGGATATAATGAGATCATATGACCTCATATATAGGCCCATGATGACAAAAAGGAGGGCCCAAAACCCAGGGTACCAGTTCATCAGTAGAAGGGGCCAGAGTCCAGAAAAAGTGTGAAATTATGAAAATGCCCCTATATAGTTAGATTATACCAGAGATGGATGGAGGGTATTTTGGGCATCTGGAACAGGCAAAAAATGTGTAACATAGTATAAATATAGTTAGTTAGAGTCAGTATATACCCTGAGGCAGTATAAAGAGGTGTGAAATGACAATTACGGCCTTAGTGTTAATACAGGGCAAGACAGTGAACCAAGGGTATTTCTGTCATTTCCCAAGGGATGTGTAATTAAGTTTTGGCCTAGTCCAAGAATTTCAATGGGAGGAAGAATCCGGATACTGGATTTAAGGTTAGACAGTATATTATGGAATTTTAGAAAAATTACATTTATAAAATAATCTGTTTTTAGGGAATCGGGCTGAACCGGTATCGGATTGGACAGGAATTTTTCTAGAAGCTTCCCCCATTGGAATTTCATCACCTAGGCCCTTGAGTTGTCCCTTGGTGATGTCATGGATGATGTCATAATTCTTCTTTTTGAAAAAGTCAAATTCAAGATTAAATGTGAACCATTAGATCAAATAGTGCACAAATTAATCTTGGCCATTGATTTTCCATGGATTTTGGCTATAAATACCCCCAAGTTCTGCCCAAAACTGTGAAGCACATGAACCCTTGGGGAAACTCTTGCAAAATGGAAACTTAAGCCAAGATAAAGAAAATTGAAGGTACCAAAGTTCAAGCAAGCTAGAGATTAAGGGTAAGCAATCTCTCCAAGCGTATTTTCTTTTGATTTGGGAGCTTGAACTTAGGATTTTCATGGGGGAAAAGTTAAATTTTCTCTAAGGTATTGTTCTGCCCAAAAACCTTAGATGAAAGGGGAAAGAAGAAATTAAAGTTAGAAGTATATGATTGAAGCTTAAATAAGCTAGTTAAGTGATTGGTTGTTGAATCAAATTGATATTCTTGACTTTGCCATGGATGAACCTATTCGGTCTACACTTTTCATGATGGAAGGAAATGGAATTTCAATGATTTAATGCTTCCATTGAATTTATATGATGAGTTTGTGTGGGATTGGAAAGGTTTTGAACCTTAGCAACATTGAAATTCAAAGATTATAGTTTTTGAAATTCTTCTCTATTACTGTTCACTCACATGAACAGTTATTGGAATTTCATATTTTGATGCTTCCAATGGTTTTAAAATGAAAAGTTGTGTGGGATAAAGTGGAGAAACAAGTATGGGAAGCATTAGAATCAAAATGAGAATTTCTGAAAGAATTGTGTACATGTTTCGATACTGCACAGTAGGCCATGAAGGAACTGGAATTTCATAATTTTAAGCTCATAAATGGATTCAAAAGATAAAATTGGATAGGGTGAAGTCAAGACATCAATTGGTTTAAGAGCCAAGTGGATTAGTGAATATTAGAGAAAGTTGTGATAATAAAGAGTGTAACAAGGTTAGTCTTGAACATTGTTGGAATTCATGAGTCCTAATGAATTATGTAATGAATATGAATGTTTTTAGGACCTTGAAACATCTAAGAATATGTTGGGAAGTGATTGACATAAAGACTTCATGGTTAGAAAGCTAGGGAGCAAGTGCAAAAGATCAAGAGAAAAGCTTAAGTGCAAGGTAGTGAACTTACCTCTTTATGTGCTTGATGTGGTATGCTTATGTGTTGACATGTATATGATATTTGAATGATGTTGTGACATGATAAATGATGTTGAATGTATTGTGAATAACATGTTTTCTGTGGCCATGCATTTTATGCAAAAGTATATAGCATGATGGATGCCACTAATGAAAGAAAGTTAATGAATTACATATCATGCATTAGCATCCATCTTGCATATTTAAGCGGTAATGTTTGCTACTAAGATTCCCTAGAATATCACTCTTCCATAACCAACCAATCTAGGTCAAGTATGATGGAAAAGGAATACATGGAGAAGAGCTAAAGAATAGAAGTAATTGAGATCTTAGTATATGTTATGAATTATATATATATGTAAATGCCATGTAAGGTCTCTATTTATGTGATGAAACTATTTGTAATAATTATGGCATATGTACATGATGTATATGAATATTGAGAAGCTTATTTGATGGCTTATACATGTTGGAACAATTATTGAAAGTGAAATAAAAGAAACTGAAATGGTAAAAACATAGGTCCTGTAGTAGTTTTGTTGTGACTTCTGTTTGGCCTAGTAAATGAAGGAATTATTTCATAAAATTTTATGGACATGTACCACATATCAATAGATTTAAATGCATAGGTAGAATGCTTTATTTGGATGTGTATAACAAGATAAATGAATTTCCAAACTAAGGGACCAGAATCTGTCTTCAAACTTTTTGACCAAATGAACAGTAAATTTGACGAATAAAATGTATTAATTAGTTGATCATTTGGTCTGGAAATTATTTTTTCCTTAAATTTCAATATTTTAGCTTCACGTAAATTTTTGAAATACTTCATTTTGATTTTTTTATAATTAATTATGATTTTTTGAAGTTCATCCAGTATAACTCTACTTAACTCATGCTTAACTAGGGGTAATATTCTTAATCTAACATTCCCCTGGGTTTCTTTCTACCTTTAGCTACCTTTATTAATAGAGATATTTCTCTATTATAACTATTAAGAGCAATCCTCTACTTTATTAGAGCAGGGACTAGATAACATACTTACTTCAATCATAAGCTCTGCCCAGTCCCTAAGCTCCTTAGACTGCCCCTGGCTCCGCCAGAACTCCTTCCTTCCTTTCTCTCTTTCTCTCTTCTTTCTCTTCTTTCTTGGCTCTTGGCCATGGCATTCCTTGAAGGAAGGGTGGCCTATTTATAGGTGGAGGGAGGTGGAATGGATGGCTCAGATCAAATCGTGATGAATGGCCCAGATCGCTTAGCTTCCTCAAGAAGCTTTGCCTACATCATCATGATGACATCATCCTTCTTGATGACTCATCATGACATCATCCAAGGACACCTTAGGGGGTATGTGGCACAATTGGTGGGGCCCTTGGGATACCTCACCAGTTGACTCAGCCTCTATAGGGAATTCCATAGCCTTTTCCTGGAATGAACGGCCGAGATTGTGCCACGTGTCCTTTATACTTTTTCTCCTTTTTCTAATCTCATGACATGTGTCCTTAACTTTTCTTCTTTTCTTGTAATCATTCCATGTGGCATCTTGTGGGTCCTTTTTATGACACCTCATGATTCCATATCACTTTCCCCAGTTATATCTTTGACTGGGTCACTTTACTTTATTAAAAAGCATTAAAATATTATTTTAATGCCTCTCAAACTCCTATAACTACTGGGCCTACGTTTTTGGACTTTTAAATGTTATCTTAGGTTTCTAACAAAGCCCAAGCACTCTAGTGGCTCAGTTCCCAAGAAACACCGCTTACTTTTCTATTATGGCCACAGGGACTTTCACTATTTACTATTTAGTCCCTGAATTTTCACTTTCTTGCAGTTTAGTCCCTGAACATCATCTATATACTTATGGGAATCCTGCATAATAGGGCCTTGTAGCCTTCCTTCTTCAGGCTACTTACTGGGCTTCTAGGCCTAAAAATTAGGATATGACAATAAATACCCCCAAGTTCTGCCCAAAACTGTGAAGCACATGAACCCTTGGGGAAACTCTTGCAAAATGAACACTTAAGCCAAGACAAAGAAGGTTCAAGGTACCAAAGTTCAAGCAAGCTAGAGATTAAAGGTAAGCAATCTCTCCTAGCTTAGTTTTCTTTGATTTGGGAGCTTGAACTTAAGATTTTCGTGGGGGAAAAGTTGAATTTTCTCTAAGGTATTGTTATGCCGAATAACCTTAGATGAAAGGGGAAATAAGAAATTAAAGTTAGAAGTATAAGATTGAAGCTTAAATAAGCTAGTTAAGTGATTAGTTGTTGAATCAAATTGATATTCTTGACTTTGCCATGGATGAACCTGTTCGGTCTACACTGTTCATGATGAAAGGAAATGTAATTTCAATGATTTAATGCTTCCATTGAATTTATATGATGAGTTTGTGTGGGATTAGAAAGGTTTTGAACTTTAGCAACATTGAAATTCAAAGAATGTAGTTTTTGAAATTCTTCTCTATTACTGTTTACTCACATGAATAGTGATTGGAATTTCATATTTTGATACTTCCAATGGTTTTAAAATGAAAATTTGTGTGGGATAAAGTGGAGAAACAAGTATGGGAAGCATTAGAATCAAAATGAGAATTTTTGAAAGAATTGTGTACATGTTTCGGTACTGCACAGCAGGCCATGAAGGAACTAGAATTTCATAATTTTAAGCTCATAAATGGATTCAAAAGATAAAATTGTATAGGTTAAAGTCAAGATATCAATTGGTTTAAGAGCCAAGTGGATTTGTGAAGATTAGAGAAAGTTGTGATAATAAAGAGTGTAATAAAGTTAGTCTTGAACATGGTTGGAGTTCATGAGTCCCAATGAGTTATGTGATGAATATGAATGTGTTTAGGACCATGAAACATCCAAGAAGATGTTGGGAAGTGATGGACATAAATGCTTCATGGTTGGAAAGCTAGGGAGCAAGGGCTAAAGGTCAAGAGAAAAGCTTAAGTGCAAGGCAGTGAACTTACCTCTTTATGTGCTTGATGTGGTATGCTTATGTGTTGACATGTATATGATATTTAAATGATGTTGTGGCTGTTAGAAAATGTGCCCTAGGGGCCAATCGTTGTCTTATAAATATTATTGATTTATGGGTTTATCAATTGTGTTATCATATTATTTGCATGTTTACTGTGATGACCATCCTTGGATAATTCATGATCTTATCCTAAATGTCCCTGGTCGGTCATCTGTGTGGGAGTAGAGATGAAATAAGACCAGTATGAATTTGAAGATGTATAGAGATATAAATCAAAGTCATAGGCACATGTAAGAGTACAAGGTGTTGGACCGACCCGCTAAGAGAGAGTTGCATGGGTTACGTCATAAGCTTCTCTCATATACAAGCCATGTCACTATGCCCTTTAACTTGAGATCATCATGGATTCCTACATGACAAACGCTCAGCTTTAACCTAGTCAAAAGTCACTTTTGACCGAGTGATCATAAAGACTATGTTCGGGCTTAGTGGTTTTTCATGCGGAGGAATGTGAATGGTCAAAATGGAATTTATCCCTCACATTCGTAGAGAGATATTACTGGGCTCCTCGATGAGTGAGTCTGATAAATGTATTGCCATGCTATAATGGAAAGGTAGTTCCATTTCTATAGTCAGACTACTCATGGATCGAGAAAGTAACAGTCAGGAATAGGAGGATGACATTATCCATGCCTCATCCATGACTAAAATATCGCGTGATAGAAGGGACATGATATGGTTGTATAAAAGGTTACATCGTTTATCGATCCTCATATGATTTAGGTAGTCGTTATGTCTTGCTAGAGACCGCTTGCGACTTATGGGCCAGTATAGCAAATGGCCCACTACCAACTTCATATGGGCCTACAGGGTCGCACACAAAATAGCCCAACACGAGCTATGATGTCCAGATTTGTTGAATCTAACACGTGTCTAGATTCAATGAATGATCCAGGGTTGATGTATATATTTATTTATATTTATATTTGTATATATATAAATTCGTATATATATATTATATATAAGGGATATATAGGATTTAATTTATAAGGATAAATTAAATCTCTATCACGTTTGAATTTGAAATTTAAATTGATAGGATATCTCATATAATAGATATTTACAAGATTTAATTTATAAGGATAAATTAAATCTCTATCATGTTTGAATTTGAAATTCAAATTGATAGGATATCTCATATAAGAGATATTTACAAGATTTAATTTATAAGGATAAATTAAATCTCTATCACGTTTGAATTTGAAATTCAAATTGATAGGATATCTCAAATTTGATTTATGAGAATAAATCAAATATAGTCCAATCTTATCTTTATTTAAATTAAATAAATAGGTGAATTAAATCTATGGGACGGATTTAATATAAACATTATTTATTTAATTAGTTTCTTATCAAATTATACAATATTTGATATTGTATTAATTTCATAATTAATATAGATTAATTCCAATATCCAATTCGATTGAGGAAAACGCAAAGCATCGTATATATATGATTTTAGGAGCTACGGTTTTTTAGTACACAACACACAACACAAAAGGCCGAACGAAATCTACAAAAGGTTTGTAGATAAGAAACTACTGAAGTAGAGACGGAGAGGATGAATTCTTGAGAGAGCCTTGGAGGGACAGGAGACGCTAGCACGTCGTTCGTGGTTGGAACGCTGTTCGTGTGGATACCAGTAGAGGAAGCCGACCTGAGGCATCGACTTCTTGCGATCAGAAAGAGAGCACGAGCCGCGGAGAGAAGCTATGGACATCTTCTTGCGATTGGAAAGAGATCACTAGTCACGGAGAGAAGCTGTGGAAGTCGTTGAGGAACACTAAGGGTAATGCTTCTTTCCACTTGACTTAAACACATACGGTAGATCTTGGTAAGGAATGGGAAAAAAATTTTAAAATTAATTTTTGCTGCGTGTCTTCCAATTCCTTACAGTGACATGATAAATAATGTTGAATGTATTGTGAATAACGTGTTTTCTGTGGCCATGCATTTTATGCAACAGTATATAGCATGATGGCATGTTACTAATTAACAAAAGTTAATTAAATTACATATCATGCATTAGCATCCATCTTGCATATTTAAGTGGTAATATTTTCTACTATATTTCCTAGAATCTCACTCTTCCATAACCAACCAATCTAGGTCAAGCATGATGGAGAAGATCTAAAGAATGGAACAAAGGAATGGAAGTAATTGAGATCTTAGTATATGCTATGAATTATCTATGTATGTAAATGCCATGTAAGGTATCCATTTATGTGATGAAACTATTTGTAATAATTATGGCATATGTACATGATGTATATGAATATTGAGAAGCTTATTTGATGGCTTATACATGTTGGAACAATTATTGAAAGTGAAAGAAAAGAAACTGAAATGGTAAAAAAATAAGTCTTGAAGCAGTTTTGTTGTGGCTTCAGTTTGACCTAGCAAATGAAGGAATTAATTCACAAAATGAATGAGCATGTAGCACACATCCAGATCTTTAAATTCATAGGTAGAACGCTTCATTTGGATGTGTATAACAAGAGAAATGAATTTCCAAAGTAAGGGACCAGAATCTATCTTTAGAATTTTTGAGCAAATGAACAGTAAAATTTGACAAATAAACTGTATTAATTGGTTAACCATGTGGTCTGGAAATTATTTTTCCCTTAAATTTAAAGATGTTAGCTTCACGTAGCTTTTTGAACCACTTTATGTTGATTTTTCTAGAATTAATTATAATTTGTTGATGTTCAATGCGTAATCTGGAATACCATATGAATAGTAACCTGAAAAAGAGAAAAATTCCAAATTTAGCTAATGGACTTCCAAAGACTTGTAAGTGGTTATAAACGCTACTGATTGGTCCCTAAGACATATGAAAGTAAGGATGTTTCAGATACGGTAAGAGACACCATGATATGGCAGAAAAAGTACGTAATAAGATATACTATGAGAAACATGATAAAAAAAGTGTATTGAGAAGTATAGTAAGAAGTGGCTTTATAGCTACATTTGTAAATAGATTGAGAGGCTCCCTCTAGGAGGGATAAAATGATTGAATAAAATGATATTAAGATAATAGTGAGTAAGAGCTTTCACTCCTTGCATGAAATGCCAGGCATTATGTTATGTTTGTAAAATATGCTGAAGCTCTAAATGTTAGAGCAGTGCAAGCTCCATGTGATAGAGCTGTGCAAACTCTGAGTGTTAGAGCTGTGCATATTAAGGAAAGGAATGTTTGAGCTCTAATGTTAGAGCTTTGCATTCATGAGCAGGTATGTAGTCCTGCAACATGTTGGCCAAGCATTCATAAGAAATATGCACTAAAAAGTATGATGAGTAGTTGACAGAAACTCCAGAATATAGTAATATTGAAGAGAATTATATATGAAAGAAATGGACCCTACTCACAAATCTAGTATAGTGAGAAGTCCATAAGTGAAAAGATGCATAGCAAATAATATCAAGTAACATAATAAAGTAGAGTTTAACTCTGATTGAGTTTATTCTAAAAAGCAAAGTAATGACAACAAAGATATGAAGGTCTGCAGATATAGAAAGTACTCCGTGAAGATTCAAAATAAAAGATAAGAGATAGACACCCTAATCCTTAGTCATGAAGTAGAAAAGCTATGTAGATGTGAGATAAAAAAGCCGTTGGAATTTAAAAAAGGGGATAATGAATTCCTCAAAATTACTCCAACAACGGGTGCAGAATGATCGATGAAGGTGAAAAAGTTGCATCCAAGGTACATAGGTCCGTACCAGATTCTTGATAAAATAGGATCTACAGCCTAGAGATTAGCTCTTTCCCCATATTTGAGTCAGATTCATGATGTCTTCCTTGTTTCCTAACTCAAAAAGTACATCCAAGACATATCCCATGACATCAAATAAGATGATATTACTTTACGAGAAAACCTCACATATGAGGTGGGACTAGCTCCGATTGTGGATTGTAAAATCAAGCAATTAACGAATAAGCATATTTCACTGGTTAAGGTCATCTGGGAAAGTCTTACAAATGAAGCAATATGGGAAATAGAAGAAGAACTTAAAAAGACTTATATGACATTATTTATGAGGGCAAAATTTATTTTTAGGGGAAGAGAAATGTAACATCCTAAAATTTCCTTAGCAGAAAAACAAAACAATAAGTTTTTAGCTAAGGAAATGATTAGAGAAATGTAAATGTAATATTGACTGCATAAGGAACATATCATAAAGTTATAAAGTATTATGGCCAAAAGTACAAAGTAAACAAAACTTTAGGGACTAAAGTATAAATATGGAAAAGATCGACGGACCTAAATGTAAATCGAGAAAGTTATAAAAACTATACTTTTAGCCTAAAATAGCCCGCTTCGGATTTAAGATCTACAAATACTAGGAGATAAAGCATAAAATTTTAGATTAAATGAGAGATGTCAGAATTTTAATTCGAGGTCCCGATTAATTGATAAAAATTCAGTAAGTCTAAGAAAATTACTTGGAATTTTTAGGACATCGACTAGACTTCATAATTATGTGAGATTATGATAGAACATACTTTTTGAATTATGAGAGATTGAAAAAAAAGACCACTCCCAAAAGAGGTCCAGATAATTTTAAATATAATTTAGAGGAATTTTAGGAGCTTATTTATCGATTCTAAAAAAATAGGATTTTATTCGTTGAAGGATCAGATCTAAACCAAATACCATGACATTTTACCAGAAGACTCAAAATGAATTTAGATGGGTTATTATGGGCTAAGTCAAAGTCCAATAGCTAGTACGAGTCCAAACTAAAATAGGGGCAAAATTGTAATTTCGGAGGATTTAGGCCAAAAATGGCAGTTCTGAAAAATATTCAAAAAAATTCCAATAAATTCCATAAAATGAAAAATGAGGTTCTAAGACATTTTTATAAAGGAAAAATGGCAAAAATACCCCTATACGAATTTTGTTGGTAATATGGTTTCTTTTGAGGTATCCGGCAAAATTAAGTATTCAGACTATAAAAATAACTTAAAAATTATAATAAAATAGGGATAAATATTTAAAGGGTCAATAATGATTATAGATAGGCTAGACAGGGTCAGAGAGTATTCTAGAAAATATTGTTCTGTTAAATAATTTATTTTTTGCAAAAATCACCTGAATCGATACTGGTTAATTTTGGAAAAATTGGATAAAATTCAAGGAACTCCAAAAAGCTTCAAGAAACTACATGAAGCTACAAGAAGCCTTGAGTTGGGGTCACATGAAAGGGAGAAGGGAAAAGAAGAAGACAACTCAAAAGTTGTCATGATTACATTTAAAAAGAGAACAAATCCTAGCCCTTGGATCAGACTTTTAAGAATTGAATCTTAGCCCTTGATTCCGTTCAATTTGCTCTATAAATACCCCCTCCCAGAGCTTCCATTTCGTGTAGCCCTGCAGCCCTCTTTACATAGGGGAAACTCTTGACAATTCAAAACTCAACCCAAGATCAAAGCTTCCACCCTCCCAAAATTCAATGATACTAAGGTAAGCATACTTCCAAGCTTTTAGTGATTTATTTGGAAGTTTAATTTATGGTTTTTAGGAGTTGGTAACCATGAATTTATAAGGGGAGATGCTGTCCAAATTAGGAAAAGATGAAAGTTATGATAAGAGTAGCAAAGACAAGTTGAAAATGATAAGATTTAACATTTTTGAGCTCATGAAATCAATAGTTTCTTGGAATTGTTCTTGAAACAGTTTGCTGTCCAGATTTGTGTACTGTATTTTAGGGTTGTGATATGATGATTTTAAGGCCTCCAATGTGTTCAAAATTCAAATTTGTGTAGGGTAAAGTAAGAAAACCCTAATTGTAAACCTTAAGCATCAAAGTGGAAATTTTTGAAAACCCTAGAGTGTAATTTTCGTTTCTGTCCGTACGGTCATGATGGGAGATGAAGAAATTTCTAACTTTGGATCGCACCATTGGATTCCTTAGCCACAATTGTGTAGGATAGGATCCCAAGAGTTAATGTTAGTGCTTGGGAGAAATAAAACCCTAATATAATTCAAGAAAGGGTAGTTTGGGTTTTCAATTTTGAATTATGTTTGAGAAGTTGTAATGACATGAAATTATTGTTCACTAATTAGGATTTGACATTTGTACAACTAAAGAACTTCAAGTCAACAAAGAAAGAAAAGGATCTCCAAGAGGTAGCAACAACTCTAACTTTATCACTGTTTTGCAATTATTTATTGGTATTGTTGTTTATGATGTTTGGTTGAGCATGAGATTATGTGATGATTTGCAAGCTTGATGGGCTTGATGATGTGGTAATTTCCTTGCTAAGATGTCATGACAAATGCATGTTAGAGAATGCCAAAATATGAGAATGATTATGTGGCTTCCATATCATATGACATGCTTTGGATAATTGCTTGATGATGTTAAAGGCGGTGTTTGTTGCTATTGGGATTTCTTTGGAAATCTCACCTTTTTCCAAATTAAAAAATTTTAGGTTCTGAGAATTACAGAAGCAAAGAGCCAATGGATGGTGTTTGAAGCATGCTTGGTTGTGTTAGATAAACCTATGTTATGTAAATATTGAACAAAGAGTGCTTTGTGTAAATTCTGTTGGGTGGCAGTGAGATTGCCGCCATGTTTTGAATATGATATTTTATGAATAAAACTCTGAAATTTTACATGCATAAATTTAACATCCTAAGCTTTAAGTGGATATCAAGTACACCCAATTTGGATAAGAAACGAATTTATGGTCTTTTTTCAAATTCAAGAGTTGAATTCTGAAAAACTGGAAAAATTAGCATATGTACAGTATGTATTTGCGAGTTTACTGGGAAAGCTACAGTAAATTTTGAATATAATTATTATTTTTCTCATAAACATATCTTAAAGAGGTTTCAGTGGGACTTGGAAGCACCTCATTTGGAATTTTATAGATTTAAATATGAATTTTCAAAGTTGGGCAAAATTCTAAAAAAATGCTAAATGAACAGTATCCAAGAGGAATTTACAAAAATTCAGATTTTTGTTTCCAACTTTAATTGATCCTAAAGTGGTTCCAAAGGCTACTAATGGATAATATAATAGTATTAAAGTAAGAATACGACAATATGAGTTCTTCAAACTCACTCCACAGAGAAAGTATAGGCACATAGATATTTTCTAATAAATTGCAGTGAAGTTGAACCTTTTCTCCAGTATGTATATATACATTAATTAACTGCACACTATTTTCTATACTTGTTATTTAATCTATTTATCTTTAACGCATATAAAACAAACTACACTTTCTAGTGTAGGAACTACAAAGTTTATTAAGTTTGGATGTATCACCCAAAAGAAGATGAATTAGGTGATTTTAAAAAATTTGAAACCTCTTAGGAAAATTAAAATGAAATAAAAAAGTAGAGTTTAGAATGATGCCACTTGTGGAAGAAGTTGATAAGGAAATATTGCACAAGTCATTTATCTTCAGCCCAATCCACTTAGCCTACATCTAGTCCCCATAGCACCTCTAAGAGTTCCATTATCTCCCCAAAATTAATTGAGCTCTCGGTGCCTCAGTACAATAACATGATAATCCCCTCTCACTCCCCTTACAACCTGAAGGTAATCTCCGGTGAGAATCCCTCGTCATATCTTGATTTTCAGGCCTAAAAGCCTAGTATGTAGCCTAAAATAGGTAGGCTACTAGGCCCTATTGAGCAAAAGTCTAAAAAAAATATAGATGATATTTAGGGACTAAACTACAAATAATAAAAGTTTAGGGACTAAATTGAAAATAGTGAAAGTCCTTTGGGCATATGGTCATTTTAAAGAAAGAGAGGGAATAAACTAAAAAGTCTACAAGTTTCATGGTATAAAATAGAAGTAGACACAAGTTATTAGCCATTAAGTACAATTATGAAAAGTTGAGGGACTAAAGTGTAATTTCTAAAAGTTTCTAGGGCAAAATGGTAATTATGAGAAAGTTGAGCCAGAAAAAGCCCAAAACTACCTGGAAGCATTTCAGTCCTAAATTTTACTAGTAAATAGAGAAAATTATTTTGATTAGTTTAACGTAACACTGAATTTTGAATGGAGGTCCCGATAAATTAATATGAATTTTTTAAGATTAGAAAAGCAGTACACTATCTTCTAGATCTCAGAATAAGATGAAATTTCATAATAAAATTTTATAATTAATATTTGAATTTATAAAATTGACATAAGTAAGAAAAGAGTCCTCTAGAATTAATTATAGAATTTACGGTGAAAAAGGACAACGATAAAGGGTTTAAAGGAAGTGCATGTAATTTTTATCAAGCATTCTGGGTTTTAGAAAATTATGAGACTTTGTAAAAAAATCATTTTGTATTAGAATGAATTTATAAAAATATTAGAATAAAAAAAATAGGTGTTTAAAATTTATCTTAAAAATTAAGGCTATTTAAGGATATCGGTACAATAAGTGCCTTAGGATTTGTGCCAATTAGCAAATGGACCTAAGGAAGGCCCAATAATTGTGTCATGTGTCATATCCCAATTTTTAGGGCCTAGTATGTAGCCCAAAAAATGTATGCTACCAAGCCCTGTTGACCAGAAGTTCTAGAAGTATACAAATGATGTTTAGATATTAAACTATAAGTAAGTGAAAGTTCAGGGACTAAATTATAAATAGTGAAAGTGATTGGGGCCATAATGGTTATTTTAGAAAAGAAAGGGATATTTCTTGGGAATTGAGCCACCAGAGTGCTTGAGCTTAATTAGAGGCCAAGATAGCATCACATATATTAAAAAATGTAGCCTAAGAGGGATGTGGGCCCAAGAGACATTAAAATATTATTTTAGTACTTCTTCAATAAAAGTGACCTAGTCAAAGATAGAATTGGGAAAAGTGATATGGAATCATGAGGTGGCATAAAAGGGACCCACAAGGTGCCACATGCTATGATTCTAGGAAAAGAAGAAAAGTTAAGGACACATGGTATGACTTTAGAAAAAGGAGAAAAAGCTAAAGGACAAGTGGCACAATCTCGGCCGTTCATTCCGGGAAAAGACTATGGAATTCTCTAGAAGTGCTGAGTCAACCGGTGAGGTGTCTCCATTATTACGTCATCTAGCATGTGAGGTGTCCTATGGATGATGTCACTTTGATGAGTCATCTAGGATGATGATGTCACTTTGATGAGTCATCTAGGATGATGATGCAGGTAAGGCTTCTTGAGGAAGCTAAGCGATATGAGCCATTTATCGTGATTAAATCTAGACCATCCATTCCACCTCCCTCTATCTATAAACAAACACTCCCTTCCCTCCATTTCATTCATGGCTTGGGCAAGAAAAATAAGAGAAAGAAGAGAGAAAAAGAGAAAGAGAGAAAGGAAGGAAGAGAAAAAAAGGAGGAGTTCTAGTGGAGCTAGGAACAGTCCAAGGAGCATAGGGACTTGACAAAGTTTAGAAATGAGGTAAATAAGTTATTCTAGTCCCTACTCTAATAATTTAGAGGATTGCTCTTAGTGGTTAGAATAGAGAAATATCTTTATTGATAAGGTTAGCTATAGATAGAAAGAAAGTTAGGGGAATGTCAGATTAAGGATATTACGCCAAGTTGAGCACGAGTTAAGTAGAGCTATACTGGATAATAATAAAGACATTATTATGCTATGTATAGGCTCTGACCTATGAAAAGAAGGAACCTTAGAGATAAGGCTAAGAGCTAGAGGAAGGCTATATGTCAGGTAGTGAACTTATCCTAAACTTGTATGTATTGAATGTTATACTTGATTATGCTATGGCTTTGTTGAATCGTGTTGCATATGTGCTTATGTATGAAGATCTGTTTCTATGATTACTTTGGCCAATTGTATTTCATATGTAACATGGAAGCATGCACATTAGATAATGTTAACACTTTCACAAGCAAGCACCAGTATTTACATTAATGCATGCATTGTTTAGTACCATTTGCTAGTGAGATTTTCCCAGAAATCTCATCCCCTTCTATGTAATCCCAATCCCATAGGTATATTAGACGAGGATTGAAGAAGCATGAATAGAAGCTAGGGATTGGATAGTGCAAATGTTGGGACCAAAATGCTAGAATCAGAGAAAAATGTTAGATGAACAGTAAACTTTGGACGTTTACTGATGTTGACTTGCTCAAGGCGTGGTCAACAAATTATTTTTTCCTGAAAAAGCATTAAGTTAGATTTATGTATCTATTTGTACCACTTTATTTCAATTTTTTTAGAATTAGTTATGATTTTTTGAAGTCAGGTCACTCCTCTGGAATTTACACAGTGAAGAGTACTTGCTAAGAGTAAAATTGTAGATTGAGTAATTTGACTTCAATAGCCTTAAAAGTGGTTCCAAATGCTACCATTTAGTCCCTATGACATAATAAAAGAAGGATGTTTCATTTTGGTATTAGAGCAAAGAGTTTTGGCTCAGAGCATAAGATTCTGGCACAGAACAGAAGGTTATGGCTTAGTTATGCTCTGGTTTAGTTGAACTAACCCATTAAACATGTTAGAGATTTGAACAAAAGAAGTTTCCTCCCTAGTATAAGATATGGGGATGGTGTTTACTATTTCAAACAAGAGACAATGACACCCTAATAGACAAAACAATACCCCATACCTTACAGCTTTATGGGGTATTCTTTAAGGAAATGACTAGTTTTAGTCAGCCGTTACCACCGAGGTCTCGTGTTTCTTAGCACGATGTGGCTGGACTAAGTAGGATAATGTCTAGGGAGCAGTTTCTTCTATTGATAGAGATAAAAGCTGACCAATCTCAGGTTAAAGGAAGCTACAATAGCAGCTTGAGGCCAGACGTTATAGCAATGGTGATAATGAAGATACCAACCTCGTTGAAGTTTATCAATTAGAGAATTGGTATAAAGTGTGATAAAGCCAGATAGTACAAAGTACTAAGATATGGAAGATTAGTTTAAGACAATGGTCAGAAGTAGATCCTCTATGTGTGAGTAGATCTACATTACGAAAGAAATTGTTCAGCTAGTGTTTCCTGAACAAAAGTACTCCATAGAGATGGAGATTAATCTGTTCACTTAAGAAGTTTAAAAGGAGAAAGGTAGCCACAGTTTCAAAGATAAAGAGACTCCTCAATTTAAGAAAGAGTCAGATAAAGTAACGAAGGGTTGAGTCTATACCCTAGTAAGAGGGTAACGTGGCAACCTAAGTTAGATGAATTGTTGTTTATGGTTCTAGAATAAATTGCCATATCCTGATTAGATAATGTGATAGAAGAAATAATGCTTTAAAGGATTACTTAGTTAATTGTTCAATTGCAGTGTACGTATGATGGATGGTTGAGTAAATTTATGTATATGGCTTCTGTTGCCATAAGTTATAATGAGAAGTTGCATCTCCTTGCAATTGTCATATGATGACATGCATGTCAGAGTATGCTAGGAATACTCCCCTCATGCAGTACATGCATGGTAGAGTTTATGATGAGATAAGAATGTTATGTTGCTCCCATACCATACGACATGCAATAAGAATTTACCCAAGATAATAAACAGTCTCAGTAGGTGGGATAGTTATTATAGTATGATTGGGGTTACTCAGGTATTTCTATAGACTTGTGAATACAATACTCATGACCATTTCTTATGTTAGGGTTACAGCAAGTACCAAGAAGGTGGTAGTGTTATAACTCTATTAAAAGAAATGGTATGCAGAAAGAGCAAAAGATAGAGTAAAGAGATTGTTCTCATATCACTCTTCATATAAGAGTTGGATATGAAATAGATGGCTCTCAGATAAAGCTAGATTCATATGAGTTCAGATTACTCTTTAGATAAGAGTTAGATCTGATATAGATTGCTCGCAGTTAGAGTATAGTTCAAATAGCTCATAGTTAGAGCATAGATTTAAATGAGAAGTTATGATGAGGCCAAAGCAACATAATGCAATGGCAGGTGGTTAGACCATAATTGGTAAGCCACAACAGAGTAAGAAATATGAGAAGGAACTCCTGAGTAAGAGAGAAAATAAGTAAAGTCTTGGTAAATAATATAGGCTACTGAATGTATTTTAAAATTTTATTGAGTAAGTTATCAACCAGTGGAAGCAATTAACCTTATAACTTAGTCTGTTGGTTTAAGATCTTTCAGAGATGATGATACAGTACAACAGAATCATAGAGGATTATGGAGGGTCACAGTTAGATCCTAGCATGGCTCAAGGATCGCAGTTAGATCCTAATAGCTTCAGAGTCACAGTTAGATTCTGAAAAGGCTTACGGTTGATCGTAGTTAGATCTCGAGGTCGCAGATAGACCTAGCATAAGGAAAGTAATAAGCCATGAAGAAATAAGAATAGTATAGTATCTCTCTGGAAAGATGATTACTAAAGACAAAGTTAAGGTAAGGAAGCTTCACAAGTTGATTAACTCATCCAGAAAACTTATTTATAATGATTTTCCTCAATAGCCTATATTATATATATACAGATTGAACTTAGTTTTTCTTAAATGAAGATGGAGTCCAAGTTCAAGTCTGGGTGCTGATATTCAAAAGTTTTGTATAAGTATGCCTGAGGAATAAAGAAGAGAACCCATATATTTTGAGAATAGAAAAGTATGAGTAGATAGATCCTTTAGATAAGAATAAGGAAATTAAAAGGCTAGCGAGACCCAGAGAATAGGGTCTAAGATAGAGTAAAGATAGAACACAGTTATATGATAAAGGGTATAAATGCCATAAAGGTTTGGCATATAGGACAAAGTTATGTAAGATAGTCAGAAAAGTTAAGAAGAGCTAGAAAAGTCAAGGAAGTATTATGAAAAGAAAGGGACATTCTCCTCAGAGAAACTCTTCATCAAAGCATGCATAGAGATTTAACCCAGAAATTTCAAGGACAAAATTTATTTTAAGGGGAGGAGAAATGTCATATCCCAATTTTTAGGCCTAGAAGCTTAGTATGTAGCCTGAAAAATGTATGCTACCAGATCCTGTTGAATAGAAGTCCCAGAAGTATACAAATGATGTTTAGGGATGAAACTGTAAGTAAGTGAAAGTTCAGGGACTAAATTGTAAATATTTAAAGTCCCTAGGACCATAATGGTCATTTTAGAAAAGAAAGGGATGTTTCTTGGGAATTGAGCCACCAGAGTACTTGAGCTTGATCAAAGGCCAAGATAGCATCCCAGATGTTAAAAAACGTAGCCCAAGAGGGATGTGGACCCAAGAGGCATTAAAATATTATTTTAGTACTTTTTCAATGAAGCAAAGTGACCCGGTCAAAGATAGAACTGGGGAAAGTAATCTGGAATTATGAGGTGACATAAAAGGGACCCACAAGGTGCCACATGACATGATTCTAGGAAAAGAAGAAAAGTTAAGGACACAAGGAATGATTATGGAAAAAGGAGAAAAAGCTAAAGCACACGGGGCACAATCTCAGCTGTTCATTTCAGGAAAAGACTCTGGAATTCTCTATAAGTGCTAAGTCAGCTGGTAAGGTGTCCTAAGGGCCCCACCATTGCACCACCTAGCATATGAGGTGTCCCATAGATGATGTCACTTTGATGAGTCATCTAGGATGATGATGTCATCATAATGATGCAGGTAAGGCTTCTTGAGGAAGCTAAGCGATCTGAGCCATTCATCACAATTCAATCTAGACCATCCATTCCACCTCCTTCCACCTATAAATAGACACTCCCCTCCCTCCATTTTATTCATGGCTTGGGCAAGAAAAAGAAGAGAGAAAAAGATAAAGAGAAAAAGGAAGGAAGGAAGAGAAAGAAAGGAGGAGTTATGGTGGAGCTAGGAGCAGTCCAAGGAGCTTAAGGACTTGGCAAAGCTTAGGAATAAGGTAAGTTATTCTACTCCCTGCCCTAATAAGTTAGAGAATTGCTCTTAATGGTTATAATAGATAAATATCTCTATTGATAAGGTTAGCTATAGATAGAAAGAAAGTTAGGTGAATGTCAGATTAAGGATATTACCCCAAGTTGAGCATGAGTTAAGTAGAGCTATACTGGATAATAACAAAGATATTATTATGGTATGTATAGGCTCTGACCTATGAAAAGAAGGAACCTTAGAGACAAGGCTAAGAGCTAGGGGAAGGCTATATGTCAGGTAGTGAACTTATCCTAAACTTGTATGTATTGAATGTTATACTTGATTGTGCTATGGCTTTGTTGAATTGTGTTATATATGTGCTTATGTATGAAGCTATATTTCTATGATTACTTTGGCCAATTGTATTTCATATGTAACATGGAAGCATGCACATTAGACAATGTTAACACTTTCACAAGCAAGCACCCGTATTTACATTAATGCATGAATTGTTTAGTACTATTTGCTACTGAGATTTTCCCAGAAATCTCATCCCCTTCTATGTAATCCCAATCCTATAAGTATGTTAGAAGAGGATTGAAGAAGCATAAAGAGAAGCTGGGGATTGGATAGTGTGTAACATCCTTACTTTTATACATCTTAGGGACCATTCAGTAGTATTTAGAACCACTTACAAGACCTTGGAAGTCCATTAGCCAAATCTGGAATTTTACTCTTTATCGGGTTACTGTTCATATGGTATTCCAGATTACGCAATAAATTTAAAAAATCATAATTAATTATAGAAAACTCGAAATGAAGTGGTCCAAAAATATAAATGAACATAACATCTTGAAGTTTAAGGGAAAAATAATTTCTAGACCAAATGATTAGCCAATTGATACAGTTTATTCGTTGAAGTTTACTGTTCATTTAGTCAAAAACTCTGAAAACAGATTCTGGTCCCTTAGTTTGGAAAATCATTTCTCTTGATATACACATCCAAATAAAGCGTTCTACCTATGAACTTAAAGCTATGGATGTGTACTACATGCTCATAAAATTTCGTGAACTAATTCCTTCATTTGCTAGGTCAAACTGAAGCCACAACAAAACTACTTTAGGACCTACGTTTTTACCATTTCAGTTTCTTTTCTTTCATTTCCAATAATTGTTTCAGCATGCACAAGCCATAAAATAAGCTTCTTAACGTTCATATACATCATGTACATATGCCATAAGTATTACAATAGTTTCATCACATAAATGGACACCTTACATGGCATTTACATACATGGACAATTTATAGTATATGCTAAAATCTTAATACTTCACTTCCTTTCTTCCATTCTTTAGCTCTTCTCCATGCATACCTTTTCTTCATGCTTGACCTAAATTGGTTGGTTCTGGGAGAGTGAGATTCTAGGGAATCTCAATAGCAAACATTACCACTTAAATATGCAAGATGGATGCTAATGCATGATATGTAATTTCATCAACTTTCTTTGATTAGTGACATGCCATCATGCTATATACTTTTACATAAAGTGCATGGCCATGGAAACATGTTATTCACAATACATTCAACATCATTTATCATGTCACAACATCATTCAAATAACATATACATGTCAACACATAAGCATACCACATCAAGCACATAAAGAGATAAGTTCACTACCTTGCACTTAAGCTTTCCTCTTGATCTTTAGCATTTGCTTCCTAGCTTTCCAACCAATAAACCTTTATGCCAATCACTTCCCAACATGTTCTTGGATGTTTCAAGGTCCTAAACACATTGATATTCATCACATAATTTATTAGGACTCATGAACTCCAACCATATTCAAGATTAACTTTGTTACATTCTTGATTGTCATAACTTTCTCTAATATTCACTAATCCACTTGGCTCTTGAATCAATTGATGTCTTGACTTTACCCTACATAATTTCATCTTTTGAACTCATTTATGAGCTTAGAATCATGAAATTTCAGCTCCTTCATGGCCTACAGTACAGAATTGAAAATAAGCATACAATTCTTTCAAAAATTCTCATTTTGATTCTAATGCTTCCCATACTTGTTTCTCCACTTTACCCTACACAACTTTTCATTTTAAAACCATTGGAACCATCAAAATCATGAAATTCCAATCACTGTTCATGCGAGTGAACAGTAACCGTAAGGAATATCAAAGACTATAACCTTGAGATTTTAATGTTTCCAAGGTTCAAAACCTTTCCAATCCTACACAAAATCATCATACAAACTCAATGGAAGCATTAAATCATTGAAATTCAATTTCCTTCCCTCATGAACAGTGCAGACCGAACAGTGCACACCATGGCAAAGTCAAGAATATCAACTTGATTCAACAACCAATCACTTAACTAGCTTGTTTAAGCTTCAATCATATAGTTCTAACTTTAATTTCTTCTTTTCCTTTTCCTTTAAGGTCTTTGGGAAGCACCTTCCCTTAGAGAAAACTCAACTTTTCTCCCATTAAAACCCTAAGTTCAAGCTCCCAAATCAAAGGAAAATAAGCTAGGAGAGATTGCTTACCTTTAATCTCTAGCTTGCTTGAACTTTGGAACCTTGAATCTTCTTTGTCTTGGCTTGAGTTTCCATTTTGCAAGAGCTTCCCCAAGGGTCCATGAAATTACGGTTCTGAACCAGAATTGAGGGGTATTTATAGCCAAAATCCAAGAAAAATGAATGGCCAAGATTGATTTGGTTACTATTTGATCTAAAGGCCCACATTTAATCTTGGATTTAACTTTTTCATAAAATAATAATTATGACATCATGTGGGACCCATCAAGGAACACCTCAAGGTGTTAGGTGGCGTGGTCATAGTGTAAGGCACCTTCTGGAGAAATTTCAGTCTAATCCAGTACCGATTGGTGCAGTTTCACAGCAACCGGACTATTTTCTGTTCCTAATTTTTTTATAATATACCAGGATATGTATTCTGTCCTGGAAATCAATGTCTAGGCTTCTCACACCATTGACATACTTGTACTGGCCACAACTTAATTACAAATCCTTGGGAAATGACCAAAATACCCTTGGTGTCCTTTCTTGCACTATATTGACCCTAAGGGCATAATTGTCATTTCACCCCTCTTTGTACTGCCTCAGGGCATATATTGGCTCAAATAATCATATTTATACCATGTGCCACATTTTTATCCTATCCCAGATGACCAAAATATCCTTCATCTATCCCTGGTACAATCTGGGCACTCAGGGGTATTTTTGTAATTTCACACTTTTTCTGGGCACTGGCCCCTTCTACTGATAGACTGGTACCCTAGGTTTTGGGCCTTCCTTGGCGTCATTATGGGCCTACATATGAGGTCATCTGATCTCATTCTATCTAGGCTTACATACCGATAAGTTCCATTATCAGATCACGGGTGTTAACAAACTCCCGTCAAAATTCACTGATATGTGAATAACTTTTTATACAGAACTTCTTCTGGAGTTTTGTCAGATCCAGGACATCTGACACTGTAGGGCACACTTTCCTGTAATTTGCCCACTTATATCTGAAGTCCATGAAATCTGATAAAATTTCAGATAACTTTTAGACTATCAGATAAATATCTACTGTCCGGAGCCCTAATAAAATTTCTGTATCATGTCAGATTATCTAGCATAACTTCCTCTATTTACTAATGGAATGTGGGACTGAAATACTTACAGGCAGTTCTAAGCCTTTTCTGGCTGAACTTTCCCATAATTACATTTATGTCCCTGACTTTTTGCTTAATTACATTTAGGTCCCTAAACTTTTGGAAATTACCACTTTTGGCCCAACATTTATTTCTACTTTAACTTTTGGCCTTTAACCTTTTCCAATTTGCGTTTAGGTCCTTCTCTTTCTTTAAGACTTATCTAACCTTTATTATTTCGTCTGATCTTCGTCATAATCCTTTCTAAACCTCTTTTCACTATCAATACTATACAGATAGGGAAAAAGTAGGATATGACATAGTGCACATATTGGGACCAAAATGCTAGAATCAGGGAAAAATGCTGGATGAATAGTAAACTTTGGACATTTAATGACATTGACCTGGTCAAGGCATGGTCAACAAGTTATTTTTTCCTGAAAGATCATTAAGTTAGCTTTATGTAGCAATTTCAACCATTTCATTTTGATTTTTCTAGAATTAGTAATTATTTTTTGAAGTCAGGTCACTCATTTGGAATTTACACAGTGAACAGTACTCGCTAAGAGTAAAATTGTAAATTGAGTAATTTCACTTCAATAGCCTTAAAAGTGGTTCCAGATGCTACCATTTGGTCCCTAAGACGTAAGAAAACAAGGATGTTTCATCATACAGTAGCCCAATAAATCCCAAAAAGTTATTTTGGAGCCCAATTACAATAATGGATAATTTATGAATTTTTGAAAAAGAAAAAAACAGAAATTAATGAAGCTTTAAGATAAAGATTAGGGTGTGCACATGGTGGGCCCCTCATGAGCAGCCACATGGTATCAAGCAAGGAGGAAGAGAAGATTTTTGTCATGTGATCTTATCTCAAATTTGGCTTCTAGGTCAAGCCAAGATCAAGCCAATATGAATCATTGGATTAAATAGTATTTAAGTACGTCTTGGCCTATCATTTGTCATAGGATTTTTCTATAAATATCCTCCTATTTTCTTCCCATAACTGTGGCATGAGGAACCCTTGGGGAGGTGCTTCCCAAATAGAAACTCAAGCCAAGACAAGAAAGATTCAAGGCACCAATGTTCAAGCTAACTAAAGATTAAGGTAAGTAATCTATCCTAGCTTGTATTCCTTTAATTTGGGGCTTGAACTTAGGGTTTTTATGGAGGAAAATTAAGCTTTACCTAGGGTATATATATTATCCAAAACCATAGATGAAAGAAGAAAGAAGTAAAAGTTAGAACTATGAGATTAATGTTTAAATAAGTTATTAGTTTAGATGATTGGTTATTGAATCAAGTTGATATTATTGACTTTGCCATGAAAGAGACCTTTTGGTGTGCACTATTCATGATAGAGGGAGATGGAATTTCAATGATCTAATTCTTCAATTGAATTTATATTATGATTTTGTGTAGGATTGGATAAGTTTAGAACCTTAGAAGCATTGGAAATTAAAATTATAATTTTTTGGAAGTCTTCTTTGTTACTATTCACATACATGAATAGTGATTAGAATTTCATGATTTTAATGCTTCCAATGGTTTTAAAATGAAAAGTTATGTGGGGTAAAGTAGATAAACAAGTATGGGAAGCATTAAAATCAAAATGAGAATTTATGAAAGAAAAATTAGAGTTATTCAATTCTATCTAGAACAGTGTGTTGTTGCTAGAATTTGGAAATTCCAAGTTTATAAATGAATTCATAGGGCCAAATTGTATAGGGTAAGGTCAAGACATTAATTGATTTAAAGGCCAAGTCAATTAGTTAAGATTAAGGAAAGTTATTTTAGTTAAGTAAGCTCAATGTTCAAAGAAAGTTAGATTGTAATGAATAGATGATGATGTGATGTTAGGTCAAAAGAGGGCAGCCACACATCAAGAAGAAGTAAAAAGAAAGAGGCAAAGATAAAGTAAAGGAAGGTAAGCATGTGAGGTAGTAAACTATCCTAAACTTGTATGTGTTGGATGTTATGCTTAGTTGTGCTATGTCTTTGTTGAATCATGTGGCATGTGTGTATATGATTGAGTCTCTATTTCTATGATTACTTTGGCCAATTTTATTTTATGTATTACATGGAAGAATGCACATTACATAATGTTAACACTCTCACAAGCAAGCATAAGTATTTACATTGATGCATATATTATTTAGTACAGTTTGCTACTGAGTTTTCCCCAAAAATCTCACCCAATCCATGTAATCCCAATTTCAATAGGTTCATGAATGATGAAAGAAGTTGAAGAAGTATGAAGAGAAGTTATAGATTGGATAATATAAAGGTTATATGATGAATGTATGAATTGTTGCATGTAATAATGTTATATGCCCAATTTGAGCGGTGATGTTTATGATATAATGAAAAATAGTAAATGATATAATAAATATATATACATGTCAATCTTCATTTTGACACCAAGTACACTTTATTTTGATGTCTATACAAATAGAACAAATTTTCCAAATTCATTGACTAGAATCAATTTTCATAATTTTGACTAAATGAACAGTAAACTTTAACGTCAGAGTTGACTCAGTTAATTGGTCAATTGGTCCAAGGAAATATTTTTCCCTTAAATTTTAATATGTTAGCTTTATGCATCTTTTTTAACCACTTCATTTCAATTTTTCTAGAATTAATTATTTTTTTTTAAGTTTGTTGCTAAATGTGGATATACTATATGAAGAGTAACTCATTAGAGTAAAATTCCAAATTTAGCTAATGGACTTGAAAGGTTATGCACGTGGTTATAAATGCTATCGAATTGTCCATAAGATATAGAAAAGTAAGGATGTTACACATCTCACTCCTCTTACAACCCATAAGGTATTATCCACTCAAGAGACCCACTCTTGAGCTACTCAGAGAATAAAATGTGATTTTACAAATCTTTCTTAACTAGAGGAATTGTGTTAAACAATTAAGCATAGACTCTCTCTAAGTTTCTCTCTTAATAATATGATATGTTCTATTTCAAAAAAGAGAAATAGAGTGAAACAGAGATACAATCACTAAATATGATTGAAGTGCATGATGATCATATGTTATATCTTCTAACTTCATTTAACTTCCTCATCTCTCTCTTTTTGTGTTCTTCTTCTTTTAATGTTGGTTCTTCACAAATCTGTTGAAGTACCCGTTATTGCTGAAGTGTGTATTTGACTTTTGACTTTTTGATTGATCTCTTCATTTAATCTTGTTTCATTCTGAAAATGATCTTGAAATATGCTTTAGAGAAGATACATCAATGTAAGCATATAGCAATTGTTTCAAAATAATTTAGAATTAAAGATCAAAATCTATAAAAGTCTTGTTTAAAATAACTTTTACAAAATAACTTGAATTATTGAAGTATTTATCGAAGAGTACCCTTATAGAAAAGGTCTTATTCGATAAATTACTAAAGAATTGCATTTAAAATAGTTAAAATCTTATGGGGTAATACTTAGATAATCAGTCTTATCGAAAAAGACTTTCATAAATCTTCAATGAATTTCATTCAACACATCTTAGATTTATCAAATAGTTCTTTGATAAATGTCCTTATCGGAAAGATCTTTGAAAAATATTTTTTCAAAACATTTACTTTCATATTTATCGATATATTTCACAATGTATTATTTATCGAAGTGTTCTTCAATAAATAGGCTCTTTGAATAGCTTATCGATAAATATTGAATAACATCTTTTCAAATCTTTCAAATAGAATATCAGATATTTTTTTATCTTCAAGACAATGTAATATATTTAGAAACAAGAATTCATAAGATCATTTAGAAAATCAAAGCAAGTTATAAGCTCATTAAAATTATTCAAAGAATCATTTGTTAAAACTTCAGCACATTAAGAATATAATTTTTTTCCTATTTATTGAAATGCTTAATGAAAAGGGTCCTTATCAAAAAAGACTTCCATAAATGGCCTTATTTGTCACATCCTAATTTTTTCTTATCTGTATAAGATTCATAGAGGAAAGAGGTTTGGAAGGGATTTTGACAATAAACAGAAGGAAAGATAATGACTAGAAAAGGTTTAAGTCAAAGAAATAGAAAAGGTATAAAGTTATAAAGCAAAGTGGGCTAAACTGCAATTTAGTGCAAGTTCAGGGACTAAACTATAAATAGTTAAAGTCCAATGACTAAGCTATAAATAATTAAAGTTTAGGGATGAAATTGTAAATAATAGAAAGTTGAAGGACCAAAATATAGTTTTGAGATGCCAGGTACCAAATTGGAGTTTCAAATTTGGTAGAAAATGACAAATAAAATTTAACAATTTTAGGGACTAAAGTACAATTATGTAAAATTCAAGGGTAAAAGTGTAATTATGAAAAGTTAAGCCAAGAAAGGCTTAACTTTTATGAAAATTGGACCAAGTGTAATTATGAAAATTGTCCAAAAATGTTTTGATCCCAAATTTTTTCAATAAATAGAAAATAGAATTTGGGCCAGGTATATTGTCATATCCCAATTTTTAGGCCTAGAAGCCTAAAAATGTATGCTACCAGGCCCTATTGAGCAGAAGTTTTAGAAGTATACAAATGATGTTTAGGGACTAAACTATAAGTAAGTGAAAGTTCAGGGACTAAATTGTAAATAGTGAAAGTCCTTGGGGCCATAATGGTCATTTTAGAAAAGAAATGGATGTTTCTTAGTAATTGAGCCACCAGAGTACTTGAGCTTGATCAAAGGACCAGATAGCATCCCAGATGTTCAAAAACATAGCCCAAGAGGCATGTGGGTCCAAGAGATAGTAAAATATTATTTTAGTACTTTTTCAATGAAGCAAAGTGACCCGGTCAAAGATAGAACTGGGGAAAGTGATCTGGAATCATGAGGTGGCATAAAAGGGACCCACAAGGCACCACATGGCATGATTCTAGGAAAATAAGGAAAGTTAAGGACACATGGCATGATTCTTGAAAAAGGAGAAAAAGCTAAAGGACACGTGGCACAATCTCGGCCGTTCATTCTGGGAAAAGACTCTGGAATTCTCTAGAAATACTGAGTCAGCTGGTAAGGTGTCCCAAGGGCCCCACCATTGCACCACCTAGCATGTGAGGTGTCCCATGGATGATGTCACTTTGATGAGTCATCTAGGATGATGATGTCATCATAATGATGTAGGCAAGGCTTCTTGAGGAAGCTAAGCGATCTGAGCCATTCATCACAATCCAATCTGGACCATCCATTCCACCTCCCTCCACCTATAAATAGATACTCCCCTCCCTCCATTTCATTCACGGCTTGGGCAAGAAAAAGAAGAGAAAGAAGAGAGAAAAATAGAAAGAGAGAAAGGAAGGAAGGAAAAGAAAGAAAGGAGGAGTTCTGGTGGAGGTAGGAGCAATCTAAGGAGGTTAGGGACTTGGCAAAGTTTAGGAATGAGGTAAGTAACTTATTCTAGTCCCTGCTCTAATAAGTTAGAGGATTTCTCTTAATGGTTAGAATAGAGAAATATCTCTATTGATAAGGTTAGCTATAGATAGAAAGAAAGATAGGGGAATGTCATATTAAGAATATTACCCCAAGTTAAGCATGAGTTAAGTAGAGCTATAGTGGATAATAATAAATACATTATTATGCTATCTATAGGCTCTAACTTATGAAAATAAGGGACCTAAGAGGCAAGGCTAAGAGCTAGAAGAAAAGGCTACTTGCCAGGTAGTAAACTTATCCTAAACTTGTACGCATTGAATGTTATGCTTAATGTGCTATGGTTTTGTTGAATTGTGTTGTACATGTTATTATGTATGAACCACTATTGCTATGATTACTTTAGTCAATTGTATTTCATATGTTACATGGAAGCACACATATTATGCAATGTTAACATTTTCATAAGCAAGTACAAGTATTTACATTAATGCATGTATTATTTAGTACTGTTTGCTATTGAGATTTCCCTAGAAATCTCATCCCCTTCTATGTAATCCCAATTCCATAGGTATGTTAGAAGAGGATTGAAGAAGTATAAAGGGAAGCTGGGGATTGGATAGTGCAAATGTTGGGACCAAAATGTTGGAATGAGGGAAAAACTCTGGATAAATAGTAAACTTTGGACATTTACTGACATTTACCTGGTCAAGGCATGGTCAATGAGTTATTTTTTCCTTAAATAGCATTAAGTTAGCTTCGTGTAGCAATTTGAACCACCTCATTTCGAGTTTTTTAGAATTAGTTATGATTTTTTGAAGTCAGGTCACTCCTGTGGAATTTACACAGAGAACAATACTCGCTAAGAGTAAAATTCCAGATTGAGTAATTTTACTTCAATAGCCTTAAAAGTGGTTCTAGATGCTACCGTTTGGTCCCTAAGATATAAGAAAAGAAGGATGTTTCATATATCTCTCAAAATTGTGATTTAAGGTCCCGATATATTAATATTAATTTTTGAAGTCAGGAGATTAGTACATTATCTATCAGACCTCAGTATCATATGAAATTTTATAGTAGATTCTTATAATTAATATAAGAATTTATTAAACTAACAAAGTAAAAACAGAGTCCTGTAAAATTAATTAGATAATTTAAGGTGAAATAAGACGCCAATAAAGGAATTAAAGAAAAAGGATAGATTTTTTAACAAAACTTATGTATCTCAAAAAATTATGAGACTTTGTAAGAAATTCATTTTATATTAGAATGAATTTGTAAAAATGTCAAAATTATTAAAAGAGGTGTCTATAATTTATCTCAAAATTAAGATAATTTAAGAATATCGGTATAAGGGAAGTGCTTTGGGATTTATGCCAATTAGTTATTGGCCCAAGGAATGTCCAATAATGGCATCAAGATGAAGCCCAACATGCCCAAGAGTAATTCTTGGAGCTCAAGTCAGTTTTGGATATTTTATGAAAAAAAAAAGAAAATGATTTAAGAGATAAAGAAGTGGCACATGGTAGGACCTACACCCATGTACAATACACCACATGGAAGCCAAGAACAAGGAAGAAAAGTTTAGACATGTGGGTCAATTTATTAAAATAATATAAGAATTATGTTAATGATAATTAAGGAAATAAGCAACCAATAAAATGCAAGATTAAGCCATTGTAATAATTAAGAAAATGAGGGATAATCTTGTCCCAAGGTGGCCAAAATTTGGCTATAAATACCCCCTTACATGCATAAAACCATGGCCACTTGAACCCTTGGGTAAACTAGGGCCAAATGAAAACTCAACCAAGGCAAAGGCAATTCAAGGCACTTAGAAATCAAGGTAGTTAAAGCATAAGGTATGTGATAATTCTTAGTTTATTTGCAAATGTTTTGGAAGGATAAGTCCTAGGTTTTAGTGGGGAAATTTCATTAAACCTAGAGTATACATTCTATCAAAATATTAAGTTGAAGGAGGAAGAAGAAAATCTAGCTAGAACTATGTGATTAATGTTTAGATAAGTTAGTTTAGATGATTGACTATTGAATCAAATTAATATTCTTGACTTTACCATGGATAAGGTCTTTCGGCCGAGTCTATTTTGGATAGAAAGAGATGGAATTTCAATGGTGAAATGCTTCCATTGAATTTATAAGATGATTTAGTATAATGAACTTACCTACTTGTATGCTTATGTTGCTTGAATATTTTATGTGATATTTACTTATTTTGATTATGTGAAACATGTATGATTAAGTGATGCTCTATTTCTTTTTATGCTATGGCTATATGTTATAATTAAGGGACATGGAAGCATGTAAGTTATCATTATGCAAGCATAATCATTAAGTGCACACATCAAGCATATAGTTGCATACAATGTATAGTTTATGTTTTCTACTGAGATTTCCCCCGAAATGTCCCCTCTATGTCACCACCACAGTAGGAACTTCACATGAAGGAGAATATGAAGATGCATGAAGAAGAGATAGGTATTAGTTGTATGCTTGAAATATTTATGTATGTAAAGTTATTTGTTGAAAGTTGTAATGTGAACAATAACTCAGGGTGGAAGCAATGACATTTGAGATGTAATTAAAAATAGTAAACGTTGGAATAAATGAATGAAATTTTACCAACATTTAGTTAACATGTCAAGTTTCATTTAGACACCAATAATGCCTTATTAATACAAAGACAATGAATTTTTCAAAGTTAGAGACTAGTTGATTAACTGATTGGCTGAGCATTTGGTATAAAACTTATTTTTTCATTAAATTAAAATATGTTAGTTTTAAGTAGCCTTTTGAACCACTTCATTTTTAATTTTTCTAGAATTAATTAATATATTTCAAAGTTCATCGCTTAATTTGAAATTACCATATGAACAGTACCCATAAAACCTTGGAAATTTTAGATTTTGTAATTGAACTTTAATATATGTTCAAGGGTTCTGAATGCTACCGAATGGTCCCTAAGATGTACGAAAGTAAGGTGTTTCATGATTGAATAGCTATTGGATAAATATCATAATTTCATATTTCAAAATGTCCAATTTATCAAAGTATTCTTCGATAAATAGACTTATCAAAAAGCTTATTTATAAATACCAGAAAAGTATTGTCAAATTTTCTTTTTACATCTTTAATCTCCTTTTTGCAAGATTTATTAAAACAATTTGAGAAATAGATAATTCAAACAACTTAGCAATATTATAAGTAATAAATCACCATAAAAAATCATTTATCAAATCAACACTTCAATATTCCTTATAGATAAATTTTTTTCTCTATTTATTGAAATATTATTCAAGAAACTGCCTTATCAATTAAATATTTAATAAATAGGGCTAGAAATATGGTTCAAAAAAGAGACTAAATATTGATCGAACAACTTATCGATAAACTAATAAATTATTCTTTAAACTGAGAAAGACTTTATTCATCGAATGCCTTATGGATTAAGACTTTGGCATACATTTCAAGACAATTTTCACAAAGCTTTCTTTTTGAAGCCTTTTTCGATCAATATATTATTAGAGAAATACTTCAATAAATGCATTCATATAAAATATTGAGTCATTTTCTAATTTATCAAAGGCTTCTTTGATAAACAAACTTATCGAATAAGTCTTCGAAGATATAAGTTTCAAATGAAAGATTTAGATTTTTCAAAAACTAATTATGTTATTCAATTATTAAAGGCTTTATCGATAGGTAGTCTTATCGAATATGACTTCAATAAATAAGTATTAGGAAATTCTTTTGCTTCATAAATTTCTTTCTCAATTATGGAAGAGCTTATAGAGTAGACCTCTTGTCGATAAATGCTCTTTATCAGTTAAGATGCTTTTTGAAATCTTTTATCAATTGGCATCACCAAAATTTTGGAGTCTAATATTTTTCTCCATTTTTGATGATGACAAAAATCAATTGAAAAAATGATAAAGATTGAAACAATTTTAAAAATTAATGATGGAGAAAATTTTCAAAAGTGACAAAAAGCATAAGTGACACAAAAAGCACAAAAGGAACTTGAATCATGGGAGTTAGTTTAGATGGAGGATTTGACAAAAAAGGCATAGAACCAACTTGACAAAAGAAGAACAAATAGAATGTTTCTATCTTAGTTCATCTTATCTCTCCCCCTGTTTGTCATTCATTAAAAATTGAATCCTGGGAGTTGGTTTAGATTGAGGAGTTGACTTAGTAATTTGTAATGTGGTGGAAGGAGTGGTTGATTCAGAAACTAATAGTTATGAGGTGGAAGGAGGAAGATGAGGTATAGAAGGAGTAGCTTTGTCAATTTCTGAAAGTGCAGAGTGAGATAGGAATATTAGTAGGGCATTAGTTTGGAAAGTTTGAGCATTGGCCTATGGAGTATTTAAATAGGTCTTTAATAGAAAAGTAACTATTGGAGTTTGGGACTTTGTTCTTTAAATCAATAACTTCTTCTCTTAATACCTCAATCATTTGCCTTTATGAAGCAATGTTCTTTAAGATGAAAATATGCCCAGAGGTAGAGTCATGTCTTCCGGCCATTTCATTGATTACCTTTTCCTCTATACCTTGTCCAAAATGATTATATGAAAATATGCTCATAGGTGGAGTCATGTCTTTAATGGACTTGTAGATGATTAACCTTTGTCTGGATGGACTTGTTTCCCTTTCTAAGCTCTTTTCCTACTAGTAGGTAAAGGAAAGGATATCCTCATACCATGGATTTGCTTAGCCCTAAACTTTGGTATTTTTACCTATTTTCTCCTTTTTCAGATAAGTTATATTATTACACTGAAGGAAAAATATGATAGTAGTTGGGAATTGGGAATTGGGGTTGCCCTAGATTTGTCAAAATATAAGTTTGTAAACTCTAAGTATATCATATCCCCAATGTTGATCTTTCTATAATTGATGATCCTTACCAGCAGTAGATAATACTCCTAAGTTGAGTGAGATAGGTGAAGCTTCCATATTTATTTACCATGCTCCTTGAATAAATATAGTGGATTATCCTATGATAATCACACATCTCCTTCTGTACAAACTTAAAATCACCTGTGAATCTATCAGTGAGCATGAGAATTTGGTAAACTTTCTTCAAGGATAATTTAGGACCTTTCTCATGGTTAGTGGTATTGAGTAGGAAGTTAATGATCTCCTTATCAAGCTTAATTCTTCCTCTCAAATGAGTGATTAAACAGCTGGTTATCAATTCTCCATCATTATTGGCTTGTTCAACTATCTTCATGTTACAGTAGAATCGTCATACTACCTCTAGACTAAAACTAAGGTTAATATCCAACCAATTTTTATTGTACTCCATCGTGTTGGAAAGGTCTATCATGATAACTATTATTGTATGGAAACTCAACCAATGGCAAGTGATGGATCCAACTTCCTTTAAATTCAATGACACAAGCCCTCAACATATCCTCTAATGTATGAATAGTATATTCTATTTGTCCATTAGTCTAAGGGTGATATGTGGTGCAGAACTTTAATTTGGTACTAAAGCCAAATTGAGTGGCTTCCAAAATTTTGAAGGATACCTCAAATCCTAATCCGATATGACACTCTCTGGCACTCCATGAAACCTCACTATCTCATTCATGTACAATTGGCTCATTTCCTCTAAGGAAGAAGTAGTTTTATAGGGGAAAAAGTGCACAGACTTAGTCAACCTGTTTACAACAACCCAAATGGCATCATATCTACCTGATATTCTCGAAAATCCCACTATGAAAACCATAGAAATACCATCCCATTTCCACTGAGGAATCTCTAATCCTTGCACTAAACCTCTTGGCCTTTAATGTTCTATCTTGACTTTTTGACACGTCAAGTATTGAAACACAAAGTTTGTTACATCCCTGTTCATCTTTGGCCACCAATACTGTTGTTTCAAGTCATGGGACATCTTGTTTATACCCGGATGTATGGCATATATACTCCTACGGGTTTCTTCGAGGATGGTTTTCTTAATTTCCTCTTTATGTAGAACACAAATTCTGTTCCTATACATTAGTATCCCCATATTGCCTAAAGTATAGTCTTCCATTGGTACATCCTCCAACTCTTCTCATATTCTTCCCAACTATTCATATGTGTTGCTTTTAAGTACTGATAGAAGCTATAGTCTACAAGTAATACGCATAAAGTAGCATTTTTTGTAGGTGAAACTTACATGTCTATCAATCCTTCTGGTAGATGCTACTCATTCAAGCACATGACAAACACGTGCACTAACTTTCTACTTAAGGCATCTGTAACCACATTAGCCTTTCCAGGATGATACTTAATATCAAAGTCATAATCTTTCAAGAATTCCATCCATCGGCGCTGCCAGTTGTTCAACTCCTTATGGTCTGCCAAGTATTTCAAACTCTTATGGTCACTGAATACTTCAAATATGATACGTATAGGTAATGCCTCCAATTCTTCAGTGCAATTACTATAGCCGCCAACTCCAAGTAATGGGTTGGGCAATTCACCTCATGTGGTCTCAACTGTCTCGAAGCATAAGCCACTACCTTATCATTCTACATCAACACACAACCAAGACCTTTCAAGGATGCATTTGTGTATAGTACATACAATACCCTTGGAGTAGGAAGAGTAAGTACTAGAGCTATGGCCAATCTAGTATTCAACTCCTGAAAAGCAGCCTCACATTTTTCAGTCCAAACAAATGACTGGTCTTTCTTAGTCAACTTAGTCAATGTCATAGCAATATGAGAGAAACCTTGAATGAATATGTGATAATAGCCAGCTAGGCCCATAAAACTTCCTACTCTGGTCACTGACTGGGGAGCCTCCCATTTCAATACTGTGACAACCTTGCTAAGGTCCACAGCTACTCCCTTAGCAGAGATCACATGGCCTAGGAATTTTACTTCGTTCAGCCATAATTCACATTTTGATGGCTTAACATATAGTTGATGATCCCTCAAACTTCATAATGCAATGTGAAGGTGCTCTTGATGTTCCTCCTCACTCTTAGAGTATATCAATATGTTATCGATAAAAACTACAATAAATCTATCCAAGCAAGGTCTAAAAATCCGATTCATGTATTCTATAAAGACAGCTGGAATATTAGTAAACTAGAATGGCATAACTAAGAACTCGTAGTATCCATATTGAGTCATAAAGGTAGTCTTAGAAATATCCTCAGCTCAAACTCTTAACTGATGGTATTCTGACCTCTGATCAATCTTATAAAACATAGACTATCCTACCAATTGATCCAACAAGTCATCAATTCTAGGCAACAGGTACTTGTTCTTGATCGCTACTTTATTCAACTATCGGTAATCAATATGCAGTCTCATACTGCCATCTTTCTTCTTTACAAATAACACCGATGGTCCTCACGGTGAGACACTTGGTCGAATAAAACCTTTCTCGAGCAATTCCTCAAGTTGATTTTTCAGTTCTACCAATTCAGATGGAGACATTCTATATGGTGCCTTCCACATTGAAGCTGTTCCTAGAACTAGCTTAATAGAGAACTCAACTTCACGCTCTGGAGGTAAACCAGACACCTCCTCTAGGAACACTTATGGGTATTAATTCACCACTTTAATATGATCAATCCCCACTTTTGCAACCACATAAATAGAGAAGAAAACCATAAATACTTGGCACCCCTTCCTAATAGCTTTGTCCACTAGCATAGCAGACATCAATATAGGGCCTCTTGACATCTCAACAAGTATAGTACTCATGGAGATAGTTACTAATTTATTTTTACAATCAAGAGTACCATTAGTAGCCATAAACCAATCCATGCCGGCAATCACATCAATGCCCCTCAAGGGCATACAAATCAAATCAATCAAGGAATCTCTTTCCCAAACATAAGAGTAGTTTTAAACATGCATAGGTCGTAAGAGTTGACACTTTCAAATCATAAAGCAAATAAGTCATAAGAAATTTCAATCTCCTAGCATAATCCATAGATATAAAGAATGAGTAGCACCAGAATCAAACAAAGTAGATATATCATGCCCTTGAAATAGAATAGTACCTCTAATCAGATTAGGAGATACTCTAGCCTCCTCTTGGGTCATCACAAACATGCACCCTGTCTAGTTTGATCTAACACTCTGAGTGGGTTGCCTATTCTTAGGGCAAAATTTGGCAAAATACCCCAGTTTGTGACCCTTGTAGCACTCCCAGCACTATCCCTATTATGCTCGCCCATATTTCTGACATGGGCCATTAATACTAGGCGTATACATCATAGACCCTCTATGGGAAATATGGGCCCCACTCGAATGGTACCTCTGTCCATAGGTCTTCTGAAATTAACCCCTATGATATGGCCTTATATAATCATATCTCTTTTGACCACCACCCCTGTTGTTATGCCAGCTACATGAGCTCCCAGCACTGAACTTATTTCATTTCTGTACACCTCCTGTGGGTCCTAATTGATGAGGCCCCCTGATCGGAGCATGTAACCTCTTAGTTTGGTCTACCTCTTGGGCCTTTATAGCCATAACTCTAAGCTTGATACACATATCTTTAAATAACTCTGGCTTATATAAAGCCAACACCTATTCTAGTTTTAGGTTGGCACGATATAATAATTGTTGTGCCTTCCAAAAAGAGTAATCCACATTTTCTAGGCATAGAACATACTTTACCAATTCAATAAACTTAGTGATAAATAGGTCCTCATGCATATCATCCTGACGTAAGGAGTATAACTAGAACTTTTTATCCATACGCAGTTCCTTAGGAAAGAAATGATCATAAAATATCTACTTAAAATCTTCCCAAGTCATCTGTGAGATATTAGCTGGCCTCACACTGTCTCACCAGTCCCTCCCCTCATCCTCCAGATATGTAATAGCCACTTGCACCCTTAGTGGTGAGATACAAGGGACAACTGAGAATATTGTCTCCATTCTCTTAATCTAATTCTCTTTCTCTGAAGCATCAAGTCCTCCCTTAAACTTTGGAGGGACATGCTTATGCACTTCTTTTCGTACTTTAGTGATATCATTCAAAAGTGGGGGATAAAAGACTCCTCCTACTGTTTCTCCCTCCAAACTAACATCGACATGCTCTTTGTCATGACCCTCACTTGCAAAATCATTCTCCATCCTATTAGGGTTGCTTGATCCCTTATTACCTGATTCTTGGTTCTCTAGCACCTTTTCTTCTAACTTTTTTAACCTCTCTTTGACCGCACCCAATACCATATCCTTCATATGTTCCATTATTGCTTTAAAATCTAGTTGAGGCCTATAATCTAGTTAAGGCTTATCCTGCTGAGGTTTACTACTATCAGGTGCGCTCGATCTAGTTCGTACAATCTCTCCCCACCTAAGGATGCAACCCACTAAAAAATTAAACACAAAAGCAAAGACAAATAGGGAAGGTATGTTTAAATAATATATATTTCCACTAATATGCAAAATATGCAGTGTCATACTCAGGAAACAACCTTGAAACTGATACCAAGTTGGAAAATCCCTTCTTTAATATAATTAATATTAATTACTTAAACTAATTTTTGTATACAATATAAATAAAAGTAATATTATAACTAAAATTACTTTATTTCAAAAGAGTTAACCATAGTAGAAAAGAGTTTACTAAAATTTAAAAGCAACCATACCATAGTTATGAAAGACTTTTCTTAATCAATAATTAACACTGTTGAAAACTACCAATCCAACACTTACATGGTTAACAAAGTTTAACTTATTTTGAAAATGATATTCATGATAGAAAAAAGTGAATCTCATGAAATTGTACTATCATAGATATAAACACTTTAAATAATTTTTGTACGTAAAACTATATTAGAAAGAATTCAACCCCACTAACATTGTTAAAGGATTCAAGCCCTCATTTAACTTCATTAAAGTTATCAATTCTATTTTTCTCGGGTAATGTACTTAAGTGAATAACGTCAATGCCCACAACGCTAGCAAAATTTCCAAATAACACTCATAATATAGTAAATAGCCTCTGGGGGTTCATTATGTCACATGCATAATCCTAAAAGGCTCTAGCCTCCTACCAGCACACATTATTTAGTACGATAATAAAATAGAAAATCATCAGAGTATAAAGAAAAGTATGAATAAATATAAGGGAGGATGTTATACAGTTCAATTAGGACAACTATGCCTCCGACGCCTTCCCGTTCGATCCAGTAATTGAACTAACTCCTAAAAAATATTAATAAAATAGGGTGAGACAAAAGCATCAGTAACCATCAATTCTACTCATCATGCATACTAATATGTACTCGTGAGATGTCAAGTGGGATAGTTTATAAAGTACAACATGTAGAAAATAGCATATCATCATATTATAATTAAATTGATAAACTACCCAAGTTTCTCCCATCAATCTTACCGAACTACATTATTCCTGTTGACTGAAACCATGCACTACTGATAACTACCATATGATTGGCCACCCAAAAGCTAATCGGTCAAGTGATATAGACCGGCTAAAATCTACAAAGCACGTGATCGGACTATGGGTTCATTCCCCCTCGATAAATAGGTGGGGGTGTCGCAGCCTCTCTGTAAACAGGTAGGGGTGTCACAGCCCCTCGGTAAACAGGTGGGACAAAAGCCAACCATCTAGCTTCAATGGAGGCTATACCACATGGTAGAAATATAACTCCCTCATCACCAATCCCCAATGTATAATTCTCAAGATAATAACATTAGTAAAAATCTCAAGCTTGATAATTAATAGCATCAATAAATATCACAATAGAATTTTTTTTAAGATAATAACTTTCTTCAAATGTCAATAACAGATATAGTAAGTTTTTGCTCTCAATTCCACTTTCCAAATTAAACTTCAAGTACCACAAGACCTTTTTTAATAAAGTCATCAATAAAAATTCACCAATATAATCATATAAATATCAGTAAATTTATATATATCAAATCACTCACAAACATCATATTTACACACACAATGAGTGGAAAGTAGTTATCTCTTGTCAAAATAAGGAATAATTATAACAAGTTAAGTGGTATAGTTTATAATAATATCAATCACAAACAATATAGTACTCCACTATGAGTTACTCCAGAACCTCAATGATAGTCAACAAAATCACCACACAAGAACTATCACTATCTTACTTATTAATACCGTGAGATTATTTTAAAGCTACTATAGAATCTTGAAGCTTATCCCCAAAAATATAAATCTTCTTCTAGATTTACATTAGTTTAATATAATAATAAATTAGGTTGAAACCTTGAATTATTTTTGAAATTTCCTAAATAGATTTTCTATTTATAAACTATATTTATGTCTATATATATACGTACTTACATATTATAATGTAGTGACTTTATTTTCTATTTATTTTATTAAAAAAATATAAGGATAAGGTGGAAAGGTGAGCTTAGATTTTATGTATATATATATACATGTGGGTGGTATGGTTGGATGACAAGATGGGTATAGTTGATGAAAGCATATATCTATGTATATATTAAAGATAGAAAAATTGTACTAGAAGAGAGAGAGAGAAGAAAAGCATGGTTCACGTGAGTTGGAAAAAGATCAAT
Source organism: Leucaena leucocephala (assembly GCA_037074615.1). Classification (NCBI taxonomy): domain Eukaryota; kingdom Viridiplantae; phylum Streptophyta; class Magnoliopsida; order Fabales; family Fabaceae; genus Leucaena; species Leucaena leucocephala. Next base: position 10,948,514 of record CM073527.1, read on the forward strand.
CAATGAACAATGTAACTCTCTTTTAAGACCTTTGATAAATAGTATAATTGATAATACACAAATAGAGAAAGCATGAGGTTGTTGCCTTCCTCAGTGAGTATATATATATGCATAATATATGTAACCAAAGGGGTAATGGGTCAACCTGATAGTGGAAGGAGCAGTGTCATAGAATAATAAAAGGACTTGGCAAAAGGAAGGAGCATGTCGCTAAATGATAAATCCTAATAGAAAAAGAGAGACCAATAAAAAGGGAGAGGAAATGGGAAGTGTACCTTTTCAAATCTTCTCTACTTGGATTTGATATAAGGGTTCTAATCCCTTACCTTTTCCAACTCTTTCTAACTTTTCTAATCATATTAAAATACTTTTTATCTAATCATCTGTCACATTCTACTTTTTCCCTATCTGTATAATACTGATAGTGGAAAGAGGTTTGGAAAGGATTGTGATGATGAATAGAAAAGAAAAACAATGATTAGACAAAGGTATAAAAATGAGGGGTTAAAATAAAAAGTTTAAAAGTTCTATGGTGAAAAATGAAAGTAGAAATAAACTTTGGGCTATTAAGTGTAATTATGAAAAGTTGATGGCCTAAAGTATAATTTTTAAAAGTTTAAGGGCAAAATGGTAATTATGAGAAAGTTGAGCTAGAAAAGGCCCAAAAATGCCCAGAATCATATTAGTCCCAATTTTTTCTAGTAAATAGAGAAAATTATTTTGATTAGTTTGACGCAACACAAAATTTTGATATGAGGTCACAAAAAATTTATATTAATTTTTTAAGAAAGAAAAATTAATACAGTATATTCTATACCTCTTAATTAGATAAAATTTGGCAGTAAATTACTATAATTAATATGAAAATTTATGAAACTGACATAGCTCAAAAAGGAGTTTTATACAATTTATTATAGAATTTACAGTGGATTAAAACACCCAATAAATATGTTTCAAGGTAATTTCTCAAGAATTGAGCCCATGAAAGCAGTGGATCATGTAGAGGGCCCAAAATTGTACCTTATAGGCTCAATGATATTTTTAGATAAGTATGTAGGCAAGGGCTAATAAAGACCAGGAAAAATGTAAAAATATGAAAATGCAATTGTGTTGTGTCATTTAGTCAGAGTTAGACGAAGGGCATTTTGGTCATTTGGATAGGTCAAAAATGCCTAGGCAAGTATAGGAGTGATTAGTCAATGTCAGTATATGCCCTGATAAGAAGTAAAGAGGTGTAAAATGACAATATGCCCTTAGGGTTAATATAGTGCAAGATAGTGAACCAATTTTAGTCATTTACCAAGGGATATGTAATTAAGTTTTGACCCAGTACAAGAGCATCAATGGTAGGAAGAATCAAGATACTAGATTTAAGGTCAGAAAGCATATTATGAAATCTCAGAAAAATTAGATTTAGAAAACATTTTGGTTTTTGGGAAATCAGATTGAGTTGGTACCGGATTAGACTAAAATTCTTCCAGATACTTCCTCCCTTTGTAATTTTGTCACATGGGCTTTCAGGTGTCCTTTGATGATGTCATGGATGATGTCATCTCATTGACTTCTAGGGTAAGCTAATCTTACATCAAATCGTGCACAAAGTGATCTTGGCCATTAATTTTCCATGGGATTTTTCTATAAATAGCCCCACAAAATCTGAAGCAAACCGTAGCATGACAACCCTTGGGGAACCTCTTGCAAAATGAAACCTCAAGCCAAACCAAAGAAGAATCCAAAGTCCAAAGTTCAAGAAAGCTAGAGATTAAAGGTAAGTAATCTATCCTAACTTATTTTCCTTTGATTTGGGAGCTTGAACTTAGGATTTTTATCGAAGAAAGTTGAGTTTTCTCTAAGGTGTTTGTGCTGTCCAAACCCTTAGATGAAAGGAAAAGGAAGAAATTAAAGTTATAGTTATATGATTGAAGCTTAAACAAGCTAGTTAAGTGATTTATTGTTGAATCAAGTTGATATTCTTTACTTTGCCATGGTTGAACCATTTTAGTTTGTACTGTTCATGATAGAAGGAAATGGAATTTCAATTATCTAAAGCTTCCATTGAATTTATATGATGATTTTGTGTAGGATTGGATAGGTTTTAAACTTGGAAGCATTGGAATTCTAAGTTATATTTTTTAAAGTTCTTCTCTATTACTATTCACTCACATGAATAGTGATTGGAATTTCATGATTTTGATACTTCCAATGGTTTTAAAATGAAAAGTTGTGTGGGATAAAGTGGGGAAACAAGTATGTGAAGCATTAGAATCAAAATGGGAATTTTTGAAAGAAAAGAGGGTCTTATGTAATTCTGTATAGAACAGTGTATAGGAGCTAGAATTTCATGATTCTAAGCTCATAAATGGATTCAAAAGATGAAATTGTGTAGGGTAAAGTTAAGACATCAATTGGTTCAAGGGCCAAGTTAATTAGTGAAGACAGAAAGTTATGTTAGTAAAGAGTTAAGAATTTATCAAGTATAGTCTTGAACATTGTTGGAGTTTATGGTCCTAATGAATTATGTGATGAATATGAATGTGTTTAAGACCTTGAAACATCCAAGAAGATGTTGGGAAGTGATTGAGCGAAAGGCTTCATGGTTGGAAAGCTAGGGAGCAAGTGCAAAAGATTAAGAGAAAAGCTTAAATGCAAGGTAGTGGACTTACCTCTTTATGTGCTTGATGTGGTATACTTACGTGTTGACATGTATATGATATTTGAATGATGTTATGGCATGATAAATGATGTTGAATGTATTGTGAATAACATGCCTTCCATGGCCATGCACTTTTATGCAAAAGTATATGCCATAATGGCATGTCACTAATTAAAGAAAGTTTAATGAAATTACATATCATGCAATAGCATCCATCTTGCATATTTAAGTGGTATTGTTTGCTACTGAGATTCCCTAGAATCTCACCCTCCCATAACCACCCATAATAGGTTATTCATGATGGAAGAATTATGTTTGGCACATGAGCTAAGGAATGGAAGAGGAAGAGTAGACAAGTGATGGCATGCATGTATGTTAGCCTTTTTATGTAATGTTATGTAATATCCATTATATGTAAAGAGAATGTATGAAAGAATTATGGCATAACCCCATGATGTATATGAATGCATGAAAGGCAAAAGGGATGGTTTATGCATGCTGGAACAATTATTGAAAGTGAAAGAAAGGAAGCTGAAATGGTAAAAACGTAGGTCTTGAAGTAGTTTTGTTGTGGCTTCAATTTGACCTTGTAAATGAAGGAATTAATCCATGAAAATTTATGAGCATGAAGTGCACATCCATATATTTAAATTAATATGTAATATGCCTCATTTGAATGTGTATATCAAGAGAAATGAATTTCCAAAGTTAAGAGATAGAATCTGGAAATTCTAGAATTTGCCATATGAATAGTAAAAAATAACGATTTAACTGTATCAATTGGCAAAGTAAATGTCCAGATTTATATTTTTTTCCCTAAATAGATATGAAAGAGCTTCAATTATAAATTTGGATTACCTCCATACGATTTTTTTACAATTACTTATGAATTTTTAAAATTGGACTGAAAATATAGAAATCACCAAATGAACAGTACCCGATAAGTAAGTTTTAAAATTTTAATTTTTTGGCTAATGTAATGCTTCTGCTAATCAAATATGCTTATAAATACATACTCTAAGGTGGTAAAAGTAGGATGTTTCACCATCTATTTCTTTTTGTACAGTTCCTCTATTTGGAATTAATACAAGGGAATAATAGTGTCTCTTATTTTCTCTCTATTGAGCACTTATGTTATTCTCTGGTCATGCTATTCTTTCTTTTATTTGCTTTTTTGTTTTCTTTCAATGCTAGCTTGCAATGTTCTTTCTCATTATTCTAGAACATCTTTCTAACTTTTGTGACTTAGTACTATATTTCCCAGTAGGTCACCCATCTCTAAGCTACTCTGGCCTAGGCACCTTAACTGAAGTGTGTTGTTGGATTAGGGCTAAATTACACTTCATATAGCTCTGAGCCCTAGCATACTCTTTCTCATAGAATTTTGTTATAACTTTACTTTACTTTATACCTTCTTTCTCTAGGTCTTTCTACCCTTTTATTCTCTTTATCCTCATCTAGAGGATTTATCTGCTCATACTTGTTTACTTTTAAGACATATGGGGTTCTCTCTTCTATTCCTAGGCATACTCCTACAATCTTTTGAATACTAGTACTCAAATTTATACTTGGGCTCTGTCTTCATTTAAGAGAAATTAAGTTTAGTCTAGTGGCTACTTGGAAACATTATAGATAATCTCTTTGTATGAGTTAGTCAACACCTTGTCCTTGGTGATTGTCTTATCATAAAGATATAAAGTTATCCTATTCCTCTTCTTCATGACTTACATTATTCTTTCCTTAGGCTAGGTTATTTCATGACTCATAATCACCCACTATCATCCTAAGCCTTTTCAAGAACTATGAGATTCTAGTATATCACTCCCTTATGAATCATGTTAGGATCAACTAGAATTCTTCTAAAAGACTTCAACTAATAAACTAGATTATAGGGTTAATTACTCCCTTTTGTTGATAACTGATCAGATAATTCTCTAGCACTATGTTCCATAGCCTATCTTACTTATCGAGACTTTACTTAACCTCTCTCTTACTCAAGAGTGCTTTCTACTTTCTTTCTTTCTTGTGGCTTACAATAGACTGTTGCCATATAGCTATCTGTAATTTGTCGTTTGTAAATCTAATATGCATTATTTCTATTACAGTACCGTATAATAACTTATCATTTCATCTTATTTGAATATGTTCTCTTATTTAAGGAGCAATATGTATCGGATCTAACTCTTATAGGAATAGTGATATAAACTCATTAAAATCTAACTTTATCTTAGAGCTATCTGTTTTAGCTCTAACTCTTATCAAAAGATTGATTCGAAAGCTATCTCTTTACTATTGTCTAATGTTCTCACTATATACCATATCTCTTGATAGAGTTATAACACTACCACTCTCTTGGTACTTGCTATAACCATACCATAAGAAATTGCCATAAATATTGTATTCATAAGCTTGTAGAAATACCTAAGTAACCTCAATCACATGGTAAATGACTATCCCACTTGTTGAGACTATCTGTTATTCTGAATACTCTCTATTCTATCCTGCTTCAGGTTTATCATCTAACTAACTCCATCATCTGACTCAAACTCTTATCCCTTTTCCAAACTTTATTGTAACTCCAATCTGGGTCCTAATTTATATTCTATTCTTAACCTTAAACCTTGAGGATTAACTCATACTAACAACCTTATCTATTTCTCTAATCATGTGGAGCAAACATACTAGGTTTAGGGTAGCTCTATTGTGGGCATACAAGAATATTACTATTCAAATATGCATAAGGTGTTATCCCCTTAAGCTAATAGGAATAATGGTAGAGAACTAAAAGGAACATTCAGTTGCCCTATACAGTTATTCCTACAAATAGATTACTGGCGTCTGAATCACATATCGCATTTGCTTAGCGATCATTTATCCATATTATCTCTTAGATTATCTCATGTAACTTCCTTGGCTCTTTCTCGATTAGGGCAAACTTCCCCTGTATCTAGAATTTTTCACCTGTCATATTCTATAAACATTTCTTGGCAAGTTGTCGCAGCTTGTCATACCTATAGCAACTTCCTTGACCTGCCAATTAAAGCCTCTATGCGTGGTATTTACCATAACTCTCACATCTGTTAGGCTCTGATTGCATGTCTTCATCTCTTAACTTACTACTCTATTAGTTTAAATCTGTTGCACTTATTCTAACTTTTCTTGACATCATAGGTCTTTCTCTATAATCTTGCATCTTGTATTTCTCAACTATTCTGTTGAACCTCTACAACTACATAGGAAGAATATTTTCTTGTAGCCCAAAATTCAATCCGTGAGCTAACTTCTCAATCATTCAACTCTCATTGTTCATAGTGATGAACTCAGCTAAGTATCCATCAGAGAGTTCCTCTTACCCTACTTTAACACTTAGCCTTATACTCATCCACATCTGATTGAGAAAAAAATTTCTCGTAAAATTGCTCAAGAAAAAATTCCCAGGTGAGTGACTATTCGCTGTCTATAAAGTAGCTTTTATACTCTTCACTATCTCTTAACATCTTCCTTTGGCTTATTCTTAGCTATCGGTGCCTTCCATTCTGTAAGACACTTTAACGCTTTGGAAATCTCTTCTAAGTGAATGACCTAATTATTTACTGTTTGGTCATTTAATGTACCTGTGTTTGTAAACAAAATTGTATATTCCATAGTTGGATACTATCTCTTTCCTCAATATATCCTGACTATCTGCTAGTCCTAGTTTGTTCTTATTTAGACTGTGACTCCTCATCGACTTCTCTCTTTAATCGCCATAAATAAACAACAATTGCTGTTATGACTGTTGTGATAGTAACATCTTTTTCTTGTTTATGGTAAACTTGAGTTGCTAGGACTTCTGCCATTTGTAGTTCTATACACTGGGTCTATTATTTTTAGATGATAGTGTTCATGTTAGAAATTGTACCTTAGGGGCCAATCATTATCTTATGAACATTATTGATTTATGAATTTATTAATTGTGTTATCATATTATTTGCATGTTTACTGTGATGACCATCCTTGGATAATTCATGATCTTATCCTAAATGTCCCTGGTCGGTCATCTGTGCGGGAGCAGAGATGAAACAAGACCAGTATGACTTTGAAGATGTATAGAGATATAAATCAAAGTCATATGCACATGTAAGAGTACAAGGTGTTGGACCGACCTGCTATGAGAGAGTTACATGGGTTACGTCATAATCTTCTCTCATATACAAACCATGTCACTATGCCCTTTGACCTGAGATCATCATGGATTCCTACATGACAAACGCTCAGCTTTGGCCTAGTCAAAAGTCACTTTTGACCGAGTGATCATAAAGACTATGTTCGGGCTTAGTGGTTTTTCATGCGGAGGAATGTGAATGGTCAAGATGGAATTTGTCCCTCACATTCGTAGAGAGATATTACTGGGCCTTTCGATGAGTGAGTCTGAGAAATATATGGCCATACTGTAATGGAAAGGTAGTTCCATTTCTATAGTCAGACTACTCAGGGATCGAGAAAGTAACGGTCAGGAATAGGAGGATGACATTATCCATGCCTCATCTATGACCAAAATATCGCGTGATAGAAGGGACATGATATGGTTGTATAAAAGGTTACATCGTTTATCAATTCTCATATGATTTGGGTAGTCGTTATGTCTTGCTAGAGACCGCTTGCGACTTGTGGGCCAGTATAGCAAATAGCCCACTGCCAACTTCATATGGGCCTACAGGGTCGCAAACAAAATAGCCCAACACGAGCTATGATGTCCAGATTCATTGAATCTAAGACGTGTCTAGATTCAATGAATGATCCAGGGTTGATATATATATATTTATTTATATTTATATTCGTATATATATAAATTCGTATATATATAGTATATATAAGGGATATATAGGATTTAATTTATAAGGATAAATTAAATCTCTATCACGTTTGAATTTGAAATTCAAATTGATAGGATATCTCATATAAGAGATATTTACAAGATTTAATTTATAAGGATAAATTAAATCTCTATCACGTTTGAATTTGAAATTCAAATTGATAGGATATCTCAAATTTGATTTAAGAGAATAAATCAAACACAGTCCAATCTTATCTTTATTTAAATTAAATAAATAGGTGAATTAAATCTGTGGGACGAATTTAATATAAATATTATTTATTTAATTAGTTTCTTATCAAATTATACAATATGTGATATTGTATTCAGAATTAATATAGATTAATTCCAAAATCCAATTCGGTTGAGAAAACGCAAAGCATCCTATATATCCGATTTTAGGAGCTACGTTTTGAACACAACACATACCACAAAAAGGGCTGAATGGAATCTGCAAAAGGTTTGCAGATAAGAAACTGCTGAAGTAGAGACGGAGAGGACGAACTCTTGAGAAAGCCTTGGAGGGACAGGAGACGCTAGCACGTCATTTGTGGTTGGAATGCTGTTCATGTGGATACCAGTAGAGGAAGATGACCTAAGGAGTCGACTTCTTGCGATCAAAAAGAGAGCACGAGTTGCGAAGAGAAGCTGTGGAAGTTGCTGAGAAACACTGAGGGTAATGCTTCTTCTCACTTGACTTAAACACATACGGTAGATCCTGGCAAGGAATGGAAAAATTTTTAAATTAATTTTTGCTGCGTGTCTTCCAATTCCTTACAGAAGGTCCCTCTAGCTGGTTAGTGGGCGGGGTCTGGGGCAGAGGCTCGAGATTTTTTTTTGTTTCATAAATAATCACAAATCTAAATTCATTTTTCTTAGACCCCATCAATATTAATTGATCAAATCAAAATGCATGCACCACCAATTTCAATTCCCTTTCATATTCCTTATATGTCATACATAAAACGGATTCCTTATATGTCACACATAAAACGCATGTTATCATATGATCGGCTACAACTAACACATATCATATGAATCAACAATCAAGCCTAACTTAAACATAAAACGTCATGGCTCTGATACCACTATAAGGAATTGAAAGACATGCAGCAGAAATTAACTTCAAAATTTTTCCATTCCCTGCCAAGATCTACCGTATGTGTTTAAGTCAAGTGGAAAGAAGTATTACCCTTAGTATTCAGTGGCGACTTAGCTTCTAGTTGCGACGTCCACAGCTTCTCTCCGCGACTCGTGATCTCTTTTTGATCGCAAGAAGTCGACGACTTAGGTCAGCTTCCTCTACTAGTATCCACACGAACAGCATTCCAACCATGAATGACGTGCTAGCTTCTCCTGTCCCTCCACGGCTCACTCAAGAATTCGTCCTCTCCGTCTCTATTTCGGCAGTTTCTTATATGCAAACCTTTTGTGGATTCCCGTTCACCCTTTTTCTCTGTCCCAACCATAGCTTCTAAATATTAGATATATCAGATGCTATGCGTGTTACCTCAGACTTGGAATTTTTTTGGAATTAATCTTATATTAATTCTGAAATTAATACAATATCGTATATTGTATAATTTGATAAGAAACTAATTAAATAAATAGTATTTATATTAAATCCGTTTCACAGATTTAATTCACCCATTTATTTAATTTAAAATAATGATAAGACAAAATTACATTTGATTTATTCTCATAAATCAAATTTGAGATATCATATCAATTTGAATTTCAAATTTAAATGTGATAGAGATTTAATTTTATCCTTATAAATTAAATCTTGTAAACATCTCTTATATGAGATATCATATCAATTTGAATTTCAAATTCAAACCTGGTAGAGATTTAATTTTATCCTTATAAATTAAATCTTGTAAATATCTCTTATATGAGATATCATATCAATTTGAATTTTAAATTCAAACGTGATAGAGATTTAATTTATCCTTATAAATTAAATCTTGTAAATATCTCTTATATATAATATATATATACGAATTTATATATATACGAATATAAATATAGATAAATATATACATACACCCTGGATCATTCATTGAATATGGACATGTCTTAGATTCAATGAATCTGGACATCATAGCTCGTGTTGGGCTATTTTGTGTGCGATCCTGTAGGCCTATATGAAGTTGGTAGTGGGCCATTTACTATACTGACTCACAAGTCGCAAGCAGTCTCTAGCAAGATATCACAACTACCCAAACTATATGAGGATCGATGAATGATGTAACCTTTTATACAACCATATCATGTCCCTTTATTCACACGATATTTTGGTCATGGATGAGGTATGGAGAATGTCATCCTCCTATTCCTGACCGTTACTTTCTCGATCCCTGAGTAGTCTGACTATAGAAATGGAACTACCTTTCTATTATAATATGGCCATACATTTCTCAGACTTACTCATCGAGGGGCCCAGTAATATCTCTCTACGAATGTGAGGGACAAATTCCATCTTGACCATTCACATTCCTCCGCACGGAAAACCACTAAGCCCGAACATAGTCTTTATGGTCACTCGGTCAAAAGTGACTTTTGACTTGGTCAAAGCTGAGCGTTTGTCATGTAGGAATTCATGATGATCTTAGGTCAAAGGGTATAGTGACATGGTTTATATATGAGAGAAGCTTATGACTTAACCCATGCAGCTCTCTCATAGCAGGTCGGTCTAACACCTTGTACTCTTACATGTGCCTATAACTTTGATTTATATCTCTATACATCTTCAAAGTCATACTGGTCTTATTTCATCTCTGCTCCCGCATAGATGACCGACCAGGGACATTTAGGATAAGATCATGAGTTATCCAAGGATGGTCATCACAGTAAACATGCAAATAATATGATAACACAATTAATAAATTTATAAATCGACAATGTTCATAAGACAATGATTGGCCTCTAGGGCACAATTTCTAACAGATATGACTTATGTTGCCATAAGTTATGATAAATATTTACATCTCCTTGCAATATTCATATGATGACACGCATGTTAGAGAATGCTTAAATGATTATATCTCCTTGCATATTATACATGTTAGAGTATGCTATGATGAATGAATACTCCCCATTCTCATTTTATTAAAGGTAGAGTGTATATGATGAGAAAGTTATGTTGCTCCTATACCATACGGCATACAATTACATAATTTAACTTGGTAATGATAAAGCAATGGAAAAGTGATAAATGAGATATTAGCTAGTTAATTTCCAAAGAATAGAATGAGAATTTATGACTAGACAATGATAGTCAGTTGGGTAGAGAACGAGATTAGATACATGAATGAGAATTTAATGGGCAACCTATAGACATATGGTTATAGTACTCAGGACATATCCCTTCAGTAGGGATAAGATACATGAATGATATACCATGAATATGAAATAAAATGCAATGCAATTATGAAAGATGATGTAGCTTTGAGAAGGAGTAACCTCTATGTAATAAAAGTAAAAATTCTCACAATAAAGTTAGATTCCTCTTACAATAGAGTCATATTACTCTTGAGATAAAGCCAAGATAATGGACAGTGCAGCTCAGATTAGAGTAATATCCACTAGATGAGATGTATAGATTATGACAAATATGTGCATGGTAGAGCTTGTGTAGCTCTCTGTAGCACTAGATATAGTAAAGTTATGAAAAATGGTAATGATATGAGATATTCCTGAGTGATAGAGGAAATGAGTAATGCCTTAACAGATAATACTGGCTTATGTGATCATTCTTGGGGAATTATCTGTTGAGTTAACAACTAAGTGAAAGTGGCTAACCTTGTAACTTAGTCTGTTGGTTTAACTATTCCAGAGATAAGAATACAGTACAACAAAATTGTAGTAAATTCTGGAGGATTACAATTAGATCCTAGATTGGCTCACAGAGAATAGAATTCTAGGGTCATAGTTATATCCTAAAGATGCTTACGGTTGATCATAGTAGATCTTAAGGGTCACAGTATACCTAGCTAAAGAAAGAAAATGAATGAGCCATAAGTATAATATTTCTTTGAAAGGATGAATTACTATGGACAAGGTTAAAGTGGGGAAGCCTCGTAAGTTGGTTAACTCATAACAGACAGAGTACCCCTAATGTTAGTTTCAAATAGCCTTATTATTATTATGGATTAAACTCTGAATCTTCTTACACGAAAAGGGAATTAAGTGATTAGAGTTAAAGTTTGTAGTCTTGAGTAACAGATATTTATGAGTCTGAGATAATATGCCTAGGGAAGAGAAAAATAATATCTTATAAGATGTCATAAAGGGTCAAATAAGAATAAAGAGATCCCTAAGATGATGTTATAGAGAATAAGAATGAGAGACAAATAGAACTTCCAGATGAAGATAAAGATATTAGAATTCCAGATAGACCCAAGAGAGATAATATGAGAAGGGTCTAAGATAGTAAAGTACCAGGGTTATACCCTGTTAGCAATAGTGCTTCAGATTTTTATCGGTACTTTTTACTTAAATGTGCTCAGGCAAGAATAGCCTATTGATGGTTGACCCCTTGGGAAGTGATGAGAAAGGGTGTAAATGCTATAGAAGTTCGGCATAGATGTACAAAGTTATAAAGGGTTATGAATGGTAAGTGACTAGAACCCTTATGTCAAGTCCAAAAGGAGTGGATTTGAAAGGAAAGATTTAGAAAAATATTTCTCTAAAGCCAACAAAGTATGAATTAAAGAGAATGTTAGACTATGGTATCTCAAAAGATGTCTTGCTACAACCAGATATGGTAAGATATACCATGGTATGGTGTAAGAAGCATGTAATGAGATACATTATGAGAAACATGTAATGAGATACATTATGAGGAATATATGTGGAGAAGTATAATATTAAATGACTTTGTAGCAAATTTTGTAAACATATAGAGAGGCTCCCATTTGATAGGGATAAGATATTTTCATGATATGCTACAAATGAAAGACCAAATAAGAGCTTTTACTCCTTACATGAAATGCCAGGCATTATATTATGTATGTAAATATACTAAAGTTCCAAATGTTTGAGCAGTGCAATCTCTACGTGATAGAGATGTGCAAGCTCTGAATGTTAGCGCTATGCATATTAAGAAAATAAATGCTTGAGCTCCAATATTAGAGCTTTGCATTCATGAGTAGGCATATAGTCCTGCAACATGTTGGCCAGGAATTATGCATGTTAGAGTATGTGCTTCTACTTAGCGATAAAGTAAAGAAAGAATAATTGCATAAGTCCTCTCTCCATACTATGCTATATTGTTAAAAATTATATGAGCAACTAGTAGAGCGATAGAATTTCTAAGAAAAAGAAGTATGATGATACAAAAATGAGGTGAAGCATTATGGATGTTAAGAAACTCCTCTAGATACTCAGATAACTTATAAAAGATGTACAATAAAAAGTATGATGAGCAGTTAATGAAAACTCCATAATACAAAAATATTCGAGAGAGTTTGATATGAAAGAAATGGACACTACTCACAAGTCCAGTATAGTGAGACATCCATAGGCAAATAAATGCGTAACAAGTAAGCAAGTAACAAAATGAAGCAGAGTTCAACTTTGATTAAGTTCAAAATGAAGCAGAGTTCAACTCTGATTGAATTGATTCAGAAAAGAAGAGTAATGGCAACAAAGATATAAAGATCTGCAGATATGGAAAGTACTCCACTAAGATGTCAAGATAGAAGATAAGAGATAGATACCCTAATCTTTAGTCATAAAGCAGAAAAGGATATATATCCAAGATAGTTAACTAAGATGCTAAGCAAATTTTGAGGACAAAATCTATTTTAAGAGGGTAGAAATGTCATATCCTAATTTCCCCTATCTATATAAGACTAATAGAGGAAAGAGGTTTAGAAAGGATTATGACGATGTTCAAAAGGAATGATAAAGGTTAGATGAGTCATGAAGAATAAGAGAGACTAAACTTAAAAGTTTAAAAGTTCTATGGTGCAAAAATGAAATAAGACATAAACTTTGGGCCATAAGTGTAATTATGAAAAGTTGAGGGCCAATAGTATAATTTTCAAAAGGTCAAGGGAAAATGGTAATTATTGAAAGTTGAGCTGAAAAAGGCCCAAAAATACCCAAAATCAGTTTATTCCCAAATTTTTTAAGTAAATAGAGAAAATTATTCTAATCAATTTGATGCAACATAGAATTTTGATTTGAGGTCCCAAAAACTTGATATTAATTTATAAAGAAAGGAAAATTAATACAGCATCCTCTGGACCTAAGAATCATATGAAATTTGGAAGTAAACTCTTATAGTTAATATAGGAATTTATGAAACTGACAGAAACCAAAAAGGAGTTATGTAAAATTTATTATGGAATCTATAGTGAATTAAAACACCCAATAAATAAGTTTCGGGGAATTTCTCAAGAGTTAAGCCCATGAAGGAAGTGAACCATGTAAAGGGCCCAAAATGGTGCCTTATAGGCCCAGTAATATTTTTATATAAGTATGTGGTATAGGGCTAATAAAGACCCAAAAAAATATAAAATTATGAAAAATGCCACTGAGTATACCACTGTGTTGTAATAATGAACAAGAGATGGATGTAGGGCATTTTGGTCATTTTGGAAAGGTAAAAAATGTCAAGGCAAGTATAGGGATGAATAATCAGAGTCAGTACATACCCGAATAAGATGTAAAGAGGTGTGAAGTGATAACTATGCCCTTAAAGTTAATATAGTACATGATAGTGAACTAAGGGCATTTCAGTCATTTGCCAAGGGATCTGTATTAAGTTTAAACCAGTCTAAGAATGTCAATGGTAGCAAGAATCAAGATACTAGGTTTAAGATCAGAAAGTATATTATGAAATCTTAGAAAAATTATGTTCAGAAAATAATTTAGTTTTTGGGAAATCAAACTGAGCTAGAACCATATTGGACTGGAATTTTTCAAGATACTTTCTCCCTGTGCAATTTCACCACATAGGCTATGAGGTGTCCCTTGATGATGTTATCTCATTGGCTTATAGGGCAAGCTAATCCAAGATCAAATATGAGCCATTAGATCAAATAGTGCAAAAAGTGATCTTGGCCATTCATTTTTCATAGAATTATTCTATAAATACCCCCCATTTTCTGCACAAAACCATGGCCCTTGGAACCATTGGGGAGGTGTTTCTCAAATGAAGAGTCAAGCCAAGACAAAGAAGAATTCAAGAACCAAAGTTCAAGCTAGCTAGGAATTAAGGTAAGCAATATATCCTAACTTATTTTCCTTAGATTTGGGGCTCAAACTTAGGGTGTTCATGGAAGAAATATGAGGTTTCTCCATGGTATATATGTTGGAAAATGTGCCCTAGGGGCCAATCATTGTCTTATGAACATTATTGATTTATGAATTTATTAATTGTGTTATCATATTATTTGCATGTTTACTGTGATGACCATCCTAGGATAATTCATGATCTTATCCTAAATGTGCCTGGTCGATCATCTATGCGGGAGCAGAGATGAAATAAGACCAGTATAACTTTGAAGATGTATAGAGATATAAATCAAAGTCATAGGCACATGTAAGAGTACAAGGTGTTGGACTGACCCGCTATGAGAGAGCTGCATGGGTTACGTCATAAGCTTTTCTCATATACAAACCATGTCACTATGCCCTATGACCTGAGATCATCATGGATTCCTACATGACAAACGCTCAGCTTTGACCTAGTCAAAAGTCACTTTTGACCGAGTGATCATAAAGACTATGTTCGGGCTTAGTGGTTTTTCATGCGCAGGAATATGAATGGTCAAGATGGAATCTGTCCCTCACATTTGTAGAGAGATATTACTGGGCCTCTTGATGAGTGAGTCTGAGAAATATTTGGGCATACTGTAATAGAAAGGTAGTTCCATTTCTATAGTCAGACTACTCAGGGATCGAGAAAGTAATGGTCAGGAATAGGAGGATGACATTATCCATGCCTCATCCATGACTAAAATATCGCGTGACAGAAGGGACATGAAATGGTTGTATAAAAGGTTACATCGTTTATCGATCCACATATGATTTGGGTAGTCGTTATGTCTTGTTAGAGACCACTTGCGACTTATGGGCCAGTATAGTAAATGGCCCACTGCCAACTTCATATGGGCTTACAGGGTCGCACACAAAATAGCCCAACACGAGCTATGATGTCCATATTCATTGAATCTAAGACGTGTCTAGAGTCAATGAATGATCTAGGGTTGATGTATATATTTATTTATATTTATATTCGTATATATATAAATTCATATATATATATGATATATAAGGGATATATAGGATTTAATTTATAAGGATAAATTAAATCTCTATCACATTTGAATTTGAAATTCAAATTGATAGGATATCTCAAATTTGATTTGAGAATAAATCAAATATAGTCCAATCTTATCTTTATTTAAATTAAATAAATAGGTTAATTAAATATGTGGGACAAATTTAATATAAACATTATTTATTTAATTAGTTTCTTATCAAATTATACAATATGTGATATTGTATTAATTTCAGAATTAATATAGATTAATTCCAAGATCCAATTCGGTTAAGGAAAACGCAGAGCATCCTATATATCTGATTTTAGGAGCTATATTTTTGGTACACAACACACAACACAAAAGGCCGAACGGAATCTGTAAAAGGTTTGCAGATAAGAAACTGCTGAAGTAAAGACGGAGAGGACGAATTCTTGAGAGAGCCTTGAAGGGACAGGAGACGCTAGCACATCGTTCGTGGTTGGAACGCTGTTCGTATGGATACCAGTAGAGGAAGCTAACCTGAGGCGTCGACTTCTTGCGATCAGAAAGAGAGCACGATCCACGGAGAGAAGCTGTGGACATCTTCTTGCGATCAGAAAGAGATCACCAGTCGCAGAGAGAAGCTGTAGAAGTCGCTAAGGAACACCAAGGGTAATGCTTCTTTCCACTTGACTTAAACACATACGGTAAATCCTAGCAAGGAATGGGGAAAAATTTTTAAATTAATTTCCGCTGCGTGTCTTCCAATTCCTTACAATATATGCTATCCAAAAACCCTAGGTAAAGGGAGAAAGAAGAAATTAAAGTTAGAGTTATGTGATTGATATTTTTGACTTTGCCAAGAATGAGACCTTTTGGTCTACACTATTCCTAATAGAAGGAGATGGAATTTCAATGATCTAATGCTTCCATTGAATTTATATGATGATTTTGTGTAGGATTGGATAGGTTTTGAACCATAAAAGCATTGGAATTGAAAGTTACAATTCTTGGAATTCTTCTCTGTTGATGTTCACTCATATGAACAGTGATTGGAATTTCATGATTTTGATGCTTCCAATGGTTTTAAAATAAAAAGTTGTGTGGGATAAAGTAGAGAAACAAGTATTGGAAGCATTGGAATCAAAATGAGAATTTTTGAAAGAAAAATGGTGGTTATGTAAATCTATCTAGAACAGTGCATATGAGTTAGAATTTCATGATTCTAAGCTCATAAATGGATTCAAAAGATTCCATTGTATAGGGTAAATTGAAGATATCAATTGATTCAAAGGTCAAGTCCATTAGTAAAGATTAAAGAAAGTTAATGTAGTTAAGTAAGCTCAATGTTCAAGAGAGCTAGTTTGTAATTAATGGATGGTAATGTTATGTTATGAAGTGATTGGTGTACTCAAAATTGGCAGCCATACATCAAGAAGAAGTAAGAAGGAAAAGGCAAAGATAAAGGCAAAGGAAGGTCAAGCATGTGAGGTAGTAAACTTATCATAAACTTGTATGTGTTGAATGTTATGATTAGTTGTGCTATAACTATGTCAAATGATGTTGCATATGTGTTTATGATTGAAGTTCTATTTCTATGATGACTTTGGCCATTTGCATTTTATATTTTACATGGAAGCATGCACATTACACAATGTTAACACTTTCACAAGAAAGCACAAGTATTACATTAATGCATGCATTATTTAGTACCATTTCCTACTGAGATTTCCTCAGAAATCTCACCCTATCCATGTAATCCCAATCCCAACAGGTTCAATAATGATGAAAGAGGATGAAGAAGTGTCATATCCCAATTTTTAGGCTTAGAAGCCCAGTATATAGCCTAAAAAAGGGATGCTACCAGACCCTGTTGAGCAGAGGTCTCAGTAAATAGAGAAAATTATGTTGATCAGTGTGATGCAACACAAAGTTATGATAAGAGGTCATGAAAGATTTATATTAATTTCCAAAGAAAAGGAAAATTAATACAGTATGCTCTAGACCTCAGAATCAGATGAAATGTGGCAGTAAATTCCTATAATTAATATAAGAATTTCTGAAACTGACAGAGCTCAAAAAGGAGTTCTGTAGAATTTAGTACAGAATTTACAGTGATCAAAAGACCCGATAAATAGGTTTCAGGGGAATTTCTCGGGAATTGAGCCCATGAAGATAGGGGATCATACAGAGGGTCCAAAATGGCACCTTATAGGCCCAATGATATTTTCAGATAAATATATGGGCCAGGGCTAATAAAGACCGAGAAAAATGAAGAATTACGAAAATGCCACTGAAGGTATGCCACTGTGTTGTGTCATTAAGTTAGAGTCAGACGAAGGGCGTTATGATCGTTAGACTAAGGTTAGACAGTCAAGAAAGGGTATTTGGATAGTTGACTAGGGTCAAGAGATACTCTGGTAAGGTATGGAAAGACAATAGTACCCCTATAAGTACTAAAGAGGTAGTAAGGGCATTATGGTAATTTACTAAGGATTTTCCTTGGGAACCGAGCCACCAAAGTGCTTGGGCTTGGTTAGAAACCCAAGTTGATATTTAAAGGCCCAAAAACGTAGCCCAAGAGTAAAGTGGGCCCAAGAGGCATTAAAATAATGTTTTAGTGCTTTTTCAATAAAGTAAAGTGACCCGGTCCAAGATAGAACTGGGTAAAGTGATCTGGAATCATGAGAGGATATAAATGGGGCCCACAATGTGCCACATGGCATGATTATAGTAAAAGAGGAAAAGCAAAGGACACATGGCATGATTATAGAAAAAGGAGAAAAAGCAAGAGGACACGTGGCACGATCTCGGCCGTCCATTCAGGGAAAAGACTCTGGAACTCTTTGGAAAGGCTGACTCAGCTGGTGAGGTGTCCCAAGGGCCCCACATTTCGCCACATATACCCCTTAGGTGTCCCTTGAGGTGTCCTAGATGATGTCATGAGTGGTGAGTCAGCAAGGAGGGTGATGTCATCATGATGATGCAGGCAAAGCTTCTTGAGGAAGTAAGCAATCTGAGCCATTCATTGTGAATCAATCTGGGCCATTCATTCCACCTCCTCTCACCTATAAATAGGCCACTCCCCTCCCATTTCAAGGCACACCACGGATCTAGCAAGAAAAGGAAGAGAAAGAAGAGAGAAAGAGAGAAAGAGAGAAGGAAAGAAAGAAAGGAAAGGAAGGAAGGAGTTCTGGTGGAGCCAAGAGCAGTCTAAGGAGCTGAGGGACTGGGCAAAGCTTAGGAATGAGGTAATAAAGTTATCTAGTCCCTTCTCTAATAAAGTATAGGATTTCTCTTAGTGGTTAGAATAGAGAAATATCTCTATTAATAAAGGTAGCTAAACGTAGAGAGAAAGCCAGGGGAATGTCAGATTAAGGATATTACCCTTGAGCTATGTATGAGTTAAATAGAGCTATGCTGATAGAATAATAATGAAGATATTATTATGCTATGTATAGGCTCTAACCTATGGAAAGAATGAACCTTAGGGCAAAGGCTAAGAGCTAGAAGGAAAAGCTACATGTCAGGTAGTAAACTAATCCTAAACTTGTATGGATTGAATGTTATGCTTGATGTGCTATGGCTTTGTTGAATTGTGTTGAATATGTGCCTATGTATGAAGCTCTGTTCCTATGATTACTTTGGCCAATTGTATTTCATATGTAACATGGAAGCATGCACATGACATAATGCTAACACTTTCACAAGCAAGCACAAGTATTCACATTAATGCATACATTGTTTAGTGCTGTTTGCTACTGAGATTTTCCCAGAAATCTCACCCTTCCATATCAATCCAATTACAGCAGGTCTTCTCAAGATGGAAGAGATAAAGATGCATGAAGAGATATTAATTACTTAGCATGATTGATGTGATTCATGTATGTATAATTGCTGGAAATTATCACTATGAACAGTAACTCGTGATGGAGGCAGTGACATTTGTGCTGTAATTATAAATAGTAAATAATTTAATAAATGTATGGTATTTTACCAGTAAATAGTAGACATGCCAAGCTTCGATTTGATATATAGAACGTATCATTTGGATGTCTACACATAAAGATATGATTTATCAAAGTTGGGACCAGAATGCTGGAATCAGGGACAGGACGCTGGATGAACAGTGAATTACGGACGTTGACTGACGTTAACCTGGTCAAGGCGTGGTCAACGAGTCATTTTTCCCTGAAAGAGTATTATGTTAGCTTCATGTAGCAATTTGAACCACTCCATTCCGATTTTTATAGAATTAGTTATGATTTTTCGAAGTCAGGTCACTTCTCTGGAATTCGTGCAGTGAACAGTACTCGCTAGAGTAAAATTCCAGATTGAGTAATTTGATTTCAACAGCCTTGGAAGTGGTTCCAGATGCTACTGTTTGGTCCCTAAGACGTATGAAAAGTGAGGATGTTATATTTGGTATCAGAGCATAAGATTCTGGCACAGAACAGAAGGTTCTGGCTCAGTGATGCTCTGGAGTAGATAAACTAACCCCTTAAAACAAGTTAGAGATGTGAACTACAGAGGTTTCCTCCCTAGTATGAGATATGGGGATGGTGTTCACTACCTAGAGAATGATTTGAACAAGAGATAGTGACACCCAGACAGATATAATAGTACCCCATAACTTACAGCGGTACGAGGCGATCTTCAAGGAAGTGGCTAGTCTTAGTCAGCCGTTACCGCCGAGGTCTCGTGTTTCTTAGCACGATGTGGCTGGACTAAGCAGGATAACGTCTGGGGAGCAGTTTCCTTTATGAGTAGAGATAGAAGCTGACCAGTCCTAGGTCAAGGGAAGCTACCAGACGTTACAGTTATAATAAAGATACCAACCTCGTTGAAGTTTGTCAACTAGAGGATTGGTATAAAGTATAATCAAGCCAGATAATATAAATTAAGATATGAAAGGTTAGATGATGTTCAGAAGTAGATCCTCTATGTGAGTAGATCTACGTTACGAAAGAATTTGTTCAGCTAGTGTTTTCTGAACAAAAGAATTAAAAGTTAGAATGAGGCTTGCCTAGGAATAATCCTAGTACATGGCCTAAAGTTAGAGACAAGATGGGCCGCTGATGTTCCCAAGATAAAGGAACCACAGTCTAATCTAGAATAGACTAAGACTGATAAAGAGAAAGCTAGCCACATTTTTAAAGATAAAGTGACTCTCCTGTTCCCTATGTAAGAAAGGGTAATGAAGGGTTGAGTCTATACCCTAGTAAGAGGGTAATGTGGCAACCTAAGTCAGATAAATAGTTATTTCTGATTCCTAAATGAATGTTTGGGATCTGGACAATATGATCAGACAATGATAGGCAATAAGATTAAGATGATGATTAATAGTGAATCTACAGATAGATGATTACGATACTCAGGATATATCCCTTCAAGGGTAAGATATATGAGTGATGAAAATGAAATGAAATGAGAAGCATTTATGAAAGATGGTATAGCTCTAAGAAAGAGCAGTAAAGACATAAGTTAGTATTGTTGCAACAGAGCTAGATTGCTCTTGCGATAGAAAATGATTGCTTTTGAAATAAAGCCAAGAGATGGGACAGTATAGCTCAGATAGAGTAAGGTCCCTCTGATGAGATGAATAGATGATGATAGATATGTGCATGGTAGAGCCTGTGTAGCTCTCTGCAGTAAAGGATATAGTAAAGCTATGAAAGATGAGAATTATATGAGAAGTTCCTAAGTGATAGAGGAAATGAGTAAAGACCTGATAGATAATATTGTCTTATGTGATAATTTTAGGGGAATTATCTGTTGAGTTAACAACTATGTGGAAGTGATTATTAACCTTGTAACTTTGTCCGTTGGTTTAAGTCTTCCAAAGATGAGAATACAGTACAACAGAATCGCAGTAGATTCTGGAGGATTACAGTTAGATCCTAGTATGGCTCCCAGAAAGTAGAATTCCAGGGTCACAGTTAGATCCTGAAGAGGCTTGCGGTTGATCACAGTAGATCCCGAGGGTCGCAGTAGACCTGGCCTAGAGAGAGAAAAGTATTGAGCCATAAGTACCGTATGTCTTTGGAAGGACGAATACCAAGGAAAAGTTAAGGTACAGAAGCTTCACAAGTTGGTTAGCTCCTAACAGAGAGAGTACCCATGATGTTAGATAGCCTTATTACTATCAGGGACTGAACTCAAAATCTCCTTACACGTACAGGAACTGAGTGATCAAAGTTAAAGTTATTAATCCTGAGTACCAAGGAGTTATGAGCAAATCTCATAAGATATGAGAAAGGGTCAAATAAAGAGATCCTTACTATAAGAATAAAAGATAGATAAATCCTCCAGGTAAAGAGATAAGAAGAACAGATAGACCCAAGAGAGATAACATAAGCTGGGTCTAAGATAGTAGAGTACCAGGGTTAGAGCCTGTGAGCATCTGTGCTTCAGATTTATATCGACACATTTCAGTTAAGCATGCTCAGGCAAGAGTAGCCCAATGATGGGTGACCCCCTGGGAAGTAATGGAAGAGGTATGAATGCCACAAGAGGTTGGCACATATGTACACAGAATTATAGAAAGAGTTATGAAAAGTTGAAAGGGTTGTGAACAGAAAGAGACTAGAACCCTTATGTCAAGTCCAAATGAAATGGATTTGAAAGATGACTATGATATAGCCAGATTTGGCCGGATATGCCGTGATATGACATAAAAGATATGTGATGAGATATGCCATGAAAGATATGAAAAGTATGTGTTAAGAAGTATAACATGAAGTAGTTTTATAGCTAGCCCTATAAACAGATTGAGAGACTCTGATTTTGAAAGAGAAAAGATGTTTGAATGTTAAGATACGTGTGAAAGAGCAAATGAGAGCTTTAAGAGCTTTCACTCCTTGCATGAAATGCCAGGCATTATGTTATGCTATGTTATGTTATATTTGTAAAATATGCTAAAGCTCCGAATGTTAGAGCAGTGCAAGCTCTATGTGATAGAGTTGTGCAAGCTCCGAGTGTTAGAGCTGTGCATATTAAGAGAAGGAATGCTTGAGCTCCGCTGTTAGAGCTTTGCATTCATGAGCAGGTATGTAGTCCTGCAGCATGCTAGCTGGGCATTATGCATGTTAGAGTATGTGCTCCTATATGCTCCTATATGCTATTATGTGCTCCTGTTTAGCAGTAGAGCAACAAAAGAAAGAATAATGATATAAGTCATCTCTCTGTATTATGATGAGTTAGTAAAGATGATAAAAGCATATGATGATATGAGATGAGAGATGAAGTTTTGCGGATATTTAGAGAATTCCGCTGAATACTCAGATGAGTAATAAGTGACTGCACTAAGAATCATGATGAGTAGTCAACAAAAACTCCAGAATATAGGAGTATATGAGAAAGTTTAGTATGGAAGAAAGGGACATTCTCCTCAAAGGAACTCTTCATCGAAGGATGAATAGAGATTTAGCCCTGAAATTTCGAGGACGAAATTTATTTAAGGGGAGGAGAAATGTCATATCCCAATTTTTAGGCTTAGAAGCCCAGTATATAGCCTGAAAAAGGGATGCTACCAGACCCTGTTGAGCAGAGGTCTCAGTAAATAGAGAAAATTATGTTGATCAGTGTGATGCAACACAAAGTTCTGATAAGAGGTCATGAAAGATTTATATTAATTTCCAAAGAAAAGGAAAATTAATACAGTATGCTCTAGACCTCAAAATCAGATGAAATGTGGTAGTAAATTCCTATAATTAATATAAGAATTTCTGAAACTGACAGAGCTCAAAAAGGAGTTCTGTAGAATTTAGTACAGAATTTACAGTGGATCAAAAGACCTGATAAATAGGTTTCGGGGGAATTTCTCGGGAATTGAGCCCATGAAGATAGGGGATCATACAGAGGGTCCAAAATGGCACCTTATAGGCCCAATGATATTTTCAGATAAATATATGGGCCAGGGCTAATAAAGACCGAGAAAAATGAAGAATTACGAAAATGCCACTGAAGGTATGCCACTGTGTTGTGTCATTAAGTTAGAGTCAGACGAAGGGCGTTATGATCGTTAGACTAAGGTTAGACAGTCAAGAAAGGGTATTTGGATAGTTGACTAGGGTCAAGAGATACTCTGGTAAGGTATGGAAAGACAATAGTGCCCCTATAAGTACTAAAGAGGTAGTAAGGGCATTATGGTAATTTACTAAGGATTTTCCTTGGGAACCGAGCCACCAAAGTGCTTGGGCTTGGTTAGAAACCCAAGTTGATATTTAAAGGCCCAAAAACGTAGCCGAAGAGTAAAGTGGGCCCAAGAGGCATTAAAATAATGTTTTAGTGCTTTTTCAATAAAGTAAAGTGACCCGGTCCAAGATAGAACTGGGTAAAGTGATCTGGAATCATGAGAGGACATAAATGGGGCCCACAATGTGCCACATGGCATGATTATAGTAAAAGAGGAAAAGCAAAGGACACATGGCATGATTATAGAAAAAGGAGAAAAAGCAAGAGGACACGTGGCACGATCTCGGCCGTCCATTCAGGGAAAAGACTCTGGAACTCTTTGGAAAGGCTGACTCAGCTGGTGAGGTGTCCCAAGGGCCCCACATTTCGCCACATATACCCCTTAGGTGTCCCTTGAGGTGTCCTAGATGATGTCATGAGTGGTGAGTCAGCAAGGAGGGTGATGTCATCATGATGATGCAGGCAAAGCTTCTTGAGGAAGTAAGCAATCTGAGCCATTCATTGTGAATCAATCTGGGCCATTCATTCCACCTCCTCTCACCTATAAATAGGCCACTCCCCTCCCATTTCAAGGCACACCACGGATCTAGCAAGAAAAGGAAGAGAAAGAAGAGAGAAAGAGAGAAAGAGAGAAAGAGAGAAGGAAAGAAAGAAAGGAAAGGAAGGAAGGAGTTCTGGTGGAGCCAAGAGCAGTCTAAGGAGCTGAGGGACTGGGCAAAGCTTAGGAATGAGGTAATAAAGTTATCTAGTCCCTTCTCTAATAAAGTATAGGATTTCTCTTAGTGGTTAGAATAGAGAAATATCTCTATTAATAAAGGTAGCTAAACGTAGAGAGAAAGCCAGGGGAATGTCAGATTAAGGATATTACCCTTGAGCTATGTATGAGTTAAATAGAGCTATGCTGATAGAATAATAATGAAGATATTATTATGCTATGTATAGGCTCTAACCTATGTAAAGAATGAACCTTAGGGCAAAGGCTAAGAGCTAGAAGGAAAAGCTACATGTCAGGTAGTAAACTAATCCTAAACTTGTATGCATTGAATGTTATGCTTGATGTGCTATGGCTTTGTTGAATTGTGTTGAATATGTGCCTATGTATGAAGCTCTGTTCCTATGATTACTTTGGCCAATTGTATTTCATATGTAACATGGAAGCATGCACATGACATAATGCTAACACTTTCACAAGCAAGCACAAGTATTCACATTAATGCATACATTGTTTAGTGCTGTTTGCTACTGAGATTTCCCCAGAAATCTCACCCTTCCATATCAATCCAATTACAGCAGGTCTTCTCAAGATGGAGGAGATAAAGATGCATGAAGAGATATTAATTACTTAGCATGATTGATGTGATTCATGTATGTATAATTGCTGGAAATTATCACTATGAACAGTAACTCGTGATGGAGGCAGTGACATTTGAGCTGTAATTATAAATAGTAAATAATTTAATAAATGTATGGTATTTTACCAGTAAATAGTAGACATGCCAAGCTTCGATTTGATATATAGAACGTATCATTTGGATGTCTACACATAAAGATATGATTTATCAAAGTTGGGACCAGAATGCTGGAATCAGGGACAGGACACTGGATGAACAGTGAATTACGGACGTTGACTGACGTTAACCTGGTCAAGGCGTGGTCAACGAGTCATTTTTCCCTGAAAGAGTATTATGTTAGCTTCATGTAGCAATTTGAACCACTCCATTCCAATATTTATAGAATTAGTTATGATTTTTCATAGTCAGGTCACTTCTCTGGAATTCGTGCAGTGAACAGTATTCGCTAGAGTAAAATTCCAGATTGAGTAATTTGATTTCAACAGCCTTGGAAGTGGTTCCAGATGCTACTGTTTGGTCCCTAAGACGTATGAAAAGTGAGGATGTTATAAGAAGCATGAATAGAATTTAAGGATTGGATAGTATAAATGTTACATGAACAATTGTTTCATGTAATGATATTATATAACAAGTTTGAAAAATAATGTTCATGATCTAAGGAAAAATAGTAAATGATGGAATAAATGTATGAAATTTTACAAAGACTTAGTTAAAATATCAAGGGTTGTTTTGACACCAAGAACACCTTATTTCTATGTCTGTACAATGAGAACAAATTTTCCAAAATCAAGGACCAGAATTTGTTTTCATAATTTTTGACTACATGAACAGTAAACTTTGACGATTAAACTGTATTAATTGACTAAGTATTTGGTCTGGAAATTATTTTTTCCTAAATTTTAAGTTGTTATCTTCACCTGGCTTTTTGAACCACATCATTTTAATTTTTCTAGAATTAATTATGAATTTCTGAAGTTTGTCACAAAATTTGGAATACCATATGAATAACAACTCAAGAAGGGTAAAAATTCCACATTTAGCTAATGGACTTCCAAGTCTTGTAAGTGATTCCAAATGCTACTAAATGGTCCCTAAGATATACGAAAGTAAGGATGTTACAAATGTCACTGCCTCACTACAAGTTACTGTTCATATTGACTAATTTCAACATCTATACATACATTCCTCACATAATAATTATACTATCCAATCCCTAACGTCTTCTCATGTAACTGCATCTTCTTTCTTGATTCATAAACCTGTTGGAATTGGGACATGGACGGGGTGAGATTTTTGGGAAAATCTCAGTAGTAAACATAAATCATACAATGTATGCAACTACATGCTTGATGTCAATATGTGCACACTTAATGATCATACTTTCATAATGGTAACTTAATATGCTTCAATGTTTCCATAATTATAACATATATTGGAGAGTATGTTTTTATAATACCAAAATAACAAAATAGCAAAAAGTTTTTTTAGTAAAATGTCAAATGATGTTTAAAACAATCAAAATGTATTTCTATGTGTAAATGTTGTTAAAAGAAGAAGTTAATCGAGGCAATCGATTAATGTGAATTAATCGATTGACTGTTCGATTAATGTAAAGGCAACATTCTATTTTACAAAGAAAAATAAATTAAATGACTAGTTAATCAATTGGGTGTTCGATTAATGTCAAGAGCTTGCCTTCTGGAATTAAATTGACAAGTCAATTAATCGAATGGTTAATCGATTCATTGTAATCAATCGTTTAGTTAATCGATTAATCTCTTGAAAACATATTTTATATGGAACAAAGATATTGCTATAAATCGATTAGTTAATAGATTACTTTATATTAATTAGTGAAATATTAATTTTGTAAAAATTTAAATATAAATCAATTAATTAATTAGTTAATTGATTAATTTACATTAACAAATTAATTACTCGATTAATCAGTGAAATATTAATTTTAATTTGTAATTTTATTAACTTCATATATTTTAAGAATCCCTCTCTATTTACGTTGAAACTGACTAAATCTCTCTTTGAGCCATATATGTTTGATTCAAACCTAAAATATACGTATTTGTCTCAACATTCTTCAATATATATCTTTTGAGAAACTTATTACATTATATATGGTTGAAAATTTTGATCAATGTGATGCTCTATTTTCTATTTCTTATTAATAGAATTATTGATCGAATTAATGATAATTAGTCGATTAGTTAATGATAATGAGAATTAATGATAATTAATCAACTAGTTAATCAATTAATATAATATATTTTAGAAAAGCTATCGAATTAAAACTTGATCCTTATAATGTAGAGAAACTGTAAAGAAGGCAATGGAAGAAGAAGAAAATAAAGTTCAAGCATAAAGAAATTTATCAAACTCTTGATAGACTAAACAAAGGAGTGAAGGGATATAAAAGGGAGAAGATGATGACCAATAAAGCAACTCAAATACACCTGTTTTGCTAACTTATCCAATTAATTAATCGATTAATTGCTTCATTTTTTAGTACTATATTCTGTTATACTTCCAAATAGGTTGAGTTTTTGACCATATCACAAGATATACTTATCTGATTGAGGTGAAACTTGATTAATTTGAAACTAGACTTAGAATTTGGTTCATGAGATAATTTAATTTCCAAAGAGTCTCATATAAGGGAGATATACCATTTGCAATATGGAACATAGGATCAATGCTTTGGCCATAACCTCTATTCACTAGATTGATTATATCTTTCTGTCAATAATGAATTTTAGAGACAAACTTATGTCATTGGAAAGTATACACAAAGAGATTTATGGGGATAGGTCATTTGCTATGTTTGGTGTTAAATAGTGGAACTTATGAACATTGAAAGAAAACCATTGTTCCTCAACTAAAAAATAATCAGAAGATGAAAAAAAATCAAGTGTTGAAGGATTATTACCAAAACTTCTCTTGATTGTGTCAAACTTCACTTAAGGTATATAAAGACATTATTATAAAGATATTAGACAAAGATTAAAGCCAATAAACTCTCAACAGTAAAAAGGCACTTTGTGTCAGAAGCTTTAACGGCTAGTTCCAACAGTCATATTCTCAACAGAAGAAGAAAAGTTCAAATGAGAAAGAGATTTTGCTAAATTGTCAAAAGCTTAAACTTCATCTATAAATAAGAGATAATTCAAGAAGACAAATGAGAAAAGCTAAGAATGCATCATCATAATGCCAAAATATCGTTAGACTGAGAAAGCCTCAAACTCTCTGTTTTTTATTATTTGTCATCATCATATCTTGAGTGAAAAATATCATGTACTACAAAGTATTATTTTCTCTACCTAAGAGAGTTTTATATTTCATCATCCTTATCCAAGTATGAAAGCAAACCTTGAAATTGGGGATTTAAGGTGGGATTTGTTCTTGTCTCTTAAGGGAAAGCGTTATCACTAGAGAGTGGTATAACCTCATGATTGAGGTGTACTCAGTTAGCCATAAAAATTGAAGTTGTGAAGGCTATCAAGAGCCCATTGTAATCTTGGAAGATGTGGGTTGAAAATCTAAGTGGGGGGCTGAGGATTGGACATAGGTCAAGGGAAGACCAAACTAGGATAAATTTGTCATGCAATTTCTCTCTTCCTTAACTCTTTGATTTTATTTAGCATATTTCCAATATCTGATCAAAGTTTTTCAAGTTAGTTAGTTTCACTAATCAAATTCCAAAAGAGTTTCAAAAGTTTTAAAATCTGTCGAATACTCAATTCACCCCCTATTGGGTGATCCAACCTATATATCTAGAACTAAGATTTGGTATTAGAGCCAATCACTTGTTTAAAGGATCTAACGATCTCAAGTAAAAAGATCATCACTGAATTTTTTGCAAAAATGCTTTCTAAAAGTTCTAATTTTACCATTCCTCCTATTTTAGAAAATTCTACATTTTTGTATTGAAAAAGTCTGATGGCCATATTCTTAAAAACTCTTGATTTTGATATAAGGAAAAATTCTTTAAAATGAATTTGAATTTAAACCAAGAAAGGATTAGAATGAAAATTAAAAAAATATTTTTGCTAAACCTTAGAGTAATAAAAATTTTATACAATGATTTATCTGTGATTATTTGAAAGTCAAACATTGCTCTAATATTAGAGATATTTTCAATATTCTTGATTCTATCTATTCCTCTAATAATCATGTTAAAGCTCTTTGTGTTGATAGTTCATCAGTACCTGAACATTGGATATATATAGCCGATTAACAAGTAGAAGCATATACAATTGAAGGAGAAATTCAAATAGACTTATGTGAATCAACCAACATAGAACAACAAGAGGAAGAAACAATTCAAGACGTATAGATTTTATTCAATATATATGAATTTTCTTATATGGTATGTATGTAAAGTTTGTATTCAATATATATGAAATTATATAAGGAAAATGTTACAATTTAAGAAAGGAAAGGGATTAAATTACAAATAATAGAAAGTTTAAGGAATTAAATATAATTGAGAAAATTCTTAACGTCTAAAATAAAATGTATAAATAAATTTTGAGCCATGAAGTATAATTATACAAAGTTTAAGGCACCAAAATGTAATTTATCAAAGTTCAATGACAAAATTGTAATTATGAAGAAATTGTGCTAGAAAAGTCCTAGAACTGCCCAAAAATGTTATAGTCCTAGATAATTTATATTAATTTCTAAAGTCTAGAGATTATTACATGATCTTCTGGACTTTTTGACAGATGAAACTTGGCAAGAAATTCCCATAATTAATATAAGCATTTATAAAATTGACAGAACTAAAAAATGAGTTATGTAAAATTTATAATAGAATTTACAGTAGAATAATACATCCGATAAATACTTTTATATAAGTTTTCTTGAGAATTGAGTCATAAAGGCATTGGACCCATTTAAAGTCCCAAGTTAGCATCCCATAGGCCCACTAAAATACTTGAACAGTCATGTAGGCCAGTGTCTAAAGAAACCCTAAAAAGTAAAAAATTGCAAAATGCACCTATGTTATAATAGTGACCAAGAGATGAATAGAGGAAATTTTGGTCATTTGAACATTGCAAAACACCAATAGAGATACAAGAATGATTTATCAAAGTCAATACATGCCCTGATATGGTGTAAAGAGGTGTGAAAGGATAATTATGCCCTTAGGGCTAATATAGTGTAAAATATTGAACCAAGGACATTTCAGTCATTTTAAGGGATAATAAGTAGATAAATACTCAATTTAATAATGTCAGTTGTAGACAAATCAAAATACTAGTTTTCATGACAAGATACTGGGATATTATAGAAATTAGACATATAAAATAGTTTGATTTTTGTGAAACTTACTAAATCAGTACTTGATTGGACTAGAATTTTCCAATTAGTATTTTCCTATGTCTTGCACCAAACAAATCCTTCTTTGATATCATGGATGATGTCACTTTTTGGCCTAGTGAACAAGCTTGATGGAAGATTCAATATGGACCGTTCGATCAAATAGTATTTGGATTAATTTTTGCCTTTAATTTTCACCTAAATTTTTCTATAAATACCTTCCTTCATAGCCCATTTTGTCACATCCTACTTTTTCACTATCTGTATAATATTGATAGTAGTGGAAAGAGGTTTACAAAGGATTGTGATGGTGAATAGAAAGGAAAAACAATAATTGGACAAAGGTATAAAGAGAGGGGCTAAAATAAAAAGTTTAAAGGTTCTATTGTAGAAAATAAAAGTAGAGAAAAATTTTGGGCCATTAAGTGTAATTATGAAAAGTTGAGGGCCTAAAGTGTAATTTTTAAAAAGTTTAAGGGCAAAATGGTAATTATTGAAAGTTGAGCCAAAAAATGACCAAAAATACCCAAGATCATATTAGTTCCAAATTTTTCCAGTAAATAGAGAAAATTCTGATCAGTTTATCGTAACACATAATTCTGATGAGAGGTTCTGAAAAATTTATATTAATTTTTGAAGAAAAGAGAAATCAATACAGTATCCTCTGGATCTCATAATCTGATGAAATTTGGTAGTAAATTCATATAATTAAGATAATAATTTATGAAACTGATAGAGCTCAAAAAAAGAGTTCTGTAGAATTTATTATAAAATTTACAGTGGATTAAAATACTCGATAAATATGTTTCGAGGGAATTTCTCGGGAGTTGAGCCCTTGAAGGCAGTAGACCATGTAGAGGGCCAAAATGACATCTTATAGGCTCAGTAATATTTTTAGATAATTATGTGGGCCAGGGCTAATAAGGACCGAGAAAAATGTAAATTTATGAAAATGCCACTAAGTATGCCACAGTGTTGTGTCATTGAGTTAGAGTTAGACGAAGGGCATTTTGGTCATTTCAATAAGGTTAGACAGTCAAAGAGAGTCCCTAAAATGGTTAACCAAGGTGAGGAAAGACTCTGATAATGTGTGAAAGGACGATAATGCCCTTTAAGAAATTAAAGTGAAATCGGACACCTAGAAAGGGTCTTGAAGAAATGTAGGGAATTTTTATCAGGACTTATAGGTCTCCAAAAATTATGAGACTTTGCAAGGAATTTATTTTATGTTAGAATGAATTTATAAAAATGTTATAACCATTAAAAGAGGTGTCTAGCATTTATTTCAAAATCAAGATATTTTAAGGACATCGGTATAAGGAAAGTGCCATAGGATTTGTGCCAATTAGCTATTGGACCTAAGGAAGGCCTAGGGCAGTCCAAAATTTCGTTATAGGGAAGCCCAATAAGTCCTAAAAGTTGTATTGGATCCCAAGTCCAATAATGAATAATTTATGAATTTTTGAAAAAGAAAAGAAAAAGGAATAAAGTGAGAATTAGGGTTTGCACATGGTGGGTCCCACAAGACCTCACACATGGAATCCAAGACAAGGGGGAGGAGAAGATTTTTTTCATGTGGCCTTATCTCAAGTTGGCTTGGTGAGTAAGTTTAATATGAGAGCAATTATGAGACATTAGATCAAATAGTGCACTAAGTGATCTTGGCCCTTCATTTTTCATGGAATTTTTCTATAAATACCCCCACTATTTATGCTCAAAATTGTGGCATGAGAACTCTTGGGGAACCTCTTATAAAATGAAAACTCAAGCTAAGACAAAGAAGATTCAAGGTACCAAAGTTCAAGCAAGCTAGAGATTAAAGGTAAGCAATCCATCCTAGCTTATTTTTCTTTTATTTGGGAGCTTGAACTTAGGGTTTTCATGGAATAAAGTTGAGTTTTTCCTAAGGTGTTGTGCTGTCCAAAAACCTTAGATGAAAGGAAAAAGAATAAATTAAAGTTAGAGATATGTGATTGAAGCTTGAACAAGCTAGTTAAGTCATTGGTTGTTGAATCAAGTTGATATTCTTGACTTTGCCATAGTTGAACCATTTTAGTTGTACTGATCATGATGGAAGGAAATTAAATTTCAATGATATAATGCTTCCATTGAATTTATATGATGATTTTGTGTAGGATTGGATAGGTTTTGAACCTTGGAAGCATTGGAATTTCAAGTTCTAGTTTTTGAAGTTCTTCTCTGTACTGTTTACTCTATAAACAGTGATTAACATTTCATAATTTTTATGTTTCCAATAATTTTAAAATAAAAAGTTGTGTGGGATAAAGTAGAGAAACAATTATGGGGAGCATTATAATCAAAATGAGAATTTTTGAAAGAAAAGAGGGTGTTATGCAATTTTGTATAGAAAAGTGCATAGGAGCTAGAATTTCATGATTCTAAGCTCATAAATGGTTTCAAAATATGAAATTGTGTAGGTTAAAGTCAAGATATCAATTGGTTCAAGAGCAAAGTTAATTAGTGAAGACTATAGAAAGTTATGTTAGTAAAGAGTTAAGAATTTATCAAGGATAGTCTTTAACATTGTTAGAGTTCATGGTCCTAATGAATTATGTGATGAATATGAATGTGTTTAGAACCTTAAAACATCCAAGAAGATGTTAGGAAGTGATTGACCGAAAGGCTTCATGGTTGGAATGCTAGGGAACAAGTGCAAAAGATCAAGAGAAAAACTTAAGTGCAAGGTAGTGGACTTACCTTGTCATATACTTATTTTTCCCTATCTATATAGTACTGATAGTGGAAAGAGGTTTGAAAAGGATTATGACGAAAGCCAGAAGAAAAGATAAAGGTTAGATGAGTTTTGAAGAAAGAGAAGGACTAAAACGAAAATTAGAAAAGGTTGAAGGCAAAAAGTTAAGGTAGAAACAAAAGTTGGGCCCTTAAGTGTAATTTTCAAAAGTTAAGCGAATGAAATGCAAATAGCCAAAAATTTAGGGGCCAAAGTACAATTATTCAAAAGTTAAGCGACCTAAATTAAATATAAAAAAGTTGAGCCAAAATGCTTAGAATCAGATTAGACTCAAATTTTACCAGTAGATAGACAAAGTGATTTCGGTCAGTTTAAGGAGTCACATAATTTCAATTTGAGGTCCCGATTAATTGATATAAATTCCTAAAGTCAAAAGGAATTATTGCAGTATTTTTTAGACATCAAAATCAGATAAAACTTTATACGAAATATCTATATTTAATGTAAGAATTTATAAAATTGATAGAGTCAGAAAATGAATCATATAGAATTCTTATGGGATTTTACAGTGAAATAAAATACCCGATAAATATGATCGGGAGAGATGTCTTGAGATTTGTGCCATAAAGGGCATAAAGACAATGAGCTCAAACCAAAGCCCAAATGGCACCATAGTAAGCCCAATATGATGACTAGACAGGTAAGTGGGCCAGAGTATAGAGTAATATAGGAAAAGTGTGAGACTACGAAAATGCCCCTGTATGCCCATATTGTACCAGTGAAGGATGGTGGTCATTATAGTCATTCTAGACAGGACAAAAACATGGGACATAGTATAAATATGATTAGTTAGAGTCAGTATATGCCTTGAGGTAGTATAAAGAGGAGTAAAATGATAATTATGCCCTTAAGGTTAGTACAGTGCAAGAAACGACACTAAGGGTATTTTAGTAATTTCCCAAGGTATGGATGGCAGATAAATATTTAGTATGTCATTGTCAATGGTATGAGAAGCCTAGACATTGATGTCCAGGACAGAATACATATCCTGGTATATTATAAAAAATTAAGAACAGAAAACAATCCGGTTGTTGTAAAACTGCTCCGATCGGTATCGGATTGGACTGAAATTTTTCCAGAAGCTTCTCCCAAATGGAATTTCACCACATACCCCCATAAGGTGTCCCTTGAGCTATCCCACATGATGTCATAATTATTCTTTTTAGGAAAAGTTAAATCCAAAATTAAATGTGGGACTTTAGATCAAAGAGTAACTAAATCAATCTTAGCCATTGATTTTCCATGGATTTTGGCTATAAATATCCACTAATTTCTGCGTCAAAACCGTGTCCTTGTGATACCTTGGGGAAACTCTTACAAAATGAAAACTCAAGCCAAGACAAGGAAGATTCAAGGTACCAAAGTTCAAACAAGCTAGAGATTAAAGCTAAGCAATCTCTCCTAGCTTATTTTCCTTTGATTTGGGAGCTTGAACTTAGGGTTTTCATGGGAGAAAATTTGAGTTTTATCTTAGGTGTTGTGTTACCTAAAAACCTTAGATGAAAGGGGAAAGAAGAAATTAAAGTTAGAAATGTCATATCATAATTTTTCCTTATCTGTATAGTACTGATAGTGGAAAGAGGTTTAGAAAGGATTATGACGAAGATAAGAAGGAATGATAAAGGTTATATGAGTCCTGAAGAAGGAGAAGGACCTAAACACAAATTGGAAAAGGTTAAAGGCCAAAAGTTAAAGTAGAAATAAATGTTGGGCCAAAAGTGGTAATTTCTAAAAGTTTAGGGACCTAAATGTAAATATGCAAAAAGTTAGGGATATAAATGTAATTAAGCAAAAAGTCAGGGACATAAATGTAATTATGGAAAAGTTCAGCCAGAAAAGGCTTAGAAATGCCTGTAAGTATTTCAGTCCTATATTCCATCAGTAAATGGAGGAAGTCATGCTGGTTAATCTGGCATGATACAGAAATTTTATTAGGGCTCCAGACAGCAGAAAATTATCTGATAGTCTAAAAGTTATCTGAAATTTTATCAGATTTTATAGACTTCAGATATAAGTGTACAAATTACAGGAAATTGTGCCCTACAGTGTCAGATGTCCTGGATCTGACAGAACTCCAGAAGAAGTTCTGTATAAAAAGTTATTCACATATCAGTGAATTTTGACAGGAGTTTGTTAACACCCGTGATCCGATAATGGAACTTATCGGTATGTAAGCCTGGATAGAATGAGATCAGATGACCTCATATATAGGCCCATAATGATGCCAAGGAAGGCCCAAAACCCAGGGTACCAGTCTATCAGTAGAAGGGGCCAGTGCCAGAAAAAGTGCGAAATTATGAAAATGCCCCTGGATACCCAGATTGTACCAGAGATAGATGAAGGGCATTTTGGTCATCTAGGACAGGCTAAAAACATGACACATGGTATAAATATGATTAGTTGAGCTAATATATGCCCTGAGACAGTACAAAGAAGGGGTGAAATGACAATTATGCCCCTAGGGTCAGTACAGTGCAAGAAAGGACACCAAGGGTATTTTGGTCATTTTCCAAGGGCTGGATGGCAGATAAATACTCAGTCTAATATTTTCAATGGTATGAGAAGCCTATACATTAATTTTCAGGATAGAATACATATCCTGGTATATTATAAAAAATTAGGAACATAACACAGTCTGATTGTTATGAAATTGCACTGATCGGTACCGGATTGGACTGAAATTTCTCTAGAAGGTTCCTTACACTATAAGCATTCCACCTAACCAATTGAGGTGTCCCTTGATGGGTCCCACATGATGTCATAATTATTATTTTATGAAAAAGTTAAATCCACGATTAAATGTGGGCCTTTAGATCAAATAGTAATCAAATCAATCTTGGCCATTCATTTTTCTTGGATTTTGGCTATAAATACCCCTCAATTCTGGTTCAGAACCGTAAGCTCATGTACCCTTGGGGAAGCTCTTGCAAAATGGAAACTCAAGCCAAGACAAAGAAGATTCAAGGTTCCAAAGTTCTAGTAAGCTAGAGATTAAAGGTAAGCAATCTCTCCTAACTTATTTTCCTTTGATTTGGGAGCTTGAACTTAGGGTTTTGATGGGAGAAAAGTTGATTTTTCTCTAAGGGGTGGTGCTGTCCAAAGACCTTAAAGGAAAGGGTAAAGAAGAAATTAAATGTAGAACTATATGATTGAAGCTTAAACAAGCTAGTTAAGTGGTTGGCTGTTGAATCAAATTGATATTCTTGACTTTGCCATGGTGTGCCCTATTTGTTATGCACTGTTCATGAGATAAGGAAGTTGAATTTCAATGATTTAATACTTCCATTGAGTTTATATGATGATTTTGTGTAGGATTGGAAAGGTTTTGAACCTTGGAAACTCTAAAATCTCAAGGTTGTAGTCTTTGAGATTCCTTACAGGTACTGTTCACTCGCATGAACAGTGATTGGAACTTCATGATTTTGATGGTTCCAATGGTTTTAAAATGAAAAGTTGTGTGGGGTAAAGTGGGGAAACAAGTATGGGAAGCATTAAAATCAAAATGAGAATTTTTGGAAGAATTGTGTGCTTATGTTCAATTCTATACAGCATGCCATAAAGGAGCTGGAATTTGATGATTCTAAGCTCATAAATGGATTCAAAAGATGAAATTGTGTAGGGTAAAGTCAAGACATCAATTGGTTCAAGAGCCAAGTGGATTAGTGAAAATTAGAGAAAGTTATGACAATAAAGAGTGTAACAAAGTTAGTCTTGAACATGGTTGGAGTTCATGAGTCCCAATGAGTTATGTGATGAATATGAATGTGTTTAGGACCATGAAACATCCAAGAAGATGTTGGGAAGTGATGGACATAAATGCTTCATGGTTGGAAAGCTAGGGAGCAAGGGCTAAAGGACAAGAGAAAAGCTTAAGTGCAAGGTAGTGAACTTATCTCTTTATGTGCTTGATGTGGTATGCTTATGTGTTGACATGTATATGTTATTTGAATGATATTGTGACATGATAAATGATGTTGAATGTGTTATGAATAACATGATTCCATGGCCATGCACTTTATGTAAAAGTATATAGCATGATGGCATGTCACTAATCAAAGAAAGTTAATGAAATTACATATCATGCATTAGCATCCATCTTGCATATTTAAGTGGTAATGTTTGCTACTGAGATTTCCTAGAATCTCACTCTCCCATAACCAACCAATTTAGGTCAAGCATGAAGAAAAGGTATGCATGGAGAAGAGCTAAAGCATGGAAGAAGGAAAGTGAAGTATTTAAGATTCTAGCATATGCTATGCAATTTCCATGTATGTAAATGCCATGTAAGGTGTCTATTTATGTGATAAACTTATATGTAATAATTATGGCATATGTACATGATATATATGAATGTTAATAAGCTTATTTAATGG
This sequence comes from Leucaena leucocephala, assembly GCA_037074615.1. Classification (NCBI taxonomy): domain Eukaryota; kingdom Viridiplantae; phylum Streptophyta; class Magnoliopsida; order Fabales; family Fabaceae; genus Leucaena; species Leucaena leucocephala. Next base: position 10,986,311 of record CM073527.1, read on the forward strand.
CTTGTGCATGCTGAAACAATTATTGGGAATGAAAGAAAAGAAACTGAAATGGTAAAAACGTAGGTCCTGTAGCAGTTTTGTTGTGGCTTCAGTTTGACCTAGCAAATGAAGGAATTAGTTCACGAAATTTTATGAGAATGTAGCACACATCCATAGCTTTAAGTGAATATGTAGAAAGTTTCATTTGGATGTGTATATCAAGAGAAATGATTTTCCAAAGTAAGGGACCAGAATCTGTTTCCAGAGTTTTTGACCAAATGAACAGTAAACTTCAACGAATAAACTGTATCAATTGGCGAATCATTTGGTCTGGAAATTATTTTTACCTTAAAATTTAAGATGTTATCTTCATGTAGCTTTTTGAACCACTTTATTTTGAGTTTTCTAGAATTAATTATGATTTTTTGAAGTTCATTACATAATCTGGAATACTATATGAACAGTAGCCTGAGAAAGAATAAAATTCCAGATTTGGCTAATGGACTTCCATTGTCTTGTAAGTGGTTCTAAATGCTGCTGAATGGTCCCTAATACGTATAGAAGTAAGGATGTTACAAGAAACATATGATTGAAGATTAATCAAGGTAGTTAAGTGATTGATTGTTGAATCAAGTTGATATTCTTGACTTTGCCATGGTGTACCCTGTTTGGTCTGCACTATTCATGAGGGAAGGAAATGTAATTTCAATGATTTAATACTTCCTTTGAATTTATATGATGATTTTGTGTAGGATTGAAAAGGTTTTGAACATTGGAAACATTATAATCTCAAGGTTGTAGATTTTGAAATCTTTCATGGTACTGTTCACTCGCATGAACAGTGATTGGAATTTCATGATTTTGATGCTTCCAATGGTTTTAAAATGAAAAGTTGTGTGGGGTAAAGTGGAGAAACAAGTATGGGAAGCATTAGAATCAAAATGAGAATTTTTGAAAGTATTGTATGCATATGTTCAGTTATGTACAGTAGGCCATGAAGGAGCTAGAATTTCATGATTATAAGCTCATAGATGGATTAAAAAGATGAAATTGTGTAGGGTAAAGTCAAGATATCAATTGGTTCAAGAGCCAAGTGGATTAGTGAAGATTAGAGAAAGTTATGTAATAAAGAGTGTAACAAGGTTAGTCTTGAATTGGTTGGAGTTCATGAGTCCTAATAAATTATGTGATAAATATGAATGTGTTTAGGACCTTGAAACATCCAAGAAGATGTTGAGAAGTGATTGACATAAAGGTTTCATGGTTAGAAAGCTAGGGAGCAAGTGCAAAAGATCAAGAGGAAAGCTTAAGTGCAAGGTAGTGAACTTACCTCTTTATGTGCTTGATTTGGTATGCTTATGTGTTGACATGTATATGACATTTGAATGATCTTTTGACATGATAAATGATGTTGAATGTATTGTAAATAACATGTTTTCCATGGCCATGCACTTTATGTAAAAGTATATAGCATGATGGCATGTCACTAATCAAAGAAAGTTAATGAAATTACATATCATGCAATAGCATCCATCTTGCATATTTAAGTTGTAATGTTTGCTACTGAGATTCCCTAGAATCTCACTCTCCCATAACCAACCAATTTAGCTCAAGTAGGATGGAAAATGTATGCATGGAGAAGAGCTAAAGAATAGAAGAAAGGAATGGAAGTAATTGAGAACCTAACATATGCTATGGATTATCTATGTATGTAAATGCCCTATAAGGTGCCCTTCTATGTGATGAAAGTATTTGTAATACTTATGGCATATGTACATGGTGTATATGAATATTGAGAAGCTTATTTGATGGCTTATGCATGCTGGAACAATTATTGAAAGTAAAAGAAAGGAAGCTTAAACGGTAAAAACAAAGGTCCTGAAGCAATTTTGTTGTGGCTTCATATTTCATGAAATTTTACAACTGTGTAGCACACATCCAGAGCTTTAAGTGCATAGGTAGAATGTTTCATTTGGATATGTATATCAAGAGAAATGAATTTCTAAAGTAAGGGACCAGAATCTGTTCCAGAGTTTTTTACCAAATGAACAGTAAACTTCAACGAATAAACTATATTAATTGGCTAATCATTTGGTCTGGACATTATTTTTCCCTTAAAACTCAAGAGGTTAGCTTCACGTAGCTTTTTGAACCACTTTATTTTAATTTTTCTAGAATTAGTTATGATTTTTCGAATTTCATTGTGTAATATGGAATACCATTTGAACAGTAATATGAGAAAGTAAAATTCCAGATTTGGCTAATGGAGTTCCAAGATGTTGTAAGTGGTTCCAAATGCTACTGAATGGTCCCTAAGACGTATAAAAGGAAGGATGTTATAAGAATTCATTTCAAAACTTTATCTGATTATGAGATCTGGAAGATATTACAATAATTGCTAAACTTCATAATTGCTATAATTGCTAAATCAAAATTTTATGATGCATTAAACTGATCAATATAACTTTCTCTATTTTATGGTAAAATATGGGACTGAAATACTTATGGGTTGTTTTGGGTCTTTTCTGACTCAACTTTTTCATAATTACCATTCTACTCTTGAACATTTGAAAATTACACTTTAGTCCCTCAACTTTTCATAATTATGCTTAATGGCCAACAACTTGTATCTTATCCATTTTGCATCATGAAACTTTTAGACTTTCACTTTAGTTCCTTTCTTTTCCAAAATGATAATTATTCCCCTAGGAATTTTTACTATTTACATATAAGTCCCTATCCTTTCACCTATTTATAGTTTAGTCCCTGAAAACCCTCTATATGTTGCTCAGACTTTTGTTCAAAGGGGTATTATAGCCTATCTATATACTTGCTTATGCTTATGGACAACTTACTGGACTTGTGAGTAGTGTACATTTTTTTCATATGCTACCTTTCAAAATTTTGATGTAATTATGGGGTCTACGTGATGTCTCTTACACTTTGCTAACCTCTTAGGAGAAAAGTATTATTTTGTCTTTCTTTCTCCTGGTACAAAATTGTAATATGAATCTTTCCTTTTAGATCCTCTCTTTGGTAGTAACATAAGGGGTTCTATTCTCTTGCTTTTTATAACTTTTCTAACTCTTCTTAACTCTTCTTATCCTCTTACATAACTCTATGCATCTATGCCAAACCTTTGTGAAATTTGCACCATTTCTCTTCACTTCCCAGGAGTCACCCATCATTAGGCTACTCTTACTGAGCATGCCTAGCAGAAAAATGCTGATGAAAAGCTAAAGCGCTAGTGTTAACAAGCTCCTACCCTGGTATTTTACTATCTTAGACTCCTCTCATACCGTCCCTCTTAAGTTTATATGGTTCTTACTCTTATTCTTTTTAGCCTCATCTGGAGGATCTATTTACTTATACTTCTCTCTTCTCAAAACATATAGGGTTCTCTTCTCTGTTCCTTAGGTATACTTGTACAAAACTTTAAATATTAGCACTTAGACTTGAACTTGGACTCCTTCTTTGTCTAAGAAAAACTAAATTCAGTCTGTATATAATAGAGGCTATATGGAAAAACCATTATAAATATTTTCTATGAATAAGTTAATCAACTCGTGAAGCTTCATTATTTTAACTTTGTCCTTAGTAATCATCTTTTTATAGAGATACTATATTATACTCATATCTTCATGTCTCATTACTTTCCTTAGGCTAGGTCTACTATGACCTCAAGATCTAAATGTGATCTACGTAAGCCTCTTTAAGATTTTACTACGACCTTAGAGCCATGTTAGGATCTAACTATGATCCCCCATAATCCTATGTATTCTATTGTATTGTATCATCATCTCTAAAAGATCTTAAAACTAACAGACTAAGTTATAAGGTTAATTGCTTCTACTTATTGATAACTTAATCAATAAAAGTTTTTAAGAAATACATCTAGTAGCCCATATTATTTGCCAAGACTTTACTTATTTCCTCTCTTACTCATGAGTTCCTTATTTGCTTTCTTACTCTATTGTGGCTTACCATGGAATGTTGCCTTGTGCTATCATGGTCTAACCACCTGCCATTACTTTATATTGCTATGGCCATATATAACTTCCTATTTCAATATATGCTATAACTGCGAGAAATCTATACCTGAAATGTGCTCTTATCTAAAGAGCAATCTATATTAGATCCAACTCTTATATAAAGAGTGTTATGAACTTATTTGAATCTAGCTCTATCTAATAGCCATATGTTTTATATCAAACTCTTAAAGAGTAATATGAAAACAATCTCTTTACTGTTGTCTCTTGTTCTTTCTATATACCATTTCTTTTGATAGAGTTATAATAGTACCACCCTCTTGGAACTTGATGTAACCCTAACATAAGAAATGACCATGAGTACTGTATTCACAAGTCTGTAGAAATACTTGAGTAACCCCTAGTCATCCTATAACTGACTATCCTACTCACTGAGACTGTCTATTACTCTAGGTACTTTCCTATTGCTTTATCATTATCGAGTTAAATTATCTTATTGCATGTTTTATGGTATGGGAGCAACATAACTTTCTCATCATTTATACACTACGCTATATGTGCTATAAAAAGGGGAGTTTTCATTCATTATCGCATACTCTAACATGCATAATATGCAAGGAGATGCAATCATTTAAGCATACTCTAACATGCATATCATCAAATGACAACTGTAAGGAGATGCAACTATTCATAATAACTTATAACAACATAAGCCATATCATCATATAATTTGCTCAACCATCCATCATACACACACTGCAATTACTTTAAAGCATTCTTTCCTCTGTCACATTATTTGTCAGATCCTAATCATTTATTTAAGAACCTTAAATAACTACTCATCTAACTTAGGCTACCATATTACCCTTCTACAATGTATAGACTCATTCCTTTACTACTCAAACTCTTGATCATTTCTCTTTGTTAAATAGGGGAGTCTCTTTTCCCTTTAAACTGTGGCTACCTTTCTCTCTCTGGACATCATCAACTTCTTTTTCTATTCCTGAGAAAAATTCTTTCTTCATAACACAAAATTCAATCCATGAATTAACTTCTCAATCATTCAACTCTCACTTTTCACGTGGATGAACTCAGCTAAGTATTCATCAAAAGGTTTCTCTTTCCCTACTTTAACACTTAGCCTCAACTTATTTCTATCTAACTGAGAGGAATGCTTCTCTTAAAACTACTTGAGTAAAACTTCTCAAGTAAGCATATCAATCTCCATCTTTGGGGAGTAACTTCTATATGTCTCTACTCTCACTTAACTTATTCTATCTATTCTATCAGCCCTATTTTGTTCTTGACTGTACTAATTCCTTTCTAGTCTTTTTCTTGATTCTGATGAACCTGATTCGCATGGGTCTCATTCATCATGTACTACTATTACTTATGCTCTCTAGGGTACTCTACCCTATGTCTGCTAAGTTATTATTTCTTCGTGATTGTATTCCTTTATTTTGGGACCATTAGCTTTCTATCTATTAACCATCATGTCTTAAGCCATGTACTAGGTTCATTCCTAGACAAGTCTTAATCTAACTTATAATTCTTCTATTCAGAAAAGACTAATTGAACAAAGTACTTCATAACATAGATCTACTCCTAGTGATTACATGGATGATCTACTTCTGACATCTTCTTAAACTAATCTTTTATATCTTAGTACCTCATACCGTGTGGCTTGGTTATGCCTTATACCAATCTTCTAGCTAATGAACTTCAGTAATATTGGCACCTTCAGTCTCATCATTGCTATAATGTTTGGTCTCTATGTATACCAATTATGATATGAGTATTAGCTAGTTACGATTCATGTTCTCTATGAACTCCCATTGCAACCATCTCAATCTACTCGTCACGGCTAGATAACTTTCTGTTCTTAGGTCGCGGCTAAAGGTCTTCTCCCTTTTGTGACCTAAATATATCTTTATCTAAATATTCTCTACCGAATATTTCTTATCTGAATCATACTTTAAGTAGTGAACCAATTATCTAGGGATGGAATCTTCTTGGTTCACTTAAGATTCATACTAAAGTGATACTAACTTCCCACATAATACCCTAACCTTAACATAATGTTCACTTCTTAGGTTTAGGGTCAGGAAATTATATTATCTAATGTCAAAACTTTGCTCTTATACTAAAATGTAACATCTTTATTTTTTATGTCTTAGGGACCATTTGGTATCATTTAGAACTACTTGACCTTTAAAGTCCATTAGTTAAATATTGAATTTTACTCTAACAAGTTACTATTCATAAGGTATTTCCAGATTCAGTGGCAAACATCAAAAGATTATAATTAATTATAGAAAAATAAAATCAAGCAACTCAAATATTTACACGAAGCTAACATCTTGAACTTTAAGAAAAAATAATTCCTTGGACCAATTGACTAGTCAACTGAGTCAACTCTGACGTTAAAAATTACTCTTCATTTGATTGAAACTCTGAAAATAGATTCTAGTCCCTGACTTTGGTTTCAAAATTAAGCTTCACATGTTAACTAAATTTTGGAAAATTTTCATATAGTTATTCCATCATTTACTATTTTTTATTACATGATGAATATCACAGCTTAAACTAGTCATATAGCATTATTACATGTAACAATTCTTACATTCATCATATAACTTTTACAGTATCCAATCCCTAACTTCTCTTCATGCTTCTTCATCTTCTTTCATCATTCATGAACCTGTTAGGATTGAGATTACATGGAAAGGGTGAGATTTCTAGGGAAATTTCAGTAGCAAATAGACACTAAATAATGCATGCAACTACTTACTTGATATTAATATGTGTGCACTTAATGATCATGCTTGCATAATGATATCTTACATGTATCTCGTAATTCTAACTTATGTACATAGCATAAAATAAATAGAGAATCACTTAATTATACATGCTTCACATAATCAAAATAAGTAAACATCACATAAAATGCCCAAGTAACATAAGCATACAAGTAGGTAAGTTCACTACTTGTTGGGTAGCTTTTCCTTAGTCCTTAACCTTTGCTATGAGGTTCCTTCTTTACATAAATCAGATCCTATACATAGCATAATGATATTTTTATTATTACCCTATCCAATATAGCTATACTTAACTCAAGTTTAACTTGAGGTAATACCCTCAATCCTATAATCCCCTAACTTTCTTTCTATACACTGTTAACTATATCAAGAGATAGAGATATTTCTCTATTCTAACTATTACATTTAAAAGAACAATCCTCTAATTTATTAGGTCAGGGACTAGGATAAATTTTGACCTCATTCCTAAGCTTGTCGAGTCCTGAAGCTCCTTAGATTGCTCCTAGCTCAGTCAATACTCATTTTCTTTCATTTCTCTCTCTTTCATTATCTTTCTCTCTCTCTTCTTGTTGCCCTTGCCATGGATGGAATGTAATGGATGGGTGGGGTATTTATAGGGCAGTCTTGTGGCCAAATTACCATTTTACCTTCCAAGGTCATAATATTTATGGAGCCTCTAAAACTCGCCAGCCCTTGTACATCATTATCCTAAATGACATCATCAGTATGACATCATCAAGGGGACACCTTGAATTCTAGTTGGTGATGGTGGGACCCATGATGACACCTCAATTGTTGACTAAGCGCTTACAAAGAATTCTAAAATCTTATCTCGTAATGAAAGGATGAGATTGTGCCACTTGTCCTTAGCTTTTTCTTGAGTTTTATTCTTCCCCAATTTAGTTCCATGTGGCTTCTTGGTGGGTCCCATTTAGACATCTTTCATGCCACCTCATAGCTTATCAATAAGTCTAAAGCTTTATCTGATCAATTCCCCAGTTATAACTTTAGCTGGGTAATTATACTTTACTGAAAATTACTAAAATATTATTTTAATTCCACTTCGACCCAAATAACTCTTGGGACACATTTTTGGACTTCTTAGAATTCCATCTTGGTTATCTAATCAAGCTCAAGTACTCTGATGGATCAATTTCCAAGAAACTTCCCTTATATCGTATCCTCAAATTACCCTTATTTTTAGATACATTATATTTAACTCTTTTATTGGTTATAAAATTTTTATACATTCATTATAATATAAAATGAATTTCCTGTAAAGTATCATAATTTTTTGATACTTAGAAGTCCTGATAAAAATTACATACATTTCTTTTAAACCCTTTATCGGGGTCTTTTTCTACCGTAAATTCTATTATTAATTCTACAGGACTCCTTTTCAACTTTTGTAAGTTCCATAGATTCTTATATTAGTTATAAAAATTTACTACAAAATTTTATCTAATTATGAGGTTCAGAAGATACTGCAAGAATTAAAAAAAATCAATTGATAAGGACCTCAAATCAAAATTTTGTATTGTATTAAATTGATAATAATAAGTTTCTCTATTTTATGGTAAAATTTGGGATTAAAATGCTTACAAGCAGTTTTGGGCCTTTTCTGGCTCAACTTGCTCATAATTATTATTTTGCCCTTGAGCTTTTGAAAATTATACTTTAGTCCCTCAACTTTTCATAATTACACTTGACGGCTCACAACTTGTGTCTACTTCCATTTTGAATAATAGAACTTTTATACTTTCACTATAGTCCCTTTATTTTCCAAAATAACCATTATGCCTCATCCTTACTTTTATACATCCTAGGGACCAATCAATAGCATTTGGAACCACTTACAAGACCTTGGAAGTCCATTAGCCAAATCTAGAATTTTACTCTTTCTCGGGTTACTGTTCATATGGTAGTCTAGATTAGGTAATGAACTTAAAAAAATCATAATTCATTATATAAACATTAAAATGAAGTGGTTCAAAAAGCTACGTGAATATAACATCTTGGAATTTAAGGGAAAAATAATTTTCAGGTCAAATGATTATCCAATTAATATAGTTTATTCATTAAATTTTACTGTTCATTTGGTCAAAAACTCTAGAAACATATTCTGGTCCCTTAGTTTGGAAATTCATTTCTCTTTGTACAGACATCAAATTAAGGCATTCTTAGTGTCAAAATGAAGCTTGGTATGTCAAATGAATGTCTGTAAAATTTTATACATTTATTCCATCATTTGCTATTTTTCATTACATCATGACTACCACTACTTACGTTGGTCATACAGCAACATTACACATTTACATAACATACATACGATCCAATCCCTAGCTTTTCTTCATGCTTCATCATCCTCTTTCATTATTCACAAACGTGTGGGATTGGGTTTACATGAAAAAGAATGATATTTCTAGGGAAATCTTAGTAGCAAATATTACTAAACAATGTATACATTAATGTAGATACTTATGCTTGCTTGTGAAAGTGTTAACATTGTGTAATGTTCATACTTCCATGTAACATATAAAATACAATTGGTCAAAGTAATCATAGCAACAGAGCTTCATACATAAACACATATGCAACACAATTCAACAAAGCCATAGCACATTCAAGCATAAGATTCAATACATACAAGTTTAGGATAAGTTTACTACCTCATATACTTGATTTCTTTCACTTTATCCTTATTCTTTCGTCTCACTTCACTTGGATATGTGGCTGCCTCTTTTGGAACATATCAATCAATCCCTAACATCACATAACCATTCATCCATCATCATCTAATTTCCTTGAGTATTAAACTTACTTTAACTAACATAACTTCCTCTTGAACATTAAGCTCACTTATTTTCCTTAATCTTAACTAATGGACTTGGCCTTTGAATCAATTGATGTATTGACTTTACCCTACACAATTTCATCTTTTGAATCCATTTGTGAGCTTAGAATCATGAAATTCCAGCTCCTTCATGGCCTGCTATACAGAACTGAACATATGCATACAATTCTTTAAAAAATTCTCATTTTGATTCTAATGCTTCCCATACTTCTTTATCCACTTTATCCCACACAATTTTTCATTTTAAAACCATTGGAAGCATAAAAATCATGAAATTTCAATCATTGTTCATGCGAGTGAACAATAACAGTGAAGAATTTCAAAACCTTTCCAACCCTACACAAAATCATCATATAAATTCAATGGAAGCATTAAATCATTGAAATTCCATTTCCTTCCCTCATGAAAAGTGCATACTGAATAGGTTCACCCATGACAAAGTGAAGAATATCAACTTGATTCAACAACCAATCACTTAAGTAGCTTGTTTAAGCTTTAATCATATGTCTCTAACTTTAATTTCTTCTTTTCCCTTTCATCTAAGGTTTTTAGACAGCACAACACCTTAGAGAAAATTTAACTTTTCTCACATGAAAACCCTAAGTTCAAGCTCCCAAATTAAAGGAAAATAGGCTAGGAGATATTGCTTACCTTTAACCTCTAGCTTGCTTGAACTTTGGTACCTTGAATCTTCTTTGTCTTGGCTTGAGTTTTCATTTTGCAAGAGTTTCCCCTAGGTTCCTTGGCTCACATTTTGGATGTGTATTTGATGTGGTATTTATAAAAAAAACTCATGGAAAATCAATGGCCAAGATTACTTTGTGCACTATTTGATCTAAAGGCTCACATTTAATCTTAGATTTAACTTTTTCCAAAAAGAATAATTATGAAATCATAAAGGACAGCTCAAGGGACACCTCATGGGGGTATGTGACAAAATTCTCATGTAAGGAAGCTTCTCGAAAAATTCTAGTCCAATCAAGTATCGATTGGAGCAGTTTCACCAAAAATTAGACTGTTTTCTGTTCCTAATTTTTATAATACACCAGGATATGTATTTTGTCTTGGAAATCAATGTCTAGGCTTCTCATACCATTGACATACTTGTATTGGGACACAATTTAATTACATATCCCTTGGGAAATGATCAAAATACCCTTAGTGGCCTGCCTTGCACTATATTGACCCTAAAGGTAAAATGGTCTTTTCACCCTTCTTTGTACTGACTCAAGGCTTATACTGGCTCTAAATAATCATACTTAGGCTATATCCCACATTTTTAGCCTATATCAGATAATCAAAATGCCCTCCATCCATCTCTGGTACAATATGGGCATATAGGGGCATTTCCGTAATTTTACACTTTTTCTGGACACTATCCCCTTCTACTGATAAACTGGTACCTTGGGTTTTGGGCCCTCCTTGGCGTCATCATGGGCCTATATATGAGGTCATCTGATCTTATTCTATCCAGGCTTACATACCGATAAGTTCCATTATCGGATCACGGGTGTTTTCAAACTCCCATCAAAATTCATTAATATGTGAATAACTTTTTATACATAACTTCTTCAGGGGTTCTGTCAAATCTAGGACATCTGACATTGTAGGGCACACTTTCCTGTAATTCACCCACTTATATCTGAAGTCCGTGAAATCTGATAAAATTTTAGATAACTTTCAGATTATCAGACAAATATATGCTGTTTAGAGCCCTAATAAAATTTCTGTATCATGCTAGATTAACCAGCATATCTTCCTCTATTTACTGATGGAATATGGGACTGAAATACTCTCAGGAAGTTCTAACCCTTTTTGGGCTGACCTTTCCATAATTATAATTTTGCCCTTGAACTTTTTACTTAATTACATTTAAGTCCTTAACTTTTGAAAATTACCACTTTTGGCCCAACTTTTGTTTCTACTTTAACTTTTGGCCTTTAAAGTTTTCTAATTTTCGTTTAGGTCCCTTTCTACCTTTAAAACTCATTTAACCTCTATTATTTCTTCTGATCATCGTCATAATCCTTTCCAAACCTCTTTCCTCTATCAGTATTATACAGATAGGGAAAAATTAGGATATGACATTTCTCCCCCTTAAAATAAATTTCGTCCTCAAAATTTACTCAACACCTCAAACAAGGATTGGGGTATCTATCTCTTATCTTTTATCTTGACATCTTAGCGGAGTACTTTTCATATCCACAATTCTTCACATCTTTACTATGATTATTCTTTTGTTCGGAATCAACTCAATCAAAGTTGAACTCCAGTTCATTCTATTACTTACATTCTTGCTTTGTATCTATCTACATATGGACTTCTCACCATACTAAACTTGTGAGTAGTGTCCATTTCTTTCATATTAAACTCTCTCATATACTACTATACTCGAGAGTTTCTGTTAATGATTCATCATACTTCTTAGAGCAATTACTTATTACTGATATGAGTACCTAGCATAATTCTCTGAACATCCACAACTTCATTTCTCACTTTCCTATCATTACATTTATATTCTTCTTATCATCTTTAATAATTTATCATAATACAGAGAAAGGATTTATGTCATATCTAACATGCATATAGGAGCATATAGGACTTATGTCAGAGAGAGGGCTCATTTTCGTTGCTTCACTACTAAATAGGAGCACATAGGAGCATATAGGAGCACATACTCTAACATGCATAATGACTGGCCAACATATTGCAGGACTACATTCCTGCCCATGAATGCAAATCTCTAACATTGGAGCTCAATCATTCTTTCTCTTAATATGCACAGCTCTAACACTCGAAGCTTGCACAAGTCTAACACTCAGAGCTTGCACTGCTCTAACATTCAGAGCTTTAGTATATTCTATAAACATAACATAATGGCTGGCATTTCATGAAAGGAGTGAAAGCTCTCACTTGCTCCTTCATCTGTAACTTATCATTCAAACATCTTATCCCTTTCAAAAACAGAGCCTCTCAATCTGTTTACAAGGCTAGCTATAAAGCCACTTTATATTGTACTTTTCAATACATATTTCTCATAACATATCTCATTACGTACTTTTCATAGCATTTCTCATTTGGTATCTTTCATGCCATAACATGGCATATCTGGCCAAATATAGCTATATCATAGTCTATCTTTCAAATCTATTTCATTTGGACTTGATATAAGGGTTCTAGTCTCTTAATGTTCATAACCCTTTCTAGCTTTTCATAGCTCTTTCTATTATTTTACATAGATTTATGCATATATGCCAATTTCTATGGCATTTTTACCTTTTTCTATCACTTCTAGGGGTCACCCATCATTAGACTACTCTTGCCTGAGCACGCTTAACTAAAAAGTACAGATATAAATCTGAAGCACTGATGCTAACAGGTTCCAACCCTGATACTTTACTATCTTAGACCCATCTTATACTATCTCTCTTGGGTCTATCTGGCCTTTTAATCTCTTTATCCTCATCTAGAGGATATATTTACCTTTCATTCTTATTCTTTGTAATCTTATCATAAGGATCTCTTTATTCTCATTTGACCTTTTTGCAGATCTTATGAAATATTCTTATAAATCCTTGGTACTCATGCTCAACAACTTTAACTTTGATCACTTAGTTCCTATTGCGTGTAGGAATATCCTGAGTTCAGTCCCTAATAGTAATAAGGCTATCTAAAACTAGCATCATGGGTACTATTTATGTTATGAGTTAACCAACTTGTGAAGCTTCTATTGCAACATCATTACTTTTATACGTCTTAGGGATCATTCAGTAGTATTTAGAACCACTTACAAGACCTTGCAAGTCCATAAGCCAAATCTAGAATTTTACTCTTTCTCAGGTTACTATTCATATGGTATTCCAGATTATGTAATGAACTTCAAAAAATCATAATTAATTCTAGAAAACTCGAAATGAAGTGGTTCAAAAGCTACATGAATATAACATCTTGAAATTTAAGGGAAAAATAATTTACAGACCAAATGATTAGCCAATTGATACAGTTTATTCGTTGAAGTTTACTGTTCATTTGGTCAAAAACTCTGGAAATAGTTTCTGGTCCCTTATTTTGGAAATTTATTTCTCTTGATATACACATCTAAATGAAACGTTCTACCTATGCACTTAAAGCTATGGATGTGTACTACATGCTCATAAAAGTTCTTGAAACAATTCCTTCATTTGCTAGGTCAGACTAAAGTCACAACAAAACTGCTATAGGACCTAGTTTTTTACCATTTCAGTTTCCTTTCTTTCAGTTTCCATAATTGTTCCAGCATACATAAATCATCTCTTTTGCTTTTTCTGAATTTATATACATCATGGGGTTATACAATAATTGTTTCATACAATCTCATCACATAAATAGATACTTTACATGGCTTTGGCATACATGGAAAGTGCATAGCATATGTTAACATCTTAAATACTTCACTTTTCTTCTTCCATGCTTTAGCTCTTCTCCATGCATACATTATCCATCATGCTTGACCTAAATTGGTTGGTTATGGGAGAGTGAGATTCTAGGGAACCTCAGTAGCAAACATTACCACTTAAATATGCAAGATGGATGCTAATGCATGATATGTAATTTCATTAACTTTCTTTGATTAGTGACATGCCATCATGCTATATACTTTTACATAAAGTGCATGGCCATGGAAACATGTTATTCACAATACATTCAACATCATTTATCATGTCACAACATCATTCAAATAACATATACATGTCAACACATAAGCATACCACATCAAGCATATAAAGAGGTAAGTTCACTACCTTGCACTTAAGCTTTTCTCTTGACCTTTAGCCCTTGCTCCCTAGCTTTCCAACCATGAAGCCTTTATGTCCATCACTTCCCAACATCTTTTTGGATGTTTCATGGTCCTAAACACATTCATATTCATCACATAACTCATTAGGACTCATAAACTCCAACCATGTTCAAGACTAACTTTGTTACACTCTTTATTGTCATAACTTTCTCTAATTTTCACTAATCCACTTGGCTCTTAAACCAATTGATGTCTTGACTTTAACCTACACAATTTCATCTTTTGAATCCATTTATGAGCTTAGAATCATGAAATTCCAGCTCCTTCATGGCCTGCTATATAGAACTGAACATAAGCATACAATTCTTTCAAAAATTCTCATTTTGATTCTAATGCTTCCCATACTTGTTTCTCCACTTTACCCCACACAACTGTTCATTTTAAAACCATTGGAACCATAAAAATCATGAAATTCCAATCACTGTTCATGCGAGTGAACAGTACTGTAAGGAATCTCAAAGACTACAACCTTGAGATTTTAATGTTTCCAAGGTTCAAAACCTTTCCAATCCTACACAAAATCATCATACAAACTCAATGGAAGCATTAAATCATTGAAATTCAATTTCCTTCCCTCATGAACAGTACAGACTGAACAGGGAACACCATGGTAAAGTCAAGAATATCAATTTAATTCAACAACCAACCACTTAACTAGCTTGTTTAAGCTTCAATCATATGTTTCTAACTTTAATTTCTTCTTTCCCCTTTCATCTAAGGTTTTTGGGAAGCACCTTCCCTTAGAGAAAACTCAACTTTTTCCCCATGAAAACCCTAAGTTCAAGCTCCCAAATCAAAGGAAAATAAACTAGGAGATATTGCTTACCTTTAATCTCTAGCTTGCTTAACTTTGGTACCTTGAATCTTCTTTGTCTTGGCTTGAGTTTTCATTTTGCAAGAGTTTCCCCAAGGGTCCTTGAAGCCACGGTTTGCTGCAGAATTGAGAGGGTATTTATAGAAAAATTCCATGGAAAATGAATGGCTAAGATCACTTTGTACACTATTTGATCTAATGACTCATATTTGTTCTTACATCAAGCTTCCTCTCCAAGCCAACTTGAGATAAATCCACATGACAAAAATCTTCTCCTCCCCCTTGTCTTGTATGCCAAGTGTGTGGGTGTGTGGGTCCCACCATGTGCAAGCCATAATTCACACTTTATCCCTTTTTTTTCTTTTCAAAAATTCATAAATTATTCATTATTGGACTTGGGCTCCAAGACAACTCTTGGGACTTAATGGGCTACCCTAGCATGAAATTTTGGGTTGCCATAGGCCTTCCTTGGGTCCAATAGCTAATTGGCACAAATCCCTAGGTACTTTTCTTATACCGATATTCTTAAAATATCTTGATTTTGAAATAAATGGTAGACACCTCTTTTAATGGTTCTAAAATTTTTAGAAATTCATTCTAATATAAAATAAATTTGCTATAAAGTCTCATAATTTTCTAAGACCCAGAAGTCTTGAAAAAAATTCCCTACATTTCCTTTAACCCTTTATCGGTGTCCGATTTTACTTTAATTTCTCAAAAGGCATTATCGTCTTTTCAAACAACATCAGACTACTTACTGGCTCTAATTAATCATCTTTATACCA
This sequence comes from Leucaena leucocephala, assembly GCA_037074615.1. Classification (NCBI taxonomy): domain Eukaryota; kingdom Viridiplantae; phylum Streptophyta; class Magnoliopsida; order Fabales; family Fabaceae; genus Leucaena; species Leucaena leucocephala. The sequence continues at coordinate 11,002,388 of CM073527.1, forward strand.
TCTTACACGTTTTTGGCCTATCCAGAATGACCAGAATATCCTCCATCCATCACTGGTACAATAGGGCATCTAGGGGCATTTTTCGTAATTTCGTACTTTTCTTGGACTGCTCTGGACTCTGGCCCACATAACTATCTCACTACTTTATTGGGCTCACTATGGCGCCATTTGGGCCTTGGTATGGGCTCCTTAGCCTCATTACCTTTATGGCACAATTCACAATAAATCTCACCCGATCCTATTTATCGGGTATTTTATTTCACCGTAAAATCCCGTAGGGCTTCTATAGGATTCCTTTTCTGACTCTGTCAATTTTATAAATTCTTATATTAAATATGGGAATTTCCTATAATATCCCATCTGATTCTGATGTCTGAAGAATACTGTAATAATTCTTCTGACTTCATAAATTTATATCAATTAATCGGGACCTCAAATCAAAATTCTATGTTGAGTTAAACTGACCGAAATAATTTTGTCTATCTACTGGTAAAATTTGAGTCTGATATGATTCTGGGCATTTTTGGTCTATTTTGGCTCAACTTTTCCATAATTACATTTAGGTCCCTGATTTTTTACTTAATTACATTTAAGTCCCTAAACTTTTAGAAATTATCACTTTAGCCCAACATTTATTTCTACTTTAACTTTTGGCCTTTAACCTTTTTCAATTTGCGTTTAGGTCCTTCTCTTTTTTTAAGACTTATCTAACCTTTATTATCTCGTCTAATCTTTGTCATAATCCTTTCTAAGCCTCTTTCCACTATCAGTACTATACAGATAGGAAAAATTTAGGATATGACATCTATACCTTAACTTTTCCTTGGTATTCGTTCTTCTAAAGAAATATTGTACTTATGGCTCATTACTTTCTTACTCTAGGCTTAGTCTACTACGACCCTTGGGATCTACTGCAATCAACCATAAGCCTCTTCAAGATCTAACTATGACCCTGGAATTCTATTCTTGTGAGTTATACTAGGATCTAACTACAATCATCTAGAATATATTGTGATTCTGTTGTACTATATTCTCATCTCTAGAAGATCTAAACCAACAGATAAAGTTACAAGGTTACTCACTTCCACATAGTTGTTAACTCAATAGATAATTCCCTAAAAATGATCATAGAGGCCAATATTATCTATCAAGACTTTACTCATTTCCTTTATCACTCAGGAATTTCTCATATCATTCTCATCTTTTATAACTTTACTATATACGTTACTGTAGAGAGCTACACGGCTCTACCATGCACATATCTATCATTATCTATCTATCTCATTAGAGGGACCTTACTCTATCTGGGTTATACTGTCCTATCTCTTGGTTTTATTTTAAAAGCAATCTTACTCTATCATAAGAGCAATCTAGCTTTATTACAAAAGCATTAACTTATATTACTTAGAAACTGCTCTTTCTTAGAGTCGCATCATCTTTCATAACTGCATCTCATTTCCTTTCATATTCATAGCACATCATTCATATGTCATATCCCTACTGAAGGGATATGTCCTGAGTACTCTAATAATTTATCTATAAATTTACTATTAATCTTTCATCTTTAATCTCATCCTTTATCCCATTGACTATCATTGTCTGATCATAAATTCTCATTCCATTATTTGGGAATTAACTGGCTAACTATTTTGTTCATCACTTTTCTATTGCTCTATCATCATCAGGTTAAATTATTTAATTACATGACGTAGGATATGGGAGCAATAAATTTTTCAAAACTTTCTCATCATATCTACTCTACCTTGCATGTAATGTAAAAGGGAGTATCCATTTATCATAGCATACTCAACATGCATAATATGCAAAGAAATACAATCATTGCAGCATTCTCTAACATGCGTGTCATCATATGACAACTGTAAGGAGATGCAACTTCTCATCATAACTTATGGCAACATAAGCCATATCACTATTACATAGTTTGCTCAATCATACCTTATAGTTACATTGCAATTAAACAATTAACTAGGTTGACTTTAAAGTATTCTATCCCTTAATCACTAGGTCTTGATCATTTATTCAGGATCCTGAATTATTTACTTATTTCACTAGGCTGCCACATCACCATCTTATTAGAGTATAGACTCAACCCTTCTTTACTCTTTCTTACATACTAATAGGGGAGTCACTTTATCTTTGAATCTGTGGCTATCTTACTAGGCCATATTCATTCTTATCATAACATTTCTCATCGCCTGTAAGACTTCTAGTCTCTAACCTGAAGGACTTCTGTATCCTTGACCTCACCGTAATCTAGCGGTAATCCATAACTGAGTAAGCTATTTCCTTTTAGCTAACTGAGGAAGGGATTGGCTCATCAATATGCCGTTTAAACTTTTAAACTTTTCCCTTATCCTCCGAAATTACTAATAGGTGAGAAAATATCTCTTATTAAGCCTCAATGTTTAGGTAGATGAACTTGGCTAATCATTCATCAAAGGGTTTCTCTTCGTGATGTAATCCCTCTGCTTTAGGAACATTAACCTTCTATCTATTAGCCATCACGTCTTCACCCTTAAGCCATCTATTAGATCATTCTTAGGCAAGTCTCATTCTAACTTCTCATTATTCTTTTCTGTAAAGACTAGCTACACAAAGTCTTTCATACTGTAGATCAACTCCTAATGATCATATGGAGGATTTACTTCTGAACCTCTTCTTAAACTGATCTTCTGTATCTTAGTGCTTCATACTGTTTAACTTGCCTACACTCTGTGCTAAACCTCTAACTGATAACCTTCAGTGAGGTCAGCATCTTTAGAGTTAATTAAGACTCATTCATGTCTATACATCATAATCACATTAAAAAGGGAACATATTCACATACGTGTTCAACCAACAATCATTTCATTATATCATACAAAACTTCATATTTCATGTCACCATAACATTTGTACATATATTATATTTATGTCAATTACATATTTTGGGTACATTATAACTACTATACATTTAAGTAATTACTTTACTTTACACTTTACATATTTACATTACCCCTCATCTCTTTCTACATTCTTTTCTAGGAAATCATAGACTGCACATACTTCTGCACATAGAAATGCCACTCCTGTATATCAGCCGGTGGATCCCTTGCCAGATACTGCTTAGCTCTATATGCCTTGTAGGGGTATATGGTAGTACTTGACTCACTACATCCCATGTCAATCCTCTAGAGTATAAACTTGATTTAGGTTAAGTCCCTCTATTGTATATCTGTTTATCATCCTTGCTACGCCATTAAGGGTTAAAGGGCAATCCGCCAATCCTCTCATCGGAGGAATAAAACTTACATTAGGGTTAAAGGGCACTCTGACAAACTCATACTGTGTAGAGTTATTAGACTCAATATTATCTGGTGCATACACAGCTTCAGGATGAATCTCTACATGACCTCTAGACTACAGGTTTGAGTCTATAGAAATATCTGTAGTACATTCTATTGTAGACTTTCCTGACCAATCCCCTATACTCTCATCTGAACTCTCTTCATTGTCTGAAGGATGATCTAAGTCTAGATGTACATTATGTTCATATATCACTACTGGCCAGGGCCCTCCCTTATTAACTAAAGCCTCTAACTTAACCTTATGAAATACCATATCTACTCCTACATTATTTGCTTAATTAAGCAATGCTAACTATCTCAATACATACCCTAACTTAACAAAGTACTTACTATTTAGAGTTAGGGTATGGGAAATATCTTAAATCATGCTATAACATCCTTACTTTTATACGTCTTAGGGATTCAGTAGCATTTGGAATCACTTACAAGACCTTGGAAGTCCATTAGCCAAATTTAGAATTTTACTCTTTCTCGGGCTACTGTTCATATGGTAGTCCAGATTACGCAATGAACTTTAAAAAATCATAATTAATTCTAGAAAAATTGAAATGAAGAGGTTCAAAAAGCTACGTGAAGATAACATGTAATTTAAGGAAAAAAAAAATTTCATGCCAAATGATTAGCCAATTAATACTGTTAATTCGTTAAAGGTTACTTTTTATTTGGTCAAAAACTCCGTAAATAGATTCTGGTCCCTTAGTTTGGAAATTTATTTCTCTTTGTACAAACATCAAATTAAGGCATTCTTAGTGTCAAAACGAATCTTGGCATGTTAAATAAATGTCTATAAAATTTCATATATTTATTCCATCATTTACTATTTTTCATTACATCATGACCAACACTACTTACATTGGTCATATAGCAACATTACACATTTACGTAACATACATACGATCCAATCCCTAGCTTTTCTTCATGCTTCATCATCCTCTTTCATTATTTACAAATGTGTGGGATTGGGTTTACATGAAAAGGAATGAGATTTCTAGGGAAATCTCAGTAGTAAACATTACTAACCAATGTATACATTAATGTAGATACTTGTGCTTGCTTGTGAAAGTGTTAACATTGTGTAATGTGCACGCTTCCATGTAACATATGAAATACAATTGGCCAAAGTAATTATAGCAACAGAGCTTCATACATAAGCACATGTGCAACACAATTCAACAAAGCCATAGCACATTCAATGCATACAAGTTTAGGATAAGTTTACTACCGCATATACTTGATTTCTTTCACTTTATCTTGCCTCTTTTGGAGCATATCAATCAATCCCTAACATCACATAACCATTCATCCATCATCATTTAATTTCCTTGAGTATTAAACTTACTTTAACTAACATAACTTCCTCTTGAACATTAAGCTCACTTATTTTCCTTAATCTTAACTAATGGACTTGGCCTTTGAATCAATTGATGCATTGACTTTACCCTACACAATTTCATCTTTTGAATCCATTTGTGAGCTTAGAATCATGAAATTCCAGCTCCTTCATAGCCTGCTATATAGAACTGAACATATGCATACAATTCTTTAAAAAAATCTCATTTTGATTTTAATGCTTCCCATACTTCTTTCTCCACTTTATCCCACGCAATTTTTCATTTTAAAACCATTGGAAGCATCAAAATCATGAAATTTCAATCACTGTTCATGTGAGTGAACAGTAACTGTGAAGAATTTCAAAAACTACAATCTTGGAATTTCAATGCTTCCAAGGTTCAAAACCTTTACAACCCTACACAAAATCATCATATAAATTCAATGGAAGCATTAAATCATTGAAATTCCATTTCCTTCCCTCATGAAAAGTGCATACTGAATAGGTTCACCTATGGCAAAGTCAAGAATATCAACTTGATTCAACAACCAATCACTTAACTAGCTTGTTTAAGCTTCAATCATGTCTCTAACTTTAATTTCTTCTTTTCCCTTTCATCTAAGGTTTTTAGACAGCACAACACCTTAGAGAAAATTCAACTTTTCTCGCATGAAAACCCTAAGTTCAAGCTCCCAAATCAAAGGAAAATAAGCTAGGAGAGATTGCTTACCTTTAACCTCTAGCTTGCTTGAAATTTGGTACCTTGAATCTTCTTTGTCTTGGCTTGAGTTTTCATTTTGCAAGAGTTTCCCCTAGGTTCCTTGGCTCACATTTTGGATGTGTATTTGAGGTGGTATTTATAAAAAAGCTCATGGAAAATCAATGGCCAAGATTACTTTGTACACTGTTTGATCTAAAGGCTCATATTTAATCTTAGATTTAACTTTTTCCAAAAAGAATAATTATGAAATCATAAAGGACAGCTCAAGGGACACCTCATGGGGGTATGTGATGAAATTCTCATGTAAGGAAGCTTCTCGAAAAAATTTAGTCCAATCCGGTACCGATCGGAGCAGTTTCACCAAAAATCAGACTGTTTTCTGCTCCTAATTTTTATAATACACCAGGATATGTATTTTGTCTTGGAAATCAATGTCTAGGCTTCTCATACCATTGACATACTTGTATTGGGACACAATTTAATTACAGATCCCTTAGGAAATGATCAAAATACCCTTAGTGGCCTTTCTTGCACTATATTGACCCTAAGGGTAAAATGGTCTTTTCACCCTTCTTTGTACTGACTCAGGGCCTATACTGGCTCTAAATAATCATACTTAGGCTATATCCCACGTTTTTAGCTTATCCCAGATGACCAAAATGCCCTTCATCCATCTCTGGTACAATATGGGCATCTAGGGACATTTTCGTAATTTTGCACTTTTTCTAGACACTAGCCCCTTCTACTGATAAACTGGTACCCTGGGTTTTTGGCCCTCCTTGATGTCATCATGGGCCTATATATGAGGTCATCTGATCTCATTCTATCCAGGCTTATATACCGATAAGTTCCATTATCAGATCACTAATATATGAATAACTTTTTATACATAACTTCTTCAGGGGTTATGTCAGATCCAGGACATATGACACTGTAGTGCACACTTTCTTATAATTCCCCCACTTATATATGAAGTCCATTAAATATGATAATATTTTTGATAACTTTTAGACTATCAGATAAATATATGTTATGTGGAGCCCTAATAAAATTTATGTATCATGCTATATTAACCAGCATATCTTCCTCTATTTACTGATGGAATATGGGACTAAAATACTCCCGGGCCGTTCGAACCCTTTTCGGGCTGACCTTTTCATAATTATAATTTTGCCCTTGAACTTTTTACTTAATTACATTTAAGTCCCTTAACTTTTGAAAATTACCACTTTTGGCCCAACTTTTTTTTCTACTTTAACTTTTGGCCTTTAAACTTTTCTAAGTTTTGTTTAGGCCCCTTTCTTCCTTCAAAACTCATTTAACCTCTATTATTTCTTCTGATCATCGTCATAATCCTTTCTAAACCTCTTTCCTCTATTAGTATTATATAGATAGGAAAAAATTAGGATATGACATAGGGACTTTCACTATTTATATATAAGTCCCTATACTTTTGCTTATTTACAGCTTTGGCCGTAAAAACCCTCTATATATTTATGGGAATTCAGCTCAAAGGGTTCTAGAAACCTATCTATGTCAGGTTGATTTATGAGTTTCTGAGTCTAAAAATTGGGATATTACAAAGAAATTATGCAAAATAGTTAGAAGCTCAAACTTTATCTATAAATAAGAGATAATTCAAGAAGACAAATGAGAAGAGCTAAGAATACATCATCATAATGCCAAAATTTTGTTAGAATTAGAAAGCCTCCAACTCTCTGTTCTTTATTACTTATCATCATCTATCTTGAGAGAGAAATATCATGTACTACAATGTATTATTTACTCAATCTGGGAGAGTTTTATATTTCATCATCATTATCCAAGTCTGAGAGCAAACCTTGGAATCAGGGATTCAAGGTGGCATTTGTTCTTGTCTTTGTAAGAGGTGTTACCACCGGATAGTGGTGTAACCTTATGTTTGATGTCATATCCCTAATTTTCTGTATTCTGGATATTTATATGTATTCAGCATATATAAATATTAATAAAGGGAAAGGTTGTAATATACTAGATAAAAAGGGACTAAAGTGAAAATCTTAAGTGCAAAATAAAAGTAGATACAAGTTTTAGGCCATTAAGTGTAATTATGAAAAGTTGTGAGACTAAAGTGTAATATTTAAAAGTTTAGGGCTAAAATGGTAATTATGAAAAAGTTGAGCCAAAAAGGCCTAGAATTGCTCGTAAATAGTTTTGTCCCAAATTTTACCAATAAATAGAGAAAATTATTCTGATCAGTTTAATGCAAAACAAAATTTTAATTTGAGGTCCTGATAAATTGATGTTAATTTCTAAAATATGGTAGTTAGTACAGTATCCTCTAGACCTCAAAATCAAATAAAATATAGTACTAAATTCATAAAAATTAATATAGGAAGCTATGAAACTAACAGAAGTAAAAAAAAAGGAGTCTTATATAATTTATTATGGAATTTAAAGTGAAATCGGACACCGATAAAGGATTTAAAGAAAACATAGAATTTTGATCTAGACTTATGGCTATCAAAAACTTATGAGACTTTATAGGAAATTTATTTTATAGTAGAATAAATTTTTAAAAATGTTTGACCCATGAAAAGAATAATATAGAGTTTATCTTGAAAATTATGGTGATTTATGATACCTAGTAAAGGAACTACCTTGGAATGTTTGTTAACAATGATGGGCTAGATTTGGACAACTAGTATGGTGTCCTATAAGAAGCCCAACGTGCCAAATCCATGTTTTGGACCCATGGATATTTCACGCAAATTTTATTAAAAAAGGGAACAAAAGTTAGAAACTTCATGAATGAATAGGTGGCATGATGATGTGTATTTGTTGGGTCCCACATAGTTCTAAATTTTTCCACATGAATGCCATATAAGGAAGAAGAATTGAAGCATGTGATATATTATAATAAAATAATGTTAAGATTAGATTAGCTTAATTAATTAGAAAACCAGCAAATGAAAGCAAAGATTATAGGTGTGTAATAATTAAGAAAAGCAAGGAGATAATAGACCTTGAGTGCAGAAGTTTTGACTATAAATACCCCTCACTTCTATTGAAATGGTGCCATGTATATGTTTATGGAGGTGCTGCCAAACTTTCAATTGAAGCCAAAAAGGAAGTAAGCGAACTTGAAACAACAACAGGGTAGATACTTCTTTAAATCTTAGACTTTGGTGTGGAAAAAATTCTCTAGGTTTTAAGTGATTTAATGGAAACATATTTTCCATAATGATTGCTGCAAGTGCTTCCATATTATGAAGAAGGTATGCAATTTATGTTATGTATAAGTTAGATGAACTTAAACAAGCAAAAATCAAGTGGAAAAAGCATTGGAATTCAAGTATGCATACAATTAGGGTTTTGGTTTCACTTCTGCCACTATATAGACTACTATTCATATTTCAGAATTTCATGATTTTGATGCTTCCAATGGGTTTAAAATGAAAAATTGTATGGGATAAATTAGAGAAACAAGTATTGGAAGGATTAGAATCAAAATGAGAATTTTTGAAAAATAAGGAGGTATATTCGGTTTTGTACAGTAGGCTAAGAAGGAAATTAAATATGGAAATTCTAACCTCATATTTGAATTATACATGATAAAGTATGTGGAAATAGACCATGAGAAATTATTTTGAGAAGATAGAAGTATAAGACATAAAATGGACAAAGAAAGGGAAATAGTGAAAATCCTAGTCTTAGATTTGCATTAGAATCAAGTTTTAACTTGTAATGCTTTCTAATGGCTAGATTTTGATATTTGTGTGAAACGAAGATCACTTCAAGAGGAGATTGTGAAGGACTGTATAAGAGGTAGCAAGAATACCTAACTATAATGTTGTACTTGTTTGACTATATGCTTGCTTGTTCATTGTGATATTTGGTTGAGCTTTGTCATATCCCAATTTTTTGACCTAGAAGCTCAGTATGTAGCTTGAAAAAGGAAGGCTACTAGACCTTATTGTGCAAGAGTCCTAGAAGTGTACAGATGATGTTCAGGGACTAAACTGCAAGAAAGTGAAAATTCAGGGAAAATAGTGAAAGTCCCTATGGGCATAAAGAATAAGTAAGAGGTGTTTCTTGGGAACTGAGCCACCAGAGTACTTAGACTTAGTTAGAAACCCAAGATAGCAATTCAAGAGCCCAAAAACGTAGGCCCATGGATTATAGAGTTTAAGAGGCATTAAAATAATATTTTAGTGCTTTATCATAAAGTAAAGTTACCTGGTTAAGGATAGAACTGGAAAAAGTGATCAGATATGACTTTAGACCATGAGGTGGCATGAAAGGTGTCCTAATGGGACCAGAAAGTGCCACATGGTATTATTACAGGAAAAGAAGAAAAGTTAAGGACATATGTCATGAGATTAGAGAAATGAGAAAAAGTAAAAAGGACACGTGGCATAATCTCGACCGTTTATTCCAATAAAAGGCTCTGGAATTCTCTGGAGAGGCTGAGTTAACGGCCCCAACATTGTGTCACATACCCCCTTAGGTGTCCTTGGATGATGTCATGGTGGTGAGTCATTAAGGAGGGTGATGTCATTGTGACGATGCAGGCGAAGCTTTTTGAGAAAGCTAAGCAATCTGGGTCATTCATCCCCATTCAATCTAGACCATTCATTCCACCTCCACTCACCTATAAATAGGCCACCCCTCCCTTCATGTGTAAGGAATTGGAAGACACGCAGCGGAAATAAACTTTAAAAATTTTCCATTCCTTGCCAGGATCTGCCGTATGTGTTTAAGTCAAGTGGAAAGAATCATTACCCTTAGTGTTGCTCAGCGAATTTCACAGCTTCTCTACGTGGGTGGTGATCTCTTTCTGATCGCAAGAAATCGACGGAGTGTTCCTCAGCGACCTTCACAGATTCTCTCCGCGGACGGTGGTCTCTTTCCGATCACAAGAAGTCGACGCCTCAGGTCGGCTTCCTCTACTGGTATCCACACGAACAGCGTTCCAACCACGAACGACGTGCTAGCGTCTCCTGTCCCTCCAAGGCTTTCACAAGTCTCCGTCTCTATTTCAGCAGTTTCTTGTCTGCAAACCTTTTGCAGATTCCGTTCGGCCTTTTGTGTTCTGTGTTATTTTCAAACGTAGCTCCTCCAATCAGATATAGAGGATGCTATGCGTTTTTCCACCTGACCTAATTGGATTTTGGAGTTAATCTTATATTAATTCCGAATTGATACAATATCATATATTGTATAATTTTATAAGAAACTAATTAAATAAAATAATATTAAATCCGTCCCACAGATTTAATTACTTATTTATTTAACTTTAAATAAAGATGAGACTGAGTTATATTTGATTTATTCCCATAAATCAAATTTGAGATATCCTATCAATTTAAATTTCGAATTTCAAACGTGATAGAGATTTAATTTATCCTTATAAATTAAATCTTATAAATATCTCTTATATGAGATATCCTATCAATTTGAATTTCGAATTTCAAACGTGATAGAGATTTAATTTATCCTTATAAATTAAATCTTATAAATATCTCTTATATGAGATATCCTATCAATTTGAATTTCGAATTTCAAACGTGATAGAGATTTAATTTATCCTTATAAATTAAATCTTATAAATATCTCTTATATGAGATATCCTATCAATTTGAATTTCGAATTCAAACATGATAGGGATTTAATTTATCCTTATAAATTAAATCTCATATATCTCATATATATAATATATATATATATACGAATTTATATATATACGAATATAAATATAAATAAATATATATATACATTCACCTGGATCTTTCATTGAATCTGGACATGTCTTAGATTCAATGAATCTGGACATCATAGCTCGTGTTGGGCTATTTTGTGTGCGACCCTGTAGGCCCATATGAAGTTGGCAGTGGGCCATTTGCTATACTAGCCCACAAGTCGCAAGCGGTCTCTAGCAAGACATAACAACTACCCAAATCATATGAGGATCGATAAACGATGTAACCTTTTATACAACCATATCATGTCCCTTCTGTCACGCGATATTTTGGTCATGGATGAGGCATGGATAATGTCATCCTCCTATTCCCGACCGTTACTTTCTCGATCCCTGAGTAGTCTGACTATAGAAATGGAACTACCTTTCCATTACAGTATGGCCATACATTTCTCAGACTCACTCATCGAGGGACCCAGTAATATCTCTCCACGAATGTGAGGGACAAATTCCATCTTGACCATTCACATTCCTCCGCATGAAAAACCACTAAGCCCAAACATAGTCTTTATGATCACTCGGTCAAAAGTGACTTTTGACTAGGTCAAAGCTGAGCGTTTTGTCATGTAGGAATCCATGATGATCTCAGGTCAAAGGGCATATTGACATGGTTTGTATATGAGAGAAGCTTATGACGTTACCCATGCAGTTCTCTCATAGCGGGTCGGTCCAACACCCTGTACTCTTACATGTGCTTATGACTTTGATTTATATCTCTATACATCTTCAAAGTCATACTGGTCTTATTTCATCTGTGCTCCCACATAGATGATCGACCAGGGACATTTAGGATAATATCATGAATTATCCAAGGATGGTCATCATAGTAAACATGCAAATAATATGATAACTCAATTAATAAATTCATAAATCAATAATGTTCATAAGACAATGATTGGCCCCTAGGGCACGATTTCCAACATCATGTTATGCACAGCCAAGCATGGCCAAAGAAGAGAAAGTGAGAAAGAGAAAGAAAGGAAAGAAAGGAGTTCTGGTAGAGCCAGGAGTAGTCTAAGGAGCCAAGGGACTCGGCAGAGCTTAGGAATGAGGTAACTAAGTTATCTAGTCTCTGCTCTAATAAATTAGAGGATTGCTCTTAATAGTTAGAATAGAGAAATATCTCTATTAATAAAGGTAGCTAAAGAGAGAAAGAAAGTTAGGGAAATGTCAGAGTAAGGATATTACCCCTAGTTAAGCATGAGGTAAGTAGAGCTATATTGGATAATAATAAAGATATTATTATGCTATGTATAGGCTTTGACTTATGAGAAGGGACCTTAGAGACAAGGTTAAGAGCTAGAAGGAAAGGCTACACACCAGGTAGTAAACTTACTTACTTGGGTGCTTATACTGCTTGGATGTTTTATGTGATATTTTCTTACCTTGATGATGTGAGGCATGTATCATTAAGTAATGCTCTGTTTCTTTCTATGATATGGCCATATGCTATAATTAAGGGATATGGAAGCATGTATGTTATCCTTATGCAAGCATGATCATTAAGTACACACATAGTAACATCAAGTATATAGTTGCATACATTGTATTGTTTCCGTTTGCTACTGAGATTACCCCAAAAATCTCACCCCCTTTCATGTAATCCCAATCCCATAGGTATGTTAGAAAATGATTGAAAAAGCATGGAGAGAAGTTGGGGATTGGATAGTGCATGTATTGGGACCAAAATGCTGGAATCAGAGAAAAATGTAGGATAAACAGTAAACTTCAAACATTTACTGATGTTGACCTAGTCAAGGCGTGGTCAATGAGTTATTTTTCTAGAATTAAGTTAGCTTCATGTAGCAATTTGAACCACTTCGTTTTGATTTTTCTAGAATTAGTTATGATTTTTTGAAGTCAGGTCACTCTTCTGGAATTTACACAGTGAGCAGTTATCGCTAAGAGTAAAATTCTAGATTGAGTAATTTGACTTCAATAGCCTTAGAAGTGGTTCCAGATACTACTATTTGATCCCTAAGACGTATGAAAATGAGGATGTTTCATTTTGGTATCAGAGCATAATGATTCTAGCTCAGAACAAAAGGTTCTGGTACAGAATCAAGAGTTATAGTATAGAACAAAGGGTTTTGGCACAAGGCATAAGATTCTGGCATAAAACAAAAGGTTTTGGCTCAGTGATACTCTAGTGTAGTTAGAGATTTGAACTAAGAGGTTGTTCCCCTAGTAGAAGATATGGGGATGGTGTTCACTACTTAGAGACAGTGACACCTAGATAGATAGAACAGTACCCCATACCTTACAGCTTTAGGGGGTAATGTTCAAGGAAGTAGTTAGTCTTAGTTAGCCGTTACTGCCGAGGTCTCGTGTTTCTTAGCATGATGTGGCTGGACTAAGCAAGATAACATCTGGGGAGTAGTTTCCTCTATGGATAGAGATAGAAGCTGACCAGTCCCAGGTCAAGGGAAACTGCCAGATGTTACAATGGCGATGATAATAAAGGTACCAACCTGGTTGAAGTTAATCAACTAGAGGATTGGTATAAAGCATAATCAAGATAGATAGTATAAAGTAAGGAGATATGAAAGATTAGTTTAAGACAATGTTCATAAGTAGATCCTCTAATTGAGTAGATCTACATTACGAAAGAATTTGTTAAGCTAGTGTTTCCTAAACAAAATAATCAATAGTTAGAGGTAAGGTGATTAATAGATAGAAAGCTGATGTTCCCAAGATAGAGGAACTATAGTGTAGTCCAAAGTAGACTGAGACTGATAAAAAGAAAGAGTTAAGAGATAATTGAGAGTTGAATAACTAAGAAGTTAGCTCACGGATTGAATTTCGTGTTACAAAGAAAGAAGTTGATAATGTTGAAAGAGAGAAAGGTAGCCACAGTTTCAAAGATAAAGTGACTCCCCTGTTCCCTATGTAAGAAAGGGTAATGAAGGGTTGAGTCTATACCCTAGTAAGAGGATAAAGTGGCAGCCTAAGTTAAATGAGTAGTTATTTTAGGTTCCTAAATAAATATTTGGGATCTGGAAGATAATATGATAGAGGAAAGAATGTTCTAAAGTTTAGTTAATTATTCAATTGCAGTGTACATATGATGAATAGTTGAGCAAATTTATGTGATGATGATATGACTTGTATTGCCATAAGTTTTGATGAATAGTTATATCTCCTTGCAGTTGTCATATGATGACACGCATATTAGAGTATGCTATGAATACTCCCCTCATGCAATACATGCAGGGTAGAGTTTATGATGAGAAAGTTATGTTGCTCCCATACTATACGGCATGCAATAAGAATATACCAGGATGATTGACAGTCTTAGTAATTGGGATAGTTGTTACAATATGATTGGAGTTACTCAGGTATTTCTACATAATTATGAATACAGTACTCAGGGTCATTTATTATGTTAGGGTTACAACAAGTACCAAGAGGTGGTAGTGTTATAACTCTATCAAAAGAAATGGTCTATAGAATGAGTAAGAGATAGCAATAAAGAGATTATTTTCATATCACTCTTCAGATAAGAGTTAGATATGAAACAGATGGCTCTCAGATAGAGCTAATTCAGATGAGTTCATATCACTCTTTAGATAAGAGTTAGATCTGATATATATTGCTTGCAGTTAGAGCATAGTTCAAATGGCTCACAGTTAGAGCACATATTTGAATGAGAAGTTATGATAAGGCAATAGCAACATAATGTAATGGCAGGTGGTTAGACCATAATTGGTAAGCCATAATAGAGTGAGGAAGATGAGAAGGAACTCCTGAGTAAGGAGGAAATAAGTAAAGTCTAGGTAAATAATATGGGCCACTTAATGTATTTTAAAATCTTTATTAAGTTATCAACAAGTGGAAGCAGTTAACCTTATAACTTAGTCTATTGGATGAGATCTTTCAGAGATGATGATATAGTACAACAGAATCACAAAGGATTCTGGAGGGTCGCAGTTAGATCTTAGCATGGCTCAAGGGTCGTACTTAGATCCTAATAGCTTTAGAATCACAGTTAGATTCTGAAGAGGCTTATAGTTGGTGCAGTTAGACCTAGCCTAAGGAAAGTAAGGAGCCATGAAGAAATGAGAATAGTACAGTATCTCTCTAGAAAGATGAGTACCAAAGATGAAGTTAAGGTAAGGAGCTTCACGAGTTGATTAACTCCTCTAGAAAACCTATTTATAATGATTTTCCTCAAATAGCCTATATTATATACAGACTGAACCTAGTTACCTTTACAAAGATGGAGTTCAAGTTCAAGTCTAGGTACTGATATTTGAAAGTTTTGTAGAAGTATGCCTGAGGAATAGAGAAGAGAACCCCATATGTTTTGAGAATAGAAAAGTATGAGTAGATAGATCCTTCAGATAAGGATCAAGAGATGAAGAGGCTGGTAAAGACCCAAAGAAGAAAGTCTAAGATAGAGTAAAGATAGAATGCAGTTATATGAAAAAGGTGTAAATGCCACAAAAGTTTGGCATAAATAAACAAATTTATGAAAGATAGTAAGAGAGGTTGAGAAGAGCTAAGAAAGTTAAGAAAATGTTATGAAATGAAAGGGACATTCTCCTCAGAGAAAACTATTCATAAAAGAATGAATAGATTTGACCCTTAAATTTCGAGGATGAAATTTATTTTAACGGGAGGAGAAATGTCATATCCCAATTTTTAGGCCTAGAAGCTCAGTATGTAGCCTGAAAAAGGAAGGCTACTAGACACTATTGTGCAGGAGTCCTAGAAATGTATAGATGATGTTCAGGGACTAAACTACAAGAAAGTGAAAATATAGGGAAAATAGTGAAAGTCCCTATATGCATAAAGAAGAAGTAAGAGGTGTTTATTTGCAACCGAGCTATCAGATAGCAATCCAAGAGTCCAAAAACGTAGGCCCAAGGATTATGGAGTTTAAGAGGCATTAAAATAATATTTTAGTGCTTTACCATAAAGTAAAGTTACCCGGTTAAGGATAGAATTAGGAAAAGTGATCAGATATGACTTTAGACCATAAGGTGGCATGAAAGGTGTCCTAAAGGGACCTACAAAGTGTCACATGTCATTATTACAGGAAAAGAAGAAAAGTTAAGGACATGTGTCATGAGATTAGAGAAAGGAGAAAAAGTAAAAAGGACACGTGGCACAATCTTAGTCATTCATTCCAGGAAAAGGCTCTGGTATTCTCTTGAGAGGTTGAGTTAGCTGGTGAGATGTCCCAAGGGCCCCAATATTGTGCCACATACCCCCTGAGGTGTCCTTGGATGATGTCATGGTGGTGAGTCATAAAGAAGGGTGATGCCATCGTGATGATGCAGGCGAAGCTTCTTGAGAAAGCTAAGGAATCTGGGCCATTCATCACAATTCAATCTGGACCCTTCATTCCACCTCCACTCACCTATAAATAGGCCACCCCTCCCTTCATGTTATGCACGGCCAAGCATGGCCAAAGAAGAGAAAGAGAGAAAGAGAAAGAAAGGAAGGAGTTCTGGTAGAGCCAGGAGTAGTCTAAAGAGCTGAGGGACTCGGCAGCGCTTAGGAATGAGGTAACTAAGTTATCTAGTCCCTGCTCTAATAAAGTAGAGGATTATTCTTAATAGTTAGAATAGAGAAATATCTCTATTAATAAAGGTAGCAAAAGAGAGAAAGAAAGTTAGGGGAATGTTAGAGTAAGGATATTACCCCTAGTTAAGCATGAGGTAAGTAGAGCTATACTAGATAATAATAAAGATATTATTATACTATGTATAGGCTCTTACTTATGAGAAGAAGGGACCTTAGAGACAAGGTTAAGAGCTGAAAGGAAAGGCTACAAACCAGGTAGTAAACTTACCTACTTGTGTGCTTATACTACTTGGATGTTTTATGTGATGTTTTCTTACCTTGATGATGTGAGGCATGTATGATTAAGTAATGCTCTGTTTCTTTTTATGCTATGGCCATATTCTATAATTAAAGGACATGAAAGCATGTATGTTATCCTTATGCAAGCATGATCATTAAGTACACACATAGTAACATCAAGCATATAGTTGCATAAATTGTATGGTTTCCATTTGCTACTGAGATTTCCCCATAAATCTCACCCCCTTCCATGTAATCCCAATCCCATAGGCATGTTAGAAAAGGATTGAAGAAGAATGGAGAGAAGCTGAGGATTGGATAGTGCAAATGTTGGGACCAAAATACTGGGATTAAGGAAAAACATAGGATGAACAGTAAACTTTGGACATTTACTGATATTGACTTGGTCAAGACGTGGTCAACAAGTTATTTTTTCCTGAAAGAGAATTAAGTTAGCTTCATATAGCAATTTAAACCACTTTATTTCAATTTTTCTATAATTAGTTATGATTTTTTGAAGTCAAGTCACTCTTGTGGAATTTACACAGTGAACAGTACTCGCTAAGTGTAAAATTCCAGATTAAGTAATTTGACTTCAATAGCCCTAGAAGTGGTTCCAGTTGCTATAATTTGGTCCCTAAGACGTATGAAAATGAGGATGTTTCAAGCTTTATATGTTGCTATGATAATTATGATTATGGATGAATGGATACAACTCCTTGCTACATATATATAATGACAATATGAATGTTAGAGATTGCTTAAATATGATCATGAAGTAGCTCCCATATCATGATAACATGTTATGCATTTAATTAATCATGCATGATATTATAGTTTGTATGACTTGCTATTGGGATTTCAATGAAATCTCATTCCTTCTATATGAATAACCATGTTTTAGGTTCTGGAACCTCAAACAGAAAAGGGTTGAATGTGAATGAATAAACTTGTATTATGATATAATGTGGTTACAAGACTTTATGACATGCACTAGAACAATTTGGTATGCTTTGATGTAATATAAGCTGGAGGCAGTGACCTTACCTTACGTTTTTAAATATGTTAAAGGAAGAGTTATGACTCAAAATTTGGCATGAATATAGCTAAGGTGTAGAGATTTAAATGGACATCAAGAATGCCACAATTGGTTATGTTTTCAATTTACTATGATTTTTTCAAAGTCAGAGGTAAAATCTAGATTAAGATTACACGAGTGTTTAGGGTAATAACATACAAGCAGTGTTTTGAAATAGCAAATGAAAGAATTTTTCTACAAAATTTTTCAAGGATAAAGTGAATGTCTTTAGCTTTATATCCATGTATAATACACCTCATTAGATAAGGGATCAAGGAGAAATAATTTTTTTTAATTTAAGACAAGAAAATTAGAATTTCTAGATTTATGAAATGAGTGGTGTTAATTCAATGAATAAACTATGTTCATTTGAACATGGAAAACCTCAATTTTATATTTTTCCCTCAATGTTTAATGAAATAGATTCCAAAATAAATTTGAACTGCTTTATTTCATTTTTTTAGATTTAATTCTGAATTTTCAAAAATGGTTCTGTAATCTGGAACCATATAATGAACAGTACCCACAAAATTGTTTTTAAAAAACATTTCACTATTTCAAGTTAAAGAAGTTTTGAAATAGTTCAAATTACTCCCAATTGAGCATAGTTGAAGATAAAACTAAGGACACGGCATTTTGTTATCAGAGCAGAGGACTCTGGCATAGAAATGCTCTTATTAGATTAGTTGTAGATAGATAAAGTTATTATAATAAACCCTAAGATAGTGGATACAGTAATTGGGGTAACCCTATACCATAAGTATTATGTTCAGATGATTCAAGTTCAACTTAAGAGGAAGAATTTCTTTTATATCCAAAGAACTTTTGGTTCCAAATTCTAGATAACTCAGGTTCTAAAGTTGTTGGGTTAGATAGTTCATCAATGTGAACTAATGAGGTGGACTTAGAGTAGGATCCATATGCAGGATATGATGTAGTTTATATAGATGACATCGGTATACCAAACACTGAACCATTACAACCATATGAGTTTGATTCCCAAGTCTTAAGTACTATAGACCCAATACCCAGACAGTCTATTAATTCAGATATTCCTAGACCCAGTCAGTTACCAAACCAGACAGATATCCCAAGTCCTAGTTAACCAAAAGTAGTGATACACTTGGAAACCCAAGACATAGAGATAGAGCCTACAAAAGTAACTAATGAATAGTAGTTTGAGAAGGCTGCGGAATTAGCCAGACAGCTATATGATTTAGGTTGACTTTTGGTTAGAGAGATAGACCAAGATTACATTATCTATCAAGATTTTATATTCATTATTAGTAAAGCTTTTTTGGCTTTTGATCATAATACCCTTACATTAGAAGACTGAATGGATATCATGAATGATATTTTGCCTACGTTTGAGACTTGGAGATAAGGATTATATCAATTTTTCTCTAAAGAACCTCCATACTTTATACCAAATTGGATTTTTCTAATAAAGGAGTTTATTAGAATAGCTTTTAAGATATGATAAGATATGAAACTCATGTATGAAAGATATGTACATATGTGTGATAAATAGGCCACGATAATATGTGTGTGTAATGTTTTCAAAGTTTTTTGTATACAATGTTATAAGTGTAATGTTATAAATGCAATATATGTTATGTTATTTATTCTATTCCCTCTCATATTTAGATAGTAAAACAAAATGGTTCAAACAAGATGAACTATTCAATCAGAGGAACCTTAAAATCTTATAAACATTAACCAGTTAATCTTATAATACTTAGAGCAACAATGAAAAAAGATAGAAGACATGAAGGCGGCTCAAGCTTGCTGTGACCAATAAAGGGATACTCCTATAGCAGCAATAGAAGTATAAGCTGTAGGTAATGCAAGACAACCAGAGCCTGCAGGAGCAGTTAACATAGAACCAGAAGTGGTGCAATAACCAGTAGAGCTACCTAGGCAACTGAGCCAATGGTTGACCCTATTGGTATGCAATAATGGATGACAAAATTTTGTAAGCATAATCCTCTGACATTTGAAGGGATATTTGATGCTCATGTGGAAAAGAACTAGATTAGTCGACTAGAAAAGAATTTTAAGATGCCCTATTGTCTATCTGAAAGGAAGGCTCAGATGGCCATTTATTAGTTGGAAAGATATACAAACTGGTTGTGGAAGAATATCGAGCTATTACTACAAATAAGGAGCATTCCTATTATATGGGATGTGTTTCTTGAACAATTTTATGAGAAATATTTTCCTCAGTCGATACGAGATGAATGAGAGTTTATGTTCTTAGCACCGAGGCAATGAGAGAAGGAGCCATTTTGAAGAATATTTGGCAACTGAGACACCAAGTCTAGAGTATGTGATAAGTATGGAAAGAATATTGTGATAGGCCATGCTTGATAAGGCATAATGTTTGCTATACATGTGGGAAACATGGATATTTCTCTAAGGATTGTCCTTGAATAATTGATAATCAAAGACCATGAACTCAAGGTTGAGTGTTTGCACATATAAGGGAAGAAGCCCATAAATCACTTAATATGATCCAAGGTACTATTCATCTCAATAATCACTTTGTGATTATTATGTTTGACTCATGTGTGAGTTATTCCTTTGTTTCTTATGAGTGTACTATATGACCAGGCCCTATGATTAGTAAGTTGCATTATGATATATGTGTGACAACCCCTACAAATGCTAGAGTAGTTACATCTGATGTGTTCTTAAATAGTGTTGTTTAATATGAACATTGTAGCACTACTCTAGACTTAATATATATGCATTTCTGAGAGATTGATGACATAATCAGATTAAACTGGCTATGTTCTAACAAGTGATGTTAGACTATAAGAACAAGACCCTAGTCATTTGTTAGAAGGAAACAAAGTTGAGTTTAGAAGTAAGACTAAATTTTTTAATGAAAGCTCAAGTAGATAAATGTTTACGAAAAGGATATTAAGGGTATATGATATTTTTTTCTATTTAAGCAGAAGTAGAAGAAGGGTTGAAGAGATTCCAATAGTCAAAGAATTTCCTAAAGTCTTTCCAAATGAAATTCAGTGATTGCCTTCTAAATGAGAAGTAGAGTTTGCAATTGATATTGTACCTGGAGCTAGACCAATATCTAAATCCCCATATTGTATAGCCCCTAATGAGATGATTGAATTAAAGAAGTAGATTGAGGATCTATTAGAAAAAGGTTTTATTTGATCCAATGTTTCACTATGTGGTGCTCTATTATTATTTGTTAAGAAGAAGGAGGGTAGTTTAAGATTATATATAGATTATAGGGAGTTGAATAAGTACCCTCTTCATAGAATTGATAACTTGCTATATCAGTTGGCTAGATAAATTTTATTTTCTAATATTGATTTTAGATCAAGCTACCACCAACTCAATATTAAATAAGATGATATTTGAAAGACTGCTTTTAGGACAAGATATGGTCATTTTGAATTCCTTGTGATGCCATTTTGTTTAACAAATGCACCTACAATGAACAGAATTTTTAGACACTATTTAGATCAATTTGTTGTGGCCTTTATTGATGATATCCAAGTGTACTTCAAATTTGCAGAAGATCATGAAAGGCGTTTGAGAATTATTCTTATTACTCTTAAAGAAAAACAACTCTATCCTAAGCTTATTAAATGTGAGTTTTGGCTTCAAGAATTCAAATTTCTCGATCATGTCATATCTATAAAGGGGTAGCTTAGATCCTAGCAAAGTTAAAGCAGTCTTAAGCTAGGAACAACCAAGGATAGTGACACAGATTAGAAGTTTTCTAGGCTTAGCAGGGTATTATAGAAGATTTATTAAGGATTTTTCTCGAATTTCCTTACCGTTGACTAAGTTGACCAGAAAAAACTAGTAGTTTAAGTGGGATTAGAAGTACGAGGTTAGTTTTCAAGAATTAAAGTAGAAGTTAACTACTACTCCTATGCTGATTATTCCTTATCCAACCCAGACCTATGTGATCTATATTGATATAGAAAATAACAGTTAAGATGTCTGTTAGTGCAATAGGGTCGAGTAGTAGCCTATGCCTCTCGATAATTAAAGTTACATGAACAAAATTATCCCACTCATGATCTGGAGCTTGCATCAGTAGTTTATGCTCTAAGATATGGATGCATTATTTGGATGGAGCAACTATAGAGTTGTTCTATGACCACAAGAGCCTAAAGTATGTGCATTACCAGAAAGAACTGAATATGTGACAGCGAAGATGGATGTAGTTGTTAAAAGATTATGATTTATAAATTAAATACCATCTAGTTAAAGCAAATGTTATAGCTGATACTTTAAGTAGAAAGGTAGTATAGGTAGGGATTCTGATGATAAAAGAATTGAAATTAGTAGAAGATGTCAGAGGGTATGTGGTACAAATAGTGGGGCCCTTGGGACACCTCACTGACTCAACCTCTCTAGAGAATTCCAGAGCCTTTTCCTGGAATGAATGGCTGAGATTGTGCCCATGTGTCCTTTTTACTTTTTCTCCTTTTTCCTATCTCATGACATGTGTCCTTAACTTTTCTTCTTTTCTTATAATCATGCCATGTGGAACCTTGTGGGTCCCATGAGGACACCTTTCATACCACCTCATGGTCAAAAGTCATATCTAACTACTTTTCCCAGTTCTATCCTTAACCGTGTAACTTTACTTTATGGAAAAACACTAAAATATTGTTTTAATGCCTCTCAAACTCCGATAACTACTGGGCCTACGTTTTTGGGCCTAAAAATTGGGATATGACATATGCCCCTAAATGATGTCATGCATGGTGTCATATCCCCAATTTTTTGACCTAATGTACCTGTACAGTTTATCTGCAATGGATATAAGATTCTTGGAATAAACTGTATCAGATTGTGAAAGGAAAGGGAAGGATTAATAATTAAGGAAAGAATAGGGACCAAAATGAAAATTTAAAAAGTTTGAAGGTGAAAATTGAAAGTAGAAGAAAAAGGAGGGACCTAAATGCAATTAATGAAAAGTTCAGGGACTAAAGTGTAATTATTCAAAAGTTAAGGGACCTAAATGTAAATATGGAAAAGTTGAGCCAAAACAGGCCAAAAATGCCTGGAACCAGATCAGACCCAAATTTTACCAGTAGATAGACAAAAATATTTCGGTCAGTTTAACGCAACACAGAATTTTGATTTGAGGTCCCGATTAATTGATATAAATTCCTGAAGTCAGAAGGAATTATTGCAGTATTTTTGAGATCTCATAATTAGATGAGACTTTATAGAAAATTCATATATTTAATATATGAATTTATAAAAATTGACAGAATCAGAAAAGGAATCCTGTAGAAGCCATACGGGATTTTACAGTGAAATAAAATACCCGATAAATATGATCGGGAGAGTTGTACAGTAAATTGGGCCATAAAGGCAATATAGGCAATAAGCCCAAATGACACCATCATGGGCCCATTAAGGTGACTGGACAGTTATATGGGCCACAGGCCAGAGCAGTCCAGGAAAAGTGCAAAATTATGAAAATACCCCTGGATGCCTATACTGTACCAGTGATGGATGGAGGTCATTTTGGATAGGACAAAAACGTGGGACATAGTATAAATAGGATTATATAGAGTCAATATATGCCCTGAGGCAGTGTAAAGAGGTGTGAAATGATGATTTTGCCCTTAGGGTTAGTACAGCACAGGAAAGGACACTAAGAGTATTTTGGTTATTTTTCAAGGAATGGATGGCAGATAAATATTCAATATATCATTTTCAATGATATGAGAAGCCTATATATTGATTTCCAGGACATAATACATATCCTGGTATATTATAAAAAAATTCAGAACAGAAAACAGTCCGGTTGTTATGAAACTGCTCCGATCGGTACCGGATAGGACTGAAATTTTTCCAGAACCTTCTTGACATGGGAAGCACGCCACCTAACCCTCTTAGGTGTCCCATGAGCTGTCCCACATGATGTAATAATTATTCTTTTTAGAAAAAGTAAAATCCAAGATTAAATGTGAGCCTTTAGATCAAATAGTAACCAAATCAATCTTGGCCATCCATTTCAACCCAAATTTCTCTATAAATACCCCCCTATTCAGAACAATTCGGCATGCATGGTGAACCATAGGGAAACTCTTGGAAAATTTCCATTCAACCAAGAAAGAAGCAACCAAAGTGAAGTAACAAGCAAGGTAATCATCTCCCTTGATCTTGAGCTTTATTCTAGCAAGTTAGCTCATGGTTTTAAGGGTTTTCATGCTATATTTCCCTTATGGTTGCTGCTGGAAGTACTGCTCATATGTGGTTAAAATATGAGTTTTATGTTATGGATAGTTTAGACAAGTTTAAACAAGCTAGAATCAAGTGGTATAAGCTTGTGAATTCAAGTATGTTTGGATTTAGGGTTTTGTGTTCTTGCTGGTACTGTACATGGTACTGTTAATATGATGGAATTTCATGATTTTGATGCTTCCAATGAGTTTAAAATGGAAAGTTGTGTGGGGATAAAGTAGGAGAACAAGTATTGGGAGCATTGGAATCAAAGTGAGAATTTTTGGAAAAGAAGAGCATGCATTTCGGTTTGGCACTGTAGCAATTGATATGTTTTGATTTTGGAAATTCTGATTTCATATTTGGATTCTACATGAAAAATTATGTGGAAATGAACCATGAGAATTTATTTTGAAAAGATGGAAGTAGGAAACATAAAGTAGAGAAAGAAAGGGAGCTAGTGAAAACCTAGTCTTAGATTTGGTTTTAAGTTGAATTATAACTTGATATTATTTTGTAATGGCTAGGTTTTGATATTTGTGAAGGAAGGAAATCATCCCAAGAAGTTCTTGACCAAGATAGCTAAGAGGTAGCAAGGATACCTAACTATAACTCATGTTTGTTTAATTGTTTTGCTTGCTTGTTGATTATGGTGTTTGGGTGAGCTTGAGCTTATGTCATCATGTTATGATGAAGTATGAATGATTGCAACTCCTTGCAAGCTATGTCATGACAATATGCATGTTAGAGTTTGCTTATGTACCATTATGAAGTAGCTCCCATCTCATGATAACATGTTAAGCATACAATTATCCATGCATGATATTATAGTTTGTGTAACTTGCTATTGGGATTTCCATGAAATCTCATTCCTTCCACAGGCATAACTATGTTTTAGGTGCTGGATATTTTCAAGGGAGGAGAGTAAATGTTGATGAATAAGTTTGTATAATAAGCTACATGACTTACATGACACTATGGGATGATATGCTAGTATGCATGGTGTATGTTTCTCTAGTCCTGTTTTGAGGCCGTGGTGATTTGACAATGTTTTTGGCATCTAAATCAACGAGTTTTAATCTGAAACTTGGCCTGCTTAAATTTAAGACACAGAGATTTAAATGAACACCAAGAACGCCTCATTTGAATAAGTATCTGAATTTTTATGATTTTCCAAAGTTGGAAGTAAGATCTGGAATTGAGTAAAATGAGTGCTGAGAGGCAGTGACGGTTACACAAAGATTTCATATACCAAATGAACGCATTTTTCTACGAAATTTTAGGGGCTTAAAGATAACATCTAAATCTTCAAATCCATAGGTAACACAGTTCATTTGGATAAGTAACAAAAGAGAAATGAATTTTTGAATTTAAGCAAAGAAACTGGAACTTCCAGATTTTACCAAATGAACAGTGATTTTCAAGGATTAAACTGATTTCATTGGGACAAGAAAACCTCAGTTTCATATTTTTCCATCAAATATATGTGAAAGAGCTTTCATTAGAAATTGGATCCATGTTATTTCGATTTTTCTACAATTAATTATGAATTTTCAAAGTAGGATACATGTTCTGGAATTACCAAATGAACAATAAAAGTGAACAGTACCCGAGAGCAAATCTTTTGGAAATGGATGTTTTCAAAGCAAATGATCATGTAATTGGTTCCAATCACTTCTAATCAAGTATAATTGAGGTTCAAAGTAAGGATATGACATTTTGGTATCAGAGCAAAGGATTCTGGCTTAGGAAATGCTCTGATTACATTTTTTATAGACTGAAACATAAGTAAAGATTTGCATAATTGACCCTCAGTTAATTATTGCAGGATAGCAATGACTGAGTCTAGAACATCAGAGACTAC
Organism: Leucaena leucocephala; assembly: GCA_037074615.1. Classification (NCBI taxonomy): domain Eukaryota; kingdom Viridiplantae; phylum Streptophyta; class Magnoliopsida; order Fabales; family Fabaceae; genus Leucaena; species Leucaena leucocephala. The sequence goes on from CM073527.1 coordinate 11,028,527, forward strand.
AGTAAACCAGGGGGACCCTAGACCCACAGTCTATAGTTCTGATAGATCAGGGTGGAACTCAGAAGAGATAGATGCTTTCATACATGATCTGGAGTTTGGTCTTCCCCCAGTGATCAATATCCGGGATTCTAGTAGTGAATCAGAATTGGGCAAGTTAGATAATTCTTCTGTGGGATCAAATAAGATAGATGAGGATGATGATGAAGAAGAGAAAATATCAGATGAGGATATACAATTAGAAGAGGATGAACTTGAGGAACCTAACCCAGCCCCACCTATGAATATTGTATTAGAAAGAGATGCAGGTCAGATAGATGATATAGAGATGATAGACCCTCAAGAGGAACAATCTGATGTGGGTTACTCTTATATTAGGAATGCAACATACCATGTGCCTAGGCAGGCAGATGAGGTAGATGTTCCTGGACCGAGTCAGGTACCTAAACCAGTTGATGTACTTGGAACCAGCCATACAGCTAATATACCTGCTCCTAGTCATGTAGCTGATATACCTGGACCTAGTCAGAGGCCAGACCCTACAGATATTCCAGGTCCAAGTGGAACCAAGAAGATAGTAGTACAGCTATACCTGGGTAACCATCAGATAATTGAGTTAATCCCTAGGAAGGATATGGATGAAGAAAAATTTAGGAGAGCTGTGGAACTCACAAAACAACTATATGGGATAGGAAGGATGTTGATTAGAGATATGGATCAAGACTATAGAGTTTACAAAGATTTCATAGCAAGAGTAAGGGAGGCCTATCAGGCATATGATCCAAATACTCTTACCCTTACTGATTGGGTTAACATCATGGATGATATTTTGCCTCTTACAGCAACATGGAGAGAAGGGTTAGATCAGTACTTTGAAGAGGAACTCTTTGAGGATATCCATGATTGGATCTATATGGTAGGGGAATTTATTAGGATCTATTATGAGAAAACATAGTGTAATAGTTGTATGTATAAATGTTGTTGTAATCTATGTACTTTTGACTAGTAATGACATAATACATGTATGTGTGTCTGTTATGAAGAGTTTATGTAATGATGTTAAACCTACTGTATGCTATGTTTTGAATGAAATATAAAGTATGTTAATTATAATATTCCTTTCCTATTTCCTATTACGATAGTAAAACAAAATGGTAAGAACCAGAAGAGCTAGTGCTTCGGGTGAATCCCAAAATGCCAGAGATATTAATCAGCTGATTCTAGAATGGCTGGAGCAGCAGCAGAAGCTGATAGAGGAAGTAAAAGCTGCTCAAGCAAGGAGTGAGCAGGAAAGAGATGCTGCTATAGCAGCAGCTATAGCTGAAGCAGTGGAGAACCTCAGACACCCAGAGTCTGGAGGTACAGCTAATACAGAACTAGAGATGGTTCAACAGACAACAGAACTACCGAGATAGACAGGACAAACAGTAGATCCTACTGGTATTCAACAATGGATGACTAAGTTCTGTAAGCATAGTCCTCCGACGTTCGAGGGAACGTTTGATGTACAGAAAGAGGAGGATTGGATCAGCAGATTAGAGAAGATATTTAAGGTACTAGGTTGTCCGTCTGATAGTAAAGCACATATGGCAATCTACCAGCTAGAAAGGGATGTGGACATATGGTGGAAGAACACAGAGTTAGTATTGCAGGCTAGACACATTCCTATCACATGGGAAGTGTTCCTTGAACAGTTTTATGAGAAGTATTTTCCCCAGTCTGTACGAGATGAATGAGAAGCAGAATTCCTTGTGCTAAGACAAGGAGAAAATGAATCCTTTGATGAATACTTAGCAAAGTTCATCCGTCTTTCCCAGTATTCCACTTATTTACGACAGGTGGACGATGAGAGGTAGATGACGGAGAGGATGATCAGGTGATTGAATACTACTCTAAAAGATAAGATGACCCCTCAACAATACCATCAGTTCAATAACGCAGTAGAGGCCTGCAGAATTATTGAGAATAGTCTGAATCACCAGATGCTGATGAGACCAGTAAATAGAGAGACTACTGCTCCTGAGAGACCTAACCAGAATAGAAATACAGCTAGTGATAGTGGCTATAACAAGAAGAGAAAAAGGCAGTGGCAACAGAACCGAAAGCCTAACAGAGGGAATTACAGGGGCAACCCAAATAATAGAGACTAGAGGTCTAGAGTATACAACAAATACGGGAAGAACCATGGAGACTGACCATGCTTGATGGGGCAGAATGTCTGTTACACATGTGGCCAGCCTGGACATTTTTCCAAAAATTGTCCCCAAGCAGTTAATGATCAAAGGCCACGCACTCAAGGGCGAGTGTTTGCAATGACAAGGGAAGAGGCATAGAGATCACCCGAGATGATCCAAGGTATCATCTATCTCAATAATCATGCTGTGATTGCTATGTTTGATTTGGGTGCAAGTCATTCCTTTATTTCTTATGAATGTGCTAAATGTTTGGGCCTTACAATTAGCAAGCTGCATTATGCCATGTGTGTCACAACCCATACAAATGCTAAAGCAGTTACATCAGATGTCTGCCTAAATAGTGTCATTCGATATGAATGTTGTTGCACTACTCTTGACCTAATATGCATGCCATTCCATGAAATTGATGTCATAATTGGATTGAATTGGTTGTCTGCCAATAATGTAATACTGGATTGTAAGAACAAAACTCTAGTTCTTTGTCCACAAGCCCCAAATGTGAATCCAGAAGTGAAACTGAATTTCCTGACGGAGGCTCAAGCGGATAGATGTTTACGAAAAGGATGTTAGGGATATATGGTCTTCTTTTCTGTTCAAGCAGAAGTGGAAGAAGGAATTGAAGCAATTCCAGTGGTCAAAGAATTTCCTGAAGTCTTTCTAAAGGAGATTCAGGGATTGCCTCCAGAACGAGAAGTGGAGTTTGCAATTGACATCGTACCTGGAGCTGGACCAGTATCTAAAGCCCCATATCGTATGGCTCCCAATGAGATGATTGAACTTAAGAAGCAGATAGAGGAGCTATTAGAGAAGGGTTTCATCTGACCCAGTGTTTCTCCATGGGGTGCTCCAGTGTTATTCGTCAAGAAGAAGGATGGCAGTCTCAGATTGTGCATTGACTATCGGGAGTTGAATAAGATTACTGTTAAGAATAAGTACCCTCTTCCCCGAATTGATGATTTGCTAGACCAGTTGGTTGGAGCAAGCTTATTCTCTAAGGTTGATCTGAGATCAGGTTATCACCAACTCAGAATCAAAGCAGATGATATTTCAAAGACTGCATTCAGGACTCGATATGGTCATTTTGAATTTCTAGTGATGCCCTTTGGTCTGACGAATGCACCTGCAATTTTCATGGATTACAAGAATAGAATCTTCAGGCCTTATCTAGATCAGTTTGTGGTAGTCTTCATTGATGATATCTTAGTGTACTCCAAATCGGCTGCAGAGCATGAAGAGCATTTGAAGATTGTTCTTAGTACTCTTAAAGAGAAACAACTTTATGCTAAGCTTAGTAAATGTGAGTTTTGGCTTCAAGAAGTCAAATTTCTCGATCATGTCATATCCCATGAAGGGGTAGCTGTAGATCCTAGCAAAGTTGAAGCAGTGCTAAGCTGGGAACAGCCGACAGTGACAGAGATCAGAAGTTTTTTGGGCTTAGCAGGGTATTACAGAAGATTTATTAAGGACTTTTCTTGAATTACTCTGCCGTTAACCAAGCTAACTAGAAAGAATCAGCAGTTCAACTGGGATGAGAAGTGTGAGGCTAGTTTTCATGCATTAAAGCAGAGATTAACCACAACTCTAGTGCTAATTATTCCAGACCCGACTCAGCCTTGTATAGTATATACTGATGCTAGCAAGCAGGGGTTGGGATGTGTGTTGATGCAGCAAGGACGAGGGGGAGCCTATGCTTCTTGATAGCTAAAGCCACATGAAGAGAATTATCCCACTCATGATCTGGAGCTTGCAGCGGTAGTTTATGCTCTTAAGATATGGAGGCACTACCTGTATGGAGCCACTCTGTACTGTGATCATAAAAGCCTAAAGTATCTGCAGGATCAAAAAGAATTAAACATGAGGCAACAGAGATGGATGGAATTTCTGAAGGATTATGATTTCCAAATCAAATACCATCCAGGAAAAGCTAATGTAGTGGTCGATGCCTTGAGCAGAAAGGTGGTACAGGTTGCTAGTCTTATGATCAAAGAGCTAAAACTGATAGAAGATGTTCGAGATTGGAGTCCTTTGTATAAAATGCAGACAGCAGAAAGTTCTTATAGAGGAAAGCAGATTAAAGCTTTCATAGAGGATGAGATAAAAGAAGCTCAAGAGCAAGATAGACTCGCTGAGATTTTCAAAGGTAAGCTGGAAAGAGGGGAAACTAAAAATTTTGATATGTCCCAAGATTGGTTACTACGATTTAGGGGTTGACCATATATTCCCAATGCAATGGGATTGAGAGAAAAGATCTTAGAATAGGCACATAAAAGCAAGTATACAGTACATCCAGGTATGACCAAGATGTACCATGATGTTAAAGGTTTATTTTGGTGGCCTGGATTGAAGAAAGATGTTGTAGATTATGTGTCCAAATGCTTGACATGTCAAAGGGTGAAAGTTGAGCACCAGAAGCCAGCAGGGAAATTACAACCATTAGAGATACCTGAGTAGAAATGGGACAGCATTGCCATGGATTTTATTGAATGATTACCCATAACTCCTACTAAGCATGATGCTATATGGGTGGTAATTGACCGATTAACAAAGTCGGCTCATTTCCTGGCAATCAATAAAAAGGATTCTCTTGAGAAGCTGGCGAAACTGTATGTAAAAGAGATTATTAGACTACATGGTATTCCCAGTAGTATCATATCTGATAGAGATCCGTGATTTACGTCAAACTTTTAGTGAGCTCTACATAAAGAAATGGACACTACTCTCAGATTTAGTACAGCTTACCATCCTCAAACAGATGGTCAGTCCGAGAGAACAATCCAGACGCTTTAGGATATGCTAAGAGCTTGTGTTTTAGATTTCAAAGGGAGTTGGGATGCCCATCTACCGTTGATAGAGTTTGCCTATAACAACAGTTATCAGTCTAGCATACAGATGGCTCCGTTTGAAACACTTTATGGACGGAAGTGTAGATCTCCCTTGTGCTGGGTGGAGTTGAGTGAAAGGAAGATGTTTGGTCCTGATCTAGTAGACCAGACAGCATTACAGATTGATAAGATCAGAAAAAGGCTATTAACAGCTCAAAGCAGACAGAAGAGTTATGCTGATGTTAGAAGGAAGCCGTTGGAGTTTGAAGAAGGGGAGCATGTATTACTTAAGTTGACTCTAACGACAGGAGCTGGACGATCAATCAAAGTGAAGAAGCTACATCCTAGATACATTGGGCCATTTCAGATCCTCTCAAGAGTAGGATTAGTGGCTTATAAATTAGCTCTTCCTCCACATCTCAGCAAGATTCATGATGTATTCCATGTTTCCCAGTTAAAGAAGTATGTTCCAGATCCATCACATATGATTGAGCAGGATGATATTGCACTGCGAGATGCCCTCACTTATGAAGTTGGACCAGTACAGATAGTAGATAGAAAGGTCAAACAGTTGCAAAATAAGCAGATCCCTCTAGTTAAGGTGGTCTGGAAGCCATTAACAGAGAATGAAGCTACCTGGAAAGTAGAGGAAAGGATGAGAGAGATATACCCTGAACTATTTCCTTAATGTATGTGTAATGTAAATTTCGAGGACGAAATTTATTTTAAGGGGGAGAGAAATGTCATATCCCCAATTTTTTGACCTGATGTACCTGTACAGTTTATCTGCAATGGATATAAGATTCTTGGAATAAACTGTATCAGATTGTGAAAGGAAAGGGAAGGATTAATAACTAAGGAAAGAATAGGGACCAAAATGAAAATTTAAAAAGTTTGAAGGTTAAAAGTAAAAGTAGAAGAAAAAGGAGGGACCTAAATGCAATTAATGAAAAGTTCAGGGACTAAAGTGTAATTATTCAAAAGTTAAGGGACCTAAATGTAAATATGGAAAAGTTGAGCCAAAACAGGCCAAAAATGCCCGAAATCAGATCAGACCCAAATTTTACCAGTAGATAGACAAAAATATTCCGGTCAGTTTAACGCAACACAGAATTTTGATTTGAGGTTCCGATTAATTGATATAAATTCCTGAAGTCAGAAGGAATTATTACAGTATTTTTGAGATCTCATAATTAGATGAGACTTTATAGAAAATTCATATATTTAATATATGAATTTATAAAAATTGACAGAATCAGAAAAGGAATCCTGTAGAAGCCATACGGGATTTTACAGTGAAATAAAATACCTGATAAATATGATCGGGAGAGTTGTACAGTAAATTGGGCCATAAAGGCAATATAGGCAATAAGCCCATAATAAGGCCCAAATGACACCATCATGAGCCCATTAAGGTGACTGGACAGTTATATGGGCCACAGGCCAGAGCAGTCCAGGAAAAGTGCAAAATTACGAAAATACCCCTGGATGCCTATACTGTACCAGTGATGGATGGAGGTCATTTTGGTCATTATGGATAGGCCAAAAATGTGGGACATAGTATAAATAGGATTATATAGAGTCAATATATGCCCAGAGGCAGTGTAAAGAGGTGTGAAATGACGATTTTGCCCTTAGGGTTAGTACAGCACAGGAAATGACACTAAGAGTATTTTGGTTATTTTTCAAGGAATGGATGGTAGATAAATATTCAATATATCATTTTCAATGATATGAGAAGCCTATATATTGATTTCCAGGACATAATACATATCCTGGTATATTATAAAAAAATTCAGAACAGAAAACAGTCCGGTTGTTGTGAAACTGCTTCGATCGGTACCGGATTGGACTGGAATTTTTGCAGAACCTTCTTGACATGGGCAGCACGCCACCTAACCCTCTTATGTGTCCCATGAGCTGTCCCACATGATGTAATAATTATTCTTTTTAGAAAAAGTAAAATCCAAGATTAAATGTGAGCCTTTAGATCAAATAGTAACCAAATCAATCTTGGCCATCCATTTCAACCCAAATTTCTCTATAAATACCCCCCTATTCAGAACAATTCGGCATGCATGGTGAACCATAGGGAAACTCTTGGAAAATTTCCATTCAACCAAGAAAGAAGCAACCAAAGTGAAGTAACAAGCAAGGTAATCATCTCCCTTGATCTTGAGCTTTATTCTTGCAAGTTAGCTCATGGTTTTAAGGGTTTTCATGCTATATTTCCCTTATGGTTGCTGCTGGAAGTACTGCTCATATGTGGTTAAAATATGAGTTTTATGTTATGGATAGTTTAGACAAGTTTAAACAAGCTAGAATCAAGTGGTATAAGCTTGTGAATACAAGTATGTTTGGATTTAGGGTTTTGTGTTCTTGCTGGTACTGTACGTGGTACTGTTCATATGATGGAATTTCATGATTTTGATGCTTCCAATGAGCTTAAAATGGAAAGTTGTGTGGGGATAAAGTAGGAGAACAAGTATTGGGAGCATTGGAATCAAAATGAGAATTTTTGGAAAACAAGAGCATGCATTTCGGTTTGGCACTGTGGCAATTGATATGTTTTGATTTTGGAAATTCTGATGTCATATTTGGATTCTACTTGAAAAATTATGTGGAAATGAACCATGAGAATTTATTTTGAAAAGATGGAAGTAGGAAACATAAAGTAGAGAAAGAAAGGGAGCTAGTGAAAACCTAGTCTTAGATTTGGTTTCAAGTTGAATTGTAACTTGATATTATTTTGTAATGGCTAGGTTTTGACATTTGTGAAGGAAGGAAATCATCCCAAGAAGGTATTGACCAAGATAGCTAAGAGGTAGCAAGGATACCTAACTATAACTCATGTTTGTTTAATTGTTTTGCTTGCTTGTTGATTATGGTGTTTGGGTGAGCTTGAGCTTATGTCATCATGTTATGATGAAGTATGAATGATTGCAACTCCTTGCAAGTTATGTCATGACAATATGCATGTTAGAGTTTGCTTATGTACCATTATGATGTAGCTCCCATCTCATGATAACATGTTAAGCATACAATTATCCATGCATGATATTATAGTTTGTGTAACTTGTTATTGGGATTTCCATGAAATCTCATTCCTTCCACATGCATAACTATGTTTTAGGTGCTGGATCTTTTCAATGGAGGAGAGTAAATGTTGATGAATAAGTTTGTATAATAAGCTACATGACTTACATGACACTATGGGATGATATGCTAGTATGCATGGTGTATGTTTCTCTAGTCCTGTTTTGAGGCCGTGGTGATTTGACAATGTTTTTGGCATCTAAATCAACGAGTTTTAATCTGAAACTTGGCCTGCTTAAATTTAAGACACATAGATTTAAAGGAACACCAAGAACGCCTCATTTGAATAAGTACCTGAATTGTTATGATTTTCCAAAGTTGGAAGTAAGATCTGGAATTGAGTAAAACGAGTGCTGAGAGGCAGTGACGGTTACACAAAGATTTCATATACCAAATGAACGCGTTTTTCTACAAAATTTTATGAGCTTAAAGATAACGTCTAAAGATTCAAATCCATAGGTAACACAGTTCATTTGGATAAGTAACCAAAGAGAAATGAATTTTTGAAGTTAAGCAAAGAAATTGGAACTTCCAGATTTTACCAAATGAACAGTGATTTTCAACGATTAAACTGATTTCATTGGGACAAGAAAACCTCAGTTTCATATTTTTCCCTCAAAGATATGTGAAAGAGCTTTCATTAGAAATTGGATCCATGTTATTTCGATTTTTATACAATTAATTATGAATTTTCAAATTAGGGTACATGTTCTAGAATTACCAAATGAACAGTAAAAGTGAACAGTACCCGAGAGCAAATCTTTTGGAAATGGATGTTTTCAAAGTAAATGATCATGTAATTGGTTCCAATCACTTCTAATCAAGTATAATTGAGGTTAAAAGTAAGGATGTGACACATGGCATCAAAAGGCATGGCTTCTAGGGTAAGTTTGTTTAAGAATGAATATGGACTATTAGATCAAATAGTAACCAAATCAATCTTGGCCATCCATTTCCACCCAAATTTATCTATAAATACCCTCTCATTCAGATTGGATTTGGCAGCTTTGGGAAACCATAGGGAAACTCTTACAAAATTTCCATTCAACCAAGAAAGAAACACACAACTTGAAGCAACAAGCAAGGTAATAATCTCCCTTGATCTTGAGCTTTATTATAGCAAGCTAGCTCTTGATTTTAAGGGGTTTTTGTGCAATATTTCCCTTATGGTTGCTTCTATAAGTGCTATCCATATGTGGTTATAATATGAGTTTTATGTTATGGATAGTTTAGATAAACTTAAACAAGCTAGAATCAAGTGGTATAAGCTTGGAAATTCAAATATGTTTTGAATTAGGGTTATGTGTTCTTGGCTGTTACTGTGCATGACACTATTCATATGTTAGAATTTCATTCTTTTGATGCTTCCAATGAGTTTAAAATGGAAAATTGTGTGGGGATAAAGTAGGAGAACAAGTAATGGAAGCATTGGAATCAAAATGTGAATTTTGGAAAACAAGAGTATTCACTTCGGTCAACAGCAGCAATTTGTGGGGTGTTTTGATTTTGGAAATTCTGATTTCATATTTGGATTCTACATGAAAAAGCATGTGGAAATGAACTATGAGAATTTATCTTGGAAAGATGGAAGTATGAAACATAAAAGAGAGAAAGAAAGGAAGTTAGTGAAAACCTAGTCTTGGATTTAGTTTCAAGTTAAGTTATAAATTGATTTTATTTTGTAATGGCTACGTTTTGACATTTGTGAAGGAAGAAAATCATCATAAGAAGATCTTTACCAAGATAGATAAGAGGTAGCAAGGATACCTAACTATATTTCATGTTTGCTTAATTGTTTGCTTGCTTGTTAATTATGGTGTTTAGTTGAGCTTGAGATTATGCCATCATGTTTATGATGAAGTATGAATGGTTGCAACTCCTTGCAAGTTATGTCATGACAATATGCATGTTATATTTTGCTTATGTACCCATATGAAGTAGCTCCCATCTCATGGTAACATGTTAAGTATCCAATTAATCATGCATGATATTATGGTTTGTGTAACTTGCTATTGGGATTTCCACAAAATCTCATTCCTTCCATATGCATAATCTTGTTAAAGGTGCTGGAACTTCACATGGAAAAAGGGTAAACACAGATTAATTAGTTTGTATAATAAGTTACATTACTCATATGGCACTATGGGATGATAGGCTGGTATGCATGGTGTATGATTCTGTAAACTATGTTCTGAGGATGATGCTTTGTGACGATGGTTATAACATCTAAACCAAAGATTTTTAATCTAAAACTTGGTATGATTATATTTAAGATACATAGCTTTAAATGAGCACCAAGAATGCCTCATTTGGTTGAGAATTCAAATTGTTATGATTTTTCCAATTTGAAGTTAAAATCTGGAATTGAGATGAAGTAAGCATTTAGAGGCAGTGACGTTCACGCGATGATTTTATATAACAAATGAAATAATTTTTCTATGAACATTTTATGAGCTTAAAGAAAACATCTAGAGCTTCAAATCCATAGGTAACACAGTTCATTTGGATAAGTAACCAAAGAGAAATGAATTTTTGAAGTTAAGGCAAAGAAACTGGAATTTCCATATTTTACCAAATAAATAGTGATTTTCAACGAATAAACTAATTTCATTTGGTCAAGAAAACCTCAGTTTCATATTTTTTCCTCAAAGATATATTAAATAGATTTCATTAGAAATTGGAACCATATTATTTTGATTTTTCTACAATTAATTATGAGTTTTTAAAGTAGAGTACATATTCTGGAATTACCAAATGAACAGTTAAAGTGAACAGTTCTTGAGAGGAATTCTTTTGGAAGTTGATGTTTTCAAAGCAAATGATCATATAATTGGTTCCAATTACTTCTAATGGAATATAATTGAGGTTAAAAGTAAGGATGTGACACTTTACTTCTTATCAAAGCATATACTGATACTCACTAATCACTCTTGTACTTACTTGGATGTTTTTGGCTTGTCCAAATGACCAAAATGTCCTTTGTCCAACTCTAACTCAATGACACAACACAGTGGCATACCTTCAGTGGTATTTTTGTAATTTTATATTTTTCTTCATCATTATTAGCCCTGATCCACATACTTATCTAAAAATATCATTGGGCCTAAAAGGTGCCATTCTGGGCCCTCTGTATGATCCACTGCCTTCATAGGCTCAATTCCCGAGAAATTCTCCTGAAACATATTTATCGGGTGTTTTAATCCACTATAAATTCTATAATAAATTCTACATACTCCTTTTTGAGCTCTATCAATTTTAAAAATTTTGATATTAATTATAGTAATTTATAGCTAAAAATCTAATTCTGAGGTCTAGAGAATATTGTATTGATTTCCCTTCCTTTCAAAATTCATATAAATTTTTTGAGACCTCATATCAAAATTTTGTATTGCGTCAAACTCAGAATAATTTTCACTATTTACTGGAAAAATTTGAGACTAATCTGATTGTGGACAATTTTAGGCCTTTTTTGGCTCAACTTTCAATAATTACCATTGCTTCCTATAACTTTTAAAAATTACACTTTAGACCTTTAACTTTTCATAATTACACTTGATGGCCCAAAGCTTTTATCCACTTTCATTTTCTATCATAGGACTTTTGAACTTTTCATTTTAGTCCATCACTTCCTTCAAAACTCATCTAACTTTTATTACTCCTTCTGATCATTGTCATAATCCTTTCCAAACCTCTTTCCACTATCAGTATTATACAGATAAGGAAAAATTAGGATATGACACAATGATTTGAAAATTTCCATATCAAATTAAGAGCAAGGATATATAGGTTTCCATTATCAAGAGTCTTTCTTAACATATTTCTTTCACAATCCACTCATTTTTCATCTTAATCAAAAATACAAAAATATTTACTTTACTACACCCTTATTTTATTGCATAAAAAATCAATCAAACCCAAAATCCATTTTACTTTAACTCAGGTTTTCAACGGTTTTGTCACAGATTTGTTAGGATTCCAATAAAAAGGGCTCCTTGAGAAGAACGATAGGGTTGTGCCTTATACTACATTTTAGGGTAGAATTACTTTTATTTTAAAGGACCGAACGACGACAATCTGAGCGCTACTTAGTCTGCCACTAATATTCATATCTAATCTTGTTCTCTATCTAGCTGAATATCTTTGTCTGTCTTAGATTCTCATTCTATTCTTTGGGGATTAACTAGCTAACATCTCATGTATCACTTTGCTATTGCTTTAGCATTACCAAGTTAAAGTATCTAATTGCATGTCGTATGTCATATCCCCAATTTTTTTGACTTGATGTACCTGTACAGTTTATCTGCAATGTATATAAGATTCTTGGAATAAACTGTATCAGATTGTGAAAGGAAAGGGAAGGATTAATAACTAAGGAAAGAATAGGGACCAAAATGAAAATTTAAAAGTTTGAAGGTGAAAAGTTAAAGTAGAAGAAAAAGGAGAGATCTAAATGCAATTAATGAAAAGTTCAAGGACTAAAGTGCAATTATTCAAAAGTTAAGGGACCTAAATGTAAATATAGAAAAGTTGAGCCAAAACAGGGAAAAAATGCCCAAAATCAGATTAGACCCAAATTTTACCAGTAGATAGACAAAAATATTTTGGTCAGTTTAACGCAACACAGAATTTTGATTTGAGGTCCCTATTAATTGATATAAATTTCTGAAGTCGGAAGGAATTATTACAGTATTTTTTAGATCTCATAATCAGATGAGACCTTATAGAAAATTCATATATTTAATATATGAATTTATAAAATTGAGAGAGTCAGAAAAGGAATCCTGTAGAAACCATACGGGATTTTTCAGTGAAATAAAATACCCGATAAATAGGATCGGGAGAGTTGTAACGTGAATTGGGCCATAAAGGCAATACAGGCAATAAGCCCATAATAAGGCCCAAATGGCGCCATCATAAGCCCATTAAGGTGACTGGACAGTTATGTGGGCCAGAGACCAGAGCAGTTCAGGAAAAGTGTAAAATTACGAAAATGCCCCTGGATGCCCATACTGTACCAGTAGTGGATAGAGGTCATTTTGGTCACTTTAGACAGGCTAAAAACTTGTCATATAGTATAAACAGGATTATTTAGAGCCCATATACACCATGAGCCAGTATAAAGAGGGGTGAAATGACGATTTTGCCCTTAGGGTTAGTACAGTGCAGGAAAGGACACCAAGCGTATTTTGGTCATTTTCCAAGGGATGAATGGCAGATAAATATTCAGTATAATATTTTCAATGATATGAGAAGCCTAGACATTAATTTATAGGTTAGAATACATAACCTGGTATATTATAAAAAAATTAGGAACAGAACACAGTCCAGTTGTTATGAAACCGCACTGATCGGTACCGGATTGGACTGGAATTTCTCCAGAAGGTTCTTTGCATGGGCAGCACGGCACCTAACCCTCTTAGGTGTCCCATGAGCTGTCGCACATGATGTAATAATTATTCTTTTTAGAAAAAGTAAAATCCAAGATTAAATGTGAGCCTTTAGATCAAATAGTAACCAAATCAATCTTGGCCATCCATTTCAACCCAAATTTCTCTATAAATACCCCCTATTCAGAACACTTCGGCATGCATGGTGAACCATAGGGAAACTCTTGCAAAATTTCCATTCAACCAAGAAAGAAGCAACCAAAGTGAAGTAATAAGCAAGGTAATCATCTCCCTTGATCTTGAGCTTTGTTCTAGCAAGTTAGCTCATGGTTTTAAGGGGTTTTCATGCTATATTTCCCTTATGGTTGCTGCTGGAAGTGCTGCTCATATGTGGTTAAAATACGAGTTTTATGTTATGGATAGTTTAGACAAGCTTAAACAAGCTAGAATCAAGTGGTATAAGCTTGTGAATTCAAGTATGTTTGGATTTAGGGTTTTGTGTTCTTGCTGGTACTGTACGTGGTACTGTTCATATGATGAAATTTCATGATTTTGATGCTTCCAATGAGTTTAAAATGGAAAGTTGTGTGGGGATAAAGTAGGAGAACAAGTATTGGAAGCATTGGAATCAAAATGAGAATTTTTGGAAAACAAGAGCATGCATTTCGGTTTGGCACTGTAGGAATTGGTATGTTTTGATTTTGGAAATTCTGATCTCATATTTGGATTCTACATGAAAAATTATGTGGAAATGAACCATGAGAATTTATTTTGGAAAGGTGGAAGTAGGAAACATAAATTAGAGAAAGAAAGGGAGCTAGTGAAAACCTAGTCTTGGATTTGGTTTCAAGTTGAGTTGTAACTTGATATTATGTTGTAATGGCTAGGTTTTGACATTTGTGAAGGAAGGAAAGTACTTCAAGAAGGTCTTGACCAAGATAGCTAAGAGGTAGCAAGGATACCTAACTATAACTCATGTTTGTTTAATTGTTTTGCTTGCTTGTTGATTATGGTGTTTGGTTGAGCTTGAGCTTATGTCATCATGTTATGATGAAGTATGAATGATTACAACTCCTTGCAAGTTATGTCATGACAATATGCATGTTAGAGTTTGCTTATGTACCATTATGAAGTAGCTCCCATCACATGATAACATGTTAAGCATACAATTATTCATGCATGATATTATAGTTTGTGTAACTTGCTATTGGGATTTCCATGAAATCTCATTCCTTGCACATGCATAACTATGTTTTAGGTGCTGGATCCTCTCAAGGGAAGAGAGTAATTGTTGATGATTAAGTTTGTATAACAATTTATATGACTTACATGACAATATGGGATGATATGTTAGTGTGTATGGTGTATGTTTCTGTAACCCTGTTTTGAGGCCTTGGTGATGTGACGCTTAGTTTGATATGTAAACCAATGAGGTTTAGTCTGAAAGTTGGTGTGAGGTTAGCTAAGATACATATCTTTAAATTGACACCAAGAACGCCTTAACTGGATAAGTAGCCGAATTGTTATGATTTTCCAAAGTTTGAAGTAAGATCTGGAATTGAGATAAAACGAGTGCTGAGAGGCAGTGACGTTCATGCAATGATTTCATATATCAAATGAACGAATTTTTCTATGAAATTTGGTGATCTTAAAGAGGACGTCTAGAGCCTTAATTCCATATGTAGCACATTGCATTTGGACAAGTAACCAAAGAGAAAAAAAATTTTAAAGTTCAAGCAAAGAAACTGGAACTTCCAGATTTTACCAAATGAACAGTGATTTTCAACGATTAAACTGATTTCATTAGGACAAGAAAACCTCAGTTCATATTTTTCCCTCAAAGATATGTGAAAAAAATTTCATTAGAAATTGTAACCATATTATTTTGATTTTTTTACAATTAATTATGAATTTTCAAAGTAGAGTACATGTTCTGGAATTACCAAATGAACAGTAATAGTGAACAGTACCCGAAAGCAAATCTTTTGGAAATGGATATTTTCAAAGCAAATGATCATGTAATTGGTTCTAATCACTTCTAATGGAGTATAATTGAGGTTAAAAGTAAGGATGTGACATTTTGGTATCAGAGCAAAGGATTATGGCTTAGGAAATGCTCTGATTACATTATTTATAGACTGATACATAAGTGAACATCTGCATAATTGACCTTAAGTTAATTATTGCAGGATACCAATGACTGAGTCTAGAACATCAGAGACTACAGTGAACCAAGGGGACCCTAGACCCACAGTCTATAGTTCTGATAGATCAGGGTGGAACTCAGAAGAGATAGATGCTTTAATACATGATCCGGAGTTTAGTCTTCCCCCAGTGATCAATATCCGGGATTCCAGTAGTGAATCAGAATTGGGCAGGTTAGATAATTCTTCTGTGGGATCAAATGAGATAGATGAGGATGATGATGAAGAAGAGGAAATATCAGATGAGGATATACAATCAGAAGAGGATGAACTTGAGGAACCTAACCCAGCCCCGCCTATGAATATTGTATTAGAAAGAGATGCAGGTCGGATAGATGATATAGAGATGATAGACCCTCAAGAGGAATAATCTGATGTGGGTTACTCTTATATTAGGAACGCAATATACCCTGTTCCTAGGCAGGCGGATGAGGTAGATGTTCCTGGACTGAGTCAGGTACCTAAACTAGTTGATGTACCTGGACCCAGCTATACAGCTAATGTGCCTGAATCTAGTCATGTATCTGATATACCTGGACCTAGTCAGAGACCAGACCTTACAGATATTCCAGGTCCAAGTGGAACCAAGAAGTTAATGGTACAAATATATCTGGGTAACCATCAGATAATTGAGTTAACCCCTGGGGAGGATATGGATGAAGAACATTTTAGGAAAGCTATGGAACTCACAAAACAACTATATGAGATAGGAAGAATGTTGATTAGAGGTGTTGATCAAGACTATAGAGTTTATAAAGACTTCATAGCAAGGGTAAGAGAGGCCTATCAAGCATATGATCCAGATACTCTTACCCTAGAAGCTTGAGTTGATATCATGGATGATATTTTGCCTCTTATAGCAACATAGAGAGAAGGGTTAGATCAGTACTTTGAAGAAGAACCCTTTGAGGATATCCATGATTGGATCTACATGGTGGGGGAATTTATTAGGATCCATTATGAGAAAATATAGTGTAATAGCTATATATATGAATGTTGTTGTAATCTATGTACTTTTGACTAGTAATGTCATAATACATGTATGTGTGTCTGTTATGAAGAGTTTATGTAATGATGTTAAACCTGTTGTATGCTATGTTTTAAATGAAATATAAAGTATGTTAATTATAATATTCCTTTCCTATTTCCTATTACGATACTAAAACAAAATGGTAAGAACCATAAGAGCTGGTGCTTCGGGTGAATACCAAAATGCCAGAGATATTAATCAGCTGATTCTAGAATGGCTGGAGCAGCAGCAGAAGCTGATAGAGGAAGTAAAAGCTGCTCAAGCAAGAAGTGAGCAGGAAAGGGATGCTGCTATAGTAGCAGCTGTAGCTGAAGCAGTGGAGAACCTCAGACACCCAGAGTATGCAGGTACAGCTAATACAGAACCAGAGATGGTTCAACGGACAACAGAACTACCGAGATAGACAGGACAAACAGTAGATCCTACTGGTATTCAACAATGGATGACTAAATTCTGTAAGCATAGTCCTCCGACATTCGAGGGAACGTTCGATATACAGAAAGCTGAAGATTGGATCAGCAGACTGGAGAAGATCTTCAAGGTACTGGGTTGTCCGTCTGAGAGTAAAACACAGATGGCAATCTACCAGCTAGAAAGGGATGTAGACAGATGGTGGAAGAACACAGAGCTAGTATTGCAGGCTAGACCCATTCCTATCACGTGGGAAGTGTTCCTTGAACAGTTTTATGAGAAGTATTTTCCCCAGTCAATACGGGATGAACGAGAAGCAGAATTCCTTGTGCTGAGACAAGGAAAAAAAGAATCCTATGATGAATACTTAGCAAAGTTCATCTGTCTTTCTCAGTATTCCACTTACCTACGACAGGTGGATGATGAAGGTGGATGACAGAAAGGGTGATCAGGGGATTGAATGCTACCCTGAAAGATAAGATGACCCCTTAACAGTACCATCAGTTCAATAAAGCAGTAGAGGCTTGCAAAATTATTGAGAATAGCTTGAATCACCGGATGCTACTGAAACTGGTGAGTAGAGAGACTGCTGCTCCTGAGGGACCTAACCAGAATAGAAATATAGCCAGTGGCAGTAGCTATAACAAGAAAAGGAAAAGGCAGTGGCAGCAGAACCGAAAGCCTAGCAGAGGGAATTACAGGGGAAACACAAATAATAGAGATCAGAGGTCTAGAGTATGTGACAAATGCGGGAAGAACCATGGAGACAGACCATGGTTGATGGGGCAAAATGTCTGTTACACATGTGGGAAGCCTGGACATTTCTCCTGGAGTTGTCCTCAAGCAGCTGATTATCAAAGGCCGCACACTCAAGGGCGAGTGTTTGCAATGGCAAGGGAAGAGGCACAGAGATCACCCAAAATGATCCAAGGTATCATCTATCTCAATAATCATGCTATGATTGCTATGTTTGATTCGGGTGCAAGTCATTCCTTTATTTCTTATGAATGTGCTAAATGTTTGGGCCTTACAATTAGCAAGCTGAATTATGCCATATGTGTCACAACCCCTACAAATGCTAAAGTAGTTACATCAGATGTCTGCCTAAATAGTGTCATTCGATATGAATGTTGTTGCACTACTCTTGACCTAATATGCATGCCATTCCATGAAATTGATGTCATAATTGGATTGAATTGGTTGTCTGCCAATAATGTAATGCTGGATTGTAAGAACAAAACTCTAGTTCTTTGTCCACAAGCCCCAAATGTGAATCTAGAAGTGAAACTGAATTTCCTGACAGAGGCTTAAGAGGATAGATGTTTACGAAAAGGATGTCAGGGATATATGGTCTTCTTTTCTGTTCAAGTAGAAGTGGAAGAAGGAATTGAAGCAATTCCAGTGGTCAAAGAATTTCCTGAAGTCTTTCCAAAGGAGATTCAGGGATTGCCTCCAGAACGAGAAGTGGAGTTGGCAATTGACATCGTACCTGGAGCTGGACCAGTATATAAAGCCCCATATCGTATGGATCCCAATGAGATGATTGAACTTAAGAAGCAGATAGAGGAGCTATTAGAGAAGGGTTTCATCCGACCCGGTGTTTCTCCATGGGGTGCTCTAGTGTTATTCGTCAAAAAGAAGGATGGCAGTCTCAGATTGTGCATTGACTATCGGGAGTTGAATAAGATTACTGTTAAGAATAAGTACCATCTTCCTCGAATTGATGATTTGCTAGACCAGTGGGTTGGAGCAAACTTATTCTCTAAGATTGATCTGAGATCAGGTTATCACCAACTCAGAATCAAAGCAGATGATATTTCAAAGACTGCATTCAGGACTCGATATGGTCATTTTGAATTTCTAGTGATGCCCTTTGGTCTGACGAATGCACCTGCAATTTTCATGGATTACATGAATAGAATCTTCAGGCCTTATCTAGATCAGTTTGTTGTAGTCTTCATTGATGATATCTTAGTGTACTCCAAATCGGCTGCAGAGTATGAAGAGCATTTGAGGATTGTTCTTAGTACTCTTAAAGAGAAACAACTTTATGCTAAGCTTAATAAATGTGAGTTTTGGCTGCAAGAAGTCAAATTTCTTGGTCATGTCATATCCCATGAAGGGGTAGCTGTAGATCCTAGCAAAGTTGAAGTAGTGTTAAGCTGGGAACAACCAAGGACAGTGACAGAGATCAGAAGTTTTCTGGGCTTAGCAGGGTATTATAGAAGATTTATTAAGGACTTTTCTGGAATTGCTCTACCGTTAACCAAGCTGACCAGAAAGAATCAGCAGTTCAAGTGGGATGAGAAGTGTGAGGCCAGTTTTCATGAACTAAAGCAGAGATTAACCACGACTCCTGTGCTGATTATTCCAGACCCAACTCAGACTTATGTAGTCTACACTGATGCTAGCAAGCAAGGGTTGGGATGTGTGTTGATGCAGCAAGGACGAGTGGTAGCCTATGCTTCTCGACAGTTAAAGCCACATGAAGAGAATTATCCCATGCATGATCTGGAGCTTGCAGCGGTAGTTTATGCTCTCAAGATATGGAGGCACTACTTGTATGGAGCTACTATAGAACTGTACTGTGATCATAAAAGCCTGAAGAATTTGCAAGATCAGAAAGAATTGAACATGAGGCAACGAAGATGGATGGAATTTCTAAAGGATTATGATTTCCAGATCAAATACCATCCAGGAAAAGCTAATGTAGTGGACAATGCGTTGAGCAGAAAGGTGGTGCAGGTTGCTAGTCTCATGATCAAAGAGCTAGAACTAATAGAAGATGTTCGAGATTGGAGTCCTCTGTATCAAATGCAGACATCAGAAAGTTCTTATGGAGGAACACAGATTAAAGCTTTTATTGAGGATGAGATAAAAGAGGCTCAGGAGCAGGATAGGCTCGCAGAAATTTTCAAAGGTAAGCTGGAAAGAGGGGAAACTAAAAACTTTGATGTGTCCCAAGATGGATTACTACGATTTAGGGGACGACCATATATTCCCAATGCAATGGGATTGAGAGAAAAGATACTAGAGGAGGAACATAAAAGCAAGTATACAGTACATCCAGGTATGACCAAAATGTATCATGATGTGAAGAGTTTATTTTTGTGGCCTGGATTGAAGAAAGATGTTGTAAATTATGTGTCCAAATGTTTGACATGTCAAAAGGTGAAAGTTGAGCATCAGAAGCCAACAGGGAAATTACAACCACTAGAGATACCCGAGTAGAAATGGGATAGCATTGCCATAGATTTTGTTGAAGGACTACCCATGACTCCTACTAAGCATGATGCTATATGGGTGGTAATTGACCGATTAATGAAATCGGCTCATTTCCTAGCAATCAATAAAAAGGATTCTCTAGAAAAACTGGTGAAACTCTATGTAAAAGAGATTATTAGACTACATGGTATTCCCAGTAGTATCATTTCTGATAGAGATCCTCGATTTACATCAAACTTTTGGCGTGCTTTACATAAAGAAATGAACACTACTCTCAGATTTAGTACAGCCTACCATCCTCAGACAGATGGTCAATATGAGAGAATGATCCAGACGCTCGAGGATATGTTGAGAGCTTGTGTCTTGGATTTCAAAGGAAGTTGGGATGTCCATCTGCCGTTGATAGAGTTTGCCTATAACAATAGTTATCAAGCTAGCATTCAGATGGCTCCATTTAAAGCGCTGTATGGATGAAAGTATAGACCTCCCTTATGCTGGGTGGAGTTGAGTGAAAGGAGGATGTTTGGTCCTGATATAGTATACCAGATAGTAGTACAGATTGATAAGATCAGAAAAAGGCTATTAACAGCTCAAAGCAGACAGAAGAGTTATGCGGATGTTAGAAGGAAGCCATTGGAGTTTAAAGAAGGAGAGCATGTATTCCTTAAGTTGACTCTAACGACAGGAGCTGGACGATCGATCAAAGTGAAGAAGCTGCACCCTAGATATATTGGGCCATTTCATATCCTCTCAAGAGTAGCATCAATGGCTTACAAATTAGCTCTTACTCCACATCTCAACAAGATTCATGATGTGTTCCATGTTTCCCAATTAAAGAAGTATGTTTCAGATCCATCACATGTGACTGAGCAGGATGATATTGCTTTGCGAGATGACCTGACTTATGAAGTTGGACCAGTACATATTATAGATAGAAAGGTCAAGCAATTGCGAAATAAGCAGATCCCTGTAGTTAAGGTGGTATGGAAGGGATTAACGGAGAATGAAGCTACTTGGGAAGCAGAGGAAAGGATGAGAGAGAGATACCCTGAACTATTTCCTTAATGTATATGTAATGTAAATTTCGAGGATGAAATTTATTTTAAGGGGAGAGAAATGTCATATACCCAATTTTTTTTGACCTGATGTACCTGTACAGTTTATTTGCAATGGATATAAGATTCTTGGAATAAACTGTATCAGATTGTGAAAGGAAAGGGAAGGATTAATAACTAAGGAAAGAATAGGGACCAAAATGAAAATTTAAAAGTTTGAAGGTGAAAAGTGAAAGTAGAAGAAAAAGGAGGGACCTAAATGCAATTAATGAAAAGTTCAGGGACTAAAGTGCAATTATTCAAAAGTTAAGGGACCTAAATATAAATATGGAAAAGTTGAGCCAAAACAGGCCAAAAATGCCCGGAATCATATCAGACCCAAATTTTACTAGTAGATAGACAAAAATATTCCGGTCAGTTGAACGCAACACAGAATTTTGATTTGAGGTCCCGATTAATTGATATAAATTTCTGAAGTCGGAAGGAATTATTACAGTATTTTTTAGATCTCATAATCTGATGAGACCTTATAGAAAATTCATATATTTAATATATGAATTTATAAAATTGAGAGAGTTAGAAAAGGAATCCTGTATAAACCATACGGGATTTTTCAGTGAAATAAAATACCCAATAAATAGGATCGGGAGAGTTGTAACGTGAATTGGGCCATAAAAGTAATACAGGCAATAAGCCCATAATAAGTCCCAAATGGCACCATCATAAGCCCATTAAGGTGACTGGACAGTTATGTGGGCCAGAGACCAGAGCAGTACAGAAAAAGTGCTAAATTACGAAAATGCCCCTGGATGCCCATACTGTACCAGTAGTGGATAGAGGTCATTTTGGTCACTTTAGACAGGCTAAAAACGTGTCATATAGTATAAAGAGGATTATTTAGAGCCCATATATACCATGAGCCAGTATAAAGAGGGGTGAAATGACGATTTTGCCCTTAGGGGTTAGTACAGTGCAGGAAAGGACACCAAGGGTATTTTGGTCATTTTCCAAGGGATGGATGGCAGATAAATACTCAGTATAATATTTTTAATGATATGAGAAGCCTAGACATTAATTTCTAGGATAGAATACATATCCTGGTATATTATAAAAAAATTAGGAACAGAACACAGTCCGGTTGTTGTGAAACCGCACTGATCGGTACCGGATTGGACTGGAATTTCTCCAGAAGGTTCTTTGCATGGGCAGCACGCCACCTAACCCTCTTAGGTGTCCCATGAGCTGTCCCACATGATGTAATAATTATTCTTTTTAGAAAAAGTAAAATCCAAGATTAAATGTGAGCCTTTAGATCAAATACTAACCAAATCAATCTTGGCCATCCATTTCAACCCAAATTTCTCTATAAATACCCCCTATTCAGAACACTTCGGCATGCATGGTGAACCATAGGGAAACTCTTGCAAAATTTCCATTCAACCAAGAAAGAAGCAACCAAAGTGAAGTAATAAGCAAGGTAATCATCTCCCTTGATCTTGAGCTTTGTTCTAGCAAGTTAGCTCATGGTTTTAAGGGGTTTTCATGCTATATTTCCCTTATGGTTGCTGCTGGAAGTGCTGCTCATATGTGGTTAAAATACGAGTTTTATGTTATGGATAGTTTAGACAAGCTTAAACAAGCTAGAATCAAGTGGTATAAGCTTGTGAATTCAAGTATGTTTGGATTTAGGGTTTTGTGTTCTTGCTGGTAATGTACGTGGTACTGTTCATATGATGAAATTTCATGATTTTGATGCTTCCAATGAGTTTAAAATGGAAAGTTGTGTGGGGATAAAGTAGGAGAACAAGTATTGGAAGCATTGGAATCAAAATGAGAATTTTTGGAAAACAAGAGCATGCATTTCAGTTTGGCACTGTAGGAATTGGTATGTTTTGATTTTGGAAATTCTGATCTCATATTTGGATTCTACATGAAAAATTATTATGTGGAAATGAACCATGAGAATTTATTTTGGAAAGGTGGAAGTAGGAAACATAAATTAGAGAAAGAAAGGGAGCTAGTGAAAACCTAGTCTTGGATTTGGTTTCAAGTTGAGTTGTAACTTGATATTATGTTGTAATGGCTAGGTTTTGACATTTGTGAAGGAAGGAAAGTACTTCAAGAAGGTCTTGACCAAGATAGCTAAGAGGTAGCAAGGATACCTAACTATAACTCATGTTTGTTTAATTGTTTTGCTTGCTTGTTGATTATGGTGTTTGGTTGAGCTTGAGCTTATGTCATCATGTTATGATGAAGTATGAATGATTGCAACTCCTTGCAAGTTATGTCATGACAATATGCATGTTAGAGTTTGCTTATGTACCATTATTAAGTAGCTCCCATCACATGATAACATGTTAAGCATACAATTATTCATGCATGATATTATAGTTTGTGTAACTTGCTATTGGGATTTCCATGAAATCTCATTCCTTGCACATGCATAACTATGTTTTAGGTGCTGGATCCTCTCAAGGGAAGAGAGTAATTGTTGATGATTAAGTTTGTATAACAATTTATATGACTTACATGACAATATAGGATGATATGTTAGTGTGTATGGTGTATGTTTCTGTAACCCTGTTTTGAGGCCGTGGTGATGTGATGCTTAGTTTGATATGTAAACCAATGAGGTTTAGTCTGAAAGTTGGTGTGAGGTTATCTAAGATACATATCTTTAAATGGACACCAAGAACGCCTTAACTGGATAAGTAGCCGAATTGTTATGATTTTCCAAAGTTTGAAGTAAGATCTGGAATTGAGATAAAACGAGTGCTGAGAGGCAGTGACGTTCATGCAATGATTTCATATATCAAATGAACGAATTTTTCTATGAAATTTGGTGATCTTAAAGAGGACGTCTAGAGCTTTAATTCCATATGTAGCACATTTCATTTGGACAAGTAACCAAAGAGAAACAAATTTTTAAAGTTCAAGCAAAGAAACTGGAACATCTAGATTTTACCAAATGAACAGTGATTTTCAACGATTAAACTGATTTCATCAGGCCAAGAAAACCTCAGTTCATATTTTTCCCTCAAAGATATGTGAAAGAAATTTCATTAGAAATTGTAACCATATTATTTTGATTTTTGTACAATTAATTATGAATTTTCAAAGTAGGGTACATGTTTTGGAATTAACAAATGAACAGTAACAGTGAACAGTACCCGAAAGTAAATCTTTTGGAAATGGATATTTTCAAAGCAAATTATCATGTAATTGGTTCCAATCACTTCTAATGGAGTATAATTGAGGTTAAAAGTAAGGATGTGACATCGTAAGGCATAGGAGCAACCTAATTGCTCATCATATATACTCTACCCATGTTAAAAGGGAGTAGTCATTCATCATAGCATACTCTAACATGCATAATATGCTAGGAGATATAATTATTTAAGCATGCTCTAACATTCATGTCATCATATGACAACTGCAAGGAGATACAACTAATCATCATAACTTGTGGTAACATAAGCCATATCATCATCACATAATTTTCTCAAGCATCTGTCACATTCTAATTTTTCCCTATTTGTATAAGACTGATAGAGGAAAGAGGTTTAAAAATTATTATGATGATAAATAGAAAGAAATATAATGAAGGAAAGAGGTTTGGAAATCATTATGATGGTAACTAGAATGAAAGATAATTATTAGACAAAGGTTTAGGCTTAAAAGCCTAGTATGTAGCCTGAAATAGGTAGGATACTAGGCCTATTGAGTAGAAGTTTTAGAAGTATATAGAGGATATTCAAGGACTAAACTGTAAATAATGAAAGGTTAGGGATTAAATTGTAACTAGCAAAAATCCCTAGGGCATAATGGTTATTTTGAAGAAAGAGAGGGGCTAAACTAAAAAGTCAAAAAGCTCCATGGTAGTAAATTTATGAAAAAAGAAAATTAGTAAAGAATCCTCTGGACCTCATAATCAGATAAAATTTGTTATTAAATTTTTATAATTAATATGAAAATTTATAAAATTGACAGAACTCAAAAAGGAGTTATGTAGAATTTATAATAGAATTTACAGAAATTACAACCCCCGATAGTGCTTTTCGGGGGAATTTCTTGGGAGTTAAGGCTATGAAGGTAGGGGACCACGTACAAGGCCCAAAATGGCGCCTTATAGGCCCAATAATATTTTTAGACAAGTATATGGGTAAGTGCTAATAAAGACCCAGAAAAATATAAAATTATGAAAATGCCATTAAGTGTGTCACTGTGTTGTACCATTTAGCAAGAGGTATATAGAGGCATTATGGTCATTTGAATAAGGTTAGACAATCAAGGAGAGTTCCAAGAATAGTTGACCAAGTTCAGAGAATACTCTAATGATATGTAAAAAGATAATGCCCTAGAGATATTAAAGTAAATAAATAAGAACCAAGGGGTATTTTGGTAAATTTCCAAGGGATCAGTAATTAAGTTTAGACCTAGTCCAAGAATGTTAATGGTAGAAAGAATTTGCATACTAGATTTAAGATCAGAAAAAACATATTATGGAATCTCAAAAAAATTAAATTTATAAAATAGTTTGGTTTTTTGGAAATTGAACTAAACCGGTACTTGATTAGACTAAAAATTTTCCAGATAATTCTTCCCCTTGGAATTTTGTCACATGTGGATATGAGGTATCCCATGATGATGTCATGGATGATGTCATCTTTTGGCTCCTAGGCAAGCCAAAATCAAGAGCAAACATAAGCCACTAGATCAAATAGTGCACAAAGTGATCTTGGCCATCCATTTCCATATCTTGAAGTTTATAAATACCTCCCATTTTTCTTTACAAAGATGTGGCTCTTAGAACCCTTAGGGAGGTGCTACCCAATTAAAAAGCCAAGCCAAGACAAAGAAGAATCCAAGGTCCAAAGTTCAAGCTAGCTAGGGGTTATGGTAAGCAATCTATCATAGCTTATTTTCCTTTAATTTGGAGCCCTGGACGACTTTGATTTTTATGGAAGAAATTTGAGCTTTACCTAGGGTATATGTGTTGTCCAAAACCCTAGATGAAAGGAGAAAGAAGAAATTAAAGTTAGAGCTATGGGATTAATGCTTAAACAAGCTGATTATTGAATCATATTGATATTCTTGACTTTGCCATAGAAGAGACCTTTCAGTCTACATTGTTCATGATAGAGGGAGATGAATTTCAATGATCTAATACTTCCATTGAATTTATATGATAATTTTGTGTAGGATTGGATAGGTTTTGAACCTTGGAAGTATTAGAATTGAAAGTTGTAATTTTTTGAAGTCTTCTCTCTTACTATTTACCCACATGAAAAGTGATTGGAATTTAATTATTTGGTGCTTCCAATGGTTTTAAAATCAAAATTTGTGTGGAATAAAGTAGAGAAACAAGTATTGGAAGCATTTGAATTGAAATGAGAATTTTTAAAAGAAAAAGAGGAGTTATGCAATTCTATCTAGAATAGTGTGTAGTTGCTAGAATTTGGGAATTCTGAGTTAATAAATGGATTTAGAAGGCCAAGTTGTGTGGATTAAAGTTAAGACATCAATTGGTTCAAATGCCAATTTAATTAGTAAAGATTAGACAAAGTTATGTTAATTAAAGTAAGTTCAATGTTCAAGAAAGTTATATTGTAATGAATGGATGATAATGCTATGTTAGGAATTGATTTGTGTACTCAAAAGAGTGCAGCCACACATCAAGTGGAAGTAAGAAGGAAGAAGCAAAGATAAAGTAAAGGAAAGTCAAGTATATGAGGTAGTAAACTATCATAAACTTGTAAGTATTGGATGTTATGCTTAGTTGTGCTATGGCTATGTTGAATTGTGTTGCATATGTGTTTATGATTGAAGCTCTGTTTCTATGATTACTTTGGCCAATTGTATTTCATATGTTACATAGAAGTATGCATATTACATAATGTTATCACTTTCACAAGCAAGCACAAGTATTTAAGTTAAGCATGCATTGTCTAGGACAGTTTGCTACTGATATTTCCCTAAAAATCCCACCCCATCCATGTAATCCCAATAGGTTCATGAATGATGAAAGAAGATGAAGAAACATGAAGAGAAGTTAGGGATTGGATAGTATAAATTTTATATGAAGAATTGTTATATGCAATTATGGTATATGACCAATTTGGGCAATGATGTTCATGTTGTAATGAAAAATAGTAAATGATAGAATAAATGTATGGAAATTTACAGACATTTAGTTAACATGTCAAGTTTTGTTTATACACCAAGTATGCCTTATTTCGATGTCTGTACAAAGAGATTTTTTTTTTAAATTCAGGGACCAGAACCTGCTTTTAGAATTTTTGACCAACTGAATAGTAATCTTTGATGATTAAAATGTGTTGATTTACTAAGCATTTGGTCAGGAACTTATTTTTCCCTTAAATATCAAGATGTGATCTTCACATATCTTTTTGAACCGCTTCATTTCTATTTTTTGAGAATTAATTATGGCTTTTCAAAGTTCATCCCTGAATCTAAAATACCATATGAACAGTAACTCATGAAGAGTAAAAATTTAGATTTAGCTAATGAACTTAAAAGGTCATGTAAGTGGTTCTAAATTCTACCAAATGGTCCCTAAGATGTACAAAAATAAGGATGTTACACTTTGGTATAAAAGCAGAAGTTTCTGGCATCAAATATGACTGTCCCCAAACCCTAACTATAAGTAGTAAATACTTTGTTAAGTTAGGATATTTTTTGGGATAGTTAGCATTCCTTATTTAAGCTCGTCTTGTAGGAGTAGATATAGGATTTTATAAAGGTAAATTAGAGTCATCAGTTAATAAGTGAGATTCTTGGCCAGTAATGATTTATGAAGATGATATATATTTAGACTTTGATCTACCTTCAGACAGAGAAGAGAGTTCAAAGTATAGGGGATCAGTCATAAAGGTCTACAATAGAATATTCCATAGATATTTCTTTTAGATTAAAACCTACAATCTAGAGATTATGTAGAGATTCAGCCTAAACTTGTGCATGTACCAGATGATGTTGAGTCTATTAACTCTATACTATGAGTTTGTAGGAGTGCCTTCTGACCTTGATGTAAACTTTATTCCTTTTATGAGAGGACAAATTACAGATGAGGAAGCTGAGTACTGGTATTGGATTATAGGTAGACCATATATTGTTACTCCTCTACTAGAGACACAGCTATAGTTTATGATAGTCCCTTCCTATTCTCGTAGTCCAATAATATATCACTATAGATAAATATCAGTGGGATATTCCTGGTCTAAGTCAACCCCAAATTTCTTTGTCAAAGGCAGCTAATGTTGACTATATCAATCTCAAGAAAGCTATGGAGAGTGAATTACTCAGTCTAGGTCAAGGGATGGATAAAAGTAGAGATCAAGAGCAGTCAATTTACTTGTATTTTCTCAATATTGTAGTAGGGATGATAGACAGATATTCAATTAAGGGCATAGATCTGAGTCAGGTTTATATTTTAGAATAATAGCATGAAATAAGAGTAAGTCAAATACTACCATATACCCCTATGTGGCACACACAGCTAAGTGAGTTTTTGGCGAATTGTTTGCCAATTGATATACAGTGGTGGAATTTCAGTATGTAGAAGTACTTGCAGTTCACTATCCCTTAGAAAATAATTTAAATTGAGTTTAGGGGTAATGTAAATATGTAAATAGTGTAAAGTAAAGAAATTATATAGATGTATAATAGTTATGACATAGCCCGTATATGTAGTTGACATGCATGTAATGTATGTACAAATATTGTGATGACATGAAATATGAGTTTTGATATGATATATAAAATGATAGTTGATTGAACATCTATGTGAATATTTTTCCTATTTAATTTAATTATAGTAGATAGATATGTATGAGTTTCAAGTGACTTAAGCTCATCAAAGTCAATTGGCCATTGCTGGACTAAATATTGGACAAAGAACATTAGAAGAGAATGTTTATAGAAAGCTATGTCCAAGTCACGATATGAAGGTGCTTAGGTCATGACTAATAGTCACAGAGAAGCTGTGTCATGATGAGTAAGGATCTAGGTCACGATAAATATTCACATAGGTGTTTTGGTCGTAATGAGTAAAGACTATTGGCCGTGATGAAAGGACACAAAACTGTCAAGCCATTATGAGTATATTGAGATGATCGTGACTAAAGTTCACAGAAAATATGAGTGACGACTAGCCAATACTCATGTCACGACTATGATGCACAAAGACCTGATGACAAGAATGAAGATGCCAACCTCACTAAAGTTTTCAGTTAGAGTTTAGCACATGGTGCAAGCAACCCAAATAGTATGATTTACTGAGATACAGTAGATTAGTTTAAGAAGATGTTCAAAAGTAGTTCCTCTGTGTCATTAACAAGATTCGGTGTAGGTTACGAAAGACTTTCTTTAACTACTTTTTACTAAATAGAATAATTAGAAGATAGATTGACACTTATCTAGGGATGAGCCTAGTACAAGGCATAAGGTTAGAGATATGACAGTTAATAGATAGAGAGTTAATGTTTCTAAAATAGAGGAAACTCCATCATGAAGAAATAATAACCTAGTAGACCTAGGTTAGAACACACCGTAAAGCAGAATTAATGGTAGTAGATGATGAATGAGATCCCTATGACTCATGTCATATCCTAAATTTTCCCTATCTGTATAGTACTGATAGTGGAAAGAGGCCTAGAAAGGATTATGACGAAGATCAGACGAGATAATAAAGGTTAGATGAGTCCTAAAGAAAGAGAAGTACTCTGCATTTTGGTATTAGAGCAAGTTATGAGATCGCTAAGATTCTTCACCATGATCGGGGGTTCTCACTACGTGAGAGTGGGATGAAGCGTTGGCTCTTACCCCGACATGGCCAACCGGCTTTGCCACCGGGAGGTTGCATTGTAGTTGAGAGGCTGGTGTGTAAAACTTACGTCTGAGGTACCTTATATACCAAAATTGTAACATCCTTACTTTTATACGTCATAGGGACCATTCAGTAGCATTTAGAACCACTTACAAGACCTTGGAAGTCTATTAACCGAATCTGGAATTTTACCCTTTCTCGGGTTACTGTTCATATGGTATTCCAGATTACGCAACGAACTTCAAAAAATCATAATTAATTCTAGAAAACTCTAAATGAAGTGGTTCAAAAAGATACATGAAGATAACATCTTGAAATTTAACGAAAAAATACTTTCCAGACCAAATGATTAGCCAATTGATACAGTTTATTCGTTGAAGTTTACTGTTCATTTGGTCAAAAACTCTGGAAACAGTTTTTGGTCCCTTATTTTGGAAATTCATTTCTCTAGATATACACATCCAAATGAAACGTTCTACCAATGCACTTAAATATCTGGATGTGTACTATATGATCATAAAATTTCTTGAAATAATTCATTCATTTACTAGGTCAGACTGAAGCCACAACAAAACTGCTTTAGGACCTAGTTTTTTACCATTTCAGTTTCCTTTCTTTCAGTTTCCATAATTGTTCCAACATACATAAATCATCTCTTTTGCTTTTTCTGAATTTATATACATCATGGGTTTATGCAATAATTGATTCATACAATCTCATCACATAAATAGATACTTTACATGGCTTTGACATACATGGAAAGTGCATAGCATATGCTAACATCTTAAATACTTCACTTTTCTTCTTCCATGCTTTAACTCTTCTCCATGCATACATTATCCATCATGCTTGACCTAAATTGGTTGGTTATGGGAGAGTGAGATTCTAGGGAATCTCAGTAGCAAACATTACCTCTTAAATATGCAAGATGGATGCTAATGCATGATATGTAATTTCATTAACTTTCTTTGATTAGTGACATGCCATCATGCTATATACTTTTACATAAAGTGCATGGCCATGGAAACATGTTATTCACAATACATTCAACATCATTTATCATGTCACAACATCATTCAAATAACATATACATGTCAACACATAAGCATACCACATTAAGCACATAAAGAGGTAAGTTCACTACCTTGCACTTAAGCTTTTCTCTTGACCTTTAGCCCTTGTTCCCTAGCTTTCCAACCATGAAGCCTTTATGTCCATCACTTCTCAACATCTTCTTGGATGTTTCATGGTCCTAAACACATTCATATTCATCACATAACTTATTAGGACTCATGAACTCCAACCATGTTTAAGATTAACTTTGTTACACTCTTTATTGTCATAACTTTCTCTAATTTTTACTAATCCACTTGGCTCTTGAACCAATTGATGTCTTGACTTTAGCCTACACAATTTCATCTTTTGAATCCATTTATGAGCTTAGAATCATAAAATTCCAGCTCCTTCATGGCCTGCTGTACAGAACTGAACATAAGCATACAATTCTTTAAAAAATTCTCATTTTGATTCTAATGCTTCCCATACTTGTTTCTCTACTTTACCCTGCACAACTTTTCATTTTAAAACCATTGGAACCATCAAAATCATGAAATTCCAATCACTATTCATGTGAGTGAATAGTAATAGTAAGGAATCTCAGACTACAACCTTGAGCTTTTAATGTTTCCAAGGTTCAAAACCTTTCCAATCCTACACAAAATCATCATACAAACTCAATGGAAGAATTAAATCATTGAAATTCAATTTGCTTCCCTCATGAACAGTGCATACCAAACTGGGCACACCATGGCAAAGTCAAGAATATCAATTTGATTCAACAACCAACCACTTAACTAGCTTGTTTAAGCTTTAATCATATGGTTCTAACTTTAATTTCTTCTTTCCTGTTTCCTTTAAGATCTTTAGGCAGAACCACCCTTAGAGAAAACTCAACTTTTCTCCCATCAAAACCCCAAGTTCAAGCTCTCAAATCAAAGGAAAATAAGTTAGGAGAGATTGCTTACCTTTATGCTCTAGCTTGCTTGAACTTTGGAACCTTGAATCTTCTTTGTCTTAGCTTGAGTTTTCATTTTGCAAGAGTTTCCCCAAGGGTCCATGAGCTTAAGATTTGGCTACAGAATGGAGGGGTATTTATAGCCAAAATCCAAGAAAAATCAATGCCAAGATTGATTTGGTTACTATTTGATCTAAAGGCTCTCATTTAATCTTAGATTTTACTTTTTCATAAAAGAATAATTATGACATCATGTGGGACAGCTCAAGGGACACCTAAAGGGGTTATGTGGCATGCTCACCATGCAAGGAACCTTCTGGAGAAATTTGAGTCCAATCCGGTACTGATCAGTGCAGTTTCACAACAACCAGACTGTTTTCTATTCCTAATTTTTTATAATATACCAGGATATGTATTCTATCCTAGAAATTAATGTATAGGCTTCTCATATCATTAAAAATGTTAGACTGAGTATTTATCTACCATCCATCCATTGGAAAATGACCAAAATACCATTGGTGTCCTTTCGTGCACTGTACTAACCCTAAGGGCATAATTGTCATTTCACCCCTCTCTGTACTGCCTTATGGCATGTACTAGCTCTAATTAATCATATTTATAGCATGTACCATGTTTTTGGCCATCCAGAATGATCAAAATGACCTCCATCCATCACTGGCACAGTATGGGCATCTAGGGGCATTTTCGTAATTTCGCACTTTTCCTGGACTGCTGTGGTCTCTGGTCCACATAAACTGTCCAGTCACCTTAAAGGCCTCATGATGGCGCCATTTAGGCATCAGTATGGGCTTATTGCCTGTATAGCCTTTATGGCCCAATTCACACTATAGCTCCCCCGATCAAATATAGAGTCCTTCTTGGACTACATAAGGTACCTCAGACGCAAGTTTTACGCACCAGCCTCTCGACTGCAATGCAACCTACCGGTGGCAAAGCCGGTTGGCCATGTCAGGGTAAGAGCTAATGCTTCGTCCCATTCTCACGTAGTGAGAACCCCCGATTATAGTGAAGAATCTTAGCCATCTCATAACTTGCTCTGATACCAAAATGCAAAGTCCTTCTCTTTCTTTAAGACTCATCTAACCTTTATTATCTCTTCTGATCTTCATCATAATCCTTTCTAAGCCTCTTTCCACTATCAGTACTATACAGATAGGGAAAATTTAGGATATGACATTTCTACCCCCATAAAATAAATTTTGTCCTCAAAATTTACTAAACATCTCAGTCAATGATTGGGGTATCTATCTCTTAAAATAAACATCTTAGCGGAGTACTTTTCATATTCGCAATTCTTCATATCTTCATTATGACTATTCTTCTGCTCTAAATCAACTCAATCAGAGTTGAACTCCAGTTCATTCTATTACTTTCTTGCTACGCATCTATCTGCATATGGACTTCTCACTATGCTGGATTTGTGAGTAGTGTCCATTTCTTTCATGTCAAACTCCCTTGAATACTGCTATATTATGGAGCTTCTACTAGCTATTCATCATATTTCTTAGTGCAATCACTTATTGCTCATTTGAGTATCTAGCGGAATTCTCTGAATATCCACAAACTTTAACTATCATTCTCATATTATCATACATTCTTATCATCTTTAAAAACTCATCATAATACATAGAGAGGACTTATATCATTATTCTTTCTTTCATTGCTCTACTGCTAAACAGGAGCACACAGGAGCATATAGGAGCATATACTCTAACATGCATAATGCCTGGCCAACATATTGCAGGACTGCATACCTGCCCATGAATGCAAAGCTCTAACATCGGAGCTCAAGCATTCCTTCTCTTAATATGACAGCTCTAACACTCAAAGCTTGCACTGCTCTAACATTCGGAGCTTTAGCATATTCTGTAAACATCACATAATGTAACGTAACATAAGGCCTGGCATTCTATACAAGGAGTGAAAGCTCTTAAAGCTCTCATTTGCTCTTTCACATGTAGCTCATTATTCAAACATCTTATATTTTCCTGAACGGAAGCCTCTCTATCTGTTTGCAAAACTAGCTATATAGCCGCTTCTCAAGGCATATCTTCTTATTTCGTATCTTTCATAACATAAAATGGCATATTTGTACAAATCTGGCTATATCATAGTTCATCTTTCAAATTCATTTCATTTGGACTTGACATAAGGGTTCTAGTCTCTTACTGTTCATAACCCTTTATGGCCTTTCACAACTCTTTCTATCATTTTACATAGTTCTGTGCACATATGCTAAATTTCTATGGCATTCATACCTTTTTCATCACTTCCCAAGAGGTTACCCATCATTGGGCTACTCTCGCCTGAGCACGCTTAACTGAAATGTGCAGATAAAAATCTGAAGCATTGGTGCTAACAGGCTTAAATCCTAGCACTCTACTATCTTAGACCCATCTTATACTATCTCTCTTGGGTCTATCTGGCCTTCTAATCTCTTTGTCCTCATCTGGAGGATCTAGTTACCTTTATTTTTAGTCTTTGTAATCTCATCGTAAGGATCTCTTTATTCTCATTTGACCCTTTATCATATCTCATAAAACATTCTCATAAATCCTTGGAACTCAGGATTAACAACTTTAACTTTGATCACTTAGTTCCTGATACGTGTAAGGAGATTTTGAGTTCAGTGCCTAATAGTAATAAGGCTATCTGAAACTAGCATCATGGGTACTCTCTCTGTTATGAGTTAATCAACTTGTGAAGCTTCTATACCTTAACTTTTCCTTGGTATTTGTCCTTCCAAAAAAATACTGTGCTTATGGCTCACTACTTTCTTGCTCTAGGCTTAGTCTACTGTGACCCTCGGGATATACTGCGATCAATTGTAAGCGTTTCAGGATCTAACTGCGACGCTGTGAGCTATACTAGGATCTAACTGCAATCCTCTAGAATCTACTGGATTCTGTTGTACTGTAGTCTCATCTCTGGAATACCTAAACCAACGGACAAAGTTACAAGGTTAGTCACTTCCACATAGTTGTTAACTCCACAGATAATTCCCCAAAAATGGTCACAGAAGCAAATATTATCTATTAGGACTTGACATATTTCCTCTATCACTCAGGAACTTCATATACCATTCCCATCTTTATAACTTCATTACATTTAACATTGTAGGGAGCTACACAAGCTCTACCATACACATATCTGTCATCATCCATTTATCTCATCAGAGGGACTTTGCTCTATTGCAAGAGCAATCTAGCTTTATTGCAAAAATATTAACTTATATTACTTAAAAACTGCTCTTTCTTAGAGCCATATCATCTTTCATAACTGCATCTCATTCTCTATCCCATTGACTATCATAGTCTGATCATAAATTCTCTTTCTATCTTCTGAGAATCAAGTAGCTAACTTTCTAGTTTAGCACTTTGCTATTGCTTCATTCTTGCTAAGTTGAATTATTTAATTGCATGTCATAGGGCATAGGAGCAACATAACTTTCTCATCTGGTATACTCTACCCAGTACGTACTGCATATGGGTAGTATTCATTTATCATAGCATACTCAACATGCATAATATGCAAGTAGATGCAATAAATTAAGCATTCTCTAGTATGTGTGTCATCACATGACAACTACAATGTGATGCAATTTCTTATTATAACTTATGGCAACATAAGCCATACATTATTACATAGTTTGCTCAACCATCCCTCATACTCACATTGCCATTAAGCAATTAACTAGGTAGACTTTAAAACATTTTGTCCCTTTATCACCTTAACTGCTAGGTCTTGATCATCTATTCAGGTACCTGAGTCATTTACTTGTTTCACTTAGGCTACTACATTACCCTCTTATTAGGGTATAAACTCAACCTTTCTTTACTCTTTCTTATATAGGGAATAGGGGAGTCACCTTACCTTTAAATCTATGGCTACTTTACTTTCTTTAAACCTTATAAACTTCCTTCTCTTAGCTTACAGATATCTTTTTCTATTAACCCTCAAACAATTTCTAAGTCAATTTATCTTTAGCTTACATCTCCAATATCCTATTTATTTATTTAGGAATCAGAGATAGCTTATCATATCAGGCTATCTTATCATAACATTTCTCATCGCCTGTAAGACTTTTATGTCTCTAACCTGAAGGATTTATGTGTCCTTGACCTCACTGTAATCTATCTGTAATCCATAACTGAGCCAGCTGTCTTCTTTTAGCTAACAGAGGAAAGGTTTGGCTCCTATCTTTATGCCATTCAAACTTTTAAGTTTTCCCTAATCCTCCTGGATTACTAACAAGTGAGAAAGTATCTCTTATTAAGCCTCAATGTTCATATGAATTAACTCGATTAAATATCCATCAAAAGAGTTCTCTTCCCTTAACTCTAACCCTTAAC
This sequence comes from Leucaena leucocephala, assembly GCA_037074615.1. Taxonomy (NCBI): domain Eukaryota; kingdom Viridiplantae; phylum Streptophyta; class Magnoliopsida; order Fabales; family Fabaceae; genus Leucaena; species Leucaena leucocephala. The sequence goes on from CM073527.1 coordinate 11,065,184, forward strand.
TTCATGCTCACCTTTCTCTAATTGAGAGGAATGCTTCTTTTAAACTTTTTGAGGAAACTTCTCAAGTGAGTGGATAATTCTCCATCTCATATGGAGTAACTTCTGTGCCTCTCTGTATCTCTTAACTCTTTCTATCTATCAATCTCAGTCTACTCTGGACTAGACTGTGATTCTTTTCTAGTCTGCCTCTAGATCCTGACCAATTCAGGTCACTTGGATCTCATTCATCACTTGACATTACTATTTATGTTCTCTAGGGCAGAGCGTTAGGTTACTATCTCTTCATGATATAATCCCTTTGCTTTGGGAACATTAACTTTCTATCTATTAACCATTACGTCTTTATCCTCAAGCCATGTATTATACCATTCTTAGGCAAGTCTTATTCTAACTTCTCATTATTCTTTTCTGTAAAGACTAGCTACACAAAGTCTTTTGTACTATAGATCAACTCCTAATAATCATACGGAGGATCTACTGTTGAACCTCTTCTTAAACTGATCTTCTGTATCTTAGTGCTTCATACTGTTTAACTTGCCTATACTTTGTGCTAAATCTCTAACAGATAGACTTCAGTGAGGTTGGCATCTTTAGTCTCATGACACTTGACTTACTATCATCTCATACCAATCCTCTAAAGTATATTAGGTTAATGCCCTCTACTAGATGTCTATTTATCATTCCTGCTATAGCATTGAGGAACTGCAGATAACTGTTCTTAATCTATACTTTTGTCCATCCCTTGATCCTATACAAGTACTCTGGTAGAGGAGGAATAATATCTGTTCTACCCATAATCCTATACCAGTACTCAGCTTCCTCAGCCATAATCTATCATCTTATAAGAGGGATAAAGCTTATATCAAGGTTAGATGGCATTCCAACAAACTTATACCGTATAGAGTCACTAGACTTAACATCAACTGGTGCATATTAGGCTTCAGGCTAAATCTCTACATGACATCCAGACTGCAGGCTTGAGTCTACAGAAATATCTATGGGATATTCCACTGTAGACTTTCCTGACTGGTCCCCCATACTCTCCTCTGAACCCTCTTCATTATGTAAGGGATGCACAGAGTTTAGATGTATACCATGTCCATGTACCATTACTAGCCTGGGGTCTCCCTTATTAACTGAAGATTTTGACTTAACTTTATGGAATCTCATATCTATTCTTGCACTATTTGCTTAATTAAGCAATGCTAACTATCCCATAATATACCATAACTTAACGAAATACTTACTATTTAGAGTTAGGGTCTGGGAATAATCTCATATTAGTCCATAAATAATCTATTCAGAGCATTTCTTAAGCTAGAATCCTATAATCTGATACCATAATGCATAGTCCTTCTTGGGACTACCTAAGGTACCTCAGATGAAGTTTTACGCACCAGCCTCTCGACTGTAATGTAACCTCCCGGTGGCAAAGCCGGTTGGTCATATTGGAGTAAGAGCTAACACTTCATCCCACTCTCACGTAGTGAGACCCCCGATCATGGTGAAGAATCTTAGCCATCTCATAACTTGCTCTGATACCAAAATGCAGAGTCCTTCTCTTTCTTTAAGACTCATTTAACCTTTATTATCTCGTCTGATCTTCATCATAATCCTTTCTAAGCCTCTTTCCATTATAAGTACTATACAGATAGGAAAAATTTAGGATATGACAACTCAAGTTCACCAGATTAAGAGACAGATCATAAAGGAACCATAGTATAGTCAAGAGTAGACTAGGATTGATATATAGATAGAATAAGTTAAAAGATAGTAGAGAGATGCATACGTTACTCTATAGAGATGGAAATTGATCCACTCACCTGAGAAGTTTTTCTTCAATAGTCCTATGAGTAGCATTCCTCTCAGTTGATAGAGATGACTGTGAGGCTAAGGGTTAAAGCAGGGAAAGAGAAGCCCTTTGATGAATACTTAGCTGAGTTCATCCATATGGACAGTGAGAGTTGAATAACTAAGAAGTTAGTTCATGAATTAAATTCTATGTTATAAAGAAAGATTTTTTCGGAGATAATTGCAAAAGTTCAACATAGCGGTAGATGTATGCAAGGTTATAAAAATAATTTTATGATGTATATAAAGATAAAGGTATCCACAACTTAAAAGATAAAGAGACTCCCCAATTTAAGAAAGAGTAATGATCAAGAGTCAAATAAAGTAGTGAAGGGTTGAATCTATACCCTACTAGGAGAGTAACATGATAGCCTAAGTAAATGAGTAATTATCTCAGGTTCCTGAATGAAAGATCAGGATTTGGTAGATAATGTAATAAAGGAAAGAATGCTTCAAAGTTTATCTAGTTAATTGTTTCATTGCAATGTGTGTATGATAGATGGTTGAGCATATTATGTGATAATGATATGGCTTATGTTGCCATAAGTTGTGATAAACAGTTGCATCTCCTTGTAGTTGTCATATGATAATATGCATGTTAGAGTATGCTTAAATGATTGCATCTCCTTGCATATTATGCATGTTAGAGTATGCTATGATGAATGAATACTCCCCTTTCATATTACATATAGGGTAGAGTATATATGATGAGAAAGTTATGTTTCTCCCATACCATACGACATTCAATTAGATAATTTAACTTGGTTATGAAATAAAGCAATATAAAAGTAATAAATGAGATAGTTAGCTAGTTAATCCCCAAAGAATATAATGATAATCTAAGACAGATAATGGTAGTCAGTTGATAAATCATAATTAATTCTATAAATATAGTGGTTCAAAAAGCTACATGAAGATAGCATCTTGAACTTTAAGGGAAAAATAATTGTCAGACCAAATGCTTAGCCAATTAATACAGTTTATTTGTCAAATACTACTATTCATTTGGTCAAAAATTCTAAAAACAGATTCTGGTCCCTTACTTTGGAAAATTAGTTCTCTTTGTACAGACATCAAAATAAGGCATTCTTAGTGTCAAAATGAAGCTTCACATGTTAACTAAATGTCTGTAAAATTTCATACATTTATCTCATCATTTACTATTTTTCATTACATCATGATCATCACTACTTGCATTGGGTCAAATGGTAACATTACATATAACAATTCTTCACATAACATTTATACTATCCAATCCCTAGCTTCTCTTCATGCTTCTTCAACCCTCTTCCATCATTAACAAACCTATGGGGTTAGGATTACATGAAAGGAGATGAGATTTCCAGGGAAATCTCAATAACAAATGATACTAAACAATGCATGTATTAATGTAAATACTTGTGCTTGCTTGTGAAAGTGTTAACATTGTGTAATGTGCATGCTTCCATGTAACATATGAAATACAATTGGCCAAAGTAATCATAGATATAGAGCTTCATACATAAGCACATATGAAACACAATTCAACAAAGCCATAGCACAACCAAGCATAACATTCAATGCATACAAGTTTAGGATAAGTTTACTACCTCATATACTTGACTCTCTTTCACTTTATCTTGCTTCTTTCTTCTCACTTCTCTTGGATATGTGGCTGCCTCTTTTGGAGCATACCAATCAATTCCTAACATCACATAATCATTTATCCATCACAATCTAACTTCCTTGAGCATTAAACTCACTTTAACTAATATAACTTCCTCTTGAACATTAAGCTCATTTAACTACATTAACTTTCCTTAATCTTGACTAATGGACTTGGCATTTGAGTCAATTGATATCTTGACTTTACCCTATACAATTTCATCTTTTGAATCCGTTTATGAGCTTAGAAGAATGAAATTCTAGCTCCTTCATGGCCTACTGAACAGAATTGAACACATGTACATAATTCCTTCAAAAATTCTTATTTTGATTCTAATGCTTCCCATACTTGGTTCTCCACTTTATCCCACATAAATTTTCATTTTAAAACCATTGTAAATATTAAAATCATGAAATTCTAATAACTATTTATGCAAGTGAACAGTAATAGAGAAGAATTTCAAAAACTACAATCTTGGAATTTCATTGCTTCCAAGGTTCAAAATCTATCCAATCCTACACAAAATCACCATATAAATTCAATGGAAGCATTAAATCACTGAAATTCCATTTCCTTCCATAATGAACAGTGCAAACTAAACTGGTTCAACCATGGCAAAGTCAAGAAGATCAACTTGATTCAACCACCAATCACTTAACTAGCTTGTTTAAGCTTCAATCATATATCTCTAATTTAATTTATTCTTTTTATCTAAGGTTTTTGAATAGCATAACACCTCAGAGAAAATTCAACTTTCTTTCATAAAAACCCTAAGTTCAAGCTTCCAAAACAAAGAAAAATAAGATAGGATAGGTTGCTTACCTTTAATCCCTAACTTGCTTGAACTTTGGTACCTTGAATCTTCTTTGTCTTAGCTTCAGTTTTCATTTTGCAAGATTTTCCTCAAGGGTTCTTGTGCTGACGGTTTGCTTCAGATTTTAGGGGGTAATTATAGAAAAATCTCATGGCTCAAATTTAATCTTGGATTTAACTTTTTCAAAAAGAGAATTATGACATCATCCATGACATCATCAAGGGATAACTCATAGGGCTAGGTGGCACCATTCCATGGGAGAGAAGCTTCTGGAAAAATTTTAGTCCAATCTGGTACTAGTTCAGTCTGATTTCCCAAAACCAGACTATTTTATAAATCTAATTCTTTTAGATTTCATAATATGGGTGTGTTTGGAAACACCCCAAACCATGGTTTAAAAAGGGCTTTTGGCCCCAAACCTCGGTTTGGGGAAATTTTTTACCAAACAACAATTTTTGTTCAAACGGGCTTTTGGACTAAACTATGGTTTAAAACCAAGGTTTCAGATAAGCTGGTCAAAGCAGTTTATGAAACAGTAAAAGAGCTTATGAACTAACCAATTACTATATTACCCTTACTTTTTCTTACACCCTCTCTCCTACTTTTTCTTACACCCTCTCTCCTCTCTTCTACTTTTTCTCTCTTTTCTTTCTTATACCCTCTCTCCTATCTCCTCTCATCTCTTATCTCTCCTCATTTAATACTCATACCCTTTTTCGTAATTTACCACTCACAAAACCCCTTCTACAAATAACTATCCAAACACTCATTTATCCAAAATTACTTTTTTTCTATAAGTTCTTCTACAAAAGCCCTTTTTCATAAGCTATCTATAATCCCGTTTTTTTCATAAGCTAGTTTGAAATTTTTTTTCCAAACACACCCTATATGTTTTGACCTTAAATCCAGTATCCAAATTCTTACTACCATTGAAATTCTTGGAATGGGCCAAAACTTAATTACATATCCCTTTAAAAATGACTAAAATGCCCTTAGTCCACTATCTTGCACTATATTAACCCTAAGGGCATAATTGTCATTTTACACATCTTTTCTTCTTATCAGGGCATATACTAACACTGAATAATCACTCCTATACTTGCCTGGATGTTTTTAGCTTGTCTAAATGACCAAAATGCCCTTCGTCCAACTCTGCCTCAATGAGACAACACAATGGCATTCCTTCAGTGGCATTTTTGTAATTTTGTATTTTTCTCGGTCTTTATTAGTCCTAGCCCACATACTTATATGAAAATATCATTGGGCCTATAAGGCACCATTCTAGTCCCTCTGTATGATCCACTGCCTTCATGGGCTCAATTCCTGAGAAATTCCCCTGAAACATATTTATCGTGTGTTTTAATCTACTATAAATTTTATAATAAATTATACATAACTCCTTTTTGAGCTCTGTCAGTTTTATAAATTATTATATTAATTATAGGAACCAAATTTCATCTAATTCAGAGGTCTAGATGATACTGTATTAATTTTATTTTCTTCAAAATTTAATATAAATTTTTCGGGACCTCATATCAAAATTTTGTGTTGCGTCAAACTAATCAGTTTTGAGTTCTATCATTTTTACTGGGAAAATTTATGACTAATCTGATTCTGGGAATTTTTAGGCCTTTTCTGGCTCAACTTTCTCATAATTATATTTTTGCCCTCGAACTTTTGATAAATTATATTGAAGTCCCATAATTTTTGAAAATTGCACTTTAGGCCCTCAACTTTTCATAGTTACACATAATGGCCCAAAGCTTTTGTGTACTTTCATTTTTCACTATAGAACTTTTAAACTTTTTATTTTAGTCCCTCACCTCCTTCAAAACTCATCTAACCTTTATTATTCCTTCTAATCATCGTCATAATCCTTTCCAAACATCTTTCCACTATCAGTATTATACAGATAGATAAAAATTAGGATATGACATTTCTACCCCTTAAAATAAATTTTGTCTTCAAAATTGACTTAGCACCTTAGTCAACACTCTTGGATAGATATTATTTTCTTACTTTATGACTAAAGATTGGGGTATCTATATCTCATCTTCTATATTGATATCTTTAGCGGAGTACTTTTCATATCCACATATCTTTATATTTTTACTATGATCAATCTCTTGTTCTAAATCAACTCAATCAGAGTTGAACTCTACTTCATTCTATTACTTGCGTACGTGCTATGTATCTATTTGCATATGGACTTCTCACCATACTAGGCTTGTGAGTAGTGTCCATTTCTTTCATATCAAATTCTCTCAAATGCTGCTATATTCTAGAGTTTCTGTTAACTACTCATTAGACTTCTTAGTGCAATCACTTATTACTCATCTAAGTATCTAGCAGAATTCTTTAAACATCCACCAAACTCCATCTCTCATTTTCATACCATCATACTTCTTATCATATTTAATAACTCATCATAATACAGAGAGATGACTTATATCATTATTATTTCTTTTCTCTACTACTAGATAAGATCACATAGGAGCATATAGGAGCACGTAAGAGCATATAGGAGCACATACTCTAAAATGCATAATGCCTGGCCAAAATATTGTAGGACTACATACCTGCCCATAAATGTAAAGCTCTTACATGGGAGCTCAAGCATTCCTTTTCTTAATATGCATAGCTCTAACACTCAGAGCTTGCACAGCTCTAACATTTGTAGCTTTAGCATATTTTACAAACATAACATAATGCCTGGCATTTCATACAAGGAGTGAAAGCTCTCACTTGTTATTTCATATGTAACTTAATATTCAAACATTTTATCCCTTTAAAAAAGGTAGCCTATCTATCTATTTACAAAGCTAGGTATAAAGCAACTTCATATTGTACTTTTTAATACATATTTCTCATTATGTATCACATTACATGCTTCTCATAACATATCTCATAATGTACTTTTTATGCCATATCATGGCATATCTGGCCAGCTTTGGCTATATTATGGCCTATCTTGTCTTGTCATAACACATTCTTAAATACCATAAGGCTAACATTCTCTTTAACTTAGAACTTTGCTAGCTTTTAAGAAAATACTTCTAAATATTTCCTTTCAAATCCATTTCATTTGGACTTGACATCAGGGTTCTATTCTCTTACTGTTCATAACCATTACTAGCTTTTCATATCTCTTTCCATCATTTTATATAACTCTATGCACATATGCCAATTTCTATGGCATTTACACCTTTTTCTATCACTTCCCATGGGGTCACCCATCATTAGGCTACTATTGCCTAAGCACACTTAACTAAAAAGTGTAAATAAAAATCTGAAGCACTGGTGCTAACAGGCTCTAACACTGGTACTTTACTATCTTAGACCATTCTTATAATATCTCTCTTAGGTCTATCTGTCCTTCTATTCTCTTTATCCTCATCTTGGATGATCTATTTGTGTCTTATTCTTATTCTTTATAATCTCATTGTAGGGATCTCTTTATTCTCATTTGACCCCTTCTCATATCCTATGAAATATTCTCATAAATCCTTGGTACTCAGGATTAACACTTTAACTTTAATCACTTAGTTTTTGTTGTGTGTCGGAAGATTATGAGTTTAGTCCCTGATAGTAATAAGGCTATCTGAAATTAACATCATGTGTACTCTCTCTATTATAAGTTATCCAACTTGTGAAGCTTCTTTACCTTAACCCTTTCCTTGGTATTCGACCTTCCAAAGAAATATTGTACTTATGGTGTAACATCCTTACTTTTATACATCTTAAGAACCATTCAGTAGCATTTAGAACCACTTACAAGACCTTGGAAGTCTATTAGCCAAATCTAGAATTTTACTCTTTCTCGGGTTACTGTTCATATGGTATTCCAGATTACGCAATAAACTTCGAAAACTCATAATTAATTCTACAAAAATCGAAATGAAGTGGTTCAAAAATATACATGAAGATAACATCTTAAAATTTAATGGAAAAATAATTTCCAGACCAAATGATTATCCAATTGATACAGTTTATTCGTTGAAGTTTACTGTTCATTTGGTCAAAAACTCTGGATACAGTTTCTGGTCCCTTATTTTGGAAATTCATTTCTCTTGATATACACATCCAAATGAAATGTTCTACCTATTCAATTAAAGCTCTGGATGTGTACAACATGCTCATAAAATTTCTTGAAATAATTCCTTCATTTGCTAGGTCATACTGAAGCCACAACAAAACTGCTTCAGGACCTAGTTTTTTACCATTTCAGTTTCCTTTTTTTCACTTTCCATAATTGTTCCAGCATACATAAATCATCTCTTTTGTTTTTTCTGAATTTATATACATCATGGGGTTATACAATAATTGTTTCATACAATCTCATCATATAAATAGATACTTTACATGGCTTTGACATACATGGAAAGTGCATAGCATATGCAAACATCTTAAATACTTCACTTTTCTTCTTCCATGCTTTAACTCTTCTCCATGCATACATTATCCATCATGCTTGACCTAAATTGGTTGGTTATGGGAGAGTGAGATTCTAGGAAATCTCAGTAGCAAACATTACCACTTAAATATGCAAGATGGATGCTAATGCATGATATGTAATTTTATTAACTTTCTTTGATTAGTGACATGCCATCATGCTATATACTTTTACATAAAGTGCTTGGCCATGGAAAAATGTTATTCATAATACATTCAACATCATTTATCATGTCACAACATCATTCAAATAACATATACATGTCAACACATAAGCATACCACATCAAGCACATAAAGAGGTAAGTTTACTACCTTGCACTTAAGCTTTTCTCTTGACCTTTAGCCCTTGCTCCCTAGTTTTTCAACCATGAAGCCTTTATGTCCGTCACTTCCCAACATCTTCTTGGATGTTTCATGTTCCTAAACACATTCATATTCATCACATAACTCATTAGGACTCATGAACTCCAACCATGTTCAAGACTAACTTTGTTACATTCTTTATTGTCATAACTTTCTCTAATTTTCACTAATCCACTTGGCTCTTGAACCAATTGATGTCTTGACTTTACCCTACACAATTTCATCTTTTGAATCCATTTATGAGCTTAGAATCATGAAATTCCAGCTCCTTCATGGCTTGCTGTACAGAACTGAACATAAGCATACAATTCTTTCAAAAATTCTCATTTTGATTCTAATGCTTCCCATACTTGTTTCTCCACTTTACCCCACACAACTTTTCATATTAAAACCATTGGAACCATCAAAATCATGAAATTCCAATCACTGTTGATGCGAGTGAACAGTGACCGTAAGGAATCTCAAAGATTACAACCTTGAGATTTTAATGTTTTCAATGTTCAAAACCTTTCCAATCCTACACAAAATCATCATACAAACTCAATGGAAGCATTAAATCATTGAAATTCAATTTCCTTCCCTCATGAACAATGCAGACCGAACAGGGCACACCATGGCAAAGTCAAGAATATCAATTTGATTCAACAACCAACCACTTAACTAGCTTGTTTAAGTTTCAATCATATGGTTCTAACTTTAATTTTCTCTTTCCCCTTTCCTTTAAGGTCTTTGGGAAGCACCACCCCTTAGAGAAAACTCAACTTTTCTCCCATCAAAATCCTAAGTTCAAGCTCCCAAATCAAAGGAAAATAAGCTAAGAGAGATTGCTTACCTTTAATCTCTAGCTTGCTTGAACTTTGGAACCTTGAATCTTCTTTGTCTTGGCTTGAGTTTTCATTTTGCAAGAGTTTCCCAAGGGTCCATCAAGCTACGGTTTGCTGCAGAATTGGAGGGGTATTTATAGCCAAAATCCAAGAAAAATCAATGGCCAAGATTGATTTGGTTACTATTTGATCTAAAGGCCCACATTTAATCTTGGATTTAACTTTTTCATAAAATAATAATTATGAAATCATGTGGGACCCATCAAGGGACACCTCAAGGGGTTAGGTGGCGTGCTCATAGTGTAAGGAAGCTTCTGGAAAAATTCCAGTCCAATCCAGTACCGATCGGTGCAGTTTCACAGCAACTCGACTGTTTTCTGTTCCTAATTTTTTATAATATACCAGGATATGTATTCTTACCTAAAAATTAATCTCTAGGCTTCTCATACCATTGAAAATGTTAGACTGAGTATTTATCTGCCATCCATCCCTTGAGAGATGACCAAAATATCTTTAGTGTCCTTTCTTACACTGCACTGACCCTAAGGGCATAATTGTAATTTCACCCCTTCTTGTACAGCCTTAGGGCATATATTAACTCTATATAATCATATTTATACTATGTCCCACATTTTGGCTGTCCAGAATGACCAAAATGACCTCCATCCATTACTGGTACAGTATGGGCATTTCGCACTTATCCTGGACTGCTCTGTACTCTGGCCCACTTAACTGTCTAGTCATCACATTGGGCCTACTATGGTGCCATTTGGGCCTTGGTTTGGGCTTATTGCCTTTATGCCCTTTATGGCACAAATCCCAAGATACCTCTCCCGATCCTATTTATCGGGTATTCTATTTTACCATAAAATTCCGTAAGAATTCTACATGATTCCTTTTCTAACTCTGTTAGTTTAATAAATTCATATATTGAATATAAGAATTTACAGTAAAGTTTCATTTGATTCTGAGATATGAGAAATACTGCAATAATTCTTGCTAACTTCAGGAATTTATATCAATTAATCGGGACCTCAAATCAAAATTCTGTGTTGCGTTAAACTGACCAGAATAATTATGTCTATCTACTGGTAAAATTTGAGTCTGAGCTGATTCCGGGCATTTTTGGCCTGTTTTGGCTCAACTTTTCCATAATTACATTTGGGTCCCTGACTTTTTGCCTAATTACATTTATATCCCTAACTTTTTGGATATTTACATTTAGGTCCCTAAACTTTTGGAAATTACAACTTTTGGCCCAACTTTTGTTTCTACTTTAACTTTTGGCCTTTAAACTTTTCCAATTTTCGTTTAGGTCTCTTTCTTCCTTCAAAACTTATTTAACCTTTATTATTTCTTCTGATCTTTGTCATAATCCTTCTTAAACCTCTTTCCACTATCAGTACTATACAGATAGGGAAAAATTAGGATATGACATTTCTATCCCCTTAAAATAAATTTCGTCCTCGAAATTTACTTAGCACCTTAGTCAGTAATCTTAGATAGATATCCTTGTCTTCTTTTTGTCTAAGGATTGGGGTATCTATCTCTTATCTTTTATCTTGACATCTTAGCAGAGTACTTTTCATATCTGCAATTCTTTATATCTTTGCTATTATCACTTTCTCTTATTCTGAATCAACTCAATAAGAGTTGAACTCCAGTTAATTCTATTACTTTCTTGCTACTCATTTATCTACATATGGACTCCTCACTATACTGGACTTGTGATTAGTGTCCATTTCTTTCATGTCAAACTCACTCGAATACTGCTATATTCTGGAGCTTCTACTAACTATTCATCATATTTCTTAGTGCAATCACTTATAGCTCATTTGAGTATCTAGCGAAATTCTCTGAATATCCGCAAACTTTAACTCTCATTCTCATATCATCATACATTCTTATCATCTTTAAAAACTCATCATAATACAGAGAGAGGACTTATATCATTATTCTTTCTTTCATTGCTCTACTATTAAATAGGAGCATATAGAAGCATATAGGAGCACATATGAGCATATAGGAGCACATACTCTAACATGCATAACGCCTGGCCAACGTGTTACAGGACCACATACCTGCTCATGAATGCAAAGCTCTAACGTTAGAGCTCAACCATTTCTTCTCTTAATATGCACAGCTCTAACATTCGGAGCTTGCACTGCTCTAACATTCAGAGCTTTGGCATATTTTACAAACATAACATAGCATAACATAATGCCTGGCACTTTCTGCAAGCAGTGAAAGCTCTCATTTGCTCTTTCACATGTGGCTTAACATTCAAATATCTGATCCCTTTCAAAAAGGGAACCTCTCTATCTGTTTATAAGGCTAGCCATATCGCTACTTTATATCGTAGTTCTCATTACATACTTCTCATAACATATTTCATTACATACTTTTCATAACATATCTCATTTCATATCTTTTCATGCCATAAAATGGCATATCTGGCCAAATCTGGCTATATCATAGTTCATCTTTCAAATCCATTTCATTTGGACTTGACATAAGGGTTCTAGTCTCTTACTGTTCATAACCCTTTCTAGCTTTTCACAGCTCTTTCTATCATTTTACATAACTTCGTGCATATATGCCAATTTCTTGTGGCATTCACATTTTTTTATCACTTCCCAGGGGTCACCCATCATTAGACTACCCTTGCCTGAGCATGCTTAACTAAAATGTGCAGATAAAAATCTGAAGCACTGGTGCTTACAGGCTTCAACCCTAGTACTTTATTATCTTAGACCCATCTTATACTATCTCTTTTGGGTCTATCTGGCCTTCTAATCTCCTTATCCTCATCTGGAGGATTTACTTGTCTCTTATTTCTATAATCTCATCATAAGGATCTCTTCTCATATCTTGCGTAATATTCCTATAAATCCTTGGGACTCAGCATTAACAGCTTTAACTTTGATCACTTAGTTCATGATACGTGTAAGGAAATTATGAGTTCAGTCCCTGATAGTAATAAGGCTATCTGAAACTAGCATCATGGGTACTCTCTCTGTTATGAGTTAATCAATTTGTGAAGCTTCTATACCTTAACTTTTCCTTGGTATTTGTCCTTCCAAAGAAATATTGTACTTATGGCTCATTACTTTCTTGCTCTAGGCTTGGTCTACTGCGACCCTCGGGATCTACTGCGATCAACCGTAAGCCTTTCAGGATCTAACTACGACCCTTTGAGCCATACTAGGATGTAGCTGCAATCCTCCAGAATCTACTGGATTCCGTTGTACTGTATTCTCATCTCTAGAAGACCTAAACCAACGGACAAAGTTACAAGGTTAGTCACTTCCACATATTTGTTAACTCCACAAATAATTCCCCAAAAATGATCACAGAAGCCAATATTATCTATTAGGACTTGACTCATTTCCTCTATCACTCAGGAACTTCATATACCATTCTTATCTTTATAACTTTATTACATTTAACATTGCAGGGAGCTACACAAGCTCTACCATGCACATATCTGTCATCATCTATTTATCTCATCAAAGGGACTTTACTCTATTGCAAGAGCAATCTAACTCTATTGCAAAAACATTAACTTATATTACTTAAAAACTACTGTTTCTTATAGCAATATCATCTTTCATAACTGCGTCTCATTTCCTTTTATCTATCTTATTCCTATTAAAGGGATATGTCCTGAGTATCATAATCATTTATCTGTAGCCTCACTACTAATCTTCATCTTTAATCTCATTCTCTATCCCATTGACTATCATAGTCTGATCATAAATTCTCTTTCTATCTTCTGAGAATCAAGTAGCTAACTTTCTAGTTTAGAACTTCGTTATTGCTTCATTCTTGCTAAGTTGAATTATTTAATTGCATGTCATAGGGCATGGGAGCAACATAACTTTCTCATCTGGTATACTCTACTAGTATGTACTGCATAAGCGGAGCATTCATTTATCATAGCATACTCAACATGCATAATATGCAAGTAGATGCAATCAACTAAGCATTCTCTAGTATGTGTGTCATCACATAACAACTGCAATGAGATGCAATTTCTTATTATAACTTGTGGCAACATAAGCCATACATCATTACATAGTTTGCTTAACCATCGCTCATACTCACATTGCCATTAAGCAATTAACTAGGTAGACCTTAAAACATTTTGTCCCTTTATCACCTTAACTGCTAGGTCTTGATCATTTATTCAGGAAGCTAAATCATTTATGTGTTTCACTTAGGTTGCCACTTTACCCTCTATTAGGGTATAGACTGAACCCTTCTTTACTCTTTCTTACATAAGGAATAGGGGAGTCACTTCATCTTTGAATCTATGGCTACCTTACTAGGCCATATTTATTCTATCATATCATCCCTTATTGCCTGTAAGATTTCTATGTCTCTAGCCTGAAAGATTTATGTGTCCTTGACCTCACTGTAATCTATCTGTAATTCATAACTGAGTCAGCTGTCTTCTTTCAGCTAACTGAGGAAAGGTTTGGCTCATATCTTTATGCCATTCGAACTTTTAAGTTTTCCTTAATCCTCCTGGATTACTAACAAGCGAGAAAGTATCTTTTATTAAGCCTCAAGGTTCATATGAATGAACTCGATTAAGTATCCATCAAAAGAGTTCTCTTCCCTTAACTCTAACCCTTAACTTCATACTCACCTTTCTTTAATTGAGAGGAATGCTTCTTTTAAACCTTTTGAGAAAAACTTCTCAAGTGAGCAGATCATTCTCCATCTCATATGGAGTAACTTCTATGCCTCTCTGTATCTCTTAACTCTTTCTATCTATCAATCTCAGTCTACTCTGGACTAGACTGCGATTCTTTTCTGGTCTGCCTCTAGATCCTGACCAATTCAGGTCACTTGGATCTCATTCATCACTTAACATTACTATTTCTATTCTCTAGGTGCTATACCCTAGATGTGCTAGGTTACTATCTATTCATGATGGAATCCCTCTATATTAGGATCATTAACTTTCTATCTATTAACCATCACGTCTTTATCTTTAGGCCATGTATTAGATTATTCTTAGGCAAGTCTCATTCTAACTTCTCATTATTCTTTTTCGTAAAGACTAGCTACACAAAGTGTTTCGTACTGTAGATCAACTCCTGATGATCATACGGAGGATCTGCTGTTGAACCTCTTCTTGAACTGATCTTCTGTATCTTAGTGATTCGTACGGTTTAACTTGCCTATACTCTATGCTAAATCTCTAACTGATAGACCTCAGTGAGGTTGGCATCTTTAGTCTCATGACACTTGACTTACTATCATCTCATACCCATCCTCTAAAGTATATTAGGTTAATGCCCTCTATTGGATGTCTGTTTATTATTCTTGCCACGGCATTGAGGAACTGCAAATAACTAACTGTTCTTAATCTATACTTTTGTCCATCCCTTGATCTAGACTGAGTAATTCACTCTCCATAGCTTTCTTCAGACCACTAGGTAAACACTATCTATCTTTAATGAAGAAGGCTAGGGGTGACTAGGACTAGGAACATCCCACTGATCTTTCTCTATAAAGTCACCTATTCTTGGACTTTGGGAATGGACAAGAACTATCATTAACTCTGACTGGATATCCAAATTAGGGGACTGTTGTATCTTAATTATCTTAAATCTATCCTCAAACTCTTGTAGAGGAGGAATAATATCTGGTCTACCTATAATCCAATACTAGTACTCAGCTTCCTCAGCCATAATCTATCATCTCGTAAGAGGGATAAAGCTTATATCAGGGTTAGAGGGCATTCCAACAAACTTATACCGTATAGAGTCACTAGACTCAACATCAACTGGTGCATATTAGGCTTTAGGCTGAATCTCTACATGACATCCAGATTATAGGCTTGAGTCTACAGAAATATCTATGGGGTATTCCACTGTAGACTTTCCTGACTGGTCCCCCATACTCTCATATGAACCTTCTTCATTATGTAAGGGATGCTCAGAGTTTAGATGTATACCATGTCCATATATCACTACTAGCCTGGGGTCTCCCTTATTAACTGAAGCCTTTGACTTAACTTTATGGAATCTCATATCTATTCTTGTACTATTTGCTTAATTAAGCAATGCTAACTATCCCATAATATACCATAACTTAACAAAACACTTACTACTTAGGCTTAGGGTCTGGGAATAATCTCATATCAGTTCATAAATAATCTCTTTAGAGCATTTCTTAAGCCATAATCCTATGCTCTGATACCATAATGTAACATTCTTACTTTTATACATCTTAGGAACCATTCAATAGCATTTAGAACCACTTACAAGACCTTGGAAGTCCATTAGCCAAATCTGGAATTTTACTCTTTCTCGGGTTACTGTTCATATGGTATTCCAGATTATGCAATAAACTTCAAAAAATCATAATTAATTCTACAAAACTCGAAATGAAGTGGTTCAAAAAGATACATGAAGATAACATCTTAAAATTTAACGGAAAAATAATTTCCAGACAAAATGATTAGCCAATTGATACAGTTTATTCATTGAAGTTTACTATTCATTTGGTCAAAAACTCTGGAAACAGTTTCTAGTCCCTTATTTTGGAAATTTATTTCTCTTGATATACACATCCAAATGAAACGTTCTACCTATTCACTTAACTATCTGGATGTGTACTACATGCTCATAAAATTTATTGAAATAATTCCTTCATTTGCTAGGTCATACTGAGGCCACAACAAAACTGCTTCAGGACCTAGTTTTTTACCATTTCAGTTTCCTTTCTTTCACTTTCCATAATTGTTCCAGCATACATAAATCATCTCTTTTGATTTTTCTGAATTTATATATATCATGGGGTTATACAATAATTGTTTCATACAATCTCATCATATAAATAGATACTTTACATGGCTTTGACATACATGGAAAGTGCATAGCATATGCTAACATCTTAAATACTTCACTTTTCTTCTTCCATGCTTTAACTCTTCTCCATGCATACATTATCCATCATGCTTGACCTAAATTGGTTGGTTATGGGAGAGTGAGATTCTAGAGAATCTCAGTAGCAAACATTACCACTTAAATATGCAAGATGGATGCTAATGCATGATATGTAATTTCATTAACTTTCTTTGATTAGTGACATGCCATCATGCTATATACTTTTGTATAAAGTGCATGGCCATGGAAAAATGTTATTCACAATACATTCAACATCATTTATCATGTCACAACATCATTCAAATAAAATATACATGTCAACACATAAGCATACCACATCAAGCACATAAAGAGGTAAGTTCACTACCTTGCACTTAAGCTTTTCTCTTGACCTTTAACCCTTGCTCCCTAGTTTTTCAACCATGAAGCCTTTATGTCCATCACTTCCCAACATCTTCTTAGATGTTTCATATTCCTAAACACATTCATATTCATCACATAACTCATTAGGACTCATGAACTCCAACCATGTTCAAGACTAACTTTGTTACACTCTTTATTGTTATAACTTTCTCTAATTTTCACTAATCCACTTGGCTCTTGAACCAATTGATGTCTTGACTTTACCCTACACAATTTCATCTTTTGAATCCATTTATGAGCTTAGAATCATGAAATTCCAGCTCCTTCATGGCCTGCTGTACAGAACTGAACATAAGCATACAATTCTTTCAAAAATTCTCATTTTGATTCTAATGCTTCAAATACTTATTTCTCCACTTTACCCCACACAACTTTTCATTTTCAAACCATTGGAACCATCAAAATCATGAAATTCCAATCACTGTTGATGCAAGTGAACAGTGACCGTAAGGAATCTCAAAGACTACAACCTTGAGATTTTAATGTTTCCAATGTTCAAAACCTTTCCAATCCTACACAAAATCATCATACAAACTCAATGGAAGCATTAAATCATTAAAATTCAATTTCCTTCCCTCATGAACAATGCAGACCAAACAGGGCACACCATTGCAAAGTCAAGAATATCAATTTGATTCAACAACAAACCACTTAACTAGCTTGTTTAAGCTTTAATCATATGGTTCTAACTTTAATTTCTTCTTTCCTGTTTCCTTTAAGATCTTTGGGCAGAACCACCCTTAGAGAAAACTCAACTTTTCTCCCATCAAAACCCCAAGTTCAAGCTCTCAAATCAAAGGAAAATAAGTTAGGAGAGATTGCTTACCTTTATGCTCTAGCTTGCTTGAACTTTGGAACCTTGAATCTTCTTTGTCTTGGCTTGAGTTTTCATTTTACAAGAGTTTCCCTAAGGGTCCATGAAGCTACGGTTTGCTACAGAATTGGAGGGGTATTTATAGCCAAAATCCAAGAAAAATCACTGGCCAAGATTGATTTGGTTACTATTTGATCTAAAGGCCCACATTTAATCTTGGATTTAACTTTTTCATAAAATAATAATTATGACATCATGTGGAGCCCATCAAGGGACACCTCAAGGGGCTAGGTGGAGTGCTCATAGTGTAAGGAAGCTTCTGGAAAAATTTCAGTCCAATCCAGTACCGATCGGTGCAGTTTCACAGCAACTCGACTGTTTTTTGTTGCTAAATTTTTATAATATACCAGAATATGTATTCTTACCTAAAAATTAATGTCTACGCTTCTCATACCATTGAAAATATTATACTGAGTATTTATCTGCTATCCATCCCTTGAGAGATGACCAAAATACCCTTGGTGTCCTTTCTTGCACTGCATTGACCCTAAGGGCATAATTGTCATTTCACCCCTTCTTGTACTGCCTTAGGGCATATATTAACTCTATATAATCATATTTATACTATTTCCCATGTTTTTGGCCTGTCCAGAATAACCAAAATGACCTCCATCCATCACTGGTATAGTATGGGCATCCAGGGGTATTTTCGTAATTTCGCACTTATCCTGGATTGCTCTGTACTCTGGCCCACTTAACTGTCTAGTCATCAAATTGGGCCTACTATGGCACCATTTGGGCCTTGGTTTGGGTTTATTGCCTTTATGTCCTTTATGGCACAAATCCCAAGACACCTCTCCCGATCCTATTTATCGGGTATTCTATTTTACCATAAAATCCCGTAAGAATTCTACATGATTCCTTTTCTAACTCTGTCAGTTTGATAAATTCATATATTAAATATAAGAATTTACAGTAAAGTTTCATCTGATTCTGAGATATGAAAAATGCTGCAATAATTCTTGCTGACTTCAGGAATTTATATCAATTAATCGGGACCTCAAATCAAAATTCTGTGTTGCGTTAAACTGACTAGAATAATTATGTCTATCTACTGGTAAAATTTGAGTCTGATCTGATTTTGGGCATTTTTGGCCTGTTTTGGCTCAACTTTTCCATAATTACATTTGGGTCCCTGACTTTTTGCCTAATTACATTTATATCCCTAACTTTTTGGATATTTACATTTAGGTCCCTAAACTTTTAGAAATTATAACTTTTGGCCCATCTTTTGTTTCTACTTTAACTTTTGGCCTTTAAACTTTTCCAATTTTCGTTTAGGTCTCTTTCTTCCTTTAAGACTCATTTAACCTTTATCATTTCTTCTGATCTTTGTCATAATCCTTCTTAAACCTCTTTACACTATCAGTACTATACAGATAGGAAAAAATTAGAATATGGCATATGGCCCAATAGTTTCTTTCTCTAGACTAGGTCTATTGTGACCCTCGGGATCTACTACAATCAACTATAAGCCTCTTTAGGATCTAACTGTGACCCTGGAATTCTATTCTCTGTGAGCCATACTAGGATCTAACTGCAATCCTCCAGAATCTACTACGATTCTGTTATACTATATTCTCATCTCTAGAAGACCTAAACCAATAGACAAAGTTACAAGATTAGTCACTTCCCCATAGTTGTTAACTCAATAGATAATTCCCCTAAAATAATCATAAAAGCCAATAGTATCTATCAGGACATTACTCATTTCCTCTATCTCTCAGGAATGTCTCATATCATTCTCATCTTTTATAACTTTACTACATTTAACATTATAGAGAGCTACATAGGCTCTACCATGCACATATCTATCATCATCTATTTATCTCAACTGAGGGTCATTACTCTATATGAGCTATATTGTCCATTCTCTTAACTTTATTTTAAAAGTAATCTTACTCTATCGCAAGAGCAATCTAGCTCTATTGAAAAAAGTTAACTTATATTACATAGAAACTGCTCCTTCTTAGAGCTGCATCATCTTTCATAAATACTTCTCATTTCATTTCATATTTATAGCACATCATTCATGTATCTTATCCCTACTGAAGGGGTATGTCTTGAGTAATGTTATCATTTGTCCTTAGATTTACTATTAGTCCACATCTTTAATCTCATTCTCTATCTAATTGACTATCATTGTCTGACCATAAATTCTCATTCTATTCTTTAGAAATTAACTGGCTAACTATCTCATTTATCACTTTGCTATTGCTTTTCTATTGCTTTATCATCAACAAGTTGAATTATTTAATTACATGTCGTATGGCATGGGAGCAACATAACTTTCTTATATGGTATACTCTATCTTGTATATACCGCGTGAGGGGAGTATTCATTTATCATAACATACTCTATTACACGTGTCATCATATGACAACTGCGAGGAGATATAACTATTCATTATAACATACAGCAACATAAGCCATATCTTCATTACATAAATATGTTCAACCATCACCTATACTCATATTGTAATTAAACAATTAACTAGGTAAACCTTAAAGCATTATGTCATTTTATCACCTTTACTGCCAGGTCCTGATCATCTATGCAGGAACTTGAGTCATTTACTTGGCAACTCTGTGTTCTTTAGTCACGACTATAGGTCATCTTCTATCATGACCTGATCTGCTTATACAACACAGAATTTTGATATGAGGTCTCAAAACATTTATATTAATTTTTGAAGAAAAGAGAAATTAATACAGTATCCTTTGAACCTCATAATTAGATGAAATTTAGAAATAAATTCCTATAATTAATATATGAATTTTTAAAACTAACAGAGCTTAAAAAGGAGTTCTACAGAATTTATTGTGGAATTTATAATGGATTAAAACACTGGATAAATATGTTTCGGGGGAATTTCTCGGGAATTGAGCCCATGAAGGTAGTGGATCATACAGAGGGCCCAAAATGGCGCCTTATAGGCCAAATGATATTTTTAGATAAGTATGTGGGCTAGAGCTAATAAAGATGGGGAAAATATAAAATTACAAAAATGCCACTGAAGGTATGCCGCTGTGTTGTGTCATTGAGTCAGAGTTAGACGAAGGGCATTTTGGTCATTTAGACAAGTCAAAAACATCCAAGCAAGTACAGGAGTGATTAGTCAGTGCCAGTATATGCTCTGATAAGAAGTAAAGAGGTGTAAAATGACAATTATTCCCTTAGGATTAATATAGCGCAAGACAGTGAACCAAGGGCATTTTAGTCATTTTCCAAGGGATCTGTAATTAAGTTTTGACCCAGTCCAATAATATCAATGGTAGGAAGAATCCAGATACTGGATTTAAGGTTAGACAGTATATTATGAATCTTAGAAAAAGTAGAGTTATAAAATAGTCTAGTCTTTGGGGAATCGGGCTGAGCCAGTACCGGACTAGACTGGAATTTTTCCAGAAGCTTCCCCCCATTGGAATTTTTCCACCTAGCCTATGAGTTGTCCCTTGATGATGTCATAATTCTCCTTTTTGAAAAGTCAAATTCAAGATTAAATGTGAGCCATGAGATCAAATAGTGCACAAAGTAATCTTGGTCATTGATTTTCCATAGAATTTGGCTATAAATACCCCCAACTTCTTCCCAAAACTGTGAAGCACATGAAACCTTGGGGGAACTCTTGCAAAATGGAAACTCAAGACAAGACAAAGAAGATTCAAGGTACCAAAGTTCAAAAGCTAGAGATTAAAGGTAAGCAATCTATCATAGCTTATTTTCCTTTGATTTGGTAGCTTGAACTTAGGGTTTTCATGGAGAAAATTTGAGTTTTCTCTAAGGTGGTATGCTGTCCAAAAATGTTAAGATGAAAGGAGAAAGAAGAAATTAAAGTTAGAGATTTATGATTGAAGCTTAAACAAGCTAATTAATTGATTGGTTGTTGAATGAAGTTGACATTCTTGACTTTGCCATAGGTGAACCTATTCGGTATGCACTTTTTATTATGGAATGAAATGGAATTTCAATGATTTAATACTTCCATTGAATTTATATGATGTTTATGTGTAGGATTGGAAAGGTTTTGAACCTTGGAAGCATTGAAATTCCAAGATTATAGTTTTTTTAAATTCTTCTCTATTACTGTTCACTTGCATGAACATTGATTGGAATTTCATGATTTTGATGCTTCCAATGGTTTTAAAATGAAAAGTTGTGTGGGATAAAGTAGAGAAACAAGTATGGGAAGCATCAGAATCAAAATGAGAAGTTTTGAAAGAATTAAGTGCATGTGTTCGGTTCTATCTAGTAGGCCATGAAGGAGATGGAATTTCATGATTCTAAGCTCACAAATGGATTCAAAAGAGGAAATTGTGTAGGGTAAAGTCAAGACATCAATTGATGAAAGGCAAAGTCTATTGGTTATGATTGAGGGAAGTTAAGGTAGTTAAGTGAGCTTAATAAGTTTAATGCTCAAGGAAGTTAGATTGTGATGGATGAATGGTTATGTGATATTAGGGATTGATGGATATGCTCCAAAAGAGGCAGCAACATATCCAAAAGAAGTGAGAAGAAAGAGGCAAGATAAAACGAAAGAGGTCAAGTATATGAGGTAGTAAACTTATCCTAAACTTGTATGCATTAAATGTGCTATGGCTTTGTGAATTATGTTGCATATGTGCTTATGTATGAAGCTCTATTTCATGATTACTTTGGCCAATTGTATTTTATATGTTACATGGAAGCATGCACATTACACAATGTTAATACTTTTAAAAGCAAGCACAAGTATTTACATTAATGAATGCATTGTTTAGTACCATTTGCTACTAAGATTTCCCCAGAATTCTCATCCCTTTCCATGTGATCCCAATCCCACAGGTCTTTTAATGATGAAAGAGGGTTGAAGAAGCATGAATAGGAGCTAGGGATTGGATAGTATAAATGCTATGTGAAGAATTGCTAGATGTAATGTTACTATTTGATCAAAGCGAGTAGTGATGATTATGATGTAATGAAAAATAGTAAATGATGAGATAAATGTATGAATTTTACAGACATTTAGTTAACATGCCAAGATTTGTTTTGAAACCAAGAACACCTTATTTGGATGTCTGTACCAAGAGAATGAATTTTCCAAAATAAGGGACCAGAATCTGTTTTTAGAATTTTTGATAAAATGAATAGTAATCTTTGACGAATAAACTGTATTAATTGGCTAGAAATGATTTTTCCCTTAAATTTTAAGATGTTATCTTTGTGTAACTTTTTGAACCACTCTATTTCAATTTTTCTAGAATTAATTATGATTTTTTTAAGTTTGTTGCATAATCTAGAATACTATATGAACAGTAACTCAAGAAAGAGAAAAATTCAAGATTTAGCTAATGGACTTCCAAAGTCTTGTAAGTGGTTCTAAATGCTACTGAATGGTTCTTAAGACGTATGAAAGTAAGGATGTTTAACTAATCATCATCACAATCCTTTATAAACCTCTTTCCTCTATCAGTCTTATATAGATAGGGAAAAATTAGAATATGACATTTCTACCCCTTTAAAATAAATTTCATTCTAAAATTTTTCTTAGTACCTTAGTCAACTATCTTGGATAGATATCCTTTTCTACTGTATGACTAAGGATTAGGGTATATATCTCTTATCTTCTATCTTGACATCTTAGCAGAGTACTTTCCATATCCGCAGATCTTCATATATTTGTTGTCATTACTCTTATTTTCTGAATCAACTCAATTTTGAGTTAAACTCTACTTCATTTTGTTACTTGCTTACTCACTATACATCTATTTGCCTATGAACATCTCACTATACTAGACTTGAGAGTAGTGTCCATTTCTTTCATATCAAACTCTCTCAAATATTATTGTATTCTGGAGTTTTCATCAACTACTCATCATACTTTTTATTGTATATCTCTTATCACTTATCTAAGTATCTACCAGAGTTTCTTAACATCCACAAAGCTTCAACTTTTGTTTTTATATCATTGTACGTCTATTCTTAGAATTTTATCACTCTTCTAATTGCTCTTATTATCTTTAATAATTTAGCACAGTACAGAGAGAGGACTTATGTAATTAGTCTTTCTTTACTTTACCACTAAGTAAAAGCACATAGGAGAACAAACTCTATCATGCATAATGCCTGGCCAACATGTTGAAAGACTACATACCTGCTTATGAATACAAAAGCTCTAACATCAGAGCTAAAGCATTCCTTTCCTTAACATGTACAGCTCTAACGCTCAGAGCTTGTATAGCTCTATCACATAGAGCTTACACTGCTCTAACATTTGGAGATTTAACATATTTCATACATAATATAATGCTTGGCATTTCATGCAAGGAATGAAAGCTCTTATTTGTTCTTTCATCTGTAACATATCATGAAAACATCTTATCCCTATAAAAAAGGAGCCTTTCTATCTGTCTACAAAATTAGCTACAAAGCCACTTCGTATTATACTTCTTAATATGTATTTCTCATCATGTATCATATTACATGATTCTCGCAATGTATCTCATTATGTGCTTCTTATACCATATCATGGTATATCTTGTAATTTCTGCCTGTATCATGAAATATATTGCTTTACCATAACGTATCTCACTTTTTCATGACATATCTCGAAATACCATAAGTTTAACATTCTCTTTAATTCACAACTTTGCTAGCTTTAGAGTAATTTTTTTCTAAATCTTTCCTTTCAAATCCATTCTTTTTGGAGTTGACATAAGGGTTCTGGTCACTTACTATTCATAACCCTTTCTAACTTTTCATAACTCTTTCTATCATTTTACACAACTTTGTTCATCTATGCAAAACTTCTATGGCATTTACACCCTTTCTCATCACTTCCGAGGGGTTTACCCATCATTGGGCTACTCTTGCCAAACCATGCTTAACTAAAAAATGCCAATAAAAATTTGAAGCACTGGTGCTAACAGTCTCTAACCCTGATACTTTACTATCTTAGACCCTTCTCATATTGTCTCTCTTGGGTCTATCTGGCCTTCTAATCCCTTTATATTCATCTGGAAGATTTATTTGTCTCTCATTCTTATTCTCTGTAACCTTATCTTAGGGATCTGTTTGTTCTTACTTGACCCTTTCTCATATCTCATGAGATATTCTTTTCATCTCTTCCTCAGGCATATTATCTACAGACTCATAAATATCTGTTACTCAGGACTAAAAAATTTAACTCTAATCACTTAATTCCTTTTTCGTGTAAGAAGATTATGAGTTTAGTCCATGATAATAATAAGGCTATCTGAAACTAATAACAGGGGTACTCCCTCTGTTATGAGTTAAACAACTTGTGAGGCTTCCCCACTTTAACCTTGTCCTTGGTAATTCATCATTCCAAAGAAATGTTATACTTGTGGCTCTTTCATCTTCTTTCTTTAAGCTAGGTCTGTTGCGACCCTCGGGATCTATGCGATCAACCCTAAGCCTCTTTAGGATCTAACTGTGACCCTAGAATTCTATTCTCTATGAGCCATGTTAGGATCTAACTAAAATCCTCTAGAATCTACTGTGATTCTATTGTACTGTATTCTCATCTCTAGAAGACCTAAACCAATAGACTAAGTTACAAGGTTAACCACTTCCACTTAGTTGTTAACTCAATAGATAATTCCCTAAGAATGATCACATAAGCCAATATTATATGTTAAGACTTTACTCATTTCCTCTATCACTCAGGAATTTCTCATTCATTCCCATTTTTCATAAATTTAATCTATCTAATATTGCAGAGAGCTACACAAGCTCTACCATGCACATATTTGTCATAATATGTACATCTTTTCTAGTTGACATGGCTCTAACATTAGCTATATTGTCTATTCTCTTACCACTATTTCAAGAGCAATCTAGCTCTATTGTGAGAACATTAACTTCTATTACGTAGACACTGTTACCTCTCAGAGCTACATTATATTTCATAACTGAGTCTCATTTCATTTGATATTCATAGTACATCATTCATGTATCTTTTTCTACTGAAGGGATATGTCCTGAGTACTATAATCACATGTCTATAAGTTTGCCACTAACATTCATCTCTAATTATGTCCTCTACCCAACTAATTATCAATGTCCGGTCATAAATTCTCATTCTATTCTTTGGAAATTAATAAGCTAACTATCTCATTATAAATTTTCTATTGCTTTATCATTATCAAGTTGAATTATCTGATTACATATTGTATGGTATGGTAGCAATATAACTTTCTCATAATATATACTCTACCCTTAATTAAATGTGAGAGGGGAGTATTCATTCATCATACCATACTCTAACATGCACAATATGCAAGGAGATACAATCATTTAAGCATTCTCTAACATGCGTGTCATCATATGACAACTGTAAGGAGATGTAACTGTTCATCATAATTTATGGCAACATAAGCCATATCATTATCACATAATTTGCTCAACCATCTATCATACACACATTGCAATTAAACAATTGACTAGGTAAACTTTAAAGAATTCTTTCCTCTGTCATAATATTTGTTAGATCATAACCATTTATTCAGGAACTTGAGATAACTACTCATTTTAACTTAGGCTACCACATTACCTTCTTACTAGGGTATAGACTCAAACCTTCATTACTTTATTTGACTCTTGCTCATTACTCTTTCTTAAATTAGGGAGTCTCTTTATCTTTAAACTTGTGGCTACCTTCCTCTCTTTATACATCATACATTTCTATTTCTAATCTTGCATACATCTACTACTCTGTTGAACTTCTACTATTACTTGAGAAAAATTCTTTCTTTATAACACGAAATTTAATAGTTAATTAATTGCTCTGTCATTCAATTCTCATTATTCATATGGATGAACTCGACTAAGTATTCACCAAAGGATTCGTCTTTCCTTACTTTAACTCTTAGCCTCACGCTCATCTCTATCTAATTAAGAGCAATGCTTCTCGTAAACTATTTGAAAAAAACTTCTTAGGTGAGCGGATCAATCTCCATCTCTTGGAGTAACTTTTGCATATCTTTACTATCTCTTAACTCTTTCTGTCTATATATCAGTCCCAATCTACTCTGACTGTACTATGGTTCCTTTCTGGTCTGTCTCTTGATCCTAGCGAACTTGAGTCATATAGAACTCATTCATCATCTACTACTCTTACTTTTGCTCCCTGGGGTGCTATACTCCTGGTCTACTGTGTTACCATTTCTTCATGATAAGATCCCTCTGTTTTGGGAATATTAGCTCTCTATCTATTTACTATCATGTCTCTAACATTAAGCCATGTATTAGGCTAATTTCTAGGAAAGTCTCATTCTAACTTCTAATTATTTTGTTTAGTAAATACTAACTAAACAAAGTCTTTTGTAACATAGATCGACTCCTAGTAATTATACGGAGGATCTACTTCTGAACTTCTTAAACTGATCTTTTGTATCTTAGTACCTTGTACTATTTGACTTTCCTACATGTTGTGCTAAACCTCTAACTGATAAACTTCAGTGAGGTTGGCATCTTTATTCTCATCATTAGGTCTCTGTGCATTATAGTCGTAACCATCTCAATCTACTTGTCACAACTTGATAGCTCTGTACCCTTTAGTCGCGTCCAAAGGTCTTCTCACATCGTGACATGAACTACTTTGTGCACATTAGTTACGTCCTATGACTGTGACCTGATAGTTCTAGAACCTCCCATCACGACCAATTGTCTTTTCTCATCATGAACAAAACATATCTATAAATCATACTCGTCATGAGCAAAACATATATGTAAATCTTTGTCATGGCCCATGTTTTAATTCATCGCACCTTTACTTCTCTGTGATTACTAGTTGCGACCAAAATATCTTCACATTACGACTTGGACATAGCTTTCTCTAAACATTCTCTTCAAATGTTCTTTGTCTAGTCTTTACTCTAGCAATGGCCAATTCTTATTATTGACTTTGAAGAGCTTTAGTCTATTGAAACTCATCCATATCTATCTACCATAAGCAAATTAAATAGGGAATATGTTTACATAGATGTTCAACCAACTATCATTTCATTATATCATATCAAAACTCATATTTCATGTCATCATAATATTTGTAGATACATTACATACATATCAACTACATATTTGGGGTACATCGTAACTATCATACATCTATATAATTACTTTACTCTATACTATTTACATATTTACAATACCCCTATTCTCTTTTACCTTCTTTTCTAGGGAATAGTGAACTACAAATACTTTTGCATACAAAAATGCCACCCTTATATATCAGCTAGCGGATCATTTGCCAAAAACTCACTTAGCTTTACGTGCCATATAGGAGTATATGGTATTATTTGGCTCACTGCCATCTCATGTCAATCTTATAGAGTGTAAACATGATTCAGGTCAATGCCCTCTATTGTACATCTATTTATTATCCTTGCTACGACATTGAGAAAATGCAGATAAACTGACTAGTCTTGTTCTTTACTTCTATCCATCCCTTGACTTACACTGAGTAATTCACTGTCCACATATTTCTTGAGACTGATATAGTCAACATTATATGTCTATAATAAAGAAGGCTAGGGTTGACTAGGACCAGGAGCATCATAATGATTTTTATCTATACAGTCATATATTCCTAGACTACGAGAATATGAAGGGATTGCCATACACTATGACTGGATCTCTGGATTAAATGTCTGTTGAATATTACTCATATCAAATCTATCCTCAAATTTTGGTGGAGGAGGAATAATATCTAGTCTACCTGTAATCCAGTACCAGTACTCAACTTCCTCAATCGGAATTGTCCTCTTATCGGAGGAATATGGCTTATATTAAGGTTAGAGAGCACTCCCACAAACTCATACTGTATAGAGTCACTAGACTCAGTATCATCTAATACATACACAACTTTAGGCTAAATCTCTACATAACCTCCAGGTTGTAGGTTTAAGTCTACAGAAACATCTATGGGATATTATACTGTAGACCTCCATAATTGATCCCCTATACTACCATCTAAACTCTCTTCACTATCTGAAGGAGGATCAAAGTCTGCATATACATCATCTTCATCTAATATTACTGGCTGGGGGTATCCCTTATTAACTAATGGTCCTGACATAACTTTATGAAATCCCATATCTACTTTTGCAGTATTACTTAAATAAGTAATACTAACTATTCCAATAAATATCCTAACTTAACAAAATAGTTACTAGTTAGAGTTCAGGTTTAGGGACTATCTTATATTATGCTAGAAACTTCTGCTCTGATACCAAAATGTAACATCATTACTTTTGTATGTCTTAGGGACCGATTAGTAGCATTTAGAACAACTTACAAGACCTTGGAAGTCTATTAGCTAAATCTGGATTTTTTTTTACTTTTCTTGAGTTACTGTTCATATGGTATTCTAGATTCGCTGACAAACTTCAGAAAATCATAATTAATTTTATAAAAATTGAAATGATGTGGTTCAAAAAGTCACGTGAAGATAACATCTTGAAATAAAAGGTAAACATAATTGCCTGACCAAATAATTAGTCAATTAATACAGTTTAATCGTCAAACATTACTGTTCATTTATTCAAAAATTATGAAAACATATTCTAGTCCCTGATTTTGAAAAATTTGTTCTCTTTGTATAGACATCAAAATAAAGTGTTCTTGCTGTCAAAATGAAGTTTTGTTAGCTAAATGTCTATAAAATTTCATACATTTATTCCATCATTTACTATTTTTCCTTACATCATGAACATTGTTGTACAAACTTATTATATAACATCATTACATGTAACAATTGTTCATGTAACATTTATATTATCCAATCCCAAACTTCTCTTCATAATTCTTCATCCTCTTTCATCATTCTTGAACCTGTTGGGATTGGGATTACATGGAGGGGTGAGATTTTTGGGGAAATCTCAGTAGCAAATGATACTAAACAATGCATGCATTAATATAAATACTTTGTGCTTGCTTGAGAAAGTGTTAACAATGTGTGATGTGCATGTTTACATGTAACATATGAAATAAAATTGGACAAAGTAATCATAGAAACAGAGCTTCAATCATAAACACATATGTAACACAATTCAACATAGCCATATCACAACTAAGCGTAAGTTTACTACCTCACATGCTTGACCTTTCTTTACTTTATATTTGCCATTTACTTCTTACATCTTCATGATATGTGGTTGCCTCTTTTGAGCACACTAATGAATGCCTAACATAACACGACCATCCATTCATTACAAACTAGCTCTCTTGAACATTGAGCTTACTTAACTACATTAAGTTTCCTTAATCTTTACTAATTGACTTAGCCTTTGAATCAATTGATGTCTTAACTTTACCCTACACAATTTCATCTTTCGAATCCATTTATAAGCTTAGAACCATGAAATTCCAGCTTCTATGTATTGTTCTGGACAGATTTGTATAATCACCTATTTTTCTTCCAAAAATTCCCATTTTGATTTCAATGCTTCCAATCCTTGTTTCTCTACTTTATCCTACACAACTTTTCATTTTAAAACCATTGGAATCATCAAAATTATGAAATTCAAATGACTATTCATATGAGTGAACAGTAACATAGAAGAATTCCAAGAATTATAACTTTCAATTCCAATGCTTCCAAGGTTCAAAACCTATCCAATCCTACACAAAATCATCATATAAATTCAATGGAAGCATTAGATCATTGAAACTCCATCTCCTTATATCATGAACAGTGCATACCAAAAGGTCTCCTTCTTGGCAAAGCCAAAAATATCAAATTGATTCAACAACCAATTATCTAACTAGCTTATTTAAGCATCAATCACATAACTCCAACTTTAATTTCTTCTTTATCCTTTAATCTAGGGTTTTTGGACAGCATATTGACCCTAGAGAAACTTCATATTTCTTCCATGAAAACCCTAAGTTCAATCCCCTAAATCGAAGGAAAATAAGCTAGGATAGATTTCTTACCTTAATTCTTAGCTAGCTTGAACTTTGGTCCTTGAATTCTTCTTTGTTTTGACTTGACTCTTCATTTGAGTAGTAGCTCCCCAAAGGTTCCAAGGGCCACGGTTTTGTGCAGTAAAATGGGGGTATTTATAGAAAAATTCCATAAAAAATGAATGGCCAAGATCACTTTGTGCATTATTTGATATAATAGCTCATATTTGATCTTGGATTAGCTTACCCTAGAAGCCAATGAGATAACATCATCCATGACATCATCAAATGACACCTTATAGCCCATGTGACAAAATTGCAAAGGGAGGAAGTATCTAGAAAAAATCTAGTGCAATCCGGTATCGGCTCAGTCCGATTTTCCAAAAACCAGACTATTTTTTGAGATACCATAATATGCTTTATAAGCTTAAATCCCGTATCCAGATTCTTCCTACCATTGACATTATTAGACTGAGTATTTATCTTCTTCTATCCCTTGAAAAATGACTGAAATCCTGTATCTAGGAACATTGTTTGGGCCTTTTCTGGCTCAACTTTCAATAATTACCATTTTACCCTTGAACTTTTGAAAATTACACTTTAGGCCCTCAAATTTTCATAATTATACATAATGGCCCAATGTTGATGTCTACTTTCTTTTTTGTACCATAGAACTTTTAAACTGTTTAGTTTAGTCCCTTTCTTTCTTCAAGACTCATTTAAACTTTATCATTCCTTTTGATCATCGTCATAATCCTTTATAAACCTCTTTCCTCTATCAGTCTTATATAGATAGGGAAAAATTATGATATAACAAAAGTCATCCATGAAAACCTCCATATTTCGTTCCAATAATTCACTAAAGATTGCCAACATACACCTTTGAAAAGGTGACTGAAGTGTTACACAATCTAAATGGCATCCTACGATAAGCATATGTATCGGAGGACATGTAAAGGTAGTTTTTTTCTTGGTCTACATGGTATGTGAGGACTGGGAAGAAACCAAAGAACCCATCTAAGAAACAGTAATAAGATGTCGTTAAAATCCTCTCCAACATCTAATTTATAAACTGTAATAGAAAGTGGTTATTTCTAGTTGCTAGGTTTAACTTCCTATATTCGATACACTCTCCAGGCATTCTTGACCCTAGTTAGAATAAGCTCATCATTTTCATTCTTAACCATTGTAATACCACCCTTCTTTGGCACTATTTGCATTGGACTTTGTAACATCCTTACTTTCATACGTCTTATGGACCATTCAGTAGCATTTAGAACCACTTATAAGACCTTGAAAGTCCATTAGCCAAATCTGAAATTTTACTATTTCTCAAGTTACTGTTCATATGGTATTCCAGATTACGCAACGAACTTCGAAAAATCATAACTAATTCTAGAAAACTCAAAATGAAGTGGTTCCAAAAGCTACGTGAAGATAACATCGTAAAATTTAAGGGAAAAATAATTTCCAGACCAAATGATTAGCCAAATGATACAGTTTATTCATTGAAGTTTACTATTCATTTAGTCAAAAACTCTGGAAATAAATTCTGGTCCCTTTGGAAATTCATTTCTCTTCATGTACACATCCAAATGAAATGTTCTACCTATGCACTTAAAGCTCTGGATGCGTAATATATGCTCATAAAAGTTTGTGCAATAATTCCTTCATTTGCTTGGTCAAACTAAAGCCACAACAAAACTGCTTTAGGACCTACGTTTTTACTATTTTAGTTTCCTTTCTTTTACTTTCAATAATTGTTCTAGCATACATGAATCATCTCTTTTTCCTTGTACGAATTCATATACATCATGGGGTTATACAATAATTGTTTCATACAATCTCATCACATAAATAGATGCTTTACATGGCTTTGACATACATAGGTCATTCATAGCATATGCTAAAATCTCAATACTTCACTTCCTTTCATCCACTCTTTAGCTCTTTTCCATGCATACCTTTTCTTCATGCTTAACCTAAATTGGTTGGTTATGGGAGAGTGAGATTCTAGGGAATCTCAGTAGCAAACATTATCACTTAAATATGCAAGATGGATGCTAATGCATGATATGTAATTTCATTAAACTTTCTTTAATTAGTGACATGCTGTCATATTATATACTTTCATATAAAGTTCATAGCTATGGAAAACATGTTATTCACAATACATTCAACATCATTTATCATGTCACAACATCATTCAAATATCATATACATTTAAACACACAAGCATACCACATCAATCACATAGAGGTAAGTTAACTACCCGCACTTAAGGTTTCCTCTTGATCTTTAGCACTTGCTCCCTAGCTTTCCAACCATGAAGTATTTATGTCAATCACTTCCCATCATCTCCATGGATATTTTAAGGTCCTAAACACATTCATATTCATCACATAATCCATTAGGACCTATGAACTCCAACAATGTTGAAGACTAACTTTGTTACACTCATTGTTATCATAACTTTCTCTCATCTTCACTAATCAACTTGGCTCTTGAACCAATTGATGTCTTGACTTTACCCTACACAATTTCATCTTTTGAATCCATTTATAAGCTTAGAATCATGAAATTCCAGATTGTTATAGACAAGGAATTTTTATATTTTAAATTATATTAACCATGGGATATGTATATATTTGATGTATAGAATGTCAATGAGGAGGTCTTAGCTGAGTGGTCGGGTGACGAGAGTTAATCGCAGAGGTCCTGTGTTTGAACCCTGGCCAGTGCAAAAGGGAATTTTTTTTCTTTTTGTTTTTTTTCTTCCTGGCAGGAGAAATTACCATAATGCCCCTGCTCCCTTTAAACGTTGCAGACTCCGTACTCCTTTCAGTATGCTCTGAATCCATCAGCAGCACAGAGAGGGAAACGGCGAGAGCAGAGCAAAGACCTTCACGTAACCGATGTCATGTGGAGAGCCTCGTTGTAGATCCAAAGTGTTGTTTTTGAACAAGATTGATTTTTATTAAGTACTTATGTTATTTTGTTAAAAGGGTAAATGCTCCACATCGACCTTAAAAAAGATTCTGTTTATGTAAGGATCATTATGGAACATTCGAATGTTTTATTTAAGGCTTTAGGCTTTCAGAATGTGAAATTATTCATATTTTGTGCCGGTCACAGTCCAAATTTTGGGACGTGACATAGCTCCTTCACGGCTTGCTGTACAGAATATAACATAAGCATACAATTCTTTCAGAATTTCTCATTTTGATTCTAATGCTTCCCATACTTGTTTCTCCACTTTAACCCACACAACTTTTTATTTTAAAACCATTGGAACCATCAAAATCATGAATACAATCACTGTTCATATGTGTGAACAGTAACAGATAAGGGTTTCAAAAACTACAATCTTGGAATTTCAATGCTTTCAAGGTTCAAAACCTTTCCAATCCTACACAAAACCATCAGCTAAATTCAATGGAAGCATGAAATCATTGAAATTCAATTTTCTTCCCTCATGAACAATGCGGACCGAACAGGGCACATCATGGCAAAGTCAAGAATATCAACTTGATTCAACAACCAATCACTTAACTAGCTTATTTAAGCTTCAATCGTATGTTTCTAACCCTAAGGGCATAATTGTCATTTCACCCCTCTTTGTACTGCCTCAGGGCATATACTAGCTCAACTAATCATATTTATTCCATGTGCCATATTTTTAGCCTATCCCAGCTAACCAAAATGCCCTCCATCTATCTCTAGTACAATATGGGCATCTAGGGGCATTTTCGTAATTTTGCACCTTTTTTGGACACTGGCCCCTTCTACTGATGAACTGGTACCCTGAGTTTTGGGCTCTCTTTGGTGTCATCATGGGCCTATATATGATGTCATCTGATCTCATTCTATCTAGGCTCACACACCGATAAGTTCTATTATCGGATCACGTCAAAATTCACTGTTATGGGAATAACTTTTTATACAGGACTTCTTCTGGGGTTCTGTCATATTCATAACATCTGACACTGTAGGGCACACTTTCCTGTAATTCCCCTACTTATATATGATGTCCATGGAATCTAATAAAATTTCAGATAACTTTTGGACTATCAAATAATTTTCTACTATTTGGGGCCTTAATAAAATTTCTGTATCATGCTAGATTGACCAGCTTATCTTCCTCTATTTACTGATGGAATATGGGACTAAAAAACTTTTGGGCAGTTATAACCCTTTCCAGGCTGATCTTTCTATAATTATAATTTTACCCTTGAACTTTTCTCTTAATTACATTTATGTCCCTAACTTTTTACAAATTTACATTTAGGTCCCTAAACTTTTAGAAATTACCACTTTTGGCCCAACTTTTGTTTCTACTTTAACTTTTAGCCTTTAAACTTTTCTAATTTTCGTTTAGGTCCCTTTCTTCTTTCAAGACTCATCTAACCTTTATCTTTTCTTCTGATCTTCGTCATAATCCTTTACAAACCTCTTTCCACTATCAGTACTATACGGATAGGGAAAATTAGGATATGACAAACTTACCCAATCATTATAAAAAATAGGATATATTATCCCAATACTTAGTAACGTAACTACTTCCTTAATTAAAGGGTTCAATCTTTTCTTATTTTTCTTAATAAGTTTGGATAAGTTTGTACTTACCCCACTCAAAGAAGGATAAACTACTTAGGTAGCCTGTATAGTAGCTCCCTTATCAATTGAACTTATAGAACATCAACAATATTTCTTGTAGCATCTTCATTAAGATCAAAGTTAAAGCATGATAAAGCATCAAAATCATGTGAGATGGAAAGGAAGCTATCAACATTTAAACAGTTAAGACAAATCATATCACTATCACATAAGCAAAAAGAAGAAGAATGTGAGGTAGAGAGACACTTAAGTGCATTATCATCTTCTAAAATCATATCAAACTAATCAAGTTCATGCATTTCATCAACATCGTTTCATCATAACTAAATAAATTTACACCTAAATAAGATCAATCCTCAAAACCAAGGTTCATAAACTTAGGGCCTTCCTAGATATATAGTAAAGCTTCCTTATATCTTTGTAGATAAGAAGTAGTAATATGCAAGATAGAGAAGTTATCACATAGAGGAGAGAAGGGATTAACAAGAGTTAGATGAAGATATTCCACGACATTGACTTGTTTAGGATAAATAGTGGACTCAAGACCATTCTTCCTCTTCTCTATTGGATTCCCAATAAGGCAATCTTTGGTAGAATTTCTTGAGAGGAAAACAAAGAGCTAGTAGCAGGCGTTCTCCATGGGTCGTCAAATTGTTTTTCATTAGTGGCCATTTTTTAGGGTAATCCCAACTAGATTGGGGTGTCTTATCTTGTAAAGAACCATTAGCTGATGCATTGATGGAAATTTGATTAAGAGGTAGCAATCCATCATAAAAGGTATATACTAGATTAGCCTTAGAGATATTATGTTGAGGGTCTAGAGCTACTAGGCTAATAAACCTTGACCAATAATCCATATAAGGACTCCCATCCTGTTGAAGAATGTTAGTGATACCCTTCTTAATCCTTATAGTCTTAGAAGGAGGAAAGAACCGTACCAAGAAATCACTCTTTAACTTTTTCCAGGTCAATGTAGTTACGTGTTGAGGCATTTTATATAACTACTCTTTGTCTTTTCCTCAATAATAAAATGAAATGACCTTCACCTCACATCATCTTAGTTGGTTAATGGGGCTTTGTCATATCCCCAATTTTCTTATCTAATGTAACTGTACAGTTTATCTACAATGGATATGAGATTCTTGGAATAAACTGTATCAGATTGAGAAAGGAAAGGGAATGATTAATAACTAAGGAAAGAATAGGGACCAAAATGCAAATTAGAAAAGTTTGAAGGCAAAAAGTGAAAGTAGAAGAAAAAGGAGGGACCTAAATGCAATTAATGAAAAGTTTAAGGACTGAAGTGCAATTATTCAAAAGTTAAGGGACCTAAATATAAATATGGAAAAGTTGAACTGAAAAATGTTAAAAAATACCTAGAATCATATCAGACCCAAATTTTACCAGTAGATAGACAAAAATATTTCGGTCAGTTTAACGCAACATAGAATTTTGATTTGAGGTCCCGATTAATTGATATAAATTCCTGAAGTTGGAAGGAATTATTACAGTATTGTTTAGATCTCATAATCAGATAAGGCCTTACAGGAAATTCATATATTTAATATAAGAATTTATAAAATAAACAGAGTCAGAAAATAAATCTTGTAGAATCCATGCGGGATTTTACAGTGAAATAAAATACCTGATAAATAGGATCGGGAGAGTTGTATTGTAAATTGGGCCATAAAGGCAAGACAAACAATAAGCCCATACTGAGGCCCAAATGGCACCATCATGAGCCCATTAAGGTGACTGGACAGTTAAGTGGGCCAGAGTCTAGAGCAGTCCAGGAATAGTGTGAAATTATAAAAATGCCCCTAGATGCCCATATTGTACCAGTGATGGATGGAGATCATTTTGGTCATTCTGGACAGGCCAAAAACATGGAAAATAGTATAAATATGATTAGTTAGAGCCAGTATATGGCATAAGGCAGTACAAAGAGGGGTAAAATGACAATTATGCCCTTAGAGTCAATATAGTGTAAGAAATGACACCAAGGGATTTTGGTAATTTCTCAAGGGATGGATGGCAGATAAATGCTCATTCTAATATTTTCAATGGTATGAGAATCCTAGACATTGATTTCCAGGACAGAATACATATCTTGGTATATTATAAAAAAAATAGGAACAAAACACAGTCCGATTGTTGTGAAACTGGTCTGATCGGTATCGGATTGGACTATAATTTTTCTAGAAGCTTCCTTACATGGGAATCATGCCACATACCCCTATTAGGTGTCCCATGAGCTGTCCCACATGATGTCATAATTATTCATTTTAGAAAAAGTTAAATCCAAGATTAAATGTGAACCCTTGGATCAAATAGTAACCAAATTAATCTTGGCCATCAATATCAACCCAAATTTCTCTATAAATACCCCCTATTCAGATGGATTCAGTATGCAAGGTGAACAATAGGAAAACTCTTGCAAAATTTCCATTCAACCAAGAAAGAAGCACACAAAGTGAAGTAACAATCAAGGTAATAATCTCCCTTGATCTTGAGGTTTGTTATAGCAAGTTAGCTCATGGTTTTAAGGGGTTTTCTTGCTATATTTTCCTTATGGTTGCTGCTGGAAGTGCTGCTCATATATGGTTAAAATATGAGTTTTATGTTATGGATAGTTTGGATACGCTTAAACAAGCTAGAATCAAGTGGTATAAGCTTGGAAATTCAAGTATGTTTGGATTTAGGGTTTTGTGTTCATGCTGGTACTGTGTAACCTCCTTACTTTTATATGTCTTAGAGACCATTCAGTAACATTTAGAACAACTTACAAGACCTTGGAAGTCCATTAGCCAAATATGGAATTTTACTCTTTCTCAGGTTATTGTTCATATAGTATTTTAGATTATACAACGAACTTCAAAAAATTATAATTAATTCTAAAAAAATTGAAACGAAGTGGTTCAACAAGCTACTTGAAGCTAACATCTTGAAATTTAAGGGAGAAAATAATTTCCAGACCAAATGAGTATCCAATTAATACAGTTTATTCGTTAAAAGTTTACTGTTCATTTGGTCAAAAACTCTAGAAATAGATTCTGGTCCCTTAATTTGGAAATTCATTTCTCTTGTTATACACATCCAAATGAAATGTTCTACCTATTTGCTTAAAGATTTGGATGTGTACTACATGCTTGTAAAATTTAATGAAATAATTACTTCATTTGCTATGTCAAACTGAAGTAACAACAAAACTGCTTTAGGACCTACGTTTTTACCATTTCAGTTTCCTTTGTTTCACTTTCAATAATTGTTCCAGCATGCATAAGCCATAAAATAAGCTTCTCAATATTCATATACATCATGTACATATGCTAGAAGTATTACAAATAGTTTCATCACATAGATAGACACCTTGTATGGCATTTACATACATATATAATCCATAGCATATGCTAGGATCTCAATTACTTCCATTCCTTTCTTCCATTCTTTAGCTCTTCTCCATACATACCTTTTCTTCATGCTTGGCCTAAATTGGTTGGTTATGGGAGAGTGAGATTCTTGGGAATCTCAGTAGTAAACATTACCACTTAAATATGCAAGATGGATGCTAATGCATGATATGTAATTTCATTAAACTTTCTTTGATTAATGACATGCTATCATGCTATATACTCTTACATAAAGTGCATTGCCATGGAAAACATGTTATTCACAATACATTGAACATCATTAATCATGTCACAACATCATGCAAATATCATATACATGTCAACACATAAGCATACCACATCAAGCACATAAAGAGGTAAGTTCACTACCTTGCACTTAAGCTTTCCTCTTGACCTTTAGTCCTTGCTCCCTAGCTTCCAACCATGAAGCCTTTATGTCCATCACTTCCCAACATCTTCTTGGATGTTTCATGGTCCTAAATACATTCATATTCATCACATAACTCATTAGGACTCATGAAATCCAACCATGTTCAAGACTAACTTTGTTACACTCTTTATTGTCATAACTTTCTCTAATCTTCACTAATCTACTTGGCTCTTGAACCAATTGATGTCTTGACTTTACCCTACACAATTTCATCTTTTAAATCCATTTATGAGCTTAGAATCATGAAATTTCAGTTCCTTCATGGCCTGCTGTACATAACTGAACATAAGCATAAAATTCTTTCAAAAATTCTCATTTTGATTCTAATGCTTCCCATACTTGTTTCTTCACTTTACCCCACACAACTTTTCATTTTAAAACTATTAGAAACATCAAAATCATGAAATTCCAATCACTATTCATGCGAGTAAACAGTAACCGTAAGGAATCTCAAATACTATAACCTTGAGATTTTAATGTTTCCAAGGTTCAAAACCTTTCCAATCCTACAAAAAATCATCATATAAACTCAATGGAAGCATTAAATCATTGAAATTCCATTTCTTTCCCTCATGAATAGTGCAGACCGAACAGATTCACTCTTGGCAAAGTCAAGAATATCAACTTGATTCAACAACCAATCACTTAACTAGCTTGTTTAAGCTTCAATCATATGTTTCTAACTTTAATTTTTTCTTTCCCCTTTCATCTAAGATTTTTGGGCAGCACCACCTCTTAGAGAAAACTCAACTTTTCCCCATGAAAATCCTAAATTAAAGCTCCCAAATCAAAGGAAAATAAGCTAGGAGAGATTGCTTACCTTTAATCTCTAGCTTGCTTGAACTTTAGTACCTTGAATCTTCTTTCTCTTGTCTTGAGTTTTCATTTTGCAAGAGTTTCCCCAAGGGTCCATGAACTTACGGTTTGCTGAAAAAATGAAGGGGGTATTTATAGAAAAATCTTGGTGGAAATCAATAACCAAGATTGATTTGCTTACTATTTGATCCAAGGGCTCACATTTAATCTTGGATTTTACTTTTTCATAAAGAAATTGTGACATTATCATGACATCACAAGGGACACTTCATGGGCTTATGTGGAGAAATCTTAGGGGGAGGAAGCTTCTGGAAATATTTCAGTCCAATCCGGTACTAATTGGAGCAGTTTCACAGCAACCGGACTGTTTTCTATTCCTAATTTTTTTATAATATACCAAGATATGTATTCTATCCTAGAAATTAATTTCTAGGCTTC
This sequence comes from Leucaena leucocephala, assembly GCA_037074615.1. Classification (NCBI taxonomy): domain Eukaryota; kingdom Viridiplantae; phylum Streptophyta; class Magnoliopsida; order Fabales; family Fabaceae; genus Leucaena; species Leucaena leucocephala. The sequence goes on from CM073527.1 coordinate 11,105,957, forward strand.
TCATACCATTGAAAATGATATACTGAAGATTTATATATCTCCATCCCTTGGAAAATGACCAAAATACCCTTGGTGTCCTTTCTTGCACTGTACTAACCTTAAGGGCATAATTGTCATTTCACCCCTTTTTATACAGCCTCAGGGCATATACTAAATCAACTAATCATATTTATTCCATGTGCCACATTTTTAGCCTATCCCAGATGACCAAAATGCCCTCTATCCATCACTGGAATAATCCAGGCATCCAGGGGCATTTTTGTAATTTCGCACATTTTCTGGACACTGGCCCCTTCTACTGATGAACTGGTACCCTGAGTTGTGGGTCCTCTTTGGCGTCATCATGGGCCTATATATGAGGTCATATGATCTCATTCTATCCAGGCTCACACACCGATAAGTTCTATTATCGGATCACGGGTGTTATCAAACTCCCGTTAAAATTCACTGTTATAGGAATAATTTTTTATACAGGACTTCTTCCGGGGTTCTGTCATATTCATAACATCTGACACTATAGGGCACACTTTCCTGTAATTCTCCTACTTATATCTGATATCCATTGAATCTGATAAAAATTCAGATAACTTTTAGATTATCAGATAATTTTCTGCTGTATAGAGCCCTAATAAAATTTCTGTATCATACTAGATTAACTAGCGCAACTTCCTTTATTTACTGATGGAATATGGGACTGAAAAACTTTCGGGCAATTATAACCCTTTCCGGGTTGATCTTTCTATAATTACATTTTTGCCCTTGAACTTTTCTCTTAATTATATTTATGTCCCTAACTTTTTGCATATTTACATTTAGATCCCTAAACTTTTGGAAATTACCACTTTTGGCCCAACTTTTGTTTCTACTTTAACTTTTGGCCTTTAAACTTTTTCAATTTTTGTTTAGGTTCCTTTCTTCCTTCAAGACTCATTTAGCCTCTATTATTTCTTCTGATCATCATCATAATCATTTCTAAACCTATTTCCACTATTAGTATTATCTAGATAGGGAAAAATCAGGATATGACATACTGTGTGTGACACTATTTATATGATGGAATTTTATGATTTTGATGCTTTTAATGAATTTAAAATGGAAAATTACGTGGGGATAAAATAGAAGAACAAGTATTGGAAGCATTGGAATCAAAATGTGAATTCTTGGGAATCAATGACTTCACTTTGGTTTGGTACTGTAGCTACTGAAGTGTTTTGATTTTTAAAATTCTAGTTTCATATTTGGATTCTACATGAAAAATTATGTGGAAATAAACATTGAGAATTTATTTTGGAAAGATAGAAGTAAGAAACATAAAGTAGAGAAAGAAAGGGAGCTAGTGAAAATCTAGTCTTGGTTTTGTGTTCAAGTTGAGTTGTAACTTGATATTATTTTGTAATGGCTAGGTTTTGATATTTGTGAAGGAAGAAAATCATCCCAAGAAGGTCTTGACCAAGATAGCTAAGAGGTAGCAAGGATACCTAACTATAACTCATGTTTGTTTAATTGTTTGCTTGCTTGTTGATTATGGTGTTTGGTTGAGCTTGAACTTATGTCATCATGTTATGATGAAGTATGAATGATTGCAACTCCTTTCAAGTTATGTCATAAAAATATGCATATTAGAGTTTGCTTATGTACCATTATGAAGTAGCTCCCATCTCATGATAACATGTTAAGCATCCAATTATTCATGCATGATATTATATTTTGTGTAACTTGCTATTGGGATTTTCATGAAATCTCATTCCTTTTACATGCATAACTATGTTTTAGGTGATGGATCCTCTCAAGGGAAGAGAGTAAATGTCAATGATTAAGTTTGTATAATAAGTTACATGACTTACATGACACTATGGGATAATATGCTAGTATGCATGGTGCATGTTTCTATAACCCTGTTCTAAGGCAGTGGTGATGTGATGATGATTTTGATGCCTAAATCAACGAGTTTTAGTCTGAAATTTGGCATGATTAAATTAAGATACATAGATTTAAATGAACACCAAGAACTCCTCATTTGGATAATTATCCTAATTGTTATGATTTTCCAAATTTGGAAGTAAGATCTGGAATTGAGATAAAACGAGTGCTGAGAGGCAATGATGTTCATGCAATGATTTCATATATCAAATGAACGAGTTTTTCTATGAAATTTTAGGAGCTTAAAGAGGACATCCAGAGCTTCAAATCAATATGTAACACAGTTCATTTGGATAAGTAACCAAATAGAAATGAATTTCTAAATTTAAGACAAAGAAATTAGAACTTCTAGATTTTGCCAAATGAACAGTGATTTTAACTAATAAACTGATTTCATGTGGACAAGAAAATGTCAGTTTAATATTTTTTCCTCAAATATCTATGAAAGGGATTTCATTAGAAATTGGAACCACATTATTTTGATTTTTCTACAATTAATTATGAATTTTCAAAGTACAGTACATGTTTTAGAATTACGAAATGAATAATAAAAGTAAACAGTACCCGAGAGTAATTATTTTGGAAATGAATGTTTTCAAGACAAATGATCATATAATTGGTTCCAATCACTTCTAATAGAGTATAATTAAGGTTAAAAGTAAGGATGTGATAGGCTTCATTGAGGAGCATATGATATGCATGGTCTGAATATGCTGGTGTGGACAATCTCTTGAAAAATCATGAAATTTAGGTAAGGAAGTAATCAAACATTCTTTAATCTCAAAATTAACTTCAGTAGTATAGAAACAATAAGATTCATAGTCAACATTGGAATGATTAATCTCTCTAATGTTTCTAGTATACTCATTCCCATTGTGATGGCTATTATTACCTAATTCATTTTCTCCATTCCTATTGTTACCATTATAATTACAATTAACTTCAGTCTTGTTATGGATATCTAAATGATATCAAGTTCAAACTCAGTTTCACTAGAAGAATAATGTTCACTAGAGGAAGAAGTGCTAGACTTTCTAGAAATGTTCTCTTCAATTATGATTTAACTAGATCCCTATAGTATAATTTCTCTTCTTATCTTTCTAAACTCTCTCTCTCTCAATTTTAGGATTATAAGGCACTAAATCCTCAGCCCTTCTATGGATAAACTAAAAAGAACAAAAAAAATGAAAACACGAATAAAAAAGAACTTGCAAACAACATTCAAATTAAAATGGATGAATGGATTAGTGCAAGTGTGTATGTATGGTATGTATGAACGTCTATATACTCAAAGAATGTATGAAGTAGTATAGAATAAGAATAGGAAACAGAAAGTGGAAAAGAAAAGGTTTTAAAAAACTGATATAGTTTGCCGTGGTGAATTACACACAGACGAATCCTTCAAATTCCTGTGGCTGCAATGAATTACACAGACAAATCCTTTAGAAAAATCAAGTCACTCGTTATGGCAAAGGAGAATGATGGTTGCAACAAATTACACAAAAAGCAAAATCTGGGAAAAATGAAAGCTGGCCGCCGCGAAGGGTACAAAGAACACCAGCAGCGAAATTCAAATAGAAAAATCCAAAGTTTTCTCAAGACCAATGCACCTATACACTCTTAAAATACTCGACACTTCAAAATTGACTTTCCAAAGATGCAAAAACATGCTCAAATCACTAGGAAAATGTTGATGAATGAACCAAAAATATGATTGAAGCTCAAAATTTTCTTTACGCTTAGAGTTCAACTTATGCAAGAGTAAAAACTTTTGAAAAACAATATGAAAAGGTGCAATGAGTTCACAAATGATGCAAGCAAGAATAATCCATTAGCAACTCACAAGATTTCATCAAAACAACCTATAAAGCTTCAAATTTCAGCAAACACTTAATAACAGAAAAATTGAATTGATGATGAAGGATTTCGGGCATACCTGGAATCGTTTTCTTGATACACTAGATACCCACACGTAATCGGAGCACTCTGTATGGACTCTGGTTAGTTTTCACGGCAAATGCACTTTGAGGAATAATGAAAACAGAGCGTCGAAAACAGAGAATTGTTGTTCTTCAACCAACTTTTTTTCTGTCCATATATATAACCTGTGGGGATGGGGGTTAGATAACCGTATCTAACTCCCTCATTTGAAATTCAAACTTTCCCTCGGTTCTCATGTACATGGCTCTCTGTTTCCCATTGGTCGGGTTTGATCCACCATGGGTGCATCGCCCGTTTCCTTACATCTCCCTCACACATGGTGGATTAGATATTATGGCTCAAATCTCATTTTCTTCCTTCTTTCATACTAGGTGCTTTGCCGTGACCGCGTAGGCATGATGTCTCCTTTCGGGCGTTTGTACTAGAAATCCCCTTCATAGAGACCAGCACAAAGCAACCCTTTAGTGCAGCTCGATCAAATAAATTATAGTGCCATGAATGTCCTAGATTTTCCCATATACACTTTTCTCATGGCTAATCTAATCCCTCTTGAGTCAATATATAACTCAGATGACCTCCACTTATGCATAGTATCCACACTTATGAAATTAACAAAATAATATCACAAGGGACCGGTCAAAGACACTAGCATGGATATGTATATTCTGGCAATCTTTCTTTCGCCCATATATCATTTTGATATGAATCAACCGCTTTTCTAGCATAATACCTTTGGTTCATATATAATTTGACCACATGACATATACCAAAGTAGCAATCGCTGAAACATACCTCCATAATATTGTCAAAGTCAAAGGACATTAATGAAAGGATTATACCTTTCTGAAACTCACACAACAATGAAGCAGGGATTGATTCATTTGCTTTCCATTTACGGTTCTTTAGTACATGTGGTATGAATCACATGTTACAGTGTTCCTCTTATCCTTAAAGAGTGTACGTCATTTTGATTCTATCAATCACACCGTACAGACTTAAGTCTAGACACTCACAGTAGCTAAACCCAAACTCTTCAATTATATTCACATAATATGACGTCAATTTTGAAGAATTTGTTATCTGGCAACAGGTTTTATGGATGTGGGTATCCATTGTTTGATCCATACCCTTACTCATGGATCTCATCTCGACTCACTGCACTTTTAAGCCAAGGCGACACTTATTGTGTTTCTTCTCTACCATATCAGCACTCTTGCTGTTTTACTGGTGAACACATGTCTCATCTTTGAATGCTTCTATAGCAGCAAAGGCGGTTGCTCGTGTGAGAGAGCTACCTCTTTCAACCTGTACGACATACTAGACATTGTATACTTTTACCCAGACATATAAGTAATAATAAATGACATGATATCATTAATAAAAACAAAAGTATTACATACAGTCTGTAACTTTACATTTTTAACATGCCAATGGCTTTTACATGTTTCTCAAATGTTTCTTTGCCTATTGGCTTGGTTAGGGGATCTGCAACCATACACTTGGTTGAAATGTATTGTACAATTACAATTTTCTGTGCTATATAATCCCTCACAAAGTTATATTTTATATCATTGTGTTTGGTCTTACTGTGATACTTAAGGTCTTTAGTGTAGGCTATAGCTGCAGTATTGTCACAGTGTATCAACACTGGATTGGTACTCTCATTCCCAAATCCTAGGTGCTCGATAAATCTCTTCAGCCAAACAGCATCTTGCACTGCTGCAATGCATGCCACAAACTCAGCTTCCATAGAGTGTAAAGCAATGCACGTTTACTTCTTACTACTCCAACATATGGCACCGTTCTTAAGCAAGAAGGTGTATCCTGAAGTCGATTTTCGTTCTTCTTCATCACCGCCTACATCAGCATCAGAATATCCGATTAGGCGTAGATCGCTTCCTTGATAACACAATGCATAGTCAGCTGTGCCCTTTAAGTATCTCAAGATCCTTTTCACTGCTTTCCAGTGTTTCTCACCAGGGTTGGACTGGAATCGGCTAACTAGCCCTGCGGCATAACAAATATCTGGTCTTGTACACATCATTGCATACATCAGGCTACCAACGGCACTTGCATATGGAACTCTTTCCATTTGCTTTTTATCTGATTCAGTTTTGGGACACATGTCAGAACTCAAGGCCACTCCAGTGGCCACAGGGATATCCATGGGTTTGTATTCACTCATATTGAATCGCTCAAGTATCTTATTGATATAATTCTCTTGTGAAAGAGTGAGGATTCTCTTGGAACGATTCCTTTGAATCTTGACTCCAAGTATGTATTCCGTTTCACCCATGTCTTTCATCTCAAAATTTGATGAAAGCCATTCTTTAATAGCTATCACAGAGTCAAGACTATTTCTAGCTAATAGTATATCGTCTACGTATAAGGATAATATCACAAAGTTACCCTTAAATCGCTTAACATAGACACAATGGTCTTCCTCTATCATCTGGAAGTTATATGAGGTAATCGCCTTATGAAACCTCAAGTACCACTGTCTGGATGACTGTTTTAATCCATAGATGGATCTTTTGAGTTTACACTTCTTGTGTTCAAACCCTTTTTCAATTAAACCTATTGGTTGTTCCATATAGATTTCTTCATCCAGATCACCATTCAGGAATGCGGTTCTTACATCCATCTGATATAACTCTAAGTTTAAACTATTTACTATTGCCAGAATAAGTCTTATTGAATTGAAGCGCACAACAGGTGAAAAAATATCCTCATAATCTATACCTTCCTATTGTGTATATCCCTTTGCAACCAATCAAGCTTTGAATTTGTCAATTGATCCGTCTACCTTTCTTTTGATTTTGAGAAACCACTTGTTCCCAATGGCTTTACGCCCTTTTGGCAGATCAACCAATTCCCAAACTTGATTTTTCATCATTGAGTCCATTTCCTCTTTCATTGCTTTCTTCCATTTCTCCTTTGCAGGACTTGTTAAGGCCTCATGAACAGTGTGGGGTTCATCATCCCCTTCTGGAGTAACTAAGAGTGCTTCTCTTTCTATTTGGAAGCGTCTCTTTGGAACATTTTCCCTGTTACTCTTTCTGGTAGGAGCAATTTGCTTATCTTTTCTCATTTGTTTCGGTCTTTGTATTGACCGTTCTTGGCTCCCACTTAGATTGACATGCCTAGACGATTCTGGTTTGTCAATTTGTTCTGCATTATCCTGCTCCTGAGTCTCATAAAGAGATACAGTGCGGTCAATATTTCCCCTACTGGGAAACTCCGTCTCAATAAATACAGCATCTCTTGATTCTGTTTCAGTCACTGTTCCATCTTCAATTTCACTTATGAATACATATCCTTTTGAGGGTTCAGAGTACCTTATGAAAATACATTTCTTCCCTCTAGGACCCAGTTTCCCATGTCTATGAGAATTGTCATGGATGTATGCCGCCGAGCCCCAAGGTCTAAGGATGGTTAGATCTGGCTGACATTTAGTCCATAACTCGTAGGGTGTGGAAGTGACTGATTTTGAGGGCACACGGTTAAGTATGAAAGTTGCCGTTAATAAAGCATCACCCCAATGTGAAATTGGAAGGTTTGCCTGGGCCGTCATAGACCTAACCTTGTCTAGAAGAGTTCTATTTCTTCTTTCAGCAACTCCATTTTGTTGAGGTGTGCCAGGGATAGTTAGTTGCCTAATAATCCCTTTTTCTTCACAGAGCTGTTTGAATTGATCTGAAAGGTATTCACGACCTCGATCAGTGCGTAATGCCTTGATTCTATTTTCCATTTGATTCTCTACTTCATTCATGTATCGTCTAAAGCACTCTAGTGCCTTAGACTTATGTGAAATCAAATAGACATGACCATATCATGAAAAATCATCAATAAAGGTAATGAAATACCAAGCTCCGTGTCTTGCCCTCACACTCATTGGACCGCAAATGTCGGAATGGATTAATTGCAATGGGTTTTCAGCTCGTATTCCCTTACCGAATGGTTTCCTGGTAGCCTTACCAGCTAGACAGCTTTCGCATAATGACATATCCATGTTAGGGATCACCCCCAACAAGCCTTCTTTAGCCAGTTTAATCATTCTATTTTGATTAATATGTCCTAGTCTAGCATGCCAAATATTCATATCAGGATTATTTGAAGTAATAGCAAAGCAATCATGAACATTAAAATCATTAGTAAGATCCAAAATAAAGAAGCTTTGAAACCGAAAAGCTGAACCATAAAATATTGAGTTGCTACAAATGTCTGCAACTTTATCATGAAAGTTTACATTAAACCCAAAGTCTAGTAAGCAAATTACAGAAATTAAATTCTGTCGGATGTTAGGAGCATGAAGCACATCATGCAGTATCAAGGTTTTTCCACTACGCAAAACTAGTTTGCAAGTACCAATGCCTCGAACCTCGATCCTTGCATTATTGCCAATGAAAAGCCACTTGCTTTGATATGGCAACCGACGATATTCCACGAAAGATCCTCGATCTCAACTTACGTGGTCTGTGGAGCCTGAGTCAATAATCCAAGAAAAAGAAATAGGTTCTGTCAGAAAAACAGTGCTAGAAACAAATGAGACATGTGAATTCACATAATTCACTATTACATTTTCGCTCTCAGCCTGTTTACAACAGTCACGTGCGAAATATCCCATTTTCTAGCAGGCAAAGCATTTGACCTTCTTTAGGTCTAGCTTTTTCTTGCCTCCTTTCTTTCCCTTCTTCTTGAACTGTTGCTTGCCCTTCTTGGGTGGAGGACCGCGTCTCTTCCCATTTTTATGAGATTTCTTGCCCTTTTTGGATTCAGGCTTTGATTGGGAAGGACCAGCACCTTCGGTCCAATAGGCTTGTCCAGTGGCTTTATAAGCCTCCAGACGTTCATCCTCTAGCTCCAAATGCTTAGCTACATCACTAAACATAATGATATTTTCATTATGGGTCAGATTAACTTTCATGTGCTCCCAACTGGCAGGGAGCGATCTGATGATAGCCTGCACTTGCTGTTCATCAGATAGATTATGTCCGGCTTCCTTCAGTTCACGGATCATTGTGGACATCTCTCTTAGATGTTGCCTCATAGGATTATTTGGTTTTAGCTTATAGGTATCAAATTTAATAGTCAACCTTCTAAGCTTAGTTGTTGACACTCCTCCAAACTTATCCTTTAAGGCAATCCACATTGCCTATGCCGTTCTATATGTCTCAAACTCACACATTAAGTCATCAGCCATTGCATTCAATAGAGTGATTCTTGCAATGCTATTCTTCTTTTTTCAGGATTGGTAAGCTTCCTAGTCTCTCCTGTGCTAGGCCGTATTGCCAGCCTCAGGTTCTACCATGGCCATTGTTAATGGCTCAATAGCATCTTGTTCTTCTAGAATATATTGGACCTTTCGGTGCCAAATATCCCAGTTGTCCCCGTTGAGTTTTTCCCCTTGTTTAATTCAGCAATAATGTTCTTTGATGCCATTGTTCAATATCGGTTCTGTGACAAACCTTTCCCACATTAATTTATTGAACCATAGAACATTTAAGTGAATTTACATATATATAGCACATGTAAAGTATACAATGTCATGTACTTTTAATAATTTTTGATCGAAAAATAATAATATCACTAGACCCATGATCAGGAGAATACATTTGTACCTCCCATTACACAAGCACTAGCAATGCCATCATTCTCTATCAAAATTAATATAAGTACTTTTCTTATGAAATATTGCTTTTCAGAATACTCATCATCTAAAAAAAAACTCCCACTTATAAAAAATATACATGAATCATAACATATAAAGAATTAAAATGAAGCATGTTTCTCTTGCATACAAGGCATGTAATAATAATAAGTCTTTACAAAGAAAGAGTATAAAAGCATGTCTTTAACAAAGTAAAGCAATGGAAATTAAAGTACAAACATACATTATTTAATATGAGTTTTACAATATTCTAACATTGCTTTTCTTAGCTTCTTAAGCTCACGAGGTGGCTTTTTAAGGTTTGATACAAATTCTATTCTTGTAAGCCAATTTTTCTTTCTGATGCGTCCTGCATTGGGCTTTCTTCTTACTCTTGTGGCTCTTATAAATTCCATTATGACTTTCAAATAGAATTTAATATGCTTCTTATCTGTCATGCCTTCAATGTATTTTCCAATGAAGCCATTAATGCCTTTCATGTTTGTTAACATAGCTGCATCTCTTTCAGCTATGTTCATGGCCAAAATAGGGGTAAGAGGTTGGTTAACTTCATCTCCATCCTCAATTTGAGATTCACCGTTAAGAGTAGGCACCATCTTGGAGTTTAAATCTGAAGACACCATTAAAGGCTATAGAGGAAGTGGTTCGATGGGGAATAATGTTTCCGAGCACGGTCCGAAATCATCTTTTTCTTCTGGTTCCTCTTGTGGAACTTCCTCCATCAATTCCTCTGGGTCTTCCTCAGAAAGGTTATCAAGATCTTGCTCTGGATCCTCCTTAGGTTCCCCCTCGGGATCTTCTTGAAGGTTTTCCTCTAGGTTATTGAACTCATCCAAAAATGAGATATCATCATTTAAAGTATATTCCAGAGATTCAGTGCTAAATGAACTCATTTTCACCTAAATAATAACACATATTAATTATCATAATTTTCTGGAATTTTTAAATACTAAAAAACGCCAGAAAATACATTGAATATTCATAAATAGGTCCAGAATTGCCTCCCAAATTAGGCAAATTATATGTCAAAATAAAGATCTTGATTTTAGGGATTTTTAGGAACAAACCGTACCTCAATCGGAGGTCCCACGCTCCCTCACGCGCCCCAAGAAGGAAAAATTCAGAAAAAATAAAAAAACTGAACGAAGCCCACTCTCGGCTCTGGCGCGTGTACTACACGCGCCATTCTGGTGCTGCCACGTGTCACTGCCACGTGTCGACACCAAAATTTCCCCAAATAATAATTTTTTTTTAAAAACGATTTTTTTTCAAAAAAAAATATTATTTTTTTTCTTTTCTTCTGGGCCTCCTACAGCCCAATTTTTTTTTTTGGTCGACTGGGCTGGACGCAGCCCAGTCCGCATGAACAGTGCCGTGATTTTTTTTTTTTAAAATAAGAGGCAAAACGGCATCATTTTGGGGATGAACAGTGTCATCCCCTACCTCCAGCCGGGTCTGCACAGACCCGACTGGAAAACGGGTCGAGTCCGACGACCCGACTCGTTTTTCACCCATAACTTCTCCGTCCGACGTCCAATTTTGACGTTCTTAGAGTCGTTTTCCATCATTTTTTCGTGCTCTACGCAATGGGATCATTTTCAAGTCCTAAATCCTCTGTTTTCTAATGACCCAATTTCAAAAAAATGAAAATTTTCAATTCGGTTTACGTTGAAAATGCTTCTCTTTATCATTTAAATGCATGTTCTATTCATATTATCACTAAAAAAACACTTTAAGACATATACATGCAACAGAACAGTACATAACCAAAAAAAAAAAAGAAAATACAGAGAAGCATGCGGAAGCGAATAACCATGCTCTGATGCCACTGAAGGATTTCGGGCGTACCTGGAATCGTTTTCTCGATACACTAGATACCCACACGTAACCGGAGCACTCTGTATGGACTCTGGTTAGTTTTCACGGCAAATGCACTTTGAGGAATAATGAAAACAGAGCGTCAGAAACAGAGAATTGTTGTTCTTCAACTAACTTTTTTTCTGTCCGTGTATGCACATATATATAACCTGTGGGGATGGGGGTTAGATAACCGTATCTAACTCCCTCATTTGAAATTAAACTTTCCCTCAGTTCTCATGTACACGACTCTCTGTTTCCCATCGGTCGGGTTTGATCCACCATGGGTGGATCGCCCATTTCCTTACAGATGACATCGATTTTTAGCAAGAATTATTGATACTCAATAGTAACTAAGCAAGTACCAAGGAGTTAACTGCAAAGAAAATTAGCAATTGCGCTAAAATCTATCAAGAAACTCAAGTTTAGGTGGAGAAATAGCTCAATAACTCAATCAAGCACAAAATCGCTATACCAAATTTAACTAGAGGTTAAACGGTAAACAAAAATGTAGCTTTTTAGTAATTCCTAGGTAAACTAAGTGAAAAAATGCAATAAAAGGGGTTTGAAATTGGTCTTTGATCTCAACTATTTATTTTTTCAATTAATATAAAGCGCAATTGATTAAAAGATATTTTTGGCTTTTTAAATAAGGAATTGAAATCTAAAGTGGATTGGTTTTAGAAAATATGATGGAAAATCTCCTAGGCCAATGGACTACTCTTTCATCACTTCAAAATATAAGTAATTAATGCTAGATTCAACTAAAATGCTCAAAGAGCCTTGAACTTAATTGAGTTATATTGATTAACTAATTCCAACCTATAAAAGATTAACTCTCCTAACTGAATCACAATAAACCTTCTAGCAATGGGAATTATAAAATGCAAATGACACAAGTAAATCAAGACCCTTGAAAAACTTCTAAACATAAATATATTAATCTTAACATCAAGTGTATAACCAAGTCTAACATATAAAATTTAAAATTACAATGAAGAACAAAGTGCCAAGAATACAATACAAAACCAAATATCATCCAAAATCCTAAAATATATCAATATCCTTAATACAAACCATCAATCATCATGAAAACTAAACCTAGACCCTAGAATTTAGTTAAAACAATGATTAATAGCAGGAAAATGGAAGAAAACGCTCCCCAATGAAGCTCCAAGCTCAAGATTCGTCCATTGCCTAGGAGAGAAAGATTCTAACCACACCTTACTGCCATGAAAGCTTCACCAAGCTCCAATGAAGGTCCATACATGGTAGAATATGTGGAAATGGAGGATTTAATCAGTGGAAACTAGTGAGGTAAAGAAAATGAAGATGAAAGTTTAGATAGTGATTGAAAGTTGTAGTGGCTCGTCTCCCTTCAACAATGAACCTCTGAAACCTAAAAACACCGACTTGGGTCAGATCTCCAAGTGGGCACACCAGTTTGGGGCTAAAAGTTCAAATCTGGTTATGGGTATTTTTCCACATTTACCCTTTTACAAATAACCAACTCATGTTAATTTTCTTAATCATCATAAGGTAGTTATATTGCTATTAGCTCAAACATTTAGAACCAGGGAAGCATTCCAAGTGGAAGGAATTTTGATTGCTTAAGAATGACGTCCTGAATTCTAGTCCCTTTTGTAGAGCTAACCTCAATTAAATTCGACAATATTTAAATATGACCCAATTAGATAACTATATAAAATAAAAGAACTAGAAAGGGTAAAACACAAAAAATTCCATAATTCATTAATTGTGAAAAGTATAACCACTCTAGGATCTGCTTTTTCTTTTGAGAAAAATCATTCATGCTTTAATAAAGGAAATTTTCTGGTCCCCAAAATCCCCGTTTGTGTCCCTCTATTTTCAGGAACATTTCTTGCGTTAAACCCGGTCTTCGGTCACAGTGGGGTACGTTCCCCATCTCTATATATAAATACACACACACACACTCACTACTGTACATACACTGACATATATATATATATATAACCCAATCTAAGTATCTGGTACAGACAGTACTAATATTTGGCAAGCTGGTTCTGCTTGGGGTTATCTTATGTCATACCCAAACAAATGGAAAAAGACAAATTAGATTCATTGAGCCTTGTAATCATCTTCGGTCGGTATATCTTTTGATAGAAATTTTCTTCATAAAATCGGCTTATTCATTCAAAAGCTCTCTGTTTTTGCGTTTGTGGCATTTATTTTGCCGGCAGTATCTTGTTGTTTCTTCAGTGTTTTTGCCCTCCACATAAAGCAATCCATCTATTTATCTTCTATACATAAAATATAACATAATATATTCTATTATATATAGTGCAAAGATGATTCATATTTCATGCTAGTGTTTCAAATTTGGTTATTTGTGTTTCTTTCGGGAATAATCCATAACTAAATAAATCCATAACAAGCTGTAAAGCTGTGTGGTTCTATAATTTGCTTCTAACTAATACACTAAAACTATATTATGAATTAACAAGAGAGAGAGAGAGAGAGAACTCCAGATATAATTAACAGAAAAACTCATTAATTTGCTTTGAAAACTGTGACTAATTTTGTACTTTTAAAGGGGTACTGTTTGTATTGCGTTTGTACTTGAGAATTCGAATTGTTTCTTGTACAATGATATTATCAGTATACCGAGAAGATAAGATTGAAAGCAAAATCATGCAAGAACCAAGTATAGACGTTTCGTTAATAATTAACCTAGCTAGAACAAGAAACATATGACTAATTAATAAAGTTCATGATGTTTTTCAATGTTTGGCTTTGAAACTCTCGTAGCTAGGTAACTGTAATTAAACACATATATCATGATGGCTAATGAAGATGATGATGATAAATTAACTAATATATATAGATCATGATAAGTGGTCATACATGGAGGATGTCATGGGGTTTATAAGACAACACAAACCCATGTAATTGAACTCACCAAACATGAATTACACTCACCAGAAAAAAACTACAGATTAAGATTAATATGTTTTACAGATGAAGAGAAGTATCAACACCAGAATCAGGATCAGAGCCGTCACAGTCTTGATAGGTGTTCTTTCTCCATAAGGTCATAGAGACAGGAGGAGTCTCAGGCTCCAGAAAAGTCTCCACTGATGAAATTGTTTCTCGCGGTTGGTCGTGCGGCGGCGATGATGATGATGGCCAAAGGGAAAGAGAAACTTGGCTATGAGTTGGAGGTGTTGGTGATGGTGGTGTCATGGTCGTCGATGGTATGGTCATTAACTCCGGGTAGGAAAACGACGTCATTACCGTTGGAGTAAGCTCGCGGTTGGTTGTCGTCATCGAGGATTTGGAATTACTGATAAATTGTTTTGGTTTAGAAGTGAGCATTCTGAGGAGCTGTCTCTCCTCCCTCATCTCTTTCACTCTCTGCAATTGTCTGAACCTTTCTTGAAGAAGTGCAATGGAGGAGTGAACCAACGTGGGGTCATAGCCATGGCTTTGCCTACCCATTTTATGAATAGTTAGTTTATAACTAAGTAGCAAGAGAGAAACCTAAGGACTTATTAGGAGTCTTGCATTGCTTCACGTCTATTTATATAGCAACGGGTAGTGCCGTCAATGGTTTGTTAATACTTTTTCGTGTAGTATAAATTATATTTTTGAAAAAATTAATTTCTGTCTTTAGAGTTTTTTCCATTTATTAGATCCTTGTAATTTCTTCAGTTCTTTTATAAGCACTAGTCTTTATGCTCATAAATTATCAATTAAGGATGATGTGAATATTGACTAACATGTAAGTTACTACGAAATACAAAATACAAAATAAAAGGTTTTTAAAATAAAATTTATTTCTCATAAATATAAAAATAAAGAATTATTATACTCATAATTGTTTATTTGTATATATACATATATAATATGTAATTTGATTGATTTTGATTTTAACGCAAATGTGCAAAAATACCCATAAAGCTTTATCCTCAGGGCGCCCAACACCATATTATTTTTTTAGGTGCACAAGTAACTCTTAGAAATGTAAATTTTGGCTGAAAATGCTAGCATGAACACAGATGGGATATAATCATGTCCTAACTAGTATTATTAATCATCTATCAATTAATATTAATTTATTATTTTTACAATTTGTATCAAAAATAGGGATACTTTTACAGAAAAATTATAAATTTAGGGGACAAATTGGATTGAGGTATACGTTTATTCTTAAAAAACTTATTTTTAAAAATAATAAATTAATATTAGTTGGCATATATAAATGATACCAGTTAGATCATAATTATACCACATTTGAGTTCATGTCAATATTTTTAGTCAACAATTATCTCTATAATAGTTAACTGATGGAATGTGGCATTTTTGCATCAATTTTATAATGTCATGGTTACTTTTGCACCCCAAAAATGATATGGTGTTAGGCGACCTTAGTGTAAAACTTCGTGTTTGACACCTTTACCCTTGATTTTATTTAGATCCATATAACTAAATAAATCTAAGTATATGCTTAGAGCGAGCTATACCATAAGTAACTTCGTTTCTCTTACAAATTAACAAATTATGAATATGGAGAACAATACTTTTAATTGAAGAAACTGGAAGGTGACTATCAATGAAAGAAGAAAAAAACTACAAATCATATGGACTTGCATATTAATTTTCTCTTTATTGAATTCTTAAATGAATACATGCTAATACTATTATTGTGTATCGCACTCAAGACTTCTATCTGATCATTTGTACATGAATGTACAAATCATAAGACATTTGTGGTGTTAATCTTTGACTTTGACATGTTAAATTTCATAATTAAAATGGAAAATCATAGTTAATTACCTCATGGAGAGTATGCTGCACCCACAAATGATATGAATACACGTATCTCATTACCTTTAATTATGTCAATAGCATTTTTCCACATTTATATATTACATAAAAAATAGAGATTATACCTACAAGTTATTGGTTGATGTGATAAACAGCCTTACCCCCATAATAAAGAGTATACAAATTTAAATACTAAGAAATGCACTGGTTAATAAAATTAAAAATTATTTGCACATTAACACTCCAAAAAAATTGACTTTCAGCTGCGACGAAAATCGCTGTTGAAGGTTCAAAAGTCGCCGCTGAATATCTTTAGCAGCGATATATTTTTGCTGCCTATGAGACTGTCACTTATATACATTGGCGACAACAATTGAAAGTCGCTGCTGAATATCCATCATTAGCGGTAACAATAAGTCACCACTAAAAGTTTAACAGAAGTCGTCCCACCCCTTTCGTCAACAAAGGTAAGTCAAAGGCAATGACAAAAGTCACTACCTAAAACTTAATCAGCTGCGACTATTTGTCGCCGTGTAAAGGTGAATATGCGGCGACAAAATTGTTGCCGCCTAAACTTGAATCAGCGGCAACAATTTTGTCGCCTCTGAAAGTTGGTATTTTTTTAAAAAAAAATCTACAATTTTTCTTATATAAAAAATATATAATTTAATCCAAAAAATAATGATAAGTAACTAAATAAACCAGAATATAATAACATGGATAAATAATTTCAATCATTATATAAATTATCAGATTATTTTAATTATTTAAATACTTAAAATTCAAATAAAATTGTTCATTTTATACATAAATATTATATAAAATGATCAATAGTAGGAGTAGAAGAAGTAGGTGCATGTGGTTATCTCCTCTGTATCAAGGCAGCAAATTGAGCTTATATATTTTGCTCCATTTGTTCCACTAGTCTTTGTTCGAATTGTACACGCTCTTCTTGCATCTTTTCACGCTCTACTACACGCTTTTCTTCCATCTTTGCACGCTCTGCCTCCTTTTTTTCTCTCTCCTCTTGAATTTTTTATCAAACTCTTATTACAATTGGGCACGCACACTCTGGACAACTGAACTGTCACTAGATTGAGGGCGATTTCTCCTCCTTGAAGGCTCTGCATACCCTTTCCCTCTTACATACCCTGACCTCTCACCAAGAACTGTCGCTAATATTTCTTCTAACATCATTCGAGCATCGCTCTCTAAATCTTGGTCTTGTTGCTGAGAAAGTTTGTGCATACAACTCTATAAATAAACATATGAAACTATTAAAATAATAATAAAAACAAATCAAAATAAAATAAATTACAATGCATATATGAATCTGTTCAGAGTATGGATCAGCTCATATCACTTGTCCATCTAATGTCTTTCTAGTATACATTATCTCCCACAACTAATCAGGAGGGGTAGGTTGTCCAATAATATGATCTCTCTACAAAATAATAATATATAAAATACAAACAATAGATTTTAAAATAAAAATGATTAAAAACTTAAATTATAGTGGTGTTAGATGGAACTTACTGTAGCAAACTCAATCTCTGCAAATAATCGAGGACCACAAGTATGTTTAGTCATTTGTTTTATTGATTTATCGTGTTTCTTGCACTTTTATTCTACAACAAAATTTGGTAACTAATAACAATTTAATTATTGAAACAAAAAAATAACTTATTTAGAAGGATAGTGAGGTACCTTAAACATGTCAGACTTAAAATATATTAATAACCATTCCCAATCTTGAAGCTAATAGTTTGAGGAGGATCAGCCAATATATCCTCATCAGTTTCATATTTCTTTTAGTGAGAATGCAAATTGGTCTTCCAATTTCTGAATGCATTTTGTAAAATAATTGATATAGCTATATGAAACTTTTCTTCAATAATTGCATCAACATGTTTAAATTTATCCTGAAACAAATAAATATGAACACTTTATATAATAATATAAATAAACTAAGATTTTTAAAAAATTTAACATAAATAATACCTTTATTTTCAAAATTATATCCTGACCATATTTTTCAAAAGTATTCTTCCAGTTACCTCCACCATCCCTAAAAGAGACTGTGGTTCTAAGAGTTAAACCATAATGATTAGAAAAGTCTCTTGCTTCTGGACCGATTGCTCTTGACATGGAATCTAAAAATTTGACTCGAATCTTTGATCCTTGTGCAGTCCTCAAATTCACATTAATAGACTTGTAAACTTCTCTACGCTTGTTGATTGCAGTAGAAGAACCTATCATTGAAGTTGAATTAGAACAATTAAATGTTAGCGATGTAAATAAATTATTATAAAAATTGAAACAAATTTACCTACACTACTATTTTGAGTATGGGGAGTAGGAGGAGAATTGATAGGCATTTCCTCAAATTGTTGTTGCAGTGATAGAGGTGAAATAACAGGTCTTGACTGAGGTGTAGAGCATGTACCTCGGCTATTCGTGTTATCATGAGATGTAACAGAAATACTTTTTCTATCTCAACCTCACTTTAATACTGACATACCTTGTAAACATAGACATTTCATTTAGGAAATAGCAATAAATTAAATCAAAAATAGCAAGCAATCAATAATCAATCTACATATTAATACAATATACCATATCAATTAATTTCATTCAATTGAATCTTCCGTCGCACTATCACTTCTATCAATATCTTATGATTCATTTGTTTCTTCTATTTCAGTTTCTACGTCACTTTCTTCTTCAGTATCACTATCAAACTCATCATGAAGATCCTCTTCATTAGTAAATCCAGTCTCCATGGCATTATTTCTATGTATTTATGATAGTTCTCCTTGAGATAAGGTTTGCGTTTGTCCAGCTTCTCCATAAGTTAATGATAAAATCAACTTGTGTAGGACTCACATGGTAAATATTAAGTCTACCACCAACTGTTGATAAGGTTCTTTATCAACCATAGAATCATTGACTCCACTATCATTAGTATCATTGTCAGTTGGTACATTAAATGAGTCATGTGGGTTTGTTTTGACAACAACGAGCCAACTGGGTGTAACAATGTCATCCACATAGAAAACTTGCTCAGCTTGAGATGCTAGAATAACTGGTTCATTTATTTGTAATGAATATCGCGTGTTAATACTTATGAACCCGTACTTATCAACCTTATATCCTTTGTCGTAATGAGCCACATCCCACCAATGACACTTAAACAAGTATACTTTTATGTTGCCTATGTAAGACAACTCATAAATATTCTATAACACACCATAATATTCTTTGTCAGCATTAGTGTCATCACCCTTAGCCAAGATACCACTGTTTTGGATTTTTTCCCTATTGCACGGTCTTCTGTGAAAAAACAAAATCCATTGCCTATGAACATGGAATAACGATTCACCATCGTCAATTGACCAATTGATAAATTCCCATAATCTAAACTAAACAAAATTGAATTTGTCCATCAATGAAACAAAAATGCATATATAAGCATATATGTAATATTGAATTTGTCCATCATAGAAATATGGGAGAACTATATACAATATTATATTTGATCAGCATATATCAGTATAAGGATCTCGCTCATTCTCACAAATTTCAAATAAACTGATTGAAATGTTAGGTAGATATCTTATGTAGTTACCTCCCATATCTTGTTAATTTGGGGATCCTTAATGTGGGATAATCACATAGGAATTGAACTGTATAATTATATATATGAGTGGTCTCGGTAGTAGAATGAGTTAAGAAGGGCTCGATTGAAGGTATTCGCTATGGCTGACTGAAGGAATTGAACTGTATAATTATATTATATTTGATTAGTTATGGTGTTCGATTTTCTATTGTGATTTTGTAATTTGGCTGTCAGGCATGTGTGTGTAGACGCAGAATCTTGTCCACTAAAGCATCTGTCAGGTTTGATGAACACTGGGGTTGCTTAATCAGTGATTCAACCTCAAAACCCCAAATATAAATGGTGACAAACACTTCAAACCACAGAGCACAGCTAGTCTACTGGATTGGAGAAGCAGTCGGAGAAAGAAATTTGGGGTTCAATTTGAAGTCAGAAAACTCAAATTGAAGAGGACACATATTGAATAAAAAGAGGAGATAGGAGTAGAAAAAGCAGTTGGACACAGATTCCATGATGACCTACTCGATAATCGAAAGAAAAAATAGGAGATAGATTGAAGAAGCAGTCAGAGAACTCACCTCAGATGGCCGACGATGTCACAAGCTTGCTCTCCGTCCTCCAGTCACTCCTCCGATGTCACAATCCTTCAGCTTTTCGTGCGTGCTCTACCTCTGTCTCTCGCTCTGCAACTGTGTCGACATTGAGAAATAAGGAAGGGAAGGGGAACCCTAAATTATAAACACGTTTTCGCAGTGACAAATCAAAGTCGCCGCTAAAATCACCCTTTCAATGGTGACATAAAAAGTCGCCGCTGAAAGGGTGCTTTTAGCGGCGACAATATTTTGTCGTCACTAAAAGTCTCACTTACCAAATATTTTTAAGAAATAACTCTTAAAAAAATTATCCTTTTTCTCCAATACCTTTTTCAACTCATTAAAGAATTTTTATAAAATTTTTTGGGCAAATAATAACCTCTAACTATTTTTCTTAAATTTTATAAGAAAATAGGTGTTTAATTCTCAAAAAATAGCTACTAAATTATTTGGGTCTTTTTCGGGAAAAATCTCTTTTATAATTTTCTAAGCCCTCAAAATACTTATTTTATTATTTTTTCTTAATTTTTCTTAACCCCAAGATATTTTTAACGATTATTATTTCCTTTATTCTTTTTCTAAAATTTCACTTTTGACACTTTTTAATTTCAGAAAAACACTCTTAAACTCAATAATATCTTATAAATCCTTTCTATAAAAGTTCATATGTTACATGAAATACAATAACATATGACATATGCAACAGTAACTAAAACTTTATGTATGTTCATATGTATTTAATGTTTATTCTTTCTCCTTATCTCTCTCATACATACATCTCCCTCTATCTATCTCCTCCCCCAAATTGTCTCTAACACATACATGCTAACTCTCACACTCATTGACACACATTTATAATATCTCTCTTATGTACATATCCCTGTTTCATTTCTTTTTTTCATAGACATCACATTATTCTCTCTATAATCTTTCTTTACTACAATAACATGTGAAATTTCTTTTTTTGTTATTTAAAAAATAAAATTATTCAATAATTTAATAATTTAAAACCCAATGAAAGGGGAAAAATTGTGTGGACACTTTTAGCGGTGACAAAGTATATAAAAGCCATCGTTGAATACATCCTTCTACGGCGACAAAAAATTGTCGCGCAGAATTCGGTGACCTTTTGCGGCGACAATTAGTGTCACTGCAGAAAAGTGATGCTAAAATTTGATTTTTGTTAGCTTTTGTGGCGACAAACAAAAGTTGCCATTGAAAGCCTTACTTTCAGTAGCAACATTTTTGTCGCCGCTGAAAAGTCATAGCCAAAACCTTAGTTTTTTGTAGTGTAAGTCTAAAAAAGGATTATACCATTGATTAAATTAAAAAATAAAATAAAATAGAGATTATTTATATGTACAAAAACTAAAATTGAGGTTTACTGTTAAGTTTTAGAGAGTAAAAGAAATTATTATATACATACGGTATGAAGGAAAGGAAGTATAGGGATTATATGCATAATTTAATTCCTCAACTATGTCAAAATCATAGGTTTTCCATATATACGAAATACGATAATTAATAGAGAATAGTTTTAATTTATCACTTTGTCCTACATGACTGGACGATGTTTTTAATTAACAAAGTCTCTCAAAATTTTTAATTTTTATAGACGAGAAAATCAATTAAATCTTATAACAACAACAGAAGCAAAATGAAGTAAATAAAATAATTCAAACAATGAGAAGGCCTCGATGAAATCCCAGAGAATCGGCAGGGAGGTTGCAAAATCCAAATAGAAGAAGTTGATTGGCCAAAGTGAGGAGGGGAGGTTATGCGTATGTGGGGGAAAGAGCAAGCAAAAGCAACGCAAGAAGAATTATGCCGTAAAATTATTTTGTAAGTGCTTATAGTTTATTTTAATTTTGAATTGGATCCCTGTAGTGTAGTTTATGTAAATTGATTTCTTAAATTTTTTTTATAATTATCTACCGATATTCTACATTATTAGCAACTCATTAGTTCGATTAGTGAAAATGTAGGTCTACAATCGGAAAACATTGTTATCTCCAAATAATTATTAGAGCTATGAACTTAGGGTTTGAACACAAAACTATTAGTTAAGTTAGAAGAATATACAATATTGATTCTTTAGAATTTGATATGTTATATGCATATTGAGTGTAAATATCATTAATTTTAATTTATAGAATTTTATGGACTTTAAAGCATCATCTTGTTTCCTTTCACACTGTTATAACATTCGTGCATTTCTATAACTCAGATTTCATGAAATCTATAAATTAAATTAATGTATATCAAACAACAAAGGGCTTAGTTAAAATAAAATAAATTATCAATCTAATTCAAAATTTATGTAAATTTATAAGGACTTATGAGCTAATTCTTCTACTCCTTTTAGTTTTTAGTGCATGAGTTTAATAATTAATTTATAAATATTAAAAAAATTAATAAAATTAGTTATTTATAAAAAAATATATTTATTTTTTTAAAATATCATCTTTAATCTTTATATTGATAGTATGCATTCTTAGAAAACTTTTAATATATATGTGCAATCAATAAAGATAATTTAAAAAAAATTAGATAGAAATAAATTGAGTCTTATATTTATAATAAAAATAAATTTCATAATTAATTCTTATATTTAATAGAAATTAGAGATATAGAGTAGTAGGCATGCTCATGTAAGTTCTGGGTAGAAAGAGGGGCAAAATTGAAGCAGTGAGTGGTAATTAAGTTAAAGTAAAAGAAGATGAACAAATGCAGAGAAAGGTGTGTTTGAGTGAATAGTCCAAAGGGAATGTCGGAAGTAGCGCATGGAAGGGTGTGTTTGGAGGAATGATAAGTTGACTGATACCTCTGCCAACAACATCAGCTTTCTTTTTGTGGAGTTATTTTGAGGACCTACGCCTGGTCTTAGATATCATGTTTCAATATTAAATTATTGCGTGGAGGCTCTGATTTTGTTTAAAGAAAATATGGACTTTTTATATATATATATATAAATATTTTTCTACATCATATTCAGTTGTTTAGATATATAATAATATAATATAACAAATATGTCACATACTAATTGGTTGATGGTATAAACAATCATATTAAAAAAATACAGATTTTATTAACTTTATTTTCTTAAGTTTATATAGACTTTTTCGTTTGAAAATAAAAAAATAATCTCTATATATTTTATTTGAGTAAAGTTTTAATTAACTTTACTTTCTTAAATTTATATAGACTTTAATTTGAGTTCAGAAATTAAATTATGCATATCTCAAAAAATAACTCCCCAGTTTTCAGGAAACAAATATTTGTATATATTTTAACAAGAGACAAGAAGCTTTGTAATTTTATAAAAATTTTAAGAAGGTATGCTTTATTTATTTATGTTGGCTTTAAAAATAAGGGATATGTCTAAATGATTTTTTATAAAATCCAGAAATTTTTGTATTGATTTGAAAATTCAAAACTTTTTATAACTTCAGGAAAGTTATAACTTATTTCTGGATCATAAATATTTGTACATTTATATATTTCAAATGCAAATAGTGCTTTTTATTTGATAAATGATTAACTATATAGTAGCAACCAAAAAAATATCTGAGAATTAATTTTGTGTGTGCTTTAAAAAAATTATGGTCATGACATATATAGTTTATCATATAATATTTGCCTCTAAAAACAATCACTAAATTGTTGCCCTTTCATAATTGTCTTTTATCACACACACACACACACACACACACACACACACACACACATATAATATCGGCCTTGCGTACTTGTCCTTTTTGTTTGATAAAAGATTTGGGAGTAGCGACTGAAAACCATTTTAATTAGAATTAACTTGTGTGTATGTAAATTTTAAAAATATTTAGGGATGACTGGATTTTTTTTTATAAAAGGTTGAAGCCTAAAATTATCTTTAATTTGATCAGAAACCGGGGAAAAGCATTCCCTATAAAACAATCACAAACAATATAGATATATAATATTTTAATTGGAAATTAAAGTATATTTTACTTTTTTGTTGTGTCCCTATTAGACTTCGCCCTTCTTTGTAGCCATAATACTCTCTCAACGTTTTCTTTTTGTTTGGTAATGGAAAGTTGAAGAATTGGGGGCAGTGCAGAAGCAAAAGGACAAAGTGTAGGAGGAGGAATAATCTTGGGAGGTCATTATGCTTTGATTGAACAATTATGTATGACAAAGACAAACATGCCAACATTCTCCTCTCTCTCTCTCTCATCACTCTAAGCAACTTCTTTGTCTGCATGCATTTGGACGTGAATGGCATGCAGAAATGAAAGCTGCAGATACCACTGATGATTCAATTGGATGCTTCTTTTAAACAACAGAAAGAAGCAAAAACCTCTCCTCTATCTTCATTATTTTCTTTACATTTTCGAAGATTGAAACACTGCAGGTTGATATATGACACTAATATCATAGACAAGGCGTGCTTTTAAAAACACTATTATGTATTAAAGCTTCATCATTAACACTTTCAACTTAGATAACTTTCTCGTCTTGGACATGGAAGCATATGCACTACTACAAAATTCTGTTTCCATTTCACTTTTCTAGACTCTAGTCAGTTGAAGAAGCAAGCGACGTAATAAAGGAGGTAGTAAGCCAACACAGAGTTGGTCCCGTGGTAAAGTTAAGGCCTCGTTAGATCCCTCAAATTTTTTATAATAGAATCTAGGAAAAATGTTAGATACCGGTTGATAAAATAAAAAAATAAACAAGGTAGTTGCATTATTGTAATTAAAATGAATTAAAGAACTATCTCTGTCAATTATAACATTATTAACTAATGTAACAAAGAGAATCTACATCAATTATATTTCTGACTGATGTAGTAACTCTCTGAAATTAAAAAAAAAAAATGAAACTACGTCGTAGTTTCATGAAAAGCCTTCCCTGACCAAGCGTAGAAAGTCATTTATACATTATTTGTTTTATGGATGTAAATTTTGGATAAATTATGGATGTAAATTTTGCATAAATTACTATGCTTTTATATATATTACATACCTTCCTCTAATTGACATAAAAAGTATTCCCTGAGTTAATATAAGCCAAAAAAACAGCATATATACAAACATAAAAAGTTGATCAAAATTAGTTTGTGTGAGTTGTATATTGTAGACATACGAGTTAGTGGACTATATTTCTCACTGGGGCATGAATTATCTCGAACAGTTTGCTAAGTGACAAGTGAGAGATAGATATCTAAATTCTGCCGGGCCTTGTCTAATAAAGAAGAAAAAAGATTACGTATATTTGAATTTGAACATTGGACTTTTAACTTATATTCAAAAAGAGGTTAAGCAAATTCAAATTTCAAGAAGAACAGTACGAGGCGATTCAAATCAATAAAATGAATGATGAAGTTCATTTTTGTAAAAAAAAGAAAAAGAAAAGAAGATGAAATAATGCAAACGGCCAGTGAATTTTTAGATTCCACAGATCATTATGCAGAAATGACCCCGTTGTTATTATTTAAGTCTGAGACCAGCTCATGACTTGTGTAAGTCTTGTTGGCCCATATATGTCAGTTATGCTTCTCACTGCGCAAAATCTTACTTCATGTGATCAGGAACTACTAGATAGCTGCAAGATCAGTCTTCGACACTGAAGGAAATAAAAATAATTGAGTGGAAATTCAATGTATTTGATTGTGGTATTTTTGGAAAGTATAGTTTGTCCTCTTTTCATGATACTCCTATTAATATATAACCTATTTAACTAATTTGATTAGATTAAGAAAGTTAATTAGGTTATTTAATATGACATTTTTTTTAAATACCATAATCATCTTCTTTATAACTCTATTCCTCTTTGTTTACTTGATTATAATTAAGAGAGTATCAATAGGGATAATTTAAAAAATAATTAATAAATATAAAAAATATTTTTTATATTTAAGATTAAGACTAACTCCCCAATTGTTAGATTTTGTGTTTTGATGATAACAAAATTAGAAGAAGTAATTTGTTTTGCAGGTTATACATGACTAATATTTGAAAATGTTTTAGAAAACTAAGTCCAGAATTAACCTTGATCATCATCTCAAGTGTATGTTTAGATTTATAGTTAAGCACCTCGAGTTAAGTGAGAGTTCGATAAAAGTCATTTTTACATCGAAGACCCTCCCGAGTTTTGAGTCTGGAGTTAAGAAGAATGTTTCAAGTCAAGAAAGAGTAGTTAGGAAAGTGAAAAATACCTCGAGAAGGATTTAGAATTTTATACTTGCTTCCACGCCAAGAAACTCAAGTCATACGAAAGGAGTATTGGAAGTCAAATTGACTCGGTAACCCTCCCAATTCATTGTCTCTATTGATAAGATATTTGATCTAGCAAAAGTTGAGTCATATGGAAGGTGTACTAAAGGTAAAAAATCACTCCAAGACCCTCTCGAGTTTTCAAGCGACATTTATGTTACAATCACACTCAAAATCTCGAGTCTTATGAAAGTTTTGTGAAAGTCAAAAGTTTCCTGAACACCTTGTCAAAATCTCGAGTATCTCATGTTATAAATCTAGTTTGAAGACACGAGTTCTGTGAAAGGTTTTATAAAAGTCAAATTCACCTCGAGACCCTTCCCGAGTTACTTTCCATGAAAATATATTCTAGCCTTCAATTGATTTCAAATTAGTCTCAAAATGATTTTAAAAGGTTTTTATACTTATAACTGCCTTAGTTTGGATTTAATTATTAGATATAGGTAAACTACTAGTGAATAAGAAGGCTTAGGGAAAAGGAGAGATCCTGTCAGACTCATACCTAGCCATCACGTTAAGAAATCCAATGGAAAGAAGTAGGGGAAGTGCATTCGGTTTTTCAGTTTTAATTTGTTTTTTAAAAAGTGATTACTAAGAACAAGATAAAAAGAGGAAGAGCACGTAAGCAGTGGTGACAAGAGAGTGAGGAAGGAGAAAGGGTAGATCAGGAGAACAAGCGACGGGGTCGGCAAGGGCTTTTGATTGAGGATTGTGGAGGAAGACAAAATAGAGACTGGGTCAAGTCGCCGAAGTTGAGGATAGATAGCAAAGACGATGACAACTAGAGACTGAAGAGAAAGGACAACAAATGGGCGATGTCGATGTGAAGCACGAGACTGAAGGGCGACATCGTGAAGATGTGACCTAAAGATGGAGACTAAAGGCTAGAAGTGTGAAGGTTGAAGCTAGGGCTTCAAGAGCGACTACCAGTTTGGATAGGGAATGATGCAAGAGGCATTGTTAACGCCAACCACAAGAGAAGTGATAATGTAGTGTAGGGTTTCTCTTTGTGGACTTTGGGCCTTTTCCTTTTATAAGGTGGGATTATTAGATATTTGAACTTGGACTCAATTATAGCCCAACTTTACTATACAATTCAGTTTTTTCAGTTAAAATCGATTTTTTTATTCTAACCAAACTGAACACTGAAAACTGAAAAAAGTTTAAAATAAAAACTGATAAGAAATCGAAAGCTGAACCAAAAAATTGAATTGAGTTCCGTTCGGTCTTCTGTTTCAGTTCGGTTTTGCTCACCCCTAAGAAGAAGCACATGTAATGCTTCGCCTACCAAGACTAAAAAGCTTCTTCATAAAGACACAATAATTCAAACAGGAAGATTAATTGTGTCCAATGGATGTTTTAGAATTGGGCTATTAGTAGAAGAAGACTTCAATGCTCCAACAACACATTAGAATATACAATCAATAGCTAAGAAACATTATTTGAAGCAAATTTATTGATCATTATTTGTGTTCAAGAGCTTAGCATTTACTCTAAGAGAATACTTTGTACTTCCAAAATATCCTTATTTATATCCCTCGGAATAAGCGTTCGGAAGCAAATAGGTACTCAGAAGCTCTACTTAAGAGCAAAAACTAAAAAATTTCAATTTGTTCATTGGTATTGTTCATTGTTCATATTTCTGAATTGGCTGTCAAACTTTGAAAAAGCATAACTAATTGTACAAAAATCATATAGAAATATTTCAAATTTATACTTTAAGCTATTTCAATTTTATTGAAGGTAAAATTATAAAACTGGACATTTAAATGACTAAATAGTACATTTAATTAGTTAATTATTACTGTTTATATGGTCATTTCTAGAACTTCTAGATTTTGAGTCTCAATTTTAGAAATTCATATCTCTTAGCGTACACATCTAATTAAGGAAAATTATCCATAATTTTAAATACTAGGATGTATACTACATGCTCACCAAATTTCATGATTAGATTCTATTTGCTATGTCAAACTGAAGCTAGAACAAAACTGCTCTAAGATATACGAATTTACCTTACTAACTTCTTTCTTTAATTATCTTTAATTATTCTAGCATGCTTGAACCATTAACTTGACTTCTCATACATTCATATACATTATGAGAATATGCCATAATTGTTCCATACAATTTTATTATATAAAAATGGAACATTACATATTATTTACATAAATGGTTATTCAAGCATTACAAACTAGAACATACAATTCTCTACTTTTCTTCTATTCATTATCTCTTCTTCATGCATACATCTTCCATCACGCTTGACCTATTATGGTTGGTTAAGGGAGGATAAGATTTTAGGGAATCTCAGTAGCAAATATTACCACATACATATATAAGATGGATGCTAGTGCATAATATGTTATTTTACTTAAACTTATGTTAACTAGTGACATGCCATAATACTTCATGCTTTGTATAAAAATGCATGACCATAGAAAACATGTTACAAGTAGTATTTCCATAAACCATTATCATGTCACAACATCATTCAATCAACTTAAACATTTCAACACATAAGCATACCACATCAAGCACATAAAAGGGGTAAATCCACTACCTTGTACATAAGCTTTCTTCTTGATTTCCGCATTCTCCCTAAGCTTTCCAACCAATGAGGAATTTAGGCCAACCTCATTAAATCATCCTCTTGCATCTCTCAAGGTCCTAAACACATCCACATTGATCATACAAATCATTAGGACTAATAACTTACACCATAGTTAAGACTAGCTTACTTGAACTTAGGTTCTTTCTCTTGATTTAATGATTAATGTTCTAGATTTCTAAAAATTACTCTCATAGGTCAATCCTACACAATTTTGTATGAGGACTCTAAATATGAGCTTGGATTTATCAAACTCACACTCTTGTCCATGATCTACACTTGGTTGAGAGGTTGTCTTCTTTGATGTCAAAATGCCACTTTTGATTCCAATGCTTCTGACTTTACTTCCTCAACTTAGTTTTACATAAGTTTTCATTATAAATCCATTGGAAGCCATAGAATCATCAAAATCATATCCTAAGGTTCATAACCAGTCATGGCCATGTCATCCCCTTAGGCAACCAATCATGCCATCCAATCAACTACAAGTAAGAACTACTTGAATCATATCTATTACAACTTGTTTTTCCTATTTCTAACATCAAATTTATCTTCTCCTTATGCATTCAGATTTATTCTAGAATGTATGAGAGGAATAAATTGATTTCTAACCATTTAGTCTAACAATTTATCCTCCCAACTACAAGACTAAGGAGTTTGGAAAGATATCACCTTGTATACTTGATCAATTGAACCTTGGATTGCGTCTTCTAGATTCAATAAACATTTTGTAAGAGTTTTCCCATGGTATCATTATGCTTACCAACTTGCTGCAATGGGGGTATTTATAGACAAAATCCAAGATTAGATGGATGGCCAATATTGCATCTTACTAATGGATGAACAAGATTGCATCTTACAAATCAATGGTCAAGATTTAACCATCTATCCATCTTACATCATCCTTCCCCTCCTCTTGCATCATCTTCATGACATTATTCATCATACATGGCGTCTTCTCATGGCTTCTTAAGAGCTCTTGAAAAAATCATGTCTAATCCTGTACTGGCTCGGTAAGATTTTCTAAAAACTGAACTATTTCTTGAATCTAACTTTTCTAAGGTTTCATAATTTATCTTCTAACATTAGATTAAGTGTCTGTGTTCTTCCTAACTTCAACATTACTGGATTGGTATAAATTGACCCTTGGAAATGACCAAAATTCCTTTCATTTACTTTTATAATGCTAGGGCATTTTCATCTTTTCACATTTCACCAAGTATTTCTTAGCCTTAGTCCTCTATTCCTATAACCCTCTTTGACTTTCTGCCTAGGATTATATCCTTTATTAGATATCTGATCTAACATTATTCGAAAACTTCTATTGTAAATTTAATTCTTCATAAATTTATAATAATTCATTTAGGTCTCATATCAAAATTTTGACGCCCGTCAAATAGCTTAAAATATTCCCTCTATCTTTTACTGAACTCTAATTTTATAAATGTCTTTAGTCTCTTAACTATTTATTCCCCATTTTTACATACATGTTTTATGCCTCCTCATGGATCAAATAATTACCTCAAATTGATCCATTATTCTAAAATTTCCATTAAAGTTACTTTAGAGGTATTTTTGTCATTTATAATCATAAGAAGGCTTCTATGCACATTTGGAAGCTTATTAAACCACATTAAGACATCTTCAAGTTAGAAAAGTGAATTTTCAAAAATATGTCTCTCGAGTACTGTTTATATGGAAATCCAGATTTCTAACTGACTTTGATAATGCACAATTAGTTATAGAAAATCAAAATGAGATGGTTCAAATTTCTACTCATAGATATTTCAATGTTCTTAAGGAAAAAAATATAAAACTCGAGTTTTATTAGACCAATCAATACAGTTAATTCATTGAAAATTATTATTCATATGGTCATTCTGGAACTTCTAGTTTCTAAGCCTCAATTTTAAAAAATTATTTCTCCTAGTTCACATATCCAAATAACACAAACTACCCATAATTTTAAATTTTGGGACATGTACTTGTTGGAAATCGTGCCCTAGGGGCCAATCATTGTCTTATGAACATTATTGATTTATGAATTTATTAATTGAGTTATCATATTATTTGCATGTTTACTATGATGACCATCCTTGGATAATTCATGATATTATCCTAAATGTCCCTGGTCGATCATCTATGTGGGAGCACAGATGAAATAAGACCAGTATGACTTTGAAGATGTATAGAGATATAAATCAAAGTCATAAGCACATGTAAGAGTACAGGGTGTTGGACCGACCCGCTATGAGAGAACTGCATGGGTAACATCATAAGCTTCTCTCATATACAAACCATGTCAATATGCCCTTTGACCTGAGATCATCATGGATTCCTACATGACAAAACGCTCAGCTTTGACCTAGTCAAAAGTCACTTTTGACCGAGTGATCATAAAGACTATGTTCGGGCTTAGTGGTTTTTCATGCGGAGGAATGTGAATGGTCAAGATGGAATTTGTCCCTCACATTCGTGGAGAGATATTGCTGGGCCCCTCGATGAGTGAGTCTGAGAAATGTATGGCCATACTGTAATGGAAAGGTAGTTCCATTTCTATAGTCAGACTACTCAGGGATCGAGAAAGTAACGGTCAGGAATAGGAGGATGACATTATCCATGCCTCATCCATGACCAAAATATCGCGTGACAGAAGGGATATGATATGGTTGTATAAAAGGTTACATCGTTTATCGATCCTTATATGATTTGGGTAGTCGTTATGTCTTGCTAGAGACCGCTTGCGACTTGTGGGCTAGTATAGCAAATGGCCCACTGCCAACTTCATATGGGCCTACAGGGTCGCACACAAAATAGCCCAACACGAGCTATGATGTCCAGATTCATTGAATCTAAGACATGTCCAGATTCAATGAAAGATCCAGGTGAATGTATATATATTTATTTATATTTATATTCGTATATATATATATATTATATATATGAGATATATGAGATTTAATTTATAAGGATAAATTAAATCCCTATCACGTTTGAATTCGAAATTCAAATTGATAGGATATCTCATATAAGAGATATTTATAAGATTTAATTTATAAGGATAAATTAAATCTCTATCACGTTTGAAATTCGAAATTCAAATTGATAGGATATCTCATATAAGAGATATTTATAAGATTTAATTTATAAGGATAAATTAAATCTCTATCACGTTTGAAATTCAAAATTCAAATTGATAGGATATCTCATATAAGAGATATTTATAAGATTTAATTTATAAGGATAAATTAAATCTCTATCACATTTGAAATTCGAAATTCAAATTGATAGGATATCTCAAATTTGATTTATGAGAATAAATCAAAAATAGTTCAGTCTCATCTTTATTTAAAATTAAATAAATGGGTAATTAAATCTGTGGGACGGATTTGATATTATTTTATTTAATTAGTTTCTTATAAAATCATACAATATATGATATTGTATGATTTTGGAATTAATATAAGATTAACTCCAAAATCCAATTCGGTTGACAGAGAAAAACGCATAGCATCCTATATATATGATTTTAGGAGCTGTGTTTTAAAGAGAGAAAACACACATAGAACACAGAAAGGCCGAAGGGGACTCTGCAAAAGGTTTGCAGATAAGAAACTGCCGAAATAGAGACGGAGAGGACGAACTCTTGAGAAAGACCTGGAGGGACAAGAGACGCTAGCACGTCATTCGTGGTTGAAAAGCTATTCGTGTGGATACCAGTAGAGGAAGCCGACCTGAGTCGTCGACTTCTTGTGATCAGAAAGGGAGCACGAGCCGTAGAGCGAAGCTGTGAATGTCGTGATCGAAAGCTGTGGAAGTCGCTGAGGCACACTAAGGGTAATACTTCTTCCCACTTGACTTAAACACATACGGTAGATCCTGGCAAGGAATGGAAAAATTTTTAAATTAATTTCCGCTGCGTGTCTTCCAATTCCTTACAGTGGTATCAGAGCCATGCCGTTTTGTGTTTAAGTTATGCTTAATTGTTGATTTATATGATATATGTTAGTAGTAGCCGATCATATAATAAGCGTTGTATGTGTGACATATATGGAATCCGTGTTTTGTATGACATAAAAGGAATCTAAAAGGAAATTGAAATCGGTGGTGATGCTTTTTGATTTGATCAATTCACATAGATGGGGTCTAAGAAAACCGAATTCAAATTTGTGATTATTTGTGAAAACCGAATTCAGATTCGTGATTATTTATGAAACAAAAAACAAAACAAAAAATTTCTTCTGGGGCGCTGCCCCAGAGACCCCGCCCGCTAACCGGCTAGCGGGACTGCCGTAGCTACCTGTTCGTAGCGCAACATAACTGTAACATATGTTACTTTGTGAATGTTTTAGATTTGAAACATTAATTGCCCTTCGATTAGATCTGAATATTGATTCTTGAATGTTTGGGTATGGTGAACAATATGGCTCTAGATTGCAAGTGTTGTAATTTTTAAATACGGCCTGCGTGTCGTGCCTTCCTCTATATACTCTCAATGTACCTTCTCCTCTCATCTCACTCCCCTCGAATGTTAAAAGAGGTTTCTATATGTAATTTCTCTTTTCTTACTAGAGAGCTTCTCTCATTGGCTTGAGGGGACTTAGGATAGGTGAGCCATATTGTATCACGTTTAGATTATGCATATTATGATTATATCAGCGTATGCATATTACTTGTATGAGATACGAACTGAGAAACATGCGTTTTATAAACCAGATAGTTAAATTAGGCCCTCTAAAAGAAATCTTAAGTCATAATGCTGTCAATTTATGAACACTTGTCAAAACCTTGATCGCTCAATTGTGGA
The DNA here is from genome assembly GCA_037074615.1 of Leucaena leucocephala. NCBI lineage: Eukaryota > Viridiplantae > Streptophyta > Magnoliopsida > Fabales > Fabaceae > Leucaena > Leucaena leucocephala. The sequence goes on from CM073527.1 coordinate 11,140,042, forward strand.
CTCCACCAAAGTGGGTGCTTTTGAGTTATCTTGGGGAGATAAGCAAAGAGTAATGGTGCTACTCTCATAGGTTCATTATTGTTTGACTTAATTGAGATTAACAAAACGGTTTTGGATCTCAAGGCATTAGATGGGATTAGAACATGCCAGATCATATGATGATAGGATCCCATGAATATCTAAGAGTTACATTTGATGTAATTGGTAAAGGTGTTACCTACCTAAATAACTTAATTTAAGCGTCCTGCCAAAGCGGACTTAAGTTTGAGCCAAATATGGATCTTAGCCCACTAACTATTGCATTGAGGGTTGTTTATTTAGTGGGAGATTACTAATTACATTGCATATTTTAATTGTAGAATCATGACGACTAGTAATACTGCTACATTATCGCTGCGATCTGTCCTTGAGAAGGACAAACTCAATGGGACAAACTTTCTTGACTGGTTTAGGAACTTGAGAATTGTTCTCAAGCAGGAAAGAAAGGCGCATGTCCTAGATCAACCCATTCCTGAGGAGCCAGCCGCCAATGCTCCTAGAGCTCAGAGAGATGCTTACACGAAGCATAAGGAAGACTCTGTCGATGTGGGATGCTTAATGCTAGCCACCATGGTTCCAAAGCTCCAAAGAGATCTTGAACACATGGAGGCTTATGAGATGATTGTGTATCTCAAGGAAATGTTCCAGCAACAGGCAAGGCAAGAGAGGTATGAGACCACTAAGGCCTTACATTCCTGCAAGATGGCTGAAGGTGTATCAGTCAGTACTCATGTCTTAAAGATGAAAGGGTACATTGATCACCTTGAGAGGCTTGGATTTCCCATGAGCCAGGAGTTAGCTACGGATTTGATCTTGAACTCACTCCCAGAAAGTTATGACCACTTTGTCATGAACTACAACATGAACAATATGGAGAAATCTATTTCTGAACTGCATGGGATGCTTAAAACTGCTGAGCCAAGTCTTAAGAAGAAGCCCAGTAGTGTTTTGATGGTTCAGAAAGGAAAGGGTACTAAAAAGAAAGGCAAAGGCAAGGGGAAGGGTCATGGCTCATCAGGTAAGACCAAAGAGTCAGGCAAGCCCGAAACCAAGCCTACACCAAAGAAGGCAAAGCCTCCGAAGGAAGGAGTCTGCTTTTTCTGCAATGAACCCGGTCATTGGAAGAGGAATTGCAAACTCTACCTCGAAGACCTGAAAAAGAACAAGAAGGATAGCGGGGCTATCGCTTCAGGTATTTATGTTATAGACATCCATCTTTCTACTTCCACCTCATGGGTATTAGATACTGCATGTGGTTCTCACATTTGTACAAATGTGCAGGGACTAAAGGACAGTAGGAAGCTGAAAAAGGGTGAGGTTGACCTACGAGTTGGAAACAGAGCAAGGGTTGCTGCGTTAGCTGTAGGCACTTATGAATTAGTTCTGCCCACTGGGCTTTTGTTAGTTTTGAACAATTGCTATTATGTTCCTGCTTTAAGTAGTAACATTGTTTCACTTTCTTATTTGGATAAGGAAGGTTTCACTTCCATTGCTGGGAATAGTAGATGTTCTATTTATCGTAATGATGTTTTCTATGCTCATGGTGATTTGCATGTTGATCATTACATATTAAATTTGGAACAACCCAATCATGGAAATATCTATAACATAACCGCCAAAAGGGTCAAACCAAACAATTTGAATCCCACATACCTCTGGCACTGTCGTCTGGGCCACATAAATGAGAAACGCATTTCCAAACTCCATCAAGATGGATTTCTAAACTCATTTGATTTTGAATCATATGACACTTGCGAGTCTTGCTTGTTAGGAAAGATGACAAAGTCACCTTTCACTGGGCACAGTGAGAGGGCCACTGATTTATTGGGCCTCATACATACAGATGTGTGTGGACCGATGAACACAAATGCCAGAGGAGGTTATTCGTACTTCATAACATTTATAGATGATTTCAGCAGATATGGGTACATCTATCTGATGAAACATAAATCTGAATCTTTTGAAAAGTTCAAAATATTTCAAAATGAAGTACAAAACCAGCTTGGCAAAACAATTAAAGCCCTTCGATCTGATCGGGGTGGTGAATATTTGAGCCAAGAGTTCATAGATCATCTTAGGAATTGTGGGACACTCTCACAATTGACTCCTCCAGGGACACCACAATGGAATGGCGTTTCTGAACAGAGGAATCGAACACTATTAGATATGGTTCGATCCATGATGAGTCAAACAGATCTTCTGCCCTCCTTTTGGGGCCATGCCCTAGAGACAGCTGGGTTCACACTCAATCGTGTTCCATCAAAGGCAATTAAAAAGACTCCGTGTGAGATATGGACTGGGAGGACGCCTAGTTTGTCTTTTCTCAATATTTGGGGATGTGAGGTCTATGTTAAGCAACAAGCCTCAGACAAATTAGGGCCCAAATCCTCAAAATACCTTTTTGTGGGATATCCTAAGGAAACCAAGGGATATTACGTCTATAACCCTGCTGATAACAAAGTGTTTGTTGTCAGAAATGGTATCTTTCTCGAAAGAGAATTTATCTCTAAAAGAACCAGTGGGAGTAAGGTACAAGTCGAAGAAGTTCGAGAGCTACAAGACACCATAGAACTGCAGATGGAAAATAGAGAAGACTCACAACAAGTTGTTGAGACTCCTCAAGTCACGCAAGGTCCACGTAAATCTAATAGGATACGACTTCAGCCTCAGAGATATGGATTTTTGATTTCTGATAGTCGTGATGTGTTGCTCATTGAGCATAATGAGCCGACTACCTATCGAGAAGCTATAGTAGGACCAAACTCCAAAAAATGGCTTAGTGCTATGAAGTCTGAGATGTAATCCATGTACGACAATCAGGTTTGGACCTTAGTCGACCCGCCTGAAGGTGTAAAAACCGTCGGGTGCAAGTGGGTTTTCAAAGAGAAAACTGACATGGATGGCAATGTAAATGTCTTCAAGGCACGACTGGTTGCAAAAGGTTTTACTCAAACTCATGGTGTGGACTATGATAAGACCTTTTCCCCAGTAGCAATGGCCAAATCAATCAGAATCCTCTTTGCTATTGCAGCATATTATGACTATGAAATATGGCAGATGGACGTCAAGATAGACTTCCTTAATGGAAAACTCCTTGAGGATGTGTACATAACACAACCTGAAGGGTTTGTGTGTTCCGAGGACTCTGGTAAAGTGTGCAAGCTTCAAAAGTCCATTTATGGACTAAAGCAAGCCTCTCGGAGTTGGAATCATCATTTTGATGAAGTAATCAAAGAGTTTGGATTTCTTCAAAACATTGATGAACCTTGTGTGTACAAGAAGGTTAGTGGGAGCACAGTTGTGTTTTTGGTACTCTATGTCGATGACATCCTACTTATTGGGAATGACATTCCTACCTTGCAGATTGTCAAGTCTTGGTTAGGAAAGGCTTTCTCGATGAAAGACATGGGTGAAGCCACCTACATCCTAGGAATCAGGATCTATAGAGATAGATCTAAAAGACTTCTAGGACTCAGTCAGAGTACATACATAGACAAAATACTGCATATGTTCAGTATGCATGAATCAAAGAGGGGTTTCATACCCATGTCTCATGGTACTCACCTCAGCAAAGATCTGTGTCCTAGTACATCTGATCAGTGAGGTCGCATGAGTAAGGTTCCATATGCCTCGGCCATAGGATCTATCATGTATGCCATGTTATGTACTCGACCGGATGTCTCGTTTGCCTTAAGTATGACTAGCAGATACCAACAGGACCCTGGCGAGGGCCATTGGACTGCTGTCAAGAATATCCTTAAGTACTTAAGAAGGACTAAGGACTTATTCTTGGTCTATGGTAGATTGGATGATGAGCTCTGTGTAACTGGTTACACAGATGCGAGTTTCCAAACTGATCAGGACGACCAAAAATCGCAGTCTGGATACATATTCCTCCTCAATAATGGAGCAGTAAGCTGGAAGAGCTCTAAGCAGGGCACTGTAGCAGATTCTGCAACGGAAGCTGAGTATATAGCAGCATCTGATGCAGCTAAGGAAGCCGTTTGGATCAGGAAGTTTATCACAGAACTAGGGGTGATATCTACCATCTCAGATCCAATAACTTTGCTATGTGACAATAGCGGTGCTATTGCACAGGCCAAAGAGCCTAGGTCACATCAAAGGACCAAGCATATACTCAGGCGATTTCATCTCATCAGAGAAAACAACGATAGAGGTGATATAAAAATATACAAAGTAGCAGGAGAAGATAATGTTGCTAATCCTCTAACAAAGCTGCTTGTGCAGGCAAAGCATGAGCGTCATGTCAGGCCAATGGGAATTAGTCAAATTAATGATTGTACCTAGTGCAAGTGGGAGGTTGTTGGAAATCGTGCCCTAGGGGCCAATCATTGTCTTATGAACATTATTGATTTATGAATTTATTAATTGAGTTATCATATTATTTGCATGTTTACTATGATGACCATCCTTGGATAATTCATGATATTATCCTAAATGTCCCTGGTCGATCATCTATGTGGGAGCACAGATGAAATAAGACCAGTATGACTTTGAAGATGTATAGAGATATAAATCAAAGTCATAAGCACATGTAAAAGTACAGGGTGTTGGACCGACCCGCTATGAGAGAACTGCATGGGTAACGTCATAAGCTTCTCTCATATACAAACCATGTCAATATGCCCTTTGACCTGAGATCATCATGGATTCCTACATGACAAAACGCTCAGCTTTGACCTAGTCAAAAGTCACTTTTGACCGAGTGATCATAAAGACTATGTTCGGGCTTAGTAGTTTTTCATGCGGAGGAATGTGAATGGTCAAGATGGAATTTGTCCCTCACATTCGTGGAGAGATATTACTGGGCCCCTCGATGAGTGAGTCTGAGAAATATATGGCCATACTGTAATGGAAAGGTAGTTCCATTTCTATAGTCAGACTACTCAGGGATCGAGAAAGTAACGGTCAGGAATAGGAGGATGACATTATCCATGCCTCATCCATGACCAAAATATCGCGTGACAGAAGGGACATGATATGGTTGTATAAAAGGTTACATCGTTTATCAATCCTCATATGATTTGGGTAGTCATTATGTCTTGCTAGAGACCGCTTGCGACTTGTGGGCTAGTATAGCAAATGGCCCACTGCCAACTTCATATGGGCCTACAGGGTCGCACACAAAATAGCCCAACACGAGCTATGATGTCCAGATTCATTGAATCTAAGACATGTCCAGATTCAATGAAAGATCCAGGTGAATGTATATATATTTATTTATATTTATATTCGTATATATATAAATTCGTATATATATATATTATATATATGAGATATATGAGATTTAATTTATAAGGATAAATTAAATCCCTATCACGTTTGAATTCGAAATTCAAATTGATAGGATATCTCATATAAGAGATATTTATAAGATTTAATTTATAAGGATAAATTAAATCTCTATCACGTTTGAAATTCGAAATTCAAATTGATAGGATATCTCATATAAGAGATATTTATAAGATTTAATTTATAAGGATAAATTAAATCTCTATCACGTTTGAAATTCAAAATTCAAATTGATAGGATATCTCATATAAGAGATATTTATAAGATTTAATTTATAAGGATAAATTAAATCTCTATCACGTTTGAAATTCGAAATTCAAATTGATAGGATATCTTAAATTTGATTTATGAGAATAAATCAAAAATAGTTCAGTCTCATCTTTATTTAAAATTAAATAAATGGGTAATTAAATCTGTGGGACGGATTTGATATTATTTTATTTAATTAGTTTCTTATAAAATCATACAATATATGATATTGTATTATTTTGGAATTAATATAAGATTAACTCCAAAATCCAATTCGGTTGACAGAGAAAAACGCATAGCATCCTATATATCTGATTTTAGGAGCTGTGTTTTAAAGAGAGAAAACACACATAGAACACAAAAAGGCCGAAGGGGACTCTGCAAAAGGTTTGCAGATAAGAAAATGCCGAAATAGAGACGGAGAGGACGAACTCTTGAGAAAGCCCTGGAGGGACAAGAGACGCTAGCACGTCATTCGTGGTTAAAAAGCTATTCGTGTGGATACCAGTAGAGGAAGCCGACCTGAGTCGTCGACTTCTTGTGATCAGAAAGGGAGCACGAGCCGCAGAGCGAAGCTGTGAACGTCGTGATCGAAAGCTGTGGAAGTCGCTGAGGCACACTAAGGGTAATACTTCTTCCCACTTGACTTAAACACATACGGTAGATCCTGGCAAGGAATGGAAAAATTTTTAAATTAATTTCCGCTGCGTGTCTTCCAATTCCTTACAGTACTATGTGCACACCAAATTTCATGGACAAATTCATCCATTTACTAGGTCAAACTGAAGCTAAAATCTTATTGGTCCAACACCTACGCATTTGGTTTATTCCAAATTTTCCATATTATGAACTCTAACTTTGAAAAATCATGTTAAATTGTATACTTTACAAAATTAGGTGATCTTGGTGTCTATTTAAAGGTAATTGTCTAAACTTTACACATGCCAAATATCACATTCAAGGTCGTCTAGTAACATAATCAAAATAGAGTCATAAGGTAACTACTTCACTTAAGATTACATGCTATAATTCCAATTCTTTCAATACAAAATGTAGTATCATATTTACAAAACACAACCTTACTAAGAGATATGCACTTTAACATTCACCAAGTTGAATTATCTAATCACATGTATATGATATAGGGGCAATATGGTTAGTTTATATATATTTTGATGATGTCAAAAGGGAATCAAAGAATTAAGTTGTTTAATGATGTAAAAAGTGTTTTTAAAGTGATCAAAGTTGTTTTTATTCAAATAAAGTTAAAAATAAAAGTAGAAAGAGTTAATCAATTAGTCATTCGATTAATGATATCAATTAATTGATTGGTTGTTAGATAAATGTAAAGGCATCATTATGAGTTATAAAGGAACATCAATTAATCTATTAATTGTCATTAATCGATTAGTTATTCGATTAATCTTTTTAGAACAGTTTTCAAATGAACAATAGTGACTCCATTAATCGATTGATTAATCATTTAATTTAAATTAAAAGATTAATTGTTCGATGAATCTGCTTCAAAATATTCTCTAATTCAATTCTTTTAGAGCCATTAATTGACTAGACATTCTATTAACTTATATTAATCAATTAACATAAAAAATTTCAAAGAGCTTTCTATGCTTACTCTGAGAAATAGATTTCATCACTTTCTATATTACATATGATTGATTCAAGTTAAAATATGCTTATATTTCTCATCATTCTTCGAATAAACCTTTTTAGAAACTTGTCTTATTGAAATTACATCATATAAGCTTGAAAAGTCCAATAAGTGTGATGCTATATTTTCTGTTTCTTTCATTAGTTGAAACGTTAATTGAATTAATGGTAATTAATTGAATAATATAGTATACTTTTCTAAAATCCATTTGAACTTGTTTATAACCTTGATATTTAACAACGACTTGATAATTAATAGTTTATACACTTACTTAATGCTTTAATCACTGACAAATCTTTTCAGGCTGAGTGTGTTCAGAAAAGGCTAAGAGTTCGAAATAATAAAGGCTACATCAATAGAAACTTGCTACTGCTGGCCAAGCATTAAATGCTCACCTACTTGCCAATGTCCAACATCTCCTTTACTCCAATGGTTACAAATCTGAGTCTAACAGCTATCAACAAAAGTAAATATTTAAAGACTTGGCATTCATGAAGAAAGGAACAATGAACAAACTGATCAACTTCTAAATTTATTAAGTTATCTCTTTCTTCATTTTGTAAGCCTATATTTATTGAGCTTCAGTAGTTATCATCATACATACTCTTTGAGAGAAAGATAGTGAAACATATTTTTCATTCATTCTGTTTACTTGAGAGATTAGTTCTCTTAATTTGGGAATATCATCTTAGGGAAGTAAAAAGGAGTGATAGAGTGAATCAATTGATGTATTAGGGTGGAAAGAGCCTATTCAAATATTGGGGTATAGTTGAACATCTCATAAGGCCTCTAGAAACTGGAAGTAAGACAAGAGGATTAGTCTGAACCAGGATAAATTACTTATGTTGATTCTTCTATCCCTTGGTGAAATATTTCTAATCCCTATTCTTTTTATTCAATTATATTTTTACTGTTATTATGTTTTCAATATCTGTTAAAATTTTCAAAACACCAATCCAACCCCCATCTTGGGTGTATATGCCTAAACTAACAAACATAACCTTAGCATCAAGCATACTCTAACATGCATATTGTTATGACATATAGTGTAAGGAGATGTAACAACTCATCATAGCTTATCACAACAGAGCCTGTAACATCAATACATAAAAAGCTCAACCAACCATCATAAATACAATGCAATTAAACAACTAACATAATAAACTTTAAAGTGGGATATCCTTGCTATCTCTTGAAGACTCCTTGTTCTTTTCCTTTAGTGTGAGACTTTTCCTTTAGCAAATGTCAAATCCTATGCATTGAAAAGCAATGTCATGTCACAATACAATCCATAAACATAATTCTAAAGGTTAAGCTCTCTAAGTCCCCTTTTTAATTCACTTTTAGAGCTTTTGGTTTCATCTTCCTAAAATTAATTCCCAAGGTTCAATCCCACATAATTTTTCAAGTAGAATTCAATTATGGAGTTAGAATTTTGAAATTCCAACTCCTGCACCAAGTCTAGACAAAACTGAGACCCTTCTTCCTAAAACTAAAAAATTCCTCATTTTGATCTTAATGCTTCCAATGCTTGTTTTTCTACTTAACCTCACACAATTTTCAATTTTAAATCCATTAGAAACATCAAAATCAACAAATTCAACTTCCTTCCTAGAGTTCTGAACAGTTGTAGGAAGCATGCCAAATATAAAATTCGAAGAATATATGGATTCCATAAGCTTAAATCACATAAATCTATCTTATTACAACTTGTTTAAGCTACTTATAACTTGAAATTCCTCTTCCCCTTCCTATCATGAATTTTGGCCAGAATACCCCAAGGGAGAGAAAATGAAATTTTAACCACTAAATCAAGAAATTAATTTTCCAACTACACAATCTAAAGCTTGGAAGAATAATTTACCTTGGTTTCCTTGAAAATTGGAAGATTGGAAACTTTATTTTGGCTTAAAGAAAAATTTTACAAGAGTTTCCCTAAAGGTTCATGCATGGCCTCCTAAGAGGGGTGAAGAGGTATTTATAGGAAAAGTCAATATTAGATCAATGGCCAAGATTAGTCTTACAATGGATGGCCAAGATTGCATTTTACAAATCAAGGGTCAATATTTAACCATGTAGCTTTCTTATATCATCATACTTTGGTGACACCATCTCATGGGAGAAGAGGCTTCTTAGAAAATCCGGTCCAATCCTAAACTGGGTCAGTCAGATTTTCTAAAAACTATACTATTTTCTAAATCTAATTTTTATTAAATTTCATAATTTATTTTATAACATTAGATTTAATGTCTATATTCTTCTTACCTTTAACATTGTTGGACTGGGTAAGGATTTTATTACTTGACCCTTAGAAATGACCAAAATGTGCTTCATTCACTTTTATAACACTAAGGGTATTTTCATCTTTTCATATTTCATCATGGTATTTCTTAGCCCTGGTACCCTATTTTGTAACCCTCTTGACTTCCATTCCAAGGTTATATCCTTTGTTAGATATCTAATCTAATATTACCCTAAAACTTATACTGTAAATTTAATTTCTTCAGAATTTCAAAATTCTAACTCCGATCAAACGAATCATAAAAAGCCTTTATCTTTTCCAAAATTCAAATTTAGTGTGTTTCTGGGAATATTTGCTATTCATCTTTGCACCTTGGACTTTTCATGAATACCATTCCTATCCCTTAATTATTCTAAATCACATTTAATTCGCTTAACTTGTGTCTACATTTACTTTAAACCTTAGAACCTTCATAATTTTCACTTTAGTCCCTCTAAACTTTCTACTTAGGTCCCTTTACACTTCTTACTTAAGTCCTTTTAGGCTTTCTTTCTTTATAATTTAGTCTTTCCTCCAACCATACTCTAATCTATTCCTTCACTAGGCTTCTTTTACCCTAGATAAGAATTTTAAGGATGTGACACTATGCCTCATTTCCTATTTTATGGGATTTTCTAGAATTTTTATGCTTTTTATATTCATAGCTTTACCCTTACTCAGGCTGAACCTCACAAACTATCACTTTGAGGTCTTTACCTCAACCTTAGGCCAATAACTAACCTTTTTCCTCCTTTTGAGTCTACACAGCTCTTCTAGAGTCCCTAACTTTATTTACATATTTACCCCAAGAATTTTCTCCATTTACATCTTAGTCCCTATACTTTCTCTATTTACAGCCTAGTCCCTAAAAACCCTCTGTATGTTTCTAGCACTTCTTCTCAAATGGGTTAGTAGCCTACCTATTTTAGGCTACTTTTTGGGCTTCTAGGCTTAAAAAGTTAGAATGTTACAACTTCAATGTTTAGCATTTATTATAGAAAGAGAGAAATAATCACTCAATGTTATAAATCCATATTCTTTCAATAAGTTGATCAAGTTTGTAGAAACCTGATTAGGTTATACTCTTACATGTAGTAAAAGGAAGAGCTTACCTCAAGTGGTATGGTTATTGATGTATTGAGGCACTAAGAGCCTACTGAATCTTGGGAATTATAGTGGAAACCTTCAAAAGTGTTATAAGGACTAGACATAAGTCAAATTGGTAGATTGAACTAGTATGAATCTTGTTGTGTACTTCATCGAACCATCTCTTCTTGTAAGCCATAGGGGCTTAATACAAAAATTATAGTTTTTAAGGATTTTAGTGTCGTATCCTTATTTTCAACCTCAATTACACTCATTTGAAAGTCATTGGAACCAATTACATAGTCTTTTGCCTTAGAAACATTCATTTTCAAAAGATTTGTTCTCAGGTACTGTTCACACTATTGTTCATTTGATAATTCTAGAACATGTACCCAACTTTGAAAATTCATAATTAAATGTAGAAAAATAGAAATAGTGTGGTTCTAAATTCTAATGAAAGCTCATTGATTAAAATTTGAAGGAAAAATGTAAAATGGATGTTCCATTGTCCCAATGAAATCAATTTATTCGTTGAAAAACACTGTTCATTTGGTAAAATCTAGAAGTTCCAATTTCTTTGACTTAACTTCAAAAATTAATTTCTCTTTCATTACTTGTCCACATAAATTTGTGTTACCTATGGATTTAAAGCTCCAGATGTTCTCTGTAAGCTCACAAAATTTCATGGAAAAACACATTCATTTACTATACAAAATTAACATTAGAACGTTACTGCCTCCAGTTGCTTACTTTCTCTTAGTTCCAGATTTTAACTTCAAATTAGAAAAATCATAACAAATCGAATACTTAACCAATTGAGGCATTCTTAGTTTTCATTTGAATATCAGTATCTTAGCTATTATCATGCCAAATTTCAAGTTTAAACTCGTTGGTTAAGGCATTCTAACCATCATTACACCATCACAGCCTCAGAACACAATTACAGAATCATACATCATACATCCATCATATCCTTTCATAGTAACATGTAACTCACATAATTGATCATACAAGTTCAACCATCTATGTTTACCCTTTTTCCTTGTGAGGTTCCAACACCTATGACATGGTGCATATGGAAAGAATGAGATTTCATGAAAATCCCAATAGCAAGTCATACAAACTATAATATCATGCATAATTAATTGGATGTTTAGCATGTTATCATAAGATAGGAGCTACTTCATAAAAGTACATAAGCAAACTCTAACATTCATATTGTCATGACATAAGTTGCAAGGAGTTGCAATCATTCATACTTCATCATCAATATGATGGCATAATCTCAAGCTCAACCAAACACCATAATCAACAAGCAAGCATACAATCAAGCATACATGAAACTATAGTTAGGTATTCTTGCTACCTCTTAGCTATCCTTGTCAAAGTCTTCTTGTGATGATTTGCTTCCTTCGCAAATGTTAAAATGTAGCCATTACAAAGTAATATCAAGTTACAACTCAACTTGAAAACAATTATAAGACTAGGTTTTCACTAGCTTCCATTCTTTCTCTATTTTATGTTTCATACTTCCATCTTTCCAAAATAAATTCTCATGGTTTATTTCCATATAATTTTTTATGTTGAATCCAAATATGAAACTAGAATTTCCCAAATCAAAACAAATCACAAGCTGTTGTCCTTGACCGAAGTGAAACTCTTGATTTTCTAAAATTCACATTTTGATTCCAATGCTTCCAATACTTGTTCTCCTACTTTATCCCCACACATTTTTTCATTTTAAACTCATTGTAAGCATCAAAATCATGAAATTCCAACATATGAATAGTGTCACATATAGTAACAGCCTTTAACACAAACTTCTAACTACAAGCATACTTGAATTTCTAAGCTTATACCACTTGATTTTAGCTTGTTTAAGCTTATCTAAACTATCCATAACATAAAACTCATATTCTTTTCACATGTGGACAGCACTTCCAGCAGAAACCTCAAGGCAAATATGGCAAAAAAACTCTTAAAATCAAGAGCTAGCTTGCTAGAACAAAGCTCAAGAACAAGGGAGATAATTACCTTGATTGTTGCTTCAAGTTGTGTGCTTCTTTCTTGGTTAAATGGAAGTTTTGCAAGTATTTCCCTATGGTTCCCATGCATGCCGAATAGGGGCTGAAATAAGGGGGTATTTATAGATAAATTTGGGTGGAAATGGATGGCCAAGATTGATTTGGTTACTATTTGATCTAATGGTCCATATTTATTCTTTAAACAAGCTTGCCCTAGAAGCCACACACTTGACACCATGCATGACATCATACAAGGCCATGTTTGGCTAGAAGAAGGTAAATATACTGATAGAAAAAATTCCATACCAGTTTGGTACTAATCAGAGCAGTTTCACAAAAATCAGACTGTTTTCCGTTCCTACTTTTTATAATATTCCAGGATATATATTCTATCCTGGAAACCAGTGTCTAGGTTTCTTATATCATTGACATTGTTAGACTAAATATTTATTTTCCATCCGTCCCTTGGGAAATGACCAAAATACCCTTGGTGTCATTTTTTTCACTATATTAACCCTAAGGGAATAATTGTCATTTTACCCCTATTTGTACTGCCTCAGGTCATATGCTGGCTCTAAATAATCATATTTATAATATATGGAATGTTTCTAGCCTGTCCAAAATGACCAAAATGCCTTCCATCTATCACTGGTACAATCTGGTCATCCAAGGGCATTTTCGTATTTTCACATTTTTCTTAGGTTGCTCTAGACTCTGGCCTATCTAACTGTCCAATCACCTTATTAGGCCTATTGTGGTGCCATTTGGGCCTTTATATGGGATCATTACCTTTTTGACACAAATCCTAATAAATCTCTTCTGATCATATTTATCGGGTACTTTATTCCACCGTAAAATCCTGTAGAAATTCTACAGTATTCCTTTTCTGACTTTGTTAATTTCATAAATTCTTATATTAAATATAGAAATTTACTATAAAGTTTCATATGATTCTGAGGTCTAAAAAATACTGTAATAATTCCTTCTAACTTCAGGAATTTATATCAATTAATTGGGACTTTAAATCAAAATTATGTGTCACGTTAAACTTACCGGAATAATTTTTTCTATCTACTGGTAAAATTTGGGTCTAATCTAATTTTGGGCATTTTTTAACCTTTCTCAGTTCAACTTTCTCATAATTTCATTTAGATCCTTGACTTTTTGCTTAATTACATTTAGGTCCCTAAACTTTTGATAATTACCACTTTTGGCCTAACTTTTGTTTCTACTTTAACTTTTTGCCTCTAACCTTTTCTAATTTGCATTTAGGTCCCTAAACTTTCCTTAGTTAATAATCCCTTTCTTTCCTTCCTCAATCTGATACAGTCTATTCCAAGAATCTCATGTCCATTTCATATAAACTGTACATATACATCATATAAGAAAATTAGGGATACGATATTTCTCTCCCATTTAAAAAAATTTTTGTCCTCAAAATTTACGTTACATATATACTAAGGAAATAGTTTAGGATATGCTTCCTTAATCCTTTCCTCTGCTTCCCATGTAGCTTCATTCTCCGTTATTCCCTTCCAGACCACCTTAACCAAAGGGATATGCTTATTTTGCAACCGGTTAACCTTTCAATCTACAATCTATAATGGCCCGTATCATATCCTAATTTTTCCCTATCTGTATAGTACTAATAGTTGAAAGAGGTTTGGAAAGGATTATGATGAATATCAGAAGAAATAATAAAGGTTAGATGGTTCTTTAAGGAAGAGAATGACTAAAATGAAAAGTAGAAAAGGTTAAAGGCAAAAAGTGAAAGTAGAAACAAGATTTGGGCCAAAAGTGGTAATTTCTAAAAGTTAAGGGACATAAATGTAATTAAGTAAAAAGTTAAAGGGTAAAATTATAATTATAGAAAGATCAGCCCAGAAAGGGTTATAATTGCCCAAAAGTTTTTTAGTCCCATATTCTATCAGTAAATAAAGGAAGATATGCTGGTTAATATGGCATGATACAGAAATTTTATTAGGACTCCAGACAATAGAAAATTATCTGATAGTCTAAAAGTTATCTGAATTTTATCAAATTTCATGGACTTCAGATATAAGTGGGCAAATTACAGGAAAATGTGCCCTACAGTGTCAGATGTCCTGGATCTGACATGTAATAGTTCAGGAAATTTGTAAATATGAAAACTAAATTAGCAAGCAATATATATATTCATAGTAGGAAATTTCAAAGATGAGGCAGTAGCTTAGTGGCTAAAGGTGCTGGGGTGTCTGCGTGAAACCGTGTTCGAACCTTGAGAGTTACTGAAGGTGAGGTTTTAATTTTTTCACGTGAAATTACATAAATACCCCTCTCGTCTTTTCTTTCTGAAGTTGTACCCTCTTCCTTCTTTTTTATCTAAGATCCTCTTAGTGATGCAGATGGAGAACAGCGGTGATGGAGGCTTCACGCTAGTGATGCTATGCGGCCAGCCTCTGAAGTGTCCTGTCACCTCCCTCTGCTGGGTCGCTGTCACTGGTATAGTCACGTCACTCGGCAAGATCCAACTCTCTAATTTATAGAGCTGTCGACAGAAATTAGAGAGTATCACGGTCAGTGGGAAAAGGAGAATTTAGGGTCAACACTGCTGGCACTGTGGCTTCTCTTAAAATTCAGTCTCCTCTTGACATCAATGAAGTGCTATGTTTGAGGGTAGGAAAGAGGAAGAGATGGAGTTGAGCGCGATGATGTAAAAGAAAGAAGCTAGAATAGTAATGCCGAGGTCAGAGCTAAAGAGTTGTCGACAGTAAACGGTAAGTATCCGACTCTATTTTTTATTCACTATTACTGGGATCAGAATTCTATGAATTGAACTTCTGATTGTGCCATGGAAATTTCTGTTTTGGGGTGAATGGCAAGCAAAGTTTTGTTCTTTGCTCTATTTATGGTCGAGTGAGAGAATTGAGACTGATTGTCTTAATACAATTGAAGCAATAATCGGGTTATGAATGTATATGCTTGAGCGTGTAGAATCTCTGCTGTGTGAATAATGGATATTGGCTGAGTTGTGGGTTGGTGGTTGTGGGGCGCTGGTCAAGGGAGATAGTTATGTATATATATCTGTATGCATAGATACATATATATGTAAAGCACGACTATTTTGTTTGAATCTAAATAAAGATATATTCATATAAGCATTTTGTTCGCTATGAAGATATATCTATATATGTGCTATTATGGTTGAAATAAAGAGGAAAATAGAAGATTGTGTTTTGCTACCATTGCTGCTGGGTGTGTATGTATTGTGACTTGCACTTGTGCTGTGAAGATATAAATTGATGTGTGTGTGTGGGGTTATGCTGAAGGAGAGAAAGAGGAACATAGGCATAAGATGTGTAAGTGTATTAAGATTTTAAGAAAGTTGGTAATTAATGGAATTAGTGAATGAAATAGAATTTGGAACAATTGTTGGTATCATTGGAATCTGATTTATATGTGTGGCATATTTTAGTTGAAGGAAAGAAAGGGGTTCTATTAGTATGCATGTCTGTGTGCACGCAAATGAATTGGGAAACATTTGGGAAGGAGGCTTCAATCATTTTTCTATAGGAATATATGTATATATACACACACGTGCATATGTGTTACTGTTTTGGCTTGAGGTATAAGTATATACATTATTGTCATGGTAAGGAGCTTGATATGGGTGCTGTGCATAATTGAGCTTATGGGAAATTGCTCAGATAGCATATATACCTATATATAAGAGATTTCATTGTTGTGTGTAAACTGAATTTGGGTTTAAGTTTTGGAAGGAAAGAAATTTGGAAGATATGTTGGGTATTAAGTGGAATGTGCTTGAATTGAGATCTTTGCTAAGTTTTTGTTGAATTTTGGTTCAACTGGTTAGATATTTGGTCAATTGCTAAGGTCTAGGTGTTATGCTAAATGGAAGAATATGGAAGCTGATAAAGATCTTGAAATTTAATAAATGGTTGTAAAGTTGGAAGGTTCAATTATTAATAAGTATATAGTATTTATTGTATTTATAAGCGATATTTTCTAAAGGAATATATTATTTTGGGAATTTAGGTAATTCAAGAAGAGAATTTTATTATGAGATGTAAAGCGGGGGTAAACTACTTTTGAAAGCTCAGCAAGTGAGTAAATAACATTCCCTAAAATTTATATTTTCAAATGCATTGTCATTTCAAATGTTGAATTTCAAATATGAATTACGAAAGGAAAATTTTACGCAAGTATGGTTTAAATTGTTAGAAATAATTTTCTTTCGATTAGTTTACAAAAGAATTATGATTATGTATGAAAATGGATGAATAAGCTTTTTGAAAACAGTTTGGCAAAAGTTGCATTGAACTGATGTTATTCATGAAATATATTCTTACGTGAATTTCATATAATTTTATAGTAACTTGATTTTTAATATACATGCTAGGGTTTTTTAAATTCAAAGTGTTTTTTACCAATGGTTATAGCATTGAAACGGTTGAGATTATTATATGTGAAATAAACCCCATGCATGATGGAAATATTTTAGAAAGGATGGAATACAGAAGGCTAGTTGCTAATAGCAGTACTATTAGCCCTTGGTGCACCTTGGTTACCTGAGCTCGATGGATTACACCGTGGGTTTCGTACTCGTGAAGGGTAGTGGTTGAGCTACTAGATTACACCATGGGTTTTGCACTCACGAAGGGTAATGGCTGAGCTACCAGATTTCACCGTGGGTTTCGTACTCACGAAGGTTAGTAGCCTTGAACCATCGACAGTTAGCGGCTTCAAGCTGCTAGATTGGTTAGTTACCCTCGTGGACTGTGTGTCCACGTCTGTTTCATGGCTTCGGCCGTGTTTGATGGTTATTTACCCTCATGGACGTGTGTCCACATCTGTTTCATGGCTTTGGCCGCGTCTGATGGTTAGTTACCCTCGTGGACTGTGTTCACATCTGTTTACGTTCTGTTAAAGTCCTACAGAAAGATTATGGCTTTGAAAGGATCCTATTAAATGATTGATTTGAAATGGTTATTTCATATTGTTGTTTCACCTGAAATAATACAAGTATTTACGGAAAGGTTTGCATCAGATTACAAAATGTTATGAAATACATTTTGAACATGATTATGCATTGTTTATTTCTGCATTCTTTTAAATCATGTTTTTGGGACATTATTCATGAGTAGATTATTTTGGCCTCAGATAGTGCAGGTGACCCTAATCCTCCTGCTGAGCAGTGAAGAGCCTTGTTGTATATCTTAAGTGTTGTTTTTGAACAAGATTGATTTTAATCTTTATTAAGTACTTGTATTATTTTGATAAAAATGTAAATGCTCCGCATAGACCTTAGAAAATATTCTGTTTATTTTGAAAAATGTTATGGAAACTTTAAACATTGTATTTGAGTTTTAGGCTTTCAGAATATGAAACTATTCATATTCCGTGCTGGTCACAATCCAAATTTTGGGATGTGACATGACAGAACTCCGGAAGAAGTTCTATATAAAAAGTTATTCACATTTAATGAATTTTGACGGGAGTTTGATAACACCCGTGATCCAATAATAGAATTTATCGGTATGTAAGCTTGGATAGAATGAGATCATATGACCTTATATATAGGCCCATGATGACGCCAAGAAGAGCCCAAAACCCAGGGTACCAGTCCATCAGTAGAAGGGGCCTGTGTCCAGAAAAAGTGCGAAATTACAAAAATACCCCTAGATGCCCAAATTATACCAGAGATGGATGAAGGGCATTTTGGTCACCTGGGATAGGCTAAAAATGTGACACATGGTATAAATATGATTATTTAAGCCCAGGGACACCCTGAGGCAGTATAAAGAGGGGTAAAATGATGATTATGCCCTTAGGGTCAATATACTATAAGAAATGACACCAAGGGTATTTTGGTTATTTTTCAAGGAATAGATGGCAGATAAATACTTAGTATAACCATGTCAAGGGTATGAGAAGCCTAGACATTGATTTCCAAGATAGAATACATATCCTGGTATATTATAAAAAATTTAGAACAGAAAACAGTCCGGTTGTTGTGAAACTGCTCCGATCAATACTGGATTGGACTGAAATTTTTCCAGAAGCTTCCTTACACTATGAGCATGCCACCTAGCCCTCTTAGGTGTCCCATGATCTATCCCACATGGTGTCATAATTATTCTTTTATGAAGAAGTAAAATCCAAGATTAAATGTGGGCCTTTAGATCAAATAGTAACTAAATCAATCTTGGCCATTCATGTTCCTTGGATTTTGGCTATAAATACCCCCTCATTCTGCCCAAAACCGTGGCCTTGTGATACCTTGGGGAAACTCTTGCAAAATGAAAACTCAAGCCAAGATAAAGAAGATTCAAGGTTCCAAAGTTCAAGCAAGCTAGAGATTAAAGGTAAGCAATCTCTCCTAGCTTATTTTCCTTTGATTTGGGAGCTTGAACTTAGGGTTTTCATGGGAAAAAGTTGAGTTTTCTCTAAGGGAAGGTGCTGTCCAAAGATCTTAGATGAAAGGGGAAAGAAGGAATTAAAGTTAGAAACATATGGTTGAAGCTTAAACAAGCTAGTTAAGTGATTGGTTGTTGAATCAAGTTGATATTCTTGACTTTGCCAAGAGTGAACCTGTTCAGTTTGCACTGTTCATGAGGGAAGGAATTTGAATTTGAATGATTTAATACTTCCATTGAATTTAGATGATGATTTTGTGTGGGATTGGAAAGGTTTTGAACCTTGAAAGCATTAAAATTCCAAGATTGTAGTTTTTGAAATCCTTCTCTGTTACTGTTCACTTGCATGAATGTGAGTGAACAGTTATTGAATTTCATGATTTTGATGCTTCCAATTGTTTTAAAATGAAAATTTGTGTGGGATAAAGTAGAGAAACAAGTATGGGAAGCATTGGAATCAAAATGATAATTTTTGAAAGAATTAAGTGCAGTTTCGGTTCTGTATAACATGTGATGAAGGAGCTGGAATTTCATGATTCTAAGCTCATAATTGGATTCAAAAGATGAAATTGTGTAGGGTAAAGTCAAGGTATCAATTGATTCAAAGACCAAGTCCATTGGTTAAGATTAAGGAAAGTTAATGAGATTAATGTTCAAGAAGAAGTTATGTTAGTTAAAGTGAGTTTAATGCTCAAGAAAGTTAGGTTGTGATGAATGAATGATTATGTGATGTTAGGAACTGATTGGTATGGTCCAAGAGAGGCAGCCACATGTTCAAGAAAGTGAGAAGAAGGAAGCAAGATAAGGAGAAAGAAAGTCAAGTGCTCAAGGTAGTAAACTTATCCTAAACTTGTATGCATTGAATGTTATGCTTGATTGTGCTATGGCTTGATTGAATTGTGTTGCCTATGTGCTTATGTATGAAGCTCTGTTTATATGTTTACTTTGGCCAATTGTATTTCATATGTAACATGGAAGCATGCACATGATACAATAGTAACACTTTCACAAGCAAGCACAAGTATTTACATTAATGCATGCATTGTTTAGTACCGTTTGCTACTGAGATTTTCCCTAAAATCTCATCCCTTTCCATGTAATCCCAATCCCACAGGTTTAGGAATGATGAAAGAGGATGATGAAGAATGAAGAAAAGCTAGGGATTGGATAGTATATATGTTATGTGAATGTCTAATGTTGCTGTGTGACCAATGTAAGTAGTGATGGTCATGATGTAATGAAAAATAGTAAATGATGGAATAAATGTATGAAATTTTACAGACATTTAGATGACATGCCAAGATTCTTTTTGACACCAAGAATGCTTTATTTGGATGTCTGTACAAAGAGAACTGATTTTCCAAAGTAAAGGACCAGAATCTGTTTCCAAGATTTTTTACCAAATGAACAGTAAATTTTGGCGAATAAAATGTATTAAATGGCTAATCATTTGGTCTGGAAATTATTTTTTCCTTTAATTTAAAGATTTTATATTCACGTAGCTTTTTGAACCACTTCATTTTGAGTTTTCTAGAATTAGTTATGATTTTTCGAAGTTCATTGCATAATCTAGAATACCATATGAACAGTAACCCGAGAAAGAGTAAAATTCCAGATTTAGCTAATGAACTTCCAAGGTCTTGTAAGTGGTTTTAAATGCTTCTGAATGGTCCCGAAGATGTATGAAAGTAGGGATGTTACATTTTGGTATCAGAGCAGAATTTTCTGGCATGATATAAGATATTTCCCATACCCTAACCTTATAAAGTAAGTATTTTGTTAAGTTAGGGTGTTTATTGGGATAATTAGCATTGCTTAATTAAGCAAATATTGCAGGAGTAGGTATGAGATTTCATAAAGTTAATTCAGAGGCTTCAGTTAATAAGGGAGACCCCCATTCTGTAGTGATATATGAAGATGGTGTACATCAAGACTTTGATCCTTCAGACAATGAAAAAAGTTTAGAGGAAAGTTTAAGGGATCAGTCAGGAAAGTCTACAGTGGAATGTCCCATAGATGCTTCTGTGGACTTAAACCTGTAGTCTGGAGGTCACGTAGAGATACAACCTGAAGCCCAGTATACCCCAGATAATGCTGAGTCTAGTGACTCTACACAGTATGAGTTTGTTGGAGTACCATCTAACCCTGATGTACATTCTATTCCTCCAATTAGAGGACAGATTACGGTCGATGAAGTTAAGTACTGGTACTAGATTATGGGTAGACCAGATATTATTCCTCCTTTACTAGAGTTTGAGGATAGAGTTACTATGAGTAAGATACCACAGTCCCCTAATTCAGATATCCAGTTAGAGTTTATGATAGATCCTGTCCATTTTTAAAGTCCAGGAATATGTGGCTTTATAGAGAAAGATCAGTGTGATGTTCCTGGTTCTAGTCAACTCCAGCCTTCTTTGTTAAAGACAGACAATGCTGACCATATCAGTCTCAAGAAAGCTATGGAGAGTGAACTACTCAGTCTAGTTCAAGGAATGGACAGAAGTAGAGATCAAGAGTAGTCAGTTTACTTACAGTTCCTCAATGCCGTATCAGGGATGATAAAAAAAGGTGTGAATGCACTTTAATTAATTTAGAATCATCCAAAGACAAGAGTTTTTACGAGCTATTAGGCCGTGACAGAAGATGACCTATGGTCGCGACGGAAGAATACATATATGTTAAGCTGTGACAAGTAACTCGAGATGGTCATGACTAAAAGTTACAAAGAATATCAGATGGCTAGCAAGTACTTAGGTGGTACCTAAAATGCACAGAGACCTGATGATAAGAATAAGATGCTGACCTCACTAAAGTTTATAAGTTAGAGGCTTAGTAGAGAGTACGAGCAAGTTAGATAGTACGATACACTGAGATACAGAAGATCAGTTAAAGAAGAGGCTCAAAAGTGGATCCTCTGTATGATCATCAGGAGTTGATATAAGTTACGAAAGATTTGCCTAGAAAGAAGCCTAACGTATGACTTAAGGATAAAGATGTGATGGCTAATAGATAGAAAGTTAATGTTCCCAACATAGAGGGATTCCATCACGAAGAGATAGTAACCTAACGCTCTGCCCTAGAGAATAGAAATAGTAATGTTAGGTGATGAATGAGATCCAAGTGACCTGAATTTGTCAGGATCTAGAGATGGACCAGAAATGAAGCATAGTCTAGTCTAGAGTAGACTGAGACTGACGGACAGAAAGAGTTAAGAGATATAGAGAGACACAGAAGCTACTCCATATAAGATGGAGAGTGATTAGTGTAACATCCTCACTTTCATACATCTTAGGGATCATTCAAAAGCATTTAGAACCACTTACAAGACCTTAGAAGTCCATTAGCCAAATCTGGAATTTTACTCTTTCTCGGGTTACTGTTCATATGGTATTTTAGATTATGCAACAAACTTCAAAAAATCATAATTAATTCTAGAAAACACAAAATGAAGTGGTTCAAAAAGATACATGAAGATAACATCTTGAAAATTAAAGGAAAAATAATTTCCAGACCAAATGATTAGCCAATTAATACATTTTATTCGCCAAAATTTACTGTTCATTTGGTAAAAAATCCTGGAAACAGATTCTGGTCCTTTACTTTGGAAAATCAGTTATCTTTGTACAGACATCCAAATAAATCATTCTTAGTGTCAAAACGAAGCTTGGCATATCATCTAAATGTCTGTAAAATTTCATACATTTATTCCATCATTTACTATTTTTCATTACATCATGACCATCACTGCTTACATTGGTCATATAACAACATTACACATTCACATAACATATATACTATCCAATCCCTAGCTTTTATTTATGCTTCATCATCCTCTTTCATCATTCATAAACCTGTGGGATTGGGATTACATGGAAAGGGATGAGATTTCGGGGGAAATCTCAGTAGCAAACGGTACTAAACAATGCATATATTAATGTAGCTACTTGTGCTTGCTTGTGAAAGTGTTAGTATTGTGTCATGTGCATGCTTCCATGTTACATATGAAATACAATTGGCCAAAGTAAACATATAAACAGAGCTTCATACATAAGCACATAGGCAACACAATTCAATCAAGCCATAGCACAATCAAGCATAACATTCAATGCATACAAGTTTAGGATAAGTTTACTACCTTGAACGCTTGACCTTCTTTCACCTTAACTTGCTTCTTTCTTCTCACTTTCCTTGAACATGTGGCTGCCTCTCTTGGAGCATACCAATCAATTCCTAACATCACATAATCATTCATCCATTACAATCTAACTTCCTTGAGCATTAAACTCACTTTAACTAACATAACTTCTTCTTCAACATTAATCTCATTAACTTTCCTTAATCTTAACCAATGGACTTGGTCTTTGAATCAATTGATACCTTGACTTTACCCTACATAATTTCATATTTTGAATCCATTTATGAGCTTAGAATCATGAAATTATAGCTCCTTCATTACATGCTGTACAGAACTGAAACTGCACTTAATTCTTTTAAAAATTCTCATTTTGATTCCAATGCTTCCCATACTTGTTTCTCTACTTTATCCCATACAACTTTTCATTTTAAAACCATTGGAAGAATCAAAATCATGAAATTCCAATCACTGTTCATGTGGGTGAACAGTAATAGAGAAGGATTTCAACAACTACAATCTTGGAATTTCAATGCTTTTAAGGTTCAAAACCTTTCCAATCCTACACAAAATCATCATCTAAAATCAATGGAAGCATTAAATCATTGAAATTCCATTTCCTTACCTTATGAACAGTGCAGACCAAACAGGTTCAATTAAGGCAAAGTCAAGAATATCAACTTGATTCAACAATCAATCTCTCTTAATTAGATTGTTTAAGCTTCAATCATATAATTCTAACTTTAATTTCTTCTTTCCCCTTTCATCTAAGGTTGTTGGGAAGAACAACCCCTTAGAGAAAACTCAACTTTTCTTCCATAAAAACCCTAAGTTAAAGCTCCCAAATCAAAGGAAAATAAGATAGGATAGATTGCTTACCTTTAATCTCTAGCTTGCTTGAACTTTGAAACCTTGAATCTTCTTTGCCTTGGCTTGAGTTTTCATTTTGCAAGAGTTTCCCCAAGGTACCACAAGGCCACGGTTTTGGGCAGAATGATGGAGTATTTATAGCCAAAATCCAAGAAAAATCAATGGCCAAGATTGATTTGGTTACTATTTGATCTAAAGGCCCACATTTAATCCTAGATTGTACTTTTTCATAAAAGAATCATTATGACATCATGTAGGATAGCTCAAGGGACACCTCAAGAGGTTAGGTGGGGTGCTCATAGTGTAAGGAAGCTTCAAGAAAAATTTGAGTCCAATACGGTACCGATCGGAGCAGTTTCACAACAATCAAACTATTTTCTGTTTTGAATTTTTCTATAATATACCAGGATATGTATTATGTCCTAGAAATCAATGTCTAGGCTTCTTATACCCTTGACATGGTTATACTGAGTATTTATCTGCCATATATTCCTTGGAAAATGACCAAAATAATCTTGGTGTCCTTTATTACACTATATTGTCCCTAAGGGCATAATCATCATTTTACCCCTTTTTATACTGGCTCAGGGTGTATCTGGGCTCAACTAATCATATTTATACCATGTTCCACATTTTTAGCCTGTCCCAGGTGACCAAAATGCCCTTCATCCATCTTTGGTACAATCTGGGCATCCAGGGTCATTTTCATAATTTCACATTTTTTCTGGACACTAGCCCCTTCTACTGATAGATTGGTACCCTGGGTTTTGGGCCCTTCTTGGCGTCATCATGGGCCCATATATGAGGTCATCTAGTCTCATTCTATCTAGGCTCACATACCGATAAGTTCCATTATCGGGTCACTAGTGTTATTAAACTCCTGTCAAAATTCACTGTTATGGCAATAACTTTTTATACAGGACTTTTTTAGGGGTTTTGTCATATTCATAATATCTGACATTGTAGGGCACACTTTCCTATAATTCTCCCACTTATATCTGATGTCCATAGAATCTGATAAAAATTCAGATAACTTTTAGACTATCATATCATTTTCTGTTGTCTAGAGCCCTAATAAAATTTCTGTATCATGCTAGATTAACCAGCGTATCTTCCTCTATTTACTGATGGAATATGGGACTAAAAGACTTTCGGGCAGTTATAACCCTTTCTGGGCTTATCTTTCTATAATTATAATTTTGCTCTTGACCTGTTTACTTAATTACATTTAAGTCCCTAAACTTTTGAAAATTACCACTTTTGGCCCAACTTTTGTTTATACTTTCACTTTTTTCCTTTAACCTTTTCTACTTTTCATTTTAGTCTTTTTCTTCCTTAAAGAATCATCTAACCTTTATTATTTCTTCTGATCTTTGTCATAATCCTTTCCAAACCTCCTTCTACTATCAGTACTATACGGATAGGGAAAAATTAGGATATGGCAATTAGCTCACTTGAGAAGTTTTTCTTAGAGAGTTTAAAAGAAGCATTTCTCTCAATTAGAGAATGGTGAGCGTGAGGCTAAGGGTTAGAGTAAAGGAAAGAGAAACTCTGATGAATACTTAGCCGAGTTCATTCATATGAACCTTGAGGCTTAATAAGAGATATTTTCTTGCCTGTTAGTAATCCAAGAGGATAAGGGGAAACTTAAAAGTATGAATGGAATAGAGATGTAGGCCAGACCCTTCTTTAGTTAGCTGAAAGACAATAGCTGACTCAGTTATGGGTTATAGTGAGGCCAAGGACACATAAATCCTTCAGGCTAGAGACACAAAAGTCTTACAGGCGATGAGAAATGTTATGATAAGAATGAATATGGCCTGGTAAGATAATTGCCCTAGAAATTGGTTGAGGATTAGTAGAAAAAGATATATGTAAGCTAAGAGAAAGAAGTTTATGAGGTTCAAAGAAAGTAAGGTAGCCATCGATTCAAAGGTAAAGTGACTTCCCTATTCTTTATGCAAGAAAGGGTTGAGTCTATACCCTAATAAGAGGGTAATGTGGCAGCCTAAGTGAAACAAGGTTCCTGAATAAATGATTAGGACCTAGTAATTAAGGTGATTAAGGAACATAATGTTTTAAAGCCTACCTAGTTCATTGCTTAATTGCAATGTGAGTATAAGGGATGGTTGAGTAGATGTATGTGATAGTGATATGGCTTATATTGCCATAGGATATGATGAGAAGTTACATCTACTTGCAGTTGACATATGATGACACGCATGTTAATGAATGCTTAAATGATTACATCTCCTTGCATATTATGCATGATAGAGTATGCTATGATAAATGAATACTCCCCTCATACAGTACATACAGGGTAGAGTATATCAGATGCGAAAGTTATGTTGCTCCCATGCCCTACGACATACCATTAAATAATTCAATTTAGCAAGGATGAAGCAATAGCAAAGTGCTAAACTAGAAAGTTAGCTACTTGATTCTTAGAAGATAGAAAGAGAATTTATGATCAGACAATGATAGTCAATGGGATAAAGAATGAGATTAAAAGATGAGAATGATATGAGAAATTCCTGAGTGATAGGGAAATGAGTAAAGTCCTAATAGATAATATTGGCTTCTATGACCATTTTTGGGGAATTATCTATTAAGTTAACAGCTATGTGAATGTGACTAACCTTGTAACTTTGTCCGTTGGTTTAGGTCTCCTAGAGATAAGAATACAGTACAATGGAATTGTAGTAGATTCTGGAGGATTACAGTTAGATCCTAGTATGGCTCACAGGGTCACAGTTAGATCATGAAAGGCTTACAGTTGATCGCAGTAGATCCCGAGGGTCACAGTAGACCAAGCCTAGAGCAAGAAAGTAATGAGCCATCAATACAGCATTTCTTTGGAAGGATGAATACCAAGGAAAAGTTAAGGTATATAAGCTTCACAAGTTGATTAACTCATAACAGAGAGAGTACCAATGATGCTAGTTTCAGATAGCCTTATTACTATTAGGGACTGAACTCAGAATCTTCTTACAAGTAACAGGAACTCAGTGATCAAAGTTAAAGTTGTTAATCCTGAGTTCCAAGGATTTATGAGAATGTTTCATAAGATATGAGAAAGGGTCAAATGAGAATAAAGAGATCCTTATGATGAGATTACAAAGACTAAAAATAAAGGTAAGTAGATCCTCCAGATGAGGACAAAGAGATTAGAAGGCCAGATAGACCCAAGAGAGATAGTATAAGATGGGTCTAAGATGGTAAAGTACCAGGATTGGAGCCAGTGAGCACCAGTGCTTTAGATTTTTATCTGCACATTTCAGTTAAGCGTGTTCAAACAAGAGTAGCCCAATGATGGGTGACCTCCTTGGAAGTGATAAAAAAGGTATGAATGCCATAGAAATTTGGCATGTGTGCAGAACTATGCAAAATGATAGAAAGAGCTATGAAAAGCTAGAAAGGGTTTTGAACAGTAAGAGACTAGAACCCTTATGTCAAGTCCAAATGAAATGGATTTGAAAGATGAACTATGATGTAGATAGATGTGGCCAGATATGTCATGTTATGATATGAAAAGATACAAAATGACAAATGCTATGAATAGTATGTAATGAAATATGTTATGAGAAGTATGTAATGAGAAGTACAATATGAGGTGGCTTTATAGTTAGCCCTATGAACGAATTGAGAGGCTCCCTTTTTGAAAGGGATAAGATGTTTGAAGGTTAAACTACATGTAAAAGAGCAAATGAGAGCTTCCACTCCTTGCATAGAATGCCAAGCCTTATGTTACGTTATATTACGTGATGTTTACAAAATATGCTAAAGCTCCGAATGTTTGAGCAGTGCAAGCTCTGAGTGTTAGAGCTACGCAAGCTCCAAGTATTAGAGCTGTGCATATTAAGAGAAGGAATGCTTGAGATCTGATGTTAGAGCTTTGCATTCATGGGCAGGTATGCAGTCCTCTAATATGTTGGCCAGGCATTATGCATGTTAGAGTATGTGCTCCTATGTGCTCCTATATGCTCCTATGTGCTCATGTTTAGCAGTAGAGTAATGAAATAAAGAATAAGGATATAAGTCCTCTCTCTGTATTATGATGAGTTATTAAAGATGATAAGAATGTATGATGATATGAGAATGAGAGTTAAAGTGTGCGGATATTCAGAGAATTCCGCTAGATACTCAGATGAGAAAGAAATGATTACACTGAAAAGTATGATGAGTTGTTAATAGAAACTCTAGAATATAGTAGTATTCGAAGGAGTTTGATACGAAAGAAATGGACACTACTCACAAGTCTAGTATGATGAGAAGTCCATATGCAGATAGATGTATAGCGAGTAAGTAATTAATAGAATGAACTGGAGTTCAACTCTGATTGAGTTGATTCAGAATAGAAGAATCACCATAGTAAAGAAATGGAGAATTGAGGATATGAAAAGTACTCCGCAAAGATGTTTATTTTAAGAGATAGATACCCCAATTCTTAGTCATAAAGAGGACAAGGATACTTATCCAAGATTGTTGACTAAGGTGCTAAGTAAATTTTGAGGACGAAATTTATTTTAAGGGGGTAGAATGTCATATCCTAATTTTCCCCTATCCGTATAGTACTGATAGTGGAAAAATGTTTGGAAAGGATTATGACGAACATCAAAAGAAATAATAAAGGTTAGATGATTCTTTAAAGAAGAGAAAGACTAAAATGAAAAGTAGAAAAGGTTAAAGGCAAAAAGTGACAGTAGAAACAAGATTTGGGCCAAAAGTGGTAATTTCCAAAAGTTAAGGGACTTAAATGTAATTAAGTAAAAAGTTCAAGGGCAAAATTGTAATTATAGAAAGATCAGCCCGAAAAGGGTTATAACTGCTCAAAAGTTTTTTTAGTCCCACATTCCATCAGTAAATAGAGGAACATATTCTAGTTAATCTGGCATGATATAGAAATTTTATTCGGACTCCAAACAATAGAAAATTATCTGATAGTCTAAAAGTTATCTAAAATTTTATCAGATTTCATGGACTTCAGATGTAAGTGGGTAAATTACAAGAAAATGTGCCCTATAGTGTTAGATGTCCTAGATCTGACAGAACTCCGAAAGAAATTCTGTATAAAAAGTTATTCACATATTAATGAATTTTGACGAGAGTTTGATAACACCCGTGATCCAATATTGGAATTTATCGGTATGTAAGCCTGGATAGAATGAGATCATATGACCTTATATATAGGCCCATGATGACGCCAAGAAGGGCCCAAAACCCAGGGTACCAGTCCATCAATAGAAGGAGCCAGTGTCCAGAAAAAGTGTGAAATTACGAAAATGCCCCTAGATGCCCAGATTGTACCAAAGATGGATGAAGGGCACTTTGGTTACCTGGGTTAGGCTAAAACTATGGCACATGGTATAAATATGATTAGTTGAGCCCAGGTACACCCTGAGGCAGTATAAAGAGGGTAAAATGACGATTATGCCTTTCGGCTCAATATAGTGTAAGAAAGGATACCAAGGGTATTTTGGTCATTTTCCAAGGAATGGATGGCAGATAAATACTTAGTATAACCATGTCAAGGGTATGAGAAGCTTAGACAATGATTTCTAGGATAGAATACATATCCTGGTATATTATAAAAAGATTAGAATAGAAAACAGTCCGATTGTTGTGAAACTGCTCTGATTGGTACTGGATTGGACTGGAATTTTTCCAGAAGCTTCCTTACACTATGAGTACACAACCTAGCCCTCTTAGGTGTCCCATGATCTGTCCCACATGATGTCATAATGATTCTCTTATGAAAAAGTACAATCCAGGATTAAATGTGGGCCTTTAGATCAAATAGTAACCAAATCAATCTTGGCCATTGATTTTTCTTGGATTTTGGCTATAAATACTCCCTCATTCTGCCCAAAACCGTGGCCTTGTAATACCTTGGGGAAACTCTTCCAAAATGAAAACTCAAGACAAGATAAAGAAGATTCAAGGTTCCAAAGTTCAAGCAACCTAGAGATTAAAGGTAAGCAATCTCTCCTAACTTATTTTCCTTTGATTTGGGAGCTTGAACTTAGGGTTTTCATGGGAAAAAGTTGAGTTTTCTCTAAGGGAAGGTGCTGTCCAAAGATCTTAGATGAAAGTGGAAAGAAGGAATTAAAGTTAGAAATATATGGTTGAAGCTTAAACAAGCTAGTTAAGTGATTGGTTGTTGAATCAAGTTGATATTCTTGACTTTGCCAAGAGTGAACCTGTTCGATTTGCACTGTTCATGAGGGAAGGAATTTGAATGATTTAATGCTTCCATTGAATTTAGATGATGATTTTGTGTGGGATTGGAAAGGTTTTGAACCTTGAAAGCATTGAAATTCCAATATTGTAGTTTTTTAAATCCTTCTCTATTACTGTTCACTCACATGAACAGTGATTGGAATCTCATGATTTTGATGATTGCAATGGTTTTAAAATGAAAATTTGTGTGGGATAAAGTAGAGAAACAAGTATTAGAACCATTGGAATCAAAATGATAATTTTTGAAAGAATTAAGTGCAGTTTTGGTTCTGTACAGCATGTAATGAAGGAGCTAGAATTTCATGATTCTAAGCTCATAAATGGATTCAAAAGATGAAATTGTGTAGGGTAAAGTCAAGGCATCAATTGATTCAAAGACCAAGTCCATTGGTTAAGATTAAGGAAAGTTAATGAGATTAATGTTCAAGAAGAAGTTATGTTAGTTACAGTGAGTTGAATGCTCAAGGAAGTTAGATTGTGATGAATTAATGATTATGTAACGTTAGGAACTGATTGGTATGCTCCAAGAGAGGCAGCCACATGTTCAAGAAAAGTGAGAAGAAGGAAGTAAGATAAGGAGAAAGAAAGTCAAGTGCTCAAGGTAGTAAACTTATCCTAAACTTGTATGCATTGAATGTTTCCAAAGTAAGGGACCAGAATCTGTTTCCAGGATTTTTGACCCAATGAATAGTAAATTTTGGCGAATAAACTGTATTAATTGGCTAATCATTTTGTCTGAAAATTATTCTTCCCTTAAAGTTCAAGATGTTATCTTCACGTAGCTTTTTGAACCACTTCATTTTAAGTTTTCTTGAATTAGTTATGATTTTTCAAAGTTCGTTGCGTAATCTGGAATACCATATGAATAGTAACTTGAGAAAGAGTAAAATTCCAGATTTAGCTAATGAACTTCCAAGGTCTTGTAAGTGGTTCTAAATGCTACTGAATGGTCCCTAAGACATATGAAAGTAAGGATGTTACAGCCCGACTTTATAAGTTAGGTCAACTCGCAGTGCAACATCATCCTGCTCAATCACATGTGATGGATATGGAACATACGTCTTTAACTAGGAAACATGTAATACATCATGGATCTTGCTGAGATTTGGAGGAAGAGCTAACTTGTAAGCCACTTATCCTATTCTTGTGAGGATCTAGAATGGCCCAATGTATATAGGATGTAGCTTCTTCATTTTGATTGATCATCTGACTCCTATAGTTGGAGTTAATTTAAGGAATACTTGCTCTCCTTCTTCAAACTCCAACGGCTTCCTTTTAATATCAGCATAACTTTTCTATCT
The DNA here is from genome assembly GCA_037074615.1 of Leucaena leucocephala. NCBI lineage: Eukaryota > Viridiplantae > Streptophyta > Magnoliopsida > Fabales > Fabaceae > Leucaena > Leucaena leucocephala. Next base: position 11,171,662 of record CM073527.1, read on the forward strand.
ACTTTGAGCCGTTAGCAACCTTTTTCAGATCTTATCAATATGTGCTACTGTCTAATCTACTATATCGGGACCAAACTGTTGGAGATTGTGCCCTAGGGGCCAATCATTATCTTATGAACATTGTTGATTTATGAATTTCTTAATAAAGTTATCATATTATTTGCATGTTTACTATGATGACAATCCTTGGATAACTCGTGATCTTATCCTAAATGTCCCTGGTCGGTCATCTATGTGGGAGCAGAGATGAAATAAGACCAGTATGACTTTGAAGATATATAGAGATATAAATCAAAGTCATAAGCACATGTAAGAGTACAGGGTGTTGGATCGACCCGCAATGAGAGAGCTACATGGGTCAAGTCATAAGCTTCTCTCATATACAAGCCATGTCACTATGCCCTTTGACCTGAGATCATCATGGATTCCTACATGACAAACGCTCAGCTTTGACCTAGTCAAAAGTCACTTTTGACCGAGTGATCATAAAGGCTATGCTCGGGCTTAGTGGTTTTTCATGCGGAGGAATGTGAATGGTCAAGATGGAATTTGTCCCTCACATTCGTAGAGAGATATTACTGGGCCCCTCGATGAGTGAGTCTGAGAAATGTATGGCCATACTGGAATAGAAGGGTAGTTCCATTTCTATATTCAGACTACTCAGGGATCGAGAAAGTAACGGTCAGGAACAGGAGGATGACGTTCACCATGCCTCATCCTTGACCGAAATATCGTGTGACAAAAGGGACGTGATATGGTTGTATGAAAGGTTACATCGTTTATCGATCCTCATATGTTTTGGGTAGTCGTAATGCCTTGCTAGAGACCGCTTACGACTTGTGGGTCAGTATAGTAACTGGGCCACTGCCAACTTCATATGGGCCTACAGGGTCGCACACAAAACAGCCCAATACGAGCTATGATGTCCAGATTCATTGAATCTAAGAGATGTCTAAATTCAATGAATAATCTAGGGTGGATATATATTTTATATATATATATAAATTAGTTTATATATATTATATAAATAATATAAGAGATATTTGTAAGATTTAATTTATAAGGATAAATTAAATCTCTATCAATTTTGAATTTGAATTTAAATGGATATGATCTATTTGAATTTGAAATTCAAATTGATAAGATATCTCAAATTTGATTTATGAGAATAAATCAAATATAATTCTGTCTTATCTTTATTTTAAATTAAATAAATAGGTGAATTAAATCTGTGGGACGGATTTAATATAAACCATATTTATTTAATCAGTTTCTTATTAAATTATGCAATATATGATATTGTATTAATTCAGAATTAATATAAGATTAATTCTGAAGCCCGGCCCTATTAGAAGCCCGATAGCTTCCTATATATTTGACATTAGGAGCTAGGGTTCTACACACAATATACATCTCTACACACACATTCAGTCGTGAGAAAAGGGGGCAGGGAGAGTGCAAAAGGTTTGCACATAAGAAACTGCCGAAATAGAGACGGTGAGGACGGAATCTCCAGAAAGCCTTAGAGGGACAAGAGGCGCTAGCACGTCGTTCGCAATTGGAACGCTGTTCGTGTGGATACCGGTAGAGGAAGCCGATCTGAGCTGTCGACTTCTACGATACGGCAAGACACGAAGAAAGGTCGCGACCAAACGGGCATCTGAACGTCAGAAATCCGAAAAGAGGAGACAGGTCGCGACGTGAAGTTGAAGAGGTCGCGACTAAAAGCTCCAGAGGCGACAGGTCGCGACTAGAAGCAGAGTAGGTCGCGACTACAAACTCCAGAGGCGACAGGTCGCGACTAGAAGCTGAGGAGGTCGCGACTGAAAGTTCCAGAGGCGAGGAGTCGCGACTAGTGGACACTGAGGTCGCGACCAAAGCTTGAAACCGAAGGTAACACTTCTTTCTCCTTGACTTAAACACATTCGGTAGATCCTGGCTGGGAATGGAAAAATTTTTAAAGTTAATTTCCGCTGCGTGTCTTCCAATTCCCTTCACAAACATCCTTCTTTCGCTCAACTCCAACCAACACAAGGGAGATCTACACTTTCGTATGTAAAGTGCTTCAAATGGGTTCATCTGAATGCTAGCTTGATAATTGTTGTTATAGGAAAACTCTATTAATGGTAGATAGACATCCCAACTCCCTTTGAAATCCAAAACGCATGCTCTTAACATATCCTCTAGTGTCTGGATCGTTCTCTCAGATTGACCATCTCACTGGGGATGATAAGCTGTACTAAATCTGACAGTAGTGTCCATTTCTTTATGTAAAGCTCACCAAAAATTTGACGTAAATTGAGGATCTTTGTTAGATAGGATAGTACTTGGGATACCATATAATCTAACAATCTCCTTTACATACAATTTTGCCAGCTTCTCAAGAGAATATTTCTTGTTAATTACTAGGAAATGAGCCGACTTTGTTAATCGGTCAATTACTACCCATATAGCATCATGCTTAGTAGGAGTCATGGGCAGTCCTTCAAGAAAATCCATGGCAATGTTGTCCCATTTCCACTCAGGTATCTCTAGTGGCTGCAATTTCCCTACTGGTCTTTGGTGCTCAACTTTCACTTTCTGACATGTTAAGCACTTTGACACATAAGCCACAACATCCTTCTTCAATCCAAGCCACCAAAATAAACTTTTAACATCATGATACATCTTGGTCATACCTGGATGTACTGTATATTTGCTTTTATGTGCCTCATCTAAGATTTTCTCTCTCAACCCCATCGCATTGGGAATATATGGTCATCCCCAAAATCATAGCAACCCATCATAGGATATACCAAAATTTTTAGTTTCCCCTCTTTCCATCTTACTCTTGAAGATTGATGTGAGCTTATCATGCTCCTGAGCTTCTTTTATCTCATCCTCAATGAAAGCTTTAATATGCATTCCTCCATAAGAACTTTCTACTGTCTGTATTTGATATAAAGTACTCCAATCTCGAACATCTTCTATCAGCTCTAGCTCTTTGATCATTAACTTGCCACCTGACCACCTTTTTGCTTAAGGTATCAGCCACCGTATTTGCTTTTCTTGGATGGTACTTAACGTGGAAATCATAATCCTTCAGAAATTCCATCCATCTTCGCTGCCTCATGTTCAACTCTTTCTGATCTTGTAGGTACTTCAGGCTTTTGTGGTCACAGTACAGCTCTATGGTAGCTCTATACAAATAATGTCTTCATATCTTGAGAGCATACACTACTGTTATAAGCTCCAGATCATGAGTGGGATAGTTCTTTTCATGTGGTTTTAACTACCAAGAAGCGTAGGCTACCACTTGACCTTGCTGCATTAATACACATCCCAACCCCTGCTTGCTAGCATCAATATAGACTACATAAGTCTGAGTTAGGTTTGGAATAATCAGCACAGGAGTTATGGTTAATCTCTGCTTTAATTCTTGGAAACTAGCCTCTCACTTCTCATCCCACTTGCACTGTTGGTTCTTTCTGGTTAGCTTGGTTAATGGCAGAGTAATTCGAGAAAAGTCCTTAATAAATCTTCTGTAATACCCTGTTAAGCCTAGAAAACTTTTGATCTCCATCACTATCCTTAGTTGTTCCTACCTTAACGCTGCTTTAACTTTGCTAGGATCTATAACTACCCCTTCATGTGATATGAAATAACCAAGAAATTTGACTTCTTGAATCCAAAACTCACATTTACTAAGCTTAGCATAGAGTCATTTTTCTTTAAGAGTATTAAGAATAATTCTCAAATGCTCTTCTGCAGATTTAGAGTATACTAGGATATCATCAATGAAGACCACAACAAACTGATATAGATAAGGCCTAAAGATTTTGTTCATATAATCCATAAAAATTACAGGTGCATTCGTTAGACTAAAGAGCATTACAAGAAATTCAAAATGACCATAGTGAGTCTTGAACGCAGTATTTGAAATGTTATCTGCTTTGATTCTGAGTTGGTGATAACTTGATCTCAGATCAATCATGGAGAATAGACTTGCTCCCACCACTGGTCTAGCAAATTATCAATCTGGGAAAGAGGGTACTTATTCTTAACTGTAATCTTATTCAACTCCTGATAGTCAATACATAGTATGATACTACCATCCTTCTTCTTAACAAATAACACTGGAGCACCCCATAGAGAAATACTGGGTCAAATGAAACCCTTCTCTAAAAGCTCCTCGATATGCTTCTTTAGCTCAATCATCTCGTTAGGAGCCATATGATATGTGACTTTGGATACTGGTCCAGCTCCAAGTACAATATCAATTGCAAACTCTACTTCCCGCTTTGGAGGCAGTCCTTGAATCTCCTTTGGAAAGACTTTAGGGAATTCCTTAACTACTGGAATGGTTTAAATTCCTTCTTCTACTTCTGTTTGAACAGAAAAGAAGACCATATATCCTTGACATCCTTTTTGTAGACATTTATCTGCCTTAGTCTCCGTTATGAAATTCAGTCTCACTTCTGGATTCATATTTGGGGCTTATGGACAAAGAACTAGAGTTTTGTTTTTACAATCCAACATTACTTTGTTGGCAGATAACCAGTTTAGTCTAATTTTGACATCAATCTCGTGAAAGGGCATACAATCAGATCTAAAGTAGTGCAACAATACTCATATCGAATGACACTATTTAGGTAGATATATGATGTAACTACTTTAGCATTGGTAGGAGTTGTCACACATATGGCATAATGCAATTTGCTTATTATAAGGCCTAACCGTTTAGCACATTCATAAGAAAAAAAGGAATGACTTGCACCTGAATCAAACATAACAATCACATAATGATTATTGAGATAGATGATACCTTGAATCTTCTCAGGTGACCTTTGCGCATCTTCCTTTGTCAATGCAAATACTCGCCCTTGAGTGCACGGGCTTTGATCACTCACTGCCTGGGGACAATTCCTGGAGAAATATCTAGGTTTCCCATATGTGTAACAGGCGTTCTACCCCATCAAGCATAGTCTATCAGCATGGCTTTTTCTACATTTATCACATGTTCTGAATCTCAGGTCTCTATTATTTGTATTGCCCCTGAAGTTTCCTCTAGTAGGTCTTTTGTTCTACCACTGTCTTTTCCTCTTTCTGGAATAGCTACTGCCATCAGCCACATTTCTGTTCTGACCAGTTCTCTCAGGAACAATATTCTTTCTGCTCATTGGTTTCATCAATATCCGATGATTAAGACTGTTCTCAATTATTCTACAGGCCATAACTACTTTATTGAACTAGTTATACTGTTAAGGAGTAATCTTATCCTTAAGAGTAACGTTCAGTCCCCTTATCATTCTCTCCGTCATCCAATATTCATCATCCACCTGTCATAGATAAGTGGAATATTGGGAAAGATGGATGAACTTAGCCAAGTACTCATCAAAAGATTCTTTCTCTCCTTGTCTCAACATAAGAAATTCTGTTTTTCTTTCATCTTGTACCGACTGAGGGAAATACTTCTCATAAAACTATTCAAGAAACACTTCCCATGTGATAGGAATGTGTCTAGCCTATAATACCAGCTCGGTGTTCTTCCACCATCTATCTGTATCTCTTTCTAGTTGATAGATTACCATTTGTGCTTTATTCTCAAATAGACAATCAAGTACCTTGAAAATCTTCTCTAGTCAGCTAATCCAGTCTTTCATTTTCTATGCATCAAATGTCCCCTCAAACGTTGGAGGATTATGCTTACAGAATTTAGTCATCCACTGTTGAATGCTCGTGGGATCAACTAGCTATCCCATCTGTGTCACATCCTTACTTTTAAATTCAATTATACTCCATTAGAAGTGATTGGAATCAATTATATGATCATTTTCTTTGAAAACATCCATTTCCAAAAGATTTGCTCTCGGGCACTGTTTATTGTTACTGTTCATTTGGTAATTCCATATCATGTACCCTACTTTGAAAATTCATAATTAATGGTAGAAAAATCAAAATAATGTGGTTCCAATTTCTAATGAAATATATTTCATAAATATTTGAGAAAAAAATATGAAAATGAGGTTTTCTTGTCCACACGAAATCAATTTATTGGTTAAACATCATTGTTCATTTGGTAAAATCTGGAAGTTCCAATTTCTTTACCTTAATTTCAAAAATTCGTTTCTCTTTGGTTACTCGTCCAAATGAACTATGTTACCTATGGAATGAAATATCTAGACTTCCTCTTTAATCTCACCAAATTTCATAGAAAAATTCATTCATTTGATATATAAAATCATTGCGTGAACGCTACTGCCTCTCAGCACTCGTTTTATCTCAATTCCAGATCTTACTGCCAACTTTGGAAAATCATAACAATTCAGATACTTATCCAAATGAGGAGTTCTTGGTTTCCATTTAAATCTATGTATCTTAAATTTAATCATACCAAGTTTTAGACTAAAACTCGTTGATTTAGGCATCATAAACATTGTCACATCACCACGGCCTCAAAACAGAATTATGGAATCATACACTATTCAACCATACATGCTATCATATGCTTCCATAAAGTCAAGTATCTCATGTGACTTATTGTACAAACACATTCATCTATGTTTACCCTTTTTCCATGTGAAGTTCCAGCACCTATAACAAGATTATGCATATGGAAGGAATGAGATTTCATAGAAATCCCAATAGCAAGTTACACAAACTATAATATCATGCATGAATAATTGAATGCTTAACATGTTATCATGTGATGGGAGCTACTTCATAATAGTATATAAGCAAACTCTAATATGTATATTGTCATGACATAACTTGCAAGGAGTTGCAATCATTCATACTTCATCATAACATGATGACATAAGCTCAAGCTCAACCAAACACCATAATCAACAACAAGCCAAACAATTAAACAAACATGAGTTATAGTTAGGTATCCTTGCTACCTCTTAGCTATCTTGGTCAATACCTTCTTGGGATGATTTCCTTCCTTGACAAATGTCAAAACCTAGCCATTACAAAATAATACCAAGTTACAACTCAACTTGAACACAATTCCAAGACTAGGTTTTCAATAACTTGCTTTCTTTCTCCCTTTTATGTTTCATACTTCCACCTTTCCAAAATAAATTCTCATAGTTTATTCCCACATAATTTTTCATGTAGAATCCAAATATGAAATAAGCATTTCCAAAATCAAATCATACCACTTGCTACAGCACCAAACCGAATGCATGTTCTTGTTTTCCAAAAATTCACATTTTGATTCCAATGCTTCCAATACTTGTTCTCCTACTTTATCCCCACACAATTTTCCATTTTAAACTCATTGGAAACACCAAAATCATGAAATTCCATTATATGAATGGTGTCATGCACAGTACCAGCAAGAACACAAAACCCTAAATCCAAACATACTTGAACTCCCGAGCTTATACCACTTGATTCTAGCTTGTTTAAGCTTGTCTAAACTATCCATAACATAAAAATCATATTTTAATCATATATGAGAAGCACTTCCACCAGCAACCATAAGGGAAATATAGCATGAAAACCCCTTAAAACCATGAGCTAACTTGCTAGAATAAAGCTCAAGATCAAGGGAGATGATTACCTTGCTTGTTACTTCACTTTGGTTGCTTCTTTCTTGGTTGAATGGAAATTTTGCAAGGGTTTCCCTATGGTTCATCAAGCATGCCAAAGTGATCTGAATATGGGCGGTATTTATAGAGAAATTTGGGTTGAAATGGATGGCCAAGATTGATTTCGTTATTATTTGATTCAAAGGCTCACATTTAATCTTGGATTTAACATTTTCTAAGAAGAATAATTATGACATCATGTGGGACAGCTCATGGGGGTATGTGGCGTGCTCATAGTATAAGGAAGCTTCTAGAAAAATTCCAGTCCAATCCAGTACCGATCGAAGCAGTTTCACAACAACCACACTATTTTCTGTTCTTAATTTTTTTATAATATACCATGATATGTATTCTATCCTAGAAATTAATTTCTAGGCTTCTCATACCATTTAAAATGTTAGAATGAGTATTTATCTGCCATTCATCCCTTGGGAAATGATCAAAATACCCTTGGTGTCCTTTCTTCCACCGTACTGACCCTAAGGGCATAATTGGCATTTCACCCCTCTTTATACTGCCTCAAGGTGTATATGGCCTCTAAATAATCCTCTTTATACTATATGACACATTTTTAGCCTGTCTAGAGTGACCAAAATGAACTCCATCTACTACTGGTATAGTATGGGCATCCAGGGGCATTTTCGTAATTTTGCACTTTTCCTAGACTGCTCTGGTCTCTGGCCCACATAACTATCCAGTCACCTTAATGGGCTCATGATGGCGCCATTTAGGCCTTATTATGGGCTTATTGCTTGTATTTCCTTTATAGCCCAATTCACTTTACAATTATCCCGATCCTATTTATCTGGTATTTTATTTCACTGAAAAATCCGGTATGGCTTCTACAGGATTCCTTTTCTGATTCTGTCAATTTTATAAATTTATATATTAAATATATGAATTTCCTATAAATTCTCATCTGATTTTGAGATTTGAAAAATACTGTAATAATTCCTTTCGAATTCAGGAATTTATATCAATTAATCGGGACCTCAAATCAAAATTATGTGTTACGTTAAACTGACCGGAATATTTTTGTCTATCTACTGGTAAAATTTGGGTCTAATATGATTCTAGGCATTTTTGGCCTGTTTTAGGTCAACTTTTCCATATTTACATTTAGGTCCCTTAACTTTTGAATAATTGCACTTTAGTTCCTGAACTTTTCATTAATTGCATTTAGGTCCCTCCTTTTATTTCTACTTCAACTTTTTGTCTTCAAACTTTTCAATTTATGTCTTGGTCCCTATTCTTTCCTTATTTATTAATCCTTTCCTTTCCTTTCTCAATCTGATACAGCTTATTCCAAGAATCTTATATCCATTATAGATAAACTGTACAGCTACATCAGGTTAGAAAATTGGGGATATGACAATTTGCCTGGCTGGGCCTCTCATCTGTTGAACCATTTATTGTTCTGTATTAGTTATACCTACAGATTCTAGGTGTCTTAAAGTCTCTACTGCTTCTGCTACAGTTGCTACTATGGCAGCATCCCTTTCCTGTTCGCTCTTCGCCTGAGCTACTCTTACTTCTTCGATCATTTTCTGTCACATCCTTATTTTTAACCTCAATTGTACTCCAATAGAGGTGATTGGAACCAATTACATTATCATTTTCTTTGAAAACATCCATTTCCAAATAATTTGCTCTCAGGCACTGTTCACTTTTACTGTTCATTTCGTAATTCCAGAACATGTACCCTACTTTAAAAATTTATAATTAATTGTAGAAAAATTGAAATAATATGGTTTCAATTTATAATGAAATCTCTTTCATAAATATTTGAGGAAAAATATGAAATTGAGGTTCTGTTGTCCACACGAAATCAGTTTATTGGTTAAAAATCACTATTCATTTGATAAAACTTGGAAGTTCTAGTTTCTTTGCCTTAATTTTAAAAATTCATTTCTCTTTGGTTAATTATCCAAATGAACCATGTTACATACTTAATTAAAGCTCTAGATGTCCTATTTAATCTCACAAAATTTCATAGAAAAATGCATTCATTTGATATATAAAATCATCGCATGAACGTCACTATCTCTAATCGTTTACTTTATCTCAATTCCAGATTGTAGTTCCAACTTTGGAAAATCATAACAATTCGGTTACTTATCCAATTAAGGCGTTCTTGGTGTCCACCTAAAGCTCTGTATCTTAGCTACCCTCTTGCCAAAGTTCAGACTAAAAATCTTTGCTTTAGATGTCAAAATCATCGTCACCTCACCACAGCCTCACAACAGGGTTGTAGAAACATACACCATGCATGCTAGCATATCATCCCGTAGTGTCATGTAAGTCATATAACTTATTATACAAACTTAATAATCAACATTTAATCTCTTCCCTTGAGAGGATCCAGCACCTAAAACATAGTTATGCATGTGGAAAGAATGAGATTTCATGGAAATCCCAATAGCAAGTTACACAAACCATAATATCATGCATGAATAATTGAATGCTTAGCATGTTATCATGTGATGGGAGCTACTTCATAATAGTATATAAGCAAACTCTAACATGCATATTGTCATGACATAATGTGCAATGAGTTGCAATCATTCATACATCATCATCAACATGATGACACATTCTCATGCTCAACCAAACACCATAATCAACAAGCAAGCAAGCAATTAAACAAACAAGAAACTATAGTTAGGTATTCTTGTTACCTCTTGGCTATCTTGGTCAAGACCTTCTTGGGATGATTTCCTTCCTTCACAAATGTCAAAACCTAGCCATTACAACATAATATCAAGTTACAACTCAACTTGAAACCAAATCCAAGACTAGGTTTTCACTAACTCCCTTTCGTTCTCTACTTTATGTTTCCTACTTCCATCTTTCCAAAATAAATTCTCATGGTTCATTTCCACATAATATTTCATTTAGAATCCAAATATGAAATCAGAATTTCCAAAATTAAAACATACCAATTGCTACAGTACCAAACTGAAATGCATGCTCTTGTTTTCCAAAAATTCACATTTTGATTCCAATGCTTCCAATACTTGTTCTCGTACTTTATCCCCGCACAATTTTCCATTTTAAACTCATTGGAAGCATTAAAATCATGAAATTCCATCATATAAATAGTGTCACACACAGTTCCAGCAAGGACACAAAACCCTAAATCCAAACATACTTGAATTCCCAAGCTTATACTACTTGATTCTAGCTTGTTGAAGTTTATCTAAACTATCCATAACATAAAACTCATATTTTAAGCACATATGAGCAGCACTTACAAAAGAAACCATAAGGGAAATATAGCATGGAAACCCCTTAAAACCATGAGCTAACTTGCTAGAACAAAGCTCAAGATAAAGGGAGATGATTACCTTGATTGTTACTTCACTTTGGTTGCTTCGTTCTTTGTTGAATGGAAATTTTGCAAGAGTTTGTCTATGGTTCACCATGCATACTGAAATGAACTGAATAGGGGGTATTTATAGAGAAATTTGGGTTGAAATGGATGGCTAAGATTAATTTGGTCACTATTTGATCAAAGGGCTCACATTTAATCTTGGATTTAACTTTTTCTAAAAATAATAATTATTACATCATGTGGGACAACTCATGGGACACCTAAGAGGGTTAGGTGGCGTGCTGTCCATGCAAGGAACCTTCTGGAGAAATTCCAGTCCAATCCGATACCGATCAGTGCAGTTTCACAATAACCAGACTGTGTTCTGTTCCTAATTTTTTATAATATACCAGGATATGTATTCTATCCTGGAAATAAATGTCTAGGCTTCTCATATCATCAAAAATGTTAGACTGAGTATTTATCTGCCATCCATCCATTGGAAAATGACCAAAATACCCTTGGTGTCCTTTTGTGCACTATACTGACCCTAAAGGCATAATTGTCATTTCACCCCTCTCTGTACTGCCTTATAGCATATACTAGCTCTAATTAATCATATTTATATCATGTACCACATTTTTGGCCTGTCCAGAATGATCAAAATGACCACCATCCATCACTGGCACAGTATGGGCATATAGGGGTATTTTCATAATTTCACACTTTTCCTGGACTGCTCTAGTCTCTGGCCCACATAAACTGTCCAGTCACCTTAATGGGCTTATGATGGCGCCATTTGGGCCTTATTATGTGCTTATTTCCTATATTGTCTTTGTGGCCCAATTCACACTATAGCTCCCCTGATCCTATTTATCGGGTATTTTATTTCACTATAAAATCCCGTATGGTTTCTACAGGATTCCTTTTCTGACTCTCTCAATTTTTTTAATTCATATATGAAATATATGAATTTTCTATAAGGTCTCATCTGATTATGAGATCTAAAAAATACTGTAATAATTCCTTCTAACTTCAAAAATTTATATCAATTAATCGGGACCTCAAATCAAAATTCCGTGTTGCATTAAACTGACTAGAATATTTTTGTCTATCTACAGGTAAAATTTGGGTCTGATCTGATTCTAGATATTTTTAGCCTGTTTTGGCTTAACTTTTCCATATTTACATTTAGGTCCCTTAACTTTTGAATAATTGTACTTTAGTCCCTGAACTTTTCATTAATTGCATTTAGGTCCCTCTTTTTTCTTCTACTTTCACTTTTCACCTTCAAACTTTTCAATTTTTGTTTTGGTCCCTATTCTTTCCTTAGTTATTAATCCTTCCCTTTCCTTTCACAATGTAATACAGTTTATTCCAAGAATCTTATATCCATTACAGATAAACTGTACAGCTACTTCAGGTCAGAAAATTAGGGATATGACAGTGTCCATGAGCTAAAGATATCCGATTCATTACCAAGAGACTAAAGGTTTAGCCTCTCATGACTCCTGATGCACTGCAATCACTATTCAATTGAGATGTCATGTAGAAACTATGAGAAGATGGTAGGTTGATGGTGTAGAGAGGTGTAGAGTGATGGCAGAGGTGGAGAAGGTGATCAGAGAGTGCGAGAGTACTACTTCTTAGCCTAATAAGGTCCAAAAACTAGCCTCCACGTTAACAGCAGCCTTCCTCCCCTTTTATTTCTGCATAACCTAATTCAAAACACGCAATTTCAACAATTTTGAATTTTAGTCATGACCAGATCCATGTTTTGGTCATGACCTGTAAACACAGAGAGACTTTTAGAAGAATAAAGGTCACGACCGGCGGACTCTTTGGTCAGGACAAAAATATGCAGAAGCGTGGTTTCACTTTCATTGGCTTGTGATTTCTTTCCTGGTCCTTGCTCTCTTCCAAATCAGTAAATAGCATATTATATGCAATTTAGAAAAGTTAATTTACCATTTTAACCTTTTATTAGCACATTGCTACACACAATCATGTATTACCACAAAAGTACAAAATGAGTCTTATCAATTCCACCATACTTGAAACTTTGTACTCCTAGACAAAGAAATGGATAAATCCTAAAAAAACACTATTAAATTCAAAATGACAACATAGTTCATAGTGTACCCTTGAAAACAAATAAGCCATCATCTTTTGGGAATGCAAAAGTGATAATGTGAGCAATGCCAAGCAATCAACTACTAAGCAAAATCAACCTCAATTGTATGTGTGCAACAGATCCTCTCAAAGGGTGTAAGTGTTTAGCTTTGTATTTCCTCCCATTGTTAGCATTTTTTCACTCAGATTCAAATTGGAGAACACCCTACCATATGCTTGTAATGGTTCTAAATCTCAGCAACTATATAACACTTATGCAAAGAATCAAGAGGTCTTTTAGGGTTGAAATGATGGAGATTAGCCACATGGAATGGAATGTGAAGAATAGAAAGTAATATATGCATTCAATAATAAATATGTAGTATGAATTTATGTCTCTAGTGATGTAGCTATGGTACTTTCAAAACATTTAGTCATGTCCACGAGGTGTACCTTTCGTGACATAAACACACAGAGAGGAATAGTCGTGACCATGTATGTACACATGTCACGACTCAAATTAACAGGGAGTTATTTTCGTGACCACTATGTACATAGGTCGTGACCATAGGTCATAGAGCGCATATGAAGTCAAAAGTTTCATTGCAGGTCGCAACATAAAAGCCAGTATATTGAGACCATATTTCACAGAGACTACCGAGTGATAATTGTCAAAGTCCCAAAATGATGTTTGATGCTAAAATCTTTCCAATTATCAACAAAGGTTAAAGTGGGGGTCCAATTTTCAGCAATTCATCACACAATAAGATCAAAAACAAAAATTTTATGATGAAAGATTGGATTAATCGAAGAATGTCACATTGAGTAGAAAAAATTGAGTAGCACAAAATCAAAGACATCTCCCCCACACTTAAACTTGACAGTGTCCTCACTGTCAACATAACTAAAGCAAAAACTATTACAATCACTTTGCAAACCCAATAAAATATAGCTGTAAAACAGCAGGTAGCCTAATCACTCAATGTAAATTAACAATTCAGCACATAGTCACATTCAGGTCATACAAAGCAATACTAGTAAGGCAGAGATGACAAGATGGGTAAGCTAAGATCATGCATGTGAGTGTGGAAACTCCAAATGAAACAATCAATGAGTAAACGATACATGGACATTAATGGGTTTTTGTTCAAAATAGAAAGGCACCTAGACTAAATAGGAATAAATAGAAAAATAAAACTATCTTATAGAAACATCAAGTAGAACAATGAACTATTACTTCCACTAGTTCATCCCTTTCCAATCACCAAACCAATATGTCAAGCACATATGAATTCGTAAAGGAAAGAGATAGGAAAGGGACAACCTAGCCTCAAGGTGGTGATAGAAAATCATAAAACTTTGAGAGATGGTTGTTTATTGGACGGTTTACCTAGTTGCCCTCTCTCTACTTTAGCATTCCACAATCATGCATCATATACTGAGATTTATCTAGGCCTATCTTGAATTCTCCCTGTTTAAACTTGAACTTACCCAACTGTGGTTGGCATGTCATGGCAACAAACTTGGGAAATAATTCCTTTGCCTCCTTCGTATATTCCCGACAGTTTATCTTCTCTAACTTTTGTAGCTCCTCCAATTTATCACGTGCTTCCCTAAGTGTCGTGCCAAGCTGAAGTTGGTCTACGGCTGTAACGTACTTGGGATCATTCTTTTCCATACTTGCATTATTATTAGTTATTAAATCTTTCAAAAACCTTAAGGTATGAGATGTAATTTTGGAATGATAATGAGGTTGAGAAGGGTTAGAATGTATTGACCCTTTAAGTAAAATAGTGGAGTGTGGGGTTCCCTGCTTGCATCTAGCATTTCTAGTCGCAACCTTTCATCTTCTCGTCGTGACTTAAGTTGATAGGGTATGTCTTTAGAACTTGTTGTCGTGACCTTCGGGCTCTTTGGTCATGACTTGGTGTCATAGAAAGGATCCCCCTCAGCAGAATGATGTTTAGTCGCGACATCTTTATTTTAGTGTCGCGACAGGTGGTCGCTGGAGTTTTGTGTCATGACCATAGTGCTATATAGCTGCTACTCAGCTTCATAATGGATCTCAGGTTAATTTTTAGTCACGATAGGGAGGCCATTTGGTCATGACCTTTGGTCATAAGAATTCGACCCTTATTCAATCATTGTACTTCTAGCTTCCATAACATCTTAAGATCCTACAAGATCACTCAACAAACCTTCTACAAGTGCATTATCTCTATCATTATCATGTAAATTGTCATATCCTGATTTTTAGGCCTAGAAACCCAATGTGTAACCTGAAAGAGGTAGGCTACCAGGCCCTATTGACCAGAAGTCCTAGAAGTATACATATGATGTTCAGGGACTAAATTATAAGTTAGTGAAAGTTCAGGGACTAAATTGTAAATAGTGAAAGTCCCTAGGGTATAATGATTATTTTGAAGAAAGAGAGGGACTAAACTACAAAGTCTAAAAGTCCCAAAGCCAAAAATGAAAGTAGATACAAGTTGTGGGCCATTAAGTGTAACTATGAAAAGTTGAGGGACTAAAGTGTAATTTTCAAAAGTTTCCAAGGGCAAAATTGTAATTATAGAAAGTTCAGCCAGAAAAGGCTTAGAACTTGCCAAAAGCATTTCAGTCCCAAAATTCATTAGTAGATAGAGAAAGTTATGCTAGTTAATCTAGCATGATACAGAAATTTTATTGAAGTTCCAGATAGCTAATATTTATCTGATAGTCTGAACGTTATCTGGAATTTTTATTAGATCTTCTGGACCTCATTTATAAGTGAAAAAGTTATAGGAAGGTATGCCCTCTAATGTCAGATATCATGGATTTGATAGAACCCCATAAGGAGTTATGTATGAAAAGTTATTCCCATATTAGTGAATTTTGACAGGAGTTTGAGAACGCCCGAGATTCGATTATGAAATTTAGCAGTAAGCAAGTTATAACTGAATGAGCTCATATGATGTCACATAGAGGCCCATGATGACACCAAGTGAGGCCCAAACCCATGATATCAGTTCATCGGTCAAAGGAGCTAGTGTCCAAAAAAGTATGAAATGACAAAAATGCCTTTATGTTATAAAATAATTAAAGAATGAGTGAAGGGTAGTTTGGTCATTTGATTAAGGTTAGACAGTCAAGGAAGGTTATCTGGATAATTGACCAATGTTAGGAAATACTCTGGTAAAGTGTGAAAAGATAATAATAATTATTCAAGGAAATAAAGGGTAACAAATGGTGTTTTGGTAATTTGTTAAGGAATATTTCTTGGGAATCGAGCCACCAGAGTGCTCGAGCTTGATTAGAGGCCAAGATGACATTCCCATATATCCAAAAATGTGACCCAAGAGTTATGTGGGTCCAAGTGGCATTAAAATAATATTTTAGTACTTTTCCATAAAGTAAAGTTACACGGTTAGAGATAGAACTGGGAAAAGTGATAAGATAGAGCTTTAGACTCATTGAGAACCATGAGGTGGTATGAAAGATGTCCTCATGGGACCCACAAGGCACCACATGGCATGAGTCTAGGGAAAGAAGAAAAAGCTAAGGACACGTGGCACGATCTCAGCCGTTCATTCTAAGATAGGACTCTGGAATTCTCTAGAAAAACTGAGTCAGCTAGTAAGGTGTCTTAAGGGCCCCACCATTACACCACCTAAGCATATGAGGTGTCCATGGATGATGTCATTTTTGATGAGTCATCTAGGAGGATGATGTCATCATTATAATGCAGGCAAGGCTTCTTGAGAAAGCTAAGCGATCTGAGCCATTTTTTGCTATTCAATATGAGCCATCTATTCCATCTACCTCCACCTATAAATACCCCACCCTTTCCATTCAAGGCATCCATGACAAGAAGCAAGAAAAAGGAGAGAAAGAAGAGAGAAAAAGAGAAAGAGAGAAAGAAAGTGAGGAAGGAAAAAGAAGGAGTTCAGCAGAGCTAGGAGCAATCCAAGGAGCTTAGGGACTTGGCAAGCTTAGGAATAAGGTAAGTAATTTATTAGTAATTTATTCTAGTCCTTACTCTAATAAATTAGAGGATTGTTCTTATGAATTTAATAGCTAGATTAGAGAAATATCTCTCTTAATAAGGTTAGTTATGGATAGAAAGTTAGGGGATTGTCAGATTAAGGGTATTACCTCAAGTTAAGCTTGAGATAAATAGAGCTATACTGGATAGAGTAATAATGAAGATATTATTATGCTATGTATGGGCTCTGACCTATGTAAAGAAGGAACCTCATAGCAAAGGTTAAGGACTAAGGAAAGGCTACATGTCAGGTGGAGAATGATGGCAGAGGTAGATAAGGTGATCAGAGAGCGTGAGAGTACTGCTTCTTAGCCTAATAAGGTCCAAAAACCAACCTCCACATTGATAGCAGCCTTCCTCCCTTTTTATTTATTCATAACCTAATTCAAAACACACAATTTCAGTAATTTCAAATTTTAGTCATGACCAGATCCATGTTTTGATCATGACCTGTAAACACAGAGAGACTTCTAGAAGAATCAATGTCACGACCGTCGGACTCCTTGGACGAGACTAAAATATGAAGGAGTGTGCTTTCACTTTCATTAGCTTGTGATTTATTTCTTGGTCCTTGTTGCCTTCCAAAATACCTGTAATCCAAAATAAAAGCTCACTGTAAAAGTTCAAATCAATAAATAACAGAATATATGCAGTTTAGAAAAGTTAATTTACCATTTTAACCTTTTATTAGCACATTGCCACTCACAATCATGTATTACCATAAAAGTACAATTTAAGGCATAAAATGATGGTAAAGTTGTTATAAAACTCTTAAAAGTGTCATAGAAACCATATACAAAATGTGTCTTATCAAATACCTAACTATAATTTCATGTTTGTTTGATTGTATGCTTGCTTGTTGGTTATGATGTTTGGTTGAGCTTAAGATTATACCATCATGATGATGATGAAGTACGAATGATTGCAACTCCTTGCAACTAATGTCATGACAATATGCATGTTAGAGTTTGCTTATGTGTTATTATGAAGTAGCTCCAATCTCATGATAACATGTTAGGCATTTAATCAATTATGCATGATATTAAAGTTTGTATGACTTGCTATTGAGATTTCCATGAAATCTCATTCTTTCCATATGCATAACCATATTATAGGTGGAAAAAGGGTAAATATAGATGGTTGAACTAGTGTAATAAGTTATGTTGATCACTTGGACTATGAGATGACTTGATGGGATACCTAGCATGATATAGTGTGTTTGTATTATGAGGCAGTAACCTTATGACGACAATTATAATGACTTAACCAATGATTTTGGACTTGAAATTTGGTATGAAAATATCTAAGATACAGAGCTTTAAATGGACACTAAGAACATCTCAAATGGTTAAGTTTTCAATTTACTGTGATTTTTCAAATTTGGAGATAAAATCTAGAATCGAGATAAAGTGAGCGACTGGAGGTAATGACATTCAATCACTAATTTCATATAGTAAACGAATGAATTTCTCAACAAAATTTTATGGTCTTAAAGAACACATCTAGAGCTTTAAATCTATAGGTAAAAAATTTCATTTGGACAAGTAACGAAAGCGGAAAGAATTTTTGAATTTAAGGCAAAGAAACTGAAACTTCTAGATTTACCAAATGAATAATGTCTTCAACGAATAAATTGATTTCATTGGGACAATGAAACCTCATTTTCATATTTTTCAATCAAATTTAAAAGAAAGATATTCCATTAGAAATTGGAACGACTCTATTTCAATTTTTCTATATTTAATTATGAATTTTTAAAATTAGGTATGTATTCTAGATTACCAAATGAACAATTCCCATTAACAGTCCCGAGAAGGAATTTCTTGAAAATGCATATTTCTAAAGAAAAGGGATATGTAATTGGTTCAAGTTACTTCCAATTGAGTATAACTGAGATTAAAAATAAGGATACGACAGAAGGCAACAACACATCAAGGAAGAGTGAAAAAGGAAAAGAGTAAGGAAAAGGAAGGAATAGAGGTAGTGAACTTACCTACTTGTATGCATATATGGCTTGGATGTTTTATGTGGTGTTTACTTACTTTGATGATGTGAAGCATGTATGATTAAGTGCATACTTATTAACATCAAGCATATAGATGTATACATTATATTATATCCGTTTGCTACTGAGATTTCCCCAAAAATCTCACCCCTACTTCCATTCCTATATAGAAAGCCTCTCAAGCACAAGAGGAGAGGAATAAATGATGATGATGATGATATTGCTTGATGATACGAACATGCAATAGATGATTTTGGGAATGTATGTAGAATGTATTGTTGCAAAAATCCTGCCTTTGAATAGTAACTCATGTTGAGGTAGTAACTTTTGAGATGTAATGAAAAATAATAAAAGATTGAATAAATATAAGATATTATACCAGCACTTAGTTAACATTCAAGCTTCATTTTGACATCAAGAATGTCTTATTTCAATGTCTGTACTAAGGGAAAAAAAATTTAAAGTTGGGGCCGAGAAACTGTTTTCCATAATTTTTGATTATATGAACAATAATATTTGATGATTAAACTATACTGATTAACTAAGCATTTTGTATGAGACTTATTTTTTCCTTAAATTAAAATATTTTAGCTTTAAGAAGCCTTTTGAACCACTTCATTTTGATTTTTTTAGAATTAATTATGATTTTTAAAGTTTGTCGCTTAATCTAGAAATACCACATGAACATTACCTGTGATTTGGAATTTTCCAGATTTTGAGAATAAACTTTAATGAACTTGTAAGTGGTTCTAAATGCTACCAAATGGTTTCTAAGATGTATGAAAGTAAAGTGTTGCAGTATGTGATGCAACTTTCTCTTTAGATGTGACTTCCTCGTTCTTGGTTTGAAGAGAGAGAAACAAAGACGTGGTGCCAAGGTCAATAAAGAGTGGGTGAAGAAAGCTAAGACAACAACCATGAAGCTTTGGTCCCCTTTCTCTCTAGAAGACAGTAGTTACAGGAGGAAAAGAACCAAAGGCAATAAAAACAAAAACAACATTCTGGGAGAGTCCAAAAGGGTACTTAGGTTCAAGAGCCTTTTAAATAAAAACAAATTTATGACAAATTAAATGATACAAATAATAAGCAGGCCTCCTAAAAATTAAGCATTACTCATGGAAAATGAAAAGCTATTGGGATATTACTATACCGAAAATCATGGAGCAATATTCAAAATAGGATAATGGAAGCCAATCCTAATATAGATCCAGATATGTGTAGTGAATATCATGTACGTGTGGAAAGTGAGACGATAGGATTATAGGATAGCAAGGATAATGGGAAGTCTTATGGGATAATTGAATGAATATTTTAAATAAATAAATTTTCAACAAAAACTTAACAATTCAAAAGAAGACAATCTTTTTAAACATCAATACAAAACTATGTCGTTTGATTGAGTGAAAATAAAAAAAAACATTAAATAAAAATATTGACAAAAAATGAATTTTTGAAAAATATTCATGTTTTACCATTTCATTATATATATTTAACTTCTCTCATGGCCAAATATAAATATTTTTAATTAAATTATATTATTTTTATTATAATATGTTTGACTTAAAGTTGACCCCAGTTTGACTCACTAACCCTTGAACCACTACCTCAACTAATTTATTAACTAGCCCGATTTTAATACCTTGATATTTTCATCAGTTTCGAGGTCTTCAATAGGCAAGACTTGTTTTCAAAA
Organism: Leucaena leucocephala; assembly: GCA_037074615.1. Classification (NCBI taxonomy): domain Eukaryota; kingdom Viridiplantae; phylum Streptophyta; class Magnoliopsida; order Fabales; family Fabaceae; genus Leucaena; species Leucaena leucocephala. Next base: position 11,192,386 of record CM073527.1, read on the forward strand.
TTACCTAAAACATCATCCTTAACCATGACCACACAGTCATTGAGAGCCTCTTCACTCATCTTGGTGTCATTGCTAACTCCCCTCCATTCTTCGGTTAGGATTATAGACACTATTAGTGGTAGAACTAGAAATTTGGGATTAGGGGTGAACTTGTAACAAATTTTTTATCTGATGAACAAATAAACTATAACATTATAAGTATAATAGTTTGAGTACAAAAGATCAAATATAATTAACAATTATGATGAGGAAGTTGAATTTTGTGAGTTTGCATATTTTGAAAATGTTACAAAATATTTTTCTGATCAATTCTTGCAAATACCACCCTTTCAATATAGCAAACCATCATATCATTCAACCATGCATCACCTATCTTATTTTGTAAATCAGTTTTCATGATATTCATTGTTGAGAAATCTCTTTCAATTGTTGCTGTAGCCACCTGTAAGAATAATGCTAATTCAATAAGATGATAAACTAATGGAAAAGTCAAATGAAAATTAGTTCAACCAATCTTCACGGAAAGAATTGCAAGGTCATGGAAATTTGAAAACTCAAAACTTGATCTCATATTATAAATGTATGTGTGGAGTTGTTCTTTTAAGAGCAACAGGGTCACACAAAAAAATCATCAGAGGAAATATGGCCTAGTTGAAGAAGCATACCATGATCAAATATGGAAAAAGAGCTTCTTAGATCAAGACAAGTGTAACATCCTATTTTTCTTACATCTTAGGGACCAAACGGTAGCATCTGGAACCACTTTTAAGGTCATTGAAGTCAAATTATACAATATGGAATTGTACTCTACCGAATACTATTCACTATGTAAATTCTAGAGAAGTAACCTGATTTCAAAAAATCATAATTAAATCTAAAAGAATTGAAATGATGTGGTTCAAATTGCTACACAAACCTAACTTAATTAGTTTTTAGGAAAAAATAACTTGTTACCCACTCCTTGACCAGGTTAATCTCGGTCAATGCTCTAATTTTAATGTTCATCAAGCATTTTTCCCTGATTTCAGCATCAACTTTACATAACATTTGTACTATCCAATCCTTAGCTCCTCTTCATGCTTATTCAATCCTATTTTAACATACCTGTGGGATTGGGATTATATGAAAGAAGATGAGATTTCTAGGGAAACCTCAGTAGCAAACGGTACTAAATAATGCATTCATTAATGTAAATACTAGTGTTTGCTTGTGAAAGTGTTAACATTTTGTAATGCGCATGCTTCCATGTTACATATGAAATACAATTGGCCAAAGTAATCATAGAAATACAGCTTCAAACATAAGCACATATGTAACACAATTCAACAAAGCTATAGCACAACCAAGCATAACATTCAACACATACAAGTTTAGGATAAGTTTACTACCTGGCATGTAGCCATTCCTTAGTCCTTAACCTTTGCTCTGAGGTTCCTTCTTTACATAGGTCAAAGCCTATACATAGCATAATAATATCTTTGTTATTACTCTATCTAGTATAGCTCTACTTATCTTAAGCTTAACTTGAGGTAATACCCTTAATCTAACAATCCCCTAACTTTCTTTATATCAACGGTTAACCTTATCAAGAGAGATATTTATCTATTCTAACTATTAAATTCATAAGAACAATCCTATAATTTATTAGGGTAGGGACTAGAATGAATTACTTACCTTATTTTTAAGCTTGCCAAGTCCCTAAGCTCCTTGGATTGCTCCTAACTCCTCCATAACTCCTCCGTTTTCCTTCCTTTCTTTCTCTTCCTTCCTTTGTTTTTATCTTTATCTTTTTCTCTCTCGTTCTCTTTTTTTCCTCTTGATTGCCATGAAGTGGAATGGAAGGGGTGGGGTATTTATAGGGCGAGGGAGGTGGAATGGATGGCTCATATTGAATCGCAATGAACGGCTCAGATCGCTTAGCTTCCTCAAGAAGCTTTATCGCATCATCATGATGACATCATCATCCTCAATGACTCAAAAAAAGACATCATCCATAGACACCTCATATGCTTAGGTAGTGCAATGGTGGGGCCCTCAAGACACCTCACCAACTGACTCAGTGTTTATAGAGAATTCCAGAGTTCTATCCCAAAATGAATGGCTGAGATCATGCCACGTGTCCTTAGCTTTTTCTTCTTTCCTTAGACTCATGCCATATGGTGCCTTATGGGTCCCATGAGGACACCTTTCATGCCACCTCATAGTTATGGATTAGTCTAAAGCTTTATCTGATCACTTTTCCCAGTTCTATCTCTAATCGGGTAACTATGCTTTATTGAAAAAGTACTAAACTAATATTTTAATGTCACTTAAACCAACATAATCATTGGGCCACTTTTTTGGACCCTTGGAAGGCTATCTTAGCCTCAAATTAAGCTCAAGTACTTTGGTGGCTCGATTTCCAAGAAACCTGTCATATCCCTAATTTTATTGACCTGATGTACCTATACAGTTTATCTGCAATGGATATAAGATTCTTGGAATAAACTGTATCAGATTGTGAAATGAAAGGGAAGGATTAATAACTAAGGAAAGAATAGGGACCAAAATGAAAATTTAAAAGTTTGAAGGTGAAAAGTGAAAGTAGAAGAAAAAGGAGGGACCTAAATGCAATTAATGAAAAGTTCAGGGACTAAAGTGCAATTATGCAAAAGTTAAGGGACCTAAATGTAAATATGGAAAAGTTGAGCCAAAACAGGCCAAAAATGCCCAGAATCATATCAGACCCAAATTTTACCAGTAGATAGACAAAAATATTCTGGTCAGTTTAACGCAACACAGAATTTTGATTTGAGGTCCCGATTAATTGATATAAATTTCTGAAGTCGGAAGGAATTATTACAGTATTTTTCAGATCTCATAATCAGATGAGACCTTATAGAAAATTCATATATTTAATATATGAATTTATAAAATTGAGAGAGTCAGAAAATGAATCCTGTAGAAGCCATACGGGATTTTTCAGTGAAATAAAATACCCGATAAATAGGATCGGGAGAGTTGTAACGTGAATTTAGCCATAAAGGCAATACAAGCAATAAGCCCATAATAAGGCCCAAATGGCACCATCATGAGCCCATTAAGGTGACTGGACAGTTATGTGGGCCAGAGACCAGAGCAGTTCAGGAAAAGTGCAAAATTACAAAAATACCCCTGGATGCCCATACTGTACCAGTAGTGGATAGAGGTCATTTTGGTCACTTTAGACAGGCTAAAAACGTGTCATATAGTATAAAGAGGATTATTTAGAGCCCATATACACCATGAGCCAGTATAAAGAGGGGTGAAGTGACGATTTTGCCCTTAGGGTTAGTACAGTGCAGGAAATGACACCAAGGGTATTTTGGTCATTTTCCAAGGGATGAATGGTAGATAAATACTCAGTATAATATTTGCAATGATATGAGAAGAGTAGACATTAATTTCTAGGATAGAATACATATCCTGGTATATTATAAAAAAATTAGGAACAGAACACAGTCCGGTTGTTGTGAAACTGCACTGATCGGTACCGGATTGGACTGGAATTTCTCCAGAAGGTTCTTTGCATGGGCAGCACGTCACCTAACCCTCTTAGGTGTCCCATGAGCTGTCCCACAAGATGTAATAATTATTCTTTTTAGAAAAAGTAAAATCCAAGATTAAATGTGAGCCTTTAGATCAAATAGTAACCAAATCAATCTTGGCCATCCATTTCAACCCAAATTTCTCTATAAATACCCCCTATTCAGAACACTTCGGCATGCATGGTGAACCAGAGGGAAACTCTTGCAAAATTTCCATTCAACCAAGAAAGAAGCAACCAAAGTGAAGTAACAAGCAAGGTAATCATCTCCCTTGATCTTGAGCTTTGTTCTAGCAAGTTAGCTCATGGTTTTAAGGGGTTTTCATGCTATATTTCCCTTATGGTTGCTGCTGGAAGTGCTGCTCATATGTGGTTAAAATATGATTTTTATGTTATGGATAGTTTTGACAAGCTTAAACAAGCTAGAATCAAGTGGTATAAGCTTGTGAATTCAAGTATGTTTGGAGTTAGGGTTTTGTGTTCTTGCTGGTACTGTACATGGTACTGCTCATATGATGGAATTTCATGATTTTGATGCTTCCAATGAGTTTAAAATGGAAAGTTGTGTGGGGATAAAGTAGGAGAACAAGTATTGGAAGCATTGGAATCAAAATGAGAATTTTTGGAAAACAAGAGCATGCATTTCGGTTTGGCACTGTAGCAATTGGTATGTTTTGATTTTGGAAATTCTGATTTCATATTTGGATTTTACATGAAAAATTATTTGGAAATGAACCATGAGAATTTATTTTGGAAAGGTGGAAGTAGGAAACATAAATTAGAGAAAGAAATGGAGCTAGTGAAAACCTAGTTTTGGATTTGGTTTCAAGTTGAGTTATAACTTGATATTATGTTGTAATGGCTAGGTTTTGAAATTTGTGAAGGAAGGAAAGCACTTCAAGAAGGTCTTGACCATGATAGCTAAGAGGTAGCAAGGATACCTAACTATAACTCATGTTTGTTTAATTGTTTTGCTTGCTTGTTGATTATGGTGTTTGGTTGAGCTTGAGCTTATGCCACCATGTTATGATGAAGTATGAATGATTGCAACTCCTTGCAAGTTATGTCATGACAATATGCATGTTAGAGTTTGCTTATGTACCATTATGAAGTAGCTTCCATCACATGATAACATGTTAAGCATACAATTATTCATGCATGATATTATAGTTTGTGTAACTTGCTATTGGGATTTCAATGAAATCTCATTCCTTCCACATGCATAACTATGTTTTAGGTGCTGGATCCTCTCAAGGGAAGAGAGTAATTGTTGATGATTAAGTTTGTATAACAAGTTATATGACTTACATGACAATATGGGATGATATGTTAGTGTGTATGGTGTATGTTTCTGTAACCCTGTTTTGAGGCCGTGGTGATGTGACACTGATTTTGATATGTAAACCAACGAGTTTTAGTCTGAAATTTGGTGTGAGGTTAGCTAAGATACATATCTTTAAATTGACATCAAGAACGCCTTAACTGGATAAGTATCCGAATTGTTATGATTTTCCAAAATTTGAAGTAAGATCTGGAATTGAGATAAAACGAGTGCTGAGAGGCAGTGACATTCATGCAATGATTTCATATATCAAATGAACGAATTTTTCTATGAAATTTGGTGATCTTAAAGAGGACATCTAGATATTTAATTCCATATGTAACACATTTCATTTGGACAAGTAACCAAAGAGAAAACAATTTTTAAAGTTCAAGCAAAGAAACTGGAACTTCCAGATTTTACCAAATAAACAGTGATTTTCAACGATTAAACTTATTTGATTGGGATAAGAAAACCTCAGTTTCATATTTTTCCCTCAAAGATATGTGAAAGATATTTCATTAGAAATTGGAACCATATTATTTTGATTTTTTTACAATTAATTATGAATTTTCAAAGTAGAGTACATGTTCTGGAATTACCAAATGAACAGTAACAGTGAACAGTACCCCAAAAGCAAATCTTTTAGAAATGGATATTTTCAAAGCAAATGACCATGTAATTGGTTCCAATCACTTCTAATGGAGTATAATTGAGCTTAAAAGTAAGGATGTGACATTTTGGTATCAGAGCAAAGGATTCTGGCTTAGGAAATGCTCTGATTACATTATTTATAGACTGATACATAAGTGAACATCTGCATAATTGACCTTAAGTTAATTATTGCAGGATACCAATGACTGAGTCTAGAACATCAGAGACTACAGTGAACCAGGGGGACCTTAGACCCATAGTCTATAGTTCTGATAGATCAGGGTGGAATTCAGGAGAGATAGATGCTTTCATACATGATCCGGAGTTTGGTCTTCCCCCAGTGATCAATATCCGGGATTCCAATAATGAATCAGAATTGGGCAGGTTAGATAATTCTTCTGTGGGATCAAATGAGATGGATGAGGATGATGATGAAGAAGAGGAAATATCAGATGAGGATATACTATCAGAAGAGGATGAACTTGAGGAACCTAACCTAGCCCCAGCTATGAATATTGTATTTGAAAGAGATGCAGGTCAGATAGATGATATAGAGAGGATAGACCCTTAAGAGGAACAATCTGATGTGGGTTACTCTTATATTAGGAATGCAACATACCCTGTGCCTAGGCAGGCGGATGAGGTAGATGTTCCTGGACTGAGTCAGGTACCTAAACCAGTTGATGTACCTGGACCCAGCCATACAGCTAATGTGCCTGAACCTAGTCATGTAGCTGATATACCTGGACCTAGTCAGAGACCAGACCTTACAGATATTCCAGGTCCAAGTGGAACCAAGAAGTTAATGGTACAGATATATCTGGGTAACCATCAGATAATTGAGTTAACCCCTGGGGAGGATATGGATGAAGAACATTTCAGGAAAGCTGTGGAACTCACAAAACAGCTATATGAGATAGGAAGAATGTTGATTAGAGGTGTTGATCAAGACTATAGAGTTTATAAAGACTTCATAGCAAGGGTAAGAGAGGCCTATCAAGCATATGATCCAGATACTCTTACCCTAGAAGCTTGGGTTGATATCATGGATGATATTTTGCCTCTTACAGCAACATGGAGAGAAGGGTTAGATCAGTACTTTGAAGAGGAACCCTTTGAGGATATCCATGATTGGATCTACATGGTGGGGGAATTTATTAGGATCCATTATGAGAAAACATAGTGTAATAGTTGTATGTATGAATGTTGTTGTAATCTATGTACTTTTGACTAGTAATGACATAATACATGCATGTGTGTTTGTTATGAAGAGTTTATGTAATGATGTTAAACCTGCTGTATGCTATGTTTTGAATGAAATATAAAGAATGTTAATTATAATATTCCTTTCCTATTTCCTATTACGATAGTAAAACAAAATAGTAAGAACCAAAAGAGCTGGTGCTTCGGGTGAATCCCAAAACGCCAGAGATATTAATCAGCTGATTCTAGAATGGCTAGAGCAGCAGCAGAAGCTGATAGAGGAAGTAAAAGCTGCTCAAGCAAAGAGTGAGCAGGAAAGGGATGCTACTATAGCAGCAGCTGTAGCTGAAGCAGTGGAGAACCTCAGACACCCAGAGTCTGCAGGTACAGCTAATACAGAACCAGAGATGGTTCAACAGACAACAGAACTACCGAGACAGACAGGACAAACAGTAGGTCCTACTGGTATTCAACAATGGATGACTAAATTCTATAAGCATAGTCCTCCGACGTTCGAGGGAACGTTTGATGTACAAAAAGTGGAAGATTGGATCAGCAGACTGGAGAAGATCTTCAAGGTATTGGGTTGTCTGTATGAGAGTAAAGCACAGATGGCAATCTACCAGCTAGAAAGGGATGCAGACAGATGGTGGAAGAACACAAAGCTAGTATTGTAGGCCAGACACATTCCTATCACGTGGGAAGTATTCCTTGAACAGTTTTATGAGAAGTATTTTCCCCAGTCAGTACGGGATGAACGAGAAGCAAAATTCCTTGTGCTGAGACAAGGAGAAAAAGAATCCTATGATGAATACTTAGCAAAGTTCATCCGTCTTTCTCAGTATTCCACTTACCTACGAGAGGTGGATGATGGAAAGGATGATCAGGGGATTAAATGCTACCTTGAAAGATAAGATGACCCCTTAACAGTACCATCAGTTCAATAAAGTAGTAGAGGCTTGTAGAATTATTGAGAATAGCCTGAATCACCGGATGCTAATGAAACCGGTGAGCAGAGAGACTGCTGCTCCTGAGAGACCTAACCAGAATAGAAATATAGCCAGTGGCAGTGCCTATAACAAGAAAAGGAAAAGGCTATAGTAGCAGAACTGAAAGCCTAGCAGAGGGAGTTACAGGGGAAACACAAATAATAGAGATCAGAGGTTTAGAGTATGTGACAAATGCGGGAAGAACCATGAAGACAGATCATGCTTGATGGGGCAGAATGTCTGTTACACATGTGGGAAGCCTGGACATTTCTCCAGGAGTTGTCCTAAAGTAGCTAATGATCAAAGGCCGCGCACTCAAGGGCGAGTGTTTGCAATGACAAGGGAAGAGGCACAGAGATCACCCAAGATGATCCAAGGTATCATCTATCTCAATAATCATGCTGTGATTGCTATGTTTGATTCGGGTGCAAGTCATTCCTTTATTTTTTATGAATGTGCTAAACGTTTGGGCCTTACAATTAGTAAGCTGCATTATGCCATATGTGTCACAACCCTTACAAATGCTAAAGTAGTTACAGCAGATGTCTGCCTAAATAGTGTCATTCGATATGAATATTGTTGCACTACTCTTGACCTAATATGCATGCCATTCCATGAGATTGATGTCATAATTGGATTAAATTGGTTATCTGCCAATAATGTAATGCTGGATTGTAAGAAGAAAACTCTAGTTCTTTGTCCACAAGCCCCAAATGTGAATCCAGAAGTGAAACTGAATTTCCTGATGGAGGCTCAAGCGGATAGATGTTTACAAAAAGGATGTCAGGGATATATGGTCTTCTTTTCTGTTCAAGCAGAAGTGGAATAAGGAATTGAAGCAATTCTAGTGGTCAAAGAATTTCCTGAAGTCTTTCCAAAGGAGATTCAGGGATTGCCTCCAGAACGAGTAGTGGAGTTTGCAATTGATATTGTACCTGGAGCTGGACCAGTATCTAAAGCCCCATATCGTATGGCTCCCAATGAGATGATTGAACTTAAGAAGCAGATAGAGGAGCTATTAGAGAAGGGTTTCATCTGACCCAGTGTTTCTCCGTGGGGTGCTCCAGTGTTATTTGTCAAGAAGAAGGATGGCAGTCTCAGATTGTGCATTGATTATCGGGAGTTGAATAAGATTACTGTTAAGAATAAGTACCCTCTTCCCTAAATTGATGATTTGCTAGACCAGTTAGTTGGAGCAAACTTATTCTCTAAGATTGATCTGAGATCAGGTTATCACTAACTCAGAATCAAAGCATATGATATTTCAAATACTGCATTCAGGACTCGATATGGTCATTTTGAATTTCTAGTGATGCCCTTTGGTCTGACGAATGCACCTGCAATTTTCATGGATTACATAAACAGAATCTTCAGGCCTTATCTAGATCAGTTTGTGGTAGTCTTCATTGATGATATCTTAGTGTACTCCAAATCGGCTGCAGAGCATGAAGAGCATTTGAGGATTGTTCTTAGTACTCTTAAAGAGAAATGACTTTATGCTAAGCTTAGTAAATGTGAGTTTTGGCTGCAAGAAGTCAAATTTCTCGGTCATGTCATATCCCATGAAGGGGTAGCTGTAGATCCTAGCAAAGTTGAAGTAGTGCTAAGCTGGGAACATCCAAGGACAGTGACAGAGATCAGAAGTTTTCTGGGCTTAGCAGGGTATTATAGAAGATTTATTAAGGACTTTTCTCGAATTATTCTACCGTTAACTAAGCTGACAAGAAAGAATCAGCAGTTCAAGTGGGATGAGAAGTGTAAGGCTAGTTTTCATGAACTAAAGTAGAGATTAACCACGACTCCTGTGCTGATTATTCCATACCCAACTCAGACTTATGTAGTCTACACTGATGCTAGTAAGCAGGGGTTGGGATGTGTGTTGATGCAGCAAGGACGAGTGGTAGCCTATGCTTCTCGACAGTTAAAGCCACATGAAGAGAATTATCCCACGCATGATCTGGAGCTTGCAGCGGTAGTTTATGCTCTCAAGATATGGAGGCACTACTTGTATGGAGCTACTATAGAACTGTACTGTGATCATAAAAGCCTGAAGAATTTGCAAGATCAGAAAGAATTGAACATGAGGCAACGGAGATGGATGGAATTTCTAAAGGATTATGATTTCCAGATCAAATACTATCCAGGAAAAGCTAATGTAGTGGACAATGCGTTGAGCAGAAAGGTGGTGCAGGTTGCTAGTCTCATGATCAAAGAGCTAGAACTAATAGAAGATGTTCGAGATTGGAGTCCTCTGTATCAAATGCAGACATCAGAAAGTTCTTATGGAGGAACGCAGATTAAAGCTTTTATTGAGGATGAGATAAAAGAGGTTCAGGAGCAGGATAGGCTCGTAGAAATTTTCAAAGGTAAGCTGGAAAGACGGGAAACTAAAAACTTTGATGTGTCCCAAGATGGATTACTACAATTTAGGGGACGATCATATATTCCTAATGCAATGGGATTGAGAGAAAAGATACTAGAGGAGGAACATAAAAGCAAGTATACAGTACATCTAGGTATGACCAAAATGTTTCATGATGTGAAGAGTTTATTTTGGTAGCCTGGATTGAAGAAAGATATTGTAAATTATGTGTCCAAATGTTTTACATGTCAAAAGGTGAAAGTTGAGCATCAGAAACCAGCAGGGAAATTACAACCACTAGAGATACCCGAGTGAAAATGGGACAGCATTGCCATGGATTTTGTTGAAGGATTGCCCATGACTCCTACTAAGCATGATGCTATATGGGTGGTAATTGACCAATTAACAAAGTCAGCTCATTTCCTGGCAATCAATAAAAAGGATTCTCTAGAGAAGCTGGCGAAACTCTATGTAAAAGAGATTATTAGACTACATGGTATTCCCAGTAGTATTATTTCTGACAGAGATCATCAGTTTACATCAAACTTTTGGCGTGCTTTACATAAAGAAATGAACACTACTCTCAGATTTAGTATAGCCTACCATCCTCAGACAGATGGTCAATCTGAGAGAACGATCCAGAAGCTCGAGGATATGTTGAGAGCTTGTGTCTTGGATTTTAAAGGAAGTTGGGATGTCCATCTGCCGTTGATAGAGTTTGCCTATAATAATAGTTATCAAGCTAGCATTCAGATGGCTCCATTTGAAGCGCTGTATGGACGAAAGTATAGATCTCCCTTATGCTGGGTGGAGTTGAGTGAAAGGAGGATGTTTGGTCCTGATATAGTAGACCAGACAGCAGTACAGATTGATAAGATCAGAAAAAGGCTATTAACAGCTCGAAGTAGACAGAAGAGTTATGCGGATGTTAGAAGGAAGCCGTTGGAGTTTAAGGAAGGAGAGCATGTATTCCTTAAGTTGACTCCAATGACAGGAGCTGGACGATCGATCAAAGTGAAGAAGCTGCACCCTAGATATATTGGGCCATTTTAGATCCTCTGAAGAGTAGGATCAGTGGCTTACAAATTATCTCTTCCTCCACATCTCAGCAAGATTCATGATGTGTTCCATGTTTCCCAATTAAAGAAGTATGTTTCAGATCCATCACATCTGATTGAGCAAGATGATATTGCATTGCGAGATGACCTGACTTATGAAGTTGGACTAGTACAGATTATAGATAGAAAGGTCAAGCAGTTGCGAAATAAGCAGATCCCTCTAGTTAAGGTGGTATGGAAGGGATTAACGGAGAATGAAGCTACTTAGGAAGCAGAGGAAAGGATGAGAGAGATATACCCTAAACTATTTCCTTAATGTATATGTAATGTAAATTTCGAGGACGAAATTTATTTTAAGGGGGAGAGAAATGTCATATCCCCAAATTTTTTGACCTGATGTACCTGTACAGTTTATCTGCAATGGATATAAGATTCTTGGAATAAACTGTATCAGATTGTGAAAGGAAAGGGAATGATTAATAACTAAGGAAAGAATAGGGACCAAAATGAAAATTTAAAAGTTTGAAGGTGAAAAGTGAAAGTAGAAGAAAAAGGAGGGACCTAAATGCAATTAATGAAAAGTTAAGGGACTAAAGTGCAATTATTCAAAAGTTAAGGGACCTAAATGTAAATATGGAAAAGTTGAGCCAAAACAGGCCAAAAATGCCCAGAATCATATCAGACCCAAATTTTACCAGTAGATAGACAAAAATATTCCGGTCAGTTGAACGCAACACAGAATTTTGATTTGAGGTCCCGATTAATTGATATAAATTTCTGAAGTCGGAAGGAATTATTACAGTATTTTTCAGATCTCATAATCAGATGAGACCTTATAGAAAATTCATATATTTAATATATGAATTTATAAAATTGAGAGAGTCAGAAAAGGAATCCTGTAGAAACCATGCGGGATTTTTCAGTAAAATAAAATACCCGATAAATAGGATCGGGAGAGTTGTAACGTGAATTGAGCCATAAAGGCAATACAGGCAATAAGCCCATAATAAGGCCCAAATGGCGCCATCATTAGTCCATTAAGGTGACTGGACAGTTATGTGGGCCAAAGACCAGAGCAGTCCAGGAAAAGTGCAAAATTACGAAAATATCCCTGGATGCCTATGCTGTACCAGTAGTGGATAGAGGTCATTTTGGTCACTTTAGACAGGCTAAAAATGTGTCATATAGTATAAAGAGGATTATTTAGTGCCATATACACCATGAGCCAGTATAAAGAGGGGTGAATTGACAATTTTGCCCTTAGGGTTAGTACAGTGCAGGAAATGACACCAAAGGTATTTTGGTCATTTCTCAAGGGATGGATGGCAGATAAATACTCAATAATATTTTCAATGATATGAGAAGCCTAGACATTAATTTCTAGGATAGAATACATATCCTGGTATATTATAAAAAAATTAGGAACATAACACAGTCCGGTTGTTGTGAAACTGCACTGATCGGTACCGGATTGGATTGGAATTTCTCCAGAAGGTTCTTTGCATGGGCAGCACGCCACCTAACCCTCTTAGGTGTCCCATGAGCTGTCCCACATGATGTAATAATTATTCTTTTTGGAAAAAGTAAAATCCAAGATTAAATGTGAGCCTTTAGATCAAATAGTAACCAAATCAATCTTGGCCATCCATTTCAACCCAAATTTCTCTATAAATACCCCCTATTCAGAACACTTCGGCATGCATGGTGAACCATAGGGAAACTCTTGCAAAATTTCCATTCAACCAAGAAAGAAGCAACCAAAGTGAAGTAACAAGCAAGGTAATCATCTCCCTTGATCTTGAGCTTTGTTCTAGCAAGTTAGCTCATGGTTTTAAGGGGTTTTCATGCTATATTTCCATTATGGTTGCTGCTGGAAGTTCTGCTCATATGTGGTTAAAATATGAGTTTTATGTTATGGATAGTTTAGACAAGCTTAAACAAGCTAAAATCAAGTGGTATAAGCTTGTGAATTCAAGTAATGATTTCATATATCAAATGAACGAATTTTTCTATGAAATTTGGTCATCTTAAAGAGGACGTCTAGAGCTTTAATTCCATATGTAACACATTTCATTTGGACAAGTAACTAAAGAGAAACAAATTTTTAAATTTCGAGCAAAGAAACTGGAACTTCCAGATTTTACCAAATGAACAGTGATTTTCAACGATTAAACTGATTTCATTGGGACAAGAAAACCTCAGTTTCATATTTTTCCCTCAAATATATGTGAAATATCTTTCATTAGAAATTGGAACCATATTATTTTGATTTTTGTACAATTAATTATGAATTTTCAAAGTAGAGTACATGTTCTGGAATTACCAAATGAACAGTAACAGTGAACAATACCCGAAAGCAAATATTTTAGAAATGGATATTTTCAAAGCAAATGATCATGTAATTGGTTACAATCACTTCTAATGGAGTATAATTGAGGTTAAAAGTAAGGATGTGACAAAACCTCTTTTAGCAAATTACCAAAATGCCCTTGGTTACTCTTTATTTCCTTAAATAATTCTAGGGCATTATTGTCTCTTCATACTTTACCAGAGTATTTCTTAACCCTGGTCAACTATCTAGATAACCTTCCTTGACTATCTAACCTTAATTAAATGACCAAAACACCCTTCACTAATTATTTAATTATTTTATAACATAAGGGCATTTTTGTCATTTTGCACTTTTTTAGACATTGGCCCCTTTATTCGATGAACTGATATCATGGGTTTGGGCCTTACTTGGCATCATCATGAGCCTCTCTATGACATCATCTGGGCTCATTCAGTCATAACTTGCTTACTGCTAAGTTTCATACTCAGATCGCAGGCGTTCTCAAACTCCCGCCAAAATTTACTAAAACATTAATAACTTTTCATACAAAACTTTTTTTGGGGTTATGTCATATCCATGACATATGGCGCCATAGGGCATACCTTCATATAAATTTTCACTTATATCTGCGGTCCATAAGATCTGATAAAATTTCAGATAACTTTCAGACTATCAAATAAATATCCTTTATCTAAAAATCTAATAAAATTTCTGTATCATGCTAGATTAACCAGCATAACTTTCTATATCTACTAATGAATTTTGGGACTGAAATGCTTCCGGGCAGTTCTAAGCCTTTTCTGGCTGAACTTTCTATAATTACAATTTTACACTTAGAAACTTTTAAAAATTACACTTTAGTCCCTCAACTTTTCATAATTACACTTAATGGCGCACAACTTGTATCTTCTTTCATTTTTTGCCTTGGGACTTTTAGACTTTTCAGTTTAGTCCCTCTCTTTCTTCAAAATGACCATTATGTCCCCAGGGACTTTTACTATTTACAATTTAGTCCCTAATCTTTCACTTACTTGCAATTTAGTCCCTGAACATCATATGTATATTTTTGTGATTGCTACTCACTAGGGCCTAGTAGCATACCTTTTCTAGGCTATATACTATGATTCTATGTCTAAAAATCAGGATATGACAACAAGCAATGCATCTTAATAATTCTATAGAAGTTTTAATGAATCAATTACTTATTTCAGCATTAATTGAGTCAATCATAGAAATAAAAATTTCAATGTAGTAGTGATGATGATAAGTAACCCATTACCCTTTATGCCTCGAATGTCTCCAAACTGGTATATTATCTTCCATTTTGGCACTAGAATAGATATTTATATACAAAAGTCCCTAACTTCTTCCAAAAATGCTTCCCATTCATTTTTCCTCAAGTCTTGAAAAAGATGTTTGACATCTTCAATCAACCTCATGGCATTACCAATATTTTGATCTTTTTGTTCTAAGGCATGTGATATATAAATTCAAAATCTTCTATTTTTTGTATCAAACCACTTGTTGTTGATTTTTGTTATGTTAAAGTCCTATTTGTATGAACATTCACCAACACCTCTTCTATTGATTCCTACATTGCAAGTATACGCATCAAAGTTATATGATGTGAACCCCACCAAGTATCGCCAAGTATTGCAAAAGTAGTTTCTTGATTTTTGCCTCAGCCTAGGAAAATATTACATTTTTCTAATTTCTACACAATCTTTTCATGATGCTTTTGACGCAATTAATCTCATCTTTTAGAAAAAGTATGCACAACATTCACAATCATACTAACATAGTTAAATAAATCAACAGTAGTTGGAATACTCTTTGCAATAGATATAACAACCAACTGCAATTGCTGGGAAAAATAATGGACATAAAAAGCAAATGGATTTTAATTTAGGAACAATGTTTTCAACCCGTTAAATTGTCTTTTCATATTTAAAACTCTATCATAGCCTTGGCCTCTTAATTTTAAAAAGTTAAACCATGACAAACAAATAAACTATCTAAAGTTGTTTTCAATGAAGAGGCTAAAGTGTCACTAACATGTTCAAGACCAAGAAATCTTTCAATCACTTGACCTTGCTTGTTCACAAACCTCACAATCACAACCATTTGCTTCTTTATTGATTTATCACGGGATTCATCAACAAGTAGAGAGAATTTTGTTTCCAAATACATTGTATAATGAAAATTTACATTTATGGACTTTGTCTATTGAGAGTGGATTCTCTTTAGGGTTCTTCATAGAACTAACAGACTTATCAAGGCTTGATCAACCTTGTGGCATCTTTCAACACTTCGGGTCCATGTTCTTCTATGTTCAAGGGTTCAAGTGGATCACTAGACTTTGGTTTAACAATCTTGAGGTGTGTATATTTATATTGGTTGTGGGTTTGTGGGATTTTCTCTTGTGGCTTCACACCATCTTGATATCAGAGCTTTATATCTAAACTCAGGTCATATATTTATGTTCTTCATTTCTACTTTCATTCATTATTTTATGCCTTTTCTTGTCCCTGTTCATCTTCTTTATTTATGTCTATCACAACAATCTTCATCCTTGTTCTACTAGTTTTCTTTTGTGTTTCTTGACATTCAGTAGGTCATTTTCATAGTTCAAACTCTTTTCTTTCCATTCATTTGGAATCGCTACAATCTGAGTTTTGTACGAAGAGTTATAGCCATTTCAAAAACATGTTTTCTAAACTTTATGGGTTCATATTGCTTACTTTGTTCTATTTATGGTATTTTCATTATTTTCTTTGTATTTTCAATGATAAAAAATGAAAGATATCTTATGATTGAATTGTTTTGAGGAAGTGTTTTGAGCAAGCTCATATCGAGAATCTGTTCTTCATCTTTGCTTACATTGTATCCATTGAACTCTTGATTTCCTTGAAAGTCATTTTTAATACTCATGATTTCTCAAAATTCCTAAGTGTTGGTTGATTTTGTAAACTGTGATTGCTTTGTGTCACACGTTACTTTTGAATGCCTTAGAGACTGATCAATACCATTTTGAACCACTTATATAACTTTGAAGTTCGATTGCAAAATTTAGAATTTTTAAGTTCATAGTTAATGTTCATTTGATATTCCCATATTTGGCAAAGAACTTCCAAAAATCATAACTTATTAAAGAAAAATTGAAATGAAGTGCTTCAAAAGGCTATGCAAAGCTAACATAATATATGTAAAGGAAAAAATATTTCTCTAACCAAAAGCTCAGTTAATTAATCCATTTTTAGAGTCAAAATTTATTGTTCATTTGGTCAAAAATTCTGGAGACAATTTTTAATCCTAAATTTGAAAAATTTGTTTTCTTTGTACCGACATCAGAATAAGGCATTCTTCATACAAAAACAAAGCTTGAAATGTTAAATATTTATTGGTAAATTATCATACATTTATTACATAATATACTATTTTTAATTACTTCTCAAAAGTTACTACCTCATCACGAGTTACTATTTATAAGTAGAATTTTCAACAATCATACATATGTAAGTACATACATTACAAAATCAACTATCATACATCATGCAAGCAGCAATTACATCATCAACTATTCTTCTCCTCTTGTGCATCATGGTCCTACTATTTGACAAAAAATGGGGTGAGATTTATAAGGAAATCTCAGTAGTAAATGAAATTAAACAGTATATGTATTAATGTTATATGTTAGTGCTTGTTTGTGATTGTGTTAACAAAATTAACGTGCATGTTTCCTTGTAACATATGAAATACAAATAGCCAAAACAATAATAGAAATATAGGTTCAAACAATTACACAAGTATAACACAAAATAACTAAAGCAAAGCCATAACTAACACAACATTCCATACATACAAGTTTAGGTTAGTTTACTACCTTGATGCTTTACTTTCTTTTAGCCTCTTCCTTGCCACTTTCCCTTGCTATGTGGCTACCTTCTTGAGCACACAAATTAAAGCCTACATATCATACAATCATTCATTCATCAAAATCCAATTTCAACTAACTTGTAAGAGCATTAAACTCTATTAAACCTAACTTTCTTTATTCATAGTTAATTGCCTTGTCGTTTGAATTAATATATGCCTTGCCTTCACCCCACACAAGTTTACCTTCTAAATCCATTTATGAGCTTAGAATTTCAAAATTCCAACTTCCTTAATATTTATTCCAAGTACCAAAAAGGGGTGTATCTTTTTTTTTTTTCAAATTTTCCCTTTTCAATTACAATGCTTTGAAGGAACCAATCTTATTCAATCCTACACAAAATCGTCGTCTTGATTCAATAGAAGCATTAGAATATTGAAAATCATACTTCTTGGTTTAGAATATTAGTTCACCCAAATGGCCTTTGATTGGGTCAGATTGTTGTCATTCGACTCATCAAAATAAAACTAATTGCACCTTATTAATGCAGTATAAGGCACAACCCTATCTTCTTCTCAAGGAGCCCTTTTTATTGCAACTCTAGCAGATTAGTGACAAAATCATTGAAAACCTAAGTGAAAGTAAAAATGGGTCTTAGGTTTGGTTGATTTTTTATGCAATAAAATAAGGGTGCAGTAAAGTAAATATTTTTGTATTTTTGTTCAAGATAGAGAATAAGTGGATTGTTAAAGAAATATGTTGAGAAAGACTTTTATGATGAAAACCTATCTATCCTTGCTATGAATATGATATGGGAATTTTAAAATCACAAAGTCTTAAATAAAACATCAATCAATTGATTGAGTCCAGGACATTAATATTCCTTAAACTCCTTTGATTAAAGCTAGTTAAAAAATCACTAATGCACTGTTTAAAAACCACTTAGCGTGTAATTAAATCAGATGATGAAGATGCCCTCGAATGATTATGGCTCAATGATTGTAGATTTTAAGCAATCAAATCAGTTAGCAATGATCATTGATAAAAACTCAATTATCCAAAAATCAAAATAGAAATATTCATATTAAACCAACATCCAAATCATCCAAATTCAATTACAAAACCTAATCTTAGAATAATCGATCGATGGCCAATCCTTACATATAAAATCATATCCTAGATCTAGGAATTCTGAAACATAAGAAAGGTGAGATTAAAACAGAAAACTCCCCCAATATAGTGCAGTAATGAGCTCAAGATATGCGATTCATCACAAAGAGCCTATAGATTTAGCCTTTCATGACTCTTACTGTGCTATAATCGCTATTTAAATGTTATGCCATGAAGAAAGCAAAAAAATGATAATGGGAGGATGAATTATGGGAGATATGAGGGTAGGTTATAGAGAGAGTATGGAGAGAATATTTGAGTACTACTTCTTTTGTCGTATCTGGTCAAAAAAACCAACCTCCATTGACTCCTGATCCTTCCTCTCCTTTTAAACCTAGAGTAACCTAATAAAAAATGTGCAGCTTCACTTATTCTCTTTTTTTATCAGAACTAGATCCTATTTTTGGTCATGACCTGTGAACACAAGAAAACTTCCTAGAAGAAGTGAGGTCATGACTTGTGGATACTTTGGTCGTGACTAAAGTGCACAGAGGTTGTCGTCCTTGATTTGATTCTCTTTGTTCTGTGATATCTTTTATGCTTACATTAATCCTTAGTTCTCCTTCAAACTACATGTAATTCGACATCAAAGCTCACTGTAAAAGTCCAACCAGTTACTAAAGAACAACATATATGCAGTTTGAAGGAGTTAATTTACCATTTTACCATAAAATCAGCATATTGCCAAGCACAATCATGTATTACCACTAAAGTACAATTGTAGGCATAAAATGAATGGTAAAGTTGTGACAAAACCCTCAAAATGTTATAGAAATCATACACAATTTGTGTCCTATCAATTCCCCTATACTTGAACCTTTGTACTCCTAGACAAAGACATGAAGTACCCTAAGCCAAATCTATTAAATCCAAGGTAATAACAAATCCACAGTGAAACCTTAAGACAATTAATGCACCAACTTTTGGAATGCAAAGGTGATAATATGAGCAATGCCAAGTAATCAACTACTAAATGAAATCAACCTCAACTATATAAGCACAATTGATTATCTCTAAGGATGTAACTGTTTAGCTCTCTATATTCTCTCATTGTTAGGGTTCATTCACTCATATTCAATTGGAAAACATCCTACCATATGCTTGTAATGGCTCTAAATCTAATCAACTACACAACACTTATGCAAAGAATCAAGAGGTCTTTTGAGGGTGAAATGATGGAGATAGGCCACGTGAAATGGAATATAAAGGGTAGAAAGTATCATATGCATTTAATAATGAATATATAGCAAGAATTCATGTCTTTCGAGATATATAGGTGGTAATTATGCTAATAGGAGTTGATAATAGCGCCTCATTCAATACTCTTTTGTTCATTTTTTCTTGCACTATTTCCCTTTTTTGTGCAATATGCTTTTTCTCTCCTTTATTTGGCACCTTCTCTTTGCTTTTTCTCTCATGCATATATGACTTTCTATGATGAAAAAAGAAGAAAAATGATGAGCTCATAGGGGGTGACTATGGATATAATATGTGCGGGCTTGTTTTTGGGATATAAGGGTTTAGAAATGAATGCCTCTATCATAGTCAATAACATAAATGAGCAAGTAATTTTCAACTCGGAGCTAAGACAAGTTCTAGAGGATATAAACCAATTGAATAACCACTTAATATAGAAATTTAGGCTGAGAATCCTTCTAACTGAGGTTTTCATCTAAATTGCTTATAAGATAAGGTCTTAAACAATGTTCATTATTCAATAGGCATTAAAACACTTATCATAATTGAAAATCCTCTTAAATGACGGATGAAAAGTTCTAAAGTAATCACTCAGAATCATGTAATAATCCCAAATTTAACAGTAAAAACTTGAGTGTTTCCAATTTAGTTTCCATTTCCAAAAGTACAAGTGTGACAATGGTTTCTATAAACTATTTCATGCAAAAGGTTAAAAATAAGGGGGCAATGAATCATTTATAAAAACTTTAGTAGCTCAAAAGGAATCGTTTTATACAAAATTTCACAAATTAAAGAGAAGGTAAATAGACATTTTCAAACTCAGGTCACGACTTGAAGTAGTGAAGTCGCGACCAAATTTCACAGTGAGTACTAGCCCTAAACTTCCAACAACTAGTCGCGCCCATACAACACATAGGTCACGACTTATTTTCATAGAGAGCATATTAAGTCCAAAATTCCATGCTAGGTCGCGACCATACAACACATAGGTCACGACGTAAAACCACAGAGACTACCACTTAATGCTAACCACAAAAATAGTTTAAAATGGGGATCCAATTTTTAACAATTTATCACATATTAAAATCAAAAACCAAAAATTTTGTGATGAAAGATTAGATTAATTGAACAATTTTGCATTAATTAGCACAGAAACAATAACATCTCCCTCACAGTTAAACTTACTGTCAGTAGAATTATAGACACCACATCACTATATAAGGTTAATTTAAATCTAGCTTCAGCACAGTAGTTTAACAAATCACTCAATGCAAATTCATAGTGAAGCCCACAGTCACATTCAAATCATACATAGCAATACAAGGAAAGCAAAGATGCCAAGATGGGTAAGCTATAGCATGCAATTAAGAGTGGACACATCTTAGAGAACCAATAATAAGTAAACAATACATGGGCAACATAGGGTTATTATTCAAAAATAGAAACAAACAAAATTAAACACTATCTTATTAAATCATCAAGCAAAAAAATTAACTACTACTTCTACTAGTTCATCCTTTTCTAATTATCAGACCAAGATGTCAAGCATATATCACATTAGGCAAATTTGTAAAAGGTAAGAGTTAGGAAATGGACAACCTGGCCTCAAGGTAGTGGTAGGAACTCAGAATTTTGAGAGATAGTTGTTTGATTGAAGAGTCTTCCCTATTACCTTCTTTCTCCACCTTAGCATACCAAAATCGTGCACTTTGATTACATTATAAAGTCCATCGAAACTTGTCTTGAATTTTCCCTATTTAAACTTAAAATTTCCTAACTATGGCTAGTCTATATTAGCAACAAACTTCAGTTGTGTTCCCTTTATATCCTTTGTATATTCCACTTCCCAAGTGCTTCACCCAATTGAGGTTGATATACCGCTACAACATACTTAGGATCACTATCTTTCATTTGTTTAGATTCTCTATCTTGCTTTCAATCTCCTTAGGTGTTGCACCAAGCATACGTTGGTCTACAACTGTAACATAGTTGAGATCAGCCTCCTTTATTTCTGCATCATTTTCTGAGATCAATCATTCAAGATTTTTAAAGTATGAGAGGAAATTGGTGAATGTGAGTAAGGATAAGTAGGTTAGGACATATTGGCCCTTTAACCAAAATAGCGAACTATGGAGCTAAAGGAATTTGAAATTCACTAGTTGTGTATGCCACTTCTAGTTGTGACCTCTCAGGGTTGTCTTTAACTTCTTATCGCAACTCGAACTGACAGTGAGTGTCTCTGAAAAGTTTGGTGGCAACATAATCATCCTTTAGTCGTGACTTGGAATCACAGATAAATTGTCCCTTAACATCCTGATATTTAGTCGCGACTTCATCATTCTCACGTCACGACTTATCGTCTCAGGAGTTATTGGTCATGACCAAACGATAATCCTATTATGACTCCATTGCATAAAGAGTCTCTTCCTCATCAAGTTCATATCTAGTCGCGACATGGACATCTTTATGTCCTGACTTGTGGTCACAGAAGCTCGACCCCTCTTTGTTTGGTCCACTTCCAACATCAATAATGTCTTTCATTCCTATAAAATCACTCATAAATTTCTTTCAAAAAATATTACTACTGGCAATTGATGAAATCATATCAAAGTTAGATAGTAATGAGAAATTTTTTGAAATTAAAAGCATGCTATTCACATCAAAACAATAAAAACATGATGCATTGCCTTCATTAGAGTAATCAAAAGAATAAATAAAGGAGAGAGATTCAAAATAGTTATCATAAGCACTTAAAGATGAATTAGAATCCTCATGCTCCTAAAATACATCATGGGAAATATGAGAATTATGCAACATAGGATCATACTCATCATGCAAGCTCAATTCATGCTCATCCCTAGTTTCTTTAATAACATAATTGATGGCATTCAACCCAACAAAAGCAAAATTATCAAAAGTATATTTTATTGCTTTGTTCATATTAAAAGTCACTACATGTCCTCTAACTTCCATTGTAATGGAACTATGCTTTATACTAATGACTATTTTGGAAGTTTGAAGGAAAGGTCTGCCTAGAATCAAAGTGCTCTCATTCACTAGTTCATTGGACATGTCCAGAACATAAAAATTAGCTAGGAACACTAAATCCTTAACCTGTACTAGAATATCCTCTAGAATTCCCTTAGGGTACCTAATTGATCTATCAACTAATTGGAGCACTATACTTGTGTCTCTAAGATTATTAATACCTAAGGCTAAGAATACTGACCAAGGTATTACATTAATAGTAGTCCTTACATCTAATAATGCTCCCTTAATATGAACCTTTCCTATAGTGCATGGGATTATGTAAGATCCTAGGTCTTGGCACTTAACCAGTAATTCAGCCTTAAAAAGTGATAACACATTAGCACTCACCTAAATTCTCTCAAGAGGCCTAAACTTCTTCTTATCAGCACACAACTCTTACAAATTTAGCATATTTAGGATTTCTCTTGAGGAATTCAACTATAGGAATGTTTATTTCTAACTTATTGAAGAGATTGAAAGCATCTTTTGTAAGTTCATAATCAATCTTTTTCTTTCTAGCAAAATAAGCTTTTTGGAAAGGGATATATTTCATACTTACCTCTTTACCTATATGCATAGAGGCTCATTGCTTGCTCAACTCCACCTTCTCCTCAGTTTGCTTTCCCTTGTATTTTGGACTTGGAATTGTCACTTCGTCTTCTTGGTTATCTTGTGTTTCCTCTTGGGTTGCCTTCTCATAAGTTGTTGTTCTTTAATACTCTTTAATTTTCCAATCTTTATATGTGACATTGCTAAATTTTCAACTTTAAAATTTTCCATATCCTCCCTTGATGTTTCATCTTCCTTAAATCTAACTTCTCTCCCAATTCTGAGTGATATAGCATTCAGACCCTTTAGATTAATAATAGTATTCGAAGGTATGCTGCCACTACTCTTCATTTGGATGTCACTCACTATATTGGCAACTTGGGTTAAATGACTTGTAATATCTATATTCTTGGAACTTAACTCCTCAAGTTTCGTGAACACATTAGCATTATCCTTCTACATACTTTGAAGGATTGAAGCTGTGGAGGTGAATTAACTATCATTCTCTTTGAGCTTGTGGTCTATATTCTATCGTATATGTTTGTTATCAGTGTAGCCATACTCTTCAACAACTGAGAAGTCTCATGTAGTCTTGATGGATTAGGGTAAGTTGGAACCATAAGCATTATATTGTTTTGGTAGTTTCTTGAGGAAGCACCGCCTTCTTAGAATTGGTTTGACCTATTTTCCCCACTCCTCCACCTAAAATTTGGGTGGTCCCTCGAACCAGAATTATATGTGTTAGAGTATGGGTCTCTCTTCTGGTATTGTTTTCTCTCCCTTTATACATTATTACTACCTCTTCATACTGTCTGTCACATGTATTGGTAGAATACATCATTGAATCGCATGACTCACATCCTGTAACTAGTACTTGTGAGGTTCCCACTGCATGAACTTGCTATGTGGAAATCTCTTTTGAATTACCTGAAGATGATGAGGTCATTCTCCTTGAATCCTCAGTTTGATGGTTTTCATTAGCCATTTTCTAGAATAATTCCCAACATACTTGTAGAGTCTTATCTCGCAAAGATCAATTTGTTACTGTATTCAAGGACACCTGATTATGAGGGAGTAGACCATCAAAGAAAATGTCTACTAGATCAACCTTTGTCATGTTATGGTGTAGACATCGAGCCAACAAGTTGATAAATCTTGTCCAATATTTATGTAATGACTATCCATCCTCTTGTAGAATGCTTGTAATTTCCTTCTTCATCTGAGTTGTCTTAGAGCCCGGGAAGAACTGTTATAAATATGTTGACTTCAACTGATCCCATGTAAGAGTGGAGAAATGAGTTGGTAGATTGTATAACCACTCCTTAGCCTTCCCTTTTAAGGTAAAATGGAAACATCTCTTTAGGACATCATTAAATACAGTTATTGGGGGCTTCATCGAGGAGTAGATCATATGCATAGTTTCTAAGTGCCGATGTGGACATCTCCTATAAAACCATGAAATTTAGGTAAGGCTGCAATCAAAACTCCTTTAATTTCAAAATTAGCATCTTCAATATAAAAATCATAAAGATCATAATTCACATGCGAATGATTTATTTCCCTTACACTTCTATTATCTTTTACATTCATTGGTATTTCATTTCCCCTTGTATATTATGTCCATCATGCCTATTAGGATTAATCTCAACCATATTTGTCTAAATTAAATCCAATTTCAAATTCAAGGACACTAGAGGTTGAGTTAGATTCTGTTGATTTTGCCTCTTCTCTAAATTCTTTCCTTAGTTTCCTAAATTGTCTCTTAATTCCAGGTTCAAAAGGCATTAATGGTTCAGCTTTGCTATGCATGCAATGCCAGAACAATCAAGAATGATTTATAGTTGAACAATTCAACTGGTCACGACACAAAGGTGTTCAGGTCGTGACCCAATTACATAGAGAATAAAAGTTTCAAAAATTTGGTTCAGTGTCGTGATTAAAATATGCTATAGTCATGACCAAAAATCACATAGAGGACATTTTCCAAAACAGTCGCGATCAAAAGTTGTTATTGTCGCGACTAGAGTTCACAGAGAGTAATCAAGCACTACAGAGAGTAATCCAGTCGTGACATAGTTATATGTCATCGCGACTCAAAGGTGCAAAGAGCAAATTCCCAAAAACTTGAAAAATGCAGAGTGATATGCAATGTAAACAACAAAAACTAAAATTCAAAAAAAAATTAACTCAAGTAGTAATAAAATTGATGACTTATTGCTAATGAACCAATTACTTGGCTCCCTGGAAATGGCGCAATTGATTGGGTAAGATAATTGTACCTTATTAATGTAGTATAAGGCACACCTTATAATTCTTCTCAATGAGCCCTTTTTGAATGGAACCTAATAGATTAGTGACAAAATCATTGAAAACATAAGTGAAAGTAAAAATGGATTTTAGGTTTGGTTGATTTTTTATGTAATAAAATAAGGGTGCAGTAAAGTAAATGTTTTTGTATTTTTGATCAAGATAGAGAATAAGTGGATTGTTAAAGAAATATGTTGAGCAAGGCTCTTGATGATGGAAACCTATATATCCTTGCTCTAATATGATATGGGGATTTTAAAATCACTAAGTCTTAAATAAAACCTCAATCGATTTATTGAGTCTAGAACATTAATATTCCTTAAACTCTTTTGACTAAAGCTAGTTGAAAAACCACTAATACGCTATTTAAAAACCACTTAGTGTGTAATTTAATTAGATGATGAAGATGCCCTTCAATGATTATCGATCGATAACTGTAGATTTCAAGCAATCGAATTAGTTAGCAATGATCATTAATAAAAACCCAATTGCCCAGAAATCAAACCAGAAATATTCATATTAAATCAACATCCAAATCATCCAAATTCAATTACAAAACCTAATCTCAGAATAATCGATCGATATCTAATCCTTACTCATAATATCAAAACCCTAGATCTAGGAATTCCAAAACATAAAAAAGTGAGGTTAAAATAGAAAACTCCCCAGTACAGTATAGTCCATGAGCTAAATATATGTTATTTATCACCAAGAAAATAAAGATTTAGCCTCTCATGACTCCTGCTGTGCTACAATCGTTGCTCAGATGTGATGCCATGAAGAAAGAATAAAAACGGTAATAGAAGGATGAATGATGGAAGATATGAGGGTAGGTTATGGGGAGAGTATGGAGAGAATCTTTAAGTACTACTTCTTTTTCTATATAAGGTTAAAAAAACCATCCTCCCTTGACTCCTACTACTTCCTCTCCTTTTAAAGCCAGAATAACCTAATAAAAAATGAGCAACTTCATTGAATGTAAGAAACTTCCCAGAAAAAGTAAGGTCGCAACCTATGGACACTTTGGTTGTGACGAAAGTGCACAGAGGCTGCCATCCTTGATTTGATTCTCTTTGTCTTGTGATCTCTTTTCTACTCACATTCATTGTTGGTTCTCCTTGAAACTACCTACAATTAAACATCAAAGCTCAACGTAAAAGTCTAACCAGTTACTAAAGAACAACATATATGCAGTTTGAAGGAGTTAATTTACCATTTTACCCTTAAATCAACATATTGCTAAGTACAATCATGTATTACCACAAAAGCACAATTGCAGGCATAAAATGAATGGTAAAGTTGTGATAAACCCTCAAAATATTATAGAAATCATACACAATTTGTGTCATATCAGCCTTCATAATAGGCAAAGTCAAGATTACAAATTAATTCAACAATGTAATAATCCATTCTAGCTTATGCAAGTGTTTGATAGGCAAAGTCAAGATTACAAATTAATTTAACAATGTAATCA
Source organism: Leucaena leucocephala (assembly GCA_037074615.1). Classification (NCBI taxonomy): domain Eukaryota; kingdom Viridiplantae; phylum Streptophyta; class Magnoliopsida; order Fabales; family Fabaceae; genus Leucaena; species Leucaena leucocephala. The sequence goes on from CM073527.1 coordinate 11,219,471, forward strand.
TCCATTATAGCTTATGCAAGTGTCCTCTACATGATTCTAACTTGATTTTCCTTTTTCTCCTTTACTTTAACATTTCGACCAGCAAAGAACTCAACTGAAAAAATGAGATTTCCAACCATTAGAACCTAAGTCTTATCCTTCCAAAATACATATATAAAAACTAGTAAGACTACTTAGCTTAAACCATGATTATTTTGGATCAAAGTACCTTAATATTCCTTTTTGAATTGCCTTGGATTGTTTGAGTTGTAAAATGGCAAGAGTTTCCCTAAGCAAAAGGCTTCACTTTGGCTCACTTTAGACAAATTTTCCCCTCAATTATATAATTATTACAATGGTTAAACTCACTTCTCATTGGTTTCATTTTAGATTAACTAAACTTAATTATCATTAACTTAATTTTTAAATTATTTTAATATAATGAAGTACATGGGATAATTCTCTTTCCTTACATTTGGCGCCACATGATGGAGGTATGGGTCTCACATGCACCATTCACATGCCACCTCAAGGTCTTGAATATTTTTTCTTTCTTTTCTTTTTTATTTAAAAATACACTTAAAATTCATTTGACCACAAGATCAAACTTTAGCACTTTAGGCCTCATGCTTGATGCTATATTGGGCTTGTCTAAGTCCAATTCATTGATTTGACACAAATTCAAAGGAACTTCCTTACCAGGTGTCCTAATATACATTAAATTTTAAGGTAAATTTTATAAAACTCTTTTAAAGATTCTTACATTTTTTAAATTCATTCTACTATTAAATGAATTTCATACAAAGTTTCATAAATTTATAAGACCTATAAGTTCTAATAAAAAATTTATATGTTCTTAAATCCTTTATTGAGTGTCCAATTTAACCTTAAATTCTATAATAAATTCTACATGATTGCTTTTTGAGTTTTGTCAGCTTTATAAATTCTTATAATTAATATAAGAATTTTTTATAAAATTTCATCAAATTCTGAGATCTAGAAGATCCTATAATAGTTCCTAAACTTCAAAAATTAATATCAATTTTTAGGACCTCAAATCAGAATAAACTGTATCAGATTGTGAAAGGAAAGGGAATGATTAATAACTAAGGAAAGAATAGGGACCAAAATGAAAATTTAAAAGTTTGAAGGTGAAAAGTGAAAGTAGAAGAAAAAGGAGGGACCTAAATGCAATTAATGAAAAGTTCAGGGACAAAAGTGCAATTATTCAAAAGTTAAGGGACCTAAATGTAAATATGGAAAAGTTGAGCCAAAACAGGCCAAAAATGCCCAGAATCAGATCAGACCCAAATTTTACCAGTAGATAGACAAAAATATTCCGGTCAGTTTAACGCAACACAGAATTTTGATTTGAGGTCCCGATTAATTGATATAAATTCCTGAAGACAGAAGGAATTATTGCAGTATTGTTGAGATCTCATAATTAGATGAGACTTTATAGAAAATTCATATATTTAATATATGAATTTATAAAATTGACAGAATCAGAAAAGGAATCCTGTAGAAGCCATACGGGATTTTACAGTGAAATAAAATACCCGATAAATATGATCGGGAGAGTTGTACAGTGAATTGGGCCATAAAGGCAATAAGCCCATAATAAGGCCAAAATGACACCATCATGAGCCCATTAAGGTGACTGGACAGTTATATGGGCCACAGGCCAGAGCAGTCCAGGAAAAGTGTAAAATTACGAAAATGCCCCTAGATGCCTATACTGTACCAGTGATGGATGGAGGTCATTTTGGTCATTATGGATAGGCCAACAATATGGGACATAGAATAAATATGATTATATAGAGTCAATATATGCCCTGAGGCAGTGTAAAGAGGTGTGAAATGACAATTTTGCCTTTAAGGTTAGTATAACGCAGGAAAGGACACTAAGAGTATTTTGGTATCAGAGCAAGTTATGAGATGGCTAAGATTCTTCACCATGATTGGGGGTTCTCACTGCGTGAGAGTGAGACGAAGCATTGGCTCTTACCCTGACATGGCCAACCGGCTTTGCCACCGGGAGGTTGCATTACAGTCGAGAGGCTGGTGCGTAAAACTTGCGTCTGAGGTACCTTTCATAGTCCCAAGAAGGACTCTACAATTTTGGTATCAGAGCCAAGTTTCGATCTTGGGACCTGTGGGTTATGGGCCCACCACGCTTCAATGGTATGGATGGTAGATAAATACTCAGTCTAACATTTTCAATGGTATCAGAAGCCATAGATTCAAAGATGAAGTGACTCCCCTATTCCTTATGTAAGAAAGAGTAAAGAAGGGTTGACCCTATACCCTAGTAAGAGGGTGATGTGGCAGCCTAAGTGAAACAAGTAAATGACTCAGGTACCTGAATAAATGATCAGGACCTAGTGATTAAGGTGATAAGGGATGGTTGAGCAGATGTATGTAATAATGATATTGCATATGTTGTGATAAGTTATGATGAGAAGTTGTATCTCCTTGCAGTTGTCATATGAGGACACGCATGTTAGAGATTGCTTAAAGGATTGCATCTCCTTACATAATATGCTTGTTGAGTATGTTATGATAAATGATTATGATACTCAGGATATATCCCTTCAATAGGGGTAAGATGTATGAATGATATGGCTCCAAGAAGGAGTGAATTCTAAGTAATATAAGTTAATATTTTTTCAATAGAGCTAGATTGCTCTTGCCACAAAGTAAGATTGCTTTTGAAATAAAGCCAAGAGATGGGACAATATAACTCAGATAGATTAAGGTCCCTCTGATGAGATGAATAGATAATGATAGATATATGCATGGTAGAGCTTGTGTAGCTTTCTACAGTGATGGATCTAGTAAGTTATAAAGTATGAGAATGATATGAGAAGTTCCTGAGTGATAGAGGAAATGAGTGAAGTCTTGATAGATAATATTGGCTTCTGTGACCATTTTTGGGGAATTATCTGTGGAGTTAATAACTATTTAGAAGTGACTAACCTTGTAACTTTGTCCATTGGTTTAGGTCTTCCAGAGATGAGAATACAGTACAACGGAATCCAGTAGATTCTAGAGGATTGCAGTTAGATCCTAGTATGGCTCACAGGGTCACAATAGATCCTGAAAGGCTTACGGTTGATCGCAGAAGATCCCGAGGGTCGCAGTAGACCAAGCCTAGAGCAAGAAAGTAATGAGCCATAAGTACAATATTTCTTTGGAAGGACAAATACCAAGGAAAAGTTAAGGTATAAAAGCTTCACAAGTTGATTAACTCATAACAGAGAGAGTACCCATGATGCTAGTTTCAGATAGCCTTATTACTATCAGGGACTGAACTCAGAATTTCCTTACACGTATCAGGAACTAAGTGATCAAAGTTAAAGTTGTTAATGTTGAGTCCTAAGGATTTATCATGCATGAATAATTGTATACTTAACATATTATCATGAGATGGGAGCTACTTCATAATGGTACATAAGCAAACTCTAACATGCATATTGTCATGACATAACTTGCAAGGAGTTGCAATCATTCATACTTCATCATAACATGATGACATAAGCTCAAGCTCAACCAAACACCATAATCAACAATCAAGCAAAACATTTAAACGAACATGAGTTATAGTTAGGTATCCTTGCTACCTAACTATTAATTTTTATTCTAATCCAAAATGTAACATCCTTACTTCCATACGTATTAGGGACCATTCAGCAGCATTTAGAACCACTTACAAGATCATGGAAGTCCATTAGCCAAATATGGAATTTTATTCTTTCTCGGGTTACTGTTCATATGGTATTCCAGATTACGCAATGAACTTCAAAAAATCATAATTAATTCTAGAAAACTCAAAATGAAGTGGTTCAAAAATCTACGTGAAGATAACATCTTGAAATTTAAGGGAAAAAAAGGATGTTACCATCTTAAACCCATCTTATACTATATTTCTTGGGTCTATCTGGCTTTCTAATCTCTTTGTCCTCATCTGGAGGATTTATTTGTCTCTTATTTTCTATAATCTCATCATAAGGATCTCTTCTTATATCTTACGTAATATTCCCATAAATCCTTGGGACTCAACATTAACAGCTTTAGCTTTGATCACTTAGTTCCTGATACGTGTAAGGAAATTCTGAGTTCAATCCCAGATAGTAATAAGGCTATCTGAAACTAGCATCATGGGTACTCTCTCTGTTATGAGTTAATCAACTTGCGAAGCTTCTATACCTTAAATTTTCCTTAGTATTCGTCCTTCCAAAGAAATACTGTACTTATGGCTCATTACTTTCTTGCTCTAGGCTTGGTCTACTGCGACCCTTGGGATACACTGCAATCAACCGTAAGCCTTTCAGGATCTAACTGTGACCCTGTGAGCCATACTAGGATCTAACTGTAATCCTCCAGAATCTACTATGATTCTGTTGTACTGTATTCTCATCTCTGGAAGACCTAAACCAACGGACAAAGTTACAAGGTTAGTCACTTCTACATAGTTGTTAACTCCACAAATAATTCCCCAAAAATGGTCACAGAAGCCAATATTATCTATTAGGACTTGACTCATTTCCTTTATCACTCATTTATGAGGTTAGAATCATGAAATTCCTGCTCCTTCATGGCCTGCTGCACATAATTGAACATAAGCACACAATTCTTTCAAAAATTCTCATTTTGATTATAATGCTTCCCATACTTGTTTCTCCACTTTACCCCACACAACTTTTCATTTTAAAACCATTGGAACCATCAAAATCATGAAATTTCAATCACTGTTCATGCGAGTGAACAGTAACCGTAAGGAATCTCAAAGACTATAACCTTGAGATTTTAATGTTTCCAAGGTTCAAAACCTTTCCAATCCTACACAAAATCGTCATACAAACTCAATGGAAGCATTAAATCATTGAAATTCAATTTCCTTCCCTCATGAACAGTGCAGACCAAACAGGGCACACCATGGCAAAGTCAAGAATATCAACTTGATTCCACAACCAATCACTTAACTAGCTTGTTTAAGCTTCAATCATATAGTTCTAACTTTAATTTCTTCTTTCCCTTTTCCTTTAAGGTCTTTGGGCAGAACCTTCCCTTAGAGAAAACTCAACTTTTCTCCCATTAAAACCCTAAGTTCAAGCTCCCAAATCAAAGGAAAATAAGCTAGGAGATATTGCTTACCTTTAATCTCTAGCTTGCTTGAACTTTGGAACCTTGAATCTTCTTTGTCTTGGCTTGAGTTTCCATTTTGCAAGAGCTTACCCAAGGGTACATGAGCTTACGGTTCTGAACCAGAATTGAGGGGTATTTATAGCCAAAATCTAAGAAAAATGAATGGCCAAGATTGATTTGGTTACTATTTGATCTAAAGGCCCACATTTAATCTTGGATTTAACTTTTTCATAAAATAATAATGATGACATCATGTGGGACAGCTCATGGGACACCTAAGAGGGTTAGGTGGCGTGCTGCCCATGCAAGGAACCTTCTGGAGAAATTTCAGTCCAATCCGGTACCGATCAGTGCAGTTTCACAACAACCGGACTGTGTTCTGTTCCTAATTTTTTATAATATACCAGGATATATATTCTATCCTGAAAATTAATGTCTAGGCTTCTCACACCATTGACATACTTGTATTGGCCACAACTTAATTACAGATCCCTTGGGAAATGACCAAAATACCCTTGGTGTCCTTTCTTGCACTATATTGACCCTAAAGGCATAATTGTCATTTCACCCCTTCTTGTACTGCCTCAGGGCATATATTGGCTCAACTAATCATATTTATACCACGTACCATATTTTTAGCCTATCCCAGATGACAAAAATGTCCTTCCTAAACCTCTTTCCACTATCAGTACTATACAGATAAGGAAAATTTAGGATATGACAGTTTACGGATAAAGTTTCAGGACCTCATATCAAAACTTTGTGTTGCATCAAATTGATTATCATAATTTTCTCTATTTATTGAGACCTCTGCTCAATAGGGTCTGGTAACATCCCTTTTTTAGGCTATATACTAGGCTTCTAAGCCTAAAAATTAGGATATGACAAATATAACATCCTTACTTTTATACGTCTTAGGGATCATTCAGTAGCATTTAGAACCACTTACAAGATCTTGGAAGTCTATTAGCCAAATCTGAAATTTTACTCTTTCTCGGGTTACTGTTCATATGGTATTCCAGACTTGGCTAATGGACTTCCAAGGTCTTGTAAGTGGTTCTAAATGCTACTGAATGGTCCCTAAGACTATAAAAGTAAGGATGTTACACTTTGGTATCAGAGATTATTAACAAAGTCAGCTCATTTCCTGGCAATCAATAAAAAGGATTCTCTTGAGAAGCTGGCAAAACTTTATGTAAAAGAGATTATTAGACTACATGGTATTCCCAATAGTATCATATCTGACAGAGATCCGCAATTTACATCAAACTTTTGGCAAGCTCTACATAAAGAAATGGACACTACTCACAAGTCTAGCATAATGAGAAGTCTATATGCAGATAGATGCGTAGCAAGGATACCTAACTATAACTCATGTTTGTTTAATTGTTTTGCTTACTCGTTGATTATGGTGTTTGGTTTAGATTGAGCTTATGTCATCATGTTATGATGAAGTATTGAGATTATACCTATACCCTAACCCTCAACAGTAAGTATTTTGTTAAGTTAGGGTATGTTATGGGATAGTTAACATTGCTTAATTAAGTAAATATTGCAGGAATATATATGACATTCCATAAGGTTAAGTCAGAGGCTTCAGTTAATAAGGGAGACTCCAGACCAATAGTGATATATGAAGATGATATATGTCCACAAGCCCCAAATGTGAATCCAGAAGTGAAACTGAATTTTTTGACGGAGGCTCAAGCGGATAGATGTTTACGAAAAGGATGTCAGGGATATATGGTCTTCTTTTCTATTCAAGCAGATGTGGAAGAAGGAATTGAAGCAATTCCAGTGGTCAAAGAATTTCCTGAAGTCTTTCCAAAGGAGATTCAGGGATTGCCTCCAGAATGAGAAGTGGAGTTTACAATTGACATCATACCTGGAGCTGGACCAGTATCTAAAGCCCCATATCGTATGGCTCCCAATGAGATGATTGAACTTAAGAAGCAGATAGAGGAGCTATTAAAGAAGGGTTTCATCTGACCCAGTGTTTCTCCATGGGGTGCTCCAGTGTTATTCGTTAAGAAGAAGGATGGCAGTCTCAGATTGTGCATTGACTATCGGGAGTTGAATAAGATTACTGTTAAAAATAAGTTTGTATAATAAGCTACATGACTTACATGACACTATGGGATGATATGCTAGTATGCATAGTGTATGTTTCTCTAGTCCTATTTTGAGGCCATGGTGATTTGACAATGTTTTTGGCATCTAAATCAATGAGTTTTAATCTAAAACTTGGCCTGCTTAAATTTAAGAAATAGAGCTTTAAATGAACACCAAGAACACCTCATTTGGATAAGTATCTGAATTGTTATGATTTTCCAAAGTTGGAAGTAAGATTTGGAATTGAGTAAAACGAGTGCTGAGAGGCAGTGACGGTTACACAAAGATTTCGTATACCAAATGAACGCGTTTTTCTATGAAATTTTATGAGCTTAAATATAACGTCTAAAGCTTCAAATCCATAGGTAACATAGTTCATTTGGATAAGTAACCAAAGAGAAATGAATTTTTGAAGTTAAGCAAAGAATAAAATTCCATATTTGGCTAATGGACTTCCATGATCTTGTAAGTGGTTCTAAATGCTGCTGAATGGTCCCTAATATGTATGGAAGTAAGGATGTTACATTTAGTGTCATATCCCCAATTTTCTTACCTGATGTAATTGTTCAGTTTATGTGAAATAGATATGAGATTCTTGAAATAAATTGTATCAGATCGAGAAAGGAAAGAAACAGATTATGAACTAAAGAAATTTTAGGGACCTAAATGCAAATTAGAAAAGGTTAAAGGCCAAAAGTTAAAGTAGAAACAAAGTTGGGCCAAAAGTGGTAATTTCCAAAAGTTAGGGACTTAAATGTAACTAAACAAAAAGTTCAAGGGCAAAATTGTAATGATAGAAAGTTCAGCCCGAAGAGGGTTAGAACTGCCTAGAAGTATTTCAGTCCCACATTTCATCAATAAATAGAGGAAGTTACGCTGGTTAATCTAGCATGATACAGAAATTTTATTGGAGCTCCACAGAGCAGATATTTATCTGATAGTCTGAAAGTTATTTGAAAGTTTATCATATCTCTTGTACTTCAGATATAAGGGGACAAGTTACAGGAAGGTGTGTCTTATGACATCAGATGTCATGAATATGACAAAACCCTGAAAGGAGCTCTATAGGAAAAGTTATCTCCATATTAGTGAATTTTGACGAGAGTTTGAGAACACCCGTTATCTGATTATAGAACTTAGCAGTAAATAATCCTGGATAGAATGAACTCATATGGCCTTATATATGGGCCTAAGATGATGCCAAGGAGGGCCCAAAACCTAGGGTACCAGTTTATCAGTAGAAGGGGCCAGTGCTCAGGAAAAGTGTGAAATTACGAAAGTGCCCCTGGATGCCCATATTGTACCAGTGAAGGATGGAGAGAATTTTGGTCATCTGGGATAGGCTAAAAATGTGTGATATAGTATAAATATGATCAGTTAAAGCTATTATATGCCCTTAGGTAGTATAAAGAGGGGTGAAATGACCAAGGGTATTTTGGTCATTTCCTAAGGGACGGATGGTAGATAAATACTTAGTATAACAATGAAAATGGTATGAGGTAGTAGAGATGGATAGAATTTCTGAAGGATTAAGATTTCTAGATCAAGTACCATATAGGAAAGGCAAATGTGATGGCTGATGCCTTAAGCAGAAAGGTAGTGCAGGTGCCAAGTCTCATGATCAAAAAGCTAGAATAATATAAGATGTCTTAGATTGGAGTCCTCTATATCAAATGTAGACAGCAGAAAGTTCTTATGGAGGAACGCATATTAAAGCTTTTATTGAGTATGAGATAAAATAAGCTCAGGAGCAGGATAAGCTTGCAGCAAATTTCAAGAATAAGCTAGAAAGAGGATAAACTAAGAATTTTGATGTGTCCCAAGATGGATTGTTATGATTTTAGGGATGGCCATATATTCCCAATGCAATGGGATTGAGAGAAGAGATCCTAGACGAGGCATATAAAAGCAAATATACAGTACATCCAGGTATGACCAAGATGTACCATAATGTTAAGAGCTTATTTTAGTGGCTTGGATTGAAGAAGGATGTTGTGGCTTATGTGTCTAAATGCTTAACATGTCAAAAGGTGAAAGTTAACCACTAAAGGCCAGCGGGGAGTTTTCAACCACCAGAAATACCTGAGTGGAAGTGGGACAGTATTGCCATGGATTTTGTTGAAGGACTACCCATGACTTTTACTAAACATGATGCTATATGGATAGTAATTGACTGATTAACAAAATCGGTTCATTTCCTGGCAATCAACAAGAAAGATTATCTGGAGAAGCTGGCAAAACTGTATGTAAAGGAGATTGTTAGACTACATGGTATTCTTAGTAGTATCGTATCTGATAGAGATCCTTGATTTACATCAAATTTTTTGTGAGCCTTACATAAAGAAATTGACACTACTCTCATATTTAGTATAGCTTACCATCCTCACACAGATGGTCAACCTGAGAGAACGATCCTCAGACAGATGTCATAATTCTTCTTTTTTAAAAAAGTTAAATCCAAGTTCATCTATAAATACCCCCTCTAATCAGATCATTTCGGTATGCATGGTGAACCATAGGGAAACTCTTGTAAAATTTCCATTCAACCAAGAAAGAGGCACACAAAGTGAAGCAACAATCAAGGTAATCATCTCCCTTGATCTTAAGCATTGTTCTAGCAAGTTAGCTCATGGTTTTAAGGGTTTTTATGCTATATTTCCCTTATGGTTGCTACTGGAAGTGCTGTCCATGTATGGTTAGAATATGAGTTTTATGTTATGGATAGTCTAGACAAGCTTAAACAAGCTAGAATCAAGTGGTATAAGCTTGGGAATTCAAGTATGTTTGGATTTAGAGTTTTGTTTTCTTGCTAGTACTGTGCATGAAACTATTCATATGTTGGAATTTCATGATTTTGATGCTTCCAATGAGTTTAAAATGGAAAATTGTGTGGGCATAAAGTAGGAGAACAAGTATTGGAAGCATTGGAATCAAAATATGAATTTTAGAAAATAAGGGCATGCACTTCGGTCAAGTGTAGGACATTTTGATATGTTTTGATTTTGGAAATTCTGATTTAATATTTGGATTCTACATGAAAAATTATGTGGAAATGAACTATGAGAATTTATTTTGGAAAGATGGAAGTATGAAACATAAAATAGAGAAAGAAAGAAAGTTAGTGAAAACCTAGTCTTGGATTTGGTTTAAAGTTGAATTGTAACTTGATATTACTTTGTAATGGCTAGGTTTTCACATTTATGAAGGAAGAAAATCATCCCAAGAAGAGCTTGACAAGAATAATTAAGAGGTAGCAAGAATACCTAACTGTAGGTCATGTTTGCTTAATTGTTTGCTTGCTTGTTGATTATGGTGTTTGGTTGAACATGAGAATGTGTCATCATGTTGATGATGAAGTATGAATGATTTCAACTACTTGCATGTTATGTTATGACAATATGTATGTTAGAGTTTGCTTATGTACCATTATAAAGTTGCTCCTATCTCATGATAACATGTTAAGCATCCAATTAATTATGCATGATATTATAGTTTGTGTAACTTGCTATTGGGATTTCCATGAAATCTCATTCCTTCCATATGCATAACCTTGTCATAGGTACTGGAACTTCACAAGGAAAGAGAGTAAACATAGATGGATGAGTTTGTATAATAATTTATATGAGTTACTTGACATTATGGAAGCATATGATAGCATGTATGGATGTATGGTGTATGATTCTATAATTTTGTTCTGAGGTCATGATGGTGTGACGATGGTTAGGACACCTTAATCAATGAGTTTTGACCTAAAATTTGGCATGATTATAGCTAAGATACATTCTTTAAATGAACATCAAGAACTCCTCAATTGGTTAAGAATTCGATTTGTAATGACTTTTCTAATTTGAAGTTAAAATCTGGAATTGAGATAAAGTGAGTGATAAGAGGCAGCGACATTCACACGATGATTTTATATACCAAATGAACGGGTTTTTCATGAAATTTTGTGAACTTAAAGAGGACGTCTAGATCTTTAAATCCATAGGTAACACGGTTCATTTTGACAAGTAAACAAAGAGAAATGAATTTTTGAAGTTAAGGCAAAGAAACTAGAACTTCCAGATTTTACCAAATGAAAAGTGATTTTCAAAGAATAAACTAATTTCATTTAGACAAGAAAACCTCAGTTTCATATTTTTCCTTCAAAGATCTATGAAAGAGCTTTCATTATAAATTTGAAACACATTATTTCAATTTTTTTACAATTAATTATGAATTTTCAATGTAGAGTACATGTTCTAGAATTATCAAAGAAATAGTAACATGAACAGTACCCGAGAGCAATTCTTTCAAAAATGAAGGTTTTCAAAGCAAATGATCATGTAATTGGTTCCAATCACTTCTAATGGAATATAATTGAGGTTAAAAGTAAGGATGTGACATTTATTTAGCTATTTGAAATACTTTTTATCTATCTATCTATTTCTTTCTTCACAGTTCCTCTACTTAGAATTGACATAAGGGGTACTAGAGTTCCTTATTTTCTCTTTACTAGACACTTATGCCAACTAACACTGTTCTCTCTTAGTCTCTAACCTTGTGATCCAATACTGTACTTCCTAGTAGGTCACCAATCTCTAAACTACTTTGACCTGAGCATGCTTAACTAAAGTGTGCTACTGGGCTAAGGCTAGATTACAATTTATAGGCACTGAGCCCTAATATTCTTTTTCTTATAAAGTGATATTATAACTTTACTTTGTCTTAGACCCTTTTCTCTAGTCTCTTTGGCCTTTTAACCTCTTCGTCCTTATATGGAGGATCTATCTATTTATACTTGTCTATTTTTCAAGACATATGGGGTTCTTATTAGACTCCAATGTTAATGTTTTAATGCTGGCAATTAATTGAGAATAACTTTTCAAAAAGTATTTTTAAATTGATAAAGAGTATTTATCAATAAGTTTATCATAAGATAGTTATTCGATAAATGAGAAAGAACTTTTGAAGAAAAATATGTTTTCTAAAAGTTATTTATCAAAGACCTATTTGATAAGGTCTCTTATCGATAAAGACTTTATCATATCCCCACTTTTCTTATCCAATATGTGTATACAATTTATCTGCAATGGATATGAGTTTCTTGGAATAAACTGTATCAGATTGAGAAAGGAAAGAAAGGGATTAATAACTAAGGAACACATAGGGACTTAGGCGAAAATTGGAAAGTTTGGAGGCAAAAAGTTAAAGTATAAGAAAAAGGAGGGACCTAAAGGCAATTAATGAAATGTATAGGGACTTAAGTGCAATTATGGAAAACTTAAGGGACCTAAGCGTAAATATAGAAAAGTTGAGCCAAAACAGGCCAAAAATGCCCAAAATCAAATCAGATCCAAATTTTACCAGTAGATAGACAAAAATATTCCAATCAGTTTAATGCAACACATAATTTTGATTTTAGGTCCCGATTAATTGATATAAATTCCTAAAGTCAGAAGAAATTATTACAGTATTTTTCATATCTCAAAATCAAATAAGACATTATTGGAAATTCTCATATTTAATATGATAATTTATAAAATTGGCAGAGTCAGAAAAGGAATCTTATAGAATCCATACCGGATTTTACAGTGAAATAAAATACCCGATAAATAGGATTGGGAGGTTTGTCTTGTGAATTGGGCCATACAGGCAATAAATGCAATGAGCCCATATCAAGGCCCAAATGGAACCATGATAGGCCCAATATAGTAGTGAGACCGTTAAGTAGCCCAGAGTCCAGAGCAGTACAGGAAAAGTGCGAAATTATGAAAATGCCCTTAGATGCCCATATTGTACCGGTGATGGATGGTGGGCATTTTGGTCACTCTGGATAGGTCAAAAATATGACATATAGTATAAATATGATTAGTTAGAGATAGTATATGCTCTGATGCAGCGCAAAGAGGTGTAAAATGACGATAATACCCTTAAGGTTAATATAGTGCAAGAAAGGACACTAAGGGTATTTCAGTCATTTCCCAAGGGATCTGTAATTAAATTGTGGCCCAGTACAAGAATGTCAATGGTATGAAGAATCTGGATATGGGGTTTAAGTTCAAAAAGCATATTATGAAATCTCAGAAAAATTAGATTTACAAACTAGTCCGATTTTTGGGGAATCGGACCGAGCCAGTACTGGATTGGACTGGACCGAGCTGGTACTGGATTGGACTAAAATTTTTCTAGAGGCTTCCTCCTTATGAGAATTGCCTCACATACCCCATGAGGTGTCCCCTTGAGTTGTACCTTGTGATGTCATGAATGATGTCATAATTCTCCTTTTTTAAAAGTTAAATCCAAGATTAAATGTGAGCCCTTAGATCAAATAGTGCACAAATCAATCTTGGCCATCCATTTCCACCCAAGCTCATCTATAAATACCCCCACTTTCAGCTCACTTTTGGCATGCTTGAAGAACCATAGGTAAACTCTTGCAAAATTTCCATTCAACCAAGAAAGAAGCATACAAACTGAAGCAACAATCAAGGTAATTATCTCCCTTGATCTTGAGCTTTGTTCTAGCAAGTTAGCTCATGGTTTTAAGGGGTTTTTATGCTATATTTCCCTTATGGTTGCTACTGGAAGTGCTGTCCATGTATGGTTAGAATATGAGTTTTATGTTATGGATAGTCTAGACAAGCTTAAACAAGCTAGAATCAAGTGGTATAAGCTTGGGAATTCAAGTATGTTTGGATTTAGAGTTTTGTTTTCTTGCTGTTACTGTGCGTGACACTGTTCATATGGTGGAATTCCATGATTTTGATGCTTCCAATGAGTTTAAAATGGAAAATTGTGTGGGGATAAAGTAGGAGAACAAGTATTAGAAGCATTGGAATCAAAATGTGAATTTTTGGAAAACAAGAGCATTCAATTTGGTTTGGTACTGTAGCATGTGGTATGTTTTGATTTTATAAATTATGGTTTCATATTTGGATTCTACATGAAAAATTATGTGGAAATGAACCATGAGAATTTATTTTGGAAAGATGGAAATATGAAACATAAAGTAGAGAAAGAAAGGTAGTTAGTGAAAACCTAGTCTTAGTTTTGTGTTCAAATTGAGTTATAACTTGATACTAATTTGTAATGACTAGGTTTTGAAATTTGTGAAGGAAGGAAAGCACCTCAAGAAGACCTTGACAAGGATATGTAAGAGGTAGCAAGAATACCTAACTATAGTTCATGTTTGTTTAATTGTTTGCTTGCTTGTTGATTATGGTGTTTGGTTGAGCATGAGAATGTGTCATCATGTTGATGATGATGTATGAATGTTTGCAACTCCTTGCAAGTTATGTCATGACAATATGAATATTAGAGTTTGCTTATGTAGTATTACGAAGTAGCTCCTATCTCATGATAACATGTTAAGCATCCAATTATTCATATATGATATTATAGTTTGTGTAACTTGCTATTGGGGTTTTCATGAAATCTCATTCTTTCCAAATGCATAATTATGTTTAAGGTGCTGGAACTTCACAAGGGAAAAGGGTAAACATAGATGGATGAGTTTGTATAATAAGTTACATTACTTACATGACAATATGGGGTGATATGATAGTATGCATGGTGTATGATTCTGTAACTATGTTATGAGGTAGTGACCTTGTGACGATATTTTCAATACCTTAGCCAATGAGTTTGAACTTGAAACTTGGCATGAATATATTTAAGATACATAGATTTAAATGGACACTTAGAACGTCTCAATTGGTTTAGAATTCTATTTTTTATGATTTTTCTAACATGGAATTAAGATCTGGAATTGAGATAAAATGAGTGTTGAGAGGCAGCGACGTTCACGTGTTAATTTTATATAGTAAACGAACGAATTATTTTATGAAATTTTATGATATTAAAGAGTACATCTATAGATTTAAATACATAGGTAACACAGCTAATTTGGATAAGTAACCAAAGAGAAATGAATTTTTGAAGTTAACGCAAAGAAACTGAAACTTTCAGTTTTTACCAAATGGACAGTGATTTTCAACAAATAAACTGATTTCATTGAGACAAGGGAACCCAAATTTGACATTTTTCCTTCAAATATAAAGGAAATAGCTTTCATTAGAAATTGGAATCAACCTATTTAAATTTTTCTATATTTAATTATGAATTTTCAAAGTTGGGTACATGTTCTGGAATTACCAAATGACAGTAAATGTGAACAGTTCCCAAGAACAATTCTTTTGAAAATGAATGTTTTCAAAGCAAATGTTGATGTAATTGATTCCAATAACTTCTAACAAGGTATAATTAAGGTTAAAAGTAAGGATGTGATAGACTTTGATAAATCAACATATCTTTGGCTTATGAAAAAATCTAAGTTATTGTTCTTAAACTAAAGTTATTTGAAGACTTATTTGATAAGGGGATTTATCGAAGAAGCCTTCGATAAGTATTTCACAGCTCAACTTTGGGAAGATAAGTTATTCGAAGAGTTATATTTTCAAAGACTCATTTATTAAATGATTGTTTGACTAAGGGATTTATCAAATAACCCTCTGATAAATAAGAGAAGTATTTCAAAAGCACTGAAAAATGATCTTCCACATATTTTACTATTTGCTTTTGGTAGAATATTATCTTATTTTTTGAAACATGATTTATAAAGACTTATGATCAGAGAATATAAAGGTCTACAGGTTTAAAATTTGATCATTAAAAATGTTTTTAGAAATTGTCTAAGATCACCGAGTTTGCGTTTTCTAGTAAATAATCTTTATAGTGATATAATAAAATTGAATTGTTCTCTTCTCAAAATTGATCTTTGGAACTCAAAGTTACAATTATATAAGATCGAGTTTGAGAAAGAGGAAATAAGTTGTTTGAAATTCAAATAACTAGAATCTTAATATTGATTAATGCTCTTGATTTGATTTAATTGAAATGTTTTGATGATGATTCATTTCCTATAATGTTTGAATCATCTATCTATAATTAAAAGTAAAATTTATTATGGTCTTGTCAATAAATTATTCAATCAAGTCATTTACTAAAGAGATATTCGATAAAATCCTTTATTAAGATTAATTAGTCAAATTCTGATTGGAAAAGTCTTGAAATAACTTTTATGAGATTATGAATCACTTGAATCTGATTGAATGAATTCTTTTATGAATTATATAGCCTACTCTTAAATGATTATATGCTGATGACTTATTTTGTTATGATTTGATCTTTGTTTTAATCTCTTGTGACAAAATGATAAATCTTGTAATCTATATTGTTAAATGATCTTTTTAATATGTGTTTCCAACTATGTTACAATGTTGTGAAGATCAAAGTGTGTTGGAAAGTCCATTTGAAAAATAAAAAAAATGCTCTTTAGAATTTATCAATAAGCTCTTCAAAGAATTAATTTATCAAATAACACTTCAATAAATGATGTATTGTGAAATATATCGATAAGTCTAAAAGCATAAGTTTTGAAAGAATATTTTTCAAAGAGTTATTTGATAAGGACTTTTATGAAAGAACTATTCGATAAATCTTAAACTATCTCTTTTCAATTTATTGAATATCGAAGTCCTTTTTGATAAGGCTAATTATCGAAGAATTGTTCAATAATATTTAAATAGTTTCAAATACAATTCTTCAGAAATTTATCGAAGACCTTTTCGCTAAGGGTGCTCTTCTATAACTTCTTCGATAATTCAAACCATTTTACGAAAAGAGTTTAAATCCACACTTTATTATATTTTGATCTTTAATTCTAAATCAATTGGAAACATTTGCTATATGCTTACATTGATTATATATCTTTACTAAAGCATGATTTAATATTATTTATAGGTTGAATCAAGATTAACAAACTAATCAACTAAAGAGTCAAATTATCCACATAAGCAAAGATACAATGGCTATATTTGATAATAGTTACCTCAATGACTACTTCATCAAGTTTATGAAAAACAAAGTATAAAAGAAGAAGAAGCCAAAGTGAGAAAAAGGAAGAAGTTGGGAGATTTGACAAGAGATGTTTACATTGCACTACAATCATATATAGTGATAGTCTCCGTTACACTCTATTTCTTATCTTTTGTTAAGAGCATATCATATTCTTATAAGAGAGAAATGTGAGAGCTTGAGCTTAAGTGTGTATCAAAATTCACTCTATTATGAGAGAGATTTATGATTGTATTAATCACTTTTCCAAATTACTCAAGTGGTATTCTTAAGTGTTTTAACCTTACAGGAGTAAGGGGAAGTGAGACAAATTCTTATTGGTGTTAACCTTACAGGTTGTAAGGGAGAGTGAGAGGGAATTCTCACGTGAATATACTGAGGCACCAAGAGCGCACTGAATCTTGGAGTATAGTAAAATACTAACAGGTGCTTTAGGGACAGGATATAGGTCAAATGGATTAGATTAAACCAGTATAAATCGAACTGTGCAATCTTTCTTCAATAACTTCTTCCTTCAGTGATATTTCCCTAAACTCCACTCTTTAAATTCTTTTAAATATTTACAGTTTTCAAAATTTTTAAAATTACCTAATCACCCCCTTTTGGGTGATATAGCCAGATTCAACTATTCTTTCTTCTGTTCCTTAAGAATACTTCTACAAAAGTTTGAATGACAGTACTCAAGTTTAAACTTGGACTCTATCCTCGTAAAAGATAAATCTAAGTTTAGTCTAGTGGCTAACTGAGAAACGCTATGGATACTCTCTCTGTATGAGTTAGTCAACATCTTATCCTTGGTGATTGTCTTATCATAAAGATATCGAGTATCCTATTCCTCTTCTCTACGACTCACATTATCCTTTTCCTAGGCTAGGTTATTTAATGACTCAGAATAATCCACTGTTGCCTAAGCCTTTTTGGGATCTATCAGATTATGGGATATCACTCCCTTATGAATCATATTAGGATCAATTATTATTCCTTTGCAAGATTTCAACTAATGGACTAGATTACAGGGTTAGATATTCCCCATTTATTGATAACTCAACCGCTAATTCTCTAGGATTACATCCCGTAGCCTTTATTATCTACTAAGACTTTACTTATTCTCTCTCTTACTTGGGAGTTGTTCTCAGCTTTCTTTCTTTATTGTGTCTTTCCATGGACAGTTGCCGTATGCAATTATCGCCTGGCCTTTTACAATCACTATTTGCAATTTTCTTATACTATGACAAATCCGTATGGTAACTTTTCATTTTATGTCATTTGAATTTGGCTCTATCTCATAGTAATCAATATATGAGCTGGCTCTTATCTTAAGAGAAATCTATATCTAGCTCTACTTTAAAAGCAATCTCTTACATTGTTGTATGTGTCGTACTCATCCCATAGGAGATAGATACTATGTATTCATGTTGTACTATTACTCATAGCACATCATTCATATATTCCCTTCCTTTTGATAGAGTTATAATATTACCACCTTCTTGGTAATTGGTATAATGCTACCATAAGGAATGGCCTTGAGTATTGTATTTATAAGCCAATAAAAATACCTGAGTAACTCTAATCATACTATAATTGACTGTCCTACTTACTATACTTGTCTGTCATTATAGGTACCTTCCTATTATTATCCTATCTCAGGTTTTACTCTTAATCTCTTACCGTAATTCTACTCCTAATGTAAATTCTAGCACCTTGAGGTTTAACTAAGACTAGCTATTTTGTCTATTGTTTACTCTATTTCCTACTTCTTAAATCTATAATCTTATTCATTTTATGCAAAGACAAACATGTAAAGTCTATAGTAGTTAAACTGTGTGCATACTAGACAATACAATCTAAACATATATAGGGTATCTCAACCCGATAGCTAGTAGAAATATAACACAAGTAAATCTGTATGTTGATCCATACAGGTTGTCATATCTGAATTTTTAGGCCTAGAAGCCTAGTTTGTAGCCTAAAAAAGGAAGGCTACTAGGCCATATTGTGCAGAAGTTTTAGAAGTATACAAATGATGTTCAAGGACTAAATTGCAAGAAGGTGAAAATTCAGGGACTGGAGCGTAAATAGTGTAAGTCCATGTGGGCATAAAGAAGAAGTAAGAGGTATTTCTTGGGAATCAAGCCACCTGAGTGCTTGGGCTTGGTTAGAAACCCAAGATAGCAATCCAAGAGACCAAAAACGTAGGCCCAAGGATTATGGAGTTTAAGAGGCATTAAAATAATATTTTAGTACTTTTCTATAAAGTAAGGTTATTCGGTTAAGGATAGAACTAGGAAAAGTGATTAGATATGACTTTAGACCATGAGGTGGCATGAAAGGTGTCCTCATGGGACCCACAAGGTGCCACATGGCATTATTACAGGAAAAGAAGAAAAGTTAAGGACACATGTCATGAGATTAGAAAAAGAAGAAAAAGTAAAGAGGACACGTGTCACAATCTCAGCCGCTCATTATAGGAAAAGTCTCTGGAATTCTCTGGAGAGGCTGAGTCAGCTGGTGAGGTGTCCTAAGGGCCCCACCAATTGTGCCACATACCCCCTGAGGTGTCCCTTAAGGTGTCCTTGGATGATGTCATAATGGTGAGTCATCAAGGAGGATGATGTCATCATGATGATGCAGGCAAAGCTTCTTGAGGAAGCTAAGCGATCTGAGCCATTCATCATGATTCGATCTGAGCCATCCATTCCACCTTCACTTACCTATAAATAGGCCACCCCTCCCTTCATGTTATGCATGGCCAAGAGCTAAGAAAGAAGAGAAAGAAGAGAGAAAGAAAGGAAGGAAAAGAAAGAAATGAAGGAGTTATGGCAGAGCCAGGAGCAGTCTAAGGAGCTTGGGGACTAGGCAGAGCTTATGAATGAGGTAAGTAAGTTATCTAGTCCCTGGTCTAATAAAGTAGAGAATTGCTCTTAATAGTTATAATAGAGAAATATCTCTATTAATAAAGGTAGCTAAAGGTAGAAAGAAAGACAGGGGAATATCATATTAAGAATATTACCCCTAGATAAGCATGAGATTAAGTATAGCTATACTGGATAATAATAAAGGTATTATTATGCTATGTATAGGCTCTGACTTATGAGAAGAAGGGACCTTAGAGACAAGGTTAAGAGCTGGAAGGAAAGGCTACACGTCAGGTAGTAGACTTACCTACTTGTATGCTTATACTGCTTAGATATTTTATGTGATGTTTTCTTACTTTGATGATGTGAAGCATGTATGATTAAGTAATGATCTATTTCTTTTTATGTGATGGCCATATGTTATAATTAAGGGACATGGAAGCATGTAAGTTATCATTATGCAAGCATGATCATTAAGTGCACACATAGTAACATCAAGCATATGTAGTTGCATACATGGTATGGTTTCTGTTTGCTACTGAGATTTCCCCATAAATCTCATCCCTTCCATATCAATCCAATTACAGTAGGTCTTCTCAAGATAGAGGAGATAATGATGCATGAAGAGACATTAATTGTTTAGTATAATTGATATGTGATTCATGTATAATTCATGGAAATTGTCACTATGAACAGTAACTCGTGATGAGGCAGTGGCATTTGAGCTATAATTAAAAATAGTAAACGGTTGAATAAATGTATGATATTCTTTTAGTAAATAGTAGACATGTCAAGCTTCGATTTGATATATAGAACGTCTTATTTAGATGTATACACATAAAGATATGATTTATCAAAGTTGGGACCAGAGATACATGAATCAGGGACAGGATGTTGGATATACAGTAAACTTCGGACGTTGACTGATGTTGACTGAGTCAAGGCGTGGTTAACAAGTTATTTTTCCCTGAAAGAACATTAAGTTAGCTTTGTGTATCAACTTGAACCACTTGATTTCAATTTTTATAGAATTTGTTATGATTTTTCGAAGTCAGGTCACTTCTTTGGAATTTACCCAGTGAACAGTACTCAGGAGAGTAAAATTCCAGATTATGAAATTTGACTTCAATGACCTTAAAAGTGGTTCTAGATGCTACTGGTTGGTCCCTAAGAAATAAGAAAATGAGGATGTTTCATAGGTAACCTCAACTCACTACCAATCAGGGCATACACTCATCCTTGAGTCTAAGATCTTTCACCTATTGTGTCCTTGGATACTTTCTAGCATAATGTCTAAGCTTGCCATACATATAAGATACTCCTTGACCTGCTAAACAAGGCCTCATACTGTGATCTCGACCATAGTTCTCACATGTGTTAGGCCCATATTGCCTATTTACTCCTCTTGGCCCATTATTGTCGTATCATTATTTTCAACCTCAACTATACTTAATTGGAAGTCATTTGAACCAATTACATAACCTTTTTCTTTAGAAATACGCATTTTCAAAAGATTGCTTCTCGGGTATTGTTCATGGTTATTGTTCATTTGGTAAGCCATAACATGTATCTAACTTTGAAAATTCATAATTAAATGTAAAAATTGAAATAGGGTGGTTCAAATTTCTAATGAAAGATCTTTCATATAAATTTAAAGGAAAAATGTAAAACTGAAGCTCCATTGTCCCAATGAAATCAGTTTATTCGTTGAAAAATACTATTTATTTGATAAATATGGAAGTTCCAATTTCTTTTCCTTAACTTCCAAAATTCATTTCTCTTTGGTTACTTGTCCAAATGAACCGTGTTACCCATGGATTTAAAGCTCCAGATGTTTTGTTTAAGCCCATAAAATTTCATAGAAAAACTCGTTAATTTACTATATTAAATTAATGATGGAATGTCACTGCCTACAGTTGCTCACTTTATCTCAATTCTAGATTTTATCTCCAAATTAGAAAAATTATAGTAAATCGAATACTTAACCAATTAAGGAATTCTTGGTGTTTATTTAAAGTTCTGTATCTTAGCTATGATCATACCAAATTTGAAGTTCAAAATCGTTGGTTAAGGCATCATAAACATTGTCACAAAGCCACGGCCTCAGAATACAACCATATGATCATACATTATGCATCTCATACATGACAATAACCATTATGTAAACTCTAACATGCATATTGTCATGACACTAGTTTTAAGGAGTTGTAATCATTCATACCTCATCATCAACATGATGGTAAAATCTTAAACTCAACCAAACATCATAACTAATAAGCAAGCATACAATCAAGCAAACATGGAATTATAGTTAGTTATTCTTGCTACCTCTTAAGCTATCCTTGGCAAATCCTTCTTGAGTTGGTTTGCTTCCCTAAAAAATGTCAAAACCTAGCCATTACAAAGTAACATCAAGTTACAACTCAACTTAAAAACAATTCCAAGACTAGGTTTTCACTAACTTCCATTATTTTTCCATTTTATGTTCCATACTTTCATCTTTCTAAAATAAATTGTCATGGTTCATTTCCACATAATTTTTCATGTAGAATCCAACTATGGAACCAAAATTTCCAAAATCAAAACATACTATTAGTTTCTATACAAAACTGAAGTGACACCCTTATTTTCTAAAAATTCACATTTTGATTCCAATGCTACCAATACTTATTCTCCTACTTTATCCCCACATAATTTTCCATTTTAAACTCATTGGAAGCATCAAAATCATAAAAATACAATATATGAATAGTGTTTTATACAGTAGCAGCCAAGAACACAAAACCCTAACTACATGCATACTTAAATTTCCAAGCATATACCACTTGATTCTAGCTTGTTTAAGCTTATCTAAACTATCCATAACATAAAACTCATATTCTTATCACATGTGGATAGCACTTCCAGTAGCACCCTTAAGGGAAATATATCACAAAAATCCCTTAAAACCAAGAGCTAACTTGCTAGATTAAAGTCCAAGAACAAGGGAGCTAGTTACCTTACTTGTTGCTCCAAGTTGTGTGCTTCTTTCTTATTCAAAGAAAATTTGGTCAGAGGTTCCCTAATGTACTCCAAGGTACCATACAAGTCTCGTTTGGGGGGTATTTATAGAAAATTTTAGGTGGAAATGAAAGGTCTATATTCCACATTGAATCAAGCTTGCCCTAGAAGCCTTAGATTGACACCATGCATGACATCATTTAGGGCCATGTTTGGATAGAGAAAGGTAGATATACTGATAGAAAAAGTTCTAGTCCAGTACGGTACCGATCAGAGCAGTTTCACAAAAACCAGACTGTTTTATGTTCCTATTTTTTTATAATATTCCAGAATATGTATTATGTCATAAAAACCAATGTCTAGGTTTTTCCTACCATTTACATTGTTAGAATGAGTATTTATCTGCCAACCATCTCTTGGAAAATGACCAAAATACCCTCGTTGCACTTACTTGCACTATATTAGCCCTAAGGGCATAATTGTCATTTCACACCTCTTTATACTATATCAGGGTACATACTGGCTCTAACTAATCATCTTTATACTAACTTGGATATTTTTGGCCTGTCCAGAATGACCAAAATGCCCTCCATCTATCACTGGTACAATCTGGCTACATAGGGGCATTTTTGTAATTTTACACTTTTCTGGGGTTGCTCTAGACTCTGGCCCACTTAACTATGTAACCACTTTATTGGGCCTCTTAGGATTCCATTTGGGCCTTAATATTGGTCCATTACCTTTATGGCAAAAATCCTAAGGAACCTCTCCCGACAGTATTTATCGGGTATTTTATTCTACTGTAAATTCCCGTAAGAATTCTACAGGATTCCTTTTCTGACTCTATCAATTTTATAAATTCTTATATTAAATATAGGAATTTAATGTAAAGTTTTATCTAATTCTGAGGTTTAAAAAATACTGTAATAATTCTTCCTGACTTCAGAAATTTATATCAATTAATTGGGACTTCAAATCAAAATTTTGTGTTGCGTTCAACTGATCAGAATAATCTTGTCTATCTACTAGTAAAATTTGGAACTAATCTAATTTTGGACATTTTTGGGCCTTTTCCGGTTCAACTTTCTCATAATTACATTTTTGTCCCTGAACTTTTGGTTAATTAAATTTAGGTCCCTAAACTTTTGATAATTACACTTTTTAGCCTAACTTTTGTTTCTACTTCTACTTTTGGCCTTCAACCTTTTCTAATTTTCATTTAGGTCCCTGAACTTTCCTTAGTTACTAATCCCTCTCTTTCCTTCTTTAATATGATACAGTTTACTTCAAGAATCTCATGTATATTACATATAAACTGTACATATATATCATATAAGAAAATTGGGGATATGACAATTATTCGGTCTACCTCCTTTTTTCTTTGTAGGTCTTAGCCCGTATCTTGGCCCACTTCTCTTCTTATTGATACCTCTTGAGGTTCGAGGCATTGGTGGCACCATTCTCATTAGAATTGCCACTTTAGGCTCATCTCTTTCTAAGCACTGCGAGCTATTCTATGTGATTTTATAAGCCTCTACTACCTCATTGAACCATTGTATATGTCTAGGGAAGATTTTTTGTTTTAATATGGAATTTAGTTTGCCAGTTAACTTCCCTGTTGTCTACCTATCATTGTTCATGTAGTTTAGATACGTAGAGTATCGAGAGAGACGAATAAACTTTATGAGATATTCGTCAAAAGGTTATCGCTTACCATGCCTTAGTGTAAAATATTATGCCTCACGTTCATCTCTTACTGATTGAGGGAAATACTCTTCATTTGACTGTTCAACAAAAATATGCCATGTAAGTAGAGTTTAATTGCAGAATTGCCTCAGTATTCTACTACCATATATCTGCATCATTTACTAATTTGTATGCCACTATTTGTGCTTTTCTCTTAGAGAGATACTCAAGAATCTTAACAAATTTCTCTAAATGATTGACCCAGTCTTACCCTACTTGGGCATCAAAAGTCCTTTCAAATATAGACATATTATACTGATCAAATCATGCCATCTGTATCTAGAGGTTGTCTGACCATTTTTTATAGTAGACTCGTACTGTGTATTAGTCCCTGTCCAAGTCTATCTATGACTAGACTGAGGTCTAGTTCTTGCTATTTGGCCTCAGTCCTAACTTTATTTTATGGCACTACTTCCTTCTTATGCTATCACATATTAGCAATTGTGACTACTACTGCTTCAGGGAATGCAGTCTGTCGCTCTTGATCCTGGTGAACTTGAGTCGGTTGGTTCTCATCCATAACTTGTTATTACTGATCCAACCTAGCCAGAATAACTTGAAGCGGGTCTTGATTTTGATTACTAGTCCCTTCGGTGCCTTTGTGCGAGGTCTTTGATTTCTACGTGTCATAACCATCCTTATCTATTTACTACAGTTAGACCAGATAGAAGGAACACAATCACACATATGTACTTCATAAACTATCACTTTATTTATATCACATCTAACTCATATTCCATATCCTTATACTTGTACATAGTATTAATATATTATACACATAACGTTCAAACATATAGGGTACACTACTATTATACATCAAAATATGTACCTTCAAGTAGACTATTCACATATACACACTAGCCCCTAAACTCAGCTTAAATTTTCTCCTAAGGAATAGCGAGTCTCACATACTGTTACATGTGATAGAGCCACCCAAAAATGTCAAATAGTAGCTCATTCACCAAATATTCACTTAGCTCTATATGCCATATAGGGTATATGGCAATATCTGACTTACTATAGACTCATGTTAGTCCTCCAAGATATAGACCTAGTTCAAATCAATGCTCTCAGTAATATAACTCTATGAGTTTTGCCATATTGTAGAGGAAATATAGGTAAAATGATTGTTCTTGATAGTGACTTCTATCAATCCCTTGGTGTAACATCCTCTTTTTCATATGTCTTATAGACTAAACGGTAGCATCTGGAACCACTTTTAAGGCTATTGAAGTCAAATTACTCAATCTGGAATTTTACTCTTAGCGAGTACTGTTCACTATATAAATTCCAGAGGAGTGACCTGACTTTAAAAAATCATACCTAATTCTAAAAAAATAGAAATAAAGTGGTTCAAATTCATACACAAAGATAACTTAATTATCTTTCATGAAAAAATAACTCGTTGACCACGCCTTGATTCAGTCAACGTCAGTCAATGTCCAAAGTTTATTGTTCATCCAACGTTTTCCCCTGATTCAAGCATTTCTGGTTTCAACTTTGAAAAATTGTATCTTTATGTGTAGACATCCAAATGAGACGTTCTATATATCAAATTGAAGCTTGGCATGTCTACTATTTACTGGAAAAATATCATACATTTATTCAATCATTTACTATTTATAATTACAGCTCAAATGTCACTGCCTCACCATGAGTTACTGTTCACAATGACAATTTCCAGCAATGATACATACATGAATCACATATCAATCATGCTAAATAATTAATGTCTCTTCATGCATCTTTATCTCCTCCATCTTGAGAAGACCTACTGTAATTGGATTGATATGGAAGGGGTGAGATTTATGGGAAAATCTCAGTAGCAAAAAGAAACCATACAATGTATGCAACCATATGCTTGATGTTACTATGTGTGCACTTAATGATCATGCTTGCATAATGATAACTTACATGCTTCCATGTCCCTTAATTATAACATATATCCATAGCATAAAAAGAGACAAATCATTACTTAATCAAACATGATTCACATCATCAAAGTAAACATCACATAAAATATCCAAGCAGTTTACGCATACAAGTAGGTAAGTTTACTACCTGATGTGGAGCCTTTCCTCTAGTCCTTAACCTTTTCTCTAAGGTTCCATCTTTTCATAGGTCAGAACCTTATTCCTAAGCTGGCCAAATCCCTAAGCTCCTTGGACTGCTCCTAGCTCCACCATAACTCCTTCCTTCCTTTCTCTCTTTCTCTTTTCTCTCTTCTTTCTCCTCTTTCTCTTGCTCTTAGCCGTGAGTGTCATGAAGGGAGGGGTGGCCTATTTATAGGTGAGTAGAGGTGGAATGAATGGCTTAGATCAAATCGTGATGAATGTCCCAGATCGCTTAGCTTCCTCAAGAAGCTTCGCCTACATCATCACGATGGCATAATCCTCCTTGATGACTCACCAACATGACATCATCCAAGGACACCTCAGGGAGTATGTAGAACAAATAGTGGGACCCTTGGGACACCTCACCATCTGACTAAGCCTTTCCAGAGAATTCCAGAGCCTTTTCTTGGAATGAGCGACCGAGACTGTGCCACGTGTCCTTTTTACTTTTTTCCCTTTTTCTAATCTTATGACATGTGTCATTAACTTTTCTTCTTTTCCTGTAATCATGCCATGTGGCACCTTATGGGTCCCATGAGGACACCTTTCATGCCACCTCATGTCTAAAGTCATATCTGATTACTTTTCCCAATTCTATCCTTAACCAAGTAACTTTACTTTATAGTAAAGCAGTAAAATATTATTTTAATACCTCTCAAACTCCTATAACTACTGGGCCTACATTTTTGAGCCTTTAAATGTCATATTTGGTTTCTAACCAAGCCCAAGCACTATGGTGGCTCGGTTCCCAAGAAACACTTTATACTTCTTTATGCCTACAGGGACTTTTAGTATTTTCTCTGAATTTTCACTTTCTTGTAGTTTAGTCCCTAAACATTATCTGTATACTTCTGGGACTCCTGCATAATAGGTTCTAGTAGCCTGTCTTTTTCAGGCTACAAACTGAGCTTCTAGGCCTAAAATTTGGGATATGACATTTGGCGTAGGTTAAGCAACTCACATTCCAAAGTTTTTTCTAAATATGCATAGTCAACATCATCTTTCTTTTACAGAGGGGGCTGAGACTGACTTGGCCTGGGAATATCCCACTAGTATTTACCTATAAAGTCATATAGTCCCAGGGTAAAAGTAAAATGAAGAAGGGATATTATGGTTAGGGTTATGGGTCGAGGAAAGGATGTAAGTCACACATATTAAACCTATCCTAAAATCCTGGTGGAAGAGGTATAAGGTCTGGCCTACCTGTAATCCAATACCAATACCCAGCTTCCTTAGTTGTAGTTTGTCCTTATATCAGATTAATAGAGCTAAATGTCAGGATTGGAGGGCACACCAACAAACTCATATTGAAGAGAATCACCAAACTCAGCAGTGTCTAGCGAATATTGAATCTCTATAGGATCTCCAAACTAGAGGTTTGACCCTGTGGAAATATATATGGGGTCTCTACTACAGACTTCCTTGACCTGTTCCCTTAAAAGCTACCCTCTGTACTATCTTCCCTAGAGTCAGATATCTCATTGGAGTCTGAAAAGGGATCAAATTTAGGGTACACTTCATTTTATTTATCACTATAGGTCAAGGATCTCCCTTATTAACTGACAGCTTAGACTTAAATTTATGAAACCCTATATCTACTCCTGCAAACTAACTTAAATAAGCAATACTCACTATCTAGACAAACACCCTAATCTTATCAAAATACTAACTACTTAGGGTTAAGGTCTGGGAATTATCCTATCTGATACTAGAAACTTTGATCTAATATAAAAAAAGTCATACATTACTTTTGAATGCCTTAGAAACTTATCGGTAGCATTTAGAACCACTTATATGACCATTGAAGTTCAATTGCAAAATCTATAATTTTTAAGCTCACGGTTATTGTTATTTAGTATTTCTAGAGTGGAGAAGAACTTCAAAAAATCCTAACTAATTCAAGACAAATCAAAATAAAGTAGTTTAAAAGGATCATAAAGCTAGCATAATATAGTTTAAGGAAAAATATTTCTCAGACCATTAATCGAGTTTTAGAGTCAAAATTCACAATTCATTTGGTCAAAAATTCTTGAGACAGATTTTAATTCCTAAATTTGAAAAATTCATTTTCATTGTATCGACATCATAATAAGGTGTTCTTAGTACTAAAACAAAGCTTGACATGTTAACTATTTATTGGTAAAATATCATATATTTATTACATCCTTTACTATTTTGAATTACATCACAAAGGTCACTGCCTCATAACGAGTTAATGTTCCAAGTAGAATTTCTAGCAACCATACATATATGTTTACATGCATTACAAAATCAACTATCATACACCATGAAATCAGCAATTACGTAATCAACTATTCTTATCTTCTTGTGCATGATAGTCCTACTATTTTGGATTAAATAGGGGTGACACTTTTGGGAAAATATCAGTACTAAACAAAACTAAATAGTGTATATATTAATGTTTCATGTTTATGCTTACTTGTGATTGTATTATCATAATGTAATGTGCATGCTTCTATGTAACATATGAAATGAAAATGGCCAAAGCAATCATAGAAATAGAGCTTAAAACAATTACACATGTATAACACAAATCAACTAAAGCAAAGCCATAACTAACACAATATTCCATACATACAAGTTTAGGTTAGTTTACTACCTTGATGCTTTACTTTCATTTGCTTTCTTCCTTCTCACTTTCTCTTGCTATGTGACTTCCTTCTTAAGCACACAAATCAAAGCCTACATATCATACAATCATTTATTCATCACAATTCAATTACAACTAACATGCAAGAGCATTAAACACTATTTACCCTAACTTTCTTTAATTGTGGTTAATTGCCTTGTCCTTTGAATTAATTTGTTCCTTGACTCCACCCTACACAATTTTGCCTTATAAATCCATTTATGATATTATAATTTCAAAATTCCAAGTCCCTCATGCATTTCTCCACAATATAAAAAAGGGGTACATATTTTCTTTAAAATTTTCCTTTTCAATTCAAATGCTTCCAAGGCTCCAATCTTATTCAATCATCACAAAATCATCATCTGGATTCAATGGAAGCAATTGGATTTCCCTTTGTGAAAGATTTTAGCACACTTACTATATCACTCACCAAGGTCATAAAAAAATTAGTTGGTTTTAAATGGGATAAAGCACATGATAATGCATTCAATGAACTTAAGGATAAATTGTGTTATGCACCTGTGTTAGATTTTCATGATTTTAATAAAACTTTTGAAATTGAATGTGATGCATTTGGAATTGGAATATGAGCTATTTTAATGTAGTAAGGAAATCCAATTGCTTATTTTAGTAAAAAGCTAAATGGAGTAGCCTTGACATATCTCACATATGACAAGAAGCTTTATGCACTCAAAAGAATATTGGAGAATTGGCAAAACTGACTTTGACCTAAGCAATTTGTGATTCACTCTAATCATCAATCTTTGAAGCACATAAAGGGTTAAGGTAAACTGAACAAAAGGCATGCAAGGTGGTTGGAATTTATTGATACATTTCCATATGCCATCAAAGACAAGAAAGGTGATGATTCGAGAACACATCCTTTTGATGAGAGAGAGAATGATACGATACATCAATATGATTCTTCAACTTTCAAGGATCATTTTTATATTCCAATTGGGCCAATCATAAGAGCAAGAGTTGCAATAATTAAGGAAGCATTAAATGGGCTAGTTAAGAGGAATTGAGAAAACATATGGCAATTGAGTAATAAAGCATATTAAAAATGTTGATGACATCATTAATTTCATTTGTGCTGAAAATGTAGTTGTTGAACCTATTTTGAGCTTGCAGACATCAATTTGAAGGCCTTAGACCATGTATTACACATGGGAAAACTCATTTAGGCCTAAATAATCACTTTTTGGGCTTAAATTTCTGATTTTATTTTTATTATTGTATTTGTACAAAAATTAGTAATTAGTTGGTAGATTTAACTTTTGGGTTTTAAAGTTACTTGAATTAAGTCTTGTTATTTTATTTAAGTTAATATTTACTATTTTGAGTCCCTAGGCTGCATTTAATACTTGTTAGGTTAGATTTAAAATGTATATCTTTAAATACATTGTATGACTCATTTTGGAGGCAGATTGAATTTTTTGATTGAAAAGTTGCATTTCTGTACTGTCTCTTGAGAGTGGCTTGATCAACCTTATGGCATCTTCAAACACTTTGGGTCCTTGTTCTTCTATGTTCAAGGGTTAAAGTGAATCACCAGACCTTTGTTTAGTGATCTTATGGTGCGTATATTCAAATTAGTTATGGGTTCATAGGATTTTTTCTTGTGGGTTCGCATCAGGTGTCTAAGCCAAGTCTATCACCCTTTGATTTCTTTAAAATATAGCAGTAAAAGTAAAAAGCTACATCTTTCTGCATACTATATTCCAAACAATTAAACTTGTCAAACATTGAATCTCCTCAAATCTTTTCCCTATTGTTTTTGAGGAAAATTAATTTATTTTAATAAATTTAATAAAATAAAATAGATAAAAAAATAGAATAATAGAATATTAAGTAAAAGTATAAGAAATCTTCGCATAGGTTCTGTTAGGTTAGCTATATGTTGTGTATTATCAATGATTTCCACATAGAGGGACATCTTCTTTGTCATTCCATAAACAATAGGGCACTGAACCCTCTAAGACAATCCATCTTGAGGGTATATTTCCACTGTGAACCTGATTTGATCATTCTTTGTGATTCCTCACTTGACATGGAACTTGAGTCGAATGATCCCTCCTAAATTAATCTCTAACTTCCATATCATACTCTTCAATATGTCTTTGAAGTCCCATATTAGTAATTATATCATTCAAATCAAACTCCACATGAGTTTTCTTCTAGGCAGTGGTACTATCATTAGATGACAAATTTGTTGTTGATTCATATGTTTTATGGTTGCATTTAAAAAACTTCTCCATGCCTAAAATAATTTATTATTTTAACCATCAAGCTAGAAAAAAAATAATTTAACAATTATATCTAAACAAAATAATAAAATAAAACTAAAAAAGTTACTTTATTTCACTCTATGTTGGTTGGTTATGGGGCTGGAGGATGCAAGTCTTTCCACTTTTGGTGGAAAGAGAGGAAGAATAAAACAGAAAGAGAGAGTAAGTGGGGTATAAAATTAGGTTTTAGGTTTATATATAAGAAGTTAGGCTGGGCAAAAAATTAATTGGATTTTTTAAATTTGGATGATCCATTTCACAGGAATATATATAGCGTGCTTTTTGAGAATCAAAAAGAATTTTAGGATATTAGAAGAAATATAAAGAGTTCAAACTCAAATCCTCTTTTATATATATTTTCCTATAACCATTTTTTTTTTGTTTTTTCTTATCCATGGACTATAGCCACTCAACTCCACCAAAACATTTTAATTATTTTTTTTAAATGATGAAATAAAACACCAAATCATACCTAATAAATATAAGATATTGTATATTTAAAGTTTTAGATTTTATATTTGATATCCATTAGGTGGATTTTTCTTTTATTGTTAAAATAAGGGCAAATCCAATACAATCAACTCATTAAGCAATTTTGAGTTCAATCCTTTTCTCAACCTCAGGATACTGACTCCTTTATCTCTTTCTACCAAAAGTTGAACACATGAAGAAGCCTCTTCTACACTCCACCAAATGCCTTGAGTCTTCTTTTAAATGAAATACAAACACATCGACATCAATTAGTAGAAGAGAGAATGCCAACATCAATGTGCCACCTATTTGTTTTATTTCTGGAGAACGTTCTAGACTTTTGGAAGGACGATGAATAAGCCATTGATGAAGATTGAGGAACCCGTTAAACTAAAGCAACTTCCACCAAACTTACCCAACTCCCTGTTATTCCTTCAGTCCTTTTGATCATTGATGACATATTTCTCACTATAATCATATAAGGAAGATCAAATGACAAGAAGGGCGGCCGCCTCTGCCCCTTTTGTAGTTTTACACCTGCCTACCATCATTTCCCTCCCATATTCCATAATCACTCACTTGCCAAACAATTATTTCTTCCAAGGAGGTTGCCCTGTGAAATCTAGACAAAATGAAGTCTATGCTCAATACTCACCTCCTTTTCCCATACTTTCTAGAAAGAAGGCTATCGTCTCTAGTACACCATGGAATCATCCTCACCTTCTTGTTCCATATCTAGATATTCATTTAGTTTTAATTCCTCCAAGTTATGATATATCTATCATTTAACTTTGTCCTTATCTTTTTATAACTATTGAAGTATGTTTTAAACTATCAAGTACATCTCTGAGGATGTCTGTTCAGTTGTCGAGAGGTTAGCCATTTTTTTTTGCTCATTTTCCTGATGATAAGTTAATTCATGGTTTATGACTTCTTAGAATTTTCAAATCAAACTCCATAATTTTTCTTATCAACTTTAAGAAGTTTTCTTTGAGTTGATTTCCAGCTCAGGGATGGATGAATTCAGTAAAGGCATCGTGCCTCTAACGAAGAGAGGGAGAGAGAGTCTCTACTTTCATGATAAACTACTCTTCATTCATCCAGCAGAGTTTGATCAAACATGATATGAGCTTGCTCAAGTAAATTTCTAGTCTTTACCTTTCAATTTCTCATTTCTTCATATTTTCTTTTTCACTAAGATTTTTTTGTTCCAAAAACATCAAGGCCTATTCTTCATTCTTCCATTGTTACATGCTTCTGCTGGATTTTCATTCTATTCTCCTTATTTGAATATAAATAATCTATTATATTTGTCTTCTTTGCCTACAACCATTTTAAGGATGCCAATCCCCAATAGGAAATATAATCTTTCTTACATTGATGGCTTTATTTTGGATTATTGTTTGAGGTAAAATAGGTAATTATTGTTAGCATAATGTTTACGATGATTTGGATTTTTTAGTGATGGGGATTGCCTTCTCACTTTGGGTTGATTTCAATGAAGGTTCTCACTAAAAAATATTGAACTTGAAGGTATTTTGCTCATTATGTTTTTTCCTTTTTAATACAGTGTTTGATGCATGACAATTATTTGAAATATGAAGATGTTTTTTGCCCCACAATATAGTTTAGATTATATGTTTGAAGATGTGGAGTTTGCTCAGAAGAAAACTAAGGTTCCTTTATTCAAGGATAAATTGGTTGTTATTGAAGCGACCAAGGTCAAAGGCTATTATCAAAAGATTGAGAAAGTATAATTTCAAAGATCACTTTATACCACAATAATCTGGCTTCAATAAAACTACAAGTCACTCAGATTTTATACATGTATAGCCTATTAGGACTGCTACTTTCAAGGTTACCATGTTCTCTCTTGCCCTACTATTTCATAAGATGTTAAATTAGGTTGTTACAATTATAAGAGTTATTCTCTCAAGGTTGCCTACCCAAGAAAGTATACTAATGCACCCTTTATTTAATGCCTCTTTAAGTAAGGTTCAGGATCTTTTTGTGACTCCACGATTTATCCTCGATCTAACTTGAAGGTTTTCATTAATCTTCATGAAAATAAGATTTCAAAAGCCAGTAATAGGCTAATTGCTTCCATTGATGGTAATGATATTGAAGAGGGTTCAAGAATTAGAAGCCAAGTGTAGCAATACTCATACGTTTGAATAACTTATATATAACATGATTTTTTCGAACACAATATCAATGATTTACTTCATATATGAAATCAAAACATATAACTTGCTTTCAATTCTATATCAATACTTTACTTCATAAACTCAAACAATTCATAAAATCAAAATATTTTTTAGTTTTTTATTAATATTTGGGGATGAAATTTTCTTGAAAAGG
Organism: Leucaena leucocephala; assembly: GCA_037074615.1. Lineage (NCBI taxonomy): Eukaryota > Viridiplantae > Streptophyta > Magnoliopsida > Fabales > Fabaceae > Leucaena > Leucaena leucocephala. The sequence goes on from CM073527.1 coordinate 11,254,098, forward strand.
GATAGGAAGGTATTTGTTGTTTGGAAATTATATGAAATTCAACTATTAATTTTGTTAGACAAGTATTCCCACATTTAAAAAACTTATATGTAACTTGCTCTTTTTCCAACTCTTTATCAATATTTTACTTCATAAAATCAAATCCTAATATATTTTGTTCGTTGACAAAATTCATTTTGATATAACATTCCATACTCACTTATACTCTTAGCAAGTTGTTTGAAAACTTGAACCTCAAACATATTAGAGATTGACAACTTTTTTAAGAAAATAAGGGATAAAAACCAAACTATGAAGCTTAAAGAAATGAAGCTAAAACCTTTTTGGCATGATCAAAAAGTTATTAGTTGAGGTCGTAAGTATCTTACCCTTATAAAGAGAAAAACACAAGTTCCAATTACATGAAGCACACTTGTTGAGAGAGGTGAGAACCATTTGAACTCTATCTCAAAAGGGTAGGATATCATTAACTAAATAAAAAAAATTATTTGGCAGGCATTAAAACAAGTAGCAACAAATGGTTTAATATTATAAATTAGAACTATAAGGATGTTAAATTTAATTTTTAAAATGTAAGGGAGTTATATGAAATATGAAGTTTAAGGGGTTTTGTATGTTAGCTAAACTAAGAACAACTTCATTAATCACAAATCATTCTTTACAAGATACAAATCTACTCTTCCTTGGGATGATTAATAGAGACCCAAGTTACACTCGTTCATTGGGAGAGGATTCCACATCCTTCACACTAAACCAATAGACTAAGACCCATTTTATAGTTTTAGGGTTACTTAATAACAAAGTGATTAAAACTAATCGCCTGTAGCTAATTCCTACTTCAACCGTCTAACAACCCTGTTCAAGTTGACACTCCTTTTGGTGTTCAACTTGCCAACACATTATACAAGGGAGTTAGGTGAATTAAAACCAAATAATTTCAATTTATAAAACAACATCAAGGTATTTACATAATACTCTTCATATATTATTGCTACCAGTAACCAAGCTTATCTATTAATGTTGATGGATAACCTACTTTAAAAGTCAATAGAGGAATTAATCCTATTGGTCACATGCCTTTGCTTGGACTCCTCCTTTATCCCTTGTTGTAAAAGCATGTATGATTGAGATGAACTGAAACTTTCTTTATTCTCCATTTTGTAGCTCCCCTTCTTGATGATCAGTACACTTTTGCTAGCTCTACCTTTTAGCTGGGTATTAATTACAGAGTCACATGGACGGCTTTCAACTTTTATTGGACCCATCAAACTTCTCATTTTATTAATCCCCTTTATTGCCGCCATTTAGTATCACAATATTGCTAATTAAACTTTTGTTGAAACATTCATGAATTGAAAAAACCACCAATAAGAATGAAGTATTGTCATATCATAATTTTTCCCTATCTGTATAATACTAATAGAGGAAAGAGGTTTAGAAAGGAATATGACAATGATCAAAAGAAATAATAAAGGTTATGAGTTTTAAGAAAGAGAAGGACTAAAACAAAAATTATAAAAGGGTGAAGAGAAAAAGTGAAAGTAAAGATAAAAGGAGGGACCAAAATGCAAATAGCTAAAAGTTTATGGGCCTAAGTGCAATTATTCAAAAGTTCAGGGACCTAAACATAAATATGAGAAAGTTGAACCGAAAAAGGCTAAAAAATGTTCAGAATCATATTAGACTCAAATTTTACCAGTAGATAGACAAAGTGATTCCGCTCAGTTTAAGGAGTCACAGAATTTTGATTTGAGGTCCCGATTAGTTGATATAAATTCCTGAAGTCAGAAGGAATTATTGCAATATTTTTTAGATCTCATAATTAGATGAAACTTTACCATAAATTCTTATATTTAATATAAGAATTTATAAAACTAACAGAGTCAGAAAAGAAATCCTGTAGAATTCTTATGAGATTTTACGGTAGAATAAATACCCGATAAATAGGATCGGGAGAGATATCTTGTGAATTAGGCCATAAGGGCAATAAAGGCAATGATCCCATATTAAGGACCAAATGGCACCATCATGAGTCCAATATGATGACTGGACAGTTAAGTGGGCCAGGGTCTAGAGTAGTCCAAGAAAAGTACAAAATTACGAAAATACCCCTAGATGCCTATACTCTACTAGATATAGATAGAGGGCATTTTGGTCATTCTGGATAGGAAAAAAATGTGGCACATAGTATAAATATAATTAGTTAGAGCCAGTATATGCCATAAGGCAGTACAAAGAGGGGTGAAATGACAATTATGCCTTTAGGGTTAATGTAATGCAAGAAAGGACACCAAGGTATTTTAGTCATTGTCCAAGGGATTTGTACTTAAGTTGTGGCCAGTACAAGAATGTTAATGGTAAGAAGAATCTGGATACTAGATTTAAAGTCAGAAAGTATATTTTGAAATATTAAAAAAATTAGATTTATAAAACAGTCTGATTTTTGGGGAATTGGACTGAGCCGGTATCGGATTGGATTGGAATTTTTCTAGAACATTCTTACCCCATTGGAATTGTGCCACATCACCCCATGAGGTGTCCCTTGATGATGTCTTGGATGATGTCATAATTATCTTTTTGAAAAATGTGAAATCTAAGATTAAATGTAGGCCATTAGATCAAATAGTGTACAAACTAATCTTGGCCATTGATTTCCACCAAGATTTTTCTATAAATTCCCCCTCAAATCTGCATCCAAACCGTGGATTGTAAACCCTTGGGAAAACTCTTGCAAAATTAAAACTCAAGCGAAGACAAAGAAGATTCAAGGTACCAAAGTTTAAGCAAGGTAGAGATTAAAGGTAAGCAATCTCTCATAACTTATTTTTCTTTGATTTTGGAGCTTGAACTTAGGGTTTTCATGGGGGAAAATTTGATTTCTCTCTAAGGGGTGGTGCTACCCAAAAACCTTAAATGAAAGGGAAAAGAAGAAATTAAAGTTAGAGACATATGATTGAAGCTTAAACAAGCTAGTTAAGAGATTGATTGTGAATCAAGTTGATATTCTTGACTTTGTCATAATGGAACCTATTTGGTCTGCACTGTTCATGAGGGAAGGAAATGGAATTTCAATAATTTAATGTTTTGATTGAATTTATATGATGATTTTTGTGTTTGGAAAGGTTTTGAACCTTGGAAACATTAAAATTTCAATATTGTAGTTTTTGAAATTCTTCGTGGTACTGTTCACTTGCATGAAAAGTGATTGGAATTTCATGATTTGAATGCTTCCAATTGTCTTAAAATGAAAATTTGTGTGGGGTAAAGTGGAGAAACAAGTATGGGAAGCATTAGAATCAAAATGAGAATTTTTGAAAGAATTGTGTGCATGTGTTCAGTTCTATACAGAAGGCCATGAAGGAGCTGAAATTTCATGATTCTAAGATCATAAATGGATTCAAAAGATGAAATTGTGTACGGTAAAGTCAAGACATCAATTGGTTCAAGAGCCAAGTTGATTAGTAAAGATTAGAGAAAGTTATGATAATAAAGAGTGTAACAAGGCTAATCTTAATGATGGTTGGAGTTCATGAGTCTTAATGAATTATGTGATGAATATGAATGTGTTTAGGACCTTGAAACATCCAAGAAGATGTTGGGAAGTGATTGACATAAAGGCTTCATGGTTGGAAAGCTAGGGAGCAAGTGCAAAAGATCAAGAGGAAAGCTTAAGTGCAAGGTAGTGAACTTATCTCTTTATATGCTTGATGTGATATGCTTATGTATTGACATGTATATGATATTTGAATGATGTTGTGACATGATAAATGATGCTGAATGTATTGTGAATAACATGTTTTCCATGGCCATGCACTTTATGTAAGAGTATATAGCTTGATGGCATGTCACCAATAAAAGAAAGTTTAATGAAATTACATATAATGCATTAGCATCCATCTTGCATATTTAAGTGGTAATGTTTGCTACTGAGATTCCCTATAATCTCACTCTCCCATAATGAACCAATTTAGGTCAAGCATGATGGAAAATGTATGCATGGAGAAGAGCTAAAGAATGGAAAAAAGGAATGGAAGTAATTGAGATCCTAGCATATGCTATGGATTATCTATGTATGTAAATGCCATACAAGTTGTCTATCTATGTGATAAAACTATTTGTAATACTTATAGAATATGTACATGATGTATATGAATATTGAGAAGCTTAGTTGATGGCTTATGCATGCTGGAACAATTATTGAAAGTAAAAGAAAGGAAACTGAAATGGTAAAAACGTAGGTCCTGAAGCAGTTTTGTTGTTGCTTCAGTTTGACATAGCAAATGAAGTAATTATTTCATGAAATTTTACAAGCATGTAGTACACATCCAAATATTTAATTTCATAGGTAGAATGTTTCATTTGGATGTGTATATCAAGAGAAATGAATTTCCAAAATATGGGACCAGAATCTGTTTCTAGAGTTTTTGACCAAATGAACAGTAAACTTCAACGAATAAACTGTATTAATTGGCTAATCATTTGCTCTGGAAATTATTTTTTTTGTAAATTTCAAGATGTTAGATTCATGTATATTTTTGAACCACTTCTTTTCAATTTTTGTAGAATTAATTATGATTTTTTGAAGTTCGTTGCGTAATCTGGAATACCATATGAACAGTAACCCGAGAAAGAGTAAAATTCCAGATTTGGCTAATGGACTTCCAATGTCTTGTAAGTGGTTACAAATGCTACTGAATGGTCCCTAAGATGTATGAAAGTAAGGATGTTATAACTATGTTGACCATATGGAGTAGATAAGCTACAAGAGAAAATTAATTGTTTGCCTACTCAAGCATTTTCTCATTCCATCAATTACCATATTAATGATATAAATAGGAGTTTTCACAAATAAAGATAGAGTTTCAATTGCATCTTCCAAGTATAAAATTAATCCCCAAAGTGAGGCCAATTTGCTTTTACTTTGCAAGTTCCATGCTTCATTTGAACAATTTAGGGACCATTTGGATTTAAATTTTGAATTCCCTGTCTAATAGTCTCAAACTCATTAGCTTCACTAGATAGGACCTTGATGGTGAGCCATTAGGAAATACTAATGAATGCTTTACTATGAACAATTGTTCCCTGTGACAACGAGACCTCCAAAATGGAGGAATCAAATCTATAAGTACTAAAAGATATCAAGTTCTGTAATGATCTAATATTTCCAAGAGACCATGATTTCTAATATTTACAAATGAACAATCGAACTACAACCCTTTATTCACGCAAATGATGCTATTTGCTTCTTTGAGGCTTGGACGGCTTAGATTGCTATGTCTATTCCTCTATGCTCTAGATGAATGGGTCCTATTTGGCTGACACATAAGTAGGCTTCTAGCATTGCCAATTTCTTGGGCCTTAGGAACTACTAGCTCTAGCCCCATGTTAGCTGAACCAAGAACAATTTCAATAATCACAAATCATTATTTACAAGATATAAATCTACCATTCATTTGGGTGATTACTAGTACCTAAACTCATAGGAGTTCAATGGGAGAAACCCAATTTACCCTCTCATTTGGAGAGGATTTCACATCATTTGCAATAAACCTATGGACTAAGACCCTTTATATAGTTTTACCTAGTAACAAAATGATTGAAACTAATCACCCTTAACCAATTCTTAATTCAACCTTATAACTCCTCTGCTTAAGTTGACACCCCTCTTCTCTAAAACCAAACAATTTCAATTTAAAAAACAACATCAAGGTATCTACATAACACTCTTCATTGTAACTAACTCATACTAACTAATGGCATGCTCTTCTGTTCAATGTTTCATACTATTATGTAGGGCCATGAAACATGTAGAAAGAAAGTATATTTCATTCATACATATCTCATATAATTTTCAATTAACATTTTACATGTCAACATACAAGTATACACATCAAGCACACATTAAGGATACGTTTACTACCTCTTGGCTTTATTTTTCATCTTGCTCTCTTTGCATCCAACCATTGAGGTTGCTTGATCAACCTTACCATTCATCTTTCTTGATTTCACTTGATCCTAATTACCTCAACACATCATACATATAATTTATTATAGCCATGAAAGCAAGTGACTTTCAAACTTACTCTTGGTATGAGGGATTTAGAATGGAGGGGAGTGAAAGGGAGGAATTTTACCAATTTTCCCTTGTTTGGCATCACAAAATTGTTACGAGGGGAGGAAATATTTTTTAAGATTTTCCCTCCCCTCTCCTCTTAACCCTTCCCTCCAAAATTGGGGGAATTTGGGGAAAAATTAAATATTTGCCTTGTTTTGACTGTTATATCCATAATATTTTCTTAATATCCTTAAAATACCCTTTTCATATCTTGCAATTGTCTATATAAGAAAATTTCTCCCCTCCTTTTCATCTATCAAAATGAAGTAATATTAAAATCCCTTTATTTATGTTCTTTCCCCTCCTCCTCCATTAAAATCCCTCCCCTCTCCTTCCCTCAGTGGAGCCAAACATACCGTTAATGCTTAACCTTTAGCTTCCATTTTTGGACTTTCTATCCATCTTTTCTAAAATTGATCCCACATGTTATTTATACATAATTTTGCATGAAGAATCCATTTTCAAGCTCAAAATTAATAAAATTCAACTCCTTCCCTTTAAACTAGTCATGGCCGAGACATAGGGTATAGTAGACAAAAACTCTATTTTTAATTCAAATACTTCCAATATCACTCTCTCATCTTTAACCTACATAAATTTTCATTATGAACTTAGTGGAAGCATCAAAATTCATTTATATCATAAACCCTAGTTTATAAATAAAAAATATACAAGGTAAATGGAAAGTTGGATTTCTTCTAATTTCCACGCTTGATTTTTACTCTTTTCTATCCATTAAACATTATCCTAACATCAATTCATTCTTCCTTCCTATTCATGAATTTTGGCTAGCTATGCAACTCTAGGAATTTTTCAAACTTTTAATCTTACTAAATCACAAGCTTTTTAACATCAAATTCATTACTTAAATCACAACTTACCTCAATTCCAAGCTTGATTGTTGCTAGAGCACCTTCTTGTTCCTCTTGAACATAAGAAAAATTCATGAATTATTCTCCTATAAGCCTTGGCCAAAATTTTTCAATGGAAATGGAGAGAGTTCTATTTGTAATGGTCCAAAGTTAAACTATATTGGAGAGTGATTTGAAGTCCATAACTTCTCTTCAAGTTGCTAAAAATACAAGATACTTGCCTTGCTCTTATTGGTCCACATGGAGCTTAATTAATTTTAGAGGGTTATATGGAATCCAAAATAAAATTCTAAATCAAATTAAGATGATGATTAAGAACTGAAAGTGGTGACCAAGAACTCTTGAAATTTCTAGCCAATAAGAAACCTTCACGTAGCAATTAAGTAAATTGGAATGTCATTTGGATTCCACAATCTAAATTTAATAAAATTAAGAATCCAAAATATTATTTTATATGGGAATTTCATCACATTACCTTCTTTAATATTCTTGGTCTAGATTCATCATTTTAGCATTACTAAAATATCTCTTTCATTCACTGCATGATTCAAACATGCATAAACCAATCTCTTTGGGGCATATAACATAACCTTTGGCCATGACTAACCTATAACATAACCTTTGGCTCATGACTAACCTCTACACATTCTTGGCCCTTGAGACTTTCATGGTGAAATGTCCACACTTTTACCCTCTCAAAGTGTACGATCGAAAGTGATTATGACTAGCAGAAGCATTACTTTGATCCAAAAATAAAAAATTTGTAATTTGGTTCCCGGGTAGTGGTCACTGTGCATTTTCCATATTTGTCAGTCTAATTTTAAAAAATCATAATTAATTCTAGAAAAATCATGTGGAGGTGCTCCAAATTTTAATTGAATCTCTTTCATTTCTCTTAAGGAAAAAATATAAATTTGGAATTATACTAGACCAATCAATACAATTAATTCATTAAATTTTACTATTCATATGATCCTTTATGGAATTTCCAGATTATGAGCCTTCAATTTGAAAATTTATTTCTCTTAGCAAATACATCCAATTAGGGAAAACTACCCATTATTTTAAATATAGGGATGTGTACTACACCTACCAAATTTTGTGGTCAAACGCATTCATTTACTAGGTCAAACTGGAGCCAAAACAAAAATGCTTTTTAGGACATATGTTTTTACCATTACCACTTTCTTTCATAATCCTTATTAATTATTCCAGCTTTCATAAACCATCCTCTTGACTTCTCATACATTCATATACATTATGTTAACATGCATAATTATTCCATACATTTTCATCTCATAATTGGCATATTACATATTATTTACATAAATGGATAAATCATATATCACATGCTAGACCATAAAATTTCTCTACTTTCCTTCTTCCATTCTTTAGCTCTCCTTCAAGCATACATCTTCTATCATAATTGACCTATATTAGTTTTTTAATGGAGGGTGAAATTATAGGAAATTTTAGTAGCAAACATGACCACTTACACATGCAAGATGAATGCTAATGCATGATATGTCTATTTACTTAAACTTACTTTAGTTAGTGACATGCCATCATGCCTTATTTTTTGTATAAAAATGCATGGCCATGGAAAGCATATTATGAACAGCATTTTCAACAACATTTATCATGTCACAACATCCTTCAATCAAATCAAACATCTCAACATATAAGCATACCACATCAAGCACATAAAGGGGTAAGTCCACTACCTTCTACCATAAGATCTTTCTATTGTCCTTGAACTTGTTCCCTAGGTTTCCTAACCATAATGACTTTCATATCAACATCTTCTAGACATCCTCTTGGATATCTTAAGGTCATAAGGATATTCAAATTAATCATATAACTCATTAGGACCAAGAAGTTACATCATAGTCAAGAATTAAGTTAACATCTTTCTCTTAAATTTAGGAATAGTGTTTTAGATTTGTAAAAATTATTATCATAAGCCAATCCAATATAATCTTGGATTTATCAAAATAACACTCCTTTCCCATGAACCCGTATTGGCCGAGAGACACCCTATCTTGGTGCCACAATGCCACTTTTGATTCCAATTCTTGTAAATTAACTTCCTCAATCTAATTCCACATAATTTTTCATTTTAAATCCATTGGAAGCCTTAGAATAATCAAAATCACATCCTAGGTATAAAATCTAGTCAAGGAAGTGGTATATCCATAGCAACCAAATAATGCAATTCAATCAACTACAAGCTATTACCACTTGAATCCTATCTATTCCAACTTGTTTTACTTATTTCTAACATCAAACTCATCATTTCCTCACTTCTCCAAATTTCATCTAGCAGAATAGGGAGGGTATAATCATGATATCTAGCCATTTAATATAACAATTAATCTTCCTAACTACGAGATTAAGGACGTATGAGAATATCTTACCTTGTATGACCAAATAGCTCTTGTATTGCATAATCTTAGCTTGAATGGAAATTTTACAAGAGATTCCCCAAGTTAGTCAAAGCTACCGAGTTGCTACTACCAAGGGGTATTTATAGAAAAATATTAGATAAATGGCCAAGATGGCATAAACTAATGGATAGCTGGGATGACATCTTCCAAATCAATAAGCAAGATTTAGCCATCTATCTTGATTAAATCATCTTCTCTTTTCCTTATGTATGCTTAAATTATATTGTCTGGAATGAACATTACTACACCACGCTAAATTTGATATGCATGCCCTTCCCTGATATTGATGTAATCATTGGTCTAAATTGGTTATCCTCCCAAAATATATTATTAGACTGTAAAAATAAAACCCTAATACTTCCTCTTAAAGAAACAAACTCTTGCCCTGAAGTTCCTTGTTTTACCTATGTTCCCTTTTTTGTCACATCCTTACTTTTAACCTCAATTATACTCCATTAGAAGTGATTGGAACCAATTACATGATCATTTGTTTTGAAAACATCCATTTCTAAAATATTTGCTCTCGGGTACTGTTCACTTTTACTGTTTATTTGGTAGTTCCAGAACATGTACCCTACTTTGAAAATTCATAATTAATTGTAGAAAAATCGAAATAATGTGGTTCTAATTTCTAATAAAATCTATTTCATAAATGTTTGAGGGAAAATATTAAATTGAGGTTCTCTTGTTCACACAAAATCAGTTTATTCGTTAAATATCACTATTCATTTGGTAAAATCTGGATGTTCCAGTTTCTTTGCCTTAACTTTAAAAATTCATTTCTCTTTGGTTACTTATCCAAATGAATTGTGTTACCTATGGATTTGAAGCTCTAGACGTACTCTTTCATCTCATAAAATTTCATAGAAAAACTAGTTCATTTGATATATGAAATCATTACGTGAACGTCATTACCTCTCAGCACTCGTTTTATCTCAATTCCAGATCTTACTTCCAACTTTGAAAAATCGTAACAATTCAGATACTTATTCAAATGAGGCTTTCTTGGTGTTTTATCTTTTAGGGGTAGTTTTATCTTGTAGACAAATATTAAAATCCCATATTCCTACCATCTAAGAAATTTGGGATTTTGTAAATTAGGATGACCAATTTGTCCTTTTAATATTCAAAAGGCAGGTTTTTATGATTTTCACAAATAAAAATACACACAAAAAATTACTAAGGTGAAAATTAACTTGTAATACTCATTTAATCCGAAATATAAGACCTAGTTTATTGTATAATCTAGTTTGTATTGCAATTTTGGCTACAAATGAGGTCTTATATTTATAACTAGAGAAGTAATTTATTTTATTTAACACCATTTATAAAAGGATACATTGATTTTTTCCATAGGATCATAACTGTAATATTCATACATTAATTCGTTTAATTTGGCAAATCTTACTTTGCATAAGCGGGAGATTTATGGTTATTGGTATGGTTTATTAGTAGTAATGGCTACTAACATGGTCCCCAAGCATTGTAAGGAGGCATGAGCAGCCAACACAACTAAATTATATGACCCCTCTCTTCGCATTCTTTATACACATATACAAATATACATGAAAGGATCATCATGAAATTTGTTACTTCTCTTATCCTTAATATAAGAGAGCTAGTTGACTTTTTTAGGTATATTAAGGAAGTTAAATAATCAGTTGATTATGATCAAATCTAACCCTAGAAGATGAATTTATATTATATACTCAATCTAGCAAAATTAGTCAATTGGATTTTATATTAATTATAATTAATTAATTTATTTAGCTTCATTTAATAATCTAAAAAAGTCAACTAGCTCTTATATTAATGATCAGAGAGTACCTTTTATAATCTCATAAACATGTCTTCTAGATTCAATCTCTATATGAAGATAAGTAATTAAAATGTACTCATTCTTATGATGAAACTTAATCCATCTAAATTTAATTGTGATAATAGAACTTTTGGTCTTTTAAATTTTCCTTAGTTATCGATTCAGTTCTTGAAGTTTTATTTAGATAAAGGAAAAAGGGTAAACATAGATGGATGAGTTTGTACAATAAGTTACATTAATCACATGTCACTATAAAAGGATATGATGGATTTATGATGTATGATTATGTAATTGTGTTTTGAGGCCGTGATGGTGTGATAATGATTAGGATGCCTTAATTAGCGAATTTGAACTTGAAATTTGGCATGGAAATAGCTAAGGTATAGACCTTTAAATGAACACTAATAACGCCTCAATTGGTTATGTATTCGAATTGTTATCATTTTTCTAAGTTGGAGTTAAAATCTAGAACAAAGATAAGGTAAGCAACTGGAGGCAATGACCTTCCAACATTAATTTTGTATAGTAAATGAATGATTTTTTTCTGTGAAATTTTGCAATATTAAAGAGCACGTTTAGATATTTAAATCCATAGGTAACATGGTTCATTTGGATAAGTAATTAAAGAGAAATGAATTTTTGAAATTAAGGCCAGAAACTAGAACTTCCAGATTTTACCAAATGAAGGCCAGTAATTAAAGTGGTTTTCAACGAATAAACTGATTTCATTCAGACAATGGAACCTCAGTTTTATATTTTTCCTTCAAATATTAATGAAAGAGCTTTCATTAAAAATTAGAACCAACCTATTTTGATTTTTCTACATTTAATTATGAATTTTCAAAGTTGGGTACATGTTCTGGAATTACCAAATGAACAGTAATGTGAATAGTCCCCGAGAGCAATGCTTTTGAACATAGATGTTTTTAAGGCAAAGGATTGTAACATCCTTACTTTTATACGTCTTAGGGACCATTCAGTAGCATTTAAAACTACTTACAAAACCTTGGAAGTCTATTAGCCAAATCTAGAATTTTACTCTTTCTTGGGTTACTGTTCATATAGTATTCCAGATTACGCAATAAACTTCGAAAAATCATAATTAATTCTAGAAACCTTGAAATGAAGTGGTTCAAAAAGATAAATGAACATAACATCTTGAAGTTTAAAGGAAAAATAATTTCTAGACCAAATGATTAGCCAATTGATACAGTTTATTCGTTGAAGTTTACTGTTCATTTGGTCAAAAACTCTAGAAACAGATTCTGGTCCCTTACTTTGGAAAATCATTTCTCTTGATATACACATCCAAATGAAACCTTCTACCTATGCACTTAGATCTATGGATGTGTGCTACATGCTCATAAAATTTTGTGAACTAATTCCTTCATTTACTAGGTCAAACTGAAGCCACAACAAAACTGCTTCAGGACCTACGTTTTTACCATTTCAGTTTCTTTTCTTTCATTTCCAATAATTGTTTCAGCATGCTCAAGCCATCAAATAAGCTTCTTAACATTCATATACATCATGTACATATGTCATAAGTATTACAATAGTTTCATCACATAAATGGACACCTTACATGGCATTTACATACATAGACAATTTATAGTATATGCTAAAATCTCAATACTTCACTTCCTTTCTTCCATTCTTTAGCTCTTCTCCATGCATACCTTTTCTTCATGCTTGACCTAAATTGGATGGTTATGGGAGAGTGAGATTCTAGGGAATCTCAGTAGCAAACATTACCACTTAAATATGCAAGATGGATGCTAATGCACGATATGTAAATTTTATTAACTTTCTTTGATTAGTGACATGCCATCATGCTATATACTTTTACATAAAGTGCATGGCCATGGAAACATGTTATTCACAATACATTCAACATCATTTATCATGTCACAACATCATTCAAATAACATATACATGTCAACACATAAGCATACCATATCAAGCACATAAAGAGGTAAGTTCACTACCTTGCACTTAAGCTTTTCTCTTGACCTTTTAGCCCTTGCTCCCTAGCTTTCCAACCATGAAGTATTTATGTCCATCACTTCCCAACATATTCTTGGATGTTTCATGGTCCTAAACACATTCATATTCATCACATAACTCATTAGGACTCATGAACTCCAACCATGTTCAAGACTAACTTTGTTACACTCTTTATTGTCATAACTTTCTCTAATTTTCACTAATCCACTTGGCTCTTGAACCAATTGATGTCTTCACTTTACCCTACACAATTTCATCTTTTGAATCCATTTGTGAGCTTAGAATCATGAAATTCCAGCTCCTTTATCGCCTGCTGTACAGAACTGAACATAAGCATACAATTCTTTCAAAAATTATCATTTTGATTCTAATGCTTCCCATACTTGTTTCTCCACTTTAACCCACACAACTTTTCATTTTAAAACCATTGGAACCATCAAAATCATGAAATTCCAATTACTGTTCATGCGAGTGAACAGTAACCGTAAGGAATCTCAAAGACTATAACCTTGAGATTTTAATGTTTCCAAGGTTCAAAACCTTTACAATCCTACACAAAATCATCATATAAACTCAATGGAAGCATTAAATCATTGAAATTCAACTTCCTTCCCTCATGAAAAGTGCATACCGAACAGGGCACACCATGACAAATTCAAGAATATCAATTTGATTCAACAACCAACACTTAACTAGCTTGTTTAAGCTTCAATCATGTGTTTCTAACTTTAATTTATTCTTTCCCCTTTCCTTTAAGGTCTTTGGGTAGCACCACCCCTTAGAGAAAACTTAACTTTTCTCCCATCAAAATCCTAAGTTCAAGCTCCCAAATCAAAGAAAAATAAGCTAGGAGAGATTGCTTACCTTTAATCTCTAGCTTGCTTGAACTTTAGAACCTTGAATCTTCTTTGTCTTGGATTGAGTTTCCATTTTGCAAGAGTTTCCCCAAGGGTCCATGAAGCTACGGTTTGCTGCAGAATGAGGGGGTATTTATAGCCAAAATCCAAGAAAAATGAATGGCCAAGATTGATTTGGTTACTATTTGATCTAAAGGCCCACATTTAATCTTAGATTTAACTTTTTCATAAAATAATAATTATGACATCATGTGGGACAGCTCAAGGGACAACTCAAGGGGTTAGGTGGCGTGCTCATAGTGTAAGGAACCTTCTGGAAGAATTCCAGTCCAATCCAGTACCGATCAGTGCAGTTTCACAACAACCGGACTGTGTTCTGTTCCTAATTTTTTATAATATACCAGGATATGTATTCTATCCTAAAAATTAATGTCTAGGCTTCTCATACCATTGAAAATGTTAGACTAAGTATTTATCTGCCATCCATCCCTTGGGAAATGATCAAAATACTCTTGGTGTCCTTTCTTGCACTATATTGACCCTAAGGGCATAATTGTCATTTCACCCATCTTTGTACTACCTCATGGCTTATATTAACTCTATATAATCATATTTATACTATGTCCCATATTTTTGGCCTATCTAGAATGACCAAAATGACCTCCATCCATCACTGGTACAGTATGGGCATCCAGGGGTATTTTTGTAATTTCGCACTTATCCTGGATTGCTCTGTACTCTGGCCCACTTAACTGTCTAGTCATCACATTGGGCCTACTATGGCGCCATTTGGGCCTTGGTTTAGGCTCATTGCCTTTATGCCCTTTATGGCACCAATCCCAAGACACCTCTCCCAATCCTATTTATCGGGTATTCTATTTTACCATAAAATCCCGTAAGAATTCTATAGGATTCCTTTTCTGACTCTGTCAGTTTGATAAATTCATATATTAAATATAAGAATTTACAGTAAAGTTTCATCTGATTCTGAGATATGAAAAATACTGCAATAATTCCTGCTGACTTCAGGAATTTATATCAATTAATCGGGACCTCAAATCAAAATTCTGTGTTGCGTTAAACTGACCGGAATAATTATGTCTATCTACTGGTAAAATTTGAGTGTGATATGATTCCGGGCATTTTTGGCCTGTTTTGGCTCAACTTTTCCATAATTACATTTGGATCCCTGACTTTTTACTTAATTACATTTAGGTCCCTAAACTTTTAGAAATTACCACTTTGGGCCCAAATCTTGTTTCTACTTTAACTTTTGGCCTTTAACATTTTCTACTTTGCGTTTTAGTCCTTCTCCTTCTTCAGGACTCATATAACCTTTATCATTCCTTCTTATCTTCGTCATAATCCTTTCTAAACCTCTTTCCACTATCAATACTATACAGATAGAGAAAAATTAGGATATGACAAGGATCACATAATTGGTTCAAATGACTTTCAAGTTAGTATAATTGAGGTTAAAAATAAGGATATGATAGAGGAAGTTGAGTATTGGTACTAGATTATGGGTAGACCAGATATTATTCCTCCTCTACCAGAGTTTGAGGATAGAGTTGTTATGAGTAATATACCACATTCCCCTAATTTAGACATCCAGTCAGAGTCTATGACAGTTCCTGTCCATTCCCAAAGTCCAAGAATATGTGACTTATTAGAGAAAGATCAGTGTGATGTTCTTGGTCCTAGTCAACCCCAGCCTCCTTTGTTAAAGATAGATAATATTGATCATATCAGTCTCAAGAAAGTTGTGGAAAGTGAATTACTCATTTTAGGTTAGGGGATGGATAGAAGTAAAAATCAAGAGTAGTCAATTTATCTACAGTTCCTCAATGTCGTAGTAGGGATGATAAATAGATATACAGTATAGGGCATTAATCTAAATCAAGTTTATACTCTAGAAGACTGGCATGAGATGGTAGTATGTCAGATACTGCCATATACCCCTACATGCCATATAGAGTTAAGTGAGTTTTTGGCAAATGATCTACCAGTTGATATACAGGGGTGGCACTCTATATGCAGAAGTATGTGTAGTTTATGATTCCCTATAAAAGAATGTAAAAGAGATTAGGGGTAATGTAAACATGGTAAAGTGTAAAGTAAAGTAATTACTCATATGTATAGTAGATCTAATGTACAAATGTTATGGTGATATGAAATATGAAGTTTTGTGTGATATAATGAAATGATTGCTGGTTTAACATTTATGTGAATATGTTCCCTATTTAATGTGAATATGATGTATAGATATGAATGAGTTTTAATTGATTCAAATTCATCAAAATCAAGAACATTATAAGTGAATATTTATAAAGTTATAAAGGTCGCGATATGAAGTAGTTTAGGTCACGACTAGAAGTTCCAGACAAGTTAAGTCACGATGAGTTAAGTCATAGGTCATGACAAATATTTACAGAAGCTTTTGGTCGTGACGAGTAAAGACTATATTGGCCACAATAGGAAGCTCTAGAGCTATCAAGTCACGATGAGTCTAAGCCATAGGGTGTGACTAATGTATAAGCAGTTCAGGTCACGATAGAAGATGACCTATGGTCGTGACTAAAGAACACTAAGTTGCCAAGTTATGACAAGTAAGTAGAGAAGGTCACAACTAAAGTTTACAGAGAATATGAGTCACAACTAGCCAAACTCAGGTTACAACTAGAATACACAGAGACCTGATGATAAGAATGAAGATACTGATCACACTGAAGTTTATCAGTTAGAGGTTTAGCATGGAGTATAGGCAAGCTAAATAGTACGATGCATTGGGATACAAAAGATTAGTTTAAAAAAATATTCAGAAGTAGATCCTCCGTATGATCATCAGGAGTTTATGTACATTACAAAAGACCTTGTGCTGCTAGTCTTTATTGAACAAAAGAATTAAAATTAGAATGAGACTTGCCTAAGAAGGAGCCTAATATATGGCTTAACGTTATAGATGTGATGGTCAATAGATAAAAAGTTAAAGTTCCTGGAACAAAGAGATACAATTATAAAGAGACAATAACCTAGCAGACCTAGGGTAGAGCACCCTAGAGACAAAAGTAGTAATGCTAGATAATGAATGAGATCCATGTGACTTAGATTAGTCAGGATCCAAAGACATACTAGAAAATAATCAGTATAGATAAGAGTAGACTGAGACAGACAAACAGAAAGAGTTAAGATATAGTAGAGAGATGTAGAAGTTACTCCATAGAGATAGAGATTTATCCTCTTACCTGAGTTTTTCTTGAAGAATTTACAAGAAGCATTCCTCTTAGTTTGATAGATATGAACATGCGGCTAAGGGATAGAGTAAGGGAAAGAGAAACCCTCTGATGAATACTTAGTCGAGTTCATCCACATGAACATTGAGGTTTAATAAGAGATACCTTCTCTCCTGTTAGTGATTCAAGAGGATAAGGGAAAACTTAAAAGTATGAATGGTATAAAGAGGTGAGCTAGACCCTTCCTCAGTTATCTGAAAGAAAGTGGCTGACTTATTTATATATTACAGTTAAATTACATTGAGGCCAAGGACATATAAGTCCTTCAGTCTAGGGACATATAAGTCCTACAGGCGATAAGAGACATTATGATAAAATGAATATAGCCTAGTTAAGGTAAAATGGCCTGATATGATAAGCTATCTCAGATTCCTAAAATTAGATTTAAAGAAAGTAAGGTAGGCACAGGTTCAAAGATAAAGTGACTCCCCTATTTCCTATGTAAGAAAGAGTGAAGAAAGGTCAAGTTTATACCCTAGTAAAATAGTAACGTGGCAGCCTAAGTGAGACAAGTAAATGACTCAGGTTCCTGAATAAATGATTAGGACCTGGCAGTTAAGGTGATAAAAGGGACATAATGATTTAAAGTTTACCTAGTTAATTGTTTAACTGCAAAGTGAGTATGAGGGATGGTTGAGCAAATTATGTAATGTTAATATGGCTTATGTTGCCATAAGTTTTGATAATGAGTTGCATCTCCTTGTAGTTGTGATATAATGACACGCATGTTAGAGTATGCTATGATGGATGAACACTCTCATTTTGCATTATGTGCAAGGTAGAGTAGATATGATGAGGAAGTTTTGAAAATAAAAAATTTATTGCTCTCACGCCCTACGATGTGCAATTAAATAATTCAACTTGGTAATGATGAAGCAATAGAAAAGTGATAAATGAGATAGTTAGCTAGTTAATTTTCAAAGAATAGAATAAGAATTTATGATCAGACAAAGATAATCAATTGGGTAGAGAATGAGATTAAATATGAGGATTAATAGTGAATCTATAGACAAATGATTACAGTACTCAAGACATATCCCTTTAGTATGGATAAGATATATGAATGATGTGCTATGGATATGAAATGAAATGAGAAGCATTTATGAAGGATGATGCAATTCTAAGAAGGAGCAGTCTCTATGTAATATAAGTTAACATTTTTGCAATAGGGCTAGGTTGCTCTTGCAATAGAATCAGATTACTCTTGAGATAAAACCAAGAGAATAGATAGTATAGCTCATATAGAGTAATATCCCTTAAATGTGATGGCTAGATGATGATAGATATGTGTATGGTAGAGCCTATGTACCTCTATGCAATGTTAAATGTAGTAAAGTTATAAAAGATAAGAATGATATGAGAAATTCCTAAGCGATAGAGGAAATAAGTAAAGTCTTTATAGATACTATTGGCTTCTATGATTATTTTAGGGGAATTATCTACTGAGTTAACAACTATGTGGAAGTGACTAACCTTGTAACTTTATCCGTTGGTTAGATCTTCTAGAGATGAGAATACAGTACAACAGAATCACAGTAGATTCCAGAGGGTTACAGTTAGATCCTGAAGAGGCTTATGGTTGATCGTAGCAGATCCCGAGGGTCACAATAGACCTAGCCTAGAGAAAGAAAGCACTGAGCCATAAGTAGAGTATTTCTTTAGAAGGAATAATACCAAGGAAAAGGTTAAGATAGAGAAGCTTCACAAGTTGGTTAACTTATAACAGAGAGAGTACCCATGATGTTAATTTTATATAGCCTTATTACTATTAGGTACTGAACTCAGAATCTTCCTACACACAATAGGAACTAAGTGATTAAAGTGTTAATCTTGAGTACTAAGGATTTATGAGAATATTTCATAAGATATGAGAAGGAGTCAAATGAGAATGAAGATATCCCTACGATGAGATTACAGAGAATAAAAATAAGAGACAAATATATTCTCTATATGAGAATAAAGAGAATAGAAGGCAAGATAGACCCAAAAGAGACAATATCAGAAAGGTCTAAGATAGTAAAGTACCAGGGTTAGAGACTATTAGCACTAGTGCTTCAGATTTTTATCTACATTTTTAGTTAAGCGTGCTCAGGCAAGAGTAGACCAATGATGGGTGACCCCTAGGAAGTGCTATAAAAAGGTATAAATGCCATAGAAGTTTTGCATATATGCATAAAGTTATGTAAAATGATAGCAAGAGCTATGAAAACTAGAAAGGGTTATGAACAGTAAGAGAATAGAACCCTTATGTCAAGTCCAAATAAATTAGAGTTGCAAGGAAATATTTAGAAGAATTTTCTCAAAAGTTAGCAAAGTTTTCAGTTAAAGAGAATGTTTGATGTCATATCCCAATTTTTAGGCCTAGAAGCCTAGTATATAGCCTGAAAAAGGGATACTACCAGGCCATATTGAGCAGAGGCTTTAGTAAATAAAGAAAATTATACTGATCAGTTTGATGCAACACAAAGTTTTGATAGGGGGTCCTGAAAGATTTATATTAAGTTTCGAAGAGAAGGAAAATTAATATAGTATTCTCTGGACCTCAAAATCAAATGAAATATGGCAGTAAAATCCTATAATTAATATAAGAATTTCTAAAACAGGCAGAGCCCAAAAAGGAGTTATGTAGAAATTATTATAGAATTTATAATAAATTAAAATACCCGATAAATAGGTTTCGGGGAAATTTCTCAGGAATTGAGCCCATGAAGATAGTGGATCATACAGAGGGTCTAGAATGGCACCTGATAGGACCAATGATATTTTTAGATAACTATGTGAGCTAGGGCTAATAAAGACTGAGAAAAATAATGAATTACGAAAATGCCACTGAAGGTATGCCACTGTATCGTGTCCTTGAGTAAGAGTCAGACAAAGGGTGTTATGATCGTTTGACTAAGGTCATACGGTCAAGAAAGGGTATCTGGATAGCTAACCAGGGTCAAGAGATACTCTGGTAAAGTATGGAAAGATTATAGTGCTCCTATAAGTACTAAAGAGGAACTAAGGGCATTTTGGTAATTTACTAAGGATGTTTCTTGGGAACCGAGCCACTTACATGGGCTAGGTTAGAAACCCAAGATGACAATCCAAGGCCCAAAAACGTAGACCAAGAGTAATGTGGGCCCAAGAGGCATTAAAATATTATTTTAGTACTTTTTCAATAAAATAAAGTGACCCGGTCAAAGATCAAACGGGGTAAAGTGATCTGGAATCATGAATGGGACCCACAAGGTGCCACATGACATGATTACAGTAAAAGAAGAAAAGAAACGGATACATGGCATGATTATAGCAAAAGGAGAAAAAGCAAGAGGACACGTGGTACAATCTCGGCCATGCATTTAGGGAAAAGACTCTAGAATTCTTTAGAGAGGCAAAGTCAACTGGTAAGGCGTCCCAAGGGCCCTACCATTGCGCCACATGCCCCTGAGGTGTCCTGGATGATGTCATTAGTGGTGAGTCATCAAGGAGGGTGATGTCATCGTGATGATACAGGCAAAGCTTCTTAAGGAAGCAAGCAATCTAAGCGATTAATCGCGAATCAATCTGGACCATTCATTCCACCTCCTCTCACCTATAAATAGCCCACCCCTCCTTCCATTCCATTCATGGCCAAAGCAAGGAAAACAGGAGAGAAAGAAGAGAGAAGAGAGAAAGAGTGAAAGAAAGAAAGGAAGAGAAAGAAGGAAGGAGTTCTGGTGGAGACAGGAGCAGTCTAAAGAGCCAAGGGACTGGGCAAAGCTTAGGAATAAGGTAAGTAATTTATCTAGTCCTTGCTGTAATAAAGTAGAGAATTGCTTTTAGTAGTTAGAATAGAGAAATATATCTATTAATAAAGTTATACATAGATAGAAAGAAAGCCAGGGGAATTTCAGATTAAGGATATTACCCCAAAGTTAAGCATGAGTTAAGTACAGCTATACTAGATAATAATAAAGATATTATGATGCTATGTATAGGCTCTGACCTATGAAAAGAAGGAACCTTAGAGCAAAGGCTAAGAGCTAGAGGAGGGCTATATGCCAGGTAGTAAACTTATCCTAAACTTATATGCATTGAATGTTATGTTTGATGTGTTATGGCTTTGTTGAATTGTGTTGAATATGTGCTTATGTATGAAGCTCAGTTCCTATGATTACTTCACAAGCAAGCACAAGTATTCACATTAATGCATGCATTGTTTAGTACCGTTTACTACTGAGATTTCCCTAGATATCTCACCCCTTCCATATCAATCGAATTCTAGCAGGTCTTCTCAAGATGGAAGAGACAAAGATGCAAGAAGAGATGTTAATTATTTAGTATGATTGATATGTGATTGATGTATGTAATTGCTGGAATTTACCCCTGTGAACAGTAGCTCGTGGAAAGGCTGTGACCTTTGAGATGGAATTATAAATAGTAAATGATTAAATAAATGTATGCTATTTTTCCAGTAAATAGTAGACATGCCAAAATTCGATTTGATACATAGAACGTCTCATTTGGATGTCTACAAACAAATATATGATTTATGAAAGTTGGGACCAGAATGTTGGAATTAAGGACAGTATGCTGGAGGAACAGTAAAAGTCAGACATTGACCTGGTCAAGGCATGGTCAACGAGTTATTTTTTCCTAAAAGATAATTATGTTATCTTAGTGTAGCAATTTGAAACACTCCATTTTGATTTTTATAGAATTATTTATGATTTTTTAAAATCAGGTTACTCCTCTGGAATTTGTAGAGTGAACAGTACTCGCTAAGAGTAAAATTCCAGATTGGGTAATTTGACTTCAACAGCCTTAAAAGTGGTTCTATATGCTACCGTTTGGTCCCTAAGATGTAAGAAAATGAGGATGTTACATTTTGTTATTAGAGCATAAGATTTTGGCATAGAACAGAAGGTTCTGGCTCAATGATGCTGTGGAATAGATAGGCTGACCCCTTAAAACACGTTAGAGATGTGAATCAAAGAGGTTTCTTCCCTAGTATGAGATATGGGGATGGTGTTCACTACTTAAAATAAGTCAAGACAAAAGATAGTGACACCCAGATAAATTGAACAATACCCCATATCTTATAGCTTTAAAAGGTAGTCTTCAAGAAAGTGACTACGATAGACTAGTCTTAAGTCAGCCATTACCGCTGAGGTCTCATACTTCTTAGCATGATGTGGCTAGGCTAAGCAGGATAACGTCTGGGGAGCAGTTTTCTCTATGGATAGAGACAGAAGCTGACTAGCTCTAGGTCAAGGGAAAATGCTAGACATTACAGTAACAATGATAATGAAGGTACCAACCTGGTTGAAGTTAATCAACTAGAGGATTGGTACAAAGCATAAATCAAGCCATATAGTATAAAATAATGAGGTATGAAAGATTAAGACAATGTTCAGAAGTAGATCCTTTATGTGAGTAGATCTACATTACAAAAGAATTTGTTCAGCTAGTGTTTCCTGAAAAAAAGAATTAATAGTTAGAAATCATATGATTGCTACAAAGAAAGCTAATGTTCCCAAGATAGAGGAACCATAGTCTAGTGTAAAGCAGACTAAGACTGATAGAGAAAAAGGTAGCCACAGTTTCAAAGATAAAGAGACTCCCCAATTTAAGAAAGAGTATTAAGCCAGAGTTAGATAAAGTAAAATGAAGGGTTGAGTCTATACCATAGTAAAAGGGTAATGTGGCAACCTAAGTCAAATAAATAGATATTTCAAATTCCTAAATGAATATTTAGGATCTATCAAATGATGTGATTGAGAATAAGATGACTATTAATAGTGAATCTACAAATAAATGATTACGACGCTCAGGATATATCCCTTTAGTAAGGATGAGATATATGAATGATATGCTATGCATATGAAATGGAATGAGATGCAATCATGAAAGATGATGTAGCTTTGAGAGAGGTAGTGATTTTGTAATGGAGCTAGATTGCTCTTGCAATAGAGTTACATTGCTCCTGAGATAAAGCCAGAGAATGAGTAGATTATGATGACAGATAGGTGCATGGTAGAGCTTGTGTAGCTCCCTATAATGTTAAATAAAGTTATAAAAGATGAGAATCATATGAGAAAGTCCTGAGTGATAAAGGATTTGAGTAAAGTCCTGATAGATAATATTAGCTTATCTGATCATTTTAGGGGAATTATCTGTTAAGTTAACAACTATGTGGAAGTAACTAGCCTTGTAACTTTGTTCGCTGGTTTAGATCTTCCAGAGATAAGAATACAGTACAATGGAGTCACAGTAGATTCTGGAGGATTACAGTTAGATCCTAGTATAGCTCCTAGAGAATAGAAGTCCATGGTCCCACTTAGATCCTGAAAAGGCTTACGGTTGATCGCAGTAGATCTCGAGGGTCGCAGTAGACCCAGCCTAGAGAGAGAAAGTATTGAGCCATAAGTACAATATGTCTTTGGAATGACGAATACCAAGGAAAAGTTAAGGTACAGAAGCTTCACAAGTTGGTTAGCTCATAATAGAGAGAGTCCCCATGATGTTAGATAGCCTTATTACTATCAGGGATTGAACTCAGAATTTTCTTACACATAACAAAAACTCAGGGACTAAAGTTAAGGTTGTTACTTCTGAGTCCTAAGGATTTATGAGAATATTTCATAAGATATGAGAAAGGGTCAAATGAGAATAAAGAGATCCTTATGATAAGATTACAAGCAATAAGAATGAAAGGTAAATAGATCCTCTAGATGAGGATAAAGAGATTAGAAGGCCAGATAGGCCCAAGAGAGATAGTATAAGATGGGTCTAAGATGGTAAAGTACCAGGGTTGGAGCCTGTGAGCACCAGTGCTTTAGATTTTTATCTGCACATTTTAGTTAAACGTGCTTAGGCAAGGTTAGTCTAATGATGAGTGACCACTGGGAAGTGATGAAAGAGGTATGAATGTCACAAGAAGTTGGCATAAATGTACACAGAATTATATAAAGAGCTATGAAAAGCTATAAAGGGTTATAAACAGAAAGAGAATAGAACCCTTATGTCAAATGAAATAGATTTGAAAGGAAATGTTTAGAAGAATTCTCTTATAGGCTAGCAATATTTTAAGAGAATGTCTTATGACAAGGCCAGATAGACTATGATATCGCCAGATGTGGCCAGATATGCCATGATATGGCATAAATGATATGTGATGATATATGCTATGAAAAGTACGTAATGAGATACGTTATGAGACATATGTATTAAGAAGTACACTATGAAGTGGCTTTATAGCTAGCCTTGTAAACAGATTGAGAGGCTCTATTTTTGAAAAGGATAAGATGTTCAAATGTTATATTACATATGAAAGAGCAAATGACAGCTTTCACTCCTTGCATGAAATGCCAGGCATTATGTTATGCTATGTTATGTTGTGTTTGTAAAATATGCTAAAGCTCCGAATGTTAGAGCAGTACAAGCTGTATGTGATAGAGCTGTGCAAGCTCCGAGTGTTAGAGCTATGCATATTAAGATAAGGAATGCTTGAGCTCCGATGTTAGAGCTTTGCATTCATAGGCAGGTATGTAGTCCTGCAATATCTTGGCCATGCACTATGTATGTTAGAGTATGTGCTCCTATATGCTCATATGTACTCCTATATGCTCCTATATGCGCCTATATGCTCTTATGTGCTCCTATTTAGCAGTAGAGCAATGAAAGAAAGAATAATGATATAAGTCTTCTCTCTGTATTATGATGAGTTAGTAAAGATGATAAAAACATATGATGATATGTGTCATATCCTAATTTTTTCCTATCTGTATAGTATTGATAATGGAAAGAGGTTTAGAAAGGATTATGACGAAGATAAGAAGGAATGATAAAGGTTATATAAGTCCTGAAGAAGGAGAAGGACTAAAACGCAAAGTAGAAAATGTTAAAGGCCAAAAGTTAAAGTAGAAACAAGATTTGGGCCCAAAGTGGTAATTTCCAAAAGATTAGGGACCTAAATGTAATTAAGTAAAAAGTCAGGGACCCAAATATAATTATGGAAAAGTTAAGCCAAAACAGACCAAAAATGGCCGGAATCAGATCAGACTCAAATTTTACCAGTAGATAGACATAATTATTCCGGTCAGTTTAACGCAACACAGAATTTTAATTTGAGGTCCCGATTAATTGATATAAATTCCTAAAGTCAACAGGAATTATTGCAGTATTTTTCATATCTCAGAATCAGATGAAACTTTATTGTAAATTATTATATTTAATATATGAATTTATCAAACTGACAGAGTCAGAAAAGGAATCCTGTAGAATTCTTACGGGATTTTATGGTAAAATAGAATACCCGATAAATTGGATCGGGAGAGGTGTCTTGGGATTTGTGCCATAAAGGGCATAAAGGCAATGAGCCCAAACCAAGGCCCAAATGGCGCCATAGTAGGCCCAATGTGATGACTAGGCAGTTAAGTGGGCCAGAGTACAGAGCAATCCAGGATAAGTGCGAAATTACGAAAATACCCCTGGATGCCCATACTGTACCAGTGATGGATGGAGGTCATTTTGGTCATTTTGGATAGGCCAAAAATGTGGGACATAGTATAAATATGATTATATAGAGTTAATATATGCCCTGAGATAGTACAAAGAGGGGTGAAATGACAATTATGCCCTTAGGGTCAATATAGTGCATGAAAGGACACCAAGGGTAGTTTAGTCATTTTCCAAGGGATGGATGGCAGATAAATACTCAGTCTAACATTTTCAATGGTATGAGAAGCCTAGACATTAATTTCCAGGATAGAATATATATCCTGGTATATTATAAAAAGTTAGGAACAAAACACAGTCCGGTTATTGTGAAACTGCACTGATCGGTACCGGATTAGACTGGAATTTCTCCAGAAGGTTCCTTACACTATGAGCACGCCACCTAAACCCTTGAGGTGTCCCTTGAGCTGTCCCACATGATGTCATAATTATTATTTTATGAAAAAGTTAAATCCAAGATTAAATGTGGGCCTTTAGATCAAATAGTAACCAAATCAATCTTGGCCATTCATTTTTCTTGGATTTTGGCTATAAATACCCCCTCATTCTGTAGCAAACCGTAGCTTCATGGACCCTTGTGGAAACTCTTGCAAAATGAAAACTCAAGCCAAGACAAAGAAGATTCAAGGTTCCAAAGTTCAAGCAAGCTAGAGATTAAAGGTAAGCAATCTCTCCTAGCTTATTTTCCTTTGATTTGGGACATAAGCTAAAGCATGGAAGAAGGAAAGTGAAGTATTTAAGATTATAGCATAGGCTATGAATTATCCATGTATGTAAATGCCATGTAAGGTGTGTATTTATGTGATGAAGCTATTTGAAATAATTATGGCATATGTACATGATGTATATGGATATTGAGAAGTTTATTTGATGTCTTTTGTATGCTTGAATAATTATTGAAAGTGAAAGAAAATAAACTAAAATGGTAAAAACGTAGGTCCTGAAGCAGTTTTGTTGTGGCTTCAGTTTGACCTAGCAAATGAAGGAATTAGTTCACAAAATTTTATGAGCATGTAGCACACATCCATAGATTTAAGTGCATAGGTAGAACGTTTCATTTGGATGTGTATATCAATAGAAATGATTTTCCAAAGTAAGGGACCAGAATCTGTTTCCAGAGTTTTTGACCAAATGAATAGTAAACTTCAACGAATAAACTGTATCAATTGGCTAATCATTTGGTCTAGAAATTATTTTTCCATTAAACTTCAAGATGTTATGTTCATGTAGCTTTTTGAACCACTTTATTTCGAGTTTTCTAGAATTAATTATGATTTTTCAAAGTTTGTTGCGTAATCTGGAATACCATATGAACCGTAACCCAAGAAAGAGTAAAATTCCAGATTTGGCTAATGGACTTCCAAGGTCTTGTAAGTGGTTCTAAATGCTACTGAATGGTCCCTAAGACATATAAAAGTAAGGATGTTACATTTTGGTATCAGAGCAAAGGATTCTGGCTTAAGAAATGCTCTGAATATATTATTTATAGACTGATATGAGATTATACCTAGACCCTAACCCTAAACAATAAGTATTTTGTTAAGTTAGGGTATGTTGGGATGGTTAACATTGCTTAATTAAGCAAATGTTGCAGGAATATATATGAGATTCCATAAGATTAAGTCAGAGGCTTCAGTTAATAAGGAAGACTCCAGACCAATAGTGATATATGAAGATGATATATATCCATATCCCTTAGACAATGAAGAGAGTCCAGATGAGAGTTTAGGGGATCAGTCAGGAAAATCTACAGGGGAATGTCCCATAGACATTTCTGTAGACTTAAACCTGCAGTCTGGAGGTGATGTAGAGATTCAGCCTAAAGCCTAATATGCACTAGTTGATGTTGAGTCTAGTGACTCTATACGGTATAAGTTTGTTGGAATGCCCTCTAACCCTGATATAAGCTTTATCCCTCTTATGAGATGATAGATTACGGCTGAGGAAGCTAAGTACTGGTACTGGATTATGGGTAGACCATATATTATTCCTCCTCTACTAGAGTTTGAGGATAGATTTATGATAATTAAAATATAACAGTCCCCTAATTCAGATATCCAGTCAGAGTTTATGATAGTTCTTGTCCATTCCCAAAGTCCAAGAATATGTGACTTTATAGAGAAAGATCAGTGGGATGTTTCTAGTCCTAGTCAACCCCAGCCTTCTTCATTAAAGACAGATAGTGTTGACCATATGGTTTGAAGAAAGCTGTGAGAGTAAATTACTCAGTCTAGGTCAAGGGATGGACAGAAGTAGAGATTAAGAACAATTAGTTATCTGCAGTTCCTCAATGCCATAGCAGGAATGATAAACAGACATCCAGTAGAGGGAATTAACCTAATATCCTTTAGAGGACTGGTATGAGATAATAGTAAGTCAAGAGTCATGAGACTAAAGATGCCAACCTCACTAAAGTCTATCAGTTAGAGATTTAGCACAGAGTATAGGCAAGTTAAACAGTACAAAGCACTAAGATACAGAAGATCAGTTTAAGAAGAGGTTCAACAGTAGATCCTCTATATGATCATCAGGAGTTGATCTACAATACGAAAGACTTTGTGCAGCTAGTCTTTACGGAAAAGAATAATGAGAAGTTAGAATGAGACTTGCCTAAGAATGATTTAATACACAGCCTAAGGTTAAAGACGTGATGGTTAATAGATAGAAAGTTAATATTCCTAAAGCAAAGGGATTCTATCACGAACAGATAGTAACCTAACGCTCTGACCTAGAGAACATAAATAGTAATATTAAGTGATAAATGAGATCCAAGTGACCTGAATTGGTCAGGATCTAAAGGTAGACTAGAAAAGAATCACAATCTAGTCCAGAGTAGACTGAGATTGATAGACAGAAAGAGTTAAGAGATACAGAGAGGCACAAAAGTTACTCCATATGAGATGGAGAATTATCTGCTCACTTGAGAAGTTTTTCTCAAAAAGTTTAAAAGAAGCATTCCTCTCAATTAGTGAAAGGTGAGCATGAAGTTAAGGGTTAGAGCTAAGGAAAGAGAACTCTTTTGATTGATACTTAATCGAATTCATTCATATGAACCTTGAGGCTTAATAAGAGATACTTTCTTGCCTGTTAGTAATCCAGGAAGATAAGGGAAAAAGTTTGAATAGCATAGAGATGTGAGCCTGACCTTTCCTCAGTTAGCTGAAAGAAGACAGCTGACTCAGTTATGGATTACATATAAATTACAGTGAGGCCAAGGACACAGAAGTCCTTAAGTTTAGAGATATAGAAGTCTTACAGGTGATGAGAAATGTTATGATAGGATGAATATGTCCTAGTAAGGTAGCCACAGATTCAAAGATAAAGTGACTCCCTTATTCCTATGTAAGAAAGAGTAAAGAAGGGTTGAGCCTATACCCGAGTAAGAGGGTGATGTGGCAGCCTAAGTGAAATAAGTAAATGATTCAGGTACCTGAATAGATGATCAGGACCTAACAGTTAAGGTGATAAAGGGACAGAATGTTTTAAAGCCTACCTAGTTAATTGCTTAATGGCAATGTGAGTATGAGGGATGGTTTAGCAAACTATGTAATGATGCATGGCTTATGTTGCCATAAGTTATAATAAGAAATTGTATCTCATTGTAGTTATCATGTGATGATACACATACTAGAGAGTGCTTAACTGATTGCATCTATTTGCATATTATGCATGTTGAGTATACTATGATAAATGAATACTCCCCTTATGCAGTACGTACTGGGTAGAGTATACCAGATGAGAAAGTTATGTTGCTCCCATGCCCTATGACATGCAACTAAATAATTCAACTTAGCAAGAATGAAGCAATAGTAAAGTGCTAAACTAGAAAGTTAGCTACTTGATTCTCAGAAGATAGAAAGAGAATTTATGATCAGACTATGATAGTCAATGGGATAGAGAATGAGATTAAAGATGAAGATTAGTAGTGAGCCTATAGATAAATGATTATGATACTCAGGACATATCCCTTTAATAGGGATAAGATAGATGAAAGGAAATGAGACGCAGTTATGAAAGATGATATGGCTCTAAGAAAGAGCAGTATTTAAGTAATATAAGTTAATGTTTTTGCAATAGAGCTAGATTGCTCTTGCAATAGAGTAAAATCCCTCTGATGAGATAAATAGATGATGATAGATATGTGCATGGTAAAGCCTATGTAGCTCTCTGCAGTAATGGATCTAGTAAGTTATAAAGATAAGAATGGTATATGAAGTTCCTAAGTGATAGAGGAAATGAGTCAAGTCCTAATAGATAATATTGGCTTCTGTGATCATTTTTGGGAAATTATCTTTGGAGTTAACAACTATGTGGAAGTGACTAACCTTATAACTTTGTCCATTGGTTTAGATCTTTTGGAGATGAGAATACAGTACAACAGAATCCAGTAGATTATAGAGGATTGCAGTTAGATCCTAGTATGGCTCACAGGGTCATAATAGATCCTGAAAGGCTTACGGTTGATCGCAGTAGATCCCGAGGGTCACAGTAGACCAAGCCTAGAGCAAGAAAGTAATGAGCCATAAGTACAGTATTTCTTTGGAAAGATAAATACCAAGGAAAAGTTAAGGTATAGAAGCTTCACAAGTTGATTAACTCATAACAGAGAGAGTACCCATGATGCTAGTTTCAGATAGCCTTATTACTATGAGGGATTGAACTCAGAATTTCCTTACACGTATCAGGAACTAAGTGATCAAAGTTAAAGCTGTCAATGCTGAGTCCCAAGGATTTATGGGAATATTACGTAAGATATAAGAAGAGATCCTTATGATAAGATTACAGAAAATAAGAGACAAGTAAATCCTCCAGATGAGGATAAAGAGATTAGAAGGCCAGATAGACCCAAAAGAGATAGTATAAGATGGGTCTAAGATAATAAAGTACCAGGGTTGAAGCCTGGAAGCACCAATGCTTCAGATTTTTATCTGTACCTTTTAGTTAAGCGTGCTTAGGTAAGGGTAATTTAGTGATGGGTGACCCCTTGGGAAGCGATGGAAAAGTGTGTAAATGCCATTGAAATTGGCATATGTGCACAGAGCTATGTAAGATGATAGAAAGAGCTATGAAAAGCTAAAAAGGGTTATGAATAATAAGAGACTAGAACCCTTAAGGTTAATATAGTGCAAGAAAGGACACTAAGGGTATTTCAGTCATTTCCCAAGGGATCTGTAATTAAATTGTGGCCCAGTACAAGAATGTCAATGGTATGAAGAATCTGGATATGGGGTTTAAGGTCAGAAAGCATATTATGAAATCTCAGAAAAATTAGATTTACAAACTAGTCCAATTTTTGGGGAATCGGACCGAGCCAGTACTGGATTGGACTGGACCGAGCTGGTACTGGATTGGACTAAAATTTTTCTAGAGGCTTCCTCCTTGTGAGAATTGCCTCACATACCCCATGAGGTGTCCCCTTGAGTTGTACCTTGTGATGTCATGAATGATGTCATCATTCTCCTTTTTTAAAAGTTAAATCCAAGATTAAATGTGAGCCCTTAGATCAAATAGTGCACAAATCAATCTTGGCCATCCATTTCCACCCAAGCTCATCTATAAATACCCCCACTTTCAGCTCACTTTTGGCATGCTTGAAGAACCATAGGTAAACTCTTGCAAAATTTCCATTCAACCAAGAAAGAAGCATACAAACTGAAGCAACAATCAAGGTAATTATCTCCCTTGATCTTGAGCTTTGTTCTAGCAAGTTAGCTCATGGTTTTAAGGGGTTTTTATGCTATATTTCCCTTATGGTTGCTACTGGAAGTGCTGTCCATGTATGGTTAGAATATGAGTTTTATGTTATGGATAGTCTAGACAAGCTTAAACAAGCTAGAATCAAGTGGTATAAGCTTGGGAATTCAAGTATGTTTGGATTTAGAGTTTTGTGTTCTTGCTATTACTGTGCTTGACACTGTTCATATGGTGGAATTCCATGATTTTGATGCTTCCAATGAGTTTAAAATGGAAAATTGTGTGGGGATAAAGTAGGAGAACAAGTATTAGAAGCATTGGAATCAAAATGTGAATTTTTGGAAAACAAGAGCATTCAATTCGGTTTGGTACTGTAGCATGTGGTATGTTTTGATTTTATAAATTATGGTTTCATATTTGGATTCTACATGAAAAATTATGTGGAAATGAACCATGAGAATTTATTTTGGAAAGATGGAAATATGAAACATAAAGTAGAGAAAGAAAGGTAGTTAGTGAAAATCTAGTCTTACTTTTGTGTTCAAATTGAGTTATAACTTGATACTAATTTGTAATGACTAGGTTTTGAAATTTGTGAAGGAAGGAAAGCACCTCAAGAAGACCTTGACAAGGATATGTAAGAGGTAGCAAGAATACCTAACTATAGTTCATGTTTGTTTAATTGTTTGCTTGCTTGTTGATTATGGTGTTTGGTTGAGCATGAGAATGTGTCATCATGTTGATGATGATGTATGAATGTTTGCAACTCCTTGCAAGTTATGTCATGACAATATAAATATTAGAGTTTGCTTATGTAGTATTACGAAGTAGCTCCTATCTCATGATAACATGTTAAGCATCCAATTATTCATGTATGATATTATAGTTTGTGTAACTTGCTATTGGGGTTTTCATGAAATCTCATTCTTTCCAAATGCATAATTATGTTTAAGGTGCTGGAACTTCACAAGGGAAAAGGGTAAACATAGATGGATGAGTTTGTATAATAAGTTACATTACTTACATGACAATATGGGGTGATATGATAGTATGCATGGTGTATGATTCTGTAACTATGTTATGAGGTAGTGACCTTGTGACGATATTTTCAATACCTTAGCCAATGAGTTTGAACTTGAAACTTGGCATGATTATATTTAAGATACATAGATTTAAATGGACACTTAGAACGTCTCAATTGGTTTAGAATTCTATTTTTTATGATTTTTCTAACATGGAATTAAGATCTGGAATTGAGATAAAATGAGCGTTGAGAGGCAGCGACGTTCACATGTTAATTTTATATAGTAAATGAACGAATTATTTTATGAAATTTTATGATATTAAAGAGTACATCTATAGCTTTAAATACATAGGTAACACGGCTAATTTGGATAAGTAACCAAAGAGAAATGAATTTTTGAAGTTAACGCAAAGAAACTGAAACTTTCAGTTTTTACCAAATGGACAGTGATTTTCAACAAATAAACTGATTTCATTGAGACAAGGGAACCCGAATTTGACATTTTTCCTTCAAATATAAAGGAAATAGCTTTCATTAGAAATTGGAATCAACCTATTTAAATTTTTCTATATTTAATTATGAATTTTCAAAGTTGGGTACATGTTCTGGAATTACCAAATGACAGTAAATGTGAACAGTTCCCAAGAACAATTCTTTTGAAAATGAATGTTTTCAAAGCAAATGTTGATGTAATTGATTCCAATAACTTCTAACAAGGTATAATTAAGGTTAAAAGTAAGGATGTGATAGACTTTGATAAATCAACATATCTTTGGCTTATGAAAAAATCTAAGTTATTGTTCTTAAACTAAAGTTATTTGAAGACTTATTTGATAAGGGGATTTATCGAAGAAGCCTTCGATAAGTATTTCACAGCTCAACTTTGGGAAGATAAGTTATTCGAAGAGTTATATTTTCAAAGACTCATTTATTGAATGACTGTTTGACTAAGGGATTTATCAAATAACCCTCTGATAAATAAGAGAAGTATTTCAAAAGCACTGAAAAATGATCTTCCACATATTTTACTATTTGCTTTTGGTAGAATATTATCTTATTTTTTGAAACATGATTTATAAAGACTTATGATCAGAGAATATAAAGGTCTACAGGTTTAAAATTTGATCATTAAATATGTTTTTAGAAATTGTCTAAGATCACCGAGTTTGCGTTTTCTAGTAAATAATCTTTATAGTGATATAATAAAATTGAATTGTTCTCTTCTCAAAATTGATCTTTGGAACTCAAAGTTACAATTATATAAGATCGAGTTTGAGAAAGAGGAAATAAGTTGTTTGAAATTCAAATAACTAGAATCTTAATATTGATTAATGCTCTTGATTTGATTTAATTGAAATGTTTTGATGATGATTCATTTCCTATAATGTTTGAATCATCTATCTATAATTAAAAGTAAAATTTATTATGGTCTTGTCAATAAATTATTCAATCAAGTCATTTACTAAAGAGATATTCGATAAAATC
This sequence comes from Leucaena leucocephala, assembly GCA_037074615.1. Taxonomy (NCBI): domain Eukaryota; kingdom Viridiplantae; phylum Streptophyta; class Magnoliopsida; order Fabales; family Fabaceae; genus Leucaena; species Leucaena leucocephala. The sequence continues at coordinate 11,288,195 of CM073527.1, forward strand.
CTTTATTAAGATTAATTAGTCAAATTCTGATTGGAAAAGTCTTGAAATAACTTTTATGAGATTATGAATCACTTGAATCTGATTGAATGAATTCTTTTATGAATTATATAGCCTACTCTTAAATGATTATATGCTGATGACTTATTTTGTTATGATTTGATCTTTGTTTTAATCTCTTGTGACAAAATGATAAATCTTGTAATCTATATTGTTAAATGATCTTTTTAATATGTGTTTCCAACTATGCTACAATGTTGTGAAGATCAAAGTGTGTTGGAAAGTCCATTTGAAAAATAAAAAAAATGCTCTTTAGAATTTATCAATAAGCTCTTCAAAGAATTAATTTATCAAATAACACTTCAATAAATGATGTATTGTGAAATATATCGATAAGTCTAAAAGCATAAGTTTTGAAAGAATATTTTTCAAAGAGTTATTTGATAAGGACTTTTATGAAAGAACTATTCGATAAATCTTAAACTATCTCTTTTCAATTTATTGAATATCGAAGTCCTTTTTGATAAGGCTAATTATCGAAGAATTGTTCAATAATATTTAAATAGTTTCAAATACAATTCTTCAGAAATTTATCGAAGACCTTTTCGCTAAGGGTGCTCTTCTATAACTTCTTCGATAATTAAAACCATTTTGCGAAAAGAGTTTAAATCCACACTTTATTATATTTTGATCTTTAATTCTAAATCAATTGGAAACATTTGCTATATGCTTACATTGATTATATATCTTTACTAAAGCATGATTTAATATTATTTATAGGTTGAATCAAGATTAACAAACTAATCAACTAAAGAGTCAAATTATCCACATAAGCAAAAATACAATGGCTATATTTGATAACAGTTACCTCAATGACTACTTCATCAAGTTTATGAAAAACAAAGTATAAAAGAAGAAGAAGCCAAAGTGAGAAAAAGGAAGAAGTTGGGAGATTTGACAAGAGATGTTTACATTGCACTACAATCATATATAGTGATAGTCTCCGTTACACTCTATTTCTTATCTTTTGTTAAGAGCATATCATATTCTTATAAGAGAGAAATGTGAGAGCTTGAGCTTAAGTGTGTATCAAAATTCACTCTATTATGAGAGAGATTTATGATTGTATTAATCACTTTTCCAAATTACTCAAGTGGTATTCTTAAGTGTTTTAACCTTACAGGAGTAAGGGGAAGTGAGACAAATTCTTATTGGTGTTAACCTTATAGGTTGTAAGGGAGAGTGAGAGGGAATTCTCACGTGAATATACTGAGGCACCAAGAGCGGACTGAATCTTGGAGTATAGTGAAATACTAACAGGTGCTCTAGGGACAGGATATAGGTCAAATGGATTGGATTAAACCAGTATAAATTGAACTGTGCAATCTTTCTTCAATAACTTCTTCCTTCAGTGATATTTCCCTAAACTCCACTCTTTAAATTCTTTTAAATATTTACAGTTTTCAAAATTTTTAAAATTACCTAATCACCCCCTCTTGGGTGATATAGCCAGATTCAACTATTCTTTCTTCTGTTCCTCAAGAATACTTCTACAAAAGTTTGAATGACAGTACTCAAGTTTAAACTTGGACTCTATCCTCGTAAAAGATAAATCTAAGTTTAGTCTAGTGGCTAACTGAGAAACACTATGGATACTCTCTCTGTATGAGTTAGTCAACATCTTATCCTTGGTGATTGTCTTATCATAAAGATATCGAGTATCCTATTCCTCTTCTCTACGACTCACATTATCCTTTTCCTAGGCTAGGTTATTTAATGACTCAGAATAATTCACTGTTGCCTAAGCCTTTTTGGGATCTATCAGATTATGGGATATCACTCCCTTATGAATCATATTAGGATCAATTATTATTCCTTTACAAGATTTCAACTAATGGACTAGATTACAGGGTTAGATATTCCCCATTTATTGATAACTCAACCACTAATTCTCTAGGATTACATCCCGTAGCCCATATTATCTACTAAGACTTTACTTATTCTCTCTCTTACTTGGGAGTTGTTCTCAGCTTTCTTTCTTTATTGTGTCTTTCCATGGACAGTTGCCGTATGCAATTATCGCCTGGCCTTTTACAATCACTATTTGCAATTTTCTTATACTATGACAAATCCGTATGGTAACTTTTCATTTTATGTCATTTGAATTTGGCTCTATCTCATAGTAATCAATATATGAGCTGGCTCTTATCTTAAGAGAAATCTATATCTAGCTCTACTTTAAAAGCAATCTCTCACATTGTTGTATGTGTCGTACTCATCCCATAGGAGATAGATACTATGTATTCATGTTGTACTATTACTCATAGCACATCATTCATATATTCCCTTCCTTTTGATAGAGTTATAACATTACCACCTTCTTGGTAATTGGTATAATGCTACCATAAGGAATGGCCTTGAGTATTGTATTTATAAGCCAATAAAAATACCTGAGTAACTCTAATCATACTATAATTGACTGTCCTACTTACTATACTTGTCTGTCATTATAGGTACCTTCCTATTATTATCCTATCTCAGGTTTTACTCTTAATCTCTTACTGTAATTCTACTCCTAATGTAAATTCTAGCACCTTGAGGTTTAACTAAGACTAGCTATTTTGTCTATTGTTTACTCTATTTCCTACTTCTTAAATCTATAATCTTATTCATTTTATGCAAAGACAAACATGTAAAGTCTATAGTAGTTAAACTGTGTGCATACTAGACAATACAATCTAAACATATGTAGGGTATCTCAACCCGATAGCTAGTAGAAATATAACACAAGTAAATCTGTATGTTGATCCATGCAGGTTGTCATATCCGAATTTTTAGGCCTAGAAGCCCAGTTTGTAGCCTAAAAAAGGAAGGCTACTAGGCCATATTGTGCAGAAGTTTTAGAAGTATACAAATGATATTCAAGGACTAAATTGCAAGAAGGTGAAAATTCAGGGACTGGAGCGTAAATAGTGTAAGTCCATGTGGGCATAAAGAAGAAGTAAGAGGTATTTCTTGGGAATTGAGCCACCAGAGTGCTTGGGCTTGGTTAGAAACCCAAGATAGCAATCCAAGAGACCAAAAACGTAGGCCCAAGGATTATGGAGTTTAAGAGGCATTAAAATAATATTTTAGTACTTTTCTATAAAGTAAGGTTATTCGGTTAAGGATAGAACTAGGAAAAGTGATTAGATATGACTTTAGACCATGAGGTGGCATGAAAGGTGTCCTCATGGGACCCACAAGGTGCCACATGGCATTATTACAGGAAAAGAAGAAAAGTTAAGGACACATGTCATGAGATTAGAAAAAGAAGAAAAAGTAAAGAGGACACGTGTCACAATCTCAGCCGCTCATTATAGGAAAAGTCTCTGGAATTCTCTGGAGAGGCTGAGTCAGCTGGTGAGGTGTCCTAAGGGCCCCACCAATTGTGCCACATACCCCCTAAGGTGTCCCTTAAGGTGTCCTTGGATGATGTCATAATGGTGAGTCATCAAGGAGGATGATGTCATCATGATGATGCAGGCAAAGCTTCTTGAGGAAGCTAAGCGATCTGAGCCATTCATCATGATTCGATCTAAGCCATCCATTCCACCTTCACTCACCTATAAATAGGCCACCCCTCCCTTCATGTTATGCACGGCCAAGAGCTAAGAAAGAAGAGAAAGAAGAGAGAAAGAAAGGAAGGAAAAGAAAGAAATGAAGGAGTTCTGGCAGAGCCAGGAGCAGTCTAAGGAGCTTGGGGACTAGGCAGAGCTTATGAATAAGGTAAGTAAGTTATCTAGTCCCTGCTCTAATAAAGTAGAGAATTGCTCTTAATAGTTATAATAGAGAAATATCTCTATTAATAAAGGTAGCTAAAGGTAGAAAGAAAGACAGGGGAATATCATATTAAGAATATTACCCCTAGATAAGCATGAGATTAAGTATAGCTATACTAGATAATAATAAAGGTATTATTATGCTATGTATAGGCTCTGACTTATGAGAAGAAGGGACCTTAGAGACAAGGTTAAGAGCTAGAAGGAAAGGCTACACGTCAGGTAGTAGACTTACCTACTTGTATGCTTATACTGCTTAGATATTTTATGTGATGTTTTCTTACTTTGATGATGTGAAGCATATATGATTAAGTAATGATCTATTTCTTTTTATGTGATGGCCATATGTTATAATTAAGGGACATGGAAGCATGTAAGTTATCATTATGCAAGCATGATCATTAAGTGCACACATAGTAACATCAAGCATATGTAGTTGCATACATGGTATGGTTTCTGTTTGCTACTGAGATTTCCCCATAAATCTCATCCCTTCCATATCAATCCAATTACAGTAGGTCTTCTCAAGATAGAGGAGATAATGATACATGAAGAGACATTAATTGTTTAGTATAATTGATATGTGATTCATGTATAATTCATGGAAATTGTCACTATGAACAGTAACTCGTGATGAGGTAGTGGCATTTGAGCTATAATTAAAAATAGTAAACGGTTGAATAAATGTATGATATTCTTTTAGTAAATAGTAGACATGTCAAGCTTCGATTTGATATATAGAACGTCTTATTTGGATGTCTACACATAAAGATACGATTTATCAAAGTTGGGACCAGAGATACATGAATCAGGGACAGGATGTTGGATAAACAGTAAACTTCGGACGTTGACTGATGTTGACTGAGTCAAGGAGTGGTTAACAAGTTATTTTTCCTTGAAAGAACATTAAGTTAGCTTTGTGTATCAACTTGAACCACTTGATTTCAATTTTTATAGAATTTGTTATGATTTTTTGAAGTCAGGTCACTTCTTTGGAATTTACCCAGTGAACAGTACTCAGGAGAGTAAAATTCCAGATTATGAAACTTGACTTCAATGACCTTAAAAGTGGTTCTAGATGCTACTGGTTGGTCCCTAAGAAATAAGAAAATGAGGATGTTTCATAGGTAACCTCAACTCACTACCAATCAGGGCATACACTCATCCTTGAGTCTAAGATCTTTCACCTATTGTGTCCTTGGATACTTTCTAGCATAATGTCTAAGCTTGCCATACATATAAGATACTCCTTGACCTGCTAAACAAGGCCTCATACTGTGATCTCGACCATAGTTCTCACATGTGTTAGGCCCATATTGCCTATTTACTCCTCTTGGCCCATTATTGTCGTATCATTATTTTCAACCTCAACTATACTTAATTGGAAGTCATTTGAACCAATTACATAACCTTTTTCTTTAGAAATACGCATTTTCAAAAGATTGCTTCTCGGGTATTGTTCATGGTTATTGTTCATTTGGTAAGCCATAACATGTATCTAACTTTGAAAATTCATAATTAAATGTAAAAAAATTGAAATAGGGTGGTTCAAATTTCTAATGAAAGATCTTTCATATAAATTTAAAGGAAAAATGTAAAACTGAAGCTCCATTGTCCCAATAAAATCAGTTTATTCGTTGAAAAATACTATTTATTTGATAAATATGGAAGTTCCAATTTCTTTTCCTTAATTTTCAAAATTCATTTCTCTTTGGTTACTTGTCCAAATGAACCGTGTTACCCATGGATTTAAAGCTCCAGATGTTTTGTTTAAGCCCATAAAATTTCATAGAAAAACTCGTTAATTTACTATATTAAATTAATGATGGAACGTCACTGCCTACAGTTGCTCACTTTATCTCAATTCTAGATTTTATCTCCAAATTAGAAAAATTATAGTAAATCGAATACTTAACCAATTAAGGCATTCTTGGTGTTTATTTAAAGTTCTGTATCTTAGCTATGATCATACCAAATTTGAAGTTCAAAATCGTTGGTTAAGGCATCATAAACATTGTCACAAAGCCACGGCCTCAAAATACAACCATATGATCATACATTATGCATCTCATACATGACAATAACCATTATGTAAACTCTAACATGCATATTGTCATGACACTAGTTTTAAGGAGTTGTAATCATTCATACCTCATCATCAACATGATGGTAAAATCTTAAACTCAACCAAACATCATAACTAATAAGCAAGCATACAATCAAGCAAACATGGAATTATAGTTAGTTATTCTTGCTACCTCTTAAGCTATCCTTGGCAAATCCTTCTTGAGTTGGTTTGCTTCCCTAAAAAATGTCAAAACCTAGCCATTACAAAGTAACATCAAGTTACAACTCAACTTAAAAACAATTCCAAGACTAGGTTTTCACTAACTTCCATTATTTTTCCATTTTATGTTCCATACTTTCATCTTTCTAAAATAAATTGTCATGGTTCATTTCCACATAATTTTTCATGTAGAATCCAACTATGGAACCAAAATTTCCAAAATCAAAACATACTATTAGTTTCTATACAAAACTGAAGTGACACCCTTATTTTCTAAAAATTCACATTTTGATTCCAATGCTTCCAATACTTATTCTCCTACTTTATCCCCACACAATTTTCCATTTTAAACTCATTGGAAGCATCAAAATCATAAAAATACAATATATGAACAGTGTTTTATACAGTAGCAGCCAAGAACACAAAACCCTAACTACATGTATACTTAAATTTCCAAGCATATACCACTTGATTCTAGCTTGTTTAAGCTTATATAAACTATCCATAACATAAAAATCATATTCTTATCACATGTGGACAGCACTTCCAGCAGCACCCTTAAGGGAAATATATCACAAAAACCCCTTAAAACCAAGAGCTAACTTGCTAGATTAAAGTCCAAGAACAAGGGAGCTAGTTACCTTACTTGTTGCTCCAAGTTGTGTGCTTCTTTCTTATTCAAAGAAAATTTGGTCAGAGGTTCCCTAATGTACTCCAAGGTACCACACAAGTCTCGTTTGGGGGGTATTTATAGAAAATTTTAGGTGGAAATGAAAGGTCCATATTCCACATTGAATCAAGCTTGCCCTATAAGCCTTAGATTGACACCATGCATGACATCATTTAGGGCCATGTTTGGATGGAGAAAGGTAGATATACTGATAGAAAAAGTTCTAGTCCAGTACGGTACCGATCGGAGCAGTTTCACAAAAACCAGACTGTTTTATGTTCCTATTTTTTTATAATATTCCAGAATATGTATTATGTCATAAAAACCAATGTCTAGGTTTTTCTTACCATTTACATTGTTAGAATGAGTATTTATCTGCCAACATCTCTTGAAAAATGACCAAAATACCCTCGTTGCACTTACTTGCACTATATTAGCCCTAAGGGCATAATTGTCATTTCACACCTCTTTATACTATATCAGGGTACATACTGGCTCTAACTAATCATCTTTATACTAACTTGGACATTTTTGGCCTATCCAGAATGACCAAAATGCCCTCCATCTATCACTGGTACAATCTGGCTACACAAGGGCATTTTCGTAATTTTACACTTTTCTGGGGTTGCTCTAGACTCTAGCCCACTTAACTATGTAACCACTTTATTGGGCCTCTTAGGATTCCATTTGGGCCTTAATATTGGTCCATTACCTTTATGGCAAAAATCCTAAGGAACCTCTCCCGACAGTATTTATCGGGTATTTTATTCTACTGTAAATTCCCGTAAGAATTCTACAGGATTCATTTTCTGACTCTATCAATTTTATAAATTCTTATATTAAATATAGGAATTTAATGTAAAGTTTTATCTAATTCTGAGGTTTAAAAAATACTGTAATAATTCTTCCTGACTTCAGAAATTTATATCAATTAATTGGGACTTCAAATCAAAATTTTGTATTGCGTTCAACTGATCAGAATAATCTTGTCTATCTACTAGTAAAATTTAGAACTAATCTAATTTTGGACATTTTTGGGCCTTTTCCGGTTCAACTTTCTCTTAATTACATTTTTGTCCCTGAACTTTTGGTTAATTAAATTTAGGTCCCTAAACTTTTGATAATTACACTTTTTAGCCCAACTTTTGTTTCTACTTCTACTTTTGGCCTTCAACCTTTTCTAATTTTCATTTAGGTCCCTGAACTTTCCTTAGTTACTAATCCCTCTCTTTCCTTCTTTAATATGATACAGTTTACTTCAAGAATCTCATGTATATTACATATAAACTGTACATATACATCATATAAGAAAATTGGGGATATGACAATTATTCGGTCTACCTCCTTTTTTCTTTGTAGGTCTTAGCCCGTATCTTGGCCCACTTCTCATCTTATTGATACCTCTTGAGGTTCGAGGCATTGGTGGCACCATTCTCATTAGAATTGCCACTTTAGGCTCATCTCTTTCTAAGCACTGTGAGCTATTCTATGTGATTTTATAAGCCTCTACTACCTCATTGAACCATTGTATATGTCTAGGGAAGATTTTTTGTTTTAATATGGAATTTAGTTTGCGAGTTAACTTCCCTGTTGTCTACCTATCATTGTTCATGTAGTTTAGATACGTAGAGTATCGAGAGAGACGAATAAACTTTATGAGATATTCGTCAAAAGGTTATCGCTCACCATGCCTTAGTGTAAAATATTATGCCTCACGTTCATCTCTTACTGATTGAGGGAAATACTCTTCATTTAACTGTTCAACAAAAATCTGCCATGTAAGTAGAGTTTAATTGCAGAATTGCCTCAGTATTCTACTACCATATATCTGCATCATTTACTAATTTGTATGCCACCATTTGTGCTTTTCTCTCAGAGAGATACTCAAGAATCTTAACAAATTTCTCTAAATGATTGACCCAGTCTTACCTTACTTGGGAATCAAAAGTCCTTTCAAATATAGACATATTATACTGATCAAATCATGCCATCTGTATCTAGAGGTTGTCTGACCATTTTTTATAGTAGACTCGTACTGTGTATTAGTCCCTGTCCAAGTCTATCTATGACTAGACTGAGGTCTAGTTCTTGCTATTTGGCCTCAGTCCTAACTTTATTTTATGGCACTACTTCCTTCTTATGCTATCACATATTAGCAATTGTGACTACTACTGCTTCAGGGAATGCAGTCTGTCGCTCTTGATCCTGGTGAACTTGAGTCGGTTGGTTCTCATCCATAACTTGTTATTACTGATCCAACCTAGCCAGAATAACTTGAAGCGGGTCTTGATTTTGATTACTAGTCCCTTCGGTGCCTTTGTGCGAGGTCTCTGATTTCTACGTGTCATAACCATCCTTATCTATTTACTACAGTTAGACCAGATAGAAGGAACACAATCACACATATGTACTTCATAAACTATCACTTTATTTATATCACATCTAACTCATATTCCATATCCTTATACTTGTACATAGTATTAATATATTATACACATAATGTTCAAACATATAGGGTACACTACTATTATACATCAAAATATGTACCTTCAAGTAGACTATTCACATATACACACTAGCCCCTAAACTCAGCTTAAATTTTCTCCTAAGGAATAGCGAGTCTCACATACTGTTACATGTGATAGAGCCACCCAAAAATGTCAAATAGTAGCTCATTCACCAAATATTCACTTAGCTCTATATGCCATATAGGGTATATGGCAATATCTGACTTACTATAGACTCATGTTAGTCCTCCAAGATATAGACCTAGTTCAAATCAATGCTCTCAGTAATATAACTCTATGAGTTTTGCCATATTGTAGAGGAAATATAGGTAAAATGATTGTTCATGATAGTGACTTCTATCAATCCCTTGGTGTAACATCCTCTTTTTCATATATCTTATAGACCAAACGGTAACATCTGGAACCACTTTTAAGGCTATTGAAGTCAAATTACTCAATCTGAAATTTTACTCTTAGCGAGTACTGTTCACTATGTAAATTCCAGAGGAGTGACCTGACTTTAAAAAATCATACCTAATTCTAAAAAAATAGAAATAAAGTGGTTCAAATTGATACACAAAGATAACTTAATTATCTTTCATGAAAAAATAACTCGTTGACCACGCCTTGATTCAGTCAATGTCAGTCAACATCCAAAGTTTATTGTTCATCCAACGTTTTCCCCTGATTCAAGCATTTCTGGTTTCAACTTTGAAAAATCGTATCTTTATGTGTAGACATCCAAATGAGACGTTCTATATATAAAATTGAAGCTTGGCATGTCTACTATTTACTGGAAAAATATCATACATTTATACAATCATTTACTATTTATAATTACAGCTCAAATGTCACTGCCTCACCATGAGTTACTGTTCACAATGACAATTTCCAGCAATGATACATACATGAATCACATATCAATCATGCTAAATAATTAATGTCTCTTCATGCATCTTTATCTCCTCCATCTTGAGAAGACCTACTGTAATTGGATTGATATGGAAGGGGTGAGATTTATGGGAAAATCTCAGTAGAAAAAAGAAACCATACAATGTATGCAACCATATGCTTGATGTTACTATGTGTGCACTTAATGATCATGCTTGCATAATGATAACTTACATGTTTCCATGTCCCTTAATTATAACATATATCCATAGCATAAAAAGAGACAAAGCATTACTTAATCAAACATGATTCACATCATCAAAGTAAACATCACATAAAATATCCAAGCAGTATACGCATACAAGTAGGTAAGTTTACTACCTGATGTGGAGCCTTTCCTCTAGTCCTTAACCTTTTCTCTATGGTTCCTTCTTTTCATAGGTCAGAACCTTATTCCTAAGCTGGCCAAATCCCTAAGCTCCTTGGACTGCTCCTAACTCCACCATAACTCCTTCCTTCCTTTCTCTCTTTCTCTTTTCTCTCTTCTTTCTCCTCTTTCTCTTGCTCTTGGCCGTGAGTGTCATGAAGGGAGGGGTGGCCTATTTATAGGTGAGTAGAGGTGGAATGAATGGCTCAGATCAAATCGTGATGAATGTCCCAGATCGCTTAGCTTCCTCAAGAAGCTTCGCCTACATCATCACGATGGCATAATCCTCCTTGATGACTCACCAACATGACATCATCCAAGGATACCTCAGGGAGTATGTAGAACAAATAGTGGGACCCTTGGGACACCTCACCATCTGACTAAGCCTTTCCAGAGAATTCCAGAGCCTTTTCTTGGAATGAGCGACCGAGACTGTGCCACGTGTCCATTTTACTTTTTTCCCTTTTTCTAATCTTATGACATGTGTCATTAACTTTTCTTCTTTTCCTGTAATCATGCCATGTGGCACCTTATGGGTCCCATGAGGACACCTTTCATGCCACCTCATATCTAAAGTCATATCTGATTACTTTTCCCATTCTATCCTTAACCAAGTAACTTTACTTTATAGTAAAGCACTAAAATATTATTTTAATACCTCTCAAACTCCTATAACTACTGGGCCTACATTTTTGGGCCTTTAAATGTCATATTTGGTTTCTAACCAAGCCCAAGCACTATAGTGGCTCGGTTCCCAAGAAACACTTTATACTTCTTTATGCCTACAGGGACTTTTAGTATTTTTCTCTGAATTTTCACTTTCTTGTAGTTTAGTCCCTAAACATTATCTGTATACTTCTGGGACTCCTGCATAATAGGTTCTAGTAGCTTGTCTTTTTCAGGCTACAAACTGAGCTTATAGGCCTAAAATTTGGGATATGACATTTGGCGTAGGTCAAGCAACTCACATTCCAAAGTTTTTTCTAAATATGCATAGTCAACATCATCTTTCTTTTACAGAGGGGGCTGAGACTGACTTGGCCTGGGAATATTCCACTAGTATTTACCTATAAAGTCATATAGTCCTAGGGTAAAAGTAAAATGAAGAAGGGATATTATGGTTAGGGTTATAGGTCGAGGAAAGGATATAAGTCACACATATTAAACCTATCCTAAAATCCTGGTGGAAGAGTTATAAGGTCTGGCCTACCTGTAATCCAATACCAATACTCAGCTTCCTTAGTTGTAGTTTGTCCTTCTATCAGATTAATAGAGCTAAATGTCAGGATTGGAGGGCACACCAACAAACTCATATTGAAGATAATCACCAAACTCAGCAGTGTCTAGCGAATATTGAATCTCTATAGGATCTCCAAACTAGAGGTTTGACCCTATGGAAATATATATGGGGTCTCTACTACAGACTTCCTTGACCTGTTCCCTTAAAAGCTACCCTCTGTACTATCTTCCCTAGAGTTAGATATCTCATTGGAGTCTGAAAAGGGATCAAAATTAGGGTACACTTCATTTTATTTATCACTATAGGTCAAGGATCTCCCTTATTAACTGACGGCTTAGACTTAAATTTATGAAACCCTATATCTACTCCTGCAAAACTAACTTAAATAAGCAATACTCACTATCTAGACAAACACCCTAATCTTATCAAAATACTAACTACTTAGGGTTAAGGTCTGGGAATTATCCTATCTGATACTAGAAACTTTGCTCTAATATAAAAAAAGTCATACATTACTTTTGAATGCCTTAGAAACTTATCGGTAGCATTTAGAACCACTTATATGACCATTGAAGTTCAATTGCAAAATCTATAATTTTTAAGCTCACGGTTATTGTTATTTAGTATTTCTAGAGTGGAGAAGAACTTCAAAAAATCCTAACTAATTCAAGACAAATCAAAATAAAGTAGTTTAAAAGGATCATAAAGCTAGCATAATATAGTTTAAGGAAAAATATTTCTCAGACCATTAATCGAGTTTTAGAGTCAAAATTCACAATTCATTTGGTCAAAAATTCTTGAGACAGATTTTAATTCCTAAATTTGAAAAATTCATTTTCATTGTATCGACATCATCATAAGGTGTTCTTAGTACTAAAACAAAGCTTGACATGTTAACTATTTATTGGTAAAATATCATATATTTATTACATCCTTTAGTATTTTGAATTACATCACAAAGGTCACTGCCTCATAACGAGTTAATGTTCCAAGTAGAATTTCTAGCAACCATACATATATGTTTACATGCATTACAAAATCAACTATCATACACCATGAAATCAGCAATTACGTAATCAACTATTCTTATCCTCTTGTGCATGATAGTCCTACTATTTTTTATTAAATAGGGGTGACACTTTTGGAAAAATATCAGTACTAAACAAAACTAAATAGTGTATATATTAATGTTTCATGTTTGTGCTTACTTGTGATTGTATTAACATAATGTAATGTGCATGCTTCTATGTAACATATGAAATGAAAATGGCCAAAGCAATCATAGAAATAGAGCTTAAAACAATTACACATGTATAACACAAATCAACTAAAGCAAAGCCATAACTAACACAACATTCCATACATACAAGTTTAGGTTAGTTTACTACCTTGATGCTTTACTTTCATTTGCTTTCTTCCTTCTCACTTTCTCTTGCTATGTGACTTCCTTCTTAAGCACACAAATCAAAGCCTACATATCATACAATCATTTATTCATCACAATTCAATTACAACTAACATGCAAGAGCATTAAACACTATTTACCCTAACTTTCTTTAATTGTGGTTAATTGCCTTGTCCTTTGAATTAATTTGTTCCTTGACTCCACCCTACACAATTTTGCCTTATAAATCCATTTATGATATTATAATTTCAAAATTCCAAGTCCCTCATGCATTTCTCCACAATATCAAAAAGGGGTACATATTTTCTCTAAAATTTTCCTTTTCAATTCAAATGCTTCCAAGGCTCCAATCTTATTCAATCATCACAAAATCATCATCTGGATTCAATGAAAGCAATTGGATTTCCCTTTGTGAAAGATTTTAGCACACTTACTATATCACTCACCAAGGTCATAAAAAAATTAGTTGGTTTTAAATGGGATAAAGCACATGATAATGCATTCAATGAACTTAAGGATAAATTGTGTTATGCACCTGTGTTAGATTTTCATGATTTTAATAAAACTTTTGAAATTGAATTTGATGCATTTGGAATTGGAATATGAGCTATTTTAATGTAGTAAGGAAATCCAATTGCTTATTTTAGTAAAAAGCTAAATGGAGTAGCCTTGACATATCTCACATATGACAAGAAGCTTTATGCACTCAAAAGAATATTGGAGAATTGGCAACACTGACTTTGACCTAAGCAATTTGTGATTCACTCTAATCATCAATCTTTGAAGCACATAAAGGGTTAAGGTAAACTGAACAAAAGGCATGCAAGGTGGTTGGAATTTATTGATACATTTCCATATGCCATCAAAGACAAGAAAGGTGATGATTCGAGAACAAATCCTTTTGATGAGAGAGAGAATGATACGATACATCAATATGATTCTTCAACTTTCAAGGATCATTTTTATATTCCAATTGGGCCAATCATAAGAGCAAGAGTTGCAATAATTAAGGAAGCATTAAATGGGCTAGTTAAGAGGAATTGAGAAAACATATGGCAATTGAGTAATAAAGCATATTAAAAATGTTGATGACATCATTAATTTCATTTGTGCTAAAAATGTAGTTGTTGAACCTATTTTGAGCTTGCAGACATCAATTTGAAGGCCTTAGACCATGTATTACACATGGGAAAACTCATTTAGGCCTAAATAATCACTTTTTGGGCTTAAATTTCTGATTTTATTTTTATTATTGTATTTGTACAAAAATTAGTAATTAGTTGGTAGATTTAACTTTTGGGTTTTAAAGTTACTTGAATTAAGTCTTGTTATTTTATTTAAGTTAATATTTACTATTTTGAGTCCCTAGGCTGCATTTAATACTTGTTAGGTTAGATTTAAAATGTATATCTTTAAATACATTGTATGACTCATTTTGGAGGTAGATTGAATTTTTTGATTGAAAAGTTGCATTTCTGCACTGTCTCTTGAGAGTGGCTTGATCAACCTTATGGCATCTTCAAACACTTTGGGTCCTTGTTCTTCTATGTTCAAGGGTTCAAGTGAATCACCAGACCTTTGTTTAGTGATCTTATGGTGCGTATATTCAAATTAGTTATGGGTTCATAGGATTTTTTCTTGTGGGTTCGCATCAGGTGTCTAAGCCAAGTCTATCACCCTTTGATTTCTTTAAAATATAGCAGTAAAAGTAAAAAAGCTACATCTTTCTGCATACTATATTCCAAACAATTAAACTTGTCAAACATTGAATCTCCTCAAATCTTTTCCCTATTGTTTTCGAGGAAAATTAATTTATTTTAATAAATTTAATAAAATAAAATAGATAAAAAAAATAGAATAATAGAATATTAAGTAAAAGTATAAGAAATCTTCGCATAGGTTCTGTTAGGTTAGCTATATGTTGTGTATTATCAATGATTTCCACATAAAGGGACATCTTCTTAGTCATTCCATAAACAATAGGGCACTGAACCCTCTAAGACAATCCATCTTGAGGGTATATTTCCACTGTGAACCTGATTTGATCATTCTTTGTGATTCCTCACTTGACATGGAACTTGAGTCGAATGATCCCTCCTAAATTAATCTCTAACTTCCATATCATACTCTTCAATATGTCTTTGAAGTCCCATATCAGTAATTATATCATTCAAATCAAACTCCACATGAGTTTTCTTCTAGGCAGTGGTACTATCATTAGATGACAAATTTGTTGTTGATTCATATGTTTTATGGTTGCATTTAAAAAACTTCTCCATGCCTAAAATAATTTATTATTTTAACCATCAAGCTAGAAAAAAAATAATTTAACAATTATATCTAAACAAAATAATAAAATAAAACTAAAAAAGTTACTTTATTTCACTCTATGTTGGTTGGTTCTGGGGCTGGAGGATGCAAGTCTTTCCACTTTTGGTGGAAAGAGAGGAAGAATAAAACAGAAAGAGAGAGTAAGTGGGGTATAAAATTAGGTTTTAGGTTTATATATAAGAAGTTAGGCTGGGCAAAAAATTAATTAGATTTTTTAAATTTGGATGATCCATTTCACAGGAATATATATAGCGTGCTTTCTGAGAATCAAAAAGAATTTTAGGATATTAGAAGAAATATAAAGAGTTCAAACTCAAATCCTCTTTTATATATATTTTCCTATAACCATTTTTTTTTGTTTTTTCTTATCCATGGACTATAGCCACTCAACTCCACCAAAACATTTTAATTATTTTTTTTAAATGATGAAATAAAACACCAAATCATACCTAATAAATATAAGATATTGTATATTTAAAGTTTTAGATTTTATATTTGATATCCATTAGGTGGATTTTTCTTTTATTGTTAAAATAAGGGCAAATCCAATACAATCAACTCATTAAGCAATTTTGAGTTCAATCCTTTTCTCAACCTCAGGATACTGACTCCTTTATCTCTTTCTACCAAAAGTTGAACACATGAAGAAGCCTCTTCTACACTCCACCAAATGCCTTGAGTCTTCTTTTAAATGAAATACAAACACATCGACATCAATTAGTAGAAGAGAGAATGCCAACATCAATGTGCCACCTATTTGTTTTATTTCTGGAGAACGTTCTAGACTTTTGGAAGGACGATGAATAAGCCATTGATGAAGATTGAGGAACCCGTTAAACTAAAGCAACTTCCACCAAACTGACCCAACTCCCTGTTATTCCTTCAGTCCTTTTGATCATTGACGACATATTTCTCACTATAATCATATAAGAAAGATCAAATGACAAGAAGGGCGGCCGCCTCTGCCCCTTTTGTAGTTTTACACCTGCCTACCATCATTTCCCTCCCATATTCCATAATCACTCACTTGCCAAACAATTATTTCTTCCAAGGAGGTTGCCCTGTGAAATCTAGACAAAATGAAGTCTATGCTCAATACTCACCTCCTTTTCCCATACTTTCTAGAAAGAAGGCTATCGTCTCTAGTACACCATGGAATCATCCTCACCTTCTTGTTCCATGTCTAGATATTCATTTAGTTTTAATTCCTCCAAGTTATGATATATCTATCATTTAACTTTGTCCTTATCTTTTTATAACTATTGAAGTATGTTTTAAACTATCAAGTACATCTCTGAGGATGTCTGTTCAGTTGTTGAGAGGTTAGCCATTTTATTTTTGCTCATTTTCCTGATGATAAGTTAATTCATGGTTTATGACTTCTTAGAATTTTCAAATCAAACTCCATAATTTTTCTTATCAACTTTAAGAAGTTTTCTTTGAGTTGATTTCCAGCTCAGGGATGGATGAATTCAGTAAAGGCATCGTGCCTCCAACGAAGAGAGGGAGAGAGAGTCTCTACTTTCATGATAAACTACTCTTCATTCATCCAGCTGAGTTTGATCAAACATGATATGAGCTTGCTCAAGTAAATTTCTAGTCTTTACCTTTCAATTTCTCATTTCTTCATATTTTCTTTTTCACTAAGATTTTTTTGTTCCAAAAACATCAAGGCCTATTCTTCATTCTTCCATTGTTACATGCTTCTGCTGGATTTTCATTCTATTCTCCTTATTTGAATATAAATAATCTATTATATTTGTCTTCTTTGCCTACAACCATTTTAAGGATGCCAATCCCCAATAGGAAATATAATCTTTCTTACATTGATGGCTTTATTTTGGATTATTGTTTGAGGTAAAATAGGTAATTATTGTTAGCATAATGTTTACGATGATTTGGATTTTTTAGTGATGGGGATTGCCTTCTCACTTTGGGTTGATTTCATTGAAGGTTCTCACTAAAAAATATTGAACTTGAAGGTATTTTGCTCATTATGTTTTTTACTTTTTAATACAGTGTTTGATGCGTGACAATTATTTGAAATATGAAGATGTTTTTTGCCCCACAATATAGTTTAGATTATATGTTTGAAGATGTGGAGTTTGCTCAGAAGAAAACTAAGGTTCCTTTATTCAAGGATAAATTGGTTGTTATTGAAGCGACCAAGGTCAAAGGCTATTATCAAAAGATTGAGAAAGTATAATTTCAAAGATCACTTTATACCACAATAATCTGGCTTCAATAAAACTACAAGTCACTCAGATTTTATACATGTATAGCCTATTAGGACTGCTACTTTCAAGGTTACCATGTTCTCTCTTGCCCTACTATTTCATAAGATGTTAAATTGGGTTGTTACAATTATAAGAGTTATTCTCTCAAGGTTGCTTACCCAAGAAAGTATACTAATGCACCCTTTATTTAATGCCTCTTTAAGTAAGGTTCAGGATCTTTTTGTGACTCCACGATTTATCCTCGATCTAACTTGAAGGTTTTCATTAATCTTCATGAAAATGATATTTCAAAAGCCAGCAATAGGCTAATTGCTTCCATTGATGGTAATGATATTGAAGAGGGTTCAAGAATTAGAAGCCAAGTGTAGCAATACTCATACGTTTGAATAACTTATATATAACATGATTTTTTCCAACACAATATCAATGATTTACTTCATATATGAAATCAAAACATATAACTTGCTTTCAATTCTATATCAATACTTTACTTCATAAACTCAAACAATTCATAAAATCAAAATATTTTTTAGTTTTTTATTAATATTTGGGGATGAAATTTTCTTGAAAAGGGATAGGAAGGTATTTGTTGTTTGGAAATTATATGAAATTCAACTATTAATTTTTTTAGACAAGTATTCCCACATTTAAAAAACTTATATGTAACTTGCTCTTTTTCTAACACTTTATCAATATTTTACTTCATAAAATCAAATCCTAATATATTTTGTTCGTTGACAAAATTCATTTTGATATAACATTCCATACTCACTTATACTCTTAGCAAGTTGTTTGAAAACTTGAACCTCAAACATATTAGAGATTGACAACTTTTTTAAGAAAATAAGGGATAAAAACCAAACTATGAAGCTTAAAGAAATGAAGCTAAAACCTTTTTGGCATGATCAAAAAGTTATTAGTTGAGGTCGTAAGTATCTCACCCTTATAAAGAGAAAAAAACAAGTTCCAATTACATGAAGCACACTTGTTGAGAGAGGTGAGAACCATTTGAACTCTATCTCAAAAGGGTAGGATATCATTAACTAAATAAAAAAAATTATTTGGCAGGCATTAAAACAAGTAGCAACAAATGGTTTAATATTATAATTTAGAACTATAAGGATGTTAAATTTAATTTTTAAAATGTAAGGGAGTTATATGAAATATGAAGTTTAAGGGGTTTTGTATGTTAGCTAAACCAAGAACAACTTCATTAATCACAAATCATTCTTTACAAGATACAAATCTACTCTTCCTTGGGATGATTAATAGAGACCCAAGTTACACTCGTTCATTGGGAGAGGATTCCACATCCTTCACACTAAACCAATAGACTAAGACCCATTTTATAGTTTTAGGGTTACTTAATAACAAAGTGATTAAAACTAATCTCCTGTAGCTAATTCCTACTTCAATTGTCTAACAACCCTGTTCAAGTTGACACTCCTTTTGGTGTTCAACTTGCCAACACATTATACAAGGGAGTGAGGTGAATTAAAACCAAATAATTTCAATTTATAAAACAACATCAAGGTATTTACATAATACTCTTCATATATTATTGCTACCAGTAACCAAGCTTATCTATTAATGTTGATGGATAACCTACTTTAAAATTCAATAGAGGAATTAATCCTATTGGTCACATGCCTTTGCTTGGACTCTTCCTTTATCCCTTGTTGTAAAAGCATGTATGATTGAGATGAACTGACACTTTCTTTATTCTCCATTTTGTAGCTCCCCTTCTTGATGATCAGTACACTTTTGCTAGCTCTACCTTTTAGCTGGGTATTAATTACAGAGTCACATGGACGGTTTTCAACTTTTATTGGAACCATCAAACTTCTCATTTTATTAATCCCCTTTATTGCCGCCATTTAGTATCACAATATTGCTAATTAAACTTTTGTTGAAACATTCATGAATTGAAAAAACCACCAATAAGAATGAAGTATTGTCATATCATAATTTTTCCCTATCTGTATAATACTAATAGAGGAAAGAGGTTTAGAAAGGATTATGACAATGATCAGAAGAAATAATAAAGGTTATGAGTTTTAAGAAAGAGAAGGACTAAAACAAAAATTATAAAAGGTTGAAGAGAAAAAGTGAAAGTAAAGATAAAAGGAAGGACCAAAATGCAAATAGCTAAAAGTTTATGGGCCTAAGTGCAATTATTCAAAAGTTCAGGGACCTAAACATAAATATGAGAAAGTTGAACCGAAAAAGGCTAAAAAATGTTCAGAATCATATTAGACTCAAATTTTACCAGTAGATAGACAAATTGATTCCGGTCAGTTTAAGGAGTCACAGAATTTCGATTTGAGGTCCCGATTAGTTGATATAAATTCCTGAAGTCAGAAGGAATTATTGCAATATTTTTTAGATCTCATAATTAGATGAAACTTTACCATAAATTCTTATATTTAATATAAGAATTTATAAAACTAACAGAGTCAGAAAAGAAATCCTGTAGAATTCTTATGAGATTTTACGGTAGAATAAATACCCGATAAATAAGATCGAGAGAGATATCTTGTGAATTAGGCCATAAGGGCAATAAAGGCAATGATCCCATATTAAGGACCAAATGGCACCATAATGAGTCCAATATGATGACTGGACAGTTAAGTGGGCCAGGGTCTAGAGTAGTCCAAGAAAAGTATAAAATTATGAAAATACCCCTGGATGCCTATACTCTACTAGATATAGATAGAGGGCATTTTGGTCATTCTGGATAGGCAAAAAATGTGGCACATAGTATAAATATTATTAGTTAGAGCCAGTATATGCCATAAGGCAGTACAAAGAGGGGTGAAATGACAATTATGCCCTTAGGGTTAATGTAATGCAAGAAAGGACACCAAGGTATTTTAGTCATTTTCCAAGGGATTTGTACTTAAGTTGTGGCCAGTACAAGAATGTTAATGGTAGGAAGAATCTGGATACTAGATTTAAAGTCAGAAAGTATATTTTGAAATATTAAAAAAATTAGATTTATAAAACAGTCTGATTTTTGGGGAATTGGACTGAGCCGGTATTGGATTGGATTGGAATTTTTCTAGAACATTCTTACCCCATTGGAATTGTGCCACATCACCCCATGAGGTGTCCCTTGATGATGTCTTGGATGATGTCATAATTATCTTTTTGAAAAATGTGAAATCCAAGATTAAATGTAGGCCATTAGATCAAATAGTGTACAAACTAATCTTGGCCATTGATTTCCACCAAGATTTTTCTATAAATACCCCCTCAAATCTGCATCCAAACCGTGGATTGTAAACCCTTGGGAAAACTCTTGCAAAATTAAAACTCAAGCAAAGACAAAGAAGATTCAAGGTACCAAAGTTTAAGCAAGGTAGAGATTAAAGGTAAGCAATCTCTCCTAACTTATTTTCCTTTGATTTTGGAGCTTGAACTTAGGGTTTTCATGGGGGAAAATTTGATTTCTCTCTAAGGGGTGGTGCTACCCAAAAACCTTAAATGAAAGGGAAAAGAAGAAATTAAAGTTAGAGACATATGATTGAAGCTTAAACAAGCTAGTTAAGAGATTGATTGTGAATCAAGTTGATATTCTTGACTTTGTCATAATGGAACCTATTTGGTCTGCACTGTTCATAAGGGAAGGAAAAGGAATTTCAATAATTTAATGTTTTGATTGGATTTATATGATGATTTTTGTGTTTGGAAAGGTTTTGAACCTTGGAAACATTAAAATATTAATATTGTAGTTTTTGAAATTCTTCGTGGTACTGTTCACTTGATTGAAAAGTGATTGGAATTTCATGATTTGAATGCTTCCAATTGTTTTAAAATGAAAATTTGTGTGGGGTAAAGTGGAGAAACAAGTATGGGAAGCATTAGAATCAAAATGAGAATTTTTGAAAGAATTGTGTGCATGTGTTCAGTTCTATACAGAAGGCCATGAAGGAGCTGAAATTTTATGATTCTAAGATCATAAATGGATTCAAAAGATGAAATTGTGTAGGGTAAAGTCAAGACATCAATTGGTTCAAGAGCCAAGTTGATTAGTAAAGATTAGAGAAAGTTATGATAATAAAGAGTGTAACAAGGTTAATCTTGATGATGGTTGGAGTTCATGAGTCTTAATGAATTATGTGATGAATATGAATGTGTTTAGGACCTTGAAACATCCAAGAAGATATTGGGAAGTGATTGACATAAAGGCTTCATGGTTGGAAAGCTAGGGAGCAAGTGCAAAAGATCAAGAGGAAAGCTTAAGTGCAAGGTAGTGAACTTACCTCTTTATATGCTTGATGTGATATGCTTATGTATTGACATGTATATGATATTTGAATGATGTTGTGACATGATAAATGATGCTGAATGTATTGTGAATAACATGTTTTCCATGGCCATGCACTTTATGTAAGAGTATATAGCTTGATGGCATGTCACCAATCAAAGAAAGTTTAATGAAATTACATATAATGCATTAGCATCCATCTTGCATATTTAAGTGGTAATGTTTGCTACTGAGATTCCCTATAATCTCACTCTCCCATAACAAACCAATTTAGGTCAAGTATGATGGAAAATGTATGCATGGAGAAGAGCTAAAGAATGGAAAAAAGGAATGGAAGTAATTGAGATCCTAGCATATGCTATGGATTATCTATGTATGTAAATGCCATACAAGTTGTCTATCTATGTGATAAAACTATTTGTAATACTTATAGAATATGTACATGATGTATATGAATATTGAGAAGCTTAGTTGATGGCTTATGCATGCTGGAACAATTATTGAAAGTGAAAGAAAGGAAACTGAAATGGTAAAAACGTAGGTCCTAAAGCAGTTTTGTTGTTGCTTCAGTTTGACATAGCAAATGAAGTAATTATTTCATGAAATTTTACAAGCATGTAGTACACATCCAAATATTTAATTTCATAGGTAGAATGTTTCATTTGGATGTGTATATCAAGAGAAATGAATTTCCAAAGTATGGGACCAGAATCTGTTTCTAGAGTTTTTGACCAAATGAACAGTAAACTTCAACGAATAAACTGTATTAATTGGCTAATCATTTGCTCTGAAAATTATTTTTTTTGTAAATTTCAAGATGTTAGATTCATGTCTATTTTTGAACCACTTCTTTTCACTTTTTGTAGAATTAATTATGATTTTTTGAAGTTCATTGCGTAATCTGGAATACCATATGAACAGTAACCCGAGAAAGAGTAAAATTCCAGATTTGGCTAATGGACTTCCAATGTCTTGTAAGTGGTTACAAATGCTACTGAATGGTCCATAAGATGTATGAAAGTAAGGATGTTATAACTATGTTGACCATATGGAGTAGATAAACTACAAGAGAAAATTAATTGTTTGCCTACTCAAGCATTTTCTCATTCCATCAATTACCATATTACTGATATAAATAGGAGTTTTCACAAATAAAGACAGAGTTTCAATTGCATCTTCCAAGTATAAAATTAATCCCCAAAGTGAGGCCAATTTGCTTTTACTTTGCAAGTTCCATGCTTTATTTGAATAATTTAGGGACCATTTGGATTTAAATTTTGAATTCCCTATCTAATAGTCTCAAACTCATTAGCTTCACTAGATAGGACCTTGATGGTGAGCCATTAGGAAATACTAATGAATGCTTTACTATGAACAATTGTTCCCTGTGACAACGAGACCTCCAAAATGGAGGAATCAAATCTCTAACTACTAAAAGATATCAAGTTCTGTAATGATCCAATATTTCCAAGAGACCATGATTTCTAATATTTACAAATGAACAATCGAACTACAACCCTGTAGTCACGCAAATGATGCTATTTGCTTCTTTGAGGCTTGGACAGCTTAGATTGCTATGTCTGTTCCTCTATGCTCTAGATGAATGGGTCCTATTTGGCTGACACACAAGTAGGCTTCTAGCATTGCCAATTTCTTGGGCCTTAGGAACTACTAGCTCTAGCCCCATGTTAGCTGAACCAAGAACAATTTCAATAAACACAAATCATTATTTACAAGATATAAATCTACCATTCATTTGGGTGATTACTAGTACCTAAACTCATAGGAGTTCAATGGGAGAAACCCAATTTACCCTCTCATTTGGAGAGGATTTCACATCATTCGCAATAAACCTATGGACTAAGACCCTTTATATAGTTTTACCTAGTAACAAAATGATTGAAACTAATCACCCTTAACCAATTCTTAATTCAACCTTATAACTCCTCTGCTTAAGTTGACACCCCTCTTCTCTAAAACCAAACAATTTCAATTTAAAAAACAACATCAAGGTATCTACATAACACTCTTCATTGTAACTAACTCATACTAACTAATGGCATGCTCTTCTGTTCAATGTTTCATACTATTATGTAGGGCCATGAAACATGTAGAAAGAAAGTATATTTCATTCATACATATCTCATATAATTTTCAATTAACATTTTACATGTCAACATACAAGTATACACATCAAGCACACATTAAGGATACGTTTACTACCTCTTGGCTTTATTTTTCATCTTGCTCTCTTTGCATCCAACCATTGAGGTTGCTTGATCAACCTTGCCATTCATCTTTCTTGATTTCACTTGATCCTAATTACCTCAACACATCATAAATATAATTTATTACAGCCATTAAAGCAAGTGACTTTCAAACTTACTCTTGGTATGAGGGATTTAGAAGGGAGGGGAGTGAAAGGGAGGAATTTTACCAATTTTCCCTTGTTTGGCATCACAAAATTGTTAGGAGGGGAGGAAAAATTTTTTAAGATTTTCCCTCCCCTCTCCTCTTAACCCTTCCCTCCAAAATTGGGGGAATTTGGGGAAAAATTAAATGTTTGCCTTGTTTTGACTGTTATATCCATAATATTTTCTTAATATCCTTAAAATACCCTTTTCATATCTTGCAATTGTCTATATAAGAAAATTTCTCCCCTCCTTTTCATCTATCAAAATGAAGTAATATTAAAATCCCTTTATTTATGTTCTTTCCCCTCCTCCTCCATTAAAATCCCTCCCCTCTCCTTCCCTCAGTGGAGCCAAACATACCGTTAATGCTTAACCTTTAGCTTCCATTTTTGGACTTTCTATCCATCTTTTCTAAAATTGATCCCACATGTTATTTATACATAATTTTGCATGAAGAATCCATTTTCAAGCTCAAAATTAATAAAATTCAACTCCTTCCCTTTAAACTAGTCATGGCCGACACATAGGGTATAGTAGACAAAAACTCTATTTTTAATTCAAATGCTTCCAATATCACTCTCTCATCTTTAACCTACATAAATTTTCATTATGAACTTAGTGGAAGCATCAAAATTCATTTATATCATAAACCCTAGTTTATAAATAAAAAATATACAAGGTAAATGGAAAGTTGGATTTCTTCTAATTTCCACGCTTGATTTTTACTCTTTTCTATCCATTAAACGTTATCCTAACATCAATTCATTCTTCCTTCCTATTCATGAATTTTGGCTAGCTATGCAACTCTAGGAATTTTTCAAACTTTTAATCTTACTAAATCACAAGCTTTTTAACATCAAATTCATTACTTAAATCACAACTTACCTCAATTCCAAGCTTGATTGTTGCTAGAGCACCTTCTTGTTCCTCTTGAACATAAGAAAAATTCATGAATTATTCTCCTATAAGCCTTGGCCAAAATTTTTCAATGGAAATGGAGAGAGTTCTATTTATAATGGTCCAAAGTTAAACTATATTGGAGAGTGATTTGAAGTCCATAACTTCCCTTCAAGTTGCTAAAAATACAAGATACTTGCCTTGCTCTTATTGGTCCACATGGAGCTTAATTAATTTTAGAGGGTTATATGGAATCCAAAATAAAATTCTAAATTAAATTAAGATGATGATTAAGAACTGAAAGTGGTGACCAAGAACTCTTGAAATTTCTAGCCAATAAGAAACCTTCACGTAGCAATTAAGTAAATTGGAATGTCATTTGGATTCCACAATCTAAATTTAATAAAATTAAGAATCCAAAATATTATTTTATATGGGAAATTCATCACATTACCTTCTTTAATATTCTTGGTCTAGATTCATCATTTTAGCATTACTAAAATATCTCTTTCATTCATTGCATGATTCAAACATGCATAAACCAATCTCTTTGGGGCATATAACATAACCTTTGGCCATGACTAACCTATAACATAACCTTTGGCTCATGACTAACCTCTGCACATTCTTGGCCCTTGAGACTTTCATGGTGAAATGTCCATACTTTTACCCTCTCAAAGTGTACGATCGAAAGTGATTATGACTAGCAGAAGCATTACTTTGATCCAAAAATAAAAAATTTGTAATTTGGTTCCCGGGTAGTGGTCACTGTGCATTTTCCATATTTGTCAGTCTAATTTTAAAAAATCATAATTAATTCTAGAAAAATCTTGTGTAGGTGCTCCAAATTTTAATTGAATATCTTTCATTTCTCTTAAGGAAAAAATATAAATTTAGAATTATACTAGACCAATCAATACAATTAATTCATTAAATTTTACTATTCATATGGTCCTTTATGGAATTTCCAGATTATGAGCCTTCAATTTGAAAATTTATTTCTCTTAGCAAATACATCCAATTAGGGAAAACTACCCATTATTTTAAATATAGGGATGTGTACTACACCTACCAAATTTTGTGGTCAAACGCATTCATTTACTAGGTCAAACTGGAGCCAAAACAAAAATGCTTTAGGACATATGTTTTTACCATTACCACTTTCTTTCATAATCCTTATTAATTATTCCAGCTTTCATAAACCATCCTTTTGACTTCTCATACATTCATATACATTATGTTAACATGCATAATTATTCCATACATTTTCATCTCATAATTGGCATATTACATATTATTTACATAAATGGATAAATCATATATCACATGCTAGACCATAAAATTTCTCTACTTTCCTTCTTCCATTCTTTAGCTCTCCTTCAAGCATACATCTTCTATCATAATTGACCTATATTAGTTTTTTAATGGAGGGTGAAATTATAGGAAATTTTAGTAGCAAACATGACCACTTACACATGCAAGATGGATGCTAATGCATGATATGTCTATTTACTTAAACTTACTTTAGTTAGTGACATGCCATCATGCCTTATTTTTTGTATAAAAATGCATGGCCATGGAAAGCATATTATGAACAGCATTTTCAACAACATTTATCATGTCACAACATCCTTCAATCAAATCAAACATCTCAACACATAAGCATACCACATCAAGCACATAAAGGGGTAAGTCCACTACCTTCTACCATAAGATCTTTCTATTGTCCTTGAACTTGCTCCCTAGGTTTCCCAACCATAATGACTTTCATATCAACATCTTCTAGACATCCTCTTGGATGTCTTAAGGTCATAAGGATATTCAAATTAATCATATAACTCATTAGGACCAAAAAGTTACATCATAGTCAAGAATTAAGTTAACATCTTTCTCTTAAATTTAGGAATAGAGTTTTAGCTTTGTAAAAATTATTATCATAAGCCAATCCAATATAATCTTGGATTTATCAAAATAACACTCCTTTCCCATGAACCCGTATTGGCCGAGAGAACCCTATCTTGGTGCCACAATGCCACTTTTGATTCCAATTCTTGTAAATTAACTTCCTCAATCTAATTCCACATAATTTTTCATTTTAAATCCATTGGAAGCCTTATAATAATCAAAATCACATCCTAGGTATAAAATCTAGTCAAGAAAGTGGTATATCCATAGCAACCAAATAATGCAATTCAATCAACTACAAGCTATTACCACTTGAATCCTATCTATTCCAACTTGTTTTACTTATTTCTAACATCAAACTCATCATTTCCTCACTTCTCCAAATTTCATCTAGCAGAATAGGGAGGGTATAATCATGATATCTAGCCATTTAATATAACAATTAATCTTCCTAACTACGAGATTAAGGACGTATGAGAATATCTTACCTTGTATGACCAAATAGCTCTTGTATTGCATAATCTTAGCTTGAATGGAAATTTTGCAAGAGATTCCCCAAGTTAGTCAAAGCTACCGAGTTGCTACTACCAAGGGGTATTTATAGAAAAATATTAGATAAATGGCCAAGATGGCATAAACTAATGGATAGCTGGGATGACATCTTCCAAATCAATAAGCAAGATTTAGCCATCTATCTTGATTAAATCATCTTCTCTTTTCCTTATGTATGCTTAAATTATATTGTCTGGAATGAACATTACTACACCACGCTAAATTTGATATGCATGCCCTTCCCTGATATTGATGTAATCATTGGTCTAAATTGGTTATCCTCCCAAAATATATTATTAGACTGTAAAAATAAAACCCTAATACTTCCTCTTAAGGAAACAAACTCTTGCCCTGAAGTTCCTTGTTTTACCTATGTTCCCTTTTTTGTCACATCCTTACTTTTAACCTCAATTATACTCCATTAGAAGTGATTGGAACCAATTACATGATCATTTGCTTTGAAAACATCCATTTCTAAAATATTTGCTCTCGGGTACTGTTCACTTTTACTGTTTGTTTGGTAGTTCCAGAACATGTACCCTACTTTGAAAATTCATAATTAATTGTAGAAAAATCGAAATAATGTGGTTCTAATTTCTAATAAAATCTATTTCATAAATGTTTGAGGGAAAATATTAAATTGAGGTTCTCTTGTTCACACAAAATCAGTTTATTGGTTAAATATCACTGTTCATTTGGTAAAATCTGGAAGTTCCAGTTTCTTTGCCTTAACTTTAAAAATTCATTTCTCTTTGGCTACTTATCCAAATGAATTGTGTTACCTATGGATTTGAAGCTCTAGACGTACTCTTTTATCTCATAAAATTTCATAGAAAAACTAGTTCATTTGATATATGAAATCATTACGTGAATGTCATTACCTCTCAGCACTCGTTTTATCTCAATTCCAGATCTTACTTCCAACTTTGGAAAATCGTAACAATTCGGATACTTATTCAAATGAGGCTTTCTTGGTGTTTTATCTTTTAGGGGTAGTTTTATCTTTTAGACAAATATTAAAATCTCATATTCCT
Source organism: Leucaena leucocephala (assembly GCA_037074615.1). Taxonomy (NCBI): domain Eukaryota; kingdom Viridiplantae; phylum Streptophyta; class Magnoliopsida; order Fabales; family Fabaceae; genus Leucaena; species Leucaena leucocephala. Next base: position 11,317,080 of record CM073527.1, read on the forward strand.
ACCATCTAAGAAATTTGGGATTTTGTAAATTAGGATGACCAATTTGTCCTTTTAATATTCAAAAGGCAGGTTTTTATGATTTTCACAAATAAAAATACACACAAAAAATTACTAAGGTGGAAATTAACTTGTAATACTCATTTAATCCGAAATATAAGACCTAGTTTATTGTACAATCTAGTTTGTATTGCAATTTTGGCTACAAATGAGGTCTTATATTTATAACTAGAGAAGTAAGTTATTTTATTTAACACCATTTATAAAAGGATACTTTGATTTTTTCCATAGGATCATAACTGTAATATTCATACATTAATTCATTTAATTTGGCAAATCTTACTTTGCATAAGCGGGAGATTTATGGTTATTGGTATGGTTTATTAGTAGTAATGGCTACTAACATGGTCCCCAAGCATTGTAAGAAGGCATGAGCAGCCAACACAACTAAATTATATGACCCCTCTCTTCGCATTCTTTATACACATATACAAATATACATGAAAGGATCATCATGAAATTTGTTACTTCTCTTATCCTTAATATAAGAGAGCTAGTTGACTTTTTTAGGTATATTAAGGAAGTTAAATAATCAGTTGATTATGATCAAATCTAACCCTATAAGATGAATTTATATTATATACTCAATCTGGCAAAATTAGTCAATTGGATCTTATATTAATTATAATTAATTAATTTATTTAGCTTCATTTAATAATCTAAAAAAGTCAACTAGCTCTTATATTAATGATCAGAGAGTACCTTTTATAATCTCATAAACATGTCTTCTAGATTCAATCTCTATATGAAGATAAGTAATTAAAATGTACTCATTCTTATGATGAAACGTAATCCATCTAAATTTAATTGTGATAATAGAACTTTTGGTCTTTTAAATTTTCCTTAGTTATCGATTCGGTTCTTGAAGTTTTATTTAGATAAAGGAAAAAGGGTAAACATAGATGGATGAGTTTGTACAATAAGTTACATTAATCACATGTCACTATAAAAGGATATGATGGATTTATGATGTATGATTATGTAATTGTGTTTTGAGGCCGTGATGGTGTGACAATGATTAGGATGCCTTAATTAGCGAATTTGAACTTGAAATTTGGCATGGAAATAGCTAAGGTATAGACCTTTAAATGAACACTAATAATGCCTCAATTGGTTATGTATTTGAATTGTTATCATTTTTCTAAGTTGGAGTTAAAATCTGGAACAAAGATAAGGTAAGCAACTGGAGGCAATGACCTTCCAACATTAATTTTGTATAGTAAATGAATGATTTTTTTCTGTGAAATTTTGCGATATTAAAGAGCACGTTTAGATATTTAAATCCATAGGTAACATGGTTCATTTGGATAAGTAATTAAAGAGAAATGAATTTTTGAAATTAAGGCCAGAAACTAGAACTTCAAGATTTTACCAAATGAACAGTGGTTTTCAACGAATAAACTGATTTCATTCATACAATGGAACCTCAGTTTTATATTTTTCCTTCAAATATTAATGAAAGTTCTTTCATTAAAAATTAGAACCAACCTATTTTGATTTTTCTACATTTAATTATGAATTTTCAAAGTTGGGTACATGTTCTGGAATTACCAAATGAACAGTAATGTGAATAGTCCCCGAGAGCAATGCTTTTGAAAATAGATGTTTTTAAGGCAAAGGATTGTAACATCCTTACTTTTATACGTCTTAGGGACCATTCAGTAGCATTTAAAACTACTTACAAAACCTTAGAAGTCTATTAGCCAAATCTAGAATTTTACTCTTTCTTGGGTTACTGTTCATATAGTATTCCAGATTACGTAATAAACTTCGAAAAATCATAATTAATTCTAGAAACCTTGAAATGAAGTGGTTCAAAAAGATAAATGAACATAACATCTTGAAGTTTAAGGGAAAAATAATTTCTAGACCAAATGATTAGCCAATTGATACAGTTTATTCGTTGAAGTTTACTGTTCATTTGGTCAAAAACTCTAGAAACAGATTCTGGTCCCTTACTTTGGAAAATCATTTGTCTTGATATACACATCCAAATGAAACCTTCTACCTATGCACTTAGATCTATGGATGTGTGCTACATGCTCATAAAATTTTGTGAACTAATTCCTTCATTTGCTAGGTCAAACTGAAGCCACAACAAAACTGCTTCAGGACTTACGTTTTTACCATTTCAGTTTCTTTTCTTTCATTTCCAATAATTGTTTCAGCATGCTCAAGCCATCAAATAAGCTTCTTAACATTCATATACATCATGTACATATGTCATAAGTATTACAATAGTTTCATCACATAAATGGACACCTTACATGGCATTTACATACATAGACAATTTATAGTATATGCTAAAATCTCAATACTTCACTTCCTTTCTTCCATTCTTTAGCTCTTCTCCATGCATACCTTTTCTTCATGCTTGACCTAAATTGGATGGTTATGGGAGAGTGAGATTCTAGGGAATCTCAGTAGCAAACATTACCACTTAAATATGCAAGATGGATGCTAATGCACGATATGTAAATTTCATTAACTTTCTTTGATTAGTGACATGCCATCATGCTATATACTTTTACATAAAGTGCATGGCCATGGAAACATGTTATTCACAATACATTCAACATCATTTATCATGTCACAACATCATTCAAATAACATATACATGTCAACACATAAGCATACCATATCAAGCACATAAAGAGGTAAGTTCACTACCTTGCACTTAAGCTTTTCTCTTGACCTTTTAGCCCTTGCTCCCTAGCTTTCCAACCATGAAGCATTTATGTCCATCACTTCCCAACATATTCTTGGATGTTTCATGGTCCTAAACACATTCATATTCATCACATAACTCATTAGGACTCATGAACTCTAACCATGTTCAAGACTAACTTTGTTACACTCTTTATTGTCATAACTTTCTCTAATTTTCACAAATCCACTTGGCTCTTGAACCAATTGATGTCTTCACTTTACCCTACACAATTTCATCTTTTGAATCCATTTGTGAGCTTAGAATCATGAAATTCCAGCTCCTTCATCGCCTCCTGTACAGAACTGAACATAAGCACACAATTCTTTCAATGTCTAGGCTTCTCATACCATTGAAAATGTTAGACTGAGTATTTATCTGCCATCCATCCCTTGGGAAATGACTTGGTGTCCTTTCTTGCACTATATTGACCCTAAGGGCATAATTGTCATTTCACCCCTCTTTGTACTACCTCAGGGCTTATATTAACTCTATATAATCATATTTATACTATGTCCCATATTTTTGGACTGTCTAGAATGACCAAAATGACCTCCATCTATCACTGGTACAGTATGGGCATCCAGGGGTATTTTTGTAATTTCGCACTTATCCTGGATTGCTCTGTACTCTGGCCCACTTAACTGTCTAGTCATCACATTGGGCCTACTATGGCGCCATTTGGGCCTTGGTTTAGGCTCATTGCCTTTATGCCCTTTCTGGCATAAATCCCAAGACACCTCTCCCAATCCTATTTATCGGGTATTCTATTTTACCATAAAATCCCGTAAGAATTCTATAGGATTCCTTTTCTGACTCTGTCAGTTTGATAAATTCATATATTAAATATAAGAATTTACAGTAAAGTTTCATCTGATTCTGAGATATGAAAAATACTGCAATAATTCCTGCTGACTTCAGGAATTTATATCAATTAATCGGAACCTCAAATCAAAATTCTGTGTTGCGTTAAACTGACCGGAATAATTATGTCTATCTACTGGTAAAATTTGAGTCTGATATGATTTTGGGCATTTTTGGCCTATTTTGGCTCAACTTTTCCATAATTACATTTGGATCCCTGACTTTTTACTTAATTACATTTAGGTCCCTAAACTTTTAGAAATTACCACTTTGGGCCCAAATCTTGTTTCTACTTTAACTTTTGGCCTTTAACATTTTCTACTTTGCGTTTTAGTCCTTCTCCTTCTTCAGGACTCATATAACCTTTATCATTCCTTCTTATCTTCGTCATAATCCTTTCTAAACCTCTTTCCACTATCAATACTATACAGATAGAGAAAAATTAGGATATGACAAGGATCACATAATTGGTTCAAATGACTTTCAAGTTAGTATAATTGAGGTTAAAAATAAGGATATGATAGAGGAAGTTGAGTATTGGTACTAGATTATGGGTAGACCAGATATTATTCCTCATCTACCAGAGTTTGAGGATAGAGTTGTTATGAGTAATATACCACATTCCCCTAATTTAGACATCCAGTCAGAGTCTATGACAGTTCCTGTCCATTCCCAAAGTCCAAGAATATGTGACTTATTAGAGAAAGATCAGTGTGATGTTCTTGGTCCTAGTCAACCCCAGCCTCCTTTGTTAAAGATAGATAATATTGATCATATCAGTCTCAAGAAAGTTGTGGAAAGTGAATTACACATTTTAGGTTAGGGGATGGATAGAAGTAAAAATCAAGAGTAGTCAATTTATCTACAGTTCCTCAATGTCGTAGTAGGGATGATAAATAGATATACAGTATAGGGTATTAATCTAAATCAAGTTTATACTCTAGAAGACTGGCATGAGATGGTAGTATGTCAGATACTGCCATATACCCCTACATGCCATATAGAGTTAAGTGAGTTTTTGGCAAATGATCTACCAGTTGATATACAGGGGTGGCACTCTATATGCAGAAGTATGTGCAGTTTATGATTCCCTATAAAAGAATGTAAAAGAGATTAGGGGTAATGTAAACATGGTAAAGTGTAAAGTAAAGTAATTACTCATATGTATAGTAGATCTAATGTACAAATGTTATGGTGATATGAAATATGAAGTTTTGTGTGATATAATGAAATGATTGCTGGTTTAACATTTATGTGAATATGTTCCCTATTTAATGTGAATATGATGTATAGATATGAATGAGTTTTAATTGATTCAAATTCATCAAAATCAAGAACATTATAAGTGAATATTTATAAAGTTATAAAGGTCGCGATATGAAGTAGTTTAGGTCATGACTAGAAGTTCCAGACAAGTTAAGTCACGATGAGTTAAGTCATAGGTCATGACAAATATTTACAGAAGCTTTTGGTCGTGACGAGTAAAGACTATTGGCCACAATAGGAAGCTCTAGAGCTATCAAGTCACGATGAGTCTAAGCCATAGGGTGTGACTAAAGTATAAGCAGTTCAGGTCACGACAGAAGATGACCTATGGTCGTGACTAAAGAACACTAAGTTGCCAAGTTATGACAAGTAAGTGGAGAAGGTCACAACTAAAGTTTACAGAGAATATGAGTCACAACTAGCCAAACTCAGGTACAACTAGAATACACAGAGACCTGATGATAAGAATGAAGATACTGATCACACTGAAGTTTATCAGTTAGAGGTTTAGCATGGAGTATAGGCAAGCTAAATAGTACGATGCATTGGGATACAAAAGATTAGTTTAAAAAAATATTCAAAAGTAGTTCCTCCGTATGATCATCAGGAGTTTATGTACATTACAAAAGACCTTGTGCTGCTAGTCTTTATTGAACAAAAGAATTAAAATTAGAATGAGACTTGCCTAAGAAGGAGCCTAATATATGGCTTAACGTTATAGATGTGATGGTCAATAGATAAAAAGTTAAAGTTCCTGGAACAAAGAGATACAATTATAAAGAGACAATAACCTAGCAGACCTAGGGTAGAGCACCCTAGAGACAAAAGTAGTAATGCTAGATAATGAATGAGATCCATGTGACTTAAATTAGTCAGGATCCAAAGACATACTAGAAAATAATCAGTATAGATAAGAGTAGACTGAGACAGACAAACAGAAAGAGTTAAGATATAGTAGAGAGATGTAGAAGTTACTCCATAGAGATGGAGATTTATCCTCTTACCTGAGTTTTTCTTGAAGAATTTACAAGAAGCATTCCTCTTAGTTTGATAGATATGAACATGCGGCTAAGGGATAGAGTAAGGGAAAGAGAAACCCTCTGATGAATACTTAGTCGAGTTCATCCACATGAACATTGAGGTTTAATAAGAGATACCTTCTCTCCTGTTAGTGATTCAAGAGGATAAGGGAAAACTTAAAAGTATGAATGGTATAAAGAGGTGAGCTAGACCCTTCCTCAGTTATCTGAAAGAAAGTGGCTGACTTATTTATATATTACAGTTAAATTACATTGAGGCCAAGGACATATAAGTCCTTCAGTCTAGGGACATATAAGTCCTACAGGCGATGAGAGACATTATGATAAAATGAATATAGCCTAGTTAAGGTAAAATGGCCTGATATGATAAGCTATCTCAGATTCCTAAAATTAGATTTAAAGAAAGTAAGGTAGCCACAGGTTCAAAGATAAAGTGACTCCCCTATTTCCTATGTAAGAAAGAGTGAAGAAAGGTCGAGTTTATACCCTAGTAAAATAGTAGCGTGGCAGCCTAAGTGAGACAAGTAAATGACTCAGGTTCCTGAATAAATGATTAATACCTGGCAGTTAAGGTGATAAAAGGGACATAATGATTTAAAGTTTACCTAGTTAATTGTTTAACTGCAAAGTGAGTATGAGGGATGGTTGAGCAAATTATGTAATGTTAATATGGCTTATGTTGCCATAAGTTTTGATAATGAGTTGCATCTCCTTGTAGTTGTGATATAATGACACGCATGTTAGAGTATGCTATGATGGATGAACACTCTCATTTTGCATTATGTGCAAGGTAGAGTAGATATGATGAGGAAGTTTTGAAAATAAAAAATTTATTGCTCCCACGCCCTACGATGTGCAATTAAATAATTCAACTTGGTAATGATGAAGCAATAGAAAAGTGATAAACGAGATAGTTAGCTAGTTAATTTTCAAAGAATAGAATAAGAATTTATGATCAGACAAAGATAATCAATTGGGTAGAGAATGAGATTAAATATGAGGATTAATAGTTAATCTATAGACAAATGATTACAGTACTCAAGACATATCCCTTTAGTACGGATAAGATATATGAATGACGTGCTATGGATATGAAATGAAATGAGAAGCATTTATGAAGGATGATGCAATTCTAAGAAGGAGCAGTCTCTATGTAATATAAGTTAACATTTTTGCAATAGGGCTAGGTTGCTCTTGCAATAGAATCAGATTACTCTTGAGATAAAACCAAGAGAATAGATAGTATAGCTCATATAGAGTAATGTCCCTTAAATGTGATGGCTAGATGATGATAGATATGTGTATGGTAGAGCCTATGTACCTCTATGCAATGTTAAATGTAGTAAAGTTATAAAAGATAAGAATGATATGAGAAATTCCTAAGCGATAGAGGAAATAAGTAAAGTCTTTATAGATACTATTGGCTTCTATGATTATTTTAGGGGAATTATCTACTGAGTTAACAACTATGTGGAAGTGACTAACCTTGTAACTTTATCCGTTGGTTAGATCTTCCAGAGATGAGAATACAGTACAACAGAATCACAGTAGATTCCAAAGGGTTACAGTTAGATCCTGAAGAGGCTTACAGTTGATCGTAGCAGATCCCGAGGGTCACAATAGACCTAGCCTAGAGAAAGAAAGCACTGAGCCATAAGTAGAGTATTTCTTTGGAAGGAATAATACCAAGGAAAAGGTTAAGATAGAGAAGCTTCACAAGTTGGTTAACTTATAACAGAGAGAGTACCCATGATGTTAATTTTATATAGCCTTATTACTATTAGGGACTGAACTCAGAATCTTCCTACACGCAACAGGAACTAAGTGATTAAAGTGTTAATCTTGAGTATTAAGGATTTATGAGAATATTTCATAAGATATGAGAAGGAGTCAAATGAGAATGAAGATATCCCTACGATGAGATTACAGAGAATAAAAATAAGAGACAAATATATTCTCTATATGAGAATAAAGAGAATAGAAGGCAAGATAGACCCAAAAGAGACAATATAAGAAAGGTCTAAGATAGTAAAGTACCAGGGTTAGAGACTATTAGCACTAGTACTTCAGATTTTTATCTACATTTTTAGTTAAGCGTGCTCAGGCAAGAGTAGCCCAATGATGGGTGACCCCTAGGAAGTGCTATAAAAAGGTATAAATGCCATAGAAGTTTTACATATATGCATAAAGTTATGTAAAATGATAGCAAGAGCTATGAAAACTAGAAAGGGTTATGAACAGTAAGAGAATAGAACCCTTATGTCAAGTCCAAATAAATTAGAGTTGAAAGGAAATATTTAGAAGAATTTTCTCAAAAGTTAGCAAAGTTTTCAGTTAAAGAGAATGTTTGATGTCATATCCCAATTTTTAGGCCTAGAAGCCCAGTATATAGCCTGAAAAAGGGATACTACCAGGCCATATTGAGCAGAGGCTTCAGTAAATAGAGAAAATTATACTGATCAGTTTGATGCAACACAAAGTTTTGATAGGGGGTCCTGAAAGATTTATATTAAGTTTTGAAGAGAATGAAAATTAATATAGTATTCTCTGGACCTCAAAATCAAATGAAATATGGCAGTAAAATCCTATAATTAATATAAGAATTTCTAAAACAGACAGAGCCCAAAAAGGAGTTATGTAGAAATTATTATAGAATTTATAATAAATTAAAATACCCGATAAATAGGTTTCGGGGAAATTTCTCAGGAATTGAGCCCATGAAGATAGTGGATCATACAGAGGGTCCAGAATGGCACCTGATAGGACCAATGATATTTTTAGATAACTATGTGGGCTAGGGCTAATAAAGACTGAACAAAATAATGAATTACGAAAATGCCACTGAAGGTATGCCACTGTATCGTGTCCTTGAGTAAGAGTCAGACAAAGGGTGTTATGATCGTTTGACTAAGATTATACGGTCAAGAAAGGGTATCTGGATAGCTAACCAGGGTAAAGAGATACTCTGTTAAGGTATGGAAAGATTATAGTGCTCCTATAAGTACTAAAGAGGAACTAAGGGCATTTTGGTAATTTACTAAGGATGTTTCTTGGGAACCGAGCCACTTACATGGGCTAGGTTAGAAACCCAAGATGACAATCCAAGGCCCAAAAACGTATACCAAGAGTAATATGGGCCCAAGAGGCATTAAAATATTATTTTAGTACTTTTTCAATAAAGTAAAGTGACCCGGTCAAAGATCAAACGGGGTAAAGTGATCTGGAATCATGAACGGGACCCACAAGGTGCCACATGACATGATTACAATAAAAGAAGAAAAGAAACGGATACATGGCATGATTATAGCAAAAGGAGAAAAAGCAAGAGGACACATGGTACAATCTCGGCCATGCATTTAGGGAAAAGACTCTATAATTCTTTAGAGAGGCAAAGTCAACTGGTAAGGTGTCCCAAGGGCCCCACCATTGCGCCACATGCCCCTGAGGTGTCCTGGATGATGTCATTAGTGGTGAGTCATCAAGGAGGGTGATGTCGTCGTGATGATGCAGGCAAAGCTTCTTAAGGAAGCAAGCAATCTAAGCGATTAATCGCGAATCAATCTGGACCATTAATTCCACCTCCTCTCACCTATAAATACCCCACCCCTCCTTCCATTCCATTCATGGCCAAAGCAAGGAAAAAAGGAGAGAAAGAAGAGAGAAGAGAGAAAGAGTGAAAGAAAGGAAGGAAGAGAAAGAAGGAAGGAGTTCTGGTGGAGACAGGAGCAGTCTAAGGAGCCAAGGGACTGGGCAAAGCTTAGGAATAAGGTAAGTAAGTTATCTAGTCCTTGCTGTAATAAAGTAGAGAATTGCTTTTAGTAGTTAGAATAGAGAAATATATCTATTAATAAAGTTATACATAGATAGAAAGAAAGCCAGGGGAATTTCAGATTAAGGATATTACCCCAAAGTTAAGCATGAGTTAAGTACAGCTATACTAGATAATAATAAAGATATTATGATGCTATGTATAGGCTCTGACCTATGAAAAGAAGGAACCTTAGAGCAAAGGCTAAGAGCTAGAGGAGGGCTATATGCCAGGTAGTAAACTTATCCTAAACTTATATGCATTGAATGTTATGTTTGATGTGTTATGGCTTTGTTGAATTGTGTTGAATATGTGCTTATGTATGAAGCTCAGTTCCTATGATTACTTCACAAGCAAGCACAAGTATTCACATTAATGCATGCATTGTTTAGTACCGTTTACTACTGAGATTTCCCTAGATATCTCACCCCTTCCATATCAATCGAATTCTAGCAGGTCTTCTCAAGATGGAAGAGACAAAGATGCAAGAAGAGATGTTAATTATTTAGTATGATTGATATGTGATTGATGTATGTAATTGCTGGAATTTACCCCTGTGAACAGTAGCTCGTGGAAAGGCTGTGACCTTTGAGATGGAATTATAAATAGTAAATGATTAAATAAATGTATGCTATTTTTCCAGTAAATAGTAGACATGCCAAAATTCGATTTGATACATAGAACGTCTCATTTGGATGTCTACAAACAAATATATGATTTATGAAAGTTGGGACCAGAATGTTGGAATTAAGGACAGTACGCTGGAGGAACAGTAAAAGTCAGACATTGACCTGGTCAAGGCATGGTCAACGAGTTATTTTTTCCTAAAAGATAATTATGTTATCTTAGTGTAGCAATTTGAAACACTCCATTTTGATTTTTATAGAATTAATTATGATTTTTTAAAATCAGGTCACTCCTCTGGAATTTGTAGAGTGAACAGTACTCGCTAAGAGTAAAATTCCAGATTGGGTAATTTGACTTCAACAGCCTTAAAAGTGGTTCCATATGCTACCGTTTGGTCCCTAAGATGTAAGAAAATGAGGATGTTACATTTTGTTATTAGAGCATAAGATTTTGGCATAGAACAGAAGGTTCTGGCTCAATGATGCTGTGGAATAGATAGGCTGACCCCTTAAAACAAGTTAGAGATGTGAATCAAAGAGGTTTCTTCCCTAGTATGAGATATGGGGATGGTGTTCACTACTTAAAATAAGTCAAGACAAAAGATAGTGACACCCAGATAAATTGAACAATACCCCATATCTTATAGCTTTAAAAGGTAGTCTTCAAGAAAGTGACTACGATAGACTAGTCTTAAGTCAGCCATTACCGCTGAGGTCTCATACTTCTTAGCATGATGTGGCTAGGCTAAGCAGGATAACGTCTGGGGAGCAGTTTTCTCTATGGATAGAGACAGAAGCTGACTAGCTCTAGGTCAAGGGAAAATGCTAGACATTACAGTAACAATGATAATGAAGGTACCAACCTGGTTGAAGTTAATCAACTAGAGGATTGGTACAAAGCATAAATCAAGCCATATAGTATAAAATAATGAGGTATGAAAGATTAAGACAATGTTCAGAAGTAGATCCTTTATGTGAGTAGATCTACATTACAAAAGAATTTGTTCAGCTAGTGTTTCCTGAAAAAAAGAATTAATAGTTAGAAATCATATGATTGCTACAAAGAAAGCTAATGTTCCCAAGATAGAGGAACCATAGTCTAGTGTAAAGCAGACTAAGACTGATAGAGAAAAAGGTAGCCACAGTTTCAAAGATAAAGAGACTCCCCAATTTAAGAAAGAGTATTAAGCCAGAGTTAGATAAAGTAAAATGAAGGGTTGAGTCTATACCATAGTAAAAGGGTAATGTGGCAACCTAAGTCAAATAAATAGATATTTCAAATTCCTAAATGAATATTTAGGATCTATCAAATGATGTGATTGAGAATAAGATGACTATTAATAGTGAATCTACAAATAAATGATTACGACGCTCAGGATATATCCCTTTAGTAAGGATGAGATATATGAATGATATGCTATGCATATGAAATGGAATGAGATGCAATCATGAAAGATGATGTAGCTTTGAGAGAGGTAGTGATTTTGTAATGGAGCTAGATTGCTCTTGCAATAGAGTTAGATTGCTCCTGAGATAAAGCCAGAGAATGAGTAGATTATGATCACAGATAGGTGCATGGTAGAGCTTGTGTAGCTCCCTGTAATGTTAAATAAAGTTATAAAAGATGAGAATCATATGAGAAAGTCCTGAGTGATAAAGGATTTGAGTAAAGTCCTGATAGATAATATTAGCTTATGTGATCATTTTAGGGGAATTATCTGTTAAGTTAACAACTATGTGGAAGTAACTAGCCTTGTAACTTTGTTCGCTGGTTTAGATCTTCCAGAGATAAGAATACAGTACAATGGAGTCACAGTAGATTCTGGAGGATTACAGTTAGATCCTAGTATAGCTCCTAGAGAATAGAAGTCCATGGTCCCACTTAGATCCTGAAGAGGCTTACGGTTGATCGCAGTAGATATCGAGGGTCGCAGTAGACCCAGCCTAGAGAGAGAAAGTATTGAGCCATAAGTACAGTATATCTTTGGAATGACGAATACCAAGGAAAAGTTAAGGTACAGAAGCTTCACAAGTTGGTTAGCTCATAACAGAGAGAGTCCCCATGATGTTAGATAGCCTTATTACTATCAGGGATTGAACTCAGAATTTTCTTAAACATAACAAAAACTCAGGTACTAAAGTTAAGGTTGTTACTTCTGAGTCCTAAGGATTTATGAGAATATTTCATAAGATATGAGAAAGGGTCAAATGAGAATAAAGAGATCCTTACAATAAGATTACAAGCAATAAGAATGAAAGGTAAATATATCCTCTAGATGAGGATAAAGAGATTAGAAGGCCAGATAGGCCCAAGAGAGATAGTATAAGATGGGTCTAAGATGGTAAAGTACCAGGGTTGGAGCCTGTGAGCACCAGTGCCTTAGATTTTTATCTGCACATTTTAGTTAAACGTGCTTAGGCAAGGTTAGTCTAATGATGAGTGACCACTGGGAAGTGATGAAAGAGGTATGAATGTCACAAGAAGTTGGCATAAATGTACACAGAATTATATAAAGAGCTATGAAAAGCTATAAAGGGTTATAAACAGAAAGAGAATAGAACCCTTATGTCAAATGAAATAGATTTGAAAGGAAATGTTTAGAAGAATTCTCTTATAGGCTAGCAATATTTTAAGAGAATGTCTTATGACAAGGCCAGATAGACTATGATATCGCCAGATGTGGCCAGATATTCCATGATACGGCATAAATGATATGTGATGATATATGCTATGAAAAGTACGTAATGAGATACGTTATGAGACATATGTATTAAGAAGTACACTATGAAGTGGCTTTATAGCTAGCCTTGTAAACAGATTGAGAGGCTCTATTTTTGAAAAGGATAAGATGTTCAAATGTTATATTACATATGAAAGAGCAAATGACAGCTTTCACTCCTTGCATGAAATGCCAGGCATTATGTTATGCTATGTTATGTTGTGTTTGTAAAATATGCTAAAGCTCCGAATGTTAGAGCAGTACAAGCTCTATGTGATAGAGCTGTGCAAGCTCCGAGTGTTAGAGCTATGCATATTAAGAGAAGGAATGCTTGAGCTCCGATGTTAGAGCTTTGCATTCATAGGCAGGTATGTAGTCTTGCAATATCTTGGCCATGCACTATGTATGTTAGAGTATGTGCTCCTATATGCTCATATGTACTCCTATATGCTCCTATATGCGTCTATATGCTCTTATGTGCTCCTATTTAGCAGTAGAGCAATGAAAGAAAGAATAATGATATAAGTCTTCTCTCTGTATTATGATGAGTTAGTAAAGATGATAAAAACATATGATGATATGTGTCATATCATAATTTTTTCCTATCTGTATAGTATTGATAATGGAAAGAGGTTTAGAAAGGATTATGACGAAGATAAGAAGGAATGATAAAGGTTATATGAGTCCTGAAGAAGGAGAAGGACTAAAACGCAAAGTAGAAAATGTTAAAGGCCAAAAGTTAAAGTAGAAACAAGATTTGGGCCCAAAGTGGTAATTTCCAAAAGATTAGGGACCTAAATGTAATTAAGTAAAAAGTCAGGGACCCAAATGTAATTATGGAAAAGTTAAGCCAAAACAGGCCAAAAATGGCCGGAATCAGATCAGACTCAAATTTTACCAGTAGATAGACATAATTATTCCGGTCAGTTTAACGCAACACAGAATTTTAATTTGAGGTCCCGATTAATTGATATAAATTCCTAAAGTCAGCAGGAATTATTGCAGTATTTTTCATATCTCAGAATCAGATGAAACTTTATTGTAAATTCTTACATTTAATATATGAATTTATCAAACTGACAGAGTCAGAAAAGGAATCCTATAGAATTCTTACGGGATTTTATGGTAAAATAGAATACCCGATAAATTGGATCGGGAGAGGTGTCTTGGGATTTGTGCCATAAAGGGCATAAAGGCAATGAGCCCAAACCAAGGCCCAAATGGCGCCATAGTAGGCCCAATCTGATGACTAGGCAGTTAAGTGGGCCAGAGTACAGAGCAGTCCAGGATAAGTGCGAAATTACGAAAATACCCCTGGATGCCCATACTGTACCAGTGATGGATGGAGGTCATTTTGGTCATTCTGGACAGGCCAAAAATGTGGGACATAGTATAAATATGATTATATAGAGTTAATATATGCCCTGAGATAGTACAAAGAGGGGTGAAATGACAATTATGCACTTAGGGTCAATATAGTGCACGAAAGGACACCAAGGGTAGTTTGGTCATTTCCCAAGGGATGGATGGCAGATAAATACTCAGTCTAACATTTTCAATGTTATGAGAAGCCTAAACATTAATTTCCAGGATAGAATACATATCCTGGTATATTATAAAAAATTATGAACAGAACACAGTCCGGTTGTTGTGAAACTGCACTGATCGGTGCCGGATTGGACTGGAATTTCTCCAGAAGGTTCCTTACACTATGAGCACGCCACCTAACCCCTTGAGGTGTCCCTTGAGCTGTCCCACATGATGTCATAATTATTATTTTATGAAAAAGTTAAATACAAGATTAAATGTGGGCCTTTAGATCAAATAGTAACCAAATCAATCTTGGCCATTCATTTTTCTTGAATTTTGGCTATAAATACCCCCTCATTCTGCAGCAAATCGTAGCTTCATGGACCCTTGTGGAAACTCTTGCAAAATGGAAACTCAAGCCAAGACAAAGAAGATTCAAGGTTCCAAAGTTCAAGCAAGCTAGAGATTAAAGGTAAGCAATCTTTCCTAGTTTATTTTCCTTTGATTTGGGACATGAGCTAAAGCATGGAAGAAGGAAAGTGAAGTATTTAAGATTATAGCATAGGCTATGAATTATCCATGTATGTAAATGCCATGTAAGGTGTGTATTTATGTGATGAAGCTATTTGAAATAATTATGGCATGTGTACATGATGTATATGGATATTGAGAAGTTTATTTGATGTCTTATGTATGCTTGAATAATTATTGAAAGTGAAAAAAAAGAAACTAAAATGGTAAAAACGTAGGTCCTGAAGCAGTTTTGTTGTGGCTTCAGTTTGACCTAGCAAATGAAGGAATTAGTTCACAAAATTTTATGAGCATGTAGCACACATCCATAGATTTAAGTGCATAGGTAGAACGTTTCATTTGGATGTGTATATCAATAGAAATGATTTTCCAAAGTAAGGGACCAGAATCTGTTTCCAGAGTTTTTGACCAAATGAACAGTAAACTTCAACGAATAAACTGTATCAATTGGCTAATCATTTGGTCTAGAAATTATTTTTCCATTAAACTTCAAGATGTTATGTTCATGTAGCTTTTTGAACCACTTTATTTCGAGTTTTCTAGAATTAATTATGATTTTTCGAAGTTTGTTGCGTAATCTGGAATACCATATGAACCGTAACCCAAGAAAGAGTAAAATTCCAGATTTGGCTAATGGACTTCCAAGGTCTTGTAAGTGGTTCTAAATGCTACTGAATGGTCCCTAAGATGTATAAAAGTAAGGATGTTACATTTTGGTATCAGAGCAAAGGATTCTGGCTTAAGAAATGCTCTGAATAGATTATTTATAGACTGATATGAGATTATACCTAGACCCTAACCCTAAACAATAAGTATTTTGTTAAGTTAGGGTATGTTGGGATGGTTAACATTGCTTAATTAAGCAAATGTTGCAGGAATATATATGAGATTCCATAAGATTAAGTCAGAGGCTTCAGTTAATAAGGAAGACTCCAGACCAATAGTGATATATGAAGATGATATATATCCACATCCCTTAGACAATAAAGAGAGTCCAGATGAGAGTTTAGGGGATCAGTCAGGAAAATCTACAGTGGAATGTCCCATAGACGTTTCTGTAGACTTAAACCTGCAGTCTGGAGGTGATATAGAGATTCAGCCTAAAGCCTAATATGCACTAGTTGATGTTGAGTCTAGTGACTTTATACGGTATAAGTTTGTTGGAATGCCCTCTAACCCGGATATAAGCTTTATCCCTCTTATGAGATGATAGATTACGGCTGAGGAAGCTAAGTACTGGTACTGGATTATGGGTAGACCATATATTATTCCTCCTCTACTAGAGTTTGAGGATAGATTTATGATAATTAAAATATAACAGTCCCCTAATTCAGATATCCAGTCAGAGTTTATGATAGTTCTTGTCCATTCCCAAAGTCCAAGAATATGTGACTTTATAGAGAAAGATCAATGGGATGTTTCTAGTCCTAGTCAACCCCAGCCTTCTTCATTAAAGATAGATAGTGTTGACCATATGGTTTGAAGAAAGCTATGAGAGTAAATTACTCAGTCTAGGTCAAGGGATGGACAGAAGTAGAGATTAAGAACAATTAGTTATCTGCAGTTCCTTAATGCCGTAGCAGGAATGATAAACAGACATCCAGTAGAGGGAATTAACCTAATATCCTTTAGAGGACTGGTATGAGATAATAGTAAGTCAAGAGTCATGAGACTAAAGATGCCAACCTCACTAAAGTCTATCAGTTAGAGATTTAGCACAGAGTATAGGCAAGTTAAATAGTACGAAGCACTAAGATACAGAAGATCAGTTTAAGAAGAGGTTCAACAGTAGATCCTCTATATGATCATCAGGAGTTGATCTACAATACGAAACACTTTGTGCAGCTAGTCTTTACAGAAAAGAATAATGAGAAGTTAGAATGAGACTTGCCTAAGAATGATTTAATACACAGCCTAAGGTTAAAGACGTGATGGTTAATAGATAGAAAGTTAATGTTCCTAAAGCAAAGGGATTCTATCACGAAGAGATAGTAACCTAACGCTCTGACCTAGAAAACATAAATAGTAATATTAAGTGATAAATGAGATCCAAGTGACCTGAATTGGTCAGGATCTAGAGGTAGACTAGAAAAGAATCACAATCTAGTCCAGAGTAGACTGAGATTGATAGACAGAAAGAGTTAAGAGATACAGAGAGGCACAAAAGTTACTCCATATGAGATGGAGAATTATCTGCTCACTTGAGAAGTTTTTCTCAAAAAGTTTAAAAGAAGCATTCCGCTCAATTAGTGAAAGGTGAGCATGAAGTTAAGGGTTAGAGCTAAGGAAAGAGAACTCTTTTGATTGATACTTAATCGAATTCATTCATATGAACCTTGAGGCTTAATAAGAGATACTTTCTTGCCTGTTAGTAATCCAGGAAGATAAGGGAAAAAGTTTGAATAGCATAGAGATGTGAGCCTGACCTTTCCTCAGTTAGATGAAATAAGACAGCTGACTCAGTTATGGATTACATATAAATTACAGTGAGGCCAAGGACACAGAAGTCCTTAAGTTTAGAGATATAGAAGTCTTACAGGTGATGAGAAATGTTATGATAGGATGAATATGTCCTAGTAAGGTAGCCACAGATTCAAAGATAAAGTGACTCCCTTATTCCTAAGTAAGAAAGAGTAAAGAAGGGTTGAGCCTATACCCTAGTAAGAGGGTGATGTGGCAGCCTAAGTGAAATAAGTAAATGATTCAGGTACCTGAATAGATGATCAGGACCTAGCAGTTAAGGTGATAAAGGGATAGAATGTTTTAAAGCCTACCTAGTTAATTGCTTAATGGCAATGTGAGTATGAGGGATGGTTGAGCAAACTATGTAATGATGCATGGCTTATGTTGCCATAAGTTATAATAAGAAATTGTATCTCATTGTAGTTATCATGTGATGACACACATACTAGAGAGTGCTTAACTGATTGCATCTATTTGCATATTATGCATGTTGAGTATACTATGATAAATGAATACTCCCCTTATGCAGTACGTACTGGGTAGAGTATACCAGATGAGAAAGTTATGTTGCTCCCATGCCCTATGACATGCAACTAAATAATTCAACTTAGCAAGAATGAAGCAATAGTAAAGTGCTAAACTAGAAAGTTAGCTACTTGATTCTCAGAAGATAGAAAGAGAATTTATGATCAGACTATGATAGTCAATGGGATAGAGAATGAGATTAAAGATGAAGATTAGTAGTGAGCCTATAGATAAATGATTATGATACTCAGGACATATCCCTTTAGTAGGGATAAGATAGATGAAAGGAAATGAGACGCAGTTATGAAAGATGATATGGCTCTAAGAAAGAGCAGTATTTAAGTAATATAAGTTAATGTTTTTGCAATAGAGCTAGATTGCTCTTGCAATAGAGTAAAATCCCTCTGATGAGATAAATAGATGATGATAGATATGTGCATGGTAAAGCCTATGTAGCTCTTAGCAGTAATGGATCTAGTAAGTTATAAAGATAAGAATGGTATATGAAGTTCCTAAGTGATAGAGGAAATGAGTCAAGTCCTAATAGATAATATTGGCTTCTGTGATCATTTTTGGGGAATTATCTGTGGAGTTAACAACTATGTGGAAGTGACTAACCTTATAACTTTGTCCATTGGTTTAGGTCTTCCGGAGATGAGAATACAGTACAACAGAATCCAGTAGATTATAGAGGATTGCAGTTAGATCCTAGTATGGCTCATAGGGTCATAATAGATCCTGAAAGGCTTACAGTTGATCGCAGTAGATCCCGAGGGTCACAGTAGACCAAGCCTAGAGCAAGAAAGTAATGAGCCATAAGTACAGTATTTCTTTGGAAAGATAAATACCAAGGAAAAGTTAAGGTATAGAAGCTTCACAAGTTGATTAACTCATAACAGAGAGAGTACCCATGATGCTAGTTTCAGATAGCCTTATTACTATGAGGGATTGAACTCAGAATTTCCTTACACGTATCAGGAACTAAGTGATCAAAGTTAAAGCTGTCAATGCTGAGTCCCAATGATTTATGGGAATATTACGTAAGATATAAGAAGAGATCCTTATGATAAGATTACAGAAAATAAGAGACAAGTAAATCCTCCAGATGAGGATAAAGAGATTAGAAGGCCAGATAGACCCAAAAGAGATAGTATAAGATGGGTCTAAGATAATAAAGTACCAGGGTTGAAGCCTGGAAGCACCAGTGCTTCAGATTTTTATCTGCACCTTTTAGTTAAGCGTGCTCAGGTAAGGGTAATTTAGTGATGGGTGACCCCTTGGGAAGTGATGGAAAAGTGTGTAAATGCCATTGAAATTGGCATATGTGCACAGAGCTATGTAAGATGATAGAAAGAGCTATGAAAAGCTAAAAAGGGTTATGAATAATAAGAGACTAGAACCCTTATGTTAAATCCAAATGAAATGGATTTGAAAGATAGACTATGATATAGCCAGATGTGGCTAGATATGTCATGTTATGATATAAAAGATACAAAATGAGATATGTTATGAGAAAGGTGTATTGAGAAATGCAATATGAAGTGGCATAATAGCAAGCCTTGTAAACAGATAGAGAGGCTCCCTGCTAAAAGGGGTAAGCCATTTGAATGATACGTTACGTATGAAAGAGCAAATGAGAGCTTTCACTCCTTGCATAAAGTGCCAGGCATTATGTTATGTTATGTTATGTTTGTAAAATATGCTAAAGCTCCGAGTGTTAGAGCTGTGCATATTAAGAGAAGGAATGCTTGAGCTCTGATGTTAGAGCTTTGCATTCGTGAGCAGGTATGTAGTCCTGCAGCATGTTGTCCAGGCATTATGAATGTTAGAGTATGTGCTCCTATATGCTCCTACGTGCTCCTATTTAGCAGTAGAGCAATGAAAGAAAGAATAATGATATAAGTCCTCTCTCTGTATTATGATGAGTTTTTAAAGATGATAAGAATGTATGATGATATGAGAATGAGAGTTAAAGTTTGCGGATACTCAGAGAATTCCGCTAGATACTCAGATGAGAAAGAAGTAGTTGCACTAAAAAGTATGATGAGTTATTAATAGAAACTCCCGAATATAGCAGTATTCGAGAGAGTTTAATATGAAAGAAATGGATGCTACTCACAAGTCTAGTATAGTGAGGAGTCCATATGTAGATAAATGCATAGCAGGAAGGTAAGTAATAGAATGAACTGGAGTTCAACTCTGAGTGAGTTGATTCATGACAAAAGAATGATCATAGTATTATATGAAGAATTGCGGATATAAAAAGAACTCTGTTAATATGTCACTATAAAAGATAAGAGATATATACCCCAATCAGAATCAGATGAAACTTTACTGTAAATTCTTATATTTAATTTATGAATTTATCAAACTGACAGAGTCAGAAAAGGAATCTTGTAGAATATTTACGGGATTTTATGGTAAAATAGAATACCCGATAAATTGGATCGGGAGAGGTGTCTTGGGATTTGTGCCATAAAGGGCATAAAGGAAATGAGCCCAATCCAAGGCCCAAATGGCGCCATAGTAGGCCCAATGTGATGACTAGATAGTTAAGTGGGCAGAGTATAGAGCAGTCCAGGATAAGCGCGAAATTACGAAAATACCCCTAGATGCCCATACTGTACCAGTGATGGATGGAGGTCATTTTGGTCATTCTGGACAGGCCAAAAACGTGTGACATAGTATAAATATGATTATATAGAGTTAATATATGCCCTGAGGTAGTACAAAGAGGGGTGAAATGACAATTATGCACTTAGGGTCAATATAGTGCAAGAAAGGACACCAAGGGTAGTTTGGTCATTTCCCAAGGGATGGATGGTAGATAAATACTCAGTCTAACATTTTCAATGGTATGAGAAGCCTAGACATTAATTTCCAGGATAGAATACATATCCTGGTATATTATAAAAAATTAGGAACAGAACACAGTCCGGTTGTTGTGAAACTGCACTGATCGGTGCCGGATTGGACTGGAATTTCTCCAGAAGGTTCCTTACACTATGAGAACTCCACCTAACCCCTTGAGGTGTCCCTTGAGCTGTCCCACATGATGTCATAATTATTATTTTATGAAAAAGTTAAATCCAAGATTAAATGTGGGCCTTTAGATCAAATAGTAACCAAATCAATCTTGGCCATTCATTTTTCTTGGATTTTGGCTATAAATACCCCCTCATTCTGCAGTAAACCGTAGCTTCATGGACCCTTGGGGAAACTCTTGCAAAATGGAAACTCAAGCCAAGACAAAGAAGATTCAAGGTTCCAAAGTTCAAGCAAGCTAGAGATTAAAGGTAAGCAATCTCTCCTAGCTTATTTTCCTTTGATTTGGGAGCTTGAACTTAGGGTTTTGATGGGAGAAAAGTTGAGTTTTCTCTAAGGGGTGGTGCTGCCCAAAGACCTTAAAGGAAAGGGGAAAGAATAAATTAAAGTTAGAAACACATGATTGAAGCTTAAACAAGCTAGTTAAGTGGTTGGTTGTTGAATTAAATTGATATTCTTGACTTTGCCATGCTGTGCCCTGTTTGGTATGCACTGTTCATGAGGGAAGGAAGTTGAATTTCAATGATTTAATGCTTCCATTGAGTTTATATGATGATTTTGTGTAGGATTGGAAAGATTTTGAACCTTGAAAACATTAAAATCTCAAGGTTATAGTCTTTGAGATTCCTTACAGTTACTGTTCACTCACATGAACAGTAATTGGAATTCCATGATTTTGATGGTTCCAATGATTTTAAAATGAAAAGTTGTGTGGGGTAAAGTGGAGAAACAAGTATGGGAAGCATTAGAATCAAAATGAGAATTTTTGAAAGAATTGTATGCTTATGTTTAGTTCTGTACAGCAGGCCATGAAGGAGCTGGAATTTCATGATTCTAAGCTCATAAATGAATTCAAAAGATGAAATTGTGTAGGGTAAAGTCAAGACATCAATTGGTTCAAGAGCCAAGTGGATTAGTGAAAATTAGAGAAAATTATGATAATAAAGAGTGTAACAAAGTTAGTCTTGAACATGGTTGGAGTTCATGAGTCCTAATGAGTTATGTGATGAATATGAATGTGTTTAGGACCATGAAACATCCAAGAAGATGTTGGGAAGTGATGGACATAAATGCTTCATGGTTGGAAAGCTAGGGAGCAAGGGCTAAAGGTCAAGAGAAAAGCTTAAGTGCAAGGTAGTAAACTTACCTCTTTATGTGCTTGATGTGGTATGCTTATGTGTTGACATGTATATGTTATTTGAATGATGTTGTGACATGATAAATGATGTTGAATGTATTGTGAATAACATGTTTCCATGGCCATGCACTTTATGTAAAAGTATATAGCATGATGGCATGTCACTAATCAAAGAAAGTTAATGAAATTACATATCATGCATTAGCATCCATCTTGCATATTTAAGTGGTAATGTTTGCTACTGAGATTCCCTAGAATCTCACTCTCCCATAACCAACCAATTTAGGTCAAGTATGAAGAAAAGGTATGCATGGAGAAGAGCTAAAGAATGGAAGAAAGGAAGTGAAGTATTGAGATTTTAGCATATACTATAAATTGTCTATGTATGTAAATGCCATGTAAGGTGTCCATTTATGTGATGAAACTATTGTAATACTTATGGCATATGTACATGATGTATGAATGTTAAGAAGCTTATTTGATGGCTTGAGCATGCTGAAACAATTATTGGAAATGAAATAAAAGAAACTGAAATGGTAAAAACGTAGGTCCTGAAGCAGTTTTGTTGTGGCTTCAGTTTGACCTAGTAAATGAAGGAATTAGTTCACGAAATTTTATGAACATGTATCACACATCCATAGCTTTAAGTTCATAGGTAGAACGTTTCATTTGGATGTGTATATCAATAGAAATGATTTTCCAAAGTAAGGGACCAGAATCTGTTTCCAGAGTTTTTGACCAAATGAATAGTAAACTTCAACGAATAAACTGTATCAATTGGCTAATCATTTGGTCTAGAAATTATTTTTCCCTTAAACTTCAAGATGTTATGTTCATGTACTTTTTGAACCACTTCATTTCGAGTTTTCTAGAATTAATTATGATTTTTTGAAGTTTGTTTCGTAATCTGGAATACCATATGAACAGTAACCCAAGAAAGAGTAAAATTCCAGATTTGGCTATTGGACTTCCAAGGTCTTGTAAGTGGTTCTAAATGCTACTGAATGGTCCCTAAAATGTATAAAAGTAAGGATGTTACAATATGAGAATGAGAGATAAAATTTTGAGGATATTTAGAGAATTCCGCTCGATACTCATATGAGTAATAAGTGACTGCACTAAGAAGTATCATGAATAGTCAACAAAAACTCTAGAATATAGGAGTATATGAGAAAGTTTAGTTTGAAAGAAAGGGACATTCTCCTCAGAGGAACTCTTCATCGAATGATGAATAGAGATTTAACCCTGAAATTTTGAGGACAAAATTTATTTTAAGGGGAGGAGAAATGTCATATCCCAATTTTTAGGCCTAGAAGCCCAGTATATAGCCTGAAAAAGGGATGCTACCAGGCCCTGTTGAACAGAGATTTCAGTAAATAGAGAAAATTATGCTGATCAGTTTGATGCAACACAAAGTTTTGATAGGAGGTCCCGAAAGATTTATATTAATTTTCAAAGAGAAAGAAACTTAATACAGTATTCTCTGGACCTCAGGATCAGATGAAATATGGTAGTAAAATCCTATAATTACTATAAGATTTTTTAAAAGAGATAGAGCCTAAAAAGGAGTTATGTAGAATTTATTACATAATTTACAATAAATTAAAATACCCGATAAATAGGTTTCAGGGGAATTTCTCAGGAATTGAGACCATAAAGATAGTGGATGATACAGAGGGTCTAGAATGGCACCTGATAGGCCCTATGATATTTTCAGATAACTATGTGGGCTAGGGCTAATAAAGACCTAGAAAAATGAAGAATTATGAAAATGCCACTAAAGGTATGCCATTGTGTGTGTCCATGAGTCAAAGTCAGATGAAGGGCGTTACAATCATTTGACTAAGGTTAGATAGTCAAGAAAGGGTATTTGGATAGCTAAC
The DNA here is from genome assembly GCA_037074615.1 of Leucaena leucocephala. Lineage (NCBI taxonomy): Eukaryota > Viridiplantae > Streptophyta > Magnoliopsida > Fabales > Fabaceae > Leucaena > Leucaena leucocephala. Next base: position 11,341,283 of record CM073527.1, read on the forward strand.
CAGGGTCAAGAGATACTCTCGTAAGGTATGGAAAGATTATAGTGCTCCTATAAGTACTAAAGAGGAACTAAGGGTATTTTAGTAATTTACTAAGGATGTTTCTTGGGAACTGAGCCACCAGAGTACTTGGACTAGGTTAGAAACCCAAGATGACAATCCAAGGCCCAAAAACGTAGCCCAAGAGTAATGTGGGCCCAAGAGGCATTAAAATATTATTTTAGTACCTTTTCAATAAAGTAAAATGACCCGGTCAAAGATAGAACTAGATAAAGTGATCTGGAATCATGAATGGGATCCACAAGGTGTCACATGGCATGATTATAGTAAAAGAAGAAAAGAAAAGGACACATGGCATGATTACAGCAAAAGGAGAAAAAGCAAGAGGACACGTGGCACAATCTCGGCCGTGCATTCAGGGAAAAGACTCTAGAATTCTCTAGAGAGGCTAAGTCAGCTGGTGAGGTGTCCCAAGGGCCCTACCATTGTGTCACATGCCCCTGAGGTGTCCCCTGAGGTGTTCTGGATGATGTCATTAGTGGTGAGTCATCAAGGAGGGTGATGTCATCGTGATGATGCGGGCAAAGCTTCTTGAGGAAGCAATCAATCTGAGCCATTCATCGCGAATCAATTTGGACCATTCATTCCACCTCCTCTCACCTATAAATACACCACCCCTCCTTCCATTCCATTCACGGCCAAAGCAAGGTAAAAAGGAGAGAAAGAAGAGAGAAGAGAGAAAGAGGGAAATAAAGGAAGGAAGAGAAAGAAGGAAGGAGTTATGGTGGAACCAGGAGTAGTCTAAGGAGACAAGGGACTGGGCAAAGCTTAGGAATAAGGTAAGTAAGTTATCTAGTCCCTGCTCTAATAAAGTAGAGGATTTCTTTTAGTAGTTAGAATGAGAAATATATCTATTAATAAAGTTAGATATAGATAGAAAGAAAGCCAGGGGAATGTCAGATTAAGGATATTACCCCAGAGTTAAGCATGAGTTAAGTACAGCTATACCGGATAATAATGAAGATATTATTATGCTTTGTATAGGCTATGACCTATGAAAAGAAGGAACCTTAGAGCAAAGGCTAAGAGCTAGAGGAAGGCTATATGCCAGGTAGTAAACTTATCCTAAACTTGTATGCATTGAATGTTATGCTTGATGTACTATGGCTTTGTTGAATTGTGTTGAATATGTTCTTATGTATGAAGCTCAATTCCTATGATTACTTTGGCCAATTGGATTTCATATGTAACATGGAATCATGCACATTACGCAATGTTAACACTTTCACAAGCAAGCACAAGTATTTACATTAATGCATGCATTATTTAGTACTGTTTGCTACTAAGATTTCCCCAGATATCTCACCCCTTCCATATCAATCCAATTCTAGCAGGTCTTCTCAAGATGGAAGAGATAAATATGCAAGAAGAGATGTTAATTATTTAGTATGATTGATATGTGATTGATGTATGTAATTGCTGGAATTTACCCCTGTAAACAGTAGCTCATGGAAAGGCTGTGACCTTTGAGCTGTAATTATAAATAGTAAATGATTTAATAAATGTATACTATTTTTCCAGTAAATAGTAGATATGCCAAGATTCGATTTGATATATAGAACGTCTCATTTGGATGTCTACACACAAAGATATGATTTATGAAAGTTGGGACCAGAATGCTGGAATCAAGGACAGGATGCTGGAGGAACACTAAAAGTCAGACGTTGACCTGGTCAAGGCATGGTCAACAAGTTATTTTTCCCTTAAATATAATTATGTTATCTTCGTGTAGCAATTTGAACCACTCCATTTCATTTTTTATAGAATTAGTTATGATTTTTCGAAGTCAGATTACTCCTCTGGAATTTGCACAATGAACAGTACTCGCTAAATGTAAAATTCTAGATTGCGTAATTTGACTTCAACAGCCTTAGAAGTGGTTCCATATGCTACCGTTTGGTCCCTAAGACGTAAGAAAATAAGGATGTTATATTTGATGTATTGAATCTCAGAATACATTATGCGAATGATTTATTTCCCTCACACTTCTATTATCTTCTACATTTATTAGTATTTCATTTTCTCCTTGTCTAATATGCCATCATGCCCATTTGGATTAATCTCAGCCATATTAGAAATTTATAATGGAATGTCTAAATTAAGTCTAATTCCATATTCAGGGACACTAGAGGATGAGCTAGATTCTACTAATTTTGCCTATTCCCTAAATTCTTTCCTTAGTTTCCTAAGTTGTCTCTCAATTTCAGATTTAAAAGGCACTAGTGGTTCAGCTCTGCTACATATACAATGTCAGAACAATCAAGAATAACTAGGCAAGCAATCACAATTAGACATAGAAGTTTCACAGCAGAAAAATTCAACTAGTCATGACACAAGGGTGTTCAGGTCGCGACCCAATTATTGTCACATCCTTACTTTTAACCTCGATTATACTCCATTAGAAGTGATTGGAACCAATTACATGATCATTTGCTTTGAAAACATCCATTTCCAAATATTTGCTTTTGGGTACTGTTCATTTGGGAATTCCACAACATGTACCCTACTTTGAAAATTCATAATTAATTGTAGAAAAATCAAAATAATGTGGTTCCAATTTCTAATGAAAGCTATTTCATAAATATTTGAGGGAAAAATTTGAAACTGAGGTTCTCTGGTCCAAATGAAATCAGTTTATTGGTTAAAAATCACTGTTCATTTGGTAAAAATCTGGAGGTTCCAGTTTCTTGGCTTAACTTCAAAAATTCATTTCTCTTTGGTTACTTATCCAAATGAACTGTGTTACATATAGAATTAAATATCTAGACGTCCTCTTTAAGCTCACCAAATTTCATAGAAAAATTCGTTCATTTGATATATGAAATCATTGCATGAACGTCACTGCCTCTCAGCACTCGTTTTATCTCAATTCCAGATCTTACTTCAAACTTTGGAAAATCATAACAATTCGGATACTTATCCAGTTAAGGCGTTCTGGGTGTCCATTTAAAGATATGTATCTTAGCTAACCTCACACTAAATTTCAGACTAAAACTCGTTGGTTTACATATCAAAATCAGCGTCACATCACCACGGCCTCAAAACAGGGTTACAGAAACATACACCATACACTAACATATCATCCCATATTGTCATGTAAGTCATATAACTTGTTATACAAACTTAATCATCAACAATTACTCTGTTCCCTTGAGAGGATCCAGCACATAAAACATAGTTATGCATGTGGAAGGAATGAGATTTCATGGAAATCCCAATAGCAAGTTACACAAACTATAATATCATGCATGAATAATTGTATGCTTAACATGTTATCATGTGATGGGAGCTACTTCATAATGGTACATAAGCAAACTCTAAGATGCATATTGTCATGACATAACTTCCAAGGAGTGGCAATCATTCATACTTCATCATAACACGATGACATAAGCTCAAGCTCAACCAAACACCATAATCAACAAGCAAGCAAAACAATTAAACAAACATGAGTTATAGTTAGGTATCCTTGCTACCTCTTAGCTATCTTGGTCAAGACCTTCTTGAAGTGCTTTCCTTCCTTCACAAATGTCAAAACCTAGCCATTACAACATAATATCAAGTTACAACTCAACTTGAAACCAAATCCAAGACTAGGTTTTCACTAGCTCCCTTTCTCTAATTTATGTTTCCTACTTCCACCTTTCCAAAATAAATTCTCATGGTTCATTTCCACATAATTTTTCATTTATAATCCAAATATGAAATCAGAATTTCCAAAATCAAAACATACCAATTGCCACAGTGCCAAACTGAAATGCATGCTCTTGTTTTCCAAAAATTCTCATTTTGATTCCAATGCTTCCAATACTTGTTCTCCTACTTTATCCCCACACAACTTTCCATTTTAAACTCATTGGAAGCATCAAAATCATAAAATTCCATCATATGAATAGTACCACATATAGTACCAGCAAGAACACAAAACCCTAAATCAAAACATACTTGAATTCACAAGCTTATACCACTTGATTCCAGCTTGTTTAAGCTTGTCTAAACTATCCATCACATAAAACTCATATTTTAACCACATATGAGCAGCACTTCCAGCAGCAACCATAAGGGAAATATAGCATGAAAACCCCTTAAAACCATGAGCTAACTTGCTAGAACAAAGCCCAAGATCAAGGGAGATGATTACCTTACTTGTTACTTCACTTTGGTTACTTCTTTCTTGGTTGAATGGAAATTTTGCAAGAGTTTCCCTATGGTTCACCATGAATGCCGAAGTGTTCTGAATAGGGGGTATTTATAGAGAAATTTGGGTTGAAATGGATCGCCAAGATTGACTTGGTTACTATTTGATCTAAAGGCTCACATAACTATCCAGTCACCTTAATGGGCTTATGATGACGCCATTTGGGCCTTATTATGGGCTTATTGCCTGTATTGCCTTTATGGCCTAATTCACGTGACAACTCTCCCAATCCTATTTATCGGGTATTTTATTTCACTGAAAAATCCCGTATGGTTTCTACAGGATTCCTTTTCTGACTCTCTCAATTTTATAAATTCATATATTAAATATATGAATTTTCTATAAGGTCTCATCTGATTATGAGATCTGAAAAAAACTGTAATAATTCCTTCCGACTTCAGAAATTTATATCAATTAATCGGGACCTCAAATCAAAATTCTGTGTTGCGTTTAAACTGACCGGAATATTTTTGTCTATCTACTGGTAAAATTTGGGTCTGATATGATTCCAGGCATTTTTGGCCTGTTTTGGCTCAACTTTTCCATATTTACATTTAGGTCCCTTAACTTTTGAATAATTGCACTTTAGTCCCTAAACTTTTCATTAATTGCATTTAGGTCCCTCCTTTTTCTTCTACTTTCACTTTTCACCTTCAAACTTTTAAATTTTCATTTTGGTCCCTATTCTTTCCTTAGTTATTAATCCTTCCCTTTCCTTTCACAATCTGATACAATTTATTCCAAGAATCTTATATCCATTGCAGATAAACTGTACAGGTACATCAGGTCAAAAAAATTAGGGATATGACAATTATACAGAGAATAAAAGTTCTAAAATTTTGTTCAACGTTATAACTACAATATGGTCTAGTTGATACCAAAAATCACAGAGCGGAAATTTTCCAAAATAGTCTTGACCAGAGGTTGTTACTGTCGTAACTGGAGTTTAAAGAGAGTAATCAAGTACTACAGAGAGGCAATCTGGTCATGACACAGTTATGTGTGGTCGTAACCTGATACATCCTTACTTTTGTACATCTTAGGGACCATTCCAAGTACATATAACCACTCACAAGACCTTGGAAGTCCATTAGCTAAGTCTAGAATTTTACTCTTATCAAGTTATTGTTAATATAATATTCTAGATTAGGCAACGAACTTCAAAAAATCATAATTAATTCTAGAAATTTTCAAATGAAGTGGTTCAAAAATATACATGAAGATAACATCTTGAAATTTAAGGGAACAATAATTTCCTGATAAAAGTCTTATTCAATTAGTACAGTTTAATTGTCAACTATTACTGTTCATTTGGTAAACAATCCTGAAAATAGATTATGGTCCCTAACTTTGAAAAAATCTTTCTCTTTGTACAGACATCAAAATAAGATGTTCTTATAGTCAAAATGAAGCTTGAACGTTAACTAAATATCTACAAAGTTTCATACATTTATCTCATCATTTGCTATTTTTTATTACATCATCAGCATTGTGGCTCAAACATGTCATATAACATCATTACTTGCAACAATTTAAACATTCATCATATAACATTTACATTATCCAATTTCTAACTTCTCTTCATGCTTCTTCATCATTAATAAACTTGTGGGATTGGGATTACATGGATGAGATGAGATTTCTGGGGAAATCTTAGTAGCAAACAGTACTAAATAATGCATGCATTAATGTAAATACTTGTACTTGCTTGTGAAAGTGTTAACATTGTATAATGTGCATGCTTCTATGTAACACATGAAATACAATTGGCCAAAGTAATTATAGAAATAGAGCTTCAATCATATACACAGCAACACAATTTAATATAGCCATAGCACAACCAAGCATAACATTCAATACATACAAGTTTAGGATAAGTTTACTACCTTGTATACTTGACTTTCTTTCACTTTAACTTTGCTTTTTCTCTTTTTTCTTACTTATTATTGATGTGCGGCTGCCTCTTTAGAGTCCATAATCAAATCTTAACATCACATAATCATCTATCAATTACAACCTAACTTTCTCTTGAACATTGAGCTCATTTAACTACATTAACTTTCCTTAACCTTAGCTAATGGACTTGACCTTTGAATCAATTGATGCCTTGACTTTATCCTACACAATTTGATCTTTTGAATCTATTTATGAGCTCAGAATCATGAAATTTCAGCTCCTATACACTGTTTTAGACATATTTGAAAAACATGCATAATTCTTCCAAAACTTCCAAGAAGCACACAACTTGGAGCAGTAAGCAAGGTAACTATCCTCTTATTATTGGACTTTAATCTAGCAAGTGAACCCTTGGTTTTAAGGGGTTTTTGTGACTTCTTTCCCTTGTGGGTGCTGCTGGAAGTACTGTCCATATATGATAAGAATATGAGCTTCATGTTATGGATAGTTTAGACAAGTTTAAACAAGTTAGAATCAAGTGGTATAAGCTTGAAAATTCAAGTATGCATGTAGTTAGGGTTTTATGTTCTTGGCAGCTATTGTATGAAACACTACTCATATGTTGGAATTTCATGGTTTTGATGCTTCCAGTAAGTTTAAAATGGAAAATTGTGTGGGGATAAATTTGGAAAATCAAGGGTGCACTTCGGTTTGGCACAGGAGCTTGTGATGTGTTTTGATTTTGGAAATTCTTGTCTCATATTTGGATTCTACATGAAAAATGATGTGGAAATGAACCATGAGAATTTATTTTAGAAAGATGAAAGTATAAAACATAAAATAGGAAAATAATGGAAGTTGATGAAAACCTAGTCTTGGAATTGTGTTCAAGTTGAGTTGTAACTTGATGTTACTTTGTAATGGCTAGGTTTTGACATTTGTGAAGGAAGGAAATCATCTCAATAAGACTTTTTCAGGGATAGCTCAAGAGGTAGCAAGAATACCTATAACATCCTTACTTTTATAGATATTAGAGACCGATCAGTAGCATTTAGAATCACTTACAAGACCTTGGAAGTTTATTAGCTAAATCTGAAATTTTACTCTTTCTCAGGTTACTGTTCATATGGTATTCTAGATTATGCAACAAACTTCAAAAAATAATAACTAATTCTAGAAAACTCAAAATGAAGTGTTTCAAAAAGCTACATGAAGATAACATCCTTAAATTTAAGGGAAAAATAATTTTCAGACCAAATGATTAGCCAATTAATACACTTTATTCGCCAAAGTTTACTGTTCATTTGGTCAAAAATCCTGGAAACAGATTCTAGTCCCTTACTTTGGAAAATCAGTTCTCTTTGTACAAACATCCAAATAAAGCATTATTGGTGTCAAAAAGAAGCTTTGCATGTCATCTAAATGTCTGTAAAATTTCATACATTTATTCCATCATTTACTATTTTTCATTACATCATGATCATCACTACTTACATTGGTCATACAAGAACATTACACATTCACATAACATATATACTATCTAATCCCTAACTTTTCTTCATGCTTCATCATCCTCTTTCATCATTCATAAACTTGTGGGATTGGGATTCCATGGAAAGGGATGAGATTTCGGGGGAAATCCCAGTAGAAAACGGTACTAAAAAATGCATGCAGTAATGTAAATACTTGTGCTTGCTTGTGAAAGTGTTACTATTGTGTCATGTGCATGCTTTAATGTTACATATGAAATATAATTGGCCAAAGTAAACATATAAACAGAGCTTCATACATAAGCACATAGGCAACACAATTCAATCAAGCCATAGCACAATCAAGCATAACATTCAATGCATACAAGTTTAGGATTAGTTTACTACTTTGAAGACTTGACTTTCTTTCACCTTAACTTGCTTCTTTCTTCTCACTTTCCTTGAACATGTGGCTGCCTCTCTTGGAGCATACCAATCAATTCCTAACATAATATAATCATTCATCACTTACAATCTAACTTCCTTGAGCATTAAACTCACTTTAACTAACATAACTTCTTCTTGAACATTAATCTCATTAACTTTCCTTAATCTTAACCAATGGACTTGGTCTTTGAATCAATTGATGCCTTGACTTTACCCTACACAATTTCATCTTTTGAATCTATTTATGAGATTAGAATCATGAAATTCCAGCTCTTTCATCACATGTTGTATAGAACCGAAACTGCACTTAATTCTTTCAAAAATTCTCATTTTGATTCCAATGTTTCCCTTACTTGTTTCTCTACTTTATTCTACACAACTTTTCATTTTAAAACCATTGGAAGCATCAAAATCATGAAATTCCAATCACTGTTCATGATAATGAACAGTAATAGAGAAGGATTTCAAAAACTACAATCTTGGAATTTCAATGCTTACAAGGTTCAAAACCCTTCCAATCCTACACAAAATCATCATCTAAATTCAATGGAAGCATTAAATCATTGAAACTCAATTTCCTTCCCTCATGAATAGTGCAGACCAAACAGGTTCCATTAAGGCAAAGTCAAGAATATCAACTTGATTCAACAACCAATCTCTTAATTAGCTTGTTTAAGCTTCAATCATATGTTTCTAACTTTAATTTCTTCTTTCCCCTTTCATCTAAGGTTGTTGGGCAGAACAACCCCTTAGAGAAAACTCAACTTTTCTCCCATGAAAACCCTAAGTTCAAGCTCCCAAATCAAATGAAAATAAGCTAGGATAGCTTGCTTACCTTTAATCTCTAGCTTGCTTGAACTTTAGAACCTTGGATCTTCTTGTTCTTGGTTTGAGTTTTCATTTTGCAAGAGTTTCCCCAAGGTATCACAAGGCCACAGTTTTGGGCAGAATGAGGGGGTATTTATAGCCAAAATCCAAGAAAAATCAATGGCCAAGATTGATTTGGTTACTATTTGATCTAAAGGCTCATATTTAATCTTGGATTTTACTTTTTCATAAAAGAATAATTATGACATCATGTGGGACATCTCATAGGACACCTAAGAGAGAAAGGTGGAGTGCTCATAGTCTAAGGAAGCTTCTGGAAAAATTCTAGTCCAATTCGGTACAGATCAGAGCAGTTTCACAACAACCGGACTTTTTCTATTCTGAATTTTTCTATAATATACCAGGATATGTATTCTGTCCTGGAAACCAATGTCTAGGCTTCTCATACCCTTGAAATGGTTATACTGAGTATTTATTTTCCATCCATTCCTTGGAAAATGACCAAAATACCCTTGGTGTCCTTTCTTACATTGTATTGACCCTCAGGGCATAATCGTCATTTTACCCCTCTTTATACAGCCTTAGGGTGTATCTGTGCTCAACTAATCAGATTTATACCATGTTCCACATTTTTAGCCTATCCCAGGAGACCAAAATGCCCTTCATCCATCTGTGGTACAATCTGGGCATCCAGGGACATTTTTATAATTTCACACTTTTTTTGGACACTGGCCCCTTCTACTGATGAACTGGTACCCTGGATTTTGGGCCCTTCTTGGTGTCATCATGGGCCTATATATGAGGTCATCTGATCTCATTCTATCTAGGCTCACATACCGATAAGTTCTATTATCGGATCATGGGTGTTATCAAACTCCTGTCAAAATTCACTGTTATGGGAATAACTTTTTATATAGGACTTCTTTTGGGGTTTTGTCAGATTCATAACATTTGACACTGTAGAGCACACTTTCCTGTAATTCCCCCACTTATATCTTATGTCTATGGAATATGATAAAAATTTAAATAACTTTTAGACTATCAGATAATTTTCTACTGTCTGGAATCATAATAAAATTTCTGTATCATGTCAAATTAACCAGCATATCTTCCTCTATTTACTGATGGAATATGGGACTGAAAAACTTTTGGGCAGTTATAACCCTTTTCGGGCTGATCTTTCTATAATTACGGTTTTGCCCTTGAACTTTGTACTTAATTATATTTTAATCCCTTAACTTTTGAAAATTACCACTTTTGGCCCAAATCTTGTTTCTACTTTAACTTTTGGCCTTTAACCTTTTCCAATTTTTGTTTTAGGCCTTCTCTTTCCTCAAGACACATTTAACCTTTATTTTTTCTTCTGATGTTCATCATAATCCTTTCCAAACCTCTTTCCACTATCAGTACTATACGGATAGGGGAAAATTAGGATATGACATTTATACCACCCTTAAAATAAATTTCGTCCTCAAAATTTACTTGGCACCTTAGTCAACAATCTTGGATAGGTATCCTTATCCTCTTTATGACTAAGAATTAGGGTATCTATCTCTTAAAATAAACATCTTAGCGGAGTACTTTTTATATCCGCAATTCTTCATATCTTTACTATGGTGATTCTTCTATTCTGAATCAACTCGATTAGAGTTGAACTCCAGTTCATTCTATTACTTACTTACTCGGGAGTTTCTGTTAATGATACATCATACTTCTTAGAGCAATTACTTATTACTCATGAGTATCTAGCGAAATTCTCTGAACATTCGCAAAACTTTATTTCTCATTCTCATATCATCATACATTCTTATCATCTTTAATAACTCATCATAATACAGAGAGAGGACTTATATCATTATTCTTTCTTTTATTGCTCTACTGCTAAACAGGAGCACATAGGAGCATATAAGAACACATACTCTAACATGTATAATGCCTGACCAACATGCTGCAGGACTACATACCTGCTCATGAATGCAAAGCTCTAACATCAGAGCTCAAGCATTCCTTCTCTTAATATGCATAGCTCTAACACTCGGAGCTTGCATAGCTTTAACACTCAAAGCATGTACTGCTATAACATTCAGAGCTTTAGCATATTCTATAAGCATCACATAATATAACATAACATAAGGCCTGGCATTCTATGCAAGGAGTGGAAGCTCTCATTTGCTCTTTCACATGTAGTTTAACCTTCAAACATCTTATCCCTTTCAAAAAGGGAGCCTCTCAATCCGTTCATAGGGCTAACTATAAAGCCACTTCATATTGTACTTCTCATTACATACTTCTCATAACATATTTCATTACGTACTATTCATAGCATTTCTCATTTCGTATCTTTTCATATCATAACATGACATATCTGGCTACATCCATCTACATCACAGTTCATCTTTCAAATCTATTTCATTTAGACTTGACATAAGGGTTCTAGTCTCTTACCATTCATAACCCTTTTTAGCTTTTCATAGCTCTTTCTATCATTTTACATAGTTCTGCGCACATATGCCAAATTTCTATGGCATTCATACCTTTTTCATCACTTCCCAGGAGGTCACCCATCATTGGGCTACTCTTGCCTAAGCACACTTAAGTGAAATGTGTAGATAAAAATCTAAAGCACTTGTGCTCACTGGCTCTAACCCTGGTACTTTACCATCTTATACACATCTTATACTATCTCTTTTGGGTCTATTTGGCCTTCTTATCTCTTTTTATCCTCATATGGAGAATCTATTTGTCTTTCATTCTTTCATTCTTACTCTCTATAATCTTATCATAGGGATCTATTTATTCTTATTTTACCCCTTCTCATATCTTATGAGTAAATTCTTATACATTCTTGGGACCCAGGATTAACTACTTTAACTTTGATCATTTAGTTCCTGTTGTGTGTACGAAGATTTTGAGTTCAGTCCCTAATAGTAATAAGGCTATCTGAAATTACATCATGGGTACTCTCTCTGTTATGAGTTAATCAACTTGTGAAGCTTCTACACCTTAACTTTTCCTTAGTATTTGTCCTTCCAAAGAAATATTGTACTTATGGCTCATTACTTTCTTACTCTAGGCTTTGTCTACTGCGATCAACCGTAAGCCTCTTTAGGATCTAACTACGTCCCTGTGAGCCATACTAGGATCTAACTGCAATCCTCTATAATCTACCGCGATTCCATTGTACTGTATTTTCATCTCTGGAAGACCTAAACTAACGGACAAAGTTACCAGATTAGTCACTTCCATATAGTTGTTAACTCCACAGATAATTGCCCACAAATGATCACAGAAGCCAATATTATCTATTAGGATTTTGCTCATTTCTTATATCATTCAGGAACTTCTTAGATCATTCTCATCTTTATAACTTTACTTTATCCATTACTATAGAGAGCTACACAGGCTCTATCATGCACATGCCCATCATCATCTATTCATACATCTTACCCCTATTGAAGGGATATATCCTAAGTATCATAATCATTTATCTGCAGATTCACTATTAATTCTCATCTTTAATCTCATTCTCTATCTCATTGATTATCACTATTTGATCATAATTTCTCTTTATACTCTTTGGGACTTAACTAGCTAACTATCTCATTTAGCCCTTTGTTGTTGCTTCATCCTTACCAAGTTGAATTATTTAATTGCATGTCGTAGGGCATGGGAACAACATAACTTTCTCACCTGATATACTCTACCCTTTATGTAATGCGTGAGGGGAGTAGTCATTTATTATAGCATACTCTATCATGCATAATATGCAAGGAGATGCAATCATTTAAGCAGTCTCTAACACGCGTGTCATCATATGACAACTGCAAGGAGATGCAACTTCTCATCATATCTTATGGCAACATAAGCTATACCACTATCACAAAAATCTGCTCAACCATCCCTTATACTCATATTGCAATTAAATAATTAACCAAGTAGACTTTAAAGTATTATGTTCCTTCATTACCTTAATCACTAGGTCCTGATCATTTATTTAGGAACCTGAATCCTTTACTTATTTCACTTAGGTTGCAACTTTACCCTCTTACTAGGGTATAGACTCAACCTTTCTTTACTCTTTCTTACATAAGGAATGGGGAGTCACTTTATCTTTGAATTTGTGGCTACCTTACTAGGTCAAATTCATTCTATCATATCATCTCTTATCGCTTGTAAGACTTCTGTGTCTCTAGGCTGAAGGATTTATATGTCCTTGGCCTCATCACAACCTAGCAATAATCCATAACTAAGTCAGTTATTTCCTATTAGCTAACTGAGGAAAGGTCTGGCTCATATCTTTATGCCACTTAAACCTTTAAGTTTTCCCTTATCCTCCTGGATTACTACCAGGCGAGAGAAAGTAACTCTTACTAAGCCTCAAAGTTCATATAAATGAGCTCAATTTAGTATCCATCAAAAGAGTTATCTTTCCTTAGCTCTAACCCTTAGCCTCACGCTCACCTCTCTCTTTAATTGAGAGGAATGCTTCCTTTAAACTTCTTTGAGAAAAACTTCTCAAGTGAGCGGATCACTCTCCATCTCGTAATGAGTAACTTCTGTATCTCTTAATTCTTTTAACTCTTTATGTCCATCAATCTCAGGCTACTCTAGACTAGACTGTGATTCTTTTTTGGTCTGCCTCTAGATCCTAACCAATTCAGGTCACTTGGATCTCATTCATCACTTAACATTACTATTTCTGCTCTTTAGGGCAAAGCGTTAGGTTACTATCTCTTCATGATGGAATCCCTCTACGTTGGGAACATTAAATTTCTATCTATTAGCCATCACATCTTTATCCTTAAGTCATATGTTAGGCTTTTTTCTAGGCAAGTCTTTCGTAACATAGATCAACTCCTGATAATCATACGGAGGATCTACTTTTGAGCCTATTCTTTAACTGATCTTTTGTATCTCAGTGTATCGTACTATCTAACTTGCCCGCACTCTCTACTAAGCCTCTAACTAATAAACTTCAGTGAGGTTAGCATCTGATTCTTATTATCAGGTCTCTGTGCATTTTAGTCACCACCTAAGTACTTGCTAGCCGTCTCATATTCTTTGTAACTTTTAGTCATGACCATCTCGAGTTACTTGTCATAGCTTAACAGCTATGTATTCTTCTGTCAAGACCATAGGTCATCTTCTGTCGCGGCCTAGTAGCTCGTAAAAACTCTTGTCTTTGGATGACTCTAAATTAATTAAAGCGCATTCATATACATACATCATAGTCACACTTAAATAGGGAACATATTCACATACATGTTTAACAAACATCCATATTCCATATTACCATAACATTTGTACATAGATTACATACATATCAATTACATATTTAGGGTACATCATAACTACCATACACATGAATAATTACTTTTCTTTACACTTTACCTATTGACATTACCCCTCATCTACTTCTACATTTCTTTCTAAGGGATTATAGACTGCACATACTTCTGTACACGGATATGGCACCCCTGAATATCAGCTGGCGGATTATTTGCCAGATACTCACTTAGCTCTATATGCCATGTAGGGGTATATGGTAGTACTTGGCTTAGTATCATCTTATGCCAGTCCTCTAGAGTAAAAACTTGATTTAGGTTAATGCCCTCTACTGCATATCTATTTATCATCCCTGATATGGCATTGAGAAACTATAAGTAAACTGACTACTTTTGATCTCTAAATTATAAGAAACTATAAATTCCTTGAACTAGATTGAGTAGTTCACTCTCCACAGCTTTCTTGAGACTGATATGGTCAGCATTATCTGTCTTTAACAAAGAAAGATGGGGTTGACTAGGTCTAGGAACATCATACTGATCCTATAACATCCTTATTTTCATACGTCTTAGGGACCAAACAGTAGCATCTGGAACCACTTCCAAGGCTGTTGAAGTCCAATTACTCAATCTGTAATTTTACTCTTAGCGAGTACTATTCACTATGCGGATTCTAGAGGAGTGTCCTAACTTAGAAAAATCATAACTAATTCTGTAAAAATCAAAATGGAGTGGTTTAAATTGCTAATCAAAGATAACTTAATGCTCTTTTAGGGAAAAATGACTCGTTGATGATGCCTTGACCAGGTCAACATTGGTCAATGTTCTGAAATCACTGTTCCTCCAGCGTCCTGTCCCTGATTCCAGCATTCTGGTCCCAACTTTGATCAATCATATCTTTATGTGTAGACATCCAAATGAGACGTTCTATATATCAAATCGAAGCTTGTCATGTCTACTATTTACTAGAAAAATATCGTACATTTATTCAATCATTTACTATTTATAATTACAGCTCAAATGTCACTGTCTCCATCACGAGTTACTGTTCACAGTGACAATTTCCAGCAATTATACATACATGAATCACATATCACTCATGTTAAGTAATTAATATATCTTCATGCCTATTTATCTCCTCGATATTGAGAAGACCTGCTATAATTGGATTGATATGGATGGGGTGAGATTTCTGGGGAAATCTCAGTAGCAAATGGTACTAAACAATGCATGCATTAATGTGAATACTTGTGCTTGCTTGTGAAAGTGTTACCATTGCATAATGTGCATGCTTCCATGTTACATATGAAATACAATTGGCCAAAGTAATCATAGGAATAGAGCTTCATACATAAGCACATATTCAACACAATTCAACAAAGCCATAGCACATCAAGCATAACATTCAATGCATACAAGTTTATGATAAGTTTACTACCTGGCATATAGCCTTCCTCTAGCTATTAGCCTTTGCTCTAAGATTCCTTATTTTCGTAGGTCAGAGGCCTATACATAACATAATAATATTTTCATTATTATTCTATCAGCATAGCTCTACTTAACTCATGCTTAACTAGGGGTGATATCCTTAATCTGACATTCCCCTATCTTTCTTTCTACTTTTAGCTACCTTTATTAATAGAGATATTTCTCTATTCTAACCACTAAGAGCAATCCTCTACTTTATTAGAGCATGGACTAGATCATTTACTTACCTCATTCCTAAGCTTTGCCCAGTCTCTCGGCTCCTTAGACTGCTCTTGACTCCACCAGAACTCATTCCTTTCTTTCCTTTCCTTCTTTCTTCCTCTCTTTCTCTCTTTCTCTCTTCTTTCTCTTCCTTTCCTTGCTAGATCCGTGGTGTGCCTTGAAATGGGAGGGGAGTGGCCTATTTATAGGTGAGAGGAGGTAGAATGAATGGTCCAGATTGATTCACGATGAATGGCTCAGATTGCTTGCTTCCTCATGAAGCTTTGCCTACATCATCACGATGACATCACCCTCTCTTATGACTCACCACTCATGACATCATCTAGGACACCTCAAGGGACACCTCTGGGGTATATGTGGAAAAATGTGGGGCCCTTGGGACACCTCACCAGCTGACTCAGCCTTTCCAAAGAGTTTTAGAGTCTTTTCTCTGAATGGACAGCCGAGATCGTGCCACGTGTCCTCTTGCTTTTTCTCCTTTTTCTCTAATCATGCCATGTGTTCTTTGCTTTTCTTCTTTTATTGTAATCATGCCATGTGGCGCATTGTGGGTCCCATTTATGTTCCCTCATGATTCCAGATCACTTTACCCAGTTCTATCTTGGGCCGGGTTACTTTACTTTATTGAAAAAGCCCTAAAATAATATTTTAATGCCTCTTGGGCCCACATTACTCTTGGGCTACGTTTTTGGGCCTTGGATTGTCATCTTGGGTTTCTAACCAAGCCCAAGCACTCTAGTGGCTCAGTTCCTAAGGAACATCCTTAGTAAATTACCATAATGCCCTTAGCTCCTTTTTAGTACTTATAGGAGCACTGTTATATTTCTATATCTTACCAGATTATCTCTTGACCCTGGTCAGCTATCCAGATACCCTTTCTTAACTATCTAACCTTAGTCAAATGATCATAATTCCCTTCGTCTGACTCTGACTCAATGACACAATACAGTGGCATATCTTCAGTGGTATTTTCGTAATTCTTTATTTTTTCTCGGTCTTTATTAGCCTTAGCCCACATACTTATATGAAAATATCATTAGGCCTATAAGGTGCCATTCTGGACCCTCTGTATGATCCACTATCTTCATGGGCTCAATTCCTGATCAATTCCCCCGAAACCTATTTATCAGGTGTTTTAATCTACTGTAAATTCTGTAGTAAATTCTACAGAACTCCTTTTTTAGCTCTGTCAGTTTTAGAAATTCTTATATTAATTATAGGAATTTACTGCCATATTTCATCTTATTCTGAGGTCCAGAGAATATTATATTAGTTTTCCTTCTCTTCAAAAATTAATATAAATCTTTCGGCACCTCATATCAAAACTATGTTGCATCAAACTGAGCAGCATAATTTTCTCTATTTACTGAGACCTCTACTCAATAGGGTCTAGTAGCGTTCCTTTTTCAAGCTATATACTGGGCTTCTAAGCCTAAAAATTGGGATATGACAGATCCTTCTCTATAAAGCCACATATTCCTAGACTTTAGGAATGAACAGGTTCTGTCATAAACTCTGACTGGATATTTGAATTAGGGGATTGTGGTATATTACTCATAATAACTCTGTCCTCAAACTCTAGTGGAGGAGGAATAATATTTGGTTTACCTATAATCCAGTACCAGTACTTAGCTTCCTCGACCGTAATCTGTCCTCTCATTGGAGGAATATAATGTACATCAGGGTTAGATAGCACTCCAACAAACTCATACTGTGTAGAGTCACTAGACTCAATATTATCTGGGGTATACTGGGCTTCAGGCTGTATCTCTACATGACCTCCAGACTATAGGTTTGAGTCTATAGACATATATGGGACATTTCACTCTAGACTTTTTTGACTGATCCCCTAAACTTTCCTCTAAATTTTCTTCATTCTCTGAAGGATCAAACTCTAGATGCACATCATCTTCATATATCACTACAGGACGGGGGTCTCCCTATTAACTGAAGCCTCTTAATTAACTTTATGAAATCCCATACCTTCTCCTGCAATATTTACTTAATTAAGCAATGTTAATTATCACAATAAACTATAAGGAATTGGAAGACACGCAGCAAAAATTAACTTAAAAATTTTTTATTCCCTGCCAAGATCTACCGTATATATTTAAGTCAAGTGGAAAGAAGTATTACCCTCAGTATTCAGTTGCGACTTTCTCAGCTTCTGGTTGCGACGTCCACAGCTTCTCTCCATGGCTCGTGATCTCTTTTCGATCGCAAGAAGTCGACGACTCATGTCAGCTTCCTCTACTAGTATCCACATGAACAGCATTCCAACCACGAACGACATGCTAGCGCCTCCTCTCCCTCCAGGGCTTACTCAAGAATTCGTCCTCTCCGTCTCTATTTCGGCAGTTTCTTATCTGTAAACCTTTTTGCAGATTCCCATTCACCCTTTTTTCTGTCCCAATCGTAGCTTCTAAATATCAGATATATCGGATGCTATGCGTGTTACCATAGACTTGGATTTTTTGAAATTAATCTTGTATTAATTCTGAAATTAATACAATATCATATATTGTATAATTTGATAAGAAACTAATTAAATAAATAGTGTTTATATTAAATCCGTCCCACAGATTTAATTTACCCATTTATTTAATTTAAAATAAAGATAAGACGGAATTACATTTGCTTTATTCTCATAAATCAAATTTGAGATATCATATCAATTTGAATTTCAAATTCAAACGTGATAGATATTTAATTTTATCCTTATAAATGAAATCTTATGAATATTTCTTTTATGAGATATCATATCAATTTGAATTTCAAATTCAAACGTGATAGAGATTTAATTTATCCTTATAAATTAAATCTTGTAAATATCTCTTATATATATAATATATATACAAAAATAAATATAAATAAATATATACATCCACCCTGAATCATTCATTGAATCTGGATATATCTTAGATTCAATGAATCTAGACATCATAGCTCATGTTGAGCTATTTTGTGTGCGGCCCTGTAGGCCCATATGAAGTTAGCAGTAGGCTATTTACTATACTAACTCACAAGTCACAAGCGGTCTCTAGCAAGTCATCACAACTGCCCAAATCATATGAGGATCGATGAACGATGTAACCTTTTATACAATCATATCATGTCCCTTTTATCACACGATATTTTGGTCATGAATGAGTAGTCTGACTATAGAAATGAAACTACATTTCCATTACAGTATGCCCATACATTTATCAGACTCACTCATCAAGGGGCCCAGTAATATCTCTCTACAAATATAAGGGATAAATTCCATCTTGACCATTCACATTCCTCCGCACAGAAAACAACTAAGCCAGAACATAGTCTTTATGATCACTCGGTCAAAAGTGACTTTTGACTAGGTCAAAGCTGGGCGTTTGTCATGTAGGAATCCATGATGATCTTAGGTCAAAGGGGATAGTGACATGGTTTGTATATGAGAGAAGCTTATCACTTAACCCATGCAGCTCTCTCATAGCGGGTCAGCCCAACACCTTGTGCTCTTACATGTGCCTATGACTTTCATTTATATCTCTATACATCTTCAAAGTCATACTGGTCTTCATCTCTGCTCCCGCATAGATGAGCGACCAGGGACATTTAGGATAAGATCATGGCTTATCCAAGGATGGTCATCACAGTAAACATGCAAATAATATGATAACATAATTAATAAATTCATAAATTAACAATGTTCATAATTTCCAATAACCTCCCACTTGCACTAGGTACAATCATTAATTTGACTAATTCCCATTGACCTAACATGACACTTATACTTTGCCTACATAAGCGGCTTTGTTAGAGGATTAGCAACATTATCTTCTCCTGCTACTTTGCATATTTTTATATCACCTCTATCGTTGATTTCTCTGATAAGATGAAATCGCCTAAGTATATGCTTAGTCCTTTGATGTGATCTAAGCTCTTTGGCCTGTGCAATGACACCGCTATTATCATAGAGCAAAGTTTTTGGATCTGAGATAGTAGGTATCACCCCTAGTTTTGTGATGAACTTCTTGATCCAAATGACTTCTTTAGCTGCATCAGATGCTGCTATATACTCAGCTTCTGTTGTAAAATCTGCTATAGTGCCCTGTTTAGAGCTCTTCCAGCTTACTGCTCCATTATTGAGGAGGAATATATATCCAGACTGTGATTTTTGGTCGTCCTGGTCAGTTTGGAAACTCACATCTATGTAGCCAGTTACACATAGTTCATCATCCAATCCACCATAGACCAAAAATAAGTCCTTAGTCCTTCTTAAGTACTTAAGGATATTCTTGATAGCAGTCCAATGGCCCTCACCAGGGTCCTGTTAATATCTGCTAGTCATACTTAAGGCAAATGAGACATCTGGTAGAGTACATAACATGGCGTACATGATAGATCCTATGGCCGAGGCATATGGAACTTTACTCATGCGACCTCGCTAATCAGATGTACTAGGACACAAATCTTTGCTAAGGTGAATACCATGAGATATGGCTATGAAATCCCTCTTTGATTCGTTCATACTGAACCTATGCAGTATTTTTTTCTATGTATATACTTTGACTGAATCCTAGAAGTCTTTTAGATATATCTCTATAGATCCTGATTCCTAGGATGTAGGTGGCTTCACCCAAGTCTTTCATAGAGAAAGACTTTCCTAACCAAGACTTGACAATCTGCAAGGTAGGAATGTCATTTCTAATAAGTAGGATGTCATCGACATAGAGTACCAAAAACACAACTTTGCTCCCACTAACCTTCTTGTACACACAAGGTTCATCAATATTTTGAAGAAATCTAAACTCTTTGACTACTTCATCAAAATGATGATTCCAACTCCGAGAGGCACTTTAGTCCATAAATGGACCTTTGAAGCTTGCACACTTTACCAGAGTCCTTGGAAAGCACAAACCCTTCAGGTTGTGTCATGTACACATCCTCAAGGAGCTTTCCATTAAGGAAGGTTGTCTTGACTTCCATCTGCCATATTTCATAGTCATAATATGTTGCTATGGTAAAGAGGATTCTAATTGATTTGGCCATTGCAACTGGGGAAAAGGTCTCATCATAGTCCACACTATGAGTTTGAGTAAATCCTTTTGCAACCAGTTATGCCTTGAAGACATTTACATTGCCATCTATGTCAGTTTTCTCCTTAAAAACCCACTTGCACCCGATAGTTTTTACACCTTCAGGTGGGTCGACTAAGGTCTAAACCTGATTGTCGTACATGGATTGCATCTCAGACTTCATGGCATTAAGCCATTTTTATAGTTTAGTCCCACTATAGCTTCTCGATAGACAGTCAGCTCATTATGCTCAATGAGCAACATATCGCGACTGTCAGAAATCAGAAATCCATATCTCTGAGGTTGTAGTCGTGTCCTATTAGATTTTCGTGGACCTTGCGTGACTTGAGGAGTCTCAACAACTTGTTGTGAGTCTTCTTTATTTTCCATCTGCAGTTTTGTGGTGTCCTATGGCTCTCAAACTTCTTCGAGGTGTACCTTTCTCCCACTGGTTCTTTTCTAGAAAAATTCTCGTTCGAGAAAGATACCATTTCTGACAACAAACACTTTGTTATCAGCAGGGTTGTAGACATAATATCCCTTGGTTTCCTTAGGATATCCCATAAAAAGGTACTTTGAGGATTTGGGCACTAATTTTTCTTAGGCTTGATGCTTAACATAGACCTCACATCCCTAAATCTTGAGGAAAGACAAACTAGGTGTCCTCCCAATCCATATCTCATACGGAGTCTTTTTAATTGCCTTAGATGGAATACGATTAAGTGTAAACGCAGCTGTCTCTAGGGCATGGCCCTAAAAGGAGGGTGGAAGATCTGTTTGACTCATCATAGATCAAACCATATCTAATAGTGTTCAATTCCTCTGTTCAAAAACGCCATTCCATTGTGGTGTTCCTAGAGGAGTCAATTGTGAGACTATCCCATAACTCCTAAGATGATCAATGAATTGTTGGCTCAAATATTCACCACCCCGATCAAATCGAAGGGCTTTAATTGTTTTGCCAAGCTGGTTTTGTACTTCATTTTGAAATATTTTAAACATTTCAAAAGATTCGGATTTATGTTTTATCAGATAGATGTACCCATATATGCTAAAATCATCTATAAATATTATAAAGTACGAATAACCTCCTTTGGCATTTGTGTTCATCGGTCCACACATATCTGTATGTATGAGGCCCAATAAATCAGTGGCCCTCTCACTGTGCCCAGTGAAAGGTGACTTTGTCATCTTTCCTAACAAGCAAGACTCGTAAGTGTCATATGATTCAAAATCAAATGAGTTGAGAAATCCATCTTGATGGAGTTTGGAAATGTGTTTCTCATTTATGTGGACCAGACGACAATGCCAGAGGTATGTCGGATTCAAATCGTTTGGCTTGACCTTTTTGGCGGTTATGTTATAGATATTTCGATGATTGGATTATTCCAAATTTAATATGTAATGATCAATATGCAAATCACCATGAGCATAGAAAACATCATTACGATAAATAGAACATCTACTATTCCTAGCAATGGAGGTGAAGCTAGGTCGGTTTCCTCTACTGGTATCCATACGAACAACTTTTGAACCACAAACCACGTGCTAACACCTCCTGTCCCTCCAGGGCTTACTCATGAATTTGTCCTCTCCGTCTCTATTTCGGCAATTTCTTATCTGCAAACCCTTTTGTGGATTCCCGTTCACCCTTTTTTCTGTCCCAACCATAGCTTCTAAATATCATATATATCAGATGCTATGTGTGTTACCACAAACTTGGATTTTTTGGAATTAATCTTATATTAATTATGAAATTAATACAATATCATATGTTGTATAATTTGATAATAAACTAATTAAATAAATAATATTTGTATTAAATCCGTCCCACATATTTAATTCACCCATTTATTTAATTTAAAATAAAGATAAGACTGAATTACATTTGATTTATCTCATAAATCAAATTTGAGATATCATATCAATTTGAATTTCAAATTCAAATGTGATAGAGATTAAATTTTATCCTTATAAAATAAATCTTGTGAATATCTCGTATATGAGATATCATATCAATTTGAATTTCAAATTCAAACGTGATAAAGATTTAATTTATCCTTATAAATATCTCTTATATATAATATATATATATATATACAAATTTATATATATATGAATATAAATATAAATAAATATATACATCCACCCTGGATCATTCATTGAATCTGGACATGTCTTAGATTCAATGAATTTGGACAGCATAGATCATGTTGGGCTATTTTGTGTGTGACCCTGTAGGCCCATATGAAGCTGGTAGTGGGTCATTTACTATACTGACTCACAAGTCACAAGCGGTCTCTAACAAGACATCATGACTACCCAAATCATATGAGAATCGATGAACGATGTAATCTTTTATACAATCATATCATGTCCCTTTCGTCATACGATATTTTTGGTCATGGATGAGGCATGGAGAATGTCATCATCCTATTCCTGACCATTACTTTCTCGATCCCTGAGTAGTCTAACTATAGAAATGGAACTACCTTTCTATTACAGTATGGCCATACATTTCTCAGACTCACTCATCGAGGGTCCCAGTAATATCTCTCTACAAATGTGAGGGACAAATTCCATCTTGACCATTCACATTCCTCCGAACGGAAAACCACTAAACCCGAACATAGTATTTATGATCACTCGATCAAATGTGACTTTTGACTAGGTCAAAGCTATGCGTTTGTCATGTAGGAATCCATGATGATCTCATGTCAAAGGGGATAGTGACATGGTTTGTATATGAGAGAAGCTTATGACTTAACCCATGTAGTTCTCTCATAGCGGGTCGGTCCAACAACTTGTACTCTTATGTGTGCTTATGACTTCAATTTATATCTCTATACATCTTCAAAGTCATACTAGTCTTATTTCATATTTGCTCCCGCATAGATGACCAACCAGGGATATTTAGGATAAGATCATGAGTTATCCAAAGATGGTCATCACAGTAAACATGCAAATAATATGATAACACAATTAATAAATTCATAAATTAACAATGTTCATAAGACAATGATTGGCCCCTAGGGCACAATTTCCAACATAAACACCCTAACTTAACAAAACACTTACTTTTTAAAGTTAGGGTCTGGGAAATATCTTATATCATGCCAGAAACTTCTGTTCTGATACTAAAATACAGAGTCCTTCTTGGGACTACATAAGGTACCTCAGATATAAGTTTTACACACCAGCCTCTCGACTGCAATACAACCTCTTGGTGGCAAAGCCGGTTGTCCATGTTAGGGTAAGAGCCAATGCTTCGTCCTACTCTCACACAGTGAGAACCCCCAATCATACTGAAGAATCTTAGCCATCTCATAACTTGCTCTGATACCAAAATATAATATCCTTACTTTCATACATATTAGGGACTAATCAGTAGCATTTAGAACCACTTATAAGACCTTGGAAGTTCATTAGCTAAATCTAGAATTTTACTCTTTCTAGGGATACTGTTCATATGGTTTTCCAGATTATGCAATGAACTTCAAAAAATCATAACTAATTATAGAAAACTCAAATTGAAGTGGTTCAAAAAGCTACGTGAAGATAACATCTTGAAACTTAAGGAAAAAATAAGTTCTAGACCAAATGATTAGCCAATTAATACAGTTTATTCGCCAAAATTTACTGTTCATTTGGTCAAAAATCCTAGAAACAGATTTTGGTCCCTTCTTTTAGAAAATCAATTCTCTTTGTACATATATCCAAATAAAGCATTATTGGTGTCAAAAAGAAGCTTTGCATGTCATCTAAATGTTTGTAAAATTTTGTACATTTATTCCATCATTTACTATTTTCCATTATATCATGACCATCACTGCTTACATTGGTCATACAGCAACATTACACATTCACATAACATATATACTATCCAATCCCTAGCTTTTCTTCATGCTTCATCGTCCTTTTTCATCATTCATAAACGTGTGGGATTGGGATTCCATGGAAAGGGATGAGATTCTCGGGGAAATCTCAGTAGCAAACGGTACTAAATAATGCATGCATTAATGTAAATACTTGTACTTGCTTGTGTCATGTGCATGCTTCCATGTTACATATGAAATATAATTGGTCAAAGTAAACATATAAATAGAGCTTCATACATAAGCACATAGTCAACACAATTCAATCAAGCCATAGCACAATCAAGCATAACATTCAATGCATACAAGTTTAGGATTAGTTTACTACCTTGAACCCATGACTTTCTTTCACCTTAACTTGCTTCTTTCTTCTCACTTTCCTTTAACATGTGGCTGCCTCTCTTGGAGAATACCAATCAATTCCTAACATCACATAATCATTCATCACTTACAATCTAACTTCCTTGAGCATTAAACTCACTTTAACTAACATAACTTCTTCTTGAACATTAATCTCATTAACTTTCCTTAATCTTAACCAATGGACTTGGTCTTTGAATCAATTGATGCGTTGAATTTAACCTACACAACTTCATCTTTTGAATCCATTTATCAGCTTAGAATCATGAAATTCCAGCTCCTTCATCATATGCTGTACAGAACCGAAACTGCACTTAATTCTTTCAAAAATTCTTATTTTGATTCCAATGCTTCCCATACTTGTTTCTCTACTTTATCCCACACAACTTTTTATTTTAAAACTATTATAAGCATCAAAATCATGAAATTTCAATCATTGTTCATGAGAGTGAACAGTGACATAAAAGGATTTCAAAAACTACAATCTTAGAATTTCAATACTTTCAAGGTTCAAAACCTTGCCAATCCTACACAAAATCATCATCTAAATTCAATGGAAGCATTAAATCATTGAAACTCAATTTCCTTCCCTCATGAACAGTGCAGACCAAACAGGTTCCATTAAGGCAAAGTCAAGAATATCAACTTGATTCAACAACCAATCTCTTAATTAGCTTGTTTAAGCTTCAATCATATGTTTCTAACTTTAATTTCTTCTTTCCCCTTTCATCTAAGGTTGTTGGGAAGCACAACCCCTTAGAGAAAAATTAACTTTTCTCCCAAGAAAACCCTAAGTTCAATCTCCCAAATCAAAGGAAAATAAGCTAGGATAGATTGCTTACCTTTAATCTCTAGCTTGCTTGAACTTTAGAACCTTGAATATTCTTTGTCTTGGCTTGAGTTTTCATTTTGCAAGAGTTTCCCCAATGTTTCACAAGGCCACAGTTTTGGACAGAATGAGGAGGTATTTATAGCCAAAATCCAAGAAAAATCAATGGCCAAGATTGATTTGGTTACTATTTGATCTAAAGGCTCACATTTAATCTTAGATTTTACTTTTTCATAAAAGAATAATTATGACATCATGTGGGATAGCTCATATGACACCTAAGAGGGCTAGGTGGCATACCCATAGTGTAAGGAAGCTTCTGGAAAAATTTTAGTCCAATCCGGTACTGATCGGAGCAATTTCACAACAACTAGACTGTTTTTTATTCTGAATTTTTCTATAATATACCAGGATATGTATTCTATCCTAAAAACCAATGTCTAGGCTTCTCATACCCTTGACATGGTTATACAGAGAATTTATCTGCCATATATTCCTTAGGAAATGACCAAAATACCCTTGGTGTCCTTTCTTACACTATATTAACCTTGAGGGCATAATCGTTATTTTACCCCTCTTTATACTACCTCAGGGTGTATATGGGCTCAAATAATCATATTTATACCATGTGCCATGTTTTTATCCTGTCCCAGGTGACCAAAATTCCCTTCATCCATCTTTGCTACAATCTGGGCATCTAGGGGCATTTTTGTAATTTCGCACTTTTTCTGGACACTGGCCCCTTCTACTGATGAACTGGTACCCTGGGTTTTGGGCCCTTCTTAACATCATCATGGGCCTATATATGAGGTCATCTAATCTCATTATATCTAGGCTCACATATCGATAAGTTCTATTATCGGATCACGGGTGTTATCAAACTCCTATCAAAATTTACTATTATGAGAATAACTTTTTATATAGGACTTCTTCTGGGGTTTGTCATATCCCAATTTGTAGGCTTAGAAGCCCAGTATATAGGCTGAAAAAGGGATGCTACTAGACCCTTATGAGCACAGGTCTCAGTAAATAGAGAAATTTATGCTAATCAGTTTGATGCAACACAGAGATTTTATATGAGGTTCCGAAAGATTTATATTAATTTCTGAAGAGAAGAAAAATTAATATGGTATGCTCTTGACCTCAGAATTAGATGAAATATGGCAGTAAATTTCTATAATTGATATAAGAATTTCTGAAACTGACAGAGCTCAAAAAGGAGTTCTATAGAATTTACTACAGAATTTATAGTGGATTAAAAGACCCGATAAATAGGTTTCAGGGGAATTTCTCGGTAATTGAGCCCATGAAGATAGTTGATCATACAGAGGGTCCAGAATGGCACCTTATAAGCCCAATGATATTTTCATATAAGTATGTGGGCCAGGGCTAATAAAGACCAAGAAAAATAAAGAACTAAAAAATGCCACTAAAGGTATGCCACTGTGTTGTGTCATTAAGTTAGAGTCAGACAAAGGGCATTATGATCATTTGACTAAGGTTAGATAGTCAAGAAAGGGTATTTGGATAGTTGACCAGGGTCAAGAGGTACTCTGGTAAGGTATGGAAAGATAAGAGTGCCCCTAGAAGTACTAAAGAGGTAGTAAGGGCATTTTGGTAATTTACTAAGGATGTTTCTTGGGAACCGAGCCACCAGAGTATTTGGGCTTGGTTAGAAACCCAAGATGACAATCCAAGGCCCAAAAACGTAGCCCAAGAGTAATGTGGGCCCAAGAGGCATTAAAATATTATTTTAGTACTTTTTCAATAAAGTAAAGTGACCCGGTCAAAGATAGAACTGGGTAAAGTAATATGGAATCATGAGAGGACATAAATTGGGCCCACAATGCACCACATGGTATGATTACAATAAAAGAAGAAAAACAAAGGACACTTAGCATGATTAGAGAAAAAGGAGAAAAAGTAAGAGGACACGTGGCACAATCTCAACCGTGCATTGAGGGAAAAGACTCTGGAATTCTCTGGAGAGGCTGAGTCAGCTGGTGAGGTGTCCCAAGGGCCCCACCATTGTGCCACATACCCCCTGAGGTATCCTTTGAGGTGTCCTGGATGATGTCATTAGTGGTGAGTCATCAAGGAGGGTGATGTCATCGTGATGATGCAGGCAAAGCTTCTTGAGGAAGCAAGCAATCTAAGCCATTCATCGCGAATCAATCTGGACCATTCATTCCACCTCCTCTCACCTATAAATAGGCCACTCCCTTACCATGTCAAGGCACACAACGGATCTAGCAAGAAAAGGAAGAGAAAGAAGAGAAAAAAAGAGAAAGAGAGAAGGAAAGAAAGGAAGGAGTTCTGGTGGAGCTAGGAGCAGTCAAAGGAGCTGAGGGACTGGACAAAGCTTAGGAATGAGGTAAGAAACTTATATAGTCCCTGCTCTAATAAAGTAGATGATTGCTCTTAGTGGTTAGAATAGAGAAATATCTCTATTAATAAAGGTACCTATAGCTAGAAAGAAAGTTAGAGAAATGTCAGAGTAAGGATATTACCCCTAGTTGAGCATGAGGAAAGTAGAGCTATACTGGATAATAATAAAGATATTATTATGCTATGTATAGGCTCTGACTTATGAAAAGAAGGAAACTTAGAGACAAGGCTAAGAGCTGGAAGGAAAGGCTACACGCCAAGTAGTAAACTTACATACTTGTATGCTTATACTGCTTGGATGTTTTTTTTGATGTTTTCTTACCTTCATGATGTGAGGCATGTATGATTAAGTAATGCTCTGTTTCTTTTTATACTATGGCCATATGTTATAATTAAGTAACATGTAAGCATGTATATTATCATGATGCAAGCATGATCATTAAGTACACATATAGTAACATCAAGCATATAGTTGCATACATTGTATGGTTACCGTTTCCTACTAAGATTTCCCCATAAATCTCATCCCCTTCTATGTAATCCTAATCCCACAGGTATGTTTAAAGAGGACCAAATAATCATAGAGAGGAGCTAGGGATTGGATAGTGCAGAGGTTCTGCAAAGATGGGACCAAAGTGTTGGAGTGAGGGAAAAATGCAGGATGAACAGAAAACTTTGGATGTTGACTGATGTGGATGTGGTCAATGCGTGGTCAACAAGTTATTTTCCCTAAAATAGGATTATGTTAGATTCGTGTAGCAATTTGAACCACTTCATTTCGATTTTTCTAGAATTAGTTATGATTTTTTGAAGTTAGGTCACTCCGCTGGAATTTATAGTGAACAGTGTTCGCTAAGAGTAAAATTTTAGATTGTATGATTTGACTTCAATGGCCCTAGAAGTGGTTTTAAATGCTAATGAATGGTCCCTAAAATGTAAGAAATGGAGGATGTTTCAGGGTTCTGTCTGATTCATAACATCTGACACTATAGAGCACACTTTCCTGTAATTTCCCCACTTATATCTTATGTCCATGGAATATGATAAAAATTCAAATAACTTTTAGACTATCAAATAATTTTCTACTGTCTGGAGCCCTAATAAAATTTCTGTATCATAACAGATTAACCAGCATATCTTCCTCTATTTATTGATGGAATGTGGGACTGAAAAACTTTCGGGCAGTTATAACCCTTTCTGGGCTGATCTTTCTATAATTACAATTTTCCTCTTGAACTTTTTACTTAATTATATTTAAGTCCCTTAACTTTTGGAAATTACCACTTTTGGCCCAAATCTTGTTTCTACTTTCACTTTTTGCCTTTAACCTTTTATACTTTTCATTTTAGTCCTTCTCTTCCTGAAAGAATCATTTAACCTTTATTATTTCTGCTGATGTTTATCATAATCCTTTCCAAACCTCTTTCCACTATCAGTACTATACGGATAGGGAAAAATTAGGATATGACAATACCTAATTATAGTTTCTTGTTTGTTTG
Organism: Leucaena leucocephala; assembly: GCA_037074615.1. Classification (NCBI taxonomy): domain Eukaryota; kingdom Viridiplantae; phylum Streptophyta; class Magnoliopsida; order Fabales; family Fabaceae; genus Leucaena; species Leucaena leucocephala. The sequence continues at coordinate 11,371,181 of CM073527.1, forward strand.
ATTGTATGCTTGATTGTTAGTTATGATGTTTGGCTGAGCATGATATTGTGTCATCATGTTGATGATGAAGTATGAATGATTGCAAATCCATGCAACTTATGTCAAGACAATATGCATGTTATAGTTTGCTTATGTACCATTATGAAGTAGCTCCCATCTCATGATAACATGTTAAGCATTCAATTAATCATGCATGATATTATAGTTTGTATGACTTGCTATTGGGATTTCCATGAAATCTCATTCCTTCCATATGCGTAACCATGTCATAGGTGTTGGAACTTCTCAAGGAAAGAGGGTAAGCATTGATGGTTAAAATTGTATAATAAGTAACATGAGTTACTTGGCACTACGGAAGTATATGTTAGAATGTATGGTGGATGATCATGTAGTTGTGTTATGAGGCCGTGATGGTGTGATGATGTTTATGATGCCTTCACCAACGAGTTTGAACTTGAAATTTGGTAGGATAATAGCTAAGATACAGATCTTTTAATTAACACTAAGAATGCCTCAATTGGTTAAGTATTCGATTTATTATGATTTTTCCAAGTTGAAGTTAAAATCTGGAACTAAGATAAAGTGACCACCTGGAGGCAGTGATGTTCCAATGTTGATTTAATATAGCAAAAGAACGAGTTTTTCTATGAAATTTTATGAGCTTAAAGAAAATGTATGGGGCTTCAAATCCATAGATAACACAGTTCATTTGGGCAAGTAACCAAAGCGAAATTAATTTTTGAAGTTAAGGCAAAGAAACTAGAACTTCCAGATTTTACCAAATGAACAGTGTTTTTCAACGAATAAACTGATTTTATTGGGACAATGAAACCTCAGTTTTATATTTTTTCTTCAAATTTAAGTGAAATATATTTCATTAGAAATTAGAACAACCTTATTTCAATTTTTCTACCTTTAATTATGAACTTCCAAAGTTGGATACATGTTTTGGATTACCAAATGAACAGTAACTATGAACACTCCCCGAGAAGCAATCTTTTGAAAGTGCATCTTTTTAATACAAAAGGCTATGTAATGACTTCCAACTAAGTATAAGTGAGGTTGAAAGTAAGGATACGACATACTACAATCAACCGTAAGTCTTTTCAGGATCTAACTATGACCTTAGAATTCTATTCTCTATGAGCCATGTTTGGATCTAACTACAAACTTCTAGAATCTACTGTTATTCTGTGGTACTGTATTTTCATCTCTAGAAGACTTAACCAACAAACTAAGTTACAAGGTTAGCCACTTCCACTTAATTGCTAACTCAACAGATAATTCCCTAACACTGATCATAGAAGTCAATATTATCTATCAAGACTTTACTCATTTCCATTGTCACTCAAGAATTTCACATATCATTCTCATCCTTCATAACTTTACTACATCTAGAGCTACACAGGCTCTACCATGCACATATTTGTCATAATCTATACATCTCATCTGGTGGACATTATTCTAAATGAGATGCACTATCCATTCTCTTGGCTCTACCTCAAGAGCAATCTAGCTATATTGCGAGAACATTAACTTTTATTAAATAGACACTACTCCTTCTTAGAGCTACATCATCTTTCATAACTGCACCTAATTTCATGTCATATTCATGGTATATCATTCATGTATCTTATCCCTACTGAAGGGACATGTCTTATGTATTGTAATCATATGTCTATATATTTGTTATTAACATTAATCTCTAATCTCATTTATTGTTTTATCATTACGAAGTTCAATTATCTATTTGCATGTCTTATAGTATGGGAGCAACATAACTTTCTCATCATATATACTCTACCTTGCATGAAATATAAAAGGGGAGTATTCATTCATCATAACATACTATAATAAGCATTATATACAAGGAGATGCAATCATTTAAGCATTATCTCACATGCGTGTTGTCATATCCCAATTTTTAGTGCTAGAAACCCAATATGTAGCCTGAAAGAGGTAGGCTACTAGGCCCTATTGTGCAGGAGTCCCAGAAAGATACAGATGATGTTCAGGACTAAACTACAAGAAAGTGAAAATTCAGGGAAAATAGTGAAAGTCCCTGTGAACATAATGGAAAAGTAAGAGGTGTTTCTTAAGAACCAAGCCACCAAAGTACTTGAGCTTGGTTAGAAACCCAAGATGACATTTAAAGGCACAAAAATGTAGGACCAGTAGTTATGGGAGTTTGAGAGGCATTAAAATAATATTTTAGTGCTTTTCCATAAAGTAAAGTTACTAGGTTAAGGATAGAACTGGGAAAAATGGTTAGATATGACTTTAGACCATGAGATGGCATGAAAGGTGTCCTCATGGGACCCACAAGGCACCATATTGCATGATTACAGGAAAAGAAGAAAAGTAATTGACACATATCATGAGATTAGAAAAAGGAGAAAAAGTAAAAAGGACACGTGGCACAATCTCGGCTATTCATTCCAGGAAAAGGCTCTGGAATTCTCTGGAGAGACTGAGTCAGCTAGCGAGGTATCCCAAAATCCCCACCAATTGCACCACATACACCCTGAGGTGTCCTTGGATGATGTCATATTGGTGAGTCACTAAAGAGGGTGATGTCATCATGATGATGCAGGCGAAGCTTCTTGAGGAAGCTAAGCAATCTGGGCCATTCATCACGATTTGCTATGAGTCATCTATTCCACCTCCACTCACCTATAAATAGGCCACCCATCCCTTCATGTTATGCACGTCCAAGCAAAGGCAAAGAAGAGAGAAAGAAAGGAACGAAGAGAAAGAAATGAAGGAGTTCTGGCGGAGCCAGGAGTAGTCTAAGGAGCTTAGGGACTGGGTAGAGCTTAGGAATAAGGTAAGTAGGTTATCTAGTCCCTGTTCTAATAAAGTATAGGATTGCTCTTAGTAGTTAGAATAGAGAAATATCTCTATTAATAAAGGTAGCTAAAGGTAGAAATAAAGCCAGGGGAATGTCAGATTAAGGATATCACCCCTAGTTAAGCATGAGTTAAGTAGAGCTATACTAGATATTAATAAAGATATTATTATGCTATGTATAGGCTCTGACTAAGGAAAAGAAGGGACCTTAGAGACAGGATTAAGAGCTGGAAGGAAAGGCTACAAGCGAGGTAGTAAACTTACCTACTTGTATGCTTATATTGCTTGGATGTTTTATGTGATGTTTTCTTACCTTGATGATGTGAGGCATGTATGATTAAGTAATGCTCTATTTCTTTTTATACTATTAAGTAATGCTCTATTTCTTTTTATACTATGGCCATATGTTATAATTAAGTAACATGGAAGTATGTATGTTATCATGATGTAAGCATGATCATTAAGTGCACACATAGTAACATCAAGCATATAGTTGCATACATTGTATGGTTTCCGTTTACTACTGAGATTTCCCCAGAAATCTCACCCCCTTCAATGTAATCCCAATCCCACAGGTTTAAGATGAGGAAAGATTGAAAAAGCATAAAGAGAAGCTGGGGACTTGATAGTACAAATGTTGGGACCAAAATTCTGAAATCAGGGAAAAATGCTAGAGGAACAGTAAACTTCATATATTTGCTGACGTTGACCTAGTAAAGTCGTGGTCAACGAGTTATTTTTCTCTAAAAGAACATTAAGTTATATTATGTAGCAATTTGAACCACTCTATTTCTATTTTTCTAGAATTAATTATGATTTTTTGAAGTCAAGTCACTCTGCTAGAATTTACACAGTAAACAATACTCGCTAAGAGTAAAATTCTAGATTGAGTAATTTGATTTCAATCGCCTTAGAAGTGGTTCCATATGCTACCATTTGGTCCCTAAGATGTATGAAAAGGAGGATGTTACATTTTGGTATCAGAAAAAAATGATTTTGGCATAGAGCATAAGGTTATGGTATAGAATTGAGAGGGTTCTAGTACAGAGCAAAGGGTTCTGGCACGGAGCATAAGATTTTGGCACAGAACAAAAGGTTCTGGCTCACTGATACTCTGGTGTAGTTAGAGATTTTAACTAAAGAGGTTTTCTCTCTAGTATGAGATTTGGGGATGATGTTTACTACATAGAGAATGATTCATACAAGACATAGTGACACCCAAATAAATAAAACGATACCCTATACCCTACAGCTTTACGAGGTAGTCTTCAAGGAAATGACTATGATAAACTAGTCTTAGGCAGCCGTTACCACCGAGGTCTCGTGTTTCTTAACATGATGTGGCTAGACTAAGTAGGATAATATTTGGAAAACAATTTCCTCTATTGATAGAGACAGAAGCTGACCAGTCCCAGGTCAAGGGAAGTTGCCAGACGTTACAATGACGATGATAATGAAGATACCAACCTTGTTAAAGTTCGTTAACTAGAGGATTGGTATAAAGTATGATCAAGCCAGATAGTACAAAGTACTAAGATATGAAAGATTAATTTAAGACAATGGCCAAAAGTATATCCTCTATGTGAGTATATCTACATTATAAAAGAAGCAAAAGTTAGAACAAGACTTGCCTAGGAATGATCCTAGCATAAGACGAGATGATTAATAGATAGAAAACTGATGTTCTTAAGATAGAGGAACTACAATCTAGTATAGAGTAGACTGAGACGATAGAAAGAGTTAAGAGATAGTTGAGAGTTGAATGACTAAGAAGTTAGCTCATGGATTGAATTCTGTGTTACAAAGAAAGAAGTTTATAATGTTTAAGAGAGAAAGGTAGCCATAGTTTCAAAGATAAAGTGACTCCCCTGTTCCCTATGTAAGAAAGGGTAATGAAGGCTTTAGTCTATACCCTAGTAAGAGGGTAATGTGGCAGTCTAAGTTAAATGAGTAATTATTTTAGGTTCTTAAATGAATGTTTGGAATCTGGTAGATGATGTGATAGAGGAAAGAATGTCTAAAGTTTACTTAGTTAATTGTTCAATTATAGTGTACGTATGATGGATGGTTGAGCAAATTTATGTGATGATAATATGGCCTATGTTGCCATGAGTTATGATTAATAGTTGTATCTCCTTGCAGTTGTCATATGATGACACGCATGTTAGAGTATGCTATGAATGCTCCCCTCATGTAGTACATGCAGGGTAGAGTTTATGATGAGATAAGAAAGTTATGTTGCTCCCATACCATAGGACATGTAATAAGAATGTACCCAGGATGATAGATTATCTCAATAAGTGGGATAGTTGTTATAGTATGACTGGGGTTACTCAGGTATTTCTATAAACTTATGAATATAGTACTCAGGGCCATTTATTTTGTTAGGGTTACAATAAGTACCAAGAAGGTGGTAGTGTTATAATTCTATCAAAAGAAATGGTATACAGAAAGAGTAAGAGATAACAGTAAAGAGATTGTTTTCATATCACTCTTCAGATAAGAGTTGGATATAAAATAGATGACTCTTAGATAGAGCAAGATTCAGATGAGTTCAGATCACTCTTCAGACAAGAGTTAGATCTGATACAGATTACTCATAGTTGAGCATAGTTCAAATGGCTCACAGTTAGAGCACAGATTTAAATAAGAAATTATGATGAGGCCATAGCAACTGAATGCAATGGTAGGTGGTTAGACCATAATTCGTAAGCTACAACAGAGTAAGAAAGATGAGAAGGAAATCCTGAGTAAGGGGAAAATAAGTTAAGTCTGGGTAAATAATATGGGCTACTGAATGTATTTTAAAATTTTGATTGAGTTATCAATAAGTGGAAGCAATTAACCTTATAACTTAGTCTGTTGGATGAGATCTTTCAGAGATGGCGATATAGTATAACAGAATTAAAGAGGATTCTCGAGGGTCACAGTTAGATCTTAGCATGGATCAAGGGTCACAGTTAGATCCTAACAACTTTAGAGTCATAGTTAGATTCTGAAGAGGCTTACAGTTGTTCACAGTTAGATCCTGAGGTCACAGTTAGACCTAGCCTAAGGAAAATAAGGAGCCATGAAGAAATGAGAACAGTACAGTATCTCTCTAGAAAGATGAGTACCAAAGACGAAGTTAAGGTAAGGAGCTTCATGAGTTGATTAACTCCTATAGAAAACTTATTTATAGCCTATATTATAAAGGCTGAACTTAGTTTACCCTTATAAAGATGGAGACCAAGTTCAAGTCTGAGTGCTAATATTTAAAAAGTTTTGTAGAAGTATATCTGGGGAACAAAGAAGAGAACCCCATATGTTATGAGAATGGAAAAGTATGAGTAGATAGATTCTTCAGATAAGGATAAAGAGGCTAAAAGGTTAGCAAGACCTAGAGACTAGGGTCTAAGATAGAGTAAAGAAATAACAGAATTATATGAGAAAGGGTGTAAATGTCACAAAAGTTTGGCATAGATACATGAAGTTATGTAAAATAGTCAAAAAAGTTAAGAAGAGCTAGAAAAGTCAAGGAAGTATTATGAAATAAAAGGGACATTCTCCTCAGAGAGAACTATTCATAAAGGAATGAATAGAGATTTGACCCTCAAGTTTCGAGGACGAAATTTATTTTAAGGGGAGGAGAAATGTCATATCCCAATTTTTAGGCATAAAAGCCTAGTATGTAGCCTGAAAAAGGTAGGCTACTAGGCCCTATTATGCAGGAGTCCCATAAAGATATAGATGATGTTCAGGGACTAAACTGCAAGAAAGTGAAAATTTAGGGAAAATAGTGAAAGTCCCTGTAGACATAATGGAAAGGTAAGAGGCATTTCTTATTAACCAAGCCACCAGAGTACTTGAGCTTAGTTTGAAACCCAAGATGACATTTAAAGGCCCAAAAACGTAGGCCCAGTAGTTATGGGAGTTTGAGAGGCATTAAAATAATATTTTAGTACTTTTCCATAAAGTAAAGTTACCCGGTTAAGGATAGAACTAGGAAAAGTGATCAGATATGACTTTGGACCATGAGATAGCATGAAAGGTGTCCTCATGGGACCCACAAGGTGCCACATGGCATGATTACAGGAAAAGAAGAAAAGTTAATGACACATGTCATGAGATTAGAAAAAGGAGAAAAAGTAAAAAGGACACATGGCATAATCTAGGCCGTTCATTCCAGGAGAAGGCTCTGGAATTCTCTGGAGAGGCTAAGTCAGCTGGTGAGGTGTCCCAAGGGCCCCACCAATTATGCCATATACCCCCTAAGGTGTCCTTGGATGATGTCATATTGGTGAGTCATTGAGGAGGGTGATGTCATCGTGATGATGCAGGTTTAGCTGCTTGAGAAAGCTAAGCAATCTGGGCCATTCATCACAATTTGATCTGAGCCATCCATTCCACCTCCACTCACCTATAAATAGGCCACCCATCCCTTCATGTTATGCACGGCCAAGCAAAGGCAAAGAAGAGAGAAACAGAGAAAGAAAGGAAGGAAGAGAAAGAAATAAAGGAGTTCTGGCAGAGCCAGGAGCAGTCCAAGGAGCTTAGGGACTGGGCAGAGCTTAGGAATGAGGTAAGTAAGTTATCTAGTCCCTGTTCTAATAAAGTAGAGGATTGCTCTTAGTAGTTAGAATAGAGAAATATCTCTATTAATAAAGGTAGCTAAAGGTAGAAATAAAGCCAGGGGAATGTCAGATTAAGGATATCACCCCTAGTTAAGCATGAGTTAAGTAGAGCTATACTATATAATAATAAAGATATTATTATGCTATGTATAGGCTCTGACTAATGAAAAGAAGGGACCTTAGAGACATGGTTAAGAGCTGGTAGGAAAGGCTACACGCCAGGTAGTAAACTTACCTACTTGTATGCTTATATTGCTTGGATGTTTTATATGATGTTTTCTTACCTTGATGATGTGAGCCATGTATGATTAAGTAATGCTATGTTTCTTTTTATAATATGGCCATATATGATAATTAAGTAACATGGAAGCATGTATGTTATCATTATGCAAGCATGATCATTAAGTGCACACATAGTAACATGAAGCATATAGTTGCATACAATGTGTGGTTTCTGTTTGCTACTGAGATTTCCCCAGAACTCTCACTATCATATCCCAATTTTTAGGCGTAGAAGCTCAGTATATAGCCTGAAAAAGGGATGCTACTAGACCCAGTTGAGCAGAAGTCTTAGGAAATAGAGAAAATTATACTAATCAGTTTGATACAACACAAAGTTATGATAAGAGGTCCCGAAAGATTTATATTAATTTCCAAGGAAAAGGAAAATTAATATGGTATGCTCTTGACCTTAGAATCAGATGAAATTTGGCAATAAAATCCTATAATTAATATAAGAATTTTTAAAACTGATAGAACCCAAAAAGGAGTTCTGTAGAATTTACTATATAATTTACAGTGGATTAAAAGACCCGATAAATATGTTTCAGGGGAATTTCTTGGGAATTGAGCCCATGAAGATAGGGGATCATACAGAGGGTCCAGAATGGCACCTTATAGGCCCAATGATATTTTTAGATAAGTATGTGGACCAGGGCTAATAAAGACCTAGAAAAATGAAGAATTACGAAAATGCCACTGAAGGTATGCCAATGTGATGTGTTATTAAGTCAAAGTCAGATGAAGGGCGTTATGATCATTTGACTAAGGTTAGATAGTCAAGAAAGGGTATTTGGATGGTTGACCAGGGTCAAAAGGTACTCTGGTAAGGTATGAAAAGATAAGAGTGCCCCTATAAGTACTAAAAAGGTAGTAAGGGCATTTTGATAATTTACTAAGGATGTTCCTTGGGAACCGAGCCACCAGAGTGCTTGGGCTTGGTTAGAAACCCAAGATGACAATCCAAGGCCCAAAAACGTAGCCCCAAGAGTAATGTGGGCCCAAGAGGCATTAAAATATTATTTTAGTACTTTTTCAATAAAGTGACTCAGTCCAAGATAGAATTGGGTAAAGTGATCTGGAATCATGAGAGGACATAAATGGGGCCCACAAGGCACCACATGGTATGATTACAGTAAAAGAGGAAAAGCAAAGGACATATGGCATGATTACAAGAAAAGGAGAAAAAGCAAGAGGACACATGGCACGATCTCGGTCGTCCATTCAGGGAAAAGACTCTGGAACTCTCTGGAAAGGCTGAGTCACCTGGTGAGGTATCCCAAGGGCCCCACCATTGTGCCACATATTCCCCTGAGGTGTCCCTTGAGGTGTCCTGGATGATGTCATGAGTGGTGAGTCATTAAGGAGGGTGATGTCAGCGTGATGATGCAGGCAAAGCTTCTTAAGGAAGCAAGCAATCTGAGCCATTCATCACGAATCAATCTGGACCATTCATTCCACCTCCTCTCACCTATAAATAGGCCACTCCCTTCCATTTCAAGGCACACCATAGATTTGGCAAGAGAAAGAAGAGAGAAAGAGAGAAGGAAAGAAAGAAAGGAAAGGAAGGAAGGAGTTCTGGTGGCGCCAGGAGCAGTCTAAGGAGCCGAGGGACTAGGCAAAGTTTAGAAATGAGGTAAGTTATCTAGTCCCTGCTCTAATAAGGTATAGGATTGCTCTTAGTGATTAGAATAGAGAAATATCTCTATTAATAAAGGTAGCTAAAGGTAGAGAGAAAGCCAGAGGAATATAAGAATAAGGATATCACCCCTAGTTAAGCATGAATTAAGTAGAGTTATGCTGATAGAATAAAAATGAAGATATTATTATACTATGTATAGGCTCTGACCTATGAAAAGAATGAATCTTAGTGCAAAGGCTAAAAGCTAGAGGAAGGCTATATGCCAGGTAGTGAACTTATCCTAAACTTGTGTGCATTGAATGTTATGCTTGATGTGCTATGGCTTTGTTGAATTATGTTGAACATGTGCTTATGTATGAAGCTCTATTCCTATGATTACTTTGTCCAATTGTATTTCATATGTAATATGGAAGCATGCACATTACGCAATGTTAACACTTTCACAAGTAAGCATAAGTATTCACATTAATGCATGCATTGTTTAGTGCTATTTGCTACTGAGATTTCCCCATAAATCTCACCCCTTCCATATCAATCCAATTACAGCAAGTCTTCTCAAGATGGAGGAGATAAACATGCATGAAGAGATGTTAATTGCTTAGCATGATTGATATGTGATTTATGTATGTATAATTGCTGGAAATTGTCACTATGAACAGTAACTGCTGATGGAGGTAGTGACATTTGAGCTATAATTATAAATAGTAAATGATTGAATAAATGCATTATATTTTTCCAGTAAATATTAGACATGTCAAGCTTGGATTTGATATATAGAACGTCTCATTTAGATGTCTACACATAAAGATATGATTTATCAAAGTTGGGACTAGAACACTGGAATCAGGGACAGGATGCTTGATGAACAGTGATGTCAAAACGTTGACCAACGTTGACATGGTCAATGCGTGGTCAACGAGTCATTTTTCCCTGAAAGATAATTATGTTAGCTTCGTGTATCAATTTGAAGCACTTCATTTTGAGTTTTTTAGAATTAGTTATAATTTTTTGAAGTCAGGTCACTCCTCTAGAATTTGCACACTAAACAGAACTCGTTAAGAGTAAAATTCCAAATTGAGTAATTTGACTTCAACAGCCTTAAAAGTGGTTCTAGATGCTACCATTTGGTCCCTAATACATAAGAAAATGAGGATGTTACACTCACCCCCTTCCATGTAATCCCAATCCCATTGGTTTAAGATAAGGAAAGATTGAAGAAGCATGAAGAGAAGCTGGGGATTGGATAGTGCAAATGTTGGGACCAAAATGCTAGAATCAAGGAAAAATGCTTAATGAATAGTAAAATTCAGATATTTGCTGACATTGACTTGGTCAAGGCATGGTCAATGAGTTATTTATCCCTAAAAGAACATTAAGTTAGCTTCGTGTAGCAAATTGAACCACTATATTTCAATTTTTCTAGAATTAGTTATGATTTTTCAAAGTCAAATCACTCCGCTGGTGTCATATCCTAATTTTTCCCTATCTGTATAGTACTGATAGTGGAAAGAGGTTTGGAAAAGATTATGATGAACATGAGAAGAAATAATAAAGGATAGATGATTCTTTAAGGAAGAGAAGGACTAAAATGAAAAATAAAAAAGGTTAAAGGCAAAAAGTGCAAGTAGAAATAAGATTTGGGCTAAAAGTGGTAATTTCCAAAAGTTAAGGGACTTAAATGTAATTAAGTAAAAAGTTCAAGGGAAAAATTGTAATTATAGAAAGATCAGCCCAGAAAGGGTTATAACTACCTGAAAGTTGTTTAGTCCCACATTCCATCAGTAAATAGAGGAAGTTGCGCTGGTTAATCTGACATGATACAAAAATTTTATTAGGACTCCAGACAACAAAAAATTATCTGATAGTCTAAGAGTTATCTAAAATTTTATCAGATTTCATAGACTTCAGATGTGAGTGGGTAAATTATAGGAAAATGTGCCCTACAGTGTCAGATGTCCTGGATCTGACAAAACTCCGGAAGAAGTTCTGTATAAAAAGTTATTCATATATTAATGAATTTTGACGGGAGTTTGATAATACCCGTGATCCGATAATGGAATTTATCGTTATGTAAGCCTGGATAGAATGAGATCATATGACCTCATATATAGGCCCATGATGACGCCAAGAAGGGCCCAGAATCCAGGGTACCAGTCTATCAGTAGAAGGGGCCAGTGTCCAGAAAAAGTGCGAAATTATGAAAATGCCCCTGGATGCCTAGATTGTACCAGAGATGGATGAAGGGCATTTTGGTCACCTGGGATAGGCTAAAAATGTGGCACATGGTATAAATACAATTTTGAGCCCAGATACACCCTGAGGTAGTATAAAGAGGGATAAAATGGCGATTATGCCCTTAGGGTCAATATAGTGTAAGAAAGGACATAGAGGGTATTTTGGTCATTTTTCAAGGAATAGATGGCAGATAAATACTCAGTATAACCATGTTAAGGGTATGAGAAGCCTAGATAGTGATTTCTAGGACAGAATACATATCTTGGTATATTATAGAAAAAATTAGAACAGAAAACAGTCTGGTTATTGTGAAACTGCTCCGATCGGTACCAGATTAGACTAAAATTTTTCCAGAAGCTTCCTTACACTATCAGCACACCACCTAGCCCTGTTAGGTGTCCCATGAGCTGTCCCACATGATGTCATAATTATTCTTTTATAAAAAAGTAAAATCCAAGATTAAATGTGGGCCTTTAGATCAAATAGTAACCAAATCAATCTTGGCCATTCATTTTTCATGGATTTTGGCTATAAATACCCCCTCATTCTGCCCAAAACCATGGACTTGTGATACCTTGGGGAAACTCTTGCAAAATGAAAACTCAAGGCAAGATAAAGAAGATTCAAGTTTCCAAAGTTTAAGTAAGTTAGAGATTAAAGGTAAGCAAACTTTCATAACTTATTTTCCTTTGATTTGGGAGCTCGAACTTAGGGTTTTCATGGGAGAAAAGTTGAGTTTTCTCTAAGGGAATGTGCTGCCTAGAAACCTTAGATGAAAGGGGAAAGAAGAAATTAAAGTTAGAAACATATGATTGAAGCTTAAACAAGCTAGTTAAGTGATTGGTTGTTGAATCAAGTTGATATTCTTGACTTTGCCAAGAGTGAACCTGTTTGGTATGCACTGCTCATGAGGGAAGGAAATATAATTTCAATGATTTAATGCTTCCATTGATTATAGATGATTGATTTAATGCTTCCTTCTCTATTACTGTTCACCACATGAACAGTGATTAGAATTTCATGATTTTGATGCTTCCAATGGTTTTAAAATGAAAAGTTGTGTGGGATAAAGTAGAGAAACAAGTATGGGAAGCATTGGAATCAAAATGAGAATTTTTGAAAGAATTAAGTGCAGTTTCAGTTCTGTACAGCATGTGATGAAGGAGCTGGAATTTCATGATTCTAAACTCATAAATGGATTCAAAAGATGAAATTGTGTAGGGTAAAGTCAAGGAATCAATTGATTCAAAGACCAAGTCCATTGGTTAAGATTAAGGAAAGTTAATGAGATTAATGTTCAAGAAGAAGTTATGTTAGTTAAAGTGAGTTTAATGCTCAAGGAAGTTAGATTGTAATTGATGAATGATTATGTGATGTTAGGAATTGATTGGCGTGCTCCAAGAGAGGCAGCCACATGTTAAAGGAAAGTGAGAAGAAAGAATCAAGTTAAGGTGAAAGAAAGTCAAGTGTTCAAGGTAGTAAACTAATCCTAAACTTGTATGCATTGAATGTTATGCTTGATTGTGCTATGGCTTGATTGAATTGTGTTTCCTATGTGCTTATGTATGAAGCTCTGTTTATATGTTTACTTTGGCCAATTGTATTTCATATGTAACATGGAAGCATACACATGACACAATAGTAACACTTTCACAAGCAAGCATAATTGTTTACATTAATGCATGCATTGTTTAGTACCGTTTGCTACTGAGATTTCCCCAAAATCTCATCCCTTTCCATGTAATCCCAATACCACAGGTTTATGAATGATGAAAGAGGATGATGAAGCATGAAGAGAAGCTAGGGATTGGATAGAATATATGTTATGTGAATGTGTAAGGTTGCTGTATGACCAATATAAGCAGTGATGGTCATGATGTAATGAAAAATAGTAAATGATGAAATAAATGTATGAAATTTTACAAACATTTAGATGAAATTCCAAGCTTCTTTTTGACACCAAGAATGCTTTATTTGGATGTCGGTACAAAGAGAACTGATTTTCCAAAGTAAGGGACTAGAATCTGTTTTCAGGATTTTTGACCAAATAAACAGTAAATTTTGGCGAATAAACTGTATTAATTGTCTAATAATTTGGTCTGGAAATTATTTTTTCCTTAAATTTCAAGATGTTATCTTCACGTATCTTTTTGAACCACTTCATTTCAAGTTTTCTATAATTAGTTATGCTTTTTTGAAGTTCATTGTGTAATCTAGAATACCATATGAATAGTAACTCAAGAAAGAGTAAAATTCCAGATTTAGCTAATGAACTTCTAAGGTCTTGTAAGTGGTTCTAAATGCTACTGATTGGTCCCTAATATGAAAGTAAGGATGTTATAGCTGGAATATACATAGTAAATAGTACTCGCTAAGAGTAAAATTTCATATTGCGTAATTTGACTTCAATAGGCTTAGAAGTGGTTCCATATGCTACCATTTGGTCCCTAAGATGTATGAAAAGGAAGATGTTACACGTGTTATCATATGACAACTGGAAGGAGAGGCAATTGTTTATCATAACTTATGGCAAATTAAGTCATATCATAATTACATAATTTGCTCAATCATCCCTTATACGCACACTGCAATTAAATAATTAACTAGGCAATCTTTTAAAGAATTATGTCTCTATATCACTATTACTGGCAGATTATCTATCACATTATCTGATCAGGATCTAAAAATTTATTCAAGAACCTAAAATAAGTATTCATCTAACTTAGGCTGCCATGTTACTCTCTTACTAGGGTATAGATTCAACCCTTCATTACTCTTTCTTATATAGGGAATAAAGGAGTCACTTTATCTTTTCAACTATGATTACCTTTCTTTATCTAGACATCAAAAACTTCTTTTTCTTATCGTGCATACATCCACCGCTCTGTTGAACTTCTACAACTACCTGAGAAAAACTCTTTCTTTGTGACATGGAATTTAATCCGTGAACTAACTTCTCAGTCATTCAACTCTCACTGTTCATGTGGATGAACTCAGCTAAGTATTCATCAAAGGGTTTCTCTTTCCCTACTTTAACCCTTAGCCTCACGCTTATCTTATATAACTGAGAGGAATGCTTCTCGTAAACTATTCAAAAAAACTTCTCACGTGAGAGGATCAATCTCTATCTCTATAGAGTAACTTCTATTTCTCTCTACTATCTCTTAACTATTTCTGTTTGTATATCAGTATGCTCTGGACTAGACTATGGTTCATTTTTGGTCTTTTCTTGATCTTGACTAACTTAAGTCACTTGGATCTCATTCATCATCTAGTACTATTACTTTTGTTCTCTAGGGTGCTCTACCCTTGGTCTACTAGGTTACTGTTTAATAAATACTAACTAAATAAAGTCTTTTATAACATAGATAAAATCCTAGTGATCACATGGAGGATCAACTTCTAAATATCTTAAACTGATCTTCTATATTTTAGTACCTTATACTATGTGGCTTGCCTACAAACTTTGTTAAACCTCTAACTGATAAATTTTAGTGAGGCTAGTATCTTCCTTCTCGTCATCAGGTCTCTGTACATTCTAATTGTGACCTAATTACTAGCTAGTCACAACACATACTCTCTATAAACTTTAGTCGTTTCTATCTCAACTTACTCGTCATGACTTGATAGCTCTGTGTTCTTCAGTCATAACCAAAAGTCTTATCATGTCACAACCTGAACTGCTTTGTATTTAATAGTCGCATCCTATGACTTGACTCATCGTGACCTGATAGCTCTAGAACTTCCTGTCATGACCAAAGGTCTTTACTCGTCATGACCAAAATACCTCTATGAATATTTGTTGTGACCCATGTCTTAACTTGTCGCAACTTCTCTTCTCTATGACTACTAGTCACGACTTAAACACCTTCTAGTTGTGACCTGGATATAGCTTTCTTTGAACATTCTCTTCTAATATTGTTTGTCTAGTCTTCATTCTAGCAATGGCAGATTCTTGTTCTTACCTTTGTTGAGCTTATGTCAATTGAAAATCATTCATATATATTTATCATAATCACATTAAATACGGAACATATTCTTATAAATGTTCAACCAACTATCTTTTCATTATATCACATCAAAAATCATATTTCATATCACCATAACATTTGTACATATATTACATACATGTCCACTACATATTCGGGAAACATCATAACTATCATACATCTATGTAATTACTTTATTTTACACTATTTAAAAAATTATATTACCCTAATCTCTTTTTACATTTTTTAGGGAATAGTGAACTGCAAATACTTTTCTGTATAGAAATGCCACCCCTGTACATAAGTTGGCAGATCATTTGGCAAAAACTCACTTAGCTCTACGTGACATGTAGGGGTATATGACAGTATTTGGCTTACTACCATCTCATGCCAATCTTCTAAATTATAAACCTGATTTAGGTAAATTCCTTATATTGTATATCTATTTATCATCCCTACTACGGCATTGAGGAACTGTAGATATGGCAGTATTTATCATCCCTCATGCCAATCTTGATCTATACTTCTATCCATCCCTTAACCTAGACTGAGTAATTCACTCCCCATAACTTTCTTGAGACCGATATAGTCAAAATTATCTATCTTTAGCAAAGAAGGCTGGGGTTGACTAGGACTAGGAATATCACACTGATCTTTCTATATAAAGTCACATATTCTTGGACTTTGAGAATGGAAAGGGACTACTGTAGACTCTGACTAGATCTATGGATTAAGGAACTGCTGTAGGTTACTCATATCAAATTTATCCTCAAACTCTGGTGGAGGAATAATATCTAGTCTACCTATAATCCAACACCAATACTATGCTTCCTTAACTGCAATATGTCCTCTCATTGAAGGAATAAAGCTTACATTAGGGTTAGAGGGCATTCTGACAAACTCATTGTATAGAGTCATTAGACTCAACATCATATGGTACATGCATAACTTTAGACTGAACCTCTACATAAACTTCATATTATAGGTTTAAGTATACAGAAATATCTATGGGATATTTTACTGTAGACCTCCCTAATTGTTCCTCTATACTACCATATGAACTCTCTTACTATCTGAAAGAGGATCAAAGTTTAGATGTACATCATCTTCACACATCATTATTGGCCAGGGGTCTCCCCTATTAACTGATGGCTCTAACTTAACTTTATGAAATCCCATATATACTCCTACAATATTTACTTAAAGAAGCAATACTAACTAACCTAACCCATACCCTAACATAACAAAGTACTACTATTTAGAGTTAGGGTCTTGGCACTTTTCCATCCAATGCTAGAAACTTGTGCTCTGATACCAAAATAAAACATCCTTACTTTTGTACGTCTTAGGGACCATTCAGTAGCATTTAGAATCACTTACAAGACCTTGAAAGTCCATTAGCTAAATATGGAATTTTACTCTTCTCAAGTTACTCTTCATATGGTATTCCAAATTAGGCGATGAACTTCAAAAAATCATAATTAATTCTAGAAAAATCAAAATGAAGTGGTTCAAAAAGCTACGTCAAGATAACATCTTGAAATTTAAGGAAAACATAATTTCCTGACCAAATTCTTATTCAGTTAATATAGTTTAATCATCAACTATTATTGTTCATTTTCTCAAAAATCCTAAAAACAGATTCTGGTCCCTAACTTTGGAAAATTATGTCTATTTGTACAAACATCAAAATATGATGTTCTTATAGTCAAAATGAAGCTTGTCATGTTAACTAAATGTCTACAAAGTTTTATACATTTATCTCATCATTTGCTATTTTTTATTATATCATGAGCATTGTGGCTTAAACATGTTATATAACATCATTACTCACAATAATTTATACATTCATCATATAACATTTACATTATCCAATCCTTAACTTCTCTTCATGCTTCTTCATCCTCTTTCATCATTAATAAACCTGTGGGATTGGGATTACATGGATGAGGTGAGATTTCTGGGGAAATCTCAGTAGCAAACAATGCTAAACAATGCATGCCTTAATGTAAATACTTGTGCTTGCTTGTGACAGTTTAACATTATGTAATATGCATGCTTCTATGTAACATATGAAATACAATTAGCCAATGTAATCATACAAATAGAGCTTTAATCATATACACAAATAATACAATTCAACATAGCCATAGCACAACAAAGCATAACATTCAATACATACAAGTTTAGGATAAATTTACTACCTCGTATACTTGACTTTCTTTCACTTTAACTTTGCTTTGCCTATTTCTTATTACTTCTTCTTGATGTGCGGCTGCCTCTTTGGAGTCCACAATCAAATACTAACATCATATAATCATCCATCCATTACAATATAACTTTCCTTAATCTTAACTAATAGACTTGACCTTTAAATCAATTGATGTCTTAACTTTACCCTACACAATTTCATCTTTTCAATCCATTTATGAGCTTAGAATCATGAAAGTCTAGCTCCTATGAACTGTTCTGGCCATATATGAAAAACATGCATAATTCTTCCAAAAAATTTTATTTTGATTACAATGCTTCCCATACTTGTTTATCTACTTTATCCCACACAAATTTTCATTTTAAAAAAATTAGAATCATCAAAATCATGAAATTCCAATCACTGTTCATATGAGTGAATATTATATATAAGAATTCCAATAATTACAACTTTCAATTCCAATGCTTCTAAGGTTCAAAACCTATCCAATCCTACACAAATCATCATATAAATTCAATGGAAGCATTAGATCATTGAAATTCCATCTCTTTATATCATGAACAGTATAGATCAAAATATATCTTCAATGACCAAGTCAAGAATATCAACTTGATTCAACAACCAATCATCTAACTAGCTTGTTTAAGCCTCAATCACATAACTCTAACTTCAATTTCTTCTTTCTCCTTTCATCTAAGGTTTTGGATAGCACATACACCTTATAGAAAACTCAACTTTCTTCCATAAAAACCCTAAGTTCAAGCCCCCAACTCAAAGGAAAATAAGCTAGGAAAGATCACTTACCTGAATCTCTAGCTAGCTTGAACTTTGGTACCTTGAATCTTCTTTCTCTTGGCTTGACTCTTCATTTGAGCAATACCTCCCCAAGGGTTCCAAGGGCTATGGGTTTGTTCAGAAAAATAGGGGTATTGATAGAAAAAATCCATGGAAAATGAATGGTCAATATCACTTTGTGCACTATTTGATCTAATGGCTCATATTTGACCTTATATTAGGTTGCCCTAGAAGCCAATGAGATGATATCATCCATGATATCATCAAAGGACACCTTATAGGCCATGTGACGAAATTACAAAGGGAGGAAGAATCTAGAAAATTTTTGGTCCAATCCAGTACCGACTTAGTTAAATTTCCTAAACACCAAATTATTTTCTGAATCTAATTTTTCTAAAATTCTACAATATGATTTATAACCTTAAATCCATTATCTGGATTTATCCTATCATTGATATTCTTATACTAGGTCTAGACTTAATTACACATCCCTTAGCAAATTACCAAAATGCCCCTTAGTTCCTCTTTATTCACTTTAACATATCAAGGGCATTATCATCTTTGCACACGTCATCAGAGTCTTTCCTGACCTTAGTCAACTATTTTAAGAACTCTACTTGACTATCTAACCTTAGTTAAATGACCAAAATGCCCTTTGTATAACTCTGACTCAATGGCACAATATAGTAGCATACTTAGTGGCATTTTCATATTTTCCCCAGGCTTTATTAGCCCTGGCCCTTATACTTATCTACAAATATTATTGGGCCTATAAGGCACCATTTTGGGCCTTCTACATGGTCCACTACCTTCATGGGCTAAACTCCCAAAAATTCCCTAAAACGTATTTATTGGGTATTTTAATCTACTATAAATTCCATAATAAATTCTACATAACTCCTTTTTAAGTTCTATCAGTTTCATAAATTCTTATATTAATTATAAGAATTTACTACAAAATTTCATCTGATTCTAAGGTCCAGAGGATATTGTATTAATTTTCCTTTCTTCTAAAATTCATATCAATTTTTTGGGACCTCAAATCAAAATTATGTATTGCGTCAAACTGATAAAAATAATTTTCTCTATTTATTGGCAAAATTTTGGACTAATACAATTCTGGACATTTTTTGGCCTTTTTTCGGCTCAACATTCCATAATTACCATTTTGCCCCATAACTTTAAAAATTACACTTAATAGCCCTCAACTTTTCATAATTACACTTAATGGCCCAAAGCTTTTGTCTACTTTAAACTTTGAACCATATAACTTTTAAACTTTTTATTTTAGTCCCTCATCTTTATACCTTTGTCTAATCATTATTTTTCCTTTCTATTCATCATCACAATCCTTTCCAAACCTCTTTCCACTATCAGTATTATATAGATAGGAAAAAATTAAGATGTAACACGACTCAAAGGTACAGAAAACAAATTCATAGAAACTTTAAAACTGCAGAGTGTTATGCAATGTAAATAACAAAAGCTAAAATTCTAACAAAAAAATAACTCAAGTAAGTAATGAAATTGATGACTAATTGTATTACTTGACTCCCCGACAATGACGCCATTGATTATAGTGGATTGTTGTTGTCTGACTCATCAAAATAAAAGTAATTGCACCCTATTGATGCAGTATAAGGCACAACCCTATCGTTATTCTCAACGAGCCCTTTTAATTGGAACCCTAGCAGATTAGTGATAAAATCATTGAAAACCTTTGTGAAAGTAAAAATGGGTTTTAGGTTTGGTTGATTTTTGATGTAATAAAATAAGAGTGTAGTAAAGTAAATATTTTTGTATTTTTTATCAAAATAGAGAATAAGTGGATTGTTACAGAAATATGTTAAGAAAGACTCTTAATGATGGAAACCTATCTATCCTTGCTCTTAATATGATACGGGGGTTTTAAAATCACTAAGTCTTAAATGAAACCTCAATCGATCGATTGAGTCCAGAACATTAGCAATCCTTAAACTCCTTTGATTAAAGCTAGTTGAAAAAACATTAACGCGGTGTTAAAAATCACTTAGCATGTAATTAAATTAGATGATGAAAATGCTCTCAAATGATCATCGATCGATGTCCATAGATTTCAAGCAATTGAATTAGTTAGCAATGATCCTTGATAAAAGTTTAATTATCTATAAATCAAAATTGAAATATTCATATTAAAACCAATATTCAAATAATCAAAATTCAATTACAAAACCTAATCTCAGAATAATCAATTGATATTCAATCCTTTCTCATACAATAAAAACCCTAGATATAGTAATTCCAAAATATGAAAAAAGGTGAGACTAAAATAGAAAACTCCCCAGCACAATATAGTCCATGAGCTTAAGATATGTGATCTATCAGTAAGAGATTAAAGATTTAGCCTCTAATTACTCCTATTGTGCTGCAAGCGCTGCTTAGATGTGATGCCATGAAGAAAGCAGAAGAAAGGAAATGGACGGATGAATGATGAGATATATGAGGGTAGGTTATGGAGAATGTTTGAGTACTGCTTCTTTTGCCGTATCAGGTAAAAAATCAGCCTCCTCGACTCATGCTGCTTCCTCTCCTTTTAAAGCCAGAATAACCTAATAAAAAACGTGCAGCTTCACTAATTCTCTTCTTTGGTCATGACCAGATCCTATTTTTGGTTGCGACTAAAGTGCACAGAGGTTGCCATCCTTGATTTGATTCTCTTTGTCTTATGTTCTCATTTCTGCTCACATTAATCCTTGGTTATCCTCTAGACTACCTATAATTCAACATTAAAGCTCACTATAAAAGTCCAACCAGTTACTAAAGAATAACATATATGCAGTTTGAAGGTGTTACTTTACCATTTTACCCTTAAATTAGCATATTACTATGCACAATCATGTATTACCACAAAAGCACAATTGCAGGCACAAAATGAATGGCAAAATTGTCACAAAACCCTTAAAATGTTATAGAAACCATACACAATTTGTGTCCTATCAGGGTTCAATATAAACTTTCATGGTAAAGTTGTAAACATTTATAACAACTCAATATTTTATGGTTCAGCTTTCCAATTTCAAAAGTTTTTTATTTTGGATTTTGCTGGTGATTTTAATGCTCATGATTATTTTGCTACTACTTCAAATAATCCTGATATGAATATATGGCATGCTAGACTATGACATATTAATCAAAATAGAATGATTAAAATGGCAAAATAAGGCTTGATGGGGGTAATTCCTAACATGGATATGTCATTTTACGAAAGCTATTTAGCTGGTAAGGCGAGCTAAAAATCCATTGCAATTAATCCGTTCTGATATTTGCGGTCTAATGAGTATGAGGGTGAGACATAAAGCTTGGTATGTTATTACCTTTATTAATACTTTTCATGATATGGTCATGTCTATTTGATTTCACATAAGTCTGAGGCACTAGAGTGCTTTAGATGATATATAAATAAAGTAAACAATAAATAGACAATAAAATTAAGGCATTACATGCTAATTGAGGTCATGAATACCTTTCAGATCAATTCAAGATGCTCTGCAAAGAAAAAGCAATTATTAGGCAACTAATTATCCCTGGTACACCTCTTAGTTACTCTAGAAGGGGATGATAAACCTCATACTATTCATGAGGTATTGGCAGGCCCTGTAACATCCTTACTTTTATACATCTTAGGAACCATTCAATAGCATTTAGAACCACTTACAAGACCTTGAAAGTCCATTAGCCAAATCTGGAATTTTACTCTTTCTCGGGTTACTGTTCATATGGTATTTCAGATTATGCAATAAACTTCGAAAAATCATAATTAATTCTACAAAACTCGAAATGAAGTGGTTCAAAAAGATACATGAAGATAACATCTTAAAATTTAATGGAAAAATAATTTCTAGACAAAATTATTAGCCAATTGATACAGTTTATTCATTGAAGTTTACTATTCATTTGGTCAAAAACTCTGGAAACAGTTTCTTGTCCCTTATTTTGGAAATTTATTTCTCTTGATATACACATCCAAATGAAACGTTCTACATATTCACTTAAATATCTGGATGTGTACTACATGCTCATAAAATTTATTGAAATAATTCCTTCATTTGCTAGGTCATACTGAAGCCACAACAAAACTGCTTCAGGACCTAGTTTTTTACCATTTCAGTTTCCTTTCTTTCACTTTCCATAATTGTTCCAGCATACATAAATCATCTCTTTTGATTTTTCTGAATTTATATATATCATGGGGTTATACAATAATTGTTTCATACAATCTCATCATATAAATAGATACTTTACATGGCTTTGACATACATGGAAAGTGCATAGCATATGCTAACATCTTAAATACTTCACTTTTCTTCTTCCATGCTTTAACTCTTCTCCATGCATAAATTATCCATCATGCTTGACCTAAATTGGTTGGTTATGGGAGAGTGAGATTCTAGAGAATCTCAGTAGCAAACATTACCACTTAAATATGCAAGATGGATGCTAATGCATGATATGTAATTTCATTAACTTTCTTTGATTAGTGACATGCCATCATGCTATATACTTTTGTATAAAGTGCATGGCCATGGAAAAATGTTATTCACAATACATTCAACATCATTTATCATGTCACAACATCATTCAAATAACATATACATGTCAACACATAAGCATACCACATCAAGCACATAAAGAGGTAAGTTCACTACCTTGCACTTAAGCTTTTCTCTTGACCTTTAGCCCTTGCTCCCTAGTTTTTCAACCATGAAGCCTTTATGTCCATCACTTCCCAACATCTTCTTGGATGTTTCATGTTCCTAAACACATTCATATTCATCACATAACTCATTAGGACTCATGAACTCCAACCATGTTCAAGACTAACTTTGTTACATCCTTTATTGTCATAACTTTCTCTAATTTTCACTAATCCACTTGGCTCTTGAACCAATTGATGTCTTGACTTTACCCTACACAATTTCATCTTTTGAATCCATTTATGATCTTAGAATCATGAAATTCCAGCTCCTTCATGGCCTACTGTACAGAACTGAACATAAGCATACAATTCTTTCAAAAATTCTCATTTTGATTCTAATGCTTCCCATACTTGTTTCTCCACTTTACCCCACACAACTTTTCATATTAAAACCATTCGAACCATCAAAATCATGAAATTCCAATCACTGTTGATGCGAGTGAACAGTGACAGTAAGGAATCTCAAAGACTACAACCTTGAGATTTTAATGTTTTCAATGTTCAAAACCTTTCCAATCCTACACAAAATCATCATACAAACTCAATGGAAGCATTAAATCATTGAAATTCAATTTCCTTCCCTCATGAACAATGCAGAACGAACAGGGCACACCATGGCAAAGTCAAGAATATCAATTTGATTCAACAACCAACCACTTAACTAGCTTGTTTAAGCTTCAATCATATGGTTCTAACTTTAATTTTCTCTTTCCCCTTTCCTTTAAGGTCTTTGGGAAGCACCACCCCTTAGAGAAAACTCAACTTTTCTCCCATCAAAATCCTAAGTTCAAGCTCCCAAATCAAAGGAAAATAAGCTAAGAGAGATTGCTTACCTTTAATCTCTAGCTTGCTTGAACTTTGGAACCTTAAATCTTCTTTGTCTTGGCTTGAGTTTTCATTTTGCAAGAGTTTCCCCAAGGGTCCATCAAGCTACGGTTTGCTGCAGAATTGGAGGGGTATTTATAGCCAAAATCCAAGAAAAATCAATGGCCAAGATTGATTTGGTTACTATTTGATCTAAAGGCCCACATTTAATCTTGGATTTAACTTTTTCATAAAATAATAATTATGAAATCATGTGGGACCCATCAAGGGACACCTCAAGGGGTTAGGTGGTGTGCTCATAGTGTAAGGAAGCTTCTGGAAAAATTCCAGTCCAATCCAGTACCGATCGGTGCAGTTTCACAGCAACTCGACTGTTTTCTGTTCCTAATTTTTTATAATATACCAGGATATGTATTCTTACCTAAAAATTAATGTCTAGGCTTCTCATACCATTGAAAATATTAGACTGAGTATTTATCTGCCATCCATCCCTTGAGAGATGACCAAAATATCCTTAGTGTCCTTTCTTACACTGCACTGACCCTAAGGGCATAATTGTCATTTCAGCCCTTCTTGTACAGCCTTAGGGCATATATTAACTCTATATAATCATATTTATACTATGTCCCACATTTTGGCCTGTCCAGAATGACCAAAATGACCTTCATCCATTACTGGTATAGTATAGGCATTTCACACTTATCCTGGACTGCTCTGTACTCTGGCCCACTTAACTGTCTAGTCATCACATTGGGCCTACTATGGCGCCATTTGGGCCTTGGTTTGGGCTTATTGCCTTTATGCCCTTTATGGCACAAATCCCAAGACACCTCTCCCGATCTTATTTATCGGGTATTCTATTTTACCATAAAATCCCGTAAGAATTCTACATGATTCCTTTTCTAACTCTGTCAGTTTGATAAATTCATATATTAAATATAAGAATTTACAGTAAAGTTTCATCTGATTCTGAGATATGAAAAATACTGCAATAATTCTTGCTAACTTCAGGAATTTATATCAATTAATCAGGACCTCAAATCAAAATTCTGTGTTGCGTTAAACTGACCAGAATAATTATGTCTATCTACTGGTAAAATTTGAGTCTGAGCTGATTCCGGGCATTTTTGGCCTGTTTTGGCTCAACTTTTCCATTTTCGTTTAGGTCTCTTTCTTCCTTCAAAACTCATTTAACCTTTATCATTTCTTCTGATCTTTGTCATAATCCTTCTTAAACCTCTTTCCACTATCAGTACTATACAGATAGGGAAAAATTAGGATATGACAGGCCCTGCCAAGGAGGAATGGAAAAAAGCAATGAAAGAGGAAATGAATTAAATGATGAAAAACCAAGTTTGGGAATTAGTTGATCTGCCAAAAAGGAGTAAAGCCATTGGGAACAAATGCATTTTCAAAATCAAGAGAAAGGTGGATGGATCAATTGACAAATTCAAACCTTGATTGATTGTAAAGAGATATACACAATAAAAAGGTATAGATTATGAGGATACTTTTTCACCTGCTGTGCACTTCAATTCTATAAGACTTATTATGGCAATAGTAAAAAGTTTAAACTTAGAGTTATATCATATGGATGTAAAAACCACAATCCTAAATGGTGATCTAGATGAAGAAATCTATATGGAATAACTAATAGGTTTCATTGAAAAAGGGTTTGAACACAAGAAGTGTAAACTCAAAAGATCCATATATGGATACATTGTACTTGATGTTTCATAAGGCAATAACCTCATATAACTTCCAGATAATAAAGGAACACCACTACGTTTATGTTAAGCAATTTGAGGGTAACTTTGTGATATTATCCTTATACGTAGATGGCATACTCTTAGCCAAAAATAGTCTTCACTCGATGATAGCTATTAAAGAATGACTTTCATCAAATTTCAAGATGAAAGATATAGGTGAAGCAGAATACATACTTGGAGTCAAGATTTGAAGGAATCGCTCCAAGAGAATCCTCACTCTTTCACATGAGAATTATATTAAGAACATACTTGAGTGATTCAATGAGTGACTGCAATACCATGGATATCCCTGTGGCCACTGGAGTAGCCTTGAGTTTTGACATGTGTCCCAAAACTGAATTAGACAAAAAGCAAATGGGAAAAATTTCATAAGCTAGTGCTGTTGGTAGCCTTATGTATGCAATGATGTGTACAAGACTAAATATTTGTTACGCCGTAGGGCAAGTTAGCATATTCTAGTCCAACTGAGAAATAATAGGAAATAGTGAAGAGATACTTAAAGGGCACAACTGACTATACGTTGTGTTATCAAGGAAGTGATCTATTCCTAATCAGATATTCGATACTAATGTAGGAAGTGATAAAGAAGAACGAAGATTAACTTCAGGATACACCTTCTTGCTTAACAACAGCGCCATATATTGGAGTAGCAAGAAGCAGATATGTATTACTTTACACTCTATGAAAGCTGAGTTTGTGGCATTCACTGTAGTAGCGCAAAAGGCTATTTGGCTGAAGAGATTTATCAAACACCTAGGATTTGGGAATGAGAGTACCAATCCAGTGTTAATATACTTTGACAATACTACAATCATATCCTACACCAAAGGCCCTGAGTATCACAATAAGACCAAAAAAATTGATAAGAAGTATAACTTTGTGAGGGATTATATAGCACATAAAATTGTAACTATACAATACATTTCAACTAAATGTATGGTTGCATACCCCCTGACCAAGCAAATATGCAAAGAAACGTTTGAGAAACATGTAAAAGCCATGGGCATGCGAAAATGTAAAGTTACAGACTATATGTAATATTTTTTTATTAATTATATTATGTCATTTATTATTACTAATATGTCTAAGTGAAAGTATACAATGTCTAGTATGGCGTACAGGTTAACAAAGTTAGCTCTCTCACACGAGCAACCGCCTTTGATGCTAGAGAAGCGTTCAAAGATGAGACATGTGTTCACTAGTAAAGCAACAAGAGTACTGATATGGTAGAGAAGAAACACAATAAATGTTGACTTGGCTTAAAAAGTGCAACAAGTTGAGATGAGAACCATGAGTAAGGATATGGATTGAACTATGGACACCTACATCAATGAAACCTATAGCTAGATAACAAATTCTTCAAAATTAACGTCATAGTATGTTAATAGAATTGAAGAGTTTGGGTTTAGATACTATGAGTGTCTGGACTTAAGTATGTATGGTGTGATTAATAGAATCAAAATGACATATACTCTTAAAGGATAAGAGGAACACCATAACATGTTATTCATACCACATTTGCTAAATAATCGTAAATGGAAAGCAAGTGAATCAATCCCTACTTCATTGTTATGTGAGTTCTATAAAGGTATTGATAAGACACATTTTTTATATGGTTTTTGTTACATTTTTAAGAGCTTTATAACAACTTTACCATCATTTTATGCCTCAAATTGTACTTTTGTGGAAATACATGATTGTAATGTGCTAATTAAAGGATAAAATGGTAAATTAACTCTTCCAAAACTGCATATATTATATTATTTATTGATTTAAACTTTTACAGTGAGCTTTTATGTTGGATTGTAGGTCTTTTGGAGGAGAGCAAGTACCAGGAAAGAAATCACAAGTCAATGAAAATGAAATCACGCTCCTGCATCTTTCAGTCACGACCTTTATTCTTTTGGAAGTCTCTCTGTGTTTATAGGTCATGACCAAAACATGGATCTGGTCATGACTGAAATACGAAATCGCTAAAACTGCACGTTTTGAATTAGGTTATACAAAAATAAAAGGGGAGGAAGGCTTTCGTCAAGAGGAAAGGTTGGTTTTTGACTTGATTAGGCTAAGAAATAGTACTCTAGCGCTCTCTAATCACGTTCTCGACCTCTTCCATCATTCTACACCTTTCCACAGATTTCTCCACATCTCTACACTACCAATCTACCATCTTTCTATTAATTCTTCATGGCATCTCAGTTGAACAGCGATTATAGTACAGCAGGAGTCATAAGAGGCTAAACCTTTAGCCTTTTAGTGATGAATCAGATATCTTAAGCTCATGGACTCAAATGGGGAGTTTCTACTGTTCTAATTTGCATCTTCTCATGTTATGATTGCTGCTAGATCTAGGGTTTTCATTTTATGAGCAAGTTTTGAATATCGATTGATCATTCTCATATTAGACCTTATAATTGAATTAGGATGATTTGAACGTTTGCTTTTAATAGAATATTTTAGTTTCAATTTTAAGAGAGTTAGGTTATTATCAGCAATTGTTATAAATTAATTCAATTGCTTGAAATATAGGGTTTTCAATCGATGACCATTCGAGGGCATTTTCATCATCTAAATTCAATTTACACTATAAGTGGTTTATGACAGTTCACTAATTGTTCTTAAAATATCTTTGATAAAGGGGGTTTAAGGAAAATTAGGGTTCTTGACTCAATCGATCGATTGAGGTTTTCTTTGAGACTTAGTGACTTCAAAACTCTAATTTTAACATAAGAGCAAGGACATATATGTTTTAATCATGAAGAGTCTTTCATAACATATTTCTCAACAAATCAACTTCTTTTCATCTTAATAAAAAATCCAAAAAAATATTTACCTTTCTGCACCCTACTTTTATTGCTTCAGTCTCTAAAAGCCCAAAACTATCTTATCTCTACTCAGTTTTTTCATTGATTTTGACATCCAATATGCTAGGTTTCCACATAAAAGGCTCCTCGAGAAGAACGATAGGGTTGTTCCCTATACTATATTATATTGGGTATAATAAACTTTATTTTGATGGATCAGACCACGACAATTTGCCCTCATCAATGGCGTCGTTGCCGAGGAGCCAAGTAATTGGTTCCCTAATAATTGAT
Organism: Leucaena leucocephala; assembly: GCA_037074615.1. Lineage (NCBI taxonomy): Eukaryota > Viridiplantae > Streptophyta > Magnoliopsida > Fabales > Fabaceae > Leucaena > Leucaena leucocephala. The sequence continues at coordinate 11,400,220 of CM073527.1, forward strand.
TGTCAATTTCATTAGCTACAGAGTCATTTTTCTTGTTTTTGTTTCATTAGCTACGTGAGTCATGTTTCTTGTTTTTGTTTCATTAGCTACCTGAGTCATTTTTCTTGTTTTTATTTGCATATTAGTTTTTTTAATAGTTTTAAAATTGCATTCATTTTGTACTTTTATGAGTTTCTGCAAAATCAGTATATATGACTACTAGTTACAGCCTAAACTCACTTGAGTCACAAGAATTACTCTCTGTGATTTAAAGTCATGAGCAAACACTATTTGTGCCGCGGCCTAATTTCTTCCCTGTGAAATTTGACTAATCTCCAAAAACCAGTCGTGACATTTGACAACTTCAGTCGCGACTACTTTTCTCTGTGATGTGTCGCGACTACAACATACTTTAGTCGTGACTAACTGAAATTTTTTTGCTGTGCAACTTTTTTGACTGATACTGACTTATTGCATTGATCATTCTTTATCTTTTATGTATTACATGAGTAAAAGAGCTGAACCATTAGTGCCTTTTGAACCTAAAATTGAGAGAAGACTTATGAAACTAAAGAGAGAATTTAGAGAAGAAGAAGCAAAATCTTGTTCCTCCTTTAGAGAATTTCAATCCAGCCTTACCTAAATTTCATAGTTTTGCAGGAGAATGTCCACATAGGCACTTACAAGCCATGCATAAGATATGTTCATCAATGAAACCTCTAATGACTGTACTGGATGATGTCTTAAGGAGGTGTTTTCATTTTACCTTAGAAAGGAAGGCTAAGGAGTGGCTATACAATTTGTCCACCTATTTCTCTACTCTTGGATGAGATTAGCTGAAGTCGACGTATCTTGAACAGTTTTTCCCAGCTTAAAAGACCAACCAAATGAAGAAGGAAATCACTAATATTCTACGACAAGATGGGGAATCTCTACATGAGTATTGGACGAGGTTTCTTAACCTGTTGGCTCAATGCCCTCACCACAACATGACAAGGTTGATTTAGTAGACATTTTCTTTAATGGTCTACTTCCCAATAATTAGGTTTCCTTGAATGCTGCAGCAAATGGATCCTTAAGAGATAACACTCCACAAGCAAGTTGGGAGTTATTTGAGCAAATAGCCAATGAAGACCATTAGACAAGGAATCCAAGGAGAATACCCACATCATCTTTGGGTAATTCAAAAGAGATCTTAGCAGAAATAGTAGCCATGGGAAACAGAATGGAGAAGAAGATGAATTTTATTGAAAGAGAGTTGTATTTCATAAAACAAGTTCATGTAGTGAATACCTCACAAGCCTTGGTTACAGGATGTGAATCATGCGGTTCTATGATGCATGCTTCTAGTACATGTGACAGACATTATGAAGAAGTGGCAGTAATGTATCAAGGGAGGGATAATCAATACCAAAAGAGTGACCCATACTCTAATACATACAACCCTGGTTGGAGAGACTACCCAAACTTTAGGTGGGGGTGATAGGCCAAATCAATTCCAAGAAGGTGGTGCTTCCTCAAGCAACTACCAAAATAATGCAAGGTTTATAGCTCTAACTTACCATATGACCTTATTAATATCAAGGCTAGATGAGACTTATCAATTGTTGAAGAGTATAGCTATGCAGATGAACAACATGGGTGGTAGAATGACTAATATAGATAACAAGCTCAAAGAGAATAACGATCAATTCACCTCTATAGCTTCAATCCTTCAAAGTATGTAGAAGGATAACGCTGATGTGCACAAAAAAACTTGAGGAGTTAAGTTCCAAGAATGTAGATATCACAAGTCACTTAACTCAAGTCTCCAATACAGTGAGTAACATTCAAGGAAAGAGCAATGGTAGCATACCGTCGAATACTATTATCAATCTAAGGGGTCTAAATGTTATATCCCTCAGAAGTGGTAGAAATATGCATTTAAGGAGAATGATACACCAGAGCAGGATGTGGAAGCAGTTGAATCGGAGAAATCATCTCTGACACATGTACAAATTGGGAAATCTGAAAATACTAAAGAATAGTAGCTTATGATGAAGAAGCCAACCCAAGAGGAGGACTCACAAGCCCAAGAGGAGATACAAGAGCTACAAGAAGAAGCACTAACAGTACCAAGCCTAGCGTACAAAGGAAAACAACTTGAGGAGAAGCCAGAGTCGAGCAAGCAAGGAGCCTCTATGCATAAAGGTAAAGAGGTAAGTATAAAAGATCTCCCTTTTCCTAACTCTTACTTTACTGGAAAGAAAAAAATTGACCCTAATTTTGCAAAAGATGCTTATACTTTATTCAACAAGTTATAGATAAATGTCCCTTTGGTTGAGTTCCTCAAGAGAAACCCTAAATATGCAAAAACAAATTAAAGAATTGTGTGTTGATAAAAAGAAGCTTAGGCCTCTTGAGATAATCCAGGTGAGTGCTAATGTGTCATCACTATTTAACGTTGAACTACCTGTTAAATACCAAGACCAGGATCCTACACAATCTCATACACTATAGGAAATGTTCCTATTAAGGGAGCATTACTAGATCTAGGGGCAACCGTTAATGTAGTGCCTTGGTCGGTATATCAAATGTAACATCCTTACTTTCATATGTATTAGGGACCAATCAGTAGCATTTAGAACCACTTACAAGACCTTGGAAGTTCATTAGCTAAATCTGGAATTTTACTCTTTCTCGGGTTACTATTCATATGGTATTTCAGATTACGCAACGAACTTCAAAAAATCATAACTAATTCTAGAAAACTCAAAATGAAGTGGTTCCAAAAGCTACGTGAAGATAACGTCTTGAAACTTAAGGAAAAAATAATTTCCAGACCAAATGATTATCCAATTAATACATTTTATTTGCCAAAGTTTACTGTTCATTTGGTCAATAATCCTGGAAACAGATTCTGGTCCCTTACTTTGGAAAATCAGTTCTCTTTGTACAGACATCCAAATAAAGTATTCTTGGTGTCAAAAAGAATCTTGGCATGTCATCTAAATTTCTGTAAAATTCCATATATTTATTCCATCATTTACTATTTTTCATTACATCAGGACCATCACTACTTACATTGGTTATACAACAACATTACACATTCACATAACATATATACTATCCAATCCCTAGCTTTTCTTCATGCTTCATCATCCTCTTTCATCATTCATAAACCTGTGGGATTGGGATTACGTGGAAAGGGATGAGATTTTGGGGGAAATCTCAGTAGCAAACGGTACTAAATAATGCATGCATTAATGTAAATACTTGTACTTGCTTGTGAAAGTGTTACTATTGTGTCATATGCATGCTTCCATGTTACATATGAAATACAATTGGCCAAAGTAAACATATAAACAAAGCTTCATATATAAGCACATAGGCAACACAATTCAATCAAGCCATAGCACAATCAAGCATAACATTCAATGCATAAAAGTTTAGGATTAGTTTACTACCTTGAACACTTGACTTTCTTTCACCTTAACTTGATTCTTTCTTCTCACTTTCCTTGAACATGTGGCTACCTCTCTTGGATCATACCAATCAATTCCTAACATCACATAATCATTCATCAATTACAATCTAACTTCCTTGAGCATTAAACTCACTTTAACTAACATAACTTCTTCTTAAACATTAATCTCCTTAATCTTAACCAATAGACTTGGTCTTTGAATCAATTGATGCCTTGACTTTACCCTACACAATTTCATCTTTTGAATCCATTTATGAGTTTAGAATCATGAAATTCCAGCTCCTTCATCACATGATGTACAGAACCAAAACTGCACTTAATTCTTTCAAAAATTCTCATTTTGATTGCAATGCTTCCCATACTTGTTTCTCTACTTTATCCCGCACAACTTTTCATTTTAAAACCATTGGAAGCATCAAAATCATGAAATTTCAATCACTGTTCATGCGAGTGAACAGTAACAGAGAAGGATTTCAAAACCTATAATCTTGGAATTTCAATGCTTTCAAGGTTCAAAACCTTTCCAATCCTACACAAAATCATAATCTAAATTCAATGAAAGCATTAAATCATTGAAATTAAATTTCCTTCCCTCATGAACAGTGAAGACCGAACAGGTTCACACTTGGTAAAGTCAAAAATATCAACATGATTCAACAACCAATCACTTAATTAGCTTGTTTAAGCTTCAATCATATGTGTCTAACTTTAATTTATTCTTTCCCCTTTCATCTAAGGTTGTTGGGCAGCACAACCCCTTAGAGAAAACTCAACTTTTCTCCCATGAAAACCCTAATTTCAAGCTCCCAAATCAAAGGAAAATAAGTTAGGATATATTGCTTACCTTTAATCTCTAATTTGCTTGAACTTTGGAACCTTGAATCTTCTTTGTCTTGGCTTGAGTTTTCATTTTGCAAGAGTTTCCCCAAGGTATCACAAGGCCACGGTTTTGGGCAGAATGCGGGGGTATTTATAGCCAAAATCCAAGAAAAATCAATGGCCAATATTGATTTGGTTACTATTTGATCTAAAGGCTCATATTTAATCTTGGATTTTACTTTTTCATAAAAGAATAATTATGACATCATGTGGGACAGCTCATGGGACACCTAATAGGGCTAGGTGGCGTTCCCATAGTGTAAGGAAGCTTCTGAAAAAATTACAGTCCAATCTGGTACCGAGCGGAGCAGTTTCACAACAACTGGACTGTTTTCTCTTCCAAATTTTTTATAATATACCAGGATATGTATTCTGTCCTATAAATTAATATATAGGCTTCTCATACCATTGACAATGATATATTGAATATTTATCTGTCATCCATTCCTTGGAAAATGACCAAAATACCCTTGGTGTCCTTTCTTACATTATATTGACCCTAAGGGCATGATCGTCATTTTACCCCTCTTTATACTGCTTCAAGGTGTATCTAGGCTCAACGAATCATATTTATACCACGTGCCACATTTTTAACCTATCCCAGGTGACCAAAATATCCTTCATCCATCTCTGGTATAATCTGTGCATCCAGGGGCATTTTCGTAATTTCACACTTTTTCTGGACACTGGCCCCTTCTACTGATGGACTGGTACCCTGGGTTCTGGGTCCTTCTTGGCGTCATCATGGGCCTATATATGAGGTCATATGATCTCATTCTATCCAGGCTTACATACCGATAAATTCCATTATCAGATCACGGATGTTATCAAACTCCTGTCAAAATTCATTAATATGTGAATAATATTTTATACATAACTTCTTCCAGAGTTCTATCTGATGCAGGACATCTGACACTGTAGGGCACATTTTCTTGTAATTTACCCACTTACGTCTAAAGTCCATGAAATCTGATAAAATTTCAGATAACTTTTAGACTAAAAGATAATTTTCTATTGTCTGGAGTCCTAATAAAATTTATGTATCATGCCGGATTAACCAGCGCAACTTCCTCTATTTACTGATGGAATGTGGGACTGAAAAACTTTCGGGCAGTTATAACCCTTTCTGGGCTGATCTTTCTATAATTATAATTTTGCCCTTGAACTTTTTTCTTAATTACATTTAAGTCCCTTAACTTTTGGAAATTACCACTTTTGGCCCAAATCTTGTTTCTACTTTCACTTTTTTCCTTTAACCTTTTATACTTTTCATTTTAATCATTCTATTCCTTAAAGAATCATCTAACCTTTATTATTTCTTCTGATATTTGTCATAATCCTTTCCAAACCTCTTTCCACTATCAGTACTATACGGATAGGGAAAAATTTGAATATGACATCAAGCCTTAGGTATCAACAACCTTAGAGACACAAACGTAGTGCTCCAGTTAGCTTATAGGTCAATTAGGTATTCTAAGGGAATCCTTGAGGATATTCTAGTACAGGTCAAGTACTTAGTGTTCCCAGCTGATTTTTATGTTTTGAACATGTATAATGAGTTAGTAAATGATAGCACTATGATCTTAGGTTAACCTTTCTTCCAAACTTTCAAGACTATCATTAGTATGTAGCATAATTTCATCACAGTGGAAGTTAGAGAGCACGTGGTAACCTTTAACATGAATTAAGCAATGAAATTTTCTCCTGATAATTATGCTTTTAATGCTTTAAATTCCATTGATTATATTTCTGAAGAGACTAGGGATGATCATGAACTGAGTTTACATGATAATGATAGAGATAACACGTTTGCAAAAAGTTTGTTGAGTGATCTTATAGGATCATAAGATGTTCTAGAAGCTGGAAGTACAACAATTGAATAAGGGCCAAATTTCTATTACCTAAGGTCATGACCAAATGACCTTAACGTCATGACTAAACATCAATTTGAGATCCACTGTGAAGACGAGTTGCGACCAAATGGCTTTAAGTTCATGACACAAAACTCTAGAGTCTATCAATTGTGACACAAATATGAAGATGTCACAACTAAACATCAACTTGTTGAGGGAGAGCCCTTCTATTCCCAAAAGTCATGACTAAAAGTTCAACAAGTCGCGATGTTAGCTTCCAGAGACACGTCCTATCAACTGGTGTCGCGATGAGAAGATGATATGTCACGAGCAGAAACGTGAGACGCAACCAGGGAACTCCAAAATCCTTCAATTCAACACTCCACTGCTTTGGTTAAAGGGCAAATATGTCATATCCCCAATTTTCTTACCTGATGTAACTGTACAGTTTATATAAAATGGATATGAGATTCTTGGAATAAACTGTATCAGATTGAGAAAGGAATGATGAACTAAGAAAATTTTAGGGACCTAAATGCAAAGTATAAAAGGTTAAAGGCTAAAAGTTAAAGTAGAAACAAAGTTGGGCCAAAAGTGGTAATTTCCAAAAGTTTAAGGACCTAAATATAATTAAGCAAACAGTAAGGGACCTAATCATAATTATAGAAAGTTTAGCCCAAAGAGGGTTAGAACTGCCCAGAAGTATTTCAGTCCCATATTCCATCAGTGAATAGAGGAAGTTACGCTAGTTAATCTAGCATGATATAGATATTTTATTAGAGGTCCAGACAGCAGATATTTATCTGATAGTTTGAAAGTTATCTGAAATTTTATCAAATCTCATGGACTTTAGATATAAGGGGACAAGTTACAGGAAGGTGTGCCTCATGACATCATATGTCATAAATCTAACGGGACCCTAAAAGGAGCTCTATAGGAAAAGTTATCCCCATATTAGTGAATTTTGACGGGAGTTTGAGAACACCCGTTATCCGATTATGGAACTTAGCAGTAAATAAGCCTGGATAGAATGAACTCAGATGGCCTCACATATGGGCCTATGATGATGCTAAGGAGGGCCTAAAACCTAGGATACCAGTTCATCAGTAGAAGGGGCCAGTGTCCAGGAAAAGTGTGAAATTACGAAAATGCCCTGGATGCCCATATTGTACCAGTGATGGATAGAGGACATTTTGGTCATCTGGGACAAGCTAAAAATGTGTCATATAGTATAAATATAATTAGTTAGAGCCAGTATATGCCTTGAGGTAGTACAAAGAGGGGTGAAATGACAATTATGCCCTTAGGGTTAAAATAATGCAGGAAATGGGGGGTATTTTGGTCAATTCTCAAGGGATGGATGGTAGATAAATACTCAGTCTAATATTTTCAATGTTATAAGAAAATTTCCCTTATGCTTGCTGCTGGAAGTGATGCTCATATATGGTTAGAATATGAGTTTTATGTTATGGATAGTTTAGACACATTTAAATAAGATAGAATCAAGTGGTATAAGCTTAGAAATCCAAGTATGTTTGGAATTAGGGTTTTGTGTTCTTGCTGGTACTGTATATGACAGTGTTCATATGTTGGAATTTCATGACTTTGATGCTTCCAATGAGTTTAAAATTGAAAATTGTGTGGGGATAAAGTAGGAGAACAAGTATTGGAAGCATTGGAATTAAAATGTGAATTTGGGAAAATAAGGGCATGCACTTCAGTCAAGGGCAGGACATTTTGATGTGTTTTGATTTTAGAAATTCTGATTTCATATTTGGATTCTACATGAAAAATTATGTGGAAATGAACTATGAGAATTTATTTTGGGAAGATGGAAGTATGAAACATAAAAGGGAGCAAGAAAGCAAGTTAATGAAAACCTAGTCTTGGATTTGGTTTCAACTTGAATTGTAACTTGATATTATTTGGTAATGGCTAGGTTTTGACATTTGTGAAGGAAGAGATAGCTAAGAGATAGCAAGAATACCTAACCATAGTTTCATGTTTGTTTAATTGTTTGCTTGCTTGTTGATTATGGTGTTTGGTTGAGCTTGAGATTATGTCATCATGTCTATGACGAAGTATGAATGATTGCAACTCCTTGCAAGTTATGTCATGACAATATGCATGTTAGAGTTTGCTTATGTACCATTATGAAGTAGCTCCCATCTCATGATAACATGTTAAGCATCCAATTAATCATGAATGATATTATAGTTTGTGTAACTTGCTATTGGGATTTCCATGAAATCTCATTCCTTCCATATGCATAACCATGTTATAGGTGCTGAAACTTCGCAAGAAAAAAGGGTAAATATAGATGGATGAGTTTGTATAATAAGTTACAATACTTACTTGACATATGGAAGCATATGATAGCATGTATTGTGGTATGGTGTATGATTCTGTAATTCTGTTTTGAGGCCGTGACGGTGTGATGATGGTTAGGATGCCTTAATCAATGATTTTGAATTTGCAATTTGGTATGATTATATTTAAGACACATAGATTTAAATGAACACCAAGAATGTCTCAATTGGTTAAGAATTCGAATTGTTATTATTTTTCTAAGTTGAAGTAAAATTTGGAATTGAGATAGAGTGAGTGTTAAGAGGCAGCGATGTTCACACGATGATTTCATATGTCCAATAAATGTTTTTTTTCTATGAAAGTTTATGAACTTAAATAACACATCTAGAACTTCAAATCCATAGGTAACACGTTCATTTGGACAAGTAACCAAAGAGAAATGAATTTTTGAAATTAAGGCAAAGAAACTGGAACTTCCAGATTTTACCAAATGAACAATGATTTTCAACAAATAAACCCATTTCATGTGGACAAGTAAACCTCATTGTCCTATTTTTCCTTCAAATATCTATTAAATAGCTTTCAATAGAAATTGTAACCACTTTATTTCAATTTTTCTACAATTAATTATGAATTTTCAAAGTTGGGTACATGTTTTGGAATTATTAAATGAACAGTAAAAGTGAACAGTAATTGAGAGCAATTCTTTTGAAAATAAAGGTTTCCAAAGCAAATGATAATGTAATTGGTTGCAATAACTTCTAATGGAGTATAGTTGAGGTTAAGAGTAAGGTTATGACACAATACATTCTAACTCTTCTCACCCTCATTCTCATTCCAAAATTACATCTCATATCTTAAGGTTTTTAAACGATTTAATCTCTAATAATAATGAAGGTATGGAAAAGAATAATCCCAAGTATGTTGCAGTCATAGACTAACCTCAGCTTGGAGTGACACTTGGGGAAACAAGTGATAAATTAGAGGAGATACAGAAGCTAGAGAAGAGCGACTGCAGGGAATATACGAAGAAGGCAAAGGAAATATTTCCCAAGTTTGTTGCTGCGACATGCTGACCACAATTGGGTAAGTTCAAGTTTAAATAGGGAGAATTCAAGATAGGCTTAGACGAATCTCAATATAAAGTGTGCGGTTGTGGAATACTTAAGTGGAGAGAAAGGGCAACGGGGAAAACCTTCCAATCAAATAGCCATCTCTCAAAGTTTTATGATTTCCCACCACTGCCTTGAGGCCAGGTTGTCCCTTTCCTATCTCTTTCCTTTTATAAATTTATATATGCTTGACATGTTGGTTTAGTGATTGGAAAAAGATGAACCAGTAGAAGTAGTAGTTAATTTTTCTTCCTAATATTTTAGTAGGATAGTTATATTTTCTATTTATTTCTGTTTATTCTAGGTGTCTTTCTATTTTGAACACCCCCATTAGGGTCCATATATCGTTTACTCATTGATTGTTGTATGTGGAACTTACATACCCACATGCATGATCTTAGCTTACCTATCATGTCATATTTGCCTTACTAGTATTGCTTTGCATGACCTGAATATGACTATGTGTTAAACTGTTAATTTGCATGGAGTGATTAGGCTACTTGCTATTTTAAAACTACATTTGATTAACTTTGCAGAGTGATTGTGATTTTTCTACTTTAGTTCTATTGACAGTGAGGACACTGTCAAGTTTAAGTGTGGGGAGATGTATTTGCTTCTATGCTACTTAATGTGTGTTTCTGTGCCACTCAATTTGATATTCTTCGAGTAATCCAAATCTTTGATCACAAAATTTTTGTTTTTGATCTTAATGTGTGATGAATTACTGAAAACTGGATCCCTATTTTAAACTTTCTTGATAACTAAAAATGTTTTAGTATGAACAATCATTTTGGGACTTTGACAATTATCACTCGGTAGTCTCTGCGAAAAATAGTTGTGACATACTGGCTTTTGGGTCGCGACCTATAATGAAACTTTGGGCTTGATATGCTCTCTGTGACCTATAGTTGCGACCTATGTACGTAGTGGTCATGGCAATAACTCTTTGTTGATTTGAGTCACAATATGAGTACCTACCTCGTCACAACTATTCCTCTCTATGTGTTTGCATCACGAAAGATACATCCCGTGGATGCGACTAAATGTTTTAAAAATCCTGAGTATGCACCCCTGTGACAAGTGGTCACGACCTTCACTATTCTACGTCGCGACCTATGCTTAAAAAAATGTTCAATTACCTTCTCTTTGCCTTGTACAAAGCTGTATGAAGGATCCCTTTTGAACTACTGAGATTCTTTCACATATGATTTATTGCTCCCATATTTCAAAACCTTTTTAACTCCTAGAAACCATTGCCCACTTGAATTATTTTTGGAAAACCTTGGAAATTTAATGTGAAAAAAACTAAGCTTTTGCTGTTACATTGGATTATCACATGGTTCTAAGTGATTACTTTGAAACTTTTAAATTATCGTTTAAAGGGTTTTCAGTTGTGATAAGTGCTTTAATGATGAATATTGTTTGAGACTTTAACTTATGAGCAACCTAGATCAAAACCTTTGTTGAAAAGATTCTAGGCCTTAAATCCTATATTGGTGATTAATTCAATTGGTTTATATTCTCTAGAACTTGTCTTGGCTCTGAGTTTAGAATTACTTGCGAATTTATTAATTAAACATGATAGAGGCATCATTCTAAACCCTTTTATCCTAAACACAAGCCCACTACATATTACATCCTTAGTCACCCCTCTTGAGCCCATCACTTTTTTCTTTTCATCACCCTTATAGAAAGTCATATGTGCATAAACATCATTTTAAAATAAAATTTTTATCCATGTAAAAAATCATTATTTTTGTGTTATTGTGCTGTAGCTCTCATGACTAAGGTGCTAAATAAAAGAAGAACAGAAAATAAGCATATTGCACTGGAAAAAAAGAGAAGAGAGTGCCAGAAAAATAAAACATAAAGAAAAGAAAAGAGAAGAGAAGAGGGCACTGTTATGAACTCTTATTAGCACAATTACCACATCTACATTCCCTAGAGACATGAATTCATGCTACATATATTGTTGAATGCATACAATACTTTATATTCTTCATATTCTATTCCATATGGCTTATCCCCATTATTTTAACCCTAAAAGACCTCTTGATTCTTTGCATAAGTGTATATAGTTACTGAGATTTAGAGTTATTACAAGCATGTGGTAAGGTGTTTTCCAATTTGAATATGAGTGAAAGAACCCTAACAATGAGAGGAAATAGAGAGCTAAACACTTACACCCTTTGAGAGGATCTATTGCGCTCATACAGTTGAGGTTGATTTCACTTAATAGTTGATTGCTTGGTATTGCTCACATTATCACCCTTGCATTCCCAAAATATGATGAATTATTTGTTTTTAGGGTACACTACGGATTATGTTGTTATCTTGAATTTAATAGTATTGCTCTAGGTGTGATTCATTTATTTGTCCAGGAGTACAAAGGTTTATGTATGAGGGAATTGATAAGACACATTTTGTATATGGTTTATGTGATATTTTTAAGAGCTTTATAACAACTTTGCCATCATTTTATGCCTTAAATTGTACTTTTATGGTAATAGATGATTGTGAGTGGCAATGTGTTAATTAAAGGATAAAATGGTAAATTAACTCTTCTAAACTGCATATATTCTATTATTTATTGATTTAGACTTTTACAGTGAGCTTTTATGTTGGATTGCGGGTATTTTGGAAGAGAGCAAGGACCAGGAAAGAAATCACAAGTCAATGAAAGTGAAATCACGCTCCTGCATCTTTCAGTCACAACCAAAGAGTCTACCAGTCTTGACCTTGATTCTTTTGGAAGTCTCTCTGTGTTTACAGGTCACGACTCAAACATAGATCTAGTCGCGACTGAAATACAAAATTGCTGAAACTGCACGTTTTAAATTAGGTTATGTAAAAATAAAAGGGGAGGAAGGCTTCCATCAAGAGGGGAGGCTGGTTTTTGACCTGATTAGGCTAAGAAATAGTATTCTAGCACTCTCTGATAACCTTCTCGACCTCTTCCATCATTCTACACCTTTTCATAGATTTCTCCGCATCTCTACACCACCAATCTACCATCTTTCCATTGTTTCTTCATGGCATCTCAACTGAATAGCGATTGCAGTACAGTAGGAGTCATGAGAGGCTAAACCTTTAGCCTATTGGTGGTGAATCAGATATCTTGAGCTCATGGACTCAAATAGGGAGTTTCTATAGTTATAATTTGCATCTTCTCATGTTATGATTGCTGCTACATCTAGGGTTTTCATTTTATGAGAAAGTTTTGAATATCGATTGATCATTCTCAGATTAGAACTTGTAATTGAATTTGATTGATTTGAAAGTTTGCTTTTAATAGAATATTTCAGTTTCGATTTTAAGAGAGTTTGGTTATTATCAGTGATCATTGTTATTTAATTCAATTGCTTGAAATCTAGGGTTTTTGATCGACGACCATTCGAGGGCATTTTCATCATCTAAATTCAATCTAAATGCTAAGTGGTTTATGGAAGTTCACTAATAGTTGTTAAACTAGCTTTGATCAAAGGGGTTTAAGGAAAATTAGGGTTATTGACTCAATCGATCAAATGAAGTTTTCTTTGAGACTTAGTGACTTCAAAATTCCAATTTTCACGTGAGAGCAAGGATAGATATGTTTTTATCATCAAGAGTCTTTCATAACATATTTATCAACAAATCAACTCGTTTTCATCTTAATCAAAAATAAAAAAAAATATTTACCTTTCTGCACCCTACTTTTATTGTATTAATCTCTAAAACTCCAAGACCATTTTATCCCTGCTCAGGTTTTTCATTGATTTTGACATCAAATCTACTAGGTTTCCACAAAAAAGGCTCCTCGAGAAAAATGATAGGGTTGTGCCCTATACTATATTATATTGGGTGCAATAAACTTTATTTTGATGGATCAGACCACGACAATATGCCCTCATCAAGTATCATCCTTTCATTAATGTCCTTTAACTTTGACAGTATTATGGAGGTATGTTTTAATTATTGCTACTTTAGTATATGTCCTAAGATTAAGTTATATATGAATAAAAGGTATTATGCTAGGAAAGTGGTTGATTCATATCAAAATGATATATTGGCAAAAGAAAGATTGCCATAATATACACAACCATGCTAGTGTCTATGACCATCCCTTGTGATATTATTTTGTTAATTTCATAAGTGTGGATACTAGGCATAAGTGGAGGCTATCTGTGTTATATGCTAACTCAAGAGGGATTAGATCAGCCATAAGAAAAGTGTATATGGGTTAATCTAGGACATTCAGGACACTATAGCTTATTCTGATTGGGCTGCACTAAAGGGTCACTTTGTGCTGGTCTCTATAAAAGGGATTTATAGTACAAATGCCTAAAAGCAGATGTCATGCCTATGCTATAACGGTAAAGCACCAAGTATGAAAGAAGGAAGAGAATGAGATTGAACCCAAGACATATAATCCACCAAGTATGAGTGGGAGATGTTAAGAAATGGGACAGTCCACCCATGGTGGATTAGGCCTAGGTCCATGAGGAGAAAATATGGAGGGAATAGTTTTATTTTTGAAAGGAGAAAAATAAGGGATATGGGAGTTATGGAGATCCTACTTCTCATACATGCATTTTTCCCAGACGTGACTATGACAACAGAGAGAGTGGTTGAATACTTCATTTGGTGGACTGCAGTCTTGCTCTTGTGTGTGTGTGAGACATTATTTTTTCTCCTCAATTCCTCTCCTCTCCTCTCCTCTCTACGTCGGATCTCTATGTTTCTTCTTTCTTTGGTAGTTTTGCTATGTAAACGTACCAGTAAATGTACCAGAGTCCATATAAGATGCTCCAGTTATATGTGGCTATCTCGGTGAACAAGAGAAGGTCCAAGATACGCCCAAAAACTGTCAATTAAGATAAGAGTAGTATATATGCAAATGTTATTATTTTTCTCTGTTTGATTTTTCTTAAATATAGGTATCTTCTTATTAGAATCAATCATATTCAAAGCACTGATAGACAGTAAATGTAAGCACCTCTTCTAGTGGTTATTCAAACATTTATTTATCATATTGTGATATATTAGCCTCTTTTACTAAACTCAGCTCCATTTGCTTTTTTTTTAACAATTCTCGATTTGTTTTTATTTGCCCAAAGTGTTTCTAAATTCTAAGTTCTTGCATGGGCTAGTATTCTCCGCTTCCTCCATCTTTATCCCTCACTGATCTAATATAGCTTTGGGCCATGTTGCTTGTACACCTATATATTTTTAGTAAAAAAAACTAAAATTAGTGTATTACAGGTATCTTTGCTTTTCTATTCCTTCATCACTATTAAATTAAAAATTTAATATTCATATTTAATATTTTAAAAAAAATATTATTATTTTACATAAAAATATATAAATAAATTTACACTTTATGCTTATATGAAGTTTTATTTTAGTTTCTTGAGTTTAAAAAATATATTTTTAATCCTTTAAACTTAATATTTTTAACCTCATTAACGAAAAATGTCGAGTCAACAAATTTAAAATAATGAATAAACAATTAATTACTAACAAAATATGCCTAAATTTTGATTCTTTAATATAAAATATAATATAATTTAAAAAGATCAAAATACAAGCATACTTTATTCGTGTTCAATTGCAAAGTCATTACTTTAGTTTGATGAATCAATTAAATAAAATTAACCCTGTTAAGTTAAAAAAAAACCATAAAATATACTTTTTAAACTTAAGGGACGACTTTATAAACATTAAGCATTAAAAGTATACTTTAATCAAAATAAATTTTAAGAATTAAAATGATGAGGTCTTAAAAGATAAAAAATATAATTCAATTTCATTTGCATATGAAGTAAAAAATATAATAATTCAAATTTAATTAAAAATGTTTAGGAAAATTTCGACAGTTAGGATATTATCTTTCTCATATAGTATATTATTATAATTATAATTTAAACTATTACCATTTTAAGAATAAAAAATATAAAATTTGAGTGTGGGCCCATTGGAAACAAAGTTTGAGGTTAATTACAATATTCATACCTTATGAATAATATAAATATTTTTTAGTAGAATTTATATAATATTTTTGTTATATTGATACTTGTTAGAAAACAAATATTTCAACAAATATCATCCAATGTTGCAAAACAAAACATAAAAGCATTAATTTAAATGGAAATTTATTGATGTTTAATCTCTTGATATAATTTTCAATTAATCAATTTTGCCTCTTTTTCTGAAGGGCTAAATACAAAAAGATAGTCCCAAACCAAAACTTTGAAATATGAAGGGAGGAAAGCGATTGGAAAAATATTGTTAAATTTAATTGAATCATCATAATCATATTTTGAGGATCATATTATGATATGTACCATAGGCACACTTGTCAAACTTACTTACGAGTTTAAGTAAACTTATGACAAGAATTTGAATTCAGATCATGAACTCGAATCATAAACTCATAAGAATTTACTTTTACCAATAAATAACTATTAAAAGTATTTAATTAAATATAAAAAATGATCCACAATTTAATTTAGATATATTTTAAATCCAAATAATTTAAATTAAATCCATGAGCATTCCTTGCCCAAAAAGTCCATCAACATTCATAATTTATCACATTTAAGAATTAAATTGCTATGAATTTCATATATATATGAAGTCACTAAGTACATAATCAAATCTAAAAAAGTTAGTACGAATTTAAAAATAAGTTGACATGATTTTGTAAGTCAGAAACGCAAAAAGGTTAAACTCGGCAAGTGAACTTATGAGTTTAATCGAGTTTGTTATTAGTATAAGTTTAAGTATGAATTGACACAATTTTACAAGTTAGAAATATAAAAATAGTAAATTAGGAGAGTCAACTATTGAGATTGAGAACTATTCATATACGAATGTCTTGACATTCTTTAATAAGAAACCAAATAGTATTAGACGTGCTACAGTGATTGTGATGGTAGATCCTGACCTAGGGGAATTGGTAAACATCATATACAACTAAACTTTTACAAAAATCTAGGTAATATGTATGTATGAACACAAAAAATTGAGCTTTTTTCTAAGAAAAAATTGTTTGCTTTCATAAGAACATTTAAAATATTAGTATATATAATAAAAATAATCATATTTAAACTTAACACTAACACGAACACGAACTGTGCATTTCAACTATATATATATATATGAGTAATCACTCAAACTTTGCTTGAAACCCCCTAAATCAATGTTTCGGTGAGTTTGGCATTCCATTCCTTGATGCTTGCTTCAACCCATACAAAGTCTAAATCATAGGGGAAAGAAACAATTTGCCCTCTTATGCCAAACATACCAAATCATCAACACCTAGAAAGGGTTCAAGACTGACTGGCCACTGTACTGTATATCGCCATTGACCTCCACCCTACTATCCAAATTAGACAACCATGGAAACATTCAAGGTTATATGAAAATGATACAAAGATTCGTTTCATGTACTATACTGTAACACTCAATATGCTTTGGAATGCACTATCTTGCTCATCAACTTTAGACATTGTTAATATATTTGTTAATTTGATATGATTTGATTTGTATTTATTTGATTTGATCATGTATTTATTATTTTTCATCAGGATTTAAAACATAAAATCTGATTGAAGGACAAAAAAAATAATAAATTCAAATATATAAACAATATATGATGAGTATAAATTATTTGATGAAAAATATGCAGATCTAGAAAGAAAATTTATTTTCCCTTGTATATATTGATGTACTCAACTTATTTGAATAAACAACACTATTTTTTTCCAACAGTTTTCTCTCTGTTTTCATTTCTCATACATGTCATTGATAACTCAGACTCCAATAAGGAAACTACAATAAATACGAAGTCATTTTATTTTAGAAAAACGACTCATGCTGATGTGTAAAGACGAATGAATAAAATTACACATTTACGAAACTACTTACAAACCAGAAGCCATGGTTATGGTACTTCTGTCCCCGGGAAAGAGATGTAGAGTGGCTGTCAAGAAAGAAGGATATTCTGGACTGATTCATTAACACTGCTGCAAATTACAGAGTAGGGAAATCTTTGAAAACATAATTTGTACTCCTCCAGTCCTTAATATATGATATAATTGATAAATTAATATTAATTCTAAATATAAGACCTATTTTTTATATTTATAATTTTTCTTAAATTATCCTTATTGATATTCCCTCAACAATAATCAAGTAAGACAAAGAATTGAGTTAAATAAAATTATTATGGTGTTTTAGAAAAAACATGTCATGTTAACTAATTTAACTAACTTCTTTAATCTAATCAAATTAGTTAAATATGTACTATATTAAGGACTAAAGGAATAAATTATTTCGAAAGGCCATCTAGCAATAAACACATCTCATGTATTTAAAACATCCATCAACACCCAACATCGCATATCATCATTTTGCCATGGTATTGAAGATTTAACCAAGAGAGTTACAATTTTCTCAATACTTCAAGAATGTTATAAACAAGTCTTATGAGGAAATATACCATAATTATTTTTTGTTATTGAAGGAATTCAGGTGTACTTGAGATGTATATCGAGTTCTTTGGTAGCCAACTGATAACCCGATCACTTTGATGGATCCGGGTATACGCACACAGCAAATGCACTCCAAGAAAAGAAGAGAGAGAGAAGAGAGGAAAATTCTATGGAGAGGAGAGAAATTATTTTATTATCTGAAAAAAAAGACTCCATGTCTCAATAATAATAATGCAGATTATCCAAAAGATATTCTATTATTTATCTCCATAATCCCATATGAGTATCTTGTGAATATCTCGTGCAAAATTTGAACAAAAAGGAAAAATCTTTTTAGATAATAAATCTAGACTTTTGGTTATTATCTACTGAGCCCCATATCATATGGACTCGAGCCCAATCCACCAAGGCTAGATTTTAGCCCAAACTCTAACATCTCACACTCACACTTAGTAGATTGGATACCTTGGGCCTAGCCTCTTTCTCTTCTTTCTTTATTCATACTAACGGTTTTGCTGTGACTACGTGGGCATGATGTATCTGCTTAGCCGCATGTACTTGAAATCGCTTTTACAAGACCATCATAGGGTAACCTCTTCTGCGTAGCTTGAATTCAATAATATGCCTCAGATGTCATAGATTTATTGATATACACTTTTCTATAGCCAATCTAATCCCTCTCGAATCAATATTTGACTCAAATTGTCTTTCTCATAAGCCTAGTGTCCATACTTATGAAAACAATATATCATAAGGGACATGTCATAGAGAGTAGAACACATGTGTATATTGTAGGTAATCTTCCTTTCGCCCATATATCACTTTGACATGGATAAACCACTTTCCTAGCGTAATTCCTTATACCGTATCTATCACGATCACAGGATATATGCTAAAGTAGCAGTCATTGAAAAATATCTCCATGATATTGTCAAAGTTAAAGAACACCAATAAAAGGATTGTTCCTTCTTGGGGCTCACACAACAAAAAAATATAGATCTTTTACTTGTTTCAATTTTGCAGTTCTTCTAGCGCATGTGGTATGAATCATATGCTATGGTGTTACTCTTATACTACAAGAGCGTATGTCATTTTGAATATATCATTAACACCATATAAACTTAAGTCTAGACGCTCTCATTATCTAGACCTAAACCCTTCAACTTTAATCATCTCATATGACATCAATGTTGAAGGATTTGTTATCTATATATAGGCATTATAGAAATGGGTTTCCATGGATCGATCCAATTTCATGTATATAAATCTCATATCGACTTGGTACACTTTAGCCAATGTAACATATAATTTGTGTTTCTTCTATACTATATCAACACTCTTGGCCACTTTACTAGTGAACACAAATGTCATATCTTTGCACACTCTACCTGAGCATCAAAGGTAGTTATAGTATTGTATACTTGATGGTCTTGTAAATATTTTGGGTATTGCTATGATACCCAGGGCCTTTGGATATAGCTATAGTATTGTCATATGCACTAACACCTGATTGATACTCTTATTTCCAAATTGAAGGTATTTTATCAATCTCTTTAGACACAAGGCCTCTTGCACTGCTGTAGTGCATGCCATAAATTTAGCTTCTATAGAGTATAAGGCAATACATGTTTGCTTCTTGCTACTATAATATATGATGTCATATCCCAATTTTTAGGCCTAAAAGCCTAGTATTTGCCTGAAAAAGGGATGCTACCAGGCCCTATTAAGCAGAAGTCCTATAAGTATACAAATAATATTTAGGGACTAAACTGCAAATAATGAGAGTTCAGGGACTAAATCTTAAATAGTGAAAGTCCCTGGGGGTATTTTGGTAATTTACTAAAGGTGTTTATTGGGAATCAAGCCACCAGAGTGCTTGGGCTTGGTTAGAAACCCAAGATGACATTCCAAGGGTCCAAAAATGTGGCCCAGTGATTATTGGAGTTTAAGTGACATTAAAATATTAGTTTAGTACTTTTTCAATAAAGTAAAATTACCCGGTTAATTATAGACCTGAGAAAAGTGATCAGATAAAGCTTTAGACCATGAGGTGGCAGGAAAGGTGTCCTTATGGGACCCACAAGGTGCCACATGGTATGATTCTAGGAAAAGAAGAAAGTTAAGGACACATGTCATGAGTTTAGAAAAAAGAGAAAAAGCTAAAGGACACATGGCACAAACTCATATGCTAAAGGACATATGGCACAATCTCAACCGTTCATTAAGGGAAAAGACTCTGGAATTCTCTATAAATGCTGAGTCAGCTGGTGAGGTATCCCAAGGGTCCCACCATTGTACCACCTTACATGTGAGGTGTCCCATGGATGATGTCATGTTGGTGAGTCATTAAGGAGGATGATGTCATCGTGATGATGCAGGCAAGGCTTCTTGAGGAAACTATGCGATCTGAACCATTCATCGTGATTCAATATGAGCCATCTATTCCACCTCCTCTCAACTATAAATAGACCACCCCTCCTTCCATTCTATTCATGGCCAAGCATGGCCAAAAGAAGAGAAAGAAGAGAGAAAAGAGAGAAAGAGAAAGAAAGGAAGGAAGATAAAGAAAGGAGGAGTTCTGGTAGAGCTAGGAGTAATCCAATGAGTTTAAGGACTTGCCAGAGCATAGGAATAAGGTAAGTAAGTTATTCTAGTCCCTACTCTAATAAATTAGAGGATTGTTCTTAATGGTTAGAATAGAGAAATATATCTCTTGATAAGGTTAGCCATAGATAGAAAGAAAGTTAGGGGATTGTCAGATTAAGGATATTATCCCAAGTTAAGCATGAGTTAAGTATAGTTATATTGGATAATAATAAAGATATTATTATGCTATGTATAGGCTCTGACCTATGAAAAGAAAGAATCTTAGAGCAAATTCTAAAAGCTAGAGGAAGGCTATGTTAGGTAGTAAACTTATCCTAAACTTGTATGCATTGAATGTTATGCTTGGTTGTGCTATGGCTTTGTTGAATTGTGTTGCATATATGCTTATGTTTGAAGCTCTATTTCTATGATTACTTTGGCCAATTGTCTTTCATATGTAACATGGAAGTATGCACATTACACAATGTTAACACTTTCACAAGCAAGCACCAGTATTTACATTAATGCATGCAGTTAGTACTGTTTGATATTGAGATATTGCCAGAAATATCATCCCTTTCCATGTAATCCCAATCCCATAGGTATGTTAGAAGAGGATTGAAGAAGCATGGTAAGAAGCTAGGATTGGATAGTACAAATGTTATGTAAAGTTGGGACCAAAATGCTGAAATTAGGGGAAAACACAGGATAAACAGTATACTTCAGATGTTGACTGGTGTTAGCTTAGTCAAGGCATGGTCAACGAGTTAGTTTTTCCTGAAATAGCATTAAGTTAGATTTGTGTAGCAATTTGAATCACTTCATTTATATTTTTCTAGAATTAGTTATGATTTTTCGAAGTCAAGTCATTCCTCTGGAATTGACACAATGAATAGTACTCGCTAAGAGTAAAATTCCAGATTGAGTAATTTGACTTCAATAACCTTAAAAGTGGTTCTAGATGCTACTATTTGGTCCCTAAGACGTAAGAAAATTAGGATATTTCATATGACACCATTAATTAGCAAGAAGGTATAACCCAAAGTCAATATGCACTCTTCCTTATCTCTACAGACATCGGTATCTGAGTATCCCACTTGGCATAGATCACTTTCTTCATAACATAGTACATAATCAAATGTTCCCTTAAGTATCTCAAAATCCTTTTCACTGTCTTCTAGTGTTTCTCACTAGGATTGGATTGGAACACATGACAAGACTTAGGCTACCCATGTAGTTACAGGAATATCCATGGGATTACAGTTTTTCATATTGGATCACTCAAGTATCTTCTTGATATAACTCTCTTGTTAAAGAGAGGATCCTTCTTGAGTGATCCCCTTAGATCTTAACTCCAAGTATATATTTTGCTTCACCTATGTCTTTCATCACAAAGTTTGATGAGTGCCATTCTTTAATAGCTACTACCAAATCTAGACTATTTCTAGCCAATAGTATGTTATCTACATATAAGGATAATATAATAAAATTATCACCAAACCACTTAATGTAGACATAATGGTCTTCCTCTGTCATCTATAAGTCATATGAGGTTATCACTTTATGAAATCTCAAATAGCACTATTTGGATGATTGTTTAAGTCCATAAATAGACCTTTTGAGTTTACAGACCTTGTTGTCTATCCTTTCTCAATGAAACCTATGGTTGTTACATATAGATTTCTTCATTGATCACCATTAAAAAATGTGGCTTTCTCCTTCCATGTCTAAACTATTTACTATTGCTAGAATAAATCTTATATAATTGAAGTGCACAACAGGTAATAAGGTATCCTCATAATATATCCCTTCCTATTGTGTATATCCTTATGTTACTAATCAAGACTTATATTTGTCAATTGAACTATCCACTCATCTATTAATTTTGTGAACCCATTTGTTCCTAATAGCTTTACACCCTTTTGGTAATCAACTAACTCCTATACTTGGTTCTTTTTCATTGAGTCCATTTCTTATTCAATTGCTTTCTTCCACTCCTCCTTAGTAGGACTTGGCCTCTTATATACAATGGGGTTCATCATCCCCTTCAGGAGTAACTAGGAGTGATTCTTCATTTATTTAGAAGTGTCTCTTAGGAACACTTTCCCTGTTACTCTTTTTGGTATGAGTTGCCTTCTTATCTTTCTTCTTTTGTTTAAATATTTATATTGACCTTTCTTGGCTCCCACTCAGATTAACATACCTAGATATTTTTTGTCTACCAATTTGTTCTACACTATCTTACTATGTTCTTAATAAAGAGAAATAGTGTAGTCAACATCTCCTCTATGAGGAAATTTAGTCTTAATGAATGTAGCATCTCCTGATTCTATTTCATTCATTATTCCATCTTCATTTTTACCTATGAAAATGTATCATTTTGATTGTATAGAGTACCTTATAAAGATACAATTCTTTCCTTTAAGACCTAGCTTCCCATACTTTTGGGAATCATCATTGATATATGCTACTAATCCCTATGTTCTAAGGATGTTTAAATCCATATTGTATTTTATCCATAACTTAAAGGTGTAGATTGATTATGAGAGCACATAGTTAACTATGAAGATTGCTATCAATAAAACATTACCCCAATATAAGATTGGTAGGTTTGCTTGAGGCATCATAGACCTAATCATGTATAGAATACTTATGTTTCTTCTTTCAATAACTCCATTCTTTTGTGGAGTACCAAGGATAGTTAGTTGCCTAATTATCCATTTTTCTTCACACAGCTATTTGAATTGATAAAACAAATATTTATGACCTTGATTAGTGCGTAGCGCTATACTTTTATTGTTTATTTGATTCTCTATCTAATTAACATATCATTTGAAACACTCAAGGGCCTCAGACTTATATGAGATCAAATAAATATGACCATTTCATGAAAAGTTATTAATAAAGGTAATAAAATACAATGCGCTATGCCTTTCCCTCACATTTATTAGACATAAAATATGGGAATAGATTAATTGCAATGGACTTTTAGTTCTTGTTCCCTTGTAGAAAGGCTTTCTTGTCGCCTTGCCCGCTATACAGTTTTCACATATGGACATTTCCATACTTGTAATAGAACCTAGCAATCCTTCTTTTTCTAGTTTCATAATGCCATATTGATTAATATGTCCTAGTCAAGCCAGATATTGTTATCAATAGTATTAAAAGAAATAGCGAAGCATTCAATAACACTAGAACCACTAACAATATCCAAAAAAAGAACTTCTTAAATAGGAAAACTAAACCATAAGAGACAAAGTTGCTAAAAATATCTACAACTTTATCATAGAAGTTCACTTCAAACAAAACTCTGAAATAGATAATAGAGAGACCAAGCTTCACCAAATGTCAGGAGCATAAAGCACATCAAGGTCTTTCCACCATGCAAATTAAATTTTCAGGTGTCAATACCTCTAACCTTGATTCTCTCATTATTCCATATGTAAAGCTACTTGCTTTGATATCTCAACTGATAGTACTCCACAAAGGATTCTCAATCCTTGGTTATGTTGTTTGTGGAGCTTAAATCAATAACCCAAGAAGAAGAAACTATTTTAGTTAGGAAAAAAGTACTAGAAATATATTAGGCATGTGAATTCACATAATTCACTAATACATTTTCACTTTTATCCTGTTTAGAATAGTTATGCGTGAAATATACTATCTTTTGACAAGCAAAGCACTTGACCTTTTTCAGGTCCAGTTTATGCTTTCTTCCTTTTTGGACCTACTTCTTGAATTGTTTCTTACCCTTTTGAAGTTGAGGACAACCCTTCTTCCCTTTCTTTTGAAACTTCTTGCCCTCCATGAAATAGTGCCTTTATAGGGAAGTACCAATATCCTCATTCAAATAGGCCAGTCTAGAGGTTATGTAAGCCTCCAGACACTCATCTTCCTGCTCTAAAAAGTAACTATGTTTTCATTATGGGTTGATTTGACTTTTATATGCTCTTAACCAGTAAGGATCAAGCTAATCATAGGTGGAACTTATTGTTCATCAGACAAAGTACCACCAGCTTCTATCAGTTCTCTAGTCATATTTGTCATCTCTATCAAATGTTACTTCATATGAGTGTTTGGCTTAAGCTTATATGTTTTGAACTTAATCGTCAACCTCCTAATCTTAGTGGTAGAAACATCCAACTTTATCCTTTAATGCAATCTACATGGCTTGAGCTACTTTGTGCGTCTCAAATTCATAAATTGTTGTTAGAAATCATGCCCTAAGGGCCAATTATTGTCTTATGAATATTATTGATTTATGAATTTATTAATTGTGTTATCATATTATTTGCATGTTTACTGTGATGACCATCCTTGGATAATTCATGATCTTATCTCAAATGTCCCTGGTTGGTCATCTATATGGGAGCAGAGATAAAATAAGACCAGTATGACTTTGAAAATGTATAGAGATATAAATCAAAGTCATAAGCACATGTAAGAGTACAAGGTGTTAGACTGACCTGCTATGAGAGAGCTGCATGGGTTACGTCATAAGCTTCTGTCATATACAAACCATGTCACTATGCCCTTTGACCTGAGATCATCATGGATTCCAACATGACAAACGCTTAGCTTTGACCTAGTCAAAAGTCACTTTTGACCAAGTGATCATAAAGACTATGTTCGGGCTTAGTGTTTTTTCATGCGGAGGAATGTGAATGGTCAAGATGGAATTTGTCCCTCGCATTTGTAGAGAGATATTACTGGGCCCCTCGATGAGTGAGTATGAGAAATGTATGGCCATACTGTAATGGAAAGGTAGTTCCATTTATATAGTCAGACTACTCAGGGATTGAGAAAGTAACAGTCAAGAATAGGAGGATGACATTATCCATGCCTCATCCATGACCAAAATATCGCGTGACAGAAGGGAAATGATATGGTTGTATAAAAGGTTACATCGTTTAACAATCCTCATATGATTTGGGTAGTCGTTATGTCTTGCTAGAGACTGCTTGCGACTTGTGGGGCAGTATAGCAAATGGCCCACTGCCAACTTCATATGGGCCTACAGGGTCGCACACAAAATAGCCCAACACGAGTTATGATGTCCAGATTCATTAAATCTAAGACATATCCAGATTCACTGAATGATCCAGGGTGGATGTATATATTTATTTATATTTATATTCGTATATATACATTATTTATAAGAGATATTTATAAGATTTAGTTTATAAGGATAAATTAAATCTTTATCAAGTTTGAATTTGAAATTCAAATTGATAGGATATCTCATATAAGAGATATTTATAAGATTTAATTTATAAGGATAAATTAAATCTCTATCACGTTTGAATTTGAAAGTCAAATTGATAGGATATCTCATATAAGAGATATTTATGAGATTTAATTTATAGGATAAATTAAATCTCTATCACGTTTGAATTTGAAATTCAAATTGATATGATATCTCAAATTTGATTTATGAGAATAAATCAAATATAGTTCAGTCTTATCTTTATTTTAAGTTAAATAAATAGGTTAATTAAATCTGTGGGACATATTTAATATAAATATTATTTATTTAATTAGTTTGTTACCAAATTATACAATATATGATATTGTATTAATTTCAGAATTAATATAAGATTAACTCTAAAATCCAATTCGGTAGAGGAAAACGTATAGCATCCTATATATCTGATTTTAGGAGCTACGTTTTGAAATATATAGAACACAAAAAGGCTGAAGGGGAATCTGCAAAAGGTTTGCAGATAAGAAACTGCCAAAATATAGACGGAGAGGACGAATTCTTGAGAAAGCCCTAGAGGGACAGGACACGCTAGCACGTCGTTCGTGGTTGGAACACTGTTCGTGTGGATACCAGTAGAGGAAGCCTACCTGAGTCGTCGACTCCTTGTGATCAAAAAGGGAGCACGAGCTGCGGAGAGAAGCTGTGAACATCGTGACCAAAAGCTGTGGAAGTTGCTGAGGAACACTGAGGGTAATGCTTCTTCCCACTTGACTTAAATACATACAGTAGATCTTGGCAAGGAATGGAAAAATTTTTAAGTTAATTTCCGCTGCGTGTCTTCCAATTCCTTACAATTATGTCATGTGCCATGGCACTAAGAAGTTTGATTATATTTATGTTATTCTTGTTCCTCTAAGCCTGGTAAGCCTCTTGGTCTCTCCTGGGCTAGACCAAATTCCAAAGTTTAGGTTCAACAATAGCAGTTGTCAAAAGTTTAATAGCATTTGTTTCCTCTAAGATGTATTAGAGGAAAATCTAGGTTGCCATTTTTAGTTCTTAGGTAAATGAAGGTTATTTTCTAAAGAGAATCATATCAAAGAACATTTTAGTGACATGGCACAATGAAGTATATAATGCCATGTACTTATATTATTCTTGACTAGAAAATAATGACACTACAAGATCTATGATCAGGATCATACATTTGCACCTCCTATTACACAGATACTAGCAACAACATTATGAGCTATCAAGAATTTTATACTAGTAATTTATTAATGAAATACAACTTTTAGAAGCCTCACATTCTAAAACTCCTACTTATAAGAAGAATTTTTAGATTATACACGAATAATCAAATAGCAATCTAAATGAGCTTCTTTAAGTAAAATAAGACATGCAATCTATTTCCAATAAATGAAATCATGTTTTCCAGTACAACAAACATAAGGAAAGCCAATACAAAGAAATATCAATCAAAATGAGAGAAAGAAAATTTAAGAACAACTCTCATTATTTTTTTGAGCTTTGGTGACTTAAGCATAAGTTTTGAAGTTCTCTCTATATTGTCAACCCAAAAAGATTTTCAATTACACCAACCTTTGTCTCTTACTTATCTTATGTATTCCATCATGACTTTAGCATAGAATTTTGTGTCTTTCTTATTAGTCATGAACTTAGCATAATCATGGAGAACATTATAAATGCCTTTTATGTTTGTGAGTTTGGTTATTTGATCTTTAGCTATCCTCCTAGCCAAAGCTGAGGTACAGGGTTAGATTACTTCTTCTTCTCCCTAGTTCATGAGATGTTTATGAAGAGAAGGCGTAGTCCTAGATCCAAAATCTCTTAACATCAATTGAAGCTCCTTAGGCAAAGGATTTCCAATGGATCCTCATGATCCATCTCAGGGTTCTGCTCCAAATCCCCTTTTGGATCTACATCAGGATTGTCTTCAGGGTCCTCATCAAGATCTTTCTCTATACCATTAATCTCTACAAGCTCATTCGGATCCTCTTCTTTAAGATGTTCAAGATCTGGATCCTCACTTTGGGGTTCATTTTCTGAAATTCATCAACCAAATATTAGGAGTTTAAAGAACTATATTAAGTAATTTTAGTGCTGTTTGAAGTCTTTTGACTCATTTTCACTTAGAAATTAAATATATAAATTATCATAATTTTCTATAATTTTTAAACACCTAAAAGTACCAAAAAATATACTAAATACTCACAAATAGGTCCAAAATTGACCCCAAAATGAGCAAATTATATATCAAAATGAATATCTTGATTTTAGCAATTTTTATGAACAAGTAGCACCTCAATAGGAGTTCAGACATGTTATCATCCACCCCTAAAAGATTAAATCCAAAAAAATTAAAAAAAAATTGGACATGCCACTCTCGAGACTCACACGTGGCCTCCACGCTCAGCCACGTGGTATGTGCCACACGTGCACATGGTGCCTCTGCCTCTAAAATTAATTTATTTTTTGGAACTTTTTGAGGACCAGGTTGGACTCTATCAACTCGGTCTAGTGGTTTAACCTAGCCCAAAACATAAATTTGTTTTTGAAACTGGATTGGGTTAGGCCGATTCCAGTCTAACCCAGAATAATTTTTTTATATTTGGGATGGGCTGGATCCCATGATCTAGCCCAATCCAATTCATTTTTTAGGTCACCTTCCTCTTTTGTTTGGGCTGAGCTAGATCCAATGATTTGGCCCAATCAATAAGCATCTTTTGTTTTTTGCTTTGGCCTTCAGCTCTTTTATTATTACTAAAACGATGCTATTTTTGTTAGAGATCATCTTCAATCTCCAGCCGGGTCACAACGAGCCCAGTTTGTCATATCCTAATTTTTCCCGATCCGTATAGTACTAATAGTGGAAAGAGGTTTGAAAATGATTATGACGAAGAGCAGAAGAAAAAATAAAGGTTAAATGGGTCTTGAGGAAAGAGAATGACTAAAATAAAAATTAGAAAAGGTTAAAGGCCAAAAGTTAAAGTAGAAACAAGATTTGGGCCAAAATGGTAATTTCCAAAAGTTAAGGGACTTAAATGTAATTAAGTAAAAAGTTCAAGGGCAAAATTATAATTATAGAAAGATCAACCCGAAAAGGGTTAGAACTGCCCAGAAGTATTTTAGTCCCATATTCTATCAGTAAATAGAGGAAAGTATGCTGGATAATTTGACATAATACAGAAATTTTATTAGGGCTCCAGACAGCAGATATTTATCTAATAGTCAAAAAGTTATCTGAAATTTTATCAGATTTCATGGACTTCAGATATAAGTGGGCAAATTACACGAAAGTGTGCCCTACAGTGTCAGATGTCCTGGATCTGACAGAACTCTAGAAAAAGTCCTGTATAAAAAGTTATTCCCATAACAGTGAATTTTGACGGGAGTTTGATAACACCCTTGATCCGATAATAGAACTTATCGTTATGTGAGCCTAGATAGAATGAGATTAGATGACCTCATATATAGGCCCATGATGGCGGCAAGAAGGGCCCAAAGCCCAGGGTACCAGTCCATCAGTAGAAGGGGCTAGTGTCCAGAAAAAGTGCGAAATTACGAAAATGCCCCTAAATGCCCATATTGTACTAGTGATGGATGAAGGGTATTTTGGTCATATAAGACAGGATAAAAATGTGGTATATAGTATAAATTTGATTAACTAGAGCCAGCATAGGCCCTAAGTCAGTACAAAAAGGGGTAAAAAGACGATTTTACCCTTAGGGTCAATATTGTGTAATAAATGACACCAAGGGTATTTTGGTCATTTCCCAAGGAATGGATGGCAGATAAATACTCAGTATAACCATGTTAATGGTATGAGAATC
The DNA here is from genome assembly GCA_037074615.1 of Leucaena leucocephala. NCBI lineage: Eukaryota > Viridiplantae > Streptophyta > Magnoliopsida > Fabales > Fabaceae > Leucaena > Leucaena leucocephala. The sequence goes on from CM073527.1 coordinate 11,429,933, forward strand.
CTAGATATTGATTTCTAGGATAGAATACATATCCTGGTATATTATAAAAAATTCAGAACAGAAAATAGTCTGGTTGTTGTGAAACTGCTCCGATCGGTACCAAATTGGACTGAAATTTTTCCAGAAGCTTTCTTACACTATGAGCACGCCATCTAGACTTCTTAGGTGTCCCATGAGTTTTCTCACATGATGTCATAATTATTCTTTTTAGAAAAAGTTAAATTCAAGATTAAATGTGGGCTATTAGATCAAATAGTAACCAAATCAATCTTGGCCATTAATGTTTCATGGATTTTGGCTATAAATACCCCCTCATTCTGCCCAAACCCATGGCCTTGTGATACCTTGAGAAAACTCTTACAAAATAAAAAATCAAGCCAAGACAAAGAAGATTCAAGGTACCAAAGTTCAAGCAAGCTAGAGATTAAAGGTAAGCAATCTCTCCTAGCTTATTTTCCTTTGATTTGGGAGCTGGAACTTAGGGTTTTCATGGGGGAAAGTTGAGTTTTATCTAAGGGGTGGTGCTGCCCAAAAACCTTAGATGAAAGGAAAAAGTAGAAATTAAAGTTAGAAGCATATGATTGAAGCTTAAACAAGCTAGTTAAGAGATTGGTTGTTGAATCAAGTTGATATTCTTGACTTTGCCATGATGTGTGTAACATCCTTACTTTCATACTTCTTAGGGACCAATCAGTAGCATTTAGAACCACTTACAAGACTTTGGAAGTTCATTATCTAAATCTAGAATTTTACTCTTTCTTGGGTTACTGTTCACTTGGTATTCCAGATTACACAATGAACTTCAAAAAATCATAATTAATTATAGAAAACTCCAAATGAAGTGGTTCAAAAATATACATTAAGCTAACATCTTGAAATTTAAGGGAAAAATAATTTCCATACCAAATGATTATCCAATTGATACAGTTTATTCGTTGAATTTTATTGTTCATTTGGTCAAAAACTCTAAAAACAGATTCTGGTTCCTTACTTTAGAAATTCATTTCTCTTGATATACACGTCCAAATGAAACTTTCTACCTATTCAATTAAAGATCTTGATGTGTGCTGCATGCTTGTAAAATTTCATGAAATAACTCTTTCATTTGCTAGTCAAACTGAAGCCACAATAAAACTGCCTTAAGACCTACGTTTTACCATTTTAGTTTCTTTTCTTTCCCTTTCAATAATTATTCAAGCATACATAAGCCATGAAATAAACTTCTCAATATCCATATACATCATGTACATATGCCATAATTATTTCAAATAGCTTCATCACATAAATACACACCTTACATGGCATTTACATACATGGATAATTCATAGCCTATGCTAGAATCTTAAATACTTCACTTTCCTTCTTCCATGCTTTAGCTCTTCTCCAAGTATATATTTTCCTTCATACTTGACCTAAATTGGTTGGTTATATGAGAGTGAGATTCTAGGGAATCTCAGTAGCAAACATTATCACTTAAATATGCAAGATGGATGCTAATGCATAATATGTAATTTCATTAAACTTTCTTTGATTAGTGACATGCCATCATGCTGTATACTTTTACATAAAGTGCATGGACATGGAAAACATGTTATTCACAATACATTCAACATCATTTATCATGTCACAACATCATTCAAACATCATGTACATGTCAACACATAAGCATACCACATCAAGCACATAAAGAGGTAAGTTCACTACCTTGCACTTAAGCTTTCATGTTGATCTTTAGCACTTGCTCCCTAGCTTTCCAACCATTAAGCCTTTATGTCAATCATTTCCCAACATGTTCTTGGATATTTTAAGGTCCTAAACAGATTCACATTCATCACATAACTCATTAGGACTCATGAACTCCAACCATATTCAAGACTAACTTTGTTACACTCATTATTGTCATAACTTTCTCTAATCTTCACTAATCAACTTGGCTCTTGAACCAATTGATGTCTTGACTTTACTCTACACAATTTCATCTTTTGAATCCATTTATGAGCTTAGAATCATGAAATTCCAGCTCCTTCATGGCCTGCTGTACAGAATTGAACATAAGCATACAATTGTTTAAAAAATTCTCGTTTTGATTATAATGCTTCCCATACTTGTTTCTCCATTTTACCCCACACAACTTTTCATTTTAAAACCATTGGAACCATCAAAATCATAAAATTATAATCACTGTTCATGTGAGGGAAGGAAATTTAGGATATGACAATGTGCCCTGTTCGGTATGCAATGTTCGTGAGGGAAGGAAATTGAATTCAATGATTTAATGCTTTCATTGAATTTATATAATGGTTTTGTGTAGGATTGGAAAGGTTTTGAACCTTGAAAGCATTAAAATTCCAAGATTGTAGTTTTTGAAACCCTTCTCTGTTACTGTTCATATGCATGAACAGTGATTGGAATTTCATAATTTTGATGGTTCGAATGGCTTTAAAATGAAAACTTGTGTGGGGTAAAGTGGAGAAACAAGTATGGGAAGTAGTAGAATCAAAATGATAATTTTTGAAAGAATTGTATGCTTATGTTCAGTTTTGTACAGCAGGCCATGAAGGAGCTGTAATTTCATGATTCTAAGCTCATAAAAGGATTCAAAAGATGAAATTGTGTAGGGTAAATTCAAGACATCAATTGATTCAAGAACCAAGTGGATTAGTTAAGATTAAGGAAAGTAAATGAGCTTAATGTTCAAGAGGGAGTTATGTTAGTTAAAGTAAGTTTAATGCTCAAGGAAATTAGATGGTAATGGATGAATGGTTATGTGATGTTAGGGATTGGTTGGTATAGGCAGCCACATGTCCAAGAGATGTGAGAAGAAAGAAGCAAGATAAAGTGAAAGAAAGTCAAGTCTATAAGATAGTGAACTTACCTCTTTATGTGCTTGACGTGGTATGCTTATGTGGTGACATGTGTATGATATTTGAATGATGTTGTGACATGATTAATGATGTTCAATGTATTGTGAATAACATGTTTTCCATGGCCATGCACTTTATGTAAGAGTATATAGCATGATAGCATGTCACTAATCAAAGAAAGTTTAATGAAATTACATATCATGCATTAGCATCCATCTTGCATATTTAAGTGGTAATGTTTGCTACTGAGATTCTCTAGAAAATCACCCTCCCATAACCAACCATAATAGGTTATTCAAGATGGAAGAATCATGTTTGGGACATGAGCTAAAGCATGGAAGAAGGAAAGTGAAGTATTTAAGATTATAGCATAGGCTATGAATTATCCATGTATGTAAATGCCATGTAAGGTGTGTATTTATGTGATGAAGCTATTTGAAATAATTATGGCATATGTACATGATGTATATGGATATTGAGAAGTTTATTTGATGTCTTATGTATGCTTGAATAATTATTGAAATTGAAAGAAAAGAAACTAAAATGGTAAAAACGTAGGTCCTGAAGCAGTTTTGTTGTGGCTTCAGTTTGACCTAGCAAATGAAGGAATTAGTTCACGAAATTTTATGACCATGTATCACACATCCAGAGATTTAAATTAATATGTAGAACTTGTTATTTGGATGTGTATATCAAGAGAAATGATTTTCCAAAGTAAGGGATCAGAATCTATTTTCAGGATTTTTGACCAAATGAACAGTAAACTTTGCTGAATAAACTGTACTAATTGGATAATCATTTGGTCTGGAAATTATTTTTCTCTTAAAGTGTAAGATGTTATCTTCATTTATCTTTTTGAACCACTTAATTTTTATTTTTCTATAATTAATTATGATTTTTTGAAGTTTATTGTGTAGTCTGGAATACCATATGAACGGTAACCCGAGAAAGAGAAAAATTTTAGATTTGGCTAATGGACTTCCAAGGTCTTGTAAGTGGTTCTAAATGCTACTGAATAGTCCCTAAGATGTATAAAAGTAAGGATGTTACATAGTTCATTTGCGGGTCAGGTCTGTCAACCCAAAAAAAAATCTCTCCTCTATTTCTCTGCCATCTGCATCCTTTTTTGACATTCATGGAGTCATTTTCAAACATTTTTGCAAGCTCTATGTAATGAGACTATTTCTGAAGCCTCAATCGATGGTTTCCAAATGACCTAATTTTGATATGAAACTTCTCTCCTATATAACTCCATCATTGGTTCTTTGTTTGATGTGTTATTGGTGACATCGGAATCATTTCATCGAGCATATACATTGATGGTGTCTGGTTGCATGAAAGCCTTCATTTTTAAGACATTTTTTTGAAATTCTCATTCGTCCATTGACGACATGTTTGGTTTGAATTTTATGAGTTCTTATTGCTTCTATATTCAAGTTATATGTTTTGGTTCTATGTTCATATGTATGCTAATGGACTTACCTTTAAACAAATAACAGAAGGGGAAGCATGATATATAAACATTGAATACCATAAGAGCAAATGCATTTGGCCAACATGTATATGTGACATGTCAGTTATCATATATTCACATTTATATGAGATCATGCTTTAATAGAATGATTAAGAAATATAAAATTCATAAATCTTCAAGGTAGCAACGCATGTATATATAAATATAGCTCACAATTTAAACAACACATGCATGTATATCAATACATATTATAACATGCTTGTTCATGTTCGCAGCAGAAGGAAAATAAGAGGGATCTATACACATGGCACAACAATTAGAGACAATATGTATAATCATAGCCACAATATCAATATTGCTCTGATACCAATAAAGGAATTCAGGAGTACCTGAGATGTAGATCAGGTTCTCTAGCAATCACGCGATAAGCAGGTCACTTTGATGGATTTGGGTATACGCACACAGTAAATACACTCTAAAAAAAATAAGAGAGACTATAGAGAGAAAAATTAACTAGAGAGAAGAGAAATTATATGGTTATATGAAAAAAACTACTTACATATCAACAACAATAATTGAGATTATCAAAAAGATATTCTATTATTTATCTCTCATAATCCCCTATCAGTATCATGGGATATCTTATTCAAAATTCAAAGTTTGAACAAAAAGGGAAACTATTTTTAGATAATAAATCCAGACATTTAGTTATTATCTCCTAAGATCCATATCATATAGACTTTGACCCAATTCACCAAGGGTAGATATGATCCCAAATTCCAATAGTTATGGTATGTGATGGGCAATGAAGTTACACTTTCTTTCTACCAAATTTTATTTTGTATCCTTCTTTAGCCCATGAAATTTTGTTCCCTTATGTGTGTGTGAGGGACAAATTACCAAGGAAATTTTAGGTTATTATAAAAAATCCTTTTTCAAGTCTGTGAGTGCATGTCCAACATATAGCATAACAAAACGTAGGTATGGGCTAATAAACCCAATTAATATTTTTCCTAGCCTAACTTCTTATATATAAACCTAAAACCCAATTCTACACACCACTCACTCTCTTTCTTTTTTATTATTCCTCTCTTAGTGACAATTGCCAAAAGCGTAGAGACACACATCCTCCAACCCCATAACTAGTCAGCATAGAACAAAATTTAAGTAATACTTATAGTTTTATTTTATTATTTTGTTTGTATATAATTGTTAAATCATTTTTATTATTTTGTACTCAAACTATTATATTTATAATACTATAATTTTTCTTCTTATAAAAAATGGTTAAAAGTTCATCCCCTCTAATCCTAAATAATTTTTTGTTCCTCCATTATAGGTATGCATGCAAACAAATTTCCATAAAATGGGTCATATAAATATTGACAAACAGATGTTCTACAATGGGTTGTCTTGCTTCTGATGCAGTTGGAATATGCAGAGTTCTTTTGGCTTAGTTTGAAACATCATACTTTTAACCTCTTATAGTACATATTTGAAAGCGTATTTAACTAGCGGAAGTATTACTATTCATTTGGTAAATTTCAAATTAGCAGTCTAACTTTAAAAAATTATAACTAATTTTAAAAATATCATATGGAGGTGCTTCAAATTTATACTTGAAGCTATTTCAGGAAAAAATATAAATCTAGACATTTACCTTGCCAATCAATATAGTTAGATCATTACTTCTTACTATTCATATAGTGAATCCTGGAAATTCTAGATTATGTCTTGTAACTTCAGAAATTCATTTCTCTTAATATAAAGATCCAAATGAGGAGTATTACCTATAAAAGTTAAAGATTTGGATGTATCTACATTCACATAAAAATTTATGAATTAATTCCTTCATTTGCTAGGTCAAATTGAAGTCAAAGCAAGACTGCTCTATGACCTACTTTTGTCATTTCACCTTTTCTTTAATTTTCAGAAATTAATCCAGCATTCATAAACCATCAAATAAGCTTCCTATATATTCATATACATAATTTAAATATGCCTTAATTATTTCATAAATTTTAATCATATAAATAGGCATTTTACATAGCATTTACATAATTAGGGAAACCATACACCATAAGCTAAAGTATCAATTTGTTCACTTTCTTTCTACCATTCTTTAGATTCTCCATGCATACATTTTCTATCATGCTTGACCTATATTGGTTGGCTATGGGAGGGTGAGATTCTAGAAAATCTCATTAGCAAATATTACCACTTAAATATGTAATATGGATACTAATGCATGATATGTACAATTTCATTAAACTTTCTTTAATTAGTGACATGTCATCATGTTATATGCTTTGTATAAAAAATGCATGGCCATAGGAAACATTTTATTCATAATATATTCAACATCATTTACCATGTCACAACATCACTCAATCATCATATATATGTCAACACATAAGCATACCACATCAAACACATAAAGAGGTAAGTCTACTACCTTAAAACTTTATTTTTTTTCTCTTTCTCCCTTTGTATCCAACTAAACATTGGATGCTTGTTCATCCTCTTTAACTCATTTCCTTTGACATATCATGGCCCTAAACACAATTACATTGTGTCTACAACTCATTAGAGCCATTACATAAATATTGTACATCAAATCCCTTAAAACCCCTAATTCTTAACTTAATTCTTGGAGTCAGTGGTTTAGCTTTGTAATATATTTCCTTAGACCAATCCTATGTAATTTTATCCAAGGAATCCAAATATAAGATCAAAATTTCAAAATTCTAACTCCTTTCTCATATTCTATACAGAACCTGAAACTGTCACAAGAACTCCACAAATTCCTATTTTAATTCCAATACTTTCAATACTTATTTCTCTACTTTATCCCACATAATTTTTCATTTTATATCCATTGGAAGCATCAAAATCAATAATTTCTCATCACTACTAGGCACATGAACAGTGATAGCAAGGGTTCCACAATTTCAATTTCAAGATTATATGATTTCTCAAGCAAAAACTACTTTATTCTTACTTGTTTAAGCTTATCTAAATTATATATAACATAAAATTCATATTTCCTTCATAAGAGGCAACACATCCAGCATCATATTCAAGGGAACAACTGCCATTAAAAACCCTTTAAATCCTAGAGCAACCTTTCTATTACAAAGTCCAATAATTAAAGGAAGTATTACCTTAAATTCTTGCTTATTTGTCCCTTGAATTTCCTTTTCTTCATGCTAGAGACTCCATATGAGCATAAACTCTCCATGGCTTCCTCAACATGGCATGAAATGAAGGGAATTAAGGGGGTATTTATAGCCAAAGAGCTAAGGAAATGAATGGCTAAGATTTAATAGACATTATCTAATCTAGTGGCATAAATTTGCTCTTAATCTAACTTAATCTCCAAGAAAATTAAGAGATAAGGTCACATGCTAAAATTCTCTTCCCTTATTTGGCTACCATGTGGTGCAAGCTAGGTCCCACAAGGGACACTTCATCTGCCATTACATGCTCTTAAAATTTCCTTGAAGTTTCCATTTTTATATAAAATAGTATAAAAATTCCATTTGCCTTCTAAATAATCTCTTAACATTTTGGGGCCTCACTTGATGCCATGTTGAATCAAAATTAGGTTCCACTAAATATTTGGCGCACTTCCTTTAATTTCTTATATCGATATCCTTAAATTACCTTAATTTTTTAGATAAATTCTATAAATATCTTTTAAGGGTCCTGAAATTTTTAGAAATTCATTCTACTATTAAATAAATTTTCTACAAAATTTTATAATTTTCTTATACTAGAAGTATTGATAAAAATTATGTAAGGAATTGGAAGACACGCAGCATAAATTAACTTAAAACTCTTTTCATTCCCTGCCAAGATCTACCGTATGTATTTAAGTCAAGTGGAAAGAAGTATTACCCTCAGTATTCAATCGTAACTTTCTCAACTTCTGGTTGTGACGTCCATAGCTGCTCTCCGTGGCTTGTGATAGTTTCTCAGCTTCCTCTACTGGTATCCACACGAATAGCGTTCTAACCACGAATTCGTCCTCTCCGTCTCTATTTCGATAGTTTCTTATCTGCAAACCTTTTACATATTCCCGTTCATGCTTTTTCTCTCTCTCTACCGTAGCTCCTAAATATCAGATATATAGGATGCTATGCGTGTTACCACAGACTTGGATTTTTGGAATTCATTTTATATTAATTCTGAAATTAATACAATATCATATATTGTATAATTTAATAAGAAACTAATTAAATAAATAGTGTTTGCATTAAATCTGTCCCACATATTTAATTCACCCATTTATTTAATTTAAAATAAAGATAAGACGGAATTACATTTGATTTATTCCCATAAATCAAATTTGAGATATCATATCAATTTGAATTTCAAATTCAAACGTGATAGAGATTTAATTTTATCCTTATAAATTAAATATTGTAAATATCTCTTATATGAGATATCATATCAATTTAAATTTTAAATTCAAACGTGATAGAGATTTAATTTATCCTTATAAATTAAATCTTATAAATATCTCTTATATATAATATATATATATATACAAATTTATACATATACGAATATAAATATAAATAAATATATACATCCACCCTAGATCATTCATTGAATTTGGACATCACAGCTCGTGTTGGGCTATTTTGTGTGTGACCCTGTAGGCCCATGTGAAGTTGGCAGTGGGCCATTTACTATACTGACTCACAAGTCGCAAGCTGTCTCTAGCAAGATATCACGACTACCCAAATCATATGAGGATCGATGAACGATGTAACTTTTTATACAACCATATCATATCCCTTTTGTCACACAATATTTTGGTCATGGATGAAGTATGGAGAATGTCATCCTCCTATTCCTGACCGTTACTTTCTCGATCCCTGAGTAGTTTGACTATAGAAATAGAACTACCTTTCCATTACAGTATGGCCATATATTTCTCAGACTCACTCATCGAGGGGCCCAGTAATATCTCTCTATGAATATGAAGGATAAATTCCATCTTGACCATTCACATTCCTCCGCACAGAAAACTACTAAGCCCGAACATAGTCTTTATGATCACTCGATCAAAAGTGACTTTTGACTAGGTCAAAGCTGAGCGTTTGTCATGTAGGAATCCATGATGATCTCAGGTCAAAGGGCATAGTGACGTGGTTTGTATATAGGAGAAGCTTATGACTTAACCTATGCAGATCTCTCATAGAGGGTCACTCCAACACCTTGTACTCTTACATGTGCCTATGACTTTGATTTATATCTCTATACATCTTCAAAGTCATACTGGTCTTATTTTATCTCTGCTCCCACATAGATGACCGACCAGGGACATTTAGGATAAGATCATGAGTTATCCAAGGATGGTCATCACAGTAAACATGCAAATAATATGATAACACAATTAATAAATTTATAAATCAACAATATTTATAAGACAATGATTGGCCCCTAGGGCACAATTTCCAACAAATTCTATGTTTTATTGAATCCTTTTATTGGTGTCTACCTTTAATTCTATAATAAATTTTACAGGACTCCTTTTTTACTTCTTTCAATTTTATAAATTCTTATATTAATTATAATAATTTACTATAGATGTTCATCTAATTCTGAGGTCTAGAAGATACTCTACTAATTTACTATAGATGTTCAAAATTATGAGAGATATGCCTAACCCAAATTCTATTCTCTATCTACTAGTAAAATTTGGAGTCAATATTTCTGGGCAATTTTGGGCATTGGCTTAACTTTCTATAATTACACTTTTGCCCTTTAATTTGGCAAATTGTACTTTAGTCCCTGAAATTGCCAAATTCCATTTTAGTTCATTTCAACCAAATTTGAAACTGCAATTTAGTCCCTAATTTGTCAAATATCCATTTAGGTCCTTCAATTTTCACTAGTTTCAATTTAGTCCCTAGACTTTTACTATTTATAGTTTAGTCCCTGATCTTTCATCAAAATGACGTTCACATCCTAAAGGATTGTAACTTTATACTTTTCATATCTTTCTTTACTTAGACCTTACCTAACCATTATCATTTATTCTTTACTTTCCATAACAATGGTTTTATATATAACATCATCCCATTATGCTTTTATTTATTTGCCTAATTCGAGAGTTGTGATAGCATTTATGGTATGGTTGTACTTTATCTTATAGAACACTATAAGTAAACGTACTTTCACTACTTCATGATTGTTATATACAGTTAGACTTAATTGGATCACCCTCATTACCTACAGTTACCTATTATCTAATCTATAGTATCAGATTATTCTAATTTAGTTGTTACTATATTTTGGGCTATGTGATATACCTTAGTGGCTATATTGACTGCATATTAAATTGTACTATGTCACATGTCGAGTGTCATATTGCAGATAACTTACCTTTCAAGAATCTTCCACTACTGTCCTGTGAAGATTGAACTTGGGTGGTGTAGGTACTTTTTTAGCCTCATTCTAATTAACACATGCTTTTGTTTGGTTGGAATATGCATGCTTTAAACAAGTTTTCTAATGTTGGGAAGTCTAGTTAATTATTGTATGATAAGCATCTTCACAATAAATAGTGTAGTATGGTTATGGTAATCAATGATAATTAGATGGTTATTTAATAAACCATAAATGGTATTTTACATATTACATTGCACCTTCATCTTCTTTTTATGATAATAAAACATATAGTTGGTATGCATGTCAAATGTCACACCTACAAAAATTGAAGAAGGAAGTTTATCTACTTAGTTACATTGTATAGTTTAGTTTCCCTGTATCGCCTATATAACCTTTTGATATATTTTTTCCCTTTGTGTTTCAATATCTCTTTATAGCAATGCTAGTCTCATTCAATAGGCTTGATCATATTACACCTGAGATGTGTACGTGGAGGATACTGGTTAAGGTTGACCATGCTTTCTTCCAAAGTGAACATTAACTATTAGATGCTAGTCTTGAATATCCTAACTTGGTTTTATCGATAGAATTTATAGTATTCGATGACAATGTAAGTTTTTTCAATACTTATGACTTACATGTGGTTTTTATGTATTTGTTTCTTACGGGCTTTTGGAAGCAAGGTTCAAGGATGATTATGAGGATTTATGGTGACAAGTTGAAGGATAATTTCTGCAATATGTTTGTTATAAAAAAACTCTATATTGTCGAGTACTTCAAAATCAAGCTTGGTAGGGAAAGACTTCATGAAAGCTACCACATTGTGATTTAGTCTTCTATAATAGTTACTGAGTATTTTGAGTATATACCTATTCATGAATTCATGCTAAAGGATGTGGCTGAGATTAGGAGTGAGTCTATCCTCCTTATAGGGTAAGAGGTAATGGTTTTGTTCTCTAATTTATGTGGTATAGTTTACAATTTTATATTGGTAATATTTGTGAAGATTTAATGTTAATCCGTACATTGTCTATATTATTTTATACCTTTTTGGTTTGGTTTGGTTTGTTGGGTTAGAACAAAGTGGTATAAACATGTTGCTAGCATGGTAATAGACATGTTATCATTTGTAGTGGAGGATAAGAGGTATTTAATTTTGTTTTATTTATGAGTTATTCATGTCCTTAATTCCATATGCACTTACAAGATTTTGGTGTGTAAGGGAAGAAGGATTGCAATGGACTTTCTTGCTAGTCCTGCTAAGGGGCATGGAAGGATTTCTTGCCTGTTAAGACATGAGCCTCTGCTAGTGCTTATACAATACATATTGGTCAAGAAAGATAGAGGTGAGTCAGATAAATTGTGTATTTCGCATGTATAATAGTGTTACCAATGAGTACTAATATTTTATCATTTTTATTGAAGGTAATGTCTCATTAGTGAACTACTTCTCTGTTACTAGGATGTTTTGGAATGACACCTTCACCAACTTATACATGAAAGAAGGGAGCTTATCCCTTGCAATGGTTAAGCAGTGACCTATGCATTTTATGGTTTTTCTATTTTTAAGGACTAATTATATTTCAAGTTGATGTACTTAATTATTTTAGCTACATACATTATGTCAAACTAATCAGTTTCAATGGGATGTATAAATAAGGGATAATGATATGGTCTCTATGAATATTTTGTACATTTATGACATACTTTTGCTATGAATGTTCTTATTTTTAAACATTAATTACTGGTATTTCTTTCCCTAATAAGTACAAATTATGGAAATAACCATGAGTAGCATTTAAATGCTTATATTTCTATGCTTAGTTAGTTTATATTGACTGAGTAGAAACTTGAATGTAAAACGTATGAAAAAATTAGGATTTGTTCATTACAAAAGTTAGTTTCAACTGGCTGCTTATTGGTTTTCAGTATTGGAAACTAATGACAAATAATTGTATTTTTTTTACCAAAAAACTATATTGTACGTTCACTTGAAATTCTTTTACATTAAACCTATGGTTGTTCAGAGCATTTTGACTGTTACTTCTGTCATCATCCAATCACCATTTCACATATTTGTAATGATATTTGCTATGTTCGTGAGATTTTTATCTTTTTTATATGCCCATTCTATTTACTATTTTAAAGTACTTATTTAAGTTGATTAACTTGTGGTGCATTATGAATTGAAGCGTCATGTGATAGTTGCTTAGCTTCCTATTATCGGTACGTCCTCAAGTCCATGTGTTTACAACCCAATAGTTTATGTCATAAATACTGAATATTATTTAAAAGTTATTTCTGATATAGGATGACTATATCAATAAGTTTGGATTAATCTAATATAATTGTATTACCAATTCAATAGTGTTTATTTAAGGAGATTTATAATTAATTAGGGAAAGTCACACATTAAATGTCTTAATTTACACAGTATAAATAGTAATCAAGTTTTTTTATTATATTATGTATAATAAGAAATGTTGATTACATTATAGGATATAATAAGAAAATCAATTTTTCTTACAATCATGATAAGAGAATATAATTACATTACGAGATCAATTTATTTATAATAGATTATTATTATAAGTCTGCAATGGATATAAAAGTAATATATGTAATCAGAGAATGTATTTTGAAGTAATACTCCATCATTAAGTGATTAACTTCTAAGAGTATTTAATGTCTGACATGTATTTTGGTGTTTGTAAATGAATAATCAATCCAAATACATATGAGTTGGGAAAGGGGTACTCCTGGTTACAAGTAATGGTGGAAAATATGAGTGATGTACACATATGATGGCATAATTAGGAATTAAAAAACTCGGTTCTTCATTTCTGAAGCGTCTTCTCATAGGATGATTTTCACTATTACTAACCAATGGCTCTGATTGGTAATTCTTTTTAACCTAATTCACTTCCATGTAGGATTACTTCTATGGCTTTAGGATCAGAGGCTATCATTGTCCTATCCTTCTATTGCTTTAGTTTGGGCTACTTTAACCACAACTATGTCAAAATAATTCATCTTGTTGTTCTCATCTATAATGTAGACATTTGGTGTTAATACTTTTCATGTTATATCTGTCAAATTATTTTTTTTATTGGTTATGTTTTCTGATGTAGTCTTTGGTCATATCATTATTTGATGTATGTTAGTGTCAAATAGGAAGTTAAGTAATCAAATCCTATACCTCCTTCATTTTTGGGATATGTATGTTTACAGTTTATTGACTTCACTTGTCTTCACAGTATGGATTCAAAAGATTTTGCCCAAGCATATGTTGAGTTTTTTTATTGGTTTTTGTGATGAATACAATTTTTGCCTTACCTTTAGATAGGACTAATTGAACACAAAATGACCACCTCTCATGTTTGAACTGATGTTTCCCTTGTTTGTGGGATATTTACCTCTATTATATCTTATTTGATATCCCATATTTAAGATCTTTATTTTTATTTTGTGCACATGAATTGAAAAAAAATTGTCATAATAGTTGGTCGACTTCATATTTTGTGTAGGTGCTTAAGTCCATGGTGGTTACATCTCATCTTTTGTTTATCATATATGCATAAGACATTTTTTCTACATTTATTATATATTTTATATGTACTGTATAGTTGATAGTGATGCTAGGAATATTAATTATGCCTATTCCCAAGAAATTTAATTTTGACATATTTCTTCCCGCTGTGTAAGTCATGTATGTGGTGTTTAAGTATAATTCATTCATTATGGTATTTCCATATTTAATTTATTTAAAGTATGATCACATTATTTGAATATGTTGTTATATTTTACTTTCCCGTCTTCAATTGGAAGATACCTATATATATCCTTATAACTCTTATCATACTTTATTGCAAACTTCAAGGTTACTCTTAATTTCAAGGAATTCAAGGCTTCTAATCATAAGTTCAAGCTGATTAAAGAAGTTGAGGCTACCATTATGTGATGAAATGTAGTATGAAGTACATGTTTTCGCTATATCAATATATTTACAATTATTATAATGCATCTAAAGTTGTAAGCTGTATGCTTTTCAGGGTAAATAGTGTGCCCTACATTATTTATGATTAGTTTGATATCAACTTATGCATAATTAATTTAAATTAGTTGGACAAACCTATTGTGTTTGTCAGTCAACTTGTCTGCATGGGTTTTGATGAAGATGGTATATGGTTTAAGTGTTATACTTGATTAATTAATCATATTTTCTTATGTCTCTATGTTCAGATTTTTCAGTTGTGTTTTCATTTATTTAGGTTTTCTTGTGATGTGTAGCTCTTTTGATATGTTAAGGATATACTTAAATGGGATTTTTTTGAGATTAAGGACTTTGTTGCAAGGTCAATCATATATATTCAATTTTTTTTATCTCACTCACTATGAGGCTCTGTATAAATTATTTATTATGTGAAGCTGTGTTTTTAGTGCTATGAACTTTCCATCGCTAACAATTAGTGCAGTTTCATCTTTTAATTCACCTCAATCGTATAATTGTCCTTCCTTAACTTCCTTAAAAAGGATTAAGATATGTGACTTACCTAAGTAGGAAAACGTTTATATTGTGATATTGTAATTTATCTATATAACCTCTTAATTGTTAATCTTCTATTGTTAATATTTTATTCATATACAGGAAGAATATTTCTTTTTGTTGTGTGAGATAATCAATTTTTTGACCTGATATGGGTGGGTATATGGTGGATGTACTCAATGTGATAGTAAACCAAGGAGTGACAATGGGAAAATGGTGTGTAACAGTTTCAACTGCAGACAGAAGAACTTGTCTACTGTATCAAAGTATGGTCTCCTATTTGTGGTTCTTTCCTTCACGATTTATGTTTGTTACTTGGTTAAGTTTAAAGCTATGTTGTCTTTAACAATGTGTGTTTTGTTATGCATTTTAGGATAAGGTTGAATTATATAGTGGGGATGAAACAAGGAAAGCATATGTTGTTTGTTTTTGACAAACTTGCTTCTTAATTATTGGGGAAATCAGTTTGTTAGATGAAGCAAGAGCTATAATTGCTAGTTAGACTAATTCGTTTGTTCATGGTTACATTATTTGTAGTCATTTTAATACGTACACATTAGTATTGATTAATTATATCATATAGGATGGTAGTACTTTTGATTATTTTGATGATGTGGACAAATTAGTTGGTAGGAGGCTACTGTTGAAGTTGAAATTAAATTAATACAATAAGTAGCACCCAAGTTCTAGTATATATGTCTTCTCTTGTTCTGATTGTGTAGATCTTATGGATGATTTCAATCTCAGGAACCCCGAGGTACATATCCTATGTTAATGTTGTCCTTTATTTATGTCACATACAAATTCAAGTAATGTTGTGGTGTGTTTGAAAGTTTGTATTACTTGTAGCCTATTAAGCCCAGTGAGGCAATTGCTAACAAAGTTGGTGACAAAGTTGAAGTCCCTATTGGAGAGGTCAATACTATCATTTCTTGCTTTTTAAATTTTTCATTACTCAATTGTTTTGAGTCTCAAACTATTTAATGTTATTTATCATTTATTTATTTTTGTTAGTACAACGTTCATGCTAGCTTCAAATAGTACACCGTTCATCCTAACTTCATATAATGATGTTATTTCTTTTTTTATTAGGGATGAGAGACAATTGAAATTCCAAATTATGAGGTAGTGATAGAATTATATTTTGTGCTGTGTAATAATTTCTTTTATTGCTAATAATGTATTGACTATTGATTATGTATGATAGGAACCTAATTATGTTATGGTGAGTGAATCTTTGGTAGGGTAGCAGTCAATTTGTTTTTTATCATGACATGGTAAATGCGGTGCAACTATCTAATCCTTAATTGGATGACATTCCAATATAAGAATTAACTAAACCTTAATAAATGAAGAGTAAGAGGAAGACATGGAAGAGGAAGGAATCTGATATGAAGGAGGAGTGCGTTCATGTTATGCCTTTATCCACTATGAAGTCTAACTTTGCAGTAAATAGAGTCATTAAACAAGACAAAATGTGATATGTGCATTATGGTTTCTTCTTTTACTAGACTACAGTTTTATTCCCCCGGTCTATGTTGTTATCTTACTTTGGTATGAGGTGTTGTATGAATTTTTACTAATTTATCTCTTTAATTTGTAGTAGTTGTCCTTTCAAATATGTATTCGTCATGTTTTAGGATGAATGAACGTATATGAGTTGGTTAATATTGTTATGTATAAATTACATGCTAATGGTGCCTTTATGGTTTTCTTTACATGGTATGTTTAAACTGTTCAAGTACATTTTAGTTTAAGTGTTCGAGTGCATGAGCTATTATAAGTACTTCAATAGTAATTGGACTTGTGTTTAGCTTATGCTTATTTTAAAAAAGTCACTGTGTCAATATATGTACTTTTAAGTAACGGTGTTTAGATGTTCTATAAATGGATGCATATCAATATTGTTATAAGTTATTCAAAGATTAGACAATAAATCACAATGAAATAAACTAATAATGAAACTATGAAAATTGTTATTCTTTAAGAAGTAAGAGTACTGATTGAATCTTTTTATAGTAATATAAGGCACTCTATTTATAATCCTAATATTGAATCTCTCGATAGGCATTTTTAGACTATATATACATGGAACATAAATAAATTGACATATATCACTAGACATTCTTTTATATTATATCTATCAATATCAGTTAATTTTCTTCTTACAATATCCTTCCCTTTATCCTTCACAATATATGTTAAATTATCTCAGCATCAACTTTGCGTTTTTCCTCTCTTCCAATATATATATGCATATCTTTGTGCCTAGTACGCAATATAAATATATGAGTAAATTTTAAAACAATATTACTTTTTATCTCATAATTGATTTAGTGGTGGAAAATCTGGAAACCACAAGTAAAAGGATATAATATAAACAAAGGGGTAATTAAGTATAGCTAAAAATATATGAAACATTCTACTTTTATCATCTCAAAGTATGTATTCGGAAGCATATTTGATTAGCAGAAGAATTACATTAGCCCCAAAAAATTAAAATTTTAAAACTTACTTATCGGGTACTGTTCATTTGGTGATTTCCAGATTTACAGTCCAACTTTAAAAATTCATAACTAATTGTAGAAAAATTGTATGGAGGTAATCCAATTTTATAATTGTATCTCTTTCATAGCTATTTAAGGAAAAAATATAAATCTGGACATTTACCTTGCCAATTGATACAGTTAAATCGTTACTTTTTACTATTCATGTGGCAAATTCTGGAACTTCTAGATTCTGTCTCTTGACTTTAGAAATTCAATTCTCTTGATATACACATACAAATGAGTTATATTCCATATGAATTTAAAGATCTGGATGTGTACTATGTGCTTATAAAATTTCATGGATTAATTCATTCATTTGCTATGTCAAATTGAAACCAATACAAAACTGCTTTAGGATATACGTTTTTACTATTTTAGTTTTATTTCTTTCACTTTCAATCATTGTTCCAGCGTGCATAAATAGTCTCTTTTTCCTTTCATGCATTCATATACATCATGGGATTATTTCATAATCCTTTCATACATGTTCTTTACATAAATAGACACCTTACATGGCATTTACATACATGGATAATTCATAGCATATGCTAGGATCCCAATTATTTCACTTCCTTTCTTCCTTTCTTTAGCTCTTCTCCATGCATACATTTTCCTTCATACTTGACCTAAATTGGTTGGTTATGGGAGGGTAAGATTCTAGGAAATCTCAGTAGCAAACATTACCACTTAAATATGCAAGATGGATGCTAATGCATGATATGTAATTTCATTAAACTTTCTTTAATTAGTGACATGCCATCATACTATATACTTTTGCATAAAAGTGCATGGCCATGGAAAACATATTATTCACAATAGATTCAACATCATTTATCATGTCACAACATCATTCAAGTATCATATACATGTCAACACATAAGTATACCACATCAAGCACATAAAGAGGTAAGTCCACTACCTTGCACTTAAGCTTTTCTCTTGATATTTTGCACTTGCTCCCTAGCTTTCCAACCATGAACCCTTTCAATCAATCACTTCCCAACATTTTTTTGGATGTTTCAAGGTCCTAAACACATTCATATTCATCAGATAATTCATTAGGACCATGAACTCCAACAATATTCAAGACTATCCTTGATAAATTCTTAACTCTTTACTAACATAACTTTCTCTAGTCTTCACTAATTAACTTGGCCCTTGAATCAATTGATGTATTGAATTTACCCTACACAATTTCATATTTTGAATCTATTTATGAGCTTAGAATTATGAAATTCTAGCTCCTATGCACTATTCTATACAGAATTACATAACACCCTCTTTTCTTTTAAAAATTCCCATTTTGATTCTAATGCTTCCCATACTTGTTTCTCCACTTTATCCCACACAACTTCATGCGAGTGAATAGTAATAGAGAAGAATCTCAAAAATCACAACTTGGAATTCTAATGCTTCCAAGGTTCATAACCTATCCAATCCTACACAAAATCATCATATAAATTCAATTCAAGCATTAGATCATTGAAATTCCATTTTCTTCCATCATGAACAGTGAAAACTGAAATGGTTCTACCATGGCAAAGTCAAGAATATCAACTTGATTCAACAACCAATCACTTAACTAGCTTGTTTAAGCTTCAATCATATAACTCTAACTTTAATTTCTTCTTTCTCCTTTTATCTGAGGTTTTTGGACAGCACAACACCTTAGAAAAAATTCAACATTCCTCCAAGAAAACCCTAAGTTCAAGCTCTCAAATCAAAGGAAAATAAGCTAGGATAGATTGCTTACCTTTAATCTCTAGCTTGGTTTAACTTTGGTCCTTTGAATCTTCTTTGTCTTGGCTTAAGTCTTCATTTTGCAAGAGTTTCCCCAAGGTTGTCATGCCACAGCTTTGAATTAGATTTGGTGGGGTATTTATAAAAAATCTCATGAAAAATCAATGGCTAAGATTACTTTGTGCACTATTTGATTAAATGACTCATATTTGATCTTGAATTAGCTTGCCCTAGAAGCCAATGAGATGACATCATCCATGACATCATCAAAGGACACCTCAAAACCCATGTGATGAAATTACAAGAGGACGAAGGATCTGGAAAAATTTCAGTCTAATCTTGTACCAATTCAATTCGATTTCCTAAAAACCAGACTGTTTTTTTAATCTACTTTTTTTGAGATTCCATATTATGCTTTCTGACCTTAAACCCAGTATCTGGATTCTTCTACCATTGACATGCTTGCATTAGGTCAGTACTTAATTACAGATTCATTGGGAAATGACAGAAATACCCTTGGTTCACTATCTTGCACTATATTAACCCTAAGGGCATAATTGTCATTTCACACCTCTTTATACTTCAGTAGAGTATATACTAGCTCTAACTAATCATCCCTGTACTTGTTGGAATATTTTTTACCTGTCTAGAATGACCAAAATGCCCTCCATCCTTCTCTGGTACATATGGCTATATAGGGGTATTTTCGTAATTTCACACTTTTTTGGGGCTACTCTAGGCACTGGCCCACTCATTCATCCATCCACTTCACTAGGCTTCTGGGACACCATTTTGGGCCTTGATATGGGTCTATGGCCTTTATGGCACAAATCTCGAGAAACCTCTCTCGAAGGTATTTATCGGGTATTTTATTACACCGTAAATTCCCATAAAAATTCTACAGGATTCCTTTCTAACTCTGTCAATTTTATAAATTCTTATATTAATTATAGGAATTTACCGTAAGGTTTCATCTGATTATGAGGTCCAAGAAATACTGTAATAATTTTTCCTGACTTAAAAAATTAATATAAATTTTTTTAAACATCATATCAAAATTCTGTGTTAAGTCAAACTGATCAGAATAATTTTCTCTACTTACTGGTAAAATTTGGGAATAATATGATTCTAGGCATTTTTAGGCCTTTTTTGGCTCAACTTTCTCATAATTACATTTTTGCCCCTGAACTTTTGATAAATTATATTTAAATCCCTTAACTTTTGGTAATTACACCTTTTAGCCCAACTTTTCTTCCTAATTTCATTTTCTACCACGGAACTTTAAAGGTTTTCAATTTAGTCCCTCTCTTCCTTCAATACTCATCTAACCTTTATTATTTATTCTGATCAACGTCACAATCCTTTCCAAACCTCTTTCCTCTATCAGCATTATACAGATAGGGAAAAATTAGGATATAATAATATACACATATGTTATTATGAAGCATGCACTGTGTTATGTGGGTTTATATATTTAGTTGTAGGAGTTAATGCATATTATTTTATTTATTTAGTAAATCATTGATTCTTGCAAATTTTTGTTCCCTTCTTTATGAATTCATTGAGTATTCTATACAATAGTAGATTGTGGGTTACTTTAGGGGATGGTATAAAATTTTGTCAGTCCTTTTAATCAGTTCTAAATGTCATATGTCAATAAAATGGGTTACGGGATATATGTAGTTGGTGTGATTCATGTCATGTTGGTTAAATAGGGTGGCTTCAGTTACTGTACATTTTACTCTAGAGGCAGTAGTAGCTACTACACAGTGTATGTACATATAATTTTAAATAAACTGGAAATACTTGTGTGCAGGTTATCACATATTATTCATTCCTTAAGTTGTAGGTCAATATCTGCTACCAAAGTTAATTGATGATGTGTGATTTGAAGTTGTCCAAACTTAAAGATATTGATGGAAGCACCAATCAGTAGAGCATATTTGTTCATGTATTAGGAAGTGGAATGTCTATTATGATTACATATAAGAATAACTATTTTCTATATTCATGTTGTTAATAGATGAAGAGGTTTGCAAACTTTAATTTACATGAGCTAACATTATTCTGATTTTTTGTTCAGTTATTTTACTGTGATTCTTTACCTTATAACATTATTCTCCATTTAAGGGAACCAAGATACAGGTTGCTATTTTGAGCACCCATTTGTTCAACTAATATATTCAATTCCTAGTTGAAGGGAGATCATATCTCATTGATACATTTGATGTCATTCCTAATTTTAGGGAGTTTAGAGTGACCACACATAAATTTAAGATTGTTTTAGGTCTTTGATAAACATCAATGAAAAAGTCATTTATTTCACAATATGTATTTTCAGTTTCATGCCCATATCCAAAATTATTGATCAAACTGACAAGGCATATGTTAATTATTTGTTTGGTAAAGTTTTTATCTCTTTAGTCTCTTTGTTTTCCTCTTTTCTTTGTGCATTGATTGCTCAATCATTCTTAGAGGGAGTGTTTGTTTATTTTTCATGTGAAATTGTCATTGGTTTTGTGATATCAGTTGGTTGCTTAGAACATTTATATTTTGGATCAGTCTATAGGAAATAGATTAAACTTCTATTGTCTGATGGCATGTATGGTTGTCTATTTGATCATTACTTTATTTCATTGTTTTGCTTATTATAGACTTTAGTTTAATTTTGTGCTTAATTAATGATAGGGACAACTCGGTTCAATGTATTATGTATGATAATTGTGTAATACATTTCTTGAAACTTGAGATTAGCAGGATTTATAGACCTATGGTGTTCACAGGTCAATTATTGAGGATCTCATTTGATGATGATGGTAAGATATGTGTTGGTTTTGAAAGATTTAGTTTTCAAGTGAGATGTCATTCCTCACTTGTTTATGACTTTTCATGACTTTGTGGTTGGGCTTCTTTGTTAGGATTACTAGTAGTAAGTAGTTACAGTGGAGCCTCCAAAGTTGTAGTTACAAAAATTTCCCTAAAGTTAGAATATTTCTTTCAAGGTGTGTATGTTGTTATTCTAGTAGTTTATCAATATTTCTTTCTCAAAGTTGTGTTTATATAACATTGCTCAATTTGTTGTAGGCAGGGCAATGTCCAAGGCAACTTCTTATTGGAATACAACAATATGCTCCATGATAAATGAAGAATGTTGCTCTACTAAGAGATGTACTGTTGACATGATAGAGAAGTTAAATATTGGTGATGATGAGACAGAGGTCCTAACAACCTAGCAGTGCAATGATATCAAGGGTAAACAGAAGGATGTTTGGTTGGGTTCCAATGTTATTAATGGAACTGAGGGGATTTATTTTAATGATTCATTTAACAAGTGTGTTATGAAACGCTAAAGGCTCCAAAGTGATGGCAACATCTAATGAGTTTACTGTGTAGTAGTTTTAGATTATGCAGTGTTTTAAGATTTTGTTGTTGAATATGGTGTTATTGACTAGATCTACATGGTGATACTTTTAATTTAAGGCATAAAGATATATGTATGGGTGTTTTTCTTATGTGTTGTTTATTTTCCCAAATGCCATAAGAAATATTGTGCACTTGATTCATTTTAGTCCATATTTTAAAATATGATTATGTTATAACCCTTTTATATTTTTTAACTTCTTATTCGGTTTGAATATGTATTTTCTTTTCTTTATTGTGCATATGTTATTGAGTTTATGACTTTTCAATATCTTATTTGTGGGCTTGTAAAACGAGACAGTAATGATCCTAAATTTATAGAGGTGTGTGATTAAATATACATGTGTTATGTTTTATATGTTCTTAAAATGTAATACTCATTACGAGTATTACATTTTAAACTAGCTCTACATTAAGACGTCACCTTTCAATGTCATATGCTCAATCAACTTTATGGACTATTTTTTTAGATATTTATGCATAAGTATAATTTCTTCTTTATTTTATCAACTCTTCATTTAATTTTCTTATTTTAAACACATTTTTTTACTTTACATGTCGATTAGTGATGTCAATGTCCTTATGAATTTGTCATGTATTACTATTTCAGTGCAGCATTTAGAGTAGTATGCCTTTGTTCTTTTATTATTAGAGTAATATTATATTTAACTCTTCGTTTAATTGGTTATGTGTAAATGTATTTGAACTTAATTATGACTCTATGCTTAGTTGGCATCTTGTAGTGTCCATTTAACTCTTTGCTCTTGAAGACTTCCCTATTTTTTCTATAAAATGTGAACTTGCCTTCTCCAATTATGTTTGCATGATAAATAGTTCCAAGTTAAATGACTTTTGAAACATATTCATTTTCCTCACATCTTAATGATTACTACAACAACTTCAAAGTGTAACAATTAATGTGTTTTAATTTTATCTTATTAGTAACATGACTGCAAGTTTCACTATATAACATGGCACTTCACTCCTTTATTTTGTATAAGTATCCAAATAGAACGACATTCATATTATACGATCACTTTTGAACGCCTTTTACTTAATCATGTATCTATAGTTTCCTTTAGATATTGATGAGTTTTTTTCCTTACTCAGTTTATAAATTGTCCAATTGAATTTTACTATTTTGCACACATTATTTACACTATACTCTCTAATCAATGATGTCATCGTTAATGTGAATATATATCATGTTTATTGTTTACCTCAAGTAGTGCATCAGTTAAGTAGCTTACTTATTTTTGGTTTACTCAAAGACGTAACTCATATAGTAGTCTAACTATCCCTTGGTTCATAGGATATATAATTTTATTTGTTACAAGTTATGGTTAGAGTAATATTGTATTAAAATGTCAGTTAACTTAATCATGTCATAGATTAGTTTAAATTAATTATACCACTTTGATATGTTGACATATAGTTTGTATGTTTTATGACGTGTTGTTGATGTCCTCTCTATTTTCTTCTTCATCTCAATAATAGTTCAAATAGTTTCAGATGTGAACTTTCTTGATTTGTTTCTGCACTATGGTTGGAGGCATAGCATAATAAGATGTTTAAATCTGAAATCAATTTGCCAGGTTGATTTTATTTGGTTCACATCTCTTAATTCTATTCTAATATATGTATGTATTTAGAACACTCTATTTGTACAACAAATTTTGACATAGAGGTTTAACATCAATTATGCACTAAGAG
Source organism: Leucaena leucocephala (assembly GCA_037074615.1). Classification (NCBI taxonomy): domain Eukaryota; kingdom Viridiplantae; phylum Streptophyta; class Magnoliopsida; order Fabales; family Fabaceae; genus Leucaena; species Leucaena leucocephala. The sequence goes on from CM073527.1 coordinate 11,454,644, forward strand.
TTAGAAAATCATTTGCAAATAGTTGCTGCAGAATTCTTTCATGTTGGAAGATATTAACCGATACAATTTTAGAGGATTATGTTCAAAGTCCATACCACCTTCTATTGCATACATATACTGAAAATAATTATTTAGGTTGAAACACTGTCCTAAAAAACTAAAGGAAGTCATATTTTGTCTGAGGGTATTATTTTTCGTATAGTAAATATGGAGAAAAGAGTTGGAAATGCATTTTCTACTAGTTGGTTATTAAGTCCTTGTCATCTATATGTAATTTCAAATGTTGCCTTGTATGGATGAGACTGATTGTTATTATTATATGTGTAGGAGATATTTGTTCATATGACATAGTATTCAAGCGTAAGTTTAAAAGATTATGCAGAATTGAGAACTAAAATTCCGTACATGGTAGAAATAAACACAAAGTAACTGAGAGATTGAAGAAAATGGAAACACAAAAATAATACTATGTAAAGGCAAAGAAAATATTAACGATGCCATATTAGGTTTGATATCTTTGTAGGAATTGCTACTACTTTATTTCCATGTAGCATATGCTATAATTACATTACAACATGGTTTATTTTATGTCTAATCGTTTAAGCAATAACATGTTTACATCTTATATCAATTGCCCTTCTATAGTTTGCTTTGTTTGGATATGTCTCAATTTTGTTGGAATAGATGTATGCATTTGGAACAATGGATTTTGACGCAATGATTTAAAATCAAATATGATATCATGGGTTGAAAACTTAATTGTAAATACTTTATAGAGAGTGTTATTCTCATGGAAGAAATTTTAACCATCAAATGCCAACAAATTATGAGGAAAGTCCACAGCACATTATAACACATAGATTTCATGGAAAGATCGCTTCATTTCAAAATACCATGTCTTTCAAAAATAAACTAAATCTTTCAGTTATCCTGGACAAAAGATTTAAGAATACAGGTACCAAACGTTAATCATTTACTCCATATCATCCCTATGTAATTTTGCACGTTGCCCTGTATGGATGAAACTGATTCTTTTTCTAATGTGTGTAGGAGATATTTGTTTATATGACATAGTAGTCAAGCGTCAATCTAAAAGGTTATGCAGTATCCAAAACCAAAATTCTATGCAGAGCGGAAACCAAGAGGAAGTAACTCAGGGATTCAAGAAAGGAAGAAAACATGCATACTATCTAAGGCAACAAAAATACGAAGAATGCCAAATTAGGAATGATATTTAATGCATGAATTTGTATTAGTCAATTTTGATGTACTATGTGGTGTTATTATGTAGCATTCTGGTTAAGTTGTATGTACGATGATTTACCAAAAGATGTTTATATGTGATATCAAATGGTCAGGTATACTTCAATTCATTTTTACATGTCTCAATTTTGTTGTAATATATTTATGCATTAACAACAAATTTTTACACACAATTTTGACATCAACTATATCATGATTGTTTGGAAAATTCATTGCAAATGGTGTTTGTATCATCCCTTTCTAGTGCTGGTCTTCATAATAGAGTGTCAACAAATTATGTTGAAAGTGCAGAGTACATTCAGATGCATACATCTAATGATATAATTTATTCAGGTCAAAACAGGAAGTGTTACAAAAATAAACTAAGATGAGACTGATTTTTGAATGGTTCAGACTAACTTTTCTTCTAACTTGTGTAGGAGATTTTGTTTTATTGATATTATATTCAACCATAAATCTAAAAGGTTATGTAATATTGAGAACCACAATTTCATTCACAGAGGACACAAAAAATGGAATTGAGGGATTGAAGAAAGTGGAGAAAATAAGGGCATATTGTCTATAGGCAAGGAAAATATGAAGAATGGCATATCAGGTATGATATTTAATGCATTAATTTCTATTAGTTCATTTTCATATATCATGTGGTGTTATTACATAATTATATTATTGAGTTTTACTTCTAATCATATACCACAAAAACATTTTTAAATCTCATATTAAATCTCCAGGTATAGTTTACTTCATTTGGATATGTCTTAATTCTGTTAGAATACATTCATGATTTCACAACAGTTATTTTTTATAGATAGTGTTGACATTAACTATTGCACCATGGGTTGTAAAATTGATTGAAAATACTTTTTGCAGCATGTTGTTCTGGTCAAACAGGTTTCAACAATACAAGCTCAACATATTCTTATGAAAGTTCACAGCAAATTGTAATGTATGGAATTAATGAAACAATTATTGGGGTTAGAACACAAGGTGTTCCAGAACTAAAGGAAGAGCTTATTTATCATGTCAAAATGTTATTTGTGCTATATGTCATCATTTAGTTATGTTATATGGAGGTCAATATTTTGTGGTTCATGCTAAATATATGCAACTGATAACCTCATTTACTCCATCATATTACAGAGTTGAAGATCACGAGTGTCAATAATTTACATGATAGTCATTATTCAAGAGAAATATGTGCATTGAATTATAATATACCTCTGTCTTTGTCATTAAGTATGTGATAATTAGCTTAGCTAATATCAATTTAACATCAATTTTATGTGTAGTCTTGAAACTGATTAATTAATTCCATGTACTTTTCCAGGACTTGAAATTCTGTATAAGGATATTAATTTTTTGTTAACATATTGTACTGATATGGAGTTTGAATGTGATACATATGAGTATAGCTTATCTAAAGGTAAGGTAATCTATATGTTTAGCTTAATCAATGTTCCATGTTATAGCAATGTTGACATAATCCTTTTAGGCGAGGAAGGAAGAAACTATTGTGAAATTCATGATACCCTAATATTAAGTTTAAAGGACTTCTGAACAAAGAGGATATCATTTAATGGTACTTTAGTAATTAATTAGTTGAATTGCTAATTATGTTAACCTAGGATGCCATTCAATGTTCTAATTCCCTCTTCCATTTCCTTTTGATATGTATGTTTTGTAGAACATTTAGATGAAGGAGACCCTATTCAATGATGTGCATATTGTCATGCTATATAGTTTAATGAGAGGGTTAGAAGAGATAAAGCTTCGAAGATTCCTACTTTTTCATTGTGTTGTTTGTAAGGGAAGGTGGTACTTCCATCAAGTTCTTCGCCACTATAATTATTTGAGAAGCTTTTCTTTGATAAAGCATCCTTTGAATCTAATAACTTCCTATCAAACATTAGGACATGCAATAATATGTTTTCCTTCACATCCATAAGGGAAAATACAGCATACAAGCAAAAATTGTAGTTGACCTTATTATTTTTTGTCTTATATGAATCATCATATAATTGGGAGTCTATTACCTTTGCTAGGGACTACACTAGTGTAGCACATTTATATACTTATGACACACAGCATGAATTGAATAATAGAATTTCTACAGTCAAGTTAGTCCGCATATTTGTTAAAGCTACTTTTTTTTTCCAAGTATACATATAATGTATTCCCTTCTTTATAGTTTTTTAACTTCTTGCTCATTTATTATAGTAAGCATGTAAAACAGCAAATTGTGTACCCTAAGATGTCCTTCAGATTAAAAATATTCTTGATGAAATTAATCCACATGTTAAGTAATATAGACATGCATCATAATTCATTTTGAAACATGGGAACAGTAACGTGAGGTTATAATTGATTAGCAGAAGAAACTAAGATGATTGTACATACAACATACCTACTATATCTGAAGTTGCTGTTCTTATTGTTAGAGACTTTGACATTAACTTCCATTAGAGGGATATTGTTGTTGAAGAACTATATGGGATTACTCAAAGGATTGATGAACTCCCCACGTGTTATCTACCACTTTAGTACCCACTATTGTTTCCAAGAGGAGATAGTTATAGGGACAATATTGAGTACTAGTTTGGAATGTAACTTCTAGGAAGATGTGAACATGAGAGAATACTTTGCTTATAAGGTAATGTTCAGAGATAAAGTTTTGTTGTTACATAATTCTGGGCAATTATTCCTTTAATATATTTTGGATGCATACACTATGATTGAAGTATAAATGATGCTTGGATTATAACACACCAAAAGAAAATTCATGTAGACTTATATCAAGGTTTGACTAATGTATTGCTAAATGGAGAAAGAAATGCCTTATCCACTGGAAAATGTATCATATTGCCTTCATCATTCACCTGTGGGCACTTTACATGATTTAGAACTTTAAAGATGCAATAGGCATATGTGTATATGCAAGGTATCTAGATTTATTCATTGCATTCACTTGCAATCCAGCTTGGCCAAAGGTTCTTAGGCTATGTAAGTATAAAACATTAGCACAATCTAACAAAGCTAACGTATTAGCTCGATTGTTTAGATTGAAACTGAAAGCAATGATGAAAGTTATCAAGAAGAAGTTTCATATCCTAATTTTTAGGCCTAGAAGCCTAGTATGTGGCTTGAAAGAGGTAGGCTACTAAGCCCTGTTGAGCAGAAGTTTCAAATGGTCATTGTGGAAAAGAAAGGGACTAAAGTGAAAATATTAAAAGTTCCATGGTACAAAATGGAAGTGGACATAAGCTTTAGGCCATTAAGTGTAATTATGAAAAGTTGAGGGCCTAAAGTGCAATTTCCAAAAGTTCAGGGGCAAATTGGTAATTATGAAAATTTGAGCCAAAAAATGCCAAGAATTGCCTAGAAGCATTTTAGTCCTAAATTTTACCACAAAAAAGAGAAGGTTATTCTGATCAGTTTAATGCAATACAGAATTTTGATTTGAGGTCCCGAAAAATTGATATAAATTTTTAAAGTTAGGAGATTATTACAGTATCTTTCGGACCCCATAATCAAATAAAACTTAGCAATAAATCAAAATTTTGCCCGAAGGTCAAAAATCAAATAAAACTTATAATTAATATAAGAATTTATGAAACTGACAAAAGTCAAAAAGGAGTCTTGTAGAATTAATTATGAAATTTATGGTGAAAATGGACACCAATAAAGGGTTAAAGGAAATGTAGGGAATTTTTATCAGGACTTCTGGGTCTCAAAAATTATGAGACTTTGTATGGAATTCATTTTATATTACAATGAATTTCTAAAAATGTCAAAACTACTAAAAGAGGTGTCTAGCATTTATCTCAAAAATCAAGGTGATTTAAGAATATTGGTATAAGGAAAGTGCCTTGAGATTTGTGCCAATTAGCTATTGGACCTAAAAGAGGCCCAATATGACATCGTAGACAAGCCCAATAATCCTAATTTCAAGTCTTAGAGCTTAAGCCAATTTTTGATAATTTATGAATTTTAAAAAAATCATAGAAACATCAAGAGAATTCAAGAGGAAGTGAAGGTGCACATGGTGGGACCCATATCAAGGGACATATGGCGTTAAGAAGAAGAGAAAAACCTTATCCCATGTGCTAAAATTTATTAAAATAATATAAGAATTAAGTTAATGAAGATTAAAGAATTAAGTAACCAATCAAATTCAAGATTAAGCCATTGTAATAATTAGGAAAAGTGAGGACATTATGGACCCAAGGTACCAACATTTTGGCTATAAATACCCCTCCCATTCCTTATCAAAATTGTGGCCTCTTGAAACTTGGAGAAGCTATAGCCAAATGGAAACTCAAGTCAAGACAAAGGGAGATTCAAGGCACTTTGATCCAAGGTAGTTAAGGCATAAGGTATGTAATCCTTCCTAGTTTATTTGTATGAGTTTTGGAAGGATAAAGCTTAGGTTTTAATGGTATAAAGGTGAGATATTCTCTTAGTAACCTTGCTATCCAAATTTGGACAGAAATAAAGAAAGAAGAAAAGCAAGATAGAATCAAGTAGAAGGCACTTGTATAAGCTTGTTTGATTATTGGTTATTGAATTGAGTTGATATTCTTGACTTTGCTCTTTCTTGAGGACTTTTGGACAAGGCTGTTCTGGATAGGAGAAGATATAATTTCAGTGATCTAATGCTTTTATTAATTTTAAAAGATTATTTTGTGTAGGATTGGATAGATTCAGAACCTTAGAAGCATTGGAATCGAAAGTTATAATTTTTAAGCCTTCTCTATTACTATTCATATGCATGAACAGTGATTGGAATTTTATGATTTTGATGCTTCCAATGGTTTTAAAATGAAAAATTCCGTGGAGTAAAGTAGAGAAAGAAGTATTGGAAGCATTGGAATCAAATGAGAATTTTTGAAAGAAAAAGGGAAGTTATGCAATTATGTCTAGAACAATGTGTAGCTGCTAAAATTTGTGAATTTTGAGTTTATAAATGGATTTAGAAGGTCAAATTGTGTATGTTAAAGTCAAGACATCAATTGATTCAAAGACCAAGCTAATTAACAAAGATTAAAGAAAGTTACTTTAGTAGATAAAGTTCAATGTTCAAGGAAGTTGGATTGTAACGAGTTAATTGTAATGCAATGTTAGTATTTTGTTTGTGTGCTCAAAAAGGGTAGTCACATATCAAGAAGTAGGAAGCAAGAGGTAAAGGAAAAGGATAAGGAAGGCAAGGAGTATGAGGTAGTGAAGTTACCTATTTGTATGCTTATGTTGCTTGGATGTTTTATGCGATATTTGCTTACTTTGATTATGTGAAGCATGTATGATTAAGTAATGCTTAGTTTCTTTTTATGATATGGCCATATGTTATCTCAGTTTCTTTTTATGATATGGCCATATGTTATAATTAAGGGACATGAAAGCATGTAAGTATCATTATGCAAGCATGATCATTAAGTACACACATAGTAACATCAAGCATATATTTGCATACATTATATGGTTTCCATTTACTACTGAGATTTCCCCTAAAATCTCATCCCCTCTATGTCACCCCAAAACCAACAGGTTCTTCAAAGATGGAAGAAGATAAAGATGCAAGAAGAGGAGTTAGGAGATAGATGTCATGATTGATTGTACATAATCATATGTTATGACTTATGTGATGTATGTATGTAATGTTTACTTAAACGCAATACAGTAGTAGTTGTAATTAAAAATAGTAAATCATCAAATAAATGTAAGATATTTTATCAATATTTAGTTAACATGTCAAGCTTCGTTTTCAAACCAAGAATACCTTATTCTGATGTCTATACAAGGAGAACAAAATTTTCAAAGTTTGGGACCAAAAACTGTTTTCCACAAATTTGACCAAATAAACAGTAAACATTGATGTTAGAGTTGACTCAGTTAACTGGTCAATTGGTCTAAGTAAATATTTTTCCCTTAAAGTTTAATATGTTAGATTTGTGCATCTTTTTGAACCTCTTTATTTTGATTTTTCTAGAATTAGTTATGATTTTTCAAAATTTATCACTTAATCTGGAATTACCATATGAATAGTACTCGTAAAGAGTAAAATTTTAGATTTTATAATTGAAAATGGACTTGTAAGTGGTTCTAAATTCTATCGAATGGTGCCTAAGATGTACAAAAGTAAGGTGTTACAAGAAGCGGCTGCTTGACAATGTTTGTGCATGTATTAATATTGTTGTATGGTATTATTATTTACCAATATGAGATGTTTAATATTTAATTAGTCTGACTTATGATAGTATTTTATTGGTTTTCTATGCAGAAGTTTACACTATTTAATTCAAAAAAGAGGTCTCTATCATGGACATATCCTTTTATGGCTTGTTGAAAGAGATAAGATAAATGATGCATCCTCAATTGATCAATTCATATCCGCAGAAATCCCTAAACAGGAGGTTGATCCAAACTTATATGACTTAGTACATAAGCACATGATTCATGGTCCGTGTGGTCATTATAATACAAAATCAACATGTATGGTTGACAAGAAATGCAGCAAATATTTCCAACAATGTTTTACAAATGTTATTGAAGTTACTGCATAACATATGGATATCCAACATATAAATGAAAAGATGATAGGAGGACTGTTCAAGTCATAGGGGTTCCTTTAGACAATATGTTTGATGTCCCCTATAATCCAACTTTGCTAACTATGTTACAAGCACATATCAATGAAAAGTGTAATCAAAGTACTTCAATAAAGTATTTATTCGAGTATATTAGTAAAGGGAATGATCGAGTTGTTACTACAATGTATGATGCTGACTAAGAGGGTAATCCTAAATGCCCTTGCAATGAGATCCAACAATACTATAATTTTAGATATATCTCAGCATGTGAAGATGCATGGAGGATATTGTCTTTTGATGTCCATCGTAGATTCCCTTCTGTTCGAAAGACTTAGTTTCTATTTACCAAATCAACAACATATTGTATATCAAAACTCAAATGATATTGGTGATTTGTTAGATAAGCATCGGGTTTGTAAGTCTATGTTCCTCAGTTGGATACAACACAATGCTAGTGATGATAAGGTGAAGGGGTTGTTATATTTTTAATTTCCCCAACATTATGTTTACCACCAAGATGAACGAATTTGGAAGCTGAGGAAGAATGTGTTTGCAATTGGTCGCCTAACACATATATCTCCATATGCTAGGGAACTATACTTCTTGCGTCTTCTACTAACAAAGCTGAGGGGCCTATGTTTCTTTAATGACATAAAAAATATTTATGGTTTTATACATTTATCATTTAGATAGGCTTGCCTTGCTCCTGGATTACTTGATGATGACAATTAGTACATATCAGCTTTATGAGAAACTTCAACATGGTCCATTGCAATGAATCCTCAAACTATGTTGGATTATATTTATCAAAACAAGTATTCACACATAGACAATTGTATGTTGCACTATTCAGATAGTTCACAAGAGGGACGTACTATTAATGTGGTTTACCGTGAAATATTCATAACTTCAAATTATGGTTAGTAGTATGTTTATTTTCAACTTACATGTTCTTAAATTTTATCATACCCCTTTACGTTATGTTATATGATTGTATTGTTTTCATTCTTATTATTGATGCATGTGCACAACGCGTGGGGAAGAAATGCTAGTTCTAATAAAAGAAGATAGTTTGTAAGGTCTAACGCGCCAAGGTCTTAAATTTTTAAACTATTTATAGGTGCTAATGGGTCACAAGTGGTTATTAAATATCCAAACTACAGTAGAGTGTTACAAATTGTGTTTCCTTTCATTAAATAATAAAGAAAATGACTTACCCAATACTCATTTTGGGTTTGGGCTTCATCCATATCGACGCTGTATAAAGCATATTAACCCAATAACTATAAGGGAGAAAGACAAAAAAAGCCCATTTGAATTTCAAAAGGATAAATTGGGCTTCTGAATATTAAAAATGACAGATTAGGCAGGAGGCCCAATCTATCATTTATAAATTTGTGTGTAAAGACGAAATTACCCTCACTTTTCCAATATTTTGATAATACGATTTACAAGTTTGTCAATGATATTTACAACTCTGACAATGATATTTGCACCTCCTATAATAATGTTTATAACTTTGACAATAGTATTTATAGTTTTAACAATGGTGTTTGTAACTTTGATAATAGTATTGGTAGCTTTGACAATGGTGTTTGCAACTTTGCCAATGTTATTTGTAACTCCCAGAGTGGTATTTGCAATTTCAACAATGATATTTGCAACTCCCATTATAAGAAGTTATAAATCTTGTAGGTGAAGTTACAAACCTATTTGGTGAAGTTGAAAATCCCCTAGGAAAATTTGCAAATCCCATTGATAAAGTTGCAAATCCCATTGAAAAAGTTGTAAATCGTATTATCAAAGAAGCTACAGTGTTTCTCCCAATTTCCAAAATTGGATTTCTCCCAGTTGTAAATACCATTGTCAGAGTTGTAAATACCATTAGCAAAGTTGTAAATCATATTGTCAAAGAAGCTACAGTGTCAACTATAGTGTTTCTCCCAATTGCCAAAATTGGATTTCTCCCAGTTGCAAATACCATTGTCAGAGTTGTAAATACCATTGGCAAAGTTGTAAATCATATTGTCAAATAAGCTACAGTGTCAGCTATAGCGTTTCTCCCAATTGCCAAAATTGGATTACTCCTAGTTGCAAATACCATTGTTAGAATTGTAAATCCTATTGGAAAAGTTGTAAATCGTATTATCAAAGAAGCTACAGTGTCAGCTACAGTGTTTCTCCTAATTCCCCAAATTGGATTTCTCCCTATTGCAAATACCATTGTCAGAGTTGTAAATACCATTGGCAAAGTTGTAAATTGTATTGTCAAAGTTGCTTCTTCTCTATTGTGGGAATTACGAATATCCTTGTTGAAATTGCAAATACCACTATAGGAGTTACAAATACCATTGGCAAAGTTACAAACACCATTGTCAAAATTACAAATACTACTCTCAAAGTTATAAATATTATTATAGAAGTTGTAAATATTATTGTCAGAGTTGTAAATATCATTGGCAAACTTGTAAATCCTATTTTCAAAACATTGGGAAAGTTAAGGGTAATTTGGTATTTGCACATAAATTTGTAAATGACAGATTGGGCCTCCTGCCCAATCTGTTATTTTCAATATTCAGAGGCTTAATTTGTCCTTTTGAAATTTAAATGGACTTTTTTTTTGTCTTTCTCCCTAACTATAAATAATCATGATATATTTTCTTTTATTTTACCTTAAAATCATCCAAAAACTGTCATATTTCGCAAATGCACAAATACAAAATAAATTATGTTATTCAATATTTTATAATGTTTTAAGTTCCGATAATGTTTCACAGACCTCAACATTAAGTTGATTGAGACAAATTTGGTAAGCTATTCACCTGTTATTAGTTGCCATTAGGATTTACATATAGCTTTAATTTGTAGTAGATATTATACATACATACTTATATACATGTACACACATTTCAAATATATATGTATAAGCATCCCCAACCTAAAAATATTTTCTTCCATATATATATACTATGTAATACATACATATGATATTTATAAATTATATGATATTTATAAATATCATAACTTATAAATATTATATAATAATTGATTTATTAGTTTACATTTATTTGCCTATCTATTTACTTTGTTGATGTGTGCTTTTTGGGGCCAAAATTTGTTGTTGACCATTAACTAAAATAATAGTAACTTGGCAAAAATACAATGACACATATGGAAAAGGGTCTAATTTTATTAATAAACGAATATTTAGTCAGGGTTGATTATCAAGATATTAGAACAATTCACTTGCTTCCATTCTCAAATTAATTAAAAGTCAATGAAATGGTATGAGAGAAACCGTAAAAATGATGAGGAAGGTTGTATTTAATTAGGAGTAATATGGTGGAGGCGTGGGCATATCCTTGACTATGCCACAAAGTAAAGTGTTGTTCCACATGTTGTATTCATCTCTGAGAGAATGTTCAGGGGACAAAATACTAAAGTAGAGTTGTTATCCCAAGTAGCGATTCTCAGCTAACTCTGACCTAAGATTCCACATTCCACAGTTATCGAATGTCAACATTATGGCTGCCCAACAATTAGGGAACACTTGCACCGTGTACCTGCTCACAGCATCCAGAAGGTTATAATTCTTCCTCTTATCTGGGGACCATCTCCCTGGCTCATTGCTGCATCATGATACAAGTGAGCGAATCACTTAATCAATTTATATATGAATAATATATATATGTGAAAAATGAAAAAAAACTATATATATATACTAACGCGATGGTGAAGAAGGAAAATCCATCCAAGTTATATGATTGCATGCTCTTTTCCTTATTCTCAAAGATGATCTCAACGAAGGTGCGGTATGTGATGTTGATGACATTGGGTTGAATAGTGAGTTTCTCTAAATCGGCCTGTGGTTCATCGGAGATGGTGTCATACTTGAAGACTTTGTCAGCAACTCCAAAGTATTCTGCCAACTTCAAAGGAGTCGCGGGGTCAATATGTGAAACCCCATTAAGGGCATATCAGTTTTTGCCTTGTACTTTGCTGTTTGATCCTGCCAATTTGATAGTACGAGCGATTTCAATTTGGCCGTATTTGTAAGACCCTTGAGGATTAGGCCTAGCAGCACTAGCAGAAAGGTTCCAACAGAAAGAGCGGAATTGGTTAATCGACCAAGCGATACCAACCGGTGCCTCGGGAATCTCAGGCGAGGCGGGTCCTTTGCTGTTTTCATAGCGAACATTGCCTTTACCAGTTAAAACAACTTTGGTAAAGCAAGTGGAAGCCACAAGGTAGTAATCCTTAGGCTCTTGATTGGTAGTGACGAGAACGGTGAAGCATTGGCCGACATGAACGTCGAGAGAGTTATAATCGTTCTGTAAAACGTGAGATCCTTCGGTCTCAATGAGCTTCATGACATGGCCTTGGATCCTAAAATTGAGAGAGTTCTTACTCCGAACATTGCAAATTCTGTACTTATATGTCTTCCCAGGCTTCATTGTGAAGAGCGGCTCGTCGCTTCCATTGCCCTTTGCATTTTTGCCATTAATGATCACACCAGCAGGTCTTCCAATAGATTTACCACTCTCCAAAAGCTTCAAAAGTGTGGAATGCTTCTTAGTGAAGTAATCACCAATGAGAACATTGAACTCATACTCAGGATCTGGGTAAGGAACTGGGATCAATAAACAGCTAAACACACGAATCATACCATACCCACCATAAACTCTATGGATGGATGTGGTGGGATAATAGAAAAAGGTTCCGATTTGATCTTTAATTTGGAATTTATATGTGAAGTTTGTTCCTGGAAGGATAGGGCACTGGGTTCCCAAAGTACCATCCATCCATGAATTCTTCCTGTGTTGAACACCATTCCCTGTGAAAAGCAAAGGCTCATCAAGCTTGTTGAAGACATTCACAACAATGTTGTTATTGGATGAACAGTTAATTTGAGGACCAGGGAATTCTCTATTGATGAGAATTACCTATTGTGGAACTCCAAGAGGAGATAGAGTTCCATATGTAACGTTCCATGTGTAGAACATGTAAGGATCTTCACCATTTACAAATGACATTGTCCCTGCGAGGAGGCATGTTAGAAACATGAAGATCTTTCCACTACCCATGCTCGTATATTTCATTGATCTCCGATCACAAGAAGTATCAACCCTTGTTTGTTTTAGTAATTTAGTACTCTCTCCCACTTTATGTTAATTCTTTTTTATGAAGCGGAAGAAAGCTCTTCCCCTTGTTTTTCAATTTGCAGTGGTGTAGCATATATATATAGTTTTTTATTTATTTATTTTTGGTAATGTAGTTTCCATTTTTAATCAATTTACATATAGGAATTTATCTCTAAACTTAGTAAGCCTTTCAAAATATGTGCATGCCTATCTGGCAATTGCTAGTTAAAAACCATTAATTCCTAGTCATGAGTTTCACCATTCCTCTTTTAATTGACCTTTATGAAATTTACCAACTTGTTGAAAATGAATATATGCCATATGGCGTGTTGAAAACTTATTAACTAGATCCGCACATTGACCAAGTCCTCAGAACCTCAAATTCATAAAAAACAAATTAATCACATTGAGTCGATCAAATTATCATTGTTATTAAGTAATCTGTTAATTAGAGTTGATGTGAATGTATATGAAATGACATGTAAAATCTACAAATATAAAATTTAAAAGAGGTTTTTTCTAAATAATAAATGATGGAATAAAATATACTTATGATCAAAATACAAATAAAAAGTTATCGTGCTCATAATTGTCTCATTACATATATAATTTGTAATCTAGTTGATTTTTATTTTATTTGTATTCATGTGATGAAATTAATCCATGTGTATTTGGAATGAGTCATCTCATCATCAAATAACATTGTTTCTCTTACATATTAACATATTACGTATATATGAACTAATATATATATATATATATATAATTTAGAAACTATAAGGACCTAATTAAAAATTAAGTGAAATTATAGGCGAACTTGTAGATTAATGTTAGTTTTTAACAAATTACAATATTCGTCCAAATATTTGGCTTCAATCGAGGGACTATTGTAATCCCTTAAAACTAATACTTACCACTATTTTCAAACACCATATTTTGTTCATTTGTGTTGTTATGAAAACAAAAATTGTTAGACTCCACTTTTGATGATGACAATGATTTTAATGATGATACTGTAAAACATGTTTTTAACATAGTTTATTTTTTTGATAAGAGTGTTTATGATAATCACTTCGATAAATAAGAATAAAATTTAGTTGTGAAATTAGTTTTAAAAAGGAATTTATCAAAGTGTTTATTGATAAGGGTATTTATCAATAAAGTCTTCAAAAAACAAAACAAAAATCTGTTTGCAAAATCTGTTTTTGAAAGGCATTTATCGATAAGTTTATGGATAAATAAAAACAAACACGTGAAATCTATTTCAAAGTGTCATTTGCCAAAGTATTAACCAATAAGACAGTTTATTGATAAACATTCAATAAATAGAGAAGATTTAGCTTTTAAATACATTTATGAAACCAGTTAAGTGAATTTTAGAATATGTGATTGTTTGAATAATGATATTATTATTGCTTTGAAAAATAATCTTATAAAATCTTGATCTAAAATATATTACATAACACTTGAGATGAAATTAGAATAATCAAATAAAGTTTAAAAGTTAGACCATTGTTCGTAAACATCAAGCATTTATCAAACAGTATCGAATAACACTTTGATAAATTACCTATTCTGGTCTATGGCATGAATAATTTGAAAAGACTTCTTCTTAATATATATTTCGATAAGCTTGATCCAAGCCCCTGTAACTAAAAGCTTATTTTTTGAATTACATTTCAATAAGGCTGGTTATCAAAGTATTGTTCGATAAGACTAAATTTGTTTGAATACACGTTGCTTGATATTTATTGAAGCTCTTTTGGATAAACACTTTGATAAATCTATTTGTTCTGCAAAATAATTTTTAAACCAGACTTTGATAATTCAATCCAAAACATTAGAGATTACTACATTGATTACTACTATGTTTTACTTTATTTCTTATTCTCTAAACATAGCACTTTAATCTATGAGAGAGAAACCTAGAGAGCTTGATCTTTAGTGTTTATCATTATCACTCTACTTGATAAAGACATAAATCATTATTCTCTATCTAGATAATCGAGAGTGGGACTCTTGAGTAAGATTATAACGGGAAATATGGGGGAGTGAGAGAGGCAATCTCTTGTTGATATACTAAGGAACTAAGAGCCCAATGAACCTTAAAAAATAGTGGAATACTTAGAGGAATTTTGAGGACTGGGCATAGGCCAAGTGGTTGGCTTAGTATAAATAGTCTATGGCATCGTCTCATTTATCTGCTTATTTCATTAGTGATATATTTCTTAACTCAAATTTGTTTTTCTATTTCAGTCTAAAACTTTTAGTATCACCCAATTCAATCCCCTATTGGGTGAAACTGCTATTCTGACAAAAATTATACCATAGCTGTTGGTTTTAGCCGATTAAGTATGAACTATCAAGTTCGAGTCTATGTGAATGTAGAAAATACTTTTAGGGAGCTATACCTAGTTAAATCACACCGTTGACATTTTATTTTGACCAATATGTTTACTATTAATATAAATATTACTTAAGAATCATTTAAGTATTTTTATTTGCCAAAAGTAATTATAATATATATTTACAATTTTTTTGTCATATTATTAAATTGATTCATGTCATAAAGATTCGACATAATTCTATGTTGGCTATCAATGGTCTAAAACAACCCCACTTTTTACACGTGCCTGGCACAAGCTACAAACACAGGCAGAGTTAATTATGGGAGAATCAAAAGGTCTTGGTTAGTGAGATAAGGAGACTTGGTGGTGGAATAAGAATGTACAAGAGAAACTCAAGAAGAAGAGAGATTGTTTTAAAGTCATATATACAGTTGTAAAATAATGCTAACAATTGGGAAAGGTATAATTTTGGCTAAAAAGGGAAACTAAGGCAATGAAAAAAGCTCATTCTAAAGTGCTTAAAGAGTTTTATAAGGAGTAAGGGAGGAACAAAAGAAATACAAGATTGTAAAATCTTTGGTTACTAGTGCAGATATTAAGATAGATGGGAGGCCTACTTATATAAGTAGTTCAATGAGGGAAGAGGAGGTTCAACTTGTGAGCTAGTGAATTTGTCCACTAGAGAAGAGCTGAACAAATTTATTGTTTTAGCATAAGATTCGTATTGGCAAGGTTAAGGAAGCTCTTAAAAAAATGAAAGTTAGTAAAGTCATTAGACCTAACAATACCCCTATTGAAGTTGGAAGTGTTTAGGTAAAGGTGTGTTGTGGCTTACTAAGCTATTTAATGAGATTTTACAATCCAAACAAATGTCTATAATAAGATAAGCTACAGAGGGATTAAGCTTATGAACCGTACAATAGAATTATGGGAAAGGTGATTAAAAATATGTTGAGATTGGAGACTTGTATTTTAGAGAACAAATTTGGATTCATGCCAAGAAGTTCTACAACATAAGTGATTTATTTACTAAGGATTTTAACGAAAAGGTACCAAAGTAAAGGAAGTGACTTGCATATTATTTTCAATAATTTGAAAAATACTTATGACCATGTATCAAAAGGCCTAATTTGGAAAGCCTTAGAAAAGAAAGGTATGTATATTACATGTATCAAAGTCACACAAGATATGTATGATGTCAGTGGGACTACTTCTTTGAAGAGTGCAAAAAATGAGATGAAGAAGAAAGATGTGCACATGTACAGTATTTTCAAGGCGTGGGCAACACTTTCCTTTGGGCTTAATTTGCCTTGACCTATTCCTTTCTTATAGGGTGCAAGTTAGGTTGACCGGTGAATTTCCTACAAGACACAATAAAGACCCTTGAGTTTGGATTGCACTCACAATCTCAAGCCAAGACAATCAACAATCTTTACAAAGTGATAATTTGATTCTATATTTATGTGTAGTCAAAGACAAAGGCAATGAGTTTGATCTTGTTGTGTTTCTCAAATGTGTAATATTGTGTATATCAAATGAGAGATGATTGTGGTTATTTATAGGCCTTGGAGAGATGCTTAAAGTGGGGTCTCTCAAATGTGTGATATTGTGTTATCATGAACCCTATATGTTAATTCATGAATTAACATAAATTAAATAACCAATATTTATTCTGCATAAAGAGCAACAACTTTTTAGGGATATAACTCCAAATACAACCCTTCACATAAATTCCATAATTCTTAAGGACATGAATTTCCAAAAAAATGTATCTCTTAATTTTAAAATATTCTAACAAACCCCCTCCATTTTAAAATGATCACAAACTCTTATCAATTCAAAAATCTCATGTTAGTAAAGGTATCTCAACAATTTGAACCTTTACCTGAGTAAGACATGGTTTCATCCATCTGAAATAACCTTTGAACCAATTATCTCATGTTAACTGGAGTGCATGAATTATGTATGGGATCACTAACAATTATATGCCACTTTAACTAACACTTTTATGGCCTTGTGTCTGTATACTTTTCATGAGAGCTTTCAGAGTCAAGCCCTTATACTCTTAGAATCTGCCCCACTTTACTCTCATATAGGTAGACTCTATTAAGAGCACGACCATGAATAAATTCTCCAGCAAGTATATGCTTAGAGGTCAATTAATAGCCAAATTGATGCTCAAGCTTTCTCTTTTAGTCTCATGGTTACCCAGTACTTTTAAACCTTATGATGTATTAAAATGTCAATTACTTGTCATCACTTTGATAGAATACTTTCACCATTGAGCTAAAGATTTGATGAAGGTCAAGTGTGAGTTGGGTTTCCACTATTAGTCATCAAAGTTTAGAAGACTTTAACTCATCCCCTTTGATAGTTTTAACATGTCCCTTGTCAGAACTTTTGTCAAAGGATCTGTAAGATTCAATACAGCTCTTATATGACTAATAGAGATTATTCCATTCAAAATTAAATCCTTTACATAGTGTCTTAATCCAATATGTCATGGCTTTCTATGATAAACTTGGTTATAAGCCCTTGCAAGAATACACTGCCTGTCACAATAGATAAATATTAATGCCAACTTAATATTAGATTTAAACATTAGATGAACATAATAAAAGTTAAAAATATTAATATGTCACCAATACACAAAGAAATCATGATATATTTTCTATTCTTAAATTTATCATTCCAAATAATCACTTGGAATTTATCTTTATCCTTCCCTCTTTTCTCTAAGGTTTTGAGACTACCCTTCCTCCACTATGTGTACCTTCTCATGAGCATTGGTGTTGTAACGACCCTAAACTAAAAGTAGGAATAAATAAATAATACTATTTTAATTATATATGTATTAATTATTGTAGTTATGCACTCAGAGAAGTTGGTGGTTGAGTGGTTATAGATAATGGATGGAGTGAGAGGTACAGAGTTTGAATCCCAGCTTGTTCCAAAGTGAATTTTATCTTTTGCTTGACAGCATGACAATGAGATAGAGTAGAGAAAAAGCTTCATGATCTAGCTCGAGACTTCACCTCAGTTGTGATTTCTGTCATTTCTCTTGTCTCCTCCCCCTTTGATGCTATTTTACCAAGAATGTAAGAGAAGGAAACCGACAGGAGGAGAGCTTGTATGAAGAAGTGACTTTCTTCCAAGGTGAGTTTCTCATGTTGTTTCCCATCTTAGTCTTGATTGATTAATTATAGCCTGAATTGAATGTCTTGGCAGCTACATTTGTGCACTCTATTTTGGGTCATGAGTTTGAAAATAGAGGCTTTCTGATATAGGTAGTGTAGCCTAAAAAATTGGCTAGAATTATATTCTAATATGCTTGGTCAAATTATTTGATTATGATTGTAGACAAGGTGTTTGTTAAAATGGTTGAAGGAAATAAAGGTTATTCTCCTACATTGAAATTTGGATGTTGTGGGGTTTCGTGATATTGTAGGAATTTATAAAATAGATGACTTAGAGAATATATGCTTAAATTAGCATATTTATATGTTTATGGAAGTATTGCATAGAAATTGTTTGGTTGCTCTTTATATACAAGGATTTGGTTTAATTAAAGTCTTTCAAGCTCTTAGTAGAAAAATAGAGAAAATAAATAAATGTTGCTTGTATATATATATAAATATTTATTGCTGTGGCGATGCTAAATTTATTAAATTTGAGTTAGACAAGGAGAATGGGGAAGGTGGAGCATGATCTCTAAAGTTTAAATATTGGATATGTTAACTAAGGGTGATAAGTTTTACTATTATTCAAATTGTCATGATACTATCTAGGAAGACATAAGAATTAAAGTTTAAGTTCTTCTATTTTAAAGTGTTATAGATTGATCACTGGGATAGGCATTTTGGATTGTCAAAAATATAAGAATTTTAATGTGTTTTTTTTTTTGGGATATCAGGTAATTGAGAAGTAAAAATAATTAGAAGTTGTTTAGCAAGAAAAAGTAAATGTTTGGGAGCATAGCAGGTGAGTGAATAACATCCCATGATATTTTTATATAATTGAGATTTTTGTACTTGTCTTATTTTAAAAGTATGCTATCATTTTCTTTAGGTATTATTTTGCCAAAGAAATTTTATTTAAATTCATCATTATTCAATTTCATTTTCTCAATATGTTAATATTTTAACATTCTGGAAAAATATACCAATGTTTATATGGATTAAGGGTTTGATTATTATGATTGATTTTTCTTTTGAATGGCTTATAATTTCCTCATTTTTACGTATGAATGGACAAAGAAAGTTCTGAAATATATTTTGTAAACCTTTATATTGAGATGATTTTTCACTCTGAAATATTCTTATGTTAATTCCTATTATTAGTTTTATTACGTATAAATTGAAAGAAATGTTTTGAGAAATTATTTAGATCTCATGCTGAGGTCCTTGATTCTAGAATATTCTTTATGATAAATTTAAATTTTTTACTCTTTTCAAGTTACTGTTCATATAGTATTCTAGATTTGGTGACTAATTTTGAAAAATAATAATTAACTATAAAAAAAATCAAAATTAAGTAATTCAAAAGCCTACTCAAAACTAACATCTTGAACTTTAAGGAAAAATAATTTCTTCGACCAATTGACCAGTAAACTCCAACGTCAAAAAATATTGTTCATTTGGTCATAAATTCTAGAAACAAATCCTGATCCCTAATTTTGAAAACTTCATTCTCTTTGTATATACATCGAAATAAGGTGTTCTTGGTGTCAAAATGAAGCTTGAAATATTAACTAAATTGTCATATAACATCATTACATATAACAATTCTTCATGTAACATTTATACTATCCAATCCCTAACTTTTCTTCATGCTTCTTGAAACATCCTTACTTTTGTATATCTTAGGGACCATTAGTAGCATTTAGAACCACTTATAAGACATTGGAAGTCCATTAGCTAAATCTAGAATTTTACTCTTCTTGAGTTACTGTTCATATGGTATTCCAGATTACACGATGAACTTCAAAAGCTCATAATGAATTATAGAAAAATCAAAATGAAGTGGTTCAAAAATCTATGTGAAGATAACATCTTGAAATTGAAGGAAAAAATAATTTCTAGACCAAATACTTAGTCAATTAATATAGTTTATTTGTCAAAGATCATTGTTCATTTGATCAAAAATTCTGAAAACATATTCTGGTCGCTTATTTTGGAAAATTCATTCTCTTGGTACAGACATCGAATAAGGTTTTCTTGGTGTCAAAATGAATCATGACATGTTAACTAAATGTCTATAAAATTTTATGCATTTATCTCATCATTTACTATTTTTCCTTATATCATGACCATCACTACTTATATTGGTCATATAGCAACATTTCATATAACAATTCTTCACATAACATTTATACTATCTAATCCTTAGCTTCTCTTCATGCTTCTTCATCCTCTTTCATCAATCATAAACCTGATGGGATTGGGACTACATGGAAGAGGTGAGAGTTTTGGGAAAATCTCATTAGCAAACGATACTGAACAATGCATGAATTAATGTACATGCTTGTGCTTACTTATGAAAGTGTTAACATTGTGTAATGTGTATGCTTCCATGTAACATATGAATTATGTAACATCCTTACTTTTATACATCTTAGGAACCATTCAGTAGCATTTAGAACCACTTACAAGACCTTGGAAGTCCATTAACCAAATCTGGAATTTTACTCTTTCTCGGGTTACTGTTCATATGGTATTCCAGATTACACAACAAACTTCAAAAAAATCATAATCAATTCTAGAAATATCAAAATGAAGTGGTTAAAAAAGCTATGTGAAGATAACATCTTGAAATTTAAGGGAAAAATAATTTCCAGATCAAATGATTAGCCAATTAATACAGTTTATTCGTTGAAGTTTACTGTTCATTTGGACAAAAACTCTAGAAACAGATTTTGGTCCCTTATATTGGAAATTCATTTCTCTTGATATACACATCCAAATGAAACGTTCTACCTATACACTTAAAGCTCTATATGTTTGATACACACTTGTAAAATTCATGAACTAATTCCTTCTTTTGCTAAGTCAAACTAAAACCACAACAAAACTGCTTTAGGACCTACATTTTTACCATTTCAATTTCTTTGCTTTCACTTTGAATAATTGTTCCAACATGTATAAGCCATCAAATAAGCTTCTCAACATTCATATACATCATGTACATATGCCATAAGTATTACAATAGTTTCATCACATAAATGGACACCTTACATGGCATTTACATACATGAACAATTTATAGTATATGCTAAAATCTCAATACTTCACTTCCTTTCTTCCATTATTTAGCTCTTCTCCATGCATACATTTTCCATCACGCTTGACCTAAATTGGTTGGTTATGGGAGAGTGAGATTCTAGAGAATCTCAGCAGCAAACATTACCACTTAAATATGCAAGATGGATACTAATGCATCATATGTAATTTCATTAAACTTTGTTTGATTAGTGACATGCCATCATGCTATATACTCTTACATAAAGTGCATGGCCATGGAAAACATGTTATTCACAATACATTCAACATCATTTATCATTTCATAACATCATTCAAATATCATATACATGTCAACACATAAGCATACCACATCAAGCACATAAAGAGGTAAGTTCACTACCTTGCACTTAAAATTTCCTCTTGATCTTTTGCACTTGCTCCCTAGCTTTCCAACCATGAAGCCTTTTTGTCAACCACTTCCCAACATCTTCGTGGATGTTTCAAGGTCCTAAACACATTCATATTCGTCACATAATTCATTAGGACTCATGAACTCCAACTATGTTCAAGACTAACCTTGTTACACTCTTTATTATCATAACTTTCTCTAATCTTCACTAATCCACTTGGCTCTATAACCAATTGATATCTTGACTTTACCCCACACAATTTCATCTTTTAAATCCATTTATGAGATTAGAATCATGAAATTCGAGCTCCTTTATGTCTTGCTGTACAAAACCGAACACATGCACATAATTCTTTTAAAAATTCTCATTTTGATTCTAATGCTTCCCATATTTGTTTCTCCACTTTACCCCACACAACTTTTCATTTGAAAACCATTGGAAGCATCAAAATCATGAAATTCCAATCACTATTCATGTGAGTGAACAGTAACTGTGAAGGATTTCAAAAACTATGATCTTGAGATTTTAATGTTTCCAAGGTTCAAAACCTTTCCAATCCTACACAAAATCATCATATAAATTCAATGGAAGCCCATAATCATTGAGACACATTTTTGGGCCTCCTAAGACACCATTATAGGCCTAGACCAAGCCCAAGTCTTCAGTTGGATTGAATACCAAGAAACTCCCCTTATATTCTTTATGGGTGTCCTAATTCACCTTAAATTTTATTATAAGTTCTACAAAGATCCATTTTTAATTCTGTCAGTTTCATAAATTCTTATAATTAATATAAGAATTTCCTATAAAATTTTATCCAATTATGAGGTCCACAAGGTCTTATAAAAATTTCCTATAATTTCTAGAATTTTGAAAATTACTATATTTTTTTTGGACCTTAAATCAAAATTCTGACACAGATTGTGATCAAAATAATTTTCTCTATTTCCTAGTAAAATTTGAGACTAAAATTCTCCCAGATAGTTTTGGGTCATTTTTGGCTTAATTTCCTCATAAATACACTTTTGATCCTGTAAACTTTTTAACTTTTCAAATAAGTCCCTATACATTTTCTTTCTTCCTTAAAACTTGTCTACTTTGAAATTTAGTCCCTTTCTTTTATATTCCTATATTTCTTTTCTTTTCATAATTTAACCTTTTATAATCATCATTTTTTCTTCCAATCCGCGTCATCATCCCCTTCTAAAATTTCCCCCCACAGTCTTATACATATAGGAAAAATTAGAATATGATACCTTATAAATCACCAAAAAATCCTAGTAAGGTCCAACCATCAAATCTACAATCCCTTCATATTTCTACATCATCTAAGCACGAGACTCGAGAATAAACCCTTAGTGTTGTTAAAGAGGATAGTAATATTTTAGTTAAGTTATTAGAATTCATTAAGTTGGATCCTCGCTAATTCATGGGTTTTGATGCTCAAGAGGAACCTATGGAGTTTCTTGAGGGTATTGAAATGAAAAGAGGTGCAGAGATATGTTTTGGTTAGATTTTGGAGCTTGAGAACTAATTTCAAACTTTGTGAAGTCTTAAGTTGTTAAGCTAAAAGAAATGAAATTGTTTAAATACATATATCAAATGTGTGGTATAAAGGTGTTTAAGTATTTGTTTAGTCCTATAAAACATTGATTACCCCTAGTTAGTCAAGGTCGAAATAGGGATTAAATGGTATGGGATAGATAGCTTTAGATTTTAGCTTTAAAGTTAAGGGTATAAAGTATTTTAAATACTAAAACTTTAAGATGGGATTTTGAATTGAATTTTTTAGGTGAAGTCAATTATTGTGGTTTTAAATAAATGATTGGAACAACACTCAAATATAAAAAAATAGTAGAAAAAGGGATACTCATTATTTGAGTATTTTTTATATTGCAATTGGTTTAATTAACATTAAATGCATTGAGTATGGGAGTTAAGGGTTGTCAGGGATTTATAACTATTGTGAAAGATATTGATAAGTCTAATATCAGTCTAGATCAAATTCCAGTTGAACGGGAATTCCCTGATGTATTTCCTAAGGAATTGCATGGATTATCTCTAGATAGAGAGATAGAAATTGGTATTGATGTTGTTCCTCAATTTTGTCTTAAAAGATGGCACCTTTAGAATTAAGGGAATTGAAGACACAACTACAATAACTATTAGACATAGGGTTTATCTGACCCAGCACTTCTTCGTGGGGTACCAGTGCTTTTTTTGAAAAAAGATGGGTCTTTAAGACTGTGTTGATTACCAACAGCTTAATAAAGTGATAATAAAGAATAAGTACCTATATCCATACATTGATAATTTCTTTGATCATTTACAAGGAGCACATTATTCATTTTTAAAGGTAGACTTGCATTCAAGTTATCATCAATAAAGACCAAGAAGGAAGATATTTCAAAAACTCCATTTAGAACTTGGTATGGTCATTATGCCTTTTAAGTAATGTCCTTTGGATTGACAAATGCTCCTGTAGTATTCATGGACTTGATTCATCAAGTGTTTAGACCATTTATTGATAAGTTTATAATTATGTTTATCGATGATATTTTGGTATATTCAAAGAATTCAAAGGACCATGAACATCATATGCGATTTGTGTTACAAAAGTTGAGGGAGCAACAGCTCTATGCCAAGTTTTCCAAATGTGAATTCTAGTAAAACAAAGTTAATTGCTTAGGTCATGTTGTGTCTGTGGATGGCATTTAGGTTGATACTAGCAAGGTAGAAGTAGTCAAAAATTGGCCACAGCGTACAATGGTCATAGAGATTCGAAGTTTATTAGAATTTCCAGGATATTATCTCTATTTTGTGAAAGAGTTTTCAAGAATAAATGCTCTATTGAAATGCTAACTCAAAAAAATGTGAAATTTGTTTGAGATGATAAGAATGAAGAAAGTTTTCACAAATTAAACAGTCTTTAACTTCTTCTCCAGTTTTAAGTTTAAATCAGGAATTGGGGTACACCGTTTATTGTGATGCCTCGCAAGTTAGTTTATGCTATGTACAAATATAGAATGGGTGAGTTATGCCTCTAGAAAACTCAAGGGGCATGAACAAAATTACTCAACACATGATCTAAAAATGCTAGTAGTTGTATTTGCTATAAGAAAATGTAGACATTATCTATATGGTGAGACTTGTGAGATTTTCACTATCGATAAAAGTCTCAAGTACATTTTTAGCAAAAATTCCTAAATCTCAGGCAAAGAAAGTTGATGGAATTGCTAAAGGATTATGATTGTACAATTATGTATCATCCTGGCAAAGCGAATGTTATGACTGATGCATTAAGCATAAAGTCTATGGGTAGCTTGGCGCACATAAATGTTAAAAAAAGACAGCTAGTACAGGAAATTCATAAAATTGAGCAAGGAGGGGTCAAATTTGAAATTGTTGATAAGGAAATATTTTTAGCTTACATACAAAGTCACTCCCTTTTAATTAACAAATTAATAATGCTTAGTATTTTGACCTAAGATTATGGAAGTCGAGGGATTTGGTCAGAGAAGGAAGAAATACGAAATTCACGATTGTCCATGAAAGTGTTTTGAGGTGTGATGGTAGGATATGTGTGTCTCAAGTACAAGACTTGAGAAGACAGATTCTTGAGGAAGCTCACCATTTCGCTTGTATTATTGACCCAAGAATAACCAATCTATACCAAGATTTGAAATAAATGTCATGGCAAACTTTGTAGCACGTTGTTTGGAGTGTCTACTATCATATCCTAATTTTTCCTTATATGTATAAGACTGATAGAGGAAAGAAGTTTATAAAGGATTGTAACGATGATTAGAAGGAATGATAAAGTTTAGATGAGTCTAAAAGAAAAAAAGGGACTAAACTGGAAAGTTAAAAGTTCTATGGTGCAACATGAAAGTAGACATAAACTTTGGGCCATTAAATGTAATTATGAAAAGTTAAGGGCCTAAAGTGTAATTTTTAAAAGTTCAGGGGTAAAATGGTAATTATTGAAAGTTGAGTCAAAAAAGGCCAAAAATTGCCTAGAATTAGTTTAGTCCCAAATTTTTCCAGTAAATAGAGAAAATTATTCTGATTAGTTTGACGCAACACATAATTTTAATTTGAGGTCCTGAGAAATTGATATGAATTTCTGAAGAAAGTAAAATTAATACAGTTTCCTCTGGACCTCAGAATAAGATGAAATTTGGAAGTAAATTCTTATAACTAATATTTAAATTTATGAAACTCATAGAGGGGAAAAAGGAGTTCTGTAGAATTTATTATGGAATTTATAGTAGATTAAAACACCCGATAAATACGTTCAACGGAAATTTCTCAGGAGTTAAACGCATAAAGGCAGTAGATCATGTAGAAGGCCCAAAATGCCACCTTATAGGCCCAACAATATTTTTAGATAAGTTTATGGGCTAGTGCTAATAAATATCAAAAAAAATATAAAATTATGAAAATGCCACTAAGTGTGCCTCTATCTAATAACAAGGAACTAGAGATAAATGGAGGGTATTTTTGTCATTTTGGATAGTCCAAAATGCCAAACCAAGTACAGGGATGATTTATCAGAGTCAGTATATGCCCTAATAAGCAGTAAAGGGGTGTGAAATGACAATTTTGCCCTTAGGGTTAATGTAGTGCAAGATAGAGAACCAAGGACATTTCAGTCATTTTCCAATAGATAGAAAGCAGATAAATACTTGGTCTCAAAATGTAAATTGTAGGAAGAATTTGGATACTGGATTTAATTTCAGAAAGCATATTACAAAATCTGAGAAAAATTAGATTCATAAAATAGTCTGGTTTTTAGGAAATCGGACTGATCTGGTATCGGATTAGACTGAAATTTTTCAAAATGCTTTCTTCTTTGTAATTTTATCACATGGCCTATGAGGTTTCCCTTGATGATGTCATGGATGATGTCAGCTTATTGGCTTATAGGGCAAGCTAATCCAAGATCAAGTATGAGCCATTAGATCAAATAGTGTACAGAGTGATCTTGGCCATTCATTTTCTATGGAATTTTTCTATAAATACCCCTATTTTTCTACAAAAATCTGTGGCCCTTGGAACCCTAGGGGAGGTGCTGCTCAAATGATGAGTCAAGCCAAGACAAATAAGAATTAAAGGATGAAGTTAAAGCTCGCTAAGAATTAAGGTAAGCAATATATCCTAGCTTATTTTCTTTTGATTTGGGGGCTTAAACTTAGGGTTTTTATAGAAGAAATATGAGTTTTATCTATGGTGTATATGCTATCCAAAAACCCTAAATGAAAGGAGAAAGAAGAAATTAAAGTTAGAGTTATGTGATTTATGCTTAAACAAGCTAGTTAGATGATTAGTTGTTCAATCAGTTGATATTTCTTTACTTTACCAAGAAGGAGACCTTTTAGTATGCACTATACATGATAGAAGGAGATGGAATTTCAATGATCTAATGCTTCCATTGAATTTATATGATGATTTTGTGTAGGATTTGATATGTTTTGAACCTTGGAAGCATTGGAATTGAAAGTTGTAATTCTTAGAATTCTTCTCTGTTATTGTTCACTCATATGAATAGTTATTTGAATTTCATAATTTTGATGCTTTCAATGGTTTTAAAATGAAAAGTTGTGTGGGATAAAGTAGAGAAACAAGTATTGGAAGCATTGGAATCAAAATGAGAATTTTTGAAAGAAAAAGGGTGGTTATGAAAATCTATCTAGAACAATGTATAGGAGCTAGAATTTCATGATTCTAAGCTCATAAATGGATTCAAAAGATGAAATTATGTAGGATAAAATGAAGACATCAATTAATTCAAAGGCCAAGTCCATTAGTAAAGATTAAGAAAAGTTAATGTAGTTAAGTAGGCTCAATTTTCATGAGAGCTAGTTTTAATGAATGGATGGTAATATTATGTTAGGAATTGATTGGTGTGCCTAAAAGAGGCAGCCACACATAAAGAAGAAGTAAGAAGGAAAAAGCAATGACAAAGTAAAGGAAGGTCAATTATGTGAGGTAGTAAACTTATACTAAACTTGTATGTATTGAATGTTATGTTACTTAATTGTGCTATGGCTATGTTGAATGGTGTTCCATATGTGTTTTTTATTAAAGCTCTATTTCTATGATTAGTTTTGCCAATTGTATTTTATATGTTATATGGAAGCATGCACAGTACACAATGTTAACAGTTTCATAAATAAGCACAAGTATTTACATTAATGCATGCATTGTTTAGTACCGTTTCCTACTGAGATTTCCATAGAAATCTCATCCCTTCCATGTAATTGCAATCCCAACAATTTCAAGAATGATGACAGAGGATGAAGAAACATGAAGAGAAGTTAGGGATTGGATAGTATAAATATTACATGAACAATTATTACATGTAATGATGTTTTATGACAAGTTTGAACAACAATGTTCATGATGTAGGGAAAAATAGTAAATGATGGAATAAATATATGAAATTTTATAGACATTTAGTTAACATATCATGCTTTGGATACCAATACACCTTATTTTGATATCTATACAAAAAGAACAAAGTTTCCAAAATCAGGGACCATAATCTATTTTTAGAATTTTTGACCAAATGAACAATAATCTTTGATGATTAAACTGTACTAATTGACTAAGAATTTGGTCTGGAAATAATTTTTTCCTTAGGTTTCAAGATGTTATCTTCATGTGGCTTTTTGAACCACATCATTTCAATTTTTCTACAATTAATTATGATTTTTAGAAGTTTGTCGCCGAATCTGGAATACCTTATGAACAGTAACTCGAGAAGAGTATAAAATCTAGATTTAGCTAATAGACTTCTAAGGTCATGTAAGTGGTTATAAATGCTACTAATTGGTCCCTCAAACGTACAAAAGTAAGGATGTTACAATGAAAGAATTTTTCTTAGGTAATAGTTGAAGTTTAACAAAGAATTTTTTTTCAGGTAATAGTTTAAGTTTAACATAGCGGTAGATGTATGCAAGATTAGAAATAGGAATGTATGATGTCTAAAGAGAGGAAGGTAGCCATAAGTTTAAAGATAAAGAGACTGCCCATTTTAAGAAAGAATAATAAGAAAGAGTCAGATAAAGTAATGAAGGATTGAGTATATACCATAGTAAGAGGGTAATGTAGTAGCCTAAGTTAAATGAGTAGTTATCTTAGGTTCCTGAATAAATGGTCAGGATATGACAGAGGAAAGAATGCTTTAAAGTTTACCTAGTTAATTGTTTAATTGTATTGTGCATAAGATGGATGGTTGAGCAAATTATGTGATGATGATATGGCTTTTGTTGCCATAAGTTATGATGAACAGTTGCATCTCCTTGCAGTTGTCATATTATGACACGCATGTTAGAGAATGCTTAAATGATTGCATCTCCCTGCATATTATGCATGTTAGAGTATACTATAATGAATGAATACTCTCATTCACAGTCCATGTAGGGTAGAGTATATATTATGAGAAAGTTATGTTGTTCCTATACAATATGACATTCAATCAGACAATTTAATTTGGTACTGATAAAGCAATAGAAAAGTAATAAATGAGATTAGAGATGAATGTTAGTAGCAAGTCTATAGACATGTGATTATAGTGCTCAGGATATATCCCTTCAGCAGGGATAAGATACATGAATGATGTACCATAAACATGAAAAGAAATGATACGTAGTTATGAAAGATGATGCAGTTCTGAGAAGGAGTAACGTCTATGTAATAAAAGTTAATGTTCTCACAATAGAGCTATATTGCTCTTGCTATAGAGTCAGATTGTTGTTGAAATAAATCTAAGAGAATAGACAATATAGTTGAAACAACCTTAATCCGATGTCGCCTTTGGGTTACTTTAAACATTTAAACCAAGGATTGCGTATAGTGCAACCTCGGGTCATTCTCTCTGAGCAGCCAAATTATGAAATTAAATTCCTAAGTAACTAAATGCAATGCAACCTAAACTAGAAAATGGGATTTGTTTCGATTGACTAACAACTAAATGAAATAAATTAAAAATATATTTAAATAAAATATTGTTAGTATTTTTAGTTTAAAGAAAAGAATAATGAATGATAATAAGTGAATAGAATAAATTCAAAGTGATTAATAATAATAAAAGCAATCCTCCAATTCAATAACACAGGCAATCAAAGCTTTAACAGATATGGGAGTTATAAATAATGAATTAAGAATTATAATCAAGCTTTTAATGCAACAATCCAGCCACCTCAAATTGTCACAAAATATTTTTTAAGTCCTAATTTATTAACTGCCACCAGAATTATAAAATAGGACTAAGGATATTAAAATCCAATGCTTAATTATAACTCAATAATTCATAAAATATAATTTAACTCAACAAGAGACATAACGATCTAATAATTCAAGCCACCTTAAAAAATCAAAAAATATTCACCATAATCTCAGTATAATGTCTGACCCAGATCAAGGTAAATGAAATTAAAGTTGATTAAAGATTAATGTCAAATGTCAGGCAAACATTCAGTCACAATAATCCTCAATAAATACAAATAAATCATTCGAAACAGTCCTAATAGTTATAAAATTAATCATAAGACCTAGGAGTCATAATATCATTATTGGGTAGAAAATTATAGTAACTTATACTCTACTTTGAGATCCCAAATTCATGCCTTTACTATTGAATTAGAGAATTAGGATGAACTAGCCACGCATAGTTATCACAACAGCTTCCAACAACAAGATTTCATGGCCACCCATGATCCACCGTTGCTATTCTGTGCTTCTCTAGTTGATTCACTGTTCACATGCTGGTCGCTATGATAGTTTGCAGACGGAGGAGGTTGTTGCTGTCTGGAGTGATACGGTGAAGAGCGTGAAGGGTTTGTGGTATGAATGGATTTTTAGGGCTCCTGTGCGTGTTCTCTTTCTCGCGACAACCTGTTGTGTGTGTGTTCTCTTCCTTTCAATTCACCTCACATCCAGCCCTCAATTCTCCGCCTCTAATACGTTTCCTTCCTAGTCATCCATTAAAAAGGAGACCTAATGGGCAAAATCGTAAGGTTTAGCCCATTAGGTACTATAATGCAGTTTTTGATTTTGTAGCTTTTTGTTGTCATTTGTGAATTCTGATTTCTCCTAAATTCCTGAAATATAAAATCATAATAATGTAATACTTTTTGTTCTAAAAATAATTGTTTAGGAGAAATCCTAAAGATATGACAATTGTGTCCATATTAGGCACTAATTCAATATAAGGTATATTAAATCAAATAGTGCATAAATAATATAATTAATGACCCAAATAATGACAAAAGCCCACCAAAATGATATGAATAAATATATAAAAGTATGGGTTTGTTAACTCCCCCACACTTAACCTTTTGCACTCCTGGGCAAAAATATCACTTAAGGGAATCCATCGGTTAAACTCAATGCAAGTAAACATAAAACTGTCAAGGCAAGTATATATAATCAATTCAAGCAACTCCTACCCTTAATCAATCAACAGTCATGGAATGCTTTGATGCAAGGAAAGTAACTCAAGACATAACAAGATAGAGGAAGGGAAATATAATAGATCTCTCATAGATATAAGTGTCTCGCTCAACTCTCAAGTATAGGGAATTTTCACTCAATCCATCTAGATTAGCAACAACCATAGGCTTGTAAAGATTTTACTATCTCCACTACTAACATATCATAGATTCATGGTCAAGGGGACTTTATTGGGTTGTAATGTTGGTGAAAGGCTAATGAATAGATGGAATGAAATGTAGAACAAGTTTAATGCATGAGTATTAAGAAATAGGTCAAAGTAAGCTAACGTGCAACTATCAAATGAATGACAAACTTTAATCTTCAACTACCAAAAGATGCCTTATTTCAAACTTCATGCCTTGTTGCCAAATTTTTTTCTTTTCCTCTCTTTATTTTTTTTCAACTTCTTCCTTTTTTGTCCTTTTTTTTTTTTTGCACATTTTTTTATTTTTCTTTATTTTTTTTTTGCAAACCTAACTAAAAAATGATAAAGTTAACAACTTCAATAGTGCTAATAGAATGAAATGAAAGTGATAGGCTCAAAGGGGTAAGCAAAGGTTAATTGAGATGACTTGTGCTTGGGTAAAAGGGTTTAGAATTGAATGCCCCTATCATGCTCATAAATCTAGGTAATAATGCAGCTTTGAAAAAGAATATAGTCAAGTTGTAGAAGTTAACCAAAACTAGGTGAAAATCACACAAGTTAAGAAAGAAAATTAAGGCTCAATAATCCTTCCAACAGGGCTTTCTCTAATATGTTTCCTCCCTAAGATCAAGCTATGAAATAAGGTTAATAACACTGCATCAAAGACACTCCACTATGCTAACTAATTAAGAATAAAAACTACACAAGTCAAAATTATATTCTCACCTAGACATACCAATGTTCACATGTATAAAGAAATAAGGATTTGAAAATAAAGCCCAATGATTGCAAAAGTCAAGTGAAAGTTAGGAATCACATCAACATTTCGCTCGTATATGTCAGGAATTGGAAGACATGCAGTGGAAATTAATTTAAAAATTTTTCCATTCCTTGCCAGGATCTACTGTATGTGTTTAAGTCAAGTGGAAAGAAGCATTACCCTCAGTGTTCCTCAACTACTTCCACAGCTTCTAGTCATGATGTTCACAACTTCTCTTCGCAGCTCGTGCTCCCTTTATGATCGCAAGAAGTTGACGACTCAGGTCAGCTTCCTCTACTGGTATGCACACGAACAGCGTTCCAACCACGAACGATGTGCTAGCGTCTCTTGTCCCTCTAGGGCTTTCTCAAGAATTCGTCCTCTCCGTCTCTATTTCGGCAGTTTCTTATCTGCAAACCTTTTGCAGATTCCCCTTCGGCCTTTCTGTGTTCTAAGTGTATCTCTAAAACGTAGCTCCTAAAATCAGATATATAGGATGCTATGTGTTTTTTTTCTCTCTACCAAATTGGATTTTGGAGTTAATCTTATATTAATTCTGAAATTAATACAATATCATATATTGTATAAATTTATAAGAAACTAATTAAATAAATAATATTAAATCTGTCCCACAGATTCAATTACCTATTTATTTAACTTTAAATAAAGATGAGACTGAACTATATTTGATTTATTATCATAAATCAAATTTGAGATATCATATCAATTTGAATTTCAAATTCAAACGTGATAGGGATTTAATTTATCCTTATAAATTAAATCTTATAAATATCTCTTATATGAGATATCCTATCAATTTGAATTTCAAATTCAAGCGTGATAGAGATTTAATTTATCCTTATAAATTAAATCTCATATATCACTTATATATAATATATATACAAATTTATATATATATGAATATAAATATAAATAAATACATACATGCACCCTGGATCATTCATTGAATTTGGACATGTCTTAGATTCAATGAATCTGGACATCATAGCTCGTGTTGGGCTATTTTGTGTACGACCCAATAGGCCCATATGAAGTTGGCAGTGGGCCATTTGCTATACTGGCCCACAAGTTGTAAGCGGTCTCTACCAAGACATAACGACTACCCAAATCATATGAGGATCGTTAAACGATGTAACCTTTTATACAACCATATCATGTCCCTTCTGTCACGTGATATTTTGGTCATGGTTGAGGCATGGATAATGTCATCCTCATATTCCTGACCATTACTGTCTCGATCCCTGAGTAGTCTGACTATAGAAATGGAACTACCTTTCCATTACAGTATGGCCATACATTTCTCAGACTCACTCATTGAGGGGCCCAGTAATATCTCTCTACGAATGTGAGGGACAAATTCTATCTTGACCATTTGTAATATCCTTAATCTTCTGTACTGGTTCTTATGAACAGATTAAATGGAATATATGAGCTCTATATCAGGAAAAACATGTGTACCTTTATGTAAAGAAAAGGATTAAATTGCAAAAGAAAGGAAATTAAGGGACCTAAATGCAATTATGGAAAGTTTAAAGTTAGGAATGAAAGGAAGACAAAAATATGGGGTCTTAAAGTGTAATTTTAGCCAAATTAAGGGACTTAATTATAAAGAAGGAAAAATTCCCTGGGGCTAAAGTATAATTAAAGAAAATAGGCCAGAAGTGGTTTGCACCGCCCGACAGCATTTCAGTCCCAGATTCTACCAGAAGGTAGGGCAGGTGACGCCGGGTAACCAAGCCTAATACTGGAATTTTTGAAGACTCCAGATAGCCAGAAATGGACTGATCGTCCAAAAGTTATAAAAATTTATACCGGATACCCTAGATTTCAGATATAAGTGGGAAAATACAGGATGATGCGCCTTTATGGGCGGATGTCGGGAAACTGACAGGATACCGATAGGAGGTCTGTAGGAAAAGTTATTCACAAAATAAAGAAATCCAGACGGAGTGTGAGGCCTCCGGGGATCCGGGTAGGAGATTTATCGGTATTTTTAAAGAGGCTGAATGCGATCGGATGACTTCGGTCAGATGACCGTTATAACCCCCAAGGATGCCTGAACACAGTAGGACACTATATCTGGGAAAAAGAGCCGGTGTCCGGAAAAGGTATATACTCGGTAAATAATAGTTAAAATATTCAATGAATTGTGTTAAAGGAAGATTCCTCGTAATGCGTGCCATACAGGTAATGGACCCAGGAAGCCCGAAAATGGCGCCATTAGAGGCCCAATAAGACTCTTGGACTGATAGGTGGGCCAGTGTCCAGCAGAACCCCGGAAAAGTGCGAAATTACGAAAATGCCCCTATGTTGTACAAAAAGGGCAGCAGATGAATATAGGGTATTCTGGTCATTTTGGACAGACCCAGAGGTCAAGACATGTCTAAATAAGGTTGACTAGAGCCAGTATAAGCTTTGACTGGGTCCGGAAAGGTGTGAAATGACAATTTTGCCCTTAGGGATTAAAATAGGACAAGATAGGGCACCAAGGGCATTTTGGTCATTTCGCAGGGGATCTGTAATTGAGTCTGGACCCAGTATTAAAAAGTTAATGATATAAAGGGTCTAGATACTAAATGTGAGGTCAGTAGACATAAAAAGGATCTTTAGAAACATCAGATTCAGAAAACGGCACGTTTTTCGAGGCGATAGACCGGGCCGGTACCAGATTGGACCGGAAAGCTTCCAGAACCTCCAAATTTCGTCACATGAAGAATATGGGTGGTGAGGTGTCCTATGAGGTGTCCCATGAGGTGTCCAGGGTGATGCAGTAAAAAGAATTAAAGAAAATAGGAAATTCCAGGAAAAACCAGGACCACATGTTCAGATGGCTTCAAAATTACAAGAATGCCATCCATTAAAGCTATAAATACCCCCTTCCCCTCCCATTTTATGCATCCCACGTTTTTGGCAAGAAAAGAGAGAGAAAGAAGAGAGAGAAGGAGAAAGAAAGAAAGAAAGGAAGTTCTGGTGGAGTTGGAAGTAGTAAGGAAGTTCTGAAGCTCTGCTTTTGAGGTAATAACTAATCCTAGCTCTTATGTAATGTCTTTGTGATGTGTTGTTTTGTTTGGTTGATTGTTGTCCTATATGTTATGCTTGAAGCTCTATTCCAATGCTATGATCATATGTTATTGAATATGGAAGCATGCAGCATACTTATCTATACACAGTCACAAGCAAGCACCGTCACTTTGCATTACATATTTTGTTATGATTGTTGTTACTGGGATTCTTTTGAATCTCATTCCCAAACATAACATTACAGGGGAGGTTCTGTCAAAATAAAATTTGGAAATCTTAAGAGACGCTGGTAGGCTGCCGAAATTCCAACAACGAAGACGGAATAAAGAAAGGAACTGATACGTACTGTGTACGTAGTGCTGTCTAAGGAGGCTGGAAGTGAGTGGACCCAGCAGGTTCATCCAGTCTTTCCTGGGTACTACGCATAAGGGAATTACCGAATCGGTACAACATCAGTTACTTTCTAAAGAAGAATTGTAGCAGTTATGCTGCCGGTTTTTAGACAGAAAATGATGTAATAAAATATGCGGGAGTTAATCATGCACTAATATATAACAGTTGATTATTTGATATTAATTGTTATCTGGCCTGTATGACTGATATGTGTTGGCTGTATGCTTGAGTATGTAAAGACTAAATGCTGAAAATAGGCTCAGTGAACAGTAACTCGTGAAGACCCATTCATGTTTGATAAATCATTAAAAATAGTAAATGATTGAATTAATGTACAAAATTTTTAGGGTAAAAAGTAGACATACTAAGATTTAATTTGATATATATAATGTCTAATTTGGATGTATACACGAAAAGATATAAATTGTTAAAGTTGGGACCAGAATGCTGGATTCAGGAGAAAGTCATTGGATGAACAGTAAGATTGAAACGTTGACCCACGTGAAATTGTCAAGGATTGGTCAACCAATGATTTTTCCCTGAAATATATTTGAGTTAGCTTCATGTAGCAATTTGAACCACTTCATTTTGATTTTTATAGAATTAGTTATAAATTTTCAAAATCAGGTCACTCATCTGGAATTTGCCACAGTGAACAGTACTCGATATGAATAAAATTTCAGATTAAGTGTTTAGACTTCAATGACCCTGAAAGTGGTTTAAGTGCTACTGAATGGTCCCTAAGATGTATAAATATAAGGATGTGACATTTTGGTATCAGAGCAAAGGATTCTGGCTTAAGAAATGCTCTGAATAGATGATATATAGAAAGATATACCATGATAAAGCCGTCATAATTGACACTAAGTAGTGTTTGCAGGATGGCTAGACATAGATTTGGGTCTGAAACTACGGTAAACCAATGGGAATTAAGACCAGAGGTCTCTAGTTCAGATAGTTCAGAAGAAGAGATAGTAAGCAATGATTCTGACCTCTGGACACCTCCAGTAGCTGGTGATTCTGAGGAGGATAGTTCCTCGATAGGATCAAACTTTCCAATTGATGATCAGGAAGTGATGATAACAGAAGGCCCTATTCCTGCCATTTCCATATGTGCGGTACCCTTAAATATAACAGACAGTTCAGGGTCCAGCCAAGTACGTGTTCAGAGTAATGCGCCAGGTTCCAGTAGGCCCGAAGTGACTCTGGTAGAAATGTATTTGGGAGGTTTAATCGTAAGAATGGTCCCAGGGAGGAACCTGAGTAGAGAGCAACTTGAGAGCTCGGTAGCATTAGCCCGACAACTATACGAGTTGAGGCAGACCCTGTTCGAAAACATAGATCAAGATTATTCGGTCTACTAGGAGTTTATCACAAGGGTGAAAGCCATATATCAAGCCTGGGATTCAAATGTGTTAACCATGGGGTTTTGGCTAGAAATTATGAATGACGTATTGCCGAAGACTCCTACCTGGAGATCGGAGTTGGACCAGTATTTTGATAGAGAATCATATTGTACCATATCCGACTGGATCTACCTAGTAGAAGAATACATTAGAATAAAGTTTAAGAAAATTAGAGTATAAAAGACTAGAATGGTACTGTGATATGTACATATATTCTGTATGTATATTATGTGTGAAATGAAATTTATTGTATTTCCTTCTGTTTTTAAGTATAACAAAATGGTACGAACAAGGAGAACTATTCTAGCTGAGGAACCCCGAGGGGCTGGAAACCTTAATCAAATGATTCTAGAACGATTAGAACAGCAACAAAAGATGATAGAAGAAATGAGAGCTGCTCAAGCACGAAATGAACAAGACAGAGATGCTGCCATAGCCGCGGCAGTAGCAGCAGCTGTAAATAATTTAAGACCGCCAGAGCCTTCAGGAGTAACTAGTAGAGAACCTGAAGAAGTACCACAGCAGGCAGAACAGCCCCAGAGAAGGGTTGAATCAAGGGAGGAGGCAGTTGGCATCCAACAATGGATGGTGCGATTTTGCAAACACAATCCTCCCATATTCGAAGGGACATTTGAAGTACATGTAGCAGAAAATTGGGTCAGCAGATTAGAGAAGATCTTTAAGGTCCTCGACTGCCCGACTGAAACCAAGGCCCAAATGGCCATCTATCAATTGGAAAAAGATGCGGATAGATGGTGGAAGAATACATAATTACTTCTCCAAGCAAGAGATATTCCAGTTACCTGGGAAGTATTTCTTGAGCAATTTTATGAGAAATATTTCCCTCAATCTGTCAGAGATGAAAGGGAGGCTGAATTCCTTGTGCTAAGGCAAGGAGAAAAAGAAGCTTTTGATGAATATTTGGCCAAGTTCATCCGGCTATCTCAATATTCAACTTACCTACGCCAAGTGGATGACGAACGCTGGATGACAGAAAGAATGATTCGAGGGCTGAATTCTATGTTAAAGGAGAAGTTAACTCCCCAACAATACAGCCAGTTCAATAAGGCTATGGAAGCATGTCGAATCGTTGAGAACAGCATGAATCATAGAATGCTGTCCAGATCTGGGAGTAAAGATCAAACGACTCCTGATAAGGCCGGACGGAATCAAGAAGCGGCCAGTGGGAGCGGCTATAAGAAAAGAAAGCGCCCGTGGCAGACCAAGAGGCCTAATAGGGGAAATTTTCACGGAAGATCCAATAACAGGGATCCGAAGGCCCCAGTATGTGAAAAGTATGGAAAGAATCATGGTGACAGACCATGTTTGATGGGCCAGAATGTATGCTACACCTGCGGAAAGCCCGGACATTTTTCCAGAGAATGTCCTCAAGCTATAACTGATCCAAGGCCAAGGACGGCGGGACGAGTGTTTGCACTCACTAGAGAGGATGCTCAGCGATCATCTGAGATGATCCAAGGTACAATCCATCTCAATGATCATGTTGTGACTGCCCTATTTGATTCGGGTGCAAGTCATTCCTTTATATCTTATGAATGTGCTAAATGCCTAGGCCTTCTGATAAGCAAGTTATGTTATGATATACAGGTGAAAACCCCCACCAACGCTAGGGTGATCACATCTGATGCATGTCTAAATAGTGTGGTGCGTTATGAGCACTGTAGTACCACCCTGGACCTAATCTGTATGCCTTTCCAGGAGATTGAAGTCATACTCGGTTTAAATTGGTTATCCTCCAATAATGTGATGTTCGACTGCAGAAACAAGACCCTAGTTCTTGGTCCAAAGATCACTGATCGGAGCTTAGAAGTACAACTGAACTTCGTGACAGAGGCTCAGGCAGAAAAATGTCTACGGAAAGGATGTCAGGGATATGTGGTATTCTTTTCTGTTCAAACAGAAGTGGAGGAAGGCATCGAGGAGGTTCCTGTAGTCAATGAATTTCCTGAAGTCTTTCCAAAGGAGATTCAGGGATTGCCTTTGGAGCGTGAAGTGGAGTTTGTGATCGACATTGTACCTGGAGCTGGACCAGTATCAAAAGCCCCATACAGGATGGCTCCCAACGAAATGATGGAACTGAAGAAGCAAATTGAGGAGCTATTGGAGAAAGGTTTTATACGACCCAGTGTATCGCCATGGGGTGCTCCAGTACTGTTCGTCAAGAAGAAAGATGGTAGCTTAAGGTTGTGCATTGACTACAGGGAATTAAATAAGCTTACAGTTAAGAACAAGTATCCTCTTCCCAGAATTGATGACCTGCTAGATCAATTGGCAGGAGCGAGCTTATTCTCCAAGATTGACTTGAGATCTGGCTACCATCAACTAAGGGTCAAGCAGATGATATTCCAAAGACGGCGTTCAGAACGCACTACAGACATTTTGAATTTTTGGTGATGCCTTTTGGACTAACCAATGCACCTGCTATTTTCATGGACTATATGAACCGGATTTTCAGGCCTTATCTAGATCAGTTCGTTGTGGTCTTTATTGATGATATTCTGGTGTACTCCAAATCTCCAGAGGAGCATGAAAGGCATTTGAGGATTGTTCTTGGTATCCTTAAAGAGAAGAAGCTCTATGCTAAGCTGAGTAAGTGCGAGTTTTGGCTTTCAGAAGTCAAATTTCTCGGTCATGTCATATCCCGAGACGGGGTAGCTGTAGATCCTAGCAAAGTTGAAGCAGTTTTGAGCTGGGAACAGCCAAGGATAGTGACAGAGATTAGAAGTTTTCTCGGCCTAGCAGGGTACTACAGACGATTCATTCAAGACTTTTCTCGAATTGCCTTACCACTTACCAAGCTGACCAGAAAGAATCAGCAGTTTAAGTGGGATGAGAAGTGCGAGGCTAGCTTCCAGCAGTTGAAGCAGAGATTAACGACTACTCCCGTGCTGATTATTCCAGACCCAACTCAGACTTATGTAATCTACACTGATGCTAGCAAGCAGGGCCTGGGATGTGTGCTTATGCAGCAAGGTCGAGTAGTAGCCTACGCCTCTTGGCAGTTAAAGCCACATGAAGAGAATTATCCCACTCATGATCTGGAGCTTGCGGCGGTGGTCTATGCCCTGAAGATATGGAGGCACTATTTATACGGAGCAACGATAGAGTTGTTTTACGACCACAAAAGCCTGAAGTATCTGCAGGATCAGAAAGAGCTGAACATGAGGCAGCGGCGATGGATGGAATTGTTAAAAGATTATGACTTCCAGATTAAATACCATCCAGGAAAAGCCAATGTGGTAGCTGATGCCCTGAGTAGAAAGGTGGTGCAGGTTGCATACATGATGATCAAGGAATTGGAACTGATAGAAGATATGCGCGACTGGAGCCCTCTATATCAAATGCAACTGACGGAGAATCCTTTTGGAGGAGTTCATGTCAGAACTTGCATAGAAGATGAGATCAAAGAGGCTCAGAAACAGGATAAGCTCGCAGCAATAT
Organism: Leucaena leucocephala; assembly: GCA_037074615.1. NCBI lineage: Eukaryota > Viridiplantae > Streptophyta > Magnoliopsida > Fabales > Fabaceae > Leucaena > Leucaena leucocephala. The sequence continues at coordinate 11,495,337 of CM073527.1, forward strand.
TCAAAGACAAGCTGGAGAAAGGGAAGACAAGGGATTTTGAGATGTCCCCAGACGGATTGCTACAGTTTAGGGGAAAACCCTATATCCCAAATGTTGGGGGATTAAGGGAAAGAATTCTGGAGGAAGCACATAAAAGCCGATATACGGTACATCCAGGTATGACCAAAATGTACCATGATGTTAAAAGATTATTCTGGTGGCCTGGACTGAAGAAAGATGTTGTAGCTTACGTATCTAAGTGCTTAACCTGCCAAAAAGTGAAAGTTGAACATCAAAAACCAGCAGGAACGTTGCAGCCTTTAGATATTCTTGAGTGGAAATGGGATGGGATTGCCATGGACTTTGTGGAAGGACTACCCTTGACACCAAGTAGACATGATGCGGTTTGGGTTGTAATCGATCGACTGACAAAGTCAGCACATTTCCTGGCAATCAATAAGAGAGATTCTCTAGAAAAGCTGGCAAAGCTGTATATAAAGGAGATCGTTAGGCTCCATGGTATCCCAAGCAGCATTGTGTCTGATAGAGATCCACGATTTACTTCAAATTTCTGGAGGGCTCTACAGGAAGAAATGGGCACTACTCTCGGATTCAGTACAGCTTATCATCCTCAGACAGATGGTCAATCTGAAAGAACAATACAGACGTTAGAGGATATGCTGAGAGCATGTGTCCTAGATTTCAAAGGCAGCTGGGATATCCATTTACCCCTTATAGAGTTTGCATATAACAATGGTTATCAGGCCAGTATACAGATGGCACCTTTTGAAGCACTCTATGGACGAAAATGTAGATCCCCCTTATGCTGGCTAGAGTTGAGCGAGAGAAGAATGCTTGGTCCGGATATAGTAGATCAAACTGCAGAACAAGTTACGGTAATTAGAAAACGATTGTTGATGGCTCAAAGCAGACAGAAGAGCTATGCAGATGTCAGAAGGAAGCCGTTGGAATTTGAAGAAGGAGAACATGTATTCCTTAAGTTAACTCCAACCACAGGAGCCGGACGATCGATTAAGGTGAAGAAGTTGCATCCAAGATACATCGGGCCATTCCAGATTCTCTCAAAGATAGGAGCAGTAGCCTACAAGTTAGCTCTTCCTCCGAATCTCAGCCAGATACATGATGTGTTCCATGTTTCCCAATTAAAGAAGTATATTCCAGATCCATCTCATGTGATAGAGCAAGATGAGGTTACACTGCGAGATGACTTGACCTATGAGGTTGGACCGGTGCGAATTGCTGATAGAAAAGTCAAGCAGTTGCGGAATAAGCAGATTCCTTTAGTTAAAGTGATCTGGAAAGGTTTGACTGAACAAGAGGCTACATGGGAAACAGAAGAAAAGATGAGAGAAAAGTACCCTGAATTATTGGTATAGGATAGATGTAATGTAAATTTCGGGGACGAAATTTATTTTTAGGGGGAGAGAAATGTAATATCCTTAATCTTCTGTACTGGTTCCTATGAACAGATTAAACGGAATATATGAGCTCTGTTTCAGGAAAAACATGTGTACCTTTATGTAAAGAAAAGGATTAAATTGCAAAAGAAAGGAAATTAAGGGACCTAAATGCAATTATGGAAAGTTTAAAGTTAGGAATGAAAGGAAGACAAAAATATGGGGTCTTAAAGTGTAATTTTAGCCAAATTAAGGGACTTAATTATAAAGAAGGAAAAGTTCCCTGGGGCTAAAGTATAATTAAAGAAAATAGGCCAGAAGTGGTTTGCACCGCCCGACAGCATTTCAGTCCCAGATTCTACCAGAAGGTAGGGCAGGTGACGCCGGGTAACCAAGCCTAATACCGGAATTTTTGAATACTCCAGATAGCCAGAAATGGACTGATCGTCCAAAAGTTATAAAAATTTATACCGGATACCCTAGATTTCAGATATAAGTGGGAAAATACAGGATGATGCGCCTTTATGGGCGGATATCGGGAAACTGACAGGATACCGATAGGAGGTCTGTAGGAAAAGTTATTCACAAAATAAAGAAATCCAGACGGAGTGTGAGGCCTCCGGGGATCCGGGTAGGAGATTTATCGGTATTTTTAAAGAGGCTGAATGCGATCGGATGACTTCGGTCAGATGACCGTTATAACCCCCAAGGATGCCTGAACACAGTAGGACACTATATCTGGGAAAAAGAGCCGGTGTCCGGAAAAGGTATATACTCGGTAAATAATAGTTAAAATATTCAATGAATTGTGTTAAAGGAAGATTCCTCGTAATGCGTGCCATACAGGTAATGGACCCAGGAAGCCTGAAAATGGTACCATTAGAGGCCCAATAAGACTCTTGGACTGATAGGTGGGCCAGTGTCCAGCAGAACCCTGGAAAAGTACGAAATTACGAAAATGCCCCTATGTTGTACAAAAAGGGCAGCAGATGAATATAGGGTATTCTGGTCATTTTGGACAGACCCAGAGGTCAAGACATGTCTAAATAAGGTTGACTAGAGCCAGTATAAGCTTTGACCGGGTCCAGAAAGGTGTGAAATGACGATTTTGCCCTTAGGGATTAAAATAGGACAAGATAGGGCACCAAGGGCATTTTGGTCATTTCGTAGGGGATCTGTAATTGAGTCTGGACCCAGTATTAAAAAGTTAATGATATAAAGGGTCTAGATACTAAATGTGAGGTCAGTAGACATAAAAAGTATCTTTAGAAACATCAGATTCAGAAAACGGCACGTTTTTCGAGGCGATGGACCGAGCCGGTACCAGATTGGACCAGAAAGCTTCCAGAACCTCCAAATTTTGTCACATGAAGAATATGGGTGGTGAGGTGTCCTATGAGGTGTCCCATGAGGTGTCCAGGGTGAAGCAGTAAAAAGAATTAAAGAAAATAGGAAATTCCAGGAAAAACTAGGACCACATGTTCAGATGGCTTCAAAATTACAAGAATGCCATCCATTAAAGCTATAAATACCCCCTTCCCCTCCCATTTTATGCATCCCACGTTTTTGGCAAGAAAAGAGAGAGAAAGAAGAGAGAGAAGGAGAAAGAAAGAAAGAAAGGAAGTTCTGGTGGAGTTGGAAGTAGTAAGGAAGTTCTGAAGCTCTGCTTTTGAGGTAATAACTAATCCTAGCTCTTATGTAATGTCTTTGTGATGTGTTGTTTTGTTTGGTTGATTGTTGTCCTATATGTTATGCTTGAAGCTCTATTCCAATGCTATGATCATATGTTATTGAATATGGAAGCATGCAGCATACTTATCTATACACAGTCACAAGCAAGCACCGTCACTTTGCATTACATATTTTGTTATGATTGTTGTTACTGGGATTCTTTTGAATCTCATTCCCAAACATAACATTACAGGGGAGGTTCTGTCAAAATAAAATTTGGAAATCTTAAGAGATGCCGGTAGGCTACCGAAATTCCGACAACGAAGACGGAACAAAGAAAGGAACTGATACGTACTGTGTACGTAGTGCTGTCTAAGGAGGCTGGAAGTGAGTGGACCCAGCAGGTTCATCCAGTCTTTCCTGGGTACTACGCATAAGGGAATTACCGAATTGGTACAACATCAGTTACTTTCTAAAGAAGAATTGTAGCAGTTATGCTGCCGGTTTTTAGACAGAAAATGATGTAATAAAATATGCGGGAGTTAATCATGCACTAATATATAACAGTTGATTATTTGATATTAATTGTTATCTGGCCTGTATGACTGATATGTGTTGGCTGTATGCTTGAGTATGTAAAGACTAAATGCTGAAAATAGGCTCAGTGAACAATAACTCGTGAAGACCCATTCATGTTTGATAAATCATTAAAAATAGTAAATGATTGAATTAATGTACGAAATTTTTAGGGTAAAAAGTAGACATACTAAGATTTAATTTGATATATATAATGTCTAATTTGGATGTATACACGAAAAGATATAAATTGTTAAAGTTGGGACCAGAATGCTGGATTCAGGAGAAAGTCATTGGATGAACAGTAAGATTGAAACGTTGACCCACGTGAAATTGTCAAGGATTGGTCAACCAATGATTTTTCCCTGAAATATATTTGAGTTAGCTTCATGTAGCAATTTGAACCACTTCATTTCGATTTTTATAGAATTAGTTATAAATTTTCAAAATCAGGTCACTCATCTGGAATTTGCCACAGTGAACAGTACTCGATATGAATAAAATTCCAGATTAAGTGTTTAGACTTCAATGACCCTGAAAGTGGTTTAAGTGCTACTGAATGGTCCCTAAGATGTATAAATATAAGGATGTGACACCATTCACATTCCTCCGCATGAAAAACCACTAAACTGTAAGGAATTGGAAGACACGCAGCGGAAATAAACTTTAAAATTTTTCCATTCCTTGCCAGGATCTGCCGTATGTGTTTAAGTCAAGTGGAAAGAATCATTACCCTTAGTGTTGCTCAGCGAATTTCACAGCTTCTCTACGTGGGTGGTGATCTCTTTCTGATCGCAAGAAATCGACGGAGTGTTCCTCAGCGACCTTCACAGATTCTCTCCGCGGACGGTGGTCTCTTTCCGATCACAAGAAGTCGACGCCTCAGGTCGGCTTCCTCTACTGGTATCCACACGAACAGCGTTCCAACCACGAACGACGTGCTAGCGTCTCCTGTCCCTCCAAGGCTTTCACAAGTCTCCGTCTCTATTTCGGCAGTTTCTTGTCTGCAAACCTTTTGCAGATTCCGTTCGGCCTTTTGTGTTCTGTGTTATTTTCAAACGTAGCTCCTCCAATCAGATATAGAGGATGCTATGCGTTTTTACACCTGACCTAATTGGATTTTGGAGTTAATCTTATATTAATTCCGAATTGATACAATATCATATATTGTATAATTTTATAAGAAACTAATTAAATAAAATAATATTAAATCCGTCCCACAGATTTAATTACTTATTTATTTAACTTTAAATAAAGATGAGACTGAGTTATATTTGATTTATTCCCATAAATCAAATTTGAGATATCCTATCAATTTAAATTTCGAATTTCAAACGTGATAGAGATTTAATTTATCCTTATAAATTAAATCTTATAAATATCTCTTATATGAGATATCCTATCAATTTGAATTTCGAATTTCAAACGTGATAGAGATTTAATTTATCCTTATAAATTAAATCTTATAAATATCTCTTATATGAGATATCCTATCAATTTGAATTTCGAATTTCAAACGTGATAGAGATTTAATTTATCCTTATAAATTAAATCTTATAAATATCTCTTATATGAGATATCCTATCAATTTGAATTTCGAATTCAAACATGATAGGGATTTAATTTATCCTTATAAATTAAATCTCATATATCTCATATATATAATATATATATATATACGAATTTATATATATACGAATATAAATATAAATAAATATATATATACATTCACCTGGATCTTTCATTGAATCTGGACATGTCTTAGATTCAATGAATCTGGACATCATAGCTCGTGTTGGGCTATTTTGTGTGCGACCCTGTAGGCCCATATGAAGTTGGCAGTGGGCCATTTGCTATACTAGCCCACAAGTCGCAAGCGGTCTCTAGCAAGACATAACAACTACCCAAATCATATGAGGATCGATAAACGATGTAACCTTTTATACAACCATATCATGTCCCTTCTGTCACGCGATATTTTGGTCATGGATGAGGCATGGATAATGTCATCCTCCTATTCCCGACCGTTACTTTCTCGATCCCTGAGTAGTCTGACTATAGAAATGGAACTACCTTTCCATTACAGTATGGCCATACATTTCTCAGACTCACTCATCGAGGGGCCCAGTAATATCTCTCCACGAATGTGAGGGACAAATTCCATCTTGACCATTCACATTCCTCCGCATGAAAAACCACTAAGCCCAAACATAGTCTTTATGATCACTCGGTCAAAAGTGACTTTTGACTAGGTCAAAGCTGAGCGTTTTGTCATGTAGGAATCCATGATGATCTCAGGTCAAAGGGCATATTGACATGGTTTGTATATGAGAGAAGCTTATGACGTTACCCATGCAGTTCTCTCATAGCGGGTCGGTCCAACACCCTGTACTCTTACATGTGCTTATGACTTTGATTTATATCTCTATACATCTTCAAAGTCATACTGGTCTTATTTCATCTGTGCTCCCACATAGATGATCGACCAGGGACATTTAGGATAATATCATGAATTATCCAAGGATGGTCATCATAGTAAACATGCAAATAATATGATAACTCAATTAATAAATTCATAAATCAATAATGTTCATAAGACAATGATTGGCCCCTAGGGCACGATTTCCAACATAAACCCGAACATTGTCTTTATGATCACTCGGTCAAAAGTGACTTTTGACTAGGTCAAAGCTGAGCGTTTGTCATGTAGGAATCCATGATGATCTCAGGTCAAAGGGCATATTGACATGGTTTGTATATGAGAGAAGCTTATGACGTTACCCATGCAGTTATCTCATAGCAGGTCAGTTCAACACCTTGTACTCTTACATGTACCTATGACTTTGATTTATATCTCTATACATCTTCAAAGTCATACTGGTCTTATTTCATCTGTGCTCCCACAGAGATGACCGACCAGGGACAGTTAGGATAAGATCATGAATTATCTAAGGATGGTCATCATAGTAAACATGCAAATAATATGATAACACAATTAATAAATTCATAAATCAATAATGTTCATAAGATAATGATTGGCCCTAGGGCACGATTTCCAATAGTATAGCAGTGAAAAACCAATCAATTAAGCTCAACAAGTTCAAAAATTTTGATTTTTTCATATTATGGTGATTTAAGCAATGGTAACACAAATTAGCAAAAGCAACCCCTCCCCCACACTTAAACCATGCATTGTCCTCAACGCATCACTAAAGCATATATCAAAGGGAGAAGGGAAAACGATTAGATTCATGAGCTAAAAGGGAAGCTTTATTCAAAGAAAAACTAACTTACAACTAAGAAATTTTTAAAATGTAACCTATTCTAAGGAATTGTTAAAAGACAAAAATCAAATAAATCTAAAACTACTGTGATGGTCCCTCCCCCACACTTACTCCTAACTATTTTAACAACTGTATATTATCAGCAATACAAGATAAAGTTAAGGAGAAAGGTGGAAAGGAACAACCGTGTAATTAGGGAGGTCTTTGATTCTCATGGTAATGCTTAAGTAGATAACCATCAGCTTGTGAAACATGACCTATTGCTTCATCCACCAGCTCTACCGTACCAAAAGAATGTACTTTGGTAACTCTAAAAGGGCCATCCCACTTGGTGACAAATTTCCTGGGCATCAACTTCAATCGGGCCTTGAACTTTAGAACCTTGTCACCTTCATGGAATTGTTTTCTCAAAATCTGTTTGTCATGACTCATTTTCAGCTTGTCTTTATAGATTTTGGTATTGTCATAGGATTAAAGTCTCATCTCTTCAAGCTCTTGGAGTTGCATCATTCGATTTTTAAGTGAGGATTTAAGGTCTGCAACACATACCTTGATCACCCAATAAGATTTATGCTCGATCTCTATAGGTAGATGGCAAGACTTACCATAGAGCAACCGGAAAGGAGACATGCCTATAGGGGTTTTGCAGGTAGTCTTGTAAGCCCATAGCTCTTCCTCAAGCCTTTCACTCCAATCTTTATGAGATAGCTTCACAATCTTTTCTAGTATCGGTTTTACTTCCCTATTAGAGACTTAAGCTAATCTATTTGTCTGAGGGTGGTAAGGAGTTGCCAACTTGTGATTAACTCCATGTTTACCAAGTAGAGACTTTATGGTTCTATTGCAGAAATGTGTTCCTTGGTCATTAATGATTGCTCTTGGAATGTCGTACCTACAAAAGATATGAGAGCGTAAGAACCTGGCAACAATAGAAGCATCATCTTTCCTAATTGGCACTGCCTCTACCCACCGAGTCACATAGTCTACTGCAAGTAATATATATGAAAACCTAAATGATGGAGGAAAAGGACCCATAAAATCCATGGCCCATACATCAAAAATTTCACAAAAATGCATGTCTTAAATGCATTTCATGCTTTCTACCTATACTCCCAAACCTCTGGTACTTATCATAAGATTTATAGAAAGCATAAGCATCTTTGAATAGAGTAGGCCAGTAAAATCCACATTCTAAAACCTTCCTAGCAGTCCTATTAGCACTAAAATGCCCCCATAAGATAAAGAATGTGCAAAGGTAAGGATAGAGTGAATCTCATTGTTAGGAACATATCGTCTGATGATCTAATCACTACATTGCTTCCAAAGAATTGGAGAATCCCAGATGTAATATCTTGACTCCCTATTCAGCTTATCAATTTGAAACTTAGACATAGAAGGAGGTACAAGATTAGTGACAACATAGTTAACAATATTAGAGTAACAAGGCTCCTGAACAGCTAAGGCAAAGAGTGCAGAGTCAGGAAAGGAATCAATAGTAAGATTAGAGGAGTCAACTCCTTCGGTGCCTTCAGGTAACCGACTAAGGTGGTCAGCCACATGATTATCTGCTCCAGCTCTATCTCTAATTTCAATGTCAAACTCCTATAGCAATAAAGCCCATCTCAGCAGTCTTGGTTTAGATTGAGGCTTCTTGAACAAGTAAAGTACCGCTGCATGATCTGTAAAAATAACTACTCGAGAATTTATCAGATATTGTCTAAACTTATCTAAAGAAAAGATTATAGCAAAAAGTTCCTTCTCAGTTGTGGTGTAATTCACTTGAGTGGGGTCAAGTGTCTTGGAGGCACAGGCTATCACTCTAGATCACTTATCCTCCCTCTGACCAAGCATAACACCTACTACAAAGTTAGAGGCATCACAAGACAATTCAAAAGGCAAATCCCAATTAGGTGTAGTGAGAATAGGAGGTAAAGCAAGCAAGAATTTCGAAGAGTCAAAGGCATGTCTACACTTATCATCAAAGTGAAAATCAACATATTTTCTCAACAGTGTAGAGAGGGGTAAAGCAATTTTACTAAAGTCTTTTACAAAACATTGATAAAACCCGGCATGCCCTAAGAAAGACCTCAAATCTTTAAGACAAGTAAGATAGGGAAGTGAAGAAATGACTTAAATCTTGGCTTTATCAACCTCAATCCCCTTTTGAGAGATGCGGTGACCTAACACTATGCCACTATCTACCATGAAATGACATTTTTCATAATTTAAAATTAACTTTTTCTTAATATATCTATCAAGAACATGTTCAAGACTAATTAAACAATCATCAAAGTCATCACCATAAACGGTGAAGTCATCCATGAAAACCTCCATAATATGCTCTAATAAATCACTAAAGATCGCCATCATACACTTTTGAAAGGTGCCTGGAGCATTAGACAACCCAAATGGCATCCTTCGATATGTGTAAGTGCTAAAAGGATAGGTAAAACTAGTCTTGTCTTGATCTGCAGGTGCAATCAGTACTTGAAAATAACCTAAAAAGCCATCCAAGAAACAATAGTGAGATTTACCAGATATTCTTTCTAACATTTGATCAATGAAAGGTAATAGAAAATGATCTTTCCTAGTTGCTTCATTCAACTTCCTATCGTTGATACACTTTCTCCAAGCATTCTAAACTCTTGTTGGAATAAGTTCATTATTCTCATTTTGACTACTGTGATATCGCTTTTCTTTAGTACTATATGTATCAGGCTCACCCATTCACTATCTGAGATTGCATATATGATCCAAGCACTCAATAATTTAGATACCTCCTTTTTAATCACATCATGAATCAGGGGGTTCGACCTCCTTGGTGGCTGCTTAACTAGCTTTGACCCTTTAACTAAAAGAATCTTGTGTGTGCAAACCAAGGGATCAATCTCTGGTTTGTCCCCTAAAGATCAACCTATAGCCCTTTTATACCTTTTTAACACTAAAACTAGTCTCTCTTCTTCAGAACTACTCAAAGAACTGGAAATAATAAAAGGTAATTTATAATCATTAGCAAGAAAGACATATTTAAGTTAGAGGAGATGGGTTTCAATTCTAAATCAAGGGTTGCATAATAGAAGGAATCATCTTTGTTATATCAAGTGCATTTAATGCGAGTAGTATATCCATGTGGCTTGGGAAAGGAGATATAAGCTCAGTATGGTGTATATTTCCTCCACTTCCTGACTCAGTGCCACTATCAAATGACCTAAATATAGGAAAGTTAGGGTCAGTCTGATCAATAGAAAGATAAAATAAATTAGAAGTGAAAGTGGGATAAGAAAAGACTAAGGCAGTAACAGAATCACTACTATCCTCTTCTAATGTTCCAACGCAACTCAATGGGGAAGCTATATTCATAGCTTGTGCATCATCCTCCTTATCATCAGTTCCTGCAAAATCAAGCAATACATCTTTCTCAAGGCTATCAAGTGTAGAATCAATAGTAATATCAAAGTCAAAGCAACATGATACATCAAATTCATGAGTAGAAGAAAGCCAACTATCTATCTCTAAACAATAGGCACAAGATACGCCACCTTCACATGCATAGACATGAGAAGGGTGGGATGAAGATAGACAAGTAAAAGCATCATCATGGTTCACAACTAAGTCACACTAGTGAGGTTTATTCATATTAGTCTCATGTAAGTGGTCCACGTCATGACATTCAATTAAACTAATTCCCAAATAAGAGCAATCTTCATAACCTTGATTCATAGCTTCTGAAAGATTAAATTGTACTTCTTGATCCCCAATCCCCATAGTGATAAGACCCTTTTTCATGTTAATTATTGTCTCAGTAGTTAAAAGGAAAGGTCTACCTAGAATCAAAGTACTCTCAGTGGGGAGGTCATTAGTCATATCAAGAACATAAAAGTCAGCTAGAAAAACAAGACCTTTCACTTGCACAAGAATATCCTCAAGAATACCTTTAGGGTATCTCACCGTCCTATTAGCTAGGCCAAGTACTACACTAGTGTCTTTCAAAGCTTTAATACCTAAGGTCTTATAAACAGAGGTCGGCATGACATTAATTGTTGCGCCTAAGTCAAGTAGGGCATAGGAAACTGTTGTTCTACCTATGGTATAAGGAATAGTGTAGGAACCCGGGTCTTTACATTTAATAGGCAACCGTGGCTTTAATAAGGCGTTAATACTCAACCCCGAATGGATTCTCTCACTATGCCTATACTTCCTCTTGTTTGTATATAGGTCTTTCAAAAATTTAGCACACTTAAGCATTTTTTTAATCAATTCAAGCAATGGCACATTAACCTCAAGTTTGCTAAACATTTCAAACAATTCATCATTATCCTTCTTTTCAACAATATTTTTACTAACCAAATAAGAATTTGGAAAAGGCAAGTATGGAATATTTACCTTATCACCTTTGGAGTCAGAAGGTGATCCTTTCTCTATTAGTCTCTTTATGATAGTTGTTGCCTCTTCATCATTTTGCACTATTGGTTGTTTCTGACACTTCTCTAAGAGCTTCTTTTCTTGTAGGACTTTAGATTGGATAGAAGTTTCTTTCTTAGCTTGGGAAGTTTCTTGAGTAGTTTTGGTAGGAGGAGACTCAACTTCTATTTCCTCATCAACCTGCTATTCATCTTCTTCATGTTCTTTGAATTGCACATTCTTCAGCCCAATTTTCTTTCCACTTCTCAGTGTGATTGCATTCAAATATTTAGGATTTATCACTATGTTAGAGGGTATAGAACTACTACTGTTTGCTTGTTGTTCACTCAAGTTGTTGGATAATTGAGTAACAAAAGCATTCAAATTCTCATGCTTAGTCTCCATTTACTCCAGTTTAGAGAATACATTTTGTAGACATGAATCCATCTTATTCTCCACAGCATGTAACTTAGCCTCAGTTTATGACTTCTGATTGTCAAACTTTAAATTGAGCTTAGTAATACCTTTCACAATCATACCAAGTTCATTACCTCCAGAAAAGGAAGATGATGCCCCTTGATTAGGTACCACTTGATTTGAGAAATTCCCTCGAGGGTTGCCTTAATTTCCACCCCATATAAAGTTAGGATGATCTCTCTAACTTGGATTATAAGCGTTAGAGTAGGGATCCCTCTTTTGATATAGACCATTCCTATTTTCGTACAGGGAAGAAACCTCTTCATATCGAGAACAAGTATTAGAAGCATGCATCATTAACCCACAATACTCACAACCAGCAACTATAGCTTGAGAGTAGCCCATTAAATTAACCTACTTGGCATTCACATTATTCTCTAAAATACTGAGTATTTTCTCCATTCGGTTCCCTGAAGCAGCAATTTCAGGAAGAATATCCTGGGACAAAACTGAAGAGGTATTATACACTTTTCTTGTGTCTCCAGATTGAAGGTCATTAGTAGCCATCTTTTGAAGTAGGTCCCATGCAGTATTGGGAGTCAATTCTCTAAGAGAACCATTTGTAGTAGCATGAATTGAGGGCTTATGATGTGGAAGTAGCCCTTCATAGAAAAAATTAACCAAATCATTATTTGAAATATTGTGGTATGGACACTAAGCTATAAGTGTGATAAACCTGGTCTAATACTCATGCATGGATTCATTATCTCGTTGTACCACACTGGTTATCTCCTTTTTAAACCTTGAAGTTTTAGATGCAGGGAAAATTTATCCAAGAATGCTCCTATCAACTGATCCCAAGTAAATGTAGTAAAATGTTGAGGTAGCATGTAAAGCTACTCCTTGGCCTTACCTTCTAAAGCAAAATGAAATGCCCTCCTCAATACATCTTGAAGATTAGCCATGGGTGGTTTCATGGAAGAGCACACCATATGCATAGTCTTTAAATGCCTGTGTGGATCATCACCTGCAAAGCCATAAAATTTAGGTAAGGAAGAAATTAATGCTCCTTTAATTTTAAAGTTTACATTATCAATATAAAAGCCATAAGGATCATAATCAACATTAGAATTATTAATCTCCCTTATGCTTCTATCATCCTCACCATTATTTTCTAAGTTATTCTCACCATGTCCGTTATTCCCATTAAGCCCATATAACCGTTATTACCGTTAGCACCATCCATGGTTTCTTGTTCTAATTCAAAATCACTAACAGACACGTGTTCATTAGAGGTAACCAAAGAAAATCAACCTTTTTGTTTTTTTAAATAGATAATGCAAGCAAGAATGCAAATGCAAATGTTATGCAAATTAATCAAGACTGGCTTAGCAATTGCATTAATCCCAAAAAAAATGTTACTTGACAATTAGTTACTAGGGAACCAATTTTTTGGCTCCCCAGCAACGGATCCACTTGAAATAACCTTAATCTGATGTTACATTTTAGTTACTTCAAAAATTTAAACTAAGGATTGCGTATAGTGCAACCTCGGGTCATTCTCTCTGAGCAGCCAAATTATGAAATTAAATTCCTAAGTAACTAAATTCAATGCAACCTAAACTAGAAAGTGGGATTTGTTTCGATTGACTAATAACTAAATGCAATAAATTAAAAATAGATCTAAATAAAATATTTTTGGTATTTCTAGTTTAAAGAAAGGAATAATGAATGATAATAAGTTAACAGAATAAATTCAAAGTGATTAATAATAATAAAAGCAATCCTCCAATTCAATAACGCAGGCAATCATAGCTTCAACAGATATGGGAGTTATAAATAATGAATTAAGAATTATAATCAAGCTTTTAATCCAACAATCAAGCCACCTCGAATTGTCACAAAATATTTTCCAAGTCCTAATTTATTAACTGCCACTAGAATTATAAAATAGGACTAAGGATATTAAAATCCAATGCTTAATTATAACTTAATAATTCATAAAATATAATTTAAGTCAACAAGAGACATAACGATCCAATAATTCAAGACACCTTGAAAAATCACAAAATATTCACCATAATCTCAATACAATGTCTGACCCATATCAAGGTAAATGAAATTAAAGTTGATTAAAGATTAATGTCAAATGTCAGGCAAAAATTCAATCACAATAATCCTCAATAAATATAAATAAATCATTCTAAACATTCCTAATAATTATTAAATTAATCATACGACCTATAATTAATAATATAATTCTTGGGTAGAGAATTAGAGTAACTTATACTCCCCTTTGAGATCCCAAACTCATGCATTTGCTATTGAATTAGACAATTAAGATGAACTAGCCACGCATAGTCATCACAACAGCCTCCAACAATAAGATTTCATGGCCACCCATAATCCACCATTATTGTTCTGTGCTTCTCTAGTTGATGCACTGTTCATATTCTGTCACTGTGATAGTTTATAGATGCAGGAGGTTGCTGCTATCTGGAGTGATATGGTGAAGAGCGTGAAGGGTCTGTGGTATGAATAGATTTTTGGGGCTCCTGTGCGTGTTCTCTTTCTTGCGATAACCTGTTGTGTGTGTGTTCTCTTCCTTTCAATTCACCTTGCGTCTAGCCCTCAATTCTCTACCTCCAATACGTTTGCTTCCTGGTCATCCATTAAAAAGGTGACCTAATAGGCCAAATCGCAAGGTTTGGTCCATTGAGTCCTATAATGCAGTTTTTGATTTTGTAGCTTTTTGTTGTCATTTGTGAATTATGATTTCTCCTAAATTCCTGAAATATAAAATCATAATAATGTAATACTTTTTGTTCTAAAAATAATTATTTAGGAGTAATCCTAAAGATATGACAATTGTGTCCATATTAGGCACTAATTCAATATAAGTTATATTAAATCAAATAGTGCATAAATAATATAATTAATTATCCAAATAATGACAAAAGCCCACCAAAATGATATGAATAAATATATAAAAATATAAGTTTGTCAATAGCTCATGTTAGAGTCATGTCAACTAGATAAGGTGTACAAATTATGATAAATATGTGCATGGTAGAGCCTGTGTAACTATCTATAGTATTAGATATAGTAAAGTTATAAAAGATAGGAATGATATGAGAAATTTCTGAGTGATAGAGGAAATGAGTAAAATCTTAACAGATAATATTGGCTTATGTGATCATTTTTGGGGAATTATCTATTGAGTTAACAACTAAGTAGAAGTGGTTGACCCTGTAACTTAGTTCGTTAGTTTAGGTCTTCTAGAGATGAGAATACAACACAATGGAATCACAGTAGATTCTGAAGGATTGTAGTTAGATCCTAGCATGGCTCACAGAGAATAGAATTATAGGGTCGTAGTAAGATACTGAAGAGGCCTATAGTTGATCTCAATAGATCCTGAGGGTTGCAATAGACATAGCCTAAAGAAAGAAAATGAATGAGCCATAAGTACAAAATTTCTTTGGAACGACGAATTACCAAGGACAAGGTTAAAGTGGGGAAGCCGCACAAGTTGGTTAACTCATAACAGAGAGAATACCCTTAATGTTAGTTTCATATAGCCTTATTATTACTATGACAGGACTCATAATATTCTTACACGAAAAAGGAATTAAGTGATTAGAGTTAAAGTTTTTAGTTTTGAGTAACAGATATTTATGAGTCTGTAGATAATATGCCTAAGGAAGAGAAGAATAGAATATCTCATGAGATATGATAAAGGGTCAAGTAAGAATAGAGAGATCCGTAAGATGAGGTTACATAGAATAAGAATGAGAGACAAATATATCTTCTAGATGAAGATAAAGATATTCAAAGGCCAGATAGACCCCAAGAGAGACAATATGAGAAGGGTCTAAGATAGTAAAGTACCAAGGTTAGAGACTGTTAGCACAAGTGCTTCATATTTTTATCAGGGCTTTTTAGTTAAGCGTACTCACGCAAGAGTAGCCCAATTATGGGTGACCCCCTAGGAAGTGATGAGAAAGGGTATAAATGCCACATAAGTTTAGCATAGATACACAAAGTTATGTAAAAAGATAGAAAGAGTTAAGAAGAGTTAGAAAAGGTAAGAGATTAAAACCCTTATGTCAAGTCTAAAAAGAGTGAATTTGAAAGGAAAGATTTAGAAAATATTTTCTCGAAAGCCAGCAAAGTTATGAAACAAAGAGAATGTTAGATGTAATATCCTTAATCTTCTGTACTGGTTCCTATGTACAGATTAAACGGAATATATGAGCTCTGTTTTAGGAAAAACATGTGTACCTTTATGTAAAGAAAAGGATTAAATTGCAAAAGAAAGGAAATTAAGGGACCGAAATGCAATTATGGAAAGTTTAAAGTTAGGAATGAAAGGAAGACAAAAATATGGGGTCTTAAAGTGTAATTTTAGCCAAATTAAGGGACTTAATTATAAAGAAGGAAAAGTTCCCTGGGGTTAAAGTATAATTAAAGAAAATAGGCCAGAAGTGATTTGCACCGCCCGACAGCATTTCAGTCCCAGATTCTACCAGAAGGTAGGGTAGGTGACGCCGGGTAACCAAGCCTAATACCGGAATTTTTGAAGACTCCAGATAGCCAGAAATGGACTGATCGTCCAAAAGTTATAAAAATTTATACCGGATACCCTAGATTTCAGATATAAGTGGGAAAATACAGGATGATGCGCCTTTATGGGCGGACGTCGGGAAACTGACAGAATACCGATAGGAGGTCTGTAGGAAAAGTTATTCACAAAATAAAGAAATCCAGACGGAGTGTGAGGCCTCCGGGGATCCGGGTAGGAGATTTATCGGTATTTTTAAAGAGGCTGAATGCGATCGGATGACTTCGGTCAGATGACCGTTATAACCCCCAAGGATGCCTGAACACAGTAGGACACTATATCTGGGAAAAAGAGCCGGTGTCCGGAAAAGGTATATACTCGGTAAATAATAGTTAAAATATTCAATGAATTGTGTTAAAGGAAGATTCCTCGTAATGCGTGCCATACAGGTAATGGACCCAGGAAGCCCGAAAATGGCGCCATTAGAGGCCCAATAAGACTCTTGGACTGATAGGTGGGCCAGTGTCCAGCAGAACCCCGGAAAAGTGCGAAATTACGAAAATGCCCCTATGTTGTACAAAAAGGGCAGCAGATGAATATAGGGTATTCTGGTCATTTTGGACAGACCCAGAGGTCAAGACATGTCTAAATAAGGTTGACTAGAGTCAGTATAAGCTTTGACCGGGTCCAGAAAGGTGTGAAATGACGATTTTGCCCTTAGGGATTAAAATAGGACAAGATAGGGCACCAAGGGCATTTTGGTCATTTCGCAGGGGATCTGTAATTGAGTCTGGACCCAGTATTAAAAAGTTAATGATATAAAGGGTCTAGATACTAAATGTGAGGTCAGTAGACACAAAAAAGATCTTCAGAAACATCAGATTCAGAAAACGGCACGTTTTTCGAGGCGATGGACCGGGCCGGTACCAGATTGGACCGGAAAGCTTCTAGAACCTCCAAATTTTGTCACATGAAGAATATGGGTGGTGAGGTGTCCTATGAGGTGTCCCATAAGGTGTCCAGGGTGATGCAGTAAAAAGAATTAAAGAAAATAGGAAATTCCAGGAAAAACCAGGACCACATGTTCAGATGGCTTCAAAATTACAAGAATGCCATCCATTAAAGCTATAAATACCCCCTTCCCCTCCCATTTTATGCATCCCACGTTTTTGGCAAGAAAAGAGAGAGAAAGAAGAGAGAGAAGGAGAAAGAAAGAAAGAAAGGAAGTTCTGGTGGAGTTGGAAGTAGTAAGGAAGTTCTGAAGCTCTGCTTTTGAGGTAATAACTAATCCTAGCTCTTATGTAATGTCTTTGTGATGTGTTGTTTTGTTTGGTTGATTGTTGTCCTATATGTTATGCTTGAAGCTCTATTCCAATACTATGATCATATGTTATTGAATATGGAAGCATGCAGCATACTTATCTATACACAGTCACAAGCAAGCACCGTCACTTTGCATTACATATTTTGTTATGATTGTTGTTACTGGGATTCTTTTGAATCTCATTCCCAAACATAACATTACAGGGGAGGTTCTGTCAAAATAAAATTTGGAAATCTTAAGAGACGCCGGTAGGCTGCCAAAATTCTGACAACGAAGACGGAACAAAGAAAGGAACTGATACGTACTGTGTACGTAGTGCTGTCTAAGGAGGCTGGAAG
This sequence comes from Leucaena leucocephala, assembly GCA_037074615.1. Taxonomy (NCBI): domain Eukaryota; kingdom Viridiplantae; phylum Streptophyta; class Magnoliopsida; order Fabales; family Fabaceae; genus Leucaena; species Leucaena leucocephala. The sequence goes on from CM073527.1 coordinate 11,513,309, forward strand.
TGAGTGGACCCAGCAGGTTCATCCAGTCTTTCCTGGGTACTACGTAGAATGGTAGTTCGCATAAGGGAATTACCAAATTGGTACAACATCAGTTACTTTCTAAAGAAGAATTGTAGCAGTTATGCTGCCAGTTTTTAGACAGAAAAGGATGTAATAAAATATGCGAGAGTTAATCATGCACTAATATATAACAGTTGATTATTTGATATTAATTGTTATTTGGCCTGTATGACTGATATGTGTTGGCTGTATGCTTGAGTATGTAAAGACTAAATGCTAAAAATAGGCTCAGTGAACAGTAACTCGTGAAGACCCATTCATGTTTGATAAATCATTAAAAATAGTAAATGATTGAATTAATGTACGAAATTTTTAGAGTAAAAAGTAGACATACTAAGATTTAATTTGATATATAGAATGTCTAATTTGGATGTATACACGAAAAGATATAAATTGTTAAAGTTGGGACCAGAATGCTGGATTCAGGAGAAAGTCATTGGATGAACAGTAAGATTGAAACGTTGACCCACGTGAAATTGCCAAGGATTGGTCAACCAATGATTTTTTCCTGAAATATATTTGAGTTAGCTTTATGTAGCAATTTGAACCACTTCATTTCGATTTTTCTAGAATTAGTTATAAATTTTCAGGTCACTCATCTGGAATTTGCCACAGTGAACAGTACTCGATATGAATAAAATTCCAGATTAAGTGTTTAGACTTCAATGACCCTGAAAGTGGTTTAAGTGCTACTGAATGGTCCCTAAGATGTATAAATATAAGGATGTGACATTTTGGTATCAGAGCAAAGGATTCTGGCTTAAGAAATGCTCTGAATAGATGATATATAGAAAGATATACCATGATAAAGCCGTCATAATTGACACTAAGTAGTGTTTGCAGGATGGCTAGACATAGATTTGGGTCTGAAACTACGGTAAACCAATGGGAATTAAGACCAGAGGTCTCTAGTTCAGATAGTTCAGAAGAAGAGATAGTAAGCAATGATTCTGACCTCTGGACACCTCCAGTAGCTGGTGATTCTGAGGAGGATAGTTCCTCGATAGGATCAAACTTTCCAATTGATGATCAGGAAGTGATGATAACAGAAGGCCCTATTACTGCCATTTCCATATGTGCGGTACCCTTGAATATAACAGACAGTTCAGGGTCCAGCCAAGTACGTGTTCAGAGTAATGCGCCAGGTTCTAGTAGGCCCGAAGTGACTCTGGTAGAAATGTATTTGGGAGGTTTAATCGTAAGAATGGTCCCAGGGAGGAACCTGAGTAGAGAGCAACTTGAGAGCTCGGTAGCATTAGCCCGACAACTATACGAGTTGAGGCAGACCCTATTCGAAAACATAGATCAAGATTATTCGGTCTACCAGGAGTTTATCACAAGGGTGAAAGCCATATATCAAGCCTGGGATTCAAATGTGTTAACCATGGGGCTTTGGCTAGAAATTATGAATGACGTATTGCCGAAGACTCCTACCTGGAGATCGGAGTTGGACCAGTATTTTGATAGAGAATCATATTGTACCATATCCGACTGGATCTACCTAGTAGAAGAATACATTAGAATAAAGTTTAAGAAAATTAGAGTATAAAAGACTAGAATGGTACTGTGATATGTACATATATTCTGTATGTATATTATGTGTGAAATGAAATTTATTGTATTTCCTTCTGTTTTTAAGTATAACAAAATGGTACGAACAAGGAGAACTATTCTAGCTGAGGAACCCCGAGGGGCTGGAAACCTTAATCAAATGATTCTAGAACGATTAGAACAGCAACAAAAGATGATAGAAGAAATGAGATCTGCTCAAGCACGAAATGAACAAGACAGAGATACTGCCATAGCCGCGGCAGTAGCAGCAGCTGTAAATAATTTAAGACCGCCAGAGCCTTCAGGAGTAACTAGTAGAGAACCTGAAGAAGTACCACAGCAGGCAGAACAGCCCCAGAGAAGGGTTGAATCAAGGGAGGAGGCAGTTGGCATCCAACAATGGATGGTGCGATTTTGCAAACACAATCCTCCCATATTCGAAGGGACATTTGAAGTACATGTAGCAGAAAATTGGGTCAGCAGATTAGAGAAGATCTTTAAGGTCCTCGACTGCCCGACTGAAACCAAGGCCCAAATGAAAGGGAGGCTGAATTCCTTGTGCTAAGGCAAGGAGAAAAAGAAGCTTTTGATGAATATTTGGCCAAGTTCATCCGGCTATCTCAATATTCAACTTACCTACGCCAAGTGGATGACGAACGCTGGATGACAGAAAGAATGATTCGAGGGCTGAATTCTATGTTAAAGGAGAAGTTAACTCCCCAACAATACAGCCAGTTCAATAAGGCTGTGGAAGCATGTCGAATCGTTGAGAACAGCATGAATCATAGAATGCTGTCCAGATCTGGGAGTAAAGATCAAGCGACTTCTGATAAGGCCGGACGGAATCAAGAAGCGGCCAGTGGGAGCGGCTATAAGAAAAGAAAGCGCCCGTGGCAGACCAAGGGGCCTAATAGGGGAAATTTTCATGGAAGATCCAATAACAGGGATTCGAAGGCCCCAGTATGTGAAAAGTGTGGAAAGAATCATGGTGACAGACCATGTTTGATGGGCCAGAATGTATGCTACACCTACGGAAAGCCCGGACATTTTTCCAGAGAATGTCCTCAAGCTATAACTGATCCAAGGCCAAGGACGGCGGGACGAGTGTTTGCACTCACTAGAGAGGATGCTCAGCGATCATCTGAGATGATCCAAGGTACAATCCATCTCAATGATCATGTTGTGACTGCCCTATTTGATTCGGGTGCAAGTCATTCCTTTATATCTTATGAATGTGCTAAATGCCTAGGCCTTCTGATAAGCAAGTTATGTTATGATATACAGGTGAAAACCCCCACCAACGCTAGGGTGATCACATCTGATGCCTGTCTAAATAGTGTGGTGCGTTATGAGCACTGTAGTACCACCCTGGACCTGATCTGTATGCCTTTCCAGGAGATTGAAGTCATACTCGGTTTAAATTGGTTATCCTCCAATAATGTGATGTTGGACTGCAGAAACAAGACCCTAGTTCTTGGTCCAAAGATCACTGATCGGAGCTTAGAAGTACAACTGAACTTCGTGACAGAGGCTCAGGCAGAAAAATGTCTACGGAAAGGATGTCAGGGATATGTGGTATTCTTTTCTGTTCAAACAGAAGTGGAGGAAGGCATCGAGGAGGTTCCTGTAGTTAATGAATTTCCTGAAGTCTTTCCAAAGGAGATTCAGGGATTGCCTTCGGAGCGTGAAGTGGAGTTTGCGATCGACATTGTACCTGGAGCTGGACCAGTATCAAAAGCCCCATACAGGATGGCTCCCAACGAAATGATGGAACTGAAGAAGCAAATTGAGGAGCTATTGGAGAAAGGTTTTATACGACCCAGTGTATCGCCATGGGGTGCTCCAGTACTGTTTGTCAAGAAGAAAGATGGTAGCTTAAGGCTGTGCATTGACTACAGGGAATTAAATAAGCTTACAGTTAAGAACAAGTATCCTCTTCCCAGAATTGATGACCTGCTAGATCAATTGGCAGGAGCGAGCTTATTCTCCAAGATTGACTTGAGATCTGGCTACCATCAACTAAGGGTCAAGCCAGATGATATTCCAAAGACGGCGTTCAGAACGCGCTACGGATATTTTGAATTTTTGGTGATGCCTTTTGGACTAACCAATGCACCTGCTATTTTCATGGACTATATGAACCGGATTTTCAGGCCTTATCTAGATCAGTTCGTTGTGGTCTTTATTGATGATATTCTGGTGTACTCCAAATCTCCAGAGGAGCATGAAAGGCATTTGAGGATTGTTCTTGGTATCCTTAAAGAGAAGAAGCTCTATACTAAGCTGAGTAAGTGCGAGTTTTGGCTTTCAGAAGTCAAATTTCTCGGTCATGTCATATCCCGAGATGGGGTAGCTGTAGATCCTAGCAAAGTTAAAGCAGTTTTAAGCTGGGAACAGCCAAGGACAGTGACAGAGATTAGAAGTTTTCTCGGCCTAGCAGGGTACTACAGACGATTCATTCAAGACTTTTCTCAAATTGCCTTACCACTTACCAAGCTGACCAGAAAGAATCAGCAGTTTAAGTGGGATGAGAAGTGCGAGGCTAGCTTCCAGCAGTTGAAGCAGAGATTAACGACTACTCCCGTGCTGATTATTCCAGACCCAACTCAGACTTATGTAATCTATACTGATGCTAGCAAGCAGGGCCTGGGATGTGTGCTTATGCAGCAAGGTCGAGTAGTAGCCTACGCCTCTCGGCAGTTAAAGCCACATGAAGAGGATTATCCCACTCATGATCTGGAGCTTGCGGCGGTGGTCTATGCCCTGAAGATATGGAGGCACTATTTATACGGAGCAATGATAGAGTTGTTTTGCGACCACAAAAGCCTAAAGTATCTGCAGGATCAGAAAGAGCTGAACATGAGGCAGCGGCGATGGATGGAATTGTTAAAAGATTATGACTTCCAGATTAAATACCATCCAGGAAAAGCCAATGTGGTAGCTGATGCCCTGAGTAGAAAGGTGGTGCAGGTTGCATACATGATGATCAAGGAATTGGAACTGATAGAAGATATGCGCGACTGGAGCCCTCTATATCAAATGCAACTGACGGAGAATCCTTTTGGAGGAGTTCATGTCAGAACTTGCATAGAAGATGATATCAAAGAGGCTCAGGAGCAGGATAAGCTCGCAGCAATATTCAAAGACAAGCTGGAGAAAGGGAAGATAAGGGATTTTGGGATGTCCCCAGACGAATTGCTACAGTTTAGGGGAAAACCCTATATCCCAAATATTGGGGGATTAAGGGAAAGAATTCTGGAGGAAGCACATAAAAGCCGATATACGGTACATCCAGGTATGACCAAAATGTACCATGATGTTAAAAGATTATTCTGGTGGCCTGGACTGAAGAAAGATGTTGTAGCTTACGTATCTAAGTGCTTAACCTGCCAGAAAGTGAAAGTTGAACATCAAAAACCAGCAGGAACGTTGCAGCCTTTAGATATTCCTGAGTGGAAATGGGATGGGATTACCATGGACTTTGTGGAAGGACTACCCTTGACACCAAGTAGACATGATGCGGTTTGGGTAGTAATCGATCGACTGACAAAGTCAGCACATTTCCTGGCAATCAATAAGAGAGATTCTCTAGAAAAGCTGGCAAAGCTGTATATAAAGGAGATCGTTAGGCTCCATGGTATCCCAAGCAGCATTGTGTCTGATAGAGATCCACGATTTACTTCAAATTTCTGGAGGGCTCTACAGGAAGAAATGGGCACTACTCTCGGATTCAGTACAGCTTATCATCCTCAGACAGATGGTCAATCTGAAAGAACAATACAGACGTTAGAGGATATGCTGAGAGCATGTGTCTTAGATTTCAAAGGCAGCTGGGATATCCATTTACCCCTTATAGAGTTTGCATATAACAATGGTTATCAGGCCAGTATACAGATGGCACCTTTTGAAGCACTCTATGGACGAAAATGTAGATCCCCCTTATGCTGGCTAGAGTTGAGCGAGAGAAGAATGCTTGGTCCGGATATAGTGGATCAAACTGCAGAACAAGTTGCGGTAATTAGAAAACGATTGTTGACGGCTCAAAGCAGACAGAAGAGCTATGCAGATGTCAGAAGGAAGCCGTTGGAATTTGAAGAAGGAGAACATGTATTCCTTAAGTTAACTCCAACCACAGGAGCCGGACGATCGATTAAGGTGAAGAAGTTGCATCCAAGATACATCATCGGGCCATTCCAGATTCTCTCAAAGATAGGAGCAGTAGCCTACAAGTTAGCTCTTCCTTCGAATCTTAGCCAGATACATGATGTGTTCCATGTTTCCCAATTAAAGAAGTATATTCCAGATCCATCTCATGTGATAGAGCAAGATGAGGTTACACTGCGAGATGACTTGACCTATGAGGTTGGACCGGTGCGAATTGCTGATAGAAAAGTCAAGCAATTGCGGAATAAGCAGATTCCTTTAGTTAAAGTGATCTGGAAAGGTTTGACTGAACAAGAAGCTACATGGGAAACAGAAGAAAAGATGAGAGAAAAGTACCCTGAATTATTGGTATAGGATAGATGTAATGTAAATTTCGGGGACGAAATTTATTTTTAAGGGGAGAGAAATGTAATATCCTTAATCTTCTGTACTGGTTCCTATGTACAGATTAAACGGAATATATGAGCTCTGTTTCAGGAAAAACATGTGTACCTTTATGTAAAGAAAAGGATTAAATTGCAAAAGAAAGGAAATTAAGGGACCGAAATGCAATTATGGAAAGTTTAAAGTTAGGAATGAAAGGAAGACAAAAATATGGGGTCTTAAAGTGTAATTTTAGCCAAATTAAGGGACTTAATTATAAAGAAGGAAAAGTTCCCTGGGGTTAAAGTATAATTAAAGAAAATAGGCCAGAAGTGATTTGCACCGCCCGACAGCATTTCAGTCCCAGATTCTACCAGAAGGTAGGGCAGGTGACGCCGGGTAACCAAGCCTAATACCGGAATTTTTGAAGACTCCAGATAGCCAGAAATGGACTGATCGTCCAAAAGTTATAAAAATTTATACCGGATACCCTAGATTTCAGATATAAGTGGGAAAATACAGGATGATGCGCCTTTATGGGCGGACGTCGGGAAACTGACAGGATACCGATAGGAGGTCTGTAGGAAAAGTTATTCACAAAATAAAGAAATCCAGACGAAGTGTGAGGCCTCCGGGGATCCGGGTAGGAGATTTATCGATATTTTTAAAGAGGCTGAATGCGATCGGATGACTTCGGTCAGATGACCGTTATAACCCCCAAGGATGCCTGAACACAGTAGGACACTATATCTGGGAAAAAGAGCCGGTGTCCGGAAAAGGTATATACTCGGTAAATAATAGTTAAAATATTCAATGAATTGTGTTAAAGGAAGATTCCTCGTAATGCGTGCCATACAGGTAATGGACCCAGGAAGCCCGAAAATGGCGCCATTAGAGGCCCAATAAGACTCTTGGACTGATAGGTGGGCCAGTGTCCAGCAGAACCCCAGAAAAGTGTGAAATTACGAAAATGCCCCTATGTTGTACAAAAAGGGCAGCAGATAAATATAGGGTATTCTGGTCATTTTGGACAGACCCAGAGGTCAAGACATGTCTAAATAAGGTTGACTAGAGCCAGTATAAGCTTTGACCGGGTCCAGAAAGGTGTGAAATGACGATTTTGCCCGTAGGGATTAAAATAGGACAAGATAGGGCACCAAGGGCATTTTGGTCATTTCGCAGGGGATCTGTAATTGAGTCTGGACCCAGTATTAAAAAGTTAATGATATAAAGGGTCTAGATACTAAATGTGAGGTCAGTAGACATAAAAAGGATCTTCAGAAACATCAGATTTAGAAAACGGCACGTTTTTCGAGGCGATGGACCGGGCCGGTACCAGATTGGACCGGAAAGCTTCCAGAACCTCCAAATTTCGTCACATGAAGAATATGGGTGGTGAGGTGTCCTATGAGGTGTCCCATGAGGTGTCCAGGGTGATGCAGTAAAAAGAATTAAAGAAAATAGGAAATTCCAGGAAAAACCAGGACCACATGTTCAGATGGCTTCAAAATTACAAGAATGCCATCCATTAAAGCTATAAATACCCCCTTCCCCTCCCATTTTATGCATCCCACGTTTTTGGCAAGAAAAGAGAGAGAAAGAAGAGAGAGAAGGAGAAAGAAAGAAAGAAAGGAAGTTCTGGTGGAGTTGGAAGTAGTAAGGAAGTTCTGAAGCTCTGCTTTTGAGGTAATAACTAATCCTAGCTCTTATGTAATGTCTTTGTGATGTGTTGTTTTGTTTGGTTGATTGTTGTCCTATATGTTATGCTTGAAGCTCTATTCCAATGCTATGATCATATGTTATTGAATATGGAAGCATGCAGCATACTTATCTATACACAGTCACAAGCAAGCACCGTCACTTTACATTACATATTTTGTTATGATTGTTGTTACTGGGATTCTTTTGAATCTCATTCCCAAACATAACATTACAGGGGAGGTTCTGTCAAAATAAAATTTGGAAATCTTAAGAGACGCCGGTAGGCTGCCGAAATTTTGACGACGAAGACGGAACAAAGAAAGGAACTGATACGTACTGTGTACGTAATGCTGTCTAAGGAGGCTGGAAGTGAGTGGACCCAGCAGGTTCATCCAGTCTTTCCTGGGTACTACGTAGAATGGTAGTTCGCATAAGGGAATTACCGAATCGGTACAACATCAGTTACTTTCTAAAGAAGAATTGTAGCAGTTATGCTGCCGGTTTTTAGACAGAAAAGGATGTAATAAAATATGCGGGAGTTAATCATGCACTAATATATAACAGTTGATTGTTTGATATTAATTGTTATCTGGCCTGTATGACTGATATGTGTTGGCTGTAGGCTTGAGTATGTAAAGACTAAATGCTGAAAATAGGCTCAGTGAACAGTAACTCGTGAAGACCCATTCATGTTTGATAAATCATTAAAAATAGTAAATGATTGAATTAATGTACGAAATTTTTAGAGTAAAAAGTAGACATACTAAGATTTAATTTGATATATAGAATGTCTAATTTGGATGTATACACGAAAAGATATAAATTGTTAAAGTTGGGACCAGAATGCTGGATTCAGGAGAAAGTCATTGGATGAACAGTAAGATTGAAACGTTGACCCACGTGAAATTGTCAAGGATTGGTCAACCAATGATTTTTCCCTGAAATATATTTGAGTTAGCTTCATGTAGCAATTTGAACCACTTCATTTCGATTTTTATAGAATTAGTTATAAATTTTCAGGTCACTTATCTGGAATTTGCCACAGTGAACAGTACTCGATATGAATAAAATTCCAGATTAAGTGTTTAGACTTCAATGACCCTGAAAGTGGTTTAAGTGCTACTGAATGGTCCCTAAGATGTATAAATATAAGGATGTGACATTAGACTTATGGTATCTCAAGATATGTTTTGATACAGCCAGATACAACAAGATATACCATGATATAGAGAAACATGTAATGAGATACATTATGAGAAATATATATAGAGAAGTATAATATGAAATAACTTTGTAGTTAATTTTATAAACAGATAGAGAGGCTCCATTTTGATAAGGATAAGATGTTTTCCTGATATGTTATAGATGAAAGAACAAATAAGAGCTTTCACTCCTTGCATGGAATTCCAGGTATTATATTATGTATGTAAATATGCTAAAGCTCCAAATATTTGAGTAGTGTAAGCTCCATTTGATAGAGCTATAAAAGCTCTGAGTGTTAGAGCTATGCATATTAAAGGAAGGAATGCTTGAGCTCCGATATTAGAGCTTTACATTCATGAGCAGGTATGTAGTCCTGCAACATATTAGCCATACATTATGCATGTTAGAGTATGTGCTCTTATGTGTTCCTACTTAGCTATAAAGTAAAGAAAGAATAATTGCATAAGTCCTCTCTTGTAATATAATCAATGGTTAAAAATGATATGAGCACCTAGTAGAATGATATAATTTCTAAGAAAAAGAAATATGATGATATGAAAATGAGAGATGAAGTTTTGCGGATGTTTAGAAAAATTCACTAAATACTCATATGAGTAATAAGAGATATGCAATACAAAGTATAATGAGTAATTTACAGAAACTCCATAATATAATAATATTAAAGAGAGTTTTATGTGAAAGAAATGGATACTACTCATAAATCTAGTATAGTGAGAAGTCTATAAGCGAATAGATGCATAGCAAGTAAGCAAGTAACAAAATGAATCAGAGTTCAACTCTAGTTGAGTTGATTCAAAAAAGAAGAGTAATAGCAACAAAGATATGAAGATCTGAGGATATAGAAAGTACTCCGCTAAGATGTTAAGATAGAAGATAAGAGATAAGTACCCCAATCTTTAGTCATAGAGCAGAAAAGGATATCTATCCAAGATAGTTGACTAAGGTACTAAGTAAATTTCAAGGATGAAATTTATTTTAAGGGAGATAGAAATGTCACGTCCTAATTTTTCTTATCTGTATAAGACTCATAGAGAAAATATGTTTATAAAGGATTGTGACGATGATCAAAAGGAATAATAAAGTTTAGATGAGCCTTAAAGAAAGAAAGGGACTACACTAAAAAGTTAAAAGTTCTATGTTACAAAATGGAAGTACACATAAACTTTAGCCATTAAGCGTACTTATAAAAAGTTAAAGGCCTAAAGTATAATTTTCAAAAGTTCAAGGGCAAAATGGTCATTATTGAAAGTTGAGAGAGAAAAGGCCTAAAATTGCCTAGAAGCAGTTCAGTCCCAAATTTTCCTAGTAAATAGAGAAAATTATTCTAATTGTTTGATGTAACACAGAATTTTGATTTGAGGTCCCGAGAAATTGATATGAATTTTTTAAAAAAGGAAAATTAATGTAGTATTCTCTGGACCTCTGAATCAGATGAAATTTAACAGTAAAATCTTATAATTAATATAAAAATTTATGAAATTAACAGCGCTAAAAAAGGAGTTCAGTAGAATTTATTATAGAATTTACAATGGTTTAAAATACCCGATAAATATGTTTTAGGGTAATTTCTCGGGATTTGAGCGCATGAAGGCAGTAGATCATGTAGAAGGCCCAAAATGGCAACTTATAGGCATAATAATATTTTTAGATAAGTTTATGGGCTAGTGTTAATAAAGACTGAAAAAATATAAAATTAAGAAAATGCCACTGAGTGTGCCCTTTTGTTATGATAAGGAACTAGAGATGAATAGAGGGTATTTTGGTCATTTTGGATATTCCAAAACTCCAAGCCAAGTATAGGGGTGATTTATCAGAGTTAGTATATGCCCTAATAACTAGAGATGAATATAGGGTATTTTGGTCATTTTAGTCATTTTTTAAGGGATAGAAAGCAGATAAATACTCAATCTAACAATGTTAATGGTAGGAAGAATTCTGATACTGGATAAAAGGTCAGAAAGCATATTATGGAATTTTTAGAAAATCGGACTGATCTGGTACTGGATTATACTAGAATTTTTCTAGATTCTTAGCCCCTTTCCAATTTCTTCACATAGGCTATGAGGTATCCCTTGATGATATCATGGATGATGCTAGCTAATTGGCTTCTAGGGCAAGCTAATACAAGATCAAATATGAGCCATTAGATCTAATAGTGCACAAAGTGATATTGGCCATTCATTTTCTATGTAATTTTTCTATAAATACCCCTATTTTTCTGCACAAAACCGTGGCCCTTGGAACCCTTGGGGAGGTGCTGCTCAAATGATGAGTCAAGCTAAGACAAAGAAGAATTTAAGGACCAAAGTTCAAGCTAGCTAGGTATTAAGATAAGCAATCTATCCTAGCTTATTTTCCTTTAATTTGGGGGTTTGAACTTAGGGTTTTCATGGAAGAAATATGAGGTTTCTCTAGGGTGTAGATGCTATCCAAAAACCCTAGATGAAAGGAGAAAGAAGAAATTATAGTTATGTGATTGTTGCTTAAACAAGCTAGTTAGATGATTGGTTGTTGAATCAAGTTGATATTTTTTACTTTGCCAAGAAGGAGACCTTTTGGTTGCACTATTCATGATACAAGGAGATGGAATTTCAATGATCTAATGCTTCCATTGAATTTATATGATGATCTTGTGTAGGATTACATAGGTTTTGAACCTTGAAAGCATTGGAATTAAAAGTTATAATTCTTATAACTCTTCTCTATTACTAATCACTCGTATGAATAGTAATTTGAATTTCATGATTTTGATACTTCCAATGGTTTTAAAATGAAAAGTTTTGTGGGATAAAGTAGAGAAACAAGTATTGGAAGCATTAGAATCAAAATGAGATTTTTTGAAAGAAAAAGGGTGGTTATGTAAATCTATCTAGAACAGTGTATAGGAGCTAGAATTTCATGATTCTAAGCTCATAAATGGATTCAAAAGATGAAATTATATAGGGTAAAGTGAAGACATGAATTGATTCAAATGCCAAGTCTATTAGTAAAGATTAAGAAAAGTTAATGTAGTTAAGTAGGCTCAATGTTCAAGAGAGCTAGTTTGTAATGAATGGATGATAATATTATGTTGGGAATTGATTGGTGTGCTCAAAAAAGGCAGCCACACATCAAGAAGATGTAAGAAGGAAAAGGCAAAAATAAAGTAAAGGAAGGTTAATTATGTGAGGTAGTAAACATCTACTAAACTTGTATGTATTGAACGTTATGCTTAGTTGTGCTATGGCTATGTTGAATGGTGTTGCATATCCTAAACAAGTATGTGAGATAGTAAACTTATCCTAAACAAATAACTAAGATAACCAATAGTAAAGTGAAGCTAACCTAGGTCAATTTGTAATGAGCCTAAATGGATTCTAAAGTACCTAATTAAGCCAATAAGCAAAAATTAACAAATTAATGCAATGATATGTTAGATGAGATGTTTGAACAAATTCTAAATGTAAATCAGATGCTACTATTTATGACTTTAAGTTTTAATGATGATAATATGAATCAACGACAAGTGTGTTCCCTTGGAGGTTACCTTACCTTCATTATCCAAATGATATTTAGAGTTAATTAGTTGAATTATAATGTGTTATCTAACAACTCGCTAGCTAAATCTCAATCAAAGCTATAACTTACAGACATTAAATAGAAAAATATGAATATTCAACTCAAGAGGTAGAATAAGATGAATTAAACAGATAAAAATGTACTATGTTATAGAATTGCTCTAATTAACTAAACCATATCCAACTAGTTCAAGGATGAAGATCAATTAAAGCTCAATTATATAGAAATAGGAAATCTAACTTTGTTCCCTAATCATTTATCATCTACTAACTCTAATTGAATAAGTAATACTAGAATTAATTACATCAACTAGATACAATTAAACATGAATTAAAGACATAATTGAAACTCCATATTCCAGATAAAGGATTTTGGTTCAACATTATCTCTAAGATGAAGATGAAGAAATAACTTTCCTCTGGTTCTATTGCTTAGAACAAAGGAAAGTTGTAGATGAAAGAGAAGGAGATGGAGTGGATCTTGATGGAAGCTGTGGAATGAATGATGATTGGCGTGGAATAGAATGAGAGCGTGAGAGTGAGATAGAGTTTAAGTGTGTTGTGTATGGCGTGTGCATATGACATTCTAAGTATGGATGCCCTCTGAAGAGTGGAATAGAAGCTGTTATATACGTGACTTCATACATGAATTGTACTCCCTCAAGCCAGTGTGTGTTCAATTAACTGTAATCCCTATATGCCATCACATGCTACTATTAACTCCCTCTTTTCCTTGGTTCAGCACATGCGTGACTAGATCAATTATCCTCAGTAATGTTAGTGTGTCTCTTTCCCACGTGAAGCTTATTTTGTTATCAACTCTGTTAACTCCTTGTCTAGAACATGCTTCTATCTCCTTGCCATTGTATTACTAATTAATCTTATTCAATTCAGTTACAAAGGCAAGTTGACTTGGTGCTTAATGAGCATTTCCTACAATGGAAATTTAAAAGATACAAATTATTTATCTAATAAGATAATATTCCAATATGCGACCAAAAGTATATCAATTAATTTCCCATTGTTCTAATTTTATTTTATTAATTAGTTGCTCATCAAATTGGTAAATATGGACAAAAATCAATATAAAACAATCATTAAACACACTAAAATCAATACAAATAAGAGTTTATTTTTGACAGCATATAAAAATCTTATATGGATCATCTCCATAGAGAATTAGAATTCATGGTCGAAGATAAGGTATTTTTAAAGTTGTCACCTATGAAATGTGTTATGAGATTGAGAGATAAGGGCAAGCTAAGTCATAGGTATATAGTCTATTTGAGATTTTAGAAAGAGTAGGCATTGTAGCTTATAGATTAACCTTACCACCAGAGCTATCTGGTATCTATCTAGTGTTTCATGTGTTAATGCTATGAAAGTATGTATACAATTCCACTCATGTTATTGAATTTCAAGAAGTTTATGTAAATGAAGACTTATCATATGATAAGGACCCAAGGCTATTATTAATAGACAAGTAAGAAGTTCAGATCGAAAGAGATTCTTTCGGTGAAGGTGTTATGGAGTAACCATTCAAAAGAATAAGCTACTTTGAGAATTGAGAGTGAGATGCGGATTAAATACCCACACCTATTCAAGGATAGAGGTAAGTATATCTTTAAATTTGGAGGACCAAATTTCTTAAGAGGGGAAAATGTAATAACCCTAAACTAAAATTGGGAATAAATAAATAATACTACTTTAATATTATATATATTAATTCTTGTAATTATGCACTAAGAGAAGCTAGTAGTTGAGTGGTTGGAGTGGTGGATGGAGTGAGAGGTATCAAGTTTGAGTCCCAGCCCATTCTAAAGTGAATTTTATTTTTTCTTCAACCTATTTCTATGAAAGTATGAAACTACCCCTATATGCTATATCACTTTCATTTTCTTTGTTCTTCCTAAAGAATAGCAGCGAGAAAGAGCAGAGAAGAAGCTTCACGATCTCGCTTGAGCCTTCACCTCAATTATGATTTCCATTAGCTTCTGTGTCTGTGCTATCGTCGTCTATATGTCATCTCACATCTATCATAGTTCTCCTCCTTCCTTTTATGTTCTAAAATGGTGTCACCTGTTGTGTCACCTATGAGTACGCTAACATATTTCTCATCTTAGAGAGAGTGAGAGTAAGAGCAGAGGAGTGTCATTAGAGGTGAGGGAGAGGACATAAGTTCAATTTTGTAACTATGTACAAAAAATCAGAATTTTCTTCCTCTTCTGCAAGCTTTGTCATTTCTCTTATCTCCTCCCCTTTGATGTTGTTGTGTTAAGAATGTTGGATAAGGAGACCGACATGGGAGAGTGTAACATCCTTACTTTCATATGTCTTAGGGACCATTTAGTAGCATTTCGAACCACTTACAATACCTTGAAAGTCCATTAGCCAAATCTGGAATTTTATTCTTTCTCGGGTTACTGTTCATATGGTATTCCAGATTATGCAACAAAATTCAAAAAATCATAATTAATTATAGAAAAATCAAAATGAAGTGGTTCAGAAAGCTAAGTCAAGATGACATCTTGAAATTTAAGGGAAAAATAATTTCCAGACCAAATGATTATCCAATTAATACAGTTTATTCGCCAAATTTTACTGTTCATTTGGTCAAAAATCCTGGAAACATATTTTGGTCCCTTACTTTGGAAAATCAGTTCTCTTTGTAAAGACATCCAAATAAATCATTCTTGCTGTCAAAATGAATCTTTGCATGTCATCTAAATGTCTGTAAAATGTCATATATTTATTCCATCATTTACTATTTTTCATTACATCATGACCATCACTGCTTACATTGGTCATACAGCAACATTACACATTAACATAACATATATACTATCCAATCCCTAGATTTTCTTCATGCTTCATCATCCTCTTTCATCATTCATAAACCTGTGGGATTGGGATTATATGGAAAGGGATGAGATTTTGGGATAAATCTCAGTAGCAAACGGTACTAAACAATACATGCATTAATGTAAATACTTGTGCTTGCTTGTGAAAGTGTTACTATTATGTCATGTGCATGCTTCCATGTTACATATGAAATACAACTGGCCAAAGTAAACATATAAATAGAGCTTCATACATGAGCACATAGGCAACACGATTCAATCAAGCCATAGCACAATCAAACATAACATTCAATGCATACAAATTTAGGATAAGTTTACTACCTTGAACACTTGACTTTCTTTCACCTTAACTTGCTTCTTTCTTCTCACTTTCCTTGAACATGTGGCTGCCTCTCTTGGATCATACCAATAAATTCCTAACATCACATAATCATTCATCCATTACAATCTAACTTCCTTGAGCATTAAACTCACTTTAACTAACAGAACTTCTTCTTGAACATTAATCTCATTAACTTTCCTTAATCTTAACCAATGGACTTGGTC
This sequence comes from Leucaena leucocephala, assembly GCA_037074615.1. Classification (NCBI taxonomy): domain Eukaryota; kingdom Viridiplantae; phylum Streptophyta; class Magnoliopsida; order Fabales; family Fabaceae; genus Leucaena; species Leucaena leucocephala. The sequence continues at coordinate 11,529,336 of CM073527.1, forward strand.
TTTGAATCTATTGATGCCTTGACTTTACCCTACACAATTTCATCTTTTGAATCCATTTATGAGCTTAGAATCATGAAATTCCAGCTCCTTCATCACATGCTATACAGAACTGAAACTGCACTTAATTCTTTCAAAAATTCTTATTTTGATTCCAATGCTTCCCATACTTGTTTCTCTACTTTATCCCACACAACTTTTCATTTTAAAACCATTGGAAGCATCAAAATCATGAAATTCCAATTACTGTTCATGCGAGTGAACAGTAATAGAGAAGGATTTCAAAAACTATAATCTTGAAATTTCAATACTTTCAAGGTTCAAAACCTTTCCAATCCTACAAAAAATCATCATATAAATTCAATGGAAGCATTAAATCATTGAAATTCCATTTCCTTCCCTCATGAACAGTGTAGACCGAATAGGTTACATTAAGGCAAAGTCAAGAATATCAACTTGATTCAACAACCAATCTATTAATTATCTTGTTTAAGCTTCAATCATATGTGTAGGGAATTAGCTTGTAAGCTAGGATAGATTGCTTACCTTTAATCTCTAGCTTGGTTGAACTTTGGAACCTTGAATCTTTTTTGTCTTGGCTTGAGTTTTTATTTTGCAAGAGTTTCCCCAAGGTATCACAAGGCCAAGGTTTTGGGCAGAATGAGGGTATTTATAGCCAAAATCCAAGAAAAATGAATGGCCAAGATTGATTTGGTTACTATTTGATCTAAACGCATACATTTAATATTGGATTTAACTTTTTCATAAAAGAATAATTATGACATCATGTGGGACAGCTCATGGGACACCTAAGAGGGCTAGGTGGCGTGCTCATAGTGTAAGGAAGCTTCTAGAAAAATTTCAGTCTAATCTGGTACCGATCGAAGCAGTTTCACATTAACCGGACTGTTTTCTGTTCCAAACTTTTCTATAATATACCAAGATATGTATTCTATCCTAGAAATCAATGTCTAGGCTTCTCATACCATTTACATGGTTATACTGAGTATTTATCTGACATCCATTCCTTGGGAAATGACCAAAATACTGTTGGTGTCATTTCTTACACTATATTGACCCTAAGGGCATAATCATCATTTCACCCCTCTTTATACTGCCTCAAGGTGTATATGGGCTCAACTAATCATATTTATACCATGTGCCACATTTTTAGCCTATCCCAGGTGACCAAAATGCCCTTCATCCATCTCTAGTACAATCTGGGCATCCAGGGGTATTTTTGTAATTTCATACTTTTTTGGGACACTGGCCCCTTCTACTGATGGACTGGTACACTGGGTTCTGGGCCCTTCTTGGTGTCATCATGAGCCTATATATGAGGTCATATGATCTCATTCTATCCAGGCTTATATACCGATAAATTCCATTATCGGATCACGGGTGTTATCAAACTCCTGTCAAAATTCATTAATATGTGAATAACTTTTTATACATAACTTCTTCCAAAGTTCTGTCAGATCTAGGATATCTAACACCGTAGGGCACATTTTCCTGTAATTTGCGCACTTACATCTGAAGTTCATGAAATCTGATAAAATTTCAAATAACTTTTAGACTATCAAATAATTTTCTGTTGTCTGGAGTCCTAATAAAATTTCTGCATCATGCCACAATAACCAGCGTAACTTCCTCTATTTACTGATGGAATATGGAAATGAAAAACTTCTGGGTAGTTATAACACTTTCCGGGCTGATCTTTTTATAATTACAATTTTGCCCTTGAACTTTTTACTTAATTACATTTAAGTCCCTTAACTTTTGGAAATTACCACTTTTGACCCAAATCTTGTTTCTACTTTCACTTTTTGCCTTTAACCTTTTCTACTTTTCATTTTAGTCCTTCTCTTCCTTAAAGAATCATCTAACCTTTACTATTTCTTCTGATGTTCATCATAATCCTTTCCAAACCTCTTTCCACTATCAGTACTATACGGATAAGGAAAAATTAGGATATGACAGAGAGCTTTTATAAAGAAATGACTTTCGACCAAGGTGAGTCTCTCATTTTGTCTTGTTCAATCTCTGAGTTGGATGTTGGGTCTAATTAAAAATCAAGCTTTTGAAAAGAAAAGTGTCGATTGATTAAGTATAGGGCCTTGCTATTTTGTGTGGTTTGGCCTCAAAAATTTGCTAGAATTATATTCTAATATGCTAAGTTAAATTATTTGATTATGATTGTAAGCAAGTTGTTTGTTAAAATGCTTGAAGGAAATAAAGGTTATTTGTTCTCCTATATTGAAATTTGGATGTTGCGGGGTTTCATGATATTGTTGGAATTTATAGATAGATGATTTAGAGAATATAGGCTTAAATTATCATATTTATATGTTTATAGAAGTAGTGGGTAGAAATTGACTGGATGCTCTTTTTATACAAGGATTTGGTTTTACTAAAGTCTTTCAAGTTCTCAGTAGAAAAATAGAGAAAGAAATCAATGTTGCTTGTATATATATAAATATTTATTATTGTTGTGGTGATGGTTAAATTTATTAAATTTGAGCTAGACAAGGAGAAAAGGGGAAGGTGGGGGATGATCTCTAAAGTTTAAATATTGGATATGTTAATTAAGGGTGATAAGTTCTATTATTATTCACATTGTCATGATACTATATGGGAAGACATGGGAATTAAAGTTTAAGTTCTTCTCTTTTAAAGTGTTATAAATTGATCACTGGGATAGGATTTTGATTGTCAAAAATATAATTAGAATTATAATGTGTTCTTTTGGGATATCAGGCAATTGAGAAGTAAAAATAATTGGAAGTCATTTAGCTGGACAAAGTAAATGTTTGGGAACGTAGAATGTGAGTAAATAACATCTCATGATATTTTTATATAATTGATATTTATGTACTTGTCTTATTTTAAAAGTATGCTATCATTTTCTTTAGGTCTTCTTTTGCCAGGCAACTTTTATTTAAATTCATCATTATTCAATTTCATTTTCTCAATATGTTAATATTTTAACATTATGGAAAATATATTCATGTTTATATGGATTAAGGGTTTGATTGTTATGATTGATTTTTATTTCGAATGGCTTAAAATATCGTGATGTTTACATATGAATGGACAAAGAGAGTTTTGAAATAAATTTTGTAAACCTTTATATTGAGATGATTTTTCACTCTAGAATATTATTTTGTGAATTCCTATTATTTGAAAAAACAGTTCTATTACCTATAAACTGAAAGAAATCTTTTGAGAATTTATTTTGATTTTCATGCTGGGGTCTTTTAGTATGCAATATTCTTTATGAGATTTCAATAATGAAAGATTTTGTTCTTTATTAATGTTAAATTTACCCCATGCATGCTTGAAAATATTTTTGGAGATGACTAAATACAAAACACTGGTTACTAATAGCAGTACTATTAGTCTTTGGTGTACAATAGTTAAATCGAGCTCACTGGATATTCGTGGGATTCATTCTCAAGCTAGATATTTGTGGGATTCATTCTCACACTTGTTATTTGTGGGTTTCACACTTATGATTGTTATTTGTGGGTTTCATACTTGCGCTTGTTATTTGTGGGTCTCATACCTATGCTTATTTTCATGGCATTGTGCCTTGCTTGAATGGTTACTTACCTTTGTGGACTGTGTGTCCACCTTTGTTTTCATGGCTTTGAGCCGCACTAAAATTATTAGTTACTCATGTGGACTGTGTGTATATGATTATTATTTCATTATGTTGAAGTCATACGAAAAGATAAGATTCGAGGATTATCAATTTAAATTGATTTCCTTAAGTAAGTTGTTTTACTGGCGATTTGAATTTATTTGAATAATCATTTTTATATATTTTTTATTTTTGCTATAATTCTATAATTTGGAAATTGAGATTTATCATTAAGTCTTGTTATTCAAAGTTTGAATATTTTTAAATTATTTATTTTAGTATTTTATTTATTTCTAATAATGGGACGTTATTTATCAGTAGATTATTTTAGCTTTAGATAGTGATGTTGACCCAATTCCTTTAGCTGAGTAGTGAATATCAACTTGATCAACAACCAATCTCTTAATTAGCTTGTTTAAGCTTCAATCATATGTTTCTAACTTTAATTTCTTTTTTCCCCTTTCATCTAAGGTTGTTGGGCAGCACAACCCCTTAGAGAAAACTCAACTTTCCTCCCATGAAAACCCTAAGTTCAAGCTCCCAAATCAAAGGAAAATAAGCTAGGATAGATTGCTTACCTTTAATCTCTAGCTTGCTTGAACTTTGGAACCTTGAATCTTCTTTGTCTTGGATTGAGTTTTCATTTTGTAAGAGTTTCCCCAAGGTATCACACAGCCACGATTTTGGGTAGAATGAGGGGGTATTTATAGCCAAAATCCAAGAAAAATGAATGGCCAAGATTGATTTGGTTACTATTTGATCTAAAGGCTTACATTTAATCTTGGATTTTACTTTTTTATAAAAGAATAATTATGACATCATGTGGGATAGCTCATGGGACACCTAAGAGGGATAGGTGGTGTGCTCATATTGTATGGAAGCTTGTGGAAAAATTCCAGCCCAATCCGATACCGATCGGAGCAGTTTCACAACAATCGGATTATTTTCTGTTCTGAATTTTTTATAATATACCAGGATATGTATTATGTCCTAGAAATCAATGTCTAGGCTTCTCATACCCTTAACATGGTTATACTGAGTGTTTTTCTGCCATCCATTCATTGGAAAATGACCAAAACACCCTTGGTGTCCTTTCTTACACTATATTAACCCTAAGGGCATAGTCATCATTTTACCCCTCTTTATATTGCCTCAGGGTGTATCTGAGCTCAACTAATCATATTTATACCATGTCCCATGTTTTTAGCCTGTCCCAGGTGACCAAAATGCCCTTCATCCATCTCTGGTATAATCTGGGCATCCAGGGGCATTTTCATAATTTTGCACTTTTTCTGGAGACTAGCCCTTTCTACTGAAAGTTAGAAACATATGATTGAAACTTAAACAAGCTAATTAAGAGATTGGTTGTTGAATCAAGTTGATATTCTTGACTTTTCCTTAATGGAACCTGCTCGGTCTGTACTGTTCATGAGGGAAAGAAATGGAATTTCAATGATTTAATACTTCCATTGAATTTAGATGATGATTTTGTGTGGGATTGGAAAGGTTTTGAACCTTTAAAGTATTAAAATTCCAAGATTGTAGTTTTTGAAATCCTTATATGTTACTGTTCACTCGCATGAACAGTGATTGGCATTTCATGACTTTGATGCTTCCAATAGTTTTAAAATGAAAAGTTGTGTGGGATAAAGTAGAGAAACAAGTATGGGAAGCATTGGAATCAAAATGAGAATTTTTTAAAGAATTAAGTGCAGTTTTGGTTCTATACAGCATGTGATGAAGGAGCTGGACTTTCATGATTCTAAGCTCATAAATGGATTCAAAAGATGAAATTGTGTAGGGTAAAATCAAGGCATCAATTGATTCAAAGACCAAGTCCATTGGTTAAGATTAAGGAAAGTTAATGAGATTAATGTTCAAGAAGAAGTTATGTTAGTTAAAGTGAGTTTAATGCTCAAAGAAGTTAGATTGTAATTGATGAATGATTATGTGATTTTAGGAATTGATTGGTATGCTCCAAGAGAGGCAGCCACATGTTCAAGGAAAGTGAGAAGAAAGAAGCAAGTTAAGGTGAAAGAGATTAAGTGTTCAAGGTAGCAAACTTATTCTAAATTTGTAGGCATTGAATGTTATGCTTGATTGTGCTATGGCTTGATTGAATTGTGTTGCCTATGTGCTCATGTATGAAGCTCTGTTTATATGTTTACTTTAGCCAGTTGTATTTCATATGTAACATGGAAGCATGCACATGACATAATAGTAACACTTTCACAAGCAAGCACAAGTATTTATATTAATGTATGCATTGTTTAGTGCCGTTTCCTACTGAGATTTCCTCTGAAATCTCATCCCTTTCCATGTAATCCCAATCCCACAGGTTTATGAATGATGAAAGATGATGATGAAGCATGAAGAAAAGCTAGGGATTGGATAGTATATATGTTATGTGAATGTGTAATGTTGCTGTATGACCAATGTAAGCAGTGATGGTCATGATGTAATGAGAAATAGTAAATGATGGAATAAATATATGAAATTTTACAGACATTTAGATGACATGCAAAGATTCATTTTGACAGCAAGAATGGTTTATTTGGATGTCTTTACAAAGAGAACTGATTTTCCAAAATAAGGGACCAAAATCTGTTTCCAGGATTTTTGACCAAATGAACAGTAAAATTTGGCGAATAAACTGTATTAATTGGCTAATCATTTGGTCTTGAAATTATTTTTCCCCTAAAGTTCGAGATGTTGGTTTCATGTAGCTTTTTGAACCACTTCATTTTGAGTTTTCTAGAATTAATTATGATTTTTTGAAGTTTGTTGCATAATCTGGAATACCATATGAACAGTAATCCGAGAAAGAGTAAAATTCCAGATTGGACTAATGGACTTCTAAGGTCTTGTAAGTGGTTCTAAATGCTACTCATTGGTCCCTAATACGTATGAAAGTAAGGATGTTAAAATACCTATATCTTTAAAATATCCGAATTTTGAAATAAATGCTAGACACTTCTTTTAATGGCTCTAACATTTTTAGAAATGCATTCTAATATAAAATAAATCCCCTGCAAATTACCAAAATGTCCCTTGGTTCCTCTTTATTCACTTTAATATCTCAAGGGCATTATCGTCTTTTCACACATCATCAAAGTATTCCGTAACTATGGTTAACTATTATGGAAACTCTCCTTGAACATCTAACCTTATTCAAATAACCAAAATACCCTTCGTCTAACTCTGACTCAATGACACAATACGCTGGCAGACTAAGTGGCATTTTCATAATTTTATATTTTTCCTTGTCTTTATTAGCCCTGGCCCTCATACTTATCTAAAAATATCGTTAGGCCTATAAGGCACCATTTTGGGCCTTATACATGTTCCACTACCTTTATGGGCTCAACTCCCGAGAAATTTCCCAAAACGTATTTATCAGGTATTTTAATCCACTACAAATTCAACATAACTCATTTTTGAGATCTGTTAGTTTCATAAATTCTTATATTAATTATAACAATTTACTGCCAAATTTTATCTAATCTTAAGGTTCAGAGGATACTATAGTAATTCTCTTTTCTTCAGAAATCCATATCAATTTTTCGGGACCTCAAATCAAAATTATGTGTTACGTTAAACTGATCAGAATAATTTTCTCCATTTATTGGGAAACTTTAGTACTAATATAATTCTGGGCATTTTTAGGCCTTTTCCGGCTTAACTTTCAATAATTACCATTTTACCCTTAAACTTTTAAAAATTACACTTTAGGCCATCAACTTTATACCTTTGTGTAATCATTATTTTTCCTTTCTATTCATCATCACAATCATTTCCAAACCTTTTTCCACTATCAGTATTATCCAGATAGGGGAAAATTAGGATGTGACACGATGTCTTTAGAAAGATAACAAGTTTACCAAAGTCAGGGACCATAATTTGTTTTTAGAATTTTTGACCAAATGAACAGTAAACTTTGACGATTAAATTGTATTAATTGACTAATGATTTGGTCAGGAAACTATTTTTCCCTTATATTTCAAGACGTTATCTTCACGTGGCTTTTTGAATCACATTATTTCAATTTTTCTAGAATTAATGATTTTTTAAAGTTTATCCCCGAATCTAGAATACCATATGAACAGTAACTCGACAAGAGTAAAAAAATCTAGATTTAGTAAATAGACTTTTAAAGTCTTGTAAGTAGTTCTAAATGCTACTAAATAGTTTCTAAGACATATAAAGGTAAGGATATTACATTTTGGTATCAAAATAGAAGTTTCTAGCATAATATAAGACAATCCCCATACCCTAACTTTAAGTAGTAAGTACTTTGTTAAGTTAGGGTATTTATTAGGATATGTAGTATTGCTTATTTAAGTAACTCTTGCAAGACTAGATATAGGATTTCATAAAGTTAAGTCAAAGCCATAAGTTAATAAGGGAGACCCCCAGCTAGTAGTGTTATATGAAGATGATGTATATTGAATGTTATGCTTGGTTCTGCTATGACTATGTTAAATTGTGTTGCATATGTGTTTATGATTGAAGCTCTGTTTTGATGAATAGTTTGGCCAATTGTATTTCATATGTTACATGGAAGCATGCACATTACATAATGTTAATACTTTCACAAGCAAGCACAACTATTTATATTAATGCATGCATTGCGTAGTATCGCTTGCTACTGAGATTTCCCCAGAAATGTCACCCGTCTATGTAATCACAATCCCAATAGGTTTATGAATAAAAAAAGAATATGAAGAAGCATGAAGAGAAGTTAGGGATTGGATAATATAAATTTAATATGATGAATATGTAAATTGTTGCAAGTAATAATGTTATATGACAAGTTTTAGCAATAATGTGCATGATGTATTAAAAAATAGTAAATTAAGGAATAAATGTATTACATACATTTATTTAACATGTCAAGCTTCATTTTGACACCAAGTATGCCTAATTTTTATGTCTTTACAAAGAGAACAAGTTTTCCAAAGTCAGGGACCATAATCTATTTTTCAGTGCCTAATAGACTTCTAAGGTCTTGTAAGTTGTTCTAAATGCTACTAAATAGTCCCTAAGACATACAAAAGTACGGGTGTTATAGTGCCTCCCATCTGTCATTTTTCAATGGTTCGCGCGTTTAAGTCTTCTTGACCCTTCACCGCCAGTGAGTTTTGTTTTGAACTCCTTGTCTCAAGAACTTAAGATTTATACACTATTGGCGGTGGCTTTTGCTGTTATTTTCTGAATTTATTGTTGTCATTTACTTGTTTCATTTGGAGAGTTTTTCCACTTGTGCGTCATATATTCTCTCCCATAATTAGCTATAAGCTAGGTTTTCTTGTTTTCTATTTTTCTAGTTTTCTAGTCTTCCACAAATATGGATTAAAGTTGGATAAATGCTAAATTTCATATCCTGATTTTTAGATATTGAAGCCCAATATATAGCCTGAAAGAGGTAGGCTACCAGGCCCTATTGAGCAGAAGTCCCAGAAGTATATAGATGAAGTTCAGGGACTAAACTTCAATTAAGTGAAAGATCAATGACTAAATTGTAAATAGTGAAAGTCCTTGGGGGCATAATGGTCATTTTGAAGAAAGAGAGGGATGAAAATGTAAGCAAGCAAGCACTGAATGAGCTTAGAGGATGTCACAAAGAGGGCCATGATGACGCCAAGTGAGGCCCATGGCCATGATATTAGTTTATCAGTTAAAGAGGCCAATGTCTGAAAATATTCAAAAAATATGCAAAATGACAAAAATATCCCTATACTATAAAAATAATTGAAGGTCATTTTAGTCATTTTACCTAGGTCAAAATGTCAAAGAGAGCTACAGGAGTAGTATACCAGGGTCAGGAAATATTCTATTGAAATGTGAAAAGACAATCATACCCCTATAATCATTAAAGTAAATAAAGAGCATCCAAGGGCATTTTATTAATTTTGTAAGGGAAGTTTCTTGGGAATTGAGCCATCGGAGTACTTGAAAGTGATTAGAGACCCAATATGGCATTATAAGAAGTATAAAAATATAGCCAAGAGTTATGTGGGTCAAAGTGGAGTTAAAATAATATTTTAGTGATTTTTAGTAAAGTATAATTAACCGGTTGAAGTTATAATTGGGGAATTGATCAGATAAAGCTTTGGATTTGTCTAGAAGCCATGAGGTGGTATAAAAGGTGTCCTCAGGGACCTACTAAGATGCCACAAGGCATTGGTCTATAGAAAGAAGAAAAAGCTAAGGACACGTGGCATGATCTCAGCCGTTTATTCCAAGATAAGCCTCTTGAAGCGCTTAGTCAGCTGGTGAGGTGTCATATCCCCAATTTTCTTGCTTGATGTAACTGTACAGTTTATCTACAATGGATATGAGATTCTTGGAATAAACTGTATCATATTGAGAAAGGAAAGGGAAGGATTAATAACTAAGGAAAGAATAGGGACCTAAATGAAAATTGAAAAGCTTGAAGGCAAAAAGTTAAAGTAGAAGAAAAAGGAGGGACCTAAATGCAATTCATGAAAAGTTCAGGGACTAAAGTACAATTATTCAAAAGTTGAGGGACCTGAATGTAAATATGGAAAAGTTGAGCCAAAAAAGGCCAAAAATACTCAGAATCAAATAAGACACAAATTTTACCAGTAAATAGACAAAAATATTCCGGTCAGTTTAACTCAACATAGAATTTTGATTTGAGGTCTCTATTAATTGATATAAATTCCTGAAGTCAGAAGGAATTATTACAGTATTTTTTAGATCTCAGAATTATATGAGACCTTACAAGAAATTCATATATTTAATATAAGAATTTATAAAATTGACAGTCAGAAAAAGAATCATGTAGAATCCATACGAGATTTTACAGTGAAATAAAATACTCGATAAATAGGATCAAGAGAGTTGTAGTGTGAATTAGGCTATAAAGGCAATGAGCTCATATCAAGGCCCAAATGGTGCCATCATGAGCCCAATAAAGTAATGAGACAGTTATATGGGCCAGAGTCCAGCTAGAAAAAGTATGAAATTATGAAAATGCCCCTGGATACCCATATTGTATCAGTGATGGATGGAGGGCATTTTGGTTATTATGAACAGGCCAAAAATGTGACATATAGTATAAATATGATTAGTTAGAGTCAACATATGCCCTGAGACAGTACAAAAGGGGGTAAAATGACAATTATGCCCTTAGGGTCAATATAGTGCAAGAAAGGACACTAAGGGTATTTTGGTCATTTCTCAAGGGATGGATGGTAGATAAATACTCAGTCTAACATTATCAATGGTATAATAAGCCTATACATTGATTTTCAGGATAGAATACATATCCTGGTATATTATAAAAAATTAGAAACAGAACACAGTCTGGTTGTTGTGAAATTGCTCCGATCAGTACTGGATTGGACTGAAATTTTTCCAGAAGCTTCCTTACATGAAAATGGCACCACATACCCCGAAGAGGTGTCCCTTGAACTGTCCCTTATGATTTCATAATTATTCTTTTTTGAAAAAGTTAAATCTAAGATTAAATGTGAGCCCTTGGATCAAATAGTAATCAAATCAATCTTGGGCATCCATTTTTGCCCAAATTTCTCTATAAATACCCCATATTCAGATGGCTTCAGTATGCATGGTGAACCATAGGGAAACTCTTGCAAAATTTCTATTCAACCAAGAAAGAAGCACACAAAGTGAAGTAACAATCAAGGTAATCATCTCCCTTGATCTTGAGCTTTGTTCTAGCAATTTAGCTCATGGTTTTAAGGGGTTCTCATCATATATTTTCCTTATGGTTTCTGTTGGAAGTGCTTCCCATATGTGGTTAAAATATGAGTTTTAGGTTATGGATAGTTTAGATAAACTTAAACAAGCTAGAATCAAGTGGTATAAGCTTGGGAATTCAAATATGTTTGGATTTAGGGTCTTGTGTTCTTGCTGGTACTGTGCATGAAAATGTTCATATGATGTAATTTCATGATTTTGATGCTTCGAATGAGTTTAAAATGGAAAATTGTGTGGGGATAAAGTAGGAGAACAAGTATTGGAAGCATTGGAATCAAAATGTGAATTTTTGGAAAACAAGAGCATGCATTCATTTGGTACTGTAACAAGTGGTATGATTTGATTTTGGAAATTCTAGTTTCATATTTGGATTCTACATGAAAAGTTATGTGGAAATTAACTATGAGAATTTATTTTGGAAAGGTGGAAGTATGAAACATAAAAGGGAGAAAGAAAGCAAGTTAGTGAAAACCTAGTCTTGGATTTGGTTTCAAGTTAAATTGTATCTTGATATTATTTTGTAATGGCTAGGTTTTTACATTTTTTAAGGAAGGAAATCATTCCAAGAAGGCCTTGGCAAAGATAGCTAAGAGGTAGCAAGGATACCTAACTATATTTCATGTTTGCTTAATTGTTTGCTTGCTTGTTGATTATGGTGTTTGGTTGAGCTTGAGATTATGTCATCATGTTTATGATGAAGTATGAATAATTGCAATTCCTTGCAAGTTATGTCATGACAATATGCATGTTAGATTTTGCTTATGTACTATTATGAAGTAGCTCCCATCTCATGATAATATGTTAAGCATCCAATTAATCATGCATTATATTATGGTTTGTGTAACTTACTATTGGGATTTTCATGAAATCTCATTCCTTCCATATGCATAATATTGTTATAGGTGCTGGAACTTCACATGGAAAAAGGGTAAATATAGATGAATGAGTTTGTATAATAAGTTACATTACTTACATGGCACTTTGGGATGATATGCTAGTATGCATGGTGTATGATTCTATAACTATGTTTTGAGGCTAACGCTTTGTGATGATAGTTATAACATCTAAACCAACGATTTTTAGTCTAAAACTTGGCATGATTAAAGTTAAGATACATAGATTTAAATGAACACTAAGAACGCCTCGTTTGGGTAAGAATTCGAATTGTTATGATTTTTCTAATTTGAAGTTAAAATCTGGAAGTAAGATGAAGTAAACGTTTAGAGGCAGCAACGTTCATGCAATAATTTTATATATCAAATGAAGGAATTTTTCTATGAAATTTTATGTGCTTAAAGAGGACGTCTAGAGCTTCAAATCCATGGGTAACACAGTTCATTTGGACAAGTAACCAAAGAGAAATGAATTTTTGAAATTAAGGCAAAGAAACTGAAACTTCCACATTTTACCAAATGAACAGTAATTTTAACCAATAAACTGATTTCATGTGAACAAGAAAACCTAAGTTTCATATTTTTCCCTCAAAGATATATTAAAGGTCTTTCATTATAAATTATAACCACATTATTTTGATTTTTTTACAATTAAATATGAATATTTAAAGTAGGGTATATGTTCTTGAATTACCAAATGAACAGTAAAGTGAACAGTACCCGAGAGAAATTCTTAGGGAATAGATGTTTTCAAAGCAAGTGATCATTTAATTGGTTCCAATCACTTCTAATAGAGTGTAATTAAGGTTAAAAGTAAGGATGTGACATGAGGTGTCCTAAGGGCCCTACCATTGTGCCACCTAAGCATGTGAGGTATCTCTTGACGATGTCACTTTGATGAGTCATTAAGGATGGTGATGTCATCATGGTAATGCAAGTAAGGCTTGGTGAGGAAGCTAAGTGATATGAGCTATCTATCGAGATTTGATCTGGACCATTCAATCTACTTTCCTCCACCTATAAATAGACCCTTCCCCTCACTTTATTCCACACCCACGGCTAAGAGCAAGAAAGGAAGAGAAATCAGAGAGAGAAAGAAATGAAGAAAAAGGAGTTATAGTTGAGCTAAGAGCTTAGGGACTTAGCAAGCGTAGGAATAAGGTAAGCAATTTATCCTAGTTCATGCTCTAATAAATTAGAGGATTTTTCTTATGAATTTAATAGTTAAAATAGAGAAATGTCTCTCTCTTGATAAGGTTAGCCATGGATAGAAAGAAAGTTAGGGGATTGTCAGATTAAGGGTATTACCTCAAGTTAAACTTATGTTAAGTAGAGCTATACTAGATAAAGTAATAATTAAGGTATTATTATGCTATGTATAGGCTCTGACCTATGTAAAGAAGGAACCACATAGCAAAGGCTAAGGACTAAGGAAAAGCTACCCGACAGGTAGTGAACTTACCTACTTGTATGCTTATATTGCTTGTATACTTTATATAATGTTTACTTACTTTGATGATGTGAAGCATATATGATTAAGTAATGCTCTATCTCTTTTTATGCTATAACCATATGTTATAATTAAGGGACATGGAAGCATGTAAGTATCATTATGCAAGCATGATCATTAAGTGCACACATAGCAATATCAAGCATATAGTTGCATACATTGTATGGTTTCCATTTATTACTGAGATTTCCCTATAAATCTCACCCCTTTCATATCAATCTAATCACAGTAGGTCTTCTCAAGATGGAGGAGATGAATATGCATGAAGAAAAGTTAAGAATTATTTAGCATGATTGATATGTGATTGATGTATGTATGTAATGTTGGTTGCTAAAATTTGCCACTATGAACAGTAGCTCATGGTGAGGCTATGACCTTTGAGTTATAATTAGAAATAGTAAATGGTTGAATACATGTATGAATTTTCTAGTCACGACCAGTAAATATCATACATACCAAGCTTCAATTTGATATATAAAACGTCTTATTTGGATGTCTACAGATGGAGATATGAATTTTCCAAAGTTAGGACCAAAATGCTAGAATCAGGGAAAGGATACTAGATGAACAGTAAACTTTGAGCATTGACTGATGTTGACTTGGTTAAGGCATGGTTAACGAGTTATTTTTCCCTAAAAGAGTATTAAGTTAGCTCTGTGTAGCAACTTGAGCTACATTTCGATTTTTCTATATTTAGTTATAATTTTTTGAAGTGAGGTCACCTATTTGGAATCTACAAAGTGAATAGTACTCGATAGAGTAAAAGTTCCATATTGTGTAATTTGACTTCAATGACCTTAAAAGTTATTCTAGATGCTCCCGTTTGGTCCCTAAGACATAAGACAATTAGGATGTGACACTAAACAAATAAGTATTGAGTATGCTGGGGGTGAAGGTTTTATTGTCCTTGTGTGAGTTGTTTAAATGAGAGGAAATAAAGTCTTGTGGATATGTACACTCATCTAATTTGTAAGGGGTTTTGCAAGAATTACACAGTATGGGTATGGCATGGTGAAAATATGGAAAGGTTAAGTGCATCTGAATAGTTGGAACAGACCTTTGATGATGACATGGATACTATGATCGGGTAGAGGACATGACTCAGGATATTGGAGAAGATACTTTTATGTGGTCACATGCATATGGTAATATGTGCAATGATGCAAAAAAACTTCTATACCTAGGGTGCAAAAAATACAACATGTTGAATACAGTGTTGAGATTGGTAAGTGTGAAAGCACGGCATGGGTGGAGTGATAGAGGTTTTTCATAATTTTTGAGTTATTGAAATACATGTTTCTAGAAGAAAATGTGTTACTCAAACACTACTATGATACTAAGAAAATAATATGTCCTTTAGGCATGTAGTATAGAAAGATTCATGCATACCCAAATGATTGCATATTGTACAGGAAAGATTTTGAAGATGAGGAGAAATGTCCAATATGTAAGACACCAAGATACATATCAAACAAGTCTCTTGCAAAGGTGTTATGGTATCTTCCAATTATACCAAGGTTTAAGCTACTTTTTGCTAATGAAGAGGATCGAAAAAAATATTAGGCATGCGACTAAAAGGATTGTGATGGAAAACTTAATTATCTAGCTGGTTCTTTGCAATGGAAGAAGATTGATGACTTATTTACCAAGTTCAGCAATAAATCATGAAACCTAAGCTTGGACTTAGTTCAGATAGCATGAATTGTTATGGTAGCCTTAGTAGTATACATAATTCATGGCCTGTCCTCTTCATGATTTGTAACATATCTCCCTTGTTGTGTATGAGATGCAAGTATGTAATGTTGTCTATACTAATCTCATAACTAAAACAACCGGGAAATGACATAGACATTTACTAAATGCCCTTAATCGAAGATTTGAAGAAGTTATGGGAAAGTGTGGATTTTTCACGCAATTAAAAAGGGGATCTTCAATATGCGGGACATGATCTTCTGTAAAATTAATGACTTTCCTGCATACGAAAATTTGTCAAGGTATAGTGTTAAGGGTCATAAAGCATGTTCGATTTGTGAGGAAGGGACTTGCTACAATCAATTTTGTCATTGAAGAAAGACAGTCTACCTAAGTTATAGGAGATTTTTGTTGGAAATCGTGCCCTAGGGGCCAATCATTGTCTTATGAACATTATTGATTTATGAATTTATTAATTGAGTTATCATATTATTTGCATGTTTACTATGATGACCATCCTTGGATAATTCATGATATTATCCTAAATGTCCCTGGTCGATCATCTATGTGGGAGCATAGATGAAATAAGACCAGTATGACTTTGAAGATGTATAGAGATATAAATCAAAGTCATAAGCATATGTAAGAGTACAGGGTGTTGGACCGACCCGCTATGAGAGAACTGCATGGGTAACGTCATAAGCTTCTCTCATATACAAACCATGTCAACATGCCCTTTGACCTGAGATCATCATGGATTCCTACATGACAAAACGCTCAGCTTTGACCTAGTCAAAAGTCACTTTTGACCGAGTGATCATAAAGACTATGTTCGGGCTTAGTGGTTTTTCATGCGGAGGAATGTGAATGGTCAAGATGGAATTTGTCCCTCACATTCATGGAGAGATATTACTGGGCCCCTCGATGAGTGAGTCTGAGAAATGTATGGCCATACTGTAATGGAAAGGTAGTTCCATTTCTATAGTCAGACTACTCAGGGATCGAGAAAGTAACGGTCGGGAATAGGAGGATGACATTATCCATGCCTCATCCATGACCAAAATATCGCGTGACAGAAGGGACATGATATGGTTGTATAAAAGGTTACATCGTTTATCGATTCTCATATGATTTGGGTAGTCGTTATGTCTTGCTAGAGACCGCTTGCGACTTGTGGGCTAGTATAGCAAATGGCCCACTGCCAACTTCATATGGGCCTACAGGGTCGCACACAAAATAGCCCAACACGAGCTATGATGTCCAGATTCATTGAATCTGAGACATGTCCAGATTCAATGAATGATTCAGGTGAATGTATATATATTTATTTATATTTATATTCGTATATATATAAATTCGTATATATATATTATATATATATGAGATATATGAGATTTAATTTATAAGGATAAATTAAATCTCTATCACGTTTGAATTCGAAATTCAAATTGATAGGATATCTCATATAAGAGATATTTATAAGATTTAATTTATAAGGATAAATTAAATCTCTATCACGTTTGAATTCGAAATTCAAATTGATAGGATATCTCATATAAGAGATATTTATAAGATTTAATTTTAAGGATAAATTAAATCCCTATCATGTTTGAATTTGAAATTCAAATTGATAGGATATCTCATATAAGAGATATTTATAAGATTTAATTTTAAGGATAAATTAAATCCCTATCATGTTTGAATTTGAAATTCAAATTGATAGGATATCTCAAATTTGTTTTATGAGAATAAATCAAATATAGTTCAGTCTCATCTTTATTTAAAGTTAAATAAATAGGTAATTAAATTTGTGGGACGGATTTAATATTATTTATTTAATTAGTTTCTTATAAAATTATACAATATATGATATTGTATTATTTTCGGAATTAATATAAGATTAACTCCTAAAATCCTTTTCGGTTAGGGAAAACGCAGAGCATCCTATATATCTAATATTAGGAGCTACGTTTTTGAAGAGACACACACATAGAACACAGAAAGGCCGAAGGGGACTATGCAAAAGGTTTGCAGATAAGAAACTGCTGAAATAGAGACGGAGAGGACGAACTCTTGAGAATGCCCTGGAGGGACAAGAGACGCTAGCACGTCATTCGTGGTTGAAAAGCTATTCGTGTGGATACCAGTAGAGGAAGCCGACATGAGTCGTCGACTTCTTGTGATCAGAAAGGGAGCACGAGGCGCAGAGAGAAGCTGTGAACGTCGTGACCGAAAGCTGTGGAAGTCGCTGAGACACACTGAGGGTAATGCTTCTTCCCACTTGACTTAAACACATACGGTAGATCCTGGCAATGAATGAAAAATTTTTAAGATAATTTCCGCTGCGTGTCTTTCAATTCCTTACAATTTTTAAGACAAGGCCACCTATACCATCGACTAAAGAAAAAAAATTTACGGTTGATAACTATCGTTTTAATTATAAAAAACTAAGCCAACCAATAGTAAAGTGGAGGCTAACCTAGGTCGATTCACAAGGAGCCTAGATAGATACTAAGATACCTAATTAATCTAATGAGACATAAATTAACATGTTAAAGAGATGGTGTGTGATGGGATTTTATCTAACTTTTGAAAGTAAATCCTATACTATTGTTTATGCTTTTAAGCGTTTATAATGATGAGATGAATGAATGACAAGTGTGTTCCCTTGGAAATTACCTTACCTTCATTATCTACAGAATATGAGAAGTTAATCAGTTGAATTAGAATATGTTATCTAACAACTCACTAACTAAATGTCAATCAAAGCTATAACTCGTAGATATTAAAAGAGATTATGAATCATGTAACTTAGAGATAGAAGAAGATGAATTAACAGATACAACTGTACTCTATTTTATGATTACTCAAATCAACTGCCACCATGTCCAACTTAGAGCATCATTAATGTAGAAATATGAAATCTAATTCGGTTCCCTACTTCTTTGTCCTATACTAACTCTAATTGAATCGATAAACTAGAAATAACTACATCAACTTGATACAATTAAATCTGACTTAAGACACACTGAAACTCCCTGTTTAACTCAAGGCATCTCTAAGAGAGCACAACATCTTAGCCTTGCATTGCTATTTGAACTTCAGCAGTAATAGAAAACGCAGTAGCAATCATGATAAAGGTGGAAGAAGAAGATGATGATGATAGTTGCACTTTCCTCTAGTTCTATTGTCTATAACAGAGGAAAGTTGTAGAATAGAAATGGAGATGGAGAGAAAGAGTGAAAGATGGCATGACTAGTGTGGGGTTGATGGAATAGAAAATGAGAATGGAGTGAAGACTGGATGGATGATGTGCAGTAGGATCTGGTGTTCAGTATGTGTCCTTCACTTTTCAATGCTGATATATGGCACCCTTTATAGCAGTGTGGGAGAGTTAAAAGGACTGAATGAATGGAATGGTAGTTGCATGAATCAAATACTACATCGTGTGCATGTGTGAACTGATAGAAAATGTGATATGGGATGTGGAATGATCCAACATGTGCTAGCACATGCATTTTAGACAGCTGTTAGCCCACTTGCTTCTGTTATGCTGCACATGTGCTGAATCCACCACCTGCTTCTGTTAGCAGCTTTTTCCAGTATGTGCTTCTGTTCGCTTGTGCATTCAAACTGTAGCCTACTAGCTCTTATTAACCATGTGCTTAAATGTGTTATCAGCTTCTTTAATCCAACACATGTTTAATATGTAACTGTCAATTGTCTAATCTGCTGATTGGTCACTGCAAAAAAATGGAAATTTAATAGATTGTTTATCCAATTAACCACTCAAATCAAATCAATTAATTTCCACTTGTTCAATATTAATTTTATTAATTAATTGCTCATCATATTGATAAATGAAGATAAAATCAATAATAAAACTCACTTTAAACATACTAAAATCACTACAAATGAGTTTATCAACTCCCTCACACTTATCTTTTGCACTTCGAGCAAAATTATGGATCCAAATTGAAATTCAAACACTCATGTTTAGCAATTTTGGCAAAACAGATTCAGTATAAGCACTTGTAGTCATCAACCTTTTCCCTTCAATTGGAAACAATCCAAACTAATCTCATATCAACCAAAGAATCTAACTCATAAAATTAAATCATAGTAAGAAGGAAGGTGAAATTTCCTCACAAGGTGTAGTGTTTCACTCATTATCTTATCAAGGTAATTTCACTCAACCGTCTAGCTTAGGCTTCCCATAAGCTTGTAACCATCCTACATCTCCACCACTGTATGCCACAAGGGTTATAAAGCAAAGGCTCTTTATTATGTTGTAATGTTGAAAAGGCTAAGTGATGAAATGGAAATAAATGTCAATGATTAATGAAATACTACACACGATCTGACTTCTTCAAGCAATTCCATCACTTAATCATAGTTTCAATTATGCAACTGTAGAAAGTATCACAAATCACTAAATACTTTCCTTTCATAAAAGTTGAATATCACATTTTTTTCATTTGGTCTATCTCATATTTCTTTCTTTCTTTTTCTCTCTTTTCTATACTTTTTCTTTTTTCTTTTCTTTTCTTTCACTATTGAACCATATAGCACATACATTGAAGTTCATGTATCCAACAAGTGGTACAATTTATCAGTTATTTCATAATTTAAGACTTACTATAGCAGCAAAAATCCTATACAACATTCATTAACCAAGGATGGAATTTTAAAAGAAAGTTAAGCTCTCAAAGGCGGTAAGCAAAGGATTTAATTTTTATGTGGCTACTATTTGGTAAAGAGGGTTTAGAAAGAAATGCCCTTATCGTGTCCACAATTCAAAGAAGTTAATGTGGTTTTGAATCAAGGATTGAGATAATTTCTACAAAGTTACCAAACTAGATGATGTCACACAATGTAATGAGCTTCTGTTGGAGGCTCAAATTCCTTCAATCTGGCTTACTCACCCTAATCATCTCACAATGACAAGATTGCACGAATATTAACTAAATACATGAGATCAATCATTCATGCTGCACAATTTCCAGAAATCAATCAATGAAACAAGTAACTCATTCTACATCAAGCTTGCCAATGTTCAAAAATATGTGTTCAAAATTGCATTAAATCCATGATAGGAAATTCAATTATGCCAAGCGACAATCAGATGAAACAGAAGAATTTTTCAGCTGAGGTCAATTTTAGTTGCGACAGAAAGGACTTCATGTAGTGACTATTTTACAAAGAGAGGAAAATTTTAGAAAATAGGGAATATTGGTCGTGGCGTACATGGATATAAGTCACGACTCATGATCATAGAGAGTAATCATGACAAACACAAGCTCAGGTCGCGACCAAGTGTCCATCCAATCATGACCAAAATTCACAGAGTTACAATCGTGACAAAGATAATCATATATCATGACTAAGTATCACATATAGGTAATCATAAGAAAGAAAGAATTATTGGTCGTGACAAACATATGCATTTGTTGTGACTACTTGTCAAAGAGAGTTATGGTTGCGACATAGGTAAGGCCGGTCATGACTAAATTTCATAGAGAAAAAACTTGATATTTTTGCACATATTAACCGCAACAAGAATGTCAAATCCTAATTTTCCCCTATCTGTATAGTACTGATAGTGGAAAGAGGTTTGGAAAGAATTATGATGAATATCAGAAGAAATGATAAAGGTTAGATGAGTACTGAAGAAAGAGAAGGCAAAAAGTGAAAGTAGAAATAAAAATTGGGCCTTTAAGTGTAATTTTCAAAAGTTAAGGGACTTTAATGCAAATAGCCAAAAGTTTAGGGGCTTAAGTGCAATTATTTAAAAGTTCAGGGACATAAGTGTAATTAAGAGAAAGTTGAGCGGATACAGGCCAAAATACCCAGAATCATATTAGACTCAAATTTTGCCGATAGATAGACAAAATTATTTCGGTCAATTTAAGAAGTCACATAATTTCGATTTGAGGTCCTGATTAATTGATATAAATTCTTGAAGTCAGAAGGAATTATTGCAGTATTTTTTAGATCTCAGAATCAGATGAAACTTTACCATAAATTCTTATATTTAATATATAAATTTATAAAACTGACAGAGTTAGAAAAGGAATCCTGTAGAATTCTTACGGGATTTTACGGTAGAATAGAGTATCGATAAATAGGATAAGGAGAGGTGTTTTAGGATGTGTGCCATAAAGGACATAAAGGTAATGAGTTCAAACCTAGGCCCAAATGGCGCCATAGTAGGCCCAATATGATGATTGGACAGTTAAGTAGGCTAGGGTCCAGAGCAGTCCAGGAAAAGTGTAAAATTATGAAAATGCCCCTAGATACCTATACTGTACCAGAGATAGATGGAGGGCATTTTGGTTATTCTAGACAGGCCAAAAATGTCCAAGACAATATAAGGATGATTAGTTAGAGCTAGTATACAAGCTGAGGCAGTGTAAAGAGGTGTGAAATGACAATTATGCCCTTAGGGTTAATATAGTACAAGACAATGAACCAAGGGCATTTTAGTCATTTCTCAGGGGATCTGTAATTAAGTGGTGGCTAGTACAATATTTTTAATGGTAGGAAGAATCTGCATACTGTATTTAAGGTCAAAAAGTATATTTTGAAATATTAGAAAAATTAGATTTATAAAACAGTCTGATTTTTAGGAAATCAGACTGAGCCAATACTGGATTGGACTGGAATTTTTCCAGAACATTCTTCCCCAATTGGAATTACAGCACATCATCCCATGAGGTGTCCCCTTGAGTTGTCCCTTGATGATGTCATAATTATCTTTTTGAAAAAGGGAAATCTAAGATTAAATGTGGGCTATTAGATCAAATAGTGTACAAACTAATCTTGACCATTGATTTCCACCAAGATTTTTCTATAAATACCCCCTCAAATCTGCATCCAAACTGTGGCTTGTCAACCCTTGGGGAAACTCTTGCAAAATGAAAACTCAACCCAAGACAAAGAAGATTCAAGGTACCAAAGTTCAAGCAAGCTAGAGATTTAAGGTAAGCAATCTCTCATAGCTTATTTTCCTTTGATTTGGGAGCTTGAACTTAGGGTTTTCATGGGGAAAAGTTAAGTTTTCTCTAAGGTGTTGTGCTTCCCAAAAACCTTAGATGAAAGGGGAAAGAAGAAATTAAAGTTAGAAACATATGATTGAAGCTTAAATAAGCTAGTTAAGTGATTGGTTGTTGAATCAAATCGATATTCTTTACTTTGCCATGGTGTACCCTATTCAGTATGCACTGTTCATGAAGGAAGGAAATGGAATTTCAATGATTTAATACTTCAATTGAATTTATATATTGATTTTGTGTAAGATTGAAATGGTTTTGAACCTTGGAAACATTAAAATTTCAAGATTGTAGTTTTATAATTCTTCATAGTTACTATTTACTCGCATGAAAAGTGATTGGAATTTCATAATTTTGATGCTTCTGATGGTTTTAAAATGAAAAGTTGTGTGGGATAAAGTGGAGAAACAAGTATGGGAAGCATTAGAATCAAAATGAGAATTTTTGAAAGAATTGTGTGCATGTGTTTGGTTCTGTACAGCAGGCCATGAAGGAGATGGAATTTCATGATTCTAATATCATAAATGAATTCAAAAGATGAAATTGTGTAGGGTAAAGTCAGGACATCAATTAGTTTAAGAGCCAAGTGGATTAGTGAAGATTAGATAAAGTTATGATAATAAAGAGTGTAACAAGGTTAGTCTTGAACATGGTTGGAGTTTATGAGTCCTAATGAATTATGTGATGAATATGAATGTGTTTAGGACCTTGAAACATACAAGAAGATGTTGGGAAGTGATTGATATAAAGGCTTCATGGTTGGAAAGCTAAGGAGCAAGTGTTAAAGATCAAGAGGAAAGCTTAAGTGTAAGGTAGTGAACTTACCCCTTGATATGCTTGATGTGGTATGCTTATGTGTTGACATGTATATGATATTTGAATGATATTATGACATGATAAATTATGTTGAATGTATTGTGAATAACATGTTTTTGATGGCCATGCACTTTATGTAAAAGTATATAGCATAATGGCATGTCACTAATCAAAGAAAGTTAATGAAATTACATATCAAGCATTAGCATCCATCTTGCATATTTAAGTGGTAATATTTGCTACTGAGATTCCCTAGAATTTCACTCTCCCATTGTAAGGAATTGGAAGACACACAGTAGAAATTAACTTAAAATTTTTTCCATTCCCTGCCAGGATCTACCGTATATGTTTAAGTCAAGTGGAAAGAAGTATTACCCTCAGTATTCAGTCGTGACTTTCTCAACTTATCGTTTCGACATCCACAGCTTCTCTCTGTGGCTTGTGATCTCTTTTCGATCACAAGAAGTTGACGACTCAGGTCAGCTTCCTCTATTGGTATCCACACGAACAGCGTTCCAACTACGAACGACATGCTAGCGCCTCCTGTCCCTCCAGGGCTTACTCAAGAATTCGTCCTCTCCGTCTCTATATTAGTAGTTTATTATCTGCAAACCTTTTGCAGATTCTCGTTCATGCTTTTTTTGTCCCAACCGTAGCTCCTAAATATCAGATATATAGGATGCTATGCGTGTTACCACAGACTTGGATTTTTGGAATTAATCTTATATTAATTCTAAAATTAATACAATATCATATATTGTATAATTTGATAAGAAACTAATTAAATAAATAGTGTTTATATTAAATCCATCCCACATATTTAATTCACCTATTTATTTAATTTAAAATAAAGATAAGACAGAATTACATTTGATTTATTCTCATAAATTAAATTTGAGGTATCATATCAATTTGAATTTCAAATTCAAACGTGATAGAGATTTAATTTTATCCTTATAAATCAAATCTTATAAATATCTCTTATAGATAATATATATATACGAATTTATATATATACAAATATAAATATAAATAAATATATACATCCACGCTGGATCATTCATTGAATTTGGAAATGTCTTAGATTCAATGAATTTGGACATCATAGCTCGTGTTGGGCTATTTTGTGTGTGACCCTATAGGCCCATATGAAGTTGGCAGTGGGCTATTTACTATACTGACTCACAAGTCGTAAGCGGTCTCTAGTAAGACATCATGACTACCCAAATCATATGAGGATCGATGAATGATGTAACCTTTTATACAACCATATCATGTCCCTTTTGTCACACGATATTTTGGTCATAGATGAGGCATAGAGAATGTCATCTTCCTATTCCTGACTGTTACTTTCTCGATCCCTGAGTAGTCTGACTATAGAAATGGAACTACCTTTCTATTACAGTATGGCCATACATTTCTCAGACTCATTCATCGAGGGGCCCAGTAATATCTCTCTACGAATGTGATGGACAAATTCCATCTTGACCATTCATATTCCTCCGTACAGAAAACCACTAAGCCCGAACATAGTCTTTATGATCACTCGGTCAAAAGTGACTTTTGACTAGGTCAAAGCTAAGCGTTTGTCATGTAGGAATACATGATGATCTCGGGTCAAAGGGTATAATGACATGGTTTGTATATGAGAGAAGCTTATGACTTAACCCATGCAGCTCTCTCATAGCGGGTCAGTCCAACACCTTGTATTCTTACATGTGTCTATGACTTTGATTTATATCTCTATACATCTTCAAAGTCATACTGGTCTTATTTCATCTCTGCTCCCGCATAGATGACCGACCAGGGACATTTAGGATATGATCATGAGTCATTCTAGGATGGTCATCATAGTAAACATGCAAATAATATGATAACACAATTAATAAATTCATAAATCAACAATGTGTATAAGATAATGATTGGCCCCTATGGCACAATTTCCAACAACCTCCCACTTGTACTAGGTACAATCATTAATTTGACTAATTCCCATTGACCTAACATGACGCTCATGCTTTGCCTGCACAAGCAGCTTTATTAGAGGATCAGCAACATTATCTTCTCTTGCTACTTTGCATATTTTTATATCACCTCTATCGTTAATTTCTCTGATGAGATGAAATCACCTAAGTATATGCTTGGTCCTTTGAAGTGACCTAGGCTCTTTGGCTTGTGCAATGGCACCGCTATTGTCACAAAGCAAAGTTATTGGATCTGAGATGGTAGGTATCACCCATAGTTCCGTGATAAACTTCCTGATTCAAATGGCTTCCTTAGCTACATTTGATACTGCTATATACTTAGCTTCCATTGCATAATCTGCTATAGTGCCCTACTTAGAGCTCTTCTAGCTTATTGCTCCATTATTGAGGTGGAATATATATCCAGACTGTGATTTTTGGTCATCCTTGTAAGTTTGGAAACTCGCATCTGTGTAACCAGTTATACAGAGTTCGTCATCCAATCCACCATAGACCAAAAATAAGTCCTTAGTCCTTCTTAAGTACTTAAGGATATTCTTGACAGTAGTCCAATGGCCTCACCAGGTCGTGTTGATATCTGCTAGTCATACTTAAGGCAAACGAGACATCTAGTCGAGTACATAATATGGCGTACATGATAGATCCTATGGCCGAGGCATATGGAACTTTACTCACGCGACCTCACTGATCAGATATACTAGGATACAGATCTTTGCTGAGGTGAATACCGTGAGATATGGGTATGAAACCCCTCTTCGATTCGTGCATACTGAACCTATGCAGTATTTTGTCTATGTATGTACTCTGACTGAGTCCTAGAAGTCTTTTGGATCTATCTCTATAGATCCTGATTCCTAGGATGTAGGTGGCTTCACCCAAGTCTTTAATCGAGAAAGACTTTCCTAACCAAGACTTGACAATTTGCAAGGTAGGAATGTCATTTCCAATAAGTAGGATGTCATCGACATAGAGTACCAAAAACACAACTATGCTCCCACTAATCTTCTTGTACACACAAGGTTCATCAATGATTTGAAAAAATCCAAACTCTTTGACTACTTTATCAAAACGATGATTCCAACTCTGAGAGGCTTGCTTCAGTCCATAAATGGACATTTGAAGCTTGCACACTTTACCAGAGTCCTTGGAACACACAAACCCTTCAGGTTATGTCATGTATACATCCTCAAGGAGCTTTCCATTAAGGAAGGTTGCCTTGACGTCCATCTGCCATATTTCATAGTCATAATATGCTGCTATGGCAAAGAAGATTCTTATTGATTTGGGCATTGCAACTGGGGAAAAGGTCTCATCATAGTCCATACCATGAGTTTGAGTAAATCATTTTCCAACCAGTCATGCCTTGAAGATATTTACATTGCCATCAATGTCAGTTTTCTCCTTAAAAACCCACTTGCACCCGACAATTTTTACACCTTCAGGGGGGTCGACTAAGGTCCAAACCTGATTGTCATACGCGGATTGCATCTCAGACTTCATGGCATTAAGCCATTTTTTAGAGTTTGGTCCCACCATAGCTTCTCGATAGGTAGTCAGCTCATTATGCTCAATGAGCAACATATCACGATTGTCAGAAATCAGAAATCCATATTACTGAGGCTGAAGTCGTGTCCTATTAGATTTATATGGACCTTGCGTGACTTGAGGAGTCTCAATAACTTGTTGTGAGTCTTCTTTATTTTCCATCTGCAATTTTGTGGTGTCTTGTGGCTCTCAAACTTCTTCGAGGTGTACCTTTCTCCCACTAGTTCTTTTAGAGATAAATTCTCGTTCGAGAAAGATACCATTTCTAACAACAAATACTTTGTTATCAGCAGGGTTGTAGACATAGTATCCCTTGGTTTCCTTAGGATTTAGGCACTAATTTGTCTGAGGCTTATTGCTTAACATAGACCTCGCATCCCCAAATCTTGAGGAAAGACAAACTAGGTGTCCTCCTAGTCCATATCTCATACGGAGTCTTTTCAATTGCCTTAGATAGAACACGATTGAGTGTCAACGCAGCTGTCTCTAGGGCATAGGCCCAAAATGAGGGTGGAAGATCTATTTGACTCATCATAGATCGAACCATATCTAATAGTGTTCAATTTCTCCATTCAGAAATGCCATTCCATTGTGGTGTCCCTGGAGGAGTCAATTGTGAGACTATCCCACAACTCCTAAGACGATCAATGAACTGTTGGCTCAAATATTCATCACCCCGATCAGATCGAAGGGCTTTAATTGTTTTGCCAAGCTAGTTTTGTACTTCATTTTGAAATATTTTGAACATTTCAAAAGATTCGGATTTATGCTTTATCAGATAGATGTACCCATATCTGCTAAAATATCTATGAATGTTATGAAGTACGAATAACCTCCTCTGGCATTTGTGTTCATCAGTCCACACACATCTGCATGTATGAGGCCCAATAAATCAGTGGCCCTCTCATTGTGCCCAGTGAAAGGTGACTTTGTCATCTTTCCTAGCAAGCAAGACTCGCAAGTGTCATATGATTCAAAATCAAATGAGTTGAGAAATCCATCTTGATGGAGTTTGGAAATGCGTTTCTCATTTATGTGGCCCAGAAGATAGTGCCAGAGGTATGTTATAACATCCTCCTTTTCGTACATCTTAGGGACCATTCAGTAGCATTTGGAACCACTTCTAGGGACATTAAAGTCAAATCATACAATCTGGAATTTTGCTCCCAGCGAGTATTGTTCACTATGTAAATTCCAGCGGAGTGACCTGACTTCAAAAAATCATAACTAATTCTATAAAAATTGAAATGGAGTGGTTCAAATTGATACACGAAGCTAACATAATTATATTTCTGAGAAAAATGACTTGTTGACCATTCCTTGATTAGGTAAACTTTGGTCAAAGTCTGAAGTTTACTGTTCCTCCAGCATCCTGTCCCTGATTCCAGCATTCTGGTCCCAACTTTGATAAATCATATCTTTATGTGTAGACATCCAAATGAGACATTCTATATATAAAATCAAATCTTGGTATGTCTACTATTTACTGGAAAAGTATCATACATTTATTCAATCATTTACTATTTATAATTACAGCTCAAATGTCACTGCCTCCATCACGAGTTACTGTTCAAAGTGACAATTTTCAGCAATTATACATACATGAATCACATATCAATCATGCTAAGTAATTAACATATCTTCATACATATTTATCTCCTCCATCTTGAGAAGACCTGCTGTAATTGGTTGATATGGAAGGGGTGAGATTTCTGGGGAAATCTCAATAGCAAACAACACTAAACAATGCATGCATTAATGTGAATACTTGTGCTTGCTTGTCAAAGTGTTAACATTGCGTAATGTGCATGCTTTCATGTTACATATGAAATACTATTGGCCAAAGTAATCATAGGAATAAAGCTTCATACATAAGCACATATTCAACACAATTCAACAAAGCCATAGCGTATCAAGCATAACATTTAATGCATACAAGTTTAGGATAAGTTTTGTAACATCCTTACTTTTATACATCTTACGGACCATTCAGTAGCATTTAGAACCACTTACAAGACCTTGGAAGTCCATTAGCCAAATCTGGAATTTTACTCTTTCTCGGGTTACTGTTCATATGGTATTATAGATTACGCAACAAACTTCGAAAAATCATAATTAATTCTAGAAAAATCGAAATGAAATGGTTCAAAAAGCTACATGAACATAACATCTTGAAGTTTAAGGGAAAAATAATTTCTAGACCAAATGATTAGCCAATTGATACAGTTTATTCGTTGAAGTTTACTGTTCATTTGGTCAAAACTCTGGAAACAGATTCTGGTCCCTTACTTTGGAAAATCATTTTTCTTGATATACACATCCAAATGAAACGTTCTACCTATGAAATTAAAGCTATGGATGTGTACTACATGCTCATAAAAGTTCGTGAACTAATTCCTTCATTTGGTAGGTCAAACTGAAGCCACAACAAAACTGCTTTAGGACCTACGTTTTTACCATTTCAGTTTCTTTTCTTTGATTTCCGATAATTGTTTCATCATGCACAAGCCATTAAATAAGCTTCTTAACATTCATATACATCATGTACATATGCCATAAGTATTATAATAGTTTTATCACATAAATGGACACCTTACATGGCATTTACATACATGGACAATTTATAGTATATGCTAAAATCTCAATACTTCCTTTCTTCCATTCTTTAGCTCTTCTCCATGCATACCTTTTCTTCATGCTTGGCCTAAATTGGTTGGTTATGGGAGAGTGAGATTCTAGGGAATCTCATTAGCAAACATTACCACTTAAATATGCAAGATGGATGCTAATGCATGATATGTAATTTCATTAAACTTTCTTTGGTTAGTGACATGCTATCATGCTATATACTTTTACATAAAGTGCATGGCCATGGAAACATGTTATTCACAATACATTCAACATCATTTATCATGTCACAACATCATTCAAATAACATATACATGTCAACACATAAGCATACCACATCAAGAATATAAAGAGATAAGTTCACTACCTTACACTTAAGCTTTCCTCTTGATCTTCAGCATTTGCTTCCTAGCTTTCCAACCAATAAACCTTTATGCCAATCACTTCCCAACATGTTCTTGGATGTTTCAAGGTCCTAAACACATTCATATTCATCACATAACTCATTAGGACTCATGAACTCCAACCATGTTCAAGACTAACTTTGTTACACTCTTTATTGTCATAATTTTATCTAATTTTCACTAATCCACTTGGCTCTTGCACCAATTGATGTCTTGACTTTACCCTACACAATTTAATCTTTTGAACTCATTTATGAGCTTAGAATCATGAAATTCCATCTCCTTCATGGCCTGCTGTACAGAATTGAACATAAGCACACAATTCTTTCAAAAATTCTCATTTTGATTCTAATGCTTCCCATACTTGTTTCTCCACTTCACCCCGCAGAACTTTTCATTTTAAAACCATTGGAACCATCAAAATCATGAAATTCCAATCACTGTTCATGCGAGTGAACAGTAACCGTAAGGAATCTCAAAAACTACAACCTTGAGATTTTAATGTTTCCAAGGTTCAAAACCTTTCCAATCCTACACAAAATCATCATACAAACTCAATGGAAGCATTAAATCATTGAAATTCAATTTCCTTCCCTCATGAACAGTGCAGATCGAACAGGGCACACCATGACAAAGTCAAGAATATCAATTTGATTCAACAACCAACGACTTAACTAGCTTGTTTAAGCTTCAATCATATGGTTCTAACTTTAATTTCTTCTTTACCCTTTCATCTAAGGTTTTTGGGCAGCACCACCCCTTAGAGAAAACTCAACTTTTCTCCCATCAAAACCCTAAGTTCAAGCTCCCAAATCAAAGGAAAATAAGCTAGGAGAGATTGCTTACCTTTAATCTCTAGCTTGCTTGAACTTTGGAACCTTGAATCTTCCTTGTCTTTGCTTGAGTTTTCATTTTGCAAGAGTTTCCACAAGGGTCCATGAAGCTACGGTTTGCTGCAGAATTGGAGGGGTATTTATAGCCAAAATCCAAGAAAAATGAATGGCTAAGATTGATTTGGTTACTATTTGATCTAAAGGCCCATATTTAATCTTGGATTTAACTTTTTCATAAAATAATAATTATGACATCATGTGGGACAGCTCATGGGACACATCAAGGGGTTATGTGGCGTGCTCACCATGCCAGGAAGCTTCTGGAAAAATTTTAGTCCAATCCGGTACCGATCGGAGCAGTTTCACAACAACCGGACTGTTTTCTGTTCTGAATTTTTCTATAATATAACAGGATATGTATTATGTCCTGGAAATCAATGTCTAGGCTTCCCACACCATTTACATACTTGTACTGGTCACAACTTAATTACAGATCCCTTGGGAAATGACCAAAATACCCTTGGTGTCCTTTCTTGCACTATATTGACCATAAGGGCATAGTCGTCATTTTACCCCTCTTTATACTGTCTCAGGGTGTATCTTGGCTCAACTAATCATATTTATACCATGTGTCACGTTTTTAGCCTGTCCCAGGTGACCAAAATGCCCTTCATCCATCTCTGGTACAATCTGGGCATCCAGGGGCATTTTCATAATTTCGCACTTTTTCTGGCACTGGCCCCTTCTACTGATAGACTGGTACCCTGGGTTTTGGGCCTTCCTTGGCGTCATTATGGGCCTATATATGAGGTCATATGATCTCATTCTATCTAGGCTCACATACCGATAAGTTATATTATCGGATCACAGGTGTTGTCAAACTCCCGTCAAAATTCACTAATATGTGAATAACTTTTTGTACATAACTTCTTCTGGGGTTCTGTCAGATTCATAACATCTGACACTGTAGGGCACATTTTCCTGTAATTTGCCCACATATATATGATATCCATAGAATCTGATAAAAATTCATATAACTTTTAGACTATCAGATAATTTTCTGCTGTCTAGAGTCCTAATAAAATTTCTGTATCATACCAGATTACCCAGCATGACTTCCTCTATTTACCGATCGAATGTGGGACTGAAATACTTACAGGCAGTTATAAACCTTTTCTGGCTGAACTTTTCCATAATTACATTTATGTCCCTAACTTTTTGGACATTTACATTTAGGTCCCTAAACTTTTGGAAATTACAACTTTTGGCCCAACTTTTGTTTCTACTTTAACTTTTGGCCTTTAAACTTTTCCAATTTTTGTTTAGGTCCCTTTCTTCCTTCAAGACTCATTTAACCTTTATCATTTCTTCTGATCTTTGTCATAATCCTTCCTAAACCTCTTTCCACTATCAGTACTATACAGATAGGGAAAAATTAGGATATGACAAGTTCACTACCTGACATATAGCCTTCCTCTAACTCTTAACCTTTGCTCTAAGATTCCATCTTTCCATAGGCCAGAGCCTATACATAGCATAAAAATATCTTCATTATTATTCTATCAGCATAGCTCTACTTAACTCATGCTGAACAAGGGGTGATATCCTTATTCCGACATTCCCCTGGCTTTCTCTCTACCTTTAGCTACTTTTATTAATAGAGATATTTCTCTATTCTAACCACTAAGAGAAATCCTCTACTTTATTAGGGCAGGGACTAGATAATTTTCTTACCTCATTCCTAAGCTTTGTCCAGTCCTTCAGCTCCTTAGACTGCTCCTGGCTTCACCATAACTCTATGCTTTCTTTCCTTTCTTTCTTTCGTCCTCTCTTTCTCTCTTCTTTCTCTTCCTTTTCTTGCTAGATCCTTGGTGTGCCTTGAAATGGGATGGGAGTGGCCTATTTATAGCTGAGAGGAGGTGGAATCAATGGTCTAGATTGATTTGTGATGAATGGCTCAGATTACTTGCTTCCTCAAGAAGCTTTGCCTGGATCATCACTATGACATCACCCTCCCTGATGACCCACCACTCATGACATCATCTAGGACACCTCAAGGGACACCTCAGGGGTGTATGTGGTGAACTGTGGGACCCTTGGGATACCTCACCAGCCGACTCAGCCTTTCCAGAGAGTTCCAGAGTCTTTTCTCTGAATGGACGGCCGAGATCGTGCCACGTGTCCTCTTGCTTTTTCTCCTTTTTCTATAATCATGCTATGTGTCCTTTGATTTTATTCTTTTATTGTAATCATGCCATGTGGCACATTGTGGGCCCCATTTATGTCCCCTCATGATTCCAGATCACTTTACCCAGTTCTATTTGGACTGGGTCACTTTACTTTATTGAAAATACACTAAAATAATATTTTAATACCTTTTGGGCCCACATTACTCTTGGGCTACGTTTTTGGGCCTTGGATTGTCATCTTGGATTTCTAACCAAGCCCAAGCACTCTGTGGCTCAGTTCCCAAGACACATACTTAGCAAATTACCAAAATGCCCTTAATATCTCTTTAGTACTTCTAAGGCACTATTGTCTTTTTATTCCTTACCAAAGTACCTCTTGACCCTGGTCAACTATCCAGATACCCTTTCTTGACTATTTAGCCTTAGTCAAATGATCATAACACCCTTCATCTGACTCTGACTCAATGACACAACACAGTGGCATACCTTCAGTGGCATTTTCATAATTCTTCATTTTTCTCGGTCTTTATTAGCCTTAACCCACATACTTATCTGAAAATATCATTGGGCCTATAAGGTGCCATTCTGGACCCTCTGTATGATCCACTATCTTCATGGGTTCAATTCCCAAGAAATTCCCATGAAACCTATTTATCAGGTCTTTTAATCCACTGTAAATTCTGTAGTAAATTCTACAGAACTCCTTTTTGAGCTCTGTCAATTTCAGAAATTCTTATATTAATTATAGGAATTTACTGCCATATTTCATCTAATTTTGAGGTCCAGAGAATACTGTATTAATTTTCCTTCTCTTTGAAAAGTAATATAAATCTTTCGGGACCTCCTATCAAAACTCTGTGTTGTATCAAACTGATCAACATAATTTTCTCTATTTACTGAGACCTTTGCTCAATAGGGTATAGTAGCATCCCTCTTTCAGGCTATATACTGGGCTTCTAAGCCTAAAAATTGGGATATGACATATGTCGGATTCAAATCGTTTGGTTTGACCCTTTTGGCGGTTATGTTATAGATATTTCCATGATTGGGTTATTCCAAATTTAATATGTAATGATCAACATGCAAATCACCATGAGCATAGAAAATATCATTACGATAAATAGAACATCTACTATTCCCAGCAATGGAAGTGAAACCTGCCTTATCCAAATATGAAAGTGAAACTATGTTACTACTTAAAGCAGGAACATAATAGCAATTGTTCAAAACTAATAAAAGCCCAGTGGGCATAACTAATTCGTAAATGCCTACAACTAACGTAGCAACCCTTGGTCTGTTTCTAATATCCATGTGGTGGAAGTAGAAAGATGAATGTCTATAACATAAATACCTGAAGCGATAGCCCCATTATCATTCTTGTTCTTTTTTAGATCTTCGAGGTAGAGTTTACAATTCCTCTTCCAATGACCAGGTTCATTGTAAAATAAGCAAACTCCTTCCTTCAGAGGCTTTGCCTACTTTGGTGCAAGCTTGGTTTTGGGCTTGCCTGACTCTTTGGTCTTATCTGATGAGTGAAAGGAATTGGAAGACACGTAGCGAAAATTAATTTAAAATTGTTTCCCTTCCTTGCCAGGATCTACCGTATGTATTTAAGTGAAGTGGGAAGAAGCATTACTCTCAGTGTTCCTCAGTGACTTCCACAGCTTCTGGTCATGACATTCACAGCTTCTCTCCGTGGCTCGTGCTCCCTTTCGATCGCAAGAAGTCAACGACTTAGGTCGGCTTCCTCTACTGGTATCCACACGAACAGCGTTCCAACCACGAATGACGTGCTAGCGTCTCTTGTCTCTCCAGGGCTTTCTCAATAATTCGTCCTCTCCGTCTCTATTTTGGCAGTTTCTTATCTGCAAACCTTTTGCAGATTCCCCTTCGGCCTTTCTGTGTTCTA
Organism: Leucaena leucocephala; assembly: GCA_037074615.1. Taxonomy (NCBI): domain Eukaryota; kingdom Viridiplantae; phylum Streptophyta; class Magnoliopsida; order Fabales; family Fabaceae; genus Leucaena; species Leucaena leucocephala. The sequence goes on from CM073527.1 coordinate 11,564,181, forward strand.
TGTGTGTCACTAAAACACAGCTCCTAAAATCAGATATATAGGATGCTATGCGTTTTCTCTCTCTATCGAATTGGATTTTGGAGTTAATCTTATATTAATTCTGAAATTAATAAAATATCATATATTGTATAATTTTATAAGAAACTAATTAAATAAATAATATAAAATCCGTCCCACAGATTTAATTACCTATTTATTTAACTTTAAATAAAGATAAGACTGAACTATATTTGATTTATTCTCATAAATCAAATTTGAGATATCATATCAATTTGAATTTCAAATTTAAACGTGATAGGGATTTAATTTATCCTTATAAATTAAATCTTATAAATAACTTTTATATGAGATATCCTATCAATTTGAATTTTAAATTCAAACGTGATAAAGATTTAATTTATCCTGATAAATTAAATCCTATATATCCCTTATATATAATATATATATACGAATTTATATATATACGAATATAAATATAAATAAATATATACATCAACCTTGGATCATTCATTGAATCTAGACACGTCTTAGATTCAATGAATCTGGACATCATAGCTCATGTTGGGCTATTTTGTGTGCGACCCTGTAGGCCCATATGAAGTTGGCAGTGGGCCATTTGCTATACTGGCCTACAAGTCGCAAGTGGTCTCTAGCAAGACATAACGACTACCCAAATCATGTGAGGATCGATAAACGATGTAACCTTTTATACAACCATATCATGTCCCTTCTGTCACGCGATATTTTAGTCATGGATGAGGCATGGATAATGTCATCCTCCTATTCCTGACTGTTACTTTCTCGATCCCTAAGTAGTCTGACTAAAGAAATAGAACTACCTTTCCATTACAGTATGGCCATACATTTATCAGACTCACTCATCGAGGGGCCTAGTAATATCTCTATACGAATATGAGGGGCAAATTCCATCTTGACCATTCACATTCCTCCGCATGAAAAACCACTAAGCCCGAACATAGTCTTTATGATCACTCGGTCAAAAGTGACTTTTGACTAAGTCAAAGCTAAGCGTTTGTCATGTAGGAATCCATGATGATCTCAGGTCAAAGGGCATATTGATATGGTTTGTATATGAGAGAAGCTTATGACGTTACCCATGCAGTTCTCTCATAGCGGGTCAGTCCAACACCTTGCACTCTTACATGTGCCTATGACTCTAATTTATATCTCTATATATCTTCAAAGTCATACTGGTCTTATTTCATCTGTGCTCTCGCATAGATGATCGACTAGGGACATTTAGGATAAGATCATGAATTATCCAAGGATGGTCATCATAGTAAACATGCAAATAATATGATAACAAAATTAATAAATTCATAAATCAATAATGTTCATAAGACAATGATTGGCCCCTAAGGCACGATCAAAGGGTTCACTAATAGTTCTTAAACCAGTTTTGATCAAAGGGATTGAAGAAAAATTAGGGTTTTGTACTCAATCGATTGATTGAAGTTTTCTTTGAGACTTAGACCTTTTTAAACTCTAACTCATTTTTCATCATCAAGAGTCTTTCATATAAAATGTTCACCCTACTTTTCTACACCCTACTTTTATTGTATCAATCACTAAAACCCAGAAAATATTTTATCCCTGCTCAGGTTTTTTTATTGAGTTTGACATCCAATCTACTAGGTTTCCACATAAAAGGTTCCTCAAGAAGAATGTTAGGGTTATGCCTTATACTACATTATATTGGGTGCAATAAACTTTATTTTGATGGATCAAACCATGACAATCTGATCTCATCAATGGAGTCGTTGCCAGGGAGCCAAGTGATTGGTTCCCTAATAATTGATTGTCAATTTCATTAGCTTCCTAAGTCATCTTTATTGTTTTTGTTTGCATTTTAGTTTTTAGAAGTTTTTTTTTTTAAATTGCATTGCATTTTGCACTTTTCTGAGTTTTTGTAAATTCAATCTCTGTGACTGTGAGTCACGACTTAAACTCACTTGCGTCGTGACAATTACTCTCTATGACCTTAATTCGCGACCAAAATCCATTTGAGTCGCGACTTGATTGCTTTCTTGTGAAATTTAATTACTCTACAAAAATCAGTCGTTCCATTTCATACCTCCAATCGCGACTACGTTTCTCTGTGAAATTGTGTCGAGACTAAAACACGCTTCAGTCGTGACTAACTGAAAATTTTTTGCTATGCAACTTCTGTGACTGACTTTTACTGATTGCATTTATTATTCTCTATCTATTTTGTATTGTATGCATAAAAGAGCTAAACATTAGTGCCTTTTGAAACCTAAAATTGAAAGAAGACTTAGGAAACTAAAGAGAGAGTTTAGAGAAGAATAAGCAAAATCTTGTTCCTTCTTTAGTATTCCAGAGTATGAAATTGAACCAAATATGGATGATATTAATCATAATGGGCCTAATGGGCATGGAGAAAATTAAATACCAATGAACCCAAAAGATAATAGAAGTGTGTGGGAAATTAATCATTCGCATGTGAATTATGATCCTTATGGTTTCTATATTGAAGAAGCTAAGTTTGAGATTAAAGGATCTTTGATTGTAGCCTTACCTAAATTTCATGGTTTTACAGGAGAATGTCCACACAGGTATAAGGAATTGGAAGACACACAGCGGAAATTAATTTAAAATTTTTTTCCCATTCCTTGCCAGGATCTACCGTATGTGTTTAAGTCAAGTGGAAAGACACATTACCCTTGGTGTTCCTCAGCGACTTCCACAGCTTCTCTCCGCGACTGGTGATCTCTTTCCGATCTCAAGAAGATGTACACAGCTTCTCTACTGGTATACACACGGACAGTGTTCCAACCACGAACGACGTGCTAGCATCTCCTGTCCCTCCAAGGCTCTCTCAAGAATTCGTCCTCTCCGTCTCTACTTCAACAGTTTCTTATCTGCAAACCTTTTACAGATTCTGTTCGGCCTTTTGTGTTGTGTGTTGTATGACAAAAACGTACCTCCTAAAATCAGATATATAGGATGCTCTGCATTTTCCTTAACCGAATTGGATCTTGGAATTAATCTATATTAATTCTGAAACTAATACAATATCACATATTATATAATTTGATAAGAAACTAATTAAATAAATAATGTTTATATTAAATCCGTCCCACAGATTTAATTCACCTATTTATTTAATTTAAATAAAGATAAGATTGGACTATATTTGATTTATTCTCATAAATCAAATTTGAGATATCCTATCAATTTGAATTTCAAATTCAAACGTGATAGAGATTTAATTTATCCTGATAAATTAAATCCTATATATCCCTTATATATAATATATATATACGAATTTATATATATACGAATATAAATATAAATAAATATATACATCAACCTTGGATCATTCATTGAATCTAGACACGTCTTAGATTCAATGAATCTGGACATCATAGCTCGTGTTGGGCTATTTTGTGTGCGACCCTGTAGGCCCATATGAAGTTGGCAGTGGGCCATTTGCTATACTGGCCTACACGTCACAAGTGGTCTCTAGCAAGACATAACAACTACCCAAATCATGTGAGGATCGATAAACGATGTAACCTTTTATACAACCATATCATGTCCCTTCTGTCACGCGATATTTTAGTCATGGATGAGGCATGGATAATGTCATCCTCCTATTCCTGACTGTTACTTTCTCGATCCCTAAGTAGTCTGACTAAAGAAATGGAACTACCTTTCCATTACAGTATGGCCATACATTTATCAGACTCACTCATCGAGGGGCCTAGTAATATCTCTATACGAATGTGAGGGGCAAATTCCATCTTGACCATTCACATTCCTCCGCATGAAAAATCACTAACCCCGAACATAGTCTTTATGATCACTCGGTCAAAAGTGACTTTTGACTAGGTCAAAGCTGAGCGTTTGTCATGTAGGAATCCATGATGATCTCAGGTCAAAGGGCATAGTGACATGGTTTGTATATGAGAGAAGCTTATGACGTAACCCATGCAGCTCTCTCATAGCGGGTCGGTCTAACACCTTGTACTCTTACATGTGCCTATGACTTTGATTTATATCTCTATACATCTTCAAAGTCATACTGGTCTTATTTCATCTCTTCTCCCACATAGATGACCGACCAGGAACATTTAGGATAAGATCATGAATTATCCAAGGATGGTCATCACAATAAACATGCAAATAATATGATAACACAATTAATAAATTCATAAATTAATAATGTTCATAAGACAATGATTGGCCCTTAGGGCACATTTTCCAACAACCTCCCACTTACAAACCATGCATATGATCTGTTTATCAATGAAACCTCCAATGACTGCACTGGACGATGTCTTAAGGAGGTGTTTTCATTTTACCTTAGAAGGGAAGGCTAAGGAGTGGCTATACAATTTACCCACCTATTTCTCTACTCTTATATGGGATCAGCTAAAGTCGATGTATCTTGAACAATTTTTCCCAGCTTCAAAGACCACTTGAATGAAGAAGGAGATCACTAATATCCTACAATAGGATAGAGAATCTTTATGAGACTATTAGACGAGGTTTCTTAACCTGTTGGCTTGAGGCCCTTACCACAACATGACCAAGGTTGATTTAGTATACATTTTCTTTGATGGTCTACTTCCTCATAATTAGGTTTCCTTGTATGCTGCAGCAAATGGATCCTTGAGAGATAAGACTCCACAGGCTAGTTGGGAGTTATTCTAGAAAATGGCCAATGAAGACCATCAGATAAGGGATCCAAGGAGAATGCCTATATCTTCTTTAGGTAATTCAAAAGAGATCTTAGCAGAAATAATAGCCTTGGTAAACAGAATGGAGAAGAGGATGCATCTGATTGAAAGAGAGCTACATTCCACAAAACAAGTTCATGCAGTAGATACCTCACAAGCCTTAGTTACAGGATATGAATCATTATATTCTATGATGCATGCTACCAGTACATGTGACAAACAATATAAAGAAGTGCTAGCAATGTATCAAGGGAGAGACAATCAATACCAAAAGAGAGATCCATACTCCAACACATATAACCCTGGTTGGAGAGACCACCCAAACTTTAGGTAGGGGTGATAGGCTAAATCAATTCCAAGAAGGTAGTGCTTCCTCAAGCAACTACCAGAATAATGCAAGGCGCATAGTTCCTAGTTACCCTATGACCTTATTAACATCAAGGACATATGAGACTTCTCAATTGTTAAAGAGTATGGCTGCAGAGATGAACAACATGGACAGTAGAATGACCAATATAGACTACAAGCTTAAAGCGAATGACAGTTAATTCACCTCCATAGCTTTAATCCTTCAAAGTATGCAGAAGGATAATGCTGATATGCACAAGAAACTTGAGGAGTTAAGTTCCAAGAATGCAGATATCACAAGTCACTTGACTCAAGTCTCCAATACAGTGAGTGACATTCAAGGAAAGAGCAGTGGCAGCATACTGTCCAATACTATCATCAATCTGAGGGGTCTGAATGCTATATCCCTTAGAAGTGCAGAAAGGTTCATTTTAAGGAGAACGATACACCAGGGCAGGATGTGGAAGAAATTGAATTTGAGAAATCATCTCTACCACAGGTACAAATTGGTAAATATGAAAGTGGTAAAGAATAGCAGCTTATGATGAACAAGCTAACCCAAGAGGAGGACTCACAAGCCCAAGTTGAGATACAAGAGCTGCAAGAAGAAGCAGTAATAGTACCAAGTCTAGCCTACAAAGGAAAGCAACCTGAGGAGAAGCCAGAATCAAGAAAGTAAGGAGCCTCTATGCACAAAGGTAAGGAGTTAAGTATAAAAGATCTCCCTTTTTCTAACTCTTACTTTGCTAGAAAGAAAACAATTGACCTTGATTTTGCAAAAGATGCTTATACCCTATTCAATAAGTTAGAAATAAACATCCCTTTGGTTGAGTTCCTCAAGAGAAACCCTAATAAACATCCCTTTGATTGAGTTCCTCAAGAGAAACCCTAAATATGCAAAAAAAATTTAAAGAACTGTGTGCTGATAAAAAGAAGTTTAGGACTCTTGAGAGAATCCAGGGGAGTGCTAATGTGTCATCACTATTTAAGGCTGAACTACCTGTTAAGTGTCAAGACCCAGTATCCTACCCAATCCTATGCACTATAGGAAATATTCCTATTAGGGGAGTGTTAGTATATATAGGGGCATCCATTAATGTAATGCCTTAATCGGTATATCAAGCCTTAGGTATCAACAACCTTAGAGACACAAACATTGTAACATCCTTACTTTCATACATCTTAGGGACCATTCAGCAGCATTTAGAACCACTTACAAGACCATAGAAGTCCATTAGCCAAATCTGGAATTTTATTCTTTCTTGGGTTACTGTTCATATGGAATTCCAGATTACGCAATGAACTTCAAAAAATCATAATTAATTCTAGAAAACTCGAAATGACGTGGTTCAAAAAGATACATGAAGATAACATCTTAAAATTTAAGAGAAAAATAATTTCCAGACCAAATGATTCGTCAATTGATACAGTTTATTCGTTGAAGTTTACTGTTCATTTGGTCAAAAACTCTGGAAGCAGATTCTGGTCCCTTACTTTGGAAATTCATTTCTCTTGATATACACATCCAAATGAAACGTTCCACCTATGCATTTAAATATCTGGATGTTTTCTACATGCTCATAAAATTTTGTGAACTAATTCCTTCATTTGCTAGGTCAAACTGAAGCCACAACAAAACTGCTTTAGGACCTACGTTTTTACCATTTCAGTTTCTTTTCTTTCATTTCCAATAATTGTTTCAGCATGCTCAAGCCATCAAATAAGCTTCTTAACATTCATATACATCATGTACATATGCCATAAGTATTACAATAGTTTCATCACATAAATGGACACCTTACATGGCATTTACATACATAGACAATTTATAGTTTGTGCTAAAATCTCAATACTTCACTTCCTTTCTTCCATTATTTAGCTCTTCTCCATGCATACCTTTTCTTCATGCTTGACCTAAATTGGTTGGTTATGGGAGAGTGAGATTCTAGGGAATCTCAGTAGCAAACATTACCACTTAAATATGCAAGATGGACACTAATGCATGATATGTAATTTCATTAACTTTCTTTGATTAGTGACGTGCCATTATGCTATATACTTTTACATAAAGTGCATGGCCATGGAAACATGTTATTCACAATACATTCAACATCATTTATCATGTCACAACATCATTCAAATAACATATACATGTCAACACATAAGCATACCACATCAAGAATATAAAGAGATAAGTTCACTACCTTACACTTAAGCTTTCCTCTTGATCTTCAGCATTTGCTTCCTAGCTTTCCAACCAATAAACCTTTATGCCAATCACTTCCCAACATGTTCTTGGATGTTTCAAGGTCCTAAACACATTCATATTCATCACATAATCCACTTGGCTCTTGAATCAATTGATGTCTTGACTTTACCCTACACAATTTCATATTTTGAACTCATTTATGAGCTTAGAATCATAAAATTCCAGCTCCTTCATGGCCTGCTGTACAGAATTGAACATAAGCATACAATTCTTTCAAAAATTCTCACTTTGATTATAATGCTTCCCATACTTGTTTCTCCTCTTTACCCCACACACCTTTTCATTTTAAAACCATTGGAACCATCAAAATCATGAAATTCCAATCACTGTTCATGCGAGTGAACAGTAACCGTAAGGAATCTCAAAGACTATAACCTTGAGATTTTAATGTTTCCAAGGTTCAAAACCTTTCCAATCCTACACAAAATCATCATACAAACTCAATGGAAGCATTAAATCATTGAAATTCAATTTCCTTCCCTCATGAACAGTGCAGACCGAACAGGTTCACTCTTGGCAAAGTCAAGAATATCAATTTGATTCAACCACCAATCTCTTAACTAGCTTGTTTAAGCATCAATCATAAGTTTCTAACCTTAATTTCTCCTTTCCCCTTTCATCTATGGATTTTGGACAGCACCTCCCCTTAGAGAAAACTCAACTTTTCCCCATGAAAACCCTAAGTTCAAGCTCCCAAATCAAAGGAAAATAAGCTAGGAAAGATTACTTACCTTTAATCTCTAGCTTGCTTGAACTTTGGAACCTTGGATCTTCTTTGTCTTGGCTTGAGTTTTCATTTTGCAAGAGTTTCCCCAAGGGTCCATGAGCTTACGGTTTGGTTGCAGAATGGAGAGGTATTTATAGCCAAAATCCAAGAAAAATGAATGGCCAAGATTGATTTGATTACTATTTGATCTAAAGGCCCACATTTAATCTTGGATTTAACTTTTTCATAAAATAATAATTATGACATCATGTGGGACAGCTCATGGGACACCTAAGAGGGTTAGGTGGCGTGCTGCCCATGCAAGGAACCTTCTGGAGAAATTCCAGTCCAATCCGGTACCGATCAGTGTAGTTTCACAACAACCAGACTGTTTTCTGTTCTGAATTTTTCTATAATATACCAGGATATGTATTATGTCCTGGAAATCAATGTCTAGGCTTCTCACACCATTCACATACTTGTACTGGCCACAACTTAATTACAGATCCATTGGGAAATGACCAAAATACCCTTGGTGTCCTTTCTTGCACTGTACTGACCCTAAGGGCATAATTGTCATTTCACCCCTCTTTGTACTGCCTCAGGGCATATATTGGCTCAACTAATCATATTTATACCATGTGTTACGTTTTTAGCCTGTCCTAGATGACCAAAATGCCCTTCATCCATCTCTAGTACAATCTGGGCATCCAGGGGCATTTTCGTAATTTCGCACTTTTTCTGGCACTGGCCCCTTCTAATGATAGACTGGTACCCTGGGTTTTGGGCCTTCCTTAGCGTCATTATGGGCCTATATATGAGGTCATCTGATCTCATTCTATCTAAGCTCCCCGTCAAAATTCACTAATATGTGAATAACTTTTTATACATAACTTATTCTGGGGTTCTGTCAGATTCATAATATCTGACACTGTAGGGCACATTTTCCTATAATTCCCCCTCATATATCTGATGTCCATAGAATCTGATAAAAATTCATATAACTTTTAGACTATCAGATAATTTTCTGCTGTCTGGAGTCCTAATAAAATTTATGTATCATGCCAGCTTACCCAGCATGACTTCCTCTATTTACTGATGGAATATGGGACTGAAATACTTACAGGCAGTTATAAACCTTTTCTGGCTGAACTTTTCCATAATTACATTTATGTCCCTGACTTTTTGCTTAATTACATCTATGTCCCTAACTTTTTGGATATTTACATTTAGGTCCCTAAACTTTTGAAAATTACAACTTTTAGCCCAACATTTATTTCTACTTTAACTTTTGGCCTTTAACCTTTTCAAATTTGCGTTTAGGTCCTTCTCTTTCTTTAAGACTTATCTAACCTTTATTATTTCGTCTGATCTTTGTCATAATCCTTTCTAAGCATCTTTCCACTATCAGTACTATACAGATAGAGAAAAATTAGGATATGACAAACGTAGTGCTGCAGTTAGCTGATAAGTCATTAGGTATCCTAAGGGAATCCTTGGGGATATTCTAGTACAGGTCAAGGACTTAGTGTTTCCAGCTAATTTTTATATTTTGGACATATCCAATGATTTAGTAAATGACAGCACTCTGATCCTAGGATGACCTTTCCTCCAAACTTCCAAGACCATCATTAGTATGAAGCATAATTCCATCACAATGGAAGTTTGAGAGCATGTGGTAACCTTCAACATGAATGAAGCAATAAAATTTCCTCCTGATAATTCTACTTTTACTACTTTAAATGCAATTGATTATGCTGTTGAAGAGACTAAGGATGAACATGAACTGAGTTTACATGATAATAATAGAGATAATGCACTTGCAAAAGGTTTGTTGAGTAATCTTGCAAGTTCCCAAGATATTCTAGAAGCTAGAAGTACAATGATTGAAGAAGGGTCGAATTCCTGTGACCAACGGTCATGACCAAATGGCCTCCCTATTGTGACTAAAAATCAACCTGAGATCTACTGTGAATCTGAGTCATGACCAAATAACATTATGGTCACAACACAAAACTCCAGCGACCACCTATCATGATAAGAAGATGAAGGTGTCACGACTAAACATCAATCTGCTGAGGGGGAGCCTTTTTGTGACACCAAGTTACGACCAAAGAGCCCTCAAGTAATGACAACAACCTCCAGAAACACACCCTGGCAACTAGAGTCGCAACGAGAAGCTGAAAAGTTGTGACCAGAAATGCTAGACGCAACCAGGAAATGCCAAACTCCTTCAATTCCACACTCTACTATTTTGGTTAAAGGACCAATACATTCTAACTCTTCTCACCTCTATTCTCATTCAAAAATTACATCTCTTACCTTAATATTTTCAAACAATTTAATATCTAATAATAATATAGGTATGGAAAAGAATGATCCCAAGTATGTTACAGTCGCAGACCAACCTTATCTTGATGCGACACATGGGGAAGCAGATGATAAATCGAAAGAGCTACACAAGCTAGAGAAGAGTAACTACAGGGAATATGTGAAGGAGTCTATGAAAATATTTCCCAAGTCTATCATTGCGACATGCCAACCAAAGTTTGGCAAGTTCAAGTTTAAACAGGGAGAATTTGAGACAGGCTTGGCCAAATCTCAGTATAAGATGGGCAATTGTGGAATACTGGAGTGCAGAGTGTAACATCCTAATTTTATTATGTCTTAGGGAGAAAACGGTAGCATCTAGAACTACTTTTAAGGTAATTGAAGTCAAATTACATAATCTGAAATTTTACTCTAGCTAGTACTGTTTACTGTGCAAACTCCAGAGAAGTGACATGACTTCAAAAAAACATAACTAATTCTAGAAAAAGCAGAATGAAGTGGTTCAAATTGTCACACAAATCTAACTTAATACTATTTCAGGGAAAAATAACTCGTTGACCACACCTTGACCAAGTCAACATAGATCAATGCTCCAATATTACTATTCATCCAGCATTTTCCCCTGATTCCAGCATTTCTAGTCCCAACATTGAAAAATCATATCTTTATGTGTAGACATACAAATAAGACATTCTATATGTCAAATTGAAGCTTGACATGTCTACTATGTACTAGTAAAATATCATATATTTATTAAACCATTTACTATTTATAATTATAGCTCAAAGGTCACAGCCTCTCCATGAGCTACTATTCACAGTGGTAAATTCTAGCCATTAACATTACATACATACATCAATCAATCACATATCAATCATGCTAAAGAATTCTTCATGCATTTTCATCTCCTCCATCTTGAGAAGACCTGCTATAATTGGATTGATATGGAAGGGGTGAGATTTTTGGGAAAATCTCAGTAGCAAACGGTGCTAAACAATGCATGCATTAATGTGACTACTTGTTCTTGCTTGTGAAAATGTTAACATTGTGTAATGTGCATGCTTCCATATAAAATATGAAATACAATTGGACAAAATAATCATAGCAACAGAGCTTCATACATAAGCGCATATGCAACACAATTCAACAAAGCCATAGCACATCAAGCAAAACATTCAATGCATACAAGTTTAGGATAAGTTTAATACCTGACGTGTTTCCTTTCCTCTAGCCCTTAGCCTTTGCTCTAAGGTTCATTCTTTCCATAGGTCAAATCCTATACATAGCATAATAATATCTTCATTATTACTCTATTAGTATAGCTCTACTTAGCTCATGCTTAACTTGAGGTAATACCCTCAGTCTAACAATTCCCTAACTTTCTTTCTTTCCATGGTTAACCTTATCAAGAGAGATATTTCTCTATTCTAACAATTAAGAACAATCCTCTAATTTATTAGAGCAGGGATTAGAATAAATTACTTACCACATTTCAAAGCTTGCTAAGTCCCTAAGCTCCTTGGACTGCTCCTAGCTCCACCAGAACTCCTCCTTTCTTTCTCTTCCTTTCTTCCCTTCTCTCTATCTCTTTTTCTCTCTTCTTTCTCTTGTTTTTCCATGCTTGGACATGAATGGAATGGAGGGAGGGGTGGTCTATTTATAGTTGAGAGGAGGTGGAATGGATGGTCCATATTGAATCACGATGAATGTCTCAGATCGCTTAGCTTCCTCAGGAAGCCTTGCCTACATCATCACGATGACATCACCCTCCTCAATAACTCATCAAAATGACATCATCCATGGGACACCTCACATGCAAGGTGGCGCAATGGTGGGGCCCTTGGGACACCTCACCAGCTGACTCAGCCTTTCCACAGAATTCCAGAGTCTTTTCCCATAATGAACGGCTAAGATTGTGCCACGTGTCCTTTTGCTTTTTCTCCTTTTCCTAAAATCCTGCCATGTGTCCTTAGATTTTCTTCTTTTCCTATAATCATACCATGTGGTGCATTATGGGTCCCATGAGGACACCTTTCATGCCACCTCATGGTCTAAAGCTTTATCTGATCACTTTTCCCAGTTCTATCCTTAACCGGGTAACTTTACTTTATGGAAAAGTACTAAAATATTATTTTAATATCATTTAAACCCCCATAATCATTGGCCCACATTTGTTGACCCTTTGATTTTCATCTTGGGTTTCTAACCAAGCCCAAGCATTATGGTGGTTCGATTCCCAAGAAACACCCTTTTAGTAAATTATCAAGATGCCCTTAGTTCCTCTTTAATACTTATAGAGGTGGTATTATCTTTTCATACCTTTTTAGAGTATCTCTTGACCCTGGTCAACTGTCCCGATACCCTTTCTTGATTTTCTAACCTTAGTCAAATGACAAAAATTCTCTTTGTCTGACTCTGACTTAATGACACAATATAGTGGTATACCTTCAGTGGCATTTTCATAATTTTATATTTTTCCTTGTCTTTATTAGCCCTTGCCTACATACTTATCTAAAAATATCATTAGGCCTATAAGGCTCCATTCTGAGCCCTCTGTATGATCTACTTCCTTCATGGGCTCAATTACAAAGAAATTCCCCCGAAACCTATTCATTAGGTGTTTTAATCCACTGTAAATTCCATAACAAATTCTACATAACTCCTTTTTGGGCTTTGTCAATTTTAGAAATTCTTATGTTAATTATAGGAATTTATTGCCAAATTTTATCTAATTCTGAGGTCCAGAGAATACTGTATTAATTTTCTTTTCTTCAGAAATTAACATAAATATTTCAAGACCTCATATCAAAATTATGTGTTGCGTCAAACTAGTTAGAATAATTTTCACTATTTACTGGCACTTCTGCTTAATAGGGTCTAGCAGCATTCCTTTTTTAGGCTATATACTGGGCTTCCATGCCTAAAAATTAGGATATGACAGAGAGAGGGCAACGGGGAAAACCTTTCAATCAAACAGCCATCTCTCAAAGTTTTATGATTTCCCACCATTGCCTTGAGGCCAGATTGTCCCTTTCCTATCTCTTACCTTTATGAATTCATATGTGCTTGACATGTTGGTTGGTGAATAGAAAGGGATGAACTAGTAGAAGTAGTAGTTCATTATTCAGCTTGATGTTTCTATAGGATAGTTTCAATTTTCTATTTATTCCTATTTATTCTAGGTGTCTTTCTATTTTGAACAACAACCCGTTAATGTCCATGTGTAGCTTACTCATCCCATTGTTTCTATAATTGTGATTTTTTCTACTTTAGTTCTGTTGATAGTGAGGACACTGTCAAGTTTAAGTGTGCGGGAGATGTCTTTGCTTTTGTGCTACTCAATCTTTACTTTTGTGCTACTCAATCTTTACTTTTGTGCTACTCAATGTAACATTCTTCGTTTAATCCAATCTTTTATCACAAAAGTTTTGTTTTTGATCTTAATATGTGATGAATTGCTAAAAATTAGATCCCTGCTTTAAACTTTGTTGATAATTGGTAAGGATTTAGCATGAAAAATCGTTTTAGGACTTTGACAATTATCACTTGGTAGTCTCTGTGAAATATGGCCATGACATACTGGCTTTTAGGTCACTACCTGTAATGAAACTTTGGACTTCATATGAACTCTGTGAACTACGTTGTGACCTATGTACGTAGTGGTCGCGACAATAACTCCCTATTGATTTGAGTCGTGACATGTGTACATACATGGTTGCGAGTATTCCTCTCTGTGTGTTTGCGTCACGAAAGATATATTCCGTAGACGCGACTAAATGTTTTGAAAGTCCTGAGCATGCCCCCTGTGACAAGTGGTCGCGACCGTCACTGTTCTACATTGTGGCTAATGTTTGAAAAATGTTCAACTACCTTCTCTTTACCTTGTGCAAAGCTGTATAAAAGGACCCCTTTTTGAACTATTGAGATTCTTTCACAAATGATTCATTGTTCCCTTATTTCAAAAAACTTTTTAGGTCATAGAAACCATTACCCAACTTGATTTTTTTTAGAAAATCTTGAAAATTAAATTTGTAAACAACTAAGCTTTTGCTGTTACATTGGATTATCACATGGTTCTAAGTGATTACTTCGAAACTTGTAAATAATCGTTTAGAGGATTTTCAGTTGTTATAAGTATTTTAATGCCTAGTGAATGATAAACAATGTTTGAGACTTTAGCTTATGAGCAATCTCGATCAAAACCTTTGTTGGAAGGATTCTCGGCCTTAAATTCTATATTGAGTTATTATTCAATTGGTTTATGTTCTCGAGAACTTGTCTTGGCTCTGAGTTTAGAATTACTTGCGCATTTATGAATTGAACATGATAGATGCATTCTTTCTAAACCTTTTTTTATCCCAAACACAAGCCTACTAAAACATCCTCATTTTCATACGTCTCATGGACCAAATGGTAGCATTTGGAACCACTTTTAAGGCTATTGAAGTCAAATTACTCAATCTGAATTTTTACTCTTAGCGAGTACTATTCACTGTGTAAATTCTAGAGGAGTGACCTAACTTCAAAAAATCATAACTAATTCTAGAAAAATTGAAATGTAGTGGTCCAAATTTCTACACGAACAAAACATAATGTTATTTCAGGGAAAAATAAGTTGTTGACTACTTCTTAACCAGGTCAAGTCAGTAAATCTCTGAAGTTTACTATTCATCCTACTTTTTCCCCTGATTTCAGCATTTTGGTCCCAACTTTGTACTCTCCAATCCCTAGCTTCTCTCCATTCTTCTTCAATCCTTCCTGATCTTAACCTGTGGAATTGGGATTACATGGAAGGGGATGAGATTTCTGGGGAAATCTCAGTAGCAAATAGAAACCATACAATGTATGCAACTATATGCTTGATATTACTATGTGTGTACTTAATGATCATGCTTGCATCATGATAACATACATTCTTCTATGTTACTCAAATATAACATATGGCCATAGTATAAAAAGAAATAGAGCATTACTTAATCATACATACTTCACATCATCAAGGTAAGAAAATATCACATAAAACATCTAAGCAGTATAAGCATACAAGTAGGTAAGTTTACTACCTAGCGTGTAGCCTTTCTTTCCAGCTCTTAACCTTGTCTCTAAGGTCCCTTCTTCTCATAAGTCAGAGCCTATACATAGCATAATAATATTTTTATTATTATCCAGTATAGCTCTACTTACCTGATGCTCAACTAGGGGTAATATTCTTAATCTGACATTCTCCTACTTTATCCCCACACAATTTTCTATTTTAAACTCATTGGAAGCATAAAAATCTTGAAATTCCTACATATGAACAGTGTTTTGCACAGTGCATCCAAGAACACAAAATCCTAACTACATGCATACTTGAATTTCCAAGCATATACTCCTTGATTCTAGCTTGTTTAAGCTTATATAAACTATCCATAACATAAAACTCATATTCTTATCACATATGGACAGCACTTCCAGTAGCACCCTCAAGTGAAATATGTCACAAAAACCCCTTAAAACCAAGAGGTAACTTGCTAGATTAAAGTCCAAGAACAAGGGAGCTAGTTACCTTGTTTATTGTTCTAAGTTGTATGCTTCTTTCTTGTTCAAAGAAAATTTAGCCAGAGGTTCCCTAAGGTACTCTAAGGTGCCACACCAATATGGTTTGGGGGTGTATTTATAGAAAATTTTGGGTGGAAATGAAAGGCCAAGATTAGTTTAGTTACTATTTGATCTAATGGTCCATATTCCACCTTGAATCAAGCTTGCCCTAGAAGCCTTATATTGATTCCATGCATGACATCATTTAGGGCCATGTTTGGCTAGAAAAAGGTAGATATACTGATAGGAAAATTTTCATTTCAGTCTAGTACCGATCGGAGCAGTTTCACAAAAACCAGACTGTTTTATGGTCATATTTTTTATAATATTCCAGAATATGTATTCTGTCATAGAAATCAATGTATAGGTTTTTCCTACCATTAACATTGTTAGAATGAGAATTTATCTGTCAACTATCCCTTTTGAAATGACCAAAATACCCTTGTTACTCTTTCTTACACTATATTTACCCTAAGGGCATAATTGTCATTTAACACCTCTTTATACTGTATCAAGGTATATAATGGCTCTAACTAATCATTTTTATACTAACTTTGACATTTTTGGCCTTTCCAGAATGACCAAAATGTCCTCCATCCATCAATGGTACAGTCTATCTACATAAGGGCATTTTCATAATTTCACACTTTTCTGGGGTTGCTTTGGACTCTAGCCCACTTAACTGTCCAACCACCTTATTGGGCCTCTTGGGATGCAATTTGGGCCTTAATATTGGTCCATTACCTATATGGCACAAATCCCAAGGAATCCCTCTTGACCGTATTTATCGGGTATTTTATTCCATTATAAAATTCTGTAAGAATTCTACAGGATTCCTTTTCTAACTCTGTCAATTTTATAAATTCTTATACTAAATATAGGAATTTACTATAAAGTTTCATATGATTCTGAGGTCAAAAAAATACTATAATAATTCTTCCTAACTTTAGGAATTCATATCAATTAATCGGGACCTCAAATCAAAATTATATATTGCGTTAAACTGATCAGAATAATTTTGTCTATCTACTGGTAAAATTTGGGACTAATCTGATTCTGGGCATTTTTAGCCTTTTTCGGTTCAACTTTCTCATAATTATATTTTTGTCCCTAAACTTTTGGTTAATTACATTTAGGTCCCTAAACTTTTGATAATTATATCTTTTTACCTAACTTTTGTTTCTACTTTTACTTTTGGCCTTCAACCTTTTCTAATTTTCATTTAAGTCCTTAAACTTTGCTTCGTTACTAATCCTTCTCTTTCCTTCCTCAATCTGATACAGTTTACTTCAACAATTTCATGTCTATTACATATAAACGTACATATACATTAGATAAGAAAATTAGGGATATGACATTTCTCTTCCCTTTAAAATAAATTTCATCCTTGAAATTTGCATTACATATATACTAAGGAAATAATTCAGGATATTCCTCCTTCATTATTTTCTCTGCTTCCCACATAGCCTCATTCTTAGTTAATCCTTTACAAACCACCTTAACTAGAGAGATTTGTTTATTTCACAATTGCTTGACCTTTTGATCCACGATTTATACTAGTTTGACTTCATAGGTTAGGTCATCTCCTAGTGCAACATCATCCTACTCAATCACATGTGATGGGTCTGGAACATACTTCTTCAACTGGAAAACATGGAATACATCATGTATCTTATTGAGGTTTGGAAGAAGAGCTAACTTGTAAGCCACTGATCCTATTCTTGTGAGGATCTGGAATGGCCCAATATATCTAGGATGTAACTTCTTTACCTTGATTGATCGTTTGGCTCTTGTAGTTGGAGTTAACTTAAGGAATACATGCTCTTCTTTTTCAAACTCTAACGACTTCCTTTTGACATCAGGGTAACTTTTTTGTCTACTTTGAGCAGTCAACAATCTTTTTCTAATCTTATCGATCTGTGCTCCTGTCTAATTTACTATATCAGTACCAAACATCCTTCTTTTACTCAACTCAAACTAGAATAAGGGAGATCTACATTTACGTCCATAAAGTGCTTCAAATGGGGCCATTTGAATACTAGCCTAATAGCTATTGTTATATGCAAATTCTATTAATGACACATGGGCATCCTAACTCCCTTGGAAATCCAAAACACATGCTCTCAACATATCCTCTAGTGTCTAGATCGTTCTCTCAGATTGACCATCTGTTTGAGGATGATAGGCTATACTAAATCTAAGAGTAGTGTCCATTTCTTTATGCAAAGCTCACCAAAAATTTGACGTAAATCAAAGATCTCAATCAGATACAATACTACTTAGGATACCATGCAATCTAACAATCTCTTTTACATATAACTTTGCCAGTTTCTCAAGAGAATCTTTCTTATTGATTGCCAAGAAATGAGCTGACTTTGTCAATTGGTCAATTACTACCCATATAGCATCATGCTTAGTAGGAGTCATGGGCAGTCCTTCAACAAAATCCATAGTAATACTATCCTATTTCCACTCAGGTATATCTAGTGGTTGTAACTTCCCTCTTGGCCTTTGGTGCTCAACTTTCACTTTATGATAGGTTAATCATTTTGATACATAAGCCACAACATCCTTCTTTAATCCAGGCCACCAAAATAAACTTTTAACTTCATGATACATCTTGGTCATACCTGGATGTACTGTATACCAACTTTTATGTGCTTCATCTAAGATCTTTTCTCTTAATCCCATTGCATTCAGAATATATAGTCTTCCCCTAAACCATATCAATTTGTCTTGGGAGATATAAAAAAATTTAGTTTCCCCTCTTGCCAGCTTGTCCTTAAAAATTGCTACGAGCTTATCATGCGTTTGAGCTTCTTTTATCTCATCTTCAATGAAAACTCTAACCTGTATTCCTCCATAAGGATTTTGTGCTATCTACATCTAGTATAAAGGACTCTAATCTCTAACATCTTTTATTAATTCCAACTCTTTGATCATTAGTGTCATATCCTAATTTTTCCCTATCGATATGATACTGATAGTGGAAAGAGGTTTGGAAAGGATTATGACGATGATCAGAATAAATAATAAAGGTTAGATGAGTCTTGAAGGAAGAAAGGGACTAAAATTAAAAGTTCAAAAGTTCAAGGACCTAAACAAAAATTAGAAAAGGATGAAGGCCAAAAGTGAAAGTAGAAACAAAAGTTGGGCCAAAAGGAGTAATTATGAAAAGTTTAGGGACATAAATGTAATTAATCAAAAGTTTAGGGACTTAAATTTAATTAACCAAAAGTTTGGGGACCTAAATGTAATTATGAGAAAGTTGAGCCAAACAAGGCCCAAAAAAGCCCAAATCATATTAGTCCTAAATTTTACTAGTAAGTAGAGAAAACTATTCTGATCAGTTAAACGCAACACAGAATTTTGATTCGAGGTCCCGATTAATTGATATAAATTCCAAAAGTCAGGAAGAATTATTGCAGTATTTTTAGGACCTCAGAATCAAATAAAACTTTATAGTAAATTCCCATAATTAATATAAGAATTTATACAATTGATAAAGTCAGAAAAAGAATCCTGTAGAATTCTTGTAGGAATTTACAATGAAAGAAAATACCCGAAAAACAGTCGTGACATATTTCTTGGGATTTGTGCCATAAAAGTAATGGACCAATACTAAGGACCAAATGGCATCCCAAAAGGACAAATAAGGTGGTGAGCCAATTAAATGGGCCAAAGTCCAAAGCAACCCAGGAGAAGTGTGAAATTACAAAAATGCCTATGTGTAGCCAGATTGTACTAGTGATGGATGGAAGGCATTTTGGTTATTTTAGACAGGCCAAAAATGTCCAAGCTAGTGTAAAGATGATTAGTTAGAGCGAGTATACACTCTGATGTAGTATAAAGGAGTGTAAAATTACATTTATGCCCTTTTATGCTAAAGTATATAGCATGATGGTGAGATGATAACCAAAAGGTTTATGCTAAAGTATGGTGACTTGATAAAGGGACCTAAATGCAATTAACCAAAAGTTTAGTGTAAAGGTGACATGATAAATGATGTTGAATGTATTATGAATAACATGTTTTCCATGGCCATGCACTTTTATGCTAAAGTATATAGCATGATGGCATGTCACTAATCAAAGAAAGTTTAATGAAATTACATATTATGCATTAGCATCCATCTTGCATATTTAAGTGGTAATGTTTGCTACTGAGATTCCCTAAAATATCACCCTCCCATAACCAACAAATTTAGCTCAAGCATGAAGGAAAATGTATGCATGGAGAAGAGTTAAAGCATGGAAGAAGGAAAGTGAAGTATTTATGATTCCAGCATATGCTATGCATTTTTCATGTATGTAAATGCCATGTAAGGTATCTATTTATGTGATGAAATTATATGAAATAATTATGGCATAACCCCATGATGTATATGAATGCATGCAAGGCAAAAGAGATGGTTTATGCATGCTGGAACAATTATTGAAAGTAAAAGAAAGGAAACTGAAATGGTAGAAATGTAGGTCCTAAAGCAATTTGATTGTAGCTTCAGTTTGACCTAGCAAATGAATGAATTAATCCACAAAATTTTATGAACAAGTATTTCACATCCAGATCTGTAAATTAATAAGTAATGTGCTTCATTTAGATGTGTATATCAAGAGAAATGAATTTCCAAAGTTCATAGATAGAATCTGGAATTTCAATAATTTGCCATATGAACAGTAAAAGTAACGATTTAACTGTATCAATTGGAAATGTAAATGACCATATTTATATTTTTTTTCCTTAAAGATCTATGAAAGAGCTTTAATTATAAATTTGGATCACCTCCATACGATTTGTATACAATTAGTTATGAATTTTTAAAGTTGTACTATAAATATGGAATTTTAAGAAGTAAGTTAAAATTTTAATTTTTAGGCTAATGTAATGCTTCTGCTAATCAAATATACTTCTGAATACGTACTTTGAGGTGGTAAAAGTAGGATATTTCAATTATACGTGCCACCTGTACCACCTTTCTACTTAAGGTATCAGCTACCACATTCGATTTTCCTAAATGGTACTTAATCTGGAAATCATAATCCTTCAAAAATTCCATCCATCTCCGTTGTCTCATATTCAACTCTTTTTGATCTTGTATATGCTTCAAGCTTTTGTTGTCACAGTATAGTTTTATGGTAGCTCCATACAAGTAATGTCTCTAGATCTTGAGAGCATAAAGCCATAAACTACCACTACAAGCTCCAAATCATGAGTGGGATAGTTTTCTTCATGTGGCTTTAACTGCCGAGAAGCGTAGGCTACCACTTGACCCTACTGCATTAATACACATCCCAACCCCTACTTGCTAGCATCAATATAGACTACATAAGTTTGAGTTAGGTTTGGAATAATCAGCACAAGAGTCGTGGTTAATCTTTTCTTTAATTCTTAAAAATTGGCCTCGCACTTCTCATCCCACTTGAACTACCGGTTCTCTCTGGTCAGCTTGTTTAACAGTAAAGCAATTCAAGAAAAGTCCTTAATAAATCTTCTATAATACTCTGCTAAGCCCAAAAAACTTCTAATCTCTGTCATTGTCCTTGGTTGTTCCTAGCTCAATACTACAGGGACTAAATTATAAATAGTAAAAGTCCCTGGGGGCATAGTGGTCATTTTGAAGAAAGAGAGGCACTAAACTAAAAAATCTAAAAGTACCAAGGCCAAAAATGAAAGTAGATACAAGTTGTGGGACATTAAGAGTAATTATGAAAAGTTGAGGGATTAAAGTGGAATTTCCAAAAGTTTCCAAGGGTAAAATTGTAATTATAGAAAGTTCAGCTAGAAAAGGCTTAGAACTGGCCGGAAGCATTTGAGTCCTAAAATTCATCTGTAGATAGAGAAAGTTATGCTAGTTAATCTAGCATGATATAGAGATTTTATTAAAGTTCCAGATAGCATATATTTATCCGATAGTCTGAAAGTTATCTAAATTTTTTATTAGATTTAATGGACCTCAGATATGAGTGAAAAGTTATAGGAAGGTGTGCCTTATGACACCAGATGTCATGGATCTGACAGAACCTTGAAATTTAGCATATTAGTAAATTTTGACAGGGTTTCAGAACGTCCGCGATCCGATTATAAAACTTAGCAGTAAGTAAACTTGGATGAAATAAGCTCAGATGATGTCACAGAAAGGTTCATGATGGTGCCAAGTGAGGCACAAACCCATGATATCAGTTCATCGGTTAAAGGGGCCAGTATCTAGAAAGAGTGCAAAATGACACAAATACCCCTTTGTTATAAAATGATAAAATAATGAACAAAGGGTATTTTGGTCATTTGATTAAGGATAGACAGTTAAGGAAGGTTATTTGGAGAGTTGACCAAGGTGAGTAAATACACTGCCAAGGTATGAAAAGATAGTAATGCCCTTAGAATTATTAAAGAGTAACCAAGGGCATTTTGATAATTTGCTATGGGATGTTTCTTGGGAATCGAACCACCAGAGTGCTTGGGCTTGATTAGAGATGAAACATCCTACTTTTACCACCTTAGAGTACGTATTCGGAAGTATATTTGGTTAGCAGAAGTATTACATTAGCCCAAAAATTAAAATTTTAAAACTTACTTCCTGGGTACTATTTATTTGGTAATTTCCAAATTTATAGTCTAACTTTAAAAATCCATACCTAAATATAGAAAAATCATATGGAGGTGATCCAAATTTCTAATTAAATCTCTTTCATATCTCGTTAAGGGAAAAATATAAATTTAGATTTTTGCCTTGCCAATTGATACAGTTAAATCGTTACTTTTTATTGTCCATATGGCAAATTCTGGAAACTCTAGATTCTGTCTCTTACATTTGAAAAATCATTTCTCTTGATATACACATCTAAATGAAGCGTATTACCTAAGAAGTTACAGATATGGATGTGTACTACTTGCTCATAAAATTTGGTGAATTAACTCATTCATTTGCTATGTCAAACTGAATCCACAACAAAGCTTCTATAGGACCTACGTTTTTACCATTTTAGTTTCCTTTCTTTTATTTTCAATAATTGGTCTAGGATTCATAAACCATTTCTTTTGCCTTTATTACCTTCATATACATCATGGGGCTATGCCATAATTCTTTCATACATTTTCTTTACATCTAATGGCATATTACACAACATTACATACAAGATTAGTATACATGCATTCTATCACTTGTCTACTCTTCCTCTTCCATTCCTTAGCTCATGTTTCAAACATGATTCTTCCATCTTGAATAACCTATTATGGTTGATTATGGAAGGGTGAGATTCTAGGGAATCTCAGTAGCAAACATTACCACTTAAACATGCAAGATGGATGTTAATGCATGATATGTAATTTCATTAAACTTTCTTTTATTAGTGACATGCCATCATGCTATATATTTTTGCATAAAAGTGCATGGCCATGGAAAACATATTATTCACAATACATTCAATATCATTTAAATATCATATACATGTCAACACATAAGCATACCATATCAAGCACACAAAGAGGTAAGTTCACTACCTTGCACTTAAGCTTTTCTCTTGATCTTTTGCACTTGCTCCCTAGCTTTCTAACCGTGAAGCCTTTATGTCAATCACTTCCTAACATCTTCTTGAATGTTTCAAGACTAACCTTGTTACACTCTTTATTATCATAACTTTCTCTAATCTTCACTAACCAACTTGGCTCTTGAACCAATTGATGTATTGACTTTACCCAACACAATTTCATCTTTTGAATCCATTTATGAGCTTATAATCATGAAATTCTAGCTCCTTCATGGCCTGCTGTACATAACTGAAACATATACACAATTCTTTCAAAAATTCTCATTTTGATTCTAATGCTTCACATACTTGTTTCTCCACTTTATCCCACACAATTTTTCATTTTAAAACCATTGGAAGCATCAAAATCATGAAATTCTAATCACTATTCATGCGAGTGAACAGTAATAGAGAAGGATTTCAAAAACTACAATCTTGGAATTTCAATGCTTCCAAGGTTCAAAACCTTTCCAATCCTACACAAAATCATCATATAAATTCAATGCAAGCATTAAATCATTGAAATTCCATTTCCTTCCATCATGAACAATGCATACCAAACAAATTAACCATGGAAAAAGTCAAGAATATCAACTTGATTCAACAACCAATCACTTAACTAGCTTGTTTAAGCTTCAACCATATGTCTCTAACTTTAAAGTCTTCTTTTCCCTTTCATCTAAGGGTTTTGGGCACCACAACGCCTTAGAGAAACTCAATTTTTTCCCATGAAAACCCTAAGTTCAAGCTCCCAAATCAAAGGAAAATAAGCTATGATAGATTGCTTACCTTTAATCTCTAGCTTGCTTGAACTTTGGTACCTTGAATCTTCTTTGTCTTGGCTTGAGTTTTCATTTTGAAAGAGTTTCCCCAAGAATTCATGTGCTTCACGGTTTTGGGCAGAACTTGGGGGTATTTATAGCTAAAATCCATGGAAAATCAATGGCCAAGATTAATTTGTGCACTATTTGATCTAATGGCTCATATTTAAGCTTGAATTTGACTTTTTCAAAAAGAAGAATTATGAAACCATTCATGACATCACCAAGGGTCAACTCAAGGGCAAGGTGGCAAAATTCTAATGGGGAAGCTTTTAGAAAAAAAATTAGTCCAATCCGGTACCGGTTAAGCCCGATTCCCCATAAACTGGATTGTTTTATAAATCTAATTTTTCTAAAATTCTATAATATAATGTCTAACCTTCAATCTAGTATCTGGATTTTTCCTCCCATTGACCTTCTTGGACTGGTCCAAAACTTAAATACAGATCCCTTGGGAAATGATAGAAATGCCCTTGGTTGACTATCTTGCACTATATTAACCCTAAGGGCATAATTGTCATTTTACACCTCTTTACTTCTTATCAGGACATATATTGACACTGACCAATCACTCCTATACATGCCTGGATATTTTTGACTTTTCAAATGACCAAAATGCCCTTCATCCAACTCATACTCAATGACACAACACAGTGGCATACCTTTAGTGGCATTTTCATAATTTACAATTTTTTTGGTCTTTATTAGCCCTGGCCAACATACTTATATGGAAATATCATTGGGCCTATAAGGCTCCATTCTGGGCCCTCTATATTATCCACTGCCTTTATGGGATCAATTCCCAAGAAATTCCCCTAAAACATATTTATCGGGTGTTTTAATCCATTATAAATTCTATAATAAATTCTACAAAACTCCTTTTTGAGATCTGTCAGTTTTATAAATTCTTATATTAATGATAGGAATTTACTACCAAATTTCATCTAATTCTGAGATCCAGACGATACTGTATTAAGTTTTATTTCTTCAAAAAATAATATAAATTTTCTGGGACCTCATATGAAAATTCTGTGTTGCATCAAATTGATCAGAATAATTTTCTCTATTTATTGGAAAATTTTGGGACTAATCTGATTATGGGCATTTTTGGGCTTTCAACCTTTTCTACTTTTCATTTTAGTCCCTTTCTTCCTTCAAGACTCATCTAACCTTTATCATTTCTTCTTATCGTCATCATAATCCTTTCCAAACCTCTTTCCACTATCAGTATTATCTGGATAGGGAAAAATTAGGATATGAGAAGAGACCCAAGATAACATTCCTAGATATCCAAAAATGTGGCCCAAGAGTGATGTGGGATTGGCATTAAAATATTAATTTAGTACTTTTTCAATAAAGCATAGTTATTGAGTTAAAGATATAACTGGGGAAGTGATTAGATAGAGCTTTTGACTCATCCAGAACTATGAGGTGGCATGAAAGGTATCCTCATGGGACCCACAAGGTGCCACATTGCATGAGTCTAGGGAAAGAAGAAAAAGCTAAGGACACGTGGCACGATCTCAGCGATTCATTCCAGGAAAAGACTCTGGAATTCTCTAAAAATACTGAGTCAGCTGGTGAGGTGTCCTAAGGGCCCCACCATTGTGCCACCTAAGAATGTGAGGTGTCCCATGGGTGATGTCATTTTGATGTGTCATATAGGATGATGATGTTCTCATGATGATGCAGGCAAAGCTTCTTGAGAAAGCTTATCTAAGCCATTCATCGCGATTCAATCTTGATCGTCTATTCCACCTCCACTAAACTATAAATACCTCAACCCTCCCTCTATTCCATTCATAACAATGAGCAAAGGAAGAAGAGAAAAGAAAAGAGAGAGAGAAAGAAAGAAAGAAAGAAAGAAAGAGAAATAAAGGAAGGAAAAAGGAGTTCTGGAGAAACTAAGAGCAATCCAAGGAGCATAATGACTTGGCAAGCTTAGGAATAAGGTAAGTAATTTATTCTAGTCCCTGCTATAATAAATTAGAGGATTGTTGTTATGGATTTAATATTTAGAATAAGAGAATATCTCTCTTGATAAGGTTAGATGTGGATAGAAAGAAAGATAGGGGATTGTCAGATTAAGGGTATTACCTCAAGTTAAACATGAAGATATGATTTTTCAAATTTGGGACCAAAATGCTGGAATAAGGGTAAGGATGCCGAATGAACAATAAACTTTGGGCATTGATTGACATTGACTGAGTCAAGTCATGGTCAACGAGTTATTGTTTCCTAAAATATCATTAAATTATCTTTGTGTAGCAATTTGAACCACTTTATTTTAATTTTTCTAGATTTAATTATGATTTTTCGAAGTCAGGTCACTCCTCTGGAATTTACACAGTGAACAGTACTCGATAGAGTAAAAATCCAGATTGTAATTTGACTTCAATGACCTTAAAAGTGATTCTAGATGCTATCGTTTGGTCCCTAAGAAGTAAGAAAATTAGGATATTATACTTTGGTATCAGAACAAAGGGTTCTAGCTCAGAGCATAAGATTCTGGCATAGAACAAATGGTTATGGCTTATAGTGATGCTCTGGTTTAGTTAGACTAACCCCTTTAAACAAGTTAGAGATTTGAACTAAAGAGGTTCCTCCCTAGTATGAGATATGGGGATGGTGTTCACTACTTATAGAATATTTCAAACAAGAGACAATAACACCTAAAAAAATAGAACAATACCCCATACCTTATAGCTTTACGAGGTAGTCTTCAAGGAAATGACTATGATAGACTAGTCTTAGTTAGTCATTACCGCTGAGGTATCGTGTTTCTTAGCACGATGTGGCTAGACTAAGTATGATAACATCTAAGGAGCAGCTTCGTTTATTGATAGAATCTGACTAGTCTAAGATCCAGGGAATCTACAATAGTAGCCCAAGGTATCATTAGGTGGCCAGACATTACAGTGACGATGATAATGAAGGTACCAACCTTATTGAAGTTTATCAGCTACAAGATTGGTATAAAGCGTAATCAAGCCAGATAATACAAAGTAATAAGATATGAAAGGTTAAGATAATATTTCTATATTACGAAGAATTTGTTCAGCTAGTATTCCCTGAACAAAAGAATCGAAAGTTAAAGCAAGACTTGCCTAGAAATGATCCTAGCATATGGCCTAAAATTTGAGATGAGATGTTTAATAAATAGAGAGCTGATATACACAAAATAGAGGGACCACATCATGAAAGAACAGTAACCTAGTAAACCTAGGTAGAGAAACCTAGAGAACATAAGTAATAGTAATAGATGATGAATGAGATCTATATGACATAAGTTAAGGATCAAGAAAAATACTAGAAAGGAATCATAGTCTAGTTAAGAACAGACTGGGACTAATAGATTGAAGAAGTTAAGAGACAGTAAAGAGATACATAAGTACTCCACAGAGATGGAGATTGATCGCTCACCTGAGAAGTTAGTTCATAGATTTAATTCCATTATATGGGAAGGATTTTCTCAAGTAGTTGCAAAAATTCAACAGAGCGGTATATGTAAGATAAGAAAAATAAGTTTATGATGTATATAGAGAGAAAGATAGCCACAGTATCAAAGATAAAGAGACTCCCCAATTTAAGAAAGAGTAATATGCAAGAGTTAGATAAAGCAATGAAGGGTTGAGTCTATACCCTAATAAGAGGGTAATACGGCAACCTAAGTTAAATAAATAGTTATTTTAGATTCCTAAGTAAATGTTTAGGATCTAGCAGATAATGTGATAGAGGAAATGAGGAAAGTCCTAATAGATAACATTGGCTTTTGTGATCACTTTTTTGGAATTATCTGTTGAGTTAACAACTATGTGGAAGTGGCTAACCTTGTAACTTTTTCTGTTGGTCATGTTTTCCAGAGATGAGAATACAATACAACGGAATCATAGTAGATTTTCGAGGATTTCAGTTAGATCCTAGTATGGCTGACAGAGAATAGAAAGTCCAGGGTCACAGTAGATCCTAAAGAGGCTTACGATTGATCACAGTAGATCCTGAGAGTCGCAGTAGACCTAGCATAGAGAAGAAAGTATTGAGCTATAAGTACAATATTTATTTGGAAAGATAAATACCAAGGATAAAGTTAAGGTAGAGAAGCTTCACAAATTGGTTAACTCATAAGAGAGAGAGTACCCATGATGTTAATTTCAAATAGCCTTATGACTATCAGGGACTGAACTCAGAATATTCCTACATGCAATAAGAACTAAGTGATCAAAGTTAAAGTTGTTAATCTTGAGTACCAAGGATTTATGAGAATATCTCATAAGATGTGAGAAGGGGTCAAATATGAGTAAAGAGATCCCTACGATGAGATTATAGAGAATAAGAATGAGAGACAAATATATCTTTTAGATGAAAATAAAGAGGTTAGAAGGCTAGATAGACCCAAGAGAGATAGTAGAGAGATAATATAAGAAGGATATAAGATAGTAAAGTACTAGGGTTGGAGCCTGTTAGTACTAGTGCTTCAGATTTTTATCTGCATATTTCAGTTAAGAGTGCTCAGGCAAGAATAGCCCAATGATGGGTGACCCCTTGGGAAGTGATGAAAAGGGTGTAAATGCCATAGAAGTTTGGCATATATGCATAGAGTCATGTAAAATGATAGAGAGTTATGAAAAGTTAGAAAAGGGTTATGAATAGTAAGAGACTATAACCCATATGTCAAGTCCAAATGAAATAGATTTGAAAAGAAATATTTAGAAGAGATTTCTTAAAAGTGAGCAAAGTTATAAGTTAGAGGAATGTTTAACTTATGGTATCTCATAATACTTTATGACAAGGCAAGATAGACCATGATATAGCCAAATTTAGCCAGATATGCCATGATACGACATGAAAAGTATGTAATGAGATATGTTATGATAAATGTGTAACATCCTTACTTTCATACATATTAGGGACCAATCAGTGGTATTTAAAACCACTTACAAGACCTTGGAAGTCCATTAGCCAAATCTAGAATTTTATTCTTTCTCAGGTTACTGTTCATATGGAATTCCAGATTACGCAATGAACTTCAAAAAATCATAATTAATTCTAGAAAACTCGAAATGACGTGGTTCAAAAAGATACATGAAGATAACATCTTAAAATTTAAGGGAAAAATAATTTTCAGACCAAATGATTCGTCAATTGATACAGTTTATTCGTTGAAGTTTAGTGTTCATTTGGTCAAAAACTCTGGAAGCAGATTCTGGTCCCTTACTTTGGAAATTCATTTCTCTTGATATACACATCCAAATGAAACGTTCCACCTATGCATTTAAATATCTGGATGTTTTCTACATGCTCATAAAATTTCGTGAACTAATTCCTTCATTTGCTAGGTCAAACTGAAGCCACAACAAAACTGCTTTAGGACCTACGTTTTTACCATTTCAGTTTCTTTTCTTTCATTTCCAATAATTGTTTCAGCATGCTCAAGCCATCAAATAAGCTTCTTAACATTCATATACATCATGTACATATGCCATAAGTATTACAATAGTTTCATCACATAAATGGACACCTTACATGGCATTTACATACATAGACAATTTATAGTATGTGCTAAAATCTCAATACTTCACTTCCTTTCTTCCATTATTTAGCTCTTCTCCATGCATACCTTTTCTTCATGCTTGACCTAAATTGGTTGGTTATGGGAGAGTGAGATTCTAGGGAATCTCAGTAGCAAACATTACCACTTAAATATGCAAGATGGACGCTAATGCATGATATGTAATTTCATTAACTTTCTTTGATTAGTGACGTGCCATCATGCTATATACTTTTACATAAAGTGCATGGCCATGGAAACATGTTATTCACAATACATTCAACATCATTTATCATGTCACAACATCATTCAAATAACATATACATGTCAACACATAAGCATACCACATCAAGAATATAAAGAGATAAGTTGACTACCTTACACTTAAGCTTTCCTCTTGATCTTCAGCATTTGCTTCCTAGCTTTCCAAGCAATAAACCTTTATGCCAATCACTTCCCAACATGTTCTTGGATGTTTCAAGGTCCTAAACACATTCATATTCATCACATAATTCATTAGGACTCATGAACTCCAACCATGTTCAAGATTAACTTTGTTACACTCTTTATTGTCATAACTTTCCCTGATATTCACTAATCCACTTGGCTCTTGAATCAATTGATGTCTTAACTTTACCCTACACAATTTCATATTTTGAACTCATTTATGAGCTTAGAATCATAAAATTCCAGCTCCTTCATGGCCTGCTGTACAGAATTGAACATAAGCACACAATTCTTTCAAAAATTCTCACTTTGATTATAATGCTTCCCATACTTGTTTCTCCTCTTTACCCCACACACCTTTTCATTTTAAAACCATTGGAACCATCAAAATCATGAAATTCCAATCACTGTTCATGCGAGTGAACAGTAACCGTAAGGAATCTCAAAGACTATAACCTTGAGATTTTAATGTTTCCAAGGTTCAAAACCTTTCCAATCCTACACAAAATCATCATACAAACTCAATGGAAGCATTAAATCATTGAAATTCAATTTCCTTCCCTCATGAACAGTGCAGACCGAACAGGTTCACTCTTGGCAAAGCCAAGAATATCAATTTGATTCAACCACCAATCTCTTAACTAGCTTGTTTAAGCATCAATCATAAGTTTCTAACCTTAATTTCTCCTTTCCCCTTTCATCTATGGATTTTGGACAGCACCTCCCCTTAGAGAAAACTCAACTTTTCCCCATGAAAACCCTAAGTTCAAGCTCCCAAATCAAAGGAAAATAAGCTAGGAAAGATTACTTACCTTTAATCTCTAGCTTGCTTGAACTTTGGAACCTTGGATCTTCTTTGTCTTCGCTTGAGTTTTCATTTTGCAAGAGTTTCCCCAAGGGTCCATGAGCTTACGGTTTGGTTGCAGAATGGAGGGGTATTTATAGCCAAAATCCAAGAAAAATGAATGGCCAAGATTGATTTGATTACTATTTGATCTAAAGGCCCACATTTAATCTTGGATTTAACTTTTTCATAAAATAATAATTATGACATCATGTGGGACAGCTCATGGGACACCTAAGAGGGTTAGGTGGCGTGCTGCCCATGCAAGGAACCTTCTGGAGAAATTCCAGTCCAATCCGGTACCGATCAGTGTAGTTTCACAACAACCGGACTGTTTTCTGTTCTGAATTTTTCTATAATATACCAGGATATGTATTATGTCCTGGAAATCAATGTCTAGGCTTCTCACACCATTCACATACTTGTACTGGCCACAACTTAATTACAGATCCATTGGGAAATGACCAAAATACCCTTGGTGTCCTTTCTTGCACTGTACTGACCCTAAGGGCATAATTGTCATTTCACCCCTCTTTGTACTGCCTCAGGGCATATATTGGCTCAACTAATCATATTTATACCATGTGTTACGTTTTTAGCCTGTCCTAGATGACCAAAATGCCCTTCATCCATCTCTAGTACAATCTGGGCATCCAGGGGCATTTTCGTAATTTCGCACTTTTCTGGCACTGGCCCCTTCTAATGATAGACTGGTACCCTGGGTTTTGGGCCTTCCTTAGCGTCATTATGGGCCTATATATGAGGTCATCTGATCTCATTCTATCTAAGCTCCCCGTCAAAATTCACTAATATGTGAATAACTTTTTATACATAACTTATTCTGGGGTTCTGTCAGATTCATAATATCTGACACTGTAGGGCACATTTTCCTATAATTCCCCCTCATATATCTGATGTCCATAGAATCTGATAAAAATTCATATAACTTTTAGACTATCAGATAATTTTCTGTTGTCTGGAGTCCTAATAAAATTTATGTATCATGCCAGCTTACCCAGCATGACTTCCTCTATTTACTGATGGAATATGGGACTGAAATACTTACAGGCAGTTATAAACCTTTTCTGGCTGAACTTTTCCATAATTACATTTATGTCCCTGACTTTTTGCTTAATTACATCTATGTCCCTAACTTTTTGGATATTTACATTTAGGTCCCTAAACTTTTGAAAATTACAACTTTTAGCCCAATATTTATTTCTACTTTAACTTTTGGCCTTTAACCTTTTCAAATTTGCGTTTAGGTCCTTCTCTTTCTTTAAGACTTATCTAACCTTTATTATTTCGTCTGATCTTTGTCATAATCCTTTCTAAGCATCTTTCCACTATCAGTACTATACAGATAGAGAAAAATTAGGATATGACAAACGTAGTGCTGCAGTTAGCTGATAGGTCATTAGGTATCCTAAGGGAATCCTTGGGGATATTCTAGTACAGGTCAAGGACTTAGTGTTCCCAGCTAATTTTTATATTTTGGACATATCCAATAATTTAGTAAATGACAGCACTCTGATCCTAGGATGACCTTTCCTCCAAACTTTCAAGACCATCATTAGTATGAAGCATAATTCCATCACAATGGAAGTTTGAGAGCATGTGGTAACCTTCAACATGAATGAAGCAATAAAATTTCCTCCTGATAATTCTACTTTTATTACTTTAAATGCAATTGATTATGCTGTTGAAGAGACTAAGGATGAACATGAACTGAGTTTACATGATAATAATAGAGATAATGCACTTGCAAAAGGTTTGTTGAGTAATCTTGCAAGTTCCCAAGATATTCTAGAAGCTAGAAGTACAATGATTGAAGAAGGGTCGAATTCCTGTGACCAACGGTCATGACCAAATGGCCTCCCTATTGTGACTAAAAATCAACCTGAGATCTACTGTGAATCTGAGTCATGACCAAATAACATTATGGTCACAACACAAAACTCCAGCGACCACCTATCATGACAAGAAGATGAAGGTGTCACGACTAAACATCAATCTGCTGAGGGGGAGCCTTTTTGTGACACCAAGTTACGACCAAAGAGCCCTCAAGTAATGACAACAACCTCCAGAAACACACCCTGGCAACTAGAGTCGCAACGAGAAGCTGAAAAGTTATGACCAGAAATGCTAGACGCAACCAGGAAATGCCAAACTCCTTCAATTCCACACTCTACTATTTTGGTTAAAGGACCAATACATTCTAACTCTTCTCACCCCTATTCTCATTCAAAAATTACATCTCTTACCTTAATATTTTCAAACAATTTAATATCTAATAATAATATAGGTATGGAAAAGAATGATCCCAAGTATGTTACAGTCGCAGACCAACCTTAGCTTGATGCGACACATGGGGAAGCAGATGATAAATCGAAAGAGCTACACAAGCTAGAGAAGAGTAACTACAGGGAATATGTGAAGGAGTCTATGAAAATATTTCCCAAGTCTATCATTGCGACATGCCAACCAAAGTTTGGCAAGTTCAAGTTTAAACAGGGAGAATTTGAGACAGGCTTGGCCAAATCTCAGTATAAGATGGGCAATTGTGGAATACTGGAGTGCAGAGTGTAACATCCTAATTTTATTACGTCTTTGGAAGAAAACGGTAGCATCTAGAACTACTTTTAAGGTAATTGAAGTCAAATTACATAATCTGAAATTTTACTCTAGCGAGTACTGTTTACTGTGCAAACTCCAGAGAAGTGACATGACTTCAAAAAAACATAACTAATTCTAGAAAAAGCAGAATGAAGTGGTTCAAATTGTCACACAAATCTAACTTAAAACTATTTCAGGGAAAAATAACTCGTTGACCACACCTTGACCAAGTCAACATAGATCAATGCTCCAATATTACTATTCATCCAGCATTTTCCCCTGATTCCAGCATTTCTAGTCCCAACATTGAAAAATCATATCTTTATGTGTAGACATACAAATAAGACATTCTATATGTCAAATTGAAGCTTGACATGTCTACTATGTACTAGTAAAATATCATATATTTATTAAACCATTTACTATTTATAATTATAGCTCAAAGGTCACAGCCTCTCCATGAGCTACTATTCACAGTGGTAAATTCTAGCCATTAACATTACATACATACATCAATCAATCACATATCAATCATGCTAAAGAATTCTTCATGCATTTTCATCTCCTCCATCTTGAGAAGACCTGCTATAATTGGATTGATATGGAAGGGGTGAGATTTTTGGGAAAATCTCAGTAGCAAACGGTACTAAACAATGCATGCATTAATGTGACTACTTGTTCTTGCTTGTGAAAATGTTAACATTGTGTAATGTGCATGCTTCCATATAAAATATGAAATACAATTGGACAAAATAATCATAGCAACAGAGCTTCATACATAAGCGCATATGCAACACAATTCAACAAAGCCATAGCACATCAAGCAAAACATTCAATGCATACAAGTTTAGGATAAGTTTAATACCTGACGTGTTTCCTTTCCTCTAGCCCTTAGCCTTTGCTCTAAGGTTCATTCTTTCCATAGGTCAAATCCTATACATAGCATAATAATATCTTCATTATTACTCTATTAGTATAGCTCTACTTAGCTCATGCTTAACTTGAGGTAATACCCTCAGTCTAACAATTCCCTAACTTTCTTTCTTTCCATGGTTAACCTTATCAAGAGAGATATTTCTCTATTCTAACAATTAAGAACAATCCTCTAATTTATTAGAGCAGGGATTAGAATAAATTACTTACCACATTTCAAAGCTTGCTAAGTCCCTAAGCTCCTTGGACTGCTCCTAGCTCCACCAGAACTCCTCCTTTCTTTCTCTTCCTTTCTTCCCTTCTCTCTTTCTCTTTTTCTCTCTTCTTTCTCTTGTTTTTCCATGCTTGGACATGAATGGAATGGAGGGAGGGGTGGTCTATTTATAGTTGAGAGGAGGTGGAATGGATGGTCCATATTAAATCACGATGAATGTCTCAGATCGCTTAGCTTCCTCAGGAAGCCTTGCCTACATCATCACGATGACATCACCCTCCTCAATAACTCATCAAAATGACATCATCCATGGGACACCTCACATGCAAGGTGGTGCAATGGTGGGGCCCTTGGGACACCTCACCAGCTGACTCAGCCTTTCCACAGAATTCCAGAGTCTTTTCCCATAATGAACGGCTAAGATTATGCCACGTGTCCTTTTGCTTTTTCTCCTTTTCCTAAAATCCTGCCATGTGTCCTTAGATTTTCTTCTTTTCCTATAATCATGCCATGTGGTGCATTATGGGTCCCATGAGGACACCTTTCATGCCACCTCATGGTCTAAAGCTTTATCTGATCACTTTTCCCAGTTCTATCCTTAACCGGGTAACTTTACTTTATGGAAAAATACTAAAATATTATTTTAATATCATTTAAACCCCCATAATCATTGGCCCACATTTGTTGACCCTTTGATTGTCATCTTGGGTTTCTAACCAAGCCCAAGCATTATGGTGGATCGATTCCCAAGAAACACCCTTTTAGTAAATTATCAAGATGCCCTTAGTTCCTCTTTAATACTTATAGAGGTGGTATTATCTTTTCATACCTTTTTAGAGTATCTCTTGACCCTGGTCAACTGTCCCGATACCCTTTCTTGATTTTCTAACCTTAGTTAAATGACAAAAATTCTCTTTGTCTGACTCTGACTTAATGACACAATATAGTGGCATACCTTCAGTGGCATTTTCATAATTTTATATTTTTCCTTGTCTTTATTAGCCCTTGCCTACATACTTATCTAAAAATATCATTAGGCCTATAAGGCTCCATTCTGAGCCCTCTGTATGATCTACTTCCTTCATGGGCTCAATTACAAAGAAATTCCCCCGAAACCTATTCATTAGGTGTTTTAATCCACTGTAAATTCCATAACAAATTCTACATAACTCCTTTTTGGGCTTTGTCAGTTTTAGAAATTCTTATGTTAATTATAGGAATTTATTGCCAAATTTTATCTAATTCTGAGGTCCAGAGAATACTGTATTAATTTTCTTTTCTTCAGAAATTAACATAAATATTTCAAGACCTCATATCAAAATTATGTGTTGCGTCAAACTAGTTAGAATAATTTTCACTATTTACTGGCACTTCTGCTTAATAGGGTCTAGCAGCATTCCTTTTTTAGGCTATATACTGGGCTTCCATGCCTAAAAATTAGGATATGACAGAGAGAGGGCAACGGGGAAAACCTTTCAATCAAACAGCCATCTCTCAAAGTTTTATGATTTCCCACCGTTGCCTTGAGGCCAGGTTGTCCCTTTCCTATCTCTTACCTTTATGAATTCATATGTGCTTGACATGTTGGTTGGTGAATAGAAAGGGATGAACTAGTAGAAGTAGTAGTTCATTATTCAGCTTGATGTTTCTATAGGATAGTTTCAATTTTCTATTTATTCCTATTTATTCTAGGTGTCTTTCTATTTTGAACAACAACCCGTTAATGTCCATGTGTAGCTTACTTATCCCATTGTTTCTATAATTGTGATTTTTTCTACTTTAGTTCTGTTGATAGTGAGGACACTGTCAAGTTTAAGTGTGCGGGAGATGTCTTTGCTTTTGTGCTACTCAATCTTTGCTTTTGTGCTACTCAATCTTTACTTTTGTGCTACTCAATGTAACATTCTTCGTTTAATCCAATCTTTTATCACAAAAGTTTTGTTTTTGATCTTAATATGTGATGAATTGCTAAAAATTAGATCCCTGCTTTAAACTTTGTTGATAATTGGTAAGGATTTAGCATGAAAAATCGTTTTAGGACTTTGACAATTATCACTTGGTAGTCTCTGTGAAATATGGTCATGACATACTGGCTTTTAGGTCACTACCTGTAATGAAACTTTAGACTTCATATGAACTCTGTGAACTACGTTGTGACCTATGTACGTAGTGGTCGCGACAATAACTCCCTATTGATTTGAGTCGTGACATGTGTACATACATGGTTGCGAGTATTCCTCTCTGTGTGTTTGCGTCACGAAAGATATATTCTGTAGACGCGACTAAATGTTTTGAAAGTCCTGAGCATGCCCCCTGTGACAAGTGGTCGCGACCGTCACTGTTCTACATTGTGGCTAATGTTTGAAAAATGTTCAACTACCTTCTCTTTACCTTGTGCAAAGCTGTATAAAAGGACCCCTTTTTGAACTATTGAGATTCTTTCACAAATGATTCATTGTTCCCTTATTTCAAAAAACTTTTTAGGTCCTAGAAACCATTACCCAACTTGATTTTTTTTGGAAAATCTTGAAAATTAAATTTGTAAACAACTAAGCTTTTGCTGTTACATTGGATTATCACATGGTTCTAAGTGATTACTTCGAAACTTGTAAATAATCGTTTAGAGGATTTTCAGTTGTTATAAGTATTTTAATGCCTAGTGAATGATAAACAATGTTTGAGACTTTAGCTTATGAGCAATCTCGATCAAAACCTTTGTTGGAAGGATTCTCGGCCTTAAATTCTATATTGAGTTATTATTCAATTGGTTTATGTTCTCGAGAACTTGTCTTGGCTCTGAGTTTAGAATTACTTGCGCATTTATGAATTGAACATGATAGATGCATTCTTTCTAAACCTTTTTTTATCCCAAACACAAGCCTACTAAAACATCCTCATTTTCATACGTCTCATGGACCAAATGGTAGCACTTGGAACCACTTTTAAGGCTATTGAAGTCAAATTACTCAATCTGAATTTTTACTCTTAGCGAGTACTATTCACTGTGTAAATTCTAGAGGAGTGACCTAACTTCAAAAAATCATAACTAATTCTAGAAAACTTGAAATGTAGTGGTTCAAATTTCTACACGAACAAAACATAATGTTATTTCAGGGAAAAATAAGTTGTTGACTACTTCTTAACCAGGTCAAGTCAGTAAATCTCTGAAGTTTACTATTCATCCTACTTTTTCCCCTGATTTCAGCATTTTGGTCCCAACTTTGTACTCTCCAATCCCTAGCTTCTCTCCATTCTTCTTCAATCCTTCCTGATCTTAACCTGTGGAATTGGGATTACATGGAAGGGGATGAGATTTCTGGGGAAATCTCAGTAGCAAATAGAAACCATACAATGTATGCAACTATATGCTTGATATTACTATGTGTGTACTTAATGATCATGCTTGCATCATGATAACATACATTCTTCCATGTTACTCAAATATAACATATGGCCATAGTATAAAAAGAAATAGAGCATTACTTAATCATACATACTTCACATCATCAAGGTAAGAAAATATCACATAAAACATCTAAGCAGTATAAGCATACAAGTAGGTAAGTTTACTACCTAGCGTGTAGCCTTTCCTTCCAGCTCTTAACCTTGTCTCTAAGGTCCCTTCTTCTCATAAGTCAGAGCCTATACATAGCATAATAATATTTTTATTATTATCCAGTATAGCTCTACTTACCTCATGCTCAACTAGGGGTAATATTCTTAATCTGACATTCTCCTACTTTATCCCCACACAATTTTCTATTTTAAACTCATTGGAAGCATAAAAATCTTGAAATTCCTACATATGAACAGTGTTTTGCACAGTGCATCCAAGAACACAAAATCCTAACTACATGCATACTTGAATTTCCAAGCATATGCTCCTTGATTCTAGCTTGTTTAAGCTTATATAAACTATCCATAACATAAAACTCATATTCTTATCACATATGGAAAGCACTTCCAGTAGCACCCTCAAGTGAAATATGTCACAAAAACCCCTTAAAACCAAGAGGTAACTTGCTAGATTAAAGTCCAAGAACAAGGGAGCTAGTTACCTTGTTTATTGTTCTAAGTTGTATGCTTCTTTCTTGTTCAAAGAAAATTTAGCCAGAGGTTCCCTAAGGTACTCTAAGGTGCCACACCAATATGGTTTGGGGGTGTATTTATAGAAAATTTTGGGTGGAAATGAAAGGCCAAGATTAGTTTAGTTACTATTTGATCTAATGGTCCATATTCCACCTTGAATCAAGCTTGCCCTAGAAGCCTTATATTGATTCCATGCATGACATCATTTAGGGCCATGTTTGGCTAGAAAAAGGTAGATATACTGATAGGAAAATTTTCATTTCAGTCTAGTACCGATCGGAGCAGTTTCACAAAAACCAGACTGTTTTATGGTCATATTTTTTATAATATTCCAGAATATGTATTCTGTCATAGAAATCAATGTATAGGTTTTTCCTACCATTAACATTGTTAGAATGAGAATTTATCTGTCAACTATCCCTTTTGAAATGACCAAAATACCCTTGTTACTCTTTCTTACACTATATTTACCCTATGGGCATAATTGTCATTTAACACCTCTTTATACTGTATCAAGGTATATAATGGCTCTAACTAATCATTTTTATACTAACTTTGACATTTTTGGCCTTTCCAGAATGACCAAAATGTCCTCCATCCATCAATGGTACAGTCTATCTACATAAGGGCATTTTCATAATTTCACACTTTTCTGGGGTTGCTTTGGACTCTGGCCCACTTAACTGTCCAACCACCTTATTGGGCCTCTTGGGATGCAATTTGGGCCTTAATATTGGTCCATTACCTATATGGCACAAATCCCAAGGAATCCCTCTTGACCGTATTTATCGGGTATTTTATTCCACTATAAAATTCTGTAA
Organism: Leucaena leucocephala; assembly: GCA_037074615.1. Classification (NCBI taxonomy): domain Eukaryota; kingdom Viridiplantae; phylum Streptophyta; class Magnoliopsida; order Fabales; family Fabaceae; genus Leucaena; species Leucaena leucocephala. The sequence goes on from CM073527.1 coordinate 11,603,998, forward strand.
GAATTCTACAGGATTCCTTTTCTAACTCTGTCAATTTTATAATTTCTTATACTAAATATAGGAATTTACTATAAAGTTTCATATGATTCTGAGGTCAAAAAAATACTATAATAATTCTTCCTAACTTTAGGAATTCATATCAATTAATCGGGACCTCAAATCAAAATTATATATTGCGTTAAACTGATCAGAATAATTTTGTCTATCTACTGGTAAAATTTGGGACTAATCTGATTCTGGGCATTTTTAGCCTTTTTCGGTTCAACTTTCTCATAATTATATTTTTGTCCCTAAACTTTTGGTTAATTACATTTAGGTCCCTAAACTTTTGATAATTATACCTTTTTACCTAACTTTTGTTTCTACTTTTACTTTTGGCCTTCAACCTTTTCTAATTTTCATTTAAGTCCTTAAACTTTGCTTCGTTACTAATCCTTCTCTTTCCTTCCTCAATCTGATACAGTTTACTTCAACAATTTCATGTCTATTACATATAAACGTACATATACATCAGATAAGAAAATTGGGGATATGACATTTCTCTTCCCTTTAAAATAAATTTCATCCTTGAAATTTGCATTACATATATACTAAGGAAATAATTCAGGATATTCCTCCTTCATTATTTTCTCTGCTTCCCACATAGCCTCATTCTTAGTTAATCCTTTACAAACCACCTTAACTAGAGAGATTTGTTTATTTCACAACTGCTTGACCTTTTGATCCACGATTTATACTAGTTTGACTTCATAGGTTAGGTTATCTCCTAGTGCAACATCATCCTACTCAATCACATGTGATGGGTCTGGAACATACTTCTTCAACTGGAAAACATGGAATACATCATGTATCTTATTGAGGTTTGGAAGAAGAGCTAACTTGTAAGCCACTGATCCTATTCTTGTGAGGATCTGGAATGGCCCAATATATCTAGGATGTAACTTCTTTACCTTGATTGATCGTTTGGCTCTTGTAGTTGGAGTTAACTTAAGGAATACATGCTCTTCTTTTTCAAACTGTAACGACTTCCTTTTGACATCAGGGTAACTTTTTTGTCTACTTTGAGCAGTCAACAATCTTTTTCTAATCTTATCGATCTGTGCTCCTGTCTAATTTACTATATCAGTACCAAACATCCTTTTTTTACTCAACTCAAACTAGAATAAGGGAGATCTACATTTACGTCCATAAAGTGCTTCAAATGGGGCCATTTGAATACTAGCCTGATAGCTATTGTTATATGCAAATTCTATTAATGACACATGGGCATCCTAACTCCCTTGGAAATCCAAAACACATGCTCTCAACATATCCTCTAGTGTCTAGATCGTTCTCTCAGATTGACCATCTGTTTGAGGATGATAGGCTATACTAAATCTAAGAGTAGTGTCCATTTCTTTATGCAAAGCTCACCAAAAATTTGACATAAATCAAAGATCTCAATCAGATACAATACTACTTAGGATACCATGCAATCTAACAATCTCTTTTACATATAACTTTGCCAGTTTCTCAAGAGAATCTTTCTTATTGATTGCCAAGAAATGAGCTGACTTTGTCAATTGGTCAATTACTACCCATATAGCATCATGCTTAGTAGGAGTCATGGGCAGTCCTTCAACAAAATCCATAGTAATACTATCCTATTTCCACTCAGGTATATCTAGTGGTTGTAACTTCCCTCTTGGCCTTTGGTGCTCAACTTTCACTTTATGATAGGTTAATCATTTTGATACATAAGCCACAACATCCTTCTTTAATCCAGGCCACCAAAATAAACTTTTAACTTCATGATACATCTTGGTCATACCTGGATGTACTGTATACCAACTTTTATGTGCTTCATCTAAGATCTTTTCTCTTAATCCCATTGCATTCAGAATATATAGTCTTCCCCTAAACCATATCAATTTGTCTTGGGAGATATAAAAAAATTTAGTTTCCCCTCTTACCAGCTTGTCCATATCAATTCTGGGCCCTCTATATTATCTACTGCCTTTATGGGATCAATTCCCAAGAAATTCCCCTAAAACATATTTATCGGGTGTTTTAATCCATTATAAATTCTATAATAAATTCTACAAAACTCCTTTTTGAGATCTGTCAGTTTTATAAATTCTTATATTAATGATAGGAATTTACTACCAAATTTCATCTAATTCTGAGATCCAGACGATACTGTATTAAGTTTTATTTCTTCAAAAAATAATATAAATTTTCTGGGACCTCATATGAAAATTCTGTGTTGCATCAAATTGATCAGAATAATTTTCTCTATTTATTGGAAAATTTTGGGACTAATCTGATTATGGGCATTTTTGGGCTTTCAACCTTTTCTACTTTTCATTTTAGTCCCTTTCTTCCTTCAAGACTCATCTAACCTTTATCATTTCTTCTTATCGTCATCATAATCCTTTCCAAACCTCTTTCCACTATCAGTATTATCTGGATAGGGAAAAATTAGGATATGAGAAGAGACCCAAGATAACATTCCTAGATATCCAAAAATGTGGCCCAAGAGTGATGTGGGATTGGCATTAAAATATTAATTTAGTACTTTTTCAATAAAGCATAGTTATTGAGTTAAAGATATAACTGGGGAAGTGATTAGATAGAGCTTTAGACTCATCCAGAACTATGAGGTGGCATGAAAGGTATCCTCATGGGACCCACAAGGTGCCACATTGCATGAGTCTAGGGAAAGAAGAAAAAGCTAAGGACACGTGGCACAATCTCAGCGATTCATTCCAGGAAAAGACTCTGGAATTCTCTAAAAATACTGAGTCAGCTGGTGAGGTGTCCTAAGGGCCCCACCATTGTGCCACCTAAGAATGTGAGGTGTCCCATGGGTGATGTCATTTTGATGTGTCATCTAGGATGATGATGTTCTCATGATGATGCAGGCAAGGCTTCTTGAGAAAGCTTATCTAAGCCATTCATCGCGATTCAATCTTGATCGTCTATTCCACCTCCACTAAACTATAAATACCTCAACCCTCCCTCTATTCCATTCATAACAATGAGCAAAGGAAGAAGAGAAAAGAAAAGAGAGAGAGAAAGAAAGAAAGAAATAAAGAAAGAGAAATAAAGGAAGGAAAAAGGAGTTCTGGAGAAACTAAGAGCAATCCAAGGAGCATAATGACTTGGCAAGCTTAGGAATAAGGTAAGTAATTTATTCTAGTCCCTGCTATAATAAATTAGAGGATTGTTGTTATGGATTTAATATTTAGAATAAGAGAATATCTCTCTTGATAAGGTTAGATGTAGATAGAAAGAAAGATAGGGGATTGTCAGATTAAGGGTATTACCTCAAGTTAAACATGAAGATATGATTTTTCAAATTTGGGACCAAAATGCTGGAATAAGGGTAAGGATGCCGAATGAACAATAAACTTTGGGCATTGATTGACATTGACTGAGTCAAGTCATGGTCAACGAGTTATTGTTTCCTAAAATATCATTAAATTATCTTTGTGTAGCAATTTGAACCACTTTATTTTAATTTTTCTAGATTTAATTATGATTTTTCGAAGTCAGGTCACTCCTCTGGAATTTACACAGTGAACAGTACTCGATAGAGTAAAAATCCAGATTGTAATTTGACTTCAATGACCTTAAAAGTGATTCTAGATGCTATCGTTTGGTCCCTAAGAAGTAAAAAAATTAGGATATTATACTTTGGTATCAGAACAAAGGGTTCTAGCTCAGAGCATAAGATTCTGGCATAGAACAAATGGTTATGGCTTATAGTGATGCTTTGGTTTAGTTAGACTAACCCCTTTAAACAAGTTAGAGATTTGAACTAAAGAGGTTCCTCCCTAGTATGAGATATGGGGATGGTGTTCACTACTTATAGAATATTTCAAACAAGAGACAATAACACCTAAAAAAATAGAACAATACCCCATACCTTATAGCTTTACGAGGTAGTCTTCAAGGAAATGACTATGATAGACTAGTCTTAGTTAGTCATTACCGCTGAGGTATCGTGTTTCTTAGCACGATGTGGCTAGACTAAGTAGGATAACATCTAAGGAGCAGCTTCGTTTATTGATAGAATCTGACTAGTCTAAGATCCAGGGAATCTACAATAGTAGCCCAAGGTATCATTAGGTGGCCAGACATTACAGTGACGATGATAATGAAGGTACCAACCTTATTGAAGTTTATCAGCTACAAGATTGGTATAAAGCGTAATCAAGCCAGATAATACAAAGTAATAAGATATGAAAGGTTAAGATAATATTTCTATATTATGAAGAATTTGTTCAGCTAGTATTCCCTGAACAAAAGAATCGAAAGTTAAAGCAAGACTTGCCTAGAAATGATCCTAGCATATGGCCTAAAATTTGAGATGAGATGTTTAATAAATAGAGAGCTGATATACACAAAATAGAGGGACCACATCATGAAAGAACAGTAACCTAGTAAACCTAGGTAGAGAAACCTAGAGAACATAAGTAATAGTAATAGATGATGAATGAGATCTATATGACATAAGTTAAGGATCAAGAAAAATACTAGAAAGGAATCATAGTCTAGTTAAGAACAGACTGGGACTAATAGATTGAAGAAGTTAAGAGACAGTAAAGAGATACATAAGTACTCCACAGAGATGGAGATTGATCGCTCACCTGAGAAGTTAGTTCATAGATTTAATTCCATTATATGGGAAGGATTTTCTCAAGTAGTTGCAAAAATTCAACAGAGCGGTATATGTAAGATAAGAAAAATAAGTTTATGATGTATATAGAGAGAAAGATAGCCACAGTATCAAAGATAAAGAGACTCCCCAATTTAAGAAAGAGTAATATGCAAGAGTTAGATAAAGCAATGAAGGGTTGAGTCTATACCCTAATAAGAGGGTAATGCGGCAACCTAAGTTAAATAAATAGTTATTTCAGATTCCTAAGTAAATGTTTAGGATCTAGCAGATAATGTGATAGAGGAAATGAGGAAAGTCCTAATAGATAACATTGGCTTTTGTGATCACTTTTTTGGAATTATCTGTTGAGTTAACAACTATGTGGAAGTGGCTAACCTTGTAACTTTTTCTGTTGGTCATGTTTTCCAGAGATGAGAATACAATACAACGGAATCATAGTAGATTTTCGAGGATTTCAGTTAGATCCTAGTATGGCTGACAGAGAATAGAAAGTCCAGGGTCACAGTAGATCCTAAAGAGGCTTACGGTTGATCACAGTAGATCCTGAGAGTCGCAGTAGACCTAGCATAGAGAAGAAAGTATTGAGCTATAAGTACAATATTTATTTGGAAAGATAAATACCAAGGATAAAGTTAAGGTAGAGAAGCTTCACAAATTGGTTAACTCATAAGAGAGAGAGTACCCATGATGTTAATTTCAAATAGCCTTATGCCTATCAGGGACTGAACTCAGAATATTCCTACATGCAATAAGAACTAAGTGATCAAAGTTAAAGTTGTTAATCTTGAGTACCAAGGATTTATGAGAATATCTCATAAGATGTGAGAAGGGGTCAAATATGAGTAAAGAGATCCCTACGATGAGATTATAGAGAATAAGAATGAGAGACAAATATATCTTTTAGATGAAAATAAAGAGGTTAGAAGGCTAGATAGACCCAAGAGAGATAGTAGAGAGATAATATAAGAAGGATATAAGATAGTAAAGTACTAGGGTTGGAGCCTGTTAGTACTAGTGCTTCAGATTTTTATCTGCATATTTCAGTTAAGAGTGCTCAGGCAAGAATAGCCCAATGATGGGTGACCCCTTGGGAAGTGATGAAAAGGGTGTAAATGCCATAGAAGTTTGGCATATATGCATAGAGTCATGTAAAATGATAGAGAGTTATGAAAAGTTAGAAAAGGGTTATGAATAGTAAGAGACTATAACCCATATGTCAAGTCCAAATGAAATAGATTTGAAAAGAAATATTTAGAAGAGATTTCTTAAAAGTGAGCAAAGTTATAAGTTAGAGGAATGTTTAACTTATGGTATCTCAGAATACTTTATGACAAGGCAAGATAGACCATGATATAGCCAAATTTAGCCAGATATGCCATGATACGACATGAAAAGTATGTAATGAGATATGTTATGATAAATGTGTAACATCCTTACTTTCATACATATTAGGGACCAATCAGTGGTATTTAAAACCACTTACAAGACCTTGGAAGTCCATTAGCCAAATCTAGAATTTTATTCTTTCTCAGGTTACTGTTCATATGGTATTCCAGATTACGCAATGAACTTTGAAAAATCATAATTAATTCTAGAAAACTCGAAATAAAGTGGTTCAAAAATATACGTGAAGATAAAGTCAAAATGAAGCTTGGCATGTCATCTAAATTTATGTAAAATTTCATACATTTATTCCATGATTTACTATTTTTCATTACATCATGACTATCATTGCTTACATTGGTTATACAGCAACATTACACATTACACATTACACATTCACATAACATATATACTATCAAATCCCTAGCTTTTCTTCATGCTTCATCATCCTCTTTCATCATTCATAAACCTGTGGGACTAGGATTACATGGAAAGGGATGAGATTTTGGGGGAAATCTCATTAGCAAATTGTACTAAACAATGCATGCATTAATGTAAATACTTGTGCTTGCTTGTGAAAGTGTTACTATTGTGTCATGTGCATGCTTTCATGTTACATATGAAATACAATTGGCTAAAGTAAACATATAAACAGAGCTTCATACATAAGCACATAGGTAACACAATTCAATCAAGCCATAGCACAATCAAGCATAACATTCAATGCATACAAGTTTAGGATAAGTTTACTACCTTGAGCACTTGACTTTCTTTCTCCTTTTCTTGCTTCCTTCTTCTCACTTTTCTTGAACATGTGGCTGCCTCTCTTGGAGCATACCAATCAATTTCTAACATCACATAATCATTCATTCATCACAATCTAACTTCCTTGAGCATTAAACTCACTTTAATTAACATAACTTCTTGAACATTAAGCCCATTAAATTTCCTTAACCTTAACTAATGGACTTGGTCTTTGAATCAATTGATGTCTTGACGTTACCCTACACAATTTCCTCTTTTGAATCCATTTATGAGATTAGAATCATGAAATTCCAGCTCCTTCCTAACATGCTGTACAGAACCGAAATTGCACATAATTCTTTCAAAAATTCTCATTTCGATTCCAATGCTTCCCATACTTGTTTCTCTACTTTATCCCAAAACATTTTTTGTTTTAAAACCATTGGAAGCATCAAAATCATGAAATTTCAATCACTGTTCATGCGTGTGACCAGTAATAGAGAAGGGTTTCAAAAACTATAATCTTGGAATTTCAATGCTTTCAAGGTTCAAAACCTTTCCAATCCTACACAAAATAATCATCTAAATTCAATGGAAGCATTAAATTATTGAAATTCAATTTCCTTCCCTCATGAACAGTGCAGATCGAACAGGTTCACTCTTGGCAAAGTCAAGAATATCAACTTGATTCAACAACCAATCACTTAACTAGCTTGTTTAAGCTTCAATCATATGTTTCTAACTTTAATTTCTTCTTTCCCCTTTCATCTAAGGTTTTTGGGCAGCACCTTCCCTTAGAGAAAACTCATCTTTTATCCCATGAAAACCCTAAGTTCAAGCTCCCAAATCAAAGGAAAATAAGCTAGGAGAGATTACTTACATTTAATCTCTAGCTTGCTTGAACTTTGGAACCTTGAATCTTCTTTATCTTGGCTTGAGTTTTCATTTTGCAAGAGTTTCCCCAAGATATCACAAGGCCACGGTTTTGGGGAGAATGAGGGGGTATTTATAGCCAAAATCCAAGGAAAATGAATGGCCAAGATTGATTTGGTTACTATTTGATCTAAAGGCCCATATTTAATCTTGGATTTTACTTCTTCATAAAAGAATAATTATGACATCATGTGGGACAGATCATGGGACACCTAAGAGGGCTAGGTGGCGTGCTCATAGTGTAAGTAAGCTTCTGAAAAAATTCCAGTCCAATCCAATACCGATCGGAGCAGTTTCACAATAACCGAACTATTTTCTGTTCTCAATTTTTTATAATATACCAGGATATGTATTCTATCCTAGAAACCAATGTCTATACTTCTCATACCCTTGACATGGTTATACTGAGTATTTATCTGCCATCTATTCCTTGGAAAATGACCAAAATACCCTTGGTGTCCTTTCTTACATTATATTTACCCTAAGGGCATAATCGTCATTTCACCCCTCTTTGCCCTGTCTCTGAGCATATACTGGCTCTAAATAATCATATTTATGCTATATGCCACGTGTTTGGCCTATCCAGAATGACCAAAATGCCCTCCATCCATCACTAGTACAATCTGGGCATCCAGGGGCATTTTCGTAATTTCACACCTTTTCTGGACACTGGCCCCTTCTACTGATGAATTGGTACCCTGGGTTTTGGGTGCTCCTTGGCATCATCATGGGCCTATATATGAGGTCATTTGATCTCATTCTATCTAGGCTCATATACCGATAAGTTATATTATCGGATCACGGGTGTTATCAAACTCCCGTCAAAATTCACTGTTATGGGAATAACTTTTTATACAGGACTTCTTCTGGGGTTCTGTCAGATTCATAACATATGACACTATAGGGCACACTTTCCTGTAATTCTCTGACTTATATCTTATGTCCATAGAATCTGATAAAAAATTAGATAACTTTTAGACTATTAGATAATTTTCTGCTGTCTAGAGCTCTAATAAAATTTCTGTATCATGCCAGATTAACCAACATATCTTCCTCTATTTATTGATAGAATGTGGGACTAAAAAAACTTTTGGGCAGTTATAACCCTTTCTGGGCTGATCTTTCTATAATTACAATTTTGCCCTTAAACTTTTTACTTAATTACATTTAAGTCCCTTAACTTTTAGAAATTATCACTTTTGGCCCAAATCTTGTTTCTACTTTCACTTTTTGCCTTTAACCTTTTCTACTTTTCATTTTAGTCCTTATCTTCCTTAAAGAATCATCTAACCTTTATTATTTCTTCTGATATTCATCATAATCCTTTCCAAACCTCTTTCCACTATCAATACTATATGGATAGGGAAAAATTAGGATATTACAATATGTAATGTGATACATAATGAGAAATATGTATCAAGAAGTACAATATGAAGTGGCTTTATAGCTGCTTTGTAAACGGACAGAGAGGCTTCCTTTTTCAAAGGGATAAGATGTTTAAGTGTTATGTTACAGATGAAATAGCAAGTAAGAGCTTTCACTCCTTGCATGAAATGACAGGCATTATGTTATGTTTGTAAAATATGCTAAAGCTCCAAATGTTATAAAAGTGCAAGCTCTATGTGATAGAGTTGTGCAAGCTCCGATTGTTTGAGCTGTGCATATTAAAGAAAGGAATGCTTGAGCTCCGATGTTAGAGCTTTGCATTCATAGGCAGGTATTTAGTCTTGCAGTATGTTGGCCAGGCATTATGCATGTTAGAGTATGTGCTCCTATCTAGCAGTAAAGTAAGGAAAGAAAGAATAATGGCATAAGTCCTCTCTCTGTATTATGATGAATTATTAAAGATGATAAGGAAAGAAGTATGATGGTACGAATATGAGAGATAAAGTTTAGCGGATATTTAGAGAATTCCGCTAGATGTTCAGAGGAGTAATAAGTGATTGCACTAAGGAGTATGATGAGTAGTTAATAGAAACTCCAAAATATAGTAGTATATGAGAGAGTTTGATATGAAAGAAAGGGGCATTCTCCTCAGAGAAACTCTTCATCAAGGTATGAATAGAGATTTAACCCTGAAATTTTGAGGGCAAAATTTATTTTAAGGGGAGGAGAAATGTTATATCCTATTTTTTATACATAGAAGCCCAATATGTTGCCTGAAAGAGGTAGGCTACCAGGCCCTGTTGAGCAAAAGTCCCAGAAGTATACATATGATGTTCAGGGACTAAACTGCAAGTAAGTGAAAGATCAGGGACTAAATTGTAAATAGTGAAAGTCCCTGGGGGCATAGTGGTCATTTTGAAGAAAGAGAGGGACTAAACTGAAAAGTCTAAAAGTCCCAAGGCCAAAAATGAAAGTAGATACAAGTTGTAGGCCATTAAGTGTAATTATGAAAAGTTGAGGGACTAAAGTGGAATTTCCAAAAGTTTCCAAGGGCAAAATTGTAATTATAGAAAGTTCAGAAGAAAAGGCTTAAAACTACTCGGAAGCATTTCAGTCCAAAAATTCATCAGTAGATAGGAAAAGTTATGCTAGTTAATCTAGCATGATACAGAGATTTTATTAGAGTTATAGATAGCATATATTTATCTAATAATCTAAAAGTTATCTGATTTTTTTACAGATCTTATGGACCTTAGATATGAGTAAAAAGTTATAGGAAGATGTGCCCTATGACGCCAGATGTCATGGATCTGACAGAACCTTGAAAGGAGTTCTACAAAAAAGTTATTCCCATATTAGTGAATTTTGACGGGAGTTTGAGAACGCTCACGATCCGATTATAAAACTTAGCAGTAAGTAAGCTTGGACATAATAAGCTCAGATAATGTCACAGAAAGGTCCATGATGGCGCCAAGTGAGGCCGAAACCCATGATATCAGTTCAACAGTTAAAGGGGCCAGTATCTAGAAATAGTACAACATGACAAAAATAACCCTATATTATAAAATGATAAAATAATGAGTGAAGGGTATTTTGGCCATTTGATTAAGGATAGATAGTCAAGGAAGGTTATCTGGAGAGTTGACTAGGGTCAGTAAATACGCTAGCAAGGTATGAAAAGATAGTAATGCCCCTAGAATTATTAAAGATAACTAAGGGCATTTTGGTAATTTGCTAAGCGATATTTCTTAGGAATCAAGCCACCAGAGTGCTTGGGCTTGATTAAAGATCGAAGATAGCAGTCCCAGATATCCAAAAACATGGCCCAAGAGTAATGTGGGTCCAAGTGGCATTAAAATATTAGTTTAGTACCTTTTCAATAAATCATAGTTACCCGGTTAAAGATGGAACTAAGCGAAGTGATTAGATAGAGCTTTAGACTCATCCAGAACCATGAGGTGCATGAAAGGTGTCCTCATGGGACCCACAAGGTGCCACATGGCATGAGTCTAGGGAAAGAAGGAAAGGCTAAGGACACACGGCACGATGTCAGCTGTTCATTCCAAGAAAAGACTTTGGAATTCTCTAGAAACATTGAGTCAGCTTGTGAGGTGTCCTAAGGTCCCCACCATTACGCCACCTAAGCATGGGAGGTATCCCATGGATAAGGTCATTTTGATGAGTCATCTATGATGATGATGTCATCGTGATGATGCAGGAAAGTCTTCTTGAGGAAGCTAAGCTATCTGAGCCATTCATCGCGATTTGATCTTGACCGTCCATTCCATCTCCACTCAAATATAAATACCTCACCCCTCCCTCCATTCCATTCATGGCAAGGAGCAAATGAAGAAGAGAAAAGAAGAAAGAGAAAAAAAGAAATAGAAAGAAAGGAATGAAAAAGAAGGAGTTCTAGAGAAGCTAAGAGCAATTCAAGGAGCTTAAGGACCTGACAAGCTTAGGAATAAGGTAAGTAATTTATTATAGTCCCTGCTCTAATAAATTAGAGGATTGTTCTTATGGATTTAGTATTAGAATAAGAGAATATCTCTCTTGATAAGGTTACCCATGGATAGAAAGAAAGATAGGGATTGTTAGATTAAGGGTATTACCTCAAATTAAACATGAGTTGAGTAGAGCTACACTAGATAAGATAATAATGCAGATATTATTATGCTATGTGTAGGCTATGAACTATGAAAAGAAGGAACCTTAGATAAAAGGCTAAGAACTAGAGGAAAGAATACACATCAGGTAGTAAACTTGCCTACTTGTATGCTTATACTACTTGGATGTTTTATGTGATGTTTACTACCTTGATGATGTGAAGCATATATGATTAAGTAATGCTCTGTTTCTTTTTATCCTATGGCCGTACGTTATAATTAAGGAACATGGAAGCATGTATGTTATCATTATGCAAGCATGATCATTAAGTGCACACATAGTAACATCAAGCATATAGTTGCATACATTGTATGGTTTCCGTTTGCTACTGATATTTCCATAGAAATCTCACCCCTTCCATATCAATTCAATTACAGCAGATCTTCTCAAGATGGAGGAGATAAAGATGCATGAAGAGAAGTTGATAATGATTTAGCATGATTGATATGTGATTGGTGTATCTATAATTAGTTGCTGGAAATTGTCACTATGAACAGTAACTCCTAGTGAGTGAGTAACAATTGAGCTATAATTAGAAATAGTAAATGATTGAATAAATGTATGATATTTTATCAATATATAGTAGACATACCAAGCTTCGACTCAGGGGAAGGACGCCATATAAACAGTAAATTTTGGGCATTGACTGGCACTGAATAAGTCAAGGCAAGGTCAAGGATTTATTTTTCCCTCAAAGAATATTAAGTTAGCCTTGTTTATCAATTTGAACCACTTCATTTCAATTTTTCTATATTTAATCATGATTTTCTGAAATCAAGTCACTCATCTGAAATTTATACAATGAACAATACTCGATAGAGTAAAATTTCAGATTGTATAATTTGACTTCAATGACCTTAAAAGTAGCTCCAGATGCTACCATTTGGTCGCTAAGACATAAGAAAATTAGTATGTTATATTATACATATGGAAAGAATGAGATTTCATGGAAATCTCAATAGCAAGTCATACAAACTATAATATTATGCATGATTAATTATATGCTTAACATGTTCTCATGAGATGGGAGCTACTTCATAATAATACATAAGCAAACTCTAACATGCATATTGTCATGACATTAGTTGCAAGGAGTTGCAATCATTCATGCTTCATCATCAACATGATGGCATATTCTTAAGCTTAACCAAACATCATAACTAACAAGCAAGCATACAATCAAGCAAACATGAAAACTATAGTTAGGTATTCTTGATACCTCTTTAACTATCATTGACAAAGTCTTATTGAGATGGTTTTTCTTCCCTCATAAATGTCAAAACCTAGCCATTACAAAGTAACATCAAGTTACAACTCAACTTGAAAACAATTCTAAGACTAGGTTTCACTAACTTCCATTATTTTTCCATGTTATGTTCCATACTTCCATCTTGCTAAAATAAATTCTCATGGTTCATTTCCACATAAGTTTTCATGTAGAATCAAAATATGGAACCATAATTTCCAAAATCAAAACATACCATTAGCTGTTGTACATAACCGAAGTGACACCCTTATTTTCTAAAAATTCACATTTTGATTCCAATGCTTCCAATACTTGTTCTCCTACGTTATCCCCACACAAGTTTCCATTTTAAACTCATTGAAAGTATCAAAATCTTTAAAATCCTACATATGAATAGTATTTCATATAGTGGTAGCCAAGAACACAAAATCCTAACTACATGCATACTTGAATTTCCAAGCATATACACTTGATTCTAGCTTGTTTAAGCTTATCTAAACTATCCATAACATAAAAATCATATTCTTATCATATATGGACAGCACTTCCAGCAGAACCTTAAGGGAAATATGTCACAAAAACCCCTTAAAACCAATAGCTAACTTGATAGATTAAAGTCTAAGAACAAGGGAGCTAGTTACCTTGCTTATTGCTCCAAGTTGTGTTTTTCTTTCTTGTTCAAAGAAAATTTGGCTACAGGTTCCATAAGGTACTCCAAGGTCCCGCACCAATCTGGTTTGGGGGTGTATATATAGAAAATTTTTGGTGGAAATGAAAGGTCAATATTAGTTTAGTTACTATTTGATCGAATGGTCCATATTCTACCTTGAATCAAGCTTGCCCCAGAAGCCTTATATTGACGCCATGCATTACATCATTTAGGGCCATGTTTGGCTGGAAAAAGGTAGATATACTGATAGAAAAAATTCTAATATAGTCCGGTACTAATCGGAGCAGTTTCACAAAAACTAGATTATTTTATGTTCCTAATTTTTATAATATTCCATAATATGTATTATGTCATGAAAACCAATATCTAGGTTTTTCCTACCATTGACATTGTTAGACTGAGTATTTATCTGCCAACCATTCCTTGGGAAATGACCAAAATACCCTTGTTGCTCTTTGTTACACTATATTAACCCTAAGGGCATAATTGTCATTTCAAACCTCTTTTTACTGTATTAGTGTCATATCCCAATTTTTAGGCCTAGAAATCTAGTATGTAGCCTAAAAAAGGTATACTACCAGGCCCTAATGAGCAAAAGTCCCAAAAATATACAAATAATGTTTAGGGACTAAACTGCAAATAATGAGAGTTTAGGGACTAAACTGTAAATAGTAAAAGTCCTTGGGGGCATTTTGGTAATTTACTGAAGGTGTTTATTGGGAATCGAGCCACTAGAGTGCTTGGGCTTGGTTAGAAACCCAAGATGACAATCCAAGGGTCCAAAAACGTGGCCTAATGATTATGGGGGTTTAAGTGATGTTAAAATAATATTTTAGTACTTTTTCATAAAGTAAAGTTACCCGTTTAAGGATAGAATTGGGAAAAGTGATCAAATAAAGCTTTAGACCATGAGGTAGCATGAAAGGTGTCCTTATGAGACCCACAAGATGCCACATGGCATGATTATAGGAAAAGAAGAAAAACTAAGGACACATGGCATGATTACAGGAAAAGGAGAAAAAGTAAAAGGACACGTGGCACAATCTCATCCGTTCATTCAGGGAAAAGACTCTGGAATTCTCTGGAAAGGCTGAGTCATCCCAAGGGCCCACCATTGCGCCACATTGCATGTGAGGTGTCCCATGGATGATGTCATTTTGGTGAGTCATTGAGGAGGGTGATGTCATCGTGATAATGTAGGCGAAGCTTCTTGAGGAAGCTAAACAATCTGAGCCATTCATCGCGATTCAATCTGGACCATCCATTCCACCTCCTCTCAAATATAAATAGTCCACCCCTCCTTCCATTCCTTTCACAGCCAAGCATGGAAAAAAGAAGAGAAAGAAGAGAGAAAATAGAAAGAGAGAAAGAAAGGAAGGAAGAGAAAGAAAGGAGAAGTTCTGGTGGAGCTAGGAGCAGTCCAAGGAGCCTAGGGACTTGGTAAAGCTTAGGAATAAGGTAGGTAAGTTATTCTAGTCCCTGCTCTAATAAATTAGAGGATTGTTCTTAATGGTTAGGATAGATAAATATATCTCTTAATAAGGGTAGCTATAGATAGAAAGAAAGTTAGGGGATTGTCAGATTAAGGATATTACCCCAAGTTAAGCATGAGTTAAATAGAGCTATACTGGATAATAATAAAGATATTATTATGCTATTTATAAGCTCTGACCTATGAAAAGAAGGAATCTTAGAGCAAAGACTAAGAGCTAGAGGAAGGTTATATGTCAGGTAGTGAACTTATCCTAAACTTGTATGTATTGAATGTTATACTTCATTGTGCTATAGTTTTGTTGAATTATGTTGCATATGTGCTTATGTATGAAGCTCTATTTCTATGATTACTTTGGCCAATTTTATTTTATATGTAACATAGAAGCATGCACATTAGACAATGTTAACACTTTCACAAGCATTAATACATGCATTGTTTAGTACCGTTTGCTACTAAGATTATCCCCTAAATCTCATCCCCTACCATGTAATCCCAATCCCATAGGTATGTTATAAAAGTTTAAAGAAGCATGGAGAGAAGCTAGAGATTGGATAGTACAAATGTTATGTAAAGTTGGGACCAAAATGCTGAAATCAGGGGAAAACACAGGATGAACAGTAAACTTCGAATGTTGAATGATGTTGACTTAGTCAATACATAGTCAATGAATTATTTTTATCTAAAATATCATTAAGTTAACTTCATGTAGCAATTTGAACCACTTCATTCTAATTTTTCTAGAATTAGTTATGATTTTTTGAAGTCAGGTCACTTCTCTGAAATTTGCACAGTGAACAGTACTCGCTAGAGTAAAATTTCAGTTTGTGTAATTTGACTTTAATGACCTTAAAAGTGGTTCTAGATGCTATCGTTTAGTCCCTATGATGTAAGAAAAGTGTGATGTTACATTTAGGGTATATAATGGCTCTAACTAATCATCTTTATACTAAATTGGACATTTTTTGCCTATCCAAAATGACTAAAATGCCCTCCATCTATCACTCGTACAGTCTAGCTACATAGGGGCATTTTCATAATTTCACACTTTTTTGGGGTAGATCTAGACTCTGGGCCATTTAACTGTCCAACTACCTTATTGGGCCTCTTAGGATGGCATTTGGGCCTTAATATTGGTCTATTACCTTTTGTGGCACAAATCCCAAGGAATCTTTCCCGACTGTATTTATCGGGTATTTAATTTCACTATAAAATTCCGTAAGCATTCTATAAGATTCCTTTTCTAACTCTGTCAATTTTATAAATTCTTATATTAAATATAGGTATTTAATGTAAACTTTCATCTGATTTTGTGGTTTGAAAAATACTGTAATAATTTTTCCTAACTTCGGGAATTCATATCAATTAATCAGGACCTCAAATCAAAATTATGTGTTGTGTTAAACTGATCAGAATAATTTTGTCTATCTACTGGTAAAATTTGGGACTAATTTGATTCTGGGCATTTTTGGGCCTTTTTCGGTTCAACTTTCTCATAATTACATGTTTGTCCTTGAATTTTTGGTTAATTACATTTAGGTCTCTGAACTTTTGATAATTACACCTTTTGTCCCAACTTTTATTTATACTTTTACTTTTGGCCTTCAACATTTTCTAATTTTTATTTAGGTCTTTGAACTTTCCTTAGTTACTAATCCCTCTCTTTCCTTCCTTAATTTGATACAATTTACTTCAAGAATTTCATGTCTATTACATATAAACTGTACATATACATCAGATAAGAAAATTAGGGATATGACACAAGCCAATGAAAGCAGAACCATGCTCCTGCATATTTTAGTCGTGATCAAAAAGTCCGCCAGTTGCGACCTTGATTCTTCTAGAATTCTTTCTGTGTGTACAAGTCATGACCAAAGCATGGATCTGGTCACGGCTAATATGTAAAATCACTAAAACTACACGTTTTGAATTAGGTTATGCAGAAATAAAAGGAGGAGGAAGGCTACCGTCAAAGGAGGGATGGTTTTTAACCTGATTAGGCTAAGAAGTAGTACTCTCATGCTCTCTAATCACCTTCACCACCTCTGCCATCATTCTACACCTCCCCACTGATTTCTCCACCTCTCTACACCATCAACCTACCATCTTCTCATTGTTTCTCTATGGCATCCCAATTGGATAGTGATTATAGTACAGCAGGAGTCATGAAAGGTTAAACCTTTAGCCTCTTGTTAATGAATCAGATATCTTGAGCTCATGGACTCTTACGGGGAGTTTCTTCTGTTCTAATTTGCATCTTCTTATCTTATAATTGTTGCTAGATCTAGGGTTTTCATCTTATGAGCAAGTTTTGAATATTGATTGATCATTCTCATATTAGACTTTGTAATTTAATTTGGATGATTTGAATGCTTGCTTTTAATAGAAAATTTTAGTTTCAATTTTAAGAGAGTGGGTTATTATCAGCGATCATTGTTAATTAATTCATTGCTTGAAATCGAGGGTTTTTGATCTACCATTCGAGGGCATTTTTATCATCTAAATTCAAGTTACACGCTAAGTGTTTTACAACAGTTCACTAAAAGTTCTTAAACTTGCTTTGATCAAAGGGGTTTAAAGAAAATTAGGGTTCTGGACTCAATAGATCGATTGAGGTTTTCTTTGAGACTTACCGCTTTCTAAACTCCAATTTTAAATGTGAGAGCAAGGATAAATACATTTTCAACATTAAGAGTCTTTCATAGCATTTGTCTCAACACACCCAACTCGTTTTCATCGTAAACAAAAATCCAAAAATATTAATTTTTCTACACCATACTTTATTGCATCAATCACTAAAACTCAAAAATCATTTTATCCCTACTCAGGTTTTTCATTGATTTTGACATCCAATCTACTAGGTTTCCACATAAAAGGCTCATCGAGAAGAATGATAGGGTTGTGCCTTATACTACATTATATTGGGTGCAACAAACTTAATTTTGATGGATCAAACCACAATAGTCCGAGGCCACATCAATGGCATCGTTGTTGGGTAGCCAAGTAATTAATTGTCAATCTCATTAGCTACCTGAGTCTTCTTTCTTGCTTTTGCTTGCATTTTAGTTCTTAGAAAATTTTTAAATTAAATTGCATTGCATTGCATTCTGCACTTTTCTGATTTTATGTAAAATCAGCTTTATGACTGCGATTTGTGACCTAAATCACCTGCGTCGCAACAATTACTCTCTGTGACATTAAGTCATGACCAAACACTATTTGTGTTGTGACCTGATGCTCCCCTATGAAATTTGACTACTCTGCGAAAACCAATTGTGACATTTAACACCTTCAATCACGACTACTTTTCTCTGTGATATTGTGTCACGACTAAAACTCTCTTTGGTCGCGACTAGCTGAAAATTTTCTGCTGTCCAACTTTCGTGACTAAATTTGACTGATTGTATTTATTATTCTCTATCTTTTCTACATTGCATGCATAAAAGAGCTGAACCATTAGTGCCGTTTGAACCTGAAATTGAGAGAACACTTTTGAAACTAAAGAGAGAGTTTAGAGAATTTAGAGAAGAAGAAGCAAAATCTAGTTCCTCCTCTAGTATTCCAGAGTATGAAACTGAACCGAATATGGATGACATTAATCATAATGGGCCTAATGGGCATGGAGAAAATGAAATACCAATTAACCCAGAAGATAATAGAAGTGTGAGGGAAATTAATCATTCACGTGTGAATTATGATCCTTATAGTTTCTATACTGAAGAAGATAATTTTGAGATTAAAGGAGCTTTGATTGTAGCCTTACCTAAATTTCATGGTTTTATAGGAGAATGTCCACATAGGCACCAATAAACCATGAATATGATCTGTTATTCAATGAAGCCTCCAATTACCGCAGTGGATGACGTCTTAAGAAGGTGTTTTCATTTTACCTTGGAAGGGAAGGCTAAGGAGTGGCTATACAATTTGCCCACCCGTTTCTCTACTCTTACATGGGATCAACTAAAGTTGACATACCTTGAACAGTTTTTCCTAGCTTCAAAGACCACTCGAATGAAAAAGGAAATCACGAATATTCTCAATAGGATAGAGAATCTCTATATGAGTATTGGACAAGGTTTCTTAACCTGTTAGCTCAATGCCTTTACCACAACATGACCAAAGCTGATTTAGTAGACATTTTGTTTGATGGTCTACTTCCTCATAATTAGGTTTCCTTGAATGCTACAGCAAATAGATCCTTGAGAGATAAGACTCCAAAAGCAAGTTGGGAGTTGTTCCAAAAAATGGCCAAAGGAGACCATCAAACTGGGAATCCAAGAAGAATGCCCATATCTTCTTCGAGTAATTCAAAAGAGATCTTAGTAAAAATAGCAGCCTTAAAAAACATAATGGAGAAGAAGATGAATGTGATTAGAAGAAAGCTACATTCCACAAAACAAGTTCATATAGTAGATACCTCACAAGCCTTTGTGACAGGATGTGAATCATGCAGTTTTATGATGCATGCTACCAGTACATGTGACATACAGTTTGAAGAAGTAGCAGCAATGTACCAAGGGAGAGACAATCAATACCAGTAGAGAGAACCATACCCTAACGCACATAACCCTGGTTGGAGAGACCACCCAAACTTTAGGTAGAGGTGATAGGCCAAATCAATTCTAAGGAGGTAGTGCTTCCTCAAGCAACTACCAAAATAATACAAGGTCCACAGTTCCAACTCACCCTATGACCTTATTAACATCAAGGCCAGATGAGACTTCTCAATTATTAAAGAGTATGGCTGCGCAGATGAACAACATAGACAATATAATGACAAATATAGACAATAAGATCAAAGAGAATGATGGTCAATTCACCTCCATAGCTTTAATCATTTAAAGAATGCTGAAGGATAATGCTGATGTGCACAAGAAACTTGAGGAGTTAAGTTCCAAGAATATAGATATCACAAGTCACTTAACTCAAGTTTCCAATATAGTGAGTAACATTCAAGGAAAGAGCAGTGGCAGCATACCTTTGAACTGTCATCAATCTGAGGGGTCTGAATGCTATATCCCTCATAAGTGGAAGAAAGGTTCATTTTAAGGAAACTGATACACAGGAGTAGGGTGAGGAAGGCGCTAGATTTAAGAATTCGTCTCTACCACAAGTGCAAATTGGTAAATCTGAAAGTGCTAAAGAACAGTAGCTTATAATGAAGAAGCCAACACAAGAGGAGAACTCACAAACCCAAGTGGAGATACAAGAGTTGTAAGAAGAAATAGCAACAGTACCAAGTCCAGCCTACAAAGCAAAGCAACCTGATGAGAAGCAGGAGTGGAGCAAGCAAAGAGCCTCTATGCACAAAGGTAAGGAGGAAAGTATAAAATATATCCCTTTTCCTAACTCTTACTTTGCTAGCAAGAAAAGAATTGACCTTAATTTTGCAAAAGATGCTTATAATATATTCAATAAGTTAGAAATAAATGTCCATTTAGTTGAGTTCCTTAAGAGAAACCCTAAATATGAAAAAGTTTTGAAAGAATTATGTCCTAATAAAAAGAAGTTTAGGACTCTTGAGAGAATCCAGGTTAGTGCTAATGTGTCATTACTATTTAAGGTTGAACTACCTGTTAAGTGCCAAGACCCAGGATCCTACACAATCCTATGCATTATAGGAAATATTCCTATTAAGGGAGCGTTACTATATCTAGGGACAACCATTAAAGTAATACCTTTGTTAGTATATCAAGCCTTAGGAATCAACAACCTTAAAGACACAAACGTAGTGCTCCAGTTAGCTGATAGGTCAATTAGGTATCCTAAGGGAATCCTTAAGGATATTCTAGTATAGGTCAAGGGCTTAGTGTTCCCAGCTGATTTTTATATTTTGGACATATCCAATGAGTTAGTAAATGAGAGCACCTTAATGCTTCCCATACTTGTTTCTCTACTTTATCCCACACAATTTTTCATTTTAAAACCATTGGAAGCATCAAAATCATGAAATTCCAATCATTGTTCATGTGAATGAACAGTAATAGAGGAGAATTTCAAAAACAACAATCTTGGAATTTCAATACTTCCAAGGTTCAAAACCTTTCCAATCCTACACAAAATCATCATATAAATTCAATAGAAGCATTAAATCATTGAAATTTCATTTCCTTCCATCATGAATAGTGCAGACCGAATAGGTTCATCCATGTCAAAGTCAAGAATATCAATTTGATTCAACAACCAATCACTTAACTAGCTTGTTTAAGCTTCAATCACATATCTCTAACTTTAATTTCTTCTTGTTCCTTTCATCTATGGTTTTTGGACAGCACAACACCTTAGAGAAAACTCAACTTTCTTCCATAAAAGCATTAAGTTCAAGCTCCCAAATCAAAGGAAAATAAGATATGATAGATTTCTTACCTTTAATCTCTAGTTTACTTGAACTTTGGTACTTTGAATCTTCTTTGTCTTGGCTTAAGTTTCCATTTTGCAAGAGTTTACCCAATGGTCCATGAGCTTACGGTTTTTGTCAAATACTTACTTTTAACCTCAATTATACTCCATTAGAAGTGATTGGAACCAATTACATGATCATTTGCTTTGAAATCATTCATTTCTAAAAGAATTGCTCTTGGGTACTGTTCACTTTTACTGTTGATTTGATAATTCTAGAACATGTACCCTACTTTGAAAATTCATAATTAATTATAGAAAAATTGAAATAATGTGGTTATAATTTCTAATGAAATATATTTCATAGAACTTTGAGGAAAAAGTATGAAACTGAGATTTTCTTGTCCATATGAAATCAGTTTACTGGTTAAAATCACTGTTCATTTGGAAAATCTGGAAGTCCCACTTTCTTTGCTTAACTTCATAAATTCATTTCTCTTTGGTTACTTATCAAAATGAACTTTGATACCTATGGATTTGAAGCTCTAGATGTCCTCTTTAATCTCATAAAATTTCATAGAAAAAATCATTCATTTGATATATGAAATCATTGCGTGAACGTCACTGCCTCTCAACACTCGTTTTATCTCAATTCCAGATCTTACTTCCAAATTTGGAAAATCATAACAATTTGGATACTTATCCAAATGAGGAGTTCTTAGTGTTCATTTAAAGTTCTATATCTTAAATTTAATCATGCCAAGTTTTAGGCTACAACTCATTGGTTTAGACATTATAACCATTGTCACAAAGCATCAACCTCAAAACATAGTTATAGAAACATACACCATACATGCTAGCATATCAACATATATTGTCATGTAAGTCATGTAACTTATTATACAAACTTAATCATCAGCATTTGCTCTCTTCCCTTGAGAGGATCTAGCATCTAAAACATAGTTATGCATGTGGAAGGAATGAGATTTCATGGAAATCCCAATAGCAAGTTACACAAATTATAATATCATGCATGCATAATTGGATGCTTAACATGTTATCATGAGATGGGAGCTACTTTATAATAGTACATAAGCAAACTCTAACATGCATATTGTCATGACATAACTTACAAGGAGTTGCAATCATTCATACTTCATCATAACATGATGACATAAGCTCAATCTCAACCAAACACCATAATCAACAAGCAAGCAAAACAATTAAATAAACATGAGTTATAGTTAGTTATCCTTACTACCTCTTAGCTATCTTGGTCAATACCATCTTGGGATGATTTCCTTCCTTCAAAAATGTCAAAACCTAGCCATTACAAAATAATGTCAAGTTACAACTCAACTTGAAACTAAATTCAAGACTAGGTTTTCACTAACTTCCTTTCTTTCTCTCTTTTATGTTCCATACTTCCATCTTTCCAAAATAAATTCTCATGGTTCATTTCCACATAATTTTTCATTTCGAATCAAAATATGAAACTAGAATTTCCAAAATCAAAACACTTCAGTTGCTACAGTACCAAACTGAAGTGAATGCCCCCTTTTTCTAAAAATTCACATTTTGATTACAATGCTTCCAATACTTGTTCTCCTACTTTATCCCCAAACAATTTTCCATTTTAAACTCATTGGAAGCATCAAAATCATGAAATTCCATCATATGAACAGTGTCACGCATAGTACCAGCAAGAACACAAAACCCTAAATCCAAACATACTTGAATTCTCAAGCTTATGCCACTTGATTCTAACTTGTTTAAGGTTGTCTAAACTATCCATAACATAAAACTCATATTCTAACCCCATATGGACAGCACTTCCAGTAGAAACCATGAGGGAAATAGAGCACAAAAATCCCTTAAAATTAAGAGCTAACTTGCTAGAACAAAGCTCAAGATCAAGGGGATGATTACCTTGCTTCTTGCTTCAAGTTGTGTGCTTCTGTAACATCCTTACACCCAAAGCAAAGGGATTCTATCACGAAGAGATAGTAACCTAACGCTCTACCCTAGAGATCATAAATAGTAATATTAAGTGATGAATGAGATCCAAGTGACCTGAATTGGTCAGGATCTAGAGGCAGACCAGAAAAGAATCACAGTCTAGTCCAGGGTAGACTGAGATTGATAGACAGGAAGAGTTAAGAGATACAGAGAGGCACAGAAGTTACTCCATATGAGATGGAGAATTATCCACTCACTTGAGAAGTTTTTCTCAAAAAGTTTAAAAGAAGCATTCCTCTCAATTAGAGAAAGGTGAGCATGAAGTTAAGGGTTAGAGTTAAGGGAAGATAACTCTTTTGATGGATACTTAATCGAGTTCATTCATATGAACCTTGAGGCTTAATAAGAGATACTTTCTCGCCTATTAGTAATCCAAGAGGATTAGGGAAAACTTAAAAGTTGGAATGGCATAAAGATAGGAGCCAAATCTTTCCTCCGTTAGCTGAAAGAAGATAGTTGACTCAGTTATGGATTACAGATATATTACAGTGAGGCCAAGGACACAGAAATCCTTCAGGTTAGAGACATAAAAGTCCTACAGGCAATGAGAAATATTATGATAAGATAGCCTAATATGATAAGCTATCTCCGATTCCTAAATAAATAAATAGGATATTGGAGATGTAAGCTAAAGATAAATTGCCTTAGAAATTGTTTGAGGGTTAGTAGAAAAAGATATATGTAAGCTAAGAGAAAGAAGTTTATAAGGTTTAAAGAAAGTAAAGTAGCCACAGATTTAAAGGTAAGGTGACTCCCCTATTCCCTATATAAGAAAGAGTAAAGAAGGGTTGAGTCTATACCCTAATAAGAGGGTAATGTGGCAACCTAAGTGAAACAAGTAAATGACTCAGGTACCTGAATAGATGATCAAGACCTAGCAGTTAAGGTCATAAAGGGACAAAATGTACTAAAGTCTACCTAGTTAATTGCTTAATGGCAATGTGAGTATGAGAGATAGTTGAGCAAACTATATAATGATGCATGGCTTATATTGCCATAAGTTATAATAAGAAATTGCATCTCATTGCAGTTGTCATGTGATGACACACATACTAGAGAATGCTTAATTGATTGCATCTACTTTCATATTATGCATGTTGAGTATGCTATGATAAATGAATACTCTCCTTATGCAGTATGTACTGGGTAGAGTATACCAGATGAGAAAGTTATGTTGCTCCCATGCCCTATGACTTGCAATTAAATAATTCAACTTAGCAAGAATTAAGCAATAGCAAAGTGCTAAACTAGAAAGTTAGCTACTTGATTCTCAGAAGATAGAAAGAGAATTTATGATCAGACTATAATAATCAATGGGATAGAGAATGAGATTAAAGATGAAAGGAAATGAGACGCAGTTATGAAAGATGATATGGCTCTAAGAAAGAGTAGTTTTTAAGTAATATAAGTTAATATTTTTGCAATAGAGCTAGATTGCTCTTACAATAGAGTAAAGTCCCTCTAATGAGATGAATAGATGTTGATAGACATATGCATGGTAGAGCCTGTGTAGCTCTCTGCAGTAATGGATAAAGTAAAGTTATAAAGATAAGAATGGTATATGAAGTTCCTGAGTGATAGAAGAAATGAGTCAAGTCCTAATAGATAATATTGGCCTCTGTGATCATTTTTGGGGAATTATCTGTGGAGTTAACAACTATGTGGAAGTGAATAACCTTGTAACTTTGTCCATTGGTTTAGGTCTTCCAGAGATGAGAATACAGTATAACGGAATCCAGTAGATTCCAGAGGATTACAGTTAGATCCTAGTATGGCTCACAGGGTCACAGTTAGATCCTAAAAGGCTTACGGTTGATCGTAGTAGATCCCGAGGGTCGCAGTAGACCAAGCCTAGAGCAAGAAAGTAATGAGCCATAAGTACAGTATTTCTTTGGAAGGACAAATACCAAGGAAAAGTCAAGGTATAGAAGCTTCACAAGTTGATTAACTCATAACAGAGAGAGTACCCATGATGCTAGTTTCAGATAGCCTTATTACTATTAAGGATTAAACTCAGAATCTCCTTACACCTATCAGGAACTAAGTGATCAAAGTTAAAGCTGTTAATCTTGAGTTCCAAGGATTTATGGAAATATTTCATAAGATATGAGAAAGGGTCAAATGAGAATAAATAGATCCTTACAATGAGATTATAAAGACTAAAAATAAAGGTAAGTAGATCCTCCAGATGAGGATAAGGAGATTAGAAGGCCAGATAGACCCAAGAGAGATAGTATAAGGTGGGTCTAAGATAGTGAAGTACTAGAGTTGGAGCTTGTAAGCACCAGTGCTTCAGATTTTTATCTACACATTTCAGTTAAGTGTGCTCAGGCAAGGGTAGTCCGATGATGGGTGACCCCCTGGGAAGTGATGAGAAAAAATGTGAATGCCATAAGAAATTGGCATATATGCACAAAGCTATGTAAAATGATAGAAAGAGCTATGAAAAGCTAGAAAGGGTTATGAACAGTAAGAGACTATAAGGCTTATGTCAAGTCCAAATGAAATGGATTTGAAAGATAAACTATGATATAGCCAGATTTGACCAGATATGCCATTTTATGTCATGAAAGATACGAAATGAGAAGATATGCCTTGAGAAGTGACTGTATAGCTAGCTTTATAAATAGATAGAGAGGCTTCTATTCGGGAAAAGATAAGATGTTTGAATGATGAGCTACATGTGAAAGAGCAAATAAGAGCTTTGAGAGCTTCCACTCCTTGCATAGAATGCCAGGCCTTATGTTACATTACATTATGTGATACTTACAGAATATACTAAAGCTCTGAATGTTAGAGCAGTGCAAGCTCTGAGTGTTAGAGCTGTGCATATTAAGAGAATGAATGCTTGAGCTCCGATGTTATAGCTTTACATTCATGGGCAGGTATGCAGTCCTGCAATATGTTGGCCAGGCATTATGCATGTTAGAGTATATGCTCCTATATGCTCCTATGTGCTCCTGTTTAGCAGTAGAGCAATGAAAGAAAGAATAATGATATAAGTCCTCTCTCTGTTTTATGATGAGTTTTTAAAGACGATAAGAATGTATGATGATATGAGAATGAGAGTTAAAGTTTGCGGATATTTAGAGAATTTTGCTAGATACTCAAATGAGCAATAATTGATTGCACTAAGAAATATGATGAATAGTTAGTAGAAGCTCCAGAATATAGCAGTATTTGAGGGAGTTTTACATGAAAGAAATGGACACTACTCACAAGTCCAGCATAGTGAGAAGTTCATATGCAGAAACATGTGTAGCAAGAAAGTAATAGAATGAACTGGAGTTCAACTCTGATTGAGTTGATTTAGAGCAGAAGAATAGTAATAATGAAGATATGAAGAATTGCGGATATGAAAAGTACTCCACTAAGATGTTTATTTTAAGAGATAGATACCCTAATCATTGACTGAGATGTTGAGTAAATTTTGCAGACGAAATTTATTTCAAGGGGGTAGAAATGTCATATCTTAAATTTTCCCTATTTGTATAGTACTAATAGTGGAAATAGGCTTAGAAAGGATTATGACGAAGATTAGACGAGATAATAAAGGTTAGATAAGTCTTAAAGAAAGAGAAGGACCTAAATGCAAATTGGAAAAGGTTAAAGGCCAAAAGTTAAAGTAGAAATAAATGTTGGGCCAAAAGTGGTAATTTCCAAAAGTTCAGGGACCTAAATATAATTAAGCAAAAAGTCAGGGACATAAATAGAATTATGGAAAAGTTCAGCCAAAAAAAGCTTAGAACTGCCTGTAAATATTTCAGTCCCATATTCCATCAGTAAATAGAGGAAGTCATGCTGGGTAATCTGGCATGATACAGAAATTTTATTAGGGCTCCATGCAGGAACAAATTATTTGATAGTCTAAAAGTTATCTGAATTTTTATCAGATTCTATAGACATCAGATATATGTGGGGGAATTACAGGAAAGTGTGCCCTACAGTGTCAAATGTTATGAATCTGACAGAACTACAGAAGAAGTTCTGTATAAAAAGTTATTTACATATTAATGAATTTTGATGGGAGTTTGATAACACCCGTGATCCGATAATGGAACTTATCGGTATGTGAGCCTTTAGATCAAATAGTAACCAAATCAATCTTGGCCATTGATTTTTCTTGGATTTTGGCTATAAATACCCCTCCATTCTGCAGCCAAACCGTAAGATCATGGACCCTTGGGGAAACTCTTGCAAAATGAAAACTCAAGCCAAGACAAAGAAGATTCAAGGTTCCAAAGTTCAAGCAAGTTAGAGATTAAAGGTAAGCAATCTCTCCTAGCTTATTTTCCTTTGATTTGGGAGCTTGAACTTAGGGTTTTGATGGGAGAAAAGTTGAGTTTTCTGTAAGGGGTGGTGCTGCCCAAATACCTTAAAGGAAAGGGGAAAGAAGAAATTAAAGTTAGAACCATATGATTGAAGCTTAAACAAGCTAGTTAAGTGGTTGGTTATTGAATCAAATTGGTATTCTTGACTTTGCCATGGTGTGCCCTGTTCGGTCTGTACTGTTCATGTGGGAAGGAAATTGAATTTCAATGATTTAATGCTTCCATTGAGTTTGTATGATGATTTTGTGTAGGATTGGAAAGGTTTTGAACCTTGGAAACATTAAAATCTCAAGGTTGTAGTCTTTGAGATTCCTTACTGTTACTGTTCACTCGCATGAACAGTGATTGGAATTTCATGATTTTGATGGTTCCAATGGTTTTAAAATGAAAAGTTATGTGGGGTAAAGTGGAGAAACAAGTATGGAAGCATTAGAATCAAAATGAGAATTTTTGAAAGAATTGTATGCTTATGTTCAGTTCTGTACAGCAGGCCATGAAGGAGCTGGAATTTCATGATTCTAAGCTCATAAATGGATTCAAAAGATGAAATTGTGTAGGGGAAAGTCAAGACATCAATTGGTTCATGTCACATCCTTACTTTTAACCTCAATTATACTCCATTAGAAGTGATTGGAACCAATTACATGATCATTTGCTTTGAAAATATCCATTTCCAAAAGATTTGCTTTCAGGTACTGTTCACTGTTACTGTTTATTTGGTAATTCTAGAACATGTATCCTACTTTGAAAATTTATAATTAATTGTAGAAAAATCAAAATAATGTGGTTCGAATTTCTAATGAAATCTCTTTTATAAATATTTGAGGGAAAAATATGAAATTGAGGTTATCTTGTTCACATGAAATCAGTTTATTGGTTAAAAATCACTGTTCCTTTGGCAAAATCTGGAAGTTCTAGTTTATTGGCTTTAACTTTAAAAATTCATTTCTCTTTGGTTACTTATCCAAATGAACTGTGTTACATATGGAATTAAATCTATAGACGTCCTCTTTAAGCTCACCAAATTTCATAGAAAAATTCATTCATTTGATATATGAAATCATGCATGAACGTCACTGCCTCTCAGCACTCATTTTATCTCAATTCCAGATCTTACTTGCAACTTTGGAAAATCATAAGAATTCGGATATTTATCCAATTAAGGCGTTCTTGGTGTCCATTTAAATATATGTATCTTAGCTAACCTCACACCAAATTTCAGACTAAAAATCGTTGGTTTACATATCAAAATCAGCGTCACATCACCACAGCCTCAAAACAGGGTTACAGAAACATACACCATACACACTAACATATCATCCCATATTGTCATGTAAGTCATATAACTTGTTATACAAACTTAATAATCAACAATTACTCTCTTCCCTTGAGAGGATCCAGCACCTAAAACATAGTTATGCATGTGGAAGGAATGAGATTTCATGGAAATCCCAATAGCAAGTTACACAAACTATAATATCATGCATGAATATTTGTATGCTTAACATGTTATCATGTGATGGGAGCTACTTCATAATGGTACATAAGAAAACTCTAACATGAATATTGTCATGACATAACTTGCAAGGAGTTGCAATCATTCATACTTCATCATAACATGATGACATAAGCTCAAGCTCAACCAAACACCATAATCAACAAGCAAGCAAAACAATTAAACAAACATGAGTTATAGTTAGGTATCCTTGCTACCTCTTAGCTATCTTGGTCAAGACCTTCTTGAAGTGCTTTCTTTCCTTCACAAATGTCAAAACCTAGCCATTACAACATAATATCAAGTTACAACTCAACTTGAAACCAAATCCAAGACTAGGTTTTCACTAGCTCCCTTTCTTTCTCTAATTTATGTTTCCTACTTCCACCTTTCCAAAATAAATTCTCATGGTTCATTTCCACATAATTTTTCATGTAGAATCCAAATATGAAATCAGAATTTCCAAAATCAAAACATACCAATTGCTACAGTGCCAAACCGAAATGCATGCTCTTGTTTTCCAAAAATTCTCATTTTGATTCCAATGCTTCCAATACTTGTGCTCCTACTGTATCCCCACACAATTTTTCATTTTAAACTCATTGGAAGCATCAAAATCATGAAATTCCATCATATGAACAGTACCACGTACAGTACCAGCAAGAACACAAAACCCTAAATCCAAACATACTTGAATTCACAAGCTTATACCACTTGATTCTAGCTTGTTTAAGATTGTCTAAACTATCCATAACATAAAACTCATATTTTAACCACATATGAGCAGCACTTCCAGCAGCAACCATAAGGGAAATATAGCATGAAAACCCCTTAAAACCATGAGCTAACTTGCTAGAACAAAGCTCAAGATCAAGGGAGATGATTACCTTGTTTGTTACTTCACTTTGGTTGCTTCTTTCTTGGTTGAATGGAAATTTTGCAAGAGTTTCCCTATGGTTCACCATGCATGCCGAAGTTTTCTGAATAGGGGGTATTTATAGAGAAATTTGGGTTGAAATGGATGGCCAAGATTGATTTGGTTACTATTTGATCTAAAGGCTCACATTTAATCTTGGATTTTACTTTTTCTAAAAAGAATAATTATTACATCATGTGGGACAGCTCATGGGACACCTAATAGGGTTAGGTGGCGTGCTGCCCATGCAAAGAACCTTCTGGAGAAATTCCAGTCCAATCTGGTACCGATCAGTGCAGTTTCACAACAACCGGACTGTGTTCTATTCCTAATTTTTTTATAATATACCAGGATATGTATTCTATCCTAGAAATCAATGTCTAGGCTTCTCATACCATTGAAAATGTTAGACTGAGTATTTATCTGCCATCCATCCCTTGGGAAATGACCAAAATACCCTTGGTGTCCTTTCCTGCACTGTACTAACCCTAATGATAAAATCGTCATTTCACCCCTCTTTATACTGGCTCATGGTGTATATGGGCTCTAAATAATCCTCTTTACACTATATGACACGTTTTTATCCTGTCTAAAGTGACCAAAATGACCTCTATCCACTACTGGTACAGTATGGGCATCCAGGGGTATTTTCGTAATTTTGCACTTTTCCTAGACTGCTCTGGTCTTTGGCCCACATAACTGTCCAGTCACCTTAGTGGGCTTATGATGGCACCATTTGGGCCTTATTATGGGCTTATTGCCTATATTGCCTTTATGGCTCAATTCACGTTATAGCTTCCCCGATCCTATTTATCGGGTATTTTATTTCATTGTAAAATCCCGTATGGTTTCTACAGGATTCTTTTTCTGACTCTCTCAATTTTATAAATTCATATATTAAATATATGAATTTTTTATAAGGTCTCATCTGATTATGAGATCTGAAAAATACTGTAATAATTCCTTCCGACTTCAGAAATTTATATCAATTAATCGGGACCTCAAATCAAAATTCTGTGTTGCGTTAAACTGATCAGAATATTTTTGTCTATCTACTGGTAAAATTTGGGTCTGATATGATTCTGGGCATTTTTGCCCTGTTTTGGCTCAACTTTTCCATATTTACATTCAGGTCCCTTAACTTTTGAATAATTGCACTTTAGTCCCTGAACTTTCCATTAATTGCATTTAGGTCCCTCCTTTTATTTCTATTTCAACTTTTTGTCTTCAAACTTTTCAATTTGCATTTTGGTCCCTATTCTTTCCTTAGTTATTAATCCTTCCATTTCTTTTTGCAATCTGATACAGTTTATTCTAAGAATCTTATATCTATTGCAGATAAACTGTAAAGGTACATCAGGTCAGAAAATTGGGGATATGACAGTTCAAGAGCCAAGTGGATTAGTGAAAATTAGAGAAAATTATGGCAATAAAGAGTGTAACAAAGTTAGTCTTGAACATGGTTGGAGTTCATGAGTCCTAATGAGTTATGTGATGAATATGAATTTTTTAGGACCTTGAAACATCCAAGAAGATGTTGGAAAGTGATTGACATAAAGTCTTCATGGTTGGAAAGCTAGGGAGCAAGTGCAAAAGATCAAGAGGAAAGCTTAAGTGCAAGGTAGTGAACTTACCTCTTTATGTGCTTGATGTGGTATGCTTATGTGTTGACATGTATATGTTATTTGAATGATATTGTGACATGATAAATGATGTTGAATGCATTGTAAATAACATGTTTCCATGGCCATGCACTTTATGTAAAAGTATATAGCATGATGGCATGTCACTAATCAAAGAAAGTTAATGAAATTACATATCATGCATTAGCATCCATCTTGCATATTTAAGTGGTAAGGTTTGCTACTAAGATTTCCTAGAATCTCACTCTCCCATAACCAACCAATTTAGGTCAAGCATGATGGATAATGCATGCATGGAGAAGAGTTAAAGCATGGAAGAAGAAAAGTGAAGTATTTAAGATGTTAGCATATGCTATGCACTTTCCATGTATGTCAAAGCCATGTAAAGTATATATTTATGTGATGAGATTGTATGAAACAATTATTGTATAACCCCATGATGTATATAATTTTAGAAAAAGCAAAAGAGATGATTTATGTATGCTGGAACAATTATGGAAAGTGAAAGAAAGGAAACTGAAATGGAAAAAACTAGGTCCTAAAATGGTTTTGTTGTGGCTTTAGTCTAACCTAGCAAATGAAGGAATTATTTCAAGAAATTTTATGAACATGTCGTACACATCCAGAGCTTTAAGTGCATAGGTAGAACGTTTCATTTGGATGTGTATATAAAGAGAAATGAATTTCCAAAATAAGGGACCAGAAACTATTTCTAGGGTTTTTGACCAAATGCATAGTAAACTTCAACGAATAAACTGTATTAATCATTTGGTCTAGAAATTATTTTTACCTTAAATTTCAAGATGTTATCTTCATGTATCTTTTTGAACCACTTCATTTCGAGTTTTCTAGAATTAATTATGATTTTTCAAAGTTCATTGCGTAATCTGGAATACCATATGAACAGTAACCCGAGAAAGAGTAAAATTCTAGATTTGGCTAATGGCCTTCCAAGGTCTTGTAAGTGGTTCTAAATGCTACTGAATGGTCCCTAAGACGTATAAAAGTAAGGATGTTATATTGTGGTATCAGAGCATAGGATTCTGGCTTAAGAAATGCTCTTAATATATTATTTATGGAATAATATGAGATTATTCCCAGACCCTAACTCTAAATAGTAAGTATTTGGTTAAGTTATGGTATATTATAGGATAGTTAGCATTGCTTAATTAAGTAAATAGTGCAAGAATAGATATGAGATTCCATAAAGTTAAGTTAAAAGCTTCAGTTAATAAGGGAGACCCCAGGCTAGTAGTGATATATGGACATAGTATACATCTAAACTCTGAGCATCCCTTACACAATGAAGAGGGTTCAGAGGAGAGTATGGGGGACCAGTCAGGAAAGTCTACAGTGGAATATCCCATAGATATTTCTGTAGACTCAAGCCTGTGGTCTGGATGTCATGTAGAGATTCAACCTGAAGCCTAATATGCACCAGTTGATGTTGAGTCTAGTGACTCTATATGGTATAAGTTTGTTGGAATTCCCCTAACCCTGATATAAGCTTTATCCCTCTTATGAGATGATAGATTATGGCTGAGGAAGCTGAGTATTGGTACTGGATTATGGGTAGACCATATATTATTCCTTCTCTACCAGAGTTTAAGGATAGATTTAAGATAATTAAGATACAATAGTCCCCTAATTTAGATATCCAATCAGAGTTAATGATAGTTCTTGTCCATTCCCAAAGTCTAGGAATATGTGGCTTTATAGAGAAAGATTAATGGGATGTTCCTAGTCCTAGTCACCCCAGCCTTCTTCATTAAATACAGATAGTGTTGACCATATTGGTCTGAAGAAAGCTGTGGATAGTGAATTACTCAGTCTAGGTCAAGGGATGTATAAAAGTATAGATTAAGAATAGTTAGTTATCTGTAGTTCCTTAATGCCGTAGCAGGAATGATAAACAGACATCCAGTAGAGGGCATTAACCTAATATACCTTAGAGGATTGGTATGAGATGATAGTAAGTCAAGTGTCATGAGACTAAAGATGCCAACCTTACTGAAGTCTATGAGTTAGAGATTTAGCACAGAGTGTAGGCAAGTTAAACAGTATGAAGCACTAAGATACAAAAGATCAGTTTAAGAAGAGGTTCAACAGTAGATCCTCCATATGATCATCAGGAGTTAATCTACAGTACGAAAGACTTTGTGTAGCTAGTCTTTATGGAAAAGAATAATGAGAAGTTAGAATGAGACTTGCCTAAGAATGGTCTAATATATGGCTTGAGGATAAAGACGTGATGGTTAATAGATAGAAAGTTAATGTTCCCAATGTTGGAAATCGTGCCCTAGGGGCCAATCATTGTCTTATGAACATTATTGATTTATGAATTTATTAATTGTGTTATCATATTTAGGATATGACAGCTTCTTT
This sequence comes from Leucaena leucocephala, assembly GCA_037074615.1. Taxonomy (NCBI): domain Eukaryota; kingdom Viridiplantae; phylum Streptophyta; class Magnoliopsida; order Fabales; family Fabaceae; genus Leucaena; species Leucaena leucocephala. The sequence goes on from CM073527.1 coordinate 11,638,313, forward strand.
CTTGGTTGAGTGGAAATTTTGCAAGAGTTTCCCCATGGTTCCAAGGTCTGCCGAATAGGTCTAAAATGAAGGGGTATTTATAGATAAATTTGGGTTGAAATGGATGGCCAAGATTGATTTGTGTACTATTTGATCCAATGGCTCACATTTAATATTGAATTTAACTTTTTTCTAAAAATAATAAGTACGACATCATGTGGGATAGCTCATGGGACACCTAAGAGGGGTATGTGGCGTGCTGTCCATGTAAGGAAGCTTCTGGAAAAATTTTAGTCTAATCTGGTACCAATCGGAGCAGTTTCACAACAACCAGACTGTGTTCTGTTCCTAATTTTTTATAATATACCAGGATATGTATTATATCTTGGAAATTAATGTCTAGGCTTCTCATACCATTGACAATGATATGCTGAAGATTTATCTGCCATCTATCCCTTGGAAAATGACCAAAATACCCTTGGTGTCCTTTATTGCACTGTACTAGCCCTAAGGGCATAATTGTCATTTTACCCCTCTTTACGCTGCCTCAGGGAATATACTGGCTCTAACTAATCATATTTATACTATGTCCCACATTTTTGGCCTATCTATAATGACCATAATGCCCTCTATCCATCTCTAGTACAATCTGGGCATCTAGGGGCATTTTTGTAATTTTGCACCTTTTCTGGACACTGGCCCCTTCTACTGATGAACTGGTACCCTAAGTTTTGGGCCCTCCTTAGCGGCATCATGGGCCTATATATGAGGTCATCTAATCTCATTCTACCCAGGCTCACATAACAATAAGTTCTATTATCGGATCACTGGTGTTATCAAACTCCCATCAAAATTCACTAATATGTGAATAACTTTTTATACATAACTTCTTTTGGGGTTACGTCAGATTCATAACATCTGACACTGTAGGGCACACTTTCCTGTAATTCCCCTACTTATATCTGATGTCCATGGAATCTGATAAAATTTTAGATAACTTTTAAACTATCAGATAATTTTCTACTATCTGGAACCCTAATAAAATTTATGTATCATGCCAGATTAACTAGCGCAACTTCCTCTATTTACTGATGGAATGTGGGACTAAAAAACTTTCGGGCAGTTATAACCCTTTCCGAGCTGATCTTTCTATAATTACAATTTTGCCCTTGAACTTTTTACTTAATTACATTTAAGTCCCTTAACTTTTGGCCAAACTTTTGTTTCTACTTTAACTTTTGGCCTTTAACCTTTTCTACTTTGTGGTTAGGTCCTTCTCTTTCTTCAATACTCATCTAACCTTTATCATTTCTTCTTATCTTCATCATGATCATTTCTAAACCTCTTTCCAGTATCAGTATTATACATATAGAGAAAATTAGGATATGACAGTTTTGAACTAGATTTGAGGGGGTATTTATAGAAAATTTCATGGAAAATCAATAGCCAATATTACTTTGTGCACTATTTGATCTAAATGCTCACATTTAATCTTGGATTTAACTTTTTCAAAAAGGAGATTTATGACATGATCCATGACATCACATGGGACAACTCATGGGGGTTAGGTGGCACCATTTCTAGAGGGAGAAACTTCTGAAAAAATTCTAGTATAATCTGGTACCGGCTCGGTCCGATTCACCAAAAACTGGACTATTTTATAATTCTAATTTTTTGAGATTCCATAATATGCTTTCTGACCTTAAATCCAATATCTAGATTCTCCCTACCATTGACATTCTTATACTAGGTCAGTACTTAATTACAGATCCACTGGGAAATGACCAAAATACCCTTTGTGTCATTTCTTGCATTATTTTAACCCTAAGGGTAAAATTGTCTTTTCACCCCTCTTTGTACTGCCTCAGGGTGTATACTGGCCCTAACTAATCATACTTATACTATACTACACGTTTTTGGCCTATTCAAGATGACCAAAATGCCTTCCATCCATCTTAGTACATTCTGGCTACGCAGGGGCATTTTCGTAATTTCACACTTTTTCTAGACACTGGCCCCTTCTACTAATGATCTGGTACCCTGGGTTTTGGACCCTTCTTGGCATCATCATGGGCCTATATATGAGTTCATTTGATCTTAGTCTATCCAGGCTTACATATTGATAAGTTCCATAATCTTATCACGGGTGTTATCAAACTCCCGTCAAAATTCACTAATATGGGGATAACATTTTATACAGAACTCCTTCTGGGGTTCTGTCATATCCATGACATATGACACTATAGAGTACACTTTACTATAATTCTTCCACATATATCTGAAGTCCATGAAATATGATAAAATTTCAGATAACTTTCAGACTATTAGATAAATTTCTACTGTTTGGAGCCCTAACAAATTTTTTGTATCATGCTAGATTAACTAGCATGACTTTCTCTATTTACTGATAGAATATAGGACTGAAATACTTCTGGGTAGTTTTAAACCTCTTCGGCTGAACTTTCTATAATTACAATTTTGCCCTTAAACTTTTTACTTAATTACATTTAACTCTCTTAACTTTTAGAAATTACCACTTTTGGCCCAACTTTTATTTCTACTTTAACTTTTTTCCTTCAACCTTTTCTAATTTATGTTCTAGTCCTTCTCTTTCTTCAAGACTCATCTAACCTTTATCATTTATTCTGATCTTCGTCATAATCCTTTCTAAACCGCTTTCCACTATCAATATTATACAGATAGGGAAAAATTAGGATATGACACTAGGGATGAACATGAACTGAGTTTACATGATAATGGTAGAGATAATGTACTTGCAAAGGGTTTGTTGAGTGATCTTGCAGGACCCCAAGATTGTTTGGAAGCTGGAAGTGCACTGATTGAAGAAGGGCCAAATTTCTGTGACCAAAGGTTATGACCAAATGGCCTCCTTGTCGCGAATGAACATCAACCTGAGATCTACTGTGAATTTGAGTCATAACCAAATGGTTTCAAGGTCATGACACAAAAGCCCAAAGACTTATAGTCACGAGTCAAAGATGAAGTTGTCGCAACTACACATCAATCTACTGAGGGAGAGCCTTTCTGCTACCACAAGTCCTAACTATAAGATGAATAGGTCACAACAAAAAGTTCCAGAGGCACACCCTGTCAACTAAAGTCATGATGAGAAGATCAAAGGTCATGACCAAAGATACCAGAGTAACCAGGGAACCGCACACTCCTTCAGTTCCACACTCTATCACTTTAGTTAAAGGGCCAATACATTCTAACTCCTCTCAACCTCATTATCATTCCAAAATTACATCTCATACCTTAAGGTTTTTGAAAGATCTAATCTCTAATAATGATCAGGTATGGAAAAGAATGATCCCAAGTATATTGTAGCCATAGACCAACCTTAGCTTGGCATGATACTTGGGGAAGCACATGATAAATTGGAGGGCCTACACAAGCTAGAGAATAACAACTGTAGGAAATATATGAAGGTGGCAAAGGAATTATTTCCTAAGTCTGTTGCTGTGACATGCCAATCACAGTTGGGTAAGTTCAAGTTTAAACAAGGAGAATTCAAGACGGGCTTGGATGAATCTTAGTATAAGATGCGTGATTATGGAATACTGAAATGGAGAGAAAGGGAAACTAAAAAAATCGTCCAATTAAACAACCATCTCTCAAAGTTTTATGATTTCCCACTGCTGCCTTGAGGCGAGGTTGTCCCTTTCCTATCTCTTACCTTTTATAAATTTATATGTGCTTGACATGTCAGTTTGGTGATTGGAAAGGAATGAACCAGAAGAAGTAGTTGTTGTTAATTTTTCTGCTTGATGCTTCAGTAGGGTAATTTTCATTTTATATTTATTTCTATTTTTTCTAGGCCTCTTTATGTTTTGAACACCCCCGTTCCTATCCATATATTGTCTACTCACTGATTGTTCCCTCTAGAGTTTCCACACTCACATGCATGATTTTAGCTTGCCCATCTTGTCATCTCTGCCTTACTAGTATTGCTTTGCATGACTTGAATGTGACTCTGTGCTGAATTGTTAAGTTGCATTGAGTGAATAGGCTACCTGCTATTTTACAGCTACATTTGATTGGCTTTGCCACGTGATTGTGATATTTTCCCCTTTAGTCCTATTGACAGTGAGGACACTATCAAGTTTAAGTGTGGGGGAGATGTCTTTGCTTTTGTACTACTCAATTTTTGCTACTCAATATGACATTTTTCGATTAATCCAATCTTTTATCACAAACTTTTTATTTTTGATCTTAATGTGTGATGAATTACTTAAAATTGGATCCCCACTTTAAACTTTATTGATAACTGGAAAGGTTTTAGCATGAAAAATAGTTTTACAACTTTGACAATTACCACTCGATAGTCTCTGCCAAAAATGGTTGCGACATATTGGCTTTTAGGTCACAACCTATAATGAAACTTTGGACTTGGTCTGCTCTCTAATACCTATGGTCGTGACCTATATACAAAGCGGTCGTGACAATAACTCCCTGTTGATTTGAGTTGTGACATGATTTCCTACATGGTCGAGACTATTACTCTCTGTGTGTTTGCATTGCGAAAGATACACCCCATGGATGCGACTAATGTTCTTAAAGTCATGAGAATGCACCTCTGTGACATTTGGTCGTGACCTTTACTATTCTAAGTCACGACCAATGTTTAAAAAATGTCCAATTACCTTCTCTTTGCCTTGTGCAAAGTTGTATAGAAGGACCCTTTTTGAACTACTGAGATTCTTTCACAAATAATTCATTATTACCTTATTTCAAAACCTTTTTAGCTCCTAGAAACCATTGCCCTACTTGATTTTTTTCTCAAAAATCTTGGAAATTGAATTTTAAAACACCTAAGCCCTTATTGTTAGATTTGGATTATCAAATGGTTCTAAGTGATTAATTTGAAACTTATAAATTATCCTTTAAGAGGGTTTTCAATTGTGATAAGTGTTTTAATTCCTAGTGAATTATGAATGCTGTTTGAGACTTTAGCTTATGAGCAATCTAGATAAAAACCTTTGTTAGAGGATTCTCGGCCTTAAATTCTATATTGAGTGATTATTCAATTGGTTTATATTCTCTAGAACTTGTCTTGGCTATAAGTTTAGAATTACTTGCGCATTTATGAATTGAGCATGATAGAGGCATTCTTTCTAAACATTTTTTATCCCAAACACAAGCCCACTACATATTATATCCTTAGTCACCCCTTTTAAGCCCATCACTTTTTCTTTTCACCATTCTTATAGAAAGTCATATGTGCATGAACATCATCTTGAAATAAAATTTTCATTCATGTCAAAAATTCATCATTGTTGTGTTATTGCGCTGCAACTCCCATCAGCAAGGTTCCAAATAAAAGAAGAGAAAAAGAGGCATATTGCACTAAAAACAAGAGAAACCAAAAGAAAAGAAAAGAAAGGGGGAGGGGGCACCTTTATCAACTCTTATTAGCACAATTATCACAACCATATCCCTAGAGATATGAATTCATACTACATATTTGTTGTTGAATGCATATAGTACTTTTTATTCTTCACATTCTATTTCATAAGGCCTATCTCCATCATTTCAACCCTAAAATATCTCTTGATTCCTTGCATATTTAGTATGGGGGAATTGATAAGATACATTTAGTATATGGTCTATGTGACACGTTTTAGAGTTTTATAACAACTTTACCATCCATTTATGCCTTAAATTGTACATTTGTGGTAATACATTATTGTGCGTGGCAATATGCTAATAAAAGGGTAAAATGGTAAATTAACTCTTCTAAATTGCATAAATTCTGTTATTTACTGATTTGGACTTTTACAGTGAGCTTTTATTTTGGATTGCAGGTATTTTGGAAGAGAACAAGGGTTAGGAAAGAAATCACAAGCTAATGAAAGTGGAACCACGCTCTTGCATATTTTAGTCACGACCAAAGAGTCTGCCGGTTGTGACCTTGATTCTTTTGGAGTTCTCTCTGTGCATACATGTCGTGACCAAAACATGGATCTGATCACAACTAATATGTCAAATCGCTAAAATTGAGCATTTTAAATTAAGTTATGCATAAATAAGAGGAGGATGGAGGCTGCCGTCAAACGGGTTTGGTTTTTGACCTGATTTGGCTAAGAAGCAGTACTCTCATACTCTCTGATCACCTTTACCACCTCTGCCATCATTCTACACCTCCCCACAGATTTATCCACCTATCTACACCATCAATCGACCATCTTCTAACTATTTCTCTGTGGCATCCTAATTGAACAATGATTGCAGTACAGTAAGAGTCATGAGAGGCTAAACCTTTAGCCTCTTGGTGATGAATAAGATATCTTGAGCTCATGGACTCAAACAGAGAGTTTCTTCTGTTCTAATTTGCATCTTCTCATCTTATGATTGCTGCTAGATCTAGGGTTTTCATCTTAAGAGCAAGTTTTGAATATCGATTGATCATTCTCATATTAGACTTTATAATTTAATTCAGATGATTTGAACGTTTGCTTTTAATAGAATATTTTAGTTTTGATTTTAATAAAGTGGGTTATTATCAGCGATCATTGTTAATTAATTCATTGCTTGAAATCTAGGATCGACAACCATTCGAGGGCATTTTCATCATCTAAATTCAAGTTACATGCTAAGTGGTTTATGATAGTTCACTAATAGTTCTTAAATCAACTTTGATCAAAAGGGTTTACAGGAAATTAAGGTTCTCAACTCAATCGATCGATTGAGGTTTTCTTTAAGACTTAACGCTTTATAAACTTCAATTTTAAATGTGAAAGCAAGGATAGATACGTTTTCATCTTCAAGAGTCTTTCATAGCGTTTTTCTTAACTCAACCAACTCATTTTTATCGTAAACAAAAATTCAAAACTATTAACTTTTTTGCACCCTACTTTATTGCATCAATTACTAAAACTCAAAAATCATTTTATCCCTGCTCAAGTTTTTCATTTATTTTAACATGGAATCTACTAGGTTCCCCACAAAAGGCTCCGCGATAAGAATGATAGGGTTGTAACAAACTTATATTGGGTGGATCAGACCACGACAGTCTGAGGCCACATCAAAAGCGCACCATTATCAATTCTTATTAGCACAATTACCACAGCTATATCCCTAGAGACATGAATTTATGTTCAATGTTGAATGCATAAAGTACTTTCGATTCTTCATATTCTATTCCATGTGGCCCATCTCTATCATTTCAACTCTATAAGATCTTTTGATTCCTTGTATAAGTGATATATAGTTACTGAGATTTATAGCAGTATAATCATATAGTAGGGTGTTCTCCAATTTGAATATGAGTGAAAGAACCCTAACAATGAGAGGAAATAGAGAGCTAAACACTTATAACCCTTTAAGAGGATATATTCGCTTATACAGTGGAGGTTGATCTCACTTAGTAGTTGATTGCTTGGCATTACTCACATTATCACTTTTGCATTCCCAAAAGATGATGACTTATTTATTTTTAGGGGTACACTATGAACTATGTTGTCATTTTGAATTTAATAGTGTTGTTCTAGGTAGGATTCATTTCTTTGTCCAGGAGTACAAAGGTTCCAATGTGAGGGAATTGATAAGACACATTTTGCATATAGTTTCTATGACACTTTTAAGAGTTTTATAACAACTTTACCATCCATTTTGTGCCTTAAATTGTACTTTTGTGGTAATACATGATTGTGCGTGGCAATATACTAATTAAAGGGAAAAATAGTAAATTAACTCTTCCAAATTGTATAAATTATGTTATTTACTAATTTAGACTTTTACAGTAAGCTTTTATTCTAGATTGCAGGTATTTTGGAAGAGAGCAAGGACTAGGAAAGAAATCACAAGTCAATGAAAGTGAAACCATACTCCTGCATATTTTAGTAGCGACTAAAGGGTCTATTGGTCACGACTTTGATTCTTCTAGAAATCTCTCTGTGTTTATAGGTCACGACCAAAACATAGATATGTCATGACTAAAATACCAAATCCCTGAAATTGTGCGTTTTAAATTAGGTTATGTAGAAATAAAAATGGAGGAAGGCTGCCATTAACAGGGAGGCTGGTTTTTGACCTGATTAAGCTAAGAAGCAACATTCTCGTGCTCTTTAATCACCTTCTCCACCTCTACCATCATTCCATACCTCTCCATAGATTTTTCCACCTCTCTATACCATTAATCTACCATATTCTCATTGTTTCTCCATGGCATCTCAACTGAATAGCGATTGTAGTGTAGTAAGAGTCATGAGAGGTTAAACCTTTAGCCTCTTGGTGATGAATCAGATATCTTGAGCTCATGGACTCAAACGGGGAGTATCTTATGATTTTTACTAGATATAGGGTTTTCATCTTATGAGCAAGTTTTGAATATCGATTGATCATTCTCATATTAGACTTTGTAATTGAATTTGGATGCTTTGAACATTTGCTTTTACTATAATATTTTAGTTTCAATTTTAAGAGAGTGGGTTATTATCAGCGATCGTTGTTAATTAATTCATTGCTTGAAATCTAGGGTTTTTGATTGACGACCATTCAAGGGTGTTTGCATCATCTAAATTCAATTTACACGCTAAGTGGTTTATGACAGTTCACTAATAGTTCTTAAACCAGCTTTGATCAAAGGGGTTTAAGGAAAATTAGGGTTCTAGACTCAATCGATCGATTGAGGTTTTCTTTGAGACTTACCACTTTCTAAACTCCAACTTTAAACGTTAGAGAAAGGATAGATATGTTTTCATCATCAAGAGTCTTTCATAGCATATTTCTCAACTAAATCAACTCATTTTCATCATAAACAAAAATTCAAAAATATTTACTTTTTTTCACCGTAATTTAATTGCACCAATCACTAAAATCCAAAAACCATTTTATCCCTGCTCATGTTTTTCATTGATTTTGACATCCATTCTACTAGGTTTCCACATAAAAGGCTCCTCAAGAAGAATGATAGGGTTGTGACTTATACTACATTATATTTGGTGAAATAAAATTTATTTTGATGGATCAGACCATAGCAATCTAACCTCATCAAGTAGCTATGATGATTGTGGAAGAAGAATATGAAGATGATAGCTGCACTTTTGTCATATCCTTTTTTCCCTATCTGTATAATACTGATAGAGGAAAGAGGTTTGGAAAGGATTGTGACGATGATAAGAAGGAATGAGAAAGGTTAGTCGAGTATCAAAGAAAGAGAAGGACTAAAATTAAAAGTTTAAAGGTTCTATGGTGGAAAATAAAAGTAGACAAAAGCTTTAGGCAATAAAGTGTAATTATGAAAAGTTGAGGGCTAAAAGTGTAATTTTCAAAAGTTTAAGGGTAAAATGGTAATTATTGAAAGTTGAGCCAAAAATGCCTAGAATCATATTAGTTTAAAATTTTCCAAGTAAATAGAGAAAATTATTCTAGTTAGTTTGACGCAATACAGAATTTTAATTTAAACTTTCTGAAGGGAGGGAAATTATTACAATATTCTCTGAACCTCAGAATCAGATAAAATTTGGTAGTAAATTCTTATAATTAATATGAGAATTTATGAAATTGATAGAGCTCAAAATGGAGTTATGTAGAATTTATTATGGAATTTACAAAGGATTAAAATACCTGATAAATATGTTTTGGGGGAATTTCTCGCGAGTTAAGCCCATGAAGGCAGTGGACCATGTAGAAGGCCCAAAATAGCACCTTATAGACCCAATAATATGTTTAGATAAGTACGTGAGCCAAGGCTAGTAAATACTGGGAAAAATATAAAATGACAAAAATGCCACTAAGTATGCCACTCTGTTGTGTCAATGAGCCAGAGATAAATGAAGTGTATTTTGGTCATTTGACTAAGGTTAGATAATCAACGAGAGTTTCCAAAATAGTTGACCACAGTTAGGGAATACTCTAATTGTAACATCCTTACTTTGATACGTCTTAGGGACCATTCAGTAGCATTTAGAACCACTTATAAGACCTTGGAAGTCCATTAGCCAAATCTAGAATTTTACTCTTTCTCAGGTTACTGTTCATATGGTATTCCAGATTACGCAATAAACTTCAAAAAATTATAATTAATTCTAGAAAAATCGCAATGAAGTGGTTCAAAAAGATATGTGAAGCTAACATCTTGAAATTTAAGTGAAAAATAATTTTCAGACCAAATGATTAGCCAATTGATACAGTTTATTCGTTGAAATTTATTGTTCATTTGTTCAAAAACTCTGGAAATAGATTATGGTCCCTTACTTTGGAAATTCATTTATGTTGATATACACATCCAAATGACACGTTCTACCTATGAATTTCAATCTCTGGATGTGTGCTACATGCTCCTAAAATTTTGTGAACTAATTCCTTCATTTGCTAGGTCAAATTGAAGACACAACAAAACTACTTCAGGACCTACGTTTTTGCCATTTCAGTTTCTTTTCTTTCATTTCCAATAATTGTTTCAGCATGCTCAAGCCATCAAATAAGCTTCTTAACATTCATATACATCATGTACATATGCCATAAGTATTACAAATAGTTTCATCACATAGATGGACACCTTATATGGCATTTACATACATAGATAATCCATAGCATATGCTAGGATCTCAATTACTTCCATTCATTTCTTCCATTCTTTAGCTCTTCTCCATGCATACATTTTCCAACATGCTTGACCTAAATTGGTTGGTTATGGGAGAGTGAGATTCTAGGGAATCTCATTAGCAAACATTACCACCTAAATATGCAAGATAGATGCTAATGCATGATATGTAGTTTCATTAAACTTTCTTTGATTAGTGGCATGCCATCATGCTATATACCTTTACATAAAATGAATGGCCATGAAAAACATGTTATTCAAAATGAATTCAACATCCTTTATCATGTCACAACTATAAGGAATTGAAAGACACGCAGCGAAAATTATCTTAAAATTTTTCATTCCTTGCTAGGATCTACCGTATGTGTTTAAGTCAAGTGGGAAGAAGCATTACCCTCAGTGTGTCTCAGCGACTTCCACAGCTTTCGGTCACGACGTTCACAGCTTCTCTCTGCGGCTCATGCTCCCTTTCTGATCACAAGAAGTCGGCGACTCAGGTCAGCTTCCTCTACTGGTATCCACACGAACAGCTTTTCAACCACGAACGACGTGCTAGCGTCTCTTGTCCCTCCAGGGCTTTCTCAAGAGTTCGTCCTCTCCGTCTCTATTTCGGCAGTTTCTTATCTGCAAACCTTTTGCAGAGTCCCCTTCGGCCTTTCTGTGTTCTATGTGTGTGTCTCTTCCAAAACGTAGCTCCTAATATTAGATATATAGGATGCTCTACGTTTTCCCTAACTGAAAAGGATTTTAGGAGTTAATCTTATATTAATTCCGAAAATAATACAATATCATATATTGTATAATTTTATAAGAAACTAATTAAATAAATAATATTAAATCCGTCCCACAGATTTAATTACCTATTTATTTAACTTTAAATAAAGATGAGACTGAACTATATTTGATTTATTCTCATAAAACAAATTTGAGATATCCTATCAATTTGAATTTCAAATTCAAACATGATAGGGATTTAATTTATCCTTAAAATTAAATCTTATAAATATCTCTTATATGAGATATCCTATCAATTTGAATTTCGAATTCAAACGTGATAGAGATTTAATTTATCCTTATAAATTAAATCTTATAAATATCTCTTATATGAGATATCCTATCAATTTGAATTTCAAATTCAAACGTGATAGAGATTTAATTTATCCTTATAAATTAAATCTTATAAATATCTCTTATATGAGATATCCTATCAATTTGAATTTCGAATTCAAACGTGATAGGGATTTAATTTATCCTTATAAATTAAATCTCATATATCTCATATATATAATATATATATACGAATTTATATATATACGAATATAAATATAAATAAATATATATACATTCACCTGGATCATTCATTGAATCTGGACATGTCTTAGATTCAATGAATCTGGACATCATAGCTCGTGTTGGGCTATTTTGTGTGCGACCCTGTAGGCCCATATGAAGTTGGCAGTGGGCCATTTGCTATACTAGCCCACAAGTCGCAAGCGGTCTATAGCAAGACATAACGACTACCCAAATCATATGAGGATCGATAAACGATGTAACCTTTTATACAACCATATCATGTCCCTTCTGTCACGCGATATTTTGGTCATGGATGAGGCATGGATGATGTCATCCTCCTATTCCCGACCGTTACTTTCTCGATCCCTGAGTAGTCTGACTATAGAAATGGAACTACCTTTCCATTACAGTATGGCCATACATTTCTCAGACTCACTCATCGAGGGGCCCAGTAATATCTCTCCACGAATGTGAGGGACAAATTCCATCTTGACCATTCACATTCCTCCGCATGAAAAACCACTAAGGCCGAACATAGTCTTTATGATCACTCGGTCAAAAATGACTTTTGACTAGGTCAAAGCTGAGCGTTTTGTCATGTAGGAATCCATGATGATCTCAGGTCAAAGGGCATATTGACATGGTTTGTATATGAGAGAAGCTTATGACGTTACCCATGCAGTTCTCTCATAGCGGGTCGGTCCAACACCCTGTACTCTTACATGTGCTTATGACTTTGATTTATATCTCTATACATTTTCAAAGTCATACTGGTCTTATTTCATCTGTGCTCCCACATAGATGATCGACCAGGGACATTTAGGATAATATCATGAATTATCCAAGGATGGTCATCATAGTAAACATGCAAATAATATGATAACTCAATTAATAAATTCATAAATCAATAATGTTCATAAGACAATGATTGGCCCCTAGGGCACGATTTCCAACAACAACTTCATTCAAATATCATATACATGTCAACACATAAGCATACCATAGCAAGCACATAAAGAGGTAAGTTCGCTACCTTGCACTTAAGCTTTCCTCTTGATCTTTTGCACTTGTTCCCTAACTTTTCAACCATGAAGCCTTTATGTTAATCACTTCCCAACATATTCTTGGATGTTTCAAGGTCCTAAACACATTCATATTTATCACATAATTCATTAAGATTCATGAACTCTATAACATCCTTACTTTTATACGTCTTAGGGACCATTCAGTAGTATTTAGAACCACTTACAAGACCTTGGAAGTCCATTAGCCAAATCTGAAATTTTACTCTTTCTCGGGTTACTGTTCATATGGTATTCCAGATTATGCAACGAAATTCAAAAAATCATAATTAATTCTAGAAAACTCGAAATGCAGTGGTTCAAAAAGATAAATGAACACAACATCTTGAAATTTAAGGGAAAAAAAATTTTTAGACCAAATGATTAGCCAATTGATACAGTTTATTCGTTGAAATTTACAGTTCATTTGGTCAAAAACTCTGGAAACAGATTCTGGTCCCTTACTTTGAAAATTCATTTCTCTTGATATACACATCCAAATGACACATTCTACCTATGAATTTAAATCTCTAGATGTGTGCTACATGCTCCTAAAATTTCGTGAACTAATTCCTTCATTTGCTAGGTCAAACTAAAGCCACAACAAAACTGCTTCAGGACCTACGTTTTTACCATTTCAGTTTCTTTTCTTTCATTTCCAATAATTGTTTCAGCATGCTCAAGCCATCAAATAAGCTTCTTAACATTCATATACATCATGTACATATGCCATAAGTATTACAATAGTTTCATCACATAAATGGACACCTTACATGGCATTTACATACATAGACAATTTATAGTATATGCTAAAATCTCAATACTTCACTTCCTTTCTTCCATTCTTTAGCTATTCTCCATGCATACCTTTTCTTCATGCTTGACCTAAATTGGTTGGTTATGGGAGAGTGAGATTCTAGGGAATCTCAGTAGCAAACACTACCACTTAAATATGCAAGATGGATGCTAATGCATGATATGTAATTTCATTAAGCTTTCTTGGATTAGTGACATGCCATCATGCTATATACTTTTACATAAAGTGCATGGCCATGGAAACATGTTATTCACAATACATTCAACATCATTTATCATTTCACAACATCATTCAAATAACATATACATGTCAACACATAAGCATATCACATCAAGCACATAAAGACGTAAGTTCACTACCTTGCACTTAAGCTTTCCTCTTGATATTTAGCATTTGCTTCCTAGCTTTCCAACCAATAAACCTTTATGCCAATCACTTCCAAACATGTTCTTGGATGTTTCAAGGTCCTAAACACATTCATATTCATCACATAATTCATTAGGACTCACGAACTCCAACAATGTTCAAGATTAACTTTGTTAACCTCTTTATTGTCATAACTTTCCCTAATATTCACTAATCCACTTGGCTCTTGAATCAAATGATGTCTTGACTTTACCCTACATAATTTCATCTTTTGAACTCATTTATGAGCTTAGAATCATGAAATTCTAGCTCCTTCATGGCCTGCTGTACAGATTTGAACATAAGAATACAATTCTTTCAAAAATTTTCATTCTGATTCTAATGCTTCCCATACTTGTTTCTCCACTTTACCCCACACAACTTTTCATTTTAAAACCATTGGAACCTTCAAAATCATGAAAATCCAATCACTGTTCATGCGAGTGAACAGTAACCGTAAGGAATCTCAAAGACTACAACATTGAGATTTTAGTGTTTCCAAGGTTCAAAACCTTTCCAATCCTACACAAAATCATCATACAAACTCAATGGAAGCATTAAATCATTGAAATTCAATTTCTTTCCCTCATGAACAGTGCATCCTGAACAGGGTACACCATGGCAAAGTCAAGAATATCAATTTGATTCAACAACCAACCACTTAACTAGCTTGTTTAAGCTTCAATCATGTGTTTCTAACTTTAATTTCTTCTTTCCCCTTTCATCTAAGGTTTTTGGGCAGCACCTTCCCTTAGAGAAAACTCAACTTTTTCCCATGAAAACCCTAAGTTCAAGCTCCCAAATCAAAGGAAAATAAGCTAGGAGAGATAGCTTACCTTTAATCTCTAGCTTGCTTGAACTTTAGAACCTTAAATCTTCTTTGTCTTAGCTTGAGTTTTCATTTTGCAAGAGCTTCCCCAAGGGTACATGAGCTTACGGTTCTGAACCAGAATTGAGGGGTATTTATAGCCAAAATCCAAGAAAAATGAATGACCAAGATTGATTTGGTTACTATTTGATCTAAAGGCCCACATTTAATCTTGGATTTAACTTTTTCATAAAATAATAATTATGACATCATGTGGGACGCATCAAGGGACACCTCAAGGGGTTAGGTGGTGTGCTCATAGTGTAAGGAAGCTTATGGAAAAATTCAAGTCCAATCCAGTACCGATCGTTGCAATTTCACAACAACTAGACTATTTTCTTTTCCTAATTTTTTATAATATACCAGGATATGTATTATGTCCTGAAAATCAATGTCTAGGCTTCCCACACCATTGAAATACTTGTACTGGCCACAACTTAATTACAGATCCCTTGGGAAATGACCAAAATACCCTTGGTGTCCTTTCTTGCACTATATTGACCATAAGGGCATAATCGTCATTTTATCCCTCTTTATTCTATCTCAGGGTGTATCTGGGCTCAAATAATCATATTTATACCATGTGCCACGTTTTTAGCCTGTCCCAGATGACCAAAATGCCCTTCATCCATCTCTGGTACAATCTGGGCATCCAAGGGCATTTTTGTAATTTCGTACTTTTTCTGGCACTGGCCCCTTCTACTGATAGACTGGTACCCTGGGTTTTGGGCCTTCCTTGGCGTCATTATGGGCCTATATATGAGGTCATCTGATCTCATTCTATCCAGGCTTACATACCGATAAGTTCCATTATCGGATCACGGGTGTTATCAAACTCCCGTCAAAATTCACTCATATGTGAATAACCTTTTATACAGAACTTCTTCTAGAGTTCTATCAGATCTAGGATATCTGACACTGTAGGGCACACTTTCCTGTAATTTGCCCACTTATATTTGAAGTCCATGAAATCTGATAAAATTTCAGATAACTTTTAGACTATCAGATAAATATCTGCTGTCTGAAACCCTAATAAAATTTTTGTATCATGTCAGATTGTCCAGCATACCTTCCTCTATTTACTGATGGAATATGGGACTAAAATACTTCTGGGCAGTTATAACCCTTTTCAGGCTGATCTTTCTATAATTACAATTTTGCCCTTGAACTTTTCTCTTAATTACATTTATGTCCCTAACTTTTTGGATATTTATATTTAGGTCCCTAAACTTTTGGAAATTATAACTTTTTGCCTAACTTTTGTTTCTACTTTAACTTTTGGCCTTTAAACTTTTCCAATTTTCATTTAGGTCCATTTCTTCCTTCAAGACTCATTTAACCTTTATCATTTCTTCTGATCTTTGTCATAATCCTTCCTAAACCTCTTTCCACTATTAGTACTATACAGATAGGGAAAAATTAGTATATGACATCTCTAACTTTATTTTCTTCTTTTCCCTTTCATCTAAGGTTTTTGGGCAGCACCACCCCTTAGAGAAAACTCAAAATTTCCCTAATGAAAACCCTAAGTTCAAGCTCCCAAATCAAAGGAAAATAAGCTAGGAGAGATTGCTTACCTTTAATCTCTAGCTTGCTTGAACTTTGGTACCTTGAATCTTCCTTGTCTTGGCTTTAGTTTTCATTTTGCAAGAGTTTCCCCAAGGTATCACAAGTCCACAGTTTGGATGCAGAAATGAGGGAGTATTTATAGAAAAATCTTGGTGCAAATCAATGGCCAAGATTAGTTTATACATTATTTGATCTAATGGCCCATATTTAATCTTGGATATAACTTTTTCCAAAAATAATAATTATGACATCATGTGGGACAGCTCAAGGGACACCTCATGGGGGTTAGGTGGCAAAATTCTAATGGGGGAACCTTCTAGAAAAATTCAAGTCCAATCCGGTACTAATCGGAGTAGTTTCACAGCAATCAGACTATTTTCTGTTCCTAATTTTTTTATAATATACCAGGTTATGTATTCTATCCTGTAAATCAATGTCTAGGATTCTCATACCATTTATAATGATATACTGAATATTTATCTGCCATCCATCCCTTAAGAAATTACCAAAATACCCTTGGTGTCTTTTCTTGCACTATATTAACCCTAAGGGCATAATCATCATTTTACCCCTATTTGCACTGCCTCAGAACATATACTGGCTCTGACTAATCATATTTATACTATATGGCACATTTTTTGCCTGTCCAAAATGACCAAAATTCCCTCCATCCATCACTGGTACAATAGGGGCATCCAGGGGCATGTTCATAATTTTACACTTTTCCTAGACTGCTCTGGACTTTGGCCCACATAATTATCTCACTACTTTATTGGGCTCATGATGGCGCCATTTGGGCCTTGATATGGGCTCATTGCCTTCATTGCCTTTATGGCCTAATTCAAAATATAACTCTCATGATCCTATTTATCAGGTATTTTACCTCACCGTAAAATCCTATAAGGATTCTACAGGATTCCTTTTCTAATTCTATCAATTTTATAAATTCTTACATTAAATATGGGAATTTCTAGTAAAGTTTCATTTGATTATGAAGTCTGAAGAATACTGTAATAATTCTTCTGACTTTAGAAATTTATATCAATTAATCGGGCCATCAAATCAAAATTCTGTGTTGTGTTAAACTGACCAGAATAATTTTGTCTATCTACTGGTAAAATTTTGGTCTAATCTGATTCTGGGCATTTTTGGCCTGTTTTGGCTCAACTTTCTCATATTTATATATAGGTCCCTGAACTTTTGAATAATTGTACTTTGGCCCTTAAACTTTTAGCTATTTGTATTTAAGTCCCTTAACTATTAAAAATTACACTTAAAGGCCAAACTTTTGTTTCTACTTTTACTTTTTGCCTTTAACATTTTCTAACTTGCGTTTTAGTCCTTCTCTTTCTTCAAGACTCATCTAACCTTTATCTTTCTTTTGATCTTCGTCATAATCCTTTCCAAACCTCTTTCCACTATTAGTACTATATGGATAGGGAAAAATTAGGTTATGACACCCATGATATGTAAAAAGACGATAATGCCCTTTGAGAAATTAAAGTGAATCAGACACCGATAAAGGGTCTTGAGGAAATATAGGGAATTTTTATTAGGACTTATGGGTCTCAAAAAATTATGAGACTTTGTAGGGGATTTATTTTATATTAGAATGAAATTCTAAAAATGTTAGAACCATTAAAAGAGGTGTCTAACATTTATTTCAAAACTAGGATAATTTAAGGATATCGGTATAAGGAAAGTGCCTTGGGCTTTATGCTAATTAGCTATTGGACCCAAGGAAGGCCTAGGGCATCCCAATAAGTCCCAAAAGTTATCTTGAAGCCCAAGTCCAATAATGAATCATTTATGAATTTTTGAAAAAGAAAAGAAAAATAAATAAAGTAAGAATTAGGGTTGCACATGGTAGGACCCATAAAGACCTCACACATAGCGTACAAGCCAAGGGGAAGAGAAGCTTTTTGTCATGTGATCTTATCTCAAATTGGCTTGGTGGGAAAGTTTGAAGTAAGAGCAATTATGAGCCATTAGATCAAATAGTGCACAAAGTGATCATGGCCATTCATTTTCCATGAGATTTTCTATAAATACCCCCACCATTCATTTTCCATGAGATTTTCTATAAATGGCCACTACTCATTTTCCATGAGATTTTCAAAACCGTGAAGGAGAAACCTTGGGTAACTTCTTGCAAAATGAAAACTCAAGCCAAAACAAAGAATAATCCAAGGTCCAAAGTTCAAGTAAACTAGGGATTAAAGGTAAGCAATCTATCCTAGCTTATTTTCCTTTGATTTGGGAGTTTCAACTTAGGGTTTTCATAGGGGAAAAGCTGAATTTTCTCTAAAGTGTTTTGCTGCCCAAAAACGTTAGATGAAAGGGGAAAGAAGAAATTAAAGTTAGAGATATGTGATTAAAGCTTAAACAAGCTAGTTAGGTGATTTGTTGTTGAATCAAGTTGATATTCTTGACTTTGCTATGGTTGAACCTTTTTGGTTGACACTGTTCATGATGAAAGGAGATGGAATTTCAATGATCTAATGCTTCGATTGAATTTATATGATGATTTTGCGTAGGATTGGATAGGTTTTGAACCTTGGAAGCATTGGAATTCCATGTTGTAGTTTTTGACATTCTTCTCTATTACTATTCGCTCATATGAACAGCGATTAGAATTTCATGATTTTAAAATGAAAATTTGTGTGGGATAAAGTAGAGAAACAAGTATGGGAAGAATTGGAATCAATATGAGAATTTTTGGAAGAATTATGCATGTTTTTTTGAAATCTGTCCATAACAGTACATAGGAGCAAGAATTTCATGATTCTAAACTCATAAATGGATGCAAAAGGTGGATTTTGTATGTCAATACATCAATTGGTTCAAATGCCAAGTCAATTAGTAAAGATCAAAGGAAGTTATGTTAGTTAAAGTAAGTTTAATGTCCAAGGAAGTTAAATTTTAATGGATAGATGATTATGTGATGTTAGGATTTGATTGTGGACTCCAAGGAGGAATCCACACATCAAAGAGAAGTGAGAAAAAAGAGGCAAGATAAAGTGAAAGAAAGTCAAGTATATGAGGTAGTAAACTTACCCGAAACTTGTATGTATTGAATGTTATGCTTAGTTATGCTATGCTATGTTGAATTGTTTTGCTTGTGTATATGATTGAAGCTCTATGTCTATGATTACTTTGGCCAATTATATTTTATATGTTACATAGAAGCATGCACATTACACAATGTTAACACCTTCACAAGCAAGCACAATTATTTACATTAATGCATGCATTGTTTAATACCGTTTGCTACTCAGATTTCCCCACAAATCTCACCCCTTCCATGTAATCCTAATCCCACAAGTTTATTAATGATGAGAGAGGATGAAAATGCATGAAGAGAAGTTAGGGATTGGATAATATAAATGTTATATGATGAATGTATAAATTATTGCAAGTAATGATGTTATATGACATGTTTGAGCCACAATGCTCATGATGTAATGAAAATAGTAAATGATGAGATAAATGTATGAAATTTTACAGACATTTATTTAACATGTGAAGCTTCATTTTCATACTAAGAACACCTTATTTTAATGTCTGTACCTAGAGAATGAATTTTCCAAAGTAAGGGACCATAATCTATTTTTAGAATTTTTGACCAAATGAAAAGTAATCTTTGATGATTAAACTGTATTAATTGAATAAGTATTTGGTCTGTACTAGATGATGTTGATTCCAGTGACTCTATACAATATGAGTTTGTTGGAGTGCCCTCTAACCTTGACATAAGCCCTATTCCTCCGATGAGAGGACAAATTACGGCTGAAGAAGCTAAGTATTGGTACTGGATTACAGGTAAACCAGACAATATTCCACCACTACTAAAGTTGAAGGATAGACTTGATATGAGTAACCTATAGTAGTCTCTTAATCCAGAGATCTAGTCAGAGTCTACAACAGTCCTTTCCCATTCTCAAAGTCCTAGAATATGTGATTTTATAGAGAAAGATCAGAGTGATGTTCCTAGTCCTAGTCAACCCCAGCCTTCTTTGCTAAAGATAGATAATATTGACTATATTAGTCTCAAAAATGTTGTGGAGAGTGAATTACTCAATCTAGGTCAAGGGATGAAAGAAGTAAAGATCAAGAGTAGTCAATTTATCTACAATTCCTCAATGTCGTAGTAGGGATGATAAACATATATACAATTGAGGGCATTAACATGAATCAAGTTTATACTCTAGAAGATTGGCATGAGATGGTCGTAAGCCATATATCCCTACATGGCACATAGAGCTAAGTTGGTTTTTGGCGAATGATCCACCAACTGATATATAGGGATAGCACTTCTGTATGTAAAAGTATTTACAATTTATGATTCCCTATAAAAGAATGTCAAAAGAGATGAGGGGTAATGTAAATATGTAAACATTGTAAAGTAAAGTAATTACTCAGATGTATAATAGTTATGATGTACCCCGAATATGTAGTTTACATGTATGTAATGCATGTATAAATAATATGAGGGCATGAAATATGAGTTTTGATGTGATATAATAAAATAATAGTTGGTTGAACATCTATGTGAATATGTTCCCTATTTAATGTGATTATGATATATAGATATGAATGAGTTTCAATTTACTCAAGTTTATCAAAGCCAAGAACAAGAATTGATCATTGCTAGAGTAAAGACTGGATAAAGAACATTAGAAGATAATGTTTAAAGAAAGCTATGTACAAGTTGCGATGTGAAATATTTTAAGTCATGACTAGTAGTCACAAAGAGTGAAGTAGCGACAAGTTAAGGCAGAGTCATGGTAAATATTCACAGAGGTGTTCATATCGTGATATGAGAAGACCTATGGTCATGACTGAAGAACACATAGCTATTAAGTCGTGACGAGTAAGTTGAGATTGTTGTGACTAAAGTTTAAAGAGAATATGACTCATGACTAGAATGCACAGAGACCTAATGACAAGAATGAAGATGCCAACCTTGCTGAAGTTTATCAATTAGAGGTTTAGCACAGTGTGCAGGCAAGACAAATAATACAAAGTACTAAGATATAGAAGATCAGTTTAAAAAGATTTTCAAAAGTAAATCCTCCGTATGATCACCAGGAGTTGATCTATGTTACAAAAGATTTATTCAGCTAGTCTTTACTTAACAGAATAATAAGAAGTTAGAATGAGACTTGCCTCAGAATGAGCTTAATACATGGCTTAATGTTAGAGACATGATGGTTAATAGATAAAAAGTTAAAGTTCCCATAACAGAGGGATACTATCATGAAGAGACAATAACCTAACAGACCTAGGGTAGAACACCTTAGACAACAAAAGTAATAGTATTAGTTGATGAATGAGATACAAGTGACTTAAGTTAGTCAGTATCCAGAGACAAACTATAAATGAACCACAGTTCGATCCAAAGTAGACTGAGATTGACATACAAAAAGAGTTAAGAGATAGTAGAGAGATATAGAAGTTACTCTATAGAGATGGAGATTGATCCGCTCACCTGAGAAGTTTTTCTCAAATATTTACCAGAAGTATTCCTCTCAGTTAGATAGAGATAAACATAAGGCTAAGGGTTAAAGCAGGGAAAGAAAAACCTTTTGATGAATACTTAGCCAAGTTCATCCACATGAGCAGTGAGAGTTGAATGACTGAGAAGTTAGTTCACGGATTGAATTCTGTGTTACAAAGAAAGAGTTTTTCTCATGCAGTTGTAGAAGTTCAATAGAGCGGTAGGTGTATACGAAATATGGAAAGAAGTTTATGATGTATAGATATAGAAAGGTAGCCACAATTTTAAAGATAAATTGACTCCCCTATTCTCTATGTAAGAAAGAGTAATAAAAGGTTAAGTCTATACCCTAATAAGAGAGTAATGTGGCAGCCTAAGTTAGATGAATTGTTACTTCAGATTCTTGAATAAATTGTTAGATCTTGACCAGATAATGTGATAAATAGTCTAACAGAAAATATGACAGAGGAAAGAATGCTTTAAAATATTACCTAGTTAATTGTTTAATTGTAGTGTGCATATAAGGGATGGTTAAGCAAATTATGTAATAATGATATGGCTTATATTGCCATAAGTTAAAATGAATAGTTGCATCTCCTTGTAGTTGTCATATTATGACACGCATGTTAGAGAATGCTTAAATGATTGCATCTCCTTGCATATTATACATGTTAGAGTATGCTATTATGAATTAATACCCCCTTTCGAATTTCATTAAGGGTAAAGTATATATGATGAGAAAATTATGTTGCTCTCATACCATATGACATGCAATTAAATAATTTAACTTGGTATGATAAAGCAATAGAAAAGTAATAAATGATATTAGAGATTAAGGTTAGTAGCAAATTTATAGACAAATAATTACAGTACTCAGGACATATCCCTTCAGTAGGGATAAGATACATGAATGATGTACCATGAACATGAAATGAAATGAAATGCAATTATGAAAGATGATGTAGCTTTTAGAGGGAGCAGTGTTTATGCAATAGAAGTTAATGTTCTCACAATATAGCTAGATTGTACTTGCAATAGAGTCAGATTACTCTTGAGATATAGCCAAGAAAAAGGATAGTGTAGCTCATATAAAGTAATTTCCACTAGATGAGATGTACAGACTATCACATATATGTGCATGGTAGAGCCTATATAGCTCTCTGTAATGCTAGATATAGTAAAGTTATGAACGATGATAATGATATGTGAAATTCCTGCTTGATAGAGGAAATGAGTAAAGTCTTAATATATAATATTGTCTTATGTGATCAGTGTTGGGGAATTATCTATTGAGTTAGCAACTAAGTGGAAGTGGTTAACCTTGTAACTTAGTCCATCAGTTAGGTTTTCCAGAGATGAAAATACAGTACAACAGAATTGCAGTAGATTCTGGAGGATTGCAGTTAGATCCTAATATGGCTCATAGAGAATAGAATTCTAGGGTCACAGTAGACCTAACCTAAAGAAAGAAAATGAATGAGCCATAAGTATAGTATGTATTTGGAGGAACAATTACCAAGGACAAGGTTAAGGTAGAGAAGCTTCACAAGTTAGTTAGATCATAATAGAGAGAATACCCATTATATTAATTTCATATAGCCTTATTACTATTAGGGATTAAACTCATAATCTTCTTACATGCAATAGGAACTAAGTAATCAAAGTTAAAGTTTTTAGTCCTAAGTAACAGATCCCTAAGATGAGATTACAGAGAATAAGTATGAGAGACAAATAGATCCTCTAGATTAGAATAAAGAGATTATAAGGTCAGATAGACCCAAGAGAGATAGTATGAGAAGGGTCTAAGATAGTAAAGTACCAGGGTTAGAGCCTGTTAGCACCAGTGCTTCATATTTTTATTGGCACTTTTCAGTTAAGCATACTTAGGAAATAGTAGCTTAATGATAGGTGACCCTCTGGTAAGTGATAAAAAAGGGTGTAAATACCACAGAAATTTGTCATATATGCACATAGTTATGTAAAATGATAGAAATAGCTATAAAAAGTTAGAAAGGGTGATTTGCACTTATTGTCGTCATCTTATGCATCAAAACAAAATTAATTGCACCCTATTAATGTAGTATAAGGCACAACCCCATCATTCTTCTGGAAGAACCTTTTTATTTGAAACCTAGCAAACTGGTGATAAAACCATTGAAAACCTGAGTGAAAGTAAAATTTGGTTTTTGGATTTGATTGATTTTTGAAGCAATAAAACAATGATGCAGTAAAGTAAATATTTTTTGTATTTATGATTAAGTTGGAAAATGAGTGGATTTTAAAAGGAATGTGTTGAGACAGACTCTTGATGATAGAAAACTATCTATCCGTGCTTTTAATAAGATATAGGGTTTTAAAATCACTAAGTCTTAAAAGAAACCTCAATCGATCGATTGAGTCTAGAACATTAACATTCCTTAAACTCCTTTGATCAAAGCTAGTTTAAAAAATCTGAATGAACTGTTAAAAGCCACTTAGCGTGCAATTTAAATTAGATTATGTAAATGCCCTCAAATGATCATCGATCAATGACCATAGATTTCAAGCAATCGAAATAGTTGGCAACGATCATTGATAAAAACCCAATTATCCAAAAATCACAACTGAAATATTCATATTAAACCAACATCCAAATCATCCAAATTCAATTACAAAACTTGATGTCAAAATAATCAATCGATATCCAATCCTTACTCATAAAATCAAAACCCTACATCTAGGAATTCCAAAAATATAAGAAAGGTGAGATTAAAACAGAAAACTCCCCATGTGCATTACAGTCTATGAGCTCAAGAGATGTGATCCATCATCAACAGACTACAGATTTAGACTCTAATTACTCCTACTATTTCAGAATCACTGTCCATATATGATGCCATGAAGAAAGCAGAAAGAGGTGATGGATTAATGATGTAGAGATGTGAGATTATATGGAAAGGTGCAGAAAGATCAAAGAATAGTGCGTAGGTTGTGGAGAATGCGTAGAGAGGATTCGAGTATTGCTTCTTAGCCTAATCAGGTCCAAAAACTAGCCCCTATACGTCTACAACTTCCTCTTCTGTTTATTCCCGTATGACCTAATTCAAAATGCACATCTTCAACGAGATTGTGTCTTTTAGTCGCGACCTATAAACATAGAGAAACTTTCCAAAATAAATTAGGTCACGACCTTTGAACACTTTGGTCATGACTAAAAAGCACAGAGGCATGATCTAAATTTTTTCATATTATGATTTCTTTTTTGCTCACATTAGTCCTTGGTTCTCCTCTAAAATACCTACGATTCAAAACCAAAGCTCACTGTAAAAGTCCAAATTAGTGGAGAATAATTTTTATGCAGTTTGGAAGAGTTAATTTACCATTTTATTCTTTAATTAGCACATTGCCAAGTACAATCATGTATTACCACAAAAGCACAAATACCAGCATAAAATGAATAGTAAAGTTGTAATAAGACCCTAAAAATGTCATATAAACCATACACAATTTGTGTCTTATCAAAAGGTTATAAACGGTGAGAGACTAGAACCCTTATGTCAAATATAAATAAAATGGATTTGAAAGAAAATATTTAGAAGAGTTTTCTCAAAAGCTAGCAAAGTTATAAGTTAAAGAGAATATTAGACTTATGGTATCTCAAGATATGTTGAGATAGATCATGATATAGCCAAATTTGGCCAAATATGCCATGACACGGTATGAAAAATACATAATGAGATATGCTATGAGAAACATGTAATGTGATACATAATGAGAAATATGTATCAAGAAGTATAATGCGAAGTGGCTTTGTAGCTAGTTTTATAAATAGTAGAGAGGCTTCCTTTTTGAAAAGGGATAAGATGTTTAAATGTTGCAAGTGAGAGCTTTCGCTCCTTGCATGAAATACTAGGCATTATGTTATGTTTGTAAAATATGTTAAAGCTCCAAATGTTATAGCAGTGCAAGCTCCATGTGATAGAGCTATGCAAGCTTTGAGTGTTAGAGCAGTGCATATTAAGGAAAAGGAATGCTTGAGCTCTAATGATAGAGCTTTGCATTCATGGGCAGGTATGTAGCCCTACAACATGTTGGCCAGGTATTATGCATGTTAGAGTATGTGCTCCTATGTGCTCTTATCTAGCAGTAAAGTAAAGAAAGAAAGAATAATGACATAAGTCCTCTCTATATATTATGATGAATTATTAAAGATAATAATAAGAAGAAGAAGTATGATGAGTAGTTGACAGAAACTCCATAATATAGTAGTATTCGAGGGAGTTTGATATGAAAGAAATGGATACTACTCACAAGTCTAGTATAGTGAGAAGTCTATATGTAAACAGATGCATAGCAAGTAAGCAAGTAATATAAGGAAGTAGAGTTCAACTCTGATTGAGTTGATTCATAAATGAAAAATAATCACAGTAAAGATATGAAGATTTGCGAATATGGAAAGTACTCCGCTAAGATGTCAAGATAGAAGATCAGAGATAAATACCCCAATCCTTAGTCATAAAGCAGAAAAGGATATGTATCCAAGATTGTTGATTAAATTTCTAAGTAAATTTTGAGAATGAAATTTATATTAAGGGGTAAAAATGTCATATCCTATTTTTTCCTATCTGTATAATACTAATAGAGGCAAGAGGTTAGACGAGAAGGAATGAGAAAGGTTAGACGAGTCTTGAAGAAAGAGATCGGCTAAAATGAAAAGTTCAAAGGTTCTATGGTGGAAAATGAAAGTAGATAAAAGCTTTGGACTATTAAGTGTAATTATGAAAAGTTGAGGGCCTAAAGTGTAATTTTCAAAAGTTCAAGGGCAAAATAGTAATTATTGAAAGTTTAGCCAAAAATGCCCAGAATCAGATTAGTCCCAAATTTTCCTAGTAAATAGAAAAAAACTATTTTGATTAGTTTAACACAACATAAAATTTTGATTTGAATCCCAAAAAATTTATATTAATTTTTGAAGAAAGGGAAATTAATACAGTATCCTCTATACCTCAAAGATGAAATTTTGGCAGTAAATTCTTATAATTAATATGAGAATTTATGAAATTAAAAAAGCTCAAAAAGGAGTTCTATAGAATTTATTATAAAATTGATAGTGGATTAAAACACCCGATAATTATGTTTCGGGGGAATTTCTCAAGAGTTAAGCCTACAAAGGAGTGGACCATGTAGAAGTCCCAAAATGGTGCTATACATACCCAAAAATATTTTTAGATAAGCACGTTGAAACATCCTCCTTTTCTTACATTTTAGGGACCATTCTGTAGCATTTAGAACCACTTCTAGGGCCATTGAAGTCAAATCATATAATCTGAAATTTTACTCCTAGCGAACACTGTTCACTGTGTAAATTCCAGCAGAGTGACCTGACTTTGAAAAATCATAACTAATTCTATAAAAATTGAAATGAAGTGTTTTAAATTGCTACGCGAAGATAGCATAATCCTCTTTCAGGGAAAAATAACTCATTGTCCACGCCTTGACCAGGTCCACATCAGTCAACATTCGAAGTTTACTATTTATCCTGCATTTTCCCCTGATTCCAGTACTTTGGTCCCATCTTTGCATAACCTCTGCACTATCCAATCCCTAGCTCCTTTCTATGATTCTTTGGTCCTCTTTAAACATACCTGTGGGATTGGGATTACATGGAAGGGTGTCATATCCTAAATTTTCCCTATCTGTATAGTCTGATAGTGGAAAGAGGCTTAGAAAGGATTATGACAAAGATCAGATGAAATAATAAAGGTTAGATAAGTCTTAAAGAAAGAGAAGGACTTAAATGCAAATGGGAAAAGGTTAAAGGCCAAAAGTTAAAGTAGAAACAAGATTTGGGCCCAAAGTGGTAATTTCCAAAAGTTTAGGGACCTAAATGTAATTAAGCAAAAAGTCAGGGACCCAATTGTAATTATAGAAAGATCAGCCTGGAAAGGGTTAGAACTGCCCAGAAGTATTTTAGTCCCATATTCCATCAGTAAATAGAGGGAGGTATGCTAGATAATCTGACATGGAAAAAAGTTATCTGAAATTTTATCAGATTTCATGGACTTCATATATAAGTGGGCAAATTACAAGAAAGTGTGCCCTACAGTGTCAAATGTCCTGGATTTGACAGAACTCTAGAAGAAGTTATGTATAAAAAGAAGTTATTCACATATCAGTGAATTTTGACAGGAGTTTGTTAACACCCGTGATCCGATAATGGAACTTATCGGTATGTAAGCCTGGATAGAATGAGATCAGATGACCTCATATATAGGCCCATAATGACACCAAGGAAGGCCCAAAACCTAGGGTACCGGTCTATCAGTAGAAGGGGCCAGTGCCCAGAAAAAGTGTAAAATTACGAAAATTTCCTTGGATGCCCAGATAGTACCAGGGATAGATGAAGGGCATTTTGGTCATCTGTGACAGGCTAAAAACGTGACACATGGTATAAATATGATTATTTGAGCCAATATATGTCCTGAGGCAGTACAAATAGGGGTAAAATGACAATTATGCCCTTACAGTCAATATAGTGCAAGAAAAGACACCAAGGGTATTTTGGTCATTTCCCAAGGGATCTGTAATTAAGTTATGGCCAGTACAAGTATGTTAAGGGTATGAGAAGCCTAGAAATTGATTTCTAGGATAGAATACATATCTTGGTATATTATAGAAAAATTCAGAACAAAAAACAGTCCAGTTGTTGTGAAACTGCTCCGATCGGTACCGGATTGGACTGAATTTTTTTCAGAAGCTTCCTAGCATGGTGAGCACGCCACATAACCCCTTGAGGTGTACCTTGAGCTGGCCCACATGATGTCATAATTATTATTGTATGAAAAAGTTAAATCCAAGATTAAATGTGAGCCTTTAGATCAAATAGTAAGCAAATCAATCTTGGCCATTCATTTTTCTTGGATTTTGGCTATAAATACCCCCTCATTCTGCAGAAAACCGTAGCTTCATGGACCCTTGGGGAAACTCTTGCAAAATGAAAACTCAAGCCAGGATAAAGAAGATTCAAGGTTCCAAAGTTCAAGCAAGCTAGAGATTAAAGGTAAGCAATCTCTCCTAGCTTATTTTCCTTTGATTTGGGAGCTTGAACTTAGGGTTTTCATGGGGGAAAAGTTGGGTTTTCTCTAAGGGAAGGTGCTGCCCAAAGACCTTAAAGGAAAGGGAAAAGAAGAAATTAAAGTTAGAACCATATGATTAAACAAGCTAGTTAAGTGGTTGGTTGTTGAATCAAATTGATATTCTTGACTTTCCCATGGTGTACCCTGTTCGGTCTGCACTATTCATGAGGGAAGGAAATTTAATTTCAATGATTTAATGCTTCCATTGAGTTTGTATAGTGATTTTGTGTAGGATTGGAAAGGTTTTGAACCTTGGAAACATTAAAATCTCAAAGTTGTAGTCGTTGAGATTCCTTATGGTACTATTCACTCACATGAATAGTGATTGGAATTTCATAATTTTTATGGTTCCAATGGTTTTAAAATGGAAAGTTGTGTAGGGTAAAGTGGAGAAACAAGTATGGGAAGCATTAGAATGAAAATGAGAATTTTTGAAAGAATTGTATGCTTATGTTCAGTTCTGTACAACAGGCCATGAAGGAGCTGGAATTTCATGATTCTAAGATCATAAATGGATTCAAAAGATAAAATTGTGTAGGTTAATGTCAAGACATCAATTGGTTTAAGAGCCAAGTGGATTAGTGAAAATTAGAGAAAGTTATGACAATAAAGAGGGTAACAAAGTTAATCTTGAACATAGTTAGAGTTCATGAGTCCTAATGAATTATGTGATGAATATGAATGTTTTTAGGACCTTGAAACATCCAATAACATGTTGGGAAGTGATTGGCATAAAGTTTATTAGTTGGAAAGCTAGGAAGCAAATGCTAAATATCAAGAGGAAAGCTTAAGTGCAAGGTAGTGAACTTATCTCTTTATGTGCTTGATGTGGTATGCTTATGTGTTGACATGTATGTGATGTTTGAATGATGTTGTGGCATGATTAATGATGTTCAATGTATTGTGAATAACATATTTTCTATGGCCATGCACTTTATGTAAAAGTATATAGCATGATAGCATGTCACTAACCAAAGAAAGTTTAATGAAATTACATATCATGCATTAGCATCCATCTTGCATATTTAAGTGGTAATGTTTGCTACTGAGATTATCTAGAATCTCACTCTCCCATAACCAACCAATTTAGGTCAAGCATGAAGAAAAGGTATGCATGGAGAAGAGCTAAAGAATGGAAGAAAGGAAGTGAAGTATTGAGATTTTAGCATATACTATAAATTGTCTATGTATGTAAATGCCATGTAAGGTGTCCATTTATGTGATGAAACTATTGTAATACTTATGGCATATGTACATGATGTATATGAATGTTAAGAAGCTCATTTGATGGCTTGAGCATGCTGAAACAATTATTGGAAATGAAAGAAAAGAAACTGAAATAGTAAAAACGTAGGTCCTGAAGCAGTTTTGTTGTGGCTTCAGTTTGACCTAGCAAATGAAAGAATTAGTTCACGAAATTTTATGAGCATGTAGCACACATCCATATCTTTAAATGCATAGGTTTAACGTTTCATTTGGATGTGTATATCAAGAGAAATGAATTTCCAAAGTAAGGGACCAGAATCTGTTTCCAGAGTTTTTGACCAAATGAACAGTAAACTTCAACGAATAAACTGTATCAATTGGCTAATCATTTGGTAAGGAAATTATTTTTCCCTTAAATTTAAAGATGTTGCCTTCACGTATATTTTTGAACCACTTCATTTCTAGTTTTCTAGAATTAATTATGATTTTTTGAAGTTCATTGCATAATCTAGAATACCATATGAATAGTAACCTGAGAAAGAGTAAAATTCCAGATTTGGCTAATGGACTTCCAAGGTCTTGTAAGTGGTTCTAAATGCTACTGAATGGTCCATAAGACATATAAAAGTAAGGATGTTATAAAGGGGATGATATTTCTAGGAAAATCTTAGTAGCAAACGATAATCATACAATATATGCAACTATATGCTTGATGTTACTATGTGTGTACTTAATGATCATGCTTGCATCATGATAACATACATGCTTCCATGTTACTTAATTATAACATATGGCCATAGTATAAAAAGGAACAGAGCATTACTTAATCATACATGCCTCACATCATCAAGGTAAGAAAATATCACATAAAACATCAAAGCAGTATAAGCATACAAGTATGTAAGTTTACTACCTGACGTGTAGCCTTTCCTTCCAGCTCTTAGCCTTGTCTCTAAGGTCCCTTCTTTTCATATGTTAGAGCCTATGCATAGCATAATAATATCTTTATTATTATCCAGTACAGCTCTACTTAACTCATGCTTAACTAGGGGTGATATCCTTATTCTGACATTCCCCTGGCTTTCTCTCTACCTTTAGCTACCTTTATTAATAGAGATATTTCTCTATTCTAACCACTAAGAGCAATCCTCTACTTTATTAGAGCAAGGACTAGATAACTTTCTTATATCATTCCTAAGCTTTTCCCAGTCCCTCAGCTCCTTAGACTGCTTTTGGCTCCACCAGAACTCCTTCCTTTCTTTCCTTCTCTCTTTCTCTCTTTTTCTCTTCTTTCTCTTCCTTTTCTTGCTATATACATGGTGTACCTTGAAATGGGAGGGGAGTGGCCTATTTATAGGTGAGAGGGGTAGAATGAATGGTCTAGATTGATTCGAGATGAATGGCTCATATTGCTTGCTTCCTCAAGAAGCTTTGCCTGCATCATCACATGACATCACCCTCCCTGATGACTCACCATTAGTGACATCATCCAGGACACCTCAGGGGTATATGTGGCACAATGGTGGGGCCCTTGGGATACCTCACCAGCTGACTCAGCATTTTCAGAGAGTTCCAAAGTCTTTTCCCTAAATAGACGGCCGAGATCGTGCCACATGTCCTCTTGCTTTATCTCCTTTTTCTCTAATCATGCCATGTGTCCTTCACTTTCTTCTTTTATTGTAGTCATGCCATATGGCACATTGTGGGTCCCATTTATGTCCCCTCATGATTCCAGATCACTTTACTCAGTTCTATCTTGGACCGGGTCACTTTACTTTATTGAAAAAGCACTAAAACAATATTTTAATGCCTCTTGGGCCCACATTACTCTTGGGCTACGTTTTGGGGCCTTGGATTGTCATCTTGGGTTTCTAACCTAACCCAAACACTCTAGTGGATCGGTTCCCAAGAAACATCCTTAGTAAATTATCAAAATGTCCTTAATACCTCTTTAGTACTTCTAGGGGCACTCTTGTCTTTTCATACCTTACCAGAGTATCTCTTGACCCTAGTCAACTATCCAGATACCCTTTCTTGACTGTATAACCTTATTCAAATGATCATAATACCCTTCGTCTGACTCTGACTCCATGACACAACACAGTAGCATATATTTAGTGGCATTTTCGTAATTCTTCATTTTTCTCGGTCTTTATTAGCCCTGGCCCACATACTTATATGAAAATATCATTGGGCCTATAAGGTGCCATTCTGGACCCTTTGTATGATCCACTATCTTCATGGGCTCAATTCCTGAGAAATTCCCCTGAAACCTATTTATCGAGTCTTTTAATCCACTATAAATTCTGTAGTAAATTTTACAGAACTCCTTTTTGAGCTCTATCAGTTTCAGAAATTCTTATATTAATTATAGGAATTTACTGCCACATTTCATCTGATTTTGAGTTTTAGAGAATACTATATTAATTTTCTTTCTCTTCAAAAATTAATATAAATCTTTTGGGACCTCATATCAAAACTTTGTATTGCATCAAATTGATCGGCATAATTTTCTCTATTTACTGAGACCTCTTCTCAACAAGGTCTAGTAGCATCCCTTTCTCAGGCTATATACTGGTTTCTAAGCCTAAAAATTGGGATATGACACACGTGGACTAGGGCTAATAAAGATCAGGAAAAATGTAAAGTTACGAAAATGCCACTAGGTTGTGTCAATGAACTAGAAATAAATGAAAGGGTATTTTGGTCATTTGACTAAGGTTAGAAAGTCAATGAGAGTTCCCAACATAGTTGACCACAGTCAGGGAATACTCTGATGATGTGTGAAAAGACGATAATGCCCTTTGAGAAATTAAAATGGAATCAGACACCGATAAAGGGTCTTGAGTAAATATATGAAATTTCTATTAGGACTTCTCGGTCTCAAAATTATGAGACTTTGTAGGGAATTTATTTTATATTAGAATAAATTTCTAAAAATATTAGAACTATTAAAAGAGGTGTCTAACATTTATTTCAAAACTAGGATAATTTAAGGATATCGATATAAGGAAAGTGCCTTAGGATTTGTGCCAATTAGCTATTGGACCTAAGGAAGGCCTAAGGCAGCCTAATATTTCATCCTAGGGCATCCCAATAAGTCTTAAAAGTTGTCTTGAAGCCCAAGTCCAATAATGAATCATTTATGAATTTTTAAAAAAGAAAAGAAAAATAAATAAAGTAAGAATTAGGGTTGCACATGATGGGGCCCACAAAGACCTCCACTTGGCGTACAAGGCAAAGGGAAGAGAAGCTTTTTGTCATGTGATCTTATCTCAAATTGACTTGGTGGGAAAGTTTGAAGTAAGAGCAATTATGAGCCATTAGATCAAATAGTGCATAAAGTGTTCATGGCCATTCATTTTCTATGAGATTTTCTATAAATACCCCCACCATTCATTTTCCATGAGATTTTCTATAAATGGCCACTATTCATTTTCCATGAGATTTTTAAAACCAAGAAGGAGAACCCTTGGCTAACTTCTTGCAAAATGAAAACTCAAGCCAAAACAAAGAAGAATCCAAGGTCAAAAGTTCAAGTAAACTATAGATTAAAGATAAGCAATCTATCCTAGCTTATTTTCCTTTGATTTGGGAGTTTCAACTTAGAGTTTTCATGGGGGGAAAGTTGAATTTTCTCTAAAGTGTTGTGCTACCCAAAAACCTTAGATGAAAGGGTAAAGAAGAAATTAAAGTTAGAGATATGTCATTGAAGCTTAAACAAGCTAGTTCGGTGATTGGTTGTTGAATCAAGTTGATATTCTTGACTTTGCCATAGTTGAATCTTTTTGTTCTACACTGTTCATGATCTAAGTAGATGGAATTTCAATGATCTAATGCTTTCATTGAATTCACATGATGATTTTGTGTAGGATTGGATAGGTTTTGAACCTTGGAAGCATTGGAATTCTATGTTATAGTTTTTGAGGTTCTTCTCTATTACTATTCACTGATATGAACAGTAATTAGAATTTCATAATTTTGATATTTCCAATGATTTTAAAATGAAAATTTGTATGGGATAAAGTAAAGAAACAAGTATGGTAAGCATTGGAATCAATGAGAATTTTTAGAAGAATTATGCATGTTTTTTAAAATCTGTCCAAAATAGTACATAGGAGCTAGAATTTCATGATTCTAAACTCATAAATGGATTCAATTTTGTAGGGTAAAGTCAAGACTTCAATTGGTTTAAAGGCCAAGTCAATTAGTAAAGATCAAAGGAAGTTATGTTAGTTAAAGTAAGTTTAATGTCCAAGGAAGTTTGATTGTAATGGATGGATGATTATGTAATGTTAGGATTTGATGGTGGACTCCAATGAGGAAGGCATACATCAAAGAGAAGTGAGAAGAAAGAGGCAAGATAAAGTGAAAGAAAGTCAAGTATATGAGGTAGTAAACTTATCCTAAACTTGTATATATTGAATGTTATGCTTGGTTGTGATATGGCTATGTTGAATTGTGTTGCTTGTGTATATGATTGAAGCTCTGTTTCTATGATTACTTTGGCCAATTGTATTTCATATGTTACATAGAAGCATGTACTTTACATAATGTTAACACCTTCATAAGCAAGCACAAGTATTTACATTAATGCATGCATTGTTTAGTACCATTTGCTACTCAGATTTCCCCAAAAATCTCACCCCCTCCATGTAATCCCAATCTGACAAGATTATTAATGATGAGAGAGGATGAAGAAGTATGAAGAGAAGTTATGGATTGGATAGTGTAAATGTTATATGATGAATGTATAAATTGTTGCAAGTAATGATGTTATATGACATGTTTAAGCCACAATGCTCATGATGTAATGAAAAATAGTAAATGATGAGAGAATGTATGAAATTTTATAGACATTTAGTTAACATGTCAAGCTTCGTTTTGACACTAAGAAAACCTTAGTTGGATTTTTGTACCAAGAGAATGAATTTTCCAAAGTAAGGGACCAGAATCTATTTTTAGAATTTTTGACCAAATGAACAGTAATATTTCACAATTAAATTGTATTAATTGATTAAGTATTTGGTTTGAAGATTATTTTTTTCTTAAATTTTAAGATGTTATCTTCACGTAGCTTTTTGAAACACTTTATTTTGATTTTTCTATAATTAATTAAGATTTTTTGAATTTTGTAGCCTAATATGGAAATACCATATGAACAGTAACTCGATAAGAGTAGAATTCCAGATTTAGCTAAAGTAAGGATGTTTCATTTTTGTATCAGAGCAGAACTTTCTGCCATAATATAAGACAGTTCCCATACCCTAACTCTAAGTAGTAAATACTTTGTTAAGTTAGGGTATATATTGTGATTGTTAGCATTGCTTATTTAAGCAAATATTGCAAAAGTAGATATGAGATTACATAAAGTTAAGTCAGAGCCATTAGTTAATAAGGGAGACCCCCTGTTGTATCCGTATTTTAAACCTCAATTATACTCATCTAAAAATTATTGGAACCAATTACATAGTCTTTTGCCTTAGAAACATTCATTTTCAAAAGAATTGCTCTCGGGTACTGTTCACTTTACTGTTCATTTGGTAATTCCAGAACATGTACCCAACTTTGAAAATTCATAATTAAATGTATAAAATTCAACATAGAGTGGTTATAATTTCTAATGAAACTACTTTCATTGAAATTTGAGGGAAAAATATAAAACTGAGATTTCAATGTCCCAATGAAATCAGTTTATTCGTTGGAAAACACTGTTCATTTGGTAAAATCTGGAAGCTCCAGTTTCTTTTCCTTAACTTCAAAAATTCATTTCTCTTTCATTATTTCTCGAAATGAATAGTGTTACCTATGGATTTAAAGCTATAGATGTACTATTTAAGGTCAAAAGAGATCACAAAAAAATCGTTCATTTACTATACAAAATTGACTCGGAACGTTACGTCCTCCAGTTGCTTACTTTCTCTTGATTCCAAATTTTAACTTCAACTTAGAAAAATCATAACAATTCAAATACTTAATCAATTGAGGCATTCTTGATGTTAATTTAAAGATCTATATCTTAGCTCTTAACATGCCAAATTACAAGTTTAAACTCATGGATTAAGGCATCATAACAATCGTCACAAGGTCGTAGGCTCAGAATAACACTACTTGAACATACACCAAGCATACTATCATATCCTTCCATAGTGTCATGTAAATAAAGTAGCTTATTATACAAATTCATCCATCTATATTTACCCTTTTTTCTTGTAAAGTTTCAGCACCTATGACATGGTTATGCATATGGAAAGAATGAGATTTCATGGAAATCCCAATAGCAAGTTACTTACACAAACCATAATATCATGCATGTTTAATTGGATGCTTAACATGTTATCATGAGATGAGAGCTACTTCATAATGGTACATAAGTAAACTCTAACATGCATATTGTCATGACATAAGTTGCAAGGAGTTGCAATCATTCATATCTCATCATCAACATGATGGCATAATCTCAAGCTCAACCAAACACCATAATCAACAAGCAAACATACAATCAAGCATACATAAAACTATAGTTAGGTATTATTGCTACCTCTTAACTATCCTTGTCAAAGTCTTCTTGAGATGATTTTTTTCCTTCACAAATGTCAAAACCTAGCCATTACAAAGCAACATCAAGTTACAACTCAACTTGAAACCAATTATAAGACTAGGTTTTCACAAACTTCCTTTTTTTCTATTTTATCTTTCATACTTCCATCTTTCCAAAACAAATTCTCATAGTTCATTTCCACATAATTTTTCATGTAGAATCCAAATATAAAAATAGAATTTCCAAATTCAAAACACCTCAAAAGCTTTTGTGCCAAACCGAAATGAAACTCTTGTTTTTCCAAAATTCACATTTTGATTCCAATGCTTCCAAAACTTGTTCCCCTACTTTACCCCACACAATTTTCAATTTTAAACTCATTGGAAGCATCAAAATCATGAAATTCCAACATATGAACAGTGTCACACATAGTAATAGCCATGAACACAAAACCCTATTTCCAAACATACTTGAATTTCCAAGCTTATACCACTTGATTCTAGCTTGTTTAAGCTTGTCTAAACTATCCATAACATAAAACTCATATTCTAACCATATATGAACAGCACTTCTAGCAGCAACCTCAAGGGAAATATGGCACAAAAACCCCTTAAAATCAAGAGCTAGCTTGCTTCAAGTTGTGTGCTTCTTTCTTGGTTGAATGGAAATTTTGCAAGAGTTTCCCTATATTTCTTCAAGCATGCTGAAAGCAATCTAAATGAGGGGATATTTATAGATGAGCTTGAGTGGAAATGGATGGCCAAGATTGATTTGGTTACTATTTGATCTAATGGTCCATATTCATTCTTAATCTTGGCTTGCCCTAGAAGCCATTCTTTTGAAGACATGCATGACATCATTTAGGGGTATCTTTGGCTAGAAAAAGTTAAATATACTGATAGGAAAAATTCTAGTCCAATCCGGTACCGATTGGAGCAGTTGCACAAAAACTAGACTGTTTTCTGTTCCTAATTTTTATCATATTCTAGGATATGTATTCTATCATGGAAACCAATGTCTAGGTTCCTTTGTTAGAAATCATGCCCTAGGGGCCAATCATTGTCTTATGAACATTATTGATTTATGAATTTATTAATTGTGTTATCATATTATTTGCATATTTACTGTGATGACCATCCTTGGATAATTCATGATCTTATCCTAAATGTCCCTAGTCAGTTATCTATGTGGGAACAGAGATGAAATAAGACTAGTATGACTTTGAAGATGTATAGAGATATAAATCAAAGTCATAGGCACATATAAGAGTACAAGGTGTTGGACCGACCCGCTATAAGAGAGCTGCATGGGTTACGTCATAAGCTTCTCTCATATACAAACCATGTCACTATGCCCTTTGACCTGAGATTATCATGGATTCCTACATGACAAACACTCATCTTTGACCTAGTCAAAAGTCACTTTTAACCGAGTGATCATAAAGACTACGTTTGGGCTTAGTGGTTTTTCATGCGGAAGAATATGAATGGTCAAGATGGAATTTATCCCTCACATTTGTAGAGAGATATTACTGGGCCCCTTGATGAGTGAGTCTAAGAAATGTATGGCCATTCTGTAATGCAAAGGTAGTTCCATTTCTATAGTCACACTACTCAGGGATCAAGAAAGTAACGGTCAGGAATAGGAGGATGACATTATCCATGCCTCATCCATGACCAAAATATCGCGTGACAGAAGGGACATCATATGGTTGTATAAAAGGTTATATCGTTTAACGATCCTCATATGATTTGGGTAGTTGTTATGTCTTGCTAGAGACCGCTTGCGACTTGTGGGCTAGTATAGCAAATGGCCCACTGCCAACTTCATATGGGCATACAAGGTCACACACAAAATAGCCCAACACGAGCTATGATGTCCAGATTCATTGAATCTAAGACATGTCTAAATTCAATGAATGATCCAGGGTGGATGTATATATTTATGTATATTTATATTCGTATATATATAAATTAGTATATATACATTATATATAAGAGATATTTATAATATTTAATTTATAAGGATAAATTAAATCTTTATCATGTTTGAATTTGAAATCCAAATTAATATGATATATCATATAAGAGGTATTTATGAGATTTAATTTATAAGGATAAATTAAATCTCTATCACGTTTGAATTTGAAATTCAAATTGATAGGATATCTCATATAAGAGATATTTATAAGATTTAATTTATAAGGATAAATTAAATCTCTATCACGTTTGAATTTGAAATTCAAATTGATATGATATCTCAAATTTGATTTATGAGAATAAATCAAATATAGTTCAGTCTTATCTTTATTTTAAGTTAAATAAATAGGTGAATTAAATCTGTGGGACAGATTTAATATAAATATTATTTATTTAATTAGTTTCTTATCAAATTATACAATATATGATATT
The DNA here is from genome assembly GCA_037074615.1 of Leucaena leucocephala. NCBI lineage: Eukaryota > Viridiplantae > Streptophyta > Magnoliopsida > Fabales > Fabaceae > Leucaena > Leucaena leucocephala. Next base: position 11,677,645 of record CM073527.1, read on the forward strand.
GTATTAATTTCGAAATTAATATAAGATTAACTCCAAAATTCAATTCGTTAGAGGAAAACGCATAGCATCCTATATATCTGATTTTAGGAGCTACATTTTGAAAGATTTAGAACACAGAAAGGCTGAAGGGGAATCTGCAAAAGGTTTACAGATAAGAAACTATCGAAATAGAGACGGAGAGGATGAATTCTTGAGAAAGCCCTGGAGGTACAGGAGACGTTAGCACGTCATTTGTGGTTGGAACGCTGTTCGTGTGGATACCAGTAGAGGAAGCTGACCTGAGTCGTCGACTTCTTGTGATTGAAAAGGGAGCACGAGCCTCGGAGAGAAGCTATGAAAATTGTTACCAGTAGCTGTGGAAGTCGCTGAGGATCACTGAGGGTAATGCTTCTTCCCACTTGACTTAAACACATACAGTAGATCCTGGCAAGGAATGGAAAAAAATTTAAGTTAATTTTCGCTGTGTGTCTTCCAATTCCTTACAGTGGTATCAGAGCCATGACGTTTTGTGTTCAAGTTAGGCTTGATTGTTGATTCATATGATATGAGTTAGTCATAGCCGATCATATAATATGCGTTTTATGTGTGACATATAAGGGATCCGTGTTATGTATAACATAAAAGGAATCTAAAAGGGAATTGAAATCGGTGGTGCATGCATTTTGATTTGATCAATTAACATAGATGGGGTATAAGAAAACCAAATTTAGATTCACTGCATAAAAGGGATCGCCGTGGCTACCTATTCGTAGCGCAACATAACCGTAACATATATTATTTTGTGAATGTTTTAGATTTGAAACATTAATTGCCCTTCAATTAAATCTGAATGCTGATTCTTGAATGCTTGGGTATGGTGAACAATATGGCTCTATATTGCAAGTATTGTAATTTTTTAAATACGGCCTCCGTGTCGTGCCTTTCTATATATACTCTCAATGTACCTTCTCTTCTCATCTCACTCACCTCGAATGTTAAAAGAGCTTTCTATAAGTAATTTCCCTCTTCTTACTAGAGAGCTCCTCTCATTGGCTTGAGGGGACTTAGGATAGGTGAGCCATATTGTATCACGTTTAAATTATGCATCTTATGATTATATCATAAACATGCATATTACTTGTATATGATACAAACTGAGAAACATGCATTCTTATAAACCAGATAGTTAAATTAAGCCCTCTAAATGAAATCTTAAGTCATAATATTGTCAATTTATGAACACTTGTCAAAACCTAGATCGCTCAATTGTGGACTCCACCAAAGTGGGTGCTTTTGAGTTATCTTGGGGAGATAAGCAAGAGTAATGGTGCTACTCTCACATGTTTATTATTGTTTGAATTAATTGAGATTAACAAAACAGTTTTGGGTCTCAAGGCATTAGATCGGATTAAAAACATGACAGATCATATGATGATAGGATCCCATGAACATCTAAGAGTTACATTTAATGTAATTGGTAAAGGTGTTACCTACCTAAATAACTTAATTTAAGCGTCCTGCCAAAGCAGACTTAAGTTTGAACCAAATATGGATCTTAGCCCACTAACTATTGCTTTGAGGGTTATTTATTTAGTGGGAGATTGCTAATTAAATTACATATTTTAATTGTAGAATCATGACGACTAGTAATACTGCTACATTATCGCTACGATCTGTCCTTGAAAAGGACAAACTCAATGGGACAAACTTTCTTTACTGGTTTAGGAACTTGAGAATTGTTCTCAAGCAGGAAAGAAAGGCGCATGTACTAGATCAACCCATTCCTAAGGAGCCAGTGGCCAATGCTCCTAAAGCTCAGAGAGATGCTTACACAAAGCATAAGGAAGACTCTGTCGATGTGGGATGCTTGATGCTAGCCACCATGGTTCCGAAGCTCCAAAGAGATCTGGAACACATGGAGGCTTATGAGATGATTGTACATCTCAAGGAAATGTTCCAACAACAGGTAAGGCAAGAGAGGTACGAGACCATTAAGGCCTTATATTCCTGCAAGATGGCTGAAGGTGCATGAGTCAGTACTCATGTCTTAAAGATGGAAGGGTACATTGATCACCTTGAGAGGCTTGGATTTCCTATGAGCCAGGAGTTAGCTACGGATTTGATCTTAAACTCACTCCCATAAAGTTATGACCTGTTTGTCATGAACTAAAACATGAACAACATGGAAAAATCTATTTCTAAACTATATGGGATGCTTAAAACTACTGAGCTGAATCTTAAGAAGAAGCCCAGTACTGTTTTGATGGTTTAGAAAGGAAAGGGTATGAAAAAGAAAGGCAAAGGCAAGGAGAAGGGTCATGGCTCATCAGGTAAGACCAAAGAGTCAGGCAAGCCTAAAACCAAGCCAACACTAAAGAAGGCAAAGCCTCCGAAGGAAGGAGTTTGCTTCTTCTACAATGAACCTGGTCATTGGAAGAGGAATTGCAAACTCTACCTTGAAGATCTAAAAAAGAACAAGAAGGATAGCAGGGCTATCGCTTCAGGTATTTATGTTATAGACATTCATCTTTCTACTTCCACCTCATGGGTATTAGATACTGCATGTGGTTCTCATATTTCTACAAATGTGCAGGGACTAAAGGACAGTAGGAAGCTGAAAAAGGGTGAGGTTGACCTACGAGTTAGAAATAGAGCAAGGGTTGCTGCGTTAGCTGTAGGCACTTATGAATTAGTTCTGCCCACTGGGCTTTTGTTAGTTTTGAACAATTGCTATTATGTTCCTACTTTGATTAGTAACATTGTTTCACTTTCTTATTTGGATAAGGAAGGTTTCACTTCCATTACTGGGAATAGTAGATGTTCTATTTATCGTAATGATGTTTTCTATGCTCATGGTGATTTGCATATTGATCATTACATATTAAATTTGGAACAACCCAATCATAAAAATATCTATAACATAACCGCAAAAAGGGTCAAACCAAACAATTTGAATCCCACATACCTCTGGCACTGTCGTCTGTGCCACATAAATAAGAAACGCATTTTCAAACTCCATCAAGATGGATTTCTAAACTCATTTGATTTTGAATCATATGACACTTGTGAGTCTTACTTGTTAGGAAAGATGACAAAGTCACCTTTCACCGGGCACAGTGAGAGGGCCACTAATTTATTGGGCCTCATACATACAGATGTGTGTAGACCGATGAACACAAAGGCCAGAGGAGGTTATTCGTACTTCATAACATTCATAGATGATTTCAGCAGATATGGGTATATCTATCTAATGAAATATAAATCTGAATCTTTTAAAAAGTTCAAAATATTTCAAAATGAAGTACAAAACCAGCCTAGCAAAACAATTAAAGCCCTTCGATCTAATCGGGATAGTGAATATTTAAGCTAAGAGTTCATAGATGATCTTAGGAGTTGTGGGATAATCTCACAATTGACTCCTCCAAAGACACCACAATGGAATGGCATTTCTGAACGGAGGAATCAAACACTATTAGATATGGTTCGATCCATGATGAGTCGAACAGATCTTCCACCCTCCTTTTGGGGCCATACCCTAGAGATAGTTGCATTCACACTCAATCGTGTTCCATCTAAGGCAATTGAAAAGACTCCGTATGAGATATAGACTAGGAGGATGCCTAGTTTGTCTTTCCTCAAGATTTGGGGATGTGAGGTCTATGTTAAGCAACAGGCCTCAGACAAATTAGCGCCCAAATCCTCAAGGTGCCTTTTTGTGGGATATCCTAAGTAAACCAAGGGATATTACATCTACAACCCTGCTGATAACAAAGTATTTGTTGTCAGAAATGGTATCTTTCTCAAATGAGAATTTATCTCTAAAAGAACTAGTAGGAGTAAGGTACACCTCGAAGAAGTTTGAGAGCTACAAGACACCACATAACTACAGATGGAAAACAGAGAAGACTCACAACAAGTTGTTGAGACTCCTCAAGTCACGCAAGGTCCACAAAAATCTAATAGGACACGACTTCAGCCTCAGAGATATGGATTTCTTATTTCTGATAGTCTTGATGTGTTGCTCATTGAGCATAATGAGCCGACTACCTATCGAGAAGCTATAGTAGGACCAAACTCTAAAAAATGGCTTAATGCCATGAAGTCTGAGATGCAATCCATGTACGACAATAAGGTTTGGACCTTAGTCGACCCGCCTGAAGGTGTAAAAACTATCGGGTGCAAGTGGGTTTTTAAGGAGAAAACTGACATGGATGTCATTGTAAATGTCTTCAAGGCATGACTGGTTGCAAAAGGATTTACTCAAACTCATGGTGTGGACTATGATGAGACCTTTTCCCAAGTTGCAATGGTCAAATCAATCAGAATCCTCTTTGCCATAGTAGTATATTATGACTATGAAATATGGCAGATGGACGTCAAGACAACCTTCCTTAATGGAAAGCTCCTTGAGGATGTGTACATGACACAACCTGAAGGGTTTGTGCATTCCGAGGACTCTGGTAAAGTGTGCAAGCTTCAAAGGTCTATTTATGGACTGAAGCAAGCCTCTCGGAGTTGGAATCATCGTTTTGATGAAGTAGTCAAAGAGTTTAGATTTCTTCAAAATATTGATGAACCTTGTGTGTACAAGAAGGTTAGTGGGAGCACAGTTGTGTTTTAGGTACTCTATGTCGATGACTTCCTACTTATTGGGAATGACATTCCTACCTTGCAGATTGTCAAGTCTTGGTTAGGAAAGTCTTTCTCGATGAAAGACTTGGGTGAAGCCACCTACATCCTAGGAATCATGATCTATAGAGATAGATCTAAAAGAGTTCTAGGACTCAGTCAGAGTACATACATAGACAAAATACTGCATAGGTTCAGTTTGCACGAATCAAAGAGGGGTTTCATACCCATGTCTCATGGTAGTCACCTCATCAAAGATCTGTGTCCTAGTACATCTGATCAGCGAGGTCGCATGAGTAAAGTTCCATATGCCTCGGCCATAGGATCTATCGTGTATGCCATGTTATGTACTCGACTGGATGTCTTGTTTGCCTTAAGTATGACTAGCAGATATCAACAGGGCCCTGGTGAGGGCCATTAGACTGCTGTCAAGAATATCCTTAAGTACTTCATAAGAACTAAGGATTTATTCTTGGTCTATGGTAGATTGGATGATAAACTCTGTGTAACTGGTTACACAGATGCAAGTTTCCAAACTGACCAGGATGACCAAAAATTATAGTCTGGATATATATTCCTCCTCAATAATGGAGCAGTAAGCTGGAAGAACTCTAACCAGGGCACTATAGCAGATTCTGCAATGGAAGCTGACTATATAGCAACATCTGATGCAGCTAAGCAAGTCGTTTGTATCAGGAAGTTCATCACAGAACTAGGGGTGATACCTACCATCTCAGATCCAATAACTTTGCTCTATGACAATATCAGTGCCATTACACAGGCCAAAAAGCCTAGGTCACATCAAAGGACCAAGCATATACTCAGGCGATTTCATCTCATCAGAGAAATCAATGATAGAGGTGATATAAAAATATGCAAAGTAGAAGGAGAAGATAATGTTGCTGATCCTCTAACAAAGCCGCTTGTGCAGGCAAAGCATGAGCGTCATGTTAGGTCAATGGGAATTAGTCAACTTAATGATTATACCTAGTGCAAGTGGGAGGTTGTTGGAAATCGTGCCCTAGGGGTCAATCATTGTCTTATGAACATTATTGATTTATGAATTTATTAATTGTGTTATTATATTATTTGCTTGTTTACTGTGATGACCATCCTTGGATAATTCATGATCTTATCCTAAATGTCCCTAGTCAGTTATCTATACGGGAACAGAGATAAAATAAGACCAGTATGACTTTGAAGATGTATAGAGATATAAATCAAAGTCATAGGCACATGTAAGAGTACAAGGTGTTGGACCGACTCGCTATGAGAAAGCTACATGGGTTACGTCATAAGCTTCTCTCATATACAAACCATGTCACTATGCCCTTTGACCTGAGATCATCATGGATTCCTACATGACAAACGCTCAGCTTTGACCAAGTCAAAAGTCACTTTTGACCGAGTGATCATAAAGACAATGTTCGGGCTTAGTGGTTTTTCATGCGGAGGAATATGAATAGTCAAGATGGAATTTATCCCTCACATTTGTAGAGAGATATTACTGGGCCCCTCGATGAGTGAGTCTAAGAAATGTATGGCCATACTGTAATGGAAAGGTAGTTCCATTTCTATAGTCAGACTAATCAGGGATCGAGAAAGTAACAGTCAGGAATAGGAGGATGACATTATCCATGCCTCATCCATGACCAAAATATCGCGTGATAGAAGGGACATCATATGGTTGTATAAAAGGTTACATCGTTTAACGATCCTCATATGATTTGGGTAGTCGTTATGTCTTGCTAGAGACCGCTTGCGACTTGTGGGCCAGTATAGCAAATGACCCACTGCCAACTTCATATGGGCCTACAGGGTCACACACAAAATAGCCCAACACGAGCTATAATGTCCAGATTCATTGAATCTAAGACATGTCTAGATTCAATGAATGATCCAGGGTGGATGTATATATTTATTTATATTTATATCCGTATATATATAAATTCGTATATATACATTATATATGAGAGATAAATTAAATCTTTATCACGTTTGAATTTAAAATTCAAATTGATAGGATATATCATATAAGAGATATTTATGAGATTTAATTTATAAAGATAAATTAAATCTCTATCACGTTTGAATTTGAAATTCAAATTGATATGATATCTCAAATTTGATTTATGAGAATAAATCAAATATAGTTCAGTCTTATCTTTATTTTAAGTTAAATAAACAGGTAAATTAAATCTGTGGGACGGATTTAATATAAATATTATTTATTTAATTAGTTTCTTATCAAATTATACAATATATGATATTGTATTAATTTTAGAATTAATATAAGACCAACTCTAAAATCCAATTCGGTAGAGGAAAACGCATAGCATCCTATATATCTGATTTTAGGAGCTACGTTTTGAAAGATTTAGAACACAGAAAGGTTGAAGGGGAATCTGCAAAAGGTTTGCAGATAAGAAACTACCAAAATAGAGACGGAGAGGATGAATTCTTGAGAAATCCCTGGAGGGAGCACGAGACGCAGAGAGAAGTTGTGAACGTCGTGACCAGTAACTGTGAAAGTCGCTGAGGAACACTGAGGGTAATGCTTCTTCCCACTTGACTTAAACACATACGGTAGATCTTGTTAAGGAATGGAAAAAATTTAAGTTAATTTCCGCTGTATGTCTTCCAAATCTTTACACCTCATACCATTGACATTGTTAGACTAAGTATTTATCTGTCATCCATCCCTTGAGAATTGACCAAAATATCGTTGGTGTCCTTTCTTGCACTATATTAACCTTAAGGGCCTAATTGTCAGTTTACCCCTCTTTGTACTGCCTCAGAGCATATACTAGCTCTAACTAATCATATTTATACTATATGGGACATTTTTATTCTGTCCAGAATGACCAAAATGCACTCAATCTATTATTGGTATAATCTGGTCATCTAGGAGCAGTTTCGTAATTTCGCACCTTTGTTAGACTGCTATGGACTCTGGCCCACTTAACTGTCCAATCACCTTATTGGGCTTATGATGGCCCTATTTGGGCCTTCATATGGGCTTATTTCCTTTATGGCACAAATCCCAATGAAACTCTTATGACTCTATTTATCGGATATTTTATTCCACCGTAAAATCCCGTAAGAATTCTACAGGACTCCTTTTCTGACTCTGTCAGTTTTATAAATTCATATATTTATATAAGAATTTACTGCGAGGTTTCATCTGATTCTAAGGTCTGAAAAATACTGTAATAATTCCTTCTGACTTTAGGAATTTATATCAATTAATCGGGACCTCAAATCAAAATTTGGTGACTCCTTAAACTGACCATAATAGCTTTGTCTATCTACTAGTAAAATTTGGGTTTAATCTGATTTGAGGGTTTTTTGAGCCTTTTTCAGTTCAAATTTCTCATAATTATATTTAGGTCCCTGAACTTTTGATAATTACCACTTTTGGCCCAACTTTTGTTTCTGCTTTAACTTTTTGCCTTCAACCTTTTCTAATTTGTGTTTAGGTCTCTAAACTTTCTTTAGTTAGTAATCTCTTTCTTTCCTATCTCAATCTCATACAGTTTATTCCAAGAATCTCATGTCTATTTCATATAAACTGTACAGTTACATCAGGTCAAAAATTAGGGATATGACATTTCTTTCCCCCTTAAAATAAATTTTGTCCTTGAAATTTATGTTACATATACACTAAGGAAATAGTTTAAGATATGCTTCTTTCATCCTTTCCTCTACTTCCCATGTAGCCTCATTTTCCGTTAATCCCTTCCAGACCATCACTAGAAAGATCTGCTTATTTTGCAACTGCTTGACCTTTTGATCTACAATTCGTACTGGTCTGACCTCATAAGTTAGGTTATCTCGCAATGCAACATCATCCTGCTCAATTACATGCAATGGATCTAGAACATACTTCTTTAATTGGGAAACATGAAATACATCATGAATCTTGTTGAGATTTGGAGGAAGAGCTAACTTATAGGCCACTTATCCTATTCTTGTGAGGATCTGGAATGGCCCAATGTATCTAGGACATAGCTTCTTCACTTTGATCGATCATCTGGCTCCTGTTATTAGAGTCAACTTTAGGAATATATGCTCTCCTTCTTCAAACTCCAACAGCTTCCTGATAATATCAGCGTAACTCTCCTGTCTACTTTGAGCTGTCAGTAACCTTTTTCTAATCTTATCAATCTGTGCTGCTATCTGATCTACTGTATCAAGACCAAACATCCTCCTTTCACTTAGCTTCAACTAGCACAAGGGAGATCTACACTTTTATCTGTAAAGTGCTTCAAATAGGGCCATCTGAATACTAGCCTGATAAATGTTGTTATAGGCAAACTCTATTAATGGTAGATGGACATCCCAACTCCCTTTGAAATCCAATACACATGCTCTCAGCATATCCTCTAGGGTTTGGATCATTCTTTCAGATTGACCATCTGTTTGAGGATGTTAAGATGTACTAAATCTGAGAGTAGTATCCATTTCTTTATGTAAAGCTTGCCAAAAGATTAACGTAAATCGAGGATCTCTATCAGATATAATACTACTTAGAATACCATGTAATCTAGCAATCTCCTTTACATATAATTTTGCCAACTTCTTAAGAGAATCTTTCTTGTTAATTGCTAGGAAATGAGCTGACTTAGCCAATCGGTCAATTACTACCCATATAGCGTTATGCTTAGTAAGAGTCATGGGCCGTCCTTCAACAAAATCCATGGCAATGCTGTCCCATTTCCACTCAAGTATCTCTAGTGGTTGCAACTTTCCTGCTGGCCTCTGGTGCTCAACTTTCACCTTCTGACATGTTAAGCACTTAGGCACATAAGCCACAATATCCTTCTTCAGTCTAGGCCACCAAAATAAACTTTTAACATCATGATACATCTTGGTCATACCTGGATGTATTATATATTTGCTTTTATGTGCCTCATCTAAGATCCTCTCTCTTAATCCCATTGAATTGGGAATATATGGTCATCCTCTAAATCATAGCAATCTATCTTGGGAGACATCAAATTCTTAGTTTCCCCTATTCCCAGCTTATTCTTGAAAATCTCTACGAGCTTATCCTGCTGCTGAGCTTACTTTATTTCATCTTCAATAAAAGCTTTAATTTCTATTCCTCCATAAGAACTTTTTGCTGTTTGTATTTGGTATAAAGGACTCCAGTCTCTGACATCTTCTATTAATTCTAGCTCTTTGATCATTATACTTGCCACGTTCACCACCTTCCTGCTCAAGGCATCAGCTACCACATTTGCCTTTCCTGGATGGTACTTGATCTGGAAATCATAATCCTTCAGAAATTCCATCCATCTCTATTGCCTCATATTCAATTCTTTCTTGTCTTGCAAATACTTCAAGCTTTTGTGGTCACCATACAGCTCTATGGTAGCTATATACAGGTAATGCCTGTAGATCTTGAGAGCATAAACTATCGCTGCAAGTTCCAAATCATGAGTGGGATAGTTCTCTTCATGTGGCTTTAACTGCTGAGAAGCATAGGCTACTACTCTACCTTGCTGTATTAATACACATCCTAATCCCTACTTGCTAGCATCAGTATAGACTACATAAGTCTGAGTTGGGTCTAGAATAATCAGCATAGGAGTCGTGGTTAATCTCTGCTTTAGTTATTGGAAACTAGCCTCGTACTTCTCAGCCCACTTGAACAGCTGGTCCTTTCTAGTCAGCTTGTTAACAGTAGAACAATTTGAGAAAAGTCCTTAATAAATCTTCTGTAATACCTTGCTAAGCACAAAAAACTTCTAATCTATGTCACTGTCCTTGGTTGTTCCCAGCTTAGCACTGCTTCAACTTTGCTAAGATCTATAGCTACCCCTTCATGAGATATGACATGACCGAGAAATTTGACTTCATGAAGCCAAAACTCACATTTACTAAGCTTAGCATAGAGTCATTTTTCTTTAAGAGTACTAAGAACAATTCTCAAATGCTCTTCATGCTCTTCTGTAGATTTGGAGTGTACTAGGATATCATCAATAAAGACCACAACAAACTAATCTAGATAAGGCCTGAAGATCCTGTTCATATAATATATGAGAATTATAGGTGCATTCGTCAGACCAAAGGGCATCACTAGAAATTCAAAATGACCATAGCGAGTACTAAACACAGACTTTGAAATATCATCTGCTTTGATTCTGACTTAGCGATAACCTTATCTCATATTAATCTTAGAGAAAAAAATTGCTTCTACCAACTTATCCAGCAAATCATCAATCCGGGGAAGAGGGTACTTATTCTTAACTGTAATCTTATTCAACTCCTAGTAGTCAACGCACAGTCTGAGACTACCATCCTTCTTCTTAACAAATAACACTGAAGCACCCCACAGAGAAACACTGGGTCAAATGAAACCCTTCTCTAAAAGCTCCTCGGTCTGCTTCTTTAGCTTAATTATCTAATTGGGAGCCATACGATATGGGGCTTTGGATACTGGTCCTGCTCTAGGTATTGAAAACTCTACTTCTCGCTCTGGAGGTAGTCCTTGAATCTTTGGAAAAACTTTGAGAAATTCTTTAACTACTAGAATCGTATCAATTCCTTCTTCTACTTCTGCTTGAACATAAAAGAAGACCATATATCCCTGACATCCTTTTTGTAGACATTTATCTGCCTGAGCCTCTGTTATGAAATTCAGTCTCACTTTTGGATTCACATTTATTGCTTGTGGAAAAAGAACTAGAGTTTTGTTTTTACAATCCAGCATTACATTATTGGCAGACAACCAATTCAATCTAATTATGACATCAATCTTGTGAAAGGGCATACATATTAAGTCTAGAGTAGTGCAGGAATACTCATATCGAATGACACTATTTAGGCAGACATATGATGTAACTACTTTAGCATTCGTAGGAGTTGTCACACATATGGCATAATGCAATTTGCTAATTGTAAGGCCTATCCGTTTAGCACATTCATAAGAAACAAAGAAATGACTTGCACCTGAATCAAACATAGTAATCACAGAATGATTATTTAGATAAATGATACCTTGAATAATCTCGGGTGACAACTACGTATCTTCCCTTGTCAATGTAAATACTCACCCTTGAGTGCGTGGCCTTTGATCACTTATCGCCTGGGGACAATTCTTGGAGAAATGTCCAAGTTTCCCATATGTGTAACAGACATTCTGCCCTATTAAGCACGGTCTATCTCCATGACTTTTCCCGCACTTGTCACATGTTCTAAATCTTGGGTCTCTATTATTTGTATTGCCCCTAAAATTTCCTCTGGCAAGCTTTATATTCTGTTGCCACTGCCTTTTTCTTTTCCTGGAGTAGCCACTGTCACCGGCTGTATTTCTGTTTTGACTAGCTCTTTCAGGAACAGTGCTCTCTCGGCTCATCGATCTTATTAGCATTCGATGATTCAGGCTATTCTTAATGATTCTATAGGCCTATACTACTTTATTAAACTGATTATACTGCTGGGGAGTCATCTTATCTTTTAGCGTAACATTTAGTCCCTTGATAATTCTCTCCATCATCCAACATTCATCATCTACCTATCATAGATAAGTAGAATATTGAGAAAGACGGATGAACTTAGCCAAGTACTCATCAAAATATTCTTTTTCTCCTTGTCTTAGCGCAAGGAATTCTACTTCTCTTTCGTCCCATACTGACTGTGGGAAATACTTCTCATAAAATTATTCAAGAAACACTTCCCATGTGATAGGAATATGTCTAGCATACAGTAACAGTTCAGATTTCCTCCACAATCTATCTGTATCTCTTTCTAGCTGATAGATTGTCATATGTGCTTTGCTCTCAGATAGACAATCAAGTACGTTGAAAATCTTCTCTAATATGCTAATCCAATCTTCTGTACATCAAACGTGCCCTCAAACGTTGGAGGACTATGCTTATAGAATTTAGCCATCTACTGTTGAACGCCAGTGGGATCCACTGTCTGTCCTGTTTGTCTCGGTGGCACTGCTGTCTGTTGAACCATTTATGGTTCTCTATTAGCTATACCCGCAGATTCTGGTTGTCTTAAATTCTCTATCGCTTCTGCTATGGCAGCATCCCTTTCCTGTTCACTCCTCATCTGATCTGCTCTTACTTCAATCAGCTTCTGTTGTTGTTCCAATCGTTCTAAGATTAATTGATTAACATCTCCAATATTATGGGGTTTTCCCAAAGAACTAGCTCTTCTGGTTCTTACAAGTTTGTTTTACTATTGTAATAGGAAATTAATACTATAATTAACATAATTCATTCAAAACATAGCATACAACAAATTCAGTAGCATTACATAGATCTTTCATAGCATACACACATATACAATATCATCACTAGTCATAAGTACATAGATCCCAATAGCCTTCACAGATACAACTATTACATTATGCTTTCTCATAATGGATCCTAATAAACTCTCCTACCATATAGATCCAGTCATAAACGTCCTCATAAGGTTCCTCCTCAAAGTGCTGATCTATACCTTCTCTTCATGTCACTGTGAGAGGTAAGATATCATCCATGATATTAGTCCAATCTTTTAGGGTAAAGGTATATGGATCATAAGGTCGATAGGCTTCTCGTACTCTTATTATAAAGTCCATGTAACTTTTATAGTACTGATCTACTTCTCTAACCAATATTCTTCCTATGTCATACAGTTGTTTAGCTAATTCCACTACTTTGTTGAATTGTTCTTCATTCATATCCTCCCCAGGGGTTAGCAATATAAACTGATAGTTATCTAGATATATCTATACCATTGGCTTCTTCATTCTATTAGGATTTGGGATGTCTGTATGGTCTGGTATAAGACTAGGTCCAGGTACATCAGTTGTATGGCTAGGTACAGGTATATCAACTGGGTTAGGCACTTGACTTGGACTTGGAATATCTACCTCAGCAGCCTGCCTATGTACAGGTTCTGTAGCACCCCTAACATAGGAGTAACCCTCATCAGACTGTTCTTCTTACGAGTCTACCATCTCTCTATCATCTACCTTATATGTATCCCCTTCTAGACTAGGGTCAGCCTCTTGAGGAGGTATAACATTAATAAGAGGGGCTAGAATAGGTTCCTCAGGTATATCCTCATCTGATGACTCATCTATCCCATTTGATCTAACTAAAGAACTATCTATCCTGTCCAGTTCTGAATCACTATTAGAATCTCATATATGGATCACTGGAGGAAGGCCAAACTTCGGGTCATTTACCAAAGCCCCAACCACCTCTGGGTTTAATCCTAATCTATATGAACTAAATACCTCAAGCATAGGATCTTCCTGGTTGACTATAGTCTCTGAAGTCCTATACACAATCATCTTTACCCTGCAATAACTAACTTAGTGTCAATTATGCATATGTTTACTTATTTAGAGTACTTCCTAAGCTAGAATCCTTTACTCTAATACCAAAATGTCGTATCCTTGTTTCCAACCTCAATTATACTCATTTGAAAGTCATTAGAACCAATTACATAGTGTTTTGCCTTAGAAACATTCATTTTCAAAAGAATTGCTCTCGGGTATTGTTCACTTTACTATTCATTTGGTCAAATCTGGAAGCTCCAGTTTCTTTGCCTTAACTTCAAATATTCATTTCTCTTTCATTACTTGTCCAAGAACCGTGTTACCTATGTATTTAAAGCTATAGATGTTCTCTTTAAGGTTACATAATCTCATAGAAACACTCATTCATTTACTATACAAAATTCATGTCGGAACATTATTGCCTCCAGTTGCTTACTTTCTCTTGATTCCAGATTTTAACTATAAATTAGAAAAATCATAACAATTCAAATACTTAATCAATTGAGGCATTCTCTATGTTCATTTAAAGATATGTATCTTAGCTATTATCGTGTCAAATTTCAAGTTCAAACTCGTGGGTTAAGGCATCATAACAATCGTCACAAGGTTGTAGCCTTAGAATAACACTACTTGAACATACACCATGCATATTATCATATACTTCCATAGTGTCATGCAAATAAAGTAGCTTATTATACAAATTCATCCATCTATGTTTACCCTTTTTCCTTGTGAAGTTCTAGCACCTATGCCATGGTTATGCATATGGAAACAATGAGATTTCATGGAAATCCCAATAGCAAGTTACACAAACCATAATATCATGCATGATTAATTGGATGCTTAACTTGCTATCATGAGATGGGAGCCTACTTCATAATGGTACATAAGAAAACTCTAACATGCATATTGTCATGACATAAGTTGCAAGGAGTTGCAATCATTCATATCTCATCATTAACATGATGGCATAATCTCAAGCTTAACCAAACACCATAATCAACAAGCAAACATACAATCAATCATACATGAAACTATAGTTAGGTATTCTTGCTACCTCTTAACTATCCTTGTTAAAGTCTTCTTGAGATGATTTTCTTCCTTCACAAATGTTAAAACCTAGGCATTACAAAGCAACATCAAGTTACAACTCAACTTGAAACCAATTCTAAGACTAGGTTTTCACTAACTTCCTTTTCTTTTCTATTTTATGTTTCATACTTCCATCTTTCCAACATAAATTCTCATAGTTCATTTCCACATAATTTTTCATGTAGAATCCAAATATGAAACTAGAATTTCCAAAATCAAAGCACCTCAAAAGCTTATGTGACAAACCAAAATGAAACCCTTGTTTTTCTAAAATTCACATTTTGATTCCTATGCTTCCAATACTTGTTCTCCTACTTTATCCTTACACAATTTTCAATTTTAAACTCATTAGAAGAATCAAAATCATGAAATTCCAACATATGAACAGTGTCACACACAATAACAGCCATGGACACAAAACCCTATTTCCAAACATACTTGAATTTCCAAAATTCTAGCTTGTTTAAGCTTGTCTAAACTATCCATAACATAAAACTCATATTCTAAACATATATGAACAGAACTTCTAGCAGCAACGTCAAGGGAAATATGGCACAAAAACCCCTTAGAATCAAGAGCTAGCTTACTAGAATAAAGCTCGAGATCAAGAGAGATGATTACCTTGCTTGTTGCTTTATGTTGTGTGCTTCTTTCCTAGTTGAATGAGAATTTTACAAGAGTTTCCCTATGTTTATTTAAGCATGCAAAAACCAATCTGAATTAGGGGGTATTTATAGATAAGCTTGAGTGGAAATGGATGGCCAAGATTGATTTAGTTACTATTTGATCTAATGGTCCATATTCATTCTTAATCTTGGCTTGCCCTAGAAGCCATACTTTTGATGGCATGCATGAAATCATTTAGGGGCATGTTTGGCTGGAAAAAATTAAATATACTGATAGGAAAAATTCTAGTCCAGTCCAGTATCGATCGGAGTAGTTTCACAAAAACTAGACTATTTTCTGTTCCTAATTTTATAATATTCCAAGATATGTATTCTGTCCTGAAAACCAATGTATAGGTTTTTCATACCCTTGACATGGTTATACTGAGTATTTATCTGCCATCCATTACTTGGGAAATGACCAAAATACCCTTGGTGTTATTTCTTACATTATATTGACCCTAAGGGCATAATCGTCATTTCACCCCTCTTTGCCCTACCTCAGAGCATATACTGAATCTAAATAATCATATTTATGCTATAGGACATGTGTTTAGGCTATCCAGAATGATCAAAATGCCCTCCATCCATCACTAGTACAATATGGGCATACAGGGACATTTTCAAAATTTCGCACTTTTCCTATACACTAGCCCTTTCTACTGATGGATTGATACCCTGGGTTTTGGGCCCTTCTTGGCATCATCATGAGCCTATATATGAGGTCATATGATCTCATTCTATCCAAGCTTACATACTGATAAATTCTATTATCGGATCACGGGTGTTATTAATCTCCCGTCAAAATTCACTAATATGTGAATAACTTTTTATACAGGACTTCTTCCGGGGTTCTGTCAGATTCATAACATCTGATACTATAGGGCATACTTTCCTGTAATTTCCTCACTTATATCTAATGTCCATGGAATCTGATAAAAATTCAGATAATTTTTAGACTATCAAATAAGTTTTTGCTGTCTAGAGTCCTAATAAAATTTCTGTATCATGCCAGATTAACCAGCATAACTTCCTCTATTAATGTGGCACTGAAAAACTTCTGGGCAGTTATAACCCTTTCTGGGATGATCTTTCTATAACTACAATTTTTCCCTTGAACTTTTTACTTAATTACATTTAAGTCCCTTAACTTTTAGAAATTACCACTTTTGGCCCAAATCTTATTTCTACTTTCACTTTTTTCCTTTAACCTTTTTTACTTTTCATTTTAGTCCTTCTCTTCCTTAAAAAATCATCTAACCTTTATTATTTCTTCTGATATTTGTAATAATCCTTTCCAAGCTTCTTTCCACTATTAGTACTATACGGATAGGAAAAAATTAGGATATGACAATCAACATCAGTTGAGTAGAGAATGATATTAGAGATGAATGTTAGTAGCAAATCTATATATATATGATTATAGTACTTAGGATAGATCCCTTCAGTAGGGATAAGATACATGAATGGCGTACCATTAACATGAAGTGAAATGAGATGTAGTTATGAAAGAGAACGCAGTTTTGAGAAAGAGTATTATCTATAAAAAGTTAACATTCTCACAATAGAGCTAGATTGCTCTTACAATAGAGTTATATTGCTCTTGAGATAAAGCCAAGAGAATAGACAGTGTAGTTCATGTAGAGTAATGTCCACTAGATGAGATGTACAGATTAAGGGGTATAAATGTCATATCCTGATTTTTCCCTATCTAGATAATACTGATAGTGGAAAGAGATTTGGAAAGGATTATGACGATGATTAGAAGAAATAATAGAAGTTAAATGAGTCTTGAAGGAAGAAAGGGACGTAAACGAAAATTAGAAAAGTTTAAAGGCCAAAAGTTAAAGTTGAAACAAAAGTTGGACCAAAAGTGATAATTTCCAAAAGTTTAGGGACCTAAATGTAAATATGCAAAAGTTTAAGGGCAAAATTATAATTATAGAAAGATCAACCTGGAAAGGGTTATAACTGCCCGAAAGTTTTTCAGTCCCATATTCCATCAGTAAATGGAGGAAGTTACGCTGGTTAATCTGGCATGATATAGAAATTTTATTAGGGCTCCAAATAGCAGAAAATTATCTGATAGTCTACAAGTTATCTGAATTTTTATCAGATTCCATGGACATCAGATATAAGTGAGGGAATTACAGGAAAATATGCCCTACAGTGTCAAATGTTATGAATCTGATAGAACCCCAGAAGAAGTCCTGTATAAAAAGTTATTCCCATAACAGTGAATTTTAATAGGAGTTTGATAACACCCGTAATTCGATAATAGAACTTATCGGTATGTGAGGCTAGATAGAATGAGATCAGATGACTTCATATATAGACCCATGATGATGCCAAGAAGGGCCCAAAACCCAGAGTACAATTTCATTAGTAGAAGGGGTCAGTGTCCAGAAAAGGTGTGAAATTACGAAAATGCCCCAGGATGCCCAGATTGTACTAGAGATAGATGGGGGCATTTTGGTCATCTAGGATAGGAAAAAAATGTGGCACATGGAATAAATATGATTAGTTGAGCCAGTATATGCCCTGAGGCAGTACAAAGAGGGGTGAAATGACAATTATGCCCTTAGGGTTAGTATAGTGCAAGAAAGGACACCAAGGGTATTTTAGTCATTTCTCATGGGATGGATGGCAGATAAATCTTTAGTATATAATTGTCAATGGTATGAGAAGGCTAGATTAATTTCCAGGACAAACTACATATCCTGGCATACTATAAAAATTTAAGAACAGAACACAGTCTGGTTGTTGTGAAATTGTTCCGATCGGTACCAGATTGGACCAAAATTTTTCCAAAAGCTTCGTCCCCCTAAGATTTTGCCACATAAGCCTATGAAGTTTCCCTTGAGGTGTCCCTTGTGATGTCATGATGATGTCAAAATTTGCTTTATGAAAAAGTAAAATCCAAGATTAAATGCGAGCCCTTGGATCAAATAGTAACCAAATCAATCTTAGCCATTGATTTCCACCAAGATTTTTCTATAAATACCCCCTTCATTTCTGCAGCAAACCATAAGTTCATGGACCCTTGGGGAAACTCTTACAAAATGAAAACTCAAGCCAAGACAAAGAAGATTCAATGTACCAAAGTTCAAGCAAGCTAGAGATTAAAGGTAAGAAATATCTCCTAGCTTATTTTCCTTTGATTTGGGAGCTTGAACTTAGGGTTTTCATGGGGGAAAAGTTGAGTTTTCTCTAAGGGGGAGGTGCTGCCCAAAATTGATTTGGTTACTATTTGATCAAAAGGTTCACATTTAATCTTAGATTTTACTTTTCCATAAAAGAATAATTATGACATCATGTGGGACAGCTCAAGGGACACCTCAAGGGGTTAGGTGGCATGCCCATAGTGTAACGAGGCTTCTGGAAAAATTCCAGTCCAATCCGGTACCGATCAGAGTAGTTTCATAAGAACCAGAATATTTTCTGTTCTGAATTTTTTTATAATATTCTAGGATATGTATTCTGTCCTGGAAATCAATTTCTAGGCTTCTCATACCATTGAAATTGATATACTAAATATTTATCTCCCATCAATTCCTTGGAAAATGACCAAAATACCTTGGTGTCCTTTCTTACTTTATATTGGCCCTAAGGGCATAATCGTCATTTTACCCCTCTTTGCACTGCCTCAGAGCATATACTAGCTCAAATAATCATATTTATACCATTTTCCACATTTTTAGCCTATCCTAGATGACCAAAATGCCCTTCATCCATCTCTGGCACAATCTGGGCATCTAGAGGCATTTTCGTAATTTCACACTTTTTCTGGTCACTAGCCCCTTCTATTGATGAATTAGTACCATGGGTTTTTCGCCTTTCTTGGCATCATCATGGGCCTATATATGAGGTCATCTGATCTCATTCTATCTAGGCTTACATGCTGATAAATTCAATTATCGAATCACGGGTGTTATTAAACTCCCATCAAAATTCACTAATATGTTAATAACTTTTTATACATAACTTCTTCCGGGGTTATGTTAGATTCATAACATCTGACACTGTAGGGCATACTTTCCTGTAATTCCCCCACTTATGGGTGCGTTTGGAAACACCCCAAACCATGGTTTGAAAAGGGCTTTTGGCCCCAAACCTCGGTTTGGGGAAATTTTTAACCAAACAGCAATTTTTGTTCAAACGGGCTTTTGGACTAAACTATGGTTTAAAACCAAGGTTTCAGATAAGCTGGTCATAGCAGCTTATGGAACAGTAAAAGAGCTTATGAATTAACCAATTACTATATTAGCCCTACTTTTTCTTACACCCTCTATCCTCTCTCCTACTTTTTCTCTCTTTTCTTTCTTACACTCTCTCTCCTCTCTCCTCTCATCTCTCATCTCTCCTCATTTAATACTCATACCCTTTTTCATAATTTACCACTCATAGAAACCCCTTCTACAAATAACTATCCAAACACTCATTTATCTAAAATCACTTTTTTCTATAAGTTCTTCTAGAAAATCCCTTTTTCATAAGCTATCTATAAGCCCATTTTTTTCATAAGCTAGTTTGAAATTTTTTTTCAAACACACACTATATCTAATATCCATGGAATCTGATAAAAATTCAGATAACTTTTAGACTATCAGATAATTTTCTGCTGTCTAGAGCCCTAATAAAATTTCTGTATCATGCCATATTACCCAGCATGACTTCCTCTATTTACTGATGGAATATGGGACTGAAATACTTACAGGAAGTTCTAAGCCTTTTCTGGCTGAACTTTTCCATAATTACATTTATGTCACTGACTTTTTGCTTAATTATATTTAGGTCCCTAAACTTTTAGAAATTACCACTTTTGGCCCAACATTTATTTCTACTTTAACTTTTGGCCTTTAACCTTTTCCAATTTTTGTTTAGGTCCTTCTCTTTCTTTAAGACTTATCTAACATTTATTATTTCTTCGGATCTTTGTCATAATCCTTTCCAAACCTCTTTCCACTATCAGTACTATACGGATAGGGAAAAATTAGAATATGACATTCCATTAAGGCAAAGTCAAGAATATCAACTTGATTCAACAACCAATCTCTTAATTAGCTTGTTTAAGCTTCAATCATATGTTTCTAACTTTAATTTCTTCTTTCCCCTTTCATCTATGGTTTTTGGGCAGCACAATCCCTTAGAGAAAACTCAACTTTTCTCCCATGAAAACCCTAAGTACAAGCTCTCAAATCAAAGGAAAATAAGCTAGTATAGATTGCTTACCTTTAATCTCTAGCTTGCTTGAACTTTGGAACCTTGAATCTTCTTTGTCTTGGCTTGAGTTTTCATTTTGCAAGATTTTTCCCAAGGTATCACAAGCCCACGGTTTTGGGCAGAATGAGGGGGTATTTATAGCCAAAATCCAAGGAAAATGAATGGCCAAGATTGATTTGTTTACTATTTGATCTAAAGGCCCATATTTAATGTTGGATTTAACTTTTTCATAAAAGAATAATTATGACATCATGTGGGACAAATCTTGTTTCTACTTTCACTTTTTGCCTTTAACATTTTCTACTTTTCATTTTAGTCCTTCTCTTCCTTAAAGAATCATCTAACATTTATTATTTCTTCTGATCTTCGTCATAATCCTTTCCAAACCTCTTTCCACTATCAGTACTATACAGATAGGGAGAAATTAGGATATGACATTTATACCCCCTTAAAACTAAATTTCGTCCTCAAAATTTACTTAACACCTTAATCAAGAATTAGGGTATTTATCTCTTATCTTTTATTTTACATCTTAGCGGAGTACTTTCCATATCAACAATTCTTCATATCTTTACTATTATTACTTTTTCTTATTCTAAATCAACTCAATCAGAGTTGAACTCCAGTTCATTCTATTACTTTCGTACTTGCTACGTATCTATCTGCAATGGACTTCTCAGCATACTAAACTTGTGAGTAGTGTCCATTTCTCTCCTATTAAACTCCCTCGAATATTGCTATATTCTAGAGCTTCTGCTAACTATTCATCATACTTCTTAGTGCAATCACTTATTGCTCATCTAGGTATCTAGCGGAATTCTCTGAACAACCGCACTCTTTAACTCTCATTCTCATATCATCATACATTCTTATCATCTTTAATAACTCATCATAATACAGAGAGAGGACTTATATCATTATTCTTTCTTTCATTGCTCTACTACTAAATAGGAGCACATAGGAGCATATAAGAGCACATACTCTAACATGCATAATGCTTGGCCAACATGCTATAGGTCTACATACCTACCCATGAATGCAAAGATCTAACATTGGAGCTTAAGCATTCCTTCTGTTAATATGCACAGCTCTAACACTGGGAGCTTGCACAACTCTAACATTTGGAGCTTTAGCATATTCTGTAAACATCACATAATATAACGTAACATAAGGCCTACCATTCTATGCAAGGAGTGGAAGCTCTCAAAGCTCTTTCACATGTAGTTTAACCTTTAAACATCTTATCCCTTTCAAAAAGGGAGCCTCTCAATCTATTCATAGGGCTAACTATAAAGCTGCTTCATATTGTACTTCTCATAACATATTTCATTACGTACTCTGCATAGCATTTCTCATTTCGTATCTTTTCATATCATAACATGACATATCTGGCCACATCCGGCTACATCATAGTCTATATTTCAAATCCATTTCATTTGGACTTGACATAAGGGTTCTATTCTCTTTCTATTTATAACCCTTTTCTAGCTTTTTCATATCTCTTTCTATCCTCTTACATAACTCTGTGTACATATATGCCAAACTCCTATGGCATTCATACCTTTTTCATCACTTCCCAGGGGTCACCTATCATTGGATTTCTCTTGCCTGAGCACACTTAACTGAAAGGTGCATATAAGAATCTAAAGCACTGGTGCTGACAGGCTTCAACCCTGGTACTTTATTATTTTATACCCATCTTATACCATCTCTCTTGGGTCTATCAGGCCTTCAAATCTCTTTTTATCCTCACCTAGAGGATCTATTTGTCTTTCATTCTTATTCTTGGTAATCTCATCGTAAGGATCTCTTTACTCTTATTTGACCCTTTATGATATCTTATGAAATATTCGTATACATCCTTGGGACTCAGGATTAACAACTTTAATTTTGATCACTGAATTCCTATACGTGTAAGAAGATTTTGAGTTCAGTTCCTAATAGTAATAAGGCTATCTGAAACTAGCATCATGGGTACTCTCTCTATTACGAGTTAACCAACTTATGAAGCTTCTATACCTTAACTTTTCCTTGGTATTCATCCTTCCAAAGAAATAATGTACTTATGGATCAATACTTTCTTTCTCTAGGCTAGGTCTACTGTGACCCTTGGGATCTACTGCGATCAACCGTAAGCCTCTTTAGGATCTAACTGTGACCTTGGAATTCTATTCTCTGGGAGCCATACTAGGATCTAACTGTAATCCTCTAGAATCTACTGCGATTCCGTTGTATTGTATTCTCATCTCTGGAAGACCTAAACCAACGGACAAAGTTATAAGGTTAGTCACTTCCACATAGTTGCTAACTCCATAGATAATTCCCCAAAAATGATCATAGAAGCCAATATTATCTGTTAGGACTTTGCTTATTTCTTATATCACTCAAGAACTTCTAAGATAATTCTCATACTTTATAACTTACTAGATCCATTACTATAGAGAGCTACACAGGCTCTACCATGCATATGTCTATCATCATCTATTCATCTCATCTGAAGAATATTACTCTACATGAGCTATGCTGTCCATCTCTTGGTTTTATTTCAAAAGTAATGTTACTATATCACAAGAGCAATCTAGCTCTATTGCATGTCGTAGGGCATGGGAGCAACATAACTTTCTCATTATATCTACTCTACCCTATATGTACTGCATATGGGGAGTATTCATTTATCATAACATACTCAACTTGCATAATATGCAAGGAGTGCTATCCTTTAAACATTCTCTAACATGCATGTCATCATATGACAACTGCAAGGAGATGCAACCTCTCATCATATCTTATGGCAACATAAGCCATACCACTATCACATACATCTGCTTAACCATCCCTTATACTCACATTGCAATTAAGCAAGTAATTAGATAGACTTTAAAGTATTTTTTCCTTTATTACCTTAACCATTAGGTCTTGTTCATCTATTCAGGTACCTGAGTCATTTACTTACTTCATTAAGACTGCCATGTGTTGGAAATCGTGCCCTAGGGGCCAATCATTGTCTTATGAACATTATTGATTTATGAATTTATTAATTGAGTTATCATATTATTTGCATATTTACTATGATGACCATCCTTGGATAATTCATGATATTATCCTAAATGTCCCTGGTCGATCATCTATACTGGAGCACAGATGAAATAAGACCAGTATGACTTTGAAGATGTATAGAGATATAAATCAAAGTCATAAGCACATGTAAGAGTACAAGGTACTGGACCGACCCGCTATAAGAGAACTGCATGGGTAACGTCATAAGCTTCTCTCATATATAAACCATGTCAATACGCCCTTTGACCTGAGATCATCATGGATTCCTACATGACAAAATGCTCAGCTTTGACCTAGTCAAATTACTGGGCCCCTCGATGAGTAAGTCTGAGAAATGTATGGCCATACTGTAATGAAAAGGTAGTTCTATTTCTATAGTCAGACTACTCAGGGATCGAGAAAGTAACGGTCAGGAATAGGAGGATGACATTATCCATGCCTCATCCATGACTAAAATATCACGTGACAGAAGGGACATGATATGGTTGTATAAAAGGTTACATCGTTTATCAATCCTTATATGATTTGGGTAGTCGTTATGTCTTGCTAGAGACCACTTGCGACTTGTGGGCTAGTATAACAAATGGCCCACTGCCAAATTCATATGGGCCTACAGGGTCACACACAAAATAGCCCAACACAAGCTATGATGTCCAGATTCATTGAATATAAGACATGTCCAGATTCAATGAATGATCCAGGATAGATGTATATATATTTATTTATATTTATGTTCGTATATATATATAAATTCGTATATATACATTGTATGTATATATGAGATATATGAGATTTAATTTATAAGGATAAATTAAATCTCTATCACGTTTGAAATTCGAAATTCAAATTGTTAGGATATCTCATATAAGAGATATTTATAAGATTTAATTTATAAGGATAAATTAAATCTCTATCACGTTTGATATTCGAAATTCAAATTGATAGGATATCTCATATAAGAGATATTTATAAAATTTAATTTATAAGGATAAATTAAATCCCTATCACGTTTGAATTTGAAATTCAAATTGATAGGATATCTCAAATTTGATTTATGAGAATAAATCAAATATAGTTTAGTCTCATCTTTATTTAAAATTAAATAAATGGGTAATTAAATCTGTGGGACATTATTTATTTAATTAGTTTCTTATAAAATTATACAATATATGATATTGTATTAATTTTGGAATTAATATAAGATTAACTCCAAAAATCCAATTCAGTTGAGAGAGGAAAAACGCATAGCATCCTATATATCTGATTCTAGGAGCTGCATTTTACACAGAGAAACATATAGAACACAGAAAGGCCGAAGGGGACTCTGCAAAAGGTTTGCAGATAAGAAACTGCCAAAAAAGAGACGGAGAGGACGAACTCTTGAGAAAGCCCTGGAGGGACAAAAGATGCTAGCACGTCGTTTGTGGTTGGAACGCTGTTCATGTGGATACTAGTAGAGGAAGCCGACCTGAGTCGTCGACTTCTTGTGATCAGAAAGGGAGCACAAGCCGCAGAGAGAAGCTGTGAACGTCATGACCGAAAGCTGTGGAAGTCGCTGAGGCATACTAAGGGTAATACTTCTTCCCACTTGACTTAAACACATATGGTAGATCCTGGCAAGGAATGGAAAAATTTTTAAATTAATTTCCGCTGCGTGTCTTCCAATTCCTGACACCATGTTACCCTCTTATTAGGGTATAGACTCAACCCTTCTTTACTCTTTCTTACATAAGAAATGGGGAGTTACTTTATCTTTGAATCTGTGGCTACCTTACTAGGCCATATTCATTCTACCATATCATCTCTTATCTCCTGTAAGACTTCTGTGTCTCTAACCTAAAGGATTTATGTGTCCTTGGCCTCACAATAATCCATAACTGAGTCAGCTATTCTCTTTCAGCTAACTGAGGAAGGGCTAGCTCACATCCCTTATGCCATTCGAACTTTTAAGTTCTCCCTTATCCTTCTGGATTATTAATAGGCAAGAGAAAGTAACTCTTACTAAGCCTTAAGGTTCATATAAATGAACTCGATTTAGTATCCATCAAAAGAGTTCTCTTTCCTTAGCTCTAACCCTTAGCCTCAAGCTCACCTCTCTCTCTAATTGAGAGTAATGCTTCTTTTAAACTCTTCAAGAAAAACTTCTCAAGTGAGCGGATCACTCTCCATCTCGTATGGACTAACTTCTATATCTCTCTGTATCGTACTATCTAACTTGTCCGCACTCTCTACTAAGCCTCTAACTGATAAACTTCAATGAGGTCAGCATCTTATTATTATCATCAGGTCTCTGTGCATTTTAGTCACCACCTAAGTACTTGCTAGCCATCTCATATTCTTTGTAACTTTAGTCGTGACCATCTCGAGTTACTTGTCACAACTTAACAGCTATGTATTCTTCTATCGCGACCATAGGTCATCTTCTATCATGGCCTAGTAGCTCGTAAAACCTCTTGTCTTTGGATGACTCTAAATTAATTAAAGCGCATTCATATACATACATCATAGTCACACTTAAATAGGGAACATATTCACATACATGTTCAACCAACATCCATATTCCATATTACCATAACATTTGTACACACATTACATACATATCAATTACATATTTAGGGTACATCATAACTACCACACACATGAGTAATTACATGTCTTTACACTTTACCTATTTACATTACCCCTCATCTACTTCTACATTTCTTTCTAAGGGATTATAGATTGCACATACTTCTGTACACAGATATGCCACCCTTGAATATCAGCTGGCGGATTATTTGCCAGATACTCACTTAGCTCTATATGCCATGTAGGGTTATATGGCAGTACTTGGCTTACTATCATCTCATTCCAGTCCTCTAGAGTATAAACTTGATTTAGGTTAATGCCCTCTACTGCATATCTATTTATCATCCCTGATACGGCATTGAGGAACTGTAAGTAAACTGACTGCTCTTGATCTCTACTTCTGTCTATTCCTTGAACTAGACTTAGTAGTTCACTATCCACAGCTTTCTTGAGACTGATATGGTCAGCATTATCTATCTTTAACAAAGAAAGCTGGGGTTGACTAGGGCCAGGAACATCACACTGATCCTTCTCTATAAAGCCACATATTCCTGGACTTTGGGAATGAACAGGTTCTATCATAAACTCTGATTGGATATCTGAATTAGGGGATTGTGGTATATTACTCATAGTAACTCTATCCTCAAACTCTGGTGGAGGAGGAATAATATCTGGTCTACCCATAATTTAGTATCAGTACTCAACTTCCTCGGCCATAATCTGTCCTCTCATTGGAGGAATAGAACGTACATCAGGGTTAGATGGCACTCCAACAAACTCATACTGTGTAGAGTCACTAGACTCAGCATTATCTGGGGTATACTGGGCTTCAGGCTATATCTCTATGTGACCTCCAGACTACAGGTTTGAGTCCACAGAAACATCTATGGGATATTCCACTGTAGACTTTCCTAATTGATCCCCTAAACTTTCTTCTGAATTTTCTTCCTTGTCTGAAGGATCAAAGTATGGATGCACATCATCTTCATATATCACTACTGGACGGGGGTCTCCCTATTAATTGAAGCCTTTGAATTAACTTTATGAAATCCCATACCTTCTCCTGCAATATTTGCTTAATTAAGTAATGCTAATTATCCCAATAAATACCCTAACTTAACAAAACACTTACTTTTTAAGGTTAAGGTCTGGGAAATATCTTATATCATGCAAAAAACTTCTGCTCTGATACCAAAATGTAACATCCTTACTTTCATATATATTAGGGACCAATCAGTAGCATTTAGAACCACTTACAAGACCTTGGAAGTTCATTAGCTAAATCTAGAATTTTACTCTTTCTCGAGTTACTGTTCATATGGTATTCCAGATTAAGCAATAAACTTCCAAAAATCATAACTAATTGTAGAAAACTCAAAATGAAGTGGTTCAAAAAGCTATATGAAGATAATATCTTTATATTTAAGGGAAAAATAATGTACATACAAAATCATTAACCAATTAATACAGTTTATTCGCCAAAGTTTACTGTTCATTTGGTCAAAAATCCTGGAAACAGATTCTGGTCCCTTACTTTGGAAAATTAGTTCTCTTTGTACAGACATCCAAATAAAGCATTCTTGGTGTCAAAAATAAGCTTTTCATGTCATCTAAATGTATGTAAAATTTCATACATTTATTCCATCATTTACTATTTTTCATTACATCATGACCATCACTGCTTACATTGGTCATACAACAATATTACACATTCACATAACATATATACTATCCAATCCCTAGCTTTTATTCATGCTTCATCATCCTATTTCATCATTCATAAACCTGTGAAATTGGGATTACATGGAAAGAGATAAGATTTTGGGGGAAATCTTAGTAGCAAACGGTACTAAACAATGCATGCATTAATGTAACTACTTGTGCTTGGTAGTGAAAGTGTTACTATTGTGTCATGCGCATGCTTCCATGTTACATATGAAATACAATTGGCCAAAGTAAACATATAAATAAAGCTTCATACATAATCACATAGGCAACACAATTTAATCAAGCCATAGCACAATCAAGCATAACATTCAATGCATACAAGTTTAGGATTAGTTTACTACCCTGAACACTTGACTTTCTTTCATGTTAACTAGCTTCTTTCTTCTCACTTTCCTTGAACATGTGGCTTCCTCTCTTGGAGCATACCAATCAATTCCTAAAATCACATAATCATTCATCAATTACAATCTAACGTCCTTGAGCATTAAACTCACTTTAACTAACATAACTTCTTCTTGAACATTAATCTCATTAACTTTCCTTATTCTTAACCAATGGACTTGGTCTTTGAATCAATTGATGCCTTGGCTTTACCTTACATAATTTCATCTTTTGAATCCATTTATGAGCTTAGAATCATGAAATTCCAGCTCCTTCATCACATGCTGTACAGAACTGAAACTGCACTTAATTCTTTCAAAAATTCTCATTTTGATTCCAATGCTTCCCATACTTGTTTCTCTACTTTATCCCACACAACTTTTAATTTTAAAACCATTGAAAGCATCAAAATCATGAAATTCCAATCACTGTTCATGCGAGTGAACAGTAACAGAGAAGGATTTCAAAAACTACAATCTTGGAATTTCAATGCTTTCAAGGTTTAAAACCTTTCCAATCCTACACAAAATCATCATCTAAATTCAATGGAAGCATTAAATCATTGAAATTCAATTTAATTCCCTCATGAACAGTACAGGCCGAACAGGTTCTATTAAGGCAAAGTCAAGAATATCAACTTGATTCAATAACCAATCTCTTAATTAGCTTTTTTAAGCTTCAATCATATGTTTCTAACTTTAATTTCATCTTTATCCTTTCATCTAAGGTTGTTGGGAAGCACAACCCCTTAGAGAAAACTCAACTTTTCTCCCATGAAAACCCTAAGTTCAAGCTCCCAAATTAAAGGAAAATAAGCTAGGATAGATTGCTTACCTTTAATCTCTAGCTTGCTTGAACTTTGGAACCTTGAAACTTCTTTGTCTTGGCTTGAGTTTTCATTTTACAAGATTTTCCCCAAGGTATAACAAGGCCACGGTTTTGGGCAGAATGAGGGGGTATTTATAGCCAAAATCCAAGGAAAATGAATGGCCAAAATTGATTTGGTTATTATTTGATCTAAAGGCCCACATTTAATCTTCGATTTTACTTTTTTATAAAAGAATAATTATGAAATCTTGTGGGACAGATCATGGGACACCTAAGAGGGCTAGGTGGCGTTCTCATAGTGTAAGGAAGCTTCTAGAAAAATTTCAGTCAAATCCAGTACCGATCGGAGCAGTTTCACAACAACCGGACTGTTTTCTATTCTGAATTTTTTATAATATACCAGGATATGTATTCTGTCCTGGAAACCAATTTCTAGGCTTCTCAAACCCTTGACATGGTTATACTGAGTATTTAACTGCTATCCATTCCCTGGGAAATGACCAAAATACCCTTGGTGTCCTTTCTTACACTATATTGACCCTAAGGGCATAATCGTTATTTTACCCCTCTTTATACTGCCTCAGGGTGTATCTGGGCTCAAATAATCATATTTATACCATATGCCACGTTTTTAGCCTATCCCAGGTGACCAAAATGCCCTTCATCCATCTCTAGCATAATCTGGGCATCCAAGGGCATTTTCATAATTTCACACTTTTTCTGGACACTAGTCCCTTCTACTGATAAACTGGTACCCTAGGTTTTAGGCCTTTCCTGGCGTCATCATGGGCCTATATATGAGGTCATCTGATCTCATTTTATCTAGGCTGACATACTGATAAATTCCATTATCGGATCACGGGTGTTATTAAACTCCCGTCAAAATTCACTAATATGTGAATAACTTTTTATACATAACTTTTTCTGGGGTTCTGTCAGATTCATAACATCTGACACTATAGAGCACACTTTCCTGTAATTCCCCCACTTATATCTTATGTCCATGGAATTTGATAAAAATTCAAATAACTTTTAGACTATTATATAATTTTCTACTGTCTGGAGCCCTAATAAAATTTCTGTATCATGTCAGATTAACCAGCATATCTTCCTCTATTTACTGATGGAATGTCAGACTGAAAAACTTTCAGGCAGTTATAACCCTTTTCGGGCTGATCTTTCTATAATTACAATTTTGCCCTTGAACTTTTTACTTAATTATATTTAAGTCCCTTAACTTTTGAAAATTACCACTTTTGGCCCAAATCTTGTTTTTACTTTCACTTTTTGCCTTTAACATTTTATACTTTTCATTTTAGTCCTTCTCTTCCTTAAAGAATCATCTAACCTTTATTATTTCTTCTGATCTTCGTCATAATCCTTTCCAAACCTCTTTCCACTATCAGTACTATACGGATAGGGAAAAATTAGGATATGACACCACATATTTTTTATTTGAGGTCCCAACTAATTGATATGAATTCGTAAAGTTAGGGGAAATTATTACAGTATCTTTTGGACATAAGAATTAGATGAAACTTTACATTAAATTTCTTTATTTAATGTGAAAATTTATAAAATTGACAGAGTCAAAAAAGGAATCCTGTAGAATTCTTAAGAAAATTTATAGTGTAATAAAATACTCGATAAATACCTTTAGGAAAGGTTTCTTAGGATTTGTGCCATAAAGGTAATGGACCCATATCAAGGCCCAAAATGGGATCTCAAAGGCCTAGTGAGGTGGTTGGACAATTAAGTGAGCCAGAGTCCAGAGTAACCCCGAAAAAGTGTGAAATTAAGAAAATGTCCCATGTAGCCGATTGTATCAGAGATAGATGGAGGGTATTTTGATCATTCTATACAAGTCAAAAATGTCCAAGAAAGTATAGGGGTGATTCGTTAGAGCCAGTATATACTCTGATGAAGTATAAAAAGGTGTGAAATGACAATTATGCCCTTAGGGTTAATATAGTGTAAGAAAGTGTAACAAGGGTATTTTGGTCATTTCTCAAGGGATGGTTGGCATATAAATACTCAGTCTAATAATGTCAATGGTAGAAAAAACCTTGACACTAGTTTTCATGACATAATACATATTCTAGAATATTATAAAAATTATGAAAATAAAACAGTTTAGTTTTTCTGAAACTGCTCAGATCGGTACTGGACTGAACTAAAAAAATTTCTCTTAGTATTTCTACTTTTCTTTAGCCAAACACAGCCCTAAATGATGTTATACATGGCATCATTAATGAGGCTTCTAGGGCAAGCTTAATGGAAGGTGAGTTATGGACTATTAGATCAAATAGTAACCAAACTAATCTTAGCCTTCCATTTTCACCCAATTTTGCCTATAAATATCCCACCATTTCAGACTTGGTTTAGCTTCTTTAACACCTTAGGGAACCTCTACCAAAATTTCCTTTGAAGAAAGAAAGAAACATAGAACTTGGAGTCACAAGGTAACTAGTTCCTTTGTTCTTGAACTTTAATGTAGCAAGTTAGCTCTTGGTTTTAAGAGATTTTTGTGACATTTTCCCTTGATGGTGCTGCTGGACATGCTTTCCATATGTGATAAGAATATGAGTTTTATGTTATGGATAGTTTAGACAAACTTAAACAAGTTAGAATCAAGTGGTATAGGCTTTGATATTCAAGTATGCATGTAGTTAGAGTTTTGTGTTCTTGACACCCATTGTATGAATCACTATTCATGTGTTATAATTTCATAATTTTGATGCTTCCAATGAGTTTAAAATGGAAAATTTTTTGGTGATAAAGTAGAGAAACATGTATTGGAAGCATTGGAATTAAAATGTGAATTTTTGGAAAATAGTTAAGGCATAAGGATGTGTTTTAATTTTTTAAATTCTGGTTTCATATTTGGATTTTACATGAAAAATTTTGTGGGAATGAACCATGAGAATTTAGTTTAGAAAGATGAAAGTATGGAACATAAAATGGAAAAAGAATTAAAGTTAATAAAAACCTAGTCTCAGAATTGTTTTAAAGTTGAGTTGTAACTTGATATTACTTTGTAATGGCTAGGTTTTGACATTTATGTGGGAAGAAGACCATTTCAAGAAGATTGTGACAAGGATATCTTAAGAGATAGCAAGAATACCTAACTATATTTTCATGTTTGTTTGATTGTATGCTTATTTGTTAGTTATGATATTTGGTTGAGCTTAAGATTATGCCATCATGATAATGATGAAGTATGAATGATTGCAACTCCTTGGAACAAATGTCATGACAATATGCATGTTAGACTTTGCTTATGTATTATTATGAAGTAGCTCCCATCTCATGATAACATGTTAGGCATCTAAGCAATCATGCATGATATTATAGTTTGTATGACTTGCTATTGAGATTTCCATGAAATCTTATTATTTTCATATGCATAACCATGTTATAGGTGCTGGAATATCTCAAGGAAAAAAGGTAAATATAGATGGTTGAACTTGTGTAATAAGTTATGTTGATCACTTGGCATTATGATGATGACTTGATTGCATACCTATCATGATATAGTGTGTTCGTAATATGAGGCAGTAACATTATGGCAATAATTATAATGACTTAACCAATGATTTTGGTCTTGAAATTTAGTATGAAACTAAATAAGATATATAGCTTTAAATGGACACTAAGAACGTCTCAATTGGTTAAGTTCTCGATTTACTATGATTTTTCCAAGTTGGAGATAAAATCTGGAATTGAGATAAAGTTAGCAACTAAAGGCAGTGACATTCAACCACTAATTTCATATAGTAAATGAACGAATTTCTCTACAAAATGTTATGGGCTTAAAGAACACATATAGAGCTTTAAATCTATAGGTAACATGTTTCATTTGGACAAGTAACCAAAGAGAAATGAATTTTTGAATTTAAGGCAAAGAAACTGGAACTTCCAGATTTACCAAATGAATAGTGCTTTTCAACGATTAAACTGATTTCATTTGCATTTTTACATCTTTTCTTCAAATTTAAATGAAAGACCTTTCATTAGAAATTGGAACCACTTCATTCCAATTTTTCTATATTTAATTATGAATTTTTAAAGTTAAGTATGTTTTATGGGTTACCAAAATGAACAGTACCCGTGAACAGTACACAGGAAATAATTTCTTGAAAATGCATATTTCTAAAGTAAAAGGATATATAATTAGTTCAAGTTGCTTCCAATTGAGTATAATTGAAGTTAAAAATAAGGATACGATATTTTGGTATTAGAGCAAAGGATTCTGGCTTAAGAAATACTCTGAATAGATTAGTTATAGATTGATGCATAATTGAAAACTTTCATAATTGATACTAAGTTATTTATTGAAGGACAAAGATGACTAAACATAAGACTGGGTCAGAAACCATAGTGAATCAAGGAGACCCTATGCCAGAAGTTTTTAGTTTAGATAAGTCTGGGTTGAACTCATAAGAGATATTTATGATAGAGAATGATCCTGATTATTGGCTCCCTCCAGTAATACATGTTCTGGATTCTAGTGACTCGGAGTTAGATAGATCAAATAGTTCTTCAGTAGGGTTTGATAATATGGATAATGTATCAGATGGTAATATATCAAAGGAACCTATCCCAGCTTCTCCTTTAAATATTATACCTCCAGAGGTAGTAGACTCTAGTATAGAAGTTAATACAGCTCAGAGGGATGAAGGAGATATAGCATACCCTCAATCAGTACAGTTTGATGATTTCCACTCTTATGAGGTGGGTACCATAGAACATGCACCTAGATAGCCTGCTAATGTAGATATTCTAGGACCTAGCCAAGTACCAAATCAGACAAATATTCTGGATCCTAGTAAATCAAAGACACCAAATGTGGTGATACACCTAGACACCCAAAGCATAGAGCTAGTACGAGGAAGAAATATGAATGAGGAGTAATTTGAGAAAGCTATGGAGTTGTCCAGACAGTTATATGACTTAGAATGACTTTTGGTCAGGGAGATAGACTAAGACTATAGGATCTACTAGGATTTAACAACCAGAGTGTGGGAGACTTATCAAGCTTTTGATCCAAATACTATTACCCTTAGAGATTGGACCAATATTATAGATGATATCTTACCTCTCACTGAAACTTGGAGAGAGGGATTGGATCAGTATTTTAAGGAAGAACCATATGATAGCATCCCGTATTGGATGTTTATGGTAGAAGAGTTCATCAGAACCACTTTTAAGAAAGTGTAGTGTAATGTTCTACTTATGAATGATAATGTTGTCTATGTACTTAAGTTATGTATAAAAGATCTGTGTGATGTTGCTAAACTTGTTGTATATAGTGTTTTGGATAAAATATAAATTATGTTATTTACTATATTCCTCTCCTATTTAAATATTAAAATAAAGAACAAGAAGAACCACAAAACCCTGGGGATATTAATCAGATAATTCTAGAATGTCTAGAGCAGTAGCAAAAAATTATTGAGGAGATACAAGCAGATCAAGCGTGAAGCAACTAGGAGAGAGATACTACTATAGTAGCAGCAGTAGTAGAGGCTGTAGGGAATTTAAGGTATCTAGAGCCTATAAGAGTAGCTGATATAGAACCAAAGATGGTGCAGCAGCTGACAAAGCCACCTATATAGGCTGGACAAGTGGTTAATTCCATTAATATTCAGTACTGGATGATAAAGTTCTGTTAGCAAAATCCTCCAACATTTGAGGGATATTTGATGTTCAAAAGGTGGAGGATTGGATCAGTCATTTAGAGAAGATTTTCAAAGTACTCAACTATCCATCTAAAAGTAAAGCCCAGATGGCCATTTATTAGTTAGAAAAGGATGCAGACTGATGGTGGAAGAACACTGAACTACTGTTATAAGCCAGAAACATTCATGTTACATGGGAAGTATTTCTTGAACAATTTTATGAGAAATATTTTCCTAAGTCAGTACGTGATAAGGAGAAGCTGAATTCCTTGTACTTAGACAAGGAGAGAATGAGCCCTTTGATGAATATTTAGCTAAATTTATTCGTCTTTCTCAATACTCCACTTATCTTCGGCAAGTAGACGATGAATATTGGATGACAAAAAGAATTATTAGAGGACTGAATGCTACCTTGAAAATGAAGATGAGTCCTCAACAATATAGTCAATTCAATAAAGTAGTTGAGGCATGTCGAAAAATTGAAAATAGTTTAAATCATCGAATCTTATTTAAACTAACGAGCAAAGGGAATGTTATTCCCGAAAGGACCAGTCAAAGTCGAGATATTGCTAGTGGTAGTGACTACTATAAGAAAAGGAAGATGCAGTGGCAGAATAGAAGACGTAATTAAGGGAACTTTTGAGGCAATACAGGTAATAAGGACTCAAGGTTCTTAATATGTAACAAGCGTAGAAAGAATCATGGTGATAATACGTGCTTGATGGGACAGAATGTCTATTACACATGTAGAAAACCTGGACATTTTTCTAAGGACTATCCTCAAGCAATAAATGGTCAAATGCCACGAACTCAAGGTAGAGTGTTTGCAATTACAAGAGAATATGCTCAGAAGTCACCCGAAATGATACAAGGTACAATCTATCTCAATAATCACTCTGTGATTGCTATGTTTGATTCAGGTACAAGTCATTCCTTTATTTCTTATGAATGTGCTGAACATTTAGTCCTTACAATTAGCAAGTTACATTATGCCATATGTGTGATAACCCCTACAAATGCTAGAGTAGTTACATCTTATGTTTGCCTAAATAGTGTTATTCGGTATGAACATTGTTACACTACTCTAGACTTAATATGTATGCCTTCCCACGAGATCGATGTCATAATTGGACTGAACTGGTTATATACCTATAATGTGATGCTAGATTATAAGAACAAGACCCTAGTTCTTTATCCAAAAGCCACATATATGAATTCATAAGTGAAACTGAATTTTATAACAAAGGCTCAGGCAGATAAATATTTGTGAAAAGGATGTCAAGGGTATATGATATTTTTTCTGTTCAAACATAAGTAGAATAAGGATTGAGAGTAATTAAGGAATTTCTTGAAGTTTTTCTAAAAGAGATTTAAGATTACCCCTGAATGAGAAGTGGAGTTTGCAATTGACATTGTACTTGGAGCTGGACCGGTGTCCAAAGCCCCATATCATATGGCTCCCAATGAGATGATTGAATTAAAGAAGCATATTAAGGAGCTTTTAGAGAATGGTTTCATCTGACCCAGTGTTTCCCCTAGGGTGCTATAGTGTTATTCATTAAGAAGAAGGATGGTAGTCTAAGGCTATGTATTCATTATATGGAGTTAAATAAGATCACTATTAAAAATAAGTATCCTCTTCACCATATTACTGATCTATTAAACCAGTTGGCTGGAGCAAGTTTATTCTACAAGATTGATTTGAGATCAGGCTACCACCAACTTAGGATTAAAGCGGATGATGTTTCGAAGACTACTTTTAGGACTCGTTATGGTCATTTTGAATTTTTAGTAATGCCGTTTGGCTGTAAATGCGCCTGCAATTTTTATAGGTTACATGAATAGAATCTTTAGGCCCTACCTGGATAAATTTTTTATGGTCTTCATTAATGATATTCTGATGTACTCTAAATCTGCAGAAGAGCATGAAAAGCATTTGAGAATTGTTCTTAGTACTCTTAAAGAAAAACAACTCTATGCTAACTTAGTAAATGTGAGTTTTGGCTTCAAGAAGTCAAATTTCTCAGTCATGTCATATCCCGTGAAGGGGTAGCTGTAGATCCTAGCAAAGTTGAAGCAGTATTAAGCTGGGAGTAGCTAAGGACAGTGGCAGAGATTAGAAGTTTTCTAGGCTTAGTAAGGTATTATAGAAGATTTATTAAGGACTTTTCTTGAATTACTTTGCCGTTAACCAAGTTGACCAGAAATAATCAACAGTTTAAGTGGGATGAGAAGTGCAAGACTAACTTTCAAGAATTAAAACAGAGATTAACCATGACTGCCATGCTGATTATTCCATACCCAACTTAGACCTATGTAGTCTATATTGATGCTAGCAAATAGGGGTTGGGATATGTATTAATGCAGCAAGATCGAGTAGTAGCCTACGCTTCTGGCAGTTAAAGCCACATGAAGAGAATTATCCTACTCATGATATAGAGCTTGCATCGGTAATTTATGCTCTTAAGATCTAGAGACATTATTTGTATGGAGCTACCATAGAATTTTATTGTGACCACAAAAGCCTGAATTATCTACAAGATCAAAAAGAATTTAATATGAGATAATAGAGATGGATGGAAATTTTAAAGGATTATGATTTCCAGATTAAATATCATCCAGGAAAAGCAAATGTTGTAGCTGATGCCCTAAGCAGGAAAGTAGTATAGGTGGCAAGCCTAATGATCAAAGAGTTGGAATTAATAGAAGATATTAGAGATTGGAGTCCTTTATGCCAGATGCAGATAGGAAAAAATCCTTATAGAGGAATGTAGGTTAGAGCTTTCATTGAAGATGAGATAAAAGAAACTCAAAAGCATGATAAGCTAACAACAATTTTTAAGGACAAGCTGGAGATAGGGGAACTAAAAATTATGATGTCTCTGAAGATGGATTACTACGGTTTAGGGGAAAACCATATATTTCGAATGCAATGGGATTAAAAGAGAAGATTTTAGATGAAGCATATAAAAGCCAATATACAGTACATCTAGGTATGACCAAGATCTATCATGATGTTAAAAGTTTATTTTGGTGGCCTGAATTAAAGAAGGATGTTGTGGCTTATGTATCAAAATTCTTGACATGTCAAAAAGTAAAAGTTGAGCACCAAAGGCTAGCAGGAAAATTACAACCACTAGATATACCTAAGTGAAAATGAGACAATATTGCTATAGATTTTGTTGAAGGACTACCCATGATACCAGTTAAGCATGATGCTATATAGGTAATAATTGACCGATTGACAAAGTCAGCTCATTTTCTAGCAATCAATAAGAAAGATTCTCTTGAGAAACTGGTGAAGTTGTATGTAAAAGAGATTGTTAGATTGCATGGTATCCCAAGTAGTATTGTATCTGATAGAAATCCTCAATTTACATCTAAATTTTGGCAAGCTTTGCATAAAGAAATGGACACTACTCTCATATTTAGTATAGCTTATCATACTCAAACATATGGTCAGTCTGAGAGGATAATCTAGACATTAAAGGATATGTTGAGAGCCTGTGTTTTGGATTTCAAAGGGAGTTGGGATGTTCATCTGCTATTAATAGAATTTGCATATAACAATAGTTGTCAGTATTCAGATGGCTCCATTTGAAGCACTTTACAGACGTAAGTGTAGATCTCCCTTATGCTGGTTAGAGTTGAGCGAAAGAAGGATATTTGGTCCTGATATAGTAGATCAAACAGCATCATAGATTGATAAGATTAGGAAAAGATTGCTGACAGCTCAAAGCAGACAGAAAAGTTATGCTGATATTAGAAGGAGCTATTGGAGTTTGAAGGAGAACATGTGTTTATTAAGTTAACTCTAACTACAAGAGCCAGACGATCAATCAAAGTAAAGAAATCACATCCTAGATACATAGGGTCATTGTAGATCCTCGGATCAGTGGCTTACAAGTTAGCTCTTCCACCAAATCTCAGTAAGATACATGATGTATTTCATGTTTCCTAGTTGAAGAAGTATGTTCCAGACCCGTCACATGTGATTAATGTTATATCCTAATTTTTTCCTATCTGTATAATACTGACAGTGGAAAGAGGTTTGTAAAGGATTATGATGATGAATAGAAAGGAAAAACTATGATTAGGCAAAGGTATAAAGAGAGGGACTAAAATGAAAAGTTTAAAAGTTTATGGTGAAAAATGAAAGTAGACAAAAACTTTGGGCCATTAAGTGTAATTATGAAAAGTTGATGGCCTAAAGTATAATTTTCAAAAGTTCTGGGACACAATGGTAATTATTGAAAGTTGAGACGGAAAAGGCCTAAAAATGCCCAGAATTATATTAGTCCCAAATTTTCTCAATAAATAGAGAAAATTATTCTGATCAGTTTTGACGCAACTTATAATTTTGATATGAGGTCCTAAAAAATTTATATTAATTTTTGAAGAAAGAAAAATTAATACAGTATCCTCTAGACATCTGAATTAGATAAAATTTGACAGTAAATTCCTATAATTAATATGATAATTTATGAAACTCACAGAGTTCAAAAAAGAGTTATGTAGAATTTATTATAGAATTTACAGTGGATTAAAACACTCGATAAATATGTTTCGGGGGAATTTCTCAGGAATTAAGCCCATGAAGGCAGTGGATCATGTAGAGGGCCTAAAATGGTACCTTATAGGCCCAATGATATTCTTAGATAAGTATGTGGGCTAGGGCTAATAAAGACCGGAAAAATATAAAATTACAAAAATGCCACTGAATGTATGCCATTGTATTGTGACATTGAGTCAAAGTTAGATGAAGGGTATTTTGGTCATTTGGACATATAAAAAATTTCTAGGCAAGTATAGGAGTGACTAATCAATGTCAGTATATGCCCTGATAAGAATTAAAGAGGTGTAAAATGACAATTATGCTCTTAAGGTTAATATAGTGCAAGATAGTGAACTAAGGGTATTTCAGTATATACCAAGGGATCTATAATTAAGTTTTGAACCAGTACAAGATGTCAATGGTAGGAAGAATCTGGATATTGGATTTAAGGTTAGAAAGCATAATATGGAATCTCAAAAAAATTAGATTCAGAAAACAGTCTAGATTTTGGGGAATCGGACTGAATCAGTACCAGATTGGACTAGAATTTTTCCATATGCTTACTCCCTTTGTAATTTCATCACATTGGCATTGAGGTGTCCTTTGATGATGTCATCTTATTGGCTTCTATGGCAAGTTAATCCAAGATCAAATATAAGCCATTGATTAAATAGTGCACAAAGTGATCTTGGCCATTGATTTTTCATGGGATTTTTCTATAAATACCCCACCAAATCTGAAGCAAGGCATGGCATGGAAAGCCTTAGGGAAACTGCTACAAAATGAAAACTCAAGCAAAGACAAAGAAGATTCAAGTTACCAAAGTTTAAGCAAGCTAGAGATTAAAGGTAAGCAATCTATCCTAGCTTATTTTCCTTTGATTTAGGAGCTTGAACTTAGGGTTTTTATGGAAGAAAGTTGAGTTTTCTCTAAGGTTTTTGTTCTTTCCAAAACCTTAGATGAAAGGAGAAAGAAGAAATTAAAGTTAGAGTTATATGATTGAAGCTTAAAGAAGCTAGTTAAATGATTGGTTGTTGAATCAAGTTGATATTCTTGACTTTGACATGGTTGAACCATTTCAGTTTGCACTGTTCATGATGGAAGGAAATGGAATTTCAAATATCTAATGCTTCCATTGAATTTATATGATGATTTTGTGTAAGATTGGATAGGTTTTGAACCTTGGAAGCATTGGAATTCCAAGTTATAGTTTTTAAAGTTCTTCTCTATTACTATTTACTAGCATGAACAGTGATTGAAATTTCATGATTTTGATGCTTCCACGGGTTTTGAAATGAAAAGTTGTGTAGGATAAAGTGGAGAAACAAGTATGGGAAGCATTAGAATCAAAATGAGAATTTTTGAAAAAAAATAGGGTGTTATGCAATTCTGTACAGAACAGTGTATAGGAGCTGGAATTTCATGATTCTAAGCTCATAAATGGATTCAAAATATGAAATTGTATAGGGTAAAGTTAAGACATCAATTAGGTCAAGGGCCAAGTTAATGAGTGAAGTCTAGAGAAAGTTATGCTGGTAAAGAGTTAAGAATTTATCAAGGATAGTCTTGAACATTGTTGGAGTTCAGGGTCCTAATAAATTATGTGATGAATATGAATATGTTTAGGACCTTGAAACATCCAAGAAGATGTTGGGAAGTGATTGACTGAAAGGTTTCATAGTTGAAAAGCTAGGAAGCAAGTGCAAAAGATCAAGAGAAAAGCTTAAGTGCAAGGTAGTAGACTTACCTCTTTATGTGCTTGATGTGGTATGCTTATGTATTGACATATGTATGATATTTGAATGGTGTTGTGACATGATAAATGATGTTGAAGTCAAGTGTGAAATAAACAAATCTCTTTAGTTAAGGTGGTTTGGAAAGGATTAATTGAAAATGAAGTTACATGGGAAGCAAAGGAAAGAATAAAGGAGACATATCCTGAGTTATTTCCTTAGTATATATGTAATATAAATTTTGGGGATAAAATTTATTTTAAGGGGGAGAGAAATGTCATAACCCCAATTTTCTTATCTAATATATATGTACAGTTTATACGTAATCTACATGAGATTCTTGAAGTAAACTGTATCAGATTAAGGAAGAAAAAATGTAATTATGAGAAAGTTGAGCCAGAAAGACCTAAAACTGCCTGGAAACAATTTAGTCCCAAATTTTACCAGTAAATAGAGAAAATTATTCTGATCAGTTTAACACATATTTTTGATTGAGGTTCTGATTAATTGATATGAATTCCTGAAGTCAGGAAAAATTATTACAATATTTTTTAAACCTCAAAATCAAATGAAACTTTACAGTAAATTCCTATATTTAATATAAGAATTTATAAAATTGACAGAGTCAGAAAAGGAATCCTGTAGAATTCTTAAGGGAATTTATAGTGTAATAAAATACCCGATAAATATATTCAAGAGAGGTTTCTTGGGATTTGTGCTATAAAGGTAATGGACCCATATCAAGGCCCAAAATGGCATCTCAAAGGCCTAGTGAGGTGGTTTGGCAGTTAAGTGAGCTAGAGTCCAGAGCAACCCCAGAAAAATGTGAAATTACAAAAATACCCCTGTGTAGCCAGATTGTATCAGAGATGGATAGAGGCCATTTTGATCATTCTATACAACTCAAAAATGTCCAAGCAAGTACAGGGGTGATTAGTTAGAGCCAGTATATACTCTGATGAAATATAAAAAGGTGTGAAATGACAATTATGCCCTTAGGGTTAATAGAGTGCAAGAAAGTGCAACAAGGGTATTTTAGTCATTTCTCAAGGGATGGTTGGTAGATAAATACTCAGTCTAACAATGTCAATGGTAGGAAAAACCTAGACACTAGTTTTCATGATAGAATACATATTCTAGAATATTATAAAAATTGGGAACATAAAACAGTTTGGTTTTTGTGAAACTGTTTAGTTCGATACCGGACTAGACTACAATTTTTTCTATTAGTATTTCTACTTTTCTTTAGCCAAACACAACCCTAAATGAGGTTATACATG
This sequence comes from Leucaena leucocephala, assembly GCA_037074615.1. NCBI lineage: Eukaryota > Viridiplantae > Streptophyta > Magnoliopsida > Fabales > Fabaceae > Leucaena > Leucaena leucocephala. The sequence continues at coordinate 11,720,336 of CM073527.1, forward strand.
GCGTCATTAATGAGGCTTCTAGGGCAAGCTTAATAGAAGGTGACTTATGGACCATTAGATCAAATAGTAACTAAACTAATCTTTGCCTTCTATTTCCACCCAATTTTGCCAAAATTTCCTTTGAAGAAAGAAAGAAGCATACAAATTGGAGCAACAAGTAAGTAACTAGTTCCTTTATTCTTGAACTTTAATCTAGCAAGTTGGCTCTTGGTTTTAAGAGATTTTTGTGACATTTTTCCCTTGATGGTGCTGCTGGACATGATGTCCATATGTGATAAGAGTAAGAGTTTTACATTATGGATAGTTTAGTCAAACTTAAACAAGCTAGAATCAAGTGGTATAGGCTTGGAAATTCAAGTATGCATGTAGTTAGGGTTTTGTGTTCTTGGCACCCACTATATGAATCACTGTTCATGTGTTAGAATTTCATAATTTTGATGCTTCCAATGAGTTTAAAATAGAAAATTGTGTGGGGATAAAGTAGAGAAACATGTATTGGAAGCATTGGAATCAAGATGTGAATTGTTGGAAATTAGTTTAGGTATTTCGGTTCTGTACAGTAGCCAAGGATGTGTTTTGATTTTGGAAATCTGATTTCATATTTGGATTCTACATGAAAAATTGTGTGGGAATGAACCATGAGAATTTAATTTAGAAAGATGGAAGTATGGAACATAAAATGAAAAAATAATGGAAGTTAATGAAAACCTAGTCTTGGAATTGTTTTAAAGTTGAGTTATAACTTGATATTACTTTGTAATGGCTAGGTTTTGACAGTTGTGTGGGAAGAAGACCATTACAAGAAGATTGTGACAAGGATATCTTAAGAGGTAGCAAGAATACCTAACTATAATTTTATATTTGTTTTATTGTATGCTTGCTTGTTAGTTATGATGTTTGGTTGAGCTTAAGATTATGCCATCATGATGATGATGAAGTATGAATGATTGTAACTACTTGCAACTAATGCCATCACAATATGCATGTTAGAATTTTCTTATGTATTATTATGAAGTAGCTCCCATCTCATGATAACATGTTAGGCATATAATCAATCATGTATGATATTATAGTTTGTATGACTTGCTATTCAGATTTCCATGAAATCTCATTCTTTCCATATGCATAACCATGTTATAAGTGCTGAAACATCTCAAGAAAAAAGGGTAAATATAGATGGATGAACTTGTGTAATAAGTTATGTTGATTACTTGGCGCTATGATGATGACTTGATGGCATACTTATCATGATATAGTGTGTTCGTAATATGAGACAATAACATTATGATGATAATTACAATGACTTAACTAATGATTTTGGACTTGAAATTTGGTATGACCATAACTAAGATATAGATCTTTAAATGGACACTAATAACGTCTCAATTGGTTAAGTTTTCGATTTACTATGATTTTTCAAAATTGGAGATAAAATATGAAATTGAGATAAAGTGAGCGAGTGAAGGTAGTGACATTCAACCGCTAATTTCATATAGTTAATGAATGTTATGGGTTTAAAGAACACATTGAGCTTTAAATCCATGGGTAACACATTTCATTTGGACATGTAACTAAAGAGAAATGAATTTTTGAATTTAAGGCAAAGAAACTGAAACTTCCAGATTTACCAAATGAATAATATTTTTCAACGAATAAAATGTTTTCATTTGGGCAATGAAACCTCAGTTTTACATTTTGTTCTTTAAATTTAAATGAAATAGCTTTCATTAGAAATTGGAACCACTTCATTCCGAGTATTCTATATTTAATTATGAATTTTCAAAATTAGTTATGTATTATGGGTTACCAAATGAACAATACCCGTAAATAGTACCCGAGAAGGAATTTCTTGAAAATGCATATTTCTAAAGTAAAAGGATACGTAATTGGTTCAATTTACTTCTAATTGAGTATAATTGAGGTTGAAAATAAGGATATGATAGTTCTGGACAGATTTGGAAAACATGCATAATTCTTCCAAAAATTCTCATTTTGAATCAAATGCTTTCCATACTTATTTTTCTACTTTATCCCACACAACTTTCCAATTTAAAACCATTAGAATCATCAAAATCATAAAATTCCAATATGAGAGAACAGTAACAGAGAAGAATTCCAAGAATTACAACTTTTAATTTCAATGCTTCTAAGGTTCAAAACCTATCCAATCCTAAACAAAATCATCATATAAAATCAATGGAATCCTTAGATCATTGAAATTCCATCTTCTTCTATGACTGAAATGTCTCAACAACGGCAAAGTCAAGAATATCAACTTGATTCAATAATAAATCACCTAACTAGCTTGTTTAAGTTTCAATCACATAACTCTAACTTTATTTTCTTCTTTCTCCTTTTATCTAAGGCTTTGGAAAGCGTATACACCTTATAGAAAACTCAACTTTCTTCCATGAAAACCCTAAGTTCAAGCCCCCAAATTAGAGAAAAATAAGTTAGGATATATTGCTGACTTTTAATCTCTAGTTAGCTTAAAATTTGGATCTTTGATTCTTCTTTGTCTTGTCTTGAGTTTCCATTATGACATAGCCTCCCCAAGGGTTCTTCCTTCATAGTTTTGAATCAGAAATATGGGGTTATTTATAGAGAAATCCAATGGAAAATGAATAGTCAATATCACTTTGTGCACTATTTGATCTAATATCTCATATTTGATCTTAGATTAGTTTACCCTAGAAGCCAATGAGATGACATCATTAATGACATCATCAAAGGACAACTTATAGCACATGTGGAAAAATTGCAAAGGGAGGAAGCATCTGGAAGAATTTCAGTCTAATCCGGTACCGGCTCAGTCAGATTTCCCAAAAACTAGACTGTTTTCTGAATCTAATTTTTCTAGGATTCCATAATATGCTTTCTGACCTTAAATCCAGTATCCGGATTCTTCCTAACATTGAAATCCTTGTATTGGGTCTAAACTCAATCATAGATCCCTTGACAAATGACTGAAATGCCCTTAGTGCATTATATTAACCCTACGGGCATAATTATCATTTTATACCTCTTTACTTCTTATCTAGGCATATACTAACTCTGAATAATGACTCATGTACTTTCTTGGACTTTTTTATTTGTCTAAATGACCAAAATTCCCTTCATTCATATCTTGTTCAATATTATAACACAATGGCATATCCAGTGGCATTTTCATAATTTTTCATTTTTCTAGGTCCTTATTAACCCTGACCCATATACTTATCTAAAAATATCATTAGGCCTATGAGGTCCCATTTTGGGCCCTCTACATGGTCCACTACTTTCATGGACTCAACTCCCGAGAAATTCCCCTGAAACGTATTTATCAGGTGTTTTAATACACTGTAAATTCTATAATAAATTCTACAAAACTCCTTTTTGAGCTATGTTAGTTTCATAAATTCTTATATTAATTATAAGAATTTACTGCCAAATTTCATCTGATTCTAATGTCTAGAGGATACTATATTAATTTTCCTTTCTTCATAAATTCATATCAATTTTTCAGAACCTCCAATCAAAATTCTGTATTGCGTCAAATTGATCAGAATAATTTTAACTATTTACTTGAAAAATTTGGGACTAATATAATTATGGCCATTTTTGGGCCTTTTTCAGCTCAACTTTCAATAATTACCATTTCACCCTTTAACTTTTAAAAATTACACTTTAGGCCCTCAACTTTTCATAATTACACTTAATGGCCTAAAGTTTATTTCTACTTTCTTTTTTACATCATAGAAGTTTTAGACTTTTCAATTTAGTCCCTTTTCTTTATACCTTTGTCTAATAATCACTTTTCCTCTCAATTTATTATCACAATCCTTTACAAACCTCTTTCCTCTATCAGTCTTATACAGATACGGAAAAAGTAGAATATGACATTGTTGGGGTAAAGATAGTTGGAATTCCTTAATCTCAGCATTATTATGGGAGAAAAAGCAGGGGAACTCGTGGTGCTAAAGTGAAGTGCATGCCTCGCGAATTGATGATGCAAGCACATCGTTATATTTTGAACAATAACGATGAAGTTATGCTATACTTGGATGCTCATAAGAATATGCTCAAGAACATGAACCCAAGAAAGAGCGTTATGCAACTAGCTAATAAGCACAATAAGTATTTTGCAAAATGGTTAAAGCAAGAAGTATTAAAGGATAACAATCATTCTGAGACTAAAAAGGCTAGCTGTAGGGCCTTATTTTGAGGTTGTGTGTTGGGAAGGATATGATATAAATGGCCACTCTTTTTACACAAAAGCCCAAGATGACAAAAGTATAATGCAGAATAGTGGGGTTATGGTTATGCCTGAAGTGATGCATTTTGCTAGTTCAAAAGATAAAATGACAACATTGGCATCCATGCCATATTATGGAGTGATTGAAGAGATATGGTACGTTAGTTACTCTAAGTTTAAAGTGTCAGTCTTTAAATATGTGTGGGTTAATAGTAATATTGTCTAAGTAGATGAGAAGTTTAGATTTATTTCAGTCAATCTTTAGAGAGTTGGATACCTAGATGAGCTATTCATCTTAGCAAGTTAAGGAATTCAAGTGTTTTATATCACCGATTCAGCCAATAAAGATCATTCCATTGTGCTCCTAAGTAAAAGGTAAGCAATTGGTGATGACAGTGGCTTAGGGTTCAACTTCAATGAAACCCCATATTTCACAACTGCTCAATCTATAACGACAATAGAGTTTGATTTGGAAGATAATGAATATGCTGTTAGGGATTATCATTGTGAAAGAATTTGGGTGGATACAAACTAGTAGGAAATTAGTTTATTCTGTTGTAATAAATGTCCCTTTGATTACTTAATTCATTACATGATTAATATTCTTAGTTCTTATATTTACTTATGGTTTTGTAAACGTGATAAAGTATATTTTTGTTAATATTTTGATGCCTAAAATTGTCTTTTAACTTGTTTAGGATTCATCTTCAACCATTTACTTCATTTATATATGATGTATAAATATATAGGATCATTGAAAGTTTACCAATTTGGATGATTGTACGACTATTTGGATTTTGAGATTGCTGACTTTATACTTTGATGCCTGGAATTAATTAGTCTATCTTGACTATACTAAATGCAGGGTGGCATAAAATGATAAATAAAAGAAATAATTAGAAAAAAACTTTCCACATCAGTTTTAAGGAAAACGGCCTTGTAAAGCTTATAAATAAAACAAAAATGACTACTAATGACCGTGGGAAAATTATATATTAACTGCCGTTAATATATTACACTATAATGACAGTTTTAATATCAAAATTGTCATTGTAAGTCTAACATTTAATGGTGGTTTTACAATTCACGGGGCTCCCAAAACCTTTGTGAAATACTACTTTTAACCGCTGTTATAAACCTTTTTTCTATTAGTGCTTGTGTAACAACGCACTTCATATGTTGGAAATTTCACATGTGAAGTTTGGTATTTTACACATATGGTGTGCTATTGCACAAGTACTTCTATATGTTGGAAAATGTTGTACAATCCTGGTAAGGATTGTTTGTTAAATAGTCAATATAGGTGGACTTAATAGTCATAATATTTTTGCACCAATTCTTCATGTGTAATTTTACATTTAAGAAAATTTTATTGGAGTAGCCATCCTATAATGTCAAATAAATTATTACGCTATCTAAAGATAGTGATCATTTTTTTTTAAAATGAAAAAAAGAATGAAAAATAGTTTGAGCTAATGATAATGGGCCTCTTAATCTATATTTACATTAACAAAAATATTACAACAGCCTGCCAAGGGAGAAAATTAGCGAAGATGTTGTTGCTCCATAAAATTCCTTTAAAAGATACCTTCGGTTCTTAATCTAAAATCTTTAATCATGTCAATGAGAGTTGACACAAATGATAAGGAACGGGCTCGTATCACATAAGGATGCGAGTTCGATTCCCGCTACTATTGCGAATCTCATTTGATAGGCAATCTCGTAAGTTCTCTATAAGTACTCTCTCAACCCTAGGGCTATACCTTGACATTGGTGAGAGACCAGTGCGAACCCACCTAAACTTATGTATACAAAAGAAATAAAAAATCCCATTGATAACTTGTGTTGAGAGATTAAAAAAATTATTTAATTATAGCATATACAACAAATTAGTTTGATAAAAAAGATAAATACAAATACTTCAAAGTGATTTATTTAGTTTTCTTAATTTCTCTAAAAAATCAATAGGATCTTCTATTAAGGATTGGAAGGAATATTAAACTTACTAATGCATACATTATTGTCAAACTCACGAGTTGACTTACCAAGTTTACCCTTTTTATATTTATAACTTACAAAATCATGTCAACTCATTATTAAACTCGTGTTAACTTTTTGGATATGAATGCGTTTAGTATCTTTATATGAAGTTTATAGAAATTTCTTTTGTTGAATATAATAAATTATAAATGTTGAAGATTTAATCTCAATTATTTGATTTTGAAATGTATTTAAGCTAAATCGTTGTCATTTTTTATTTTAATTATTTAACTATATACCGTTAATAGCTATTTATTGAAATACATAAAATTTTACTTTTACAATTCGAGTTCATAATTTGAGTTTAGCTTCCTATTACGAGTATATTTAAACTCGTGCGTTTCCAATTATATCACTATTATTAATATTAATATTTTCACTATCATTACTACTATCACCACTAATAAAAATTATTAACTTTTGGTCGACAAGTAAATATTCAGTTTAATTTTACTCATGTGAATTTTTATTTTCTAAAAAGATTTTATTCCCTGTTTTAATTAGTTAAATTCAATATGTTCTTATGAGCAAATCTGTTTACAAATTGTTTAATTTATACATCAGATATCAGTAAGAAACATAAAATATAATAAGAAAAAAAAATTGAAATGCATAGGCTACATTTATATGAAAAATTAATCAAACCGCTTCTCTATAACTACATGCATTTTTTATATGCATTTCAATAACTATAAATGTAGCATATCAATTTTTTATGTAGTTCCTGAATATGTTATTATCTGGGACAGTGGTCGATCTATTGGAAGACCAAAAACAAAATATATTATTGCAAACTCAATCATTAAATTATTACAACACTCTACTGAACTTCCAAATCAACAGTTTCTTATATAAAACGCAATAACTAGAAAGACAAATAGAAATAAAGGAAAAATTTGAAAGAGACAAAGAAAGAATGAAAGAAAGAAAAGAAATTAAAGAAACAATTAGCGTATGACTTAGGTGTATACAGGTGCTGGCACCGGCATATTCTTGACGATACCACATTTGAAGACGAAATCTGGAAGGTTGTACTCATCTCTCAAAGATTTGTTCTCCGACAAGTTGCTAATGTAGAACTGTTGTCCCAAGTAGCGATTCTCTGCAATTTCTGACCTGAAGTTCCACATTCCAGCATTGTCGAATGTCAACAATATAGCAGCCCAAGATTTAGGGAACACTTGAATGGTGTGCCTGCTCAAAGCATCAAGAAGGTTATAGTTCTTCCTCTTATCTGCACTCCACTTTCCAGGCTCAATCCTGCAAAAAAAGAATCCAACCAGAAGGGTTATACGTACTGGGAAACATATTTATATTATAGATCAAAAGTATTTGAAGGGTTATAAGGAAAAAAACACTAACGCGACAGCGAAGAAGGAATAACCGTCGAGGTTATATGATTGAACGCTCTTCTCGTGATTCTCGATGATGACCTCGACGAATTCACGGAAAGTGATGTTCAAGACATTTGGGGCTTCAACGATATTTTCCAAATTGGCTGGTGGCTGATCAGGCATGGTGTTATATTTGAACACCTTACCAACAATTCCGTAGTATTCAGCAAGTTTCATTGGTGTCTCAGGATCAACATGAGAAATACCATTGATTGCGTAACGAAGCTTTCCTTGTCCCCTACTAACTGAATGGACCAACTTAACTGTGCGAGAGATAGGAATCTGACCATATTTGTAAGAACCTTGTGGGTTAGGTCTTGCTGCACTAGCAGTAAGATTCCAGCGGAATGAACGAAACTGGTTCAAAGACCAAGCCCAACCAACTGGTGCTTCAGGAAGATCTGGTGAAGCTGGTCCTTTTCCATTTTCATAACGAATAATGCCTTTCCCAACAACAAGAGTCTTAGAGAATCTTGTCGAAGCCACGACGTAATAGTCTTTAGGTTCTTTATCGGCGGTGACGAGAACGGTAAGGCATTGGCCAACGTGGATATCGAGTGAATCGTACATGTTTTGAACAGTGTGTGAACCTTCCATTTCAACGAGCTTCATGGGATGGTTTTGAACTCTGAAATTGAGCGAGTTCTTGATCCCAGCATTGCAAACTCTGTATTTATAGGTCTTACCAGCTTTCATCGTGAAGAGTGGTTCGTCTTTACCGTCACCTTTCGCTGATTTCCCGTTGATAAGAACCCCATCTGGTCTTCCAATAGATCGACCACTGTCCAAGAACTTCCTGAGAGTTGCATGGCTTTTTGTGTGCCAATCACCAATCATGAAATCGAACTCATCTTCAGGATCTGGGTAAGGTACAGGGATTAACAGACGACTGAAGACACGAATTGTGCCATAACCGCCGGCGGCGCGGTGTAAACCGGTGGTGGGGAAGTAGAAGAAAGTTCCTATCTGGTCCTTAATCTGGAACTGATAAGTGTAGTTTGTTCCAGGTGGGATAGGGCATTGAGCTCCTGGTGTACCATCTTGCCATGAATTCTTCCTGTGTTGGCAACCTTGGAAGGTGAAAAGAATGGGCTCATCAAGTTTATTGAAGACATTGATGACGAAATTGTTGTTCGACGAGCCATTGAGGCGGGGTCCGGGGAATTGACCATTGATGAGAATAACTTGCTGTGGAACTCCCAGAGGAGAAAGAGTTCCGTAGGTCACATCCCATGTATAAAAAACATAAGGATCTCCACTTTTAACCACTGAGAAAGATCCAGCAAAGAGGTAAATCAGAAACACGAGCATGATCATCCCACGAGCCATTGTTTATTGGTTCGTGATAAGAAAACAATTAACCCTCTTTGTTTCTTTGCTCACTATGCTTCGAAGAATCACTTTTTTTTTTTATAGAAGAATGATATATTTGTATTTATGAAACGAAAGGAGATAAATCTTGCTGTTCTGACAATTCACATTTAGCCTGGCATATATATACTAGGTTTGATCTAGTAAAAGATAGCAATTTTCTTTTTTCTATGACGTAAATCACTCTCAATTTGAACCACAAATCTAATTTTAGACAACTGTTATAGCGACAACTACGACGCAGACATTCATTAATGTTAAGATTTTTGACAGAGGACTTGGTCACTTATTAATTAATTAAATATACATTATTTATTTTACTAATTAAAAGTAAGACCATACGCGTAAAAACACTGAAACAGGCCTTGTAGGGTAAGTTAATTTATTAGTTTATAAATTGTATTAATTGTGCTTGTGATTTATTTTCATTATTTTGTTACATACCTTTTTTAAACCTTAGTTTAACGTAGTTTGTATTTTAGTTAATTTCAGGATTTGTAATAATTTTTGCATGTAAATAATTATTCAAAAAATATATGGTAATAGTAAGTATAATTTTATGTGTGATTTTTTTATAAAATATATTTTGTAACGTATATATCCGTTTTAAAGCCAATACATTTTTGGAAGCCTACTAAAAAAACAAAGTTATATTCGTAATGGATTTTTAAAGTGTTATCTTTCTTAATTACAATGGTTCTCAAAAATAAAAATCGTAAACTTCCATGGGGAACATGACCTGGGATGAATTAGTTATATTTCATCTATTACCTACATGTTCATTACATGGGGAGAACTTCTTAGCCAGGAATTTCCGTGAAAAATAAAACAATATTTAACGTACTATTCAAATTCACAAAACATAAGCAGCAGGAAATTCAGGATATTTTTTTCTTATTTCTTTTACCAGCAGAGGAAATTCAGGATCAACACTTCTTCTATATAGATAAGATAAAAATAGACAAGGCACGCAGCTCATGAATATAACAATAATTACATGAGAAGGTTGTTTTGGATTAAAATTAGTAATCCCAACTAACTTTTGCACCCAGAAGTTAAACTAAAGAATTAATTAGGGTAATATGTTTTTATTTTTGGATATACTTTTATAAAAAAGTAGAATTAAAAAACAGATTTAGATGTAAACTAATTGAACAGCACATGAGTTTTACAGTGTGTGTATATATATATTCTGTATATAATTTGATAATTTTTGAGAAATATTAAAATTGAAATTACAAAAATAAAAAGATTTTTTTTGCACCAGTGCAAGAATTTTGCAATTGAAATAAAAAAACGAGAAGAATATTCCCTGTATATACAGGAGTGTATATATATGATTTATTCTTTTAAATATCTTTTAATCATTTTCCCAGTAGAAGAATACATAATGACGTGTCTGGAACATCAAAAACTGTACTTAACTTTATTTGTACTTTTGGGGCAAAAATACCTTAGTATTAAAGTCATCCAAACATATAGTTTGGGCCTATAATAGCCCTATGTGTTCCATGGAGATGAAACAAATATTAATTATATATTTATACTGAAAATTTTAGGTAAATTCAGTACAAGTCCCCACTAAAGTCAAAGCATATTCCCAGAGTTCAAAAAGTGCTTATAGAAGACTTACGAGATCACCTATCAAATGAACCCTCACAACATCAAAGGGAATTGTACTCATGTGCTTATGGAATACAAGCTCATTCCTTACCATATGTTATTAGTAAAAGACTTAATTATATTTATGTACATAATTACTCCTCAAACAGGATTATCCCAAATATCTATATATGTTTAGTCAAAAAAAATATCAATTATATTTATATATATAATTACTAAAAGAAATTGAAAATTAGCTACAAAAATTTGTGTTGATCATTGCCAAGATAACATTATCGTGTTTATCAATCGGAATTTTGTGATTAACTTACAAGATAACTAGCTAATTACCATCTTGCGCTGGAATGCTTTGTTGCAAATTATTCCAACCCTAATTTATATCAATAACTCCATCGCAAAATGATTAATATTTTTTGAATATTTAATATAAGATTTAATTTATAGTGTAATTTATATAAAAAATATTTTTTATATCAAAGCCTAGAGGAGTATTATTTTATGATTTATAAATTTTTATAATTATACTATAATTTATATTAATCAAATATTAAAACGTATATGTTATAATTGTCTCCACAATTGAAGTTATAATTAAATGATTTCAATATCAAAATAGAAATTAATACTCTTCTGGTCCTTAATATAAGATATATTTAACTAACTTGATTATATTAATGAACTTAGTTAAGTTTGTTAACATAACTTGTATTTTTTAAAATATTATAATTATCTTCCTTAATTCCCTCCCCCCTCTCTTATATGATTATTGTTGAAAGAGTAGCAATATAGGAAATTTGAGAAAAAATTGATAAATATATAAAATATATTTTATATTTAGAATTAAGATTTACCCCTAATTAAATTATATATTATGGACCAGTAACTAGCCCCTGGTCTAGCTTGACTTGACCCTATCAAATTTCATATTGTTTGTGTGTATATATATATAATACATCTTATTTGTATATTTGACAACGTACCAATAATGTGTCATTAATTTTTGGCTAAGAATATATCATCTACGTATAAGGATAATATCACAAAGTTACCCTTAAACTGCTTAACGTAGACACAGTGGTCTTCCTCTATCATCTAAAACTTATATAAGGTAATCGCCTTGTAAAACCTCAAGTACTACTATCTGAATAACTGTTTTAATCCATAAATAGATCTTTTATGTTTACACTTCTTGTGTTCAAACCCTTTTTCAATAAAACTTATTAGTTATTCCATATAGATTTCTTTATCCAGATCACCATGCAAGAATGCGATTTTAACATCTATCTGATGTAACTCTAAGTTTAAACTATTACTATTGCCAGAATAAGTCTTATTGAATTGAAGCGCACAACAGGTGAAAAAGTATCCTCATAATCTATACCTTCCTATTGTGTATATCCCTTTACAACCAATCAAGCTTTGAATTTGTCAATTGATTCATCCACCTTTCTCTTGATTTTGAGAACCCACTTGTTCCCAATGGCTTTACGTCCTTTTGCCATATCAACCAATTCCTAAACTTGATTTTTCATCATTGAGTCCATTTCCTCTTTCATTACTTTCTTCCATTTCTCTTTCGCAGGACCTGCTAAGGCCTTATGAATGGTACGAGGTTCATCATCCCCTTCTAGAGTAACTAAGAATGCTTTGCCTTCTATTTGAACGCGTCTCTTTGGAACACTTTTCCTGTTATTCTTTATGGTAGGAGCAACTTGCTTATCTTTTCTCATTTGTCTCAGTCTTTGTGTTGATCATTCTTGGCTCCTACTCAGATTGACATACATAGAGAATTCTAGTCTGTCAATTTGTTCGGCACTATCCTATTCTTGAGTCTCATAAAGAGATACAGGCAATCAACTTTCCCTTACTAGAAAACTCTGTCTCAATAAATACAATATCTCTTGGTTATGTTTCAGTCATTGTTCCATCTTCAATTTCACTTATGAATACATATCCTTTTGAGGGTTTAGAGTACCTTATAAAAATACATTTCTTCCCTTTAGGACCCAGTTTACCATATCTATTAGAATTGTCATGGATATATGACGCCAAGCCCTAAGGTCTAAGGATGCTTAGATTTGGCTGACGTTTAGTCCATAACTCGTAGGGTATAGAAGCGACTGACTTTGAGGCACACGGTTAAGTATAAAGGTTGCCATTAATAAAGCATCACCCCAATGTGAAATTGGAAGGTTTACCTGAGCCATGATAGACCTAACCATGTCTAGAAGAGTTCTATTTCTTCTTTCGGCAACTCTATTCTGTTGAGGTGTGCTAGGGAAAGTTAGTTGCTTAATAATCCCTTTTTCTTCATAGAGCTATTTGAATTGATCTGAAAGGTATTCATGACCTTGATCAGTATGTAATGCCTTGATTCTATTGTCCATTTGATTCTCTACTTCATTTATGTATCGTCTAAAGCCCTATAGTGCCTCAGACTTATGTGAAATCAAATAGACATGACCATATCATGAAAAGTCATCAATAAATATAATGAAATACCAAGCTTCGTGTCTCGTCCTCACACTCATTAGACCGCAAATATCAAAATGGATTAATTGCAATGGGTTTAAGGCTCATATTCCCTTATCGAATCGTTTCCTGGTAGCCTTACCAGCTAGATTGTCATATCCTAATTTTTCCCTATCTGTATAGTACTGATAGTGGAAAGATGCTTAAAAAGGATTATGACAAAGATCAGACGAAATAATAAAGGTTATATAAGTCTTAAAGAAAGAGAAGGACATAAACGTAAATTGGAAAAGGTTAAAGGCCAAAAGTTAAAGTAGAAATAAATGTTGGCCTAAAAGTGGTAATTTCTAAAAGTTTAGGGACCTAAATGTAAATATGTAAAAAGTTAGGGATATAAATGTAATTAAGCAAAAAGTCAGGGACATAAATATAATTATAGAAAAGTTCAGCCAGAAAAGGCTTAGAAATGCCTGTAAGTATTTCAGTCCCACATTCCATCAGTAAATAGAGGAAGTCATGCTGGTTAATCTGGCATGATACAGAAATTTTATTAGGGCTCCAGACAGCAGGAAATTATCTGATAGTCTAAAAGTTATTTGAAATTTTATCAGATTTCATGGACTTCAGATATAAGTGGACAAATTACAGAAAATTGTGCCCTACAGTGTCAGATGTCCTGGATCTTACAGAACTCCAGAAGAAGTTCTGTATAAAAAGTTATTCACATATCAGTGAATTTTGACGGGAGTTTGTTAACACCCGTGATCCGATAATGGAACTTATCGGTATGTAAGCCTGGATAGAATGAGATCAGATGACCTTATATATAGGCCCATAATGATGCCAAGGAAGGCCCAAAGCCCAGGGTACCAGTCTATCAGTAGAAGGGGCCAGTGCCAGAAAAAGTGCAAAATTACGAAAATACCCCTGGATGCCCAGATTGTACTAGAGATAGATGAAGGGCATTTTGGTCATCTAGGACAGGCTAAAAACGTGACACATGGTATAAATATGATTAGTTGAGCCAATATATGCCCTGAGGTAGTATAAAGAGGGGTGAAATGACAATTATGCCTTTAGGGTTAGTATAGTGCAAGAAAGGACACCAAGGGTATTTTGATCATTTCCAAAGGATGGATGGCAGATAAATACTCAGTCTAACATTTTCAATGGTATGAGAAGCCTAGACATTAATTTTCAGGATAGAATACATATCCTGGTATATTATAAAAAATTAGGAACAGAACACAGTCCGGTTGTTGTGAAACTGCACTGATCGGTACCGAATTAGACTGGAATTTCTCCAGAAGGTTCCTTGCATGGGCAGCACGCCACCTAACCCTCTTAGGTGTCCCATGAGCTGTCCCACATGATGTCATAATTATTATTTTATGAAAAAGTTAAATCCAAGATTAAATGTGGGACTGTAGATCAAATAGTAACCAAATCAATCTTGGCCATTCATTTTTCTTGGATTTTGGCTATAAATACCCCTCCATTCTGCAACCAAACCGTAAGCTCATGGACCCTTGGGGAAACTCTTGCAAAATGAAAACTCAAGCCAAGACAAAGAAGATTCAAGGTTCCAAAGTTCAAGCAAGCTAGAGATTAAAGGTAAGCAATCTTTCCTAACTTATTCTCCTTTGATTTGGGAGCTTGAACTTAGAGTTTTCATGGGGAAAAGTTGAGTTTTCTCTAAGGGGAGGTGATGTCCAAAATCCATAGATGAAAGGGGAAAGAAGAAATTAAAGTTAGAAACTTATGATTGATACTTAAACAAGCTAGTTAAGAGATTGGTGGTTGAATCAAATTGATATTCTTGACTTTGCCATGGTGTACCCTATTTGGTCTGCACTGTTCATGAGGGAAGGAAATGGAATTTCAATTATTTAATGCTTCCATTGAGTTTGTATGATGATTTTGTGTAGGATTGGAAAGGTTTTGAACCTTGGAAACATTAAAATCTCAAGGTTGTAGTCTTTGAGATTCCTTACGGTTACTGTTCACTCGCATGAACAGTGATTGGAATTTCATGATTTTGATGGTTCCAATGGTTTTAAAATGAAAATTTTTGTGGGGTAAAGTGGAGAAACAAGTATGGGAAGCATTAGAATCAAAATGAGAATTTTTGAAAGAATTGTATGCTTATGTTCAGTTCTGTACAGCAGGCCATGAAGGAACTAGAATTTCATGATTCTAAGCTCATAAATGAGTTCAAAAGATGAAATTATGTAGGGTAAAGTCAAGACATCAATTGATTCAAGAGCCAAGTGGATTAGTGAAGATTAGGGAAAGTTATGTAAAGAGGGTAACAAAGTTAGTCTTGAACATGGTTGGAATTCATGAGTCCTAATGAGTTATGTGATGAATATGAATATGTTTAGGACCATGAAACATCCAAGAAGATGTTGGGAAGTGATGGACATAAAGGCTTCATGGTTGGAAAGCTAGGGAGCAAGGGCTAAAGGTCAAGAGAAAAGCTTAAGTGCAAGGTAGTGAACTTACCTCTTTATGTGCTTGATGTGGTATGCTTATGTGTTGACATGTATATGTTATTTGAATGATGTTGTGACATGATAAATGATGTTGAATGTATTGTGAATAACATGTTTCCATGGCCGTGCACTTTATGTAAAAGTATATAGCATGATGACATGTCACTAATCAAAGAAAGTTAATGAAATTACATATCATGCATTAGCATCCATCTTGCATATTTAAGTGGTAATATTTGCTACTGAGATTCCCTAGAATCTCACTCTCCCATAACCAACCAATTTAGGTCAAGCATGAAGAAAAGGTATGCATGGAGAAGAGCTAAAGAATGGAAGAAAGGAAGTGAAGTATTGAGATTTTAACATATACTATAAATTGTCTATGTATGTAAATGCCATGTAAGGTGTCCATTTATGTGATGAAACTATTGTAATACTTATGGCATATGTACATTGTCATATCCCCAATTTTCTGACCTGATGTACCTATATAGTTTATCTATAATAGATATAAGATTCTTGTAATAAACTGTATCAGATTGCAAAAAGAAATGGAAGGATTAATAACTAAGAAAAGAATAGGGACTAAAGTGCAATTATTCAAAAGTTAAGGGATCTACATGTAAATATGGAAAAGTTGAGCCAAAACAGGCCAAAAATGCCCGGAATCAGATCAGACCCAAATTTTACCAGTAGATAGACAAAAATATTCCGGTCAGTCTAACGCAACACAGAATTTTGATTTGAGGTCCCGATTAATTGATATAAATTCCTAAAGTCAGAAGGAATTATTGCAGTATTTTTGAGATCTCATAATTAGATGAGACTTTATAGAAAATTCATATATTTAATATATGAATTTATAAAATTGACAGAATCAGAAAAGGAATCCTGTAGAAGCCATACGGGATTTTACAGTGAAATAAAACACCCAATAAATATGATCAGGAGAGTTGTACAGTGAATTGGGCCATAAAGGCAATATAAGCAATAAGCCCATAATAAGGCCCAAATGACACCATCATGAGCCCATTAAGATGACTGGACAGTTATATGGGCCACAGGCCAGAGCAGTCCAGGAAAAGTGCAAAATTACGAAAATACCCCTGGATGCCTATACTGTACTAGTGATGGATGGAGGTCATTTTGGTCATTATAGATAGGCCAAAAACGTGGGACATAGTATAAATATGATTATATAGAGTCAATATATGCCCTGAGGCAGTGTAAAGAGGTGTGAAATGATGATTTTGCCCATAGGATTAGTACATCACAGGAAAGGACACTAAGAGTATTTTGGTTATTTTTTTAAGGAATGGATGGCAGATAAATATTCAATATATCATTTTCAATGATATGAGAAGCCTAAATATTGATTTCCAGGACATAATACATATCCTGGTATATTATAAAAAAATTCAGAATAGAAAACAGTCCGGTTGTTGTAAAACTGCTCCAATCGGTATCGGATTGGACTGGAATTTTTCCAGAACCTTCTTGACATGGGAAGCACGCCACCTAACCCTCTTAGGTGTCCCATGAGCTGTCCCACATGATGTCATAATTGTTCTTTTATGAAAAAGTTAAATCCAAGATTAAATGTGAGCCTTTAGATCAAATAGTAACCAAATCAATCTTGGCCATCCATTTCAACCCAAATTTCTCTATAAATACCCCCCTATTCAGATCACTTCGGAATGCATGGTGAACCATAGGGAAACTCTTGCAAAATTTCCATTCAACCAAGAAAGAAGCAACCAAAGTGAAGTAACAAGCAAGGTAATCATCTCCCTTGATCTTGAGCTTTGTTCTAGTAGGTTAGCTCATGGTTTTAAGGGGTTTTCATGCTATATTTCCCTTATGGTTGCTACTGGAAGTGCTGCTCATATGTGGTGAAAATATGAGTTTTATGTTATGGATAGTTTAGACAAGCCTAAACAAGCTAGAATCAAGTGGTATAAGCTTGTGAATTCCAATATGTTTGGATTTAGGGTTTTGTGTTCTTGCTGGTACTGTATGTGGTACTGTTCATATGATGGAATTTCATGATTTTGATGCTTCCAATGAGTTTAAAATGGAAATTTGTGTGGGGATAAAGTAGGAAAACAAGTATTGGAAGCATTGGAATCAAAATGAGAATTTTTGGAAAACAAGAGCATGCTTTTCGGTTTGGCACTGTAGCAATTGGTATGTTTTGATTTTGGAAATTCTGATTTCATATTTGGATTCTACATGAAAAATTATGTGGAAATGAACCATGAGAATTTATTTTGGAAAGGTGGAAGTAGGAAACATAAATTAGAGAAAGAAAGGGAGCTAGTGAAAACCTAGTCTTGGATTTGGTTTTAAGTTGAGTTGTAACTTAATATTATGTTGTAATGGCTAGGTTTTGACATTTGTGAAGGAAGGAAAGCACTTCAAGAAGGTCTTGACCAAGATAGCTAAGAGGTAGCAAGGATACCTAACTATAACTCATGTTTGTTTAATTGTTTTGCTTGCTTGTTGATTATGGTGTTTGGTTGAGCTTGAGCTTATGTCATCATGTTATGATGAAGTATGAATGATTGCAACTCCTTGCAAGTTATGTCATGACAATATGCATGTTAGAGTTTGCTTATGTACCATTATGAAGTAGCTCCCATCTCATGATAACATGTTAAGCATACAATTATCCATGCATGATATTATAGCTTGTGTAACTTGCTATTGGGATTTCCATGAAATCTCATTCCTTCCACATGCATAACTATGTTTTAGGTGCTGGATCTTTTCAAGGGAGGAGAATAAATGTTGATGAATAAGTTTGTATAATAAGCTACATGACTTACATGACACTATGGGATGATATGCTAGTATGCATGGTGTATGTTTCTCTAGTCCTGTTTTGAGGCCGTGGTGATTTGACAATGTTTTTGGCATCTAAATCAACGAGTTTTAATATGAAACTTGGGCTTCTTAAATTTAAGACACAGAGCTTTAAATGAACACCAAGAACGCCTCATTTGGATAAGTATCTGAATTGTTATGATTTTCCAAAGTTGGAAGTAAGATCTGGAATTGAGTAAAACGAGTGCTGAGAGGCAGTGACGGTTACACAAAGATTTCATATACCAAATGAACGCGTTTTTCTACGAAATTTTATGAGCTTAAAGATAACGTCTAAAGCTTCAAATCCATAGGTAACAAAGTTCATTTGGATAAGTAACCAAAGAGAAATGAATTTTTGAAGTTAAGCAAAGAAACTGGAACTTCCAGATTTTACCAAATAAACAGTGATTTTCAATGATTAAACTGATTTCATTGGGACAAGAAAACCTCAGTTTCATATTTTTCCCTCAAAGATATGTGAAATAGATTTCATTAGAAATTGGAACCATGTTATTTCAATTTTTCTACAATTAATTATGAATTTTCAAAGTAGGGTACATGTTCTGGAATTATCAAATGAACAGTAAAAGTGAACAGTACCCGAGAGCAAATCTTTTGGAAATGGATGTTTTCAAAGCAAATAGTCATGTAATTGGTTCCAATCACTTATAATCAAGTATAATTGAGGTTAAAAGTAAGGATATGACATTTTGGTATCAGAGCAAAGGATTCTGGCTTAGGAAATGCTCTGATTACATTATTTATAGACTGAAACATAAGTAAAGATTTGCATAATTGACCCTAAGTTAATTATTGCAGGATACCAATGACTGAGTCTAGAACATCAGAGACTACAGTAAACCAGGGGGACCCTAGACCCGTAATCTATAGTTCTGATAGATCAGGGTGGAACTCAGAAAAGATAGATGCTTTCATACATGATTCGGAGTTTGGTCTTCCCCCAGTGATCAATATCCGGGATTCCAGTAGTGAATCAGAATTGGGCAGGTTAGATAATTCTTCGGTGGGATCAAATGAGATGGATGAGGATGATGATGAAGAAGAGAAAATATCAGATGAGGATATACCATCAGAGGATGATGAACTTGAGGAACCTAACCCAGCCCCACCCATGAATATTGTACTAGAAAGAGATGCAGGTCAGATAGATGATAAAGAAATGATAGACCCTCAAGAAGAACAATTTGATGTGGGTTACTCTTATGTTAGGGGTGCAACAGACCCTGTGCCTAAGAAGGCCGATAAGGTAGATGTTCCTGGACCGAGTCAGGTACCTAAACCAGTTGATGTACCTGGTCCCAGCCATACAGCTAATGTGTCTGAACCTAGTCATGTAGCTAATATACCTGCTCCTAGTCATGTAGCTGATATACCTGGACCTAGTCAGCGGCCAGACCCTACAGATATTCCAGGTCCAAGTGGAACCAAGAAGATAGTAGTACAGCTATACCTGAGTAACCATCAGATAATTGAGTTAATCCCTGGGAAGGATATGGATGAAGAACATTTTAGGAGAGCTGTGGAACTCACAAAGTAGCTATATGGGATAGGAAGGATGTTGATTAGAGATATGGATCAAGATTATAGAGTTTACAAAGATTTCATAGCAAGAGTAAGGGAGGCCTATCAGGCATATGATCTAAATACTCTTACCCTTACTGATTGGGTTAACATCATGAATGATATTTTGCCTCTTACATCAACATGGAGAGAAGGGTTAGATCAGTACTTTGAAGAGGAACCCTTTGAGGATATCCATGATTGGATCTACATGGTAGGGGAATTTATTAGGATCCATTATGAGAAAACATAGTGTAATAGCTGTATGTATGACTATTGTTGTAATCTATATACCTTTGACTAGTAATGACATAATACATGTATGTGTGTCTGTTATGAAGAGTTTATATAATGATGTTAAACTTGTTGTATGCTATGTTTTGAATGAAATATAAAGTATGTTAATTATAATATTCCTTTCCTATTTCCTATTACGATAGTAAAACAAAATGGTAAGAACCAGAAGAGCTAGTGCTTCGGGTGAATCCCAAAACGCCAGAGATATTAATCAGCTGATTCTAGAACGGCTGGAGCAGCAGCAGAAGCTGATAGAGGAAGTAAAAGCTGCTCAAGCAAGGAGTGAGCAGGAAAGGGATGCTGCTATAGCAGCAGCTATAGCTGAAGCAGTGGAGAACCTCAGACAACCAGAATCTGCTGGTACAGCTAATACAGAACCAGAAATGGTTCAACAGACAACAGAACTGCCAAGACAGATAGAACAGACAGTAGATCCTGCTGGTATTCAACAGTGGATGGCTAAGTTCTATAAGCATAGTCCTCCAACATTTGAGGGAACGTTCGATGTATAGAAAGCGGAGGATTGGATCAGCAGATTAGAGAAGATCTTCAAGGTACTAGGTTGTCCGTCTGAGAGTAAAGCACAGATGGCAATCTACCATCTAGAAAAGGATGCGGACAGATGGTGAAAGAACACAGAGTTAGTATTGCAGGCTAGACATGTTCCTATCACATGGGAAGTGTTTCTTGAACAGTTTTATGAGAAGTATTTTCCCCAGTCTGTACGAGATGAACGAGAAGCAGAATTCCTTGTGCTGAGACAAGGAGAAAAAGAATCCTTTGACGAATACTTAGCAAAGTTCATCCGTCTTTCCCAGTATTCCACTTATCTACGACAGGTGGACGATGAGCGGTGGATGACGGAGAGGATGATCAGGGGATTGAATACTACTCTAAAAGATAAGATGACCCCTCAATAATACCATCAGTTCAATAAAGCAGTAGAAGCCTGCAGAATTATTGAGAATAGTCTGAATCACCGAATGCTGATGAGACTAGTAAACAGAGAGACTGCTGCTCCTGAGAGACCTAACCAGAATAGAAATGCAGCCAGTGATAGTGGCTATAACAAGAAGAGGAAAAGGCAGTGGCAGCAGAACCGAAAGCCTAACAGAGGGAATTATAGGGGCAACCCAAATAATAGAGACCAGAGGTCTAGAGTATGCAACAAATGCGGGAAGAACCATGGAGACAGACCATGCTTGATGGGGCAGAACGTCTGTTACACATGTGGCCAGCCTGGACATTTTTCCAAAAATTGTCCCCAAGCAGTTAATGATCAAAGGCCACGCACTCAAGGGCGAGTGTTTGCAATGACAAGGGAAGAGGCACAGAGATCACCTGAGATGATCCAAGGTATCATCTATCTCAATAATTATGCTGTGGTTGCTATGTTTGATTCGGGTGCAAGTCATTCCTTTGTTTCTTATGAATGTGCTAAACATTTAGGCCTTACAATTAGCAAGCTGCATTATGCCATATATGTCACAACCCCTACAAATACTAAAGTAGTTACATCAGATGTTTGCCTAAATAGTGTCATTCGATATGAATGTTGTTGTACTACTCTTGATCTAATATGCATGCCATTTCATGAAATGGATGTCATAATTGGATTGAATTGGTTGTCTGCTAATAATGTAATGCTGGATTGTAAGAACAAAACTCTAGTTCTTTGTCCACAAGCTACAAATGTGAATCCAGAAGTGAAACTGAATTTCCTGACAGAGGCTCAAGCGGATAGATGTTTACGAAAAGGATGTCAGGGATATATGGTCTTCTTTTCTGTTCAAGCAGAAGTGGAAGAAGGAACTGAAGCAATTCCTGTGGTCAAAGAATTTCCTGAAGTCTTTCCAAAGGAGATTCAGGGATTGCCTCCAGAACGAGAAGTGGAGTTTGCAATTGACATCGTACCTGGAGCTGGACCAGTATCTAAAGCCCCATATCGTATGGCTCCCAATGAGATGATTGAACTTAAGAAGCAGATAGAGGAGCTATTAGAGAAGGGTTTCATCCGACCCAGTGTTTCTCCATGGGGTGCTCCAGTGTTATTCGGCAAGAAGAAAGATGGCAGTCTCAGATTGTGCATTGACTATCGGGAGTTGAATAAGATTACTGTTAAGAATAAGTACCCTCTTCCCCGAATTGATGATTTGCTAGACCAGTTGGTTAGAGCAAGCTTATTCTCTAAGATTGATCTGAGATCAGGTTATCACCAACTCAGAATCAAAGCAGATGATATTTCAAAGACTGCATTCAGGACTCGATATGGTCATTTTGAATTTCTAGTGATGCCCTTTGGTCTGACGAATGCACCTGCAATTTTCATGGATTACATGAACAGAATCTTCAGGCCTTATCTAGATCAGTTTGTGGTAGTTTTCATTGATGATATCTTAGTGTATTCCAAATCGGCTGCAGAGCATGAAGAGCATTTGAGGATTGTTCTTAGTACTCTTAAAGAGAAACGACTTTATGCTAAGCTTAGTAAATGCGAGTTTTGGCTTCAAGAAGTCAAATTTCTCGGTCATGTCATATCCCATGAAGGGGTAGCTGTAGATCCTAGCAAAGTTGAAGCGGTGCTAAGCTGGGAACAGCCAAGGACAGTGACAGAGATCAGAAGTTTTCTGGGCTTAGCAGGGTATTACAGAAGATTTATTAAGGACTTTTCTCGAATTGCTCTGCCGTTAACCAAGCTAACCAGAAAGAATCAGCAGTTCAAGTGGGATGAGAAGTGTGAGGCTAGTTTTCATGCATTAAAGCAGAGATTAACCATAACTCCGGTGCTGATTATTCCAGACCCGACTCAGCCTTATGTAGTATATACTGATGCTAGCAAGCAAGGGTTGGGATGTGTGCTGATGCAGCAAGGACGAGTGGTAGCCTATGCTTCTCGACAGTTAAAGCCACATGAAGAGAATTATCCCACTCATGATCTGGAGCTTGCGGCGGTAGTTTATGCTCTCAAGATATGGAGGCACTACCTGTATGGAGCCACCATAGAACTGTACTGTGATCATAAAAGCCTGAAGTATTTGCAAGATCAGAAAGAATTGAACATGAGGCAACGGAGATGGATGGAATTTCTAAAGGATTATGATTTCCAGATCAAATACCATCCAGGAAAAGCTAATGTAGTGGCCGATGCCTTGAGCAGAAAGGTGATGCAGGTTGCTAGTCTTATGATCAAAGAGCTAAAACTGATAGAAGATGTTCGAGATTGGAGTCCTTTGTATCAAATGCAGACAGCAGAAAGTTCTTATAGAGGAACGCAGATTAAAGCTTTCATAGAGGATGAGATAAAAGAAGCTCAAGAGCAAGATAGACTCGCTGAGATTTTCAAAGGTAAGCTGGAAAAAGGGGAAACTAAAAATTTTGATATGTCCCAAGATGGGTTACTACGATTTAGGGGACGACCATATATTCCCAATGCAATGGGATTGAGAGAAAAGATCTTAGAAGAGGCACATAAAAGCAAGTATACAGTACATCCAGGTATGACCAAGATGTACCATGATGTTAGAGGTTTATTTTGGTGGCCTGGATTGAAGAAAGATGTTGTAGATTATGTGTCCAAATGCTTGACATGTCAAAAGGTGAAAGTTGAGCACCAGAAGCCAGCAGGGAAATTACAACCATTAGAGATACCTGAGTGGAAATGGGACAGCATTGCCATGGATTTTGTTGAAGGATTACCCATGACTCCTACTAAGCATGATGCTATATGGGTGGTAATTGACTGATTAACAAAGTCAGCTCATTTCCTGGCAATCAATAAAAAGGATTCTCTTGAGAAGCTGGCGAAACTGTATGTAAAAGAGATTATTAGACTACAGGGTATTCCCAGTAGTATCATATCTGACAGAGATCCGCGATTTACGTCAAACTTTTGGCGAGCTCTACATAAAGAAATGGACACTACTCTCAGATTTAGTACAACTTACCATCCTCAAACAGATAGTTAGTCCGAGAGAACAATTCAGACGCTTGAGGATATGCTAAGAGCTTGTATTTTAGATTTCAAATGGAGTTGGGATGCCCATCTACCGTTGATAGAGTTTGCCTATAACAACAGTTATCAGGCTAGCATACAGATGGCTCCGTTTGAAGCACTTTATGGACGGAAGTGTAGATCTCCCTTGTGCTGGGTGGAGTTGAGCGAAAGGAGGATGTTTGGTCCTGATCTAGTAGACCAGACAGCAGTACAGATTGATAAGATCAGAAAAAGGCTATTAACAGCTCAAAGCAGACAGAAGAGTTATGCTGATGTTAGAAGGAAGCCGTTGGAGTTTGAAGAAGGAGAGCATGTATTCCTTAAGTTGACTCCAACGACAGGAGCTGGACGATCAATCAAAGTGAAGAAGCTGCATCCTACATATATTGGGCCATTTCATATCCTCTCAAGAGTAGGATCAGTGGCTTATAAATTAGCTCTTCCTCCACATCTCAGCAAGATTCATAATGTATTCCATGTTTCCCAGTTAAAGAAGTATGTTCCAGATCCATCACATGTGCTTGACCAGGATGATATTGCACTGCAAGATGACCTGACTTATGAAGTTGGACCAGTACAGATAGTAGATAGAAAGGTCAAGCAGTTGCGAAATAAGCAGATCCATCTAGTTAAAGTGGTCTGGAAGGGATTAACAGAGAATGAAGCTACCTGGGAAGCAGAGGAAAGGATGAGAGAGATATACCCTGAACTATTCCCTTAGTATATATGTAATGTAAATTTCGAGGACGAAATTTATTTTAAGGGGGAGAGAAATGTCATATCCCCAATTTTCTGACCTGATGTACCTGTACAGTTTATCTATAATAGATATAAGATTCTTGGAATAAACTGTATCAGATTGCAAAAAGAAATGGAAGGATTAATAACTAAGAAAAGAATAGGGACTAAAGTGCAATTATTCAAAAGTTAAGGGACCTAAATGTAAATATGGAAAAGTTGAGCCAAAACAGGCCAAAAATGCCCGGAATCAGATCAGACCCAAATTTTACCAGTAGATAGACAAAAATATTCCGGTCAGTTTAACGCAACACAGAATTTTGATTTGAGGTCCCGATTAATTGATATAAATTCCTGAAGTCAGAAGGAATTATTGCAGTATTTTTGAGATCTCATAATTAGATGAGACTTTATAGAAAATTCATATATTTAATATATGAATTTATAAAATTGACAGAATCAGAAAAGGAATCCTGTAGAAGCCATACGGGATTTTATAGTGAAATAAAACACCCGATAAATATGATCGGGAGAGTTATACAGTGAATTGGGCCATAAAGGCAATATAAGCAATAAGCCCATAATAAGGCCCAAATGACACCATCATGAGCCCATTAAGGTGACTGGACAGTTATATGGGCCACAGGCCAGAGCAGTCCAGGAAAAGTGTAAAATTACGAAAATGCCCCTGGATGCCTATACTATACTAGTGATGGATGGAGGTCATTTTGGTCATTATGGATAGGCCAAAAACGTGGGACATAGTATAAATATGATTATATAGAGTCAATATATGCCCTGAGGCAGTGTAAAAAGGTGTGAAATGATGATTTTGCCCTTAGGATTAGTACAGCACAGGAAAGGACACTAAGAGTATTTTGGTTATTTTTTTAAGGAATGGATGGCAGATAAATATTCAATATATCATTTTCAATGATATGAGAAGCCTAAATATTGATTTCCAGGACATAATACATATCCTAGTATATTATAAAAAAATTCAGAACAGAAAACAGTCCGGTTGTTGTGAAACTGCTCCGATCGGTACCGGATTGGACTGAAATTTTTCCAGAACCTTCTTGACATGGGCAGCACGCCACCTAACCCTCTTAGGTGTCCCATGAGCTGTCCCACATGATGTCATAATTGTTCTTTTATGAAAAAGTTAAATCCAAGATTAAATGTGAGCCTTTAGATCAAATAGTAACCAAATCAATCTTGGCCATCCATTTCAACCCAAATTTCTCTATAAATACCCCCCTATTCAGATCACTTCGGAATGCATGGTGAACCATAGGGAAACTCTTGCAAAATTTCCATTCAACCAAGAAAGAAGCAACCAAAGTGAAGTAACAAGCAAGGTAATCATCTCCCTTGATCTTGAGCTTTGTTCTAGTAGGTTAGCTCATGATTTTAAGGGGTTTTCATGCTATATTTCCCTTATGGTTGCTACTGGAAGTGCTGCTCATATGTGGTTAAAATATGAGTTTTATGTTATGGATAGTTTAGACAAGCCTAAACAAGCTAGAATCAAGTGGTATAAGCTTGTGAATTCAAGTATGTTTGGATTTAGGGTTTTGTGTTCTTGCTGGTACTGTACGTGGTACTGTTCATATGATGGAATTTCATGATTTTGATGCTTCCAATGAGTTTAAAATGGAAATTTGTGTGGGGATAAAGTAGGAAAACAAGTATTGGAAGCATTGGAATCAAAATGAGAATTTTTGGAAAACAAGAGCATGCTTTTCGGTTTGGCACTGTAGCAATTGGTATGTTTTGATTTTGGAAATTCTGATTTCATATTTGGATTCTACATGAAAAATTATGTGGAAATGAACCATGAGAATTTATTTTGGAAAGGTGGAAGTAGGAAACATAAATTAGAGAAAGAAAGGGAGCTAGTGAAAACCTAGTCTTGGATTTGGTTTTAAGTTGAGTTGTAACTTAATATTATGTTGTAATGGCTAGGTTTTGACATTTGTGAAGGAAGGAAAGCACTTCAAGAAGGTCTTGACCAAGATAGCTAAGAGGTAGCAAGGATACCTAACTATAACTCATGTTTGTTTAATTGTTTTGCTTGCTTGTTGATTATGGTGTTTGGTTGAGCTTGAGCTTATGTCATCATGTTATGATGAAGTATGAATGATTGCAACTCCTTGCAAGTTATGTCATGACAATATGCATGTTAGAGTTTGCTTATGTACCATTATGAAGTAGCTCCCATCTCATGATAACATGTTAAGCATACAATTATCCATGCATGATATTATAGCTTGTGTAACTTGCTATTGGGATTTCCATGAAATCTCATTCCTTCCACATGCATAACTATGTTTTAGGTGCTGGATCTTTTCAAGGGAGGAGAATAAATGTTGATGAATAAGTTTGTATAATAAGCTACATGACTTACATGACACTATGGGATGATATG
Organism: Leucaena leucocephala; assembly: GCA_037074615.1. Taxonomy (NCBI): domain Eukaryota; kingdom Viridiplantae; phylum Streptophyta; class Magnoliopsida; order Fabales; family Fabaceae; genus Leucaena; species Leucaena leucocephala. Next base: position 11,747,874 of record CM073527.1, read on the forward strand.
CTAGTATGCATGGTGTATGTTTCTCTAGTCCTGTTTTGAGGCCGTGGTGATTTGACAATGTTTTTGGCATCTAAATCAACGAGTTTTAATATGAAACTTGGGCTTCTTAAATTTAAGACACAGATCTTTAAATGAACACCAAGAACGCCTCATTTGGATAAGTATCTGAATTGTTATGATTTTCCAAAGTTGGAAGTAAGATCTGGAATTGAGTAAAACGAGTGCTGAGAGGCAGTGACGGTTACACAAAGATTTCATATACCAAATGAACGCGTTTTTCTACGAAATTTTATGAGCTTAAAGATAACGTCTAAATCTTCAAATCCATAGGTAACAAAGTTCATTTGGACAAGTAACCAAAGAGAAATGAATTTTTGAAGTTAAGCAAAGAAACTGGAACTTCCAGATTTTACCAAATAAACAGTGATTTTCAATGATTAAACTGATTTCATTGGGACAAGAAAACCTCAGTTTCATATTTTTCCCTCAAAGATATGTGAAAGAGATTTCATTAGAAATTGGAACCATGTTATTTCAATTTTTCTACAATTAATTATGAATTTTCAAAGTAGGGTACATGTTTTGGAATTACCAAATGAACAGTAAAAGTGAACAGTACCCGAGAGCAAATCTTTTGGAAATGGATGTTTTCAAAGCAAATAGTCATGTAATTGGTTCCAATCACTTATAATCAAGTATAATTGAGGTTAAAAGTAAGGATATGACATTTTGGTATCAGAGCAAAGGATTCTGGCTTAGGAAATGCTCTGATTACATTATTTATAGACTGAAACATAAGTAAAGATTTGCATAATTGACCCTAAGTTAATTATTGCAGGATACCAATGACTGAGTCTAGAACATCAGAGACTACAGTAAACCAGGGGGACCCTAGACCCGTAATCTATAGTTCTGATAGATCAGGGTGGAACTCAGAAAAGATAGATGCTTTCATACATGATTCGGAGTTTGGTCTTCCCCCAGTGATCAATATCCGGGATTCCAGTAGTGAATCAGAATTGGGCAGGTTAGATAATTCTTCGGTGGGATCAAATGAGATGGATGAGGATGATGATGAAGAAGAGAAAATATCAGATGAGGATATACCATCAGAGGATGATGAACTTGAGGAACCTAACCCAGCCCCACCCATGAATATTGTACTAGAAAGAGATGCAGGTTAGATAGATGATAAAGAAATGATAGACCCTCAAGAAGAACAATTTGATGTGGGTTACTCTTATGTTAGGGGTGTAACAGACCCTGTGCCTAAGAAGGCCGATAAGGTAGATGTTCCTGGACCGAGTCAGGTACCTAAACCAGTTGATGTACCTGGTCCCAGCCATACAGCTAATGTGTCTGAACCTAGTCATGTAGCTAATATACCTGCTCCTAGTCATGTAGCTGATATACCTGGACCTAGTCAGCGGCCAGACCCTACAGATATTCCAGGTCCAAGTGGAACCAAGAAGATAGTAGTACAGCTATACCTGAGTAACCATCAGATAATTGAGTTAATCCCTGGGAAGGATATGGATGAAGAACATTTTAGGAGAGCTGTGGAACTCACAAAGTAGCTATATGGGATAGGAAGGATGTTGATTAGAGATATGGATCAAGATTATAGAGTTTACAAAGATTTCATAGCAAGAGTAAGGGAGGCCTATCAGGCATATGATCTAAATACTCTTACCCTTACTGATTGGGTTAACATCATGAATGATATTTTGCCTCTTACATCAACATGGAGAGAAGGGTTAGATCAGTACTTTGAAGAGGAACCCTTTGAGGATATCCATGATTGGATCTACATGGTAGGGGAATTTATTAGGATCCATTATGAGAAAACATAGTGTAATAGCTGTATGTATGACTATTGTTGTAATCTATATACCTTTGACTAGTAATGACATAATACATGTATGTGTGTCTGTTATGAAGAGTTTATGTAATGATGTTAAACTTGTTGTATGCTATGTTTTGAATGAAATATAAAGTATGTTAATTATAATATTCCTTTCCTATTTCCTATTACGATAGTAAAACAAAATGGTAAGAACCAGAAGAGCTAGTGCTTCGGGTGAATCCCAAAACGCCAGAGATATTAATCAGCTGATTCTAGATCGGCTGGAGCAGCAGCAGAAGCTGATAGAGGAAGTAAAAGCTGCTCAAGCAAGGAGTGAGCAGGAAAGGGATGCTGCTATAGCAGCAGCTATAGTTGAAGCAGTGGAGAACCTCAGACAACCAGAATCTGCTGGTACAGCTAATACAGAACCAGAAATGGTTCAACAGACAACAGAACTGCCAAGACAGATAGAACAGACAGTAGATCCTGCTGGTATTCAACAGTGGATGGCTAAGTTCTATAAGCATAGTCCTCCAACATTTGAGGGAACGTTCGATGTATAGAAAGCGGAGGATTGGATCAGCAGATTAGAGAAGATCTTCAAGGTACTAGGTTGTCCGTCTGAGAGTAAAGCACAGATGGCAATCTACCATCTAGAAAAGGATGCGGACAGATGGTGAAAGAACACAGAGTTAGTATTGCAGGCTAGACATGTTCCTATCACATGGGAAGTGTTTCTTGAACAGTTTTATGAGAAGTATTTTCCCCAGTCTGTACGAGATGAACGAGAAGCAGAATTCCTTGTGCTGAGACAAGGAGAAAAAGAATCCTTTGATGAATACTTAGCAAAGTTCATCCGTCTTTCCCAGTATTCCACTTATCTACGACAGGTGGACGATGAGCGGTGGATGACGAAGAGGATGATCAGGGGATTGAATACTACTCTAAAAGATAAGATGACCCCTCAATAATACCATCAGTTCAATAAAGCAGTAGAAGCCTGCAGAATTATTGAGAATAGTCTGAATCACCGAATGCTGATGAGACTAGTAAACAGAGAGACTGCTGCTCCTGAGAGACCTAACCAGAATAGAAATGCAGCCAGTGATAGTGGCTATAACAAGAAGAGGAAAAGGCAGTGGCAGCAGAACCGAAAGCCTAACAGAGGGAATTATAGGGGCAACCCAAATAATAGAGACCAGAGGTCTAGAGTATGCAACAAATGCGGGAAGAACCATGGAGACAGACCATGCTTGATGGGGCAGAACGTCTGTTACACATGTGGCCAGCCTGGACATTTTTCCAAAAATTGTCCCCAAGCAGTTAATGATCAAAGGCCACGCACTCAAGGGCGAGTGTTTGCAATGACAAGGGAAGAGGCACAGAGATCACCCGAGATGATCCAAGGTATCATCTATCTCAATAATTATGCTGTGGTTGCTATGTTTGATTCGGGTGCAAGTCATTCCTTTGTTTCTTATGAATGTGCTAAACATTTAGGCCTTACAATTAGCAAGCTGCATTATGCCATATATGTCACAACCCCTACAAATACTAAAGTAGTTACATCAGATGTTTGCCTAAATAGTGTCATTCGATATGAATGTTGTTGTACTACTCTTGATCTAATATGCATGCCATTTCATGAAATGGATGTCATAATTGGATTGAATTGGTTGTCTGCTAATAATGTAATGCTGGATTGTAAGAACAAAACTCTAGTTCTTTGTCCACAAGCTACAAATGTGAATCCAGAAGTGAAACTGAATTTCCTGACAGAGGCTCAAGCGGATAGATGTTTACGAAAAGGATGTCAGGGATATATGGTCTTCTTTTCTGTTCAAGCAGAAGTGGAAGAAGGAACTGAAGCAATTCCTGTGGTCAAAGAATTTCCTGAAGTCTTTCCAAAGGAGATTCAGGGATTGCCTCCAGAACGAGAAGTGGAGTTTGCAATTGACATCGTACCTGGAGCTGGACCAGTATCTAAAGCCCCATATCGTATGGCTCCCAATGAGATGATTGAACTTAAGAAGCAGATAGAGGAGCTATTAGAGAAGGGTTTCATCCGACCCAGTGTTTCTCCATGGGGTGCTCCAGTGTTATTCGGCAAGAAGAAAGATGGCAGTCTCAGATTGTGCATTGACTATCGGGAGTTGAATAAGATTACTGTTAAGAATAAGTACCCTCTTCCCCGAATTGATGATTTGCTAGACCAGTTGGTTGGAGCAAGCTTATTCTCTAAGATTGATCTGAGATCAGGTTATCACCAACTCAGAATCAAAGCAGATGATATTTCAAAGACTGCATTCAGGACTCGATATGGTCATTTTGAATTTCTAGTGATGCCCTTTGGTCTGACGAATGCACCTGCAATTTTCATGGATTACATGAACAGAATCTTCAGGCCTTATCTAGATCAGTTTGTGGTAGTTTTCATTGATGATATCTTAGTGTATTCCAAATCGGCTGCAGAGCATGAAGAGCATTTGAGGATTGTTCTTAGTACTCTTAAAGAGAAACGACTTTATGCTAAGCTTAGTAAATGCGAGTTTTGGCTTCAAGAAGTCAAATTTCTCGGTCATGTCATATCCCATGAAGGGGTAGCTGTAGATCCTAGCAAAGTTGAAGCGGTGCTAAGCTGGGAACAGCCAAGGACAGTGACAGAGATCAGAAGTTTTCTGGGCTTAGCAGGGTATTACAGAAGATTTATTAAGGACTTTTCTCGAATTGCTCTGCCGTTAACCAAGCTAACCAGAAAGAATCAGCAGTTCAAGTGGGATGAGAAGTGTGAGGCTAGTTTTCATGCATTAAAGCAGAGATTAACCACAACTCCGGTGCTGATTATTCCAGACCCGACTCAGCCTTATGTAGTATATACTGATGCTAGCAAGCAAGGGTTGGGATGTGTGCTGATGCAGCAAGGACGAGTGGTAGCCTATGCTTCTCGACAGTTAAAGCCACATGAAGAGAATTATCCCACTCATGATCTGGAGCTTGCGGCGGTAGTTTATGCTCTCAAGATATGGAGGCACTACCTGTATGGAGCCACCATAGAACTGTACTGTGATCATAAAAGCCTGAAGTATTTGCAAGATCAGAAAGAATTGAACATGAGGCAACGGAGATGGATGGAATTTCTAAAGGATTATGATTTCCAGATCAAATACCATCCAGGAAAAGCTAATGTAGTGGCCGATGCCTTGAGCAGAAAGGTGATGCAGGTTGCTAGTCTTATGATCAAAGAGCTAAAACTGATAGAAGATGTTCGAGATTGGAGTCCTTTGTATCAAATGCAGACAGCAGAAAGTTCTTATAGAGGAACGCAGATTAAAGCTTTCATAGAGGATGAGATAAAAGAAGCTCAAGAGCAAGATAGACTCGCTGAGATTTTCAAAGGTAAGCTGGAAAAAGGGGAAACTAAAAATTTTGATATGTCCCAAGATGGGTTACTACGATTTAGGGGACGACCATATATTCTCAATGCAATGGGATTGAGAGAAAAGATCTTAGAAGAGGCACATAAAAGCAAGTATACAGTACATCCAGGTATGACCAAGATGTACCATGATGTTAAAGGTTTATTTTGGTGGCCTGGATTGAAGAAAGATGTTGTAGATTATGTGTCCAAATGCTTGACATGTCAAAAGGTGAAAGTTGAGCACCAGAAGCCAGCAGGGAAATTACAACCATTAGAGATACCTGAGTGGAAATGGGACAGCATTGCCATGGATTTTGTTGAAGGATTACCCATGACTCCTACTAAGCATGATGCTATATGGGTGGTAATTGACCGATTAACAAAGTCAGCTCATTTCCTGGCAATCAATAAAAAGGATTCTCTTGAGAAGCTGGCGAAACTGTATGTAAAAGAGATTATTAGACTACAGGGTATTCCCAGTAGTATCATATCTGACAGAGATCCGCGATTTACGTCAAACTTTTGGCGAGCTCTACATAAAGAAATGGACACTACTCTCAGATTTAGTACAACTTACCATCCTCAAACAGATAGTTAGTCCGAGAGAACAATTCAGACGCTTGAGGATATGCTAAGAGCTTGTATTTTAGATTTCAAAGGGAGTTGGGATGCCCATCTACCGTTGATAGAGTTTGCCTATAACAACAGTTATCAGGCTAGCATACAGATGGCTCCGTTTGAAGCACTTTATAGACGGAAGTGTAGATCTCCCTTGTGCTGGGTGGAGTTGAGCGAAAGGAGGATGTTTGGTCCTGATCTAGTAGACCAGACAGCAGTACAGATTGATAAGATCAGAAAAAGGCTATTAACAGCTCAAAGCAGACAGAAGAGTTATGCTGATGTTAGAAGGAAGCCGTTGGAGTTTGAAGAAGGAGAGCATGTATTCCTTAAGTTGACTCCAACGACAGGAGCTGGACGATCAATCAAAGTGAAGAAGCTGCATCCTAGATATATTGGGCCATTTCATATCCTCTCAAGAGTAGGATCAGTGGCTTATAAATTAGCTCTTCCTCCACATCTCAGCAAGATTCATAATGTATTCCATGTTTCCCAGTTAAAGAAGTATGTTCCAGATCCATCACATGTGCTTGACCAGGATGATATTGCACTGCAAGATGACCTGACTTATGAAGTTGGACCAGTACAGATAGTAGATAGAAAGGTCAAGCAGTTGCGAAATAAGCAGATCCATCTAGTTAAAGTGGTCTGGAAGGGATTAACAGAGAATGAAGCTACCTGGGAAGCAGAGGAAAGGATGAGAGAGATATACCCTGAACTATTCCCTTAGTATATATGTAATGTAAATTTCGAGGACGAAATTTATTTTAAGGGGGAGAGAAATGTCATATCCCCAATTTTCTGACCTGATGTACCTGTACAGTTTATCTATAATAGATATAAGATTCTTGGAATAAACTGTATCAGATTGCAAAAAGAAATGGAAGGATTAATAACTAAGAAAAGAATAGGGACTAAAGTGCAATTATTCAAAAGTTAAGGGACCTAAATGTAAATATGGAAAAGTTGAGCCAAAACAGGCCAAAAATGCCCGGAATCAGATCAGACCCAAATTTTACCAGTAGATAGACAAAAATATTCCGGTCAGTTTAACGCAACACAGAATTTTGATTTGAGGTCCCGATTAATTGATATAAATTCCTGAAGTCAGAAGGAATTATTGCAGTATTTTTGAGATCTCATAATTAGATGAGACTTTATAGAAAATTCATATATTTAATATATGAATTTATAAAATTGACAGAATCAGAAAAGGAATCCTGTAGAAGCCATACGGGATTTTATAGTGAAATAAAACACCCGATAAATATGATCGGGAGAGTTATACAGTGAATTGGGCCATAAAGGCAATATAAGCAATAAGCCCATAATAAGGCCCAAATGACACCATCATGAGCCCATTAAGGTGACTGGACAGTTATATGGGCCACAGGCCAGAGCAGTCCAGGAAAAGTGTAAAATTACGAAAATGCCCCTGGATGCCTATACTATACTAGTGATGGATGGAGGTCATTTTGGTCATTATGGATAGGCCAAAAACGTGGGACATAGTATAAATATGATTATATAGAGTCAATATATGCCCTGAGGCAGTGTAAAAAGGTGTGAAATGATGATTTTGCCCTTAGGATTAGTACAGCACAGGAAAGGACACTAAGAGTATTTTGGTTATTTTTTTAAGGAATGGATGGCAGATAAATATTCAATATATCATTTTCAATGATATGAGAAGCCTAAATATTGATTTCCAGGACATAATACATATCCTAGTATATTATAAAAAAATTCAGAACAGAAAACAGTCCGGTTGTTATGAAACTGCTCCGATCGGTACCGGATTGGACTGAAATTTTTCCAGAACCTTCTTGACATGGGCAGCACGCCACCTAACCCTCTTAGGTGTCCCATGAGCTGTCCCACATGATGTCATAATTGTTCTTTTATGAAAAAGTTAAATCCAAGATTAAATGTGAGCCTTTAGATCAAATAGTAACCAAATCAATCTTGGCCATCCATTTCAACCCAAATTTCTCTATAAATACCCCCCTATTCAGATCACTTCGGAATGCATGGTGAACCATAGGGAAACTCTTGCAAAATTTCCATTCAACCAAGAAAGAAGCAACCAAAGTGAAGTAACAAGCAAGGTAATCATCTCCCTTGATCTTGAGCTTTGTTCTAGTAGGTTAGCTCATGATTTTAAGGGGTTTTCATGCTATATTTCCCTTATGGTTGCTACTGGAAGTGCTGCTCATATGTGGTTAAAATATGAGTTTTATGTTATGGATAGTTTAGACAAGCCTAAACAAGCTAGAATCAAGTGGTATAAGCTTGTGAATTCAAGTATGTTTGGATTTAGGGTTTTGTGTTCTTGCTGGTACTGTACGTGGTACTGTTCATATGATGGAATTTCATGATTTTGATGCTTCCAATGAGTTTAAAATGGAAATTTGTGTGGGGATAAAGTAGGAAAACAAGTATTGGAAGCATTGGAATCAAAATGAGAATTTTTGGAAAACAAGAGCATGCTTTTCGGTTTGGCACTGTAGCAATTGGTATGTTTTGATTTTGGAAATTCTGATTTCATATTTGGATTCTACATGAAAAATTATGTGGAAATGAACCATGAGAATTTATTTTGGAAAGGTGGAAGTAGGAAACATAAATTAGAGAAAGAAAGGGAGCTAGTGAAAACCTAGTCTTGGATTTGGTTTTAAGTTGAGTTGTAACTTAATATTATGTTGTAATGGCTAGGTTTTGACATTTGTGAAGGAAGGAAAGCACTTCAAGAAGGTCTTGACCAAGATAGCTAAGAGGTAGCAAGGATACCTAACTATAACTCATGTTTGTTTAATTGTTTTGCTTGCTTGTTGATTATGGTGTTTGGTTGAGCTTGAGCTTATGTCATCATGTTATGATGAAGTATGAATGATTGCAACTCCTTGCAAGTTATGTCATGACAATATGCATGTTAGAGTTTGCTTATGTACCATTATGAAGTAGCTCCCATCTCATGATAACATGTTAAGCATACAATTATCCATGCATGATATTATAGCTTGTGTAACTTGCTATTGGGATTTCCATGAAATCTCATTCCTTCCACATGCATAACTATGTTTTAGGTGCTGGATCTTTTCAAGGGAGGAGAATAAATGTTGATGAATAAGTTTGTATAATAAGCTACATGACTTACATGACACTATGGGATGATATGCTAGTATGCATGGTGTATGTTTCTCTAGTCCTGTTTTGAGGCCGTGGTGATTTGACAATGTTTTTGGCATCTAAATCAACGAGTTTTAATATGAAACTTGGGCTTCTTAAATTTAAGACACAGAGCTTTAAATGAACACCAAGAACGCCTCATTTGGATAAGTATCTGAATTGTTATGATTTTCCAAAGTTGGAAGTAAGATCTGGAATTGAGTAAAACGAGTGCTGAGAGGCAGTGACGGTTACACAAAGATTTCATATACCAAATGAACGCGTTTTTCTACGAAATTTTATGAGCTTAAAGATAACGTCTAAAGCTTCAAATCCATAGGTAACAAAGTTCATTTGGACAAGTAACCAAAGAGAAATGAATTTTTGAAGTTAAGCAAAGAAACTGGAACTTCCAGATTTTACCAAATAAACAGTGATTTTCAATGATTAAACTGATTTCATTGGGACAAGAAAACCTCAGTTTCATATTTTTCCCTCAAAGATATGTGAAAGAGATTTCATTAGAAATTGGAACCATGTTATTTCAATTTTTCTACAATTAATTATGAATTTTCAAAGTAGGGTACATGTTCTGGAATTACCAAATGAACAGTAAAAGTGAACAGTACCCGAGAGCAAATCTTTTGGAAATGGATGTTTTCAAAGCAAATGGTCATGTAATTGGTTCCAATCACTTCTAATCAAGTATAATTGAGGTTAAAAGTAAGGATATGACATACATGATGTATATGAATGTTAAGAAGCTTATTTGATGGCTTGAGCATGCTGAAACAATTATTGGAAATGAAAGAAAAGAAACTAAAATGGTAAAAACGTAGGTCCTGAAGCAGTTTTGTTGTGGCTTCAGTTTGACCTAGCAAATGAAGGAATTATTCACGAAATTTTATGAGTATGTAGCACACATCTAGAGCTTTAAATGCATAGGTGGAACGTTTCATTTGGATGTGTATATCAAGAGAAATGAATTTCCAAAGTAAGGAACCAATGAACAGTAAACTTCAACGAATAAACTGTATCAATTGCCGAATCATTTGGTCTGGAAATTATTTTTCCCTTAAATTTTAAGATGTTATGTTCATGTATATTTTTGAACCACTTCATTTTGAGTTTTCTAGAATTAATTATGATTTTTTGAAGGTCATTGCGTAATCTGGAATACCATATGAACAGTAACTCGAGAAAGAGTAAAATTCCAGATTTGGCTAATGGACTTCCAAGGTCTTGTAAGTGGTTCTAAATGCTATTGAATGGTCCCTAAGACGTATAAAAGTAAGGATGTTACATTTTGGTATCAGAGAAAGTTATGAGATGGCTAAGATTCTTCACCATGATCGGGGGTTCTCACTAAGTGAGAGTGGGACGAAGCGTTGGCTCTTACCCTGACATGGCCAACCGGCTTTGCCACCGGGAGGTTGCATTGTAGTCGAGAGGCTGGTGCATAAAACTTTCGTCTGAGGTACCTTTTATAGTCCCAAGAAGGACTCTACAATTATGGTATCAGAGCATAGGATTCTGGCTTAAGAAATGCTCTGAATAGATTATTTATGGATTGATATGAGATTATACCCAGACCCTAACCCTAAACAGTAAGTATTTTGTTAAGTTAGGGTATGTTATGGGATGGTTAACATTGCTTAATTAAGTTAATGTTGCAGGAATATATATGAGATTCCATAAGATTAAGTTAGAGGCTTCAGTTAATAGGGAAGACTCCAGACCAATAGTGATATATAAAGATGATATATATCCACATTCCTTAGACAATGAAGAGAGTCCAGATGAGAGTTTAGGGGATCAATCAGGAAAATCTACAGTGGAATGTCCCATAGACATTTCTGTAGACTTAAACCTGCAGTCTGGAGGTGATGTAGAGATTCAGCCTAAAGCCTAATATGTACCAGTTGATGTTGAGTCTAGTGACTCTATACGGTATAAGTTTGTTGGAATGCCCTCTAACCCTGATATAAGCTTTATCCCTCTTACGAGATGATAGATTACGGCTGAGGAAGCTGAGTATTGGTACTGGATTATGGGTAGACCATATATTATTCCTCCTCTACCAAAGTTTGAGGATAGATTTAAGATAATTAAGATACAACAGTCCCCTAATTCAGACATCTAGTCAGAGCCTATGATAGTTCTTATCCATTCCTAAAGTCCAAGAATATGTGACTTTATAGAGAAAGATAAGTGGGATGTTCCTAATCCTAGTCAATCCCAGCCTTCTTCATTAAAGAAAGATAGTGTTGACCATATTGGTCTGATGAAAGCTGTGGAAAGTGAATTACTCAATCTAGGTCAAGGGATGGACAGAAGTAGAGATTAAGAACAGTTAGTTATATGCAGTTCCTCAATGCCGTAGCAGGAATGATAAACAGACATCCAATAGAGGGCATTAAGCTAATATCCTTTAGAGGACTGGTATGAGATAATAGTAAGTCAAGTGTCATGAGACTAAAGATGCCAACCTCACTGAAGTCTATCAGTTAGAGATTTAGTACAGAGTATAGACAAGTTAAATAGTACGAAGCACTAAGATACAGAAGATTAGTTTAAGAAGAAGTTCAGTAGTAGATCCTCCGTATGATCATCAGGAGTTGATATACAGTACGAAAGACTTTGTGTAGCTAGTCTTTATGGAAAAGAATAATGAGAAGTTAGAATGACACTTGCCTAAGAATAATCTAATACATGGCCTAAGGTTAAAGTTGTGATAGATAATAGATAGAAAGTTAATGTTTCCAAAGCAAAGGGATTCTATCACGAAGAGATAGTAACCTAACGCTCTGACCTAGAGAACATAAATAGTAATATTAAGTGATGAATGAGATCCAAGTGACCTGAATTGGTCAGGATCTAGTGGCAGACTTGAAAAGAATCACAATCTAGTCTAGAGTAGACTGAGATTAATAGACAGAAAGAGTTAAGAGATACAGAGAGGCACAAAAGTTACTCCATATGAGATAGAGAATTATCCGCTCACTTGAGAAGTTTTTCTCAAAAAGTTTAAAAGAAGCATTCCTCTCAATTAGAGAAAGGTGAGCATGAAGTTAAGGGTTAGAGCTAAGGAAAGAGAACTCTTTTGATTGATACTTAATCGAATTCATTCATATGAACCTTGAGGCTTAATAAGAGATACTTTCTCGCCTGTTAGTAATCCAGGAGGATAAGAGAAACATAAAAGTACAAATGGCATAAAGATAGGAGCCAAACCTTCCTCAGTTAGCTGAAAGAGAATAGTTGACTCAGTTATGGATTGTTGTGAGGCCAAGGACACATAAATCCTTCAGGCTAGAGACATAGAAATCTTACAGGCAATAAGGGATGATATGATAGAATAAATATGGCCTAGTAAGGTAGCCACATATTCAAAGATAAAGTGACTCCCCTATTCCTATGTAAGAAAGAGTAAAGAATGGTTGAGCCTATACCCTAGCAAGAGGGTGATGTGGCAGCCTAAGTGAAACAAGTAAATGACTCAGGTACCTGAATAAATGATCAGGACCTAGTGATTAAGGTGATAAGGGATGGTTGAGCAGATGTATGTGATAGTGGTATGGCTTATGTTGCCATAAGTTATAATAAGAAATTACATCTCATTGCAGTTGTCATGTGATGACACACATACTAAAGAATGCTTAATTGGTTGCATCTACTTGCATATTATATATGTTGAGTATGCTATGGTAAATGAATACTCCCCTTATGTAGTATGTACTGGGTAGAGTATACCAGATGAGAAAGTTATGTTGCTCCCATGCCCTATGACATGCAACTAAATAATTCAACTTAGCAAGAATGAAGCAATAGTAAAGTGCTAAACTAGAAAGTTAGCTACTTGATTCTCAGAAGGTAGAAAGAGAATTTATGATCAGACTATGATAGTCAATGGGATAGAGAATGAGATTAAAGATGAAGATTAGTAGTGAGCGTATAGATAAATAATTATGATACTCAGAACATATCCCTTTAGTAGGGATAAGATAGATGAAAGGAAATGAGACGCAGTTATGAAAGATAATATGGCTATAAGAAAGAGCAGTATTTAAGTAATATAAGTTAATGTTTTTGCAATAGAGCTAGATTGCTCTTGCAATAGAGTAAAATCTCTCTGATGAGATAAATAGATGATGATAGATATGTGCATGGTAAAGCCTATGTAGCTCTCTGTAGTAATGGATCTAGTAAGTTATAAAGATAAGAATGGTATATGAAGTTCCTGAGTGATAGAGGAAATAAGTCAAGTCCTAATAGATAATATTAGCTTCTGTGATCATTTTTGGGGAATTATCTGTGGGGCTAACAACTATGTGGAAGTGACTAACCTTGTAACTTTGTCCGTTGGTTTAGGTCTTCCAGAGATAAGAATACAGTACAACAGAATCCAGTAGATTCTGGAGGATTGTAGTTAGATCCTAGTATGGCCCACAGGGTCACAGTTAGATCCTGAAGAGGCTTACGGTTGATCGCAGTAGATCCCGAGGGTCACAGTAGACCAAGCCTAGAGCAAGAAAGTAATGATCCATAAGTACAGTATTTCTTTGGAAGGACAAATACCAAGGAAAAGTTAAGGTATAGAAGCTTCACAAGTTGATTAACTCATAATAGAGAGAGTACCCATAATGCTAGTTTTAGATAGCCTTATTACTATCAGGGACTGAACTCAAAATCTCCTTACACATATCAGGAACTAAGTGATCAAAGTTAAACTTGTTAATGTTGAGTCCCAAGGATTTATGGGAATATTACGTAAGATATGAGAAGAGATCCTTATGATGAGATTACAGAAAATAAGAGACAAATAGATCCTCTAGATGAGGACAAAGAGATTAGAAGGTCAGATAGACCCAAGAGAGATAGTATAAGATGGGTCTAAGATGGTAAAGTAGAAGGTCTAAGATGGAAGAGGGTCAGAGCCAGTGAGCACCAGTGCTTTAGATTTTTATCTACACATTTCAGTTAAGCGTACTCAGGTAAGGGTAGTCCAATGATGGGTGACCCCCTGGGAAGTGATGAAAAAAAAGTGTGAATGCCACAAGAAATTGGCACATATGCACAGAGCTATGTAAGATGATGGAAATACCTATGAAAAGCTAGAAAGGGTTATGAATAATAAGAGACTAAAACCCTTATGTCAAGTCCAAATGGAATGGATTTGAAAGATAAACTATGATATAGCCAAAATTGGCCAGAGATGCCATGATATGGCATAAAAGATATGTGATAAGATATGCCTTGAGAAGTGGCTGTATAGCTAGCTTTATAAACAGATGAGAGGCTTCCGTTCTAGAAATGATAAGATGTTTGAATGATGAGCTACATGTGAAAGAGCAAATGAGAGCTTTCACTCCTTGCATAAAGTGCCAGGCATTATGTTATACCATGTTATGTTATGTTTGTAAAATATGCTAAAGCTCCGAATGTTAGAGCAATACAAGCTCTATGTGATAGAGTTGTGCAAGCTCTGAATGTTAGAGCTGTGCATATTAAGAGAAGGAATGCTTGAGCTCTAATGTTAGAGCTTTGCATTCATGAGCAGGTAAGTAGTCTGGCAACACATTGGCCAGGCGTTATGCATGTTAGAGTATATGCTCCTATATGCTCATATGTGCTCCTATGTGCTCCTGCTGGCAGTAGAGCAATGAAAGAAGGAATAATGATATAAGTCCTCTCTCTGTATTATGATGAATTATTAAAGATGATAAGAAGTGTAATGATATGAAAGTAAGAGATGATATTGGTGGATGTTTAAAGAATTCCGCTAGATACTCAAATGAGCAATAAGTGATTGCACTAAAAAATATGAAGAATAGTTAGTAGAAGCTCCAGAATATAGCAGTATTCGAGGGATTTTGACATGAAAGAAATGGACACTACTCACAAGTCTTGCATAGTGAGAAGTCCATATGCAGATAGATGCGTAGCAAGAAAGTAATAGAATTAACTGGAGTTCAACTCTTATTGAGTTGATTCAGAATAAGAGAAAGTGATAATAGCAAAGATTTGAAGAATTACGGATATGAAAAGTACTCCGCTAAGATGTCAAGATAAAAGATAAGAGATAGATACCCCAATCCTTAGTCAAAAAGAAGACAAGGATATCTATCTAAGATTACAGACTAAGGTGCTAAGTAAATTTCGAGGACGAAATTTATTTTAAGGGGGGTAAAAATGTCATATCCTAATTTTTCCCTATCTGTATAGTACTGATAGTGGAAAGATGCTTAGAAAGGATTATGACAAAGATCAGACGAAATAATAAAGGTTAGATAAGTCTTAAAGAAAGAGAAGGACATAAACGCAAATTGGAAAAGGTTAAAGGCCAAAAGTTAAAGTAGAAATAAATGTTGGGCCAAAAGTGATAATTTCTAAAAGTTTAGGGACCTAAATGTAAATATGCAAAAAGTTAGGGATATAAATATAATTAAGCAAAAAGTCAGGGACATAAATATAATTATGGAAAAGTTCAGCCATAAAAGGCTTAGAAATGCCTGTAAGTATTTCAGTCCCATATTCTATCAGTAAATAGAGGAAGTCATGTTGGTTAATCTAGCATGATACAGAAATTTTATTAGGGCTTCAGACAGCAGGAAATTATCTGATAGTCTAAAAGTTATCTGAAATTTTATCAGATTTCATGGACTTCAGATATAAGTGGACAAATTACAGGAAATTGTGCCCTATAGTGTCAGATGTCCTGGATCTGACAAAACTCCAGAAGAAGTTTTATATAAAAAGTTATTCACATATCAGTGAATTTTGACGGGAGTTTGTTAACACCCGTGATCCGATAATGAAACTTATCGATATGTAAACCTGGATAGAATGAGATCAGATGACCTTATATATAGGCCCATAATGATGCCAATGAAGGCCCAAAGCCCAGGGTACCAGTCTATCAGTAGAAGGGGCCAGTGCCAGAAAAAGTGGGAAATTACAAAAATGCCCCTGGATGCCCAGATTGTACCAGAGATAGATGAAGGGCATTTTGGTCATCTGGGACAGGCTAAAAACGTGACACATGGTATAAATATGATTAGTTGAGCCAATATATGCCCTGAGGCAGTACAAAGAGGGGTGAAATGACAATTATGCCCTTAGGGTCAGTACAGTGCAAGAAAGGACACCAAGGGTATTTTGGTCATTTCCAAAGGATGGATGGCAGATAAATACTCAGTCTAACATTTTCAATGGTATGAGAAGCCTAGACATTAATTTTCAGGATAGAATACATATCCTGGTATATTATAAAAAATTAGGAACAGAACATAGTCCGGTTGTTGTGAAACTGCACTGATCGGTACCGGATTAGACAGGAATTTCTCCAGAAGGTTCCTTACATGGGCAGCACACCACCTAACCCTCTTAGGTGTCCCGTGAGCTGTCCCACATGATGTCATAATTATTATTTTATGAAAAAGTTAAATCCAAGATTAAATGTGGGCCTTTAGATCAAATAGTAACCAAATCAATCTTGGCCATTCATTTTTCTTGGATTTTGGCTATAAATACCCCTCCATTTTGTAACCAAACCGTAAGCTCATGGACCCTTGGGGAAACTCTTGCAAAATGAAAACTCAAGCTAAGACAAAGAAGATTCAAGGTTCCAAAGTTCAAGCAAGCTAGAGATTAAAGGTAAGCAATCTTTCCTAGCTTATTCTCCTTTGATTTGGGAGCTTGAACTTAGGGTTTTCATGGTGAAAATTTGAGTTTTCTCTAAGGGGAGGTGCTGTCCAAAATCCATAGATGAAAGGGGAAAGAAGAAATTAAAGTTAGAAACTTATGATTGATGCTTAAACAAGCTAGTTAAGAGATTGGTGGTTGAATCAAATTGATATTCTTGACTTTGCCATGGTGTGCCCTGTTCGGTCTGCACTGTTAATGAGGGAAGGAAATGGAATTTCAATGATTTAATGCTTCCATTGAGTTTGTATGATGATTTTGTGTAGGATTGGAAAGGTTTTGAACCTTGGAAACATTAAAATCTCAAGGTTGTAGTCTTTGAGATTCCTTACGGTTACTGTTCACTCGCATGAACAGTGATTGGAATTTCATGATTTTGATGGTTCCAATGGTTTTAAAATGAAAAGTTGTGTGGGGTAAAGTGGAGAAACAAGTATGGGAAGCATTAGAATCAAAATGAGAATTTTTGAAAGAATTGTATGCTTATGTTCAGTTCTGTACAGCAGGCCATGAAGGAACTGGAATTTCATGATTCTAATCTCATAAATGAGTTCAAAAGATGAAATTATGTAGGGTAAAGTCAAGACATCAATTGATTCAAGAGCCAAGTGGATTAGTGAAGAGTAGGGAAAGTTATGTAAAAAGGGTAACAAAGTTAGTCTTGAACATGGTTGGAATTCATGAGTCCTAATGAGTTATGTGATGAATATGAATATGTTTAGGACTATGAAACATCCAAGAAGATGTTGGGAAGTGATGGACATAAAGGCTTCATGGTTGGAAAGCTAGGGAGTAAGGGCTAAAGTTCAAGAGAAAAGCTTAAGTGCAAGGTAGTGAACTTACCTCTTTATGTGCTTGATGTGGTATGCTTATGTGTTGACATGTATATGTTATTTGAATGATGTTGTGACATGATAAATGATGTTGAATGTATTGTGAATAACATGTTTCCATGGCCATGCACTTTATGTAAAAGTATATAGCATGATGGCATGTCACTAATCAAAGAAAGTTAATGAAATTACATATCATGCATTAGCATCCATCTTGCATATTTAAGTGGTAATGTTTGCTACTGAGATTTCCTAGAATCTCACTCTCCCATAACCAACCAATTTAGGTCAAGCATGAAGAAAAGGTATGCATGGAGAAGAGCTAAAGAATAGAAGAAAGGAAGTGAAGTATTGAGATTTTAGCATATACTATAAATTGTCTATGTATGTAAATGCAATGTAAGGTGTCCATTTATGTGATAAAACTATTGTAATACTTATGGCATATGTACATGATGTATATGAATGTTAAGAAGCTTATTTGATGGCTTGAGCATGCTGAAACAATTATTGGAAATGAAAGAAAAGAAACTAAAATGGTAAAAACGTAGGTCCTGTAGCAGTTTTGTTGTGACTTCAGTTTGACCTAGCAAATGAAGGAATTAGTTCACGAAATTTTATGAGCATGTATCACACATACAGAGCTTTAAATGCATAGGTGGAATGTTTCATTTGGATGTGTATTTCAAGAGAAATGAATTTCCAAAGTAAGGGACCAGAATCTATTTTCAGAGTTTTTGACCAAATGAACAGTAAACTTCAACAAATAAACTGTATCAATTGGAGAATCATTTGGTCTGGAAATTAGTTTTCCCTTAAATTTTAAGATGTTATGTTCATGTATCTTTTTGAACCACTTCATTTTGAGTTTTCTAGAATTAATTATGATTTTTTGAAGTTCATTGCGTAATCTGGAATACCATATGAACAGTAACCCGAGAAAGAGTAAAATTCCAGATTTGGCTAATGGACTTTCAAGGTCTTGTAAGTGGTTCTAAATGCTACTGAATGGTCCCTAAGACGTATAAAAGTAAGGATGTTACATAGACAACTTTCGCATAATGACATATCCATATTAGGGATTACCCCCAACAAGCCTCCTTTAGCTAGTTTAATCATTCTATTTTGATTAATATGCCCTAGTCTAGCATGCCAGATATTCATATAAGGATTATTCGAAGTAATAGCAAAGCAATCATGAATATTATAATCACTAGCAAGATCCAAAATAAAGAACTTTTGAAATCGGAAGGTTAAACCATAAAATATTGAGTCATTATAAATGTCCGTAACTTTACCATGAAAGTTTAAATTATCAAAGTCTAATAAGGAAATTATCATAAATTAAATTTTTTCAGATGTCAGGAGCATGAAGCACATCATGCAGCATCAAGGTCTTTCTATCATGCAAAATAAGTTTACAGGTGCCAATACCTCGAACCTCAATCCTTGCATTATTGCCAACGAAAAGCCACTTGCTTTGAAATGGCAACTGACAGTATTTCACAAAAGATCCTCGATCTTGACTTACGTAGTTTATGAAGCCTGAGTTAATAATCCAAGAAAAAGAAATAGGTTCTGTCAGAAAAATAGTGCTAGGAACAAATGAGACATGTGAATTCACATAATTCACTATGACCTTTCCGTTCTCGGTCTGTTTAGAACAGTGACGTGCGAAATGTCCCATATTGTGGCAGGCAAAGCATTTGACCTTCTTTAGGTCTAGCTTTTTCTTGCCTCCTCTATTTCCCTTCTTCTTGTACTATAGCTTACCCTTGTTGGGTGGAAACCACCTTTCTTCCTATTTTTCTAAAATTTCTTGCCCTTTTTGAATTAAAGCTTTGATTGGGAAAGACCAGCACCTTCGGTCAAATAGGCTTGTCCAGTGGCCTTATAAGCCTCTAGACATTCATCCTCTAGCTCTAAGTGCTTAGCTACATCATTGAAAGTGATAATATTTTCATTATGGGTTAAATTGACTTTCATGTGTTCCCAATTGATAGGGAGTGACCTGATGACAACTGATGACAACCTGCACTTGTTGTTCATCAAACAGATTATGTCTAGCTTCCTTCAGTTCATGAATCATTATGTATCTCTCGTAGATATTGCCTCATAGGATTATTTGGTTTTAGCTTATAGGTATCGAATTTAATCGTCAACCTTCTAAGCTTAGTCGTGGACACTCCCCCAAACTTATCATTTAAAGCAATCCACATTGCTTGTGCCGTTCTGTGTGTCTTAAACTTACACATTAAATCATTAGCCATTGCTCTTAGGAGTGTGATCCTTGTGATGCTATTCTTCCTTTTCTAGGACAGGTATACTTCCTAGTTTCTCCTATACTAGGCGGTATTTCTAGCCTCATGCTCTACCATAGCCATTGTTAATGGCTCAATTGCATCATATTCTTCTAGAATATATTGAACCTTTTGGTGCCAAATATCCCAGTTGTCCCAATAAATAAATAGAAATCAAAAGACAAATATATGTCATTTGATGTGAGTTTTACAATATTCTAACATCGCTTTTCTTAGCTTCTTAAGCTCATGAGGCAGCTTTATAAGGTTAGATACAAATCCTATTGGTTTACTTCCTCTCCATCCTCAACTTGAGATTCATTGTTAAGAGTAGGCACTATCTTGGAGTTTAAATCTGAAGACACCATGAAAGGCTGTAGAGGAAGTGGTTCGATAGGGAATAGAGTTTCCAAGCATGGTCCATAGTCATATATTACTTATGGTTCCTCTTGCGGAACTTCCTCCATCAACTCCTCTGGGTCTTCTTAAGAAACTTCATCAAGATCTTGTTCTGGATCCTCCTCAGGTTATCCCTCGGGTCCCCTTGAAGGTTCTCCTCTAGGTTATTGACATCATCCAAGAATGAGATGTCATCATTTAAAGTATATCCCAGAGGTTCAGTGCTAGATGAAGTCATTTTCAACTAAATAATAAAAAAATATTAATTATCATAATTTTTTAGAATTTTTAAACACTAAAAATACTAGAAAATATACTGAATATTCATAAATAGGTCCAGAATTGCCACAAAAATTAGGCAAATTATATATCAAAATAAAGAACTTGATTTTAGAGTTTTTTTAGGAACAAACTCCACCTCAATCGAAGGTCCCATGCTTCCTCATGCACCCTAAGAAGAAAAAGTTCAGAAAAAATAAACAACTGAATGAAGTTCACTCTCAGCTTCTAGTGCTGCCACATGGCCCTGCCACATGTCAATCACCATGTTTTCCCTTTTTTTTTTACTAAAAAACCATTTTTTTTAAATCGGCTTGGCCCAGTTAAGCCCAAAACATTTTTTTTGTGACTGGGCTACATAAAAAAATAGAGCTCTTCTGTGTTTTTTGCTTCAACGTCAAAATGATGACATTTTGGCGGTGATCAAAATAGTGCGTTTTGATTATCCCTAACCTCCAGTCAGGTTGCACAAACCCGACTAGAAAATGGGTTAGGTCCATCGGACCCGACCCTTTTTTGGCCGTAACTTCTCCATCTGAAGTTCGATTTCGACGTTCTTGGTGTCGTTTGCTTTGTTTTTTCATGCTCTACACAATGGGACCAACTTCAAGGCCTAAAATCTCTTTTTTATAATGACCTAATTTCAAAACAAAAGTTCTCTATTACGGTTTATGTTGAATATGCTTCTGTTTATGGTTTAAATGCATGCCTATGCATATTATCACTAAATAAACACTCTAAAACAGAAATTAGCATACAAAACATTGTATAACCAGAAAATGAAAAATCACAGAGAAGCATGCGGAAGTACAGAACTTGGCTCATGATACCACTGAAGGATTTTTGGGCATACCTGAGATGGTTCCTTTTCTACTGAGATACCCGCATGCAACCGGAGTACCTTATATGGACTCTAGTATGTTTCACAGTAAATTCACCGAAGGAAGAGTTTTAGACATGTAAAGGGAGAGGAATCAACTCAAGCCAGAATGCTCACTTTGTAGAGAGAACCTCCAAAAAACTGACTACCATTAAGCACCTACACATGCATCTTCATTTCTACTCTTGTATGTGTATATATGGTTTTATTTATGCTCCTGTACGTGTATATATGGCAGAGGGAGTTGGATATCCATATAACTTTCACTCCCTCATTTTTCTCATTTTCAAAATGAAATTGTTCCCTCTATATTTTCTCCTTATAGACCTGGGCCTAATCCACCATGGGTAGACTGGCCGATTTCCTGATAGGAAGTGTATTGACTTTTTCTAGGGAACTCAAGGAGATCATAAAAGGATTCACCTTTAAAAGGAAGACATCCTTTTCCTCCCTACAGGCCAAATAGGTTTGTCATATCATTAGTGTTGTCCCTGACTCCTTACTCTCCTCTACTTTGAAGATAAAATACATCGATTTGTCCAAGCCTCAACCTATTAAGAAGCCTTCCAACTCATCCTAGTTATAGGTATATTGAAATGCGCTGATATGGTTATTGGTAGACTTCAATGGAAAGTTGGTGATGGTTCTTCAATTCCACTTAATCATCCACTTTGGTGGCCATGCAAGTTGGTGCTGATTCTTCTACACATATTAGTAAAGTTTTATGCCTATTAATTCATGTCCCTAGACCTTGAAATCTACTACAATGGAATGTTCCTTTGGTCAATGCTCTCTATCTAGCTTCTATTGCTGCCATCATCTCCAAACTACCAATATCTTTTGTATTAGGTTCTGATCAAATTATCTAGAATAGAAATGCTTCAAGTAGTTATCAAGTTAGGGATGATTTTCAAATTCTCTTCTGATAGCAATTCTTTTGGGGCCCTCTAGATGCTTTCTATAAATTTCTCTGGTCTATTTTGTAACATCCTCATTTTCTTATATCTTAGGGACCAAATGGTAGCATCTGGAACCACTTCTAAGGTTATTAAAGTAAAATTACACAATTCTAAAATTTTACTCTCCCGAGTACTGTTAACTGTGCAAATTCTAAAGGAGTGACCTGACTTCGAAAAATCATAACCAATTATAGAAAAATTGAAATGAAGTGATTCAAATTGGTACAAAAATGTAACTTAATGATCTTTCAGGAAAAAATAACTCGTTGGCCACGCCTTGACTCAGTCAACGTCTGAAGTTTAGTGTTCATCCTGCATTTTCCCCTAATTCAAACATTTATGATCCTAACTTTGAAAAATCATATCTTTATGTGTAGACATCCAAATAAGACATTCTATATATCAAATCGAAGCTTGATATGTCTACTATTTATTGGTGAAATAACATGTATTTATTCAATTATTTACTATTTTTAATTATAGCTCAAAAGTCACAGCCTATCCACAAGCTACTGTTCACATTGGCTAATTCCAGCAATCAATATTACATACATACATTAATCACATATCAATCATGCTAAATAATTCTTAACTTCTCTTCATACATCTTCATCTCCTCTATCTCAAGAAGACCTGCTATGATTGGATTGATATGGAAGGGGTGAGATTTATGGGGAAATCTCAGTAGCAAATGGAAACCATACGATATATACAATTATGCTTGATGTTACTATGTGTGCACTTAATGATCATGCTTGCATAATGATAACTTACATGCTTCCATGTACCTTAATTATAACATATGGCCATAGCATAAAAAGAAACAGAGCATTACTTAATCATACATGCTTCACATTATCAAAGAAAGTAAACATCACATAAAATATCTAAGCAATATAAGCATACAAGCAGGTAAGTTTACTACCTGATATGGAGTTTTTCCTCTAGTCCTTAACTTTGCTCTAAGGTTCCTTCTTTTCATAAGTCAGAACCTTATTCCTAAGCTTCTCAAATCCCTAAGCTCCTTGGATTACTCCTAGCTCCACCATAACTCCTTCCTTTCTTTCTTTCTCTCTTCCTCTTTTTCTCTCTTCTTTCTCTTGCTTTGCCATGCTTGGCCATGGGAATGAAGTGAGAGGAAGTGGGGTATTTATAGTTAAGAGAAGATGGAATAGATGGTCCAGATTAAATCACGATGAATGGCTCAAATTGCTTAGCTTCCTCAAGAAGCTTCGCCTGCATCATTACAATGACATCACCCTCCTCAATGACTCACCAACATGCCATCATCCATGGGACACCTCACATACAAGGTGGCACAATGGTGGGGCCCTTGGGACACCTCACCAGCTGACTCAGTGATCCAAAGAATTCTAGAGTCTTTTCCTGGAATAAATGGCTGAGATTATGCCACGTGTCCTTTTGCTTTTTCTCCTTTTCCTAGAATCATGCCATGTGTCCTTAGCTTTTCTTCTTTTCCTAGAATCATGCCATGTGGCACATTGTGGGTCCCTTTTATGCCACCTCATGATTCCAGATTACTTTTCCTAGTTCTATATTTAACCGAGTCACTTTACTTTATTGAAAAAGTACTAAACTAATATTTTAATACCACTTGGGCCCACATCCCTCTTGGGCTACGTTTTTGAACATCTGGGATGCTATCTTGGCCTCTGATCAAGCTCAAGCACTCTGGTGGCTCAATTCCCAAGAAACATCCCTTTCTTTTCTAAAATGACCATTATGGCCCCAGGGACTTTTACTATTTATAATTTAGTCGCTGAACTTTCACTTTCTTGCAGTTTAGTTCTTGAACATCATAAGTATACTTCTGGGACTTCTGCTCAATAAGGCCTGGTAGCATACCTGTTTTAGGCTACATATTATGCTTCTAGGCCTAAAAATTGGGATATGACATATTTCACTTCATTTTAATCAATTGTTATTCATATGGAAACTGTTGCACAATGCCATTTTTACTATTGAAATTATGAAAAAACCATCATCTTAACATAACAAGAACTTGCTTATTTGTATGTAATGAGGAAGAAACACTTCTTCACATATTTATCTCCTATTCATTTGCCATTTCTTATGTTGAATTCAAAGATTGGCTAAAAGAAACCTTATCATACTTCATAATAAAGAAGAGGCCTCCCTTGTCAAATAAATCATAATCCTACTCAATGCCATCTGGTACAACCATTATAGGATTCTTCACCAAGGAGGAGTAACCAATCCAAACAAGGTCACTCAGGAAATACTCGGCATGCTCTCTTTCTTAGCTATTATGATCTTTTCTGAAAAGGGTTTTGAGACTTCAAATACTCAGGTATCCTCAGCTCTGTCAAGAAATCATGATTTCAATACAGAGGGTTGGATTATTATTCTTCATAAACTGAAAGGAAGACAAAAAGTAGCTAATTGTCATGCTTTAGTTAGCTTCAACAGCATTACACTTCATCAATTTTGTCTAGAAAAGATTTTTAGTGGATAATACTATATATATTCTTCCATCAATGGCTTAGAGCTTCCCACATGGATCCGAAACTACATCTCCACCAACACTCTAAACAAAGTAATTTTGAAAATTTGGTACATCAATTGAAGCTTTATATTGCTCTAGGCAATCCAATTGATTGATTCTTGTTTAGTAAATCAAGACACTCAAACCCTTCTAGGGGATCAATTGTCTTTTATTCTTTTTTCCATTCCTTTGGAGTCTCTAGTTAAAATTAATATTGTCGTGTTTAGCTCTACCTCTTTTGGTTTATTTTGAGACTTTATTGTGATATTAATGATCATTTTGTCCGTTTTCAAAGGAAAAAAACTGGCCACTAGGTATTGTAATCAACCTTTACAGAAGCTCATATTGTTCATTGCTTTGTTGTTTAGTCTTTCACTACTTGATTGGGTTTTCATACCAAAAAAGTTTTCAAAAAATTTATTAGACACCCAATTCATTCCTTTTTGAGTGTCATCATTCATAACAATTGGTATCAAAAAAAGTTCTTGATATAAAGACTTCAAATCTCAAAAGGATCCATAAAAGATGCCTTAATTAGCAAATTTTAAGATTTCAATGGTGAAAACTATATTTATTTGAAGAGAAAAATGAGATTATTTAGATATTTGGGATGATGAAAAAATAGTCTATTTTCCCATGAATCAAGTTAATAATGAGAGTATTCCCAAACAAGAAGGGAGTCGATAGAATCCCTTGCTAGTTTAAGAGGGAGCTTTGTTGTCATCAAAGTGTAGAAAGTTATCATATATTGATAGTTTAGATTATTCTAATAAGCCTTAACCCTATGTTTAGATGAGAATAAAATTATGGAAGAAATAATATTAGAAGGGAAAACTTCTAAAAACAATAATTCTTTTACCATGTTAGGAAAATTTTCTTCTTAGTATTCCCACCCCCTATTTACCTTTACAATAAAAAAAAATAGGCGATTTGCAGAGGTTAGTTTTTTGCTTTTCTAGCGGTTTGAACTGCTAGTATGACTTTTTGCAACGGTTACTTAAACTGTTGTAAAATCATGTGATACAAATACTTTTGTAGTGGTTTACATAACCGCTACACATCACGGTAAAATCGCAGCAAATGTTTATAGTGAGTTTAGTAATTTACTAGTAGTCAAGTAAATAGCTATAAATGTGCATGTCAATCCAAGGGATAAAAGTTTCAAGTATAACATCCTTACTTTTATACGTCTTAGAGACCATTCAGTAGCATTTGGAATCACTTACAAGACCTTAGAAGTCCATTACTGTAGATTTGGAATTTTACTTTCTCAGGTTACTATTCACTTGGTATTCCAGATTAAGCAATGAACTTCAAAAAATCATAATTAATTCTAGAAAACTCGAAATGAAATGGTTCAAAAATCTACGTGAAGATAACATCTTAAAATTCAAGGGAAAAATAATTTCTAGATCAAATGATTAGCCAATTAGTACAGTTTATTCATTGAATTTTACTGTTTATTTGGTCTAAAACTCTGGAAATAGATTCTGGTCCCTTATTTTTAAAATCCATTTCTCTTGATATACACATCCAAATGAAATGTTCTACCTATGAACTTAAAGATCTAGATGTTTTTTACATGCTCATAAAATTTCGTGCAATAACTTCTTCATTTGCTAGGTCAAACTAAAGCCATAACAAAACTACTTTAGGACCTACATTTTTACCATTTCATTTTCATTCCTTTCATTTCCAATAATTGTTTCAGCATGCACAAGCCATCAAATAAGCTTCTCAATATTCATATACATCATGTACATATGCCATAATTATTTCAAATAGTTTCATCACATAAATACACACCTTACATGGCATTTACATACATGGATAATTCATAGCCTATGCTAGAATCTTAAATACTTCACTTTCCTTCTTCCACGCTTTAGCTCTTCTCCATGTATACATTTTCCTTCATGTTTAACCTAAATTGGTTGGTTATGGGAGATTTATATTCTAGGGAATCTCAGTAGCAAACATTACCACTTAAATATGCAAGATAGATGCTAATGCATGATATGTAATTTCATTAAACGTGACATTCCATCATGCGATATACTTTTACATAAAGTGCATGGCCATGGAAAACATGTTATTCACAATACATTCAACATCATTAATCATGTCACAACATCATTCAAATATCATATACATGTCAACACATAAGCATACCACATCAAGCACATAAAGAAGTAAGTTCACTACCTTGCACTTAAGCTTTTCTCTTGATCTGTAGCATTTGCTCCCTAGCTTTCCAACCATGAAGCCTTTATGTCAATCACTTCCCAACATGTTCTTGGATGTTTCAAGGTCCTAAACACATTCATATTCATCATATAACTCATTAGGACTCATGAACTCCAACCATGTTCAAGACTAACTTTATTACACTCTTTATTGTCATAACTTTCTCTAATCTTCACTAATCCGCTTGTCTCTTAAACCAATTGATGTCTTGACTTTACCCTACAAAATTTCATCTTTTGAATCCATTTATGAGCTTAGAATCATGAAATTCTAGCTCCTTTATGGCCTGCTGTATAGAACTGAACATAATCATACAATTCTTTCAAAAATTCTCATTTTGATTCTAATGCTTCCTATAGTTGTTTCTCCACTTTACCCCACACAACTTTTTATTTTAAAACCATTGGAACCATCAAAAGCATGAAATTCCAATCAATATTCATGTGAGTGAACAGTAAGAGTAAGGAATCTCAAAGACTACAACCTTGAGATTTTAATGTTTCCAAGGTTCAAAACCTTTCCAATCCTACACAAAATCATCATATAAACTCAATGGAAGCATTAAATCATTGAAATTCCATTTCCTTCCCTTATGAACAGTGCATACCGAACAGGGCACACCATGGCAAAGTCAAGAATATCAACTTGATTCAACAACCAATCACTTAACTAGCTTGTTTAAGCTTCAATCACATGTTTCTAACTATAATTTCTTCTTTCCCCTTTCATCTAAGGTTTTTGTGCAGCACCTCCCCTTAGAGAAAACTCAACTTTTCTCCCATGAAAACCCTAAGTTCAAGATCCCAAATCAAAGGAAAATAAGTTAGGAGAGATTGCTTACCTTTAATCCCTAGCTTGCTTGAACTTTTGTACCTTGAATCTTCTCTGTCTTGGCTTGAGTTTTCATTTTGCAAGAGTTTCCCCAAGGGTCCATGAAGCCATGGTTTTGATGCATAATGAGGGGGTATTTATAGCCAAAATCCATGAAAAATGAATGGCCAATATTGATTTGGTTACTATTTGATCTAAAGGTCCACATTTAATCTTGGATTTAACTTTTTCTAAAAAGAATAATTATGACATCATGTGGGACAGCTCAAGGGATGCCTCATGGGGGTATGTGGCGTGCTTACCATGCCAGGAAGCTTCTGAAAAAATTCCAGTCCAATATGGTACCGATCGGAGCAGTTTCACAGCAACTGGACTATTTTCTGTTCCTAATATTTTTATAATATACCAGGATATATATTTTGTCCTGGAAATAAATGTCTAGGCTTATCATATTATTGAACTTGATATACTGAATATTTATCTACCATCCATCCTTTATTACTGTATTAACCCTAAGGGCATAATTATCATTTTACCCCTCTTTACACTGCCTCAGGGCATATATTGGCTCTAAATAATCATATTTATACTATGTCCCACATTTTTGGCCTGTCCAAAATGACTTCTATTTAACACTGGTATAGTATGGGCATCCAAGGGCATTTTCATAATTTCACACTTTTCTTGGACTGCTCTGGACTCTGGCCCAGATAACTGTTTCACTACTTTATTGGGCTCTTTATGGTGCCATTTGGGCCTTGGTATGGGCTCATTGGCCTCATTACCTTTATGGCACAAATCCCAATAAATCTCACCCTGATCCTATTTATCGGGTATTTTATTTCATCGAAAAATCCCATAAGACTTCTACAGGATTCCTTTTCTGACTCTGTCAATTTTATAAATTCTTACATTAAATATAGGAATTTCCTATAAAGTTTCATCCGATTCTGTTGTCTGAAAAATACTGTAATAACTCTTTTGACTTCATAAATATATATCAATTAATTGGGACCTCAAATCAAAATTCTATGTTAAGTTAAACTGACCAGAATAATTGTCTATCTACTGGTAAAATTTAGGTCTTATATGATTTCAGGCATTTTTGGCTTGTTTTGGCTCAACTTTTTCATAATTACATTTAGGTCCCTAAACTTTTGAATAATTGCACTTTGGCCCCTGAACTTTTAGCTATTTGCATTTTAGCCCATTAACTTTTGAAAATTACACTTATGGGCCCAACTTTTATTTCTACCTTCACTTTTTACCTTCAACCTTTTATAATTTTTGTTTTAGTCATTCTCTTTCTTTAGGACTCATTTAACCTTTATCATTTCTTTTGATCTTCATCATAATCCTTTCCAAACCTCTTTCCACTATCAGTACTATACGGATAGGGAAAATTTAGGATATGACATGTATCGGTTTACTGAATCATTACAAAATTATCATAGGTTGGCGGGAAAGGGAAAGGCAACAAAAAATTTAGGTGGAAAACAAAAAAAGTTTCATATTGGCGCCAAATGTAACATCCTTACTTTCATACGTATTAGGGACCATTCAGTAGCATTTAGAACCACTTACAATACCTTAAGTTCATTAGCCAAATCTGGAATTTTACTCTTTCTCGTGTTACTGTTCATATGGTATTCTAGATTACGTAACAAACTTCAAAAAATCATAATTAATTCTAGAAAACTCGAAATGAAGTGGTTCAAAAAGATACGTGAAGATAACATCTTGAAATTTAAGGGAAAAATAATTTCCAGACCAAATGATTATCCAAACAATACAGTTTATTCGCCAAAGTTTACTGTTCATTTGGTCAAAAATCCTAGAAACAGATTCTGGTCCCTTACTTTGAAAAATCAGTTATGTTTATACAGACATCCAAATAAAGCATTCTTGGTGTCAAAATGAAGCTTGGCATGTCATCTAAATGTATGTAAAATTTCATACATTTATTCTATCATTTACTATTTTTCATTACATCATGACCATCACTGCTTACATGGTCATACAACAACATTACACATTCACATAACATATATACTATCCAATCTCTAGCTTTTCTTCATGTTTCATCATCCTCTTTCATCATTCACAAACTTGTGGGATTGGGATTACATGGAAAGGGATGAGATTTTGGGGGAAATCTCAGTAGCAAACGGTACTAAACAATGCATGCATTAATGTAAATACTTGTGCTTGCTTGTGAAAGTGTTACTATTGTGTCATGTGCATTCCTCCATGTTACATATGAAATACAATTGGCCAAAATAAAAATATAAACAGAGCTTCATACATAAGCACATAGGCAACACAATTCAATCAAGCCATAGCACAATCAAGCATAACATTCAATGTATACAAGTTTAGGATTAGTTTACTACCTTGAACACTTGACTTTCTTTCACCTTAACTTGCTTCTTTCTTCTCTATTTCCTTGAACATGTGGCTGCCTCTCTTAGAGCATACCAATCAATTCCTAACATCACATAATCATTCATCAATTACAATCTAACTTCCTTGAGCATTAAACTCACTTTAACTAACATAACTTCTTCTTGAACATTAATCTCATTAACTTTCCTTAATCTTAACCAATGGACTTGGTCTTTGAATCAATTGATTCCTTGACTTCACCCTACACATTTTCATCTTTTAAATCCATTTATGAGCTTAGAATCATGAAATTCCAGCTCCTTCATCACATGCTGTACAAAACCAAAACTGCACTTACTTCTTTCAAAAATTCTCATTCTGATTCCACTGCTCCCCATACTTGTTTCTCTACTTTATCCCACACAACTTTTCATTTTAAAACCATTGGAACCATCAAAATCATGAAATTCCAATTACTGTTCATGCGTGTGAACAGTAACAGAGAAGGGTTTCAAAACCTACAATCTTAGAATTTCGATGCTTTCAAGGTTCAAAATCTTTCCAATCCTACACAAAATCATCATCTAAATTCAATGGAAGCATTAAATCATTGAAATTCAATTTCCTTCCCTCATGAACAGTGCAGACCGAACAGATTCCATTAAGGCAAAGTCAAGAATATCAACTTGATTCAACAACCAATCTCTTAACTAGCTTGTTTAAGCTTCAATCATATATTTCTAACTTTAATTTATTCTTTACCCTTTCATCTAAGGTCTTTGGACAGCACCTCCCCTTAGAGAAAACTCAACTTTTCCCCCATGAAAACCCTAAGTTCAAGCTCCCAAATCAAAGGAAAATAAGCTACTAGATATTGCTTACCTTTAATCTCTAGCTTGCTTGAACTTTGGTACATTGAATCTTCTTTGTCTTGGCTTGAGTTTCCATTTTGCAAGAGTTTCCCCAAGGTATTACAAGTCCACAGTTTTGGGCATAATGAGGGGTTATTTATAGCCAAAATCCAAGAAAAATCAGTGGCCAAGATTGATTTGGTTACTATATGATCTAAAGGTTCATATTTAATCTTGGATTTTACTTTTTCATAAAAGAATAATTTTGACATCATGTGGGAAAGCTCATGGGACACCTAAGAGGTCTAGGTGGCGTGCTCATAGTGTAAGGAAGCTTTTGGAAAAATTACAGTCCAATCTGGTACCGGTTGGAGCAGTTTCACAACAACCAGCCTGTTTTCTGTTATGAATTTTTCTATAATATACTAGGATATGTATTCTGTCCTGAAAATCAATGTCTAGGTTTCTCATACCCTTGACATGGTTATACTGAGTGTTTATCTACCATCCATTCATTGGGAAATGACCAAAATACCCTTGGTATCCTTTCTTACACTATATTGATCCTAAGGGCATAATCGTCATTTCACCCCTCTTTATACTATCTCAGGGTGCATCTGGGCTCAACTAATCATATTTATACCATGTAACACATTTTTAGCCTATCCCAGATGACCAAAATGCCCTTCATCCATCTCTGGTACAATCTGGGCATCCAAGGGTATTTTCGTAATTTCACACTTTTTTAGACACTAGCCCCTTCTACTGATGAACTGGCACCTTGGGTTTTGGGCCCTTCTTAGCATCATCATGGGCCTATATATGAGGTCATCTGATCTCATTTTATCTAGGCTCACATACCGATAAATTCCATTATCGGATCACGGGTTTTATTAAACTCCTGTCAAAATTTACTATTATGGGAATAACTTTTTATACAGGACTTCTTCTGGGGTTCTGTCAGATTCATAACATCTGACACTATAGGGAACACTTTCCTGTAATTTTCCCACTTACATATGAAGTCCATGAAATCTGATAAAATTTTAGATAACTTTTACACTATCAGATAATTTTCTGCTGCTAGAGCCCTAATAAAATTTCTGTATCATGCTAGATTAACCAGCGTAACTTCCTCTATTTACTGATGGAATATGGGACTGAAAAACTTTTGGGCAGTTATAACCCTTTCTGGACTGATCTTTCTATAATTACAATTTTGCCCTTGAACTTTTTACTTAATTACATTTAAGTCCCTTGACTTTTTGGAAATTACCACTTTTAGCCCAAATCTTGTTTCTACTTTCACTTTTTGCCTTTAAACTTTTTTACTTTTCATTGTAGTCCTTCTCTTCCTTAAAGAATCATGTAACCTTTATTATTTCTTCTGATGTTCATCATAATCCTTTCCAAACCTCTTTCCACTATCAGTATTATACGGATAGAGAAAAATTAGGATATGACACCAAAGTATGCATTCATGCTTGATATTAGTGCTTGTTTGTGATTGTGTCAACATACTATAATTTACATGCTTCCATGTAACATATGAAATACAATTGGCTAAAGTAATCATAGCACAGAGCTTTAACATTTACGTATGAACAACATCAATCAAGCCATAACACAAACAACCATTCATTCAACACATACAAGTTTAGGTAAGTTTACTACCTGAGGTGTAGCCTTTCCTCTAGTTCTTAGCCTTTGCTCTAAGGTTCCTTCTTTTCATAGATCAGAGCCTATACATAGCATAATAATATCTTCATTATTATCCTATCCATATAACTCTACTTAACTCATGCTCAATTTGAAGTAATACCCTTAATCTGACAATCCCCTAAGTTTCTTTATATCCACGACTAACCTTATCAAAAAAGAGATATTCTCTATTCTAACTATTAAATTCATAAGAACAATATTCTTATTTATTAGAGTAGGGACTAGAATAAATTACTTACTTTATTCCTAAGCTTGTCAAGTTCCTAAGCTCCTTGGATTGCTCCTAACTCAACTAGAACTCCTTCTTTTTCCTTCCTCTATTTCTCTCTTTCTCTCTTTCTTTCTCTCTCTTATTTTCTTTTCTTTATTGGCTCTTGGCTGTGATTCACCTTGAGGGGGTGGGGGTATTTATAGTTGAATGGAGGTAGAATGGATGGCTCAGATTGAATAATGATGAATGGCTCAGATTGCTTAGCTTCATCAAGAAGCTTTGCATGCATCATCAAGATGACATCATCATCCTAGATGACTCATCAAACTGACATCATCTATGGACACCTCACATACTTAGGTGGCGTAATGGTGGAGCCCTTAGGACAACTCACAAGCTAACTCAGTGCTTCTAGAGAATTCCAGAGTCATTTTCCAGAATGAACGACTAAGATCATGCCACGTGTCCTTAGCTTTTTCTTGAGTTTTCTTCTTTCCTTAGATTAGTACCATGTGGCATCTTAGTGTGTACCATAAGTACACATTTAATAACACCTCATGGCTTTTGAGCAAATCCAAAGCTTTATTTGATCAATTCCCCAGTTATAACTTCAATTGGGTAATTATACTTTACTGAAAATCACTAAAATATTATTTTAACTCCAGTTACACCCACATGATCCTTGGGCTACATTTTTATACTTCTTGGAATGTTATCTTGGGTCTCTGATCAAGCTATAGTACTCGAATGGCTCAATTCCTAAGAAACTTCCCTTGGTAAGTTACCAAAATGCCCTTGGTTCCTCTTTATTACTTTAATGATTCTAGGGGCATTATTGTCTTTTCACATTTCAACAGAAATTTCTTGCTTAAAACTTTTATCTGAGAATGATCAATCGATATTCAAAACTTACTCATAAGATGAAAATCCTAGATCTAGCAGCAATCATAAGATAAGAAGATGCAAATTAGAACAGAAGAAACTCCCTATTTGAGTCTATGAGCTCAAGATATCAGATTCATCACCAAGAAGCTAAAGGTTTAGCCTCTCATGACTCCTACTGTACTACAATAGCTGTTCAGTTAAGATGCCATGGAGAAACAGTGAGAAGATGGTAGGTTGATGGTGTAGAGAGGTGGAGAAATCTATGAAGAGGTGTAGAATGATAGCAGAGGTGGAGAAGGTGATCAGAGAGTGCGAGAGTACTGCTTTTTAGCCTAATCAGGTCCACCTTCCTTCTCCTTTTATTTCTGCATAACCTAATTCAAAACGCGTAGTTTCAACGATTTCGCATATTAGTCATGACTAGATCCATGTTTTAGTCGCGACCTATAAACAAAGAGAGAATTCCAGAAGAATCAAGGTCATGACTAGTGGACTCTTTGGTCACGACTAAAAGATGCAAGAGCGTCGTTTCACTTTTGTTAGCTTGTGATTTCTTTCCTAGTCCTTGTACTCTTCTAAAATAACTGCAATCTAAGATAAAAGCTCATTGTAAAAGTCCAAATTAGTAGATAACATAATATATGCAGTTTGGAAGAGTTAATTTACCATTTTAACATTTTATTAGCACATTGCCATGTACAATCATGTATTACCATAAAAGTACAATTTAAGGCCTAAAATGATGGTAAAGTTGTTATAAAGCTCTTAAAAATGTCACATAAACTATATAGAAAATGTGTCTTATCACTCGTCATCTAACTATTTCTTTATTTACAGTTCTGTTATGTGGAACTGGTACAAGGGATATTGAAGTCCCTTATTTTCTCTACTAAGCACTTGTACTATTTTCTGTTTATGTTCTTCTGTGCTTATGCTATTCTTTCTTTTTATTATGATAGCTAGCAATGTTCTTTCTCATTATTCTAAAGCATCTTTCTAACTTTGTGACTCCATACTACTTCTCAGTTAGTCATCCATCTTTAGGCTATTCTAGCATGATGACCTTTTAGTTATGTGGGCTATTAGGTTAGGGCTTAAGTTATACTTCATATGGCTCTAAGCCCTAACATATCCTTTCTTATAGAACTGTGTTCTATCTTTACTCTACTTTGACCATCTTTCTCTAGGTTTCTCTGGCCTTTTGATCTCTTCACCCTCATCTAGAGGATCTATCTGCTCATACTTGTTTATTCTTAAGACATATATGGTTCTCTCTTATATTCCTCAGGCATACCCCTACAATCTTTTGAATTCTGGTACTCAGATTTAAACTTTGGACTCCATCTTCATTTAAGAGAACTAAGTTCAGTCTAGAGGCTAGATGGAAACACCATGGATACTCTCTCTGTGTGAGTTAGTCAACACTTTGTCCTTGGTGATTGTCTTATCATAAAGATATCAAGTTGTCCTATTCCTTTTTTTCATGATTCACATTATCCTGTTCTTAGGCTAAGTTATTCATGACTCAGAATCACCTGTTGTCATCCTAAGCCTTTTTAAGAACTATCAGATTCTGGGATATCATTCCCTTATGAATCATGTTAAGATCAACTGCATCTTTTCTAAAAGACTTCAACCATGAACTAAGTTTCAGGGTTAATTACTCCCTTACTGTTGATAACTCAACAGATAATTCTCCATTACCATGTTCTCTAGACTATCTTACTTACTAAGACTTCACTTAATCTCTCTTTTACACAAGAGTTCTTCTCAACTTTCTTTCTTGTTGCTTACCATGAGCTATTGCCATATGCAAATCGCCATTTGCAATTTGTCATAGGCCTTTGCCTTATGTTATTACCGATTTGTATAATAACTTTCTCATCTCATCTCATCTGAATATGTGCTCTATCTGCAAGCAATTTGTATTATATCTAACCCTTTTCTAAAGTGTGATCTTTACTTATCTGAATCTAGCTATATCTTAGAGCTATTTTGTTCAGATCTACCTCTTATATGAAGAGTGATCTGGAAGAAATTTCTTTACTGTTGTTTGATGTTCTTTCTGTATGCCATTTCTTCCAGTAGAGTTATAACACTACCACTTTCTTGGTACTTGCTGTAACCATACCATAAGAAATGGTCTTGAGTACTACATTCATAAGTTTACAGAAATACCTGAGTAACCCCCAATCATACTGTAAATGACTATCCCACTTACTAAGACTGTCTGTTATGCTGGGTACTTTTTCATTACTATCCTATACTAACTTTCTCCTCTAACTGACTCTCATCATTATCTCATCTCTATTCCTAACTTTAATCTAACTCTAATCCTAATCTTAATTTCCATTATACTCTTAATCTTAATCCTTTAGGATTAACTAACACTAACTAACTTATCTATTTCTCTAATCATGTGGAACAAACATAACAGGTATGGAGTAGCTCTATTGTGTACATGCCAGACATTACCATTTAAATATGCATAAGGTGTTATCACCTTAAACCAATAGGAGTAATTGCATTTTATAGTCATTGCTGCTAACAAATGACAAGTGCCTGAATCATCGATCGCATCTACTTAGTGATTCTTATCCCTTAATTCTTTCTTTGGATTACCTCCGGTGACTTTCTGGCCTTCTCTTTGATTGGTACAAAACTTTATTTTGCATCTAAAATCTCTCATATGTCATATTTTGCAAATATGCCCTGGCAAAGTGTCCCAGCTTGCCACATTTGTAGCAACTTCCTCAACCTGTCAATCAAAGCTTATTCCCGTGGTCTCTACCACAGTTCTCATATATTTTAGACTCTAATTACATATCTGCATCTCCTAGCTTACTATTCTTCTACTTCTTAAGTACTTCTTATTACCTTTTCTAAAAACTATAGGCTTTCTAAAACATCCCTATCAGGAACACTGAAAGGATTCATCTTTCAAAGTTTTCCTTTATCTTTTCTGGGCATAATAAGTTTCTCTTTGTAATATTGCTTACCTTTACTGCTTTATTGAACCTCTATAACTTCCTAGGAAATTTTCTTTCTTGTAGCACAAAATTCAATATGTGAGTTAACTTCTGAGTCATTTAACTCTCATTGTTCATGGGGATGAACTCGGCTAAGTATCCATCAAAGGATTACTCTTACCTTGCTTTAACATTTTAACTTAGCCTCACGCTCATCTATATCTAGTTGAGAAGAATGTTTCTCATAAACTGCTCAAGAAAAACTTCCCAAGTGAGCATATCATTTGTATCTTTGTGGAGTAACTTCTGTACTTTTCTATAGTTGTATACTATCTTTTTCCTCAGGAGATTCTAACCATATCCTAGTCTTGGTTTGTTCCTACCTAGACTGTAACTCCTTGACGACTTCTCTTTCTAATCATCATAAATCAACAACATCTACTGCTACGACTGTCATAATAATAACATCTATTTCTTAAACTTGAATTGCCAGGATTCCATCTATCATCTGCTACTATTACTCCTACTATCTGGAGTGCCCTATACTGGTCTACTGATCCCTCCATGATAAGGTTTATTTGTTTTGGGAACATTAGCTTTCTATCTCAATCTCATACTTTTGAACCTTTTGTTTGAGAAAAACTAAACGAAGTTTGTCACAATGTAAATCAACTCTTGACTACCTTACGGAGGATCTACCTCTGAACACCTTCTTCATCTAGTCTTTTGTGTCCTAGTACCTCGCATATATGGCTTGACTGTACCTCGCACTAAACCTCTAGCTGATAAACTTTAGAGAGGTTGATGCCTTTGTTCTTATCATTACCATAAGGTCTAATCTCAATTTTTAGGGATTTTAGGTTCACATAACGATTCTATTTTGTTCCCCTAGCATATCTTGAACTAACTCTTGTGTCTTAGCTTTCTTGATTTTGAATAGGTCAACTTCTTTGACCTTAGACTAGTCAGCTTCTGTTAACATCAATAGTAAGAACTGCTCTCTGTCGATGTTCCACTTAGTCCAGCCACATCATGTTAAGAAACATGAGACCTTAGAGTATTGGCAGACTAAGACCAATTTACGGTTCCTTTGTCCATCATACTAGTCTTACTGTGTCTAACATCCTTTGTGTATCCCAGTCATGACCTGAGTATTGAATAGTTATGACTCACGTTCTCTATGAACTTCTATCGTGACATCTCAATCTTCTCGTAATAACAAGACATCTCTTGCATTCTTTTGTGCAACCAAAGGTCTTCTCCTATCGTGACTTGCACATATCTTTCTCTAAACATTCTCTTCCTAAGGTTTCTTATATGAATCCTATTTTAAGCAGTGAACTAATCATCTAGGGAGGGAATCTTCTTGGTTCACTTTAGATTCAGACTTAAGTGATATTAACTAAGTATCCTATCCTTAACATAATGTTAACTGCTTAGGTTTAGGTTCTGGGAATTATCCTATCTGATGCCATAAACTTTGCTCTGATACAAAAAAATGTAACACCTTAATTTCGTACGTCTTAGGGACCATTTGGTAGCATTTAGAACCACTTATATGATTACTGAAGTCAAATTATACATTCTGGATTTTCACTCTAACGAGTTACTATTCATTTGGCAAAACTCCAGACAAGTGATTCAACTTCAAAAATTCATAACTAATTCTAGAAAAATCAAAATGAAATGGTTCAAGTTGCTATATGAACGTAACATAAGCATTTTTAAAGAAAAAATATGAATCTGACCAAACTCTAGACCAATTAATACAGTATTGGTGTGGAAAAATACTGTTCATTTGGTCAGTTTCATAGTTTTCAAATTTGGTTCCCTAACTTTGATAAATTCGTTCTCTTTGTACAAATATCAGAATGAGGCATTCTTGGTACCAAAACAAAGTTCAACATGTCTATTATCATAATATAAAGTCTCATACATTTATTAAAAGGTTAACTATTTTCCTAAGTCTCAACTAAACATAACCAAAATTGAAATAAGTACTTAATACACACATTACATATTTTCATAAAAAGTCAAATACAACAAAGTATCTATGCATCGTAACTTCTTCAATCTCCTTCCTTGCTTCCATAAGATGGCCCTGCTATAATGTTTGTATAATGGAAGGGGTGAGATTGTGGGAGAAATCTTAGTAGCAAGCAGAAACCAAATAGTGTATGCAACTCAATGTTTGATGTTAATATGTATGTGCTTAATGATCATGCTTGCATAATGATATCTTTACATGCTTCCATATTCCTTAAATTATAAAATATGGCCATAGTATAAAAAGAAATATAGCATCATTCAATCATACATGTTTCACATCATAAAAGTAAACATCCAACAGATAAAACATCCAAGCAAACAAAGCATACAAGTTAGGTAAGTTTACTACCTCTTACTCCTTGCTTTTCCATATCCTTTTCCTTTACCTCTTGCTTCCTACTTATACTTGAGGTGTGACTACCCTCTTTGAGAACACCAACCAAATGCTAACATAACAACATACTCATTACATTCTATTACTATCCAGTTCTAAACTTCCTAAACCAATAAGTCTTTATTTTACTTTAATTTTGTTTAATTACTTTGCCTTTCAAATTAAATTGTGCCTTGACCATATCCCACACAATTTTACCTAAGGAATCCAAATATGAATTCAGAATTACCAAATTCCAACTCCTCCTTGGTGCACTGGTCAGAACAGAACCGTGGCAACAAGGGTTATTTTTCAAAAATCTCACTTTTGATTTTAATACTTTCAACTCTTGTACCTTGGCTCAATCCTATACAATTTTGCCTTTTTGACTCATTGGAAGCATCAAAATCATCAAAATCAACTTTTTTGGTACTGTTCCAGCACAGACCTAAAAGTTTCATAAAGTGGGAAAATGGAAACTACACAATTAATTCAATCAATAACCAACAATCTAAGCTTGTCTAAGTCTTAATTTCATGTCTCTAACTTCAATTTCTTCTTTCTCCAATTTTGTACATTTCTTGACAGCATCACCACATAGGGAATATCTCACTTTTCTTCCATTAAAATCCTAAGATCAAGCTCTTGAATTGAAGGAAACTAAGTTAGGATAGATTACTTACCTTAGTTCCTAGCTAACTTGACTTTGGTAGCTTCGATTTCCTCTTGTCTTTGCTTGGTTCTCACTTGGGCAGCACCTCCCTATTCCTTCTCTAACTTGATGCAAATGTGAAGGAAAATGGAGAGTATTTATAGGCTTAAAGCAAGGTAAATGGATGGCTAGGATTGTTTTAGTTACTATTTAATCCAATGGTCCATAATCTACCTTGCACTTTGTCTTGCCTACCAAGTTTTGATGGAATCTTGGCTTACATCACCAAGAAACCTTTCATGCTAGGTGGAACTATGATGGGGCCCTTGGGACACCTCAGCTTCTCACTCAGCGCTCCCAAAGAATTCCAGAATCTTATCTCGTAATAAACGGCTAAGATTGTGCCACGTGTCCTTAGCTTTTTCTTGAGTTTTCTTCTTTCCTTATATTAGTGCCATGTGGCATCTTAGTGGGTACCATGTGGACACATTTCATGCCACCTCATGGCTTTTGGGCAAATCTAAAGTTTTATCTGATCAATTTCCCAATTATAACTTCAACCGGGTAATTATACTTTACTGAAAATCACTAAAACATTATTTTAACTCCAATTAGACCCACATGATCCTTGGGCTATATTTTTATACTTCTTGGAATGTCATCTTGGGTCTCTGATCAAGCTCTAGTACTCAAATGGCTTAATTCCTAAGAAGCTTCCCTTAGCAATTTACCAAAATGCACTTGGTTCCTCTTTCTTTCTTTAATGATTTTAGGTGCATTATTGTCTTTTCATATTTCAATAGAAATTTCTTAACCCAGGTCAACTATTCTTATAGCTCTCTTTGACCTTTTATCTTGGGTTAAATGACTATAATGTCATTCACTCATTTCTTAATTATTTTTATAATATATGGGCATTTTTGTCATTGTGCATATTTTCTAAATATTTTTGGACACTGACCCCTTTAACTGTTAAACTGATATCATGGGTCTGGGCCTCAGTTTACCTCATATGGGCCTCTTGTGATGCCATTTTGGCTTATTCAGTCCTAGCTTGCTTACTGCTTAAGTTTTATAATCGGATATCGGGTGTCCATAAACTCCCTTCAAAATTCACTAAAACGTGAATAACTTTTCCTACAGAACTCCTTTCGGGGTTTTATCAGTTCCCTATCCTCTAGCTCCACAAGATGCACCTTCCTATAACTTCTTATTTATATCTGAAGTCCAAAAGGTCGAATAAAAAATTCAGATAACTTTTAGACTATCAGATAATTATCAGCTATCTGAAACTCTAATAAAATTTCTGTATTATGCTAGATTAACTAATACAATTTTCTCTATCTACTGGTAAAGTTTGGGACTAAAATACTTTCGGGCAGTTCTAAGCCTTTTATGGCTCAACTTTCTATAATTACCATTTTGCCCTTGTACTCTTGAAATTTACACTTTAGTCCCTCAAATTCTCATAATTACACTTAATGGACTATAACTTGTACCTACTTTTGTTTTTGGCCTTAGGACATTTCTAATTTACATTTAAGTCCTTGAATTTTCTTTAATTGTAATTTAGTCCCTAGACTTTCTCTAAATTGCAATTTAGCCCCTTATCTCTTTCTTTGGCTTAAAACTTATCTTAATCATTAT
Organism: Leucaena leucocephala; assembly: GCA_037074615.1. Taxonomy (NCBI): domain Eukaryota; kingdom Viridiplantae; phylum Streptophyta; class Magnoliopsida; order Fabales; family Fabaceae; genus Leucaena; species Leucaena leucocephala. The sequence goes on from CM073527.1 coordinate 11,789,627, forward strand.
CTTTTCTTCTGATTATCATCCCAATCCCTTTATAACGTCTTTCCTCTATCAGTCTTATACATATAGGGAAAATTTAGGATGTTACATCTTTCATGATTCACAACTTAAGAAATATCAATCAGACCCAGAGCATATTATCGAGTATGAGAACATTGGTGTACAGGACAACCTAACATATGATGTGGAGCTAGAATGAATCATTAATAGAAAAGAAAGGTGAATCAGACATAGAAGTATACAATTTGTGAAGTGGTCTATAAGGGACTATCCCCTAGAAAAGCAATATGGAAGATAGAGGAAGACATGAAGAAGTTGTATCTAGAGTTTATTGCCACAAGGTACGTTTAAAATTTTGAGGACGAAGTTTATTTTACGGGGGAGAATTGTAATATCCCAAATTTTGACAAAAGGGATTTATAATGTATTATCATGGTCAAGAATACTTCTCTAAAATTAAAAAGTTCTAATGGTAAAAATTTTAGGAAATATTATGGGAATGTCTTAAGATACCTTATATTTGTCACCACGTAAACTATAACATCCTTAATTTCTTACGTCTTAGGAACCAAAGAGTAGCATCTATAACCACTTACAAGGTTATTAAAATCAAGTTACACAATCTAAAATTATACCCTTCTGGTATTGTTCACTGAGTAACTTCTAGACAGGATACCTAACTTCAAAACATAATAATTAATTCTTAAAAAGTTGAAACAAAGTGGTGTAAGTTATTACATGAACCTAACTTAAGCCTATTTCAGGGAAAAAGTAATTTGTTGACTACACTTTCATGGAGTCAATGCTAGTCAACATTCAAAGTTTACTATTCATCTGGTCATTTCCCCTGCTTAGTGTTAAACATTCTTATTTACTATGATCATGCTTGCATAATGACATGCTTCCATGCTTCTTACTTATAACATATGGTCATAGCATAAAAAGAAACAGAGCTTTAATCAATCATACATGCTTCATATAATCAAGCCAGACAATCATCACATTGAAGATCCAAACAGAATAAGCATACAAGTTAGGTAACTTTACTATCTTATACTAGTTTTTCCTTAGTCTGACAAGCCCCTAACTTCCTTTCTCTTCACAACTAATCTTATCAAGAGAGAGAAGTTCCTTATTTTTAACTATTAAATCCACAAGAAAAATTATCTAATTTATTAGAGTAGGGACTAGGGTTAGTTACTTATCTCAATTCTTAGCTTGCTAAGTCCCTAAGTACCTTAGATTGATCCTTGCACAGTTTGATGTCCTATTTTTTTTTTCCTTTCTTTCTCTTTCTCTCTTTCTTCTTCCCCTTTCTTGCCATGTAGTAGCTTGAGGAGGCATGGGGGTATTTATAGTTAAGGTGAAATGGATTAGACAGTTTAAATTGAATCGTGATGAATGGCTCAGTCCCTTAACTTGCTTACCAACTAACACCTGCATCATCATGATGACATCCTCCTCCTTATGTCATCATGTTAGGCGGCACCTTTTATGTGTCCCATAAGGAAACATCATAGGGATTCATCGCTTCTAGAAACCTCTAGAGTAATCTAGTACATTTTATCCAATCATGTACAATCTTGTACCGTATAAAGGGATTTTTCCTAAATTATTAGACTGTTCTTTAGTCCAATAATTTCCATCAGCTCCAATGGTATTATTTCCTAGGGAACATCTATTAAATATATACTTATAAATATCTGATACAATTCCCTTTATCAGATCACTTTTCCTAGTTAAAACTGTAACTAGGTATTTGTATTTTTCTTGGATCATATTGCATTACTGTTTCAATGTACTAGACCCTACTACCCTATGGAATAGCCCTCTTTAGTATCATTATGGGCCCTCTTTAGTACCATTATGGGCCCACTTAGACCCATTTCACCTATTGCTTCATTATCCATATATTAGGCATCCATGAACTCTAGTTTTTGGCCATTTCCGGCTCAATTTCTTCATAACTACACTTTTGCACCTGAATTTAAAAAAAACATATTAGTCCCTAAATTTGCTAAATTCCAATTTAGTTCCTTTCTACAAAATTTAAAACTCTAGTTTAGTACCAGAAATCTCAAAACTCCATTTAGGTATTTTTTTATTTTTCCTTGAATTTTCTATTTATCTTTTGTTCAAATGATGCTTGCGTCCCTTGTCTTTATAACTTTACATCTTTATTTCTTTTTGCAACTTAAAACTTATTTAACCATTATCTTTTCTTTCATTTATCATCACAATACCTTCCTATTCTCTTTCCTCTATCAATCTTCTACAAATATGAAAAAATTAGGATCTAAAATAACCTTTTACCTCGTTATGACAAAAAGGTATGGAAAGATTTATAACAGAGATTCCACACTGGTCAACTGTCACTTCCTCTTTCCTTCCTATTCCACCTGTCACCCCTCCTTCATTTCATTTTAGTTGTCTTCCTTATTTCTCATTTTTATTTCACACTTGTCTTCTTCTATAGAGTCACTAGAGAGCAAGAGCAAGGTGTGAGAGTGAGTGAGGAAGAGAAGTTCGTTAGAGGAGGAAGAGAGGTGAGGTGTTATTTTAAGAGATCCGTCTTTGAAGTAAGCCTTCTCCATTTCCTTCTACCTTCAACACTTCTGGTTTATGTATGTTGAAGTCAGTGTCTAATTAAAGATGGAGTTGGGATAGGATAAGAGCTGGTTAAATAGAGAAAGTTAAGCATTTAGCTTCTTCACATAAAACCTAACATAAATCATGGAGTGGGGTTACTGCATGTGCCATGAGAGATTTGAATTAGAGTTTATAGAAAATAGAGCTTTGTTATCTCTAAATTATGAGTTTGCACTCTCTAAAATGTAAAACTCAAGGTCTCAAAATAGTTTAATAGAGCTATAATCACTAAGTCTTGAGTGTTTAACCCATATTGGGTTTTGATTTTAAGAATAACAGCAACATGCATGTGATTGAATAAGTGAAACTCAAAAATAGAGAGCTTAGTCAAAGAAGTTCTTTTGGATCATCGTGATGTAAATTTCTGTTTCTATGACTAACAATCACAGAAATCTTGGTCAGAGAGTGTTTCTCTTATTCGTCACGACATAGGCCTCTTTTAGCTATGACTAAATATCACATAGTCTGGATAGATAAGTTATCTTCATTCATCACAATGTAGACCTTTTATCTTTGTGACTAACAGTCATAGAAAGTATAGCCATTGAGAGTTTCATTAGTTGTGGCATAGGCTTCCTCTAGTCGCAACTAACAATCACATAGTATGGTGCGATGATAGATTCCTCACATTAGTCATAATGTAAACTTCCTCTTGTTGGGACAAAAAGTCACACAAGCCTTCTAAAAGTTAAATCGCTAGAGAAATATTAAATGATAGATTAAGTGGGTTAGTTGGGGTTGTGAAGAAAGTTTATTATGTATTTATTTTGGTATTAAGGTCTAAGTATTAATAAACCTTACATAAATAATTGTATAGGTTTTCATATTTGCCCAAGTGAGCCTAGAGACCAAGCAAAAGGGAAAGGAAAAAGGAATTAAATTGGAAGAAGGAGATCCTGGTAGTAACTCTTTATCTTCATAACTTTATGTATATATTCTGCATGTTTATTTGTGCTATAGATTACATACGCAAGCATGGTTTACATGCATGAGGCATGGTTACAATCTTGATGACTATTTTCTCTTAAGAACTAAATGGTACTCAAGATAGAGTACCAAAATGACTGGCAGTTGTTGAGAGGGCATTGCTTTAGATATATGTACGTACATGATAGTTGACAACATTTTATATTGCCTAGAGATTTTATAGGACTTATTTTGCATGTTTTCGTGAATTATACATATATGAATGAAGTATTATATGTTACTATGGAGATTCTTTGAATCTCACCTTTTTTCTTCCATGACATATAGCAAAGGAAGGTAGCTTGAGGGTAAGGGGTATAGAAAAATAGAGTAAAGAATGTAGGAGATAGAGTAGCTAGAAGAGTTATACATATTTTGTTTAAGCTGAGTGAGGCTTGTAGACATACATATACTTTCTAATGTGTTTGTATGATGTATGATAGAGTATGTAATCCTCCTTTAAGGGAAGTGCAACTCTTTGAAGGAAAGAAAAGTTTAACTTCGAAAAAGGAAAAATTTACTTACAATTTTTAAATTTCTTTAATGGGAATCTTTAAGAAAATGAATAATTAAGTTGTAAGCTTATAAGGTGTTTCAAAATGTGTCACACATTCATTGAATTCCCCTTCAATTATGTCATATCCTAATTTTTCCCTATCCGTATAGTATTGATAGTGGAAAGAGGTTTGGAAAGGATTATGACGAAGATGAGAAGAAATGATAAAGGTTAAATGAGTCCTGAAGAAAGATAAGGACTAAAATGAAAATTAGAAAAGGTTGAAGGCAAAAAGTGAAGGTATAAATAAAAGTTGGGCCCTTAAGTGTAATTTTCAAAAGTTAAGGGGTTAAAATGCAAATAGCTAAAAGTTCAGGGGCTAAAGTGCAATTATTCAAAAGTTCAGGGACCTAAATGTAATTATGAAAAAGTTGAGCCAAAACAGGCCAAAAATGCCCAGAATCAGATAAGACCCAAATTTTACCAGTAGATAGACAAAATTATTTTGGTCATTTTAACACAACACAGAATTTTGATTTGAGGTCCCGATTAATTGATATAAATTTATGAAGTCAAAAGAGTTATTACAGTATTTTTCAGACAGCAGAATCAGATAAAACTTCATAGGAAATTCCTATATTTAATTTAAGAATTTATAAAATTGACAAAGTCATAAAAGGAATCCTGTAGAAGTCTTACGGGATTTTACGGTGAAATAAAATACCCGATAAATAGGATCAGGTGAGATTTATTGGGATTTATGCCATAAAGGTAATGAGGCTAATGAGCCTATACCAAAGCCCAAATGGTTCCATAATGAGCCCAATAAAGTAGTGAAACAGTTATGTGGGCCATAGTCTAGAACAGTCTAGGAAAAGTGTGAAATTATGAAAATGCCCCTGGGACATAGTATAAATATGATTAGTTAGAGCCAATATATGCCCTAAGGCAATGTAAAGAGGGGTGAAATGACAATTATGCCCTTAGGGTTAGTATAACGCAAGAAAGGACACCAAGGGTATTTTGGTCATTTTCTAAAGGATGGATGGCAGATAAATATTCAGTATATCAATTTAAATGATATGATAAGCCTAGACACTGATTTCCAGGACAAAATACATATCCTAGTATATTATAAAAAAATTAGGAACAGAAAACAGTCCGGTTGCTCTGAAACTGCTCTGATCGGTACCGGATTGGAGTTAAATTTTTCCAAAAGCTTCCTGGCATGGTAAGCACACCACGTACCCCCATGAGGTATCCCTTGAGCTGTCCCACCTGATGTCATAATTATTCTTTTTAAAAAAAGTTAAATCCAAAATTAAATGTGGGCCTTTAAATCAAATAGTAACCAAATCAATCTTGGCTATTCATTTTTCATGGATTTTGGCTATAAATACCCCCTCATTATGCATCAAAACTGTGGCTTCATGGACCCTTGGGGAAACTCTTGCAAAATGAAAACTCAAGCCAAGACAGAGAAGATTCAAGGTACCAAAGTTCAAGCAAGCTAGAGATTAACGGTAAGCAATCTCTCCTAGCTTATTTTCCTTTGATTTGGGAGCTTGAACTTAGGGTTTTCATGGGAGAAAAGTCGAGTTTTCTCTAAAGGGAGGTGTTGACCAAAGACCTTAGATGAAAGGGGAAAGAAGAAATTAAAGTTAGAAACATATGATTGAAGTTTAAACAAGCTAGTTAAGAGATTGGTTGTCGAATCAAGTTGATATTCTTGACTTTGCCATGATATGCCCTGTTCAGTATGCACTGTTCATGAGGGAAGGAAATTGAATTTCAACAATTTAATGCTTCCATTGAATTTAGATGATGGTTTTGTGTAGGATTGGAAAGGTTTTGAACCTTGAAAGCATTGAAATTCCAAGATTATAGTTTTTGAAACCCTTCTCTATTACTGTTCACACGCATGAAAATTGATTGGAATTTCATAATTTTGATGGTTCCAATGGCTTTAAAATGAAAAGTTGTGTGGGGTAAAGTGGAGAAACAAGTATGGGAAGCATTAGAATCAAAATGAGAATTTTTGAAAGAATTTCATGCCTATGTTCAGTTCTATATAGCAGGCCATGAAGGAGCTGGAATTTCATGATTCTAAACTCATAAATGAATTCAAAAGATGAAATGGTGTAGGGTAAAGTCAAGACATCAATTGATTCAAAGACCAAGTCTATTAGTTAAGATTAAGGAAAATAAATGAGCTTAATGTTCAAGAGGGAGTTATGTTAATTAAAGTAAGTATAATGCTCAAGGAAATTAGATGGTAATGGATGAATGGTTATGTGATGTTAGGAATTGGTTGGTATGCTCCAAAAGTGGCAGCCACATGTCCAAGAGATGTGAGAAGAAAGAAGCAAGATAAAGTGAAAGAAAGTCAAGTCTATAAGGTAGTAAACTTACCTCTTTATGTGCTTGATGTGGTATGCTTATGTGTTGATATGTATATGATATTTGAATGATGTTGTGACATGATAAATGATGTTGAATGTATTGTGAATAATATATTTTCCATGGCCCTGCACTTTATGTAAAAGTATATAGCATGATGGCATGTCACTAATCAAAGAGAATTTAATGAAATTACATATCATGCATTATCATCCATCTTGCATATTTAAGTGGTAATGTTTTCTACTGAGATTCTCTAGAATCTCACTCTCCCATAAACAACCAATTTAGGTCAAGCATGATGGATAATGTATGCATGGAGAAGAGCTAAAGCATAGAAGAAGAAAAGTGAAGTATTTAAGATATTAACATATGCTATGCACTTTCCATGTATGTCAAAGCCATGTAACTATGTGATGAGATTGTATGAAACAATTATTGTATAACCCCATGATGTACATGAATTCATACAAGGCAAAAGAGATGATTCATGTATGCTAGAACAATTATTGACAGTAAAAGAAAGGAAACTGAAATAGTAAAAATGTAGGTCCTAAAGCGGTTTTGTTGTGGCTTCAGTTTGACCTAGCAAATGAAAGAATTATTTTATGAAATTTTATGAGCATGTAGTACACATCAATATATTTAAGTACATAGGTAGAACGTTTCATTTGGATGTGTATATGAAGAGAAATGAATTTCCAAATTATGAGACTAGAATCTATTTCCAGAGTTTTTGACCAAATGAACAGTAAATTTTAATGAATAAACTGTATCAACTGGATAATCATTTGGTCTGGAAATTATTTTTCCCTTAAATTTTAAGATGTTATCTTCACGTAGCTTTTTGTACCACTTCATTTTGAGTTTTTTAGAATTAGTTATGATTTTTTGAAGTTTGTTGCATAATCCAGAATACCATATGAATAGTAACCCGAGAAAGAGTAAAATTCCAGATTTGGCTAATGGACTTCCAAAGTCTTATAAGTGGTTCTAAATGCTACTAAATGATCCCTAAGATATATGAAAGTAAGGATGTTACAAATTACGTTGACCATATCATCAAGATGGTCGGCCTCATTTGTACTTATGTTAAAATTAGGTTATTCAAACCTTGCATCCTGACTACTATTATTGACTGCCCTTCCTCCCTATGCTTTGTCCAACACTTGTAACTTTGCATAATAGCAATCCTAATTAAGTGCTCCTCACACTTTTCTAGACTAACCCACTCCATAAGACAACACCTTTAATAAGGACAAATAACATTGGGATCGTCAGAATTATTAACTGTAAACTTAACAAAACTTGCCAACCCTTTCCAGTATTCCATTGATAAACGATTGGCATACATATCTTCTTTGTCTATGCTATCCATCTAAAATGAATCATTTATAAGGAAATATAAATTATATTATATTATGCATAACAATATATCGATCTACCTAATTAATGCATTTCATAAACCAATAAACAAAACATATATAGATAAAGTAGTGATAATATACAGAAGTTATAACATCTCGAGCACGTACAAAATAGGGAAGAAAGAGAATTTCAACTCACCACGAGGACTAACAAAGACCAAACTCAGAAGCCACAAAGAACAACCAAATGGATGAATCAACGATAGAAAATGGAAAATAAACCAGCTAGAACCCAGTAATGACAATCACAACCACCAACTGAACAATATAGAGTACAAAATGGTGACAGGAACCTAGAGATCGACAAAGACAAACACAAACAAAAACATAGGACAAAGCGAACCCAGTGAGAATGGAAACCATGAACCCAATAAGTAAAACATGCAAAATGGTGGTAGTAATGTAAAAAAATAATGGTTAGAGGTGTAGGGAGAGCGCATAGACAAAATAAACAAGGCCAAGTTACTTATTTTAAATAATCAATAATTGTCAGTTCCTTATAACCAACCATTACTAAAATTAATAATTGACAATTCCATAAAAACAACCATTACTAATATTCTTATAATTGATGGTTCCTTATACACAACTATTACTTAATCTTTATTCAACTGAATTCTGACAATTTTTATGACTAATTGTCACATGTTTTTCTAGCGTATCAAAATTTAATTGACCGTTTTGTATAAACATCTGTGAAGTATTGTGAGTATTTTTTTGGCGGCTATTGCCCCATGTTACAATTATTATAAATTTAAAATTTAAAAACACAAAAACAAAAAACAAAGAACAAACACAAAATTAAACTAAATTAATACAGCATTGTCATCTTTGTCACCTGAGGAAGGAGCAAAAGCATCTAATACGAGATTGAGTTCAATCCCTTCATGATAAAGAAGGAGGTTGACCTTCTTGTTGAGATTGTAGCAGTAGTTGTTAAGTTTCCTTATGCATTACTTAAAGCAAGCAAGCCTATTGAGGATTGTTTGGTCCATAGGAGGAGGGGCTTGAGGCCTAGAAGAAGATGTTAGACTGGCAGATATACCCAAGAGGAGTGAATTGGATGATATTTAAAAATTTAAAACTTTTTAGAAATTAAATATGTAAGTTAAGAACAATTTCACATGGTATAGTTGAAGGAAGAAGTTAGGACAACAGATTTAGCCTAGTTCGACCTCGCCTACGTCTAGTCCTTAAATACCTCTGAGATTTTTAACTATATCTTATAAGATTCCATTGGCTCTTGGAACCTCAATACATTTATTGAGAGAATTCCCTCTTGCTCCACTTATAACCTGTAAGTATAGTCACCACTCAAGAGTCCCATACTCTTGAGTAACATAGAATAAGAATGGAAAATTAATGAATCTCTCACACAGAGAAGATATGCTAAGCACTAAAGTACAATAAATTCTCTCAGAAAAAATCTCTATTGATGCTAAGTAAAAATAGGGTATAACTAAGTATGAACACTAAAACTCAATAAGAATGAATGCGTTGTAATTGTTCTGCATAGGTTGTTGAGTCTCTTAACTCCAACATTCAATTCACCATGTATTTATAGCTACAACTTCAAATATATTCCTTAGAGACATTGAGCATTGAGCGAAGTGGACACACAACCGTTAGCAGTTGGTGGTAGTAGGTAATAATATTTAATGTGGTTTTATGATAGTTAGTCTTTTAGCCGCAATCTCTTCATTTTGAATCCTAAAATGTAAACATTCTAGGCAAATGTTGTTAGTGTAATAGGCAATGATAAGAAACATATAGAAATGATTACACTAAGTTTAAACCCGTTGAATCAAAAATATAATTGTTGAAATTATTTAAAAAATTATCAGCATTTATCAAAGAGCTTATCGGTAAGATTATTTATCGAAGAGGACTTCAATAAAACTTGAATAAAAATCTTTGAAAATAATTTAGCCTCTTATCAATCAATGGTCTACTTGAATAGCTTATAGATAATTACCATATAGGATCAGACTAAATTTAAAATATCTTAATCTAATTTATCAAAGATTTATTCAAAGAACTATCTTATTGACTATATCAATAAATTACTTCAAATAACATTTTGAAACAAGTATGATGGTAGTGAAATTTTCTATATCTTATCGATAAATCTAGTCTTTGAAAGATTGACAAATTTTATATTTATCAAATAGCTTATCAATAAACTAATAAGATCTTAGAATAGAGTCTCTATTTAACAAGCGTCATTTATCAAAGACTTTATCGATAAATCAATTTGTCAAATATGACTTTGATAAATTTTGTAACATCCTTACTTTCATATGTCTTAGGGACCATTCAGTAGTATTTAGAACCACTTACAAGACCTTGGAAGTCCATTAGCCAATTTTGGAATTTTACTCTTTCTAGGGTTATTATTCATATGGTATTCTAGATTATGCAACAAACTTCAAAAAATCATAATTAATTCCAAAAAAATCAAAATGAAGTGGTTTAAAACACTACATGAAGATAACATCTTGAAATTTAAGGAGAAAATAATTTTTAGATCAAATGATTATCCAATTAATACAGTTTATTCGTTAAAGTTTACTGTTCATTTGGTAAAAAACTCTAGAAATAGATTCTGGTCCCTTACTTTGGAAATTCGTTTCTCTTGATATACACATCCAAATGAAACGTTCTACCTATGCGCTTAAATCTCTGGATGTGTGATACATGATTGTAAAATTTCATGAAATAATTCCTTCATTTGCTAAGTCAAACTGAAGCCACAACAAAACTATTTTAGGACCTATGTTTTTACAATTTCAGTTTCTTTCTTTTACTTTCAATAATTGTTCCAGCATGCATAAGCCATCAAATAAACTTCTCAATATTCATATACATCATGTACATATGCCATAAGTATTACAAATAGTTTCATCACATGGATGGACACCTTATATGGCATTTATATACATATATAATCTATAGCATATGCTAGGATCTCAATTACTTCCATTCCTTTCTTCCATTCCTTAGTTCTTCTCCATGCATACCTTCTCCATCATGCTTGACCTAAATTGGTTGGTTATGGGAGAGTGAGATTCTAGGGAATCTCAATAGCAAATATTACCACTTAAATATACAAGATGGATGCTAATGCACGATATATAATTTCATTAAACTTTCTTTGATTAGTGACATGCCATCATGCTATATACTTTTACATAAAGTGCATGTACATGGAAAACAAGTTATTCACAATACATTCAACATCATTTATCCTGTCATAACATCATTCAAATATCATATACATGTCAACATATAAGCATACCATATCAAGCACATAAAGAGGTAAGTTCACTACCTTGCAATTAAGCTTTTCTCTTGATCTTTTGCACTTGCTCCCTAGCTTTCCAACCATGAAGCCTTTATGTCAATCACTTCCCAACATCTTCTTGGATTTTTCAAGGTCCTAAATACATTCATATTTATCACATAATTCATTAGGACTTATAAACTCCTACCATGTTCAAAACTAACCTTAGTACACTCTTTATTATCATAATTTTCTCTAATCTTCACTAATCCACTTAGCTCTTGAACCAATTGATGTCTTGACTTTACCCTACACAATTTCATCTTTTGATTCTATTTATGAGCTTAAAATCATGAAATTCCAGCTCCTTCATGGCCTGCTGTACAGAACCGAACACATGCACACAATTCTTTCAAAAATTCTCATTCTAATTGTAATGCTTCCCATATTTGTTTCTACACTTTACCCACACAACTTTTCATTTTAAAACCATTGGAAGTATCAATATCATGAAATTCCAATCACTGTTCATGAGAGTGAACAGTAACTGTGAAGAATTCCAAAACTACAATCTTGAGATTTCAATGTTTCTAAAGTTCAAAACCTTTTCAATCTTAAACAAAATCATCATATAAATTCAATGGAAGCATTAAATTATTGAAATTCCATTTCTTTCCCTCATGAACAGTGCAGACCGAATAGGGTACACCATGGCAAAGTCAAGAATATCAATTTGATTCAACAACCAATCACTTAACTAGCTTGTTTAAGCTTCAATCATATATGTTTCTAACTTTAATTTCTTCTTTCCCCTTTCATTTAAGGTTTTTAGGCACTACAACACCTTAGAGAAAACTCAACGTTTCCCCATGAAAACCCTAAGTTCAAGCTCCCAAATCAAAGGAAAATATGCTAGGATCGATTGCTTACCTTTAATCTCTAGCTTGCTTGAACTTTGGAACCTTGAATCTTCTTTGTCTTAGCTTGAGTTTTCATTTTGCAAGAGTTTTCCCAAGGGTTGACAAGCCACAGTTTTGGCGCAGATTTGAGGGGTATTTATAGAAAAATCTTGGTGGAAATCAATGGGCAAGACTAGTTTGTACACTATTTGATCTAATGGCCCATATTTAATCTTGGATTTTCTTTTTTCAAAAAAAGAAGAATTATGACATCATGTGGGACAGCTCAAGGGACACCTCATGGGGGTATGTGGTGAAATTCAATTGGGGGAAGCTTTTTGAAAAATTCCAGTTCAATCCGGTATTGATCAGAGTAGTTTCACAACAATCGGACTATTTTCTATTCCTAATTTTTTATAATATACCAAGATATGTATTCTGTTCCTAAATATTTATCTGTCATCTATCCCTTGGAAAATGACCAAAATACCCTTGGTGTCCTTTCTTACACTGTAGTAGCCCTAAGGGCATAATTGTCATTTTACCATTTTTATACTACCTCAGGGCATATACTGGCTCTAACTAATCATATTTATACTATGTCCCATATTTTTGGCCTATCCAAAATGACCACAATGACCTCCATCCTTCACTAGTACAATATGGGCATCTAGGGGCATTTTTCGTAATTTTGCACTTTTCCTGGATTGCTCTGGACTCTGGCCCACTTAACTGTCCAGTCATCATACTGGGCTTACTATGGTGCCATTTAGGCCTTGGTTTAGGCTTATTGCCTTTATGCCCTTTATGGCATAAATCCCAAGACATCTTTCCTGATCCTATTTATCAGGTATTTTATTCCGTCATAAAATCCCATAAGAATTCTACAGGATTTCTTTTCTGACTCTGTCAATTTTATAAATTCATATATTAAATATAGGGATTTTCTATTAAGTTTTATTTGATTCTGATATTTAAAAAATACTGCAATAATTCCTTATGACTTTAGGAATTTATATTAATTAATCGGGACCTCAAATCGAAATTCTATGACTCCTTAAACTGACCAGAATCACTTTGTCTATCTACTGGTAAAATTTGAGTCTTATCTGATTCTGGGCATTTTTAGCCTGTTTCGGCTCAACTTTCTTATATTTATATTTAGGTCCCTAAATTTTTGAATAATTGCACTTAAGCCTATGAACTTTTAGCTATTTGAATTTAAGTCCCTTAACTTTTGAAAATTATACTTAAGGGCACAACTTTTGTTTCTACTTTCACTTTTTGCCTTTAACATTTTCTACTTTACGATTTAGTCCTTCTATTTCTTCAAGACTCATCTGACCTTTATCTTTTCTTCTGATCTTTGTCATAATCCTTTTCAAACCTCTTTCCACTATCAGTACTATACGGATAGGGAAAAATTAGGATATGACAAATTCTCTTCAAAAATGTTTTCCACAAATCTATTTCTTTATCATATTATCATTATGACCAATAAATGTTTCAATAAATGCCTTTACAAATTTCACTAAGTTATTTTTAAATTTATTGAATACTTTATCGAATAACTCCTCGAAGAGAAATCATTTTAGAAACAAAGACTCCGAGTTTTATTTATAGTATATTTATCGAATGTCTTTTTGATAAGTAAACTTATTGAATAGATCATCGATAAATATCCTTCAGTGATTAACCTTTCCACAAATTTCTCTTCTATTTATTGAAGGGCTTGTGGAATAGGTGTCTTATTGATAAGCTTTTCGCTTAAAAATATTTTTTGATCAATTGTCATAATCAAAATATTGGAGTCCACCTTTTTAATTATGGTAAAACTTAATAGATGAATTGATAAATAATAAAGCAATTTAAAAAAATTAGAATAGATAGAACAATTAGGTAGAATGATAAAACTAAAACAATTTAGAATAGATTTTGCATTGATCAATAAAACATCATAGCAGCAATTAAAACAAACAATATTCAAGATAATATAATATGACTATTATTGTTCAAGTTCATCTCAATTCTCCCCCTTTTAGTTATTCATCAAAAAATTGAGTCGGAGGATTGAGGATCAGTTTGAGTAGCAGGAGGATCAGTTTGAGAAAAAGGAAATGGAGGATCAATATTATTGTAGTGAAGAAAGTAGGATACTAGCTGAGGATAAGGAATTGAAGTGACTCTAGATTTTGAGAAGAAGAAATTCCTTATTTCTTCATAGATCAAGGCTCTTATATTAATCTTTTCCCCATGGATGATTTTAGCTAGCAGTATGTAGTCCTCTTGTGTCGTGTAGGTAAAACTTCCAGACTTGTTCACCATACTTCTGGAATAGATATAGCGGATTATCATGTGATAATCATACATCTCCTTCGGCACAAATTTTAAATCACTAGAAAACTATCCTTAAGCATTAGGATCTAGTATATCTCTCTCATTGATAGCTCATGTTTAGACTCAAATTTTGGATTGTTTAGATGATTTATGGTATTGGAGTCTAAGTTAATCTTCCTCCCCCTTAATTCAGTAATTACATGGCTACTAATTAACTCCCAATTATCCCTGGATTCATTAAAGATTTGCATATTATAGTGAAAAAGCCTAACAACCTCTGGACAGTAGGGAAGATCAATTACTAACCAATTTTGGTAGTGTTTCAAAGGATCAGGAAAGTATAATTTGATCTTGTCGTTGTATTTCAAATATTATAGGTCCACTACAACTACTAGGTAGAAATTTCTATGGGCAAAATTAGCTTTTAACTTTCCCTTATCTACTCCCTTATCTATGTCACTAGAAAGTATAGCAATATTAGCAGGTTGACTAGTTTGAGGAAGACCAAAGGAAGAGGAAGGTTTAGAAGGAGATGGAGAGAGAGACCCTGATGTACCTTGTGAAGACACAATTTTCTTTTCCTTTCCCTTCTTGCTTGAAAAAACTCTTGCTGATTTGGTGATCTTCTTGACTAGTTGTCCAAGATTCTCATCAGTGTGTGTGTGGTGAGATTCTTCAGGGACATCAATCAATTGATATCTTTTCCTTTTTGAATCATGTTTGGCACTTTGTTTGATAGTTTCCTGTAACTTTTCTTGATGTATTTGTGTAGCAGATGAAGTTGTTACATTTGATTTTTGTTTGGACTTTATTGTTTTCCTTCATTTTTCCAACCTCTGCTACCTTAGTCCTTGCTATAGTTCAATCTTGAGTCAGATGAATGGATGAATAGATAGAGTGGTCAGGAGAATGAAGCATATCTGATTCTATAGTGAAGGTGGTTTTGGAACGTTGGGAACAATTATAGGATGATATAATTATGAAGGATAGGTTACAAAACGTTTACGAGTTATCTAGGTAAAATTATTACAAGAAAATATTTGATAAACTAAACAGTAACATTAACATTTTTCTCAAATAACTATAATCTTTGCGATAAACTTTTGGAAAATAACTATAATCCAAGTGTTTATTGATAATATTCAAATAACGGTAAGTTATGTATCAAATAACTCTTTGATAAGAGTATTTATTGATAAGTTGTTTGGTAAATAATGGTTAGTTTTAAAGATTTGTAAAGAATTTATCAAAAAGACTTGGAAAATTTTAGCATATTAAAGAGTTATGCGATTAGATATTACTTTCATTTTGCAAAACATACCACTTTTATCAAATAGTTCTTCGGTAAGTCCCCTTATAGATAATCTATTAGATAAATGTGACACTTTGAAGAAAAAATAATTGAATACCAATTTGATAAATCCTTTCTTCGAAGAATTGGTCAATAAAATCATTTTTTAAAATAAGCCAATTTATCGATAAGCTTATTGATAAATCCTTTTATCAATAAGATGTTATATAAATTTCATTCAAAAATACTTCCACAACATTAAAAGTAATTCATTCTTTTTGAAGAATATTTTGATAAATCCTTTTATTAAAGAGAGTTGCAATAAAGTTCATAGATAATTGAACTAAAATCAATCATTTTTTAATACCTATCGATGAATTTCTTTATCGAGTAGTTTATTGATAAAATTCAATGCATTTAAGTATAAGCATGCCTCTTATTTATCAAAGTGTTTATCGATAAGTAATTTGATAAATGTTACCTTTTTCTTTAGAACATTCTCTTTTTTCTTTGAAGTTTTCTTCAATAATCCTTCTTATTGAATATTTTATTGATAATTATCAGCTTTCCTACAAAAAACTTTCTAGACACTATGATGTTTAAGTTAGTTTTAACTTTAAAAGTATTAAATATAAAAGAAAATAGATATTTGGAATTAAAGAAAACTTTACAATTAATTGGGATTCACCATTCATAATTATCCTCTGATGTACATGAATTGATCATTTGCCAATGGTTTGGTGAATATCTTATGTCAATGTGTTTGCTATGGAGTGAAGTATCGGATTCTTTGATAGATTGATGGTACTTGTGTTGTCACAAGATAATTAGTATCTCCTTTAGATCTATTCCCAGATCTTGTAGTTGTTGCTTTAGCCATAATACTTGTTAACAATAGCTTTTTATAGCTACATACTCAGCTTTAGTGGATGAAATTGACACCGTGTATTTTTTCTTGCTAAACCAAGAAACAAGACAACCATCAAGAAATTGGACTGGTGATTTTTCTATCAGTTTTGCATCCAGCATGATTTGAGTTTGAGTAGTCCACTAGAAATTCTCCACATCTTTTTGCATACAATATTCCAAGATTGATGGTTCCACATAGAATTTGAAGATTCTTTTAACATCTTTGGCATGTGATTCTTTAGGAGCAGCTTGGTACCTTGTCATTCTTCTATACTTCTTGATATCAAAATACACTCCCTTTTCATTTGTATCCAGTTGTATGGTTGAACTTATTGGAGTTAACATGCACTTGGCATTTTCCATCTCAAATTTCTTTAGTAACTCTTTAGGATAATTTGACTATAAGATAAAGATTTATTTTTTCTTATATTTGACATGAAACCCTAGAAAGAAGTTGAGCCCACCCATAATTGATATCTCAAATTCACCCTATATTAACTTGGCAAACTTTTGGCAAAGATCATCGTTAGTAACTCCCAAAATAATATCATCTACATAAATCTGAACTACCAGTAAATCATTTTTGGTTCTTTTTATAAAAAGAGTTGTATCCACCTTGTCTCTTTCAAAATTTTTATTTAACAGAAATTACTCAATCATTCATACCAAGCTCTTGGAGTTTGTTTTAAACCATATAAAGCCTTTTTGAGTTTGTAAGCATAATTTGGATGCTTAAAAACTTTCAAAACTAGTATATTTCTTCTATAATAAAACCATTTAGAAAAGCACCTTCACATCTATTTGATAGTTTAAAATCTTTAATACGTGCAAAGGCTAAAAGAACTTGTATTGCTTCCAATCTTGCTACTGGAGTATACATTTCCTTATAATCAATAACTTCTTCTTGATTATAGCCCTTTCAACTAATCTAGCTTTAATCCTAATGATAACTATACATTCATCAAGCTTATTCTTGAATATCCACTTGGTGCCTATAACAAGATGATCTATTGGCCTGGGTACCAAGTCCCAAACTTAATTTCTTTCAAATTGGTTAAGTTCTTCTTGCATGACATCGATCTAGAAGGTATTTGATAGTGCCTCATTCACATTGGTTAATTCAATATTTGAAATGAATGCAACAAAGCGTACTTTATTGAACACTTGTCTCTAGGTTCTCACCCCTTCATTGACTTCACCAATGACCTAGTCTAAAGAATGTTTCTTTATATGATGTCAGGCTTTAGGTTGATCATCATCATGGGAATAATTTTCATAAATCTTTTCATAATTTGATGATGTTAAATTTTTGTTAAGATTCCAATTTTTAAACTTTTGAATAATCTTAGCATCATCATCGGAAGAAGGTTTTTGAAAAATTTTCAATTTCAACAAAAACAACATGAATGGATTCTTCATTCATAAAAGATCATTTATTAAACACTTTATATCCCTTATTATAATTAGAATAGTCTAGAAATATACCCTCATCATATTTACGGTTGAATTTACCAAGGTTATCTTGCTGTGGATAAAACACTTGCTGCCAAAAATCCACAGATGATAAATGTTTGGTTTTCTCCCCTTGTATAGCTCGTATGGTGTCTTGTCAAGTATGCTTCTGACATAGGCTCTATTTATGATGTAGCATACAGTACTCATGGCCTCAACCCATAATACTTGAGATACACCTTTCTCGTTACTTCATTTTTGCATTCTATTACCCATTATGTTAAGGTGTTTAAGGAGATGAGAAGTTGTGATCAGTTCTTTTTTCTTCACAGAATATCGTAAAATCATGATTCTTAAATTATTCTCCATGATCAATCTTGATAGACATAATAAAAATATCTTTCTCATTTTGAACTTTATTGGCAAAAATAGCAAAGGCATCAAGTGTTTTATCTTTTGATGGAAGAAACAAAGTCCTTATCTAGAATAGTCATAGACTATTACCTATACAAGTTTCCTCCAAAACATTTTACTCTCGTAGGACCAATCAAATCCATATGGAGCATTTAAAATGGTCTCTTAGTCGAGACTACCTTCTTTAATTTAAATTATTACCTTCTTTTCTTTCCTCATTGGCAAGCATCACAAACAATATTGTTTTCAAAATTCATTTTAGGAGCATTTAAATATTGTTTTCCTCATCACAAGCATCACAAACTAGATCTTTTCTAAATAATTTTAAAACTTGGCTTATATTTACATGAGCTAATCTTTTATACCACAACCAACTTTCATTGATTTTTTTTTTGCATAAATCAGTTTTTAGAAAGATTTGAATTGAATGAAACAATTTATCAGTTACCATCCCTTGGTGCTCCAAGTTTTGCTTTCAACTCGTCTTTATTTAGGCTAAGATCTTTCTTGTTGATAATTAGGCATTTTTCTGTGTTGAAGATTACTCAGTTTTCTTTATTTGCACTTTGACTAACATTGAGTAGATTATGTCATAGTCCATTTACATGGTAAACATCTTATATTATCATGCTATCAGTGCTACCAATCTCTTTGATCCCAGCCATTTCTCCATATTAGTGTCCTCTAAAATTGACTTTTCCCCTTCTGGGTGTAAGCTTTAAGAATTTGTCAGCATCCCCAGTCATATGTCTTGAGCATCCATTATCAATAAAACATTTTGTTGTCTTGGATGCCTTGAGAAATACTTGCATAAGACATTATTTGACTTTAGGTTCCCATATCTTTTTGGATCCTAATTGGTTAGTCTGTCGAGCCTTCAAAAGGATTAGAGTTATGAATAGAGGTTCTGAAATATTTTAAATATGGTTTTCCTCTATTTTGCTTTCTAACTTTCCTATTGTCCAGATTTAGATCATATCCAATTCCATATTTGTCTTAGATACATCTTTGATTCCCTAAAATTATATTAAGAATAAATGTGTTGCAATTGTTATGCGTAGGTTATTGAGTATCTTAACTCTAGCATTCAATTCACCAGGTATTTATAGCTTTAGATCCAAAGGTATCAGTTAGAGACATTGAGCATTGAGTGAAGTAGAGACAAAATGGCAGTAAGTGTTAGCATTTAATGCGATTTTCTGATAGTATTTTAGCCGTAACCTCTTTATTTTGAATCCTAAAACATAAACATGCTAGGCAAATATTTTGAGTATAATAGGATATGATAATAAACATATAGAAATGATTACACTAAGTTTAAACCCGTTGCATCAAAATCTTATTGTTGAAATTATTTGAAAAATTATCAGCATTTATCGGAGAGCTTATCGATAAGATTATTTATTGAAGAGGACTTTGATAAAACTTGAATAAAATCCTTTGAAAATAGTTTAGCCTCTTATAAAAAAATGGTATGCTCTAATAGCTTATCGATAAATTTCATATGGGATTAGACTAAATTTAAAATATGTCAATCTAATTTATCGAAGATTTATTCAAAGAACTAGCTTATTGACTCGCTTATCGATAAATTATTACAAATAATATTTTAAAACAATTTTATTATTATGGAAAATTTCTTTCTTATTGAAGACATCATTGATAAGTATTCTTATCGAATATCTTATTGATAAATTGAGTCTTTAAAAGATTGACAAACTTTTTATTTATCAAATAACTAATCGATAAACTAATAAGATATTCAAACAGAGACTCTATTTAACAAGCATCATTTATCGAAGTCTTTATTGATAAATCAATTTATTGAATATGACTCCGATAAATTCTCTTCAAAAATGTTTTCAACAAATATATTTCTTTATCAGAGTATCATTCTTATCGATAAATATTTCAATAAATGACTTTACAAATTTTACTAATTCATTTTTAAATTTATTGAAAACTTTATCGATAAATGAATTTATCGAATAACTCTTTGAAGATAGATCATTTTGAAAACCAAGACTTAGAGTTTTCTTTATCGTCTATTTATTGAATGTCTTATTGATAAGTAAACTTAACAAATATATTATCGATAAATATCCTTCAAGGATTAATCTTTTCACAAATTTCTTTTCCATATATGAATGGCTTATCGAATAGGTATCTTATCGACAAGCTTTTCACTTAAAATACTTTTGAAAATATTTGCTCATTGTTATCATCAAAACATTGGAGTTTAATAAAAGAAGCTCTTTGTTGTTCCACCATTTTTGTTGCTGAGAGAATATAAGGGTTAAATGATGAAGATATTTTCGTTAATGTTCAAGAGTTTAAATAGTAGTATACGTGACGTTTATGAAGCACTGTGATTAAATGGCCAATCGGTGACAATTAGGTTATCAAGAGATTAACTGAAATAGATTAATCAAGGAAGATGGATGTGCAATGCCAGCTCTTACTTCACGGTTATACTTAGCAACTATAAAATATAATTATATACAATTAACCGTTCTTTAATTTAACTATCAAATGTAAAAAAATTGTTGACAATTGTTTATGTAGAATTGTTAAGTCACTACTGAAAAATGCTTTTAACAGAGGTTAAAAGTGACCTTTCACGGCTATTTTGTGAGCGGCGTGAATTCTACTATTGTTTTATATTAACCTTTTAACGGCTTCTTGTAACCATAATTAAAGGTATCACCTTTCATGGCGATTTTGCTTAAAATTGCCGTAAAAGGTGGTACAAGTATTCATTTGGTTTAAATTTCTTTTTATTAGTGAAAAGGTCTTTTAAAACTTTAGCACAATTAGGATTACATTTTATCAAATCAGGCAAATGAATACTTGCTTCCATTTTTTAAAATAAGTTCATTATTTCTTTTTCTTGTTCCTTTTTAACAATCTTTTTATTCATCAGATAGGAATAAGGGAGAATAATTTCTTTTATACTTACCTCATTGCCTTTGGATAAGGATGAGACATTATTTCCCTTGGAGCTTTTGGCCTTATCTTCCTTCAGTAGTGTCTACCTCATCATCATCTTCTAAAAATACCACCTTTTTACAACCTTTGAGTGTGATGGCATTCAATAAATTAGGATTGATGACAGTGTTAGAGGGGATGGTGCTTACATTTTTATCCTACTGCTCATTCATGGGGTTAGCTAATTGAGTAGCTTATGATGAAGTACTCTCAAACTTACTCTCTTGGGTGGCTTGACTTATAGAAATGCTGCCAAATTGATTGCCTATGTCAGTAAACTTGGTATCTCACCTTGAAAACCCATCCTCTGCAGTTCTCTTATTAGAGTTTAGACATTTTAGAATTTGGTCCAACTTGTTATCTTTCTTTTACTCTTGTGAAACAATATGATGATTTTTCCACAATCTACATGAAGAACATTGATAGGTTCTATTGTTGTCTCTACTTCCATATATAAGGTTTGGATGGTCTTGGTATTTTGGGTTATATGTGTTAGAGAAGGGATCTCTCCTTTGGAATTGCCCAATTCTTCCCTAACACATAGCTGAAACCTCTTCTACATGTAGGCAATTAGTAGTAATATGTATTATAGATTTACAATTATCACAACTAGGAGCTACTAGTACTCGACATGAGTTACCTTATACATTTACATTGTTTATTTGTTTGGTCAATCTTTCCATGTAACTGGCAAGTTTGACAAGCGGTGGATCTCGTGCAGCACTCATCTCATACATTACATTGACATTAGACAAACCATAATGTTCTTCGTTTACTAATATTTTTTTATCATCTCCAATGCATCTTCAACAAACATATCATCTATGAAACCATTTGCAACATCTTTTAGAATTTGTTCATCATGGGGTAGAAACCCTTCATTGAATTATAGGATCAGGAATTCGTTTGGAATTTAATGATTCAGATATTTGTCTACCATGTCTTGAATACAATTCCAATAGTCATAGAATGATTCCATCACATCCTACTTAACCCCATAAATTTATTTTTTGCATAGCAGTTATTATGGATAAAGGGCAGCATTTATCCAAGAATGGCATCTTCAAAGTTTTCCATGATTGGTATGCAATGGGTGAGAACCTAAGTAGTGACATGAACCATGTCATGGCTTTTCCTTCCAAGGTGAGGTGAAAGAACTTCCATTAGACGTCATATGTGTTTGCTCTAACTAGTTGTATGCTTCTACATACCATAAAGAGGCTCTTCAATTAAGCATACGGGTCTTTACCTGCAGTACTTGAAACTTGGGCAGATTGTGAAGTAATTGTCTCTTAATTTTAAAATCAGTAGTAAAATCAGGAAGAGCATTATTAAAAGGAACAAAGGTATCATTAAAAGTAGTCATTTCCTTAATAGTTCATCTTCAAGTGGCCTCTTCATTTTATGGGATATGATTCACGTGCCCTTCTTCATTATTAGGCTCGCCTCCTTTTTTGGGTGACCTATTATTGTGATTGTTCTCGTTGGTCGCATCCATGATATTATTATAAACTTTTGTGTTGTTCTTTACTACACTTTCACTTATAAGGCTTGTAGATGAACTAGCTTCAATACTAGTTATGTCGGGTGTCTGCTCCATCTTCTTAGGTATATTCCTTCTTATTTTTCAATAATTGTTCAAGATCAGAGTAAGCAGGCAGTAGTCCAGTATTCTTGCTCCTAGTCATGCACAAGAAATACAACAAGTGCAGCTAAAAATATAATAAAAATTACAATAATTAATCAAAAATCAAGGGAATTAACTCTCAGGTAATAGTGCCAAAATTTTGATGTCACTTATTGTTAGCGCTCAAATTAATTACTAATTTTAATTTTATGTGTATAGAAGCTAACCCTAAGCAGATCTCAAGGTAGAGTCAATGCGTTGCTTAACTCTTAGTTGAATTAAAGTGATTAAAGAGGATATAAGAGTAGAGAAGAGAGTTTAATTTGATTATGGGGATGGTCCAGAAAATTAAACAAAGTAGAGAGTGATTAGAAACAATTACTAGTATGATGAGACTTCTAGAATATGGACAGCTTCTGCTATCACTGCTCACAAATAATATATTAGAGCTATAAAATAAAATAATTGCTAAGTCAAAAGATATAACCTTAGAAAACTTACTAAGTATAATTATTTATTTCATAAAAACACCTAGAACCCTAGAATGAATTTAATTCATAAATAATTATTCAAGAACCACCAGCTTGCAATCCTAATATTAGTTATGATCTATCATCTAAGAAAACTAATAACTTTCAACAAAAATTCCTTTTAGGGTTTCTAATGAAATCCTTTCAAAAATATGTTCAACCACATAATTCAAAAATAAAAGTGGTAAGAACATACAATAAATATATGAATGAAGATAAAAAATCACAACTAATAAAGGGATCACAATAGTTCGATCACAAATTTATTCAAAAAGAAATAAATAGGTGTAAGGAATTGGAAGACACGCAGTGAAAATTAATTTAAAAATTTTTTCCATTCCTTGTCAGGATCTACCGTATGTGTTTAAGTCAAGTGGAAAGAAGCATTACCCTTGGTGTTCCTCAGTGACTTCCACAGCTTCTCTCCGCGACTGGTAATCTCTTTTCGATCACAATAAGATGTCCACAGCTTCTCTCCGCGGCTCGTGTTCTCTTTCTGATCGCAAGAAGTTGACGCCTCAGGTCGGCTTCCTCTACTGGTATCCACACGAACAGCGTTCTAACCACGAACGACGTCCTAACGTCTCCTGTCCCTCTAAGGCTCTCTCAAGAATTCGTCCTCTCCGTCTATACTTCAGCAGTTTCTTATCTGCTAACCTTTTGCAGATTCTGTTCGGCCTTTTGTGTCATGTATTGTGTACAAAAACTGTAGTTCCTAAAATCAGATATATAGGATGCTCTGTGTTTTCCTCAACCGAATTGGATCTTAGAATTAATCTATATTAATTCTAAAATTAATACAATATCACATATTGTATAATTTGATAAGAAACTAATTAAATAAATAATATTTATATTAAATCCGTCCCACAGATTTAATTTACCTATTTATTTAATTTAAATAAAGATAAGGTTGGACTATATTTGATTTATTCTCATAAATCAAATTTGAGATATCCTATCAATTTGAATTTCAAATTCAAACTTGATAGAGATTTAATTTATCCTTATAAATTAAATCTTGTAAATATCTCTTATATGAGATATCCTATCAATTTGAATTTCAAATTCAAACGTGATAGAGATTTAATTTATCCTTATAAATTAAATCCTATATATCCATTATATATAATATATATATACGAATTTATATATATATGAATATAAATATAAATAAATATATACATCAACCCTGGATCATTCATTAAATCTAGACACGTCTTAGATTCAATGAATCTAGACATCATAGCTCGTGTTGGGCTATTTTATGTGCGACCTTGTAGGCCCATATGAAGTTGACAGTGGGCCATTTGCTATACTGGCCCACAAGTCGCAAGCAGTCTCTAGCAAGACATAACGACTACCCAAATCATATGAGGATCGATAAACGATGTAACCTTTTATACAACCATATCATGTCCCTTCTGTCACGCGATATTTTAGTCATGGATGAGGCATGAATAATGTCATCCTCCTATTCCTGACCGTTACTTTCTCGATCCTTGAGTAGTCTGACTATAGAAATGGAACTACCTTTCCATTACAGTATGGCCATACATTTCTCAGACTCACTCATCGAGGGGCCCAGTAATATCTCTCTACGAATGTGAGGGACAAATTCCATCTTGACCATTCACATTCCTCCGCATGAAAAACCATTAAGCCGAACATAGTCTTTATGATCACTTGGTCAAAAGTGACTTTTGACTAGGTCAAAACTGAGCGTTTGTCATGTAGGAATCCATGATGATCTCAGGTCAAAGGGCATAGTGACATGGTTTGTATATGAGAGAAGCTTATGACGTAACCCATGCAGCTCTCTCATAGCGGGTCGGTCCAACACCTTGTACTCTTACATGTGCCTATGACTTTGATTTATATCTCTATACATCTGCAAATTCATACTGGTCTTATTTCATCTCTGCTCCCACACAGATGACCGACCAGAGACATTTAGGATAAGATCATGAATTATCCAAGAATAATCATCACAGTAAACATGCAAATAATATGATAACAATTGATAAACTCATAAATCAATAATGTTCATAAGACAATGATTGGCCCCTAGGGCACATTTTCCAACAATAGGTTCATAAGCAAGTCTTCAAAATCCTAAAAACTCAAGAAATCTTAAAACTTGAAAATAAAATATCAAACCTTAGTAAAAAAAACTATTACAACTCCCTAACAATAAAAACATAGAGCTCAAACCTACAACCTTAATCCTCGAGAAAGAGGAGAATTAGCCACTCATGTGGCTAGATGACACCATGATGAATAATGGAAGCAAGAGAACAATAGAGGAGATAAAGAGATGGAATGATAGTGAGTAAGGTGGTGTGTTAAATGGAGGAGCTTGGGGTCCTTTACATAGTCCTAGCATGTGGTTAGGTGCCTTTCCTGTCAATGTGAGTCTCTTCATTGATTGACTCTCTAAAAGATAATGATAATATTTATTTATTTTCAGTATCATTCCAAACTGTCATATTTTCCAATATCTCTAGAGATAATCTTTTTTTAACTCAAATGTTCTATAAATAATTCAAACAAAAAGTAATAGGATAAAAGAAATAAACAATTAATAAAAAAATAGAAAATATAACATATTTATCTATTATCCTTTGATAAAATTCAAATGTTATATATTGAGAAATTATCTTCGAATTAATTCAAATGATATTGGATTGATATAATATAACATAAGTCTAATATTATATTATATTATATGAAATGAATAAATTAATATAATATAATAAAATATAATATTATTGGAGTTATTTTAATTTTATCTAATTAGATATTATAATTTTCTCATTCAATTTGACAATTCTTCAACTAACCTTTCTCATATAATATAATTGTGTAGTAGTTGATGTGAGTCACTCAACATTTATTCAGTTTAATTTTTTCAATTTCCTGAAATACATAAAAGCAAAATATATTGATGTAAGTCAATTTAATCAAGAGAAATAATAAAATCAATAAAAATAAAATAAAATAAAATTTTTAATTATTTAATTCATAAAATCAATTAAAGCACAAAGTAAGTAAAACTACTACAATAATACATATTAAACATGATAAATTCTCTAAAATAGATAGAAAATAATATGATAAAATAGGGATTCATTAATGACTCATTTGGTTTAGAATGCCCAAATATCATATCTTTACAAAAGCTTTTCAAAACATATTTTCATGTTTTGGGTTGTACTTAGAAAAATCATAGCTTATAATTCCCACACCCAAAAATTATGAAATAGGGCTCATTTGAAAGGTTAATAAGTCTACTATATCTCTGTAAAGTTTTAGGATCTAATTCACAGATAGCCCTATCAATTACCTTTTCCAAAATCACAACTCAAAATAGATAATATTAACTAACACTAATACCATTCATAGTTAGTAAGCTCGACCTAGCACTTATCTGAGGCGTCCAAGCTGCCCATCTTATCCTCTTTAGAGAGGTTTCTTATAAACCATAATAAATAACCATTTACACATATAAAACTAGCATACAACCACAAAATAATCATACATTTAACAAAATAAGTAAAGCTAGCTTCTTCAAATCTCCGCATTCTCTACTAACTCTCCACTAGCTTCACCTTACCCCTAAGTTACTTGCTCCTACTGTGGGTACATGGGAGAAAAAGGGATGAGATTTGAGAGAATCTCAGTAGCAAAATAACCATCTTGTAAATACATGGTTAGAATTAAGCATGCAAAATAAGCAATAGAAAGTAACACCTTACAGATAACTAAACTAAATAACTAACTGATGCATATGGCCATGGCAATAACTAGGGTATTGTAACACCTTGTAGATTATCTCATGCTTAACTACAGCAAGTATGACACAAATAAACATGCCACCGATGCAAACATTAGAAATGATGATTAAGCTACATCTAGTTTTATCTAGTTTTCTTTTCTTCAGTGGTACCCCTTTCTTGGTTCCTCTTTTATGTCTCTTTGGAGGGTTTGGGCACAAATCAAAACCTATAATCTATATATGTGTGTATAAGGAAGATTAATAATCATAATTTGTTACTCTTTAGTAATATAATAACTCTCTTTCTCTCAAGCCTACCCTATACAATTACATCTTTTAAATTCATTGGGTACTTAAATTCAACAAAAACTATTTCATTCCCACCGAATAAAACTGTCCAAAACAGAACAAGGGAGAAAAGTTCATAAAACTTACTCCTCTTACTGCCAATTACCCCTCAAAAGGGTCACTATGCACCTTGTACATGTAATTTATTTATCTACGAACCTTATTTCACCCTTGAGGCACCAAAACAATGAGTCCTCTTTTCAGTTTAGACTTCAATGTGATTTTGAAAACTATCAAGCTTCAATAATACTATTCCAAATGTCATTTTGAAGCCTTAACACATGGTCTAGTAGTTTAAACTTCTAACTTCATAAATATTACTCTAAACATCATTTTAGTCTCCAATCATGCTTTTAATTGTCTAGAAATACTGGTTCAACGTTGGAGGCACAACAACAGCTTCCATTTTATCTTTACTTCTATTTCAGTTTCAAAATCCAAAATTTCCAGCTTCAAGGGTAAGGTTCAAGCCTGTATTTTACAGTTCTAGTCATGGGTTAATCATCTAAAGAATTATGTAGCATTTGGAGGCTCTAAACAGTGATTTTAAATCAGTTTTCAGGCTCATATATATGCATATATATATGAACTACATGCCTTCCAACAACATACACTCCAACAATTCTCAAATACCTTATATAAACCCATATAT
Source organism: Leucaena leucocephala (assembly GCA_037074615.1). Taxonomy (NCBI): domain Eukaryota; kingdom Viridiplantae; phylum Streptophyta; class Magnoliopsida; order Fabales; family Fabaceae; genus Leucaena; species Leucaena leucocephala. The sequence goes on from CM073527.1 coordinate 11,818,070, forward strand.
ATTTATGTAACTTCTTATGTCTTTCATTTGAGTAACATATATGCATTCTGACCTTCAAAATAAGTTTCGCATAGCAGCAAACATAAGTCAGAAATTCTATATTCAAGAAATATGTCTAAACCATTCAGCCAACCACATGCAAGCATATCCATCCACATTAAACTTTATTTATCTCATTTACAAGCCTTAATCTCTATAATTTTCCCCCTTAATCTTCCATTTTCTCTCACTAACCATCATTTTAAATCATAACCTTCTCTCCAAAGATGTCACAGAAGGAGAAAATAAGGATGGGAAGAGATTTAGTCCACGTACCTTAGGCCTCTTGGATCTACCTTTCACCTCCGTCCCTCTCTCTCGGTCTCTCCTTTCTCTTCACTCTCGCACTCTGTTTTTCTCGTTTGCTGCACGAGTTGAACGAAGGCTGAAGGGGGTGAGGTGTTAAGAGTGGGAAAATTAATTGTTTATTATATTGGGTCCCATGTGTAGAAGCTTATCCAATAAGTTTGATTCCTTAATTATATTATTGGGTCAATGTCCAAAATCTGAAACTTGACTTCTTGCCCATGGCCATATTTTTAGCTCCATAAATTAGGCATACTCTTACCCAATTTCACTTTTAGTACGTGTTTGGATATAGTTTTTTAGAATTAATTTTAGCCAAAACTTCAGTTTGGAAAAATTTCACACAAACATCAATTTTTTATCCAGAATTAATTTTGGCCAAAATCTCAGTTTGAAAAAATTTGAACCAAACAGCCATTTTTATCCAGAATTGATTTTGGGCAAAACATCAGTTTGAAACCATGGTTTTGAATAAGTTATTGAAGATAGATTTTGGAACTGTAAAAGAGTTTATAGATTATCCAATTACTATTTTATCCCTACTTTTTTCTTATATTATCTCTCATCTCTCTTCTCTCCCCTCTCTCTTCTTCACACTATCTCCTCTTTCCTCTCTTTTCTCTACACTCTCTCCGCTCTCCTATTTCTTCTCTCTCCTATTTATTCTCTACCCTCTCTCATCTCTCATACTTTAATTAAATCATACCCTTTTTAATAATTTATTAATATAAAAAGTGATTCTACTATTAATCATCCAAACATCTCGATTTTCAAAATCTATTCTTCCCAGAATCTATTCTTCCTAAAATCTATTCTCCATAATCTATTCTGCCCAAAATCTATTCTTCCTATAATCTATTCTCCCTAAAATCTATTTTCCAGAATCTATTCTCTCCAAAATCTATTATCCAAAAGCTAATCCAATCACACCCTTAGACTTTTGGACTTATGGTAATGAATATATTATTTTATCCTTTTCAATTGATACAAAATTTATTAATAAATTTGAGAAATTAATCAAAGACACTTTATGCCTTAAATAGTTTTTTTAACTTATGAAATAATATCCCTAAAATTTTTGGCTAACCGAAACCTCTAACTATTTTTTTAAATTTTTTTAAAAAATATATCTTTAATTTTCAAAAAATAGTTTTAAAATTATTTAGGTCTCTTTTAGGAATCAAGCCTTTGAATAATTCTTCTAATATCTCAAAATAATATTTCCTCATTTCCTTTTTTATCTCTTGTATGATTTTAATAGCTATTTTCTTTTAGCACTAATTTTTTCATTTCTCAATAAGTGGATGTTACACAAAGTATAAACAAAAATATTAAATAATCAAAGGAAACTTGATACACACATCATTAATTATTTAATTTATTTATAGATAGATTGGATAGTCATGACTCAAAAGCTTAATTTTTCTTTATTAACAAACGAACTAAGATATACTTGTATTTTTCAAGTACCAAGTGTATATGTGTTTCATCAAACACATGACCCTAATAAAAATTTAGGCTAAAATCCAAAAAACCTAAATTGTTTAGAGTGTTATGGATCACCTCCTTGAACTATAAAAGTTTAAAATTAAGACCCTCAAGTTTTATATTTTGACTAGCAACCTCATTGCCATCAAAATTAACGTTAAACTTAATAGTTTATGACATCTCATATATTTTTTTTAATTAAGCAATATGCCATATCACTCTAAAAAATGACACTCGGTATTTACATGAAATTTTAAGTATTTTAATTATTTTATTTATATTTAAAAAATGCTTAGGGGTCACTATGTCATTCCCTTTTCAAGTCATTATTCTAATTCTATTCTATTGGGGTTTTCATCAGACCCTGAAAATTTTAAATTTTGAGACCCAACGTGTCGACTGGGTCATGGAGCAGAGAAGAGGTGCCTCCGTCATGTACAGCGGCTTTAGTGGCCGCAAGACCCATGAGGCCGCGCATAGGAAAACTCCACCGGTCTTATCCATGTCGTGGCCTCGTGGGTCAGAAATTGACGTCAATTTATTAGATCTAGCGCTGGTCTCGTACCCGAATCATTGATGGATACGCATTGTTTCAAACCTTTGTTTTGTAGTCGATTGCGTGCATTTTCTTTCATTTATTTTTCTTTCGGGTTTGAGAAAAAATGCATACCTCAAGGAATTTTAGCAGGTTATCAATTATTAGAAGCATTGGCGTGATGGTGGAAGCATTAACTGGTGCCGGTGACTACCATGATGTATTAGCGTTGGAGTTGGGGAGAAAAACTCTTTCAGTAGGGAAATGACACAATAACCCTAAGCATTTTTTAAATCTAAATAAAATAATTAAAATACTTAAAATTCCATGTCATGGCAAGTGTCATTTCTTAGAATATGGCATATTGTTTAATTAGAAAAAATATGTGGTGTCGTACACTGCTAAGTTTAGCGGCAACTTTAACGGCAAAGAACATAGTGGTCAATAAATGAAATTTCAGGGTCTTAATTTTAAACTTTTATAGTTCATGGAGGTGATATACAACAAAATCAAAATTTAGAGAGTTTTTTAGATTTTAGCAAAAAAAAATATATTTAAGATATTTCCATATAATTCCAAATGTCTAAATTCTTCTGAATTAAAATGCTCATCTGCATATATACTTTAATACATTTAAGAGAAACTCTCATGTGAACTTATTTGTATTTATGAATATTAACATTATTATTAATAAACAATTAAATTTTTGAAATAAAATAAGTAATTATAAATTTTATTAATTTTATTAAACTGCAATTTTTGGCGATACCTTACTTGTCTAATTTTCATGAAATAACACGATCATAATATTGTTTGAAGTAAGTTTCCCATGAACTAAATTTATGGAATTTATGAAAGTTAAAGATACCTCGAATGATATCCTAGCACCAGATTAGAAAAAATATAAAAATAAAGAATTTAACAAAAACATAAATAAAATAGAAATACACTCCTATAAACACTTACTATTAAAAAATATGCTTTTTAAATCCTCATTTCTAAACCGGTTATTGTGGAGACGGTTTAAAAAAAATGACCAGTGGCATTTTTATAAATAAGATGAAATATTTACATCAGATTTACATGTAACCAGTGTAAAATATCTATAACTGGTATTAAATATATAGACTCTTGAGTTTCTTGTCTATGTTTTCCCACTTCTTTTCTGTACCTTCTTTAGACCTTTCATTTCACTTCTTCGGTTCCCAACGTTTGTACTCATTATGATAGAAGGCCAATTGCATTCTTTGGTATTATTTTCTGAAATCGTTCTTATTCCTTAACCATATGTATAACATTCCTATGATCAATACTTTTTGTCTCATTACTTTATCTCTGTTTTCTTTTCTTTTATTCTATATGAACATTACAATAGCTTCTTCCTCACACATACCTCCTTCTCCGCCGCATAAAAGAAACAGAGACGATTTTGAAGACAAATATCCTGACCATCATCCCTTAGTTCTTTCTCCTCCTCCCCTAGTTGTTACTCTGATGGAGCGCCTTGAGGAACTCATCATGCGCCTCAATGGCTTGGAGAACTCCGCAGAAGAACTGAGTAGAAAGTTCACAAACTAAAAGACTGTTTTAAAGCTTTTTGCTCAGAAGTTCACTGCCATCAACAAAATGATAGCTTATATAATCATGTTGTTTTACCCACTCTGGATCCCAAAGCTTCGAGTCTGATAAGGGGTAAAAAGAGAGAATATATGATATATTCTTATAGATTTTTTTTTTGAAATTTTAAACTTTTAATGAAAGTTATTAGTAAAGTTGAATGAATGAAGTTTCTTGTTCTGATGATGACATGGTGTTCTTTTAACTTTCAAAAAAAAATTACAAGATATTGAAACGGGACATGTCAATGTCAGTTGTAGATTATCGCATTTTTTACACCAAATATAAATTTTATCTGGTGTATGTTTGTTTATGAAATAATTAATTTTTAATATTTTACACCAATTGTAAAAGTGACAAGTGTAGAATATAATGTCTGGTTTAGAAAAAATTATTGCTACACTGGTGTTCCATTTTATCTGATGTAGATTAGTGTAATTTACAATATTTTACACAGGTGGTAAAAGTGATCGGTGTAGAATATAATGTCAGGTTAAAAAAAGTTATTTCTACATAGGTGTTCCATTTTATCCAGTGTATATTTGTTTATGAAATATACTTTAATTTAACCGAAACCCCCTTCTTGCCTCCCATCTCTCATTTTTTACTTGTTTGCACGTTTAAGTATTCTCAACCCTTCACAGCCGATGAGTTTTGTTTTGAACTCCTTGTCTCGATAACTAAAAATTTATGCACTATTGGTTGTAGCTATTGTTGTTATTTATTGGATTTATTGTTGTAATTTACTTGTTTCATTTGGTGAGTTCTTCTACTTGTGCGTGATATATTTTCTCCCATAATTATCTGCAAGCTAGGTTTTCTTATTTTCTATTTTTCTATATTTTTAGTTTTCAACAAATATGGATCGTAGTTGGATAAATATTAAACAAACAAGTGTTGAATATGCTGAGGGGGAGAATGAGTTTTTGAATTTTGCTAAACGAAATGGTGATGATGACAATGGAATGTTTTATTGTCCTTATGTGAGTGTTTGAATGAAAGGAAACAAAGTCTTACAGATATGTACACTCATTTGATTTGTGAGGGGTTTTGCAAGAGTTACACAGTATGGGTATGTCATGGTGAAAATGTGGAAAGGTTGAGTGTATTTGAACAGTTGGAATAGACCTTTGATGATGACATGGATACTGATGATCGGGTAGAGGACATGATTCATGATGTTAGAGAAGATGCTTTTATGCGATCACATGTATATGGTAATATGTGTAATGATGCAAAAAAAAACCTCTATACCTAGGGTGTAGAAAGCATGGCATGGGTAAAGTGATAGAGGTTTTTCATAATTGCTTGAGTTGTGAAAAGACATGTTTCTAGAAGAAAATGTGTTATCCAAACATTACTATAATGCTAAGAAAATAATATGTCCTTTAGACATGCAGTATAGAAATATTCATGCATGCCCAAATAATTGCATATTGTACAGGAAAGATTTTGAAGATGAGAAGAAGTGTCAAATATGCAAAACACCAAGGTACAGATCAAACAAGTATCCTGCAAAGGTGTTATGGTATCTGCCAATTATACTAAGGTTTAAGCGACTTTTTGCTAATGAAGATAATGCAAAAAAAAAATGTTATGTCATGCAATTGAAAGGATTTATGATGGAAAGCTTCATCATACGAATGATTATTTGCAATGGAAGAATATTGATGACTTATTTCCGTAGTTCAGCAATGAACTATAAAACCTAAGGCTTAGACTTAGTACATATGACATGAAGCCTTATGATAGCCTTAGTAGTATACATAGTTCATGGCCCGTCCTCTTAGTGATTTATAACCTATCTCCCTTCTTGTGTATGAAACGCAAGTATGTTGATCTTAGGACCAAAACAACTAGGAAATAACATAGACATTTACCTAATACCCTTGATCAAAAATTTGAAGAAACTATGGGAAGGTGTGGATGTTTTTTATGTGATTAAGAATGAGGTCTTTAATATGCGGGCCATGATCTTTTGTACAATTACTTATACTATGTAAGCACAGTTATAAATTTTTCTTCTTATACTCCCTCAATTACAAGCTATAGGTTGAAGCCAAAAAGATTATAAACACGTGAGTTTTCTTCTATACATAACAATGTTCTTTGTAATAAATGTGTTACTAACTTCATAACTTTCATCACAAGGCTATGAGGATGTTCGCAATTACGAGGAGTTTTAAGCACGCCATCTAGATTAGGGATCCTGAATGTATCACACTGAAGGTAACAAAAATATTAAGTCTTATGCTCTACGATTTTTTGCTGATGACAAATAATGTTTTTCATATTAACATTACAGAGTCGAAGGCAACCCAAAGAAAGGAACTTGCACTGCTTCTACAAGGTTAGACACATGATCAATATCATCTTGTTAAATAAGACTAACCTAACTGAAGAGGTAAATTGTATTTTTAGTGATTTCATATTTCTTGTCAATTTAATATATATTAGTAATGCCTTAATTTCTTTTATATTAATTTGATGTTTTAAATGTTTGATCAACCTGGCTCATTTCTTGAACAAGATATTGAGGACATGTGCAATCTTTGGGCTAAGTTTTTTGTTCAATTCATTCATTATTAATAGTATTTGTCATTAAATGCATACAATTTTTTATTTTTCTATTCAAATTGTTGCATTTTTTTATTGAATTTTATTAAATGAATAATATAATGAACAATTGAATATCTGTCTCTGCCATCTTGAACTCTATTTCTGTTGCTGTCTCTTTGAGTCATATATTTGAGTAATTTATTCATGAAGCTTCAGGGGATGGGGTTAATGAAACATTGAAGGGGCTAATTTTTAAAAATACATTTAAATCAGACAAAGAATATCGGCAGGTATAGAAAATACATGTAAATATTATAACATCTACACTGGATGTCTTTATGGTGAGGTGTAGAAAATGGTTAATTTAAACCAGGCATAAACACAACCAATGTAAAAAATTCATTAATCTACAACTGACGTTCATATAACCGATATAGAAAATGCATTCATCTACACCAGATGTCCTTATAACTCATGTAGATATTAGTAAATTCTACTCTTAATTTTAAAAGGGACCAATTTAAATTATACTCCTTCTACAGCGGTGAACTGCCCAGTTTAAAATGTATAAACTGTCTACACAGTCTGTTTCTACACCAGATCATTGTCTGGTATGAAATACCATTTTCAACCGATTTAGAAAGCCTTTTTTGTAGTAGTGACTCCACAGATGAATAAACCGAGAAGGTATATACTAAATTGTATTCCAGCTCACTGAGTTTAGCTAAATGCAAACTTTTAATGATATTCTTCAAAATTCTATCAAGGAATAAGGTTTTAGAAGTACAAGTTTCAAGTAGTTTAAATTGTTTTTTTAGTATCTCAAAGTAGCTAATCCCTACTAGAAGAAAAACAGCTAAACCAAGTTGGTAAGTAAATCAACAAATAAATAACGAACAAGAATGTTTGCCTTAAGTGAGTATCCATCACAAGATCAACCTATACATAAAATCATAAAATAAAAGAAAATAAAAATAAGAAAGATTTGAGAACCTAACATCATAGCCAGCAAAATTCTACCTCCATGTTCTTATTCTCTTACACAAAATTTTGGAAAAAAAAATGAAAGATTCAAGAAACTTTGATTTGGGAGAGAACTATCTTGCTAGGAATTGGCATATTGAAAATACTTGAGTAATATTTTTCTTTTTTATGATATTTATTTGTTATTTATAATAACATTCTAAAGTTCTTTATAGATATTATTAACATATTAAGATAAAGAATACAAAGATTATATGGTAAGTAAGGATAGTAGGTACATAATTTTCATTTTATGTGAGTTAATTTATCATTTATAAATTTATTAAATGAAGTTGTCATTTAATCTAAGCATTGATGGAATAAAAAATTATATGTTTATAGTTTTAGGATAACAATAAAGGAGGCAATATCCCATCCTGTATGTTTTGATATTATGAAGAAAATGTTCTTCATTAACACCTTACTTTCATACGTATTATGGACTATTCGATAGCATTTAGAACCACTTAAACAACTATTGAAGTTCAATTACAAAATCTAAAAAATTTCTAACTCACGTGTACTATTGATGTGGTATTTCTAGATTAAGTAATAAACTTCAATAAATCATAATTAATTATAGAAAAATCGAAATGAACTGGTTCAAAAGGCTACTTAAAGCTAACATATTGAACTTCAAAGAAAAAAATAAGTCTCATACCAAATCATTAGGAAATATATACAATTTAATCCTCAAATATTATTGTTCATTTGGTCAAAAATTCTATAAAATATCTTATAGTTCTTAATTTTAAAAAATTCGTTCTCTTCATATTGACATCATAATAAGACATTCTTGGTATGAAAACAAAGCTTGACATTTTAACTAAATGTCAGTAAAATTTTATACATTTATTCCAATGTTTACTATTTTTAATTACATTTTATATGTCACTGCCTCTTCACGAGTTACTATTCATAGTGACAAATTTCAACAACTAACTTTACATAATAAATATTTCAAGCATGCAACTAATCCCTATCTCTTCTTCATGCATCTTTATCTTCTCCTTCATGTGAAGTTCCTACTATGGTGGTGACATGGAGGGGGTGACATTTCGGGAGAAATCTCAATAGCAAATGGAAACCATATAATATATGCAACTACATGCTTGATATTACTATACGTCCACTTAATGATCATACTTACATAATGATAACTTAAATAAATGCTTCCATTTCCCTTAATCATAACATAAGGCCATAGAATAAAAATAAACATAGCATCACTTAATCATACATCCTTCACATAATCAAAGTAAGTAAACATTACATAAAATATCCAAGCAACATAAGCATACAAATAGGTAAGTTTACTACCTTGGAATAACTCTCTTCGCTTATCCTTTCTCTTTACCTCTTGTTTTCTGTTACTCTTTTACTTCCATCGTGATCCTTGATTTGTGGTCCTCTATGCCACATTAATCAAGGCCTAATAAAACATAAAATTGTCATATCCCCAATTTTCCTATCTGATATATATGTAGAGTCTATGTGTAATGGATATGAGATTATTGGAATAAATTATATCAGATTGAGGAATGAAAGAGAAGGATTAATAATTAAGAAAAATTTAGGGACATAAACAAAAATTAGAAAAGGTTGGAAGCCAAAAGTAAAAGTAGAAAAAAAAGGAGGGACCTAAATGCAAATAGCTAAAAGTTTAGAGACCTAAATATAATTAAGCAAAAGTTTAGGGACCTAAATTTAATTATGAGAAAGTTGAACCGAAAAAGGCTAAAAAATACCTAAAATCATATTAGACCCAAATTTTACCAGTAGATAGACAAAATTATTCCGGTCAATTTAACGCAACATAGAATTTTGATTTGAGGTCCCGATTAATTGATATAAATTCCTGAAGTCAGGAATAATTATTACAGTATTTTTTAGACCTTAGAATTATATGAAACCTTAAATTCCTATATTTAATATAAGAATTTATAAAATTGATAAAGTCAGAAAAGGAATCCTGTAGAGTTCTTACGGCAGTTTACATCAGAATAAAATACCTGATAAATAGGGTGATAAGTGATTTCTTAGGAGTTATGCCATAAAGGTAATGGACCAATAGCAAGGCCTAAATGGCATCCCAATAGGCCCAATAAGGTGGTAAGATAGTTAAGTGGGCTAGAGTCCAGAGCAGCTCAGAAAAAATGTGAAATTATGAAAATGCCTCTAGATGGCCAGATTGTACCAGAGATGGATAGAGGGTATTTTAATTATTTTGGGTAGGCCAAAAACTTGTAAGATAGTATAAGGATGATTATTTGGAGTCAGTATATGCCCTAGTTTATGGCAAAGAGGTGTAAAATGACAGTTTTGCCCTTAAGGTTAATATAGTGTAAGAAAGAGCAATAATGGTATTTTGGTCATTTCACAAGGGATGGATGGAAGATAAATACTCAGACTAACAATATCAATGGTATGTGAAACCTAGACATTGGTTTCCAGGACAGAATACATATTCTGGAATATTATAAAAATTAGGAACATAAAACAATCTAGTTTTTGTAAAACTGCTCTGATTGGTACCAAACTGGACTAAAATTTTGTCTATCAGTATATTTACCTTTTTCTATCCAAACATGCCCCTAATTGATGCTATACATGGTGTCAAAGGCAAGGCTTCTAGGGCAAGTTTGGTTCAAGAATGAATATGGACCATTAGATCAAATAGTAACCAAACTAATCTTGGCCATTCATTTTCACCCAAGATTTTCTATAAATACCCCCCAAACCAGATTGGATTCAGTATGCATGGTACCTTAGGGAACCTATGGCCAAATTTCATTTGAAGCAAGAAAGAAGCACACAACTTGGAGCAATAAGTAAGGTAACTATCTCCCTTGTTCTTAGACTTTAATCTAGCAAGTTAGCCCTTAGTTTTAAGGGATTTTTGTGAATTATTTCCCTTTTGGGTGCTGCTGGAAGTGCTATCCATATGTGATAAGAATATGAGTTTCATGTTATGGATAGTTTAGACAAGCTTAAACAAGCTAGAATCAAGCGGTATAAGTTTAAAAATTCAAGTATGCATGTAGTTAGGGTTTTGTGTTCTTGGCTGCTACTGTATGAAACACTATTTATATGTTGGAATTTCATGGTTTTGATGCTTCCAATGAGTTTAAAATAGAAAAAATTGTGGGGATAAAGTAGAAGAACAAGTATTGGAAGCATTGGAATCAAAATATGAATTTTTGGAAAATCAAAGGTGCACTTCGGTTTGGCACAGCAGCTTGTGATGTGTTTTGATTTTGGAAATTATGGTTTCATATTTGGATTCTACATGAAAAAATTTGTGTAAATGAACCATGATAATTTATTTTAGAAAGATGGAAGTATGAAACATAAAATAGGAAAAGAATAGAAGTTGATGAAAACCTAGTATTGGAATTGTGTTCAAGTTGAGTTGTGACTTGATATTACTTTGTAATGGCTAGGTTTTGACATTTGTGAAGGAAGGAAATTATCTCAAGAAGAATTTTTCAAGGATAACTCAAGAGGTATCAAGAATACCTAACTATAGTTTTATATTTGTTTGATTGTATACTTGCTTGTAGTTATGATGTTTGGTTGAGCATGAGATTGTGTCATCATGTTGATGATGAAGTATGAACGATTGCAACTCCTTGCAACTTATGTCATGACAATATGCATGTTAGATTTTGCTTATGTACCATTATAAAGTAGCTCTCATTTCATGATAACATGTTAAGCATCCAATTAATCATGCATGATATTATAGTTTGTATGACTTGCTATTGGGATTTTCATGAAATCTAATTCCTTCCATATGCATAACCATGTCATAGGTGCTGAAACTTCTCAAGGAAAGAGGGTAAGCATAGATGGTTGAACTTGTATAATAAGTTACATGAGTTACTTGGCACTATAGAAGTATATGTTGGAATGTATGGTGTATCATAATGTAGTTGTGTTCTAAGGCCATGATGGTGTGACGATGTTTATGAGGCCTTAAACAATGAGTTTGAACTTGACATTTGGTATGATAATAGCTAAGATACTGAGATTTAAATGAATACCAAGAACGCCTCAATGGGTTAAGTATTCGATTTATTATGATTTTTCCAAGTTGGAGTTAAAATCTGGAACTACGATAAAGTGACCAACTGGAGGCAGTGACGTTCCAACGTTGATTTAATATAGCAAAAGAAATAGTTTTTCTATGAAATTTTATGATTTTAAATAACATGTTTGTATCTTCAAATCCATACGTAACACAGTTCATTTGGTCAAGTAACCAAAGAGAAATGAATTTTTTAAGTTAAGGCAAAGAAACTGGAACTTCCAGATTTTACCAAATGAACAGTATTTTTTAACGCATAAACTGATTTCATTGGGACAATGAAACCTCAGTTTTATATTTTTTCTTCAAATATAAATTAAATATATTTCATTAGAAATTAGAACCACCCTATTTATATTTTTCTACATTTAATTATAAATTTTTAAAATTGGATACATGTTCTAGATTACCAAATGAACAGTAACTGTGAACAATACCCCGAGAAGCAATCTTTTGAAAATACATCTTTTTAATACAAAAGGCTATGTAATTGGATAAAATGACTTTCAAATAATTATAAGTGAGGTTAAAAATAAGGATACGACAAACATCACACTTATTACTATCTATTTCTAAAACAACATAATCTACTAACTAATCCTTAACCCATTGATCTTTCTCTAATTTTTTCTAATTAGCTTGGACTTTGAATTAATTAATGTCTTGACTTTACTCTATACAATTTTTGTTAGAAAATGTGCCCTAGGGGCCAATCATTGTCTATTGATTTATGAATTTATTAATTGTGTTATCATATTATTTACATGTTTACTGTGATGACCATCCTTGGATAATTCATGATCTTATCCTACATGTCCCTGGTCGATCATCTATGCGGGAGCAGAGATGAAATAAGACCAGTATGACTTTGAAGATGTATAGAGATATAAATCAAAGTCATAGGCACATGTAAGAGTACAAGGTGTTGGACCGACCCGCTATGAGAGAGAGCTGCATAGGTTACGTCATAAGATTCTCTCATATACAAACCATGTCACTATGCCCTATGACCTGAGATCATCATGGATTCCTACATGACAAACGCTAAGCTTTGACCTAGTCAAAAGTCACTTTTGACCGAGTGATCATAAAGACTATATTCGGGCTTAGTGGTTTTTCATGTGGAGGAATGTGAATGGTCAAGATAGAATCTGTCCCTCATATTTGTAGAGAGATATTACTGGGCCTCTAGATGAGTGAGTCTGAGAAATGTATGGCCATACTGTAATGGAAAGGTAGTTCCATTTCTATATTCAGACTACTCAGGGATCGAGAAAGTAACGGTCAGGAATAGGAGGATGACATTATCCATGCCTCATCCATGACTAAAATATCGCATGACAGAAGGGACATGATATGGTTGTATAAAAGGTTACATCGTTTATCGATCCTCATGTGATTTGGGTAGTTGTTATGTCTTGCTAGAGACTGCTTGCGACTTATGGGCCAGTATAGGAAATGGCCCACTGCCAACTTCATATAGGCCTACAGGGTCACACATAAAATAGCCCAACACGAGCTATGATGTCGATATTCATTGAATCTAAGACGTGTCTAGATTCAATGAATGATCCAGGGTTGATGTATATATTTATTTATATTTATATTCGTATATATATATAAATTCGTATATATATATTATATATAAGGGATATATAGGATTTAACTTATAAGGATAAATTAAATCTCTATCACGTTTGAATTTGAAATTCAAATTGATAGGATATCTCAAATTTGATTTATGAGAATAAATCAAATATAGTCCAATCTTATCTTTATTTAAATTAAATAGATAGGTGAATTAAATCTGTGGGACGGATTTAATATAAACATTATTTATTTAATTAGTTTCTTATCAAATTATACAATATGTGATATTGTATTAATTTTGGAATTAATATAGATTAATTCCAAGATCCAATTCGGTTGAGAAAAACGCAGAGCATCCTATATATCTGATTTTAGGAGCTACGTTTTTGGTACACAACACACAACAGAAAAGGCTAAATGGAATCTGCAAAAGGTTTGCAGATAAGAAACTACTGAAGTAGAGACGGAGAGGACGAATTCTTGAGAGAGCCTTGGAGAGACAAGAGACGATAGCACGTCGTTCGTGGTTGGAACGCTGTTTGTGTCGATACTAGTAGAGGAAGCCAACCTGAGGCGTCGACTTCTTGTGATCAGAAAGAGAGCCGCAAAGAGAAGCTGTGGACATCTTCTTGCGATCGGAAAGAGATCACCAGTCGCGGAGAGAAGCTGTGGAAATCGCTGAGGAACACCAAGGGTAATGCTTCTTTCCACTTGACTTAAACACATACGGTAGATCCTGGCAAGGAATGGGAAAATTTTTTTAAATTAATTTCCATTGTGTGTCTTCCAATTCCTTACAATTTTACCTTATGAATCCATTTATGAAGTCAAAATTTAAAAATTTCAGCTACTGCGTCTGATATGGCCCAAACTGAAATATGTCTTCTTTATTTCAAAAAATTCTCATTTTGACTCTAATGCTTCCAATAGTTGTTTATCTGCTTTATTCCACACAATTTTTCATTTTAAGTCCATTGAAAATATTAGAATCAAGAAATTCTCATTACTATTCATGTGTATGAACAGTACAAAAAGGATTTCAAAATTTCCCTTTCCAAATTTCAATGCTTCTAAGGTTCCAATCCTATCCAATCTTACACAAAATCATCCTTTAAATTCCATGGAAGCATTAGATCATTGAAAATCAATCTCATCCTATCCAGAATAGTAATAGCCTAATGGTCTTAAGAAAGAGCAAAGTCACAAACACAATTTAATTCCATACCCAACCATTCAAACTACTTATCTAAGTGTCTTTTACATAGTTCTAACTTCATTTCCTTCCTTCTTTCTATTTTACAGTTTTGGGCAGCACATTCACCAAGAGAATATCTCTCTTTTCTTCTATTAAAACTTAGCTTTTATCCTTCTTAAATACTTATAAATAAACTAGGAAGGATTACATACCTTAAGCTATAGTTACCTTGGATCAAAGTGCCTTGAACTGCCTCTTGTAATTACCTTGGAAAAGTTAAGTTTTGAAACTACAAGAGTTCCCCCTTGGTTCACCAAGCATCACAGTTTTATGCAAGACAAAGGGGGTATTTATAGTGAAAATTTTGGAATCTTGAGACAAGATTATCCCACATTTTCTTAATTATTACAATGACTTAATCTTGAATCTCATTAGTTGCTTCTTTAATTAATTATCATTAACCATCATTAGTTAATTTCTTATATTATTTTATTATAATTGAGCACATGGGGTAATCTTTTCCTTCTTGCCTTGGCACCATGTCGAGGGAGTGTGGGGTTCACAAGACACGTCACAATGCCACATAACCTTATCTTGCACCTTCCTTGAATTTTCCTTTGAAAATACCATAGAATATTCTTGGAAATTGGCTTGAGCTCCAAGATAATTCTCTTAACACATTGGGCTGCTGTATATGATGCCATATTGTCCAAAAGTTGAGTCCAATTGCTAATTGGTACAAATCCCAAAGCACTTCCCATTATTTCTTATATAGATATTCTTAAATTACATTGATTTTTGAGATAAATTTTAGACATCTCTTTTAATTATTCTGACATTTTTACAAATTCATTCTAATATAAAATAATTTTTTTTGTAATATCTCATAATTTTATGAGACCCTTAAAGTCTTGATAAAAATTATATATGTTCTCTTTAGATCCTTTATCGGTGTCTAATTTTACCTTAAATTCTTTGATTAAGTCTACAAGACTCCTTTTTATTTCTTTTAGTTTTATAAATTCTTATATTAATTATAAGAATTTACTATAAAATTTTATCTGGTTATGAGATCACGAAGATACTATATTAATCTCCAGCCTTCAAAAATTAATATCAATTTATCAGGACTTTAAATAAAAATTCTGAGAGATATACCTGGCTCAAATTCTATAATTTATTTATTGGTAAAATTTGGTACTAAAATATTTAGAGGCAATTTTGATCCCTTTCTGGCTCAACTATCCATAATTACTATTTTGCCTTTGAATTTGGCAAAATTGCACTTTAGCCCATAAATTTGCCAAATTCTACGTTAGTCCCTTTTTCTACCAAATTTGAAACTCCAATTTGGTACCTGGCATCTCAAAACTGTTTCTAGGTCCTTGCATTTTTCACTATTTGCAATTTAGTCTATGGACTTTCACTATTTATAGTTTAGTCTCTAAACTTTCATTAATTACAATTTAGTCCCTTTGACTTTAAAAATTTATACCGTCTCTCTTTCTTTGACTTAAAACTTATCTAACTATTATATTTCTTTCAGTTTATTGTCACAATTCCTTCCAAACTTCTTTCCTCTATCAGTCTTATACATATAGGAAAAACTTGGGATGTGACATTTCTACGTCCCTTAAAAATAAATTGTCCTCAAAATTTAATTATTACCTTAGTCAATAATCTTGGATATATTTCCTCTTTATCTTCTCTTCTTCTTTATGACTAAGGATTAGGGTATCTTTAGAAATTGTATCTCCTATATTGACATATCACGGAGTGCTTTCATGATCTGTAGAACTTTATATCTTCTTCGTGCTGCTATACTCCCTTTTATCACAATCAACTCAATTAAAGTTGAAGTCTACTTCTTTCTATTCTCATTTGTCATATATCTATCTACTCATACTTATGGACAACTCACTGTACTAAACTTGTGAGTAGTGTCCATTTCTTTCATATATAATCTTCCAGAAATTGGATGAAATTCTTGGATCTTTGTCATACATCATACTTCTCATTACGTATCTCTTATCACACATCTTTTCTTGTGTATTGCCTTCCAAACCTCCTCCTAATATAAAACTATAACTTGAATATTTTCTTTTAGATCTTCTTTACTTAGATCTGACATAAGAGTTATAATCCCTTATCTTTTCTAACTCTATGACTTTTCATAAATTTTCTCATCATAGTTAAAATCCTTTTTATCTAACTATCTCTTTCTTTCTATCAGTTCCTCTATTTGGAATTGATACAAGGGAATAATAGTGTCCCTTATTTTGTCTCTACTAAGCACTTATGTTATTCTCTTCTTATGCTATTCTTTATTTTCTTTGCTATTTTATTTTCTTTTAATGCTAGTAATGTTCTTTCTCGTTATTCTAGAGTATCTTTCTAACTTTGTGACTCTACACTATACTTCCTAGTAGGTCACCCATCTCTATACTTCTCTAGCTTAAGCACATTTCAATTAAGTGTGTTGCTGGATTAAGGCTAGGTTAGTATCAACATGGCTCTGAGCCTTAACACACTCTTTCTCATAAAACTTTATTCTAACTTTACTATGCCTTAGACACTTTTCTCTAGGTCTTTCTGTCCTTTTAATCTCTTTTTCTCATCTAGAGGATTTATCTGCTCATACTTTCTAGTTTTAAGACATATAAGGTTCTCTTTTGTGTTCCTCAGTCATACCCTATAATATTTTGAATCTCGGTACTCATATTTGAATTTTGGACTCTGTCTTTATTTAATAGAAACTAAGTTTAGTCTAAAGGCTAGCTAGAAACACCATGGATACTCTTTCTGCATGAGTTAGTCAACACCTTATAATTGGTGATTGTCTTATCATAAATATATCAAGTTGTCCTATTCTTCTTCATTATGATTCATATTATCCTGTCCTTAGGCTAGGATATTGACTCAAAATTACCCACTGTTGTCTTAAGCCTTTTCAAAAACTATCAGATTCTGGGGTAATATTTCCCTGTGAATCATGTTAGGATTAACTGCAATTCTTCTAAAAGACTTCAACCAATAAACTAAGTTATAGGGTTAGCTACTCCTTTATTATTTATAACTCAACAGATAATTCTTCATCACTATATTTTGTAGCCCATCTTACTTATCAAGACTTCACCTAATCTCTTTCTATGTGCAACCATGGCCTAGCCATCTGCAAATGCTATATGTAATTTGCCTTATATAATTCCCATAGGCATTTTCTTTCTGTTACTATGGCTGTATCATAACTTCTCATTGCATCTTATTTGTATCTATGCTCTATCTGCAAGCAACATTTATCTATATTGTGCTCTTATCTGATGAGCAATCTATATTAGATCTAACTCTTATCTAAAAAGTGTTCTTAACTCATTTGAATTTAACTCTATCTAAGAGCCATATGTTTCATATCCAACTCTTATTTGAAGGGTGATATGAAAGCAATCACTTTACTGTTGTCTATTGTTCTTTCTATATACCATTTCTTTCGATAGACTTATGACACTACTACTATCTTAGTACTTACTATAACCCTACCATAAGAAATAGCCCTGAGTACAGTATTCATTTGCTTATAGAAATATTTGAGTAACCCCAATAATTTTATAAACGACTGTCATAATTGCTGAGACTATCTATAATTCTGGATACTTTCTATTACTATCATGCTCTAGCTTTCTCATCTAACTAACTTTCATAATCTAATCTCAAACTCTAATCCCTATTCCTAACTTTAATCTATCTCTAATTATGGTCTTAATTTCTATTCTAATCTTACTCTTAATCCTTGAAGGTTAACTAACACTAACTACCTTATATATTTCTCTAATAATGTGGAGCAAACATAGTAGGTATAGAGTAGCTATATTATGTGCATGCTAGATATTGTCATTTAAACATGTATAAGGTGTTATCACCTTAAGTCAGTAGGAGTAATTGCTTTTTACAGTTATTACTGTTAAAAAATAACTGGCACTTGAATCATATATCTCATCTACCTAGCGATTTGTTAACCCATAATCATTTCTTTGGATTACCTCAGGCGACTTTCTTTCCTCTTCTTAGATTAGGGCAAAACTTTCTTCTATATCTGAATCTCTTACTTGTCATATTATGTAAACATTCCTTGACAAAATGTATAGCCTGTCACTTTTATAGAAACTTTATCGACTTGCCAATCAAAGCCTATTCCCCGTGGTCTCTAGTATCTACACTGGTACAAAATATACTTTTTAAAGCCCTATTTTTAAACCGGTCCTTGTGGATATAATTTAACAAAAATGACTGGTTACATTTTTGTAAATAAGATGAAATAGTTACACTGGATGTACACATAACCAATGTAAACTATAATTACTACGCTGGATACTAATATCAATAGGTGTAGATTAGCTTTGTCATATTTTGACTCTTTAGTTTCTTGTCTATGTTTTCCTGCTTCTTTTCTTTATAACTTTCTCAGACCTTATAGAGAAGCTTTAGAACAAATGACTGGTGGCATTTTTATAAATAAGAAGAAATATTTACACCAAATTTAAATTTAACCGATCTAAAAAATATATAATCAGTGTTAAATATACTTTCTATTATGACTCTTCAGTTTCCTATCTATGCTTTCCCATTTCTTTTCTCTGATCTTCTCAGGCCATTCATTTCACTTCTTCGATTCCCAATATTTGTTCTCATTATGATAGAAAGCCAATTGCATTCTTCAATATTCTTTTTTGAAACCATTCTTGTTCCTCAACCATATGTATACCATTTCTATGATCAATACTTTTCGTCTCATCACTTTATCTCTATTTTATCTTCTTTTCTTCTCTCTGAATACTCCAATGGCTTCTTCCTTAGTGACAACTCCTTCTCTATCGTATAAAAGAAATAGAGACGATTTTAAAGACAAATATCCTGACCCTTACCCTATAGTTACTTCTTTTCTTCCCCTAGTTGTTACTCTGATAGAGCACATTGAGGAACTCATCATGCACTTCAATGCCCTAGAAGACTCAGTAGAAGAACTGTCACATAAAGTTACTAGACTAAAAGATAGTTTCAAAGCTTTCTGCTCAGAAGTTTGCCACCATTAATAGTATGATAGCTTATATCATCTTATTGATCCTACCGACTCTAATGAATCGCAGACCTTCGAGTTTGTTGAGGAGTTAAAAGCTATAACCTTTTTGTAGTTAATGACAAAAAGGGAGAATATATTATATATTCTGATAGATGTTTCATACTTTTGACTTAAAGTTATTAGAAAAGTTGAATGAATGAAGTTTCTTGTTCTTATGATATGTTCTTTTATTTTTTTTTAAAAATGCAACTAATTAAAATTAGCCATGTTAATGTCAGGTGTAGAATATAATGACAAGTTTATAACAAGTTATTTCTACACCGGTCTTCCACTCTATCTAGTGTAGAGTTGTTCAATTTATAATATTTTACACTAGTGTAAAAGTGACCGATTTAGAATATAATGTAAAGTTTAGAAAAAATTATCTCTACACCGGTGTTGCATTTTATCCAGTATATATTTACTTATGAAATACACTTTAATTTAATCAAAAGCCCCTTCATACCTCTCATATGTCATTTTCACTTGTTAGCGCGTTTAAGTCTTCTCGACCTTTCACAGCTAGTGAGTTTTGTTTCGAACTCCTTGTCTCAAGAACTAAAGATTTTTGCACTATTAGAATTACCTTTTGCCATTATTTGTACTAGATTCATTGCTGTCATTTACTTATTTCATTTAGTGAGTTCTTCCACTTGTGTGTGGTACATTCTCTCCCATAATTAGTTATAAGCTAGGTTTTCTTATTTTCTATTTTCTTGTTTTTTAGTCTTCCACAAATATGGATAATAGTTGGATAAATGCTAAACAAACAAGTGTTGAGTATGCTGAGGGGGTGAAGGAGTTTATAGATTTTGCTAAACAAAATGGTGATGATGACAATGTAAGGTTTTATTGTCCTTGTGTGGGTTGTTTGAATTAGAGGAAACAAAGTCATGAAGATATGTACACTTATCTAATTTGTGAGGGATTTTACAAGAGTTATATAGTATGAGTATGGCATGGTAAAAATGTGGAAAGGTCGAGTGCATCTGAACTATTAGAACAAACCTTTGATGATGACATGTATACTTATGATTAGGTAGAGGACATGATTCATGATATTGGAGAAGATGCTTTTATGCGGTCACAAGCATATGGTACTATCTGCAATGAAACAGAAAAATCTCTATGCCCAAGATATAGAAAATACAACCTGTTGAATGTGGTATTGAGATTGGTAAGTGTGAAAGCACGACATGGGTAAAGTGATAGAAGTTTTTCAGAATTCCTTGAGTTGTTGCAAGACATGTTTCCAGAAGAAAATGTGTTACCCAAACGCTACTATGATGCTAAGAAAATAATATGTCCTCTAGGCATGTGGTATAGAAAGATTTATGCATGCCTAAATGATTGCATATTGTACAGGAAAGATTTTAAAGATAAGGAGAAATGTCCAATATGTATGACACCAAGGTATAGATCAAACGAGTCTCCTGCAAAGGTGTTATGGTATCTTCAATTATACTAAGGTTTAAGCATCTTTTTGCTAATGAAGATGATGCACAAAAAATGTTATGGCATGTGACTGAAAGAATTTGTGATAGAAAGCTTCATCATCTGCTGATTCTTTTGCAATGGAAGAAGATTGATGACTTATTTACGGAGTTCGACAAGGAACCATGAAACCTAAGGCTTGGACTTAGTACATATGGCATGAACCCTTATGGTAGCCTTAGTAGTATACATAGTTTATGGCCCATCTTCTTAGTGGTTTATAACCTATTTCCCTTCTTATGTATGAGACGTAAGTATGTAATATTATCTATGTTGATATCAGGACTGAAACAACCGAGAAATGACATAGACGTTTACCTAATGCCCTTGATCAAAGATTTGAAGAAGCTATGGGAAGGTGTAGATGTTTTTGATGCTATTAAGAAGGAGGTATTCAATATGCAGGCCATGATCTTTTGTACAATTATAGACTTTCCTGCATACAGAAATTTGTCAGGGTATAGTGTTAAGGGTTATAAAGCATGTCCTATTTGTGAGGAAGGGACTTGCTACTATCAACTTTTTCATGGAAGAAATATAGTCTACCTAAGTTATAGGAGATTTCTAAGTCAAGACCACCTATACCATCGATTGAAGAAAAAAAATTGGCAGCCAAAATTTAAAAATGCTTTGGAGCCATTGGCTAAAGAACAAGTTTATGAAAAGGTGAAAGATATCAATGTTACTTTTAGTAAGAATACTAAGAAAAGTGAGAAAAATATATGGAAAACAATATATGTTTTCTTTAAGCTTTCGTATTGGTAACATCTTTAGGTAAGGCACTGTATTGATGTCATGCATGTGGAGAAAAATGTGTGCGACAATATTATTGGAACACTTCTCAACCTACGTGGTGTTCAAAAGATGCATTGAAGGCAAGATTAGATTTGTAAGAAATGGGAATACGTGAGGATTTACATCCAAAGCCAGATGGTGAGGGGAGTTATTGAGTTGAAGAGATTAATATTTTATTCAAGGATAAGATAAGAAGTATCTATGAATGTTTACAAGGAATCAAAGTTCCCTCTGGGTACTCATCTACTCTTAAAAATATTGTGTTGATGAAAGATTTGAAATTAGTAGGCCAAAAGTCTCATGATTGTTATGTCTTAATGCAACAATTACTCCTAGTAGCTATTCGAGAAATCCTTCAAGATGATTTGAGACACATTGTAACCTGACTTTGCTTCTTCTTCAATGCTATATGTGGCAAAGTCTTTGAAACTAAAAAGTTGGATGAATTGGAGCACGAGAATTATGTTATTTTGTGCCAACTTGAAAAATTGTTTCTTCTAGACTTTTTTGACATCATGGAATACATTATCATTTATTTAGTGAAAGAGATAAAAATGAGTGGCCCTATATACTTACGATGGTGACAAACCCAATTTTTTATATATTTATTCATATCATTTTAGTTGGCTATTATCATTATTTTGGTCCTTAATCATATAGTTTGTGTACTATTTATATTAATATATCTTACATTGAATTAATACTTAATAAGGGTATAATTGTCATATTTTTATTATTTCTCCCAAATAATTATTTTTGGAACAAAAAATATTACATTATTATGATTTATATTTTAGGTACTCAGGAGAAATCGGAACTTATAAATAACAACAAATGGCTACAAATAGTTCAATACGTTATTGAATTGGAGGATTACTTTTATTATTAACCACCTTTAAATTTATTCTATTCACTTATTATCATTCATTATTCATTTCTTTAAATTAAAAATACTAAAAAGAATTTATTTAAATTTAATTTTAAATCATTGTATTTAGTTATTAGTTAATCAAAACAAATTCAATTTTCTAACTTCAGTTTCATTGCATTTAGTTACTTATGAATTTGATTTTAAATTTTGGCTCCTCAAAGAGAATGACCTGAGGTTGCACTATACGCAATCCTTGGTTAAAAATTTTGAAGTAACCCCAAGGCGAACTCGAATATTAAGGCTGCTTTCAAGTGGCGCCTACCGGGGAGCCACAAAATTGGTTCCCTAGTAACTAAGTGTCAAGTAACATGTTATGAGATTTATTCAATTGTTGAGCTTGTCTTAGTTAGTTTGCATAACATTTGCATTTGCATTTACATTTAAAAAACAAAAAATTATGTTCATTTTATTTGGTTTAATTATTGTTTTGGGTTCATTTATTTTTATTTTATTTATTTTTTCTTTTATTTCAGTTTTCTCTTTTCTTTTTATCTGATTGCTACTGTTTATGCCTATGAGTGATAGGGCTTTACCTTTGATTCCCTTAAATCTTGAAATTGAAAGGTCTATGAAAAAAATTAAAAGAAAGAGGAGATTAGAGGGTACAAGTCAAGTTATTGTCGATGAGGGCATATTTCACAAGAGTCAAGTTTGTCATCTAGTGAACAAGAGTCTAGTGAGAGAGTTACCTTTAGTAAGCACGTGTCTGTTAGTGATTTTGAATTAGAATAAGAAACCATGGATAGTGCTAATAGTAATAATAGTTATAATGGGCTTAATGCGAATAACGGACATGGTGAGAACATCTTAGGAAATAATGGTGAGGATGATAGAAGCATGAGGGAGATTAATAATTCTAATGTTGATTATTATCCTTATGGCTTTTATACTGATAATGTGAACTTTAAAATTAAAGAAGAATTAATTTCTTCCTTACTTAAATTTCATGGCTTTGCAGGTGATGATCCACACAGGCATTTGAAGACCATGCATATAGTGTGCTCTTCCATGAAACTATCCACTGCTAATCTTCAAGATGTATTGAGGAGAGCATTTCACTTTACTTTAGAAAGCAAAGCCAAGGAGTGGCTTTACACACTACCTCAATATTTTACAACATTGACTTAAGATCAGTTGAAAGGAGTATTCTTGGATGAATATTTCCCTACCTCTAAAACTTCAAGGCTAAACAAGGAGATAACTAGTGTGGTACAATGAGATAATGAATCCATGCATGAGTATTAGACTAGGTTCATCACACTTCTAGCTTAGTGTCTACACCACAATATTACAAAGAATTATCTGGTTAATTCTTTCTATGAAGGGCTACTTCCATATCATAACCCCTCAATTCATGCCACTACAAATGATTCTCTTAGAGAATTGAGTCCCAATGCTACATGGGACCTACTTCAAAAGATGGCTACCAATGACCCTCAATTTGAAAGCACAAGAAAAGTGTATAATACTTATTTGGTTTCTTCCCAAGATATTCTTGCTAAAATTGTTACTTTGGGAAACTGAGTGGAGAAAAGACTCAATATTTTGGAGCATAATGTGAATACCAAGAAGGTTAATTCAATGGGTCACTTTCAAGCTATAGTTATTGGTTGTGAGTATTGTGGGTCAATGATGCATACCTCTAATACTTGTTCTTAATATGAAGAGGTTTAGGCCCTATACAAAAATAGGAATGGTCAATATCAAAAGAGGGATCTCTACTCTTGCACTTATAATCCAGGTTAGAGAGATCATCCTAACTTTAGATAGGGTGGGAATCAAGGCAACCCTCAAGGAAATTTCTCAAATCTAGTAGTGCCTAATCAAGGGGCATCATCTTCTTTTTCTGGACGTAATGAACATGGTATGATTGTGAAAGGTATTACTAAACTTAATTCAAAGTTTGACAATAAGAAGTCATAAACTGAGGCTAAGTTACATGCTATAGAGAATAAGATGGACTAATGTCTACAAAATGTGTTCTCTAAATTGGAGCAAATGGAGACTAAGTATAAGAATTTGAACGCTTTTGTTACTCAATTCTCCAACAACTTGAGTGAACAACAAGCAAAGAGTAGTGGTTCTATACCCTCCAACACAGTGATAAATCCTAACTCTTTGAATGCAATCACATTGAGAAGTGGTAAGAAAATTAGGGGCTAAGAATGTACAATTCAAAGAACATTAAGAGGATGAAGAGCATGTTGATGAGGAAATAGAAGTTGAGTCTCCTATTGCCAAAACTACTCAAGAAACTTCCTAAGCTGAGGAAGAAGCTTCTATCCAATCTTAAGGCCTATAAGAAAAGAAGCTCTTGGAGAAATGTCAGAAACAACCAATGGTGTAAAATTATGAAGAGGCAACAACTATTATAAAGGGACCAATGGAGAAAGGATCACCTTCCAACTCCAAGAGTGATGAGGTAAATATTTGTGACTTGCCTATTCCAAATTATTATTTGGTTAGTAAAAAGATTGTTGAAAAGAAAGATAATGATGAATTGTTTGAAATGTTTAGCAAACTTGAGGTTAATGTGCCATTGCTTGAATTAATTAAAAAGATGCCTAAGTGTGCTAAATTCTTGAAAGACTTATGTACAAATAAGAGAAAGTATATGCATAGTGAGAGAATCTAATGCAGGTTGAGTGTTAGCGCCTTATTTAAGCCACAGTTGCCTATTAAATGTAAAGACCTGGGTTCCTACACTATTCCTTGTACCATAGGTAGAACTACAATTTCTCATGCCCTACTTGACTTAGGTGCAACAATTAATGTCATGCCAACCTCTGCTTATAATATCTTAGGTATTAAAGCTTTGAAAGACACTAGCGTAGTGCTTGGCCTAGCTGATAGGATGGTGAGATACCCTAAAGGCATTCTTAAGGATATTTTGTTGCAAGTTAAAGGACTTGTTTTCCCAGCTGACTTTTATGTCCTTGATATGACTAATGACCTTCCTACTAAGAGTACTTTGATTCTAGGTAAACCATTCCTTCTAACTGTTAAGACATAATTAACATGAAAAAAGGTCTTATCACTATGGGGATTGGGGATCAAGAAGTGCAATTTAATATTTTAGAAGCTATGAATCATGGTTATGAAGATTGCTCTTATTTGGGTATTAGTTCGATTGAATGCCATGACGTGGACCACTTACATGAGACTGATATGGATGAACCTCACTGGTGTGACATGGTTATGAAGCAGGTGCTTTTACTTGTCTATTTTCCCACACCCTTCTCATTTATGTCCATGTGAAGGTGGCGTATCATGTGTCTATTATTTAGAGATAGATAGTTGGCTTTCTTCTACTCATGATTTTGATGTATCATATTACTTTGACTCTGATATGACTATTGATTATGCACTTGATAACCTTGAGAAAGGTGTATTTCTTGATTTTGTAGGAACTAATGATAAAGAGTTTGATTCACGAGCTATGAATATAGCTTCCCCATTGAGTGGCGTTGGAATATTAGAAGAGGATAGCAGTGATTCTGCTGCTGCCTTAGTCCTTTCTAATCCCACTCTAACTTCTAATTTACTTTCTTTTTCTATTGATCAGACTAACCCTAACTCTCCTTTTTCTAGGTCATCTGATGGTGGCACTAAGTCAGGAAGTAGAGGAAATATACACCATACTGAGCTTATTCTCCTTCCCCAAGCCATATGGACATACCACTCATACTAAATGCACTTGATATAACAAAGATGATTCCTTCTATTGTGCAACCCCCTGATTTATAATTGAATACCTTTCCCTCTAACTTGAAATATGTCTTTTTTACTGATGAGTATAAATTGCCTATTATTATTTCCAATTCTCTGAGTAGTTCTAAAGAAAAGAAATTAGTTTTAGTGTTGAAAAGGTATAAAAGAGCTATAGGTTGGTCTTTAGGGGATATACTAGGGATTGATCACTTGGTTTGCACACACAAGATCCTTTTAGCTAAAGGGTCAAAGACATTTAAGCAGCCACAAAGGAGGTCGAATCCTCTTATTCATGATGTGATTAAAAAGGAAGTATCTGAATTACTGAGTGCTAGGATGATATATGCAATCTCCTACAGTAGTGGGTGAGCCCAATACATGTAGTACCAAAGAAGAGCGGTATCACATTAGTGAAAAATGAGAGTACTGAGCTTATTCCAATAAGAGTTTAGAATACTTGGAGAATGTGTATAGACTATAGGAAGTTGAATGAAGCAACTAGCAAGGATCATTTTTCATTACCTTTCATTGATCAAATATCAAATATTGGAAAGAATATCTAGTAAATCTCACTAGTGTTTCTTGGATGGCTTTTCAGGTTATTTTCAGGTACCGATTACACCTATAGATCAAGACAATACTACTTTTACATGTCCTTTCACACCTACGCATATTGAAGGAACCCATTTGGATTGTGTAATGCTTTAGGCACCTTTCAAAGGTGTATGATGGCTATCTTTAGTGATTTATTGGAGTGTAATATGGAGGTTTTCACTGATGACTTCACTGTTTATAGTGATGGCTTTGATTATTGTTTGCTTAGTCTTAAACATGTTCTTGATAGATGTATTGAGAAAAAGTTATTTTAAATTATGAAAATATCATTTCATGGTAGATAGTGGCATATTGCTAGGTCACCATGTCATATCTTATCTTTTCCCTATCTATATAATACTGATAAAGGAAAGATGTTTGGAAAGGATTGTAACGATGATAAGAATGAATGAGAAAGGTTAGACGAGTCTTGAAAAAAGAGAGGGACTAAAATGAAAAGTTTAAAGGTTCCATGGTGGAAAATAAAAGTAGAAATAAACTTTGGGTCATTAAGTATAATTATGAAAAGTTGAAGGTCTAAAGTGTAATTTTCAAAAGTTCAAGGGCAAAATGGTAATTATTGGACGTTGAGCCAAAAATGACCAGAATCATATTAGTCCCAAATTTTTTTAGTAAATAGAGAAAATTATTCTAACTAGTTTGACGCAATACATAATTTTGATTTGAGATCCTAAAAAATTTATATTAATTTTTGAAGAAAAGGAAATTAATACAGTATCCTCTGGACCATAGAATTAGATGAAATTTGGCACTAAATTTCTATAATTAATATAAGAATTTATGAAACTAATAGAGCTCAAAAAGGAGTTATGTAGAATTTATTATGAAATTTATAGTGGATTAAAACACCCGATAAATACATTTTGGGGAATTTCTCGTGAGTTGAGCCTATCAAGGTAGTTGATAAGACACATTTTGTATATGGTTTCTGTGACATTTTGAAGAGTTTTATAACAAGTTTACAATTCATTTTATGCTTTAAATTGTACTTTTGTAGTAATACATGATTGTGCATGGCAATATGCTAATTAAAGGGTAAAAGGGTAAATTAACTCTTATAAACTGCATATATTCCGTTATTTACTGATTTGGACTTTTATAGTGAGCTTTTATGTTAGATTACAGGTATTGTGGAAGAGAACTTGAACCAGGAAAGAAATTACAAGTCAATGAAAGTGAAATCATGCTCCTGCACCTTTTTGTCACGACCAATAAGTCCACCGGCCGCAACCTTGATTCTTCTGAAAGTCTCTCTGTGTTTATAGGTCATGACCAGAATATGGATCTGGTCATGACTAAAATGTGAAATCGCTAAAACTGTACATTTTAAATTAGGTCATGCAAAAATAAAAGGAGAGGAGGGCTGTCGTCAACTGGGATACTAGTTTTTAACCTGATTAGGCTAAGAAGCAATACTCGAGCGCTCTCTGATCACTTTCTCCACACCTTCCATCATTTTACACCTCTCCACAGACTTCTCCACATCTCTATGCCATCAATCTACCATCTTCTCATTGTTTCTTCGTGGCATAACATCTAGACAGTGATTACAGTACAGCAGGAGTCATGAGAGGCTAAATATTTAGTCTCTTGGTGATGGATTTGATATCTTGAGCTCATAGACTGAAATGGGGAGTTTCTACTATTCTAATTTGCATCTTCTCATGTTATGATTGATGCTAGATCTAGGTTTTTCATTTTATGAGCAAGTTTTGAATATCAATTGATCATTCTCATATTAGACTTTGTAATTGAATTCGGATGATTTGAACGTTTGCTTTTCAATAGAATATTTCAGTTTTGATTTTAAGAGAGTTGGGTTATTATCAATAATCGTCATTAATTAATTCAATTGCTTGAAATCTGGGGTTCTCGATCGATGACCATTTGAGGTGTTTTCGTCATCTAATTTAACTTACACGCTAAGTGGTTTCTGATAGTTCACTAATAGTTCTTAAACCAGCTTTGATCAAAGGGGTTTAAGGAAAATTAGGGTTCTAAACTCAATCGATCGATTCAGGTTTTTTTTGAGACTTAGTGATTTAAAAACTCTAATTTTAATATGAGAGCAAGGATAAATACATTTTCATCATCAAGAGTCTTTCATAACATATTTCTCAAACAAACCAACTCGTTCTCACCATAATTAAAATTCCAAAAACATTTACTTTTTTGGCACTTTACTTTTATTGCATCAATCACTAAAACCCCAAAAACCATTTTATCCCTGCTCAGGTTTTTCATTAATTTTGATATCCAATATGCTAGGTTTATGAAACATCCTACTTTTACCACCTTAAAGTACATATTTGGAAGCATATTTGATTAGTGAAAGCATTACATTAGCCTAAAAATTAAAATTTTAAAACTCACTTGTCAGGTACTGTTCACTTAGTACTTTTCAGATTTACAGTCCAATTTTAAAAATTCATAACTAATTGTAGAAAAATTGTATGAAGGTTCTCCAAATTTCTAATTGAATTTCTTTCATACCTATTTAAGGAAAAAAAATATAAATATGGACATTTACCTTGACAATTGATACAGTGAAATCGTTACTTTTACTATTCATATGGCAAATTCTAGAAATTTCAGATTCTGTCTCTTAACTTTGGAAACTCATTTATCTTGATATACATAGCCAAATGAGGTGTATCAGCTATAAATTTAAATATCTATATGTGTACTATGTTCCAACAAAATTTCATGAATTAATTCCTCCATTTGCTAGGTCAAACTGAAGCCACAACAAAACTGCTTGAGAACCTACATTTCTACCATTTCAGTTTCCTTTCTTTAATTTTCAATAATTGTTCTAGCATGCATAAACCATTTCTTTTGCCTTTCATACATTCATATACATCATAGGGTTAAGCCATAATTCTTTCATACATTTTCTTTACATATAATGGAGAATACATAACAATACATAAAAACTAATATACATGCATGCTATCACTTGTTTACTCTTCCTCTTCTCTTCCTTAGCTCATGTACCAAACATGATTCTTCCATCTTGAATAACCTATTATGGTTGGTTATGGGAGGGTGAGATTCTAGGTAATCTCAGTAGCAAACATTATCGCTTAAATATACAGGATGGATTCTAATGCATGATATGTAATTTCATTAAACTTTCTTTGTTAGTGACATGCCATCATGCTACATACTTTTGCATAAAAGTGCATGGCCATGGAAAACATATTATTCACAATACATTCAACATAATTTATCATTTCACAACATCATTCAAATATCATATACATGTCAACACATAAGCATACCACATCAAGAACATAAAGAGGTAAGTCCACTACCTTGCACTTAAGCTTTTCTCTTGATCTTTTGCACTTGCTCCCTAACTTTCCAACCATGAAGTCTTTCGGTCAATCACTTCCCAAAATCTTCTTGGATGTTTCAATGTCCTAAACACATTCATATTTAACACACAATTCATTAGGACCAAGAACTCCAACAATGTTCAAGATTATCCTTGATAAATTCTTAACTCTTTACTAACATAACTTTCTCTAGTCTTCACTAATCAACTTGGCCTTTGAACCAATTGATGTCTTGAATTTACCCTACATAATTTCATCTTTTGAATCCATTTATGAGTTTAAAATCATGAAATTCTAGATCTTATGTACTGTTCTATACAGAATTACATAATACCCTCTTTTCTTTCAAAAATTCTCATTTTGATTCTAATGCTTCCCATACTTGTTTCTCCACTTTATCCCACACAACTTTTCATTTTAAAACCATTGGAAGCATAAAAATCATAAAATTCCAATCACTGTTCATGTGAGTAAATAGTAATAGAGAAGAATCTAAAAAAACACAACTTGGAATTCTAATGCTTCCAAGGTTCAAAACCTATCCAATCCTGCAAAAAATCATTATATAAATTCAATGGAAGCCTTAAATAATTGAAATTCCATTTATTTCCATCATGAACAGTGTAAACCGAAATGGTTCAACCATGGCAAAGTCAAGAATATCAACTTGATTCAATAACTAATAACTTAACTAGCTTGTTTAAGCTTCAATCACATATCTTTAACTTTAATTTCTTCTTTCTCCTTTCATCTAAGGTTTTTGTACAGCACAAAACCTTAGAGAAAACTCAACTTTCCTCCATGAAAACCCTAAGTTCAAGCTCCCAAATCAAAAGAAAATAAGTTAGGATAGATTGCGTACCTTTAATCTCTTGCTAGCTTGAACCGTGGTACCTTGAATCTTCTTTGTCTTTACTTGAGTTTTCATTTTGCAAGAGTTTCCCCAAGGGTTCATGCTCCATGGTTTTGAATCAGATTTGAGGGGGTATTTATAGAAAAATCTCATTAAAAAAAATCAATGGCTAAGATTAGTTTGTGCACTATTTGATCTAATGGCTCACATTTAATCTTGGATTTAACTTTTTCAAAAAGGATAATTATGACATCATCCATGACATCATCAAGGGATAACTCATAAGTCTAGGTAGAAAAATTCCAATGGGGGAAGCTTCTGGAAAAAGTCTAGTCCAATCCAGTACCAGCTTAGTCCGATTCCTCAAAAACCATATTGTTTTCTCAATCTAATTTTTTTGAGATTCCATAATATGCTGTTTAACCTGAAATCTAGTATCCGGATTCTTCCTACCATTGACATTCTTAGGCTGGGTCAAAACTTAATTATAGATCCCTTGAAAAATGACTGAAATGCCCTTGGTCCATTATCTTCCACTATATTAACCCTAATGGCATAATTGTCATTTTACACTCCTTTATACTGCACCAGGGTGTATAATGGCTCTAAATAATCATCTTTATACTAGCTTGGATGTTTTTGGTCTGTCCAGAATAACCAAAATGCCCTTCGTCTAACTCTGACTCAATGGCACAACACAGTGGCATACCTTCAGTGGCATTATCGTAATTTTGTATTTTTCCTGGTCTTTATTAGCCCTGACCCACATACTTATCTAAATATATCATTGGGCCTATAAGACACCATTCTGGGCCTTTTGTATGATCCACTACCTTGATAGGCTCAATTCTCGAGAAATTCCCCCGAAACATATTTATCGGGTGTTTTAATCTACTGTAAATTCTATAATAAATTCTACAGAATTCCTTTTTGAGCTCTGTCAATTTTAGAAATTATTCTATTAATTATAGAAATTTATAACTAAATTTCATCTGATTCTGAGGTCCAAAGGATACTGTATTAATTTCCCTTTCTTCAAAAATTAATATAATTTTTTCGGGACCTCATATCAAACTTCTGTGTTGCGTCAAACTGATCAGAATAATTTTCTCTATTTACTGAGAAATTTGGGACTAATATGATACTGGGCATTTTTGGGCCTTTTCTGGCTCAACCTTCTCATAATTACATTTAGATCCCTAAACTTTTGGTTAATTGTATTTAGGTCCCTAAACTTTTGATTAAATGCATTTATGTCATTGATCTTTTGAAAATTACACTTTAGGCCCTCAACTTTTTATAATTATACTTAATGGCCCAAAGTTTATTTCTACTTTCACTTTTAGCCTTCAACATTTTCTAATTTTTGCTTAGGTCCTTAAACTTTTAAACTTTTCATTTTAGTCTATTTCTTCCTTCAAGACTCATCTAACCTTTATTATTTCTTCTTATCATCGTCATAATCCTTTCTAAACCTCTTTCCACTATTAGTATTATACCGATAGAGAAAAATTAGGATATGACAGTTTCTAAATAAAAGGGTCCTTGAGAAGAATGATAGGGTTGTGCCTTATACTATATTATATTATCTGTAATTAATTTTATTTTGATGGATCGAACCACTACAATCTAACCTCATCAGTAGTGGACCATGTAGAGTGCCCAAAATGGAATCTTATAGGCCTAGTAATATTTTCAAATAAGTATGTGGGCTAAGGCTAATAAAGACTCAGAAAATGTAAAATTACGACAATGCCACTAAGTATGCCACTATATTGTGTCATTGAATCAGAGTTAGACGAAGGGTATTTTGGCCATTTGACTAAAGTTAGACAGTGAAGGAGAGTTCCCAAAATAGTTGACCATAGTCAAGGAATAGTTTGTTGATGTGTGAAAAGATGATAATGCCTTTTGAAAAATTAAAGTAAAATCGGACACCGATAAAGGGTCTTGAGAAAATATAGGGAATTTTTATTAGGATCTATAGGTCTCAGAAAATTATGATACTTTGTAGGAGATTTATTTTATATTATAATAAATTTTTAAAAATGCTAGAACTATTAAAAGAGGTGTCTAGCAGTTATTTTAAAACAAATAATTTAAGGATATTGGTATAAGGAAAGTGCCTTGGGATTTGTGCCAATTAGCTATTTGACCCAAGGAAGGCCTAGGGCAGCCCAATAAGTCCCAAAAGTTATCTTGGAGCCCAAGTCCAATAATGAATAATTTATGAATTTTTGAAAAAGAAAACAAAAAGAAATAAAGTGAGAATTAGGGTTTGAACATGGTGAGACCCACAAGACCTTACACATGGCGTCCAAGACAAGGGGAAGAGATGATTTTTGTCATGTGATCTTATCTCAAATTGGCTTGGTGGCAAGTTTGATGTAAGAGCAATTATGAGCCATTAGATCAAATAGTACACAAAGTGATCTTGGCAATTCATTTTCCATGAGATTTTCTATAAATACCCCCACTATTTTATGCTTAAAACCATGAAGGAGAACCCTTGGGGAACCTCTTGCAAATTGAAAACTCAAGCCAAAACAAAGAAGAATCCAAGGTCCGAAGTTCAAGTAAGCTAGATATTAAAGGTAAGCAATCTATCCTAGCTTATTTTCCTTTGATTTGGGAGCTTGAACTTAGGGTTTTCATGGAAGAAAGTTGAGTTTTCTCTAAGGTGTATATGCTGTCTAAAACCTTAGATGAAAGGAGAAAGAAGAAATTGAAGTTAGAGATATGTGATTAAAGCTTAAACAAGCTAATTAGGTGGTTGGTTGTTGAATCAAGTTGATATTCTTGACTTTGCCATGGTCGAACCATTTCGGTCTAAACTGTTCATGATATAAGGAGATGGAATTTCAATGATTTAATGCTTCCATTGAATTTGAAACATCCTACTTTTAACACTTTAGAGTACATATTCGAAAGTATATTTGATTAGTTGAAGCATTACATTAGCCCAAAAATTAAAATTTTAAAAATTACTTATCAGGTACTGTTCATTTGGTGATTTCAAGATTTATAGTCTAACTATAAAAATTCATAACTAATTGTAAAAAAATCATATGGAGGTTCTCAAAATTTCTAATTTAAGCTCTTTCATATCTATTTAAGAAAAAAAAATATAAATATGGACATTTACCTTGCCAATTGATACAGTTAAATTGTTACTTTTACTGTTCATATAGCAAATTCTGGAAATTCCAGATTCTGACTCTTAACTTTGGAAATTTATTTCTCTCGATATACACATCCAAATGAAGTGTATTGCCTATGAATTTACAGATCTGGATGTGTAATACTTTCTTTGCTAGGTCAAACTGAAGCCATAGTCAAACTGCTTCAGGACCTACGTTTTTTCCATTTCAGTTTCCTTACTTTTACTTTCAATAATTGTTTCAGCATGCATAAACCATCTCTTTTTCCTTTTTTGCATTCATATATATCATGGGGTTATGCCATAATTACTTTATACAATTTCATCATATAAATAGACACCTTACATGGCAATTACATACATGCATAATTCATAGCCTATGCTAGGATCCCAATTACTTCACTTCCTTTCTTCCATTCTTTAGCTCTTATCCATGCATACATTTTCCTTCATGCTTGACCTAAATTGGTTGGTTATAGGAGGGTGAGATTCTAGGGAATCTCAGTAGCAAACATTATCACTTAAATATGCAAGATGGATGCTAATGCATGATATGTAATTTCATTAAACTTTCTTTAGTTAGTGACATGCCATCATGCTACATACTTTTGCATAAAAGTGCATGGCCATGGAAAACATATTATTCACAATACATTCAACATTATCTATCATGTCACAACATCATTCAAATATCATATACATGTTAACACATGCACATATCACATAAAGCACATAAAGAGGTAAGTCCACTACCTTGCACTTAAGCTTTTCTCTTGATCTTTTGCACTTGCTCCCTAACTTTCCAACCATGACATCTTTCAGTCAATCACTTTCCAATATCGTCTTGGATGTTTCAAGGTCCTAAACATATTCATATTCATCACACAATTCATTAGGACTAAGAACTCCAACAATGTTCAAGACTATCCTTGATAAATTCTTAACTCTTTACTAACATAACTTTCTCTAGTCTTCACTAATCAACTTGGCCTTTGAACCAATTGATATCTTAACTTTACCCTACACAATTTAATCTTTTGAATCCATTTATGAGCTTAAAATCATGAAATTCTAGCTCCCTTCCATTAAGTATAATTATGAAAAGTTGATGGCCTAAAGTGTAATTTTTAAAAGTTCAAGGGCGAAATGACAATTATTGAAAGTTGAGCCAAAAATGCCAAGAATCATATTAGTCCCAAATTTTTCTAGCAAATAGAGAAAATTATTCTGACCAATTTGACGCAACACAAAATTTTGATTTGAGGTCCCAAAAAAATTATATTAATTTCTGAAAAAAAGGAAATTAATACAGTATCCTCTGGACATTAGAATCAAATGAAATTTGGAAATAAATTCCTATAATTAATATAATAATTTATGAAATTGATAGAGTTCAAAAAGGAGTTATATAAAATTTATTATGGAATTTAGAGTGGATTAAAATACCCGATAAATATATTTCGGGGGAATTTCTCGAGAGTTGAGTCTATGAAGGTAGTAGACCATGTAGAGGGGTGAAAATGACATCTTATAGGCCCAGTAATATTTTCAGATAAGTATGTGGGCTAGGGCTAATAAAGACTAAAAAAAAGTAAAATTATGAAAATGCCACTAAGTATGCCATTGTGTTGTGTCATTGAGTCAGAGTTAGATGAAGGATATTTTGGTCATTTAACTAAGGTTAGACAGTGAAGGAGAGTTCCCAAAATAGTTGACCACAGTCGGGGAATACTCTGTTGATGTATGAAAAGATGATAATGCCCTTTGAGAAATTAAAGTGAAATCAGACATCGATAAAGGGTCTTGAGGAAATATAGGGAATTTTTATTAGGACCTCTCGATCTCAAAAAATTATGAGACTTTGTAGGAAATTTATTGTATATTATAATGAATTTCTAAAAATGCTAGAACCACTAAAAGAGGTGTCTAGCATTTATTTCAAAATGAGGATAATTTAAGGACATCAATATAAGGAAAGTGCCTTAGCTATTTGACCCAAGGAAGGCCTAAGGTAGCCAAATATTTCATCCTAGGGAAGCCCAATAAGTCCAAAAAGTTATCTTGGAGCCCAAGTCCAATAATGAATAATTTATGAATTTTTGAAAAAGAAAAGAAAAAAATAAAGTGAGAATTAGGGTATGCACATGGTGGAACCCACAAGACCTCACACATGGAGTCCAAGACAAGGGGAAGAGATGATTTTTGTCATGTGATCTTATCTCAAATTGTCTAGGTGGGCAAGTTTGATGTAAGAGCAATTATGAGCCATTAGATCAAATAGTGCATAAAGTGATCTTGACAATTCATTTTCCATGAGATTTTCTATAAATACCTCCATTATTTTATGCTCAAAACCATGAAGGAGAAACCTTGGGTAACATCTTGCAAAATGAAGAGTCAAGCCAAAACAAAGAAGAATCCAAGGTCCAAAGTTCAAGTAAGCTAGAGATTAAAGGTAAGCAATATATCCTAGCTTATTTTTCTTTGATTTGGGAGCTTGAACTTAGAGTTTTCATGGAAGAAAGTTGAGTTTTATGTAAGGTGTATATGCTATCCAAAACCTTAGATGAAAGGAGAAAGAAGAAATTAAAGTTAGAGATATGTGATTGAAGCTTAAACAAGCTAGTTAAGTGATTGGTTGTTGAATCAAGTTGATATTCTTGACTTTGCCATAGTCGAACCATTTTGGTCTACACTATTTATGATAGAAGGAGATGGAATGTCAATGATCTAATGCTTCTATTGAATTCATATGATGATTTTGTGTAGGACTGTAAGTTCTGAACCTTAGAAACATTAGAATTATGAGTTATAATATTTGAATTTATTCTCTTTTACTGTTTACTCATATGAATAGTTATTTGAATTCCATGATGTTGATGTTTCCAATGGCTTTAAAATGAAAAGTTGTGTGTGATAAAGTAGAGACACAAGATTGGAAAGCATTGGAATCAATATGAGAATTTTTAGAAGAATTATGCACATTTTTCAAATATGTCCAGAACAGTACATAGGAGCTAGAATTTCATGATTCTAAGATCATAAATGGATTTAAAAGGTGGAATTGTGTAGGGTAAAGTTAAGACATCAATTAGTTCAAAGGCCAAGTCAATTAGTAAAGATCAAAGTTGTGTCAGTTAAAGTAAGTTTAATGTCCAAGGAAGTTAGATTGTAATGGATAAATAATTATGTGATGTTAGGATTTGATGGTGGACTCCAAGGAGGCAGCCACATATCAAAGAGAAGCGACAAGAAAGAAGCAAGATAAAGTGAAAGAAAGTCAAGTATATGAGGTAGTAAACTTACCCTAAACTTGTATGTATTGAATGTTATGGTTGGTTGTGCTATGGCTATGTTGAATTTTGTTGATTGTGTATATGACTGAAGCTCTATTTCTATGATTACTTTGGCCAATTGTATTTCATATGTTACATAGAAACATGCATATTACACAATGTTAATACCTTCACAAGTAAGCACAAGTATTTACATTAATGCATGCATTGTTTAGTACTGTTTGCTACCCCATCCATGTAATCCCAATCCCACAGGTTTATTAATGATGAAATAGGATGAAGAAGCATGAAGAGAATCTAGGGATTGGATAGTATAAATGTTATGTGAAGAATTGTTATATGTAATGTTGCTATATGACCAATATAAGTAGTAAGGGTCATGATGTAATGAAAAATAGTAAATGATGAGATAAATATATGAAATTTTATAGAAATTTGGTTAACATGTCAAGCTTTATTTAGACACCAAGAACACCTTATTTTGATGTCTGTACAAAGGGAAAAAAATTCTAAAGTAAGGGACTATAATCTATTTTTAGAATTTTTGATCAAATGAATAGTAATCTTTGACAATTAAACAATATTAATTGACTAAGTATTTGGTCTAGAGATTATTTTTTCCCTTAAAGCTCAAGACATTTTCATCATGTAGCTTTTTGAACCACTTCATTTAGAGTTTTCTAGAATTAATTATGATTTTTTTTAAGTTTATCGCCTAATCTAGAAATACCATATGAACAGTAACTCAATAAGAGTAAAATTCCAGATTTAGCTAATGGATTTCCAAGGTCTTGTAAGTGATTCTAAATGCTACTGAATGGTCCCTAAGACGTACGAAAGTAAGGATGTCTCACACCATATCTCTCAAAAGGGGATTGAGGTTGATAGAGCCAAGATTGAAATCATTTCTTCACTTCCCTATCCTACTTATCTTAAGGATTTGAGGTCTTTCTTTGGGCATGTCGGGTTTTATCGATGCTTTGTAAAATATTTTAGTACAATTGCTTTACCTCTTTCTACACTATTAAGAAAAAGATGTTGATTTTTACTTTGATGATAAATGTAGACATGCCTTTGACTCTTTGAAATCCTTGCTTGTTTCACCTCCTATTCTCACTGCACCTAATTGGGATTTTCCTTTAAATTGTCTTATGATACTTCTAACTTTACAGTAGGTGTTATGCTTGGTCAAAGGGAGGATAAGCGATATAGAGTGATAGCCTATGTCTCCAAGACACTTGACTCTGCTCAAGTGAATTATACCACCACTGAGAATGAACTTTTTGTTATAATCTTTACTTTAGATAAGTTTAGATAGTATCTGATAAACTCTCAAGTTGTTGTTTTCATAGATCATGCAGTAGTGCATTACTTGTTTAAGAAGCCCTAGTCTAAACTAAGACTGCTGAGATGGGCTTTGGCGCTACAGGAGTTTGACATTGAAAGCAGAGACAGAGCTGGAGTAAAGAATCATGTAGCTGACCACCTTAGTTGGTTACCTAAAGGCACTGAGGGAGTTGACTCCTCTGATCTTACTGTTGATTCCTTTCCTAATTTTGCACTTTTTGCCTTAACTGTTCAGGAGCTTTAGTACTCTAATATTGTTAATTATATTGTCACTAATCTTGTACCTCCTTCTATGTCTAAGTTTTAGGTTGATAAGCTGAAGAGGAAGGCAAGATACTATAACTAGGATTATCCAATTATTTGGAAGCAATGCAGTGACCAAACATCAGACGATGCTTATGTTTTATGTAAGTCTTGTGATAAATGTCAGAGGTATGGGAGTTTAGGTAAAAATCATGAAATGCCCTTAAGACCTATGCATTTTTGGGAAATTTTTGATATCTGGGGCATGGATTTCATAGGTCCTTTTCCTCTGTCATTTGGGTTTTCATATATATTACTTGCAGTATACTATATGTCTAGGTGGGTAGAGGCAGTGCCAACTAGGAAAGATGATGCTTCTGCTATTGCCAAGTTCTTACACTCATATCTTTCATAGGTTCAGCATTCCAAGAGCAATCGTCAGTGACTAAGGAACGCATTTCTACAATAGGACCATAAAGTCTCTACTTGCTAAACATGGATAACAGATTGGCTAAAGTCTCTAATCGGGAAGTCAAATAGATAATAGAAAAGATTGTGAAACCATCTCATAAAGATTAGAGTGAAAGGCTTGAGGAGGCGCTGTGGGCTTATAGGACTACCTATAAAACCCCTATAGGTATGTCTCCTTTCTGGTTGCTCTATGGTAAGTCTTGCCATCTACCTATGGAGATTGAGCATAAATCTTATTAGGCGATTAAGGCATGTGATGCAAACCTTAAATCCTCACTTGAAAATTGGACGATACAACTCCAAGAGCTTGAAGAAATGAGACTTTAGTCTTATGATAATGCCATAATCTACAAAGACAATGTAAAAATGATTCATGACAAACATATTTGAGGAAATAATTCTAAGAAGGTGACAAGGTTCTAAAGTTCAAGGCCCAGTTGAAGTTGAAGCTTGGAAAGTTTGTCACCAAGTGGGAGGGCCCTTTTAGAGTTACCAAGGTGTATTCTTTTGCTATGGTAGAGCTGGTAGATAAAGCAATAGGTCATGTTTCACAATCCAAAGGTTATATACTTAAGCACTACCATGAGAATCAAAGACCTCTCTAATTGCATGGTTATTCCTTTTCACCTTTCTCCTTTACTTTCTCTTGTATTGATGGTAATATTTGTTTGATAATATAGTTAGGAGTAAGTGTAGGGGAGGAACCATCACAATAGTTTTAGATTTATTTGCTTTATGTCTTTTAACAATTTCTTAGAATAGGTTGTATTTTAAAGATTTCTTAGTTTTAAGTTAGTTTTTCTTTGAATAAATCTTCCCTTTTAGCTCATGACTCTTTAATCATTTTCCCTTCTCCCTTTGATATATGCTTTAGTGATGCGTTAAGGACAATGCATGGTTTAAGAGTGGGGGAGGGATTGATTTTGGTAATTTGTGTTGCCATTGCTTGCATCTCCAAAATATAAAAAATTCAAAAAATTTAAACCTATTGAGGTTAATAGATTTGGGTTTTTCACTACTGTATAAGCAAATTGTTGTTGTGATTCCCACCTTCCACTTGACTTTTGCAATCATTGGGCTTTATTTTTAAATCCTTATTTCTTTATGCATGTGAACATTCGCATGTCTAGGTGAGAATATAATTTTGACTTGGGTAGTTTTTATTCTTAGTTAGCATAGTGGAGTGTCTTTGATGCGGTGTTATTAACCTTGTTTCGTAGCTTGATATTAGAGAGGAAACATCTTAGAGAAAGCCTTGTTAGAAGGATTATTAAACCTTAATTTTCTTTACTATCTTGTGTGATTTCCACATAGTTTTGTTTAACCTCTAGAACTTGTCTAGATTCTTTTTCAA
Organism: Leucaena leucocephala; assembly: GCA_037074615.1. Classification (NCBI taxonomy): domain Eukaryota; kingdom Viridiplantae; phylum Streptophyta; class Magnoliopsida; order Fabales; family Fabaceae; genus Leucaena; species Leucaena leucocephala. Next base: position 11,859,236 of record CM073527.1, read on the forward strand.
AGCTGCATTATTACCTGAATTTATGAGCATGATTGGGGCATTCGTTTCTAAACCCTTTTACCCAAATACTAGCCATCTTGATTGACATTTGTTTACCCCTTTGAGCCCATCACTTTTATTTCATTCTATTGATTTTGAACAAGTGCTTTGCATGAGTTATATTATGATCTTTATGATTAACTGTGCACTATTGAAGTTTCTATCTTTATCTTTTTTAGTTAGGATTCCCAATATAAAAAAGGGATACAATAAATAGAAAAGACAAGAAAGAGAATAAAATGTGTAGCAAAAAACCCAAGAAAGAAGTTTTTTTAAAAAAAAAAGAAAGAGAGAAAAAGAAAAGAAAAATTGGCAACAAGGAATAGAATTTGAAATAAGGCATTCTTTTGGTGGTTGAAGATTAAAGTTTGTTGTCATTTAATAGTCGCACTTTAGCTTACTACAAGCTATTTTTTAATACTCATGTATTAAACTTATTCTACATTTTATTCCATCCATCATTAGCCTTTCACCAATATTACAACCCAATTAGGTCCCCTTGATCATAAATTTATGGTATGTTAGTAGTGGAGATAGTAAAATCTTTACAAGCCTATGGTAGGTACTAATCAAGGTGATTGATTGAAAATTCCCTATATTTGAGAGTTGAGTGAGACACTTATACCTATGAGAGTTCTATTATATTTTCCCTTCCTCTATCTTGCCATGTGTATTGTGTTAATTTCTTTGCACCAAAGTATTCAATGACTGTTGATTGATTAGTACAGAGCACTAGTACAAATATGCTTTTTAAAGCCCTATCTTTAAACTGGTCCTTACGAAGACAGTTTAAAAAAATGACTAGTGGTATTTTTTAAATAAGATGAAATAGTTACACAGGATTAACACGTCACCAGTGTAAAATATAATTATTACGCTAGATATTAATATTAATAGATGTAGATTAGCTGCGTCATATTATGACTTTTTAGTTTCTTGTCTATACTTTCCTGCTTCTTTTGTTTAACTTCTTCAGACCTTATAGAGAAGCTTTTAGAACAAATGAAGGGTGGTATTTTTGTAAATAAGATGAAATATTTACACCAAATTTTCATTGAACCAGTGTAAAATATATCTAACCGGTGTTAAATATACTTTCTATTATGACTCTTCAATTCCTATCTTTGCTTTACCTCTTCTTTTCTGTAACTTCTTCAGACCTTGTAGAGAAGCTTTTAGAACAAATGAAATATGACATTTTTGTAAATAAGATAAAATATTTACACCAGATTTACATTGAACAGGTGTAAAATATATATAACCGGTGTTAAATATACTTTCTATTCGGACTCTTCAGTTTCCTGTCTATGCTTTCCTACTTCTTTTATCTGTACCTTCTCATGCCGTTCATTTCACTTATTCAGTTCCCAATATTTGTACTCATTATGATCGAAGGCCAATTGCATTCTTTTCTGAAATCGTTTATTCCTCAACCATTGGTATACCATTCATATTATCAGTACTTTTGTCTTATTACTTTATCTTTATTTTATTTTCTTCTATATGAATGCTCAAATGGTTTTTTCCTCACGCACACCTCATTCTCTGCCTCACAAAAGAAACAGAGACGATTTCAAAGACAAACATCCTGATCCTCACCCTGTAGTTCCTTCTCCTTATCCCCTGGTTGTCCTTCTGATGGAGCACCTTGAAGAACTGATCATGCACTTTAATGCTCTGAAGGACTCAGTGGAAGAACTGTCTGAGAAAGTTACTAGACTGAAAGACAGTTTAAGAGCTTTCTGCTAAGAAGTTCGCCGCCATCAATAGCATGATAGCTTGTATCATCCTGTTGATCATACTGACTCTGATAAATCCCAGACCTCCGAGTCTGATGAGAAGTGAAAGCCTACAACCTTTATCTGCCCCTTCTATTTTACTTTTTTGTACTTAATGACAAAAAGAGAGAATATATTATATATTTTGATAGATATTGTGAATGGAAATTTCATACTTTTGATGTAAAGTTATTAGTAAAGATGAATGAATGAAGTTTCTTGTTCTCTGAATGAATGAAGTTTCTTATTTTGTTAACATGTTATGTTGTTCTTTTATTTTCCAAAAACAAATGCAACAACTTGAAACTAGACATATCAATGTCAGGTGTAGAATATAATGACCAGTTTAGAACAAGTTATTTCTACACTGGTCTTCCACTTCATCCGGTGTAGAGTTGTTCAATTTATATTATTTTACACCAGTGTAAAAGTGACCGATGTAGAATATATTGTACGGTTTAGAAAAAAGTTATCTCTACACCGGTGTTGTATTTTATCCGGTGTATATTTGCTCATGAAATAACATTTAATTTAATCGATCACTTGTTCGTGCTGATAAGACACATTTTGCATATGGTTTCTGTGACACTTTTGAGAGCTTTATAACAAATTTGCCATTTATTTATGCCTTAAATTGTACTTTTGGGGTAATACATGATTGTGCGTGGCAATGTGCTAATAAAAGGTTAAAATGGTAAATTAACTCTTCTAAATTGTATATATTCTGTTATTTACTAATTTGGACTTTTACAGTGAGCTTTTATTTTGGATTACAGGTATTTTGGAAGAGAGCAAAGACTAGGAAAGAAATCATAAGCTAATGAAAGTGAAACCACGCTCCTACACATTTTAGTCGCGACTAAAGAGTCTACCAGTCACAACCTTGATTCTTCTGGAATGTTCTCTATGTTCACAGGTCGCAACCAAAACATGGATCTGATTGTGACTAATATGTGAAATTATTGATGCTGCGCATTTTGAATTAGGTTATGCAGAAATAAAAGGGGAAGGAAGGTTCCCATCAAGGGATGCTGGTTTTTTGGACCTAATTTGGTTAAGAACCAGTACTTTTGTGCTCTATGATAATCTTCTCCACCCCTGCCATCATTCTACACATCTCCACAGATTTCTCTACCTCTTCAATCCATCAACCTACCACCTTCTCACTGTTTCTTCATGACGTCTCAACTGAACAGCGATTACAGTGTAGCTGGAGTCATAAGAGGCTAAACCTTTAGCCTCTTGGTGATGAACCAGATATCTTGAGCTCATAGGCTCTAACGGGGAGTTTCTTCTGTTCTAATTTGTATCTTCTCATTTTATGACTACTGCTAGATCTAGGGTTTTCATCTTATGAGCAAGTTTTGAATATCGATTAATGTTTCATCAAATTAGACTTTGTAATTGGATTCAGATGATTTGAACATTTGCTTTCAATAGATTATTTTAGTTTCAATTGTAAGAGAGTGTCTTATTACTAGCAGTCGTTGTCAATTAATTCATTGCTTGAAATCTAGGGTTTTTGATTGATGACCATTCGAGGGCCTTTTCATCATCTAAATCCAATTTACACGCTAAGTGGTTTATGATAGTTCACTAATAGTTCTTAGACCAGCTTTGATCAAAGGGGTTTAAGGAAAATTAGGGTTCTGGACTCAATCGATCGATTGAGATTTTTTTTGAGACTTAGTGATTTCCAAACTCTAATTTTAAATATGATAGTAAGGATAGATACGTTTTCATCATCAAGAGTCTTTCATAGCATATTTCTCAACTCAACCAACTCATTTTCATCATAAACAAAAATCCAAAAACATATCTACTTTTTTGCACCCTAATTTTATTGCATCAATCACTAAAACCCAAAAACCATTTTACCCCTGCTCAAGTTTTTCATTGATTTTGACATTCAATCTACTAAGTTTCAACATAAAAGGCTCCTCAAGAATAACAATAGGGTTGTGCCTTATCTATATTATATTGGGTGCAATAATTTTATTTTTGGTGGATCAGACCACGACAATCTGACCTCATCAATGGCGCCATCGCCGGGGAGCCAAGTAATTGGTTCCTTAGTAATTGATTGTCAATTTCATTAGCAACCTAAGTCATCTTTCTTGCTTTTGTTTGCATTTTAGTTTTTAGTAGTTTTTAATTTGCATTGCATTGTATTCTACACTTTTCTAAGTATTCTGCAAAATCAGTCTTTGTGACTATGAGTCACGACCTAAACTTACCTCCATCACGACTATTACTCTATATGATGTCAGGTCGTGACCAAACACCACTTGTGTCATGATCTGATTGCTCCCCTCTGAAATTTGACTACTCTGCGAGAACCAGTCATGACATTTGATACCTTCAGTCGTGACCACTTTTCTCTATGATATTATGTTGCGACTAACTAAAAATTTCTTGCTATACAACTTTCGTGACTGACTGTGACTGATTGCATTTTTTATTCTCTATTTGTTTTTCATTGCATGCATAAAAGAGCTAAACTATTAGTGCCTTTTGAACCTAAAATTGAGAGAAAACTTAGGAAACTAAAGAGAGAATTTAGAGAAAAATAAGCAAAATCTAGTTCCTCCTCTATATTCCTAAGTTTGAAACTGAATTGAATATAGATTACATTAATCATAATGGGCCTAATGGGCATAGAGAAAATGAAATACTAATGAGCCCAGAAGATAATAGACGTGTGAGGGAAATTAATCATTCACATGTGAATTATGATCCTTATGGTTTCTATACTGAATAAGCTAATCTTGAGATTAAAGGAGCTTTGATTGCAGCCTTACCTAAATTTTATGGTTTTACAAGAGAATGTCCACACAGACACTTATAAACCATGCATATGATATGTTCTTCAATGAAGTCTCCAATAGCTGCACTGGATGATGTCTTAAGGAGATGTTTTCATTTTACCCTAAAAAGGAAGGCTAAGGAGTGGCTATACAATTTTCCCACCCATTTCTCTACTCTTACATGGGATCAGCTGAAGTCAACATACCTTGAACAGTTTTTCTCGGCTTCAAAGACCACTCAAATGAAAAAGCAAATCACGAATATTCTGCAACAAGATGGAGAACTTCTACATGATTATTGGATGAGGTTTCTTAACCTGTTAGCTCGATGCCCTCACCATAACATGACCAAGGCTGATTTAGTAGACATTTTCTTTGATAGTCTACTTCCTCATAATCATGTTTCCTTGAATGCTGCAATAAATGGATCCTTGAGAGATAAGGCTCCACAACCAAGTTAGGAGTTATTCCAGAAAATGGCCAATAAAGACCATCAGATAGGGAATCCAAGGAGAATGCCCATATCTTCTTTGGGTAATTCAAAAGAGATCTTAGCATAAATAGCAGCCTTGGGAAACAAAATAGAGAAGATGATGAATTTGATTGAAAGAGAGCTGTATTCCACAAAACAAGTTCATGCAGTGGATACCTCACAAGCCTTAGTTATAGGATGTGAATCATGCAGTTCTATGATGCATGCTACCAGTACATGTGACAGAGAGTATGAAGAAGTGGCAGTGATGTATCAAGGGAGGGACAATCAATACTAGAAGAGAGACCCATACTCCAACACTTACAACCCTGGTTGGAGAGACCACCCAAACTTTAGGTGCGGGAGATAGGACAAATCAATTCCAAGGAGGTGGTGCTTCCTCAAGCAACTACCAACATAATGTAAGGTTTATAGTTTTAACTCACCCTATGACCTTAATAACATCAAGGGCAGATGAGACTTCTTAATTGTTAAAGAGTATAGCTGCACAGATGAACAATATGGATGGTAGAATGACCAATATAGACAACAAGCTCAAAGAGAATGACGGTTAATTTAGTTCTATAGCTTCAATCCTTCAAAGTATGTAGAAGGATAATGCTGATGTGCACAGGAAACTTGAGGAGTTAAGTTCTAAGAATGCAGATATCATAAGTCATTTAACTCAAGTCTCCAATACAATGAGTGACATTCAAGGAAAGAGCAGTGGCAGCATACCTTCGAATATTATCATCAATCTGAGGGGTCTGAATGCTATATCCCTAAAAAATGGTAGAAAGGTTCATTTTAAGGAAACTGATACATAGGAGCAAGATAAAGAAGGTGCTGAATATGATAATTCATCTCTGCCATAGGTATAAAATGGGGAATTTGAAAGTGCTAAAGAATAGAAGCTTGTAATGAAGAAGTCAACCCAATAGGAGAACTCACAAACCCAAGTGGAGATATAAGACCTGCAAGAAGAAGCAGCAATAGTACCAAGTCTAACTTATAAAGGAAAGTAACCTAAGGTGAAGCCAAAGTCAAGCAAGCAAGGAGTCTCTATATACAAAGGAAAGGAGGTAAGTATAAAAGATCTCCTTTTTCCCAACTGTGTGCTGATAAAAGGAAGTTTAGGCCTCTTAAGAGAATCTAGGTGAGAGCTAATGTGTCATCACTATTTAAGGTTGAACTACCTGTTAAATGCCAAGACCTAGGATCCTACACCATCCCATGCATTATAGGAAATGTTCCTATTAAGGGAGCGTCACTAGATCTAGGTGCAGCCATTAATGTAATACCTTGGTCAGTATATCAAGCCTTAGGAATCAACAACCTTAGAGACATAAACATAGTGCTCCAGTGAGCTAATAGGTCAATTAGGTATCATAAGGGAATCCTTGAGGATATTCTAGTATAGGTCAAGGACTTAGTATTCCCAGCTGATTTTTATATTTTGGATATGTCCAATGAGTTAGTAAATGATAGCACTCTGATCCTAGGCCAACCTTTCCTCCAAACCTCTAAGACCATCATTAGTATGAAGCATAGTTCCATCACAATGGAAGTTGGAGAACATGTAGTAACCTTCAACATTAATGAAGCAATGAAATTTCCCTGTGATAATTATGCTTTTACTTATTTGAATACCATTGATTATGCTGTTGAAGGGACTAGGGATGAACATGAACTGAGTTTACATGATAATAATAGAGATAATACACTTGCAAAAGGTTTGTTGAGTGATCTTACAGGATCCCAAGATGTTTTGGAAGCTGGAAGTGCAATAATTGAAGAATGGCCAAATTTCTATGACCAAAAGGTCGTGACCAAATTGCCTCCTTATTGCGACTGAACATCAACCTAAGATCCACTGTGAATCTATGTCATGACATGATGGCATTATGGTCATGACACAAAAGCCCAGAGACTTCCACTTGCGACTCGAAGATGAAGTTATAGCGATTACACATCAACCTACTGAGGGAGAGCCTTTCTGTGACCATAAGTTATGCCTAAAAGAAGAATAGGTCATAACTAAAAGCTCCAGAGACATACCTTTTCAACTTAGGTCACGATGAGAAGATGAAAGGTCACGACCAGAAATGCCAAACGCAACCAGGGAACTCAACACTCCTTCAGTTCCACACTCCACTATTTTGGTTAAAAGGCCAATACATTCTAACTTTTCTTAACCTTATTCTCATTTCAAAATTACATCTCATACCTTAACTTTTTTGAAAGATATAATCTCTAATAATGATGTAGGTATAGAAAAGATTGATCCCAAGTATGTTGTAGTCGTAAACCAACCTCAGCTTGGTGCGATACTTGGGGAAGCACATGATAAAATGGAGGGCCTATACAAGCTAGAGAAGAGTAACTGTAAGGAATATATGAAGGAGGCAAATGAATTATTTCCCTAGTCTGTTACCGTGATATGCCAACCATAGTTGGGTAAGTTCAAGTTTAAGCAGGGAAAATTTGAGACGGGCCTGGACAAATCTTAGTATAAGATGCGCGATTATGGAATGCTGAAGTGGAGAGAAAGAGCAACTGGGAAAACCGTCCAATCACATAGCCATTTTTCAAAGTTTTATGATTTCCTACCTCCGCCTTAAGGCCAGGTTGTCCCTTTCCTATCTCTTTCCTTTATGAATTCATATGTGCTTGACATGTTAGTCTGGTGATTGGAAAGGGATGACCAAGTATAAGTAGTAGTTCATTGTTTCGCTTGATGTTTCTATAGGATAGTTTCATTTTTATGTTTATTTATGTTTATTCTAGGGTTCTTTCTATTTTGAACACCCCTATTCATATCCACACATCGTTTAGTCATTGATTGTTCCCTCTAGAGTTTCACCACTCACATGCATGATCTTAGCTTACCTATCTTGTCATCTTTGCCCTACTAGTATTGCTTTGCATGACCTGAATAAGACTATGTGCTTAATTATTAATTTAAATTGAGTGAATAGGATACCTGTTGTTTTACAGCTCTAGTTGGTTGGCTTTGCAAAGTGATTGTCATATTTTCTGCTTTAGTTCTGTTGACAATGAGGACACTGTCAAGTTTAAGTGTGGGGGAGATGTCTTGCATGTGTGCTACTCAATCTTTACTAATCCAATCTTTTCATCACGAAAATTTATTTTTGATCTTAACGTGTGATGAATTACTAAAAATTGGACCCCTGTTTTAAACTTTGTTGATAACTAGAAAGGTTTTAGCATGAAAAATCATTTTAAGACTTTGACAACTACCACTCGGTAGTCTTTGTGAAAGATAGTCATGACATACTGGCTTTTGGGTCGTGATCTGTAATGAAACTTTGGACTTGGTAGGCTCTCTGTAACCTATGGTCGTGACCTATGAACGTAGTGGTCGCGACAATAACTCCCTATTGATTTGTGTCGTGACATGACAACCTATATAGTCATAACTCTTTCTCTCTGTGTGTTTGCATCACGAAAGGTACACCCCGTGGATGTGACTAAATATTTTGAAAGTCCTGAGCATGCACCCCTGTGACATTTGGTCATGACCTTCAATGTCATACGCCGTGACTAATGGTTGAAAAATGTCCAATTACCTTTTCTTTCCCTTGTGCAAAGCTATATAAAAGGTGTCATATCCCAATTTTTAGGCCTAGAAGCCCAGTATATAGCCTGAAAAAGGAAGGCTACTAGACCCTATTGTGCATGAGTCCCAGAAATATACAAATGATGTTTAGGGACTAAACTGCAAGAAAGTAAAAAATCAGGGAAAATAGTGAAAGTCCCTGTGAGCATAATGGAAAAGTAAGGGATATTTCTTGGGAACCAAGCTACTAGAGTGCTTGGGCTTGGTTAGAAACCCAAGATGACATTTAAAGGCCCAAAAACGTAGGCCCAGTAGTTATGGGAGGTTAAGAGGTATTAAAATAATATTTTAGTGCTTTTCCATAAAGTAAAGTTACTCGGTTAAGGATATAACTGGAAAAAGTGATCAAATATGACTTTAGACCATAAGGTGGCATAAAAGGTGTCGTCATAGAACCCACAAGGCGCTGACATTATTACAGGCAAAAAAGAAAAGTTAAGGACACATGTCATGAGATTAGAAAAAGGAGAAAAAGTAAAGAGGACACGTGGCATAATCTCAGCCGTTCATTCCAGGAAAAGGCTCTGGAATTCTCTGGAGAGGCTGAGTCAGCTGGTGAGGTATCCTAAGGGCCCCACCAATTGAACCACATACATCTTGAGGTGTCCCCTGAGGTGTCCTTGGATGATGTCATAATGGTGAGTCAATAAGGAGGATGATGTCATCGTCATGATGCAGGCGAAGATTCTTGAGGAAGCTAAGCAATCTGGGCCATTCATCGCGATTTGATCTGAGCCATTCATTCCACCTCCACTCACCTATAAATAGGACACCCCTCCCTTCATGTTATGCACGAACAAGAGCCAAGAAAGAAGAGAAAGAAGAGAGAAAAGAGAAAGAGATAAAGAAAGGAAGGAAGAGAAAGAACGGAAGGAGTTTTGGTGGAGCCAGGAGCAGTCTAAGGAGCTTAGGGACTGGGCAGAGCTTAGGAATGATGTAAGTAAGTTATTCTAGTCCCTGCTCTAATAAAGTAGAGGATTTCTCTTAGTGGTTTGAATAGAGAATTATCTCTATTAATAAAGGTAGCCATAGATAGAAAGAAAGTTAGGGGAATGTCAGATTAAGGATATTACCCCTAGTTAACATGAGTTAAGTATAGCTATATTGGACAATAATAAAGATATTATTATGCTATGTATAGCCTCTGACTTATGAACAGAAAATACCTTAGAGACAAGGCTAAGAGATGGATGGAAAGGCTACATGCCAGGTAGTAAACTTACCTACTTGTATGCTTATACTGCTTAGATGTTTTATGTGATGTTTTCTTACCTTGATGATGTGAAGCATGTATGATTAAGTAATGCTCTATTTCTTTTTATGCTATGGCTATATATTATAATTAAGTAACATGGAAGCATGTAAGTTATCATGATGCAAGCATGATCATTAAGTACACACATAGTAACATCAATCATATAATTGCATACATTGTATGGTTTCTGTTTGCTACTGAGATTTCCCCAGAAATCTCACCCCCTTCCAAGTAATCCCAATCCCACAGGTATGTTAGAAAAGGATTGAATAAGCATGAAAAGAAGCTGGGCATTAGATAGTGCAAATGTTGGGACCAAAATTAGAATCAGGGAAAAACGCAGGATGAAAATTAAACTTTGGACGTTAACTTATGTTGACCTGGTCAAGTCGTGGTCAACGAGTTATTTTTCCCTGAAAGAAAATTAGTTTAGCTTCATGTAACAATTTGAACCACTCCATTTTGATTTTTCTAGAATTAGTTATGATTTTGTGAAGTCAGGTCACTCCTCTAGAATTTACACAATAAAGAGTACTCGCTAAGAGTAAAATTCCAGATTGAGTAATTTGACTTCAACACCTTAAAAGTGATTCCAGATGCTAACATTTGGTCCATAAGATATATGAAAATGAGGATGTTTCATTTTGGTATTAGAGTAGAGGATTCTTGTTATATCCTAATTTTTCCCTATCTGTATAGTACTAATAGTGGAAAGAGGTTTAAGAAGGATTATGACAAAGATTAGAAGAAATGATAAAGGTTAAATGAGTCTTGAAGGAAGAAAGGGACCTAAATGAAAATTGGAAAAGTTTAAAGGCCAAAACTTAAAGTAAAAACAAAAGTTAGGCCAAAAGTTGTAATTTTCAAAAGTTTAGAGACCTAAATGTAAATATCCAAAAAGTTAGGGATATAAATGTAATTAAGCAAAAAGTCAGGGACCCAAATGTAATTATGGAAAAGTTGAGCCAAAACAGGCCGAAAATGCCCGAAATCAGATTAGACTCAAATTTTACCAGTAGATAGACATAATTATTCCGGACAGTTTAACGCAACACAGAATTTTGATTTGAGGTCCCGATTAATTGATATAAATTTCTAAAGTCAGTAGGAATTATTGCAGTATTTTTCATATCTCAGAATCAGATGAAACTTTACTGTAAATTCTTATATTTAATATATGAATTTATCAAACTGACAGAGTTAGAAAAGGAATCCTGTAGAATTCTTACGGGATTTTATGGTAAAATAGAATACCCGATAAATAGGATCGGGAGAGGTGTCTTGGGATTTGTGTCATAAAGGGCATAAAGGAAATAAGCCCAAACCAAGGCCCAAATGGCGCCATAGAAGGCCTAATGTGATGACTAGACAGTTAAGTGGGCCAGAGTACAGAGTAGTCCAGGATAAGTGCGAAATTATGAAAATACCCTTGGATGCCCAAACTATACCAGTGATAGAAGGGCATTTTGGTCATCTGGAATAGGCTAAAAACGTGGCACATGGTATAAATATGATTAGTTGAGCCAATATATGCCCTGAGGCAGTACAAGAAGGGGTGAAAGGACAATTATGCCCTTAGGGTCAGTACAGTGCAAGAAAGGACACCAAGGGTATTTTGGTCATTTCTCAAGGGATCTATAATTCAGTTGTGGCTAGTACAAGTATGTCAATGGTGTGAGAAGGCTAGACAATGATTTCCAGGACAGAATACATATCCTGGCATATTATAAAAAAATTCATAATAGAAAACAGTCCGGTTACTGTGAAACTGCACCAATCGGTACTGGATTGGACTGGAATTTTTCTAGAAGGTTCCTTACACTATGAGCACGCCACATAACCCCTTGAGGCGTCCCTTGATGGGTCTCACATGATGTCACAATTATTATTTTATGAAAAAGTTAAATCCAAGATTAAATGTGGGCCTTTAGATCAAATAGTAACCAAATCAATCTTGGCCATTCATTTTTCTTGGATTTTGGCTATAAATACCTGTCCATTCTGCAACCAAACCGTAAGCTCATGGACCCTTGGGGAAACTCTTGCAAAATGAAAACTCAAGCCAAGACAAAGAAGATTCAAGGTTTCAAAGTTCAAGCAAGCTAGAGATTAAAGGTAAGCAATCTTTCCTAGCTTATTTTCCTTTGATTTGGGAGCTTGAACTTAGGATTTTCATGGGGAAAAATTGAGTTTTCTCTAAGGGGAGGTGCTGTCCAAAATCCATAGATGAAAGGGGAAAGAAGAAATTAAAGTTAGAAACTTATGATTGATGCTTAAACAAGCTAGTTAAGAGATTGGTGGTTGAATCAAATTGATATTCTTGACTTTGCCAAGAGTGAACCTGTTCGGTCTGCACTGTTCATGAGGGAAGGAAATTGAATTTCAATTATTTAATGCTTCCATTGAGTTTGTATGATGATTTTATGTAGGATTGGAAAGGTTTTGAACCTTGGAAACATTAAAATCTCAAGGTCTATAGCCTTTGAGATTCCTTATGGTTACTGTTCACTCACATGAACAGTGATTAGAATTTCATGATTTTGATGGTTCCAATGGTTTTAAAATGAAAAGTTGTGTGGGGTAAACTGGAGAAACAAGTATGGGAAGCATTAGAATCAAAATGAGAATTTTTGAAAGAATTGTATGCTTATGTTCAGTTCTGTACAGCAGGCCATGAAGGGGCTGGAATTTCATGATTCTAAGCTCATAAATGGATTCAAAAGATGAAATTGTGTAGGGTAAAGTCAAGACATCAATTGGTTCAAGAGCCAAGTGGATTAGTGAAAATTAGAGAAAGTTATGACAATAAAGAGTATAACAAAGTTAGTCTTGAACATGGTTGGAGTTCATGAGTCCTAATGAGTTATGTGATGAATATGAATGTGTTTAGGACCATGAAACATACAAGAAGATATTGGGAAGTGATGGACATAAATGCTTCATGGTTGGAAAGCTAGGGAGCAAGGGCTAAGGTCAAGAGGAAAGCTTAAGTGCAAGGTAGTGAACTTACCTCTTTATGTGCTTGATGTGGTATGCTTATATGTTGACACGTATATGTTATTTGAATGATATTGTGACATGATAAATGATGTTGAATGTGTTATGAATAACATGTTTCCATGGCCATGCACTTTATGTAAAAGTTTGTAGCATGATGGCATGTCACTAATCGAAGAAAGTTAATGAAATTACATATCATGTATTAGCATCCATCTTGCATATTTAAGTGGTAATGTTTGCTACTGAGATTCCATAGAATCTCACTCTCCCATAACTAACCAATTTTGGTCAAGCATGAAAAAAAGGTATGCATGGAGAAGAGCTAAAGAATGGAAGAAAGGAAGTGAAGTATTGAGATTTTAGAATATACTATAAATTGTCCATGTATGTAAATGCCATGTAAGGTGTCCATTTATGTCATGAAACTATTGTAATACTTATGGCATATGTACATGATGTATATGAATGTTAAGAAGCTTATTTGATGGCTTGTGCATGCTGAAACAATTATTGGAAATGAAAGAAAAGAAACTGAAATGGTAAAAACGTAGGTCCTGAAGCAGTTTTGTTGTGGCTTCAGTTTGACCTAGCAAATGAAGGAATTAGTTCACGAAATTTTATGAGCATGTAGCACACATCCATATCTTTAAGCGCATAGGTAGAACGTTTCATTTGGATGTGTATATCAAGAGAAATGAATTTCCAATTTGACCAAATGAATAGTAAACTTCAACGAATAAACTGTATCAATTGGCTAATCATTTGGTCTGGAAATTATTTTTCCCTTAAATTTCAAGATGTTATCCTCACGTAGATTTTTGAACCACTTCATTTTGAGTTTTCTAGAATTAATTATGATTTTTTGAAGTTCATTGCGTAATCTAGAATACCATATGAACAGTAACCTGAGAAAGAGTAAAATTCCAAATTTAGCTAATGGACTTCCAAGGACTTGTAAGTTGTTCTAAATGCTACTGAATGGTCCCTAAGACGTATGAAAGTAAGGATGTTACAATTCTGGCTTAGAGCATAAGGGTCTAGTATAGAATTGAGAGGGTTCTAGTATAGAGCAGAGGATTCTGGCTCAGAGCAGAAGGTTCTGGTATAGAATCGAGAGGGTTCTAGTACAGAACAATGGGTTCTGGCACAGAGCATAAGATTATGGCATAGAAGAGAAGGTTTTGGCTTAGTGATGCTCTAGTATAGTTAGAGATTTGAACTAAGAGGTTCTCCCCTAGTAGAAGATATGGGGATAGTGTTCACTACTTAGAGACAGTGACACCCAGATAGATAGAACAATACCCCTACCTTATAGCGGTACAAGGTAATCTTTAAGGAACCATTTGTCTTAGTTAGCTGTTACCGCCGAGGTCTCATATTTCTTAGCATGATATAGCTAGACTAAGCAGGATAACATATGGAGAGCATTTTCCTCTATAGATAGAAATAGAAGCTGACCAGTCCCAGGTCAAGGAAAGCTGCCATATGTTACAGTGCAATGATAATGAAGGTACCAACCTGGTTGTAGTTAATCAACTAGAGGATTGGTACAAAGCATAATCAAGACAAATAGCATAAAGTAAGGAGATATGAAAGATTAGTTTAAGACAATGTTCAGAAGTAGATCCTCTATGTGAGTATACCTACATTACGAAAGAATTTGTTCAGCTAGTGTTTCTTGAACAAAAGAATCAATAGTTAGAGATAAGATGATTAATAGATATATAGCTAATGTTCCCAAGATAGGGGAACTATAGTCTAGTCCAGAGTAGACTAAGACTGATAGAAAGAAAGAGTTGATAGATAGTTGAGAGTTGAATGACTAAGAAGTTAGCTCACGGATTGAATTCTGTGTTACAAAGAAAGAAGTTTATAATGTTTAAAGAGAGAAAGGTAGCCACAGTTTCAAAGATAAAGTGACTCCCCTATTCCTTATGTAAGAAAGGATAATGAAGGGTTGAGTCTATACCCTAGTAAGAGGGTAATGTGGTAGCCTAAGTTAAAAGAGTAGTTATTTAAGGTTCCTAAATGAATGTTTGGGACCTGATAGATGATGTGATAGAGGAAAGAATGTTCTAAAGTTTAGTTAATTGTTCAATTGCAGTGTACGTATGATGGTTGGTTGAGCAAAATTTATGTGATGATAATATAGCTTATGTTGCCATGAGTTATGATGAATAGTTGTATCTCCTTACAGTTGTCATATGATGACACGCATATTAGAGTATACTATGAATACTCCCCTCATGCAGTACATACAGGGAAGAGTTTGTGATGAGATAAGAAAGTTGTGTTACTCCTATACCATACGACATGCAATAAGAATGTACCCAGGATGATATATTGTCTCAGTAAATGGGACAATTATGACAGTATGATTGGGGTTACTCAGGTATTTCTATAGACTTATGAATATAGTACTCAGGGCCATTTCTTATGTTAGGGTTACAGCAAGTACCAAGAAGGTGGTAGTGTTATAACTCTATCAAAAGAAATGATATACAGAAAGAGCAAAGATAACAGTAAAGAGATTGTTTTCATATTACTCTTCATATAAGAGTTGAATCAGAAATAGATGGCTCTTAGATAGAGCTAGATTTAGATAAGTTCAAATTACTCTCCAGATAAGAGTTAGATCTGATATAGATTGCTCGCAGTTAGAGCATAGTTCAAATGGCTTGCAGTTAGAGTACAGATTTAAATGAGAAGTTATAATGAGGCCATAGCAATAGAATGCAATGGCAGGTGGTTAGACCATGATTAGTAAGGCACAACAGAGTAAAAAAGATGAGAAGGAACTCCTGAGTAAGAGGGAAAATAAGTAAAGTCTTGGTAAATATATGGGTTATTCAATGTATTTTAAAAATTTTATTGAGTTATCAACAAGTGGAAGCAGTTAACATTATAACTTAGTCTGTTGGATGAGATCTTTTAGAGATGATGATACAGTACAACATAATCACAGAGGATTTTAGAGGGTCGCAGTTAGATCCTAGTATGGCTCAAGGGTCGCAGTTAGATCCTAATAGCTTCAGAGTAACAATTAGATTATGAAGAGGCTTATGGTTGATCGCAGTTAGATCCTGAGGTCACAGTTAGACCTAGCCTAAGGAAAGTAAGGATCCATGAAGAAATGAGAACAGTACAATATCTCTATAGAGAGATGAGTACCAAAGACGAAGTTAAGGTAAGGAGCTTCATGAGTTGATTAACTCATCTAGAAAACTTATAGCCTATATTATATATGGACTGAACTTATTTTACCCTTATGAAGATTAAGTCCAGGTTTAAGTTTGAGTGTTGATATTAAAATTTTTTTGTAGAAGTATACCTGAGGAATAGAGAAGAGAACCCCATATGTTTTAAGAATCGAAAAGTATGAGTAGATGGATCCTTCAGATAAGGATAAAGAAGCTAAAAGGTTAGCATGACCCAGAGAAGAGGGTCTAAGATAGAGTAAAGAATAGAACACAGTTATATGAGAAAGGGTGTAAATGCAACAAAAGGTTGGCATAAATGCACAAAGTTATGTGAGATAGTCAAAAAAGTTAAGAAGAGCTAATAAAGTTAAGAAAATGTTATGAAATGAAAGGGACATTCTCCTCAGGGAAAACTATTCATAAAAGAATGAATAGAGGTTTGACCCTCAAATTTTGAGGACGAAATTTATTTTAAGGGGAGGAGAAATGTCATATCCTAATTTTTAGGCCTAGAAGCCTAGTATGTAGCCTAAAAAAGGAAGGCTACTAGACCCTATTGTGTATGAGTCCCAGAAGTATACAAATGATGTTTAGGGACTAAACTGTAAGAAAGTGAAAATTAAGGGAAAATAGTGAAAGTCCCTGTGAGCATAATAGAAAAGTAAGGGATATTTCTTGGGAACTGAGCCACCAGAGTGCTTAGGCTTGGTTAGAAACCCAAGATGACATTTAAATGCCCAAAAACGTAGGTCCAGTAGTTATGGGAGGTTGAGAGGCATTAAAATAATATTTGTGCTTTTCCATAAAGTAAAGTTACCCGGTTAAGGATAGAACTGGAAAAAGTGATCAGATATGACTTTAGACCATGAGGTGATATGAAAGGTGTCCTCATGGGACCCACAAGGTGACACATGGTATTATTACAGGAAAAGAAGAAAAGTTAAGGGCACATGTCATGAGATTAGAAAAAGGAGAAAAAGTAAAAATTACAAGTGGCACAATATCGCCATTCATTCCAGGAAAAGGCTCTGGAATTCTCTAGAGAGGCTGAGTCAGCCTGTTAGGTGTCCCAAGGGCCCCACCAATTGCGTTACATACCCCCTGAGGTGTCCTTGGATGATGTCATAATGGTGAGTCATTAAGGAGGATGATGTCATCATAATGATGCAGGTGAAGCTTCTTGAGGAAGCTAAGCGATCTGGGCTATTCATCGCAATTTGATCTGAGCCATTCATTCCACCTCCACTCACCTATAAATAGGACAACCCTCCCTTCATGTTATGCATGGACGAGATCCAAGAAAGAAGAGAAAGAAGAAAGAAAAGAGAAAGAGAGAAAGAAAGGAAAGAAGAGAAAGGAAGGAAGGAGTTCTGGTGGAGCCAGGAGCAGTCTAAGGAGCTTAGGGACTAGGCAGAGCTTAGGAATGAGGTAAATAAGTTATTCTAGTCCCTGCTCTAATAAAGTAGAGGATTTCTCTTAGTGGTTAGAATAGAGAATTATCTCTATTAATAAAGGTAGCAATAGATAGAAAGAAAGTTAGGGGAATGTCAGATTAAGGATATTACCCCTAGTTAATCATGAGTTAAGTAGAGCTATACTGAATAATAATAAAGATATTATTATGCTATGTATAGGCTCTAACTTATGAGAAGAAGGGACCTTAGAGACAAGGCTAAGAGATGGAAGGAAAGGCTACATGCCAGGTAGTAAACTTACCTACTTATATGCTTATACTGCTTAGATGTTTTATGTGATGTTTTCTTACTTTAATGATGTGAAGCATGTATGATTAAGTAATGCTTTGTTTCCTTTTATGCTATGGCCATATGTTATAATTAAGTAACATGGAAGCATGTAAGTTATCATGATGCAAGCATGATCATTAAGTACGCACATAGTAACATCAATCATATAGTTGCATGCATTGTATGGTTTCTGTTTGCTACTAAGATTTCTCCAAAAATCTCACCCCCTTCCATGTAATCCTAATCGCACAGGTATGTTAGAAAAGGATTGAATAAGCATGAAGAGAAGCTGGGGATTGGATAGTGCAAATGTTGGGACCAAAATGCTAGAATTAGGGGAAAACGTAGGATGAACAGTAAACTTTGGATGTTGACTGACGTTGGCCTGGTCAAGGCGTGGTCAACGAGTTATTTTTCCCTAAAAGGGCATTATGTTAGCTCGTGTAGCAATTTGAACCACCCATTTCTATTTTTCTAGAATTAGTTATGATTTTTTGAAGTTAGCTCGCTCCTCTGGAATTTACACAGTGAACAGTACTTGCTAAGAGTAAAATTCTAAATTGAGTAATTTGACTTCAACAACCTTAAAAGTGGTTCCAGGGTCCCTAGGACGTATGAAAATAAGGATGTTCAAGAAGGACCCTTTTTTTAGCTATTGAGATTCTTTTACAAATAATTCATTGTTCCCTTATTTCAAAGCCTTTTTAGCTCCTAGAAACCATTTCCCCACTTGAACTTTTTGAAATATCTTAGAAATTGAATTTGAAAATGCCTAAGCCTTCGCTATTGCATTTGGATTAGCACATGGTTCTAAGTGATTACTTTGAAACTTGTAAATTATTGTTTAGAGGATTTTCAGTTGTGATAATTGTTTTAATGCCTAGTGAATTATGAATATTGTTTGAGACTTTAGCTTATAAGTAATCTAGATCAAAACCTTTGTTGGAAGGATTCTTGGCCTTAAATTCTATATTGAGTGATTATTCAATTGGTTTATATTCTCTAGAACTTGTCTTGGCTTTGAGTTTAGAGTTACTTGCACATTTATGAATTGAACATGATAGAGGCATTCTTACTAAACCCTTTTATCCCAACACAAGCCCACTACATATTACATCCTTAGTCACCCCTTTTGAGCGTATCACTTTTTCTTTTCATCATTCTTATAAAAAGTCACGTGTGCATAAATATCATCTTGAAATAAAACTTTTATTCATGTCAAAAATTCATCATTGTTGTGTTATTATGCTGCAGCTCCCACAAACAAGGTGCCAAATAAAAGAAGAGAAAAGAAGCGTATTGCACTAAAATAAGGAAAGAGAGAGAGAGTGCAAGAAAAAGAAAATAAAAGGGGAGAGGGCACCTTTATCAACTCTTATTAGCACAATTACCACAACTACATCTATAGAGACATGAATTCATGCTACATATTTATTGTTGAATGTATATAGTACTTTCTATTCTTCATATTCCATTCCATGTGGCCCATCTTCATCATTTCAAACCTGAAAGACCTCTTGATTCTTTGCATAAGTGCTATATAGTAGGATGTTTTCCAATTTGAATCTGAGTGAAAGAACCCTAACAATGAGAGGAAATAGAGAGCTAAACACTTAACCTTTGAGAGGATCTATTTCATTCATATAGTTGAGGTTGATTTCACTTAGTAGTTGATTGCTTGGCATTGCTCACACTATCACCTTTGCATTCCCAAAGCATGACGAGTTATTTGTTTTTAGGGTATACTATGGATTATGATGTTATCTTGAATTTAATAGTGTTGTTATAGGTATGATTCATTTCTTTATCGAGGAGTACAAAGGTTCAAGTGTGGGAAAATTAATAAGACACATTTTGTGTAAGATTTTTGTCACACTTTTTAGAGCTTTATAACAACTTTACCAATCATTTATGCCTTAAATTGTAATTTTGTGGTAATACATGATTGTGTGTGGCAATGTTCTAATAAAAGGGTAAAATCATAAATTAACTCTTCTAAACTGCATATATTTTGATATTTACTAATTTAGAATTTTACAGTGAGCTTTTATTTTGGATTACAAGTATTTTGGAAGAGAGCAAGGGCCAGGAAAGAAATCACAAGCTAATAAAAGTGAAACCATACTCCTGCACATTTTAGTCGTGACCAAAGAGTCCACCGATCATGACCTTGATTCTTCTTGAATGTTCTCTGTGTTCACAGGTAGTGACCAAAACATGGATCTGGTCATGACTAAAATGCAAAATTATTGAAGCTATACGTTTTGAATTAGGTTATGTAGAAATAAAAGGGGAAGGAAGGCTGCTGTCAAGGGAGGTTAGTTTTTTGGACCTGATTATGCTAAGAAGTAGTACTCTCATGCTCTCTAATCATCTTCTCCACCCCTACCATCATTCTACACCTCTCCACAGATTTCTCTACCTCTTCACGCCATCAACCTACCACCTTCCCACTATTTCTTTATAACGTCTCAACTTAATAGCGATTGCAATTCAGTAGAAGTTATGAGAGGCTAAACCTTTAGCCTCTTGGTGATAAACCAGATATCTTGAGCTCATTGACTCTAATGGAGAGTTTCTTCTATTCTAATTTATATCTTCTCATTTTATGATTGCTGCTAGATCTAGGGTTTTCATCTTTTGAGTAAGTTTTGAATATCAGTTAATATTTCATCATATTAGACTTTGTAATTGGATTTGGATGATTTGAATGTTTGCTTTTAATAGATTATTTTAGTTTTGATTTTAAGAGAGTGGGTTATTACCAGTAATTGTTGTTAATTAATTTATTGCTTTAAATCTAGGGTTTTCGATCGATGACCATTCGAGGGCATTTTCATCATCTAAATTCAATTTACACGCTAAGTGGTTTACAACAATTCACTAATAGTTCTTAGACCAGCTTTTATCAAAGGGGTTTAAGGAAAATTAGGGTTCTGGACTCAATCAATCGATTGAGGTTTTCTTTGAGACTTAGTGATTTCCAAACACCAATTTTAAACATGAGAGCAAGGATAGATATGTTTGCATCATCAAGAATCTTTCATAGCATATTTCTCAATAAAACTAACTCGTTTTC
Organism: Leucaena leucocephala; assembly: GCA_037074615.1. NCBI lineage: Eukaryota > Viridiplantae > Streptophyta > Magnoliopsida > Fabales > Fabaceae > Leucaena > Leucaena leucocephala. Next base: position 11,880,251 of record CM073527.1, read on the forward strand.
ATCATAACAAAAATCCAAAAAATATTTACTTTTCTGCACCTTACTTTTATTGCATCAATCACTAAAACCCAAAAACCATTTTATCCCTGCTCAGGTTTTTCATTGATTTTGACATCCAATCTACTAGGTTTCCACATACAAGGCACCTCGAGAAGAATGATAGGGTTATGCCTTATACTATATCGAGTGCATTTGAATAGTTGGAATATACCTTTGACGATGACAAGGATACTGATAATCAGGTAGAGGACATGATTCGTGATATTGGAGATGATGCTTTTATGCGGTCACATGCATATGGTACAATGTGTAATAATGCAGAAAAACCTCTATACCATGGTGCAGAAAATACAACATGTTGAATGCGGTATTGAGATTGGTAAGTGTGAAAGCATGGCATGGGTGGAGTGATAGAGGCTTTTCAGAATTGCTTGAGTTGGTGCAAAGCATGTTTCCAGAAAAAAATGTGTTACCCAAAAGCTACTATGATGCTAAGAAAATAATATGTCCTTTAGGCATGCAGTATAAAAAGATTCATGCATGACCAAATGATTGCATACTGTATTGGAAAGATTTTGAAGAAGAGGAGAAATATACAATATATAAGACACCAAGGTACAGATTAACAAGTCTCCTGCAAAGGTGTTATGGTATCTTCCAATTATACCAAGGATTAAGCGGCTTTTTGCTAATGAAGATGATACAAAAAAATGTTATGGCATGCGACTAAAAGGATTTATGATGGAAAGCTTCATCATCCGGCTGATTCTTTGCAATGGAAGAAGATTGATGACTTATTTCCTGAGTTCGGTAAGGAACCACGAAACCTAAGGTTTGGACTCAGTATAGATGGCATGAACCCTTATGGTAGCCTTAGTAGTATACATAGTTTATAGCTTATCCTCTTGGTGGTTTAAAACCTATCTCCCTTGTTGTGTATGAGACACAAGTATGTAATGTTGTCTATGTTGACCTTAAGACCAACACAACCGAGAAATGGCATAGACATTTACCTAATGCCCTTGATCGAAGATTTGTAGAAGCTATGAGAAGGTATGGATGCTTTTGATGCTATGAAGGAGGTATTCAATATGCGGGCCATGATCTTTTGTACAATTAATGACTTTCTTACATATGGAAATTTGTCAGGATATAGTGTTAATGACCATAAAGCATGTCCCATTTGTGAGGAATGGACTTACTACTATCAACTTTGTTATGGAAGAAAGATAGGTTATAGGAGATTTGTAAGACAAGGTCACCCATACTGTCAACTGAAGAAACAAAAATTTTATGGCCAAGAATTTGAAAATGCTCCGAAGCCATTGACTGGAGAACAATTTTATGAAAAGGTGAAAGACATCAATGTTTCTTTCGGTAAAACTACCAAGAGAATCGAGAAAATATATGGAAAAAAGTTATGTCTTCTTTGACCTTCCGTATTAGCAACATCTTTAGGTAAGGCACTATATTGACGTCATGCATGTGGAGAAAAATATGTGTGACAGCATTGTTAGAACACTTCTCAACCTACATGGTAGTTCCAAAGAAGCTTTGATGGTAAGATTGGATTTGCAAGAAATGAGAATATGTGAGGATTTACATCCAAAGCCAAATGGTAAGGGGAGCTATTGTGTTGAAGATATTAACACTTTGTCCAAGGATGAGAGAATAAGTATTTATGAATGCTTACAATGAATCAAAGTTCCCTCTGAGTACTCATCTAATCTTAAGAAGATTGTGTCTATGAAAGATTTGAAATTAGTAGGCCAAAAGTCTCGTGATTGTCATGTCTTGATGCAATAATTACTCCCAGTAACTTTTCGAGAAATATTTCAAGATGATTTGAGACACATTGTAACCCGACTTTGCTTCTTCTTCAATGTTATATGTGGCAAAGTCTTTGAAACTGAAAAGTTGGATGAATTGGAGAACAAGGGTTATGTTATTTTATGCAAACTTGAAAAATTGTTTCTTCCAGGCTTTTTTGACACCATGATACACCTCATCATTCATCTAGTGTGAGAGATAAAAATGTGTGGCCTTGTATACTTATGATGGATGTACCCGTTTGTAAGATACATGAAAATCCTTAAAAGGTACATGAAGAATCCAAATCTACCTGAGGCATCCATTGTTGCAAAATATGTTCCTGAATAAGCTATAGATTTTTGTCAACACTACCTATCTAAAGTATGACTTACCGATCTCGCTAAACCCCATGCCAAATAGGGGGCCAACGCAGAATCTGAGTGAAGAGTATTGATTGTAATGAATTGTAGCAAATATACTTACACATCTTGAATAACGTTGATAAAGTTTAAAACTATATAGCTTATCATAAAGAGCTTGTCTGGAAACAAAATAATAGAATGACAGAGCAAATGTTGATTAGAGAACAAAATAAATATTTTGCATATTGGTCTAAACAGAAGGTTAAAAATTATGATTGTGCATCTGGTTTAGTTAGATGGTTGGCACATGGTCCTGAATTTAATGTGATATGTTATAATTCATTTGACATCAACGGGTATTCCTTTTATACTAAGTCTCTAGATGATAAAAGTAGCGTGCAGAATAGTGGTGTAATGTTAGTGGCTGAAGCTATGCACTTCTCAAGTTCAAAAGACAACAATCCAAAATTAGAGCCATCCCTTATTATGGCGTCGTTGAGGAGATTTGGAAGTTGGACTATACCAAATTTACAGTTCCTGTGTTCAAATGCAACTAGGGTAATGTAAATAACGGTGTTATGGTGGATCAGTTAGGATTTATACTGGTTGATTTGAATAGTATAAGTTTTAGGAATGAGCCTTTCATTATGACAGACCAAGCAAAATAAGTGTTCTAATAAAAGATGGTTTGTCACTCTCCAAGGAAAAAGGTTTATTGATGATGATGATTTAATTTGTGAGACCTCTTCATTTTTAGTAGGTTTACCAAAATTGAATGAAGAAGTGGATTCTGATTGATTTGTATGTGATTGCATATATTGTTTTGATGTAATAATAGTTCAAGTTTATTGTTCTGATTGCATATATTATTTTGTTGTAACTTACAAGTCATGGTTTAATATAGGGTTATTTTGAAAACATAACTCCAATATTTAAACCAGTTGTACATGTTATCTGGCGGTAAAAGTGATCTAAAAACTTCTTTACTCCGGTTGTACATGTTATTCAGTGTAGAAATTATTTTGAATTTCAAAATATTAGTCATTTCATATTCAAAATATGATTTTTACCACCAGATTTAAATGTTAACCAGTTGTATGCAATCTTATTTTTTACGTTGTCCATCATTATGCTAGTCATTGTGCTCTATGGTTTTCATCTTGCTTCGTTGTGGTTAGTTGTTCTTCTCTGTTATCACACTCGTTGTGCTTTGTAATGTACGTGTTCTTCTGTGTTCTATGTGTGTGTCTATTTCAAAACGTAGCTCCTAATATTAGATATATAGGATGCTCTGCGTTTTCCCTAACCGAAAAGGATTTTAGGAGTTAATCTTATATTAATTCTGAAAATAATACAATATCATATATTGTATAATTTTATAAGAAACTAATTAAATAAATAATATTAAATCCGTCCCACAGATTTAATTACATATTTATTTAACTTTAAATAAAGATGAGATTGAACTATATTTGATTTATTCTCATAAAACAAATTTGAGATATCCTATCAATTTGAATTTCAAATTCAAACATGATAGGGATTTAATTTATCCGTAAAATTAAATCTTATAAATATCTCTTATATGAGATATCCTATCAATTTGAATTTCGAATTCAAACATGATAGAGATTTAATTTATCCTTATAAATTAAATCTTATAAATATCTCTTATTTGAGATATCCTATCAATTTGAATTTCGAATTCAAACGTGATAGAGATTTAATTTATCCTCCAGGGACACCACAATTGACTAATTGTTTTGAATTTCTAATTGTTTTGCCAAGCTGGTTTTGTACTTCATTTTGAAATATTTTGAACTTTTCAAAAGATTCAGATTTATGTTTCATCAGATAGATGTACTCATATCTGCTGAAATCATCTATAAATGTTATGAAGTACGAATAACCTCCTCTGGCATTTGTGTTCATCGGTCCACACACATCTGTATGTATGAGGCCCAATAAATTAGTGGCCCTCTCACTGTGCCCAGTGAAAGGTGACTTTGTCATTTTTCCTAACAAGCAAGACTCGCAAGTGTCATATGATTCAAAATCAAATGAGTTTAGAAATCCATCTTGATGGAGTTTGAAAATGCGTTTCTCATTTATGTGGCCCAGACGACAGTGCCAGAGGTATGTGGGATTCAAATAGTTTGGTTTGACCCTTTTGGCGGTTATGTTATAGATATTTCCATGATTGGGTTGTTCCAAATTTAATATGTAATGATCAACATGCAAATCACCATGAGCATAGAAAACATCATTACGATAAATAGAACATCTACTATTCCCAGCAATGGAAGTGAAACCTTCCTTATCCAAATAAGAAAGTGAAATAATGTTACTACTTAAAGCAGGAACATAATAGCAATTGTTCAAAACTAACAAAAGCCCAGTGGGCAGAAATAATTCATAAGTGCCTACAGCTAACGCAGCAACCCTTGCTCTGTTTCCAACTCGTAGGTCAACCTCGTCCTTTTTCAGCTTCCTACTATCCTTTAGTCCCTGTACATTTGTACAAATGTGAGAACCACATGCAGTATCTAATACCCATGAGGTGGAAGTAGAAAGATGAATGTCTATAACATAAATACCTGAAGCGATAGCCCCGCTATCCTTCTTCTTCTTTTTCAGATCTTCGAGGTAGAGTTTGCAATTCCTTTTCCAATGACCCGGTTCATTGCAGAAGAAGCAGACTCCTTCCTTCGAAGGCTTTGCCTTCTTTGGTGCAGGCTTGGTTTCGGGCTTGCCTGACTCTTTGGTCTTACCTGATGAGCCATGACCCTTCCCCTTGCCTTTGCCTTTCTTTTTCGTACCCTTTCCTTTCTGAACCATCAAAACACTACTGGGTTTCTTCTTAAGACTCGGCTCAGCAGTTTTAAGCATCCCATGCAGTTCAGAAATAGATTTCTCCATGTTGTTCATGTTGTAGTTCATGACAAACTGGTCATAACTTTTCGGGAGTGAGTTCAAGATCAAATCTGTAGCTAACTCCTGGCTCATGGGAAATCCAAGCCTTTCAAGGTGATCAATGTACCCTTTCATCTTTAAGACATGAGTACTAACTGATGCACCTTCAGCCATCTTGCAGGAATATAAGGCTTGCCTGTTGAGATCTCGAACAGTCTCATACCTCTCTTGCCTTGCCTGTTGCTGGAACATTTCCTTGAGATGCACAATCATCTCATAAGCCTCCATGTGTTCGAGATCTCTTTGGAGCTCTGGAACCATGGTGGCTAGCATTAAGCATCCCACATCGATAGAGTCTTCCTTATGCTTCGTGTAAGCATCTCTCTGAACTCTAGGAGCATTGGCGGCTGGCTCCTCAGGAATGGGTTGATCTAGGACATGCGCCTTTCTTTCCTGCTTGAGAACAATTCTCAAGTTCCTAAACCAGTCAAGAAAGTTTGTCCCATTGAGTTTGTCCTTCTCAAGGATAGATCGCAGCGATAATGTAGCAGTATTACTAGTCGTCATGATTCTACAATTAAAATATGCAATTCAATTAGCAATCTCCCACTAAATAAACAACCCTCAATGCAATAGTTAGTGGGCTAAGATCCATATTTGGCTCAAACTTAAGTCCGCTTTGGCAGGATGCTTAAATTAAGTTATTTAGGTAGGTAACACCTTTACCAATTACATCAAATGTAACTCTTAGATGTTTATGGGATTCTATCATCATATGATCTGTCATGTTTTTAATCCCATCTAATGCCTTGAGACCCAAAACCGTTTTGTTAATCTCAATTAAGTCAAACAATAATAAACATGTGAGAGTAGCACCATTACTCTTGCTTATCTCCCCAAGATAACTCAAAAACACCCACTTTGGTGGAGTCCACAATTGAGCGACCAAGGTTTTGACAAGTGTTCATAAATTGACAGCATTATGACTTAAGATTTCTTTTAGAGGGCCTAATTTAACTATCTGGTTTATAAAACGCATGTTTCTCAGTTCGTATCTCATACAAGTAATATGCATGCGCTGATATAGTCATAATATGCATAATCTAAACGTGATACAATATGGCTCACCTATCCTAAATCCCCTCAAGCCAATGAGAGGAGCTCTCTAGTAAGAAAAGAGAAATTACATATAGAAACCTCTTTTAACATTCGAGGGTAGTGAGATGGGAGGAGAAGTTACATTGAGAGTATATAGAGGAAGGCACGACACGCAGGCCGTATTTAAAAATTACAACACTTGCAATCTAGATCCATATTGTTCACCATACCCAAATATTCGAGAATCAATATTCAGATTTAATCGAAGGGCAATTAATGTTTCAAATCTAAAACATTCACAAAGTAACATATGTTACGGTTATGTTGCGCTACGAATAGGTAGCTACGGCGGTCCCGCTATGCGAATTGATCAAATCAAAAAGCATCACCACCGATTTCAATTTCCTTTTAGATTCCTTTTATGTCATACACAACACGGATTCCATATATGTCACACATACATCGCTTATTATATGATCGGCTACTACTAACATATATCATATAAATCAACAATCAAGCCTAACTTAAACACAAAACGGCATGGCTCTGATACCACTGTAAGGAATTGAAAGACACGCAGTGGAAATTATCTTAAAAATTTTTCATTCCCTGCCAGGATCTACCGTATGTGTTTAAGTCAAGTGGGAAGAAGCATTACCCTCAGTGTGTTTCAGCGACTTCCACAGCTTTCGGTCACGACGTTCACAGCTTCTCTCTGCGGCTCGTGTTCCCTTTTTGATCACAAGAAGTCGACGACTCAGGTCAGCTTCCTCTACTGGTATCCACACGAACAGCTTTTCAACCACGAACGACGTGCTAGCGTCTCTTGTCCCTCCAGGGCTTTCTCAAGAGTTCGTCCTCTCCGTCTCTATTTCGGCAGTTTCTTATCTGCAAACCTTTTGCAGAGTCCCTTTCGGCCTTTCTGTGTTCTATGTGTGTGTCTATTTCAAAACGTAGCTCCTAATATTAGATATATAGGATGCTCTGCGTTTTCCCTAACCGAAAAGGATTTTAGGAGTTAATCTTATATTAATTCTGAAAATAATACAATATCATATATTGTATAATTTTATAAGAAACTAATTAAATAAATAATATTAAATCCGTCCCACAGATTTAATTACCTATTTATTTAACTTTAAATAAAGATGAGACTGAACTATATTTGATTTATTCTCATAAAACAAATTTGAGATATCCTATCAATTTGAATTTCAAATTCAAACATGATAGGGATTTAATTTATCCGTAAAATTAAATCTTATAAATATCTCTTATATGAGATATCCTATCAATTTGAATTTCGAATTCAAACGTGATAGAGATTTAATTTATCCTTATAAATTAAATCTTATAAATATCTCTTATATGAGATATCCTATCAATTTGAATTTCGAATTCAAACGTGATAGAGATTTAATTTATCCTTATAAATTAAATCTTATAAATATCTCTTATATGAGATATCCTATCAATTTGAATTTTGAATTCAAACGTGATAGGGATTTAATTTATCCTTATAAATTAAATCTCATATATCTCATATATATAATATATATATACGAATTTATATATATACGAATATAAATATAAATAAATATATATACATTCACCTGGATCATTCATTGAATATGGACATATCTTAGATTCAATGAATCTGGACATCATAGCTCGTGTTGGGCTATTTTGTGTGCGACCCTGTAGGCCCATATGAAGTTGGCAGTGGGCCATTTGCTATACTAGCCCACAAGTCGCAAGCGGTCTCTAGCAAGACATAACGACTACCCAAATCATATGAGGATCGTTAAACGATGTAACCTTTTATACAACCATATCATGTCCCTTATGTCACACGATATTTTGGTCATGGATGAGGCATAGATAATGTCATCCTCCTATTCCCGACCGTTACTTTCTCGATCCCTGAGTAGTCTGACTATAGAAATGGAACTACCTTTCCATTACAGTATGGCCATACATTTCTCAAACTCACTCATCGAGGGGCCCAGTAATATCTCTCCACGAATGTGAGGGACAAATTCCATCTTGACCATTCACATTCCTCCGCATGAAAAACCACTAAGGCCGAACATAGTCTTTATGATCACTCGGTCAAAAGTGACTTTTGACTAGGTCAAAGCTGAGCGTTTTGTCATGTAGGAATCCATGATGATCTCAGGTCAAAGGGCGTATTGACATGGTTTGTATATGAGAGAAGCTTATGACGTTACCCATGCAGTTCTCTCATAGCGGGTCGGTCCAGCACCTTGTACTCTTACATGTGCTTATGACTTTGATTTATATCTCTATATATCTTCAAAGTCATACTGGTCTTATTTCATCTGTGCTCCCGCATAGATGATCGACCAGGGACATTTAGGATAATATCATGAATTATCCAAGGATGGTTATCATAGTAAACATGCAAATAATATGATAACTCAATTAATAAATTCATAAATCAATAATGTTCATAAGACAATGATTGGCCCCTAGGGCACGATTTCCAACAGTCGATATAAGAGATTTTTTTAGAGCATCTCCATGATATTTCACATATCTTTTGAGGGTAGAGATAGAATCATTGTTATCCACCATGAGGGTAGATGCTAGGGCACACACAGAAACTTTAATGCAAGCCCAATTACAAGAGGGGTTGGCAAAGATCAAGGAAGAAATGTTGTCCATATTGACATCAAGGCAATAGGAGCCAAGTATCACCCAAATGCTCTCACATGCAGCCCATCATAGCACTAAAAGGAGCTTTTGGATAGCTAAGCCGGTGTTAGAGGATGCTAAACCTTGTAATCTATATGTGGAGAATCCTATCAAAAGGTTAGTGGCATATAGTTTCATCCATATCTTAGGGGCAACTACCCACCACATCCAAATTCAGGACGATCAGTTAAGGGTGGCAATTAAAGACGTGATATTTGAAGATGCTCTTATCCCAATTTTGACTGATGAGGAAAAGACTGTGAGTCAGGCAAAGGGTGTCATATCCCCAATTTTCTTACTTGATGTAACTATACAGTTTATCTATAATATATATGAAATTCTTGGAGTAAACTGTATTGGAATAAGAAAGGAAAGAAAGGAATTATGAACTAAGGAAAATATAGGGACCTAAACACAAAGTGGAAAAGGTTAAAGGCTAAAAGTTCAGGTAGAAATAAATGTTGGGCCAAAAGTGGTAATTTTCAAAAGTTAAGGGACTTGAATGTAATTAAGTAAAATGTTCAAGGGTAAAATTATAATTATAGAAAGATCAGCCCAGAAAGGGTTAGAACTGCCCAGAAGTATTTCAGTCCCACATTCCATCAATAAATAGAGGAAGTTACACTCGTTAATCTAGCATGATACAAAAAATTTATTAGGGCTCCAAATAGCATATATTTATCTGATAGTCAGAAAGTTATCTAAAATTTTATCAGATTTCATGAACTTCAGATATAAGTAGGGGAATTACAGGACAATGTTCCCTACAGTGTTAAATGTTATGGATCAAACAGGATCCTAAAAGGAGTTTTGTATAAAATGTTATCCCCATATTAGTGAATTTTAACGGGAGTTTGAAAACACCCGTGATCCGATAATGGAACTTATCAGTAAATAAGCCTGGATAGAATGGACTCAGATGGCCTCATATATGGGCCTATGATGACACCAAGGAGGGCCCAAAATCTAGGGTATCAGCTTATCAGTAGAAGGAGCCAGTGTCCAGAAAAAATGTGAAGTTACAAAAATACCCTTGGATGCCCATATTGTACCAGTGATGGAGGGCATTTTGGTCATCTGGGACAGGCTAAAAACATGGTATATAATATAAATATTATTAGTTAGAGCCAGTATATGCTCTGAGGTAGTACAAAGAAGGGTGAAATTACAATTATGCCCTTAGGTTAATATAGTGCAAGAAATGACACTAAGGGTATTTTGGTCATCTCCCAAGGGTTAATATAGTGCAAGAAAGGACACTAAAGGTACCGGATTAGACTGGAATTTTTCCAGAAGCTTCCTTGAATGAAAATGATGCCACATACCCCCATGAGGTGTCCCTTGAGTTGTCCCTCATGATGTCATAATTATTCTTTTTGGAAAAAGTTAAATTCAAGATTAAATAAGAGCCCTTATATCAAATAGTGCACAAATCAATCTTGGCCATCTATTTCAACCCAAATTTCTCTATAAATCCCCCCTATTCAGATGGCTTCGGTATGCATGGTGAACCATAGGGAAACTCTTGCAAAATTTCCATTAAACCAAGAAAGAAGCACACAAAGTGAAGTAACAATCAAGGTAATCATCTCCCTTGATCTTGAGCTTTGTTCTAGCAAGTTAGCTCATGGTTTTAAGGGGTTTTTATGCTATATTTCCCTTATGGTTGCTGCTGGAAGTGATGCTCATATATGGTTAAAATATGAGTTTTATGTTATGGATAGTTTATACAAGCTTAAACAAACTAGAATCAAGTGGTATAAGCTTGGGAATTCAAGTATGTTTGGATTTAGGGTTTTGTGTTCTTGCTGGTACTGTATGTGGCACTGTTAATATGATGGAAATTCATGATTTTGATGCTTCCAATGAGTTTAAAATGGAAAATTGTGTGGGGATAAAGTAGGAGAACAAGTATTGGAAGCATTGGAATCAAAATGTTAATTTTTGGGAAACAAGAGCATGCATTCGGTTTGGAACTGTAGCAAGTGGCATGATTTTATTTTGGAAATTCTGATTTCATATTTGGATTCTACATGAAAAATTATATGGAAATGAACTATGAGAACTTACTTTGGAAAGATGGAAGTATGAAACATAAAAGGGAGAATGAAAGGAATTTAGTTAAAACCTAGTCTTGGATTTGGTTTCAAGTTGAGTTGTAACTTGATATTATTTTGTAATGGCTAGGTTTTGACATTTGTGAAGGAAGGAAATCATCCCAAAAAGATCTTTACCAAGATAGCTAGGAGGTAGCAAGAATACCTAACTATAGTTTCATGTATGCATAATTGTTTGCTTGCTTGTTGATTGTGGTGTTTAGTTGAGCATGAGAATGTGTCATCATGTTGATGATGAGTTATGAATGATTAAAAATCCTTGCAAGTTATGTCATGACAATATGCATATTAGAGTTTGCTTATGTACCATTATGAAGTAGCTCCCATCTCATGATAACATGTTAAGCATCCAATTAATCATGCATGATATTATGGTTTGTGTAACTTGCTATTGGGATTTCCATGAAATCTCATTCCTTCCATATGCATAATCTTGTTATACGTGCTATAACTTCACATGGGAAAAGGGTAAACATATATGAATGAGTTTGTATAATAAGTCACATGAGTTAATTGACCTTATGGAAGCATATGATAGCATGTATGGTTGTATGGTGTATGCTTCTGTAATTCTATTTTAAGGATGTGACGGTGTGACGATGGTTACGATGCCTTAATCAATGAGTTTGAATCTGAAATTTGGTATGACTAAAGCTAAGATACAGATATTTAAATTAACACCAAGAACTCCTCATTTGGTTGAGAATTTGAATTGTTATGATTTTTCTAAGTTGAAGTTAAAATCTGGAATTGAGATGAAGTAAGCGTTTAGAGGCAGCAACGTTCAAGCAATGATTTTATATAACAAATAAACGATTTTTTCTATTAAATTTTATGATAATAAATAAAACATTCATATCTTAAAATCCATAGGTAACACGGTTCATTTGGATAGCTAACCAAAGAGAAATGAATTTTTGAAGTTAAGGCAGAGAAACTGGAACTTCCATATTTTACCAAATCGACAGTGATATTCAACGAATAAACTGATTTCATTTGGACAAGAAAACCTCAGTTTCATATTTTTCACTCAAATATATATGAAAGAGTTTTCATTAGAAATTGGAACCACATTATTTCAATTTTTATATAATTAATTATGAATTTTCAAAGTAAGGTACATATTCTAAAATTACCAAATGAACAGTAAAAGTGAACAGTCTCCTTGGACAATTCTTTTGGAAATGGATGTTTTCAAAGCAAGTGATCATGTAATTGGTTCCAATCACTTCTAATGGAGTATAATTAAGTTTAAAAGGATGTGACAAAGGGGACTTTCATATTATGGCCAAAGCATCTTGTTTCAGATCACATCACGTCATCCTCAAGTAAACTTCCCACACCTCTCAATTTGAGTGCCATGCAACGTGTGATCCAATTGGCATCTGACGAAGCGTTCCATGTGGATGCTATAAGATCCTAATTTTCTTATATTTTAGGGACCAAACGATAGCATCTGGAATCACTTTAAAGGTCATTGAAATCAAATTACACAATCTATAATTTTGCTCTATCGAGTATTGTTCACTGTGTAAATTCCAGAGAAGTGACTTGAATTTGAAAAATCATAATTAATTATAAAAAATCAAAATGTAGTTCAAATTGCTGCACAAAGCTCACTCTTTCAGGGACAAATAACTCATTGATCACACCTCGACCAAGTCAACATCGATCAATGCTTTTATTTTACTGTTCATCCAACTTTCTTCCCTGATTCCAGCATTTTTGGTTCCATCTTTGAAAGTTCATATCTCCATGTGTAGAGATCCAAATGATACATTCTATATATCAAATAAAGGCTTGGTATGTCTACTATATCAATTACTATTGACTCACCACGAGTTGCTGTTCATAGCGGCAAATTCAAGTACGCAACTTTACATACATATGTATAGCATACATCAATCATGCTAAATAATTTTTAACTTCTCTTCATGCATCTTCATCTCCTCCATCTTGAGAAGACTTGCTATGATTGGATTGATATGGAACGGGTGAGATTTCTTGGGAAATCTTAGTAGTAAATGGTACTAAACAATGTATTTATTAATGTTTGGTATTAGTGCTTGCTTGTGATTGTGCCAACATAATGTAGTGTTCATGCTTCCATGTAACATATGAAATACAATTGGACAAAGTAATCATAGCACAGAGATTCAGCATTTACATATGAATAATATCACTCAAGCCATAACACCAACAACCATACATTCAATACATACAAGTTTAACTAAGTTTACTAAATGTTGTGTAGCTTTTCCTCAGTCCTTAGCCTTTGCTCTGAGGTTCCTTCTTTTCATAGATCAGAGCCTATACATAGCATAATAATATCTTCATTATTATCCTATCCAGTATAGCTCTATTTAACTCAAGCTTAACTTGAAGTAACACCCTTAATCTGACAATCTCCTAATTTTCTTTATATCCACGGCTAACCTTATTAAGAGAGATATTCTCTATTCTAACTATTAAATTTATAAGAACAATCCTCTAATTTATTAGAGTAGGGACTAGAATAAATTGCTTACCTTATTCCTAAGCTTGCAAAGTCCCTAAGCTCCTTAGATTGCTCCTAACTCCCCTACAACTCCTCCTTTTTCCTTCCTTCCTTTCTCTTTCTTTATTTCTCTCTCTCTCTTCTTTTTTCTTCTTTCTTGGATCTTGGCTGTGAATGGAATGGAGGGAAGGATTGGTTATTTATAGGTGGAAGAAGGTGGAATGGATGGTCCAGATCAAATCGCGATGAATGGTTCAAATCGCTTAGCTTCCACAAGAAGCCTTACTTACATCATCATGATGACATTATCATCCTAGATGGCTCATCAAAATGATATCATCCATGGACACCTCATATGCTTAGGTGGTGCAATGGTGGGGCCCTTGGGATACCTCACCACCTGACTCAGTGTTTCTAGAGAATTCCATAGTCTTTTCCCGGAATGAACGACTGAGATCGCACCATGTGTCCTTAGCTTTTTCTTCTTTCCCTAGACTCATGCCATGTGGCACCTTGTGGATCTCATGAGGATGCCTTTCATGCCATCTCATAGTTCTGGATGAGTCTAAAGCTCTATCTGATCACTTTTTCCAATTTTATCTCTAACCGGGTAACTATGCTTTATTGAAAAAGTACTAAACTACTATTTAAATGGCATTTAAACTAACCTAATCATTGGGCCACATTTTTGGACCCTCGGCATGTTATCTTGGCCTCTAATCAAGCCCAAGCACTCTGATGGCTCGATTCCCAAGAAATACCTCTTAGCAAATTACCAAAATGCCCTTGGTTACTCTTTATTTCCTTGAATAATTCTAGGGGCATTATTGTCTTTTCACACCTTTCCAGAGTATTTTCTAACCCTGGTCAACTATCTAGATAACCTTCCTTGACAGTCTAACCTTAATCAAATGACCAAAATACCCTTCACTCCTTATTTAATTATTTTATAACATAGGGGTATTTTCATCATTTTGCACTTTTTTTGGACACTAGCCCCTTAAACCAATGAACTGATATCATGGGTTTGGTCCTCACTTGACATCATCCTAGGCCTCTCTATGATGTCATCTAATCTCATTATGTCCAAGCTTACTTACTGCTAAGTTTCATAATCGGATTGCAAGCGTTCTAAAACTCCCGTCAAAGTTTACTAATATGGGAATAACTTTTTCTATATAACTCCTTTCGAGGTTCTGTTAGATTTATGACATCTGGCATCATAGGGCACACCTTCCTATAACTATTCACTTATATCTGATGTCCACTAGATCTGATAAAAATTTTAGAAACTTTCAAACTATCAAATAAATATTAGTTATCTAGAACTTAAATAAAATTATTATATTATGCTAGATTAACTAGCATAATTTTCTTTATCTACTGATGAAATTTGGGACTGAAATGTTTCTGGGCAGTTTTATGCCTCTTCTGGCTCAACTTTCTATAATTACTTTTACCCCTGGAAACTTGCCATCTTTTCAATTAAGTCCCTATATAATTACACTGTAGTCCCTTTCTTTTTTCAACATGACCATTATAACCCCAGAGACTTTCACTATTTATATTTTAGTCCCTGATATTTCACTTACTTGCAGTTTAGTCCCTAAACATCATCTGTATACTTCTAGGACTTCTGCTCAATAGGGCCTGGTAACTTACCCCTTCTAGGCTACATATTAGGCTTCTAGGCCTAAAAATCAGGATATGACAGATGTGTTGCCTATGGATTCAGTTGTGGGTGACACGAGGGGCATTGCCTTTGTTGTCCATGCAGATATGAAATCTGTTATCACTCCTAGGAATGAACTAACCTCCGGATGCATCCAAGTATTTTTAATATAAGTCTAATTTAAATATAAATATATGTAATAACAAAATTCATGCAAGCTGAGTGTTTGCATTAACTAATATCGTGTTTGCATTAATATAGGTATATGCAAGCTGAGTTAGTTTCCAAGGGTAAACAAGGTCAGTTCGGATTCCTATTATGGACCTACCAATCTTTAAGACTTCAGTACATTGCAAGGAGGCTTGGTGAAATCGATATTGATTATTTCTTCACACCATATATGCAAGAGTAAGAATAATAATATTTAAGTTTTTTTCATAATAGGTTTGTATTTGCTTAATGCTAATAATCATAATTGTTTAATTATTTTTCATAGCAATCATTGGCAATTGATCATACTATGTAAGTATACTTATAAAATTTTCTTCTTATGCTCTCTCCACTACAAGCCATGGGTTAACGCCAAGAAGATTATGAACATGTGAGTTTTCTTCCTTACAGAATAATGGTGTTTGTAATAAATTAAATATAGTCTTTGTAATAAAATGGTTACTAAGTTCATAACTTTGGTCATAGGGCTATGAGGACGTTTGCAATTGCAAGGGGTCTTAAGAAAGCCAACTCGGTGAGGGACCCTGAATGGATCGCACCGAAGGTAATAAAAGTGTTAATTTTTATGCTCCATGCAATTTTTTGCTGATGACACATAATTTTGTTCATGTTAATATTATAGAGTCGAAGGCAACCCAAAGAAAGCAACTTGTGCGGCTTCTACATGGTTAGACACATGATCAATGTCATCTTGGCAAATATGACTAACCTAACTGAGGAGGTAATTGTGTTTTTAATGATTTCATATATTTCTTGTCAATTTAATATATCTTAGTAATGCTTTAATTTCTTTTATTTTAATTTGATATTTCAGATGTTTGATCAATCTAACCTGCACAATATTTAGGCTGAGTTTTTTGTTCAAATCATTCCTTCTCAATAGTATTTGTATAACATCCTTACTTTCATATGTCTTAAGGACCATTCAGTAGCATTTAGAACCACTTACAATACCTTGGAAGTCCATTAGCCAAATATGGAATTTTACTCTTTCTCGGGTTACTGTTCATATGGTATTCCAGATTATGCAACAAACTTCAAAAAATCATAATTAATTTTGGAAAAATTAAAATGAAGTGGTTCAAAAAGCTACATGAAGCTAACATCTTTAAATTTAAGGGAAAAATAATTTCCAGACCAAATGACTCGTCAATTCATACAGTTTGTTCACCAAAAATTACTGTACATTTTGTCAAAAATTCTGGAAACAAATTCTGGTCCCTCACTTTGGAAAATTAGTTCTCTTTGTAAAGACATCAAAATAAGGCGTTCTTGATTTCAAAACGAAGCTTGGCATATCATCTAAATGTCTGTAAAATTTCATACATTTATTCCATCATTTACTATTTTTCTTTACATCATGACAATCACTACTTACATTGGTCATGCAGCAACATTACACATTTATATAACATATATACCATTCAATCCCTAGCTTTTCTTCATGCTTCATCATCCTCTTTCAATATTCACAAACCTATGGGATTGGGTTTACATGAAAAGGAATGAGATTTATGGGGAAATCTCAATAGAAAACATTACTAAACAATGCATACATTAATATAGATACTTGTGCTTGCTTGTGAAAGTGTTAACATTGTGTAATGTGCATGCTTCCATGTAACATATGAAATACAATTGGCCAAAGTAATCATAGCAACAGAGCTTCGTACATAAGCACATATGCAACACAATTCAACAAAGTCATAGTACATTCAAGCATAACATTCAATGCATACAAGTTTAGGATAAGTTTACTACCTTATATACTTGATTTCTTTCACTTTATCTCGCTTCTTTCTTCTCACTTCTCTTGGATATGTGGCTACCTCTTTTGGAGCATATCAATCGATCCCTAACATCATATAATCATTCATCCATTATCATCTAATTTCCTTGAGCATTAAACTCACTTTCACTAACATAACTTCCTCTTGAACATTAAGCTCACTTATTCCTTAATCTTAACTAATGGACTTGGCCTTTGAATCAATTGATGTCTTGACTTTACCCTACACGATTTCATCTTTTCAATCTATCTATGAGCTTAGAATAATGAAATTCTAGCTCCTTCATGGCCTGCTGTACAAATTGAACATATGCATACAATTCTTTCAAAAATTCTCATTTTGATTCTAATGCTTCCCATACTTGTTTCTCTACTTTATCCCACACAGTTTTTCATTTTAAAACCATTTGGAAGCATCAAAATCATGAAATTCCAATCACTATTCATGCGAGTGAACAGTGACTGTGAAGAATTTCAAAAACTACAATATTAGAATTTCAATGCTTCCAAGGTTCAAAACCTTTCCAATCGATCCTATACAAAATCATCATATAAATTCAATGGAAGCATTAAATCATTGAAATTCCATTTCCTTCTATCATGAACAGTGCATACTGAACATGTTCATCCATGGCAAAGTCAAGAATATCAACTTGATTCAACAACCAATCACTTAACTAACTTGTTTAAGCTTCAATCATATACTTCTAACTTCAATTTCTTATTCCCCTTTCATCTAAGGTTTTTGGGCAGCACAAACCCTTGGAGAAAATTTAACTTTTTGCCCATGAAAACCCTAAGTTCAAGCTCCCAAAGTAAAGGAAAATAAGCCAGGATAGATTGCTTACCTTTAATCTCTAGCTTGCTTGAACTTTGGAACCTTGAATCTTCTTTGTCTTGGCTTGAGTTTTTATTTTGCAAGAGTTTCCCCAAGGGTTGACAAGCCACAGTTTGGATGCAGATTTGAGGGGGTATTTATAGAAAAATCTTGGTGGAAATCAATGGCCAAGATTAGTTTGTACACTATTTGATATAATGGCCCACATTTAATCTTAGATTTTCTTTTTTCATAAAAGAAGAATTATGACATCATGTGGGACAGCTCAAGGAACACCTCATGGGCGTATGTGGCAAAATTCCATTGGGGGGAAGCTTCTAGAAAAATTTCAGTCTAATCCGATACTGATCGGAGCAGTTTCACAATAACCGGACTGTTCTATGTTCCTAATTTGTTTATAATATACCAGGATATGTATTATGTAACATCCTTACTTTTATACATATTAGGGACCAATTAGTAGCATTTAGAACCACTTACAAGACCTTGGAAGTTCATTAGCAAAACCTGAAATTTTACTCTTTCTCGAGTTACTGTTCATATGGTATTCCAGATTACGCAATGAAATTCGAAAAATCATAACTAATTCTCGAAAACTTAAAATGAAGTGGTTCAAAATGCTACATGAAGATAACATCTTGAACTTTAAGGGAAAATAATTTTTAGACCAAATGATTAGCCAATTAATACAGTTTATTCTCCAAACTTTACTGTTCATTTGGTCAAAAATCCTAGAAATAGATTCTGGTACCTTACTTTGGAAAATCAGTTCTTTTTGTACAGATATCCA
The DNA here is from genome assembly GCA_037074615.1 of Leucaena leucocephala. Lineage (NCBI taxonomy): Eukaryota > Viridiplantae > Streptophyta > Magnoliopsida > Fabales > Fabaceae > Leucaena > Leucaena leucocephala. The sequence continues at coordinate 11,899,088 of CM073527.1, forward strand.
AATAAAGCATTCTTGGTGACAAAAAAAAGCTTGGCATGTCATCTAAATATCTGTAAAATTTCATACATTTATTCCATCATTTACTATTTTTCATTACATCATGACCATCACTGCTTACATTGGTCATACAGCAACATTACACATTCACATAACATATATACTACCCAATCCCTAGCTTTTCTTCATGCTTCATCATCCTCTTTCATCATTCATAAACCTGTGGGATTTCGATTACATGGAAAGGGATGAGATTTTGGGGGCAATCTTAGTAGCAAATGGTATTAAACAATGCATGCATTAATGTAAATACTTGTTCTTGCTTGTAAAAGTGTTACTATTGTGTCATGTGCATGCTTCCATGTTACATATGAAATACAATTGGCCAAAGTAAACATATAAACAGAGCTTCATACATAAGTACATAGGCAACACAATTCAATGAAGCCATAGCACAATCAAGCATAATATTTAATGCATACAAGTTTAAGATTAGTTTACTCCCTTGAACACTTGACTTTCTTTCACCTTGCTTCTTTCTTCTCACTTTCCTTCAACAGGTGGCTGCCTCTCTTAGAGCATACCAATCAATTCCTAACATCAGATAATCATTCATCCATTATAGTCTAACTTCCTTGAGCATTAAACTCACTTTAACTAACATAACTTCTTCTTGAACATTAATCTCATTAACTTTCCTTAATCTTAACCAATGGACTTGGTCTTTGAATCAATTGATGCCTTGACTTTACCCTACTCAATTTCATATTTTGAATCCATTTATGAGCTTAGAATCATGAAATTCCAGCTCCTTCATCACATGCTGTACAGAACCGAAATTGCACTTAATTCTTTCAAAAATTACCATTTTAATTCCAATGCTTCCCATACTTGTTTCTCTACTTTATCCCACACAACTTTTCATTTTAAAACCATTAGAAGCATCAAAATCATGAAATTCCAATCACTATTCAAGCAAGTGAACAGTAATAGAGAAGGATTTCAAAAACTACAATCTTGGAATTTCAATGCTTTCAAGGTTCAAAACCTTTCCCATCCTATACAAAATCATCATATAAATTCAACGGAAGCATTAAATCATTGAAATTCCATTTCCTTCCCTCATGAACAGTGTAGACCAAACAGGTTACATTAAGGCAAAGTCAAGAATATCAACTTGATTCAACAACCAATCTCTTAATTAGCTTGTTTAAGCTTCAATCATATGTTTCTAACTTTAATTTCTTCTTTCCCCTTTCATCTAAGGTTGTTGGGAAGCACAACTCCTTAGAGAAAACTCAACTTTTCTCCCATAAAAGCCCTAAGTTCAAGCTCTAAAATCAAAGGAAAATAAGTTAGGATAGATTGCTTTCCTTTAATCTCTAGCTTGCTTGAACTTTAGAACCTTGAATCTTCTTTGTCTTGGCTTAAGTTTTCATTTTGCAAGAGTTTCCCCAAGGTATCAGAAGGCCACGGTTTTTGGCAGAATGAGGGGGTATTTATAGCCAAAATCCAAGAAAAATCAATGGCCAAGATTGATTTGGTTACTATTTGATCTAAAGGCCACATTTAATCTTGGATTTTACTTTTTCATAAAAGAATAAATATGACATCATGTGGGACAGCTCATGGGACACCTAAGAGGTCTAGGTGACGTGCTCATAGTGTAAGGAAGCTTCAGGAAAAATTCCAGTCTAATCCGATACCGATCAGAGTAGTTTCACAACAACTGGACTGTTTTCTGTTCTGAATTTTTTATAATATACCAGGATATGTATTCTGTCCTAGAAATCAATTTCTAGGCTTCTCATATCATTGAAATTCATATACTAAATATTTATCTGCAATCTATTCCTTGGAAAATGACCAAAATACCCTTGGTGTCTTTCTTACACTATATTGATCCTAAGGGCATAATCGTCATTTTACCCCTCTTTGCACTGCCTCAGAGCATATACTAGCTCAACTAATCATATTTATATGATCTTCCACATTTTTAACCTATCCCATATGACAAAAATGCCCTTCATCCATCTCTTGTACAATCTGGGCATCTAGGGGTATTTTCATAATTTCACACTTTTCTTGGACACTGGCCCCTTCTACTGATGAACTGGCACCCTGGGTTATGGGCCCTTCTTGGCGTCATCATGGGCCTATATATGAGGTCATATGATCTTGTTGATTCAGAGGGAAAGGATTTGTAGAATGCTTGAATCTTATTGATATACTGAGGGGTATTTATATACAATAGGCAACCCTAGTCATTAATGCTATAATATCATATCGTATCCTCTATACTAAATACAGAATATTACGAACTAATTACAAGATATTACATATCCTATAATATCGCTACAATATCTCTACACTCCCCCTCAAGTTGGAGTATAGATGTCAATCATACCCAACTTGTTACAAAGATATTCAATCCGGACCCCATTAAGAGCTTTGGTGAGGAGGTCGCCTAATTGATCACTGGATCGGACATGTCTTGTAGAGATGAAATTTTCTTTGAGCTTGTCTCGAATAAAATGACAGTCGATCTCAATATGTTTCGTGCGTTCATGGAATACCGAATTAGAAGTTATGTGTAGGGCCGCTTTATTGTCACACCATAACGTTGCTGGTAATGAGGTTTTAAGGCCCACTTCCTTCATTAACTGATATATCCAAACTATCTCACATACAGATTGTGCCATGGCCCTGTATTCCGCTTCTGCACTCGACCGTGATACTACATTTTGTTTCTTGCTTCTCCAAGATACCAAATTTCCTCCGATGAAGACACAGTAGCCAGTAGTAGACCGTCTTGTGGCCTTTGATCCACCATGATCAGCATCACAAAAACACTCAATATCTATATGGCCATGACTCTTGTACAATATCCCATGACCTGGAGATCCCTTCAAATAATGTAACACATGTTCTAAGGCTTCCCACTGTCGGATAGTTGGAGAGATCATAAATTGGCTAAGAACACTCACTGGATAAGTGATATCAGGGCGGGTCACTGTAAGATAATTCAATTTTCCAATTAATCTTCTGTACCTCTCTGGGTGTTCGAACAACTTGCTCTTAGCAGCTTCAACAGGATTTTCATATTGTACACTACCATCAGCATCAAGCAGCGGGTTATAAACCATAGGAAAGCTAGTTGGGGTAGCTCTAAGTTTACCAGTTTCTTTCAGCATATCAAGAACATATTTTCTCTGAGTCAATAAGATGCCCTTCCTGCTCCTCATAACTTCAATTCCCAAGAAGTACTTTAATGAACCCAGATCCTTCGTCTGAAAATAGGACTTAAGGAATGATTTGAGTGATGAAATTCCCGAAGTGTCGCTCCCTGTAATCACAATGTCATCGACATATACAACTAGTAAGATTATGCCAGTACTTGTTCTCTGATAGAAGACCGAATGATCACACTTACTCTGGCACAAACCAAAGTCTTTCACGACAGTACTAAATCTGTCAAACCATGCCCGAGGGCTTTGCTTCAACCCGTATAAAGATCTCTTAAGATGACATACTTTACCGTGCTCCCCCTGAGCAACAAAACCAGGTGGTTGCTCCATGTATACTTCTTCAAGAAGATCACCATGTAAGAAGGAATTTTTGATATCTAACTGAGAGAGATCCCAACCATAAGTAGCAGCCAGAGAGATAAAGAGACGAACAGAGGAGAGCTTGGCCACAGGAGAAAATGTCTCAGAATAGTCAATACCATACTTCTGAGCATAACCTTTAGCAACAAGACGAGCTTTAAGACGTTCAAGAATGCCATCAGCCTTAGTTTTAGGGGTCAATACCCATTTACACCCAATGGCTTTCTTTCCTACCGGTAAATCAACTAAGGACCACGTACCTGCACGATCAAGGGCCGCCATCTCCTCTTCCATAGCAGTACGCCAACCCGGGTGGGACAAGGCCTCAGAAAGGGATCAAGGGACGGAAATAGTGTCTAAAGAGGCAATGAAAGCACGAGAAGAAGAGGAGAGGTGGTCATATGAAACAAATGAAGAAATAGGATAGGTACAAGTATGTTTACCTTTGCGAAGAGCAATGGGCAGATCGAGGGAGGGATCTGGATCAAGAACAGGAGGGGCCTCAGAGATAGGGACCGAATCAGGCTCAGACGGAGGAATACGTGTCGTAGGATCTGATGAAGAAGTAGATAATGGTAGGGTAGAATCTGGCATAACAGCGGTAAGTGTGTCCTTTAGACATCTGGTATAAACCTGAGACAAAGGTGGTTGACCAGGTGCCAGTACGGGAGCTTGGGCCGGTGATGGAGAGGGAAGGACAGAGTATACCAGAAGAGTATCCTCTTCCACAGGTAAAGGAACATGAGCTGAATTGGTAGACGCAAAATAAGGAACAGATTCCTGAAAAGTAACATCAGCAGAGACCATGTAACGATTAAGAGATGGAGAGAAACACCTATAACCTTTATGAACACGAGAGTAGCCAAGGAAGACACACTTCAGAGACTTAAGATCCAATTTAGAGACACTCGGACGCACATCTCGAACAAAACACACGCACCCAAAAGTCTTAGGGGCAATGGGAAACAAAGGTTTGGAAGGGAAGAGAGTAGTATAGGGAATATGACTATCAAGAACAGAGGAAGGCATGCGATTAATAAGAAAGCACGCAGTGGAGACCGCATCGGCCCAAAAAGATTTAGGAACCTTCATTTGAAATAGAAGAGCACGGGCTACCTCTAAAAGGTGACGATTTTTTTCTTTCAGCAATGCCATTTTGAGCTGGTGTATCCACACAAGAGGATTGATGGAGAATGCCGTGTTTAAGCATAAAAGAGCAAAATGATTCAGAAAAATATTCTTTAGCATTATCACTGCGCAAAGTTTGAATAGACGTATTGAATTGAGTCTTAATTTCAGCAGTAAAGGCACAAAAATGAGAAAACAACTCATAACGATTTTTCATTAAATATAACCAAGTAGTACGGGAATAATCATCCACAAATGTAACAAAGTACTTGAAATCAGCTTTGGACTCAACTGGACATGGACCCCAAACATCAGAGTGTACTAACTCAAAAGGAGACGAAGCTCGTTTATTGACTCGAGAAACTAAAGGAAGACAGTGATGTTTTGCAAACTGACATGACTCACATTCTAAAGACAACAAATGCTGAAACTGAGGATAAACCTTTTTCAGCGATGATAAAGATAAATGACCCAAATGACAATGTACTTTAAAAGGAGTGATACCACCCGCACAAGCTACCGCACGCGACCCTTGATCATCAAGGAAGTAATGACCGCCAGATTCATAACCTCTACCAATAATCTTCCTCGTCAAAAGATCCTGTATCAAGCAATGATCAGGGAAAAGTGAGACACAACAGTTTAATTGACGAGTAAGTTTACTAGGAGATAAAAGGTTAAAAGCAAGGTTAGGGACATTAAGTACAGACTCCAAATGAATAGAAGAGGATAGTTTAACTGTTCCTGAACCAAGGACACGGGATTAGGAACCGTCCGTAATGGTAATGTTAGAAAGATTGGCATAAGATTTGTAAGTAGAGAAGAGATAGCGGTTACCTGTCATGTGGTCAGTAGCACCAGAGTCTATGATCCATTTGAAGGAAGAAGAGACAAGGGCAGTAGCCTCATTACCTGTGGCAATAGCAGCACTAGCAGGAGGATTGCTAGACTTTAATTGAGCATATTCAGTAGCAGAAATGGTAACCGTGTCATTAGCAGTCGTGGCCACATGTGCAGAGTTCTGTCGATTCTGTTTGTTCTGGAGTTTACGACACGTACATTTTGTATGACCAGGTTCCTTACAGTAGTAACAAATCATATCTTTTGACTCTTGATTAGAACCCCCTGGTGTAGAACCACGAGGATTAAGTGACCCACGAGTATTATTCTGACCACGACTGAGCAAGGGCTAATAGGCATAGTAGAAGCTGGTGAAGAGATTTGTTCAGTTCTCAATAGACGAGAGAAGGCTTCTTCAAGAGAAGGGAGATGAGCCCCAGATAAAATCTGAGAACGAGCAGCCGCATATCGAGACGGAAGTACAGTAAGAAAACTCATAGTAGCCATCTGCTCTCGGTGAGACACATTGACCTTTCTCTCATCAGAAATAGGCATGAGGGCATTGAGTTCTTCATACATTCCTTTGAAATCCATAAAGAAGGCTGTAAGAGGACGATCATCTGGCATCTCTGCGAGATGGAAAGACCTGCAAACCTCATATATTCGAGAAATATTATTCTTGCCGGAGTATAAGAATGCCAAGTAGTCCATCAGTTCTTTAACAAATTCACAGTGAGTAATAGAAGGCATGATCTCACTGTCAATAGAGTTACGAATTTGTAAGAGAAGCCGTGCATCATCCCTTAACCATGACTTGCGAGAAGGATCTTTCTCGTCCGGAGGATCATCAGTCAAGTGATCTTCTTTCTCAATACTTCAGAAATAAATATGAATAGTTTTACTCCAATCTAGGTAATTTCTCCAGGTTAATTTGTATTCCATAATCTTAGTGACTACTGGAACCATCTCAGAAACTGTTGTAGACTTAGTTGCAGCCATCCAAAACAGATTAGTGTTAATAAAATCAACCAAACAATGATTAGTCAAAAGAACTGGATTACCGTTGCTTCACTGGGAGCCTCGTAAGAACAATTGTTCAAGCCAGTAGAGAAAGACCACTCCAGGGGTCAAATAAAACAAACAAATTGATCTAGAATCAGAAACAGAAAATATGCCATCGAAAAATACGGATCAGAGACGGAAGACCCAGTATGTGACAGTCAAAACCAGGGCACGAGACTTCAGGGGTATGCTAAGGAGGATGAGTCGAGCCCAACGGAGTGAATCGTCGTCGGAAAAGGTCGCCGGAGATGGCCTCACCCGCCGGCGCGTGAAAGTTCTGGCGAAGTTGACGGTGGCGCGTGACGCTCAGGCGCTGCTCAGACAGCCACAAAATTTTGGGGAAACGCCAATCGGGACTGTGCGACCATCCCTGGCTAGCGCGTGTCGTTGCCTGACGTCAGAAAGTGTGACCTAACGATGGTGAACAGTGCTGTTGGAAACAGAGACTCAAGAACAGCCAAAAACTGACGCCAAAAATAGCCAAACGTGCACCTAAACTTTAAAGCTCTGATACCATGTTGATTCAGAGAGAAAGGATTTGTAGAATGCTTGAATCTTATTAATATACTAAGGGGTATTTATATACAATAGGCAACCCTAGTCATTAATGCTATAATATCATATCGTATCCTCTATACTAAATACAGAATATTACGAACTAATTACAAGATATTACATATCCTATAATATCGCTACAATATCTCTACAGATCTCATTCTATCTAGGCTTACATACCGATAAATTCCATTATCGGATCACGGGTATTATCAAACTCCCGTCAAAATTCATTAATATGTGAATAACTTTTTATACAGAACTTCTTCTGGACTTCTGTCAGATCCAGGACATCTGACACTATAGGGAACATTTTCCTGTAATTTGCCCACTTATATCTGAAGTCCATGAAATCTGATAAAATTTCAGATAACTTTTAGGCTATCAAATAATTTTCTACTGTCTAAAGCCCTAATAAAATTTCTGTATCATGCCATATTAACCACCGTAATTTCCTCTATTTACTGATGGAATATGGGACTGAAAAACTTCTAGGCAGTTATAACCCTTTCCGAGCTAATCTTTCTATAATTACAATTTTTCCCTTGAACTTTTAACTTAATTACATTTAAGTCCCTTTACTTTTGGAAATTACCACTTTTGGCCCAAATCTTGTTTCTACTTTCACTTTTTTCCTTTAACCTTGTCTACTTTTCATTCTAGTCCTTCTCTTCCTTAAAGAATCATCTAACCTTTATTATTTCTTCTGATGTTCGTCATAATCATTTCCAAACCTCTTTCCACTATCAGTACTATACGGATAGGGAAAAATTAGGATATGACGTATTCTATCCTGAAAATCAATGTCTAGGCTTCTCATGCCATTGAAATTGTTATACTGAGTATTTATCTGCCATTCATCCCTTAGAAAATGACCAAAATACCCTTAGTGTCCTTTCTTACACTAATTAACCCTAAAGGCATAATTGTCATTTTACCCCTCTTTGTACTACCTTAGGGCATATACTGGCTCTAACTAATCATACTTATACTATATGCCACATTTTTAGCCTGTCCTAGATGATCAAAATGCCCTCCATCCATCACTGGTACAATATGGGCATCCAAGGGCATTTTCATAATTTTACACTTTTTCTGATCACTGGCCCCTTCTACTGATGAAGTGGCACCCTGGTTTTTGTGCCCTCCTTGGCATCATCATGGGCCTATATATGAGGTCATCTGATCTCATTCTATCAATGCTTACATACCGATAAGTTCCATTATCGAATCACTGGTGTTATTAAACTCCCGTTAAAATTCACTAATATATGAATAACTTTTTAGACATAACTTCTTTCGGGTTCTGTCAGATCTATGACATCTAACACTGTAGGGCACACTTTCCTATAATTTTCCCACTTATCTGAAGTCCTTGAAATTTGATAAAATTTTAGTTAACTTTCGAACTATCAGATAAATATCTGCTGTTTGAAGCCTTAATAAAATTTATGTATCATGCTAGATTAACCAGTACAACTTCCTCTATTTACTGATGGAATATGGGACTAAAATACTTCTAGGAGGTTCTAACCCTTTTTAGGCTGATCTTTCTATAATTACAATTTTGCCCTTGAACTTTTTACTTAATTCCATTTAAGTCCCTTAACTTTTTGAAATTACTACTTTTAGCCCAACTTTTATTTCTACTTAAACTTTTGGCCTTTAAACTTTTCTAATTTTCATTTAGGTCATTTTCTTCCTTTAAGACTCATTTAACCTCTATTTTTTATTCTAATCGTTGTCATAATCCTTTCCAAACCTCTTTCCTCTATCAGTATTATACAGATAGGGAAAAATTAAGATATGACAATTTGTTATTACCAGAATATATTTTTTTTTATTTTTTCTGTTCAAACTGTTGTATATTTTTATTGGATTTTATTAAATGAATAATATAATGAGCAATTGAAGATTTGTCTCTGACATCTTGAACTATGTCTCTACTGCTGTCTCTTAGAAGGGGATGGGGTTAATGAAATATTGAAGTGATTGGTTTTTAAAAATACATTTAAACTAGACAAAGAATACCAGCAAGTGTAGAACAATTATATATGTAAATATTACAACATCTACACAGGTTGTCTTTATGGTGAGATGTTAAAAATTGATTAATCTACACCGGGTATAAATACAACCGGTGTAAAAAATTGATTAATACTGTTCATATAACCCGTGTAGATATTAGTAAATTCTATTCCTAATTTTAAAAGGGACCAGTTTAAATTCTACTCATTCTACACCGGTGAACTGCCCGATTTAAAAAGTACACTTTCTAAACAGTATGTTTTTACACTGGTCATTGTCCGAAGTAGAATACCATTTTCAACCAATTTAGAAAAGCTTTTCTTGCAGTAGTGCTACCAGAATTCTATATTTGTTAGGCTCTAAGTGCATGTCTACATCTCCTAACTTACTACTCTTTTATTCTAAATCTTCTACTAATATTCTAACTTTTCCTGCTTCTTACTATGTCTTCTAAAAACTAAAGGCCCTCTGGAACATCCTTATTAGAAACACCTAAAGAATTCATCTTTTAGAGTTGCCTTTATCTTTTATGGGCATCACAAGTTTCTCTCTGAAATTTGCATGCCTCTATTGCTTCATTGAACCTCTGTAACTTCCTTGAAAAAATTCTTTCTTGTAGCACAAAATTCAATATGTGAGTTAACTTCTCAATTATTCAACTTTCATTGTGCACGTGTCTGAAGTCGGCTAAATATGTATCAGAGGGTTCCTCTTACCCTACTTTAAAACTTTAACTTAGCCTCACTCTTATCTCTAATTGACTGAGGAAAATGCTTCGCATAAAAATGGTCAAGAAAAACTTCCCAAGTGAGTAGATCATTTCTGTCTTCATAGAGTAACTTCTATACTTTCTATAGTTAGGTACTATCTTCTTACTCAGTAGATCCTAACTATCTGCTTGTCTTATTCTATTCCTACATGGACTATAACTCCTTGATGACTTCTCTCTCTAATCGTCATAAATCTATAATAGCTACTACTATCGCTGTCATTATAATAATATATCTTTCTTGTTGGTATCCCATCTATCATCTACTACTATTACTCCTACTATCTATAGTACTATACATAAAGTCTATTGGTTCCTTCATGATGGGATTTATCTATTTTAAGAACATTAGCTCTCGTTCTATTTACCATCATGTTTCTAGGAAAATCTCAGCCTCACACTTCTGAGCCTTCTATTCTGGAAAAGATTAACCTGATGAAGTATTTTACAGCGTAGATCAACTCTTAATATCTTATGGAGGATTTACTTCTAATGGCCTTCTTAAGCTGGTCGTCTGTGTTCTAGTACCTCACACATCTAGTTTGCCTACACCCCATATTAAACCTCTAGCTGATAAACTTCAATGAGGTTTGTACTTTTATTCTTATCATTAATATAATGTTTATAATTGCTTCTCGAATGTTGTACTTCTTAGTCCAACCACATCATGCTAAGAAACATGAGACCTTTAGAGGTATTATCTGACTAAGACTAGTCTACTGTTGCTATGTCCATCACACTACCCTTCTTTAGCTAACATCCTTTGTGTTACATCATCAAGTCTAACTCACTTGATATGCCGTGACTATTCTGTGTTCTTCTATTGTGGCCACTGATCTTTTCTGTCACTTCTTGAACTCCTCGTCACTACTTGAACTTCTTTGTGTACATTAGTCACTACCCATATCCTGGTTTATCACAACCTAAACACCTTTCCATTGTGACTTGAACATACCTTTCACTAAACATTTTCTTCCTAAGGTTCCTTATATGAATCTTTGTTTAAGTAGTGAACCAATCATAGGGAGTGGATCTTCTTGATTCACTTAAGATTCAAACTTAAGTGGTACTTACTTTCTCACTAAGTACCCTAACCTTAACATAATGTTAACTACTTAGGTTTAGGATTTGGGAATTATCCTATTTGATGCTAGAAATTTTCTCTGATACCAAAAATATAACACCTTACTTTGGTAGTCTTAAGGACCATTTGGTAGTATTTAGAACCACTTAAGCATCCATTGAAGTTCAATTACAAAAGCTAAAAAAATTCATACTCACTCATATTATTCATATGGTATTTACAGATTAAGCAATAAAATTTAAAAAATCTTAATTAATTCTAGAAGAATTAAAATGAAGTGGTTCAAAAGGATACTCGAAGCTAACATATTGAAATTCAAAGAAAAAAAATAAGTCTTAAACCACATGATCAGCCAATCATTACAATTTAATTTTCAAAGCTCACTATTCATTTTGTCAAAAAAATCTTTAAAATAGTTTATGGTCCTTAACTTTGAAAAATTTGTTCTCTTTGTGTTGACTTCAGAATAAGGTATTTTTAGTTTCAAAATGAAGCTTGACATGTTAACTAAACATCAGTAAAATTTTATATATTTATTCCAATGTTTACTATTTTTAATTATATCTCACATGTCAATGTCTCCTCACAAGTTATTGTTCACAGTGACAAGTTTCAACTAACTTTAAATACAAAAATATTTCAAGTATGCAACTAATCCCTATCTCTTCTTTATGTATCTTCATATTCTCCTTCATGTAAAGTTCCTACTGTGGTGGTAACATGGAGGGGTGACATTTTAGGGGAAATCTTAGTAGCAACCAGAAACTATACAATGTATGCAACTACATGCTTGATATTGCAATGTGTGCACTTAATGATCATACTTGAATAACATAAAAAGAAATAGAGCATCACTTAATTATACATGCTTCACATAATTAAAGTAAATAAACATCACATAAAATATCCAAGCAATATAAGCGTACAAGTATGTAAGTTCACTACCTTGGAATAGCTCTCTTTCCTTATCCTTTCTCTTTTCCTCTTACTTTTCCTTACTCTTTTCCTTCCATCATGATCCTTGCTTTGTGGTCCTCTATACCATATTAATCAAGGCATAATAAAACATAACAATACACTTATTACAATCCATTTCTAAGACAATATAATCTATAGCTAATCCTTAACCTATTAGGTATCTATCGTTCTCTAATTTTTTCTAATTAACTTGGCCTTTAAATTAATTAATGCCTTCACTTTAATCCACACCATTTTGCCTCTTGAATCCATTTAAGAACTCATAATTTCAAAATTCAAGCTGCTGCCTCTGATATGGACAAAACCAAAATATGCCTTGTTTATTTCAAAAAATTCTCATTTTGATTCTAATGCTTATAATGCTTGTTTCTCTACTTTATCCCACACCATTTTTTATTTTAAATCTATTGGAAGAATCAAAATCATGAAATTCTCATCACTCTTCATGAGTATGAACAGTAACAAAAAGGGTTTTAAAACTTCCCTTTTCAAATTTCAATGCTTTCAAGGTTCTAATCCTATACAAAATCATCATTTAAATTCAATGGAAGCATTCGATCATTGAGAATCAATCTCCTCCTATCTAGAACAACATTGGCTTAATGGCCTCAGGAAAGAGCAAAATCAATAACACAATTTAATTTGGTAACCAACCATTCAAACTACTTATCTAAGTGTCTTTTACATAGTTCTAACTTCATTTCCTTCTTTCTTGTTTATTGTACAGTTTTGGGCAGCACAACATACAAGAGAGTATCTCACTTTTCTTCAATTAAAACTTAGGTTTTATCCTTTCAACACACTTATAAATAAACTAGGAAGGATTACATACCTTAAGCTATAGCTACCTTGAATCAAAGTGCCTTGAACTTTGACTTGGAATTGTGATAGAATCCTAACCTATCATAGGCAAAAAAGTAGGAAAGAATCTTAAATGTTAGACCAAGTCCTTGTTGCTTTGCAATTAGTATTTCCATTAATTAATTATTTTGACTGTTTCAAAGTATTTCTGTTTTGATTAGTATTTCTGTTAGTTGAATAATAGGATCAGTCAATCTGTTTTGATTATGATTTCATATCTATCCCGATAAAGTAGGGATATTCTGTTCTTTCCTTTATTATCTCATTGTATTTTGCTTATAAATTCGCCAGCTTTAGTTCAAGCTAGGCAGAAAGGGAATAAACATTATCTTAGTACTTCAGGAGATTCTCCTACTTGGCTACTGTGAGTGAGTGAGGGAGATACTTCCTTGTGAGGTCCAGTAGAGAGTTAGTTCTGTTATTACCTTCTATAATTCCAGGACTTAACATTTGGTATCAGAGCTATAGTTAAAACGCGTATATCCCGTACCCACAATCCAAATGAGGATAACCCATCGGCTGAAGATTCCTTGGCAGCCATAGCTTCGCGTCTTGAAGCTCTGGATATCCTGATCGAGAAAGTTATAGCCTTGGAAAATACTGCAGTGCAGAACAATCGTGGAAGAGGTAGGACACACCATTGGGCCGACGATAGTGAGGATGACCCAAACTGGCATAGAAGGGGACTTAGGCCACCACACACTAAAATGGAATTTCTAAAGTTTAGCGGAGGTGATCCGAGAGGATGGATACTCAAGGCAAAAAAATACTTTAAATATTACAAGACTCCAGAAGATCTTAAGGTTGATGTTGATTCTATGTGCCTGGAAGGGGACGCCTTGGATTTGTTTTCTTGGGTTAGTGCTGAACAAACCATACTCTATTGGGATGAGCTAGTCAAAATATTGCAAGAGCATTACGGACCACCTGAGTATTTGAATCCGGATGAACATCTGTGCCCCATACGCCAAACCAGTACTGTTCACGAGTACCGACAGGAGTTTGTGAAGAGGGTGTCGTGCGTTTCCAACTGGATGAAGCATTGTCTCCTTACAATCTTTATCAACGGCTTAAGGGACGAACTGAAATTAGATGTGAGAATATAGAAGCCACGCTCAGTCTACCGTACAGCCAGTCTTGCTCTTGAATATGAGAAAAAGCTAACCTTAGCGAATGGGCCTAAGTCTAGTTACACACTAGGCCTAAGTCAGAATACCCAGACCAATTACTAGAGCCAATTTGCACGGGGAAGAGGCATTCTGCTCCAGTCTTCAAACTCGCGCAACCAGGGGACTGCCCCTTCGGCACAAATAAACTGAACCCCATCATCGATTGCCTCTAAATCTAACTCCTGGGATTTAGAAAGGCAAAACTGGTGTGATAAGGGACTGTGCTTCCATTGTGGAGAAAATTTTAGACCGGGTTATCGCTGTGCTTCTTATTCTTTCTCACTAATGGAGGTCGATGAGAACAGAAACCCCGTACCTAAAATACTTGAACCCGTGGATAAAGAAACCAATCCAGAGGAAGCCGAGGTATCGTTCAATGTAATCCTGGGTCAACCCACCTCAGCCACTATGAAGCTTTGCTGCTCCTTGCTTGACCGCAGTGTTTTACTGTTAGTGGATAGCGGGTCTACCCATAACTTCATTTCATAATCATTGGTTGCTGATTTAAAATTGTCCACCAGTACCATTCCTACTTTTGGCGTTCAGATTGGAGATGGTCGAATGATTAAGTGCAATCTTATTTGCAAGGATGTTGAAGTTTAACTTCCAGGTTTGAAAATTAAGCAGGATTTTTATCCTTTCTCGTTAACAGGGTCTGACTTAGTATTGGGTATTAAGTGGCTTGCTTCTCTAAACACTATTCAAGCTAACTGGAATCAAATGTTCTTAATTTTTTGGCTTGATGGGAAAAGATATAAGTTACAGGGAATATCTCGTTCACATAGAACTGCTAAACTTCATTCTATGATATTTACTTCTGAGCTTAATTTGGGGTCCAACAGTATTGGGTCTCTAAATTTAGACGAGCTGATGGTTGAATTTAATGCCATTTTTGATGAACCAAAAACTTTACCGCCTTTCAGAGGACATCATCATGCCATTCCGTTATTACCCGATGCTCGACCATCTAATCTGAGGCCATATCGTTATCCTTACTTTCAAAAAAATGAAATAGAGCGACAGGTAGAGGAACTTCTGCAAAAAGGATTCATTCAGCCTAGCTCAAGTCCTTTTGCCAGTCTGGCTCTGCTGGTAAAGAAGAAGGATGAAACTTGGCGCATGTGTATTGATTATCGGGCTCTTAACAAGATAACTATCCCTGACAAATACCATATTCCAAATATTGATGAGCTGCTGGATAAATTACATGGAGCAGCCCACTTCTCAAAAATTGACTCACGTTCGGGGTATCATCAGATCAGGGTGTTGGAAGAAGATATTCACAAAATGGCCTTCAGGACACAAAACAGGCATTATGAATTTGTGATGATGCCTTTTGGCCTAACGAACGCTCCTGCTACCTTTCAATCAGATATGAATGACCTCTTCAGGCCGTGTCTTAGAAAATTTGTGCTTATTTTCTTCGATGATATTCTGGTATACAGTCCTATGCCCCAGCAACATGAGTAGCACCTTCAAACTGTCTTCCAAATATTGCAGCATTATTCCTATTTTGCCAATTTCAAGAAATGTGCCCTTGGACAATCTCAGGTGACTTTCTTGGGACACCGAGTTTCAGCTCAGGGGGTGGAAACAGACTATGACAAGATCAGCACAGTTAGAGAATGGCCAATACCTTCAAACGTTACTAAACTCCGTGGGTTCTTGGATGGTGTGGGTGCCATTCTTATGTAAGACAATCACCCTATTGCTTTTTATAACAAGGGATTCTTATTTTCAAATCGGTACCAGTCTGCCTATGACAGGGAATTATTGGCGTTAGTGCTTGCTCTACAAAAGTGGCACCATTATTTACTTGGGCGACACTTTATAGTAAAAATAGATCACCACAGCCTTAAGAATATGCTTGACCAGCATGTGACAACCAATAATCAACAGCGCCTCATCTTAAAGCTTCTACCATTCAACTTCTCCATTGTTTACAAAGCAAGAAAGGAGAATGTAGGAGCTGATACACTCTCCTGTAGGCCTCAACATGCTAATTTTCTGCACTTGGTGGTACCTATTCCCTTAGACTTTCTAGAATTACAAGACGCTCTGACAATTGACCCCTTCACCAGTCATATTATTGCTGCCTTACAAGAAGATCCAAATTCCAAGCCAGGATATATAGTGGTCAAGGGAAAATTGTTCCTCAACGGGCGTCTTGTGATCCCTAGAAGTTCGCCACTATGCGCCAAGTTACTAGAAGAAGCGCACATTACTCCTACTGAGGGTCATAGGGGATTTTTGAAGACCTTAAAGCACTTGTTAGGTACAGTTCATTGGCCCCAAATGAAGAATGATGTTAAAATTTTTATTCAGCAATGTTCTACATGCCAACAGAATAAATATGAGACTTTATCCCCTGCTGGTCTCTTGCAACCTCTCCCTACACCTGAACAAATTTGGGAGGATATCTCCATGGACTTTATTGTTGGGCTGCCTAAATCTAGTTCTTTTGTCACAATTTTGGTAGTAGTGGACCGTTTAAGTAAATATTGCCATTTGCTTCCATTACTGCATCCTTACACTGCCAAATCAGTTGCTGCTCGTTTTTGTGAAGAGGTTATCCGATTGCATGGTATGCCTCGCTCTATTGTTTCAGATTGGGATCCTCTTTTCCTTAGCGTATTTTGGCAGGAATTATTCAACTTAAGCCAAACACGTTTAAGGATGAGCACCTCATATCATCCCCAAACGGATGGTTAAACGAAAGTGGTCAACCGTTGCTTAGAAGCTTATCTAAGGTGTTTTGCTCATGAACAGCCACGTTCCTGGAGTAAATTTTTGTGCTGGGCTTCCATACCTCTACTAAAACCACACCCTTCAAGGTAGTATATGGTAGGGACCCATCACCCCTGCACCCATTAATCAGAGGGGAAACTCAAATTGCAGAACTTGCAGACCAGCTCGAAACCCGAGATACTATGCTCCGCTTACTTAATGCTAATTTAAAGAAAGCTCAGGACCAGATGAAGTCCTACGCTGATTCACATCATAGAGAGCTTGAGTTTAACATTGGAGATGCAATTTTCCTCCCTATACAACCCTTCAAACAGCACTCTTTAGCTCCTATAAAGTATTCAAAGCTATCCCCATGCTTCTTTGGCCCCTACAAGGTGATTAGAAGAGTGGGGCATGTTGCATATGAGCTTGAGCTTCTTATGTCAGCACGTATACATCCAGTTTTTCATGTCTCCCTACTGCATCCTGCCCCTGGTCAGTTCCTAGCCAATCCCCCGGCAGTATTACCACTCTCTGATGACCTTGAGTTATTGGTAGAACCTGAGAAAGTGTTGGCACATCGTTGGAAAGGGAGCTTCCTAGAACTGCTAATCCAATGGAAATCCAGGCCTTCGGAGGAATCTAGATGGGAGGATTATGATATCCTCCAGCAGCAATTTCCTACATTCCGCCTTGAGGACAAGTCGGTTTTTGAAGGGGGAGTAATGATAGAATCCTAACCTATTATAGGCGAAAAAGTAGGAAAGAATCTTAAATGTTAGACCAAGTCCTTGCTGCTCGAAATTAGTATTTCCATTAATTAATTATTTTGACTATTTCAAAGTATTTTTGTTTTGATTAGTATTTCTGTTAGCTGAATAATAGGATCAGTCAATCTGTTTTGATTATGATTTCATATCTATCCCGTTAAAGTAGGGATATTCTGTTCTTTCCTTGATTATCTCATTGTATTTTGCTTATAAATTTGCCAGCTTTAGTTCAAGCTAGGCAGAAAGGGAATAAACATTATCTTAGTACTTCAGGAGATTCTCCTACTTGGCTACTGTGAGTGAGGGAGGGAGATACTTCCTTGTGAGGTCCAATAGAGAGTTGGTTCTGTTATTACCTTCTGTAATTCCAGGACTTAACAAATTGCCTTGAAAAAGTTGAGTTTTGAAACTACAAGAGTTTCCCCTTGGTTCACCATGCATCACGGTTTTATGCAAGACAAGGGGTATTTATAGTGAAAACTTTGGCATTTTGGGGCAGGATTAACCAACCTTTTTCTAATTATTACAATGCCTTAATCTTGAATCTCATTGGTTGCTTCTTTGATTAATTATCCTTAATCATCATTAGTTAATTTATTATATTATTTTATTATAATTGAGCACATGGGATAATCTTTTCCTTCTTGTCTTGGCACCATGTGGAGGGAGTGTGAGATCCACAAGACACCTCACATTGCCACATAACCTTATCTTGCACCTTCCTTGAAATTTCTTTTGAAAATACCAAGGAATATTCTTGAAAATTGGCTTGAGCTCCAAGATAATTCTCTTAACACATTGGGCTGCTGTATATGACACCCCATTGGCCAAAATTGAGTCCAATTACTAATTGATACAAATCCCAAGGCACTTCCCATTATTTCCTATACTAATATTCTTAAATTACTCTAATTTTGGAGATAAATTCTAGATGCCTCTTTTAATTATTCTGACATTTTTAGAAATTTATTTTTATATAAAATTAATTTCTTGCAAAGTCTCATTATTTTTTGAGACCCAAAAGTCCTGATAAAAATTATATTAAATCCTTTATCAATGTCCCATTTCACCTTAAATTCTCTAATTAAGTCTACAGTACTCCTCTTTTACTTCTCCCATTTTTATAAATTCTTATATTAATTATAAGAATTTATTACAAAATTTTATTTAATTATGAGGTCCTGAAGATATTATACTAATCTTTAGACTTCAAAAATTAATATCAATTTATTGGGACCTTAAATAAAAATTTTGAGAAATATGCCTGGCCCAAATTCTTTCCTCTATTTATTGGTAAAATTTTAGACTGAAACATTTTTGAATAATTTTGGGACTTTTCTGGCTCAATGTTTTATAATTACCATTTTCCCCTGAATTTGGCAAAATTGTACTTTAGCCCCTTAATTTGTTAAATTCCATATGGTCCCTTTTCTACAAAATTTGAAACTCCATTTTGGTACCTAGCATCTCAAAATTGTGTCTAGGTCTTTGAACTTTTTACTATTTGTAATTTAGTCATTGGACTTTCACTATTTATAATTTAGTCCTTGAACTTTTATTAATTGCAATTTAGTCCCTTGACCTTAAAATTTTATGCATTCTCTCTTTCTTTGACTTAAAACTTATCTAACCATTATCTTTCTTTCAGTTTATGGTCACAATCCCTTTCAAACTTTTTACTCTATCAATTTTATACAAAAAAGGAAAAATTGGGATATGACATTCAACAAGCCAACTAGGGTGCACGGTCCGCCCCTTTGAGCCAGGGAAAAATTATGTATTCTAACACAAAAAACGTTGCCTAATATATATTTGGATAGGGTCAGGCTAGGCCAAGTGTCAGACAGTGCAAGGTATGTTGCCCTCCTCGCCTATTTGGCCTAATCCTATATTTTTGTTTGTTTTTAATTTTTTTAGAGTCTTTCTTTTCTTATATTCTTCTATTTGTAACTATGCATTTTTCACTTTACCTAACAACTTTCCTTGCTCATTTTCAAAATCTTGAACATAACTCTTATATTTACATACATCCAAAGTTGCACCCATACTTTACTTGCCAAGTAGTCGATTATTAGTGTTACAATACCTCTACAGATATCCAACCTCGCTACAGATTTTTAGCTTTTTTTATATATGCAATGGACTTCAAAATTTTAATTACTATATTTTTGTTACCTTATTATTAGTGGATTATGGATATTATTTAACTCTTGAAGACATAAATATAGTATTATTTGATAAGTTCATGATTGCAGTTTTCTTCTTACAATATGAGTAGGGCATCACGATTTGGGCATGTAAGCCTACCCATTCCCAACCCGAAATAATTAGGACTTTTACTGGATAGGGCCAGATATCAGGTTATAAAATATAACCCACACTTTTTTTGAGCAGGGGCTGCCTTACCTAGAACTATTCATGCACACCCGTAAAGCTAACTATGCATCTTAAATTGATTAGGCTAATATCAACTGAACAATATCATAGCATTAATCCATAATAAAGCCTTGTGTAGCTTTGATGCAAGCAACTGTGGCACCTAAACCGATTAGAATGGTCTCAGCTGATTGGTATTAGAGCCTTAATGGTTAATAAAGTGATGCATGACTAGGCACAATCCTATCAATAGTAATTTAAATCTGCTATTGAAATATTGTAAAATTCATCTGCGGTTGAGATATTGTAAAAAATAATCTACAAAAATCAACAAAAATAAAAATAAGCAATTTATCATTTTTTTCTATTTTTTTCCTTTTGAAGAAAAGACAAAATTGTCATTAATAAAAAAGAAGAAGGCAAAATTACATGGTTTTAACTAGAAACATAAAAAGCAGAACTAAAAGGAACATGGATAAAGATATAAATTAAAGACCAGAAGGGATTTTTTAATATCTAGTCTAACTTACTACTACAAAAATGATTGTGTACTTCTATTTTACATACTCAAGTATTTAAGTCTGTTTTTTAAAGACCAGAAGTTTGCTTCTCCTCTTTTTAATTAATTATTTTTTAATAAAAAACCAGAAAATTGTGACAATTTGCATTACATTGTTTGTAATCCTCTTTAATTTTAATTTTTCAATTTAAATTCAAATAAACATGAGGTGACAATAGAAGAGTATTTAATATTTATAGTCTCTAAACTACAGTATCACCATACCAACTTCAAAATTACCTACCAAGTACCAATGATTAAAAATCAAACATTTGCATTTGTAGCTATTTTGATTCCAACTCCTATTTTATGATGTATCCCTTAGATAGGAGTGATAGCATTGCATAGTTTGTGAATCATGCATACCTTGACGAAAAAAAGTATTGGCTCAAGTCACACAAAAAAATTACTTTGACTAGACCAGAGATCTAAAAAGTTTCTAGGCTCTCATTCCATTGGCCTTACATCTTTCACAATATACTATCTTCTATCATTAATATAAGAACTAAATAATTAATTTATAAATATTAGAAAAAAAATAGTTTATTTAGTTATTTCTAACAAATTTATCTTAATTTTTCTAAAATATCATCTGTAATCATGTATATTATAATTACTCTTTAATTGGGAGTCACCTTAATATGTACAATCTATAGGTATATTTTAGGTAAAAATTATACAAAGTAAGTTAGGGTATTATATTTAAGACTAAAATAAATCTTTTGCTTAACTCTTATATTTAGGACTTCAGGGAGTATATAAAAACTGTATAGAGAAGAACAAATGATTTTTTCTACTTATCTAAGGCAAGAAAGAGAAAGAAGAAACTTGCGTATAAACTATACTATTAAATATTATAATATACAGTTTAATTAAAAATGGATCTAGGTCAATCCAACTTAATACTTTCAATTCATTTGTCTATAAGTCATAATCAATAATCTCAATCAGTAATACGAATGTGATCTTGCAAAGATTTAAAATCTCATTACAGAACTTAATCATTAATCCCATTAAAATGGGGCTCAAAATATTTTGAATATCAAATTTTAAATTTTTAACTATAATGAAAATTAATAATAATCATAAATGGTTAACCAATTATAACATTTTTTCCCACTCCTCCTGCAACGCAATAGAGAAATCTCTAGTTACTACTATATTATGTAATTAGTTCTTACCTCAAACTCAAAAAATGGCAACTTTATGTAGTACTGAACTTTACAATTTTGTATTGCTAAATAACGCTAAAATCAGAAACATAAATAATTATACTTTTTCTCAATATTTTCACCTGGATACAGAGCAAAGGATTAAACAATGACACAGCACCAGAGGACAAGCGTGAGTGGAAAATGACAACTATAATAACGATCATAATCTAAAGTAGAATTTAATGAATTAGGTGATGCAATGTAAAAATAAAAGCAGATATTTGGTTTCACATTATAGTAAACAAAAAATAAAATAAAATAGGATTAAAGTGTAATTTTATTTTCCACTAAGGAGCACTAGTTATCCGAAAATTTTTTTTAGAGCGATGTTGCCCTAAAAATTTACATTTTATAGCAATGTCATCCTATTATTATCCAATATTAAGTTTGACTGTTAAATCAATTTGAGGTCGGACATGGCAAGCCACCTCATCATTCAACGCATGCTTGGGTTCCGGAAATTTTTCTCCCCATCTTCCCTCTTACCCTTTCCCTCTTCTTTCTATGTCGTCCATCCTCCCTGCCAAAAATCAAACCACCGAACGAAATTGAATAACCGAAAATCCAATTAATAGACCCAGGCCAAAGTCTGAATCAAATTGAAAAAAGAAATGCAAAAGAAAGAAAGAAAGGCGGTGCTATACACAGGGAGTTCAATGAAAGTCCAAATGTAAAAGATGAACCATTCAGGTGCAAATTGCATAGCTGCACCAAATTTCAATATCGCTAGAACTTGCAAGCAAGCTAAAAGAAATGTTATATTTCAGATTGAAAGATTGAACAGGGTCAAACCTTGCTAACAATTTTTCCTTGTCGACAAGTTTGTTTGGTAACTAGTATCTGCACAAGCATCTTCCCTGAAATGATGATAGTAATGATAACAACAAATCAGAACAATAATAGCACCAAGCAAGGGTGGTCGCATCCTAAGGAAATCCAGATGGATACATTCTCCATCTTTTGGCGGTGGTTTCATGACTTTCCTCATCTACGAAAGCCTACATAGCTACGGTATCTGCTTCTTTCTGTTTTGATTCCTCAGATTGAGAGTATTGGTCTTTCCTTGTTCAATCGGAAGAAGATAGAGCCATAGTCTTCATAGTGCTGCCCAAAAACAAAACTCATTTCCTAGATCTTCATCCGAAGAAGACCTCCCTCCATACCCTAAAGCTCTATTCATCAAATTTCTGACATACACATTTCCCACCAACATTTATTCCTTTCACGGAGTCTGCGATTGCTCGGTGATAATGACTATACTTTAAAGGTAACCAAGGAGATTGATCCAAAAAAACTTGTAGATAACCAACACTAATGAAAACTTCAAAGGTAAAATTATACTTCAACCCAATAAAATAAAATACATTCCTAGAAACGCTCAACAACAAGATGACTACAATGAACAGTAATATATTTTTAATCATGAAAAGTACTAATTAAAATGCATTCCAGTTCATTGAGTTTAGCTAAATGCAAAATTTGAATGATATGTTCTTCAAAATTCTATCAGGGAACAAGTGTTTAAACTGATTTTAGTATTTAAAAGTAGCTAATCGTTTATAGTGGAAGAAAAATAGCCAAACGTTTAAAGAAACATTCATATATATGTAAAAATAACCAAGTGACCAGCCAACATCATATAATATATATATATATATATATATATATATATATATATATATATTAACTTCAAATCTCATAGAAACGAAGCTGAAAGTGCATATCAGTGTAGAGATTAATGATATATGTATGGTTCAACTAAGTCAACAATAAAATGTTGAAATGAATACATCTCATACATGATTTAATCATTTCAGATTATAACATAAATATAAAACCTATACGAGATGCAACGGAAGATTTATAAATACCTCTCGACATTAATTTAGTTGATCTAAGAAAGAACTGGAACTTAACTCAAATACCTGTCAATCAGATAACACAGTTAGATGAAAAGAACAGGTTCTTCTAACTGGTGATTAGGCACAGTGATGGCAACTTGTGTATTGCCTTCACCAATGTGAAACCCTCAAAGAGTGAGCAGAGAAACTAGATTATCACTCTGAGACTAAGAAAACTATTGCTCAATAATTGTGCACTGTTACTAATGTTGTTGTTGTTAATTTCCACAATGAAAAATTAACCTTAATAACTAAGTCAATTATCCACCTTAGACTGGACCCAAAATGACTACGAGCCACACTGAAAAATATTTATTAATTATCCTAATGAATATCTAAATAAGTTATAATAATAAAACCTCATTCTCCCACTTAGCTCGTATACTCAATGTCATTACCCTATCAAGGTAAACTGATATCATACTATAAAAATCATAGAGATAAGTCATCTATGTATTACAGGTACCATTATTACTTAATAGGCATCACATATACATGAACTCAATGTTTATTTGATTCCTATCTCAATGTTTATCAAGTTCAATATCACAAATGTATACAATCACAAATTAGAAATGAAAAAACAAAATCTGATTTCATTGCTCATACATCTACTAATAAAAAAGAAATACAAAGTCCCATATAAGGTAAATGTGTGACAAAGATGTTGGGCTTTAACCCTTTTGTCAAAGGATTAGCCAACATATCTAATGTACCGATGCGTTCAATAGAGGCTTGGTCATCTTGAATTCTTTCTATCAAGCATAGGAATTTAAGTTTGAAAACTTGCTTCAACTTTTATTCCTTTTTGCTGTTCATTATGGCCACCGCAGGTACGTTATCACAGTACATTTTGATTAGCTTAGAGATTGAATCCATAATCTTGAGTCCGGCGATGAAATTCCTTATACTTCTCCACGATATAACTCATTCTCCCAATAGGAAGATGTAATCAGATATAGACTTATTTGTGTTTACACATCCTCCAAAGTTTAAATCTGAGTATCCAATTACTTCCAGATTTTATGTTATTCTATATGTCAACATGTAGTGTTTAGTAGCTCATAGTTACCTGAACACGTTTTTTGTAGCTATCCAATGTACTTCCCTAGGATTCTTTGGTATCTTCCCAACATACCCATAACAAAAGCGATGTCAGGTCTGGTACAAACTTGTGAATACATCAAGCTTCTTACTGCTAAGGAATATAGGACCTTTTCCATCGGTTTCTTTTTAAGCTCAATTTTAGAACATTGTTCTAGACTAAATTTATCTCGCTTTTCAATAGGAACTATGTTAGAGGAATAGTTTTGCATTCTAAATCGTTCAAGAACTTTTCTAATATAAACTTCATGAGACAAGTATATAAGGCGTTGGGTCCTTTCTTTATGGATCTTTATGTCAATGACATAAGGTGCCTCACCCATGTTTTTCATATAAAAACTCTTAAACAGAAATTGTTTCACCTTATGCAATAGTCCCAAATTATTGGTAGCAAGTAAAATGTCATCCACATGCAAAATCAAGAATATGATCCTACTCCCACTAGCCTTGTGGGATATACAATCATCCATGATATTCTCAACCAAACCAAATGATGTGATCACTTCATGGAAATTTAAGTACCATTGCCATGAGGCCTGTTTCAGACTATATATTAATTTCTTTCACTTGCATACCCATTGTTCTTTATCTTCTACAACAAATCCTTCATGTTCTTTCATATAGACTTCTTCCTCCAGTTCCCCATTGAGGAATACAATCTTCACATCTATTTGGTGTAACTCTATATCAAAATGGATAACTAATACCATGATGATGCAAAATAAATCTTTCTTGTATACAAGTGAAAAAGTTGCATTGTAATCGATTCCCTCTACTTGAGTGAAGCCCTTAACTACCAACCTAGCCTTGTATTTATCAATGTTGTCTTGTGAGTCTCTTTCAGTTTTGTAAACTTATTATAACCAATTACTTTAGACCTAACAGGAAACTCTACAAGTTCCCAAACATGGTTGTTTGCCATAGAATTCATTTTATCAGTCATAGCATCATGCCATAATTTATAGTTTGCACTCTTCATGGACTGAGTGAACGTTAAAAGGATCATTATCAAAATTTACATCACAATCAATTTTAGTAAAATACACTATATTGTCATAAGGTAATACCGGTCATCTTTCTCTTGTTGACCTTCTTAATTCAACCTCTTGGGTTGATCTAGGTTTCTAAACAGGGACATCCTCTATCATATTTTGTGGTGGTTCTACTTGTATGATAGTTTGATCATCATGTATTTGTCCATCTTATCTAGTATTGTCAACTTGAGCCACATGGTTTATATCATGTTCAATGTCAACCCCAATAGTAGAAGGATCATTAAACTATTAGCGTTCCCTCATGAATGATGTCAGTGGTTTACTCTATGTGATCATCTAGTAGACAATCACTCCCACTAATCACATCATTCTCAAGAAATTTGACATTCCTAGACTCTACAAATCTTTTAGAAGGTGAAGGATAATAAAACTTATAATCCTCTGACCTTTCCACATAGCCTACTAAGTAAACTCTAATGGTCTTAGGGTTTAGCTTATTCTCCTAGGGATTATACACTCTTACTTTAGTAGGACAACCCTATACCTTAAGATGATTTAAACAGAGTTTCCAACATTTCAAAATTTTAAAGGGTGTCTTAGACACTACCTTTGTTGGAACCCTATTTAATATGTATGTAGATGTCTTAAGTGCTTCCTTCCACAAGGAACTTGGAAGTTTAGAGCTGCTCATCATGCTCCTAACCATATCTAGCAAGATCCTATTTCTTCTTTCAGCTATACTATTCATGTCAAGTGAGATAGGCATGGTATATTAGGCTACTATACCTTGCTCTCGAAGAAATTCAACAAATAGACATGGTGTTTGTCCTTCACTAGTCTATCTACCATAATACTCACCACTCTGTCTGATCTCACAATCTTGATTGGTTTCCCAATATATTTTTTTACTTCTGCTTTATATTCCTTAAAGACATATAGTGCTTCACTTTTATTATAAAGTATATAAGCATACATGTATAGTGAGTAATCTTCAATAAAGGTAATAAAGTATTGTTGACCATGCACAATCAAATTAGGGCAACAAGTATCTGTGTATAATTTATAGCAATTCATAACTTCTCTTAGCTCCTTTGTGTGACTTATTAGTCTGCTTTCCTCTTATGTATTCCACATAAGAATCAAATTTTGAATAGTCTAAAGATAGAAGAATTTTGTATTTATTTAACCTTTTGATTCTCTCAATGGAGATCTATCACAATCTCTTGTGACACAGGCTATAAGAATTCTCAATGATGACACTTCTTTTAGTACCATGTGAAATAGAAAAAGATTGAGGAGAATCATAAACAATTTTAAATAAATCATCAATGATAACTATGTTCGCAATTAAAACAGAATCCTTTGACAAAGTCATAAGTTTCTTAGAAAGAACTAAATGATAATAAAATGGAATAAGTTTTGATATAAAATTCAAATTCTTCTAAAACAAAATTGTTAGAAAGCCCTGCATGGTAGTCAAAATGTGAATCATTGAACCAGTATAAATCCACCAAATGTCATCATTAACACTAGAAAAATTAAATTCAAAAGTAACATATGATGAAAACACACCTCTTATCTTCATTATATGTTGCCTCAAACTGCCAATACCTATAAACTTCATAGTGCATAATTTAGACATGATGGCACCACCCATCTACTTGTCTGTCAGCTTGAATTGCTTATATAAGGCTTCCAGGTATCCTTTAGTTGTCTAGCATTTAAGGACTACTTCCCTAATGCTTTTGGTGATCCTTTGTTGTATAAGTAAAAGAGATAAGTGGTTTCTCCACTCCCACATATTATACATTTCAAGGTATAACCTAAGTCCAAGAAATTGAGTTGCAATAAAACATCATCTCTCCAATCAGCATAGTTTACGCTACCATATAAAATTGTTTTGTTGCTTATAGTAGCCATGATCTTGGGGGTAGTAATTGGATATGCAAAATAAAAATAGAAAAATATACAAATAAGCTCACGAGTTAGAATTTGAAGCAATCACAATTCACAGTGCCATGTATGCATGCTTAACACAAATTTATCATGCAAACAGTATAAATACTTATCACCAATGTCTACCTATAGGTCAAGGTATCAGCATAGCATTTATTTAACTCAAATGATGAAACTATAATGCATTTATACTTTTCCAATACTTATAGGTTACTTAAAAAATAACAAGATCATTCTATCCCACCCTAATTAAATGTACAATTATGAAATATCTACATGTAAGTAAAGATAAATTATAGCTATACATTTAATTATAATTAATATTTTAAATCCATTTATGATTAACTAATGCATGCAACAAAATTTAATAAGTGAGGATATTGTGGCTACTTATCAAAAAATTGCATGCTAATAACAAATATCATTAATGTGCATTCAAATTCAAATATGGACAACTTAATGGAGCATTTAATAAATTAATTTAATCAACAAATATGACTAAATAATTTAATTTAAATTCTCCCACTATTTCATGCCCCTAAAATCATTTAATAAATTAATTTTAGCTAAAAAATGTTTTTATAAAACTTAAATAGTTAATTTAATTGACAAGAATAAATGTATAAAATAGGTAATTAAATAACAAATCAAAATTAAAATTTGTAAACCCCTTTTTCAAATGTCAAAATAATGAAGAAATTAATTTTCCTTTATTTAAACCTTTGCAATGCATGTAAAAGTATTTAAAAGGACATATTAAAATTAAAAATAATTTATTTATTTTCAATAAATATATTATAGAAAATTAAATTAAATGGTTTAAAATAATTTTTTGAAAATAAAATCAAATGGGACATACACAAAAGTCTAAAATAGAGCCCAAGCATAAATGTTCTTGAGCAATCCCAAACTCGATGGCCTAGTGAGCTTTTCTTAAAAAAAAATTAGGCTGACTGCCCAAAAAAAATTAATGAAATGTGAGTTTTGGCTTAAGGCCAAAATGCACCATTTTGGTCCTTCTGCATTGCTAAGTCAGATTCACCTAACTGACTCAACAACCCAGTGTGTAAAGTAATCCACGGCTGTGACACTTCACATGTAGCGACAGTGACACCAGCGACCTTCAAGAAGCAATTACTAGCGATTTGGGGCTCCTTTTTCGACGATTCCAGCTATGGCATGACCAAGGGATGATGGCAACCACTCCTATTAACTTGAATCCATCAATAGTAGGCCAGAATGTGATAAAAAATTTGAATCTAAAGCTCATGGGAGAAGTGACAATGGCACTTCACCTAGCTATTACAAGCAACTTTTTCTGGCAAATTTCTCTCTCTCTCTTGCCACATACAGAAGAACAAATGTTTACGGTAAAAAATCAACAAATTATGATCTCTAGAGGTGCTTGTATTCCATATTCTATCTTAGATTGTTACTCATGAGGACTAAAAAATCAACAAGCAAGGCAAGGGGATCTCAAACAAGGTTCTGATGCCACATGTTAGAATGAATACATCTTATACATAATTTAATCAATCCAGATTATCATATATAAGTATAAAATATATATGAGATATAGCGAAAGACTTATAAATACCTCTCGCCATTAGCTTAGCTGATATGAGGAAGAACTAGAACTTAACTCAAAAACCTTACAATCAAATAATACAATTAGATGAAAAGAACAGGTGTTTCGAGCTAGTGATTAGGCATAGTGGTGGAAATATAGTGATAGAAACTTGTGTACTACCATCACTAGTGGGGGACCCTCAAAGGGTGAGTAGAGAAACTAGGTTATCGCTTTAGGACTCAAAAAACTATCACTCAATAATTGTGTACTGTTGTTAATTTTCACCATCGGAAAATTAACCTTAATAACTGAGTCAATTACCTACATTGGACTGGGCCCAAAATGATTAAGGGCTACACTCAAAAATATTTATTCATTATCCTAATTAATATCTAAATATGTTATAATAATAATAAATATATCACATAAAATGCATATCTTAGCACTAGAGAGTGAAAACGATGAAGAAGTTTTAAAAGTGTGAAAATATAATGTTGTTTCGGGTAAAGTGCATTGTTGTATGAAGAAATAGTAATCAGGGAAGAAGAGTAAAAAACATAACTACAATTTTTAAGAAAGAAACAAGAACAAAATTGTATGGACCTGTGGAGAGATTAACATGGCTAGGGCTGGAAGCTCATTTTAACCGTTACAGGATCAATCCATTCACAAATTCAGAAAGAAAAGGTAAAGGAAAATAAGAAAGACGTGAAAACATAAGAGGGAGAGAACTTGGCTAAACCTTAATCTGCTGAAAAGAGAAAACGTGTTTACGTAATATGTTACAGATGCATTAAATGTTTGCATCGTATATGCACTTTTCAAAGGCAAAGTTGAAGCCATAGTTTAAGCCATCCTCATTTCTCAAGTATTGCTCTTTTCATACTTTTAATTTAACTAGAAAAATGATCTGTGTCAATACACAGGTGCAGTGATTGGAAAGCAGGAATAATACACCTCTAAAAAATAATATGCATTTATTACCGTGTATTTGTACATAGCATTCAACTGAGCTGTATGCACTCAATATTATTTAAAATATTCAGGGCTAGTTTTGGGGGGGGGAAGTTAGTTTGATAACATGAATTTGAAGGCAATTAACTTCCTGAAAGTCACGTTGAAGCAACGTTTTTTTATAACTTTTAACTTTTCTTCATATTTGGATATTCTGAAAATAAATTTTTAATATATTATCCAAATAATTTTTTGTCAAACTGATTTTTTTTTATAAAAAACTATCGTCATATTATTCTAATGGACTTTTAACCTACCTATCGTCATGTTATTCTAATGGACTTTTAACCTAACTTCAGTTTATAAAAATTAATTGAGATAAAAGTTACTTTTGTTAATATGAATAATATTTGGTGGGAACATGTGAAAGACTTTTCAATGTACATATTCCTTTGATAGATGATGAATTCCATGCTTACAGTTATTGGATAGAATCAGAATGAGTATGTTGATATTGTGGCAACTTTATTGCCCTTTATCATGCTTCAACACTGAACAAACAATTAAATAAAAAACACTGAACAAAGTCACAAAGGACAATAACAACAATGTATCCTCATAAAGAATCTGAATCATTTACTTTATTTGTTATATTTTTCAAAATACTACAGCCTACACTACAAAAAAAATGATTTGGCTACAAATTTTTAACAGAGACAAAAAAAGTCATCACTGAAAATCTACTTTAGATGTCACCGCTAAAAGTCCTGAGTTTCTGCGACGACTTTGCTTTGTCGCCGTAGAAGGTAGGATTCGGTGGTGACTATTATATCCTTTATCGCCGCTAAAAGTGTTCATGCATTTTTTTCCTAATTTGAAAGGGTTTTAAATAACTATCTAATATATATGCAATATATAGAATTAAATTATCGAATAATTTCATTTTTAAATAACAAATAAAGGAATTTCACATGTTATTATAGTAAAGAAAGATTATACAGAGAATAATGTGTTGTCTATGAAATAAGGACATGGAATAGGGATATGTACATGAGAGAGATATTGTAAATGTGTGTCAATGAGCGTGAGAGTTAGTATGTGTGTGTTAGAGACAATATGGGGAGGAGATAGACAGAGGAAGATGTGTGTGAGAAAGAGATAAGGAGAAAGAATAAACGTAAAATACATAAATTTTTAGTTACTGTTGCATATGCCATTTGTTGCTGCATTTCATGTACATTCAAACTTTTATAAAAAGGATTTATAAGGTATAATTGAGTTTATGAGTGTTTGTCTGAAATTAAAAAGTCTCAAAAATAAAATTTTAGAAAAATAATAAAGGAAAGAAGAATCATTAAAAATATCTTGGGGTTAAGAAAAAATAATAAAATGAGTATTTTGGGGGTTTAGAAAATTACGAAAGAGTTTATTTCCCAAAAAGAGACCCAAATGATTTAATAGCTATTTTTCGAGAATTAAAGGCCTATTTTCTTAGAAAATTCAAGAAAAACAGTTAGAGGTTATTATTTGCCCAAAAAACATTATAAAATTTTTCTAATGAGTTGAAGAATCTATTGGAGGAAAAATATAAGTTTTTATTAAGAGGATTATTTCCTACAAAATATTTGGTAAAAGACTTTTAGCAGAGACTTTCTTTTGTTGCCGCTAATACGTTTTTATAAGTCCACACATACTAGCTCCCTCCTCGACTCTCTTCTCCATCAGTTCACTTTTAGGTTAAGTCACCCTAGTGACACTCTCCCTTCCTCACACAGTCAGTTGTCGTTCTCCCAGTCACTCCTTGCCGCCATTCGCCAAGTCGCTCCTCACCGTCATTCGCCAAGTCGCCATCTGACTTTCCTTCCTCCCCTAGTTAGCTAGTGCCAGTTTCCCTCACCGTTGGCAGTCAGCACTTTGTTGTGTCTCAAATACATATCACTCCTTCTCGGCTTCAAACCTGTTTCATCTCAAATACCTGGTCTTTTCACCATCGTTCGCCTCATATCATCGTTATCGTTCAAAGTAAGTGACATTCCTTCTTGTTGCTTCTTCAGTTGTTGCGCAAGTCATTGAAATTTTAATTCATTGATATATGCTTGGGGTTTCTACAATTTGTGTCATAAACATAAATATTGTGCCTGTTATGACTATCCTAGAGTTTCTCAGCTTTGGGGTTTCTAAAATTTGTGCAATTTGTTACTGTTCTATAAACATTGAATTTCCTCAATATGGCTTTTACAAATTTAGACGTTGCTGTACATTGGGTACTTGATTTGCTCCTTATATTTTCTGTTCACTTTACTTAAATAGGTATATTAAAATGCAGTTTGCTTTGTTACTAATGAACTCACAATTCAGCACTTGTAATAACGTTCTCAATTATTACATTACATTGCCTTTGATTATGAAAGAAGAATAATAGGGAACAAACTAAATCTGCACACTTACTATGAAAACCTCAAAACGAGAGCTCGTATCCATATCAAGGAGGTTGCTTTTTATGTGTTGTGAGAGTATGCTTTCAATTTATGGATAATGATTATCATCAAACCCATCCATGCCAGTTTATGGATAATGATTATCATAAAACCAATCCTTATAATGAATGGGCAAAAAAAGGAATTATTCTCTTTGTATTCATCTTAAATGATTTTAAGGAAATAGATAAGAACTTTCAAGGGAATAGATCTCATTTCATCTTAAATGATTCAAGAACATGGAAACTTAATGATTATCCATATCAAGGAGGTTGCTTTTTATGTGTTGTGAGAGTACGCTTTCAATTTATGGATAATGATTATCATCAAACCAATCCTTATAATGAATGGGCAAAAAAAAAGGAATTATTCTCTTTGTATTCATCTTAAATGATTTTAAGGGAATAGATAAGAACTTTCAAGGGAATAGATCTCATTTCATCTTAAATGATTCAAGAACATGGAAACTTAATTCGTCTGTGGGCCATATGCTTTGATTATTCCCTTTGTATTCATAATTCATGGGTATTGAAGCTGTTGTGTAATTTATTAACCTTAATTCACCCTTGTGAAGTTGTTCCTATATGGTTAAGTTGTCATGTTATATCAGGAAGAATTGATGCAGAGGGGGCAACTACATGTGCCTACTTCTTCTACTCCTAATATTGGTCATTCTATATAATGTTTACTTTTAAATATGTTTAAATAATTGATATAATTTGATATTTTACACGATGATCAAATAATTTATCAATGTTATTATATTCTAATTTATTTAGTTATTTATGATTTATTATTTTTGTGATTAAATTATATTTTTTTCATATAAGAAAAATTATAGGAAATTTTTTTAAAAATAATACTAACTTTTAGTGGTGACAAAATTGTCGCCACAGATTCAACTTTAGGCGGCAACAATTTTGTCACCATAGATTAGGGTTTAGGTGGTGACTTTTGTTGCCGCCTTTGACTTGTCTTTGCTGATGAGCACTTCTGTTATACTTTCAGCAGCAACTTATTGTCGCCGCTAATAATTGACATTCAGTGGCAATTCTTAATTGTCGCCGCCAATGTATATAGGCGACAATCTCATAGGCGGTGACTTAGCGGCGACATTTTGTTACCGCTAAAGGTATTTAGCGGTGACCTTTGTACCTTAGTCACCTCTAAAAGTTAATTTTTTTTTGTAGTGCTATCAGTTCCTAATAAAAGACAAAAGAATAAATATTTAAACCTACTGCAAGCTAGAAGGTCAGAATCATTTTTATGCAAAAGCACACCTTTAATGTTTGAACCGTCTTCTGTACTGTACTTATGTTAGAGGTATATTTTTTACTTAAATTTACTAACTACTTTTTTTCAAAGCTTGTAATAAATCTCTTAAAGACATTAATAATATTTTTGGTCAAAAATTAATACTAATTTTTAATCCAACAATAATTACTGCATTTAATATTTTTAATTTAAAACATAAAATTTTAGTATTTGGTAAATTTTGCTTTCTTTAAAAAAAAGGAGAGGAGAATTAAATTGACCTCATTAAAGATTTTAGCATTTTAATAAAGGAATTATTGAAAAAATGTTTTTGTTTAAAAATTTTATTGCAAGAAGGCCTTATTATGCTTTTATATAAAAAATATTAGTATTTAGAATAATTTATACACAGAGAATATTAATACTCAATAGAGGAAAGGGGATAGGGACACAATAGGGTGGATATACTCCTTAATTAGAGACTATTTGGTATGAGGAAAATGGAAGGGAGTGGAGAAGAGGGAAAATTTTAATGAGTTGGATTTAAAAAAATAGACAAGTGGGGTCATAAAATTTTAATAAAGATAATATATAGATAAAAAAATTTAAGAAAAATCAAGAGTTTTTAAATCTACTTTCTAATTTTTTAAATCGAACTCATTAAAATTGTTCTCCCTTCCTTCTATTTTCCTCCTTCCTAACATACCCTGAACTAGTGACACTTGACTTTTATTCAATTGTCCGTTTTTTCTCTTGCAAAGAAGAAATACTTTATTTTTTTCCTTCAAAATTCTGTTTGACATTTAAAAATGATGTTATCTTCTTATGGTACTAAACACTGGATATAATTTAATCCAAAAATTAAGATGTTTAAATCGATTGAACATAAAATATTTGTTCAAGGTAATAAAATTAAATTTTCTAGGAAAAAGGGAAGTAAAGATAACATGTTTGAGGAAATGCACAATGTTTATAGGGTTAAAGACCAATTTTTCCCTAAAAGTTTGCACGTTAGAGCTATGTTGCCCTACAAGTTTTTTGTTGCTCAATGTTACCCTAAAAGTTTTTAAATCATAGCAATTTTGTCCAAACTGTTATCCCGATTAAGTTGACAAGTAGTTGACTTAATATATTGAGCTAGAAGTCCACGTGTCATCCATGTCATTTTTGTCTTGGGTTAAGGTGCAAATTGGTTTCATAAGTTTTCATTCAGGAGCACTAGATATCTGGAAGTTCGCAAATCGCAACAGTTTTGCCATGTCAATTATCTATTTAACTATTAATTGACCAATTTTGATGATCTGGCACATGCACATGTCATTCACTTCAATTTTTCCAAGTTAGATTTATATATAAAGAAAAAATTAAAAAAATCGTCCCTTCTTTAAGAATTAAGATATTCAAAAGCATGGAAGTATATTGTGATGTGAAGAGAAAATCAAAGAGATACCTGCCTATATCAACATCGATAGGGTATGGCGAAAGAGGATTTTTGATGGCCTTGATCTTTGGACAATCTCACTCATCGTGTCCTTCATCCAAAAATTGATTTTTCTTTCTTATTACTCTCTATGAATGTGAGATCCTCCTCCATTTATAGCTTCTTCTTTTTACTATTGTTAACCCTATAAACTTTGTATATTTGGTCAACTAAAGATTAAATTTAACCTGGATAATGACAGAGCGACATTGATACAATTTCACAACTTCCAAGATAACATTTCTCTTGAGTGAAAACTTATAGGGCAAATTTACACTTAAACAAAAATGACATGGATGACATATGGACTGCCAACTCAGTATATTTGGTCAATTAATGGCCAAACTTAACTTGGATAATAGTCAAGGCTAAATTACTACGATTTGAAAACTGCCAAGTGACATTGTAAAACATCCTTACTTTTACCTCTCATACTACATGTTCTGAAGTAATTAGACACACAGAAGTTGTAGTTAGGCCTAAAACTTAAAACTTTGCCAATTGGCATCGGGTACTGTTCACTATATATTTTTCTATATTTGGTAGTTTAACTTTAAAAAATCATAACTAATTCTACAAAAGTCATATGGAGGTTCTCTAAATTTCTACTTAAAGATATTTCAATACTTTTTAAGGTAAAAGTATCAAAGTAGACATTTAATTGACTAATTCATATGATTTACTGATTGAACATTACTGTTAATTTGGTCAATTCTATAATTTTCAGATTCTCTGGCTCAAATTTGGAAATTCATATCTCCTAATGTAAACATCCAATTTGTTATGGCTCTAAAAAATTTAATAGATAAAATTTATTTAACAAAGGGATATATATTTAATGCAGAAGAATTTCAATGTGTTGAGAATAGCTGAGTGATTAGGGATGTAGGCAAGAGTTCACCAAAATGTGTTCGATTCCTGGAAGCTACAGAATAGGGTTTTATTTTTTTTCTCAGGCAGGTGAAATTAAGGAAATACCCCTCCTGCCCTTTTCTTTCTGAAGTCATACTCTCTCCTTTCATTCCCTCTAGTTCCTCGCAGCAACACGGCAGGAGAGAGTAGCGACAAAAGTGACGAGCCACGGCAAGCTATTGCCATGTGACAGATGTTGCTTCCATCAGTCACTCTGGTCATGCTGTCACTGTTAGAGCTGTCACCTCACGCATAATTCTGGCTGTCTGATAAATAAAGCGAGAGAGCAGGGGAGCGTTGGCCAAGGGAACGCAATGCTGAAGCTATGCTTAGAAGAGAGAGATCAAATTCACAGTGCCATTAGCCTATTAAATCAAGGCATATAAAGTCAAGAGTGAGAGGAAGATTAGAGCAGGCGAGTGAGGAAGGGAACAGCAACAGGGATAATAGGTCACCGACAATGGAGGAATAACAGCAAGACGGTGTGAGTAGACCAGCAGAGAGGGGGTAAGCTCACAACTTCATTCTTCATCTTTGAGCTTTTATGATCTCTGCAAATTTTGGGTTGGGTCAGATTAAAAGTTGAAGATTTGAGGCGATAATGGTTGATTTTGTAAGATTTAAACTTCTTAACAAGGAATCAAGTGGAAATCAAAAGTTTTGATTGTTGCATGGTGTTTTTGGTTTGCTCTGGTTATGGGAAGTTCTCAACTAATTAAAGTGGGATTGAGATATAATTATGGATTTAGGGAAGAATGGAGCTTAAAACATAAAAATCCATATTTAAATGTGCAATATAGTTGTCACATTTTTTCTTTCTTTCTTCTGTTATGTTTCTATCTTTGGATAAGGTTGCAGGGTAGGGAAGTTTGGGTATAGGTATTTAATGAACTGGATTCTCTTGTAACCAGTAGCAATAGAATAGTATAATGATGAATTATTTTTCCATTACTCTTCTGGTTGTTGGTACTGATAAGAGGATACGAGATTTGAGAGATGTTTATGCTCTGTTTGTGTGTATGTGTGTGTGAAATAGAGAGGAAGAGGGGGTGCGTGAATGGTGATGATGTTGTGTGTGGGCATTGCTATGGTTATATGTATATATTGTTGTTGTCAGGTTATGGTGCCTTGGGTTGAATAAGAATAGGCTACTGAGGTTAAGCATTTTTGCTATTTGAATGATATATCTTATGTATGCGTGCACTGTGAAAGAAAGTATAGATATATGTGTGCTAATGTTGTCAAATGAAAGAGGAGTCAGAAGCATACCATAATGGGTTGTAGTGGATTAAATGGGAGGAATATATGTATAGTTGTTGTGTGGATGATCTGTGGATATATATGCTCTCTGTGTGTGCTGTGAAGATATATATATATATATTCATATGTGGGATAATGCAAATGGAATAAGGAAGAAATGGATGCCTCTGTATTGACATACTTATGGTGCTGCTATAGGTGAACATATATATATGCATAGAGCTGTCTGTGTTGGTGGAGGCATATATGTGTGTGTAAAGGCTGACTTAGGAGGAATCTTATTAAAGTTGGATTTTTGGAAATTAGGATTTTGGACAAAGGTGTTGGTTAATTTGGTACCAGAGATAGCTATTATGTCTAATGAATTTTTGGAATATTTGGGAAAAACTTATTTTGATTGGAATTGAAAGTAATATAGTAAAGTCACTACTTTGAAAATGGAATCGATGATGAGAGGAATTGTTTGGAGTATTTAAATGTTAATATGTATATGAGAATTGATGTGGCTATGGAAAATAAACAGTACTTAGTATTAAAAAATGAATGATATTCCTTGATGGAATGTTTTATTTTGGGAAATCTAGGGAAATAAAGAGAATCTGACATTCTAAAGTTTAAATCACAAGTCAGTGAGTGGAACATTCCAGGTGAGTGAATAACATTCCCTTAAAATAGAATTTTTATAAATTGTTATTGCATTTAAAATGAATTTCAACCATGATTTATGAAAATTCAATTTTACAAATTCATGGTTTTAATTGTTAGAAATGATTTATCTTCAAACGGTTTACAAAAGGATTATGATTATGAAAATGGATAAAGAGATTTTGGAAAAGAATTTGACAAATGTTACATTGAACTAATGTTATTCATGAAATATTTCTATGTAAATTTCATATGTTTCCATAGTAACTTGACATTTGATTTTAAATATGTATGCTGGGGTTTTTGAAATTCAAAGTGGTTTTACCCACGATTATAGCATTTAAAACGATTGAGATCATTACATGTGAAATGGACCCCACGCATATTGGAAATGTTTTAGAAAGGACATAATATAGAACGCTGGTTGCTAACAGTAGTATTGTTAGAACTTGGTGCACCTTGGTTACCCGAACTCAATAGATATTCGTAAGTTACGTACTCACGACAGTTATTAGTAGGATTTATTCTTGCGCCTGTTATTCGTAGGTTTCGTACTTGTACCTATTATTCATAGGTTTCATACCTACGCCTATTATTCGTAGGTTTTATACCTGCGCCTGTTTTGTGGCTTCGGGCTGCGTCTGATGGTTATTTACCCTCATGGACTGTGTGTCCGCATCTATTTTTGTGGCTTCGAGCTGTGCCAGATTGGTTAGTTACCCTTGTGGACTGTGTCCATGTCTGTTTATGTTCTTTTAAAGTCCTACGGAAAGATTATGGTTTTGAAAGGATTGCTTTTAAACGATTGATTTGAAATGGTTGTTTCAAATTGTTTTCCTTGGAATAAAGATGTTTACAGAAAGGTTTGCATCAAACTACGAAATGTTATGAAATACATTTTCAACATGATTATGCATTGTTTATTTCCACATTTTTAAATCATGTTTTTGAGACGTTATTCACGAGTAGATTATTTGGCTTCAGATAGTACAGTTGGCTCTAATCCTCTCACTGAGTAGTAAAGAGTCTTGTCGCTGATCCTAAGCATTGTTTTTAACAAGACTGATTTTAATGTAGTTATGATTATTAAGTACTTGTATTATTTTGATAAAAAGGGTAAATGCTCTACATAATTCTTAGAAAAGATTCTGGTTATCGTAGAAAAATGTTATGGAAACTTTGAACATTTAAAGTTTGTTGTAGGATCATCGGGAGATCAGTTATACAACAGTGATGCCACTGAGATTCCTATAGAGGACTTGCTTTTGATATATGAAATGTAATTTACTATGATTTTCGTTTCAAATGTTTCATTTAAGGTTTTAGGCTTTTGAAATGTGAAAGTATTCATATTCTGTGCTAGTCACGATTCAAATATCGGGATGTGACACAATTGATGCATACTACCAATTCTTTTAAGGTTTGGGATGTGTACTACAAGCTCACCAAATTTCGTAGTCAGATTCAATTGTTAACATGGTCAAACCAGAGTTAGAACATTAATGCTCTAGAACCTAAGAGTTTGCCTTGCTAACTCATTTCTTTAATTATCTTTAATTATTCCAGCATGTATGAACCATTATCTTGGCTTCTCATACATTCATATACTCATGTGAACATACCATAATTATTCTATACAATTGTATTACATAATGTGGAATATTACATAATATCACATAATTGGAGAATCAAGTATTTTATGCTAGAACATGCAATTCTCTATTTCCCCTTCAATTTTTTGACCATCTTCAAGCATGCACCTTCTATAATCACATTAACTAGTATAGTTGGTTAAGGGAAGGGTGAGATTTGGGAGAATTTTAGTAGCAAATATTACCATATACATGTACAAGATGGATCCTAATGCATGATATGTAATTTTACTTAAACTTATGTTAGCTAGTGACATGCCGTCATGTTTTATGCTTTGTATAAAAAGACATGGCCATGGAAATTATATTATAAAGAGCATTTCCATAAAAAATTATTATGTCACAACATCATTCAATCGACTTATACATATCAATATATAAGCATATCACATCAAACACATAAAGGGTAAGTCAACTACCTTGTACCATAAACTTTCTTCTTGATTTCCACTTGCTCCCTAAGCTTCCCAACCATGAGGACTTTTGGTTAACCTAATAAAATCATCCTCATGTATGTCTCAAGGTCATAAAAATATTCATATTGATCATAAAACTCTTCAGGACTACGATTCACACTATAGCCAACACTTGCTTTCTTTACTTAACTTTTTTTTTTCTCTTAATTTTAGGATTAGTGTTATAGCTTTCTAAAAATCATTCTCATAGGTCAATCCTATATAATTTTTCATAAGGAATCTAAATATGATCTTATATTTATCAAACTCAAATTCCTTCCCCATGAAACTATCTTGTTGAAAGGTATGTTGGTGCCAAAGTTCCACTTTTGATTCTAATGCTTTCAACTTCACTTTCTCAACTTGGTTCCACATAATTTTTGTATTTTAAATATATTGGAAGCCTTCAAATCATCAAAATCACATCCTAGGCACAAGAACACAGCAAGTTCATGGCACTTCTCTAGGTAACCAAGTCATGAAATTCAATCAATTACAAGCTAGAACCACTTGAATCCTATTCTTTTCTATCCTTTACACATATTTCTAACATCATATTTGTCTTTCTCTAAAATTCCAGATTCAAACCATCATCTAGAACACAAGAATTCAAGATTCAAAATCCATTAAAACTCCTACCCAAGCTCAAGAATAGAAACTACTACAAGATCAAGAGCTAGAGTTGTCATCTTTCAAAGCTAGAAATTTGATCTTGATTATCCCTAATCTCCATGGCTTCCTTCTTTTTCTATTTCCTCTCTAAATTTCTCCATATTTCTCCCCCTTTCTAGCCATGCACTCTTAGAGGAGGGGAGGGGTATTTATACTAATTCACTTACCAAAATGCCCTCCAAGTTGCATGGAATTTCAAAACCAAATACTTGGTCTTAGATTAATCCACTTGTCATATTGCATCATCTTTTCCTCCTCTGACATCATCTTCATGACATCATCCTTCTTTTTCCTTGCATCACCATGCTAGGTGGCTCAATCTCAAGGGAATAAGAAAGATAAGATTGAATCTTGACCCTTGATTCTCTTGACAAGTTACTTTACTTAGCTAACATTTGCTTGGATTTCTTAACGGCCTTTTGAAGCTCAAAAAATTCTTCTGTCTACTATATAATCTTCCTTTAATTATATAGAAATTTCGTTTATTT
Organism: Leucaena leucocephala; assembly: GCA_037074615.1. Classification (NCBI taxonomy): domain Eukaryota; kingdom Viridiplantae; phylum Streptophyta; class Magnoliopsida; order Fabales; family Fabaceae; genus Leucaena; species Leucaena leucocephala. The sequence continues at coordinate 11,940,588 of CM073527.1, forward strand.
TCTTGAGTCATAACTCTTCCTTTAGTTATTTCTTTTTTAATTTCCCTTAAAATGCCTCTTATTTGCATTCTAATCTTCCAGTATTTTTGTAGCTTACATTGCTAACCTTTTGGGAATGATATCAATTTTATAAACATCTTTAGTATCTTAACTATTTATTCCCCATTTTATGTATATTTTTTTGGCCTCCTTGTGCCTCAAATAATTATTCCGAGATAAATACATCAAATTGAGCCATTATACTAAAAATTCTATTAAAATTACTTTAGGAGTATTTTGTCATTTATGTTCATAAAAAGGCCTCTATTCCTCATTTTCCATTTTTTGGAATTTTTTTGGAACTTTCATATATTTAGGATGGGACACATTGAACTTATAAAACCTTTTAGTGCAGCATAGCTCTAACGTGTAAACTTTCAAGGCAAAATAAGATCTTAACGCTTGCTTATACTCCTTTGGTCTTATTTATCAAGTAGATAGATAATACTTTATTTTATCATAATAGAGAATACTTTTGTTCTCTTATTTATAAGTTATATCGCTGAATTTTTTATATGCATGTATAATTTTATCATTCATTTATTATCATGTAGATTTTGTACTTTTGGGCTAGAATGTACATTAAATATGGATTAAGTTGTTAAGTTATTTAATTTTAAGACAAAGTTAATGATATTTAAGTTATTCTTGATTCCAGTGAAATATCTTAGAAATGACTTATAAATTATATAAGAGGAGTAGCTTATAAATTATACCGCCTACCATAAATTTTATGATTTATACTATTACTTATCCGGTCTTTAATAGAAGATCAATTTAATTAATTTGATTATATTAAAGAAGTTAGTTGAATTAGTTAATATAACATTTTTTTAATAATACCCTAAACATCTTCTTTAACCCTCTCCCTCTTCTATTTGATTATTGTGGAAGGAATATAAATAGGGGTAATTTGGGAAAAAGTTGATAAATATAATAAAAAATATGTATTATATTTAACACTAAAATCAATTCTCTAATTATACAATTGATAATTTGATTATCATCACTACCATAATATTGTAAAATTGGACTCTTTTGGTAATGGTTGCACAATAATTTGTCACAAAAAAATATTGGGAAAATCATTGTTTATTCCCATATAATAGATTTTAGGGGTGTATATAGGCAGAGCTAGGCAGGGCAACCCTCTACCCGATGCCCTGCCCGAAAAAAGTATGGGCTGCATTTTATAGCCCGATGCCCAGCCTTGCCTGGTAAAAGCCCTAACTATTTGGGCTGGGCATAGGCGGGCTGGGCATGCCCAAATCATGATGTCCTGCTCATATTGTAAGAAAAAATCTGCAATTATAAACTTATACAACAATATCATATTTATGTCTTTAAAAGTTAAATAATATCTATAATCCACTACGAATAAGGTAAAAATAGATAGTAATTAAAGTCTATTACATATATTAAAAAGAAAGATTAAAATATATAGGGGTAGGATATTTATAGCATTATTGCAACACCAATAATCGAATGCTTGTCAAGTAAAGCATAGGAGCAACTTTGGTATCTACGTAAATATAAAAGTTATGTTCAATACTTTAAAAATGAGCAATGAGAGTTGTCAGCTAAAGTAAAAAGTGTAAAATTACAAATAAAATAAGCTAAGAAGAAAGATAAAAATATGAGAAAAAAATTTAAAAAAAAATATGTATATGTAGGGATAGGCCAAATGGGCAGGGTGGCATACCTTGCCAGTGCTTTGCCCTGCCTAACACTTGGCCCGGCCCTGTCTTACCTAAATATATTTTTGGCAAGTTTTTTTAGACTGGGCTAGGCGATTTTTCTGTGGGCTCGGGCGAGTGCACCGAGCTATGGCCATTATGAATACCCCTAATAGATTTTATTATTAAAAAGTCCTTTGAAATCTTCACATAATTAAAAGTCCCCAAGGGACTTTAGGGTAAGTGATTTGAATTGTGTGATTACAAAGTTGCCCTTGTCATTTGAAAGACAATCCGAAGGAAAAAGGGCACTCTCTCATTCCTCTCATGCCCATCACCAATCTCTCAGTCCTCTTAGCTCTATTTCCTGGTTGTCGTTGCTATATGTTTGCCAATCATTGTCACTTTATTCTTCGATCATTATCTAAAATGTCGTTGTCTCACTGTTGTCATTGCCATCGATTTAGGTATTTGTTCTATCTTTCCTTCTCAACCTTCTTTTTTGTCGCCAGTGAACACTTTCATCTCCTAGGCTCTGATCTTTCTTTGTCCCTTTTATTCCTCGTCTCGTCTAGTCTAGTTCTTTTATGTGGAGAATAACCTCACCAACTTTCTACTGGCAGGGATGGCTCTTTCCTCATCAGCCTTCGTCTTCATCCTCATGGTGGCCTTAATCTTTCTCTCACCCTCAAATTTGATACCCTTTATAGTTCATGGTAATTGCTTGACCTTATAATCAATTAAATCCACCTTTAACATGCTTTGGTATTAATTAAGAACTTTATTTACAATTGCTTGCTGACTTTGGTTTGGCTAACAATTTAAGCGTGCAAGTCCTTGAATATCTCCTACATCTAGCATACTAATTAATTACTTCTATAGTTATCTTATTAATTAGCATCTTATTTTAATTTCATTTCATTTAGTTACTTGCGGGCTTAGTAGATTTTTAACCATTTTTTTAACCAGATTAACCTTGATTTTTACCTTCAGTTGCAACATACTTAAAAAAATGGGATAAATTGGTTTTCTTGGATGTATTTATGGTAGAAATTAGGTAGGGTGAAGGTTTTCTTTTTGAACAAGTTCAAATAAATTCTCTTAATTCCCCGAATAATGGTCTTGCCTTTGATTTTTCCTAGGCTGCTGGTTTACTTAATTGCTTCTTGGGTTTTGTGATAGAGGTTGTGTCATATCCTAATTTTTCCCTATCTGGATAATACTAATGGTGGAAAGAGGTTTGGAAAGGATTACGACGATGATTAGAAGAAATAATAGAGGTTAAATGAGTCTTGAAGGAAGAAAGGAACCTAAACGAAAATTGAAAAAGTTTAAAGGCCAAAAGTTAAAGTAGAAATAAAAGTTGGGCCAAAAGTAGTAATTTCTAAAAGTTTAGGGATCTAAATATAAATATGCAAAAGTTTATGGACCTAAATGTAAATATGAGAAAAGTTCAAGGGTAAAATTGTAATTATAGAAAGATAAGCCTAGAAAGGGTTATAACTGCTCGAAAGTTTTTCAGTCCCACATTCCATCAATAAATAGAGGAAGTTACACTGGTTAATTGGGCATGATACAGAAATTTTATTATGGCTCCAAATAGCAGAAAATTATCTGATAGTCTAAAAGTTATCTGAATTTTTATCAGATTCCATGGACATCAGATATAAGTGGGGGAATTATAGGAAAGTGTGCCCTACAGTTTCAGATGTTATGAATCTGATAGAACCCTGGAAGAAGTCCGGTATAAAAAGTTATTCCCATAACAGTGAATTTTGACGGGAGTTTGAAAACACCTGTGATCTGATAATGGAACTTATCGGTATGTGAGCTTGGATAGAACGAGATCAGATGACCTCATATATAGGCCCATGTTGACACCAAGGAGGGCCCAAAACCCAGGTTACCAGTTTATCAGTAGAAGGGGCCAGTGTCCAGAAAAGGTGTGAAATTATAAAAATGCCCCTGGATGCCCAGATTGGACTAGAGATAGATTGAGGGCATTTTGGTCATCTGGGATAGGCTAAAAATGTGGCACATAGTATAAATGTGATTAGTTAGAGCCAGTATATGCCATAAGGCAGTAAAAAGAGGGGTGAAATGACAATTATGCCATTAGGGTTAGTACAGTGCAAGAAAGGACACCAAGGGTATTTTGGTCATTTTCCAAGGAATGGATGGTAGATGAATATTCAGTATATCATTGTCAATAGTATGCAGAACCTAGACATTGATTTCCAGGACAGAATACATATCCTGGTATATTATAAAAAAAATTAGGAACAGAAAACAGTACAGTTGTTGTAAAACTGCTCCGATCAGTACCGGATTAAACTAGAATTTTTCCAAAAGCTTCCTCCCCCTAAGATTTCGCCACATAAGCCCATGAAGTGTCCCTTGTGATGTCATGATGATGTCACAATTTGCTTTATGAAAAAGTAAAATCCAAGATTAATTGTAAGCCCTTGGATCAAATAGTAACCAAATCAATCTTGGCCATTGATTTCCACCAAGATTTTTCTATAAATACCCCCTTCATTTCTGCAGCAAACAGTAAGTTCATGGACCCTTGGGGAAACTCTTGCAAAATGAAAACTCAAGCTAAGACAAAGAAGATTCAAGGTACTAAAGTTCAAGCAAGCTAGAGATTAAAGGTAAGTAATCTCTCCTAACTTATTCTTCTTTGATTTGGGAGGTTGAACTTAGGGTTTTCATGGGGAAAAAGTTGAGTTTTATCTAAAGGGAGGTGCTGCCCAAAAACCATAGATGAAAGGGGAAAGAAGAAATTAAAATTAGAAACTTATGATTGAAGATTAAACAAGCTAGTTAAGTGATTAGTTGTTGAATCAAGTTGATATTCTTGACTTTGCCATGGTGTGCCATGTTCGGTCTGCACTGTTCATGAGGGAAGAAAATGGAATTTCAATGATTTAATGCTTCGATTGAGTTTATATGATGATTTTGTGTAGGATTGTAAAGGTTTTGAACCTTAGAAACATTAAAATCTCAAGGTTGTAGTCTTCGAGATTCCTTATGGTACTGTTCACTCGCATGAACAGTGATTAAAATTTTATGATTTTGATAGTTCCAATGGTTTTAAAATGAAAAGTTGTGTGGGGTAAAGTGGAGAAACAAGTATGGGAAGCATTAGAATCAAAATGAGAATTTTTGAAAGAATTGTATGCTTATGTTCAGTTCTGTACAGCAGGCCATGAAGGAGCTAGAATTTCATGATTCTAAACTCATAAATGGATTCAAAAGATGAAATTGTATAGGGTAAAGTCAAGACATCAATTGGTTCAAGAGCCAAGTGGATTAGTGAAAATTAGAGAAAGTTATAACAATAAAGAGTGTAACAAAGTTAGTCTTGAACATGGTTGGAGTTCATGAGTCCTAATGAGTTATGTGATGAATATGAATGTGTTTAGGATCATGACACATCCAAGAAGATGTTAGGAAGTGATGGACATAAAGGTTTCACGGTTGGAAAGCTAGGGAGCAAGGGCTAAATGTCAAGAGGAAAGCTTAAGTGTAAGGTAGTGAACTTACCTCTTTATATGCTTGATGTGGTATGCTTATGTGTTGACATGTATATGATATTTGAATGATGTTGTGACATGATTAATGATGTTCAATGTATTGTGAATAATATGTTTTCCATGGCCATGCACTTATGTAAGAGTATATAGCACGATAGCATGTCACTAATCAAAGAAAGTTTAATGAAATTACATATCATGCATTAGCATCCATGTTGCATATTTAAGTGGTAATGTTTGCTACTGAGATTCCCTAGAATCTCACTCTCCCATAACCAACCAATTTAGGTCAAGCATGAAGAAAAGGTATGCATGGAGAAGAGCTAAAGAATGGAAGAAATGAAGTGAAGTATTGAGATTTTAGCATATACTATAAATTGTCTATGTATGTAAATGCCATGTAAGGTGTCCATTTATGTGATAAAACTATTGTAATACTTATGACATATGTACATGATGTATATGAATGTTGAGAAGCTTATTTGATGGCTTGTGCATGCTGAAACAATTATTGGAAATGAAAGAAAAGAAACTGAAATGGTAAAAACGTAGGTCCTGAAGCAGTTTTGTTGTGGCTTCAATTTGACCTAGCAAATGAAGGAATTAGTTCACGAAATTTTATAAGCATGTAGCACACATCTAGAGCTTTAAATTCATAGGTATAACGTGTCATTTGGATGTGTATAACAAGAGAAATGAATTTCCAAATTAAGGGACCAAAATCTGTTTCCAGAGTTTTTGACCAAATGAATAGTAAACTTTAACGAATAAACTGTATTAATTGGCCAGTCATTTGGTCTGGAAATTATTTTTTCCTTAAAGTTTAAGATGTTATCTTCATGTAGCTTTTTGAACCACTTCATTTTGAGTTTTCTAGAATTAATTATGATTTTTCAAAATTCGTTGTGTAATCTGAATACCATATGAACAGTGAGAAAGTAAAATTCCAGATTTGGCTAATGGATTTCTAAGGTTTTGTAAGTAATTCTAAATGCTACTGAATAGTCCCTAAAATGTATAAAAGTAAGGATGTTACAGGTTGCATTTGGATGGATAGCACATGCCACCGAAACATTTTAGCTCATCTGTGGGCTTTTCCAAGGGATGTTAACTAGCAGTTGTAGTTGATGATTTAGAATTTGCGTTCGCAAGTCTGGGATGTGTGGTCAATTTAATTGATGAAACAATTTATTTACATCTGATTTTTTCCCATTCATTCCTCTTAGATTTTTTTTTAAAAAAATAATTAATATGTAAAGTAACATAGGGAGTAATATATTTTTGTAGTTATTATAACTGTCAATTCAAAAGTTTTGGGCTTTGGTACTGATTGCTCTCAAGTTTGTGGGTTTGATTTGAGTTTCATATTTGATTTTTATTGAGGAAGCTTTGGATTATGGTATGTGTTGTCATTAACAAGTGATGAAGCCATGAGTTGCAAGTATTGTACAGCATTGTAACAAGTACATAAAAACTTCCGTAATATGATGAAAGTGGTGGTTATTTTGGCAGGTGAAGAGGATGGCAAAGAATTCAAACTGTGATGAAGTGTGATGAAGCTTGTTGTTCTTGCAAGATAAGAAGATGGGTACACTAAAAACAGTAAAAAGAACAAAGAAGCTCAGACTTTTCTGGGTATGCATTGTTTGCATGGTGATAAAGTGTTGTCTCGACTTCCTAGCCACACCGAAAGCAAGAAGCAAAGATAGATATGTAGACTATAAGAGTGGAAAACATAGATGCCTAATTTGTTTGTGGCCTTCTTTGTAACTAGGAATTACATTCTTTTTGTAACTTAATTGCTTGAAAGCTAGTGTACATGGCTTTTTTTTGCATAGGAAATAGTTGTTGATAATGATATATTTTGTTGTTATTAACAATTTGGTTGAGAATAAAAAAAAGAACTATGTCAAGTTAGGGTGCCTACAATGACATATCACTTTATATTAGAATATTATCATCTGCTAAAACAGATTATATCAGCATATGTAATTTTATATCATATTAGAAAAGATTATTTTGCATATAATCTTATATGAAGCTATATATTCTGATGTAAAGTGAATTGTTATCTTGTGCACTATTACTTGTCAATACTTGCAAATTAACTTGTCATTTCCGTTCTGCTAAAATTCTTATATGAAGTTATATATATTATAATATATTCTAATATAAAGTTAGATATTAATGATATAATCTGATATAAAGTTACATATATTCTTATATAATCTATTTTGAATATAATATGATATACAATTATATATTCTAATGCAAAGTTACTTATCATCGCCTTCATCCTAACTTGTTATTACTTTCACTCTTAATTGCTATTGCCTACACTCTCACTTGTGGTTGTTTGCACCTTCATTTGTCATTGTCTACACTCTCATTTGTCATTCCCATGATTCTGTTCTATCATTTTCCTTAACAAAGTTATGATCTTTGTTTGGTTTTGGGACTTGGCTCTTGTAATTTGATTTACACGGTTTCATTGTTGGATTTAATTTGAGTCATGAAATTGTAATATATTTTCCGTAAGTTATATATGATAATATAAAGTAGTATGTGAATATCAAATGACTTGTTGTGATTACAGGCACTTTGACTTGTCATTGTCATGGTACTAACTTGTCTATATGATTGGATAATAACAAAATCAAATGACATAGTTTTCCTTTTATTCTCAACTAAATTGTTAATAAAAAAACAAAATATATCATTGTCAATACCATTTTCTATACAAAAAAGACATGTACACTAGCTTGTCAAGCAATTAAGTTACAAAAGAAAATGTAATTCCTAGTTACAAAAAAGGCCATAAACAAGTTATGCATCTCTGTTTTCTAATCTTACATCTATCTTTGTCTCTTGCTATGGTTGTAGCCAGAAAGTCATACAACACTTTATTACCATGTAAACAATGCATACCCAGGAAAGTTTGAGCTCCTTTATCCTTTTTTACTGGTTTTAGTCTTTCCATCTTCTTACCCTGCATAAACCACTAACTTTATCACATTTCAAAATTTTTCATGTACTTATTATATGCAAAAGATACTTGCCCCAGATTTCTAGCTATCAAAGTTCTCTACCAATTTGTCTATCAAAGTTTCCATCTAGGCATGGAATGTGTGTTCCTCTAGTTTTGTTTCCAATTTTAATTTTTTTTATGATAAAATGAATTTTATTTGGAAGAGATGAAAGAATAAATTGTGTGAGCATAAGAAATCCCCATATCAGAAAATAGAGAACATTCAAAAGCAGAACAAAGTAATAAAACCCCTAAAAAATAGAAATCAAGTGGAACACCAAATACCAACTATATAGATAATGCTATTCCTTTTTATGCTTTAAATTTAAACTAAATAATATAGCCAATAAATAAAGGAAGGAAGAACAATATTCGACATTAGAGAATAATTGTTCAAAGGGATTAGCTATTCGGGAAACTTTTTCTTAGTTTTGATTCAAGGTTACTGAGAAGTGGATGTAACCAAAATTTAAAAGTTACTGTCATAATTATTAAAAATTACATCTAAAGGGGAAGTATGAAGCAAGAAGAAATGATATTTTGCAGCAGCTGGATGAAGTGATGAGAGTAAGAGAGAAATACTGTGCAGAGCATTTGAGAACCGATATGGGCATGGGGTACAGTTGGATACTATTCGAGTTCAATCAGCAACACAAAAAAGTGTTCCTCAATCAACCAGTTACTGATTCCATTTCAAAATTAATGCCCTCCTAGAGCACTTATGCAGTAAGAGGCCAGCAAATTAATTATCATTGGCAACTTATCCACCATTCCCAAGTATACAATTGGAAATAAAAACTATGAGATTTTACGGGGAAATTTTCACCTTTTCGTTAATAAAGTTATCAATGGGATTAGAAAATGAAACAGGGCTATCAGTTGCTGCGAGAAAATAAAATCCTAGTTTAAACAAATAAACCCAATAATTACATAGGTATAGGAAATGTAATAGACCAGGAAGAGAAAGTCGATCCAATTCCATCTCATAGAAATAACAATTTCAACTATTATCATCAATACAATCATATGCCCTGAAAACTAAATTACGAAGGACCACAGCATAAATTCATAACGTTAACCTAGGAAAAAAAATATCCAAGACCACAGCCAAAAAGCTATGAATTCCTCCGAACAACAAATTTACTAAATTAGCAGCACATCGGTGCCTTCAAAGGGATGAACAAGTGTCAAAGTAAAGATAGAGAAATTAACAATGGGAAATTATGTCTTACAAATTAAAAGAAAGCAAAGCTGGGAATGGGTAAGAGCTAGCGGTGAGAAAGCAGCGGGCATGAGGACCGTCGAGTTGAGATTTACAGTGATGGAAACGGGAGACGGGAGACGGGAGACGGGACGGGAGGGAGAGTTTGGTGTGAACAAGCAAGAATGTGAACTGGACCCTTTCCCTTTACAGTTTTTTTTTTTATTCACCTAATTAGCTAAAACTTTATCTCAACTATATTTAAATTTAACCCACATTACACATTTAGTTATAATAGATAAACTTTCTATGAGAATATTTTATATATGTCAAGACTCAAATTCAAGATATCTCTTAAATAATATCAAGTCACTTAACACTTGTACAAACTCCATTGATTCCCTTTGTAGGTTTGATTTCAATCAAAATGGCTACTTGGTAAATTCACAATTTCAATCTCTCACCTTTGGACGTTTTAATTATTTGACGATTTCAAAGAACTTTTTTAATGATAAATTCTCTTCCATGACCTATAAGTAATTTTCCCAAAATAATACTCCTCTAATATTTAATATAAGATATATTTAACTAATTTAATTAGATTAAAAAAATTATTTAAATTAGTTAATATAACATATTTTTCCTATAACACCTTAACATAGCTAAATTAGTTAATATAATATATTTTTCCTACAATATCTTAATTATCTTTCTTAATTTTCTATCTCCCTCTTTTATTTAATTATTATTAAGGTAATATCAATAATATGAATTTAAAAAAATAGATAAATATATGAAAAATATCTTATATTTAATATAAATATAAATTTTATAATTAAATTCTATATTAAAGATAGAAAAAATATATTAATTACATGTACTTTTGTTTACCTTCCTTTACCAAAATATAGTTGCCATTCTAACATTAAGCTATGCCAGAATTTTAATATCCATCCTTCCGAGTAAAGTCTTGATTTTGCATCCCCCTAATAAAAAAAAATCATGCTCATTTAGATAAATTAAAAATATAAAATAAATAAATAAATTATAATAAATATAATATGATCCCTCTCAAGTATTTATGTATAATATTATATTATATATCGATTTATAAGTTAGGTAAATTTATTTTAAAAAATAATAAATGTTAGATATAAAATAGATTAAAATTTTATAATTAAAACTAAATCTAACTCACAAATAGCTCCTCAATTATTATAATTATAATTTAAATTTGTGGAGAGAAAAAAGTAAATTAATTTTTGTCTCACTTGCATAAGAACACAACTTATAATATACAATCCCTTATTCTTAATATAAGAGTTATTCTTCTAATCATATTTATAAGTGATTTTAGCATACTTTATACAAATTAAAAAGAACATTAAATATCATTAACTATACTATAAAATTTAATAACTTTTCAATTTTATCCCTATTTAATATACATTATACCATATAAAAATAAAGTAAACATGATAATAAACAAAGAATAAAAAATAATAAAAATTTCTCTATCTTCCCAATAAATAAAATCAAAAGAAATATTTTCTCTGATATATATACACATGCTCAAGCCTGTATAAAAATATATTTTTTTTAAAAGGTGAGATTCAAATTCTTTAAGAAGCCTATTAAACCGGTTAAGCGACTTGTACTTGTTATAAAAATATATTTAATATAAAATTATAATGTTTAATCCATCACCTATTAAATGCAATACAAAAATTATATCATTGAATCAAAAAATCTTATTATTTATTTTATTTTTGTGTTATAAATTTAAACCCACTTCTATAATATATATAAACAATAACACTCAAAATAAAACCCAAATTCAAACCCCGTTATTCATTTTACTCACCCGCTCCCATTCACGCCGCTCATGCTCTCATGGGTGATAGATTTGAGAGTGTTATCGCTGGCTTGGAGCATGTCGTAGCTTGGATGGATTTGGGGGCCATTTGCTATGATTTTGTTCGCTTCTGTCACTCTGCTTTCTTCTTTCCTTCTCTTCAACACATACTGTTCGCCAAATCCTAAATATGACACTCACAGGTATCCTTCTTATCTTCATGCTGTTAATTTGCATTTAGGTAAGTTTTTTACCTTTTTTTGTTTATCACCAGTTATGATTGTTCCCTTTCATTCCATAAATTTTCTGTTTTCAGTAAGATAAATTCTTAGTATAAGGAGTTGATTGGTTAGTTCTTTAGTCGTCTGGGACCAAAGAATTAGTACCCCAATGAGTTTGATGGAAGCTGACGTGTTCAGATTTAATTGAAGCTCTTAGGTTAACTAAACATTATAATTCTGTAGAGTTGAGAATGAGTTAAAGTTATATGTGGATTCGTCCAAATGGTTTGTTTGAATTTGGCAGAGGATTTGCGACTAGAAAAAAGCTGCCTGTTTGATATATTTGTTCGTTGCATTGCATCATATATGATATAGCCAACTATTTCACTTGTGTTTAATTTAAAGCTGTCAAAATCTCACTAGACTTGTGCTGTGTTATGAACAGAATAGTGGCTCTATATGGTATTTTTAGTCAAACATGACAAATTTGTAGTGCATTTAGAAATTGCAACATATATCATATAAGTATGTTTCTATTGGTAAGACTGTCATTATATGACTCTCATTTGGTGGCTGCAGAGACTGGTGAAGGAGGTGCATCCAAAGAAGATAGTTCTGAGTGATGGAATTGATGTTCCATATGTTCTATTGGTCTGGTCCACAGGGGTTGGTTCCTCTAAGTTTGTAAAATCATTAAATCAGTCTCCTGGAGGAAGGTAAATACAGCAGAATAATCACATTTTTTGGTCATTTTTCTATTATATTTTCTGATGAATTATCATTGCTTAATGTTACATAATTGGTATTGATCAAAGGATGCCCATTCCATCTGTTAAAGATGTCCTTGCACTTGGAGATTGTGCTGATTTTCTTAAACATACAGTCAGGCCTGTTGTCAAGGCCTACTAGGAGACCTGTCAGTAGAATAAAAAAAAAATTTAACAAGTTTCAGGCTAGGCTATGCATTTGTTCATGCCAGTCTTAGGCTAAAAAAATAGCTTATAACAGACTACAGACTAGACTCAAGCTAGATTATCACTTAATAGGCCTAGCTTATTAAGACTAAAGCCTGGCCTAACATATTTCCATCTCCAGCATCAGATTGACCAATAATATAGTTTTGATTTTTGAACAAAATTTAAGGACCCGTGATAGAACAAAAAACTTTTAAATAATATTATTCATAGTATCTTTTTTATAATAAATTTGTATTATTAGTTTTTAGTCAAGTAATGAAAATACTAATTAGTCAAAACTATTTTTTATCACACAACCATTCTTCAAAGCATTCATGCATTTGTTACAAAGAATAAAATGGAGCTATGTAATATCCAACATTATGATATATTTTTCCATAAGTATTTAATATTGTAAAATAATTTTTGATACATTCAGCACTTTATTTAAAGTAATTTTTTGTGCATATAACACTTCAAAGTATTTTTTAGGAGTACTTAATATCTTAAATTTAGAATCCTCATTTCTACTAGAAAATATTTTAATGGTAAAATTTAACTAAAAAATCTTTATAATACTGGGTATTACTAGAAAAATAGTGGTAGATGCACCAAACATTACTTTACGATACTGCTTATAATAAAAAAATACTTCAAGATATTTGATGCTACTTAATCCAATAAAACATAATAATGGAAAAATTTAAAATCTGCTGGGTCTAAATAATTTATATTGAATAAAAACTATTGAATGTAATATTTTAAAAACCAAACCATAGACCGAATATTGTGCTGAATAGATCAACATACCATGAGTTTTATGATCCAACTAGTTAGACTGACTATCAAATCAATAACATACCCCTTGAATATTATTTATAAATTACTTCCAATGAGGCACCTCATAAGCTAACACCTTATTTAAGGGTTTTATGGAAAAATTTCCATAAGGAACTTTACCTAGTTCCATAAAAAAACTAAAGTTTAAAAACTTTACTGTTAACAAAAGATTCTTTCTTTTTACAAAGGAATAGAATTTTTTGAGAAAGTTAAAAATTTATGTTTCCTCTTATAGAGGATTACATAATCTGTTATATAACTTGTATATATAAACAAGTTTATATACAAGCCTTGCACGGCTTAATCAAAATATCCACTTCTATAGCTACTTCAGACCCAACCTTCTCCAATTTCCTCTATCACTGCCCCTTACCTAAGCTACTTGCCTTTGCTGTATCATGCAAGAAAGGAGTGAGATTCACATAATCTTAGTAGTAAAAACAATCCATCATATAAATATACACAATTCTATAAAGCATCTAGAAACAAGCTATATCACATAATCATCATACTTCAATCATCATAACAATGTCAATATAACACACAACACACATCAATAATATATACACTACATGTACTCATCTGAATTATGCTTTCCACTTGTTACTGCTGCATTGTTGCTCGTAACTGCGTACTTCTATTTGTATACTACTCGTTATAGTGATACCCCCGCTCGTAATGACATACTGACAAATTCTATATACTCTTACCTATTTACTACTAGTTACAGCGACACCCCTGCTTGTAACAGCGTCATAACAAACTCCACATATTCTAGTTACACCTATACCCTTGCTCATAACGGCATTATAACAAACTCCCCATACTCTAGGTACATCAACACCCTTGCTCATAACAACATAATAACAAGCTCCCCATATTCTAGTTATAGCGACGTCCTCTCTCATAACAGTATCATAATAAACTCCATATACTATAGTTATAGTAACACTGTCATTCGTAACGGCATCATAGCAAACTCCACATACTCTAGTTATAGCGATACCCTCGCTCGTAACAACTTTATAAAAAACTACCTATCTCTAGTTACAGCGACACCCTTGCTCATAACGATGTCATAACAAACTCCACATACTCTAGTTACAAGGGTAGCCTCCTCCTAACAGCATCATAACAAACTACACATACTCTAGTTATAGTGACACCCTCGCTCATAATGACATTATAACAAACTCCCCATACTCTAGTTACAATGACACCCTTTCTCATAAAGGCATCACAACAAACTCCCCATACTCTAGTTACAACTATACCCTTGCTCATAAAGGCATCATGTAGGAGATATTGGGAATTAAATGGGCATTAAAGGAGAGCGATTGTAGGAGATTAAGGGAGATTAATATATTAATTGCAGGATGATTTCCTACCTGATTATATGCCTAGTTTCATGTTGTAAATCCCATGATATTTGGGAAACCGTTATGTGTATATGTGTATAAATGTACCTTATCATAAGCAATACAGGGTGCAGAATTATTTTGATATCTTTTCCTGTTGTTGCTCCCTGCCTAAGCAAATTTACTTCTAGCCTCATTCTAAAGAATGTCGTTCAACATGGTATCAGAGCAAGCGGAAAGATCTTCTGCATTTGAGTCCACCGCTACCTTCCCCTCTGACGCAACGTTGCGAATTAACCCACCCAAGGTTGCTGCACTTGAAGGTTCCTCAATCATGATTGTACCAGAACGCCTCACCGAGGAGAATTATGTTGAATGGAGCCAATCAATGCTCCTTGCACTCGATGGCAGGGAAAAGCTTGATTTACTCCACAATGACCCATCACCTGCCGACGATGACAGTGTCCGCCGTCGATGGAAATCAGACAATGCACTGGTGGCTTCCTAGTTGATGAACTCCATGCTCCCTGCTGTCAGGAAGAGCTTTATGTTTCTCTCTTCAGTAAAAGCAATTTGGCTCGCGGTGAAAGAAGCCTACGAGAAGAGACCAAATGCTTCCTTGCTGTTTGATCTACGTGCTCGTCTATAGGGAATTAAACAGGGTCATCGACCCCTGAATATGTACTACCTTGAGAAGAACTCACTGTGGCAGGAATTGGACATGTTACAGCATCGGGTATGGAAAAATCCTAAAGACGCCGCTGAATATCGTCGGTCTCTGGAAGAAGAGCGATTGTTCAAATTCTTGGTCGGCTTGGACTCTGTCTACGAAGAAGCCTATGGCCGCCTTCTCAGCCGCTCTCCACTGCCATCAGTCTCTGAAGCCTTCGCCCTCCTGCGATATGAAGAGTCGCGCCGACAAGTTATGTCACCCACAGCCATCATCGCTGCTAATGAAACATCGTTGGCACTAGCTGCACGGGTAACCGACGTTAAGAAGGAGCGACCCACTTGCGACCACTGCAGAAAACAAGGTCACACGAAGGATCACTGCTGGGATCTCCATGGAAAACCGCCTGACTGGAAACCTCGACAGCGGAAAGCAAGGAGTCACCTGGCCGACGCTCACTGCGCTGAACTGGGCTTGATGAATGAAGGAGCAGCACTCGCGTCTCAGATCAATGCTCCTCAAATGGGCTCAGGAGTTACAACAGGCCTAACACACTCTTCTCACATGATGGGCTCTGAAATTGTAAGAATTGGCCACGGCAACAATAGGTTCAACTTGGGCTCGAGTGTTCTGGGCTTTGGTACAGGCCCAATTCAAGAATATTCTCACATGGGCTCAAACTATGCAGACCCAACTCATGGCTCCTCCACTCATGACCCATTAACACAAATTCTGGAGCGTCTCAGTGCACTTGAAAATCAGTCCCGTAAACAACCTACTGCCATTATTGTCCAAAAAGGTAATTTTCTTAAGGCCCTTGCTACTATTACAGGTAAGCATACAGGACCCTGTTGGATAGTAGATTTTGGTGCATCGGATCATATGACTGACGATGCCTCTTTATTTACAACTTATACTCCTGCTACCTCCCATCTTGCCGTAAAAATTGCTGATGCCTCTGATTCCTTGGTAGCTGGTAGCGGTACCATTAAAGTATCAACTACACTGACACTTCAGGATGTGCTACATGTTCCTCAATTAAAGTGCAATTTGTTATCTGTAAGCCAATTGAATAAATAGGAAAACTGTCATGCTGATTTCTTTGCAACTCATTGTGTTTTTCAGGATCTATTCACGGGAACGACGATTGGTGTTGCTAAGGAGCTTGATGGATTGTATTACCTGAATGATTGTCACAAACCAATTTCTTATTCCTGTAATAAAGTGTCTCTCCCTCGAGCTAATGAGTTGGAAATATGGTACAAAAGATTAGGGCATCCAAATTTACAATATATGTGTAAGGTGTTTCCCTCAATCTATTTAAATAAAGACTCCCATTTTTATTGTGACTCATGTGAACTTGCTAAACACCATCGCACATCCTTTCCAAAAACCACCTATCGTCCATCCAATCCTTTTTCAGTCATTCATAGCGACGTATGGGGCCCATCTTGTATCCCAAATCGTACTCGTTCTAAATAGTTTATGACTCTCATTGATGATCACACTTGGGTCAGTTGGGTTTTCCTCTTAAAAGATAAATCTGAGGTCTGCCAAACCTTCATTGACTTTTACCATATGATCCATACCTAGTTCCATACCAAGATCCAAACCCTTCACACTGATAATGGTACTGAATACTTCAATCACCCGTTATCTCTATTCCTGAAAAAACAAGGTATTACTCACAGGAGCTCTTGTCCTCATAGTCCTCAACAAAATGGGATCGCTGAACGCAAAAACAGACACCTTCTTGAAACAGCTAGGGCCCTTCTCTTTAGTAGCAATGTTCCCAACTACTACTGGGATGATGCTATCCTCACTGCTACTTTCCTGATCAACCAAATGCCTTCTAAATCACTGTCTTTTCATACACCTCTCCAGGTTCTCCACTGTCACTTTAGCCTACCCTACCTGGAGAATACCTTACCTCTACGGGGTATTTGGATGCACTACATTTGTTCATCTCCACCATACTCATAAGCTTGCTCCCAAATCTGTCAAATGTGTCTATCTCGGCCCTGCTGGACACCAAAAGGGGTACAAATGTTTTGATCCCATCTCCAAACGCCTCTATGTCACATGTGATGTCACCTTTCATGAACATATTCCCTTTTATCCCCTGTCCTCAGTTCAGGGGGAGTATTGGCATGAACATCAGACTCCTACTCAGATAGACCTTCACCTTGAACCTGATCATATCTATGTTCTTGAGGATAGGATACCCAAAGAAAGTGAAGAAAACACTAGTTCAGGGGGAGAACACATTAGTTCAGGGGAAGACACTAACAGATGGGGCCAAGTCTATACCCGTCGTAACATCAACATGACAGGTGATACATCCCAAGCACCTGACACACTCCAAGAATCTAATCCGGGAATAGGTCCTGACATAGAAGAGAAAGCGATTGATGATCTTGATATTCCAATAGCAATACGAAAGCAACGCAGAACATGCACGAGGTATCCTATAGAGAGGTTTGTCTCTTATCAGGCCCTATCATCTAAACACTTTGCTTTTGTATCTCATCTTGATCAGATCAAGATACCAGAAAACATACATGAAGCCCTTGCTAGTTCTGAATGGCGACAGGCTGTGTCTGAAGAAATGAAGGCCCTTGAAGATAACAAAACATGGGACATAGTTGAGCTACCCAAAGGAAAAAAGGCAGTAGGCTGCAAATGGGTTTTCACTCCAAAGTATCGTGCTGATGGAACCCTTGACAAATATAAAGCCAGGTTAGTGGCAAAAGGTTTCACCCAAGTATATGGAATGGACTATATAGAGACATTTGCTCCAGTCGCCAAATTAAACACCATCCGAATCCTGTTCTCTCTTGCCACAAACTTAGATTGGCCACTACACCATATGGATGTTAAAAATGCTTTCTTAAACGGAGAACTAAAGGAAAAAGTATATATGAAGATGCCTCCAGGATTCCCAGGAAGGACACACAATCAAGTATGCAAACTGAATAAGTCATTATACAGACTGAAACAATCTCCTCGGGCATAGTTTGAAAGATTTACTAAGGTGCTAAAGGATCAAGGGTACATACAGGGCCAAAGTGATCACACCTTATTCTTCAGACATCAAGAAGGGAAGAGTGTGATCTTGTCAGTATATGTGGATGACATTGTTCTTACTGGTGATAATCCAACTGAGATAGATAGAATCAAAGGGGCATTGAATACAGAATTCCAGGTGAAAGATCTTGGAGAGATGAAGTACTTCTTAGGTATGGAAGTAGCTAGATCTACGAAAGGCATTAGCATCTCACAGAAGAAATACATATTGGATCTCTTGGAGGAAACATGTATGCTAGGGTGTAGGCCGAGTGATACTCCTATAAGGACAAATAAAATCAGAGAAGATAAAGACATGGGGAAGGCTGTGGATATGGGAAAATACCAGCGTATGGTTGGGAAATTAATTTATTTGTTACACACTAGACCAGACATTGCTTATGCTATTAGTGTGGTGAGCCAACATTCCCATCATTCGAAGCAAAGACATCTCAATGAAGTCTACAGGATTCTCCGATATTTGAAAGGTTCTCCCGGACGAGGCCTCTTATTCAAGAAATCTAACAAGAGAAATGTGGAAATACTAACCGATGCTGATTGGGCAGGAGACCAGGAAGACAGAAGATCCACCTCGGGTTATGTCACCTATGTCTGGGGGAATTTAGTTACGTGGCGTAGTAAGAAACAGAATGTGGTTGCCAGAAGTAGTGCTGAGGCTGAATTTAGATCTATAGCCCTTGTAATTTGTGAAGGGCTGTGGATAAAATGAGTTTTGGAAGAATTGAAGATGTCAATCAGATTGCCCATTCAACTCTATTCCGATAACATGGCAGCAATCAATATGTCGCATAATCCAGTTCAACATGATAGAACGAAGCATGTGGAAATAGATAGGCATTTCATACGAGAAAAGATTGATGAAGGAACAATTGACCTCAGGCATATTCCCACAAAAGAACAGATTGCAGACGTGCTTACAAAAGGATTAACTAGAGACAAGTTTGAATACTTTATTGGCAAGTTAGACATGATAAATATCTATGGTCCAACTTGAGGGGGAGTGTAGGAGATATTGGGAATTAAATGGGCATTAAAGGAGAGCGATTGTAGGAGATTAAGGGAGATTAATATATTAATTGCTGGATGATTTCCTACCTGATTATATGCCTAGTTTCATGTTGTAAATCCCATGATATTTGGGAAACTGTTATGTGTATATGTGTATAAATGTACCTTATCATAAGCAATACAGGGTGCAGAATTATTTTGATATCTTTTCCTGTTGTTGCTCCCTACCTAAGCAAATTTACTTCCAGCCTCATTCTGAAGAATGTCGTTCAACACATCATAACAAACTCCCCATACTCTAGTTACAACTACACCCGCCCTTGTAAAGGCCTCATAACAAACTACACATACTCTAGTTACAACGACACCCTCTCTCATAACAGCGTCATAACAAACTCTACATAAATATCACAAGCCAACACATGTTCATACATACTCATCTCATCTCATGGCACAAACAAACTTGCATAATTAAATGCATAAAGATATGAGAGAAATGTTACTACCTGAATCTCCTTCTTCTGAATTACCTCCTCTTTCCTTTTTGTCTGGTTCCTTGGTGGGCTTGTGAAAATGTCAAATCCTTTATTATATATGTATATACAGCATATGTTAATACTAAGATTTAGTACATATCTATTGCATAATAAACTTCTTTCATAACCCAATTCAACCCTCATTCTAGTTAACTTTTATTTGATTTCCTTTCTTTTATTTTTCAAGCTTGTTAATAACTTGCATGACTCTTGAACACATAACCACACACACACACACACACACACACACACACACACATATATATTCCTCAACTAATAATCAACTTAAATCATGTCATAACATTAACCCGTAAACACCAGTTCTAATGTCACTCTTTTCATTAATTTGAAATACTTATGAGCTCAATGGTATTACCAGAACGTAGTTCCCTTAAATCTGGGAAATTTCCCAGATTTAATAATAATAATGCTTAAATCCTCAATTAAAAACCTCCAACCACTATTTAAACCAACAAAAATAATTGTTCAATACTTAAACTTTGGTAAATGACTATGGCATAAGAAATCTCTCTTTCACTCACCAACTCTAAACCACTTGTTATCAGTTTTCCATATCTTTCCACTTTACTTTAGTTCCCAGTGTGTTTACTTTCTTCTTTGAAGATTTCCTTGTTATATTTACCTTACACCTTTGCCTCTTTAAATTCTTTGAAGCACCCAACTTCAAACAACAATCAAATTCTTTGCCATTAAAACATGCTAACCAAAAAGATAAAAGAGAAAGATTTGATGAAATTCAACTCCATTAACACGAAACACATCCCTAGATTTAAAGCAATGTTTAAATCACCTTGCCAATGTCTTTATTCACAATTTACCATTTGGAATGGTTTCTGAGCATTTAGATCGTTAAGCATAGTTTCCAGCGATTCCACTTCATTACCTAACATTTTCATATGCACACACATACGGTATGCATATATATATATACATATTAAATTTTCAATTCAAACTTCAAAATCTTGTCTTGAATACAACATATTAAACTAAAACACTTGTTCCCTAACACAACATCCTAAAACAGTGGGTATTTCCTTAATTCTAATGACCCAACACCATACTCACACAACTCCCAAAAACTCCTTCGGCAATCACCTTCACTCACTATTTAACACAACAACATTTCATTTTCTTATCCTAATTAAAGAATTTATCATTTTACTCCCAAAACAGAAAGCTTGGATTTACCAATCACTTTCTTTTAATCTTTATTGCCTAAAACCAATGCTCCCTATTCATAATACAACATCAACTTAAGCAAACAAAATTACTAAGCTTCTTCAAAAACATACCGTACAATCCTCCTCCTTGAACTTCTATTACACAACTAATTTATATTATGCAACACCCTCTTACACATGCTCATATATTCCAAGCTCATGGTTCTAGTATGTTAACATTCTTTTCTTTTACGTAATGGACTACATAATCTGTACAATCATTGTGTATTTCCTTCAAAATCCTTAACTTTCCAAGCACTTGTTTAGCATTAAAGAACCCCAAAACAGCAACTAATTCCACTTGTAATGACCAAATACTATTTTAAAGAGCCAAACCAATTGTTTATTATTATATCATCCAATCGACAAGCTTAAAGCTCTCAAATGTAATCCAAAACACTTGTTGCCTTCTTAGATCTCAAAGTAATTGCACTAACTTAAATGTCTTCTTTATAAATATCCATTTATCATCAAGAAACCTTTTACTTAAAGGAAATTATATAGTGAAGGTTTTCGGGCGTACCTGGAATCCTTTTGTAGACTCACTTGATACCCACACGTAATCGGAGCACCCTGTATGCACTCTGGTTCATTTTCACAACAAATGCACCAGAGGAAAATGCAAAAATAGAGCGACAGAAAATAGAGAAGTATATGTTCTGTCATGCACCATTTTCTGTCCGTGTATGTACATATATATAGCCTGTGGGAGGGGAGTTAGATAACCGTATCTAATTCCCTCATTTCAAATTCAAACATTCCCCTTCAACTGCTCCTCACGGTTGGTTGTCAACGGCTCTCTGTTTTCCGGTCGGGTCTGATCCACCATGGGTGGATCGCCCGTTTCCTTACATCTCCCACTCACACATGGTGGATTAGATATTATGGCTCAAATCTCATTTTCTTCCTTCTTTCATACTAAGTGCTTTGCCGTGACCGCGTAGGCATGACGTCTCCTTTCGGGCGTTGGTACTAGAAATCCCCTTTACAGAGACCAGCACAAAGCAACCCTTTAGTGCAGCTTGATCAAATAAATTATAGTGCCTTGAATGTCCTAGATTTGCCTATATACACTTTTCTCATGGCTAATCTAATCCCTCTTGAGTTAGTATATAACTCAGATAGCCTCCACTCATGCATAGTATCCACACTTATGAAATTAACAAAATAATATCACAAGGGACCGGTCAAAGACACTAGCATGGATATGTATATTCTGGCAATCTTTCTTTCGCCCATATATCATTTTGATATGAATCAACCGCTTTCCTAGCATAATACCTTTGGTTCATATACAATTTGACCACAGGACATATACCAAAGTAGCAATCGCGGAAACATATCTCCATAATATTGTCAAAGTCAAAGGACATTAATGAAAGGATTATACCTTTCTGGAACTCACACAACAATGAAGCAGGGATTTATTCACTTGCTTTCCATTTGCGGTTCTTTAGCACATGTGGTATGAATCACATGTTACGGTGTTCCTCTTATCCTTAAAGAGTGTACATCGTTTTGATTCTATCAATCACACCGTACAGATTTAAGTCTAGACACTCAGTATCTAAACCCAAACTCTTCAATTATATTCACATAATATGACGTTAATATTTGAAGAATTTGTCATCTGGCAACAGGTTTTATGGATGTGGGAATCCATTGTTCGATCCATACCCTTACTCATGGATCTCATCTCGACTCACTGCACTTTTAAGCCAAGGCGACACTTATTGTGTTTCTTCTCTACCATATCAGCACTCTTGCTGTTTTACTGGTGAACACATGTCTCATCTTTGAACGCTTCTATAGCATCATAGGCGGTTGCTCATGTGAGAGAGCTACCTCTTTCAACCTGTACGACATACTAGACATTGTATACTTTTACCCAGACATATAAGTAATAATAAATGTCATGATATCATTAATAAAAACAAAAGTATTACATACAGTTTGTAACTTTACATTTTTAACATGCCAATGGCTTTTACATGTTTCTCAAATGTTTCTTTACCTATTGGCTTGGTTAGGGGATCTGTAACCATACACTTGGTTGAAATGTATTGTACAGTTACAATTTTCTGTGCTATATAATCCCTCACAAAGTTATATTTTATATCAATATGTTTGGTCTTACTGTGATACTTAGGGTCTTTAGTGTAGGCTATAGCTGCAGTATTGTCACAGTGTATCAACACCGGATTGGTACTCTCATTCCCAAATTCTAGGTGCTTGATAAATCTCTTCAGCCAAACAGCCTCTTGCGCTGCTGCAGTGCATGCCACAAACTCAGCTTCCATAGAGTGTAAAGCAATGCACGTTTGCTTCTTACTACTCCAACATATGGCACCGTTGTTAAGCAAGAAGGTGTATCCTGAAGTCTATCTTCGTTCTTCATCATCACCGCCTACATCAGCATCGGAATATCCGATTAGGCGTAGATCGCTTCCTTGATAACACAATGCATAGTCAGCTGTGCCTTTTAAGTATCTCAAGATCCTTTTCACTGCTTTCCAGTGTTTCTCACCAGGGTTGGACTGGAATCTGCTAACCAGCCCTACGGCATAACAAATATCTGGTCTTGTACACATCATTGCATACATCAGGCTACCAACGGCACTTGCATATGGAACTCTTTCCATTTGCTTTTTATCTGATTCAGTTTTGGGACACATGTCAGAACTCAAAGCCATTCCAGTAGCCACAGGGATATCCATGGGTTTGCATTCACTCATATGGAATCGCTCAAGTATCTTATTGATATAATTCTCTTGTGAAAGAGTGAGGATTCTCTTGGAACGATTCCTTCGAATCTTGACTCCAAGTATGTATTCTGCTTCACCCATGTCTTTCATCTCAAAATTTGATGAAAGCCATTCTTTAATAGCTATCACAGAGTCAAAACTATTTCCAGCTAATAGTATATCGTCTACGTATAAGGATAATATCACAAAGTTACCCTTAAACCGCTTAACGTAGACACAGTGGTCTTCCTCTATCATCTGGAAGTTATATGAGGTAATCGCCTTATGAAACCTCAAGTACCACTGTCTGGATGACTGTTTTAATCCATAAATAGATCTTTTGAGTTTACACTTCTTGTGTTCAAACCCTTTTTCAATGAAACCTATTAGTTGTTCCATATAGATTTCTTCATCCAGATCACCATTCAGAAATGCGGTTTTTACATCCATCTGATGTAACTCTAAGTTTAAATTGTTTACTATTGCTAGAATAAGTCTTATTGAATTGAAGCGCACAACAGGTGAAAAAGTATCCTCATAATCTATACCTTCCTGTTGTGTATATCCCTTTGCAACCAATCGAGCTTTGAATTTGTCAATTGATCCATCTACCTTTCTTTTGATTTTGAGAACCCACTTGTTCCCAATGGCTTTACGCCCTTTTGGCAGATCAACCAATTCCCAAACTTGGTTTTTCATCATTGAGTCCATTTCCTCTTTCATTGGTTTCTTCCATTCCTCCTTTGCAGGACTTGCTAAGGCCTCATGAACAGTGCGGGGTTCATCATCCCCTTCTGGAGTAACTAAGAGTGCTTCTCCTTCTATTTGGAAGCGTCTCTTTGGAACACTTTCCCTATTACTCTTTCTAGTAGGAGCAATTTGCTTATCTTTTCTCATTTGTTTCGGTCCTTGTGTTGACCGTTCTTGGCTCCCACTCAGATTGACATGCCTAGACGATTCTGGGTTGTCAATTTGTTCTGCACTATCCTGTTCCTGAGTCTCATAAAGAGATACAGTGCGGTCAATATCTCCCCTACTAGGAAACTCCGTCTCAATAAATACAGTATCTCTTGATTCTGTTTCAGTCACTGTTCCATCTTCAATTTCACTTATGAATACATATCCTTTTGAGGGTTCAGAGTATCTTATAAAAATACATTTCTTCCATCTAGGACCCAGTTTCCCATGTATATGAGAATTATCATGGATGTATACCGCTGAGCCCCAAGGTCTAAGGACGGTTAGATCTGGCTAACATTTAGTCCATAACTCGTAGGGTGTGAAAGCGACTGATTTTAAGGGCACACGGTTAAGTATGAAGGTTGCCGTCAATAAAGCATCACCCCAATGTGAAATTGGAAGGTTTGTCTGGGCCATCATAGACCTAACCATGTCTAGAAGAGTTCTATTTCTTCTTTCAGCAACTCCATTTTGTTGAGGTGTGCCAGGGATAGTTAGTTGCCTAATAATCCCTTTTTCTTCACAGAGCTGTTTGAATTGATCTGAAAGGTATTCACGACCTCGATCAGTGCGTAATGCCTTGATTCTATTGTCCATTTGATTCTCTACTTCATTCATGTATCGTCTAAAGCACTCTAGTGCCTCGGACTTATGTGAAATCAAATAGACATGACTATATCGTGAAAAATCATCAATAAAGGTAATGAAATACCAAGCTCCGTGTCTTGCCCTTACACTCATTGGACCGCAAATGTCAGAATGGATTAATTGTAATGGGTTTTCAGCTCGTATTCCCTTACCGAATGGTTTCCTGGTAGCCTTACTGGCTAGACAGCTTTCGCATAATGACATATCCATGTTAGAGATCACCCCCAACAAGCCTTCTTTAGCCAGTTTAATCATTCTATTTTGGTTAATATGTCCTAGTCTAGTATGCCAAATATTCATATCAGGATTATTTGAAGTAATAGCAAAGCAATCATGAACATTAAAATCATTAGCAAGATCCAAAATAAAGAAGCTTTGAAACCGAAAAGCTGAACCATAAAATATTGAGTTGCTACAAATGTTTGCAACTTTATCATGAAAGTTTACATTAAACCCAAAGTCTAGTAAGCAAATTACAGAAATTAAATTCCGTCGGATGTCAGGAGCATGAAGCACATCATGCAGTATCAAGGTTTTTCCACTACGCAAAACAAGTTTGCAAGTGACAATGCCTCGAACCTCGATCCTTGCATTATTGCCAACGAAAAGCCACTTGCTTTGATATGGCAACCGACGGTATTCCACGAAAGATCCTCGATCTCGACTTACGTGGTCTGTGGAGCCTGAGTCAATAATCCAAGAAAAAGAAATAGGTTCTGTCAGAAAAATAGTGCTAGAAACAAATGAGACATGTGAATTCACATAATTCACTGTTACCTTTTCGCTCTCGGCCTGTTTAGAACAGTCACGTGCGAAGTGTCCCATTTTCTGGCAGGCAAAGCATTTGACCTTCTTTAGGTCTAGCTTTTTCTTGCCTCCTTTCTTTCCCTTCTTCTTGTACTGTTGCTTGCCCTTCTTGGGTGGAGGACCGCCTTTCTTCCCATTTTTCTGAGATTTCTTGCCCTTTTTTGATTCAGGCTTTGATTGGGAAGGACCAACACCTTCGGTCAAATAGGCTTGTCCAGTGGCTTTATAAGCCTCCAGACGTTCATCCTCTAGCTCCAAATGCTTAGCTACATCACTGAAAGTAATGATATTTTCATTATGGGTTAGATTAACTTTCTTGTGCTCCCAACTGGCAGGGAGCGATCTGATTACAGCTTACACTTGCTGTTCGTCAGATAGATTATGTCCGGCTTCCTTCAGTTCACGGATCATTGTGGACATCTCTCGTAGATGTTGCCTCATAGGATTATTTGATTTTAGCTTATAGGTATCAAATTTAATCGTCAACCTTCTAAGCTTAGTTGTGGACACTCCTCCAAACTTATCCTTTAAGGCAATCCACATTGCCTGTGCCGTTCTGTGTGTCTCAAACTCACACATTAAGTAATCAGCCATTACACTCAATAGAGTGATTCTTGCAATGCTATTCTTCTTTTTTCAGGATTGGTAAGCTTCCTGGTCTCTCCTGTGTTGGCTCATATTGCCAGCCTCAGGTTTTTGTTGGAAATCGTACCCTAGGGGCCAATCATTGTCTTATGAACATTATTGATTTATGAATTTATTAATTGAGTTATCATATTATTTGCATGTTTACTATGATGACCATCCTTGGATAATTCATGATATTATCCTAAATGTCCCTGGTCGATCATCTATGTGGGAGCACAGATGAAATAAGACCAGTATGACTTTGAAGATGTATAGAGATATAAATCAAAGTCATAAGCACATGTAAGAGTACAGGGTGTTAGACCGACCCGCTTTGAGAGAACTGTATGGGTAACGTCATAAGCTTCTCTCATATACAAACCATGTCAACATGCCCTTTGACCTGAGATCATCATGGATTCCTACATGACAAAACGCTCAGCTTTGACCTAGTCAAAAGTCACTTTTGACCGAGTGATCATAAAGACTGTGTTCGGGCTTAGTGGTTTTTCATGCGGAGGAATGTGAATGGTCAAGATGGAATTTGTCCCTCACATTCGTGGAAAGATATTACTGGGCCCCTCGATGAGTGAGTCTGAGAAATGTATGGCCATACTGTAATGGAAAGGTAGTTCCATTTCTATAGTCAGACTACTCAGGGATCGAGAAAGTAACGGTCGGGAATAGGAGGATGACATTATCCATGCCTCATCCATGACCAAAATATCGCGTGATAGAAGGGACATGATATGGTTGTATAAAAGGTTACATCGTTTATCGATTCTCATATGATTTGGGTAGTCGTTATGTCTTGCTAGAGACCACTTGCGACTTGTGGGCTAGTATAGCAAATGGCCCACTGTCAACTTCATATGGGCCTACAGGGTCGCACACAAAATAGCCCAACACGAGCTATGATGTCCAGATTCATTGAATCTAAGACATATCCAGATTCAATGAATGATCCAGGTGAATGTATATATATTTATTTATATTTATATTCGTATATATATAAATTCGTATATATATATTATATATATGAGATATATGAGATTTAATTTATAAGGATAAATTAAATCTCTATCACATTTGAATTCGAAATTCAAATTGATAGGATATCTCATATAAGAGATATTTATAAGATTTAATTTTAAGGATAAATTAATTCCCTATCATGTTTGAATTTGAAATTCAAATTGATAGGATATCTCAAATTTGTTTTATGAGAATAAATCAAATATAGTTCAGTCTCATCTTTATTTAAAGTTAAATAAATAGGTAATTAAATCTGTGGGACGAATTTAATATTATTTATTTAATTAGTTTCTTATAAAATTATACAATATATGATATTGTATTATTTTCTGAATTAATATAAGATTAACTCCTAAAATCCTTTTTCAGTTAGGGAAAACGCAGAGCATCCTATATATCTAATATTAGGAGCTACGTTTTTGAAGACACACACACATAGAACACAGAAAGGCCGAAGGGGACTCTGCAAAAGGTTTACAGATAAGAAACTGCCGAAATAGAGACGGAGAGGACGAACTCTTGAGAAAGCCCTGGAGGGACAAGAGACACTGGCACGTCATTCGTGGTTGAAAAGCTGTTCTTGTGGATACCAGTAGAGGAAGCCGACCTGAGTCGTCGACTTCTTGTGATCAGAAAGGGAGCACGAGCCGCAGAGAGAAGCTGTGAACGTCGTGACCGAAAGCTGTGGAAGTCGCTGAGACACACTGAGGGTAATGCTTCTTCCCACTTGACTTAAACACATACGGTAGATCCTGGCAAGGAATGAAAAATTTTTAAGATAATTTCCGCTGCGTGTCTTTCAATTCCTTACAGTGGTATCAGAGCCAGGTTGTTTTGTGTTTAAGTTAGGCTTGATTGTTGATTTATATGATATATGTTAGTAGTAGCCAATCATATAATAAGCGTTGTATGTGTGACATATATGGAATCCGTGTTGTGTATGACATAAAAGGAATCTAAAAGGAAATTGAAATTGGTGGTGATGCTTTTTGATTTGATCAATTTGCATAGATGGGGTCTAAGAGAACCGAATTCGAATTTGTGATTATTTGTGAAAACCGAATTCAGATTCGTGATTATTTATAAAACAAAAAACAAAAAAAAATTTCTTCCGGGGACAGCCGCCCGCTAACCAGCTAGTGGGACCGCCGTAGCTACCTGTTCGTAGCGCAACATAACCGTAACATATGTTACTTTATGAATGTTTTAGATTTGAAACATTAATTGCCCTTCGATTAGATCTGAATATTGATTCTTGAATGTTTGGGTATGGTGAACAATATGGCTCTAGACTACAAGTGTTGTAATTTTTAAATACGGCCTGCGTGTCGTGCCTTCCTCTATATACTCTCAATGTACCTTCTCCTCTCATCTCACTCCCCTCGAATGTTAAAAGAGGTTTCTATATGTAATTTCTCTTTTCTTACTAGAGAGCTCCTCTCATTGGCTTGAGGGGACTTAGGATAGGTGAGCCATATTGTATCACGTTTAGATTATGCATATTATGATTATATCAGCGCATGCATATTACTTGTATGAGATACGAACTGAGAAACATGTGTTTTATAAACCAGATAGTTAAATTAGGCCCTCTAAAAGAAATCTTAAGTCATAATGCTGTCAATTTATGAACACTTGTCAAAACCTTGATCGCTCAATTGTGGACTCCACCAAAGTGGGTGCTTTTGAGTTATCTTGGGGAGATAAGCAAGAGTAATGGTGCTACTCTCACATGTTTATTATTGTTTGACTTAATTGAGATTAACAAAACGGTTTTGGGTCTCAAGGCATTAGATGGGATTAAAAACATGACAGATCATATGATGATAGAATCCCATAAACATCTAAGAGTTACATTTGATGTAATTAGTAAAGGTGTTACCTACCTAAATAACTTAATTTAAGTGTCCTGCCAAAGCGGACTTAAGTTTGAGCCAAATATGGATCTTAGCCCACTAACTATTGCATTGAGGGTTGTTTATTTAGTGGGAGATTGCTAATTGAATTGCATATTTTAATTGTAGAATCATGACGACTAGTAATACTGCTACATTATCGCTGCGATCTGTCCTTGAGAAGGACAAACTCAATGGGACAAACTTTCTTGACTGGTTTAGGAACTTGAGAATTGTTCTCAAGCAGGAAAGAAAGGCGCATGTCCTAGATCAACCTATTCCTGAGAAGCCAGCCGCCAATGCTCCTAGAGCTCAGAGAGATGCTTACACGAAGCATAAGGAAGACTCTGTCGATGTGGGATGCTTAATGCTAGCCACCATGGTTCCAGAGCTCCAAAGAGATCTCGAACACATGGAGGCTTATGAGATGATTGTGCATCTCAAGGAAATGTTCCAGCAACAGGCAAGGCAAGAGAGGTATGAGACCACTAAGGCCTTATATTCCTGCAAGATGGCTGAAGGTGCATCAGTCAGTACTCATGTCTTAAAGATGAAGGGGTACATTGATCACCTTGAGAGGCTTGGATTTCCCATGAGCCAGGAGTTAGCTACGGATTTGATCTTGAACTCACTCCCGGAAAGTTATGACCAGTTTGTCATGAACTACAACATGAACAACATGGAGAAATCTATTCCTGAACTACATGGGATGCTTAAAACTGCTGAGCCAAGTCTTAAGAAGAAACCCAGTAGTGTTTTGATGGTTCAGAAAGGAAAGGGTACGAAAAAGAAAGGCAAGGGGAAGGGTCATGGCTCATCAGGTAAGACCAAAGAGTCAGGCAAGCCCGAAACCAAGCCTGCACCAAAGAAGGCAAAGCCTCTGAAGGAAGGAGTCTGCTTCTTCTGCAATGAACCGGGTCATTGGAAGAGGAATTGCAAACTTTACCTCGAAGATCTGAAAAAGAACAAGAAGGATAGCGGGGCTATCGCTTCAGGTATTTATGTTATAGACATTCATCTTTCTACTTCCACCTCATGGGTATTAGATACTGCATGTGGTTCTCACATTTGTACAAATGTGCAGGGACTAAAGGACAGTAGGAAGCTGAAAAAGGGCGAGGTTGACCTACGAGTTGGAAACAGAGCAAGGGTTGCTGCGTTAGCTGTAGGCACTTATGAATTAGTTCTGCCCACTGGGCTTTTGTTAGTTTTGAACAATTGCTATTATGTTCCTGCTTTAAGTAGTAACATTGTTTCACTTTCTTATTTGGATAAGGAAGGTTTCACTTCCATTGCTGGGAATAGTAGATGTTCTATTTATCGTAATGATATTTTCTATGCTCATGGTGATTTGCATGTTGATCATTACATATTAAATTTGGAGCAACCCAATCATGGAAATATCTATAACATAACCGCCAAAAGGGTCAAACCAAACGATTTGAATCCCACATACCTCTGGCACTGTCGTCTGGGCCACATAAATGAGAAACGCATTTCCAAACTCCATCAAGATGGATTTCTAAACTCATTTGATTTTGAATCATATGACACTTGCGAGTCTTGCTTGTTAGGAAAGATGACAAAGTCACCTTTCACTGGGCATAGTGAGAGGGCCACTGATTTATTGGGCCTCATACATACAGATGTGTGTGGACCGATGAACACAAATGCCAGAGGAGGTTATTCGTACTTCATAACATTTATAGATGATTTCAGCAGATATGGGTACATCTATCTGATGAAACATAAATCTGAATCTTTTGAAAAGTTCAAAATATTTCAAAATGAAGTACAAAACCAGCTTGGCAAAACAATTAAAGCCCTTCGATCTGATCGAGGTGGTGAATATTTAAGCCAAGAGTTCATAGATCATCTTAGGAGTTGTGGGATACTCTCACAATTGACTCCTCCAGGGACACCACAATGGAATGGCGTTTCTGAATGGAGGAATCGAACACTATTAGATATGGTTCGATCCATGATGAGTCTAACAGATCTTCCGCCCTCCTTTTGGGGCCATGCCCTAGAGACAGCTGCATTCACACTCAATCGTGTTCCATCTAAGGCAATCGAAAAGACTCCGTATGAGATATGGACTGGGAGGACGCCTAGTTTGTCTTTCCTCAAGATTTGGGGATGCGAGGTCTATGTTAAGCAACAAGCCTCAGACAAATTAGCGCCCAAATCCTCAAAATGCCTTTTTGTGGGATATCCTAAGGAAACCAAGGGATATTACGTCTTCAACCCTGCTGATAACAAAGTGTTTGTTGTCAGAAATGGTATCTTTCTTGAACGAGAATTTATCTCTAAAAGAACCAGTGGGAGTAAGGTACAACTCGAAGAAGTTCGAGAGCTATAAGACACCACAGAACTGCAGATGGAAAATAGAGAAGACTCACAACAAGTTGTTGAGACTCCTCAAGTCACGCAAAGTCCACGTAAATCTAATAGGATACGACTTCAGCCTCAGAGATATGGATTTCTGATTTCTGATAGTCGTGATGTGTTGCTCATTGAGCATAATGAGCCGACTACCTATCGAGAAGCTATAGTGGGACCAAACTCTGAAAAATGGCTTAGTGCCATGAAGTCTGAGATGCAATCCATGTACGACAATCAGGTTTGGACCTTAGTCGACCCGCCTGAAGGTGTAAAAACCGTCGGGTGCAAGTGGGTTTTCAAAGAGAAAACTGACATGGATGCCAATGTAAATGTCTTCAAGGCATGACTGGTTGCAAAAGGTTTTACTCAAACTCATGGTGTGGACTATGATGAGACCTTTTTCCCAGTAGCAATGGCCAAATCAATCAGAATCCTCTTTGCTATTGCAGTATATTATGACTATGAAATATGGCAGATGGACGTCAAGACAGCCTTCCTTAATGGAAAGCTCCTTGAGGATATGTACATGACACAACCTGAAGGGTTTGTGCGTTCCGAGGACTCTGGTAAAGTGTGCAAGCTTCAAAAGTCCATTTATGGACTAAAGCAAGCCTCTCGGAGTTGGAATCATCGTTTTGATAAAGTAATCAAAGAGTTTGGATTTCTTCAAAACATTGATGAACCTTGTGTGTACAAGAAGGTTAGTGGGAGCACAGTTGTGTTTTTGGTACTCTATGTCGATGACATCCTACTTATTGGGAATGACATTCCTACCTTGCAGATTGTCAAGTCTTGGTTAGGAAAGTCTTTCTCGATGAAAGACTTGGGTGAAGCCACCTACATCCTAGGAATCAGGATCTATAGAGATAGATCTAAAAGACTTCTAGGACTCAGTCAGAGTACATACATAGACAAAATACTGCATAGGTTCAGTATGCACGAATCAAAGAGGGGTTTCATACCCATGTATCATGGTACTCACCTCAGCAAAGATCTGTGTCCTAGTACATCTGATCAGCGAGGTCGCATGAGTAAGGTTCCATATGCCTCGGCCATAGGATCTATCATGTACGCCATGTTATGTACTCGACCGGATGTCTCATTTGCCTTAAGTATGACTAGCAGATACTAACAGGACCCTGGTGAGGGCCATTGGACTGCTGTCAAAAATATCCTTAAGTACTTAAGAAGGACTAAGGACTTATTCTTGGTCTATGGTGGATTGGATGATGAGCTCTGTGTAACTGGTTACACAGATGCGAGTTTCCAAACTGACCAGGACGACCAAAAATCGCAGTCTGGATACATATTCCTCCTCAATAATGGAGCAGTAAGCTGGAAGAGCTCTAAGTAGGGCACTGTAGCAGATTCTGCAACGGAAGCTGAGTATATAGCAGCATCTGATGCAGCTAAGGAAGCCGTTTGGATCAGGAAGTTCATCACATAACTAGGGGTGATACCTACCATCTCAGATCCAATAACTTTGCTCTGTGACAATAGCAGTGCTATTGCACAGGCCAAAGAGCCTAGGTCACATCAAAGGACCAAGCATATACTCAGGCGATTTCATCTCATCAGAGAAATCAACGATAGAGGTGATATAAAAATATGTAAAGTAGCAGGAGAAGATAATGTTGCTGATCCTCTAACAAAGCCGCTTGTGCAGGCAAAGCGTGAGCGTCATGTTAGGTCAATGGGAATTAGTCAAATTAATGATTGTACCTAGTGCAAGTGGGAGGTTGTTGGAAATCGTGCCCTAGGGGCCAATCATTGTCTTATGAACATTATTGATTTATGAATTTATTAATTGAGTTATCATATTATTTACATGTTTACTATGATGACCATCCTTGGATAATTCATGATATTATCCTAAATGTCCCTGGTCGATCATCTATGTGGGAGCACAGATGAAATAAGACCAGTATGACTTTGAAGATGTATAGAGATATAAATCAAAGTCATAAGCACATGTAAGAGTACAGGGTGTTGGACCGACCCGCTTTGAGAGAACTGCATGGGTAACGTCATAAGCTTCTCTCATATACAAACCATGTCAACATGCCCTTTGACCTGAGATCATCATGGATTCCTACATGACAAAACGCTCAGCTTTGACCTAGTCAAAAGTCACTTTTGACCGAGTGATCATAAAGACTGTGTTCGGGCTTAGTGGTTTTTCATGCGGAGGAATGTGAATGGTCAAGATGGAATTTGTCCCTCACATTCATGGAAAGATATTACTGGGCCCCTCGATGAGTGAGTCTGAGAAATGTATGGCCATACTGTAATGGAAAGGTAGTTCCATTTCTATAGTCAGACTACTCAGGGATCGAGAAAGTAACGGTCGGGAATAGGAGGATGACATTATCCATGCCTCATCCATGACCAAAATATCACGTGACAGAAGGGACATGATATGGTTGTATAAAAGGTTACATCATTTATCGATTCTCATATGATTTGGGTAGTCGTTATGTCTTACTAGAGACCGCTTGCGACTTGTGGGCTAGTATAGCAAATGGCCCACTGCCAACTTCATATGGGCCTACAGGGTCGCACACAAAATAGCCCAACACGAGCTATGATGTCCAGATTCATTGAATCTAAGACATGTCCAGATTCAATGAATGATCCAGGTGAATGTATATATATTTATTTATATTTATATTCGTATATATATAAATTCGTATATATATATTATATATATGAGATATATGAGATTTAATTTATAAGGATAAATTAAATCTCTATCACGTTTGAATTCGAAATTCAAATTGATAGGATATCTCATATAAGAGATATTTATAAGATTTAATTTTAAGGATAAATTAAATCCCTATCATGTTTGAATTTGAAATTCAAATTGATAGGATATCTCAAATTTGTTTTATGAGAATAAATCAAATATAGTTCAGTCTCATCTTTATTTAAAGTTAAATAAATAGGTAATTAAATCTGTGGGACGGATTTAATATTATTTATTTAATTAGTTTCTTATAAAATTATACAATATATGATATTGTATTATTTTCTGAATTAATATAAGATTAACTCCTAAAATCCTTTTTCGGTTAGGGAAAACGCAGAGCATCCTATATATCTAATATTAAGAGCTACGTTTTTGAAGACACACACACATAGAACACAGAAAGGCCGAAGGGGACTCTGCAAAAGGTTTGCAGATAAGAAACTGCCGAAATAGAGACGGAGAGGACAAACTCTTGAGAAAGCCCTGGAGGGACAAGAGACGCTAGCACGTCGTTCGTGGTTGAAAAGCTGTTCATGTGGATACCAGTAGAGGAAGCTGACCTGAGTCGTCGACTTCTTGTGATCAGAAAGGGAGCACGAGCCGCAGAGAGAAGCTGTGAACATCGTGACCGAAAGCTGTGGAAGTCGCTGAGACACACTGAGGGTAATGCTTCTTCCCACTTGACTTAAACACATACGGTAGATCCTGGCAAGGAATGAAAAATTTTTAAGATAATTTCCGCTGCGTGTCTTTCAATTCCTTACAGTTTTACTATGGCCATTGTTAATGGCTCAATAGCATCCTGTTCTTCCAGAATATATTGGACCTTTCGGTGTCAAATATCCCAGTTGTCCCCGTTGAGTTTTTCCCCCTTGTTCAATTCAGCAATAATGTTCTTTGATGCCATTGTTCAATATTGGTTCTGTGACAAACCTTTCCCACATTAATTTATTGAACCATAGAACATTTAAGTGAATTTACATATATATATATATAGCACATGTAAAGTATACAATGTCATGTACTTTTATTAATTTTTAATCAAAAAATAATAATATCACTAGACCCATGATCAGGAGAATACATTTGTACCTCCCATCACACAAGTACTAGCAACGCCATCATTCTCTATCAAAATTAATGTAAGTACTTGTCTCATCAAATATTGCTTTTCAGAATACTCATCATCTAAAAAGGCTCCCACTTATAAAAAGTTATACATGAATCATAACATAGATAAATAAATGAAATGAAATATGTTTCTCTTGCATACAAGGCATGTAATAATGATAAGTCTTTACAAAGAAAGAGTAATAAAACATGTCTTTAACAAAGTAAAGTAATGGAAATCAAAGCACAAGCATACATCATTTGATATAAGTTTTACAATATTCTAGCATTGCTTTTCTTAGCTTCTTAAGTTCACGAGGTGGCTTTTTAAGGTTAGATACAAATTCTATTCTTCTAAGCCAATTTGTTTTGCTGATGCGTCCTGGTTTGGGCTTGCCTCTGACTCTTGTAGCTCTTATAAATTCCATTATGACTTTTAAGTAGAATTCAGTATGCTTCTTATCAGTCATGCCTTCAATGTATTTACCAATAAAACCATTAATGCCTTTCATGTTTGTTAACATAGCTGCATCTCTTTCAGCTATGTTCATGGCCAAAATAGGGGTAAGAGATTGATTAACTTCTTCTCCATCCTCAACTTGAGGTTCACTGTTAAGAGTAGGCACCCTCTTGGAGTTTAAATCTGAAGACATCTTTAAAGGCTGTAGAGGAAGTGGCTCGATGGGGAATAATGTTTCCGAGCACGGTCCGGAATCATCTCTTTCTTCTGGTTCCTCTTATGGAACTTCCTCCATCAACTTCTCTGGGTCTTCTTCAGAAAGATTATCAAGATCTTGCTCTGGATCCTCCTCAGGTTCCCCCTCGGGATCCTCTTGAAGGTTTTCCTCTAGGTTATTGAATTCATCCAAAAATGAGATATCATTATTTAAAGTATATCCCAGAGATTCAGTGCTAGATGAAGTCATTTTCACCTAAATAATAACACATATTAATTATTATAATTTTCTGGAATTTTTAAACACTAAAAAAATGCCAGAAAATACACTGAATATTCATAAATAGGTCCAAAATTGCCTCCCAAATTAGACAAATTATATGTCAAAATAAAGATCTTGATTTTAGAGATTTTTAGGAACAAACCGCACCTCATTTGGAGGTCCCACGCTCCCTCACGCGCTCCAAGAAGGAAAAATTCAGAAAAAATAAAAAAACAGAACTAAGCCCACTCTCGGCTGCTGTACACGCGCCATTCTGGTGCTGCCACGTGTCGTCACCAGAATTTCCCCAAATAATATTTTTTTTAATAAAAAAAATGAATTTTCTTTTTTTTAATTAAAAAAACTTCTTTTTTTTCTGGGCCTCGTACAGCCCAATTTTTTTTTTTTCTGTGACTGGGCTGGACGCAACCCAGTCTGCCGTGAACAGTGCCCGTTTAATTTTTTTTTTAAATAAAAGGCAAAACGGCGTCGTTTTAGGGATGAATAGTGCCATCCCCTACCTCCAGCCGGGTCTGCACAGACCCGACTGGAAAACGGGTCGGGTCCGACGACCCGACTCGTTTTTCACCTATAACTTCTCCGTCCAACGTCCGATTTTAACGTTCTTGGAGTTGTTTTTCATCCTTTTTTTGTGCTCTACACAATGGGATCATTTTAAAGTCCTAAATCTTCTGTTTTCTAATGACCCAATTTCAAAAAATGAAATTTTCAATTCATTTTACGTTGAAAATGCTTCTCTTTATCGTTTAAATGCTTGCTCTATGCATATTATCACTAAACAAACACTTTAAGACATATATATGTAAAGAAACAGTGTATAACCAGAAAAAAATGAAAATACAGAGAAGCATACGGAAGCGAATAAACAGGCTCTGATGCCACTGAAGGTTTTCGGGCGTACCTGGAATCCTTTTGTAGACTCACTTGATACCCACACGTAACCGGAGCACCCTGTATGGACTCTGGTTCATTTTCACAACAAATGCACCGGAGGAAAATGCAGAAACAGAGCGATGGAAAACAGAGAAGTATATGTTCTGTCATGCACCATTTTCTATCTGTGTATGTACATATATATAGCCTGTGGGAGGGGAGTTAGATAACCGTATCTAACTCCCTCATTTCAAATTCAAACATTCCCCTTCAACTGCTCCTCACGGTTGGTTGTCAACGGCTCTCTGTTTTCCGGTCGGGTTTGATCCACCATGGGTGGATCGCCCATTTCCTTACATATAGTCAAACCAACTTTGAACATTCTTTTTCCTAATATCCAAACACCCAAGCTACGAAACTAGCAACAGACATGTATTTCCATTTTTATCTCATTTTTTACATCTCCCACAATGAAATATGAAGATACCTACATCGAGAAAGAGCTTGAGTTCAAAAATTAACTTGTCCTTGTCAGCATACCCACATGCAACACCGATTCACATATACATTAACAACTTCATACTTTATTAATAGCTTTACTCATTTTCACTTTGATTTCATAGAACCAAAGGCCACATAAACCAGAATAGTAAGCCCATGTTTTGATACACAATTCCAGAACCCATGCAACAACAATCAACCACGATTTTTGACAAATCTTCCATAAAAAACTAATCTAGAAACAGAGCATTCACTTGGACACACCTGCAGAAGTCGTGTGTTGCGATTTTGGTTTATTTTGCAATATAAAAGCTTTAATCTTTACTCATCCCTGCTAGAGCGGCCATTAATCATCCATGCCTATAGCTTCGTACACACACGCCCCATATCCCAGATCATAGAAAATCGCAATAATAGAGGGTAGGAGAGTATGGAGAAGACTTACCTCGGTCCCATTCCTGCCTCATTCGCTTTTTCCGGTGCCTCCGCCCTCATCTTCGTTCATTGGATTTGTCTCCATTCTCTAGTCTCTCTCTCTCACTCACTCAATCATTAAGTGATTCTGTTATGTGAAATGAAAGACTAGATAGATTTTTAGAAAATGATGTATAAAAAAAATTTAGATAATTTTTTTAAAAAAAATTTATAGAAGAACTTATAAAAAAATAATTATAAATAAATAAATATTTAGATAGTTATTATTAAAATAATTTTTGTGATTAATAAATTATTAGAAAGGGTATATAGTAAAAAAAAAAAAGTAAAACAACTTATTTTTACAAAAAAGTAAAAGGCAAACCTTGTTACCTTCGAATTTTACCAACCCATGAATTATTACCCTGACAGAGACAACGAACCAAAACTACTTGTTTGCTTCATACTGGCTCAAATATAAAATCCAAACACTATTGGGATTAATAAATTGAAACCTCCAAAATATCTAGGTCACAGAATTTCGAGTTGCATTTGCCCCACACAAGCATGACGCAAAGAATCAAGCATGTCGACTGCCATAAAGTCCACAACCACCACCACCATCCCTTTCTGGGCTCTGGGTACACGTGCTTCTAAGAGTGGAAGAAAACACAACTTACGTCTTCCTCAGTCATCATCATCTTTCATCGTCATCAGTGTTGGCATCATCAGCGTCTTCACAGAAGATAAGATAATGGCGGAGGAGGAGAAGAAGATAGATAAGAGGGAGAAGATACGAGAAATAGTATAAAATAAAATAGAGTTAAAATAATAATTAAGTAATTTATAAGTTTTTTTTAGAAACTATTGCTTTGATTAACTTTTTCACCTTTACATTTATGCTTCTCTCATCAGATATGCTTGCTTTTACTTGGGCTATGATTTCGTTGGTTAAATTCAGGTATCATTGAGTGTTTTTTCTTTTGTTTAATATTTTTATGAACTTTTCTCTCATATTTTAGGTATTTTAAATTTAAATTTTGTAAATTCTTTCTCAACCAATTGGAAGGAGTGATTTGTCAAATATCTCGAAGGTATTTTATTTTCTTTACATAATTATAAACATGGGAAATAACAGCTATTTTCTGATTTCACATTCGTCTCTGGCAAATATTATTAGATTAATATACTCATCTCATGACATGAGATGAGTATATTAATCTAATAATATTTGCCACAGACGAATACAATTGCTAGGTCTCCCAACTATCCAGAGCAGGTTTCCTTCATAGGCTTTCTTCTTTCTAAATATGTATTAGAAGTGACTTTGGTTTATCCAAAAAAAAATTTGGTAATTTTTTTTGACAAAACTAATTTTGTATTTTTTTATTAAAATAATTTTAGTGTACAATTATAAAAAGTCTATGATAGTTACATTTTAATGATGGTTCGAGTAATCTGATTAGATTTTATGTTTTCATATAAGAATTTTTGAAGGAGCCAACTAAAATGTATTGTTGAGTTTGAAACATGAAATATGTAAATATCATTTAATTCTCCA
The DNA here is from genome assembly GCA_037074615.1 of Leucaena leucocephala. Lineage (NCBI taxonomy): Eukaryota > Viridiplantae > Streptophyta > Magnoliopsida > Fabales > Fabaceae > Leucaena > Leucaena leucocephala. Next base: position 11,981,114 of record CM073527.1, read on the forward strand.
TATAATTTAGATTGCGTCTAAATATAATAAATTTTTCTTTTCAGAATTTCCTTCCAAAGATGGAATGCCAGATGAAGAGATGCGTTAAAATTCCGTGCTCATCAACCTGACGAGCACGGAGTGCTCAGCACTCAAAACTATTCGTTTTTTTTTTTTTTAAACAAAAGTTCTTCTTTTTTACTCCTAGTCTTCACAGCGCTGATAATTTTTTCATAGTCCAAAATTTCTTAAGCTTAAGTTCAACTCTTAATTTTTTGTTTATATAAAAATATCACTCTTTAATATAAAAATTACTTAAATATTTATATTTGCTAAAAATTATAAAAAAAATAAAATTTAGGTTTACTTGTTTATATCCCGTTAACCATTAGGTCAAATTTTTCAACCGCACTTTGCTATATGTGACTTTTATTATTAATGATGGTTCGATAAAATTTTAAAATTTTATCAATGTTAAGTTTTTATTTTAATAAAAAGTCCACATGACAAGATTTGATTGGAGAACTTGACCTAATGTATAAAAGTAAATTGACCTAAATTTTGTCTATACAAAATAATTATAATACATATAATTTTATAACATACTCCTCTAGCCCTATTTATAAAGTATAGAGAAGATTTTCTTTTATTTTATTTATAAGTCACATATCAAAATTTTTATATGGATGGGGAATTTTACCATTCTTTTATTATTCACTACTAGAAAAAATACTTATCATGACGTTAACTCATGGCGGTTAAAAGAAAAAACAGTAAAAAAAAGGCAATGGCATGTTCGTAAATAAGTTATATTTTTAAACATTTTCACAGTTGTTTTATTTAAAACTGCCATCAAATTAACATTTAACAGCAGTTCAACTAAGCACAGCCTTACTAAAACTGCCATTATAGTTCAACCAAAATTTCAAAAACTCTCTCGCGGAGTAAACTTTCAGTTTTACTTTTTCACAGTCTTGTGTGTTTTGTTGCTATGCCGAACCATGACATACTTGTATGAACATCATTTTCAGGCATTTTTCTCATATTTTTAGTGCATACCTCCATTGATAACGTCATTCTCCATCATCTCTATCGTCGTTTTACGTTGTCATTGTCGTAAGTCACTGTTTAACTTCGTTATTTGCTCTTTTTTCGGTTGTTTTTTTATTTATAAGCTGTAATACATGGTATGGGCTATTATCCATGTATTAAAGACATGATTTTTGTAGTTTTGGTTTGTTACATTGGTTCCTATTTGTTTGCGGGAGCATTTTTCAAATTTTTTAAATTTGTGTGTATTTTTGTCAATTGTTCTGTTATTTAATTTGTTTGTTATAAACTGTAATATATATTGTGGGCTATCTTACCTTACTAAATATTTCATTTTTGTAGTTTTTGATTATTAACTACCTTATAAAAAATATTGGTTCCTATTTGTTTTCTATTTGATGGATTTAGTTACCATTTGAGATTGTTTACATTTAAGGGAATAATGGATCATAGTTGGATAAAAATTAAGAGAACTACTAAGGAATATGAAGATAGGGTAGAAAGGTTTCTTAAATTTATTGAGAGGAATACTTTGAAGAAAAGGGATGGGTTGTTCTTCTGTCCTTATGTCAATTGTTTCAACTGTAACATATTGTTTATTCTTGATATAAGAGAGCATCTTATATGGGATAGGATAAATTTAGGATGTGGTGAGATTAGGAAGACTCATTTTTGTGATAAAGTTGTGAACAATAACTTTGGGGATAGAAGTGATAACTTTGGGGTTAAAATCACATATATGTTTTGTGATATTGGAGCCAAATCCTTTCCACATTTCTCTCCTATATGTGAAAGTTTGCTAAGTGATGCCAAGATGCCTTTGTACATAGGGAGTAAAGATGAGTACACAAGGTTGAAATTTATGTTGTGATAGATGAATTTAAAATCAAGAAATAGTTGGACCGATTTTAGGTTGATGAAATTGCTTCATTTGTTGAGTGATGCCCTTCCTATAGGCAATACACTACCAAAATCAATATACGAGGCAAAGAAAATATTGTGTCTGATGGGTTTGTCATATAAGAAGATATATGTGTGCCCTAACGACTACATATTGTATAAAAATGAGTATGAAGGGCTTAATAAGTGCCCTATATATGGAACTTCAAGATACAAAGTGAAGAAAGACAGTGATGATTATGATGAGATTACCAAAGGCTCTCATTCGAAGGTGTTGTGATATCTTCCAATACTACTACTATATATATAAGATTACCAAAGGCTTTCCTTGTATTTTACAACTTACCTCCCTCATTGTGTATGAAATGAAAGTACATCGTGTTATTTTTGATGATCTCGGGGCCAAAACAACCACGAAATGATATAGATGTGTACTTAGCACCTTTGATTGATAATTTGAAGAAACTGTGGGAGGACGTTGTTGATGTATTTTATGCATACAAACAAGAGACTTTTAAACTCCACACGATGATCTTCACCATGATAAATGACTTCCCAGCGTGTGAAAATTTGTTAGGCAGGCTATAGTGTTAAGGGGCATAAAGCATGTCCCATATGTGAAGGAACTAATTACCTGCAACTCAAACATAGAAGAAAGGAAATCTACCTTTCCCATAGAAGGTTTCTTACCTGTCACCACCCTTACTATAGGTTGAAGAAGAAATTTAATGGCTCACAGGAATATGAAATGGCTCATGTTCCTTTAACTAGAGAAGAAGTTTATCAATGTTTACAGGGAGTTCATGCTACCTTGGGTAAAAGTAATAAGAAGAAGGCACTTGAAAGGAATATATGAAAAAAGATATCAATCTTCTTTGATCTTCCATATTGGAGAAGTCTTAAAGTGAGACACAGTCTAGCTATCATGCATATGGAGAAAAATAGTTGTAAGATCCTAGTTGGCACACTTTTGCATATCAATGGAAAGAGTAAGGACATGGTCAATGCTAGATGAGACTTAACTGAAATGGGAATAAGAGAACCTCTACATCCATAACAAAAAGAGCGTAATAAGAGAGTTTGTTTGTATCCAGCGGTGCCCATATTTCCATATATAAAAAAAAGCATATGTAAGTGTTTGCATGTTATTACGATGCCACAAGGATATTCATTGAATTTTAGGAAGCTTGTATCAACGTGATATTTGAAGATTATGGGCTATGAAGTCCCACGATTGCCGCATGTTGATAAAATAATTACTACTAGTGGCTATTCGAGGCATTATGAAAGATGATGTGAGGAGTACTATTACTAAATTCTGTATGTTCTTCAATGCTGTTTATAGCAAAGTGATTGATCTTGCTGAGTTGAATGTAATAGAAAACAAGGTTATGTTATCCTATTGTAGTTTAGATGCACTTCTCTCCAGTATTTTTTGGCATCATTGTGTCATATCCCAATTTTTAGCCTAAAAAAGGAAGGCTACTAGGCCCTATTATGAAGGAGTCCCAGAAGTATACAAATGATGTTTAGGGACTAAATTTCAAGAAAGTGAAAATTCAGGGAAAATAGTGAAAGTCCTTGTGGACATAATAGAAAAGTAAGAGGTGTTTCTTGGGAACCGAGCTACTAGAGTGCTTGGGCTTAGTTAGAAACACAAGATGACATTTAAAAGCCCAAAAACATAGGCCTAGTAGTTATGGTAGTTTGAGAGGCATTAAAATAATATTTTAGTGCTTTTCCATAAAGTAAAGTTACCCGGTTAAGGATAGAACTGGGAAAAGTGACCAAATATGACTTTAGACCATGAGGTGGCATGAAAGGTATCCTCATGGGACCCACAAGGTGCCACATGGCATTATTACATGATAAGAAGAAAAGTTAAGTACACATGTCATGAGATTAGAAAAAGGAGAAAAAGTAAAGAGGACACGTGGCACAATCTCAACCGTTCATTCAGGGAAAAGACTCTGGAATTCTCTGGAAAGGCTAAGTCAGCTGGTGAGGTGTCCCAAGGGCCCTACCATTGAGCCACATACCCCCTGAGGTGTTCTTGGATGATGTCATATTGGTGAGTCATCAAGGAGGATGATGTCATCTTGATGATGCAGGCAAAGCTTCTTGAGAAAGTTAAGTGATCTGGGCCATTCATCACGATTAGATTTGAGCCATTCATTCCACCTCCACTCACCTATAAATAGGCCATCCCTCCCTCAAGGAATTCCATGACCCAAAGCCAAGAAAGAAGAGAGAAAGAGAGAAAGAAAGGAAGGAAGGAGTTTTGGTGGAGCCAGGAGCAGTCTAAGGAGCTTAGGGACTGAGCAGAGCTTAGGAATAAGGTAAGTAAGTTATCTAGTCCCTACTATAATAAAGTAGAGGATTGCTCTTAATGGTTAAAATAGAGAAATATTTCTATTAATAAAGGTAGCTAAAGGTAGAAAGAAAGCTAGGGGAATGTCAGATTAAGGATATTACCCCTAGTTAAGTATGAGTTAAGTAGAGCTATACTGGATAATAATAAAGATATTATTATGCTATGTATAGGCTTTGACTTATGAAAAGAAGGGACCTTAGAGACAAGGCTAAGAGCTGGAAGGAAAGGCTACACGCCAGGTAGTAAACTTACCTACTTGTATGCTTATACTGCTTGGATGTTTTATGTGATATTTTCTTACCTTGATGATGTGAAGCATGTATGATTAAGTAATGCCCTGTTTCTTTTTATACTATGTCCATATGTTATAATTAAGTAACATGGAAGCATGTATGTTATCATGATGCAAGCATGATCATTAAGTACACACATAGTAACATCAAGCATATAGTTGCATACATTGTATGGTTTCCGTTTGCTACTGAGATTTCCTTAGAAATCTCAACCCCTTCCATGTAATCCCAATCCCACAAGTATGTTAGAAAAGGATTGAAGAAGCATGAAGAGAAGCTGGGGATTGGATAGTGCAAATGTTAGGACCAAAATGCTGGAATCAGGGAAAAACGTATGATGAACAGTAAAATTCAAACGTTGACTGATATTGACCTGGTCAAGGCATGGTCAACAAGTCATTTTTTCCTAAAAGGTCATTAAGTTAGATTTGTGTATCAATTTGAACCACTTCATTTCTATTTTTCTAGAATTAGTTATGATTTTTCAAAGTCAGGTCACTCTGCTGGAATTTACACAGTGAACAGTATTCGCTAAGAGTAAAATTCCAGATTGAGTAATTTGACTTCAATAGCCTTAAAAGTGGTTCAAGATGCTACCATTTGGTCCCTAAGATGTATGAAAAGGAGGATATTTCACATTGTCCATTTGATTGCTCACCTGGTACGTGAGATTAGACTTTGTGACCCTGTGTATTTGAGGTGTATGTACCCGTTTGAGAGATACATGAAAATCTTTAAAGGGTATTCTAAAAATTCTTATTGCCAAGTCATCAATTGTTGAGAGGTATGTAGCTGAGGAGGCATTTGAGGTTTGTAGCACCTTACTTTTGTATGTCTTAGGGACAATTTGGTAGTATTTAGAACTACTTATAAGTTCATTAAAGTTCAATTACAAAATCTGGAATTTCACTCTTTACGAGTACTGTTCATATGGTAATTCTAGATTAAGTAATGAATTTTGAAAAATTATAATTAATTCTAGAAAAATTGAAATGAAGTGGTTCAAAAGTCTACTTGAAGCTAACATAATTCAATTTAAGGGGAAAATAATTCCTTTGACCAATTGACCCGTCAACTAAGTCAACTCTGACATCAGATATTACTATTCATTTGGTCAAAATTTCTGAAACATAGTTTCTGGTCCCTGACTTTAGAAAATTTGTTCTCTTTGTACAAACATCGAAATAAGGCGATCTTAGTGTCAAAATGAATCTTAGCATGTTAACTAACTACTGCTAAAATATAATACATTTATTACATCATTAACTATTTTCAATTACAGCCCAAGTGTCATAGCTCAAAACTGTCTTTTGTTCCAGTGCAGAATTTTAACAACTAACTTTACATACATTCATCCCAAAACTTGTCTATAACATAACCATATAAGAAAACCATATCATCATCTAACATTCTTCCTCTCTCATGCTTGAGGTTCCTTTTGATTAGAGATATAATTTGGGGTGAGATTTTTGGGAAAATCTCAGTAGTAAACAGTACTAAATAATGTATGCATCAATGCTTGGTATTAGTGCTTGCTTGTGATTGTATTAACATAATGTAATGTGCATGCTTCCATGTAACATATGAAATATAATTGGCCAAAGTAATCATAGCAAAGAGCTTCAACATTTACATATGAACAACATCAATCAAGCCATAACACCATCAACCATATATTCAACACATTTAAGTTTAGGTAAGTTTACTGCATTGATGCTTTACTTTTTCCTTATCCTCTTTCTTGTCACCTTTCCTTGAAGTAAGGTTGTATTCTTGAATACACAATCAAATCCTAAACATCACATATTCATTCATTCATTATGATTCAACTCAATTAGCATATAAGGACATTAAACTTAACTTAATCAATTAACCCCTATCTTTCTTAATTTGTGGTTAATTGTCTTATCCTTTAAATTAATTTGTGTCTTGACTTTACCCTACAAAATTTCATCTTCTAAATCCATTTATGAACTTAGAATCATGAAATTATACCTCCTTCATGGCCTGCTCGATAGAACTAAAAATATGTACATAATTCTTTCAAAAATTATCATTTTGATTCCAATGCTTCCAATACTTGTTTTTCTATATTACCCCACACAATTTTTTTATTTTAAAAAATTGGAAGCATCAAAATCATGGAATTCCAATCATTTTTCACACGTGTGAACAGTAACAGAGAAGGCTTAAAAATTACAACTTTCAATTCCAATGCTTCCAAGGTTCCAAATCTATCCAATCCTACACAAAATCATCATATAAATTCAATGAAAGCATTAGATCATTGAAATTCATTCTTCTTGGTCTAGAATAGACCTAGGCTGAATGCCTCCATCAATGACAAAGTCAAGAGCACAACTTAATTCAGTGACCAATTATCAAACCAACTTATCTAAACAGTAATCACCTAGTTCTACCTTTATTTTCTTCTTCCTCCTTCAACTTACAATTTGGACAGCAAGCATACTCTAGGTTTAATGGAACCAAAACACATCTAAGTAAACTAAGAAGGATCACATACCTTATACCTTGACTACCTTGATCTCTAAGTGCCTTGAATTGCCTAGTTTTCAAATGACAAGAGTTTCTCCAAGGGAACCAAGGGTGCACGGTTTTGTGAAGAATGGGAGGGGTATTTATAGTCAAAATTTTGGTACCTTGGGTCCATAATGTCCTCACTTTTCCTAATTATTACAATGGCTTAATCTTGAATTTGATTGGTTGATTTTTGGATTAACTAACATTAATCATCATTAGGTTAATTCTTATATTATTTTATTACATTTTAACACATGAGATAATCTTCCTTTCCTCTTCTTGGTGCCATGTGTAAAGCTTGTGGGGTCCACCATGTGTAAAACCCTAATTCTCCTTTATCTCTTTTTTTCTTTTTCTAAAAATTCATAAATTATTCATTATTGAACTTGGGATCCAAGACAACTTTTGGGACTTATTGGCCTTCCCTAGGATGAAACATTGAGCCTTCCTTAGGTCCAATAGCTAATTAGCACAAATCCCAAGGCACTTTCCTTATATCGATTCCCTTAAATTATCCTGATCTTAAAATAAATGGTAGACACCTCTTTTAATGGTTCTAACATTTTTAGAAATTCATTCTAATATAAAATGAATTTCTTGCAAAGTCTCATAATTTTCTAAGACCTAAAAGTTCTAATAACAATTCCCTACATTTCCTTTAACCCTTTATCTGTGTCCGATTTCACCTTAAATTTCATAGTTAATTATACAGGGCTCCTTTTTTACTTCTATCAATTTCATAAATTCTTATATTAATTATAAGAATTTATTGCCAAATTTCATCTTATTATGAGGTCCAGAGGATACTACAATAATCTCTTGACTTTAGAAATTTACATCAATTTTTTGAGACCTCAAATCAAAATTTTGTATTGTGTTAAACTGGTCAGAATAACTTTATCTATTTTATGGTAAAATTTGGGACTAAAATGCTTCTGTGTAGTTTTTGGCCTTTTCTGGCTCAAATTTCCATAATTATCATTTTTCCCTGAACTTTTAGAAATTGCATTTTAGGCCCTCAACTTTTTATAATTACACTTAATGGCCCACAACTTGTTTCTACTTTCATTTTTGGCCTTGGGACTTTTCTAATTTACATTTAAGTCCTTAAACTTTCCCTTATTTGTAGCTTAGTCCCTAGACTTGCACTTATTTGCAATTTAGTACCTTAAATTTCATTATTTACAGTTTAGTCCCCAAAAACCCTCTGTATGTTTCTGGGACCCTGGGACTAAAAAATGGGATATTATGGTTTGTAACTCATATCTTACTGGGGTAAAGGCAGTTGGACTTCCCTAATCTTGGCATGACCAAGGGAGAAAAAGTAGGGGAACTCGGGGTGCCAAAGTGAAGTGCATATCTCACAAATTGGTGATGCAAGTATATCTTTATATTTTGAATAATAAAGATGAAGTTCTATCATACACGGACGTTCATAAGTATATGCTCAGGAACATGAACCCAAAAAAATAATATGTAACTAGCTAATGAGCACAACAATTCTTTTGAAGAATGGTTTAAGCAAGATTTTTTAAATGATAACAATGCTTCTAAGATAATACAAATGCTAGCTATAGGGCCTCATTTTGAGGTTATCATATCCTAATTTTTCCCTATCCGTATAGTATCGATAGTGGAAAGAGGCTTAGAAAGGATTATGACGAAGATCAGACGAAATAATAAAGGTTAAATGAGTCTTGAAGGAAGAGAAGGACCTAAACGCAAATTGGAAAAGGTTAAAGGCCAAAAGTTAAAGTAGAAACAAAAGTTGGGCCAAAAGTGGTAATTTTCAAAAGTTTAGGGACCTAAATGTAATTAAGCAAAAAGTCAGGGACATAAATGTAATTAAGAGAAAAGTTCAAGGGCAAAATTGTAATTATAGAAAGATCAGCCCGGAAAGGGTTATAACTGCCCGGAAGTCTTTCAGTCCCATATTCCATCAGTAAATAGAGGAAGATATGCTGGTCAATCTAGCATGATACACAAATTTTATTAGGGCTCCAGACAGCAGAAAATTATCTGATAGTCTAAAAGTTATCTGAAATTTTATCAGATTCCATAGACATCAGATATAAGTGGGGGAATTACAGGAAAGTGTGCCCTACAGTGTCAGATGTTATGAATCTGACAGAACCTCGGAAGAAGTTATGTATAAAAAGTTATTCACATATTAGTGAATTTTGGCGGGAGTTTGATAACACCCGTGATCCGATAATAGAACTTATCGATATGTGAGCCTGGATAGAATGAGATCAAATGACCTCATATATAGGCCCATGATGACACCAAGAAGGGCTCAAAACCCAGGGTACCAGTCCATCAGTAGAAGGGGCTAGTGTCCAGAAAAAGTGCGAAATTACGAAAATGCCCCTGGATGCCCAGATTGTACCAGAGATGGATGAAGGGTATTTTGGTCATCTGGGATAGGCTAAAAACGTGGCACATGGTATAAATATGATTAGTTGAGCCCATATACACCCTGAGGCAGTATAAAGAGGGGTAAAATGACAATTATGCCCTTAGGGTCAATATAGTGTAAGAAAGGACACCAAGGGTATTTTGGTCATTTCCTAAGGAATAGATGGCAGATAAATACTCAGTATAACCATGTCAAGGGTGTGAGAATCCTAGACATTGATTTCCATGACAGAATACATATCCTGGTATATTATAGAAAAATTCCGAACAGAAAACAGTCCGGTTGTTGTCAAACTGCTCCGATCAGTACCGGATTGGAGTGGAATTTTTCTAGAAGCTTCCTGGCATGGTGAGCACGCCACATAACCCCTTGAGGTGTCCCTTGAGCTGGCCCACATGATGTCATAATTATTCTTTTATGAAAAAGTAAAATCCAAGATTAAATGTGAGCCTTTAGATCAAATAGTAACCAAATCAATCTTGGCCATTGATTTTTCTTGGATTTTGGCTATAAATACCCCCTCATTCTGCATCAAAACCGTGGCTTCATGGACCCTTGGGGAAACTCTTGCAAAATGAAAACTCAAGCCAAGACAAAGAAGATTAAAGGTTCCAAAGATCAAGCAAGCTAGAGATTAAAGGTAAGCAATCTCTCCTAGCTTATTTTCCTTTGATTTGGGAGCTTGAACTTAGGGTTTTGATGGGAGAAAAGTTGAGTTTTCTCTAAGGGGTGGTGCTGCCCAAAGACCTACAAGGAAAGGGGAAAGAAGAAATTAAAGTTATAACCATATGATTAAAGCTTAAACAAGCTAGTTAAGTGGTTGGTTGTTGAATCAAATTAATATTCTTGACTTTGCCATGGTGTGCCCTGTTCGGTATGCACTGTTCATGAGGGAAGGAAATTGAATTTCAATGATTTAATGCTTCCATTGAGTTTGTATGATGATTTTGTGTAGGATTGGAAAGGTTTTGAACCTTGGAAACATTAAAATCTCAAGGTTGTAGTCTTTGAGATTCCTTACGGTTACTGTTCACTCGCATGAACAGTGATTGGAATTTCATGATTTTGATGGTTCCAATGGTTTTAAAATGAAAAGTTGTGTGGGGTAAAGTGGAGAAACAAGTATGGGAAGCATTAGAATCAAAATGAGAATTTTTTAAAGAATTGTATGCTTATGTTAAGTTATGTACAGCAGGCCATGAAGGAGCTGGAATTTCATAATTCTAAGCTCATAAATGGATTCAAAAGATGAAATTGTGTAGGGTAAAGTCAAGACATCAATTGGTTCAAGAGCCAAGTGGATTAGTGAAAATTAGAGAAAGTTATGACAATAAAGAGTGTAACAAAGTTAGTCTTGAACATGGTTGGAGTTCATGAGTCCTAATGAGTTATGTGATGAATATGAATGTGTTTAGGACCATGAAACATCCAAGAAGATGTTGGGAAGTGATGGACATAAAGGCTTCATGGTTGGAAAGCTAGGGAGCAAGGGCTAAAGGTCAAGAGAAAAGCTTAAGTGCAAGGTAGTGAACTAATCCTAAACTTGTATGCATTGAATGTTATGCTTGATGTGCTATGGCTTTGTTGAATTGTGTTGAACATGTGCTTATGTATGAAGCTCTGTTCCTATGATTACTTTGGCCAATTGTATTTCATATGTAACATGGAAGCATACACATTAAACAATGTTAACACTTTCACAAGCAAGCACAAGTATTCCCATTAATGCATGCATTGTTTAGTACCGTTTGCTACTGAGATTTCCCCAGAAATCTCACCCCTTCCATATCAATCCAATTACAGCAGGTCTTCTCAAGATGGAGGAGATAAAGATGCATGAAGAGATGTTAATTACTTAGCATGATTGATATGTGATTCATGTATGTATAATTGCTGGAAATTGTCACTATGAACAGTAACTCGTGGAGAGGCAGTGACATTTGAGCTGTAATTATAAATAGTAAATGATTGAATAAATGTATGATATTTTCCCAGTAAATAGTAGACATGCCAAGATTCGATTTGATATATAGAACGTCTTATTTGGATGTCTACACATAAAGTTATGATTTATCAAAGTTGGGACCAGAATGCTGGAATCAGGGATAGGACGCTGGATGAACAGTGATTTCAGAACGTTGACCAATGTTGACCTGGTCAAGGCGTGGTCAATGAGTCATTTTTCCCTAAAATATAACTAAGTTAGCTTCGAGTAGCAATTTGAACCACTCCATTACAATTTTTCTAGAATTAGTTATGATTTTTCGAAGTCAGGTCACTCCGCTAGAATTCGCACAGTGAACAGTACTCGCTAAGAGTAAAATTCCAGATTGAGTAATATGACTTCAACAGCCTTGGAAGTGGTTCCAGATGCTATTGCTTGGTCCCTAAGACGTATGAAAAGGAGGATGTTATAGAGGTTGTGTGTTGGAAAGGATATTGAAACATTATATTTTTAACCTCTTAGAATACATATTCAGAAGTGTAGTTGATTGGTGGAAGTATTACTTTAGCCCAAAACTTAAAATTTTAAAATTTACTTTTCGGGTACTATAAATTTAGTAAATTCCATATTGACTGTCTAACTTTGAAAATTCATAACTTATTTTAGAAAAATTGTATGGAGGTGTTCCAAATTTCTAATTGAATCTATTTCATAGCTCTTAAATAGAAAAATATAAATCTGGACATTTACTTTGTCAGTTAATACAATTAAATCGTTACTTTTTACTGTTCATATGGCAAATTCTGGAAATTCCAGATTATATCTTATAATTTTAGAAATTCATTTATCTTGATATACATATCCAAATTAGGCATATTACCTATGAATTTAAATCTCTAGATGTGTAATAATTTTTATAAAATTTTATGAATTAATTACTTTATTTACTAGGTCAAACTAAAGTCACTACAAAACTGCTTTAGGACTTACGTTTTTATCATTTCAGTTTTATTTCTTTAATTCTCAATAATTGTTCCATCATGTATAAGCCATATCTTTGGCCTCTCATATATTCATATACATCATGGGATTATACTATAATTATTTCATACATTTGTCTTTACATATAACGGCATGTTACATATTACATAAAAAAGATAACATACATGACATGACATACTTGTCCACTTCTTCTCTTTCATTCCTTAGCTCATGTATCTAGCATGATTCTTCCATCATAAATGGGAGGGTGAGATTATGGGGAATCTCAATACCAAGCATTACCACCTAAATATGCAAGATGGACGCTAATGTATGATATATAATTTCATTAAGGCATTATTTGGTTCACCTGAGGGGAGGGTAGGTTAGGTTAATTTAAGGGAGGGTAGGGAAAGGTAGGGGAGGTGAATTAATGATATCTTTTATTTGGTTCAGAAAGGGAAGGGAAGGGAGGGGAGGGGAGGGGAGGGGAGGGGAGTTAATTAAAAGTTGACAAATATACCCTTATCTCTTTATTTAAATTTATTTACTCTTTATTTACAATATTCATATTAAAATTATTATTTTTTTAATTTATGAATCTTAAATTTTTTTTATCTCATTTATATATATCAAAATTAAAAAATATGATAAAATTTTAATATTGTTTCTTATTAATTTTATAATTATTATATATTTTAATATAATATATAAATAATTTATTATGTTTATTAAGTTTTAGCAATTAAAAAAATGGTATGAGAAAAATAAAAAAAAGGTTTGAGGGTATAATTGGAATATTAAAAATAATTGAGGGGTAATTTGGTCATAAAGGGATAAAAACTGCTCTCCCCTCCAAAAATCCCCATTTTGGAGGGGAGGTAAGTGAGGGGAGGGGAGCACTAAATGACAAAAAATCTCCCCTCCCCTCCCCTCCCCTCCACTCCATTTTTCCCAACCAAACACACTTTCCCCTCCCCTCTCCTCCCCTCTAAAATCCCCCAACCAAATAAAGCCTAAATTTTCTTCATTTAGTGACATGTCATTAGGCTATATGCTTTGTATAAAACTTCATGGCCATGGGAAACATGTTATTCATAATATATTCAACATCATTCATCATGTCACAAAATCATTCAATCATCATATACATGTCAACACATAAGCATACCACATCAAGCACATAAAGAGGTAAGTCCACTACCTTAATCTTTCTTCCTTGTTCTTAAACTTGCTTCCTAACTTTCCAACCATGAAGCCTTTCAGTCAACCACTTCCAAAAATATTTTTGGATGTCTCAAGGTCCTAAACAAATTCATATTATCACATAATTCATTAGGACCATGATCATATACCAAATGGAAGATTAGCTCTCATTATCTTAACTAATTTTCTTAATTTTGGTTAATTATCTTGCCCCTTGAATTTATTAATGTGTTGACCATTTCCAACACAATTTTACCAAAGAAATCTAAATATGAAGTTAGAATTGAAATTCTAACTTCTTCCTTTAGACCTGGACATAACAAGAACGTAGCATAACAAGGTTTTCTCCAAAAATTTCTATTTTGATTCCAATACTTCCAATACTTGCTTCTCTACTTTACCCTACACAATTTTTCATTTTAAATCCATTGGAAGTATTAAAATCATGAAATTCGCAAAGATGAACAGTGATTCATATAGTAGCTGCGATAAACTTAAAAACTTAATTTCATATATATTTGAATTTTTAAGCCAATACTACTTAATTCGAACTTATTTAAGCTTGTTTAAACATTTCATGACTTAAAATTTGTGTTTTCACTCTAATTCTAGATCAATTCCAATAGCAAAACTGGTTAAAAAAATTTAGTCCAATCTGGTATCAGGCCGGTCAAATTTTACAAAAACCATACTATTTAATAACTATAATATTTCTGAGATTTCATAATATGTTTTCTGACTTTAAATCTAGTATATAGATTTTTACTACCATTGACATTATTGGACTGGGTATTTATCTTCTTACCATCCCTTAAAAAATGATTGAAATGCCATTGGTTCTCTATCTCACCCTATATTAGCCTTAAGGGCATAATTATCATTTCATACCTCTTTACACCTTATCAGGGTATATACTAAATCTGACTAATCATTCCTGTACCTGACTTGGCATTTTGACCCTATCCAAATGACCAAGATACCTCCATTAATCTCTTGTCCAGTATTATAACACAGGGGCATTTTTATAATTTCACATTTTTAGGGTTTCTCTAGACACTGACCCATACTACTGTTCAAGTATCTTACTAGGCCTATGGGATGGGAACTTTGGCTTTACATGGGTCTAATACATTTATGGCTCAATTCCCACGAAAACTCACCTAAAAGTATTTATCAGGTATATTATTCTACTACAAATTCCATAAAAAATTATACAAAACTTTTTTTTGAACTCTGTTAGTTTTATAAATTCTCATATTAATTATGGAAATTTCTTGCCAAATTTCATCTGATTAGGAAATCCAGAAGGTCCTGTAATAATCTCTCTAGACTTTAGAAATTAATATCAATTATTTGATGCCTCAAATCAAAATTCTGAAAAATATAGCTAGCCCAATTTCCATTATATATTTATTGGTAAAATTTGGGACCAGACATTTATGGGTAGTTTTAAGCCTTTTTTGACTCATCTTTCCATAATTATTATTTTTCCCTTAAACTTTTAAAAATTATAGTCTAGGGCCTCAACTTTTCATAATTATACTTAAAGGCCCATCACTTATGTCTACTTCCATTTTGCACAATAGAACTTTTAAACTTTTCAGTTTAGTCCCTCTCTTTCTTCAAAACTCATCTAACCTTTATCATTTTTTCTGATCATCATCACAATCCCTTCCAAAACTGTTTCCTCTATCTGTCTCTTATAGGTTCTATTGTTTGTTCCATACAAATAGGAAAAAATTAGGATGTGACATTTCTCCCCCTTAAATAAATTTCGTCCTCAAAATTTCACTCGTACCTTAGTCAAACCTTTTTGGACATATCACTCTTATACTCTTCTCTGTTTCATGACTTAGGTTCAGGGCTGTCTTTACATAATTATTTTGTTATATTACAATGTCCATATAGTTTCTTTCAATATTAATGGAGTACAGGAATTCCTTGACTATGGAAGATTACTAATAATCTTTTCTTATCAACTTAATTAGAGTTGAAATTTGTTTCTTTCTACTATTTTCTCATTTATTATCCATTATCTATTTATGGACAATTCACTGTACTTATCTTGTGAGTAGTATCCATTTCTTATCTCATGACATGTCTCATTATAGACTTCTCTTTATATATCTTGAGATATCATAAGCCTAATATTCTCTTTGACTTACAATTTTGTCAGCCTCTTAGGAGAATATTGCTCTTTTGCCTTTATTTCTCCTAAAACAAAGTCATAATCTGAATCTTTCATTTTAGATCTTCTATTTGTATCAATATAAGGGAAAAATATAAAGATTATCTAATTTATGATATATTGTTAAAGTTTTCTTTATATGTTGATCTAATCTATTTATAGTAAAATTTGTATTTAAGGTAAATTTTAGTTTTTGATATATTAAATTTTCTTGAATTATTCCATGTATACTTTCTTATACTAAACTTATTATTCTATTATCAGTTATTATTAAATCTATTGGACTATTAATATTTTCTCTAAAATATCCTTGTACCTAGAATTTGTATTCCTAGTATATAAATATCAGTTATTTTATTTCTAAAATCTATATTTCGTATTTCTTCTTCGATTAATTCTTTTGTTATTAAAGGGATTTTAATTGTTTCTTCAATTTGAGTTGCTTCTATTGGGTGTTTTCTTTTATAAGAGGAAATAAAATTGCTACCAAAAGTAGTAAAATAATCACTAAAATCTTATTTTGAGATAGTAAAATAACATAAAATCTTTATAAGATGTTATTCTACTATAGCCGAAGTAACAAAAGAAAAATTTTATCCTCCAATTCTTTTAATTAAGCTAACAACAATAAGAAAAATACTAGAACAAGAATTATAAAAGTCATAAATATAAATTTTGTAAAAAGGCAACAAAACTACTACAGAACAAGAATTGGCATAACCTATAATGATGCCTATCTAAAGAAGAAATTGTCGGCCATTCAACAAAAGGAAAGAAGGGAATCTACTTTTACTTTTTTTTTTTAAAGCATCTTTACTTTATTAAAGTGAAATCAAAGTCATAGTGTCAATAGAAAAATTGTAAGGCGAAAGATCATTATAAAAGGCAATCATTAGTCCCTCTCAGGATTATCGAGTCTAACCGCAGAAGTCTCAACATCTCTGAGATATTTTGAGCATTCTTGTAAACACTTTTAATAATAAAATTCTTATTCCAGTATTCAGGAAGTCTCTCTATCATTTGAGTAAGGAGTAACTATAAGTATGGCTAACTAAATCTTTATAGGGAAAGGATAATGAAAATTATCATAGTAGAAATATGAATTTGTATGAGATTGTTGTAATGATCCTTTGATTGTGTTCCCTATAGAATTTAGTAAAAAATGAATGCCTTATACAGTTCAGTGTAGGAAATGAACTGAATCTGTGCTGGGTAAATTTGAACTTTTGGATAATCATATAGAGCTTTTTGTAGCTCATGGTCCTTTTATGGGATATTATTGCCTATATGGATGGTTTAAGATGTTATCCAGAAAGCAAATTTATTATTGTCTAAGAAAAGTATTTGGTTTTGCTTAAATTCTTCAGTGTATCCCAATAGAAGTTATATACCCCATTTATCTAAATATACTAGAAGATTAAATAAGTTAGCAAGAGAAAAATCTAATTTTGAATGGAGTAACAATCATAAAAAAGGTATTGAAAAATTAAAAGAAATATGTTAGAATGTACCAATATTAAAAATTCCAAAAATTAGAACCTATAAAATGGATTTTATATATAGACACCTCAGAAGATTATTGGGGTGTAGCTCTTTATCTTGAAGAAAGAAATGAAAAAATAGCAAGGTATGCAAGTAAAAAATTTAATGAATGTCAAACTAAATATCATTCAAATTAGAAGGAATTATTATCAGTAGTAAAAGCTGTGAAAAGTTTGAATTATTAATTTTACAATATCAGTTTATAATTAGAACAAAGGATGGTATTGATGTCTTTGATGCATATAAAGAAGAGACATTTAAACTCTATGCCATGATCTTTACTATGATAAATGACTTCCTGGCGTATAGAAATTTATTAGGGTATAATGTTAAAGGGTATAAAACATATCCCATATTTGAAGAAGACGCTAACTATATACAACTCAAGCATAGAAGGAAGACATTCTACCTTTCTCATAAAAATTTCTTAGCCGATACTACTTTTACTATAAGTTGAAGAACATTGTCCTCCACTATCTCGTATCAACCCAAGAACATTCTCACCCATAAAATTAGTTGGATAGGTCAGATCTGGAGGTTTATCTTCATCTAGATCCATAACTCCTACGGCCAGATCTGGAAGTGTATCCAAAAAGTGTTCCATGATATGTTCTTCCAGCCCATTTGCTGTTCCCCTATCGGCCCCGTCACTTCCCTCTTGACTTTGACCCAATTGCGTTTCCTCAATCACCTCCTCTACTTTCATTTCTTGTGTATCCTTAGGCCCAATATTAGTTCTATTTTGTTGGCCCACATACTATCTCTTTTATTTGTATCCTTTGCCCTTAGGTCTCTCCAAAGACAACTCAAGTGGGCCTTTCTCAAAAATTATTGTATAAAAAAAATAGTGGGCCTTTTCCTTCAAGCCTTTTGTCTGTCTCCTTGTGAAAAATCCTAGCCTCCCCATTTTACTCCACCTTTCCCTTATTTTTTGTCGTTTCTTCCTTATCAGTCTGAGCTCCACTTTTTTGTCTGCCCATTTTGCTCCTTCTTCGTCAGTTCTGATGTTCCCATTCTCTTTTTCGACTAAACGAGGTCAGCCCTTTTGTCATCATTATCCCTACTGATGTTAGATATGTTTTGCAAGGGTATTCGGTTGACTTCTCCTTGCCTTCCCTCATTCACATCAGTCTCCTCCGCAATCAATACAGCAAACATCGAAACACCGTTCTGTTGATCGCTTCTGACTCCCTTTTTTGGCACTCTTCCCCGAACGTCCTTCTCTTGTCAAAATACGTCTTCCTTTCCTCCGAATCTTGCGCAACCATCCATCCTCGTACGCACTCTCTTTTTCCCCGGCCGGAGCTTTGTTTTGAGTCTCCGTTTTCGATCTGCTTCGGTTGTTCTGTGTCGACGAAGAGGTTGGGTTTATGCTTGGGTTCCTTAGGGCACTGATACGAAACGTGGCCAAATTTTTAAATATTTTATTAATTATTATTATAAAATATATTATTAATTTAAATAGATGAATTGTGTCTTGATATTAATATAATATATTTAGAAATTGAAATTTTTAAATACTTTGAATATTACAATAATTATAATATATTTTAAATATTATGATTTACTAATTTGAATAAAATATCTTCTTATGTGGCCTTTGATTTAGTTGTATCAAATCGGGTTTAGGATATTATTCAGTTAAAATATCATTATTATTATAAAAAGTAAGATAGACTGATTTAAGGTTATAGTGAGTGATATTGAATCAAAAATTACTAAATAGGTACTTTACTCCCTTGAAGATTCTCTGACTTATGATGATTATTCAAAGACTTTCATGGTGCCTATCTTCCAATCAATAGAATTCTTAATTATTATTATTTGTGTTCTTCTGACATTGTGCTTTGTATTTTAGTACTTGTTATATCAAAGCTGGAGTTTTGTAATTTTCGTTTTTATATCAACTAATATGGCAAGAGGTATTCGTTTAAGTTTTCCACTGTTACTCTATTTTGTAGACCGTGTAATTATTTGATTATCATCTAGTTATATGTCTATACAACATGTGACATCATAGCCTAATTTCTCTTATTCCCCTCTACCTATTAATTTCTATGTATGATGCATTATAGATATATTTTTATTTCTGCTATTTAGAAAATTATTTTAAAAAAAAGTTGATATGAGCCTCATATATGTTGGTCCAAATCTTTACGAGAGAAATCAGTTAGATTGGTAAGGAGGTGCCTAAGAGGAGGCCTGGTTAGCATATTGAGGTGGCTCCTTCTTATGTATTCCTTGCTGGTAGTTGCCATTGCCAGTAACAAAAGTAGTGGGAGTAAAAGTAAGTTCATTGAGCTAAAATTTCTTTCCTTGAAGGATAGAGTAAGGGATAGCCAAATTTTTGTTAAACTCATCAATATAAAGGAAATGTTAGATGATCCTTTGATTAAAGGGATGCAACCGAAATATTTTGTTTCACATGTGTTTCATATAGGGCTTAAACCCTTACTGTCATGAATCAAGGTATATGAGACAATGAAATTTCAGTTCATGATTTATTATCTCTATATTTCAGTTATGCATACATTCATGTTGTTTGAGTTTGATAAATATTGATATATGAATCGAATAAACATTCAAGTTTATTCATAAGGCTTTGATATATTAAGTAGGGGTATTACTTATAAAGCATGGAAGTTAATACTCAAAATAAAAGGACTTATCACTATGATTCATGCAGTATTGCTGAAATGAACCTAGATATGACGACTGACTTTATTGTGTGGGTCAAGTGAAAAAATGTTAGATATTTTATTAGTTATTATTATTATGAAATATCTTGTTAATTCAAATAGATGGATTGTATCTAAATATTATCGTGATATATTTAGAAATTAGAAATTTTAGATATTCTGAATATTACAATAATTATAATATATTCTAGATATTATAGTTTCTTAATTTAAATAAAATATCTCTTGATTGTGGACTTGGACTCATTCGTACTAAATCTGATTTAGGATATTATTAAGTTAAATTACATATTATTATTTTTATTATTAACCTTAATGGAATGTTATAAAAAAAAGGATATACTGATTTAGGGTTGTAGTGAGTGATATTAAATCAAAAATCACAAAAATAGATACCATGCTCCCTTGAGGATTCCCTGACTGGTGACGGTTATTCCTATACCATAATTGCACCTATCTTCCAGCCAGAAGAATTCTTAATTATTATTTGTGTTCTTCTAACCTTATGCTTTGTATTTTAGTGTTTGTTATATCAAAGACAGAGCCTTGTAATTTTCTTATTCAGATCAACTAAAATGCGAAGAGGTATTCGTTTAAGTCTTCCGCTGTTGCTCTATCTTATAGACTACATAATCATTTAATTACCATTTAGTCATGTGTTTGTCAAACACAAACTTCCCACAAGGTAAAAATGAGCTATAGACCTTCATATTCTATCTTCAAACTACTTCCATCTACTGTAAGGAATTAGAAGACACGCAGCGGAAATAAACTTTAAAAATTTTCCATTCCTTGCCAGGATCTGCCGTATGTGTTTAAGTCAAGTGGAAAGAATCATTACCCTTAGTGTTTCTCAGCGAATTTCACAGCTTCTCTACGTGGGTGGTGATCTCTTTCTGATCGCAAGAAATCGACGGAGTGTTCCTCAGCGACCTTCACAGATTCTCTCCACGGACGGTGGTCTCTTTCCGATCACAAGAAGTCGACGCCTCAGGTCGGCTTCCTCTACTGGTATCCACACGAACAGCGTTCCAACCACGAACGACGTGCTAGCGTCTCCTGTCCCTCCAAGGCTTTCACAAGTCTCTGTCTCTATTTCGGCAGTTTCTTGTCTGCAAACCTTTTGCAGATTCCGTTCAGCCTTTTGTGTTCTGTGTTATTTTCAAACGTAGCTCCTCCAATCAGATATAGAGGATGCTATGCGTTTTTTCACTTAACCTAATTGGATTTTGGAGTTAATCTTATATTAATTCCGAATTGATACAATATCATATATTGTATAATTTTATAAGAAACTAATTAAATAAAATAATATTAAATCCGTCCCACAGATTTAATTACCTATTTATTTAACTTTAAATAAAGATAAGACTGAGTTATATTTGATTTATTCCCATAAATCAAATTTGAGATATCCTATCAATTTAAATTTCGAATTTCAAACGTGATAGAGATTTAATTTATCCTTATAAATTAAATCTTATAAATATCTCTTATATGAGATATCCTATCAATTTGAATTTCGAATTTCAAACGTGATAGAGATTTAATTTATCCTTATAAATTAAATCTTATAAATATCTCTTATATGAGATATCCTATCAATTTGAATTTCGAATTTCAAACGTGATAGAGATTTAATTTATCCTTATAAATTAAATCTTATAAATATCTCTTATATATAATATATATATATACGAATTTATATATATACGAATATAAATATAAATAAATATATATACATTTACCTGGATCTTTCATTGAATCTGGACATGTCTTAGATTCAATGAATCTGGACATCATAGCTCGTGTTGGGCTATTTTGTGTGCGACCCTGTAGGCCCATATGAAGTTGGCAGTGGGCCATTTGCTATACTAGCCCACAAGTCGCAAGCGGTCTCTAGCAAGACATAACAACTACCCAAATCATATGAGGATCGATAAACGATGTAACCTTTTATACAACCATATCATGTCCCTTCTGTCACGCGATATTTTGGTCATGGATGAGGCATGGATAATGTCATCCTCCTATTCCCGACCGTTACTTTCTCGATCCCTGAGTAGTCTGAATATAGAAATGGAACTACCTTTCCATTACAGTATGACCATACATTTCTCAGACTCACTCATCGAGGGGCCCGGTAATATCTCTCCACGAATGTGAGGGATAAATTCCATCTTGACCATTCACATTCCTCCGCATGAAAAACCACTAAGCCCGAACATAGTCTTTATGATCACTCGGTCAAAAGTGACTTTTGACTAGGTCAAAGCTGAGCGTTTTGTCATGTAGGAATCCATGATGATCTCAGGTCAAAGGGCATATTGACATGGTTTGTATATGAAAGAAGCTTATGACGTTACCCATGCAGTTCTCTCATAGCGGGTCGGTCCAACACCCTGTACTCTTACATGTGCTTATGACTTTGATTTATATCTCTATACATCTTCAAAGTCATACTGGTCTTATTTCATCTGTGCTCCCACATAGATGATCGACCTGGGACATTTAGGATAATATCATGAATTATCCAAGGATGGTCATCATAGTAAACATGCAAATAATATGATAACTCAATTAATAAATTCATAAATCAATAATGTTCATAAGACAATGATTGGCCCCTAGGGCACGATTTCCAACATCTACCATGTATGATAGTAGGAGTGATGCATTCAAGTCAACTTCATCTACTCTGATTGCCTTCCCTATTTTGTTCCCCAAGGAATAGAAAAATTTCTGGTCATAGTAATCTCCTGGAACACTTATGAAGCTTGACCCAAACAGCTACTCGTTGGATTTCCTCATTCCATGGGTTGAAGTTACGTTTCCAAGTTTGCACGGTGAGATTTGATTTTGAATTAGCCATTGCCTTCCTTCAAGTGCAAAATAGTAGTCGTGAGCTGTTGAAAGGAAGCTATGATGAAACCATTTCCGATAATGTTGAGGTCCACCTTCCTCCCTTTGCCCCACATGAGTTGCATCTTCCGTCTCCGCTGCATAAAGCCCATGGTGCCTCTTAGAAGCCTAATAATCAGTGAGTTCTGCCATTTCTTTTCAAGCCTTTGCCTTTCTTTTTCTGAGAAGGTGATCTGAAGGCCTCTCTCTGTTTCTACTGTGGTCACCCCTTCTTTAAGTTGATCATCATCCCTGAACTGGAGATTTCCATCCCAGACCTCATCTTCTTGTTCCTTACTACTTTGCTCCTTCTGCTTCTCTCGAATGATATAATTTTTTGGCCAAAAACACTTTTTATATTGTAATTTTTATTTTTATAAAATATCCTTTTTAATTCAAAATTATTTAGAAATAAATTAAATTTATATTTTATATTAATATCGCACATATAATGTCATATGATATATGATTGAATTAAAAAATAGTTTTTACAGTCATATTTATATTATACATTTTAATTTATGGCCTCATTGGCTGTACAAAATATTTAAAATTTTATAAGACCACATTAAAAGGCAGGAGTTTTATAAAAAATAATGGAAGAATAAGAAAAAAATTAATTTTGAATTGTGAAATTATAAAAAATGAAGCCCAAAAAGAATTAAATATGTGACATAAGGATAATGAAAATTTGAATGATTTGTTATCAAAATTTAGTGTATATTAGATTGAATATCATACTATTTAACGAAGAGGCTAGTTTGGTTAGCAAGATCTGCCATGTTTAATAAATAGGTCAAGCTTCAAGCCTATTTAAAGGCATGCTTATTTAAATAGGCAAATCCTTTTTTAAAGCCTAACCTATAAGCCTATAGAGCTAGCTTATTTAATATTAATTATATATAATATATATATATATATATATACTTTTGTCTAAATCATAACTAAATACTCCTCATATTCTTTTTGAGCTTAAGAGAAAATTAAAATTAATGACCCCAAGTCCTCTCATCCTTCTGTCACGTGTCTCTTTCAATACTTAGATTTAAAAAAAAAAATTACAATTAAATCCCCCATCTCTCTTGAGATACCTGCGCCTCTCTTTCTTTTTTACTCTTATCTTATTTACTTTATCTTATAATATCTCTTACACACAAAAATTATAAAAGTAGATTTTATTGAAATAATATTTTTTATTCTCATAGTCAGATAGGATTAGATTTAGGAGAAAAATATATAAAATAAATAAGATATATAAAATATCTATAAATATGGTCTAATATATCTAAATCTAAAATCATATCTATTTTATCATAAAAATATTTATGTTATTTATTTTAAATTATATATTTGTATATTATATCTAAAATCTATATCTATTTTATTTAAATATGATCTTATATATATATATATATATATATCTAAAATTAATATTTATTTCCTATTCTCCCCTCTCATAGTTATCATCGTTCTCTTCTTAAAACTTTGTTACAATTATAGAAGCTAACATTCAGATTTTTTAGATCGAGTGGAGAAAAAAAAACTAAGATTTTTAGATCGAGAGGAGAAAAAAAACTAAAATTTTTAGATCGAGAGGAGAAAAAACTAAGTTCAAGTGGAGCTGTGGTCCAATGTTTCATAGGAAAGATATATATATATATATATATTGTTATTTGTTAATGAAAAATTCTATCATCTTTTTTGTCTTTGCTCTTTAATCGTAATCACTTAAATCAACGCTTTTTGTATATATATTACATCTTCTAGTTGTATGTATAACATAAATATATTCGAGAAATATCCTTTTAAATTTGTGTATATGTGGAACATTGGGGCTCCTATATATGAATGTGTTACCATTTTTATATTTTTTTGCTTTGTTTAGTCTTTTTTCAAGTGGTTGATATGTAATTTGTTGCTCTCTTTTTATGCATTTAAATATATAAATAATAATTTAGTAAATATACAATTTCTTCTCTTTACATCTATTAAATTGCATCTATAACTCTATATGAGAGAGGTCTTTACATGTTATGCTTTTAATGTTATAAAGGACAAGTCATTTTATAATTTCTAATGAATAGTGGGACCAACTACACAATTGAATCTAATCCTCCTAAAGAACCTCAATCTGAACAACACATTAAGGAAAGCAACATTAATACATCTCAACAAGTAGTTTCTAGAGGTGAAGAATATTCTAGAATAACAAAAAAGCAGAGAAAAACTCCAGAGGTATGGAAAGATTTTGAAGAAGTTGTACTTACTGATGGTATAAAAAGCAATGTGCTTGTATCGTAAATAGAAGTTATGTAATGGTGGAAGGGAAGCTAACACTAGCCATCTTAAGAGACATTCATACATTTGCTTGCAATGAAAGTTGTTTCTCTCTCAACAAAACAAAATGCACACTATACAATTTTGCCCATTATGTGAATCAGGAATTAATCTGTTTCTTGGTCATGGCATTAAATATTCCAATGAAAAAAAATGAGAGAATCGTATCTACTTCTATCATGGTGAATGAGCGTCCTTTTAGCATGGTAGAAGATGAAGTTTTGATATGATCCTTTGAATATGCACTTCAGAAAAATCAGTTGTAAAACAACAAAAAGTGACTATATCAAGTTATATGTGGCTGACAAGAATGCTTTAAAAAAATATGTTGAAGAATGTAAGAAAGGTAAGTATTACAATAAACATGTAGAAGTCAAGTCATCAAGTAGCTGAAAACATGGTTATCACTGGACATCTTGTTGATGCTACGTGGAAACGTCATAAGAGAGTTTTGAGTTTTGTCAAAGTGCTTGCTCTAAGGCAAGGGATAAATATACCAAATGCCAATTTCAAGTGTTTGAGATCATGGGGTATATTGAGAATAAAATTTTCTCAATTTTTGTTGAAAATGCTAGTTATAATAACTCTTGCTTAAGAAATTTGAAGGAGAACTTGTTATTAAGCAATAAATTGGTGCTTGGTGGGAAACTATTTCATGTAGATTTTGAATACATATTCTGAAGTTGTTGGTGCAACATGATCTTAGCACCATTAAATATATCATTTACAACATTCATGAAAGTATCAAGATTCATGAAAGTTTATAAAATACTATTAAAAATAATAGTACAAAGTTTAAAGTTTTATCTATGATGACATCTGATATATTAGCTATCATTATCCCAACTGTGGTATCAGAATCCACATTTAGTTTCGAGGGAAGAGTGATTGTTGAATATCATGTGAAAAAATTGAATGAACAATCTATTGAAGTTCTTTTGTATGGTGGGGATATGTTTCGTCACAAATATAGGTTGAAGAGAAAACTAAAAGTATAAATATAATATTTTATAACTATTTATTTTTATATTTCAGGCTTGTTGGTTGTATTTTTTTATGGATTGGTTATTTATTTAAAATTAATTTTTCTATGGTAGGAACCATATGAAAAGGAGGATACTATATTGAAGTTTAATTTCATAGTGACATTTTTGTTAATATTCGAATTGTTTTATTGTCGTGTTTTAATGTGCTCTTTTGTTGTAGACTAAAATTTTAGATCTCATCTAATAACTATTTACAATTTGTTAAAAATGAAGTTTTATGTTAATTATATATATGCTTTAGCCTATTTAAAATATTTCATTTTTAAATATGTAAGCTTTGAAGCCTACTAAAAGCCTATATTTATATAGGTTTTAGTAGATTGAAAGCCTACTTACAGTTTCTGACGCCTAAACTACGATGCAATTTAGAGGTCTACATTGTAAATAGGCTGCTAAAAAAGTTTTAGGGATGGTAAGCTTTCTACCTGCTCATACCTAAGCCTAAAAAAGCCTATATATATACTGGGTTAGACTTTAGACACATGTTACAAGCTTATGCCTATTTAACTTGCTCTAACTTTTTTCTATCCCTACTAATTACTAATATATTATATAGAAAATTTAACATCGAAATTGATCTATTTTACTTAATTTTTTGGTAAGGATATGCCCCATGTTGTAATTCTTGAGTGGAATATAATGTCCATAATTTTTAGTATTTAATCCCACGTCCGTGTAATATATGTGTTAGTGAAAGTTAGTGGAAAATAAAAGTTGTAAAAAAGGATCAGGTCAAAGACGATTTTGACCGTTTTAATTTTGGTGCAAATATTTTATATTAGTTTTAAAATAGAATGTGGGAGAGATTGAAGAAGAGAATGTAAGAGGTTTAAAAATTCACATTAATTTTAAAAGTAAAATGTGGGAGAAAATATAGGGTGTTGATAAGGGACAATTTGGTAATTTTAAACTTTTATTTTATTATTTAATTTTTTAAATAATTACAACTTTTATTGTCTTTCTAAGTAAATACTATTTACTCTAGGTCTTTTATTCTAATTTCTCTAATAATTTTAATCCTTCGTAAGCTAATGATACTAACTACCAAATAGCTACAGATTAAAATTGAAACAGACAATTATTTGATTGTTTACTTGAAACTAACCTCATTCTTTAACGTTGAGGCGACCTTGATTATGTATTAGTTCAATTCTTCTATTTGTTAGTTTATATGTATTATTAGTAAAGTAAAAAACCAAAGTAGAAATCTTTTTATGCTAACTTAGAGGCTGTTTGGTTCGATTCTATGGGTGAAATGACCTTAAAAAAACAAATAGATAAATAATACCATTCTAATAGAATATATATTATTTCTTGTAGTGTTGTCACAAATGTCAGCTGGTGGTTGAGTGGTTGGTGATAGTGAATGAATGAGAGGTATTGAATTCGAACCCTAATTCAAGCCAAATTGAAATTTTATTTTTTCAGCCATAGTATGAAATGACCACAACACCCCTCTATTCATTTTAACACCAGAATACTCCTCCTTGCCCATTTTTGTTAATACCTTGAGAGAAAGGGAAAGTAGAGAAGCTTTTCGAACCTGTGATTGAGAACCTCGTAGCCATGTTTGTCCGTTAGCTCCTACTATCTGTGTTGCTCACTGCGACTGTGTTGCTGTTGTCCACTGTTGCTCGTCCACCATCCTACTTCTCTATGTACATCTCGACTGCTGCTGAGATTTTGTCAACTGAGCTTTGTATCGCACCCCCACCGTCATCCCTTTTCTTTGCATAGAGCTCAGTTGTTAGTAAGCTCTTCTTCCTTCTTTTTTGTTTTGCAACTGTGTCCATTGTTCCTATTGCCACACGTCCGTCATTGCTACTGTTACATGTCTGCCATCACTGCTATAGCAACCTCCTACCTCCTTTTTCATTGTTGCCATAAGGGTGTGTGGTAAGCCTTACATCTCTCCCTCTCATTTAATCGTTGTTAGTTTTGGTTGGAAGATTTGATTTCCTTTTCTCCTCTAATTACTAAGTCAGTGAAGGAAGTGAAGGTGGAAGACTGAATTATGTTAGGACTATGGAGCCCTTGTTAAACTTGAAACTATGTGTGTATGGAAAGTTTAGTTAAATGTTTTGGTTGTTGTCATAAGGTAAAGGTGGATCTAAGCTATGCTTCTTTGGGTTTAAATTTATGTTGGAAAAAGAATTGCTTTTAAGAAGTCATTTTGCACATTGATGTTGGAAAAATAGTTGGAAAACTAAAGAATAGAGTAAGAAAAACATAGCATATATATATAAATGTATATTGATGTTTGGTAGGAAAAATTGTTGGAATATTTAAGTGTTAGTAAATATATATGTGACTTGTTGTGGTTGTGGTAAGTTAAAGGTATTTGGTATAAAAGAAATGAATTGCATTTCCTGATGGAATATGGAGTTTGAGAAGTGAAATAAAAAGAGCGATATTCTTGAAGCTTATTAATTATTGATGCATGTTAAATGTTTGGAAGAAAAGAAGCTTATGTGGATAAGTGTCCTATTTTCATGAATGAAAACATTTGGGATATATAGAATTATAATATAATGTTATAACAACCATTATAATTGAAATTTGAGTTTACATATTAATGATTTATTTTGGGGAAATCTAGGGAAGTAAGGAGAGAATATTATTCTGAAGCATAGAGCAGGAGTAATTTATATTGGAGCATTGTAGGTGAGTAAATAACATCTCATGTTATTAATATTTTTAATAATATCTTGGTACTTGATATATTTTATTTATAGTATCAATTCTTAAACATGATTTTCTAAAAGCATATTTATTGGAATTGTCACTACTATAAAATATGCTTTCTAAAGCCTTATTTCTAAACTAGTCATTGCGGAGATGGTTTTAAAAGAAATTGTCATATCCCAATTTTTAGGACTAGAAGGCCAGTTTATAGCTTGAAAAAGGTAGGCTACTAGGCCCTATTATGCAGGAGTCCCAGAAGTATACAAATGAGGTTCAGGGACTAAACTGCAAGAAAGTAAAAATTTAGGGACTAAAGCGTAAATAGTTAAAGTCCCTATAGGCATAACGGAAAAGTAAAGAGGTGTTTCTTGTCAACTGAGCCACCAGAGTGGTTGGACTTGGTTAGAAACCCAAGATGACATTTAAAACCCTAAAAACGTAGGCCCAATGATTATGGAGTTTAAGAGGCATTAAAATAATATTTTAGTGCTTTTCCATAAAGTAAAGTTACCCGATTAATGATAGAACTGGGAAAAGTGATCAGATATAACTTAGACCATAAGGTGACATAAAAGGTGTCCTCATGGGATCCACAAGGTACCACATGTCATTATTACAGGAAAAGAAGAAAAGTTAATGACACATGTCATGAGATTAGAAAAAGGAGAAAAAGTAAAAAGGACACGAGGCACAATCTCGGTCGCTCATTCCAGGAAAAGGCTCTGGAATTCTCTGGAGAGGCTTAGTTAGCTGATGAGGTATCCCAAGGGCCCCACCAATTGTGCCACATGCCCCCTGAGGAGTCCTTCGATGATGTCATAATGGTGAGTCATCAAGGAGGATGATGTCATCATGATGATGTAGGCAAAGCTTCTTGAGGAAGCTAAGCGATCTGGGCCATTCATCACGATTCGATCTAAGCCATCCATTCCACCTCCCTCCACCTATAAATAGGCCACTCCTCCCTCTAAGGAAGCCACGTCCAAGAGCAAGGAAAAGGAGAGAAAGAAGAAAGAAAGAAAGAAAGAAAAAAGAGAAGAAGGAAGAGAAAGAAGGAGTTCTGGTGAAGCCAAGACCAGTCTAAGGAGCTTGGGGACTGGGCAGAGCTTAGCAATGAGGTAAGTAAGTTATTCTAGTCCCTTCTCTAATAATGTAGAGGATCGCTCTTAATAGATAGAATAGAGAAATATCTCTATTAGGGAAGTTAGCTATAGATAGAAAGAAAGCTAGGGGAATATCAGATTAAGGATATTACCCCTAGTTAAGCATGAGTTAAGTAGAGCTATATTGGATAATAATAAAGATATTATTATGCTATGTATAGGCTCTAACATATGAAAAGAAGGAACCTTAGAGACAAGGTTAAAGGCTAGAAGGAAAGGCTACACGCCAGGTAGTAAACTTATTCTAAACTTGTATGTATTGAATGTTATGCTTGATGTGCTATGACTTTGTTGAAATGTGTTGTACATGTGCTTATGTATGAAGCTCTGTTGCATGATTACTTTGGCCAATTGTGTTTCATATGTTACATGGAAGCACGCACATTACGCAATGTTAACACTTTCACAAGCAAGCACAAGTATTTACATTAATGCATGCATTGTTTAGTACTGTTTGCTACTGAGATTTCCCCAGAAATCTCACCCCCTTCCATGTAATCCCAATCCCACAGGTATGTTAGAAAAGGATTGAAGAAGTATGAAGAGAAGCTGGGGATTGGATAGTGCAAATATTGGGACCAAAATGCTGGAATTAGGAAAAAATGCTGGATGTATAGTAAATTTCAGATGTTTGCTGATATTGATCTGGTCAAGGTGTGGTCAAAAAGTTATTTTTCCTAAAAGAGTATTATGTTAACTTTGTGTAGTAATTTGAACCACTTCGTTTCGATTTTTCTAGAATTAGTTATGATTTTTTGAAGTCAGGTCACTCCTCTGGAATTTACACAGTGAACAGTACTCGAGAGAGTAAAATTCCAGATTGTGTAATTTGACTTCGATAGCCTTAAAAGTGGTTCCATATGCTACCGTTTGGTCCCTAAGATGTATAAAAATGAGGATGTTACATTTTGGTACCAAAGCAGAGGATTCTGGCTTAGAGCATAAGGTTCTGGTACAGAATCAAGAGGGTTCTAGTACAGAGCAAAGGGTTCTGGCACGGAACATAAGATTCTAACACAGAACTGAAGGTTCTGGCTTAGTGATGCTTTAGTATATTTAGAGATTTGAAATAAGAGGTTCTCCCCTAGTAGAAAATATGGGTATGGTGTTCACTACTTAGAGACAGTGACACCCAGATAGATAGAGCAGTACCCCATACCTTGCAGCTTTACGGGGTAATCTTCAAGGAAGTAGTTAGTCTTAGTCATCCGTTACCACTGAGGTCTCGTGTTTCTTAGTACGATGTGGCTGGACTAAGCAGGATAACATCTGGGGAGGAGTTTCCTCTATGGATAGAGACAAGCTGATCAATCCCAGGTCAAGGGAAGCTGCCAGACATTACAGTGGCGATGATAATGAAGGTACCAGCCTGGTTGAAGTTAATCAACCAGAGGATTGGTAGAAAGCGTAATCAAGCCAGATAGTGTAAAGTAAGGAGATATGAAAGATTAGTTAAGACAATGTTCAGAAGTAGATCCTTTATGTGAGTAGATCTATATTACGAAAGAATTAAAGTCAGATTGAAGACTAAAGTTGATGTTCCCAAGACAAAGGGATTACATCATGAAAGAATAGTAATCTAGCAGACCTAGGGTAGAGTACCTTAGAGAATATAAGTAATAGATGATGAATGAGATCCATATGACATAAGTTGGTCAGGATCAAGAAAAAGAAGTTTATGATGTATAAAAAGAGAAAGGTAGCCATAGTTTCAAAGATAAAGAGACTCCCCAATTTAAGAAAGAGTAAGAAGGGTTGAGTCTATACCCTAGTAAGAGGGTAATGTGGTATCTTAAGTTAAATGAGTAGTTATTTCAGGTTCCTAAATAAATGTTTGGGACTTAGCAGATGATGTGATAAAGGAAAGAATGCTCTATTGCAGTGTACGTATGATGGATGGTTGAACAAATTTATATGGCTTATGTTGCCATAAGTAATGATGAGAAGTTGCATCTTCTTGCAGTTGTCATATGATGACATGCATGTTAGAGTATGCTATGAATGCTCCCCTCATGCAGTACTGTCATATGATATCTCAAATTTGATTTATAAGAATAAATCAAATACAGTTCAGTCTTAGCTTTATTTTAAGTTAAATAAATAGGTGAATTAAATCTGTGGGACGGATTTAATATAAATATTATTTATTTAATTAGTTTCTTATCAAATTATACAATATATGATATTGTATTAATTTCAGAATTAATATAAGATTAACTCCAAAAATCCAATTCGGTTGAAGAAAATACAGAGCATCCTATATATCTGATATTAGGAACTACGTTTTGAATAGACATACACATAGAACACAAAAAGGTCGAAGGGGACTCTGTAAAAGGTTTGCAGATAAGAAACTGTCGAAATAGAGACGGAGAGGACAAACTCTTGAGAAAGCCCTGGAGGGACAAGAGACACTAGCACGTCGTTCGTGGTTGGAACGCTGTTCGTGTGGATACCAGTAGAGGAAGCTGACCTGAGTCGTCGACTTCTTGCAATTAGAAAGGGAGCATGAGCCGCGGAAAGAAGCTGTGAATTTCGTGACCAGAAGCTGTGGAAGCCGCTGAGGAACACTGAGGGTAATGCTTCTTCCCACTTGACTTAAGCACATACGGTAGATCCTGGCAAGGAATGGAAAAATTTTTAAATTAATTTCCGCTGCGTGTCTTCCAATTCCTTACAAGTACATGCAGGGAAGAGTTTATGATGAGAAAGTTATGTTGCTCCCATACCATACGACATGCAATGAGAATATTCCCAGGATGATAGACAGTCTCAGTAAGTGAGACAATTGTTACAGTATGATTGAGGTTACTCAGGTATTTCTACAGACTTATGAAAACAGTACTCAGAGCCATTTCTTAAGTTAGGGTTACAACAAGTACCAAGAAGGTGGTAGTGTTATAACTCTATCAAAAGAAATGGTATATAGAAAGAGCAAAAGATGACAGTAAAGATATTGTTTTCATATCACTCTTCAGATAAGAGTTGGATATGAAACAAATGGCTCTCAGATAGAGCTAGATTCAAATGAGTTCAGATCACTCTTCAGATAAGAGTTAGATCTGATACAGATTGCTCGTAGTTAGAGCATAGTTCAAATGGCTCATAGATAGAGCATATATTTAAATAAGAAGTTATTATGAGGCCATAGCAACAGCATGCAATGGTAGGTGGTTAGACCATAGTTGGTAAGCCACAATAGAGTAAGAAAGATGAGAAGGAACTCCTGAGTAAGGGGAAATATGTAAAGTCTGGGTAAATAATATGGGCTATAGAATATATTTTAAAATTTTTATTGAGTTATCAACAAGTGGAAGCAGTTAACCTTATAACTTAGTCTGTTGGATGAGATCTTTCAGAGATGATGATACAGTACAACAGAATCACAGAGGATTATGGAGGGTCGCAGTTAGATCCTAGCATGGTTCAAGGGTCACAGTTAGATCCTAACAGCTTTAGAGTCGCAGTTAGATTCTAAAGAGGCTTACGGTTTATTGCAGTTAGATCCCGAGGTCGCAGTTAGACCTAGCCTAAGGAAAGTAAGGATCCATAAAGAAATGAGAACAATACAGTATCTCTCTGGAAAGATGAGTACCAAAGACAAAGTTAAGGTAAGGAGCTTCATGAGTTGATTAACTCCTCTAGAAAACCTATTTATAATGATTTTTCTCAAATAGCCTATATTATATACAGACTAAACTTAGTTTACCCTTACAAAGATGGAGTTCAAGTTCAAGTCTGGGTATTGATATTCTAAAGTTTTATAGAAGTATGCCTGAGGAATAGAGAAGAGAACCCCATATGTTTTGAGAATAGAAAATTATGAGTAAATAGATCCTTTAGATAAGGATAAAGAGATTAAAAGGCTAGCGAGACCCAGAGAAGAGGGTCTAAGATAGAGTAAGAACAGAACAGAGATATACAAGAAAGGGTGTAAATGCCACAAAAGTTTGGCATAAATACACAAAGTTATGAAAGGTAGTTAGAAAAGTTAAGAAGAACTACAAAAGTCAAGAAAATGTTATGAAAGGAAAGGGACATTCTCCTTAGAGAAACTATTCATCAAGGAATGAATAGAGATTTAACCCTCAAATTTCGAGGATAAAATTTATTTTAAGGGGAGGAAAAATGTCATATCCCAATTTTTAGGCCTAGAAGGCTAGTTTGTAGCCTGAAAAAGGTAGGCTACCAAGCCCTATTATGCAGGAGTCCCAAAAGTATACAAATGAGGTTCAGGGACTAAACTGCAAGAAAGTGAAAATTCAGGGACTAAAGCGTAAATAGTGAAAGTCCCTGTAGGCATAACGGAAAAGTAAAGAGGTGTTTCTTGGAAACTGAGCCACCAGAGTGGTTGGGCTTGGTTAGAAATCCAAGATTACATTTAAAACCCTAAAAAGGTAGGCCCAAGGATTATGGAGTTTAAGAGGCATTAAAATAATATTTTAGTGCTTTTCCATAAAGTAAAGTTACCCGGTTATAGATAAAATGGGACAAGTGATCAGATATGACTTTAGACCATGAGGTGGCATGAAAGGTGTCCTCATGGGACCCACAAGGTGCCACATGGAATTATTACATGAAAAGAAGAAAAGTTAATGACACATGTCATGAGATTAGAAAAAGGAGAAAAAGTAAAAAGGACACGTGGCACAATCTCGGTCGCTCATTCCAGGAAAAGGCTCTGGAATTCTCTGGAGAGGCTTAGTCAGCTGGTGAGGTGTCCCAAGGGCCCCACCAATTGTGCCACATACCCCCTGAGGTGTCCTTCGATGATGTCATAATGGTGAGTCATCAAGGAGGATGATGTCATCATGATGATGTAGGCAAAGCTTCTTGAGGAAGCTAAGCGATTTGGGCCATTCATCACGATTCATTCTAAGCCATCCATTCCACCTCCCTCCACCTATAAATAGGCCACTCCTCCCTCTAAGGAAGCCACGACCAAGAGCAAGGAAAAGGAGAGAAAGAAGAAAGAAAGAAAGAAAGAAAGAAAGAGAGAAAGAAAGGAAGGAAGAGAAAAAAGGAAGGAGTTCTGGTGAAGCCAGGAGCAATTTAAGGAGCTTGGAGACTGGGCAGAGCTTAGGAATGAGGGTAGTAAGTTATTCTAGTCCCTGCTCTAATAAAGTAGAGGATTTCTCTTAATAGTTAGAATAGAGAAATATCTCTATTAGGGAAGTTAGCTATAGATAGAAAGAAAGCTAGGGGAATGTCAGATTAAGGATATTACCCCTAGTTAAGCATGAGTTAAGTAGAGCTATATTGGATAATAATAAAGATATTATTATGCTATGTATAGGCTCTAACATATGAAAATAAGGAACCTTAGAGACAAGGCTAAAGGCTAGAAGGAAAGGCTACATGCTAGGTAGTAAACTTATTATAAACTTGTATTGAATGTTATACTTGATGTGCTATGACTTTGTTGAAATGTGTTGTACATGTGCTTCTGTATGAAGCTCTGTTGCTATGATTACTTTGTCCAATTGTATTTCATATGTTACATGGAAGCACGCACATTACGCAATCTTAACACTTTCACAAGCAAGCACAAGTATTTACATTAATGCATGCATTCTTTAGTACTATTTGCTACTGAGATTTCCCCAGAAATCTCACCCCCTTCCATGTAATTCCAATCCCATAGGTATGTTAGAAAAGGACTGAAGAAGCATGAAGAGAAGCTGGGGATTGGATAGTGCAAATATTGGGACCAAAATGCTAGAATCAGGGAAAAATGCTGGATGTACAGTAAACTTCAGATGTTTGCTGACGTTGACCTGGTCAAGGTGTGGTCAACGAGTTATTTTTTCCTAAAAGATTATTACATTAGCTTCGTGTATCAATTTGAACCACTTCGTTCCGATTTTTCTAGAATTAGTTATGATTTTTTGAATTCTTCTGGAATTTACACAGTGAACAGTACTCGAGAGAGTAAAATTCCAGATTGTGTAATTTGACTTCAATAGCCTTAAAAGTGGTTCCATATGCTACCATTTGGTCCCTAAGATGTATAAAAATGAGGATGTTACAGAAATGACTGGTGATATTTTTATAAATAAGATGAAATATTTACACCGGATGTACACATAAACAGTGTAAAATATCCATAACCGATGTTAAATATACTTTTAATTTTGACTCTTCAGTTTCTTGTTTATGTTTTCCTGCTTCTATTCTGTACCTTCTTCAGACCATTCATTTCACTTCTTCAGTTCCTAATGTTTATAGTCATTATGATAGAAGACCAATTGCATTCTTCGATATTCTTTTCTAAAACCATTCTTATCCCTCAACCATATGTATACCATTCCTATGATCTGTACTTTTCATTTCATCACTTTATCTCTATTTTCTTTTCTTTTCTTCTATCTAAACCCTGAAATGGCTTCTTCCTAACACATACCTCCTTCTCCACTGCACAAAAGAAACATAGATGATTTTGAAGACAAATATCCTAACCCTCACCTTTCAATTCTGTCTCCTCTTCTTCTAGTTATCACTCTGATGGAGAGCCTTAAGGAACTCATCATGCGATTCAATGGCCTGGAGGACTCCATGGAAGAATTAACTTAGAAAGTTGACAGATTGAAAGATCGTTTCAAAGCTTTCCTCTTAGAAGTTTCCCACCATTAACAGAATGATAACTTCTATAATCTTGTTGATCATATACACTCTAAATCCCAAAACTTTTAGTATGATGAGGAGTGAAAGCCTACAACCTTTATTTTTCCCCTCCTATTTTATTTTTTTATGTAATGACAAAAATAGAGAATATATTATATATTCTGATTGATATTTTTTTAAATTTCAAATTTTTGTTGTAAAGTTATTGGTAAAGTTGAATGAATACAGTTTATTGTTTTGATGACATGGTTTTCTTTTATTTTTCAAAAATAAAATAATACAACAGATTGAAACCGGACATGTTAATGGCAGTTGTAGATTATCACATTTCCTACACCAAATGTAAATTTCATCCGGTGTAGATTTGTTTATGAAATAATTATTTTTTAATATTTTACACTGGTGGTAAAAGTGACAGGAGTAGAATATAATTTCCAGTTTAGAAAAAAAATTATTTCTACACCAGTGTTCCATTTCATCTAGTTTATATTTGTTTATGAAATAATTAATTTTTAATATTTTCCACCAGTTGTAAAAGCGACTGGTGTAGAATATAATGTCCAGTTTATAAAAAGCTAGTTCTATACTAGTGTTCCATTTCATCTAGTGTAGATTTGCTTACCAAATACACTTTAATTTAATCAAAACCCCCTTTGTGCCTCCCATCTCTCATTTTTCACTAGTTCACGGGTTTAAGTCTTCTTGGCCCTTCACAGCTGTTGAGTTTTGTTTTGAACTCCTTTTCTCAAGAATTAAAAATTTATGCACTACAGGCGATAGCTTTTGATGTTATTTGTGTGGAGTCATTGATGTCATTTACTTGTTTGAATTGATGAGTTCTTCCACTTGTGCGTGATATATTCTCTCCCATAATTAGCTATAAGCTAGGTTTTCTTGTTTTCTATTTTTCTAGTTTTTAGTTTTCAACAAATATGGATCATAATTGGATAAATGCTAAATGAATGAGTGTTGAGTATGCTGAGGGGGTGAAGGAGTTTTTGGATTTCGCCAAACTAAATAGTGATGATGACAATGGAAGATTTTATTGTCCTTGTGTGAGTTGTTTGAATGAAAGGAAACAAAGTCCTATAGATATGTACACTCATCTAATTTGTGAGAGATTTTGTAAGAGTTACACGATATAAGTATGGCATGGTGAAAATGTGGAACGGTCGAGTGCATCTGAACAGGTGGAACATACCTTTAATGATGACATGGATACTAATGATCGGGTAGAGGACATGATTTGTGATATTAGAGAAGATGCTTTTATTCGGTCACATGCATATAATAATATGTGTAATGATACAGAAAAATCTCTATACTTAGGGTACATAAAATACAACATGTTGAATGCAGTGTTGAGATTGGTAAGTGTGAAAGCATGGTATAGGTGGAGTGAAAATGGTTTTTCAGAATTGCTTGAGTTGTTGCAAGACATGTTTCCAGAAGTAAATGTGTTACCTAAACACTCCTATAATGCTAAGAAAATAATATGCCTTTAGGCGTGTAGTATAGAAAGATTTATGCATGCCTAAATGATTGAATATTGTACAAGAAAGAGTTTGAAGATGAGGAGAAGTGTCCAATATGTAAGACATCAAGGTACATATCAAACAACTCTCCTACAAAGGTGTTATGGTATCTTCCAATTATACTAAGTTTAAGTGCCTCTTTGATAATGAAGGTTATGCAAAAAAAATGTTATGGCATGCGACTAAAAGGATTTGTGATGGAAAGCTTTATTATCCGGTTGATTCTTTGCAATGGACAAAGATTGATGACTTATTTCCCAAGTTTGGCAATGAACCATGAAATCTAAGGCTTGGACTTAGTACATATGACATGAAACCTTATGGTAGCCTTAGTAGTATACATAGTTCATGGCACGTCCTCTTGGTTATTTACAACTTATCTCCCTTGTTGTGTAAGAAACGCAAGTATGTAATGTTGTCTATGTTGATCTTAGGACTAAAACAACTGGGAAATGACATAGACTTTTACCGAATACCCTTAATCGAAGATTTAAAGAAGCTATGGGAAGGTGTTGATGTTTGTTATGCGATTAAGAAGGAGCTCTTCAATATGCGGGTCATGATCTTTTGTACAATTAAGGACTTTCCTACATACGAAAATTTGTCAACTTATAGTGTTAAGGGCTATAAAGTATGTCTGATTTGTGAGGAAGGGACTCACTACTATCAACTTCGTCATTGAAGAAAGACAGTCTACCTAGGTTATAGAAGATTTCTAAGACAAGGCCAACCATACCGACGGCTGAAGAAATTTTTTTTGGCAGCCAAGAATTTGAAAATGCTCCATAGCCATTGACAGGAGAACAAGTTTATGAAAAGGTGAAAGATATCAACGTTACTTTCCATAAGACTACAAAGAGAAATGAGAAAAATATATGGAAAAGAAGCTCTGTCTTCTTTGAGCTTTCTTATTGGCAACATCTTCATGTAAGGAACTGCATTGATGTCATTCATGTGGATAAAAATATGTGACAACATCGTTGGAATACTTTTCAACATACATGGTATTTCCAAAGACAGTTTGAAGATAATATTAGATTTACAAGAAATGGGAATACGTGAGAATTTACATCCAAGGCCAGATAGTGAGGGGAGTTATTATGTTGAAGAGATTAATATTTTGTCCAAGGACAAGAGAAGAAGTATTTGTGAGTATTTGCAAGGAATCAAAGTTCCCTTTGGGTACTCATCTAATCTTAAAATGATTGTGTCAATAAAAGATTTGAAATTAGTAGGCCAAAAGTCTCATGATTGGCATGTCTTGATGCAACAATTACTCCTAGTGGCTATTTGAGGAATCCTTCAAGATGATTTGAGACATTATAACCCGACTTTGCTTCTTCTTCAATGCTATATGCGGCAAAGTCTTTGATACTAAAAAGTTGGATGAATTGGAGTACAAGGGTTATGTTATTTTGTGCCATCTTGAAAAACTATTTCTTCTTGGCTTTTTTGACATCATGGTATACCTCATCGTTCATATAGTGCGAGAGATAAAACTATGTGGCCTTGTACACTTATATGGATGTAACCATTTGAAAGATATATGAAAATCCTTAAAGGGTATATGAAGAATCCAAATTGGCTTGAAGCATCCGTTATTCAAAAATATGTTTTCGAAGAAGCTATAGAATTTTGTCAACACTACATGTCTAAAGTAAGACTTACTGGTCTCCCTAAACCTTGTGCCAAACAGGGGGTCCACGCAGGATGTTAGTGAAGAGTGTTGATCGTAATAATTTATAGCAAATACACTTACACATCTTGATTAACATTGATAAAGTTCAAGACTATATAGTTGTTCATAAAGAGCTTGTCCAAAAAAATAATAGAATGACAGCAAAAGCTAATTAGAGAACACAACAAATCTTTTGCATATTGGTTCAAATAGAAGATTGAAAATGAGGATTGTGTTTCTGATTCAGTTAGATGGTTGGCACATGGTCCTAAATTTAATGTGATATCTTGGAATTCATTTGATATCAATGGGTATTCCTTTTATATGAAGTCCCTAGATGATAAAAGTAGCATACAAAATAGTGGTGTTATGTTAGTGGCTGAAGCTATGTACTTGTCTAGTTCAAAAGACAACAATCCTACATTAGCAGCATCCCTTATTATGGCATTGTTGAAGAGATTTAGGAGTTGGAGTACTTCAAATTTATAGTTCATGTGTTCAAATGCAAATGGGCTAATGTAAGCAACAATGTTATGGTGGATTGGTTGATTTGAATAGTAAAAGTTTTAGGGATTAGCCTTTCATTATGGAAGACCAAGTAAAGCAAGTATTCTATATCACTAATCTAGCAAATAAAAGATGGTATGTCACTCTCCAAGGAAAAATGGATGTTGATTATGATGATTTGATTTGTGAGACCCCTTATTTTTTAGTAGGTATACCAAAATTGAATGAAGATTCTAAATTATTAATATGTGAGTGTTTTATGTTTTTGATGTAGTATAATAATGCAATTAAGTTTCTTGTTCTAATTGTATATATGTTTTTTGTAATAATAACACAAGTTTCTTACTCTGATTACATATATATGTTGTAACTTCAAGGGATGGGTAATAAAAGAGTTGGTGAGAAAAAATAACTACAATATTTAAACCGGTCGTACATATTATTCGATGTAAAAAGTGATATAAAAAACTGAAGGTGTCATTTTTGTAAATAAATTAAAACCTTTGTTTATATTGGATTTATATATTATCCAGTATAAAAAGTCTTTTGAAATTCAAAATATTATTCGTGGCATTTTTGAAAATAAATAGACAACTTTTTAAACCGGTTATTGAGTTAGTCAGGTTTAGAAATATGATTTACTACACCTTATGTCATATATATCCGGTGTAAAATCGCTATTAAAAATATATTTTTGAAGCTCGCCTCTTGGCACTTCTCTCATTTCTCATTTCTCAGGTTTCCTTATGTAACATCCTTACTTTTATACACTTTAGGGACTATTTAGTAGCATTTAGAACTACTTATAAGACCTTGGAAGTCCATTAGCCAAATCTGGAATTTTACTCTTTCTCGGGTTACTGTTCATATGGTATTCCAGATTACACAATGACTTTCAAAAAATCATAATTAATTCTAGAAAAATCGA
The DNA here is from genome assembly GCA_037074615.1 of Leucaena leucocephala. NCBI lineage: Eukaryota > Viridiplantae > Streptophyta > Magnoliopsida > Fabales > Fabaceae > Leucaena > Leucaena leucocephala. The sequence goes on from CM073527.1 coordinate 12,022,635, forward strand.
AATGAAGTGGTTCAAAAAGATACATGAAGATAACATCTTAAAATTTAAGGAAAAAATAATTTCCAGACCAAATGACTAGCCAATTAATACAGTTTATTCGTTAAAATTTACTGTTCATTTGGTCAAAAACTCTAGAAACAGATTCTGGTCCCTTACTTTGGAAATTAATTTCTCTTGTTATACACATCCAAATGACACATTATACCTATGAATTTAAATTTCTGGATGTGTGCTATATGCTTATAAAATTTCGTAAACTAATTCCTTCATTTGCTAGGTCAAACTGAAGTCACAACAAAACTGCTTTAGGACCTACATTTTTACCATTTCAGTTTCTTTTCTTTCATTTCCAATAATTATTTCAGTATGTACAAGCCATCAAATAAGCTTATAAACATTCATATACATCATGTACATATGCCATAAGTATTACAATAGTTTCATCACATAAATGGACACCTTACATGGCATTTACATACATGGACAATTTATAGTATATGCTAAAATCTCAATACTTCACTTCCTTTCTTCCATTCTTTAGCTCTTCTCCATGCATACCTTTTCTTCATGCTTGACATAAATTGGTTGGTTATGGGAGAGTGAGATTCTAGGGAATCTCAGTAGCAAACATTACCACTTAAATATGCATGATGGATGCTAATGCATGATATGTAATTTCATTAAACTTTCTTTGATTAGTGACATGCTATCATGCTATATACTCTTACATAAAGTGCATGGCGGTGGAAAACATGTTATTCACAATACATTGAACATCATTAATCATGTCACAACATCATTCAAATATCATATACATGTCAACACATAAGCATACCACATCGAGCACATAAAGAGGTAAGTTCACTACCTTGCACTTAAGCTTTCCTCTTGACCTTTAGCCCTTGCTCCCTAGCTTTCCAACCATGAAGCCTTTATGTCCATCACTTACCAACATCTTCTTGGATGTTTCATGGTTCTAAACACATTCATATTTATCACATAACTCATTAGGACTCATGAACTCCAACCATGTTCAAGACTAACTTTGTTACACTCTTTATTGTCATAACTTTCTCTAATTTTCAGTAATCCACTTGGCTCTTGAACCAATTGATGTCTTAACTTTACCCTACACAATTTCATCTTTTGAATCCATTTATGAGCTTAGAATCATGAAATTCTAGCTCCTTCATGGCCTGCTGTACAGAACTGAACATAAGCATACAATTCTTTCAAAAATTCTCATTTTGATTCTAATGCTTCCCATACTTGTTTCTCCACTTTACCCCACACAACTTTTCATTTTAAAACATTGGAACCATCAAAATCATGAAATTCCAATTACTGTTCATGCGAGTGAATAGTAACCATAAGGAATCTCAAAGACTACGGCCTTGAGATTTTAATGTTTCCAAGGTTGAAAACCTTTCCAATCCTATACAAAATCATCATATAAACTCAATGGAAGCATTAAATTATTGAAATTCCATTTCCTTAGCTTATAAACAGTGCATACTGAACAGGGAACACCATGGCAAAGTCAAGAATATTAACTTGATTCAACAACCAATCACTTAACTAGCTTGTTTAAGCTTCAATCATAAGTTTCTAATTTTAATTTCTTCTTTCCCCTTTCATCTATGGTTTTTGGGCAGAACCTCCCCTTAGAAAAACTCAAATTTCCCCCCATGAAAACCCTAAGTTCAACCTCCCAAATCAAAGGAAAATAAGCTAGGAGAGATTGCTTACCTTTAATCTCTAGCTTGCTTGAACTTTGGTACCTTGAATCTTCTTTGTCTTAGTTTGAGTTTTCATTTTGTAAGAGTTTCCCCAAGGGTCCATGAACTTACGGTTTGCTGCAGAAATGAAGGGGGTATTTATAGAAAAATCTTGGTGGAAATCAACGGCCAAGATTGATTTGGTTACTATTTGATCCAAGGGCTCACATTTAATCTTGGATTTTACTTTTTCATAAAGCAAATTGTGACATCATCATGACATCACAAGGGACACCTCAAGGGACACTTCAGGGCTTATGTGGCGAAATATTAGGGGGAGGAAGCTTCTGGAAAAATTCCAGTCTAATCCGGTACCGATCGGAGCAGTTTTATAGCAACCGGACTGTTTTCTGTTCCTAATTTTTTTTATAATATACCAGCATATGTATTCTGTCCTGGAAATCAATGTATAGGCTCCTCATACCATTTACAATGATATAATGAATATTCATCTTCCATCCATTTCTTGGAAAATGACCAAAATACCCTTCGTGTCCTTTCTTGCACTATACTAACCCTAAGGGCATAATTGTCATTTCACCCCTCTTTGTACTGCCTTATGGCATATACTGGCTCTAACTAATCATATTTATATTATGTGCCACATTTTTAGCCTATTCCAGATGACCAAAATACCCTCCATCCATCTCTAGTACAATCTGGGCATCCAGGGGTATTTTTGTAATTTCACACTTTTTCTGGACACTGGCCCCTTCTACTGATGAACTGGTACCCTGGGTTTTGGGCCCTCCTTGGTGTCATCATGGGCATATATATGAGGTCATATGATAACATTCTATCAAGGCTCGCATACTGATAAGTTCCATTATCGGATCACGGGTGTTATCAAACTCCCATCAAAATTCACTGTTATGGGAATAACCTTTTATACCGGACTTCTTCCGGGGTTCTGTCAGATTCATAACATCTGACACTGTAGGTCATACTTTCCTGTAATTCCCCCACTTATATCTGATGTCCATAGAATTTGATAAAAATTCAGATAACTTTTAGACTATCAGATAATTTTCTGCTATTTGGAGCCATAATAAAATTTCTGTATCATGCCAGATTAACTAGTATAACTTCCTCTATTTACTGATGGAATGTGGGACTAAAAATTTCTAGGCAGTTATAACCCTTTCCAGGTTGATCTTTCTATAATTACAATTTTGCCCTTGAACTTTTCTCATATTTACATTTAGGTCCCTAAACTTTTGGAAATTACTACTTTTGGCCCAACTTTTGTTTCTACTTTAACTTTTGGCCTATAAACTTTTCCAATTTTCGTTTAGGTCCCTTTCTTCCTTCAAGACTCATTTAACCTCTATTATTTCTTCTGATCATCGTCATAATCCTTTCCAAACCTCTTTCCACCATCAATATTATCCAGATAGGGAAAAATCAGAATATGACACCTTAATCTTATTTCTTACTTCTATCATTACTCTGCTCGTTGTGCTCTATAGTTTTCGTGGGGCTTCGCTATGCTCTGTCGTTCTTCTTTATTCTCGCTCTCGTTGTGCTTTGCCATGTACATGTTCTCAGAACTTATTTTCTCGTGTATGTGATTTGCCATTTATGTGTTCGTTTAACTAGGTTTTCTAGTTTCCTGCAATAAATGCTTGCACTTCTTTACATGGATAAATGATAAAGGAACAAGTTTTGTGTATTCTGGCGAGGTAAAGGAAAAAGGGTTAAGTCTATTTATTATGTTTGATTTTGTTATTGCGTATATAGGAATATGGGGGTAGTGTTAATCTAAATGAGGCTAGCGATGCTCTAAGCGACTCTATGCAAAGGAGGGGCAGAAGTATGATGCAATTGAAAGAAATTGCGAAAGATAGGAAGGAAGGGAAAATGCTACGATTGAGTTTGACAGACGTTGGAACCCAATTAGTGAGCATAAGACCAAGTACATAAGTTATGTCAGCTCCTAGCACGCAACAAGCCTAACTTCACTATACAGACTTACGATGTTGTGATAATCTCGTGAAGAATCAAATTTGGGACACTATCTGGGTATAGGAACTAACTATTTTATATTGTATATAGAGCAATACGAAAAAACTCAACTATTTGTTGATAACTCTACTTTCAATGACAATTATTGCAGCTCATTTACGATATTCCCAATAATGAAGTCTTGAAGAAGAAGACATTATTTTATTGCATTGAGAGTTGGAGGGCATTCAAGACACAACTAGCTTGTCATTATGCGCATGGCTAGGACAAAGATGGTCAACATCATCCTTCTCCATACAGCAAGTATAATTCATTGATAAAGCTGCTTAGGAAGAATTTATTAGGGTTGGGACTATGCTAGCAACTATGGTGAGTTGATCCAGGTTAGAGTGTCATGTGTGTATATATTGTGAAAAAGGAATATTATATTTTCCATATTTCTTCCTTTTGTATGTGTTGCCTGTAACATCCTTACTTTCATATATCTTAAGGACCAATTAGCAGCATTTAGAATCACTTACAAAACTTTGGAAGTCCATTAGCTAAATCTGGATTTTTTTACTCTTCTCGAGTTACTGTTCATATGGTATTCTAGATTTGGTGATGAACTTCAGAAAATCATAATTAATTCTAGAAAAATCAAAATGATGTAGTTCAAAAAGACAAATGAAAATAAAATCTTGAAATGTAAGAGAAAAATAATTTACTGACCAAATAATTAGTCAATTAATACAATTTAATTGTCAAAGATTACTATTCATTTGGTCAAAAGTTCTAAAAACAGATTCTGGTCCCTGATTTTTGAAAAAAATTTCTCTTTGTACATACATCAAAATAAGGTGTTATTGGTGTCAAAATGAATCTTGACATGTTAACTAAATATCTATAAAATTTCATATATTTATTCTATCATTTACTATTTTCCTTACATCATGAACATTGTTGTTCAAACTTGTCATATAACATCATTACATATAACAATTGTTCATGTAACATTTATACTATCCAATTCCTAACTTCTCTTCATGCTTCTTCATCCTCTTTCTTCATTCTTGAACCGGTTGGCATTGGGATTACATGGAGGGGGTGAGATTTCTAGGGAAATCTCAGTAGCAAACGGTACTAAACAATGCATGCATTAATGTAAATACTTGTGCTTGCTTATGAAAGTGTTAACATTGTGTAATGTGCATGCTTCCATGTAACATATAAAATACAATTGGGTAAAGTAATCATAAAAACATAGCTTCAATCATAAACAGATATACAACACAATTCAACATAGCCATAGCACAACTAAACAAAATATTCAATAGTTTCGGATAAGTTTGCTACCTCACATGCTTGACCTTCCTTTACTTTATCTTTGCCTTTTCCTTCTTACTTATCAATTCCTAACATAACATTACCATCCATTCATTACAAACTAGCTCTCTTGAACATTGAGCTTAATTAACTACATTAACTTTCCTTAATCTTTACTAAGGGACTTGGCCTTTGAATCAATTTATGTCTTGACTTTACCCTACACAATTTCATCTTTTGAATCCATTTATGAGCTTAGAATCATGAAATTTTAGCTCTTATGTACTGTTCTGGATATATTTGCATAATCACCCTTTTCTTCCAAAAATTCTCATTTGGATTCCAATGCTTCCAATACCTGTTTCTCTACTTTATCCTACACAACTTTTCATTTTAAAACAATTGAAAGAATAAAAATCATGCAATTCAAATCATTGTTCATATGAGTGAATAGTAATAGAGAAGAATTCTAAAAATTACAACTTTCAATTCCAATGCTTTTAAGGTTCAAAGCATATCCAATCCTACACAAAATCATCATATAAATTCAATGGAAGCATTAGATCATTGAAATTACATCTCCTTCTATCATGAATAGTGTGTACCGAAAGGTCTCAACCATGGCAAAGTCAAGAATATCAACTTGATTCAACAATTAACCATCTAACTAGCTTGTTCAAGCTTCAATCACATAACTCTAACTTTAATTTCTTCTTTCTCCTTTCATCTAGGGTTTTTTGACAGCATATACACTCTAGATAAACCTCATATTTCTTCCATGAAAACTCTAAGTTCAAGCCCCCAAATCAAAGGAAAATAAGCTAGGATAGATTGCTTACCTTAATTCTTACCTAGCTTGAACTTTGGTCATTGAATTATTCTTTGTCTTGGCTTGACTCTTCATTTGAGTAGTACCTCCCCAAGGGTTCCAAGGGCTACAATTTTGTGTAGAAAAATGGGGGTATTTATAGAAAAATTCTATGGAAAATGAATCGCCAAGATCACTTTGTGCACTATTTAATATAATGACTCGTATTTGATCTTGGATTAGCTTGCCCGAGAAGTCAATGAGATGAAATCATTCATGACATCATCAAATGACACCTCATAGCCCATGTGATGAAATTGCAAAGGGAGTAAGCATTTGCAAAAAATCTAGTGTAATCCGATACCCGCTTAGTCTGATTTCCCAAAAACCAGACTACTTTTTGAATCTAATTTTTCTGAGATTCCACAATATGTTTTCTGACCTTAAATCTATTATCTAGATTCTTCCTATCATTAAAATTCTTGGACTGGGTGTAAACTTAATTACAGATCCCTTGGCAAATGACTGAAATGTCATTGGTTCACTATCTTGAACTATATTAACCCTAAGGGCATAATTGTCATTTAACACCTCTTTACATCTTATCAAGGTATGTAATGACTCTGATTATTCATCCCTGTACTTCCCTTGACATGTTTAATGCTATCCAAATGACCAATGCCCTTCTTCTATCCCTGACTCAATGACACAACGCAGTGGCATACTCAGTGGTATTTTTATAATTTTGCATTTTTTCTGTCTTTATTAGCACTGGCCTATAAACTTAACTAAAATATTATTAGACCTATAAGATGCCATTTTGGGCCTTCTACATGGTCCACTACCTTCATGGGCTCAATTCTTGAGAAATTCCCCTGAAATGTATTTATCAGGTGTTTTAATCAACTGTAAATTCCATAATAAATTCTACATAACTTGTTTTTGAGCTCTGTTAGTTTCATAAATTCTTATATTAATTATAAGAATTTACTGCTAAATTTTATCTTATTTTGAGGTCTAGATGATACTGTATTAATTTTTCTTTCTTCAAAAATTCATATCAATTTTTCGTGACTTCAAATCAAAATTCTGTATTGATTTAAACTGATCGAAATAATTTTCTATATTTATTAGGAAAATTTTGGACTGAACTGATTTTGGGCATTTTTGGGCTTTCCTGGCTCAACTTTCAATAATTACCATTTTGCCCATAAACTTTTGAAAATTACACTTTAAGCCCTTAACTTTTCATAATTCCACTTAATGGCCCAAACTTTATGTCTACTTTTATTTTTGCACCATAGAACTTTTAAACTTTTTAGTTTAGTCCCTTTTTTCCTTCAAGACTCATCTAAACTTTATCATTCCTTTTGATCATCATCACAATCCTTTATAAACCTCTTTTCTATATCAGTCTTATACAGATAGAGAAAAATAAGGATATGATATTGGTAGCAAAAACAAACGTATAAGATTATCATATGTATTAATTTTAACTACTTCAAGTTTTATAAGAAAATAGGGCAAAAGCGATTGAACATGCTCTCAAGAATGATTGCCCTACACAATGTCTCAAGGGGATTACGCGAAGCCTGAAAGATGCTTGTTGGGTGTAACATCCTAATTTTCTTACGTCTTAGGGACTAAACGGTAGCATCTAAAACCACTTTAAAGGTCATTGAAGTCAAATTACATAGTCTAGAATTTTACTCTATCGAGTATTTTCACTGTATAAATTCCATATGAGTGACCTGACTTGAAAAATCATAATTAAATCTAGAAAAATTGAAATGAAGTGGTTCAAATTGCTACACAAAGATAACTTAATTCTATTTCAGGAAAAAATAACTCGTTGATCACGCCTTGACCCAGTCAATGTTAGTAAATGCTCAAAGTTTACTATTCATACAACGTCCTTCCCCTAATTCCAGCATTTTTGGTCCCAACTTTGAAAAATCATATCTCCATGTGTAGACATCCAAATGAGATGTTCTATATATCAAATCGAATTTTGGTATGTCTATTATTTACTGGTAAAATATCATACATTTATTCAATCATTTACTATTTCTAATTATAGCTCAATTGTCACTGTCTCCTCACGTGTTACTGTTCATAGTGACAATTTCCAGACTAATTATACATACAGTAATCACATATCAATCATGCCAAATAATTATTAACTTCTCTTCATGCATCTTTATCTCCTCCATCTTGAGAAGTCCTGCCGTAATTGGATTGATATGGAAGGGGTGAGATTTCTGGGGAAATCTCAGTAGCAAATGGAAACCATACAATGTATGCAACTATATGCTTGATGTTACTATGTGTGCACTTAATGATCATGCTTTCATAATGATAATATACATGCTTCCATGTTACTTAATTATAACATATGACCATAGCATAAAAAGAAACAGAGCATTACTTAATCATACATGCTTCACATCATCAAGGTAAGTAAACATCACATAAAATGTCAAAGCAGTATAAGCATACAAGTAGGTAAGTTTACTACCTAACGTGTAGCCTCTCCTCTAGCTCATAGTCTTTTGCCTAAGGTTCCTTATTTTCATAGGTCAGAGCCTATACATAGCATAATAATATCTTCATTATTATCCTATCCAGTATAGCTCTACTTAACTATAATTAACTTGAGGTAATACCCTTAATCTGACAATCCCCTAACTTGCTTTCTATCCACGGCTAACCTTATCAAGAGAGATATTTATCTATTCTAACTATTAAATTTATAAGAATAATCCTCTAATTTATTAGAGCAGGGACTAGAATAAATTACTTACCTTACTCTTAAGCTTGCTAAGTCCCTAAACTCCTTGGATTGCTCCTAGCTCCACTAGAACTCCTTCTTTTTCCTTCCTTCCTTTCTCTCTTTCTCTTTTTCTCTCTTCTTTCTTCCTTTTTCTTGATCCTTGCCTTGAATGGAATGGAAGGAGGGGTGGGGTATTTATAGGTGAAGGGAGGTGGAATGGATGGTCCATATCGAATCGCGATAAATGGCTCAGATCTCTTAGCTTCCTCAAGAAGCTTGCTTACACCATCATGATGACATCATCATCCTAGGTGACTCATCAAAATGACATCATCCATGGGACACCTCACATGCTTACGTGGCAAAATGGTGGGGCCCTTGGGATACCTCACCAACTGACTCAGCATTTCCAGAGAATTCCAGAGTCCTATCCCAGAATGAACGGCTGAGATCGTGCCACGTGTCCTTAGCTTTTACTTTTTTCCCTAGACTCATGCCATGTGGCACCTTGTGGGTCCCATGAGGATACTTTTCATGCCACCTCATAGTTCTAGATGAGTCTAAAGCTTTATCTGATCACTTTCCCTAGTTCTATCTTTAACCGGGTAACTTTACTTTATGGAAAAGTGCGAAACTACTTCTTTAATGCCACTTAAACCTAACATAATAATTGGGCCACGTTTTTGGACCCTTGGAATGCTATCTTGGCCTCTAATCAAGCTCAAGCACTCTGGTGGCTCGATTCCCAAGAAACATCTTTGAACAAATTACCAAAATACCCCTGTTACTCTTTATTTCCTTGAATAATTCTAGGCGCATTATTGTCTTTTCATACCTTGCCAGGGTATTTTCTGACCTTGGTTAACTATCCACATAACCTTCCTTGACTATCTAACATTAATCAAATGACCAAAATACCCTTCACTCATTATTTAATTATTTTACAACATAGGGGTATTTTTGTCATTTTGCACTTTTTCTGTATATTTCTGGCACTGACCTCTTTAACTGATAAACTGATATAATAGATTTGGGCCTCACTTGGCGTCATCATGGGCCTCTCTGTGAAATCATCTGAGCTCATTTAGCCATAACTTGCTTACTACTAAGTGTCATAATCAGATCGTGGGCATTCAAAACCTCCTGTCAAAATTTACTAAAACGCGAATAACTTTCTCTATATAACTCCTTTCGAGGTTCTGTCAGATCTATGACATCTGGCGCTATAGGGCACACCTTCCTATAACTTTTCACTTATATCTGAGGTTCATAAGATCTATAAAAATTTTAGATAACTTTCAGATTATTAGATAAATATCGGCTATTTGGAACTCTAATAAAATTTCTGTATCAGGCTAGATTAACCAGAATAACTTTCTCTATCTACTGATAAATTTTGGGACTAAAATGATTCTGGGCAGTTCTAAGCCTTTTATGGCTGAACTTTTATAATTACAATTTTGCCCCTGGAAACTTTCCATCTTTTCAATTAAGTCCCTTAACTTTTTATAATTATACATAATGGCTAAAACTTTATGTGTACTTCCTTTTGGCACCATTAAACCTTTTAGACTTTTCACTTTAGTCCATTTCTTTTCTAAAATGACCATTATACCCCTAGGGACTTTTACTATTTGTAATCTAGTCCCTGAACTTTCATTTACTTGCAGTTTAGTCCCTAAACATTATATGTATACTTTTGGGACTTCTACTCCACAGGGCCTGGTAGCCTACCTCTTTCAGGCTACATATTGGGCTTCTAGGCCTAAAAATCAGGATATGACATTGTGTGCTAAGAGGAAGAGACTAGAAGAAAATGTTGAGTTAGATCCTAGTGTAATTCTTGCTCCCACATCTCTAATGCGTCACAAAGATAAATTGTACGCTCACCAAACAAGAAGCAGATCATATGCAAGCGATCACGCTTTTATGATTACAGAAAAATTATAAGTACTACTTCTATTATTTTGTTTTAGTAGACTAATTATATTTTTTCTTTATTTGTTATATACTAATCTTAAACAACAAGAGGCACATGGATCCTTCAAGTCAGATGGTAGGAATGGCATTTTAACTGTTGCTATGGGCAAACAAGAGCATGGGGAGCGTGTTAGGGAGTTGGTGGAGGTATAGGTATAAAAGATTACTTTGGACTATCTCAACAGCATTCCTCACATATGGTGCCGAGGGTAGAGTTGGAATCATTGTTATCCACTATGAGGGTAGAGGCTATGGTAGAGGCTTGGGTAGAGGCAAGTGCATACGCAGAAGCTTCAATTGAGGTACGATTACAAGAAGGGTTGGCAAAGCTCAAGGAAGAAATGTTGTCCATGATGACATCAAGACAACAGGAACAAAGTGCTCCTAAACCTCTCAAATGCAGCCCGTCATAGCACTAAAGGGAGTTATTGTATGGCCTGGTCGATGTCAGAGGGTCCTAAACCTTGTGATCTATATGTGGAGGATCCTCTCAAAAGGTTAGTGGCACATAGTTTTATCTATAGCTTAGGGGCAACTGCCAACCACATCCAAATTTAGGATGATCAATTAAGGGTGATAGTTGAAGATGTGATAATTGAATATGCTCTTATCCCAATTCCTACTGATGAGGTGAAGACAGTGAGTCAGGCAAAATGACTTCCATATTATGGCTAAAGCATATTGTTTCAGATCATGTCACGTCATCCCCGAGCCAACTTCCCATTCCTCCCACTTTGAGTACTATGCAACTTGTGATCTTATTGGCATATGACAAAATGTTCCATGTGGATGCTTTGCCTATAGATTCAGTTGTGGGCGACGTGGGGGTACTAGCCTTTGTTGACCATACGGATGTGAAATCTCTTATCACTCCTAAGGATGAACTGACCTCCGGATGTATCCAAGTGTTTTTATGTAAGTCTAATTTAAATATAAATATATGTAATAACAAAATTCAACTCTTATAACTAACGTCGTGTTTGCATTAAATGTAGGTACATGCAAGCTGAGTTGGTTTCTAAGGGCAAAGAAGGTAAGTTAAGATTCTATGCCCAATTCGGATTTATGCAAAAAGGGACTTCTCAAGCTTTGAGACTTCAATATATTTCAAGGAGGTTCGGTGAAACCGATATTGATTGTTTCTTTGCACCATATATGCAGGAGTAAGAATAATAATATTTCATTTTATTTCATATTAGTTTTGTATTTGCTTAATGATAATACTCATTCTTTTTCAATTAATTTCTACAATAATCATTAGCAATTGTTCATACTATGTAAGTATGGTTATAAAGTTTTCTTCTTATGCTCCCTCTATTACAAGCCATCAGTTGATGCCAAGAAGATTATGAACACGTGAGTTTTATTTTATACATAACAATAGTGTTTATAATAAATGGGTTACCAACTTCATAACTTTGGTCATAGGGCTATAAGGATATTTAGAATTGCAAGGGGTGTGAGAGACCCTGAATGGATCACACAGAAGGTAATAAAAGTATTAAGTCTTATGCTCCATATTTTGCTGATGACAATAATTTTTATCATGTTAATATTACAAAGTCGAAGGCAACCCAAAGAAAGCAACTCATGCAGCTTCTACATGGTTAGATATAGGATCAATATTATTGTGTCACATAGGACTTACCTAACTGGGGAGGTAAAATTATGTTTTTAATGATTTCATAGTTCTTGTCAATTTAATATATATTAGTAATGCTTTAATTTCTTTAATTTTAATTTGATGTTTCAGATATTTGATCAACCCGACCCATTTCCTGAACAAGATATTGAGGACCTACGCAATCTTTGGGCTGAGTTTTTTGTTCAATTCCTTCATTCTCAATAGTATTTGTCTTTCACTAAATACATTTTTTTTATTTTTCTGTTTAAATTGTTACATTTTTGTATTGAATTTTATTAAATGAATAATATAATGAGAAATTGAATTTTGTCTCTACAATCTTGAACTTTGTCTCTGCTGCTGTGTTATTGAGTCATATATTTGAGCAGTTTATTTATGAAGCTTTAGGGGATGGGTAATAAAACATTGAACGTGGTTGTTTTTTAAAAATACATTTAAACCAGACAAAGAATACAGACAGGTGTAGAAACAATATATAAATATTATAACATCTACACAGGTTGTCTTTATGGTGAGATGTAGAAAATGGATTAATCTACACCAAACGTAAACACACCAGGTGTAAAAACTTCATTAATATATAGCTGACGTTCACATAGCACGTGTAGAAAATACATTCATCTACACTAGATGTCCTTACAGCTAATGTAGATATTAGTAAATTCTACTACTAATTTTAAAAAGGACTGGTTTAAATATTAAGAAAAAAGAGCCTTCTACACCTTATTTTTAGTCCAGTTTAGAAAAAGATTTATTTTACACCTGTGAACCTCCCAGTTTAAAATATGTACACTTTCTACATAGTCTATTTCTATATCAGATAATTGTCTGGTATAGAATACTATCAATTTAGAAAGCCTTTTTTGCAGTAGTGTTTCTAGTTGTTATTTGATTAATTTCATTGATTTTTCTATCAAATGGCTTATAAAATCATTATGTTTATGTGTGGAAGGGACAAAGAAAGTTCTGAAAAGTATTTTGTAAACTTTTGTATTGAGATGATTTTTATTCTGAAATATTCTTATTTGAATTCCTATTGTTTGAAAAAGGGTTTTACTGCATATAAATTGAAAGAAATATTTTGAGATTTTATTTTGATTTTTATGCTGGGGGTTTTGTTTATGGAATACTCTTTATGAAACTTAGATACTACACCTAGTTTATATAAACTATCAAGTCTTTACATTATTTTGTTTGAAACTTAGATACTGCACCTAGTTTATAGATTGAATCCTGGTCACTTATCATGTTGTTGAAGTACATGTGCATATTATTTTAAGATATGTATGTATATGATTTGGACTACTTGCAAGCTGTTGTAGAATTTTTAGAAGGTCTGACATACAAAGACATTCCTACCAAAATTTCTACAAATGACTTGCCTTATGATTATAATGAAACATATATTATTATCATTATATAAGTGTTTTATTTATTGCTTGAGGTTAAAAGAATATGAATTCTTCATATTCTGGGTCAGTTACTATTATGTTTTCAGGGCATGAATGTTTAGTATCAGAGTTTAGGTTCCCTATAGCTATGTGGAGTAGGGATGCTTAAGTGTGGTCTCAGTTATCTTTATGAACCTCGGCATAATTATAATTGAGGCATCATTAAATGCCTTTTTTGGAAGTTTAAAAGTTTTTTTTTCTCATTTATTATGGGTATATCCTTTTCATTTAGAATTGAATATTTCCTATGTTTTGTGTGTATAGTGAAATGCCTCCTAGATGTTCACCAACTAGTAGAAGTTCTAGAAGCGATAAGGCTTTGTATAGAGGCTCCACTCAGCAAAATAATTGCTCTAGAGGCATGATCATAGGAGAACTAGGACTAGAGGAGGTTGACCCCTTAGACCTCTCAAAGAGGTCTACATCATCTAGACACGAGATTTAAGAAGAAACTCGTAATGTTATTGAAGATGATAATAACACTGTAGTCAAGTTGTCAGAATTCATCAAGCTAGATCCTCCTACGTTCACAAATTTTGATGTTCAAGAAAAACCTATAGAATTTCTTAAAGGCATTGAAAAGAGGTGAAGAGCTTTGAGATGCCCTAATGTTCAGTATGTGGAATTTGCTCTATTTTGATTAGGAGGAGTAACTAATGCTTGGAGCAAAACAATGCTTGATTTGCGAGATAAAGTATCATCATTATCATGGGCTGAATTCAAAGATATTTTTCTTAAAAGCTATCTTCCCCAAAGTAAACAGTATGCTAGGATTGAAGAATTCCTATCGTTGAAATGCACTTCGGGAATGACAGTGGCAGAGTATGACAGGAAATTTATAGAACTTTCCTCTTATGCTTCAAAATTAATACCCTCAAAGAAGGATAAGATTGGTATATTCATTCAAGGATTGTCGATATATATACATGATGATGTGACCCCTATGTTAAATCATTTTGCTTCCTATGTTGATGAAGTGGATTGTGTGTTGAGAATTAAGCTGAGACACATTGAAGAAGAAGGGGTTTCTAAGAAGCATAAGATAGGGGTTGAAAATTTTAAGGGTATTTATTTAAAGTAATCGCTTTCAAGGTCAATATCAATCATTTGCTATGCAACTAGTACCAAGATCTTGTGGACCCTCAGTGTATACTCTAGATTTGAGGCCTAAATTTGGGAATGTCAAACCTCAGTTTGATACGAGCCAGTCAAATTATTCTAGGCCTCCTTATGCAACTTGTGGAAATTATCATTTAGAAGCCTGTCACAAGGCCTCTAGTGTTTGTTATGTGTGTGGACAATCTGGCCATATAAAAAGAGATTGTTCGTTTACTTAGCCAACTTTGAGTCATAGATCAGTTAGACCTCCTCCCACCCTGCTACATTCACAGCTCCATCTACGGGAGAAATTTCTACCTCAATAGGTAGGGGTACGTAAAAAAGAATGATAGGGAAAAGAGAATAACCCTCTTTAGGGAAAGGGCAAGCAATAGTGTAATCTATGATGAGGCAAGATGCTCAAGCCTCTAACGTTGTGGTTACATATATTATTACTATATGTTCTCAAAAAGTTTATTCATTGTTTGACCCTGGATGAACAAATTCTTATGTTTCTATGTATTTTGCTAAAATGTTGGGTAAAGATTATGCCAAACTTGATTGCCTTTTTTTGGTTGTTACCCCAGTTGGGGATCTTTGTCAGTTTCACAGGTGGATAAATCTTGTAAAGTGTCTTTTGAGGGAAGAAAAACTCTTGTTGATTTAATAATTCTTGATATGATTGATTTTGATGTGATATTAGGTATAGATTAGTTAGCCTCTTGTTATGCTACTATTCATTGCCACTTGAAAGTGATAAAATTTAACATTCCAAGTGATACTCCTTTTGTATTGGAAGGAACTGAAGTAGAGAAGCCAACTAACTTGATTTTTGCTTTAAAAGCCTAACGGTTATTGATAAAGGGTTGCTAGGAAATTTTGGCTATGGTGAAGGATGTTGATAAGCCTACTATTAGTCAAGATCAAATTCCAATTGTATGGGAATTTCTTGATGTCTTTCCGGAGCAATTTCTTGGATTACCTCTAGATAGAGAGATATAATTTGGTACTGATATTATTCTAGTCACATAACCTATCTCAATTCCACCTTAGAAGATGGCACCCTCAGAGTTAAGGGAATTGAAGACCCAACTACAAGAATTGTTAGACAAGGGGTTTATCTGACCTATCACTTCTCTGTGGGGTGCACCAGTGCTCTTTGTGAAAAAGAAAGATGGATCTTTGAGACTTTGTATTGATAACTGGCAGCTCAATAAGCTGACAATAAAGAATAAGTACCTGTTGCCACGCATCAATGATCTCTTTGACCAATTGCAAGGAGAACAATATGTTTCAAAGGTAGACTTGCAATCAGGGATTAAAGATCAAGAAGGAAGATATTCCAAAGACAACATTTAGAACTCGGATGGTTATTACAAATTTTTAGTAATGTCTTTTGGGTTAACAAATGCTCCTACATCATTCATAGACTTAATGAATCGGGTGTTCAAACCATTTATTGATAAGTTTATAATTGTGTTTATTGATGATATTTTGGTATACTCAAAGAATACGGAGCATGAGCATCATTTGCAGTTGGTCTTACAAAGGTTGAGGGATTAACAACTTTATGCTAAGTTTTCTGAATGTGAATTTTGGTTAAACGAGGTTACTTTCTTGGGGCATGTTGTGTCTAAAGATGATATTCAAGTTGATAATAGCATGGTTGAGGCAGTTAAAAGTTGGTCACGACCTATAATGGTCGCAGATATTTGAAGTTTCTTGGGCCTGCAAGATATTATCGCCATTTTGTGAAAGATTTTTTAAAAATAGCTGCCCTATTAACAAGGCTAACTCAAAAGAATGTGAAATTTGTCATGGACTATAAGTGTAAGGGAAGTTTTTAGAAATTAAAGGAATCTTTAACTTCTACTCTAGTTTTAATTTTACCATCAGGAACTGAGGCATACATAGTCTATTGTTATGCCTCACAAATTGGTTTAGGTTGTGTATTAATGCAGAATGGGAAGTAATTGCTTATGTCTTAAGAAAACTTAAGAAGCATGAGCAAAATTACCCTACACATGATCTAGAAATAGCAGTAGTTGTGTTGGCTTTAAAGATATGGAGACATTATCTGTATGGTGAAACTTGTGAGATTTTCATTGGTCATAAAAGTCTAAGTTTATTTTTGAGTAGAAGGATCTAAATCTAAGGCAGAGACAAAGATGGATGAAATTACTAAAAGATTATGGCTTTACAATTCTATATCCTCTTGGCAAAGTGAATGTGGTAGCTGATGATTTAAAATTCTTCTAGATGCTAAGACAAGAGATGCAATTTAGTAAAAGTACCCTCGAACCTTAGGCATGAAACAGAGAATAGTATAAGAGTGATATATCCAAAATGGTTTGACTAAGGTATAAATTAAATTTTGAGGATGAAATTTATTTAAGGGGGAGAAATGTCACATCCTGATTTTCCCTATTTATATGGAACAGACAGTGGAACCTGTAAGGGATAGATAGAGGAAAGATCTTTAGAAGGGATTATGACGATAATCAGAAGAAATGATAAATGTTATATGAGTTTTAAAGAAAGAGGGACTAAATTGAAAAGTCTAAAAGTTCCATGGTGCAAAATAGAAGTAGACAAAATTTATATGTCATTAAGCGTAATTATGAAAAGTTAAAGGACTAAAGTACAATTTTTAAAAGTTCATGGGTAAAATGGTAATTATGGAAAGTTAAGGCAGAAAAGGCCCAAAACTGCCTGAAAACATTTTAGTCCCAAATTTTACCAGTAAATAGAAAAAATTATTCTGATCAGTGCAACACAACAGGGAATTTTGATCTTAGGTCCAGATGAATAGATATAAATTTATAAAGTTTAGAAAAATTAGGACAATATCTTTCAGCCCTCAAAATCAGATGAAAATTTATAGTAAATTCTTATAATTAATATGAAAATTTATAAAACTAACAAAACTCGAAAATGAGTTATGTAGAATTTCTTATGAAATTTATAGTAGAATAATACACTATTGAAATAATTTTTGAGGGAATTTCTTGGAAGTTGAATCCATGAAGGCAGAGGACCACGTAGAAGGCCTAAAATGGCACCTCATGCCCAATGATATTTTTAGATAGATATGTGGGCCAGTGTTAATAAATACCCTAAAAATATAAAATTATGAAAAATGCCATTTTGTTATGTAAAATTATAAAAATGTCCATGTGTTGCAATACTGAATAAAAGATGAGGAAGGGCATTTTGGTCATTTCAATAGGGTTAAAACACTAAGGGAGATACATGAATGATTAATCAGAGTTAGTATATGCCCTGATAAGATGTAAAGTGTAAGATAGTTAACCAATGGCATTTCAATCATTTTTCAAGGGACGGTAAGCAAATAAATACCCAATCTAACAATGTCAATGGTAGGAAAAATCTAGATACTAGATTTAAGGTCAGAAAGTATATTATGAAATCTCAAAAATATTAGATTCATAAAACAGTTTGATTTTTGAGAAATTGGACTAAGCTGGTACTGGATTTTCTAAACAAGCCCTTACCCTTTGAAAGACACTAAACAAGGCCCTAAATGATGTCATGGGTAATTTCATAAAGTGGCTTCTAGGGCAAGCTTGATGCAAGAATGTATATGGACCATAGGATCAAATAGTGAAAGATTAAATCCCAGCAATCCATTTCCACCCAAACTTTTCTATAAATATCCCCCATTTCTCTTCTTATTCATGCCAAAAGCAATAACCATGGGGAGGTGCTGCTGAAACAAAATTCAAGCAAGAAGAAGTGGAGAATCAAGTAGCTAAACAAGAAAGGATCCAAGGTAACTTCTTCCTCCTACATTTGTATTATATTATAGGAAGATTTCTCTTGGATTTGAATGGTTGAAAGGCCATTTTTCCCTCCATGGGAGCTGCTGTAAGTTCTTTCTTGATGGGGGAAGAAGATGAATATTGAGTTATGTTTAGATAAGCTTAAACAAGCAAGAATTAAGTAGTTTGAGCTTAGGAAATCATGTAATCTTGGAATTGTAATCTTGAGACCCTTTATGTCACTGTTCATGCACATGGGCAGGAGTTATAGTTTCATGATTTTGATGATTCCAATGGTTTTAAAATAAAAAATTATATGTGATAAAGTAGAAAAACAAGTATTGGAAGCATTGAAATTAAAATGAGAATTTTTAGAATTTATGAAGGTGCTGTATGTAACATCCTTACTTTCATATGTTTTAGGGACCATTCAGTAGCATTTAGAACCACTTACAAGACCTTGGAAGTCCATTAGCCAAATCTGGAATTTTACTCTTTCTCAGGTTACTGTTCATATGGTATTCCAGATTATGCAATGAACTTTGAAGAAATGAAGTGGTTCAAAAAGCTACATGAAGATAACATCTTAAAATTTAAGGAAAAAATAATTTCCAGACCAAATGATTAGCCAATTAATACAGTTTATTCGTTAAATTTTACTGTTTATTTGGTCAAAAACTCTGGAAACAGATTATGGACCCTTAATTTGGAAATTCGTTTCTCTTTGTACAGACATCGAATTAAGGCATTCTTGATGTCAAAACGAATCTTGGTATGTCAACTAAATGTTTGTAAAATCCCATACATTTATTCTATTATTTGCTATTTTTCATTACATCATGACCACCACTACTTACATTGGTCATACAACAACATTACACATTTACATAACATATATACCATCCAATCCCTAGATTTTATTCATGCTTCATCATCCTCTTTCATTATTCATAAACCTGTGGGATTGGGTTTACATGAAAAGGAATGAGATTTCTGGGGAAATCTCAGTAGCAAACATTACTAAACAATGTATACATTAATGTAAATACTTGTGCTTGCTTGTGAAAGTGTTAACATTGTGTAATGTGTATACTTCCATGTAACAAATGAAATACAATTGGCTAAAGTAATCATAGAAACAGAGCTTCATACATAAGCACATATGCAACATAATTCAACAAAGCCATAGCACAATCAAGCATAACATTCAATACATACAAGTTTAGAATAAGTTTACTACCTCATATACTTGATTTCTTTCACATTATCTTGCCTCTTTCTTCTCACTTTTCTTGAACATGTGGCTGCCTATTTTGGAGTATACCAACCAATTCCTAACATCACATAAACACAATTTCATCTATTGAATCCATTTATGAGCTTAGAATCATGAACTTCCAGCTCCTTCATAACATGTTGTACATAACCGAAACTGCACCCACTTCCTTCAAAAATTCTCATTTTGATTCTAATGCTTCCCATACTTGTTTCTCTACTTTATCCCACACAACTTTTCATTTTACAACTATTGGAAGCATCAAAATCATGAAATTCCAATCACTATTCATGTGAGTAAACTGTAAACGTGAAGAATTTCAAAAACTACAATCTTGGAATTTCAATACTTCCAAGGTTCAAAACCTTTCTAACCCTACACAAAATCATCATATAAATTCAATGGAAGCATTAAATCATTGAAATTCCATTTCCTTCCCTCATGAACAGTGCATACCAAACAGGTTCTATTATGGCAAAGTCAAGAATATCAACTTGATTCAACAACCAATCACTTAACTAGCTTGTTTAAGCTTCAACCATATGTTTCTAACTTTAATTTCTTCTTTTCCCTTTCATCTAAGGTTTTTGGGCAGCACAAAACCTTAGATAAAACTCAACTTTTCCCCCATGAAAACCCTGTTGGAAATCGTGCCCTAGGGGCCAATCATTGTCTTATGAACATTATTGATTTATGAATTTATTAATTGAGTTATCATATTATTTGCATGTTTACTATGATAACCATCCTTGGATAATTCATGATATTATCCTAAATGTCCCTGGTCGATCATCTCTGCGAGAGCATAGATGAAATAAGACCAGTATGACTTTGAAGATGTATAGAGATATAAATCAAAGTCATAAGCACATGTAAGAGTACAAGGTGCTGGGCCGACCCGCTATGAGAGAACTGCATGGGTAACGTCATAAGCTTCTCTCATATACAAACCATGTCAATATGCCCTTTGACCTGAGATCATCATGGATTCCTACATGACAAACGCTCAGCTTTGACCTAGTCAAAAGTCACTTTTAACCGAGTGATCATAAAGACTATGTTCGGGCTTAGTGGTTTTTCATGCAGAGAAATGTGAATAGTCAAGATGGAATTTGTCCCTCACATTCGTAGAGAGATATTACTGGGCCCCTCGATGAGTGAGTCTGAAAAATGTATGGCCATACTGTAATGGAAAGGTAGTTCCATTTCTATAGTCAGACTACTCAGGGATCGAGAAAGTAACAGTCAGGAATAGGAGGATGACATTATCCATGCCTCAACCATGACCAAAATATCGCGTGACAGAAGGGACATGATATGGTTGTATAAAAGGTTATATCGTTTATCGATCCTCATATGATTTGGGTAGTCGTTATGTCTTGCTAGAGCCCGCTTGCGACTTGTGGGCCAGTATAGCAAATGGCCCACTGCCAACTTCGTATGGGCCTACAGGGTCGCACACAAAATAGCCCAACACGAGCTATGATGTCCAGATTCATTGAATCTAAGACGTGTCCAGATTCAATGAATGATCCAGGGTGGATGTATATATTTATTTATATTTATATTCGTATATATATAAATTCGTATATATATATTATATATATGAGATATATGAGATTTAATTTATAAGGATAAATTATATCTCTATCACGTTTGAAATTCAAATTGATAGGATATCTCATATAAGAGATATTTATAAGATTTAATTTATAAGGATAAATTATATCTCTATCACGTTTGAAATTCAAATTGATAGGATATCTCATATAAGAGATATTTATTAGATTTAATTTATAAGGATAAATTATATCTCTATCACGTTTGAAATTTAAATTGATAGGATATCTCATATAAGAGATATTTATAAGATTTAATTTATAAGGATAAATTATATCTCTATCACGTTTGAAATTCAAATTGATAGGATATCTCATATAAGAGATATTTATAAGATTTAATTTATAAGGATAAATTAAATCTCTATCACGTTTGAAATTCGAAATTCAAAATGATAGGATATCTCACATAAGAGATATTTATAAGATTTAATTTATAAGGATAAATTAAATCCCTATCACGTTTGAATTTGAAATTCAAATTGATAGGATATCTCAAATTTGATTTATGAGAATAAATCAAATATAGTTCAGTCTCATCTTTATTTAAAATTAAATAAATAGGTAATTAAATCTGTGGGACAGATTTAATATTATTTGTTTAATTAGTTTCTTATGAAATTATACAATATATGATATTGTATTAATTTCAGAATTAATATAAGATTAACTCCAAAATCCAATTCGGTTGAGGAAAAAAACGCATAGCATCCTATATATCTGATTTTAGGAGCTGCGTTTTATACAGAGAAACACACAGAACTCAGAAAGGCCGAAGATGACTCTGCAAAAGGTTTGCAGATAAGAAACTGCCGAAATAGAGATGGAGAGGACGAACTCTTGAGAAAGCCCTAGAGGGACGAGAGACGCTAGCACGTCATTCGTGGTTGGAACACTGTTCGTGTGGATACCAGTAGAGGAGGCCGACCTGAGTCGTCGACTTCTTGTGATCAGAAAGGGAGCACGAGCCGCAGAGAGAAGCTGTGAACGTCGTGACCGAAAGCTGTGGAAGTCGCTGAGGCACACTAAGGGTAATACTTCTTCCCACTTGACTTAAACACATACGGTAGATCCTGGCAAGGAATGGAAAAATTTTTAAATTAATTTCCGCTGCGTGTCTTCCAATTCCTTTCAAACCCTAAGTTCAAGCTCCCAAATCAAAGGAAAATAAGCTAGGATAGATTGTTTACCTTTAATCTCTAGCTTACTTGAACTTTGGTACCTTGAATCTTCTTTGTCTTGGCTTGAGTTTCCATTTTGCAAGATTTTCCCCAAGGTATCACAAAGCCATGGTTTTGATGCATAAACGAGGGGGTATTTATAGCCAAAATCCATGGAAAATCAATGGCCAAGATTGATTTGGTTACTATTTGATCTAAAGGCCAAGATTAACTTTTTCAAAACGGGTAATTGTGACATCATCCATGACATCACAAAGGACACCTCAAAGGGTTTATGTGGCAAAATTCTAATTGGTGGAAGCTTCTGGAAAAATTCTAGTCCAATCCGGTACCAGCTCAGTCCGATTCCCCAAAAATCGGACTATTTTCTACATCTAATTTTTCTGAAATTTCATAATATACTTTCTGACCTTAAATCCAGTATCCGAATTCTCCTTACCATTAACATTCTTGTACTAGGCCATAACTTAATTATAGATCCCTTGGGAAATGACTAAAATGCCCTTGGTTCACTGTCTTGTACTATATTAACCCTAAGGGCATAATCGTCATTTTACCCCTCTTTGCACTATCTCAAAGCATATACTGGCTCTGAATAATCATATTTATACTATATGACACGTTTTTGGCCTATCCAAAATGACCAAAATGCTCTCCATCCATCACTGGTACAATATAGGCATCCAAGAGCATTTTCATAATTTTGCACTTTTCCTGGACTGCTCTGGACTCTGGCCCATATAAATGTCTCACTACCTTATTGGGCTCATGATGGCACCATTTGGACCTTTGTATGGACTTATTGCCTTTATGGTACAATTCCCAAGACAACTCTCCCGATCCTATTTATCGGGTATTTTATTTCAACGTAAAATCCCGTAAGGATTCTACAGGATTCATTTTCTGACTCTGTCAATTTTATAAATTCTTAAATTAAATATGGGAATTTCCAGTAAAGTTCCATCTGATTCTAATGTCTAAAAACTACTGTAATAATTCTTCTGACTTTAGAAATTTATATCAATTAATCGGGACCTCAAATAAAAATTCTATGTGACGTTAAACTGACAGGAATAATTTTGTCTATCTACTGGTAAAATTTGAGTTTGATCTGATTCTGGGCATTTTTGGCTTGTTTCAGCTCAACTTTCTCATAATTATATTTAGGTCCATGAACTTTTGAATAATTGCACTTAAGCCCCTGAACTTTTGGCTATTTGTATTTAAGTCCCTTAACTTTTGAAAATTACACTTAAAGGCCCAACTTTTGTTTCTACTTTCACTTTTTGCCTTTAACATTTTCTACTTTGCATTTTAGTCCTTCTTTTCCCTCAAGACTCATCTAACCTTTATATTTTCTTCTGATCTTCGTCATAATCCTTTCTAAACCTCTTTCCACTATCAGTACTATACAGATAGGGAAAAATTAGGATATGACACTGTACAGTTCTAGACAGATTTTATAGGAGGAGTTTGATTTTCATAATTCCAAGGCTAAACCACTAACTCCAATAATTAAGTAAAGAGTTAGGGGTTTTAAGACATTGATATACCATGTTTATGTAATGGCTCTAATGAGTTGTATACACAATGAAATTGTGTTTAGGGCCAATGTCAAAGAAAATGATATGCAAGCAACCAATGTTTGGTTGGAGGCAAAGGGAGCAAAGAGAAAGGATAAAGTTTTAAGGTAGTAAACTTACCTCTTTATGTGCTTGATGTGGTATGCTTATGTGTTGACATGTATATGATGATTGAAAGATGTTGTGACATAATGAATGATATTGACTATGTTATGAATAACATGTTTCCCATGGCCATGCATTTTTATACAAAGCATATAGTATGATGGCATGTCACTAAATGAAGAAAGTTTAATGAAATTACATATCATGCATTAGCATCCATCTTGCATATTTAAGTGGTAATGTTTGCTACTGAGATTCTTGAGAATCTCACCCTCCCACAACCAACCAATTTAGGTCAAGCATGATGGAAAATGTGTGCATGGAGAAGAGCTAAAGAATATAAGAAAGAAAATGAACAATTTGATACTTTAGCCTATGATGTATGGTGATGAAAATGTATGAAATAGTTATGACATATGTACATGATGTATGTGAAGATATGGGAAGCTTATTTGATGGTTTAGGAATGCTATATTAATTTATGAAAATTTAAAAAAGAAGATGAAATGACAAAAATGTAGGTCCTAGAGCAGTCTTACTTTGGCTTCAGTTTGACTTAGCAAATGAAGCAATTAATTCATAGACTTTTATGAGAAATTATTAAACATCTATAGCTTTAAGTGAATAGTTAATATGCCTTATTTGGATGTGTATATAAAGAGAAATGAATTTCTAAAGTTACAAGACAGAGTCTGGAATTTCCAAAATTTGCCATATGAATAGTAAAAAGTAATAATTTAACTGTATTGATTAGAAAATTAAATGTCTAGATTTATATTTTTCCCTTAAAGAGATATGAAATACTTCAAATAAAAATTTTATTTACCTCCAAAAGATATTTCTAGAATTAGTTATAAATTTTCAAAGTTGGACTGTTAATCTAGAATTTACCAAATAAATATTACATGATAAGTAAGTTTTAAAATTTTAATTTTTGAGCTAAAGTAATGCTTCTATTAATTAAATATGCTTATCAATACGTACTCTAAGAGGTTAAAAGTAGGATGTTTCAGGTTACCCATCATTGGGTTACTCTGGCCTGAGCACGCTTCACTGAGAAGTGCCAATAAAATCTGAAGTACTTGTGCTAATAGGCTCCTACCCTGGTACTTTTACTGTCTTGGACCCTCTCATATTATCTCTCTTGGTCTATTTGGCTCTTATTTTCTTCAATTTCACCTTAGGAACTTATTTGCTTGGACTTGATCTCTTCTTATTTCATGTGGGGTACTTTTCTTCTCTTTCTTAGGTATTATCCCTACAGACTTATGACTGAAACTTTTAACTCTGTTGACTTTAATTCCTTTTTTGTATAAGAGAATTTTGAGTTCATTCCATATAAGATAATCATCTGAAAAAAATGTTGTGGGTACTCTCTTTGTATGAGTTAACCAATTTGTGAAGCTTTCCTTCTTTAACGTTGTCCTTGGTAATCTTCTTCCGAGAGAAATACTACACTATAGTTATAATTTCATAGCTCATTTCTTTCTTCAGGCTAGGTCTATTGTGACCCTCAGGATCTACTGTGATCTACTGTAAGCCTCTTCAGGATCTAACTATAACCTAGGAACTCTGTATGAACCATGCTAGGATCTAACTGTGATCCTTCAAATGTACTACGATTTTGTTATACTGTGTCATAATTTTTTAGAAGACCTAAAACCAATGGACTAAGTTATAAGGTTAGCCACTTCAACTCAGTTGGTAACTCAACTGATAATTTCCCCAAAACTTTTTATTTTAAACAATATTTTTCATTAAGACTTTATTCATTTCCTCTTTCACTAAGGAATTTCTCATATCTTTTTCATCTTCTATTTCAAAACATGACTTCAATATGTACAATACTATAGAGAGATAATAGGCTCTACCAAGCACTTACTGCTATAAACTATATATCTCATCTTTCTTATTATGGTTGTGTAGAACTATTGAAGGATTTTTAAGCTTATATGGTGAACATTGCTCTAATATAAGCTGCACTATCCATTTTCTTAAATTGGCTCTATCTCAAGAGCAATCTGACTCTATCGCAAGAGCAATCTAACTCTATTACTAGAGCATTTACTTACATTACATATACACTGCTCTCTCATAGCTACATCATCATTTTTATAACTATATCTCATTTTGTTTTATATCATCTATGTCATGTTCATAGCTCATCATTCATACATCTAATTATTATTAAATGACACATTCTGAGTATTATAATCATATGCCTATAGGTATGCCAATAACATTTATTTGTATAACCATACTAAGTATATTATATCATCTTCTTTGTTCTAACTAATTATCATTGTCTTACCACAAGCCCTCATTCTAGTCCTGACTTTAATCATTGAGGATCCACTGGAGCTAATTATCTCATCTATCTCTAACATGTAAATGTAAACATATCAGGTCTATAGTATCTCAGCAGTGCACATGCCAGACATGACTATTCAAACATACATAGGGTATTACCACCCTTAAGACAGTGGAAATAGGAACACATCTATCAAAGGATCTCTTTTCTCACTCTGTCTTATCACTTAAACTTAGCCTCGTGCTCATCTATATTTAACTGAGGGAAATACTTTTTGAAAAATTGTTTAAGTTACACTTTCTAGTTGAGCAGGTTATTCTTTTCTCGTAGGGTAACTTACGTGCTCTTTACTATTTCTTAATATCTTTCTCTAATTCATAAATGACTAACTACACCTTCTATTAAGAGGGATATTTCAACACTTTGGAGATATTTGAATGTTCATTCAAATATAGGCAATTTGTGCTTATATAACTAGATATTATTTTATTCCATAGTAGACCCTGACTATTTGCCAGTTCCAGTCAACTCCTAGCTAAACTACAACTCTTTCCTAGTCCTTTTCTTAGGACATAACAGGCTAGCAACATTCATTATTTCTGTCACTGTGATAGCATAGTTTCTATATCTTATTTTTGGTGAACTTGAATTGCTCTAATCTCATCTTTCATATGTTATTGTTGCTTTTGCCTATTCAAGATATTTTGTACTAGATCTACTGTGTCACTAGTTCCTTCAAATGGAACTTTTCTATTTTGGGAACATCAACTCTCTATCTATCAATCATTACATTCTTTACCTTAGACTGTATGATAGGCATGTCTCTAGACAAGCCTTGGTCTAGCCTCGGCTTCTTTCATTTGCAAAAAGACTAGCATAATTAAGTCTTTTGTACTGTAGATCTACTCTAGATTATTGGACAAAAGCTCTATTTCTGAATTTTCCTTAAATTGATTGTTCTTGTGTTAGTGTATCACACTAGCTGGCTTAAGCGTACATTGTATCTATCCTCTAGCTGATAAACTTTAGCGAGGTTGGTGCCTTCATTTTTATCATCTCTATAGCATCTGGTTGCTACTAGTAGGTATACTAAACAATTTTAATTTGTTCCCATAAGCTAGTACCATTCTCTTAAGCCTTATAAATTCTTTAGCCAACTAATTATCTATCATTTTAGGTTTGGCTTTAGCCTCATACTATACTTTAATCAATTAACAATATGACTCTTAGGGGTTTTCTCACTCCACCAACTGCTCTTATTGTCTCTAACAATTATAATCAGTATAGAGAAAGGGCTTATGGGACTGTTCTTTTCTTTACTTTATTGCTAAGTAGGAGCATATCCTCTAACATGCACAATGACTAACTAACGTGTTGCAAGACTACATACCTGCTTATGAATGTATATTTCTAATATCAGAACTCAAGCATTCCTTTCCTTAATATGCATAGCTTTAACACTTGGAGGTTACACAGCTCTATCACGTGGAGCTTGAACTGCTATAATATTTGGAGCTTTAGCATATTTTACAAACATAACATAGTGCTTAACATTTAATGCACGGAGTAAAAGCTCTCACTTTCCATTTCATCTGCATCATAACATTCAAACATCTTATCCCTACCAAAAGGAAGCCTCTTTATCTGTATATAGATCAACAGTAAAATCATCTTCCTGTTCATAAAATTAGAGGGAGATGACTTATACAAGTCTATTCTTTCTTACATGCATACTTAATACCTTGTTAATATCTGTCCCTAAACTTTGCTATTAGCTAATCATACTTTTATTAGGTAAAGTCAACTCTGTCATATCCCAAATTTTAGGCCTAGAAGCCCAGTATATAGCCTAAAAAAGGGATGCTACTAGACCCTGTTGAGCAGAGGTCTCAGTAAATAGAGAAACTTATGCTGATCACTATGATGCAACACAGAGTTTTAATATGAGGTCCCGAAAGATTTATATTAATTTCTAAAAAGAAGGAAAATTAATATAGTATTCTCTGGACCTCAGAATCAGATGAAATATGGCAGTAAATTCCTAGAATTAATATAAGAATTTCTAAAACTAACAGAGCTCAAAAAGGAGTTATGTAGAATTTACTACAGAATTTATAGTGGATTAAAAGACCCGATAAATAGGTTTCAGGGGAATTTCTCGGGAATTGAGCCCATGAAGATAGGGGATTATACAGAGGGTCCAGAATGGCACCTTATAGGCCCAATGATATTTTCAGATAAATATGTGGGCCAGGGCTAATAAAGACCGAGAAAAATGAAGAATTACGAAAATGCCACTGAAGGTATGCCACTGTGTTGTGTCATGGAGTCAGAGTCAGACGAAGGGCATTATGATCATTTGACTAAGGTTAGACAGTCAAGAAAGGGTATCTGGATAGTTAACCAAGGTTAAGAGACACTCTGGTAAGGTATGAAAAGACAATAGTGCCCCTAGAAGTACTAAAGAGGTATTAAGGGTATTTTGGTAATTTACTAAGGATATTTCTTGGGAACCATGCCACAGAGTGATTGGGCTTGGTTAGAAACCCAAGATGACAATCTAAAGCCCAAAAACGTAGCCCAAGAGTAATGTGGGCCCAAGAGGCATTAAAATATTATTTTAGTGCTTTTTCAATAAAGTAAAGTGACCCGGTCCAAGATAGAACTGGGTAAAGTGATCTGGAATCATGAGAGGACATAAATGGGGCCCACAAGGTGCCACATGGCATGATTACAGTAAAAGAGGAAAAGCAAAGGACACATGGCATGATTACAAGAAAAGGAGAAAAAGCAAGAGGACACGTGGCACGATCTCGGCCGTCCATTCAGGGAAAAGACTCTGGAACTCTCTGGAAAGGCTGAGTCAGCTAGTGAGGTGTCCCAAGGGCCCAACTATTACGCCACATATACCCCTGAGGTGTCCCTTGAGGTGTCCTAGATGATGTCATGAGTGGTGAGTCATCAGGGAGGGTGATGTCATCGTGATGATGCAAGCAAAGCTTCTTGAGGAAGCAAACAATCTGAGCCATTCATCACGAATTAATCTGGACCATTCATTCCACCTCCTCTCACCTATAAATAGGCCACTCCCCTCCCATTTCAAGGCACACCATGGATTTGGAAAGAGAAAGAAGAGAAAGAAGAGAGAAAGAGAGAAAGAGAGAAGGAAAGAAAGAAAGGAAAGGAAGGAAGGAGTTCTGGTGGAGCTAGGAGCAGTCTAAGGAGCCAAGGGACTGGGCAAAGCTTAGGAATGAGATAAGAAAGTTATCTAGTCCCTGTTCTAATAAAGTATAGGATTTCTCTTAGTGTTTAGAATAGAGAAATATCTCTATTAATAAAGGTAACTATAGATAGAAAGAAAGCCAGGGGAATGTCAGAGTAAGAATATTACCCCTAGCTATGCATGAGTTAAATAGAGCTATGCTGATAGAATAATAATGAAGATATTATTATGCTATGTATAGGCTCTGGCCTATGGAAATATGGAATCTTAGAGCAAAGGCTAAGAGCTAGAGGAAGGCTACAGGCCAGGTAGTAAACTTATCCTAAACTTGTATGCATTGAATGTTATGCTTGATGTGCTATGGCTTTGTTGAACTGTGTTGAATATGTGCTTATGTGTGAAGCTCTGTTCCTATGATTACTTTGGCCAATTGTATTTCATATGTAACATGGAAGCATGCACATTAGACAATGTCAACACTTTCACAAGCAAGCACAAGTATTCACATTAATTCATGCATTGTTTAGTACCGTTTGCTATTGAGATTTCCCAGAAATCTTACCCCTTCCATATCAATCCAATTACAGCAGGTCTCTCAAAATGGAAGAGATAAAGATTCATGAAGATATGTTAATTACTTGGCATGATTGATGTGTGATTCATGTATGTATAATTGCTGGAAATTGTCACTATAAACAGTAACTCGTGGTGAGGCAGTGACATTTGAGCTGTAATTATAAATAGTAAATGATTGAATAGATGTATGATATTTTACCAGTAAATATTAGACATACCAAGCTTCGATTTGATATATAGAACGTCTTATTTGGATGTCTACACATAAAGATATGATTGATCAAAGTTGGGACCAGAATGCTGGAATCAGGGACAGGACGCTGGAGGAACAGAAAAATTCGGACGTTGACTTACGTTGACCTGGTCAAGGAGTGGTCAACGAGTCATTTTTTCCTGAAAGAACATTATGTTATCTTCGTGTAGCAATTTGAACCACTCCATTTCTAGTTTTATATAATTAGTTATGATTTTTCGAAGTCAGGTCACTTCTCTGGAATTTGCACAGTGAACAGTACTCGCTAGAGTAAAATTCCAGATTGAGTAATTTGACTTCAACAGCCTTGGAAGTGGTTCCAAATGCTATTGTTTGGTCCCTAAGACATATGAAAATGAGGATGTTACAAACTCCACTTGCCTTACCTCAACTATATTCTCTTTGTTCTTAATAGAGGACATATTCTTCTATCAAAGCAATATCAACTCCATCTTAACTGCATCCCCTTTCTACACGGATAGGATATCTTAATCTATTTAGAGCAATATCAACTCTGATTTTAAGGAATAGTTCCCAATTCTTAAGAAAACTAGGTGGCTAAAACTTTCATACATCATAGCCTTTACTCATGAGCCTCTTAACCTAACCCCAAAACTAAGTAGCCATTAACATCATTAGGACATACTTATCTCTCATCATACTGGTTCCTTGTATCTATCTGTCTCATTCTCTATCTCTTACCTTCTCTTTCTATTAATTCATGAGAAATTACTGAGGCTATTTATCTTTAGCTTACTATCTCTAAGATCATGTTCATCAATTCATGATTTGAGATATTTATTGTGTTACGCCATCTTACCTTAATTAGGCTATATTCATTCATTTAGCTTAGGTTGCCACTTTACCCTACTATTAGGTACAAGGTACAAACTCAACCCTTAACTGCCATATCTAACTCTCAAATATTACTCTCCCTTAGATAGGGGAGTATCTTAATCTGTGGCTATATTTCCCTTAACAATTGCTAGTCATACTTAGTTTCATCATATCATAACATCTCCCATCGCTTGTAAGACTTCTACGTCCCTAGCATAAAGAACATTTGTGTCCTTAGCCTTACTGTAATCCATAATTAAGTTAGATGCCTCCTTTTAGCTAACTGAGGAAGGGTCTGGGTCATACCTCTATGACATTTATACTTTTAAGTTTCCCTTATCTTTAAGGATTGATCACTATCAGGCGAGAAGCTATATATTAATCTTAACTCTCCTTTAAACTTAACTAATTGAGGTTTAAACTTTATCTCCAATCTATAATCTTAGTTGGACTATGAACAAGTAACCCATCACTAACCTCAATCCCAATTGGGCCTTAGCTAATTCACTGTGTACTTTATTTCTTGATCAAAGCAAGTTTATCTTGCACTAGAACCTCTGTCCTGTGCTAAAACTTTATTTTATACCAATGCTAGAACATTTTGCTCTGATACCAAAATATCATATCCTACTTTTAACCCCTCAAAGTACATATTTGGAAGAGTATTTAACTAACGGAAGCATTGGCCCAAAAATTAAAATTTTTAAAATTAATTCTCATGTACTATTCATTTTGTAAATTCTATATTGATAGTACAACTTTGAAAATTCATAACTAATTCTACAAAAATTGTATAGAGTTGATTCAAATTTATACTTGAATCTATTTCATAGATTTTTAAGGAAAGATTATAAATATGAATATTTATCTTACCAATCAATATAGTTAAATCGTTACCTTTTACTATTCATATGGTAAATTTTGGAAATTCCAGATTCTGTCTTGTAATTTTAGAAATTAATTTCTCTTGATATATATAACAAAATGAGGCATGTTACATATAAATTTAAATATCTAGATGTGCAATAATTGCTCATAAAATTTCGTGAATTCATTCTTTCACTTGCTAGGTCAAACTAGAGTTAAAGTAAGATTGCTCTAGGACCTACGTTTTTACCATTTCATCTTATTTCTTTAATTTCTATAAATTAACTCAACATTCATAAACCATCTATTAGGCTTCCATATATTCATATACATAATGTAAATATGCCATAATTATTTTATATATTTTCATATCATAAATAGGCACTTGACATGGCATTTACATACATAGGGAAACCATACAACATAAGCTAGAGTATCAATTTGTTCAATTTCTTTCTTCCATTATTTAGCTCTTCTCCATT
Organism: Leucaena leucocephala; assembly: GCA_037074615.1. Lineage (NCBI taxonomy): Eukaryota > Viridiplantae > Streptophyta > Magnoliopsida > Fabales > Fabaceae > Leucaena > Leucaena leucocephala. Next base: position 12,055,533 of record CM073527.1, read on the forward strand.
CATATGTTTTCCATCATGATTGACCTAAATTGGTTGGTTATGGGAGGGTGAGATTATCGAGAATCTCAGTAGCACACATTACCACTTACATATGCAAGATGGATGCTAATGTCTGATATGTAATTTCATTAAACTTTCTTTAATTAGTGACATGCCATCATATTTTATGCTTTGTATAAAAATGCATGGCCATGGGAAACATGTTATTTATAACATATTCAACATCATTTATTATGTCACAATATCATTCAATCATCATATGCATGTCAACATATAAGCATATCATATTAAGCACATAAAGAGGTAAGTCCACTACCTTAGACATAAGCTTTCTCTCTTGTTCTTGCACTTGCTCCTTAAGCTTCCAACCATGCATACTTTCAGTCAACCACTTCCTAACATCCTCTTGGATGTCTCAAGGTCCTAAACATATCCTTATTCATCACATAACTCATTAAGACTATGAACTCAATTAATGTTCAAGACTATCATTCTTGAACTCTTAACTCTTTACTAAGGGTGCTCATTTTTTCCCGTCTCGGGTTGTCCTGACCTGATCCTGGGCAATTCGAGATGGGTCCGTCCCATCCCATGAAGGGTCGGGATGGGATATCCTAGGACGAGATGGGGGCAAGGGTTAGGACAGGACGGGTCTCGGTCTGGCCCTCGGGATTCCCGTCCCATCCCGAATATTTTTTAAAAAAATAAAAAATATTTTTATTTTATTTATTTTTTATAAAAAATAGAAATAGAAAATGGTATTGGTTATATCATATTATTTATTAGATGATTGTATTTTTCTCTTCCTTACATGCATTTGTTTCTTTACGGATGAAGCAGTAACTTCAGTTGGTGAAGTGAAAAAATTGAAAAAGTAATAGTATTTGTAGTATAATTAATGGTATTTATTGTTTTAAGTTGGTAATCATAATAAAGAGAATTTAATTTCTTCTATTATTTTTGTGTTTTGATTGTTACTAATAGATAGGATGTACATAAAATATCTAATAATTTAATTTTTTTTTAAATAGGGTTCTGGAATTCCCGAACCCGTCCTGACCCGTCCCGGTCTCGAAAGGTACCGGGACATATTCGGGACGGGACGGGACACGGGACGCATTTTGTGTCCCGTGTCCTATCTCAGGACGGGGTTGTCCCAGTCCCAGTCCCGTCCTATCCCGTCTCGTGCTCACCCCTACTCTTTATTTTAACTTTAGGGATTTCTATCCATCTTTCTAAAAATTATTTCTATAGGTCAATCTCACACAATTTTTCATAAAGAATCTAAATATGAACTTAAATTTATACAAATTAAATGAACTCCTTTCCCATGAACTAGACAAAAACCGAAATAACACATAGCATCTCCAAAAATTACAGTTTTGATTCTAATACTTCCAATACTTGTTTCTCTACTTTATCCTACACAATTGTTCATTTTAAATCCATTAGAAGCATCAAAACCATGAAATTCATCTTCCTATATAGAATTTCACATAGTGGCATAAGCATACTCAAGATTGAAATTACAAACATACATGATTCTACAAGTTAATACCACTTGATTCTAGCTTAATCCTTTTTATTTTATCTTGTTCTAACCTAAATTTCTCCTTCTCCTAATTATGTACAGGTTTTGGTCAGCCATGGAAGAGGAGAAATTTTATTGTTTTCTAGCTATTTAACTCAAGATAATTCTTCTTAGAACTCAAAATTAAAAGCTTGATTAAAGTACTTACCTTGTGCTCTTGATTCCTTGCTTCTTTGATTACTTGCTTCTCCTTCTTTCCTTGAGTATATAGTAATTTTGGCAGCACCTCCCCATGGATTCTTAACGTTGTACGTGCTGTATATTTGGGAGGGTATATATAGAGAATTTCATGGGTGAATCAAGGGCTTAGATATATTCTTGCACTATTTGAATCAAGGGCCAAGATTGCTTCTTAATCTTGACTTGCCCACCAAGTTTTAATATGACATCATCCATAAAATCATTTAAGGTCTTATTTGGCACAATTTAAGGAAAAAACCCAATTAAAGAAATTCTAGTTCAATCTGATATCGGCTTAGTCAAATTTCACAAAAATCATACTGTTTAATAACTCTAATTTTTTTGAAATTTAATAATATGTTTTTTACCTTAAATCTATTATGTAGATTTTTCTGCCATTAACATCGTTGGGCTGGGTATTTATTTGCTTACCATCCCTTGAAAAATGACTAAAATGCCATTTGTTCTCTTTTTAGTACTATATTATTTCTAAGGGCATAATTACTTTAAACTTCATCAGGGCATATTCTGACTCTGATCAATCATTCATGTACCTCCTTCAACATTTTTACCATGCTCAAATGACCAAAGTACTCTCTATTCATCTCATGTTCAGTATTACAGCATAGGAAAATTTTCATAATTTCGCACTTTTTTAGGGTTTTTCTGGACACTGTTCCACATAGCTGTTAGGATATATTGTTGGGCCTATGGGATGCCAACTTGGGCCTTTAAATGGATCCAATGCCTTTATGACACAATTTCCAATAAAACCTACCCAAAAGTATTTATTGGGTGCATTATTTTACTGTAAATTATATTATAAATTCTACAGAACTCTTTTTTAAGTTTTGTTAGTTTTATAAATTCTTATATTAATTATGAGAATTTCTTACAAATTTTTATATAATTAGGAAGTCTAGAAGTTCCTGTAATAATCTCTAGATTTTAAAACTTACAATTATTTGGGGCTTCAAATCAAAATTATGAAAAATATGCCTGGCTCGATCACTATTTCCTACTTATTGATAAAATTTAGGATCAAAATATTTTCAAACAAATTTTGGCCTTTTCAGCTCAATTTTCTTATAATTACAGTTTTACCCCTTAAATTTGATAAATTACACTTTAGACCATGAATTTGTCAAATTCCATTTTGGTCTCTTACTTCAAATTTTTGAAATGTTATTTTAGTCCATTTTTAGACATTTTGAAAATTTAATTTAATTTCTGAATTCACAAAACTCCATTTAGGTCCCTTAGATTCTTTATATTAAACTTTCATTAAAATGACATTCACGTCCCGGAGCTTTATAACTTTATACTTTTTATGTCTTTCTTTAAATTAAAACTCATATAACCTTTATCATTTTTTTTTGATCATCTTCATAATTCCTTCTAAAACTCTTTCCTCTATCTATCCTTTATAGGTTCCACTGTATGTTCCAAACATATAGGAAAAAATCAAGATGTGACACTTTTTTGTTATGCAACTATGTCTACGATCACTGTTGTAGCAACATCTGACCTCCTTCTTCCTTGTTGCTGTGAAATCCCGTTGTGAGGGTGTGTGGTAAGCCTTACATCTCTCCCTCTCATTTAATCCTTGTTAGTTTTGGTTGGAATATTTGATTTCCTTTTCTCCTCTGGTTGTTGAGCCAATGAAAGAAGTGAAGGGAGAAGAATGAGTTGTATTAGGATTGTGGAGCCACCGTTGAACTTGAAATTGTGTGTGTATGGAAAATTTAATTAAATGTTTTGGTGGTTGTAATAAGGTAAAGGTGGATCTAATCTATGCTTATTTGGTTTTAAATTTATGTTGGAAAAAGAATTGTTTTTGAGAAGTCGTTCTGTACATGGATGTGGATAAGTGTACTATAATATTATTCTGAAGCATAGAGTAGGAGTAATTTATATTAGAGCATTCAGGTGAGTGAATAATGTCCCATGTTAAAAATATTTTTGATAATATCTTAATACTTGATATATTTTATTTACAGTATCAATTCTTAAGCATGATTTGCTAAAATAATTTTATTAGAATTGTCGGTTGTTATTTGATTAATGTCATTGATTTTTCTATCAAATGGCTTATAAAATCATTATGCTTATGTATGGAAGGAACAAAGAAAGTTCTAAGAAATAGTTTGTAAACTTTTATATTGAGATGATCATGATTCTGAAATATTTTTATATAAATTCCTATTGTTTGAAAAAGGGTTTTACTGCATATAAATTGAAAGCAAACTTTTGATATTTTATTTTGATTTTCATTCTAGTGTTTTTGTTTATGGAATACTCTTTATGAGATTTCAATATTAAAAGATCTTGTTATTTATTAATGTTAAATTGACCTCATGCATGCTTGAAAATGATTGAGAGGACTAAATACAGAACGATAGTTACTAATAGCAGTACTATTTACACCATGGTTAAAATTGAGCTTGCATGATATTTGTGAGCACAATACTTATGCTAGATATTCGTGGGATTCTTTCTCACGCCTTTTATTCGTTGGTTTTGCACCTTCGCCTGTTTTTCATGGCTTCGAGTCTCGCCAGAATGATTAGTTACCCTCGTGTATTATGTGTCAATGCCAGATAATTCGTTCTGTTGAAGTCATACGGAAAGATGAGATTTAAGAATTATCGTTCTAAATTGACTTTATCGTAATAAAATGTTGTATTGTCTATTAAATTGTTTTGATTAATAATTTTTATACAGTTTCATTCTTGCTATAATTCTATACTTTAGAAATCTAGAATTATCAACAAGCTTTATTATTCACAGTTTAATATCTTTTAAATTGTATCTTTCTGCATTTTTAATTATTTTAATAATGAAACGTTATTCACTTATAGATTATTTTAGCTTCAGATAGTGTTGTTGACCCTATTCCTCTAACTGAGCAGTGAAAAGTCTCATTAATTATATGAAGCGGTTGATCATTTTTGCATATCTACTCTAAATGTAAATATAAACTTATGAAATCTTTATATTATTTTGTTTAAAACTTAGATGTTTCACCTAGTCTATAGATAGAATCTTGATCTCCTGTTATTTATTTGGAGTACATGTACATATTAAACTGTAAATTCTAATCAGATTTCACTGACAATCTTTAAAATTTAACTATCATTAATCATGCACTTTGGATAATTATACACAGCAAAATTAGTTATTAATAAAAATAAAAGTATCCAAAACAAAACTATTTCTGTCAAAAAAAGTACCAAACGAAAAATTAGTTATTTATTTTTTCATTAAATTAAATATTCAGTAATTTATAAATAAAACAAAAGTATAAGTTTTGGAATCTAATTAATTATTTTTTAATAAACTTAATTTAATATATATATTACAATTTGAATTAAAAATATTCAACCACCAGTGAAATTAATTATCATACTATTTGTTAACAACACACTTATATATGATTTTGATGGCCAATATTTAAACAATTAATTTTGTCAAAAGAAAACCTTTGTGAGCAATTGGGATAAACCAAATTTTCTTCTTATCAAACCAAATTTAATTTAAGAAATGGAATTTTTAATTATCCGGTAATAAATATTTCCGAAGAAAACCTCAGAAGCGGAGCGGACACTACAAAAGCATATGCTAATAATATCTTCCGGTCAAATTTAAAGGCGGCGTCATCATCATCAATACGACTGCAAGCATTCTGAGGAGGCATTAATAGATGGATTCCATTTTCATGAAAATGTTTAGAGGGCAAAGGAAAGTAGCTTTACAAGTTAACATGAAAGAGGAATGAAGGAGACTGGTTTCTGCCTCAGGCGTCACAGAATGCATCTGTCTCAATTTTAAAATTCAAAATCTTACATCCCTCATGTCCCTCTTGTCCCCCAACTATAAAAAGGTTTTATCGGGCGAGCCGGCACGGCAGCTTCTTCTTCGTTCTTTCTTGTTCCGTTCCTGTGGCTCCAAACCTCTCGTCCTTTGGGAGTTCTTCAAGCTCTAGCAGATGGAACAAAACTACTTTTCAAAGAGAATCTTATTCCATCTAGGGGAGATATTTTTTTATTCAGTATTGGATCATCCATATCAGTCATATCAATTCTAGTAAGCTATTCAGTAATTTTTTTTTGGCTATAACTTTGTTTTAGCTGATCTCAATATGCCTTTTTTTGTGGATTGCTATTTCGAATATTGCTCCCATTGGACTTCTTGGATCTGATGAAATAGGATGAATTGAGACGGTATTTTGTAAATACATAATCATTTTGAATATATTAACTATTTCTTTATTTTTCGATCGCCTGAAAGAACAAAAGAAACATCTTGTTTTTTAATTTCTAATTTCAAAATCTGAAATAGGTTACAGTTCATCTCACCTTTTTTTGCAGACTATGCCTTTTTGAAGATCTTGGAGATAACAAGTTCCTGCCTTCCTCTTTTTCTTCATATGGGTTTGCAAAGAAGGACATTTTAAAGCAAGCGTTTCAGCCGGAGCATAAAACCCTTGAAACAACACAGGCAAGTAATCTGCAGTGATAAAAAGAAGTTGCGAGGATAATGTGATCGTAAAATTTCCTTACATCATAAATTCATGAGTCTCAACCAGTATTAGCTGAAATCCATTCCAAGGAAAATTGCTAGCATTTGTGCACTTGAGCAAATGCTTGAGGATGATGTGAGTTTTGAAGTTGATTGATTTTTGTTTTTTTTTTGTTTTTTTTTTTGCATAGTGGACTCGGTATCCCAGCTCAACCCTGTGTAACAGGGAACTCAACGGGTCTAGACTAATCCTGATTCAAATTCGATACTGTGATTAAGTCATAATAGCCCCAACCCGACTAATCTAACGTGTGGGGTTTGTCTTAGCTTTTGTTATATCTACCAAGACCAGAGGAAGTGGAAGATGACTCGAAGTGCTAGGGGTATTTTTCATGTGTAATTTTATTAAATTCTGTATTTTCATGGTTTTTTTTTTGCCTGTTCCAGGAACATGATCTAAGGCATCCTTTTCGTTCATAAATTAAGATTAGTTCATAATAACTTTACTCCATTCCATATGATGATAGTGTGCTTGTCCTAATTATTTTTATGAGATGACTTCGTCATAATGTGGTTTGTAGTAATGTCCTCTTGAACTAAATTAATATGCAGGTTAAAGATGCCCTAAACCATTTTTCTTGTCACTAAAACAAAAAAAAATCAAAAATCAAGGCCATCAGGATGTACCAAGATGTACTTTTATTTTGCAAGAAGTAACAAGAGGCGTATCATAAGATGTACAACAATGACAAGTGTGTTTGGGATGAAGGAAATGGACGGGAGGGATTTTAAACATTTTCGCTTGTTTGGCTTCTGAAAATTTGTATGAGGGCACTCCTCCCCTCATAATCCCCCTTCAAAAGTGGGGGAATTTGAAGGGAAAATGTAATATTTTTGTATGATGTGACTATTATATCTATAAACTATTTTAATATTGCTACACTGCCTTTAACTCACTACAAAATTTTTAGCACAATGCGATCTCTTCCATCTTCGTCCACAATCTCATGCCAATAAAACCACCTTCGACCACAACGACGCATGGTGGCACATTAAAAATATTAATTAACTATTTTTTGGTCAAATATATATATTTAACAATTAATTATGGTTATTATTATATCTAATTTATTTTAATGAGAGTAAAGTTGTTCAAATAAAAATATTTTTTCTCCATTCCTAAACCAAATAAGGTAACATTAAAATCTTTCCCCTCCCCTCTAATCAATTCGAATGAGGTTATATTAAAATCTCTTCCGTTCCCTTCTCTCCTCTCCCCTCTATTAAAATCCCCATCCTTGATTCTTTTCCGTTGAGCCAACACACCTTAAAACGAAATAATATTTGCTATATTATGATGTGTTTTTAGATTTTTAAGAACTGATATGTTTATATATTATGCCTGTAATCATCATGTTGCCTAATTTGCCTTTATGAACATTAAGATTAACTATTTGAAATGAAATAAGTAATTGTAAATTATGAAATTCTTTCCATTAACCATGATTCATCTCTTAATCTGAGGAAGGCATCTTCAATGAAAATCTCGATTATATTTAGACATACTTCAAATTATATACTAATTAATATTTTAACTAATTTGCCAAAATTAAAAGAAATTAGGTATTTTAAAAACAGTAAATTTGTTATTTTAACATAAAAGCACAAACAACTTATGGCATCAAAATATCAGTAGAAAACATGTGAAATATTAAAAAGACCTAGAGAAATTAGAATATACTAAGTTTAGAGCAATATAAACTAAAAGAAGCCACTAAGACTCTACGAGCAAGTTGCTAAGAATCCAATATAGTAAAATTAGATTAAATATATGGAATTATCTATCGGAGACGTAGACGTAAAATTGTTAAAGAAATCACAGCACGGGTTAATTTGTCTCAAGGGAGGTACAATAGAATGCAATAGGAATTACATATGCCTCTAAGTACATGTAGATCTTATAGAAGATATCAACATGTTCTGATTAAAAATCAAAATTAAGGTATACATTTTTTATACAACATAATAAAACAAGGAGAAATTAATCTTTTAATCATTGAATTTTTTATTAAGTTATAGCTCAATCTTAACTATAACTCAATCCTTGAACTTTTGACTCTTTCAAAACTCAATCCCCCATCTTTTAAATTTTTTATAATTTTATCCTTTATCATCCATAAATCATTCCATGTCATCATAAGGTCATCCTACATGGCTAAAAACTATCATTAAAAAGATAAATACTTAGATACTCTAACAGTACCACATTATGTGAACTCTGTCCAATCAAATTACAACAACTTAGCTTATGACTCACCTAAAAAATTCACGATTTATTTTATTTTTAAGAAAAAAAATATTAAATTTGAAAAAAATTCATTTGAATTATTTAAGAGGTTTATTTTTTCTTAAAAACAAAATAAAATGTAACTTGTTTCAGATGAGTTATCGGCCAACTAGGATCAAAATTTTATGAGTTGTCGTATTTTAATTAGATAAAGTTCAAATGATGTAGTATTCTTGGAGTATGTAAATATTCATCCATTAAAAATTTCTTTGAAAAAAATATATAATGGGTCATAATTAGTGATCTACCGAGGATGCGAACAAAGGCAAACAAAGGGAACTTCACAATTTGATGTTTAACTACAAAACAGAGGGAGTTTTGTAATGGTTATTTTTGTATACTTTATAGCGGTTTTGACTATTGCAAATGTTATTTGTAGCGATTCAATAAACCATTACAAAATCCGCCGATACAAATAGTTTACTAACTATTTTGTAACCGCTATATATAAGTTCAAACCCTACTACAAATATTTATAGCGGTTCACAAAACCGCTAGTAATTCCAATGCAAGGAGAGACACATATGGTGCACTTAGTCCTCAATTCCTACCATACCTTTCTCTAGGACCTTTAGTGGACACATGAAGCCATATATGTCTCCTTTTACTTCGTCTAGGTATTTACAATAGAAGTGGTTATTGTTCAAAACTGAAAGGAGTCAATGCGAGAATGATAAAGCATAAAGTATTAAAATAAATTTATAACTTATAATATGGCTAACTGAATGATAGCTAAATCCAGTATATAGAAATTTAGAAATTGTATTATGTTATTCTTATCCAAGAAGGCTCCTCTATACTCAAAATCGTTGGTGAAATTTTGAAACTAAGTGTTTCCTCCATATTATAGACCAGAGTATGAAGAGTTACCATATTGCAATATATCGAGGATATGTTTTGATAAAGAGGTTGAAGCTTATCTATTTTTACCCTCTTTAGCTTCGGCTCCTGTGGCACCTTCTTTATTTCTGGCTCCTTTAATGTTTGCTTCTCTGGCACCTTCTTTCATTCTGGTTTTATTATGACCACTTTTCTCAATTTGATTAGATGTGTTTGCCACAGAATAAACTGCCCTGGAGCACTGTCTAATATATGGACCTCGTTAGTGGGGTAAGTAACTGGTGTAGTGCCAAAACGTTTTTTGATAGCATTCACTGTCACCTTTGCTTTGCCATGTTGAATTCTCTTCTAGTGAATTGTTATGGCAACCAGGTACATGGTAGCATGAGCGACAATGGTTGAAATCCTTTTATATGTCATTATGAAGAGACCATAATCTTTTCCATTGTCTTTGATTTGTTTAGGGTTAGGGTTAGGATCAGATGGTTGGGAGACAAACTTCCCTTATTGTTGTTGCCCTTCCCACTTGTCACTACAGGAAAACCCTAAAAATATGAAAGAGATTACTGAAGACAAAATACATGTTAAATATCCCTTGAAAAGAAGTTAATTTTTTACCTCTGAACATTGGCCAACGGTAGGGAAGCCCATCATCATCATAGCTTTATTGAGTCTGGCATCCCTAGCCTCATTGAGTTTGACATTGATAGTTTGCTAAAGTCTAATGTTACATCCCATATTTTATGGCCAAAAAAGTAGTATTAACATAATTGACGCAACTTGTGAAGTTAAGCTAAAGTTAGGGTAAAAGTATAATGTTTAGAAAGTTTTGGGTCAATAGTGGTAATTATGGAAAAATGAATGAAAATCCCAAAAAAAATAAAGAAAATGGAAAATGTGATAAGGCCATTTGAAGTGACAAATGATGAAAACACCCCTAAAGTAATGTTTAAGTAATTTTTAGATATTTGACTAATTGTGAGCTATTTAGCAAAATTTAATTATTTAAGCTATGTGCATGCCTTACAAAATTAAGAAAAAAAATAAGCATAATATACTTTGGTAGGTATAGGACATTGTACAAGTAGTTTTATTCCCCAAATATCTATAGTTAAATTTTAGAGGAATTTAAAGTCTAATTAAGATAATTAGGGATTTTATTTGGAAAATTCCAAATAAATACCTAAAAGGGTAAATAAATTTCAAGAAAATTTAGTGTTTCCTTGGAATTAATATAAGATAATGTAGTAGATAGAAGTCTTTTATTAATCCAAAAAATATAGAAATTAATCATTGAGTAGAGTTTGGATAATAGAAATTAAGTTAGTTTTTCTATTTTATCATCAATAAAATTATGATGGTAATAAAGGAGGGACCTTTTTGGAAGAGAAAAATAGTAGGAATGGATTATGGAACTGATAACAATTAATTGAAGTGCCTATCACACTGGAATTGTGAAATAGGAATTCATTATGGTATAAAGTGCATTGATATAACACATAATTACCTTAGTCTTCTTCTTGGCCAAAATGGCGCAACTTGCTTAGCCATGAATGGTGAAGATTTTGACTTGAATTATAATTGAATTTATGATTATTTTTGGTAATAAAATTAGTACAAGAAGACATAGGATTTTGACAAATAAGCATGATAATAAGTATGAACTTGGAGGCCAAACAATTAGCTCATGGTCTATAAAGTACTCCTCCTACAAAATAGCATTTTTGGCACACATAAGGAATCTCTTGTCAATTGGATTCTTGACTTTCCAAGGGGAAGAAGAGCTAGCCACTTTGGTCACTAAACTTTGATTAAAGGTTAGTTTATGTCTCGCCTCCTAATTAATGTTTTAGCTAGTTAAATAATGGTTTAGGTGGTTGAAAAATAAAGATTTCCTTATGGATGTATGCTGGCCAAAAAGTATAATGCCTAGGGAGATATGATTTTGATGTTAAACCTAGGTTGAAGACAATGATTAGTGGTTGATTTAAATGATATTGCATGAAGATTGTTTAATTTTCTTGGATTGGAAATTGTCTAGCCCTCTCAGCCACACTGAGGTTGCTCTCCTAGGAATTGACTTTGATGCTTCCAATGTGTTTAAAATAAAAAATAGTGTAGGGTAAACCTAGAAAACAAGCTTTGGAAGCATTGGAATTAAAATTGAAAATTTAGATTTTACCTATGGTACCTCTCGGCTAATGACTAGATCACAAGGGAGAAGTTTAATTTTCATAAATCCAAGCTCATATTTGGATTATACATGAACAATTATATATAATGACCTAAGAGAATAATTTTTAAGCTAGTAAAAATAAAACCCTAAAAATGAAATTATAAGACTAAGGGTTTTTGTTTAAACCATAGTTAATAGAATATATATTGATGATTGTGCTCTCTTCCCTCATTTTGAAATAGGTTTTGACATTTATGGGAGAAGGAACTAAAATCAAGAACAAGAGCTAAGGATTTACTTGATCAAGGTAGCAGGACTACTCAACTTTAATGTTAACTTGTCTTGATTGTTATATGTGTATTTGCCATGATTGTTGGTTGAACTAAAGTTGATGATATGATGCGACTCTTTAAATTGTGATGTATTGACTTGATGCATGTTTGAGTTGGCATGAGATAGAAGTAGTTCCATAATTGTGACATTATACTTAGTTCCATAATAATAATACTTGTTGATATTTTTGTTTATGTAACTTGCTATTGGGATTTCTTTAAAATCTCACTCTTCCAAGTGATCAATCAACTAGGGACTGAGCCATCAAGAGGAAAGGGCATAATGATGGAAGACTAGTGTATTTATATAATGACATTTGAAGCTTTTGTTGTATGTAATTAATTATGACACAAGTATGATATGTTAAATCCAATGTTTTGATCATGACAATTAGGTGAAAAAATATTTTAGAAAAGAAACTTAAGTTATATAGAATATTTATCGATAAGTTTATTAATGAGATAGTTATTCGATAAATCAGAATGAACTTTTGAAGAAAAATATGATTTTTAAAAAGAATTTATCGAAGATCTATTTGATAAGGTTTCTTATCAATAAATATTTCAATAAATCAATCGAATTTGATTTATGAAAATTTTGGGTCATTGTTCTAAAACTAGAATTAATTGAAGTTATATTCAGTAAGTGAGTTTATCGAATAAGCCTTCGATAAGTTTTCTAAAGACTTAGATTTTTTACCAAAGTGTTTTATGACAAGTTTTATAAAATAATTGATTGAACAAAGTATTTATTGATAAGATCTTCAATCAATTTTTGTTTTTCAAAAGAAGTTATTCTATTTTTAAAGACTCATTTATTGAAAGACTATTCGATAATGACATTTATCGAATAACTCTTCGATAAATAAGAGAAAATTTTTAAGTTTTCAAAAGCACTAAACTATAATTCTTCACACTATTTGCTTTTGATTATCTTAACATAATGTAGAAAACTTATTATCAGAGAATGAAAAGGTTTATAAGATTAAAATCTAATTATTGAAAATGTTTTTGAAATTGTCCATATCACCAAGTTTCTACTTTATAATCTTTATAGTGATCTAATTGAATTACTTTTTTTTTCAAATTGATCTTTGAAATTTGAAGTTACAAATTCATAAAGTCAATTGAAAGAAAGAGAAGATGAATTGCTTCAAATTTCAAATCACTGGAATCTCAATTTTGCTTATTACTTCTAATAGTGATGTGATTGTTTGAAGTGTTTTGATGATGATTCAATTTTTATAATACTTGATTAATTTGTTTGAATCATCTATCTATAAAGATTATTTATGAATGATTAAAGTAAAGATTCATGATGCTCTTATCAATGAACTATTCAATCATATTATTTACCTTAGAGATCATCGGTAAGATCTCTCTTGAACTAAATCGAATATCTGATTAATGTCTGTGAATATATTTGTTAAGATTATGAATTACTTTGACTTAATTAAATGATTAATCTTTCATGGATTTATAGCATGCTTATTTGATGAATGGCTATAAGCTCATAACTTGTTCTAACATGTTTCGATCATCAAACTTATATTCTTATAACTTGTGGATTGCTCTAATATGCTAAATATTTTCAATAAGCCTATGATCTCTGATATGATAAAATATGTTCCTATGTTCTTAATCTAGATTGAATATATGATCTCTTGGATATATGTTTCCAATTATGCTACAATGTTGTAAAGATCAAAGTTTTCCAGAATGTCTTTTAGAAAGAAAAATGATTAAAAAGATGTTCTTTAGTATTTATCGATAAGTTATTCAAATGGCTTATTTATCAAAAATACTTTGATAAATTATATATTGTGAAATATATCGATAAATCTGAAAGCATATGATTTGAAAGAAAATTCTTCAAAGAGTTTATCGATAATGGCATTTATCAAAGAACTATTTGATAAATCATGAACTATCTCTTTACAATTTATTGAAGATTTATCGAAGTTCTTTTTGATAAGGCTGATTATCGAAGAATTTCTCGATAAGATTTTAACCATTTCAAATGTAATTCTTCATCAATTTATCGAAGACCTCTTCGATAAGGGTGCTCTTTAATAAGTCAAGCCATTTTGTGAAAAGTGTTTTTAAATCAGACTTTGTCAAATGTTTTTCTTCAATTGTTTGGAAACAATAATTTTATGCTTATATCGATTATATATCTTTATTAAATCATGTTTCAAGATTATTTACAAGCTAAATCAAGATTAACAAAGAGATCAACTAAAGAGCCAAATTATCCACGTCAGTAAATATACAACGACTATATTTGATAACGGCTATCTCAATGTCTACTTTAATACTTTAATGGAATTTTGAAGAAACAAGTATAAAAGAAGAAGAAGCCAAAGTGAGAAAACTGAAGAAGTTGGGAGAGAAATATGACAATAAAACAACTGCTCAATATGCATTTTAATCATACCTAGTGATTGTCTCTGTTATACAATGTTTCTCCTCTTTTGATTTAGAGCATACATATTATTAGAAGAGGGAAACTTAGAAAGAGAGCTTAAGTGTTTATTTTATCTACACTATTGAGAGAGTTTCATTTGTATTAACCATTCTCTAAATTGCTTAAGAGAATGATCTCTTAAGTGGATTATTATCTTATGGTTGTAAGGGGGAGTGAGAGGGATTCTCATTGGAGAGTGACCTTACGAGTTGTAAGGGGAAGTGAGAGGGGATTCTCACCTAAATGTATTAAGGTACCAAGAGTCTACTAAATCTTTGAATATAGGGGAACACTCAGAGAAGCTCTAGTAGTCAAGTGGATTAGACCAAAGCAGTATAAATTGACTTGTGCAATCTCTCTTTAATAACTTCTTCCTCCGATGAAATCTTCTAAAATCAAATATTTAAACTTTTTTTGAATATCTTTAGAGTTTTCCAAAAAAATTTAAAATCACCTAATTCATCCCTCTTGGGTGAAATAGCCATACTAACATGATCATGTATAAGGCAATAACTTTTGATTTGTGTTTTAATTAAGGAAACTTAGAGTCTTTTAGTCCATCAACTTTCTGAGTAAGTTCTTCTACAGAGTCCTCCAGGCCATTGAAGTGTATGATTAGTTCCTCAAGACACTCCATTAGAATGACAACCAGGGGAGGAGGAGTAGGAACTGAAGGGTGAGGGTTAGGATGTTTGTCTGTGAAATCATCTCTATTTCTTTTGGGCGGCGAAGAAGGAGGTGTACGTGAGGAAGAAAAGAAAAGAACACATAGATAAAGTGATGAGACAAAAAATACATATCATAAGAATAGTATACATATGGTTAAAGAATAAGAACAGGTTTAGAAAAGAATATTGAAGAATGCAATTGGCCTTCTATCATAATGACTATAAATATTAGGAACCTAAGAAGTGAAATGAATTATTTGAAGAAGGTACAGAAAATAAGCGGAAAAGCAAAGCCAAGAAACTAAAGAGTTAGAATATAAAGTATATTTAACCTTGGTTATGTGTAAATTTGGTGTAAATAATTTATCTTATTTACAAAAATACCACCGGTCATTTTTTTAAACCAGTCTCCGCAATGATTAGAAATGGGGATTTAAAAAGCATATATGGATATTTTACACCGGTTACTTGTAAATTCAGTGTAAATATTTTATCTTATTTATAAAAATGCCACCGGTCATTTTTTTAAATCGTTTCCACAAGGACCGGTTTAGAAATAGGGCTTTAGGAATCATATTTTGTAGTAGTGCCTCTTACTCGACCTAGGTGGTTAGGCCTCCCAATAGTTGTCTCTAAGATATCCATTCCTTTTTCAAGAACGAAAGACCCTTGGGTTGCTTATTCTTCCAGTGCATCCTACAACATACAAGTAATCAACTTAAAATAACTAAAGAGCACGTAATAACATATAAATTCTTAATATTTAAATTAATTACTTATAATCCTCTCAATAATAGTAGCAACCTTTAGAGTTATGTATTGTAACTTCTTAACCCTTGTAGACTTCCATTTTTGTTAGCGAGATGGATGTTGGATGGATGCAGCAAGAGTATAATCTAGTAGGGTCCAATGCTACAGCTTGTTGCGCCTGCAAATGTTCTTTCATCATTTTACTTTGTAGAACATTGTACCCCCTGAGACATGTAATGCTAGCACATATTCTTCTTGGCTATTTCCTAATTATTCTTACTCATAGCTTATGAAAATGAAACAAAGTTATATTAGTTAATTAAAATGTACATTTATTACTAACTAAGTTAATTAAAATGTAAGTTTACACTTATTAAACCTTATAAGTAGCCTCTTCCTGCCATTGACAAAATAGTGCCCACACTTCGTCATTAACATTTGGGTTATGTGTCATTTGGATTATCTCTCATCTTACTTCCTAGGAGGTAGTCCTTTAAAATGTTAGACTTAAAGTCTTTCCACCATTCTCGTATTACTTTAAGATCCGATGCCTCATGCTTGCTATGACAGGAATATCAAAATGTTGCTGTAGTAAAGTACAAAACACAAATAAAATGAAGCTGCAATAATGTACAAAAATATTTATAACTAAAATAGATAGGTGAAATGTAAAATTAGAAATGTACCAAAATGTCCTTCTAAACTATATCCTTATCTCTTGGGTCTACCATACTACAATTGGTTTACGTTATGCTAATCTTACCACGTACTATATGGCCCACATAACTGTTAAGCAATGCTCTATTTTGACCTATTGCTTTCACGTCATAATCAAACTCTACCGGTAACTTCGTAAGATGTGTCCCCTCATCTGTCTTAGCCACCCATTTTATACGGGTCGCACCTCTGCCTCTTTTCTTGCCTTGTTAACTAGAACCTTGCAGACTAGAACTGTCCTAACTGAACTGTCTATGTCCTATTCAAAAAATAATAAATAAAGATAAGAATAAGAAATAGTAATCATGCAATCACTTTAGTAATCAAATAAATATTTCTTAGACATAATAAACTAATTCTTACTTGTTGGTATCCACCAAAATTCCTTAATAATGATAATAAACAATCCTAAATGATAACTAAATCCATAAAACTTGCAAATTAAGTTTCTTGTTAACCAAATAACTTACTTTATAACTTTCCTAAGTAATACTCACATTGTTTAAACAAAAAAACACAAAAACACCAAACACAATAAAAGATTAGCAACTTATTAATAACAAAAGGTATTGGCTAAACAAATAAGACTTAATAAATAAACAAGCACTATACAAAATTGGTGATGTATTGAACAAATAAGAACCAATGTATTGAATAAATCTATTAACAACAAAAAAAGTCCAAAAATAGTGTGTTATTTTTCAGAATTCGTAAAGACACACCCATAAACAAATAGGAATCAATGTAAAAGTCTAAACACTACAAAAATCAAATCTTTAATAAACAAGATAGCCCATATGATTTTATAAACAATAAATAACTGAACAATCAATAAAAAGACACCCACAAATCCCAAAAATTTGCAAAAACACACTCATAAACAAATAAGAACTAATGTAACAAACCAACACTACAAAAACCAAGTCTTTAATACAATAATGATAGCCCATATGATATATTACAGTTTATAAACAACGAACAACCAAAAAAGCAAGCAAAAAGAGTAAAGGAAGAAGTTAAATGGTGACTTATGGCTTTGATGACAGAGAATGATGAAGGAGACGATAGATAACATGTTAATGACAGAGATGGACTCCAAAAACAGGGGAAACTGCTAAAAAATGACCTTCATCCAAGTTCATGGTGGTGGGGCAGAGAAACTAGACCACAAACGGCTGTGAAAAGTGAAACTGAAAATAAAATTAGGTCCACAGTTTTTGAATTTTTTGAGGACTTTTTTCGGAAGTTTTTCAAAACACTCCAGTTAAAAGTTCTTCCTAAAGACTTTTAAGGGCAATTTAAAAAAATCGATGTTAAAAGTAGTTATTACAGTGTGTTTTTCAAACGCCGTGGTAAATTTTACTCCAACCTTGTTTTTAAAATTCAGTTGGAGTACTTTTAATAGCCATTATGTGGAAATTGACTGTTAAAAGTATCTTTCATGGTGGTTTTAATGAAAACCACTATAATTTTTTTTAAGAGGAATTCATTTACAAAAATGCCACACCTTTTTTCATGGCATTTTTTTCATAACCTCTTTGAATTAGCGCCGCAAATAGTATTTTTTTGTTGTTGTAGTGTAAGTAGCCTAATTAGGAAGCTATTTTCTATTATTCTGTTTTGACTCTTTTTATGGATCTTTCATGAATATATTTTGTTTCTTTTTATTATATCTATTTCTCTTGATCTTCAAGTAGATTCTATGACTGCCCATCATTTTATCTAATTTATACTAATCTTGATAGACTGTGAGGTGAAGAGAGAACTTCGATCTATAGAAATAGATATAAGTATTTAAGATAGGGATACTTCTAGATATTTGTGGTGAATTATAACTATAGCTTCATAGTTTAATTAGTTGTTTGGGTATCGTGGGAACGGATTCAACTCTAATTAAATAGGGACTAATAATTTGGGAGGGTATTAAGACACTTTAGGAATAGTTGTCACTAAAATAAATTAAAGAGTCACTTCTAGGATAGAAACTATGGCAACCCACAAGGTGAATCCTAAACCCAATGGTTTGAGTGATTGAGTTTACATCTGATTTAGCTTTTGGTAACTATTATTCTCTTTTTCTTTTATTTATTAATTCATCTCATCTCGTTCTCCTTAATTATTAATTGATGGGATTAGTAAAAGCACAACCTTCCAATGGGTACAATCCTAGATTAAACTAAGATTTATACTACATTGAACCTGTACACTTGTGGGGCAATCAATAGCAAAAACAAAGTGACAGAAAAACATAAAACAAGAAGCAAATATATGAAAAATAAAAAATGCACATGATAATTGGATACGAGAATAATTGGGTAAAGAAAAGATAATCTAAAGCATTATTATGCATAACATAAGAACACATGAATGTACAAAATGTTCGTACCTCAAATTTATACAGTAAACTCGTGCTGATAACGTATTAATCTGCCGTAACGATTGTACATTAATTTGCCCTAAGTATATATAATTGATAGGATTTAATAATTGCCCGAGCAACCAAGGAAACAAGTAAAAAGAAAAGTAAAAGGAGGTAATTTGGAAGAAAGACAACCAAATAGTAAGTCTTTCTTTTAATATCTGTATGTTTTAATTCTATATGTATGCTTATGCTGTGGTTTGACATGTTCAAGCATAGTTTGAAATATGTAAAGCATGGTTGACATACATATATAAACATATATAGTAAGTAAAGATTACAGTATGGGATGGCCAGTTGACTAGCAATTGCTAGGAAAATACTTTTCAGGTATCTGTATGCATATGATAATTTGACAATATTTATGTTAGTATGAGATATGACATGGTTTGTTTTGCATGTTTTATTGAATTATGCATATTTGTATGAAAAATTGGTTTTACTACTAAGATTCACAAAATTGGTTTTACCACCGAGATTCTTTGAATCTCACCCTTTTTCTTCTATGATAAACAACAAAGGCAAGTAGCACTGGGACAAGGAGGTAATGATAGAGGAAGTTTAAGGAGGTTAGAGCTAGAGTAGCTATAAAAGTTAATATTTTGATTAAGTTAATTATATTTTTTATTAAGCCATGTGAGGCATGTATGTAAACTTATTTTTATATATGTAAGTTATATAGTGGATTATGTAATCCTCCATAAGAGAAAACACGAATCCTCTCAGGAGACAGGTGAGTGCTATCAACACGGATAGATATGTGGTAGTATTAATATTAAGGTTTAATTTAGTTATGGATGAGATAGTATTCATGGGCTAGTTGATGAATTATTTTAGAACTGGGGTCCTTAATTTTATTCAAAAATTTTAAATGAAGTTTAAGAATTTAAAACAAGTTTAATGTTGACAAAATTTTAGTTATAGATTTTCATACTTTTTCATAAAATCCTATTCTTTTGTAAAAATGAATAACCCTTTTGGTATTACAAAGTTTTAAACTTTGGCCTTCAAAGGAATTGTTTAAAGTCCTTTATGAAAAATCTTTAGTAAAATCCTTAATAAAGGTATATGTTTATGAGGTGTTTCAATATGCATATGATAACAATTGCTGTGCAAATTACAAACAAAAGAAATAAAGTATATATAAAGCTATGAACAACCTAATAAATGAAAGGAAATTGTAAAAACAATACTTAACAGGCCATTAAATATATAAGAAAGAAAGGAGAAAAATAAAGCAATATAATATTTCACATACTAAAAGATAACACACAACTATGATATATATATATATATATATATATATTATGTGATAGTAAAAACAAAGTAAAAGAAGCAAAGCAAATTTAAATTGCACATAATAATTGTATAAGAGAATAATTGAGTAAAAGAAAATATAGAGCATAATTATACATAACATAAGAACACATGAATTTACAAAAAGGTTCATTCCTCATATTTCTATAGACTCCTATTGATAATGTATGATGAAAATAAAAAAAAATGTAAGAGACATTTGGGAGACGAGAGAATTAGAGAAAAAGAAGGAGTAATTCTTATTCATATCAACCTTATAATCACTTAGTATATGCCTACTATGTATAGGCCACTAATCCTTCCAAGAATTATAATTTTATAAAGAAGAGAATTAAGCAACATAATGGTACAATTGGAGGTTCTAGATAATAAATATTACACACCCTTCAATTTGGGAGTTATAGGCTATAATGACATTAATATGAGATGAAATCCTAAGAGATCACTATAAACATCCACACATAGTATAATATTTATAACATGCATAGTGGCTTGTGCATATTTTACTAAAATAAGAGTATGGTATCTTTGGAAATTTTAAAATAATCAATCACTGAAGATTAACAATAAATTCACTTATTTTTTAATCAACAAATAAATCAAATTATTAAAGGGCAACAACCGATGTTTTCCCCATTTTCAGACCAATTCACGAAGTCACATGAACCTAGAAAAATTAAAATAAATATAAAACCCATTTGTGTATAATATAATTGTCTTACCCATAAATTATAAATAATAGGGCTATATATTTTTTTACTTAAAATGCTTATTAGGTATGAATATGTATAAATTTTAATTTAGAAATATAAATCAAATTTTTTTAAAAAAACTAATATGATGAGCGATTCGAATAGTCTATCAATTTTGATATGTTCTCTTGCTAGTTTAATACAGTTCCTATTGAACATTTAATTAAATATACACTTCTCCAATCTTTAATATTGAGTAGATTAATGAAATAAAATAAATCAGTTAATTATGACTAAATTCAAACCCTTAACATGAATTTATATTATATATATTTCTTAATATTCCCAAATAAGACAACTAGCATTTACATTATTTATAATTAATTAGTTTATTTTAATTAGTCAATTAAATCCCATATTAAGGACTAAGGAGCATGTGATATTGTTTGTGCCTTGTCTCACATCTTCAATTTCTTCTCTTTGATATATTAAAATTGAAAAACAATTACTTTGGGGCCCAAAGAAAGAAGGGAATACTTTCATTTTTCTTCCTCTTTAAGGAAAGGACACGACATGAAATAAACCTAAATGAAAACTAAAGTAGTGGATATTAAAATGGATTTAAGTCATCATCAAGGAATGAATATAGATTTTACTTAGCTTGAACTTTGGAATTGGTATCCACTTAATCAAAGAGCTTAAGTAAAGAACAAATCCTAATCATGTGTTCTCTTAAAGAGTTCAAACTTCCTTCTTATATTCGAGCCTGTTGGTTAGTTGAGACTTGATACTTGTGCAGTTGTTTAGCTCTGGAGAAGAATAACATAGTTCGTTGCCATCTGTAGAGAAGAGAGTGATTTGGCAGTGGCTAACAAGGATGAATTCATCAACAAGCAACTCTCTCGCCGCCACTTCCCTCCCAACTTTGTCTTCGGCGTTGCAACTTCATGTTATCAGGTTTGTGATCACTGATCAGATACTTCATCTGTGAAAGCAGTGTGCAATTTTTGGATGATATTTAGAATGATATTCTCAATTAGGAAGTTAACTTCTTGTTTCTTCTTATTTCTAGATAGAAGGAGCTTGCAAGGAGGGTGGTAGACGTCCAAGTATATGGGATGCCTTTTCACATACGGAAGGTATAAGAATTTATTCATTGAAGGATTGTCCATTAATTTACTTGAATGGTGCAATTTGTTGTCTGATTTATTGATCATACTTGGTTTCCATTCCTTGTTTTGTTAAGAAAAATTATTCACGGAAGCAATGGAGATGTAGCAGTTGATCATTATCATCGGTATATTGTCAGTAATATTATTAACATGAAGATATTGATCATAATATTATTAACTCCACTGAGCTTTCTGCATATGATTATGTTAACAGGAAGATATTGATCTTATAGCCAAGTTGGGTGTTAAAGCTTACAGATTTTCAATATCTTGGCCCCGTATCTACCCTAGTATGCCTACTTCTGATGAGAATTTTAATAGATCGATTTACTGTAGGGATAGTTGTTCCTCTATTCCCTGTTGTTAAGCTCTTATTTTTTCTCTTCATGGATTTTACGAATTTGCTTTCTGGATTTGTGACTTTATCCCTAAAATAACTCATGCCTAAGATAAAAACCACTAAAATTGAAAGCATGCACTCACCAATTGAAACCAAGTTATATATGTAATTGAAAACTTATGCATGTATATGAAAGACATATGGAGGATAATTTGAAATGATCATATCCCAAAGAATCATCAAATCTACTGGTTTACAAAATACAAGAAAACATACTAGCAAGTTTTCAATTTTTAAAATAATTCTTTTTAATGTTCATAAACATATAAAGTATGAGAACAACCAATTTAAATTGTGTGTTATGCTAATAAGATCAGCTATTGTTCCATTTAATTTGAATTTTCTCTACATATCTGATAGCTCTTAATTTGTTTATATAGTCATATTAATATGGGGATAATTATTTATTTTTATGTTTCTCTTCATGTAGATGGTTTAGGAACCAAAGTCAATGAAGATGGGATTTCTTTTTATAATGGCATCCTCCATGCTCTTGATCATAGTGGTACAAAACCGTTTTACCTTTTACATTCACACTTTTTTGTAGTTACATCTACAATATATATTAAGGACTCTTTACTAGCAGGTATTCAGCCTTATGTAACGTTGTACCATTAGGATCTTCCGCAGCATCTCCAAGAGTCAATAGGAGGATGGTTGAATGAAGAAATCATGTAGGTGATATGCAGTTGATTTAATTTTTTCTGCCATGCAATTCATTTCTTACCTAATTATATGTTCTCTTGTGCAAACCACTGAATCAACCTAAACAGCACAGAACTACAGTTATGCACCTCTGTCATTTCCTTTCAAAGAAAAACAATCACTTGAGGTCATCTCGACATATCTCAAGATTCTATTTACTTCCTCCACATGCTCTTCTAAATTTAGTATTCCATTTCCCAACTTATATCACTTATTTATCATTTATTCAAGTACATACAAAGAACAATAGCTAATTAGTCATCTTTTCTATATTATGTCATCTTTGGACTTGATATTCAAATTCAATCATTTAGCGATGTGTTTCCTTTGGCTGGCTGGTAGGACTCAATTACCTTGGCGTACATAAAGTAGAAGGAAAGAAAGGGATAGGATAAGGGAAATTAGGAAGTTATTTGTGTTATACTAACTTCTTGTGTATGTGTTGTCTGTATTTTATTTGCAATTGAGTTAGTTTTATTGTCTCATGTTTATTATTGTGATTAGTGTCCGTGTGTCAGTTATATATGAGTTTAGTCTGTGTTTGTCTGTTACAAGGCTATAAAAGTATAGATGAATGTAGTGAGATGGAAGACAATGAATGTTTAGTCATTCTATGGAGATTCTCCATTGGCTTTGGAAAGTCCATGAGTTAGATTCTGACTCATTTTCCAAAAATTCTTCTACCTTCTTTAATCTATCTATTATATCATTTTCTTCCTTAGCTTTAGATTATTAATGAATTTGATTCTGACTCTTTAATCTTCCAAAGACTCTCATTTCTCCTATATCATAACATTTATTCTTCTAAATCCTCTAATCCCTCTGTTTCTATCACTGTCAAACACCAGAGAATATTTTGCAATCTATGCAGACACTTGCTTTGAAAGGTTTGGTGATAAAGTGAAGAATTGGATGACTATCAATGAGCCTGATGAAACTGCTATAAATGGGTATGATATCGGAACACAAGCTCCAGGAAGATGTGAAAATCTATCAATAGAACCATATTTAGTAGCACATAATCAAATCTTGGCTCATGCATCAGCTGTATCTATATAGTGCCAGGTACAGTGTTGTACTTTATTGATGCATCCACATTTTTTCTTAAATAATTCAATTGTATGTATATCATAATCTTTCATTATCTGTTACTGTTGTTATATATGTATGAAATAGTTTGTAAGAGTTATGGTACAAATTTATTGTCAGACCATCTAAATAATGGGACATGTCTTGGCTTTTAATCCACTTGATGCTATATTACCATGAGTAGCATTTTGCTCTTTCTTTTTCAATGTAGAGCAAGGCATGCTCCACTTATGATGTTTAAGTCACACACTAGCTCCAGGCTCTAGCTATTCAGCTAAATGATGTTATTTTTTGACTGTTGTCCACACATAATTTTCTTAACCTAGCTTGGTTTGGTCACAATTTTCCATTTTGTTATCTTGAATATATTATGATGTTTTAAGCATAAAGTTTATGCATTGTCATTTATTTGAATATGATTCATTTTTTTATGTCCCAAATAATACATCTACTGTTAGTTTGATTATCAAATATGAATAAAGTTGTTTTGTTTGTTTTACAATAAATGATGGAAGGGAAAAATAAAATATTGTAAACACAACATTTTCTTAACTTATTTTGTTGTCTTGATTTCCAGGAAAAGCAAGGGGGATGAGTGGGCTTCGTGGTAGACTGTGAATGGGCAGAACCATATTTTAATAAGATTGAAGATAAAGTTGCAGCTGCAAGGCGCCTTGATTTTACGCTTGGATGGTAGTTTCCCTTGTATCATTTGTAGCTATAATTTAGCTTAGAAATTAATCATTTTTTATCCAAAAAAAAGTTGGGTTCATGAGGGTACTTACACACACAATGCTTCCCTATGTTTCAATTATTTTGATGGGTAAACTCATATCCTCTGGAAATTGATATCGTGTTGGTGTCACACTAACAAGAAACCAATTTAGTAAATTTTTTGGATTTGACTGAGAATTTCTCTCTTCTATACTCTCCAATTCTACAGAAAATATTTGTCATGATTTTTATAATTTATATAAATTGTAAATATGAAATGATAACCATTTTTCTTTGACCTTTAATGAGAAATAGAAGGTAAAGAAAAAAAATTAGACAACAACTAGCTTCAATGAAAGCTTTTCATGGGTTTAATACTTGAAGCCATATTCAACCTTCGTGGATATGCTAGAATGTGGACAATTTTTTGGTTATATTTTATTTTTGTTTGTAAAATTAAACCCTGACTTTGAATTTTGCCTATTGTGTATATATTTTATCTAGGTTTTTGGATCCCTTATGCTTTGGAGACTATCCTAAAGTTATGCGTGACAAACTTGATCAACTTCTGTCATATCCCCAATTTTCTGACCTGATGTAGCTGTACAGTTTATCTGAAATGGATATGAGTTTCTTGGAATAGACTGTATCAGATTGAGAAAGGAAAGGGAAGGATTCATAACTAAGGAAATAATAGGGACCTAAACGAAAATTGAAAAGTTTGAAGGTAAAAAGTTGAAGTAGAAATAAAAGGAGGGACCTAAATGCAATTAATGAAAAGTTCAGGGACTAAAGTGCAATTAATCAAAAGTTAAGGGACCTAAATGTAAATATGGAAAAGTTGAGCCAAAACAGGCCAAAAATGTCCGGAATCAGATCAGACCCAAATTTTACCAGTAGATAGACAAAAATATTCCGGTCAGTTTAACGCAACACATAATTTTGATTTGAGGTCCCGATTAATTGATATAAATTCCTGAAGTCGGAAGGAATTATTACAGTATTTTTCAGACCTCAGAATCAGATAAGACCTTATATAAAATTCATATATTTAATATATGAATTTATAAAATTGACAGAGTCAGAAAAGGAATCCTGTAGAAGCCATACGAGATTTTACAGTGAAATAAAATACCCGATAAATAGGATCGGGGGAGCTATAGTGTGAATTGGGTCATAAAGGCAATAAGCCCATACTGAGGCCCAAATGGCGCCATCATGAGCCCATTAAGGTGACTGGACAGTTTATGTGGGCCAGAGACCAGAGCAGTCCAGGAAAAGTGCGAAATTACGAAAATGCCCCTGGATGCCCATACTGTACCAGTGATGGATGAAGGTCATTTTGGTCATTCTGGACAGGCCAAAAACGTGGTACATGATATAAATATGATTAATTAGAGCCAGTATATGCCATAAGGCAGTACAGAGAGGGGTGAAATGACAATTATGCCCTTAGGGTCAGTACAGTGCACGAAAGGACACCAAGGGTATTTTGGTCATTTCCCAATGGATGGATGGCAGATAAATACTCAGTCTAACATTTTCAATGATATGAGAAGCCTAGACATTAATTTCCAGGATAGAATACATATCCTGGTATATTATAAAAAATTAGGAACAGAACACAGTCCGGTTGTTGTGAAACTGCACTGATCGTTACCGGATTGGACAGGAATTTCTCCAGAAGGTTCCTTGCATGGGCAGAACGCCACCTAACCCTCTTAGGTGTCCCATGAGTTGTCCCACATGATGTCATTATTATTATTAAAAAAAAAGTGAAATCTAAGATTAAATGTGAGCCCTTGGATCAAATAGTAACCAAATTAATCTTGGCCATCCATTTCAACCCAAATTTTCTATAAATACACCCTCATTTCAGACCATGTGCGGCAGCCTTGAGAACCATAGGGAAACTCTTGCAAAATTTCCATTCAACCAAGAAAGAAGCAACCAAAGTGAAGTAACAAGCAAGGTAATCATCTCCCTTGATCTTGAGCTTTGTTCTAGTAGGTTAGCTCATGGTTTTAAGGGGTTTTCATGTTCTATTTCCCTTATGGTTGCTGCTGGAAGTGCTGCTCATATATGGTTAAAATAGGAGTTTTATGTTATGGATAGTTTAGACAAGCTTAAACAAGCTAGAATCAAGTGGTATAAGCTTGGGAATTCAAGTATGTTTGGATTTAGGGTTTTGTGTTCTTGCTGGTACTGTACGTGGTACTGTTCATATGATGGAATTTTATGATTTTGATGCTTCCAATGAGTTTAAAATGGAAAATTGTGTGGGGATAAAGTAGGAGAACAAGTATTGGAAGCATTGGAATCAAAATATGAATTTTTGGAAAACAAGAGCATGCATTTCGGTTTGGTACTGTAGCAATTGGTATGTTTTGATTTTGGAAATTCTGATTTCATATTTGGATTCTACATGAAAAATTATGTGGAAATGAACCATGAGAATTTATTTTGGAAAGGTGGAAGTAGGAAACATAAATTAGAGAAAGAAAGGGAGCTAGTGAAAACCTAGTCTTGGATTTGGTTTCAAGTTGAGTTGTAACTTGATATTATGTTGTAATGGCTAGGTTTTGACATTTGTGAAGGAAGGAAAGCACTTCAAGAAGGTCTTGACCAAGATAGCTAAGAGGTAGCAAGGATACCTAACTATAACTCATGTTTGTTTAATTGTTTTGCTTGCTTGTTGATTATGATGTTTGGTTGAGCTTGAGCTTATATCATCATGTAATGATGAAGTATGAATGATTGCAACTCCTTGCAAGTTATGTCATGACAATATGCATGTTAGAGTTTGCTTATGTGCTATTATGAAGTAGCTCCCATCACATGATAACATGTTAAGCATACAATTATTCATGCATGATATTATGGTTTGTGTAACTTGCTATTGGGATTTCCATGAAATCTCATTCCTTCCACATGTATAACTATGTTTTAGGTGCTGGATCCTCTCAAGGGAAGAGAGTAATTGTTGATGATTAAGTTTGTATAACAAGTTATATGACCTACATGACACTATGGGATGATATGCTAGTATGCATGGTGTATGTTTCTGTAACCCTGTTTTGAGGCCGTGGTGATGTGACAATGTTTATGACATTTAAATCAACGCATTTTAGACTGAAACTTGGTATGATTAAAGTTAAGATACAGAGATTTAAATTAACACCAAGAACTCCTCATTTGGATAAGTATCCGAATTGTTATGATTTTCCAAAGTTGGAAGTAAGATCTGGAATTGAGATAAAACGAGTGCTGAGAGGCAGTGACGTTCATGCAATGATTTTATATATCAAATGAACGAACTTTTTTTATGAAATTTGGTGATCTTAAAGAGTACATCTAGATCTTTAATTCCATATGTAACACAGTTCATTTGGACAAGTAACCAAAGAGAAACGAATTTTTAAAGTTAAGGCAAAGAAACTGGAACTTTCAGATTTTACCAAATGAACAGTGATTTTTAACCAATAAACTGATTTCATTTGGACCAGAAAACCTCAGTTTCATATTTTTCCCTCAAATATTTATGAAAGAGATTTCATTAGAAATTGGAACCACATTATTTTGATTTTTCTACAATTAATTATGAATTTTTAAAGTAGGGTACATGTTCTGGAATTACCAAATGAACAGTAACAGTGAACAGTACCCGAGAGCAAATCTTTTGGAAATGGATATTTTCAAAGCAAATGATCATGTAATTAGTTCCAATCACTTCTAATGGAGTATAATGGAGGTTAAAAGTAAGGATGTGACAACTTCCACCATTCTTGGACGAGGACAAGAAATTGCTTGCAAATTCCTTAGACTTCATTGGTTTGAATTACTACACATCAAGGTTAATTTATAATGACCCAAAAAGTTTTGAAGGTGGTTACCACTATAGAGCACAATCGATTTGGAGAACTGGTAATACTTGTAGTGTTACACTAGTTTTGACGTATTTGTTAATTAAATTGTGTTTCTAATTGAGTTTTCTATCTATCCTCAGTTAAGTGGGAAGATGGTGAGCTCATTGGTGAGAGGGTATAAACCATTTCTTTCTAATCCCTACAATTGTACAAATCTATGCTTGAACAAATAAGCAAGTATTACATACTTTGAAATAATTGGCAGGTTGCATCAGATTGGCTCTATATTGTTCCTTGGGGTTTGCAGAAGACTTTGAATTACCTATCTCAGAAGTACAATCTCCCAATATACATCACTGAGAATGGTATGGATACTCTCTTCATGCGTATATCTGCATGTATCAAGGGTTACTTACTTATTTGACATTTTTTGTGTGGTGAGATATTGAGAAATAAGCATGAATTGAAAGGTAATTTTGATGCTGATATTTCTATCTCTATCCCTATATCTCTATGAATGTTGACTCCTTATGCTATCTGGAATGCCTTCTAAGTAATAACTGCAAGCGCTATATGCTCTCTATAAATTGATTAATTGTAATTACTAAGTTGTAACTTGATAATGTGATGTCCTATTTGCAAGTTCTCTACTTTCATGTTGGAAGTGTAAGTCTAATGCGGGGTTTATGTTAATCTTGCCCTTCATAACCTCATGAGCTAGCTTTGGGGATATGATTTCTCAAAAATGCATTCTTTAGTGGTTCTCATTTCTTTGACCTTTAGATTTTCTGTTTGATAGGAATCGATGATGAAAATGATGATAAGGTGCGTTTACATGACAAACTGAGAGTACGCTCTTTTAAGGAACATCTTGCCTCAGTTGCTTTGGCTATCAAGTAAGTTTGACAACTTTTTTGTTTTTGTTCCTAATTTTTTGCCAATCAATGAATTTTCCAATTGTTACTTGTACATACAATCATATGCCTAGGAAAAATAAAATACTTTGTGACTACTAAACCTTTTAATAGCAACATTGATCCAAAATTTGGCCCCATTCCGTATAATTAAATAAAAATATTCTTTTATTTTATTTTTTATTTTGTAATGTTTTAATTTAATATGTTATTATTGTAATCATCCCTCAATAGTTTTTTTATCATTTTATATTACTATTTGAAAGTAGGAGTATGAGATTCACTCTTATCTTCAAGATCATTTTTTTATTTTAATCTTTTGTTTCATTCTGTGTATTAAACATGTTAGCTAGAAAGGGAGATTCAATTAAAAGGTTATTATTTTGATCTCTATATATTTTACCCAATAACAACAAGCCTTATCCCACTAGATAGAGCCACCTATATGAATCATATTGCGTTATTGAGCTTTATGAACAACTAATTCTTTGAATATTTTGCTAACCAAAAGATTTTGTTTAACCACATTGAGTTGGGTATACCTGATAACCAAACACCCAATCCTCATATGAATAGGAATTCATATGGTTAAAACAAAGAAGCCTGGAACCAAGAACTTCTATTTTTTAAAGTGTTGCATTTTCATTTTTTAGGCAATAGTGGCATAGGTTTTGAGGGTGACAGATGCTTTTTTGTTCAGGATTTTAGAATCATCTCTTTAAATAAGCTAAAATTCCTAATTATATTTCTTTTTATCAATAATAAGTGTCTAAAATCTTGTGAATAATAAGCTAAACTCAAAGATTTGTTTATTCATTTGAACAATGTGCAGAGATGGAGTAGATGTGAGGGGATACTTTGCATGGTCATTGTTGGACAATTTTGAGTGCGAAGATGGCTATACTAAACGTTTTGGATTGCTGTATGTGGATTACAAAAATGGGTTTACAAGGCACCCCAAATCTTCTGCTTATTGGTTTTCAAAGTTCCTCAAAGCTAATGAAAGCAAACTAGGCGATGATGAGTAGCAGGAAACCAATATTATTATTCTCATCTGTATTTAGCAATGTTGTTCTATATGGGTTTTTGGAGTTTCTTAAAGCTTATGAATACAGAGTAAACAATAAAGTTTGCCAGTATTATTTGCATTTAGCAGTTATGTTCAATGTAGGCCTTTATGGAATTGGATTGGAGCCCTTTGTAGGGCTTATAGTGATTTGCTTTTTGTTGTTTTAGTTTGATGTTAAACAATGTTGGATAGAGACTGTTTAATGTGTTCTTAAGTCATTCCAAATATAATAATCATTTTGTGAAATTACTTAATCAAATATTTAGCATTAAATCTATCTATCTGTAAGAATTGGTAGAGGCTAGGAAGGAAAAGATGGTTTTAACAATTGCTTTTGGAAATCTATATAGACAATTTCACTTCCCTATAAGTGTGAAATTCTTATGTGGTAGCATCACCATTTGAATATTTTTGGCTTGTGTTGGTTGACATCAAGAGGAATCCCTCAAATATCTCTTTATATATCCTACCCTTATCTGTAATCTTTATGGTTTTGATGTTTCTCAATTAAGTTTTCTTATTACACTTTCTCTAGTTTTGTGCTATGGCTTAAATGTATCTCTAGTCAACTTCATAAGGATGGACTTGATTGGTTTTTACATTGAAGGGTTAATACAATGTTTGAGCCTTATAATATTTATTCATTTTGGTTTTGGTCCTCTATAGGTAAAATGGTCAAAGCCTTTATTAAAATATAGGTATTAATGTTTTAAACAAAAAGAAACTTGATGTTTTAAACAAAAAGAAACTTGAGGAACCAAATCCTATGATTTGAAACTATAGGACTAGGTAAACTATAAGGACCAAACATTGCAGTAACACGTTAATGATTGATGGTTGGTCTATGATCTTATCAAAGAAGAAGTATAACATATTCAAGTTTTTCCATGTCATAATATGTTGGTGTACCTCTGTCACAGTTCTAGTAGCAAAGGAGAAATTCAAATCCCAACATCTTTTTTATTTTTTATTTTGTCTTCATATTGTTTTATGTTGGATCATAATTTTGATATACCTTCAACATCAACGGAAGGCAAGCTAGAAATCCTCTGCATCATAAAGTTCATCATCATCTTAGACTACTTTGAAAGATATGGTTTGGTAGGACATTTACTCAATGCAAATTAGAACCTCCATTATTAATTATAATATCTACTTAACTAATTTGGATAAATTAAGAAAGTTATGTAAATTAGGTGATAGTAATGATTGTGGATTATTTTTCTTAAAATACCTCCTTTAATTATATGCATTTTAACAACTCTTGATAGATACCTCCTTAATATGTGCAATCATATATGGGTACATTGGGAAGAAAATCATAATTTTAGGAGACAAAGTGAATTGGGGTCTTGTATTTAGGAACAAATCAAACCCCTTATCTAGCTTTTATAGTTAAGAGTAGAGGAAGTATATATTTTGCCTTGAAGATCACCACTTACAATCTTTAGTATGTAATGTTTTCCAATTTTGAGGCACTAAAAATTCTAACCTTTGTTCATGGCAATTGTAAGAGCAGTGTAGAGCTTGTTCCTGTACACCTTTCTCTGTGATTAGGAAATTATTGTTATTATTAAGTGCATGTTTGGTACCCTAGAGAAATCAATTTTGGGGCTTATGGTTGAAAGTCATGGTTTTTAGGCTAAACTATAGTTTTCCCATAAGTGATTGTTTTTGCTTTTTCATATGTTATTCGATGGTTGGATAGTAATTATAAGTGTTATAATTATATTTATCAAAAATACCCTGCAAGCCTACTTTCTCAACTACCGTTTAAAAAGTTGTCATCTCCTCCTCGTTTCTTTTTAATTCTCCTAAACATATATTTAATCTTATATTATATTAAAAATAAATAGCCCCAAGGAATATAGGGCTGATTAATTCAATTTGTGAAATTATCAAACTACCCTTACAAATTTAATCGGCCATAAATAACAATTAGGGCATGTGATGCCAACTTAATGTGGCATAAATAACAATTGGGGGCATGCGATAATAAGTTAATATGGCACAAATAACAACTAGGGGATGTGATAAATCCAATGGAGCTTGTAACACCATACTTTTGTACGTCTTAGGAATCATTCAATAGCATTTAGAACCACTTAAATATCTATTGAAGTTTGTAACATCCTTACTTTTATACGTTTTAGGGATCAATCAATAGTATTTAGAACCACTTACAAGACCTTGGAAGTCCATTAGTCAAATATGGAATTGTACTCTTTCTCAGATTACTGTTCATATGGTATTCTAGATTATGCAACAAACTTCAAAAAATCATAATTAATTCTAGAAAACTTAAAATGAAGTGGTTCAAAAAGATACATGAAGATAACATATTGAAATTTAAGGGAAAAATAATTTCCAGACCAAATGATTAGCCAATTGATACAGTTTATTCGTTAAAATTTACTGTTCATTTGGTCAAAAAGTCTGGAAACAGATTCTGGTCCCTTACTTTCGAAATTCATTTCTCTTGATATACACATCCAAATGAAACATTATACCTATGAACTTAAATATATGGATGTTTAATACATGCTCATAAAATTTTGTGAACTAATACCTTCATTTGCTGGTTCAAACTGAAGCCACAACAAAACTGCTTCAGGACCTACGTTTTTACCATTTCAGTTTCCTTTCTTTCACTTTCAATAATTATTCTAGCATACATAAATCATCTCTTTTGGCTTTTATGAATTCATATACATCATGGGGTTATACAATAATTGTTTCATACAATCTCATCACATAAATAGATACTTTACATGGCTTTGACATATATGGAAAGTGCATAGCATATGCTAACATCTTAAATACTTCACTTTTCTTCTTCCATGCTTTAGCTCTTCTCCATGCATACATTATCCATCATGCTTGACCTAAATTGGTTGGTTATGGGAGAGTGAGATTCTAGGGAATCTCAGTAGCAAACATTACCACTTAAATATGCAAGATGGATGCTAATGCATATGTAATTTCATTAACTTTCTTTGATTACTGACATGCCATCATGCTATATACTTTTACATAAAGTGCATGGCCATGGAAACATGTTATTCACAATACATTCAACATCATTTATCATGTCACAACATCATTCAAATAACATATACATGTCAACACATAAGCATACCACATCAAGCACATAAAGAGGTAAGTTCACTACCTTGCACTTAAGCTTTTCTCTTAATCTTTTGCACTTGCTCCCTAGCTTCCCAACCATGAAGCCTTTATGTCAATCACTTCCCAACATGTTCTTGGATGTTTCATGGTCCTAAATACATTCATATTCATCACATAACTCATTAGAACTCATGAACTCCAACCATGTTCAAGACTAACTTTGTTATACTCTTTATTGTCATAAATTTCTCTAATCTTCACTAATCCACTTGGTTCTTGAACCAATTGATTTCTTGACTTTACCCTACACAATTTCATCTTTTTAATCCATTTATGAGCTTAGAATCATGAAATTCCAGCTCCTTCATGGCCTGCTATACATAACTGAACATAAGCATACAATTCTTTCAAAAATTCTCATTTTGATTCTAATGCTTCCTATACTTGTTTCTCCACTTTACCCCACACAACTTTTCATTTTAAAACCATCAGAACCATCAAAATCATGAAATTCCAATCACTATTCATGCGAGTGAACAGTACTGTGAAGGATTTCGAAAACTACAACCTTGAGATTTTAATGTTTCCAAGGTTCAAAACCTTTCCAATCCTACACAAAATCATCATACAAACTCAATGGAAGCATTAAATCATTGAAATTCAATTTCCTTCCCTTATGAACAGTGCAGACCAAACAGGGCACAATATGGCAAAGTCAAGAATATCAACTTGATTCAACAACCAATCTCTTAACTAGCTTATTTAAGCTTCACTCATACACTTCTAACTTTAATTTCTTCTTTTTTCTTTCATCTAAGGTTTTTGGGCAGCACCTCCCCTTAAAGAAAACTAAAATTTTCCCCCATGAAAACCATAAGTTCAAGCTCCCAAATCAAAGGAAAATAAGCTAGAAGAGATTGCTTACCTTTAATCTCTAGCTTACTTGAACTTTGGAACCTTGAATCTTCTTTGTCTTGGCTTGAGTTTTCATTTTGCAAGAGTTTCCCCAAGGTATCACAAGGCCACGGTTTTGGGTAGAATGAGGGGGTATTGATAGCCATAATTCATGAAAAATGAATGGCCAAGATTGATTTGGTTACTATTTGATCTAAAGGCCCATATTTAATCTTGGATTTAACTTTTTCATAAAGGAATAATTATGACATCATGTGGGACAGATCAAGGGACACCTCAAGGGGTTAGGTGGTGTGCTCATATTGTAAGGAAGCTTCTAGAAAAATTTTAGTCCAATCTGGTACCGATCGGAGCAGTTTCACCACAACCGGACTGTTTTCTGTTCCTAATTTTTTTTATAATATTCCAAGATATGTATTCTATCCTAGAAATCAATGTCTAGGCTTCTAATACCCTTTACATGATTATAATGAGTATTTATCTACCATCCATCCCTTGAAAAATAACTAAAATACCCTTGGTGTCCTTTCTTGCACTGTACTGACCCTAAGGGCATAATCATCATTTTACCCCTCTTTGCACTGCTTTATGGCATATACTGGCTCTAACTAATCATATTTATACCATGTGCCACTTTTTTAGCCTATCCCAGATGACCAAAATGCCCTTCATCCATCTCTGGTACAATCTGGCATCCAGGGGCATTTTCGTAATTTTGTACTTTTTCTGAACACTGGCCCCTTCTACTGATGGACTGGTACCTTGGGTTTTGGGTCCTTCTTGGCGTCATCATGGGCCTATATATGAGGTCATTTGATCTCATTCTATCCAGGCTCACATACCGATAAATTCCATTATCGGATCACGGGTGTTATCAAACTCCTATCAAAATTCACTAATATGTGAATAACTTTTTATACATAACTTCTTCTGGAGTTCTGTCAGATCCAGGATATCTGACACTGTAAGGCACACTTTCCTGTAATTTGCCCACTTATATATGAAGTCCATGAAATATGATAAAATTTCATATAACTTTTAGACTATCAGATAAATATCTGTTGTCTAGAGCCCTAATAAAATTTCTGTATCATGTCAGATTATCTAGCTTAACTTCCTCTATTTACTGATGGAATATGTGACTAAAAAACTTCTGGGCAGTTATAACCCTTTTCGGGCTGATCTTTATATAATTACAATTTTGCCCTTGAACTTTTTACTTAATTACATTTAAATCCCTTAACTTTTGAAAATTACCACTTTTGGCCCAAATCTTGTTTCTACTTTAACTTTTGGCTTTTAAACTTTTCTAATTTTTGTTTAGGTCCCTTTCTTCTTTCAAGACTCATATGACCCTTATCATTTCTTCTTATCTTTGTTATAATCCCTTCCAAACCTCTTTCCACTATCAGTGTTATACAAATAGAGAAAAATTAGGATATGACAAAGTTCAATTACAAAATCTGGAATTTACTCTTCATGGGTATTGTTCTTAATGTAATTCTAGATTAAACGATGAACTTCAAAGAAGCATAATTAATTCTAGAAAAAAATCAAATGAGGTGGTTCAAAAGGATAGTCGAAGATAACATATTGAAATTTAAGAGAAAAATAAGTTCCTGACCAAATGATCAGCCAATCAATACAGTTTAATCGTCAAAGATTACTGTTTATTTGGCCAAAATTTGTGAAAACAGATTATGATCCCTAACTTTAGAAACTTTGTTCTCTTTGTAAATATATCGAAATAAGGTATTTTTGGTGTTAAATAAGTGTCTGTAAATTTTTATATATTTATTCTATCATTTATTATTTTTATAAATAGTCACAACTGTAATATTTTAAGCATAAATTGTACATTACAATCTTAAATACACTCATAATGTAACATCCTGAAAATTCCTTAGTCGAAAAACCCTAAGTTTTTAGTTAAGAAAATGATTAGAGAAAGGTAAATGGTATTATCGACTGAATAAGGATCAACTCGTGAAGTTAAAAAGTATTATGGACAAAAGTACAAAGTAGACAAAACTTCAGGGACCTAAATATAAATTGAGAAAGTTACAAAAATTGTACTTTCAGCCCAAAATAGCTTGGTCCGGATTTAAGATCTGAAAATACCAGGAGATAAAGCACAAAATTTTGGGTTGAATGAGAGACATTAGAATTTTGATTTGAGATCCCAATTAATTGATAAAAATTTGGTAAGTCTGAGAAAATTACTTGGAATTTTTATGAGACCGACTGGACTTCAGAATTCTGAGATTATGATAGAAGATACTTTTTGAATTATGGGAGATTTTAAAAAAGACCACACTCCCAAAAGAGGTCCAGATAATCTTAAATAAAATTTTAAAGGAATTTTAGAAGCTTATCCACTAGCTCTAAAAATTAGGGCATCATTCGTTGAGGGATTAGCTCTAAACCAAAGACCATGAAATTTTACCAGAAGGCTGAAAATGAATTTAGATGGATTATTATGGGCTAAGTCAAAGTCCAATAGCCAATACGAGTCCAAACTAAAATAGGGGCAAAATTGTAATTTCAGAGGATTTCGAGCCGAAAATGGCAGTTCTGAAAAATATTAAAAAAAATTCAATAAATTCCATAAAATGGAATATGAGGTTCTAAGACATTTTTATAAAAGAGAAATGACAAAAATACCCCTATATGAATTTTTATCTTATTATGGTTTCTTTTGAGGTATCTAGAAAAGTTAAGTATTCGGTCTATAAAAAGACCTCAGAAAATTATAAGAAAATAGGGATAAATATTTAAAGAGTCCATAATGATTTTAGATAGGGTAGATAGGGTTAGAGAGTATTCTAGAAAAATATCATTTTGTTAAATAATTTATTTTTCCCAAAAATCACCCGAAATGGTACCGGTTAATTCCAAAAAAATTGGATAAAATTCAAGGCACTCCAAAAAGCTTCAAGAAACTACATGAAGTTCCAATAATCCTTGAGTTGGAATCACGTGAAAGGAAGAAGGGAAAAGAAGAAGACAACTCAAAAGTTGTCATGATTACATTTAAAAAGAGAATAAATCCTAGCCTTTGGATGAAACTTTTAAGAATTGAATCTTAGCTCTTGATTCCCTTCAATTTTATCTATAAATACCCCTTCCCAAGGTGCATCCCTCTTTACCTAGGGGAAACTCTTGACAATTCAAAACTCAAGCCAAGATCAAAGCTTCCAACCTTCCAAAATTCAAGGATACTAACGTAAGCATACTTCCAAGCTTTTAGTGACTTAATTGGAAGTTGAAATTATGATTGTTAGGTGTAACATCCTTACTTTTATACGTCTTAGGGACTATTCAGTAGCATTTAGAACCACTTATAAGACCTTGGAAGTCCATTAGCCAAATCTGGAATTTTACTCTTTCTCGGGTTACTGTTCATATGGTATTCCAGATTACACAATGAACTTTGAAAAATCATAATTAATTCTAGAAACCTCAAAATGAAGTGGTTCAAAAATCTACATGAAGATAACATCTTGAAATTTAAGGAAAAAATATTTTCCAGACCAAATGATTAGCCAATTGATAAAGTTTATTCGTTAAAATTTACTGTTCATTTGGTCAAAAACTCTGGAAACAGTTTTTGATCCCTTATTTTGGAAATTCATTTCTCTTGATATACACATCCCAATGAAACTTTCTACCTATGAACTTAAATATCTGGATGTATACTACATGATCATAAAATTTCTTGAAATAATTCCTTCATTTGCTAGTTCAAACTGAAGCCACAACAAAACTGCTTCAGGACCTACATTTTTGCCATTTCAGTTTCCTTTCTTTCACTTTCATAATTGTTAGAGCATACATAAATCATCTCTTTTGCCTTTTATGACTTCATATACATCATGCGGTTATACAATAATTGTTTCATACAATCTCATCATATAAATAGATACTTTACATGGCTTTGACATACATGGAAAGTGCATAGCATATGCTAACATCTTAAATACTTCACTTTTCTTCTTCCATGCTTTAACTCTTCTCCATGCATACATTATCCATCATGCTTGACCTAAATTGGTTGGTTATGGGAGAGTGAGATTCTAGGGAATCTCAGTAGCAAACATTACCACTTAAATATGCAAGATGGATGCTAATGTATGATATGTAATTTCATTAACTTTCTTTGATTAGTGACATGCCATCATGCTATATACTTTTACATAAAGTGCATGGCCATGACAACATGTTATTCACAATACATTAAACATCATTTATCATGTCACAACATCATTCAAATAACATATACATGTCAACACATAAGCATACCACATCAAGCACATAAAGAGGTAAGTTCACTACCTTGCACTTAA
The DNA here is from genome assembly GCA_037074615.1 of Leucaena leucocephala. Classification (NCBI taxonomy): domain Eukaryota; kingdom Viridiplantae; phylum Streptophyta; class Magnoliopsida; order Fabales; family Fabaceae; genus Leucaena; species Leucaena leucocephala. The sequence goes on from CM073527.1 coordinate 12,094,869, forward strand.
GCTTTTCTCTTGACCTTTAGCCCTTGCTCCCTAGCTTTCCAACCATGAAGCCTTTATGTCCATCACTTCCCAACATCTTCTTGGATGTTTCATGGTCCTAAACACATTCATATTCATCACATGACTCATTAGGACTCATGAACTCCAACCATGTTCAAGACTAACTTTGTTACACTCTTTATTGTCATAACTTTCTCTAATTTTCACTAATCCACTTGGCTCTTGGACCAATTGATGTCTTGACTTTACCCTACACAATTTCATCCTTTGAATTCATTTATGAGCTTAGAATCATGAAATTCTAGCTCCTTCATGGCCTGCTGTACAGAACTGAACATAAGCATACAATTCTTTCAAAAATTCTCATTTTGATTCTAATGCTTCCAATACTTGTTTCTCCACTTTACCCCACACAACTTTTCATTTTAAAACCATCGGAACCATCAAAATCATGAAATTCCAATCACTGTTCATGTGAGTGAACAGTAACCGTAAGGAATCTCAAAGACTACAACCTTGAGATTTTAATGTTTCCAAGGTTCAAAACCTTTCCCATCCTATACAAAATCATCATACAAACTCAATGGAAGCATTAAATCATTGAAATTCAATTTCCTTCCCTCATGAACAATGCAGACCGAACAGGGCACACTATGGCAAAGTCAAGAATATCAATTTGATTCAACAACCAACCACTTAACTAGCTTGTTTAAGCTTCAATCATATGGTTCTAACTTTAATTTCTTCTTTCCCCTTTCCTTTAAGGTCTTTGGGCAGGACCACCCCTTAGAGAAAACTCAACTTTTGTCCCATCAAAACCCTAAGTTCAAGCTCCCAAATCAAAGGAAAATAAGCTAGGAGAGATTGCTTATCTTTAATCTCTAGCTTGCTTGAACTTTGGAACCTTGAATCTTCTTTGTCTTGGCTTGAGTTTTCATTTTGCAAGAGTTTCCCCAAGGGTCCTTTGCTCACGGTTTGGCTTCAGAATGGAGGGGTATTTATAGCCAAAATCCAAGAAAAATCAATGGCCAAGATTGAATTGGCTACTATTTGATCTAAAGGCTCACATTTAATCTTAGATTTTACTTGTTCATAAAAGAATAATTATGACATCATGTGGGACAGCTCAAGGGACACCTCAAGTGGTTATGTGGCGTGCTCACCATGCCAGGAAGCTTCTGGAAAAATTCCAGTCCAATCCGGTACCGATCGGAGCAGTTTCACATCAACCAGACTGTTTTTTGTTCCGAATTTTTCTATAATATACCAGGATATATATTCTGTCCTAGAAATCAATGTCTAGGCTTCTCATACCCTTGACATGGTTATACTGAGTATTTATCTGCCATCTATTCCTTGGGAAATAACCAAAATACCCTTGGTGTCCTTTCTTACACTATATTGACTATAAGGGCATAATCATCATTTTACTCCTCTTTATACTGCCTCTGGGTGTATCTGGGCTCAACTAATCATATTTATACCATGTTCCACATTTTTAGCCTGTCCCAGGTGACCAAAATGCCCTTTATCCATCTCTGGTACAATCTGGGCATTCAGGGGCATTTTTGTAATTTCGCACATTTTCTGGACACTAGCCCCTTCTACTGATGGACTGGTACCCTGGGTTTTGGGCCCTTCTTGGCGTCATCATGGGCCTATATATAAGGTCATCTGATCTCATTCTGTCCAGGCTCACATACCGATAAGTTCTATTATCGGATCACGGGTGTTGTCAAACTCCCGTCAAAATTCACTAATATGTGAATAACTTTTTATACATAACTTCTTCCAGAGTTCTGTCAGATCCATAACATCTGACACTGTAGGGCACACTTTCCTATAATTCCCCACATATATCTGATGTCCATAGAATCTGATAAAAATTCAGATAACTTTTATACTATCAGATAATTTTCTGTTGTCTGGAGCCCTAATAAAATTTCTGTATCATGCCAGATTACCCAGCATGACTTCCTCTATTTACTGATGGAATGTGGGACTGAAATACTTACAGGCAGTTCTAAGCCTTTTCTGGCTGAACTTTTCCATAATTACATTTATGTCCCTGACTTTTTGCTTAATTATATTTAGGTCCCTAAACTTTTGGAAATTATCACTTTTGGCCCAACATTTATTTCTACTTTAACTTTTGGCCTTTAACCTTTTCCAATTTGCGTTTAGGTCATTCTCTTTCTTTAAGACTTATCTAACCTTTATTATTTCGTCTGATCTTCGTCATAATCCTTTCTAAGCCTCTTTCCACTGTCAATACTATACAGATAGGGAAAATTTAGGATATGACATTTCTACCCCCTTAAAATAAATTTCGCCTTCGAAATTTACTCAACATCTCAGTCAATGATTGGGGTATCTATCTCTTAAAATAAATATCTTAGTGGAGTACTTTTCATATCCGCAATTCTTCATATCTTTACTATGGTCATTCTTCTATTCTGAATCAACTCAATCAGAGTTGAATTCTAGTTCATTCTATTACTTTCTTGCTACGCATCTATCTGTATATGGACTTCTCACTATGCTAGACTTGTGAGTAGTGTCCATTTCTTTCATACTAAACTCCCTCGAATACTGCTATATTCTGGAGCTTCTACTAACTATTCATCATATTTCTTAGTGCAATCACTTATTGCTCATTTGAGTATCTAGCGGAATTCTTTGAATATCCGCAAACTTTAACTCTCATTCTCATATCATCATACATTCTTATCATCTTTAAAAACTCATCATAATACAGAGAGAGGACTTATATCATTATTCTTTCTTTCATTGCTCTACTGCTAAACAGGAGCACATAGGAGCATATAGGAGCATATACTCTAACATGCATAATGCCTGGCCAACATATTGCAGGACTGCATACCTGCCCATGAATGTAAAGCTCTAACATTGGAGCTCAAGCATTCCTTCTCTTAATAAGCATAGCTCTAACACTCGGAGCTTGCACAGCTCTAACACTCAGAGCTTGCACTGCTCTAACATTCGGAGCTTTATCATATTCTGTAAACATCACATAATGTAACGTAACATAAGGCCTGGAATTCTATGCAAGGAGTGGAAGCTCTCATTTGCTTTTTCACATGTAGCTCATCATTCAAACATCTTATCTTTTCCCGAACGGAAGCCTCTCTATCTATTTACAAAGCTAGTTATACAACCGCTTCTCAAGGCATATCTTCTCATTTCGTATCTTTCATGACATAAAATGGCATATCTTGCCAAATCTGGCTATATCATAGTTCATCTTTCAAATCTATTTCATTTGTACTTGACATAAGGGTTCTAGTCTCTTACTGTTCATAACCCTTTCTAGCTTTTCATATCTCTTTCTATCATTGTACATAGCTTTGTGCATATATGCCAATTTCTTGTGGCATTCACATTTTTTTTCATCACTTCCCAGGGGGTCACCCATCATTGGACTACCCTTGCCTGAGCACGCTTAACTGAAATGTGCAGATAAAAATCTAAAGCACTGGTGCTCACTGGCTCTGACCTTGGTACTTTACCATCTTAGACCCATCTTATACTATCTCTCTTGGGTCTATCTGGCCTTCTAATCTCTTTGTCCTCATCTGGAGGATCTACTTACCTTTATTTTTAGTCTTTGTAATATCATCGTAAGGATCTCTTTATTATCATTTGAACCTTTCTCATATCTTATAAAACATTCTCATAAATCCTTGGGACTCAAGATTAACAACTTTCACTTTGATCACTGAGTTCCTGTTACGTGTAGGAAGATTCTGAGTTCAGTCCCTGATAGTAATAAGGCTATCTGAAACTAGCATCATGGGTACTCTCTCTGTTATGAGTTAATCAACTTGTGAAGCTTCTATACCATAACTTTTCTTTGGTATTTGTCCTTCCAAAGAAATACTGTACTTGTGGCTCATTACTTTCTTGCTCTAGGCTTGGTCTACTGCGACCCTCGGGATCTACTGCGATCAACCATAAGCCTTTCAGGATCTAACTGCGACCCTGTGAGCCATACTAGGATCTAACTGCAATCCTCCAGAATCAACTGGATTCCGTTGTACTGTATTCTCATCTCTGGAAGACCTAAACCAACGGACAAAGTTACAAGGTTAGTCACTTCCACATAGTTGTTAACTCCACAGATAATTCACCAAAAATGATCACAGAAGCCAATATTATCTATTAGGACTTGACTCATTTCCTCTATCACTCAGGAACTTCATATACCATTCTCATCTTTATAAATTTATTACATTTAACATTGCAGGGAGCTACACAAGCTCTACCATGCACATATCTGTCATCATCTATTTATCTCATCAGAGGGACTTTACTCTATTGCAAGAGCAATCTAGCTCTATTGCAAAAACATTAACTTATATTACTTAAAAACTGTCTTTTTTAGAGCCATATCATCTTTCATAACTGCGTCTCATTTCCTTTCATCTATCTTATCCCTACTAAAGGGATATGTCCTGAGTATCATAATCATTTATCTGTAGACTCATTACAAATTTTCATCTTTAATCTCATTCTCTATCTCATTGACTATCATAGTCTGATCATAAATTCTCTTTCTATCTTCTGAGAATCAAGTAGATAACTTTCTAGTTTAGCACTTTGCTATTGCTTCATTCTTGCTAAGTTGAATTATTTAATTGCATGTCGTAGGGCATGGGAGCAACATAACTTTCTCATCATATCTACTCTACCCAGTACGTACCGCATAAGGGGAGTATTCATTTATCATAGTATACTCAACATGCATAATATGTAAGTAGATGCAATCAATTAAGCATTCTCTAGTATGTGTGTCATCACACGACAACTGCAATGAGATGCAATTTCTTATTATAACTTATGGCAACATAAGCCATGCGTCATTACATAGTTTGCTCAACCATCCCTCATACTCACATTGCCATTAAGCAATTAACTAGGTAGACTTTAAAACATTCTATCCCTTTATCACCTTAACTGCTAGGTCCTGATCATCTATTCAGGTACCTGAGTCATTTACTTGTTTCATTTAGGTTACCACATTACCCTCTTATTAGGGTATAGACTCAACCCTTCTTTACTCTTTCTTATATAGGAAATAGGGGAGTCACCTTACCTTTAAATCTGTGGCTACTTTACTTTCTTTAAACCTCATAAACTTCTTTCTCTTAACTTCATACTCACCTTTCTCTAATTGAGAGGAATGGTTCTTTTAAACTTTTTGAGAAAAACTTCTCAAGTGAGCGGTTTATTCTCCATCTCATATGGAGTAACTTCTGTGCCTCTCTGTATCTCTTAATTCTTTCTGTCTATCAATCTCAGTCTACTCTAGACTAGACTGTGATTCTTTTCTGGTCTGCCTCTAGATCCTAACCAATTCAGGTCATTTGGATCTCATTTATCACTTAACATTAATATTTATGTTCTTTAGGTGCTCTACCCTAGATGTGCTAGGTTACTGTCTCTTTGTGATGGAATCCCTCTGTATTAGGAACATTAACTTTCTATCTATTTTCTATCACAACTTTAACCTTAGGCCATGTATTAGATTATTCTTAGGCAAGTCTCATTCTAACTTCTCATTATTCTTTTCCGTAAAGACTAGCTGCACAAAGTCTTTCGTACTGTAGATCAACTCCTGATGATCACACAGAGGATCTACTGTTGAACTCTTCTTAAACTGATCTTCTGTATCTTAGTGCATCGTACAGTATAGCTTACCTACACTCTGTGCTAAACCTCTAACTGATAACCTTCAGTGAGGTTAGCATCTTTAGTCTCATGACTCATGACTTACTATCATCTCATACCAGTCCTCTAAATGGTATTAGGTTAATGCCCTCTACTATATGTCTGTCTATCATTTCTGCTATGGCATTGAGGAACTGTAGATAGCTAACTATTCTTAATCTCTACTTCTATCCATCCCTTGACCCAGATTGAGTAAGTCACCTTCCGCAGCTTTCTTCAGACCAATATGGTCAATACTATCTGTCTTTAACAAAGAAGGATGGGGTTGACTAGGACCAGGAACATACCATTGATATGTCTCTATAAAGTCACATATTCCTGGACTTTGGGAATGGACAGGAATGGTCATAGGCTCTGACTGGATGTCTGAATTAGGGGACTGTTATATATTACTCATAATAACTCTATCCTCAAACTCTGGTGGAGGAGGAATAATATCTAGTCTACCCATAATCCAGTACCAGTACTCAACTTCCTCAGCCATAATCTGTCCTCTTATCGGAGGAATAAAACTTATATCAGGGTTAGAGGGCACTCTAATAATCCTCATGCTATGTAGAGTCACTAGACTCAATATCATATGGTGCATTCACGGCTTCAGAATGAATCTCTACATCATCTCCAGACTGTAGGTTTAAGTCTATAAAATATCTATAGGGTAATCTACTATAGACTTTCCTGACTGATCCCCCATACTCTCCTCTGAACTCTCTTCATTGACTGAGGGATGATCAAAGTCTGGATGTACATCATATCCATATATCACTACTAGCCTGGGGTTTCCCTTATTAACTGAAGCCTCTGACTTAATCTTATGGAATCTCATATTAGTCCATAAATAATCTATTCAGAGCATTTCTTAAGCTAGAATCCTTTGCTCATAACATTAGAGACTACAGTGAACCAGGGAGACCCTAGACCCGTAGTCTATAGTTCTGATAGATCATGGTGGAACTCAGAAGAGATAGATGCTTTCATACATGATCCGGAGTTTGGTCTTCCCCCAGTGATCAATATCCGGGATTCCAGTAGTGAATCAGAATTGGGCAGGTTAGATAATTCTTCTGTGGGATCAAATGAGATGGATGAAGAAGAGGAAATATCAGATGAGGATATACCATCAGAAGAGGATGAACTTGAGGAACCTAACCCAGCCCCACCTATGTATATTGTACTAGAAAGAGATGCAGGTCAGATAGATGATAGAGAGATGATAGACCCTCAAGAGGAACAATCTGATGTGGGTTACTCTTATGTTGGGGGTGCAACAGACCCTGTGCCTAGGAAGGCAGATGAGGTAGATGTTCCTGGACCGAGTCAGGTACCTAAACCAGTTGATGTACCTGGACTCAGCCATACAGCTAATGTGCTTGAACCTAGTCATATAGCTAATATACCTGAACCTATTCATGTAGCTAATATACCTGAACCTAGTCATGTAGCTGATATACCTGGACCTAGTCAGAGACCAGACCTTATAGATATTCCAGGTCCAAGTGAAACCAAGAAGTTAATGGTACAGATATATCTGGGTAACCATAAGATAATTGAGTTAACCCCTGGGGAGGATATGGATGAAGAACATTTCAGGAAAGCTGTGGAACTCATGAAGCAGCTATATGAGATAGGAAGAATGTTGATTAGAGATGTTGATCAAGACTATAGAGTTTATAAAGATTTCATAGGCCTATCGAGCATATGATCCAGATACTCTTACCTTAGAAGCTTGGGTTGATATCATGGATGGTATTTTGCCTCTTACAGCAACATGGAGAGAAGGGTTAGATCAGTACTTTGAAGAGGAACCCTTTGAGGATACCCATGATTGGATCTACATGGTAGGGGAATTTATTAGGATCCATTATGAGAAAACATAGTGTAATAGCTGTATGTATGAATGTTGCTGTAATCTATGTGCTTTTGACTAGTAATGACATAATACATGTATGTGTATATGTTATGAAGAGTTTATGTAATGATGTTAAACTTGTTGTATGCTATGTTTTGAATGAAATATAAAGTATGTTAATTATGATATTCCTTTCCTATTTCCTATTATGATAGTAAAACAAAAATGGTAAGAACAAGAAGAGCTAGTGCTTCGGGTGAACCCCAAAACGCCGGAGATATTAACCAGTTGATTCTAGAACGGCTGGAACAGCAGTAGAAGCTGATAGAGGAAGTAAGAGCTGCTCAAGCCAAGAGTGAACAGGAAAGGGATGCTGCCATAGTAGCGGCTATAGCTGAAGCAGTAGAGAACCTCAGACACCCAGAGTCTGCAGGTACAGCTAATACAGAACCAGAGATGGATTAACAAACAACAGAACAACCAAGACAGATAGGACAGACAATAGATCCTGTTGGTATTCAACAGTGGATGGCTAAGTTCTGTAAGCATAGTCCTCCGACGTTCAAGGGAACATTTGATGTACAGAAAGTGGAGGATTGGATCAGCAGACTGGAGAAGATCTTCAAGGTACTGGGTTGCCCGTCTGAGAGTAAAGCACAGATGGCAATCTACCAGCTAGAAAGGGATGTCGATAGATGGTGGAAGAACACAGAGCTAGTATTGTAGGCTAGACACATTCCTATCACATGGGAAGTGTTCCTTGAACAGTTTTATGAGAAGTATTTTTCCCAGTCAATACGAGATGAACGAGAAGCAGAATTCCTTGTGCTGAGACAAGGAGAAAAAGAATCATTTGACGAATACTTGGCAAAATTCATCCGTCTTTCCCAGTATTCCACTTACCTGCGACAGGTGGATGATGAACGATGGATGACGGAGAGGATGATCAGGGGATTAAATACTACTCTAAAGGATAAGATGACCCCCAAATAATATCATCAGTTCAATAAAGCAGTAGAGGCCTGCAGGATTATTGAGAACAGCCTAAATCACCATATACTAATGAAACCGGTGAGCAGAGAGACTGCTGCTCCTGAGAGACCTAACCAGAATAGAAATGCAGCCAGTGGCAGTGGCTATAACAAGAAAAGGAAAAGGCAGTGGCAGCAGAACCGAAAACCTAACAGAGGCAATTATAGGGGCAACACAAATAATAGAGATCAGAGGTCTAGAGTATGTGACAAATGTGGGAAAAACCATGGAGACAGACCATGCTTGATGGGGCAGAATGTCTGTTACACATGTGGGAAGCCTGGACATTTCTCCAGGAGTTGTCCTCAAGCAGCTGATGATCAAATGCCGCGTACTCAAGGGCGAGTGTTTGCAATGACAAGGGAAGAGGCACAAAGATCACCTGAGATGATCCAAGGTATCATGTATCTCAATAATCATGCTGTGATTGCTATGTTTGATTCGGGTGCAAGTCATTCCTTTATTTCTCATGAATGTGCTAAATGTTTGGGCCTTACAATTAGCAAGCTGCATTATGCTATATGTGTGACATCCCCTACAAATGTTAAAGTAGTTACATCAGTTGTCTGCCTAAATAGTGTCATTCGATATGAATGTTACTCTTGACCTAATATGCATGCCATTCCATGAGAATTTTTGGAAAACAAGAGCATGCATTTCGGTTTGGCACTGTAGCAATTGGTATGTTTTGATTTTGGAAATTCTGATTTCATATTTGGATTCTACATGAAAAATTATGTGGAAATGAACCATGAGAATTTATTTTGGAAAGGTGGAAGTAGGAAACATAAATTAGAGAAAGAAAGGGAGCTAGTGAAAACCTAGTCTTGGATTTGGTTTCAAGTTGAGTTGTAACTTGATATTATGTTGTAATGGCTAGGTTTTGACATTTGTGAAGGAAGGAAAGCACTTCAAGAAGGTCTTGACCAAGATAGCTAAGAGGTAGCAAGGATACCTAACTATAACTCATGCTTGTTTAATTGTTTTGCTTGCTTGTTGATTATGGTGTTTGGTATAGCTTGAGCTTATGTCATCATGTTATGATGAAGTATGAATGATTGCAACTCCTTGCAAGTTATGTCATGACAATATGCATGTTAGAGTTTTCTTATGTACCATTATGAAGTAGCTCCCATCACATGATAACATGTTAAGCATACAATTATTCATGCATGATATTATAGTTTGTGTAACTTGCTATTGGGATTTCCATGAAATCTCATTCCTTCCACATGCATAACTATGTTTTAGGTGCTGGATCCTCTCAAGGGAAGAGAGTAAATGTTAATGATTAAGTTTGTATAATAAGTTATATGACTCACATAACACTATGGGATGATATGCTAGCATGCATGGTGTATGTTTCTGTAACTCTGTTGTGAGGCCGTGGTGATGTGACACTGATTTTGATATGTAAACCAACGATTTTTAGTCTGAAATTTGGTTTGAATGTAGCTAAGATACATATATTTAAATGGACACCAAGAACACCTTAATTGGATAAGTATCCGAATTGTTATGATTTTCTAAAGTTGGAAGTAAGATCTGGAATCGAGATAAAACGAGTGCTGAGAGGCAGTGACGTTCACGCAATGATTTCATATACCAAATGAACGAATTTTTCTATGAAATTTGGTGAGCTCAAAGAGGACGTCTATAGATTTAATTCCATATGTAACACAGTTCATTTGGACAAGCAACCAAAGAGAAACGAATTTTTAAAGTTAAAGCAAAGAAACTGGAACTTCCAGATTTTACCAAATGAACAGTGATTTTTAACCAATAAACTGATTTCATGTGAACAAGATAACCTCAATTTCATATTTTTACCTCAAATATTTGTAAAATAGATTTCATTAGAAATTGGAACCACATTATTTTGATTTTTCTACAATTAATTATGAATTTTCAAAGTAGGGTACATGTTCTGGAATTACCAAATGAACAGTAACAGTGAACAGTACCCCGAGAGCAAATCTTTGGAAATGGATGTTTTTAAAGCAAATGATCATGTAATTGGTTCCAATCACTTCTAATGGATTATAATTGAGGTTAAAAGTAAGGATGTGACATTTTGGGTAGGTATATAGTCCTGCAATATGTTGGCCAAGCATTATGCATGTTAGAGTATATGCTCCTATGTGCTCCTGTTTAGTAGTAGAGCAATGAAAGAAAGAGTAATGATATAAGTCCTCTCTCTGTATTATGATGAGTTTTTAAAGATGATAAGAATGTATGATGATATGAGAATGAGAGTTAAAGTTTGCGGATATTCAGAGAATTCAGCTGGGTACTCAAATGAGCAATAAGTGATTGCACCAAGAAATATGATGAATATTTAGTAGAAAAAGATATATGTAAGCTAAGAGAAAGAAGTTTATGAGGTTTAAAGAAAGTAAAGTAGCCACAGATTTAAAGGTAAGGTGACTCCTCTATTCCCTATATAAGAAAGAGTAAAGAAGGGTTGAGTCTATACCCTAACAAGAGGGTAATGTGGCAGCCTAAGTGAAACAAGTAAATGACTCAAGTACCTAAATAGATGATCAGGACCTAGCAGTTAAGGTGATAAAGGGACAAAATGTTTTAAAGTCTACCAAGTCAATTGCTTAATGGCAATATGAGTATGAGGGATGGTTGAGAAAACTATGTAATGATGCATGGCTTATGTTGCCATAAGTTATAATAAGAAATTGCATCTCATTGCAGTTGTCATGTGATGACACACATACTAGAGAATGCTTAATTGATTGTATCTACTTGCATATTATGCAAATTGAAAAGTTTGAAGACAAAAAGTTGAAATAGAAATAAAAGGAGGGACCTAAATGCAATCAATGAAATGAAAAGTTCAGGGACTAAAGTGCAATTATTCAAAAGTTAAGGGACCTAAATGTAAATATGGAAAAGTTGAGCCAAAACAGGCCAAAAATGCCCGGAATCAGATCAGACCCAAATTTTACCAGTAAATAGAGGAAGTCATGCTGGGTAATATGGCATGATACAGAAATTTTATTAGGTCTCCAAATAGCAGAAAATTATCTGATAGTCTGAAAGTTATCTGAATTTTTATCAGATTCTATGGACATCAGATATATGTGGGGGAATTACAGGAAAGTGTGCCCTACAGTGTCAGATGTTATGAATCTGACAGAACTCTGGAAGAAGTTATGTATAAAAAGTTATTTACATATTAGTGAATTTTGACGGGAGTTTGATAACACCCGTGATCCGATAATGGAACTTATCGGTATATGAGCTTAGATAAAATGAGACTAGATGACCTCACATATAGGCCCATGATGACACCAAGAAGGGACCAAAACCCAGGGTACCAGTCCATCAGTAGAAGGGGCTAGTGTCTAGAAAAAGGGCGAAATTACGAAAATACCCCTGGATGCCCAGATTTTACCAGAGAAGGATGAAGGGCATTTTGGTCACCTGGGATAGGCTAAAAACGTGGCACATGGTATAAATATGATTAGTTGAGCCCATATAGACCCTGAGGCAGTATAAAGAGGGGTAAAATGACGATTATGCCCTTACGATCAATATAGTGTAAGGAAGGACACCAAGGGTATTTTGGTCATTTCTGAAGGAATGGATGGAAGATAAATACTCAGTATAACCATGTCAAGGGTATGAGAAGCCTAGACATTGATTTCCAGGACAGAATACATATCCTGGTATATTATAGAAAAATTCAGAACAGAAAATAGTCCGGTTATTGTGAAACTGCTCCGATCGGTACCGGATTGGACTGGAATTTTTCCAGAAGCTTCCTGGCATGGTGAGCACGCCACATAACCCCTTGAGGTATCCCTTGTTCTGGCCCACATGGTGTCATAATTATTCTTTTATGAAAAAGTGAAATCCAAGATTAAATGTAAGCCTTTAGATCAAATAGTAACCAAATCAATCTTGGCCATTCATTTTTCATGGATTTTGGCTATAAATACCCCCTCATTCTGCAGCAAACCGTGGCTTCATGGACAATTGGGGAAACTCTTGCAAAGTGAAAACTCAATCCAAGACAAAGAAGATTCAAGGTTCCAAAGTTCAAGCAAGTTAGAGATTAAAGGTAAGCAATCTCTCCTAGCTTATTTTCCTTTGATTTGGGAGCTTGAACTTAGGGTTTTCATTGGAGAAAAATTGAGTTTTCTCTAAGGGGTGGTGCTTCCCAAAGACCTTAAAGGAAAGGGGAAAGAAGAAATTAAAGTTAGAACCATATGATTGAAGCTTAAACAAGCTAGTTAAGTGGTTGATTGTGGAATCAAATTGATATTCTTGATTTTGCCATGGTGTGCCCTATTTGGTCTGCACTGTTCATGAGGAAAGGAAATTGAATTTCAATGATTTAATGCTTCCATTGAATTTGGATGATGATTTTGTGTAGGATTGGAAAGGTTTTGAACCTTGAAAGCATTGAAATTCTAAGATTGTAGTTTTTGAAATCCTTCTCTGTTACTGTTCACTCGCATGAACAGTGATTGGGATTTCATGATTTTGATGCTTCCAATGGTTTTAAAATGAAAATTTGTGTGGGATAAAGTAGAGAAACAAGTATGGGAAGCATTGGAATCAAAATGAGAATTTTTGAAAGAATTAAGTGCAGTTTCGGTTCTGTACAGCATGTGATGAAGGAGCTAGAATTTCATGATTCTAAGCTCATAAATGGATTCAAAAGATGAAATTGTGTAGGGTAAAGTCAAGGCATCAATTGATTCAAAGACCAAGTCCATTGGTTAAGATTAAGGAAAGTTAATGAGATTAATGTTCAAGAAGAAGTTAGGTTAGCTAAAGTGAGTTTAATGCTCAAGGAAGTTAGATTGTAATGGATGAATAATTATGTGATGTTAGGAATTGATTGGTATGCTCCAAGAGAGGCAGCCACATGTTCAAGGAAAGTGAGAAGAAAGAAGCAAGTTAAGGTGAAAGAAAGTCAAGTGTTCAAGGTAGTAAACTTATCATAAACTTGTATGCATTGAATGTTATGCTTGATTGTGCTATGGCTTGATTGAATTGTGTTGCCTATGTGCTTATGTATGAAGCTCTGATACCAAAATGCAGAGTCCTTCTTGGGACTACATAAGGTACCTCATACTCAAGTTTTACGCACCAGCCTCTCGACTGTAATGCAACCTCCCGGTGGTAAAGCCGGTTGGCCATGTCGGGGTAAGAGCCAACGCTTCGTCTCACTCTCACGCAGTGAGAACCCCCGATCATGGTGAAGAATCTTAGCCATCTCATAACTTGCTCTGATACCAAAATTGTAACATCCTTACTTTTATACGTCTTAGGGACCACTCAGTAGCATTTAGAACCACTTACAAGACCTTGGAAGTCCATTAGCCAAACCTAGAATTTTACTCTTTCTCGGGTTACTGTTCATATGGTATTCCAGATTACGCAATGAACTTCAAAAAATCATAATTAATTCTAGAAACCTTGAAATGAAGTGGTTCAAAAATCTACATGAATATAACATCTTTAAAGTTAAGGAAAAAATAATTTCCAGACCAAATGATTAGCCAATTGATACAGTTTATTCGTTGAAGTTTACTGTTCATTTGGTCAAAAACTCTAGAAATAGTTTCTGTTCCCTTATTTTGGAAATTCATTTCTCTTGATATACACATCCAAATGAAACGTTCTACTATGAACTTAAAGCTCTGGATGTATACCACATACTCATAAAATTTCTTGAAATAATTCCTTCATTTGCTAGGTCAAACTGAAGCCACAACAAAACTGCTTCAGGACCTACGTTTTTACCATTTCAGTTTCCTTTCTTTCACTTTTCATAATTGTTCCAGCATACATAAATCATCTCTTTTGCCTTTTCTGACTTCATATACATCATGGGATTATACAATAATTGTTTCATACAATCTCATCACATAAATAGATACTTTACATGGCTTTGACATACATGGAAAGTGCATAGCATATGCTAACATCTTAAATACTTCACTTTTCTTCTTCCATGCTTTAACTCTTCTCCATGCATACATTATCCATCATGCTTGACCTAAATTGGTTGGTTATGGGAGAGTGAGATTCTAGGGAATCTCAGTAGCAAACATTACCACTTAAATATACAAGATGGATGCTAATGCATGATATGTAATTTCATTAACTTTCTTTGATTAGTGACATGCCATCATCTATATACTTTTACATAAAGTGCATGTCCATGAAAACATGTTATTCATAATACATTCAACATCATTTATCATGTCACAACATCATTCAAATAACATATACATGTCAACACATAAGTATACCACATCAAGCACATAAAGAGGTAAGTTCACTACCTTGCACTTAAGCTTTTCTCTTGACCTTTAGCCCTTGCTCCCTAGCTTTCCAACCATGAAGCCTTTATGTCCATCACTTCCCAACATCCTCTTGGATGTTTCATGGTCCTAAACACATTCATATTCATCACATAACTCATTAGGACTCATGAATTTCAACCATGTTCAAGACTAACTTTGTTACACTCTTTATTGTCATAACTTTCTCTAATTTTCACTAATCCACTTGGCTCTTGAACCAATTGATGTCTTGACTTTACCCTACACAATTTTATCTTTTGAATCCATTTATGAGCTTAGAATCATGAAATTCCAGCTGTTCATGCGAGTTGTCACATCCTTATATTTATACATCTTAGGGACCATTCAGTAGCACTTAAACCACTTTCAGGGTCATTGAAGTCTAAACACTTAATCTGGAATTTTATTCATATCGAGTACTGTTCACTGTGGCAAATTCCAGATGAGTGACCTGATTTTGAAAATTTATAACTAATTCTATAAAAATCGAAATGAAGTGGTTCAAATTGCTACATGAAGCTAACTCAAATATATTTCAGGGAAAAATCATTGGTTGACCAATCCTTGACAAATTTTACGTGGGTCAACGTTTCAATCTTACTGTTCATCCAATGACTTTCTCCTGAATCCAGCATTTTGGTCCCAACTTTAACAATTTATATCTTTTCGTGTATACATCCAAATTAGACATTCTATATATCAAATTAAATCTTAGTATGTCTACTTTTTACCCTAAAAATTTCGTACATTAATTCAATCATTTACTATTTTTAATGATTTATCAAACATGAATGGGTCTTCACGAGTTACTGTTCACTGAGCCTATTTTCAGCATTTAGTCTTTACATACTCAAGCATACAGCCAACACATATCAGTCATACAGGCCAGATAACAATTAATATCAAATAATCAACTGTTATAAATTAGTGCATGATTAACTCCCTCATATTTTATTACATCCTTTTCTGTCTAACAACCGGCAGCATAACTGCTACAATTCTTCTTTAGAAAGTAACTGATGTTGTACCGATTCGGTAATTCCCTTATGCGAACTACCATTCTACGTAGTACCCAGGAAAGACTGGATGAACCTGCTGGGTCCACTCACTTCCAGCCTCCTTAGACAGCACTACGTACACAGTACGTATCAGTTCCTTTCTTTGTTCCGTCTTCGTTGTCGGAATTTCGGCAGCCTACCGGCGTCTCTTAAGATTTCCAAATTTTATTTTGACAGAACCTCCCCTGTAATGTTATGTTTGGGAATGAGATTCAAAAGAATCCCAGTAACAACAATCATAACAAAATATGTAATGCAAAGTGACGGTGCTTGCTTGTGACTGTGTACAGATAAGTATGCTGCATGCTTCCATATTCAATAACATATGATCATAGCATTGGAATAGAGCTTCAAGCATAACATATAGGACAACAATCAACCAAACAAAACAACACATCACAAAGACATTACATAAGAGCTAGGATTAGTTATTACCTCAAAAGCAGAGCTTCAGAACTTCCTTACTACTTCCAACTCCACTAGAACTTCCTTTCTTTCTTTCTTTCTCCTTCTCTCTCTTCTTTCTCTCTCTTTTCTTGCCAAAAACGTGGGATGCATAAAATGGGAGGGGAAGGGGGTATTTATAGCTTTAATGGATGGCATTCTTGTAATTTTAAAGCCATCTGAACATGTGGTCCTGGTTTTTCCTGGAATTTCCTATTTTCTTTAATTCTTTTTACTGCATCACCCTGGACACCTCATGGGACACCTCATAGGACACCTCACCACCCATATTCTTCATGTGACGAAATTTGGAGGTTCTGGAAGCTTTCCGGTCTAATCTGGTACCGGCCCGGTCCATCGCCTCGAAAAACGTGCTGTTTTCTGAATCTGATGTTTCTGAAGATCCTTTTTATGTCTACTGACCTCACATTTAGTATCTAGACCCTTTATATCATTAACTTTTTAATACTGGGTCCAGACTCAATTACAGATCCCCTGCGAAATGACCCAAAATGCCCTTGGTGCCCTATCTTGTCCTATTTGAATCCCTACGGGCAAAATCGTCATTTCACACCTTTCTGGACCCGGTCAAAGCTTATACTGGCTCTAGTCAACCTTATTTAGACATGTCTTGACCTCTGGGTCTGTCCAAAATGACCAGAATACCCTATATTCATCTGCTGCCCTTTTTGTACAACATAGGGGCATTTTCGTAATTTCGCACTTTTCCGGGGTTCTGCTGGACACTGGCCCACCTATCAGTCCAAGAGTCTTATTGGGCGTCTAATGGCGCCATTTTCGGGTTTCCTGGGTCCATTACCTGTATGGCACGCATTACGAGGAATCTTCCTTTAACACAATTCATTGAATATTTTAACTATTATTTACCGAGTATATACCTTTTCTGGACACCGGCTCATTTTCCCAGATATAGTGTCCTACTGTGTTCAGGCATCCTTGGGGGTTATAACGGTCATCTGACCGAAGTCATCCGATCGCATTCAGCCTCTTTAAAAATACCGATAAATCTCCTACCCGGATCCCCGGAGGCCTCACACTCCGTCTGGATTTTTTTATTTTGTGAATAACTTTTCCTACAGACCTCCTATCGGTATCCTGTCAGTTTCCCGACATCCGCCCATAAAGGCGCATCATCCTGTATTTTCCCACTTATATCTGAAATCTAGGGTATCCGGTATAAATTTTTATAACTTTTGGACGATCAGTCCATTTCTGGCTATCTGGAGTCTTCAAAAATTCCGGTATTAGGCTTGGTTACCCGGCGTCACCTGCCCTACCTTCTGGTAGAATCTGGGACTGAAATGCTGTCGGGCAGTGCAAACCACTTCTGGCCTATTTTCTTTAATTATACTTTAGCCCCAGGGAACTTTTCCTTCTTTATAATTAAGTCCCTTAATTTGGCTAAAATTACACTTTAAGACCCCATATTTTTGTCTACTTTTCATTCCTAACTTCAAACTTTCCATAATTGCATTTAGGTCCCTTAATTTCCTTTCTTTTGCAATTTAATCCTTTTCTTTACATAAAGGTACACATGTTTTTCCTGAAACAGAGCTCATATATTCCGTTTAATCTGTACCTAGGAACCAGTACAGAAAATTAAGGATATTACATTTCTCTCCCCCTAAAAATAAATTTCGTCCCCGAAATTTACATTACATCTATCCTATACTAATAATTCAGGGTACTTTTCTCTCATCTTTTCTTCTGTTTCCCATGTAGCTTCTTGTTCAGTCAAACCTTTCCAGATCACTTTAACTAAAGGAATCTGCTTATTCCGCAACTGCTTGACTTTTCTATCAGCAATTCGCACCGGTCCAACCTCATAGGTCAAGTCATCTCGCAGTGTAACCTCATCTTGCTCTATCACATGAGATGGATCTGGAATATACTTCTTTAATTGGGAAACATGGAACACATCATGTATCTGGCTGAGATTCGGAGGAAGAGCTAACTTGTAGGCTACTGCTCCTATCTTTGAGAGAATCTGGAATGGCCCGATGTATCTTGGATGCAACTTCTTCACCTTAATCGATCGTCCGGCTCCTGTGGTTGGAGTTAACTTAAGGAATACATGTTCTCCTTCTTCAAATTCCAACGGCTTCCTTCTGACATCTGCATAGCTCTTCTGTCTGCTTTGAGCCGTCAACAATCGTTTTCTAATTACCGCAACTTGTTCTGCAGTTTGATCCACTATATCCGGACCAAGCATTCTTCTCTCGCTCAACTCTAGCCAGCATAAGGGGGATCTACATTTTCGTCCATAGAGTGCTTCAAAAGGTGCCATCTGTATACTGTCCTGATAACCATTGTTATATGCAAACTCTATAAGGGGTAAATGGATATCCCAGCTGCCTTTGAAATCTAGGACACATGCTCTCAGCATATCCTCTAACGTCTGTATTGTTCTTTCAGATTGACCATCTGTCTGAGGATGATAAGCTGTACTGAATCTGAGAGTAGTGCCCATTTCTTCCTGTAGAACCCTCCAGAAATTTGAAGTAAATCGTGGATCTCTATCAGACACAATGCTGCTTGGGATACCATGGAGCCTAACGATTTCCTTTATATACAGCTTTGCCAGCTTTTCTAGAGAATCTCTCTTATTGATTGCCAGGAAATGTGCTGACTTTGTCAGTCGATCGATTACTACCCAAACCGCATCATGTTTACTTGGTGTCAAGGGTAGTCCTTCCACAAAGTCCATGGCAATCCCATCCCATTTCCACTCAGGAATATCTAAAGGCTGCAACGTTCCTGCTGGTTTTTGATGTTCAACTTTCACTTTCTGGCAGGTTAAGCACTTAGATACGTAAGCTACAACATCTTTCTTCAGTCCAGGCCACCAGAATAATCTTTTAACATCATGGTACATTTTGGTCATACCTGGATGTACCGTATATCGGCTTTTATGTGCTTCCTCCAGAATTCTTTCCCTTAATCTACCAACATTTGGGATATAGGGTTTTCCCCTAAACTGTAGCAATCCGTCTGGGGACATCTCAAAATCCCTTGTCTTCCCTTTCTCCAGCTTGTCTTTGAATATTGCTGCGAGCTTATCCTATTTCTGAGCCTCTTTGATCTCATCTTCTATGCAAGTTCTGACATGAACTCCTCTAAAAGGATTCTCCGTCAGTTGCATTTGATATAGAGGGCTCCAGTCGCGCATATCTTCTATTAGTTCCAATTCCTTGATCATCATGTATGCAACCTGCACCACCTTTCTACTCAGGGCATCAGCTACCACATTGGCTTTTCCTGGATGGTATTTAATCTAGAAGTCATAATCTTTTAACAATTCTATCCATCGCCGCTGCCTCATGTTCAGCTCTTTCTGATCCTGCAGATACTTCAGGCTTTTGTGGTCACAAAACAACTCTATCGTTGCTCCGTATAAATAGTGCCTCCATATCTTCAGGGCATAGACCACCGTCGCAAGCTCCAGATCATGAGTGGGATAATTCTCTTCATGTGGCTTTAACTGCCGAGAGGCGTAGGCTACTACTCGACCTTGCTGCATAAGCACATATCCCAGGCCCTGCTTGCTAGCATCAGTGTAGATTACATAAGTCTGAGTTGGGTCTGGAATAATCAGCACGGGAGTAGTCGTTAATCTCTGCTTCAACTGCTGGAAGCTAGCCTCGCACTTCTCATCCCACTTAAACTGCTGATTCTTTCTGGTCAGCTTGGTAAGTGGTAAGGCAATTCGAGAAAAGTCTTGAATGAATCGTCTGTAGTACCCTGCTAGGCCGAGGAAACTTCTAATTTCTGTCACTGTCCTTGGCTGTTCCCAGCTCAAAACTGCTTTAACTTTGCTAGGATCTACAGCTACCCCGTATCGGGATATGACATGACCGAGAAATTTGACTTCTGAAAGCCAAAACTCGCACTTACTCAGCTTAGCATAGAGCTTCTTCTCTTTAAGGATACCAAGAACAATCCTCAAATGCCTTTCATGCTCCTCTGGAGATTTGGAGTACACCAGAATATCATCAATAAAGACCACAACGAACTGATCTAGATAAGGCCTGAAAATCCGGTTCATATAGTCCATGAAAATAGCAGGTGCATTGGTTAGTCCAAAAGGCATCACCAAAATTTCAAAATGTCCGTAGCGCGTTCTAAACGTCGTCTTTGGAATATCATCTGGCTTGACCCTTAGTTGATGGTAGCCAGATCTCAAGTCAATCTTGGAGAATAAGCTCGCTCCTGCCAATTGATCTAGCAGGTCATCAATTCTGGGAAGAGGATACTTGTTCTTAACTGTAAGCTTATTTAATTCCCTATAGTCAATGCACAGCCTTAAGCTACCATCTTTCTTCTTGACGAACAGTACTGGAGCACCCCATGGCGATACACTGGGTCGTATAAAACCTTTCTCCAATAGCTCCTCAATTTGCTTCTTCAGTTCCATCATTTCGTTGGGAGCCATCCTGTATGGGGCTTTTGATACTGGTCCAGCTCCAGGTACAATGTCGATCGTAAACTCCACTTCACGCTCTGAAGGCAATCCCTGAATCTCCTTTGGAAAGACTTCAGGAAATTCATTGACTACAGGAACCTCCTCGATGCCTTCCTCCACTTCTGTTTGAACAGAAAAGAATACCACATATCCCTGACATCCTTTCCGTAGACATTTTTCTGCCTGAGCCTCTGTCACGAAGTTCAGTTGTACTTCTAAGCTCCGATCAGTGATCTTTGGACCAAGAACTAGGGTCTTGTTTCTGCAGTCCAACATCACATTATTGGAGGATAACCAATTTAAACCGAGTATGACTTCAATCTCCTGGAAAGGCATACAGATCAGGTCCAGAGTGGTACTACAATGCTCATAACGCACCACACTATTTAGACAGGCATCAGATGTGATCACCCTAGCGTTGGTGGGGGTTTTCACCTTGGATCATCTCAGATGATCGCTGAGCATCCTCTCTAGTGAGTGCAAACACTTGTCCCGCCGTCCTTGGCCTTGGATCAGTTATAGCTTGAGGACATTCTCTGGAAAAATGTCTGGGCTTTCCGCAGGTGTAGCATACATTCTGGCCCATCAAACATGGTCTGTCACCATGATTCTTTCCACACTTTTCACATACTGGGGCCTTCGGATCCCTGTTATTGGATCTTCCGCGAAAATTTCCCCTATTAGGCCTCTTGGTCTGCCACGGGCGCTTTCTTTTCTTATAGCCGCTCCCACTGGCCGCTTCTTGATTCCGTCCGGCCTTATCAGGAGTCGCTTGATCTTTACTCCCAGATCTGGACAGAATTCTATGATTCATGCTGTTCTCAACGATTCGACATGCTTCCACAGCCTTATTGAACTGGCTGTATTGTTGGGGAGTTAACTTCTCCTTTAACATAGAATTCAGCCCTCGAATCATTCTTTCTGTCATCCAGCGTTCGTCATCCACTTGGCGTAGGTAAGTTGAATATTGAGATAGCCGGATGAACTTGGCAAAATATTCATCAAAAGCTTCTTTTTCTCCTTGCCTTAGCACAAGGAATTCAGCCTCCCTTTCATCTCTGACAGATTGAGGGAAATATTTCTCATAAAATTACTCAAGAAATACTTCCCAGGTAACTGGAATATCTCTTGCTTGGAGAAGTAACTCTGTATTCTTCCACCATCTATCCGCATCCTTTTCCAATTGATAGATGGCCATTTGGGCCTTGGTTTCAGTCGGGCAGTCAAGGACCTTAAAGATCTTCTCTAATCTGCTGACCCAATTTTCTGCTACATGTACTTCAAATGTCCCTTCGAATATGGGAGGATTGTGTTTGCAAAATCGCACCATCCATTGTTGGATGCCAACTGCCTCCTCCCTTGATTCAACCCTTCTCTGGGGCTGTTCTGCCTGCTGTGGTACTTCTTCAGGTTCTCTACTAGTTGCTCCTGAAGGCTCTGGCGGTCTTAAATTATTTACAGCTGCTGCTACTGCCGCGGCTATGGTAGCATCTCTGTCTTGTTCATTTCGTGCTTGAGCAGCTCTCATTTCTTCTATCATCTTTTGTTGCTGTTCTAATCGTTCTAGAATCATTTGATTAAGGTTTCCAGCCTCTCGGGGTTCCTCAGCTAGAATAGTTCTCCTTGTTCGTACCATTTTGTTATACTTAAAAATAGAAGGAAATACAATAAATTTTATTTCACACATAATATACATACAGAATATATGTACATATCACAGTACCATTCCAGTCTTTTATACTCTAATTTTCTTAAACTTTATTCTAATGTATTCTTCTACTAGGTAGATCCAGTCGGATATGGTACAATATGATTCTCTATCAAAATACTGGTCCAACTCCGATCTCCAGGTAGGAGTCTTCGGCAATACGTCATTCATAATTTCTAGCCAAAACCCCATGGTTAACACATTTGAATCCCAGGCTTGATATATGGCTTTCACCCTTGTGATAAACTCCTGGTAGACCGAATAATCTTGATCTATGTTTTCGAACAGGGTCTGCCTCAACTCGTATAGTTGTCGGGCTAATGCTACTGAGCTTTCAAGTTGCTCTCTACTCAGGTTCCTCCCTGGGACCATTCTTACGATTAAACCTCCCAAATACATTTCTACCAGAGTCACTTCGGGCCTACTGGAACCTGGCGTATTACTCTGAACACGTACTTGGCTGGACCCTGAACTGTCTGTTATATTCAAGGGTACCGCACATATGGAAATGGCAGGAATAGGGCCTTCTGTTATCATCACTTCCTGATCATCAATTGGAAAGTTTGATCCTATTGAGGAACTATCCTCCTCAGAATCACCAGCTACTGGAGGTGTCCAGAGGTCAGAATCATTGCTTACTATCTCTTCTTCTGAACTATCTGAACTAGAGACCTCTGGTCTTAATTCCCATTGGTTTACCGTAGTTTCAGACCCAAATCTATGTCTAGCCATCCTGCAAACACTACTTAGTGTCAATTATGACGGCTTTATCATGGTATATCTTTCTATAAATCATCTATTCAGAGCATTTCTTAAGCCAGAATCCTTTGCTCTGATACCAAAATGTCACATCCTTATATTTATACATCTTAGGGACAATTCAGTAGCACTTAAACCACTTTCAGGGTCATTGAAGTCTAAACACTTAATCTGGAATTTTATTCATATCGAGTACTGTTCACTGTGGCAAATTCCAGATGAGTAACCTGATTTTGAAAATTTATAACTAATTCTATAAAAATCGAAATGAAGTGGTTCAAATTGCTACATGAAGCTAACTCAAATATATTTCAGGGAAAAATCATTGGTTGACCAATCCTTGACAAATTTCACGTGGGTCAACGTTTCAATCTTACTGTTCATCCAATGACTTTCTCCTGAATCCAGCATTTTGGTCCCAACTTTAACAATTTATATCTTTTCGTGTATACATCCAAATTAGACATTCTATATATCAAATTAAATCTTAGTATGTCTACTTTTTACCCTAAAAATTTCGTACATTAATTCAATCATTTACTATTTTTAATGATTTATCAAACATGAATGGGTCTTCACGAGTTACTGTTCACTGAGCCTATTTTCAGCATTTAGTCTTTACATACTCAAGCATACAGCCAACACATATCAGTCATACAGGCCAGATAACAATTAATATCAAATAATCAACTGTTATAAATTAGTGCATGATTAACTTCCTCATATTTTATTACATCCTTTTCTGTCTAACAACTGGCAGCATAACTGCTACAATTCTTCTTTAGAAAGTAACTGATGTTGTACCGATTCGGTAATTCCCTTATGCGAACTACCATTCTACGTAGTACCCAGGAAAGACTGGATGAACCTGCTGGGTCCACTCACTTCCAGCCTCCTTAGACAGCACTACGTACACAGTACGTATCAGTTCCTTTCTTTGTTCCGTCTTCGTTGTCGGAATTTCGGCAGCCTACCGGCGTCTCTTAAGATTTCCAAATTTTATTTTGACAGAACCTCCCCTGTAATGTTATGTTTGGGAATGAGATTCAAAAGAATCCCAGTAACAACAATCATAACAAAATATGTAATGCAAAGTGACGGTGCTTGCTTGTGACTGTGTACAAATAAGTATGCTGCATGCTTCCATATTCAATAACATATGATCATAGCATTGGAATAGAGCTTCAAGCATAACATATAGGACAACAATCAACCAAACAAAACAACACATCACAAAGACATTACATAAGAGCTAGGATTAGTTATTACCTCAAAAGCAGAGCTTCAGAACTTCCTTACTACTTCCAACTCCACCAGAACTTCCTTTCTTTCTTTCTTTCTCCTTCTCTCTCTTCTTTCTCTCTCTTTTCTTGCCAAAAACGTGGGATGCATAAAATGGGAGGGGAAGGGGGTATTTATAGCTTTAATGGATGGCATTCTTGTAATTTTAAAGCCATCTGAACATGTGGTCCTGGTTTTTCCTCGAATTTCCTATTTTCTTTAATTCTTTTTACTGCATCACCCTAGACACCTCATGGGACACCTCATAGGACACCTCACCACCCATATTCTTCATGTGACGAAATTTGGAGGTTCTGGAAGCTTTCCGGTCCAATCTGGTACCGGCCCGGTCCATCGCCTCAAAAAACATGCCGTTTTCTGAATCTGATATTTCTGAAGATCCTTTTTATGTCTACTGACCTCACATTTAGTATCTAGACCCTTTATATCATTAACTTTTTAATACTGGGTCCAGACTCAATTACAGATCCCCTGCAAAATGACCCAAAATGCCCTTGGTGCCCTATCTTGTCCTATTTTAATCCCTACGGGCAAAATCGTCATTTCACACCTTTCTGGACCCGGTCAAAGCTTATACTGGCTCTAGTCAACCTTATTTAGACATGTCTTGACCTCTGGGTCTGTCCAAAATGACCAGAATACCCTATATTCATCTGCTGCCCTTTTTGTACAACATAGGGGCATTTTCGTAATTTCGCACTTTTCCGGGGTTCTGCTGGACACTGGCCCACCTATCAGTCCAAGAATCTTATTGGGCGTCTAATGGCGCCATTTTCGGGTTTCCTGGGTCCATTACCTGTATGGCACGCATTACGAGGAATCTTCCTTTAACACAATTCATTGAATATTTTAACTATTATTTACCGAGTATATACCTTTTCCGGACACCGGCTCATTTTCCCAGATATAGTGTCCTACTGTGTTCAGGCATCCTTGGGGGTTATAACGGTCATCTGACCGAAGTCATCCGATCGCATTCAGCCTCTTTAAAAATACCGATAAATCTCCTACCCGGATCCCCGGAGGCCTCACACTCCGTCTGGATTTTTTTATTTTGTGAATAACTTTTCCTACAGACCTCCTATCGGTATCCTGTCAGTTTCCCGACATCCGCCCATAAAGGCGCATCATCCTGTATTTTCCCACTTATATCTGAAATCTAGGGTATCCGGTATAAATTTTTATAACTTTTGGACGATCAGTCCATTTCTGGCTATCTGGAGTCTTCAAAAATTCCGGTATTAGACTTGGTTACCCGGCGTCACCTGCCCTACCTTCTAGTAGAATCTGGGACTGAAATGCTGTCGGGCAGTGCAAACCACTTCTGGCCTATTTTCTTTAATTATACTTTAGCCCCAGGGAACTTTTCCTTCTTTATAATTAAGTCCCTTAATTTGGCTAAAATTACACTTTAAGACCCCATATTTTTGTCTACTTTTCATTCCTAACTTCAAACTTTTCATAATTGCATTTAGGTCCCTTAATTTCCTTTCTTTTGCAATTTAATCCTTTTCTTTACATAAAGGTACACATGTTTTTCCTGAAACAGAGCTCATATATTCCGTTTAATCTGTACCTAGGAACCAGTACAGAAAATTAAGGATATTACACGAGTGAACAGTAATCGTAAGGAATCTCAAAGACTACAACCTTGAGATTTTAATGTTTCCAAGGTTCAAAATCTTTCCAATCCTACACAAAATCATCATACCAACTCAATGGAAGCATTAAATCATTGAAATTCAATTTCCTTCCCTCATGAACAGTGCATACCGAACAGGGCACACCATGACAAAGTCAAGAATATCAATTTAGTTCAACAACCAACCACTTAACTAACTTGTTTAAGCTTCAATCACATGGTTATAACTTTAATTTCTTCTTTCCCCTTTCCTTTAAGGTCTTTGGGCAGCACCACCCCTTAGAGAAAACTCAACTTTTCTCCCATCAAAACCCTAAGTTCAAGCTCCCAAATCAAAGGAAAATAAGCTAGGAGAGATTGCTTACCTTTAATCTCTAACTTGCTTGAACTTTGGAACCTTGAATCTTCTTTGTCTTGGCTTTAGTTTTCATTTTGCAAGAGTTTCCCCAAGGGCCCTTTGCTCATGGTTTGGCTGCAGAATGGAGGGGGTATTTATAGCCAAAATCCAAGAAAAATCAATGGCCAAGATTGATTTGGTTACTATTTGATCTAAAGGCTCACATTTAATCTTGGATTTTACTTTTTCATAAAAGAATAATTATGACATCATGTGGGCCAGCTCAAGGGACACCTCAAGGGGTTATGTGGCGTGCTCACCATGCCAGGAAGCTTATGGAAAAATTCCAGTCCAATCCGGTACCGATCGGAGTAGTTTCATAATAACCGGACTGTTTTCTGTTCTGAATTTTTCTATAATATACCAGGATATGTATTCTGTCCTAGAAATCAATGTCTAGGCTTATCATACCTTTGACATGGTTATACTGAGTATTTATCTGCCATCTATTCCTTGGGAAATGACCAAAATACCCTTGGTGTCCTTTCTTACACTATATTGACCATAAGGGAATAATCATCATTTTACCCCTCTTTATACTGTCTCAGGGTGTATCTGGACTCAAATAATCATATTTATACCATGTGCCACATTTTTAGCCTGTCCCAGGTGACCAAAATGCCCTTTATCCATCTCTGGTACAATCTGGGCATTCAGGGGCATTTTCGTAATTTCACATTTTTCTGGACACTAGCCCCTTCTACTGATGGACTGGTACCCTGGGTTTTCGGTCCTTCTTGGCATCATCATGGGCCTATATATAAGGTCATCTGATCTCATTCTGTCCAGGCTCACATACCGATAAGTTCTATTATCGGATCACGGGTGTTGTCAAACTCCCGTCAAAATTCACTAATATGTGAATAACTTTTTATAACATCTGACACTGTAGGGCACAATTTCCTGTAATTCACCCACATATATCTGATGTCCATAGAATCTGATAAAAATTCAGATAACTTTTAGACTATCAGATAATTTTCTGTTGTCTGGAGCCCTAATAAAATTTTTGTATCATGCCAGATTACCCAGCATGACTTCCTCTATTTACTGATGGAGTGTGGGACTGAAATACTTACAGGCAGTTCTAAGTCTTTTCTAGTTGAACTTTTCCATAATTACATTTATGTCCCTGACTTTTTGCTTAATACATTTAGGTCCCTAAACTTTTGGAAATTACCACTTTTAGCCCAACATTTATTTCTACTTTAACTTTTGGCCTTTAACATTTTCCAATTTGTGTTTAAGTCCTTCTCTTTCTTTAAGACTTATCTAACCTTTATTATTTCGTCTGATCTTTGTCATAATCCTTTCTAAGCCTCTTTCCACTATCAATACTATACAGATAGGAAAAATTTAGGATATGACATTAGGGGTTGTGAACCATAGATTCCTAAGGGGAGATGCTCCCCAAATTAGGAAAAGATGAAAATTATGATAAAGATAGAAAATACAAGTTGAAAAGAATAAGATGTAACATGTTTAAGCTCATGAAATCAATAATATCTTGGAATTGTTCTTGAAATAACTTGCTGTCCAGATTTATGTACTCTATTTTAGGGTTAAGAGATGATGATTTTAAGTCTTCCAATGTGTTCAAAATGCAATTTTGTGTAGGGTAAAGTAAGAAGACCCTAATTGGAAGCCTTAAGCATCAAAATAGAAATTTTAGAAAACCCTAAGTTGCAATTTTCATTTCTGTCCGTATGGAAAGTATGGGAGATGGAGAAATTTCAAAATTTGGATCACAACATTGGATTCCTTAGCCAAAATTGTGTACGATAGGATCCCAAGAGTTAATGTTAGTGCTTGGTAGAAATAAAACCCTAATTTAATTCAAGGAATGGTAGTTAGGGTTTTCATGTTTGAATTATGTTTGAGAAGTTGTAATGACATGAAATTGTTGTTCACTAATTAGGATTTGAAAATTGTGAACCTAAAGAACTTCAAGTCAACAAGGAAAGAAAAGCACCTCCGAGAGGTAGCAACAACTCTAGCTTTATCATTGTCTTGCAATTATTTATTAGTATTATTATTTATGATGTTTGGTAGAGCATGATATTATGTGATGATGTGCAAGCTTGATGGGCTTGATGATGTGGTAATCTCCTTGCTAAGATATCATGACAAATTCATGTTAGAGAATGCCAAAATATGAAAATGATTATGTGGCTCACATATCATATAAAACATGCTTTGGATAATTGCTTGATGAGGTTAAAGGTTGTGTTAGTTGCTATTAGGATTTCTTTGGAAATCTCACTCTTTTTCAAACTAAACAATGTTAGGTGCTAAGAAATCCAGAAGCACAGAGCCAATGGATGGTGTTTGAAGCATGCTTGGTTGTGTTAGATAAACCTATGTTATATAAATATGGAACAAAGAGTACTTTGTGTAAGTTCTGTTGGGAGGCAATGAGCTTGCAGCCATATTTTGAATATGATATTGTATGAATTAAACTCTGAAATTTAGCATGCTTAGAGTTAACATCCTAAGCTTTAAGTGTATATCAAGTACACCCAATTTGTATAACAAACGAATTTATAGTGATTTTTCAATGTCAAGAGTTGAATTCTGGAAAACTGGAAAAATTACCATATGAACAGTATGTATTTGCGAGTTTACTGGGAATGCTACAGTAACTTTTGAACCTAATTATTATTTTCCTCATAAATATATCTTAAAGGCGTTTCAGTGGGACTTAGAAGTACCTCATTTGGAATTTTATAGATTTAAATATAAATTTTTAAAGTTGGGCAAAATTCTGAAAAATGCTAAATGAACAGTACCCAAGAGGAATTTACAAAAATCTAGATTCTTGTTTCCGACTTTAATGGATCCTAAAGTGATTCCAAAGGCTACTAATAGATCATATAAATGTATTAAAGTAAGGATATGACATTTTGGCATCAGAGCAATTTTATCTTGTATTAGAACCTTTGTTCCGTGCTAAAAAATTGTTCCGTACCAAAGCCAGAACCGTCGGCTCTGATACCCAAATATCGTATCCTTTCTTTAATACATTTATATGATCCATTAGTAGCCTTTGGAACCACTTTATGATCCATTAAAGTTGGAAACAAGAATATGGATTTTTGTAAATTCCTCTCGGGTACTATTCATTTAGCATTTTTTAGAATTTTGTCTAACTTTGAAAATTCATATTTAAATCTATAAAATTCCAAATGAGTTGATTCTAAATCACACTGAAAAACCTTTAAGATATCTTTATGAGAAAAATAATAATTAGGTTCAACAGTTACTGTAGCATTCCTAATAAACTCGCAAATACATACTATTCATATGGTAATTTTTCCAGTTTTCCAGAATTCAACTCTTGACATTGAAAAATAACTATAAATTCGTTTGTTATACAAATTGGGTGTACTTGATATACACTTAAAGCTTAGGATGTTAACTCTAAGCATGCTAAATTTCAGAGTTTAATTCATACAATATCATATTCAAAATATGGCTGCAAGCTCATTGCCTCCCAACAGAACTTACACAAAGTACTCTTTGTTCCATATTTACATAACATAGGTTTATCTAACACAACCAAGCATGCTTCAAACACCATCCATTGGCTCTTTGCTTCTGGAATTCTTAGCACCTAACATGGTTTAGTTTGAAAAAGAGTGAGATTTCCAAAGAAATCCCAATAGCAACTAACACAACCTTTAACATCATCAAGCAATTATCCAAAGCATGTTATATGATATGGGAGCCACATAATCATTTTCATATTTTGGCATTCTCTACCATAAATTTGTCATGACATCTTAGCAAGGAGATTACCACATCATCAAGTCCATTAAGCTTGCACATCATCACATAATATCATGCTCAACCAAACATCATAAAAAATAATACCAATATATAATTGCAAGACAATGTAAAGCTAGAGTTGTTGCTACCTCTCGGAGGTCCTTTTCTTTCCTTGTTGACTTGAAGTTCTTTAGGTGCACAAAAAATCCTAATTAGCGAACAACAATTTCATGTCATTATAACTTCTCAAACATAATTAAAACTTGAAAACCCTAACTACTATTTCTTGAATTAAATTAGGGTTTTATTTCTCCCAAGCACTAACATTAACTCTTGGGATCATATCCTACACAATTTTGGCTAAGAAATCCAATGGAGTGATCCAAATTTTGAAATTTCTTCATCTCCTATACTTTCCATACGGACAGAAACGAAAATTGTAACTTAGGGTTTTCTAAAATTTCCATTTTGATGCTTAAGGCTTCCAATTAGGGTCTTCTTACTTTACCCTACACAAAATTGCATTTTGAACACATTGGAGGCCTTAAAACCATCATATCTTAACCCTAAAATAGAGTACATAAATCTGGACAGCAAGTTATTTCAAGAACAATTCCAAGATATTATTGATTTCATGAGCTTAAACATGTTACATCTTATCCTTTTCAACTTGTCTTTGCTATCCTTATCATAATTTTCATCTTTTCCTAATTTGGGCAGCATATCTCCTTAGGAATATATGGTTCCCAACCCCTAACAATCATAATTTCAACTTCCAATTAAGTCACTAAAAGCTTGGATGTTTGCTTACCTTAGTATCCTTGAATTTTGGAAGGTTGGAAGCTTTGATCTTGGCTTGAGTTTTGAATTGTCAAGAGTTTCCCCTAGGTAAATAGGGCTGTACCTTGGGAGGGGGTATTTATAGAGCAAATTGAAGGGAATCAACGGCTAAGATTCAATTCTTAAAAGTTTGATCCAAGGGATAGGATTTATTCTCTTTTTAAATGTAATCATGACAACTTTTGAGTTGTCTTCTTCTTTTCCCTTCTCCCTTTCATGTGACACCAACTCAAGGCTTGTTGGAGCTTCATGGAGTTTCTTGAATTTTATCCAATTTTTTCAGAATTAATTGCTACCTATTTTGGTGATTTATGGGAAAAATAAATTATTTAACAGAAAGATATTTTTCAAAAATACTCTATGACCTTGTCTAGCCTATCTAAAATCATTATTGACTCTTTAAATATTTATCCCTATTTTCTTATAATTTTTTGAGGTCATTTTATAGTCAGAATACTTAACTTTTCCAAATACCTCAAAGGAAACCATAATACAATAAAAATCATATAGGGGTATTTTTGTCATTTATCTTTTCTAAAAATGTCTTATAAACTCATTTTCTATTTTATATAATTTATTGGATGTTTTCTAAATATTTTTCAGAACTACCATTTTCGGCCTGAAATCCTCCGAAATTACAGTTTTGTCCCTATTTTAGTTTGGACTCATATTGGCTATTGAACTTTGACTTAGCCCATAATAATCCATATAAATTCATTCTAAGCCTTCTAGTAGAATTTCATGGTCTTTGGTTTAGATTTGATCCCTCAACGAATAAAGTCCTAATTTTTAGAGTTAGTAGATAAGCTCATAAAATTCTTTAAAATTCTATTTAAGATTATCTGGACCTCTTTTTGGAGTGTGGTCTTTTTTAAAATCTCCCATAATTCAAAAAGTATATTCTAACATAATCTCACATAATTCTAAAGTCCATTCGATCTCATAAAAATTCCAAGTAATTTTCTCATGCTTATCGAATTTTTATCAATTAATCGGAACCTTAAGTCAAAATTCTGACGTCGCTCATTCAACCCAAAATTTTGTGCTTTATCTCCTGGTATCTTTAAATCTTAAATTTGGACTAGGATATTTTGGGTTGAAAGTACAGTTTTTGTAACTTTCTCAATTTACATTTAGGTCCCTTGAATTTTTTCATATTTACAATTTAATCCCTGAAGTTTTGTCTACTTTGTACTTTTGTCCATAATACTTTCTAACTTTATGAGTTGATCCTTATTTAGTTGATAATACCATTTACCTTTCTCTAATCATTTTCTTAGCTAAAAGCTTAGGGTTTTTTTGGCTAAGGAATTTTCAAGATGTTACATTTCTCTCCCCCTAAAAATAAATTTCGCCCTTAAAATTTAATATTTACAACTACATAAATAATGTCCGATAAGTCCTTTTAAGTTCTTATTATGTTTCCCATGTTGTTACATTCTCCGTAAGACTTTCCCAGATGACCTTGACCAATAGAATCTGCTTATTCCTCAATTGCTTGACTTTTTGTTCCACAATCTGAGTTGGTCCCACCTCATATAAGAGGTTGTCTTGTAGAGTAATATCATCTTGTTTGATGATATGTGATAGGGTTGGGATGTACTTTTTAAGTCGGGAAACATGGGAGACATCATGAATCTGACTCAATTATGGGGAAAGAGCTAATCTATTGGCCACGGATCCTATTTTATCAAGAATTTGGTATGGACCTATGTACCTTGGATGCAACTTTTTCACCTTCATTGATCATCTTGCACCCGTTGTTGGTGTAATTTTGAGGAATACATTATCCCCGTTTTCAAATTCCAATGGTTTTTCTCACATCTACATAGCTTTTTTGCTTCATGACTAATGATTAGGGTGTCTATCTCTTATCTTTTATCTTGAATCTTAACAGAGTACTTTCTATATCCGTAGATCTTCATATCTTCATTGTAATTACTCTACTTTTCTAAATCAACTCAATCAGAGTTGAACTCTACTTTATTATGTTAATTGATATTATTTGCTATGCATCTATTTATTCACTTATGGACTTCTCACTATACTAGATTTGTGAGTAGTGTACATTTATTTTAACATCCTTACTTTTATACGTCTTAGGGACCATTCAGTAGCATTTAGAACCACTTACAAGATCTTGAAAGTCCATTAGCCAAATCTGAAATTTTACTCTTTCTCGGGTTACTGTTCCTATGGTATTCCAGATTACGCAATGAACTTCAAAAAATCATAACTAATTCTAGAAAACTCGAAATTAAGTGGTTCAAAAAGATACATGAAGATAACATCTTGAAATTTAAGGGAAAAATAATTTCCAGACCAAATGATTAGCCAATTGATACAGTTTATTCGTTGAATTTTACTGTTCATTTGGTCAAAAACTATGGAAACAGTTCTGATCCCTTAGTTTGGAAATTCATTTCTCTTGATATACACATACAAATGAAAAGTTCTACCTATGCACTTAAAGCTATGGATGTATACCACATGCTCATAAAATTTCTTGAAATAATTCCTTCATTTGCTAGGTCAAACTGAAGCCACAACAAAACTGCTTCAGGACCTACGTTTTTACCATTTCAGTTTCCTTTCTTTCACTTTTCATAATTGTTCCAGCATACATAAATCATCTCTTTTGCCTTTTCTGAATTTATATACATCATGGGGTTATACAATAATTGTTTCATACAATCTCATCACATAAATAGATACTTTACATGGCTTTGACATACATGGAAAGTGCATAGCATATGCTAACATCTTAAATACTTCACTTTTCTTCTTCCATGCTTTAGCTCTTCTTCATGCATACTTTTTCCATCATGCTTGACCTAAATTGGTTGGTTATGGGAGAGTGAGATTCTAGGGAATCTCAGTAGCAAACATTACCACTTAAATATGCAAGCTGGATGCTAATGCATGATATGTAATTTCATTAAACTTTCTTTGATTAGTGACATGCCATCATGCTATATACTTGTACATAAAGTGCATGGCCATGGAAACATGTTATTCACAATACATTCAACATCATTTATCATGTCACAACATCATTCAAATAACATATACATGTCAACACATAAGCATACCACATCAAGCACATAAAGAGGTAAGTTCACTACCTTGCACTTAAGCTTTTGTCTTGACCTTTAGCCCTTGTTCCCTAGCTTTCCAACCATGAAGCCTTTATGTCCATCACTTCCCAACATCTTCTTGGATGTTTCATGGTCCTAAACACATTCATATTCATCACATAACTCATTAGGACTTATGAACTGCAACCATGTTCAAGACTAACTTTGTTACACTCTTTATTGTCATAACTTTCTCTAATTTTCACTAATCCACTTGGCTCTTGAACCAATTGATGTCTTGACTTTACCCTACACAATTTCATCTTTTGAATCCATTTATGAGCTTAGAATCATGAAATTCCAGCTCCTTCATGGCCTGCTGTACAGAACTGAACATAAGCATACAATTCTTTCAAAAACTCTCATTTTGATTCTAATGCTTCCCATACTTGTTTCTCCACTTTACCCCACACAACTTTTCATTTTAAAACCATTGGAACCATCAAAATCATGAAATTTCAATCACTGTTCATGCGAGTGAACAGTAACCGTAAGGAATCTCAGAGACTACAACCTTGAGATTTTAATGTTTCCAAGGTTCAAAACCTTTCCAATCCTACACAAAATCATCATACAAACTCAATGGAAGCATTAAATCATTGAAATTCAATTTCCTTCCCTCATGAACAGTGCATACCAAACAGGGCACACCATGGCAAAGTCAAGAATATCAATTTGATTCAACAACCAACCACTTAACTAGCTTGTTTAAGCTTCAATCATATGGTTCTAACTTTAATTTCTTCTTTCCCCTTTCCTTTAAGGTCATTGGGAAAAACCACCCCTTAGAGAAAACTCAACTTTTCTCCCATCAAAACCTCAAGTTCAAGCTCCCAAATCAAAGGAAAATAAGCTAGGAGAGATTGCTTACCTTTAATCTCTAGCTCGCTTGAACTTTGGAACCTTGAATCTTCTTTGTCTTGGCTTGAGTTTTCATTTTGCAAGAGTTTCCACAAGGGTTATTTGCTCACGGTTTGGCTGCAGAATGGTGGGGTATTTATAGCCGAAATCCAAGAAAAATCAATGGCCAAGATTGATTTGGTTACTATTTGATCTAAAGGCTCACATTTAATCTTGGATTTTACTTTTTCATAAAAGAATAATTATGACATCATGTCGGCCAGCTCAAGGGACACCTCAAGGGGTTATGTGGCGTGCTCACCATGCGAAGAAGCTTCTGGAAAAATTTCAGTCCAATCCGGTACCGATCGGAGCAGTTTCACAACAACTGGACTATTTTCTGTTCTGAATTTTTCTATAATATACCAGGATATGTATTCTGTCCTGGAAATAAATGTATAGGCTTATCATACCCTTGACATGGTTATACTGAGTATTTATCTGCCATCCATTCCTTGAGAAATGACTAAAATACCCTTGGTGTCATTTCTTACAATATATTGATCCTAAGGGCATAAACGTCATTTTACCCCTCTTTATACTGCCTCAGGGTGTATCTAGGCTCAACTAATTATATTTATACCATGTGCCACGTTTTTAGCCTATCCCATGTGACCAAAATGCCCTTCATCCATCTCTGGTACAATCTGGGCATCCCGGGGCATTTTTGTAATTTTATACTTTTTCTGGACACTAGCCCCTTCTACTGATGGACTGGTACCCTGGGTTTTGGGCCCTTCTTGGTGTCATCATGGGACTATATATGAGGTCATCTAATCTCATTCTATCCAGGCTCACATACCGATAAGTTCCATTATCGGATCACGGGTGTTGTCAAACTCCCCTCAAAATTCACTAATATGTGAATAACTGTTTATACATAACTTCTTTCGGAGTTCTGTCAGATCACAACATCTGACACTGTAGGGCACACTTTCCTGTAATTCCCCCACATATATCTGATGTCTATAGAATCTGATAAAAATTCAGATAACTTTTAGACTATCAGATAATTTTCTGCTGTCTGGAGCCCTAATAAAATTTCTGTATCATGCCAGATTACCCAGCATGACTTCCTCTATTTACTGATGGAATGTGGGACTGAAATACTTACAGGCAGTGCTAAACCTTTTCTGGTTGAACTTTTCCATAATTACATTTATGTCCCTGACTTTTTGCTTAATTACATTTAGGTCCCTAAACTTTTGGAAATTACCACTTTTGGCCCAACATTTCTTTCTACTTTAACCTTTTCCAATTTGCGTTTAAGTCCTTCTCTTTTTTTAAGACTTATCTAACCTTTATTATTTCGTCTGATCTTCGTCATAATCCTTTCAAAGCCTCTTTCCACTATCAGTACTATACAGATAGGGAAAATTTAGGATATGACATTTTTCATATAAAACTCTCTTCAATATTACTATATTTTGGAGTTTCTGTCAACTACTCATCATACTTTTTAGTGCATATCTCTTATTACTCATCTGAGTATCTAGCATAATTCTCTAAACATCCTCAAAATTTCATCTCTTATTTTGGTATAAGAGTAAAAGTTTATGGCATAATATAAGATAGTTCCCAGATTCTAACTCTAAGTAGTAAGTACTTTGTTATGTTAGGGTATTGGTTAAGATAGTTAGTATTGCTTATTTAAGTAATTCCTATAGAAGTAGATATGAGATTTTATAAAGTTAAGTCAGACCCATCAGTTAATAAGGGAGACCCCCAGCTAGTAATGATATATGAAGATGATGTACATCTAGACTTTGATCCTCTTTTAGATAGTGAAGAGAGTTCATATGGTAATATAGAGGATCAATTAGGAGGTCTATAACAGAATATCCTATAGATATTTTTATAGACTCAAACCTACAATTTGGAGGTTATGTAGATATTCAGTCTGAAGTTATGCATGTACCAGATGATGTTGAGTCCAGTGACTATACAATATGAGTTTGTTGGAGTACCCTCTAACCCTGATGTAAGCTCTATTCCTTCGATGAGAGAACATATTACAGCTGAGGAAGCTGAATACTAGTACTGGATTATAGGTATACCAGATATTATTCCTCCTCCACCAGAGTTTTAGGATAGATTTGATACGAGTAATATACAATAATCCCTTAATCCAAAGATAAATGAAGAGTATTTTGGTCATTTGACTAAGGTTAGACAGTCATGGAGAGTTCCTAGAATAGTTGACCAAGGTTAGGGAATACTCTGATAATGTGTGAAAAGACAATAATGCCCTTTGAGAAATTAAAGTGAAATCAGGCTTCGATAAAGGGTCTTGATGAAATATAGGAAATTTTTATCAGGACTTATAGGTTTCAGAAAATTATGAGACTTTGTAAGGGATTTATTTTATATTATAATGAATTTCTAAAAATGTTAGAACTATTAAAAGAGGTGTCTAGCATTTATTTCAAAATTAGGATATTTTAAGTATATCGGTATAAGGAAAGTGCCTTGGGATTCATGCCAATTAGCTATTGGACCCAAGGAAGGTATAGGGAAGCCCAATATTTTGTTATAGGGCAGCCCAATAAGTCCCAAAAGTTGTCTTGGAGCCCAAGTCCAATAATGAATAATTTTTGAATTTTTGAAAAAGAAAAGAAAAAGGAATAAAGTGAGAATTAGGGTTTGCACATGGTGGGACCCACAAGACCTCACACATGGCATCCAAGGCAAGGTGAAGAGAAGATTTTTGTTATATGATCTTATCTCAAGTTGGCTTAGTGGGCAAGTTTGATGTAAGAGCAATTATGGGCCATTAGATCAAATAGTGCACAAAGTGATCTTAGCCATTCATTTTCCATGAGATTTTTCTATAAATACCCCCACTATTTCTACTCAAAACCGTGAAGGAGAACCCTTGGGGAACCTCTTACAAAATGAAAACTCAAGCCAAAATACAGAAGAATCCAAGGTCCAAAGTTCAAGTAAGCTAGAGATTAAATGTAAGCAATCTATCCTAGATAATTTTCCTTTGATTTGGGAGATTGAACTTAGGGTTTTCATGGAAGAAAGTTGAGTTTTCTCTAAGGTGTATGTGCTGTCCAAAACCTTAGATGAAAGGAGAAAGAAGAAATTAAAGTTAGAGATATGTGATTGAAGCTTAAACAAGCTAGTTAGGTAATTGGTTATTAAATCAAATTGATATTCTTGACTTTGCCATGGTTGAACCATTTCAGTATGCACTATTCATGATAGAAGGAGATGGAATTTCAATGATCTAATGCTTCGATTGAATTCATATGATGATTTTGTGTAGGATTGGATAGGTTTTGAGTCTGGAAAGCATTGGAATTCTAAGTTATAGTTTTTAAAGTTCTTCTCTATTACTGTTCACTCATATGAATATTAATTGGAATTTCATGATTTTTATGTTTTCAACAGTTTTAAAATGAAAAGTTGTGTGGGATAAAGTAGAGAAACAAGTGTGTGAAGCATTGGAATCAAAATGAGAATTTTTAGAAGAATTATGAATGGTTTTGAAATCTATCTAGAACAGTACAAAGGATCTGGAATTTCATGATTTTAAGCTCATAAATGGATTCAAAAGATGGAATTATGTAGGGTAAAGTCAAGACATCAATTGGTTCAAAGGCCAAGTCAATTAGTAAAGATCAAAGGAAGTTATGTTAGTTAAAGTAAGTTTAATGTCCAAGGAAGTTAGATTGTAATGGATGGATGATTATGTGATATTAGAATTTGATGGTGGACTCTAAGGAGGCAGCCACACATAAAAGAGAAGTGAGAAGAAAGAGGCAAGGTTAAAGTGAAAGAAATCAAGCAAGTGAGGTAGTAAACCTATCCTAAACTTGTATGTATTGAATGTTGTGCTTGGTTGTGCTATGGCTTGGTTGAATTGTGTTTCATATGTGTTTATGATTGAAGCTCTATTTCTATGATTACTTTGGCCAATTGTATTTCATATGTTACAGGGAAGCATGCACTTTACACAATGTTAACACTTTCACAAGCAAGCACAAGTATTTACATTAAAGCATGCATTGTTTAATACCGTTTGCTACTGAGATTTCCCCAGAAATCTCACCCCTTCCATGTAATCCCAATCCCAGTAGGTTTATGAATGATGAAAGAGGATGAAGAAGCATGAAGAGAAGCTAGGGATTGGATAGTATAAATGTTATGTGAAGAATTGTTATATGAAATGTAGTTATATGACCAATATAAGTAGTGATGGTCATGATGTAATGAAAAATAGTAAATGATGAGATAAATATATGAAATTTTATATACATTTAGTTAACATGTCAAGATTCATTTTGAGACCAAGAAAACCTTATTACGATGTCTGTACCAAGAGAACGAATTTTTCAAAATAAGGGATCAGAATCTATTTTTAGGATTTTTTACCAAATGAACAGTAACTTTAACTATTAAACTGTATTAATTGACTAGGTATTTGATTTGACGATTATTTTTACCTTAAATTTCAAGATGTTATCTTCACTTGGATTTTTGAACTACTTAATTTTGATTTTTTTAGAATTAATTATGATTTTTTGAAGTTCGTCGCCTAATCTGGAAATACCATATGAACAGTAACTCGAGAAGAGTAAAATTTCAGATTTAGCTAATGGACTTCCAAGGTCTTGTAAGTGGTTCTAAATACTACAAAATGGTCCCTAAGTCTTACGAAAGTAAGGATTTTTCACATAACAAATTCATATTTCATAATACAATCCAATCCCTAGCTTCTCTTCATGTTTCCTCATCTTCTTTCATCATACATGAACCTGTTGGTATTAGGATTACATGGAGGGGTGAGATTTATAGGGAAATCTCAATAACAGACAATACTAAACAATGTATGCATTAATATAAATACTTATGCTTACTTGTGAAAGTGTTAACCTGGCATAATGTGCATACTTCCATATAACATATGAAATACAATTGGCCAAAGTAATCATAGAAATATAACTTAACCATATACACATATGTAACACAATTCAACATAGCCAAAGCACAACAAGCATAACATTCAATACATACAAATTTAGAATAGTTTAGTATCTTATTGCTTTACTTTCTTTTATTATTTTCCTTGTCCTCTTTCCTTGCCAAGTGGATGCCTTCTTGAGTCCACAAAACAAAGTCTAAACATCACATATTCATTCATTATCATCCATTTCAATTGGCATACAAAGACATTGAACTTAATCAATTAACCTCTATCTTTCTTAATTTGTGGTTAATTGTCTTGTCCTTTGAACTAATTTATGCCTTGACTTTACCCTACGTAATTTCACCTTTTGAATCCATTTATGAGCTTAGAATCATAAAATCCTAATCACTGTTCATGCGTGTGAACAGTAATAGAGGAGATTTTGCAACTTACAATTTTCAATTCTAATACTTCCAAGGCTTTAAACATATCCAATCCTACACAAAATCATCAGATAAATTCAATGGAAGTATTAGAAAATTGAAATTCTATCTCCCTTTATCCAGAATAGCCTTTTCCAAAAGGCCTCACAAAATGGGAAAATGGAAACTACACAATTAATTAAAGTAATAACCATAAATCTAAGCTTGTCTAAGCTTTAATTTCATGTCTCTAACTTCAATTTCTTCTTTTCCCAATATTCCATAGTTCTAGACAGTAGCACAACCTAACTTTTCTTCCATTAAAACCCTAAGTTCAAGCTCCCAAATTAAAGAAAAATAACCTAGGATAGATTATTTACCTTAATCCCTAGCTAGTTTGAACTTTGACACGTTAAACCTCTCTTGTCTAGGCTTTTCACTTGGGTAGCACCTCCCTAATGCTCCTCTAGCTTGACGTAAAGTCATTAGAAAGGGAGGGTATTTATAGACTTGAAGACATGGACATGAATGGTCAATATCACTTTGTGTATTATTTGATCTAATGGCTCACATTTGCTCTTGGATCAAGCTTGCCCTATAAGCCAAAAGGTGACATCATCCATGACATTATTAAGGCCATGTTTGGCACGACGTAGAGGAAAAGAAAAGTCTAGAAAAATTTTAATCCAATGCAATACTGGCTCAATCAAATTTCCCAAAAAGCCAGATTGTTTTCTAAATCTAATTTTTTTGATATTCCATAATATATTTTCTTATCTTAAATCTAGTATCCAGATTTTTCCTACCATTGACATTCTTGGACTGGGTCTAAACTTAATTAATGATCCCTTGGCAAATTACCAAAATGCCCTTGTTCTTCTTTATTTGCTTTAATAACTATAGGGACATTATCGTCTTTTCAAACATTACCAAAATATTCCCTAACCTTAGTCAACTATTTTGGGAACCCTCCTTGACTGTTTAACCTTGGTTAAATAACTAAATTACCCTCCATTCATCTCTTACTCAATGTCATAACATAATGGTATACTTAGTGGCATTTTCGTAATTTTATATTTTGTAGGGTATTTATAAACACTAGCCCATATACTTACCTGAAAATATTATTGGGCCTATAAGGTACCATTTTGGGCCTTCTACTTGGTCTCCTGCTTTCATGGGCTTAAGTCGCAAGAATTTCCACGAAAAGTATTTATCGGGTGTTTTATCTCACTATAAATTCTTTTATAAATTCTACATAATTCCTTTTTGAGTTATGACAGTTTTATAAATTCTTATATTAATTATAAGAATTTACTATAAAATTACATCTAATTCTCATTTCTGAAAGATACTGTACTAATTTCCTAATCTTTAAAAATTCATATCAATTTATCGAGACCTCAAATCAAAATTTTGTATTACGTTAAACTGATAAGAATAATTTTCTCTATTTATTGGTAAAATTTGGGGCCAAACTATTTCTAAATAATTTTGGGCTTTTTTGGCTCAACTTTCCATAATTACCATTTTACCCCTAAACTTTTGAAAATTACACATTAGGCCTTCAAGTTTTCATAATTACACTTAATAGACCAAAGCTTATGTTTGCTTCTATTTTGCACCATGGAATTTTTAGGGCTTTTCACTTTAGTCTCTCTCCTTTATACCTTTGTCTAATCATTATTTTTCCTATTTATTTATCATCACAATTGTTTCCAAACATTTTCCTCTATAAATCTTATACAGAGAGGGAAAAATTAAGATGTGATAGCGCTTACCAAAACATCACATGCTTAATTTTGACACCTTTATTACCACCTAGAAGTGTTATGGTTCAAAAGAGTCATTAATAAAAGCCCATAAACTAAAAACATTTTTATCATTGGGTTACTATTAATTTAGAATTTACCTTCCTTAACTTTTCAACTTCCTCATGCCTTCTTCTCTTTTTCACCATATCTATCTGATTCTCAAAGTCACTTATTTTATAATGGTTATTTCACCCAAGAGGGGTGAATTGGGTAATTTTGAAAAAAAATTAAAACTCAATAACTTTAAATAAAATTAAAGATAAAGTTTATAAGGATATCAACGATTGCAGTAAAATAAACGAAGTATATGAATGAGAAGTTGAACACATGCAATTTATACTGGATTAGCCTAATCCACTTAGCCTATGTCTAGTCTGTAAGGAATTGGAAGACACACAGCGGAAATAAACTTAAAAAAAATTTCATTCCTTGCCAGGATCTGCCGTATGTGTTTAAGTCAAGTGGAAAGAAGCATTACCCTCAGTGTTGCTCAGCGACTTTCACAGCTTCTCTACGTGGCTGGTGATCTCTTTTCGATCGCAAGAAGTCGACAGAGTGTTCCTCAGTGACTTTCACAGCTTCTCTCTGCGGCTGGTGGTCTCTTTCCGATCGTAAGAAGTCAACGCCTCAGGTCGGTTTCCTCTACTAGTATCCACACGAACAGCGTTCTAACCACGAACGATGTGCTAGCGTCTCCTGTCCCTCCAAGGCTTTCACAAGTCTCCGTCTCTATTTCGGCAGTTCCTTGTCTACAAACCTTTTGCAGATTCCGTTCGGCCTTTATGTGTTCTATGTGTATATTTCAAACGTAGCTCCTAAAATCAGATATAGAGGATGCTATGCGTTTTTCACTCAACCGAATTGGATTTTGGAGTTAATCTTATATTAATTCCGAATTGATACAATATCATATATTGTATAATTTTATAAGAAACTAATTAAATAAATAATATTAAATCCATCCCACAGATTTAATTACCTATTTATTTAACTTTAAATAAAGATGAGACTGGACTATATTTGATTTATTCCCATAAATCAAATATGAGATATCCTATCAATTTGAATTTCAAATTCAAACGTGATAGAGATATAATTTATCTTTATAAATTAAACCTTATAAATATCTCTTATATGAGATATCCTATCAATTTGAATTTCAAATTCAAACGTGATAGAGATATAATTTATCCTTATAAATTAAATCTCATATATCTCATATATAATATATATATACGAATTTATATATATACGAATATAAATATAAATAAATATATACGTCCACCCTGGATCATTCATTGAATCTGGAC
The DNA here is from genome assembly GCA_037074615.1 of Leucaena leucocephala. NCBI lineage: Eukaryota > Viridiplantae > Streptophyta > Magnoliopsida > Fabales > Fabaceae > Leucaena > Leucaena leucocephala. Next base: position 12,138,741 of record CM073527.1, read on the forward strand.
ATGTCTTAGATTCAATGAATCTGGACATCATAGCTCGTGTTGGGCTATTTTGTGTGCGACCCTATAGGCCCATATGAAGTTTGCAGTGGGCCATTTGCTATACTGGCCCACAAGTCACAAGCGGTCTCTAGCAAGACATAACGACTACCCAAATCATATGAGGATCGATAAACGATATAACTTTTCATACAACCATATCATGTCCCTTCTGTCACGCGATATTTTGGTCATGGTTGAGGCATGGATAATGTCATCCTCCTATTCCTGACTGTTACTTTCTCAATCCTTGAGTAGTGTGACTATAGAAATGGAACTACCTTTCCATTACAGTATGGCCTTACATTTCTCAAACTCACTCATCGAGGGGCCCAGTAATATCTCTCTACGAATGTGAGGGACAAATTCCATCTTGACCATTCACATTCCTCCGTATGAAAAACCACTAAGCCCGAACATAGTCTTTATGATCACTCGGTCAAAAGTGACTTTTGACTAGGTCAACGCTGAGCGTTTGTCATGTAGGAATCCATGATGATCTCAGGTCAAAGGGCATATTGACATGGTTTGTATATGAGAGAAGCTTATGACGTTACCCATGCAGTTCTCTCATAGCGGGTCGGTCCAACACCTTGTACTCTTATATGTGCCTATGACTTTGATTTATATCTCTATACATCTTCAAAGTCATACTGGTCTTATTTCATCTCTGCTCCCGCATAGATGACCGACCAGGGACATTTAGGATAAGATCATGAATTATCCAAGGATGGTCATCATAGTAAACATGCAAATAATATGATAACACAATTAATAAATTCATAAATCAATAATGTTCATAAGATAATGATTGGCCCATAGGGCACGATTTCCAACATAGTCCCCAAAGCTACTATGAGTATTCTACTATCTTTCAAGATTAACCATGATATTGGCACCTCAGTATATCAATGTGAGATTCCACTCAGTCCCCTTACAACCCGTAAGGTTACAATCGTGAGAATCCCTCACTTCCCTTACAATATATAAGGTATTAATCCACTCAAGAGTCCCATACTCTTGAGTATATCTAAAAAGGATTAAAGACTTTACACTACTCTTTGTGTAAAGGAATTATACTAAGCACTTAAATATAGACCTAACATGTTTGTCTCTCTCAAATAATGTAACATGCTCTATTCACATAAGATTGAGAAACAAAGTGAGACAGAACACAAATATGTTGATAGATTGGTTCTTCATAAATCTGTTAATAGCTGTTAAGATAGCCATTGGAAAATATATCCCTTATTGCTAAAGTATGCATATGACTTTTTGTTCTTTAATCAGTCTCTTCATTTGATCTTTGTTTTATACTGCAAATGATCCTGAAACAAGTCTTATAAGAGATATATAAATAATATAATCATATACCAATTGTTTCCAAATGCTTTAGATTGAAACATCAAATTCTGTTAAAGTTTAATTTAAAAATATTTTTACATATAAGTTCAATTTATCAAAGTGCTTATTGAAGAGTTTCCTTATCAAAAAGGACTTTGATAAATCTTTATGGATCTGGAAAAAATTGTTAGGTGATTAGTATGATAGTATCTAACTAGCCATAATCTAGCCAATGTATTTGTACATGTACTAAATTCATTACACACTAGTAGGTATGATGTTTCACCTGCCTCAGTTCATCAGGTCTTACTGTCTATTTTTGTATGGATGGTCTCATGTGTAATAAACTTAGACTAGTACCAACATGCTATTGATTTCTGATAGTTGTATCATACTAATAAGCTCAACAATTATCCTAATATCATAAAGATAGATCCAGATTTATTTACCACATCTCTACTTCACCTCCTGGCTCTAATACCAACTAGGGGAGAGACCCTGAAGGATCGAAGGGAAGGGGAGAAATTAAAAGAAAAGGAAGTAGAGTACTGGAAGGACCATTTAATGTATTACAGAAATATAAAATGCATACAGAAGGGATGCTCTTGAATGAACTAAAAGGATGTAGAATCGGTCAAGCTTAGCTCATAAGAGGAGATAATGATATGAAAAATAAAAGAAAGAAAAATTTAAATAAATTGAAAGTAAAATATTATTAAAACATAAGTTACAAGAAGAGGAAGGGATACAAGAAGAGAAGGAAGGGAAATAAGGAGGAGGAGATCTCTCTAGACTTGGAGTATCTCTCTCTAAGTGTAAGGGAAGAGGGTTAACTAAACCTGTCTAAAGAAGGAAATGAATCAGACTTAAAAAGACAGGAGAAGTTACTGTTTAAATAGTGTTCTGACATGAAAATTAATTACTGTTTGCACAGTTCCCATCATAACACTATTTGCACAGTACTGCCAACACTACAGTGACTCACTACTTAAATAATAATGCTACCGTTGTTTTTACTATTTAAACAATACATTACAATTTTGTTTTACTAAAATCCTAGGATATATTTCTCGATCGACTAAATCTCTGGAAAGTTTAATCTTCATCTAAGTCTATGACAAATTCTTCTTCATCATCTTTCTCTGGAGGTGGTGCAGAATCTATCTGACTTGGAGGAGTTTGCTCCTATTGCTGTAAGAGTTAGAGTATGGAACTCAGTTAGTTAATAAGGCTAACCTTATCGTTTGTTGAGGCGAGGACGACTTGTACCCTATTCTTCTGATTTAAGAACGTACTATGTTCCACCATGCAGAGATACTGGGGATTCTGTTTGAACCATCTCTCGACTACTTGTGTGTTTATTCTAGAAAGATCAAGTTTAGGCCACCACTTTACTGACAAAAGTCGTTGAAGTATAGGCAAAAATCTTGATCATTATGTATTTGAAAACCTATAGTTCTAGGAAAAAAATCTAAGATACAGATAAGTTTGAAAAATAGTAAAGTTCAACAGGGAAAGGGTTTTCTTCAATGTTGAACTTCTGTTTAAAAAGCTCAAGAGCACGAACTACTTCTGCAGGAAATATCTCTGGGATAGGCCCAAAGAAATCCCACTAGTTCCAAACCATTGAGGAAAGTTGTACTTCATTTTTATTTTAAAATAAATAAACTAAGTATGTTTAAAAAGTTTATTCTGATCCTAGAATACATAGTACCATGCATCAACATAGTCCCAATAATTGTATCCAATAAGATCAAAGTTTATCCCAAAAGTTTTTATTTTATATAAATCTTGTCCCCACTGGGATGGAGTGAGAACTTTCAAAATCTGCAGGGTAGAATGAGTTATTAAAGATTCATCTATTTTATCAGTATTCTTTTTAATTGCAGCTAACTTAGAATGAATTAATATTAATTCATAATAGTCCCTGGTTTTTGTTAATTGTTTTGGCAAAAAATGAAATCCTTTCGGAAAGACATTTAAAGCCACTTGGTTTGGGTTTTTGTCATAGAATTTTGGCTCTATCTAGACAATATTCATAGCCCTATTTTGTTTTGAAAAGGATGGAGTAGTGTCCCTTTTCTACAAGGTAGAAGCAGAAACTATCTATTTTTGGGAAGGATTGATTTGCAAGATATTTGGTTGTTGATCAAGCAAATCATATTGGGTTTTTGTCAATACCTTTGAAGGAATTGGAGGAAGGGCCAATTTCTGGGCAAAGGTTTTTTCTGGGAGTATCTTCTGGGCATAATCTGGGCATATGATTCTAAAGTCTTTTTAGAAGATGCTCTAGTTTGGATAGGTTAGGTTTGTCATATCCTAAATTTTTTCCTATCTGTATAGTACTGATAGTGGAAAGAGGCTTAGAAAGGATTATGACGAAGATCAGAAGAAATAATAAAGGTTAGATAAGTCTTGAAGAAAGAGAAGGACCTAAACGAAAATTGAAAAAGGTTAAAGGCCAAAAGTTAAAGTAGAAATAAATGTTGGGCCAAAAGTGGTAATTTCCAAAAGTTTAGGGACCTAAATGTAATTAAGTAAAAAGTCAGGGACCTAAATGTAATTATGGAAAAGCTGAGCCAAAATAGGCCAAAAATGCCCGGAATCAAATCAGACTCAAATTTTACTAGTAGATAGACAAAATTATTCCGGTCAGTTTAACGCAATACAGAATTTTGATTTGAGGTCCCGATTAATTGATATAAATTTATGAAGTCAGAAGAATTAGTACAGTATTCTTCAGATATTAGAATAAGATGGGATATTATAGGAAATTCCCATATTTAATATAAGAATTTATAAAGCTGACAGAGGCAGAAAAGGAATCCTGTAGAAGCCTTACAGGATTTACGGTGAAATAAAATACCCGATAAATAGGATTGGGTGAGATTTATTGTGAATTGTGCTAATAAGGGCATAAAGGCAATGAGCCCATAGCAAGGCCCAAATGGCGCCATAATGAGTCCAATAAAGTAGTGAGACAGTTATGTGGGCCAGAGTCCAGAGCAGTCCAGGAAAAGTGCGAAATTACGAAAATGCCCCTAGATGCCCCTATTGTACCAGTGATGGATGGAGGGTATTTTGATCATTCTGGACAGGTTAAAAATGTGTAAGATGGTATAAAGATGATTAATTAGAGCCAGTGAATACTCTGATGATGTTTGAAAAGACGATAATGCCCTTTGAGAAATTAAAGTAAAATCGGACACCGATAAAGGGTTAAAGAAAATGTAGGGAATTTTTATCAGAACTTCTGGGTCTCAGAAAATTATGAGACTTTACAGGGAATTTATTTTATATTATAATGAATTTATAAAAATGTTAGAACCATTAAAAGAGGTGTCTAGCATTTATTTCAAAATCAGGATATTTTAAGAATATCGGTATAAGAAAAGTACCTTGGGATTTGTGCCAATTAGCTATTGGACACAAGGAAGGCCTATGGCAGCCCAAAATTTCGTTCTAGGGAAGTCCATTAAGTCCCAAGAGTTGTCTTGGAGCCCAAGTCCAATAATGAATAATTTATGAATTTTTGAAAAGAAAAAAAAAGGGATAAAGTGTGAATTATGGCTTGCACATAGTGGGACCCACACACCCACACACTTGGCGTCTAAGACAAGGGGGAGGAGAAGATTTTTGTCATGTGGATTTATCTCAAGTTGGCTTGGAGAGTAAGCTTGATGTTAGAACAAATATGAGCCATTAGATCAAATAGTGTACAAAGTGATCTTAGCCATTCATTTTCCATGGAATTTTTCTATAAATAGCCCTCAATTCTGAAGCCAAACCATGAGCAAAGAACCCTTGGGGAAACTCTTGCAAAATGAAAACTCAAGCCAAGACAAAGAAGATTCAAGGTTCTAAAGTTCAAGCAAGCTAGAGATTAAAGGTAAGCAATCTCTCCTAGCTTATTTTCCTTTGATTTGGGAGCTTGAACTTAGGGTTTTCATGGGAGAAAATTTGAGTTTTCTCTAAGGGAAGGTGCTGACCAAAAACCTTAGATGAAAGGGGAAAGAAGAAATTAAAGTTAGAAATATATGATTGAAGCTTAAACAAGCTAGTTAAGTCATTGGCTTTTGAATCAAGTTGATATTCTTGACTTTGCCAAGAGTGAACCTGTTCAGTATGCACTGTTCATGAGGGAAGGAAATTGAATTTCAATGATTTAATGCTTCCATTGAATTTAGATGATGATTTTGTGTAGGATTGGAAACGTTTTGAACCTTGAAAGCATTGAAATTCCAAGATTATAGTTTTTGAAACCCTTCTCTGTTACTGTTCACTCGCATGAACAGTGATTAGAATTTCATGATTTTGATGCTTCCAATGGTTTTAAAATGAAAAGTTGTGTGTGATAAAGTAGAGAAACAAGTATGGGACGCATTGGAATCAAAATGAGAATTTTTGAAAGAATTAAGTGCAGTTTCGGTTCTGTACACCATGTGATGAAGGAGCTGGAATTTCATGATTCTAAGCTCGTAAATGGATTCAAAAGATGAAATTGTGTAGGGTAAAGTCAAGACATCAATTGATTCAAAGACTAAGTCCATTGGTTAAGATTAAGGAAAGTTAATGAGATTAATGTTCAAGAAGAAGTTATGTTAGTTAAAGTGAGTTTAATGCTCAAGGAAGTTAGATTGTAATAGATGAATGATTATGTGATGTTAGGAATTGATTGGTGTCATATCCTAAATTTTCCCTATCTGTATAGTACTGATAGTGGAAAGAGGCTTTGAAAGGATTATGACGAAGATCAGACGAAATAATAAAGGTTAGATAAGTCTTAAAAAAAGAGAAGGACTTAAACGCAAATTGGAAAAGGTTAAAGGCCAAAAGTTAAAGTAGAAAGAAATGTTGGGCCAAAAGTGGTAATTTCCAAAAGTTTAGGGACCTAAATGTAATTAAGCAAAAAGTCAGGGACATAAATGTAATTATGGAAAAGTTCAGCCAGAAAAGGCTTAGAACTGCCTGTAAGTATTTCAGTCCCACATTCCATCAGTAAATAGAGGAAGTCATGCTGGGTAATCTGGCATGATACAGAAATTTTATTAGGGCTCCAGATAACAGAAAATTATCTAATAGTCTAAAAGTTATCTGAATTTTTATCAGATTCTATGGACATCAGATATATGTGGGGGAATTACAGGAAAGTGTGCCCTACAATGTCAGATGTTGTGATCTGACAGAACTTCAGAAGAAGTTATGTATAAAAAGTTATTCACATATTAGTGAATTTTGACGGGAGTTTAACAACACCCGTGATCCGATAATGGAACTTATCGGTATGTGAGCTTGGATAGAATAAGATCAGATGACCTCATATATAGGCCCATGATGACGCCAAGAAGGGCCCAAAACCCAGGGTACCAGTCCATCAGTAGAAGAGGCTAGTGTCCAGAAAAAGTGCGAAATTACGAAAATGCCCCTGGATGCCCAGATTGTACCAAAGACGGATGAAGGGCATTTTGATCACCTGGGATAGGCTAAAAATGTGGCACATGGTATAAATATGATTAGTTGAGCCCAGATACACCCTGAGGCAGTATAAAGAAGGGTAAAATGACGATTATGCCCTTAGGATCAATATAGTGTAAGAATGGACACCAAGGGTATTTTGGTCATTTCTCAAGGAATGGATGGTAGATAAATACTCAGTATAACCATGTCAATGGTATGAGAAGCCTATACATTGATTTCCAAGATAGAATACATATCCTGGTATATTATAGAAAAATTCAGAACAGAAAACAGTCCGGTTGTTATGAAACTGCTCCGATCGGTACCAGATTGGACTGAAATTTTTCCAGAAGCTTCTTGGCATGGTGAGCACGCCACATAACCCCTTTAGTTGTCCCTTGAGCTGGCCCACATGATGTCATAATTATTCTTTTATGAAAAAGTAAAATCCAAGATTAAATGTGAGCCTTTAGATCAAATAGTAACCAAATCAATCTTGGCCATTGATTTTTCTTGGATTTTGGCTATAAATACCCCTCCATTCTGCAGCCAAACCATGAGAAAAGAACCCTTGGGGAAACTCTTGCAAAATGAAAACTCAAGCCAAGACAAAGAAGATGCAAGGTTCCAAAGTTCAAGCAAGCTAGAGATTAAAGGTAAGCAATCTATCCTATCTTATTTTCCTTTGATTTGGGAGCTTGAACTTAGGGTTTTCATGGGGGAAAAGTTCAGTTTTCTCTAAGGGGAGGTTCTGTCCAAAGACCTTAAAGGAAAGGGGAAAGAAGAAATTAAAGTTAGAATCATATAATTGAAGCTTAAACAAGCTAATTAAGAGATTGATTGTTGAATCAAGTTGATATTCTTGACTGTGCCTTAATGGAACCTGTTTGGTCTGCCCTGTTCATGAGGGAAGGAAATTGAATTTCAATGATTTAATGCTTCCATTGAGTTTATATGATGATTTTGTGTAGGATTGGAAAGGTTTTGAACCTTGGAAACATTAAAATCTCAAGGTTGTAGTCTCTGAGATTCCTTACGGTTACTGTTCACTCGCATGAACAGTGATTGAAATTTCATGATTTTGATGGTTCCAATGGTTTTAAAATGAAAAGTTGTGTGGGGTAAAGTGGAGAAACAAGTATGGGAAGCATTAGAATCAAAATGAGAGTTTTTGAAAGAATTGTATGCTTATGTTCAGTTCTGTACAGCAGGCCATGAAGGAGCTGAAATTTCATGATTCTAAGCTCATAAATGGATTCAAAAGATGAAATTGTGTAGGTTAAAGTCAAGAGATCAATTGGTTCAAGAGCCAAGTGGATTAGTGAAAATTAGAGAAAGTTATGACAATAAAGAGTGTAACAAAGTTAGTCTTGAAATGGTTGGAGTTCATGAGTCCTAATGAGTTATGTGATGAATATGAATGTGTTTAGGACCATGACACATCCAAGAAGATGTTGGGAAGTGATGGACATAAAGGCTTCATGGTTGGAAAGCTAGTGAGCAAGGGCTAAAGGTCAAGAGAAAAGCTTAAGTGCAAGGTAGTGAACTTATCTCTTTATGTGCTTGATGTGGTATGCTTATGTGTTGACATGTATATGTTATTTGAATGATGTTGTGACATGATAAATGATGTTGAATGTATTGTGAATAACATGTTTCCATGGCCATGCACTTTATGTACAAGTATATAGCATGATGGCATGTCACTAATCAAAGAAAGTTTAATGAAATTACATATCATGCATTAGCATCCAGCTTGCATATTTAAGTGGTAATGTTTGCTACTGAGATTCCCTAGAATCTCACTCTCCCATAACCAACCAATTTAGGTCAAGCATGATGGAAAAGGTATGCATGAAGAAGAGCTAAAGCATGGAAGAAGAAAAGTGAAGTATTTAAGATTTTAGCATATGCTATGCACTTTCCATGTATGTCAAAGCCATGTAAAGTATCTATTTATGTGATAAGATTGTATGAAACAATTATTGTATAACCCCATGATGTATATAAATCCAGAAAAGGCAAAAGAGATGATTTATGTATGCTGGAACAATTATGAAAAGTGAAAGAAAGGAAACTGAAATGGTAAAAACGTAGGTCTTGAAGCAGTTTTGTTGTGGCTTCAGTTTGACCTAGCAAATGAAGCAATTATTTCAAGAAATTTTATGATCATGTATTACACATCCATAGCTTTAAGTTCATAGGTAGAACGTTTCATTTGGATGTGTATATCAAGAGAAATGAATTTCCAAAGTAAGGGACCAGAATCTGTTTCCAGAGTTTTTGACCAAATCAACAGTAAACTTCAACGAATAAACTGTATCAATTGGATAATCATTTGGTCTGGAAATTATTTTTTCCTTAAATTTCAAGATGTTATATTCACGTATTTTTTTGAACCACTTCATTTCGAGTTTTCTAAAATTAATTATGATTTTTCAAAGTTTATTGCATAATCTGGAATACCATATGAACAGTAACCCGAGAAAGAGTAAAATTCTAGATTTGGCTAATGGACTTCCAAGGTCTTGTAAGTGGTTCTAAATGCTACTGAATAGTCCCTAAGATGTATATAAGTAAGGATGTTACAATTGGTATGCTCCAAGAGAGGCAGCCACATGTTCAAGGAAAGTGAGAAGAAAGAAGCAAGTTAAGGTGAAAGAAAGTCAAGTGTTCAAGGTAGTAAACTTATCCTAAACTTGTATGCATTGAATGTTATGCTTGATTGTGCTATGGCTTGATTGAATTGTGTTGCCTATGTGCTTATGTATGAAGCTCTATTTATATGTTTACTTTAGCCAATTGTATTTCATATGTAACATGGAAGCATGAACATGACACAATAGTAACACTTTCACAAGCAAGCACAAGTATTTACATTAATGCATGCATTGTTTAGTACCGTTTGCTACTGAGATTTCCCCTAAAATCTCATCCCTTTCCATGTAATCTCAATCCCACAGGTTTATGAATGATGAAAGAGGATGATGAAGCATGAAGAAAAGCTGGGGATTGGATAGTATATATGTTATGTGAATGTGTAATGTTGCTGTATGACTAATGTAAGCAGTGATGGTCATGATGTAATGAAAAATAGTAAATGATGGAATAAATGTATGAAAATTTACATAAATTTAGAAGACATGCCAACCTTCGTTTTGACACTAAGAATACTTTATTTGGATGTCTGTACAAAGAGAACTGATTTTTCATAGTAAGGGACGAGAATCTGTTTCCAGGATTTTTGACCAAATAAACAGTACATTTTGACGAATAAATTTTATTAATTGGCTAATCATTTGGTATGGAAATTATTTTTTCTCAAATTTCAAGATGTTATCTTCACGAAACTTCTTGAATCACTTCATTTTGAGTTTTCTAGAATTAATTATGATTTTTTGAAATTCGTTGCATAATCTGGAATACCATATGAATAGTAACCCGATAAAGAATAAAATTCCAGATTTGGCTAATGGACTTCCAAGGTCTTGTAAGTGGTTCTAAATGCTACTGAATGGTCCCTAAGACATATGAAAGTATGGATGTTACATTTTGGTATTAGAGCAGAAGTTTCTGGCATGATATAAGATATTTCCTAGACCCTAACCTTAAAAAGTAAGTGTTTTGTTAAGTTAGGGTATTTATTGGGATAATTAGCATTGCTTAATTAAGCAAATATTGTAGAATTAGATATGAGATTCCATAAGGTTAAGTTAGAGGCTTCAGTTAATAAGGGAAACCCCAGGCTAGTAGTGATATATGGATATGGTGTACATGCAGACTTTGATCATCCCTCAGTCAATGAAGAGAGTTCAGAGGAGAGTATGGGGGATCAGTCAGGAAAGTCTACAGTAGATTACCCATAGATGTTTCTGTAGACTTAAACCTGTAGTCTGGAGGTGATGTAGAGATTCATTCTAAAGCCGTTAAGGCACCATATGATACTAAGTCTAGTGACTCTACATAGTATGAGGATTATTAGAGTGCTCTCTAACCCTGATATAAGTTCTATTCCTCCGATGAGAGGATAGATTATGGCTGAGGAAACTGAATACTGGTACTGGATTATAGGTACACTAGATATTATTCCTCCTCCACTAGAGTTCGAGGACAGAATTATTATGAGTAATAGATCATGGTCCCCTAATTCAGATATTGTAACATCCTTACTTTTATACGTCTTAGGGACCATTTAGTAGCATTTAGAACCACTTACAAGACCTTGGAACTCCATTAGTCAAATCTGAAATTTTACTCTTTCTCGGTTACTGTTCATATGGTATTCCAGATTATGCAACAAACTTCGAAAAATCATAATTAATTCTAGAAAACTCAAAATAAAGTGGTTAAAAAAGTTACGTGAATATAACATCTTGAAATTTAAAGTAAAAATAATTTCCAGACCAAATGATTAGCCAATTGATACAGTTAATTCGTTAAAGTTTACTGTTCATTTGGTCAAAAACTCTGGAGACAGATTCTGGTCCCTTAATTTGGAAATTCATTTCTCTTGATATACACATCCAAATGAAACGTTATACCTACGTAATTAAAGATATGGATGTTTAATACATGATCATAAAATTCTGTGAAATAATTCCTTTATTTGCTAGGTCAAACTGAAGCCACAACAAAACTGCTTCAGGACCTACGTTTTTACCATTTCAGTTTCTTTTCTTTCACTTTCCATAATTGTTCCAGCATGCACAAGCCATCAAATAAGCTTCTCAACATTCATATACATCATGTACATATGCCATAAGTATTACAATAGTTTCATCACATAAATGGACACCTTACATGGCATTTACATACATGAACAATTTATAGTATATGCTAAAATCTCAATACTTCACTTCCTTTCTTCCATTCTTTAGCTCTTCTCCATGCATACCTTTTCTTCATGCTTGACCTAAATTGGTTGATTATGGGAGAGTGAGATTCTAGGGAATCTCAGTAGCAAACATTACCACTTAAATATGCAAGATGGATGCTAATGCATGATATGTAATTTCATTAAACTTTCTTTGATTAGTGACATGCCATCATGCTATATACTTTCACATAAAGTGCATGGCCATGGAAAACATGTTATTCACAATACATTCAACATGATTTATCATGTCACAACATTATTCAAATATCATATACATGTCAACACATAAGCATACCACATCAAGCATATAAAGAGGTAAGTTCACTACCTTGCACTTAAGCTTTTCTCTTGACCTTTAGCCCTTGCTCACTAGCTTTCCAACCATGAAGCCTTTATGTCCATCACTTCCCAACATCTTCTTGGATGTGTCATGGTCCTAAACACATTCATATTCATCACATAACTCATTAGGACTCATGAACTCCAACCATGTTCAAGACTAACTTTGTTACACTCTTTATTGTCAACTTTCTCTAATCTTCACTAATGGGCTTGGGCTTTGAATCAATTGATGTCTTGACTTTACACTACACAATTTCATCTTTTGAATCCATTTATGAGCTTAGAATCATGAAATTCCAGTTCCTTCTTGGCCTGCTGTACAGAACTGAACATAAGCATACAATTCTTTCAAAAATTCTCATTTTGATTCTAATGCTTCCCATACTTGTTTCTCCACTTTACCCCACACAACTTTTCATTTTAAAACCATTGGAACCATCAAAATCATGAAATTTCAATCACTGTTCATGCGAGTGAACAGTAACCGTAAGGAATCTCAGAGACTATAACCTTGAGATTTTAATGTTTCCAAGGTTCAAAACCTTTCCAATCCTACACAAAATCATCATATAAACTCAATGGAAGCATTAAATCATTGAAATTCAATTTCCTTCCCTCATGAACAGGGCAAACCAAACAGGTTCCATTAAGGCAAAGTCAAGAATATCAACTTGATTCAACAATCAATCTCTTAATTAGCTTGTTTAAGCTTCAATCATATGATTCTAACTTTAATTTCTTCTTTCCCCTTTCCTTTAAGGTCTTTGGACAGAACCTCCCCTTAGAGAAAACTCAACTTTTCCCTCATCAAAACCCTATGTTCAAGCTCCCAAATCAAAGGAAAATAAGCTAGGAGAGATTGCTTACCTTTAATCTCTAGCTTGCTTGAACTTTGGTACCTTGAATCTTCTTTGTCTTGGCTTGAGTTTTCATTTTGCAAGAGTTTCCCCAAGGGTCCATGAAGCCACGGTTTGCTGCAGAATGAGGGGGTATTTATAGCCAAAATCCATGAAAAATGAATGGCCAAGATTGATTTGGTTACTATTTGATCTAAAGGCCCACATTTAATCTTGGATTTAACTTTTTCTAAAAAGAATAATTATGACATCATGTGGGACAGCTCAAGGGACACCTCAAGGGGTTAGGTGGCGTGCTCATAGTGTAAGGAAGCTTCTGGAAAAATTTCAGTCCAATCCGATACCGATCGGAGCAGTTTCACCACAACCGGACTGTTTTCTGTTCCAAATTTTTTATAATATACCAGTATATGTATTCTGTCCTAAAAATCAATATATAGGCTTCTCATACCATTAACATGGTTATACTGAATGTTTATCTGCCATCCATCCCTTGAAAAATGACCAAAATAACCTTGGTGTCCTTTCTTACACTATATTGACCCTAAGGGCAAAAGCGTCATTTCACCCCTCTTTGTACTGCCTCAGGGCATATACTGGCTCAACTAATCATACTTATACCATGTGCCACATTTTTAGCCTATCCCAGATGACCAAAATGCCCTTTGTCTATCTCTGGTATAATCTGGGCGTCCAGGGGCATTTTCGTAATTTTGCACTTTCTTTGGACACTGGCCCCTTCTACTGAGGGACTGTACCCTAGGTTTTAGGCCCTTCTTGGCGTCATCATGGTCCTATATATGAGTTCATCTGATCTCATTCTATCCAAGCTTACACACCGATAAATTCTATTATCGGATCACGGGTGTTATCAAACTCCCGTCAAAATTCATTAATATGTGAATAACTTTTTATACAGAACTTCTTCCAGAGTTCTGTCATATTCATAACATCTGACACTGTCAGTCACACTTTCCTGTAATTCCCCCACTTATATCTGATGTCCTTGGAATCTGATAAAAATTCAGATAACTTTTAGACTATCAGATAATTTTCTACTGTCTTGAGCCCTAATAAAATTTCCGTATCATGCCAGATTAACCAGTGCAACTTCCTCTATTTACTAATGGAATATGGGACTAAAAAACTTCTGGACAGTTATAACCCTTTCCGGGCTGATCTTTCTATAATTGCAATTTTGCCCTTGAACTTTTTACTTAATTACATTTAAGTCCCTTAACTTTTGAAAATTACCACTTTTGGCCCAACTTTTGTTTCTACTTTCACTTTTTGCCTTTAACCTTTTATACTTTTTATTTTAGTCCTTCTCTTCCTTAAAGAATCATTTAACCTTTATTATTTCTTCTGTTCTTTGTCATAATCCTTTCCAAGCCTTTTTCCTCTATCAGTATTATACAGATAGGGAAAAATTAGGATATGACAGATATCCAGTCAGAGTTTATGATAGTTCTTGTCCATTCCCAAAGTCCGGGAATCTGTGACTTTATAAAGAAAGATTAGTGAGATGTTCCTGGTCCTAGTCAACCCCAGCCTTCTTTGTTAAAGACAGATAATGTTGACTATATTAGTCTCAAGAAAGTTGCGGAGAGTGAATTACTCAGTTTGGGTCAAGGGATGGACAGAAGTAGAGATTAAGAATAGTTAGCTATCTGCAGTTCCTCAATGCCATAGCAGAAATGATAGACAAACATATAGTAGAGGGCATTAACTTAATATACTTTAGAGGACTAGTATGAGATGATAGTAAGTCAAGAGTCATGAGACTAAAGATGTCAACCCCACTGAAGTCTATCAGTTAGAGGTTCAATACAGAGTATAGGCAAGTTAAGCAGTACGAAGCACTAAGATACAGAAGATCAGTTTAAGAAAAGGTTCAACAATAGATCCTCCATATGATCATCAGGAGTTGATCTACAGTACGAAAGACTTTGTGCAGCTAATCTTTATGGAAAAGAATAATGAGAAGTTAGAATGAGACTTGCCTAAGAATGATTTAATGCATGGCTTAAGGATAAAGATGGGATGGTTAACAGATAGAAAGTTAATGTTCCCAATACAGAGGGATTCTATCACAAAGAGATAGTAACCTAACGCTCTGGCTTAGAGAACAGAAATAGTAATGTTAAGTGATGAATGAGATCCAAGTGACCTGAATTGGTCAGGATCTAGAGGCAGACTAGAAAAGAATCATAGTCTAGTATAGAGTAGACTAAGACTGATGGACAGAAAGAGTTAAAAGAATTAAGAGATACAGAAGTTACTCCATACGAGATGGAGAGTGATCCGCTCACTTAAGAACTTTTTCTGAAAGAAGTTTAAAGGAAGCATTCCTCTCAATTAGAGAGAGAGGTGAGCGTGAGGCTAAGGGTTAGAGCAAAGGAAAGAGAACCCTTTTGATGGATACTAAATCGAGTTCATTTATATAAACCTTGAGGCTTAGTAAGAGTTACTTTCTCTCGCTTGTTAGTAATCTAGGAGGATAAGAGAAACGTAAAAGTACAAATGGCATAAAGATAGGAGACAAACCTTCCTCAGTTAGCTGAAAGAGAATAGCTGACTCAGTTATGGATTACTGTAAGGCCAAGGACACATAAATCCTTCAGGCTAGAGACATAGAAATCTTACAGGCGATAAGAGATGATATGATAGAATAAATTGGCCTAGTAAGGTAGCCATAGATTCAAAGATAAAGTGACTCCCCTATTCCTCATGTGAGAAAGAGTAAAGAAGGGTTGAGTCTATACCCTAGTAAGAGGGTGATGTGGCAGCCTAAATGAAACAAGTAAATGACTCAGGTACCTGAATAGATGATCAGGACCTAGTGGTTAAGGTAATAAAGGAACAGAATACTTTAAAGTCTACTTGGTTAATTGTTTAATTGCAATGTGAGTATAAGGGATGGTTGAGTAGATGTATGTGATAGTAAATGATGGAATAAATATATGAAATTTTACATACATTTAGATGACATGCCAAGCTTAGTTTTGACACCAAGAATGCTTTATTTGGATGTCTGTACAAAGAGGACTAATTTTCCAAAGTAAGGGACCAGAAACTATTTCTAGGATTTTTGACCAAATAAATAGTAAATTTTGGCGAATAAACTGTATGAATTGGCTAATCATTTGGTCTGGAAATTATTTTTCCCTTAAATTTCAAGATGTTATCTTCACATATCTTTTTGAACCACTTCATTTCGAGTTTTCTAGAATTAATTATAAATTTTTGAAGTTAGTTGCGTAATCTAGGATACCATATGAACAGTAACCCGAGAAAGAATAAAATTCCAGATTTGGCTAATGGACTTCCAAGGTCTTGTAAGTGGTTCTAAATACTACTGAATGGTCCCTAAGACATATGAAAGTATGGATGTTACAAGGTTGATGACCCAGACAAAGTAGATGACTCCGATTTTATTTGGGATTTTTGGACTGAAGATCTGGATGGAGTAGATGACTTCATTTGAGTTTGTTGGGCTCTAGGTTGGGACCCATATTTTTTTACCATCGCTTAGATGATGGCCTCAAGTTCATAACTCAAGACTATTTGGTTTTAGGCATCTTATAAAATACGCTTTTATTTCTGGTCTTCACCAAGGTTTTCTCCGGGTTTCTTTTTCCTCGGCATTTGGGTTTTCTCTAGTTTTGTCTCACAAACTTTTTCTACCCTATAAAAACTCACAGGTTAGGAAGTCTATAAGGGAGTTTGAAGTGCCTTTGATAAAATCAATTTCAAAATAAAAAATACTTAAAATTGATTGCCATTCAGTGAAGACTTGTTTAGATGCAAGATTTTTAACATCTTTTTGTAAAACATCCTTTGCTGATTTACAATCAATGCAAAGTAAAAATCTTTTGTTTAACAAATCAGATTAAAATTTGGAAATGCATAACACAATTGCCAAAATTTCTTTTTTAATGGTGGAATGTTTTGTTGAGTGCTATTCCAATGTTTAGACGTGAAATACACAATTTTCTCTTTTTTGTCAAGACTCTATTTGAGAATGCCACCATAACCTAAGTCACTGGCATCAGTTTCTACAATCTTATAGGTAGCCAGATCAGGAAGGTTAGGATAAGGAAGTTCCTTAACTTGGGATTTAATATGCCTAACAATATTTGAATTGAGGTCAGTCCACAAAGGTGGATTATCCTTGAGTCACTGATGAAACGGTTTAATGAAGTTACTGAGATAAGGAATAAAATCAGCAACATAGTTTAAAAATCCCAAAAATCATTGAAGTTGTTTTTTATCAATGATTTAATTGGGGAATTTGTCAGCAAATTAAATTGCTCTTTCAATTGGTGTAATGGACCCTTGATGTATCCAATGACCCAAAAAACATATTTTAGTTTGAAACAAACTAATTTTAGGTTTTGAAACCACTAATCCATTTGTTTTTGCAATCCTAACAAATTTAGAGATATGTTTAAAATGGTGATCTATAGAATGACTATAGACTAATACATTATCTATATAAACAATAATGTACTGACTATGATCATTGAAGATCTCATTCATTATTCTCTGAAATTTAGAAGGAGAATTTTTTAAACCAAAAGGCATAACATTCCACTCATACTGACCAAAAGGTACAGTAAAAGCAGTTTTATACCTGTCATTTTTAGAAATTTGTATTTGCCAAAAACCCGATTTCATATCAAATTTTGAAAAGATTTTTGCAGAATACAAACATTTTAGTAGATCTGATTTAAATACCTGATCCATTGTAAAGCTTCGTTTAAATGTTTGTAATTAATTACAAGCTTATGAGCACCACGTTCAATTTCTGCATTTTTATTGACATAAAAAGCAGCACAAGACCATGGACTTCTCAACTTGCGAATTAATTTTTTGTTTAAGAGAACTTGGATCTCTTTTTTGCAAGCTTCCAAAAGCTCTAGGCTCATCTAAATGGGCCTAGCCTTTGTTGGGATTTTCTTTTTGGAAAAATCTTTTTCATATGGTAAATCTACCACATGTTGTTTTCTGTTCCAAAAAGCATTTGGTAAGTCAAAACAAATAATTTTATGGATTTGTTCAAGACAATTTTGAATTTTTTTTGAACATCTTTTTGACACAATTGCCTTTCTAAATGTTGAAAAGAAATTTCTTCATTTCAAAAATTTATATGTTGTTGTTTTGAAGTCAAAAGATTGAGCTCTTTGATCTTGGATTTTTGAGTAAAAGGAAACATAATCTTTTTGTCTAAATATTCTTTTAAAATTCCATTTTCATCAGTCATATAAGGGAATAATAACCTTGCAAAAGGTGCACCAAGATTAATCTGGGTTCCCATATTTTTAACCAATATAAACAGAGTTTTAAATTTTAATTCTTGATTTTCAACAACTTTTGAAACTTTGTATTTGACATCTAAGCGTGAGCCATTGACGCCATTAAACCTTTCGGTTGTTTTTTCAAAATATTTTTGTAGGAATGATTCCTTCATTAAAACAATTAGAATCAGTTCCTGTGTCAAATAAGACAGTTTGTTCCAAAATAAAATCATTATAAATAATAATCTTGGCATTTATGTAAAGTTTTTGAATAGAAATTCTTGAAATCAGATTTAAGAAAGTTTGATCTTCCTCATTACCATTGTTAGATGTGATTTATAGATTTTCTTCAGCTTTACATGTAAGTTGCATATCTTGAAGTTGGGATATTGCTTCTGCATAGGTTTCCTATTGGAGTTTAATTAGACGTATTTCAATCTTGAGTGGTTTAGCCTCTAGATAAAGATCTTGGAGGGTTGTTGGTTTAACAAAATGTTAAATTTTGTTTAAAACTTCTGTTAAGTTGTATTTGGTTATAGGAAAAATAGGTTTTGAGTTTGAAGAAGATGGTTGTTGATTAACCAATTCTCGAAACTTAAACAAATATTCTCCTTTTTCAGAATCTGGTTGTTTTTTCAATGATATCAAGAAGTAAATCTTGCTCCTTCGAGATAACATTGATTAAGATGAAGATTCTAGGATATCATCGTTTTGAATATTTTGAATATCCTTAGAAGATTCACTTTCAATTTCTGAACTAGAAGTTTCCTCAATCAAAAGATTATTTATTTGTTCAAGAACAGATTCATCAATACACCTGATCTTCTTGAGTTTTCTTCTTAAGGAATATTTTGAAATATGGCCTAGTTCACCACATTTAAAATATGTAACCTTGTTTTGTTTAGAAAAGTCGACATTAGGTTTGGATCTAAATTCTTGTTTCAACCTACGGGGAGGTGTATTCTGGTTATATCTTTGATAGATATGTTTTTCTTTTTGTGGTAGGAAGAAGGTTTCCTATATTTTTTGGATTGTTACAGGCTAGAAGACGGAATTGCTCATAGAAAGTTCCTAACTCTCTACGGTTTACGACTTTCTCTTCGGCCAGTTGATGTTGGATGCTATCATCCTAACAAATTTTAAGAGCAGTTTTTTGAACATAAGAGATTAATTCTCCATATGCCAAGTGCTCAAAAGGGATTATGCCATCATTTTGGTTTCTAAATTTTTCTCTGACTTTATCACCTAAAGATTTAGGTAATCCAGCTAGGAATTTTTCTTTCCAAAAAGGTTGTTTGGCATCATCTCTTGTGAGAACTCGAGCAAGGAAAGTATCCCTATACCATCTAAAATCAAAAAGGGTTATACACTTAAGATGTGACAGTAATTCAGCTGATTTATCTTTCCAAATAGATGGATCACTAACTTTAATAATTGTAAAAATCAAAGTATGGACATAATCTGGATAGGTTTCACCATTATAAAGAATAGGTGTTCCATCATAATCCGTTTGAATAGATGAAAAAATTGTTTGTTTATCTTCTGCATTAAGATAATGATCCCATCAATTTTTCAATTGTCCAGTAAAACCAGATACCAAAAGATTTGTAATTTGTTCATCTCTGTAGTTGTTTTGGGTTTGATATGAAGTACACAATATTGTTCTGTTGCATAATTGAAAGGATATTAGCTTCGTTAAGACCATATATGTTCCATTCATAAATGTTCTCTCCGCTAAATAGAGTTTATAGGGTTGTTTCTAGTGTTGTTAGTTGATTTGGAGTTGAGATTTAGAATAATCTATTTGAAAGGCTTGAGAATCCTTTTCTACAGCAGCTAATTGCCTAGCAGAAGAGGTTGACTCAGTTTATGGAGTTTATAGAACAGTCATGGTTTGGGATATTTTGAGTCTTTTTTGATTGATTTTTTCAATCAAGTTAGACTTATTTTGGAGGTATATTTTAGACTTTATTTGTGGGCTGAGCTGAAATGGTTTAAAGATTGGGTTTTCAATCCTTGGTTTTGACTGATCTGAAACAATGTTTGAATATGTTTGAACAAAATGATCACCTAATTGTTGAAGATACAAATTGGTATAATTATTTTGTTCAACTATCTTTTTATGTCTGTAGAATCAATAGGTTGATCTACATTTTTAAAATGAAAAGGTACAGCAAGCACACAGGTTGACTTAAATCATCATTAGCTTGAGGAATTAGCACCGTTTTTGGAGGAAGAAATTTAGAAAAGATATTTTCTCCTTTGGAAATTTTCCATTGTTTAATAACATCAATAGTTTGATCAAATGGATAATCCATTTTTGTAGTTTTAGTGTATTCACTAAACCAATCAAAGAATAGAATATTCACTTGAGCTCTTTCAAGGAATCTGTAGAATTTTTCTTGAATTTGTTTTCTACTAGATCCTTGGAAGTTTTCAAAAAAACATTTCCTCTGGAGATTGTATTCTTCCGAGTAAAACTGTTTTTACAAAGTTTGTTTGTCAGTTTGAAAATAATTTTCAATAACATGTATATCTCCCATATCTAACGATGAATAAGTTGGAGACTCTACAGATCTTAAATTAGACCTTAAGTCTTCATCTTTTTCATACATCGTTTGGGGTACGTTTGTAGAATTATCAATTCCTTGGATTGAGACACTAGTAGTTGGTTTAGTTTAGGTAACTACTGTGGGTGTTTCGGATACCATTCCATATATGACAGAAGGCGGTCTAAGAATTGAAGAACAAGAGAAACTAGATGATTCTGTTTGGACATATCTACAATCTTCATATATTGAAGCCTCGGATCTTTGATTTTGAGAAATTGATCTTCTAGACCGATCAAAGGATAACCTGACAGATCCATCAGGAGTCTGTGTGACTTTTCTTAACTGTGAAGTGGGTTTTTGAGTAGGTTGTGAAGCTTTCTCTATTATCCATTCATCTGGTAATATAACATCTTCCCACATAATTACTTTAGGGATTGTTATATTAACATTTTGTCCTAGAAACATGTTCAAACCATGAAGTTTAATTTTTAGTTTAAGACCTCTGAGGAAATGTTCATCATTTAAATCCATCATCCTATTCGGATAACAATTAAAGTAAACAGGTCCTACATGTAGGCCAGTTTCTGCCATTGCCAAAATAGCATCCTGATATATATTATGTCTACCATATGTAAATATGATATATTTAGACCTTTCCTGACAAGAGGTTTTATTGCGATTTGAATGCTACCTATATGTAAAAAATTGTATTCTTTTTGGTGTCGTTCAATCAATTTTTTAGAAAGAAGGAAAAATCATCTTTTTCAGGTCAGATAGAAATTGATTCTTCAACAGTCTTGATTATATGATTGGATTTGGAGAACCATTTTTATCCTCTGTTTGTGCATAAAGCGTGTTTATGGCAATAGGAGGCAAAGTCCAATTGTCAATGTTTTGATTTATATTTTGAAAAGAAATTTCTTCTTTGAAAATTCTTTTGTTTGAAGCAAATATTGCTTCATTTAATTCCTCATCATTTAGGGGAGGGTTTAAAGAAGAAGTGGAAGAAGAAGATCCACATCCTCATTTGAAAGAGAAGGAACGGAATAAAGACATAACAAAAATAAGGCAGAAAGTAAATAGACATAATTAAAAAGTAAAGAGTAGAAAGTAAAAGAACAGAATAAGTAAAAGTAAAGACAGAATAATAAAGCAAGGATAGAAAGGACAAAGAAAGAAGAAAGAAATAAAAACAAAGTAAAGTAAAAGGAAAGCTCAATAATTAACTTTTATCCCTTTCGTTAGTATCTTTACCTTCTGGATCTGTAGTGGTATGATGAATAAAAGTTTACCGATGTTTATGGATTTGAAAAAATTGTCAGGTGATTAGTATGATAGTATCTAACTAGCCATAATCTAGTCAATATATTTGTATATGTACTAAGTTCATTACACACTACTGCGTACGATGTTCCACCTGCCTTAGTCCGTTGGGTCTTACAGTCTATTTTCGTACAGATGGTCTCATGTGTAATAAACTTAGACTAGTACCAACATACTATCGATTTCTAACAGTTGTATCATACTAATAAGCTCAACAACTATCCTGATATCATAAAGATAGATCCAGATTTATTTACCACATCTCACTATAATAAATAGCCTTATCCAAAAGGACTTCGATAAATCATCAATGAATTTCATTCAGATAGTTTTGGATTTATCGAATAGATTTTTTTATAAATAGTCTTATAAAAAAATCTTCAAAAATATCCTTTCTAAAACATATACGTTTAGACTTATCAATATATTTCACTATACATTATTTATCGAATTGTTCTTGGATAAATAGACTTTTTAAATAGCTTATCGATAAATACTGAATAACCTTCTTTCATACTTTTCAAACAAACATTCTTTGATATTTTAATTATATAATATATTTGGAAACAATAATTCATGAGATCATTTAGCAAATCAAAGCAAGTTATAAACTTATTAAGATCACACAAAGAATCATTTTATAAATCTTTAATGTACTATCCCAATTTGTAGGCTGAGAGACCCAGAAAGTAGCCTAAAATATATAGGATATTAGATCCCTTTGAGCATATGTCCCAGAAATATACAGAAGATTTTTAGGGACTAAACTGTAAATAGTAAAAGTTCAAGGACTTAAGTGCAAATTAGAAAAGTGCCAAGGCTTAAAATAAATAGAGATAAGTCATGGGACATAAAGTGTAATTATAAAAAGTATAGTAAGGAACTAAAGTGGAATTTGGCAAATTCAAGGACTAAAGTGTATTTTGCCAAATTTAGGGGCAAAATTGTAATTATGAGAAAGTTCAGCCAGAAAATGCCCATAACTGCATAGAAATGTTATAATCCCAAATTTCACCAATAAATAGGGAATGATAGTTGGGCCAGACATATTTTTCAAAATTTTGATTTGGGGTCCAAGATAATTGATATTAATTTTTAAAGTCTAAAGATTTGTATAGGATCTTCTGGACCTCATAATTAGATGAAACTTTACAAAAAAATCTCATAATTAATACAAGAATTTATGAACTTAACAGAACTAAAAAAGGAATTATGTAGAATTTATAATAGAATTTATAGTGAAATAAACTACCCGATAAATACTTTTAGGTGAAGTTTCATAGGAATTGAACCTATAAGGTATTAGACCCTATTTAAAGGCCCAAGTTGGCACCCCATAGGCCAAATAATATACTCTAATAGTTATGTGGGCCAGTGTCCAGAAAGACCCTGAAAAGTACAAAATTCTAAAAATGCCCCTATGTTAAAACATTGACAAGGAGATGAATAGAGGACATTTTGGTCATTTTGGACAAGTCAAAAGGGGTCCAGGAATGATTGACCAGAGTCAGAATAGATTTTGTTATATTATAAACAATAATAAAATACAATTAAGGGCATTTTAGTCATTTTCTAAGGGATAATAATTAAATTTATACTCAACCAAACAATATCAATGGTAGGAAAAATCCAGATATTGCATTTAAGGTCAAAAAACATATTATGGAATCTCAGAAAAATTAGATTCATAAAACAATATGATTTTTAAGAAATTAGATTCAGTCGGTACCGGATTGGAATATAATTTTTTCTATCATTATTTTTCCCTATGTAGCACAAAATAAGGTCTTAAATAATGTCATGGATGATGTCATCTTTTAGCTTGGTGGGCAAGAAAACTTTAAGATTGAATATGGACCATTAGATTAAATAGTAACCAAAGCAATTTTAGCCCATCATTTTTATTTGATTTTTCCTATAAATACCCTACCCATTTCAGCAACACGCAAGGCTTGAAGACCATGGGAAAATTCTTCCAAAATGATAACTCAAAGCAAGAAGAAGAGGAAAATCAAGTAGCTAAACAAGCAAGGATCCAAGGTAACTTCTTCCTCCTACCTTTGTATTATGTTTTAGGAAGATTTTTCTTGGATTTATATTGTTAAAACACCATTTTTATCTCCATTATAGCTGCTGGACATAATTTGAATTTAAGGGTAAAAATGAATTAAATGTTATACATAGCTTAAACACGTAAGAACAAGCTATAATTACTTGATTTAAGCTTAGGAAATCAATATGTTCTTGGACATAAAATGTTATTGCTGCCACTAAATAAAACTATAACCAGGGCTAATAATTTCATTATTTTAATGTTTCCAATTGGTTTAAAAGGAAAAATTGTGTGGGGTTAAGTAGAGAAACAAGTATTGAAAGCATTGGAATCAAAATAGGAATTTTTGGACAAAACCTTGTTGTGCCACATTTCTATTCTATCCATGGCTCAAGTAAAGAGTTGGAATTTATCAATTATTACTTCATATTTGGATTCCTTGGGCAAAATGTTATGGTAAATGGTCAAGGAACTAGTTAATTCAAAGGGAAATATAATTAACCAAAATTAAGAGAAATTAGTTAAGATAAGGAGAGCTAGTCTTCCATTTGGTATATGATCATTGTCCTAATGATTTATGTGATAATATGAATGTGTTTAGGACCTTGAGACATCCAAGAGGATGTTGAGAAGTGGTTGACCGAAAGGCTTCATGGTTGGAAAGTTAAGGAGCAAGTTTAAGAACAAGGAAGAAAGCTTAAGTTCAAGGTAGTGAGCTTACCCATTCTTGATACTTATACTCATGTTTGTGTGTTGATATGTTTATGATATGTATGAATGATATATGTCTGCCCTTATGAGTTTATGATCATGCATGATAGTATAAGGCATGAGCAAACTAATATGTAAATGGAAGCTTAAGAAAGATAAAGGAGCATTTTATGAACTTGCATTCATCTTATATGCATGGAATAGTACCGTTTACTACTAAGATTTCCCATAATATCACCCTCCCATAACCAACCAATTTAGGTCAAGTATGATGGAAAATGTATGCATAGAGAAGAGCTAAAGAATGGAACAAAGAAAGTGGGCAATTATTTATTTTAGCATGAATTGTATAATTTGCCAACTATATTCATGTTATGTAATATGCCATTATATGTAAAGAAAAATATATGAAATAATTATGGCATAACCCCATGATGTATATAATTATATGAGAAACCAAGTTGATGGTTTATGAATGTTAGATTAATTTGAGAATTAAAAGAAGAAAGTGAATGGTAAAAATGTAAGTCATAGAGAAGTCTTACTTTGAATCTAGTTTGACACAACAAATGAAGGAATTAATTCAAAAAAATTTATGAGCATGTATTACACATCTGTAGCTATAAATTCATAGGTAACATGACTTATTTATATGTGTATATTAAGAGAAATTAATTTCCAAGTTTAAGGGATAGAATATGGAACTTCTAGGATAACCATATGAATAGTAAAATTTGGTGATTTAACTAGATTGAATGGGCTAGTAAATTTTCAATTTCATATTTTCCATTGAATAGAAATGAAAGAGATTTTATTAGAGTTTTGAACCATCTCCACACAAATTATTTAGAATTAGTTATGATTTTTCAAAGTTGGACTGCTAATCTGGAATTTACCAAATGAACAGTAACCCGATAGTCAAATTTAAAATTTTGTTGGGGCTAAAGTAATACTTCCACTAATTAAATATGCTTCCAAATATATACTATAAGGAGTTAAAAGTAGGATACGACATTTAATATATTCAAAATATGAATTTTCTTCCATTTATTAAAGTGTTTATTGAAAATGCCCTTATAAAAAATTACCACAATAAATGGCCTTATTGAATAGTTATTCGATAAATATCATAATTTTATATTTTAAAATATCTAATTTATTGAAGTGTTCTTTTATAAATTGTCTTAACGAAAAGCTTGTTGATAAATACCAGAAGAGTAATATCATATTTTCTTCTTTTATGATTAACCTCTCTCCTTTTTGCAAAACTTCTTAAATTGTTTTGAAAAATAGATTATTCAAACATATTAAAAATATTATAAGTAATAAATCATCATCAAAATAGTTTATCAAATCAACACTTCAGTGAATACAAACTAAAAGATAGTTCATCGACTAAAGACAAAAGAATTTAAATCTTTTCTTAAATCTTTTGAAAAGAGAAATATCTTGTCAAAACAAAATAGCTTCTTTTTAAAAGCAAGTAGAATGATATATATAAAACCAAAATTTTCTCTCATTTATCAAAGTGTTCTTTTAAAATAAAGCAAGTAGCAACATACAAATTGAGTCTTGAAATATGCTTCAGTAATTTTCATTGATAAATTCTTTTTAAATTAGAGAAAATATTTAATTTATTGAAATACTTATTGATAAGTCCATTGTTTGATTAATGGCTCGATAAATTTATTTCTAAACAATAATTTCTCAAACTATTTTTAATCGAAGTCTTTATTGATAAAGCTCTTAGTCGAATAATACTTCCATAAAAACCTTTGTAAAAATTCTTTTCACAAACTGAGTCTTTATAAAACTAATTGAAGACTTCTTCGATAAATCCTCTTATAAAATAAGTCTTTGAATAATTCTAGATTTAAAACAATGACTCGGACTTTTCATAACTTTCATTTATCGAAGTCTTTATTGATAAGAAACCTTATCAAATAGGTCTTCGCTAAATGCATTTTAGAAATCATATTCTTTTCATAAATATCTTTCCCATTTATCGAAGAGCTTATCGATCAAACCCCTTATGGATAAACTTACCAAAAAATATTCTTTATCAGTTAAAATGCTTTTTGAAAACTTTTCTCAATTGTCATCATCAAAATATTGGATTCTAACATTTCTCCCCCTTTTCGATGATGACAAAAACTCAATTAAATAAATAACAAATATTGAAACAATTAAGGTAAAAGAAATTAAAGAATTTAGACATTACATAAAACAAAAGTGATTTAAGCAAACAAGACTCAAAACAAACAAAACAAGACCACTACTAATTTCTCAGTTAATCTTATTTCTCCCCCATTTTGTCATCCATCAAAAATTCAATCATGGGAGGAAGATTGAGTAGTTGGTTGGTGGAAGTGGTTATGATGGAAGTAAAGTGGTTGTAATGGAGGTAAAAATGTATGAAGTAGATGAAGGAAGATTAGAAGGAGTAGCTTGGTCAGTTTCTAAAGAGATAGAGAGAGGGATATGAGTAGGAGCAGTGGTTTAGAAGGTTTGAGCACTAGCCTATGGAATATTTAAAATGTCTTCAATATAGAAGAATGAGTTGGATCTTGTAATTTTGTTCTTCAAGTCAATAACCTCATCTCTTAAGACCCCAATTATTTGCCTCTGTTAATCAATAATGTTCTTCAAGATGATGATCTGCTAGGAGGTAGAGTTATATCTTGTAGTCATTTTATTGATTATCTTTTCCTCTAAACCTTGTCCAAAATCATTTATCATCTTAGCTATGTATTGGACTAAGGTCTGAATACTCTCTTATACCCTTACAAGTAAGCTCTCTTCCATATTCTTCAATTCTTGTTGGATTACATATAAACTATAGCTTGAGAAAAGGATAGAGCCACTGAACATTGAACTAGGCCTACAGATAATTGAGCTTCGACTGGCTGGACTTGTTGTTTCCCTTTCTGAGTTTTTTCCTACTACCAGGCAAATAAAGGCATATCCTCATGTAATGGATTTGCTTAGCCCCAAATTTTGGTATTTTTATCTCTTTCCCCTTTTTCAAGATAGGCTATATTATTACATTGAAGGAAAAGAAAAATATGAGGTGGGGATAGGGAATTGGGGTTGCCCTTGACTTGTCAAAATGGAAGTTTATGATCTTTAAGTATATAGGATCCCCAATATTGATATTTTCAACATTGATGATCCTTGCCAATAGTAGATAATTTTCCTGGTTGAGATAGATGAAGCTTCCATATTTATTCACCATGATCCTTAAATAAATATAGTAGATTATCTATGAAAACCACACATGTCCTTTGGCACAAACTTTGAGATGACCTGTGAATCTATTAGTGAAAATGAGAATTTGGTAAATTTTTCTTGAGGTGCTTTCTCATGGTCAGTGGTCTTGAGTAGGAGGTTAATTATCTCCTTATCAAGCTTAATCTTTCTTTCTCTCAAGTAAGTAATCAAATAGCTGCTTATCACTTCTCCATCATCATTGTTCTCTTCAACTATCCTTATGTTATAGTAGAACCTTCACACTGCCTTTGGACTAAAGATCATATTAATTCTCAACTAGCTTTTATAATACTTCATCTGGTTAGAGAGATCTAGTAGAGTCTTATCAGTATACTTTAGATATTCTATATCCTTGGACATGGTTGCCACCACCTTGCCCACACTTGGAACCCCTTGTATATGGTTGCCAACAACTTGCCCACACTTGGCACCCCTTGTACATGGTTGCCACCACCTTGTACATAGTTGCCATCAACTTGCACACACTTGGAACCACCTTGCCCACACTTGCCACCCCTTGTACATGGTTGCCAACAACTTGCCCACACTTGGCACACC
This sequence comes from Leucaena leucocephala, assembly GCA_037074615.1. Lineage (NCBI taxonomy): Eukaryota > Viridiplantae > Streptophyta > Magnoliopsida > Fabales > Fabaceae > Leucaena > Leucaena leucocephala. The sequence goes on from CM073527.1 coordinate 12,167,420, forward strand.
TTGTACATGGTTGCCACCACCTTGCCCACACTTGGAACCGCCTTTATCTAAATCATGCTTCTCTTCGTCTACTTACCTCATAAATCTTCAAGCAACGGTAAGAAATTTATCGAATAGCTCTTTAATAAGACCACTTATAGATTAATTGTTTGATAAACAACTAACTTTTTAAAAGAAAACATACAAGATTTTTCAAAGGATTCTTGGACAAATAATCTTATGAAAGTGTTATTTGATCAAAGACATCAATTATTTTGTCAAAAATAAGTTAATTTATCAATTAGCTTATCAATAAGAACCTTTATCGGTAAGAAGTTCGATAAATTTCAGTTTCTATTACTTCACATATTCAAAAAACATTTTTGTCTTATCAAAGACATGTTTGATAAATGACTTTATCAAATAGGTTTTCAAAAATATTCAATTATAAAACATAATGCATCAAAGGAAAAGTTTTGTCAAAATGCATAGACACATATAGCATTAAACAAGAATATCTCAAATATATGTTTAATAAAAAGAGAGAGGGTTAAGGAATGCTCATTCAGTTTTAGGAATATGATGAATTGCTCCATGAAGTTCTTTGCCTTCCTCTCTCATTGTGTTTGAGCATATTTTGTATTGGCATGAATAATGATCCATTTAGCTTGTTGCTCATGAACTTTGTATCTCTAGCACTCCCTTTTATCAATTCTTAATTTTTATACATTAGTGTAGTTTATTGAGATATTTCTTCATTCTCTTATCACGAATGTAAATTTCTTTCTTTCTTGGAGAATGGTTAGACCATATAGAAAGAATAATTTATGTATGTATATATAATAACAACTTATTATCTAGAACTTGTCTTAGCTCTGAGTTGAAAATTACTTGTGCATTTATGTTATTGAATATGATAGAGACATTCATTTCTAAACCCTTTTATCCCAAACATAATCCCGCACATATTATATCCATAGTCATCCCCTTTGAGCCCATCACTTTTTTTTTCTTTTTCTATCATATAAAGTCATATATGCATGAACATTTTTTTGAAATAAACTTCTTATTCATGTTAAAAAATCATTGTTATTATGATATTGTGCGACATCTTTTATATACAAGGTGCCAAATAAAAAACAAGAAAAGAAAAAGCATATTGCAAAGAAAAAAAAAGAAAAGAGAAATGAATGAGGCACTATTATCAATTCCTATTAGCATAATTACCACCTCTATATCTCATAAGGCATGAATTCATTCTCATTATTGAATGCATATGGTACTTTCTATCCTTCATATTCTATTCCAGATGGCCTATCTCCATCATTTTACCCTTAAAAGACATCTTGATTCTTTGCATAAGTGTTATGTAGTTGATGAGATTTAGAGGAATTACAAGCATATGGTTGGATATTTTCCAATTTGAATCTGAGTAAAAGAACCCTAACAATGAGAGTATATAGAGAGATAAATACTTACATCCTTAAAGAGAATCTATTGCAATCATATAGTTAAGGTTGATTTCATTTAGTAGTTGATTACTTGACATTGCTCACATTATCACTTTTTGTATTACCAAAAAGATGGTGCATTAAGTGTTTTAAGGTGTCACTATGGATTATGTTGTTACGTTAGATTTAATAACATTAACCTAGGTGCACTTCATTTATTTGTCTAGGAGTATAAAGGTTTAAGTTTGGGGGGAATTGATAGGACACAAAATGTGTATTGTTTCTGTGACATTTTAAGAGTTTTGGAACAAATTTACCATTTGTTTTATGCCTATAATTGTGCTTTTGTGGTAATATATGATCGTGCTTGGCAAAATGCTTATTTAAGGTTAAAATGGTAAATTAACTCCTCCATACTACATATATGTCTTTCTTTAGTAACTGGTTGGACTTTTGCAGTAAACTTTGATTTTGAATTGCAGCTATTTTGGAGGAGAACTAAGGACTAATATGAGTACAAAAGAAATCACAGGACAGATAATCAAATCAAGGAAGCCAGCTTCTGTTCTCTTTAGTCATGACCAAAGTGTCCACAGGTCGCGACCTCACTTCTTCTGGGAAGTTTTCTTGCGTTTATAGGTCACGACCAAAGAAGATAGTCAGTGAAGCTGCACATTTTTTTATTAGGTCATTTTGGCTTTAAAAAGGGAGAGAAGCTGCAGACGCAAGGGGATGCTGGTTTTTACCTGATACGAGTAAGAAGTAGTACTCGAACATTCTCTCACAACCTACACATATATCTTCTATAGTTCATCTTTCCATCATCATTTTTCTACTTTCTTAATGGCATCCTATCTGAACAATGATTGTAGCATAGTAGGAGTCATGAGAAGCTAAATATTTAGTCTCTTGGTGATGGATCGCATATCTTGAGCTCGTGGACTGCACTACACTAGGGAGTTTTATGTTTTAATCTCCACCTTTTTCATGTTTTGAAATTCCTAGATCTAGGATTTTCATTGTATGAGTAGGGATTGAATATCGATCGATTTTTGGATAATTAGGCTTTTATCAACGATTGTTACTAACTAATTCGATTGCTTGAAATCTATGATTATCGATTGATGATCATTTGAGGGTATTTTCATAATCTGATTTAATTACACACTAAGTGATTTTTAACAACGTATTAATAGTTATTGAACTAGCTTTGATCAAAGGAGTTTAAGGAATGTTAATGTTCTAGACTCAATCGATCGATTGAGGTTTTATTTAAGACATAGTGATTTTAAAATTCCCATATCAAATTAAGAGTAAGGATAGATAGGTTTCCATCATCAAGAGTCTTCTGTCACATCCTTACTTTTAACCTTAATTATACTCATTCATAAGTCATTGGAACCAGTTACACAGCTTTTAGGTTTAAAAACATCCATTTGCAAAAGAATTGCTCTTGGGTACTGTTTACGTTATTGTTTATTTGGTAATTTCAGAACATGTACCCTACTTTGAAAAATCATCATTAAATGTAGAAAAATTGAAATGAGTTGGTTCTAATTTCTAATGAAATCTCTTTCATTGAACTTTGAGGAAAAAATATAAAACTGAGGTTCTATTGTCATAATAAAATCAGTTTATCCATTGAAAAACACTATTCATTTGGTAAAAACTGAAAGTTCCAGTTTCTTCGACTTAACTTCAAAAATTCATTTCTTTTTTGTTACTTGTCCAAATGAACCGTGTTACCTATGAATTTAAATCTCTAGATGTCCTCTTGAAGATCACAAACTTTTGTGGAAAAAATTGTTCATTTTGCTATACGTAACTAACATCACAACATTACTGCCTCCAATTACTTACTTTATCTCTATTCCAGATTTTGACTCCAACTTTGGAAAATCATAACAATTCGAATACTTAACCAATTGAGGCATTCTTAGTGTTAATTTAAAAATATGTATCTTAAATATTACCATGCCAAATTTCAGATCTTAACTCGTTGGTTAAGGAATTGAAAATATCGTCACAAGGTCACGGCCTCAGAACACCAACACATGGACATACAATATACATACTAGTATTTGCATCCATAATGTCAAGTAACTCATATAGACTATTATACAAGTTTACTCATCCATGATTACTCTTTTCCCTTGAGAAGATCCAGCACCTAAAACATAGTTATGCATATGGGAGGAATGAGATTTCATGGAAATCCCAATAGCAAGTTACACAAACCATAATATCATGCATGATTAATTGGAAGTTTAACATGTTATCATGAGATGGGAGCTACTTCATAATGGTACATAAGCAAACTCTAACATGCATATCATCATGACATAACTTGCAAGGAGTTGCAATTATTCATAACTCATCATTAACATGATGACACATTCTCATGCTCAACCAAACACCATAATCAACAAGCAAGTAAGCAATTAAACAAACATGAAACTATAGTTAGGTATTCTTGCTACCTCTTATCTATCCTTGTCAAGGTCTTCTTGAGATGATTTTCTTCCTTCACAAATGTCAAAACCTAGCCATTACAAAGTAATATCAAGTTATAACTCAACTTGAAACCAAATCCAAAACTAGGTTTTCACTAACTTCCTTTCTTTCTCTATTTTAAGTTTCATACTTCCATCATTCCATAATAAATTCTCATGGTTCATTTCCACATAATTTTTCATGTAGAATCCAAATATGAAACTATAATTTCCAAAATCAAAACATACCACTTGCTACAGTACCAAACTGAAGCAACCCTCTTATTTTCCAAAAATTCACATTTTGATTCCAATGCTTCCAATACTTGTTCTCCTACTTTATCCCCACACAATTTTCCATTTTAAACTCATTGAAAGCATCAAAATCATAAAATTACAACATATGAATAGTGCCACATAAAGTACCAGCAAGAACATAAAACCCTAATTCTAAACATACTTGGATTTCCAAGCTTATACTACTTGATTCTAGCTTGTTTAAGCTTATCAAAATTATCCATAACATAAAACTCATATTTTAACCATGTATGGGCAGCACTTCCAGAAGCAACCATAAGGGAAATATAGCACAAAAACCCCTTAAAACCATGAGCTAACTTGCTAGAACAAAGCTCAAGATCAAGGGAGATGATTACCTTGATTGATGCTTCACTTTGTGTGCTTCTTTCTTAGTTGAATGGAAATTTTGCAAGAGGTTCCCTATGGTTCTTCAAGCATGCCGAAAGTGAGCTAAAAGTGGGGGTATTTATAGATGAGCTTGGGTGAAAATTGATGGCCAAGATTGATTAGTGCATTATTTGATCTAAGGGCTCACATTTAATCTTAGATTTAACTTTTTCAAAAAGGAGAATTATGACATCATAAGGGACAACTCAAGGGGACACCTTATGGGGTATGTGGCGCAATTCTCATAGGGTGGAAGCTTTTGAAAAAATTATACTATAATCCGATACCGGCTCAGTCCGATTCCCCATTAACAAGCAAGCAAACAATTAAACATACATGAAGCTATAGTTAGGTATTCTTGCTATGTCATATCCTAATTTTTCCTTATCTGTATAATACTAATAGAGTAAAGAGGTTTAGAAAGGATTATGACGATGATAAGAAGAAATAATAGAGGTTAAATAAGTCTTGAAGAAAGATAATGACTAAAACAAAAATTAGAAAAGGTTGAAGGCAAAAAGTGAAGGTAGAAACAAAAGTTGGGCCCTTAAGTGTAATTTTCAAAAGTTAAGGGATTTAAATGCAAATAGCTAAAAGTTCAGTGGCCAAAGTGCAATTATTCAAAAGTTCATGAACCTAAATATAAATATGAGAAAGTTGAGCCGAAATAGGGCAAAAATGCCTGGAATCAGATAAGACCCAAATTTTACCAGTAGATAGACAAAAATATTCTGGTCAGTTTGACGCAACGCATAATTTTGATTTGAGGTCCCAATTAATTAATATAAATTTCTGAAGTCAGAAGAATTATTACAGTATTTTTTAGACATTAGAATTATATGAAACTTTATAGGAAATTTATATATTTAATATAAGAATTTATAAAATTGATAGAGTCAGAAAAGGAATCCTGTAGAATTCTTACGGGATTTTACAATGAAATAGAATACCCGATAAATAGGATCGGGAGAGTTGTCTTGTGAATTGGGCAAGAAAAGCAATAAAGGCATTGAGCCCATATTAAGGCCCAAATGGCACCATCATTAGCCCAATAAAATAGTGAGACATTTATGTGGGCCAGAGTCCAGAGCAGTCTAGGAAAGGTGTAAAATTATGAAAAAGCCCCTGGATGCCCATATTGTACCAATGATGGATGGAGGGCATTTTGGTCATTCTAGACAGGCCAAAAACGTGTCATATAGTATAAATATGATTATTCATAGCCAGTATATGCTCTGAGGCAGTGCAAAGAGGGGTAAAATGACAATTATGCCCTTAAGGTTAATATAACGCAAGACAGTGAACCAAGGGCCTTTTAGTCAATTCCCAAGGGATCTATAATTAAGTTATGGCCCAGTACAAGAATGTTAATGGTAGGGAGAATTTAGATACTTGATTTAAGGTCAAAAAGTATATTATAAAATTTTAGAAAAATTAGATGTAGAAAACAGTCCAGTTTTTGGGGAATTGGACTGAGCCGGTACCGAATTGGACTGAAATTTTTCCAGAACATTCTTCCCCCATTGGAATTGCACCACATCACCCCATGAGGTGTCCCCTTGAGTGGTCCCTTGATGATGTCATGGGTGATATCATAATTATCTTTTTGAAAAAGTAAAATCCAAGATTAAATGTGGGCTATTATATCAAATAGTGTACAAACTAATCTTGGCCATTGATTTCCACCAAGATTTTTCTATAAATACCCACTCAAATCTTCATCCAAACCGTGGCTTGTCAACCCTTGGGGAAACTCTTGCAAAATGAAAACTCAAGCCAAGACAAAGAAGATTCAAGGTACCAAAGTTCAAGCAAGCTAGAGATTAAAGGTAAGCAATCTCTCCTAGCTTATTTTCCTTTGATTTGGGAGCTTGAATTTAGGGTTTTCATGGGGGAAAATGTGAGTTTTCTCTAAGGGGTGGTTCTGCCCAAAAACCTTAGATGAAAGGGAAAAGAAGAAAATAAAGTTAGAGACATATGATTGAAGCTTAAACAAGCTAGTTAAGAGATTGGTTGTTTAATCAAGTGGATATTCTTGACTTTGCCATGGTGTACCCTATCCAGTCTGCACTGTTAAAGATGGAAGGAAAAGGAATTTTAACGATTTAATGCTTCCATTGAATTTATATGATGATTTTGTGTAGGATTGGAAAGGTTTTGAACCTTGGAAACTTTAAAATCTCAAGGTTGTAGTTTTTGAAATTCTTCACGGTTACTGTTCACTCGCATGAACAGTGATTGGAATTTCATGATTTTAATGCTTCCAATGGTTTTAAAATGAAAAGTTGTGTGGGGTAAAGTGGAGAAACAAGTATGGCAAGCATTAGAATCAAAATGAGAATTTTTGAAAGAATTGTATGCATATTTTCAGTTCTGTACAGCAGGCCATGAAGGAGATAGAATTTCATGATTCTAAGCTCATAGATGGACTCAAAAGATGAAATTGTGTAGGGTAAAGTCAAGATATCAATTGGTTCAAGAGCCAAGTGGATTAGTGAAGATTAGAGAAAGTTATGATAATAAAGAGTGTAACAAGGTTAGTCTTGAATTAGTTGGAGTTCATGAGTCCTAATGAATTATGTGATTAATATGAATTTGTTTAGGACCTTGAAACATCCAAGAAGATGTTGGAAAGTGATTAACATAAAGGGTTCATGGTTGGAAAGCTAGGGAACAAGTGCAAAAGATCAAGAGGAAAGCTTAAGTGCAAGGTAGTGAACTTACCTCTTTATGTGCTTGATGTGGTATGCTTATGTGTTGACATGTATATGATATTTAAATGATGTTGTGACATGATAAATGATGTTGAATGTATTGTGAATAACATGTTTTCCATGGCCATGCACTTTATGTAAGAGTATATAGCATGATGGCATGTCACTAATCAAAGAAAGTTTAATGAAATTACATATCATGCATTAGCATCTATCTTGCATATTTAAGTGGTAATGTTTGCTACTGAGATTTCCTAGAATATCACTCTCCCATAACCAAACAATTTAGGTCAAGCATGAGGGAAAATGTATGCATGGAGAAGAGCTAAAGAATGGAAGAAAGGAATGGAAGTAATTAAGATCCTAGCATATGCTATGGATTATCTATGTATGTAAATGCCATATAAAGTGCCCATCTATATGATGAAACTATTTGTAATACTTATGGCATATGTACATGATGTATATGAATATTGAGAAACTTATTTGATGGCTTATGCATGCTGGAACAATTATTGAAAGTAGAAGAAAGGAAACTGAAATGGTAAAAACGTAGGTCCTGAAGCAGTTTTGTTGTGGCTTCAGTTTGACCTAGCAAATGAAGGAATTATTTCATGAAATTTTACAAGCGTGTAGCATACATCTAGAGATTTAAGTTCATAGGTAGAACATTTCATTTGGATGTGTATATCAAGAGAAATGAATTTCCAAACTAAGGGACCAGAATCTATTTCCAGAGTTTTTGACCAAATGAACAGTAAACTTCAACGAATAAACTGTATTAATTAGCTAATCATTTAGTCTGGAAATTATTTTTCCCTTAAATTTAAAGAGGTTAGCTTCACATAGCTTTTTGAACCACTTTAGCTCAATTTTTCTAGAATTAATTATGATTTTTTGAAGTTTGTCGTGTAATCTGAAATACCATATCAACAGTAACCCAATAAAGAGACAAATTCCAGATTTTGCTAATGGACTTCCAAAGACTTGTAAGTGGTTCTAAATGCTACTAATTGGTCAGTAAGACATATGAAAGTAAGGATGTTACATGCTACCTCTTAGCTATCCCTGATCAAGTCTTCTTGAGATGATTTCCTTTCTTCACAAATGTCAAAACCTAACCATTACAAAGCCATATCAAGTTACAATTCAATTTGAAACCAAATCCAAGACAAGGTTTTCCCTGACTTCCTTTCTTTCCCCATTTTATGTTTCTTACTTCCATCTTTCCAAAATAAATTCTCATGGTTCATTTCCACATAATTTTTCATGTAGAATCCAAATATGAAACTATAATTTCCAAAATCAAAACACCTCAAAAGCTTATGTGCTAAACCGAAGTGAAGCTCTTTTTTCTAAAAATTCACATTTTGATTCCAATGCTTCCAATACTTGTTCTCCTACTTTATTCCCACACAAGTTTCCATTTTAAACTCATTGGAAGCATAAAAATCATGAAATTCCAACATATGAATAGTTCCACATACAGTACCAGCAAGAACATAAAACCCTAATTCCAAACATACTTGAATTTCCAAGCTTATACCACTTGATTCTAGCTTGTTTAAGCTTGTCTAAACTATTCATAACATAAAACTCATATTTTAACCACATATGGGTAGCACTGCCAGTAGCAACCATAAGGAAAATATGGTAAAAAAACCCCTTAAAACCAAGAGCTAACTTACTAGAATTAAGCTCAAGATCAAGGGAGATAATTACCTTGATTGTTGCTTTACTTTGTATGCTTCTTTCTTGGTTGAATGGAAATTTTGCAAGAGGTTCCCTAAGGTTCACCATGTATGCCAAATAGGTTCTAATTTGGGGGGTATTTATACATGAGCTTGAGTGCAAATGAATGGCCAAGATTGATTTGGTTACTATTTGATCTAATAGTCCATATTCATTCTTGCCCAAGCTTGCCCTAGAAGCCTCCCTTTTTGACACCATGCATGACATCATTTAGGGTCATGTTTAGCTAAAAAAGGTGAAATGTACTAATAGGAAAAAGTCCAGTCCAACCCGATACCAATCGAAGCAGTTTCACCAAAGTCAGATTGTTTTCTGTTCCAAATTTTTATAATATTCCAGGATATGTATTCTGTCCTAGAAACTAATGTCTAGGTTCCTCATACCATTTCCATTGTTATATTGAGTATTTATCGGCCATCCATCCCTTGGGAAATGACCAAAATACCCTTAGTGTCCATTCTTGCACTATATTAACCCTAAGGGCATAATTATCATTTTACCCCTCTTTGTACTGCCTCAGGGCATATACTGGCTCTAACTAATCATATTTATACTATATCCCATGTTTTTAGCCTTTCCAGAATGACAAAATACCCTCCATCCATCACTGGTACAATATAGTTATCCAAGGGCATTTTCATAATTTCACACTTTTCCTAGACACTGGCCCCTTCTACTGATGAACTAGTATCCTGGGTTTTGGTCCCTCCTTGGCGTCATCATAGGCCCATATATGAGGTCATCCAAGTTTATTCTATCCAGGCTTGCTTACTGCTAAGTTCCATAATTGGATCACAGGTGTTCTCAAACTCCCGTCAAAATTCACTAATATGGGGATAACTTTTCATACAGAGCACTTTCTGGGGTTCTGTCAAATTCATGACATCTGATGTCATGGGGCACACCTTCCTATAACTTTTCCACTTATACCTAAGATCCACGAGATATGATAAAATTTCATATAACTTTCAGACTAGCAGATAAATATCCACTATCTGGAATCATATTAAAATTTCTATATTATGCTAGATTAACCAACATAACTTTCTCTATTTACTGATGAAATATGGGACTGGAATACTCCCAGGCAGTTCTAAGCCTTTTCTGGCTGAACTTTTCTATAATTTAATTTAGGTCCTTGACTTTTTACTTAATTATATTTAGGTCCCTCAAATTTTTGCCCAAATCTTGTTTCTACTTTAATTTTTGGCCTTTAACCTTTTCTACTTTGTGTTTAGGTCCCTACATTTTCCTTAGGCAATAATCCTTCTCTTTCCTTTCTCAATTTGATACAGTTTATTCCAAGAATCTCATGTCTATTTCATATAAACTGTACAGTTACATCAGGTAAGAAAATTGGGGATATGACATCTTCCTTAACATATTTCTTTCATATTCCACTCATTTTCCATCTTAATAAAAAATACACAAATATTTACTTTACTGCACCCTTATTTTATTGCATAAAAAATCAATCAAACCCAAAATGAATTTTACTTTCACTCATGTTTTCAATAGTTTTGTCACTGATTTGATAGGATTCCAATAAAAGGGGCTCCTTAAGAAGAATGATAGGGTTGTGCCTTATACTACATTAATAGGGTGCAATTATTTTATTCTGATGAATTGGACGTCGACAGTCTGTGTAAATCAAAACTCTTTTGAAATTCTTTTGCAATCTTATATGTGAAATAGATAAGTTCAAAAACTTTGATCATATAGTTGAAATGGATTGCTGGAGATATAAAGATTTAAGGAAGAGAAAGACCACACAGAAGAATTATCCTGGTTCAGTCTTCCTTGGCCTACGTCTAGTCCTCAGCACCTCATTGAGATTTTTCAATCCACTATTTATCAAGATTATAATAGGCTCTTGGTAGCCTCTATGAACTCAATTTTCACGGCTAACTGAGAACCACCTCAATCATGAGGTTACACCATACTTCTTGTGGCAATGCTCCTGCTTAATATGATACGAGCAAATCCTACCTTGAATCATCTAATTCTAAGGTTTGCTCTCATTTAAGTAAAAGAATAGAGGTATATCAATCTGTCTCAGATAGAGTGAATAAAATATTGTTGTACATGATAATTTTTCTCTCATAAAGAATGATATATGAAAAATAGAGAGTTAGAGGTTTTCAAAGTTTTTGGCATTATGGTGATACATTCATATCTCCTCTATCTTCTTCATGAATTCTCTATTATTTATAGATGAAGTTTGAGCTTTTGACCATTGAGTATAATCTCTTTCTCCATTGAGCTTTTCTTCTACCGTTGAGAATATTACTGTTAGAACAAGCCCTTGAAGTTTCTAACACAAAGTGTCTTTTTACCGTTGAGAGCCCATTGGCTTTAATCTTTGTCTAATATCATTCTAATCATGCCTTTGGATGCTTTAAATGAAGTTTGACACAATCAAAAAAGTTTTAGTAATAGTCGTTCATCACTTGATTTTCTTTCATCTTCTAATTATCTCTGAGTTGAGGAACAATGATATTCTTTCAATTTTCATAACTTTCTCTATTTAACTCAAAATATAGCAAATTACATATCCCCATAAAGTGCTATGTGTGTACTTTCCAGTGAATCAAGTTGGACTCCAAAATACATTGTATACAAAAAGATATGAACAATTTAGTGAGTAGAGGCCATGACCAAAGCGTTAATCCTATGTTTCATATTGCAAATGGTATATCTCCCTCATATGAGACTCTTTGGTGATAACATTAGTGTCATTTAACTGTATTCTGAGTTTAGTTGCATATGAATCAAGTTATACCTTAATAGGAGAAGTATATATTGAGATATGGTTAAATTACTCAACCTATGTTGGTGTAGAGCATAACAGAGAAGTAAAAACTGAAGAGATTAATCAATTAATTATAATTAATTGCTTAATCGTCAAAGCAACCACTTTTTAGTTGATTTATTGATCATCATCTTCTCCTTTTGCTATTCCTTCACTCATTTGTTAGTTGATCAAGAGTTTGATTAATTTCATGATTCTTGAACTTGATTAATCCATTCTTCTTTTAATGCCTTCTTGGATTTCTCTTCATTCTCAGTTCTTCTACAGAGTAAGTTTGCATTTACGATAGATTTGAAATCAACACATTAATCGTATAGTTAATTCATTAATATAAATTAATCAATTAATCAATCGATTAATGAAGTTTTGAATTGAATATTTCAAAGAGAGTTTCAACACATTAATTGCACAATCAATGTATTAATTTAAAGTAATCGATTAACAAATTGATAAATTGATTTCACAAAATTGAAACTTCACTGATTAATCGAACAGTTAACAGATTAATATAGATTAATCGATTAACCAATTGATTAATTGAGTTATGAATTCAAGCTCTCGACATTAATCAAACACTTAATCCATTAATGGTCACTCATTAATCGATTAACTAATAGATTAATTGATTTTCCTTTTGTAAAATAACTTGTTACCTTTACATTAATGAATAACCAATCGATTAATTATCATTAACCGATTAACCAATCTATTAACTTGACTAACTTCTTCTTTTAACAACATTTAAGCACATCAACACTTTAAATATCTTTTTGACAATGTTTGAGTACATAAAGAAATCTATCAAACTGTTTTTCCAAAATCATCATTTGTCAAAGCATACTATTAATTGAACTGTGGTATAGACTATCTTGACAGCATTAAATGAAAAAATTATCTATCAAACTGTTTTTCCAAAATCATCATTTGTAAAAACATTTTATTATCTTTAAAACAATCTTAACATTATTGAAAAGCTTTTTGATATTTTGTCATCATCAAAACATACTTTCCAAAAAATTCCTGCTTTTTATGATGGCAAATCTTTAATAAAAAATATTATTATTCTCCCTTATTTGTCATCAACAAAAAGTTTGAAGGATTTCAAATGTAATATTCATTACTCTCCCTTTGACGGGTAATATATTATCCTTCCCTACTTAAAGTGATGCAAATATAAGAGATAAAGAAAAGCATGAGAAATATGAGAAAAACAATAGCATGATGAAATACTTAAAATAAACAGAGAAGGTTTAGAAATGCCCATTTGATTTTAGCAGGATGTTGTTTTGATCTTTGAAATTATGTGCCTTCCTTTCTTGCTTCTAAAGTTTAAGTCTACACAACGTGCAGCTCTAGCACCAACCTTTAGCAACTTTTAATGCCCAGTTGATTTTCCCTTTTTGAACCATTGTCTATATATCATAGCATCCTTATAGCTTATATTATGAGATAAACTTTATGAGATAAGATTTGTGAAGCTTTCCTTAAGATATAATACCATAAAGTTGAAAGCTCCCCCTTAATTTATACAGTTGTTTGAAGTTCTATAAAAAATAATAGCTAAGAGAAATAACATCTAACACAATTCATATGAATTAATCGATTAGATGTTCAATTAATTGACATTAATCAAATATTCAAGAGATTCAAAATAAAATAGCTTTGGCAACATTTTCAAATTTGATCAATCGATTAACTATTTGATTAATTTTAATTAATCAAACTATTAATCAATTAACGCTATAAAAATGAAATCGTTAAAGATTGAGAATGCTAACTTTTCTAGAAACACAACGATGAAATTTTGAAAATAGATTGTAAAAACTTATTGAAGCATATACTTTTGTTAAAATATTACAAAATAAAACACATATATCATAGCATAGAAAACATATTAACGTGAGGATGGCTGAAATATATTTTTCAATATAAAGTGATGGTTAAGAAAGATTATTCAGTTTTTGCGACTTGATGTATTGATCCATTTCCCTTTCTCTCTTGTTGTATTTGAGCATATTGTATAGGCAATGATGTTGATCCATTCATTCTCCTAGAAATTTAGATTATCAACTAATTAGTGAAGAATATCTTTGCAAGATTGCATGTTGAACAATAATGTCAACATGTCTGGGATTTTCTTGCATGAGCAAAAGTCATATAGAATATGGAATTAATAAAGTGAATGCTCAAGGACTTTGCTCATCAAACTCTTGCAAAATGGAAACTCAAGCCAAGATAAAGAAGATTCAAGGTACCAAAGTTCAAGCAAGCTAGAGATTATCTCCTAGCTTATTTTCCTTTGATTTGGGAGCTTGAACTTAGGGTTTTCATGGGAGAAAATTTGAGTTTCATCTAAGGTGTTGTGCTTCCCAAAAACCTTAGATGAAAGGGAAAAGAAGAAATTAAAGTTAGAAGTATATGATTGAAGCTTAAACAAGCTAGTTAAGTGATTGGTTGTTAAATCAAGTTGATATTTTTGACTTTGCCATAGTTGAACCTGTTCGGTCTGCACTGTTCATGATGGAAGGAATGTAATTTCAATGATTTAATGCTTCCATTGAATTTATATGATGATTTTGTGTAGGATTGAAAAGGTTTTGAACCTTGGAAACATTAAAATCTCAAGATTGTAATTTTTGAAATTCTTCTCTATTACTGTTCACTCACATGAATAGTAATCAAAATTTCATGATTTTGATGCTTCCAATGGTTTTAAAATAAAAAATTGTGTGGGATAAAGTAGAGAAACAAGTATGAAAGCATTAGAATCAAAATGAGAATTTTTGAGGGAATTGTGTACATGTTTCAGTTTGTACTGCAGGTCATGAAAGAGCTAGAATTTCATAATTCGAAGCTCATAAATGCATTCAAAAGATGCAATTGTGTAGGGTAAATTCAAGATATCAATTGGTTCAAGAGCCAAGTGGCTCAGTGAAGATTAGATAAAGTTATGATAATAAAGAGTGTAACAAGGTTAGTCTTGAACATGGTTAGAGTTCATGAGTCCTAATGAATTATGTGATGAATATAAATGTGTTTAGGACCTTGAAACATCCAAGAAGATTTTGGGAAGTGATTGACATAAAGGCTTCATGGTTGGAAAGCTAGGGAGCAAGTGCAAAAGATCAAGAGGAAAGCTTAAGTGCAAGGCAGTAAACTTATCCTAAACTTGTATGCATTGAATGTTATGCTTGATTGTGCTATGGCTTGATTGAATTGTGTTACATATATTCTTATGTATGAAGCTCTATTTATATGTTTACTTTGGCCAATTGTATTTCATATGTAACATGGAAGCATGCACATTACACAATGCTAACACTTTCACAATCAAGCACAAGTAGTTACATTAATGCATGCATTGTTTAGTAATGTTTGCTACTAAGATTTCCACAGAAATCTCATCCCTTTCCATGTGATCCCAATCCCACAGGTTTATGAATAATGAAAGGGGATGATGAAGCATGAAGAAAATCTAGGGATTGGATAGTATATATGTTATGTGAAGAATTATTATGTGTAATGTAGTTGTATGACCAATATAAGTAGTGATGATCATGATGTAATGAAAAATAGTAAATGATGGAATAAATGTATGAAATTTTATAGACATTTAGTTAACATTTCTTGACACCAAGAACTCCTTATTTCGATGTCTTTACAAAGAGAACTAATTTTCCAAAGTAAGGGACCATAATCTGTTTTCAGAATTTTTGACCAAATGAATAGTATAATTTGATGAATAAACTGCATTAATTGGCTAATCATTTGGTCTAGAAATTATGTTTCCCTTAAATTTCAATATTTTATCTTCATGTAGATTTTTGAACCACTTCATTTTGATTTTTCTAGAATTAATTATGATTTTTTGAAGTTTGTCGCGTAATCTGGAATACTATATGAACAGTAACCCGAGAAAGAGAAAAATTTCAGATTTAGCTAATGGACTTCTAAAGACTTGTAAGTGATTCTAAATGCTACTGAATGGTCCCTAAGATGCATGAAAGTAAGGATGTTTCACTCTACCTACCCTATAAAAATTCACGGGTAAGAAACTCTGGTAGTGAGTTTGAAGTGCCTTGGATAAAATCAATTTCAAAATAAAAAATACTTAAAATAGCTTGCCATCTGGCAAAAACTTATTTTGATGTAAGATTTTTAACATCATTTCATAAAACATCTTTGGCTAATTTACAATCGACAAGGAGTAAAAATCTTTGGTTTAATAAATCATATTGAAATTTTGAAATGCATAAAACAATTGCTAAAATTTCTCTTTTGATTGTGTAATAGTTCTATTGAGTACTATTCTAATGTTTGTAAAAGAAAAAAAATTCTCTTTTCCATCAAGATGTTGTTTAAGAATGCCACTATAACCTATGTCACTGGCATCAGTTTTAACAATTTTGAAGGCAGGCTAAGGCAAGGAAGCTCCTTAACCTGGAATTTAATCTGCCTAACAATGTTTGAATGAAAGTCAGTCCATGAAGGCAGACTATCCTTGAGTCACTAATGAAGCAGTTTAATAAAGTTGCTAAGATGAGGAATAAAATCTGAAACATAGTTTAAACATCCCAAAAATCATTGAAGTTATGTTTTATCAATGATTTGATCGGGAAATTTATCAACAAATTGAATTGCTCGTTCAATTAGTGTAATGGATCCTTGATATATCTAATGACTTAAAAACTATATTTTAGTTTGAAACAAACTAATTTTAGATTTAGAGACTACTAAACCATTTGTTTATGAAATTCTCATAAATTTTGAGATATGTTTAAAATGTTGATCTATAGAATGATTATAGACTAATACATCATCTATGTAAACAATAATGTATTGACTATGATTATTAAAGATCTCATTCATGATCTTCTGGAATTCAGAAGGAGTATTTTTTAAACCAAAAGGCATAACATCACACTCATACTGACCAAATGGTACAGTAAAAGCAGTTTTATAAGGATCATCTTCAGATATTTGTATTAGCCAAAAGCCAGATTTCATATCAAATTTTAAAAAGATTTTTGCACAATATAAAAAATTTTGTATCGAATTTGTTTAGGATTAGATATCTGATCCATTGCAATGCCTCATTTAAAGTCTTATAATTAATTACAAGCCTAGGAGCTCCACGTTCAATTTATATACTTTTTTAACATAAAAAGCAGCACAAGACCATGGGCTTCATAACTTACAAATTAATTTTTTGTTTAAGAGATCTAAGACCTCTTTTTTCCAAGTTTCCAAAAGCTTCGGGCTTATTTGAATGGGCTTGGCCTTTGTTGGGATTTTCTTTTTGGAAAAATCCTTTTCATCTGGTAAATCTACCACATGCTGTTTATGATTCCAAAAAGCATTTGGTAAGTCAGAACAAACAATTTTATATATTTGTTCAAGATAGTTTTGAATTTGTTTTGAACATCTATTTGACACAATTGCTTTTTCTAAATGTTGAAAAGAAATTTCCTCGTTTAAAAAGTTTATCTGTTATTACTTGGATTTCAAAAGATTAAGCTCTTTGATTATGGGTTTCTGAGTAAAAGGAAACATAATTGTTTTACCCAAATATTCTTTTGAAATTCTATTTTCATGAGTCATAAATGGGAATAATAACCTTGCAAAAGGCACCCCAAGAATGATCTAGGTTCCCATATATTTAACCTATATAAATGGAGTTTCAATTCTTCATTTTCACAACAACTTTTGAAACTTTGTATCAAACATCTAATCATGAGCCATTGACACCATTAAACCTTTTGGTTATTTTTCAAATTATTTTGTAGGAATGATTCCTTCATTAAAACAATTAGAATAAGCTCCTGTGTCAAATAAGATAGTTTGTTCCAAGATAAAATCATTATGAATAATGATTTTAGCATGGATATAAAATCTTTGAATTCAAATTCTTGAAATCAGATTTAAATTTTTTTTATCTTCTTCATTTTCACCGTTAGGTATCATTTCAAAATTTTCTTCAGTTTTTGATGGAAATTGTATATCTTGGATTTGAGACTAGCCATTGCATTCGTTTCTTGTGAAGATCATGGAGGGTTGTTATTTTAACATAATATTGGAATTTGTTTAGAATACCTGTTAAGCTATATTTATTTAAAGGAAAAGTGAAATATCCTCCTTTTCTTACATCTTAGGGACCATTCAATAGCATTTGGAACCACTTCTAAGGCCATTGAAGTCAAATCATACAATCTGGAATTTTACTCCCAGCGAGTACCATTCACTGTGTAAATTCCAGCTGAGTGACCTGACTTCGAAAAATCATAACTAATTCTAGAAAACTCAAAACAAAGTGGTTCAAATTGCTACGCGAAGCTAACATAATCATATTTCAGGGAAAAATAACTTGTTGACCACGCATTGACCAGGTCCACATCAGTCAACGTTCTGAAATCACTGTTCCTCCAGCGTCCTGTCCCTAATTCCAGCATTCTGGTCCCAACTTTGATAAATCATAATTTTATGTGTAGACATCCAAATAAGACATTATATATATCAAATCGAAGCTTGGCATGTATACTATTTACTGGGAAAATATCATGCATTTATTCAACTATTCACTATTTATAATTACAGCTCAAATGTCACTACCTCCCCACGAGTTACTGTTCACAGTGACAATTTCCAGCAATTATACATACATGAATCACATATCAATCATGCTAAGCAATTAACATCTCTTCATGCATCTTTATCTCCTCCATCTTGAGAAGACCTGCTGTAGTTGGATTGATATGGAAGAGGTGAGATTTCTGGGGAAATCTCAGTAGCAAACAGCACTAAACAATGCATGCATTAATGTGAATACTTGTGCTTGCTTGTGAAAGTGTTAGCATTGCATAATGTGCATGCTTCCATGTTACATATGAAATACAATTGGCCAAGGTAATCATAGGAACAGAGCTTCATACATAAGCACATGTTCTAAGAAAGATGGTAATCATAGGAACAGAGCTTCATACATTTTCTCCTAGCTCTTAGCATTTGCTCTCATCTTATGAAAGATGGTACAGCTCTAAGAAAGAGCAGTAAAGATATAAGTTAGTATTGTTGCAATAGAGCTAGATTGCTCTTGTGATAGAAAAGGATTGCTTTTAGAATAAAGCCAAGAGATAGGACAGTATAACTCAGATAGAGTAAGGTTCTCATAAGGTACCTCAGACGCAAGTTTTACGCACCAGTCTCTCGACTGCAATGCAACCTCCCGGTGGCAAAGCCGGTTGGCCATGTCGGGGTAAGAGCCAACGCTTCGTCCCACTCTCACGTAGTGAGAACCCCCGATCATGGTGAAGAATCTTAGCCATCTCATAACTTGCTCTGATACCAAAATGCAACATCCTACTTTTCTTACATCTTAGGGACCATTTAGTAGCATTTGGAACCACTTCTAGGGCCATTGAAGTCAAATCATACAATCTGGAATTTTACTCCCAGCGAGTACTGTTCACTGTGTAAATTCCAGCGGAGTGACCTGACTTCAAAAAGTCATAACTAATTCTATAAAAATTGAAATAGAGTGGTTCAAATTGGTACACG
The DNA here is from genome assembly GCA_037074615.1 of Leucaena leucocephala. Classification (NCBI taxonomy): domain Eukaryota; kingdom Viridiplantae; phylum Streptophyta; class Magnoliopsida; order Fabales; family Fabaceae; genus Leucaena; species Leucaena leucocephala. Next base: position 12,186,861 of record CM073527.1, read on the forward strand.
AAGCTAACATAATTATATTTCAGGGAAAAATAACTCGTTGACCACGCCTTGACCAGGTCAACGTTGGTCAATGTCCGAAGTTCACTGTTCCTCCAGCGTCCTGTCCCTAATTCCAGCATTCTACACATAAAGTTATGACTGATCAAAGTTGGGACGAGAATGCTGGAATCAGGGACAGGACGCTGGATGAACAATGACTTCAGAACGTTGACCAACGTTGACCTGGTCAAGGCGTGGTCAATGAGTCATTTTTAAATAAAATATAATTAAGTTAGCTTCGAGTAGCAATTTGAACCACTCCATTCCAATTTTTCTAGAATTAGTTATGATTTTTCGAAGTCAGGTCACTTCGCTGGAATTTACACAGTGAACAGTACTCGTTGCGAGTAAAATTCCAGATTGTATGATTTGACTTCAATGGCCCTAGAAGTGGTTCCAAAAGAAAACTCGAAATGAAGTGGTTCAAAAATATACATGAAGATAACATCTTGAAATTTAAGGGAAAAATAATTTTCAGACCAAATGATTAGCCAATTAATACAGTTTATTTGCCAAAGTTTACTGTTTATTTGGTCAAAAATCCTGGAAACAGATTCTGGTCCCTTGCTTGGAAAATCATTTCTCTTTGTACAGACATCCAAATAAATCATTCTTGATGTCAAAACGAAGATTGGCATGTAATCTAAATTTTTGTAAAATTTTATACATTTATTCCATCATTTACTATTTTTCATTACATCATGACCATCACTGCTTACATTGGTCATACAGCAACATTACACATTCACATAACATATATACTATCCAATCCCTAGCTTTTCTTCATTCTTCATCATCCTCTTTCATCATTCATAAACCTGTGGGATTGGGATTACATGGAAAGGGATGAGATTTCGGGGGAAATCTCAGTAGCAAACGGTACTAAACAATGCATGCATGAATGTAACTACTTGTGCTTGCTTGTGAAAGTGTTACTATTATGTCATGTGCATGCTTCCATGTTACATATGAAATACAATTGGCCAAAGTAAACATATAAACAGAGCTTCATACATAAGCACATAAGGCAACACAATTCAATCAAGCCATAGCACAATCAAGCATAACATTCAATGCATACAAGTTTAGGATAAGTTTACTACCTTGAACACTTGACCTTCTTTCACCTTAACTTGCTTCTTTCTTCTCACTTTCCTTGAACATGTGGCTGCCTCTCTTGGAGCATACCAATCAATTCCTAACATCACATAATCATTCATTCATCACAATCTAACTTCCTTGAGAATTAAACTCACTTTAACTAACATAACTTCTTGAACATTAAGCCCATTAACTTTCCTTAATCTTAACTATAGTCATTCTTCTATTATGAATCAACTCAATTAGAGTTGAACTCCAGTTCATTCTATTACTTACTTACTTGCTATACATCTATCTGCATATGGACTTCTCACCATACTAGATAAGATGTTTTATGTATGAAGCTCTGATCCTATGATTACTTTGGCCAATTGTATTTCATATGTAACATGGAAGCATGCACATTATGCAATGCTAACACTTTCACAAGCAAGCACAAGTATTCACATTAATGCATGCATTGTTTAGTGCTGTTTGCTACTGAGATTTCCCCAGAAATCTCACCCCTTCCATATCAATCCAATTACAGCAGGTCTTCTCAAGATGGAGGAGATAAAGATGCATGAAGAGATGTTAATTGTTTAGCATGATTGATATGTGATTCATGTATGTATAATTGCTGGAAATTGTCACTGTGAACAGTAACTCGTGGGGAGGTAGTGACATTTGAGCTGTAATTATAAATAGTGAATGGTTGAATAAATGTATGATATTTTCCCAGTAAATAGTATACATGCCAAGCTTCGATTTGATATATATAACGTCTTATTTGGATGTCTACACATAAAGTTATGATTAATCAAAGTTGGGACCAGAATGCTGGAATCAGGGACAGGACGCTGGAGGAACAGTGATTTCAGAACGTTGACTGACGTGGACTTGGTCAAGGGTGGTCAACAAGTTATTTTTCCCTGAAAGATGATTATGTTCAGGTGGTGCTGCCCAAAGACCTAAAAGGAAAGGGGAAAGAAGAAATTAAAGTTATAACCATATGATTGAAGCTTAAACAAGCTAGTTAAGTGGTTGGTTGTTGAATCAAATTGATATTCTTGACTTTGCCATGGTGTGCCCTGTTCGGTATGCACTGTTCATGAGGGAACGAAATTGAATTTCAATGATTTAATGCTTCCATTGAGTTTGTATGATGATTTTGTGTAGGATTGGAAAGGTTTTGAACCTTGGAAACATTAAAATCTCAAGGTTGTAGTCTTTGAGATTCCTTACGGTTACTGTTCACTCGCATGAACAGTGATTGGAATTTCATGATTTTGATGGTTCCAATGGTTTTAAAATGAAAAGTTGTGTGGGGTAAAGTGGAGAAACAAGTATGGGAAGCATTAGAATCAAAATGAGAATTTTTGAAAGAATTGTATGCTTATGTTAAGTTCTGTACAGCAGGCCATGAAGGAGCTGGAATTTCATGATTCTAAGCTCATAAATGGATTCAAAAGATGAAATTGTGTAGGGTAAAGTCAAGACATCAATTGGTTCAAGAGCCAAGTGGATTAGTGAAAATTAGAGAAAGTTATGACAATAAAGAGTGTAACAAAGTTAGTCTTGAACATGGTTGGAGTTCATGAGTCCTAATCAGTTATGTGATGAATATGAATGTGTTTAGGACCATGAAACATCCAAGAAGATGTTGTGAAGTGATGGACATAAAGGCTTCATGGTTGGAAAGCTAGGGAGCAAGGGCTAAAGGTCAAGAGAAAAGCTTAAGTGCAAGGTAGTGAACTTACCTCCTTATGTGCTTGATGTGGTATGCTTATGTGTTGACATGTATATGTTATTTGAATGATGTTGTGACATGATAAATGATGTTGAATGTATTGTGAATAACATGTTTCCATGGCCATGCACTTTATGTAAAAGTATATAGCATGATGGCATGTCACTGATCAAAGAAAGTTAATGAAATTACATATCATGCATTAGCATCCATCTTGCATATTTAAGTGGTAATGTTTGCTACTGAGATTCCCTAGAATCTCACTCTCCCATAACCAACCAATTTAGGTCAAGCATGATGGAAAAGGTATGCATTAAGAAGAGCTAAAGCATGGAAGATGAAAAGTGAAGTATTTAAGATGTTAGCATATGCTATGCACTTTCCATGTATGTCAAAGCCATGTAAAGTATCTATTTATGTGATGAAACTATTTGTAATTCTTATGGCATATGTACATGATGTATATGAATATTGAGAAGTTTATTTGATGGCTTATGCATGCTGGAACAATTATTGAAAGTAAAAGAAATGAAACTGAAATGGTAAAAAACGTAGGTCCTAAAGCAGTTTTATTGTGGCTTCAGTTTGACCTACAAAATGAAGGAATTAGTTCACGAAATTTTATGAGCATGTACCACACATCCATAGATTTAAATTAATAGGTAGAACGTTTCATTTGGATGTGTATATTAAGAGAAATGAATTTCCAAAGTAAGGGACCAGAATCTGTTTCCAGAGTTTTTGACCAAATGAACAGTAAAGTTCAACGAATAAACTGTATCAATTGGCTAATCATTTGGTCTGGAAATTATTTTTCCCTAAAATTTCAAGATGTTATCTTCATGTAGCTTTTTGAACCACTTCATTTTGAGTTTTCTAGAATTAATTATGATTTTTCGAAGTTTGTTGCGTAATCTGGAATACCATATGAACAGTAACCCGAGAAAGAGTAAAATTCCAGATTTGGCTAATGGACTTCCAAGGTCTTGTAAGTGGTTCTTTCTTACATCTTAGGGACCATTTAGTAGTATTTGGAACCACTTATAGGGCCATTGAAGTCAAATCATACAATCTGAAATTTTACTCCTAGCAAACACTGTTCACTGTGTAAATTCCAGCAGAGTGACCTGACTTCGAAAAATCATAACTAATTCTATAAAAATCGAAATGGAGTGGTTAAAATTGGTACACGAAGCTAACATAATTATATTTCAGGGAAAAATGACTAGTTGACCACAACTTGACAAGGTCAACATCAGTCAACGTCCGAATTTTACTGTTCCTCCAGCGTCCTGTCCCTGATTCCAGCATTCTGGTCCCAACTTTGATTAATCATATCTTTATGTGTAGACATCCAAATGAGACGTTCTATATATCAAATCGAAGCTTGGAATGTCTACTATTTACTGTAAAAATATCATACATTTATCAATCATTTATTCGTCTCATCAGAGGGACCTTACTCTATCTGAGTTATACTATCCCATTTCTTGACTTTATTTCAAAAGCAATCATTTTCTATTGCAAGAGCAATCTAGCTCTATTGGAACAATACTAACTTATGTCTTTACTGCTCTTTCTTATAGCTGTACCGTCTTTCATACATGCTTCTCTTTTCATTTCATTTTCATCACTCATATACCTTACCCTTGAAGGGATATATCCTGAGTATTGTAATCATCTATCTATATATTCACTATTAATCATTATCTTAATGGCATTTCCTATCATTGTCTGATCACAATTTCTCTTTCTACTCTATGACTTAACTAGCTACTATCTTGTTTATCCCTTTGATGTTTCTTCATCCTTATCAAGTTGAATCATCTAATTGTATGTCATAGGGTATGGGAGCAGCATAACTTTCTCATCTGATATACTCTACCCTGTATGTACTGTGTGAGGGGAGTATTTATTCATCATAGCAAACTCAACATGCATAATATGCAAGGAGATGCAATCATTTAAGCAATCTCTAACATGCATGTCATCATATGACAACTGCAAGGAGATGCAATTTCTTATTATAACTTACGGCAACATAAGCCATGCATCATTACATAGTTTGCTCAACCATCCCTCATACTCACATTGCCATTAAGCAATTAACTAGGTAGACTTTAAAACATTTTGTCCCTTTATCACCTTAACTGCTAGGTCCTGATCATCTATTCAGGTACCTGAGTCATTTACTTGTTTCACTTAGGCTGCTACTTTACCCTCTTACTAGGGTATAGACTCAACCATTCTTTGCTCTTTCTCACATGAGGAATAGGGGAGTCACTTCATTTTTAAAACTGTGGCTACCTTTCTCTTTATCAGTCTTAGTCTACTCTAGACTAGACTGTGGTTCCTCTATCTTAGGAACATCAGTGGCCCATCTTGTCTCTAATTTTCACTAATCCACTTGGCTCTTGAACCAATTGATGTCTTGACTTTACCCTACACAATTTCATCTTTTGAATCCATTTATGAGCTTAGAATCATAAAATTCCAGCTTCTTCATGGCTTGTTGTACAGAACTTAACATATATTATAAAGTGAATGGCATAAAAGATACGTGATGAGATATGCTATGAAAGATATGAAAAATATGTGTTAAGAAGTACACTATGAAGTGGCTTTATAATTAGCCCTATAAACAGATTGAGAGGCTCCCTTTTTGAAAAGAAAAAGATGTTTGAATGATGAGTTACATGTGAAAGAGCAAATGAGAGCTTCCACTCCTTGCATAGAATGCCAGGCCTTATGTTACGTTATATTACGTGATGTTTATAGAATATGCTAAAGCTCTGAATGTTAGAGCAGTGCAAGCTCTATGTGATAGAGTTGTGCAGGCTCCAAGTGTTAGAGCTGTGCATATTAAGAGAAGGAATGCTTGAGCTCCGCTGTTAGAGCTTTGCATTCATGAGCAAGTATGTAGTCCTGCAGCATGCTGGCCGGGCATTATGCATGTTAGATTATGTGCTCATATATGCTCCTATATGCTATTATGTGTTCCTGTTTAGCAGTAGAGCAACGAAAGAAAGAATAATGATATAAGTCCTCTCTCTGTATTATGATGAGTTAGTTAAAATGATAAAAGCATATGATGATATGAGAATGAGAAATGAACAGTGATTTGAATTTCATGATTTTGATGGTTCCAATGGTTTTAAAATGAAAAGTTGTGTGGGTTAAAGTGGAGAAACAAGTATGGGAAGCATTAGAATCAAAATGATAATTTTTGAAAGAATTGTATGCTTATGTTCAGTTCTGTACAGAAGGCCATGAAGGAGCTGGAATTTCATGATTCTAAGCTCATAAATGGATTCAAAAGATGAAATTGTGTAGGGTAAAGTCAAGACATCAATTGGTTCAAGAGCCAAGTGGATTAGTAAAAATTAGAGAAAGTTATGACAATAAAGAGTGTAACAAAGTTAGTCTTGAACATGGTTGGAGTTCATGAGTCCTAATCAGTTATGTGATGAATATAAATGTGTTTAGGACCATGAAACATCCAAGGAGATATTGGGAAGTGATGGACATAAAGGCTTCATGGTTGGAAAGCTAGGGAGCAAGGGCTAAAGGTCAAGAGAAAAGCTTAAGTGCAAGGTAGTGAACTTACCTCCTTATGTGCTTGATGTGGTATGCTTATGTGTTGACATGTATATGTTATTTGAATGATGTTGTGACATGATAAATGATGTTGAATGTATTGTGAATAACATGTTTCCATGGCCATGCACTTTATGTAAAAGTATATAGCATGATGGCATGTCACTGATCAAAGAAAGTTAATGAAATTACATATCATGCATTAGCATCCATCTTGCATATTTAAGTGGTAATGTTTGCTACTGAGATTCCCTAGAATCTCACTCTCCCATAACCAACCAATTTAGGTCAAGCATGATGGAAAAGGTATGCATGAAGAAGAGCTAAAGCATGGAAGATGAAAAGTGAAGTATTTAAGATGTTAGCATATGCTATGCACTTTCCATGTATGTCAAAGCCATATAAAGTATCTATTTATGTGATGAAACTATTTGTAATACTTATGGCACATGTACATGATGTATATGAATATGAGAAGTTTATTTGATGGCTTATGCATGCTGGAACAATTATTGAAAGTAAAAGAAATGAAACTGAAATGGTAAAAAAACGTAGGTCCTATAGCAGTTTTGTTGTGGCTTCAGTTTGACCTAGAAAATGAAGGAATTAGTTCACGAAATTTTATGAGCATGTAACACACATCCATATCTTTAAAGTAATAGGTAGAACGTTTCATTTGGATGTGTATATTAAGAGAAATGAATTTCCAAAGTAAGGGACCAGAATCTGTTTCCAGAGTTTTTGACTAAATGAACAGTAAACTTCAACGAATAAACTGTATCAATTGGTTAATCATTTGGTCTGGAAATTATTTTTAGCTTAAATTTCAAGATGTTATCTTCACGTATCTTTTTGAACCACTTCATTTAGAGTTTTCTAGAATTAATTATGATTTTTCGAAGTTCGTTACGTAATCTGGAATACCATATGAACAGTAATCCGAGAAAGTGTAAAATTCCAGATTTGGCTAATGGACTTCCAAGGTCTTGTAAGTGGTTCTAAATGCTACTAAATGGTCTTCCTTTCTTTCCTTTCTTTCTTTCCTTCTCTCTTTCTCTCTTCTTTCTCTTCCTTTTCCTTGCTAGGCCGTGGTGTGCCTTGAAATGGGAGGGGAGTGGCCTATTTATAGGTGAGTGGAGGTGGAATGAATGGTCCAGATTGATTCGCGATGAATGGCTCAGATTGCTTGCTTCCTCAAGAAGCTTTGCCTGCATCATCATGATGACATCACCCTCCCTGATGACTCACCACTCATGACATCATCTAGGACACCTCAAGGGACATCTCAAGGGTATATGTGGCAAAATGTGGGGCTCTTGGGACACCTCACCAGCTGACTCAGCCTTTCCAGAGAGTTCCATTGTCTTTTCCCTGAATGGACGGTCGAGATCGTGCCACGTGTCCTCTTACTTTTTCTCCTTTTTCTATAATCATGCCATGTGTCCTTTGCTTTTCCTCTTTTACTGTAATCATGCCATGTGGTGCATTGTGGGCCCCATCTATGTCCTCTCATGATTCCAGATCACTTTACCCAATTCTATCTTGGACCGGGTCACTTTACTTTATTGAAAAAGCACTAAAATAATATTTTAATGCCTCTTGGGCCCACATTACTCTTGGGATAAGTTTTTGGGCCTTTGGATTGTCATCTTGGGTTTCTAACCAAGGCCAATCACTCTGGTGACTCGATTCCCAAGAAACATCCTTAGTAAATTACCAAAATGCCCTCAGCTCCTCTTTAGTACTTATAGGAGCACTGTTATATTTCTATACCTTACCAGAGTATCTCTTGACCCTGGCCAACTATCCAGATACCCTTTCTTAACTATCTAACCTTAGTCAAATGATCATAATGCCCTTCGTCTGACTCTAACTCAATGACACAACACAGTGGCATACCTTCAGTGGCATTTTCGTAATTCTTCATTTTTCTCGGTCTTTATTAGCCCTGGCCCACATATTTATCTGAAAATATCATTGGGCCTATAAGGTTCCATTCTAGACCCTCTGTATGATCCCCTATCTTCATGGGCTTAATTCCCGAGAAATTCCCCTGAAACCTATTTATCGGGTCTTTTAATCCAGTGTAAATTCTATAGTAAATTCTACAGAACTCTTTTTTGAGCTCTGTCAGTTTCAGAAATTCTTACATTAATTATAGGAATTTACTTCCATATTTCATCTGATTCTGAGGTCCAGAGCATATAGTACTAATTTTCCTTTTTATTAGAAATTAATATAAATCTCTCAAGATCTCATATCAAAACTCTGTGTTGCATCAAACTGATCAACATAATTTTCTCTATTTACTGAGACCTCTACTCAACAGGGTCTAGTAGCATTCCTTTTTCAGTCTATATGCTGGGCTTCTAAGCCTAAAAATTAGGATATGACAAAAAGGAGGTTTAGAGTTTGAAGAAGAAGATTGTTGATTAATCAACTCTCTAAACTTAAACAAATATTATCCTTTTCAGAATCTGGAAGCTTATCAATGATATCAAGAAGTAAATCTTATTCCTTTAAGATAAAATTAATTGAAGATGAAGATTTTAGGACATCATCATTTTGAATATTTTGAATATTCTCAAAAGAATCACTTTCAATTTTTGAATTAAAAGTATCTTCAATCAACATATTGTTTATTTTTTCAAGAAGAGGTTCATTAATACACCTAATCTTCTTAATTTTTTTCTAAAGGCACAATATTTTGAAATATGGCCTAAATTACCACATTTAAAATATTTAACCTTGTTTTGTTTAGGAAAATTGACCTTAGGTTTGGATCCAAATTCCTATTTTAACCTACAGGGGGTGTATTTTGGTTGTATCTTTGGTAGATATATTTTTCTTTCTATGATAGGACAATTTCCTATATTTTTTGGTTTGTTTACAAGCTAGAAGGCCAAATTGTTCACAGAAAGTTTCCAACTAACTGCGGTTTGTAGTTTTTTCTTTGGGTAGTTGGTGTTAGATGCTATCATCTTGACAAATTTTAAGAGCAACTTTTTGAACATAAGAAATTAACTCTCCATATGTTAAGTGCTCATAAGGAATTATGCTATCATTTTAATTTCTAAATTTTTCTCTAACTTTATCCCCTAAATATTTAGGAAATCCATCTAGGAATTTTTCTTTCCAAAATGGTTGTTTGGCATCATCTCATGTGAGGACTCTTTGAAGCAAAGTATCCCTATACCATTTAAAATCAGATAGGGCTCTATACTTAAGATTTGATAGTAATTCAATATATCTATCTTTCCAAATAGATGGATCACTAACACAATATGTAACTATTGTAAATATTAATGTTTGTATAGAATCTGGATAGGTTTCACTGTTGTATAGAATAAGGTTCTATCAGAATCAATTTGTATAGATGAAAAAATAATATGTTTATCTTCTGGAGTGAGATAATGATCCCACCAATTTTTCAATTGTCCAGTAAAACTGGATACCAAAAGATTAGTAATTTGTTCATTTGTGTAACTGTTTTGGGTTTGATACGCAATACACAACATTGTAATATGCTGCATTGTTAAAAGGATATTAGCTTCATTTTAACCATCTATGTTCCATTCATAGATGTTCTCTATGCTAAAAGATTTGAAGTTTTGGTTGATTCACTCTTCAACCATAATCTCTGGAGGGTTGGACCTAGGGTAATACACTTTTTAGGGTTGTTTCTAGTGTTGGTTGATTTAGAGTTATGATTCAGAGGAATAAGTTTGGGAGGCTGTCTGAGAAAGTTCTTCTAAGTTGAATAATTCATTATAGGCTATTGACTCATTTTGGGGTGTTTCTAAGACAGTCTTGGTTTGGGAAATTTGGAGTTGTAATTCAGATGATTTAGTTTGGGAGGTTGTCTAAGAAACTTCATATAAGAGTTGAATATGAAATAGATGGCTCTAAATAGAGCCAGATTCTGATGAGTTCATATCACTCTTTAGATAAGAGTTGGATATAAAACAGATGCCTCTAAAATAGTTAGATTTAGATGAGTTCATAATACTATTCAGATAATTATTAGATTTAATACAGACTGCTCTAAGATAGAGCACAGTTTAAATACACATTGTTCACAGATAGAGAACATATTCAGATGAGAAACTATGGTACAACTGTAGTAGCATAAGGTAATTGTAGATTGCGATTGCAGATGGCTAGGCCATGATTGCATATAGCAACTACCCATGGTAAGCCACACTAAAGTAAGAAAGATGAGAAGGAACTCCTGAGTAAGAGAGGGAATAAGTAAAGTCTTAATAGATAATATGGACTACTGGATGTACTTCTTAAAAAATTTTATTAGTTGAGTTATCAACATAAAAGGAAAAGTTAATCCTGTAAGCTGTTGGTGGGTATCTTCTAGAGGAATCACAGTTAATCCAAATATGAATCACATGGGAGTGATATCCCAAAATCCAATAAATATTTAAAAAGGATAAAATGACAGCGGGTAATTCTGAGTCATGAAATAACCTATCCTAATGATAGGATAATGTGGGTCATAGAGATGAGATATAAGACAACTTGATATTTTCTAGAGAGATGATCATCAAACACAAGATGTTGATTAACTCATCTAGAGAAAGTATTTAGAATGCTTTTCCCAGATAGCCATTATACTAAACTTAGTTTCTCTTAGACGAAGATGGAGTTCAAGTTCAAATCTGAGTACTGGCATTCAAAATATTATAAAAGTATGTCTGAGGAACAAAGAAGAGAAACCTTATATGACTTAAGAATAGACAAGTATGAACAGATTGATCCTCTAAATGAGGATAAAGATATTAAAAAGGCCAGAGAGACTAAGAGAATAAGGTCTAAGGTAGAGTAAAGTTAGAACATTATTTTATGAGAAAGAGTATGCTAGGGCTCAGAGCCATATGAAGTGTAACATAGCTCTAACCCATTACCACGCTTAATTGAAAGGTGCTTAGGTCAAAGTAGTCTAAAGATGAGTGACATACTTGGAAGTAAAGTGTTGAGTCACAAGATTAAAAAGATGTTATAATATACATAGAGTACATTGCTAGCTAGCATGATTAAAGAATATCGTAAGTGCTCAGCCGAGAGAAAATGAGGGACTCTAGTATCCCTTGTATCAATTCCAAGAAAGAAAGAAAGGAATAGTTAGATGGAAAGTATTTCCTTGCATCAGTTCCAAGAAGAGGAACTATAAAAAGGAAAGAGACAGATAGATAGAGAGAAAGAGATAGATAGATAGAAAAGTATTCCAAGTAGCTAACCGAAACTTTAGAATATAGCAAAGTTTAAGAGAGTTCAGTATGAAAGAAATGGACATTACTCATAAGTATAGTATAGTGAGTTGTCCATAGGTATAAGTAGATAGATAATGACAGATGAATAAGTAATAGAAAGAAGCAGATTTTCACTATGATTAAGTTAACCAAGGAAAAAGGGAGCTTAGTGAAACATCCTTACTTTCGCATGTATTAGGGACCATTTAGTAGCATTTAGAACCACTTACAATACTTTGAAAGTCCATTAGCTAAATCTAGAATTTTTACTCTTCTCAAATTACTGTTCATATGGTATTCCAGATTCAGCGATGACCTTTGAAAAACCATAATTAACTCTAGAAAAATTGAAATAAAGTGGTTCAAAAAGATACGTGAAGATAACATCTTGAAATGTAAGGTAAAAATAATTTCCTGACCAAATACGTAGCCAATTAATACAGTTTAATCGTTAAAATTATTGTTCATTTGGTAAAAAATCCTAAAAATAGATTTTGGTCCCTTACTTTGAAAAATTTGTTCTCTTGGTACAGATATCGAAACAAGGTATTCTTGGTGTCAAAATGAAGCTTGACATGTTAACTAAATGTCTATCATATTTCATACATTTATCTCCTCATTTACTCTTTTTCATTACATCAGGACCGTCACTACTTATATTGGTCATATAGCAATATTTCATATAACAATTCTTCACATAACATTTATCCTATCCAGTCCCTAACTTCTCTTCATGTTTATTCATCCTCTTTCATCATTCATGAACCTATTGGGATTGGGATTACATGGAGGGGTGATATTTTTGGGGAAATCTCAGTAGCAAACGGTACTAAACAATGCATGCATTAATGTAAGTACTTGTGCTTGCTTGTGAAAGTGTTAACATTGTGTAATGTGCACGCTTCCATGTAACATATGAAATACAATTGGCCAAAGCAATCATAAAAATAGAGATTCAATCATAAGCACATATGCAACACAATTCAACCAACCCATAGCACAACCAAGCATAACATTCAATAAATACAAGTTTAGGATAAATTTACTACCCCATATAATTGACTTTCTTCTTACGTTAACTTTACTTTGCCTCTTTCTTCTTACTTCTCTTGGATGTGTGGCTGCCTAATTAGAGTCCACAATCAAATCCTAGCATCACATAATCATTCATCCATTACAATCTAACTTTCTCTTGAACATGGAGCTCATTTAACTACATTAACTTTCCTTAATTTTAACTAATGGACTTGGCCTTTGAATCAATTGATGTATTGACTTTACCCTAGACAATTTCATCTTTTGAATCCATTTATGAGCTTAGAATCATGAAATTCTAGCTCCTATGTACTGTTCTGGACAGATTTGAAAACTATGCATAATTCCTCTAAAAATTCTCATTTTGATTTCAAGGCTTCCCATACTTGTTTCTCTACTTTATCCGACACAACTTTTTATTTTAAACCCATTAGAAATATAAAAATCATGAAATTCTAGTCACTATTCATATAGTGAATAGTAATAGAGAATAACTTCAAAAACTACAACTTGGAATTTCAATGCTTCTAAGGTTCAAAACCTATCCAATCCTACACAAAATCATCAAATGAATTCAATGGAAGCATTAGATCATTGAAATTCCATCTCCTTATATCATGAAAAGTGCATACCAAAATGATTTAACCACGGCAAAGTCAAGAATATCAACTTGATTCAACAACCAATCACCTAACTAGCTTGTTTAAGCTTCAATCACATATCTCTAACTTTAATTTCTTATTTCTCTTTTCATCTAAGGTTTTGGATAGCATATACACCTTAGAGAAAACTTAAATTTATTCTATGAAAATCCTAAGTTTAAGCTCCCAAATCAAAGGAAAGTAAGTTAGGATAGATTGCTTACCTTTAGTTTACTTGAACTTTGGACATTGGATTCTTTTTTGTTTTGGCTTGAGTTTTCATTTTGTAGATCAATTTGTGCACTATTTGATCTAATAGCTCATAATTGCTCTTACATCAAACTTGCCCACCAAGCCAATTTAAGATAAGATCACATGACAAAAATCATCTCTTCCCCTTGTCTTGGACACCATGTGTGAGGTCTTATGGGTTCCACCATGTGCAAACCCTAATTTTCACTTTATTCCTTTTTCTTTTCTTTTTCAAAAATTCATAAATTATTCATTATTAGACTTGGGCTCCAAGACAGCTTTTGGGACTTATTGGGCTGTCCTAGGACAAAATATTGGGCTTCCCTATGCCTTCCTTGGGTCTAATAGTTAATTGCCACAAATCCCAAGGTACTTTCCTTATACCGATATCCTTAAAATATCCTAATTTTGAAATAAATGCTACACACCTCTTTTAATAGTTCTAACATTTTTAGAAATTCATTCTAATATAAAATAAATCCCTTGCAAAATCTCATAATTTTCTGAGATTCAGAAATCCTGATAAAAATTCTCTATATTTCCTCAAGACCTTTTATTGGAGCCTGATTTCACTTTAATTTCTCAAAGGACATTATTGTCTTTTCACACATCATCAGAGTATTCTCTCACCTTGGTAAACTATTCTAGGAACTCTCCTTGATTGTCTAACCTTAGTCAAATGACCAAAATATCCTTTATTTATCTCTAGCTCATTAACACAATCAAGTGGCATACTCAATGGTATTTTCATAATTTTATATTTTTCCCAGTCTTTATTAGCCCTAGCCCACGTACTTATCTAAAAATATTATTAGGCCTATAAGGCGCTAGTTTGGGCCCTCTACATGATCCACTACCTCCATGGACTCAACTCCAGAGAAAATTGTCACATCCTTACTTTTAACCTCAATTATACTCCATTAAAAGTGACTGGAACCAATTATATGATCATTTGCTTTGAAAACATTCATTTCCAAAAGAATTGCTCTAGGGTGCTGTTCACTTATACTATTCATTTGGTAATTCTAGAACATGTACCCTACTTTGAAAATCCATAATTAATTGTAGAAAAATCAAAATAATGTGGTTCCAATTTCTAATGAAAGCTCTTTCATAGATAGTTGAGGGAAAAATATAAAACTAATGTTCCATTGTATTAATGAAATCAGTTTAATCGTTGAAAAATACTGTTCATTTGGTAAATCTGGAAATTCCAACTTTTCTGCCTTAATTCAAAAATTCATTTCTCTTTGGTTACTTATCCAAATGAACTGTGTTAACTATGGATTTGAATATATAGACATCCTCTTTAAGCTCATAAAATTTCATATAAAAACTCATTCATTTGTTATATGAAATCATTGCGTGAATGTCACTGCCTCTCAGCACTCATTTTATCTCAATTCCAGATCTTACTTCCAACTTTGGAAAATCATAACAATTCGGATACTTATCCAAATGAGGTGTTCTTGGTGTTCATTTAAAGCTCTGTATCTTAAATTTAATCATGAAAATTTTCAGACTAAAACTATTTGGTTTAGACATTATAACCATTGTCACAAAGTGTCAGCCTCAAAATATAGTTAAAGAAACATACACCATCCATGCTAGCATATCACCCTATAGTGTCATGTAAGTCATGTAACTTATTATACAAACTTAATCATCAACATTTAATCTCTTCCCTTGAGAGGACCCAGCACCTAAAACATAGTTATGCATGTGGAAGGAATGAGATTTCATGGAAATCCCAATAGCAAGTTACACAAACTATAATATCATGCATGAATAATTGGTAGCTTAACATGTTATCATGAGATGGGAGATACTTCATAATGGTACATAAGCAAACTCTAACATGCATATTGTCATGGCATAACTTGCAAGGAGTTGCAATCATTCATACTTCATCATAACATGATGACATAAGCTCAAGCTCAAGCAAACACCATAATCAACAAGCAAGCAAAACAATTAAACACACATGAGTTATAGTTAGGTATCCTTGCTACCTCTTAGCTATCTTGTTCAAGACATTCTTGGGAATGATTTCCTTCCTCCACAAATGTCAAAACCTAGCCATTACACAATAATATCAAGTTACAACTCAACTTGAATACAAAACCAAGACTAGGTTTTCACTAACTCCCTTTCTTTCTCTACTTTATGTTTCATACTTCCATCTTTCCAAAATAAATTCTCATGGTTCATTTACACATAATTTTTCATTTAGAATCCAAATATGAAACTAGAATTTACAAAATCAAAACATACTAGTTGCTACAGTACCAAACCGAAATGAATGTCCCTTTTTTCCAAAAATTCACATTTTGATTCCAATGCTTCCAATACTTGTTCTCCTACTTTATGCCCACACAATTTTCCATTTTAAACTCATTGGAAGCATCAAAATCTTGAAATTCCATCATATGAACAGTACCACATACAGTACCAACAAGAACACAAAACCCTAAATCCAAACATACTTGAATTCCCAAGCTTATACCACTTGATTCTAGCTTGTTTAAGTTTGTCTAAACTATCCATAACATAAAACTCATATTTTAACCACATATGAGCAGAACTTCCAGCAGAAGCCATAAGGGAAATATAGCACAAAAACCCCTTAAAACCATGAGCTAACCTACTAGAACAAAGCTCAAGATCAAGGGAGATGATTACCTTACTTGTTACTTCACTTTGGTTGCTTCTTTCTTGGTTGAATGGAAATTTTGCCAGAGTTTCCCTATGGTTCACCATGCATGCCAAAGTGATATGAATAGGGGGTATTTATAGAGAGATTTGGGTTAAAATGGATGGCGAAGATTGATTTGTATACTATTTGATCCAAGGGCTCACATTTAATCTTGGATTTAACTTTTTCTAAAAAAAAAATTATGACATCATGTGGGACAGATCATGGGACACCAAAGAGGGGTATGTGGCATGTTTTCCATGTAAGGAACCTTCTAGAAAAATTCCAGTCCAATCCAGTACCGATCGGAGTAGTTTCACAACAACCGGACTGTGTTCTGTTCCTAATTTTTTATAATCTACCAAGATATGTATTATGTCCTGGAAATTAATGTCTAGGCTTCTCATAACATTGACTATGATATACTAAAGATTTATCTGCCATCCATCCCTTGGAAAATAACCAAAATACCCTTGGTGTCCTTTCTTGCACTATACTAACCCTAAGGGCATAATTATCATTTCACCCCTCTTTGTACTGGCTCAGGGCATATACTGGCTCAACTAATCATATTTATTCCATGTGCCACATTTTTAGCCTATCACAAATGACCAAAATGCCCTCCATCCATCTCTAGTACAATCTGGGCATCCAGGGGCATTTTCGTAATTTTGCACCTTTTCTAGACACTGGCCCCTTCTACTGATGAACTGGTACCCTGGGTTTTGGGCCCTTCTTGGCATCATCATGGGCCTATATATGAGGTCATCTGCTCTCATTCTATCCATGCTTACATACCGATAAGTTCCATTATCGGATCACGGGTGTTATCAAACTCCCGTCAAAATTCACTAATATATGAATAACTTTTTATATATAACTTCTTCCACAGTTCTGTCAGATCTAGGACATCTAACACTGTAGGGCACACTTTCCTGTAATTCGCCCATTTATATCTGAAGTCCATGAAATCTGATAAAATTTTAGATAACTTTTAGACTATCAGATAAATATCTGCTGTCTGGAGCCCTAATAAAATTTATGTATCATGTCAGATTAACTAGCATATGTTCCTCTATTTACTGATGAAATATGGGACTGAAATACTTCCGGGCAGTTCTAACCCTTTTCGGGCTGATCTTTCTATAATTACAATTTTGCCCTTGAACTTTTTACTTAATTACATTTAAGTCCCTTGACTTTTGAAAATTACCACTTTTGGCCCAAATCTTGTTTCTACTTTAACTTTTGGCCTTTAACCTTTTATACTTTGAGTTTAGGTCCTTCTCTTTCTTCAATACTCCTCTAACCTTTAGCATTTCTTCTGATCTTCGTCATGATCATTTCTAAACCTCTTTCCACTATCAGTATTATACAGATAGGGAAAATTAGGATATGATAAAAATCCCCTGAAACGTATTTATCGGATATTTTAATTCACTTAAATTCTATAATAAATTCTACAGAACTCCTTTTTTAGATCTTTCAATTTCATAAATTCTCATATTAATTATAAGAATTTACTGCCAAATTTTATTTGATTCTGAGGTCCGGAGGATAATGTATTAATTTCCCTTTGTTCAAAAATTAATATAAATTTTTCGGGACCTCAAATCAAAATTCTGTGTTGTGTCAAATTGATCAAAATTATTTTCTCTATTTACTAGAAAAAATTGGGACTAATATGATTTTGGGTAATTTTGACCATTTTTCGGCTCAACTTTCAATAATTATCATTTTTCCTTTGAACTTTTGAAAATTACACTTTTGGCCCTCAACTTTTTATAAATTACACTTAATGTCCCAAAATTTATTTCTACTTTTATTTTCCACCATGGAACTTTCAAACTTTTTATTTTAGTCCCACTCTTTCTTCAATACTCGTCTAACCTTTCTCATTCCTTCTTATCATCGTCACAATCATTTTCAAACATCTTTCCTCTATCAGTATTATATAGATAGGGAACAAATAGGATATGACACTTAGCAACATGAGAAAGATATTAAGTTCTATGGATGTGAAGAGAACTTCGCCAGATGTTAAGATAAGAGATACAATTCCTAAAAATACCCCTGAACCTTAGTCACAAAATAGAAAATGATATAAAGAAGAGATATAGAGTTATTTGACTAAAGTATGAGTTAAATTTTGAGGACAAAATTTATTTTTAGGGGTAAAAATGTCACATCCTAGTTTTTTCTTATATGTATAAGATTGATAAAGGAAAGAGGTTAGGAGATGATCATGACAATGACCAGAAGAAAAAAATGTTTAGATCAGGTTGAAGTTACAGAAAGAAAAGATGTAAAGTTCTAAAGTCAAGGGATATAAATGTCATTTAGAAAAAAGTTAAATATAGAAAATTCAAGAAAAAATAGAAAAAGGATTTAACTGGAATTTTGATATCTCTAAATTGGAGTTTCAAATTTGGTAGAAAGGGACTAAAGGGAAATTTAGCAAATTCAGAGACTAAAGTGCAATTTTGCCAAATTTAGGGGCAAAATAGTAATTATAGAAAAGTTGAGATAGAAAAGGTTATTGCCCAGAAATATTTTAGTACCAAATTTTACTAGTAAGTAGAGGAAAGAATTTGAGCTAGACATATCTCTTAGAATTTTGATTTAAGGTCCTAATAAATTCATATTAATTTACAAAGTTGAGGAATTAATATAGTACCTTCTCTCATAATCAGATAAAATTTTATAGTAAATTTATATAATTATTATAAGGATTTATGAACCTAACAGAAGTGAAAAAGGGGTCTTGTAGAATTTATTATAAAATTTAAGGTGAAAATGAACTACGATAAATGATTTAAAGAAAATGTATAGAATTTTTATTAGGACTTATAGGTCAGAGAGAATTATGAGATTTTTTAGGAAATTCATTTTATAGTATAATGAATTTCTAAAAACTATTAAAAAATCATATAATTTATCTAAAAAAATTAGGGTGATTTAGGATACCCGATAAAGGAAATACCTTAGAATGTGTGCCAAATATTAAGTTGGACCCAATTTACGCCCAAAAAGATGTTAAGGCCCAAGAATGTCAAAGAATTGTCTTGAAGTCAAATGAATTTTATAAGATATTTTTATGGAATTTTCAAAGTGGAAAAGAAAAGAAATTTCAATGAAAATTCCATATTGTATAAGATAGCGTGTGAGGTGTCTTGTGGGACCCACATATCTACCAAGTGGTGCCAAGGCAAGGAAGAAAGAACTATCCCATGTGCTTCTTTCTAATAAAATAATATAAGAATTAATTTAATGATGCTTAAGAATAATTATGAAAGAAGCAACAAATTAGATTTAAGAATAAGGCTATGTAATAATTAGTGAATGGAAGGATATTTTAGTCTCAAGATGTCAAAGTTTTGATTATAAATACCCCCATAAGTATCAAAACCATGAGCCAAAGTGAAGCCAAGGGGAACCTCTTGCAAAATTAAAACTCAACCTTTCCAAGGCCATTCAAGGAGGATTTTCAAGGGGCTTTGATCCAAGGTAGCTAGAACTTAAGGTATGTAGTCCTTCCTAATTTATTTGTATGAGTTTTGGAAGGATTAAATCTAAGTTTTAATGGTTGAAATTTGAGTTTTTCCTTGGTATGCATGCTGGTCGAAAATCATAAGCAAAGAAGGAAGAGAAAAATTAAGTTAGAACTACGAAATTGATGCATAGATAAGCTAGAATGGATGATCGGTTGTTGAATTAAATTGAGTTCTTAAATTTACCATTGAAGAGGCCGTATAGGACTAAGGAAGTAGAATTTCAATTATCTAATGCTTCCATTGAATTTAGATGATGATTTTGTGTAAGATTGAATAGGGTTGGAACCTTAGAAGCATTGGAATTGAAATATGGATTTTTTAAACCCTTTTGTTATTATTTATACACTTGGAAAGTAATGTAAATTTTATGATTTTGATGAATCCAATGGTTTTAAAATAAAAAATTGTGTAAGCTAAAGTAGAGAAACAAGTATTGGAAGCATTGGAATCAAAATAAGAAATTTTGAAAGAAAATGCACTCTTTTTGGTTCTGTACAGAATAGCATGAAGAAGATAGAATTTTGTAATTCTAATCTCATAAATGGATTCAGAAGAAAAAATTGTGTAGGTTAGAGTCAAGAGACAAATTAATTCAAAGGACAAGACAATTAACCACAAATAAAGAAGTTAGGGGTTAAGTAGTTAATTGAGTTTAATGTTACTAAAATATTAGTTGAATTGGATTGTAATGAATGGATGAATATTCAATTTTGAGGCTTTGATTGTGTGCTCAAGAAGGCAGACACACATCAAGGAGAAGTGAGAAAGGAAAAGAGCAAGGAATAAAGGTAGACAAGTTATACCTAAACGTGTATTCTTGATGCTTAAGTGTTGTTAATGTGCTCATGGCTTGACTGAATTATATGAAGCATGTATGATTAAGCGATACTCTATTTCAATTATGATTAAGCATGTATGGATTGTAATGAATGGATGAATATTCAATTTTGAGGCTTTGATTGTGTGCTTAAGAAGGCAGACACACATCAAGGAGAAGTGAGAAAGGAAAAGAGCAAGGAATAAAGGTAGACAAGTTATACCTAAACGTGTATTCTTGATGCTTAAGTGTTGTTAATGTGCTCATGGCTTGACTGAATTATATGAAGCATGTATGATTAAGCGATACTCTATTTCAATTATGATTAAGCATGTATGGATTGTAATGAATGGATGAATATTCAATTTTGAGGCTTTGATTGTGTGCTCAAGAAGGCAGACACACATCAAGGAGAAGTGAGAAAGGAAAAGAGCAAGGAATAAAGGTAGACAAGTTATACCTAAACGTGTATTCTTGATGCTTAAGTGTTGTTAATGTGCTCATGGCTTGACTGAATTATTATGATTAAGTGATACTCTATTTCAATTATGATTAAGCATGTATGGATTGTAATGAATGGATGAATATTCAATTTTGAGGCTTTGATTGTGTGCTCAAGAAGGCAGACACACATCAAGGAGAAGTGAGAAAGGAAAAGAGCAAGGAATAAAGGTAGACAAGTTATACCTAAACGTGTATTCTTGATGCTTAAGTGTTGTTAATGTGCTCATGGCTTGATTGAATTATATGAAGCATGTATGATTAAGTGATACTCTATTTCAATTATGATTAAGCATGTATGGATTGTAATGAATGGATGAATATTCAATTTTGAGGCTTTGATTGTGTGCTCAAGAAGGCAGACACACATCAAGGAGAAGTGAGAAAGGAAAAGAGCAAGGAATAAAGGTAGACAACTTATACCTAAACTTGTATTCTTGATGCTTAAATGTTGTTAATGTGTTCATGGCTTGACTGAATTATATGAAGCATGTATGATTAAGTGATACTCTGTTTCTTTTTATGTTATAGCTATATGGTATACTTATGAAGCATGGAAGCATGTTTAACACTGAGCAATTAGTTGCATATATTATTTGTGATACCGTTTGCTACTGAGATTTTCCTAGAAATCTCACCCTCCATGTCACAATCACAACAGGAACTTCACATAAAGGAGAAGATGAAGATCCATAAAGAAAAGTTAGGAAATAGTTAGCGAGACTGAAATGTTTATAATGTATATAGTTGCTAGAATTTGTCAACATGAATAGTAACTCTTGATGAGGTTGTGGCCTTATGATATAATTAAAAATAGTAAATGTTAGAATAAATGTATAAAATTTTATCAGTATTTCGTTAACATGTCAAACTTCGTGTTGAAACCAAAAATACCTTATTTTAATGTCTTTACAAAGAGAACGAAAATTTCAAATTTGGGACCATAAACTATTTCTAGAAATTTTGACCAAATGAATAGTGATGTTTGATGCCAAAACTATATTGATTAGCTGAGCATTTGGTATGAGAGTTATTTTTCTCTTAAAATTAATTATGTTATCTTTGTGTACCCTTTTAAATCACTTCATTTCAATTTTTTAAAAATTAATTATGGTTCTTCAAAGTTTGTTGCCAAATCAGGAAATACCACATGAACAATCGCAGACTTGAAAATTCTAGATTTAGTAAATGAAGTTCAATGGTTGTTTAAGTGGTTCTAAATGCTACCAAATAGTCCCTAAGATGTACAAAAGTAAGGTGTAACAAAAGGTAAGCAATTAGTGACGACAGTAACTTAGCGTTCGACCTCGACGAAACCCCACTTTTCATAACTGCTCGACCTATAATGACAACAGAGTTTGATTTGGAAGATAATGAATATGTTGTTAGGGATGATCATTGTGAAAGAATTTGGGTGGATACATACTAATAAAAAATTAATTTATTCCATTGTAATAAATATCCCTTTGATTATTTAATTCATTGGATGATTAATATTTTTGGTTTTTACATTTACTTATTGTTTTGTAAATGTGATGAAGTACATTTTCAATATATTTTGATGACTAGAATTGTCTTTTAACTTGTTTATAATTCATCTTTAACCATTTTTTCTTTTATATATGATGTATAGATATATAGGTTCCTTGAATTTTTACCAATTCGGATGACTGTATGACCATTTGGGTTTTAGGATTGCTGACTTCATACTTTGATGCATGAAATTAATTGGTCTATCTTGATTATACTTAATGTAGGGTGGCATAAAATGATAAATAAAAGAAATGAGTCAAAAAATCTTTTCACGATAGTTTTAAGAAAAACGGTCGTATAAAGCTTAAAAATAAAAAATTAATTTTTAATGGCCGTGGAAAAATTATGCATTAACGACAGTTAATAATATAATCACTGTTAATGTATTAAACTATAACGGCAATTTTAATATTAAGTTGTCGTTGTAAGTCTTCTATTTAATGTAAAACCACCATGAAATCACTTTGATAAAAGCCTTTTTTCTAGTAGTGAGTGCTTATACTATATTATCCTCTATTTTCACTTAGCGTGAATAGAGAGTTTATCTGAGAGAGAATTTGTTAGTCTCTGCAGAAATAACCAAGAGGGGGTGAATTAAATGTTTGAAAATTTTTGATGTAAATTGACAAAACTAAAAGACAGACAGAATATAATAGAATTTTTGTTGTGGCGTTATTGGTGTAGAGAAGTTGTGATCAATCCCATAGTTGTCATAGAATTCAACAAAATTCGTTATTTTCAAATTTTCCTCCATGATCAATCTTGATAGACACAATTGAAATACCTTTCTCATTTTTCACCTTTTTGGCAAATACAACAAAATCATTAAAAGTCTCATCTTTGGATGAAAAGTATAAAGTCCAAGTAAATATCGAATAATCATCAACTATCACAAGAGTATATAAATTTCCCCTAAAATATTTGACTCTTGATAGAACAACCAAATCCATATAAAGTAATTAGAGTGGTCTCTTAGTTGAAACTTCCTTCTTTGATTTAAAAGAGGACTTTACTTGTTTGCCCTTTTGACAAGCCCCACAAACAACATTAATTTCATATTTGATTTCAGGTAAACCAGTTACTAAATCCTTCTTGATTAGTTTTGAAACCTGATGCATATTCACATGAGCTAGTCTCTTGTCCCATAACTAACTTTCTTCATATTTGCTAAGAAAACAGTTTTCAGGTGAATTTGAAGTAATGGAAATGGTATAATAGTTACCATCCCTTTGAGCATGGAGTTTTGCCTTAAAGCTTTCCTTGTTGAGTGGAAGGTCTTTCTTGCTTACTATGAGACATTCTTTTGAGTCAAAAATTATCCGATTGTCTTTATTTGTAGTTTGACTCACACTGAAGAGGTTGTGGCATAATCCTTCCATATAGTATACATCTTCTACTTTCACCCCTTCTTTGCTTTCCATCTTCTCTAATTTTATCAATCCTTCTGGATTGATTTTCTCATAAGCTTACTTATCCACCTTCTTTATGATGAAGCATGAGGAAACTTCTCTGTGTCTCTGTCCATATGTATGGAGCATCCACTATCAACGTACCATTTATGGTCTTGGATGCTTTGAGATAAATCTAAAACAAAATAATTTCAATTTAGGTACCCAAACTTTCTTGTGTCTTTTTAGGTTAGTTTGGATACCCTTAGGTACATAAATGCCTTTTGAAACCCATTTTAATGTACCGTAGGGTCCATTTGTCTTGTGATAACGAGATATAGTAGAGTGACCCTTACAGTTGTAATATGAACATAGAGCAAATGAATTTGAAGTATGTACAACGTGTCTAAAGTAATGCAGATATGATTTATTACCTAATTTTTTCTTTCCTCTATGCTTATCTAAATTAGGATCATTTCCTATTCCAGACTTATCAGAGACACATCTCTAATTCCCAAGTATAATATTAAGCATTTCACTACCTCTAGTAAATGTTTTTAGAGTTTTAGATAATTATCTATTTTTCTTTTCTGAATGTTCATATTTTGCACACTTTGATGCAACCTCAGGTATTACACTTATCTTCTAAACTATGTATCCTTTTATTAGAATTTACTAACTCTTATGCTAATTTGATGAACTCATAATGCAATTCATTATATTCAAAAAGTAATTCATCATAGGTTGGTTCAGTATTTATTACCTGCTTTGTTTTTGAATCACTTTCTTCTTGAGCTACCAGACAAATATTTATCGTTCCATCGTTATCACTTTTTTCACTTTCTGAAGAACTTTCTCCCTAGATTGATGAAACAAATGATTTCCTCTTCTGAAACTTTTCTTTCTTCTTTTCTTTGTCTTTCTTGGAGAGTTGTGACATTCAGCTTTGATGTGACCTAGCTTTTTGCGTTTGAAGCAGCTAATATGGTCTTTTTTCTCCTTTGATGAAGTACCTTTCTTTGGTTGAAATTTTCTAGTGCCTTTGTTTCTATATAATTTCTTGAACTCCCAACTATGAGACCCATTTCATCATCTTCAAGCTCTTTATCATCAATATCACTCTCTTGAGCTTTAAGAGCAATCCTTTTATGCTCTTTTCTTTGATGTCCTTATTATATTTCTATTTACTCTCGTATTTAGCTAGACTTCTAAAAAGAGTAGTGACAAACCTCATGGATTCGTCTTTGGCTTCTTAATGGCTTGACCTTTGGCTCCCATTCTTTCGTAAGACCGTCAAGAATCTTATGTACTTGATCTCTTAAACTATATGATTATCTAATAGCTATTAAGTGGTTGTTGAGATGTTAAAATCTCACTTTCATGTCTCAAATGCTTTCTCCATCAATAATTCAGAAAAGCTCAAACTTTGTTTTGAGCGTGTTGACTATACTTTCTTTAACACCAAAGATTCTTTCATGAGCTATTTCAAGGGCTTCCTACATCTCTTTAGTTGTCTCTAGACTAAACACTCAAAAATGCTATTTCTGACTTAAGACACATCTTATAATGTTAATGGCCTTTTCATTGAGTAATATCATCTTCTTGTCGTCATCATTATATTCACTTCACTCCTTCATAACTTTAGCTCTATCAACAATTTTTGTAGGAATATAGTTCCTGTCTTGTATGACATCCCAGAGACCATACTCACAAACCTTGATAAAGGTTTTCATTCTCATTTTTCAGAACGTAAAGTTCTCTCCATTGAAACCTAGAGGTTTTATGGTGGAGCTTCTTTCTCGTAAAATGTTGTCTCCAAAACTTGCCATAGATACTAGATCTTTCTTGAGATTGTAAGATCTTTTCCAAGAGGTATTCTCTTATACCAAATATTAGTCTTGACAGAAATATCCAAGAGGGGGTGAATTAGGTGTTTTGAATTTTTTTTATGTAAATAGGTAAACTAAAGATAGGTAGAATATAATAGAATAAATAGTATAGTAATTAAAAAGATTTCACCAAAGGATAGAAAGATCAACACAAGTTAGTTAATCCTGGTTAGGATGGATAATCTTGTCCTATGTCTAGTCCCTAGAGATCTTCTAAGATTTTCAATTATCTCCAAGATTTGAAACAAGCTCTTGGTGTAACATCCCTAATTTTACTTTAAATTTAAGTAGCATTAGAAGAAACTAATTCATAGTAGATAAATTTTTTTATTTAATTACCTAAGTTAAGATCGTTTATCTAAAATATAAAAAAATAATATACATTTTTTAAAATTAAAAGTTAAAAACAACCAAAGAAAGAGGAAAAAAGAAAAAGAAAATAAAGAAGGCAAAGACGTCACAAAAAGGGGGAAATTAATTAATAAAATAAAATAAAATAACAAAAAAAGAAATGAAGCAAACGCCATAACTCTGCAATAAGAAATATATAATATAATAAAAAAAGAAGTGAGGCCCACACCTTTTTATAATATAACAAACATACACACAGAACCCCGCAACATCTTCTTCTCTTTCACCATTTCTATTCGCGTTCCAGCTCCATTTCTCTCTATTTCTAGATCCATTTTAGCTTCATTTTATTATCATAAATCTTTCAACTACCATAGTTATTTCTTAATTATTTTTGTATACCAAGAGAGCTCTTTAGAAATATAATTTTTGTTAGGAGTAAAGAAGTTTGAGGATTATGGCTTAGAACAAGGGTGAATTTTCAACAAATGAGAACCATAGAATTGTAGAGGTAAGTGAATATGTGCATTTAATCAGTTTAGAATTTTTCTATTTGCATTATTTAAGAGGTTTAGAGTTAAGATTTAAATATTAGAGAGTAGAGATGATTTAATAAGAAAATTTTGTTAATTTTATTTGAGTTTAATGATTGGGTTATATTTATTGGAGGTATAATTGATATTTAATCAGTTTAGATTGTGACTATAGCTTGTAAATTGAAAATGGGTATTTTTGTTACAACCCTAAATTGGAGAAATTGGGGATTTTGATCAAATTGAATAATTATGGGTTAATTGATGGTACAAATGTGTTATTGAAATCTAGGAATTATATGATTTAATATTGAAATGAAGATTTGGATATTGTGAATGAGATTTGGAAATTAGAGGTAAAAATTATGAACTTTAAACTTATGTAATTAAATTGATTATTTGTTTAGCAATTTGATTGGTGACGAAACTCAAGGTTTAGTATATTGAGTGTTAATTATAAGTTAAGGGAATTGGGGTTTTTGTATAATTGGTGGATTTAGTGGTTGATTTAAGTAAATTAAAGTTAGGGTTTGATTGAAAATTATGAATTATGCTTTTTGAGGTTGATTATGAAATGTAAGCATTGGAAATTTTGGGTGAAGCTTTAAGGGTTGTAAATTTAGGGTTTTTAGATTGTTTGAGGAGTTTGATGTTAAATGAGAATTTATATAAGTAGAATAAAGTTGAGACAATATAAGATTATCATTGGAATGATAATTTGGTAAATAGATGTGTGATTGGGATAGAGAAATTAGGTTATGGAATTGAATTAGTAATTTTTAAATAAAATAAAGTTAGAAGAGAAATGTAAGTATTTATTTAAAAGTATATGTTATATCAAATTAACAGCTTATTGATGCACATTTATACAAATGTTGGCAAGAGGTAACTACTTTCTACTCATTGTGTGTGCTAATATGATGTTTGTGAGTAATTTGTTATATAAACATTTACTGATGATGATATGATTATATTGAGAAAAATTTGATTGCTGATTTTATTGAAAATGATCTTGTGGGATTTAAAGTAATTTGGAAAGTTTAAATGGAGATTAAAAACTTGTTATATATTGAGATTGGAAGTTGAAGAAAGTTATTATTTTAAGAAAAACCCTATTATGATATTTATTGATATTATTGATTATCGAGTTATTGAGATTTTGATTATTATGAATAACATGAGAATTATGCATTGGGAATTTGTGATAATGGAGTTATATTTCTACCACATGATATAGTCTCCATTGGAGCTCGATGGTTGGCTTTCATCACATCAGTTTAACGAGGGACTTAACCTACCAATTTACCCAGGAGCTACGACACCCTCACCAATTTACCAAGAGGGAATGAACCTATGGTCTATTCTTGTTCTATGTGGATTTTGGCTGATCCATAACACTCGACCGGCTAGCTTTTGAGTGGCTAGTCATATGGTAGTTATCACTAGCCCATGGATTCGGTCGGTGGGTATAAGGTACTTCGGTTGGTTTCATTGAAGGAACTGGGATGGTATTTCCATTTTATTATATCATGATAATGTATTATTTTCTATCTCGTGTATTTTATTAACTGACCCACTTAACACCTCACGAACACATATTAGTATGCATGATGAGTAAAATATCCTTACTTTTGTACATCTTAGGAACCATTCAGTAGTATTTAGAACCACTTACAAGACCTTGGAAGTCCATTAGCTAAATCTGGAATTTTACTCTTCTCGGATTACTGTTCATATGGTATTTCAGATTCGGTGATGAACTTCAAAAAATCATAATTAATTCTAGAAAAATCAAAATGAAGTGATTCAAAAAAGTTACGTGAAGACAACATCTTAAAATTTAAGGAAAAAATAAATTCAAGACCAAATGCTTAGTCAATTAATACAGTTTATTCGTCAAATATTACTGTTCATTTGGTAAAATTCTGAAACCAGATTATGGTCCCTTTGGAAAATTCATTCTCTTTGTACAGATATTGAAATAAGGTGTTCTTGGTATCAAAACAAAGTTTGACATGTTAAATAAATGTCTATAAATTTTTGTACATTTACTCTATCATTTATTATTTTTCATTACATCATGAACATTATTGTTCAACTTGCCATATAACATCATTACTCATAACACTTCTTCACATAACATTTACACTATCCAATCCCTAACTTCTCTTCATGCTTCTTCATCCTCTTTCATCATTCATGAACCTGTTGGGATTTGCATTACATGGATGGGGTGAGATTTCTGGAGAAATCTTAGTAGCAAACTGTACTAAACAATGCATGCATTAATATAAATACTTGTACTTGTGAAAGTATTAACATTGTGTAATGTGCATGCTTCCATGTAACAAGTGAAATACAATTAGCCAAAGTTATCATAGAAATAGAGCTTCAATCATATACGCAAGCAACATAGTTCAACATAGCCATAGCACAACCAAGCATAACATTCAATACATACAAGTTTAGGATAAGTTTACTACCTCATACTTGACTTTCTTCTTACTTTAACTTTGCTTTGCCTCTTTCTTCTTATTTCTCTTGGATATGTGGCTGACTCTTTGGAGTCCACAATCAAATCATAACATAACATAATATTCCATCCACTACAATCTAACTTTCTCTTGAACATTGAACTCATTTAACTACATTAACTTTCCTTAATCTTAACTATTGGACTTGGCCTTTGAATCAATTGATGTCTTTGCTTTACCCTACACAATTTCATCTTTTGAATCTATTTATGAGCTTATAATCATGAAATTCTAGCTCCCATGTACTGTTCTGGACAGATTTGAAAAACATGCATAATTCTTCCAAAAATTCTCATTTTGATTCCAATACTTCCCATACTTGTTTCTCTAATTTATCCCATACAATTTTTCATTTTAAAACCATTGGAAGCATCAAAATCATGAAATTATAATCACTGTTCATTCGAGTGAACAATAATAGAGAAGAATTCCAAGAATTACATCTTTCAATTCCAACGCTTCCAATGTTCAAAACCTATCCAATCCTACACAAAATTATCATATAAATTTAATAGAAGCATTAGATCATTGAAATTCCATCTCCTTCTATCATAAACAGTACAAAGTGAAATATATATTCAATGGCCAAGTCAAGAATATCAATTTGATTCAACAACCAATCACCTAACTAGCTTGTTTAAGCTTCAATCACATAACTCTAACTTTAATTTCTTCTTTCTCCTTTCATATAAGGTTTTGGACAACACATACACCTTAGAGAAAACTCAACTTTCTTCCATGAAAACCATAAGTTCAAACTCCCAAATCAAAGGAAAATAAGTTAGGATAGATTGCTTACCTTTAATCTCTAGCTTGCTTGAACTTTGGACCTTGGATTCTTCTTTGTTTTGGCTTGAGTTTTCATTTTACCATAGTTTCCCCAAGGTTCTTGCTTCACAATTTTGGGCAGAAATAGTTGGGTTTTTATAGAAAATCTCATGGAAAATGAATGGCCAATATCACTTTGTGCACTATTTGATCTAATGGCTCATAATTGCTCTTACATCAAACTTGCATACCAAGCCAATTTGAGATAAGATCACATGACAAAAATCATTTCTTCCCCTTGTTTGTACGCTATGTGTAAAGTCTTTGTGGTCTGATAAGTTCAGATTGTCGTGGTCTGATCCATCAAAATAAAGTTTATTGCACCAATATAATGTAGTATAAGGCACAACCCTATCGTTCTTCTCAAGGATCCTTTTATGTGGAAACTTAATAGATTAGATGTCAAAATCAACAAAAAACCTGAACAGGGACAAAATAGTTTTTGGGCTTTTTAGAGATTAATGTGATAAAAGTAGGGTACAGAAAGATAAATATTTTTGGATTTTTGTTTACGATGAAAATGAGTTGGTTTGGTTGAGAAATATCCCATGAAAGACTCTTGATGATGAAAACGTATCTATCCTTGCTCGCACGTTTTGAAATTGGAGTTTAGAAATCACTAAGTATCAAAGAAAATATCAATCGATCGATTGAGTCTAGAACCCTAATTTTCCTTAAACCACTTTGATCCAAGCTGGTTTAAGAACTACTAGTGAACAATCATAAACCACTTAGCACGTAAATCGAATTTAGATGATGAAAACGCCCTCGAATGGTCGTCGATCAAAAACCCTAGATTTCAAGCAATGAATTAATTAACAACGATCGCTGACATTAACCCACTCTCTTAAAATCGAAACTAAAATATTCTATTAAAAGCAAACGTCCAAATCATCCGAATTCAATTACAAGTCTAATCTGAGAATGATCAATCAATATTTAACACTTGCTTAGAAGATAAAAACTCTAGATCTAGCAGCAATCATAAGATGAGAAGATGCAAATTAGAATAGAAAAAACTCCCTATTTGAGTCCATGAGCTCAAGATATCTGATTCATCACCAAGAGGCTAAAGGTTTAGCCTCTCATGACTCCTGTTATATCGCAATCGCTGTTCAGATGAGATACCGTGAAGAAACAGTGGGAAGATAGTAGATTGATAGTGTAGAGAGGTAGAAAAATCTGTGGAGAGGAGTAGAATGATGGCAGAGGTGGAGAAGGTAATCAGAGAGTGCGAGAGTACTACTTCTTAGCCTAATCAGGTCAAAAACTAGCCTTCCCCTTGACGGCAGCATTCCTCCCCTATTATTGATGCATAACCTAATTCAAAATGCATAGTTCCAGCAATTTCGTAGTTTAGTCACGACCAGATCCATGTTGTGGTTGTGACCTATAAACACAGAGAGAATTCCAGAAGAATCAAGGTCCCAACTGGCGGACTCTGTGGTCGCGACTAAGAGATACATGAGCAAGGTTTAACTTTTATTGACTTGTGATTTCTTTCCTGGTCCTTGCTGTCTTCCAAAATACCTATAATCTAACATAAAAGCTCACTGTAAAAGTCTAAATCAGTAAATAATAGAATCTATGCAGTTTGGAAGAGTTAATTTACCATTTTACCCTTTAATTAACACATTGCCACGCACAATCATGTATTACTACAAAAGCACAATTTAAGGCATAAAATTATAGTAAAGTTGTTATAAAACTCTTAAAAATGTCACAGAAACCATATACAAAATGTGTCTTACCATGGTCCCACCATGTGTAACCCTAATTCTTACTTATTTCTTTTTCTTTTCTTTTTCAAAAATTCATAAATGATTCATTATTGGACTTGGGCTTCAAGATAACTTTTGGGACTTATTAAGCTACCCTAGGATGAAATATTAGGCTTCCCTATGCCTTCCTTAGGTCTAATAGCTAATTGGCACAAATCCCAAGGCACTTTCCTTATACCAATATCCTTAAAATATTCTAATTTTGAAATAAATGCTACATACCTCTTTTAATGGTTCTAACATTTTTATAAATTCATTATAATATAAAATAAATCCCCTGCAAAGTGTCATAATTTTCTGAGACCCATTAGTCTTGATAAAAAATCCCTATATTTATTCAAGACCCTTTACTAGAGCCTGATTTCACTTTAATTTCTCAAAGGGCATTATCATCTTTTCACACATCAGAAAATTATTCCTTGACCTTGGTAAACTATTTTGGGAACTCTCCTTAACTTTCTAACCTTAATCAAATGACCAAAATACCATTCATTTACCTCTGTCTCATTGACACAAAATATTGGCACACTCAGTGGCATTTTCGTAATTTTATATTTTTTCTGGTCTTTATTAGCTCTGGCCCACATACTTATCTAAAAATATTATTGGGCTTATAAGGCGCCATTTTGGGCCCTCTACATGAGCTACTACCTTCATGGGCTCAACTCCCGAAAAATTCCCCCAAAAAGTATTTATTGGGTGTTTTAATCCACTATAAATTCTGTAATAAATTGTACATAACTCCTTTTTAAGATCTATCAATTTTATAAATTCTCATATTAATTATAAGAATTTAATGCCAAATTTCATCTGATTCTGAGATCCAGAGGATACTGTATTAACTTCCCTTTTTCAGAAATTAATATAAATTTTTTAGGACCTCAAAATAAAATTCTGTGTCATGTCAAATTGATCAGAATAATTTGTTCTATTTACTAAAAAAATTTGGGACTAATCTGATTCTGGTATTTTTGGACATTTTCTGGCTTAACTTTCAATAATTACACTTGGCATAATAGAACTTTTAGACTTTTCATTTTAGTCCCTCATCTTTATACCTTTGTCTAATCATTATTTTCCCTTTCTATCCATCACGACCATCTGTATTATATAGATAGGGGAAAAATAGGATATGACATTGAGTAGGATTGTTAGTTACTGAAACGTTTGTCTCACCCCATGGTTATTAACATTTTTTAGGTGATAATCTCGTGCTAGGACCTCAAGGAAGGCTTGTTAGTACTATATCAATTATATAGCTTCCTCCATGAATTTATGTGTAGAATACTTATATATTGCCACACTTTGACTCATTTTGCATCCTCTAATATAATGAAATAATCTATTTGGATTTGATGTTAGGAATACGTGCTAGTAGTGGCCTTGAGGCCTTGGATTGTTGCTTGTGATTTGTTGATTGTAGATCCACTTTTAGATTTGTAATATTGAGAATTTATTTATAAATGAGTATTATAAAGGAGCTTACTTGTGAAGTTGGATTATGTGATGTTATTCCTGGGTTTGATGCTCATACGCCCATTTGAGATGGTTAGAGGATAACTATGATAGTAGTGTTAATCGGGGGCTTCAACCCAAATCCTTTATAATATGGTTTTATATGTGAATCAAATGTAATAACCCAACACCCCTCCCTCGTAGATATTGTCCCTGTTTGCAGCTGTAGCTAAGAGCAGCGTTTTATTTTCATGGGTACAGCTGTAGCTACCCAGAAAACACTTCTACAAGGGGAAGGTATTTGCACCCTTATAAGACATACTTTGTTCCCCTTCCTAACCCATGTGGGACTTTACACTTGGCATCTTAGTACAACAATTAATTCTCTCAATCACTCCCATATACTTCCCGTAAGGTAATAATCCTAACTTAAGAGAACCAATATCTTAAGTCTACAGAATGAATAAAAAATATTCTCAATGTCTATCTTAGAGTATACATGATGATGAACACTAAAGCACAATAATTTTGAGTTACAGAGTAATGAAGAAGAATAAGAGAATGTAATAAATTTAGTCATTGTTGCCTATTCATTGTTTTTTCTTCATTAATGTCGAGTCTTTAAATAGCATTTACTTTGTTTGGTAGCCATTAGACTCAAGCTTGTAACCGTTATATTAGTTGGAGTGAAGGCATAGTGGTTAGGGGAGCATTTAATGCTTTGCTGGATGTAGCAAGTTTCTGTTGACGTAGACTTTATCATTTCAAACTTTTAGCCTTTTTTGAACACACTCAATCTCAAAGGTTTGTTAGGAGTTTAAGAATTGATTAAGTGTAGGAATAACTAATAATCAACTCATAATATAACAATCAAGTTCTAATAAAGTTTAGACGGCTTTATGAAAAATATATTGTATTAATTGATTAATCACCATAAATTCAATCAATATTTCAATTAATGAATAAAAAACAAAACATCACATTAATCAGAGTGTTAAACCAAATTCAATGTTAAACCAAGAATTTTATGAAACCAAATAGACCAATTGTGTTATCAAATGACATTTGATAATTGTTGACGCTATAGTTTTTCTCCTAACATTTGTATTCGAGGTAACTAAATCTATTTAACTTGTTCCAGCCATTTTTGTGAATTATAAGTATGGCATATCAAATTAATTAAAAGATAATTATTGATCATATTGTGATATTAATATATTGTGCCATTTGTGTGATGATATATATTATATATTTTTTGTTCATTTATTTTTATGATGTTATTCAATATTAGTTTGAATTTATTGTTATTTATTGATGATAAATTTTATTATAAGTTTTGAAGTTTTTTTACTTTAACTAATTTCTTGAAAGAAAAACTAAGCATTCATACAATATGTAAGAATTCATCCACATGACATATTTTGAATGTTGCAAACAAGTGATAAATAGTATCTTGAATAATGTTAAAAAGTTTAAAACGATATGTTCAGTTTGTACTTTATTCTCAAAATTAAAGTCTCTTTAAATGATCTTCTATATTTTTAGGTTTGATGAGTTTAATAAATATTGGATTGATTCAAATACAATTATATACTTATATTTGTTATCAATATCCTATTCTAATATCAAGAGAGATGTTTTCAATCTTCATTTTTATAATGATGAATTATTGGGTATATATATTAGAATTAAATTTAGTTTTCTTATGACATTTGAGAGAAAAAGAAAAATCATATATTTATGTTACATTTGTATAAGAATTTATTATTTTATGGATTCTAATCTTAAGAGTTATTACCTACTAATCTTAATATTCAAATTCTGTAAATTGTTTTTGGTTAGTAGCATATTTTGAATTCCATTAGATATAGTTAATAGTGGTGTAACATTACTCATGCGACGATCTTAGATAAATTACCTTTGGCTGAAGGTAATTTTTAGTCTCTTTATTTGATGATTAATATAAGCAAATATGTAAAAAATGATGTGTATTATGTGAGTTACTGGCTATTGATTTATTTGCTATGGGATTGGTAATCTATGAAGTTATTTATATTAGACACTCAATTATTGATCAATAGTAGTTAAATTTATGGATGGTAAAATAGTTAAGACAATTTGAAAGAAAAATATAAATATCGTAATCATTTATTATTTTGCATTATAATTTTGATGATATGTTAGATTTTATTCCACTATACCCATAAAATCATAAATAATTATAGTACTTTGAATATGTCAAAGTATGTTATTAACGAATACTTAAATTATATAGTGATTAATAATATATGATGGTTCTTGAAGAACTTATGTGACATAAAAAATTGAAATAATTCTTGAAAAACCAATAAATATTTTCCTTATAGGATGATTGATAATAAAAGTTATAACACATAGATCTACATTATATCTATGATTGTATATAAGTTAGGAAGCATCTAGACTCCTAGTAAAATACATGAAAAAGGAAAACATGTTGGTATGACTCACACTAGAGGGGGAGATTGTTGGAATATAAGTGTGAGCTAACATTGGATGAAATTTTACTCAAATATTCATATAAATTCAATTGATCTCAAAAAAATGGGTATCATATTGAGGTTGTAAATTAGTCTTATGTTATGAAAATTAAATTTATTGTTGGTTATAGTAAACCAGAAGTTTACTTATTCAAATAGATTTATTGTTTGCATGACTTGTTTAATCATCCTAAAGTATTGACATCCATTAAAGAACCAAACAATTCTTCATGAATAGCTAATATAAGAATTAACATATGCTACTTGTTCTTAAACAAAATTAATTATGCGAATATCACTAATTATGAGTTGGAATGGATCTCTACATTTACAGAAATATATTAAAATTAATATATTGGGCAATTCAATTAACATGTAACTATACAGTTATTCAATAAATTTGGTAGATACATTTATAAGATGGTTACATGTGTGATTATTGTGAGTGCACAATTTCCAAAAAATGTGATTCTAAAAATATTCTCATAATGATGCAAGTGAGTTTATATATCAGGCTTTCAATGATTATTACACAATTATTAGAAAAATATTTGAAAAGCCTACTTACCAAAATGATCTAGCAAAATTATCCATGAGTAGTTGGATCAATGCTTATGAGAACAAAATTTGTAGTTCAGTGTTGGCATATATGATTTAATATATTACAATACACATTAAGCCAACAAAATTCTCCCAATTAAATTGGCTTTTGGTCAGTAGCTAGACATTTTTTTAAATGCACAATGTTTATTTCTATTGATCCACTACAATGCATATAAATGTATATTTAAAGAAATTTGGTATAAATATTGGGTAAAAATTTTCTTCTTATTTGCCTCTAAATGAAACACAAGAATATTTCTAAAGGAAGCAAATAGATTTAGGAGACTTATACTACATGATTAGTTGATTCTCATTCGACAAAGTTTTCCCAATATGAGGGGAGAAATTGAATAGCTGAAAACGAGAAACACATGGAATGCATTATTACTATCAAATGTACATTACAAATAGAGTAATATGAACTAGAAGTTCATCAAATATTGTACTTATAAAATATTACAAAAAATTTGCCAAATTTGACTACTGACGATGAGAATTATGAAATATCATATTCCAGCTAAAGATCTTCTAATTAATATAAATGAAATTGAGTCATGCTTGAAGCTGAAAGACTAAACCGGTTTCAAATATAAACACCTTAGAAATATATGAGCATGTATTAAGATGATCACAATGAGGAGGCAAGTGCTTTAGAAGAGTGTAAAAGCATAACTACTTACAAAAATCTTAAAAGAGGTTAAGGTATCTAAAAAGTAATAAAGAGAACTCAATAATTATGTTATAATAAGAAAAATAAAAAACTAAATAAATAAAGTTGTCAACAATAGTTCTGATAATAATATCACATGATCAAATGAAGATCTTGTGTATAAATTTGTCATGTGAAGTAGATAGAAAAATGTATTTAGCCAACAAGAAAAGTAAAAGGGTAAAGACACAATGAAAATAGAATTATATTCTTTTAATATGTGAAAATTATGTATATATAGTCCAAACAGGACCTACAGTCCAAACACTTGAGATATAAAGTTATTATGAAATATATATAAATATTTATGTAAAACTAAAGATTTTCACAAAAGCTAATGATGAATATTATTTATTATTTTATGGTGAATGCAATAATTTTTTCATATATTAATAGTTTGGCGATATATGAAAATAAAATATGTGTCCAATAGATTTTATTATAGTCCATTCATATAGCTTAGTAGATAGTAAAATTTATATGATAATCTTTTAAGGATTTAAAATACCTAAAGCATATAAAGAAAAATGTCTAGAGTTAAATATCCAATGATTTCATAATCTTTAGATTTTTGCTATGATTATTTTATCTATAAAAATATATTCAATTTAATGGCCTAGAAGTTCCATATATTTATTCTATTATAATATTTAACTATTGTGTTAGTATGGCATGTTTTATTTTTATTGGCAAAATTAAGTTCTTGCAAGTACACAAATAAATAATAAAATTGATATTTAAGGTGATAGTTCTACGAAACATTATGAGACATTTTGTTTTGAATAAATTGAACATGTGAATGCAAGGTATATCATGGTGATTTTCAATATGATTTTATCGTTATTTTCACAGTGCATAAGGAAGATGAAGAGTATGTTGATAATTCAACATATCCAAAAGATATGTTGCAGGAATCACTACTAGAAAAAATACTTATAATGGTGTTACCTCACGGTGGTTAAAGGAAAAATCCCTGTAACAAAAAAAGCAATGGCATTCACATTTGTAAAACTTTATAACGGCAGTTTAATGTAAAATCGCCCTATACAATTCTGCAAATTTTCAAAATCCCTTGCACGGAGTACAATTTCAATTTCACTTTTTTCACAGCCTTGTGGGTTCTGTTGTTCTATCAAACAATGACAGATTTGCACAAACTTCATTCCCTTATATTTTTCTCCTATGTTTGTGCTTGTCTCCGTTGATAAATTTATTCTCTTTCTTCTCCATCACCTCTAGCATTGTTCTACGTCATTAGTGTCGTAAGTCATCATTTAACTTCATTATTTGCTCATTTTTCTTGATATTTCATATGTTTGTTGTTTATAAGATGTAATACATCTTATGGGCTAACATCCTTGTATTGAAGACATGATCTTTGTATTTTGGTTTGTTAAGTTGGTTTCTATTTGTGGGTACCTATTTCAATTTTTTTGAATCTGTTTGTGTTTTTGTCAATTGGTCTATTTTTTTATTTGTTTGTTAACTGGCTTATAAAATATGTTGGTTCCTATTTATTTTCTATTTGATGGATTTGGTTACCATTTGAGATTGTTTACATTTAAGGGAATAATAGATCGTAGTTAGATGAAAGCTAAGAGAACTACTAAGGAATATAAAGATAGGTAGAATGGTTTCTTGAATTTGCTTAGAAGAATACTTTGAAGAAAAGGGATGGGTTGTTCTTCTGTCCTTGTGTCAGTTATTTCAATTGTAACATATTGTCTATTCCTAATATAAGAGAGCATATTATATGTAATGGGATAAGTTTAAGATATACATATTAGATTTTACATGGTGAGATTAGGAGGACTCATTTGCATGCTGAAGTTGTGAACAATAACTTTATGGATAAAATTTTGGATATGTTTTGTATTATTGGAGCCGAATCCTTTCCAAATGACTCTCCTATACATGAAGTTTTCTAAATGATCTCGAGACGCCATTGTACTCAGGGAGTAAAGATGAGTACACAAGGTTAAAATTTGTGTTATGATTGATGAATTTGAAATTGAGAAGTGGCTGGAGCGATTCTAGATTGACAGAATTTCTCCAGTTGTTAAGTAATACCCTTCCTATAGGCAATACACTACCAAGATCAATGTATGAGGCAAATAAAGTATTGTGTCCAATGCGTTTGTCATATAAGAAGATACATGTGTGCCTTAACGACTACATATTGAACAGAAATGAGTATGAATGGCTAAATAAGTGCCCTAAATGTGGCACTTCAAGAAACAAAATGAAGATGTGATGAGATTACCAAAGACCCTCATTCGAATGTGTTATGGTATCTTCTAATAATATCATGGTTTAAATGTTTATTTGCTAACGCCACAGATGCAAAGAACTTGAGATGGCATTCCAATAGGAAAATAAACGATGGACAACTTTGTCATCCAGCTGATTCTCCTCAATGGAAGATAATAGATTAAAAATTCCCTAAATTTGGTTCTAAGCCCAGAAATATTTGGCTTGTTCTATGTACATACAAAATCGATCCAGATGGTAATCTCAATAGAACACATAGTGCTTGGCCAGTTCTCCTTGTGATTTACAACTTGCCTCCCTCATTGTGTATGAAATGAAAGTACATCATATTGTTTTTGATGATCTTGAGGTCAAAACAGTCGAGAAATGATATAGATGTTTACTTAGCACCTTTGGTTGATGATGATTTGAAGAAACTGTAGGAGGGAAGTATATGTCTTTGATGCATATAAACAAGAGATCTTTAAACTCTGCGCCATGATCTTCACCATGATAAATGACTTTTTGTCATATGGAAATTTATCAGGCTATAGTATTAATGGGCATAAAGCATGTTCCATATGTGAAGAAGGCACTAACTTCATGTAACTGAAGCATGGAAGTAAGACATTCTACCTTTCCTATAGAAGGTTTCTAAGCTGACACCACCCTTACCGTAGGTTGAAGAAGGCATTTAATGTCTCACAGGAATATGAAATAGCTCTTATTCCTTTAACTAGAGAAGAAATATATCAACGTTTGTATGGTGTTTATGTTACCTTGGGTAAAAGTAATAAAAAGGCACGTGAAAATAATATATGGAAAAAGAGATCAATCTTCTTTGATATCTTCTATATTAGTGGAATCTTGAAGTGAGACATAGTCAAGATGTCATTCATATGGAGAAGAACGTGTATGATAACCTTGTTGGCACGCTCCTGCATATCAGTGGAAA
The DNA here is from genome assembly GCA_037074615.1 of Leucaena leucocephala. Taxonomy (NCBI): domain Eukaryota; kingdom Viridiplantae; phylum Streptophyta; class Magnoliopsida; order Fabales; family Fabaceae; genus Leucaena; species Leucaena leucocephala. The sequence continues at coordinate 12,227,411 of CM073527.1, forward strand.
TAAGGATGGGGTCAATACTAGACGAGACTTAGCTAAAATGGGAATAAGAGAACCTCTACATCCAAAATAAAGATAGGGTAGTAAGAGAGTTTATTTGTACCCAGCAGCACACATATTATCCAAATATGAAAAAGCAAGCCTATGTGAGTATTTACATGATATTAAGGTACCATAAGGGTATTTATCGAATTTTAGGAAGCTTGTATCAATGCAAGATTTGAAGATAATGGGCATGAAGTCCCACAATTGCCACATGTTGATGCAATTATAAGTGGCTATTCGAGGCATTATGAAAGTTGATGTGATGAGCACTATTACTAGACTTTGTATGTTCTTCAATGCTATTTGCAGTAAAATAATTGATCCTGCTGAGTTGGATGAATTGGAGAATGAAGGTTATGTTATCCTCTCTTAGTTGGAGATGCACTTCCTACTAGCATTTTTTTGACATCATGGTCCATTTGATTGCTCACTTGGTACATGAGATTCGACTTTATGGCCCTATGTGTAAGGAATTGGAAGACACGCAGCGGAAATAAACTTTAAAAATTTTCCATTCCTTGCCAGGATCTGCCGTATGTGTTTAAGTCAAGTGGAAAGAATCATTACCCTTAGTGTTGCTCAGCGAATTTCACAGCTTCTCTACGTGGGTGGTGATCTCTTTCTGATCGCAAGAAATCGACGGAGTGTTCCTCAGCGACCTTTACAGATTCTCTCCGCGGACGGTGGTCTCTTTCCGATCACAAGAAGTCGACGCCTCAGGTCGGCTTCCTCTACTGGTATCCACACGAACAGCGTTCCAACCACGAACGACGTGCTAGCGTCTCCTGTCCCTCCAAGGCTTTCACAAGTCTCCGTCTCTATTTCAGCAGTTTCTTGTCTGCAAACCTTTTGCAGATTCCGTTCGGCCTTTTGTGTTCTGTGTTCTTTTCAAACGTAGCTCCTCCAATCAGATATAGAGGATGCTATGCGTTTTTACACCTGACCTAATTGGATTTTGGAGTTAATCTTATATTAATTCCGAATTGATACAATATCATATATTGTATAATTTTATAAGAAACTAATTAAATAAAATAATATTAAATCCGTCCCACAGATTTAATTACTTATTTATTTAACTTTAAATAAAGATGAGACTGAGTTATATTTGATTTATTCCCATAAATCAAATTTGAGATATCCTATCAATTTAAATTTCGAATTTCAAACGTGATAGAGATTTAATTTATCCTTATAAATTAAATCTTATAAATATCTCTTATATGAGATATCCTATCAATTTGAATTTCGAATTTCAAACGTGATAGAGATTTAATTTATCCTTATAAATTAAATCTTATAAATATCTCTTATATGAGATATCCTATCAATTTGAATTTCGAATTCAAACATGATAGGGATTTAATTTATCCTTATAAATTAAATCTCATATATCTCATATATATAATATATATATATACGAATTTATATATATACGAATATAAATATAAATAAATATATATATACATTCACCTGGATCTTTCATTGAATCTGGACATGTCTTAGATTCAATGAATCTGGACATCATAGCTCGTGTTGGGCTATTTTGTGTGCGACCCTGTAGGCCCATATGAAGTTGGCAGTGGGCCATTTGCTATACTAGCCCACAAGTCGCAAGCGGTCTCTAGCAAGACATAACAACTACCCAAATCATATGAGGATCGATAAACGATGTAACCTTTTATACAACCATATCATGTCCCTTCTGTCACGCGATATTTTGGTCATGGATGAGGCATGGATAATGTCATCCTCCTATTCCCGACCGTTACTTTCTCGATCCCTGAGTAGTCTGACTATAGAAATGGAACTACCTTTCCATTACAGTATGGCCATACATTTCTCAGACTCACTCATCGAGGGGCCCAGTAATACCTCTCCACGAATGTGAGGGACAAATTCCATCTTGACCATTCACATTCCTCCGCATGAAAAACCACTAAGCCCAAACATAGTCTTTATGATCACTCGGTCAAAAGTGACTTTTGACTAGGTCAAAGCTGAGCGTTTTGTCATGTAGGAATCCATGATGATCTCAGGTCAAAGGGCATATTGACATGGTTTGTATATGAGAGAAGCTTATGACGTTACCCATGCAGTTCTCTCATAGCGGGTCGGTCCAACACCCTGTACTCTTACATGTGCTTATGACTTTGATTTATATCTCTATACATCTTCAAAGTCATACTGGTCTTATTTCATCTGTGCTCCCACATAGATGATCGACCAGGGACATTTAGGATAATATCATGAATTATCCAAGGATGGTCATCATAGTAAACATGCAAATAATATGATAACTCAATTAATAAATTCATAAATCAATAATGTTCATAAGACAATGATTGGCCCCTAGGGCACGATTTCCAACACTATGTGTTTGAGATGGATGCACTCATTTGAGAGATACATGAAAATCCTTAAAAACTGTTCTAAAAATCCTTATCAACCTCAGGCATCAATTGTTGAAGGTATATAGCTGATGAGGCAGTTGAGTTTTGTAACTCATATCTAGCTGTGGTAAAGGCAATTGGACTTCCACAATCTCGACATGATCAGGGGAGAAAAAGTAGGGGAACTCGTGGTGCCAAAGTAAAGGGCATGTCTCCCGAATTGGTGATGCAAGCACATCTTTATAATTTGAACAATAAAGATGAAGTTCTGCCATACTTGGATGCACAAGAATATGCTCAAGAACATGAACCCAAGAAAGAGTGATATGCAACTAGTTATAATGAGAACAACAGGTTTTTTATATAATGGTTAAAGTAAGAAGTGTTAAAGGATAACATGTTGGAAATTGTGCCCTAGGGGACAATAATTGTCTTATGAACATTGTTCATTTATGAATTTATTAATTGTGTTATCATATTATTTGCATGTTTACTGTGATGACCATCTTTGGATAACTCATGATCTTATCCTAAATGTCCCTGGTCGATCATCTATACGGGAGCAGAGATGAAATAAGACCAATATGACTTTGAAGATGTATAGAGATATAAATCAAAGTCATAGGCACATGTAAGAGTACAAGGTGTTGGACCGACCCGCTATGAGAGAGCTGCATGGGTTAAGTCATAAGCTTCTCTCATATACAAACCATGTCACTATGCCCTTTGACCTGAGATCATCATGGATTCCTACATGACAAACGCTCAGCTTTGACCTAGTCAAAAGTCATTTTTGACCGAGTGATCATAAAAACTATGTTCGGGCTTAGTGGTTTTTCGTGCGGAGGAATGTGAATGGTCAAGATGGAATTTGTCCCTCACATTCGTAGAGAGATATTACTGGGCCCCTCGATAAGTGAGTCTAAAAAATGTATGGCCATACTGTAATAGAAAGGTAGTTCCATTTCTATAGTTAGACTATTCAGGGATCGAGAAATTAACGGTCAGGAATAGGAGGATAACATTCTCCATGCCTCATCCATGACCAAAATATCGTGTGCCAAAAGGGACATGATATGGTTGTATAAAAGGTTACATCGTTCATCGATCCTCATATGATTTGGGTAGTCGTGATGTCTTGCTAAAGACCGCTTGTGACTTGTGAGTCAGTATAGTAAATGGCCCACTGCCAACTTCATATGGGCCTACAGGGTCGCACACAAAATAGCCCAACACGAGCTATGATGTCCAGATTCATTGAATCTAAGACATGTCAAGATTCAATGAATGATCCAAGGTGGATGTATATATTTATTTATATTTATATTCGTATATATATAAATTCGTATATATATATATATATATATATATTATATATAAGAGATATTTACAAGATTTAATTTATAAGGATAAAATTAAATCTCTATCACGTTTGAATTTGAAATTCAAATTGATATGATATCTCAAATTTGATTTATGAGAATAAATCAAATGTAATTCCGTCTTATCTTTATTTTAAATTAAATAAATGGGTGAATTAAATCTGTGGGACGGATTTAATGCAAACACTATTTATTTAATTAGTTTCTTATCAAATTATACAATATATGATATTGTATTAATTTCAGAATTAATATAAGATTAATTCCAAAAATCCAAGTCTGGGGTAACACGCATAGCATCCTATATATCTGATATTTAGGAGCTACGGTTGGGACACAAAAAGGTGTGAATGGGAATCTGCAAAAGGTTTGCAGATAAGAAACTGCTGAAATAGAGACGGAGAGGACGAATTCTTGAGTAAGCCCTGGAGGGACAGGAGGTACTAGCACGTCGTTCATGGTTGGAACGCTGTTCGTGTGGATACCAGTAGAGGAAGTTGACCTGAGTCGTCGACTTCTTGCGATCGAAAAGAGATCACGGGCCGCAGAAAGAAGCTGTGGACGTCGTAACCAGAAGTTGAGTAAGTCGCGGCTGAATACTGAGGGTAATACTTCTTTCCACTTGACTTAAACACATACAGTAGATCCTGGCAGGGAATGGAAAAATTTTTAAGTTAATTTCCGCTGCGTGTCTTCCAATTCCTTACATAACAATCCTTCTGAAACAATATAAAGGCTAGCTACAAGGCCTCATTTTGAGGTTGTGTGTTGGGAAGGATATGATATAAATTATTACTCTTTTTACCCAAAAGCTCAAGATGACAAAAGTACAATGCCTAACAATAGGGTGATGGTTATGGCCGAAGCGATACATTCTGCTAGTTCAAAAGATAAAAGGCCAACATTGGCGTCCATGCCATATTATGAAGTGATTGAAAAGATATGAGAGGTTATTTACTCCAGATTTAAAGTGTTAGTTTTGAAATGTAAGTGGATTAATAGTAATGTTGTCTAAGTAGATGAGAAATTTGGATTTGTTTTAGTCGATCTGTAGAGAGTTGGATACTTAGATGAGCCATTCATCTTAGCAAGTCAAGCAATTCAAGTGTTTTATGTCACCAATCTAGCAAATAAAGATATTTCCATTGTGCTCCAAGGCAAAAGGCAAGTGATTGGTGACGACAATGACTTATAATTCAACCTAGACAAAACCCCGCCTTTCACGACTACTCGACCTATAAGGACAACAAAGTTTGATTTGGAAGATAATGAATATGTTGTTAGGGATGATCATTGTGAATGAATTTGGGTGGATACAAATTAGTAAGAAATTATTTTATTTTGTTGTAATAAATGTCCCTTTGATTACTTAATTTATTACGTGATTAATATTCTTGGTTCTTGCATTTACTTATTGTTTTGTAAACATGATAAAGGACATTTTCTGTTAATATTTTGATGTTTGGAATTGTCTTTTAATTTGTTTAGGATTCATCTTCAACCATTTCCTTATTTTATATATGATATACAGATATATATATATATAGGTTCATTTAAAGTTTACCAATTCGGATGATTGTATGACCATTTGGATTTTGGAATTACTGACTTCATACTTTGATGCATGGAATTAATTAGTCTGTCTTGACTATACTAAATGTAGGGTGGCATAAAATGATAAAAAAAAGAAATGATTAAAAAAAAGTTTTCTACGGTAGTTGTAAGGAAAACTGCTATATAAAGCTTATAAATAAAAAAAAATAACTGCTAATGGCAGTGGGTAATGATAAATTACTAGCTGTTAATAAAATAACTGTCATTAATGTATTACACTATAACGGTGGTTATAATATTAAAACTGCTGTTGTAAGTCTATCATATAACGATGGTTTACAAACCGCCGTTAAATGTTAGACTTACAACTACGTTAGAATTCACGTTGCTCGTAAAACTGCCGTGAAATGTCACTTTTAACTGCCGCTAAAAGCATTTTTTTTCTAGTAGTGAATATACTTAAAAAATATGATAATGTATTATGCATAGTTCGGATAAAAGGAATATATGCTCAAAAGGCATTGAAATAATCTGTTTGAGTAACTAGTACATTCTGTTCATATGAAAAGACGAATAGTGAGTTGTCATTAAGGGGAGTAAAATTGATGTTGTCATAGGGGGAGGTAAATGCGATATTATCATCAAGGGGAGTAAAGATCATGCTATACTCTTTTTTCCTTAACCAAGATTTTGTCCCATTGGGTTTACTAATAAAGTTTTTAATGAGGCACCTTCAATATATATTATGTACTCTTTTTTCTTTACTAGGTTTTTGTGCCATAGGGTTTTTCCTAGTAATGTTTTAATGATATACAATATTTATCTATGAATATCCAAGGGAGAGTGTTATAAATATTACATCATGTGTGCATGTTCATAGTCTCTTAGGATTATCTCTCATATTGAATGACATTATAACTTATAACTCCCAAATTGAATGATCTCTAATATTCATTCTCTATAACCTCTAATTGTACAATTTTGTTGCTTACTTCCCTTCTTTATGTACTTGTAACTCTTTAGCATTAATCTTCAATATTAGTGTCCAATATATAGAAGATGTTGTACACACATTGGGGATAACAATATGAATGAGAATCGTTCCCTTTTTCTCTCCAAATTCTCTCTTGTCCTTTTTGTTTCTCTCATCCCAAATATCTCTTGCATTTTCCTTTATTTTCATAACACTATTATAATTATCAAAAGTGTATTGTTGTTAGATATTAATGGTTGTCACTGAAATCTGAATATCTTATTAGAATTTATATTTTAAATAAGTATTTTTAATTCAAAATATTTTAAATATATATGTACTAGTTAATAACATTTAGTAGCTCTATTTTCTTTTAATTCAAACACTTAGAAATAGAATGATTAAAACATTTTTTAATGAGACAGTAATCTATTATATTTTTATAATTATTGTTGACTAACTATTATTTTATACTATTAACCTTATCTGAAGCATAGCATATTGAATTTTAGAACCAAAAAAATTACTGTACTTATTTTATTTTATTTTTTAATTTCATTTCATTTAACATAAAAGGTTCCTTCTTGCACTTGGCACCTAACACTGGCAAATTCACCACCAAAACTCCTTATCATGTTTCACCTTGACTCTTGTATTTGTGAAGTGTTTTTTTAAATGAAATTACCCTTTTTTTAAAAAAATACAAAAATAACTGAGACAAGAGAAAATAATTACCTCATCCGTATAGGTTTCTAAAATCCAGCAAATAAGAATTAATGATGAAAGAATAGCCCTTGAACAACGATTATGTTTTAGGATAAGTATATTTCAATTTAATATCTATTAATATTAATTGCCTGTTCTCCCTTTTAGTCCGATCTTGCCCATCTGGAAAATAGAAGCTTGACTAGAAAAGCTACTCTGTTTTTGTGCCTAAAGAGTTTTGAGCATACCTTGATTTTCTTTTTTAGTAAAAGTAACGAAAAATGTAACATTTGGCTTTTTTTTTCTCAAATGATTATTTGAATAGTATATGTATATTTTTTAATATTTAATTTTATACTGATTTTTCAATTTAATTATTCAACAGTTTTAAATTTCGTTTTAGTAATTTAATTTAAAATTAAAAAATAAAAAATTCAATTTATTTAAGAAAAAATTTCAATTAAATCCAGTTAAAATACCAAAATGTAGATTGCTTACACTTTCAACGAATTCTTAATCATTAGGGGTTTTTAAATCTTACAAATTTACATCTATGCCCCTTTAATGTTTACTAGCTTATCTCCTCTTCCCTCAATCAAGAATTACTCTTTCTCACTCATCCTTCATCCTTCTCACTCTTGTTACAATGAAATATGCTAAAATATCCCAAATATAATTTCGTGTGTGATGAGTGATGCACATCAACACTTGATACTTGAAAAATAAAAGTACACATTAGCTCATTTTCTCATAGAATTAAAAAAATAAAAAGCTTTTGAATCTTATAACTATCCTACTACTAGTCTACTATTAAATTTAAAACGTTTCTTTTATTATTTGAAATTTTTCATATATATATATATATATTAATTTTCTTATTTTCAAATTTTCTTCTATTTATGCTGCATAGGAGTACGATTGAATGTATCTTTAACTAGTATAAATTAAGATGAATTATTGAGAACCTTACTCCAAAGCATATCATGGTGAGGTCATCCCATGAAAATAATCAAGACATGCACATCATAATATACTTTGAGTATGGTTCCAAAACAGAAAAACCATGAAAATATAGAATTTAACAAAAATCCATAATATAAACAAAACAAGGGAAGGATAAAGCAAAATGATTTTACCCACCTCTTGAACCACAATGAGTTTCCTTTTCTTACATCAAACATCGATCTCTAACGAATTAGTTTTGCTTATCCAAAATGCCTGTTAATATAAATCGTGAGAGAGTTCGAGAAAAGCTTATATAAATCCAAGACAAATAAAAACAATAACCTAAAGCAGAAAATGAGAAAAGAAACCACATATCATGCATGCTCAATACGTAAAACAGCAAAATAAGAGGAAGAAGTAGAAACCTGTAATGTGGCCATGTGAAGACAATGCAGAGAAGGAAAACGCGACAAAGGAGAAAAGAACCAGCGTTGAACAATGTGACAGAGTTGAATCTTGTTTATTGAAAAGAATTTCATTTCATTATTATTCATTACTTATTTGATTTGTAATAGTTAATAATATTAATGTCCACAACGGAAAATTAGACCAACCAACTTCATGCTCAAACCAGACTTACAGAAGTGTTAGATTTCAGTTGAACTAAATAAGTCTGACTACTTAAAAGTTTGATATGCATCATAAGATACACACAACTATAATAAATAATGATATATGTGTCGTATGTTGACATAATTATAGATTTTAATGTTAATTTTCTTATGAATAAAAGGTACACTTAGATCTTTAATACAATATCTAATTACAGATTTAATTTTAGTCATAATATAAGAATTAATTTATATATTTATTAACTATTTTTAAATTATTCCTATTAATACTCCCTAAATACAACACTGTTCCTTGTTGTAAGTTATTTATACCCCAAAAGATTGTTCGGAAATGTAAGTCACTTGTAATAAATGTAGGGAGAGATAAATGAAATAAGTGAGAGAAAATTTTAATATCCTTTCTTTAACAAGGGCAAATGTGATTGTTTTTCTAAATTTAATGCATTCCGTAGTATGTGAGTATGTGGTACAAGGGATTTACAATAAGGATCATAGTAGTAACAATTAAGTAAGGGAGGGATGGATTAAGTTAATAAAAATAATTAAAATATTTTATAAAAATATGATATATTAACTAACTTAACTAATTTAATTTAATTAAATTAGTTAAATATATTTTATATCTAGTATCGGATGAGTAATATTTTTACACTCAATATACTTACATGTTATCTAATTTTCCCTGTGGAAATTAATATTAATAACTATTTTAAATGAAATAAGTAATTATATATATTACAAAATTCGTTGCAATAAATATGATTCTTCTCTTAATTTGAAGAAGTCATCTTGAATGAAAATCCTGAAGAAAAAAAGTAATTATATTTACATATTCTAAATTATACGAAACATATTATAATATTTACATAATGTTAATATTGGCGGCAAACTGCTACTTATGAATCTGCTACTTAAGTTAATATTGATATTGATGTTAATAAATTGATTTATTGAATTCAAACTAAACATGTGCAAAATTACAAAACCAATCCTTGCATCAAACGTTTTTTTTTAAAGGTTTCATCAAATCAAAATACCAACAATATAAAACACTAACAGAACCCTCGGCATTGTTAGAAAACATGACTAATATCTAAGAAAATCAGAGAAAGTAGTATATCCCAAGTTTAAACCCCAATAAACTAAAAGAATCTAGCAAAAGGAGTTATTAGGAACCTAATATACTAATTCATATTTTAACTATTTTGGAAATATTTAAAAAAGGCAGTTATTCTAATTAAAAAAACAAGTTTGTTATTTTCATTAAAAACAGTAAATTTGTCAGAGACTTAACTTTGGATACTTTTTTATTTTCAAGTTATTATCTCAAAATGTCAATATAAAAATGTAAAAGCACAAAGAGAACCCTCAAAATAATCCAAGAAGAAAAAGCGAAAAAAAATTAAGATATACTAAATTTAGAACGATGAATAAAACGAAGCAGTACACGAGTGAGTTCTGTTAATCTTTAGTAACTCTAGTGCTTTAAGAAGTAAAATTGTCCAAAAATACAGGGAAAAAATTTAAAATTTGAGTCTGGAGAGTAGAGTAGAGACACTCAAGAATGACGAAGAAGAAGGAAGGCGCGCCAGAGATGGTGGTGCCGGGATTGAGGAGGGTGAGGCATTGAGCAAACCTTCCTTCATAAACTAAGTGGTGGAAGAAAACAATCTTTGGAGATTTGAAAATTTAAGTGTGCATGCATGGAAGGAATGAGTTGCTTCAACGCTTCAATGTTGCAGAATTTAAAGACCGAGGAAGGAGAGGCCTCAACAAAAGAATTTGAATTTTGAAATCACATTTAATATCAACGTAAGAGAACACGTCCAAAACACTTTCCATTTTCATGAAATCTTTGTGGTACAAGCAGGAAAAGTTGAGCAGGCCTTTAAGAATAAGGGTGAAAGCACTGATCACTGATATCATTTTTTTAATTAATAAGCTGCGTTGTGTGATAAGTTTCATGGGAACAGGTTTGGGATCAGCACCTAGAGCTCAAATCTGGACTGTACAGATTTGATCTATATAATCCAAATTTAATTTTTTTAAGTGACATTTTTTAAATAAAAATATTATTTTTCAAAAAATAATAATGGAGAGATTTATTTTTATTTTAGATTATATATCTATTAAAATAATTTTTAACCCAATAAAGATAAAAAAAAACAACTAAATCTGAACTGTCCACATTATATCTGAATGGTATGGATTGGATGAAACCGGTTCCAAGTTTCATGTTTGAGGTAATTGCTAAAGTCGGCTACTTTCTCCAACCCTGCAAGCTTTTATATTCTTGCTATTATGCAATTCAATGCTCTATTTCTGTGCCCAGTTTTTTTTTTTTTTGACGATACGTAATGAAAACTAACGAACGTATTTTGATTTTCCTTTTTAGTAAATTAAAAGCAACTACTCCCTTCCATATTTAATACAAAAACTATTTGACTTTTTTAGAGAGATTAATAAAGTTAAATAAATAAGTTATTATAATCAAGTCTAACTTTTCAATACCTAAATAAGTTAACTAGCTTTTATATTAGTTATAATTAACTGATTGATTTGTCTTCCCTCATTTATTCAAAAAAGTCAACTAACCGTTCAAAAAAGTTAATTAACTTTTATATTGAGTAACATAGTAGTAATAAAGTTTGCCTTGGTTTTTATTTTTTCCTATAATGACTATATTCAAAAGGGTTAAAGTGTAAATTTTCCCTTTAAGTTTCCACTGCGGTGCTCTGGGTATCTGAAAGTTATTTTAGAGCAATATTTCCCTATAAGTTTTCAAATCATAAAATATTGCCCTAACCATTACCTAAAGTTAAGTTTGACTATTAGTTGACCAATATGTTAACGTGACGAGCCACCTGGCATCCACATCATCTTTAATTTTAGGGTAAAATGCAAATTTATCCTAGAAGTTTTCACTTATGAGATCTAAGTATCTAATTTTTTTTAGGTTAAATGTCACCTAAACTATTATCCAGGTTCAATTTGACAGTTAGTTTAACTAAATATGCTTAACTGGTCAATACACATGTTATCCACTTTATTTTTTCCCAAGTTATATTTATAAAAAATGAAACAATTAAAAAAAATGTATCCCTCCAAACTTTATCGTTATTAGAGTATCACTCTTAGTATACAATATTTGGCAGTGTCTCAAAAAATAGCATATGATAGTCATTCACGCTTTCAAAATTGATCCTGTTATTCATGCCTTTCAAGAATTATCGTAAGTCTCACTCCCATATGTTACCTTCTATATTTTTTGTTCTATATTTTATCCTCAAAAAATGTAACAAAATAAAGTATAGTATTCCGATAGTGATATTCTATTAATGGATATAGTTTTTCCTTATTTATAAATTTGAGTTAAAAAAATGAAGTTGTTGACATTTGGACTGCTCAGCTCAGCATATTTGGCCAAACTAATAATCAAACAGAATTTGAATAATCATCAGAGTGACATTGAACTTAAAATAACCTTTCGTATATTTAACGCTCTTGAGTGAAAAATTTCTATGCAAATTTACACATTAACCTAAAATAGAAAATGATGTAGTTACAACGTGGCATAACATGTCAATATATTGGTCAACTAATTTTCAAACTTAACTTTAGTTAACAGTTAGAGCAATATTGCTATGATTTAAAAACTTCCAGGATTATATTGTTATTAAAAAAAATTCTGATACCTAACACTCTCCGTGAAAACTTCTATAGCAAATTTACACTTTAAACCCTTTCTAAAATGGTAAATGTATATTTTTCTAATTATTTAATTTTATAGTGATTCATGTTTAGCTGTATTAAATTTTTTTGATATTTTACGTTTTAAATTAAAAAATAGAATTATTGTTCCTTTTGCCTGAAAAACAGTAATATTATAGTGTTTCTTCTTTTAGTAAATCCCTCTTTTTTTAATTGAAAACCTTCAGATATGATACTTAATGAAAAATTGCCTCCAGAATGTAAAACTCTTACACGTAGGCATTAAATGTTCGCATCCTATATATGCATTGTTAAAATGCAAAATGGAATGTTGTTTTAATGCTCTCTGCCACATCTAATGCGCACACTGAATGATTTGGATCTTTTGCTTCTCCCACAAGCATAGACATCAAATAGAAATGATAAACTTTCTTTTCCTCCTCCGATTTTAGCTGGTAGCGGAATCCCTATTATATATCATTTTCTTTCTGTATATAAGCTACTTGTGGGAAAAAAGTTTATTATTAAAATATAATATTTTTTATTCCTTAATATAAAACATATTCAATTAATTTAATTAGATTAAATAAATTAGTTGATATAGTGTGTTATTTCTAAAACACTATAACTATTTTTCTTAATTATTTACTTCTATCTTGCTTAATTATTATTGATAGAGTATCAACGTGGATAATTTAAAAAAAAAAGAATAAATATAAGAAAGATATCTTATATTTATGACCAAAATTAACTTATTAATTATATCCTATATTAAGGACATGAAGAGTCATAATTTTGATTCCGCACATAATTTAGGCCATTAGAATGTACTCTAAATAAAAAGAAAAGAAACATAATACCCTCACACGGTTACACCATAAGCATGATATCCCTTGCCATTATACTTGAGTGTGTGTTTGACTAACCATTAGAAAAAGCATTTTTTTAAGCAAAACCATGCTTTTGCTTAATTTCATCCAAACACTAAAAAAAATTTGAAAAAGTGATTATAGAACTTGAAACCATGGTTTGATAAAGCATTATGGATAAGCTTTTTAAAATATATTCTTATTGTTGTTGGTGTAATAATGAAAGGCATTTAACCACATTTCTTCATTTTCTTTTAAATTGAACCAGTTAAAATCTCTCCTTCCCTTACCTTCCCTCCATTACCCTCCTACCAACTTCCAAAAACATAAATGTTTAGGGACAAATATTCATTGTAATATTGAATGTAATATTTTGATATCTACATAAAATATTTATTATTCTACTTGTTATTGTATATTTATTAAAACAAACAAATCTCTCAGCACTCACTAGTCACTGCCTTCCTATTTATATGTGTGCTTCAATCCTTCCTCTTTCCCATCTTCACCTGCTTCGTGGATACATTCACTACTCCTTTTTAAGAGATAACAATAGTTGAAGAGAAGTGAGGTTTTGAGAGAACTCAAATCTAAAGACGCTTCTTCTACGGCTTCCAAATGCACTGATAGTTTTAAGACTCTTTCCTCATTCATATAGTTTGATGAAGACAAGTTTTACACAATTATGTTCAACAATAATTTCTTTGATTAATTGTATAGCTAAGAATAAAAGGGATTACTATTATTGGCAATCCCCCTAACAAAGACATCAAAGAGGTGTACAAGGTCATCAGAATGAGCTACCGAAACTAATAGATTTAATTATTTCCATGGTTGAAAATCATAATAGGTATATACTTTTTTGCGATATTTAATTTTCTATTTATAAATTTAATAAATGAATTTATCTAAGCTTTTCTTAAATAAAAAATTATATTTATATAATTTTTATAACATTGGTAATATCTCATCCTTTGTTTCGGGATATCAAGAAAAAACATCATTCCTTCAATATCCCAGTGACTACTTAGGAGGCCACGGTATTATCGAGTTGCTTTGAACAATTAGGCTGCAACAATTATTATAGGTGTTCAAATTGGCATGTAATAGTGGATGGCAATATGTAGAAAGCTATTACATCCAAATATGGTCATATTTAAAAACAAGCTGAAACTATAAGGATGTACATAGATATTAGTTTGCCCTATTTTATATACTCTTATACCCCATTTGATCTAATAAGTTGATAGGTACTATTTATGGGCTTCTTTTTATAATTTATTTTTTGCTTTTTCTTCATTTTGTTTTTCTTTTCCTTTTCACTTCTCTGCCAAAACTTATGCAATCTGTATCCTCTGGCAAAAACTCAACTTTCCCCAAAACTCAAGCCTTTAACGCTTCTAATAAAAGTATCCCATTAATATTTATAGGGTATGGAATGTTTTTTGTACAAAAATTTTTTAAAGGAGGTTGGGCTCATTCACAATCAAAAGGTAGGATGAAATCTCCTTTGCTTCTAAACAATAAGCGTCACGACTATAATTATAATAAAATAGTACTTCCAATTTAAATTGTGCTGATGAGTATATATAGGATATGGAATTTGCATTGTGCTTATGAGTATAAAGTCCATGATTATTAAATTACCACTAACTGCAAAATGTGAGTGCTGTGCCATAGAATGCGTTTTGGGCTTCTCATTTGCTTGATCCGAGCATCCTTGAGCAGCAGGGCTATCATGGAAACATTTAATGGTTGCTTCTTATGCTTTGAATCCTGCTTCAAGTGATAATTTCTATTTTCCATCTCTTGTTTTTTATTTGCTGATTTTTCAGTAAAGATTTCCAAATGATATATTTGTGTAATATTTTCTTATGAATCTATCGCTACAAAAAACTTGACTATCAGCGGCAACAAAAGTTGTTGCTAAATACCTTTAGCGACGACTCTAAGTCGCCGCCTATGAGATTGTCACCTATATACATTGGTGGTGACAGTTGATAGTCGCCGCTGAATGTCAACAATCTGCGGCAACTAAAATGTCACCGCTTAAAGTTGAATCAGCGGCGACATATCTGTCGTCGCATAAATTATAATCTGTGGTGACCTTTTTGCTGCCGCCTAAAGCATAATCTGCGGTGACATTTCTGTCACCGCATATTGTGTAATCTGCGACGACATAAAATGTCATCGACTAAAGCATAATTTGCAGTGACATTTCTGTCGCTGCCTATTGTTTAATTTTTTGTCAAATTTTTCCTTTATTCAAACATGTAATTTAATAATAAAAAATAATAATTAACTAAATAAACCAAACTCTAATAATTGATGAATAATTTAGATCGTCCAATAAAATATCAAATTACTTCAATTACTTAAACATATTTAAAAAGAAAATAAAATTGTATAGTTTATACATAAACATTATTATATGGAAGGACCAATACTAGGAGTAGAAGAAGTAGGCACATGTGGTTGCCCTCTCTGCATCAAGGCAGCGAATTGAGCTTGTATCATTTGCTCCATTTTCTCCATTAATCTTTGTTCGAATTGCGAACGCTCTTCTTCCATCTTGGCACATTCTTCTTCTATCTTCGCATGTTCTACTGCACGCTCTACCTCCATTTTTTCTCTCTCCTCTTGAATTTTTTTATCAAACTCTTCCTGCAATTGGGCACGCACACTCTACACAACTGAACTATCACTAGATTGAGGATGTTTTCTCTTCCTTAAAGGCTCTGCTCCATACCCTTTCCCTCTTACATACCCTAGCCTTTCACCAAGATCTGTCGCAATATTTCTTCTGACGTCATTCAAGCATCACTCTTTAAATCTTGATCTTATTGCTGAGAAAGTTCGTACATACGACTCTATAAAAAACATATGAAATTATTAGATTAAAAATGAAACTAAATCAAAAGAAAGTATTAAACTACAATGCATACATGAATCTGTTCAGAGTGTAGGTCAGCCCATACTACTTGTCCATCTAATGTCTTCCTAGTATACGTTATCTCCCACAGCTGATCAGGAGGGGTAGGTTGTCCAATTGTAGGATCTCTCTACAAAATAATAACATATAAGAAAATACAAAGAATAGATTTTAAAATAAAAAATGATTAAAAACTTAAATTATAGTGGTGATCGATTGAACTTACTGTAGCATACTCAATCTTTGCAAATGATCGAGGACCACAAGTATGTTTAGTCATTTATTTTTCTCGATTTGTCGTGTTTCTTGCACTTTTGTTCTACAACAAAATTTAGTAACTAATAAGAATTTAATTATTGAAACAAAAAATATAATTTATTTAGAAGGATAGTGAGGTACCTTAAACATGTCAGACTTAAACTATATTAATAACCACTCCCAATCTTGAAAAATAATAGTTTTAGGAGGATTAACCAACCTATCCTCATCAGTCTCATATTTCTTATAATGAGAGTGCAAATTGGTCTTCTAATTTCTGAATGCATTTTGTAAAATAATTGATATAGTTATATGAAACTTTTCTTCAGCAATTGCATCAGCAGGTTCAAATTTATCCTGAAACAAATAAATATGAACACTTTACATAATAATATAAATAAACCAAGATAAGTATAAAAATTTGACATAAGTAATACATTTATTTTTAAAATCATATCCTGACCATATTTTTCAAAAATATTCTTCCAGTTACCTCCACCATCCCTGAAAGATATTGTGGTTCTAAGAGTTAAACCACAATAATTAGAAAAATCTCTTGCTTCTGGACCGATTGCTCTTGACATAGAATCAGAAAACTTGACTCGAATCTTTGCTTCTTGTGCAGTCCTCAAATTCATGTTAATAGACTTATAAACTCCTCTGCGCTTGTTGATTGCACTAGAAGAGCCTATCATTAAAGTTTAATTAGAACAATTAATTGTGACATGCGATGTAAATCAATTATTATAAAATTGAAAGAAATTTACCTGCACTACTATTTTAAGTATGAGGAGTAAGAGGAGAATTGACAGGCATTTCCTCAAGTTGTTGTTGCAATGATAGAGGTGAAATAATAGGTCTTGATTGAGGTGTAGAACATGTACCTTAGCTATTTGTGCTATCATGAGATATAACAGAAAGACCTTTCCTACCTCAACCTCTCTTTAATAATGACATATCCTATAAAAGTATACATTTCGATTAGCAAATAACAATCAATCAAGTTTTAAATAGTAAAGAATCAAGAATCAATCTAGATATGAATAAAATATATCATATCAATTAATATCATTCAATTGAATCTTCCGTCACACTATCGCTTCTATCAATGTCTTATGATTTATCTGTTTCTTCTATTTCAGTTTCTATGTCACTTTCTTCTTTAGTATCACTATCAAAGTCATCAAGAAGATCCTCTTCATCACTAAATCCAGTCTCAATGGCATTATTTTTATGTATTTGTGATGGTTCTCCTTGAGCTAAGGTATGCGTTTGTCCAGCTTCTCCATATAAGTTAATGATAATATCATCAAGTTGTGTAGGACTCATAGGGTAAACATTCAAGTCTATCACCAACTTTTGATAAGGTTCTTTATCATCAAGTTGTGTAGGACTCGTAAGGTTCTTTATCAGTATAATTGTCAGTTGGTACATAAAACAAGTCACGTGGGTTTGTTTTGACAACAACGAGTTAACCGGGTCCAACAATGTCATCCACATAGAAAACTTGCTCAGCTTGAGATGCTAGAATAAATGGTTCATTCGTTTGTAATGAATATCGCGCATTGATACTTATGAACCCATACTTATCAACCTTGTATCCTTTGTCATAATGAGCCACATCCCACCAATGACACTTAAACAAGTATACTTTTCTGTTGCCTATATAAGATAACTCATAAATATGTTGTAACACACAATATTCTTTTTCAGCATTAGTATCATTACCCTTAGCCAATATACCACTGTTTTGGATTTTTTTCCTGTTACACAGTCTTGTGTGTGAAAACAAAATCCATTGCCTATGAATATGGAATAACGATTCACCATCGTTAATAGACCAATTGATAAGCTTATTAGTTCATCACTCACATGGCTCTGTGTCGACAGTGATGTTACCTTTGAGGACAAAAGTCATGTGTTAGATATTTTATACTAATTTATTGCTAGAAATATCATGGCTCAAAATGCTATAACTTACTCTATTGTATATTCCCTACAAATTTTCAAAACAATAAGAAAAATATACAATATGACAAATAATGTTTCTCTTTAAGTCAAGTGACGTACTCCATAAATGGCCAAACTTCTTCACAAATTTGAAGCACATACATTCTTGCTTGACAGTATTCTTCATAAGGAAGAGAAATTGACTCACAATGTCCCTGAACTTGACCATTTTTCTTAAATATTGAAAACTCATGGTTGATATCATCATCGGTATCATCATTCCTACATGGTACATTAAATTTTGTAGGAAAATCTTTCAAATATCTTAAGCAAAATGTGAGATTGTCATCTGCTAAGTATCCTTCTGCAATTGATCCTTCAGGCCGAGCTTTATTGCGAACATATGATTTGAGTGTCTGCAAATACCTAGTGCATTATAATTCATCAATATGTATAGTTATGAATAATAAATATACAATGATATTGACGCGTGTTACCTTTCTATCAGATACATCCAATGATATTGAACTGGTCCTGCAACTTTTGCATCCCTTGCCAAGTGTATTGGTAAGTGAACCATCACATCAAAGAAAGTAGGTGGGAAGATAGTCTCTAACTTGCATAATGTCAATATTATCTGACTATTGAGTTTGTCAAGTAGTTCACAAGTTAAAGACTTGGAACAAAGATTTTTGAAAATTTGTCCCAACTCTATAATTGGTTCACACACTTTAAAAGGTAATAACCCACGTAATGCAATTGGAAATATCTCTTGCAATAATACATGGTGATCATGACACTTCAAACCAAATAATTTTCTCTCTCAAATATTGGCACATCTTGAAATATTAGATGAAAAAGTATCAGGAACTTTTAAATTAGCCAAGAATTTTAAAAGGGATTGTTCATCTTCAGGGGACAATGTGTAAGGAGCAAGAGGAATAGAAATATTATTACCATGTTCAATTGGGTGCATATCACTCCTAATACCCAAGTCCATCAAGTCGTACCTACTTTTGATTGTATCCTTCGTCTTTCCAACCAAATCCATTATCGTGCACACAATGTTATGAGAAATATTTCTTTCTATATGCATCATATCAAGATTATGGCATATTAGCAAGTTCTTCTAGTAAGGCAATTGGAAAAAATACTTTTTTTCCTCCAATTGTAAGCATAATTCTGTGTATGACGCTTTCATTTCGCACCCTTTTCAAATGACACATCACCTAAGTGTTCTAGTTGCTTAAGTACTTCATCTCCAGTCAATGGAACTGGTGGATCCATATGCTCTTCTTTACCATCAAATGATCCCTTATTTTTATGCCATGGGTATTTTTTGGAGGAAGCGCCTATGCCACATGTAAGACAACTTGCTCCTTATCGAAATATAATACATGTCTTTGTGGCAACATGGACATGCAAGTTTACCTTTAGTTGATCACCCTGAAAGGTTTCCATATGTGGGAAAATCATTTATAGTCCATAATACAGCTGCGTGCATGATAAAATTTTATTGACAATATGCATCATACGTCTGTACCCCTACTTCCCACAATTATTTCAACTCCTCAATTATTGGTTAGAGGTAAACATCTATTTCATCACCTGGACCCTTTGGACCAGGACTAAGAAGTGTCATCATAAAGTATGGGCTTTTCATACAAAGCCATGGTAGAAAGTTATATGGCACTAAGACAACAGGCCAAATACTATGATTGGCACTCATATTCCTAAAAGGTTAAAATATATCACTTGCTAAACCCAGTTGAACACTTCTTAGATCAGTAGAGAAGTTAGGGTATTGGTGGTCAAAGTATTTTCAAGTAAAGGATCAACTGGATGTCTCAATACATCATTTGAGTGTTTCTCTTTGTGGCACCTCATTTCTTTAGCTGTATCTCTTGACAAATAAAGCCTTTGTAGCCTAGGTGTTATGGGAAAATGCCTCAACACTTTATGTAGAACCTTCTTCCCTTTCTATTTGTTTACCTTCCATGTAGGCATCTTACACTTAGGACATGATTCTATATTTGTGTGCTCTCCCTAATACAATATGCGATCATTCTAACAAGCATCAATTTTATGATAATCTAAACCCAGATCACAAATTATCTTCTTAGCTTTATAGAATGAGTTTGGCACTAATACCCCTTCTGGGAAAACTTCTTTTAACAAACCCAACAAAACATCCATAGATTTATTACTCCAATGGTTAAGGCACTTCACTTGAAGCAACTTTACAATATAAGAAAGTTTAGACATCTTCACACAACCTGGATAAAGTTCAGTTTCAACATCTTTTAATAAGTCAAAGAACCTTTTAGCCTGAACATTATGCTCTTCCCTCTCATATTCGCTAGTGTTTGTATAATCCACACATGGAACTCCATACGCATCACATACCATCCTGACAAAGTTGTCATTATCACTATCATTTTCTAGGCCATGACTAGAAGTTCACAATCGTTGTGAAATCTTCTAATTTCACCATGCAACTCCCACACATTGTAACTATTCCAAAAATCCTTGCTCAATAAATTTGTCCTAACATCTCTTTTCACTTTAAATATAACATTCATGCATCCTTTACAAGGACACTGTATTTGATTTACCATACCAGGTTGACTAAATGCCCATTCCAAAAAGTCATCCACTCTTCTAATATATGATAGGTTGCCTCTGTCTTTAATATGTAGCCAACTTTTATCCATTTTTAGCCCTAAAAAGTTACACCTAGGATACAACAACAAAATCCAACAAACATATCAATGCATAAACATATTAATATTGGGGTAATTCAATGTTTGAGCCTTCAACTTAAAATAATCACTTGTGTGAAAATTTTAACATGTAGAATTGAAAATAATCACTTGTGTGAAAAGGAGAGCAGAATTGAAAATTGTTTAGAAGTTATAAACTGACCTCACTACTAGAAATTTTGGAGTGAAGATGTTGCAGAGAGAACAAGTGAAGCAATGATATGCAAAATGAACTTTCCAGAAAATTAGAGCTATCAAATGTGATTAAAATTCGATCGAGCAATATCTTTAAAACAAAGTGATACAAAATATATAGTCTCATGCACATGTTATATTATTAAAGCATTTTATATATTCTACATCTTTGGCTTTCATTGTCTTCCTCTTCTCCCTTCATTTGTCTATTTGTGCATTCTCATCTCTTTGCACATAACTAGGATGAGTTTGCACAGATAGCCTTAGCATCTAAGATAAGCCTTAAGTCTCAGCCTTAATTTACAGCACATTTTAGAATGCTTTATTAAGATTAATACTCTTCCTATTATAATTTTGATATCATGCAAGAGAGGTCATTATTAGAAAGAATGTAAAGGTAGGAAGGACATTAGCACATTTCATAATGCTTTATTAAGATTAATGCTCCTCCTAATATTGAATCACTGAACATTTATATCAGCCACAGTATCATTACATCCAATAACTTTAGAAATCTTTCTTTTAACTGGAAAGTGATAGAATGGAAGGAATAATGAAGGCAATATCTTTGATGTTTAGGAACAAAAGACAACAAATTGGGGACAATTTTGAAATAATTCATATGTAGAATGGAAGAATTTAGACATATTAGAGAGTAGACAACGCATCAAACCCATAAGCCCTGCTTTTGTGTGTGTCCTGCTCTTGACCAAGTAGACAGAAACAAAGCATCAAGGAGTTCACATTGACCAAGAAGAAAATAGAAATATTAAAGAGCATATGATGATTTCAAACCTTCACGGCATCGATTACAGCAGACAAGGCGACGACGCACAACAACTTCCACTAGATGGAGATGAAGCCGATGTAATTGGGACTCTGGGACTGGGTGAGAAGCTGACAATCAGAGCACCAAACCACCAGACGAAGCGGCAAAAACTAGCAAGAGCGAAGTGTGAGGCTGTGAGACGGTGCGCGACGCAGGAGTATACCACTGTAAGGGTAGTCGTGAGATCGTGAAGGACACCGACGCGGCTAGGGCACAGAAGTGAAGAACGCAAAGATAAGAAGAGTAAAGTCAAGAAGTGAACCTCGAGCCCTTGGTAAATAAATTGGTCTTTAGTGGCGACAATAAAATGCCGCCGCTAAAAGTACTTTTAGCGCCAACAAAAGGGTCGTCGCCGAAAGTCTTCCTTTTACCAAATAATTTTTAGAAAATAATCCACTTAATAAAATAACGATATTTCCCCCAATAAATTCTTCAAATTATTAGACAATTTGTGTAAAAGTTTTTGAGCAGCTAATAATTTCTATCTATTTTTCTTAAATTTTCTAAGATAATAGGCATTTAATTCCCGAAAAATAATTATTCAATCATTTAGGTCTCTTTTGGGGAAATAAATTGTTTCATAATTTTTTAAACCCCAAAATACTCATTTTATGATTTTTTTTCTTTATTTTTCTTAACTCTAATATATTTTTAATGATTATTCTTTCCTTTATTATTTCTCTAAAATTTAACTTTTTTAATTTCAGAAAAACACTCATGAACTAAAAAATACCTTATAAATCCTTCTTATAAAAGTTGGGATGTTATATGAAATGCAACAACAAAAGGCAAATGTAATTGTAATTAAGAACGTATGTATGTATTTTACGTATATTCTTTATCTTGATCTCTCTCACACACATCTCCCTCTCTCTATCTCCTCTCCCACATTGTCTCTAATACACAGATACTAACTCTCATGCTCATTGACACACATTTATAATATCTCTCTCATGCATAGACATATGCTTCATCTCCTTCTTTCATAGACATCATAATTTAATTTTATATATTAGATAGTTGTTTCATGATCCTTGAAAAATGTATGAAAACTTTTAGCGGCAACATTTGTCGCCGCTGAAGGATACAAAAGTCGCCACTGAATCACGGTGACAAAAATTTGTCGTCATAGAAACTATAGACGTTTTGCTGCGACACGTGGATGTCGCTGCAAATACTATTACCTTTTACGACGACAATTAGTGTCATTACAGAAAAGTGGAGTAAATTTTTTTTATTTTTTACCTTCTACAGCGACAAGAAAAGTCGCCGCTAAAAGTCGCACTTTCAGCGGCGTCTCCTTTTGTCGCCACTGAAAAGACGTCGCCAAAGACCAGTTTTTTTGTAGTGTATGACGCCTTACATAGTATACACTACTGCAAAAAATTAAACAAAATGTCCAACTAATAGTTATTGAATCACTTATACCTAAATTAATGAAATATGGGACACCTTATTTTTCTTTATAAACATGTTTGGATTGAATCAAACCTAGATTTTTTTACTTATTAAAAAGCTTGTATGCCACTAAGTTGTAAGATCACTAATAATAGTGGATAATTTCAGTTGTATGTATTTTAATGTTGGACATGCATTATTGTTGGCTCTCACTCGTGCTGATTTGAATGGTGCGTGTTTTATCTTGTTGAGCCCATCTTATCTATCTATAGGTCGTTAATTTTTTATTATTATTTATTGTATTCTATTATTAAGTATATATTTTTAGAATTTATGATTATAATGTTTAGTATAAGTGTCTCCTTTAAGTTATATAAGTTCTAAAAATATATACTTAATAATAGAATACAATAAAATATATACTAATAGTAGTGGAGAATTTTAGTTGTATAAGTTCTTTTTTTTGTTGCCTACCTAGTTCATCAGAGCTTTACCCTAACTACATCCAGATCTGACCCGCGTCGCGCACCTGGTTATGGTGGTGGATGAGTCTCCTAACGGGGATTTTCTACATACGCTAAGGCTTGAACTCGAGACCTCTTTTAAGCGATACCGAACCACTTATCACTCGGACCAACCCCTATTGGTAGAATGATCTTACTTCAATTTATAGTATTGTGTTTTAAGACCCCAAGGCCCACAAGGTTGAATTGATATAGATATGTTTGGAAAACTTATAAATTTTTGAAGTAAAATTTATTCAAATATTACATTTATAAGTAAAATAAATTTTTGTCTAATTCTTATATTTAAAATTGAAGATAATAAAATAATATATTTTTTCAACAATAAAAAAATACACATTTATTTGGAAGGGGAAAAGGCCCCTCTTCACTCTCATTCATCACCCTCTCACAATGAAAGTACGCAAGAAGAGAAGTGTAGAAATGGAAGAAAGTAAAATCATTTTCCAATTAAAAAATGTCACATCAGTTGGAAGTTTATTTTGGCAAGAATGTTTTCTATGTAAATTTAAACTTATTCTAGGCGTGAAGAATTTTAAGTGAAATATTTTAATAAATAGTATTTATTTGGGGAAAAGACAGAGAAAACGCATTTCAATTTCATAAAGATAAATTGGGTATCTCAATATTAAAAAGGATAAATTAGTAGGAGGCACAATCTATCATTTGTAAATTTATGTATAAAGACAAAATTAACCTTCACTTTGCCAATAGTATTTGCAAGTTTGACAATACGATTTACAACTTTACCAATAGTATTTGCCACTCTTATAATGGTATTTACAACTTTGCCAATAGTATTTATAAGTCTGACAATGGTATTTGTAACTCCCATAATAATATTTATAACTTTGCCAATAGTATTTGCAAGTCTCACAATAGTATTTGTAACTTTTCCAATGGTATTTTTAAATTTGTCAATGGTATTTGTAACTCCCACTGGTATTTGCCACTTCCATAATGGGATTTGCAACTTATCAATGGTATTTGCAACTCCCATAATAGTATTTGCAGCTTTACTCATGGGATTTACAAGTCAATTTGATTTGCAAGTCTGATAGTGAGATTTGCAATTATTGCTATAGTATTTACAATTTCTACAATGGGATTTTCAACTCCTCTAATGGATTTATAACTTTCCCTAATATATTTACAACTGGACTTGCAAGATATTGTTTTCAGTTTGTAACTCCTGTAATGGGATTTGAAACTTTAACAATGATATTTATAATTTTTCTTAAAATATTTACAACTCTCTAACGAAGTTATTGTAATTGCTTTTGGGTTTGTAACTTCTCTAATGGTATTTGTAACTCCTCTAATAGAATTTATAACTTCAACAATAAGATTTACAACTTTTCCTAAGACATTTACAACTATGTAATGAAGTAATTGCAATTGTAAAGATGAGCTTCTCTCAGATGATGTGTCTTCCATTTCCAGAAACATATAAGATGCAACTCACAGAAAAAATCTACAGCAATCCTCTTTTCCTTTTACAAAAACACATCAGATGCAATTCAATAAGTAGATCCAAGCGTAGACAAAATTGTTATGGTCATTGACAATAGAACTTGTTGCACATTTGAGTTATTTACCAAATATAAGAAATAAAAAGAATCGAAGATCTTAAGTATTACATTTTCACTATCTAGATGGCGCAAGTAGATTCCCACTAAAACAAGATAAAATTATGACTAAAACATAAACCCATGTTTCCCTTCAATTTGACACCCTTTCTCGGAAACCTAATACCCAAATTTCAAAGCTAGATGCCATAGTCACCATTACAACCAGCTCCATAGGAACGCAAGCTTATGGGCTAAAGGTGCAAAAATTGTATTAGTTGCTTCTCAGAAAAGCGAAACTCATTACACAAAAAATGAAACAAAATGCAACATTAAATAAACATATATTGATCAAAATACTCCAATTTAGCCCCAAAATCCTCAGAAAGATTGCGGAAGGAACTTCTAATGAAGGTGGAAAGGCATAGGAAGAAAGAATTCGCTCATGTTTTCTTTGCTTGTATCAGTTAACTTTTAGTGTCTTAGTATAGTTTCCCATGTGCACAAGAGGTCTCCTGCCAATTTGCAGCTCAACTAAAAAGGTCTCTCGCAAGCTTCATCTCCTATGAGCACTGACAGTTCCTTCATCACATTGATAAAGGACAGACTTGTAAATACCATTATAGGATTACAAATACCATTGACAAAGTTGCAAACACTATTGTCAAAGTTACAAATACCATTGGCAAAGTTATAAATACCATTATGGGAGTTGTAAATATCATTGTTAGACTTGTAAATACTATTGGCAAAGTTATAAATACTATTATAGGAGTGAAAAATACTATTGACAAAGTTGTAAATACTATTATAGGAGTGGCAAATACTATTGTCAGAGTTACAAATATATTGACAAAGTTATAAATCTTATTGTCAAACTTGCAAATACCATTGGTAAAGTAAAAGTTAATTTGGTCTTTACATATAAATTTACAAATGATAGATTGGGCCTCCTGCCCAATCTGTCATTTTCAATATTGAGATGCCCAATTTATCTTTATAAAATTGAAATGGGTTTTCTTTGTCTTTTTCCCTATTTATTTTTATTGTTATCATATATAGGTAAAAAACCTTTTTTTGCTTTCCAATCATTATTTTAGATAATGACAAATTTTCCTTATGTACCCCTACCGGGTTGAATGCACATTTCCCACATTTGCAACGAAAATATTATCCACGACAGAGCCAAAGCTCTTCCTGCCAGAAAATGTGCATAAAAATATTAAGGAGGGAGTACTATTCTAAGCCATTTTCTAATAAAAATCCATGTAACATAAAATTTGATTTAAAACATAGCGTTGGGAACAAACTACTACTTCAGTTCTCAATATATGATTTAATTAGAGAATTAATTTTAATCTTAAATATAAAATTTATTTTATATATTTATCTATTTTTTAAATTATTCATATTGTTACGTCCTCAATAATAATTAAATAAAGAGGAGGAGGGAGTTAAGAAAGATGATTAGAGTATTTTTTTTAAAATATCATATTAATTAATTTAATTAATCTTTTCAATCTAATCAAATTAATTAAATAATATTTAATTTTGGAAAGCTAAGAGATGGATCATGCTATTGAATACAAGCATTAAAATATTGTTTATGTGAAAATGATGGGGAAAGAGCACGAATGAATTATAGTGACTGCTACACTCTTACTAACTAGGGGTTGATTAGGTTGCTTAAAGGGATTATTGTCTCTTTTTATTGATTAATGAGATCTTATTATCTTTCTTTTCTATATTTAATTTATATTATATAATGCCTATATAAAGAGGGTTAACTATGAACTTTAAAATTATGATCTCTAATAATATAATCTAGTTAATATTATAAAAAGAAGGTAAATAAATGTTCTTATAAAACATGATAGTGTAGGATGATTACACAAACGCCATAAGGGATAAAGATGCAGAGATATACATAGGTTTACTGGTCAAAAAAGAGATATACATAGTTTTCTCCCTCATCCTCCATGCTTTTTATTTTTTTTCTGACAGATCTGAATACATCATTCTTTACAAAATTTAATGATAGGAAACATTTATAAAATAATTTTAGAAAAAAAATTTAAATTTAAAAAATAAAATATATTAAAATCTCATATTTAAAATTAAAGTAAAGTTTTTAATCTGTTTCTATGTTTAAGAGTAGAGGGAGTGTTACCTAATTTACGCAATTAGATTATTTTTAATATAAAATATTACATATAATTTTTAAATTTATAGAATATCCTGATTCCATCTACTTAGCTCTTTTGAAACCCAGAACTGAATCAAACCAAATACATCAAAATAATCTAAAACAATAACTTGCCCACAATGAAAAACAAAAAAAAATATAATAATAGCATAAACCAAATTGAATTCCTTGTTGTCCCACCTTACCGAATGAGAGATTTTAAAACAAAACAAAAAAAGCTACCAAGGCGTAAAAGTGAATGGGTATGCATGGAAATATTTCATATAAATTTGTTGTGCTCGCTCCAATATTTACTATAAAAATTAATTGAGGTTACATTTGATAATAAATATAAAATTTTAATTCATTATGTCTTCTAAATTTATAATTTTTTCTCTAAAATATCTATATTGATCGCTCACATTAAGAGAATTTCATATCCAATGATAGTAATAAAAAAAGATGTCACTTTAAGAAAATTAAACTATATTTATTATAAATAACTAATATAATTAATTTTTAATATATCTAAATTTGTTATCTAGAACATATATTAAAGACTTAAGGAGTATTAAACTTATATATTTTTTTTATGTTTTTTAAAGACTGCATGATACGAAATAGAATTGATCTTTGATGGGGAAATGTTGTCTCTAATTTTAAATATTAAAAATTTAATGATTATTTAAAATATGAAATCTACCCGTTCATATTGAAATTTAACCATATAAACTTATTATGATACGGCAGTATATAATTAGGATGTAAGAAAAGAAAAGGCAAGTAGAGGCTCAAGAAAAAGAAATGAAGGAAAAAAGCAACCCACCAACGTCCAAGAGGCATTAGTCTTGGTTATCATTGTCATGTGGATGATCATATATTTTCTTTGGGAAAATAAGATATATGTCCTATGTAAAGAATCAAATTATAGATAAATCCTGATAAATAACATAACGTGAAATATTATAAGAATTGAGATTAATTTTTTAAAATTATTAAATGATAAAATTGTATTTTGTGACTTAAAAATACACTTTAGATAGAAAACACAGAACTGCTCAGTCTTTCCCGTGCTTCTGCACTTGTGCAGAATGATGAAGGCTTCGGCCCGATGTGGCTGATTCCAATCCAGATATAGCTCCTGACCCATCGCCTGGGATTTTGAATCGGCTACGCCAAGGACCAGGTGATGGGTCGTCATCATCGTCAGTCCAGAGGCAGGAGGGGCTACAATCGGATTGTTACTATAATGAAGACCTTAATGGTTATACCTTATTTTGGTAGACTTCGTTAGGTAAGCCTAATCTTTTTAAAAAAAAAAATTATAAAAAAAAAAGCTTATACCTTGTTGCGTCTCTTTTCTATCAAATCTTCTTATTTTGGGTTTCGCAATATGTTGTTCAAAAGAGGAGGTTCCCTTGATTGGACTGGGTTTGTATTTTCTTGCGCATTTGTCGATCTCTTTAAATGGTCAGGAGGAGGAAGAGAAAATATTGAAAGAAATCTCATTGAATTAATTAATAGCTTTTTTGAACTAAACTTACTAGCGTTCCAGAAGGAGAAGACGACATGGCTTGGGAAATTCTCTTTCCTTTGATTTGATATTTAAACACAATAGGAGACATGGAGGTGAGTGAAAGAGTCCTTCCCATGTTGAGCATATCTGGCATCATCACCAGAGGGCCGAAAAGCTATCAGTGCTGTGCCAGACGCATTCCCAATTCTGGTTGATGTATTAAACTGGACAGATTCACTAGGATGCCAAGAGAAGGCATCCTACATTTTGATGATTATGGCACACAAAGCTTATTATGGTGACAGGCAAGCCATGATTGAAGCTGGGATTGTATCACCATTGCTTATGCTGACACTTCTGGGTACCCGCTTGGCACAAAAAAGAGCCTCAATGATATTGCAGTGTCTGAGAGTAGCAAAGGCAAGCATGTTTCTGGGAGTTGCAGTGGAAACTTGCATGAAAATGTCTCTGCTCCTATGTATGGTGTCTCTTCATCATCTTGTACAAAGCCCATGGAGGTGGTAGAAGGTCTGTGGAAGGAGATGAAGATATGATGAGCGAGGAGAATAAAGCAGCGAAGCAATTAGTGAGACAGAGTATGCAGAATATGAGGAAAATTGTAAAGAGGGCTAATATCCCTTAGGTGTTTGTTCCATCAGAACATTTTAAGTCACTCACTTCAAGTTCGACTTCAAAGAGCCTGCCGTTTTGAAGATGAAGGGGGAGTTGAATGTGAAGAGAACCAACCATGTAGTTTATCCTTTTCAAATCATAATCTTATTGAGTTTTTGGTCCTGTAGCTATTTGCAAGCACATGTAAAGTATTAATAATTAGTTATTAATAACATATAATAATCCAAGTGCTTTTTCAGTTTTCTTATGAGTTCCTCTGTTTGCTTGCTTTTCTTTTTGGGTGGTCTATGTATTTGGTATGATTGCCAATCCACAAACATGTAAGCTTTCTATTTTAGATCTGGGCTTTTGTGATCAATGAACTATTGTAATTGTAAATTATATATACACTACTATAAAATAGGTTTTCTAAACTAGTTGAAAATGTTATTTTACACCTGACCACTAACCAGTGTAGATATATCCCATGTAAAAAGTATACCACTTTTAAAATGGGTGGTACTCCAGTATAGAAGAAATCTTTTTCTAAATCGATCTGAATATAAGGTGTAGAAGACTCATTTTCTAAGAGAAAAATAAAGCATTTAAACTGGTCCGTTGACATGCGGTGTAAAATGTGTTAATATCTACACCGGTTGTGTGTCGTCCGATATAGATGAATGCATTTTCTACACTAGTTGTGATCTCAACTGGTGTAGATGGAACCATTTTCTACACCTCACCTACACATAACCAATGTAGATGAAATAATATTACGATTTCTACACCGGACTTCTGTTGTCTGGTTTAAATGTTATTTTTTAATACGACCCATTTACCGGTTCATTATCCCATCCCCTGCAGTTTTATAAATAAATAGCTCAAATATAGGAATCAAAGAGACAGTAGTAGACAGAATTCAAGATATCCGAGATAGAATTCAATTGCTTATTATTCATTTATAAAATTCAATACAAAAAGTGTAACAATTTTCCCATAATTAAAAAAATGTATTGAATGGTAAACATGTATTATTGAGAAGAAAGGTTTTAAACAAATAAACTCAATTCAACAATTGCGCATGTCCTTAATATCTTGTTCAGGAAATGAGTCAAGTTAATCCAACATTTGTAATATCAAATTAAAATTAAAAAAATTAATGCATCACTAATATATATTAAACTGAAAAAAATATGAAATCATTAAAAACACAATTTTACCTTCTTAGTTAGGTAGTTATATTTGATAATATTGATCATGTATCTAACTATGTATAAACCACAAGTTGCTTTTTTTGACTTGTATAACATCCTCATTTTCATACGTCTTAGGGACCAAACAGTAGCATCTGGAACCACTTCCAAGGCTGTTGAAGTCAAATTACTCAATCTGGAATTTTACTCTAGTGAGTACTGTTCACTGTGAAAATTCCAGAGAAGTGACCTGACTTCAAAAAATTATAAATAATTCTATAAAAATCAGAATGGAGGGGTTAAAATTGCTACACAAAGCTAACATAATTATATTTCAGTAAAAAATTACTCGTTGACCACTCCCTGACCATGTCAACGTCAGTCAACGTCCGAAGTTTACTGTTCCTCCAGCGTCCTGTCCCTGATTCCAGCATTCTAGTCCCAACTTTGATAAATCATATCTTTATGTGTAGACATCTAAATGAGACGTTCTATATATCAAATTGAAGCTTGGAATGTCTGCTATTTAATGGAAAAATATCATACATTTATTCAAGCATTTACTATTTATAATTACAGCTCGAATGCCATTGCCTCACCACAAGTTACTGTTCACAGTGACAATTTCTAGCAATTATACATACATCAATCACATATCAATCATACTAAGTAATTAACATCTCTTCATGCATCTTTATCTCCTCCAACTTGAGAAGACCTACTGTAATTGGATTGATATGGAAGGGGTGAGATTTCTGGGAAAATCTCAGTAGCAAACGGTATTAAACAATGCATGCATTGTAACTACTTGTGCTTGCTTGTGAAAGTGTTACTATTGTGTCATGTGCATGCTTCCATGTTACATATGAAATACAATTGGCCAAATTAAACATATAAATAGAGCTTCATACACAAGCACATAGGCAACACAATTCAATCAAGCCATAGCACAAACAAGCATAACATTCAATGCATACAAGTTTAGGATAAGTTTACTACCTGACATGTAGCTTTTCTTCTAGCTCTTAGCCTTGGGTCTAAGGTTCATTCTTTCCATAGGTCAGAGCCTATACATAGCATAATAATATCTTCATTATTATTCTATCAGCATAGCTCTATTTAACTCATGCATAGCTAGGGGTAATATTCTTACTCTGACATTCCCCTGGTTTTCTTTCTACCTTTAGCTACCTTTATTAATAGAGATATTTCTCTATTCTAACCACTAAGAGAAATCCTATACTTTATTAGAACAGGGATTAGATAACTTACTTACCTCATTCCTAAGCTCTGCCCAGTCCCTCAGCTCCTTAGACTGCTCCTGGCTCCACCAGAAGTCCTTCCTTTCTTTCCTTTCTTTCTTTCCTTCTCTCTTTCTCTCTTCTTTCTCTTCCTTTTCCTTGCTAGATCCGTGGTGTGCCTTGAAATGGGAGGGGAGTGGCCTATTTATAGGTGAGAGGAGGTGGAATGAATGGCCCAGATTGATTCACAATGAATGGCTCAGATTGCTTGCTTCCTCAAGAAGCTTTGCCTACATCATCACGATGACATCACCCTCCCATATGACTCACCACTCATGACATCATCTAGGACACCTCAAGGGTATATGTGGTGAAATGTGGGGCCCTTGGGACACCTCACCAGCTGACTCAGCCTTTCCAAAGAGTTCCAGAGTCTTTTCCCTGAATGGACGGCCGAGATTGTGCCACGTGTCCTCTTGCTTTTTCTCCTTTTTCTATAATCATGCCATGTATCCTTTGCTTTTCTTCTTTTACTATAATCATGCCATGTGGCGCATTGTGGGCCCCATTTATGTCCTATCATGATTCCAGATTACTTTACCCAGTTCTATCTTGGACCAGGTCACTTTACTTTATTGAAAAAGCACTAAAGTAATATTCTAATGCCTCTTGGGCCCACATTACTCTTGGGCTACATTTTTGGGCTTTGGATTGTCATCTTGGGTTTCTAACCAAGCCCAATCACTCTGGTGGCACGGTTCCCAAGAAACATCCTTAGTAAATTACCAAAATGCCCTTAATACCTCTTTAGTATTTCTAGGGGCACTATTGTCTTTTCATACCTTACCAGAGTATCTCTTGACCCTAGTTAACTATCCAGATACCCTTTCTTGACTGTCTAACCTTAGTCAAGTGATTATAACGCCCTTCGTCTGACTCTGCCTTAATGACACAACACAGTGGCATATCTTTAGTGGCATTTTCGTAATTCTTCATTTTTCTCGGTCTTTATTAGCCCTGACCCACATACTTATCTGAAAATATCATTGGGCCTATAAGGTGCCATTCTGGACCCTCTGTATGATCCCCTATCTTCATGGGCTCAATTCCCGAGAAATTCCCCCGAAACCTATTTATCAGGTCTTTTAATCCACTGTAAATTCTGTAGTAAATTCTACAGAACTCCTTTTTTAGCTCTGTTAGTTTCATAAATTCTTATATTAATTATAGGATTTTACTGCTGCATTTCATCTGATTCTGAGATCTAGAGAATACTGTATTAATTTTCCTTCTCTTCATAAATTAATATAAATCTTTCGGGACCTCCTATCAGAACTTTGTGTTACATCATACTCATCAGCATAATTTTCTCTATTTACTGAGACCTCTGTTCAATAGGGTCTTGGTAGCGTCCCTTTTTCAGGCTATATTCTGGGCTTCTAGGCCTAAAAATTAGGATATGACATGTTGCCTTCGACTCTATAATATTAATATGATCAAAATTATTTGTCATCATCAAAATGTTGAATCTAACACTTAATGCTTTTATTACCTTCGGTGTGATCCATTCAAGGTTCTTCACCTCGTTGGTTGCTTAACACCCTTTACAATTGCGAATATCCTCGTAGCCCTAAGACCAAAGTTATAAAGCTAGTAACCTATTTATTAAAAAAAATTGTTTTGTAGAAGAAAACTCATGAGTTCATAATCTTTTTGACATCACCCAATGGCTTGTAATGGAGGGAGCATAAGAAGACAACTTTATAACTGTGCTTATATAGGATGACCAATTACTAATGATTGCTGTAGAAATTAAAAAAGAATGAGTATTATCATTAAGCAAATACAAAAGTATTATGAAATAAAATGAAATATTATTATTCTTGCTCATGTATATATGGTGTGAAGAAACAATCAATATCAGTTTCACTGAGCCTCCTTGAAATGTATTGAAGCCTCAAAGCTTGAGAGGTCCCTTTTGCATAAATCTGAATTGGGCATAGGAATACAAACTTATCTTGTTTGCCCTTAAAAAGTAACTCAATTTGCATGTACCTACACTTAATGCAAACACAACGTTAGTTATAAGAGTTGAAATTTTTTCTTATATATTTACATTTAAATTAGACTTATATCAAAAACACTTGGACGCACATGACGGTCAGTTGATCCTTAAGAGTGATAAGAGATGCCATATCTATACAATCAAGAAAGGCCGATGCCCCTAGGTCGCCCACAACTAAATCCATAAGCAAGCCATTCATATGGAACATTTTATCAAATGGCATTAGGATCACACGTTGCATGTCACTCAAAATGGGAGGTAGATCTGGCCTATAGGGAGGAGTTGGAAGATTACTCGGGGATGATGCGACATGTTCCAAAACAAGAAGCTTTGGCCACAATATGAAAGTTTCCTTTGCCTGACACATTGTCTTCACCTCATCAGTGGGAATTGGGATAAGAGCATTTTCAATTACCACGTCTTCAACTGTTATCCTTAATTGATCGTCTTGAATTCAGATGTGCTAGACAGTTGCCCCTAAGCTATGGATGGAACCATATGCCACTAACTATCTAAGAGGATCCTCCATATATGGATCACAAGGTTCAATATCTGGATCTCATGATCCTTGGACACCGTCTCTGGCAATGCAACAACTCCTTTTAGTACTATGAAAGACTATAGGTGAATGTGTATGGGGTACTTGGCTCCTATTGCATTGATGTCATCATGGACAATATTTCTTCCTTAAGCTTTGTTAACCCCTCTTGTCATTGTGTATCAAGTGAAGCTTCTACCTCTGCCCTCATTGTGGCCAACAACGATTCTAACTTTGCCCTTAGCACCACATGTGGGGAATATCGTAGACATTCTCTAAAGTAATCTCCTTTACTCACACCTCCTCCAACTCCCCTGATATGGCCCCATGCTCTTGTTTGCCTGTAGCAATAGTCAAGATGTCATTTCTGGCCTCTGACTTAAAGATCCCTAGGCCTCTTGTTGTTTAAGATTGGTCTATATCATATAAAGAACAAACATAAGTAATAATATAATTAGTCTACTAAAACAAAATAATAGAAGTAATACTTATAATTTTTAAACAATTATGCGAGTGTGATCACTTTATATGATCCGCTTCTTGATTGGTAAGTGTATAACTATTTATGTTCTCGACGTACTGGAGATGGGGGAGAAAGAAGAATAGAAGGATCTGACTCTGTTTTCTTTTAACCACTTCCTCTTGGACACCATCAAGTGTCTTTCAGCCTTCTCGTAACCCTTCAAGAAATTGTGTGGGGGCAATCATTCTTAAGAATGTGTTCAATCACTTTTCCCCTTATTTTCTAGAAGAATTAAAGTAGTTAAAAATAATACATATAATAATCCATAATAGGAACATACTCTAAGATGGATCAACTCACCATAGCTGCTAGCGCATTTTAAATCATAACAAATTCTTCACAACTAGCTTTGTTAATGAATTGATATGTGCTGGATGAAGAAGGATGAGGCTGACCATCTTGGTCCTAGCCATGCATATAATAATGAGCTAGTTGTGTTTTGAATGCCATCTAATACTCAGCTCAATAAGACAATGTCTTATTCTTCAAGACTTCATTATTGGAAACATCATAAGTGAATTGCAATAATTGCCATTGAAAGTCTAGTTAGCAACAAATAGTTCTATTTTTTTATATTGCTCTCCATACAATATAAATTAGTTAATTTATATACCTGGATAGTGTACCAAATTTAATTCTTTACATGATCATCAACAGCATCCTAAGTATCTATGGTGATGTTAGGCTTGTTACGTGTTAGAAAGCTAACATAACTTAAGTACTTGGTCCTTTATTCACAAATTGGGTTCCAATGTCTATTAAACTCAATCGGTAGCATTTTTCTTTCCTTCCTACCTTTCACAATATCTTTCAATCACATCGCACTTCTACCCCTCTTTTGCATATAGTGGCTTGTAG
The DNA here is from genome assembly GCA_037074615.1 of Leucaena leucocephala. Lineage (NCBI taxonomy): Eukaryota > Viridiplantae > Streptophyta > Magnoliopsida > Fabales > Fabaceae > Leucaena > Leucaena leucocephala. The sequence continues at coordinate 12,263,764 of CM073527.1, forward strand.
CATTTCTAGCCTCATTTTGATTAAACACTATCTCCTATATTCCTATGTAGGCAATAATAAAATCAAATATAGTAAACAGACTTAACCATTTTTCCTTCACCCCATTAGAATACTCAACACTTGTTCCTTTAGCATTTATCCATAGAATAAAGAAGTGCACGTATTTATCACAAGAAGTGTTGAGAACATGTATAAACATGAGCACAATGAACCATGAGCAGGCAAAGCACAACTGAGCACGACAAAGTACATCGAACACAAGAACTGAGAAAAATGATTGAGCATGGTGAAGCCCCATGAACACCACAGAGTGTGGTGAGCAGATTAATAAGCAAAGTGAGAAGGAAGACTGATGAAAACCAACTCACACAAGAGATCAGAGAAGAGAATCGGGGATTTTGATGTAAGAGAGAAGTAAAAGAGCAAGTAGAAAATAAGATATAAGAGACGAACGAAGGGGCTTCAAAAATATCTTTTCATAAGCCAATATACTCTGAATGAAATGGATATCTGGTGCAAAAATGATAGATCTACACCAGACCTACAACACAACCAGTTTAGAAAGCTTTCAACTTATTATCAAAAATGCCACAATCATTTTTTGAATTTAAAGTGCATTTCGGAAGCCAATTTACACCGGATGACATGGACATCCAGTGTAGATATGATAGTTCTAAACTGGGCCATACCTACAAGCGTTGTAGAAAGTTTTGAACTTATTTACAAAAATACCACTAGTCAGTTTTTGTTTTAAAATGTAATTCAGAAAGGGTGATAATCTATACCTGACATTGACATGTGTGGTTTAAATCTTATAGTTTTATTTTTATCCCCACACACTATTTCATTACCCCATCCCCTAAAGCTACAACATATATGTGCAACAATTTAACAAAACTTAAAGCAACGAGTTAGAGTTAGCGTTAGAGAAACTTATAGAATAAGAACAAGAAATTTACATTCATTCAACCTATATATTGTCCTCCATTTTGTCATTATATCAAAAATATAAAACACTCATACAAATTAATCATAATCCACTTCATCTTCATTTAATTTTGGTAAACCTACTGAAAAGAAAGGGGTCTTACAAATATGATCATCATCGTCAACAAATATTTTCCATGGGGGAACCAGATCAGTGATATAGTACATTTGCTTTACTTAGTCTTCCATAATGGAAGGCTCATCCCCAAAACTTATACTATTTAAATCAACTAGTGTAAATCCTAACGAATCAACCATAACACTGTTGTTTATATTAGCCCACTTGCATTTGAACACAGGAACTGTAATTTTATAGTAGTCCACCTCTCAAATCTCTTCAACAATGCTTTAATAAGGGATGACTGCTAATTTATTATTGTTGTCTTTTGAACTAGAAAAGTGCATAGCTTCAGCCACTATCATCTACCACTATTTTGTACTCTACTTTTATCATCTAGGAACTTCGTATAAAAGGAATACCCATTTATATCAAATGAATTTCAACTTATCATATCAAAATTAGGACCATATGCCAACAATCTAACTATATCAGAAACATAATCCTCATTTTCAACCTTCTATTTGAATCAATGTGCAAAAGATTTTTTGTGTTCTCTAATCAACTTTTGCTCTGTCATTCTGTTATTTTCTTTCCTGACAAGCTCATTATAAACATCTATATAGTCTTGAACTTCATCAATGTTATTCAAGATATGTAAGTGTATTTATTGTAATTCATTAAGATTAACACTCTTTACCATTATTCCTCGTTGACCCCCTCTTTGGCACCGAGTGTAGGGAGATTGGTATTCTTACTTTAGACAGGTGTTTTGACAAAAATATATAGCTTCTTCAAAAACGTATTTTGAACAATGGATGCTTCGGGCAAATTTGGATTCTTCATATGCCCTTTTAAAATTTTCATGTATCTTTTAATTGGGTACATCCATTGTAAGTATATATGGTCATATAATTTTATCTCTCGTACTAGATTAACAATGAGGTGTACCATGGTGTCATAAAAAGTAAGAAGAAATATTTTTTCAAGTTGGTACAAAATAACACAATACTCGTGATCTAATTCATCTAACTTTTCAGTCTCAAAGACTTTGCCACATATAGCATTGAAGAATAATCAAAGTTAGGTTACAATGTGTCCCAAATAATCCTAAATGATGCCTCAAATAGTCACTAGGAATAATTGTTGCATCAAGACGATAATCATGAGATTTTTTGCCTACTAATTTCAAATCTTGTATCGACACAATCTTCTTAAGATTTGATGAGTACCCAGAAGGAACTTTGATTCCTTGCAAACAATAACAAATATTTCTTTTCTTATCCTTGGACCAAATATTAAATTATTCAACATAATAAATCACCTCACCATCTGATCTTGGATGTAAATCCTCTCGTATTCCCTTTTCTTGCAAATCTAATCTTGCCTTTAAATTGTCTTTGGAATTACCCTGTATGTTGAGAAGTGTTCTAACAATGCTATCACACATATTTTTCTCCACATGCATGACATCAATATAGTGTCTTACATGAAGATTATGCCAATAAGAAAACTTAAAGAAGATAGATATTTTTTCCATATATTTTCTCACTTCTCTTGGTAGTCTTACCGAAAGTAACATTGACGTCTTTTCACCTTTTCATAAACTTGCTCTCTAGTCAATGGCTCCTGAGCATTTTTAAATTCTTAGCTGACAAAATTTTTTCTTCAATCAACGATATGGGTGGCCTTGTCTAAGAAATCTCCTATAACCTAGGTAGATTGTCATTCTTCCATGATGGAGTTAATAGTAGCAAGTCCCTTCCTCATAAATTGGATATGCTTTATGACCCTTAACACTATACCCTAACAAGTTTTCGTATAGAGGAAATTTATTAATTTTACAAAAAATTATGCATGCATATTAAAAACATCCTTCTTATTCGAATTAAAAACATCCACTCCTTCCCATAGCTTCTTCAAATCTTCAATCAAGGGTCTTAGGTAAACATCTATGTCATTTCCCAGTTGTTTTCGTCTTGAGATTAACATAGACAATATTACATACTTGTGTTTCATACATAATAAGGGGATGGTTGTAAATCACCCAGAGAATGGGCAATAAACTATGTATGCTACTAAGGCTACCATAACACATTTGTGAGAGAGTTGTTTGATCAGTACCTTAGTGTCTTATATATTGGACACTTCTCCTCATCTTCAAAATCTTTGATGTACAATAGGCAATCATTTGGGCATGCATGAATCTTTCTATACTACATTCCTAATGGACATATTATTTTCGTCACATCATAGTAGCATTTTGGTAGCACATTTTCTTCTAGAAACAAGTCTTACATACCAATCTTAACACTGCATTCAACAGGCGGTATTTTCTGTACCCTGGGTATAGAGGTGTTTATGTACCATTGCACATGTTACCATATGCATGTGACCACATAAAAGTATCTTCTCCAACATCACAAACCATGTCCTCTACCCTATCATTAGTATCCATATCATTATCAAAGGTATGTTCCAGTTGTTCAGATACACTCTACATTTCATCTTCACCATGCCATACATATATCGTGTAACTCTTGCAAAACCCCTCACAAATTAAATGAGTGTACATATCTACAGGACTTAGTTTCATCTCATTTAAAAATCTCACATAAGGATAATAAAACCTTCCATTGTCATCATTAACATTTCATTTAGAAAAATCCAAAATCTCTTTCATCCTGTCAGAATATTCAAACACTTATTCGTTTAGCATTTATCCAACTATGATCCATATGATCCATAATTTTGGTAGAGAATATATCAAGTACAAGTAGAAAAACTCATCAATTCAAACAAGTAAATGACAGCAATGAATCCACACAAATAATAGCAAAAGCTACCAGTGTATAAATTTTCAGTTCTCAAGAGAAAAAGTTCAAAACAAAACTTACTGCGACATAACGACTGAGAACATATACAAGAACCAATGAGAGATGAGAGATGAGAGATGCGCGAAGGGGGCTTTGCTTAAAGTGTATTTCAGAAGCTAATCTACACTGGATGAAATAGACATCTAATGTAGAAAGAACTTTTTCTAAACTGAACGTAATTCACATCAGGTTTATAAAGTTTTCAACACCGGATCAAATAGACAATCGGTGTAGAAAGATGCTAGAAGTTTTTTAATTAAAACATATTTTAGAAGTAAATCTATATTGGATGAAATTTGCATAAGGTATAGAAAGGGTGATAATCTACACCTAACATTGACATGTTCGATTTCGATCTTATCGTTTTAATCTTTTGTATTGTTTTCCTTTAGTTTTTCAAAAATAAGAGCAACACCATGTCAGAACAAGAAACTTGTTAAGCTTCATTAATTCAAACTTTACTAACTTTACATCCAAAGTTTGAAATCTTAAAAAATATCTATCAACCTATATATAATATATTCTCTTCCTTTTTGTCATTACATCAAAAAGATAACAAAAGAGGGGCAAAAGAAAGGTGAGGCCTTTCACTCACTAGAGTCAGAGTTTTGGGAGTCAGAGTTCGGATTAACAACATTATAGAAACTATCATTCTGTTGATGTCGGAGAACTTCAGAGCATAAGACTCTAAAACGGTCTTCCAGTCTCCTAATTCTCAAAGTCAGTTCTTTTACTGAGTCCTCCAAGACATAGAAGTATAGGATGAGTTCCTTAAGGTGCTCCACCATAATGATAACAGGGGAGGAGGAGAAAGGATTGAAGGGTGAGGGATAGGATGCTTATATTCAAAATCATCTCTGTTTCTTTTGTGCAACAGAGAAGGTGTACTTGAGGAAGAATCCATTGGAGAGTTCATATAGAAGAAAAGAAAAGAAAACAGAGAGAAAGTAAAACAAAAAGTACTGAGGAAGGGTATATATTTAAGGTTGAGGAAAGAACAGTTTCATAAAAGAATATAGAAAAATGTAATTGACCTTCTATCATAATAACTACAAATATTGGGAATCAAAGAAGTAGTGAGATGAACTTTATGATAAAGGGACATAAAAGAAGCAGGAAAGGATAGACAAGAAAATAAATAGTCACAAGAGGACAAAGCCAATCTATACCTAATGAAATGACATCCGGTGTAGAAAGAAAACATCTAAACTGGACCTACAAGCAACCATTTTAGATTTGTTCATTAGACAATGGATGTTGGGCAACCGGTGTAGAAAGAACTTTTTTCTAAACTGGACCTCAAGGCAACCAGTGTAGAAAGGATATTTTAAACTGGCTATGGAGATATCAGGTTCATTAATTTTCATCTACACCCATCACGTATATATCCGATGTAAATATTTTATTTTATTTACAAAAATATCACCTGTTATTTTTTTAATCATCTTCACAAGGATTGATTTAGAAATAAGGCTTTAGAATGCCCTTGTTATAGTAGTGATATATGAAGTTATTTTTTCACTTGAATGGTGTTGAGAAGAAATGTGCATAAATTGTTATTTTTTCTTTAGGGAGTTGTAATTCGTTGCTAGTGGAGTTGTTATTGTCCTACCCAGAGTCCTATTTTTAGTTCATTCTAGGTGTTGGCTTGGCTTACCCAGTGCATTTTAGGATCTCCCAATTAGTTAGGGAAGAATGTAGCCAAGTTGTTATTCCTTCACAATTGAGCTATCATTCCTTGTGGTGTTGTTATTTTTCTACCTAGATGGTAATTTTTTAGTTCATTCCTAGGAAAATGTGATCATGTTGTTATTCTTTCACGACAGAGTTGTTATTTTCTAGTAGTGGAGTTGTTATGTTTCTACCTAGATAGTAATTTTTGGTCATTTTTGGGGGGAAAATGTGCCCAAGTTGTTATTATTTCTCAACGGAGTTGTTATTTTCTAGTGGTGGAGTTATTATTTTTCTACCCAGGCAGTACTTTTTTGGTTCATTCATAGGAAAAAAATATGCTCAAGTTGTTCTTCTTTCATGACGGAGTTATTATTTTCTAGGGAGGGAGTTGTTATTTTTCTACCTAGACAATAATTTTTTTTTGTTTATTCTTAGGAAAAAATGTGCTCAAATTATTATTCTTTCACGACTGAGTTGTTATTTCTTAGTATTTTTTCACCCAGACTAAAGTCTGTTTAGTTCTTTCCATGTCTTGGGAAGACGTGGCCAGGGCATTTTGGGTCACCTAAATTGATGGGAAGAATGTGGCCAAGTTGTCATTCCTTCTCCATGGAGTTGTCATTCCTTCATGGTAGAGTTGTTATTTTATTTCCCAAAGTCATGTTTTCTTGGTTCATTCAATGTGTTGGGAACCAATTCCCCCAATGGTTATTTTTTCCCTAAGGGAGTTGCCATTCATTTTGATAGAGTTGTTAATTTTTCCCTATAGAATTGTAATTGTTTAAAATCATGTAAATTATTTGTCAATTAGTTGGGAATAAAGCACCTGAGTTATTACTTCACTAGGGTATTGTCTTTACTTCATGTTTGAATTGTTATTTTTCCAATCATGAAGTATTAATTTATTGTCAAATTTCGTGTGAAACTAAGTAATTCAACGTCATAGAAGATTAATTAGCTAACGAACAACATAAAAATGTTGAATTACTTTAAATTCTCTAACTACATGAGTTGTCACTAATTGTTAACTTGGTGACTAAATACCAAATTTCTAATTATACACCAGTAGTCACTAATTGTCATCTTCATCTTCACCTTCATTTTCGCCTTTGTTTTCACCTTCATCTCTGCCTTCTATCTTCACCTTCCTTGATAATGGATCCAATCCAAGTAGTTCATACTAGTGCCTAAGGCTGTCAAGAATGAGTTGATCACATGATGGTTACAATTCAATGAATTTCTCGCGGATAAACAATTACTTCAAAGTTTAAATGAGAGAACTTCTCATATTGATGTTATATCCTAATCCTTCCCTATCTGTATAATACTAATAGAGGAAAGAGGATTGGAAAGGATTGTGATGATGAATAGAAAGGAAAAGCAATGATTAGACAAAGGTATAAAGATGAAGGGATTTAAATGTAATTTATCAAAAGTTCAGGGGCAAAATGTAATTATGAGAAAGTTGAGCCGAAAAATACCAAAAAATATCCAGAATCAGATTAGTCCCAAAATTTACCAGTAAATAGAGAAAATTATTTTTATCAATTTGACGCAATATAGAATTTTGATATGAGGTCCCAAAAAATTTATATTAATTTCTGAAGTTGGGAAAAATTATTATAGTATCTCTCGGACCTCAGAATTGGATGAAACTTCACAGTAAATTCCTATAATTAATATGAGAATTTATAAAATTTACATAGTCAAAAAAGGAATCCTGTAGAATTTTTAAAGGAATTTACAGTGTAATAAAATACCCGAAAAATACCTTCGGGAGAGGGTTCTTGGGATTTATGTCATAAAGGCAATAGACCCATATCAAAGCCCAAAATGGCATCCCAGAGGCCCAGTGAGGTGATTGGACAGTTAAGTGGGCCAGAGCCCAGAGCAACCTGAAAAAGTGTGAAATTATGAAAATATCCCTATGTAGCTAGATTGTACCAGAGATGGATAGAGGGCATTTTGGTCATTCTAGATAGGTCAAAAACATCCAAGTAAGTACAAGGATGATTATTTAGAGCAAGTATATACTTTGATGAAGTATAAAGAGGTGTGAAATGACAATTATGCCCTTATGGTTAATATAGTGCAAGACAGTGAACCAAGGGCATTTTCATCATTTGCAAGGGATCTGTAATTAAGTGCTGACCCAGTACAAGAGTTTCAATGGTAGGAAGAATCTGGATACTCGATTTAAGGTCAAAAAGCATAATATGGAATCTCAGAAAAATTAGATTCAGAAAGCAGTCTGATTTTTGGGAAATCGAACTGAATCGGTACCGGATTGGACTAAAATTTTTTCAGATGCTTCATCCCTTTGTAATTTTGTCACATGGGCTTTGGGTGTCCTTTGATTATGTCATCTCATTGGCTTCTAGAGCAAGCTAATTCAAGATCAAATATGAACCATTAGATCAAATAGTGCACAAAGTGATCTTGGCCATTGATTTTCCATGAGATTTTTTTATAAATACCCCCAATTTCTGATGCAAAACCGTGGAGCATGAGAACCTTGGGGAACCTCTTGCAAAATGAAAACTCAAGCCAAGATAAAGAAGATTCAATGTACCAAAGTTCAAGCAAGCTAGAGATTAAAGGTAAGCAATCTATCCTAGCTTATTTCCTTTGATTTGGGAGCTTGAACTTAGGGTTTTCATGGAAGAAATTTGAGTTTTCTCTAAGGTTTTTGTGCTGTCCAAAACCTTATATGAAAGGAGAAAGAAGAAATTAAAATTAGAATCATATGATTGAAGCTTAAACAAGCTAGTTAAGTGATTGGTTGTTGAATCAAGTTGATATTCTTGACTTTGCCATAGTTGAACCATTTCAGTTTGCACTATTCATGATGGAATGAAATGAAATTTCAATTATCTAATGCTTCCATCGAATTTATATGATGATTTTTTGTAGGATTGGATAGGTTTTGAACCTTGAAAGCATTGGAATTCCAAGTTGTAATTTTTTTAGATTCTTCTCTATTACTGTTCACTCACATGAACAGTGATTGTAATTTCATGATTTTGATGCTTCCAATGGTTTTAAAATGAAAAGTTGTGTGGGATAAAGTGGAGAAACAAGTATGGGAAATATTAGAATCAAAATAGGAATTTTTGAAAGAAAAGAAGGTGTGATGCAATTCTATATAGAACAGTGCATAGGAGCTGGAATTTCATGATTCTAAGTTGATAAATGGATTTAAAAGATGAAATTGTGTAGGGTAAAGTCAAGACATCAATTGGTTCAAGGGCCAAGTTAATTAGTGAAGACTAGAGAAAGTTATGTTAGTAAAGAGTTAAGAATTTGTCAAGGATAGTCTTGAACATTGTTGGAGTTCATGGTCCTAATGAATTATGTGATGAATATGAATGTGTTTAAGAACTTGAAACATCCAAGAACATGTTTGGAAGTGATTGACCGAAAGGCTTCATGGTTGATAAGCTAGGAAGCAAGTGCAAAAGATCAAGAGAAAAGTTTAAGTGCAAGGTAGTGGACTTACCTCTATGTGCTAGATGTGGTATGCTTATGTGTTGACATGTATATGATATTTGAATGATGTTGTGACATGATAAATGATGTTGAATGTATTGTGAATAACATGTTTTCCATGGCCATGCATCACTAATTAAAAAAAGTTTAATGAAATTACATATCATGCATTAGCATCCATCTTGTATATTTAATTGGTAATGTTTGCTACTGAGATTCTCTAGAATCTCACGCTTCCATAACCAACCATAATAGGTTATTCATGATGGAAGAATCATGTTTGGTGCATGAGCTAAGGAATGGAAGAGAAAGAGTAGACAAGTGATGGCATGCATGTATGTTAGCCTTTTTATGTAATGTTATGTAATATCCATTATATATAAAGAAAATGTATGAAATAATTATGACATAACCCCATGATGTATATGAATGCATGAAAGGCAAAAGAGATAGTTTATGCATGCTGGAACAATTATTGAAAGTGAAAGAAATGAAACTGAAATGGTAAAAACGTAGGTCCTAAAGCAGTTTTGTTGTGGTTTTAGTTTGACCTAACAAATGAAGGAATTAATCCACAAAATTTTATGAGCACGTAGTATACATCCAGATCTTTAAATTCATATGTAATACGCTTCATTTGGATGTGTATATCAAGAGAAATGAATTTCTAAAGGTAAGAGACAAAATCTAGAATTTCAAAAATTTGTCATATGAATAGTAAAAATTAACAATTTAACTATATCAATTGGCAAGGTAAATATCCAGATTTATATTTTTTCCTTAAATATCTATGAAAGAGCTTCAATTAAAAATTTGTATCACCTCTATATAATTTTTTTACAATTAGTTATGAATTTTTAAAATTAGACTATAACTCTAGAAATCACCAAATGAACAGTACCCGAGAAGTTAGTTTTAAAATTTTAATTTTGGGATAATGGAATGCTTCCGCTAAACAAATATTCTTCCGAATACGTACTCTGGGGTGATAAAAGTAGGATATTTCAATTGACATCAGTCAACTGAATCTTAGTGACATCAAAAGAGTGACACAAGGCATAAACAAAGTCTAGTGAGATCAAAACAGTGACACAATGCATAAACAAAGTCTGAAATTAAATGTCGTATCATAGACCATATCAATTTACTTAATCAAATTTAGTGAAGAAAATTTTAGAGGCCACAGACGAGAATATGATATTGATTTATTACAAAAGAATAATTATTACTTTTTCAATAACACCAAGATAGCTGCCACGAATGTCATGATCCAACTCACTAGATTGATCAATTGTAAATGCACGAACATTCATTTCATATATAACAAGATCTTTCTGCAAGAGCATACAGCCAAACATGAAATATGGAGTCAGATTATCAGCCAAACTAAACAAATGAAAATCACTTGGAAATCCACTATTGTGAAGCCTTAGAGGAAGAAACCAATGAGAGGAAGAGAACTTTGGCAAAGGAAATCTTGGCAGATGGTTGACCTACCAAAAGATCTTTGTGCTCTCTGATTATGTTTGTAAGCAGTGACTTCGTATGAGGTGTGGGGGTTTGCAACTCTTGGGTCTAAAGATTTAACTGCGTTATTTAGCAAGGGTATATATAGCAGCTGCTTTTGGTGTTCCTATTGTAGTCTGTATCAGTTGGGATGAGGTAATTACTTTTGTTAAAGGTCATAAATACATTTCAGAATCAGTTCTAGTAATCTGTCTCCATTCTCTTGTATAGTTTTCAGAGGGTATTCGAAGAGGTTTCCTATCACAGGAAAACTACCTCGGGAATATTTGGAAGCTTGTATTTTTCTACCAAGTCAAAAGGCAAGCTGTCAAAAATCATATGTGCCGACAAACTTAGACAACTTCATGCTAGTATCCCCAAAATATGTTAAAATGTTAAAGTGGAAAAACATGTTAAAATGCCACTTTCTTTAACTCTATGATCTAAGCATTTGAGCATTAACAAATTTAAATAAAATAGAAGGGAAAAATGAAGAGAGACGATGCAAAAACAGTTTGAGCTATATTTGCACCAGATGACTTCACTGCTACAATATAAGTATATACAATACAACATAAATTGATTTCAAAATTGTTCCAACACAAATTAGCTTAGTAATAGAATAGCATGGATGATTCTCATGAAAAACCAAAGATGAAAGCATCGAATATACTTAATTACATGGAATACCTATAAACATTTAACAAACACCTTTTAATAATCACAAAAGTCACAAAAGTTCAAAGATTCAAGCTCAACTAGGTTAACAGCAGGGATGCAGCTTAACTTTATTACCATATGAAGGTTTTCCGGTCTCGGCGTCGCCAATGCCAGTCTACGGGCCGTGCCACCTGGAGTCGGGCAATCGTTGATAACGGCGCCGCATCCTACGTCCGCTGCCGTGTTATCTCAGGGATTGAAAGCTGCAACGGCTGAAGTGGCGGCGCCGGTACACACGGCGGTATACTTGGATGATTGGGAATTCGGTGACACGAGTGAAATGGTTATGGTGGCGGGCGAGCCGATGCCTAGGGTTGTGTTCAACGCTGTGCCCAGCTTTCAGGAGGCCAATTGGATCAGTATGTAAACTTCTCTAAAGCTATTTTTTCTTTGAGGGTAGTTATGACTTTTTCCAATTAAAAAAAATTAATTCTTGTTCCATGAAACTTCACAATTATATGAATTTATAGAATTTTATTATAGTTAGATTTTTTATGTGACTTCATTACAATTTTTCTTTTTTTTTTTTGGCCGGAGGATCATATAGATCAACATTTGGTAGTACAATTTAGATTCTTTTCTTTTAGAGGAAAAAAAAACCGTAAAATGGGAGTTATCCTACCAAACTCTTATAAAGTTGACTATCTACAATCTTTCATGTTGTTATAAATATTGATACTATATAATTCTTAACTTTTGGGGGGTTTTTTAGGATTATTTTTTCTCTTAATATCATATACTTATAACATCCCTAATAAATTATTTGAGAGGAGTTTTTTATTGTTAATATCATTACATTTATCTTTATTCATTTATAACCTTAAATTTAATTTTTAATAAATATATAAATAAATGAGGAATACTTAATTGTCTCCCTTTTCAATCTCTTATCTTTTTATTTTTCTCCTCTCTAACTTCTTCATCTTCTCTCATTTTTATAATACATGTATATTTTTATTAAATTCTTATTTTCATTTTTTATCTATTTTGATGCCTAGAGATATAATTTACAACATACTATGTACATTGATCAATTTGGATTAGTTCATGTGAATCTTACCAGCATATTATGGTGGTAAAATCACATGAAATTTATAGATTTTAGGAATGAATAATACTCTTATTCCGTGAGCAATAACGTTTTACAAGGTAGCCTAATATAGGCAAGGGAAATAATAAAATAAATCCTATCTAAAGTTTTATTATATCTTAAGATAGATACGATATTAACTTAAAATCAAATCAAGCCTACATCTAAATAATTAATCCTAATCTAATCTAAATTAGACATAACAGATTTGCTACTAGATTTACGCCCAAAGTGGGCTTTATTATTCAACAAAATTAATCTTGACAAGAGATTTATCTCAAAAATTTACAATCAAGAAAAATCGATATGCCTTGATCAAAAAACGTGAATTCTTGACTCCAATCAGCATATTGGTGAGTATTTTAATAATATTCCTATCATCTTTTAACATTTATTTATATTAACCATATGAAATTCTTTATGAGGACTATTAACAGTTTTGGGTAAGAATAAAAAGGACTATTATTATAAGCAAAAACAAAAATAAAACAAAAAAGGGACCATTATTGTCAGTCCCCCGAACAAAGAGATCAAAGAGGCGTACAAGGCCTCGTAATGGGTATGTTTAATTCTTATATATATATATATTAGGTCAAGTTTATAAGTAATTTTATAAGTACACATGTACATTTTAACAACTAACAAGAGTAAAATAACTAGTATCCATGTGAAATCACAAATCCTAATTTTATTAATAATAGCAAAATAACAAGTGTGCATATAAAAAAATTACATATCTAAATTTATATTATAAAAGTTTATTAAAAAATGTATAACATATACGCATTTTAACAACTAACAATAAAAAAAATTACAAGTGTCTATATAAAAATTTTACAAATCTTATTTTTAACAACTAATAATAACTATATGAAAATTTACAAATCCTAATTTAGATTATAAAAGCTTATATAAAACATTTACATACCTTCATAGGTGAATTTATAAGTATATGATTTAAAAACTTGACCTAATAGATATAATCAATTTAACCTAAATTTTATCATTTTTAATATTGTTTACATAATGGTGTTTTGCCTTATTATTAAAAAGCATCCTTTTGGAAGTCTTTATGGCTATTAAAAAGCATCCTTTTGGAAGTTTTTATGGCTTAAGCAGCTAGCAAGACTGATTTGGATAAGGGAAAACTCCAGAGATTATTCCCCCAAAGGGATTATTCTAGATAGTTTCACCTATGAAACCTAAAAATTTGAAGGCAACACGAAAGAGAGGATGAGAATCGTCTAACCAATATTAAAAATGGTTTCATGTATCATAGAAATGAGCTACCTGAATCTACAGAACTAACAGATTTAATTATTTCCTTGTTCAAAAGCGCAATACGTATGTAATTTTTTTTTGTGTGATTTGATTTTTCTATTTATAAATTTATTAAATGAACTTATCTTAGCTTTTATTGAATAAAAATTATATTTTAAAATTTTTTGGAGCATAGTTGTAATATCCTGCATTTGTATGGCCTTATGTAAAGTTTATGATTTGATAGCCATGAACCCTAAACTGTTTAGAATTTAGTTATGATAATAGTATCTAGTTAATATTATAAAAAAAAAATCATGACTTGTTTAGAATTTAGATAGTTTAATGTAATAGTTGTGAAAAAATATTGTCTTAATAGATATTTTACATTTTGATTATTATGGTGCCATTGCAAAATTATATGATTTAATCATTTTAAGAGCATGTTTGAATTTAAAATAAACTCCAAGTTACTTATGTTATTATTAAATTATTCAATTATTTAATATAGATATATTTAAATTTTTAAATTAAAAATTCTTACACTAAAATATAAAATATAATCAGATTCCTCTAGCCATCATTAAAAAATGTTATGTAACAACCATTCAACATAAGTCACCAAACAACAATATTACTATTCTTGAAGCTTTTATTTCCTTAGCCATTGTATGCGTGTTCTATTTATCTATGGAAGTACCTATTTTTTTTATTAATGATTTATTTTAATTTTTCATTCAAAATAAAGAGCGCGATATTTATTTAATAATCATATTTTATGTGTATTATTCTCTCCAATCTTAAATATAAGAGTTAGTTAACTAATTTAGATAGATTAAATAAGCTAAATAAATAAGTTAATTATAATTAATATAATAGTGAGTTATATTTACAAATTCTTAAAAATCTTCTTACACAAACACTCAGTTCTTTTTTAACATTTACTTTCTTTATTGTGTAACATTTACTTTCTTTATTGTACTAAAGTATCTTTACACCTTCCATACTCCTAACTCTTGACAAAGTAACTATTGGAAATATTGTATAAGGGTATGGTAAAAAGAGAAGTATCTTTTTGACATAAATATTGGGTCTTAGATACATATGTCTAGGCATATCTTCGTACCTTTTCATAATCTATAAAAGGGACATCTTGATGAAGATGAAAGACACATGGCTATTGAAATTTTTCTCTTTTTATATATTTTATCTCGCTGAATTCTATTATTTTTCACTAGTTATGTCTCCATGTATATTGGTAGGAAAAATCTGTTTAATGCTAGGGAGTGTTGCTTCGTAATTTAATGAGGAATTATATAATATTTCTTAAATATAGTGTGCTCATATTGAACTATATATTTTGTTATTTTGTAAATTTTGCTAATAAACTTAAGAGATATTGCTTGCAAATTTTGTGAGTGCATCATGATTGGTGTTCTCCAATTCATTTGGTAGATTGCGAAGGAAATAAGATGATTTTTCATCTTTTATTTTTCCTTTGGCTGGGCATACGTAGTATTTGCTATTAAAGTGTGGTTGTATGGTTAATGAAACCTAATATTATTCCTAACTGTGTGTGCTCCTTATTGGTTGCTATGGAAAGACTTCATTCTTGCGAACATACTATGTGATTTCCTCTTGATTTGGGGCCACGCTTGTTCATATGTGAATCTTGCTTTGAGTATTCTTAGATCATTTGGGAGAGATTCATGGTGCGGCTCTATCTTAATATTTACTTCCATAACCACAGTTAAATGTTCGAGTGATATGAGATATTTGTCATTTATTATCATGGATATTGTGGTGGTTTTTAGGAAAGATATGACTGATTATATTCTGTGATTGTTGCGTTATCGTTAACATGATAATTGATGGAAGTTGAAACAAAAGGTTGTCTGTGTGAATCGAAATCTGGTGATGTTAATCAAATAAGCAAAACTGGACCGTTAGAATAGTTTCAACGATTCTAAACCACTATGTATCTTCTTGATTGTTTTTTTAACATTGTACCCTATGGTTCTGAACTGTCGAAAGAAACATTGAGAAGGGGTTATACACTTACACTCGTTTGCATATTCGCAAATGTACGTAGGGAAGTAGTGATTTATATATATATATATATATATGTTACGAACGGATATTCTTCGAAATATGAAACTAGAAGTTTCTGGGTTGTCTATTGATTTTGGATTATTTGTTTCAGTTACTGGCAAAAGTGACCACGGTTATCATGCCAATAGTTATTGCCGTTGCAAAATTTGGTTTTCCAGTTAATGAACTTGGTATCATGTCTATGTGTGAATTAGGTTTATGTGTGAATTGGGTTTATGAGTTTTTAAATATATTAATAATGTGCTATCATTACTGTTGACTGGCGAGACCATAAATATCTTTTATAAGATTTTGTTGCTATGGAAAGTTTTAATAGATAATTTTATCGTAATAAATTATTTCCTCCATTGGTGAATTTAATACCTTCTGATGGAGTTTTTATTGGTCTTGATAGTAATAAATATATTAAATCAGTTTTTGATATTGTGGTTGACGAAAATTCAGTTTTGGTTATGGAGATAAAATTCTCATAATTGTGATTTAGGATGTTGATGATATATTTGGAAAATTCTAATTCTATTTAATTCTATATGGTGAAATTTTAAGTTAATTAGAATTATTATGAGGAATGTGTGAAAATATTTTCATACATAAATAAGATTTGAAACTGTCGGGTACCTTAAAATTTATAAGTTATATATTGTAATTAGAAATTAATTAGATAGAGGCTTTGTTATTTGTTGCTGAGTGCAAATTTTGTAAAGCTTTGCTATTTGTTACTGAATATAAATTTTGAGAATAATCTAATTTTTGTGTTGCTTGAAACTATCATTTTGATGATATAAAAATTTAATCATTTGTCTAGATCTTTGAATAAATATACATGATTATCTTGTATATATATATATATATTTAATTTTTAATGTAAATGACATATTATAACATTATATTACTTTAAATCTAAGTTTGAAAGCATAGGTGAATTAAATATGATTTTAGGTGTTAAAATCATAAAGGAATATATTATCTTAAAAAATATTTTAAACTTTGGTTTTGAGAGCCATTATGTGAATATTTTTTATGATACTAACACAATATTTGAGATGTTGTTTGCTTTATTTGGTTATATACAAATTATGATAATTTGGTAAATTAGTATTAATTCTTGTGATATAACATATATTGTGTAGAGGATTGAGCATACATATATAAAAATTTAATCTTATGAGGAGAATAAAATATTTGAAAAGTGTCATAAATATTGATATCATGTATGGTGGATTTTTGGTAGTAATACACGTGTGGTAAATATAAAATATGATGTAGATAAGAGTTTATTACTCTAGAGATGTCTAGAACTGGGAGGCAAAATTGTTAAAAATATCTTAAAAAATATTTGGGGTTAAAACTGTCAATTTGTATGGATGAGTTGTGATTGCCAAATCACAATAAATATTGTTAAGAGGAGTTATCTCAATTGATTTTGGGATGTCAAAAAGTTGACCCAGGGATCCATTAACAAAACCTAGGGAGGAAACAAATTGTTGAAATATTGAAGGGAATAAGATTAAAGCCTGTTTGATAATGACAAACGATGACAACCCAACATTTATTTTTGATGATCTTATGAATAAGGTTCAATATGTAAGTACAAGTCATTTGCTAGTTATGTTAGTACTAAAATATAATCACTGATCCCTTCCTATAATGTATAGGAAGGTGCTAGACGGCATTTGGTAGACTTAAAGAAATTATCTATACTAATGAGTGGGACCACTCCTATAAGATCATAGTGAAGTCTCTAGAACATTTGCTAAACACAAGGACACATACACGGTAGTCTAATGCACAAATTGTTTGTTAACAGTGGAAACATGGGGGGCATAATCTCACTCTTAATGCTTCTAGTACACACTCAAGAGGTGAGGGTTTTAAGTCCACAGGACATCATATACAATGGTCATATCCATATGCGTAACTAAGCTTGTGTTATTTCTTTGACATATGTGGGGATTGTTGGAACTATTGTAAATATTGTGTATGGGTGTGTAAATAAGAGAAGCGTCTTTCTAATGTAACTCTTGGGTCTTAGGGAATATGCCTAAATGATATGTCTCGTGTCTTTCCATAATCTATAAAATGGGGGGTCTTAATGAAGATGAAAGACTCATAGATGTTGAGATATTCCTCCTTTTACAATTTTACATATTTTATTTCAATGAGTTATATTATCTTCCGTTAATCTTGTCTCCCTATATCTCTATAGGACTGTTTAATCTTGAGAAGTGTCACTTCCTAATTTAATGAGGAGTTGTAAAATATCTCTTCAGGACAGAGTTATTGGATGCAACTTGAACTAAATCTTTTGTTGTTTTGCAGACTTTGCCAATAGTAACATATTATTAACCATGTATAAAATTATAACCTTTATAGATATAATCCAATCTGATACATTAACCAACATTGTCTACATAAAACAACAAAAAGAATTTAACGAACCAAAAATAAAATATCAATAAAAGACACTAACTTTATGTATGAGTTTCATGATGCTTTGCACAAAAAGTTTATCATTATCTTGCATACTTAATTACTACACCAGCCTACATTGGTCAAAAGTGGAGCCTACATAGCACATTAAACTTATATTGAACTATTTGTGAGGTAATTTGATTGTATTCACTAGCTAGTTTTGTAATTAATATTTTTAAAATGTTTATTAGTAAATTTGTTTAAACTTTTAATCCCAATCTATACTTACATTGATTAGAAAGGACAAAGTCAAAACCAAATTAGGTGAACTCATTGAATAAAAATTCAGAAACCATGTGAGAACTAGAGCTTCAATAAATCTATATACATTTAAAACTAAAAAATTAAATGTAGTTAATACTCCATCTGGTTCTAAATATAAAAATTAGACATGATATTTATTTTATTTCTAAATATACTACTAGCGATATTTAAGAGCATGAAAACATCTACCGTCCTCTGTCAACTTCACCCTTGTCAGAGTTGTCACCATCTTGTGTTTTCCTCATTACCAGAGTTGTGGAACATTGGGCTAGCGTGGGAGGGAGGTTGTCACTCCTAAGTGAAGAGAGATGAAAGATGGAGTAAGGCTTAGGGAAAAGATGTGAATTGATAAAATATGAGGGCAAAATGTTCATTTGGCTCATAACTTCAAAATGCCAGAATGGGTCCTCGCACCTATGTCTCATTTGCAAATGTTGGAGTCCTATTTTGCTATTTTCCAAAGTCTTTTCTAATAATTTTCTCTATTTTTTTTCTCACTTATTTCCTCATTTAATATGGATATAATTAGAAAACGGTCATTAATAATAACTTTTAAGTGGACTTATAATAAAAACCACTAGACATATTGGTATATTAATATCAAAAATTTAATAATATGTAATTTATAAATTAAAAAAATCCTCTAACACTCACTTGACATGACATGACAATTTTAATGATATACTTTAATGATGTCCTAAACCTGTCCATACCAAGAAGCTGTAGGTAAGTTTTCATTTTCACGTTAAGACTTTTAGGAAAAACGCTACAGAGCTTAACACTCACATGACACGGCAAAGTAGAAGAGAAGAGTCACAGAACGAAAACCATTCCATCACTTTCACTCTGGTCTTGCATTCAATATTTTCGTCATCTTTCACTGAGCCAAATTCAAAATTCAAGATAGAATATTGGTTTTGCTTGGCTGGGTTTATAAAATCGGTTCCTTTTTTTTTTTCCAAGGAACATCATCTTTCTCTGTAAACATCTACACATCTCCAATGCTGAGTCTACCTTCCTCAACGTTGCTTTCCTTAGTCTTCACTCTCTCTTCCCCTTTTTGCCGCCAGAACCACCTCGGCAACTGTCGGCACCATAGTCTGGCTACTGATGAATCCCTATTTTATCATATTATTTTCTATCTATTTCAGGGGATTTATCATGATTAATAGATATTATTATAATAATTATGGTTATTTTATGCCTTAGTTGACTATATAAATTAAATAACTAAAAATATCATTTTTGTGTATTTTTACTAATTTTATTATCACACTGGTATGCACGAAGATATTTTTATCTTTTATGACTTTAAGGAAGAATAGGAAATAATTAATAGCCCATAAAAGAGGAGCCAATCACAAGTCAAGATTCAAATCAAGAGGATAAATATTAATTATATCTTATCTCTGATTCCTTATATTATATCATATATCATTTGAATTGATTCAAAGATAATTTATCAATATCTAACATTTGAATATAATTAAATGATAATGATAAATATGTTATCTTTTACTATTAATTGTTTTATCTCTTTTATCCTATTACTTTTTATTTGAATTGTTTATAGGATATTTGAGTTTAAAAATATTATCTCAGGAGATATTAGAAAAGATGACAGCTTGAAAGGATATTAAAGATAAATGGAGATTATCATTATCTTTTGAAGAGCCAATCAGTGAAGAGACTTACATCAAATAGGATTCACTCCCAAATGCTATATAAAATACCCCAAGGCTTCTCCATTCAACACACCAATCACCACCATCACAATCATCTTCTTCATCTCTTCCACAATTCCATAATTTTCCTTCTAAGTTCTTGAGGAGAGATGTAGTGGCTTGAGTTTCTGTGCTTTAGAGTTAGGAGTTGAACAATTTTATGTCTTGATCTTTTCCTTTATACAAATTTATGATTTTCTAGATTTAGGTTTTGAGATTTGTATATGTTGAACCTAGGGTTTTGATTGAGACACATTTGTGATCAAACCCTTGTGATTTATTATTTCAATTTATGATTTGATATTCTTTATTTAATATCCTTAGTTTTCTCTTATAATTATTCATACTGGATTCACATGATTAGTTATAGGATTTTCAATTGAATATCTATGTTAGAGAAACAAATCATTTATTGTTTAATTTATCACATGCTAAGTGGATCTTCACTAATGATTCTTGATACAATTGTATGCTAGATCTAGGTATAATTGTGGATTTTATGATTATGACCATGACGATTGTCTGGGATTTTGTATGTTAGGGACTTAGTATATATAATTGTTATAACTCTAATATATTATTGAACGATGATAGCCACACATAATCCTTGGGAATGTTCGACTTACTGGTAATCGTATTATTTAACTCTTTTACTTTATTGCAATTATCACTTTAATTAAACTGAATATTCTTCTCTACCCATATTTATTTTTTAATCACTTTAATTAATCATAATCAAGCTACACATTGACTCCACCTTGAGATCGACCTAGGGTTAGCTCCTATACACATAGGGTTAAAACTATTAATTAATTTGAGCGCTAACGACAAGCGACATCACCGACTTCGTTGTTCTTCGTTCATGAGTTTCTCTCCTTCTCTCTAGTAGCTCATTTATTAGCTTCATTTTGAAATCCTTAACTATTTTCAAGCTGTGATTTTGATTTGGATCCCATGTTCTTCCATCTTTATTACTAGTATGTGTTTTCTACTCTCTGAAGTATGGTGAACTTCTTTGTAGTCATAGATTGAATTTTTGTTGGCTATATTGCTCGGATCGAAAGCCCCAAATTTCCAAAATTTGCAGATCTCCATTCTAGTGTTTTAAAGCATGATTTCTTTCATTCAAGACATCATCTTTCTCGATGCTGAGTCTGCTCTTATTGAAACGGAACCTACCAAGCATAGGAACCGATTTCGCATCACATGGCTTTGAAAATAGTGAAATACATCTGCTTCCCCTTCTCACTTTTGTTCTACAACTCACTGCACGATTCAGTCTATCATATATATATATATATATATATATATATATATATATATAATGGCATTTCTATGTAAACGTTATTTCATTGTGTTTAAAGGTTTCAGAATCTCTTGGACGCTTTGTTCTGCAACCTTTAATTTTTTATAATGACGCTTACTTTTGGCAATCTTTCTTTGTAAAACTGTTACTAGTATTAATTTTTTTATAGTTCATATAGTGTAAAATTTTACTGTATTCTTAGTTTTTGTGCTGGATGTTTTTAGTACTTTAATTGTAAAATGGTCCAAGTTTAATTAAATTATATAGACTAATATTTTAGACTAAAAGAAACTTGAAGGATCAAAGCTTATCATTTGAAACTTAAGAGATAAAAATTATAAAATAAAGGTAAACTTTAGGAAATAAAGATTATATTACCTTTTTATTTTTGTTTATTTTAAAACTTTGAATTTGAGGAGATAGTCGAAACGCAGCTTAATGAATTCTTTCATCCTGCGAGTTATTTAAAGATCTTGCCCCTGCCAGAATTTCGAAGCACTATGTATAGGTAATAATTTGAAGGTTTTTGCCTCTTAGTAAAACCATATTGTGTTACAATTATTATTATCTAACTAATTGAACAGGCCCTTAGATATGCATATGTATTTAGATTTCATGGCTTATGATACAGGCTCCCTATTTCTCATTTAGTTTTTTCTTTATTGAGGAGAAAAGGGAATTGCGCCACAAACGTTCGACACTGATTTCTTTGGTTAATTGTATCAGGTAACACTAGTTTTTTTATTTTTTAAGTTTTTATACTTTAATTTTTTCTTTTTTCCACTAAATTTTTTTAATTTTTTCTTTTTTCCACTAAAATTTTAGATAAAAAAATCATTTTCATTTTTTTATTGGTTTATATCTAGCATTTGGAAAGCCTGCTTATGTCTTAAGGCATTATTTAGTTCAACTTAGGAGATGATATGTTAAGTTAATTTAAAGGAGGGTATGAGAGGTTGTGAGTGTAAAAGTAGGGGAGGAGAGATGATATTTTTTGTTTAATTCAGAAGCGGAGTTAATTAAAAATTAACAAATATAATTTTATCTCTTTATTTAAATTTATTTACTCTTTATTTATAATATTCATATCAAAATTATTATTTTATAATTTATGAATCTTAAATTTTTTTATCTCATTATATATATAATAAATTTAAAAAAATTAAAAATATGATAAAATTTTAACATTGTTTCTGATTAATTTTATAATTATTATATATTTTAATATAATATATAAATCATTTACTATACTTATTAGGTTTTAGCAATCAAAGTAAAAATCATGTGTGAAGAGAGTTAAAAAAAAGTTTGAGAGTACAATCAAAATATTAAAAATATATAAAGAGTAATTTGATTAAAATTGTGCAAAAAAATTCTCTCCTCTCTAAAAATCTTTACTTTTGGAAAGGAGGTAATGGAGGAGAGGTGAGCACATAAGGACAAAAAAAATTTACCTCTCCTCCCTTATATTTTTTCTAACTAAATACACTTATATCTCCCCTTTCCTCCAATACTCCCCAACCAAACAAGGCTAGAGGGTGTTACTCAAATGGATTAAGCTTCAAATAGTGAAGAAAAGGAAAGAAAATAAGGGAAAGATAAACTGAATACAAAACATAATATTTTATATAATACAAAATAAACCTATTAAATAAGTAAAATAATATTTTGTCAGTTGAAGACTTACATATGACGGGGAGAGCTTCTGCATGACGCCACCCTACCACTCTGCTCGTAATTTTTTTTTTATTATTTGAATTTTTTCATGTGTATTTTTATTAAATTCTAGATTCTTAATTTTTTATTTTCAATTTTTTCTGTTTTTGGTGCCTAGGATGTGATGCATTGACTTTCATAAACTAGGATTAATCCATGGGAATCTTACCCCATCACATATTGTGTGGCTATAGAATCCCATGAAATTAGTCAGAAATAATATTATGCCATGTAATTTTGTTTTTTGTGATTTAATTTTATTTATAGATTTATTAAATGAGTTTTTTGTTTGTATCTAAACTTCTATTGGATAAAGAAACTATTTTTTTATATAATTTTCAGAGAATTATAGGAGTGACAATATCCAATCACTTATTTTGGGATATATAAAAAGGGCATTCATTCAACAAGCTAGTGACTACTTAAAAAGCCTTCTTCAATGTCTAACATCTTTGGACAATTAAGTTAAGGGTAAAATAATACATAATATTATAATCATATTTTTTATATACGACTAGTATATTAATATTATTTATGATATAATTTTACCTATAATCTTTTTAATTTAATACAATTTTACCTATTATTTTCTTTCTTAAGTATCAAAAATTACACTAAATTAAAAATATTATAGGTAAAATTGTACTAAATTAAAAAAATTATAGGTAAAATTATATTACAAATAAAATTAAAATATTGATAATATCTAAAAAATAAAATTAAGATATTGTGTACTACTTTACCTTAAAGTTAATTGCAACAATTGTTGAGTGTTGCAAGTTGGCATGAAGTATTGAACTCTTTACCGGGTGAATTTCATAGAAGGTTAAAGTTGAAGGGATGTTTTGTACAAGACAAAAACTTACTATTGTCTTGCCTGCTTAACCGCTTAACTGTTTCGGCATATAATGCCAACTTTATCATGTTGAGCGTGTAAGAATGACAAAAGATATATTCATTCGGTTATTAATATAAAATATATTTAATTAATTTTATTAGATTAAAAATTTAATTAAATTAATTAATATAATATATTTTCTCTAAAACACGTTAATTATTTTCTTTAACTCTTTATTTATCTTTTTACTTAATTATTATTAAAATAATTAATTTAAAAATATATATATATATATATAAATAATATATTTAAAATTAAGATTCAAACTTGCTTAAGAGTTTTAGTCTACGGATTAAATTTGACTGAGGGTGTAGCATCAAAGGGTCACATCTTATCATGGTCCATTAACTTTTGGTAAGTCTTCTCAATGTAAGCATTAAAAATAGTAACCCGTTGTTTTATGCTTTTTCAGAAAATTATATACTTCTTTAATTCTTAATATATGACATAATTGTATAATTAATTTGAATCTTAAATATAAGATATATTTTATATATTTATTAGTTTTTCTTAAGCTTGTCTAATAATACAACAATAATTAAGTAAAAAAAATTAAAAAAATGATTATGGTATTTTAAAAAAATATACTATATTAGTTAACTTAACTAACTAACTTAATTTAATTAAATTAATTAAATATATCTTATATCAAAGATCAAAAGAATATAATTAAATTAAATTAATTAAATATATCTTATATTAAAGATTGAAAGAATATAATTTAATCGAAGAACTAACTTCTTATGGGATAAGGAAGCAGTAAAATATATATTAAATATAACACATTATCTGCATCTACATGTAACCAAAACAGAAAATGGAATTAGACGAATATCACTGAAAATGGAAGAACAGAAAATTTGTTGAGGATAAAAGCAGAGGCAAGATAACTTTGTATTATCTAAGGAATGAATTTAACAATCTTAACTTTGATTTTGTTGTTGCTATGCTGTTCTCGGGACTTTTGCCAATTGCAAAGGAGAAATATGCACCGGACCTGCTGACTATATGTATCTTCGGACATTTCATGGATATCTTCAAGGAGCGAATGTGCCTTTCACAAAAGAGAGAAGTTATATTTAATATTCTCTTAGTACTTAATATAAGAGTTAGTTAACTAATTTAAGTTGATTAAAGAAACTAAATAGATCATTTGATTATAATAAATCTAGCATGACATACTTAGAGTACTCTTATATAATATTACATTATATATTAATTTAGAAATTAAGAAAGTTAGTTAATATAATATTTTTTCCTAAAATATTCTAATCATTTTTCTTAACTCTCTCAATTCCTCTCTTGATTATTATTAAGGAGGTATCAGCACGATTAATTTTAAAAACTTAGCAAATATAAGAAATATATCTTAAATTTAGAACTAAAATTAACTTTTCAATTAGATTATATGTTAAGAACTAGAGGAATAATTATAAAATAGATTAAGATTTTATATTTTAGACTAAATCTAACTCTATAACTAATTCTTATATTAAGAGTCGGGTAAGTATTTATACAAATCACAAAAGTATTAATCTTGTAAAAGACATTCTAACCTTTTAAAATGTGTGTTTGGCCTCCTTTCAAACTCATAAAAAGAAAAAAAATATAAGGTGTCCCGCGTTACTTGTTGGGCAAGTTATATGGTATGAATGCATTCATGTCTTAGAGATAAGCGAAGACAAAAAAACTTGATGAGATTGGGGAATGAATTTTAGATATTGGATTTTTAATATGTAAGTTTATGCTTAATATAGCCCGTTTGGATAAGATTTTAGAAACAAGTTTATGAGAAAAAAAGGGCTTTTAAGCAACTTATAGAAAAAGGATTTTGGAGAAGAGCTTATGAAAAAAAAGTGGTTTTAAATAAACAAGTGTTGGATAATTATTTCTAGAAGTATTTTTATTATTAGTAAATTACGAAAAATGGTATGAGTATTAAATGAAGAGAGATAAGATATAAGAGGACAGAAGAGAGAGGGTATAAGAAAAGAAAATAGATAATGTGTAATAAAAAGTATGAGAGATGAGAGATAGTGTAAGAAAAAGTATGGGTAATATAGTAATTGGTTAGTTCATAAGCTCTTTTACTGTTCTATAAGCTACTCTGACCAGCTTATCAAAAATTTTGGTTTTAAATTATAGTTTAGTCCAAAGCCTATTTGAACAAATATGGCTATTTATTTTAAAATTTATTCAAACCTAGATTTTGTCTAAAAGGGCTTTTAAAACTATGTGCCTGTTTGGTTTTTATAAAACCAAGGTTTTAAAAGCCCTTTTGGGGCAAAACCTTGGTTTGGGGAAATTTTAAAACAAACAGCCATATTTGTTCAAACAGGCTTTTGAACTAAACTATGGTTTAAAACCAAGGTTTCAGATAAGCTAGTCAGAGTAGCTTATGAAACAGTAAACCACTTATGAAGTAACCAATTACTATATTACCCCTACTTTTTCTTACACCCTCTCTCCTACTTTTTCTTACACCCTCTCTCCTCTCATCTCTTATCTCTCCTTATTTAATACTCATATCCTTTTTCGTAATTTACCAATAACAAAAGTACTTTTAGAAATAACTATCCAAACACTCATTTATTCAAAACCACTTTTTTTCATAATCTCTTCTCCAAAAGTCCTTTTCTATAAGCTGTTCAAAAGCCCTTTTTTTTTTATAAGCCCGTTTTTAAAATCCTATCCAAACGGGCCCTATAGTTTACAATGAAACCAATCAGCCCATAATCTATCATGTATAAAGCAGCTGGTATGGACACAAATTTTGATGAAAGAAATTTATTTTTTATTATAGTTAAGAGTTTTTTTTAAATTAAAAAACTTTAAAGATAAAATTTTAAGGAAAGAATAAAAGAAAGAATAATAATTAAAAATATTTTAAGATTTAAAAAATTGAGAAAAAATTATGAGATCAGTATATTAGAGGAGTTAGAAAATTACGAAAAAAATTATTTTCTTAAAAAAATTTAAACAAATTAAAAGTTAATTTTTTTTATTTTAAGGTTTTATTTTTTTAAAAAAATAAAAAAATAGTTAGGAGTTATTATGTATTCTAAAATTTCTATAAAAATGATCTTATGAGCTAGAGAAACTAATTGATCAAGAATGGTTTTAAAAAGTATTAAGGATTATTTTATAGAAATGTTTGAAGGTTTCTAAAAATAAGAAAAAAGTTAAAAATAGGTATGGATTAAGGGCCGAATGGTAAAATGGGTTTGACACTTGCCCCCTCTACTCATACGTGTTAATTTTTTACAATAGATGACGGTAGATCTAGAGGAGTAAAAAGGAGAGAGTGGAGAGAAAGATAAAATGTAATTAGACAATTTATAAGGATTTAAAAACTATTTATAGTGACTTATCTAAAATTATAGTAGACAAATATAGCTATGTGTCTGTTTGGATTTAACTCAAACTAATATTTTAAAAGGCTTCTGGCTTAAACTTTAATTTAATTTTTTTAAAAAATAAATAACCATATTTTGTCATATTTGGCGAGCTACTTCTGTAAATCTTGCAGTAAGTCTAGACTTATCCCTTGTTTGTTATTTGTGTTATACATATATCGTGAGTTCTGACACAACTTTGTTCCTTAGATTTCGTATTAACGGTTCAAATGCTTTGTTCCCAAGTTTTATTGTTTGGATATTCCCCCTTTTCTTGCTCTATAATTTTTAAATTTTTTGGAATGTTAATTTATTTAATTTATTGAATCGAATGGAGAGGCCAGTTTAGTGTGGTTTTAGTTGAATTATAATAACACTTGTCTTTTGACTTTTCGGCTCCATTCCTGTATATTTTTTCTGCGAGTGGAATTGCATTATTTCTTCTAATCAAGAATTGAAGAGGATGGATGCCTTATTGAATATATCAATCAACCACCATCTGCACTGTAGTGGAATAATGGCCTTCAAGGTCACTTGATCTTTCTGTGCTTGATTTTGGATGATATTTATGGTGCTTGAGGTTCAAATTATTTTGGGTTTGTTTACCATTTATTATTTGGGTTCAGATACACCTTTGTTTTAGCGTAGTAGGAAGTTTGGTTTAACTTGCAAATATGAAAATAATATGCAGGAAAAAGCTACAAAACTTGTTTCATTCTGCTTTTCATTTGACTTCTTCGATTTATTAAGGATCAGAATAAGTCAGATGTTTACCAATGACTGGTGTTTAGGCTTTGTGAATTGTGTAACTTAGGCATCTTAATCTAATGGAATATATTCACATAAATCAACTTATCTAATGTATCCCAATAACAAGAAAAACGGATGCAATTAGTTTAAGGTAGAGATTAGATGCTTGACTTACTGGACGAGATGCTAATCAAGCATTTTTCTGCTGATTCATCCGTGGTGGTGTTTTGGTATCATTGCTTCTAAAAGGAGTATGAAAGTCCACGGTAACTTTATGGAACTTGGTACATGAACTCAAAGATGCTTCCTTTTTGTCGTTTCAACTCTCAGAGTAAAGTGAGTAACACTTAAACATTACAGCATTAGTAAATAAGAAGAAAAATTCTTCAAATTGGATTCATTCTACTTTTGAAAACTTTTACTTTAATTTGAGGTCTTCAGTAACCTGTGCATAGGATGAAACACGAAATGTTCTAGTGTTACTAACCAGCATTTGGTTTCGCTCGTGCACAAGGTGAGTCTATTGAATCTCCATTTTTGCTTGGTTGGTGCATGTGTATTTGGTTCTATTTTGCATAAAAGTGTGTGAAATAATATTTTCCCATACCTTTTTATTGGTACGTATTTATATGATTATTTGAAGGAAAATGCATGGAATCTTGAATACTTGACTAATATCTAATGAAAGTTGATTGGGGTGGTATGAGTAGGACATGTACTTATATAATTAGTGTACCTAACTTTTCTATAATTTTTCTAGTCTCGAAGAATCTAATTCAGATAAGTGTACATGTCAAGAACATTTTGTTGTTTACAAGGGGTGTAAGAAAAACGAGGTATTGGTATGATTTTCTTTTTTACCTTGTATCTTTATATATTTTGCATTTGAAAAACATGGAGTGGAACATCAAGTGTTCCATTTGAATAATGGTGCTTTATCTGATATGTGATGTACGAAAATAGAAAATAGAGGTCGTTATATTTTGGACATTAGATTATAGTTTACCATCTTCTGGTTCAACCTAGACTAAATTGATCTCTGTGTGTGTTTTTTCCCCCATTTTTTGGCCAACTATCTCCCTCTGGTTTGAAGTGTCGTTCAAAATCTTTGTAATTTGTTCCGTTACTGTTAAGTACCATGTGATATTCTTCATCCAAATGTTATGAAATAGATAACATGATTCTTAGAATGATGAAATATGTCTTTGTTCAAATGTTTCTTTGGAATGCAAAATGTTTGTTGTATGTAACTTGGGGGCTTAGACATTCTAATAGTGTTTGAGGCCATAGGTGGACCGCTTTGTTGTCAAAAATGTTGTTTAATCCCAGTAATAACCTTATAGGCTATCGAAATATTTATGGCAAAAATGATACATACTTTTGACTTTGAAATTGTGTACCATTTTGGCTTCTCATTATTGAAGTAGTAATATGGAAGAGTTGAATGGGACACTTCAAACAAGAAGGATTTGATTTTGGGCCAATTATGGGGATGTAAATTGTAATTTACCTTATACTGGATTGTCATGGTGGCTTCCATTTATGTATATAAAAGCTGCGCCACTCCTATGCTCTTACTTCCCCACCACCCCAAGAATATTGACTAGGCAACCATCTGGGTTATTAAGCAAGGCAAGAAAGATAAAGTTGGGCAAAGGTAACTTAGCTTTCTAGCAAATTAGCCGAGCAAGTCAAATTTCATGCTTTTGTTTAGTATGGCAGCAAGTTGAGCTTCATCACCATAGTCAATAAAGAACTAACTGAATAAAAAAAAAAACTTTGTAAACTCTACTAGTCATAAGCTAAAATAATCTCCCCTAACCATATAGTCCCATTTCTAATAGTGTTATGTCATTAGGTTATATAAATGTTATTGTTCTTGTTATCTTGGTATAATAGGAGTGTCAAACTAAGAACTTTAACCTAACCTAAACACCCGCTCTTCCACCCACATGAGCTTGCTTAAACTGCCCCATAAGTATTATCTTGGTATAATTAATGGGTCTCTCTTGACTGAATTATTTGATTTCAGTGGTTTTGTTGTCTTGAGGTGTGATACATAAACGAAAGACAATGGCAGAGCTGCAGAAATTCCCTCTTTTTATGGATGTCCAGTTCAGTGGTTTCTCTGAAAGGATGATTTTCGAGGTACCGTTTTCATTTCAGTACTTTTGAATTACAATGATCGTACATGATGGAGTTTTTACATGTTCAGTTCTGCAACTTTGTCTATTACAGTAGAAATGAAACTTAATGAATGATCTTTTGTCCTCCCAGATATTCTATGACCTTGCCCCTTCTTAGGTTATATATTTACTTATGCAGCTTTCTTGATTGCTTCGACATCAGGTAAATTTGGTTAATTCTTTATTGTATCCGCGAGAATCTCATTTCTTTCTATAGAGAAGGGGGGCCGCCTTCTTATATTTCTACATCTAAGATCCGACTTGTATCGTTGATAGTAATAGGAAATGAAGCATTATGGCAAAGAAAAGTTTGATTCAGAGGGAGAAGAAGAGGCAAAAATTGGAACAAAAATATCATTTGATTCGTCGATCCTCAAAAAAAGAAATAAGCAAAGTTTCGTCGTTAAGTGATAAATGATAGAAAATTTTCGTGGCCTTTGTGAAGGTAATAATCTGATTTCGTCATTATCCCCCTAGAAGAACCCCCTGCACTGCAATTACAGCCTCACCGATTGAGCGAGCCCTTGGACATGCTAATTTATTTTGATTTTCTGGTTTATGATATGACTTCCCCATTTCGCATTTAACCTTCTCTTTGTTCAGGAGATTCGGGAATCAGTCCCAGAACTGAATATTATCTGTGTTACGCTGGTTGTCTTTTTCATCAGCTCAGGGAAGGTAGCTCCTGTGTGATGGTATGTATTGGTATAGTTTTAAGCTTATACTTACTAAGTTGAGTTGTCCATCTTATAATACTAAAGATGCTTTTTAATTTCGAAAACGGTTTACCTTGCAACTCTGCCATCAAGACTATGTACTAATAGCTACTTTTCCTTTTGCAGGGAGGGGCCATTAGTTACGATACTGGTAAACTTTCTATTGATGCATTGACCTTATAATGGCACCTATGACTACTTTCTGAAGTTTGTAATTTTATACCATACATGTATTGAATTTCTAACGATGCAATTTTTTTACTTTGCTAAACAGTAATTACTACTAATTACTAATTGAATGAAAGTAGATTCTTTTTTTTTTTTTTGCATAGCTGGTATTTGATGAATGGGCTATAAATAGTATGTCATGTTATGTAATCCCCTCTATCCTAATTATAAGAGCACATCAAACTAGCTCTTATAATTAGGATAGGAGGTAGTATTTTATATCACAATCGATATATTGATTATAATTTTTGAGATTCCAAATAATTACAATGTTAATTGCAATCAGAAGTTACATTTGGTCTGGTGCCCAGTTCGCTATAATTTTTTCAAATAAGTTCTCCTCCTTCCTAGATCTACTCTCTTACACTTGTCCGTGTCATTTTTAATCTTTTTGCAGAGGAATATGTAGAAAACTTGTATGGTCGACATTTTCCCAGTGAGAATTCTGGATCCTGAACTCGTACTTTTTCAGAGTTATCAAAAATGTTTTTGTCTATTTGTTTTGATGAGCGAAGTTTTTACGTTGTGATTTATTTCAGTTGAGTCAAATCACATGAAGCATGACAAAGAAGGGCTTTTATCGATGTCCATAAGAGATCAGAAATCTGGTAGTTCTAAATTTTTGATCACTTTGAAAGCTGATCAAAGCCTGGACAGGTTTAATATATAGTTAACTCTTGTTCTACTTCTCATGACCGGTTGGGGTGTGAATATACACTGCCTTGCAAACGTTACCTTAGTAGAAATTCGAAATATAATAATCCTGTTATTTGGACTTTGTTACAGTTCCCATGTGATCTTTGGGAGGCTTGTTGGTGGGCTGATTACATTACGGAATATTGGAGAGGTTTGTTTCAGATCGCCAATTAAAATTCTCAAATGTGGCGTACAGTATGGTGAGTGCCATTCTGACAATTGCGTTAAAGATTATTGTAATAATTTTGTGTGACATGGACTTGAAAATATTTGCAGATGGATATGTTCCTCGTGGTGTGACGTTTAGGACAGGTGAAGACGATGCCGAGTGGATTAAGTGGTTTGAAGAAGGAAAGATGAAAAAGGGAGTTGAAGATTGGGATGTTTGGGGAGATTGGTCGAGGATCGATGACTGGGGCGGGGGAAGATTGTTATCCGATTATGCTACCTGAAGGAACTCTAGAATACATAAATTCCTGAATTTTGAAACTATAGTGTCTTTCGAGAAGCTGATATTATGAATTTTTAAGTGGGCTTCATTTTATGTTATCAAGCCGGTTTATTATTTTTCTTATAACAGACAGGCTTACCGAACTCAAAATAATTACGTTATATTTCCGATAATGTTGTATTAACTGTTGAGATATCTTTCATTAATGCGTAACCCACCTATTTTCTTTTCGATGACAACTTGCTTCTACAAATACGGAAAAATAGAAGCACGGTTCACTTGTAAATGACTAATGATGATTCATAAAATGGACTGATTTATCTTGCTTGTGATGTCGTCACGTGGCCAAATTTGGTGGTTTCTCCGCTCAAAGGAAAATAATTTACCAAAATACAAGGGGGAAAAGTTCTCTCTAACAAGAACGACTTTTGGAAACTATTTTTGTTTTTATGAAAAATTTTACATAAAAAGTAAGGCAAATTATCCTTACAATCCACTGACCCTATATCCCACAGAAACCTCTATCTCCCTCCTGTTCCCTTGGCCACGTTGCCCCCAGCCCTTCCCCCACGCTTCTTAAAACAAGTTTTAATTTATGAACTCAAATGTTGATATTTGATATGATATTTGTAAGACATGAAATTAAATAAAATAGCCAAAAATTTTAAAAACTACTCTAGTTCTTAATATAATATATAATTGGGAAGTTGATATTGATCCTATATACAAAAAATATTTCTTATATTTAACAGTTTTTTTTTTAAATTATCCATATTGATAGTCCCTCAACAATAATCAAATAAGAGATAGAGGACATGAGTTAAGGAAAATAATTATGATTTTTAAAAAATATATCATATTAACTAACTTCATTAATATAATCGAATTAATTAAATATATCATATGTTAAATATTGGATAGGTAATATTTTATAATTTATAAATTTATATTAGAAAAAAAAATACTCTACCCACCTCTCATTTTTGCCTTAATTACATGGATATCCACTCTATTTTAAAAGCTCAAATAGACTGCTACATAAGTTTGAGAGTATGTGTAAGTCATTTAAATTTATAATTTAAAACTTTTATAAAAAAATTTCTAGAACATTTTTAGTCAGGTGTAAATTTATTCAAATAATTAATTAAATAATTTTAAAATGATATTCATGTAACGGATAAAGATAATAATATAATTAGGGATTTATTAAAATGAGATAAAATAGTAAATAAAAGTTATATTAATATAACTGTTTTCAAAATAGAGGCGATATCCATTAATCAAGGCAAATTGAGAGGTGAGTAAAGTATTTTATTCTAATATAAATTTATAAATTATAAAATATTAGTTTCCAAATTGTTGGTTATTCTTCTTTCTGGCCTCTGACTTAAAGATCCCTAGGCCTCTTGTTGTTTAAGATTGGTCTATATCATATAAAGAAGAAATATAAGTAATAATATAATTAGTCTACTAAAATAAAATAATAGAAGTAATATTTATAATTTTTAAGCAATTATGCGAGTGTGATCGCTTTATATGATCTGCTCCTTGATTGGTAAGTGTACAACCATTTATGTTCTTGACATACTGGAGATAGGGGAGAAAGAAGAACAGAAGGATCTGACTCTGTGTTTTCTTTTAACCTCTTCCTCTTGGACACCATCAAGTATCTTTCAGCCTCTCAAATCTCTTCAACAATGCTTTAATAAGGGATGACTGCTAATTTATATTATTGTTGTCTTTTGAACTAGAGAAGTGCATAGCTTCAGTCATTATCATACTACCACTATTTTGTACTATATTTTTATCATCTAGGGACTTCGTATAAAAGGAATACTTGTTTATATCAAATGAATTCTAACTTATCACATCAAATTTAGGACCATATGCCAACAATCTAACTATATCAGAAACACAATCCTCATTTTCAACCTTCTGTTTGAATCAATGTGCAAAAGATTTGTTGTATTCTCTAATCAACTTTTGCTCTGTTATTTTGTTATTTTCTTTCCTGACAAACTCATTATAAACATCTATATAGTTTTAACCTTCATCAATGTTATTCATGATGTGTAAGTGTATTTACTGTAATTCATTAAGATTAACACTCTTTACCATTATTCCTCGTTAACCCCCTCTTTGGCACGGGGTATAGGGAGATTGGTATTCTTACTTTAGACAGGTGTTTTGACATAAATATATAGCTTCTTCAAAAACATATTTTGAACAATGGATGCTTCGGGCATATTTGGATTCTTCATATACCCTTTTAGAATTTTCATGTATCTTTTAATTGGGTACATCCATTGTAAGTATATACGGCCATATATTTTTATCTCTCCTACTAGATTAACAATGAGGTGTACCATGGTGTGAGAAAAAGTAGGAAGAAATATTTTTTCAAGTTGGTACAAAATAACATAATACTCGTGCTCTAATTCATCCAACTTTTCAGTCTCAAAGACTTTGCCACATATAGCATTGAAGAAGAATCAAAGTAAGGTTACAATGTGTCCCAAATAATCCTAAATGATGCCTCAAATAGTCACTGGGAACAATTGTTGCATCAAGACAACAATCATGGGAATTTTGACCTACTAATTTCAAATCTTGTATCGACACAATCTTCTTAAGATTTGATGAGTACCCAGAAGGAACTTTGATTCCTTGCAAACACTCACAAATACTGCTTTTCTTTTCCTTGGATAAAATATTAAATTATTCAACATAATAACTCACCTCACCATCTGACCTTGGATGTAAATCCTCTTGTATTCCCTTTTCTTGCAAATCTAATCTTGCCTTTAAATTGTCTTTGGAATTACCCTGTATCTTGAGAAGTGTTCCAACAATGTTATCACACATATTTTTCTCCACATGCATGACATTAATATAGTGTCTTACATGAAGATTATGCCAATAAGAAAGCTCAAAGAAGACATATATTTTTTCAATATATTTTCTCACTTCTCTTGGTAGTCTTACCGAAAACATTGACGTCTTTTCACCTTTTCATAAACTTGCTCTCTAGTTAATGGCTCCTGAGCATTTTAAAATTCTTAGCCACCAAATTTTTTTTCCTTCAATCGACGATATGGGTGGCATTATCTAAGAAATTTCCTATACCCTAGGTAGACTGTTTTTTTTTCCATGATGGAGTTAATAGTAGCAAGTCCCTCCTCATAAATTGGATATGCTTTATGGCCCTTAATACTATACCCTAACAATTTTCTGTATAGAGGAAATTTATTAATTGTACAAAAAATTATGCATGCATATTAAAAACATCCTTCTTATTCGAATTAAAAACATCCACGCCTTCCCATAGCTTCTTCAAATCTTCGATCAAGGGTCTTAGGTAAACGTCTATGTCATTTCCCAGTTATTTTTGTCTTGAGATTAACATAGACAATATTACATGTGTTTCATACACAACAAGGGGATAGTTGTAAATCACTCAGAGAACGGGCAATAAACTATGTATGCTGCTAAGGCTACCATAAGGGTTCATGTCATATGTACTAAGTCCATGATATATGTTTCATGATTCATTGCTGAGCTCAGGAAATAAGTTATCAATCTTATACTATTGCAAATCAGCCGAAAGACAAAGCTTTCCATCAGAAATCCTTTCAGTTAAATGGCGTAACATATTTTTTTTGCATCATCTTCATTAGTAAAGAGGCACTTCAACCTTGGTATAATTGGAAGATACCATAATACATTTGAGAGAGAGTTATTTGATCAGTACCTTGGTGTCTTACATATTGGACACTTCTCATCTTCAAAATCTTTGATGTAATAATAATATTATATATATATAAAAAAAAGAAGCAAGTGGGGCCCACATCTATTTTTATTTTAGGATTTAAGTAGTATTAGCATAAATTAATTCCTAATAGATGAAATTTTAATTTAATTACATAAGTTAAAATAGTTTAAAAATAATACTAATAATAATAATAACAATATATTGTTTCTATTAATAGTAATAAAAAGACAATAAAAGAAAAAAAATATAAGAAGAAGAAAAAGCATCCTGGTCATATATATATTATAAAAAAAAAGAAAGAAGACGTGGCTAGGGAAAATTAATGAATGAAAAAAAAAACAAGAAGCATATGGTACGCTGGAACAAAGATTTATATAATAATATTATATATATATATAAAAGAAGCAAGTGGGGCCCACATCTATTTTTAAATTTAACACACACACACAAACATTTCCAGAGACTGCGATTTCTTTCTTTCCTTCTTCTTCCTTCGCCATTTTTGTTCAGCTGCTGGAGCTTCTCCTTTAAAGAATATTAGATTTATTTAAGATTCGGTTAGTTCTTATAAAATCTTTCAATTACTATAGTTATTTCCTAATTATTTTTTTATACTAAGAGAGCTATTTAGAAATATATTTTTTGTTAGGAGCAAAGAAGTTTGAGGATTAGGGTTTGGAATAAGTGTGATTTTTCAACAAATGAGAACCATAGAATTGTAGAGATAAGTAAATATTTGTATTGAATCGGTTTAGAATGTTTCTATTTGCATTATTTGAGAGAGTTAGAGTTATGGTTTAAATGTTAGAGAGTAGAGATGATTTAATATGAAAATTTTGTTGATTTAATTGGAGTTTAACAATTGGGGTATGTTTATTGGAGGTATAATTGATATTTAATCGGTTTAGATTGTTGCTAGAGATTGTAAATTAAAAATGGGTATTTTTGTTGAAACCCTAGATTAGAGAAATTGAGGATTTTAGTCAAATTGAATAATTATGGGTTAATTGATAGTGTAAATGAGTTACTAAAATTTAGAAATGATATGATTTAATATTGAAATGAATATTTGGATAGTGTGAGCATTTGAAATTTTGGGCGAAACTTTAAAGATTATAAATTTAGGATTTTTGGGTTGTTTGAAGAGTGTGATGTTATATGAGAATATATATATTAGTAGAACCAAGTTGAGGCAATATAAAATTATTATGGGAATGATAATTTAGAAAATAGATGTGCAATTGTGATAGAGAAATTTAGTTATGGTATTGAATTAATAATTTTTAAATAAAATAAAGTTAAAAGAGAAATGTGAGTATTTATTTAAAAGTATATGTTGTGTCAAATTAACTACATATTGATACACATTTATATAAACTATGTAGATTGACTAGAGAGTTGTGACCTAAGCCCGTGGCTACTCATTTGTGGTATTTTTGTTAGCTTTGGAGAAAGGTAACCACTTTCCACTCATTGTGTTTGCTAACATGATGTTTGTGAGTGATTTGATATATATAAATATACTGATGATGATATGATTATATTGAGAAAAGTGGATTGCTAGTTTTATTGAAAATTGTCTTGTGGGATTTAGAAAGTTTAAATAGAGATTAAAAACTTGTTATATCTTGAGATTGGAATTTGAAGAAAGTTATTATTTTGAGTAAAACTCCATTGTCATTTATTGATGTTATTGATTATTGAACTATTGAGCTTTTGATTATTATGAATATCTTGAGAATTATGCATTGGGGATTGGTAATTATGGAGTTATATTTCTACCACGTGGTATAGCATCCATTAGAGCTCGATGGTTGGCTTTCGTCCCACTAGTTTACCGAGGGACTTGCCCCACCAGTTTACCGAGGGGCTGTGACACCCCCACCAGTTTATCGAGGGGGAATGAACCCATGGTCTAGTCTTGTGCTCTATGGATTTTGGCCGATTCATAACACTCGACCGGTTAGCTTTTTGAGTGGCCATTCATATGGTAGTTATCACTAGCCCATGGGTTCGGTCGGCAGGTATAAGGCGGTTCGGTTGGTTTGATGGGAGGAATTGGGATGATAATTGTGTCTTATTATATTATGATAATATATTGTTTTCTATCTCGTATATTTTATTAACTGTCCCACTTGACACCTCACGAGCACATGTTAGTATGCATGATGAGTAGGATTGTTAGTTACTGAGACATTTGTCTCACCCTGTGGTTATTAACATTTTTCAGGAGTTAGTTCAGTTGCTGGTTCTCACGGGAAGGTGCCAGAGGCATAGTGGTGCTATTTGACCTGTATAGCACTATCCTCTATATTTATGTACTGAATAGATGTAAATTGCCACTGAAGGGCATATTTTTGTTTATACTATGATAATTTACTATTTTGATGATTATATTGTACAACGTGTTCTGGTAGAAGGTCAGAGACCTCTCAGGGTTATGCATGCGAATTTGTGGATCCACAGTAGCTATTTTGCCATATTAATTGTATCATACTGTATGTTGTTGTGTTATAGAATTGAGGTGGTTTACTCAAGTTCAATGCTCGGAGACTCCTTTTAAAAGTTGGAAATTGATAATTATGATAGTGTTGGAAGAGTAATTTGGGATTTCCAATCATATGTATTGGTTGATTAAGAAAAATCTTTTATAACCATGGTAGTGTTCATTTTGGAATCTTTGCAAAGCTCTTTTTCTACCATGGTTAACTCTTTTGAAATTATGAAACTCATTTATAAAGATGGTTAGTTTGTAGCCAATTAAGGTATAAATGATTTTAAATGATTAATAGTTATTATTTTAAGGAGAATTTTACATAGAGGTGTTTATGTATCATTGCACATGTTACCATATGCACGTGACCACATAAAAGCATCTTCTCCAATATCACAAATCATTTCCTCTACCCTATTATTAGTATCCATATCATTATCAAAGGTATGTTCCACTTGTTTAGATACACTCTACGTTTCTTCATCTTCACCATGCCATACCTATATCGTGTAACTGTTGCAAAATCCCTCACAAATTAAATGAGTGTACATATTTGCAGAACTTAGTTTCCTCTCATTGAAAAATCTCACATAAGGATAATAAAACCTTCCATTGTCATCATTAACATTACATTTAGAAAAATCCAAAAACTCTTTAATCCTTTTAGAATATTCAGCACTTGTTTGTTTAGAAAATCAGAAAACAAGAAAATCTAGTTTCAAGCTAATTTTGGTAGAGAATATATCACACATATGTAGAAGAACTCATCAATTAAAACAAGTAAATGACAGTAATGAACCACACAAATAATAGCAAAAGCTACCAGTGTATAAACTTTTAGTTCTCAAGAGAAAGAGTTTAAAACAAAAGTTACTGTGACATAATGGCCGAGAACACATACAAGAACCAGTGAAAAAGGAGAGATGAGAGATACGTGAAGGGGGCTTCGCTTAAAGTGAATTTCAGAACCTAATCTACATTGGATGAAATAGACATCCAATGTAGAAAGAACTTTCTTCTAAACTAGACGTAATTCACATCAGGTTTAGAAAGTTTTCAACACCAGATCAAATGGACAACTGGTGTAGAAAGGTGCTAGCAATGTTTTTAATTAAAACATATTTCATAAGCAAATCTACATCGGATAAAATTTGCATAAGGTATAGAAAGGGTGATAATCTACACTTAACATTGACATGTCTAGTTTTGATCGTATCATTTTAATCATTTGTATTTTTTTTCCTTTAGTTTTTGAAAAATAAGAGGAACACCATGTCAGAACAAGAAACTTGTTAAACTTCATTAATTCAAACTTTACTAACTTTACATCCAAAGTTTGAAATCTCAAAAAAAAATATCTATCGACCTATATATAATATATTCTCCTCCTTTTTGTCATTACATAAAAAAGATAACAAAAGAGGGGCAAAAGAAAGGTGAGGCCTTTCACTCACCAGAGTTAGAGTTCGGATCAACACCATTATAGAAACTGTCATTCTGTTGATGTCAGAGAACTTCAGAGCAGAAGACTCTAAAACGGTCTTCCAGTCTCCTAAGTCTCAGAGTTGGTTCTTCCACCGAGTCCTCCAAGCCATATAAGTGCAGGATGAGTTCCTCAAGGCGCTGCACCACAGTGATAACAAGGGAGGAGGAGAAAGGATTGAAGGGTGAGGGATAGGATGCTTATCTTTAAAATCGTCTATATTTCTTTTGTGCAATAGAGAAGGTGTACGTGAGGAATAATCCATTGGAGAGTTCAAATAGAAGAAAAGAAAAGAAAATAGAGAGAAAGTAAGACAAAAAGTAACGAGGAAGGGTATATATATTTAAGGTTGAGGAAAGAACAGTTTCATAAAAGAATATAGAAAAATGTAATTGACCTTCTATCATAATAACTACAAACGTTGAGAATCGAAGAAGTAGTGAGATGAACTTTATGATAAAGGGACATAAAAGAAGCGGGAAAGGATAGACAAGAAAATAAATAGTCACAAGAGGACAAAACTAATCTACACCTAATGAAATGACATCCGGTGTAAAAAGAAAACATCTAAACTGGACCTACAAGCAACCATTTTAGATGTGTTCATTGTACAACAGACGTTGGGCAACCGTTGTAAAAAGAACTTTTTTCTAAACTGGACCTTAAAGCAAACGGTGTGGAAATGATATTTTAAACTGGCTATGGAGATATCAGGTGCATTAATTTTCTTCTACACCCGTCACGTATATATCCGGTGTAAATATTTTATCTTATTTACAAAAATATCACATGTTATGTTTTTAATCGTCTTCGCAAGGATTGATTTAGAAATAGGGCTTTAGAAAGCCCTTGTTGTAGTAGTGATATATGAAGTTAATTTTTCACTTGAATGGTGTTGAGAAGAAATGTGCATAAATTGTTATTTTTTCTCCAGGGAGTTGTAATTTGTTGTTAGTGGAGTTGTTATTGTCCTACCCAGAGTCCTATTTTTAGGTCATTCTAGGTGTTGGCTTGGTGTACCCAGTGCATTTTCGGATCTCCCGATTAGTTAGGGAAGAATGTAGCCAAGTTGTTATTCCTTCACAATGGAGTTATCATTCCTTGTGGTGGAGTTATTATTTTTCTATCCAGATAGTAATTTTTTAGTTCATTCCTGGGAAAAATGTGATCATGTTGTTATTCTTTCACGACAGAGTTGTTATTTTCTAGTGGTGGAGTTGTTATTTTTCTACCCAAATAGTATTTTTTGATTCATTCTTGGAAAATAATGTGCCAAAGTTGTTATTCTTTGTCACTGGCATTGTTATTTTCTAGTGGTGGAGTTATGTAAAGTTCATGATTTGATAGCCACAAACCCTAAACTGTTTATAATCTAGTTATGATAATAGGATCTAGTTAATATTATTAAAAAAATTCATGACTTGTTTAGAATTTAGATAGTTTAATTATAATATTGTAATAGTTGGCAAAAAATATTATTTTAATAGATATTTTACATTTTGATTATTATGGTGCCATTGCAAAATTATATGTTTTAATCCTTTTTAGAGCATGTTTGAATTTAAAATAAACTACAAGTTACTTATGTTATAATTAAATTATTTAATATAGATATATTCAAATATTTTAAATTAAAAATTCTTACACTAAAATATAAAATATAATTAGATTCCTCTAGCCATCATTAAAAAAATGTTATGTAACAACCATTCAATATAAGTCACCAAACAACAATATTACTATTCATGAAGCTTTTATTTCCTTAACCATTGTATGCGTGTTCTATCCAATAATAATTATACTATTTTTCATAATTTATCAATAATAAAAGTACTTCTATAAATAACTATCCAAACACTCATTTATTCAAAATTATTTTTTTTCATAAGCTCTTCTCCAGAATAAATAGATTAAATAAGCCAAATATAAGAGTTAATTATAATTATAATTAATATTTAATTATAAATAAGTTAATTATAATTAATATAAGAGTTAGTTATATTTACAAATTCTTAAAAATCTTCTTACACATACACTAAGTTCTTTTTTGACATTTACTTTCTTTATTGTGTAACATTTACTTTCTTTATTGTGCTAAAGTATCTTTACACCTTCCATACTCCTAACTCTTGACAAAGTAACTATTGGAAATATTGTATAAGGGTATGTTAAAAAAAGAAGTATCTTTTTGACATAACTATTAGGTTATAGATGCATATATCTAAAAGGCATGTCTTCGTACATTTCCATAATCTATGAAAGGGACATCTTGATGAAGATGAAAGACACATGGCTATTGAAATTTTTCTCTTTTTACAAGGGACCGGTCACAGACACTAGCATGGATGTATATATTCTGATAATCTTTCTTTTGCTCAATATTATTTTGATATGAATCAACCGCTTTCCTAGCATAATACCTTTGGTTCATGTATAATTTGACCATAAGACATAGTAGCAATCACTAAAACATACCTACATAATACTGTCAAAGTCAAAGGACATTAATGAAAGGATGACATGTTTCTAGAACTCACACAACAATGAAGTAGGGATTAATTCACTTGCTTTCTATTTACAGTTCTTTAGCACATGTGGTATGAATCACATGTTATGTTGTTCCTCTTATCCTGTAATTGTGTACGTCATTTTGATTATATCAATCACATCGTACAGACTTAAGTCCAGACACACATATTATCTAAACCCAAACTCTTCAATTCTATTCACATGATATGACATCAATTTTGAAGAATTTGTTATCTGGCAATAGGTTTTATGGATATGGGTATCCATAGTTCAATCCATATCCTTACTCATGGATCTCATCTTGACTTACTGTACTTTTTAAGTTAAGACGATATTTATTGTGTTTCTTCTCTACGATATCAGCACTCTTGTTGCTTTACTGGTGAACACATGTCTCATCTTTAAACGCTTCTCTAGCATCAAAACCAGTTGCTCATGTGAGAGATCTACCCTTTTCAACCTGTACGACATACTAGACATTGTATACTTTCACTCAAACATATTAGTAATAATAAATGCATAATATTATTAATAAAAAAATATTACATATAGTATGCATCTTCATATTTTTCGCATGTTAATGGCTTTTACATGTTTCTCAAATGTTTCTTTGCCTATTGGCTTGGTCAAGGGGTCTGCAACCATACATTCAGTTGAAATGTATTGTACAATTACAATTTTCTATGCTATATAATCCCTCACAAGGTTATAGTTTATATCAATGTGTTTGGTCTTGTTGTGATACTTAGGGTCTTTGGTGTAGGCTATAACTACAATATTGTCACAGTGTATCAATACTGGATTGGTACTCTTGTTCCTAAGTCCTAAGTATTTGATAAATCTCTTCAGCCAAATAGCCTCTTGCTCTGTTACAGTGTATGCCATAGACTCAGCTTCTATATAGTGTAAAACAATGCACGTCTGCTTCTTGCTACTCTAACATATAGTGTCGTTGTTAAGCAATAAGGTGTATCCTGAAGTCGATCTTCACTCTTCTTCATCACCACCTACATCAGCATCAGAATATCCGATTAGGCATTTATCATTTCCTTGATAACATAACACATAGTCAATTGTGCCCTTTAAGTATCTCAAGATCTACTTTACTGCTTTCCAGTGTTTCTCATCGTGGTTAGACTAGAATATGCTAACCAGCCCTATGGCATAACAAATATCTGGTCTCATACATATCATCGCATACATCAAGCTACCAATGACACTGGCATATGGAACTCTTTCCATTTGCTTTTTGTTTAATTCTGTTTTGGGACATATGTCAAAACTCAAGGCCACTCTAGTGTCCATAGGGATATCTATAGGATTGCAGTCACTCATATTGAATTGCTCAAGTATCTTCTTGAATAATTCTCTTATGAAAGAGTGAGGATTCTCTTGGAATGATTCCTTTGAATCTATACTCTAAGTATGTATTTTGCTTCACCTATGTCTTTCATCTCAAATTTGATGAAAGCCATTCTTTAATAGCTATCACCGAGTCAAGACTATTTTTGGCTAAGAGTATGTCATCTAAGTATAAGGATAATATCACAAAGTTACCCTCAAACTGCTTAACATAGACACAGTGGTCTTCCTCTATCATCTGGAAGTTATATGAGGTTATCGCTTTATGAAACCTCAAGTAGCACTGTATGGATGATTGTTTTAATCCATAAATGGGTCTTTTGAGTTTACACTTCTTATGTTCAAACCCTTTTTCAATGAAACCTATTAGTTATTCTATATAGATTTCTTCATCCAAATCACCATTCAGCAATATGGTTTTTACATCCATCTGATATATTCCCAAGTTTAAACTATTTACTATTGCCAGAATAAGTCTTATAGAAGTGAAGTGCATAACAGGTGTAAAAGTATCGTCATAATCTATACCTTCTTATTGTGTATATCCCTTTGTAACCTATCGAGCTTTAAATTTGTTAATTGATCCATCC
This sequence comes from Leucaena leucocephala, assembly GCA_037074615.1. NCBI lineage: Eukaryota > Viridiplantae > Streptophyta > Magnoliopsida > Fabales > Fabaceae > Leucaena > Leucaena leucocephala. The sequence goes on from CM073527.1 coordinate 12,308,568, forward strand.
ACCTTTCTCTTGATTTTGAGAACCTACTTGTTCCTAATAGCTTTACGCCCTTTTGGCAGATCAACCAATTCTCAAACTTGATTTTTTATCATTGAGTCAATTTCCTCTTTCATTGATTTCTTCCATTCTTCCTTAGCAGGACTTGCCAAGGCCTCATGAATGGTACAGGGTTCATTATCCCCTTCTGGAGTAACTAAGAGTGCTTCGCCTTCTATTTGGAAGTGTTTCTTTGGAACACTTTTCCTATAACTCTTTATGGTAAGAGCAACTTGCTTATCTTTTTTTATTTGTCTCAGTCTTTGTGTTGATAGTTCTTGGCTCCCACTCAGATTGACATACTTAGAAGATTCTGGTCTGTCCATTTGTTCGGCACTGTCATGTTCATGAGTCTCATAAAGAGATACAATGCAATCAACATCTCCCCTACTGGAAAACTCCATTTCAATGAATATAGCATTTCTTGATTATATTTAAGGCACTGTTTCATCTTTAATTTCACTTATGATACATATCCTTTTGAGGGTTCAGAGTACCTTATGAAAATACATTTCTTCCCTTTAGGACCTAGTTTCTCATGTCTATGAGAATTATCATGGATATATGCTATCGAGCCCCAAGGTCTAAGGATGCTTAGATCTGCCTGATGTTTAGTCCATAACTCAAGAGTGTGGAAGCAACTGACTTTGAGGGCACACGGTTAAGTATGAAGGTTGCTGTCAATTAAGCATCACCCTAATGTGAAATTGGAAGGTTCGCCTATGCCATCATAGACCTAACTATGTCTAGAAGAGTTTTATTTCTTCTTTTAGCAACCCCATTCTGTTGAGGTGTGCCTGGGATAGTTAGTTGCCTAATAATCACTTTTTCTTCACAGAGCTACTTGAATTGATCTGAAAGGTATTCATGACCTGGATCAGTGCCTAATGCCTTAATCTTACTGTCCATTTGATTTTCTACTTTATTTATGTATCGTCTAAAGCACTCTAGTGCCTCAGACTTTGTGAAATCAAATAAACATGACCATATCGTGAAAAATTATCAATAAAGGTAATGAAATACTAAGCTCCGTGTCTTGCCCTCACACTCATTGGACCGCAAATATCGGAATAGATTAATTGTAATGAGTTTTTGTCTCGTGTTTCCTTACCGAACGGTTTTCTAATAGCCTTTCCAGCTAGACAACTTTCACTTAATGACATATCCATGTTAGGGATTACCCCCCAACAAGCCTTCTTTTGCCAGTTTAATCATTCTATTTTAATTAATATGTCCTAGTCTAGGATGCCAGATATTCATATTAGGATTATTCAAAGTGATAACAAAATAATCGTGAGTATTAAAATCACCAGCAAGATCCATAATAAAGAACTTTTGAAATTGGAAAGTTGAACCATAAAATGTTGAGTTACTATAAATGTCTGCAATTTTACCATGAAAGTTTACATTGAACCCAAAGTTTAATAAGAAAATTACAGAAATTAAATTCTGTCAATGTCAGGAGCATGAAGCACATCATGCAGCATCAAGGACTTTCCACCACGCAAAATAAGTTTGCAGGTGCTAATGCCTCAAACCTCAATCCTTGCATTATTGCCAATAAAAAGCCACTTGCTTTGAAATAGCAACCGACGGTATTCTACGAAAGATCCTCGATCTTGACTTACATGGTCTGTGGAGCCTGAGTCAATAATTTAAGAAAAAGAAATAGGTTCTGTTAGAAAAATAGTACTAGAAACAAATGAGACATGTGAATTCACATAATTCACTATTACCTTTATGCTCTCGGTACATTTAGAACAGTCATGTGCGAAATGTCCCATACTATAGCAGGCAAAGCATTTTTCCTTCTTTAGGTCTAGCTTTTTCTTGCCTCCTTTATTTACCTTCTTCTTGTTTTATTGTTTGCCTTTCTTGGGTGGAAGACCGCCTTTCTTCCCATTTTTCCAAAATTTCTTGCCCTTTTTAAATTCAGGCTTTGATTAGGAAGAACTAGCCCCTTCGGTCAAATAGGCTTATCCAGTGGCCTTATAAGCCTCCAGACGTTCATCCTCTAGCTCCAAATGCTTAGCTACATCATTGAAAGTGATGATATTTTCATTATAAGTCAGATTAACTTTCATGTGCTCCCAACTAGTAGAGAGCGACCTGATGACAACCTACACTTATTGTTCGTTAGATAGATTATGTCTAGCCTCCTTCAGTTCATGAATTATTGTGGACATCTCTCATAGATATTACCTCATAATATTATTTGGTTTTAACTTATAGATATTGAATTTAATCGTCAACCTTCTAAGCTTAGTCATGGAGACTCCACCAAACTTATCCTTTAAGGTAATCCACATTGCTTGTGCCATTCTGTGTGTCTCAAACTCACATTAAAGCATCAACAATTGCACTCAGTAGTGTGATTCTTGCTATTCTATTCTTCCTTTTCTAGGATAGGTATGCTTCCTGGTTTCTCCCATACTAGGTTGTATTTCTACCTTTAGGCTCTACCATTGCCATTGTTAATAGCTCAATCACATCGTGTTCTTCTAGAATATATTGAACCTTTCAGTGCCAAATATCTCAGTTGTCCCCATTGAGTTTTTCCCCTTTGTTCAATTCAGCAATAATGTTCTTTGATGTCATTGTTCAATATCGATTCTGTGACAAACCTTTCCCATATTAAATTAATGAACCATGGAACATTTAAGTAAATTTACACACACACACACATATATATATAGCACATGTAAAGTATACAATGTCACGTACTTTTATCATTTTTTATCAGAAAATAATAACATCACTATACCCATAATCAAGATAATACGTTTGTACCTCCCATTATATAAGCACTAGCAACGCCATCATTTCTTATCAAAATTAATATAAGCACTATTCTCATCAAATCTTGCTTTTAGAATACTCATAATCTAAAAGGCTCCCACTTATAAAAAAGTATACATGAATCACAACTAAGATAAAAAAATGAAATGAAACATATTTCTCTTGCATACAAGACATGTAATAAATAGCAAGCCTTTACAAAGAAAGAATAACAAAATATCTCCTTAACAAAGCAAAGCAATGGGAATCAAATATAAATATACATCATTTGATATGAGCTTTACAATATTCTAACATTGTTTTTCTTAACTTCTTAAGCTTAGGAGGTGGCTTGATAAGGTTAGATACAAATTCTATTATTTTAAGCCAATATGTTTTGCTCATATGTCCTACTCTTGGCTTGCCTCTAACCCTTGTTGCTCTTATATATTCCATTATGACTTTCAAGTAGAATTCAATATTCTCTTTATCTATCATGAATTCAATGTAATCACCAATTATGCCATTAACACCTTTTATGTTTGTTAGTTTAGCTACATCTCTTTCAGCTCTGTTCATGGCCAAAGTAGGGGTAAGAGGTTGATTCACTTCCTCTCCGTCCTCAACTAGAGATTCATTGTTAAGAGTAGGCACCATCTTGGAGTTTAAATCTGAAGACACCATGAAAGGCTGTAGAGGAAGGGGTTCGATGGGAAATAAAGTTTCTGACATCGGTCCAGAATCATATATTACTTCTAGTTCCTCTTGTGGAACTTCCTCCACTAACTCCTCTGGGTCTTCTTCAGAAAGTTCATTAAGATCTTGTTCTAGATCCTCCTCAAGTTCCCCTCAGGGTTCTCTTGAAGGTTCTCTTCTAGGTCATTAACATCATCCAAGTATGAGATGTCATCATTTAAGCTATATCCCAGAGATACAGTGCTAGATAAAGTAATTTTCACCTAAACAATAAAAAATATTAATTATCATAATTTTTTGAAATTTTTAAACACTAAAAAATACCAAAAAAGACACTAAATTTTCACAATAGGTCCAGAATTGCCTTTAAAATTAGGCAAATTATATATTAAATTAAAGATCTTGATTTTAGAGATTTTTAAGAATAAACCGTACCTCAATCATAGGTCCCACACTCCCTCACATAGCCCACAAGAAAAAATTTAGAAAAATAAAAAACTGAATAAAGCACACTATTGGCTCTGGCACGTGTATTACACGCGCCAGTTTGGTGCCGTACGTGGCCACTGCCACGTGTCAGTCATCATTTTTCCTCTTTTTCTTAATTCAAATTTTTTAGTCAATTTTTTAGTGGGTCCGGGTGGAATCCACTGATCCGACCCGGCACATAACCCCTACTACTAGTAAAATGAAAAAACCAAAAAAATGTTTTTTTATTGAAATGGGCTTGGCTTAGTTCAGCCCAAATTTTTTTTTGTTTTCTAGCCCCAGTCCGCTAAAAAAAAGTTTCCTGTTTTGTTTTTTTATAGCTTCAGTGTCAAAATGATGCCATTTTGGAGATGATTAAAATGTAACTTTTGATTATCTCTAACATCCAATAGGTCACCAGACCCTAACCAGAAAATGAGTCTAGTCCGACAGACCCGACGTATTTTTTGGCCGTACCTCCTCCGTCCGATGACCGATTTGACATTCTTGGTGTCGTTTTCTTCATTTTTTTGTGCTATATGTAATGGGACTAATTTCAAGGCAAAAAAATTCTATTTTCTATTGACCCAAGCTTAGATTCTGTGGACGTTGAATATGCTTCTATTTATGGTTTAAATGCATGATCTTTGTTTCTTGGAATATAACAAATGTTTTTAAACATAAATAGAGGCAATAACAACATGCTACTAGAAAAACAAAAACTCACATAATGCATGCGAAAGCACAGAAGTAGGCTTTGATACCACTGATAGTTTTCGGGCGTACCTGGAATCCTTGTTTAACTCACTAAATACTCACATGAAATCGGAGCACTTTGGACATGCTCACAGTCACATTTACAAAGTAAATGTACTAGAGAAAGTAGAGTAGAGTGTTAGACACGAAAAAGGATATACAGAGCGCCTATAGAATGATATTGAGCATTATTCTTTTCTTCTATCTATATGTATGTATATGTGCACATGAAAACAAGAGGGAAAATGGGATTCAAGAAAAATAACTTCCTTAGTTCCCACGATCCTGTATATCCGGTGGCCACATCTTTTCATATGGGGTATATTACACATGTATACCCCACTTTCTCCCTTAGTCTCATAATGGTCCCAATGCCTATTGGGTTTGGGTCTAACCCACCAAAGGTGGGTCAGCCCACTTTCTAACAGAAGGAACTATTTAAAGTTCTTTATGGATAATATTCTATAAAACCCTTAATAGAAGGGTCTATTTATAAGGTATTTCATTTTGGTTATGGCAGTGGGAAGGAGCACAAAGAGTTGGGGTTTTTTCATGGCTTGCTATACGTAATGCTATTTTGATAGATTCTGAACGATGTTGACGCCATCTGGCTGTAAACAATATCTGTACTATTTACAGAAAAGATCAGGAAAATATCGATCATATTTTGAGAAGATGTACATTGGCGCAAAATATTTGGAAGTTCTTGGTTCCACGCAGATATCTCACTCATTTTTTGCAACTAGGTAGTCCAAAATATTTCAAAACGTATGAGATGCTATCAGGGGATGGGTAAATGGAATATTTTCTTTGGATTTATGTGCCAAAAATTATAGGAGGTAAGAAATTGAGCCATCTTCAATCAAGGAACCATACAGGCCCATAACCTTATCAAGGAAGTACAATTTTGAACTGAGTTTACTGAGGAAGCAGGAACAATAATCTCTCAAGCACGAGGGGAGGTGAGCCAAGAAGAAGAAAGATTTATCACATGGAAGAAGCCTCCTCAAAGCTTTATTTCTCTGAATTGCGACGTGGCCATGAAAAGGGGAACTGGATAGGTAGGGTCAGGAAGCTTAATCAGAGATCATGAGGGATGGTGGATTGCCAGTTGCTGCTAGAAAAATCGAAATGAAGTGGTCAAAAATTCTGGAAACAGATTTTGGTCCCTTACTTTGAAAAATTAGTTCTCTTTGTACAGACATTGAAATAAGACATTCTTAGTGTCAAAAAGAAGCTTGGCATGTCAACTAAGTGTCTGCAAAATTTCATACATTTAGTACATCATTAACTATTTTTAATTACAGCCCAAGTGTCATAGCTGAAAATTGTCTTTTGTTCCAGTGCAGAATTTTAACAACTAACTTTACATACATTCACCCAAAAACTTGACTATAACATAACCATATAAGCAAAACATATCTTCATCTAACATTCTTCCTCTCTCATGGTTGAGGTTCCTGCTGATTAGAGATATAATTTGGGGTGAGATTTCTGAGGAAATCTTAGTAGTAAACGGTACTAAATAATGCATGCATTAATGCTTGGTATTAGTGCTTGCTTGTGATTGTGTCAACATAATGTAATGTGCATGCTTCCATGTAACATATGAAATAAAATTGGCTAAAGAAATTATAGCACAGAGCTTCAACATTTACATATGAACAACATCAATCAAGCCATAACACAATCAACCATACATTCAACACATACAAGTTTAGGTAAGTTTACTACCTTGATGCTTTACTTTTTCCTTATCCTTTTTCTTGTCACCTTTCCTTGAAGTAAGGTTGTATTCTTGAATACACAATCAAATCCTAAACATCACATATTCACTCATTCATCATGATTCAACTCAATTGGCATATAAGGACATTAAACTTAACTTAATCAATTAATCCCTATCTTTCTGAATTTGTGGTTAACTGCCTTGTCCTTTGAATCAATTTGTGTATTGACTTTATCCTACACAATTTCATATTCTAAATCCATTTATGAACTTATAATCATGAAATTACATCTCCTTCATGGCCTGCTGGATAGAACCGAAAACATGCGCATAATTCTTTTAAAAATTCTCATTTTGATTCCAATGCTTCCAATACTTGTTTTTCTACTTTATCCCACACAATTTTTCATTTTGAAACCATTGGAAGCATCAAAATCATGAAATTCTAATCACCGTTCATGCATATGAATAGTAATAGAGAAGGCTTAAAACTTAAAACTTTCAATTCTAATGCTTCCAAGTTCCAAATCTATCTAATCCTACACAAAATCATCATATAAATTCAATGGAAGCATTAGATCATTGAAATTCATTCTTCTTGGTCCAGAACAGACCTAGACTGAATGCCTCCATCAATGACAAAGTCAAGTGCACAACTTAATTCAATAACCAATCATCAAAACCAACTTATCTAAACCTTAATCACCTAGTTCTACCTTTATTTTCTTCTTCCTCCTTTAACTTAAAATTTGGACAGCAAGCATACTCTAGGTTTAATGGAATTTTCAACCACTAAAACCTAGGTTTTACCCTTCCAAAATGTCATATCCCAATTTTTAGGTCTAGAAGCCTAGTATGTAGCCTGAAAAAGGAAGGCTACTAGGCCCTATTATGCAGGAGTCCTAGAAGCATACAAATGATGTTTAGGGACTAAACTGCAAGAAAGTGAAAATTCAGGGAAAATAGTGAAAGTCCCTGTGGACATAATGGAAAAGTAAGAGGTGTTTCTTGGGAACTGAGCCACCAGAGTGCTTGGACTTGGTTAGAAATCCAAGATGACATTTAAAAGCCCAAAAACGTAGGCCCAGTAGTTATGGGAGTTTGAGAGGCATTAAAATAACATTTTAGTGCTTTTCAATAAAGTAAAGTGACCCGGTCAAAGATAGAACTGGGGAAAGTAATATGGAATCATGAGGTGGCATAAAAGGGACCCACAAGGTGCCACATGGCATGATTACAGGAAAAGAAGAAAAGTTAAGGACACATGTCATGAGATTAGAAAAAGGAGAAAAAGTAAAAAGGACACGTGGCACAATCTCGGCCGCTCATTCCAGGAAAAGACTCTGGAATTATCTGGAAAGGTTGAGTCAGTTGGTGAGGTGTCCTAAGGGCCCCACCATTGTGCCACATACCCCCTGAGGCGTCCCCTGAGGTGTCCTTGGATGATGCCATATTGGTGAGTCATCAAGGAGGATGATGTCATCGTGATGATGCAGGCGAAGCTTCTTGAGGAAGCTAAGCAATCTAGGCCATTCATCACGATTCAATCTGAGCCATTCATTCCACCTCCACTCACCTATAAATAGACCCTTCCCCCTTCAAGGAAAGCCAAGGCCAAGCATGGCATAAAGAGGAGAAACAAGAGAGAAAGAAAGGAAAGAAAAGAAAGAACGGAGGAGTTCTGGTGGAGCTAGGAGCAGTCTAAGGAGCTGAGGGACTGGGCAAAGCTTAGGAATGAGGTAAGTAAGTTATCTAGTCCCTTCTCTAATAAAGTAGAGGATTGCTCTTAATAGTTAGAATAGAGAAATATCTCTATTAATAAAGGTAGCTAAAGGTAAAAAGAAAGCCAGGGGAATGTCAGATTAAGGATATTACCCCTAGTTATGCATGAGTTAAGTAGAGCTATACTAGATAATAATAAAGATATTATTATGCTATATATAGGCTCTAACTTATGAGAAGAAGAGACCTTAGAGGCAAGGCTAAGAGCTAGAAGGAAAGGCTACACGCCAGGTAGTAAACTTACCTACTTGTATGCTTATATTGCTTGGATGTTTTATGTGATGGTTACTTACTTTGATGATGTGATGCATGTATGATTAAGTAATGCTCTATTTCTTTTTATGCTATGGCTATATGTTATAATTAAGTAACATGGAAGCATGTATGTTATCATGATGCAAGCATGATCATTAAGTACACACATAGTAACATCAAGCATATAGTTGTATACATTGTATGGTTTCCATTTGCTACTGAGATTTCCCCACAAATCTCATCCCCTTACATGTAATTCCAATCCCACAGGTATGTTAGAAAAGGAATGAAGAAGCATGAAGAGAAGCTGGGAATTTGATAGTGCAAATGTTGGGACCAAAATGCTAGAATTAGGGAAAAATGTTAGATGAACAGTAAACTTTGAAGGTTTGCTGATGTTGACCTGGTCAAGGCGTGGTCAATGAGTTATTTTTACCTAAAAGAGAATTATGTTATATTCGTGTAGCAATTTGAACCACTTTGTTTGGATTTTTCTAGAATTAGTTATGATTTTTTGAAGTCAGGTCACTCCACTGGAATTTACACAGTAAACAGTACTCACTAAGAGTAAAATTCCAGATTGAGTAATTTGACTTTAATTGCCCTAAAAGTGGTTCCAGATGCTACCATTTGGTCCCTAAGACATATGAAAATGAAGATGTTATACAAAACACATCTAAAATAAACTAGGAAGGATCACATACCTTATGCCTTGACTACTTTGATCTCTAAGTGCCTTGAATTGCCTTTATCTTGGTTGAGTTTTCAAATGACAAGAGTTTCTCCAAGGTAACCAAGGGTGCACGGTTTTGTGAAGAATGGGAGGGGTATTTATAGCCAAAATTTTGGCACATTGGGTCCATAATGTCCTCACTTTTCCTAATTATTACAATGGCTTAATCTTGAATTTGATTGGTTAGTTTTTAGATTAATTAACCTTAATCATCATTAGGTTAATTCTTATATTATTTTATTATATTTTAACACATGATATAATCTTCCTTTCCTCTTCTTGGTGCCATGTGTAAAGCTTGTGGGTCTCACAAGGACACCTCACATGCTTCTTGGACTTTCTTAAATTCTTTATCTTTTAAAAATACATAAAATATTCTAAAAATTCATTTGACCACATAACAATTCCTTGGGATTATTAGGCTTGCATAGCATGCCATATTGAGCCTCTTTTAAGTCCAATAGGTACTTGGCACAAATCCCAAGGTACCGATATTCTTAAATCACCCTAATTTTTAGGATAAATGCTAGACACCTCTTTTAATGGTTCTAATATTTTTATAAATTCATTCTAATATAAAATGAATTTTCTACAAAGTTTCATAATTTTCTGAGACCCAGAAGGCTTGATAAAAATTCCCCACATTTCCTTTAACCCTTTATTGGTGTCCGATTTCACTGTAAATTTCATGATTAATTCTACAGGAATCCTTTTTGACTTCTGTCTATTTCATAAATTCTTATTACCATCCCAATCTTTTCATAACCTCTTTCCTCTATCAGTCTTATACATATAGAAAAAATTTGGGATGTTACATTAATGGTGTGATTGGTAATTATATTGAATACATGACAGATAAGAAGTATACTGAATTCTACTTGAAAGTCATAATAGAATATATAAGAGTAACAAGGGTTAGAGGCAAGCCCAAAATAGGACTCATGCACAAAATATATTGGCTTAGAACAATAGAATTTGTATCTAACCTTAAGAAGTCGCATCGTCAGCTTAAGAAGCTAAGGAAAGCGATGTTAGAATATTATAAATCTCATATCAAATGATGTATATTTTGTATTCTGATTTCTATTGCTTTACTTTGTTAAGGACATCCTTTATTACCCTTTCTTTGTAAAGACTTGTCATTTATTACATGCTTTATATGAAAGAAAAACATGTTTCATTTTATTTCTTTATCTTAGTTATGATTCATGTATACATTTTTATATGTGGGAGCCTTTTTAGATGATGAGTATTCTAAAAAGCAATATTTGATGAGAATAGTGCTTATATTGATTTTTGATAGGAAATGATGGCATTGCTAGTGCTTGTGTGATGGGAGCTATGTCGTATCCTTAATTTCAACCTCAGTTATACTCAATTGGAACTCATTTGGACTGATTATATAACCTGTTGCTTTGAAAACATTCATTTTCAAAATTCTTGCTCTCGGGTACTATTCTCTTTTACTATTTATTTGGTAATTCCAGAACATGTGTCTAATTTTGAAAATTCATAACTAAATGTAAAAAAATCAAAATAAGGTGGTTTTAATTTCTAATGAAATCTCTTTAATTTATATTTGAAGAAAAAAAATATAAAACTAAGGTTTTCTTGCCCAAATAAAATCAATTTATTCGTTGAAATTCACTGTTCATTTGATAAAAATATGGAATTCCAGTTTCTTTGCTTAATTTCAAAAATTCATTTCTCTTTGGTTACTTGTCCAAATGAGACGTTCTACCTATGGATTTAAAGCTCTAGACGTCCTATTTAAGATCACAAAATTTCATGAAAAAAAATCATTCATTTGCTATATGAAATTAACGTCAAAACGTTACTACCTCTGTTCGCTTACTTTATCTCTATTCCAGATTGTAACTTCAAATTTGGAAATTCATAACAATTCGAATTCTTAACCAATTGAGGCGTTATTGGTGTTTAATTAAATCTCTGTATTTTAGCTATTATCATGCCAAATTTTAGATTCAAACTCGTGGTTTAAGGTATCATAATCATCCTCACATCACCACGGACTCAGGACATCATTACAAAATCATACATCATGCATACTATCACACCCTTTCATAGTGCCATATAAGTGTTATAACTTATAATATACATTCATCCATCAATGTTTACCCTTTTTCCTTGAGAATATCGAGCACCTAAAAAATAGTTATGCATGTGGAAGGAATGAGATTTCATAGAAATCCTAATAGCAAGGCATACAACTATAAGATCATGCATGATTAATTGGATGCTTAACATGTTATCATGAGATGGGAGTTATTTCATAATGGTACATAAGCAAACTCTAACATGCATATTGTCATGACATAACTTGCAAGGAGTTGCAATCATTCATACTTCATCATCAACATGACGACACATTCTCATGCTCAACCAAACATCACAACTAACAAGCAAGCAAACAATTAAGCACACATGAAACTATAGATAGGTAGAATCCAAATATGAAACTAGAATTTTCAAAATCAAAACACACTACAAAGATATTGTTCATACCAAAGTGAAGCCTTCTTGTTTTCCAAAATTCACAATTTGATTCCAATGCTTCCAATACTTGTTCTCCTACTTTATCCCCACATAATTTTCCATTTTAAACTCATTGGAAGCATCAAAATCATGAAATTCCATCATATGGACATTATCACATACAGTAATAGCAAGAACACAAAACCCTAAATCCAAACATACTTGGATTCCCAAGCTTATACCCCTTGATTCTAGCTTGTTTAAGCTTGTCTAAACTATCCATAACATAAAACTCATATTCTAACCATATATAGACAGCACTTCTAACAACAACCACAAGGGAAATATGGCTCAAAAATCCCTTAAAGTCAAGAGCTAACTTCCTAGAATTAAGCTCAAGATCAAGGGAGAAGATTACCTTACTTTGTACTCCAACTTGAGTGCTTCTTTCTTGGTTGAATGGAAAATTTTCAAGAGTTTCCCTATGGTTCATGAGCTCATAGTTTTGAACTAGATTTGAGGGGATATTTATAGAAAATTTCATGGAAAATCAATGGCCAAGATTACTTTGTACACTATTTGATCTAAAGGCTCATATTTAATCGTGGATTTAACTTTTTCAAAAAGAAGAATTATGACATCATCCATGACATCACAAGGGACAACTCAAGGGGACACTTCATGGGGTATGTGGCACAATTCTCATAGAGAAGAAGTGTCATATCCTAATTTTTTCCTATCCGTATAGTAATAATAGTGGAAAGAGGTTTGGAAAGAATTATGACGAAGATCAGAAGAAATGATAAAGGTTAAATGAGTCCTGAAGAAAGAGAATGACTAAAATAAAAATTAGAAAAGGTTGAAGGCAAAAAGTGAAGGTAGAAACAAAAGTTGGGCCCTTAAGTGTAATTTTCAAAAGTTCAGGGGCTTAAGTGCAATTATGCAAAAGTTCAGGGACCTAAATGTAAATATGAGAAAGTTGAGCCGAAACAGGCCAAAAATACCCAGAATCAGATCAAACCCAAATTTTACCAGTAGATAGACAAAATTATTTCAGTTAGTTTAACACAACACAGAATTTTGATTTGAGGTCCCGATTAATTGATATAAATTTATGAAGTCATAAGAATTATTACAGTATTTTTCAGACATCAGAATCAGATGAAACTTTATAGGAAATTCCTATATTTAATGTAAGAATTTATGAAATTGATAGAGTCAGAAAAGGAATCATGTAGAAGTCTTACGGGATTTTATGGTGAAATAAAATACCTAATAAATAGGATCGGGTGAGGTTTATTGGGATTTATGCCATAAAGGGCATAAAGGCAACGAGCCCAAACCAAGGCCCAAATGGCACCATATTAGGCCCAATGTGATGACTGGACAGTTAAGTGGGCCAAAATCCAGAGCAATCCAGGAAAAGTGCGAAATTATGAAAATACCCCTGGATGCCCCTATTATACCAGTGATGGATGGAGGATATTCTGGTCATTCTGGATAGGCCAAAAGTGTGTAAGATAGTATAAAGATGATTAATTAGAGCCAGTAAATACTCTGATGATGTTTAAAAAGACGATAACTCCCTTTGGGGAATTAAAGTAAAATCGGACACCGATAAAAGGTTAAAGGAAATGTAGGAAATTTTTATCAGGACTTTTGGGTCTCAGAAAATTATGAGACATTACAGGGAATTCATTTTATATTATAATGAATTTATAAAAATTTTAGAACTATTAAAAGAGGTGTCTAGCATTTATTTCAAAATCAGGATATTTTAAGAATATTGGTATAAGGAAAGTACCTTGGGATTTGTGCCAATTAGCTATTGGACCCAATGAAGGCCTATGGTAGCCCAAAATTTCATCCTAGGGCATCCCAATAAGTCCCAAGAGTTGTCTTGGAGCCTAAATCTAATAATGAATAATTTATGAATTTTTTAAAAGAAAACAACAGGGATAAAGGGAAAATTATGGTTTGCACATGGTGGGACCCACACACTTGGCATCCAAGACAAGGGGGAGGAGAAGATTTTTGTCATGTGGATTTATCTCAAGTTGGCTTGGAAAGGAAGCTTGATGTAAGAATAAATATGAGCCATTAGATCAAATAGTGTACAAAGTGATCTTGGCCATTCATTTTCCATGGAATTTTTCTATAAGTACCCCCTCAATTCTGCAGCAAACCGTGGCTTCATGGACCCTTGGGGAAACTCTTGCAAGATGAAAACTCAAGCCAAGACAAAGAAGAGTCAAGGTTCCAAAGTTCAAGTATCTTTTTGAGACACTTTATTTCGATTTTTCTAGAATTAATTATGATTTTTTGAAGTTCGTTGTGTAATCTGGAATACCATATGGACCGTAACCCGAGAAAGAGTAAAATTCCAGATTTGGCTAATGGACTTCCAAGATCTTGTAAGTGGTTCTAAATGCTACTGAATGGTCTCTAAGATGTATAAAAGTAAGGATGTTACAAGAAGCTTCTGAAAAAATTCTAGTCCAATCCAGTACTGGCTCGATCCGATTCCCCAAAAACCGGATTGTTTTATAAATCTATTTTTTTTGAGATTTCATAATATGTTTTCTGACCTTAAATTCAGTATTTGGATTCTTCCTACCATTGAAATTCTTGTACTGAGCTATAACTTAATTACAGATCCCTTGGGGAATGACTGAAATGCCCTTGGCTCACTGTCTGGCACTATATTAACCCCTAAGGGCATAATTGTCATTTCACATCTCTTTTTACTTCCTTAGGATGTATACTAGCCCTAAATAATCATCTTTATACTGTCTTGGACATTTTGGCCTATCCAGAATGACCAAAATGCCCTTCATCCATCGCTGATACAATATGGGCATCCAGGGGCATTTTCATAATTTCACACTTTTCCTAGACTGCTCTAGACTCTGGCCCACTTAACTGTCTCACTACCCTTATTGGGCCTATGATGGTACCATTTGGGCCTTGATATGGGCTCATTGCCTTTATTGCCTTTATGGCCCAATTCACAAGACAACTCTCCCGATCCTATTTATCGGGTATTATATTTCACCGTAAAATCCCGTAAAGATTTTACAGGATTCCTTTTCTTACTCTGTCAATTTTATAAATTCTTATATTAAATATAGGAATTTTCTGTAAAGTCTCATCTAATTTTTAGGTCTAAAAAATACTGTAATAATTTCTTCTGACTTCAAGAATTTATATCAATTAATCGGGACCTCAAATCAAATTCTGTGTTGCGTTAAACTGACCGAAATATTTTTGTCTATCTACTAGTAAAATTTGGGTCTGATCTGATTCTAGGCATTTTTGGCCTGTTTTAGGTCAACTTTTCCATATTTATATTTAGGTCCCTTAACTTTTGAATAATTACACTTAAATCCTTGAACTTGTCATTAATTGCATTTAGGCCCCTCCTTTTTTCTCTACTTTAACTTTTTGCCTCCAAACTTTTCAATTTTCGTTTAGGTCCCTATATTTCCCTTAGTTATTAATCCTTCTCACTCCTTTCTCAATCTGATACAGTTTATTCTAAGAATCTCAGATCCATTTCAGATAAACTGTACACACATATCAGATAAGAAAATTGAGGATATGACAAGGTATAAATGTATTCTCCTGATCACGGGTCTAGCGATATTATTATTTTCTGATCAAAAAATAAAAATAATAAAAGTATGTGACATTGTATTCTTTACATGTGCTATATATATGTAAATTCACTTAAAAGTTCTATTGTTCAATAAATTAACGTGGGAAAGGTTTGTCACATAACTGATATTGAACAATGGCATCAAAGAACATTATTGCTGAATTGAACAAAGGGGAAAAACTCAACGAGGACAACTGGGATATTTGGCACCGAAAGGTCCAATATATTCTAGAAGAATAGGATGCAATTGAGCCATTAACAATGGCCATGGTAGAGCTTGAGGCAGGAAATACGGCCTAGCACAAGAGAGACCAGGAATCACCCTGCTGAGTGCAATGTTTGATGATTTAATGTGTGAGTTTGAGACACATAGAACGGCACAAGCAATGTGGATTGCCTTAAAGGATAAGTTTGGGGGAGTATCCACAACTAAGCTTAGAAGGTTGATGATTAAATTCTATTCCTATAAGCTAAAAATAAATAATCCTATGAGGCAACATCTACCAGAGATGTCCATAATGATTCATGAACTGAAAGAAGCTGGACATAATCTATCTGACGAATAGCAAGTGCAGGCTATCATCAGGTCATTCCCTGCCAGTTGGGAGCACATGAAAGTCAATCTGACCCATAATGAAAATATCATCACTTTCAATGATGTATCTAAGAATTTGCAGCTAGAGGATAAACGTCTGGAGGCTTATAAAGCCACTGAACAAGCCTATTTTACTGAAGGTGCTGGTCCTTCCCAATTAAAGCCTGAATTCAAAAAGGATAAGAAATTTTAGAAAAATGGGAAGAAAGGTGGTCTTTCACCCAAAAAAGGCAAGCAACAATACAAGAAGAAGGGAAAGAAATGAGGCAAGAAAAAGTTAGACCTAAAGAAGGTCAAATGCTTTGCCTACCATAATATGGGACATTTCACACATGACTATTTTAAACAGGCCAAGAGCGGAAAGGTAACAGTGAATTATGTGAATTCACATATCTCATTTGTTTTTTCTAACATAACCCATTTCTTTTTCTTGGATTATTGACTCAGGCTCCACATACCACGGAAGTCAAGATCGAGGATCTTTGGTGGAATACCATCGGTTGCCATTTTAAAGCAAGTGGCTTTTCATTGGCAATAATGTAAGGATCGAGGTTCAAGGTATTGGCACATACAAACTTGTTTTACATGGTGGAAAGACCTTGATGTTACATGATGTGCTTCATGCTCCTGAAATCCGACGGAATTTAATTTCTGTAATTTGCTTATTAATCTTAGGGTTTAATGTAAAGTTTCATGGTAAAGTTTCAGACATTTGTAGCAACTCAATATTTTATGGTTCATCTTTTCGATTTCAAAAGTAATCTATTGTGGATCTTGCTAGTGATTTTAATGTTCATAATTGCTTTGATATTACTTCAAATAATCCTAATATGAATATTTGGCATGCTAGACTAGGACATATTACTCAAAATAGAATGATTAAACTGGCTAAAGAAGGCTTGTTAGGGGTGATCCCTAACATAGATATGTCATTATGCGAAAGCTGTCAGCTGGTAAGGCTACTAGGAAACCATTCGACAAGGGAATACGAGCTGAAAACCCGTTGCAATTAATCATTCTGATATTTACGGTCTAATGAGTGTGAGGACAAGACATGGAGCTTAGTATTATATTACCTTTATTGATGATTTTTGACGATATGGTCATGTCTATTTGATTTCACATAAATCTGAGGCACTAGACTGCTTTAGACGATACATAAATAAAGTAGATAATCAAATGGACAATATAATCAAGGTATTACATACTGATCGAGGTCGTGAATACCTTTCAGATCAATTCAAATAGCTCTATGAAGAAAAAGGGATTATTAGGCAACTAACTATCCCTGGCATACCTCAATAGAATGGGGTTACCGAAAGAAGAAATAGAACTCTTCTAGACATGGTTAGGTCTATGATGGCTTAGGCAAACCTTCTAATTTCACATTGGGGTGATGCTTTATTGATGGCAACCTTCATACTTAACCATGTGCCCTCAAAGTCAGTCGCTTCTATACCCTATGAGTTATGTACTAAAAGTCAGCCAGATATAAGCATCCTTAGACCTTGGGGCTCGATGGCATATATCCATGATAATTCTCATAGACATGGAAAATTGGGTCCTAGGGGAAGAAATATATTTTTATAAGGTACTCTGAACCCTTAAAAGGATATGTATTCATAAGTGAAATTGAAGATGGAATAGTGACTGAAACAGAATCAAGAGATGTTGTATCCATTGAGATCCCAGTAGGGGAGATGTTACTGTATCTCTTTGAGACTCAGAAACAGGATAGTGCCAAACAAATTGACAGACCAGAATAGTCTAGGTATGTCAATTTGAGTGGGAGCCAAGAACGGTCAACACAAAGATCGAGACAAATGAGAAAAGATAAGAAACTTACTCTTACCAGAAAGAGTAATAGGGAAAGTGTTCCAAAGAGATGCTTCCAAATAGAAGGCGAAGCACTCCTAGTTACTCCAGAAGGGGATGATGAACCCCGCACTATTCATGAGGCCTTAGTAGGTCCTACGAAGGGGGAATGGAAGAAAGCAATGAAAGAGGAAATGGACTTAATGATAAAAATTAAGTTTGGGAATTGGTTGATCTGCTAAAAGGGCGTAAAGCCATTGGGAACAAGTGAGTTCTCAAAATCAAGGGAAAGGTGGATGGATCAATTGACAAATTTAAAGCTCGATTGGTTGCAAAGGAACATACACAATAGGAAGGTATAGATTATGAGGATACTTTTTCACCTGTTCTGGGCTTTAATTCAGTAAGACTTATTTTGGCAATATTAAACAGTTTAAACTTAGAGTTACATCAGATGGATGTAAAAACCGTATTCCTAAATGGTGATCTAGATAAAGAAATCTATATAGAACAACCAATAGGTTTCATTTAAAAAGGGTTTGAACACAAGAAGTGTAACTCAAAAGATCCATTTATGGATTAAAACAGTCATCCATACATTGGTACTTGAGGTTTCACAAGGCGATTACCTCATATAACTTCCAGATGATAAAGGAAGACCACTGTGTCTATGTTAAGCGATTTGAGGGTAACTTTGTGATATTATCCTTATACGTAGATGATATACTCTTAGTCAAAAATAGTCTTGACTCGATGATAGCTATTAAAAAATGGATTCATCAAATTTCAAGATGAAAGACATTGGTGAAATAGAATAAATACTTGGAGTCAAGATTCGAAGGAATCATTCTAAGAGAATCCTCACTCTTTCACAAGAGAATTATATCAAGAAGATACTTGAGTGATTCAATATGAGTGAATGCAAACCCATGGATATCCCCGTGGCCACTAGAGTGGCCTTGAGTTCTAACATGTGTCCCAAACCTGAATTAGATAAAAAGCAAATATAAAGAGTTCCATATGCCAGTGCCATTAGTAGGCTGATGTATGCAATGATGTGTACAAGACCAGATATTTGTTATGCCGTAGGGCGGGTTAGCATATTCCAGTTCAACCCTGGTGAGAAACACTGGAAAGTAGTGAAAAGGATTTTAAGATACTTAAAGGGCACAACTGACTATGCATTGATACCAAAATGAAACATTCTTACTTTCATACATCTTAAGGACCACTCAATGGCATTTAGAACCACTTACAAGTCTTTGGAAGTCCATTAGCTAAATCTAGAATTTTTCTCTTTCTCGAGTTAATGTTCATATGGTATTCCAGATTACGCGATAAACTTCAAAAAATCATAATTAATTCTAGAAAAATTTAAATGAAGTGGTTCAAAAGGATACATAAATATAACATCTTAAAATTAAGGGGAAAATATTTTCTAGACCAAATGCTTAGCCAATTAATATAATTTATTCACCAAAGTTTACTATTCATTTGGTTAAAAATTCTGAAGACAGATTCTGATCCCTTACTTTGGAAATTTATTTCTCTTGATATACACATCCAAATGAAGCGTTCTACCTATTATTTTAAAGCTCTAGATGTGTTCTACATGCTTATAAAATTTTATGAAATAATTCCTTAATTTTCTAGGTCAAACTGAAGCCACAACAAAACTGCTTTAGGACATACGTTTTTACCATTTCAGTTTCCTTTCTTTCACTTTCACTAATTGTTCCAGCATGCATAAACCATCAAATAAGCTTCTCAATACCCATATATATCATGTACATATGACATAATTATTTCAAATAGTTTCATCACATAAATAGACACCTTACATGGCATTTATATACATGGATAATTCATAGCATATGCTAGGATCTCTCAATTACTTCCATTCCTTTCTTCCATTCTTTAGCTCTTCTTCATGCATACATTTTCCATCATGCTTGACCTAAATTGTATGGTTATGGGAGAGTAAGATTCTAGGGAATCTCAGTAGAAAACATTAGCACTTAAATATGCAAGATGCATTCTAATGCATGATATGTAATTTCATTAAACTTTCTTTGATTAGTGACATGCTGTCATGCTATATACTTTTGCATAAAAGTGCATGGCCATGGAAAACATGTTATTCACAACAAATTCAACATTATTTATCATGTCACAATATCATTCAAATATCATATACATGTCATCACATAAGCATACCACATCAAGTACATAAAGAGGTAAGTTTACTACCTTGCACTTAAGCTTTTCTCTTGATCTTTTACACTTGCTCCCTAGCTTTCCAACCATGAAGCCTTTATTTCAATCACTTCCCAACATCTTCTTGGATGTTTCAAGGTCCTAAACACATTCATATTCATCACATAATTCATTAGGACCCATGAACTCCAACAATATTCAAGACAAACCTTGTTACACTCTTTATTATCATAACTTTCTCTAATCTTAACTAATCAACTTGGCTCTTGAACCAATTGATTTCCTAACTTTACCCTACACAATTTCATCTTTTGAATCCATTTATGAGCTTAGAATCATGAAATTCTAGCTCCTTCATGGCCTGCCATATAGAACCGAAACATGTACAAAATTCTTTCAAAAATTCCCATTTTGATTCTAATGCTTCCCATACTTGCTTCTCCACTTTATCCCACACAACTTTTCATTTTAAAACCATTGGAAGATCAAAATCATGAAATTTCAATCACTTTTCATGCGTACGAACAGTAACAGAGAAGAATCTCAAAAACTATAACTTGGAATTCCAATGCTTCCAAGGTTCAAAACTTATCCAATCCTACACAAAATCATCATATAAATTCAATGGAAGCATTAAATCATTGAAATTTCATTTCCTTCCATCATGAACAGTGCATACAGAAATGATTCAACCATGGCAAAGTCAAGAATATCAACTTGATTCAACAACCAATCACTTAACTAGTTTGTTTAAGCTTCAATCATATACTTCTAACTTTAATTTCTTCTTTCTCGTTTCATCTAACATTTTTCGAACAGCACAATGCCTTAGAGAAAACTCAACTTTCTTCCATGAAAACCCTAAGTTCAAGCTCCCAAATCAAAGGAAAATAAGATAGATTGCTTACCTTTAATCTCTAGCTTGCTTGAACTTTGGTACCTTGAATCTTCTTTTTCTTGGCTTGAGTTTTCATTTTGCAAGAGTTTCCCCAAGGGTTCTTGTGCTCATGGTTTTGGTTCAGATTTGACGGGTATTTATAGCCAAAATCCATGGAAAATCAATAGCCAAGATTAATTTGTGCACTATTTGATCTAATAGCTCACATTTAATCTTGAATTTAACTTTTTCAAAAAGGTAATTATGACATCATGCATGACATCATCAAGGGACAACTCAAGGGTCTAGGTGGGAAAATTCCAATAGGGGAAGCTTCTGGAAAAAATTCAGTCCAATCCGGTACTGGCCCAGTCCGATTCCCCAAAAACCAAACTGTTTTATAAACCTAATTTTTCTGAGATTCCATAATATGCTTTCTAACCTTAAATCTAGTATTTAGATCCTTCCTACCATTGACATTCTTAGAATAGATCAAAACTTAATTACAGATCCCTTGGCAAATGACTGAAATGCCCTTAGTTCATTGTCTTGCGCTATATTAACCCTAAGGGCATAATTGTCATTTTACACCTCTATACTACATCAGAGTATATACTGACTCTAAATAATTATCTTTATAATATCTTGGATGTTTTTGCCTGTCCAGAATGACCAAAATGCCCTCCATCCATCACTAGTACAATCTAGCTACAAAGGGGCATTTTCGTAATTTCACACTTTTCTGGGTTTGCTCTGGGCTCTAACCCACTTAACTGTCCATCAACCTCACTGGGCCTTTGGGATGCCATTTTGGGCCTTGATATAGGTCCATTGCCTTTATGGCACAAATCTCGAGAAACCTCTCCTGACCATATTTATCGGGTTTTTTATTCCACTGTAAATTCCTGTAAGAATTTTACAGGATTCCTTTTCTGACTCTATCAATTTTATAAATTCCTATATTAATTATAGGAATTTTCTATAAAGTTTCATCTGATTCTGAGGTCCAACAGATATTGCAATAATTTTTCCTAACTTCAGGAATTGATATCAATCAATCGGGACCTCAAATCAAAATTCTGTGTTACGTTAAATTGATCAGAATAATTTTCTCTCTTTACTGGTAAAATTTGGGACTAATCTAATTCTGGGTATTTTTGGGCCTTTTTCTCACAATTACATTTTTGCCCAATTACATTTTTACCCCTGAACTTTTGATAAATTACCTATAAGTCCCTTAACTTTGGAAAATTATACTTTAGGCCCTCAATTTTTCATAATTATGCTTAATGGCCCAAAGCTTTTGTCTACTTTCATTTTCTACCATAGGATTTTTGAACTTTTCATTTTAGTTCCTCACTTCCTTCAAGACTTATCTAACATTTATTATTCCTTCTGAGCATCGTCATAATCCTTTCTAAACCTCTATCCACTATTAGTATTATACAGATAGGGAAAAATTAGGATATGACATATCAAACAATGAATACCCACATCCATAAAACCTGTTGCCAGATAACAAATTATTCAAAATTAACGACATATTATGTTAATAGAATTGAAGAGTTTAGGTTTAGATACTATGAGTGTCTAGACTTAAGTCTGTACGATGTGATTGCTAGAATCAAAATGGCGTATACTCTTTAAGGATAAGAGGAACACCATAACATGTGATTCATACCACATATGCTAAAGAACTGTAAATAGAAAACAAGTGAATCAATCCCTGCTTCATTGTTGTGTGAGTTCCAAAAAGGTATCATCCTTTCAAAAATGTCCTTTGACTTTGACAATATTATGGAGGTATGTTTCAGCGATTGCTACTTTGGTATATATCCTATGATCAAATCATATATGAACCAAAGGTATTATGCTAGGAAAGTGGTTGATTCATATCAAAATGATATACGGGCGAAAGAAAGATTGCCACAATATACACATCCATGCTAGTGTCAGTGACTGGTTTCTTGTGATATTATTTTGTTAATTTCATAAGTGTGGATACTATGCATAAGTAGAGGCTATCTAAGTTATATGCTTACTCAAGAGGGATTAGATTAGCCATAAGAAAAGTGTATATAAGCAAATCTAGGACATTCAAGGCACTATAACTTATTTGATCGATCTGCACTAAAGGGTTGCTTTGTGCTGGTCTCTGAAAAAGGGATTTCTAGTACAAACGCATGGAAGGAGAGGTCATGCTTACGCGGTCACGGCACAGTATCTAGTATGAAAGAAGGAAGAAAATGAGATTGGAGCCACAATAACTAATCCACCATGTGTGAGTAGGAGATATTAGGAAATGGGCTAGTCTACCCATGGTGGATCAGGCCAAATTTGAGAAGCGAATGGAAAGAACGGTTTACATTTTGAAGGGAGGAAAATGAGGGAGTGGGAGTTACAGTTATCCCACTCCCCCACCAGATATACACACGTACAGGAAAGAAATGTGGCAAGGATCAATTTTAAAGATTCAGTCGTGTGTGTATAGTTTGGCTCTACAGACAAGAAAAAGATAGTCCTTCTTTTTTCTCCTCCTCTATTCTTCCTATTGCTTCCTGTTAGTGCTTCTCAGTTCTCATCTTTCTTCAGTGAATTTGCTGTGAGACGTACCAGAGTCCATACAAGGTGCTCCGGTTGCGTGTGGGTATCTCAGTGAAAAAGAAACCATCTTAGGTATGCCCAAAACCTTCAAATAAGAAGTGGCATCATGAAGTATTGGCTTTTCATACAAATATATGGTGGCAAGTTATATGGCACCAAGACAATAGGCCAAATACTATGATTGGCACTCATATTCCCAAAAGGTTGAAATCTATCACTTGCTAAACCCAATTGAACACTTCTTGGATTAGAAAAGAAGTTAGGGTATTAGTGGTCAAAGTGTTTCCAAGCTAAAGAATCAAATGTATGTCTCAGTACATCATCATTTGAGTGTTTCTCCTTGTGCCACCTCATTTCTTTAGTTGTATCTCTTGACTTATAAAGTCTTTGTAGCCTTGGTGTTATGGGAAAATGAAACATCCTACTTTTACCATCTCAGAGTACGTAATCGGAAGTGTATTTGATTAGCGGAAGCATTACATTAGCCCAAAAATTAAAATTTCAAAACTTACTTCTCAGGTACTGTTCATTTCGTGATTTCTAGATTTATAGTCCAACTTTAAAAATTCATACCTAATTATAGAAAAATCGTATGGAGGTGATCCAAATTTTTAATTTAATATCTTTCATATTTCTTTAGGGGAAAAATATAAATATGGACATTTACTTTGCCAATTGATACAGTTAAATCGTTACTTTTTACTGTTCATATGGCAAATTTGGGAAATTCTAGATTCTGTCTCTTAACTTTGAAAATTCATTTCTCTTGATATACACATCCAAATGAGGCATATTATATATGAATTTAAATATCTGGATGTGTAATATGTGATCATAAAATATTATGGATTAATTCATTCATTTGCTAGGTCAAACTAAAGCCACAACAAAACTGCTTTAGGACCTACGTTTTTACCATTTTAGTTTCCTTTATTTTACTTTCAATAATTGTTCCAGCATGCATAAACCATCTCTTTTTCCTTTCATGCATTCATATACATCATGGGGTTATGCCATATTTATTTCATAAAGTTTCATCACATAAATAGACACCTTACATGGCATTTACATACATGGAAAATTCAAAGCATATGCTAGGATCTCAATTACTTCACTCTCTTTTTTCAATTCTTTAACTCTCCTCCATGCATACATTTTCCTTCATGCTTGACCTACATTGGTTGGTTGTGATAGGGTGAGATTCTAGGGAATCTTAGTAGTAAATATTACTACTTAAATATGCAAGATGGATGCTAATGCATGATATGTAATTTCATTAAACTTTCTTTGATTAGTGACATGCCATCATGCTATATACTTTTGCATAAAAGTGCATGGCCATAGAAAATATGTTATTCACAATATATTCAACATCATTTATCATGTCACAACATCATTCAAATATTATATATATGTCAACACATAAGCATACCACATTAAGCATATAAAGAGGTAAGTCAACTACCTTGCACTTAAGCTTTTCTCTTGATTTTTTGCACTTGCTCCTTAGCTTTCCAACCATGAAGCCTTTCGGTCAATCATTTCCAAATATCTTCTTGGATGTTTCAAGGTCCTAAACACATTCATATTCATCACATAATTCATTAGGACCATGAACTCCAACAATGTTCAAGACTAACCTTAATAAATTCTTAACTCTTTACTAACATAACTTTCTCTAGTCTTCACTAATTAACTTGGCCTTTGAACTACTTGATGTCTTGACTTTACCCTACACAATTTTATCTTTTGAATCCATTTATGAGCTTAGAATCATGAAATTCCAGCTACTATGCACTATTCTATACAGAATTACATAAAACCCTCTTTTCTTTCAAAAATTCCCATTTTGATTCTAATGCTTCCCATACTTGCTTCTCCACTTTATCCCACACAACTTTTCATTTTAAAACCATTGGAAGATCAAAATCATGAAATTTCAATCACTTTTCATGCGTACGAACAGTAACAGAGAAGAATCTCAAAAACTATAACTTGGAATTCCAATGCTTCCAAGGTTCAAAACTTATCCAATCCTACACAAAATCATCATATAAATTCAATGGAAGCATTAAATCATTGAAATTTCATTTCCTTCCATCATGAACAGTGCATACAGAAATGATTCAACTATGGCAAAGTCAAGAATATCAACTTGATTCAACAACCAATCACTTAACTAGTTATTTAAGCTTCAATCATATACTTTTAACTTTAATTTCTTCTTTCTCGTTTCATCTAACATTTTTTGAACAGCACAACACCTTATAGAAAACTCAACTTTCTTCCATAAAAACCCTAAGTTCAAGCTCCCAAGTCAAAGGAAAATAAGCAAAATTGCTTACCTTTAATCTCTAGCTTGCTTGAACTTTGGTACCTTGAATCTTCTTTGTCTTGGCTTGAGTTTTCATTTTGCAAGAGTTTCCCCAAGGGTTCTTGTGCTCATGGTTTTGTTTCAGATTTGAGGGGTATTTATAGCCAAAATCCATGGAAAATCAATTGCCAAGATTAATTTGTGCACTATTTGATCTAATGGCTCACATTTAATCTTGAATTTAACTTTTTCAAAAAGGTAATTATGACATCATGCATGACATCATCAAGGGACAACTCGGTCTAGGTGGAAAAATTCCAATAGGGGAAGCTTCTGGAAAAATTTCAGTCCAATCCGGTACTGGCCCAGTCTGATTCCCCAAAAACTAGACTGTTTTATAAATCTAATTTTTCTGAGATTCCATAATATGCTGTCTAACCTTAAATCCAGTATTTGGATCCTTGCTACCATTGAAATTCTTAGACTGGATCAAAACTTAATTACAGATCCCTTTTCAAATGACTGAAATGCCCTTAGTTCATTGTCTTGCGCTATATTAACCCTAAGGGCATAATTATCATTTTACACCTCTTTATACTACATCAGAGTATATACTGACTCTAAATAATCATCTTTATACTATCTTGGATTTTTTTTCTGTCCAGAATGACCACAATGTCCTCTATCCATCACTAGTACAATCTAGCTACATAGGGGCATTTTCGTAATTTTACACTTTTCTGGGTTTGCTCTGGGCTCTGACCCACTTAACTGTCCATCCACCTCACTGGGCCTTTGGGATGCCATTTTAGGCCTTGATATAGGTCCATTGCCTTTATGGCACAAATCCCGAGAAACCTCTCCCGAAGGTATTTATCGGGTATTTTATTACACTATAAATTCCCTTAAATATTCTACAAAATTCCTTTTCTGACCCTATCAATTTTATAAATTCCCATATTAATTATAGAAACTTACTGTCAAGTTACATCTGATTCTGAGGTCTGAGAAATACTGTAATAATATTTCATAACTTCAAGAATTTATATCAATTAATCGGGACCTCAAATCAAAATTCTGTGTTTGTCAAACTGATTAGAATAATTTTCTCTACTTATTGGTAGAATTTGGGACTAATCTGATTCTGGGTATTTTTGGGCCTTTTCCGACTCAACTTTCTCATAATTACATTTTTGTCCCTGAACTTTTGATAAATTACATTTAAGTCCCTTAACTTTTGGTAATTACACCTTTTGACTCAACTTTTCTTTCTACTTTCATTTTCTACCATAGAACTTTTAAACTTTTCATTTTAGTCCCTCATCTTTATACCTCTGTCTAATCATTGCTTTTCCTTTTTATTCATCATCACAATCATTTCCAATCCTCTTTCCTCTATTAGTATTATACAGATAGGGAAAAATTATGATGTGATAGAAAACACCTCAAGACTTTATGTGGAACCTTCTTCCCTTTCTGTTTGTGTAAATTCCATCTAGACATCTTACACTTAGGACATGATTATACATTTGTGTGCTCTCCCCATTACAATATGCAATCATTCTCACAAGCATCAATTTTATGGTAATCTAAACCCAGATCACGAATTATCTTCTTAGCTTCATAGAATGAGTATAGCACTGAAGCCCTTTTTAGGAGAACTTCTTTTAACAAGCCCAACAACACATCCATAGATTTATTACTCCAATGGTTAAGGCACTTCACTTGAAGCAACTTTATAATAAAAGAAAGTTTAGACATCTTGACACAACCTAGATAAAGTTTAGTTTTAGTATCTTTTAATGAGTCAAAGAACCTTTTAGCCTGAACATTAGGCTCTTCGCTCTCATAGTCACTAGTATTTGTATAATCCACACATGGAACTCCATATACATCACATATTATCCTTACTAAGTTCTCATTATCAGTATCATTTTCTAGGTCATTACTAGAAGTTCCACAATATGTCGAAGATCTTCTAATTTCCCCATCCAACTCCCACACCTTGTAACTATTCTAGAAACTCTTGCTCAATAAGTTTGTCCTAACATCTCTTTGCACTTTAAATATAACATTCATGCATCTTTTACAAAGGCAACGTATTTGATTTACCATGCCAGGTTGACTAAATGTCCATTCTAGAAAAGCATCAACTCTTCTAATATATGATAGGTTCCCTCTGTCTTTAATATGTAGCCAACTTTTATCTATTTTTATTCCCTAAAAAGTTAAACCTACGATATAGCAAGAAAATCTAACATATCAATACATAAACATATGTGGTTCCGCATAAACACATTATATATATAAATAAAATCAACTAGAGGCACAGAAAAATCTAATTCCAAGCAACTTCATTAACAAACTATGCAAGCGCAAATTCAACTTTCAAATTTAGTTTATAATCATTTCCAATCTTGTCATAAGTAATAGGTAAACACATATAAAATCATCCACACAGTGACAAATTCTTACTTATATATTAACAATCATTCGATAGAACACACAACTTGCCTTCATCAACCACAATAAAATCCCAAATTCGGCCAAAGCTATGTCATAAAGCATCTAACCAGACAAAGATGAAATACCAAGTATGCATCCACAATTCCTGAATGAGACAGAGAAAATTAAGCCAAGCAACTTTCATCTTTCTTCTAGCTACTACCATTTGCTTTAGGATACAATGCAGCTGCTTAGTTATTGGCAGCATCTATTATTTTCACAATAAAATTAATCAGATCATGTTTGCACGCATATTATCTTCACACTTGATAAGTTTTCATTCTAAATTTACTCTAATATCTTCATTTGTATCTTTTAGTGCAAGCAATTATGAGAGGGCAAGCAAAAACATTTTCATACACTATCAGTGGACATATGATGTCTTCCTCAATTTTAGAGATAAAGATACTCATTATGGTTTCACAGGAAATCTATATAAAGGTCTCTATCAAAAGGGGTTCGCACTTTCTTTGATGATAAAGAAATAGGAATAGGGGATGGAATCACACTGAAGCTTTTGAAAGTAATCAAGGAATCAAGGATGGCAATTACTGTATTTTTTTAGAATTATGCTTCCTCAACGTTTTGCCTGAATGAACTAATCCAAATCCATCAATTTATTATGGGAAATGATTGACTAGTTTGGCCATTTTTTATGATATTGAGCCTTCTAAAGTACGACATCAAAGAGGGAAATATGGTGATTTTTGAATGACAAAGAAGGGTTATTGTCTATGTCTCGATAACATCAGAAAGCTTCTCATTCTTACTTTGTTATTACATTCAAAGCTTATCCAAAGCATGACAGATTCATTTATATGGTTAACTTTAACTTTTATTTTTATTTTTTCCCTTCTCATGATCAGATTGGGGTGTTAATATAAACTACCTAGTATGCAAAAATTGCATTTGTATAAATTCATATTATAGTAACAAATTTGGCAAAACTGAATACACATTAGATTGAAAATTTGAGCATGGGGAGTGTCATGTGAGCTGAGTAATGGAGATGCACAAGAGTACTTCGTGCCATAACCATATCTTGTTTTGTTAAGTTATACAGGTTGATGGCTACAACTTTGATTTTTGGTAGGACCCAACACTCTCAAATCAGAGATTGAACAAGACAAAGATGAAATATAGCAGGAGACACTCACCTTCTTTGGTGACTTCAGTTGCAGAGCCCAACAGAAAAAAATAGAGTTTCTTTCTAGCACAGTGGCCGCTGGGTTGAATGGAAAAAAGAAAAATGTTGGTAGACATGTGACAGCAAATGAACAAAGATACAACCACCAACGATAGATCGGCCAAATCAACCCCAAACCTGATAGATCAAGAAACCCAACGCTACGAGTAAAATTAGAGGGGTCACCTTAGTAGAAATCCACTGTTGTGTACACTCTTCGATCTCTCTTCTGATAATGATAGCCTCTGATTACTCTGCAAAAAAATCGCTCTCGCTCTCGCTTTCTCATTTTCTCGCTCTGTCTCACGTTGGACTCTCACCTGCTGAAGAGAGGGTGTGTTTGGACAGGTGTATTTCCTTTTGGGAAGGCTGAGAAAATGAATAGTGATAGGGATATTAAATTTATCAAGTTATTGACCTTTTGCGGTGACAAAATAAAGTCGTCGCTTAAAGTCTAACTTTCTGCGGTGACAAAAAAAGTCTCCCCTTAAAGTCTTACTTTTACCAAATAATTATTAGGAAATAATCTTCTTAATAAAATAACGATATTTTTCCTCTAATAACTTCTTCAACTCATTAGGGAATTTTTATAAACTTTTCTGGGCAAATGATAACCTTTAACTATTTGTCTTCAATTTTCTAAGGAAATTACGCCTTTAATTTTTGAAAAATAGCTATTAAATCATTTAGGTCTCTTTTGGGAAAATAAACTCTCATAATTTTCTAAGTCCCCATAATACTAATTTTATGATTTTTCCTTAATTTTTCTTAACCCAAAATATTTTTAATGATTTTATTTCCTTTATTCTTTCTCTAAATTTCACTTTTGAGATTTTTTAATTTCAAAAAATACTCTTAACTTCAATAATACCTTATCAATCTTTTTTATAAAAGTTGAGATGTTACATGAAATGCAGCAACATAGGGCAGATGCAACAGTAACTAAGAATGTATGTATGTATGTATGTATGTATGTATGTATGTATGTATGTATGTATGTATGTATGTATGTATGTATGTATGTATGTATGTATGTATGTATGTATGTATGTATGTATGTATGTATGTATGTATGTATGTATGTATGTATGTATGTCACTTCTCTTCTTTCTCCTTATCTCTCATGCGGCCTGCTTGGAAACCACTCCAAACATGGTTTCCAACAGCTTTTGGCCCCAAACCTCGGTTTGGAAAAATTTTAAAACAAACAGTTATTTTTGTTCAAACGGGCTTTTGAACTAAACCATGGTTTAAAATCAAGGTTTCAGATAAGCTGGTCAGAGCAGCTTATGGAACAGTAAAAGAGCTTATAAACTAACCAATTACCATATTACCCCTACTTTTTCTTACACCTTCTCTCCTACTTTTTCTTACACTCTCTCTCCTCTCTCCTACTTTTTCTCTATTTTCTTTCTTACACTCTCTCTCCTCTCTCCTCTCTCCTCTCATCTCTTATCTCTCCTCATTTAATACTCATACCCTTTTTCATAATTTACCAATAACAAAAGTACTTTTGGAAATAACTATCCAAATACTCATTTATTCAAAACTACTTTTTTTTATAAGCTCTTCTTCAAAAGCCCTTTTCTATAAGCTGCCCATAAGCCTTTTTTTTCATAAGCTCATTTTCAAAATCCTATCCAAACACACACTTAATTACAATGCTCCTCCACTCTCTAACACACACTATATATGTATACATAGGCATGTTTGGAAACTAGCTAAACTGTAGTTTTAAAAGGGCTTTTGGCCCAAACTTTGGTTTAGAAAAATTTTAAAACAAACAGACATATTTGTTCAAAAGGGCTTTTGGACTAAACTATGGTTTAAAACTAAGGTTTTTGTTAAGCTACTAAGTCTAGCTTCTGGAATAGTAAAAGTGCTTATGAACTATTCAATTACTATTTTACCCTTACTTTTTCTTACACTTTCTTTCTTCTTTCATCTCTCCTCTCTCCTCTCTCCTATCTCTTCTCCACCTTCTCCTCTCCCCTCTCTCTCCTCTCCCCTCTCTCTCTTTTCCACCCTCTCGACTTTTTCCTCTCTCCTATCTCTTTTTTCTTCTCCATATTCTCTCTTCTCTCCTCTACATTCTCTTTTCTTTCCTCTATCCTCTCTCTTATTTTTAATAAAAGCATACCCTTTATGGTAATTTTTTAATTACAAAAGTTCTTTTAGTAATAACTATCCAAACACTCATTTATTCAGAACAACTTTTTTTCATAAGCTCTTCTCTAAAAGTCCTTTTTTAAAAGCTATCCAAAAGCCATTTTTTTCATAAACCCTTTTACAAACTCTTATCCAAACAGACCCTATGTATTTTACACCTCTTCTTTCTCATTATCTCTCTCTCACACACATATCTCTCTCTATCTCCTCGCCCACATTGTCTCTAACAGACATATACTAACTCTCACACTCATTTACACACATTTATAATATCTCTCTTATGCACACACCACTGCTTCATCTCCTTCTTTCAAAGACACCACATTATCATCTATATAATCTCTCATTATTACAATAACATGTGAAATTCTTTTATTTATTATTTAAAAATGACATCATTCAATAATTTAATTCTATATATTAGATAGTTGCTTAAAACCCCTCCAAATTGGGAAAAATTGTATGAAGACTTTTAATGGTGACATTTGTCACCACCGAAGGTGAGAAAAGTCACCACTGAATCCTACCTTCTGGCGATAAAAAAATGTCACTGCAAAAACTATAGACTAAATATATGTCGCTGCAGATACTATGACATTCTACGGTGAGAATTAGTGACGCTACAGAAAATCTTACTTTTAGTGACGACTGCTTTTGTTGCCGCTAAAAAGTATCGCAAAATTTTTTTTAGTTTCAATGGCGACAAGAAAAATCATGGCTGAAAATCTATTTTCAGCAGTAACTTTTTTGTTGCTGCTAAAAAGTCGTCGCCAAAACTTTTTTTTTTGTAGTGCAATACCACCAACAACCCTTAAACTTCACCATCCCTTCTCCCCAAGTCCACCCTTTGTTGCACCTCTACCTCATCTTCCTTCTATTTTTGTCATCTCCGACTATGCATTTAATCAAATATGAGCAAGTGGGTGTTTGAGAGTCGATGCATTTTTTTCATCCCCATTCACACCTATGACATCGCACCGACAATACGTCATTGTCCTTTCTTCGAAATGCACCTTCTTTCTTCTTCTCCAATGATGAATATGATTTTTTGGTGACAGTTAACGCAAAAGATTTGCCCCTTCCCTCTTTTCCATCAATCTCCATTGCTGCTTGTCTTCCATGGTCATGGGTTTGGAGGTAGGTTTCAAAACTTTTTCAAATTGTTTGAAGCTTTTTTTTAACAGACGTTTAGACTCTGTTTGCTAAGGCGAAGATTACTCCATTTTTATTATTTTAGAGTATTAATTTTACTACTAAATATTTTAAAATACTAATTATACCTTTAAAAATAGTTTAGAACGTGGATACAATTTAACCCTAAAAATAATTCTTCTTGTTGGTGTTTATGAAAAAATTGCATTAAGTTAATTATTCTTAATCTTTATGAATTTATTTATTATTTTAAAATGACACAATAATTGTGTTTACACCTTTTACATTCTTTTCGAACTGACTGTTATTGATTTATTTCAATTAATTGACAAAATAATTGTACTTACACATCTCACAATCCATTTGAAGTAGCTTGTTTTTATTTTTGTCCACAAATGTAGTCATAGGTTCTTCTAATCACCAAACAACCAACCCACGCACAATTGATTTTTAGTTCTTTTTTTTATGAGTAGCATCCCTCTACTTGTAACCCTAGTAACTAAAGAAGACAAGAAATATTGTTTATAAGATAGAGATGGAGGTGGGGTCATGATGGAGCAATCTAAGATGAATATGGTTGGGGTCCATCAACTTGGATCTAAGAATCGATGGTTACTGGGTGAGGAAGGGGGAAGGGGATGGTGGAAGTGGCGGCAGAGGTGGAGTAAAGGATGCCATTGAGTAAGGAGGAAGGGGGTCATAAAGGTAGAAGAAAGAAATGATGCGAAAAAATGAAATGGAAGGAAAATGAGATATTTTCAAATATGTAATGGGATCGTAGGAATGGTGATTACCAAAGTTTTTGTAATCGTCATTACCAGGGTAAACTTTGTTACCATATTAAAGATCAACCAAATATCATATTCTTAGTAATACAATCCTAATTATCATTGTAGATCTATAATGAAGTTGAACCAAATGAACCAATAGATCTTCAAAATAATAATCGCAAATGAAATCAATCAATATGCCCGGTCCGTGCATCCGTGTAATTTTATTTAATTATTCTCTAAGTAGGATTAGTGATTGGGAGGTTTCTTACAAACTAGGAAATTATACAATTAGGAAACTCTACTAAATAAGAAATCATCTTATAAATATAAACCTAATGGAAATTATTTATTGTTTATTTGAAAGATAACGTATTAATATCAATAACCAAAGGTGCATTGTCAAAAAATAGATTATGTTACCATCATGAAATTCA
Source organism: Leucaena leucocephala (assembly GCA_037074615.1). Taxonomy (NCBI): domain Eukaryota; kingdom Viridiplantae; phylum Streptophyta; class Magnoliopsida; order Fabales; family Fabaceae; genus Leucaena; species Leucaena leucocephala. Next base: position 12,342,596 of record CM073527.1, read on the forward strand.
AAATCTTTTAAATATTAAAGTAGGATTAGTAATTGAAATGATGGAGTCGGATTGACCTAAACACATTATTATTAAGATTTTAAGAGTATAGTTAATTAATAGTTGATAGTTTTTACATCTCTCAACAGATATACTTCCCAAAATTCGAGTATATGTTCTCCTTCTTACGAGTCAAGGCCGCTTATAACTTCAACTAACAATTTGTTAGTTGAGAAACATTGTTATCGAGCCATTAGCTAACTTTTCTGATCTGATTATGGTAATCCATTTAATTATCAATAATTAATATATACTCCTTCAAATTTTAAATATAAAGAAATAGCGTCATTAAAATAAGGTTATTTTAAAAAAGTGACACAATTTTTACATAATAATAACAAATAATCAATTTAACTAATTTTTATAAATTAGTTAATTAAATCTTATCTATAGGATTAGGAGAAATATCATATATCAATATATATTTTTAGTGAATGGCATAAATAATACAATTCATTTTTAAATTTCACACAATACATAAAATATTTTATGATTAAATTAGAAGATATTATTTGACTTTTTTCCTAAGATATTTAGCATTGAGACCAATTTGGTAGAGGTGGAAAAACTAGCTAGCCTACGGGTTGGCAAGCCATAAAACAGCCTAGCTTGCCACTTTTTTTTTTTTACAAAAAAGATAATTTTTTAATATTTTTAAAAATTATTTTTAAAATTTATAAATAATAAAAAAAATTAATGTCATATTATATAATCAAAAAATTGCTAATGTTATACTTAAAATTTCTATTTTTTATAAAAAATCTCAAGTTTTACAACTATAAATCTAAATAAATATTAACATAATATTAATAAATTCTTATATGTCAACATATATCAATAAATAAATAATCATCTTTATTAGTTTTCGATAATGAAAATATTTAAAGTAATATTTAAATAAAATATAATATTAATAATTTTTTAAAAAAAGCTAGTTAGTAGGCTGGATGGGGAGGGTTATGCAGTCTGCTTCATTTTGTGATAAGGGTTGAGCCTAGTTTACTATGTCTACAATTTGGTGAAGAAAAATAGAGAACCCACTTATAAATGCTGATTTTGTAAGTAGTAATTTTTTAATTAAGTTTAACTTTATTTAAACAAATAAACATACATATTAAAAATAAGAAAGATCTATAAGATTGGTAATTTTAATTTATTTATTGTATTAAAACAATTTATTATTAATGAATTATATATATAGCTGAGTAATCACAAATTTAATTGAGAGAATTAAAATAATTTCTAATAAATATTATTTACTATAAGTCCTTTATTCTAATGCTCCCAATTTAATTAGTGATTCAATTAGTAGTAGCATGCCTGTTGTTAAATCATAAATAAGAAAAATATAAAGAAGCCTAGAGCTTACAACTCATATGGCACCCCACACATCCTCGTTGAGCTTGTGGGTTTTATACTCTGAGGTGATAAAAATTAGGTGTGTATGATATGGATATACATGGCTCCCAGAAGGATAATTTAAATCGCTAAAATAAAAAGACAAAAGAAAAATGAGAAAATTTGGTTGTAGTTCATTATTTTTTTTTTTTGATACAATTTCATTATATTTTTGAGTAAGGGTAGAAATAGGTTAAGTTAGACAAAGAATCAAATAGGCCCAAGTCTTTTATAGAATTTTAAAACTTTAATATGCTTTAAAACATATTCATCCAAAGTAATATATAACCTTTCAAACCTATTTAAAAGGTTATTTTATGTCTTAAAGGCTTTGAGATTAAAAAAATTATATATGATTTTATTATTTAAATAATTCTAAATTAAATTTATAATAAAATAACAAAATTTCATTCATTATAAAATCTCATAAAAACACAATAAAATTACAAAGTTTAAAATAACACACATAGGATTCTTTGCTTTATAATAATTTATAAGATTTGATTTAGTGATAAATAGGCCAAGTCAGGTTTCTAGACTAGGCCTTAGAAAAATAGGCCTAACAATAAGCAAAAGCATGAGTTTAATCTATTTTATTAAATAGACTATAGTAGGTTTAAAGTAAGCCAAGTTATAAGCCCGTGGCAAATGCCAAACCTATTTGTATTTTGTATTGTTATTGTTTAAAAAGACAAAATGATTTCTATTATAAAGAAAAGTTGGAGTTAGGGCCTGAGTTTTAATGCTCGATGATCTTAGTCCAATTTAATTATTTCTCATATTTATAATTTTTTTAAATTAATTAATTTAATTTATAAAATAATATATAATCTAATATTATACTTAAATATTTTAAAAAAATTAAGTCAAATATATTATAATTTAATAATTTATTTAATTTTTTAATCTCTTTAAATTAAATAAAAAGAGCTGACTTTAAGAATATGAGAAATAATTGATTAAAGGAAAACCAATTAACTATCTTGTTTTTATTTTTATTACAGAAGGGCAAGCCTAAACTTAGAAGTCTAAAAAGCTAAATTAAGAAGAAGGCCGGTATATGCCCTCCACAAAACGTTGATCCAGTACCACACGCACGGTGATGATTATGGTCCTGAAATGATTTTGTTTCCTTCACTTTTGGAGTGGGTCCCGGAAAGGGAAGTTTCGTTGCGTGTATTTATTAGACGTACTTTTTGAAAGGAAAGCCACCAATTGATGTGATTGTAAATAGTAACTATTTATAGTATTTTATTATTATTATATATCTAATTTTAAAATTTATTATTATCCCTATTAAATATCTATTTTAAAATTAGAATTTAAAATTTAAAGAAATCTAATAAAATTTTATCCTTATTGAAATATAATTTTAACAGTCTAAATTTAAAAATTTTAATTGATAATTTTTAAATAAAAATATTTTTTAAAAAATAAAAATAAAATAAATATTAAATATGCACTGTTTAGATTTAATCGGGACAGTTCAAAAAAAATTAGATACTCGTCTCTGTACCTCAACTCATTCCGCCAAGATTATAGTTTGAGTGAGAATTACGTTGCAGCTGCATAGTTATTGGCTCTTCATTGCATGGCTAGCGAAGATACAAACGAATTAAAAGGGGGCAAAAGCACAGCCATATATATATATATATTTGGAACCTTCGTAATCACAATGTCTTCTTCCCTATTCTTTTATCACTTTTGGTAAAGTGAGGTTTACGTCTATATATAATATCCTCTATGTTTTTATATTGATTGCTTTTTGTTGAAGCAAATTGTTTCATGGCTCTTATTAGGGGCTCAAAACAAGAATTCTAGAGTTGTCGCAACCCTCGAACATACAACTACAACATATAAAGAGAGGGATTAGCTATTAAAAATATGTTTGGCATAAAGGGAATGAAGGAGATGATAAGAAATTTTTATGAATTAGATTTAAAAAAATTGAAAAAATAGGATTAAAAGATTTTAATTAATTTTTTTACTCTTATATCTTACATCTTCTTTTTATTATAAATTTTATAACCCTAATTCTTCAATTGTTTTTTGAAACGAACTTATCAAAATTTCCTGTCCCCTCCACTTCCCTTTTTGCTCTCTCCCCAAAACCCTACCATTTGAGAGTTTATAATCTTTTGATGTCGTCTTCTTCAACTAAGCCACAACACAACAAAATGTCCCAAGAACGAAGTTCACTACATCATATATGGATCGACATCAAGTTTCCATATATATATATATTCACACCATTTTCTTCTTCTCACGTACCCTGCATCACATAACTGTTTCTAATGGCAACCTTCAAACCTTATCTTCCCAGAAAATTGCCTCTCTTCTTCATCAACATATCATTTCTCTTCACCCTCTCTCTCTTCCTCAATTCCTATCTCTATCCCTCCATTCCCAACCTTCATAATGCTTTGCCTTCTTCCTCCACGGTCTTCAACCGCCACACTCGAATCCTCCAAGAAATCACACCCGATTCGTGCACAGGTCTTCATGAGATCTCACACTATAACTCAAAGTGTATCTACGTCAAAACCCATTCTGAATGTAGATCAAAAGGCTACATAAACTATCTCCATATTTTTTACTGCAACCTTGGACAATCACCAATCATGGGACATGTTTTGCTTATATTATGGCTTGCTGTCTTGTTCTACCTCTTAGGCGACACAGCTTCGAATTACTTCTGCGATTCTTTGGAGAGTTTATCCAGTATCTTGAAGTTGTCTCCCGCCATTGCAGGTGTCACTTTGCTTTCTCTTGGAAATGGAGCTCCTGATTTCTTCGCGAGTGTTGTCTCGTTCACAAGATCAAGCAATGGTGCTGTTGGGCTTAACAGTATTCTTGGAGGTGCCTTCTTTGTCTCTTGTCCTGTCTTAGGGATTATAAGTATTTTGATTAGCACAAAGCAGATTGCAGTTGATAAGGCAAGTTTCATTAGAGATGTTCTCTTCTTCCTTTTCTCTCTACTTATCCTTCTCGTCATCATCTCCATCGGCAAAATTACCTTGCTGGGTTCAATCTGCTTCGTCTCCATCTACTTCCTCTACGTCTGCACCGTCTCCGCCACCCATTTTATCTACGAAGGAGGCGAGAAGAATAAGAAAGAAATCAAAGAACGTTTCGCCACCTTAGTATCCGCAGACGATCTTGCAGAATCTGGCATACCATTATTAGGCTGCGTTGATGACAAGAAACCTAATTTAGCAGAGAAAGTGGCTCTTGAAGAAGATAACAACCAAGAAAATTCAGAGTTCAACTGGAATTATTACATGGGAAAGTTTCTACAAGTGTTAGAATTACCTCTAAGTTTACCAAGAAAACTTACAATACCAGTTGTCAATGAAGAAAGATGGTCAAAGCCATATGCAGTTATTTCTGTTACATTAGCGCCAGTTCTGATAGCACTTATCTGCAACACCCAGAAGGAAGAAAATGAAGATTCAAGAACCAGTTTGGTCACATATCTAATTTCTGCTTTAATTGGGGTGTTTTTGGGAAATATAGCATTTGTGACCAGAAACAGCAATAGTCCCCCAACAACATGCTTATTTCCTTGGCTTGCAGGAGGTTTTGCAATGAGTGTGACGTGGACATATATTATTGCTGAAGAATTGGTTTCTTTATTGGTTTCAATTGGGAATATTATTGGGGTTAGTCCTTCAATTCTGGGGCTAACGGTCTTAGCTTGGGGGAATTCTCTTGGGGATTTGATAGCTAATGGTGCTATGGCAGTTAATGGTGGGGCAGATGGGGCCCAGATAGCTATTTCTGGGTGTTATGCGGGCCCCATGTTTAATACTTTGATGGGTTTGGGATTTCCTTTTGTTCTTTCTGCTTGGTCTGAGTATCCAAAGGCATACGTGATTCCTAAGGACCGTTCTCTTTATGAGCCTCTCTTGTTCTTAATGGGAGGGTTGTTGTGGGCCCTTGTGGTGTTGCCAAAGAGAAATATGAGGTTGGATAAATGCTTGGGATTTGGACTCTTAATCATATACCTTTGCTTCCTTTTCATAAGGATAGCAATGGCTATTGGTATTGTGAAGTTTTAGGGATGCCCTACCAATAATTTCTTTCAATATTTAATATGGTACCCGTATGTGTTTTTCTCTCTTTAGTGTATTCTTTAATTTTAATCTATTGGTACCGTTAACCTCTATAACGATATTATGTTAGTATTATTAGTCTTTGTATAGAAGCTAATTGTCATAGGAAAGCTAAGGAATTTATTAAAGAGAGAAAAATAGTATGTACCAAATTAAAAATTGAAAAAAAAAGTATAGGCACATGTAAAATAGTTTTTTTTTTCTTTTTTATCAATATAACTGTATAATTTAGTCAAGTTTAAATATTATCAGATTTAATTGAAAGTAATTCTTAAATATATGTTCTGTATTCACAATGAAGATACCCTCGAAAAGGAAATACTTTACATCCTAGGGGTACACTAGTAAATTTGATATTTCATTCTCTCTTTTTTGGCATTATCAGCGGTTGCAACTTGATGTGCAAAAGGCTAGCTTTCAAAATGAGAGTGGAAATGCCCCCTATTGGTCCCATGCTGGTGAGAACTTGGAACAATATGGGAGCATTTCAATTTTCAATCTATTGGGGCACAGACATTGTTGTATATGATTTTGTGTTGCTGCCGTATTTGACTGAACTTTATTCTATTTATGAATTTTACTCACTAGCTTGATTCAAGTGTGGCTGAATTTAAATTTGGGAAAATTTCAATATATAGTCCCATCCTTTTCTTATTTCTAATTGTTTTAGTTTAGGTAACTGATAACCATTTTTATTTTTAGTTTTAATTAAAAATTTGATTGTAAATGTAAAGCCTATAATATTAGTTGGTTGAAGAATTAAAATGAGATGAAGTTGGCCATAAAATATAATATTATTTTAGATGGTTGTGAAGAAAAAATATTAAAAGATGATTAAAAATTATCTATATAATTTCTGTCATGTTTTTAAGTAAAATATAAGAAATTTTATTCTTCAATGACTCAAGAAAGAATGGACTTGTTTTTTGGAAAGTAATTTTATATTTTCCCATCAAATTGTAGATTTATCATCTTATATTATTATCTTTAAAAAAATAATAATTAAAGAGTAAATCTATATATTTAATAAATGTATAGAAAACCATACTTCATAAGCTATTAACTTCGTCAAAAAAATCATTTTCCAAGGAAAATAAAATTTAGGGTATATTATTGTCAACAAAATATTATGCTTCATGAGCAATAAAGTGGATGTTTTTAATGACAAAATGTTAATTCCATAAATAAGAAAATTTAAAAGTGTTTGTTATTAAGTATTTTAAGGTCAGGTAAATTATTTGTATAAAGTTTAAATTTCAGCAAAAGTTCAAAATATTACTTCCATTTTGCCAAGTAGTTTAGGCCATATTTAGTATTTTGATGGAAAGAAATAATGAAATAATTGTATAAATATATTATAATAATATGATAAACAGGCATTACTTAATTTTTTAATAATTACTATTTTCCAAAATAAGAATATAAAATTATTTTTATTTTTTCGGATTAGATTTTTGTTTATTGTTTATAATAATAAATTTTCATATCAAAATTTGTTATTAGTACTTGTTAAAATGTATATAAGTACTTATAAATTCAGCTATCTACATTTGTCATCATTGTATGATAACCTGTAATAATGTAAATCAATAGTTGTAAATTTTTAAATCAAAACTTGTTATTTTACCATAAGTACTTGTTACAGTGTGTATCATCAATTAATTGTAAATTTACTTATCTACGTATCAAAACCTGTTACAATATAGAGTTGTAAATTTTCATATCACCGTTAAGATCCAATTTTGACTTAATTTTGTTTTTCTATGTTGGAACTATAGGTATTTAAAAAAAATTAAATCAATATCACCCTTAAAATTTAACAAAAGGAGTAATGTTATCTTTGGTTGTTAATAGTATTAACGATGAACATTAATTTTTTAATAGTTAATATTTATTTTTTAACAATTAGGTAACTTTGTTTCTTTTTTTAATATTTATTTGTCGATATTAATTTAAAAAAATTTTGAATAACAAAGGATATTTATTCCTAATTGGACCTTAACCCCTTATTATTTTGCAAAATGACAAGGAATACTGATGTGAAAATTTACTCCCGAATACCCATACTCCCATAGCTCCTACACAAAAACCTTATGACAAAAAATTAAACCTTAGCCTAGAGAATTTATTTGTTCTTCCATTACTAAACCCAATTCAACGGTTGAGGCTGCCCATAATTTTTCTCTACTTTTCCTAACAATTCCCAACTTCTATTTCCAAAAAATATTCCAGTTGGGTGCCAAGCAAAAATTAAATTTTTTTTTATCCTAAATATAAGACCTAGTTAAAAGGTGAGTTTTGATCATAAGTAAAAGACCTTAATCATCTCTTAAATTTATCATTTTTTTTCTGTAAATAATTTACCTAATTTATAAATTGATATATAATCTAATATTATATGGGAGTATTTTTAAAAATATATAATAATTAAGTACTATGTAATTAATTTGATTTCTTTAATATTTTTAAAATAAATAAATAAATTTTACATTAAAGACAATACTCTATACTAGAGTTTCTCAATTTCTTATAGATATTAATAAATGTAGTAGGGTTGTGTCTTGCTCTCTTAAATCTTTTATAAATACTCTCTGAACTTTAAAATTATACCATAATATTAGTGAAGGATTAGTGCTGGATCCACCAAAACCTTTTACTATATAAAAAAACAATATTGGGATCTGAAGCCTATATATCTTTAATTATTGGGCTTCATTGCATAAAAGAAGAAAAAATATTGGGCTCTCAAGCCCATTATTCTTTCATTATTAGGCTTCAGAGGCTAGTTGCGTGATTTTCTTTTCCATGCCCACGATCCGAATCTCATTTGTGGGTTTAACAGACAAGTTCGGAAGTTGTTCGGAACTAATAAAACCGCCATCAATTATCCATCGTCTTCTTCGTCAGCCACGAGGACCTCAAAAGTGCGAAAGCGAGAGGTAGTCAGGTAGAGGACCCAACTGTTGGAACGGGCGATTTTCCCAAAGTTCCGGGAACTGGTTTGGCTTGAAGATTCTTTATTGCAATGGATTCAGCTTCTCTGAAAATGGCATCCTCAAGATTCATTGTTGGTGCGAATGTTTCTGCGCTTGTGTTTCCTAGAACGTCGATAAATTTTGGCTGTAATATCCAAGAAATCGTGTTCGGCAGTAAAATATGTGCCGCCTCCCTCAATGGCTCTGCTTCTGGCTTCACTTCTCATCGGGTTAGTCGAATTTTTCCCTTTTGGTTTTGGAAGTATTGATCATGTTTCGTCATGAATGCCAACTCGTTGTTTTCTCAAAACGTTTAAACGGATGAGGCTTCAATTTTAATTGGCCCAAGGTTGTATGCAAAACAAATTAGGAGCTAATTCTGAATCCCAGCTACTCTATTTGGATGTCTGAATATGAGGTTCCATTCAGTTTGATTAATAACGTCCTAGAACAGGATTGCTGGGGTTGCTATTTATGTCTTGAATTTTCAATTTCAAAATCTCACATTTTGATAGCGATACGATAATAAAGGAGAGATTGATCCTGGAATTTTGCTTCAATTCTGGCATTTAAAAGGGGAAGAGTGTTCCTCACTGACTTGCGACCAGAAAAGTTAGTTGGATTTTCTGTATCTTAAAGTCAAACAGTCGTTATAACCTGATAAATCCAATTTTTCAAGATGGCTAATAAAGCTTGATTAAGAAATTTCATGCTGCTGAGGCCTGTCTATTACTTGCTGGTCTTAAATCGTCCCCGGAAATCTAAGCTTATGTTCATGAAGAACTTGAACAAAGTTGAATCTTCAAATTATTAAGAATTTATTTTCAGTGCTTCTATTTAAAGGTATGTGGAAGATTCAGTTGTTATTCTTTCAAATCCTTTGACGGGGTTGCTCAAAAGTACTTTGATCTATCTATTTTTTAATACTAGACTACCAGTCATAGATCTGTGTATATAGAGTTAGAAATGCTTATGGAGAATGGCTTATGGGCTTTCAGAAGTCTATTGGTCTAGGCCCTGTAACTGAAACGGAACTTGCTGCAATTAAAACAGGACTAGAAGTTTCTTAGCAAATGGGTTTCCTGAGGGTTAAAATCTACTCTGATTCTTTAGATGCCTCTAATTTGTTAATGAGAACCTGTGATATAGATCATCCTCTCAGTGAGACTATTGCTGAAGTCAGGGACTTAATCTTTACCGATTGCGATGTGGCACTTGACCACACTTGCAGAGGTATCATTAGATGTGCAGATTACATGTGTCACGAACAGATCACAGCAACTCATAGCAGACTATGCTAGTTTCAACAGTTTCCCAAGGTTGCTTGGGCATGTTTCTGGCTGACCAACAGCCTTGACATATTCAACGAACTGTCCTTTTGAGTATGATGACTAGGTTTTAGATCTAGTTCTTATTTCTTTTCAAGCTTTAGCTTGCCTTTGTAATTAAAAAAAAAAAGATATCTGTGTATATAGAGGAGCTCAGAGCTGAATCTTCAGCTACTGTTGTGTGAGTACATTAGTCGAGAGAAAGGACATTCAATGACATTGGAAGTTTTATCTACATTTCTTGCATTTTTCATGAGCTTGGCTCTATTTGTTCTGAGCATCTCAATCGACCAATTCTCTGTGTTTCAGTCTGTGTCAAGGGAAGATGAGAATAGAAGCAGAAGTAATCTCGAGTCTCTGTTTTGTTATGATAAGGCCATACCAGAGGAAAGAATTGAGAAGCCTGTTGGCTTATCTTTGGATGAGAAAGAAATCGGTAGCAATCTCCGGTGCACTGATTGCCAAGCCAAAGGTGCTGTGCTCTGTATCACTTGTTCTGGTTCTGGCCTTTATGTTGACTCCATATTGGAAAGCCAGGGCATAATTGTTAAAGTCCGCTGCCTAGGTATGTTTTCTTTCCTGTTCAAACTACTTTACTGATGAAAATGTTAGTGTTCATCTGCAGAAGTTCCTGCTCTCTGCTTGTGTTTTTTAAGGTTTGGCTATGTTTATATATCTGATATTCTGTTACGATCTATGTAATAAAGGCAGTTCTCTGACTCTGTGGATGGGGTGCTGTTAGGTTAACATTTTCAATTTAATTGATCTTTAAATGAATAACTGGGGCATAATTTAACAATGTATAAAAGGTTGAAAACTCTGGCCTATCTGAATTGGTAGATTTGTCTGAGATTTAAAACAAACTTGTTCCCAATGTGGTGAATCCGGTGATACACCTGAACATAAGCTAGGTCAGAAAAAGGAATTCATCTGCATGATTCATCATTTCTAGTTGTACGTAGCTGAGCATCATGATCAGTGACCATGTTTTGATGTGATAACTGTTGGCATGTAGGTTGTGGGGGAACTGGTAATATGATGTGTACGGTATGTGGCGGACGAGGTCACTCTGGACCCAAATGATTGAGGTCTGGGTTTTTTGGAATTTTGTTGTACCACTAAATATATTGCTCGAGGGCTACTGCCGCAAGCCATTTAAATTCATGTCTCCTTCAAATGTTTTTTTGTTACCCTAGCAATGATCTTTTGGTAAATTTGAATGAAATCTAAACATAGTTGATTGGTGGAAATTTTAATGCAAATTGATATGCTTTTAGTTTGAAAGTTGCAATAAGCATGAATTGACGGCATTTTCAAAACAGAATGAAAATAAAGAACCCTATCTCTCTAGAAAGGATAGAAAGATTATGATAGGGGATTCTCGTTATCCATGTATTGGCAATAAAAATTCTTTTTCTCTGTTTTTTTATAACGAATTCCTTTTCTTATCTGCTTTGCAAAAACCTTTTCACAACAATACTTCTAGCATCAAGTTATGTTATTGGCGTAATATTGTCGTTTGGGTTTATTACTGTTCCTTTGGTGTGTAGATACTCCTAATTATAGCCAAGAATGTCTGCTGTGCATGTGCTAGGGATCATTGAACCGCATATGATTTTCTTGTGTTCATTGAGGTAATTCAGGCAATAGCTGATTGAAGAAAGAAAAACAGAAACTTGAAGAAAAAGATGTTGAAGTAACTGCTACATTTGAAACTTCAAATTCAATGTACTATTATTAATTCATAAATGGCATATTATTCTCTTAAAACTCGAAAGATAAGTGAACAACTTTTTTTAAAAAAAAAAAAAATTACCCCTAACTTTAGCCCTTCTCCACAGAGAAGGGGGCACACCCCCGCAACCCAACTACATATCCATTTTGAGGCACAACCTCTCCCATGCAAGGGGACCCTTGAACCAAAGGCTCTTGGCCAATAAGTGAACAACTTGTGGCTACATCACCCTAGAAATATGATGCTCTTTCAGTTATTAATATAGAATATATTTAACTAATTTAATTAGATTAAAAAAAAGTATTAAATTAGTTAATATAATAAGTTTTTTTCTAGAATACTATGATCATCTTTCTTAATTCTTTTCATCTCCTTATTTGATTTGTTAAGGAAGTATTAATAGGGTAATTTATAAAAAATTAATAAATATAAAAAATAAATTTTATATTTAGAATCAAGATTATTAAGGACCTGATGAATAAGGAAGTAGGTCTGGAACTCTCATGGCCCAAGTGCATTATCCACTCAATGAAAACTTCCATATGCCGTAATATAACGGTTACTTGTTTTCCCTAGCCGACGCTGTTTTAAGGGCACTGAATTATCAAATCTTAGAGCATTGTTAATACTCACAGATGCACAAAATTTAGCTGCTTAATCAGTCCTGTGACATATACTTTGAGAAGTGTGGGCATGGAGATATTAGTTGGCAATCAATTATTAAATCTTGGATGGAAATTTCTTTTACCTATTTGTTTGAGTAATCTATTATTAATAACGATTGTATTCAACGTAAAAGACGGATATTCTATATTCATATCTCATGTCAAACAAGAGGGAAAAACGAAACAAAAGTATTCATATGTATTTATGATGTTTTCCTTATGATGATGGGGTTCATGAATTATGGTTGACAACCCGTACAAACTGTAAGGTATACAGATAAGGTGCTGTTTTTTCCTTTTAAAAAAAGTACTTTTGTTTCAAAATAAATGGGATGAAACTAACTATTGGGTCATTAGGAGAAAGGGATATGATTTCCTTAAATAAGTTTTAGGGATTTGAATCTTGTAGATGAAACGACACTATTTCAACTAAAGTTGACAATGTTTGAATATGATATGATAATGACTAATGTTAGACATAACAACAATAAATTTTATCTCTTTAAATGGGATCAGCTATTGACTTCTATAAAAAACTAGGACTTTTGGTAAATTGTTAACCATGAGATTCAGCTTAACAATCTCGCTTAATATTCTCTTTAGTCTTCCTCTATCCATTTTCACCTGGCTCCAAATTGCTTGATCCATTATAATCATTTATGAATCTCCCTAATTTTGGGGTAGATAATATAAGAGCTAAATAACTAATTTATAGATATTTAGAAAATTAGTTAATTTAGTAATTTGTAATAAATGTATAGATTTTTCTAAAATAACCTTTTCAATTATATTCATTATAACTACTAATCCCTTATTATCTGCAATCAATAAAGATAATTTGGAGAACAAATTATAAATATGAAAAATAAAGTATATTGAGATTTTATATTTATGATCAAAATAAACACTTTGTGTGGTCCTTACATTTAGGATAAAAAACCCAAAAATGTTTATTATTATTGAACATATATTTATATATTAGTTTTATCTTTAACATATTGAATTTTATGTATTAGAAGATTCAATTATTTTAAAAAAGGTATAAAAAATGATAACTGGTAGAGTAATGTTAGTTTCCTGCTTTAAAAATAATAAAGTAACTTTTATTTTTTTAAAATGAGATAGAGATAGTCAATCATTGGCATTGAACATATATTTTAAAAACTCATATAACATAAATTAATGAATATCCTTTCAGATTATCAATACTATTGGATATTAAAGATATGAAAATATAAAATATGCTATTGGGACTCATATTTTCAAATTACCATGTAAATAAAGTTATTCATTAAATGAAGTTTGAGATATAAAATTAATAGTTTGGGATTATCTGCGTAGACTTAAAACTTTAGGGGATTAGTATGAAGTTTTAAAGGTTAATGAGCTAGTTCTATGTAATTTAACTCTTTATTTACATACTTTTCTTATGATAATTATTGTATAGGTAGTTCAAAAGAATGGAGTTATCAGAAGATATGATATCAGAAATATTTTCATGGCTACCTGGAAAATCAATATGCGAGTTTAGAGGAAGAACGATTCTTGTTTATTCTTCATTCAACAACCTTTCTTTCAGATGTTCAAGAAGACGAACAAAATTGAAGTACATTCATTACATAATGGTGATCAGGAAGAAGCATCATCATCTTCTTCTTCTATTGTGACCAGAAATTTCCTCAAGTTTCTTACGAAAAGCTCGTCAACTATTCTCGCTTCTAGTAATGGATTACTCCTCATCCAAAGATCAACACAACTATTTATCTGCAACCCTATAACACATTCATTCTTACACATTCCTTCTCCGAACGATTTCACAATAAGTTATTTTTCTAGTTTAAGATATGCCTTTGAATGGAATCATATGAATTTTGAGGATGAATCTAATTTTGTAGCTTTTGAGTATACCTCATCACTGACTTATAAGTGCTTAACTTATATCCTTATTAGTATGTTTGGTTGTAGGGAAGTGGAGGTGGAAGTAAAATCTCTTATTTGGTATGATGTAAGTCACTTTCACTTCTATTTTCCCGGGTCATTTCAATTCTATCAGAAAAACTGATAATTGAGATGATAAAAGTGAAAATAAAATATTTTGGACCATTTTACCCCAATTGTGAGACAACTTTAACCTTTTCTAATTCTATATTCACTTCCATCCTACCAAACAAAATTTTAAAGTTAATTTTCAACCTAATTCCACTTTCATTTCCATTTCCACTTCCACTTCCATAAAAAACTCTTCCATCATATCAAACGTACTCTAAGGGTATGTTTGGTACAATGGAAGTGGAAGTAAAAGTAGAATCTTCTACTACCCTTGTTTGGTACAATAGAAATTACTTTCACTTCCACTTTTAATTATAATATTTTAAATCATTTTAATTCTATTAAAAAAGTTGAGAAATGAGATGATAGAAATGAAAGTGAAATATTTTAGATTATAAAAATAATATATATCAATTTTATACTCATTTTCATCCTATTAAACAAAACTTTTAAAGGTAATTTTTAATCTAATTCTATTTTCACTTCTACTTCCATCAAAAACTCTTCCATCCTAACAAAAATACCCTAAAGGGATGTGAAATCAAGAGAAGGAAGCTTTGAGGGACATTGGGATATGATATGTGGGCCCGCTTTGATCCACAAGTGAGCTATTCACTTCATCTTAAAATCTTCTTTATCATATAAAACTGATAATCTTAACTTTGTTCCATGCATAGCAACACACTACATTTTGTAGACGAAATCTGCAAAATAACAGAGTTTATAGTTCGAGTCGCGTCCAAGGACACTGTCCTTAAGAGATATTCCACGACTCCTCATCAAATTTAGAAGCGGCTCTCTCTAAGATTAATTGAACTCTTCCTGTAAAAATACAGGGCAACATAACTGGTGGAAGATAAAGTAATCTCAGAAGATTGATGTATCATTCTCTATATTTCCATATGTTTTTCTATATGTTTCTCTATTCTTCTTCTTCATAAAAAAAAACCCTTTTATAGACTGTAGAAGGTCAGGAGACATGTCTTTTAGACATATGTCTTTTAGATTCAAGAGTAATATTAGAAAAACTCTTCTTTCTTCAATATACCCTTTCACAACGAAGAGTTATGTCAGAAAGACATTTCTTTCTTTGACACACCTTTTCACAATATTTAAAATATTTCCAACAATTCCCCACATGTGTCAAAGAAATACCATTAACTGAGTTACACAAATGGACATAATCATTGTATCCAGTGGTCCTTTAGACTATGAACCAAACCTAAATTGATAATACTTGGTACACAGAGATGCCAGTGGTCCTATGGACTATGAACCAGCATTTCTTGGGTGTATACCAGAGGTACTAATAGCCAGATTATACCCCCATATTTTTACTGTTTACCTCGCGGTTTTGTGCTTTAGGCAGCTATGCACGTGTCCTATTTTTAACGAATGCTCTAGAGATTTTGCCTAAGTGTATCTTGCACATAATACACCATCCCATGGGATTTAAAATTATTAAGAGCTTTATTCATCCTCCTCTATGCAATCTAGCACTTTTTTGTACACCATAGGAAAATGACCAGTAATAATATTTTGTGCTAGTAGAACTAACAAACGACTTATTCTTACCCATTGAATCTTCTTCATGGGATCACCAATCACAAAGGTTGGGTTGACATCACTGTCGTTATCAACTGGCTTTAGTCCTATTCCCCTCGATGATTTAATTGTTTTCTTCCCAGGGGTTTTGTTAATGGATATGATAGGTCTATTTTTGACATCACCAAAATCGATTGAGATAACTCCACAATTTTAAACATGCTTATTCTCATAGTATCTCAAACGATTGCACTATTATTCTTTTAACAATGTTTATTACTATTTTGCAATTATAACTCATCAACAATAAGTGTTGCTCATCTTTGTTCTCTTTAACAAAAGTTATTGCCATTTTGTAAACACAATTCATCAACACTAAATGTTGTATATCTTTGTTATCCTTAACAAAGGTTATTGCCATTTAGAAAACACAACTCATCAACATTAAGTATTACACGTCTTTGTTCTCTCAACAAAGGTAATTGACATTTGGCAAACATATCTCATCAACACTAGGTGTTGGTTTTACATCAAAACAATTGCTATAATATTTTCAACCACTTAACCTCAGTACTAGCCAATTCCAAAGCAGTAAATTTATAATCCCTTTTGGTTAGAATTATTTGCTTGGATGATTCCCATATGACTGCACTACTACCAAGAATAAACACATATTTGTAGTGCCTTTAAGGTATCTCAATAACCTTATTAGAACATCTCAATGTTCACTGTTTGGATAGTGATTATATTTGCTCAATCTACAGAGTAATAAACTCAAGATAAATCACCACTTATCATCCGTGTATTTTGATACAACGGGATTTCACCATACATGATACCAATAATTATGGTACCCCTCAAATATTTCATTTTCCTCATGAGATTGAGATGGAACTTTTATGTTTGTATACTCAATCCTCCACATAGTATATACTATATCATAAGAATTAATTCTAATGCACCAAATTCTCATAATTTGTGCATAAACAAATTGAGCAAATAACACCCTCAAATAATATATTATTATCATAAATAATAATCACACTATAGTTCTCAAAACCAAAATTTGAAATACTTTTCAAGATGATATATTCCTTTATGATTTTAACAACTAAAAATATATTTAATTCATGCTTTCAAACTCAAATTTAAAATAGCATAACATTATAATATGTCATCCACATCATATATATTTATGTTAAGATAAACATATATCCACAAATAATAATATCATGAAAACTAATATATTTATCTCTCCAATAGATAAATGATTAAATTTTCATGCTTCCATCATAAAGCTTATTTTAAGCCACACATAAAATTTTGATAATAATCAAATTTAGTGTCAGCAATAAATAAGAAAGTCTCCATTTAATTTGATTATAACACACTTCACAAAAATGAAACTAACAGACACATAATTTTTTATTCATAAATGTTATAAGGTATCCTATATCTTAAATACCCTCACACTTTTAAATATCAAATTATATCTCAATAACTTCTTAATAATAATTCTAATTAAATTAGAATTTCATATCATATAATCTTTTTCTATTCAAAATTAATTATAATTCTTCACAAACCAAACTGGTAAAATCACCATATGTTATCACATATATTAAATGGTCTATATATATGTATGCATTTTTTTAAAAAAAATTATCATGCACCCCATAATTTTAATATACTTAAGAGGAAAAAAAAAACTCCCTTAGAAACAAATTCAAGTTGGTTATGAAAAGCAAATAACATAATGGGCCTCGAACGTACCTTTATCCCATTAAGCCTATATTATGTCAATCTTGTACTCAACATGCTCTCAAAACAAAAAGAGACGTTACATGGAATGGAGCCATCACGTCTCTTGCCATTTTCTTTTTCCTTTTATTTCCTCTTTCTCTTTCATTGTGATCTTGACCCTTCTTTCTCTGATTCTTTGTTAACTGTACTTCGGCTTCAGAAATTTTTTGTTTTGGGAACCGAATTCCTCTGGCCTGAATCCTTTAGTCAATATGGAAAGCACCAAAAGCCCCAGCAACTCTATGCAGTTTGGCGGATGGGAAATAATTGTAGGTTCCAATTTGATCCTTGACTTGAATTTGACGCCGAAGGTCCAAAGGTAAAGAACGCAAAATAGTTTCTTTATCCACACCTCTACTGGCTAGCCTTTTGTATTGGACAAACTGATGTACACGTTCTTGCAATTCTGATGGAAGTTGATAATTATATTCAGGAATCTGCATATTCTATTCTTTTTGAAGACATGGCGGAGCCAATCATGTTATTGTTGTAATTCAAGTCCCAAAAATGAAGGAGAAGAAGAAGGCAACAACATTCATTCACTGGTATGAACATTCCAAATCTTAAAATCTAAAATTTAGAAATAATATCTCTTAAGATTGTAGGCGAAATCTACAAAATAATAAAGTTTATAGTTCGAGTCGTGTCCGAGGACACTATCCTTAATAGATATTCCGCGACTCCTCATCAAATTTAGAAGCAGCTCTCTCCAGGATTAAGGGAACTCTTCCTGTAAAAATACAGGATAACATAACTGGTGGAAGATAAAGTAATCTCAGAAGATTTGTGTATCATTTATGTTTCCATATGTTTTTCTATGTGTTTCTCTATTCTTCTTATTCATCAAGAAGCCCCTTTTATAGACTGTGGAAGGTCACAAGACATGTCTTTTAGACATATGTCCTTTAGATTCAAGAGTAATGTTAGAAAGACTCTTCTTTCTTTAACATATCATTTCACAACGAAGAATTATGTCAGAAAGACATTTCTTTCTTTGACATACCCTTTCACAATATTTAAAATATTTCCAACACATTTTGAGAGTGGAATATAAAAATTTCTCAATCTTCCAAAAGAAGCGTTTGAGAATAATGCTCAAATAATGGCTTCCCTTGAAATGGGTATTTTTCAAGAGCGGTAAAATTGGTAGTTCGAATGAGACAATGTGTTTTGTAGCACTGGTGAACCGTTCGATTTTTAATGTATGGGTTTTGAATGATTATGATTCAAGTTCTTGGTCAAAGCTTTCAACCATAGATTTGAAAGATATGAGTTTGGATTCATCTTCTATTGGATTTAAATCTTCCATGGAGATTCTTTAGTGTTTGCTACTAGGTCAAGCCTGTACAAGTAGGATTTAGTTGGTGAAATAAATAATAATAAGAAGGTGGAATTTATTAGTGAGCATGAACTCAAGGGGGCTTTTAGAGTACAATTCATTTCTTATATAAATACTCTTCGTTCATTTGCAATGGAGCAGTATCCTTATCTTCGATCTCTTGAAGAGAAGAAATTGTATTGTGATATCCAGCTTTTTTTTTAAAAAAAATTCATCAGCTCTTTGTGAAATAATTATTGTCATAATATTGTTTACCTTGTCATATATGTCGGTCGATTATTTTTTCTATTTAAAACCGATAACAGAAGCCATTAATGTTTTTATATGGGAAAATTAAATGTTGTCAGTCTATGAACTTTACATCGATTTATCTTTAGTCATAAGTCTTTAATTTTTTAATCTAACCTAAAAATGTTGAAATAATTTTTTTAATAATCTTTATTACCTAACGACTTAAATATGAAAGAATTTATAGTTTTTTAGATGATATAGCCGTCAGATACAACAAACTATCCATTATTCACAAAATAGAGATGTTTTGCTCAAAATCACTTTTTAAAATCAGCAATAAATATGTACGTTAAACAATGGTTAACACGTTAGTCACGCAGTTTAATGCGTTAAACGTAGAGAGGGTGAAACTTAGGAATTCATCCTCTAATCATAATTCATTTATCACTAAATCTTCGATTAAAATCCACGATGGTGCCATCAATGCAAATTAAAATGTCTAAATTTATTGAATCTACATGTATTATGATTAAAATATAAAATATTATCATTTAACCAAGAAAGTTTTCTACTTTTGAAATGGAATAAATCTAGAAGATATTATAATATAATTTGGATTAGAAGGATATAAAATTATTTTTGTGATGAAATAATATTTTATTATTATTAGAAAAATAATAATATTATGTTTAATTTAGGATTTGAAATCTTTAAAAGATTTTTTGTAAAATATAATATTTTTGGAAGATATCGTGTGGGAAATTTGTTTATCTTAAATTAAATATAATCATGTAATCCAATTAAAGATGTTGGTGATTTAAAATTAATTTATATATGATATACATAAATTCTCAAATAGATATTTTAATGGTGAAAAATATTATATCTCTCTTATGTTAGTTGTGGATAAATTTTATATATAATTTATTATTTAATTTAATATTTGAGAGAGGGTAGAGCCCTAATGTAAGTGATAGCTAGGCTAAGGTTTTTTTGAGAGTAAAAGAGCCATAAAAAACCACCTAGAGAGAGAGAGAGAAATTGAGAGAATTAATCAATGAAGGGTATATTTGAGTCACACAAAGAAAATACGAATGGCTCTTGGATAACGAGAATCGATCTTGATTTGGAAAAGGTCGTAGTACAATGTTAGTTTCCATGATCCCATGATTCCATGGGTGGGAAGGTAGAGGGTGACCAACTAACAAAGTTTGGCATATAAAAAAAAAATTGTTAAAAGAGACAAACGTGATAGATCTCAAATTAGTATGCCTACGTTTCTGCAATTCAATTTAAGTAAAGGTGATGGATCCTTTTGGGTTTTTTTTTTTTTTTTGACAAATTTTTTTATTTTTTATGCTGTTGCGCATGTGCCAACAGCAGTATTGGAGCCTAGTTTCAATCTAGGGCCCTATAGATTGTGACCCACCTCACTTCTGACTACCTCATTTGCACATTTTGTTTTCGATGAGGCATATATATATATATATATATATATATATATATGTATATATATATATATGTATATATATATATGTATATATATATATATGTATATATATATATGTGTGTGTATATATATATATATATTTGTTGCTATTCCATCTACTAATGCGTTAAGTTACTTTTTTAATTATTTACTTAATTTTATTAATTGATAGAATATAATTATCTCTCGACTATTAATATATGATATATTTAATTATATTAAATAAGTTAGTTAAATTAGTTAATAGATTATATATTTTTTAAATATCTTAATCTTCTTCTTTAACTTTTCTATTATATCTTACTTAATTATTGTTGAGAAAGTATTAAATAGGTAATTTAAAAAAATTAATAAATATAAAAAATATATAAATTTTATATTTAAGAGTAAAATCAACTCTCTAATTATATTTTATATTAAATATATAAGGAGTACTATGACCAAGAAAAAAGTAACTATAATCAAATAAAACCGATGAAAGCCTTTTGTTATATAGAGTGAAGGGTTTTTGATGATAGGGAGAATTACTCATATATCTCATAAAAAAGAATTTATCACAAAAATATCTCGTAAAATCTTCAAATAAATAAATAGTCTCTAAAGATTTTAGATAATAAATTCAATTTATACAATTATCAAATTACCTTTATGCACAAATAATAAGTTACTGAAAATGTGATAATAACTTGAAGTGGTATAAATAATAACTAAAAGTACATGCGATGAAAATTTAAAATAGCACAAATAATAACAGGGTATAAAATAATAATTCTCAGTTTTTATTTATATCACTTTAAGTTATTATCGTATCTCTCTCAGTTGTTATTTATGTTATTTTAAATTGTTATTGCTTACCGCCTCAATTGTTATTTATACCTCTCCAAATTGTGATAGGGTGCCCAAAAACTAGTTATTTGTACATAAGGTAATTTAATAATTAAACAAATTAAATTTATTATCTTAAGTCTCTTAGGATTATTTAATTATTTAATAATTATACGAGACTTTTTTATAATAAATTCTTTTATTTAGGACTGTGAGTAATTCTCCTTCATGATATTCCATTATTTGGTAGCCAGTGAATATCTAGTGCGTATGGATGGAACTGAACAAGACCAACGATGGATCTATTTAATGACCTTTGGTTATCAATTCCTTTTGAAATTTTGTATGTTATAAATCTTCCACTCCCCCAAAATTTATAACAACTTTGTGAAACCCTTCATACTTAAATCCTTGCTATGCCCCTTATGAAGATTGAAGAGGCCACATTATGTAGTTAGGTATGCTTGTCTTTAGAGTATAAAGTTTCAAGTGACAGCTTAAGAAACTAAACCTAATTTGGCCATGGCATACAAGAGACCATATAGACATCTAGACATATGGACAAAAGCTATATCCCAATCAAATTTGCTATGAAGCCTATTTATTAATGTATAAATCTGTAATACAACGAGTACAAGTAAAATTTACCAACAACTTTTGGACTTAAAATCACCCTAATGACTAAATTAAGTAGCAAGAGGAGAGAGAGACATGGGATCAACCAAATAAGGTGTTTCATATGCCTTGTATTTTTCTATCTCATATGTCTTCTGAAATCACTATAAAAGATCTAAAATATTTTTCTGGTCACTACAAACGATGTTTTATATTTATGACCATAGGAAATATTATCTATTGATTGGTGCAATCAGTGGGCTTGAAGGATACAATCTTCTTGTCAAGATCAAATCCTATCAAGATATTAGATTGAGCAAAATTCCCAAATATAAATACTCCGTCACTAGAAGGAGCCATGGCAAAGCAAAAGACACCATCTCTGGGAGCGATGAAGGTTTGTGTAGGCATCAATGGAACATTTGCTTCGTTATCAAAATGAGCAGTAAGTATTGGTCCTTCAACATTTGTATCAGTCCTATAACAGAGTTGTGACCCCAAATCTGGATCATCCTCAATGGGAACCAAATTGCTTTGTCCCTTCAGTTCTTGAACCAATTGGTCATAAAAATCTTGAGGCAAGTATGTTGCTGGTGTGCCTGAATCAAGCACCATGTTCAATTGGTATGATGATGAGGATGATTCAGTTTGCGATGATGTGTTGAAGGGCACAAAAATGTCACCAACACTTATGCCATTGAGTGATACTATGTATGAAGTTTCCCCATCTTGAGATATTAATGGAGTTGTCACTACTCCTTCTCCTGTTACATCACTATCTTCTCCAAAGTTTAGAATTCCTGCAAATTTAGAATATGTATTTACTCTTCTATCTTAAATATAAAATATAGATATTAAAAAAATTATTTATATTAGTTATTTATAAAAAAATATATATTAGTTCCTCTAAGATATCCCTTTAAATGATTTTCAATAAAACTACCTCATTGATGGAACTCCTCCTCTAATATGTGCAATAATCAATAGAGATAATTTAAAAAAAATGTTATAAATTTAAGAGATAAAGTGGATTAATATTTTATATTTAAACTTAAAGTAAATTCTCTAACTACCTCCTACATTTAAGATGGGATAAAGTATTTAATGCTTGGAATTTTTAATATGTAGGTAGAATGGTAAGGTCTTCATGGAAGATTATCAGAATTCTCAATTTTTATAAAGTTGTTATGATGTTTAAACAAATAACACAAATTTGATGAAAAATTAAAAAAAAAACAAGTATTGTAAACTATTATAACCTGTGAAATATTTTTGTGAAATAAAGCTATGATGTACATGACTTGTGATTTAGTGTATTTTTTCTATATAAATTTTATGTTTTATATCGATTTATATCTCTCATATAATATATTAGAAAATACTAACTCTATTTAAAAAATAAAATAAAAATTGATAATACTAAATAGAGTGTATAACTGACGTATAAAACATTCATAGAATGAATCATGGATATCACCAAAGGGACAATAGTATATCTATTAGACATGAAACATTCATATTTACGTAGAAAGTAAATTTTTTAAGAAGTTATTGATATTAATTATTCCTCGAAACAATGTATTTCATCTAGCAGAACAGTTTAAGGAATAAATAAATTTTCTTTTTTACTGTGTGAGGGGATGTAGCTGTGGATACACTAAACTTACCTAAAAAAATAAATTTGAGCTATTTTTTACAAGAAATAAATTTGTTATATATGATATAAACAAAGGAATTTAAATAAATAAGAAAAGATGTGGCACTTTGTTTGGCGCCATATGTTGTTCAGTTTTCTATACATAATACTCTTCTAGTCTTTAATATCTAAGTTATTTAAATAATTTAATTAAACCTTAATATATTAATTATTTAAATAATTTAATTAAATTAAAAAAATTAATTAAATTAGTTAATATGACATATTTTATTAAAGTACTCTAATTATATTCTTTAACTCTTTACCTCCCTCTTTTAATTAATTATTATTGAGAGAGTATCAAATTGATTAATTTTAGAAAAAATATAAATATAATAAATATATCTTATATTTAGTATTAAAATTAACTCTTAAATTAAATTTTATATTAATGACTAGAAGAGTAATAAATAATATTGAAACGGCTATCCAAATCCAAGCATATACAAACATAGATAAAAGAAATTATAGATATAACCGAAATGTAGCCAAAAATAAAATAAAATAAAACTGAAAAATAGAATTAAACAAGGTGCTAGGCTAACTTCTCGTCTTCTTCTAACTCTTTTTTATTAGGTCAACTCATCTTATTTTAACTCTGAACGTACTGCTAACTAGCAAATCAAAATGCTATATCTGTTATTAATATAAGAATTATTTAATTAATTTATGTAAATTAAAATTTTTGTTAATAAAGAGTTTAGATGAATTAAAATTTAAAATTGTAAAAAAAAAATTGGGTCATAAGGATTAACCAGAGTTAATGTATACCTCTAGACTTAAAGAATATTTATAAAATTATTTATAACTTACTATCACCCTCACAACAAAAATAGGATTTTAAATCATAACTTTATAAATTATAAGTCAACTCTTTACAAAATGAATTAATTATTATTCAACTATTAATGTCATTTTTTTTTACCAGATCGCTCAGGCATTGGTTCACTAGTATGGCGAACTTCCGTGAGTTGAATTTTAATACCTTGCTTTAAACCCATATTTCTATACATTTAATAACCGATTTAATTCTAAAAATAAAGAAAATAATTATTAGAATTCAAAAGAAAAATTGAGATAATTTAAACATGCTCACCTCCAACATTAGGATCAGTGTGAAAGGGAACCAAGCACTGAGAGAATCGTCTTCTTCCTCCAAAAGTGGTTCCAATCTGTGAAATAAGTGAAAGAGGTCCACCACCCAAACCAATCACTCCCATCTCATTCTCATTAAAAGTCCCTGAATCTTCATGTCCACAACCAAACACAATATCGCTCTCAACACCACCAAAACTGAATCTCTCTTCTGCCAAAACCCCTTTACTCACCGACGAATCTGCGTACTCGTAACTGTACCCACACGAATTCTCCGGCGAACACGACGTACCGTACGTCGAAGCGCAAGGCTCTGAGCCACATGGAATGGGCTTGAAGGTTTGGGACATTGTGGGGTCAAACATGGGAGCTTTTTGGGGATAGCAATTATTGCAAGGGAGGCACTGGGTCCAAATAAGGTCACTTCCGGTGTCGGCTAAGCCATGGAGGTCGACTGGAGGGGTTCCGATCGAGAGTTTTATGAGGTAGTCGCCATTGTTCGAGGTGACTTTCGAGGACGGATTCGTGAGGAATGAAGGGAGGAAAGAGGAAGAAGAAGGTGATGATGAGTTTCTGCGGAGTAATTGGATGGTGAAGGTGTTGTTAATGGTGGCTTCAAAGGTTTGGAAGAAGAAAAGGAGGTACAGAATAACTGAGAAGCTTAGAATGTTGGCCATTGAGTTTCTGTGTAAGTGATTGAAGTCTGTGAAGAAGATGAATGAATGTGCCCATATTTATACGTGTTACAACCCATGTGGTTGAATCGTAAATGGGGAAATTAAGAATATATGTCACAGGAAAAATTATTGAGAGATGGAACTCCACGATTTAATTTGAAAATAATTGAATTTGATACACCACAATACCACAGTGACATATTTATTTTAAATAATAAACTAAATTATACACAACTTCCCTGACTTTTTTGTCATGCATAGATGACTTTCCCAATATTTAAAACTTTACAAAGAAACCCACTCCATCATTTATGTAAATGATTCGGACAAGGGGCCCTAATGCCCTTTCAATTTTCTTAACCTCATCAATGTTTTTTTTCCTTTTCTTTTTTACATCATTAGATTCTATATAAAATGATAAACATTTTGATATCTTATAGGGAAAAAATTGTTCATTTTCAATTTTTTTATAATTTTTCAAATAAAATAAATCAAAATTACCCAATTTTAGAGTTTTTTTCTTTAAAATATCGAAAAAAATTTAAAACTGAACTTTTTTTTACTCATAAGATATCAAAATATTATTAATTTTATATAAAATATAATGATGCAAAGAAAAATATATTTGAAAAGTTGAGACATTATAAAGAGTATTGCAGAGAGTATTAGAGAAGGGGTATTGGAGGCCCCTTACCAAATAATTTTCATATACAATTAATTTTACTTATTACTTATTTGCACACAATTTAAAAATTAAGAAAATTATTTGTATATAACTTAAACTGAAGGGTTATGCGTACATAAAAATAAAGTTTAAAAGATTATATAATTAATTGTTGGAAGTTATATGCAGAAACTTAAATGTTTAGATAATTTTATAATTAAATATTAAATGTTATAGGAATTATTTGTATATAGTAAAACCTTCAAGACAGTTTTGTGTAATTTAGTCACAATAATTGACATTATGATTGTGTGATGCGAACATAATTCAAATGGAGTAAAACTAAATGGGTAATTTTTAACTTTGAGATTTTAATTGTAATATAATCAAGACTTTTGTGTGCCAATTATTAATTTCAAAAATTAAACTTAGTATATCAGTATTTTTAGAATATTTTATTAACATTTAAAATTTTAATATCAGTATTTTTCTATTAAAAGCATTAAGGTTACAGAATTAAAAAGTTAATTAATGAAGAGAGAGAGTAAAAAAATTAAAATTAGAGAGTTAAATATGCACTTTTGTCGTTGTAAAAAATATAAAACTATATGAAGTTGACATTTATAAGTTATAAATAATGTGGTTTCTTTTTAGCTCAATGCCATTTTTTATTTTTATTTTTTTATATTTCATTGGCTAATGTGTAACTTTATTGTTTAAAATATTTTTTTACATGTTTCAATATATTATGCACAAAAAGTATATGGAGTTTTTTATTGCCGCCAAAAGTTGTATAGAATTCGAGAAGCAATTGACCTTAATTGAAGTCTACAAAATCAATTTCCCCAAATATTTGAAAATCTGTTAAAGAAGAAAAACCTGAAAAATAATTTTCAAATATATATTAATACAAGAGTGAGTTGCGTATTTAAATTCCTATCCTTTGATTGCGGTACCATATCAAATCATAATTACATCAACACATACACAACATTACAACCGGAGAATTAATATAACGAAAAGTCTTTTTTGAAGTATGGAAATTTGTTGACTTTTGGATTCCATGGTCATATAATATTATGAGATTCTAATAAAGGAATTTCTCATTCAGGTAAAACAGAAAACATTTTAAGATTGTCACAGTTTCAATTTGATACGGATAAGATATAGTGTGTTTTTGGAAACTTTTAAAACAAACGTTTTAAAAGATTTTTTAGTATAAATTTTTATTTAGAGAAATTTTAAAATAATCATATTTATTAAAAATAATTTTTAGACTAAATTATGATTTAAAATTAAAATTTTGGTTAAATTACTGAAATTAATTTTTAGAATAGTAAAAAGGTTTATGGACTACCCAATTATTATTTTACCCTTAATTTTTCCTTACACATTCTATCATCTCTCATCTCTTCTCTTCTCTCCTCATTTTTCTTTTTTCTCCACCTTCTTTTATCTTTTCTCTCTCTTCTCTACTCTCTCTCCTCTGTCATTTCTCATATTTTTAATAAAATCATATCATTTTTAATAATTTTTTAATTACAATAATTATTTTGGTAATACAAAAATTCATTTATTCAGAACTATTTTTTCCCATAAACTTTTCTTCAAAATCTCTTTTCTAAAATCTATCAAAAGTCATTTTATAAACTGAACTGTTATCCAAACAGATCCATACTTTAAATTTAGATAGAAATATACTTCTATAATCAATCAGTTTAGTCCCTTTTATATTTGGACTTTTTTTATAGACTCTAAACTCACATTCTAAAGATCGATCATCAATCGGTTTGGTCCTCAATTTTATGAAGTATTTTTTTGTAATTCTCTAACTCTATTATCATTAATTACATTTACAGAAAATCTTAACATTGTACAATTTTAAATTGTAACAAAAAATTAAAATAATTATTTTTTAATCTAATCATTTTTTATTTTTTAATCATACTCTTTTATATAAAAAAATTGTTTTCAGAAAATTGATTATCCATCAATCGGTTGAATATAGAGAGAAAATTATACAATGTAACATCAATAGAGTGAAGACGAAGAGGAAAATATGAAATGCAATAGAGGGAGGAGGGAGGAGGGAGGGGGATGAGGGGGAGTCAAAAGTCAAAACTTCACCTTTTTCAAAAAATAAATCAATCAAAATTGTGTATTTTTAAAGTGTTTTTCTTTAAAAAATAGTTAAAAAAATTAAAATTGTATCATTTAATTACTATAAGATATTAAAATTTCACTTATTTTATATAGAATATAATGGCCAAATGTAAATTATATTTGTTTACCATACATTTTTATTAAGCCCTAGGATAAAATTATTATAAACTTGCATAAAGCCTTGTAGACAATCACATATTTTTATTGGATTCTCTGAATTGGTTCAACAACATTGGAAGGAGATGCAACAATGTTCACTACATTGATATAATATACTCCTTCTGCTTATAAATATAATATTTTATTTTATTTTCTTTTAAAATTATATATAATTTCTTTTTAAAAATATTTTTAAATTGTACATATTAAACGGATTTTTATCAAGAGCTATCAAAGTACATATGATTACTGGGATATTTTAAAAATATTAACACAATTATTATAAATAAATAATTAAATTAAATTTTTTAATATATCCAAATTAGTTAAGGAGATCTTCTATTAAAAATTAGAGTTAGTAAAATGTTTTGTTTTCTTGTAGTTGTTGGTTTGCTATGATGCATTAAAATAAAAAAAATCAGTTAACAATTAAAAAAATAACTTAATGAGTAACATTTAAATAAATAATTATCTCTCTTTATCCCTCAAACCCCGCTTAATAACATCGATATAATATAATGTTTAATATTCTTGTAGTTGTGGGTTTACTATCTTGCACTAAAATAAAAAAAAAGTTAATTAACAATTAAAAAATTAACTTAATAACTAACATCTAAAATAATGTCTTGATCCTTTAACGTTTTTTATATAAAAGCTCAAAATGATATTAAATAAAAGATTAAAAAGTTAATTTACATAGTAGAAAAAGAAACAAGATAGGTAAATATAAACAAAACAAAAAAACAAAGAAAGAAAATTTAAATAAAGACCTGTCACATTCAAATGATGTTTCTTAAAAACCCAGTTTAATAATATATATATATATATATATATATATATATATATATATATATATATAAGTTGAGTAAAGAGAAAGAAATGAAAAGTTGTTGGGGACATACCTTGTTAATTTCTTTTATCGGTTGTTGATGCATTACTAGAAAAAATAAAATAAAAATAATTTAAATGGGGAATGCCGTGCTTATTATTTTAATCCGAAGTATTTTTTTATTTTGATTTTTTATTGTTCTGAAAAAAAATTGTAATCTTACCAAATGTGAGCTCTTAGATTCCTAAAACTAAAATGCACTTCATCCAAACAAATATAGACATATATATAGTCATAAACAATTATTGAAATAGTGAGTATATTTACCTCTGACAAAAAAAAAAGATAATACAAATTCAAAATTTAAGAAGTTAATTTATTGGGAGAGGTAAAACAATTTTATGCTCTAAATTTTAAAATAATAAATATATAAAAAATATTATTAGGTACTTCATGGAATCGTCACTCTTAGCATAGACTCCAACCTTTAACTATTTAGTATTGTTTTTTATTTGTGTCCCATGAATTATTGATTAGTCTCAATCATTCTCTCACTCACTAAGCCAATCTCTTCAGAAATAAGCATGTCTTTAGGAAATAAGTTACATTTTTTTATGTATTTATTTGCTTTTAATTAATTTTTATTTATATAATTTAGTTATTTATATCCTATAAAAAATGACCCACCCGGGTGAGTATCAATGCATCAGACAATATAATGGCACTCTTCAACTAACAGACAAACATAGAAATGTTGGGTGGAAGCGGCGGAGGTGCATGGAATTAAGGAGAGGATTGGCTAGAAACCTTGAGCTAAGTATTTCCAGATGGTGGTTCGGCTCGAGCAAGGAAACATGGAAGCGGACTTCATGGCCAATAATGCTAATAAATATTCGTTGTTATAATCATGTTATTAAAATATATTTAATTAATTTAATTATATTAAAAAAATTAATATTATATTTTTTTAAATACTCTAATAATCTTCTATAGCTCTCAGCTCCCTCCTCTAAAATTATTATTGAGGGAGTATTAATAGAGACAATTTAAAAAAAATATAAAAATATGATAAATATATTTTATATTTAAGATTAAAATTAACTATTTAATTATATCATATATTAAGGATTAAAGAAGTAATATGTTACTGTTGAGTTATTATGATATATAAAGAATTTGATATTCTTATTTATGTTATTTGCAAAAGTAATAATATTTATGTCCTTAAAATAAATCTAATTGGGGAGTTAATTGGGATTCTAAATAGAAGATCTATTTACTATATTTATCAATTTTTTCTTAAATTATCCTTATTAATATTCATTCAATAATAATCAAGTAAATGATATGAGAAAATTAAGAAAGATAATCTAGGTATTTTAGAAAAATATGACATGTTAACTAATTTTTTTAATCTAATTAAATTAGTCAAATATATTATATATTAAAAATGAAAAGAGTAATAAATAAATTATTGTTGAGTTAATAAAAGGAAAACTATATTAGATATACCTATACTTTTATTAAATTTTTAATTTGGTATTTGTGTATTTTTTTTCTCTTAATTAAATTTATAATTTGACTCTTGTTAATACCATTAACTCCTGTAGAGGGCCAATGATACTAAAATAACAAAGTTACATGAGTTAATTATGATAATTAAAAGAGTAAATTAAAAGATTTAATTGATATAGCAAAACACACAGTTATTAAATTAAACATTTAATAAAAGTATAAGTACCTCTAATATAATTTTTCTTTAATATAGTATAGAAAGAGTTTGATATTCTTATTTATCTTATTTTCAATAAGTAATAATATTCTTAAAGTATAGAGAAAGAAAATAAACAGCGGACTTTTCAGTGGAAACTTCTTTTTGTTATTGTTTGGCAACGATTTGGGTAAAGATAGGTGAGTCAAAGTTGGAACCAATAGACAATAACGGTGGAAACATCATAGGAAAACAAGCAGTGGAAGAGGAATTCTTTTGTAGCTACGCTACTTTCTTTCCTTCTTACCTGTCAATTGTTGACACGCAATTGTTAACTTCCGTTATATATGGGGTGAAATCAGGCAAGATAAAAGGAAGAAATTAACTTAATTAAACTAAGGCAGAAATATATATCTAATTCTTTAATTTCACATAAGATTTCATTCTCATCATTTAATTTTATGAAGTGTGTTTTTAATTTTTTAATCCTAGCACAGTTAGTTTTATCAACAAAAAGTAACCAATATTAAAATTTTAAATGTTGACAAATCATTACAAATGTTGATATATAGTAAGTTTTATTTCTTAAAATAATAATCGGCACAAAAATTCATTATTTGATGTTAGCAATATTAAGGGTAAAGAACTGAAAAAAGTATTTATTTAGTCCTAAATATAATAGTTTATAGTATAATTTATATTATAAATTAAATCTAATATTTAGAATATGAGGAGCATTTTATATTAAGGGACTAAATTAAAACTTTACATCAAGTTAGAGACTAAAAGTATGCCTTTTTTGCCATGACTAAAAGTATACTTTTTTTTATCTAAGTGAAAAAAGATCTTCAAATACTTGAAAGGAATAACTAATTATGCACCTTATCAAGGATGCTGCATTCATTCCATGTACTACAGCAGTCGAACGGGCTATATGGCTGAGAAGATTCAAGTAACATATTGGTTTTAAAAATTAGAATTCAATTCCAATGTTATTACATTGTAACAACACTATAGTCATTGCATATATAAAATACCCTAAGTATTATAGTAAGACCAAACACTTATATATAAAAGTATAAATGTATAAGAGATATTCATACTAGGAAAAATATTTATCATGACAGTTAAAAGAAAAAATACTGTAGAAAAAAGGCAGTGGTGTATTCGTAAAAAAATTATATTTTAGAAACTTTTAACAGTAGTTTTTCATACAACTACAGTTAAAAGTAACACTAAGAACTTATAACGATTGCTTTTAGAAAAATAGCCATAGTCAATCGTTCTGCCTTCTCATCTTTACCTCTTTATGCCCTATCTGTAGAAAGAAAGTGTACGTCTATTGCCTCGTTGGTTCCCAACGTCTTTAGCCATCATGAAGGAAAGCCAACAGATACCTCTTACGAACTGTCTTTTCCTCAATCTTAAATACCCTTTCATTGTACTTTTTATTCCACTTCCTTTTCCTCAATATGTTTGCTCTTGTTATCATCTTTGTCTTAGTGTCTTTTTTATTTTTCTTTACATGGCATCTTGTTCAGGCCCTCTCCTTCCCATTCACAGAAAATACTCTGTGATGATTTTGAGGACAATCATCCTCTCCTTGACCCATTGCTTGCTTCACCATTTCTAGACCTCCTCAAATGTCTTAAAGAATTGATAAACAAAATGGATAGTTTGGATAACTCAGTTAAAGAGATATCCCTTTAGTTATAGAACCTTTAAGAAAGATTCAATAGTCTCTATTTTGATCTCCACGCCAACGTAACCAGTGGCACTTCCACCACCCTTCAGATAACATAGATGACTCCTAAAACTCAGACGACTCTGCTTCATTTAATTGAAAAGTTTCACCTTTCTTTTATCTCCTTTTTTTATACTTTTTGGTGTTGCGAATAGGATGAGATTTCTTACAAAATATAAATAATAGTCTATTAGAATATCTTCTAAAGAATAGTCAAATTAGTTAGAAAATTTTCTAAAATCAATTATTGTTATGATCAATTGTATATACATTTTTCTTAAGAATAAACCTATATATATATTGTACCGAGTTTAATATCAGTTTAACTCAACTCACCCATAATTTGGGTATAGTTAAAAATGATGCCATATAGGTTACTCAAAACTCAACAAATATGTAAAAAATGGGACCTGCATCAATTTTACCTTGTTTAGTTGTGTGTTCAGCAATGAGTAAGTGTAAAATCCTCAAAAAATATAGCTATTATTAATTATTTAAACATATTTTGTATCCAATATAATTTAAAAATAATATTATAAATTAATTTAGTTTATTTCAAAAGAGTTAACCATGGTAGAAAAGAGTCTAACTAAAATATAAATGAACTCTACCATAGTTATAAAAATATTTTTCTTAAAATATAAATAAGATAATATGATATATGAGTATGTAAAATAAAACCTATTGTGGCAATATACAAATATTATATGCATACCTTCAAGGAAGAGTGCTATACAATTAATATAGCTCTACTCAAGCCTCTGTACTTTTCCCTAGGTCCTAAGATGAGAATATACCCTGAAAAATGTTAATAACCACGGGGTAAGACAAACATCTCAGTAACTATCAATCCTACTCATTATGCATACTAACATGTGCTCATGAGGTGTCAAGTGGGACCTCACAAAATATAATATATACAAAATAACATATTATCATAATAAAAATAAATGAATAACCTACCCAAATTCCTCCCCTCAAACCAACCGAACCTCCTTATTTCCGCCGACCGAATCCATAGGCTAGTGGTAACTACCCCTCGAATAGCTAACTGATCAAGTGATATGGATAGGCCAAATCCACAGAGCACTTGACTAGACTATGGATCTATTCCCCCTCGATAAACAGGTGGGGCACGTCCCTCGGTAAACTGGTGTGACAAAAGCCATCCATTGAGCTCCGATGGAGGCTATACCATGTGGTAAAAATACAATTATCTCTTCACCCATCCTCAATGCATAATTCTCAAAATAATCATATTAATCAAAATCTCAATAGCTTGATAATATCACAAAAGAGTATTTTTCTCAAGATAACTTTTCAAATCAAACTTTAAATCCCACAAGACTATTTTCAATAAAAATTATAAAATAAACTTTCTGAATATAATAATATCAACATTATATTAAAATACTCACAAACATCATATTAGCACATACAACAAGTAGAAAGTGGTTACCTTGAAAGGATTGAAAGAGATGATTAAAAAGAGAAGAACTGACTCAATAATTAAGTTTGAGGAATAACTCAGGGTCTTAGATCTATTTATAAAGCTATAATAATAATTTAAAATTTAAATTCATATCTTATCTTTATTAAAATCTTATATGATATAGTAATTTAAAATTTAAACCATATTTTCAAAATAAAATTGTATATCTAAATCAGAATCAAAATCAAGATAAATTGCTAACTAATAATAACAATCAAATCATAAAATTCTAAATAAGATAAAATAGGATAATCTATATATCATATTTTATTAAAAATAATAAAAGTACTAAATTATAATAATTTAATTAGATAATATTTTCAAATCATTGACAAATAATATTTTTAATTTTACTTAAATATAAAGATAAAAAATTGGGATGTTACAGTAAGAAAATTGAAAGTGCACATATTTTGATAAAAAAATATTAATCAAGAAGTCTAATTTATCTAATAAATTAATAATGTAACAAATTATTAATTCTGTTGGCATACTAGCTTAGTGTCTAATTTATTGGATTCAAAATTATATGTTATCTTCAAATAACATTATCAATGCTTTTTACTGCGGTTTTTATTAAAAACCGTTGTTATGTATACTTGTAATAGCAATTTTAATAAAACCACCGTCTAAAGTCTTCACATATGGTAAATATCATACTTTGGACCGTTTTATTAACAATTGCCGTTACAAGTATATATAATGGCGGATTTTAATAAAAATCACTATAAAAAACCACAAAAAATTACATAACCTAATCCGCAGTGAGCTTCAGATTTACTTTTCACACAGCCGCTTGTAGTCTCGTTCTCTGTCCCACCACGACAAACTCGGATGAAAGGTATTTTTTGTCATTTTCACTTGTTTTCAGTGACTCCATCGTTGTTCACTATCTCCATCGTCGTTCTTATCTTTGAAAATATAAGTCACAATTTAACTTATTCATTAGTTTGTGGTCTGGTTCTTTATTGAAACTAAAGCTAAAAGAGACTAAATGAGTTAATAGAATATATAAATGTCACACTATGAGTATGTAGACAAGTGATTCACTGAAGGGAGTTATGGAGTTTTGGATGTTTAGTTCCTGAAAAACTACATTAAGTTTTGTTCATTTATATTCTTAAATATTTGAACTATTGTAATAGGAGTTGAAAAACTCCAAAATGAAGTTTTAGGATAGGAGAGCTCAAGTTATGAATTTGCTCTCTTCTTTTATTTGGATAGTACATTGTGCCATAGGAGAAGTAAATATTGGTTAATCTTAAAGGTGATTTTTAGGACTCAAGATTGTGAGACATAAAAGGAGTTTGATGATTAGGTGATTATAACATAATCGATAGTTAAAATGATGATTCGATAGTTTATTTATAGATATAATGAAGACAAATATATGTTTGTACATGTTATTGGGCCATTAAGTTTTAAAGAGTAAAATATAGTGTGTTGTTTTGATATTCTTAATTTCTAAACAAGTGGCTCAATGAAGTTATAAATTTGGGAGATTAGTTAAATGTTTTGAATGATTAGTTGTATCATATTCTAAACAATTGAATTATATACATGGTCGACATTATGATCCGTCTCAAGATGAAGATATATTTTACACCTTATATTAAAGAGTGAGTATAGTCTTATACTTGACACACTCATAAATATTAGTCTACATTCATATATATATATATATATATGTATATTGTCATATTTTGTAGTAAGCATTTGATTCTACCTATGTCTACATTCATATATATATATATATATATATATGTATGTATGTATGTATATTGTCATATTTTGTAGTAAGCATTTGATTCTGCTTATCATAGCCCTTAAAAGTAATGTAGTGTACTGGTTCAATTTATTTTTTGGATGGCCATATACCGAGATTTTTTTCTATCCTCAACACGTGTTTTTTTTTATAGATTTGTTAACATAAAAATTTAATAAGTTATATGATATATTTTATTTTCAATTAGAGATAGGGTTGTGCAAAGTTTCAACTTGTTCATAGGCCATCCAGTTAGTACTAATCCTTTATGGATTTATCCTTGATCAAGTAAGTACTTTTTGAATAATTAAATTTTAGTTTTCATAAATTTATTAGGGTGAAAGTTAGTAATTAATGTACTATATGTTTTTCTATTTTATTAGTACCTTCGTCAACTTGGCAATGTTGAGTGCTGATATTATATAATCTGATATATACACGAGATTATTGAGATAGGGGATCATGGATATCATACATGAGGTATGAAGTGATCAATATTTAGACTTTTTCAATTTATCATATTTTAAATATTTATCTATTACTTCTAACTTCCAATTGTTCGAGCAGAACAGCATAAACTTTGAAGATGAGCAAATCTACTTAATGATGGATGCTTTAGCAAAAATCATCCTTAAGAAATTGTCTTAATTAATCATCTATTTTTGTGTATATATGATTGTACAATATCTGTGTATATAATATTGTATTATGTTTTGGTTCATTGCATGTATTAATAAGAATTCGAATTACTTTATTATTATATATTAATATTTAATTTGGATTTTCGCATTGTTTACTTCATACTTTGCTACCTATAGTCTATTTTCATTATGGTAAATACATAGCGGTGTAAATAGGTAAATTGAAAGAAAATATAAAAAAATATACCTTTAAAGGCAATTTTTTCTAAAAATCGTTGTTACAAAGTATAGATTGTAACAATGGTTACCTTTAAAATCGTCGTTATGTGACTAAACTGTAATAGCAATTTTATTGGAAATTATTGTAAAATTCTACATATTTAACAGTGATTTTATAAAAATTGCCGTTAAAGTATTATATTTAAAGGTGGTTTTTCAACTGTCGTTAAAAAAAAAATTTACAGCGATGGTAGAATTCACATCGCTAAAAATTCTACTGTGAGATATCACTTTTAACCGCAGTTGTATGGCTTTATTCTAGTAGTGATTATAGCACATAAAATTGTTGTTGTATATGATAGCAGATCCCTTGACTAAACCTTGGCAAAGGCTTAGGTAAGAAAGTGTATGACAAAACGTGTTAAAACTCGACATATGTAGGATATGAAGTAACAAACTTGATGTACTTGGCCAACGCATCTACACATAGATTCCCATTCCTTCTCACATGAGAAAGACCAAAACTTTCGCACTGATTTGCCATTTCCCCTTAACCTTTAAACCCTCACATCTACTTGTCCTCAATCAATTGCTTTCGCCTTCAAATCCCTAACCAATGGCTCTGAGTCCACCTCTTGGTGAACTAGGTGAAATGACAAATCTTTGGCCACTTGCAGACATACAATTGCTCCCCAGCATTCCATGGGAAACCACCTTTAATGCTTGGGATCAGAAGAGTAGATAAAGATGTGATATTTAAGTTGGCAAGTAAGACTTCAAAAGTGTTCATATGATACAGAAAAAAGCACAAACTATATGGCGCCTCCATATAAAAGTGGATTGAGTGAAGATAATATCTGTAAATATATCTATATCACAACAAACAAAGTGTAATTACTGATGGAATTAGCGAATATCAGCGAGTATCGACAAATTTTATTCAATCTCTAAAGTTAGCTATGGAACTTCTCTGTCACTCGCTAAATTCCATTACTGATCCATTGGAAATTTTTATCACTAATTTTAAATTTTATTATTTTATATTATAATCCTATAAAAAATAAAAAAAAATAAATTCATCAAACCTTAAAATATAAATAATTAAGTTAAAATTTAATGTTATACTAACCTGAAGTGCCGAGCTGATCGAAAATTAGAGTAGGCAATAGGAGAAGCTTCTCAACAAGGGAGAGAGATAATTCTTTAAGTGATGACGAGGAAGGAGAATTTGCCCAAAGCAAGTTTATATTATAAAATTTTATAATTTTAATTTTTCATCATATTTATTGGAATTTATTTATTTAAGTTGCTTTTAAATTGCTAAAAACATGTTTTTTTTTATGAATAATACTGGAATTCAATTCATAATTAACAAAAACATTACAAGAGATTAATCACCTTCATCTAGATCTACCATCTTAATCAAAGATAAAATATTATCTACCATTCAATAAAAAAGTTTAGCAATGTCTTTTATATGATCCATATGAAAGATTGACCTAGTGGTTGTCTGACAAATATAAAAACTAAGGTTTTAAAAGGACTTGTAATCCAAATTTTGGTTTAGAAAAATTTTAAGACAAACAATCATATTTGTCTAAAAGAATTTTTGGACTAAATTATGATTTTAAATAAGCTACTAAGAATATATTTTAGAACAATAAAAGAGCTTATGTACTACCTAAATACTATTTTATCCTTATTTTTTCTTATTATCTCATCTCTCTCTCCCTCTGCACCTCACTTTCTCTCACTATTCTCCTTCATTGTGGGTCTCACTGTCCAACACTCAACGTCCAACATAGGTGGGAGCAGCGTCGATGGGTCACTTGCCGACTTCTCTGTGGCTTACCCACCGACTTTTGCAAACTTGCAATTAGAGTAGTGTTGACCGGAGCGACGTCGATGGGATGACAGCTTCACTGTACGTAATATTCAACTAGAAAGAAGAGGAAAGAAGATGAATGAACAGTGATAACAGGGAATTGTAATTATTTTTTATCTTATATTTTCTGATAATTTATTAATTATAAAAGTCTTTATAGTAATAATTATTTAAACACTCATTTATTAAGAATAATTTCTTTTCCATAAGTCATTTTCTAAAAACTGTCTAAAAGTTTTTTTTATAAACTATTTTTTTAAAATCTTATCTAAATATACCTCTAATGCTGTCAATAAGATCTTTAAATGGGTGCTCAAGAGCACAACTCTTGACACAAAAATTAATGGTCCCTATACAATCAGAATACACAACAATATGTTTAAAACCTCATCACTAGCACAATTGCAAGCCATTAGTGATACAGTCAAGTCAATGATGGTTGGTAGAACACAAAAAAAATTACAACTAAAACCACAAATCCATCTTCTTTCCTCATTTTGGATGACCTGCCCCCCAATCCACTTTCTCGATTGCCTACACCCAACCGATTTTTATCCCAACAAACCCTATTACGAACATCATATAGCATAAATGATGTAAGGTTAAGAAATTATATAAATCACATAACAAACTTATAATTTAAATTTTTTTAACACTTTTTTCCTATAAAATATAAGGGACGATTTTACTCGAAAACGAAAGTCATCTTCCATGTTCATAATAATAAAAAATATTTTTTATTTTAAAATATTTCTCAAAATAATTTTTAAAAAACCAAAATAATGACTATATGAAGATAAAATAAAAAAATATTATTTAGCAGTTATTGTAAAGATTTAAATTAGAAAATCTAAAATTATTTTTTTATTATATTTCAGTAAGTTTTTATAAATGTAATCTCTCTAGATGTTTTAAGAAGATTTTATTTTGACTTTTCTAATTAAAGTTAAGAATTTATAAAGGTAACAAATATTTAGTTGTATGTTTTGCTATCAGGATTTGGCCATTGCCTTTGCTCTGTTGCTCCGCCTTTTTTTCGTTCTTCAGCTTTCTTCTTGAAACTTTGAATAAAGTTGAGGTGTGATGTGATATTTGGGATGCCTGTAGTCTTTAAAAATTAAATTTAATAAAAAGTAAATTTGGTAAGAGATTTTTTTTGTTGAAAGAATTTTTAGAAAAGTATTAGGTCCCATTATCTAAAATTAGGATGAAATTTTATTTTTTTTAAGTGAAATTAATCTCAATTATGACGAATCGTCTATTATTTTTAATCGTAAATTTAAGTATCTAGAAATTAGGATATCTTCTCAAATATCACGATTAGAATTATAATAAAATAATATTATCTAAAAATCAAATATAACTTAAATAATCATATATTTTATCTATTTGCTACTTAAACTATGAACCATGGGTAAGAGATATTTATATATATGGGATTTTAAGCCTTTGCCTACTTTGTATTAATATCCAGAACAAGTTTCCCTTATAGGCTTTCTTCTGAAAGATGTATTACGTAGTGTTTGGGTCTTTGGGATAATCATCAATATCACAGTGCTTGGGCCTTGGGGTGGCGCGTTGAAAAAAAAATAAATAAATGAAATGAGATGAAAAAATTAATTTTTATGTATAAAAAAGAAATGAAAAAAAATTAAAAATAGAAAAAAAAAGTGATTCATTTAATCTCATCTAAATCTTTCAATATTCATTCAAATATGTCTATAACATTGATTTCCCTCAATCTTCCTTATGGAGAGTAACAACTCTATTTTTCAGTTGTGTAATATGACTTCATCTCAGGAAAAAATAAACAAAAGTAAAATTAAATTAAGAAACATTAAATAAAAAATAATTCCTTTAATTTCATATAAATCTAAAAATAAAAAAAGGAAAATTAACTATTAAAAAGTCATGAAATTCATTTTTTAAATATAATCACTATCTTTATAAGTTTGTTTTTAAGAATAAAATCTTATACAATCTTACATTTTTTACTAAAATCTTATAAATTTTTTGTCTTTTAACTTTATTTTCTCAATTTCAAATAATTGACAAAAATTATTACTAAATAGACAATTATCTTCAACAGACATTTTTAATATAAACTAAAAGGTGCGCATAAAAAACCCTAGCCCCTGTTCCATTTTCATGAAGACATTGAAATGGCAAAGGAAAGTCAGAGATCTATTTCCATTGACATATTCTTGATCTCTAATAAACAATGGATAGGGTAAAGTTTCAGTCAAGTTTAAAATCGTTTAACACAATATAGTTAGGACGTTTAGGGCTTAAGCAGATGGATGGATGGCGATAGATGATCCACTACATCTCTTTAACCAAGGAAATAGGGTAGAGATAGAGGTGTCTTTTGGGTTGGGTCCTATTTCTTGACCCTACTTTCTTTGATTAAGAAGATGAGAATGGATGAGAGAAATTGGTGATAACGAGAGAAGAAAGATGTGAGACTGAAAATGAGAGATGGTAACTTTCTCGGTGAGAAGTGAAGTATATATTGAGAGTTAGGGATGGTGAAACCAAAACCCCAATGCCCTCGTATGGTCGCATGCCCAAAATAAATAAACCCTAATAGCCTTTGTGTCCTGTG
The DNA here is from genome assembly GCA_037074615.1 of Leucaena leucocephala. NCBI lineage: Eukaryota > Viridiplantae > Streptophyta > Magnoliopsida > Fabales > Fabaceae > Leucaena > Leucaena leucocephala. The sequence continues at coordinate 12,384,092 of CM073527.1, forward strand.
CATTCTCCTTTTTCTTTTTCTCTCTGCCTTATTTCCTTCCTTAGCTTTCTTTTTCTGCTTGTTTTTCTAAAATGTACGGCCTTGATGTCATGTGATTTATTAGAATTAAATAGGATATATATAATTAACTTAATAATATTAAAAAAATAATAAAATTAACTAATATAATATATATATTTAAAATAATATAATTATTTTTTTAAGTCAATCAATTCTCTTTTTATTGATTATTATTAAGAGAATATTGAGAATAATTTAAAAAAATATTGATAAATATAAAAAATATGTCATATATTTAAAGATCGGAGGAGTATCATTTTATAAGTTAGATAAATTATTTTAAAAAAGAGTGATAAATATAAAATATAAAATAGCTTAAAGTCTTATATTTATCATTAAATCAAGCCCTCCAACAAGCTTATATATGAGGAATTAGTTTAGGTGTTCAAAACTCTTATCTAGCTCTTATCAAGCTTAAATATAATATTTAGAATTATATTTAGTTCTTCTCTGGATGACACATATTTAATTTTTTTCAATTGATGCTTTTAAATAAAAAAATTATTTTTTTGAAAAATGATAATTAAGATATTATTTTTATTTAAATTCTATATCTATTAAAATAAATTTAATTCTAAACGAAAAAAATAAATTTAATTAAAATAAAAAAAAATTAAATCTATACCATCAAAGGAGATTAATATAGTAATGATATTAATGACAGGAGTCTGTAGTAATTAATAAAAGTGCATTTGGTCCTATCAAAATTAAAGACAAAAAGTGCATTTGGTGAGAGATATTGGGCCTGTTTGGAGCGGAATAAAATTATGGTTTTAAAAGGTTTAAAGAAATTATAAAATAAATAGTTATATTTGTTCAAATAAAATTTTAGATCAAACTATGGTCTAAAATTAAAGTTTTAGATAAGCTGATCAGAGTAACTTATGGAACAATAAAAGAGCTTATGAACTAACTAATTACTATATTACCCTTATTTTTTTATACCCTCTCTCTTACTTTTTCTTACACGTTCTTTCCTCTCTCATACTTTTTTTTATACTATCTTTCTTTTTTTTCTTACACCCTCTCTCCTCTCTTATCTCTCATCATTTAATACTTATACCATTTTTCGTAATTTATTAATAATAAAAGTACTTTTAGAAATAATTATCCAAATACTCATTTATTCAAAACCATTTTTTTCTCATAAGTTCTTCTCCAAAAGCCTTTTTCTATAAACTGCCCAAAAACTCTCTTTTTTTTTTTCATAAGCCTGTTTCTAAAATCCTATTCAAACACACATTATAGGATTCTATGAGAAGCTTGTTTGCTTTAGGGTTAGTTTGGTATGAGTAATTTGGAGGGGAGATGAGAGGAAGGAAGGAATTTTGATCCCCTCTCTTTGTTTGACTCATTAAAATATTTAAGAGGGGAGGGTCCCCAACTTTATCTCCCCTCCAAAATGAGGGGAATTTGAAGTGGAGGTGTGATATTATTATTTTATAATATTAATATACACATAATTTTTTTAATATTATAATATTATTCCTATATTATATTTTATTAAAATATTCTATAAAATAGTATAAGATAAATTTGTTTATATAACAATATTTTTCCTCCCCTCATTTCTTAAACCAAACAATATAATATGAAAATTCATCTCTTTCCCCTCCCTTAATGTTAATCCAAATAAGGTAATAATAAAATCCCTCTTCTTCCCTCCCTTTTCTTTCCTTCTATTAAAATCTCTCCCCTTCCCTCCCCTCCGTTGAGCCAAACACACCTTAGTATCCATAACAGTTTCTTTTAGGCATTGTTTGATTTAGGGGGTTTTGGAAGGGAGGGGAGAAGAGATATAATTCTATTTGATTAGAAAAAGTGGAGGAAATGGAGGGTAAAATTTTTTATTTTTATGTGCTCACCTCTACTCTCCTCCAAAAGTGGAGATTTTTGAAAAGGAGATAATGTTTTTATCCAATTTTAACCAAATTATCCTTTATATATTTTTAATATTCTAATTATACTCTTATGAGTTGAAACTTTTTTTTTATTCTCCTCACACATGATTTTTACTTTAATTGCTAAAGTCTAAGAAGTATAATAAATAATTTATTTATTATATTAAAATATATAATAATTATAAAATTAATAAAAAATAATGTTAAAATTTTATCAAATTTTTTTATTTTTTTATTTTATTATATATATAAATAAAATAAAAAATTTTAAGATTCATAAATTAAAAAATAATAATTTTAATATAAATATTATAAATAAAAAATAAATAAATTTAAATAAAATAATAAAAATATATTTATTAACATTTAATTAACTCATCCCTCTTATTAACTAAACAAAACAATGCCTTATAGATTTTGTTGTTCTGAAATATGTATTACGTGCTTTACTATTCATGACAGTTTCCTTTATAGGTTGTCTTGGTCTGAAATATGTATTGCGTAGTGTCTGGGATAATCGTCAGTATTACAGGGCCTGGGGTAATGGCTTGAAAAAAAAATAATTAAATGAAATGAAGAAATATTAAGAATAGAAATAAAAGGGAAAGTAACATAAAAAAACTTTAAAAAATAATAAATGTCAAAATAATATATTATATTAGTAATATTTAATCTATAATTAGTAATATTTAATCTTTTGTTGATAACTGTCCTACTTTTATATTTATTATGTTTTTAGAGTTTTTTCTATTATTTTTTAATAAAAAGGTGATTCATTTAATTTCATCTAAAATCTGTAAAGTGCTTTCATCAAGAAAAAAAATAAATCTTTCAAGTGTTTAAAAGGAAAAGAAAATAATATAGAACCTCCATAGAAAATAAAAAATGGTAAAATTATTATTAAAAAAAATGAAAACCATAGTTTTAAGTTAATTATTATTTTTACAAATCTCTTCACTTTCCAACTAGCTCCTATATAAAATACTGAAGGTAGGATAAATCTAATAATTTTATTGGGTGGGGGGTGGGGAGAAGATCAACTAAAGAGAAGAGATAAAATGTCTATCTCCACCTCTCCACTTCATTTTGCTACATGTTCCCATAATTGTTTTGTAGGGTTAAGGTACTTAAATGCTCCAAAAATTTCTAGAGAGGAGAACCTAGTATCTGAAATTTTGTTTTGAATCTAATATGTCTTTATTTTTATTTGGTATTGTTTTTGTCTTAACTGTTAGTCAAGATTAAGTTTCATTATTAAAGATAAGTGAGTCAAAAGAAAAATTTAACGGCTATACTTAACCTAACAGTTATGACAAAATTGCTATGAAATAAATCTTATAGGACATATTAGATAAAAAAAATTCTGGATGCTAGTTGCTCATCGGTAAACCCTTTTAGAGCATTTATGCACCTGAACCCTTCTCTTTAATGCAGTGCTTCCTAATTCCATAAATTAGAAGTCATGTACATTAGAATGCTTTCTTGAATACTGCTCTAAACTTTAATTTAAGAGAAATATATAATATTATATTACAATAATAATATAAATTTAGTGAATTATTTTAATTAAAATTAATAAATATTATAAATAAAATATATTGATGTCTTTGAAAAATTTGAATTTATGTTTCAAATTTTAACGCCAGCAAATTAAACATTTTTGCGAAAACCATTTGACCAAGCCGTAAGACGAGCTTAAATTTTTGGAATTTAAGTTCAGGAAGCAATGGAGATCCACTACAGCTCTTTAACCAAGGAAATTAACACCGCAGAGAGACAGGTGTTTTTGGGGTTGGATCTTGATTCTCTGCTATGATTTCCTTGATTAAGAAGATGATAATAGATAAGAAGAAATAGCCATCTATAAGAACGAAGAGAGAAAAAAGATGTGAGGATGAAAATGAGGGATGGTAACTTTGACGTCGACTAGTGAAGTCTATATAGAAAATTAGGGATGCTTAAGTCAAAACCCCAATACCCTCTCATGCCAACACGCCCAAATAATATATTCCTCATATTTTTAATATAAAATATATTTAATTAATTTAATTATATTAAAAATTTATTTAAATTGATTAATATGATATTTTTAAAAAATACTATAATTATTTCTTTAACTCCCTTATTCTTCTCTTTTATTTAATTATTCTTGATGAAATACTATCCGGAGTAATTTAAAAAAAATAATAATATGAGAATAAATTTTATATTTAATTTTAAGATAAATTTTCTAATTATATTATATATTAAGTGTAAGAAGAGTACCTAATATAGACTTTAAGTTCTTTGTATTTACAGCATATTTGGCCTAATTTTTCGAGTATGAAAGGCCAAATTTAGAAGTTAGAAAAGCTTTCAAAATGTTGTTTGAATTGCTCAAACGCCAAAATGTCTATTTTGCCTAAAAGTGACATTAAAGTTAAAATAATTTTTATGAATTTTGATTTTTAATTTTTAACTTTTTTAATTGACTTTTCAATATATTATTTAGATAAATTTATATTAAACAGATTTTTCTTTTTATAAAAAGCCTATTAATTTAAACTTCTAATAATATAAAAATCAGTTAGGATAAAATCACTTTTATAAACTATAGTCAAAACAAACCCTTAGATTAAAAACAATTTCTTGATTGACGAAAATGGTGATTTATTATAGAGTTAATGTGCAAAAATACCTATACAATTTTTTTTCAAAATTATGCCCAACACTATAGATTTTTGGGAGGTGCAAAAATACTTATGAATATTTAAAATTGGAACAAAAAATACGAGGATCATTAAATATAACTTAATGGCTTTACTTTTTGTAGCGGGTGTAACGATATTGTCATAAAATTATCAAAATAACCCAACTCAAAAACCTAAAAAAAAAAAGGTACAAAAATACTCATGAACTTTTCATAAAGTGCACAAAACACCGTATAATTTTTGAAAGTGCAAAAGTACCCATAAAAGTAGAAATAAATTATTTTTTTTAATTTTTCAAAATAAAAAACTCTATTACATTTTACTATACTATTATAATTTTAGGGTTAATATATATATTTAGTCATATAAATTTATAAGGTATATTTTTCAGTTATTTAATATTAATGGAACATATTGACTCAATAAATTTAAATGGTAACTCTACAATTAAATGTTGATAAAACAAGTTTATGATTTAATTATTTAATATTAATATTATTAGTCTCATGAACCAAAAAAAATGCAGACTCAATGAACTTAAATGGTGACTTTGAAATTAAATATTGACATATTAAAATATTTAAAGATGTGATTGTAGATGTTAAATATAAAATGACATCTTTAAATATTTTAATATGTCAATATTTAATTTCAAAGTCACCATTTAAGTTCATTGAGTCTGCATTTTTTTTGGTTCATGAGACTAATAATATTAATATTAAGGAACTGTAAATACACTTTGTGAATTTTAAAAAATAAACTAAAATTTGATATAAATTTAGAGAACCCACTACAAAAAATTAGGTTAGTTGTAGCGACTACCTTGTGGCCTTTCTAGCGATTGATAAACTCATATTTATAGTAATTTTTAAGGTGTTTAAAGTAAATTTTATTATTGATTTTATCCATATTTACCAATATGATGAACAGTTAATTAATAAAATTAAAATGGAACAAGTGAAAATTAATTGACTTGATTTTAGTGATTAATTGGATAAATAATATTTTAAATTTATATTTTGCATTGACCAATCAACATATTAGATCAATTGACAGATCGACATTAGACATGTGCTGGATTGAAGAAGCTCATAACAGATTTAAGCACATAGTTAATAGGAGCAAGTGGGTTGCTATTTGAAGGCCCATGCTAACATAATCACATGCTGGATTAAAGAAGCAAGTGGGGATTTACAGTGCATGTGCAGTATAACAGAATGCAAGTTAGTGATTCACAAATGATCTACAAAAGATTTAGGCACATGCAGTCATCATACACTTCACATAGCTCATGATTTCAGATCATTCATGCCATTCACACTACTTCTATATAACATACACAGCAGCACACATCAGACTATTCCATATCATTCCACGCTTGGAGACTACACGCACACTGCATATTACTCAGATCCCATTTCACTCCATACCACCATTCTCCATCTCTCATATGATATCACATACTCCATTCATGCCATCCTTCCATTCTTCTTCTTCTTCTTCTTCTCTATTTCTAATCTGTAATTTTCCTCTGTTCTAGACAATAGAACTAGAGAAAAGTGTAGCTATCATCTTCATCTTCTTCTTTCACATTCATCATGACTGTTACTGTGTTTTCTGTTGCGGCTGAATTTCATATGGCAATGCAAGGCTAAGCTATTGTGCACTCTTAGAGATTAAGCTAACTAGAATCCTTGAGCTAAACAAGGAGTTTCATTGTGTCTTAAATCAGACTTAATTGTATAGAGTTGATGTAGTTACTTCTAGTTTATTGATTCAATTAGAGTTAGTAGAGGACAAAGAAGTAGGGAACCAAGTTAGATTTCTTATTTAATGATGCTTTGATTGATTTCCATCCTTATACTGAGTTGGACATGATTGTAGTTGATTAGAGTAATCATAAACAGAGTACATTTGTATTAGTTAATTCATGTTCTTCTATCTCTGAGTTGAATAATTTATAATCTCTTTTAATGTCTACGAATTGTAGCTTTGATTGAGATTTAGCTGGCGAGTTATTAACTAACATATTCTAATTCAACTGATTAACTTTTCATATTTTGTGGATAATGAAGGTAAGGTAATCTCCAAGGGAACACACTTGTCATTCATTTATCTCATCATCATAAAAACTTGAAAGCAAAAACAATAGCATAGGATTTACTTTCAAAAGTTAGATTAAATCTCATCACACACCATCTGATTAACTTGTTAATTTGTGACTCATTAGATTAATTAGGTACCTTAACATCCATCTAGATCCTTGTGAATCGACCTAAGTTAGCCTCTACTAACTATTGGTTAGCTTAGTTTTGTTTGATAATTAAAATAATAGTTATCAAAATGGCACTGTTGCCGGGGAGCCTTACTTGTTAAGGTTTTCTAAGCAATCTTCTAGGCCTAAAAATCATAAAAAGTATATAGGTATTTCAGTTTTTCTGCGAATTTAGTGTTTTGTCTTGTTTAGTTACGACCAATTGCATTTCTCGTTGACCAAAGAACTTAAAATTGATTTTTGAACATCTTTGTGAACTTTAGTCATGACTAGAAGCACATTTGGTCGCAACCAACAATTTATTTTTAACTCATTTTGCTCTCTGTTACTTGCAGTCGCGACCGGACTGCTTTGTGGTCGTAACAAAATATTTTTCATCCAGTTTTCTTCTCTGTAATTTCTATTCGCAACCAGTTTGAAACTTAGTCCTGACCAAAAATCAGTATTTCAATCAGATTTACTCTCTGTGATTTCTAGTCGTGACTGGAGTGACAATTGGTCACAACCATAAATTGCAAACTTCAAGCATTTTGCTCTTTGTGATTGATAGTCATGACCTGAAGTTAATCTTCTCGTGATCTTTGTTCTCTATGATTATTAATCGCAATATGGTGACCTTTAAGTCAAGACATGACTATTTTAAACTACAATTACTTGATCTATATTTCTGGAATTGTTGCATCTGTAATATATTTGATATCCTGCATCATTGTTGAATGTGATTTACATGAACAGAAGCTCTAAATTCTTTCCTTTGGACATAGAAATCAATAGAATACTTAGATAAATTAAGAAGGCTAAAATCTTAAATCAAGCTAGTGTTGCATTTGCTGTTGATCTTAGTTCTTTTGATAAATCTATTGTAGCTTAAACTCATTATGCATCTGGTGCTATCTTAGATAATTATTTTCTCATGGAGCATGTTAATGAAGGAGAATCTTATGGAAAGAATAACATGAATAATAGAAGAGCCTGTAGGAGAATAAAAGAACACACTTAATTTAATACAAACTTTGATCCTTTTCGTACTTGTCCTACTTTGGATGTTAATTTTGAGTTAAAAGGTCCTGTATTAAGTAACTTACCAAAGTTTTATGGATTTGTAGGTGAGGATCCTTTCAAGCATTTGAAGACCATGCAGTGGGTTTGCTCATCTATAAAACTTGTAGGTGCTGACATGGATACTGTGCAGAGACAAGTATTCCATTTTACACTTGAAGGAAAGGCAAAGTAATGGTTTTATATGCTGCCACATCATACACCTCAAGCCTTGGACTCTTGGAGTAACTTGAGGACTACTTTCTTAGAGAGATATTTCCCTACTTCAAAGACAACTACATTTAGGAAGGAGATTTTTGTTGCCAAATAGTATGATCAAAAGTCTTTCCATGAGTTTTGGGGTAGATTTCAAGAGCTACTAGCTAGATGTCCATACCATCATATTTCATGTGAGTATTTGGTGCAGTATTTTCATTTAGGATTGTGCTATGAATATAGAAAGAATTTGGATATAATTGTTGGAGGTTTTATTGATGATTTAACTCCAGATGAAGCATGGAACTTGATTAAGAAGATAGCAAGTAATGACTAATAGTATGGAGGCTATGATTATAGGCAAGTCTATGAAGTTTCTACAAGGCCTTCTCAAGATTACAATAACTTATTTTCTCAAATTGCTGTTATGAATGCTCATATCAATAATCTAGTTACTCAATTGGGCAATTCACATGTTCAAAGCTTATACTCTCAAGCTCTTATTATTCCTAGTTTTCAGCTTTATTATTCTCCTATGCACACCACTATCAATTGTTCTACACATTGTGTAGATGTATCAGCCATCTATCAAGGCAAACCAAACTGGTATCCATAAAGGAATCCAACTCCAACACATATAATGAAGGATAGAGAGATCATCCTAATCTCAAATGGAGAGATGGAGGTGGAGACAGAAATTTTGGGCAGAACATATTCAACAATGATAGACAAATGATTGAATTATCTAGAGCTATAGAATTACCTTCTGGTACAAAGAATGATAGAATAGTTGAGATAATAAAGATCATTAATGTGATGACTTCAAATATAAATTCCATCAACGCAAACTTCTGCTTTAACTTCAAGGACTTGAGATCTATTATAGAGAACAATCAAGCAATGACAGAGTCTAAGTTTACTGCCTTAGAGAGCAAAAAAGAACATTGGGAAACAAAAGCTGCAAACATGAATGGCTATGTATCACAGCTAGTAAATTCAGTGAGTGATGTTCATGCCAGAATTGGTGAAAGTTTACCTTCAAACACTGTTGTTAACCCCAAATCTGTAAATACCATAAGCTAAAGAAGTAGGAAAACAGTGGGAAAAGTAGATACAAAAGAGGATAAGAAGGATAATGAAGAAAATAAGCAACATAACAGATCTGGAGCTGAAGAGTTGATTAGAGAAAAACCTTCACTTATGCTAGAATCAGAAAGCAACAAAGAAAAAGAGATATTGCTGTAGGAAAATAAGCAAATTATATTAAAAGATGTTGCACAACCACCTATTATGCATGAAGCAATTGCTAGTTCTAACAATGTAAGTTAGAAATTAGACAGAAACCAAAAGCAAAAAGAGCATGAAGATGTAGAATAGAAGGATAGGGAGGTAAGTATTAAAACCTACCTTTTCTTAATGTATACATGTGTCCAAAGAAGGCTTTAAAGGATAAATAGGAACATGATATTCTGAATCTGTTAGGGAAATTGGAAGTTAATGTACCATTGTGGATCTGATTAGGAGTATACCTAAGTATGTGAAATTCATGAAAGAACTCTGCACTAATAAAATAATTTGCAAGCTAAATGAAAGAGTTCAAGTAGGATCCAGTGTGTCAGCTTTCACAACTTCCTATTAAATGTAATGATCCAGGTTCCTTTACAATTTCAATAACCATATTCTTTCTGCATGCATTGCGTAATCCTGAATGAAAATACTGCACCAAATGCTCACATGGAATATGATGGTATGGGCATCTAGCAGTAGCTCTTGAAATCTTCCCCAAAACTCATGGAAAGACTCTTGATCATACTGTTTGGCAGTAAAAATCTCATTCCTCAATATAGTAGTCTTTGAAGTAGGGAAATGTCTCTTTAAGAAAGTAGTCCTCAAGTTACTCCAAGAGTCTAAGTCTTGAGGTGTATGATGTGGCAGCATATAAAACCATTCATTTTCCTTTCCTTCGAGTGTAATATAGAATACTTGTCTTTGCACAATATCCATGTTAGCAACTACAGGTTTTATGGATGAGTAAACCCACTGCATGGTCTTCAAATGCTTGAAAGGATCATCACCTGCTAATCCATAAAACTTTAATAAGTTACTTAATAAAGGACCTTTTAACTCAAAATTAACATCTAAAGTAGGACAAGTATGAAAAGTATCAAAGTTTGCATTAGATGAAGTGAGTTCTTTTATGCTCCTACGGGCTTTTCTATTATTCATGTTACTCTTTCCATATTGATCATTTCTAGATGACATAGTAGTGAAGGTCAAAGACTTGATTATACTTGCAGATTTTTATGTCTTGAATATGTCACATGAGTCAACGTTAGAGGGTCATATTATGTTAGGGAGGTCATTCCTTAGAATAGCTAACACTATGATAAGCATGAAAAATGCGAGTATTATAATAGAAGTGGGTGATGATGTCATAACTTTTAATATCTATGAATTAATGAGATATCCATTTGAAGATTACTCACCGTTAGGCTTGGTGCACTTGATGCATACAAGGAAGGGGCTAAAAAGGAACATCAATTGTTGATCCAAAATTCTGAGAATGATATGTTTGAATATAAAATTTCTTTATCTGTCACTAACTTTTTGAATAAAGAGAACAAACATGACAAATGAGCAGGTAAATACATAGTTGTTGAGAATTTCACTACAGGGACAAAAATAGATAAAACAACAGTTATATCAACAAGACCATTCCCACTATTTGTTGGCTATGCCTATATTCTGCTAGCTGTAGACTATCTCTTAAGTTGGGTAAGGACTATACCAACATACCAATAAGACAGGATGAAGCAGATGGTACAATATTTCAGGTCGATGGTAAATTATTCAAGCTATATAAGGAGAACTTCAAACCCCCATGATACTCAAGTTGTCTCCTTCCTTGTTTCCCCACTTACAATAGTCTGTTTTAATAAGTTTACTTATATACTTGAGTTGTTAATTGTTGATTAAGTGTGGGGGAGGAGACTAAGTCATTAGGGGTAGATAAAAAATTAATAAGTTCATCTTGGATTATGATTAGCTTTGTCCTTATGATTTTAGCCTTTACATGGGTTTCACTACTTCTTCACATTGAGGATAATATATAAATTAAGTGTGAGAAAGTAGTTTGTGAAATAGGATAAATAAAATCAGATAATTGTTATGATTCTATATTTTGGTCGTGACCTTTTAATGCTCTTGTCGCGACTAATAAGTGCAAAGTTGTCAAGTTTCTTCTCTATGAAAATTAGTCATGACCAATTCTTATTTGTCTCGTGACCATTAATCCTTACTTTCTGATGAATACCTATATGTGATATTTAGTTATGATCTACGTTTATCTTTATCTCGATTGTAACTCTCTATGAATTGTGGTCATGACTGGATTGACAATTGGTTGTGACCTGAGCTAGTGTGTTTGGTAGGTTTACTCTCTGTGATCATGAGTCGCAAACAATATCCATGTACGTCGCGACCAATATTCCTTGTCTTTTGAAATTTTCCTCTCTATGTAAAATAGTTGCCACCTGAAGTCATTTTTTGTCGCGAATAAAATTAATCTTCAGCTGAAAAATTCTTCTGTTTCATCTTATTGTTGATTGGTCTAATTGAATTTACTTTATGGATTTAAAATTGAATTTTGAACACATACTTTTGAATATTGGCAAGCTTGATAAAGCATGAGTTGCTTGTTTCATTGATTGATTTCTAGAAATTGTGTAGCATGAATGATTGATCTTATACATTTAGTTTAATATACATGCAATCTTGTCATTATGAGTTGATTGGGGTGAGTAAGCTAGATGGAAGGATCTTTGAGCCTCCAACAAATACTCATTACTTTGTGTGACACCATCTAATTTGGTAACTTTACAGAACTTATCTCAATCCTTGATTCAAAGCCATATTAGTTTCTTATAATTGTGAAAATGATAAGGGCATTTCTTTCTAAACCCTCTTTACCAAAAAGTAGCCACATAAAAATTAAATCATTTGCTTATCCCTTTGGGACCTTCACTTTCTTTTAAAATTTCATCATTAATTAATGAATATTGTACATGATTTTTGCTACTGTAGTAAGTTTTAAATTGTGAAATAATTGATAAATTGCACCACTTGTTGGATATCTGAACTTCAATATATGTACTATCTTGTTTAGTAGTTGAAAAAAAGAAAAGCAAAAAGAAAAAGTATAGAAAAGAGAAAAAAGAAAGAAAGAAGGAAGGGATAGACCAGACGAAAAAAATGTGATATTCAACTTGTATGAAAGAAAATTATTTGGTGAGTTGTTATACTTTCTGCAGTTGCAAGTTCAAATTATGAAAAAGTATTGAAATAACTTGAAGAAGTCAGATCACGTGTAGTATTTCATTAATCATTGACATGCATTTCCATTTAATCACTTAGCCTTTCCAACATTACTACCTAATAAAGACCCTTTGATTCACAACCCTTGTGGCATGCAATGATGGAGATGTAGGATTATTATAAGCCTGTGGGAAGCCTAAGCTAGATGGTTGAGTGAAATTACCTTAATAAGAGAATGAGTGAAATACTACACCTTGTGAAGAAATCTCACCTTGCTGCTTACTATGATTTAATTGTATAAGATTGATTATTTGATTAATATGAGATTAATTTAGACTGTTTCCAACTGAAGGAAAATGATTGATGACTACAAGTGCTTATGCTGAATCTGTTTTACCAAATTTCCTAAACATGAGTGTTTGAATTTCAATTTTGATCCATAATTTTACTTAGAGTGCAAAAGCTAAGTGTGGGAGAGTTAATAAACTCATATTTGTAGTGATTTTTAGTGTGTTTAGAGTGAATTTTATTATTGATTTTATCCATATTTACCAATATGATGAGCAATTAAATAATAAAATTAAAATGGAACAAGTGGAAATTAATTGATTTGATTTTAGTGATTAATTGGATAAATAATCTATTAAATTTCCATTTTGCAGTGACCAATCAGCATATTAGATCAATTGACAGATAGACATTAGACATGTGCTATATTGAATAAGCTCATAACATATTTAAGCACATGGTTAACATAAGCAAATAGGCTATTGTTTGAAGGCACATGCTAACATAATCACATGCTAGATTAAAGAAGCAAGTGGGGATTTACAGTGCATGTGCAGCACAAAAGAATGCAAGTTGGTGATTCACACATGATCTACAAAAGATTTAGGCACATGTAGTCATCATACACTTCACACAGCTCATGATTTCATATTATTCATGCCATTCACACTACTTCTATATAACATATACAACAGCACACATCAGACCATTCCATATCATTCCAAGCCTAGGGACTGCACACACACTGCATATTACTCAGATCCCATTTCACTCCATACCACCATTCTCTATCTCTCATATGATATCACATACTCTATTCATGCCATCCTTCCATTCTTCTTCTTCTCTATTTTTAATATGTAACTTTCCTCTGTTCTAGACAATAGAACTAGAGGAAAGTGTAGCTATCATCTTCATCTTCTTCTTCCACATTCATCATGACTGCTATTGTGTTTTCTGTTGATGCTGAAGTTCATATGGCAATGTAAGGCTAAGCTATTGTGCACTCTTAGAGATTAAGCTAAACAGAGAGTTTCATTGTATCTTAAATCAGACTTAATTGTATCGAGTTGATGTAGTTATTTCTAGTTTATTGATTCAATTAGAGTTAGTAGAGGACAAAGAAGTAGGGAACCAAGTTGGATTTCTTATTTCTACATTAATGATGCTTTGATTGATTTTCATCCTCGGACTGAGTTGTGTAACATCCCTATTTTTATTTGAGAATTTAAGTAATATTAGAAAAAAATTAATTTTTAGTTAATAAGATTTTTATTTAATTACATAAATTAAAATAGTTTATCTAAAGAAAAAAAATATTATTTTTATTAAAAAAATATAAATAAGAGAAAGAAAGGAGAAAAAAATAATAAAAAGGAAGAAAGAAGAAGCACGTACCTTAATATATATATATATATATATAATATAATAAAACAAAAAAAACACAACAAAAGAAATACCAAAAAAACAGTGATAAGACAAGGAGGGAAAACTTAAAAAAAAACACCAAGAAGCATAAGGCATGACGCTGTAACAATATATATAATATAATATAAAAAAGTGGGGCCCATATTGTTTTTTATAATATAGCAAACATATGTACACAGAAGCAGTCGACGTCTGATTCTTCTTCTCTTTCGCCATTTCCGTCGTATTCGAGCGCCATTTCTCTCCATTTCCGGATCCATTGAAGCTTTATTCTTCTTTCTAAAATCTTCCAACTATAATAATTAGTTCTTAAATATTTCTCTACTTAATGAGAGTTCTTTAGAGATATAATTTGTGTTGGGAGCAAAGCAAGTTTGAATATTAGGGCTTGAAATAAGTGTAGATTTTCAACAAATGAGAACCATAGAATATAATTATAGAGATAAGTGAATACTTGTATTTAATCGGTTTAGAATTTTTCTATTTGCATTATTAAGAGGTTTAGAGTTAGGTTTTAAATGTTAGAGAGTAGAGATGAATTAATATGAAAATGTTGTTGATTTAATTTGAGTTTAATGATTAGGTTATATTTATTGGAGGTATAATTGATATTTAATCGGTTTATATTGTGGCTAGAGCTTATAAATTAAAAATAGGTATTTTTGTTGAAACCCTAGATTAGATAATTTGGGAGTTTTGATTAAATTGAATAATTATGCGTTAATTGATGATGCAAATAAGTTATTGAAATATAGGAATGATGTGATTTACTATTGAAATGAATATTTAGATATTGTGAGTGAGATTTAGAAATTAGAAGTAAAAATTAGGAACTTTAAATTTATATAAGTAAATTGATTATTTGTTTAGCAATTTGATTGGTGTTGAAATTCAAGGTTTAGTATATTGAGTGTTAATTATAAGTTAAGGGATTTGAAGATTTTGAATAATTGGCAGATTTAGTGGTTGATTTAAGTAAATTAAAGTTAGAGTTTGATTGAAAATTATGAATTATACTTTTTGATGTTGAATATGAAATGTGAACACTAGAAATTTCGAGTAAAGCTTTAAGGGTTATAAATTTGGGATTTTTAGATTGTTTGAGGAATTTGATGTTAAATGAGAATTTATATGAGTATAACAAAGTTGAGGCAATATAAGATTATCATTAGAATGATAATTTGATAAAGCGATGAATTGTAGCTATTTTTCTTTAGATTAAAGTGGGCAAATTGTGGGATTTTATGATGGTTGGATAAAAAATTTGAAGTTATGAAGTTATTGGATGATAAAGTTATGATTGGGATAAATAAAATTAAGTTATTGTATTAAGCTAAAAATTTATAAATAAAATAGAATTAAAAGATAAAAGTAAATATTTATTTAAAAGTATATGTTATGTTCAATTAATAACTTATTGATGCACATTTAACAAATGATGTAGATTGATTAGTGAACTGTGAACTAAGCACGGGGCTCCTCATTTATGGTACTTTTATTAGTTTTGGAGAAATGTAACCACTTTTCACTCATTGTGTTTGCTAATATGATGTTTGTGAGTGATTTAATATATATAAATCTATTGATGATGATATGATTATATTGAGAAAAGTTTATTGCTAATTTTATTGAAAATTTGTCTTGTGGGATTTGGAAAGTTTAAATAAAGATTAAAAACTTGTTATATCTTGAGATTGGAATTTGAAGAAAGTTATTATTTGGAGTAAAACTCTATTATGTTATTTATTGATGTTATTGATTATTGAACTATTGAGATTTTGATTATTATGAATATCTTGAGAATTATGCATTGGGGATTGGTGATGATGGAGTTGTATTTCTACCACATGGTATAGCCTCCATTAGAGCTCGATGGTTGGCTTTTGTCCCACCAGTTTATCGAGGGACTATCCCCACCAGTTTACCAAGGGGGAATGAACCCATGGTCCAGTCTTGTACTCTGTGGATTTTGGCCAATCCATAACACTTGACCGGTTAGCTTTTTGAGTGGCCATTCATATGGTAGTTATCACTAGCCCATGGGTTCAGTCTGCAGGTATAAAGCGATTCGGTTAGGTTGATGGGAGGAACATGGTTGACATTTTGGTTTAATCATATTATGATGTATTATTTTCTATCTCGTATATTTTATTAACTGTCCCACCTGACACCTCACGAGCATATGTTAGTATGCATGATGAGTAGGATTGTTGGTTACTGAGACATTTGTCTCACCCCGTAGTTATTAACATTTTTCAGGTGATAGTTTTGTACTATGACATCAGGGAAGGCTTCAGTGGCTTGAGTTGTGCTATATTAATTGTATAGCCTCTTCCTCTTGATTTATGTGTGAAATATTTATATATTGCCACAGTAGAGCTCATGTTGCATATCCTGATATGATGTGATACTTTATTTGAATTTGATGTTGGGAATGTGTGCTGGTAGTAGGTTTAAGGCCCTAGACTGCTGCTTGTGATTTGTTGATTATGGATCTACTATTTAAAATGTGGGATATTGAGAATTGATTTAGGAATGAGGATTTTATCACATTTTTGTTGTGAAGTAGGTTTATGTAATGTTATTTGTGAGTTTGATGTCCAAAGGTAAATTCGAGATGATTGTGAGGATGACTATGATGATAGGATTAATAGAGTGTTTGATCTCTATAACCATGTTAGTAGGTCGAATCCTTTCTAATATGGTTTTATATGGAATTATTGTGTAAAGCTTTTATATCCTTGATAGTACCTTTACATAAGTTTTACTCTTTTCTATCATGGATAACCTTTTCAAAATAGTTGAACTTTTTTAACCATGATAGCGCTTGAGGGTAGCTTTATTTTTTTCTATCATGGTTAATTCTTTAGAAGTAAAGTTTTCTTTCTTTAGCCATGATAAATTTCAAATGGTTAATAAAATTTATTTCTATCATGGTTAGTTTGTAACTCATTTTGGTAAAAATGATTTAAGGTAATTAATTATTGTTATTAAAGGATAATTTTACAAGTTGGACATGGTTATAGTTGATTAGAGTAATCATAAACAGAGTACAATTGTATTTGTTAATTCATCTTCTTCTATCTATGAGTTGAATACTTCATAATCTCTTTTAATGTCTGCGAATTGTAGCTTTGATTGAGATTTAGCTAGCGAGTTGTTAGCAAATATATTCTAATTCAACTGATTAATTTCTCATATTTTATGGATAATGAAGGTAAGGTAATCTTCAAGGGAACACACTTGTCATTGATTCATCTCATCATCATAAACACTTAAAAGCACAAACAATAGCATATGATTTACTTTCAAAAGTTAGATTAAATCTCATCACACTCCATCTGATTAACTTGTTAATTTGTGGCTCATTAGATTAATTAGGTACCTTAACATCCATATAGGCTTTTTGTGAATCGACCTAAGTTAGCCTCTACTAACTATTAGTTAGCTTAGTTTATTTGATAATTAAAATAATAGTTATCAAAATGGCGTCGTTGCTAGGGAGCCTTACTTGTTAAGGTTTTCTAAGCAATCTTCTGGGTCTAAAAATCATAAAAAGTATATAAGTATTTCAGTTTTTCTGCGAATTTAGTGTTTTGTCTTGTTTAGTTACGACCAATTGCATTTCTCGTTGACCAAAGAACTTAAAATTGATTTTTGAACATCTCTGTGAACTTTAGTCATGACTAGAAGCACATTTGGTCGCAACCAACAATTTATTTTTAACTCATTTTGCTCTCTGTTACTTGCAGTCGCGACCGGACTGCTTTGTGGTCGTAACAAAAAATATTTTTCATTCAGTTTTCTTCTCTGTAATTTCTATTCGCAACCAGTTTGACACTTAGTCCTGACCAAAAATCAGTATTTCAATCAGATTTACTCTCTGTGATTTCTAGTTGTGACCTGAGTGACAATTGGTCACAACCATAAATTGCAAACTTCAAGCATTTTGCTCTTTGTGATTGACAGTCATGACCTGAAGTTAATCTTCTCGTGATCTTTGTTCTCTATGATTATTAATCGCAATATGGTGACCTTTAAGTCAAGACATGACTATTTTAAACTACAATGACTTGATCTATATTTCTGGAATTGTTGCATCTGTGATATATTTGATATCCTGCATCATTGTTGAATGTGATTTACATGAACAGAAGCTCTGAATTCTTTCCTTTGGACATAAAAATCAATAGAACACTTAGACAAATTAAGAAGGCTAAAATCTTAAATCAAGCTAGTGTTGCATTTGCTGTTGAGCTTAGTTCTTTTGATAAATCTATTGTAGCTTAAACTCATTGTGCATCTGGTGCTATCTTAGATAATCATTTTCTCATGGAGCATGTTAATGAAGGAGAAGCTAATACTCATAATTAGAATCTTAGATAATCATTTTGGTTTTCTAGCGGTTGGGTGAACCGCTAAAAACCAGTTTCTATAGTCAAAACATTAGAACATTTATAGTGGTTAAGATAAATGCTAGAAAAAAATGTCGTAGGAGAAGTCAAATAGATGATGCTAATAGCGGTTGAGAACCGCTTCATTCATGGTTGTTGAGAGGAAATGAAATTTTTAGGTTGGCGTCAGTAATTTCTAGTGATTAAGAACAACTAGAAAAGTGGTACCAAAATTTAAATTTTGGAAATATTTTTTCCCTTTGTCGGCTAAAAAATTTACTTTTTTGCGGGTTCCTTTTTGTGTGAGGTTATAGAACAGTTATAAAGTTCTTTTCATGTGAAAAAAATGTATTTTTTCATTGTTACAAAATATGATATTATTAATTAGGAAACCATTACATATATTATATGAGATTATTATATTGATATGTGTAATTAGCAATCTATTCCATGTTCTATAAAAAATATATTATGATAAATAATAAGTAATTAAATTATGATTGTATCATATGATTTTAATTTAATTTGTTAAGGTAATTGAGTTAGAGATACAAAATTTGGATATGAGATAATTTATAGGGTTGAATTTGAATTCATAAGTTGAAAGAGTGGTTGGATTGGTTAAGATGAATAAAGAAAATAGGAAGGAAGAAAATATAAGTATGTTAATAAACTATAAATGAAGATAAATAAAATAAATAAAGATCTAGAAAATTAATAAAGTCTTACAATGTAAAGAAAAAAGGAAGAAGAGAAAAATAAATTTTATGAAAACATATGAAGGAGAGGAGAAAGATGGAGAGAAAGAAATGTGGGAGTGAATGAATGAGGTGATGAGGTAGTATTTATAGAGGTCTAGGTAGTATTTCTAGCGATTTTAGAATTTTTCTAGCAGTTATATGCTTGTTGTAGAGGTTTTGTGTCTCGAGACAATTTAATGCAAAAAATTAATTTTTAAAAAATTATACCAATTTTGATTTATTTCTGCATATTTAATTTATGTCTAAAAAGAAATTATTACTTGAGTGAGAAAGATCATTGATTTTGTTATTCTTTATCATCATCCTACCTGGAAGAAAAAATTATTGTTAGGATTATTAAATATATTTAGGAAAAAATTGGAGTTCCATATAATTTAATAAAATAAATATAGGTGACAATAGCTAAATTATCTTCTTGAGAGAAGAAGCCTTCAAGCTTCTTTAGTTGGAAGGGCACACTGCATTAAGTAATATCACCATCACCCATATCATAAAGATCCAGGACTTGAGGTGGATGGCTATATTCTAGTCTTTATGTTTCTCGTCTTGCACATAGTAAAACTGATATGCCTCATATGCAGGAATATATGGCTTGTCATCCTAAGATTGCCCCGTATGCATTAATCTAAAGAAATTGACGAAGGTGATGCCCAAGTGGTCAGTGCTGAGTTCGTGTGAAGTTGTCATGTTTGCCTACGAGCACTTGACCAGCGTTTCGGTGAAAAGTTAGTAAGTTAACTCAATGATATCAATAAACTTTCTATAGTTAGTAATGCCTCCAAAATGCATATCGATATCACTACTGCTAGCGTAACATCTTATCCTAAACTTTAAAGTTTTGTGTGAGCAATCCCTAATCAGGTGCAATTATACAAACTTGAAATTGTTGATATTATACGATGTATACCTTCTTGCATGGTCTAATGGACCGAGGGAAAGGGTTATAAGTTCATCTGAGTATAGGATGAAGTCATTATGAATTCAAAGTGTGAACCATTCAGGGAATTCTCTATAGAATTTCTTATCAATCTCAGCGAAACGTGCATGCCCTCATAGCTGCCACTTGAGATAATTTCTAAGCTCACTACAATAAAGTATAACTTGTTTGTATCAGTGACAAATGCATATAAAGTGTAAAAGTTAGTGAGCGCATAATACTTACTACATGAAGGGTTCGACTTAGCTACAATTTACCAAAACATGCAGGTGTACCTGGAGTTTCTCTGTGGGAGTAAGTGTCGAGAATTCACATCCTTCAACTGGTTTCCCCATAGGAGGAAATAAAGTTGACATGAAAGGACCAGGAGGGCCATCATCAACGTTATAGGGTTGGTTAAAAGATGTCTCCATGTCATAATCAATGTATCTTGAACAGAAAGTTAGGACCTTGTCTCTGGAATAACCTTCTGTTATTGGCCCCTCTAGCCACACATTATTTCTAACATATGATTTTAATTTCCCAAGTACCTATAGGCTAATATTCCATTAACAATTTAATTTGAGCAATGAAAATATAAAAAAATGGAATTGAAAATGCATGGATGAAAGATCATTTGGTACCTCTTTATAGGGTATATCCATCGATATTAAATTGGCCCAGCTTCTCGTATAAGGTGGCATGTCAAGTGTAGCATAACAGTGAAGAATGATGGAGGAAATATCATCTCTAAGTGACAAAGTGTAAGAATTATTTGACTTTATAGCTAATAAAGCTCTTTAAGTACCAATACCTTTGCACACAAACTCCCTAAAGAATGAACACAACTCCACCAAAATGACTAAAACATCAAAAGGAAGTGTGTTTCTCAAAGCCAGTGGGAGTAACTGTTACACGAGGACATGGGAGTCATGACTTTTCAAGTCAATAACCTTTTAAGACTACAGATCGATCCACCTTGAGATGTTGCTAGAATATCCCATCAGGTACTTTTCTATTCTTCAGCGTTGAAATAAATATATCCTTGTTTTGCTTCTTTAAGGTAAATTTAGCTGGCTGGAAATTGTTATTTCCATCAGGCCAAGCCTTTTCATGAATTCCCTGAGCCCATAAATCTTTTCTGGCAGCATATGGTCTTTGGACTTTTTGGCTTCATTGAGTAACGTATAGATCACATTATTTGACACATTCTTCTCAATGTGCATAATGTTCAAACTGTGGCACCAAAAATTAGATTCCAAATAAGGAAGAGTGAAAAATATGCTTCTCTTCCACCACTACATAGGCTAAGCACTAGATATTCCCTGAGACAATCGTCCCAATCATTCAGGATCTTCGTTCTTGCCAAATTCGACATGAACATTTTGTAACTGCCGCATGACATCTCTACCAGACAAGGTAATAGGAGGATCTCTCCTTTCTTATTTTCCATCGAATCAAATCCGTTGCAATCTAAATATGTCATTGGAATTGATGAACCGTCGATATCCCATGAAGCATTACTTGCGACTGTGTGGAAGACAAAACATGGTCAAAGTTGCACTCTGGAAAGGCCAAACCAGTATGCACGTTCTAGCCAGATAAGGTTCCCAAACTGGGAAAATCACTTATCATCCACATCAAGGTTGCACTAAGGTTAAGCAGTCATTTCTCATATGAATCGCATGTCTCAAAACCATTCGTCCATAACTCTATCAATTCTTGTATAAATAGCTGTAGGTAGACATCTATATTATTCATCAGTGACTTCTTACTAGGAATAATCATCGAAAGCATAAATGAGCTATGTTTTATGCACATCCAAGGTAAAAGATTGTACGGAATCAACACCACTAGCCAAAAACTATAGGTCATGCTCATGCTTTTGAAGGGATTAAAACCATCTGTTGCCAATGCAAGGCAGAAATCTCTAAGGTCATCAGCAAAGTCCAAAAATTTTGCGTCAAAGATTTTCCACGCCTCTGAGTCTCATGGGTGTCTGAACTAGGGGTGTTCACAATGCCCGTCGCCCGGTTCACCCGCCTGAGCCCGTAAAAATATTGCCCAGCCCGGCCCTAAAAAAGTTGCTCAAAATATATTTGGGTAGGGGCGGGCCAAGTGCCGGGCCGGGCCGGGCATTGGGCAGGGCAGCATGCCTTGCCTATTTGGCCCGGCCCTATATATATATTTATTATTTTTTTTAATTTTTTTCTTAACTTATTTTATTTGTAATTTTACACTTTTCACTTTAGCTGACAACTCTCTTTGCTCATTTTTAAAATATTAAAGATAACTTTTATATTTATGTAGATACCAAAGTTGTTCCTCTGTTTTATTTGCTAAGTATTTGATTTTTTTAGTTGCAATAACGCTACAAATATCCGACCTCTACATATTCTAATATTTCTTTTTTATCTATGCAATAGACTTTGAGACTTTAATTACTATTTTTTTGTTACCTTATTCTTAGTGAATTATATATATTATTTAACTCTTAAAAATATAAATATAATATTATTTTATAAGTTCATGATGGCAGATTTTTTTCTCACAATATGAGCAGAACATCACAATTTGGGCATTCCCAGCCCACCCATGCCCAGCCCGAAATAGTTAGGGCTTTTACCGGGTCAGGCCGGGCATCGGGCTACAAAATGCAGCCCATACTTTTTTCAGGCAGGGCATCGAGCAGGGGGCTGCCCTGCCCATGCACACCTTTAGTCTGAACTTGCCATTCAAATTCTGCTCAGTCATGTGCCACCTTATGGGCTCAATTATTTTTAATGACATACATTATTTGTAGCTACGATTTTAAAGGAAAGTACCGAAGAATCCAATGTATTAAGAACTTCATTAAATTTTGTTAAGATATATAATAAGTAACACATTATACTGTAATAAATTATACCTTATAATTTTGGTCGGTTTCTTCTTATGCTTTTTCACTTCTGTACCAACTTATACCGAGATGTCTTAATGCTTACAAATCTCCCTGTTTGTATCCTCTTCCCAATATAATATGCATTCATTTGGGTATATATCTATCTTGTAGTTCAAGCCAAGTTTTTTAATAATCTTCCTTGCCTCATAAAAAGATTAAAGGAACTCGGGTTGAGGGAAATAATTTCCTAGTAACTCCAACAACATGTACATCACCTTCTCAGTCATACTACATAGGCATTTGATATGATATAATCTCTCCAAGAATAACAACTTAGAATACTTAGTGCATTCATAATAAAGAGGTTTATCAGCTTCGTTTGTGAGGGCAAAAAACTTCTAGGTAATTTCATTTCTAACGAACTCCAGATGAAGCCTATCTACTTTATCTAGCTCCTCACTTTCATGAACACAAAAAGCATCATGCTCATACCCCTGATACTTGTCCTCCTCCTCTTAAGCATGCTAATCTTGATTATGAGCTACATTATCTACAGAATATAAATCAATAAAATAATTTCAAATAACAATAATTTTAAAAATAAAGAAATAAAATAATATGAAATAATAATTCCAAAAAATACTATAATAACATAAAATAAAAATATCAAAGTCAAATTTAAATTCTAACCTTCAAATGCATAGTAGTCAATAGATTTGGATTTGGATATGATGTATGTAGAGAATTTGGCCTAACTCAACCTCACAAGTCGCCAAAAATATGAAAATAGAGCCAGCACTATTTATATGTAGCGTTAGATTTTCTTGTGGTTTTGCAAAACCACTAAAAAATGCAACACTAGGCAAACCACCTTACACCACATGTTTTGACCTCTCGATAATCATTGATATTTTTAGCAATTCAGGGACAATCGCTAGAATTTGCTTTGTCACTTCTAAAGGTTGTTCCCTTAATTGCTAGTAATGTGATGTAACACTAAAAAGTACATTGACCTTTCGCGTTGCCTAGCAATTTTACTAGCGGTTGGTTAGTCTGTAACAACTAGATATGTGGTTAAAGGGATTAGAAGTTCTAGCGGTTTAGCCCATAACTACTAGAAATTTCTCAAGTTTCTAGCGGTTGACATAAATGAATGAAGCTAACCGTTGCTAAGACAAATTTGTTTTGTAGCGACCGAATGTATATATTAACTATAAAATTATTAGTATTATAAGAGTGTAGTAAAATCTAATAATTTTTTTTTTGTTTTTCAAAACTAAAAGAATTAATCTATTTACACTCCTATGAGTATTTTTACATCTTCTAAAAATATATGGTATTTGGCACACATTGGTTAAAAGCTCATGAATATTTTTTCACCTTTACAGTTTTTAATTTTTTTCAATTGCAGATATTTTGGTATTTTCATTACAATATCGTGGGATTTAACACAAAAAGTAACAGTGTTAAATTATATTTAATTGTCTTGATATTTTTGCTTCTAATTTTGAATATCCATGGGTATTTTTGTGACTCCAAAAGACTTACCACGTTGGACACTATTAAAAAAATGTATGGGTATTTTTGTACCTTAACCCTAAAAACTTGCATAATTACAATTATAAAAATAACTTTTTTTTTTGTTTTAAGATACTTCTTTTTTTCTCAACCATTGTGAAAAACTTCTAAAAATAATCTAAAACAAATTGGAATAGTTCCCTAAAATAATCAAAAAAAGGTTTTAGCAAACATTTGGTTATCTAAATTTATATCAAATTTCAGTTTAATTTATAAATTTATAAAGTGTCTATTCAATCCGTATCCCCACCACCAATAATCTCACTAACAAAAGATGCTAACTCAATAAATTTAAATAATGACTATGTATTTAAATAATGACAAAGCATAAAATTTTAATATTTTCATATAATATTTTATCTTAAAATTAAATTTTAATGTTTTATTTTATATTATATTTTAACATTAAAATATAAAAGTATTGTAATAAATTACTAAAATTTAAATATACTTTATTAGTATTTAATTATAAAGTCACTATTTAAATTCGTTAAATTAGTATTTTTTTTGTTGATAAGATTAAGGGTAGTATGATTAAAGGATTGAAAGCATATTTTATAAATTTAAAAGACTAAACTAAAATTTAATATAAATTTATAGAATTAAATATATACTCTAACCATTAGAAATATCATTTTCTTAAATATTTTAAAAACTTTAAGCAGACATCCTAAAACTCTTGATAAACGACAACAAAGAAACATAATCAGATTCTACCAATATTAAAGGCTTTTTACCAAATTGTAAAAAAAAAAAAAAAAAAGCCCTTTGCCAAAGACAGCAATATCATACCCACTTATGGTAATAAATACCAGTCCAATAAGAAGAATGACACTCTTCAGTGCTATAGCAAAATTTTTAAAACTTGAGTTGTGGGTGGGTTTAAATCTTTTTTTAAAATTTTTATAAAAATTTTAAAAAAAACTTTATTACCATGTTGCTTCATATGCTTTTTTTTATATATTTAAATAACATTATTTTCATTATACATATAAACACTGTGTCTGTAAATCCAAAAAGTCATTATCAGGATATAAAGTATTAATATACACTAAAAAATATAGTTGATTACGGATAGAATTTTCATTGCTATCTGTTACAAAATTAGAACTAATTATCCCCGCAATTAGCAACGGAACAATTTCATCCTTAATCTATTTCTATTTTTATAATTTTAGAATGTCACGTGGCCCCACCACTAGTCACCACATGTCACCTATTGGCAGAGCCACTAACCTGCTGGCAACGGCCACCGTTTTCCACGTGCCCGCCAGTGGCAATCGCATTAGTGGCCCATCTTCTCCACAGCAGCGTCTTATCCACATCATTTATATATAATATAGTATTAAAACAATCACATATATTATATTGTAATTTTAATTATAAATATAAAAAAAATAATTACAAATAAAATTATTTAAAATTTTAAACGGTAAATTATTTTCGTATGAATATAGTATTTTATTTTTATATTTTAAATAACAATAATTAAGTATATAATTTATAAGGAAAATCTTGAATCAGGTTAGTAAATTCAACAAATATCTATTAGAGGCATGGACCCAATTTGGGATTTGTGAACGATGGATATTTTACCCTTTTGTCGCTCGAATTTTTTAAAGCCACCTCCTTTGTTTGTTTTTTTTCTCTTGCAAAAGCCCTCTGTACCAATAACTGTTTATCTGACAATGGTGGTCAGAGCTCTTATTGACGATGGTCGAAACCTGTTGATGATGATTGAAGCTCTGGACTCTGGTGAAGGCGTTGTAAATAGCTAAAAGGAAGTTGTAAATTACTAAATTGAATTTATTAATTTCTACAATAAGACATGCTTAAAACTTAATAAGTTTAATTTATAATTCATAGGTCCCCATTAATTATTTACCCTGAAACTTTTGCAATAAAATTGGACTCTTCAACAAACCTTTCTTGTTATTTAATTACAAGAAAATTTTAGAAAAATTAAATAGTTTAATTTAACAATTTACAAGTCGTCATTAGTTATTTACAACAAAACTTTTATAATAAAGTTGCACTCTTCACTAAAACTATGTTGTTTTGGTATGTCCCCCGCAAACGGCGTCGCCGTTACATATCTTCCTCAACCAGATGAAGCATTCCTTTGATGACCAAGGTTACTATTGAACTACTTCTTATCATCAATAAAATTAACAAAACCCTTTGTTGTTCTCTACCCCTGTACGCTTGCCTATAGTTCAATCACACACCATAATATCTGTATAAGTCCTTACTGATTTCTTTTACATTCTTATTGATATTACTCATCAAAGCATCAATCATTAAAGATGATATTAAGCTTGCCTTTTTATAGTGATTTACAACTAGGTATTCTTGTGCATTATGCATATGCTGGCTTGTGAAACTTCTTATACTTAACAATTCTGCATCTTGACGTTCACCCAAACAATATGCACCTATGTACCATAGGCATCCATCAACCTTACACTTGACAATGATTTTTTGTTTATTGTTTTTGATAATTTGTATGAAAATCTGTGAGCGATGTTGTACTTGTATAGCTGTTTTTGAAGAATCCCTGTATTTGAAAATGTTTGACCTTTTCCAATAATCAGATCCTTCCACTTTGTGCAATTCATTTCAGGTGTACCTGTTGGAATAATTTTGTCAGCACAAAACAATAATGGCAACACTTCATTATCATTTCCCAAAGCAGGTGGAGACATAGAGCATACATTCCCACTTCCAAACAATTATGCAAACCTACAGAAAATAACAACTTACTATGTCAGCAATGACAACTGCCTCCAACTGATATGACAACGTATATTGCAAATTATATAGGACAACATTTTGCAATTAACACATTATATTACTTACACATGTTCCTCTTCCATTACATCATCCATATGAAGTTCTGTGCATTTATTGTTTGCGTTCTCTCCAACGTACACATAGCCACTTTCTCTATTGAACATTATTAAATGCTCAATTCCTTCATCATTAAACATGTCAATAAATATGTGTTTATCAAATATAACAGTGAACTTTATTAAAATTTCATCACTTCCTTTCCCAATCAGTGATGCTCTAATATTTTGAACTTATCGTATGTTGTGCCTTCTTTTATGGATATTGTTCTTACTTGACCCCCAACATATGTATGACTTTCTACATCATCTCCAAACTGTCCTCCCATATGAACATAATATAATAGATGCTTTGCATATGAATTCGCCATCAATAATGACAACCTACACCAGACATATAATATTCACAACTCATGCACTTATATTAACAACTATGTTATACTATAATAACAACTCTTATTGCCCCACATATTAGCTCATGTTTGTCATTCACACTTTACAAGTACCTTTCCCTTATTCCTATTTTGTTACTACATCAACCAAACACACCACAAATTCCTGAAAACTAAACATAACTTTTCAAACCATAAACAAATTCATTTAACCTACACCTCAAATGATAAAAAAGTCATAAAATGAACACAATCTCCATATTTATATGGGTCTTTTTATACCTCACTTTAGCCACACACTATCATATCATATGTAGTAGGAGGATGACGAGCTAACTATTTTCCAAGATTTGCTACGTCTGTCATGCACATTCTCATATGATAGTTAGAGAAGATGACATATACAGCAATTCTGCGTCAACATCCATCCAAGATGATGCGTAAACTCACCTGCCAACACAACGTGAGAGCTATCGTATAGCTAGTAATGGTGTTCTGACTGTTCTCTTATTTCACATCAAAGTCCGCCAACTCTCATTTCTTTTTTAATATTTTTTTTATATCTCAACAGGGCCATTTAAGTCTTGTTACAACTAGAAAAAATTCATGTGAGGTCCCATGGGATTTAAAATGATTTATAGTATTTGATGGGATTTTTTTGTCATTCAATTGCTTCCATGGGATCTATATGTCATTTTCCTAAATTGATTGTGGCATAAATTAGATCTATTGGCATAAAAGTTTAATATAATAATCATAAAATTTGTAATTTTTCAAATCAAATATATTTATAATTGTATATAATATTATTTTTATTTACCGTTATTTGTCTTGTTTAATTTGCAAAAATCAAATAAAACAACAGCTACTTTGACCTCTACTAGTCCAAACTGATAAGTAAAAGCTCATTTATTCTGGACTGAAATGCCCTCCAATGATGCCTAATGTGAACTTAAGGTTCTCAGAATTTTCTTTTTCTGCAGTTAAATATCTCTCAATATTTATTAGTGTCCCGATGCAGTTTTTAGCTGTATACAATGGTATACATGAACTCAGAGACATTGAAGTTTGTATTGATTAGAGATAGATCCCAAACAGGAACAGGAGAGATGGTAACATTGGAACTGGATAATCACAATATAGAAGTTTACAACAAAACCATCAAAATTCAAAATCGTTTTTCTTCTGAAGAAATTCATCTGTTAAATTAGCATCTCATTTATGAGTAAATTTTCAGATTTCCCAGACATATGAACACTTCAGATCCAGCCATAATTTCAGTAGGCCAAACCCAGTAATCAAGGAGTTTACTTCTGATTGCGCAAGAAAAAACTTGAACTCAAATAATCAATTAAAAACTGAAACGATTAAAAGATACGGAAAGAACAGAACGGTAATTTCTTGCAATGATCATCTGAATCTAATGAATGTTCTTGATAAGCACTCTGTTTCTGCAGAAAAACCAAGAAAACCTGATTAAAAGCTGAGTCGTTGTTGAGGATGACGGTGGATGATCCACAACATCTCTTTAACCAAGGAATCACAGCAAAGAAACAGATGTCGTTTGGATTGAGTCCTGATTCTACTAAGGTTATTCATGGGATGAGATCAGGACAAGTTCGTCCCGTCGGTTAATAGGGATCGAGTTTTCTCGTGTCTCCTCCGGTCTGATCCCATCATCCTAACCAGAAAAGGACAGGATGAAACCGTGACGTCTTGATCCAAATTTTTTCTTAAACAAATGAATCTTTTCTTTTTTAAAAAAAGATCAAAATAAAATAAATTGATTATAAATTTATACATTTTTATCATTATCTTACAAAATAGCTATAATTATATGTATTAATATTAATATTTTAAAAAATATATTTTTAATTTATTAATATATACTTTAAATATTAATGTTAATATATATATAAATAAATTAAATATATATATTTAGTACGTGATGAGACACTAAATATCCTGTTTCAAAAAGTTTTTGAGACAGGGACTACTTTTTGGAACAGGGACAGAACCATCTTTTCTCAATATGATTGGTATAGGGACTAGCAACAATTGAATAACAAAATTTATGTCTCTGGCATTGGTACTTTTTAGTTAGTAGTGATGGATATTACTTAGAAACTAAAAATAAAAAGAGCAATCTTTGGATTGACTAAAACGGTTATCTATTTTATAAAAAGCTAATATTAAAAAAAGTAAGTTATTTTGTATAGTTAAAGTTATTAAAAAGATAAGTTTTTATTGTAAAATATTTCTCCAAGTTATTTTTTATTAGGATTATATATGGATAAGGTTAAATATGGTAGTCCCTACTCAATGTCATATCTAAGAAAATATGGGCAGTATTTTATAACTCGATGCCCAGCTCAGCTCTACCCAATAAAAATTCTAACAATTTTAGGTTGAGTATGGGTGAGTTAAAAATTGGTAGGTTGGGTATGTTCAAGTCGTGATGTCATACTCATATTGTGAAAAAATATGTAATTATAAACTTCTAAAATAATACCACATTCATGTATCTTCAAAAGTTAAATAATATCCATAATCCACTAAGAATAAGGCAACAAATATAATAATTAAAGTATTGAGATCTATTGTATATAAAAAATAAACCTTGAAATTTAAGTAGTTTGTAATTACAACTTTGCATCAATCTCCATAATATTGACAAAGATGAAGTATTTAAAAAATAAACTAAATAATTATAATTTGTAATGTAATCATATGATAATTAATAAAGTTAAAAAAAATAAAAAAATTAATATAGTTATAAATATTAAAAGATACAACTTACCTATTTAACTACTCATATTTCTAAAATGACTTTTTAGTTACTAATAGCTATCATATTCTCCCTTTAAAATGTAGCATACTAATAATAGGGAAAAAAGTAAGAAAATAAATAAAAGAAGTGATGTTTATAGGTGGGGCATGGTAGTCTCATATCCGGTATCCAGCTTAAAAAATACATATGCTGTATTTTTTTACCCGATATCTAACCTTATTCTATATTTATTGGATTAGATAGGATATTTTTATTATATGTTTGAGTGAATATATCGGGCCACAGATTTTATGTATGGCACTATTTTTTTTATAAAGATTGAAAGAAATGAAGAACCAGTATATAAATGAAATAAATGTAGGTCATCGAGAGGCACAAAGTGAAGCCCAGGAGCCAACGCTAAAGCGGGATTGGCAAGATTGTCTTCTTCATAATTCTCCTCTCTTCATATACCGAAAATCAATCGGCTAATCACGATGAAGCATGTTAATTATGCGTTTTAGAATAAAATCATAGTTTTTTGTTTTTTGTTTTTTGATACACATAAAAGAACAAACAAATCTTAGTTAGCAAATAATCATATGATTTTATTTATAATTAACTTCTAACATATTATAGATTAAAAAAAATTTAAATTTTATTAATTATACTAAAAAAATTAATAAATTTTATCTCTATTTAATATATATTAAATTAGATAAAAAAATTAACATAAATAAATAAAAAATAAAATATTATATTTATATAAAAAAATTATCTTTCTATTTTATAAATATGATTAAATAAATATTTTATCTATGCTATATAAATAGGGCAAAAGTAATATATTGTTATTGCCATTTTTTATTATTTGATCACATTCAAGGAATCACTCCTAAAATTACTTTTTAAAAATACTTCTCTTTTTTGGCCAACCAATTTTAAAAACTTGTAAAAAATAAAAAAAAAACTACAATGAATAGTTTCTTAAAATAATCAAAAAATTATTTTATTAAATATTTTAAAAACTTTAAGCCGACTTCCTAAAATTCCTTAAAAACCATGGCACAAAGAAACATAATCAGATTCTACGAATATTAAAGTCTTTGTAGAGTAGATGGCAGAACCAAGCCCACTTATGGCGATAAATACCAAAGAAAAAAAAAAAAACACAAGAAAGGCTAAGGTGATCCACCCCATAAGGTATTACTTCATATAAACTAAACATCATAATATTTTCTCAGTGCAAAAAATGCATATGAACATTCCTAACTTGACCAAAAATTTTACAGTCATCAAATCAACTAACATTAACTATTAGCAAGCATGTCAGTTAAAAAAATAATGTAAAAATATACATGAAACTTTCTAAATAGTATAAAAATATCATAGTTATTAAGTAAATTAATGTTGACCGTTTAAAAAACAATCTCACATGTGTTGCAAATCATTTTCACTCTCAACAATCCTCTTCACAACTGTAAGGTCTGGTCTTCTGCATGATGCAATAGATACACCTTCTCAGTGTAAGAATTAACCCTCCCCTAGCCATCTTATCCGTCATCCTTTTCGTTCGGAGAAGAGGACGTTGAGAATGATGACTCCACGATGAATAGTATTAGAGGATGTGGACATGGTTTCTATGATGATAGAAGTCATCCTTCTCTCCATCTCTAAGCAAAACCACTGGCAATAAATGAACCAAAGAAAATGACAACAAATGAAGTGACTAGAGGAGGGGTAGCTCTAACATCGAGGAGTAACCATGGCATCATGCAAAAGATCCCGCTGCGGAAAATAAGGCCACTAGGAGCAAAAATACACTGTGCAATGTGTATGGGAATTGTTTTTTAAATGATCAAACATTAGCATTGCTTCAATAACCCTGACATTTTTGTACTAAAAAAAAATCATATAACAACAGTTAAAAATAAACTTTTATAGTAATTTTTTTATCAACATAAATTCTACCACTATTATAATTTTAGTTTTTAATGGCTGTTGAAAAAACTGCCATAATATACTAACGGTAGTTTTTATAAAATTATAATTATATATTTAGAATTTTATAACAGTTTACAGTAAAACCGTCATTACAGTTTAACCATATAATGACAATTTTTATGTTAATTGATATTACAGTCTATATTTGTATTGGTAATTTTAAAGAAAATTGCCATTATGCTTGAGTTTTTTACACTTTCTTTTATTTTTTTCATCTATACCATCACTATATTTGCCATAATGAAGATAGACTATAGGCAATCAAGTATGAAGTAAGCAATAGAAAAATTTAAATTAAATGTTAATATATAGTAATAAATTAATTTGAATTATTATTAATCCATGCAATGAAACAAAATATAATACAATAATATATACACGGACATTGTATAATAATATATACACACACGAAATAGATGATTGATTAAGGCAAGTTCTCCAGGATATTTTTTGCCAAAGCATCTATCATTGAGAGGATTTAATCATCTTCAAAGCTCATTTTGTTACGCTCAAACAATTACAAATTAGAAGTAATACATAAATATTCAATATGTAATAAATTAAAAAAGTTTAAATATTGATCACTTCATAACTCATATAAGCTATTCGTGATCCCTATCTCAATGATTTTGTGCATATATCATATTATATAATATATGCATTCAACACTATCAGATTGATATCGATACTAACAAAATGGAAAAATATAGAGCACTTAGTGACTAACTTTTGCTAATAAATTTATGAAAACTAAAACTTAATTATTTGAAAAGTACTTACTCGAGGATAAATTCATGAAAGGAGTAGCTGGATGGCCTATGAACACATTGAAGCCTTGCATAAACCTATCTTCAATTGAAAAAAAAATATCATATAACTTACTAAATTTTCATGTTAACAAATCTATGAAGAAAAACTCCTTGTTGACAATGGAAAAACTCTCAGTATTTGGCCATCCAAATAACAAATAGAACTAGTTCACCACATTAGCTTTAGGGGCTATGACCAGTAGAGTCCAATGTGTACTACAAAATATGAACAACCTTATATATGGATGTAGATTAATATATGAGTGTGCTAAGTATAAAAGTTTACTTACCCTTTAATGTAAGGTGCAAAATATATCTTCCTCCTAATGCGAGTCATAACGTCAACCATGTACATAATCCTTAAGCTCCTATCGGTGCCTATTTCTTGGACACGTTGATGACACATGAATCCATATGTGTATCCTTTTGTTTCTTCCAAGCATCTATGATAGAAGTGGCTATTGTTAATAGAGAAATGAGTAAGTTGAATCCAGCTTACAATATGACACATTAGATGACAGTTGAATCTAGCTCCTCAAAATTGAGGAATTGCACTATGTCATTCATGTCCAGAGTGAATTTGTAACTCTCTTATGTGGTCAAAACCCTAGACATAATGGTGAAACTAAGTGCTTCCTCCAATCTTACTGCTATAGTGTGGAGAGTTACCATACCAAAATATCTCGATGATATATTCTCAGAAAGAGGTCTGAGCTTGGCTATTTATTGATTTCTCTTACAAATATATTATGAAAATGAAACAAAGTTAGATTAGTTGATTAAAATATATATTCATTACTAAGTTAATTAAAATATTAGTTAATTAAAACCTTCTAAGTAGTTTATTCCTGCTTTTGACCAAACAATGTCCAAACTTCATCACTAAGATTGGGGCATGTACCTTTGGATGCTCCCCCATTTTACTGCCTCAGAGGTAGTCCTTCGCAAGGTTTGACTTAAAGTCCCTCCACCATATATCGTATTACTTTAAGATATGATTCTTCATACTTGTAGTTGTGTGAATGTCGAAGTTTTACTGCATGGAAGTACAAAAACTATATAAGATGAAGCTACAATATGGGACAAAAATCATGAATAACTAAAGTATATAGGTAAAATATAGAATTAGAAATATACTAAAATGTCCTCCCAAATCATATCCTTGTCTTTTTGGTCGACTGACTACCAATTGGGTTACGCAATGCTAATTTTAGCATGTACTATATGGCCGATATAGCTGTTAAACACTGGCCAATTTTAACTAGTTGCCTTAATGTTAGCATCAAACTCAACCCAACCTTGTGGGATTTAACCCCTTATTTGTCCTAGAGACCTGTTTCATACGGGTCCGGCCTCTTCGTCCTTTATTCCTATATTGACTAGAATCTAAACATGAACCTGTTGAACCTAAATCATTCATGTTCTATTAAAAAAATAAAAATAAAGTTAAGAATATGATACAACTACCAATTCAAAATAGTTAACTAATCTCCCTAATTATAACTTCATTGAGTCACTTGTTTAGAAATTAAAAATCTCAAAACAACACATTATCTTCTACTCTTTAAACCCCAATGGTCCAATAACATACACAAACATATATTCATCTTTGTTATATCCATAAATCAACTATCAAACCATCATTTTAACTTGAGGTCAGCGTACTGTCAAACCATCATAAAGCCAAGATTTATTTCTCCCATAGCTCAGCCTACTGTCTAAATAAAGGAAGAGAGCAAATTCATAAATTGAGCTATACTATCCTAAAGCCTCATTTTGGAGCTTTTTAACACCTATTACAACACTTCAAATATTTAGGAATATAAACGAACACAACTCAATTTAGTGTTTCAACAACCAAACACCCAAAACTCTATAACCTACTTCAGTGAATCACTTGCCTACATTTACATAGTGTGAAATTTACATATTTTATTAACTCATTTAGTCTCTTTTAGCTGTAAACCCAATCAAGACCTATACCACAAAATAATGAAGAAGTTAAATGGTGACTTACAATTTTGAAGACGAGAATGATGACGGTAGGAGTTAACGTCAATAGAGATAGTGAATGACGATGAGAACGATGATATAGTCACTGAAATAAGTTGGAAAATGATGAAATATACCTTTCATCTAAGTCTGTGATGGTGGGGCAGAGAACAGAACCATAAGCGGTTGTGTGAAAAGTAAATCTAAAGTTCATCGCAGATTAGGTTTAGCAAATTTTTGTGACTTTTTATGACAATTTTATTAAAAATCTCCATTAAAGAGACTTGTAATAGTGATTGTTAATAAAATCGCTGTAAAAGTTTGACATTTACCAAATGTTAAGACTTTATAAAGTGATTTTATTAATAACTGACGTTACAAGTATATGTAACGATGGTTTTTAGTAAAAACTTTCGTATAAAGCATTGATCTTGCACTATATATTTGAAGATAATGTATATATTATCTTGAATATAATAAATTAGACAATAAGCTAGTATTCTAGGTATTTAGTAATTTGTTACATTATCAATTTATTGGTTAAATTAGATTTCTTAATTAATATTTTTCTTAAATATAGGCACTTTTAATTTCCTTTAAAGTACTCATTGCTAAATGTGCAACTAATTAAACAAGGTAAAATTGATGTATTAATTTGTTGAGTTTTGAGCAACCTATATGGCATCATTTTCAACTACTATACCAAAATTTTGGGCGAGTTAAGTTAGGCTGATTTCAAACTCGGTACAATATAATAATATGTTTATTCTTGAGAAAAATATATACACATACAATTGATAAAAATAATAATAACTTACTTTAGAAAATATTCTAACTATTTTAATTATTCCTTATAAAATATTGTAATATACTATTCTTTACATTTTGTAAGAAATCCCATCCCATCTGCCAAGCGCCAAAAATATAAAAAAGAGATGAGAAAAAGGTGTGAAGCCTTTTAATCAGATGATAAAGTAGAGTCATCTAAGTTTTGGGAGTCATTTGAATCATCTAAAGGGTGGTGGAAGTGTCGATAGTTATGTTGGCGACAGAGATCAAAATAGAGACGATTGAACCTTTCTTGCAGGTTCTCTACTTGCACTCCAATGTATCTATTATGTTTATCAATTCTTCCAAACAATTGAGAAGGTCTAGAAATGGAGAAGTAGGTATTGGGTTTGGGAGATGATACTTATCTTCAAAATTATCACATGATCTTTTTTGTGAGAAGGAAGAAGAAGAGCCTGAAGAGCATGCCAATTTAAGAAAGCTAAAAAGAGAGTAAAACAAAGATGATGCAATAGGAAATATATTGAGGAAAATAAAGTGGAACAAAACGTATAATAGAAGGGTATTTAAGATTGAGAAAAAGATGATTCGTAAAAGGTATATGTTGGTCTTCCCTTATGATGGCTAGAGAAGTTAGGAACCGAAGAGGCAAGAGAAGTATTCTTTCTTTCTGTAGATATGGCGTGAAGGCGGGAAGATAAAACAATTGACTTATAATGGTGGTTGTTCAAAAAACCACCGTTATAAGTTTTCTGTGTCACTTTTAATGGCGGTTGTATGAAAAACTGCCAAAAATGTTTTTAAAATGTGGATTTAATTATGAATATGCCACCGTGATAAGTGTTTTTCTAGTAGTGATTTTAAGTAACTTCATGTGCATTTTGCACTATTTTTTTATTGACACATTTGTTAACAGTTGGTGTTGGTTGACTTAACAACAATGGCATTTTTGCTACATTTAGAAACATTCATGTGTACTTTTACACTCAGAAAAATATTATGGTGTTTGGTCCTCATAGAGTAATATTTTATTGATAGATGTGCACTTTACCAAAAAAATAGGATAATAATACTCTTCAATGTATAGCAAAATTTTTACCACTCATCGATATAGGTATTGACACTAAAGTGAGCTTCAATTGTTGTTTTTTATAGTTAAATAACATTCTATTCATTATACATAGAACATTGTGTCTAGTTGTTATTGTGTGAAGATCAAAATTCATAATCAAGGATATAAAAGTATTAATGTAATCGATCATTTGTATATAATAAAGAAGCTCACACTACTGTAAAATATGCTTTCTAAATCCCTATTTTTAAATCGGTCATTACGGAGACAGTTTAAGAAAAATGACTGGTAGCATTTTTGTAAATAAGATAAAATATTTACACTATATTTACATATAACTGGTGTAAAATATCTATAACTAGTGTTAAATATACAGACTCTTTAGCTTCTTGTCTATACTTTCTCTCTTCTTTTCTGTACCTTCTTCAGACCTTTCATTTCACTTCTTCTGTTCCCAATGTTTGTAGTCATTATGATAGAAGGCCAATTGCATTCTTCGATATTCTTTTCTGAAACTGTTCTTATTGCTCAACTATATGTATATCATTCATATGATCAGTACTTTTCTTCTCATCACTTTATCTTTGTTTTCTTTTCTTTTCTTTTCTTCTATTTGAATCCTCCAATGGCTTATTCCTCACGCATACCTCATTCTCTGCCCAAAAAAGAAACAGAGACAATTTTGAAGACAAATATCCTTACCCTCACTATTTAATTCCTTCTCCTCCTTCCCTGGTTTTAACTCTGATGGAGTACCTTGAGGAACTCATCATGCACTTTAATGGCCTAGAGGACTTCATGGAAGAATTGACTCATAAAGTTAATAGACTGAAAGACCGTTTCAGAACTTTCCACTCAGAAGTTCGCTACCATCAACAGAATGATAGCTTTTATAATCTTGTTGATCCTACCCACTCTGAATCATAAAGCCCCGAGTCTAATGAGGAATGAAAGCCTGCAACCTTTATCTGCCCATTTTATTTTATTATTTTACGTAATGAGAAAAATAGAGAATATATTATATATTATGATAGATATTTTTTTGAAATTTTAAACTTTTAATATAAAGTTATTAGTAAAGTTGAATGAATAAAGTTTCTTATTTTGATAATGGCACGGTGTTCTTTTATTTTTCAAAAAATATAAAAACAACAAATTGAAATTATACGTGTCAACGTCACTTGTAGATTATCATATTTTCTACACCAAATGTAAATTTTATCTGGTGTAGATTTGTTTATGAAATAATTGATTTTTAATATTTTACACTAGTTGTAAAAGTGACAGGTGTAGAATATAATATCTGGTTTAGAAAAAGTTATTTATATACCGGTGTTCTATTTCATCTAGTGTAGATTTATTTATGAAATAATTAATTTATAATATTTTACACTAATTATAAAAGTGAGAGGTGTAGAATATAATGTCATGTTAGAAAAAGTTATTTCTACAGCTATATTCCATTTCATTTGGTGTAGATTTACTTATCAAATACACTTTAATTTAATTGAAACCCCTTTCGCACCTCACATCTCTCATTTTTTACTAGCTCATGTGTTTAAATCTTCTCAGCCTTTCACATCTGGTGAGTTTTATTTTAAACTCCTTGTCTCAAGAACTGAAAATTTATGCCCTACTAGCTGTGGCTTTTGCTATTATTTGCTGGATTAATTGCTATCATTTACTTGTTTGATTTGTTGAGTTCTTCCACTTGTGTGTGATATATTCTCTCCCATAATTATCTATAAGCTAGGTTTTCTTATTTTCTATTTTTCTAGTTTTTAGTCTTCCACAAATATGGATCATAGTTGGATAAATGTTAAATGAACAAGTGTTGAGTATGCTGAGGGGGTGGAGTTTTTGGATTTTGCTAAACCAAATGGTAATGATGACAATGGAATGTTTTTTTGTTCATGTGTGAGTTGTTTGAATGAGAGAAAATAAAGTCCTATAGATATATACACTCATCTAATTTGTGAGGAGTTTTGTAGAGTTACACAGTATAGGTATGGCATGGTGAAAATGTGAAAAGGTCGAGTGCATCTGAACATGTGGAACAGACCTTTGATGATGACATGGATACTGATGATCGGATAGAGGACATGATTCGTGATGTTGGTAAAGATGCTTTTATGTAGTCTCATGCATATGGTAATATGTGTATTGATATAGAAAAATCTCTATACCCAGGGTGCAAAAAATCCAATTTGTTCAATGCATTGTTGAGATATTTAAGTGTGAATGCACGAGATGAGTGGAGTGATAGAGATTTTTTAGAATTGTTTGAGTGCAAGAAATGTTTCCAGAAGATAATATATCTTTTAGGCATACAGTATAGAAAGATTCATGCATGCCCAAATGATTGCATATTGTATAGGAAAGATTTTGAAGATGAGGAGAAATGTCCAATATGTAAGACACCAAGGTACATATTAAACAACTCTCCTGTAAAGGTGTTACAGTATCTTCCAATTATACCCAGGTTTAAGTGGCTTTTTGCTAATGAATATTTTGCAAAATAATGTTATG
Organism: Leucaena leucocephala; assembly: GCA_037074615.1. NCBI lineage: Eukaryota > Viridiplantae > Streptophyta > Magnoliopsida > Fabales > Fabaceae > Leucaena > Leucaena leucocephala. The sequence continues at coordinate 12,424,038 of CM073527.1, forward strand.
GCATGCGATTGAAATGATTTGTGATGGAAAGCTTTGTCATCCGGTTATTATTTACAATGGAAGAAGATTGATGTCTTATTTCTTGGTTCAGCAATGAACCATGAAACCTAAGGCTTGAACTTAGTACATATGGCATAACCCTTATGGTAGTCTTAGTAGTATACATAGTTTATGGCATGTCCTCTTGGTGATTTAGAACATATATCCCTTATTGTGTATGAAACATAAGTATGTAATGTTGTTTATGTTGATCTCAGGACCGAAACAACTGGAAAATAATATAGACATTTACCTAATACCCTTTATCGAAGATTTTAAGAAGCTATAGGAAGGTGTGGATTTTTTTATGCGATTAAGAAGGAGGTCTTTAATATGCGGGTCATAATCTTTTGTACAATTAGTAACTTTCCTGCATACGAAAATTTGTCAAAGTATAGTGTTAAGGGCCATAAAGCACTTCTAATTTGTGTGGAAGGGACTTGATACTATTAACTTTATCATGGAAGAAAGATAGTCTATCTAGGTTATAGGAGATTTCTAAGACAATGACACCCATACTGTCAACTAAAGAAAAAAATTGGCGGCCAAGAATTTGAAAATGCTCTGGAGCCATTGACTAGATAACGAGTTTATGAAAATGTGAAAGATATTAACGTTACGTTCAGTAAGACTACTAAGAGAAGTGAGAAAAATATATGAAAAAAACAACTTATCTTCTTTGAGCTTCTGTATTGGCAATATCTTCATATAAGGCACTGTATTGATGTCATGCATGTGGAGAAAAAAAATGTGTGATAACATTGTTAGAACACTTCTTAACATACATGGTAATTCCAAAGACGCTTTGAAGGCAAAATTAGATTTTCAAGAAATAGGAATATGTGACTATTTACATCCAAGGCCAGATGGTGAGGGGAGTTATTGTGTTGAAGAGATTAATATTTTATCCAATGATGAGAGAAGAAGTATTTGTGAATGTTTGCAAGGAATCTAGGTATTCATCTAATTTTAAGAAGATTGTGTCGATGAAAGATTTTAAATTAGTACGTAAAAAGTCTCATGATTGTCATGTCTTGATGCAACAATTACTCTTAGTGGCTGTTCAAAGAATCCTTCAAGATAATTTGAGATACATTGTAAGTTGACTTTGCTTTTTCTTCAATGCTATATGTTACAAAGTCTTTCAGACTAAAAAATTGGATGAACTGGAGAACGAGGGTTATGTTATTTTGTGTCATCTTGAAAAACTATTTCTTCCTGGCTTTTTTGACATCATAGTGCACCTCATCATTCATCTAGTGCAAGAGATAAAACTGTGTGGACCTATATACTTACGATAGATGTACCCATTTGAAATATACATGAAAATCTTTAAAGGGTATATGAAGAATCCAATTTAGCAAGAGACATCCATTGTTCAAAAATATATTTTGGAAGAAGCTATGGATTTTTGTCAACACTACCTATCTAAAGTAAGATTTACCAGTCTCCCTAAACCCCGTACCAAACAAGGGGTCAACGCGAAATATCCGTGAAGAGTGCTGATCATAATAAATTATAGCAAATGCACTTACACATCTTGAATAATATTGATGAAGTTCAAGACTATATAGCTCTTCATAAAGAGTTTGTCCAAAAGAAAAATAATAGAATGATAGAGCAAAAGCTAATTAGAGAACACAACAAATCTTTTGTACATTAGTTCAAACAAAAGGTTGAAAATGAGGATTGTGTATCTGATTCAGTTAGATGGTTAGTATATAGTCCTGAATTTATTGTGATATGTTAGAATTCATTTGATATCAATAGGTATTCCTTTTATATGAAGTTCCTAGATGATAAAAGTAACGTGTATAATAGTGGTGTTATATTAGTGGATGAAGCTATGTATTTCTCTAGTTCAAAAGACAACAATCCTAAATTAGCAGTCATCCCTTATGATGGCATTGTTGAAGAGATTTATGAGCTAGACTACTCTAAATTCACAGTTCCCGTGTTCAAATGCAAGTGGGCTAATGTAAATAATAGTGTTATGGTGAATCGATTAGGATTTATACTGGTTGATTTGAATAGTATAAGGTTTGGGGATGAACCTTTCATTATGGTAGACCAAGCAAAGTAAGTGTTCTATACCACTGATCCAGCAAATAAAAGATGGTATGTCAATCTCCAAGGAAAAAGTGTTGTTGACGATGATAATTCAATTTGTGATACCCTTCTTTCTCAGCATGTTTACCAAAATTGAATGAAGAAGTGGATTCTGATTGATTTGTATGTGAATATTTTATGTTTTTGATGTAGTATAATAATGCAATTAAGTTTCTTGTTCTAATTGCATATATATGTTGTAACTTCAAGGGATGAGGTAATAAAAGAGTTGGTGGAAAAAATAACTACAATATTTAAACCAGTTGTACATATTATCTAGTGTAAAATGTGATCATAAAAACTAAAGATGCCAGTTTTGTAAATAAATTAAAATTTTTTACGCTAGATTTATATGTTATCCAATGTAAAAAGTCTTCTGAAATTTAAAATATTAGTTGTGGCATTTTTAAAAATAAGTACACAACTTTTTAAACTAGTTATTGTGCTAATCAGGTTTAGAAATATTATTTACTACACCTTATGACAAATATATCCGGTGTAAAATGCTACTGAAAATATATTTTAGAAAATCATCCCTTAGCGCTTATCTCATTTCTCATTTCTGAAGTTTTCTTCAGTCTTATTTCTTACTTATATCATTACTCTGCTTGCCATGCTCTTTATTATGTTCCCAAAAGACATTGGACCATGCATTAACATAGTCCTAATAATTATATCTTTCAGGTTCAAATGGTATCCCAAAATTTGTGTTTGTTTAAATCATGTCTCCACTAGGAAGGGGTGAGAACTTGAAGAATTTGAAAGGTAGAATAAGTTATTAGTGCTCCATTCTTTTTGTCATCCTTTCTATCAATATATGTTGACTTGGAATGAATTAATATTAACTCATAGTATTCCCTTGTTTTCCTAAAATCTGAAGGCCTATAATGAAATCCAGGAGGGAAACATCAAGGGCCACTTGATTCGAATTTTTTGTGTAAGAACTTAGGTTTTATCTGGACAATATTTCTGTCCTAATTTTCTTTATGAAAATAGGTGGTGTCCATATTTGTTTGTGTTTGAGGTTGAATGGATAATGCTATTGAGGAAGAAGCAGTGGCCATTTGTTTTTTTTTTGGAAGAAACAATTTGCTTATTTGCCTACGAGATTGTTGGTGGTTGGTTAAGCAAATCGTATTCTTGCTTGGTTAGAACCTTCTAGGGAATTGGAAGATGGGCCAATTTTTGTGAGAAGGTAGTTTCTGGGAGCTTTTTCTAGTCAGTACTTTGAACATATGATGCTAGAGTCTTTTTTTTTGTATAGGAAGCTCGGGTTTGCAGTTTCTACATTGATGATCCAAATGGAGAGAATGACTCTGATTTGGTTTAGGATTTTTGGACTGAAGGTCCAAATGAAGTGGATGACTATATTTAGGATTGTGGGAGCAGAGTTCCATATTAGTTGGTTCTAGTTCAGTGCTAGAGATAGTTTAGCTTTGGGCATCTTGGAAGATTCCCTTTTATTTTTCATGTTGTTTATCGCCAGGTTCTTTCTTTTTTCTTGGCATTCTGGTTTTCTCTCAAATCTATCTACCATGTAAAAACTCATGGGTAAGGAAGTGTATAGGGGAGTTTGAATTACCTTTGATAAATTCAATTTCAAAATAAAAAACATTTAAAATAGATTGTCATTGGGAAAAAACTTGTTTTGATACAAGGTTTTTAACATCTTTTTGTAATACATCTTTTGCATATTGGCAATCAATGGGAAGTAAAATCCTTTGGTTTAAAAGATCATATTGAAATTTTTTTATGCATCAAATAATTGCTAAAATTTCTTGTTTTATATATAGTGGAATAGTTTTGTTGGGTGCTATTCCAGTGTTTGGACGTAAAAGAAATAATTTTCTCTTTGTCGTCAACACATTGTTTGATAATACAACCATAACATATGTTTGAGGTATCTATTTCAAAAATTTTGAAAGTAGAAGGATTAGGAAGGCTAAGGCAAAGAAGTTCTTTAACTTAAGATTTGATCTGCCTAACAATGTTTGATCTAGACTCATTTGAATAGGCATGGCCTTAGTTAGAATTTTCTTTTTAGAAAACTTTTTATATGGTAAATCAATCACATATTGTTTTCTATTCTAAAAAATATTTGGTAAGTTAGAAGAAATAGTTTTATGAATTTGTTCAAAACAATTTTGAATTTTTTTGTTGGATTTATATTTGACACAATTGTCTTTCTAAATATTTAAAATAAATTTCTTCCTTCAAAAAATTGATATCTTGTTCCTTTGAAGAAAGGAGGTTTAATTCTTTGATTTGACCATTTTAGGTAAAAGGAAATAAAATAGTTTTCCCTAGATGTTTTAAAATTCCATTTTCATCAGTCGTATATAGAAATAACAACCTTATAAAAGGCACCCCTAGAATAATTTGGGTTCCCATATCCTTGACTAATATAAAGGGAGTTTCAAACTTTAATTTCTCATTTTGAATAACTTTTAAAACTTTGTATTTGTATTTAAAACTTTCTATTGTTTTTTCAAAATATTTTGTAAGAATGATTCCTTCATTGAAATAGTTAAAATTAGGTCCTATGTCAAATAAAACAGCTTGTTCTAAGACAAAATCATTGTTAATAAAGATCTTTGCATAAATGTAGAACTTTTGGAGTATTATTTTTGAAATCAAGTTTAGAAATGGTTGATTAAGATCTTCATCTTGTTAACCAGATGATAATCCTAAATGTTCTTCTGTTTGAGGTTTTGATACAAGTTGAATATCTTAAATTTGAGATATTACGGTTACATGGGTTTCTTGTTAAAGTTTGATTAATTTTACATTCGTTTTAAGATTTTGTACCTCTTAATAGAGGTCTTGGAGAGTTGTTGATTGGACTAAGTCTATTTAAATTTATCAAAAATATCTGTTAAATTGTATTTATTAAAAGAGATAGAGGGGTTTAGGGTTTGAAGAGCTTGGTGTTTGGGTGAGAATATCTTTTAATTTGATTAAATATTCTCCTTTATCATAATATAGAAGTTTATTAATGATATCAATAAGTAAATTTTATTCCTTCGAGATAACATTAATTGTAAAAAAAAACTTTTTAGGATATCATCGTTTTGAATATTGTGTATATTCTTAGAAGAACTTTTAGTTTTCGATTCAGAAGTTTCAATTAAAATATTATTTATTTGTTTAAGAAATTCATCAGTACACCTAATATTTTTTGTTGTGTTTAACCTACAGTATTTTGAAACGTGCCATGTATGGTTTTTCACATTTGAAATAAGTAATTTTAGGTTATTCAGGGAAATCAACCTTTAGTTTGGATTTGAATTCTTATTTAAGTCTACGAGAAGATGTGTTTTATTTATACCTTTTATAGACTAGTTATATATATATATAATACACTGTAACTAAATTCAGTCCATGTTCACTAATATAAAGACAAACCCTCATCTATAGTATCATCAAAAGGTATATGCATATAGTTTTGTGTGCATGTAGTTTTCTCAAACTTTGATCGATATATAGAGAACCTCTAAAATTTTTAGTTTGGGCACAAAATTAATTGAATGAGAGATATCTATATAAATATAAGAGTTTGAATATATTATAAAATTTTAAAAGTTAGAGAGGTTATTTTGTCCGTAATCCAAATTAAGTTTGAGGGTTATCTATATAATTTACTCATAAATGAAGATAAGGTGTTAAGAAAAAAAGCCGTTACATTTGCATTCATAGTTAGTATTGCTGATGATTGGCATGATTATTAGAGAATAACTCTTATTTAGGGTATGTATACACTTCATTCCAAGAGCGAGCCACTACTATATCACATGGAAACACAGCTCGTTTAGCTAAAGAAGGTGGTGATCCAATGCTTGCACGCATATGTGGGTCAATTGCAGCCGATGAAAAATGACATGAAAATGCTTACTCAGGGTTGTGGAGAAGCTTCTAGAAGTGGACCCCAATGAAGCAATGATTGCGATTGGAGCTGTGATGCAAAAGGGAGTAACAATGCCAGCTCATCTTATGCAAGATGGACAAGACCCACAAGTGTTTCAGCATTTCTGCCACGTGGCTCAACGAATTGGAGTATACACAGCTAATGACTACATAGGCATTTTGGAGTTCTTAATTGGACGATGGAGATTAGAGAAGTTGAAGGGTTTAACAAGTGATGAAGCAAAGCGTGCACAAGATTTTGTGTGTGGATTAGAACAGAGGATGAGAGATCCAAGAGAAGACTAAAAAGATAGAACCAATTCGTGCCAAGTTTAGTTGGATATTCAATAAGGACATTTCTATATGAAACAATGGTCAATGAATTGTCATAAATTGGCCAAGAGAATGTCGTTGTATTGTGTGTATGAGAATAATGTGCATTTTAAATTTTAAATACTATATAATGTGATGTGGAGTAAGGATATAATCGATGAGATATAGGATAATGAATAATTAAGATTTTAGATTTTATTAATTTCTAGAGTTAGGTTGAATATCATCTTAACATATTTGCTTTATATGAATTTGATGAATTAAATAATATTAAGTATTGAGTTTTCTCTTTTCTCTTTCTTTTTGTTTGTTCTTTCTCCTCCTTCTTACTGTCCTCCCTCCTCTAATCTCTTTATCTCTTCCTATTCTCTTTTTATTTAAAGAAATTAAGGAATCAAACTCAAACCTTATATCAAGTTAAAGAATCAAATTATGTGCACTCTTGCCTTCTATAATTTTGCCTTTTATCTGAAAAATAAAAGAACATTCTCCTTTGATAATATCCAATGGGATTGTCTTTTCTTCTTCTTATTTTTTTTATAGAGTCTATACAGTATTTTGTAATCAATAATTAGAAATTAATTCTCTTGAGATAGAGATTATGAAAGTAGGTTTTATCTCTTTAAACCAAGTAGTTTCCATGCATACAGTATAATTCAAATCTAAAATATCATGTTTAAAATATCTAATTATCTATCAATTATACAGGGCTTTGTTGGTTTTGTTGTTGTTGTTGTTGTTGAAATAAGAATGACTACTTTATTAAATAAGGGAAGGATCCATATATATATATATATATACCATGGTGCCCTTGCAACACTAATAATTTGCCTTCTTCAATAAACATGTAAATAACTTTGGGTATTTTTTATTCTTTCTTTACACATTCTCAAGGGTTCCAATACTATTATACTCCTAGTGTTCCTTTTCACAAGTCATAAAGATATTGACTCTGGCTTTTTATATATGGGGTACTTCCAGACCATAAATTTGGTCCTTTTTACTAGTCACCTTATAGGTATGTTGGAGTATTAAATATTTTTCCATTTTTTCTATATTAGAGATTGTGATATATAGGAATATTAAGATAGAAGGAAAAAATAATATAGTGGTGGAGTTTAGTGTAGTAATAATTGGAAAATATTTCAATTTTATAACAACTTAAATACTACTTTAATTAGCATATGACTAATCACTTTTCTCGTAATGTACTCCCTTCTTTTCTTTAATAGAAGACCCATTTACTTAATTTAGAGATATTAAAAAAATTAAATAAATAATTTAATTATAGTATATAGTAAGTATAATTATATTATATATCAATTTATAAGTTTGATAAATTAATTTAAAGAAAAATAATAAATATAAATATTTTAAAATAATTTTTTTAATATATAAATTAGTCAATTTAATCTTATATTAAAAAATATTTATAATATAATTAGTTAACAATAACTTATATTAAACATTGAAAAGTGTATCACATGAGAAAAATGATTGAGAACATGTGTTATATATACACACACACGCTTTAATTGAAAATTGGTGCTGGTGGGAATGGTGAACATCGTGCAAAAACTGTTTCTTTATGTGTGCATGGGTGATCAGAAGGGAAATTGACAGAAGAAAAAACTCTGCACTCATACTCTCTCTCTCCTCCCCCCCCCCCCCCCGGCCTTTCATCCATGCGTTAATTTGATGTGTAGTTTGAACTTTTCATCAGCTAGATAGGTAGTGCAACTACCCAATTGAGAATTTAGCAAATACGAGTAATATTTCGGTCCCTTTTAGGCAAAAACACGTTTAACATCATAATTCAACAACTTCAAAGAACACAAGTAAACAAATATAAATACTATTTCTTCTCATTTTTAATATAGGACATAATAAAAAAATTAATTTTACTTATAAATATAAAATATATTTTTTATATTTATTATTTTTTTAAAAATTATTCTTATTAATATTTTTTTAACAATAATCAAGAATAAAATAAATAAGTTAACAAAAATAATTAAGATATTTTTTAAAAATATATTATATTAATTAATTTAATTAATATATTTAATTTAATGAAAATAATTAAATAACTTTTATATTAAATATTATAATACATCCCAAAAGCATGTAATGCTCCAGTCCATATAATTGTTAGAACGGTGAAAATAACGACAATGCATTTGGAAAAGTAACTAGCTAGATGCAGCGCCCAGAATAAAAGCATTCTAGTTCTGGTACATATCACGGCAACGTAACCAACGAAGCAATTAAATGCCTAGGTATAAATAGTAAAAAAAAATAGATATATATTTTATAAAAATATAAATTTAATTATTATTATTATTTTCTTAATAGATAATTTTATAAGTTTTTTATAAAAACTCTCTTTACTTTAAAACTATATCCTAATTAATTAGTCTTAGTAAGAGATTGATACTAAACATACCTAATTTTTTTTGTATAAAAAAACAGGTAATTGATTTCTAGCACAATTTTTTTCACTGAAAGTAAGGGTAAATGTAAAAATTTATGCATAAATTTTTACTAAATATATGTTTAATATTATAGTTGTAAAAGTACATATAAACATTTAGAATCAGAGTAAAATAAATTTCCGTTAATATAGGTTGACACCAGTTACCTTTTATATTGGGGCCCACACTATTTTTATAAAAAAAAACTAAAATATCCTCAACTCAAATTTAGTAAAAATGCAAAAATATCCATTGATTTTTATCCAAAATATGTTAAACACCATATGTTTATAGAAGTACTATAAACCTTTTTCTAAAGTGTGTGAAACACTATATGTTTTAGGGAGATATAAATGTACTCATGGACATTCAAAATGGATATGGAAGTACCAAAATATTCCTTTCTTAAGGAAAAAAAAACCCTATCTATCCATCCATTCAAATTGCCTACTATTGTTATTGTTATGAAAGGTAAAATTTATGTGAAAAATCTAGACAATAATAAGTGAAGAAAAAATTATATATTTATGTCAAATTTATTTATATGACTTATAAATATGGTTAAAAATTATTATCTATCTGTCTTATAAATATGAATATATGAGCTTCTAATAATTTAATTTATTTTAAATTTTATGATTTCTTTATGAGTTATTTAAGTCAAGTAGTAAGGATTTACAATTAATTTGGTAATTGGACATGATAATGCATATTTTGTCGGTTGGAATACACGAAAATTCATCCAATTAAGGAAGACATCAAGTTAATTCGGAAAGTCAAGACACTTTAATTTTCTATTTTAATTTTTTCTAAATTTTTTAAGAAATTAAAATTTATGTGTAGATTATGTAACCATAAAAAATTATGGAGAAACATATTATTTTTTATCCTAAAAAAATAATTAAGTTGGCCGAGATACGATATTCACTTAGTTTTAAAATAATCAAATTATTAGACTAACTGTAGATCCAAAATCCTTTACCAAGCAAAAACGAAACAAAGAACTAGATGTCAGCTCCAAACTTGACTAGACTACCCAACAAATACATGAAACAATTTTTATAAAATATATTCGCTATTGGTGTGTGTGTGTGTGTAGGTGTGTTTTTCTTGAGTTCAAGGTGTTTTGGTATTTCCATCTTTATTTTGAATATTCATAGATACTTTTATAGCTCCAAATAACATACCGTGTTTGACACACTTTGATTAAAAGTTTATGGATATTTTTATATTTTTATTATCTGCGAGTTGGGGGTATTTGATATTTTTATAAAAATAACATAGGCTTACCTACAAAAAGTAATAGATATTAACCTATTTTAACATGTGTGCCAATTGTTTATGGGTAGTTTTGCACCCATGAAAGTTATAGTGCTGGATGCGCTTTTGGTAAAAGTATAGGTAATTTTACACCTCTACCCCTATTGAGAAAACCTTTAAATTTTATCATATTAGTCTTAAAATTTAATAAATTTTTTATCCCTATTTAATACACTTCATCTCAAAAATATAAACTCTCTACATATAAAAGGATAAAATTGTACATTTATTTAAAAATTCCATGATATGACTGAAGAATATGATAAGAAACCTTCTTTCTTTGCTTTATAAATTGGATGAGAGTAATACTAGATACTAGGACACTATTACACATTCTTAATTATGTTTGCAACTTGTTAGGGTGTGTTTGAATTAGTTTTTAGAGAATAGATTCTAGAAAGAATAGATTCTAAAGAATAGATTTTGGAAAAAATAGATTTTAAAAATAGAGATATTTGGATGATTAGTAGTATAATCACTTTTTATATTGATAAATTACCAAAAATGGTATAATTTGATTAAAGTAGGAGAGATGAGAGAGAGTAGGAAATAAATAGGAGAGAGAAGAGAGGAGAGATGAGATAGGGTAGAGAAGAGAGAGAAAAGAGAAGATATGGTGAAGAAGAGAGAGAAGAGAGGAGAGGGGAGAGAGATGAGAGAAAGTAGGGGTAAGATAGTAATTATATAGTCTATAAACTCTTTTACTGTTCTGAAATCTATTTTCTGTAACTTATTCAAAACCATAATTTTAAACTATAGTTTTAGGCAAAATCAATTCTGGATAAAAAATGTTATTTGTTTCAAATTTTTCTAAACCGAGATTTTGACCAAAATTAATTTTTTAACCATGCAACCAAATAGGCACTTAGTCTTTTTCCCCTATGTTACCAGGTTTTTAATGTTCAGCGGGGCTATTATTTTTATTTTTTGCAATTTTGCCTCTGTAATGTAATTAATGTCTTATATTTTGTTTCTCTTGTAAATTTAAAAAAAATAACTTAAAAAAAGAAAATTTAATAAATTAACTGTCATTTTTTATTTGCATGAATTAATTGAATGTATCCTACAATAAAAATGGGAGAGACTATTGGTTAATTATATCTATCTATTTTTCTAAATCTATTCCTATTTATTACACAATATCCTAAAAGTACAAAGTCTACAAATAAATGAGAGATAAATTTGTACATTCATTTAAAATATTTAATAATATTACTTATAAATATAATAAAAAATATTATTTCTCTACTTTATAAATAACATCAGAAAAGTGGTGGGTAGAGCAATTGGCCATTATCCATTCTGTTTGCAACTTGTTAGTTTTAATTTTATTTTTCTATTTTACCATGTTCTTAATGTTCAGCCGGCTATTATAAGACTTTTTTTTTTTTTTTTACAATTTTACCTATATAATTAATGTTTAAGTGCGGCTCTTTGAGTATTTTTTTCTCTTTTAAAAATCTCATCAATAAAGATAAAATTAAAATATTTTTAATTTAAGATAGATTTAATAAATTAACTATCAGTCTTTAATTTGTGTAAATTAGTTAAATATATCCTATAATAAAATTAGAGAGATAATTAGTTAATTTAATCTATTTTTCACTAAAACTATGTCGTTTAATGATTAAAGTGAAATTGTGGGTCGATAGGAGCTCACAGGTGGGATGAGGGTCACGACTCATGACAAAACATCCCTCAATTATCAAATACAGTGTTAGTCCTCTCTCTCTCTCTATCTTTATATATATATATAATGTAGTTAGAGAATTGTTCTTGAATATAACAAACTAATTTATTTTATCTTTATTATTTATTATTTTTGTCAAAATAATTTATCTAATTTTAATATCTTAATTTATCTCAATTAATTTAGTAGATCTTAAATTAAAAACTAGAAGAGTAACGTACATATTTTTTAAAATATTATCTTTATATATTTCACACACACATACACAAAATTTATATTAATCCTCATGTGCTTAATATATAATATATTTAACTAATTTAATTATATTAATTAAATTATTTAATATGACATATTTTTATTAAAATATATTAATCATCTTCTTTAATTAACTCCTTCCTTCCTTGTTTTATTTTATTATTGTTGAGATAGTATCAATAAGGATAATTTAAGAAAAAAATTAATAAATATAAAAAATAAATTTTATATTTAAAATTAAAATTAACTCTCAAATTAAGTATTATAGTAAGGATTGGAGGAGGATTAGAGAAGGGGAATGTGATACCTAGAGAGAAAGTGAGATGCATAAGATATAAATGAATATTTAACCTAACTCTCATAACTGGATTATGAGACTATTTAGAAAATTTTCGTCTATCTCTTTATGCTATCATCCACGCTCTTTGTGGGGAAGCCTAGGTATCATACGCTCAATATTTAGATTATCAAATATGATATACCTAATCAAGAAAATTGGTTAAACTATTCATTTATGATATGTGTAGAGTTTTTTTAAAATATTCTATGTAATTATTTGTATCGAAACACCTCCTTAATTAGTTAGATTGCTCCTTACAACATGACATTGGAGAAGTTATGGCCTTATTTGTTTCTGTTTTCAATGCAACTTACTGACCGCATAATATATTTTATGCAAGTTCAACGCTCCAATGCAACAAAGGATTTTAATTTCTAGAGGAACTACCATGTGCTACCTTCTTTGGTCGTTATTCAATTTTACATAAATTATTCCCAAACTCTTCATTGCATGCCTACAACTCCTAAAGCTATTGATTTTTTTTTTATTATTTTCATACATTTATATATATATATATCTTATCTTGGGCTTTTGATGCTTTAATTTTGGTACTTTGGTCTAACTTGGACATAATTGTGTCCAGAGGTATGGTGGAGATTTTAGTGCTCAATTGTCATAATTTTAATTCTATTTTATTATTTCTCTGTATAGGTAACATTAGAGAGCTTTGACAAATCCTAAATCAACTGGGTAAGGAAAGCGTGAAGATGATGCCATTCTAGAGGGTTTTAGAGGAGTTGATGATCCATTCGAGGTCAATATGTTGCATCAGAGGGAATTTCTAAATGTTAGGAAGATATCTTAATTCTCTTAATTAGTCCTAATAGGATTAGGAATCCATTTAAAACCCCTTATTGTGAACAAATGGATTGCCCAATTCACTCTAAAACTTACCCTAACCCTAGTGATCGATAAGCACACTCACTTATCACATAAGTAACCCATCCACTCTTGGCTACGCTCACCCCTTTCCTAAACCAACGAAGACCCCTCTTTCCTAATTGTTGGATTTTTTATGATAACAAAATTAGAGAAGATTTATTTCCTAATAAGTTGAAAGTATAACGTCTATCAGTTCGTTTTTGTCAAGTATGATGAAACTCGAGTATCTCTTATTGTAACTCGAGTTGTCCTCTTGTTGTATTATAATTGGAAGTTAACCAAGAGTTTTGTGCTTTTATGTTTATCGAGTTCTATATCTCGAGTTGTGTTTGGTCTCAACTTGTCACATTCATCATTTTGACACTTTTAGTATGTATTCAAAAGAATTATATGGTTTAAGCGAATTGTGGGTTAAAGCTCTTAAATTAAAATTTGTATTTTAATCCTTGGTTTACTATTCATTAGTCATTTCCATATTTTTAGTCTAAATTTAAAACATTATAATTAAATTATAGAAAAATGGTAAGAGGGTGCTATAAACTTCATTCAAAATCTTTAGAAGTCTTTGACATGAGAAAAACATCATTTTAACCTGATCATGGTTAGATTGATAACATTAACTCATTTTTCAAACGTTTTTTTGGCACAAAATATTTTAAAAAGGGGTTGGACTCATCTATGATCAAATGACAAAACAAAGTCTCCATTCTTCATATTCATAGATGATACCAATATATGGTATGACGAGCTCTCAATTACCTTTAAGTGTAAACTAAGATACCTAAAAATTAGAATAAACTATAACAAAGTAATACTCTCTAGGAATTAAATACGTTTTAATTAGTCACATGTTTTATCTCTTCGTCGACTAAACCCATACATAATGGATAACTCATTTTTCAAACTTACAATTGATAGATGGTGAGAGTTTCACCTACTTCTCCGATTGGGCTCGAACTCTACTCTATCAAGATAGATACGCATAATCCAACATAATAATATTTAGTTAAGTTAAATAACCTAATTGAATATTTTGACCCGTAGATCCAAAATTCAGCAATTATAAAATAAGGTTACATAATTTTAAATATTTTAGAAAAAATACTATTCTCAATATATTTTTTTATCTTTGTTTAGATTATTTCTTTTTTGTCTACAAAAAATGTCATATATATAGAAATAAGACATGTGAGGAAAATTATAATCCATAAAATATAGCTGAAATATATAATTTAAAACTTGTAATAGTTTGAGATTCACAACCGACCGCTTTATTAGGTGTCTGAGTCAATTGTTGATTTGGCAAATTCCTCAGAGAACGCTTATGATGGGAAGTCCATAAAGAACCTTATCATGCATTTCTCATGTCTTCAAAGTAATCACAATTATTAAAACACGCATTTCTTCAACAATTCAGACCAAAAAAAAATACAGACATTCATAAGGTGCTTCATTTTTTTTTCACAGATTTCTCTATCACTACCAGGTATGCTTCCCATCTACAATAAATTAGATTAAGATTAATTCAGCTATGTATTCAAATTATTATATTTCTTTCTGATAATTCTTAATTTTTGGTTTTATGAAATTTAATTAATTCATGCTATTGTTCAATGATCTATAATTTTGGATAACCTTACGAAAGAATTCTGTGTTTTTCGTGTGTCTCATCGGTTATCTTCTCCCTTGTTTCTTGCTTATTATGATTGATTTCTGTGCATTTATGAGATTGTTTTTTTATTTTGTTTACCCAGAAGTAAAAGAAGAAAAAGCAATTAAACGTTCTTCATTGTGACAGGCTGACAGCCATCGATGTAGAACGTAAATGAGAAATTTTCATTTCATTATCATATATATAAGCTGAATAGCCCAGACGCACAGATAAGAGGTGTATGTATATGTCTTAGTTGTGATGTGAGCATATGATGAATCATTTTCTCTCTCTCTCTGTTTTTTTTAATTCCCCTGGTTTCTCAGCAGCATTAACAAGATACAGTAATTTGCATGTTTTGTCAATTATTCCCCCAGATTATTTTCTTAATGACAATTTGCTGAAGAATCATTCCTGTCTTTTCAGGGTAACATTTAAATAAACACAGTTTTTTTTAAATTATGCATTTTATTTTCCTAATAATCTAAAACCTCATTTGGATTAGTTTTACTACTCCCTCCGATCCTTAATATAATAGCTAATTAATTAATTTGAGTAGATTAGAGAAATTAAATAAATAAGATAATTATAATGATTAAATCTAATTTTTTAAAATAAATTTATATTATGTACTCTTTAATTTATAGTTATTATATTAATTATAATTAATTTATTTATTTAACTTTTTTAATCTATGTAAATTAGTTAACTGTCTCTTATATTATAAACTATAGGAGTATTTGTTAAGTATCTTTTTCTCTTATATGCTCCTACTTACTAAATGTATATATGTTTCTCTCTTTCAAAGACTCTCACTCCTTGAGGGAGTAGAGATCAAACACACACACCTATATATATATATTATTAATATGAATTCTTAATTTGATGACAACATGTGTACTTTTTGAAGTGTTCAATATTGGAGAGAGGTCAAAGGAGAGGGGGATATGGAAGAGTATGGGAAGAGAGGAGAGTTGAGAAGAATGCCAAGGGAGAAAGAGAGAGAGAGGTGACGACTAAGAGATAGAGAAAGAAGATAGTCAATGGCACAAGAACAAAGAGAAAGGCATCTTGCCAGAAGGTGAAGGAACTACCAACTCAGAAGACAAAAAGCTGCAAACAACAGCAATAACAACAACAGCAGCAATACTAGGTTCTTTCCTCTTGAAGTTGAAGCAGCTACCACTAGCCATGCCCATTCCAGCTTTGTTTTTGGTTGTTCCATTTCAGACTATGGAGTCCTCCAAAATGAATCAGGACAAGAATCTTCCCATTACATGGATGGTGAGTTGAGTTTATTTAATTTCTTATTCCAATAAAATCTCTTGAAGGAAATAGACATATAAGTGTGAATCTGACAGAGTAGTTTAATTGTCCATGCATAACAGAATCATAGGGGTTAATATAATTTTTTATCCCCTAAATTTGTACAAATTTTAGTTTTAGCCCCTCAAATTTCAAAGTATAAGTTTTAGTCCCTCAAGGGACAAAACGGTCTAAATTTTTATTAAAATATAGAGACCAATATTTAAGACAAAAAAAACTTTAGGACTAAAAGCTATGATTTAAAACTTGTGGGACTAAAATTAAAATGATGACAAACTTAAGGAATCAAAGATTTTATTAACCCCGAATCACAATCTGGATACTATTCAAGTTACACAACAAATGCACGGAAGGAGGTAGAGAGAGAGAGCTTTAATTCAAAGAAGAACTATACGCTCCCTATTTGGTACTCCTTTTGATCCTTAATATAAGAGTAAGTTAATTAATTTGAATAAATTAAAGAAGTCAAATATATCAGTTAATTATGACTAAATCTAAGTCTTCAAGACAAATTTATATTATATACTCTTTAAGTTTTTAACTTAGTAAACTAATTCCTATATTAAGTATCGAATAAGTACTTTCTATGTATTTGCTATGTAACTTGAATATCTTGACTGTGATTTTGTTCTGTGTAGGCAATTAACCTAATCGGTCAGATTCACAAGCATGTCTATTTTTTCCTTCATCTCTTTTGTGAGAAATCGTTATTTTCTTAAGAAATAGGTCAAGTTTTATTTTATTTATATATTCCACCTTAAACAATTCATTCATGAATTTAATTAAATCCTACATATATCATCAAAATGATTGCAAATTTAGCATTCAATAACATCTTGAGGGAGTAGAATATATATCGGGGTCAGCTTTAAATTTTAAATTATGTCTTTATTATTGTTTTGTTGCTAATTATAATGTGCAATAAATAGGATCAGGTGATCATATGGAAGCTTTAACATATAAACCAACAAATTTTCCAACAAGGTCGCGGTTGAGTCATATAAGACAACTTGCCCGAAATTTGATACACTCAATTGCTGATCATCATCATGATTTTGAAATTGGGATTCACCATATTGTTCCACACTTATACCTAATGAAGATCTCTCTTCTCAAGGTAAGTTGCATGATAAACTTTATTCACACACATAACATGCACCCACACAAACAAACACAAATGTATGTATATACTCCCTCTGTTCTATATGTAGGGAGCTAGATAATTAATTTATAAATATTATAAAATTTTATGAAGGAAAATATTAAGAAAACTAATTAAGTTAGTTATTGGAAAAATTATTAGTTATTGGGAAAATTACTCTTAAGTCATATGTAAAACAATTTATTATTTAGAGGTCCCATGAAATCTTCAAACTATTGTCAAGTACCAAGAGACATATGGGCGGAAGATTTCAATTGTCAAAAGACACCCTGGCCCTTACTCTATTAATAGGTGGGAGAGTATTCATTGGCAACTTAAAGTGAAGTATTAGACAAGTAGCACTAAAAAAAGGGTGTTTTGTAGCAGTTTATTTTTCACCTTTATAGCGGTTTAAAGAGTTGAAATAACATTTTATAGCGATTTACACAACTGCTATAAATTCGTGCACTGCAAACAAATTGTAGCGGTTAAGGAACACCGCTATTTATGATAGTCAAAATGCTACAAATATTTATAGTGGTTTAAGGATTTTGTAGTTGTCTAAAAATTGCTACTAACTTCAGGTGAAAAATAAAAATTTTTAACTTAGCACCAAAATTTGTAGCGATTCTCTAACCACTTCAAATATTCTAGATTTTATAAAAAAATAAAAAAATTCCATTTTAATAGTATGTATATATATGTACATATATGTAGATATATATAGATAATTTATTAAATTTGATAGGTTAAATGATAAGTTAAAGTTTTATTATTTTAATTGAGGATATTATTTAGTTGTACCATGTTATATAAGTTGATATATTTTATTTGATGAGATTAATTAAGATAAAAAGAAAGTGTACAAGTTGATATTAGGTAATTAAAAAGTTATGGAAGTAGATAAAAAAAATGTAGAAGAGAGTTGGAAAATGAAGAAAGTGTAAAAAATATGATATATAATTAATTAAAAAGATCCACTAATTTCTGTAAAAGGGACATGAAAACAAAAGAATATACATGTTAATAAAGAATAAGTATAGAAACTTAGAAAAAAATAAACTTATAAATCCAAATGATCTTACCTCTATGTGAAGAAAGAACTAAATAAAAAAAAGAAGAGAAGAATAAGAGAGGAAGGAGCAAGAGTAATAATGGGAGGAGTGGAGATATTTATAGACATCGAGTAGAGTTTTATGCGGTTTAATGGACACTTATAGCAGTTTAAAACCACTACAAATACATGAAAAGGAAATTTGAACTTAATATTTACAACTTTATAGCAGTTTTGTGTCTTGTAGCATGTGTGTGGGAGGAAAATTTGAATTTTATATTTAAAACTTTGTAGAAATTTTATAGACATTTATAGTAGTTTTGAACTGCTACAAATGTGTCATAGTGAGTTCCACTTGGAAGGGAAATTTGAATTTCATATTTAGAACTTTATAGTGATTTTGTTAATATTTGTAATGGTTTAGAACCCCTATAAAATTCTCTCACTCTTCCCACCTTTTGGCATGAAGATTTGCAGCAGTTTGAACCAATGTAGATGTTCACGCTAGTTGACGCATATTTGTAGCAGTTATAATTGCTACAAATGTAGCCCCAAAATGCGGTGCCAACTTGGTACTATATTTGTAGCTGTTATAACTATTAGAAATGTTGCTGATGGAGTTCACAGTCAAAGGGCTACCAAATTATAGCATTTAGAGCCAAACTGCTACAAAGTCAAACATTTATAGCAGTTCATTATAACCACTACAAAATAACCGCTACAGCTCTTAAGTTTTTTGTAGTGTAGAAAGATATTCGTTTACAATTTAACATGAAACAATTAACAATGAATACACTTTCACTTGTCAAATATTTCACTTTAGGTAATACTCTATCATTTATCAATGAGAGTAAGGGCAAGGGTGTCTTCTCATAATCAGAATCTCCCACTCACAAGTCCCTTGGGACTTCACAATACTTTGGAGATCTTGTGGAACCTTTGAGTAATAAATTGTTTTACATGAGACCTGAGAGTAATTTTCCCTTAGTTATTTGTAACAAATATGTTGGTTTATCTAAAATACCCTAAATAATCATTATCTTCATCATTGAAAACTCTTCTATAAGATATATAATCAATAGGGATAATTTACAAAAAAAAAAATAAATTTTAAAAGCAAAGTTGATTAAGGACATATATTTAAAATTAAAATAAACCCCTATACTACTTTCTATATTTAGAACGGAATAAGTAACACATACTATTAGATTTAATATTGAACTAGTTCATAAATTCATTGAATCTTATTGTGGTTGACACTTCTTTTCAATTGGCTCATGAATTTCAGGTAGCATACGAAAGTCCTTGCGATTGAACTGCGTGAAGTAGCTTGCACAATCAATGAATTCGTCTTCTAACAAAGAGATTTCAGCTCAGAACCAGAATGATACAATGCAGCAAACAACTAATAATATCACTTTCTCAAGAAGGACTTATAGTAACAAATTCAAGTGTCTCTAATGAAAGAGTTAGTTATCAAAAATGCATTATTCTCTTAAAACCTACAGTTAGGCTGAGTGATATAATGACTCAATACACAAGATATATAAATGAAAAAAAACTAGGTTAGAAAATTTTCTTCCTATTCGCTCCCAACATGTTTATAATCCAAATTGTCCAAATTGATGACTAGTAGCTTGATACAATAGAATAAAGCTGAAAATTTAAGTTGAGCCTGCCCCGCCATTTTATGGCGGGTTTGGCAACCTATTTTGGTGTGGGTCTTTTTGACTCCGCACCCGCGGTGGGCTAACCTGCCAGGTTGGCGGGTTAGCCCACTTTTTTTTAATTTTTATTATTTATATTATACTTTATTAATTTTAGAGTATTAACCAAATTAAAGTTTATATTATACTTAATTTATACTAACTTCATCTTATTAAATTATTTCTTTATATACATTTTATTTTATTATTATTTTACTTGTGACAAATTTATGTACAGATAGTGATAAAGTTAAAGAAATAAATATTTTGACAATTTTATATCATGCTTTGAATCCAATTAATATTGATATATATAAATTATTTTTTAATATATATATATAAATAATTAAAAAAAACTGGCGGGTTGGCGGGTTAGATGGCGGGCTCGAGTTGGTATTATATCAACCCGCCTGGAAGTGGGCCAGTTTTAACCTGCCCACTTCCAAGCCAACCCATATACGGGTTGGCTCGCATTCTCAGCTCTACAATGAAAGGTTGTAAACAAAAACAAGAAGAATTATGTTCTTGGAAGTTGGTGTTGATTTTTTATAAGTTCATTCTCCCTCTAGTCTTTAATATAAGAATTAGTTGACCTTTTAGATAGATTAAAAAAATCAAATCAATCAATTAATTGTGATCAACTTGAACCCTTTAAGACGAATTCATATTATATACTCCTTAATATACTTATATTTGTTAACTAACTCTTATATTAGTTATATTTAATTAATTTATTTAATTTATTTAATCTATCAAAAAAAGTCATTTAACTCTTATATTAAAGATTGGAGAAGTATCTTGTGTTATGATTAAAAAACTAAGAATGAATCTCAAAATCCTAAAAGATTAATTATGACTGAAGGGAAGAAATTGAATCCCATGGATTGATTTGACAGTAGAATTTGATTCACCAAGTAGACTAAATAGTTTGACTAGTTAAGCCAAAAAAATCAGCAAGTTGACAACAACAAAAAATCAGCAAATTGATCTTGGTTTATTTTGGTCTAAAATAAGGAGGTATCCAATGTTTTATTTTTTTAAAAAGGTCAATAATGGGGAAAAGGTGAAGCCTATAATTTTTACTGTGAAGAAAAATAATAAAGAAATTAAAATCAAAGGAAAAACAAAAAGGAAGAAGATAGAAGGATAAGAAGAAAAAATAGAAGAAGAAGAAAAAAAAAATGTCAAAGAAAAAAGGAACGTAGAAGGAAAAAGAAAGAGAAAACCAAAGAAGAAAAAGAAGGAATAAGAATGGGAGGGTTAAAAAACAAAGGAGTAATGAATTGCACACATACAGATGTATAGATCCTCTTACCCTTCTAATGCGAGTTTAAAGGAAAAACAAAACATACGGTCTCCTGGAGAGAGTCAATCATTTTATAATTTAATAATATGAAATAATTTTTTTTTTTTTTATAAATAAGAAGTTATAGGTTTAATCCCCTTAGGACATTGTTGAACTTATAGGACTTATTATTTTTTTTTGGTATAAAATTTTTTAGAAAGGGGTTGGGCTCACCCATAATCTAAAGACATGACGAAATCTCATTTCCTCATAAATGATACCAATATCAGGCAGGACAAGCCATCTATTACCCTCAAGCATAAAATTAGGCACTCAAGAGTTAGGATACTTCACTAAGTGTTGTGACTAGAACCACAATAAAATAGTACTCTTCAAGAATAGAACACGCTCTAAATAATCATATATCTTATCTTTTTATTAATTAAATTCACATGTATAAGTTATAAATAACATAATTCACCTCCAAACGTACACCATAGATTTCTTTTTTCAAGTCCAACATCAATCATTAATCCACAAAAGCCCAATCTGTACACATGAATGGATTCTTATTCTTATTTTGTTTTTTAAATTATTAAATATTTCTTCATATTTATTATCTTTCTTTTAACTATTCTTAAAATATTAATAAATTGTACTCGTATTATCTTTTATCCCTTAGTTTAAAAAAAATAGTTTCTTTTTTAATTTATTGTTTCTCATTAATTTAATTTTTTTCATTTTTATTTATTAAAATTATATTAATTATCAATAAGAGTAAAAAATAAGTTTCAATAGCCCCTAAATAACCTACTAAGCCCGGCTATAAACTTATTATTATATAATTTATTGCTCGCTTCCATGCAGCGTTGAGAATACAGGTTAACCTGTGTGATGTGAGCTTGGTGGATTGTTTTTTTTTTTTTTAATTTTTATTTTCAATTTTAAATACTTTTTTTAATTTTCAAATTAAATTACAAACTTTTACCGGTTGGAGGGGAGGTTTGCTATATATATATATATATATATCCTATTAATGCCCATGAGAAAAATAAAAATAAACTCCTCACTTTCAGACAGAGGGCAAATTAATTTACAATAAAAAAAATATTTTTGTACTCTTTTGTCGTCATATTTTTTGTCAATTTGATTCTTAAAATATATTAATATATTAACCAGAAATAAAAAATATCCTTATATCAAGTTTTTATACACATTACTGGGATAAAAATAAACTTTTATAAATTATGCAATTTCAGTTAATGTATAAACAATATAAAATAATATATATGAGATTACTTTGGTAAATTAATCATTAAGGAACCGTCCCCTCCCCTCCCAAATCAAACAAGATATTATTTAAAACCCCTCCCCTCCCCCCAAACCAAACACAATTAAATTCAAGTTGTTTCTATATTTTTATAAAGTTATATAATTAAATTAACCCAAAACTTATAAATATAAACCTATAATATATTTTACATAATTATTCTGTCAATAAAAAACAAGAAATCAAATTCCTAACATAACATAAGGCTATGTTTACAAACCCAAATATTCACTGATTATGGAGTCCAATCCATATTTCAGCCTCTATTTCCCTCACCTGATCAAAGGAAAACTGCTTCTATTGGCAGATCCATTCAGCCAACCAAACATCCAACGAGTGGGAAAATTTATATGTGTTTTTGGGGCTTGGATTTATTATACCAAACGGGTCATGAATATACAACCTAAGCCGTGTATCGAGTTATCAACGCACTCAGCATTAAAATGAAAATAAATACTTACATCTGAACTACTTTTTTCTTGCTACATCACTATATGCAAGTTAATTGATCAAGATTGCCTCTTTTGTCTCAACTTTACATATTGTATAGTGTATGATTTGATGTTATTTTGTTAAAACTCGTATGGGCCTTTAATGAGTAGACCAGAACCTTGTCAAAATTAAATAATGTCATCAAAATATCAACAAGAGTTTAATTTAGTAGAAGAGACTAATTTATCATAATAAATTAAAATTTAAATCATAATTAAAAGGGATATATATATTTAATACTTAAGAATATTTTAAATATAATTACTTTTAATAAAAGAATATATATATTTAAGAGAAAAAAATAGTATCATCAAATAAATCCCTAAATTTAGACAAAATATAAGTTCATAAGGTAAAATCTTAGAGAAAAATAGTGACTTAATATAAAAAGTAAGAACTTAACTTGTAAAGCTTCCAACAGCTTAATGATTTCCTTGGTTAGGATTAATTGCTAGCTTCACCTCCGTAAAGCCCATTAAGACTGCGTTTTGGATACTTTTAAAATTATAGTTTTCGAGATAAAATTAAAAAAAATTATTTAAATATGGAATAAAATTTAATAATTAATTAGTTATACTAAATTCATGGTTTCAATGTTAAAATTATAATTTTCTATGAAACAATATTTTTTAACCTTTTAAAAAACTATTCTATATTATAATCGCTTTTATCATTTTTTTAAAAACTAATCTAAATACACTCTAAGCATAAATAATGTTAGGAGAATAATATGACTTTTTTGATTAAAAAAGTATAGCAATAGTAGTAATAATAATTCATTAGTTAGTAAAAAAATATTTGCAAAATATGTTTTTTAATTACAAAAAATATGTTGATTTCTATAAAGTATTTTTTTGAATGGAGGCAAAGTAGAAAAAAATAATTTAAGATAAATTTAACGAGTTCAAGACTCTTCTTAAAAAAGTATTTAATTATTTTTATTAAAATATATGTTTATATTTAATGTTGACATTATCTTGAATATAATTATCTCTAATATAAGGATTTTTATTTAGCCAAAAACATGAACATTTAATTTAAAATTACAATTTTTTAGAAAATTATCAAAGTTCTTAATTGAGTCAAAAAATAATTTTTTTATAAATAATAAATTTCATTACTTAGTCTATTTTTAGAAGAAAAGTTTTGTACTGTACATGGCCTCCATTATACTCTCCTCAATCTATAATATAAATTACTTTAGAAGAACAACTTGGCGCAAAATATAAATTATTTGTATAGTAATTAATATTTATTCATTACTTTTATCCTTCTAATTAATACACATAACCAAATTTGCTATTTCTTTATATTTTCTCTATCTTTATAATTCACATTCTTCAATAAAAATAAAAGTGAATATTATTTTAATTTAAGACATATTAAATAAATTAATCATTAATTTTTTATTCTTAACAACTAGGGAAAGTGACTTAAATTTTGCGCGAAAAGAATACGGTTCACAAGGTTGTGGTTAGTATGTGGACAAGTTATTGGGCGGGGCCAGTGGTCAAGACCCAGTTCTCTCCTTTAAGTCTTTGACTACATTATTGCTCCCCTACCCAACTAACCTAGATGGTATGATGGTATCCATCCCACTTGCTTAAGGAAGGAACTGGTTATAGTTTTCATTACAGTGATAATGTTTATCCCGACGTTCAAAGGATTTAAAAAAATGGAAAAGAGGTGGGATTATAAAATTTTAAAAGAGAGGAGTAATTAGGATAAAAGAGTAAAAAAATTAATTAAAATTTTTTTAACCCTACTTTTCTAAAGTGTTTTTAAATATAAAAGGAAATTTTTTCCTCCCCTCCCCTCAAAATTCCATATATCAAACAAGCATTTAGAGGTATGGGAAATCCAAATATAAACCTCTTGGAGATTGTGTCTTAGGCTAATCAATTAGATATAAATATTATAAATTATTTAATAAAATAATTTATTAAATAAATATTTATTACATTATTTTGCATGTTTCCTTTATATAAAGATCCATGAATAATTGAAGAATTATTCTAAGTGTCTTTAGTTGATTATTATTGTGAAAACAATAATAAATTAATACTAATATGACTTTGATTGATGATCACATGATGATTAGAGCTAGGAAAATGGGTCCAACCCGCGGGCTGAACCCGTTTTCCCTCAAAACGGGGCGGGCTCGGGCTGGTAAAATGCCAGCCCATTTTGGGACGGGCTGCACAACCCGCCAGCCCATTTTTTTTAATTTTTAATATTATTATCTATTTTACCTAAATATTATTTTGAATACTTTTATTATTGAATACTAGTAAAAATAATTACCTATTTGTTAATATGTGTTGACATATTATAATTAATTAATATTATGTTAATGTTTATTTAGATTTATAGTTATAAAATTTGATATTTTTTATAAAAAGTAAAATTTTTTAAGAGTATAACATTAACTATATTTTAATTATACTAATATAACATTAGAAATTTTTTATTAGTATTCTAAAAGTTTAGAAATAATTTTTTAAACATATTAAAAATTAAAAAAAAAAAGAGGGGTAGGTCGTGGGCTAGCCCGCCCCTAAAAGGGGGCGGGCTCGGGCTGGCATTGGGGCGGGCCACACAGCCCGCCCTATAAAAGTCCGCCCCTAAAGCGGGTTGGCCCGTTTTTGGCGAGCCAGCCCGCTTTACCACATCTAATGATGATTATATATAGAGATATAATTTAAAGTTATATAGGCACTTGTTAGAGAATAATACGAGGTAAGATGTCTAAGTTTATTAAATTTAAAAAATATTTGAATTTGATAAATATAAAATATCCTCATTTAATTTAAAAATTTTCTTATTCTGAAATAAAAAAATCTAAAAGATATTCTAATATAGATTATAAGAATATAATATTATTTATTGTAAAATAATATTATCTTATTATTTGAGAAAATAATAATATTATATTTAATTTCGGATTTACATTCTTTAGAAGATTTATCCTAAAATATAATATCTACAAAAGATTTCATCTTGAAGATTATATATCATAAATTAAATAGAATAATAATCTTATTAAATATATTGGTGGATGAAAATTAGTGTATATATTATATATAATTTTTAAATATATATTTTAATTAGGATAACTATAATATCTCTATTTTGTTGGTGGTAGACGAATTTTAAAATTTGTATATAATTTATTATCTAATTTAGATATGAGATTTAAGTTAAATAATTTGATATATTGATAATTAAGGTGACTGACTTGATCTATATAGAAACTATGAGTTCTTTGTGAGATAGAGAATTATAAGAAATTATCTATAGCGAGAGAGAACTATAAAGAGAATTTAAGGCAATTTTTATTTGAGTCATGCAACAAAGAAAGGCATGACATTCTTGGACAACTAGTTTATGAAAGGTGCTAGCACACTATTTGTGTTCACAAGCTCATTCGTGGGGTACAAGTGGAAGGTATGTACAATTGAAAAGTAATACATGTGATTTGAATTAAGTACCACTGTTCAAGTTAACGTCATTTTGTCTGTGGGGATACCAATAAAGTGTGTTTATTAGAGGAGTAGTGCCCATAATTGAATTATCAGACAAAATTTTAGAGAATGGATCTGGAATTCAATTCGTAAGTCTCATTCTTAATTCGGGTTAAATAATACAAAGAAATATGTTGGGGGTTTTGGTATTTTTTTTTTAAAAATGATCTCTAACTTTTAATTTATAAATTAGTCATTCAACTATTACTCAGTACTACTCAATCCTTAAATTTTTAACTCATTTATGACTTAATCCGTTATCTTTTTCCTATTTTAAAAAATGAAAATCAATCTAACTCTAACTCAGTCATCATATAAATAAAAAATATAAAATATTACTAAGTCACAGAGACACTTGGAATTTATATCATAATAAATAAATATTTTCCAAGTGTCTCCCTGACTTTTGACAATATTTTTTTACATATAAGATGAATTATTTAGAGTTGGACTGACTCATGACTAGGATTATTTTTTAAAAGAGGAAAAAGATAACAGATTAAGATATAAGTGAATCAAAAGTTCAGTTATTGAATTCCACTGAATTATAGTTAAGATATTTAGTTACTAGTCAGTTAAAAATTGAGAATTAAAGGATTGTTTTTTCTAAATTTTTTTAAATTTTATTCCACTGCATGTTTTAATTTTTTTAATAAAACCTAACAGAACCATACACCTTATAGCGAGAGGACGTAGACAGAAATATCAGACCACATAATCGTGTGTTCCAACCTTCAGTTCCAAAGACTCTTCTAGGCCTATTGAAAATCGGCAAATTTCAATTGTGTTGACGCGATTCTATACGCACAAGCTTACTCCTCTTTTTTTGGCCCTTTTACTGGACCAAATTCACATCCTATCATACATATGCTAAGACTCTCTTTAACTTGATCAATGTAAAACCTCTTTTGAAACACGCACTTAAAACTCTGAAACAATCCCTACGTGTCAAAAGGAATATTATCATCTAAGTTGTACATGAGTATAATCATTTCAAATATGGAGTCTTTTGGATTATAAACTTGATTTAGACCAAAAACATTAAGCATACAGAGCTATCAATGAAGCATACTTCTATTAACCAACAACTCTAGAGCGCATGTTAGAGGCCTTATTAGTCAATTTATAGCCCCACAATTCCTACTGTTTGTGACAGTTTTGCGCTTTAAAATGGTCATGAATTGAGTTTTTATTGAGAGTACAAATAGAACTATTGAAGGCATTGGCAAAAATGGTAGATAAAAAAACTTTGAAGTCTTTTAAAAATGAGTACACTTAATTATGCTGTTAAATAAATATTTTTATTAATAATATATTTAAAAATTTAGTTATTAATGGAGTACTCGATCTAGTCTATAATATAAGTTATTTTTTTAATAATTAATGTTTAGTTGTCAATTTTACTCTGATAATTAATACTCATTTCAATTATGGAAATGATGGTATGTTTTGTACATAGGTAACTTAATATTTTTTTTATTTATGTGATTTAGTTGGAGTGATTTATATTATAGATTATAGAGAGTATATTGATGTCATCCTATTTATATATGTTTCAACCAAAATGTTTGTCAATTTCCCAACCTCTTCCATTGGAAACATTTTCAGCCAACCAAACAATGGGAAACGAAGGAGCTTTCCGAGGCTTGGATTCATCATTATACGAAATGGGTCCTAAATGGATTCAACAAAATAAACTTTCACAAAATCCAAAGCAATTTTAGATACTTTAGTCACTAAACCAATAAACAATATAAACGTGTATCAAGCTATCAACACAGCATCAAAATCTGAAAATAAATATTCAGTTATACGTTGCTTCTAAAAAATAATTTAATTTAAAATATAAGCATAGAATAATTAATATTTATTTACGAATTTTATCCTCATAATTAATATTCATTCCTATTTTACCAATTCTTTATATTTTCTCTCTCTACATTCTTTAATAACAATAAAAATAGAAAAATATTTTAATTTAAAATATATTAAATAAATTAATTGTCATTGTTTTATTATCATAAATTAGTTAAAATAACTTATAATATCTTAGGGAATACATATAAACTACTGTTTAGAGATACAAAAGTTGTGCATGCCAATTGGTCAAGATTGCCCCTTTTGTATCAAGTTCCCCTATTCGCGTTTCAACAAGCTTTTGTGCATGATAGATGATATTTACAAGGGCTTTTTTGATATAATGAATAGTAATCCTTATATTCCTAGGTTAAAAATAAAAATAGGAAAAAATATTATTGAATAATGATTACCAGAACATAATATATACATTGCATAAATAATCTTTTCAATCATCCTAATCAAACCTCCCCAAAGTAAGCTCCCTTATGGCTACTAGAAAACGTCCTTGTTTTGGGGATCAATCACCCGAATTGACATTACTGAATACCCACCTCCAAGGGCATATTTAGCTACTCCTTTTCACCAGCAAGAATCAGGCCTCCATGATCAACTCTGGGAATGGTCAAAAAGGAGCCTAGGCAACTAATCCAAGACATTCACAAAAAAGATCCAATTAAAAAGAAGGTAGTCTATCTCATAAGACTTTCATTAGGTGGGATCTAAGGAACAACAAATATATGTAGTCTCTCAAAATATTGAAGTTGTTTCTGAGATTTGGACTCTGTGACTTTCAGTTCACATATCAATAACTTTATCATTGTACCAAAATTCATCTTCTAAATATTATATATAATTCGATTACGAAGGAAAAGAAAGTGAAAAGTATAAGAAAATAAGTATAAAAAGAATGTGGGTGTCATGAACAATCTCATTCTTTTGGGTTACTCTCTTTTAGAATGCATAAAATCAGATGTGATTCAAATTGGCAGATACTTTTTATTGCTTTTGAAGTTAATTGCTTGCCTAAAGTCCTCAAGGCCCACCGCATTGAATTACTAAACCCCCTCACCCCATTTTTGCTTTCCAGCTATGATTTTAGATAATGTCAAATTTTCCTTATGTTACCCCACCGTGTTGATTGCACATTTCCCCCAAAAGTTCACATCAAGTGGACGTTTTGTCTAAAATATTATCAAAGATAGAACCAAAGCTCTTCCTGCTAGAAACTGTACATAAAAATATTAAGAAGGAGGGAGTAATAGAGTTCTAAAGCTTTGTCTGATAAAAGCCATGTAACATGAAATTTGATTAAAAAATAGCACTGGGAACAAACTAAGACTTTATTGAACAACGCAAGGTTATTCATATACAGCTTTTGATAGAAAGACACCAACCTCAAACATAATTACTGCTACAAGACAACCTCACTCTATAAGACTCTTCTAATTTTTAATATAAAATCATTTAACTAATTAAATTAAATTAATTAATGTGATATAGTTTTTTGACACCCTCAATATTTTCTTTAATTTTATTACTCTCCCTCTTATTTGATTATTATTGATAAAATATCAATATGTATAATTTATAAAAAAATTGATAAATTTAAAAAATATATCTTTTATTTAAGATTAAGATTAATTCTTGAAATAGGTCATACATTAATGATGAAAGGAGTAAGTTGGTACTTCCTGGGGTCTAATATATAGGAAATCTTCTATAAAGAAATTTTAGTATAAAATATAAGAGGTTGATAGAGTAACTAATAATTATTTTTTATTTTTACTTTTTACATAAGAGAGATATGTGACATATAATAAATATATATTTAAAAATCACATTCTTTATGAAGGGTAAAATAGACAAATTTATCAATTTAAAATGTATTAAATGATTGAACTGATATTTTTTAGTTTGTATAAATTAGTTAATAATGTATGTATGTATTGGACCGGACCGAGTGTCATCCCAAAGTTGTTGGTATACTTTCTTGTGGGTGTGAATGGGCCCAATGGCTTCAACGAACTTCTAAAATAATATTCTCATCTATCCGGCACTATTCTTCAAAAATGTGGTCAAATGTGCACCATTTCATACTCGCATCAAAATGCCATTGTCGATCAACTCATCTTAATTAAATTAATAATACCCCTTCAGTCTATATAGCTAGTTGAAGAGTTAATATTAGTTTTAAATAAATATAAAATATATTTTATATATTTATTAATTTTTTTAAAATTATTTCTATTGGAGAGGGAAGAGTTAAAAATATTAGTATATTTAAAAAAATATATCAGATAATTAATTTAATTAATCAAATTAGTTAGAGGAGTATAATTTTAGACGTGAAAATATTATAAAAATACGTTGGATTCAAGAGATCCTGTATCTCAGCTATCAGCATAGATGTGGCAGAAGAAATACAAGTAATTTCCACAACTTTAGTGCAAGCACAAAGCCCCAACAATGGCGACCACATTCCAAAAATGGACTTAACTCCGTGGAATCTCCAACTTCTTCAAATCGAAACTATTCAAAAAGGGCTTCTCTTCCACAACCTCTTATATCCCACACCTAAAACACTCACTTTCCTCCACTCTAGACTTACTCTTATTCTTTCCCCTCGCCGGACGTCTCACCATTTCCAAACACGACGGCACCGCCAATATGGTCTCTGTTTCAATTTCTTGTAACAACGAGGGTGCTCTGTTTCTTCATGCCATAGCTAAGAGCGATTCAATTTTTGATATTCTCAAACCCATTTATGTTCCTTGTATTGTTCAATCCATGTTTCCACTTAAGGGAGTCAAAAATCATGAAGGTACTTCTGAGCCATTGTTGGCCGTGCAAGTTACAAAGCTTGCCAACGGCATCTTCATCGGATGTTCGATGAATCATTCCGTTTAATAAATTTAATGAACTAACTGACATTTTATAAATCAGCGGCTAAACTTGTTTTATAAAATTTATTTTCAGTTACTTAATTTTAACATAATTAATATTATTAATATTAAATGTATACTCAATAAATTTAAATGGTGACTCTATAATTAAAGATGACATATTAGTCTTTAATTTTAAATTTGTAAATTGAAAATATTTAAAGAATAAAAATTTAAATTTATTGAGTTAACATTTAATGAAATTAATAGTATTAAGATTAAAAAACACAAAATACATGTTATGAAATCAAAAGACTAAACTAAATTTTGATATATACTTAAATAATCAAATACTTTTGTCTATAATTAGCTATTACACACCATTGACCCCGTTCATGACAAACTCAATTATGACACAAAAATCATGATTGTCTCGTAAGCTAAATTTACTTGCTTCTCAATTATCCAAACACCCTATTTTGATTAAATCAATTATTCTTATAAATCAATTTATAGTTTAGCCAATGCTAATCAATTATACACTTGAAGCATGTGGGGGCTATTTATAAAATATATGGTTGAAGATCTCATGACTTTAATCAAAATATGATATTTGTTTGATGGACTCCTAATTGATTTAGCTGATATAATTGATTATAAGTGAAAATCAAACAAGCTCTAACTTTACAAAGGAAAATATTGATCGTCTGAAACGCAGAGGTTAAGAGTAACCAAAAATAATTTCTACAGGCACTTTTAATTAACTCATGTTTGGCGATCAGTGATTCACAACCAACGTCTCGATCCAAAGGAAGATCTCAGTTTTATCTTGGTAATTGGTGTTATAACAAGAATATTGCACCTACCATTATTTTGGAAATGTTATGCAGATTTGTAAAATGACCATGAAAGCAGGAAAGTTGCTTGAGGAAGGGCTTGGAAATACTGCTTTGGAAATGAACAAGAGGATATCTTTATACACAGGAGAGAAGCTTAAGGGTTTTTAATAGTGTTGGGTGAAAAACCTAGAGCTGTTTAGATTCATCAGTGGGAAGACGAAAAGTAATAAAATGGTCACAAGCGGTTCTCCGAGGTTTGACATTTATGTAAAGAAAAAAGAAAAAAAAAACTCATGGAAAGCGGACTATTTTCGCTGGAGAAGGTAAGTATTGATATTGAACTTTGCTTAGGTTTTGAGATTTTAGAGGCCTTGGCAAATGACCCTGATTTCATGGATTTTGCTTCTAAATAATGTCGATTAATTAGCTCCTTAACCAATCAGGTCAAAAATTTTGAGCTGTCAACCAAGTCAGATTTTACATTTATTTCTTTATTTGTTGGGCCTGAAATGATGAGTTAAAAGAAAAAAATAATTGGTAAATTTGTACTTTATTAACTCTACTTTTGTTACATTATATATATATATATATATATATATATATATTGTATACAAATTTTTATTTATTTATATATTAATAATTTTTATTTAAATATTATTTCGTGAAACCATTCTAAAACTTTCTTATTCTGGTAATCCTTATGTCTTTCTCACAATTTAAAATATCCTATCATAGGTTTACCTGAAAAAGGTGTCTGATCATAGCAGTTTTTGTGCTTTATAGAGACAAAGATGCTCATTTAGATATTTGAAAAGAAAATTGTACTCTGGGATTGCCAAAATTATTTGCAAAGAGTTAGGAATGACGTAAGAGAAATTTAAGTATGGCAATAAACTAGTTTTTTTTTTTTCGTTTAGATAAACTAGTGTTTTAACATATATTTAAAGTAACAATGTGCTAAATATAGTACAATTAAAAAAAGTGACTTTTTAAATTGGTACAAATATCAATATACATAAAAAAAAAGGTTT
Source organism: Leucaena leucocephala (assembly GCA_037074615.1). Classification (NCBI taxonomy): domain Eukaryota; kingdom Viridiplantae; phylum Streptophyta; class Magnoliopsida; order Fabales; family Fabaceae; genus Leucaena; species Leucaena leucocephala. Next base: position 12,457,504 of record CM073527.1, read on the forward strand.
TCAATTTTTTTGACAAACATAGGTATCTTCCTAAAAGCAGACCTATTTAAGATATTATTAAACGTTAAATGTGTATACATCTTTGAAATTCATCTTGTTCTATAGGATTTTTTTTGTACAAGAATTTTTAAAAAGGGATGAACTCACCTATGATCCAAGAGTATAATGAAATCTTATTTTTTTCTAAACGATACCAATATCGGATAGAGCAAACTATTTATTACTCTCAAGCATAAACTTAAGTACCTAGGAGTTAGGATATCTCCCTAAATTAGTACTTCTCAAGAATCAAACATGCTCTAAATGGTCGCATATCTCACCTCTTTAACAGTTGAACCCATAGATGATAGATCCTGTTCTATAGGATTAATCCTTTATACTAGATCCAAACTAGGATTCAAAGTTAATAATAATCCTGTTTTTGTGAAAGTGAGATTTTTTTACATAAGAGAGAGCTATAGCCCAAAAATAAAATGAGTTATACTACATAGGAATTAAATCCTAAACAATCTACATCCACTAATTTCTTTAATTTTATAGGACACTTCTCATATATAATAGGTGATAGTGAGAAACTGAATCAACAGGTGTCCACTGTCGCTGGCCCAATAGGACTTGCTCCTCTTGGCATCGCTACTTGCTTCACTACCACTTAATCATCTTCAACAGAGAAGACACTCTTCATTGTCTTAATGAACAAAGGAAGGAAGACGAACAAGAAGCAGGAAGAACGAGGGAGGACAACGAGGGAAGACATTTTTGTTACTTCATCCCCATTTCCTTCATAGATTGCTCGTTTGCCTCACTTGGTCAAAGTTAAACTACTTCTATTGGAGAATTTTTTCAGCCAACCAAACAACCAGCACATGCCGAGGAAAGAAAGGAGCTTTACGAGGCTTGGATTCATATTTATACAAATGGGTCCTAAATGAATTCGACGCGAAGGATGGCTGGCTCAATGCCGAAGGATGGCTGACCAGAGGCTTTTTGATAAATAGAAATAGAAATAAAAGAAACATGAAACTTTTAGAATGAATATTAACCCATATATTCTTAGAAGAAATAAATATTGTTGAAAAATGATTAACAGAAGATAATATATATTGCATAATTAATTCTTTTCTATCCTAATCAAACATTCCCAAAGTATTATGGCTACTAGATAATGTCATTTTTTGGAACTATTCTGAATACTCTTTTGGTATTTAATATATGATATAATAGAAAAATTAATTTATATCCTAAATATAAGACATATTTCTTATATTTATTTATTTTTTAAAATTATTCCTATTAATACTCCCTCACTAATAGTTAAGAGAGGGAGGAAGGAAGGGAATTAAATAAGATGATTAGAGTATTTAAAAAAATATTATATTAACTAATTTAATTAACTTTATCAATCTAATTAAATTAATTTAATATAATAAAAAATATGCTATATTAATTAATTTAATTAATTTTATTAATCTAATTAAATTAATTAAATATATATTATATTAAGAAATGGAGAAATACCAAGGGCATAATTTGCTCCTCCTTTACACCAGCAAGAATTAGGCCTCCTTGATCAATTTTCCTTACAAGGCACAGGTAACTCTAGAAATGCTCGAAAAGGAGCCTAGGCAATTAATCCAAGACATTAACAAAAATAATTAAATATGTGATTATGCAGAAAAATATAAGAAAATAAGTGTAAAAAGAAAGTGGGTATCATGTCAATCACATTCTTTTGGGTTACTCTCTTTTAGAATGCATAAAGGCATATGATTGAAATTGGCAGAAAGATACCTTTTATTACTTTTAAAGTTAATTTCTTGCCTCAACACTTCAAGGCCCATCGGCTTGAATTACTAAGCCCCCTCCCCTCACCCGCTTTTCGGCTTTCCAATTATGATTTTTGATAACGTCAAATTTTCCCGTGCACCAAAAAAGAAATAGAAAATAACATATGGATCCCATATAAACAATTAAATGATAAAAAAATCTTAAAAAATGACATAATTAATTTCAAGTCCTAAAGAATCTCATGGATTTTTTCCAATTATAAAAAGACATAATTGCTCTTGTGAAATAAAAAATAGTAAAGAGCAAATAAGACTTGGCGAACTCTGGTGTGGAAAGAAGATGAGAAAGAATGACGAGAAAGATAGAGCATGATAGCTCATATAGTGTGTTCGCAGCTAAGTTTTCTGTTCATCGTGCGTGGCTAAAAGGGTTTCATGCCCTTCTATTTTAGCTTTTTAGGTTTGAAAGTCGTATAGATATAGTGGCTCATTCAGAGAGAAAAGGCTAGAGAAAGAGAGATGTTGGATGATGGAATAACAACCTTGTAGTAAAGGAATAACAATTACTTCATAATTCTTTCTAGGAATTCTGCAGACAGAAAGTACAATGGTCTCACTAGCATAGCATCTTGTTTGAAGTAGAAATAATTGACTGTGGGATTGAATATAACAACACTACCAATAATAAATGACAACTTCATATTGATAAAATAATAACTGCAGCATGTTTATTCCCATAATCATTCTAGTCATAATATAACTTCATATATATATATATATACACTTTACAATTACATCGGTTCATTCATGACAGCAAATGTAAAAGGAATACATAAAAAATAGTCAACTTCATCAAGATTCACCCTACCTTCCAGACAGATAGATATTGATCAAGGTTAAAAAAGTTACTTTCATCACTGTGTACAGATATTTACAAAACAAAAATCAGTGTGCTACGTATTTACACATGACCACTTTCTCTATTGAACATTATAAAATGCTAAACTCCTTCATCATTAAACATATCAAGAAATGTGTGTTGATCAAATTTAACAATGAATTTCTTTACAATTTTATCGCTTCCTTTCCCAACAAGTGATGATACTAATATTTTGAACTCATTATATGTTATGCCTTCCTTTATGGATATTGTTGTTACTTGACTACTAACACATGTGACCTTTTCCATCATTTTCTAATTGTCTCCTATATGAACATAATATAATAGATGCTTTCCAAACAAACTCACAATCAATAATGCAACCTGCACTAGACATAGAATATTAACAACTTTATCACTTATATTAACAACTATCGCGTACTATAATAACAATTCACATTGCCTCGTATATCAGATCATAATCTACCATTCACATTTTGAAGAAACATTTCTAATGTTCATGTTTTCTTACTACACTGAAGTCAATACATCACAAATTCTTGCAAACTGAACATAACTTTTAAAGAGATAAGTTTTTCTAATGAAAGGGATGTTAGAGCAGAATCCAAAGAAACATGACTTCACATTATGATATAACAAATATAGCATATAGATTAAATATAAAAGTTTTCTTCATTTATTGAAATTATTTGTATGAAAGGTAAGAGGCAACCAAAAGTATTGAAAGCTAGAAATCATGAATAGAGTGAACTAGAAAGTAAAACAAATGAAGATACTAACTATCATTTAGATTTTTGTCGCCATTGATGGCAATGGGGATTAAACCCAGAATATAGATACTGATGAATAGTACTATAAGGCTTCTATCCTCCAACATCTCTCTCTCTCTGGCCCTTTCTTTCTGAATCAATCACTATACCTATACAACTTTCAAACTCAGAAAGCCAAAATAGAAGGGCATGAAGCTCTTTTAGCCACGCACGATGAACATAAAACCCAACTGCAAATACACTATATGAGTTATCATGCGCTGTCTTTCTCATCATTCTTTCTTCTCTTCTTTCCACACCAGAGTTCGCCAAGTCTCATTTGCTCTTTACTGTCTTTTATTTCACAAGGGCAATTATGTCTTTTTATAATTGGAAAAAAATTCATGAGATCTCATAGGACTTGAAATTAATTGTCATTTATTAAGACTTTTTTTATCATTTAATTGCTTACATGGGACCCAGGCATCATTTTCCTAAAAACATTCCCTTCACATTGCTTCAAAATCCAACTAAAATAATACATCTAGGGTGAGAGAAAAAAACTCTGCTCACATTTGGCAGATCATTCATCAGAAGATAATGATAGAGTGTGTCATTAAAACGCCTTGTAGATGACAACTATAAGGAAATTTGATATGCATGTGTTAAGATAAGAGGAATTATGGAAAAACCTTACGTGATTCCAGGACATATCTTGCTGCTGTAGCTACCATGCCACTGATACCAATCAGTGCCATCTGTGGCTTCTGCATCTTCCTTAACGTAAAGAATGTACATTTCCAACAAAGTTCATATCAAAGACAAAACCAATGCTCTTCCTGCCATAAAATGTATATAAAAATATTAGGAAGGAGGGGACTAATAGAGTTCTAAAGCATTATCTGATAGAAAGCCATGTAACAGAAATTTTGATTAAAAACATAGCGCTGGGAACAAACTAAGCTTTTACTGTACAACTCGATCTTGTTCCTGTTTGCCAAAAGTCGTTAAACTTCATTCCTTCACTAAACCATTGATTTTTCATATACAGCTTGACTGAAAGTTCGGCTTTAATCAATTACAAGGTTTGGTAATCTGCTATCACTTGGTATCATCATCTCTAATTGGAATTTAAGCTATCCCATTAATTAAGCAATGACCATGAAAGTCATATGTTAGCCTATGATAGAAAGACACCAACCTCTCTTAAACATAATTACTGCAGCAAGACACCCTCTCCATTCCATTGTAGGGGTACAAAAAACAAGGTTTGAGAGCCCTATAATCTGATGCCTGGTCCAGCATTGCAATGGACTTCCTTTTTTTATACATTTTTCCTTATAAGTTAAAAAAAATAGGAGAACAAAAAATGAAATTATCATAGCACCTCAGAAATTTCATTTCATCCCTAAAAAAACAAATTCATACAATTGCTTTTAAAATGAATGTTCTTAAAAGGTTAGTAGAAAAAAGGTGGGCCAAGCCAAATTGACCAAATGGCTAGCCCAGTAAACAATTTTGTTTCTCTAGCCCGACCTGACCCAGTGTGATCAGATTATTTGGGTAACGGCCAGATAATCACTACCATTCCATTGACACAGTAGTAATTTCCTTATATCTAACAATCCTCCAAGAAAAGAGATTGGTATGGAAACTTTTCACCATAGCTGATGATCGAAGTGATGCAAGATGCTAGGAACCGGCTTCTACATAATTTTTCACATTCAACAAAGACTACATTAAAAAATCAATCAAAGTAGGCTTTTCAACAACTTCAACTGACCATGCAATGGCTTCTGAAGATGCACCACAGCAATTAAAATTGCATGTACTACAGAATAAAATGGAACAAACAATTGAACACTGAGCTGTTAGCAGTCAGCTAGCAAGAAAGGAATATAGATCTCTATCTAGTGGGTTTGTATGTAAGAGAATACCGAGTGATTGATAATTGATATTCAATAAATAACAAGAAGGATAGAACAATGCGGGGGGAATATACCTGATTCATACTGAATGATGTATGCTTTAAGTTCTTCTCGTCAATAATTTATACTGGTTAACAAAATGTGACATATTAGATACCCCTGGCACCCAACCTCCAAAATAACTTGCCAGTTGCCCCAAATGAAAAAAGCACATTATTCCTAAGTCAGAGACTACAATATACACAACAATACTAAAGCTCCTAAATGTTTCAAAATTCACTGTTTCACTTGGAACTTTAAATCTGTAACTTAAAGAACTTTATTTGCAAGTAATAGCTTTGTTTAAATTCGTAAAGTATCATACCTGAACTTTTATGGGCAATCCAAATAATAGAGATCAAGGCAAGAAAAGCTTGAACAAGCAAGCTCTTTATCTCCCTGATTCTTCAATACTGCATATTATACTAGGTTCCGCTTATACCAGGCAGATAGTCTGCATCCATTAGGATGCATCTCATCTCTTTAATCAGCTTATAGATCTCATCAGATTGATGGTGAGATGTATCACCCTCACAGAAGAAGAGAACTTTTCGTTGTACATCTATCCTGCTATAACAAGGCTCCTTTGCCATCCCTGATTTCGTCATCACAGCCCTAACCTCCTCAACATTGTACCACAGCCCAGAGCTGGCATATGCATTAGCCAAAACAATATGTTTTCCAGAATTTGCAGGTTCTAATTCAAAGAATTTCATAGATGCAACCTTTAACAAGCACATATCTCCATAAATATTACAAGCCCCAACCAGAGCACCCATGCTGTCGCGTGTTCTTTAAAAGGTAAGTTCAGGAAAAACTCATAAGCCTCCTTTTAACTTCTCGGCATGCCCTAAAAGGTCAACCATTGTTGCATAATGCTGACCTCGTGGCAGAATTTCATACTCTCTTGTCATTGACAGAAAATATTTCCACCCTTCATCAATCAAACCACCATGGCTACAAGCAGACAAAACGGCAAGGAAAGTAACATAGTTTGGTCTAAAACCTTCTGATATCATTTTATGAGAAGATTCTATAACTTCTACAACCCTTCCATGCTGACCATAACCAGATATTAGAGAAGTCCAAGTGATGGTATTTTCGCTTAAACATTTATCAAATAGTAGCTGCCCTTCACAGATGCTACTGCATTTAAAATACATGTCAATAAGGGCACTATTGACAACTACATTGTCCCTAATTTGACACTTGATCATCACACCATGGGCTTGCTTCCCTGGTTCCAGCGCAGCCAAGGTTGCACAAGCTCTAAAAACTGATGCAAAGGTATACTGATCTAGTCTCAAACCAAACTGTCTCATCGAATAGAAAAAATCCAATCCCACTTTTAAGGCCTTTTTGGACGTATCCAGCAACAATCGCATTCCATGAAACTAAGCCCTTCTCCGCCAAATTATTAAACAGAATGCAGGCAGTTTCTAGGTGTCCTGATTTGGCATGTAATATTTTAAATTTGGTCTTTTAATATTCATTGGGAACACATCCAACTACAATCATTTGTCCATGGATTCTTCCGGCTTTCTTGTATTCTTTCCTCAATATGCTTTCCTGCAGCAGAAGAGAATAGGTTCTTGAGTGCACTGCTAATCCTGTACAACACAAGAGCCCAATAGCGTCTGCCAACCATCCAGATATACATACACCTTTTGAAACTTTATCCAATTTGGGCCATTTTTGCGAGGCTTTACCTGAAAACTGGTAATATCTGCCCAATAACGATCGCAAACATGGCCAAACCAGAAGTTTTCCCACTCAAACAAGTAAATTACAAGACAAATGTTTTCTCTTTGGCCACAATTACAAGATGGATTTTGATATCACGCTTTTGAACCGTCAGTAATTTTGCATTTCTGAAAATATGGCATCTGTTCGCGGCAAATACGAGGGAAAATCCATTTGTAAAATAGTAATTATAAACTTACAAGGAAAATAAAGTATGTTTGCCTGTTTATCGTGAATCTCCCATTTGTGTGAATACCCGCATTACCCTAGATGTGCAAAGAAATGCAAGCTAACACAATCATAAAAGTAAAATATAAAGATAAACATTGCATAATATTTACCTACTGTTATTATTCTCTGACCTTTTGACTGAGAGAATTGGACCAACTATCGTGTGAATCTCACTTGACGGAGAAGAAAAGGCATCATTTCGCAAGTTTCGATTTTGAGATAAACAAATGAAGTTACTTAGTGGAAGAGGCGTTGAAATTAGGTGGAGATGATTTAGGAAGCGAACTGGAAGATTGCAAAAGACAGAATCAGAATCAGAAGCCCAGGAAATGGAAGGAGTGGTTTCGATTTTGGAGAGATGAGAAAACAAAACTGCAAATTTCAAGTTGTGCATGGACTTCATCCTAGAAATTGTTACATTCCGGATTTGAGATTTGAGAAGGGTTTTTCTTCCGAGGTAAAACAATAAACTTTTTTTTTCTCACCCGATTAGCTTTATGGATTATATTTTGATCTGAACTATGTCACGTATTTAATTATAATGTATGAATTTTTTAATAATTTTTTTATATATATTAAAACTTAAATTTAAAATTTTATTTAAATAATATTAAATCAGATTAATTTAATTTGTAATAATAAATTAACAATGAACAATAAACAAGAAGGGAAGGAAGGGAGCAAAATCAGATGTTCTAACTTCTAATGCTAAAAGCCAAATACCTCGTGGTCGGCAAGTTCTGTTTTTAAAAAGAGAATTCAATGACATCTGCTAAGTTATAATTATTATATTTTAAAATAATTAATTTTTTTATCAGAACTTTAAGTAATTCTTTTTTTTTTCTTGTTATTAAACCATTTAACCCTCTTGTACAATGGAGGGGAGGAGATCACACTTACCCCTATTTTACCGTCTTGAGTATGGAACTCGAGAGTTTTCTCAAAGATGTGTAATTTTGAGTATAGAACTCTGTTTTTTTTTTTTTTAATGAGAGGAGGTATATGGTGCTATCAATCATCAATATCATCAATATACCTTGCTAAATCTCGTGGATTTGTAAGGTTATTGGTCCACATGTTTCCTGACTTAACTTTCCAACTCAATAATCGAGTTTCCACGTATTCCATTTGATTCTAATTTTTTTGGTTTTGTATGGGGTTGTTTTATATATTTTCAATGTATTGTTTTTGTTAGTCATTTAATGTTTTCCCATTAATTAGTTAGTTTTTGGGGTTATTTGTATGTGGTTGTTTTGTATGTATTCAATGTATTGGGTATGCTAGTCATTTAGTATTTTCTCATTAATTTAGTAGTTTGCTCTTCTCTGTTTGCTTTTCCTTATGGTTTGTATTTAAGTAGGGATCGTCTTTTGGTCTCTCTCTTTCACTCTTTTGCAGTGAGATGGTTCTTTTTGTTTGGGTATATGTATGGCTATATCTCATAGTCTTTGATTCTTGGGTGGTTTTTTTTTCCCTGTTGGCTCTAGTCATGGAAGTATTCACCTTTTGATTTGTCTTGTCATCAATAGGTATATGACTTTCTCTCTTCACTTTTTCGCCGTTTTCATTTTATATTCCTTTTGCTATTAGTTCACTTCTTCTCTCGTTTGGAAGTCTTCTTCTCTTTTGGTATCTCCATCTGAGCCTTCATTGCTGAGAGAAAGGAGGCCAAACAAAAGGAAGATAATACCTAAACGTTTGAATTAATCTAGAGCTGTGTTGGGAGTAGATATTAACAACTAAAATAAAACGTGTAAAGATTTCAACATTATTAGTTATATGAAGTGTTTTGTAGGTTTAGGTTACTAGTCTAGTCGAGTTAGATATGTATGACGTTTTAGAAATTATCAGTCCCCATAAAGAATTGAAGAAAAACGGGTTCATCATGTTATAAAATATTAAAATCCTTATATAATTTATTTGGAGCAACATTATTTATTTATTTTTGTAGAAGATAAGAGTTTTATATTACTAGAAAGACCTGACAATTCAATAAGCTTTTTCAATAGAGGATGAGGTTTCCCTCAAAGGGAAGAAAGCATCTTAGAGAGATTTGACAGAAGTTTGAGGTCATTTTGCTGGAAATTTAGAGACGGTACCAATTATTGTTTTTGTTATTCTCGTATAATCATTTAGCTGCTTTTATAGACATTTGAATTTAGTAATCATAGTCTCTCACTCATCTCACTCCTTCCCGATTCTTTCATTCTTCTTATATTTCCACTCTCTTACCCTTTCTTTATATCTCTTCCCACCATTTATATAGAGTATATAACATCTTATTTTTTATTTATAATATTTAAGTACTATTTAGACATGATTTATTACATACCTTGAGGTTTAGTACGGATCAAATATATTAATTGAAATCTATAATCATAAAATTAAGAAAATAATGGAATATGATTATAAATTGAAGGTAGAATATATTTATTAATTTTAAGTTGAACTTAAATGGATTATTTTATGGAGAAAAAATTTAATAAAGTTGAACTTAAATGGATTATTTCAACCTAAATGATTATAATTATTTATATATTATCAAAAAAATTGATTTGAGTGAAATACATAAATAAAACTTAATTGTTTAAACTTTAGAGTATATTGGTAGATGGGGGCTAGTTAAGTAGACAGAGTTAAATATTTCTCCATGCCAAGATATATATATATATATATATATATATATATATTTAAGGTAATTACAATTGTTCATATTATAAATAAAGAGAGGAATAAATTCACTCAAAACAAAAAAGAGATGTATAAATTAAAAAGAAAAAAAAGATTGCAGTTTGCGTACTGTGTGTACTCTTGTTTGAATATATATATATATAATACAAAAAAAGTGGGGATAATAAAATGAAAATGCAATTTTAAAAGGAAGTGGGTCCCACTCGATTATAATATTAATACCCTTGTCTCTCCTTTCCCTTCACGTTAGAGGGGAAAGCGAGTCAGCCGTTTTTTTTTAATATTTTTTAAAATTTATTTTTTAATTTTTTAAAATACTAATAAAAAATTTTAATATTATATTAGTATAATAAAAAAAATAATAATATTAAAATCTTAAAGATTCTTAATATTTATAAAAAATATTAAATTTTATAACTATAAATATAAATAAATATTAATATAATATTAATTAATTATAATATTTTAATACATATAAATAAATAAATAATTATTTTTATTAATATTTGATAATTGAGATATTTAAAATAATATTTAAGTAAAATAAAAAATAATATTAATAATAAAATAAATAGGCTAGCTTGTTAGAAAGGGATAACTTATCTCAAAATGAGTTAATATTTTGTTAACCACAGTCTACCTAATTATAAGTAAAACAGTTGAGCCCACTTTAACAACTATACTTCACGTTCCATCTCTTCCAAAATTTCTTCTCCTTTTCATCCAGCCAAAGGAGCTTAAGTCCATCATTGTTGGAGATTTCAAATTTTTTTTTTGGGATTATTTTCTTACCATAAAATTACCAAACTATCATACTTATTTCTCAAATATTTTTCTACTTAGAACTCTTTAAAAATATTTTTTTATTGAAAATAAAGAAAATTTAAGAATTAGGGTTTATAAATAAGTGTAAATTTTTAATAAATAGAACTATAAAGTTATAGAGGTAAATAAATATTTCTACTTTTAATTAGTTTAAAAATTTTCTGTTATATTATTTAAGATATTTAGGGTTAGAGTTTGAATGTTAGAGGAGAGATATGGTTAAATATGATAATTTTACCTATTAAATTTAATAATTGGATTATATTTATTAAAGATATAATTGATGTTTGATATCGGTTGATATTATGCTAGAGTTTGTAAATTTAAAGTAAATATTTTTGTTAGAATCCCAAATTAGAGAAATTAGGGGTTTTGATTAAACTGAATAATTGTAGGTTAACTTATGGTTCAAATGAGTTATTGAAATTTAGAAATGATGGGATTTAATATTGAGAATTTGGGATGAATATTTAGAAATTGTGAGTGAGATTTAGAAGTTAGAAATAAAATTGAGAACTTTAAGTTTATGTAATTAAATTGATTATTTGTTTAACGATTTAATATTGATGATTTCATGGGGTTTTAGATGATTTGAAGAGTTTGACGTTAAATAAAGATTTTACCAGAGTAGAATAAAGTTGAGAAAATATAGGATTGTTATTGGAATGATAATTTGAGAAATAGATGAATTGTTATATTTTTTTTAAGTATTAAAGTGAGCAAATTTTGGAAACTTTAAGACGATTGGAGGAAAAATTTAATACTATCAAGTTATTGGATGATATATATGTAATTGGGATAGATAAATTAAGTTATAGTAGTGAATTAATAATTAAATTAAGAAATTAAGAATTGTGGTCTAAGCATTGGGCTCCTTATTTATGTATGGCACTTTTATTATCTTTAGTAAGAAATAATCACTTTCTACTTATTATATATGCTAATTTTACTTGTTGTGCGTGCTAATATTTAGTTTGTGAGTAATTTTAATTTCTTGAACTTATTAATTGCTATGGACTATATTTTGATCTATGATGGAAATATTTGAAGTTGAAATGGTCTTATGGAGCTTGTGTTTTTGAAAATACAATCTTTAAAACTTACGTGATTATGTTGAATTTATGAGAATTTGATTTAGAAATGGAATATAGATATTAAAGTTGACTATTTGTTGAGCTTATGAGCATAGTGCATATGATAGGAATTTGTGAGTGAATTGTGTCTATCACCATCACGTGATGAGGCATCCATTGATATATAATAGTTGGCTATTTTGTCTCTTACATAGGCCCTATTAGCTCTTGTACTCCTCATACGCGGGGATAGGCTTGTAAGGCCCATTTTATTATCTTGTGTGGAGATAAGCATTTATGACTCCTTTTGCCTTCCTGTCTTGGGATAAACCTTTATAGCTCTTAGAATGTGATTATGGAATTGCATTTGCATCATGGCTTTATAAATTGTTTGTCTACTATTAATTGTAATATTATTATATATATGTTCCATTTAACATCTCACGATGATATATTTGTATGTATGATGAGTAAGAACTATTTGTTACTGAGAATTTTGTCTCATCCAGTGGTTATTAACATTTTCTCAGGTGATGATTGTGTTGGTACCTCAGGGAAAGCTCCAAAAGCTTGATTAGTATTATATCAGTTGTATAACATCGTCTTTTGGATTTGTGTTAAATAATGTATATTGACACAATATGGCTCATCTTAGATACTTTGATGTGATGTGATACTTTGTTTGGATTTGATTATGCGAATGCATGCTGGTAATGGGTTTAAGGTCATAAGTTGTTGCTTGTGATTGGCTAATTCGTGAATCCACTTTTTGAATGTGTGACATTGTGAATTTATTTATGAATAGACATTATTCAATATCTTGGTTGTGAAGTGGGCTTATATGATATTACTCTAGTGTTCGATACCTGGAGGCCAATGTGAAATGCTGGTTGATATTTGTGTTAAATAAGGATTTAAATTTTAATAAACATGTTGGTAAAGTTGAATCCTTTCTAACATGGTTCACAATTAAATAATTAAGTGAGGTTCTTTTATCCATATTAGCTCTTTTTGAATTGTGTTTAATCCTTTTCTAACAAGGATATGATTAATGAATCCCTATTTTATCATATTATTTTATATCTATTTTAGAGAATTTATCATGTTTAATAGGCATTATTGTAGTAGTTGTGGCTATTTTGTGCTTTAATTGATTATATGAATTAAATGATTATAATGTCATTTTATTGTGTTTTTATTGATTTTCTTATTTCTATTGATTAAAATGATTTACATGAAGGTATTTTTCTCTTATGTATTTCATGAAATTAAAATAAATAAATAAATAAATGATGACTGGGACCTACAACAACTAATACATAATTATATTATATAAGATTAATTGAGGAATTGCCAAATTGAAAGAGGAAATTATAATATCTAATTAGAGAAAATCAAATGCGTCCAATAATATTATATTATATTATATTATATTAATTCATTCTTTTAATATAATATTATATTATATTATATATCATTTGAATTGATTCAAAAATAATTCCTCAATATCTAACATTTGAATATAATCAAAGGATAATAAATATGATATCTTTTCCTATTTTCTTATTAATTTTTTTTATCTCTTTTATCCTATTACTTTTTATTTGAATTGTTTGTAGGATATTTGAGTTTAAAAATATTATCTTCGAAAATATTGGAAAAGATAATAGCTTGAAAGGACGCTGAAGATAAATGAAGATATCATTATCTTTTGAAGAGCCAATTAATGAAGAGACTAACATCAATAGGATTATCTCCCAAAGGCTATATAAAGGACCTCAAGGCTCCTCCATTCAATACACCAATCACCTTCATCACAATCATATTCTTTATCTCTTCCACAATTCCATCATTTTCTTTCTAAGTTCTTGAGGTGAGATGTAGTGGCTTGAGTTCCTATGCTTTACAGTCAGGAGTTCAACAATTTTATGTTTTGAACAATTTTATGTTTTAATCTTTTTCTTTATATAAATTTATAATTTCCTAGATTTAGGTTTCGAGATTTGTATATGTTGGACCTAGGGTTTCAATTGAGCTACCTTTGTGATCAAACCCTTGTAATTTATTATGTCAATTTATGATTGATGTTCTTTATTTAATATCTTTAGTTTTCTCTTATAATTATTCATGTTGGATTCACATATTTAGTTATAGGATTTTCAATTGAATATCCATGTTAGAGGAACAAATTATTTATTACTTGATTTATCACATGCTAAGTGAATGTTCACTAATCATTCTTGATACAATTGTATACTATATCTAGGTATAATTGTGTCACGTCCCGAAATTTGGACCGTGACCGGCACGAAATATGAATAGTTTCATATTCTGAAAGCCTAAAATCTCAAATACAACGTTTAAAGTTTCCATAATATTTTCCAAAAATAGAATCTTTTCTAAGGTCTATGTGGAGCATTTACCTTTTTATCAAAATACCACAAGTATTTAATAAAGATTAAAATCAATCTTGTTCAAAAACAATGCTTCGGATCTGCGATGAGGCTTTTCACTGCTTAGCGGGAGGATTAGGGTAACCTGCACTATCTGAGACCAAATAATCTACTCGTGAATAACGTCCCAAAAATATGATTTAAAAGAATGCGAAAATAAACAATGCATAATCATGTTGAAAATGTATTTCATAACATTTTGTAATCTGATGTACACCTTTCCATAAACATTTGTATTTCAGGGGAAACAACAATATGAAATAACCATTTCAAATCAATCTGAAATAATCATTTAAAAATAATCCTTTCAAAACCTTAATCTTTCTGTAGACATTATTATTTCAAATAAACAATTTGAAATAATCATTTCAAAACAATCGTTGTAAAACAATCCTTTGAAAACCATAACCCTTTTGTAGGACTTCAACAGAACAAAAACAGACGTGGACACACAGTCCACGAGGGTAACTAACCATTCTAGTGGCTCAAAGCCACTGATACAGACATGGACACACAGTCCACGAGGGTAAATAACCATTCTGGTGGCTCGAAGCCACTAACTGTCGCGAGAATGAATCCCACGAAATAATTCTAGTGGCTCAAGGCCACAAACTGTCGCGAGAATGAATCCCACAAAATAATTCTGGTGGCTCAAGGCCACAAACTATCGCAAGAATAAATCCCAAGAAATAATCTGGTGGCTCTGCCACTAACTGTCGAGGTTGAGTAACCAAGGTGCACCAAGAGCTAACAGTACTGCTGTTAGTATCCAGCGTTCTGTATTCCGTCCTTTCAAAACATTTCCATCATGCGTGGGGTTTCTTTCACATGTAATAATCTCAACCGTTTCAATGCCATAACCATCGGTAAAAACTACTTTGAATTTAAAAAACCCCAACATGTACATTTTAAATCAAGTTACTGTGTAAACATATGAAATTCGCATAGGAATACATTTCATGAATAATCATCATTTCAATGCAACTTTTGTCAAACTCTTTTCAAAAGCCTATTCATTCACTTTCAAACATAATCATAGTTCCTTTGTAAACCAATCAAAAGAAAATCATTTCTAACGATTTAAACCATACTTTCGTAAAATTTGCTTTTCAAAATTCATATTTGAAATGACAATGCATTTGAAAATGTAAATTTTAGGGAACGTTATTCACTCACCTGCCACGCTCCTAAACCGTTACTCTTTTCAGCCAATCAACTTTCAATTAATTCCACTTCTCAATCCCCTGGAACCCCGAAACAAAATATTAATATTCTAAATAAAGTCTCAACAGAAATAATTCATCTTTAACCAATTTGGGCTCAACGTGCCCCCAAAAGTTTTAATGGTTATTGATCATGGCTTAACAACTCCAAAACTTGTTTCATATAAAATTTACTTTCAGTGCACTCGAAGCTTTAACCTTTCATAATCATTTTGCCAAGACTTAACATGCATCATACATAACTACAAGTATATACATACCGACCCATATGCTATAGAGAAAGGCACTTCATTTTTTTTCTTTGGCATACAACCTTATTAATTTTTGAAACTACAAAACTATAACCATAACTTTTACTTTAAATCTATAGATTCCAAGTTTTGGACCCACCTAAATTTAAAATATTGGTTTCAATTTTCATCTTCCTCAACTTAACTCAATACTCACCAATCAACCATGGAATCCATAGATATAAACATGAAAATGTTCATTTCCACAGCATGACAGTAGCTTTATATATATATATATATATATATATCTATTTCCTTTTAAACCATTACCTTACCATTCATATATATACACACACATAAGCCGTCCTGACATAATATCACAACACATATCCCAATCTTCTCTTATTTGCTCTTTATCAATTCACTTCCGTCAGTTTTTTCTTCAAGTCCACTTATATATATAGACATATCAACAGCAACCCATCTATTATCTTTTCTTTCATTCTTCCTTCTGATTCCTAACCTTAGCCTTTAAATATCAGTATAGCAGCTCACAATTTGCATTAGAAATGGCATTTATATACACATTGTTTTCAGCTTCAAAACCAAAATAACACACACACATATATATATATACACATATACAGCACGCATACCGAACATATACATATCATTCACCATTGCAACAACATCTAAATAGCACAAAGACCAAATATACATACATCCACAGCACACACAATGAGCATATATACACATATATCCTTTCCCAAAACCAAGCCAGTGTCCAACCTCAATGACAGCCTCTATATCTTTCTCTGTTTCAAATGGCCACCAACTCATTCAGTAGACAAATTCACACATACCAGTCTCAACAGTACAACAAATACTCTAAATCCAGCAATATTTCATGATTCAATTAGTAATTCAACCCCAAAATTTCCAAATCCAGAAAACAGAAGCAAAGTCATGTCTTTACCGTCCCTCAATGATGATTCTAAAACTATCTCCGGCATCTCAATCTGGCTCCTTTCATTTCTTTTGTCGCTTTCAATTCCCCTTTTTTTTCATTTCCTTTCCTTAAATCATAGCGCTTCACTGACGCCAAGAGGGAACTGAATATCAAAAGAAGACATGGTGCCCTGTTCTGAAACCACAACGGCAATGACTGCGCTGTCGACCCCCTTATCTCTCTCTTTTTTTCCACCTTTGTGACCCCTCACTGGAATCTCCTCCCCACAGGCACCATTTATCATAAGGGCACGACTGCCATATGATGTGATGACTCTAATCGCGGTGACCAGCAGAGTGAGTTGACGGAACACTGGAGGGGAAGACTGCACGACAACAGTAGCGTGAAGACTTTCATCCTGCTCTTGCCGCTCCCCGCCTGTCTCACCCCTGAACTCTGAAGTCTGAAGGAATAGGGTACGGCATACAGAAAAAGAAAGGGAGGGCAAAAATGGAAATTTTGTGCATAAAAAAAAATCAAAATAAACACCCTCACCCTGCGGTAGCCGAGAATCGAATATATGACATCAAAGTTAACTCTCGCACCTTTAGCCGCTCAATTGTCCATAGCCTTTGAAAAAAAACTGCAAGATCTAATATATATTCATTTGTTGAATAAATTTTATCTACTAAATTTTCAAGGCCATAACAAATTGTGAATTTTATGATTATGTCCATGACGATTGTTTGAAATTTTACATGTTAGGGACTTAGTATATATAATTATTATAACTCTAATATATTATTGAATGATGATAGCCACGCATTAATCCTCAGGAGCACTCTTCTTATTGGTGATATTCTCCATACCATTACTCTTATTTTATTTTTTTATTATTAACTCCTTTGATTTTCTAAAATTTATTAATTAATTTCTCTTATACTATTCTTCCTTCTCACACTTAGTCTAATCTAGAGTTAAGACACGCATTGACTTCACATAAAGAATACGATCTAGGTTGACCTCGATACTATATAGAAATTAATTTAGTAAATAATTTGAGTGTTAATGACATGTGGCATCAATGATTGTCTAGTAATGGAGGTTTTAATTATCTATGATAGATATTAGTAAATCTTTGATTGTTCCTTTATCTATGATGGATTGATTGGAAATGTGAGTAATATTTTTTATATCCATGATAGACATTTTGTATTGGTGAAAGTCTCTTTTCTATCATGGATTTTATTTTGAAATAAGTTGAATTCTTTTAATCATGATAATATTTTTAAAGGAATAGAATTATCTTTTTTTATCATGACTAACTCTTTTGAAGCTAAGGCTCTTTTTATAATCATGGTAGCTTTCCAAGTATTTAAATCTATTTTCTACTATAATTACCTCTTGGATGTTTAGTATTATGAAAATAATTTCAAGTGGTTATTGTAGTTATTAAGAAGAGAATTTTAGTGAGTACAAGAGACGATATGTTCCCCAAGATATCGTTAAAGAGATTTTTGTAAGAATTCCTATAAGATTCTTACACTGATGTATGTCAAGAGTGGTGGTCTTTAATCAAGACATAATCTTTCATCACTTATAGTTACAATACAACCTGTATCTCATCATCAAGCGGAATGGCCAGGTGAGAGATCTCCTTTATATTTACCTCTTCTTGATAGCAAGAAAGAACTAGTTGCTTATTCCTTGACTTTTTGTCAATATCCTTATGGAATCCAGTTGTCAACCGCACCATATAGCTAAGGGATGAAAATAATGATTTTGAAGGTACAATATTTCTTATTATTAATGTTGTTGTTATTGTTACCATCGTTTTTTAATGGTAGGATTTTAGTTTATAGTACGAGCTACTAAATAAATAAAGTCTTCTTGCCAAATGATTAAAGTTGAAAGATATTGTAGAATTTTTTCATGATCAAACATTTTGATAAAGTTTGTCTTGGAGTGCAAAGATAAAATTCAAGTAATAAAAAATAAAGAAAAAGTAGGAAGAGATGGAGGGAAATGTAGGGAGAAATAGAGAGGGAGAGACACACTTGAAAAGCCAAGAGGGAGACACTTAGAGAGAGACAATTGATAAGCAATAGACATGTCACGCCTCAAAAATTAAGGTGTTACTAGCATATAATATGAAAAAACTTACATTCTGTAAACTTTTAAAATATCATAATTAATATAATAACAATCTTAGATATACATAAGCCATTTTATTATTTACCATATATAAACATATTTATACCTTCCAAAATGGTAAATATCATATTTACATGTTTATACATGTCGAAAAGATAAGAAAAGACAAGAATCATGTCTATAAACTATGTGGAGTATCTACAAGTTTTAAATAACCATAAGGGCTCTCTCTGCTTCACTGGAGGTGCAAGGTCGGTTGTACCAGCTTAGACATATTTGACTTTGAATAATAAAGCTTGATAATAAATCTCAATTTCCAAAATATAGGAATATAGCAAAAATGAAACTATATAAAATTCATTAATCAAATCAATCCAAATAGCCAATAAAATATCTTATATAAGGAAATCAGTGTAAAATGATAGTTCTCAAATCTCATTTTCTATAGGATTTTAACAAAACGAATAAGCATGGACACAAAGTCCACGAGGATAACTAATTGACAGCTCAAAGTCATGAAAATAGGTATAGGTACGAGATCTATGAATAACAAACGTGATAATAAATCCCACAAATAATAGGCGTAGGTACGAGACCTACGAATAATAGGCGTGGGAATGAATCCCACGAATAACAGGCGATCTCAAGTTTAATCATGATGCACTAAAGACTAACTTCACTGCTATTAGAATTAGCGTTTTGTATTCAGTCCTCTTAAAAATTTGATTTCCAAGCATGCTTGGGGTCAATTTACCTTTAATAAGCAAAAATATTCTCTTGGTAGTATAAACTCATAAAGATCATTGCACAAGAGTATGAAGGTTCAAAAGAACATTTCAAAGATTTCCTTTGAAATTCATTAATAATCATTTAATAATAAGAAAATTGAAGTAGAATAAATAAAATCCTTATTTCGTCTTAATAGTTAATTGTCAATAATCCAAAGGTATAATTTCAATAAACTTGCTTTGATTACATAACATTTAACATAATTGATAAATGAATAAAAATATGACAAATTCTAAAATATCATTTAAAAATGAATTATAATAGGACTTTATTCACTCGTTGAGTTTCTAATATATAACTTATTCTTTCAAAACTTTCCAAGATAAATGCGCTTATAGCAAGTTAATCACCTAGAGTCCTTTCTTTCAAATTATCTTCTTTTTTGCTTTCTCATTTATTTTTCTTGGTGGCTCGACCAAATATCAAATCCTATATATATTATATATATTTATGCAAGCATATTAATATTGAAATTTAGTACATAATAGTTGCATAATAAACTTCTTTCAAAACCCAACTCAACCCCTTTATATTTACCTCTTTTATGCGATATCTTCTTCTTAATTCAAAATACTTTGTGGCATGAAACTCTTTCAACAAATCACATTTCCTAAGTTGTAGCCTTTTCAGATTTAAAAAAAAAACACAATCCTTAAATCCGTTTTTAATTACAAAGTCCATTATCTACAACTTCAAACTACAAGTAGTGATCTTAAACTAGATTTTCTCATCATCAATATGCCTCCCACTTGACACATGCGCACACATATGCTAAGAAGATTTTAATCCTCTTTTAATTTCTCATCCTTATATTAACGTAGAATTTAAACATTTATAAAATAAAACAAAACTATAATTACTACCATTAACTATCAAAGATACCAATATTTCCTCTTCTACAGGACCTTTTAACAAATAGCTAATGTGCCAAGCTAACCCAACAATAAGATAAGCTTGAAAATGCATATCTTCTTTTCAAACAATAACCAAACACCCTATCTAAGTTCCACACGGGTCTAAATCATATTAACTAACCATATAAAATTTTCTTTCTTGAAACACTCAAATCCAATTCAATTCTTCAACATAAACATTATACTGCATCATTGCAATGAAGAATAAAAAGAAAATATTTGAGTCTACCCCTATTAGAAGAGATAATGAGGACCTAAGAAAAATTAGACACATATAATAATATGTTTTCACCCAAAAATGCAGCAGAAGAAGGAGAAGACTTCAATGGCTCT
The DNA here is from genome assembly GCA_037074615.1 of Leucaena leucocephala. Taxonomy (NCBI): domain Eukaryota; kingdom Viridiplantae; phylum Streptophyta; class Magnoliopsida; order Fabales; family Fabaceae; genus Leucaena; species Leucaena leucocephala. Next base: position 12,478,516 of record CM073527.1, read on the forward strand.
GTTAGAGCATGCTCACACCCACATTGACAGTAAAAGGAATGGACGAAACTAAAGAACATAGTGGAAGCAATGTGGAGCTCTGCACACACACCCACAGCAACAACAAATGGAAGTTTCTATGCGTGCACAACAGAGGGACGGTGTGTCTCTGTTATCATCCTCTTAACCAGAACAAAGAACATACCCATACAGCAGCAAATCTCTTGATTTAAGTTAGATTTTGCATTAAAAAGCTTCAATCTTTAGCTATTCTCACCAAATTGAACATTTTCCCTTCAAAGCTTCAATTTTTAACCAACCCATATACCCCAAATCTCAGAGATTGAAGAATCTAAGGGTAGAAGAGGATTTAGCAGACTTCCCCAAGTCAAAAACTACCCTTGCAAGTGACGATCGACCACTCCTACTCTTTCTCTCACTCTCACTTTCCCCTCTCTCTCGTGCTTGTTCTATCTAAGGAAGGAGAAGTTGATAATATGAATAGGGAGAGAGACAGGTGGGATAGAGAGAGAAAATAACCACTTCTACACTTATTTATTTTTTATTTTATCTTTTATTTTGACCCTAAATCTTTCAAATAATCTTTAATAGTGTATTAGAATTTTCTTCTTCCAATAGCTTTTTTAGCTTATAAAGTAATTTTCCTAAAATATTTAGGGCAAACAATAACTTTTAACTATTTTTCTTATTTTTTCCATAAAATAGAGCTTTTAAATTAAAAAATAGCTTTCTTTTATCAAAATTTGGATGTTACCAGACGGAGAGACACTTACCAAAGGAATCTTCCCTACTTGGTACTGGTAATAATCCTATCCCTTTTATGTCTATAACAAGTTTGGGATAATTTATTTAAATCCAACATATATCTTGACATCAAATCATAAAAAAATAGGGAAAATTTAAAAAGAAGGACCTAGGGACTTTAATATTTATTGAAAATAATTTTAAAAAATATAATTATTTAGAATGACCAAATATCATAATATAAATTTATAAATACTAAATTACCTCTAACCAAATCCCTGCATTCTCTCTCAGCTTTTTAATAATTGAACTTTTTATGATTTTTCATTCTCTCTAACATCTTAAATATCTCACAGTTATTTATTTATTTTTATAATTTTACTTTTAATTTTCATCTACTCTTATAAAAAAATAAATTGAGTTATCTAATAGTTAAACTTTTTATGATTTTTAATATAAATTTTAGACCACGAATATAATTCTTTTCACAACTTTAACATGGTGTCTTATATATATATATATAAAGGACATTTTTAAAATTTATTATTTTATAAAAAGTAAAATAATTCTTAATGTGTGTATATGTATTTATATTTAAATGTTTCTACTACTTTTGTAGAAAAAAATTGTCATTAATAGTTTTTAGGCCAAAAAAATGTATTGATGTTTTTTTTTACCTTCAATGTTTATTAATATTTAAACTATATACCAAATCATGTATTTAAACTTTATCAATCTCTTTCTCATTCAGATTTCCTCTTAACTCCTCCATTTGAAGATTTAAACTTCCATGGATCCTCCCAACAAAAATGGGAATAACTATTTCATATTTATCTCTAGAGTATGCATCTTGCCGTTTGGGAAACTAGAAAGTTTTTTTATTCAAGTCTTCTCTCTACTCTGGAAGTGATCTGAATGGCGATAGTTCTCTCTGGAAAAACACAAGTCTTGATTCCTCCATCTTTAGAGGAAGATGATCAACTGTTACATAGTGCTCAAAAGATTAAGAATTGGGTTAAAATCATTGAGGGAAACTCTTATCTGCAGCAATGGCCAAAAGTGGGAATAGAGTAATTTGGGTTTAGCATTGGGAGACCTTCATTTGCTGACAAACTTAAGGATCATTTTGAAGAGGATATTGAAGAAGATAAGAGCTCACAATCAGATGATTCAATGTTAGACATAGAATAGGATAAGGATGAATCTCTATGTCAAACAACAGATGATCTATTAAGAAATTTTCCAACTTTCAAGTTCTCTCGTAAGATGAAGAAGATGTTATTCAAAGCCTGGAGAAGGGCCATCATTGTTAAATTGCTAGATAGAAATATTGGGTTCAAAGCACTTTAAGCAAGATTTCAAGGGTTATAGGCTAAACAAGGGTTAATCAATCTTATTAACATACATGGTTTCTATGTAGTTAAATTGTCCAATAGAGACGATTACTTCAATGTTTTAACAGGAGGCCTTTGGATGATTTATGATCATTACTTAAGAGTTAGACTTTAGGAGCCTAAGTTCCAACTGGAGAAGGCAAAAATAGATAAGGTGGCTATTTGGGTAAGGGTGCCAATAATGCCTATGGAATGCTATGATGAGGAGGCTCTAACAATTATTGGAATACTAGGATTGTAGAAACACTCAAAGTTGATATAAATACATCATGTCAACTGAAAGGACATTATGCGTAATTACGTGTTTTAGTTGATTTGGAGAAGAAATTAATGTCAGGATTTAAATTAGATGGAGAGGAGCACTACCTGGAATATGAAGGTCTACCCTCCTTGTGTACTCAGTGTGGATTTTATGGACAAAGACAAGAAGCTTGTCTGACAACTGAAAAACAAACACACAGCACTAAGGCCATTGGAATTGTTCTAACAAATGATCATACTAAATGTAACACCTTACTTTCGTACATCTTAGAGACCATTTAGTAGAATTTAGAACTACTTATATGATCATTAAAGTTCAAATTCAAAATCTAGAATTTCTAAGTTTAAGGTATTGTTCATGTGGTATTTTTCAGATTAAACAATATACTTCAAAAAATCATAATTAATTCTAAAAAAATTGAAATGCAATGGTTCAAAAGGCTACACAAAATTAACATAATGAAATTTGAAGGAAAAATAAGTCTTACACCAAATGCTCACCCAATTAGTAAAGTATTGCATCAAAGATCATTGTTCATTTGGTCTAAACTTTTAAAAACAGTTTCTAGTCTCAAATTTGAAAACTTTGTTTTCTTTGTATATACATTGAAATAAGGCATTCTTAGTGTCAAAATGAAGCTTGGCATGTTAAATAAATACTGGTAAAATTTCATATATTTATTTGATCATTTACTATTTTTAATTATAACTCAAATGTCACTGGCTTTTCATGAGTTACTGTTCAAAGTGACAAGTTTCAACATCTATACATGCATTCATCACATAACAATTATACTATCCAATCCCTAAATTCTTCTCATGCAACTTCATCTTCTTTCCTGATTCATGAACCTACTGGGATTCAGACATAGAGGGGGTAAGATTTCTGGGGAAATCTCAATAGCAAATGAAAACTATACAATATATGCAACTACATGCTTGATATTACTATGTGTGCACTTAATGATTATACTTGCATAATGATAACTTAAATGCTTTCATGTCCCTTAATCATAACATATGGCCATAAAATAAAAAAAAATAGAGCATCACTTAATCATGCATGCTTCACATAATCAAAGTAAGCAAATATCACATAAAATATCTAAGAAATATAAGCATACAAGTAAGTAAGTTCACTATCTTGGAATAACTCTCTTTCCTTATCCTTTCTCTTTACCTCTTGCTTTTCCTTACTCTTTTTCTTCCATCATGGTCCTTGCTTTGTGGTCCTCTTTACCACATTAATCAAGGCCTAATAAAGTATAACATCATACTTATTACAATCCATTTCTAAAGCAACATAATCTACTTGCTAATCATTTACCCATTAAGTCTCTATCTTTCTATAATTTTTTATTAATTGGTTTGGCCTTTGCATTAATTGATATATTGACTTTACCTACACAATTTTGCTTTCTAAATCTATTTATGAACTCAAAATTTCAAAAATCTAGCTACTGCCTTCGATTTGGATGAAACCAAAATATGTCCTATTTATTTTTAAGAATTTTCATTTTGATTATAATACTTGCAATACTTGTTTTTCTACTTAATACCACACAAATTTTGATTTTAAAACCATTGGAGGCACCAAATTTTTAAAATTCTCATCACTGTTCATGTATATGAATAATAATAGAAAGTGTTTCAAAACTTTCTTTTTCCAATTTTAATGATTTCAAGGTTCCAATCCTATCCACCAATCCTATATAAAATCATCTTTTAAATTCAATAGAAGCATTGCATCATTAAAATTCATACTCCTTCTGTCCATAACAATACTAGCCAAATAGCCTTCACAAGAGAAAAGTGAAGAATGACCATATAATTCCATAACCAAACATCCAAACTAACTTAGCTAAGTGTCTATTATGTGATTCTAGTTCAATCTTCCTTTTCTTCGCTTATTCTTGATTTTTGGCCAACAAGGTTCAAGGAGAAGAAATCCATTTTTCAACCTCTAAAACCTAGGTTTAATCTTCCAAAACATATATATATATATATATATAAGTTAGGGAGATTGCTTACCTTATGCTTAACTACCTTGGATCAAAGTGCCTTGAACTTCTTCTTGGAATTGCCTTGGAATAGGTCAAGTTTTTGTAGAGCAAGAGTTTCCCCAAGGTCTTCCCAAGTTCCACAGTTTTGTGCATGTAAGGACGGTATTTATAACCAATTTTCAAGGTCCTTGAGACCACTTTATCCCTCAAGTTTCTAATTATTACAAGCTCTTAATCTTACATTTCATTAGTTGATTCTTTGATTAATTATTCTTAATTATAATCAACTTACTTATTATATTATTTTATTGTAATTCATTACATGGGATAAGCTCTTCTTCCTTGCCTCTATGCCACTTGATGGTTTTATGGATCCCACAAGACACCTCACAAACTAACTCATGCTATCTTGCACCTTTCTTGAATTTTTGTTTGAAAAATACCATAGAATATTCTTATAAATTGGCTTGAGCTTCAAGGCAATTCCTTGTCTTATTGTTCTTCTGTATATGATGGCATATTGAGTCAAAATTGAGTCAAATTGCTAATTTGCACAAATCTCAATACACTGCTTATTATTTCTTATATCGATATTCTTAAATTACCCTAATTTTTTAGATAAATTCTAGACACCTCTTTTAATGGTTTTGAAATTTTTATAAATTCATTATAATATAAAATGATTTTTTTTCAAAGTGTCATAAATTTTTGAGACCCAAAAATCCTGATAAAAATTACATAAATTACTTCTAAATCCTGTATCGATGTCCTTTTTCACAGTAAATTCCATAATTAATTTTACAAGACTCCTTTTTAAGCTATTTTAATTTAATAAATTCTTATATTAATTATAAGAATTTCTTACAAAATTTTATCTGATTACAAGTTTCAGAAGATATTGTACTAATCTCTAGTTTTTAAAAATTAATATCAATTTATCGAGACTTTAAATAAAAATTATGAGATATATACCTGACTCAATTTTCATTCTCTATTTACTAGTAAAATTTGGAATTGGATCATTTTCAGGCAATTTTGAGTCTTTTCTGGCTTAACTTTTTATAATTATCATTTAGCCCCTAAATTTGGTATAATTGCACTTTAGTCCTTGAAATTGCCAACTTTTATTTCAGTTTCTTTCTACCAAATATGAAACTCCAATTTGGTACATGGAATGTCAAAACTGCATTTTGGTCCTTAAACTTTTCACTATTTATAATTTAGTCCCTAGACTTTTATTATTTATAGTTTAGTCCCTAAACTTTCATTAATTGTAATTTAGTCCCTTTAGCTTTACAACTTTATACCTTATCTCTTTCTTTGACTTAAACTTTATCTAATCATTATTTTTTCTTTTGATTACTATCCTTAATCCCTTCATAACCTCTTTCCTCTATCAATTTTATATAGATAGGAAAAATTTAGAACATTATATTAAAAGTGTGTTTAATGCTAATATGTGTTTTGGTAGTATAGAGCAGTGGTAAGTTGTTTAGAAACCTCGACGATAACATAAACTTAGGGATAATAGAACTGAAGCTTCTCAACCAAAAAATATAGGGTCATGATTTGGAGTTCTAGCAGAAGTGACAAAGAAGACAAACGACATTGAAAGTTATGAGAATATACATCGAGAAGAACTGCAGGAGAAAGAGCTATCACCTCTAGTTTATAGAGGCACGGTAGCCTACGAGTAATGGATGGGAGAAGGAAATGGAAAACAAAGAAAGTCATTATGCAACGGAGGGATATGGATGAGATATGTCTGCAGGATAAGGCTTGTACAATTAATAAAGTGAGAGACTTTAATGTGATAGGTAGGAAAGAGAAAAGAATAAGAAATAAGGTCAATAGTGGAGAATATGTGATTTTGAAGTGGATGTTAATAATGAGGGGGAGACTAATGACAGGAATATGGGTGTGGATATGGGCCGCCATTTTGAAGTTGGACTTAAAAAAGTTGAAGACAAAATGGACCACACACATAATGATATAAGGCCCATAATGGAACAAGGTGTTAGACGTGAGAAAATAGATCTTGGGGATTATGGGCTTAGGTCCATGAAAATAAATCCAGCTTTAATAAATAGTGAGATGATAGAGGCTAATTGAGACACAATGGTGGTGGATACCCAATTTTTATAAGGAATTTAATTGGACTTCTGTTGGAATTTGGTTCACCAAGTTAATTTATTTATTTATGGATAGCTTATTATATTGGAATATTAAAGGAGCTTTGTGCTAATGGGCTCCTTAGAAATTTGAAAGTGGTGTGTGATGGCCCAAAACTAAAACTTATCGTATTGTCTAAAACAAAATACTCTACAGAATCTTGGTTTGCCTTTTTACAGAATTGGGGTTTTGATTATCTAAAAATGATTCCCAATTTTGGCTGATCAGGAGGCCTGGTCACTACGTGGAAAAGTGATCGGATCAGTATCTATTCTTATTGAAAATAGACAATATTTTTACTTCTAGTGTGAAATAGTTGGTCATCCTCCTTTTCTATTAATGACCATTTATGCCATTCTGTATTCTAATCTTCAATAGGAACTATGGAATGATCTAGCCCTCTTATCAACTTCTATTACTATGATGTGGGTTGTATATGGTTATTTTAATAATATCCTACATACATCTGACAGACTTGGGGGTGATACTTCCTCTAATAGAAGGATAACTTGGTTCCAAGATAGAATAAGGGAGTGTGGCCTTTTAAATATGGGTTTCCAAGGACCAAAATTTATATGGAAGGGCCCCCAGATTGTTAGTTATTCTTACCTTTACAAGGGGCCCTAGATTTCTAGTTATTCTTGCCTTTACAAAAGGTTAGATCGAGCCTCAGCTAATTCTCTTTTTGTTGATCTGTTATTAGATGGTTTTTTAAGGTACTATCGCGAACTCAATTCTCTGATCATAATCATATTTTATTACAAGTAGCATTGCTAGAACGGATGAATAGTACTAGAAAACAGGAAACCTTTAAAATCTCTTGAAGTTGATTTGTTGAGAAAAAGAAAAAGCTTTGGCGGAAGGATGAATGATATCCAAAGTTCTCCAGCTTATACTTATTCTAGATTTTTAAAATCTCTTGAGATTGATTTGCAATCTAAATTAGATAATATTCTAAAATTAAAGGAGATTAAGTGGTTTCAAAAGGCCAGAACTGAGTGGATTACTAAGGTGATTGGAATACAAAATATTATCATTTAAAAATAAAAATGAGGAGAAGGAGAAATAAAGTGTTATCTCTTAAGGATGTTAATGGGAATTGAATTGAGAATGAATCTGATTTATTATCAATGTCTATTGAATATTTCAAGAATCTTTACTGACATTGTGAAAGTAATTCATGTGAATTACAAACTAAGGCTAATTTTCATTCTGACCTTAAAGCTCAACTTGTTAATATATATCAGTTGCAACTTATAAGGAAAAAAAGGAAGCTCTATTTTTTATGGGATCTTATAACGTTCCTAGCACTAATGGTTTTTCACCAATATTTTATAAGCTAATTGGATTAAAGTGGGTAATTATTTATGCAAATTTGTGAAGAATTCATTTGAAAGAGGAAACTTTAATGCTAATACAAATAAGACATTGATTTCACTAATACTGAAGAAGGATCATCCTGAGGTAATTGGTCATTTCAGATCGATTGCTCTGTACACTGTGCATTATAAATGCATTACTAAAATAATTTTTGGTAGATTAAGGTTTCTGTGCTCAAATGATGTAAAGAGTTATTTAAAATAATCAAGTTGCTTGTGTTTAAATGTTGTTAAAAGATGAAGTTAATCGATTATTCAGTCGATTAATGGTACCTAATCAATTAGTCAATCTGATTAATGTGTAGGTAAGGACAATATTCTATGCTATAAAAAGAAAATCAATTAATCGATTACTGAGTATCTATTAATCTATTAAGTATTTGATTAATAAGAAAGCTCGTTGGAATTGAACAGATAAGTTAACTAATCAATTGGTTAATCAATTAATTATAATTAATCGATTGTATGTTGATTAATATGTTGAGAACAATTTTCCTTTTGAAAAAAGATAACTCTATTAATTGATTAGTTAATCAGTTAATTTATATTAATTTATTCAATGTTCGATTAATTAGTGAAGAATCATTTTGTGAAAATTCAAATCTAAATCCATTAATTGATTAATTTATATTACTAGATTCATTGTTTAATTAATTTATGTTGAAAATATTTCTGTTTCAATTCTTCCTAAGACATTAATCGACTAAGTATTCGATTAACTTCATATATTTCAAATATTTTTCTCTGTTTGCATTGAAACTTATTTAATCTCTCTTTGAGCTATATATGATTGTTCCATATATGAAATATACATAAGTTTCTCCATATTCTTCATTATATATCTTTTGATAAATTTATTGCATTATATATGGTTGGAAATTCTAATCAATGCGATACTCTATTTTCTGTTTCTCTCATTAATTAAAATATTGATTGAATTAATGAAAATTAATCGATTAATTCAGTATATTTTCTGAAAGCCATCTAAACTTGATTAAGGCCTTAAACTTTGATAATGAGTAGATTATTAATGGTTGATACAGTTAATCAATTGTTTAACTGCTAACAAATCTTTTGAGATTTAGTATTTTCAGAAAATGCTAAGAAGTTAAAATAATGAAGGCTACGCCAATGTAAATGTAACATCCCAAATTTTTTCTTTCTGTATAAGATTGATAGAGGAAAGAGTTTATGAAGGGATTTTGATGATAATCAGAAGAAAAGATAACGATTAGATAAGTTTTAAGTTAAAGAAAGAGAGAAGGTATAAAGTTATAAAGTCAAATTGGCTAAATTGCAATTAATAAAATTTCAAATGGCATAATGGTCATTTTGAAAAAGAAAGGGACTAAAGTAAAAACCCTAAAAGTTCCATGGTTCAAAATGGAAGTAGCCACAAGTTATGGGCCATTAAGTGTAATTATGAAAAGTCAAGGGACTAAAGTACAATCTTTAAGAGCTTAGGGGCAAAATGGTAATTATAAAAAGTTGAGTAAAAAACGGGCCCAAAAATTGCTTGGCAATATTTTGTTCTTAAATTTTATCAGTAAATAGAGAATAAAAATTGGGTCAAGCATATTTCTCAGAATTTTAATTTAAGGTCCCAATAAATTGATATTAATCTCTAAAGTATGGAGATTAGTACAATATCTTTTGGACTTCATAATCATATTAAATTTTAAAATAAATTTTTATAATTAATATAATAATTTATAAAACTGTAGAAGTCAAAAAGGAGTGTTTTATAATTAATTAAAGAATTTAAGGTGAAAAAGAACACTTATAAAGTATTTAAAAATGTATGAATTTTTATGAGGATTTCTAAGTCTTAAAAAATATTAGACTTTGTAATAAATTCATTTTATGTTATAATGAATTTTTAAAAATGTCAGAACTATTAAATTTTTTTATATAATTTATCTAAAAAATTATGGTAATTTAAGGATATTAGCATATGAAATTAAAGAGAAATGCCTTGGTAATTGTGCTAATTAGAAATTGGGCTAAAAAAGAGACCTAAGTGGTGTCATATACAGTAGCCCAATAAGCCAAGATATTGTCTTGGAGCACAAGTTGTTCTTTAGATAATTTATGAATTTTAAAAAGAAAGAAATCAAGGAAAATCAAAAGATAAGGTGAGTGGCCTGCAAAGTGTTCTTGTGGGACCTGAACTAAAGCCACCTGATGCCAAGAGCAAGGGGAGGAGTTTACGCATGTGCTAAAATTAGTTCAAATATTGTAAGAGTTAGGTTAATGATGATTAAGGATAATTAATCAAGAAAGTTACCAATATGATACAAGATTAAGGAGTTATAATAATTAGGAACTTGAGGGACAAAATGGTCCCTAAACCCTTGAAAAGTTTCTATAATACCCCAATTCCTTAAAATATCATGACCTAATTGGAACATTGGAGAAACTCTTGTTAACCAAAAACTCAACCAAAACAAAGTCAATTCAAGACACTTAGTGATCAAGCAAGTTAACCCATAAGGTAAGAAATCCTTCCTAATTTATTTAGAAGTGTTTTGGAAGAAAGAAACTTAGGTTTCAATGGTAAATTAGAAAATTCATTCTTCCCTTGGAACCTTGCTGGCCGAAATGCTTAAGTAGATAAGGAAGAAAATTAAGTTAGAACTATGTAGAAAACACTTAGATAAGCTAGAATTAATAGTTGGTTATTGAATTAAATTGTGTTCTTGACTTTGCTTATCATGAGAATCATTTTTCCACCTACTGTACAAAACCAAGAAGAATTAATTTCAATGATATAATATTTTTTGTTGAATTCAAATGATGATTTTGTGTAGGATTAGATATGTTTGGAACTTTAGAAGAATTGGAATTAAAAGTTGTAATATTTAAGTCTTCTCTATTACTGTTTACACTCATGAAAAGTTATTAGAATTTTATGATTTTGATGTTTTCAATGGTTTTAAAGTAAAAAATTATGTGGGATTAAGTAGAGAAACAAGTATTAGAAGTATTTAAATGAAAATGAAAATTTTTGGAAGAATCATATACACTTTTTTAGTTCTGACCAGCAGGCCATAGAGGAGCTATAATTTCATAATTATAAGCTCATATATGGATTTAGAAGGAAAACTTATATAGGGTATAGGGTAAAGTCAAGACACAAAATTGTATAGAGTAAAGTCAATGTACAACACAATTAACCACAAATAAAGAAAGTTAAGGGGTTGATTAAGTGTATTATTCATGAATGTTAGGTAATTTGGTGTTGATGAATGGATGATTATGAAATGTTTAGGATTTTACTTGTGTGCTCAAAGAAGGCAGCAACACGTCAAAGAAAAGTGATAAAGGAAAAGAGTAAGGGAAAGCAAGTAGTAAGAGGTAGTAAACTTACCTAAACTTGTATTTGTTGATTATGTTATGGCTTGATTGATTGATGTTATTCATATGTGATTGTTGAAGCTTTATACTATGATTACTTTAGCCAATTGTATTCCATATGTTACATGAAAGCATGCACAATACATTATATTAACACAAGCACAAATACCAAGCATTGATAAACATATTGTTTAGTATCGTTTGCTATTGAGATTTTTCCAGAAATCTCACCCCAATCTATAATTCCAAATAATAGGACCATCAAGCATGAGAAAAGCTGAAGTTGTAGTTTGTATGTATGGATATGTTATGGACAAGTTTCGAATGTATGTATAGTTAGTTATTGAAATATTTTGTACATGTAAATTAAAAATAATAAATGATAAAATAAATGTATGATATTTTTTCAACATGTAGTTGACATACCAATCTTGGTTTTGACACTAAGAATGCTTTATTTTGATGTCTGTATAAAGAGAACAAAATTTTTAAAGTTAGGGACTAGAAATTGTTTTCCAGAATTTTTAACCTAATGAACAATAATTTTTCTAGACAAATGACAAAAATATACTTATTGGCCAAGCATTTAGTCTAAGACATATTTTTTTCTTAAACTACATTATGTTATCTTTGAGTACCCATTTGTGCCACTTCATTTCAATTTTTTTATAATTAATTATGATTTTTTGAAATTTGTCTCTGAATATAGAATTATGAACAGTACTGTGAAGTTTGAAAATTTTAAATTTTGTAATTGAACTTTAATGGACTTGTAAGTGATTCTAAATATTACTAAATGATCCTTAAAATGTACAAAAGTAAGGTGTTATAGTAAATTTGCTACTTCTGGTTAAATGTTAAATGCTCACCTACCTACTAATGACACCCACAACGCCTTCACTCTAATGGTTACAAATCTTAGTCTAACGGCTACCAACTAAAGTAAATGATATTTAAAGACTCAGAATTAATAAAGAAAAGAACAAATAATGAGAACAAATAGACGAAACAACAACCTTCTAAATTTATTACATTATCTGATTCTTCATTATGTAATCCCAACATTTATTGAGCTTAAGTGTTTTTCATTATACATACTCTTTAAGAGAGAAATGGTGAATATATTTTTTATTACGTAGACTTAAGAGATTAGTTCTCTTAACTTGGGATTATAACCTTACAGGAAGTAAGGGGGAGTGATCGAGTAGATCAATTGCTATACTGAGACGTAAGAGCCCGTTCAAATCTTGAAGATAGTTGAAAATTTTACAAGGCCTCTAGGGACTAGACGTAGGACAAGAGGATTGCTCTAAATTAGGATAAACTACTTGTGTTAATTCTTCTAGTTTTCAATGAAATCTTTCTAATCTTTATTCTCTTTATTCATTCATATTCTCGTTGTCTTTAAGTTTTTAAATTTCTGATAAAAAAATTGAAACACCCAATTTTGCCCTTTGGGCATATCTGCCTAGACTAACATTTTAATATAAGAGAAGGTCTTTTAAAAAAGATCTAACAATTTCAAGAGAGTTTTAGTATCTATGGCAAGATTTAGAGATAACGTGTTAACAAAAAGGAAGCTCTAACATATTCTCGTTGTCTTTAAGTTTTCAAATTTCTGATAAAAAAATTAAAACACCCAATTTTACCCTTTGGGCGTATCTACCTAGACTAACATTTTAATATAAGAGAAGGTCTTTTAAAAAAGATCTAACAATTTCAAGAGAGTTTCAGTATCTATGTCAAGATTTAGAGATAACGTGTTAACAAAAAGGAAGCTCTAACATAAAGCCTCCTGGGTTCAACGGAGAGAACTTTACGTTATGAAAAATGGATGAAGACCTTTATCAAAGTCTCTAAGTATGGTCTCTAGGATTTCATACAAGATGGGAACTATGTTCCAACAAAAAATGTTGAAGGAGCGAAGTCAATATAATGATGACAACAAAAATTGATACTACTCAACGACAAGGCCATTAATATTATAACATATGTCTTAAGTCAAAAGGAGTATTTGAGTGTCCATTCTAGAAATGACTAAAGAGATATGGGAAGCCCTAGAAGTAGCCCACGAAGAAACCTCCGGTGTTAAAGAAAGTAGAAATAATATGCTCAAAATGAAGTTTGAACTTTTTTGAATGGCTGATGGAGAAAGGGTCTGTGACAATAAAGTAAAATTTCAACATCTCATTAACCATCTAATAGCTTTTGAGAAATCATATGGCTTCAGAGATCATGTAAGATTCTCAATGGTCTTACAAAAGAATGGGAGTCAAAGGTCACAACCATTGAAGAAGCTAAAGGTGAATTTGTGAGGTCTATTAATGTGTTGTTTAGAAGTCTAGCTGAATACGAGAGAAAACAAGAATACAAGAAAGACATCAAAGAAAAGAGTAGAAAATGAATTGCTCTTGAAGCTCAAGAAAGTGATATTGATTATGAGGAGCTCGACGATGATAAAATAGGTCGTATAGTATACAGATTTAAGAAGTTTTATAGGAACCAAGCAACAAGAAAATCTCAACCAAGGAAAGGTTATTCATTATTAAAGTAGCAAAAAGATTAGATTATCTGCTTCGAGTGTAAAAAGTTGTGACACATCAAAGTCGAATGTCCTTAACTCTCCAAGAAGGACAAAAAGATGAAGAAAGAAAAGTTTCATAAGAGGAGAGCATTCGTCATCAATCTGGGGAGAAAACTCTTTATAAAGTGAAAAGAGCGATAACAATGTGAAAACAAATATTTGTCTAGTGCTCAAGAAGAAAATGACTCTAAGACAGAGGAGGTAATAAATGTTGAACCTACCTATGATGAATTGCTATCTAAATATAATGAATTGCATTTTGAGTTCATAAAAATAACAAAAGAGTCAGTAAACTCTAAAAAGAATATTCAGAGCTTATAAGAAAATATAAGTATGATGCCTGAGGTTGTAATAAAGTGTACTAAGTGTGAGGAATCATTAAAGAAAAATATAGAGTTAACAAAAACTCTCAAAAAATGTGAAATGCTCAATGTTATACTTGGGAATCAGAGATGCATCTCTAATAAGTCTGAGATAGGATATGATCCTAACTTAGACAAGCCTAGAGGAAAGAAAAAGTTAGGTAACAAATTATATATACATTACTTTAGACATACTGCATATACTTTAAATACATTTGCTCTATACAAATATTGCAACAGCAATGGTTACTCTACTACTTGTTATCACAAGAAGAATAGATGCTACAGCACATTGAAATAGGTTCCAAAAGACATTAATGTACCTAAGATAATCCAAACTAACATAAAAAGACCCAAGAAAGTTTGGGTACCTAAAGTGAAAAGATTTTATTTCAGGTTTGTCTTAAAGCATCCAATACTAACAAATAGTACATTGATAGTGGATGCTCTAGACATATGATTGGAGACACAGATGAAGCTTTATCATAAGGAAGGTGAAAAAGTAAGCTTTCGAGGAAATTGATTCGGTTGCTGGAATTAGAGAAGTTAGAAGCAAATAAGGGGTAAAATTGGAAGATGTATACTATATGGAAGGATTATGCCACAATCTCTTCAATATGACTCAAGCCGCGGATAAAGACAATTGGATCATTTTTTACTAAAAAGAATGCTTAATAGTAAGCAAGTAAGACCTTATACTAAACAAGGAAAACTTAAATGCAAAACTCTGCTCCAAGGGACAATAACTATTACACCATTTCTATTAATTCAAATTCACCTGAAAACTATTTTCTTATCAAGAAATATGGCTATTGTACAAGAGAATAACTCATGTAAATATGCATCAAGTTTCAAAATTAGTTAAGAAAGATTTAGTAATAGGTTTACCTAAGTCAAATTTGAAATTAATATTGTTTGTGAAGGTTGTTAAAAGGAGAAACAAGTAAAGTCCTCTTTTAAATCAAAGAAGGAAGTCTCAACTGAGAGACCACTTCAATTACTCCATATGGATTTAGTTGGTCTATCAAGAGTCAAAAGTTTCGGGGGAACCTTATATACTCTGGTGATAGTTGATGACTATTATCCAAAAATAAGACTTTTAATGCTTTTATTGTGTTTGCAAAAATGGTGCAAAATGAAAAATATATTTTTATTGTGTCTATTATGATTGATCACAGAGGAGAATTTGAGAACACTAAATTTGTTAATTTCTGTGGCAACTATGGAATTGATCACAACTACCTTACATAACAACGCCACAAGAAAATAAAGTTATTGAAAGAAAAACAGAGTCCTCACTAAGATGGCTAGAGCGATGCTTAATGACAAGGGTGTCTCACAAGTTTTTTGGGCAAAGGCTATGAACATAGCATGTTACATATCCAATCGAGATTATATCATACAATTACTCAACAAGACACCATATGAGATTTACAAAGGATGCAAGCCTAACCTCACTAATATGAGAATCTTCAAGAGAAAATGTTTCATCCACAACAATAACAAAGAAAATTTCTATAAATTTGATCCTAAATCTTATGAGTGTATTTTTCTTGACTATTCTAATCGTAGTAAGGCATATAGACTTTTTAATAAAAAAATATTTACAATAGAGGAGTATATATATAGTATTTTCTAAAACTGAACTGATTTCAAAGCCTCTAGATGATGAAGCTGAGATAATTTATAGCCTTGAAACACTAAAATTAAACAAAGAAAAAGAACCCATAGTTGATCAACCTAGCAATTAGCCTAATGAATCAGAAAAAATCATCCTAGAGCCTGGAGATATCATAGGAATCATCCTTTAGACTAGGTTATTACTGAAGTTGAAGGAGTAAGAACTCAAAGACAAGTGTTCAATAAGTGTATTTCTTTGCATTTATTTTTAACATTGAACCCACCAATATAAATAAAGCACTATCAGACAATTTTTGGATAGTTGCTATGCAGGAAGAGCCAAACCAATTTAAATGAAATCAAGTTTGGGACTTGGTACTTAGATCCAATGATCATCCAGTCATCAAAACTAAATGGTTATTCAAGAATTATTAGAAAGAAGGCTAGATTAGTTACAAAAGTTTATAATTAAGAAGACGGTATTGATTATGAGAAAACCTATGCTCCAGTAGTAAGATTAAAAGCCATACGAGTACTCTTAGCCTTTGCTTGTATTAAAGATTTTAAACTCTATCAAATGGATGTTAAAAGTGATTTTCTTAATGGTTATGTAATAGAAGATGTCTACATAGAGTAAACACCTAGTTTTGAATATCATCATTTTCTAAACCATGTTTACAAACTTAACAAAGAATTATATGGGTTAAAGCAAGCTCTTATAGCTTAGTATGATCATCTCACCAAGTTCTAGATAGAGAAAGGTTTTGAAAGAGGAAAAGTAGATAATGCTTTATTTATTAAAAGAAACAAATATGATCTATTAGTAGTTCAAATTTATGTTGATGATATTATCTTTGGTGCAACAAATAAGGATCTTTGTCAAGAATTGGCCTAAGTTAATACAGGGAGAATTTGAAATGTCTATGATAGGGGGAATTGAACTTCTTTCTTAGACTTCAAATCAAACAATGGAAGAATGACATGTTTATCTCATAAACAAAGTGCTTGAAGGAGCTCCTAAAAAGTTTGAATTGAATCAACCCAAAAGTATCTCAACACCAATGAGTACAAGTGCAATATTAGTAAGGATGAGAAGGGAAAATATTTTAATATTACAAAATATCATGGAATGATTGGATCTCTTCTATATCTCGCTGCAAGCAGACTAGAGATACAATTCAGTGTGGAGATGTGTGCAATATATTAAGCTACTATAAAGAAATCACATGTTAAAGTTGTAAAGACAATATTCAAATATCTCATGGGAACTATTAACCTTGGGATATAGTCTCCTAAATGAGGAGAAAAATACTTGGTAGCATACTCAAACTCTAACCATGGAGGATACAAAACAGATAGAAAGAGCACCAGTGGGCAATGTGAATTCCTTAGTGAGGATTGTCTAGTCTCATGGTTCAGTAAGAAGTAATACACGGTGGCTATCTCATCAATAGAAATTGAGTATGTAGCTGTTGGGAGTTATTGTGCACAAGTACTATGACTCAAACAACTTCAAGATCTGGGAATACATTTGAATGAGATTCTAATTCTATGTGACAACACAAGCACAATCAATTTGTCAAATATTCCCATACTTCATTACCATAAAAAGCACATTGATATCAAACACTATTTTATAAGAGATCACATGTAGAGGAAAGGCTCCAACAAAGGGAGAAACAAAGGATAAGAGCAAAGTCTAGATATCTTACCCTTCTCTAAAATATGTTTCAAAGAGAAAGGAAAAGTCACAATATATCAACTTAGACACTGACTCTAATCCAGAGTTCACTACCATACTGGAAAAGACTGTAAAGATTGCCATTGAGTATCTTGGCAAGAAACAGAGAACACCAAGGATGCCTACTGCCACATAAGCTCCCTTAGATTCTTAGCCATCCAGTTGGATTTTTCTGCAAAGTAACCTATATTTAGGTGTTGACATGGCCATATATAACACTGAGTTTAGGGAGAGAAATTGTTGTCCAATAGTATATATAGATATCCCTACACTAAAGGCTGACTAAAAGGTCAACTTGGACCTAATATAACCTTTACATCATTTTGAGAGCCGACATAGGATAAGTGAATCATATATAGTCTAGAAATAGTTAGAAGATTCTAGTGCAATATAGAAATATTTGATACATTATTGGATAAAGATGAAAATATCATGGATAGTTATGTAACTACTAGATTAAGAGGACAGGAGATCAAGTTGGACTTCAGTGTCATTAATAAGATGATATGTGCTTCTCCTTTAGTTCCAATGAAGAATATGGATCATGCTAAGGCTTTTCATATCCTCCTATATACCAACAATCCCTGGATCCTTGTCATTCACCCTGAGTCAAATGTGTGATTTTTATTGCATCTCCATTATATCTACTCTTAGTGTATGATTATCAAATCTACAAGCTTCACCTATTTCAATTAACAAGACTACATAACTCTAGCTAGAATAGTGAGTAGAGAGAAGCTCAACCTAGGAGCCTTCATATATAGCCATTCACTACTTCTGTCAGGGATTTATAAGCTTGTGAGATCCATTCACTACTTAAGACACATCAGGGATTTATAAGCTTTTAAGGAGAAAGCCAGGGAGATATAAGAAGCAATATTAGAGAGACAAGAGGCTATCTATCAAGAATTGTCTGATGTGAAAAACATTTTATGGCATATCTGAACAATATTGGACCTTCTTACTTAGAGAAGGAACTCAGAGAAGGAACTCAGGGATTAGCCTCTACCATCAGAACCTTATCATGTTCCAGATGCTCTTATTCCCTCATTTACTTCTGTCTCAGCTTTATGGCCTTCAGCTTCAATTACTCCTACATACTCACTCCTAGTACCCTATCCTTCCATTTCCATAGTACTTGACCTTCCATTACCCAACTTCCCATGATCATTCCTTCATCTCTAGCCCAACCCTTTTATATGATGTAAAAAAGGGGAAGAGAAGAAGTGAAGAGAATGATGAATCTTCTCTAAAGTTTATTGACTGAGTTTATTTCAGCTCTATTTTTTATTATCTTGTACTTTGTTTGAAGAACTTTAAAATTTTAATGATATGTTTCACTTTGCTATTCAAGTTATGCTAATGAAATTCAAGTTGTATTATGACTCTTTTTTTACTCTTGATGATTTTAATTCACTTGGTTTTGTCATCATCAAAAATGGGGAGAATGTTAGATTTCATAATTGATAATGTTTTGATGATGTCGAAAGGAATTCAAAATAATTAAGTTATTTATGTGCTTAAATGATGTCAATAGTGATTTAAAATAATTAAGTTGTTTATGTGTTTAAATGCTGTTAAAAGATAAAGTTAATTGATTAATCAGTTGATTAATTGTGCTTAATCAATTAGTCAATTGATTAATACGTATCAATTAATGGATTGGTTGTTCGATTAATGTAAAGACGGTATTATGTGCTATAAAGGAACATCAATTAATTGATTCGTTAATCGATTAATGAATATCCATTACTCGATTAAGTGCTCGATTAATGCCATAATAAAGCTCTTTGGAATTGAACAAATAAGTCAATTAAGATTGCATGTTCGATTAATCTGTTGAGAATAACTTTTTCTTTGAATAAAGATAACTCTATTAATCGATTAATTTATATTAATCTATTAAATATTTGATTAATTAGTGAAGAATCATTTTGTGAAAATTTAAATATGAATCCATTAATCGATTAATTTATATTAATAGATTAATTTTTTAATTAATTTGTGTTGAAAACATTTCTGTTTCAATTCTTTCATAACATTAATTGACTAGGTATTCGATTAACTTCATATATTTCAAATATCTTTCTCTGTTTGTATTGAAATTAATTGAATGTCTCTTTGAGCAATATATTATTGTTCCATATATGAAATATACATATATTTCTCCATATTCTTCATTATATATCTTTTGAGAAACTTATTGCATTATATATGGTTGAAAATTCTGATCAATGTGATGCATTATTTTCTATTTCTCTTATTAATTGAAACATTGGTCGAATTAATGATAATTAATCAATTAATATAGTATATTTTTTGAAAGCCATCTAAACTTAATTAGGGCCTTGATCTTTGATAATGAGTTAACTATTAATGATTCATACAGTTAATCAGTGGTTTAACTACTAACAAATCTTTTCAGATTAATTGTGTTTAGAAAAGGATAAGAAGTTGAAATGATGAAGGCTACAGGAACATAAACTTGTTACTTCTGGCAAAGCATTAAATGCTCACTTACCCACAAATGACCAACAACACCTTCACTCCAACGGTTACAAATATGAGTCTAATGGCTACCAACTAAAGTAAATGTTATTTAAAGACTCAACATTAATGAAGAAAATAATGAACAATGAGAACAAGTAGACGAAACAAGAAACTTCTTAATTTATTGCATTATCTGATTCTTTATTCTATAACCTGGCATTTATTGAGCTTCAGTGTTTATCATCATACATATTCTTTGAGAGAGATCTTGTGAATATATTTTTTATTTTGTAGACTTAAGAACTTGGTTCTCTTAAGTTGGGATTATAACTTTACGGGAAGTAAGGGGAGTGATTGAGTGGATTAATATAGCCCATTCAAATTTTGGAGATAGTTGAAAATCTTAGAAGGCCTTTGGGGGCTGGACGTAGGACAAGAGGATTGGTTTGAACTAGGGTAAACTACTTGTGTTAATTCTTCTAGCTTTCAATGAAATCTTTCTATCCTTATTCTCTTTAGTTAATCATATTCTCGTTGTCTTTAAGCTTTCAAATTTCTGATAAAAAATTTAAAATACCCAATTCACTCCCTCTTAGGTGTATCTGCCTAGACTAACATAAGGGAGGTCTGGATGATATTATTTCTCCTTTTCACTCAAGTTTATAAAAGGAAGATACATACAAGATAATATTATAATTGGCCAGGAAATCATGTATGTAATGAAGATAGCGTGAGGAAAAACTGGTTTAATAGCTTTGAAGATTGATTTAGAGAAAGGTTATGATCGTATCAAATGAGATTTTCTTTAGTAGGTTCTTTCTGATGTTGGTTTAAATTCTAACCTTATAAATCTTCTTATTGGTTGTATTACATTTGTTTCTTATAATTTGTTGTGGAATAGATCTAAATTGAATTCTTTTATCCTAAAAGAGGACTCTGTCAAGGAGATCCTATCTCACATTTTTTATTTATTTGTATGGATATATTATCCCATCTTATTACTAACACAATGAATGCAGGTGATTGGAAATCAATTTTTATTACTAGTGTTGGATCGTACATTTCTCATCTTATGTTTATAGATAACTTGCTTTTTTTTTGGAGTGGCAACTAAAAAAAAGCAAGGTGTATGATGGATTGCTTAGATAACATTAGAAGAAGAATTAGTAGAATTACAGGTATGAATATCTCGGTGGATATAGGAAAGTATCTGGGGTTTCTCGTCAGAGGGTTAAATCTAAGCTAACTATGTGGAAAGAGAGTACACATTTAGTGGCTGGCAGGATCACTTTGGCCAAATCTATTATGAGTACTATACCAGTATATCCTATGCAAGTTACTGAAGTTCCTGTCTCTATTTGTCAAGAAGTGAAAATGTTGCAAAGGAATTTTATATGGGCGAATAGTCAAACATCTCATGGATTTCACTCTCTCATATGGGATCAAATTGTTTGACCTAAATTATATGGCAAGATGGGATTCAAGAAGTTAGAATTGTTCAACCATGCATGTGGAACTAAAATAGCTTGGAAACTAGTAAATAGACACAAAGTTTTATGGGTAGATGTACTCTTACACAAATATTGAGAAATGAGAACAATTTATTGGAAGCAAGAAAAGGGGACTCAGCTTTGTGGAAGTTTATCGTCCAACAACAAGATATAATTGAATTAGGTACAAGATGATAGATTAGAAATGGGCAATTAATTAATTTCTTTATTGATAAGTGGCTATTTTCTAATAAAAGGCTAAAGAAGTTTTGCCTTATACCACTTATAAGTGAGGAAGAAAACAATAAAGTTGCAGATTCGGTGGATTCTAGGACTTGAAATTACCAAAGACTTGCTGGTCTTATTCTAAGCAATGCCTTTCAAAGGTTAATAAGCATGTTTCCAGCTATGGTGGAGGCACGTAATGACTTAATTATGTGGAATACTACAAATTAGGGCATATTTACTATTAAAAGTTCCTATTATCTTCTTGAAAAATAATATGAAAATAATTTTAGCCTATTTACAAAGACATCTGAAAGTGGAGGAGTACTAATCGTATTAGAGCCTTCATGTTACAGTATTTAATAATCGTCTACCAACTAATGCTTAGAGAAGTAAGTAGTCATCAACTAGTACATTATGTCAACACTACAAATAGGATACAGAAGATATTTTGCATATTCTCCGTGATTACTTTTATGCTAGCCAACTTTGGATTAAATTGATTCATAACAGGTTTTATTATGCATTCTTTATAGCTTCTTTAAGAGATTGATTTGCTTTATACCTTAAGAGGGAGCTAGAGGTTGTAGGAAATTACAATTGGGGTCTAATTTAGGGGGTTTCAATTTGGAGCTTATAGAAGTGGTGGAATCAAGTTATATTTGATCAGGACTTTTTGAAACTATTGGACCCTTATATGTTCATTATGTAAACATGGAAAGGATTTATGCAGATTAAGCAAACTCATCCAGATAATGATTTACTCTTATCTAATTCAACTATTTGCTAGCTTTCTCATTGGCAACCTTCTCATTTCGGATGGTTCAAGTTATATGTTGATGGAGCTTTTACCATATCTCATAGTAAAGCAGAATGTGGTGGAGTTATTCAAAATTATTCAGGAAGGTGGGTTCTAGATTTACATCTCAATTAGGTACATGCAATGTGATTGAGGCAGAGCAGTATATTGTTTATAAAAAGGGCTAGAACTAGCTTGGGTGCTACGATATAAGAATATTATTTTGAAACCTGATGCTAACAATGTGGTTAATATGTTATAAAATCTGACTAGGGATAGATACAATTTATTAAGATCACATATGCATATTCTCCTAAAGCTATCTTGGGAATTGAAAATTCAACATATAGCTAAAGATCAAAACAAACTTACTGGTGTATTTGCAAAGGAAGGTTTGGATACCACTGCAGTTTTATATTATTGTCCTTTACATTTAAGGACTCTTGTTGCTTCCGAGTGTTTGTGAGATAATTCCCTTGTAGTTTAGTTTCTTTAGTTATTTGGGCGCTTAGCCCTCTCTTATAATAAAAAAAACTAGAAAGTTTTTGCTAAAAATATTCTTAGATGTGATAATTGGATTTGTTGTGAATGCTTGCCTATGAATTTATTTATCTTCATTTTTTAAAAAAAGGTTTAGAATCTGAGAGAAATTAGGAGGTTTGACTAAAGACAATTTAGTAATTTTAAAATTATATTTTAATATTTGATCCATATAAAGAGTTATAACTTTTAATATCTTTTCCAATAAATGTCATTCTCTCTAGGTTCTTCTCCCTAATTTTCCCCAAAGAATACATATACATTTATATCAATTTTAAAGATATCTTAAGTGATTTTATAATTATTGTATGTAAATGGAAAGAGAATCTTCATATATATATATATATTGCTGGTCAATATGTGTGTATATATATTTATATATATAATCTAAAAAATATATTATTCTATCACAATTATAATTATTCTTTTCTTGAGGTTGGCATAAAATTGAATGGTTAGTTAAAAAAATATAAAATCAAATTGTGATGCTAATAATATTATAATTTAACAGCATGAAAGATTATCTTCTAATAGAATGTGAATTCAACTCCACTTATAATCATCATTTTCCTCTAATTTAAGAGAGAGAGAAAAATGAATTGGACAACTTTCCTCTAATTTATTTGGCCATGAATTCATATTTTAGAAAAGATTTGTTGCTATTGTTTTAAATTCTCTGTGTATCGCAAAAATAAAATGTACTTCTACATAAGTTTAACTTCTGAAATATTTGAAATGCTTGCATACCATATTTTTAATGAGGGTTTTTATAATGAATAAATTGAATTCATTGACAAACTAGCCTAATATCTTATATGATTTTGCGAAGCATCGTGTATGAAAGGGAGCTCATAGACATAGTATTAGCAGCTAAAAAATGGCTGCACTATTTGTCCAGCCAACCCTCATCATCAAAACTGACTAGCGGGCAATTAAGTATCTTATGAAACAGAGGATTATTGCACCTGACCAAAAGAAGTGGGTAGCCAAGTTAATGGGCTACAAGTTTGAAATCCAATACAAACGGGGAAGGAAACAAGGGTAGTGGATGAGTTATTAAGGCAAGAAATAGAAGTAGAGCTTCAGGCCGTGTCATTATGGCAATATGATGAAAAAATTGAATTGAAGCAGGAACTTGCAGACAATGTTAACCTTAAAGAAATAGTGTAACAACTCATCCAGGGAAAGGAGGGACCGAAAGTTTTCAATTTGAAGAAGGGGATATTATTTTTTGAGGGAGACTAGTGCTATCATGAGACTCTCCAAGAGCAAGGGAACTCATCAAAGAGTTTCATGATTCTCCAATGGGTAGGTATTCGGGCTATTTGAGGACTTATAAATGATTGGCAGTAGTGGTATATTGGAAGGGAATGAAGAAGGACATACAGGAATATGTGGCATAATGCGTTATTTTTCAGAAAAACAAATAAGGCTTTAAGTACGGCGGGACAGTTATAATAACCACTGCCAATTCCTCAAGCTATTCGGGGAGGATCTTAGCATGGATTTCATTGGAGGGCTACCCAAGAGCAATTGATTCGACACAGTACTAGTTGTTGTAGATTAGTATACTAAATATGCCTATTTTATCCCTCTCTCCTATCCTATGCTCACCACAAGTGTAGCAGAGGTGTCCACTAAAGGAATAGTTAGGTTGGATGGCTTTCCAAGCACTATTGTGACTGATAGGGATCGAGTGTTTATACGTCAATTCTGGAAAGAACTATTTACTATGGCCAAAACCACCCTCAAATACAGTTCTTCATACTATCCCAAAACAGATGGACAAACTGAGGTAGTTAACCGGAGCCTTGAAACTTCCATCAGTGATTTGTTGGAAATGCACCCAAGAAATGATCCAAACAAAGTGCTTCCATAAGCTGAATATTGGTATAATACCACCTACCACTGCTCCACAGGGATGACGCATTTCAAAGCCTTGTATGGAAGGAATCCTCCCACTCTTTTCAGGTGTAAAGAACAGTCTTTGAGAGTAGAGGAAGTGGACCAGCAGTTGCAAGAAAGGAATATGATCCTAGATGAACTCAAAGATCAACTTGAGCTTGCATAGGCCTAAAGCTAACAAACATAGGAGGGAAGTTGAATATGAGGTTGGAGATACCATGTACTTGAAACTAAAACCCTACAGGCTTTGGTCCTTAGCCAAAAAACCCTAACAAAAAGCTAGCCCCAAGATATTATGGTCCTTACCAGATTATGGTAGAGATTGGCAAGGTAGCATATAGGCTGCAATTACCTCCCACATCTCGAATTGACAATGTATTTCATGTCTCCCAATTAAAAAGAGCACTCAAGCGGTCAATATACAGGCTCAGCCACGCTCACCGAAGACATGGAATTAAGTGTGGAACCGGAAGAAGTTCAAGAGGTGCGTAAACACAGTAGGGGTACCTGCAGATTCTTGTCAAGTGGAAAGACCTGCCTCACTTTGAAAGCAGTTGGGAAGACCTCAACAGCATTAAGAAGCACTTTCTTGAATTCCACCTTAGGTACAAGCTGATACTTGCAGAGGCAGGAAATGATGGGCCCTATAAGATGTGGGGTGGCAAATATAAGAGAAAGGAGAAAGGGAAGGCAGCCCCAGCAAGCACAAGCCCAAGCCCAAGTAAGGAAAAGGCACAGGGAAGCAAAAGGGATATTGGGGAACATGAGGGCGTAACGACCTCGAACAAGCCGCAAGGTAGTGGAAGTGCCAATATAGAGAGGTAGAATGAGGGGAGTGAGGGCATGGTTAGTGGTACCTAGTGAGGAGAGGAGCTGGTCTCTCAAAAACCCGGCGATGTGATTCTAATATTTCTTTTCCTTATTTCATTGTTATTCTTGTTGTTCATTTACATTCCAGAATCCCTTATACTACAAGTGTAATCACTCCATTTTCCCCATATAATAGAGTGAATCGGATATTATCATATGAAGTTTTTTTGTTATTGATAGCTGGCTCTATCAGATTGATTTTGAAGAAATTTCTCGTTTTTAAGAATCCAAAGATGCTGATTCAGCCTTCTCATGCTGAGTTCACCTTCAAGAGCCATTTTTGTAAAATGGCACAATGGACAATCCAAACTGAACTATAGCCTAACCCTAAGTCTAGTGTATTTTATGGACATGCTAGGATTTAGAAAGAGCTTGAGGTTAGGTTAGGCCAAACTTAGTTTATTAGACTGGTGGACTAGTCTAAGTAGTTCAAAAATAGACAAAATATAAGCGTAAGAACGATTAAGAACTTTAGCCATTGCCCTAGACGACACTGGCTATAATGGCAGTGAAGTTCTTCTTCCTTGATCGGAGGTATGAACTATATGTCCTCCTCTTTGTGATCTATTCCAACGTCAACAATGATGAAGATGGTATGAGGGTGAGGCATTAGGGCCTAGGGCTTGTTGAAGTGTTGTAAGCTTGAGATGAGTGAGTGTGATTTGTAAAGACAGAGATATATCCCTCATCTGAAAACCATTACATATACTAAACATATATATTCACATAGGGGGAGATCAAACCAATTGGTTTGAATGCTTAGTCATTTGTCCAGTCCAACTAGAAAAGTCAGTCCTTAGTGGTTCTTTTTCTTTTGTATCGGACCAATTTTTTCCAGATCGGGTTGGGGTAAATTTTGTTGGATTGCACCCGATTGTACTAGACTAATCGAATTTATGCCCACCCCTAAGTCCCGTTTGGTATGTTGAAAATGTTGGGAGGAGAAGGAAAATTCTAATTTTCCATCAGCAAGACGCGTTTTGTAGCACAATTTTCTTGGAACCCAACTTTTGGTCGTAACGAATTTTTCCTTATACATGGGAATTGCACTTCCCACACATCTTGATGGGAACCAATTTTCAATCGATGAGTAGACAAATCTAAAAGACAAGAAAAATAACTCAAATTTGTGGGTTGATCAGGTCTGAGTTTCAACAATATTGTGTCTACATCTCTGATTCGTCTTCTTATTCAGGCTGGCAGATATGAGTTTTAGGGAATGTAAATGGGGGATACAACTGAGACGAAAGTTGGGATGGGAAAGCACCTTTTTCGTAGAGTAAGTAGGGAGAAGTGACAACGTAAGCTAGATGAGAAAGGGAAAGTTGCTACCATGAGGTGTAACGGATCACGGGAGGAGATAAGGGTTGCCTTGTCGAACTACTTTATTATATTTTATTTATTTTTTATTTTATTTAATATTTTTTAATCATTTTATATCATAGTGATTTTTATATTTATATTGAATATTCATATTTATTTACTTAAATTATAATTTATTATAATTATTCTTATTCATTTTTTATGAATTACTACATTTTTAAATATTTTAATTTTTAAATTAGAATATAAGTTTAAAATAAAAACTCATTAAAGGTAACTTGGTGACTTGCATTTTTTCCTACTTATCCACTTAACAAATATAAATTATTTCGTTAAAAAAAATTATTTGAATACATATCAAACATATCAGTGGTTAGATTTTTTCTATTCAATTCATTTTCTTTCACTTCTATCACAATTAATTCTTCCTAACAAATAACCCTTAGTTTGTTTGTTTTTTGGAGGGAGGGGTAATTATTTGGTTTTAAAAAAAATAAAAGGTAGGGAAGTGAAAATTTTAAAATTTTCTCAAACTTGACCTGCTAATATTCCCTTTTAAAATGGGAGAATCTAGAGGGATTATTAAAATCTTTTATCTCCCCTCTCTTCCTCTTTATAGATATCTTGTTTTATATATATTCAGATATTATTTAGTAGGGTTAATTTAGTAAGGATTCTATAACTTGAAATCATAATTCTAAATCTTACTATTTATATGAAAATTTTATTAATAAATAATATATTAATATATTTATAAGCTCTTTTTAAATTTTGAAACACTAAGTACCTCTACAAGTTTTTCTAAATTTAGATATATGACTTGACTTTATGACTTTAGTGAACTTTTAAAATCCAATGTTTAAAAAGTTAGATTAGACTGGCCAATTTGGTAGTTGAACCGAATCTAGTATAACCTCAATTAAACTGGTGTGACGTGATGTGTGAAGTGGGTTACTATTTTTAGTTTGTATGGTAGAACCCCGACCTGACACATTGACTTTGAACCATTGCCTCGACCAATTCATTGTCAGCCCTAATTTTTTTTAACCTTATTTAAGACTCAATCAACCTAAACTTATTTTTTTAAAAAAACAATAATTTTTATGTAAAAGGGTGAAATAAAAATAAAAAGGAAAAATTTCAATAAAATACTTTTAAAATTTAAAAACCAAAGAGGTGAGTCTGAAATGACATTTACAACACTTCTACTACATTTCACTATTAATATTTATAATACTTCTACAAAGTTTCACCATTTCACATTTGTGATTTACCATAGTTTTTTTTTTTATGAATTCAACACTTTGAAATGTTGAAACCCTGTGAAAGTATTGTAAATGCTGGTAGTAGTGTAGTAGATGATAGAAAACATAAGTCATTTACTTATATTTTCTAAAGTAACTTTTGAAATTGTAAACAAAACGTTGTAAATGGCTTGATGAAATGGTGAAAGTATTGTAAATGCTGGTAGTAGTGTAGTAAATGATTGAAAACATAAGCCATTTACTTATATTGTAAATCGGCATAGAAGTGTTGTAAATGTGACTAGTAGGGTAAAAAATATTTAATAATACAACCCTTTTACTTGTATTATATAAATTATTTTAATTGACTAATAAAAATATTTGATAATTTAATGGTCCTCAAATTTTTTGGGGTCCAAGAGGTGGTGGGGCCCTTCTTAGCCCCAAAAATCAAAGTTGCTAGCGTTAGAGCTCCAAGAATTTGCTGAGAATTGGTACCAGATCTCTGGCAGCCAGCTGATGAAGGTTGCTAAGGCTTTCTTTTTAAAAAAGTAAACGGAAAATTATTAAAATATTAAAATTTTAAAATTTCTTTTTAATACAAATGATCAATTTGGATATTACAAATTTGACCGACCTTTTTCAAATTTTAAATCATATTTTATTGAGATTTTCCCAGATAAAAAACTACCTTTTCTCCTTAAATGTACTTAAATATATATGTGTGTGTGTAATGTACTCAGAATCTATACCAATTTATAAAATTCTTATTTTAATCATCAATTGATAACCAAAACTAATCATTTCTTGGATTTTTCATTATTTAAATGTTATGACACTATTCATACCATATAGTTCATATATTCCCAAATGTAATATTTATATTTTCATTATATCGATAAAGTATTTGTTAAATATAAAAGAAAAATTAAAAAAAAAGTAAAATGAACATAAATGGGTTGGCCTTTGGTCGTATAGGGCGATCTTACCTTATCGGCTGTACTTTTGATTAAAATCAATAGATAAAAAACTATAATCTCATG
Source organism: Leucaena leucocephala (assembly GCA_037074615.1). NCBI lineage: Eukaryota > Viridiplantae > Streptophyta > Magnoliopsida > Fabales > Fabaceae > Leucaena > Leucaena leucocephala. The sequence goes on from CM073527.1 coordinate 12,508,062, forward strand.
ATACTTAAAAAAATATAATCTTAAATTTTTAGTTATAAAGGTAAAAATTATTTTTTAATACAAACAAAAAATCTAGATCAAAAAATAAAATGTGTAGAGCAATTCATTTAAACTTATGAAAATTAAGTGTATCTTTTTTTTTAATATAAAAGTTATGATTTTCACCAAGTACACGTCTTATAGTGATATTTTTATTAACATCATTTAAATTTAAATATATTTTTTGTGAAAATTACTTTCGCAATAAAGTATTTAAAGAAAAATCACGTTTCAACAATAATGTAACGTAAGATTCTCAACACTTGTATATTAGAATTTGATGTATTTATTATAAGTGTTTATTTAGCCTTACTGTTTTCTTTTCCTTGCTTGCCCCTCAAATGTTTTCAAAAATAAAATATTTAGGTAATTAAATTCATATACTTATTATATTTATGCTTAATTAATTTAAAACAATAAAATATTAAATTTAAATATAGACTACAATTGATAACAAGAATTAGTTACATGACAAATAATTGATACACAAATCAACATGTTAAAATTTAATTGAAAAAAATATAATAAACATATAAACTTAAGTATCTTAGTTTCATCCTTTTTTTAGTTCCCCATTTCCTTTCATCTAAACAAAAAAAAATCGTATATGTTGTATCTCTCAAACACTCAGTGTCAAAAAAATGTCTCAACTATGGAGGACACAAATATAATATTATCGTGGTAGTCAATTGCTACAACATCTGCTAGTCTGTTATGATTTCTTGTTATATGTTGTATTTTCAATTATCATGATGTCTTTAGAAGAATATGTATTTGAGATAGCAATAAATTGCATCTGTCTCCACTTATATTTGATAACATGTTAACCACATTCTTTATGTCATATAACAATAATCTTCTTAATTCCATGATTCAAAGTTGTTTTAACCCATTATAAACAACCCCCACTATTCCGCTTCAATTACATTGTATGACCTAGTTGAGTAGTAAATCCAATAACCCATCTTCCCGAATGATATTGAATAACTCCACCACAACTTGCCTTGCCCTGAGATGTAGTAAGTGCTCCGTCAATATTTAACTTGACTTATCCTAAACGAAGAGGCTGCCAATCAGTTGAATTTGATAACACAACAACATTATCTGAGTTTGTTGGACTTGCACAAATCATTTCCATTTTTGCATAATTACTAAATAAGGTTCTACCAGTTTCAAGCAATCCTGGTCAAATGTAACTTGATTCCACCACTTCCAGATGCTCCAAATTGTAACACCCCCTATTAGACCGTAATTGTAAGTCCCATATGCCCTTAACTCCTTTTTAAGGTTTAAAGTAAATTAGTCTCTTAAAGAAGCTCTAAAGAATGAAAAATAAAACTTGGGATGAATTAGTCTACACTAAAATTGAATAGTATAAGAACAATCGTGAAGAATATACAAAATATCCTATGTATCTTCATTGTAGTATTGACATAATGCACTAGTTGAAGACCACCTACTTCTCCAAGAATTAATTGATAGGCGATTATTAAATGTTGTTCACATAAAGGCTCTAATACACTCCGTACCCTCCCACTTCCAAATGTCTTTATAGATGGAGTTAAAATTATTCTCAGATTGTTTCTCAATAAGATAATATGCACTTTTAATAGTAAAAATGTCATCATTTGTAGCATTCCATAGCATTAAGTCATTACTCGCCTCCGCCATAGATGGAATCATGCTCATTAACCTTTGAAAAGCACCTTACAGAATAAGACCAGCAAGTTTTTAATAATCCCAAGTCCTAACCTCAACCCAATATGCAACTTTATTGTTTTCTTCTTTACTTGTCAGTGACCAAAGATACATCTCTTTTAACCTTTTATTAGGAAAAAGCCATTTATCAATAAAAAAAAAAGTTCACTTAATGCCCATTTATAATATGTCATCTTGTACCTAATTCAACTATTTCTTGTTGTTGAGAAATAAACTTCCATAATGCAGAGTCCCCTTTCATTACATCCAGTAAATGATCTTCATTCCTCAACATATACTTGTGTAAAATTACATCCACCCATAAGCCTTTATCTCCATTTACAAGATTCAAAGCAATTTTGGGTCCAGACACCCAATTGAAAGATATTAACTTCTTAAACCCTAATCCACCATATAATTTAGGTCTAACAATTTGATCCCACCCAATAGGGTAAAAACCATGCTAGTGATGAATTTAAAGCAAGAATTGATAAAACCACTAAGGATACTAATATGAAGCATGAGGAATTATTGAAAATCAAAAGAAAGGAATCTACTTTTTTGAAAAGAAGATTGTACATTTACTTTTTAAAGTAACTTTATTAAATGTCTTTTGACTTTTGTAAAAGGTATGTCGGGGTAATACATGGGAAAAAAATAGTATTGGTAGAAGTTTTTGCCGATTGTCAGTTTAAAGCTAAGACGAAGGCTAAGGGTACTGAAGCATTTAAGCCAAATCGTAAGCTTTTCTTTGACTAAAATAAATTCAGCTTTCTAGATATCGCCTTAAACCAATCATACTTAGACGATACTATCCCATGAAAGGACCATGAGTTACAAAAACTCTTAAATATCCAGTACTTTATATTTATCCATTATAGATTTAGTTCATTTCCTATATTAAACTCTACAAAGCATCTGGTTTTGTTCTAAATTCTCTAGGCAATACTATCAGAAGATCATTATAAAAATCTCATCCAAATTCATATATCTATTTTGATAATTTTTATTATCATTTCCTTACAAAGATTTAATTAGTTATACTTACAATCACTCCTTGCTCACATAGAGAGACTCCACAGATATAGGAATGAGAATTTTATTTCTGAAGGTGTTTACAAGAATGCTTAGAAACGCTAAAAGAAATTTGATTTTTCTGTGCTTAGACTCTACCCCTTACATGGACTGACAATAACTTTTTATAATGAGCATTCATTTTACCTTTAGATTGACAAATAATAGCAACCTTCTACCGACACTAATTTTTCCCAACATATTACCTTGACATACTTTTTACAAAAGTCAAAAGATACTTTAATAAAGTTACTTTAAAAAGTAAAAGTACAATTTTCTTTTCAAAAAGTAGATTCCCTTCTTTTGATGGCCGACAATTCCCCATGCTTCAGATTGGCATCATTAATAGTTTTGTCAATTCTTGTTGCCTAGTAATCTTATTTTATTCTTCCTTTATACAATATTTACACTTGTGACTCAGATATTCTTCCAGCTATTATAGACCATTTTTTGAGTAGTCTCAAAATTTTATACTTTATTGAGTATAATTTTATCATACCATTTTTCTAACTTCTGTATTTCATGAACTATTTTTCTAGATGTATATATAACATATTTAAACTGGTATAATAAACCCATTGTTGTTCTTCTTTAGTGATGCATCTATTTAATTCTTCAAATATTATCCTATAGCTAAGGCTTCTAACATAGCTTATAGGGAAATCTGCTTCCTTTATTTCTTCCTTATTCTCTTCCTCAACTTTTAGAATTTGTTGTGTTGTTTTAAGCTTTAGTAAATGAATTGGAGAGTAAATTTTCTCTTTTTTTACTTTAGTTATAGTAGAATAATATTTTATAAAGATTTGATGTTTTTTTATTCCAAAATAAGATTTTTATGCTTGTTTTACACCCTTGGGTAGCAGTTTTATTTCTTCCATATTTGATGATAGGTAGATAGCCTATACAAGTCTAAATTCAAATAAGCTTGCCACGACATCTGGTGATGCTCTGGGTCTAATAATAATTTGTTCAGCTGATAATAGGATATGGTGCTCATATGAGGGATTTGATGGCACTGGTTTACTTTTTCTTTTCACTAAAGTCTAATGATAATTGTATTGCTGCCTTCTTTTTTGAATTTTAGATAAAGGTGCTTAAGTACTAGGTCCAGTTTCCATTTTGACAGCTACTTTGTATTTTTGCTCCTTCACATGTTCCATATTTATATGAACTTCTTGATTTAATTGATCTTCCAGGATATTGATTTGACATTCCATATCTTTATTTTGACTATTAGAGGGACTTACTGGAATAGTGGGTCATGAAATGACACTACTTTTTAGAATTGCTAATTCCAATGATAATTCATTAACCTTTTCATATAAGGCATTGATATGCCCCATAGCAGAGTCAAATGAATTAACCATTAAATTTTGTTACATATTCAAGGTCGATACCTCGAGAATTAAAGTTTGTTCCATAGATATTATGATATAATATTAAATGGATTTATAAAATTTTCAAGATTATAGGAATTAAAATTATGGAGACTTTCTTCTTGGTTCATCCCTGCTTAAATAATCTACAATAAATTATTTTTTTCTAGAATATACTCAACTAAATAATCATAATGGAATAAATCATTTTGCCATTTAAACAACATTTTATTAACAATACTTGTTTATCTTATTCTCTTAGTTAACTAATGTTTTACTTAGGTATTATCTGTTACAATCATAAATTGATATTGTAAAATTAATAATTTAAACTTTTTCATAGTTTTTACTACTACTAATAATTATTTCCAATTTGAATAATATTTAGTTTGAGATTCATTGAATTTTCCACTTGTATACCTTGCTATTTCTTGATTTCCTTCTTTTTCAAAATAAAGAGATGCGCCCCAATAATCTTATGAAGCATCTATATATAAAATTTATTTTATAGATTCTTGTTTTGAGATTTTTAATATTGATAAATTTTGATATATTTCTTTTAATTTTTAATATATTTTTTTATGATTATTAGTCCATTCAAAAGTAGATTTTTCTCCTTCTAACTTATTTAATCTTCTATTATATTTAGATAAATGAGGTATATAACTTCTAGCTTGATTTATTATTCCTAAGAATGATTGCAAGTGTTTCTTGTTTTCTATTTTTTAAAGTCTAGTATCTTTTTAGATATATGTTTATGTAACTCCAATTTTTCTTGAGATATTACTTGTCCTAAAAATTTTATTTTATTTTTTCTTAATTCAACCTTTTTAACTAATATATTTATTCCCTTCTCATAAATAATATTTATAAATTGGTTTAAATGTTTTTCATGATGTTTTAAATTATCTGAAAATATTAAAATATTATCAATATAGACAATAACAAATTCTCTCAAAGTTTTTAATTGTTTATTCAAATAATTTTAAAAAATACTTAGACTATTATGATAGCCTATTGGTAAAACATCTCATTCATATAATTCTTATGATGTACTGAATGCAGTTTATTTTTTACTTTCTTCAATTAATTTAATTTGAAAAACTTTGGATTTACATTCGAATTTACTAAATATTTTCCTTCCTTTTATTCTTTAAAATAATATTTCTATATTTGATATAGGGTACATATTTCTTATTACTAAATCATTTAATCTTTTGTAGTTTATTACCAAAATAGAGGTACTGATATATCTATTGAGATTAGAATTTTAGCCATTTGTATTAGAAATACCGTTATAGAATTCAAGTTTTTTTCCTTTTAGCCAAAAAAGTAATGTTTGGTTTATGTTTTATATTTCATGCAAATTTTTAAATAACTACAAATTAAAGAATGAGATGACATTTATAGTACATATCAAGCTATGAATATTGATAATCTTTTTATCACTATAATTTCGCCATGTAGGTCATACAAGTCATACTAAATATCCAAAACACATCATCAAACTAGTCTGCCTTAACTAGAGATAAACTATTGGAGTTAAATAATAATCAACATTGATTAGAATCCTTCCCTCAAGCTTTTCACTATAAAATTTAGCTAGAACAATAATATTTAAATGGCTTCATTTTTTATGTACAACATAGCCTCCCATTGGAATAACATTTATATTCATTTATCACTTTTTTCACCTTATCCTATCATGTGTGGTTGGCTACTCAGATATTATGCTGGTTGTAGAGAGCCTAACACAATCTTCCTCCTTTATTGGGACCAGTTATGAAACAAATATGGATTTAACCTCTCTCTTCATTCCTTTCAAAATTTCTTTTATCTTTTGAAATTCTTCTACTATCGCCATAATGCAATGGTTGTTGTAAATCACTTCTTAATGATATCACAAACTGATCAACCCTAATTTGTATTGAAACATACTAAGATTGTCCTAGGTTTCTTTGAGATTAAAAAAATGACCGTTGACTCTAATCATTTCCTTGCACAAGCAATTTTATCATTTTAATACTCCCCTGATCTTTAATAAAGAAGTTAGTTATATTAGTTATTTGTAACAAATATGATTTTATTTTTCCTAAAATGTCATATTTTATCATGAATATCTTTGGAATGGAAACCCTTTAGAGTATGTATAAGTTTTTGGGCTTACATGGAATCCAACTTTGACTCTCTGAGTACCCACATGAAACTGAAGCACCTATTGCAAACTCTAATTACGTTTACACAGCAAAAATACTGAAGGGAAGAGAAAGAGTTTCAGACACAGAGGGTGAGGAGCAACAGAGAAAAATAAATCACCTTGCACGTACACACATTATGCTTCTATTTTCACGTCTTATGTGCATGGTTGGAGGAGTAAGATACTCTTAGCTCCCATATCCCTCATTTTTCTCCTTTCAAAATTAAACTACTTCCTCTATTATCTCACATATGGATTTGGGCCTAATCCACTATGGGTGGACTGACCCATTTCCCAACAGTATGTAATCAATAAGGATATTTTGAGAAAAATATTATAAATTTAGGGGGACAAAGTGGATTGAGGTCTTATATTTAGAACTAAATCTAACCTCCAACTTTGGGGGACAAGAGGGCTAATGCAATATGCACAAGCTCATACTTACCTCCATATATTGCCTTATGGCAAATCAAGTTGTGAGGAGTATCAATGCATGAATCAGTCTCGTGGTAGTCACCAACTTCATTATGAGGTTTTATATGCTTTGTCTAAATGGGAAATAGTCAAAACAATAGCAAAGTTTCCATTAAATTAAAAGAAATGGGGGAGGATCAACATTTACCATCTAGATTGACAAATAGGACATGACAGTTCCACATTCAAATGGTCTTATAAAAAGCCCTAAAAGATTTAAAAGTGTAACAAGAGTTGGACAAACATCAAACAATTGATAAAACTTACAGATATATAGAGGAAATACAAGACAATGAGAGAACATCACAACATCATTACTTACTTCAACGTACCAGGAAACTAATTATTATAATTACAAGTTGACTATTACCAAATACAAGGATGATGGGAGCCATCTTGTGGCTTAAAAATTGCTTGCTTATTGGCCTATAGTGCATATTGCAGGTTTCTTCTAAGTGCTAACCTACTTGTAAACATAAGACCTAGAAAAGAACAAGAAGGCTAGCAACACCAACATATTAAGAGCAGCAAGCATAGCATAGAAGTAATCAATATATGCACGATTAAGATTACTGGCAAACCAACTGTCGCGACCATCTCCACGCGTTGCTTTGTCAATGCATGAGACGATAAAGCTACTTAGAAGGTTCCCAAAACCAAAAATGCTCTAGTAAAGGGCAAAAGCCCATACTTGTCAATTCATATGGGACTTGATCATAGAAGAACTCTTGTAAACCAACTGTTACAAAACAATTAGAAATTCCAAACCCAAAATATTAAGGAATTAACTACCAGATGCTCATTGGAATTGTCACATTGGGCATATCAACTAGCCCATAATCTTGAGCCACTATAAGCTTTTTTATCTCAACAAAGGCTATAACTACCATAGAAATAGCAGGAAAAAACCATTCTATTTCCCATTCTCTGTAGCATGGGGATACTAGAGGGTTTCCAGTGATATGTTGGGCTATTGGAACAACGATACGGTCATAGATAGGAATGAGAAGTACAAAGGAAAGGCCAATGAATGATCAGAGAGAAGCATTTGGTACTAAAAACCTAAGCCAAATTTGCCTGTCCAATATGACCCCTTGCTTGGTAAAGGAAGTAGGACAATGAGCAAACACAATAGCATAAGTGCCTCTTTGGTTTGCCATAAAATCTCATTTTTAAAAGGTTTTTTAGCCCAAACTTTAGTTTAATTTTTTTTAAAACAAACAGTCATATTTGTCCAAAAGAGCTTGTGGATCAAATTATAATTTAAATCTATGGTTTTAGATAAGCTCCTCGAAATAGCTTTTGGAACAATAAATGAGCTCATGGACTACCAAATTACTATTTTATCCCTATTTTTTCTACACTCTCTCCTCTCTCCCTCTATTCCATTTGATGCCACTATTCACCTTCATTGTCATCCTCCTTTATCGCCGTCCATCAATGTACCTATGGCTTCTATTGTCATTGTAACGAAAGCTTGTCGAGAAGGAAATTATCCTCCCTCTGTCAACACCTCCTTCCTTCGCCATAAAACTAGATCGACAGAGATGGAACTAGAACAAACTCATGAACGGAGAAGGTGATGATAGATGAGGAGCTGGGGTTAGTGATGAACAGTGTGCGCTGTCGGATGCTAGAAGAAAAAGAGAGAAGAAGAATAATATGCGTTGTCATTAAAGAGGACTCAGTATTTTTTTTAATCTCATACCCTTTCTGGTAATTTACCAATCACAAAAGTCCTTCTAATAATAACCATCGAAACACTCATTTATTCAGAACCACTTTTTTTTCCTATAAACTCTTTTCCATAAGCCATTTTCTAAAATTTGTCCTAAAACCCTTTTTTCGATAAACCATTTTTCTAAAAGTCTATCCAAATAGACCATAAATCAAACTTGTGACCCAAATTGGAACAAGCCTAAGGAGTGCCTTTGCTTCTTCAATATCATAAACATCACAAACTTTTCCATCTTTTTTGGAACATTTGGAGCAATTAGTGCTTTGTCAAGGAACCTACAATCCATATTTGAGTGAACATAAATGTCATGGTACCTTGGGATTTTAAAAATACTACTATTAACAAATTATATAATAGGGTAAAGTTATATTCAATACTTTAAACTAATTTTATAAGTACAATTAACACCCTAAAATATTTTATTGGGTATAATTTTACCCTTATACTAACAAACAAATAAACATACGGTTCCAAATAAGTATTGTTAGGTAATGTGTTGATCTGCCTTTGGTAGTTATGCCCAAACCCAATAAAGATTAGGGTTATTATGATAATAATGGAGAAAGTGGGTGTATATGTATAATATATCCCTTATGAGGTAAGAGGGAGTTATCTCCCAACAGTCTACAAGAGGGAGAGGTGGGTCAGTGAGGAGTTATCACATAATCCACTTCCCCTATTTAGGAATAATATAGGCACACATACATGTCCATGTAGTGCTAGAATATTAGAGAAGTGCATTTTGTATTTGGCGACTCCTCCTTCCCTCTATAGCCGTCCAAAACTGTCTCCCTCCCTTCTGTGCTTTTGCTGTGAAAATGTAACCAACAATCTATAAAAGTGCTCCAATTTTGTGTGGGTACTCAATAAGTTAGAGTTAAATTCCAGATATACCCAAAATCAAATATTGATATATGTTTTATTCTAGACTTTTTTCTTTTCTTATCGGTGCTTATATGTGAATTTTCTGGTTATATGCTATGTTCTTATCTTTAATTTTGATTAAAGTATTTATTTTATGTTAAGATATATGAAGTATGCATCTAAGTCATAAAATGAAAGAGAACACACTGGTGAAACCATACAAAGTTTCTTTGTTCAGAAAAGCAAAGACAACACTAGTAACGTAAAAAATAGACGTCAGGTTTATGAGGTTCGAATTGAATCCGTGGTAAGCAAACCTCTCTCCCAGACGAGTGTTGATAATTAGCATAATGAGTTTATCACTAAAAGTGGTATGTAAGCTGGTGATTTTACCAAAAATGAAAGACTATGCTCGCCAACAACTAGAGGAAGATCAGAGCGCTGGGCTGCCCCTGAAATTGACAACGCTATCAATGGTGTCCAGCAACGGTGGAGTTCCATGAAAATGGCGTTGACCACCATAAACCACTCTAAAAGTTGTCGCAACTTTCCAGTACAAGAATCGAGGATGTAATACCATATGATTGGTTGGATGTGGACAGCAAATTTGGTCAACTGAGGAAGGTCACTGTCTGTAATGACCCTAAGCTAATAAAGAAAATAAGCAGGTAGATAATCCAATTTAGTAATATATGTATTAATTTTGTATTTATGCTTGAAGATGAGTTAGTGGTTGAGTGGTGTTTTAAGGCTGTGGAAGTAGCTCAATGTCTCGGGTTCGAATCCTTGCACATGCTGAAGTGGATTTTTTTTTCTTGCTCACTGTGTGAAATTTCTAGAGGCCCTTTCTTAGGTTTAAATCAAATCTCCCTTCTCTATTTTTTGGGGAGCCCAATCCTGAGAGAGGGAGAAACGTCGCGAGTCTTGGCTGAGAACTTGCCGCCACCGTAATCTCCATCCACCTTCATCATCTATGATGCTTATTGGTGACTTCGCCATTGATGTCCACCATCTTTCCTCTTTTTGGCTTGGATCTCAATTGCTGTTGTGACTCCATTTACTTCTATCGACTGAGCTATTATTGTAGATGACTACCGTCACACGTTTGTCATCTTTTCCTTTTCTGTTCAGACTTTGTGCTACCTCTGGTTTGGGAAGCTCTGCACTTTCTTTTCTTTTGCTCTGTTCAGTAGTAATGTCATTGGAGGAGGGAGAGGACGATGACCGTGTTGTCTTTTGTCCCCTATCATCCAAGCTATCGACAGTGTATGGTTGCAAGTCTGATTGTGTAGCTGGTAATTTCTATCTTCCATCTTCCCTGTGTTTGTGAAATGCACCTTGGGTATGTGAATGATTAGGATTTCCCCCTCTCTAGTGATTTTTGATAGTTTTGGTTGAATGATTTGATTCATTTTTCTGTTCTAGATGTCGAGACTGTGGGGAAGGAAGAATTGGAAAATTTTCTTTTATTTTTTGAGTTTTTTGATTTAAGGGAAAACAAAGATTGGAGTTGGAACAAAGGGTAAAGGCATATATATGTATGTATATGCTCGGGAGTTGTTTAGTAAGAGTGGGAGAGTGCAGTTTAATAATGCGGTGTGGCAGCATTTGCACTCAAGGCATTTGTGAAAAAAAATAGAGAGAGAAAAGAAAAGACGAAGAGTTGGTTGTATTAAGATTGTTTAGATATTATATATATTGAAGCTTGGGGAAGTAGGGATATTGCCTAAATTTATACTATTATTGTGATGATAATGTTTGAATTTTATTTTGACAATAGCTTTTGGAGAGAAGAGGAAGTCTATTCAAATCGGTATTTCTTCGTTAACATGATAGTTATAAGAGGATGGTTCATTCCATTTATATATATATTGATGTGCTGATGAGGGATTGGTTTTAAGTGGTTTTAGTAATATTGTAGTTGCAGTATTGTATTTCCGTTGGTGTGTTAATGCATATAGGATGTTCGATAAAATGCTAGAAAAAGGAAAGAATGCTTATCTAGATATGTGTTTCTATAGTGTTTTGGCTAAGATGAATTTAGATTTTATTGGGAAAGAATGCTTATCTAGATATGTGTTTCTATAGTGTTTTGGCTAAGATGAATTTAGATTTTATTGGATTGATTATGATTTAAATATTGCTGGAAGGTAAACCTAGAAACTTTATAAATAAATAAGTTGTTTGCACTTCTATGTTAGCACTGTGTTCCTATGTGGTGTTTAGTTAATGGTTAAAAAGGTAAAGAGTAAAAGATTAATGAAGCTTTTAAAGAATATATATACATGTGTGAATTTGCTGCTGTATTGAGTTAAGGAGAGAGTGTTTGAAAATGTAGTCTAAGCTTGATTTTGAAATTGGTATGTTCCGTTTCTTTAAGAAGTTATATAAAGTGTCTTTGAAGTAAAAAAGGAAAGAATATTAGGCAAAAACATTCAATTAACATACATGTGTGATGATCAATGATTTTAACACCTTAATCTCTTAATCCCTTTTATGATGTATGTACTTTGGGTTTAATTAAAATTGGGATTTCAAAGTTATATAATAGATGTCTGAAACTTCTTTATAGAGATATCTGTTTTTTTTAAAGTAATAAGATTATATAATATATATTGTTATTGGGATGAAGGAAGGATGGATACCTATTGAATTTGAACGATGGGTGCATTATCTTAAATTTGAAAAAAAAATTAGATTAAAATATGAGGTTGTATTATAAAGTTTAAATGGAGATAAAATGTCCAAATAAGGTAGGAGCTATGTTGATTTAGTGTATGGAAAGATTAAAGAGCTAATAACACGGGGTTAGAGTTTGGGTGTGAAAGAGCGATTTATTATGCAAATGTTATGTATTGAGGCTTTAAGTACTAATAAACCTTATATGGATAACAAATATAGGATTTGATATTTGCCCGAGCCACCAAGGAAACCCAGAAAAGAAAATAGGAGAAAGGTAATTTGGAAGAAAGCTCTTCTAGGTGTTTGAGTTACTGTGAGGGCAATTATCGTAAGAAGTCTTGGAAGAGTAAGTTCTATTTTAAAAGCTTAGCAGGTGAGTGAATAACGTTTCCTAAAAATTTATATTTTCAAATGCATTGTCTTTTCAAATGTTGAATTTTAAATATGAATTATGAAAAGCCAATTTTACGAAAGTATAGTTTAAATTGTTAGAAATGATTTTCTTTCGATTGGTTTACAAAAGAATTATGATTATGTATGAAAATGGATGAATAAGCTTTTGAAAAGAGTTTGGCAAAAGGTGCATTGAACTAATGTTATTCATGAAATATATTTCTTATGCGAATTTCATATGACTTTATAGTAACTTGATTTTAAATGTACATGTTGGGGTTTTTGAAATTCAAAGTGGTTTTTACCAACGGTTATGGCATTGAAACGGTTGAGATTATTATATGTAAAATAAACCCCATGCATGATGAAAAAGTTTTAGAAGGACAGAATACAGAACGCTGGTTGCTAACAGCAGTACTGTTAGCCCTTGATGCACCTTGGTTACTCGAGCTCGACAGTTTGTGGCCTTGAGCCACCAGAATTATTTCGTGAGATTTATTCTCACGACAGTTTGTGGCCTTGAGCCACCAGAATTATTTCGTGTGATTTATTCTCTTGACAATTTGTGGCATTGAGCCACCAGAATTATTCGTGGGATTCACTCTCACGACAGTTAGTGGCTTCGAGCCACCATAATGGTTAGTTACCCTCGTGGACTGTGTGTCCACGTCTGCTTTCGTTCTGTTGAAGTCCTACAGAAAGATTATGGTTTTGAAAGGATGCTTTTAAACAATTTATTTGAAGTAGTTATATTAGATTGTTGTTTTACTTGAAATACAGATATTTATGGAAAGGTTTGCGTCAAATTACAAAATATTATGAAATACATTTTTCAGTATGATTATGCATTGTTGACTTCCACATTCTTTTAATCATGTTTTTAGGACGTTATTCACGAGTAGATTATTTGGCTTCAGATAGTGCAGGTGACCCTAATCCTCCTGCAGAGCAGTAAAGAGCCTCGCTGCCAATCCGAAGAGTCAATTTTGGACAAAAATTACTTTTGATGTAATTACCATTTGTAAAAGTACTTGTGTTATTTTTGTAAAAAGATAGTTGCTCCACATAGACCTTGGAAAAGATTTTGTTTATTTTTGGAAAATGTTATAGATGCTTTGAACATTGTATTTGAGGTTTTAGGCTTTTGGAATGTGAAACTATTCATATTCTGTGCCAGTCACGGTCTAAATTTTGGGACGTGGCACTGCCAATCCCCTGGCGGCCAGAACAGAAGTAGTAACTTCATTGAATTGAATGAATAGGGACAACAAAAAATGTAGAAACTAATCTCAAACCTCTTATCATAGAACTAACAAGTTTCAATTTGATAGTAAATTTGAGGAATTCACAACTTCGCATCGCTGCTCCATCTCCCTTGTCTTCTACATCTCAATTATTTTCACCTAGAGTTCGAGAAGAAACAATGCTTTTACCGCGGCTCAGTCTGATTGTGGAAAAAGAATGGCAAAAATAACGAGTGCTTTTGTTTTCTTATCTTTGAAACAATTTTTTTGTTTGAAAAAAAAAACTTGTTCAGTTTTAAATTTTTAATTAAGTATTTTGTAAAAAAATAGAAATATATTTTTAAAAACATAAAAAAAACTCAAAACAACTTTTACCTCTTTTCCTGTTTTCTATGTTTTTTAGTAATAATAAAAATATTGTATTGTTTTCTATTTTTACATTTTTTTCAAGTGTTTTGCCTTTCCCGCTCGTTAGGTTCTCTCATAATCTTCCAACTTTCTATCCTTTATTTTTGCATTTTTCATTCTATCTTAATATCTCTCATCTTCTCTTAATTCTCCAAATTATAAAAAATATTGGTTCTAAACAAGTTTTTATATTTTTTCAAATGCAATTTTTGAAATCAATTACCTAAATTTTGTTGTTTTATTTATTTTAAAATAATTTTATAAAACTATTCTAATAATATAAAAAAATAGAAACAAACAAGTTCTAAATTGCCTCTAAAATTGTGGGGTTTCCCCTTATATTTAAAAATCCAAATCCTCTAAGAAGCACCCTCCCTCTTCTTCCCACTCTAACACTCTTCTAATTACCTTTCTCTTACTTTCTTCTTTATTTGTTTCTCTCTCTTGCCCAAACTATAATTTTTTTTTAAAAAAATACATTGTCAAAAAAAGTGTCTTCTTAAAAACACTTTAAAAAAGTGTTTTCTAAATTAAAATTGTTTTTAAAAAATACATTTTTGAAAAAAAAATTAAAAACATTTTTTACAGTGTTTTTTAAAACACACTTTTCACTTTTACTGTATTTTTAAAAAAAATATTTTTTTTATAATTTGGGTAGTAGAAAGAAGCAAATAGAGAAGAAAATATAGCAAAAGTAAAAAAAAAAAAAAGAGTGATTATGAGAGATGAGGAGGGATGGTCCTATTGAGAGGATCTGTTTCCTATATTTAATACTAAAAAATTTGACACTCCTCTAGTCTTATTTATAAGGGTGGAAAGAGAAGTTTTTTATCCTAAACCCTAAATTACCCTCAACTTTATTGTTTTTGGGGGGTTTATTTTTGAGACTTGGTTGATCACCTAATATTGGGGTAAAATTCATTGCGTGTGCTATGGATGGTGAATGTGTGTTGTTGGAGAGTAGGTTGAGCGTTTTTTCCCTTCTTGGACTGAAGCAACAACCCAATTTTATGGGTTAATATGGTGCGCTGAGATTGGTTTTGATTATCTTCCATTAATTTAGGTGGCTAAACTTGGAATCTCTTGGCCAGAATGAGAAGACTTGAACCTCGTAAAGGAAATTATCTTGGCAAATCTCTTGCCTCCTATTGCTTGAGTGGATTTCAAGATGCTTTTATTTAGCTGTTGACTTACTTGTTTGTACAACTCTTATATGAAAGTGTTCAAAAGATTAGGGCATGTCAAATAAGGGAACTCTTATCCATGTCAAGGTTTTGTCTGTTATCAGAGAACTCTGCTGATTGAATATTACAATAACCTTTTATCACTATAATTTCTATACAAGTCATACTAAACATTCAAAGCACATCATCAAACTAGTCTCCCTTAACTATATTTATATTTAAAACTCAATTCTTCTATATTTTATTTTATTTCAAAAAGAAATAACATAAATTAGAAGACAAAATTTCTACCCGGGTGAAAGCGAAAGGGTAGATGTGTACATACTCATAACTTGTCAAGGCCGATAAATGAGGACCTTTGTAAGACTATAACGTGACGTAAAGACTATTCTTTTTAAGTTCATAAAAACTAAATTCAAACTAAATGACACATAAATGAATGAGGAAGGTGAGAGTATCATTTACATCTCCTTCCAAATCACAAGGTTGCTTGAGAGGGAAAAAGTGAAACTGAAAATGTCGCAACTAATTAATAAAAAGCTGAAGACTTTATGGTAGAGAATATAGTGAATGTGGAGAAGCGTGAATTCCAGCGCGTGAGCAAGGACTTCAAACGCCCTTAATTCCTATTTGTGATATCCTCAATTCTCTCAAGAGTACTGGCACGTATTTACTTTGTTCTTCAAACACATTCCTCCTTCCTCCTCTTTTTCAATTTGGACTTATTATATTAATAAATAATTAAATAGGCCCCACTTCCTATTTTAGTTTTTTGTGTATTTAGATTGTGTCAAAGAGTATAGTTTTAAATAGATAATTAAAACATATCCAGCTTTTTATAATCAAATTTTTTATAAAAATTAATAAACTATTAAAATACTAATATTTTTTTCTATAATCTATTTTTCACTTAAACTAATAAGCTATCTAAACACTATGTTTTTTTAGAATCATTTTTTTCACTAAAATCAATAAACCATCTAAACACTAATTTTTATCTATAATATATTTTTTTACCAAAATATATGTAGAGGTTTGTATAATCCAATAACACATTTTCCATAGAATCAATATTCAGTAACACATTTTTCATCCATAAGCACCTGAACACAACTAGTAAAATCACAAATCTAATGTCTACATAACATGATAGCTGAAACTTGTATACCTGATTCAGAGCATAGACCTTCAAGTCCATGGTTGTTATTTCATTCTTATGTGTTTTATGTATTAGGGTGCTTGACAACCTGAAAGATTATGCTGTAAGAGCCTTAGTGAATGCTGTCGATCATCTTGGAACTATTGCATACAAGTTAGGGGACCTACTTGAGCAGTCAACATTGGATGTCTCAACCATGGACTTGAAGGTCTCTGCTCTGAATTAGGTATACAAGTTTTAGATATCATGTTGATATATATATTAGATTTGTGATTTTACTAGTTATGTTCATGTGCTTGTGGATGAAAAATGTGTTATTGAATGCTGATTCTATGGAAAAAGTGTTGCTGGATTAGATTATAAAGACCTCTCCATATATTTTGGTAAAAACAAAATAGACTTTAGATAAGAATTAGTGTTTAGATAGTTTATTAATTTTAATAAAAAATTAATTGTGAAAAAAATTAGTGTTTATATAGTTTATTGGTTTAAGTAAAAAATAGATTATAGGAAAAAATAAATATTTTGATAGTTTATTAATTTTTATGAAAAGATTAATTGTAAAAAGATGGAGATGTTTGAATTATTTATCCAAAACTATACTCTTGATGAGACAATTTTTTTGGTACAAAAGTTTTTGTAAAAGAGTTGGGTTCACCCATTGATCTAAGTATAAGACAAAGTCTCTCTTCCTCCTAGGTGATATTAAGGTCGAGCAGGGTGAGTCGTCTATTACCCTCAGGCATAAATTTAAATACCTAGAAGTTAGGATGCCTCCTCAAATGTCACGATTAGAACAATAATAAAGTGATACTCTTTAAAAATTAAATACACTCTAAATAATCATATATATCATCTTTCACTAATTTAACCTATAGAGTTTCTTGACACAATCTAAACATACACAAACACCAAAGTATTTAATTATTTATTAATGTAATAAGTCCAAAATGAAAAGGAGGAGGGAGGAATGTGTTTGGAAGAGCAAAGTACATATGTGCCACATTGCTAGCACTCTTGAGAGAATAAGGGATCTCACAAATAGGAATAGGGGCACGGGAAGTCCTTGCTCATGCGCTTGAAGTCCACGCTTTTTTACATTTATTATCTTCTTTGTCACAAAGTCTTTAGCCTTTTATTCATCCACTGCCACATTTTAAGTCTCACATTTTCCCTCTCAAGTGACCTTCTGACTTAGAAGGATATATAAATGATGCATCTCACCTTCCTCGTTCACATGCGTGTCATTTAGTTTGAATTTAGCTTTTATGAACTTTAAAAAAAATAGCCTTTATGTTACGTTATAGTCTTACAGAGGTTCTCATTTCTCGGCCTTGACAAGTTATGAATATATACGCGTCTGCCCTTTTGCTTTCACCCGGGTAAATATTTTGTCTTCTAATTTTTGCTATTTCTTTTTTCTTTTTAAAATAAAATAAAAATTAGATGAATTAAGTCTCAAAACAAAAACATGCCACTAAAATTAAAGAGTTTATAAGTATTTATAAATTATCTATTAACAAAATTATTATATTAATATCAAAATTTGAGCTTATGATATTTAGCTTTAATTAGAGATCTATAAGCACTACTTTATTAAGAGAGTTTTTTTTGATTAATTTTTGAACAACAATGTTGGAGAAAAGTAATTTTAAAGAATATATTTGAGTAAAATAGATTTTATAAAACAAGTGATTTTAGTAAAAAGAAAATATTTAGATAGTTATTATCATAATTATATTTTTATGAATAAGTTACTAAAAATAACCTAAGTTAATATGATACTTGCATAATTTACATTTTTGTTAAAGCAATACATAAATAAATTATATATACATGTGTAAGATCAATTTATTAATTAATAATTAATATGTGTATATATATTTATAAAATATAAGATTAAAATATATGTTTAGAAAAAAACTAACTATACGTTTTCTCGAGAAGGTAGGATGAGACGACTATTTTTAATTGGAGGAGTGAAGTGTTTGACTTGCCTATTCTCTCCAATTCATGCCAAATATATTTATTTAACATATTTTATCTTTAATTTATTTATTATTATACATATATATTATTATAATCCTTTTTTGAAATAATACTAAAAATTTGTTAAAGAATGTATGAATATGTGACTCATTTGTTTTATTTTCTCTCTTTCTTCATTTAGGTTCAATTTTTTTAGAAAAACTAACTTTGTAAATTTTTTTTGAGAAAATGTATTTTTTTTTTTGAGAAAAAAGTTTTGGGTCATCCTGGGAGGGAAAATTCATCTAGTTTTTGTTTATCGGAGTGAGTTTGTCCCATTCCTATGAATACCCTAAGGAAAAGAAAGAATGGTGGCCCTCGTGGAGGCTTTTAGAGAGAAGATCTGACATGTATAATAATAACCTAACTATCTCATAAAAATCCGTGAAAAGTTAACATTTTTCACTTTTCCCAAATTTGCTTTTGCAAAATTTTATATGTTTTTTATAATAATTTTTTAAGAAAAATTATATTTAAGTCTCATATTAAAAATTTAATTGTAGAGAATTCTCAAGAAATCATCAAACGATTGTGATATTTCATAGGATCTAGGATTATTTTTTTGAATTGTGAAATGACAGAATTACTTTGGAGAAAAAATGCCCCAATTGTTATGTTTGTGCCCTTGAGTTGTTATTCCTTCCTGAAGAATTGTCATTCTATTATTTAAGTTGTTATTTTTTCCCCATGTTGTTATTTCTATTGCTTGAGTTAGTTTTTGTTACAGGTACAATTTTATCATTTTATAATTAAAAAAATTAATCTCAAATAGGATTTGACTGTCGTTTAATGATTTTATGAGATTTTAATTAGATTTTTTGCATGGGATTTAAATATAATTTTCCCAAATTTTTACATGTTTGTCTATCCAAGATTTTAAAAAGTTTGCCAAACGTCTACTAATAGTAAGGGTGTGCATAGTCAGGATTAGGCAAGGCAACCCCCTACCAGATGCCCTGCCAGAAAAAAGTATGGGCTGTATTTTATAGCCCAATGCTCGACCCTACCCAATAAAAGGCCTAACCATTTTGGGTTAGGCATTCCCAAGTTATGATGCCATGCTCATGTTGTGAAAAAAAAATCTGCAATTGTAAACTTCTAAAATAATATTATATTCATATGTCTTTAAGAGTTAAATAATATCTATAATTCACTAAGAATAAGGAAACAAAAATATAATAATTAAAGTCTTGAAATTTATTGTATAAAAAAAGCTTTGAAGTCTAAATAGTTTGTAATTGCAACTTTGCATCAATCTCCCAAATGTTGATAAGGATGAAACATCTAAAAAAATAAAATAAATAATTATAATTTGTAACATAATCATATTATGATTAGTAAAGTTAAAAAAGAAAAGGAAAAAAATAATATAGTTATAAATATTAAAAGATGCAACTTACTTATTTAACTACTCATATTTCTAAAATGATTATTTAGTCACTAGTAGTTATCATATTATCATTTCCAAGTGTAGCATATAGGGAGAAAAGTAAAAAAAAACAAGAAGGGGTGTTCATAGGAAGGGTAGGGTAGGGCAACCCCCTGCCCGATGCCCAGATCGAAAAAAGTATAGGTTACATTTTGTAGCCCGATGCCCGACCCTGCTCTATATTTATCAGGCTAGGTATGATTTTTTTTTTCACCAGCTCAAGTGGGCATACTGAGTCGCGAGCTTTATATACATCCCTAACTAATAGAACTCTAATATCTCACCCACACATACACATTATATTGACATGGAAAATATTACATATAACTTTCTTAAAAATTTTATTGTCCCATTAAAAAATGAAAAAGTCAATAAAAAAATTCTATTTTAAAATTTCATTAATTAGAATAATCTAGGTACAAATCTTTAATATTTTGATGAATGAAATCTTGTAGAGTATTTATATTTTCTATATATAAAAATATATTAAATCTTTTTTATGAATAAAATTTTTAAACAAAAACTTTTCAATAATTTTTTTTATATTTTAGATTGCTTTGCTCCATGTCTAAACAAAAATTACGTTTGACCCCATTTATTTTCTTTAAAGTATAATTTCATATTATATTGATTAAAAAATATTATTTTTCATACTTGTTAATTTTAATTAATTTTAGTTTGATATTAATTGGATAAACATTTAGATTTTATATTTTTATTAAATATAAAGGTATAAACTATAAATTATTTAAAATTAATTATAAATTATATCAATGTGGGAATATATATTTATCTCTAATGTCTTTTTATTTGTTGATTTTTCAGGTGTTCCTTAAAGGTATTAGTAAAGTAATCAGCATAGATAGTTTTGTTCAATATTTCTTGCATACATTTTCAAAGCTACTCACAAGAACTTATTTTTACTTAATAGGACAAATATATATACGTAATGATGATAATTTTAATTTTTTTTATGAAGGATTGTTGAGTTTGGATTCAACAATTAGATTTTTTATGAATGTCATTTGTAAATTTCAAAGATCTCGTCTCCCTATATATATTTTTTAGCAGAAATTTAAAAAGAATCTTTATATTGTTTTTGGACATAACTACTAAGAATTTTTGAAGAAAACAATTGTCATCAAGATGAAAATTTACTATATATTCTCTGTTTATTTAACTGAACAAAAATAAAAATAATTATTGGAATGGGGGAATAGGTCTCTTAACTTTATAACTTGTAGATATTGCAAATACTATGCCCAATATCCATACTTTACTAATCAATGGAGAATGACAATATCAGAGGTAACAAAAGTAGGTTAAGGGAAAACCATCTGGGATCACAATGGCATTTGAGAAGTCTTGATGAGCATTGTATAATTTTCCAGCCATTTTTGACACAATGTGAGAAAGGAC
This sequence comes from Leucaena leucocephala, assembly GCA_037074615.1. Taxonomy (NCBI): domain Eukaryota; kingdom Viridiplantae; phylum Streptophyta; class Magnoliopsida; order Fabales; family Fabaceae; genus Leucaena; species Leucaena leucocephala. The sequence continues at coordinate 12,529,468 of CM073527.1, forward strand.
CTTTTGGCGAGTGTTCCAGTCTGCATTAAACCAAAGGCTCCTTGGAATTTTCCTCTATCCAAATCTAAGGAATAATTAGCCAACAAATGCAATCAATCAGTCAAATGCAAACTTTAAATTAATTATATATATAATTATCGACAAAAGGAAGAAAATATACTAGTCTACGTGGAAAATAACCAGTAGCATGAGACCAAGAAGGCCGACAAGACCATAATAGGGAGATAGAAAAGTAGGTTTCCATGTATGCTGGTCTGGTCTTCAGTCTTGCTTTTACTGTAAAATCTCTAGCATCTTCATGATCAAGAATAATGGGAACCACGGCCCTGTTTAGACCACTAATTATAATTTAATACAAATCTCTATTGACTTTAATTATTGTAATTGTATCAACCTATACTTTATCATCACCATTTCATTAAGGTTTAGCTAGCTAAGGTCAATTAAGGTTTACAACACGTTATATATCATGTAAGATCATTTCAAGGAAGAAGATCTAGATGTGTTTCAGTATATGATTTAATTATAGAGTTATTTTTTATCCTAAATATAAAACTCAATTCATATATTTATAACTTTTTCTCAAATTACTCATATTTGATACTCTCTCAATAATAATAAAAGGGGAGCGAGTTAAAGAATTTTTTTGATATTTTAGAAAAATCATGTCATATTGACTAATTTAATAATTTTTTAATCTAATCAAATTAGTTAAATATGTCATATATTAAAGATTAGAGTAGTATATATAATCTACAATGGAATTGATTCACAATGTAATGAGTAATCGTTGAAAGCCATCTAAGGAAGAAGCTTACCATGTAAATAAAAACGTACTCCAATATGAAACTCCACAAGAAAGAAATCTCACAACTATAATTTCCACTAATCGTCTAGCTCAGAAATAAATAAAATGACTAGGTTAAGATTGCATTTCATATGTATTTAATCTATATAAAATAAAACTCATCAAAATAAATAGCTTTATACAAAATTTGAGTCCCAAGAAAATTAAATATATTCAATCCCTTGCACCATGATAGTTTGAACGTTAAATATCTATAAAGTACATGAATACTACCTTACGTATAATACATCCTGATAATCCTACATATATATATACAGTTAACATATGAAAGTATAATGGATGTGAAATTAATATCGTCCATATGTGGGCTAGGACGAGGACGATGGTGGAGAGGGAAAGGAACTAGGTGTAAGCAACAGTAAAAAACACATACTTAGGTACATTAGGTCTAACAAAATATTTAAATGTAAAAATCACCATACCAATGGTTAGAGCCAACGAAAACATATAAAACAACCCCATTTTTAATTTTGTTTATATTATTACATATGTGTTTATATATATAATTGAACATATGTGTTATTCTTCTTTTGTCTCCTCATCTTTCTTCTCCTTTCTTTTTTCTGCAAAATAAAGACAGTAAGGCGTATGGTTGATTGCGTGAGTGAAGAGATCTAGGGTTTGAGAAAATAACGAAATTAAAGAGAATTTTAAGTTAATGCTTAACTTGAAACCAAGGAGAAGCTGTCAATGGGAGATATTTTTGCTCTTAATTCGCTACCTATAGCTCTTTTAGCATACAATAAGTTCTAAATATAACAAAGACAAATAATTACTTTATTTTATTTAGAATTATTTTCATGTATTACCATTAGTTAATGTATGGTTAATCCTATTTTGACATAATTAAAAATCATATCTATACAAACCTTTTTTATTTATATTTTTCTTATTATGCTGATTGACTTTTCCCCCTGAAACTGAAATAACCTCTTACATGTTAAAAAGAAAAAATCGATTCCAGATTAAAGAATGGAATAATTCTTGATCTTAATGAACTATAAAGAAGATGGCCTATCTATTTGGTATAAGGGCTGGAAATGGATGAGAGGAGAGGAGGGAATGGAAGTAAGTTACAAGGATGAGTTTGGGAATTTAGAAGCTTATTACAATGAGTTGAGAACTTCAAACCCAGGATGGGATGTTAGAGTTGAGTTGAGCAAAGAAGTTCTAGAAAATGGGAGGAGAGTATTTAATAGAATATATGTATGCTTTAATCTTGTAAGGTATGATTGATGACCTTTTGGTTTTTCATTTGACTATTATATCTATTGCACTTGTAATTGGTTTCTAATTTTGTATGTTTTATAGGTTGGTTGGAAGGTTGGTTGCAGGCCATTTATTAGGCTAGATGGTACCTTTTTAAAAGGTAAAGCAAGAGGTATTCTCCTCACTACAATAGGGATTTATGCAAATAACTCTTTGTATCCGCTTGCATTTGGATATACTGAACAAGAGAATAAAGTAAACTGCATATGCTTTTTGCGATGGCTTAGACAGTCATTAGATCTTGAGGATGGTTCAAAGGTTACATTAAGGTCAAATATGCAAAAGGTAGTGTTACTCACTTCATAAACTTTTATTCATTCTATCACATATATAGTTTTAATTGAGTCATTCTTTTATAGGGGTTACATTTGGCTATTAAAGAGGTTCTACCTATGTCTGAGCACAGATTATGAGCCAGACATATTTAGACAAATTGGAGTAAACAGTGGATGGGACGTGAGTTGTAGAAAACATTCTACTCTTGTGCATGGAGCACCTTTCAAAAATAGTTTAAGGAGAACTTGAAACAACTAGGAGGGCTGAGTAAAGAGGAGGCAGAGGCAGCTTGATCTTATAGTTTGCAACATTGGGTGAGATCCTATTTTAGCAATAGGTATCAATCATGGATTGTGGATAATAATTATAATGAGTGCTTAAACGAATGGATATACGAATATAGATATTTTCCTGTTATTTGTATGTTTGAAGGGATACGAGAAAAGCTAATGATTAAATGGGCTGAGAGTGAAAAAAATGTACAAAGATGGAAGGATGATTTTAGCCCAAAGTGTGTTGAATTATTTGAAACAAATAGGTAACTAGTAGTGGTTTATAGGGTAGTTTTCAATGGGGATGATGGGTATGAAGTTAGTGAGGGGACGGATAAACATACTATATTTCTAAGTAGGAAGTTATGTAGTTGTAGGGCATGGGACTTGACTAGGATTCCTTCTCAACATGCAATTTGTGCATTTTATGATGAGGCACCATCACTTGTGTGAAAGTTGCTTGGAAGACCAAGGAAGAAAAGAAACAGAATTGAAGAAGCAAGTAGGAGGAAGAAGGTCGATATTGCTCAGCAAAATGCTTCACTCGAACAATCCATAACTCTACATTCAACAACTAAAAAGTTGACCAAGTCATGTTCAACTTGGAGATATACTATATGTAAGCAAGAGGGGCACAACAAAACAACCTTCAAGGATGTAAGTTTTCCCTCCATTATTCTATTTTACATGTGTTGTGCCATTAAATTGAAGTATTAATGATGCTTACATTGTCTTCTATTTGGAGTCCTCCATCAACAATCACTAACACAACAGGGAAGAAAAGAAGAAAACCTAAGAAGTTAGCACAAATTCCAGTCAACAAAGCCAAATCACTTAAAAACCACCGTGTAGTACTTTTAACATAATTTTTCATAAAACAGACGTTAAAAGTCTCCAGAAAATTCAAAAATCCTAGACTCAATTTCAGTTCACTCTCGCTTTTTTATAGCTATTTATCTTCCCGTTTCTTTGCCAACTTAGACTGATGTCATTTCCCAACATTTTCTCATATTTTTGGTGTATATCTCCATCATTAACACCATTCTCTGTCATCTCCATTGTTGTTCTCTATCATGAAAGCCGTAAGTCACCGTTTAACTTTTTCATTCGCTCATTTTTTCTTACTTTTTCAATTATTTGTTGTTTACAAAATGTAATACATCATATGAGTTATAATCCTTGTATTAAAGACTTGATATTTGTAGTGTTAGTTTGTTATATTGGTTCTTATTTGTTTGTAGGTGAGTTTTTACATTTTTTTTAAATTTGTGGGTGTCTTTTTGTGAATTGTTCGATTGTTTGTTGTTTATAAAATCATATGGGCTATCTTCCTTCATTGAAGACTTGATTTTTGTAGTGGTTAGACTATTATATTGGTTCCTGTTTATTTATGGATGTGTCTTTATGAATTTTGAAAAGTAGCACGTTGTATTAAACTTTTTTGTTGGTAATAGGTTTATTCAATATATTAGTTCCTATTTATTCAATACATTGCCAATTTGTATAGTGCTTGTTTATTTATTAAGTCTTATTTGTTTAGTCAATACCTTTTGTTATTAATAAATTACTAATTTCTTATTGAGTTTGGTATTTTTGTATTTTTTTGTTTGAGCAATGTGAGTGCTATATATAAAAGTTATCAATTAAGTTGTTTGGTTAACAAAAAACTTGATTTGCAAGTTTGAAGGATTTGATTATCATTTGTGATTTTTTTATTATTGTGAATTAACTTAGATTAATACCAACTAGTAAGAAATTAGTTTATTGTGTGTAATAAATATTTATTTGATTACTAAATTGGTTACATAATTACTATTTCTAATTCTTATTTTTATTTATTATTTTTTGAACAGGACATAAAGGCTCTAGGTCAAGTTTATGATTTTATAGTTTGTGATATGACTTTCCCATTTCTCATTTAATCTTCTCTTTGTTTTGGAGAAAAGGACTGGGTCTCACAACTAAATATAAGACCTATTTTTATATTTATCAATTATTATCCAAATTAACCTATTGATAGCCCTTCAACATTAATCAACCAAGAGAGAGAGAATCGAGAAAAATAATTAGAGTATTTTAAAAATAACATGTCATATTAACTAACTAAATTAACTTCTTTAATCTAATCAAACTTGTTAAATATGTCGTATATTAAGGATTAGAGAAATACTAGTTACTAATTGAATGAAAGTAGATTCATTTTTTGTGTGCATAGCTAGTATTTGATGAATGGGCTATGATGCTCATTAATTTTGAATAATGCGTCTTGTTATATATTTTATAGTACATATTGATATATTGATTTTAAGTAAATTTTCTATGCTCTATTTTCGAATCATTTGGGTTGATAAAGTAGGATTGGATTAAGACTAGCAGTTGACGATTTCAACTGGATCATTTTTCACCAATTAAAAATGATGTCGCCTAAGATGCATTTTGAAATAAGTGGTTAAATAGCATATCTATTTGGAAATCTAAGTTTAACCAGCAACTATATGGCATAGGTGTAAATCTTCAATTTATATAAAGTACTGTTTTACATTTTTTATAAATTTTCATCAAATGATCCTCTCAACACTGTATCATATTGATCAAGTACTGTGATGTTCTTAATAATTTCAATGTTAATTGCACTTATAGTTTCAGCTGGTCTGATGCCCAGTTTGCTATAATTTTTCAAACCATTTCTTCTCCTTCTTAGATGTAATGTCTACTCTTACACCTCCAGCTCATTTGTAATCTTTTTGCAGAGGAAGGTATTGAAAGCATATGTGGTCCACGTTTCCTAGGTGACAATGCTAGGTCTTCGACTCGTACAATTTTTTAAGTTCTAAAAATGTTTGTCTTTCTATATTGATAACCAGAGTGCCTACATTGTTTTGATTTATTTTAGTTGTTGAGTTGAATGGCATGAAGCATGATAAGGAAGGACTTCTATCGATGTCCATAAGAGATCTGGCAGCTTCTCGTTCTAAATTCTTGATCACATTGAAAACTGATCCAAGTTTGGACAAGTTCATTTATATGGTTAACTTGTTTTGCTTTTTTCCTCCTTCTCATGACCGGAAATTGGCCGGGGTGTAAACATTACATTTGTAGAAATTTATAATACACTAATCCTATTATATAACACAAAACCGCCATTCTAATTTTAAAGTTTAAACTTGTGTCCTTCCTTTTATAGTATGTAACCGCTTATTTTCTCAATCTACAACTTATTAATTTTTTATTTTTTAAATCATATGTTAAATTTTTTAGTTGTGTGAAATATTTATTTAGTAATTTTTAAAAAATTTAAATGCATAAGTAGGCTAAAGTAAATATTTCAAAGGAGAAAATTTAGGTCAAGCTCCTCATATACATTTTGTTAAGTTATCAAATATCACTTTGCTATGTGTCTTTTTTTTAATATTTTTAAACTCACATGACAAAAAATAAACATGGCAAAGTGTGTATATCTTTTGACTATTTATGTAATATTCAATTGTTTATTTAATATTCAATAGGTTTAAATAAATGATATCAAATATTCACAATTATTGAAAAGTAAAAGATTTATAATTACAAAATTATTTAACTTGATAATATGATCCAAATTAATAAATTTTATTAATATAATAAAAATTTAAAAATATATGCTAAAATTATGTTTTTTGGTCAAAGATGAGTGGTAAAATGATTCTTAAGTAATATTTATGTTAACTAGGGTTGTTTTAGTCAAAACAAAATATTAATACGGTAATTTAACAATCAATTAACAGTATAAAGAATGAAAATTGAATATTAAACTAGAACAGATGTTTCTATAAAATGTATTTTGATTTTTACTTTAGTTCTTTCTCTTAAATCAGAAATTTGAATATTAGTTTATCTTAGCTGTAGTCTCAACTGTAGTGAAGATGCAAGAATGTCCCTAAGAATAAAAGTTGTGGTAAATAAGTTTGTGGAGGAGTTGAAGGAAGCATTAGATGCTGATATACAAGATAGGATCATGAAGGAGACAGAGATGCAAAGTTACATTAAAGAATGTGAGCGTGAAGTTGTTGAGCGTGAAGCTGCATGGTAGGCTGAGCTTTATCGTCAGGAGGTGTCCAATTCTTATAACTTCTTTTGTTTTAATGGATGAAAAGGAAGATAATAAAAGTTGTGATAACTTTGATCCCACTTCAAGTAGCTAGATATGCTTGGTGTTGTTAAAACATTTTTTTCAAAATTTTGAGGAGTTATTACTGGTAGGACTTTTTAGTTTTCAGTATTTACGTTTTGAAAGAGCTAATCATGTGGTGTGAGCTTTTTTATTGCAAAATCAGGATTTTCATTTTTGGTTTTGATGTTTTGATGAAAAGGAACTGGTCATGTTGTTTGTTGGAAAACTCACAAATTCTGTCTAATGACGAGACTGTCCACATAACTTTTACCATGATGGCACCTCCGAAATCACGTATTTAATCCAATTCTGGAGTTATGATTTATTATTGGTCACATATTTAAGAAAACAATCATTGCTTAATGAATTAATCTATTTGCATAAAGAAAGTTTCAAACTTTTTGGGTAGAATTATCCTTCTCTCTTGCTCTGGGACTTGATAATGTGTCAGAACCATCATCCCTATAAATCGTCATCTTCTGCTTCCTCTTCTTGCTTAAGAGATTCTGTTGTGGCTCTTGAAGCTGATATCAGCATGCCAATACCCAGTGAGGAGTCATCTTTTTCTTCATCTCTCTTTCTTGTACTTGTTTTCTAGGTTTTTATAGAACTTATATTTAGTATAAAATCAAAACTCTTACAGATCAAATCAAAACCTTGTAGAAACTCATTGTTTAAGAATTTATAGGTTATGAGTCACTCTTTATCAATTGGATCAATTTTTGTTGGCTATTTTATGTTACTTCAAGCACAGTTCATTCCCTATATTATATTTTTAAATATTTCACTTATCATTAATATATGACGTATTTAACTAATTTAATTATATTAAAAAAGTTAGTTGATATGTCATATTTTTTTAAAACACTGTAATCATTTTTATTACTTCTCTCCCTCATTTTTTTATTATTGTTAATGTATTATCAATAGAGATAATTTTAAAAAATTAATAAATATGAAAAATGTGTGTTATACTTAAAATTTTATAATTAGATCATATATTAAGGACATGAAAATAGATTTTTTGGGCTATCTTTCAATTGTTATTATAGTTTTTTTTAGTACAAAAAATTTTGAAAAAGGGTTGGGCTCACCCATTATCTAAGGATAGGGTGAAGTCTCCCTTCCTCCTAAGCGATACTAATATCGGATAGGGTGAGTCATCTATTATCCTCATGTATAAACCTAGGTACATAAGAGCTATGATGCCTCCCTAAGTGTCGTGACTAGTATGACAACAAAGTGATACTCCTTAAAGATCAAATATGCTCCAAATAATCGTATGTCTTACAATTTTCCCACTTAAACCTTTGATAGGTCATCGTTAATAAAGTTAAATGGTGTATATGCCATGATATACATGTTCCTACGTCCAATTGATGATTTGGGTGAAAACTAGTTCTTTGTGGGCCTAAAGCTCTTTTAAGTAAAGAACGTTTAAATTGTGAGGATAATGTGATTGTAAAATTGCTACCAAAAAATTGCTACAAAACAATGTGATTGTAAAATAATCATACATCATAAATTCATGAGTCTCCAACAGTATTGGCGAAAATCAATTCCAAGAAAACTTGCTAGCATTCGTGTATTTGAGAAAATTAATACTTGACAATAATGTGAGATTTTTTTATATAATTTTTTTTAAAAAAGGGTTGGGCTCACCTATAATATAAAGGCATAACGAAGTTTCCCTTTCTCTAAAACGATACTAATGTTAGGCAGGATGAGCCATCAATTATGCAACTAGGAGTTAGGAACCACAACAAAGTGATATACTCCCTAGAGTTCGAACACTCTCAAAATAATTTCATGTCTCATCCTTTTGGCATTCTTTGTGGTTTTTCCCATCCCTTTACGATTGGTCACTTCTCTTTCTCATTTGTCCACTTTTGCTTTATCGTTTATGATATGAGATAGTTTCCTAAAAAGGGTTTTTCTTTCTTCCTCTTTTTTGTTCTTGCTTGGGTTTTATAGATACCTATTTTTCTTCATTACTCTCCTCCTTCAAATTTGTGACGAGAAGGAAATAACTTCGATGAGTTGATGGCGAAACTAGTTTAGGGATTTTTCTGATATGAATCTAGAGTTTTTTTATTTGATTTTTTTTAATTTTTAGATTGCTTTTTAAAACGGTTGTATGGAGTAATCGGTTTTAAAAAAACTAATTTTTTGCATTGGTCCTACAACCGATATAGAATATTAGACTTTTTACATGGGCTATATCTACACCGAACCAAGACTGGGTGTAGAAGTCCATTTTTAACCTATTTAGAAAGCCTATATTCTAGCATTGTCAGTCAAGTGTAAACAAGGTAATTGAACTCAAAATATTTGAGGAAACATGTCTAGATGCGCAATGGCAAGGGCAATGGAAATGAGATAAAATCGTTAGAGGCAAACAAAACTTAGGTAATAGTAGATCTCCCTAGGGGTAAGAAATCCTTATGATGTAAGTGGATCTTTAAGGTTAAATATAACAGTGATGCAAGCTTGGCCAAGCTTAAAGCTAGGTTAGTATCATAAGGCTACACAAAAGAAGAGAGAATTGACTATTATGAAACTTTCACTCCTGTTGTGAAAATGTCAACTTTAAGAACAGTCTTAACTCTTGCTACAAAAATATTGTTGGAAGTTAATACAATGGATGTTAACAATGATTTCTTATAGGGATATTTATATGAAGAGGTGTACATGAGTATTCCTCAAGGGTTTGAAAAACATGGAGAGTCTAAGGTCTGCAAGCTTGTAAAGTCATGGACTTAAACAAACATCTAGATAATAGAATATTAAATTGACATAAGCATTAATCATTGCTTGTTAATGGATCAAAAAGAAAAATAGTAAATATTTTTTTAATATTTAATTTTATACTAATTTTTCAATTTAATTATTAAACTGTATCAAATATTGTAAAATAAAAATAAAATAATTTAATTTATTAAAAAGGTTCACTTTAGTCTTAAATATAAGACCTCAATCCATTTTATTTTCTAAACTTTAAATTTCCTTATCAAAGTATCCCTATATGACTGCATATATATTAAGGAAATTTATTAAGAGATGGTTCTAATACACATAATAATATAGAGTATTTTAAGAAAATTAATACACAATTATTACAAATAACTAATTTAACTAATTTGCTTAATATACTTAAATTAGGTAAATCTTATACTAAAGAATGAAGGGAGTAGTTATATGAATCAAATTAATTTAGGTATAACAATTTAATTAAGCCTTTATCTCAAAAAGGGCACATAAAAGTAATATCATTTATTTTTATTGTTCTTCTTTTTGTCAATCCCATATTTTCTATCATTAAAAACTAATAGTAATTCGACGTTCATAAGCCATCATACTCTATGATGAGATGTGTATCCAATTATTTTTATTCCACTGTGCATCACACACGAATATTAAGAATTAATTATACTTACTATTGAATATTAAAAATTAATTACAGGTACTAAAAAGTAATTTATTGAAATGGTAAGTGGCCTAACCTCTTTAAAGAGGATAATGTAAATTCTAATATCGGGATTTATACCATGGAGATATTAAAACAAGAAAAAATAAAAAATTGATAAAATGTACCCATTACAAATTTAATTGATAAAAAGTACCTAATACTGATATTCTTGATATTCTTTGTGTATGAAATTTACAAAACATACAATGGACCTAGCTTGTCCTACTACTGAACTTGCTTCTCTCCTTTGCTCTTTCCGTCCTCTTCCCTCCTTTACTCTCCACATTCCTTATGCCTTATTTGGTAACATGGAATTAAGGGTTTGGGAAGCGAAAATGGAAAATTTGAGCAGTTGGGCATTTGCTTCAATCTCAGAAATGAACCTATAAGATCGATACGGTAAATGATATGTGAACTTAATGGACTCGGCGCAACATGATATGCTTATCAGGAACTGAACAATTTCTTCTAGAAGCATGAATACTTTTACCATGAAGAAGCAACAGTGAAGTCGTCGAAATTCTCAATCTGCATGAATAGTAATATAAGTACATGGAATAAACTAACATTGCGAGCACAAATTTGTAAACATTGACAATCTAAAATTTGAGCAAACATTAAAGAAGAAATCAGTTAATCACGTCAACATTCGATCTGATTTATTATGCTCTCATTCAAGATAAAGTCAGGTTTCGTTCAGTGTCATAGCCTATGCAACACGAGAACTTACTGATTCTTCGAGAACTTCGTCGTCAGCATCAACATCGGCTTTGCCATTACTGGAGGACGCCATGAAGGATCTGAGAATGTTACTAGATGTGTATCATATCTAGAGAAGACGATGCTATCAATTTCTTTTTTCTTTTACTGGTTAAAGCAAAATAGTTTCACTAAACTGAGTTGTGAACAGACAAAGAGAACATTAGATCTTCAAAATTCCAAAGGCGTGGTCGCGGACACTACAGACCTGAAAACTTTCGGCTTTTTTCCTTACCGCTTGTTTCTTTTCTTTTTCTAATGTTTTTTTTAATTTTTTTTGTTTTACGTTGATAGTTAAAATGACGTAGAAAACAGTTTATTTGATTCGCCTTCCCACCAGTTCCGATATTCATTCCGGCGAGTGATCCTCTCGGCTCTTGCGTTGATGGCATCGCCCGACCAAAATCCTATGATCCCATAAATCCTATTTATTTTTAATTTTTTTAGCCAACTATTTTTCTTCTTCTCAAATACTACTTCTGAAATGTTCAACAACTTTAATTAGATTAAAAAAATTAATTAAATTAATTAATATAGTATTTTTTTAAAACACTCTAAACAATCTTCTTAGTTCCCTCCGTAAGACCCTTTTTTTTATTTGATTATTGTTAAAAAAGTATCAATAGAGATAATTTAAAAAAATAAAAAATATAAAAAATATATTATCAATAGAGATAATTTAAAAAAATAAAAAATATAGATTACAATAAATTTTCTAATTATATTATATAGTAACAAGGAGAAGTATTATTAATTTTTAGTTTTAACAAAGACATAGCATAAGGTTTGGGCGATTTCTGTCTGTAATTCTTTATACATCAAAAGAACAGTTATATATATTATATACATATGATAATATTTTTAAATCAAACATAATATTAGACATATGTGCGATAACTATATGCAAGGTCACGAAAGTTTTAGATCAGTTTTGTTTGGATTTTGTTTATGCCATCGTACGTTGCAAAGCTCACACTCACATATAGATATGTCCAGAAATAAACATTTAGGTCTGAATTGTTCAAACCATTTTGTGACGTCTGTATATTCACATGTTTTATTTATTTAATATAAAAAAATCTATAAATGATATAAATAATGTGACTATTATTTCTAAAAAAAATGCAATATACAAAACTTTTGCTGTTTGGATTAGCTTTTGGAGAAGGATTTATGGAAAAAATACTTTTAAAGTACTTTCAAATAAGCTCTTCTAATGAAAAAATAATTTTGAATAAATTAGTATTTAGATAGTTATTATAAGAATGACTTTTATTATTAATAAATTACGAGAATTTTATGAGATAAAAAAACCCATAACTGTTCACTTGTCAGATTGCAACATCCTATATATGCTTGTCCTTTCCTTTTATACTGTAGCTCTTGTTCCTCTTCTTCTCAAGAAATTCCAGGTGATGCCCAGCGACAACCTTAACTAGCAATACTCAGCAACTAACATCTTCCTCCTCTCCTTCTTCTGGCCACCAGCGATGCTCGATGCTCAACAGTGGTTCTTCATCTTCCTTTTTCTGGATGGTTATTTGACTTCATTTTCCTCCTCTCATCAACCCATGGCAACTTCCTCCTCTCTAACAGCAACAAATGGAAGTGACGACAGAGAGGATGATGAGAGTATAATGATGGTAGGGAGAAGAAGAGGAAAGTGATGAAGAAGAGAGAGAGTAAGAAGGAGAGAGGAGAGAGGAGAGATGAAAGATGAGAGAGAGTGTTAGAAAAAATGAGTAAAATTGTCTATTTATAAGCCATTTTTTCTCATCCAGAAGTTATTCCTAGGAGTTTATCTAAAATTATAGTTTAACCTATAAGTACCTATATACTAAAAGAGATGCTTGTTTAAAAATCTTACAAAACCATAGTTTAAGCTAAAAGTTTTTATAAACCCTTAGTTTTGTATGTATCCAAACACACAGCTAATCATAATCTTTGAATTTAGTAAAATGTTTTTAATTCTTTTATAGGTTATAGTTAACCCCTTAAAAAATTGACTAATTTAAATCGACGCATAACAGGAATCATCAAGGTTAGGCTAAATCCATAAAATCAAATCCATAGCCTTTAATTAAATTAGAGTAATTCCAGCTAACTGATTTAACCTAGGATTCGATTGTTTCAATATATGATCGTATTGTATACTCATCAACTGTAGGCCATTTTACTGTGTTATAGTATTCCTGTATATAAATGTGTAAACACCATCGATTTTGTTGTGTTATACTACTCTTATACATAAATGTGTGAACGCAATGGCCAAAAATAAAATATGCTAGCATCACTTGTGCACTTTAATTACACGCTTTCAAAACATGATGAGTTATTTAAAAATGAGAGTAAAATATGTGTAAAGTTTTTTTTTTTTTGACATTTAGTATTTGATCTGAGTTTTAATACCATTAATACAATAAAGCCAGCTTTCTTATAATTTTTGATCAAGTTTAAAAAAATAAAAGCAAAATAAAAATATATATTTGTGAATTTTATTATAATCAATTTAATGCAGTGCAGATTTTTTAGAAAAGTAATTCGACATCTAATACTTCCATGATTTTTTTTTAAGAAAAAGGTTTTCATCAATATAATGCAATTTAACACAAACTAGAATTCTTTAGTCATTTTCATTGCTTGCGAAATAAGTTTTGGTTAACTTGCTATTGGTCTCAAACTCGTCTTACATGGCTCTCTCTCTGTTTCCCCAACTGTCTTACAAGGCATCTGATCGTAAGCGCTCACTATATTGGACTTCAAAATCATACAAGCATAATTTTTTATAAGGAGTGAGGGCTGTTGCCTTATAAATAGGTTACACTAATAAAAAAATTAGTTCCACACATTTAATATTAAGTAATTCTTTCAAATATAATGAACATGTATATATTAAATATATAGAAAGATTCTCCTTTACTAGTACATCACCATTTTATTTTTCTTTCTTAAAATATATTTTAACTGTACCTCTCATCACATATTAATCAATTGTTTAATTTGTAAAAAATTAACCTGCTAATGTGAGTACCATTATCCCTTTTTAACATATTAATAATAAGCATTGAATCTAATTAGAGGTGGGAATATAGGTTGACCTGCCGAAAATGGGCCAACCTGTTAAAGAGGCGGGCTGCAACTGAGCCCACGATACCCTTTTTTTTTAATTTTTAATATTTTTAAAAAATTATTTTTAAACTTTTAAAATACTAATACAAAATTTTGAATATTATATTAGTATAATTAAAAAATATTAATGTTATTCTCTTAACAATTCCTATTTTTTATAAAAAATATTAAATTTTATGACTATAAATCTAAATAAACATTAACATAATATTAATCAATTATAATATGTTAATACATATTAATAATCAGTAATTATCTTTACTAATATTCAATAATAAAAGTATTCAAAGTAATATTTAGGCAAAATAAATAATAATATTAATAATTTATTTTAAAATAGGCTGGTGGGCTTGGAGGGGAGGCTGTGCAGCCCGCCCCAAAATGGGCTAGAAAAATGTCAGCCCATTTCTAGCCTGTTTTTAAGAAAAACGGGTTTCCCAACTCTAAATTTGACTTAGTGATAATTTTTTTGGAACTTTAATCCCATACGAATAGAAACACTCAAGATAGTTTACTATTTAGAATAATAAGCATTACATCCAAGCACGATATTACTTACTCTCTAAGCCAGTGTTAGGAATTGGAAGACACGCAGCGGAAATTAATTTAAAAATTTTTCCATTCCTTGCCAGGATCTACCGTATGTGTTTAAGTCAAGTGGGAAGAAGTATTACCCTTAGTGTGCCTCAGCGACTTCCATAGCTTTCAGTCACGACGTTCACAGCTTCTCTCTGCGGCTCGTGCTCCCTTTCTGATCACAAGAAGTCGACGACTCAGGTCAGCTTCCTCTACTAGTATCCACACGAATAGTGTTCTAACCATGAACGACGTGCTAGCGTCTCTTGTCCCTCCAGGGCTTTCTCAAGAGTTCATCCTCTCCGTCTCTATTTCGGCAGTTTCTTATCTGCAAACCTTTTGCAGAGTCCCCTTCGGCCTTTCTATGCTCTATATGTTTCTCTGTGCAAAACGCAGCTCCTAAAATCAGATATATAGGATGCTATGCGTTTTTCTCTGTCAACCGAATTGGATTTTGGAGTTAATCTTATATTAATTCTAAAATTAATACAATATCATATATTGTATAATTTTATAAGAAACTAATTAAATAAATAATATCAAATCCGTCCCACAGATTTAATTACCCATTTATTTAATTTTAAATAAAGATGAGACTGAACTATATTTGATTTATTCTCATAAATCAAATTTGAGATATCCTATCAATTTGAATTTCGAATTTCAAACGTGATAGAGATTTAATTTATCCTTATAAATTAAATCTTATAAATATCTCTTATATGAGATATCCTATCAATTTGAATTTCGAATTTCAAATATGATAGAGATTTAATTTATCCTTATAAATTAAATCTTATAAATATCTCTTATATGAGATATCCTATCAATTTAAATTTCGAATTTCAAACGTGATAGAGATTTAATTTATCCTTATAAATTAAATCTCATATATACATATAATGTATATATACGAATTTATATATATATATATATATACGAATATAAATATAAATAAATATATATACATCTATCCTGGATCATTCATTGAATCTGGACATGTCTTAGATTCAATGAATCTGGACATCATAGCTCGTGTTGGGCTATTTTGTGTGCAACCCTGTAGGCCCATATGAAGTTGGCAGTGGGCCATTTGCTATACTAGCCCACAAGTCGCAAGCGGTCTCTAGCAAGACATAACGACTACCCAAATCATATGAGGATCGATAAAAGATGTAACCTTTTATACAACCATATCATGTCCCTTCTGTCACGCGATATTTTGGTCATGGATGAGGCATGGATAATGTCATCCTCCTATTCCTGACCGTTACTTTCTCGATCCCTGAGTAGTCTGACTATAGAAATGGAACTACCTTTCCATTACACTATGGCCATACATTTCTCAGACTCACTCATCGAGGGGCCCAGTAATATCTCTCTACGAATGTGAGGGATAAATTCCATCTTGACCATTCACATTCCTCCGCATGAAAAACCACTAAGGCCGAACATAGTCTTTATGATCACACGGTCAAAAGTGACTTTTGACTAGGTCAAAGCTGAGCGTTTTGTCATGTAGGAATCCATGATGATCTCAGGTCAAAGGGCGTATTAACATGGTTTGTATATGAGAGAAGCTTATGACGTTACCCATGCAGTTCTCTCATAGCGGGTCGGTCTAGCACCTTGTACTCTTACATGTGCTTATGACTTTGATTTATATCTCTATACATCTTCAAAGTCATACTGGTCTTATTTCATCTGTGCTCCCACAGAGATGATTGACCAGGGACATTTAGGATAATATCATGAATTATCCAAGGATGGTCATCATAGTAAACATGCAAATAATATGATAACTCAATTAATAAATTCATAAATCAATAATGTTCATAAGACAATGATTGGCCCCTAGGGCACGATTTCCAACAACCTCCCACTTGCACTAGGTACAATCATTAATTTGACTAATTCCCATTGACCTGACATGACGCTCATGCTTTGCCTGCACAAGCGGCTTTGTTAGAGGATCAGCAACATTATCTTCTCCTGCTACTTTGCATATTTTTATATCACCTCTATCATTGATTTCTCTGATGAGATGAAATCGCCTGAGTATATGCTTGGTCCTTTGATGTGACCTAGGCTCTTTGGCCTGTGCAATAGCACCGCTATTGTCACAGAGCAAAGTTATTGGATCTGAGATGGTAGGTATCACCCCTAGTTCTGTGATGAACTTCCTGATCCAAACGGCTTCCTTAGCTGCATCAGATGCTGCTATATACTCAGCTTCTGTCGCAGAATCTGCTACAGTGCCCTGCTTAGAGCTCTTCCAGCTTACTGCTCCATTATTGAGGAGGAATATATATCCAGACTGCGATTTTTGGTCGTCCTGGTCAGTTTGGAAACTGGTATCTGTGTAACCAGTTACACAGAGTTCGTCATCCAATCCACCATAGACCAAGAATAAGTCCTTAGTCCTTCTTAAGTACTTAAGGATATTCTTGACAGCAGTCCAATGGCCCTCACCAGGGTCCTGTTGATATCTGCTAGTCATACTCAAGGCAAACGAGACATCCAGACGAGTACATAACATGGCATACATGATAGATCCTATGGCCGAGGCATATGGAACTTTACTCATGTGACCTCGCTGATCAGATGTACTAGGACATAGATCTTTGCTGAGGTGAATAACATGAGACATGGGTATGAAACCCCTCTTTGATTCATGCATACTGAACCTATGCAGTATTTTATCTATGTATGTACTCTGACTGAGTCCTAGAAGTCTTTTAGATCTATCTCTATAGATCCTGATTCCTAGGATATAGGTGGCTTCACCCAAGTCTTTCATTGAGAAAGACTTTCCTAACCAAGACTTGACAATCTGCAAGGTAGGAATGTCATTCCCAATAAGTAGGATGTCATCGACATAGAGTACCAAAAACACAACTGTGCTCCCACTAACCTTCTTGTACACACAAGGTTCATCAATGTTTTGAAGAAATCCAAACTCTTTGACTACTTCATCAAAACGTTGATTCCAACTCTGAGAGGCTTGCTTCAGTCCATAAATGGACCTTTGAAGCTTGCACACTTTGCCAGAGTCCTCGGAACGCACAAACCCTTCAGGTTGTGTCATGTACACATCCTCAAGGAGTTTTCCATTAAGGAAGGCTGTCTTGACGTCCATCTACCATATTTCATAGTCATAATATGCTGCTATGGCAAAGAGGATTCTGATTGATTTGGCCATGGCAACTGGGGAAAAGGTCTCATCATAGTCCACACTATGAGTTTGAGTAAATCCTTTTGCAACCAGTCGTGCCTTGAAGACATTTACATTGCCATCCATGTCAGTTTTCTCCTTAAAAACCCACTTGCACCTGACGATTTTTACACCTTCAGGCGGGTCGACTAAGGTCCAAACCTTATTGTCGTACATGGATTGCATTTCAGACTTCATGGCATTAAGCCACTTCTCAGAGTTTGGTCCCACTATAGCTTCTCGATAGGTAGTCGGCTCATTATGCTCAATGAGCAACACTTCACGACTATCAGAAATCAGAAATCCATATCTCTGAGGCTGAAGTCGTGTCCTATTAGATTTACGTGGACCTTGCGTGACTTGAGGAGTCTCAACAACTTGTTGTGAGTCTTCTCTATTTTCCATCTACAGTTCTATGGTGTCTTGTGGCTCTCGAACTTCTTCGAGGTGTACCTTACTCCCACTGGTTCTTTTAGAGATAAATTCTCATTCGAGAAAGATACCATTTCTGACAACAAACACTTTGTTATCAGCAGGGTTGTAGACGTAATATCCCTTGGTTTCCTTAGGATATGCCACAAAAAGGCACTTTGAGGATTTAGGCGCTAATTTGTCTGAGGTTTGTTGCTTAACATAGACCTTGCATCCCCAAATCTTGAGGAAAGACAAACTAGGCGTCCTCCCAGTCCATATCTCATACGGAGTCTTTTCAATTGCCTTTGATGGAACACGATTGAGCGTGAACCTAGCTGTCTCTAGGGCATGGCCCCAAAAGGAGGGCGGAAGATCTGTTTGACTCATCATGGATCGAACCATATCTAATAGTGTTCGATTCCTCCGTTCAGAAATGCCATTCCATTGTGGTGTCCCTGGAGGAGTCAATTGTGAGACTATCCCACAACTCCTAAGATGATCTATGAACTCTTGGCTCAAATATTCACCACCCCGATCAGATCGAAGGGCTTTAATTGTTTTGCCAAGCTGGTTTTCTACTTCATTTTGAAATTTTTGAACTTTTCAAAAGATTCAGATTTATGTTTCATCAGATAGATGTACCCATATCTGCTGAAATCATCTATAAATGTTATGAAGTACGAATAACCTCCTCTGGCATTTGTGTTCATCGCTCCACACACATCTGTATGTGTGAGGCCCAATAAATCAGTGGCCCTCTCACTGTGCCCAGTGAAAGGTGACTTTGTCATCTTTCCTAACAAGCAAGACTCGCAAGTGTCATATGATTCAAAATCAAAAGAGTTTAGAAATCCATCTTGATGGAGTTTGGAAATGCGTTTCTAATTTATGTGGCCCAGACGACAGTGCCAGAGGTATGTGGGATTCAAATCATTTGGTTTGACCCTTTTGGCGATTATGTTATAGATATTTCCATGATTGGGTTGTTCCAAATTTAATATGTAATGATCAACATGCAAATCACCATGAGTATAGAAAACATCATTATGATAAATAGAACATCTACTATTCCCAGCAATGGAAGTGAAACCTTCCTTATCCAAATAAGAAAGTGAAACAATGTTACTACTTAAAGCAGGAACATAATAGCAATTGTTCAAAACTAACAAAAGCCCAGTGGGCAAAACTAATTCATAAGTGCCTACAGCTAACGCAGCAACCCTTGCTCTGTTTCCAACTCATAGGTCAACCTCGCCCTTTTTCAGCTTCCTACTGTCCTTTAGTCCCTGCACATTTGTACAAATGTGAGAACCACATGCAGTATCTAATACCCATGAGGTGGAAGTAGAAAGATGAATGTCTATAACATAAATACCTGAAGCGATAGCCCCGCTATCTTTCTTGTTCTTTTTTTTAGATCTTCGAGGTAGAGTTTGCAATTCCTCTTCCAATGACCGGGTTCATTGCAGAAGAAGCAGACTCCTTCCTTCGGAGGCTTTGCCTTCTTTGGTGTAGGCTTGGTTTCGGGCTTGCCTGACTCTTTGGTCTTACCTGATGAGCCATGACCCTTCCCCTTGCCTTTGCCTTTCCTTTTAGTACTCTTTCCTTTCTGAACCATCAAAACACTACTGGGTTTCTTCTTAAGACTCAGCTCAGCAGTTTTAAGCATCCCATGCAGTTCAAAAATAGATTTCTCCATGTTGTTCATGTTGTAGTTCATGACAAACTGGTCATAACTTTTCGGGAGTGAGTTCAAGATCAAATCTGTAGCTAACTCCTGGCTCATGGGAAATCCAAGCCTCTCAAGGTGATCAATGTACCCCTTCATCTTTAAGACATGAGTACTGACTGATGCACCTTCAACCATCTTGCAGGAATGTAAGGCCTTAGTGGTCTCATACCTCTCTTGCCTTGCCTGTTGCTGGAACATTTCCTTGAGATGCACAATCATCTCATAAGCTTCCATGTGTTCCAGATCTCTTTAGAGCTCCGGAACCATGGTGGCTAGCATCAAGCATCCCACATCGACAGAGTTTTCCTTATGCTTCGTGTAAGCATCTCTCTGAGCTCTAGGAGCATTGGCGGCTGGCTCCTCAGGAATGGGTTGATCTAGGACATGCGCCTTTCTTTCCTGCTTGAGAACAATTCTCAAGTTCCTAAACCAGTCAAGAAAGTTTGTCCCATTGAGTTTGTCCTTCTCAAGGACAGATCGCAGCGATATTGTAGCAGTATTACTAGTCGTCATGATTCTACAATTAAAATATGCAATGTAATTAGTAATCTCCCACTAAATAAACAACCCTCAATACAATAGTTAGTGGGCTAAGATCCATATTTGGCTTAAACTTAAGTTCGCTTTGGCAGGACGCTTAAATTAAGTTATTTAGGTAGGTAACACCTTTACCAATTACATTAAATGTAACTCTTAGATGTTCATGGGATCCTATCATCATATGATCTGGCATGTTCTAATCCCATCTAATGCCTTGAGATCCAAAACCGTTTTGTTAATCTCAATTAAGTCAAACAATAATGAACATATGAGAGTAGCACCATCACTCTTTGCTTATCTCCCCAAGATGACTCAAAAGCACCCACTTTGGCGGAGTCCACAATTGAGCGATCGAGATTTTGACAAGTGTTCATAAATTGACGGCATTATGACTTAAGATTTCATTTAGAGGGCTTAATTTAACTGTTTAGTTTATGAGAATGCATGCTTCTCAGTTTGTATCTCATACAATTAATATGCATGTGCTGATATAATCATAAGATGCATAATTTAAACGTGATACAATATGGCTCACCTATCCTAAGTCCCCTCAAGCCAATGAGAGGAGCTCTCTAGTAAGAAGAGGAAAATTACATATAGAAACCTCTTTTAACATTCGAGGGGAGTGAGATGAGAAAAGAAGGTACATTGAGAGTATATATAGGAAGGCACGACACGCAGGCCGTATTTAAAAATTACAACACTTGAAATCTAGAGCCATATTGTTCACCATACCCAAGCATTCAAGAATCAACATTCAGATTTAATTGCAGGGCAATTGATGTTTTAAATCTTAAAACATTCACAAAATAGCATATTCTATGGTTATATTACGCTACGAACAGGTAGCCACGGCGGTCCCGCTGGCCGGTTAGCGGGCGCTATGTAAATAATCACGAATCTGCATTCGGTTTTCTTGGACCCCTTATATGTTAATTGATCAAATCAAAACATATCACCACCGATTTCAGTTCCCTTTTAGATTCCTTATATGTCATACATAAAACGGATTCCTTATATGTCACACATGAAACGCATATTATATGATCGGCTACGACTAACACATATCATATGAATCAACAATCAAGCCTAACTTAAACACAAAACGGCATGGCTCTGATACCACTGTTAGGAATTGGAAGACATGCAGCAGAAATTAATTTAAAAATTTTTCCATTCCTTGCCAGGATCTACCGTATGTGTTTAAGTCAAGTGGGAAGAAGTATTACCCTTAGTGTCCCTCAGCGACTTCCACAGCTTTCAGTCACGACGTTCACAGCTTCTCTCTGCGGCTCGTGCTCCCTTTCTGATCACAAGAAGTCGACGACTTAGGTCGGCTTCCTCTACTGGTATCCACACGAACAGCGTTCTAACCACGAACGACGTGCTAGCGTCTCTTGTCCCTCCAGGGCTTTCTCAAGAGTTCGTCCTCTCCGTCTCTATTTCGGTAATTTCTTATCTGCAAACCTTTTGCAGAGTCCCCTTCGGCCTTTCTATGTTCTATATGTTTCTCTGTGCAAAACGCAGCTCCTAAAATCAGATATATAGGGTGCTATGCGTTTTTCTCTGTCAACCGAATTGGATTTTGGAGTTAATCTTATATTAATTCCAAAATTAATACAATATCATATATTGTATAAGTTTATAAGAAACTAATTAAATAAATAATATCAAATCCGTCCCACAGATTTAATTACCCATTTATTTAATTTTAAATAAAAATGAGACTGAACTATATTTGATTTATTCTCATAAATCAAATTTGAGATATCCTATCAATTTGAATTTTGAATTTCAAACGTGATAGAGATTTAATTTATCTTATCCTTATAAATTAAATCTTATAAATATCTCTTATATGAGATATCCTATCAATTTGAATTTCGAATTTCAAACATGATAGAGATTTAATTTATCCTTATAAATTAAATCTTATAAAATTAAATCTCATATATACATATAATGTATATATATGAATTTATATATATATATATACGAATATAAATATAAATAAATATATATACATCTATCCTGGATCATTCATTGAATCTGGACATGTCTTAGATTCAATGAATCTGGACATCATAGCTCGTGTTGGGCTATTTTGTGTGCGACCTTGTAGGCCCATATGAAGTTGGCAGTGGGCCATTTGCTATACTAGCCCACAAGTCGCAAGCGGTCTCTAGCAAGACATAACGACTACCCAAATCATATGAGGATTGATAAATGATGTAACCTTTTATACAGCCATATCATGTCCCTTCTGTCACGCGATATTTTGGTCATGGATGAGGCATGGATAATGTCATCCTCCTATTCCTGACAGTTACTTTCTTAATCCCTGAGTAGTCTGACTATAGAAATGGAACTACCTTTCCATTACAGTATGGCCATACATTTCTCAGACTTACTCATCGAGGGGCCCAGTAATATCTGTCTATGAATGTGAGGGACAAATTCCATCTTAACCATTCACATTCCTCCGCATGAAAAACCACTAAGGCCGAACATAGTCTTTATGATCACTCGGTCAAAAGTGACTTTTAACTAGGTCAAAGCTGAGCGTTTTGTCATGTAGAAATCCATGATGATCTCAGGTCAAAGGGGGTATTGACATGGTTTGTATATGAGAGAAGCTTATGATGTTACCCATGCAGTTCTCTCATAGCGGGTCGGTCCAGCACCTTGTACTCTTACATGTGCTTATGACTTTGATTTATATCTCTATACATCTTCAAAGTCATACTGGTCTTATTTCATCTGTGCTCCCGCATACATGATCGACTAGGGACATTTAGGATAATATCATGAATTATCCAAGGATGGTCATCATAGTAAACATGCAAATAATATGATAACTCAATTAATAAATTCATAAATCAATAATGTTCATAAGACAATGATTGGCCCCTAGGGCACAATTTCCAACAGCCAGATGATTACAACCCAATGACTTAGATTGTTTGGTTAGGGATTTTGGAGGGGAGGGGAGGGGAGATATAAGTGTTTTTCGTTGACAAAATGGAGGGGAAGAGAGGGGAGATTTTTTGTCCTTATGTGTGCTGTATCCTTATTTTCAACCTCAATTATACTTATTTGAAAGTCATTAGAATAAATTACATAACATTTGCCTTAGAAACAAGCATTTTCAAAATAATTGCTCTTGGGGGTACTGTTCACGCTACTGTTCATTTAGTAATTCCATAATATGTACCCAACTTTGAAAATTCATAATTAAATGTAGAAAATTCAAAATAGGTTGATTCCAATTTCTAATGAAATCTCTTTCATTAAATTTGAAGAAAAAAATATAAAACAGAGGTTCCATTGTTCCAATGAAATTAGTTTGTTCGTTGAAAAATACTATTCATTTGGTAAAATCTGGAAGTTCTAGTTTCTTTGCCTTAACTTCAAAAATTCATTTCTCTTTCATTACTTGTCCAAATGAACCGTGTTACCTATGGATTTAAAGCTATAGATGTTCTATTTAATCTAACAAAATTTCATGGAAAAACTCATTCATTTACTATACAAAATTAATTTTGGAATATTACTGCCTCCAGTTGCTTACTTGATCTTTATTCCAGATTTTAACTTCAACTTAGAAAAATCATAACAAATCGAATATTTAATCAATTGAGGCATTTTTGGTGTACATTTAAATATCTATATCTTAACTATTATCATACCAAATTTCAACTTCAAATTCGTTGATTAAACCATCATAACCATCGTCATACCATCGTGGCCTCATAACACAATTACAAAATCATACATCATACATCCATCATATCCTTTCATAGTGACATGTAACTCACATAATTGATCATACAAATTCAACCATCTATGTTTAACATTTTTCCTTGTGAGGTTCCAGTACCTGTGACATGGTTATGAATATAGAAAGAATGAGATTTCATAGAAATCCCAATAGCAAGTTATACAAACTATAATATCATGCATGATTAATTGGATGTTTAACATGTTTTCATGATATGGGAGCTACTTCATAATGGTACATAAGCTAACTCTAACATGCATATTATCATGACATAAGTTGTAACCTTTCATATCTCATCATCAACATGATAGCATAATCTCAAGCTTAACTAAACACCATAATCAACAAGCAAACATACAATCAAGTATACATGAAACTATAGTTAGGTATTCTTACTACCTCTTAGCTATCCTTGTCAAGGTCTTATTGAGATGATTTCTTTCCTTCACAAATGTCATAACATATCCATTACAAAGTAATATCAAGTTATAACTCAACTTGAAAATAAATCCAAAACTAGGTTTTCACTAACTTCCATTATTTCTCTATTTTGGTTTCATACTTCCATCTTTCCAAAATAAATTCTCATAGTTCATTTCCACATAATTTTTCATGTAGAATCCAAATATGAAACTAGAATTTTCAAAATCAAAACACATCAAAACCCCCTGCTCTTGACTGAAGTGAATGATCTTGTTTTCCAAAATTCACATTTTTATTCCAATTCTTCAAATACTTGTTCTCCTACTTTATCGCCACACAATTTTCTATTTTAAATTCATTGGAAGTATCAAAATCATGAAATTCCAATATATTAATAGTGTCAAATACAGTAGCAGCCATGAACAAAACACCCTAACTTCATACATACTTGATTTTCCAAACTTATACTACTTGGTTCTAGCTTGTTTAAGCTTATCTAAACTATCCATAACATAAAACTCATATTCTAACCATATATGGAAAGCACCTCCAACAGCAACCACAAGGGAAATATGGCACAAAAATCCCTTAAAATCAAGAACTAGCTTGCTAGAATAAAGCTCAAGATCAAGGGAGATGATTACCTTACTTGTTGCTTCAAGTTGTGTGCTTCTTTACTAGTTGAATGGAAATTTTGCAAGAGTTTCCATATGGTTCCCAAGCATGCCAAATGGGGTCTGAAATGAGGGGGTATTTATAGATAAATTTGGGGGGAAATGGATGTCCAAGATTGATTTGGTTACTATTTGATCTAATGATCCATATTCATTCTTAAACTTAACTTGCCCTACAAGCCTTCCACTTGACGCCATGCATGCCATCACACAAGGCCATGTTTTGCTAAAAAAAGTTAAATATACTTATAGAAAAAAATTTAGTCCAGTCCGGTACCCATCGAAGCAGTTTCACAAAAATCAGATTGTTTTATGTTCCTAATTTTTATAATATTCAAAGATATGTATTCTGTCCTAGAAACCAGTGTCTAGGTTTCTTATACTATTGACATTGTTAAACTAAGTAGTTATCTGTCATCCATCTCTTGGGAAATGACCAAAATACCCTTGGTGTCCTTTCTTATACTATATTAACCCTAAGGGCATAATTGTCATTTTACCCTTCTTTGTACTGCCTCAAAGTATATACTGGCTCTAACTAATCATATTTATACTATATGGGACATTTCTAGCCTGTCCAGAATGGTATGGGCTTATGGTGGCACCATTTGGGCCTTGGTATGGGCTCATTACCTTTATGGCATAAATCCCAATATATCTCTTCCGACCATATTTATCGGGTATTTTATTCCACCATAAAATTCTATAAGAATTCTCCAGGAATCCTTTTATGACTCTATCAATTTTATAAATTCTTATATTAAATATAGGAATTTACTGTGAGATTTCATCTGATTCTAAAGTTTGAAAAATACTGTAATAATTCCTTCTCACTTCAGGAATTTATATCAATTAATCGGGACCTCAAATCAAAATTATGTACGTGTTAAACTAACCGAAATAATTTTTTCTATCTATTGGTAAAATTTAGGTTTAATCTGATTCTAGACATTTTTGAGCATTTTCTAGTTCAACTTTCTTGTAATTACATTTAGGTCCCTGACTTTTTGCTTATTTACATTTAGGTCCCTAAACTTTTGATAATTACCACTTTTAGCCTAACTTTTGTTTCTACTTTAACTTTTTGCCTTTAACCTTTTCTAATTTGTGTTTAGGTCCCTAAATTTTCCTTAGTTAATAATCCTTCTCTTTCTTTTCTCAATCTGATAAAGTTTATTCCAAGAATCTCATGTCCATTACATATAAATTGTACAGTTACATCAGGTAAGAAAATTGGGGATATGATATTTCTCTCCCCCTTAAAATAAATTTTGTCCTCAAAATTTATGTTACATACATACTAAGGAAATAGTTTAGGATATGCCTCCTTCATCCTTTCCTCTACTTCCCACGTAGCTTCATTCTCCGTTAATCCCTTCCAGACTACCTTAACTAGAGGGATTTGCTTATTTCGCAACTGCTTGACCTTTCGATCTACAATCTGTACTGGCTTGACTTCATAAGTTAGGTCATCTCGCAGTGCAACATCATCCTACTCAATTACATGTGATGGATCTGGAACGTACTTCTTTAACTGGGAAACATGGAATATATCATGGATCTTGCTAAGATTTGGAGGAAGAGCTAACTTATAAGCCACTGATTCTATTCTTGTGAGGATCTGGCATGGCCCAATGTATCTAGGATGTAGCTTCTTCACTTTGATTGATCATCTGGCTTCTGTAGTTGGAGTTAACTTAAGAAATACATGCTCTCCTTCTTTAAACTCCAACGGCTTTCTTTTAACATCAGCATAACTTTTCTCTCTGCTCTGAGCTGTCAGTAATCTTTCTTTTATCTTATCGATCTGTACTGCTGTTTGATCTACTATATTAGGACCAAACATCTTCCTCTCGCTCAACTCCAACCAGCACAAAGGAGATCTACATTTTCATCCATAAAGTGCTTCAAATGGGGCCATCTGAATACTAGCCTGATAACTGTTGTTATAGGCAAACTATTAATGGTATATGGACATTCCAACTCCTTTTGAAATCCAATACACATGCTCTCAACATATCCTCTAAGGTTTGGATCGTTCTCTCTAATTGACCATCTGTCTAAGGATGATAAGTTGTATTAAATCTGAGAGTAGGGTCGATTTCTTTATGTAAAGCTCGCCAAAAATTTGATGTAAAATGCGGATCTCTGTTAGATATAATACTATTTGGGATACCATGTAATCTAACAATCTCCTTTATATACAATTTTACCAGCTTCTCAAGAGAATCTTTCTTATTGATTGCTAGGAAATAAGCCGACTTTGTTAATCGGTCAATTACTACCCATATAGCATCATGCTTAGTAGAAGTCATGGGCAATCCTTCAACAAAATCTATGGCAATATTGTCCCATTTCCACTCAGGTATCTCTAGTGGTTGCAATTTCCCTACTAGCCTTTGGTGCTCAACTTTCACCTTTTGACATGTTAAGTACTTAGATACATAAGCCACAACATCCTTCTTCAATCTAGGCCACCAAAATAAACTTTTAACATCATGATACATCTTGGTCATACCTTGATGTACTGTGTATTTACATTTATGTGCCTTATCTAAGATCTTCTCTCTCAATCCCATTGCATTGGGAATATATGGTCATCCCCTAAATCGTAGCAAATCATCTTGGGAGACATCAAAATTCTTAGTTTCCCCTCTTTCCAGCTTATTTTTAAAGATTGCTGTGAGCTTATCATGCTTCTGAGCTTCTTTTATCTCATCCTCAATGAAAGTTTTAATCTGCGTTCCTCCATAAGAACTTTTTGTTGTCTGTATTGGGTATAAAGGACTCCAATCTCGAACATCTTCTATTAATTCTAGCTCTTTGATCATTAGACTTGCCACCTGTAACACCTTTTTGTTTAAGGTATCGGCTACCATATTTGCTTTTTTTGGATGGTACTTAATCTAGAAATCATAATCCTTCAGAAATTCCATCTATCTCCGCTGCCTCATGTTCAATTCTTTTTGATCTTGCAGATACTTCAGGCTTTTGTGGTCATAGTATAGCTCTATGGTAGCTTCATACAGGTAATATCTCCAGATCTTGAGAGCATATACTACCGCTACAAGCTCCAGATCATGAGTGGGATAGTTCTTTTCATGTGTCTTTAGCTACCGAGAAGCATAGGCTACCACTCAACCCTGCTGTATTAGTACACATCCCAACCCTTACTTGCTAGCATCAATATAGATTACATAAGTCTGAGTTGGGTCTGGAATAATCAGCACAGGAGTCATGGTTAATCTCTGCTTTAAGTCTTAGAAACTAACCTCACACTTCTCATCCCACTTAAACTACTGGTTCTTTCTGGTCAGCTTGGTTAACGGTAGAGCAATTCGAGAAAAGTCCTTAATAAATCTTCTGTAATACCCTGCTAAGCCCAAAAAACTTTTGATCTCTGTCACTGTCCTTGATTGTTCCTAGCTTAACAATGCTTCAACTTTGCTAGGATCTACAGCTACCCCTTCATGGGATATGACATGACCAAAAAATTTGACTTCTTGAAGCAAAAACTCACATTTACTAAGCTTAGCATAGAGTCATTTTTCTTTAAGAGCACTAAGAACAATTCTCCAATGCTCTTCATGCTCTTCTATAGATTTGGAGTACACTAGAATATCATCAATGAATACCACAATAAACTGATCTAGATAAGGCCTGAAGATTCTATTCATATACTCCATGAAAATTATAGGTGCATTCGTCATACCAAAGGGCATTACTAGAAATTCAAAATGACCATAGCAAGTCCTAAACGCAGTCTTTGAAATATCATTTGCTTTAATCTTGAGTTGGTGATAACCTGACCTCAGATCAATCTTGGATAATAGACTTGCTCCCACTAACTAGTCCAGCAAATCATCAATCCAGGAAAAGGGTACTTATTCTTAACTGTAATCTTATTCAGCTCCGGATAGTCAATGCATAGTCTGAGACTACCATCTTTCTTCTTAACAAATAACACTGGAGCACCTCACAGAGAAACACTGGGTTAAATGAAACCCTTATCTAAAAGCTCCTCGATTTGCTTCTTTAGCTCAATCATCTCGTTAGGAGCCATACGATATAGGGCTTTGGATACTGGCCCAGCTCTAGGTACAATATCAATTACAAACTCTACTTCCCATTCTGGAGGTAGTCCTTGAATCTTCTTTGGGAAAACTTTAGAAATTTCCTTGACTACTGGAATTGTCTCAATCCCTTCTTCTACTTCTGCTTGAACAAAAAAGAAAACCATATATCCTTGACATCCTTTCTGTAAACATTTATCTACCTAAGCCTCCGTTATGAAATTTAGTCTCACTTTTGGATTCATATTTAGGGCTTGTGGCCAAAGAACTAGAGTTTTATTCTTACAGTCCAACATTACATTATTGGCAGATAACCAATTCAATCTAATTATGACATCAATCTCATGAAAGGGAATGCATATTACATCTAGAGTAGTACAATAATACTCATATCGAATGACATTATTTAGGCAGATATCTGATGTAATGACTTTAGCATTTGTAGGGGTCATCACACATATGGCAAAATGCAATTTGCTAATTATAAGGCCTAACCGTTTAGCACATTCATAAGAAATAAAGGAATGACTTGCACCCGAATCACACATAGCAATCATAGAATAATTATTGAGATAGATGATACCTTGAATAATCTCAGGTGACCTTTGCGCATCTTCCCTTGTTAATGCGAACACTCACCCTTGAGTGTGTGGCCTATAATCATTAGTTGCCAGAGGACAATTCTTGAAAAAATATCTAGGTTTCCCACATGTGTAACAAACGTTCTGCCCCATCAAGCACGGTCTATCTCCATGACTTTTCTCATACTTGTCACATGTTCTGAATCTCAGGTCTTTATTGTTTGTATTGCCCCTGAAGTTTCCTCTAGTAGGCTTTCTGTTCTTCCACTGTCTTTTCCTCTTTCTGGAATAGCCACTGCCACTGGCCAAATTTCTATTTTGACAATTCTTTTAGGAATAGTGTTCTCTCTACTCATTGGTTTTATCAGCATCCGATGATTCAGGCTATTCTCAATTATTCTGTAGGCCTCAACTACTTTATTGAATTGGTTATACTGCTAAGGAGTCATCTTATCTTTCAGAGTAACATTCAGTCCCCTTATTATTCTCTCCATTATCCAACAGTCATCATCCACTTGTCGCAGATAAGTAGAATATTGGGAAAGACAGATGAACTTAGCCAAGTACTCATCAAAATATTATTTCTCTCCTATTCTCAGCACAAGGAATTCTGATCCTCTTTCATCCGGTACTGACTGAGGGAAATACTTCTCATAAAACTATTCAAGAAATATTTCCCATGTGATAGGAATGTGTCTAGCTTGCAGTAATAGCTCGGTGTTCCTCTACCATCTATTTACATCTCTTTCTAGCTGATAGATTGCCATCTGTGCTTTACTTTCAGACGGATAATCAAGTACCTTGAAAATATTCTCTAGTCTGCTAATCCAGTCTTTTGCTTCATGCACATCAAATGTCCCCTCAAACGTTGGAGGATTATGCTTATAGAATTTAGCCATCCACTATTGAATGCTAGTAGGATCCACTGTCTGTCCCATCTATCTTAGTGGTTATACTGTCTGTTGAACTATTTCTGGTTATGTATTGGGTGTA
Source organism: Leucaena leucocephala (assembly GCA_037074615.1). Classification (NCBI taxonomy): domain Eukaryota; kingdom Viridiplantae; phylum Streptophyta; class Magnoliopsida; order Fabales; family Fabaceae; genus Leucaena; species Leucaena leucocephala. The sequence continues at coordinate 12,560,658 of CM073527.1, forward strand.
CCCGCATATTCTGGTTGCTTTAAATTATCTACCGCTTCTGCTATGGCTGCTGCTATGGTAGCATCCCTTTCCTATTCGCTCCTTGCCTGAGCTGCTCTTACTTCTTCAATCAACTTCTGTTGTTATTCTAATCGTTCTAGGATTAACTGGTTAACATCTCCAGCTTTTTGGGGTTCAACCGAAGAACTAGATCTTCTTGTTCTTACCATTTTGTTTTACTATTGTAATAGAAAAGGAATACTATAATTAACATAATTCATATTTTATTTAAAACATAGCATATAGCAAGTTCAACAGCATTACATAGATCTTTCATAACATAAATACATGTACAATATCATCACTGGTCATAAGTACATAGATCACAGTAGCATTCATAGTTATAATCATTACATTATGCTTTCTCATAATAGATCCTAATAAACTCTCCTATCATATAAATCCAGTCAGGAATATCCTTATAAGGTTCCACCTCAAAATACTGATCCAGACCTACTCTCCATGTCGCTGTGAGAGGTAAGATATCGTCTATGATATTAGTCTAATCTTCAAGGTTAAAGGTATCTGGATCATAAGCTTGATAGGCTTTTCGTACTCTTTTTATAAAGTCCATGTAACTTCTATAATCCTGATCTACTTTTCTATCCAATAGTCTCCCTAGGTCATACAGTTGTCTAGCTAGTTCCACCGCTTTCTTGAATTGTTGTTCATTCATATCCTCTATAGGGGTTAGCTCTATAACCTGGTGGTTATTCAGTTATATTTCTACCATTGGCTTCTTCATTCCACTAGGACTGAGAATATCTGTATGGTCTGGTATATGACTAGGTCTAGGTACATCAATTGGGTTAGGCACTTGGCTTAGACTAGGAATCTACACCTCTACAGGCTACCTATGTGTAGGTTCTGTAGCACCCCTAACATAGGAGTAACCCTTATCAGACTGTTCTTCCTAAGGGTCTACCATATCTCTGTCATCTACCTGTTCTGCATTACCTCTCCACTAGGGTCAGCTTCTTCAGGAAGTACAACATTAATAGGTAGGGCTGGAATAGTTTCTTCATGTATATCCTTATTTGATGCTTCATCTATCCCATTTGATCCAACTGAGGAGCTATCTAACCTTCCTAGTTTTGATTCACTACTAGAATCTGGGATATGGATCACTGCAGGAAGTCCAAACTTTGGATCATTCACCAAAGCCTCGACCACCTCTAGATTCAACCCTGATCTATCTAAACTAAATACCTCAAGCATAGGATCTCCCTTATTTATTGTAGTCTTTGATCCATTCCTAGACTCAATCATCTTTACCCTACAATAACTTAGTGCTAATTATGCATATGTTTACTTATGCATCAGTCTATAAATAATCTATTTAGAGCATTTCTTAATCTAGAATCCTTTGCTCTGATACCAAAATGTTGTATCCTTATTTTCAACCTCAATTATAATTATTTGGAAGTTATTAAAACCAATTATATAATAATTTTCCTTAGAAACAAGCATTTTCAAAAGAATTGCTCTCGAGTACTGTTCACGCTACTGTTCATTTGGTAATTCCATAATATGTACCCAACTTTGAAAATTCATAATTAAATGTAGAAAAATCGAAATAGGTTGGTTCCAAATTTTAATGAAAGATATTTCATTAAAATATGAAGGAAAAATGTAAAATAGAGGTTCCATTGTCCCAATAAAATCAGTTTGTTAGTTGAAAAATACTGTTCATTTGGTAAAATCTGGAAGTCCCAATTTCTTTTCCTTAACTTCAAAAATTCATTTCTCTTTCATTACTTGTCTAAATGAACCATGTTACTTATGGATTTAAATCTGTAGACGTGCTCTTTAAGATCACAAAATTTCATGGAAAAAATCGTTCATTTACTATACAAAATTAACGTCAGAATGTTACTGTCTCCAGTTGCTTACTTTATTTCTATTCCAGATTTTAACTTCAACTTAGAAAAATCATAAAAAATCGAATACTTAACCAATTGAGGCATTCTTGGTTTCCATTTAAATCTCTATATCTTAAATATTATCATACCAAATTTCAAGTTTAAATCCATTGATTAAGTCATCATACCATTGTGGCCTCAAGACACAACTACAGAATCATACATTATACATCCATCATATCCTTTCATAGTGACATGTAACTCACATAATTGATCATACAAGTTCAGCCATCTATGTTTACGCTTTTTTCTTGTGAGGTTCCAGCACCTATGACATGGTTATGTATATGGAAAGAATGAGATTTCATGGAAATCCCAATAGCAAGTTTTACAAACTATAATATCATGCATGATTAATTAGATGTTTAACATGTTATCATAAGATAGGAGCTACTACATAATGGTACATAAGCAAACTCTAACATGTCATGACATAAGTTGCAAGGAGTTGCAATAATTCATATCTCATCATCAACATAATGGCATATTCTCAAGCTCAATCAAACACCATAATCAACAAGCAAACATACAATCAAGCATACATGAAACTATAGTTAGGTATTATTGCTACCTCTTAGCTATCCTTGTCAAGGTCTTCTTGAGATGATTTTCTTCCTTCACAAATGTCAAAACCTAGCCATTATAAAGTAATATCAAGTTATAACTCAACTTGAAAATAAATCCAATACTAGGTTTTCACTAACTTCCATTCTTTCTTTATTTTAGGTTTCATACTTCCATCTTTCCAAAATAAATTCTCATAGTTCATTTCCACATACTTTTTCATGTAGAATCCAAATATGAAACTAGAATTTCCAAAATCAAAACACATCAAAACCCCTGCTCTTGATCGAAGTGAATGCTCTTGTTTTCCAAAATTCACATTTTGATTCCAATGCTTCCAATACATGTTATCCTACTTTATCCCCACACAATTTTCCATTTTAAACTCATTGGAAGTATCAAAATTATAAAATTCTAACATATGAACAGTTTCATAAATAGTATCAGCCATGAACACAAAACCCTAACTTCATACATACTTGAATTTCCAAGCTTATATCACTTGGTTCTAACTTGTTTAAACTTATCGAAACTATCCATAACATAAAACTCATATTCTAACCATATATGGACAGCACCTCCAGAAGTAACCACAAGGGAAATATTGCACAAAAACCCATTAAAATCAAGAGCTAGCTTGCTAGAATAAAGCTCAAGATCAAGGGAGATGATTACCTTGCTTGTTGCTGCTTCAAGTTGTGTGCTTCTTTATTGGTTGAATGGAAATTTTGCAAGAGTTTCCCTATGGTTCCCAAGCATGTCAAATGGGGTCTGAAATGAGTGGTATTTATAGATAAATTTAGGTAGAAATGAATGGCCAAGATTAATTTGGTTACTATTTGATCTAATGGTTCATATTCATTCTTTAACTTAACTTGCCCTAGAAGCCTTCCACTTGACGCCATGCATTCCATCACACAAGGCTATGTTTTCTAGAAAAAGTTAAATATACTGGTAGAAAAAATTCCAGTCCACTCCGATACCGATCAGAGCAGTTTCACAAGAACCAGACTGTTTTATGTTCCTAATTTTTATAATATTTCAAGATATATATTCTATCATGGAAACCAGTGTCTAGGTTCCTCATACCATTGATATTGTTAAACTGAGTATTTATCTGCCATCCATCTCTTGGGAAATGACTAAAATACCCTTGGTGTCCTTTCTTACACTATATTAATCCTAAAGGCATAATTGTCATTTTACCCCTCTTTGTACTGCCTCAGAGCATATACTGGCTCTAACTAATTATATTTATACTATATGGGATATTTCTAGCCTATCCAAAATAACCAAAATGTCATCTATCTATCACTGGTACAATCTGACTACACAAGGGGCATTTTCATAATTTTGCACTTTTCCTGAACTGCTCTAGACTCTGACCCACTTAACTGTCCAATCACCTTATTGGGTTTATGGTAGTACCATTTAGGCCTTGGTATAGGCTCATTGCCTTTATGGCATAAGTCCTAATAAATCTCTTCCGACCATATTTATCGGGTATTTTATTCCACTATAAAATTAAGTAAGAATTCTACAAGAATCATTTTATAACTCTGTCAATTTTATAAATTCTTATATTAAATATAGAAATTTACTATGAGATTTCATCTGATTCTGAAGTTTGAAAAATACTGTAATAATTCCTTCTCACTTCAAGAATTTATATCAATTAATCGGGACCTCAAATCAAAAATTCTATGTTGCGTTAAACTGACTGAAATAATTTTATCTATCTACTTGTAAAATTTGGGTTTAATCTGATTCCAGGCATTTTTTAGCTTTTTCCAGTTCAACTTTCTCATAATTACATTTAGATCCTTGACTTTTTGCTTATTTATATTTAGGTCCCTAAACTTTTGATAATTACCACTTTTGGCCTAACTTTTGTTTCTACTTTAACTTTTTGCCTTCAACCTTTTATAATTTGCGTTTAGGTCCCTAAATTTTCCTTAGTTAATAATCTTTCTCTTTCTTTTCTCAATATAATACAGTTTATTCCAAGAATCTCATGTCCATTTCATATAAACTGTACAGTTACATCATATAAGAAAATTGGGGATATGACAATGCACTTACCTCCCCTCCAAAAGTGGAGGTTTTTGGAGGGGAGAGAATTTTTTGCCTAATTTTGACTAAATTGCCCTTTATATATTTTTAATATTCCAATTGTACCATCTAACCTTTTTTTTTATTCTCCTCACACATAATTTTTGCTTTGATTGCTAAAACCGAATAAGTATAATAAATAATTTATATATTATATTAAAATATATAATAATTATAAAATTAATAAGAAACAATGTTAAAATTTTATCATATTTTTTATTTTTTTAATTTTATTATATATATATATAAATGAGATAAAAAAATTTAAGATTCATAAATAAAAAAATAATAATTTTGATATGAATATTGTAAATAAAGAGTAAATAAATTTAAATAAAGAGATAAGGGTATATTTGTTAACTTTTAATTAACTCCCCTCCCCTCTCCTCCCCTTCTGAACCAAACAAAAAACATCATCACTTATCCCCTATTTTTATACCCATAACCTCCCCTACCTTTCCCTACCCTTATTTAAATTAATCTAACCTACCCTCCTTTAAGTTGAACTAAACAATGCTTAAACGACAATGTGGCTCATGGCTCAAGGTCCCAGATTCCCCGGCCCGCGCCCATACCCTCATCGCTAACTGACTTTATCAAAAAAAATTATCAATCCCTCTCATTTTCATCTTTGATCCTCTATTCTCAGTTAATTCTCATACGGGTTAAGGGAACCGACCTTCCCAAACAACACCATAACCTAAACCTTCGAAACCCTACTGACTGGTATAGAAATCCATAATTTCCCTTCACCCTCTCTATTCCCCATGACCTAGACCCAGACCCAGACCCTCATATAAACGCCTCTCATCCCAATTCTACATTCTGCAAGGTAAAACCCCAGACCAAAGGATAAAGATGTAAGGAATTGAAAGACACGCAGCGGAAATAAACTTTAAAAATTTTCCATTCCTTGCCAGGATCTGCCGTATGTGTTTAAGTCAAGTGGAAAGAATCATTACCCTTAGTGTTGCTCAGCGAATTTCACAGCTTCTCTATGTGGGTGGTGATCTCTTTCTGATCGCAAGAAATCGACGGAGTGTTCCTCAGCGACCTTCACAGATTCTCTCCGCGGACGGTGGTCTCTTTCCGATCACAAGAAGTCGACAACTCAGGTCGGCTTCCTCTACTGGTATCCACACGAACAGCTTTTCAACCACGAACGACGTGCTAGCGTCTCTTGTCCCTCCAGGGCTTTCTCAAGAGTTCGTCCTCTCCGTCTCTATTTCGGCAGTTTCTTATCTGCAAACCTTTTGCAGAGTCCCCTTCGGCCTTTCTGTGTTCTATGTGTGTGTCTGTCCTAAAACGTAGTTCCTAATATTAGATATATAGGATGCTCTGCGTTTTCCCTAACCGAAAAGGATTTTAGGAGTTAATCTTATATTAATTCCGAAAATAATACAATATCATATATTGTATAATTTTATAAGAAACTAATTAAATAAATAATATTAAATCCGTCCCACAGATTTAATTAGCTATTTATTTAACTTTAAATAAAGATGAGACTGAACTATATTTGATTTATTCTCACAAAATAAATTTGAGATATCCTATCAATTTGAATTTCAAATTCAAACATGATAGGGATTTAATTTATCCTTAAAATTAAATCTTATAAATATCTCTTATATGAGATATCCTATCAATTTGAATTTCGAATTCAAACGTGATAGAGATTTAATTTATCCTTATAAATTAAATCTTATAAATATCTCTTATATGAGATATCCTATCAATTTGAATTTCGAATTCAAACGTGATAGAGATTTAATTTATCCTTATAAATTAAATCTTATAAATATCTCTTATATGAGATATCCTATCAATTTGAATTTCGAATTCAAACGTGATAGGGATTTAATTTATCCTTATAAATTAAATCTCATATATCTCATATATATAATATATATATATATACGAATTTATATATATACGAATATAAATATAAATAAATATATATACATTCACCTGGATCATTCATTGAATCTGGACATGTCTTAGATTCAATGAATCTGGACATCATAGCTCGTGTTGGGCTATTTTGTGTGCGACCCTGTAGGCCCATATGAAGTTGGCAGTGGGCCATTTGCTATACTAGTCCACAAGTCGCAAGCGGTCTCTAGCAAGACATAACGACTACCCAAATCATATGAGGATCGATAAACGATGTAACCTTTTATACAACCATATCATGTCCCTTCTGTCACGCGATATTTTGGTCATGGATGAGGCATGGATAATGTCATCCTCCTATTCCCGACCGTTATTTTCTCGATCCCTGAGTAGTCTGACTATAGAAATGGAACTACCTTTCCATTACAGTATGGCCATACATTTCTCAGACTCACTCATCGAGGGGCCCAGTAATATCTCTCTACGAATGTGAGGGACAAATTCCATCTTGACCATTCACATTCCTCCGCATGAAAAACCACTAAGGCCGAACATAGTCTTTATGATCACTCGGTCAAAAGTGACTTTTGACTAGGTCAAAGCTGAGCGTTTTGTCATGTAGGAATCCATGATGATCTCAGGTCAAAGGGCGTATTGACATGGTTTGTATATGAGAGAAGCTTATGACGTTACCCATGCAGTTCTCTCATAGCGGGTCGGTCCAACACCTTGTACTCTTACATGTGCTTATGACTTTGATTTATATCTCTATACATCTTCAAAGTCATACTGGTCTTATTTCATCTATGCTCCCGCATAGATGATCGACCAGGGACATTTAGGATAATATCATGAATTATCCAAGGATGGTTATCATAGTAAACATGCAAATAATATGATAACTCAATTAATAAATTCATAAATCAATAATGTTCATAAGACAATGATTGGCCCCTAGGGTACGATTTCCAACAAAAGAATCTCATAGAAAATCGATCAGAGTAATCTTCTACATCTTTCTATCTGACTCGTCACTTCCAATTAGATTCTATTATTTTCCTTCAGTTTAAATCTATATGTTGCTTAGGTTCCTTTCTTCACCTCACGCTTAATCTTTAGTTTTTGCTTCTTGGTTTTGTTCTGGAATCATGTGGGAGGTGGGCTTAGGTTTATAGTTCTGTTGCCATTATTGTTTTATTGGGTTGTCTCTAAAAGTGCTCATCTTTTTGCTCTTCATGATGTTAATTACCTGTTGATTTCTTCCATTTTTGTTCTTGTGTTGATATTTTTGATGGTTGTTTATTGTGGTTTGTTCAGCAGCTTACTGCACCTTATGCTTCCCAGAAAGAGACCTTGTGAAGGAGTGGTTGTAGAAGAAGAGAATGAGAACAAGAACAACACAGACACTTTGTCATTATGTAAGAAGCATCAGATCGGCTGCTTAAGTGCCTTTTTGCCTGCTGATACTGTTGATTTGACTATAAATAATAGCAAATAGAGATTCAGTTGCATTAGCAATAACAACAATAACAATCACTATAGCGGATACTTGCCTGAAGGATCGTCGATCATGGCTTTGGGTGATTCCAATCTGTCGATATTGACAAGGATCTGCACAGTCGTCAGCTCACTATGTATATTTGAGACACGATAAGGAAGCTCTTTGCGTCTAATATCCTCATCTCTAGGATACAGGGTCTTGGTGTCAAGATCGGTATAGTCATTGAACAACCTTTCAAGTGCTTTTCCATATTCAAAATTAGATGTGGGATGCATGATTTCCCTGTACTGTTGTGTTCCTTCTGGCATGCAGTAATTATTAAACGAGGATTTCGATTAAAATTTAGATTTTATGCGTATGCAACATTTAAGTATTCTACATTCTCCATAATGCTATATTGATTACAAAATCCTTTTAAGGAAATGTAAGTGAAGAATTTGATGCTAGAATAATTTCTTTTATTCATCATGAAGGATGATATATATAGATACAAGTTTAGGAATAGAATCCCTAAGATTATGGCAAGATTGCTCCTAGGATTCCTATGATTTTGGAACATTGAAATAGAACAATAATCCCATGATTTTAGGGATTATAATCAGATACATGAATCAAAACAGATAAGGCAATAAATACAAATCTTCTATATTTGGAAATTTCCTTATTTTAGCGTCAACAGCAAGGAATGGTTTTCTTCTCTTTTTGTTTGAGCTTTCCTATCTCTTCTTCCAGTTAAACAAAATAGTTCTCTTTGTCAAGGATTGGATTGGTATTGGCCCTAGTCCCATCTTTACTCTTCTATAGAAAATAAAGTGGGGCAGAATGTTGTGCAACTCTCAGTTTTCCATAATCTTATCATCTATCCAGCTACTTATGTTAAATCTTACAAACTTATGTTTTTAATTTTATTATATGATTACCATATTCATGTGCAACTCTATTTGTAGCTTCTAAGGAGCCATTTATGTTATCTTTTTAGGCAAATCCACTTGACTTGTTTTGTGACTTGTCTTCTTCTACTTGCACTACATTTGATGATATGTAATTCAAGTCTTTATCTCTACAATACCGAATCATGCTAGCGTATTCAATTCATGTTTTACAACCTGCAGCCAAGGATCTCATTCTTGCTGGCGTTAAATCTGTTACACTTCATGATTAATAGAATATGGAGATGTGGGATCTGTCTAGCAATTTTGTGTTTTCAGAGAAAGATGTTGGTAAAAATAGGGCAGTGGCTTCTGTTAGTAAGTTGCAGGAGCTCAACAAGGCAATTCTTGTGCTGAGCTTGGAAACTAAGCTGACAAAAGGGTAACTTTCTAATTTCCAGGTACTTTGTCCCTTCCCTACTGTTATATTCTTATGTCTATTTTGCGCCTCATTTTGGTTTATTAAGGTAATTTATATGCCTATTTGCTATGTATCAAGTAATTTAATATGGTACTACTCAAGCTGTGCATGTTTTTATGTTCTAACTGTGCATGTTAATACAAAGTTTGTCTAATGATGCACAAAAGTAGATGTATTTCAATGTGATTTATTTTTATTTGTAGGCTGTTGTTTTCACTGATATTAGCCTTGAGAAAGCGATTGAGTTCAACAATTATTACCATAGTCATCAGCCTCCAATTGTTTTCATTAAATCTGAAGTGAGAGGTCTTTTTGGCTTTATATTTTGTGATTTTAGGCCTAAATTCACTATTTTTATGTAAATAGAGAGGAACCTCATATGGGTATAATTGCATCAATTAGCAATGATAACCCTGCCCTAGTATCCTGTGTTGATGATGAGAGGCTTGAATTTCAGGACGGAGATCTTGTTGTGTTCTTTGAAGTTTATGGTATAACACAGTTGAATGAAGGAAAACCAAGGAAAATTAAAAATGCAAGCATATATTCCTTTACTCTTGAAGAAGACACTACTAGTTACAGTACCTATGTAAAAGGAGGTATTGTCACAGGTGAAATAGCCTAAGGTTTTGAAATTTAAGACACTTAAAGAATCTCTCAGTGATTCAGGCAATTTTCTTCTTAGTGATTTTTCTAAGTTTGATCGATTGTCCCTACTGCACTTAGCATTTCAGGCTTTGGATAAGTTTGTCTCTGAGTTTAAAGGATGATGCTCAAAAGCTTATTTATATTGCTGAAAATATTAATGAGAGCTTGGGAGATGCTAAATTGGATGATATTAACCCAAAACTTCTGTGGCACTTTGCCTTTGGTGCTAGGGCTATTTTGAATACCATGGCTACTATGTTTGGTGGTATTGTTGGATAAGAGGTTGTTAAAGCATGCTCTGGGAAGTTTCATCCACTTTTTCATGTTAGTATGATTTATTGGTGTTCATCCTGAAAGTGCTGAGCTTTGGGGTTTGATATCTTACATGTAGGAAGTAAACTGAGCCCTGATGAAATACCCGTCTAGTTGTTTTTGGGTGCATTTTTCTGGGGAAACTAAGAATAAGCTGACAACATAGTTGTAATTTGTGTCATTTACTGCTTATAATGAAGGTAATTAGCCTTGTTATACACTTGATAATTGCCTTAGGGTATAGAGTACAAATTTTGGGATTTGGCTGTTCTTCTGCCTTCCTTTGGCAAACATTTACTGCATGACGCTTTGAAGGTCCATGATGTGTCTAAGATTATGGTCTTTAAATTATCCCAATATGCATTGTTTGTTTAGATGTTTTATGTGATTGGTTGGATATGATATGACGCTTCAAAATGTGCTTGGACTAATTAAAATTTGTAATGTTGCGGTGTTATTGTGTTAGGCATTGGGTTATTATCTCATAATTTCCCTAATCTATGTAATATCAATGTAGAATATCGTTTCCTCATGGATGGAATTGCATGTGATGTCATATTAGAGTTATGACATTCCTTTCAATGACCACTCCTCAGTTTGAAGGATTAGTTGTTTGGTTTTATGCTCAGTTTTCTACTGTAAAGTACCACTAGGACGCATCCTATCCTGGTGCACTTTACCCTACTTTTTATTTTTATTTTTTCAAGAGGAAAAAAGTTGATGGTGGAAGATTAAGATTGATACAAACTAGATTGCTAGAAACTAGTAGAAGAGATTGCTTTTGTGCTCTCTTTATCCTCCAGTTGATGGAATTGGCATGCTGCAAGAATTAGAAAAGGATTTGATGGTGATGTGGGAAATATACAAAAGGTTTTCAAGTAGAAATAAGCTATTTTTTCCTTGCTTACTAGGCATTAACCCTATGAATTCAAAGTTGGCTATGTAGGTTATGATTTAACAATTTTATTATATGATCTGGATAAAAAATATGAAATGATTGGTCAATGATTGATGCTTATTTTTAATTTCAAATTGTTATTCTTATTTTTATTATATTTTAGTGAACTATTTCCAATTTAATAGATTCTGGACTGGATTGACTGTCTACTTCAACAATTTGTAATTTTTATATGTTGTGCTTGTATTTTACCTTGTACTTTGATTAATTGGTTTATCTACCTGCCTATGTTCTTGAGTTCATCCTGATCATGTTTTCAAAATTTGTTTTAGTACACGGCATTATCGTGCAGACATGTATACACACATAGGATACCCCTAACCCAACCTAGATGGATATGTTATAGTACTTGATTATGTTTAGCCTGATCAATGTGAATATATGCTGGATGATTTACATCCATTATCTTCTTATTGTCCTTAAGGAGAAGCGGGATGTGACATTATGATTAATAATCATAGGACATATTGGTACTATGAACTGTGTGAAAATGAATTGAGATAAAGCATATAAGAAAATGTAGTTATTTATTTGCTCCGCCAACTAGGGGTTTTGGTGTTTATCTACATTTTGTCGCTTGAGCATTCCTTTTAGATATTTACTCTCTATTTTTTGTTGGTTAGTGATTGTGTTTCAAACCCTCCCTATCCTATTCTTAAAATATTTCTACTTCAACTCAATGGAATCACTTCCCACAAAACCACTTGATCCCAATGATTTTAGACCAGTAAATAGCCGTTAGGATGCACAAATTTCTGTCTTTGGATCCAAGTTATAGAAGAAGTTAGAAGAAACTAAAGTGTTTGTTGTTGGAGCTGGTGCTTTGGGATATGAGTTCTTAAAGAATCTTGTGCTCATGAGAGTTTCTTGTGGAAATCTGGGGAAGCTGACAGTTACTGATGATATGTTATTGAGAAGAGTAACCTTAGCAGGTAGTTCCTCTTCTGTGATTCAAATATTGGACAAGCTAAGTCTACAATTGCTGCATTAGCTGTTGTTTCTATAAATCCCTCTTTGAATATTAAAGCATTGCAACATCATGTTAACCATGAAATTGAATATGTGTTTGATGTTACATTTTGGGAAAACTTATGTTGTGATTGGTGTACTAGACAATGTGAATCCTAGACTATATGTCGACCAGAGATGTTTGTATTTCCAAAAAGCCTCTCCTTGAGTTAGGAACTCTTGGAGAAAAGTGCAGTACCCAAGTGGTCATTCCCTACCTGACAGAAAACTATGGTGCTTCTAGAGATCCTCTTGAGAAACAGGCATCTATGTGTACTGTACACTCACTTCCACACAACATTGATCACTGCTTGACATGGGCCGGATCTGAATTTGAGGGCTTGCTTGAGAAAACTCCTATTGAAGTAAATACATATTTGTCCAACCCAAGTGAATATACTAATGCAATGAGGAATGCTAGCGATGCTCAAGTGAAGGATAACTTGGAGCATGTTCTTGAGTACCTTGACAGGGAAAAGTGTGAGACCTTTGAAGACTGCATTACATGGGCTCGCCTAAAGTACGCTTCTTTTATTGCCATTTCTTTACTCTTCTATGAATAACATAATTTTGTAGTGGGAGTACACTATTTTATATATGTTGCTTAAACATGGGTGTCTATCACAGGTTTAAAGATTATTTTGCTAATCAGGTGAAGCAGTTGATTTATACTTTCCCAAATGATGCTAAAACTAGTATTGGAGCTCTGTTTTGGTCTGCTCCAAAAAGATTACCTCATTTGCTGAAGTTCTCAGTTTTTGATCCTAATCATCGTGATTTTGTCATGGTAGCTGCTATACTACGAGCAAAAACATTTGGCATGCCCATCCCTAATTGGGTGAAGAACCCAAAAAAGTTGGTTAAGGCAATTGATAAAGTGATGGTACCTAATTTTGAGCCAAAGAAAGATGTGAAAATAGTCATAGATGAGAAGGCTACAAGCCTGTCTACTTCTTCAATTGATGATACAACTCTTATTAATGATCTAATCCTCAAGTTAGAGCATTGCTTGGCAAACCTGTCCCTAGGTTTCAGGATGAAACCAATTCAATTTGAGAAGGTATGTTATTCTATATTTTCTTCTATGCAATTGATTTTCATGATTCTTATTTCACCATGACATTGAGATAGCTTTTTGTCTAGGGTCTTGGTAATTTTCTTATGATTGGTTTATCTTGGAGCTGCTCTTTCTTGGTCATAATTAAGTTTGTTTTTCTATTGTATGAAGGATCCTTATTAGTGTTCTTGACTTTATTTGAACTTTCACCTCCAAATCTTGTTTTGACCTTTGTTTTAGATGCAATTCATTTTCACTAAACATGCCACTGAATTATTCTCTAAAACTGCAGGATGATGATACAAACTACCACATGGACATGATAGTTGGCCTTGCCAACATGATGGCTAGAAATTATAGAATTCTAGAAGTTGACAAGCTCAAAGCTAAGTTTATTGCAGGATATATCATTCCAGCTATCGTAACTTCAACTGCCATGGCCACTGGTCTTGTCTTCCTAGAGCTTTATAAAGCCTTGGTTGGAGGGCACAAAGTTAAGGACTATCGAAACACATTTGCTAACCTAGCACTCCCTCTCTTTTCCATGGCTGAGCCAGTTCTGCCTAAGGTCTTCAAACACAAGGATATGAGTTGGACAGTTTAGGACAGGTGGATTCTTAAAGATAATCCTACACTCAGGCAACTTATTGAATGGATGAAGGAGAAAGGCCTGAATGCTTATAGCATTTCATATGGAAGATGTCTACTTTATAATAGCATGTTCGACAGGCACAGAGACCGAATAGACAAGAAGATCGTGGATCTTGCAAGGGAAGTGGCCAAGGTAGAACTCCCTCCATATCGTGGTCACTTGGATGTTGTGGTGGCCTGTGATAATTATAATTATCTTCTCGTCGACATCACATCCCTCAAATATCCTTTTATTTCCGTTAGATTATTTTCATCTCCATCCCTATCGAGTGAGAGGACTATCATTCCAGCAAGTTTAGCTCTATATAATTTGTTATCGTGGCTTCTCAAGCCAACACTGTTAAATTATATACAATTCATGCATGAATTACTTTTCCCATCTGATCATTTTAGCAAAACTGTAGTTCTGAGAGAAAATTTGATGAGAAATCAACCTAATCCACAAGATAATCTTGATAAGCATGGTACGCTTTATATAAAATCCAAAACAAATATACACCATGTTTGTTATTTTTTTAGTTCAGTTTAAAATAATACATCACTTGGATACTTTGTTTCCGAAAGAAGTGAGAAGGTAAAAAAAACAAGAAAATAGCAAATGTACCTCTATAAGAGAATAGTTGTTTCCTATAAGTTAAATACTGACATGATTATCAGCACGATTTTTTACTACTACAAATAACGTAAAATTTTAATTTTGTATGATGTTTCTATAACAGTTATAACCACATGAGCGAAATGGTTAGTTAGGCTAAATGGATAGGACCAATGAAGTTCATATTAGAGAAAGGGAAAGGACTGAGGAGGTTTTAAGGACCTTGTATACTATGTATTTGTAAACTGTAATTCTAAGTGTAAAATTTTCTACTTTTGGTTCTTAAAACTAAACAACATGTAAACTAGAAATCTATCAATCAGTCACAAACTAAATACGAAGAAAAGAGTATAGTAAGAAGAGACATGATTACTAGTTCAACCAAACTTGATAGTGCATCATTTCTTGAGTAAATAAATGACTATACTTGAACAAGTATATAATTCATATTTACTTATTATTGTTGGCTCCTAAAACTTCTAGTTTTGTTTCATGCCCTATTTCATCAGGAAGGCTCCCCAATTTATTATTGGAGACATGCAATGGTTAGGGTTAAATTTTATTTTTGTTTATAACCTCACATATTTGGTATTTAAAAAAAATATAAGTGAGTTAGGTTTCAAGGCTCACCAAAGCTAAGGCATGCCTTCAAACTTAAAAAGAATGTTTATAGAAGTACTTACAAATCGCCTATCAATAAGGTCTTCATATCAATAGTGTGATTTGAACTCAGTTTTATATATTATAAGCCAACTAAACTAATCTTTGTTGGTTTGGCGTTTGTCTTTAATTAAAAGAAAAAAAATTATTGCAATTTGTATTTGATGGATTCATTCTAACACGCCCATATAGTTTAAAATGTGCATTTTGATTGAGGAAGCAAGCTGGTGGAAGGAGATGGATTTATGAGTATGCTTGTGAGGCCACACACTATTTTTCACATGAATATGGAATATCTGGTCCATCTCTTTTTAATAAAATAGCATGCACATCTCCATATTGAAGAGCAAAAATAAAGGAAGACAGGATTTGAGACTTGTGTGACATGGTGACTGGTAACAGTTATCAAATTCTATCAGTGTAAAAATTTTGACTTAAAATCCAAAACAAACAAGAAAATGGTCCAAATGAGACTTATGTTTCATACGTTTACATCTTATTAATGGATTATCCATAAATTTGAATGCTAGATGAAGTATCTAGAAACAACATAATGGAAGAAGGAAGGAACAAAATAATGGAAGAAGGCAGGAGCAGAGGAAGAAGGGAAGAGGAGAGTACATAATTATTGGGTGACGTGCGTAAAGGTGAAGCACAATGATTAGGGTTCTCTAGATGCTTCTGAAATGTTGAATCAATCGCATTCACATTCGACATAACATGGCCATTTGTGTTTGTTTGGCTGAAACTACATGACAACCATGTGAGGCTTTGAAGCTTTTCAAAAGCCGTGCACTTGGCTGCACATAAATTGGGATTCTAACCTTGTGCTTTTGCAGGTCTCTTATTAGGCCTGTTTGGATAAGATTTTAAAAATGAGCTTATAAAAAAAAGTAGTTTTGAATAAATGAGTGTTTGGATAGTTATTTCCAGAAATACTTTTATTATTGGTAAATTATGAAAAAGGGTATGAGTATTAAATGAGGAGAGATAATATATAAGAGGAGAGAGAAGAGAGGGTGTAATAAAAAGTGGGAGAGAGGAGAGAGGGTGTAAGAAAAAATAAGGGAATATAATAATTGGTTAGTTCATAAGCTCTTTTATTGTTCCATAAGCTACTATGATCAGCTTATATGAAACCTTGATTTTAAGTTATGGTTTAGTCCAAAAGTCCGTTTGAACTAATATAGCTATTTGTTTAAAAAAAATCTTTAAACCAATGTTTGAGCCATAAGCCCTTTTGAAACCACGGTTTTGATGCATTACAAGCAGGCCCATTATTTCCTTCTCTCCAAACACGCCTTCTTCCCTAATCCTTTCTTTCGTTCTCTATATATAACCAGCACTAATTTTTTAATTACATATTTTTATTCATCATCATGATAACATTCCTTACAAATATACTCCTCCTCCCTGGCATTCATATTGAACATATTTAACTATTTTAATTAAATAAAGTTAAATTAGTTAAAATGATATTTTTTTTACTAAAATACCCTAATCATCTTCTCCAACTCTCTCCCTCCCTATCTTAACTATTGTTGAGGGGATATCAATAGAGATAATTTCAAAAAAAAATAAAAATTTAAAAATATATCTTATATTTAAAATTAAGATTAACTTATCAAAAGTTCATATGAATATTATATAAAATAGTTTTATTGTTATTACAAATTCATCTTTTTGTTATAAAAATATTTAGAAAGGAGTTGGGCTAGCCCATGATCTAAGGCAATACCAATGTCAGGCAGGACGAGCTATCAATTACTCTTAGGCGTAAATCTAGACACCTAAGGGTTAAGATACCTCCCTAAGTACTGCAACTATAACTACCATATATAAACAATAGAAGTTGAGTATAACGAAAGGAGTTAGCTCACACCATATGATAGGATTATCTTCAATGAAAGATATGCATATTAAAAAAACAACTAGTTGGCATCATAAGGTTGAGTTTTCATGTAAAAACTTATTTTTTACACGAACCATTTATTTAAATACGGACTTAAGTTACATAAACTATAATTTGAAAAGCCTAATTATAATAAAAAAATATTGGTTTCTGTAAAATCATATGGAAAAATAAATTTAATGACAAACTTTGGAAAAATAATTCCTCGCATGAAGGCTCAATAATTACACTCTACTGTAAGGAAGACAATTGAATGGATTGATGACTACAATCTACAAAGTACAGACAACAAATAAATGGTTCGTTTTAAAATGAAATTATTTTAATTAACTTATATGGAACAATGATCAAGCACTTAAGGTCATGGCAAGTTTGAAGGGTAATTAATGTAAGGTGATGATATTAAGCTAGTTGGTGCTGGTACTTAATGATAGGTCTTTCTTTGTTTTGTTTTTTTTTTTAAATTAAGGACCGTATACGAAAAATTATGATATTTTTAATGGTTGGATTGTTTAATCTCTTAACCCTTTGAAAATGAGAATAATTAATCTTAGTTTTAAGGTTTGACTACTTTTAAAGGCTTTTTTTATCATAGTACGTTAAACAGCAAAAAAATTTATCTAAGATACTACACTGTAAAAAGTATTTACCAAAAATCTATATTCAAAATTGTTCTCTACTAGATGAATTTTAAATTTTTAAAGATGTTGTTTACTATCAATATAACTTTGAGGATGTGACAATAGTTAGAAAACGACTTTTAAAGTTATTTTCTAGCAAAACGACTTTGAGGATATCATATAAATTAAAAATGATTCAAAAAATAATTCATAATTAACTAAGTAATTCTAGATAGATATTTTTAATTTGTTTTATTATACTATCAAATTGACTAATTTCCGTCATAATATAACGTACATTAAATTTATAATTCAGTTTTTTATTTGTTCGATAATTCAAATATTTAATATTATTATTTATAAACTTATTTACGGCATATTTCTTTAATACATTTATTGATTCAAATGTCCTATAAGCATATACATTTTCAATCAAATCATAAAATTATAAAATGATACAATGTTTAGAAAATTATGATATTATGTCAATTTATATTTTTAAATATAATTCTTCATGGATAAGATTAAATGATAAAATAGCATTGGGATGGTTGTTGTCTGGACAATCCTAGTGAGGCTTGGCAGCAAAACGCTCAAATCAATGTCGGGACATAGACTTAGATATTCCAACACTTCTAAAACTAAGAATGCAAAGAAATAGAGAAAAAACATCCGGCTCAAAATAGGCAAAGCTAAAATCCCAATGATTTGATGAATACATCATGAGGCAGTGCAAAAAAAAAAAAGATAAAACAAGCAAAACAAAACTCACATTGATGTTTTAACAAAAAAAAACTCACATTGAGGAAATACTAATGTGGGTTTAAAATGGTTTTAAGCAATCATTACAAGCATCAAATTAAGGCTAAGCTATAGGTGTAGATATAATAAATTAATATGATAGAATGCTCGTGTACATTTTAGTAAATTATCATGTACATGACTAAATAGTTCGATGGAAACAGAAGCACTCTAAACCTTAACCATTGCAATATGTTCCAACCCATCTAAAAGTGATCTGTAACAGTGAGCTATGAATGATCCCCATATTGTAGGTATTAGCGCAGTACCTGCCACAAGATTAAGAGTTAATATCCTCATAAGTAAATAAGAAATAGAAGAATCTAGCCTATGTGAACTTTAAAGAAGGGAGGGAAGAGAAGGCATGATATGACCAAGTAGACAGTAAATTTTTTACTGAGAAATATTGTTGTTTATTTATTTAGTAATTAAAAATTTTCATTTACTGATATTTTACAATGAGAAAATGGCTTACCAAGGATGCCACACATCATACGGTTAAAAATTAGAATCAAAGAAGTCAAACAGATTCAAATTCTAAACATAATATCAAACAAAATATTGGTATGTGTAAGTGAAAAATATAAACATAATAACAGTAAAGATATGCATGCAACAATAGTCTCAGTACATCTTCTATGAAACCAAAACAGATGCCTTATTAAGTCAATGATATAAATTATTTTCAGGTTTCTAAGCTTTGCAAATTGTCAAAGCTTTGGCAGTCTAACCATAGAACCATCATCATCTACAACTTTATGAACTGCCATGGTTCCAAACCTGCAAGTATGGCAAGATCTGTTGAAGCTTCTGTATGTCCAGCTCTCTTCGAGACACCACCTTCCCGATATTTTAATGGAAATATATGGTCGAGCCAGTAAAATCAGACAGTTTTAAATCTCTGGATGCAAGAGCCAAGAATGTTGTTGCCCTATCAGTTGCTAATACCCCTATGGTGGTACCTCGTTAAGTATCCTACAAATGCAATGAAAATTATTGAATTCCATTAGTTTATGTTAATATATGCCACAACTACAAGAAAAGAGATTTCCAACAATATGATAATTATTATGAAAATTGAATCCTCTAAATTGATTGTCATTTTGACGCTTAGAAACAAAAGAATTCAAGTACAACAAGCTTATGTTAGATGAAACAATTTATTTCATAAAGTTTAGAATGTTATGGCCATGAGTTTTATCTGGATAAATCAATGTAATTAAGGAATATATATATATTTTTTGACAGAGAATTTTCAATGTGTGTGAGGTAGCTTAGTGGTCACTGTGGATGGGAATTAACCAGCATGCCCGTGTTCGAATCTTGAGTATGCTGAAGGGGGGTTGTTTTTTTTAAAAGCGTGAATTTCAGTTTTCCCCTCCTTTTTCTTTCCTTTTGGTCACCGTACGCACTCCTTGTTTCTTTTACAGACTGTGCAGCGGCGGCAGATGAAAGGGAGGCGGCTGGTGAACGGCGAGGGGGTAACTTCACGCCATCTATGCCGTGTGAGCAGGCGCTGCTGTGTTGTTACCGTTGGAGTTGACCCATCACCTAAAGTTCCCACCTTTTGTTGCTTATAAATTGCTGGGAGCAGAGGAAGCAGAGGAAGGACGCGGGAGGCATAGTTGGTGTGTGGCGATCGACGCTGGGGGTTCCGACAGCTTTGTTGTCATCTTTTGATGCAAATTATGCGTCCATTGCCGGAAACACCAAGGTACTGTAATAAGTCTGTTTGTGCAATCTCCCTCTTCCCATTGCCGTCGCCATTCAGGGCATCTCTGTAGTAACCGTGGGTGTCGCGTCTCCTCTATTTTCACATAGGAAATTTCAGATTTCTGGGGTCCTTCTCGGTTGCCGTTATTGGGTGTCGCGGCTGTAGGTAAGATTCCTCGATGGTTTTCTGTCCATTTTTTTTGTGGTTTGCCTTTGTGCTGTAAAGGCTGCTGTGGTGAGCTTGAATGTTGAAGTATATAGGGGTATAGATATGCTTGTAGGATGTGATTCTTGCTGTTGTGTGGTTGGGGTTTGCCAACTCCCCTGCTTTGAAACTGTAGCCATATAATTGATTGCCACTGCACTCTTCTTGATTGAATAATGTCTAGAAATGATAAGGATTAATCTACGGGAATGATTGACGAGTGGTGATGGGCTGGTTGTAAGGGAATGTAGGGATATGTATACACTGAGGTCGCTGTTGCTCTCTGTGCGTGTGGGTGTTCCTTGTGCAGTGCATGCATTGGGATTATTGTTGCAAGATAATCTTGGTTAGGAAATGTCGTGAGCAAATCTGCATAAGTGTTTATACATTCTTGTGAACAAATCAGATGGCTGAGAGGTTATGGATTTGGTTGGGTTGGAACTTTGGGGATATGATCGTCAAACATAGGAACCTGGGATCTAACCAAATATCATAAGTCTTGATTTGGGCACATTCTGTTTTAAATTTCCCAGTGGGTGGTAGTGGTCATGACAAGTTTTAAAAACTTAGTGAATTAAAGAAGAACGTTTTGTGAAAAGAAGCTAGTATTAAACTTAGCATATTGGAACCAAGTTTAAATTGCCAAGTTAGGAAATTCTTGCTTTGAGAAATCATATTTGTTAAGGGTGAATGGTGGTTTAGGGGTATATCTCAGTCTTTGTTTAGCATATCATTGGGTTATAAGCTTGTCAGGATTTCAAGTAACTAAATTTGTTGTTGGGTAATGCTTGTTATCTGGGATAGTTGAAAACATGTACCGTATGGTTGTATGTATATTCGATTGAAACAATGTCGGTTGCTTGGTGGTTTAGGAGTTTATATATTAAATCTTTGTGAATGATTAATAGCGGGAAATGAAATGGAATCTTAGGTTAAAGACGAATTGATTCTGTTGAGACTTTATTTAGAGCGTTAATGTATTGTTTCGGGATGCCAGGAAATTGAAAGGTGGAAGTAATTGAAAGAGTTTGGCTAAAAAGAGTAACGTTTTAGAAGCGTGGAAGGTGAGTGAATAATGTTCCCTACAAATTTACATTTTCAAATGCATTGTCATTTCAAATATGAATTTCGAAAAACAAATTTTACGAAAGTATGGTTTAAAATCATTAGAAATGATTTTCTTTCGATTGGTTTACAAAATAATTATGATTATGCATGAAAATGGATGAATAAGCTTTTTGAAAATAGTTTGGCAAAAGTTGCATTGAACTGATGTTATTCATGAAATATATTCTTATGCGAATTTCATATGATTTTACAGTAACTTGATTTTTATTGTACATGCTGGGGTTTTTGAAATTTAAAGTGGTTTTTACCAACGGTTATGGCATTGAAATGGTTGAGATTATTATATGTGAAATAAACCCCATGCATGATGGAAATATTTTAGGAAGGATGGAATACAGAACGCTGGTTGCTAACAGCAGTACTGTTAGCCCTTGGTGCACCTTGGTTATCCGAGCTCGATGGATATTTCGTGGGTTTTGTACCTGCGTCTGTTATTCGTGGGTTTGATACCTGCGTCTGTTACTCGTAGGTTTCATACCTATGTCTGTTTTTGTGGCTTCGGCAGCGTCTGATGGTTATTTACCCTCGTGGACTGTGTGTCCACGTCTGTTTCGTTGCTTCAGGCTGCGTCTGATAGTTAGTTACCCTCATAGACTGTGTGTCCATGTCTGTTTTTGTTCTGATGAAGTCCTATAGAAAGATGATGGTTTTGAAAGGATTTTTCCCTAAATGATTGATTTGACATGGTTACTTCATATTGTTATATTTCCTGAAATACATTTCTAGCATGATTATGCATTGATGATTCGCATTCTTTTAAATCATGTTTTTGGGACGTTATTCACGAGTAGATTATTTAGCCTCAGATAGTGCAGGTGACCCTAATCATCCCTCTGAGCTGTAAAGAGCCTTGTTGCCGATCCGAAGCATCGTTTGTTAGAGACTACTTTTGATGTAATTGCTTTTATTATGAACTTGTTTTATTTTGAAAAGGGTAACGCTCCACATAGACTTTGGAAAAGATTCTATTTATTTGAGAAATGTTATGGGAAATTTGAATGTTTTACTTAAGGCGTTAGGCTTTCGGAATGTGAAATTATTCATATTTTGTGCCGGTTACGGTCTAAATTTTGGGACGTGACAGTTTAGTTATCCGCTATTTCTATCTGATGATGGCAATAGTAGATCCTAGGGTTAAGTCCAGATGTAAATGTGCATTTAGTAATCGTACATACCACTCACAGTAAATGTAGCTCGAAGTTTCTCATCATTATCCTTACTATTAACAGAAAAATCCTAGAATGCAACCCATTCAACAATTCTAAATGTTGGCATGCCTTCCATAGAATACTAAAGTGAAAAACAAATTCAATTACTAATTGTCAAATCCAAATGTAATCAAAGGAAATAGCTAGATATTTAGAAGCCATAAACGTAAACACATGCTGATGGCCCATAGCTCAAGTCAAAAGTATTGTACTTGAAAATAAAATTTAACAAGTCAGCTTGAGAAGCATCTTTAAATATGTTCATTTTTTGTTACTGATAAGTTTACATAAAGAATCTAATTGTTGAAGACAAAGTCAACAATCTTTCGCCAAAAAATCTTTGAAATTATCGTTATTACAGATGTTTTTTGTCCTATTAGGAAAAAATAAGTTCTTATGAGAAGATTTGGAAATATATTCAAGAAAATATTGAATAAAACGCTACAGAGTTTAAAGAATACCTAAAAAATTAACAAGTAAAATAACATCAGAGATAAATATATATTCACACATTGATATAATTTATAATCAATTTTAAATAGTTTATAATTTATACCTTCAATTTATACTTCCATTCCCAACAATGGGTTAATAAATCCCTTATCAATTTAAGAAGTCCTTAAAGGTACGGTCCATAAGCCTGCTTGGCATCATTGACAAAGCCATATTGTTGGGGGTAACAATAGAGTCCCATATGTTCAAATCTACTAAACTACGCCAATCTCCTCTACCCACTACATTTATAGTTTCATCTTGGTCGACTTACTGCTAACGCATCTTGTGTTTTTTATATACTCTCTGACTAGCTTAAAAAACCTTATTTTCTTGTCCATATCCCAAAAATAGGGATGGCATAATACTACTTGCATAGACACCCTGTGATTTATAAAAAATATATAATTTATTTATTAAAAATAAAAAATTAGATACAAGATAAATTCATTTCAATCACACAAAAAAATTACTTACCTATTTTTTCTCTTTGTCATGTAATTACCTATTAAATCTTCTAACTCGCGAAACATTAAATAGTTCAATTTGATTAACCATGTTACCCTTCGAAATATTTGTCTGACAAATTCTTAGATCCTTTCCAAAAGGATGTTTTTGTATCAAATAGTATGCAATAGTACACCCTAGATTGAAAACATTCATACATTAATCTTGAAATTCATCTTTATATATTTGCTCAGGTAAGGGACAATAACACTCATCATCAATATATTTTAATAAATTAGTTAATAAATTTTATAGAGTATAAATTTCTAATATAAAAATATATTAAAAAGATAAAAAACAAAAATAAATAAAATATTTATCAATTCTATGATGAAATGTTGTTTCTCCTACTTTGAGCTGTTGTGCTTTGTAAAATTTGAAAATTTCAGCTGTATGTGTACGTTTTTGCTTATAAGTATCTTCTACAATTACAATATTCTATGGAGTAATACACCCATAGACTACTTGTCTTTTATGAATTTGAAACACGCCCTCCATCATATCCTTAGCCACAAAACAATAAAAGTTTAAAATAAAAACTTAAATAAAAATATACATTAAATTTCAAAAAATTAAAAAAAAACTTTTTCATA
This sequence comes from Leucaena leucocephala, assembly GCA_037074615.1. NCBI lineage: Eukaryota > Viridiplantae > Streptophyta > Magnoliopsida > Fabales > Fabaceae > Leucaena > Leucaena leucocephala. Next base: position 12,585,110 of record CM073527.1, read on the forward strand.
TATACCTAAATAACATTTTAAAAAAGTGATAGTGCCTAGACTGATTTTTCCCTTATACCTTGAAAAAATAGTCTGTTGTTTTATGAAATTTTTCAAATATAATATGACAATATATGCCATCATACACCCAATAAATATAGCGTAACACATTCGGATAGTTACAAAACTTAGAGGTATATTCAACTTCTTTGCCTGCCATAATATCTTCTCTTTTATAAGTTTTAACACAAAAATATTTCCTCCCATTAGACTTGAACAAACTTCATTCAAGTTGGAAATTTTTTGAGTGTATATAATTAATTTGGTGGTATCTTCTTCTCTCTAAATTTGTAGAGCTGAAGCCGCCATCTTTAACAAAATCCAGAAAATAGCAAGCAAATGTTGGGAGGGAAGGCTCTGGTGCGGCAACAATTGAGAAAGCGGCAGCCTTAACAAAAACAAAATTTGAAGAAGCAACGGGAATCAAAGTAAGGAGTAGCAAATAACAAACAGAAGTTGAAGAAGCAACAGAAATAAGAGTGAATAGAAACATAATACTAAGGAGAAACAAAACTTGAAGAAGATAGTGAAATATTCAAAGAAAGAATACCAAAGGAGATCAAAGAGGGAGGATCCTTAAGAATAATATTCTACACAAACTAATATATATATATATATGAAAATGATAAACGATTCACTTTGAGACTTGATATGTCTCTATGAGATGATCTTCAGAATATGGAAAGACTGTAATGACACTAATATGAGGCTGAGAGAAACTTTAGGTTGAAAGAATGGATTGAGTGGAGAAGAGACGTAAATGGGAGAATTTGAGAGATTCTTCATATTTGTTTGCAAAGATGGCCAAGAGATACAAATGAGAGAAATTGAGAGATTATTTAGATTTGTCTTTTTCTCTTTCCTTCTCTCTGTATTTTTTCTTTACAAGGCTTTTTTTTCTCTTTTGCTTTTTATGGTGTCATTTTTTCTTCTTTCCCTTCTTCTTTTGCAGTCTTCTTCTACTAGCATCATTAGCAGTTAATTTATATGGTTCAGTATTAACACATGTACTCTGATCTCTCTCTCTTGTTCTGTCTCATGCACTCCTAAATAGTTTATTTGTATCAAGTTGCAATCTTCAACTTATTTTTTTTTTTGCTTCACATTTTGCGTGTCCCTTTAGGGATGATAAGGATTTAAGCTATAAATAGAAAGAGTCATAGTGCACACCCTTCTCTCTCTCTAACACCTATTTTCTCTCTCTTTACATTTGAGGCAAGTAGGCATGCCTGAAATGCCAATAGGGGTTGATGCATGGTCCTATCCTTGGAAGAGTAATGGGTAAGGTGAGATGAGATAGAACAAAGTGAGATGGGAAAGAACAAGTACATCAGGCAACAACGAGAGAAAGTAAAGAAAAATAGGCAATTACAACATTTATCAAATACTTTCACTCGTATAAAAATAATATATTCTATATCTATATAATGAGTTGTACCATAAAATTTAAAATTTAAACAGCTTGGCACTGTTTTAGGGAGAGAAATATAAAAGCAATAAATGACCAATTTATAATCATTTAAAATTGTGTTTTTAAAAGGGTATATAACCTAAATTTTAATTTAGACAAATTTTAAAATAAATACTCATATTTATTTATAAGTGTTTTTAAGTAAAATTATAGTTTTAAATAAATTGATTAGACTAATTTTTGAAATAATAAAAAAATTTCTAGAAATAAAAAACTAATTTACTTTTGTTTTCCCCCTCTACTATCTGAGAGGAAATTTTCGGTCCTATCCCTCATTCATTACTTTTCACTTGCTTTCACTTGCTCTTCTCTTTCCCATAAGGCTTCTTTTTCCAACTTCGTTCTCAGACCTTCTGTTTGCTCTTCGCATACCTCGATTGTCTGCCATATTCATTACTCTTAGACTCTCATAGTTGCATGATTTAATATAAATATATGCATAATAAAATAATTTATAAATAAAATTACTTAATTAATAACTTATTACTCATTATTTTTTCTTACTTACTTAATAAATAAAATATATATTATTTACTATTTTAATATCACTCAAAAAATAAAAAGTATACATTTTACTTTATGTAATTATCATTTTAAATTATATCTTTTTAGTAATTTACCAATCACAAAAGCCCTTTTTCTAATAACTATTTAAATACTCATTTATTCAAAATTAATTTTTGTTCTATAAGCTCTTCTTGAAATGTCTTTTTCCAAAATCTGTCCATAAGTCTATTTTTTTCATAAACCCTTTTTAAAAATCTTTTCCAAATATATACAAAAGCTATTTTAAATATAAAACTGGTGATTAATAGCAAGATATTTAATTTTTTTAAATAAAAAGTAAAATGATATTGTTACAGTAATATTCAAAAACTTATCTATATTGTAGATAGCATTAAAAAAAACTACTTTGGTGATGTTAAATAAATCGCTTGATGTTATACATATATATGTGGACATGACGTATAAGCTTTAGTATATCAATACAATTTTTATATAAATAATAATATAATTATAAATTATAAATATAATAAAAAGAGCATACTTTCTTAAAAAAATTATTTTGATTTTAATAAATCAATATATAGAGATATTATTACCATTAGTTTTATTTTAACTTTTTTTAATTATTTTAATTTCTGATGAATTATATTTTACTTATTATTTTAACAGTAGAAAGGGTGTGCTGTTTTAATATTCTTTAAATAATATTCAACTTTATTATATGTAAAATAATGACCTCTTTCATAAATAATATTCCACTTATTAAACACATGTTTTTTATATGTTAAAATATACGTTTGATCTTTTATATTTGTATCAAGTTTTATTTTAATCCCTTAAGTTTAAAAAATATATTTTTAGTCCATTAAACTTAACACTATTAATTTTACTAATGGAAAATGCTTATTCAATGAATTTAAAATAGTGATTGTACAATTAAATAATGACTATGAAATTAAAAAAAAAGTATTATATTAAAAATATTAAAATACAAAAAAAAATTGATAGCGTTTAATTACATAGTCATCATTTTAAATTTGTTGAGTTAGCATTTTTTATAATTAAAATTAACAATAGTAACTTTAAATGACTAAATATATATTTTTTAACTTTAAATGACTAAAATAAAATTTGACGTAAATATAAAGAATTAAATGTATATTTTAATTTTTTTATATTAACCTAATTTTTTTAAAAGCTAAATATTTATATCGTCTTAATATGATATGTATAAAAATTCTTATCTATACTCTCTTTAAGCAACCAAGGACTAAGAGTGTCTATGGGCACAAGTTGTAAAGACTCCCTTTCAATTAAATCCCTCCTTTAACAACTCAACTTGTAATAGGTGTGTCTGGTCAAATTCCATTCGCACGCATGTCCTATACTCACCAACAACTTAAATGAGAAACCATAGCTTTTTGAGCGAAATACTATATGAATAGTAAAGATCCTATATGGTAGAAAATATTTATTAGAATTTACCCTATGTCCCACAAAACCCCCCTCTCCCTCCTATTCACTTGGTCGCTACACCCTCCCCCACTCTTCTTAAAAACAAGTTTCAATTTGTAAACTCAAATGCTGATATATGATATAATATTTGTAAAAATAAAATTAAATAAAATAACCAACAATTTTGAAAACTAATATTTTATAATTTATAAATTTATATTAGAGTAAAATACCCTACCCATATCTCCACTTTACTTTAATTATATGAATATCCCCATATTTTAAAAATATTTATATTAAAATAATTTTTTTTTACTATTTTACCTCATTCTAATAAATTCTTAATTATATTATTATCTTTATCTGTTATACTAATATCATTTTAGAATTATTTAATTAATTATTTGAATAAAACTACACCTGACTAAATATGTGTTTATAAATGTTCTAGAAATTTTTTTATAGAAGTTTTAAATTATAAATTTAAATGACTTACACATACTCTCAATCTTATATAGCAGTCTATGAGTTTTTAAAATATGGGAGATTTCTATGTAATTATGGCAAAACTGAGATGTGGGTAGAGTATTTTATCTAATATAAATTTATAAAATTATAAAATATTACTCATCCGTCTTTATTATATAATTTATTTAGCTAATTTAATTAGATTAATAAAATTAATTAAGTTAGTTAATATGATATATTTTTTCAAAATACTCTAATAATTTTTCTTAATCCATTTCCTCTCTTTATTACTTGATTATTGTTAAACGAATATTAATATAAATAATTTAAAAAATTACTAAATATAAAAAATATTTTTGTATATAAGATTAATATCAATTTCCTAATTAAATTTTATATTAAAGACTATAGTCATTTTTAAAAATTTTGGCTATTTTATTTAATTTCATTTTTTATAAATATCATATCATATATTAATATTTAAGTTTATTAATTAAAACTTGTTTTAAGAAGCGCGGGGAAAAGGGGGCGCGACCAAGTAAATATGACGGAGATGAGGGTTTTTGTATGACATAGGGTCAGTAGGTAGCAAGGTTAGCTTACCTTACTTTTTATGCAAAATTATTTATAACAAAAAACAAACAATTTTCACAAGTCATTCCTGTAAGAAAACTTTTTCACCTTATAGTATCGTGATAAATTATTTTCCTATTTACAATATTTTGTTCAAAAAGCTGAGAAACCGCCAAAGATGACCATGTGGCGACATCACAAGCAAGATAAATCAGTCCGTCTTATGAATCATCTTTAGTCATTAACAACTTAACCATACTTCTGTTTTTCCGTAGTTGTGGAGAATTATCACACTAGATCGTGTTATTTGCAGCTAAATTTGTAGAAGCAAAATTGTTGTTAAAAGGAAAAGAGGTGGTTACACTTTAATGAAAGATATCTCAACAGTAGATAAAATTTTCCAACATTATCAAAACTATAAAACTGAGTTTGGTAAGCCTGTTTGTTATAAGAAAAATAACAAACAGGTTTGATAACATAAAATGAGACCTACTTTAAAGTTTGTAATTTTAGCTTCTTCACACGAAAGACACTTGACAATTTAAAAATTCACGGAAGGTCCTAATTTTATATATACTAAAGTTCCTAGTAGGCTTCACGTAGTATAATCGGACCCCAATCTTCACGTGCTATTTCCCAGTCATCTAAACCCAATCTTCCCAATCATCCCAACCTTCACTCGTTATCATCTGTCCTAATACAATTTCCTTCCATATTTTTTACTCTATCGTTCTTCAAACCATTTAATACACTTAGCATCGTCTTCCCATGATCTTAACTTCACACCCCGAGGAACATATCCATATGCAAACATTTTGAAGTCCATATCACGCAAAATTATTACAATCATCTATAACACTAACTAAAATTGTTAGAATGAAACTCACCATACTGTACACAACAATTGACAATTCGAACTGGCGATCTAAAACAAAACAATCCAATCTTTCCTAATGTAAACAGCCTTCCAACAAGCCTCCCAAAGACCACATGGGAACTGCAACCAATTCCCAAGAAAAGGATTAGTATATTTTGAATTTCTACAAATGTAACTTTCGCAAAACTAGGAAGTTTATATTCACACCCTAACCGATCATGAGAAGCAAAACAAGAGTTAACCATATAAATGAACCTCTCCAGGCTTCGGTTAGCTTTCAATGTGATAAAAAATTTAGAACTACCCGCTTTCTGATGTCTTCTGGACATTGATAAAAGTCACTCTTTGTCATGCTTCATGTGATTTGACTCAACTGAAATAGATCATCATGTAAAAACTTTGTTCATCAAAACAAATAGACAAAAAAAATTTTGATAACTCTGAAAAAGTATGAGTTTAGGATCTAGAATTCTCACCAGGAAAATGTTGACCATACAAATGTTCTATATATTCCTCTGTAAAAAAGATTAAAAATGGCACGGACAAGTGTAAGAGAGTAGACATCACATTTAGGAAAAACTGATTTGAAAAAATTATAACAAACTGGGCACCAGACCAAATGAAACTAGTGATTGTAATTAACGTTGTAATTATTCGGAATCTCAACGATTATAATCAATATATCAATACGTGATATAAAATACTACTTCCTGTCCTAATTATAATAGCTAGTTTGTAGTGCTCTCATAATTAAGACCGAGGGGATTACTAACATGACGTATTATTCACAGCGTATTCATCAAATACCAGCTATGCAAAAAAAAACAAAGAAAAGAGAATCTACTTTTATTCAATTAGTAATTAGTAGTGATTACTATTTAGCAAAGTAAAAAAACAGCATAGTTAGAAATTGAATAAATGTATAGTATAAAATTACAAATTTCAAAAAGTAGTCATAGGTGCCACCCTTGGGTCAATGCATCAATAGAAAGCATAACAGTATCCTAGCTAATGGCCTCTCCCTGCAAAGGAAAAGTAGCTTTCAGTATATAGTCTTGATAGCAAGGTTGCAAAGTAAACCATTTTGGAAATTAAAAAGCATATTTAGTATTATAAGGATGGACAACTCAACTTAGTAAGTATAAGCTTAAAACTATGCCATTACATACCATCATATAGGGGCTAACTTCCCTAACCTGACGAAAGAAACAATTTGCATACCGTAGAAGATATTTTGTTCTAGGATTGATTCCTGAATCTCTTGAACAAAGAGAAGATTAAATGAGAAATGAGAAAGTCATATCATAAACCAGAAAATCAAAATAAATTAGCATGTCCAAGGGCTTGCTCAATTAGTGAGACTATAATTGCAGTGTCGGGGGGTTTTCTATGGGAATAATAATGAATTCAGTTTATTACCTTCACATAGGCCAAGGAAATTTTCTGTCGTAGAGGGGGCAAGGTCATAGAATACCCGGGAGGACAAAATATCATTAAGTTTCATTTCTACTCTAATACACAAGTTGCAGAATTGAACAAGTAAAAACTTCATCATGTATGATCATGTATGATCATTATGCTGATGCTCTTCCCCCAGTAAATAGAAATTATGAGACATCACGTTACAAAATATTCAACAAAATCATATATTTTCCTTCGTTATAAGAAATATAGGAAAGACCTTCAAATTAATACATGTATTTATTTATGTAAGGGCTCATTTTCCCCCAAAAAGTATGAATCTTCATAGTAATTATTTGGAAAAACTATATTTCAAATACCTACACTTCTTCCTAATTTTAATTTGGTATCTGCATATTTTTGTCTATTAATTAAATCTTTAATTTTACCCTACTAGCACATCAGCACTTGTAATTTTGCTATGTTAGCACTGTTAGCTCCTGTACAGGATCTAACAATGCTAACAAAGCAAAGTTAAAAATTTAATTAAGAGAGAAAATATATAATTACCAAATTAAAAATTTAATGAAAGTATATGTACTTACAATATAGTTTTCTTAATTATTTTTAAGAATCAAAGTTACTTTTAAAATTCACAAGAATTTTAAGAAAATTAGTACTATTAAGTTTTAGAAGAAAAAAACTATTATGAAGTTACATAAAATTATGATTTTTATAAAAAAATAATTGTAAATTTCTTAAAAGTTGAAAATAAGTCAAATAAAATCTAATGAATATGATTACGAAAATCTATTAAATAACTCTGATCAAACAATAAACACTTGAATAGATACAAGGGTCACATTACTAACCTTCAGGTTCTTCATCAATAGCATCCGCTTTCTGTAACAAAAAAAGGATCCACTTTCCAGACAACGTCTTTCAGTCCAGTGGACAGATTCTTGTAAAACTGTACAGTCGAAATTAAAGCTAATTGAAGTCATTTAGGAAAAGGAGGCATTTAGGTCCAGCCAATTGAATCATTTTAAGAATGGAATTTCGATTTCCTGTAGTTATCTATTCTCTCATCTCTACCTCACAAAGAATTCCAAGTTAATATGATACAATAGTGAAACCAGGATCCTAAAGCCAGTGGTATCATTAACATGTGTGGGTCCAAAGGGTTTAAATTTCTAAGAGATATGAGGATATTATAACAAAACTCAAGATTATTTTTTCAAAAGACGTGATGATATAATAACAAAATATCACACACACAAAATTTTATGATTTTTGAGGTGAGACATCTGTCTGACAAGACCACTATATAACATGGCTCTGCCTCTGCTATGATATAGCAAGTATAAATTCTCTTATAGGCAAACACAAATTAATTAGTTGTGGAGTAAACATTATGAATTTCACCTTAAGAAATTCCAAAGTATCTCCTCCAACTTTGCTAATCTCAACCATACAAAGTGACGGGGCCGCCTCAAATACCTGAAAAATAGAAGTCAAAACAAAACCCTTAGAATCAATATAACATATAAAAACCAGAATCATCTACCACTATTCATTCATGAGTCATTTATGTGACATCAAATATAAAACTAAATTATATATTACAATTTTATTTATTATTTATTGGAGTATTATTTTCTAAACAAGTGGACGCTACATACTTTTTCAAGTAAGATCATCAAAATACTCTTTTCATATAACGTGTCTCTTTTGGAAGAAAAAAAAGAAGATTTTGAATATCCCCATGAATTGAATAGAAAACATATCTAATTTATAAGTAACATTGATCGTGATTACAATCAAACTTTACTTGCTCCCTTGAATATCAGAAAAGAAACAATTGAGAATTATTTACCTCAGTCATTATAGATAGATGACCTTTGCGTCCACTCTTTTCCCCTTGAATCTTCAACTACCATGGATAGTAAGAGATGTCATCAGAAGTGGGCATATCCAATAGAAAGATCTTTACTGTAGAAATCAGCCATGACAAGTTAACGAGAAAAATCCCATTTTTGGTACTTGAAAGATAGGTGCATTTCAAATTTTGACTCCCTAAGACTTATTCGATCATTAAACATGCATGTAATCCTTCCACTATAATTCGATCCAAAATTTAACACCAAATTTAAAAATTTGTTAACATTTATTTTTGGCCAGCAAAGTTGGCACGAGTAATATTGCAGGTAATATAATTGAGTGACTAAATTGAAAGAAATGATCTCTCGAGGACCAAATTGATAGTTCACCTATCTCTTCTATCTTTTATGGGACCAAGATAAGATTTTCCTAGGTATATTTTACTAAGAGCAAGGAATAATAATAGAATATCTTTCTGCATGCACTTGTGCAAAATAAGAGAACCAATAGACACGTATGAAGGCCACAAAAAACTATTTCCTTCATTTATTTGTGTTGCTTCTTTGCATAGTACTTTATCTCGCAAAAGGAATGAAATGTGCTACCAACTGGGTTAAAAATAGAAATAAAATGACACAAATTAGAAACTTGTAATTTGGATCCAATTCAGTAGCACCATCAAATCCAAGAAAAGCATCCTTGAAGAATTAAAAAATTGAAACCAATACATAATTTTGAAAACCTTGCCCTGAGATTACGAAAAGAAGCAATCTACGTACATACATACGTCAAATCAAAGCATCTCCAATAATCATCCTCTAAGTCATGCATTAAAAAAAGGAAGTGGTTCTTATTATTTATCTACTGGATATGTAGTAAGAGATTTATACCTGACCAATCATTTTGTTCTTAAGGAGCTTTTCTTTGTCAAGAATTTTGTTTGCAACATTTTCACCAGTCTCTATGTTGCGCTCAAACTTCATTTTAGCGAAATTGCCTTCTCCCAAAGTCCGACCCAACAAGTACTTGTCCACTCGGACCGTGCTATTGCTAAATTTCGAACGCGATGTCATCTACTCGGATTCTCCTTACAATTCTGATTTCCAATTTCTCCTTATTCCCTCTCTCAATCTCTCTCTACAGTTTGGAGCTTCTAGCACTAACTATCAAAACCTTTTCTTCTTACAAGGCTGCCATACCTGAGACTTTGCAACCCTCATTTCTCCTTCCTTTTCTTGAGGTACACAAACAAATAACTTGAGCTCTGAACTGTTAGGGATGCTATAATTGAAGAATCGAACACCAGATTCAAAGAACTTCGTGGTTGAAGAACGAGGTTGGGGAGCCATTGACCGTTCGATTTGATGAATATCCCTTGAATTGAATCAGTAGATGGGAGATTTTTTGCGGTAAGAGGAACAGAAATCGGGGTTCGGTGGGAGAGAAATCGGTGTGGAGGAAAATAGAATCGGACCGGAAAAGAAATGCTTGGAGTTCTTTCTGCTCGAGGATTTTCTGAAGTCGAAAGATTTTGAGAGAAGTTAATCTAATCTTAGGACATTATTACTGGCCAGTTATTGCCATTTTATATTAATTAATTATTGACTTGGTGTGACTATTTAATATTAATTAATTAACTAGAAATAGACGTGAAAAAATGAGTCTGCCCACACAATCTACTTGTTAAATAGAGGTGAGTTATATAGTCTGCTATTAGTTTTCATTGAGCCCGCCCTGCTTAAGTGACGGTTAGACTGTTATTCCATTTGCCTATTATTTTTATTTTAATATTTTTAAAAAATTATTTTTAATTTTTAAAATACTAATAAAATATTTTTAATATCATATTAGTATAATAAAAAATTATTAATATTATACTCTTAAAAATTACTATTTTTTATAAAAAATCTAACTTTTATATCTATAAATTTAAATAAATATTAACATAATATTAATTAATTATAATATATCAACACACATATTAGTAAAGAAGTAATTATTTTTATTAATTTTTTATAATAAAAATATTTAAAATAATATTTGAATATAATAAATAATAATATTAATAATTAAGTAAATGGATTGATAAAAAAGTATTTAAGTATTCAACACATATCGATCCGTTTTATTAAGTTTATTTTATGATTAATTTTTTAATTTATTCCATTAAGTAAAAACATTATATTTTATGGTTACATGACTAATAAATTCTTCAATTTATTCTATTAACTAAAAATATTCTATTTATGGTTACATGGCTAATATTAAGAGGATACTTTTTTATTCATTATCTAAATAGTATTTAATTGTTTCCAAATTCCTAATATGGGGTTGGACCTCAAAAACTCAATAATTTAAATATTTGTTTGTGTAGTATTTATTTGTAAAATTAATGTCATTATTAATTTCTTAAGTTTAACGGCATATCGTGCAAGATCAAAAGCCCTCTGTCCGGTTATTAGTTGAAGAAGCATTACACCATAACCATAAATATTAGTCTTCTCTAAAGACATTCTAGTTGAGAGGTATTCTAGGGCAATGTACCCAATTGTACCATGTATAACTGTGATAACATGAGTATCTTCGTATTGCATAAGTTTTGCCAAGTCAAAATCCCCAACAACTGCTTCATACTCTTCATCCAACAATATATTTGTGGCTTTAACACCACGGTGAATGATCTTTTGACTGCAATCATCATGTAAATAAGCAAGCCCCCTAGTAGCTCCCAATGCAATTCGCTTTCGTACAGGCCATTCAAGAGGGGGTTTTGATTTAGGGCGGTATGAGACAATAGAAGACAATTGAGGGAAAACCATATATGCATAAATGAATCCTCAATATGAAACTACAAGTTTAAATATTTTAACAGTGAGATTTGTATGTTAATACTATTTATAATTCACCATCCTACTGTGTTTGCATCATGGTGCAAAATAACTTGCTAAGAATTGCAAAATTCAAATTTCACTAACAATGAATGAGTTTCATATTAAAACTAACATGAATGTTACCTGAAAAGGAAGCAGAGGAATCCCTTTTATGCCAAACATTTACAGGGCTCAATTACAAGTACAAACAATGCTAATTAATTAATCTTCCTAGAAAAGTCAATAAAAAAACAAAGTAGACTAATAATGATACCTTGTAAACATGATTCCACACAGCCATTAGCCATGAAAGGATACACAAGCAAACGTTCAGTTCGTGTCATGCAAAAACCACGCAGCCGGAGCAAATTACGATGGACAGCCAAGCTAATCATTATTACTTCTGTTTGAAATTGCAGCTCTTTACCCTGAGTGCCCTCCTCTTTAAGCCTTTTCACTGCAACTAAAGGCCCATCAGTCAACCGTCCTTTGTAGACCTTACCAAACCCACCTCTACCCAAAAAGTTTTGGTTACTGAAGTTGCCTGTTGCAACTTGAAGTTCATGCAGGGAAAACTTTTTAAGCTGACCAAAGTGAGCTTCAAGGTCTTCCTCAGCTGCCAGTAGAAGGGCAAAATGTTGGTAAATCAATTACGGTTGTCACATACTTCATCAGTCATTATATATACCTCCAAGTATTCAACTAACCAGAAACATGAATGACATAATCTGGCGGTCTTCTTTTACGGCAGTAAGCAATTGGAATCCTTCTCCGGTAATAACATGCAAGTGCAATAACTGTAAAAGATAGAGCAGCAGCACCAACTCCTGCAGCAATAGGTCCAGTTGCACCGTTGCCTAAAACAGTTTACAAATTACAAGTGGAATAGGAAATCATCATTACATTCAAAGGATTTAATCATGAATACATTATAATTGAAAAACGATCTCTTCTTTTTCTATGAATTGAATACGAAAACACATCATTGGGTGATATGTGTCAGTCCAGCTAAGCATTCTTGTAATTAAAAATTTAAAGTCTAGTTATAATGCAAACCTATACTGTCTACTTTTCAAGCTCAATAGGTTTGTACATATGATCCAAATTAATAAATTTTATTAATATAATAACAATTTAAAAATATATGCTAAAATTATGTTTTTTGGTCAAAGATGAGTGATAAAATGATTGTTAAGTAATATTTATGTTAACTAAAGGTTGTTTTAGTCAAAACAAAATATTAATATTGTGATTTAACAATCAATTAACAGTATAAAGAATGAAAATTGAATATTAAATTAGAACGATGTTTCTATAAAATGTATTTTGATTTTCATTTGTTATAAAAAATGCATTTTTATTTTATTAGAGGTCTAGATAGGTTTTTAAAATAAAAATATCTATAAATTAAATTAACTAGAGGAGAAGTTAGTGTTTTTCTAAATAAGTAAATAATTATCCCAAAAATATATGGTAAAAATATGCATAATACTCATATGATATTTAATATAGGACATATTTAAGTAATTTGATTAAATTAAGGAAGTTAATTAATATATCATGTTTGTTCTAAAATATCTAAACCATCTTCCTATTCTAAAACACTTGAACCATCTTCTTTAATGCCCTCTATTACTTGATTATTGTTGAAGGAGTATCAATAAAATAATTTAGAAAGAATTTAATACATATATAAAATGTGTCTTATATTTATGTTTAAAATTAACTTTTCAATTGGGACTTATATTAAAAATTGGACGGTAATTTATTACGAATTTGATCAATAGATAGAAAAATATTGAAGCTAAAAATTGAAGTTCAATGCATTGCTTGACTTTAGTGCTTTCTCTTAAATCAGTAATTTGAATATTAGTTTATCTTGGTTGTAGTCTCAGTTGTAGTGAAGATGCTAGAAAGGGGATGTCCTTAAGAATAAAAGCTGTGGTGGATAAGTTTGTGGAGGAGTTGAAGGAAGCATTAGATGCTGATATACAAGATAGGATCATGAAGGAGACAGAGATGCAAAGTTACATTAAGGAACGTGAGCATGAAGTTGTTGAGCGTAAAGCTGCATGGTAGGCTAAGCTTTCTCATCGGGAGGTGTCCAATTCTTATAACTTCTTTTGCTTTAATGGATGAAAAAGAAAATAATAAAAGTTATGATAACTTTGATCCCACTTCAAGTAGCTAGATATGCTTAGTGTTGTTAAAACATTTTTTTAAATTTGAGGAGTTATTACTGCTAGGACTTTTTAGTTTTTAGTATTTACGTTTTGAAAGAGCTAATCATGTGGTTTGAGCTTTTTAATTGCAAACTCAGGATTTTCATATTTGGTTTTGCTCTTTTGATGAAAAGGCACTGGTCATGTTGTTTGTTGGAAAACTCATAAATTCTGTCCAATGATGAGACTGTCTACATAACTTTTGCCATGATGGCACCTCCGAAATCACGTATTCAATCCAATTCTGGAGTTATGGTTTATTATTGATCACATATTTAAGGAAACAAGCATTGCTTAATGAATTAATCTATTTGCATAAAGAAAGTTTTAGACTTTTTGGCAGAATTATCCTTCTTTCCCTTGCTCTGGGACTTGATAATGTGGCAGAATCATCATCCTCATAAATCGTCATCTTCTGCTTCCTCTTCTTATTTAAGAGATTATGTTGTGGCTCTTGAAGCTGATATTCAGCATGCCAATACCCTGTGAGGAGTCATCTTCTTCTTCTTCATCTCTCTTTCTTATTCTTGTTTTCTAGGTTTTTATAGAAGAACTTATATTTATGATCAAATTAAAACCTTTATAGAAACTCATATTGTTTAAGAATTTATGGGTTATGAGTCAACTCTTTAGTGACTTGATCAACTTTTGTTGGCTAATTGATGCTACGTTAAGCACCAGTTCATTCCCCATATTATATTTTAAATACTTCATTTATCATTAATATAGGACGTATTTAACTAATTTAATTATAGTAAAGAAGTTAGTTGATATGTCATGCTTTTTCAAAAACATTGTAATCATTTTTATTACTTCTCTCCCTCTTTTTTTATTATTGTTAATTATTATCAATAGGGGTAATTTAAAAAATTGATAAATATAAAAAATATATATTATATTTAAAATTTTATAATTAGGTCATATAATAAGATATGAGAATATATTATTTTCCTATCTTTCAATCGTTATTATAGTTTTTTTTGTACAAACATTTTTTAAAAATGGTTGGACTCACTTACGATCTAAGGACAGAGCGAAGTCTCCCTTTCTTCTAGGTAATACTAATGTTGGATAGGGCGAGCCGTCTATTATCCTTCTTTCTAGGCAATACTAATGTCGGGTAGGGCCTAAATCTCTTTTAAGTAAAGAACATTTAAATTGTGAGGATAATGTGATTGTAAAATTGCAATAGGAAAAAAAATGTGATGGTAAAATAATCATACATCATAAATTCATGAGTCTCAAAGGCGAAAATCCATTCCAAGGAAACTTGCTAGCATTCGTGCACTTGAGCAAATTAATGCTTAAGGATAATGTGAGGGTTTTTTTATACAAATTTTTTTGAAAAGGGATTAGGTTTACCTACAATCTAAGGGCATGACGAAATCTCCTTTCCTCTAAAATGATACTAATGTTGAGCATATCGAATCGTCAATTAAGCACTTAGGAGTTAGGAACCACAACAAAGTGATACACTTCCTAAGGATCGAACACTCTCTAAATAGTTTTATATCTTACCATTTCGTCAACTAAACCCACAAATAATAGATATAATGTGAAAGTTTTAAAGTTGATTAAATTTTCTATTTATTTTGTAAGAATGGGTAGCTTCTTCAGATCATCTGAGTTGTGTAGGTGTTTTTGTAATTAAGGTGAGTTTACTTTTGATGTTTAGAACAACTCAACGAATTCCCACTGTTGAATGTATTGATTTTTGTTTTCACTCTTTTTTTCCTGGTTTAGAGATATTCAGCTCACGAAGAGGAAGAATATGAGGAAGAAGCTGACAATTAAAATTATCTCAAGCTACGTTGGCACAGATGGTCAAAAGTGTGTTCCCTTAACTATTGCTTTCAAGTTCGATTCCTATAAGATAGGAATAAAGCTAGCGTGCTTAGGAGAGTCGCTCCTATAACTGGGCCACTGCGATACCCAGGAGATTAGTCTCACCTTTTGGGTGGAGGGATACTTTGGTATGCACCAAAAAAAATTATCTCAAGCTAGGGTGCAATTTCCATTGTCATGTTACTCGACTGGCTAGAGATATTGTTCATGTATATTTTTATTAAATTATGAATTTTTATGTTTTTTTCTTGTTGTGCCAAGGATATGATTCAAGGGATTCTTATCCTACATTAAGATTAGTTTATAATAACCTTACTTTATACTAGGGGTGGGCATGGGACCGGGTGGGCACAGGACAGGACTGAGATAACCATGTCCCAGTCCCGTTTTGAAAAAGGACACGGGATGCAAAATGAGTCTCGTGTCCCGTCCCGTCCTGAATATGTCCTGGTCCCCATCGGAACTAGGACCGGTCGGGATGGGTTCAGGAATTTTAAAAAAATAAATTATTATATATTTTATGTACATCCTATATATTAGTAACATATAATCAAAACACAAAAAATAATAGAATAAATTAAATTCTCTTTATTATGATTACTAACTTAAAACAATAAATACCATTAATTATACTATAAATACTGTTACTTTTTCAATTTTTTTTACTTCACCAACTGAAGTTACTACTTCATTTATAAAGAAACAAATACATATAAGGAAGAGAAAAATACAATCATCTAATAAATAATATGATATAACCAATATTATTTTCTATTTTTATTTTTTATAAAAATAAATAAAATAAAAATATTCGTGACAGGACGAGAATCTCGAGGGCCAGACTGAGACCTATTCCATCTTGACCCTTACCCCAGTCCCGTCCTGAGATATCCCATCCTGACCCTTCACGGGACAGACCTATCCCGAATTGCCTAAGACTAGGTCAGGACAATCTTGGAGGTGACAATTTGAGTACCCCTACTTTATGCCAAAGATATGACTCGTGTCTAGAGATATTTTTCATGTATGTATTTATATGATTATTTGAAATAAAATGAATGGAATCCTGAATCCTTAGCTAATATGAATGAAAGTTGATTAGGGTGGTATGGGTATAACTTGTAATTAAATAGTCCAAAATGATGATGCCATTCCACAACCGGGCCTATAATTAGTGTATCTAACTTCTCTATAATTTTTCTAATATCAAAGAATCTAGGGATAATGTATCAATTGTTGGGATATTTTGTGTCCCAAAAATATCCTTGCCACTACTATATAAATAGGCAAGCCTTTAGTCACAATTAAGTTAGAGTGGGAGAAATGAGTTAAAGAGGAAGATTAGGATATTTTATAAAAAAAAATATAGAATAACTATATTAATTAACTTAATTCATTTATTTAATTAAATATAAATATATCATATATTAAAGACTAGAGAAGTATATTATCTCTTATCTTTTTTCTCACTTTCACCTACCTATTTATAAATAAGGATATTTTAAGAAAAGCATATATTTTTTTATGTATTTATTACTTTTAACTAATTTTAATATTTTTCTTGAATAATTTGGTCTTATAATAAAGGATGAATGGAGTATTAGCTAAAAAATTATTGTAAATATCTATAACATTGTTATCAATAGCTAATCATTTATGGTGATTCACTTACACTGTAGGTTTATTTAAATAAAATTGTACAAAGGCATAAATAAATAGGATGGATGAATAAAATTGGGATGGATTGAATGCATCTTTAAACCAATTGGCCTCGCCCAGCCCAGTCCAAGTTATGCAATTGATTTTTGTTGGATTTTGTTATGAAAAATACAATTTTATTTCCGATTTTGAACATGATATGATCAATTTATGAGTTGCAATTAATCCATTAAAAAGCAATTTTATGAATTTTTTCTTTGAGTTGTTGTAGAGAGAACAGAAGGAAGGTGGAGGGGAATTAATTTCCTTGGTAAAATCTAAATTAATTTTAAAGAATAATTACCACCAATAATAAATTAATTTTAAAAATTAGTCCTCTAAGATATTTAATGTTAGAGATTTGGATCAGAAATGTAATTTGAGAATTTTATATGGATCAGATAGAAATTTTTGTTTCTATCCATTAAAATATGAAATTGTACTAATTTAAATATTTTAGCACCTTTAAAATTAATATTATTTTCTTAAATAATTTAAGGTATTTGATGCACTTTTAAAATTAGTTCATATACTAAATATATCCTTAAATATTTTTACATATTAATTGTTTCTCTAAATTAATTTAGGATAATATATGCATTTTTAATCTTTTTTTCTTTTAATTTATTTTGTCATCCAACCAAAAATTGACATTTAAGCAAATTTTTCTTTCTTTTTTTTTTTACAAAGTAGGTTAACTCGCGGGTTATCAAGGTTAAACAACCCAATCGCCTTGCGGGTTGCGCCTGGTCAATTCTATTTAATGTCTCTTTTTAATTCTATTTGATGTTTCTCAACCAGTAGGCTCGATGCCCTGAACTCTCGTTCTCGTCTCTCTCACAAGCAGAAGAAACCCTACTTATAGCTCATAGCTGTCTCTCCCCGCCTGTCGCCACTATTTCATCTACCTATCTTCATCACACTCACTAACTCAGTCCAGAAACATCATTCATTAAGCTCTTAGTTGGTCTTCCATTTGGCCTTCAAATTTCTGATTTAGTTCCCCCTTCAGTTTTACTTGTGTTCTTCTTTCTTGACTGCGCCTAAATTGATCTGTGTGTGTGTGTTTTCCTCTTTTTTCAACCAACTATCTCCCTCTGGCTTGAAGTGTCGCATTCAAAATCTTTACAATTTGCTCAGTTACTGTTAAGTACCATACGATATTTTGTTATCAAAATGTTATGCAATAGATAATATCGTTCTTAGAATAATGAAATATATCTTTGTTTAAATGTGTTTTTGGAATACAAAATGTTTGTTTATGTAAATTGGGGGCTTAGGCATTCTAATAGTGTTTGAGGCGATAGTTGGTGGTTTTCTTGTAAAAAATGTTGTTTAATCCCAGTAATGACCTTAATTACTATCAAAATATTTATGGTAAAAATGGTGCGTACTTTTGACTATGAAATTGTGTACCATTTTGACTTCTCATTATTGAAGCGGTAATATGGAAGAGTTGAATGGGTCACTTCAAACAATAAAACACATATATTTAAGTTAAGAATTAATGATGTACTAACCTGAAGTGCTGAGCTGATCGAAAACTGGAGTAGGCAATAGGAGAAGCTTCTCTACAAAGGAGAGAGATAATTCTTTAAGAGCCCGTTTGGTTGGAGGGAAATGGAAGGGAGGGGATGAGATAAAAAAGATTTTTCTCTTCTCTTATTTGGTAACATACAAATTTTAGAAGAGGAGGAAAATTTTTAAAATATTTCCCCTCCCCTCCCCTTATAACCCTTCCCTCCAAAATTGAAAAATTTAGAGGGGAAAAGTAATATTTTGGCTTGTGTAAATTAATATGTTTATCAAAGTTTTCAATATTCCCACAATATTATTTTAGTTTTTTCCTCATCCTCATCTACTCCCCAGTCTTTATCTATAGAACCTTTGAACTCTTACTATTAGTTGTTGTCACTTAAGACAAGCGATCTCATAGTTGCTACTATCTCCACACTTATTGCCTCTTTTTAAAAAAAATATTTTTTATTATTCTATATATATTATAATTATAATATTTGTAATTATTATATATATATTTATATTTATTTAGTATTAATAATTATAAAATTATAATTATATATAATTTATTAAATATTTAAAAAAAATAAAAATGAGTTAAATAAAATAAAGGTAAAGTTGTCCATATAAAAATAGTTTTTCTCCTCTTTCCTTATGAATAAAATAAGATAATATTAAAATCCTTCCCTTCATTTTCCTTGCAATCAATTTAAACAAGATAATATTAAAATTATTCTCTTTCCCTTTATTAAAATCTCTTCCCTTCTCTTCTATTAGTTAAACCAAACAGACCCAATGACTACGAGGAATGAGAATTTGCCCAAAGCGAGTTTATATTATAAAATTTTATAATTTTAATTTTTAATCTTATTAATCAGAATTTATTTATTTAAGTTGCTTTTAAATTGCTAAACACATGTTTTTTATGGATAATACTGGAAGTCAATTCATAATTAACAAAACATTACAAGAGATTAATCCCCTTCTTCAAGATCTACCATCTCAATCAAAGATAAAAAATTATCATACATTCAATAAAAAAGTTTAGCAATGTCTTTTATAGGATCCCTATGAAAGATTGGCCTAATGCTGTCAATAATATATATCTTTAAATGGGTACTCAAGAGCACAACTCTGGACACACAAATTAATGGCCCCTATACAATCAGAATACACAACAATATGTTTAAAACCCCGTCACTAGCACAATTGCAAGCAATTAGTGATAACAGTCAAGTCAACGATGGTTGGTAGTTCTTACAACTAAAACCACAAATCCATCTTCTTTCCTCATTTTTTATGACCTGCCCCCAATCAACTTTCTCTATTGCTCTACACCGAACCGAGTTCTAAGCATAGAAATAATATTTATCCCAACAACCCCTATTATGAACATCATATAGTATAAATGATGTAAGGTTAAGAAATTATATAAATCACTTAACGTTGAAAATTTTTGAACACATTTTTCCTATAAAATATAAGGGAGGATTTTACTCGAAAACGAAAGTAATCTTCCATGTTCACAATAATAAAAAAATATTTTTTATTTTAAAATATTTCTCAAAATATTAAAAAAAATAATGACTATATCAAGATAAAATAAAAAAAACAATATTTAACAATTATTGTAAAGATTTAAATTAGAAAATCTATTTTTTGTTTTGTTTTTTTATTATATTTCAGTAAGTTTTTATAAATGTAAACTCTCAAGATGCTTTAAGAAGATTTTCTTTTGATTTTTCGAATTAAAGTTAAGATTTTATAAAGGTAAATATTTAGTTGTATGTTTGCTATGAGGATTTGACCGTTGCCTTTTCTCTGCGGCTCTTCCTCCTTTCCTTCTCCATCTTTCTTCTTGAAACTTCGAATGAAGTTGAGGTGTAATGTGATATTTGGGATGACCGTGATCTTTAAAAATTAAATTTAATAAAAAGTGAATTTGGTAAGAGATATTTATATATGTGGGATTTTTTTTGGAGAATAGATTTTAGGAAGAATAGATTATGGAGAATATATTTTAGGGAGAATAGATTTTGGGAATAGAAATATTTAGATAATTAGTAGTAGAATTACTTTTTATATTGATAAATTACCAAAAAGGGTATGATTTGGTTAAAGTATGAGAGAGGAGAGAGGGTAGAGAAGAAATAGGAGAGAGGAGAGAGGGTAGAGAAGAAATATGAGAGAGGAGGGAGGGTAGAGAAAAGAGAGGAGATAGGATGAATAACAGAGATGAGAGAGGAGAAAGGAGAGAGGAGAGATAAGATAGATGGGAAAGAAGAGAGGATATAAGAAAAAGTAGGGATAAAATAGTAATTGGATAGTCTATAATCTCTTTTACTATTCTAAAAGTTATTTTCAATAGCTTATTCAAAACTATAGTTTTAAATTATAATTTTAACTAAAATTAATTCTAGATAAAAATGACTATTTATATAAAAAAAAATTAAATTGAGATTTTATCCTAAAATTATTTTTTCAACCAACCATCCAAACACACACAAAGTTGAGGTGACCATTGCCTTTACTATCAGGATTTGACCATTGCCTTTGCTCTGTTGCTTCGCCTTTTTTTCCTTTCTTCAGCTTTCTTCTTGAAACTTTGAATAAAGTTGAGGTGTGATGTGATATTTGGGATGCCTGTGGTCTTTAAAAATTAAATTTAATAAAAAGTGAATTTGGTAAGAGATTTTTTTATTAAAAAATTTTTAAAAAAGTATTAGATCTAATTATCTAAAATTATGATAAAATTTTATTTTCTTTTAAATGATACTAATCTCAATCAAGACGAGATATCTATTACTTTTAAACATAAATTTAAATATCTAAAAATTAGGATATCTTCTTAAATATCACGATTAAAATTATAATAAAATAATATTATTTAAAAATCAAATATAACTTAAATAATCATATATTTTACCTATTTCCTACTTAAACTATGAACCATGGGTAAGAGATATTTATATATATGGGATTTTAAGCCTTTGCCTGCTTTGTATTAATATCCAGAACAGGTTTCCCTTCTAGGCTTTCTTCTGAAAGATGTATTACGTAGTGTTTGGGTCTTTGGGATAATCATCAATATCATAGTGCTTGGGCCTTGGGGTGGCGGGTTGAAAAAATTAAAAAATAAATAAATGAAATGAAATGAAAAAAAATAATTTTTATGTATAAAAAAGAAATGAAAAAAATTAAAAATAGAAAAAAAAAAAGTGATTCACTTAATCTCATCTAAATCTTTCAATATTCATTCAAATATGTCTATAACATTGATTTCCCTCAATCTTCCTTATGGAGAGTAACAACTCTATGTGTAATATGACTTCATCTCAAGAAAAATAAACAAAAGTAAAATTAAATTATGAAAAATTAAATAAAAAATAATTACGTTAATTTCATCTAAATCTAAAAACAAAAAAAGGAAAATTAACTATTAAAAATCATGAAATTCATTTTTTAATATGATCACTATCTTAATAAGTTTGTTTTTAAGAATAAAATCTTACAATTTTTTTAGTAAACTTTTATACCTTTTTATCTTTTAATTTTATTTTTTCAATTTCAAATAAGTGAGAAAAATTATTACTAAATAGACAATTATCTTCAAGAGACATTTTTAATATAAACTAAAAGGTGCACATAAAAAAACCCTAGCCCGTGTTCCATTTTCATGAAGACATTGAAATGGCAAAGAAAAGACACATATCTATTTCCATTGACATATTCTTGATCTCTAATAAACAACAGACAGGGTAAAATTTTAGTCAAATTCAAAATTGTTTAACACAGTATAGTTAGGACGTTTAGAGTTTAAACAGATGGATGGATGGCGATTGATGATCCACTACATCTCTTTGACCAAGGAAACGACAGAGATAGAGGTATCTTTTAGGTTGGATCCTGTTTCTCAACCTTAATTTCTTTGATTAAAAAGATGAGAATGGATAAGAGGAATTGGCGATGAAGAGAGAAGAAATGTGAGACTGAAAATAAGGGATGGTAGCTTTATTAGAGAGAAGTGAAGTATATATTAGAAGTGAGAAAATTAGCCCAGCTCGTGGGTTGGATCCGTTTTTAAGGATGGTAGCTTTATCGGAGAGAAGTGAAGTATATATTAGAGCTGAGAAAATTGGGTCAGCTCGTGGGTTAGGTCCATTTTTGTTAAAAACAGGTTAGAAACAAGCTGGCATTTTATCAACCTATTTTAGGGCGAGCTGCAAAGCCCCCTCTAAACTCGTCAGCCCATTTTTTTAAATAAATTATTAATATTATTATTTATTTTACTTAAATATTACTTTGAATACTTTTATTATTGAATACTAGTAAAGATAATTATTTATTTGTTAATATGTATTGACATATTATAATTGATTAATATTATATTAATGTTTATTTAGATTTATAGTCATAAAATTTGAGATTTTGTTTATAAAAAATAAAATTTTTTAAGAGTATAACATTAACAATTTTTTAATTATACTAATATAACATTATAGATTTTTTATTAGTATTTTAAAAATTTAGAAATAATTTTTAAAAATATTAAAAAAATAGATCATAAGTTCGGGCTGATAAAATGCTAACTCATTTTAAAGCGGGCTATACCCTAATAACTTTATGCTTCTGTAAACCCTAATAACTTTGTGTTGTACCTCCTTTTTCTTTTTCTCTCTGGCTTATTTCCTTCCTTAGCTTTCCTATTCTGCTTGCTTTTTCTGAAACGTGCGACCTTGATGATGTGATTTATTAAAATTAAGTAAATTAAAAAAATTAATTAATTAACTATATTTTTTATTGTGCAAAGATCAAATTACCCTTCACTTTCCCAATGTTTTGATAATACGGTTTACAAGTTTGCCAATGATATTTACAACTCTGACAATGATATTTGCAACTCCTATAATAATATTTATAACTTTAAGAATATTATTTGTAATTTTGATAATGGTGTTTGTAACTTTACCAATGGTATTTGTAACTCCCATAGTGGTATTTACAATTTCAACAATGATATTTGTAACTCCCACAATAGAGAAGAAGCAACTTTAACAATACGATTTACAATTTTGCCAATGATATTTACAACTTTGACAATGGTATTTGCAACTGGGAGAAATCCAATTTTAGCAATTAGGAGAAATACTGTAGCTGACACTACAGCTTATTTTCCAATACGATTTATAACTTTGCCAATGGTATTTATAACTCTGACAATTGTATTTGCAATTGGGAGAAATCCAATTTTAGCAATTGGGAGAAACATTGTAGCTGACTCTGTAGCTTATTTGACAATACGATTTACAACTTTGCCAATGGTATTTGCAACTGGGAGAAATCCAATTTTGGCAATTGGGAGAAACACTGTAGCTGACACTGTAGTTTCTTTGATAATACGATTTACAACTTTGTCAATGGTATTTGCAACTGGGAGAAATCTAATTTTGGGAATTGGGAGAAATACTGTAGCTTCTTTGATAATATGATTTACAACTTTTTCAATAGAATTTGCAACTTTATCAATGTGATTTGTAACTTTTCCTAGGGGATTTGCAACTTCATCAAATGGGTTTGTAACTTCACCTACAAGATTTACAACTTGCAAATATCATTGTTGAAATTACAAATATCACTATGGGAGTTACAAATAACATTGACAAAGTTGCAAATATCATTATCAAAACTACAAATACTATTGTCAAAGTTACAAACACCATTATCAAAATTGTAAATACTATTGTCAAAGTTATAAATATTATTATAGGAGTTGCAAATATCATTGTCAGAGTTAGAAATATCATTGGCAAATTTATAAATCATATTATTAAAATATTGAAAAAGTGAAGAGTAATTTCGTCTTTGTACATAAATTTGTAAATAACAGATTGGGCTCCTGCCCAAATTGTCCTTTTTAATATTCAGAAGCCTAATTTATCATTTTAAAATTCAAATAATTTTTTTTGTCTTTCTCCCTAATATTAAATTATATATTTTTTTAATCTTTAATATAATATAAGAAATATTTAACTAATTTAATATTATTAAAAAAATAAATAAATTAATTAATATAATATATTTTTTAAAATATCGTAATTATTTACTTTAACTCAATATATTCTCTTCTTTATTATTATTGAAGGAGTATCAATAATAATTTTAAAAAATATTAATAAATATAGAAAATATATTATATATTTAAAAAATAAAAAAATAACATTTTATAAGTTAGATAAATTATTTTAAAAAATAATAAATATAAAATATAAAATAATTTAAAATCTTATATTTAACATTAAATCTATCCTTCTAATAAGCTTATATATTAGGAATTAGTTTAGGTGTTCAAAGCTCTTATCAAGCTTAAATATAGTATTTAGCATTATAATTTAGCTTTTATCCGGATGACACATATTTAATTTTTTAATTGATGTTTTTAAATAAAAAATTATTTTTTAAAAAATGATAATTAAAATATTATTTTTATTTCGATTATATATCCTCTAAAATAAATTTAATTAAAAATGAAAATAAAAATAAAATTAAATGAGGACCATCAAATCAGATCAAGATAGTAATGAAATTAATGAGAGGAGGAGGCAGTAGTAATTAATAAAAAGTGCATTTGGTCCTATCAAAATAAAAAGATAAAAAGTGCATTTGGTGAGGATATTATAGGATTCTATGAGAAGCTTGCTTGCTTAAGTATCCATGACAGTTACCTTTCTAGGCTTTGTTGTTCTGAAATGTGTATTACATGCTTTACTATTCATAACAGTTTCCTTTATAGGTTGACTTGCTCAGAAATATGTATTGTGTAGTGTCTGGGTTAATCGTCAGTATTAAATGGCCTGGCGTAATGGCTTGAAAAATAATAAAAAATAAATAATTAAATGAAATGAAGAAAAATTAAGAATAGAAATAAAAAGGGAAAGTAACGGGAAAAACAAGACTCTAGCACATAATAAATGTCAAAATAATATGTTGTGTTGGTAATATTTGATATATATAGTTAGTAATATTTGATCTGTTGTTGATAATTGCTCTATTTTTGTATTTATTATTTTTTAGAGTCTTTTTCTATTATTTTCTCAATAAAAAAAGTGATTATTTTAATTTGATCTAAAATCTGTCAAGTGTTTTCACCAGAAAAAAGAATAAATCTTTCAAGTGTTTAAAAGGAAAAGAAAATAATATAGAACCTCCATACAAAATAAAAAATGGTAAAATTATTATTAAAAAAATGAAAACCATTGTTTTAAGTTAATCATTATTTTTACAAGCTTTTTTAAATCATTTTGATTCGTGGCTACCTCTCCTGATACATGTGTCTGCTCTAGGAATTGAATTTGAACTGAAAGTGATCAAATATGGCTTATACTATTATAACAACTTTATATTGGTAAAATTATTTTTTAAGTTAATAACTATTTCTATAAGTTTGTTTTAAAAATAAAATCTGATAAAACCTTTTATTGTTTTTACTAAAATCTAATAAAAAATTATTCTTCAACTTCCTTATAAGTTATAACTCTCTTTACTCTAAATGACAAAAATTATTACTAAATAGATAATTATTTTCAAGAGATTTTTAATGTAAAATTATATAATAAAAAAATAAAAGGGGTGCATTAGCCCAAAAAACCCTAGTTCCCTTTTTCCATTTTCACGACAACATTGAAACCGCAGAGGAAAGGAGCTCCGATGCGAAGCAATAAGGGAGATGTAGAAGAAGGACAAAAGGACGATAAAGCAGGGCAGTAATGAAGAAGGCTAAATCAATAAGAAGCACAGTTGCAGAAACATGGAGATGGTGAATAGGCCAAGAACCCTATGATCAACAGAGATATCTATCTATATTCATTTTTACATACCCTATAGTCGACTCTTGATCTTTGATATACACGAGAGAGGTAATGTTCTAGTCAAATTCAAAATTTAAAAGCGTTTAGCTGAGCATATCCTTCCCTTCCCCAATTATCAAAATTGAGCTTACTGATACTTATACATAACATTATATTATACTCCTACATTTTTTAATATAGAGTATAATTAGAGAGTTAATCTAAATCTTAAATATAAGACATATTTTTTATATTTATCAAATTTTTCCTAAATTATGCACATTGATATTCCCTCAATAATAATAAAGTAAATCAGGAAGGGAATGGGTTAAAAAAGATTATTAGGTATTTTAGAAAACATATGACATATTAACTAATTTAATTAATTTTTTTATATAATAAAATCAGTTAAACATGCCTTATATTAAGAAATGGAGGAGTACACAAATTTATAAGTTTAATTAATTAGTTCAAGAAAAAATAATAAATATTATATATAAAATACATTAAAGTTTTATGATTATGACCAAATCCCAACACCTTCCAAGTGCTTCTCTATTAAGTACTGGAGGTAGTATAAATATAATAATTTGAGTCCATTTTGAATTTGTTGAACCTCTCTATATGGACATGATTCTCTATAAATGATATTGTAGCTTAATGGTATGAAAACTTCTTTATAAGTGGGAGGTGGTGAGTTCAATACCACTTGTAACTTCAAGTTATTAGTATTAGCTTCTTTAATTAAAAAAAATGGACTTGATTCTCATGTAGGTCTTGAGAAAGCAACTAAGAGGGAGGGAAGGGGGAAGGGGGAAAGGGAAAGGGGGAAGGGAGGGGAGTGGGGGTGGATCGACTAAAGAGAAGAGATAAAATTTCTATCTCCACCTCTTTACTTCATTTTGCTTGCTACATGTTCCCATAATTTACTTTAGGGTTAAGGCCCTTAAATGGCCCAAAAATTTCTATCAAGGAGAACCCAGCACCTGATTTTTTTTAATATAATATGTCATTTTGTTTTATTTCGTATTAATTTTGTCTTTATTGATAGTTAAAGGTTAAGTTTCACCATTAAAGATAAGTGGGTAAAAAGAAAAATTTAATGTTTATACTTAACCTAATAGCCAGGGCAAAATTACTACAAAATAAAACTTCTAGGTCATATTAGATAAAAAAAATTATGGATGCTGGTTGCTCTCGATGGAAACTTCTAAAACATTTAAGCACCTGAACCTTTTTCTTTAAATTAAAAATCATGTACATCAAAATGCTTTCTTGAATACTGCTCTGAACTTTAATTTAAAAGTTACTTAATTAATTTAGATAAATAAAATATATATATAAATTATTTAATTATAAAAATTGTAATTTGATCTCCTTAAAATATATAATATTAGATTACAATAATAATATAAATATGGCAAATTAGTTTTACTAAAAATTATAAATATTAGAGATAAAATATATTGTTGGCTTTAAAGAATTTGAATTTATGTTACAAATTTTAACGCCAACAAATTAAACATTTTTGAGGAAGCCATTTGACCAAGGAAATTAAAACGCCAATTTATGTTCAGGATGCAATGGAGATCCATTACAGCTCTTTAACCAAGGAAATTAACACAGTAGAGAGACAGGTGTTGTTGGGGTTGGATCTTGATTCTCTGCTATGATTTCCTTGATTAAGAAGATGAGAATGGATCAGAATAAGTAGCCATCTATCATAACCAGGAGAGAAGAAAGATGGGAGAATGAAAATGAGGGATGGTAACTTTCGTCAACTAGTGAAGACATATTTAATATACTCCTCACATATTTAATATAAGATACATTTAATATACCCTCTCATGCCAACAGGCCTAAATAATATACCCTTCACAATAAGGTATATTTAATTAGTTTAAGGAAATTGCTTAAATTGATTAATATGATATATTTTTTGAAAAATGACATTTGAGTCCCATGGAAGCAATTGAATGACAAAAAAATCCCAACAAATGCTATAATTCATTTCAAATCCTATGGGACCTTACATGAATTTTTTCTAGTTGTAAAAAGACTTAAATGTCCTTGTACTATAATTCATTTCACACTCTCTTATCTGTTCTTATTTGAGTTATTTTGTGTTATTTTCCCCTTGAAAACTGGGGATAATCGTAGGATGGAGGAATTATGTTGTTGCTATCTGTTACCACTTCCCATGCGCCGATCACGTTTTGAATTTCTGGGAGTAATGAATGTCACAGTAACATGCCTGCTTGTTCCTTCTTTGAGTCCTCGTCTTTCTACCTCCATCGCGAGCTTGGTATTCTCTTATCTTCTCTCTTTCCTCTACTTTAATTTCTTCATATGATTTTTATTTTGAAGTAATTGTTGCTTATAGGTAATTTTGATGATTTCTTATGCTTATGGAGGATTTTAATGGTAGATTTCTGGGTTTATGTCGTTTGGTTTTTATGGAAATGAGTATTTCTTCTGTGTAATTTTATAGAATCTCGATGGTAATGGATGATCCCCTCAGGAGGATCATAACGATATTTTGAATCTCACTCAATCTGGGTATAAATGGCGCTTGATTTTGGCCTACGATGGGACTAACTATGTAGGTATGCTTCCCCTTCCATTTTCTAGGTTTGGATCATTTGGTTTCTCTTTTATGAAGGCCTTAGTTAGTTACCTTTGTGACTTTTTTGTGTCTTTCTTTCTAGTTAGCAGGTTCTAAGTTCCATTGTCTTACTGAACACTAACTAATAAACTAGCAATTCGGTCTATAAATTGTTGTTCCTAGTTACTTTAGTATTGAACACTGATCAAGCTCCCAGAAAGAGAAAAAATCCGTCCAAGCCCAAGTCTAACTTCACTTTTCTATTTCATCCTAAATCTGATTAAAATCACATAAACTAAAGATTATCAAGATATCAAACATTTTTGTTCAGGAAGGAATTGTAGTTTTTTTTAGAAAAGACTTTCATAGAATAGTACTCTTTTGAAAATCAAAGCCTCTAACAAAAATGTTAAACAACATTTCCTATTGATCTGAAATGTTTAACAACATTACAAGAGTAAAATAACAATCTTCACTCAAATTCTATGGCTTAGGCTAGAAATTTGAAAATGTATTCAAGTCTTAAATTTAAGGGCAAACTCTAGTTTTTTTTCCTAGCCTATGATCAAATCTAATTTCTAACAGCCTCCATAAATTACAAGTTTAACATTACTACAGGTTGCACACTTCACTACACCATTCGACTATGACAACTTGGACGAGATTCATACAGCTTTGAATGGCATTCTTCCTTCTGATATCCGAGTTAGGGAGATTAGCCCAACATTGCCTGAATTCCATGCATGATTTTCTGCAATAAGTAAGGTATACAGACAAGTACGAAATATGGTAAAGAGTTTACTTGCCTAGTTCTGAATGAAATTCTTTGTTTGTTTAATCCAATGAGTAGAAAGATGTTGAGTTTTACAAAATATTTATTGTTTACTTGTTACTTAGATTTGCATTAGTATTTCATATGCAAGAATTATTTTGACTTGCTAGAAGGTCGGGTTTGTTTGTGGAAGTTCAAAGTATTTCTAAAGTGGATTTTGGACGAAGGTATTTTAATTTTTAATTTTGTGAGAATGTGAATAATAGCGTTCATAAAAAATGGAATACGAAACATGAAGAAAAAACAATACTCTACTCCCTTTAAATTATTTTTAACTCATGAATCTTATAAAACGTTGCTTTTTTATCTTCTAAAAAAATGCCTGTAGTTTTGTTTGTGATCTTGAAGCCCATTTTAGTTATTGTCCGTAACAACTTTGATCTATGTGCAATGTAATGGTGGTTTGTTCATTTCCTATTTCTATTCACAGGTGATGACCATGGTGGCCAAGACATTGGTTCAAGATGAAAAATGAAATGACTAGTTCTGCAGAAGACACATCTTTTCTGCACATTTCACGGGGAAAATATTGGCTCGTGTAGGTGGCAAAGAGCTTAGACATCAGAAGAAAAAACTTATTAACCCAAGCATTTTGGACTGTGAAATTTACAAACAATATATGTAATTGAACACATTTGAAGAAATATCAAGTTTTTAAGTTGTTGCAGAAAGAATGTTGTCATGTTGAATAAGCAGGTGTTGTATTTCATATCAGGTTCAACAAATGCATCAAACTCAATCATATATTGGGGAATATTAACAACTCAACCAATAAGAAATGATAACTGCACCACTTATAATAACAACTTCCCGACGACAGCACATACAACAACTGTACTGCAGAGTGATAACCATGTATTTAGTGCATAACAACTACACCAATACTAAATGACAACCCCATGGTGAAGGAATGACAACTATACCACCTAAAATAATAACTTCCCTATGACAGCATAGACAACAATTACACTAATTGATAACAACTGCACAGACAACAACTGCTTTATTGAACATAACATCCCAACCAATACCAATTGACAACAAAATGTTAACAAAATAATAAAGTTAGATATATATGTCTAGTTCAACTTCGTGGTCTTTTAGAATCCATTAGATATTTTTCTTTGGTGAAAGATAATTTGGTTGCTAATCTAATTTACTTTACAATGAACCCCATCACCTGCACTAAGAACCCAATCACCTGCACTAAGAACCCCGTCACCTGCAACTAACAACCCCATCAATTACACTTATAACCCTAGCACCTGCAAGAACAACCCCAGCATCTAAAATAACAACCCCATCAACCTTCACTAATAACCCTAGCACCTTCATTAATAACCCCAGCTCTTGAAATAATAACCCAAGCACCTGCAACTAAGAACCTTAGCCCCTATAACTAAGAACCCCATCACCTACACTAAAAACCCCATCAGCTCAACTAACAACCTCATCAGCTGCACTAACAACCCTGACACCTGAACTAACAACTCTAACGCCTGAAATAATAACTCCAGCACCTACAACTAAGAACCCCAGCCCCTATAACTAAAAACCCCATCACCTGCACTAAGAACCCTATTAGCTGCAACCAACAACACCATTAGCTATACTAACAACCCAGCCCCTACACTAACAATCCTATCAGGTGCTGGGGTTATTAGTTGTAGGTGCTGGGGTTATTATTTCAGGCGTTGGTGTTATTAGTTCAGGTGTTGGGATTGTTAGTGCAGATGATGAGGTTGTTAGTTGCAGTTGATGGGGTTTTTAGTGCAGAGAATGGGGTTCTTAGTTGCAGGGGCTGGGGTTCTTAGTTGCAGGGGCTGGGGTTCTTAGTTGTAGGTGATTGGGTTATTATTTCAGGTGCTAGGGTTGTTAGTGAAAGTGTTAGGGTTATTAGTGAAGATTGCTGGGGTTGTTATTTTAGATGCTAGGGTTGTTAATTGCAGGTGTTAGGATTGTTATTGCAGGTGCTGGGATTGTAAGTACAGTTGATGGGGTTATTAGTTGCAGCTTATGGGATTCTTAGTATAGGTAATGGGGTTCATTGTAAAGTAAATTAGATTAGTAATCAAATTCTCTTTCACCAATGATTATGATATAATTAGTTGATAGTAAGCAAAAGAGACATGCAACAGTAAGGGTGAGTAAGTGGGAAGGAAGCACCCAAACGTAGCATTTATTAGACAATACCACTAAGGAATATTAAAGAAAGTGGAGTCAATTATTGGAAGTAGTATGTTTTGTAGTTTGTACATGTTGTCTCTGCCTTTTATATTGAAAGTTTATAGCCAATTCCATGATTATCTTTAGTCTTTATTACACTAAAGTTTGGGTTTTCTTTTGTTCTAGCATTAACTTTTGAAAACAGAATTCAAAAAAAGGCTATTTTGAAAGGCACTCATTCTATCAGAGGTTTTGCTTCCATTAAGGACTCCTTTTAATACTTTGACTACTATTCCCTCCCCTCCTATTCAGAATCCAATTGAAATGAAACATTCATGCAAGAAAAGCCTTGATATCAGTATGGTAGCACAAGACACAATTGCAATTACTTGTAATAGACAATTACTTCTAAAGCTACTTGTTGCAAACCTAATCTTTATATTAACATAATCATGAAAAATTATATATGTATAATTTGAACATGATACAAGAGCTTACACGATCCAGTAAACTGATAGGAACCCATTCAATTTACAGTTTTTTTTATGAGCACAGCGAATCACCAGGCGTCACAGACGGCCTGGGAGTACTTATCCTTGAGCCACTTGAAGCCCTTCCTCAAGGACCTTTTGGCCTTACCCTTCACACAGTACATTTTATAAGAAGAACCCCCTTTTTTTCCTTTGAAGTTGAGGATGAGTAGTGAAGCTCCATGACTTGGAAATACTCTTCTCTTTCTTCAAGTCCCTCAG
Organism: Leucaena leucocephala; assembly: GCA_037074615.1. Classification (NCBI taxonomy): domain Eukaryota; kingdom Viridiplantae; phylum Streptophyta; class Magnoliopsida; order Fabales; family Fabaceae; genus Leucaena; species Leucaena leucocephala. Next base: position 12,618,134 of record CM073527.1, read on the forward strand.
GCCTGTTTGTGTTTGTGCATAGGAGGCACTGTAGCACCTGAGGTCGTAAGGCCTTGAAGCTCCATTGTAGCGCTCCATCTACATCATCATCACTTGCTCATTTTTAGAACATGTTGATCTATTGTTGTGGTCCTCTGAGCAAAAAGAAAGTAATAGCCAGTTTCAGCTGATGCTTCCCCAATAAGACAAGCATTTTTTAAAGCAGCTGCTTTATTCTTCTCATGGAATCCATTTCAATTTCTCCCCAAAAATGTACTATGTTAAAACAAAAACCATAAATACTTAGGAGATATAGGAGGAAAAACAAAATAAACTCAAAGTCTCACCTTGCCCTCTTTCCATTTTATAGGTGTAATAGTGATCTACAGAACAATCGTAGGGCACCTATGGCGAGGGCATCTCCGGTGGTAGAGACTGTCATAGCAGCTTGCTAAAATGTTGGAGGAAGGGAAAGAGAAGGAGGGTACGACAGCAAGAGAATCTGAGCAACAATTGTAGAGAGACAGAGAGAAGATTGAGTTAGTCGAATGAAGATAGAGAGAAAGTCCTGATGCTGATGAGAGGAGCTTACGAGAAAGAGAAAGGAAAGGGAAAATGTAAGTCTTAGGGACAATTATGTCTTTTTACAATTAGAAAAAAATCATATGAGGTCCCATGGGACTTGACATTAATTATACCATTTTTTGGGACTTTTTTGACATTTTATGCCTTCCATGGGATTTAGATGTCATTTTCCCTATATTTTTTCTAAAATACTATAATAATTTTCCTTAACTCCCTTATTCCCTCTTTTATTTGATTATTATTGATGAAATATTAGCAGGAGTAATTTAAGAATAAGTTAATAATATACTAATAGTTTTTATATTTAAGATTAAGATAAACTCTCTAATTATATTATATATTAAGTATAAGAAGAGTAGCTAATATAGCCTTTAAGTTCTGTGTATTTACAACCTGTGTGACATAATTTTTAGAGTATGAAAGGCCAAGTTAGAAGTTAGAAAAGCTTTCAAAATGTTGTTTGAATTGCTCTTAGCCAAAATGACTATTTTGCCTAAAAGTGACATTTTAAAGTTAAAATAACTTTTTATGAATTTTGATTTTTAACATTTTTAATTGACTTTTTAATATATGATTTAAATAAGTTTATGTCAAATGGATTTTTCTTTTTATAAAAAGCCTATTAATTTAAACTTCTATTTATAGAAATTATTTCTTTTATAAACAATAGTCAAAACAAACCCTTAGATTAAAATCAATTTCTTGATTGACTAAAATGATTATTTATTATATAGTTAATGTGTAAAAATAGCCATACATTTTTTTCAAAATTACACCCAACACCATAGATTTTTCAGAGGCGCAAAAATACCCATTAACATTTAAAATTAGAGCAAAAATACTATGGCATTTAAATATAACTTAATGACATTACTTTTTGTAGTGGGTGTCACGATATTATCATAAAATTACCAAAATAACCCAACTCAAAAACCTAAAAAAATAAAAGTATAAAAATACCCATGAACTTTTTCCTAAAGTGCACAAAACACCATATGATTTTTGAAGGTGCAAAAGTACCCATAAAAGTAGAAATAAATTAATTGTTTTAATTTTTGCAAAACAAAAAACTCTATTACATTTTACTATACTATTATAATATTAGGGTTAATGTATATATTTAGTCCTCTAAATTTATAAGGTATATTTTTTTAGTCATTTAATATTAATAGAACATACTAGCTTAATGAATTTAAATGGTAGCTCTACAATTAAATGTTGACAAAACATATTATGATTTAATTATTTAATATAATATTTTTATATATTGATAGATAGATTGTTGATGTTAAATATCAAACAACATATTCTTTAAATATTTTAATATGTCAATGTTTAATTTCAAAGTCACCATTTAAGTTCATTGAGTCTGCATTTTTTTTGTTAATGAAACTAATAATATTAACATTAAGGAACTGTAAATGCACTTTGTAAATTTAAAAAAATAAACTAAAACTTGATATAAATTTAGAGAACCCACTACAAAAAATTAGATTAGTTGTAGCAATTACCTTGTGGCCTTTCTAGCGATTTGACCACTAAATTTTGGTTTTCTGGCGGTTGAGTAAACCGCCAAAAAATCAAGCGCTAAAAACCAATTTCTATAGTCAAAACATTAGAACATTTCTAGTATTTAAGATAAACACTATAAAACATGTCACAGGAGAAATCAAATATATGACGTTAGTAGCGGTTGAGAACCGCTTCATTCATGGTTGTTGGCAGGAAACGAAATTTTTAGGTTGGCACCAAAAATTTCTAGCCATTAAGAATAGCTAGAAAAGTGGTGCCAAAATTTGAATTTTAGAAATATTTTTTTTATTTTTAGGCTAAAAAAATTACTTTTTTCCCAGGTTCATTTTTTATAGAGGTTATAGAACCGCTAGAAAGTTCTTTTCATGAGAAATTGTATTCTAAAAACTAAGAGTAAATAGATCGCTGAAGATATTCTACTTTAGAATCAAAATTAGTGTTTTCAGAATCAGAAATGCAGATGACATACTCTATTTCTTTATTTTCCTCAATATGTTATTCATAAAAAAATTCAATGTCTTAGTATCTATAATGGGTAATGGATATTAGAATGACTGAAGTATTTTGATTTATCTTTTGTTATTTTTCTTAGGACAAGATTTGGCAAATTGACCTTTGTCGCCACAAAGGAAACACAAATTTGCTTTAGGTGATTCTTAAGATATTCTCTTGAAGTAACTGAAGGGCTTTCGATATTTCTTTTTTCTACCCTTACGATATATGTTAAGAAATGAGATTTCTTCTTTGTTGAAAAGTGGCACTTATCTCTATCCTTGCATTTAATCTTTAAATAAGATCTACTACATATTAGTTTAAGCTTTGAGCTTCCTTTTATCATTGACTTAAAGAACTTTTACTGCTCACACATCTTGTCAAGAGTGGCTAATGTAAGCTAATAGATTTCTCCTAAAATAAGTTGAGTTACTTCTTTGTTCAAAGAAGAAATCATCCTGCCCAATTCTGGTTGAAGTTTATTAGGGAGAGAGGCAATAAAGACATGCTTGAGATTAGGATTTTGTGGTCCTCCCAAAGGATAATATCTTTCATTCATTCTGTTATAATGCTTTTGTAGATTATGATGTTTGAGCGAACAACATTTCATTTTAAAATATTCTTGAGAATATTTTTTGATAACCTGGAAATCACCTAGAAATTCTTGATGAAGTGCTCCAAGAAATGCTCCTAAACTAGCAGATCTAATCAATTATAATATCTAATATTCACTTAGTTGGGTAAATCATTCTCTCAAATTTTTAGTCATTTGAGAGATAAACTCTGTCAAAATATGTTCTAAGGTAAGACTTGAATTAGTCATATGGGAGTCAATCCATGCACCAAATTCATGTAGATGATCACGTCATTTTGATGGTGGAATGTCATTGAAGGTGAACCAAGAATTATTTTTCTTGGCTTTGAATGGTGCAGATGTATGCTCATATGTTCTTTCTCCCATTTCTTCTTCTTCAGATCAAGAATCCTTAACAATAAGATGACTAGTAGATCCTGTAGTAGTATGAGGATTAGGATTCACTATAGCAATAGTGGATAAGTAAGAATAATACTATTCTTCATTGGAGTATTATGAGAAAGTTGTTAAACTTTCTGTTGTAATATATTTCTCAAGAGTTGAAGAGGATTTAGGCTCAATTTCAGTATCTACCTCTGAAGAGGTATCAATAGAAGCTCTCCCTAAAAAGAGTTTGAAACTTATTTCTTTCGAGTGCCCCAATAATTGAAATACTTGGTTGCCCCATGATATTCTTTCCTCGGTCTATAGGGTTCGAAACATTTTTGGTAGTAGGTAGTAAAGAAACAAGTTCATGAATTTGTATACCAGAAGAAGGAGGTCTTTTGGCTTCTACAAGTGGTTTGACATAGGAAAAGGCAGGACTTGTATACTTCAGAGGTACATCAGCTGGAGTAGGAATATTATCTGGTATGGTGGTTTGATGACCAAAATGAGAAACTTGTTTTTTCTTGGAAGTCTTTTTTGGTTTAGGAAGGTTAAAATGTCTGGATAAATGGTAAGTGGAATGAAACACTTGGCTATAATATGTAAGAGTAGGTACAGGTGTTGGATGTAACATCCTAATTTTTAGTTTTATTTTTAAGCACAATTTAAAATATTATATATCAATAACTCAAAAATATTATAGTTTAATATTTTTATGAGTTTCAATGAAACTAGAATATCTGAATTATCCTACCATTATCGTTCTTAAAGTTTATGATTTGATTGATGTTATTAGTAAGAATATATTAAGATTTATGTTCAAATTCATATATGAATTTTAAATTTTGAGGATATAGTTCAAATTTCAAATTTACCATATCTAATAAGATTCTAACAAATTATAAAGATAATAATGATAATAATAATAAGATAATATAATTATATTAAATAAAATTAAAATGTTAAACCTATATCCCTTTCTGACCTTTTTATTGAACCGTCACCAATTAATTCCCACCTTCAAATCACTCTTTCTCTCCTTCTGATCTCGCTCTTGCAGTAAAGGAATGTTTTCTCAATTCCTCTTCCACCTCTCCTTTTTTATTAGTGTTTATCATTGTGCCATGCTTCTTTCTCTTGTCAAGTCTTCTCAGTGTCACGCCACTACCCCTCCCTTTGTCAAATCATTATTACGGCACTATCTTTTCCTTTTGTCAAGCAAGTTCTGTGTATATATAATATATATATATATATAAGAGTGGGTTTTGCATGATGTGTGAATCACATGGAAACAGTTCAACGTCTTGCCTTCACAGAGGACCAAATATATATATACACTTTTCTCCTGTCTTGTACAATTCTATATCTTTAATAGATATATAGATGTATACCTTTACCGACCACACCTATCACGTGATCACCCTTCCACCTCATCCTTTTTCTTTTGTAATCAAATAAGTAGGAAAACAAACTCAATTTATTACAAAGTGTACGTACGTATATATATATATATATATATGTTTATATACGTAAAAATAGTTTATAAACAGAAACTCTACATAGTAATTTTTGAAAAGAACTCAAAGCTTCAACTTAATTTATTATTATATTAAATTAATTAGATTATAAATGAATATAAATTTAGAAAAAGATTCATGTCTTTAGGGATAAGCTCCAAGACTCTAAGAGTAGGGTTAGAATAGTTTCATGGCATTAATAAGTAATATAGTAATAGTTTTTGTGTGATGATTTTGTAAATTACCATTAGGGTTCTGAAGTAACTCCTAGTGGAGCACCAGATTATTTGTGATTGGTATTGTTATAAACAGGACCACTTGACTCGTGGTAATTATTCCTTGTTTTGACAAGAGGTAACCACTTTCCACTCATTCTGTGTGCTAATGTGATGTTTGTGAGTGATTTGATATATATAAATATACTAATATTTATATGATTATATTGTGGAATTTTTATTGATGATTTTATTAAAATGGTCTTGTGGGACTTGAAGTTAATTTGGGAAGTTAAATTGAGAGCAAAAACTTGTTACATATGTTATTGACATTTGAAGAAATTTATTGTTTTGAGAAAAATTCTATTGTGATATTTATTGATGTTATTGATTATCAAGATTGAGATTTTTATTAATTTTATTATCTTGAAAATTATGCATTGGGGATTAGTGATGAGAGAGTGATATTTCTACCACGTGGTATAGCCTCAATTGAAGCTAGATGGTTGACTTTTATCCCACCTGTTTACTGAGGGGGAATGAACTCATTGTCCGATCACGTGCTCTGTAGATTTTGGCCAGTCTATATCACTTGACCGGTTAGCTTTTTGGGTGGCCAGTCATATGGTAGTTATCATTAGCCCATATGTTTAGTTGGTAGAAATAAGGCGGTTCGATTGGATTGCTAAGAGGAACTTAGGTGATTTATCCATTTGATTATAATATGATGATATGTTATTTTCTATATGTTGTACTTTATAAACTATCCCACTTGACACCTCACGAGCACATATTAGTATACGTGATAAGTAGAATTGATGGTTACTAAAGCTTTTGTCTCACCCTACTTTTATTAACACTTTTTAGGAGTTAGTTCAATTGCTGGTTCGAATGGGAAGGCGTCGGAGGCATAGTTGTGCTAGTTGAACTGTACAACATCCTCCCTTATATTTATATGTTGAGTAGATGTATATTACCACTATAAGGCTACTTTTATTCATACTTTTCTTTATACTCTGATGATTTGCTATTTTATTATCGTATTGAATAATGTGTGCTAGTAGGAGACTAGAGCATTTTAAGATTATGCATGTGACATGATGAACCTCCAGAGACTATTTATTATATTATAAGTGTTATTTAGAAATTTTGCTAGCGTTATGGGTATTGGCGTTAGTCACTTAAGTACGTTACCCGAGAAAATTCAAATTAGTAACTTGATAAAGTTAAATGGAGGTTTAGATCCTTTAACCATGTTAGTGGGGTTAAATTCTTTTTAACATTGTTTTACATACGAAAATTATGTAAAGTTTTTATATCCATGATAGTACAATTTCATGAGTTTCTCTCTTTTCTATCATGGATATCATTTTCAAAATACGTTAAACTTTGTTAACCATGTTAGTGTTGGATTGGTGGTGTTTTACAATGTTAATTATCGATTACGAAAAGTCTTTTATAACCATGGTAGGGTTGCTTTTAAATTTTAGTAAAATCTTTTCTACCATGGTTAACTTCTTTGAAATAAAGTATATTTGTTTATAATATTATTTTATTTATATCGTATACAAAAATGAGTGTAAGTAATGAATATTAATTATATTAGAGAAGGAATTTTACAATTTGGTATCAATTTCAAGGCCATTTCCTGAGTGTGACATTGCATATTTTGCATATTAGTGGCAATATACATTATTCACGCATACCTTCCCTATTTGTCTTTGCTCTTGTATTTAATCCTTTGGTGGGTTACATCATTAGGTGGGGAAAGATGGTACGTACTCGATCGAGTGCACCAGATGGTAGTAGACCTTAACAGGATAGGGCTCAACTAGATTATGGGCCTCATCATGATAGGCCTCAACCAGATTTTGAAGCAATAATAGAACATATGAAGGATGTGGTATTGGGTATGGTCGACGATAAGTTAAAGAAATTTGAAGAAAATGTGCTAGAGAGCAAGAATCAGGCAATAAGGGATCAAGCAACCCTAATAAGATAGAGAATAATGTTGCAAGTGAGGACCAGGACGAAGAGCAGGTCCACGTTGGTTTGAAGGGAGAAATAACAGGAGGAGTCTTTTATCCCTCACTCTTGAATGACATCACTAAAGTCTGGAAAGAAGTGTATAAGCATGTCCCTCCAAAGTTTAAGGGAGGACTTGATGCTTCAAAGGTAGAAAAGTGGATTAACAGAATGGAGATAATATTCTCAGCAGTCCCTTGCATCTCACTATTAAAGGTGCAAGTGGTTATTACATATCTGGAGGATGAGGCGAGAGACTGGTGGGACAGTGTTAATTTTTTCCTATCTATATAATACTGATAGTGAAAAGAGGTTTGGAAAGGATTATGATGATGATCAGAAGAATTAATAAAGGTTAAATGAGTTTTGAAGGAAGAGAGGGACTAAATTGAAAAGTTCAAAAGTTCTATGGTGAGAAACGAAAGTAGAAATAAACTTTAGGTCATAAGTGTAATTTTCAAAAGTTCAATGACCTAAATGAAAATTAGAAAATGTTGATGGCCAAAAGTTAAAGTAGAAACAAAAGTTAGGCCAAAATGTGTAATAATCAAAAGTATAAGGACATAAATGCAATTAACTAAAAGTTTATGGACCTAAATGTAATTATGAGAAAGTTTAACTGAAAAAGGTTAAAAAATAACCAGAATCATATTAGTCCTAAATTTTACTAGTAGATAGACAAAATTATTCTGATCAGTTTAATGCAACACAGAATTTTGATTTGATGTCCCAATTAATTGATATAAATGTCTGAAGTCAGGAAAAATTATTGTAGTATTTTTTGGACCTCAGAATTAGATAAAATTTGGCAGTAAATTCCTCTAATTAATGTAAGAATTTCTAAAACTAACAGAGCTCAAAAAGGAGTTATGTAAAATTTATTATAGAATTTACATTGGATTAAAATACTCGATAAATATGTTTGAGGAGAATTTCTCAAGAATTGAGCCCATGAATGTAGTAGATCTTACAGAGGGCCCAGAATGGCGCCTTATAGGCCTAATGATATTTTTAGATAAGTATGTGAGCTAAGGCTAATAAAGACTGGGAAAAATATAAAATTATGAAAATGCCACTAAAGGTATGCCACTGTGTTATGTCATTGAGGCAGAGTTAGACGAAAGGTATTTTGGTCATTTGGACAAGCCAAAAATGTCTAGGAAAGGTACAAGAGTGATTAGTTAGTGTTAGTATATGCCTTGATAAGAAGTAAATAGGTGTAAAATGACAATTATGCCCTTAGGGTTAATATAGGGTAAGACAGTGAACCAAGGGCATTTTAGTCATTTTCCAAGGGATCTGTAATTAAGTTTTGGCCCAGTCCAAGAATGTCCATGGTAGGAAGAATCCAGATACTGGATTTAAGGTCAGAAAGCATATTATGAAATCTCAGAAAAATTAGATTTATAAAACAGTTTAGTTTTTGGGAAATCGGACTGAGCCAATACCGGATTAGACTGGAAATTTTCCAGAAGCTTTCCCCATTGGAATTTTGCCACCTACGAGTTGTCCCTTGGTAATGTCATGGATGATGTCATAATTCTCTTTTTAAAAAAGTTAAATCCAAGATTAAATATGAGCCTTTAGATCAAATAATGCATTAAGTAATCTTGGCCATTAATTTTCCATGAGATTTTTCTATAAATACCCCCTCATTTCAGCCTCCAAACCATGATCTCAAGAACCCTTGGGAAAACTCTTGCAAAATGAAAACTCAAGCTAAGACAAAGAAGATTCAAGGTACCAAAGTTCAAGCAAACTAGAAATTAAAGGTAAGCAATCTATCCTAGCTTATTTTCCTTTGATTTGGAAGCTTGAACTTAAGATTTTTATGGAGGAAAGTTGAGTTTTATCTAAGGTGTTGTGCTGTCCAAAAATCCTAGATGAAAGGAGAAAGAAGAAATTAAAGTAAAAGTTATATGATTGAAGCTTAAACAAGCTAGTTAAGTGATTAGTTATTGAATCAAGTTGATATTCTTGACTTTGCCATAGTTGAATCAGTTCGGTTTGCACTTTTCATGAGGGAAAGAAATGGAATTTCAATTATATAATACTTCCATTGAATTTATATGATAATTTTGTATATGATTGGATAGGTTTTGAACCTTGGAAGCATTGAAATTCCAAGATTGTAGTTTTTGAAATCCTTCTCTGTACTATTTACTCACATGAACAGTGATTGAAATTTCATGATTTTGATGTTTACAATGGTTTTAAAATGAATTTTTTTGTGGGATAAAGTGGAGAAACAAGTATGGGAAGCATTAGAATCAAAATGAGGATTTTTGAAAGAAAAGAGGTTGTTATGTAATTATGTACAAAATAGTGCATAAGAGCTAGAATTTTATGATTCTAAGCTCATAAATGGATTCAAAATATAAAATTGTGTAGGATAAAGTCAAGCCATCAATTGGTTCAAAGGCCAAGTTGGTTAGTGAAGATTAGAGAAAGTTATGTTAGTAAAAAGTTAAGAATTTATCAAGGATAGTCTTGAACATTATTGGAGTTCTTGGTCCTAATGAATTATGTGATGAATATGAATGTGTTTAGGACCTTGAAACATCCAAGAAGATGTTGGGAAGTGGTTGACCAAAAGACTTAATGGTTGGAAAGCTAGGGAACAAGTGCAAAAGATCAAGAGAAAAGCTTAAGTGCAAGGTAGTGGACTTACTTCTTTATGTGCTTGACGTGGTATGCTTATGTGTTGACATGTATATGATATTTGAATGATGTTGTGACATGATAAATGAGGTTCAATGTGTTGTGAATAATATGTTTTCCATGGCCATGCACTTTTATTTAAAAGTATATAGCATGATGGCATGTCACTAATCAAAGAAAGTTTAATGAAATTACATATCATGCATTAACATCCATCTTGCATATTTAAGTGGTAATGTTTGCTACTGAGATTCCCTAGAATCTCACCCTTCTATAACCAACCAATTTAGGTCAAGCATGAAGGAAAATTTATGCATGGAGAAGAGCTAAAGCATGGAAGAAGGAAAGTGAAGTATTTAAGATTCTAGCATATGCTATGCATATTCCATGTATGTAAATGCCATGTAAGGTGTCTATTTATGTGATGAAATTGTATCAAATAATTATGGCATATGTACATGATGCATATGAATGCATGAAAGGCGGAAGAGATGGTTTATGCATGTTGGAACAATTAATAAAAGTGAAGGAAAGGAAACTGAAATGGTAAAAATGTAGGTTCTAAGCAGTTTTGTTATGGCTTCAGTTTGACCTAGCAAATGAATGCGTTAATTCACAAAATTTTATGAGCAAGTAGTAAACATCCAGATATATAAATGCATAGGTAATATGCTTTATTTGGATGTGTGTATCAAGAGAAATGAATTTCTAAATTTAAGAGACAGAATCTAGAATTTCTAGAATTTGCCATATGAACAGCAAAAGTTAACGATTTAACTATATCAATTGGCAAGATAAATGTCCATATTTATATTTTTCCCTTAAATAACTATGAAAGAGATTTAATTATAAATTTGGATAACCTCCATACTATTTTTCTGCAATTAGTTATGAATTTTTAAAGTTGGACTATAAATCTGAAAATTACCAAGTGAACAGTACCCGATAAGTAAGTTTTAAAATTTTAATTTTTAGGCTAATGTAATGCTTCCACTAATCAAATATGCTTCTGAATACATACTCTAAGGTGGTAAAAGTAGGATATTTCAGTGTGAGGCCAGTTAATATCTCACAGATGACTTGGAAAGATTTTAAGATGTTTTATGATTATTTCTTTCCTAAAGAATGCGTATGGAGAAACAATTCCAGTTCTACTCCTTACGGCAGGGTGATATGTATGAGGACCTATTTATCACTAAGTTTATTGAGTTGCTAAAGTATGTTGCCCACCCAAAAAATGTGGATTACTTTCTTTGGAAGGCACAACAATTATTGTATCGTGCCAAGCCAGAGTTGCAACAGGTGTTGGCTCTATATAAGCCTAAGTCGTTTGAAGATATGTGCATCAAGCTTAGAGTTATGGTTAGAAAGGCTTGAGAGGTAGGCCAAACTAAGAAGGTACAGGCTCTAGTCAGGGGGCCTCATTAATTGGGACCTACAGGAGGTATAGGGAAACGAAATCAGTTTAATGCTGGGAGCTCAGGTAGCTGGAGTAACAACAGGGGTGGTGGTCAGAAGAGATATGATCAGAGAAGGCTGGATCAGAGGAGCTTATTTTAGAAGACCTATGGCTAGAGGGTCCAACTGAGTGGGGCTCACATTTCCCACAGAGGGTCTATGAAGTATACACCTAGTGTTAGTGGCCCATGTCAGAAATATGGGCGACTACACTAGGGAAAGTGCTAGCAGTGCTACAAGTGTCACAAACTAGGGCATATTGCCAAAGTTTGCCCTGAGAATGGGTAACCCGCTTAGAGTACTAGATCAACCCAAATAGGGCATGTGTTTGCGATGACCTAAGAGGAGACCGGAGCATCTCCTAACCTCATCAGAGGTACTATTTTATTGTAGGGGTATGATATATCTACTTTGTTTGATTCTGGTGCTACTCATTCTTTTATATTGGTGGATTATGCTAAGAGATTGAAATTTCTTATGACTGATTGCCTTATGATTTAAAAGTGTCAACTCTTGTGGGAGCTACTGTCATTACTGCCCATGCATGTTTAAAACTTACTCTTAGGTTTAAGGAACGAGAGTCCTTGATTGATTTGATTTGCATGCCCCTGAGGGTCATTGATGTGATTGTCAGTATATATTGGTTGATGGCCAATAATGCCACTATATATTGTAAAAATAAATCAGTGACTATCTCCATGAGTACTACACCTGTCAAGATACCAAAAGGTCCCATATTATTATCTGTTGCGCGAGTAGATAAATCTGTTAGGAAGTGGTGCTAAGCATTCACGGTTTTCTTTTCCATTGATGTGGATACAAAAGTAGGGATTGATCATATTGAAGTAGTAAATGAATATCCAGAAGTATTCTGAGAGGAGGTGTCTGGTTTACCTCCAGAATGTGAAGTTGAGTTCTCTATTAAGCTAGTTCCAGGAATGGCTCCAATGTTGAAGGCACCGTATAGAATGTCTCAGTCTGAATTGGCGGAACTGAAAAAATAACTTGAGGAATTACTCGACAAGGGTTTCATCCGACCAAGTGTCTCCCTGTGGGGATCACCAGTGTTGTTTGTAAAGAAAAAGGATGGCAGTATGAGACTGTGCATTAATTATCGACAGTTGAATAAGGTAACGATCAATAACAAGTACCCGTTGCCCAGAATTGATGACTTGCTGGATCAATTGGTGGGATCGTCTGTGTTTTCTAAGATTGATCTAAGGTAAGGATACCATCAGTTAAGAGTTTGGGTTGAAGACATTTCTAAGATTGCCTTTAGGACTCGATATGGGTACTACGAGTTCCTAGTTATGCCGTTCGAGTTGACGAATGCTCCAGTTGTCTTTATGGACTACATGAACAGGATCTTCATACCTTACTTAGATAGATTTATCGTGGTGTTTTTTTATGACATATTGATATACTCCAGGAGTGAGGAGGAACATCAAGAGCACCTTCACATTGTATTACAAATTTTGAGGGATCATTAACTATATGCTAAGATATCGAAGGGTGAAGTATGGCTGAAAGAAGTGAAATTCCTAGGCCATGTGGTGTCCGGCGAGGGAGTAGCCATGGACCCCAGTAAGGTTGACACAGTGTTGAAATGGGAGGCTCCCCAGTCAGTGACCGAAGTGAGAAGTTTTATGGGCTTAGCTGGCTATTATCAAAGATGCATTCAAGGCTTTTCTCATATTGCTATGCCATTGACTAAATTGACCAAGAAAGACCAACCGTTTGTTTGGACTAAAAAATGTGAGGCTACCTTTCAGGAGTTGAAGACTAGATTGACTACAACTCTAGTACTTACTCTTCCTACCCTAAAGGTACCATATGTATTATACACAGATGCATCCTTGAAGGGTCTTAGTTGTGTGTAGATGCAGAGTGACAAGGTAGTAGCTTATGCTTCAAGACTATTGAGACCACACGAGTTGAATTACCTGACCTATGACTTGGAATTGGCAGCTATAGTCTTTGCATTGAAGATTTGGAGGCATTACCTATACGGATCACAATTTGAAGTATTCAGTGACTATAAGAGTTTGAAATACTTGGTAGACCAGAAGGAGTTGAACAACAGGCAGCGCCGATGGATAGAATTCTTGAAAGATTATGACTTTGATATTAAATATCATCCTGGAAAGGCTAATATGGTTGTAGATGCCTTGAGTAGAAAGTCAGTGCACGTGTTTGGCATGAGCTTGATTGAGCAATATCTACTAGAAGGACTGACAGACATGCAAGTTTTACCTACAAAAAGTGCTACCTTATACGCAGTAGTTGGAGGCTATAGCTTCTATTAGGACTTGAGAGCAGCACAACTAGAGGATGAATAGTTGGCATGAATTCGAGAGGAATTAGAGGAAGTGCCAATAGAAGACTATACTTTAGGCGATATGGGGATACTGATGTATAAGAAGAGAATTTGTGTTCCACATAATGATGAAATTAAGAAGACCATCCTCATAGAAGCCTATAGGAGTAGATATGCCATACATTTAGGTATAACCAAGATGTACCATGACTTGAAACAACAGTATTGGTGGCCGAAGATAAAGAGGCATGTAACAAACTTTGTGCTTCGATGCTTGATGTGTCAAAAAGTCAAGATAGAACATCAAAGGCCAGGAGGTTTAGTACAGGGATTAGAGATTCCTCAATGGAAATTGGATAGTATTTCTATAGATTTCATAGTGGGATTTCCGAGAACATCAGGTGGATATGATGCCATTTGGGTCATTGTAGACAGGTTGACTAAGTATGCGCACTTTTTACCCTATAAAACCATTTATTCCTTAGAGGAAATGAGCCAATTATATATGAATGAGATAGTGAGGCTTCATAGAGTGCCAGAGAGTGTCATATCGGATCAGGATCCGAGGTATACTTCTAAATTTTGGAAGTCACTCAATTTAGCTTTAGGTACCAAATTAAAGTTCAGCACCGCTTATCACCCTCGGACTGATGGACAAATAAAGCGTACTATTCAGACACTAGAGGATATGTTGAGGGCTTATGTCATTGAATTTAAAGGAAGTTGGATCCATCACTTGCCATAGGCTGAGTTCGCATACAATAACAGTTACCATGCTAGTATTAAGATGGCACCTTATAAGGCATTATATGGAAGAAAGTGCCGATCACCCCTATGCTGAACTGAACTGAGTGAAAGAACAGTGTTAGGACCGAAGTTGGTAGATGCCACACTAAGAAAATTGAGATTATCTGACAAAAGTTATTGGCAGCATAGAGTCGGCAGAAGAGCTATACAGATTGAAAGAGAAGTCCTTTAGCATTTAATGAAGGTGATCATGTGTTTCTAAGGGTCACCCCCACCATTGGTATTAGAAGGTTTATTAAGCCAAAGTAGTTAACTTCTAGATTTATTGGTCTATTTGAGATCTTAGAGAAGATTGGAGAAGTTACCTATCCAATTGCCTTGCCTCCGCATCTATCTAATGTGCACGACGTATTTCACATGTCATAATTGAAGAAGTACCATCCAGATCCATCTCATATCATAGAGTTGGAGGAGGTGGAATTACCTGAGAACTTGACTTATAAAGTGACACCGGAGAGCATTTTGGATACAAAGGACAAACATTTGAGGAATAAGACTATTCGACATGTGAAGGTCTTCTGGAAGGGGATAACACCAGGTGAGGCTACTTGGGAGACTGAGGAAAGAATGCTTCGCGAATACTCGAATTTGTTCTAGGGTTAGGTTCTTGTGTCTCCCTTACTTGTGTGTTTTTCTTGTTTGTGAATTTTGGGGACAAAATTCTAATAGGCGGGGAGAGTTGTAACATCCTAAGTTTTAGTTTTATTTTTAAGCGCAATTTAAAATATTATTTATCAATAACTCAAAAATATTAAATAATTAAAAATATTATAATTTAATATTTTTATTAGTTTCAATGAAAAATATCTGAATTATCCTTCCATTATCGTTCTTAAAGTTTATGATTTGATTGATGTTATTAGTTAGGAATATATTAAGATTTATGTTCAGATTCATATATGAATTTTAAATTTTGAGGATATATTTCAAATTTTAAATTTACCATATCTGATAGGATTCTAACAAATTATAAAGATAATAAAGATAATAATAAGATAATACAATTATATTAAATAAAATTAAAATGTTAAACCTAGATCCCTTTCTCACCTTTTTATTGAACCGTCACCAATTATTTCCCACCTTCAAATCACTCTTTCTCTCCTTCTGATCTCGCTCTTGCAGTAAAGGAATGTTTTCTCAATTCCGCTTCTGGCTCTCCTTTTTTATTAGTGTTTATCATTGTGCCATGCTTCTTTCTCTTGTCAAGTCTTCTCACTGTCACGCCACTACTTGTCACGTCCTAAAATTTGGATTGTGACCGGCACAGAACATGAATAATTTCACATTCTGAAAGCCTAAAAGCTTAAATAAAATGTTTGAAATGAAAACCATAATAAATTACATTTCATAAATCAAAAGCAAGTTCTCTGTAGGAATCTTGACCGGATAATTGTTGTATAACCGATCTCCCGATGATCCTACAACTGACTGCAACCGTTCAAGTTTCCATAACATTTTCCAAAATCAATAGAATCTTTTCTAATGACTATGTGGAGCATTTATCTTCTTTTCAGAATAATATAAACACTTTCTAAATGATAATTTAATCAAAAGTATTTTTATTAAAAAAATGACACTGCGGATCGACAACAAGGCTCTTTACTGCTCAGTAAAAGGTTTAGTGTCACCTGCACTAACTAAGGCCAAATAATCTACTCGTGAATAACATCCTAAAACCATGATTTAAAAGAATGCGGAATTAAACAATGCATAATCATGCTGAAAATGTATTTCATAATATTTTGTAATTTGATGCAAGCCTTTCTGTAAACATTTGTATTTCAAGAAAAACAACAATATGAAACAACTGTTTCAATCAATTTGAAATAACCATTTCAAATCAATCGTTTAAAAAAATAATCCTTTCAAACCATAATCTTTCTGTAGGACTTCAACAGAATAAAAATAGACGTGGACACATAGTCCACGAGGGTAAATAACCATGTATAGCACGAAGCCAGGAAACAGACGTAGACACACAGTCCACGAGGGTAACTAACCAATCTGTCTACTCAAAGTCGCTAACTGTCGGTGGCTCAAAGCCACTAACCTTCGCTAGTATGAAACCCATGGTGTAATCTAGTAGCTCAACCACTACCCTTCGCGAGTACAAAACCCACGGCGTAATCTGGTAGCTCAGCCACTACCCTTCGCAAGTACAAAACCCATGGCAAAATCTGGTAGCTCAGCCACTACCCTTCGCGAGTACGAAACCCACGGCATAATCCATCAAGCTCGGGTAACCAAGGTGCACCAAGGGCTAACAATACTGCTGTTAGAAACCAGCGTTCTGTCTTCCATCCTTTCTAGAATATTTCCATCATGCATGGGGTTTATTTCACATGTAAAAAGCTCAACTGTTTCAATGCCATAAATGTTGGTAAACCACTTTGAATTTCAAAACCCCCAACATATACATTTAAAATCAAGTTATTGTGTAAACATATGAAATTCACATAAGAATATATTTCATGAATAACACTAGTTCAATGCAACTTTTGTCAAACTCTTTTTAAAAGCGTATTCATTCATTTTCATACATAATCGTAATTCCTTTGTAAACCAATCGAAAGAAAATAATTTCTAATGATTTAAACCATACTTTTGTAAAATTTGATTTTTGAAATTTATATTTGAAATTCAACATTTGAAATGGCAATGCATTTGAAAATGTAAATTTTAGGGAACGTTATTCATTCACCTTCCACGCTCCTAAACTGATACTCTTTTCAGCCAAACACTTTCGATTAATTTCGCTTCTCAATCCCCTGGTATTCTGACAACAATAAAATTCATAAGCTAACATTCGAGAACCCTCAGAATTCAACCTTTGCAACAATCAAAACAACACTTCCCAAGGATTCCAAGATTCATACAACTACCTCTTGTACCCATTTAACCAGTACCTTCACCCACAATCATAATTTCCAAAACTCCAATTTTAATAAGATTCATCCTAAATCAGCCATTATACACATACATACATATACTCCTCAACCCACACAGCAAGCTATAATACATAGCAGTACTATATGCACATATATATATATACGCGTGCCCAAACAGTAACATTCATTATCTTTTATTCTTTTTTTCCTATAACATTTCCTAAATTTTCCCGAAAAACATCTATTTATCATCAAGAAATCTCCAACATCAATCTAACTATTTTACATCTTTAATATTTCACTTTTAAACAAATCCAATGACATCATACATGAGAACCATAAAATAGATCCTTACTTTACAATTTAAAGCACCAAAATAAGGAGTCCTCTTTTCAGTTTATCCTTCAATGTGATTTAAAAAAATTATCCAGCTTCAATAATACTATTCCAATGTCATTTTGAGCCTTAACACATGGTATAATAGTTTAAACCTCCAACTTCATAAATATTACTCTAAACAGTGATTTTAAATCAGTTTCCAGATTTATATATATATATAACTCTATGTCTCATATCAACATGCATTACAACAATCCTCAAATACATCATATAAACTCGTATATATATATATATATATCTGTGCAACTTCTCAAAATAGCAACTAAATATGTATATATATATATCAGAACAGCAGCAACCAAACTTTCCCTATAGCCACAATACTCACAACCAACAGAGGGGCACAATTTCAATCCCCCCCACACACACATATATATATATATGCATACTTCTCTCCTTCTAATCAGTAACTCCACGCATATACACACACAAGCCATCTAGAAACAAAATCACAGCACATATAACTCTCTCTCATTCAATCATCACAGCTCGACAAGCAGGGAAAATGGAAATTTAAATCATCCCATGATAGTGAGCACTGATCCAACAGAAGAAAGAAGAAATGGTTCATACGTACCACTATCCCAAAGGAACTGGACAAAGATAAGGAAGGAGCTCGGAGAACTTGCAATAGCTACCATACCAAACCACGCATCCCGACATTCAACACTCACGATGTAACTCAAATAACAGAAGAAAGAAAATTCAGAGACTTGTTACAGTGCAATGGAGACAGTTGACAGCATAGCTACCCTCTTTTCTTCCGTTGCTCCCTGCCTTACTCTCCCGTCGCTATCACTACACTGCTAATCCACCATCGTCGGTGAACCCCACTTCCTCCCATGACTCAGTCCTCTAATTTCTTTCTGCTCACACCCTCACTATAGCTTGCTGTCGACAGAAATCATAATGGGGGAAAGGAGTGGCTCGGCTAAAAGGTGATAGAAAGACTTTTTGTGCTGTGGAAGCTCTCCTCGCGTCGTTCACCAACCCTGCTCCTTATGCAATGCCAAATCGCTACTCTGAACTGCTCTGAGACATGATTGCACTAAAGAGAAATGAGGAAAGGAAGTTGGGAGTAGGTAAAGAGGACAGAAGGGCATTTTTTAAATTTCACGTTGGAAAAAATTAACACTCACATAGCGCCCAGGGATCAAACACGTGACCTACAGATTCATTCTCCACCTCTGAACCACTCTGCTAACGTCTTCTCAACTTTATATGCAACAAAATATATATACCTTTTACAAATTCCTGGGCCATAACACTACCCCTCCTTTTGTCAAATCATTATTATAGCACTATCTTTTCCTTTTGTAAAGGCAAGTTCTGTGTATATAATATATATATATATATATATAAGAGTGGGTTTTGCATTATGTGTGAATCACATGGAAACAATTTCAACGTCTTGCCTTCACAGAGGATCAAATATATGTATACACTTTTCTCCTGTCTTGTACAATTCTATATCTTTAATAGATATATAGATGTATACCTTCACCAACCACACCTATCACGTGATCACCCTTCCACCTCATCCTTTTTATTCTGTAATAAAATAAGTAGGAAAATAAACTCAATTTATTACAAAGTGTACGTACGTATATATATATATATGTTTATATACATAAAAATAGTTTATAAACAAAAACTCTACTTAGTAATTTTTGAAAAGAACTCAAAGCTTCAACTTAATTTATTATTATTATATTAAATTAATTAGATTATAAATGAATATAAATTTAGAAAAAGATTCATGTCTTTAGGGATAAGCTAAGATTCTAAGAGTAAGGTTAGAATAGTTTCATGGCATCAATAAGTAATATAGTAATAGTTTTTGTGTGATGATTTTGTAAATTACCATTGGGGTTCTGAAGTAACTCCTAGTGGAGCACTAGATTATTTGTGATTGGTATTGTTATAAATAGGACCACTTGACTCATGGTAATTATTCCTTGTTTTGACAAGAGGTAACCACTTTCCACTCATTGTGTGTGCTAATGTAATATTTGTGAGTGATTTGATATATATAAATCTACTAATATTTATATGATTATATTGTGGAATTTCTATTGATGATTTTATTAAAATGGTCTTGTGGGACTTGAAGTTAATTTGGAAAGTTAAATTGAGAGCAAAATCTTGTTACATCTGTTATTGACATTTGACAAAATTTATTATTTTGGGAAAAAATCTATTGTGATATTTATTGATGCTATTGATTATCAAGATTGAGATTTTTATTAATGTTATTATCTTGAGAATTATGCATTAAGGATTGGTAATGAGAGAATGATATTTCTACCACGTGATATAGCCTCCATTAAAGCTAGATGGTTGGCTTTTATCCCACCTATTTATTGAAGGACTACAACACCTCTGCCTGTTTACCGAGGTAGAATGAACCTATGGTCCAGTCACATGCTCTGTAGATTTTGGCCAGTCTATATCACTTGATCGATTAGCTTTTTGGATGGCCAGTCATATGGTAGTTATCACTAGCCTATGGGTTTGGTCAGATGAAATAAGGCGGTTCGGTTGGATTGATGGGAGGAACTTGGGTGGTTTATCCATTTGATTATAATATGATGATAAGTTATTTTCTATATGTTGAAAACTGTCTCACTTGACACCTTACGAGTACATATTAGTATGCATGATGAGTAGAATTTATGGTTACTAAGGCTTTTGTCTCACCCTATTTTTATTAACATTTTTCAAGAGTTAGTTCAATTGCTGGTTTGAACGGGAAGGCATCGGAGGCATAGTTGTGCTAGTTGAACTGTACAACATCCTCCCTTATATTTATACGTTGAGTAGATGTATATTGCCACTATAGGGCATACTTTTCTTTATACTCTAATAATTTGCTATTTTATTATCGTATTGAATAATGTGTGCTAGTAGGAGGCTAAAGCCTTTTAGGATTATGCAAGTGACATGACAAACCCTAGAGGTTATTTATCATATTATGAGTGTTATTTAGAAATTTTGCTGGCATTATGGGTATTGGAGTTAGTCACTTAAGTACGTTACCCGAGAAAATTTGAATTAGTAACTTGATGAAGTTAAATAGAGGTTTGGATCCTTTAACTATGTTAGTGGGGTTGAATTCTTTCTAACATGGTTTTACATGCGAAAAATATGTAAAGTTTTTATATCCATGATAGTACAATTTCATGAGTTTCACTCTTTTCTATCATGGATATCATTTTTAAAATACGTTAAACTTTGTTAACCATGTTAATGTTAGATTGGTGGTGTTCTACATTGTTAATTATCGATTACAAAAAGTCTTTTATAACCATGGTAGGGTTGCTTTTAAATTTTAGTAAACTTTTTTCTACTATGGTTAACTCCTTTAAAATAAAGTAAATTTTTTTATAATATTATTTTATTTATATTGTATACGAAAATGAGTGTAAGTAATTAATATTAATTATATTAGAGAAGGAATTTTACATTAGAGATGTTATTAGATAATAGACAGGGTAAGTTGATGGAAACAAGGGTGCATAAGACGTTTGTGGATCTACCGTAGGAGGTGGTAGAGGCGACTGTATATGTTTGGGTATATCAACTTTTATTTGCCTGATTTGGTCTTGTATTTTTCTTAACTCCTGTTCTTTTCTATGGAAGTCTGATCCAGTATATCTTTGATCAACATATCTTCTAAGATTAGCATCAAGTTGTTAAGCTTGGGATTATTATATGAGATTATTACATTGATATGTGTAATTAGCAATCTATTCCATGTTCTACAAAAAAAAATATATTGTGATAAATAATAAGTAATTAAATTATGATTGTATTTTATGATTTTAATTTAATTTGTTAAGGTAATTGAGTTAGAGATGCAAAAATTGGAGATGAGATCATTTGTGGGGTTAAACTTGAATTCATAAGTTGAAAGAATGGTTGGATTGGTTAAGATGAAGAAAGAAAATATGAAGGAAGAAAATGTAAGTATGTTAATAAATTATAAATGAAGATAAATAAAATAAATAAAGATCTATAAAATAAATAAAGTCTTACAATGTAAAGAAAAAAGGAAGAAGAGAAAAAGAAATTTTAAGAAAAGATATGAAGGAGGGGAGAAAGAGGGAGGGAAAGAAATATGGGAGTGAATGAATGAAGTGATGGGGTAGTATTTATGGAGGTATGGAGTATTTCCAGCGGTTTTAGAATTGTTTTAGTGGTTATATGCTTTTTGTAAGGATTTTGGGCCTTGGGACAATTTAATGCAAAAAATTAATTTTTAAAAAATTGTACCAATTTTGATTTATTTGTGCATATTTAATTCATATATAAAAACAAATTATTATATGAGTGACAAAGATCATTGATTTTGTTATTCTTGATCTTATCTGGAAGAAAAAAATAAAAATATTATTATTAGGATTATTAAATATATTTAGGAAAAAATTGGAGTACCATATAATTTAATAAAAGAAATATAGTTGACAATAGCTAAATTATTGTCTCCTTGAGAGAAGAAGCCTTCAAAATTCTTCAGTTTGAAGGGTACTCTGCATTAAGTAATGTCACAATCACCCACGTCACAAAGATCCCAGGACTTGAGGTGGATGACTATCTTCTAGTCTTTATGCTTCTCGTCTTGCACATAGTAAAATTGATATGCCTTATACGCAGGAATATATGGCTTGTCATCCTAAGATTCCCCCATATGCATGAGTCTAGAGAAATTGACAAAGGTGATGCCCAAGTGGTCAGTGCTGAGTCCTTATGGAGTTGTCATGTTTGCCTATGAGCACTTGACCAGCGTTACCATGAAAAGCTAATAAATTAACCCAATGATATCAGTAAGCTTTCTATAGTAAGTGATGTCTCTAAAATGTATGTCAACATCACTACTGCTAGCGTAACATCTCATCCCAAACTCTTAAGTTTTGCGTGAACAATCCCTAATCACGTGCAATTGTACAAACCTAAAACTGTTGATATTATACAATGTATACCTTCTTGTATGGTCTAATGGACTGAGGGAAAAGGTTTTGAGTTCATCTGAGTACATAGTGAAGCCATTATGTATTCGAAGTGTGAACCATCCAGGGAATTCTCTATAGAATTTCTTATCAATCTCAGCGAAATGTGCGCGCCCTAATAGCTGCTGCTGGAGATAATTTCTAAACTCACTACAATGAAGTATAACTTGTTAGAATCAATGACGAATACATATAAAGTGTAAAAGTTGGTGAGTGCATAACACTTACTGCATGAAGGATTTGACTTGGCTATAATTTACCAAAACATGCAAGTGTACCTGGAGTTTCTCTATGTGAGGTAATGTGAAGCATTCACATCCTTCAACTGATTTTCCTACAGAAGGAAATAAAGTTGACATGGAAGGATTAGGAGGGCAATCATCAACACGACGGGGGTGGTTAAAAAATGTCTCAATGTCATAATCAAAGTTTGAATAGAAAGTTAGGACTTTGTCTCCAGAATAGCCTTCTGTTATTGAGCCCTCTAGCCACGCCTTACTTCTAACATATGATTTTAATTTCCCAAGTACCTGTAAGTTAATATTCCATTAACAATTTAATTTGAGCAATCAAAATATAAAAAAATGGAATTGAAAACGCATGGATAAAAGATCATTTGGTACCTCTTTATATGGTATATCCATCGATATTAAACTAGCCTAGTGACCTTTGCTTCTCGTACAAGGTGGCATGTCAAGTGGATGATAATAGTGAAGAATGATGGAGGAAATATCATCTTTAAGTGACAAAGTGTAAAAATTATTTGACTTTACAGTTAATCGAGCTCTTTAAGTACCAATACCTTCGCACACAACTTCCTAAAGAATGAACATAGCTCCACCAAAATGACTGAAACATCAAAAGGAAGTGTGCTTCTCAAAGCCAAAAGGAGTAACTATTGCATGAGGATGTAGGAGTCATGACTTTTTAAGCTAGTAACCTTTTGAGCCTATAGATTGATCTACCTTGAGATGTTGCTAGAATATCCATCAGGTACTTTTATGTTCTTCAACATTGAAAGAAAGATATCCTTGTTCTGCTTCTTCAAAGTAAATTTAGCTAGAACTTGTCATTTCTATCAGGGCAAGCCTTTTTATGAAATCCCTAGGCCTGTAAATATTTTCTAGCAACAGATGGTCTTTCAACTTTTTAGCTTTATTGAGCAACGTATATATCACATTATCTCACATATTCTTCTTAATGTGCATAATGTTCAAACTGTGGCACTACAAATTAGATTCCAAATAAGAAAGAGTGAAAAATATGCTTCTCTTCTGCCACTGCATAGGCTGAGCACTAGATATTCCACAAGATCGTTGTCCCAATCATTCAGGATCCTCGTTCTTGCCAACTTCGACATGAACATTTTGTAACTGCCACATGACATCTCTACCAGACAAGGTAATAAGAGGATCTCTCCTTTCTTGTTTGTTATTGAATCAAATCCGTTGCAATCTAAATGTGTGCTTGGAATTGAGGAACCGTCGATATCCCATGAAGCACCACTTGAAACTGTGTGGAAGGCGATATGGTATAGAGTCAAAGTTACACTATGGATAAGCCAAACTAGTATACATGTTCCAGCCAGACAAGATTCCCAAACTAGGGAAATCACTTATCGTCCACATTAAGGCTGCACGGAGGTTAAACATCACTTTTCATATGAGTCATACATCTCAACACCATTCATCCATAACTCTATCAATTCTTGTATCAACAGCTACAGGTAAACATCTATATTATTCATAAGTGCCTTCTTGTGAGGAATAATCATCGAAAGCATAAATGAGTTATGTTTCATGCACATCTAGGGTAGAAGATTGTACGGAATCAACACAACTGCCAAATACTGTAAGTCATGCTCATGCTTTCGAAGGGATTAAAACCATCTATTACCAACGCAAGACGAAAATCTCTGGGGTCATAGGCAAAGTTCAAAACATTTTGCATCAAATGTTTTCCACGCCTCTGAGTCTCATGGGTGTCTTAACTTGCCATCCGAATTATGCTCAGTCATGTGCTACCTCATGTGCTTAACTATTTTTAATGACATATACATTCTTTATAACTATGATTTTAAAGGAAAGTAATGAACAATCCCATGTATTGAGAACTACATTAAATTTTGTTCAGATATATAATAAGTAACACATTATACTGTAACAAATTATACCTTATAATTTTGGTCAATTTCTTCTTATGATTTTTCACTTCTGTAATAATTTGTAACGAGATGTCTTAATGCTTACAAATCTCCTTGTTTGCATCCTCTCCCTAATATAGTTTGCATTCATTTGGGTATGCATCTATCTTGTAGTTCAAGCCAAGTTTGTTAATAATCTTCTTTGCCTCATAAAAAGATTGAAGGAACTCAGCTTGAGGGAAAGCATTTCCTAGTAACTCAAACAGTATGGTTATCTCCTTCTCGGTCATACTGCATAGGCATTTGATATGATATACCCTCAACAAGAATGACAACTTAGAATACTTAGTGCATCCAGAATAAAGAGGTTTATTAGCTTTGTTTATGAGGGCAAAAAACTCCCAGGTAATTTTGTTTCTAACGAACTCATGATAAGGCCTATCTACTTCATTTGGCTCCTTACTTTCATGAACATAGAAAGCATCATGCCCATACCCTTTATACTCCTCCTCCTCCTCCTGAGTGTGATAATCTTTATGATAAGCTACAGTATCTACCATGAAGTCTATCATCCCTTCCTCGCTTAGATCTTAATCATCGATGCTAATATTTGGTCTATGACTCATAACATCTATAGAAAAAGGATCATCAGTGGGTGTAGTGGGTGTGTCAGGATCAACTAGCTCCTTCTAGGGTCATCTGGATCCAATAAATAAATGAATTAAATAATATTAAATAATAATAATTTCAAAAATACAATAAGTAGATGAATAAAAGAATATTAAATAATAATTTGGAAAACATAATAAATAAATGAATAAAATAATATAAAAAATTAATTTCAAAACCATAGTAAATAAATAAAAAATAATTTTAGATAATCATTTTAAAAATACAATAAATAAATGAATAAAATAATATTAAATAATAATAATTCAAAACGAACACCTAATAAATGAATATAATTATATGAATTAATAATTCCAAAAATACTATAATTACATAAAATAAAAATATCGGAGTCAAATTTAAATTATAACCTTCAAATGCATAGTAGTCTATAGATTTAGATTCATTTATGATGTGTGTACAGAATTTGACATAACTCTACCTCACAACTCACTGAAAGTGTGAAAATGGGGAAGCCACTATTTATATATAGGGTTAGATTTTGTAAGGGTTTTGTAAAACCCCTAAAAAATGCAACCCTAGGCAAACCACCCCATACCACATGTTCTGACTTCTCGATAATCATTGACATTTCTAGCAATTTTGGGGACAATCGCTAAAAATTTGTTTTGCCACTTCTAGAGGTTGTTCCCTTAACCACTAGTAATGTGATGTACCACTAAAAAGTATGTAGACCTTTTGCATTGCCTAATGGTTTTACTTGTGGTTAATCTGTAATAGCTAGATATATGGTCAAAGGGATTGAAAGTTCTAGTGGTTTACCCTATAACTGCTAGAAATTTCTTGAGTTTCTAGCGGTTGACATAAACAAATGAAAATAACCATTAATAAAACAAGTTTGTTTTGTAGTGATAAGATGTATACACTAACCATAAAATTATTAGTATTATAATAGTGTAGTAAAATTTAATAGTTTTTTTTTGTTTTCCAAAACTAAAAGAATTAATCTATTTATACTACTATAAGTATTTTTGCATCTCCGAAAAGTATATGGTATTTGGCACACATTGGGTAAAAGCTCATGAATATTTTTCCACCTTTAAAGTTTTTAATTTTTTTCAATTAGGATTATTTTGGTACTTTCATTACAATATTGTGGGATTTACTGTAAAAAGTAACAGCGTTAAATTATATTTAACAGTATTGATATTTTTGTTTCTATTTTTTAATGTCCATAGGTATTTTTGTGCCTCTAAAAAACTTATGTTAGACACACTATTAAAAAAAGTGTATGGGTATTTTTGTACCTTAACCCTAAAAATTTGCATAGTTACAATTATAAAAATAACTTCTTTTTTTGTTTTAAGATACTTCTTTTTTCCCCAACCATTGTGAAAAACTTCTAAAAAAATGGAATAGTTCCCTAAAATAATGAGAAAAAAGTTTTAGTAAATATTTGATTATTTAAATTTATATCAAATTTTAGTTTAATTTCTAAATTTATAAAGTGTCTATTCAATTCATATCCCCACCACCAATAATCTCACTAGTATACAAATTTTCAATGCTATACCAAAATTTTTAAAACTTGAGTCGTGGGTAAGTCTAAATTTAAAAAAAAAATTATATAAAAAAATTAAAACTTGATCCCCATGTTGCTTCATATGCTTCTTCTTTTTTCTTTTATGGTTAAATATCATTCTTTTCAATGTACATATAACACTGTGTACTGGTTTTTATTGTGTAAACCCAAAAGTAATTATCAAGGATATAAAAATATTAATATAATATACACTAGAAAACATAGTTGATTACCGATAGAATTTTCATTGCTATATGTTACAAAATTGGAACAAATTATTCCCACAATTAGCAACGGAATAATTTCATCCTTAATCTATTTCTATTTTTATAATTTTAGAATGTCACGTGGCCCCATCACTGGTCACCACATGTCACCTACTGGCAGATGCCACCAACCTTTTGGCAACGACCACCATTTGCCACGTGTCCCCTCTCCACATCATTTATATATAATATAGTATTAACAAATTCACATATATTATATTATAATTTCAATTATAAATATAAAACAATAATTATAAATAAAATAATTTAAAATTTTAAATGGTAAATTATTTTCGTATGAATATAATATTTTATTTTTATATTTTAAACAACATTAATTAAGTATATAATTTATAGGGAAAATCCCATTTAAGGCTACTTGAAATAGGAAAATCCTAAATCAGGTTAGTAAATTTAACAAATCTCTAATTGAGTCATGGACCCAATTTGGGATTTGTGAATGTTGGGTATTTTACCCTTTTGTCACTCAAATTTTTTCAATTCCACCTCCTTTTTTTTTTGCAAAGCCATCTTTAGCAATAATAGTTTATCTGACAATGGTGGCCAGAGTTCTTATTGACGATGGTCGAAGCCTGTTGATGATGGTTGAAGCTCTGGACCCTGGTGAAGGCAGCAACTTCATTAAAAAAATCAAGTTTTGTTGTGAATAGCTAAACGGAAGTTGTGAATTACTAAATTGAATTTATTAATTTTTACAATAAGACATGCTTAAAAATTAACAAGTTTAATTTAGAATTCACAAGTCCCCATTAGTTATTTACCCTGAAACTTTTGCAATAAAATTGGACTCTTCAATAAACCTTTCGTGTTCTTTAATTACAAGATAATCTTAGAAAAATTAACTAGTTTAATTTAACAATTCACAAGTCTCTTCATTAGTTATTCACAACAAAACTTTTGTAATAAAGTTACACTCTTCACTGAAAATATGTTGTCATTCCATCACTAAGGTAGTCTTAGAAATTAACTAGTTTAATTTAATAAGTATTACTTAAAACTATTTACAAATCAAATGCAAGTTAAAAAATTAGACATTATCTACAAGTTAAAAGTGCATAATCACCTTTTATGGAGTTGTTTTGTCCAGTGTAGGCCTCTCACCCTCTTAAGAAGCTTGCAACTACTTGATTTTGTACGTCCATCGCAACTGGCGGTGCTAATACCTATTTTCCTCAACCAGATGAATCATTCCTTTGATGACCAAGGTTGCTATTGAACTGCTTCTTATTGTCAATAACATGAACAAAACCCTTATTCAGTCCAAAGTCAACGTTGGAAGTAAGGGAAATGTTCTGAAATAGAATTCTGCAATCCTTTTTTACTTGTACTTTCTTTCTCCGCTCATTAATATAAAAGTTGGTTAATTTTTTTAGATAAATTAAATAGGTTAAAAATTCAATTAATTATGATCAAATATAACCCTAAAAGACGAATTTATATTATATACTCCTTAATCTGCCTAAATTATTAACTAGTTCTTATGTTAATTATAGTTAATTGGTGTATTTAATTTTTTTAATTTATTTAAAATAATCAATTAATACTTATATTAAGGATAGAAGGAGTATCAATGAGCTACTTGGTGTTGTGTTACGTTGGCTATTGCTCTTGATGATATCAATCTAAGGAGAGACAAAGAGTTGAAAATTGTGAAATAGATCAAAATAAAGATAAACCAAATTATATGGTAAAGTACAAAATGAATGCGTATATGTTGTGTATGAGCATTGAACAAAATGCCGCTATTTCTGAAGTATCATTTGTTCAAAAAGATATCTTCTATTTCATGAAATAGCAAATAGATTGCAGTGTCACTAAAAGCCACAAAAACCAATGGTACAAAATAAATGCAATAGAGATATTTTACAAAGAGCAACAAAATAATAATCTTAAGTATAATCTAGCACAAACTAACAATAAAATATATCAGCATAGCACATAGAAACATAAAAATCAGATTCTATAAAGAATACTGATCTTCATTTTGGTCGTGTTGATCAGTGATTGGGATTCTCAAACTCATAAAGAACTTTCATGAATTTACGTCTACAGTAGTCTAGTATGGGTGATCTTGAGCAATTAGACGATTAGATGGTGAGCTGTGATCCGATTGAGCTGAAATTGTGTGGGATGATTTGAAACTACCTCCTCTATTTATAAAATGGCACGCTCGTCATGGCGAGAATCACTCCCTACGGTTTTCCCGCTCCCAACCAACACCTAATCCTTCTAAACCATATTCACACCTCAAGAATCAAGTTAATCACTTAATTTCCTCGTAAATCCAGCTTAATTATCCCTAACCCTCGGATTAAGAATCTACGATGTTACAAATTAAATCTCACTGGAAAGTATGCTTTCTTTGCAAACAGGCCTAGAAGTGCAACAGGTGCTAGTATAGACTAAGGCGAGGCCATTAGAGTTGAGGTGGATGGGTTTGTGCTTGCTAATTGTAGCAATGGTTACGGTGGAATCATCAAAGATAGCAGGGCAGATGGGTTTGTGGCTATAGTTGTAAGCTACAAAATGTACCTCCTACTAGTGTCGACACTCTGGGAATTATACAGGGTCTAAAGCTATGCTAGGATAAAGAATACAGAAATATAGCCATTTTCTCTAATTGCATTGAAGCCGTCAACCAAATTCTTAGGGGGTGTGATGAATCTCATCTATTTAGTGATGTTGTTAATGATTCTAGATTATTAGTACATAGGGGTTGGCAAGTTGTCAACCATTATTATAAGGAAATTTTAAGTATTGCGGACTATTTAACTAACCCTTCCTATACTATTTAGGATAATTTTTGTATTCTTGATCAACCTAGTAGCCTCCACTTTTTTATCAAGAGGATGTGGTTGATGAGGGAAGTTAATTATTGTTTGTTTTGATTATGCTTCTCTTGAAGTTATGAATATCAGTTTCTATTAAAAAAAATACTGAGAGCTGAACTTCAGCTTTGCACGAGTTCTTATCCTTCCTACTATTGATTACTTAAGGGACTATTATGATATAACACAAGACTATTACACGTGAAAAAAAAACCCATTGGTAGCTATTCAAATTCATGGACGACCCTCCTAACCGGGTAGGGTACAGAGGCCTTAATTTTGTCGGGAACTTAAGCCTCAGAATAACTTCTAATCAGTAATGTTTTTTTATATAAAAACTTTTTTAAAAAAAGCTGAGCTCACCTACCAATAATAGCTTCTTGGGACTTCAGACAGATGTTATAATTATAAAAATCTAATGATTCCCGTTCTCATTAAGGTGTGCATGGATATGGTTAAGTAGGGTAATCCCTCAACTTAGTGCCCTACCCAAAAAAAACATAAATTGTATTTTGCAGCCCGATATCTAACATTGCCCAGTAAAAATCCTAACCATTTCGAGTTGGGTAGCCCGCCCAAGTCGTGATATCATGCTTATGTTATAAAAAAATATATAATTATAAACTTTTAAAATAATACAATATTCATATTTCTTCAATAGTTAAATAATATCTATAATCTACTAAGAATAAGTCAACAAAAAGATAATAATTAAAGTCTTGAAATCCATTGCATATAAAAAAGAGTCTTGAAGTCTAAGCAGTTATTAATTACAACTTTATATTAATCTCCCTAATATTGACAAAGATGAAGCATCTGAAAAAAATAAAATAAACAATTATAATTTATAATGTAATCATATGATAATTAGTAAGGTTAAATAAAAGAAAAAATTAATATAGTTATAAATATTAAAAGATATAACTTACCTATTTAACTATTTATATTTCTAAAATAACGATTTAATCACCAGTAACTATCATATTCTCCCTTTCAAATGTAGTATCTAGAGAAAAAGTAAAAAAAATAAAAGAAATTATGCTTATGGGCAGGACAAAGCAAGGCAACCTCTATGGCTGATGTCTAGCTCAAAAAAAGTATAAACTATATTTTATAAATCGATATTCAACCTTATCATATATTTATATAGTTAGACAAGATATCTCAAATAGATATATCGAACAATGAGTTTTATACGCACCTCTAATTCTCACAAGCCCGTACCTTTCATGGGTGCGTTTGGTTAAAGCAAGATGGGCCCCGTTTCATATGTTTGTAATCACTTTAAAAATGAAGCCAAGTCAAAGTTACAATTGAAGCTATTTTTCTTTATTCCGGCCCAATAAATATGATTCTATAATAGAGTGTAATAGAGACTTAAAGCCTGAGATTAGGCCTAACCCTACAATTGGCCTGACCTAATTAGATCTATTATTTTTTTATATAAAAAAATTTAGATGAGTTTAATAATAATATTATACTAAGGTTATAATATAATCCTAAATTTTAGAGAATATTTACAAAGAATCTATAAGATCTCCTACCAAATAAACTCCCACGACAGTAATAAGAATCAAATTCACATTCATATAAAATATAAATTTATTCTTTATTATCTATATAAACTCTTATTTATTAAACAAAACTATAAGCCAAGGCTAAGCTATATATCTCTATTAGAGTGAGGGGCTAGCTTACTTTCACCTCTACTTTTTGGCCAGCTTCTGGCACAAAATGGGAAGAGATGTGAGAAAAGCTATGGATCCCACAGTACTCATATGATCAAATCCCAGCCATGCCCTTTTGTCTATTCTTCATCAAATCAATTCTGTTTTTGCCCCTAACCATACGATCAATTCTCATTTTTAAATATATCTATTAATTTATATATATGGTGGCAAAAAAATTATATACACAAATATAACTATTAAATATATCTAGATGTTTTTTTTATTTAAAAAGAGTTTTCCATAACACATTATTAGGATCTTATTTATAAGTTATTTTTAGTATATTTTATATAGACTAAATTTTTTTAATTTCATTAATTTTACCTTTAAATTCAATAGATTTATAATTTTTTTCTTATTTAATATTCATTATACCACCGCATGATAATAAAACCAACATACTAATAAAAAAAAAGGATAAAATTATATATAATAATAAATCCTTCTCCAGGACAAGAGCAGTAACTTTTCGTACTTTTATAATTATAATTTTAATATTTATCTTAAAATTCTCACATTATGTAAATGTAACATAAATATGTACTCATTAATTCATAAAATTTATGCTATTTTTAGTAATTTTATATCTATAAATAACTTTCTATTAATTATTCAAATAAATTTTATTTTATCAAATTGACTTTTATATAGTGTGTGGTTGGCAAGTGCCAAAACTTAAGTTTTAAAAAGGATTTTATCCTAAATTTTATTTAGAAAATTTTTAAAATAAACAGTTATATTTGTCTATAAGGGCTTTTTGACCAAACTATGGTTTAAAACTAAAGTTTTAGATAAGTTATTGAGACTAGTTTCTAGAATAATAAAATAGTTTATATACTACTTAATTACTATTTTACTCTTATTTTTTCTTACACTCTCTCTCCTTTCTACTATTTCTTCTCTACCCTCTACCCTCTCTCCTCTATCATATCTCTTTTTCACTTTCTCTCCTCTTTTCCACTATTTCTCATCTCCACCCTCTACTCTCTCTTCTATCTTTTCTCTTTTCCACCATCTCTCCTCTCTCATATATTTAATAAAATTATACAATTTTTAGTAATTTTCTAATTACAAAAGTCATTCTAGTAATAACTATTTAAATACTCATTTATTTATAACTATTTTTTTGTTATAAACTCTTATCCAAAAACTTTTTTTTAAAAGCTGTCTAAAAATCTATTTTTTTATAAACTATTTTCTAAACTCTTACTCAAACATAGATCCATAATCAATCCAAAAATAACGCATACTAAACTATTTGACTCAATGTTTTAAAAATTGTATCGGACCCTTAGAGTCGGCGTTAAGTCAGAACCAGGGGCGATTTTTCAGAAACAAACTGGCTCAAACTTGTCACGCAGTTAACGTTTAGATTGTCAAATCAGAGAAAAGAAAAAAGGAAGATAAGGAAGAAGAACATATGGCAGAGCTGCTCTTGAGATGAATCTCATCATTATCCTTCATCCCTTCAAGTGTGAGCTGCTATGGACCATTTCAAAGGTAGAAGGAGAGAAGGAACCTATCTCCGGCCGTGACATCTCCGACGATTGTCAATCTGGGAGCAAGAAAGAAATGAAAAGGCAGGTAAGTGATGGAACCTGGAGGCATTGGTGAAAAGAAAATGATTTCTCCGAAGTGGAGAAGTGTATGGAACACACAAAGGAAAATTTGCAGATGTACTATGAGGAGTATTAATTATTAATTGACATTTTTTAAAACAAAAATGCTTTTAAAGAAAGCAGAGACAATCGACATTGGAATTTTGACCATTAATATTGGTTATATGGGTTGCTGATGCATCAATCCTAGTGAAATCAATCAAGATCCAAAGCATTTGGTGATCAAGGACATTCAAGATCTTCTGCAAGCTTGTCAGGATTTCCACATCTTGACCCCATTAAAGAGGGAGGACAGAATCATATTGTTAAGAATGATTGTTAAAAGGAATACTATCATCATATGTGCTTATGTATCTCAAGTTAGAGCACAAGCACATTTTAAAATAAATTTTAGAAGATATAGAGGGGTTAATTTAGAGCATACCAAAAAAAATTTTATTAGTGGGAACCTTAATAGATATACTATTAAAGAGGCAGTGTATTATGTAAGGGCATATGTAGAGGAGGGAAAACGAGTTAGCTCGCCACAACTTGGGATCTGAGTGACAACCCGCCAAAAAAACTACCCCGCTTAGATAGCATGCTAGCTTGTTAGCCACCTTTTTTTTAAATATTTTTTAAAAACTTATTTCTAAACTTTTAAAATACTAATAAAAAATTCATAATGTCATATTATCCTAATAAAAAAATATTAATGTTATATTTTAAAAAATTCCTATTTTTTATAAAAAATCTCAAATTTTATAACTATAGATCTAAATAAATATTAACATAATATTAATTAATTATAATATATTAACATATATCAATAAATAAATAATTATCTTTACTAATCTTCAATAATAAAAATATTTAAAATAATATTTAAGTAAAATAAATAATAATATTAATTATTAAAAAAAATAGACTGATAGATAACCTACTACAAAATTTGTTGGATTTTAGTTAGTTTAAACCCACTATATTTTATAGTAAAATGGACTAACTCATTAGGTGTATGATAGTTTTAATTTTAGAGAGCTTAATAATAAAAGATGAGCTATAATTGATTTCTCTTTAACTTACACCTTTAACATACAATAGTGGAGCCACAAGTCACATATTGACTTTTTTTTTGATAAAAAATGATGATTGAAGACTTTATACCAATTCCAAAGTGATCCTAAGGATGGCATGATAGCACAACATAGGCTCCTAAGCCTTTATGTACGTATAAAGTACATAAAACAAAAGCTTCGACATGTTGGTACCTAAAGGTTAGGTGGAAGAGTTAAAAGAGAGAAGATTGAGTTTTTCAAGAGGACTCAAAAAGGATTTGGGAATCACATAGCAATACTAATATCATATGAAAGAAAATGATCAAAAAAATTTATAAGGTTACTAAAATAATTTTGGGAGAATATAAGGATCTTAGTGGATGAGATAAGGAGACGTGCAAGAGAAAATTAATAATAAAATGATGGTGTCAGAGCCATACACTTGTGCAATAATGCTAAAAACTTGGAGAAATATGTTTAGCTAAAAAGGAGACTAAAAAGGTAGTGAGTGAGGCTAATTCTAAAGTTTTTGATGAGTTTTACAAGAAGTTAGAGAGAAAATTTAAATAATGAAAGATTTATAAGATTGCAAGAGATATGAAGAGAAAATCAAGAGATTTGGATCAGGTAAGATGTATCAAAGATAAGGAGGGTAGAGTTTTGGTTACTGATAGAGATATTAAGAATAGATGGGAGGCCTACTTTTACAAGTTGTTTAATGAGGAAGGAGGAGTTTGAAGTTACAGGTTCGTATTGGTGAGGTTAAAGAAGCTATTGAGAAAATAGAAAATGATAAAACTATTGGACCTGATTGTATTCCTATTGAAGTCTAAAAGTGTTTAGGTGAGGAGGATGTGTTGTGGCTTTTTAAACTATTTATGAGATTCTATGATCTAAGAAAAGAATTTTAATTCTTATTTACAATAATAAAAGGAATATTCAAAATTCTACAAGTTATTGAGGAATAAAGCTTATGAGTTATACAATAAAATTGTGGGAAAATGTGATAAATCATAGGTTGAGATTAAATACTTGTATTTCTGAGAACCAATTTGATTTCCTACTAGGAAGGTACACAGCAAATACAATTTATTTGCTTAGGGGGTTGATAGAAAAGTACCAGAGCAAAAGAAAAGACTTACATATAGTTTTTATTGACTTATAAAAAGCTTATGATCGCGTGTCAAGGGACATATTTTGAAAAGCCTTGGAAAAGAAAGGTGCACGCGTTGTATATATCAAAGACATATAAGATATGTATGAAGGGGTTACAATTAGCATAAGAATGCCTAGAGATTAAACAAAGGACTTTCCTATATAGATTGGTTTACATCAGGAATTAGTTTTGAGACCTTATTTGTTTAACTTAGATTTTGACATTCTAACGAAGCATATTCACAAAGAAATCCTTATATGTATTCTTTTTACTAACAATATGGTTTTTGTGATTGAGTCAAGAGAAGAGATTAATTATAAACTTGAGTTGTAGAAAATAACTTTAGAGTCAAAGAGTTTTCACCTGAATAGAAGTAAGACTAAATATACATACTACAATTTTGATAAGAGACAAGTTAGAAGTAATTTGGAAGTCAAAATGTGAAATTAAATCATTCCACAAGTAGAAAAGTTCAGATATTTAGGATCAATTATACAAAGAGATAATAAAATTACTAGGGATATTAACTATAGAATTCGAACAGGGTGGTTTAAATAAAGAAATACGACTGGAGTTATCTGTGATCAGAAAGTACCTAAAACAGTCAAAGTAAAATTCTATTGCACTGTATAATACTAACAATACTTTATAGTAGTGAATGTTTGCTTTAAAGGGACAACATAGGCATAAAGTAGCGGTAATTGAGATGAGGATGTTTATATGGATGTGTGAGTAAATAAGAAAATATATGATTTGTAATGAACATATATAGGGGAAAGTTAGAGTTATACGGAGAAAATTGTATAAAATCATCTGAGGTGGTTTGGATGCATACAAAGAAGATCATTAGATATACTGGTGAGAGGAGTGAATCAAGTGATATAAAGTATAATAAAAAAGGATAGAGAAAGACTAAAATAATATTTAAGAATTTAATTTTTAATAAAATACAATAGCATTATACTATGTATATAATAAATCTTATTTAGTAAGATAAAATTGATTGTTGCTTCTGGCCGTATAGTTATGTATCTTTTATTTATTTTTAGACTATGTATGTGGCGTTTTACTTATTACTGAATCACTTTGTCCCTTAAAAAAAACAAAAAGAAGAAAAGGCATAGACAATCAGATTGTTGCTGTTTTACACAATGATGATTTCTTTTCCATGATAAAATCTCCTGTATTTAATGTTGGTTTTGAAGAAAAAAAATAAAATTAATTGTGGCATAAATTATATCTATTGGCACAAAAGTTTAATATAATAATCATAAAATTTGTAATTTTTTAAATCAAATTTCTTTATAATTGTATATAATATTATTTTTATTTACCGTTATTTGACTTGTTTAATTTGTAAAAATCAAATAAAACAATAGCTACTTTGACCACTACTAGTCCACACTGACAAGTAAAAGCTCATTTATTCTGGACTGAAATGCCCTCTTAAGAGTCTCGTAATTTTCTTTTTCTGTAGTTAAATATCTCTCAATATTTATTAGTGTCCCGATACAGTTTTTAGCTATATACAATGGTATACATGAACTCTGACACATTGAAGTTTGTATTGATTAAGGCTAGATCCCAAACAGGAACAGAAGAGAAGCTAACACTGGAAGTGGATAATCAAAATATAGTTTACAACAAAACCATCAAAATTCAAAATCGTTTTTCTTGTGAAGAAATTCATCCGTTAAATTAGCATCTCATTTATGAATAAATTTTCAGAGCGCCCAGACATATTAACACTTCAGATCCAGCCAGAATTTCAGTAGGCCAAACCCAGTAATCAAGGAGTTTACTTCTGATTGTAGCAAGAAAAAACATGAACTCAAATAATCAATTAAAAACTGAAACGATTAAAGATACGGAAAGAACAGAACGGTAATTTCTTGCAATGATCATCTGAATCTAATGAATGTTCTTGATAAGCGCTCTGTTTCTGCAGAAAACCAAGAAAACCTGATTAAAAGCTGAGTCGTCATTGAGGATGACGGCGGATGATTTTAATAGAGAAAAAAAAGAAGAAAATAAAGGAGAGAAATTTTATTATTATCTTAGACTAATATTAAGAGATTGGAGTTGAGGGATTTTTATATTATTTTATTTAGTTCAAAAAAAAGTGAGAGAAAATATTTTTATATAAATAAATTTATCTTATATTATTTTATAGAATATTTTAATAAAATATAATATAGGGATAATATTAGGATATTAAAAAATTATGAATATATTAATATTATAAAATAATAATTTTATACCTCTCCTCCAAATTCCCCTAAATTTGGAGGAGAGGTAAAGTTGAAGAGGGGAGAGAAAATTCTAAATATTTTATTGAGCCAAACAAAAGGAGAGGAGAAAAATCTTTCTCTTCCTCTCTCTTCTAAATTACTCATACTAAACAAGGTGTAAAGATATTCATGGAATGAGATCAGGAAAAGTCAATCTTGTCCTATCACGATGAATAGGGATCGAGACCAATTTTTTTGTCTCATATTTCCTCTTATCCCGATCCTAGTCAGAATAGAACAGGATGGAACCAGGATGTCTTGATCCAAATTTTTTTCTTAAAAAAATAAATTTTTGTTTTTTTTAAAAAAGAACAAAATAAAATAAATTAGTTATAAATTCATACATTTTTAGCATTATCTAAAAAAAGGTCATAATTATCTATATTAATATTAAAAAAATATATTTTTAATTTATATATCTATATATTAATATATATTTTAAAATATTAATATTAATATATAGATAAATAAATTAAAAAATAATATATATATATATATATATATATATATATATATTCAGGATGTGATGAGACGAGATATCTTGTGTCTTGTTCCAAAAATTTTCGGGGCAAGACCATCCCTCTCGATATGATTGGGACTGGGATTAGCCACAGTTAAATAACCTAATATTTATGTATTGGGATGTTTAGTTTTTAGTTATCGACTGAAAATATTAGTTGGAGGCTAAAAGCAAAAAGAGCAATTTTTAGATTGATTAAAACGGTTATCTATTATATAAAACCTTGTATTAAAAAACGTAAGTTATTTTGTATAGTTAAAGTTATTAAAAAGATATGTTTTTATTTTAAAATATTTCTATAAGTTGTTTTTTATAAAGATTGAAAGAAATAAAGAGCTAGTACATAAATGAAATAAACGTGGGTCATCTAGAGGCACAAAGTGAAGATCAGGAGCCACCGCTAAAGCGGGATTGGCAAGATTGTCTTCTTCATAATTCTCCTCTCTTCATGTACTGAAACTCAATCGGCTAATCATGATGAAACATATTAATTATGGCTTTTTACAATCAAATCCTAGTTTTTTTTATACACCTAAAAGAAGAAATAAATTATATTTATAAATCACTTCTAACATATTTTATACATACTAAAGAAACTTTAAATCTTATTAACTATGTCAAAAAATTTATAAACTTTCTAATTATACCTCTATTGAATATATATTATACCCAATAAAAATAAAGTTAATATAAATAAGTAAAGGATAAAATAATATATTCATATAAAAAAATTTTCTCTCTACCTTATAAATATGATTAAATAAATATTTTATCTTTGCCTTATAAATAGAATAAGAGAAGTGTATTGTTATAGCTATTTTTGATTACTTGATCACATTCAATGAATCACTCTTAAAATTACTTTTTAAAAATACTTCTCTTTTTTGGCCAACCATTTTTAAAAACTTGCAAAAAATAATAAAAAACAACAATGAATAGTTCCTTAAAATAGTAAAAATTATTTTATTAAATATTTTAAAAACTTTAAGCCGACATCCTAAAATTCCTTATAAACCACAGCACAAAGAAACATAATCAGATTCTACGAATATTAAAGGCTTTCTAGCGTAGATGGCAGAATCAAGCCCACTTATGGCGATAAATACCAAAAAAAAAAAAAACACAAGAAAGGCTAAGGTGATCCACCCCATAAGGTATTATTTTATATGCACGAAACACTATAATAATTTCTTGGTGTAGAAGTGTTTATGAGCATTCCTAACTTGAACAAAAATTTTACAGTTGTCAAATCAACTAATATTGGCTATTAGCAAGTATATCAGTTAAAAAAGTAATGTAAAAATATACATAAAGCTTTTCAAATAGGACAAAAATATCATGGTCATTAAGTAAATTAATGTTGATCATTTAGAAAACAATCCCACACGTGTTGCACATCATTTTCAC
This sequence comes from Leucaena leucocephala, assembly GCA_037074615.1. Taxonomy (NCBI): domain Eukaryota; kingdom Viridiplantae; phylum Streptophyta; class Magnoliopsida; order Fabales; family Fabaceae; genus Leucaena; species Leucaena leucocephala. The sequence continues at coordinate 12,658,213 of CM073527.1, forward strand.
TCCCAACAATCATCTTCACAACTGTAGAGTCTTTTGTATGATGCAATAGATACACCTTCTCAATATAAGAACTACCCCTTCCCTAGCCATCTCATCAGTCATCCTTTTCTTTAGGAGGAGAGGAGGTTGAGAATGATGACTCAACGATGAATAGTATTAGAGGATTTGGACATGTTAATTTCTATTATGATAGAAGTCATCCTTCACTTGATGTCTGAGCAAAACCACTGGCAATAAATGAACCAAAGAAAAGGTATGCGAATGAAGTGACTAGAGGAGAGGTAGCTCTAGCATTGAGGTGTAACCATTGCATCATGCAGAAGATCCCGTCATGGCAGACAAGGCCACTAGGAGCAAAAATACACTGTGCAATGTGTATGGGAATTGTTTTTTAAATAGTCAAAGTTGGCGTTGATTTAATAACCATAATATTTTTGTATCGTTTTAAAAAACTTCATATGAATTTTGCACTATTTTTTAATTGACATGTTTGTTAAAGACACTTTTGCTACAGTTAAAAACATGAATGCTTACTTTTACACTTAAAAAAATATTATAATTTGTAGTACGTATAGAGTAATATTTTATTGATAGATGTGCACTTTACTAAAAATAAATAGAATAATAATACTCTTCAATGTATAGCAAAATTTTCACAACTCATCGATATAGGTATTGACGCTAAAGTGAGTTTCAAATGCTTTTTTTTTCATAGTTAAATATCATTCTTTTCATTATAAATAGAGCATTGTGTCTAGTAGTTATTGTGTGAAGTTCAAAATTCATAATCAAAGATATAAAAGTATTAATGTAAATCGATCATTTGTATCTAATAAAGAAGCTCATGTTGCTTTAGGATGTTACAACACGCACTATAGATCAAGTATAGAGACATTAATATATATATATATATATATAAATGGAATTTGCAATTGAAATATATTGGATGATTTTGCATTCTTACTTTTCATTATTGTTAATGAGTGATCATCTTCATAGTCATATCCATTATCTAACTTATCAGATTTTTTTTAATTAGAGGGCACTAAATATAAAGTTGTAAGAGAGATTGAACATGGGACATTTTATTTGTCAGGAAATTTTCATTCCGCTGGGCCTTATTGGCATATGACCAAAAAATTGTAAATTACTTCTTTTGCATTATCTTACCAGCAATATGCATATAGCATAATATTCCTCCCCTCTCTTGTGCTAAAAACGATATGCTCTACTTGCCATATCTTGTTATAGATAATGGGAAGAGTCCTCTTAACTCATGAGAACCAAGGGTAATTTACAAGAATGCAAACAAAGAACAAGTATGTTATGTGTTTTTAGGAACTTGAGAGAGAGAGCCCTTGTGTTAATCATCATATATATATTATACTAAAGGGAGTTTGATAAATTTTATTTTGATGTTGTAGAAATCAAGAGTTCAAAAGGAGAATTTCAATAAAGTCCCACACAAGCACTATAAGTTCCCATAAACTTTAGAAGATTTTGAAATTTCAGTAAAACATTAAGGGAAAAAAAATAAAATTATGTTTTGATGATAAATGATCAAAATATCCCTCCTTCAATTTTTTTTTTCAAAAAAAGCCCAACAGCTGCTGGCCACTGGAGAATAAATATCCAAAACTAAGGAGGCGTTTGAACCCATGATGCTTGACTTATCAAAAGATTTATGACCCCCAAGTCCTCAAATCCATTTAATTATATATTGCAAATAAAAAAAAAGGTCAATAAGAGTTGGCACATATGGTAAAGATAAAATCGTATCTTATAAGGATATGAGTTTTATTCCCGCTGTCGTCGTGAGGGCTTATTTGGTAGGTGATATAGAACTTCTTTATAAACGTTCTCTGAGCCTTGAGGCTATACCCTAACCTTAGTGGGAGGTCGATACTAACCATATCTAAATTTTTTTGTACCAAAAATATGTATATTGCAAAAAAAATGTATAAGGAATAAACTTAACTTTCAAATGATTTGCTTGTTACAACATGAAGTGCACATGGTTAGTTGTTTAAATGCTTATATGTACTTATAAATTTACCTATAGGCACTTGTAATTTTTTGTATAAGTTGTGAAGATGTAAATTAGGACTTATAAATTTTATATAAACATGTGTGATTGTTACAGTTAGTTGTTAAAATATATATATATATACTTATAAGTTTACCTATAAACTCATATTTTTTTTGTATCACAAGCGGTTAAAATGTAAATTAGGACTTATTTTCATATCGATAGTTTGGCTTTTGCTATGGTTAGTTGTTAAAACGCATATGTGTACTTGTAGTTTCAATATATATGTACAAGAAATTGTATGTGTTCATAGATGAATTTCTAAGTACACATGTGCATTATAACAATTAATTACAATAAAATAATAAGTGTCCCTATAAAAATTTTAGAAATCCCAATTTACTAGTGCACATAGTAATTCGAGCTTAACCCAATGAGCTAGCTCGTTTAGACCGAATACATTCAAGGTCCAAGTGTTTAGGTTTTTCAAACACATCTAAATAAGCCTAAAAAGGGCAACACTTTTCTTAAATTTTGTTTTAATTTCCCAACTAAAGTGTAAATAAGTAATTCTTTTTACGGATTTTTCCACATATAATATGAAAAATATACATAAATATCATATATAGATTTAATAAGTATTATTTTGAATTTAGATAACATATGAGAATATGTTTATATGGATACAATCTTACAATGATTTAACAATATAAAATGAATGGGGAGACTAGCTAAACCTATCACAAAGTATAACAATAGGTGATGGTGGAGTAGCCAGTTAAACTCTTTCCCCTTCATCCTCATACGTCTTATAATCTATTTACTTATTTCTAATTTATAATTTTCTAATATCCATCACCATTCATTCATTTTACTTTGTTTCTTTTAAATAGAGCTCATTATCTTGTTTGATATGTGTTTTATGAGTTGGGACACAACCTTCAAAAAACACATGCAAAAGTTTAACCGAACATTATGTGGAGAAAACAAAATTTTTCACCTCTAGTTCAAACTCTCTTGATATAACATAAAGAAAAAAAAATTAATTCATCATTTTTCTAATTGATTAAAATAAATTCTTTTAATTTCTAATGTTATACAAGCAAAATTTGGCTTTATCTAACTCCTAAGACTATAAAAGAAAACATAAAAGCTATATGCTATTTTTACTTGTTACAATAAGTACTCCCTTAATCCATTTTATAAGATGTTTATAACTAATTTATACGTATAAATAAAAATATTTAAAAATATTAAATTTTCTTAATATTCAAGTAATTTCTAATATTATATTTATTGATTACATTAAACCCCGTCAACATTATATTAATTTCTACCTTTTCTTACTATCTTATTAAATATGAGTATATATAAAAAATATTTAATATTTATTGAAACTATTAAAATGTTTTATAAAAAAGATAAAAAAAATTCCCTCTAAAAAACTTCTTATAAAATTGACTAGAGAAAATATTACTTATAAATATTTACAAATTAAATGTGAGTTAGAAATAAAGGCCGCAACTACAAGTCAAAATTGAGTTAGAATAAACAGAGTGATCACCCTAAATAGAGCTGTTTTGTTCAATAGGGCTCCCACTCTCTTGAGAAGCTTGCTAATGTGATTTTATTATGACTGTTAGTTTGGAATCACCTTTCCCTGCTCCAAACTAACTTTTTATCCAAAAAGTTAGTTTAGGGGCCTGTTTGGGATTGGAAAAGTATCAAACCATAATGTTTGAAGTACTTTTATGTTAAACTCCTATCACATACTTATCTAAATTTACTTTTAAAGATTAATCCAAACACCTCTAAGTTCAAACTATAGGTTTGATGCTGCCACGCCAGCCACTTTAGGAATCTATATGTCGGCCATGTTTGGTACGGTGAGGTGGGTTTTGATAGATTGGGATTAGGAATGAGATTGGGAGTGGGAGTGGGAGTGGGAGTGGGAGTGGGAGTGGGAGTGGGAGTGGGGTTTTAAAATTATGTTTGATAGAAAGTAATATGTGGAGAGAATAATGTTTTTAATTTTATTTTATAATTAATTTTAATTTGTAATAAGACCACAGTACCCTTACCAAATACAGTCATCGCTATATCAGCAGACGAACTTGGTTCATCGCGCTCGCGTGCCTTCTTGTGGCAGAATCATTTCGGCGTCTTGTGATCGACTATGGCAACTCCATTGGAACAACCAGTTCCCACCTCCAGTGAAGCCATAAGCAAAAAGTGAGTGCCACTAAACCCCATCTTATCCTTATTTGGATTTATGTTCTTGCTTGATTTAGTTTCGTAGGTTTCCTTGCAGTGCATTAGGGTTTTACACTTCACCATGTCTGCAAAACGAAGGGAATCCATGTCTCATTCTCTATGCAAAGCTATTGGCTCAATTTCTCCTCCAACATTTCAACATCTGATTAGTGTTTAGACCCAGTGGTTTTCATGGTAGTTCGCTTATTCAAGCTCGTCCAATAGGCATTCTCACAGGTTCGGTTATTAAGTTTCTCAAAACTATTGGATTCTCACAGCCCCAAATTACTCGTTTCATTACAGTGGTGCCCGAGTTTGTTCGATCTTATCCTGAGAAACCTTTGTGCCCAAGATTGAGATTGCTAGAATATTTTAGTGTGATGTCTTGGGATTTGAGATTGCTTAAAGTGCACTAGTTTTGGATAAATAACGATGGCAAAAAAATGATGATAGTGGTGATTAACATAACATTGGAGCTTAAGTGAGAGCATGAAGACAATATGATTGAATTGAAGTAGTAGTTCATGCTAATGCTGTAATCATTAAATTGAAGTTAGCATGTTAATGTAAAAAATCTTCCATCTTCCACTGGAAGTGTTTTATTATAATTGATCTTTTAGAAAGATTTTATTTTCCCAGGAAATGATACATCCCTTGAGATATATTATATTTTAATTTGTTGCAATGTCGTTTCATTCACTTGCTTCACCAATCAAAGGAAAATAGTGTACTTTTTGCCGATGAATCTACTAATGCACCATTCAACAGATTGTTGTAAATGTATTTCATTGAGTCATTTTCTGTGAAACAAACTGATTAAAAATTGTCACGCAATTGTAGATCATATTGGCAAGTACAATTAATATTGTTGTAACTTTTGATTTTCTATCATATCTTTATGTTTTCTGCTTTGCTTCACGAAAGCAAGATTTTTTGAGATGTTGCTGTTAGCTTTCCCAAATATTTTTCTTCTCTCTTTTTAACCATTATTTTACCTGCTTTACTCTGATTGTGAAACTAACAAGGCTTGTTTTGTCGCCTGAGGACATATTTGGAATGAAAGCTCACATATGTTGGATCTGCTGAGGATGAAACGTATGATCAATTACTTAAGAGTGTACTTGTTGGTCCTGTCAATGTTGGAAACTATCACTTTGTTTTACAGGCAAGCTTCCTGCAAACTATTACTCATGGATTTTGTGTTCTAACTGCAATGTGATCTGTAAATTCTTGTTGGTATTTTGCAAGCAGATCCACCAGACCCATCAAAGATTTGTGAAGAAGATATTATTGGTGTCATAGTGCTCCTGTTGACCTGCTCTTACCTGGGTCAAGAATTTATGAGAGTGGGATATTATGTGAACAATGATTATGAGGATGAGCACCTAAGAGAAGAACCTCCACCAAAGGTTTTGATTAATAAGGTTCAAAGGAACATATCATGGTCTTGGATGGAATTGTATATGAATTGTGTCTGTACAGCAGAAAATCATGTAATGGTCTTGGATGGAATTGTATCTGAATTGTGTCTATACAGCAGAAAATCATGTCATAGTCTTGGATGGAATTGCATCTGAATTGTGTCTGTATAGCGAAAAATCATGTCATAGTCTTGGATGGAATTGCATCTGAATTGTGTCTATATCATATCTGAATTGTGTCTATACAGCAGAAAATCATGTCATGGTCTTGGATGGAATTGATCTGAATTGTGTCTGTACAGCAAAAAATCATGTCATAGTCTTGGATGGAATTGCATCTGAATTGTGTCTGTACAGCAGAAAATCATGTCATGGTCTTGGATGGAATTGTATCTGAATTGTGTCTGTACAGTAGAAAATCTGTATTGTGTCTGTACATATGAAATTTTGTGAACATGAAGTTACTGTATGTGCTTAACGTGTATTCATGCTGTGTTTTTACTTGCTTTCTACTCTTGCGGATAGGCAAGATACAGATGTTGCCATAAACATAGTTGCTCTGTTTATTGCTTTGCTTGCACCCAATAACATAACAGGCACCGCAATGTAACATGGATGTGAGCAAACAGTTCTTGTTCAGCTACCTCCCCATAACTATCGCCATATTCACGTTCTAACATTCATCATCATAGCTCTGTTTGTAAGTCATGCATCAGTTTTACTAGTAAGGCAAAGGCCAAATGAAGCTAAGCAAAAAATGATAAGCTCTGTTTGTAAGTCATGCAACTAAAGTATACTAGTAAGCCATATATTAAAACCAGTAAATGATTAGCCTCTTCAGCTGAAACCAATAAACCAAGTAAAGGATAAGTTTGTTTTGATTAAAAACTGGAAATAATAAGCTCAAAAGAGTTGCCTAACATAGTCAAGAAAGCTGGAAATGATAAGTTCAAAAGAGCCTTCAATAACAAAATATCTTAAACAAACATTAATCTAATCAACCCTGTCATATTCTATGATATTATATGGAGAACCACATCTGCCTTTCCCTCCTGAGGCAGTGTGAAGAATCCAATCAGCATGCTTTCATTAAAAATCATCTTCACATATGCAGAACGATGTTCTTGGTGAGAAAGTCCTTCAACTTGCATCAACTCATCATACAAAGACTCCTTCATCCCATCTATTCGTTTCTCTCATTCAACCCTATCAACATGCATTCAAAGCAGCTCACTTGCATCTCTAATCCCTTGAGATATGCCATTAGCAACTTTCTCAAGACCAAGTACAAGCACATCATCACGATCAATGCTTTTGCGTTTGCGCTTCTTAGATCCTGAAGTAGCCTCAGATGGAGTATTCTCAGTTTCAGTGTTATCTTGTGGATTGCTCTCTGGTGCAGAACGGTTCCTATATGAGATATCCATGTCAACCAAAGGATCTGTCTCAAGCATTGTATTGTTATCATTTATTTCTTCAATGACATCTTCATTAGCTTGAGCATCCTTTCCATTTACCCTATCCTTCCCAAATACATCATGCAACTGATCATAATAAGGGAATGAGTTGTTCCTAAACTTTGAAGCATCCTTGTTCACCTACAAAATATAATTAATAAGGGAATGAGTGTCACACATATAATAAATTCACCTACAAAATATCATTTAATTTACCTTCACATATTCATCCCATATTTCCTTAGGAGCTGTCACACATTTCTTCTCTGCATCCCAACCAAAACCATATAAGTTTAGAAGGTCATTGACCACATAGTAGTTGCTTTTCAATTTTTTAATCCTAGATTGTATGTGAGAATGGGCCTTCAAAATACATCCAGGTATTAGATCATAAAGCATTCCCTTTAATTGATTCAAGACTCGTGGCCTTAGACCACCTTCACAGATAAGTTCACCTTTATCATGTAGTTGCATCATGCAATGGATTAGTAGTTCATCCTCTTTCGGTGTCCATACATGCTTATTTGCCTTTCCAGATTTTTCTGCCATAGTTAGTTGGCTATAAGACAAAAAATATGTTAGAATAGATGTCAATAAACATATGACAGACATATGATAACTCTTACATTACAATAAATTGCAATAAACTTACAATTGTACATATAACATATATTAAGATAGAGTCACAAATTAAAACAAACAACAGCTCTCACATTAAATAACTCTACACCTTATTAGCAGTAAAAGCATTAAACATCTCATTGGCCAGATTTTCCCTAAATGCAGCCCACTCATCGGATGCATCAATAATTTGTATCAAGGGGTTGTCCATCCCACCCGCATCAACACCAATTTCTTCAACTTCATCTTCCAAAGGATCATCTCCTTCTTGCCGAATTAAATTGTGTAAGAGGCAACAAGCGATTATTACTCGATTATATGTACTAACAGGATAAAATGCTAGGCTTCTTAGAATAGCCCATCTTATCTTGAGAATTCCAAAGCACCTCTCTATAACATTTCTTGCGGAAGAATGTTTCATGTTAAAGTACTCTCGTGCACTTCTAGGACATTGCCCCTCTCTCCATTCACTTAAGTCATATCTTTGTCCTCTATATGGTGCAAGAAATCCCTCACAATTCGTGTACCCAGCATCAACCAAATAATAGTTTCCTTGTAGAACTCTAAGTCCATTCCTCCTACTAATAGCATCTCAAAGAACTCTACCATCTGCTACAGATCCTTCCCATCCAGGCAAAACATATATGAAATTCCCATCTTGTGAGCAAACACCTAACACATTTGTCGTGATATCTCTTTTTCTATTCTGGTATCTAGCCTTGTCGATGGACGGAACTCTCAACTTAATGTGAGTTCCATCCAATGCACCTAAACATCGCTGTATAAGACAAAACATTACTACAAGTTGAAAAATTAAAAACTTTCCACATATTAGTATATAAGTAATAATGAATAAATGACATATATATATATATACCTTGAACCACCTCCACTTATCATCAGTTGAGTCTTCTGGCACAGGCTCTGGTTTCTTCCATAACATATCTCCAAGTCTTATCATGCTATTAAGTACAACATTGAAATACCTACTAACAGTTTCTCCAGATCTACTGAAGTTATATTGCATGACTCTATTCTTCACATGATGTGCTAAAATGTGTAAAAATATTGCAACTTGCTCATCTATAAGTAATTCTTACTATATCTAAGACCACCTATATCCCTTAGCATGCAACACAACTTATCAAATGTTTTCCTATTCATTCTAAGTAGGTTGTAACATGCTACATCACTACTATATACCAGTCTCTTCAAATAAGATCGTTTAGCAACAAAATCCATCTTGTAGGTAATATGCCTTATGCGTCGTCTCCTTACTACAATAGTCATACATTGACATATAAAACCATGCACTACCTCAGCCATGATCACCCAGAAAAGCAACAAACGTAACAATTCTTTTTTTTCTTTAGATAGTGCCATAACTGTGTAGCCAATTATAATTATATAAAAATATAAGTATTCTCTAAGTTCAACTAAAGCAAAACATAGGAAGCAGTAAAAACAAATTAAAAAAGAATCTGGTTTGAAGTATTCCTCTCATTTTTCTTTCATATTGAGCACCCAAATTCTTAGTTACAATATAAATGAATGATAATTAGTTAATATTACACTTCAATCATGCATAATGAGTTTTTTCTTATGTCTAATGGATTCCCAAGATGGTCACACTATTACAGAATTATTGATATTTAACAGTTATTTTTGTTATTATTTGACAGTTTCAAGCTGTCAAATATACAAGCGTCATATCATATGCGCTATGGCTAGCCGATAGTGATTTAGAGGTGGCTGCCATTGCCAATGAGGTGGCAACGATCGAACATGACATGCAATGGTTGTCATCAGCGTTTGGTAGTAGTAGGGGTTGCTGGACGCGGTGGTTGTCGATGGTAGTTGACGACGGTCATCGTTGGTCACTGACTGTGGTGGTGGTGAATAGCGATGGTCGGGAGTGATGTCAAGTGGGCAGTGGTGGCAGTTGGGGTGCCGGCATGGGGGATATTTTACGGTAAGAAGTTTTTCTTAATAGTGCCACCTTTTTAAAACAAAAAATAAGAAATGCAAAAAAAACAAAATATAAAGTTATTAAACATCTAAAAAGTTGTTTTCTTTTTCTAATTTTTAAAAACAAATTTTTATTTTTTTTGTTTTTTAATTGGGGTAAAATGGGAAGTTGGCAACTTTTTCATTGAGACAACTTTTAAATATCTCTTATAAAAAAATATGATATACTAAAATTATTTCTTATAAAAAGGTACATAAGCAAATATGACCGTAAAAGGAGTATAATTGTCAAATTCTTATTGCACTAATTTTTTCCCTTATGCCATCAGGTGTCGTTTTAATTGGCATTAAATAATTTCCAGATCCCCGTACTAAACTTAGCTACCCAATTTAGAATGTAGCAAATATTACCAAAAGCATATACTGCAAAACACGTTTGTCATAATTCAACACCTTCAGAGATGAACACGAGAACACAAAAAGCAAATACTACCAAAAGTATACCCTGCTCCAGTCCAGACAGATAATTGCTATAGAACATTGAAAATAACGACATTGCATTTGGAAATATAGGTATTTCTCCCCTTGTAATACACAGGGAGCGGAAAAAATATATTATAATTAATTAATTATTTATAATTATGATAAATTATTATCATGATTAAAAATTTACAATATTATAAAATTTGTTAATAGGATTATTGATTAATTATTATAATAGGATTTAAAATCTTTCAAATGTCAAAATAAATTATGATTATAATGAATAATCATTATAGTTAAAAATCTGAAATATTATATAATTAATTAATAAAATTACTCAATATTACTATTATGAAGCTCAAAATCTTTTAAAGATTAAAATAAGATTAGTGATTGGGATTATTGATTGTAGCATGTAGATAAATGAATTGAAAACATTGAGACGGATCAACCCAAATCTATTTTTAATTAAATTAGATATTACAAGATTTTAAGAGTATGATTGATTGATGATAGTTGATGATTAATTGTTTTATTTAATTTTCTTAATCTATGCAAAAAAATTAATTAGCTCTTATATTAAGTATTGAAAGTAGTATTAAATGCACATGATAAAAGTGAATGAAATGTTTTAGTTTACTAATTGCGGTCTGTAGACAAATGAATTGAAAGTATTGAAACAAATTGACTCAAACTTATTTTTAACTAAATGAGTATTACAAGATTGTAAGAATAGTTGATATATAGTGGAATAATTGATTTTTTTTAAGTAAAGTTCAGGAGATATCTTTAAACTGATAGTTAGAGACTAATCCTCTTAAGACATAGAAATCATTAAAGTATATTTTGTCATTCCCAATAAAATATTTTTCATACACACGCTTTTGTTCGAATCTAGGCTATAGTCAATCATCTATTAATTGTGTCAGATTTTATTAGTATTAATTAATTAATTTTTTTTTATTAAAAAATTAACTAATTTTTATATTTTATATAAAAGAAAAGAGGTAGTATTAAACGCCACATATTAAAAGTGAATGAAATGTTTGCGCCTGCCAATCTGACTTCCGACGGACAAATTTGCACGTGAATCCCACCACATGTTTTCACGTATGTTTTCTCCCATAGCGGTCTTTCTTAGTTCACTTTTATCCACTATCAGTCAAGCACATAGTAAAATTGTAACCATATTTTGTTTAACAAATATATCTAATTAAAAAATTAATATTAATATTAAAATATAATATATATTTTTTATATTTATTAATTATTTTTTTAAATTATTTATTAATCTAATTATTTATCTTGATAGAACTTTAATAATTATTAAATAAAAAAGGAAGGATAGAAAAATTAAAAAAAATAATGAAAATATTTTAGAACAACTAGAATTCTCCTATGAAAACAACACCCTATCTCTATTGTAATAGTCTCTCTTTGTGCCAATGGCTATTTTGTCTTTCTTCGTTCATTTAATATTATTAAAATATATTACTTATTCATTAGATTCTTAGTATATGATATATTTAATTAATTTTATAAAATTAGAAAAATTTGTTAAATTAGTTAATATGACATATTTTTTTATAGCAAGCTAATCATCTTTCTTAAATACATTATTCACTTTCTCTCTTACTTGATTATTGTTGAAGAAAAATTAGTTAAGTTAGTTAATATGACGTCTTTAGAAAAAAATTGATAAATATATAAAATAAGTTTTATATTAAGGATTAAGATCAGCTCCCCAATTAGAATCTATATTAAAAATTAGAGGAGTATTATTTTTGTAGCAAAGGTTTAAATCTACAAAACTCCCATGAAATTTGAGTAAGTTATATACAATTTTTCTAACATTTTAAAGTTTAAAATTAGCCTCCTTAACTTTTTAAATTGTGACATTAAACCATTAATTTTACTGTTAAGTTATTGACAAAAAATGATATGTCAAATTAATAAGAATGACATGGTATCCTACATGAAATCCTACATGGTTATCTGCATGAGTTAATGATTTTATGATAATTACCTATTTTTATATAAAGAATTAACATTACTAGAAAAAAGGCCTTTTAACGATGGTTTTGTGAGCGGCGTAAATTCTACTGATTTTATAACTCAACGTTTTAACGGTTTTTCTAAATCGTAGTAAAGGTGTTGCCTTTAACGGCTGTTACAATACAAACCACTGTTAATGGTAATCCATAGCCCTTACCTTTAACAATGGTTTGTGTGAAAACTGTCGTGTATGGTTAACTTTCCATGACAGTTCTCCCTTTAACCGTAGTGGATTTTTTTTCCTTTTTAATATTTTCACGGCGATTCTCTATTTAACCACTGTGGAAATGTATATTTTTCTGGTTAATTTTTTTATTTTATACTATCTTGCATTTAGCATAATCAAGACAAACTAATTTTTAGACAACAAAGTATAAAGTTAGCAATGCTAAAATCTAAATGGTAATAAAATAATCTAAATTGATAAACTTTCAATGAACTAAATAGGTCTTTGTACATCATATATACAAGAAGAAAATGATTTAATGATCAATCCTAAACAAATTGAAAACTATTGATCAAATATTTACCAAAACTTTAACAAGTACTTCATCTTCAAGGCATGTGAAGAAGAATTGCTCTTGCCAAATCATCCCTCATAGAGTCGATTAGATCATCTTCATATCTCAAGTTGTTATCAAACAAATGCAAATTAGAAGTAATAGATAAGTATTAATTATGTGAATAAATTAAATAATAACTAAATATTAATTGTGTCATCTTCATACCTCATGTAAGTTCTCTGTGAGCCCTATCTCAATGATTTCATGAATATAGAGGATCACATAGTATCCATATTCAACTCCGTCGGGCTGACGATAGTACTAACAAAATGAAAAAATATAGAGCACATTATGAAATATTAAAGTTTATACATAATTTCTTACATGAATTGGGTGGTCAGGCCTCCCAATAGTTGTCTCCAATATATCCATTTCTTTTTCGGGAATGAAAGACCCTTAGTTTGCTTGTTCCTCTAGTGCATCCTATAATATACAAGTAACCAAGTTAAAATAACTGAAGAGCACGTAAAAATGTATACATTCTTACTATTTAAATTAATTACTTATAATCCTCTTAGAAACAGTAGTAACCTTTAGAGTGATGTTATGTCCCTTTGTATCCCTCGCTACCTTCCATTTTTATTGGCAAAATGGATGTTGGATGGATACAACAGGGTCTGATATAGTAGGGTATAATGTAATAGTTTGCTATGCAACTTGCAATTGCTCTTCCATCATTTTGCTTTCCAGAAAACCGTAACCACCTCAAGTCATGTAACTGCTCTTCCATCATTTTGTATCTTGAAGTACCATATTTAGGGAATTATACAGCCTTTCATACTTATTTCTATATAGTCTATAGTCGTTAGGGCACACATGTATCTTCTTATAGGACAAACCCATATGATACAACATTTTCTTGGCCTCATTCATTCCTTTTGCACTACTGAAAAAAAAGACTTTAACAGAGGTTAAAAGTGACATTTCACAGTAGTTTTGTGACCAGCATGAATTCTACCACCATTATAAGTCTACCTTTTAACGAGGGTTTTGTAACTGCCGTTTAAGGTTATACCTTCAATGGCGATTTTGGGAAAAAATAGTCGTGGTAAGGTTAATTTGATTTTTTTCTTTTTAATCTTTCTGTTAATTTTTCATTTAATACCATCTTGGATTTATCATAATAATGACAAACCAATTTCTAGGTAGTAAAATATAAAGTCAGTAATGCGAAAATCTAAATTAAATGGTAATAAAGTAATTTCAAATTCTTAGTTTTGCAATGAACCAAATAGGTGTTTGTACATCATATATATATAAGGAAATGTTTTAAAGATCAAGGCATGTTCGGAAGCATTATTCTTGCCAAATCATTTCTCATTGAGTCAATTAAGTAATCTTCATAGCTGGTATTGTTATCAAATGACTACAAGTTGGAAATAATAAGTAAATATTAAATATGTGAATAAATTGAAGAATAAATAAATATTAATCATGTCATCTTCATATGTCATATCCCTAAATTTCCTATCTAATGTAAATAAAGTCTAGTGAAGGAAAATGTCAGAATGTGATTGTATCAAGAGACTATATTGTAAAGAAATAAAGTTCTTTATGGCATAAGTGTAAAAATTCAAAGGGACCTAATTGTAAAGTTTTAAAGGACTAAAATGAAAACTTTAAAAGTTCCATGGTGCAAAATGAAAGTAGACACAAGTTATGGGAACTAAAGATAATTATGAAAAGTTAAGGGACATTAATGTCATTTTGAAACAAATCAAGGACATAAATATAACTTTGGAAAAGAAAAGGACATTGATATAATTATGGAAAAAGATTAGGACCTAAATGTCATTATTGAAAAAGATCTATAATTCCATGATCTAAAAGTAGGATCAAATAGAAAAGATTTTTCTAATCAGTACTGTGTGGAACATAATTTTAATTTGAGGTCCCAATTAATTTATATAAATTTTTAAAATATTAAATGTTCAGTAAAGGTTTTTCATATAATATTGGATTAGATATCCAATAAAAAGTAATAATTTGGACAAAAAAATTAGGTAAGTCCATAATAGGCGGCCAACGCTAAGAAATATCCTGAAAATTGAGAAAAGACAAAAATGCCCCTATGTTATAAAGATAAATAAAAATAAATGGAGGGTATTTTATATATTTTACCCTTGGACAGGAAGTCAAAAGGGTTATAGGAATAGTTGACCAAAGTCAAGAAATATCTTGAAATGATGTACAAAAGATAGAAATGCTCATAGGGTTAATAAAGTGAATAAATGTGAACTAATGGCATTTTTGTCATTTTTCAAGGGCCAAAATTAAATTTATACACAGTCTAAGAATATCAATAGAAAGAAACTTCAAACACTAAATCTAATGTCAGAAAACATATTATAAAATTTTACAAAAATTAGATTAAGAAAATAGCCTGATTTTTTAAAAATCTGACCAGGCCAGCACAGGATTAGACTAGATTTTTCCCTAATCAGATTTTCCCCATGTAAGATGCCACCTTACATGCCACATTGCCCTAGTGATGTAATAGATGATGTCATAGGTGGTTGGAAGATTAAATGTTGGTCATTGATTTCAAAAATACAAGATTGAATCATAGCCAAATGTTTACTCATGCCTTGGCCTATAAATTCCCCCTCCCCTTGTTGGCCGGCCATCACATGAAAATAGAAGGGAAACACTTACAAAATTAATTCTTAACCAAGAATCCAATCTTCCAAGCTTCCAATCTTTAAACAATTAAGGTAATTTCTTCCTCTTATCTTTGGATTATGTTGTAGGAATATTTCTATTGGATTTGAATGGTTCAAACATCATTTTTCTCTTCATGATGGCTGCTGGACAAAATGCTAAGGGGTAGGTAAAGAATGAATTTTATGTTATATATAGCCTAGACAAGTTAAACAAGCTAGGATTAAGTGTTTAAAGCTTGGAAAATCAATGTATTATTGCAATTCCAATTTTTGGTGATGGTTCTGCCCCTGTACAGAAGTATAAGCAGGAGATGGAATTTGTTGATTTTGATATTTCCAATGGGTTTAAAATAAAAAAATTGTGTGGGGTTAAGTAGAGAAACAAGTATTTGAAGCATTTGAATCAAAATGTGAATTTTTGAAAAACTATGGAAGTGGCCATGGGTTCTATACAAACATGAAAGAGGAGTTTGATTTTTGAAATTCTAACTTCATAATTGGATTCTACATGAAAAAGTATGTGGATTTGGACCTTGGGAATTAATTTTGGATGAATGGAAGCAAAGGTACTAAAATTGAATAAGTAAGGAGACTTAGTGAACTTAGTCTTTGGAATTGTGTTTTGAATTGAGTTGTAATATGCCATTGTTTTACAATGTATAGGTTTTGATATTTGTTTGAGGAGAGCACCAATCCAAGAAGAACACATCAAGGAATCCATAAGAGGTAGCAAGTATACCTAACTATAATGTTAATGACATTTGATTGCTTGTTTACTTGTTGATTGTGATTGTTGGTTGAGCTTATGATATTTATGATGATGATGATTATATGGTTGCAACTCCTTACATTTTATGTCATGACAATATGTATGTTATAGATTGCTCCCATATCATGATAACATATTAAATATTGTAATCAAGCGTGCATGATATTATAGTCTATATATATCTTGCTATTGAGATTTCTTTGAAATCTCATTCTTTCCATAAAATTGACCATGTTATAGGTGTTAAAACTAAAAAATGGAAAGATCTAAACATATATCCTTGAGCTTGTGTTATAATATGATTGTGGTGCCATACATTGTAAGCAGCTAACATGAGCCTTGGCATGTATATTCTTTGGAGGAAGTAACTTTGTGACATTATTTTGAATGCTTTACTGGACTAGTCATGTTAT
This sequence comes from Leucaena leucocephala, assembly GCA_037074615.1. Taxonomy (NCBI): domain Eukaryota; kingdom Viridiplantae; phylum Streptophyta; class Magnoliopsida; order Fabales; family Fabaceae; genus Leucaena; species Leucaena leucocephala. Next base: position 12,674,908 of record CM073527.1, read on the forward strand.
GATACTCGCCATGTTTAAACTAAAGATAAATATATTTAAATGGACACCAAGAACAACTCAATTGGTTAAGTTTTCAATTTAATATGAGTTTTTAAAGTTAGAGTTAAAATCTGGAAAGAGGTAACTCGTGGGTTCTAAGATACTGAGATTCTAGTGACAATTTGATATAGTAAATGAATGAATTTAACTATGATATTTTGTGATCTTAAATTAAACATCTTGATGTTTAAAATCATAGGTAACACATCTTATTTAGATAAGTTAGTGAGGAGAAATGAATTTTTAAAGTTTAGGTTTGAAAACTAGAAGTATCAAGATTTACCAAATGAACAGTGATTTTCAAAGATTAAACTATATCAATTGGGATAATGAAAATTCATTTGTATATTTTCTCCACAAATATTAATTAAATATCTTCCATTATGAATTTGAACCACATCATTTTTATTTTTATAGAATTAATTATGGATTTTTAAATTTAGGTCTGTAATATGCAATTGACCATATGAACAGTACCCAAGAATATTTTTTTAAAAAATTCATTTTTCTAACTCAAAAAAGGATTTGAAGGGTTCAAATAGATTCTAATTGAGCATAAATAAGATTTAAAATAAGGACAAGATATTTTGATATCAAAACCAAGATTTTTAGCACAAAGTTTGGCATAGAATAAATTTGCCTTAATTGATGTCTTGATTGGTTGAATATTGATTTGTTGGTTAATTTCTAAACTTGCCTATAGGATAAATGGTCATAGGAAAGTTGGACTATAGGTTAAATGTTTATAGGGAAAACTAAATGGACCCTGATGCTAGATCATATAATACTGTTAACAAGGGGGATGAGATTCCTAACGTAGGGTAGATGAGGATCCAATAGAATGGATACCCAACTATACTAGCCCTGGGCACTCCTATGTAGGATCCAATCTATTAGTTGAGGAATGGGAACAGTTTATTGGTACCCCTTGGGAGTTATATGTTGGACCCCTAAGACATGAAGGGAAATAGAGGCAAGCCCTAGTAAGAGTCCACCAATTCTTTGTGAGACAAACCTAGCCAGACAACCCCAATATTCTCAATACGTCCTATCTCGATATGTACGTTATGTTTAACTTTTAAGATCTTCCCTATTAGAAATATGTATCATACTTATGATCAGATACAAGCATAGATAGACTGGTATGCACGATATATCCAACAGGATATGGTGATCTATATGGATTTCTTCTAGTAGGTCAGGATGTTGTACAAGGATCTTGTTATAGATGATATTTTAGTGGACAAGGACTTGTTTGTACATGTAATGGTAGTGTCCTTCAGCGTACTACAATGTGGGGCTGTGAGATGACACGGCTGAATTACCTACCCACTGTAAGAGTAAAGGACTGGGTTTGGTGTCTTGAGGATTTTGTAATTATTAACTATTTGTTACTTCTGTAGGAGATGAAAACTGATAGTGAGATATTTGACTGTAGGTTAGGAAACTTTTGTATTGACTGCTTAGTAAAAGTATGTATGCTGTGTATTAAAAATCTGGCTGTTATATGTATCAAACTTTGCTGCTGTGTATATAGCTTATACTGTTGTTTAATAAATATGAGTTTATATGATGATGCATGAGTTATGATGTTTATTTTTTATTCCTTGTCATAATTTAGATAATATAACAATATGGTTCAAACACGATATAATATGCAAACTAAGGAACCCTGAAACCTAGTAGAGCATAACCAGTTGATCCTGGAATAATTAGATCAACATCAAAAGATGATTAAGGATATGAGGGCGACTCAAGCTTGTCAGGATCAGGAGAGAGATACTGTAGTAGTAGCAGCTATCAGCAATTTGAGACAACTGGAGTTAGCAGAAGCAGTTAATAGAGAACCATAAATTGTACAACCACTGGTAGAGCCGCTAAGACAAGCGCAGCTAGTAATTGATCCCACTAGCATTTAGCAATGCATGGCAAGATTCTATAAGCATAATCCACCAACATTTGAGGGGACATTTGACGTCAAAGTGGTGAAACACTGGATCAACTGGTTATAGAAGATTTTTAAGTTGTTGGACTATCTATCTGAAGGAAGGCTTGTATGGAAATTTATCAATTAGAAAGGGACGCAGATCAAGGATAGTAGAACACTGAACTTCTGTTACAGGTAAAAAACATCTCGGTCACATGGGAAGTATTTATTAAAAAGTTTGATGAAAAGTATTTTTCTCAGTCTGTTAGAGATAAATGAGAGGTCAAATTCTTTGTACTAAGACAAAGAGCAAGGGAACTATTTGATGAATATTTGGCTAAGTTCATCCGATTTTCTCACTATTCCACATACCTCAGACAAGTGGATGATGAAATTAGCCTGAACCACCGAGTGCTATACAAGCCAGCTTACAGGAAAAGTGTTGTTCCTGAAAAGAGTAGTCAAGGGCAGGATACTACCAGTGGCAATGTAACTGCAACAGAAAGAGGAAAAGTCAGTAGCAAAATAGAAGGCAAAGAGAGTAAATTTTAAGGGTAGTGCGAGCAACCGTGATATAAGGGCCAGAATTTGTGATAAATACAGAAAGAATCATGGTGACAAGGCATGTACGCTGGGACATAACGCTTGTTTTCCCAGGGAGTGCACCCAAAATACAAATAACTAAAGGCATAATCCCATAAATCACCCAACATAATCCAAGGTACTATTAGTCTCAATAATCACCATGTGATTGCTATATTGCAAGTCATTCATTTTTTTCTTATGACTGTGCTAAATGATTAGGCCTTACTGTTAGCAAATTGTATTATAATATATGTGTGACAACCCCTACTAATGCTAGAGTAGTTATGTCTGATGTATGCTTAAAGTGTGTTGTTCGATATGTGCATTAATGTACTACTCTAGATCTAATATGCATGCCTTTGTGGGAATTGATGTCATAATTTGATTAAATTGGTTTTCTTTTCATAATGTACTATCGAACTATAAGAACAAGACCCTAGTCCTTTGTCCGAGAGCAACAGTCTCGAGTTCAAATATTAGATTGAATCTCATAACAGAAGCCCAAGTAGATATATGTTTACAAAAAGGATGTCAAGGGTATATAGTTTTCTTTTCTGTCCAAGCAGAAGTAGAGGAAGGGATAGAGGAAATTCCAGTGGTCAAAGAGCTTCCTGAAGTCTTTTAGAAACATATTCAAGGATTTCCTCCTACACGAGAAGTGGTGTTTACAATTGATATTATATCTGGAGTAGGACCAGTATCCAAAGCCCCATATCAGATGGCTCATAATGAGATGATGGAATTAAAGAAGCAGATTAAAGAGCTGTTAGAGAAAGGTTTCATCTGACATAGTATTTCACCAGGGGTTTTCTGGTATTCTTCATTAAGAAAAAAGACAGTGTTATAAGATTATGTATAGACTACAGGGAGCTAAATAAGATTACTGTCAGAAATAAGTACCCTCTCCCTAGAATTGATGATCTGCTAAACTAGTTGGCTGGAGTAAGTCTATTCTCTAAAACTAATTTGAGATCAGGCTACCACCAACTTAGGATTGAATCAGATGATATACTCAAGATTACATTTAGGACTTGATATAGATACTGTGAATTTCTAGTGATGCCGTTAGGATTGACGAATACACTTGTTATTTTCACAGATTATATGAACATAATCTTCAAGACTTATTTAGATCAATTTGTTGTGGTATTCATAGATGATATCCTGGTGTACTCCAAGTATGTTAAAGAGCATGAAAGACATTTGAAAATTGTTCTTAAACTCTTAAAGAGAAACAACTCTATGCTAAGCTTAGTAAATATGAGTTTGGGCTTCAAGTCAAATTTCTCGATCATGTAATATCCCGTGATAAGGTAGTTGTAGATCCCAGCAAAGTTAAATAGTGTTAAGCTAGGAACAACCAATGACAGTGACAGATATTAGAAATTTTCTGGGTTTGTCAGGGTATTATAGAAGATTTATTAAGGATTTTTCCCGAATTGCCCTACCATGATGAAGCTTACTAGAAAGAACTAGTAGTTTAAGTGGAACGAGAATTGTGAGGCTAGTTTCCAAAATTTAAAACAGAAGTTAGCCACTACTCACATGCTAATTATTCCTAATCTAACTCATACCTATGTAATCTATACTAATGCAACTAAACAAGGGTTGGGATGTGTATTAATGTAGTAAGGTCAAGTAGTAGCCTATGCCTCTCGACAACTAAAACTATATGAAGAAAATTATCCCACACATGATCTGGAGCTAGCAGAGGTAGTCTATACTCTTAAAATATAGAAACTTTATTTGTGAAGGGACTATAGAATTGTTCTGTGACCATAAAAGCCTAAAATATCTGTAGGATCAATAGGAATTGAATATACGGTGACAAAGATGAATAGAGTTATTAAAGGATTATGACTTCCAAATTAAATACCATCTAGGGAAAGCTAATGTCCTAGCTGATGCCTTAAGTAGGAAGGCAGTGCAGGTAGCAACCCTGATGATCAAAGAACTAAAACTGATAGAATTTTCTTATAACAATAGCTATTAGACTAGTATTTAGGTGGCCCCATTTGAAGCACTTTGTGGATGAAAGTGCATATCCCCTTTATGTTGGGTAAAGATGAATAAAAGGAGAATGTTTAGTCATGATATAGTAGACAAGACTGTAGCACAAATTGATCTAATCATAAAGAGACTGTTATTGACTCAAAGAAGATAGAAAAGTTATGTCGATGTTAGAAGGAAGTTGTTGGAGTTTGAAGAAGGTGAACATGTATTTCTTAAATTAATTCTAACAACAGGAGCTGGTAGATCTATTAAAGTAAAGAAGCTATATCCGAGATATATAGGACCATTTCAGATCCTTACTAAAGTATGATATATGGCCCATATATTAGCTCTTCCCTCGAATTTTAGTAGATTCACAATGTATTCCATGTTTCACAGTTAAATAAGCATATCCCAGGCACATCGCATGTGATCAAGCAAGATGATATCGTGCTGTAAGAAAACCTAACGTATGAGGTTAGACTAGTACGGATTGTTGATCAAAAGGTCAAGCAGTTGCAAAACAAGCAGATTTCGTTCTCTAGTCAAAGTAGTTTGAAAGGGATTGATGAAGAATGAAGCTATCTGGGAAGCTAAAGAAAGAATAAGGGAGAAGTATCCAGAACTATTTTCTTAAATTAGATTATAAATTGTGAGGGCAAAATTTATTTTAAGTGGGAAGGAAATGTCATGTCTCTAAATTTCCTATCTAGTGTAAATGAAGTCTAGTGAAGGAAAATGATAGAATGTGATTTTATGAAGGGACTAAAATGTAAAGATAGAAAGTTATTTATGGCATAGTGTAAAAATTCAAGGGACCTAATTGTAAAGTTTTAAAGGACTAAAATGAAAATCCTAAAAACTTTATGATACAAAATGAAAGTAGACACAATTTATGGGAACTAAGAGAAATTATGAAAAGTTAAGAGACATGAATGTCATTTTAAAAAGATTCAATGACATAAATGTAATTTTAGAAAAGAAAAGTACATGGAATTATGGAAAAAGATGGGGACTTAAACGTCATTATTGAAAAATATCTATAAATCCATGATCTGAAAGTAGGATTATATAGAGGAGATTTTTCTGATCAGTACTGTATGGAACAGAATTTTGATTTAAGGTCCTCATTAATTGATATAATTTTTTTAAATAATTAAATATTCAGTAAAAAAATTTTAGATAATACTGGGTTAGATATATAATAAAAAGTAATAATCTGGTCAGAAAAATTAGGCAAGTCCAAAATAGGGGGTCAGTGCCAAGAAATACCATGAAAAAAGTGTGGAAACGAAAATATCTATATGTTATAAACTTAAATAAAAATGAATAGAGGCTATTTTAATCATTTTACCCTGTATAGGAAGTCAATATGGTTACAGGAATAGTTGACCAAAGTTAGGAAACATCTTGAAAGGATGTAAAAAGATAGAAATGCCCGTAGGGTTAATAAAATGAATAAATGTAAACTAAGGGCATTTTGATCATTTTTAAGGGCCATTAATTAAATTTACACCTATTCTAAGAATATCAATGTTAGGAAAAATTTAGACATTGAATCTAATGTCAAAAAATATATTATAGAATTTTACAAAAATTAGATTTAGAAAACAGTCTAATTTTTTGACAGGTGTGATACATGATTGGACTGGATTTTTCCCCAATAAGATTTTCCCCATGTGAGATGCCACCTTGCATGCCACCTTGCCCAAGTGATATTATTGATGTTGTCATTGGTGGTTAGAAGATTAAATCTTGGCCATTAATTTCAAAAATGCAAGATTGAATCCTAGCCATTGGTTCAGTCATGCCGTGGCCTACTAATACCCCTCCCCTTTTTCGCTAACCATCACATGAAAATAGAAGGGAAACTCTTGCAAAATTTAATTCTAAACCAAGAATCCAATCTTCCAAGCTTCTAACTTTAAGAAATTAAGGCAATTTATTCCTCTTATCTTTGGATTATGTTGTACAAATATTTCTATTGGATTTGGATAGTTAAAACATCAGTTTTCTCTTCATGATGGCTGCTGGACAAAATGCTAAGGGGTAGGGAAAGAATGAATTTTATGTTATATATAGACTATACAAGTTAAACAAGCTAGGATTAAGTGTTTAAAGCTTGGAAAATCAATGCATTCTTGCAATTCGAATTTTTGGTAATGGTTTTGCCACTGGACAGAAGTATAGGAAGGAGATAGAATTTAATAATTTTGATGCTTTCAATGGGTTTAAAATAAAAAATTGTGTGGGGTTAAGTAGAGAAACATATATTAGAAACATTTGAATCAAAATGTGAATTTTTGGAAAAATATAGAGCCAAGGGTTCTGTATAGACATGAAAGAGGAGTTTGATTTTTGAAATTCTAACTTCATAATTGGATTCTACATAAAAAATTATGTGTGTTTGGTGTTACAACTCATCTTTCACATGCCTTAAGGACAAAATGGTAGCAATTTGAACCACTTATAAGGTCATAGAAGTTAGAAAACACAAAACTGGAAATTTGCCTTCTTGGTACTGTTCACTGTGCAAATTCCAGATAAATGACCCAATTTAAAAACTTCATAACTAATTCTAAAAAAATAAAAATGAATTGGTTTAAGTTTCTGCTTAAATTTCATTTACTCCTCTTTATGAAAAAAATAATTCATGGACCATGCTCCTACTGAATCAATGCCAGTTGACCCCCAAAATTTACTATTTATCTAGACGCTTTCCCTGTTTCCTAGATTTAGTCCCTTAACTTTGAAAATTTATTTCTTATCATACAAACATCTAAATAAGGCATTTAATATATAAAATTAAAGCTCATAGTGTCTGCTATAAACGTACAAAATATCATATATTTATTCCTTCATTTGCTATTTTTCTTGGTAGCCTCGAAGTTGCTGCCAAAACAAAACATTGTATCTCTTTAATATTACAATGTTTATAACAGTCATGAACTAAACATGCTATACTATATCAATCTTCTCTTAACTTATCTTAGTGTATGCCATGATAAGAGCCTACTGTGTTTGGTGGGAAATGAAATGGGTGAGACTTCAATAGAAATCTCAATAGTAAAAAATACAACAAACAATATATGCAAGTTTATGCTTAGTGTTAGACATGCAAGCTTACTATGATCATGCTAGTATAATGACATGTTGAATGTTTCAAGGTTCCAAACCTCACACGTATGGCCATAGCATAAATAGAAGCAGAACTTCAATCATCTATACATGCTTCATATAATCAAGCAAAGCAACTAACATATTAGAACACAAGCAATCAAGCATACAAGTCTAGGTAAGTTCACTACCTCTATCGCTTGCTTTTTCCTTACTCTTTCCTTCTTGCTCTGTAGTTTCTTCTCCACGTAAATCAAAGCCTAAATATAGCATAATAATATATTCATTAGAGTCAATTCCAAGACCAACATGATTTACTTAACTATCTCTTAATCTGACAAGCCCCTAACTTTATTTGGTTATGGTTAAATACCTTTCCCTTTGAATTAATTTGTTCCATAACTATTTCCCACACTATTTTTGTCAACAAATTCAAATATAAACTCAGATTTAGGAGAATCAAACTCCTCCCCAAATATGGAACTGAAACCTCAAGCCTCAAGGACTTTTTTCCAAAAAATCCATTTTTAATTTTATTGCTTCCAACTCTTATCTCTTGGCCCAATCCTATACAATTTTGCCTTCTGGGCTCAATGGAAGCATCAAAATCCACAAAAAATCCTCCTCTGTCTAGTTTCTGGTTTGTCTAAAAGGCCCTCAAAATTAGGATATCAAAGATAACACAGTTAATTCCAAGTATAACCGCTAATATAGGCTTGTCCAAGTCAAGATTACATGGTTCAATTTCTTTTTTTTTCCCTTCCCCTAATCTGGACAGCCATGGCTAGCAAGCATACCAAGAAATTTCTCACAATTTTTTCCTTTAAAATCCTAGATTCAAGCTTGTAAATTGAAGAGATAAAAGCTAGGACATATTACTTACCTCAAATCCTAGCTAGCTCGAACCCTAGGTGCCTTGGATTACCCCTAGATTGCTCTCGTATAGGTTGAGTAAAGTTTATTTTCTTTTCTCTTGTTGGCTGCCTTGAATACAAAGGGGAGGGGTTATTTATAGTTGAGGCATGGCTTGGATGAAGGGCCAAGATTAAATCTTAAGATTAACGGTCGAGATCGCACCGCGTGTTTTTACTTTATTCAATTGTACGGCCAAGATTTCTTCTTCTCCAAGTTGAAGACATGTGGCTTCTTGGTGGGTCCTATAGGGACACACCATGATGACACCTCATCGCTTCTGTAAAGCTCTAATAGTTTCCAAAAAATCCTGTCTAATCTAATATTGTCTTACACTATATAAAGGGATTTTTCTTACATTATTAGACTATCCTTTAGTCCAATAATTTCCATGTGTTCCATTGGTGTAACTTATCAAGGAACACTATTTAAAAGAATAATGATATAAATCCCTTTATCATATAAACTTCTCAGTTATAACTATAACCGAGTAATTATACTTTATTAAAAATTATTAAAATATTATTTTAATACACTTGGGCCCTTATGACTTAACTAATTTTGTTTTGGGCCTCCTTGGATGCCACTTTGTGCCTCTAACTAAGCCCAACTCCTTTGATAGCCAAATTCTTAAGGAACTTCCCCTAAAGCCTCTACCGGTGCCCTAATTTATCTTAAATTCTATTATAATTTCCACATGACTCCTTTAGGCATTTTGTCAATTTCATAAACTCTTATAATTAATAAAGTAATTTCCTATAAACTTTCATACAAATTTGAGGTCCAGAAGGTCCGCTACAAATTTTATATAATTTTTAGAAGTCTAAAAAATTAATATCAATTTTTCATATCTCAAATTAAAATTCTGTGTTGCGTTAAATCAATCAAAATAATTTTCTCTATCTCCTAGTGAACTATGGAACTCGAAAACTTTTGGGGTTGTTTTTGCCACTTTCTGCTCAATTTCCTCACAATTAAACTTTTGCCCATGGAAACTTTTCCACTTTTCAATTAAGTCTCTTTCTTTTTTATACTACCCCTAATACTTTTGGAGTTTTCATTTAAGTCCCTCTTCTCTATACCTCTATTATTCCTTTCCCTTTTCTAACTTAAACCTCCTCTAACCATGATCTTTTCTTCTGATCAATGTCACAATCCCTTCTTAACCTAACTCCTCCTCTGCCAGCTATACACAGATAGAAAAATTTGGGATGTGACATTTGGACCTTGGGAATTCATTTTGGATGAATAGAAGCAAAGGTCCTAACATTGAGTAAGAAAGGAGACTTACTGAACTTAGTCTTTGGTATTGTATTTTGAATTGAGTTGTAACATGCCATTGCTTTGTAATGTATATATTTTGATATTTGCTCGAGGAGAGCACCAATCCAAGAAGAACAGATCAAGGAATCCATAAGAGGTAGCAAGTAGATATAACTATAATGTTAATGATGTTTGATTGCTTGCTTACTTGTTAATTGTGGTGTTGGTTGAGCATATGATGTTTATGATGATGTTGATGATGATTATATGGTCGTAACTCGTTGCATTTTAGGTTATGACAATATGCATATTATAGATTGCTTATATATGATGTAAGGTTAGCTCCCATATAATGATAACATATTAAGCATTGTAATCAAGCATGCATATAGTTTATATATCTTGCTATTGAGATTTTTTTTGAAATCTTATTCTTTCTATAAAATTTACCATGTTATAGGTGCTGAAACTATAAAAGGGAAAGGTCTAAATATGGATCCTTGAGCTTGTATTAAATATGGTTGTGGTACCATACATGGTAAGCAATTAACATGAGCCTTTATATTCTTTGGAGTTAGTAACTTTGTAATGTTATTTTGAATACTTTACTAGATGAGTCATGTTATGATACTTGGCATGTTTAAAGTTAAGATAAAGAGATTTAAATGGACACTAAGAACACCTCAATTGGTTAAGTTTTCAATTTAATATGATTTTTTAAAGTTAGAGTTAAATTATGGAAAGAGGTAACTCATGGGTTCTAAGGCAGTGAGCTTCTAGCGAAAATTTGATATAACAAATGAATGAATTTAAACATGATATTTTGTGAAATTAAATTAAATGTCTAAAGCTTTACAAGAATAGGTAATATGCCTTATTTGGATAAGTGAGTGAGGAGAAATAATTTTTTAAATTTAAAGTTTCAAAACTAGAAGCATCTATATTTACCAAATGAACAGTGATTTTTAACGATTAAATTGTATCAATTGGGCTAATGAAACTTCAGTTTTATATTTTTTTTCCTCCAAGATTAATGAAATAGCTTCTAGTATAAATTTGAACCACAACATTTTAATATTTATAAAATTAATTATGAATTTTCAAATTTAGGCCTGTAATTTGAAATTGATCATATGAACAGTATCTGAGAAGAAAGTTTTTGAAAAATCATTTTTCTAACTCAAAGGATTTGAAGTGGTTCAAATAGCTTCCAATTGCGCATAAAATGAGGGTTAAAATAAGGACACGATAGAGACTAATTAAATAGAAAAATATATAGCACATTAGAGATTAACTTTATATCTAATAAATTCATAAAAATTGAAACTTAATTATTTGGAAATAACTTACTTAAGGAAAAATCCATGTAGGATTAGTACTATGTAGATAGACTCTGAAAAGGTTGATGCCTTACATAGCCTAATCGCTAATTAAAAAAAGATATCATATAACTTGTTAAATTTTATTATTAATAAATCCATAAAGAAAACCTCATGTCTTGAAAATGGATACAAACTCAAGGTCTGACTGTCCAAATATTGAATCGACTAGTACACCACATTATCTTGAGAGACAATAACAAGCAGAGTCCAATGCACACTAAAAAATATCAACAACTTTATATATGATTTTATTGTAATATGTGTGTGTGTGCAAAGAGTATATACTTACCTTTTAATGTATGGTACAAAACATATCATTCTCTTGATGTGGGTCGTGACATCGACCATGTACATCATCCTTGATCTCCTATATGTACCTGTCTATTGCAACCTTTGTGGACATATGAAGCTATATGTGTCTCCTTTTTTTGTACAGACATTTGTAATAGAAGTGACTATTGTTCAAAAGAGAAAGGAGACATTGCATGAATGATAAAACATAAATTATTAAAATAAATTTGTAACTTATAATATGGAAAACTAGATGACAATTGAATCCAGCATATCAAAATTTAGGAATTGCGCTATGTCATTTCTATCTAGGGTAAATTTATAAAGATTTTATGTGCTCCATAGAATTTTCCAGAGCATGAAGAGTTGCCATATTCATATATCTCGAGGATATATTTTGATGAAGATATTTGAGTTTGTCTCTTATCGTCCTCTTTACCTTTGAATTATGTGGCACCTTCTTTAGTTCTGGCTCCTTCAATGTTTGCTTCTTTGGCACCAGCTCCGGTATAACCACCTTCCTCAATGTGATCAGATGTGTTAGCCACAAAATAAACTGCCCTAAAGCAATGCCCAATATGTGGACCTCATAGGGTAAGGAACTAGTGTAATGCCAAAACCTTTTCTAATGTGGTGTACTATCACCTTGACTCTGGCATGTGGATTTCTGTTCTGGTGAATTTTTGTCATAGCCAGGCACATGATAGCAAGAGCAGCAAGGGTTGTAGTCCCTTTGTGTGTCAAAATATAGAGACCACCCTTTTCCCTATTATCCTTTGTTTGCTTAGGGTTAAAGTCAGGATCATATGGTTGGGAGACAAACTTCTCCTTATTGTAATTGCCCTTCCCACTTGCACCGCAGGAGAACCCTAAAAATATGAAAGAAATTAGTCAAGATAATATACATGTTAAATGTCCCTTGAAAAAAAGTAAGTGAATATTTTTTACCTCTGAACTTTGGCCGGCAGTGAGGAAGCCTATCATCTTTATGGCTTAGGAGAGTCTAGCGTCCATATCTTCATTGATTTTAGCGTTGACAGCTTACTGGAGTCTGACATCCATATCTTTGTGCATGCTTTACAACTTTACTTGATGCTATGTAGTAAGTTCATCTCAAACATTTTGATGCTATGTAACAAGTTTATATCAAACATTTTACAGCTTATCTCTGGAAGCCATGTCTACGGAGGCTGTACTTCTTCGTGATGCTGAGCTGAAAAACTCTTTTTTAGATGACTCCTTTAGGGGGCACTCTTACTCAACTTGGGTATCAGGCTCCCAATAGCTGTCTCCAAGATGTACATTTCTTTTTCATGAACGAAAGATCCTTGGTTTGCTTGTTCCACCAGTACATCCTACAACATACATATAATCAAGTTAAAATAACTGAAAAGCATGTAATAATGTATAAATTGTTACTATTTAAATCAATTACTTACAATCCTCTCAGCAACAGTAGCAACCTCTGGTGTAATGTACAGTCCCTTCCTAACCCTCACATCCTTCCATTTTTGTTAGCAAGATGGGCATTAGATTGATGCAGAAGGTTCTAATGCAGCAGCTTGTTGTGTAGCCTGCAACTGCTCTTCCATCATTTTGTTGTCTATGACACTATACCCCCTCTATACATGTAATCTGGTATATATTCTTTTTCATTATTTCCTTATTCCTTTTACTCATAGCCTATTAAAATGAAAGAAAGTTAGATTTGTTCATTCAAATGTATATTCATTACTAACTAAGTTAATTAAAATGTAAGTTTACACAAATCAAACCTTATAAGTAGCCTCTTCTTGCTATTGAAGAAACAATATCCACGTTTCATCACTAACATTAGGCTATATGTCATTTGGATGCTCTCCAATCTTACTTCCTCAGAGGTAGTTGATAAGACATATTTTATATATGGTTTCTATGATGTTTTAAGAGTTTTATAATAACTTTACCATTCATTTTATGCATGAAATTGTACTTTTTATGGTAATACATGATTATGCATGACAATGTGCTAATTAAAGGGTAAAGTGGTAAATTAACCTTTCCAAACTGCATACATTATGTTATTTACTTATTTAAACTTTTACAGTGAGCTTTTATGTTTGATTGCATGTATTTTGGAAGAGATCAACGACCAGAAAAGAAATCACAAGTTAATGAAAGTGAAACCACGCTCCTGTGCCTTTTAGTTGGGACCAAAGAGTCCTCAGGTCGCAACCTTGATTCTTGTGGAAGCTTCTCTATGTTTAAAGGTCGCGACCAAAACATGGATCTGGTTGTGACTAAAATGCGAAATTGCTGAAACTGTGCATTTTGAATGAGGTCATGCAAAAATAAAAGGAGAGGGAGGCTACCGTGAAGAAGAGGCTAGTTTTTAACCTGATTAGGCTAAGAAGCAGTACTCGATCTCTCTCTGATCATTCTCTCTTTGATTAGGCAGAGAATATGACTACAAGTGACTGTGAAAAGTAAAACTAAAATGAAACTAGCATCGAGCTGAAGGTTTTTGACATGGACTTTTATAGTAGTTTTTTAAAAAATCACAGTTATAAGACTAGTAATTTTTTTGGAAAATCGCCGTTAAAAGTAGTTATCATGGCATTTTTTCAAAACGTTGTAATAACTTTTTCCCCACCTGAATTTTTTAAACTCGAGTGAAATACTTTTAATGGTGATTCTCCTAAAAACTGCCATTAAATATACTTTTAATGATGGTTTTAAAGCAAACTGCCGTGAATGTTTTTAAATTGGGATTTATTTACAAAAATGTCACCGTCTTTTTTTCACAACGATTTTACTTATAACCGCCGTGAAGTAGCACTGTGAAAAGTATTTTTTCTAGAGGTGTTGGAAGTGTATTTCCTACAAAAAGTGCATCACTCCATAACTCAAGCAATTCCATCAAATTAGAATCGACCCAACTATTTCTCAATTTCAAATTCATCAATCACAATACAAATTTTAACCTTATGTACTCATCTTTACTCCCTAGGTACAATGACGTCTCACAATAACTTAGCAAACATTCATATATCGAGAGAACTATGGAAAGGACTAAGCTCCAATATCACAAAATATATCCAAAATTCTATCCCAAAAGTTACTGTTCACAATTTCCTCATTTCCACACAAAAGATCCCTTCTAATTTCATTGTGCCCAATTCAATTTTGTATATCTTAAATTTATCTCGTCACATATAAGACTCTCTTATATTAGAAATAGACAATCGGTTACAGTTTAAATAGTAGACAATGGACAGAAGAATAACCTATCACTTTTCTTACAAGCATTCCTCTCAACAAATTCAATAAACCTTTCTATCCCATCTTCATATTCCTTAGTAGTTCTCCTAACTTTCATCTAACTACAATGCATTATTCTACATCATTTAGCATAGTTGTCAAATTAAAGGGAATATGCTAGCCTTTTATATTTTATAAAAATGTTGGTAGAGTTTCCCTTAAATATAAATAATCCCAAATGATAACCAAATCCATCAAACTTGCCAATCACGTTTCTTGTTAACTTAATTTATAACTTTTTTAAATAATCACATTGCTCAAACAAAAAATAACATAAAATACCACACAATGAAAAATTAGAAATATATTAACAACAAAAAGTATTGATTAAACAAATAGGAGTCAATGAATAAACAAGTACTATAGGAACCAATGTATTGAATAAGCTAATTAACAACAACAAAAAGTCCAATAATAATATATTATTTTTTAAAATTTGCAAAAATCACACCCATAAACAAATAGGAACCAATGTAACAATTCAAAAACTACAAAAATTAAGTCTTTAGTAAAGAAAGATAGTTCATATGATCTATTATAGGTGATAATCAATAAACAACAAAAAATGCAAAAAATACCCACAAATTTAAAAAATTAAATCTTTAATATAAGGATGATAGTCCATATAATGTATTACAATTTATAAACAACAAACAACCAAAAAATAAGAAAAATGAGCAAATGACAAAGTAAAATGGTGACTTACGGCTTTCAGGACAAAGAATAATGATGAAGAATGACTTTATGACAAAGATAGAACAACTACAAATAATTGTAAAAAAGTGAAAGTGAAACTTTAATTGGGTTAGGGTTTTTGAATTTTTGGAGAAATTTTAAAGGAAATTTTTTGAAAATTGCTGTTAAAAGTACTTATCCTGGTAGTTTTCATAAAATTCGTCATGATAAGGAGTTACCATGGCATTTTTTTAAAGACCGTGTTAACTTTTAGTCCAGTTGATTTTTTTTAAACTCAGTTGGACTACTATTAACCGTAATTTTTCTCATGAACCGCTGTTAAAAGTATTTTTCAAGGTGATTTTGTGTTTTAAAAAGAATTTTATTTATAAAAATGTCACTGCCTTTTTTTACGGCGTTTCTTCCTATAACTGCCGTAAATTAGCATCATGAAAATTGTTTTTAACAATAATCAAGTAAGAGATGAAGGAAAAGAGTTAAAGAAGATTATTACAGTGTTTAAAAAATCATATTAACTAATTAAACCAACTTCTTTTATTTAATCAAATTAGTTAAATAAACTATATATTAAGAATTGGAGGAGTATTCACTGGTTAAAAATATGCTTTTTAAAACCCCATTTTTAAATCGGTCCTTGCGGAGACGTTTTAAAAAAAATGACCAGTTATATTTTTGTAAATAAGATAAAATCGTTATAGCAGATATACACTTAACTAGTGTAAAATATAATTACTACACCGGATACTAATATCAACAGTATAGATTAGCTGCGTTATATTCTGACTCTTCAGTTTCTTATCTATGTCGTTTCTTTTCTTTAACTTCTTCAAACCTTGTGAAGAAGCTTTAGAACAAATGACTGGTGGCATTTTCATAAATAAGGTAAAATATTTACACCAAATTTACATTGAACCGATGTAAAATATATATAACCGTGTTAAATATACTTGTTATTCTGACTCTTCAGTTTCTTGTCTATGTATTCCCACTTTTTTCTCTATACCTTCTCAGGCTGTACATTTGACTTCTTCGGTCCCCAACGTTTGTACTCATTATGATAGAAGGCCAATTGTATTCTTCAATATTCTTTTCTGAAACCGTTCTTATTCCTCAACCAAATATATACCATTGCTATGATCAATACTTTTCGTCTCATCACATTATCTTTGTTTTCTTTTCTTTTCTTCTCTCTGAACACTCCAATGGCTTCTTCCTCACACACACCTCCTTCTCTGTTGCACAAAAGAAATAGAGACAATTTTGAAGCTAAATATCCTTACCTCACCCTGTAGTTCCTTCTCCTCTTCCCCTAGTTGTCACTCTGATATAGTGCCTTGAGGAACTCATCATGAGTTTTAATGCCTTTGAGGACTCAGTGGAAGAACTGTCTCAGAAATTTACTAGACTAAAATACAGTTTCAAAGCTTTCCGGTCAGAAGTTCACTGCTATCAATAGAATGATAGCTTATACCATCCTGTTGATCCTACCGACTCTGATGAATCCAAGACCTCCGAGTCTACTAAGGAGTGAAAGCTTGTAACCTTTATCTGCCCCTTTTATTTTATTGTTTATACTTAATGACAAAAAGAGAGAATATATTATATATTATGATAGATATTGTTTTGGAAATTTTATACTTTTGATGTAAAGTTATTAGTAAATTAAAGTTGAATGAATGAAGTTTCTTTTTCTGACGACATGTTCTTTTATTTTTCAAAAACAAAATGCAATAGATTGAAACCAGACATGTCAATGTCAGGTGTAGAATATAATGTCCACTTTAGAACAAGTTATTTTTACACCAGTCTTTCACTTTATTCGGTGTAGAGTTGTTCAACTTATATTATTTTACACCGGTGTAAAAGTGAATGGTGTAGATTATAATGTCTGATTTAGAGAAAAAGTTATATCTATGATGGTCTTACATTTTATCTAGTGTAGATTTGCTTACGAAATACACTTTAATTTAATAGAAAGCCCCTCCGCGCCTCCCATCTGTCATTTTCACTTGTTCGTGCGTTTAAGACTTCTCGATCCTTCACAACCAGTGAGTTTTGTTTTGAACTCCTTGTCTCGAGATCTAAAGATTTATGTATTATTGGCAGTACCTTTTGACGTTATTTGGTTGGATTCATTGCTGTCATTTATTTGTTTAATTTGGTGAGTTCTTTCACTTATGCATGGTATATTCTCTCCCATGATTAGCTCCAAGTTAGGTTTTCTTATTTTCTATTTTCCTAGTAGTTTAGTCTTCTACAAATATAGATTGTAGTTGGATAAATGCTAAATGAACAAGTGTTGAGTATGCTAAGGGGGTGAAGGAGTTTTTGGATTTTGCTAAACAAAACGGTGATGATGACAATACAAGGTTTTATTGTCCTTGTGTGAGTTGTTTGAATGAGAGGAAATAAAGTCCTGTAGATATGTACACTCATCTAATTTATAAGGGATTTTGCAAGAGTTACATAGTATGTGTATGGCTTGGTGAAAATATGGAAAGGTCGAGTATATCTAAACAATTAGAATAGAGACATGGATACTGATGATTGGGTAAAGGATATTAATCGTGATATTGGAGAAGATGCTTTTATGCGATTAAATGCATATGGTACTATGTGCAATGATGCAGAAAAATCTCTATACCCAGGGTGCAAAAAATACAACCTGTTGAATGCAGTGTTGAGATTAGTAAGTGTGAAAGCACGACATAGGTGGAGTGATAGAGGTTTTTCATAATTGCTTAAGTTGTTGCAAGATATATTTCTAGAAGAAAATGTGTTACCCAAATGCTACTATGATGCTAAGAAAATAATATGTCCTTTAGGCATGTAGTATAGAAAGATTCATGCATGCCCAAATAATTACATATTGTACATGAAAGATTTTGAATGAGGGGAAATGTCCAACATGTAAGACACCAAGGTATAGATCAAACAAGTCTCCTACAAAGGTGTTATGGTATCTTCCAATTATACCAAGGTTTAAGGTGCTTTTTGCTAATGAAGAAGATGCACAAAAGATGTTATGGCATGCAACTGAAAGGATTTGTGATAGAAAGTTTCGTCATCCGGCTGATTCTTTGCAATAGAAGAAGATTGATGATTTATTTTCTGAGTTATGCAAGGAACCACGAAATCTAAGGCTTGGACTCAATACATATGGCATGAACCCTTATGGTAGCCTTAGTAGTATACATAGTTCATGGCTTGTCCTCTTGATGGTTTATAACCTATCTCCCTTGTTATGTATGAGATGCAAGTATTTAATGTTGTCTATGTTGATCTCAGAACCGAAACAACCGGGCAATGACATAGACGTTTACCTAATACCCTTGATCAAATATTTGAAGAAGCTATGGGAAGGTGTGGATGTTTTTGATGCTATTAAGGAGGTATTCAATATGCGGTTCATGATCTTTTATACAATTAATGACTTTTCTGCATAAGCAAATTTGTTAAGGTATAGTGTTAAGGGCCACAAAACATGTCCCATTTGTGAGGAAGGGACATTTTAATATCAACTTCATCATGGAAGAAATACAGTCTATCTAAGTTATAGGAGATTTCTAAGACAAGGCCACCCATACCATCAAATGGAAAAAAAATTTGGATCATGTCACGTCATCCCTAAGTGAACTTCCCATACCTCCCAATTTCAGTGCCATGCAACGTGTGATTTGATTGACATATGACAAAATGTTTCATGTGGATACGTTACCTATAGATTCAGTTGTAGGTTACATGGGGCACCTGCCTTTGTTGACCATGCAAATGTGCAATCTGTTATCACTCCTAGGAATGAATGAACCTTTAGGTGCATCCAAGTATTTTTTATGTAAGTATAATTTAAATGTAAATATATGCAATAACAAAATTCATGCAAGATGAGTGTTTGCATTAATTAATCTTGTTTGCATTAACTGTAAGTACATGCCAGTTGAGTTGGTTTCCAATGGCAAACAAGGTCAGTTTGGATTCTTATACCCATTTCAGATTTATCAAAAAGGGACCTCCTAATCTTCAAGACTTCAGTACATTTCAAGGAGGCTTGGTGAAACTGATATGGATTGTTCTTCGCACCATATATGCAGGAGTAAGAATAATAATATTTCAATGTTTTTCATACTATGTTTGTATTTGCTTAATGCTAATAATCATTATTGTTTAATTATTTTCTACAGCAATCATTAGCAATTGATCATACTATATAAGCATACTTATAAAATTTTCTTCTTATTCTTCCTCCACTACAAGCCATCAGTTGATGCCAAGAAGATTATGAACATGTGAGTTTTCTTCCATACAAAATAATGGTGTTTGTAATAAATTAAATATGGTCTTTGTAATAAAACAGTTACTAAGTTCATAACTTTGGTCATAGGGCTATGAGGACGTTTGCAATTACAAGGAGTCTTAAGAAAGCTAACTCGGTGAGGGACCCTGAATGGATCACACCGAAGGTAATAAAAGCGTTAAGTCTTATGCTCCAAGCAATTTTTTGCTGATGACACATAATTTTGTTCATGTTAATATTATAGAGTCGAAGGCAATCCAAAGAAAGCAACTTGTGCGACTTCTACATGGTTAGACACATGATCAATATCATCTTGTCAAATAGGACTGACCTAACTGAGGAGGTAAATTGTGCTTTTAATCATGTCATATATTTCTTACCAATTTAATATATCTTAGTAATGTTTTAATTTCTTTTATTTTAATTTGATATTTCAGATATTTGATCAATCTGACCCATTTTTTTAACAAGATATTGAGGACCTACGCAATATTTGGTCTGAATTTTTTGTTCAAATTATTCCTTATTAATAGTATTTGTCATTATTAGAATATATCGTTTTTATTCTTTTGTTTAAATTGTTGTATATTTTTATTGAATTTTATTAAATGAATAATACAATGAGCAATTGAAGATTTAATTTGTCTCTGCCATCTTAAACTCTGTCTCTGCTATTGTCTCTTTGAATGGGATGGGGTTAATGAAATATTGAAGGGATCATTTTTTAAAAATATATTCAAACTAGACAAAGAATACCGGCAGGTGTAGAAATATATATATGTAAATATTATAACATCTACACCGATTGTTTTTATGGTGAGGTGTAGAAAATTGATTAATCTACATCGGGTATAAATACAACCGGTGGAAAAAATTGATCAATACTGTTCACATAGCTCGTGTAGGTATTAGCAAATTCTACTCTTGATTTCAAAATGGACCGGTTTAAATTCTACTTATTCTACACCGGTAAACCGCCCGATTTAAAAAGTGTACACTTTTGAAACGATTTATTTCTACACCAGTCATTGTTCGATGTAGAATACTATTATCAACCGATTTAAAAAGTCATTTTTGTAGTAGTGATTAAATATGGGAAGGATCCGTATATTTATATATACCATGGCGCCCTTGCAACACTAATAATTTGCCTTATTCAATAAACATGTAAATACTTTGGATATATATCTCTGTGTGTGTGTGTGATTCTTTGTTAACACATTCTCAAGGGTTCCAATGCTATTATACTCCTAATGTTCCTTTTTACAAGTCATAAAAATATTGCCTCTGGCTTTTTATAATATATGTGGTACTTATACACAATGAATTTGGTCATGTTGGCACCTTATGGGTATGTTGGAGTTATTGAATATTTCTTCTATTTTTGTCCTATATTGGAGACTGATATAGGAGGTGGTGAAGTTTAGTGTAGCAATATTGGAAACTATTTTAATTTTATGAAAACTTTATATATATTTATATATTTAAAATTTTAGTAAGTTGGTATTTACAGATCGCCTATTAACAATTGACAGTATAATTAAAACTCACGATTTGTAAGTTACAAACTAATTTTTTATCAACTAGACTAAATTTTATTAATAAATTTTATGACAATTTGAATGCTAATTTAACTAGCATTTGACTAACCACTTTTCTTGTAATGTCTAAAAACGACTTTATTAAAAAAAAAGTACCAATAAAAGTGGCGTTTCTAATTACTCAGGTGAGAGAGAGAAAAAATATTTATGAAAAACATGAAATAATCTCAAGGACATCAATTGATTTTGTTAGAAAAAGTTTACCGACCCACCTTTGATTCGAACCCGGGGCACAAATAGTAAAGAGACAAAAATGTGACTGAGAACATGGGATTTGCTTTCTTTAATTGGAAAATTGGTGGAAATCTAGAGAAAATAAGACCAAAAAAAAACAAAAGGGCAGAAGAGAAGACAAAAACTCCGCTACACCTCTACTCTCTCTCATCCTCCATTAGACATTCCCTCTTCTCTACATAAATGATAGTAATAGTCTAGTTCAAGGGACTTCATTATGGGTCCACAATTATGGGTAGAGCACGTCTTTATTTCTAAATTATTATTATTATTCCATACTTAACTCTTAAATATAAGATTATTAATTAAGTTAAAATAATTCATAACTAATATATTTAAGTGTTTGATAGTAAAAGAGTTATAATTTTTATATATTCATTGTTTATTCAACTTTTTATTGATTCGATTTAATTAGTTATCTCTTATAAAAAGTAATAGGCGGAATACATTGATAGCTCCGATAGCTCCATACACTTGAATCATTAACTAATCCGACATGATATATCTCCCTCCACTTCATCTTCCGTTTCTTTTCTTTTTTTTGAAGTGTCAAAGTGATTTGATGTGGGTGCGGGGCAACCATTTTTGCTCTAACAAACTTCTGAAGTACTAGTGGGTATAGAATTTTACTTTTGACATATAAAGATATTTCATTAGCTGAATATAAAAATTGCACATGCACGTACATATGCGTACGTGCATATTGTATAAAACCTATAACCTGATATATTTATATGAGTCTGTAATAAAAATATTCTGTCTAACCTAATAAATATGAGGTAGAATTGAGCATCGGACTATAAAATATAGTTCATACTTTTTTCAAGCTAGACACTAGATAGAGGGGCTGCCCTACCTATGAGCACTTTTTATTTTTATTTTTTTTTTACTTTTCCCCTAAATACTACATTTAGAAAGGAAAATATAATAGCTACTGTGACTAAATGGTCATTTTAGAAATATGAGTAGTTAAGTATGTAAGTTGCATATTTTAATATTTACAACTATATTAATTTTTTTAACTTTATTAATCATCATATAATTACATTATAAATTATAATTATTTATTTTATTTTTTTTAGATACTTCATCTTTGTCAACATTAGGGAGATTGATACAAAATTGCAATTAAAAATTACTTAGGTTTCAAGGCTTTTTTATATACAATATATTTCAAGACTTTAATTATTATCTTTTTGTTGCCTTATTCTTAGTGGATTATGGATATTATTTAACTCTTAAAGACATATGAATATGATATTATTTTAAAAATTTATAATTACAGTTTTTTTCACAACATAAGTATGACATCACGATTTGAACATATCTAACTCGCCTATGCCTAGCCCACTTATGCCCAACTCAAAATAGTTAGGGCTTTTACTAGATAGAGACAAGTATCAGGATGCAAAATATAGTCTATAATTTTTTTGGGCAAGATGCTCGGAAATTGCCTTACTTAACCCTACTTAATTCTACCTATACACACCCCAACATACATGTTCCTCAGTTCACATGTTTTAACCTAGGAAAACTTTGTTCAATTGTCAGCATATAATTGCATAGTGTGCGCTTGACGCTACACCCCCAACTGTCACTTTATAATAATTTTCCTCCTAAATTAATTCAATGACCATACATGTTTATGTGAATTAAGTTGGGAGGGTTTACATTTATTTTCTAAGTTGGGAGGATTTACATTTATTTACATGAAAATAAATGTAAACCTCCCAACTTAATTGTAAATAAATGTAAACCCTCCCAACTTAATTAACAACACATGTATGGTCCTTGAATTAATTAAGATGGGAGAAAAATAATTACAAAGTTAATTAGGTGGTAGTTGGGTCAAACTCATATTATCACTCTTCAATTAACTCATCGACCATCACCTTTTTCTAGTATGGCTATATCTCTAACACATTATTTAATTAGTTATTTTTAGTTAATCATATATTACCATGTTTCAATCTAAAAACCTACTTAAGTATACATGTCTAGCTATTTAACTTTTAATGGATAAAACTTTAATTTTAAAAGTTTGCCAAACATGCACTAAAACCAAATTTTAAATGTGGAATGTGGATGATATCCCCGTCACCTTTTTCTTTTTAAGAGAAAATGTGAAAAAAATGAATTGGATATTAGGGGCTCAATAAGATTAAGGCATATATCCATACTCAAAATATTTAGAGAGGTATTTATAAATCGTTTATTAACAAAATTTTTACCTCAATAATTTAATTTAAATTTATGACCTTATAGAATATTTAATTAGCCCTATTTATAAGTTATGTCTATCATATTTTATAAAAATTAAGGAAATTTTTAAATTTTATTAACAAATTTTTAATTTATTTCTACTTAATATACATTTTATCCTATAAAAATAAGTTAATATAATAATAAATAAAAGATAAAATAATATAATTATAAGGAAAAAAAATTATACTCTATAAATAAGATCAGATGAGTATGAGTTAAATATTTATTAAATAGATTAACTTGTATTGGCATTTTAAAAAATTAGCATTAAATAATTTTGTGGTCCCAGTACATGTAAGCAAGCTAGGCAGAACGGCCAAGAAAATTTGCTATTTTTCTGTTTTTCGGACTAGAGGCTGAACTAGGAATGTATATAGGCAGAGTTAAATAGAGTAATCTCTTTATTGGATATTTTATCTAAAAAATATATGTTATATTTTACAACTCGATGCCTAGCCCTATCCGATAAAAGTTTTAACTATTTCGGGCTGAGTATGGACGGGTTGATCATATCTAAGTTGTGATATCATGCTTATGTTATAAAAAAACTTTAATTATGAACTTTTAAAAAAATATTATATTCATATTTCTTCAAGAGTTAAATAATATCTATAATTCACTAAGAATAATTTAATAAAAAGATAATAATTAAAATATTAAAATATATTGCATATAAAAAAAATTTAAAAATTTAAGTAGTTTGTAATTGCAACTTTATATCAATCTCTCTAATATTAACAAAGCTGAAATATCTAAAAAAATAAAATAAAAAATTATAATTTATAGTATAATCATATGATGATTAGTAAAATTAAAAAAAAAAGAAAAAATTAATATAGCTATAAATATTAAAATATACAACTTATCTATTTAACTATTCATATTTCTAAAATAATGATTTAATCATCAATAGTTATTATATTCTCCTTTTAAAATTAAGTATATAGAGGAAAAAGTAACAAAAAATAAAGAAAGAATATTCATAGATAGAACAGGCAGAACAATCTCTTTATTCGGTGTCTAACTTAAAAAAATGTTATATTTTACAATTTAATATTTAATTTTATTATATATTTATTGAGTTAAATATGTTATTTTTGTTATAGGTTTAAATAGATATACCGATATTTTGGAAGGTAATAAATGCCATTTGCCATGCGTTAAAACGTGATTTGTGATGAGGGTCTGGCTGGCTAAAGGGTCATTTTGGAAGGTAATAAATGCCATTTGCCATGCGTTAAAATGTGATTTATGATGAGTCCTCTTCAGGGCCCGTTAGAATAGAATTTTAAAAACAGGCTTATGAAAAAAAAGGGCTTTTGAACAGATTATAGAAAAGGGTTTTTGGAGAAGAGATTATGAAAAAAAAGTGGTTTTGAATAAATGAGTGTTTGGATAGTTATTTATAGAAAGGATTTTATTATTGGTAAATTACGAAAAAGGGTATGAGTATTAAATGAGGAGAGATAAGAGATAAGAGGAGAGAGGAGAGAGGGTGTAAGAAAAAGTAAGAGAGAGGGTGTAAGAAAAAGTAGGGGTAATATAGTAATTAGTTAGTTCAAACGTGGTTTACTGTTCTAAAAGCTACTCTGACCAGCTTTTCTGAAACCTTAGTTTTAAACCAAAGTTTAGTCCAAAAGTCCGTTTGAACAAATATGATTATTTGTTTTAAAATTTCTCCAAACCTAAATTTTGAGTCAAACCTTGGTTTAAAACCAAGGTTTGGATTTTTCCAAACAGGCACTCAGTCTGGGGAATAAAGTCCGCACGTCTGGTGCCAACCAATATCGACCTTCAAGGCAATTGGTTTCAACTTTCAATCACGAGTTACTTTTTCTGGATTGTTATGTAGTTTTATTTATAAACTATTTTTAATATATTTTATTAAAATTAAAAATTTTATTAATTTAATCTTAAAATTTAATAAATTTTAACTTTATTTTTATTTAATATATAGTTAACTTAAAAGTATAAAGTTTACATATAAGCGATGGCAAAATTATATATTTATTTAAAAAAATTTATAATATAATTAATAAATAGTATAAATAAATTTATTTTATAAATATAATCAAAGAAATAACTGAGTGCAACGAGTTATTCTTATTAGAGATAACATAATCTTTAATCTTTTAGATTTATACAAATTTAATTTTAATTTTTTGAATTTTAAATTAATTATTTTAGTTTATTAACAATAAAATAATAGATTTTTATTAAATTATAGGGACTAATACTTATATAAAAAAATATAAAATATTAAAACATAGAGTTTAAAATTTGATAGATAATTAAAAATTGTATAATATTGTAATATGAAAACTCCTTTTTAAATGGAAACGTTATGTGTTCGATCTCGCCTCAGGTCAATAATATTTATCCCTTTAATTAAAAAATAGAAGGATTAAAATTAAAATTTAAATAAATTTAAGAAGATTAAATATTATATTAATTTTTTGTATGTTTTCTTATGTTTGCAACTTTTTTTTTCTTTATTTTACCATGTTCTTGATGTTCAATTTGACATTTCCTTCCGTCCCCATTGTGAGACGTCTTTTAGAAGAATTTTTTAATACTTAATACGAGTCTCCTATTTTACCAGGTTCTTGATTTTCATTAATGGAACAACCCCTCATAATGAATAGAAATAGTTTGGACAATAAATTATAAATTTATAAAATAAATTAGATTAAAATATTATATTTATAATTATTATAAATCTCTTAATTAATTTATATATTTAGAAATAAAAGAATTATATTTTCTAGTAGCATGTTAATTATTGTCCTATTTAACGCCTAGCACATACAAAGCTGTTCCATACTCAATAATGTGCTAAAATATATATCGTTTAAATATAATTTTAATAGTTTAGATATAAATTTTCAATTGATGTTTTTTGAATAAAACATATTTTTTAAAAAATTGATAGGTATCTTCATCTTAAATTCTATACACATGAAAATAATATCTTCATCTTAAATTCTATACACAAGAAAATAATTTTAAAAAAAAAAACAAAAAATATCTTCATTACCCAAACTCGTACTAAACCAAACTCGCCACACCCACACCCACACCCACACCCACTCGTACTAAACCAAACTCGCCAACCATGCAAGCCTCTTGTCTCTTCATTACCCAAACTCTTAAACTCCATACAATGTCTCCCAACGTCTCTATTTCCAAACCATCTTCTTCGTCTTTAAAATTAAAAAAGAAGTTCTCATCACCATTGCATCCAGAGAAGATTGAACTTTTCAATTCATTGAAGGGCTGGGCTTCAGAACGTCTTCTCCCATTGGTTAAGCCCGTGGAACAAAGTTGGCAGCCACAGAACTTCTTACCCGACTCATCCTTACCGTCCGATGAGTTTACCGATCAAGTAAAGGCACTACGTGATCGGACGGTCGGGCTTCCCGACGAGTACTTTGTAGTATTGGTGGGTGATTTGATAACGGAGGATGGCTTGCCCATGTACCAGACATTGTTAAACAACACAGAAGGAATTAGGGACATGTCCGGTTCAAGCGAAAGCCCATGGGCTACATGGAACCGGTCTTGGACCGCTGAGGAGAACCGACGTGGAGATTTGCTTAGAACTTATCTCTATTTGTCCGGTAGGGTTGACATGCAGATGATTCAGAAGACCGTTCAACACTTGATTTCAAATGGCACTGTGAGTTCTTCCAAAATACACACACACACGTATACACTCTCTATTACTAAATATAAAAGCTAAATACTTTTTTTTATATTAATTATAAGAGTTAATTAGAAAGTTGTTATTTAGTCCTAAACAAAGTTAGTTAGGAGTTAGATTAAAAGAAGCCAAATAAATCAATTATAACCAAATTCAACTCTTTCAAGATGAATTCATATTGTATATTCTTTAATCTACCTAAATTTATTAATTAACTTTTATATTAGTTATAATTAACTATTTTATTTAGACTTCTTTAATTTACTTAAATTAATTAACTAATTATTATAATAAGGATCGGATGAAGTATTTTTCTCTCATATTAATTTACTTATCTTATAAACTGATATATAATCTAATATTATATATATAGGTATTTTGGGGAGATTATATCTCATTTGTTATACTTACTCAACTTATCTAACTTCCTTAATATATCTAAATTAGATAAGTAGCTTTTATATTAATTTTTTTAACCTGAAGCATTTATTAATTATATTAATTAAAATAAAATACTATATATACCCAACTCTATGAGGTTTGTAGCATTTTCTTTGGTTAGTTGATGTTAGATGTTGTCATAACAAATTTTAAGAGCAATTTTGTTAGACACATAAGATCAATTGTTCATATGTCAAGTGCTCATAAGAGATTTTGCCATTAGTTTGATTTCTAAATTTTTCTCTAAACTTATTACCTAAAGATGTAGGTAATCTTGCAAGATTTTTTTTTCCAAAATAGCTGATTAGCATCATCTCTAGTGAGTACTAGAAATAGGAACGTATCTCTATACCATCTTATAGTGACACGTTAAACTAAAGTGATACATTAAATAAAAAAGTATCGATCTTTATGGATCAAGAGAAATTGTTAAGAGATTAATATGATCTTTTCTAACAAAACCTAACCCTAGCCACTAATATCGTCTGATGTATACATATCTTTTTAGTTTTACCTTACATTACTGTGTGGGGCATATTACCTGCCTCTTCTCTTGGGCCTTATGGTACTTGTCATCCCACAGATAAACTCACGTATGATAAACTAGAATTGTATAAAACGTGCTATCGAGTATAGATCAGTGAATCATATTAACATGTTAATAAATATGTTGATATCATAAAGATAGATACATATGTATTTATTATATGTCTACTTTACTTTATGGCTTTGATACCAACTTGGGAGATGACCCTAGAGGCCCAGAGGGGAGAAAGGAGGAAAGAGAGTAAAGTAGAGAGAAGACAGACTACCTAAAGATGCATGTAAAAATTAAATATGCATGCAAAAGGGGATGGTATGAAATGAATTAAAGGCGGTAGAACCAACTAAGATTAACTCATCAGACGGAGGTAAGGATATGATAGAAATAAATTAAAACTTGAAAACTAAAAATATTTTATTGAAATATAAAACTTACAAAAGGAGGAGAGAAGGAGAGGATGAAGGCTTCTCTCTAATAGGGAGTCTCTCTTTATAAGTCTATCTAGGTGTAACCCACCCTACCTAACTAATGAGTGAAACCCTTTTTATATAAACAAACGAAATCACTGTTTGAATAGTGTCTTGACTTGAAAACATGTACTATTTGAATAGTTCTGATCATAACAATATTTACACAGTGCTATTAACACTACAGTAACTAGCGACACTATAGTGACACTACTTAAACAGTACTACTACAACAATGACATCCTGACGCTATAATGACACAAAAGTACTTTACAATTTTACACCAGAAAATCCTAGATAAAATAATCTTAGTCGGTATGTTTAATCTTTGTTTAGATCCACAACAAGTTCTTCTTATTCACTGTCTTCTTGATGTTATGATGTTGGAGTATAGCTTGTTTGACTTGTTGGAGGAGTTTGCTCTTGCTGTTGAAGGATTTGTAGCATAGAGTTGAGTTGGTTTATTAAGCTAGTCTTATCTATCATTGTTGCTAGAATAAACTGAACCCTGAACTTGGAATGAATGGTAGAATGAGTTATTAGTGCTTCATTATTTTTGTCAGCCTTCCTAGAAATATCTGCTGACTTGGAATGAATCAATATTAACTCATAGTATTCCCTTATTTTTCTAAAATCTAAACCTGTAATGAAATCCAGGAGGGAAAACATCAAGGGTCACTTGATTCGGATTTTTGTGATAGAACTCAGGTTCTCTCTAGACAATATTTTTGACCTGATTTTCTCTGTGAAAATAAGGAGTGTCCATATTTGTTTGTGGTTGAGGTTGAATGGTTAATGTTATTGAGGAAGAAGAAGTGGCCATTTGTTTTTTGGAAGAAACAATTTGCTTATTTACCTGCGAGATTGCTGGTGGTTGGTTAAGCAAATCGTATTCTTGCTTGTTAGAACCTTATGGGGAATTGGAGAAAGGGCCAATTTTTGGGAGAAGGTAGTTTATGTGAGCTGTTTATGGGCATGACTTTGAACATATGATGCCAGGGTCTTTTTTTGTAGAGGAAGCTTGAGTTTATGGTTTCTAGATTTATGATCCAGTTGGAGTGGATGACTTTGATTTGGTTTGGGATTTTTAGACTGAAGGTCCAGATGGAGTGGATGACTCCGTTTGGGATTGTGGGTTGTTCAAGGAAATAAACCTTTGATTTGTATTTGAATTCTTGTTTAAATTTAGGAGGATGTGTGTTTTGTTTATACCTTTGATATACTAGTTTTTTTAAATATATGATACACTGTAACTAAATTCAGTCCATGTTCACTAATATAAAGACAAACCCTCACCTATAGTATCACCAAAAGTTATATGCATATAATTTTGTGTGCATGTAGTTTTCTCAAATGATTGATATATAGAGAACCTCTAAAATTTTTAGCTTGGGTACAAAATTAATTGTATGAGAGGTATCTATATAAGTATAAGAGTTTGAATTTATTATAAAGTTTCAAAAGTTAGAGAGGTTATTTGTATGTAATCCAAATTAATTTTGAGGGGTTATATATAATTTACTCATAAATTAAGATAAGGTGTTAAAAAAAAGAGCAACGTTACATTTGCATTCATAGTTATTATTGCTGATGATTGGCATGATTGCAGGATCTAGGATTAGAGAATAACCCTTATTTAGCGTTTGTATACACTTCATTTCAAGAGCGAGCCACTGCTATATCACATGGAAACACAGCTCGTTTAGCTAAAGAAGGTGGTGATCCAGTGCTTGCACGCATATGTGGGTCAATTGCAGCCGATGAAAAATGACATGAAAATGCTTACTTAAGGATTGTGGAGAAGCTTCTAGAAGTGGACCCCAATGAAGCAATGATTGCTATTGGAAATGTGATGCAAAAGGGAGTCACAATGCCAGCTCATCTTATGCAAGATGGACAGGACCCACAATTGTTTCAGCATTTCTGCCATATGGCTCAACGAATTGGGGTATACACTGCTAATGACTACATAGGCATTTTGGAGTTCTTAATCGGACGATGGAGATTAGAGAAGTTGGAGGGTTTAACAAGTGATGAAGCAAAGCGTGCACAAGATTTTGTGTGTGGATTAGCACAGAGGATGAGAAAGATCCAAGAGATGACTAAAACGATAGAACCAATTCGTGCTAAGTTCAGCTGGATATTCAATAAGGACATTTCTATGTGAAACAATGGTCAATGCTATATCATAAATTGGCTAAGAGAATGTTGTTGTATTGTGTGTGTGAATAATGCGCACTTTTAAATTTTAAATAATATATAATGTGATGTGGAGTAAGGATATAATCGATGAGATATATGATAATAGATTATTAAGATTTTAGATTTTATTAATTCCTAAAGTTAGGTTGAATATTGTCTTAAGATATTTGTTTTGTATGCCTTTGATAAATTGAATAATATTAAATATTGAGTTTTCTCTCTTCTCTCTCTCTCTCTTTTTGTCTTGTCTTTCTCCAATTTCTTACTATCCTCCCTCCTCTAATCTCTTTACCTCTCCCTATTCTCCTTTTTTCTAAAATTAAAGAATCAAGCGGACACCTTATATCAAGTTGAAGAATCAAATTATATGCACTCTTACCTTCTATAATTTTGCCTTTTATATGAAAAAGAAAAAAAACGTTTGCCTTTTATAATATCTAATAGGATTGTCTTTTCTTCTTATTAATTTTTTTTAGAGAGTCTAAACAATATCTTTCAATCGATAGATAGAGACTAATCCTCCTGAGATATAGATATTACAAAAATGTGTTTTATTTATCTAAATAAAATAGTTTTTATGCACAGTCTAATTTGAATATAAAATATCATCTTTAAGGTACCTAATTATTTATCAACTATACATACTTTGTTAGTTCTTTTATTTTTTTTGTTGAAATAAGAATGACTACTTTATTAAATAAGCGAATGATCCTTATATATTTATATATACCATGGTGCCCTTACAAACACTAATAATTTGCCTTCTTCAATAAACATGTAAATAACTTTGGGTATTTATGATGTTGGAAATCGTGCCCTAGGGGCCAATCATTGTCTTATGAACATTATTGATTTATGAATTTATTAATTGAGTTATCATATTATTTGCATGTTTACTATGATGACCATCCTTGGATAATTCATGATATTATCCTAAATGTCCCTGGTCGATCATCTATGTGGGAGCACAGATGAAATAAGACCAGTATGACTTTGAAGATGTATAGAGATATAAATCAAAGTCATAAGCACATGTAAGAGTACAGGGTGTTGGACCGACCCGCTATGAGAGAACTGCATGGGTAACGTCATAAGCTTCTCTCATATACAAACCATGTCAATATGCCCTTTGACCTGAGATCATCATGGATTCCTACATGACAAAACGCTCAGCTTTGACCTAGTCAAAAGTCACTTTTGACCGAGTGATCATAAAGACTATGTTCGGGCTTAGTGGTTTTTCATGCGGAGGAATGTGAATGGTCAAGATGGAATTTGTCCCTCACATTCGTGGAGAGATATTACTGGGCCCCTCGATGAGTGAGTCTGAGAAA
Source organism: Leucaena leucocephala (assembly GCA_037074615.1). Taxonomy (NCBI): domain Eukaryota; kingdom Viridiplantae; phylum Streptophyta; class Magnoliopsida; order Fabales; family Fabaceae; genus Leucaena; species Leucaena leucocephala. The sequence continues at coordinate 12,707,497 of CM073527.1, forward strand.
TGTATGGCCATACTGTAATGGAAAGGTAGTTCCATTTCTATAGTCAGACTACTCAGGGATCGAGAAAGTAACGGTCGGGAATAGGAGGATGACATTATCCATGCCTCATCCATGACCAAAATATCGCGTGACAGAAGGGACATGATATGGTTGTATAAAAGGTTACATCGTTTATCGATCCTCATATGATTTGGGTAGTCGTTATGTCTTGCTAGAGACCGCTTGCGACTTGTGGGCTAGTATAGCAAATGGCCCACTGCCAACTTCATATGGGCCTACAGGGTCGCACACAAAATAGCCCAACACGAGCTATGATGTCCAGATTCATTGAATCTAAGACATGTCCAGATTCAATGAAAGATCCAGGTGAATGTATATATATTTATTTATATTCGTATATATATAAATTCGTATATATATATATATATATATATATTATATATATGAGATATATGAGATTTAATTTATAAGGATAAATTAAATCCCTATCACGTTTGAATTCGAAATTCAAATTGATAGGATATCTCATATAAGAGATATTTATAAGATTTAATTTATAAGGATAAATTAAATCTCTATCACGTTTGAAATTCGAAATTCAAATTGATAGGATATCTCATATAAGAGATATTTATAAGATTTAATTTATAAGGATAAATTAAATCTCTATCACGTTTGAAATTCGAAATTTAAATTGATAGGATATCTCAAATTTGATTTATGGGAATAAATCAAATATAACTCAGTCTCATCTTTATTTAAAGTTAAATAAATAAGTAATTAAATCTGTGGGACGGATTTAATATTATTTTATTTAATTAGTTTCTTATAAAATTATACAATATATGATATTGTATCAATTCGGAATTAATATAAGATTAACTCCAAAATCCAATTAGGTCAAGTGGAAAAACGCATAGCATCCTCTATATCTGATTGGAGGAGCTACGTTTGAAAATAACACAGAACACAAAAGGCCGAACGGAATCTGCAAAAGGTTTGCAGACAAGAAACTGCCGAAATAGAGACGGAGACTTGTGAAAGCCTTGGAGGGACAGGAGACGCTAGCACGTCGTTCGTGGTTGGAACGCTGTTCGTGTGGATACCAGTAGAGGAAGCCGACCTGAGGCGTCGACTTCTTGTGATCGGAAAGAGACCACCGTCCGCGGAGAGAATCTGTGAAGGTCGCTGAGGAACACTCCATCGATTTCTTGCGATCAGAAAGAGATCACCACCCACGTAGAGAAGCTGTGAAATTCGCTGAGCAACACTAAGGGTAATGATTCTTTCCACTTGACTTAAACACATACGGCAGATCCTGGCAAGGAATGGAAAATTTTTAAAGTTTATTTCCGCTGCGTGTCTTCCAATTCCTTTCAGTGGTATCAAAGCCATGCTGTTTTGTGTTTAAGTTAGGCTTGATTTGTGATTTATATGATATATGTTAGTAGTAGCCGATCATATAATAAGCGTTGTATGTGTGACATATATGGAATCCTTGTTGTGTATGACATAAAAGGAATCTAAAAGGAAATTGAAATCGGTGGTGATGCTTTTTGATTTGATCAATCCGCATAGATGGGGTCTAAGAAAACCGAATTCGAATTTGTGATTATTTGTGAAAACCGAATTCAGATTCGTGATTATTTATGAAACAAAAACAAAAAAAAATTTCTTCCGGGGCGCTGCCCCAGAGACCCCGCCCGCTAACCGGCTAGCGGGACAGCCGCCCGCTAACCGGCTAGCGGGACCGCCGTAGCTACCTGTTCGTAGCGCAACATAACCGTAACAAATGTTACTTTGTAAATGTTTTTTTGCCCTTCGATTAGATCTGAATATTGATTCTTGAATGTTTGGGTATGGTGAACAATATGGCTCTAGATTGCAAGTGTTGTAATTTTTAAAAATACGGCCTGCGTGTCGTGCCTTCCTCTATATACTCTCAATGTACCTTCTCCTCTCATCTCACTCCCCTCGAATGTTAAAAGAGGTTTCTATATGTAATTTCTCTTTTCTTACTAGAGAGCTCCTCTCATTGGCTTGAGGGGACTTAGGATAGGTGAGCCATATTGTATCACGTTTGAATTATGCATCTTATGATTAGATCAGCACATGCATATTACTTGTATGAGTTACAAACTGGGATACATGCATCCTCATAAAAACAGATAGTTAATTAAGCCCTCTAAAAGAAATCTTAAGTCATAATGCTGTCAATTTATGAACACTTGTCAAAACCTTGATCACTCAATTGTGGACTCCACCAAAGTGGGTGCTTTTGAGTTATCTTGGGGAGATAAGCAAAGAGTAATGGTGCTACTCTCATAGGTTCATTATTGTTTGACTTAATTGAGATTAACAAAACGGTTTTGGATCTCAAGGCATTAGATGGGATTAGAACATGCCAGATCATATGATGATAGGATCCCATGAATATCTAAGAGTTACATTTGATGTAATTGGTAAAGGTGTTACCTACCTAAATAACTTAATCTAAGCGTCCTGCCAAAGCGGACTTAAGTTTGAGCCAAATATGGATCTTAGCCCACTAACTATTGCATTGAGGGTTGTTTATTTAGTGGGAGATTACTAATTACATTGCATATTTTAATTGTAGAATCATGACGACTAGTAATACTGCTACATTATCGCTGCGATCTGTCCTTGAGAAGGACAAACTCAATGGGACAAACTTTCTTGACTGGTTTAGGAACTTGAGAATTGTTCTCAAGCAGGAAAGAAAGGCGCATGTCCTAGATCAACCCATTCCTGAGGAGCCAGCCGCCAATGCTCCCAGAGCTCAGAGAGATGCTTATATGAAGCATAAGGAAGACTCTGTCGATGTGGGATGCTTGATGCTAGCCACCATGGTTCCGGAGCTCCAAAGAGATCTGGAACACATGGAGGCTTATGAGATGATTGTGCATCTCAAGGAAATGTTCCAGCAACAGGCAAGGCAAGAGAGGTATGAGACCACTAAGGCCTTACATTCCTGCAAGATGGCTGAAGGTGCATCAGTCAGTGCTCATGTCTTAAAGATGAAAGGGTACATTGATCACCTTGAACGGCTTGGATTTCCCATGAGCCAGGAGTTAGCTACAGATTTGATCTTAAACTCACTCCCGGAAAGTTATGACCAGTTTGTTATGAACTACAACATGAACAACATGGAGAAATCTATTTCTGAACTGCATGGGATGCTTAAAACTGCTGAGACGAGTCTTAAGAAGAAACCCAGTAGTGTTTTGATGGTTCAGAAAGGAAAGGGTACGAAAAAGAAAGGCAAAGGCAAGGGGAAGGGTCATGGCTCATCAGGTAAGACCAAAGAGTCAGGCAAGCCCGAAACCAAGCCTGCACCAAAGAAGGCAAAGCCTCCGAAGGAAGGAGTCTGCTTCTTCTGCAATGAACCGGGTCATTGGAAGAGGAATTGCAAACTCTACCTCGAAGATCTGAAAAAGAACAAGAAGGATAGCGGGGCTATCGCTTCAGGTATTTATGTTATAGACATTCATCTTTCTACTTCCACCTCATGGGTATTAGATACTGCATGTGGTTCTCACATTTGTACGAATGTGCAGGGACTAAAGGACAGTAGGAAGCTGAAAAGGGGTGAAGTTGACCTACGAGTTGGAAACAGAGCAAGGGTTGCTGCGTTAGCTGTAGGCACTTATGAATTAGTTCTGCCCACTGGGCTTTTGTTGGTTTTGAACAATTGCTATTATGTTCCTGCTTTAAGTAGTAACATTGTTTCACTTTCTTATTTGGATAAGGAAGGTTTCACTTCCATTGCTGGGAATAGTAGATGTTCTATTTATCGTAATGATGTTTTATATGCTCATGGTGATTTGCATGTTGATCATTACATATTAAATTTGGAACAACCCAATCATGGAAATATCTATAACATAACCGCCAAAAGGGTCAAACCAAACGATTTGAATCCCACATACCTCTGGCACTGTCGTCTGGGCCACATAAATGAGAAACGCATTTCCAAACTCCATCAAGATGGATTTCTAAACTCATTTGATTTTGAATCATATGACACTTGCGAGTCTTGCTTGTTAGGAAAGATGACAAAGTCACCTTTCACTGGGCACAGTGAGAGGGCCACTGATTTATTGGGCCTCATACATACAGATGTGTGTGGACCGATGAACACAAATGCCAGAGGAGGTTATTCGTACTTTATAACATTCATAGATGATTTCAGCAGATATGGGTACATCTATCTAATGAAACATAAATCTGAATCTTTTGAAAAGTTCAAGATATTTCAAAATGAAGTACAAAACCAGCTTGGCAAAACAATTAAAGCCCTTCGATCTGATCGGGGTGGTGAATATTTGAGCCAAGAGTTCATAGATCATCTTAGGAATTGTGGGACACTCTCACAATTGACTCCTCCAGGGACACCACAATGGAATGGCGTTTCTGAACGGAGAAATCGAACACTATTAGATATGGTTCGATCCATGATGAGTCGAACAGATCTTCCGCCCTCCTTTTGGGGCTATGCCCTAGAGACAGCTGCGTTCACACTTAATCGTGTTCCATCTAAGGCAATCGAAAAGACTCCGTATGAGATATGGACTGGGAGGACGCCTAGTTTGTCTTTCCTCAAGATTTGGGGATGCGAGGTCTATGTTAAGCAACAAGCCTCAGACAAATTAGCGCCCAAATCCTCAAAATGCCTTTTTGTGGGATATCCTAAGGAAACCAAGGGATATTACGTCTACAACCCTGCTGATAACAAAGTGTTTGTTGTCAGAAATGGTATCTTTCTTGAACGAGAATTTATCTCTAAAAGAACCAGTGGGAGTAAGGTACAACTCGAAGAAGTTCGAGAGCTACAAGACACCACAGAACTGCAGATGGAAAATAGAGAAGACTCACAACAAGTTGTTGAGACTCCTCAAGTCACGCAAGGTCCACGAAAGTCTAATAGGACACGACTTCAGCCTCAGAGATATGGATTTCTGATTTCTGATAGTCGTGATGTGTTGCTCATTGAGCATAATGAGCCGACTACCTATCGAGAAGCTATAGTGGGACCAAACTCCGAAAAATGGCTTAGTGCCATGAAGTCTGAGATGCAATCCATGTACGACAATAAGGTTTGGACCTTAGTCGACCCGCCTGAAGGTGTAAAAACCGTCGGGTGCAAGTGGGTTTTCAAAGAGAAAACTGACATGGATGGCAATGTAAATGTCTTCAAGGCACGACTGGTTGCAAAAGGTTTTACTCAAACTCATGGTGTGGACTATGATGAGACCTTTTCCCCAGTAGCAATGGCCAAATCAATCAGAATCCTCTTTGCTATTGCAGCATATTATGACTATGAAATATGGCAGATGGACGTCAAGACAGCCTTCCTTAATGGAAAGCTCCTTGAGGATGTGTACATGACACAACCTGAAGGGTTTGTGCGTTCCGAGGACTCTGGTAAAGTGTGCAAGCTTCAAAAGTCCATTTATGGACTAAAGCAAGCCTCTCGGAGTTGGAATCATCGTTTTGATGAAGTAATCAAAGAGTTTGGATTTCTTCAAAACATTGATGAACCTTGTGTGTACAAGAAGGTTAGTGGGAGCACAGTTGTGTTTTTGGTACTCTATGTCGATGACATCCTACTTATTGGGAATGACATTCCTACCTTGCAGATTGTCAAGTCTTGGTTAGGAAAGTCTTTCTCGATGAAAGACTTGGGTGAAGCCACCTACATCCTAGGAATCAGGATCTATAGAGATAGATCTAAAAGACTTCTAGGACTCAGTCAGAGTACATACATAGACAAAATACTGCATAGGTTCAGTATGCACGAATCAAAGAGGGGTTTCATACCCATGTCTCATGGTACTCACCTCAGCAAAGATCTGTGTCCTAGTACATCTGATCAGCGAGGTCGCATGAGTAAGGTTCCATATGCCTCGGCCATAGGATCTATCATGTACGCCATGTTATGTACTCGACCGGATGTCTCGTTTGCCTTAAGTATGACTAGCAGATACCAACAGGACCCTGGTGAGGGCCATTGGACTGCTGTCAAGAATATCCTTAAGTACTTAAGAAGGACTAAGGACTTATTCTTGGTCTATGGTGGATTGGATGATGAGCTCTGTGTAACTGGTTACACAGATGCGAGTTTCCAAACTGACCAGGACGACCAAAAATCGCAGTCTGGATACATATTCCTCCTCAATAATGGAGCAGTAAGCTGGAAGAGCTCTAAGCAGGGCACTGTAGCAGATTCTGCAACGGAAGCTGAGTATATAGCAGCATCTGATGCAGCTAAGGAAGCCGTTTGGATCAGGAAGTTCATCACAGAACTAGGGGTGATACCTACCATCTCAGATCCAATAACTTTGCTCTGTGACAATAGCGGTGCTATTGCACAGGCCAAAGAGCCTAGGTCACATCAAAGGACCAAGCATATACTCAGGCGATTTCATCTCATCAGAGAAATCAACGATAGAGGTGATATAAAAATATGCAAAGTAGCAGGAGAAGATAATGTTGCTGATCCTCTAACAAAGCCGCTTGTGCAGGCAAAGCATGAGCGTCATGTTAGGTCAATGGGAATTAGTCAAATTAATGATTGTACCTAGTGCAAGTGGGAGGTTGTTGGAAATCGTGCCCTAGGGGCCAATCATTGTCTTATGAACATTATTGATTTATGAATTTATTAATTGAGTTATCATATTATTTGCATGTTTACTATGATGACCATCCTTGGATAATTCATGATATTATCCTAAATGTCCCTGGTCGATCATCTATGTGGGAGCACAGATGAAATAAGACCAGTATGACTTTGAAGATGTATAGAGATATAAATCAAAGTCATAAGCACATGTAAGAGTACAGGGTGTTGGACCGACCCGCTATGAGAGAACTGCATGGGTAACGTCATAAGCTTCTCTCATATACAAACCATGTCAATATGCCCTTTGACCTGAGATCATCATGGATTCCTACATGACAAAACGCTCAGCTTTGACCTAGTCAAAAGTCACTTTTGACCGAGTGATCATAAAGACTATGTTCGGGCTTAGTGGTTTTTCATGCGGAGGAATGTGAATGGTCAAGATGGAATTTGTCCCTCACATTCGTGGAGAGATATTACTGGGCCCCTCGATGAGTGAGTCTGAGAAATGTATGGCCATACTGTAATGGAAAGGTAGTTCCATTTCTATAGTCAGACTACTCAGGGATCGAGAAAGTAACGGTCGGGAATAGGAGGATGACATTATCCATGCCTCATCCATGACCAAAATATCGCGTGACAGAAGGGACATGATATGGTTGTATAAAAGGTTACATCGTTTATCGATCCTCATATGATTTGGGTAGTCGTTATGTCTTGCTAGAGACCGCTTGCGACTTGTGGGCTAGTATAGCAAATGGCCCACTGCCAACTTCATATGGGCCTACAGGGTCGCACACAAAATAGCCCAACACGAGCTATGATGTCCAGATTCATTGAATCTAAGACATGTCCAGATTCAATGAAAGATCCAGGTGAATGTATATATATTTATTTATATTCGTATATATATAAATTCGTATATATATATATATATATATATTATATATATGAGATATATGAGATTTAATTTATAAGGATAAATTAAATCCCTATCACGTTTGAATTCGAAATTCAAATTGATAGGATATCTCATATAAGAGATATTTATAAGATTTAATTTATAAGGATAAATTAAATCTCTATCACGTTTGAAATTCGAAATTCAAATTGATAGGATATCTCATATAAGAGATATTTATAAGATTTAATTTATAAGGATAAATTAAATCTCTATCACGTTTGAAATTCGAAATTTAAATTGATAGGATATCTCAAATTTGATTTATGGGAATAAATCAAATATAACTCAGTCTCATCTTTATTTAAAGTTAAATAAATAAGTAATTAAATCTGTGGGACGGATTTAATATTATTTTATTTAATTAGTTTCTTATAAAATTATACAATATATGATATTGTATCAATTCGGAATTAATATAAGATTAACTCCAAAATCCAATTAGGTCAAGTGGAAAAACGCATAGCATCCTCTATATCTGATTGGAGGAGCTACGTTTGAAAATAACACAGAACACAAAAGGCCGAACGGAATCTGCAAAAGGTTTGCAGACAAGAAACTGCCGAAATAGAGACGGAGACTTGTGAAAGCCTTGGAGGGACAGGAGACGCTAGCACGTCGTTCGTGGTTGGAACGCTGTTCGTGTGGATACCAGTAGAGGAAGCCGACCTGAGGCGTCGACTTCTTGTGATCGGAAAGAGACCACCGTCCGCGGAGAGAATCTGTGAAGGTCGCTGAGGAACACTCCATCGATTTCTTGCGATCAGAAAGAGATCACCACCCACGTAGAGAAGCTGTGAAATTCGCTGAGCAACACTAAGGGTAATGATTCTTTCCACTTGACTTAAACACATACGGCAGATCCTGGCAAGGAATGGAAAATTTTTAAAGTTTATTTCCGCTGCGTGTCTTCCAATTCCTTTCATATGATTCTTTCTTTACACATTCTCAAGGGTTCCAATACTATTATACTCCTAGTGTTCCTTTTCAATAGTCATAAAGATATTGCCTCTGGCTTTTTATACATGGGGTACTTCCAGACCATAAATTTGGTCTTTTTTACTATTCACCTTATAGGTATGTTGGAGTATTAAATATTTTTTTCCATTTTTTCCTATATTAGAGATTGTGATATATAGGAATATTAAGATAGAAGAAAAAAAATAATATAGTGGTGGAGTTTAGTGTAGTGATTATTGGAAACTATTTCAATTTTATAACAACTTAAATACTACTTTAATTAGCATATAACTAACCACTTTTCTTGTAATGTGCTCCCTTCGTTTTTTTAATAGACGACCCATTTAATTAATTTAAAGATATTAAAAAATTAAAAAAAATAATTTAATTATAGTATATAATAATTTAATTATAGTATATAATAATTTAATTATATTATATATTAATTTTTGATAAATTAATTTAAAGAAAAATAACAAATATAAATATTTTAAAATAATTTATTTAATTTTTTAATCTATAAATTAATCAATTTAGTATTATATTAAAGAATATTAATGATATAATTAGTTAATAATAACATATTAAACGTTGAAAAGTGTGTCACATAGGAAAAATGATTGAGAACATGTGTTATATATATATACACAAATGCTTTAATTGAAAATTGGTGCTGGTGGGAATTGTTAACATTCTGCAAAAAGTGTTTCTTTGTGTGTGCATGGGTGATGTCAGAAGGGAAATTGACAGAAGATAAAAACTCTGCACTCATACTCTCTCTCTCCCCCCTTTCAACCATGCATTAATTTGCTGTGTAGTTTAAACTTTTCGCCAGCTAGCTAGGTAGTGCAACAACCCAGTTGAGAATTTAGCAAATACGAGTAATATTTCGGTCCCTTTTAGACAAAAACACGTTTAACATCATAATTCAACAACTTTAAAGATGAACACAAATAAACAAAACTAAATACTATTTCTCCGAATCTTTAATACATGATATAATAAAAAATTAATTTTATTTATAAATATAAAATATATTTTTAATATTTATTAATTTTTTAAAATTATTTTATTAATATTTTTTTAATAATAATCAAGAGAAAAATAAATAAATTAATAAAGATAATTAAGATATTTTTAAAAAATATGTTATATTAATTAATTTAATTAATATATTTAATCTAATAAAAATAATTAAATAACTTTGATATTAAATATTATAATACATCCCAAAAGCATGTAATGCTCCAGTCCATATAATTGTTAGAACGGTGAAAATAACGACAATGCATTTGGAAAAGTAACTAGCTAGATGCAGCCCCCAGAAGAAAAGCACTCTGGTCCTGGTACATATCACGGCAACCTAACTAAGAAAGCAATTAAATGACTTGAAATGATATAAATAGTAAAAAATAGATATATATTTTATAAAAATATAAATTTAATTTTTATTATTATTATTTTTTAATAGGTAATCTTGTAAAATTTTTTTATAAATACTCTCTAAATTTTAAAAATATATCCTAACTAACTAGTGTTAATAGGAGATTGATACTAAATATATTTAATTTTTTTATATAAAAAAAGGCAATTGATTTCCAGCACAATTTTTTTCACTAAAAGTAAGGGTAAATGTAAAAATTTATGCATAATGTTTTAGTAAATATGTGTTTAATATTATAGTTGTAAAAGTACATATAAACATTTAGAATCAGAGTAAAATAAATTTCCGTTAATATAGGTTGACACCAATTACCTTTTATAATGGGGCCCACACTATTTTTATAAAAAAACTAAAATATCCTCAACTCAAATTTAGTAAAAATACAAAAATATCCATAGATTTTTATCCAAAATATGTTAAACAACATATGTTTATAGAAGTACTATAAACCTTTTTCTAAAGTGTGTGAAACACTATATATTTTAGGGAGATATAAATGTACTCATGGACATTCAAAATGGATATGAAAGTACCAAAATATCCCTTTCTTAAGGGAAAAAAACCTATCTATCCATCCGTTCAAATTGCCTACTATTGTTATTGTTATGAAAGGTAAAATTTATGTGAAAAATCTAGACAACAATAAGTGAAAAAAAATTATATATTTATATCAAAAATTTATTTATATGACTTATAAATATGGTTAAAAATTATTATCTATCTGCCTTATAAATAGGAATATATGAGCTTCTAATAATTTAATTTATTTTAAATTTTATGATTTCTTTATGAGTTATTTAAATCTAGTATTAAGGATTTACAATTAATTTGGTAATTGGACGTGATAATATATATTATGTTGGTTGGAATACATGAAAATTCATCCAATTAAGGAAGACATCAAGTTAATTCGGAAAGTCAAGACACTTTAATTTTCTACTTTAATTTTTTCTAAATTTTTTAAGAAATTAAATTTTATGTGTAGATTATGAAACCATAAAAAATTATGGAGAAACGTATTATTTTTTAATCCTAAAAAACACTAATTAAGTTGGCCGAGATACGATATTCACTTAGTTTAAAAATAATCAAATTATTAGACTAACTATAGATCCAAAATCCTTTAACCAAGCAAAAAAGAAACAAAGAACTAGATGCCAGCTCCAAACTTGACTAGACAAGCCGGCAAATAAATGAAAACAATTTTTATAAAATATATTAGCTATAGATACTTCCATCTTTCAAGGTGTGTGGGTGTGGGTGTGTGTTTTTCTTGAGTTCAAGGTGTTTTGGTATTTCCATCTTTATTTTGAATATTCATAGATACTTTTATAGCTCCAAAAAACATACTGTGTTTATCACACTTTGATTAAAAAATTATGGATATTTTTGTATATTTATTATCTTCGAGTTGGGGATATTTGATATTTTCATAAAATTATCATAGGCTTCCCTGCAAAAAGTAATAGATATTAACCTATTTTAACATATGTGCCAATTGTTTATGGGTAGTTTTACACCCATGCAAGTTATAGTGATGGATGCCCTTTTGGTAAAAATATAGGTTGTTTTACACCTTTATCCCTCCCTACAAATAATTCTTTTAGTTTTATTTGTAAGTTATTTCTAACCTATTTTATTAAAATTAAAAAAATATTTAAATTTTATTATGTTAGCCTTAAAATTTAATAATTTTTTATCCATATTTAATACACTTCATCCCAAAAATACAAACTCTCTACATATAAAAGGATAAAATCGTACATTTATTTAAAATTTTCATAATATGACTGAAGAATATGATAAGAAACCTTCTTTCTTTGCTTTATAAATTGGATGAGAGCAATAGTGGATATTAGGACGCTATTACACATTCTTATGTTTGCAACTTGTTAGTCTTTTCCCCCTTTGTTAACAGGTTCTTAATGTTCAGCGGGGCTATTATAGGACTTTTCCTTTGTTTTTATTATTATTATTATTATTATTTTTGCAATTTTGCCTCTTTAATGTAATTAATGTTTTATATTTTGTCTCTCATGTAAAACTTCATTGATAGAGATAAAGTTAAAAAGAAAATCTTAAAAAGGCAAATTTAATAAATTAACTGTGATTTTTTATTTGTATGAATTAATTGAATGTATCCTACAATAAAAATGGGAGAGAGTATTGGTTAATTATATCTATCTATTTTCTTAAATTTATTCCTATTTATTAAAATATTTAATAATATTACTTATAAATATAATAAAAATATTATTTTTCTACTTTATAAATAACATCAGAGGGGTAGAGCAACTGGCCATTATGCATTTTGTTCTTGTTAGTTTTAATTTTGTTTTTCTATTTTACCATGTTCTTAATGTTTAGCGGGCTATTATAAGACGTTTTTTTTTTTTTACAAATTTATTTATATAATTAATGTTTAAGTGCGGCACTTTGAGTATTTTTTTCTCTTTTTAAAAATCTCATCAATAAAGATAAAATTAAAATATTTTTAATTTAAAATATATTTAATAAATTAACTATCGATATTTAATTTATACAAATTAATTGAATATGTCTTATAATAAAATTAAAAAGAGAATTAGTTAATTAATTTTTTTCACTAAAACTATGTCGTTTAATGATTAAAGTGAAATTATCAGTTGATGGGAGCTCATAGGTGAGATGAGGGTCATGACTCATGACACAATACCCCTCAATTATCAAATACAGTTTTAGTCTTAAATATATATTTATATATATAATAGTTAGAGAGTTGCTCTTAATATTGAATATAATAAACTAATTTATTTTATCTCTCTTATTTATTATTTTTGTTAAAATAATTTATCTAATTTTAATATTTTAATTTATCTAAATTAATTAAGTAACTCTTAAATTAAAGACTGGAGGAATAACGAGTAACGTATATATTTTTTAAAATATTATCTTTATATCTTTCACACACATATACACAAAATTTATATTAATCCTCCGGTCATTAATATATAATATATTTAATTAATTTAATTCTATTAATAAAGTTAATTAAATTAGTTAATATGATATATTTTTATTAAAATACTTTAATTATCTTCTTTAATTAACTCATTTCCTCTATCTTTTATTTGATTATTATTGAGGTAGTATTAATAGGGATAATTTAAAAAAAATTAATAAATATAAAAAATAAATTTTATATTTAAAATTAAAATTAATTCTCAAATTAAGTATTATAGTAAAGATTAGAGGAGGATGAGAGAAGGGGAATGTGATACCTAGAGAGAAAGTGAGACGCAGAAGATGTAAATGAAGGTTTAATCTACCTCTCACAAATGGACTACGAAACTATTTAGAAGATTTTCGTCCATGTTTTTATGCTATCATCTACATTCTTTGTGGGGAAGCTTAAGTATCATACGCTCAATGTTAAGATTATCAAATATGATATACCATATCAAAAAAATTAGTTAAATTATTTATTTATGATATGTGTTAAATTTTTATAAAATACTCTATGTAATTATATGTATTGAAACACCTCCTTAATTAGTTAAACTGCTCTGTACAACATGACATTGGAGAAGTTATGGCCTTATTTGTTTCTGTTTTCAATGCAACTTACTGACCGCATAATATATTTTATGCAAGTTCAACACTCCAATGCAACAAAGGATTTTAATTTCTAGAGGAACTACCATGTGCTACCTTCTTTGGTTGTTATTCAATTTTACATAAATTATTCCCAAACTCTTCATTGCATTCCTACACCTCCTAAAGCTATTGATTTTTTTTATTATTTTCATACTTATATATATATATATATATATCTTATCTTGGGCTTTTGATGCTTTAATTTTGGTACTTTGGTCTAACTTGGACACAATTGTGTCCAAAGGTGTGGTGGAGATTTTAGTGCTCAATTGTCATAATTTTTATAAATTTTAATTCCCAAAATTTTATTTCTTTAAAAAATGGTATTCTATTTTATTATTTCTCTGTATAGGTAACATTAGAGATCTTTGACACAACCTAAATCAATTGGGTAAGGAAAGCATGAAGATGATGCTATTCTAGAGGATTTTGAAGGAGTTGATGATCCATTCGAGGTCACTATATTACATCAAAGGGAATTTCTAAATGTTAGGAAGATATTTTAATTCTTTGAATTAGTCCTAATAGGATTAGGAATCCATTTTAAACCCCTGATCCTAAACAAATGGATTGCCCAATTCACTCTAAAGCCTACCCTAACCCTAGTGATCGATAAGCACACGTATTTATCACAAGTAACCCATCCACTCTTGGCTACGCTCACCCCTTTCCTAAACCAACAAAGACCCCTCTTTCCTAATCGTTGGATTTTTTATGATAACAAAATTAGAGAAGATTTATTTCCTAATAAGTTGAAAGTATAATGTCTATCAGTTCGTTTTTGTCAAGTATGATGAAACTCGAGTATCTCTTATTGTAACTCGAGTTGTCCTCTTGTTGTATTATAATTGGAAGTTAACCAAGAGTTTTGTGCTTTTATGTTTATCGAGTTCTATATCTCGAGTTGTGTTTGGTCTCAACTTGTCACATTCATCATTTTGACACTTTTAGTATGTATTCAAAAGAATTATATGGTTTAAGCGAATTGTGGATTAAAGCTCTTGAATTAAAATTTGTATTTTAATCCTTGGTTTACTATTCATTAGTTATTTCCATATTTTTAGTCTAAACTTAAAACATTATAATTAAATTATAGAAAAATGGTACGATGGTGCTATAAACTTCATTCAAAATCTTTAGAAGAATTTGACATGAGAAAAATATCATTTTAACGTAATCATGGTTAGATTGATACCATTAACTCATTTTTCAAACTTTTTTTTTGGTATAAATTTTTTTAAAAAGGGATTGGACTCATCCATAATCTAAAGATAGACAAAATATTCCTTCCTCCTAGGTGATACTAATATCGGGTATGATGAGCTGTCAATTACCCTCAGGTTTAAACCAAAACACCTAAGGGTTCATTTGGTATGGGGGTTTGGGAGGAGGGGGAGAGAAGGGGAGGGATTTTACTCTCATTCCCTTGTTTGGCTAATTAAAATATTTAGGCGGGGGAAAATTTGTTAAAATTTTCCCTTCCCTCCAAAATTGGGGAAATTTGGGGGGAGGTGTAATATTATTATTTTATAATATTAATATACTCATAATTTTTTTAATATCCTAATATTATCCTTATATTATATTTTATTAAAATATTCTATAAAATAATATAAGGTAAGTTTGTCTACATAAAAATATTTTCCCTCCCCTCTCTTCTTGAACCAAACAAGATAATATGAAAAATACATTCCCTTCCCTCCCTTAATGTTAATCTAAACAAGGTAATAATAAAATTCCTCTTCTTTCTTTTCCTCTATTAAAATCCCTCCACTTCGTTGAGCTAAACACACCCTAAAAGCTAGAATAAACCATAACAAAGTGATACTCTATAGGGATTAAACATGTTTTAATTAGTCATATATCTTATCCCTTTGCCAACTGAACCTATAGACAATGGATAACTCATGTTTCAAACTTACAATTGATAGTTGGTGAGAGTTTCACCTACTTCTCCGATTGGGCTCGAACTCTACTCTATCAAGATAGATATGTATAATCCAACATAATAGTATTTAGTTAAGTTTTTTTTTTGGTACAATAAATTTTTTGAAAGGGGTTGGGCTCACCTACGATCTAAGGGTAGAGTGAAGTCTCCCTTCCTCCTCGATGATACCAATGTCGGGTAAGGCGAGCCGTCTATTACCCCCAGGTGTAAACCTAAACACCCAAGAGTTAGGATGCCTCCCCAAGCACTACGAATGAAACCACAACAAAGTGGTACTTTCTCCAGTGATTGAACACACTCCAAATGATTGCATGTCTCACCACTTCGTCAGTTAAACCCACGGACAATTAAATAAGCTAATTGAATATTTTGACCCCTTCAACGGTGGATCCAAAATTCAGCAATTATAAAATAAGTTACATAATTTTAAATATTTTAGAAAAAAAAAATATCATTCTCAATATATATTTTAAATCTTTGTTTAGATGATTTCTTTTTCATCTACAAAAAATGTCATATATATAGAAATAAGACATGTGAGGAAAATTATAATCCATAAAATGTTGCTGAAATATATAATTTAAAAGTTGAAATAGTTTGAGATTCACAACCGACCGCATTATTAGGTGTCTGAGTCAAATGTTAATTTGGCAAATTCCTCATAGAACGCTTATGATGGGAAGTCCGTACAGAACCTTAGCATGCATTTCTCATGTCTTCAAAGTAATCACAATTATTAAAACACGCATTTCTTCAACAATTCAGACCAAAAAAAAAACACAGACATTCATATTCTCTATCACTACCAGGTATGCTTCCCATCTACAATAAATTAGATTAAGATTAATTCAGCTATGTATTCAAATTATTATATTCTATCTGATAATTCTTAATTTTTGGTTTTATGAAATTTAATTTATTCATGCTATTGTTAAAGGATCTGTAATTTTGGATAACCTTATGAAAGAATCATTCTGTGTTATTCGTGTGTCTCATCGGTTATCTTCTCCCTTGTTTCTTGCTTATTATGATTGATTTCTGTGCATTTATGAGATATTTTTTTTTTAATTTTGTTTACCCAGAAGTAAAAGAAGAAAAAGCAATTAAACATTCTTCATTGTGACAGGCTGACAGCCATCGATGGAGAACGTAAATGAGAAATTTTCATTTCATTATCATATATATAAGCTGAATAGCCCAGACACACAGATAAGAGGTCTTAGTTGTGATGTGAGCATATGATGAATCATTTTCTGTTTTTGTTTTTTTTTTAATTCCCCTGGTTTCTCAGCAGAACTAAAAAGATACAGTAATTTTGCGTGTTTTGTCAATTATTCCCCCAGATTATTTTCTTAATGACAATTTGCTGAAGAATCATTCCTGTCTTGTCAGGGTAACATTTAAATAAACACATGTTTTTTTTTAAATTATGCATTTTATTTTCCTAATAATTTGAAACCTTATCTGGGTTTGTTTTACTACTTCTTCCAATTTTTAATATAATAGCTAATTAGTTAATTTGGGTAGATTAGATAAACTAAATAAATAAGATAATTATAATGATTAAATCCAATCCTCCAATACAAATTCATATTTTATACTCCTTAATTTATAGTTCTTATATTAATCATAATTAATTAATTTATTTAACTTTTTTAATCTATCTAAATTAGTTAACTAACTCTTATATTATAAATTATAGGAGTATTTGTTAAATATCTTTTTCTCTCATACGCTCCTACTTACTAAATATCTATATGTTTCTCTCTTTTTCAAAGACTTGAACTCCTTGAGAGAGTAGGGATCGAATACACACACACCCCTATATATATATATTATTAAGACGAATTCTTAATTTGATGACAACATGTGTACTTTTTGAAGCGTTCGATATAGAAGAGAGTTCAAAGGAGAGGGGGATATGGAAGAGTATGGGGAGAGAGGAGAGTTGAGAAGAATGCCAAAGGAGAAAGAGAGAGAGAGGCGACGACTAAGAGATAGAGAAAGAAGACAGTCAATGACACAATAACAAAGAGAAAGAAATCTTGTAAGAAGGCGAAGGAACTACCAACTCAGAACACAAAGAGCTACAAACAACAGCAATAACAGCAACAATAGCAATACTAGGTTCTTTCCTCTTGAAGCTGAAGCAGCTACCACTAGCCATGGCCATTCAAGCTTTGTTTCTGGTTGTTCCATTTCAGACTATGGAGTCCTCCAAAATGAATCAGGACAAGAATCTTCCCATTACATGGATGGTGAGTTGAGTTTATTTAATTTCTTATTCCAATAAAATCTCTTGAAGGAAATAGACATATACCTGGAATCCGACAAAGTAGTTTAATTGTCCATGTATAACAGAATCACAGGGGTTAATATAATTTTTTATCTCCTAAATTTGTACAAATTTTAGTTTTAGCCCCTCAAATTTCAAAACGTAAGTTTTAGTCCCTCAAGGGACAAAACGGTCTAAATTTTTATAAAAATATATGGACCAATATTTAAGGCCAAAAAAAAACTTTAGGACTAAAAGCTATGATTTAAAATTTGTGGGACTAAAATTAAAATGATGGCAAACTTAAGGAATCAAAGATTTTATTAACCCCAAATCACAATCTAGATACTATTCAAGATACACAACAAATGCATGGAAGGAGGCAAAGAGAGAGAGATTTAATTCAAAGAAAAACTATTTGCTCCCTATTTGGTACTCCTTTTGATCCTTAATATAAAAGTAAGTTAATTAATTTGAATAGATTAAAGAAGTCAAATATATCAGTTAATTATGACTAAATCTAACTTTTTAAGA
This sequence comes from Leucaena leucocephala, assembly GCA_037074615.1. Lineage (NCBI taxonomy): Eukaryota > Viridiplantae > Streptophyta > Magnoliopsida > Fabales > Fabaceae > Leucaena > Leucaena leucocephala. The sequence goes on from CM073527.1 coordinate 12,725,898, forward strand.
CAAATTTATATTATATATTCTTTAAGTTTTTAACTTAGTAAACTAATTCCTATATTAAATATCGAATGAGTACTTTCTATATATTTGCTATGTAACTTGAATATCTTGACTGTGATTTTGTTCTGTGTAGGCAATTAACTTAGTCGGTCAGATTCACAAGCATGTCTATTTTTTCCTTCATCTCTTCTGTCAGAAATTGTGATTTCCTTAAGAAATAGGTCAATTTTTATTTTATTTATATATTCCACCTTAAGCAATTCATTCATGAATTTAATTAAATCCTGCATATGTGATCAAAATGATTGCAAATTTTGCATTCAATAACATCTTGAGGGAGTAGAATATATATCGGGGTCAGCTTTAAATTTTAAATTATGTCTTTATTATTGTTTTGTTCTAATTATACTGTGCAATAAATAGGATCAGGAGATCATATGGAAGCTCTAACATATAAACCAACAAAATTTCCAACAAGGTTGAGTCTGAGTCATATAAGACAACTTGCCTAAAACGTGATACACTCAATTGCTGATCATCATCATGATTCTCAAATTGGTATTCACCAAATTGTTCCACACTTGATGCCTAATGGATATCTCTCTTCTCAAGGTAAGTTGCATGATAAACTTTATACGCACACATAACATGCTCCCACACAAACAAACACAAATGTATGTATATACTCCCTCCATTCTATATGTAGGGAGTTAGATAAGTAATTTATAAATATTATGAAATTTTATGAAGGAAAATGTTAAGAAAACTAATTTAGTTATTGGAAAAATTACTCTCAAGTCCTATATAAGACAATTTATTATTTAGAGGTCCCATAAAATCTTTAAACTTAGGACCAAGAGACATATGGGTGGAAGATTTCAATTGTCAAAAGACGCCCTTGCCCTTACTCTATTAACAGGTGGGAGAGTATTCATTGATAACTTAAAGTGAAGTATTAGACTAGCAGCACTACAAAAATGGTGTTTTATAGCGGTTCATTTTTTTACCTTTGTAGCAGTTTAAACAGCTGAAACAATATTTTATAACAGTTTACACAACCGCTATAAATTCGTGCGCTATAAACAATTTGTAGCAGTTACGAAAAACTGCTACTTATGATAGTTAAAATGCTACAAATGTTTACAGCAATTTAAGGATTTTATAGTGGTTTAAAAATCGCTACTAACTTTTGGCGGAAAATAAAAAATATCAACTTGGTGGAAAAATTTGTAGCGATTATGTAACCGCTACAAAAATTATAGATTTTATACAAAAAATAAAAAATCCTGTTTTAATACTATCTATACATGTACTATATGTAGATATATAAATAATTTATTAAATTTGATAAGTTAAAGTTTTATTATGATAATTGAATATATTATTTTGTTGTACCATATTATATAAGTTGATATATTTTATTTGATGAGATATAATTAAGATAAAAAGAAGGTGTACAAGTTGATATTAGGTAGCTAAAAAGTTATGAAAATAGATAAAAAAAAGTGTAGAAGAGAGTTGGAAAGTGAAAAAATTGTAAAAAATATGATATAGAATTAATTAAAAAGATCCACTAATTTCTGTAAAAGGAACATGAAAACAAAAGAATACACATGTTAATAAAGAATAACTATAGAAACCTAGAAAAAAAATAAACTTATTATAAATTCAAATGATCTTACCTCTATGTTAAGAAAGAACTAAATAAAATAAAGAGGAAGAAAAAACGTATGAGGAGGAGGAGATGGAAGAAGAGAGGAAGGAGTAAGATTAAGAATGGGAGAAGTGGAGATATTTGTAAACATCGAGTGGAGTTTTAAGTGGTTTAATGGACACTTGTAGTGGTTTAAAACCACTACAACTACATGAGAGGGAAATTTGAATTTAATATTTGAAACTTTATAGCAATTTTTGTGCCCTATAATAACATGTGTGTGGGAGAAAAATTTGAATTTTATATTTGAAACTTTGTAGCAATTTTGTGGACATTTGTAACTGTTTTGAACTACTACAAATGTGTCATAGTGAGTTGTACGTGGAAGGAAAATTTGAATTTCATATTTATAACTTTATAGCAGTTTTGTTGACATTTGTAATGGTTTAGAACCCCTATAAAATTCTCACTATTCCCACCTTCTGGCATGAAGATTTTTAGTAATTTGAACTGATGTAAACATTCGTGCTAGTTGGCACCATATTTGTAACAATTATAATTGCTACAAATATCGCCCCAAAATGCGATGCCAACTTGGTGCCATATTTGTAGCTATTATACCTACTATAAATGTTGCTGATGGAGTTCACAGTCAAAAGGCTACAAAATTATAGTATGTAGAGCCAAACTGCTATAAAGTCAAGCACTTATAACGGTTCATTATAACTTCTACAAAATAACCATTATAGCTCTTAATTTTTTTGTAGTGCAGAAGGATATTCGTTTACAATTTAACATGAAACAATTAACAATGAATACACTTTCACTTGTCAAATATTTCACTTTAAGTAGTCAAAGAATACTCTCACATTTATTAATGAGAGTAAGGATAAGGGGTGTCTTTTCATAATTGGAATCTCCCACTCACAAGTCCCTTGGGACTTCATAATAGTTTGGAAATCTTGTGAAATCTCTGAGTAATAAATTGTTTTACATGAGACCTGAGAGTAATTTTCTCTTAGTTATTTATAACAAATATATTAATTTATCTAAAATACCTTACATAATCATTATCTTCATCATTGAAAACTCTTCTATAATATATATAATCAATAAAGGATAGTTTATAAAAAATTTATAAATTTTAAAAGCAAAGTTGATTGAGGATATATATTTAAAACTAAAATAAATCTTTTTACTACTTCCTATATTTAGAACCAAAGGAGTAACACATACTATTAGATTTAATATTAAACTAGTCTGTAAATTCATTGAATTTTATTGTGGTTGACACTTCTTTTCAATTGGCTCATGAATTTCAGGTAGCATACGAAAGTCCTTGCGATTGAACCGCGTGAAGTAGCTTGCACAATCAATGAATGCGCCTTCCAACAAAGAGATTTCAGCTCAGAACCAGAATGATACAATGTAGCAAGCAACTAATAATATCACTTTCCCAAGAACGACCTATAGTGATGGATTCAAGTGTTGCTAATGAAAGAGTTAGTTATCAAAAATGCATTATTCTCTTAAAATCTACAGTTAGGTTGAGTGATATAATGACTCGATACACAAGATATTTAAATGAAAAACAAAAACTATATTAGAAAATTTTCTTCCCATTAGCATCCCAACATGCTTAGAATCCAAATTGTCCAAATTGATGACTAGTAGCTTGATACAATGGAAGGTTGTAAAAGAAAACAAGAAGAATTATGTTCTTGGAAGTTGGTGTTGATTGTTTATAAGCTCATACTCCCTCTAATTTTTAATATAAGAATTAGTTGATCTTTTAGATAGATTAAGAAAGTCAAATCAATCAATTAATTATGATCAACCTGAACCATTTAAAACGAATTCATATTATATACTCCTTAATATACTTATATTAGTTAATTAATTCTTATATTAGTTATACTTAATTGATTTATTTGGTTTCTTTAATCTATAAAAAAGGCCATCTAATTCTTATATTAAAGATTATAAAAGTATCTTGTATTATGATTAAAAAACTAAGAATTAAGCTCAAAATCCTAAAAACTTAATTATGACTTAAGGGAAGAAATTGAATCCAATGGATTGATTTGACAGTAGAATTTGATTCACCAAGTAGACTAAATAGTTTGACTAGTTAAGCCAAAACAATCAGCAAATTGACAAAAAAAAAATCAGCAAATTGATCTTGGTTTATTTTGGTCTAGAATAAGGAGGTGTCCAATGTTTTTTTTAAAAGGTCAAGAATGGTGAAAAGGTGAAGCCTATAACTTTTACTGTGAAGAAAAATAATAAAAAAATTAAGATCAAAGGAGAAACAAAGAGGAGGAAGATAGAAGGACAAAAAAATAGAAGACGCAATAAATGCCAAAGAAAAAAGGAACGGAGAAGGACAAAGAAAGAGAAAACCAAAGAAGAAAAAGAAAGAATAAGAATGGGAGGGTTAAAAAACAAAGAAGCCAGTAACACATACAGATGTATAGATCTCTTACCCTTCTAATGCAGTTTAAAAGAAAAACAAAACATACGCTCTCCTGGAGAGAGTCAATCATTTTATAACTTAGCAGTATGAAATAAAAAAAAATTATAAGTAGAAAGTTATAGATTTAACGTGTGTTCGGGTAAATTTTAAAAAACAAAATTAAAAAAAATTAAATAATTTTTAAAAAGGGTTTTTGGAGAAAATTTTATAAAAAAAATTAATTTTAGATAAATGAGTATTTAAATAGTTATTACCCAAAGAATTTTTATAAATAAAAAATTATTAGAAAATGTATGATTTTATTAAAAGTAAGAGAAATGAGAAAGGGTAGAAAAGAGAGAGGAGAGAGGGTGAAGAAGAGTGAATAGAGAAAATAGATGAGAGATGGTGGAGAAGAGTGAATAGAGAAGAGAGAGAAGAGATGTGAGATTGGGAAAAAAATAAAAGAGAAATAAGAGATAATATATAAGTAATTCATAAACTCTTTTACTATGTTAAAAGCTACTCTTACCAACTTATCTGAAACTATAATTTTAAATTATAATTTAGTCTAATTTTTTTTAATAAATATAACTATTTATTTTAAAAATTTTTTAAATTAAATTTGAGCCATAAGTCATTTTAAAATATAATCACCCTTAATCCCCTTATGACATTGTTGAACTTATAGGGCTTATTCCCAAATTAGCCTTATGTCTCGAGGTATGTGTGTATATAAAACAAGAAGTTATTATTTATAAGTTATAAATAACATAATTTACCTCCAAACGTACACCATAGATTTCTTTTTCAGGTCCAACCTTAATCATGAATCCACAAAAGCCCTGTACATCATGAATGGATTCTTATTCTTATTAATATTTGTTTCTTTAAAATTATTAAATATTTCTGCATATTTATTATCTTTCTTTTAACTATTCTTAAAATATTAATAAATTTTACTAGTATTATCTTTTATCCTTCAGTTTTAAAAAAATTAGTTTCTTTTTTAATTTATTGTTTCTCCTTAATTTAATTTTTTCATTTTCATTTATTCTAATTTTTGTAGAGCAAATAATATAAAATTATAAATAAATTATATTAATTATCAATAAGAGTCAAAAATAAGTTTCAATAGCCCCTATAATACCTACTAGGCCATGCTATAAACTTATTATTATATAATTTATTGCTAGCTTCTATGTAGCGTTGAGAATACAGGCTAACCTGGGTGATGTGAGCTTGGTGGGTTGGTTTTTCTTTTTTCAATTTTCAAATTAAATTACAAACTTTTACCGGTTGGAGGGGAGGTTTGCTATATATATATATATATATATATATATATATATATATATATATATATATATATCCTATTAATGCCCATGAGAAAAATAAAAATAAACTCCTCACTTTCATACACATTACTGGGATAAAAATAAATTTTTATAAATTATGCAATTTTAGTTAATGTATAAATTAATGTATATAAAATATAAAATAACATATAAGGTTACTATGGTAAATTAATCATTAAGGAACCATCCCCTCCCCTTCCATACCAAACAAGATATTATTTAAAACCCCTTCGCTCCCCCCAAAACCAAACACAATTAAATTCAAGTTGTTTCTATATTTTTATAAAGTTATATAATTAAATTAACCCAAAACTTATAAATATAAGCCTATAATCTATTTTATATAATTATTATATCACTAAAAAACAAGAAATCAAATATGAAATCAAATTTCTAACATAACATAAGGCTATGTTTAAATTAAGTACAATAAATAACTTCATGTTTTTTATTAAAACTAAAATTTAAAAGTTGTGAAGTAAAAAGGCTACGAGTTTGACAATGCGCGTTGAAAAAGCCCATCTCAAAGCGGGCTCACATATTACAAACCCAAATCATCACTGATTATGGAGTCCAATCCATATTTCAGCCTCTATTTCCCTAACCCTTTTTTTTTTTTTGGTAAAAAGGAGAGCTATAGCCTCAGTTACAATGAAAGTTAAACTACATGGGGATCAACTCCTACCACACACACATTTAGTATAAGGTGCCTCAGATTTAAGGCGCAAGTATGCCATATCTTCGTCATATTCAACCATTTCTTTACAAGCTCGTCTGCTAGTCTGTTCTTGCTTCTAGGAATATGATGTAACTTCAAATCCCATGAAGACTGAATCAGAGTCTGAATCCTGTAGAGTAATAAACTACATCTTTCTTCTCTCAGATTAGCTAATATGTTGACGATATTTTTAGCATCAGATTCAAGAATAGTTTTTTTAATTCCTAAACCTGAAGCTAATTTTAGTCCTTCATAAATCGCTCATTGTTCAGCTTCCATTGCACTACAAATCCCTAGTTGAATAGTAAATCCAAAAACCCATCTCCCCACATGATCACGAACAACAACACCACAACCAACCTTATTCATAGATGTGATAAGGGCACCATCCACATTTAGCTTTACTCATCCCGCCGGTGGTGGTTCCCAATCAGTAGAATTAGTAAGATTCAATCCATCATCAAGATGATTATGTTGAATATGCACAAACCCTCTCTAAATCTTCATCATGACCAAATAGGGATCCAGAGGTTTGCTGAACTCCTGATCAAACGTACATTGATTCCTCCACCTCCACAAACTCTAAATTGAGACCCCCCATATAAGATTCCAACTCACATTACTATCTTTTTCTAAATCTCTTTTAAAATTTAAAGCAAACTAATCTCTTAGGGAGGCATTAAAGAATGCAGGAACAAACTTGGGCTGTATTAATCTATGCCAAAGCTGAGTAGCATAAGAGCAATCACAAAACACATACAAAATATATTCATCATCTTCTCTGCAAAACTGACATAAATCAATCGATGAAGACCACCTGCTTCTCCAATCGTTTGTAGACAAACGATTATTAAAAGCCTTCTACATAAAAACTCTAATACGTTCTGCACCCTTTTATTTTTAAATATCTTTATAGATATGGCTATAATTATTTTCTGATTGTTTCTTGAGAAGATAGTATGCATTTTTAATAGTAAAAATCCCATTATTAGTTTCTAGTTTTGTTTTTCAGAGGTTAAGGAGTATGATACCGGTGGTGGAGGAAGCGGCTATTTCCCTCACCTGATCAAAGGAAAATTGCTTCTATTGGAAGATCCATTCAGCAACGCGTGGGAAAATTAAAGAATATATGTTTTTGGGGCTTGGATTTATTATACCAAACGGGTCATGAATATACAACCTAAGCCGTGTATCGAGCTATCAATGCACTCAGCATTAAAATGAAAATAAATACTTACAACTGAACAACTTTTTCCTTGCTACATCACTATATGCAAGTTAATTGGTCAAGATTGCCTCTTTTGTTTCAACTTTACATATTGTATAGTATATGATTTGATGTTATTTTGTTAAAACTCGTATGGGCCTTTAATGAGTAGACCAGAACCGTGTTAAAAATTAAACAATGTTATCAAATATCTACGAGAGTTTAGTTCAATGAAGAGGTTAATCTCTTATAATATAATAAATTTAAATTTAAATCATAATTAAAAGGGGTATATATATTTAATATTTAATAATACTTTAAATATAATTGTCTTCAATAAAAGAATATATATACTTAAGAGAAAAAAATAGTATCATCAAATAAATCTCTAAACTTAGACAAAATATAAGTTCATAAGATAAAACCTTAGAGAAAAATAGTGACTCAATATAAAAAGAAAACAACTTTGTAAAGCTTCCAACAGCTTAATGCCTTCTCTTGGCTAGGGTTAATTTCTAGCCTCATCTCCGTAAAGCCTATTAAGACTGCGTTTTGGATCCTTTTTAAATTATAGTTTTCAAGAGAAAATTAAAGAAAAATTATCTAAATACCTCATAAAATTTAATAATTAATTAGTTATACCAAATTTATGGTTTCAAGGTTAAAATTATAATTTTCTATGAAACAATATTTTTTAACCTTTTCAAAAACTATTATATATTAGAATCACTTTTTTAAAAATTAATCCAAACACACTCTAAACACAAATAATATTAGTAAAAGAATATGACTTCTTAGATTAAAAAATATAGTAATAGTAATAATACTAATAATAATTCATGTTTTTAGTAAAAAATTAATTATTTTTTAATTCAAGACAAATTTAATGAGTTCACTGCTCTTTTTAAAAAAAAAGTATTTAATTATTTTTATTAGAAAAAGTTTTTATATTTAATGTCAATAATATCTTAAATATAATTATTTTAAATATGAGGACAATTATGCTTAGCCAAAAAAGGAAGAATTTAATTTAAAAATAAATTTTTTAAAAAAATTATCGAAGTTCTTAATTGAGTCAAAAATAATTTTTTTTATAAATAATAAATTTCATTACTAAGTCTATTTTTAGAAGAAAACTTTTGTTACTGGCCTCCATTATACTCTCCTCAATCTATAATATTAATCACTTTAGAAGAAGAACTTGGTCCAAAATATAAAATATCTGCATAATAGTTAATATTTATTTATTATTTTTATCCTTCTAATTAATTCACATATCCAAATTTTCTATTTCTTTATATTTTCTCTATCTTTATACTTCACATTCTTTAATAAAAATAAAAATGAATAATATTTTAATTTAAGACATATTAAATAAATTAATCATTAATTTTTTATTTTTAACAACTAGGGAAAGTGACTTAAATTCCGCGCGAAAGAAATAAGGTTCACCTGGTTGTGGTTAGTATGTGGCTGAGTCATTGACCGACGCTAGTTGTCAAGACTCTGTTCTCTCCTTAAGTCTTGAGTATATTATTACTCCCCTACCCAGCTACCTACATGGTAGGATGGTATCCATCCCACTTACTTAAGGATGGAACCGGTTATGGTTCTCTTTACAGTGATAATGTTCATCCCGATGTTTAATGGATTTAAAAAAAATGGGAAAAGAGGTGGGATTATAAAATTTTAAAAGAGAGGAGTAATAAGGATAAAAGAGTAAAAAAATTAATTAAAAATTTTTTAACCCTACTTTTCTAAAGTTTTTTAAATATAACTAATGAAAATTTTTCCTCCCCTCCCCTCAAAATCCCAGATATCAAACAAGCATTTAGAGGTCTGGGAAATCCAAATATGTGTTGGAGATTGTGTCCTAGGCTAATTAATTAGATATAAACATTATAAATTATTTAATAAAAAAATTATTAATTAAATATTTATTATATTATTTTGCATGTTTTCTTTATATAAAGATCCATGAACAATTGAAGAATTATTCTAAGTGTCTTTAGTTAATTATTATTGTGAGAACAATAATAAATTAATACTAATATGGCTTTGATTGATGATCATATGATGATTATGTATAGAAATACAAATTAAAATTATATAGGCACTTGTTAAAGAATAATACGAGTTAAGATATCCAAATTTATTAAATTTAAAAATATTTGAATTTAATAAATATAAAATGTCCTCATTTAATTTAAAAACTTTCTTATTCTACAATAAAAAATTTAAAAGATATTCTAATATAGATTATAAGAATATAATATTATTTATAGTAAAATAATATTATATTATTATTTGGGAAAATAGTAATATTATATTTAATTTAATATTTAAATTCTTTAGAAGATTTATTCTGAAATATAATATCTACAAAAGATTTCATCTTAAAGATTATATATCATAAATTAAATAGAACAATAATCTTATTAAAGATATTGGTGGTTGAAAATAAGTGTATATATTATATATAATTTTCAAACATATATTTTAATTAGGATAAATATAATATCTATTTTTTGTTGGTGGTAGACAAATTTTAAAATTTGTATATAATTTATTATCGAATTTAGATATGAGATTTAAGTTAAATAAAATGATATCTTGATGATTAGGGTTATTGACTTGATCTATAGAGAGACTAGGAGTTCTTTGTGAGATAGAGAACCATTAGAAATTATCTATAGTGAGAGCGAACTATAAAGAGAGTTTAAGGCAATTTTCACTTGAGTCACGCAACAAAGAAAGGCATGACATTCTTGGACAATAAGAACTAGTAGTGGTTTATGAAAGGTGCTAGCATACTATTTGTGTTCCCAACCTTATTCGGGAGTACCAGTGGAAGGTATGTACAATTGAGAAGCAATACGTGTGATCTGAATTAAGTATCACTATTCAAGTTCATGTGACTTTGTTTGAGAGGATACCAATAAAGTGTGTGTTAGAAAGTGGGCTGATCCATCTTTAGTGGATTAGACCCAAACCCAATAAGTATTAGGATAACAGAGGGAATGTAGGGAACAATTTTTCTCCTTAGTTTTCAAAAAGAGAAATATGTGGGAGTGGAAAGTTACAAGTATCTTACTCCCCCACCACATAAACACATGCACAGAAGAAGCAGAAAAGAGTGTGACTAGTCTACTAGTGTAAGTAGTTTTTTGCTCTGCAGAATTGTGCTCTTCTCTTTGCTCCTCCTCTGTTCTTCTTCCATTTTATTTGTTCATCGGTGCTCTCCCTTTGTTAGTGTCATTCGTTATGAAATGTACCAGAGTCTATACCAGGTGCTCCGGTTACGTGTGGGTATCTTAATGGATAAGAAGACCATCTCAGGTATGCTCGAAATCCTTCAATGGTATCATGAGCGAAGTTCTGTATTTTCGCATGCTTCATTGTGATTTTTCATTTTCTAGTTATGCACTGTTCTATAGAGGTCTTAGGCCTTGAAATTGATTCCATTGCATAGAGCACAAAAAAATGAAGAAAAACACACCAAGAACTTTGAAATCGGAAATGGGACATTGGACAGAGAAGTTATGGCAAAAAAATACGTCCCATTTTTTAGTCTGGTCTATGTGACCTGGTTGGAGGTTAGGGATGATCAAAATGTATGTACTATTTTGATCATCCCAAAACGGTGTCGTTTTGACGCCTAAACAAAAAAAAATTAGCGCAATATTATTCCTGCGGACTGGGCTGCGTTTAGCCCAGTCTAATAACAAAAAAAAATTTAGGCTGACAGAAGCCCATTCCTTAATTTTTTTTTATTTTCTGGAAGTAGGGGTAAGGGCCGAGTTAGATCAGTGGATCTAACCCAAACCCACTTAAAACACAAAAAAATTGAATTTAAAAAAAAAGAGGAAAATCTTTTGGCTGACATGTAGTAGTGGCCACATGGCAACACCAGACTGGCATGTGCAATGTACGCGCTAGAGTCCCAGAGTAGGCTTTGTTCATTTTTTTATTTTTTGTGAATTTTTTCTTCTTGGGGAGCGTGAGGGAGCATGAGACCTCCGATTGAAGTGCGATTTATTCCTAAAAATTTCTAAAATTAAGATCTTTATTTTGATATATAATTTGCCTAATTTTGGGGGCAATTCTGAACCTATTTATGAATATTCAGTATAATTTATGGTGTTTTTTGTGTTTAAAAATTTCAAAAAATTATGATAATTAATATTTTTCATTATTTAGGTGAAAATGACTTCATCTAGCACTGAATCTTTGAGATATATTTTAAATGATGATATCTCATTATTAGATAATGTCAATAACCTAGAGGAGAATCTTCAAGAGGACCTCGAGGGAGAATCTGAGGCGGATCCAGAATAAGATCTTGATAAATTTTCTAAAGAAGACCTAGAGGAGTTGATGGAGGAAGTTCTACAAGAGGAACCAGAAGTAATATATGATTATGGATCGTGTTCAGAAACTTTATTCCCCATCGAACCACTTCCTCTACAGCCTTTCATGGTGTCTTCAAATTTAAACTCCAAGATGGTGCCTACTCTTAATAGTAAATCTCCAGTTGAGGACAAAGAGGAAGTAAACCAACCTTTAACCCCTACTTTGGCCATGAACATAGCTGAAAGAGATGCAACTAAATTAACAAACATAAAAGGCATTAATGGCGTGATTGGTGATGGCATTGAATGCATGACTGATAAGGAGAATACTGAATTCTACTTGAAAGTTATAATAGAATATATAAGAGTAATAAGGGTTAGAGACAAGTCCAAATCAGGGCGCATGAGCAAGAAATATTGGCTTAGAACAATAGAATTGTTATATAACCTTATAAAGCCGCCTCGTGAGCTTAAAAAGCTAAGAAAAACGATGTTAGTTGTGATTCATGTATACCTTTTTATAAGTGAGAGCTTTTTCAATGATGAGTATTCTAAAAGTAATATTTGATGAGAATATTGCTTATATTAATTTTTGATAGGAAATAATTGCGTTGCTAGTGCTTGTGTGATGGGGGTACAAACGTATTCTCCTAATCATGGGTCTAGTGATATTATTATTTTTTGATCAAAAATGATAAAAGTACACGTGATATTGTATACTGTACATATGCTATATATATGTAAATTTACTTAAATGTTCTATGATTCAATAAATTAATGTAAGAAAGGTTTGTCACAGAACCGATATTAAACAATGGCATCAAAGAACATTATTGCTGAGTTAAACAAGGGGAAAAACTCAACGGGGACAACTAGGATATTTGGCACTAAAAGGTCCAATATATTCTAGAAGAAGAGGATGCAATTGAGCCATTAAAAATGGCTATGGTAGAGCTTGATACTGGAAATACGGCCCAATATAGGAGAGACTAGGAAGCATACCTATCCTAGAAAAGGAATAATAGCATTGCAAGAATCACACTGCTGAGTGCAATGGCTGATGATTTAATGTGAGTTTGAGACACACAGAATGACAAAAGCAATGTGGATTGCCTTAAAGGATAAGTTTGGGGGAGTGCCCACGACTAAGTTTAGAAGGTTGACGATTAAATTTAATACCTATAAGCTAAAACCAAATAATCCTGTAAGGCAATATCTACGAGAGATGTCCACAATGATTCGTAAACTGAAGGAAGTTGGACATAATCTATTTGATGAACAGTAAGTGCAGGCTGTCATCAGGTCACTCCCTGCCAGTTGGGAGCACATAAAAGTCAATCTGACCCATAATGAAAATATCATCACTTTCAATGATGTAGTTAAGCATTTGGAGCTAGAGGATGAACGTCTGGAGGCTTATAAGGCCACTGGACAAGCCTATTTGACCGAAGGTGCTGATCCTTCCCAATCAAAGCCTGAATTCAAAAAGGGAAAAAAATTTCAAAAACATAGGAAGAAAGGCAGTCCTTCACCCAAGAAGGGCAAGCAACAGTACAAGAAGAAGGAAAAGAAAGGAGGCAAAAAAAAAAAGTTAGACCTAAAGAAGGTCAAATGCTTTGCCTACCAAAATATATGACATTTCGCACGTGATTGTTCTAAATAGACCGAGAGTGAAAATGTAACAGTGAATTATGTGAATTTACATGTCTCATTTATTTCTAGCACTATTTTTCTGACATAACCTATTTCTTTTTCTTAGATTATGGACTCAAGCTCCACAGACCACGTAAGTCGAGATCGAGGATCTTTCGTGAAATACCGTCAGTTGCTATTTTAAAGCAAGTGGTTTTTCATTAGCAATAATGCAAGGATCAAGGTTTGAGACATTGGCACCTGTAAACTTGTTTTGCGTGGTGGAAAGACCTTGATACTGCATGACATGCTTCATGCTCTTGACATCCGATAGAATTTAATTTCTATAATTTGCTTATTAGACTTTGGGTTTAATGTAAACTTTCATGGTAAAGTTGTAGACATTTATAGTGACTCAATATTTTATGATTCAGCCTTCTGATTTTAAAAGTTCTTTATTTTATATCTTGCTAGTGATTTTAATGTTCATGATTGCTTTACTATTACTTCGAATAATCCGAATATGAATATCTGGCATGCTAGACTAGGGCATATTAATCAAAATAGAATGATTAAACTGGCTAAAGAAGGCTTGGTGGGGGTAATCCCTAACATGGATATGTCATTATGCAAAAGCTATTTAGCTAGTAAGGCTACTAGAAAACCATTCAGTAAGGGAATACGAGCCAAAAACCCGTTACATTTAATCCATTATGATATTTACAGTCCAATAAGTTTGAAGGTGAGACATGGAGCTTAGTATTTCATTACCTTTATTGTTGATTTTTCACGATATGGTCATGTCTATTTGATTTCATATAAGTCCGAGGCATTAGAGTGCTTTAGATGATACATAAATAAAGTAGAGAATCAAATGGACAATAGAATCAAGGCATTACGTATCGATCGAAGTCATGAATATCTTTCATATCAATTCAAACAACTCTGTAAAGAAAAAAGAATTATTAGGCAATTAATTATCCCTGGCACTCCTTAACAGAATAGGGTTACCGAAAGAAGAAATAGAACTCTTCTAGACATGGTTAGGTATATGATGGCTCAGGCGAACCTTCCAATTTCATATTGGGGTGATACTTTATTGACGACAACCTTCATACTTAATTTTGTGCCCTCAAAGTTAGTCGCTTTCACACCCTACGAGTTATGGACTAAATGTCAACAAGATCTAAGCATCCTTAGACCATAGGGCTCAGTGGAATATATCCTTGACAATTCTCATAGACATGGGAAAATGGGTCCTAAAGGGAATAAATATATTTTTATAAGGTACTCTGAACCCTCAAAAGGATATGTATTTATAAGTGAAATTGAATATGGAACAGTGACTGAAATAGAATCAAGAGATGCTATATTTATTGAGATGGAGTTTCCCAGTAGGGGAGATGTTGATCGCACTGTATCTCTTTATGAGACTCAGGAACATGATAGTGCTGAACAAATTGACAGACCAAGCTTTCCACAAAGGTATCATCCTTTCAATAATGTTTTGACATTATTATGGAGATATATTTTACCGATTGTTACTTTAGTATATGTCTTATGGTCAAATTATATGTAAACCAAAGGTATTATGCTAGGAAAGCAGTTAATTCATATCAAAATGATATATGGGCGAAAGAAAGATTGCCAGAATATACACATCCATGCTAGTGTCTGTGACCGGTCCCTTGTGATATTATTTTGTTAATTTCATAAGTGTGAATACTATGCGTAAGTGGAGGCTATCTGAGTTATATGTTAACTCAAGAGAAATTAGATTAGCCATAGGAAAAGTGTATATAGGTAAATTTAGGACATTCAAGGCATTATAACTTGTTATGATTGAGCTGCACTAAACAGTTGCTTTATGCTGGTCTCTGTAAAAGAGATTTCTAGTACAAACGCCCGGATGGAGATGTCACGCCTACATGGTCACGTCAAAGCACCTAGTATGAAAGAATGAAGAGAATGATATTAAACCCATGACATCTAATATACTAATTGTGAGTAGGAGACGTTAAAAAGTGGGTTGATCCACCTTTGGTGGATTAGACCCAAACCCAATAGGTATTGGGATAACAGAGGGAATGGAGGAAACATTTTTTTTCCTTAGTTTTCAAAAGGAGAAAAATATGGGAGTGGAAAATTACAAGTATCCCATTCCCCCACCACATAAACACATGCACAAAAGAAGCATAAAAGAGTGTGACCAGTCTACTTGTGTGAGTAGTTTTTTGCTTTGCAGAATTATGCTCTTCTCTTTGCTCCTCCTCTATTCTTCTTCCATTCTGTTTGTTCATTGGTGCTCTCCCTTTGTTGGTGTCATTTGCTATGAAATGTACTAGAGTCTATACCAGGTGCTCTAGTTACGTGTGAGCATTTTAGTGGATAAGAAGACCATCTCAGATACGCCCGAAATCCTTTAGTGTGTTTGTTGGAGGAGTAGTACCAGTAATTGAATTATTAGACAAAATTTTGGATAATGGATCTCGAGTTCAATTGTTAAATCTCATTCTTAATTCAGCTTAAGCAATGCCATGGGAGTTGTTAGGGGTTTGGTAATTTTTTTTAAAAAAAAAATTAACCTTTTTATTACCCAACTTTTAATTTATAAATCAGTTCTTCAACTATGACTTAGTGTGACTTACTCCCTCAACTTTTGAGGCTCAATCCGTTATCTTTTTACTATTTTAAAAAATTATCCTAATCACTCATGAGTCAATCCAACTATAACTCAGTCATCCTATAAGTAAAAAATATAAAATATTGCTAAGTCAGGGAGACAAGTGGAATTTACATCATATTAAATGAATGTTTTCCAAGTGTCTCGTGACTTGACAGTATTTTTTTACACATGGGATGAAGGATTTAGAGTTGGGTTGACTCATGACTAGGATTATTTTTTGAATGAGTAAAAAGATAATAGATTGATATAATTGAGTCAAAAGTTTAGGTACTGAATCGTATCGAGTTATAGTTAAGAGATTGAGTCATAAATGAGTTAAAAATTTGAGAACTAAAAGATTATTTTTTCTAACTTTTTTAAATTTTATTCCACTGCACGTTTTAATTTTTTTTATAAAACCTATCAGAACCATACACCTTATAGCGAGAGGATGTAGACAGCAATGTTTGACCACATAATGGTGTATTCCAACCTTCATTTCTAAAGACTCTTCTAGGCCTATTGAAAATCGGCAAATTTCACTTGTGTTGGCGCGATACTATACACACAACCCTACTCCTCTTTTTTCGGCTCTTTTACTGAACCAAATTCACATCCTATCATAAATAAGCTAAGACTCCCTTTAACTTGATCAATGTAAAACCTCTTTTGACACACGCACTAAAACTCGAAACAATCCCCACATGTCAAAAGGAATATTATCATCTAAGTTGTACATATGAGTATAACCATTTCAAATATGGAGTCTTTTGGATTATAAACTTGACTCAGACCAATAACATTAAGCATACAGAGCTATCAATGACGCATACTTTTAGTAACCAACAACTCTTGAGCGCATATTAGAGGCCTTATTAGTCAATTTATAGCCCCACAATTCCTACTGTTTGTGATAGTTTTGGGCTTTAATGAATGCTATAGAGATTTCGATCTCATATGAATGTAGCTCCATTCTAAATTCATATAAGTAACTTCATCAAATATATCTGTAATAAATACACACGTTCCTTAAGGAATATGAAATTTTTAAGAATTTTTGTTTAATCTCACCAAAACAAATAACTTTGGGCCGCAGTTTTGTTTTTAAAATTTAGGATTAATATTTTAAATAGTTAAAATTATATAAATTAAATTATACTAAATTAAAATTTAAAAATTAAATTTTTATTGAGATTATAAATAGGGCCATTGAAGGCATCTACGAGCAAAGTAGATGAAAAACTATCAAGTCTTCTAAAAATAGTATACTTAATTATGCTGTTGAACAAATTTTTTTTATTAACAATATATTTAAATATTCAATTATTGATAGAGTATTTAATCTGGTCCACAATATAAATTATTACTATGATAATTAATATTTAGTTACTCATTTTACTCCTATAATTAGTACTCATTTTAGTGATGAAATGATGGTGTGCCTTGTATATTGAAAAAGTAGATAAAGTTGAGAAAAAAATATTTTAGTTCATGAGGATAAAATTAAAAAAATATTTTAATTTACGCCTAATAATTTAGGTAATTTATCATTTTTTTGATTTATGTGATTTTATTGAAGTGATTTATATTATTAGTGAGAGGATATTTATGTCATCCTATTTATATGTTTCAACAACGTTGTTCAATTTCCCAACCTCTTCCGTTGGAAAACATTTTCAGCCAACCAAACAATGGGAAACGAAGGAGCTTTCCGAGGCTTGGATTCATCGTTGTACGAAATGGGTCCTAAATGAATTCAACAAAAATAAACTTTCACAAAATCCAAAGTAATTTTAGATACTTGAGTCACTAAACCAATAAACAATATAAAAGTGTATCAAGCTATCAACACAGCATCAAATTCTGAAAATAAATAGTTAGTTATATGTTACTTCTTAAAAAATAATTTAATCTAATATATAAGTCACTTATAGAATAATTAATATTTATTTTTTAATTTAATTCCTATAATTAATATTCATTCCTACTTTTACCAATTCTTTATATTTTCTCTTTCTACATTCTTTACTAATAATAAAAGTAAAAAATATATTTTAATTGAAAATATCTTAAAGAAGTTAATTATTATTTTTTATTATTATAAATTAATTAAAATAACTTATAATATCTTAGGGAATACATATAAACTACTCTTTGGAGATAAAAAAGTTGTGCATGCCAATTGGTCAAGACTGCCCCGTTTGTATCAAGTTCACATATTCGCGTTTCAACAAGCTTATGTGTATGATAGATGATAGCCCATTTATATAAGAGTTTAAAAAAAGATTTATGAAAAAAAAGGGATTTTTAGGCAGCTTTTAAAAAATAGTTTTTGAAAAAGAGATTATGAAAAAAATGGGTTTTGAATAAATGAGTATTTGGATAGTTATTTCCATAAGTATTTTTATTATTGATAAATTATAAAAAAATGTATGAGTATTAAATGAGGAGAGATACGAGATGAAAGGAGAGATGAGAGAAAGTATAAGAAAGGAAAGGAAAAATGGTGTAAGAAAAAATAGGAAAGAGTGTGTAAGAAAAAGTAGGAGAGAGGAGAGAGAGTGTAAGAAAATATACGAGTAATATAGTAATTAGTTAGTCCATAAGTTCTTTTACTGTTCCATAAGCTACTCTAACCAACTTATTTAAAACTTTAGTTTTAAACTATAGTTTGATCCAAAAGTCTGTTTGAATAAATATAACTATTTATTTAAAATTTTCTTAAAACTTAAATTTTGTCTAAATCTAAATTTTAAATTTAGATTTAGAAGTTTTCCAAACACCCGCGATATTTACATGAGCATTTTGATAGAATGAATAGTAATCCTTATATTCCTAGGTTAAAAATAAAAATAGGAAAAAATATTATTGAATAATGATTAACATAACATAATATATACGTTGCATAAATAATCTTTTCAATCATCCTAATCAAACCTCCCCAAAGTAAGCTCCCTTATGGCTACTAGAAAACGCCCTTGTTTTGGGGATCAATCACCCGAATTGACATTACTGAGTACCCACCCCCAAGGGCATATTTAGCTACTCCTTTTCACCAGTAAGAATCAGGCCTCCATGATCAACTCTGGGAATGGTCAAAAAGGCTGGCAACTAATCCAAGACATTCACAAAAAAGATCCAATTAAAAAGAAGATAGTCTATCTCATAAGACTCTCATCAGGTGGGATCTAAGGAACAACAAATATATGTAGCCTCTCAAAATATCGAAGTTGTTTCTAAGATTTGGACTCTATAACTTTCAGTTCACATATCAATAACCTTATGATGTACCAAAATTCATCTTCTAAATATTATACATAATACGATTACAAAGGAAAAGAAAGTGAAAAGTATAAGAAAATAAGTATAAAAAGAATGTGGGTGTCATGAACAATCTCATTCTTTTGGGTTACTCTCTTTTAGAATGCATAAAATCAGATGTGATTCAAATTGGCAGATACTTTTTATTGCTTTTGAAGTTAATTGCTTGCCTAAAGTCCTCAAGGCCCACCGCATTGAATTACTAAACCCCCTCACCCCATTTTTGCATTCCAGCTATGATTTTAGATAATGTCAAATTTTCCTTATGTTACTCCACCGTGTTGATTGCACATTTCCCCCAAAAGTTCACATCAAGTGGACGTTTTGCTTATTGTATTTGGAACGAAAATATTATCAAAGATAGAACCAAAGCTCTTCCTGCCAGAAAATGTACATAAAAATATTAAGAAGGAGGGAGTAGTAGAGTTCTAAAGCTTTGTCTGATAAAAGCCATGTAACATGAAATTTGATTAAAAACATAGCACTGGAAACAAACTATGACTTTATTGAACAACGCAAGGTTATTCATATACAGCTTTTGATAGAAAGACACCAACCTCAAATATAATTACTGCTACAAGACAACCTCACTCTATAAGACTCTTCTAATTTTTAATATAAAATCATTTAACTAATTTAATTAAATTAATTAATGTAATATAGTTTTTTGAAACACCCTCACTAACTTTTTTAATTTTATTACTCTCTCTTATTTGATTATTATTAATAAAATATTAATATGTATAATTTATAAAAAAAATTGATAAATTTTAAAAATATATCTTTTATTTAAGATCAAGATTAATTCTTAAAATATGTCATATATTAATGATGAAAGGAGTAGATTGGTACTTCCTGGGGTCTAATATATAGGAAATCTTCTATAAAGAAATTTTGGTATAAAATATAAGAGGTTGATAGAGTAATTAATAATTGTTTTTTATTTTTACTTTTTACGTAAGAGAGATATGTGACATATAATAAATATATATTTAAAAATCACATTCTTTATGAATGGTAAAATAGACAAATTTATCAATTTAAAATGTATTAAATGATTGAACTGATATTATTGGACCAGACCGAGTATCATCACAAAGTTGTTGGTTTGCTTTCTTGTGGGTGTGAACGGGCCCAATGGCTTTAACGAACCTCTAAAATAATACCCATCTATCCGGCAATGTTCTTCAAAAATCTATCCTGCGCTGTTCTTCAAAAATGCGGTCAGATGTGCAACATTTCATACTCGCATCAAAATCCAATTGTCGATCAACTTATCTTACTTAAATTAATAATACCCCTTCACATTATATGGCTAGTTGAAGAGTTAATGTTTTTCTTAAATAAATATAAAATATATTTTTTATATTTATTAATTTTTTTAAAATTATTTCTATTGGAGAGGGAAGAGTTAAAAATAATTAGTATATTTTAAAAATATATATTAGATTAATTAATTTTTTTAATCAAATTAGTTAGAGGAGTATAATTTTAGACGTGAAAATATTATAAAAATACGTTCGATTCAAGAGATCCTGTATCTCAACTATCAGCATAGATGTGGCAGAAGATATACAAGTAATTTCCACAACTTTGGTGCAAGCTCAAAGCCCCAACAATAGCGACCACATTCCAAAAATGGACTTAACTCTGTGTGATCTCCAACTTCTTCAAATCGAAACTATTCAAAAAGGGCTTCTCTTCCACAACCTCTTATATCCCACACCTAAAACACTGACTTTCCTCCACTCTAGACTTACTCTTATTCTTTCCCCTCGCCGGACGTCTCACCATTTCCAAACACGACGGCGCCGCCAATATGGTCTCTGTTTCAATTTCTTGTAACAATGAGGGTGCTCTGTTTCTTCATGCCATAGCTAAGAGCGATTCAATTTCTGATATTCTCAAACCCATTTATGTTCCTCATATTGTTCAATCCATGTTGCCGCTGAAGGGAGTCAAAAATCATGAAGGCACTTCGAAGCCATTGTTGGCCGTGCAAGTTACAGAGCTTGTTGACGGCATCTTCATCGGATGTTCGATGAATCATTCCATTTATAAATTGAATGAACTAACTGACGTTTTATAAATCAGCGGCTAAACTTGTTTTATAAAATTTATTTTCAGTTACTTAATTTTAACATAATTAATCTTATTAATATTAAATGTATACTCAATAAATTTAAATGGTGACTCTATAATTAAAAATGACATTTTAATTTTAATTTTAAATTTGTAAATTGAAAATATTTAAAGAATAAAAATTTAAATTTATTGAGTTAACATTTAATGAAATTAATAGTATTAAGATTAAAAACACAAAATACATGTTATGAAATCAAAAGACTAAACTAAATTTTGATATATACTTAAATAATCAAATACTTTTGTCTATAATTAGCTATTACACACCATTGACCCCGTTCATGACAAACTCAATTATGAACAAAAAATCATGATTGTCTCGTAAGCTAAATGTGCTTGCTTCTCAATTATCCAAACACCCTATTTTGATTAAATCAATTATTCTTATAAATCAATTTTATAGTTTAGCCAATGCTAATCAATTATACACTTGAAGCATGTGGGGGCTATTTATAAAATATATGGTTGATGATCTCATGACTTTAATCAAAATATGATATTTGGTTGAGGGACTCCTAATTGATTTAGCTGATATAATTGATTATAAGTGAAAACCAAATAAGCTCTAACTTTACAAAGGAAAATATTGCTCGTCTGAAACGCAGAGGTTAAGAGTAACCAAAAATAATCTCTACAGGCACTTTTAGTTAACTCATGTTTGGCGATCAGTGATTCGCAACCAACGTCTCGATCCAAAGGAAGATCTCAGTTTTATCTTGGTAATTGGTGTTATACCAAGAATATTGCACCCACCATTATTTTGGAAATGCCATGCAGATTTGTAAAATGACCATGAAAGCAGGAAAGTTGCTTGAGGAAGGGCTTGGAAATACTGCTTTGGAAATGAACAAGATGATATCTTTATACACAGGAGAGAAGCTTAAGGGTTTTTATGAGTGTTGGGTGAAAAACCCAGAGCTGTTTAGATTCATCAGTGGGAAGACGAAAAGTAATAAAATGGTCACAAGCAGTTCTCCGAGGTTCGACATTTATGTAAAAAAAAAACTCATGGAAAGCGGACTGTTTTTGCTGGAGAAGGTAAGTATTGATATTGAACTTTCCTTAGGTTTTGAGATTTTAGAGGCCTTGGCAAATGACCCTGATTTCATAGATTTTGCTTTTAAATAATGTCGATTAATTAGCTCCTTAGCCAATCAGGTAAAAAATTTTGAGCTGTCAACCAAGTCAGATTTTACATTTATTTCTCTATTTGTTGGGCCTGAAACGATGAGTTAAAAGAAAAAAAAATAATTGGTAAATTTGTACTTTATTAACTCTACTTTTGTTAAATTATATATATATTTATACAAATTTTTATTTATTTATATATTAATAATTTTTATTTAAATATTATTTCGTTAAACCATCCTAAAATTTTCTTATTTTGGTAATCCTTATGCCTTTCTCACAATTTAAAATATCCTATCATAGGTTTACCTAAAAAAGGTGTCTTATCATAGCAGTTTTTGTGCTTTATAAAGACAAAGATGCTCATTCAGATATTTGAAAAGAAAATTGTATTCTGGGATTGCCAAAATTATTTGCAGAGAGTTAGGAATGACGTAAGAGAAATTTAAGTATGGCAATAAACTAGTGTTTTAACATATATTCAAATTAACAATGTGCTAAATATAGTACAATTAAAAGAAGTGACTTTTTAAATTGGTACAAATATCAATATACATAAAAAAAAGGTTTTCAATTTTTTTTGACAAACATAGGTATCTTCATAGAAGCAAACTTATTTGAGATATTATTAAACAATAAATATATATACATCTTTGAAATTCATCTTGTTCTATAGGATTTTTTTTTTTGTACAAGAATTTTTAAAAAGGGATAAACTCACCTATGATATAAGGGTAGAACAAAATCTCATTTTTTCTTAAGTGATACCAATATCGGACAAGGCGAACCATCTATTACCTTCAAGCATAAACCTAAGTACTTAAGAATTAGGATACCTCCTTAAATTAATACTTCTCAAGAATCAAACATGCTCCAAATAATCGCTTATCTCACCTCTTTGACAGTTGAACCCATAGACGATAGATCATGTTCTATAGGATTAATCCTTTATACTATATCCAAACTAGGATTCAAAGTTAATTTCATTATGTAGGACTAGCCCTTTCTATTAACTCAAAAGCTCATTGATAATCCTGTTTTTGTGAAAGTGAGAGATTTTTTTTTTATATAAGAAAGAGCTATAACCCAAAAATAAAACGAGTTACACTATATAGGAATTAAATCTTAAACAATCTACATCCATTAATTCCTTTAATTTTATAGACACTTCTCATATATAATGGATGATAGGGAGAAACTGAATCAACAGTATCCACTGTCGCTGGCCCAATAGGACTTGCTCCTCTTGGCACCGCTACTTGCTTCACTGCCCACTCAATCATCTTCAACGGAGAACAAGAAGCAGGAAGAACGAAGGAGGACATTTTTGTTATTTCATCCCCATTTCCTTCACAGATTGCTTGTTTGCCTCACTTGGTCAAAGTTAAATTGCTTCTATTGGAGAATCTTTTCAGCCAACCAAACAACCAGCACACGCCGAGGAAAGAAAGGAGCTTTCCGAGGCTTGGATTCATATTTATACCAAATGGGTCCTAAATGAATTCGATGTGAAGGAGGCTAGCTCAATGCCGAAGGATGGCTAGCCAGAGGCTTTTTGATAAATGGAAATAGAAATAAAAGAAACATGAAACTTTTAGAATGAATATTAACCCATATATTCTTAGAAGAAATAGATATTGTTGAAAAATGATTAATAGAAGATAATATATATTGTATAATTAATTCTTTTCTATCCTAATCAAACATGCCCAAAGTATTATGGCTACTAGATAATGTCATTTTTTGGAACTATTCTGAATATTCCTTTAATCTTTAATATATGATATAATAGAAAAGTTAATTTATATTCTAAATATAAGATATATTTCTTATATTTATCTATTTTTTTAAATTACTCCTATTAATACTCCCTCACTAATAGTTAAGAGAGGGAGGGAGGGAGGGAATTAAATAAGATGATTAGGGTATTTTAAAAGAATACGCTATATTAATTAATTTAATTGACTTCATCAATCTAATTAAATTAATTAAATAGATATTATATTAAAGAATGTAGAAATACCAAGGGCATAATTTGCTCCTCCTTTACACCAGCAAGAATTAGGCCTCCTTGATCAATTTTCCTTACAAGGCACAGGTAACTCTAGAAATGCTCGAAAAGGAGCATAGGCAATTAATCCAAGACATTAACAAATATAATTACATATTATGTGATTATGCAGAAAAATATAAGAAAATAAGTGTAAAAAGAAAGTGGGTATCATGCTCAATCACATTCTTTTGGGTTACTCTCTTTTAGAATGCATAAAGGCATATATGATTGAAATTGGCAGAAAGATACCTTTTATTACTTTTAAAGTTAATTTCTTGCCTCAACACTTCAAGGCCCATCGGATTGAATTACTAAGCCCCCTCCCCTCACTCGTTTTTCGGCTTTCCAATTATGATTTTTGATAATGTCAAATTTTCCCATGCACCAAAAAAAAAACATATGGGTCCCATATAAACAATTAAATGACAAAAAATTAATTTTAAATCCTAAAGAATCTCATGGATTTTTTCCAATTATAAAAAGACATAATTGCCCTTATAAAATAAAAAATAGTAAAGAGCAAATGAGACTTGACGAACTCTAGTGTAGAAAGATGAGAAAGAATGATGAGAAAGATAGAGCATAATAGCTTATATAGTGTATTCGCAACTAAATTTTCTGTTCATCGTGCATGGCTAAAAGGGTTTCATGTCCTTCTATTTTAGCTTTTTGGATTTGAAAGTCATATAGGTATAGTGACTCATTCAGATAGAAAGGGCTAGAGAAAGAGAGAGATGTTGAAGGATGGAATAACAACCTCGTAATAAAGGAATAACAATTACTTCATAATTCTTTCCAGGAATTCTACACACAGAAAGTACAATGGTCTCACTAGCATAGCATCTTGTTTGAAGCAGAAATAATTGACTGTGGGATTAAACATAACACTACCAATAACAAATGACAACTTCATATTAATAAAATAATAACTGCAGCATGTTTCTTCCTATAATCATTTTAATCATAATATAACTTCATATATATATACACACATTTTACAATTACATCAGTTCATTCATGACAGCAAATGTAAAAGGAATACATAAAAAATAGTCAACTTCACCAAGATCCACCATACCTTCCAGACAGATAGATATTGATCAAGGTTAAAAAAATTACTTTCATCACTGTGTACAGATATTTACAAAATAGAAATTAGTGTGCTATGTATTTACACATGACCACTTTCTCTATTGAACATTATAAAATGCCAAACTCCTTTATCATTAAGTATATCAAGAAATGTGTGTCGATCAAATTTAATAGTGAATTTCTTTACAATTTTATCGCTTCCTTTCCCAACAAGTGATGATACTAATATTTTGAATTCATTATATGTTATGCCTTCCTTTATGGATATTGTTGTTACTTGACCACTGACACATGTGACCTTCTCCATCATTTTCAAACTGTCCCCTATATGAACATAACAGAATAGATGCTTTCCAAACAAACTTGCAATCAATAATGCAACCTGTACTAGACATAAAATATTAACAACTTTATCACTTATATTAACAAATATCGCCTACTATAATAACAATTCACATTGCCTCGTATATCATATCATAATCTATCATTCACATTTTGAAGGAACCTTTCTAATGTTCATGTTTTCTTACTACACTGAAATCAATACACCCCAAATTCCTGCAAACTGAACATAACTTTTAAAGAGATAAGTTTTTCTAATGAAAGGGATGTTAGAGCAGAATCCAAAGAAACATGACTTCACATTATGATATAACAAATATAGCATACAGATTAAATATAAAAGTTTTCTTCATTTATTGAAATTATTTGTATGAAAAGTAAGGCAACCAAAAGCATTGAAAGCTAGAAATAATGAATAGAGTGAACTGAAAAGTAAAGCAAATGAAGATACTAACTATCATTTAGATTTGTGTCGTCATTGATAACAATTGGGATTAAACCCAGAACATAGATACTGATGAACAGTACTATAAGGTTTCTATCCTCCAACATCTCTCTCTCTGGCCCTTTCTCTCTGAATCAATCATTATACCTATACAACTTTCAAACTTAGAAAGCCAAAATAGAAGGCCATGAAGCTCTTTTAGCCACGTACGATGAACATAAAACCCAGCTACGAATACACTATATGAGCTATCATGCGCTGTCTTTCTCATCATTCTTTCTCCTCTTCTTTCCATACCAGAGTTCGCCAAGTCTCATTTACTCTTTACTGTCTTTTATTTCACAAGGGCAATTATGTCTTTTCATAATTAGAAAAAAATTCATGAGATTTCATAGGACTTGAAATTAATTATGTCATTTATTGAGACTTTTTTGTCATTTAATTGCTTACATGGGACCCAGGTGTCATTTTCCTAAAAAAATTCCCTTCACATTGCTTCAAAATCCAACTAAAACAATACATCTAGGTTGAGAAAAAAACTTTGCTCACATTTGGCAGATCATTCATCAAAAGATAATGATAGAGTGTCATTAAAACGCCTTGTAGATGACAACTAGAAGGAAATTTGATATGCATGTGTTAAGATAAGAGGAATTATGGAAAAACCTTATGTGATTCCAGGACATATCTTGCTGCTGTAGCTACCATGCCACTGATACCAATCAGCTTCATCTGTGTCTCCTGCATCTTCCTCAATGTAAAGAATGTACATTTCCCACAAAGTTCACATCAAACGGTGGTTTCGCTTATTGTATTTGCCTGGAAAATCATATCAAAGACAGAACCAATGCTCTTCCTGCCATAAAATGTACATAAAAATATTAGGAAGGAGGGGACTAATAGAGTTCTAAAGCATTATCTAATAAAAAGCCATGTAACAGAAATTTTGATTAAAAACATAGCCCTGGGAACAAACTAAGCTTTTACTGTACAACTCGATCTTGTTCCTATTTGCCAAAAGTCGTTAAACTTCATTCCTTCACTAAACCATTGATTTTTCATATACAGCTTGACTGAAAGTTCGGCTTTAATCAATTACAAGGTTTGGTAATCTGCTATCACTTGGTATCATCATCTCTAATTGGAATTTAAGCTATCCCATTAATCAAGCAATGACCATGAAAGTCATATGTTAGCCTATGATAGAAAGACACCAACCTCTCTTAAACATAATCACTGCTGCAAGACAGCCTCTCCATTCCATTGTAGGGGTACAAAAAACAAGGTTTGAGCCCTATAATCTGATGCCTGGTCCAGCATTGCAATGGACTTCCTTTTTTATACATTTTTCCTTGTAAGTTATAAAAAAACCGGAGAACAAAAAATGAAATTATCATAGCACCTCAGAAATTTCATTTCATCCCTAAAGAAAAAAAATTCATATAATTGCTTTTAAAATGAATGTTCTTAAAAGGTTAGGAGAAAAAAGGTGGGCCAAGCCAAATTGACCAAATGGCTAGCCCAGTAAACAATTTTGTTTGTCTAGCCATACCTGACCCAGTGTGATCAGGTTATTTGGGTAACGGCAAGATAATCACTACCATTCCATCGACACAGTAGTAATTTCCTTATATCTAACAATCCTCCAAGAGAAGAGATTGGTATGGAAACTTTTCACCATAGCTGATGATCGAAGTGATGCAAGATTCTAGGAACCGGCTTCTACATGATTTTTCACATTCAACAAAGACTCCATTAAAAAATCAATCAAAGTAGGCTTTTCAACAACTTCAACTGACCATGCAATGGCTTCTGAAGATGCACCACAGAAATTAAAATTGCATGTACTATAGAATAAAATAGAACAAACAATTGAACACTGAGCTGTTAGCAGTTAGCTAGCAAGAAAGGAATATAGATCTCTATCTAGTGGGTTTGTATGTAAGAGAATACCGAGTGATTGATAATTGATATTCAATAAATAACAAGAAGGATAGAACAATGCGGGGGGAATATACCCGATTCATATTGAATGATGTATGCTTTAAGTTCTTCTCGTCAATAATTTATACTGGTTAACAAAATGTGACATATTAGATACCCCTGGCACCTAGCCTCCAAAATAACTTGCCAGTTGCCCCAAATGAAAAAAGCACATTATTCCTAAGTCAGAGACTACAATATACACAACAATACTAAAGCTCCTAAATGTTTCAAAATTCACTGTTTCACTTGGAACTTTAAATCTGTAACTAAAAGAACTTTATTTGCAAGTAATAACTTTGTTTAAATTCGTAAAGTATCATACCTGAACTTTTATGGGCAATCCAAATAATAGATGTCAAGGCAAGAAAAGCTTGAACAAGCAAGCTCTTTATCTCCCTGATTCTTCAATACTGCATATTATACTAGGTTCCGCTTATACCGGCAGATAGTCTGCATCCATCAGGATGCATCTCATCTCTTTAATCAGCTTATAGATCTCATCAGATTGATGGTGAGATGTATCACCCTCACAGAAGAAGAAAACTTTTCGCTATACATCTATCCTGCTATAACAAGACTCATTTGCCATCCCTGATTTCCTCATCACAGCCCTAACCTCCTCAACATTGTACCACAACCCAGAGCTGGCATATGCATTAGCCAACACAATATGTTTTCCAGCATTTGCAGGTTCTAATTCAAAGAATTTCATAGATGCAACCTTTAACAAGCACATATCTCCATAAATATTACAAGCCCTAACCAGAGCACCTATGCTGCTGCGTGTTCTTTAAAAGGTAAGTTCAGGAAAAACTCATAAGCCTCCTTTTAACTTCCCGGCATGCCCTAAAAGGTCAACCATTGTTGCATAATGCTGACCTCGTGGCAGAATTTCATACTCTCTTGTCATTGATAGAAAATATTTCTACCCTTCATCAATCAAATCACCATGGCTACAAGCAGACAAAATAGCAAGGAAAGTAACATAGTTTGGTCTAAAACCTTTTGATATCATTTTATGAGAAGATTCTATAACTTCTACAACCCTTCCATTCTGACCATAACCAGATATTAGAGAAGTCCAACTGTTGGTATTTCTGCTTAAACATTTATCAAATAGTAGCTGCCCTTCACAGATGCTACTGCATTTAAAATACATGTCAATAAGGGCACTGTTAACAACTATATTGTCCCTAATTTGACACTTGATCATCACACCATGGGCTTGCTTCCCTGGTTCCAGCGCAGCCAAGGTTGCACAAGCTCTAAAAACTGATGCAAAGGTGTACTGATCTAGTCTCAAACCAAACTGTCTCATCGAATAGAAAAAATCCAATCCCACTTTCAAGGCCTTTTTGGACGCATCCAGCAAAAATCGCATTCCATGAAACTAAGCCCTTCCTCGCCAAATTATTAAACAGAATGCAGGCAGTTTCTAGGTGTCCTGATTTGGCATGTAATATTTTAAATTTGGTCTTTTAATATTCATTGGGAACACATCCAACTACAATCATTTGTCCATGGATTCTTCTGGCTTTCTTGTATTCTTTCCTGAAGCAGAAGAGAATAGGTTCTTGAGTGCATTGCTAATCCTGTACAACACAAGAGCCCAATAGCGTCTGCCAACCTTCCAAATATACATACACCTTTTGAAACTTTATCCAAGTTGGGCCGTTTTTGCGAGGCTTTACCTGAAAACTGGTAATATCTGCCCAATGACGATCGCAAACATGGCCAAACCAGAAGTTTTCCCACTCAAACAAGTAAATTACAAGACAAATGTTTTCTCTTTGGCCACAATTACAAGATGGATTTTGATATCACGCTTTTGAACTGTCAGTAATTTTGCATTTCTAAAAATATGGCATCTGTTCGCGGCAACTACAAGGGAAAATCCATTTGTAAAATAGTAATTATAAACTTACAAGGAAAAGAAAGTATTTTTGCCTGTTTATCGTGAATATCCCATTTGTGTGAATACCCGCATTACCCTAGATGTGAAAAGAAATGCAAGCTAACACAATCATAAAAGTAAAATATAAAGATAAACATTGCATATATTTACCTGCTGTTATTATTCTCTGACCTTTTGACTGAGAGAATTGGACCAACTATCACGTGAATCTCACTTGACGGAGAAGAAAAGGCATCATTTCGCAAGTTTCGATTTTGAGATAAACAAATGAAGTTACTTAGTGGAAGAGCTGTTGAAATTAGGTGGACATGATTTAGGAAGCGAACTGGAAGATTGCAAAAGACAGAATCAGAAGCCCAGGAAATGGAAGGAGTGGTTTCGATTTTGGAGAGATGAGAAAATAAAACTGCAAATTTCAAGTTGTGCATGGACTTCATCCTAGAAATTGTTACATTCCGGATTTGAGATTTTGAAAGGGTTTTTCTTCCGAGGTAAAACAATAAACTTTTTTTTTTCACCCGATTAGCTTTATCGATTATATTTTGATATGAACTGCGTGACGCATTTAATTATGTTGTGTGAATTTTTTAATAAACTTTTTATATATATATATCAAAATTTAAATTTAAAATTTTATTTAAATAATATTAAATTATTTATCACTCATATTAATACGTACTAATAAACTAACAATGAACAATGAACAAGAAGGGAAGGAAGGGAGCGAAATCGGATGTTCTAACTTCTAATGCTAAAAGCCAAATACCTCTTGGTCGGCAAGTTCTGTTTTTAAGAGAGAATTCAATGACATCTGCTAAATTATAATTATTATATTTTAAAATAATTAATTTTTTTATCAGAACTTTAAGTAATTATTCTTTTCTTGTTATTAAACCATTTAACCCTCTTGTACAATGGAGGGGAGGAGAACACACTTACCCCTAGTTTGCCGTCTTGAGTATGGAACTCGAGAGTTTTCTTAAAGATGTGTAATTTTGAGTATAGAACTCTTTTTTTTAAATGAGAGGAGGTGTAAGGTGCTATCAATCATCAATATCATCAATATACCTTACTAAATCCTGTGGATTTGTAAGGTTATTGGTCCACATGTTTCCTGACTTAACTTTCCAACTCAATAATCGAGTTTCCACGTATTCCATTTGGTTCTAATTTTTTGGTTCTTTCTATGGGGTTGTTTTATATATTTTCAATGTATTGTTTTTGTTAGTCATTTAATGTTTTCCCATTAATTAGTTAGTTTTTGGGGCTATTTGTATGTGGTTGTTTTGTACGTATTCAATGTATTGGGTATGTTAGTCATTTAATGTTTTCTCATTAATTTAGTGTTTGCTCTTGTCTGTTTGCTTTTCCTTATGGTTTGTATTTAAGTAGGGATCATATTTTGGTCTCTCTCTTTCACTCTTTTGCAGTGAGATGGTTCTTTTTGTTTGGGTATATGTATGGCTATATCTCATAGTCTTTGATTCTAGGGTGGTTATTTTTTCCCTGTTGGCTCTAGTCATGGAAGTATTCACCTTTTGCTTTGTCTTGTCATCAATAGGTATATGACTTTCTCTCTACACTTTTTCGCCGTTTTCATTTTATATTCCTTTTGCTATTAGTTCACTTCTTCTGTCTTTTGGAAGTCTTCTTCTCTCTTGGTATCTCCATCTTAGCCTTCATTGCTGAGAGAAAGGAGGCCAAACAAAAGGAAGATAATACCTAAACATTTGAATTAATCTAGAGTTGTGTTGGGAGTAGATGTTAACAACTAAAATAAAACGTGTAAAGATTTTAACATTATTAGTTATATGAAGTGTTTTATAAGTTTAGGTTACTAGCCTGGTAGAGTTAGATATGCATGGCCTTTTAGAAATTACCAGTCCCCTTAAAGAACTGAAGAAAGACAGGTTCATCATGTTATAAAATATTGAAATCCTTATATAACTTATTTGGAGCAACATGTTTTTTTTTTGTAGAAGATAGGAGTTTTATATTACTAAAAAGACATGATAATTTAATAAGCTTTCTCAATAGAGGATGAGGTTTCTCTCAAAGGGAGTAAAG
Source organism: Leucaena leucocephala (assembly GCA_037074615.1). NCBI lineage: Eukaryota > Viridiplantae > Streptophyta > Magnoliopsida > Fabales > Fabaceae > Leucaena > Leucaena leucocephala. The sequence goes on from CM073527.1 coordinate 12,758,427, forward strand.
CATCTTAGAGAGATTTGACAGAAGTTTGAGGTCATCTTGCTAAAAATTAAGAGACGGTACTATTTATTATTTTTGTTATTCTCGTATGGTCATTTTTCTGCTTTTATTTATTAAGGGGGTTAATGGAAAGGTACCGGACTAAAAGAAGAGACTTGCATATGGTCTTCATTGATTTAGAAAAAGCATATGATCGAGTGCCAAGGGAGGTGCTTTGGAAAACTTTGGAAAAGAAAGGTGTACGCATGGCATATATCAAGACAATAAAAGATATGTATGAGGGGGTAACAACTACTGTAAGAACGTATGGGGGTGAAACAAAGGATTTTCCTATAAGGATTGGTCTACATCAGGGATCATCCTGGAGTCCTTATTTATTTAATCTAGTAGTGGATGTTCTAACTAAGTCTATTCAAGAGGAAATCCCTAAGTGCATGCTTTTTACAGACGATATAGTTCTGGTGGCGGAATCAAGAGAAGAAATTAATTTTAAACTTGAGTTATGGAGAAGTACTTTAGAGTCAAAGGGTTTCCGTCTGAGTAGAAGTAAGACTGAATATATGCATTATAATTTTGATAAGAGGCAAGTTAGAAGTAACTTGGAGGTCAAATTGGGGGATCAAGTTATTCCACAAATAGATAAGTTCAAATATTTGGGATCAATTATACAGAAGGATGGTGAAATTTTGGAAGATGTTCATCATAGAATTCAGGCCGGGTGGTTTAAATGGAGAAAGGCTATTGGGGTTATATGTGATCGAAAAGTACCAGATAAAGTAAAAGGAAAGTTTTATCGCACTGCTATAAGACCGGTAATGCTTTATGGAAGTGAATGCTGGGCTTTAAAAGGACAGCACGAGCATAAAGTTGGGGTAGCTGAGATGAGGATGTTGAGATGGATGTGTAGGCATACAAGAAAAGATAAGATTCGTAATGAACATATACGGAGAAGAGTTGGAGTGGCACCTATTGAAGAGAAAATGGTAGAGAACTGTCTTAGGTGGTTTGGACACGTACAAAGAAGGCCAAGGGATGCGCCAGTGAAGATGGTGGATCAAACAGTATGGACACCGGTTAAAAGGAATAGAGGAAGGCCAAAGAGAACGCTCAAATAGGTCATTGAGCGGGATCTCCTGGTTAATAACCTATCCAAGGATTTAGTTTTTGATAGAGCACAATGGAGTCGTATGATCCATGTGGCCGACCCCATTTAATGGGATAAAGCTTGTTGTTGTTGTTGTAGTCTCTCATTCATCTCACTCCTTCCCAATTCTTTCATTCTTCTTATATTTCCGCTCTCTTTCCCTTTCTTTATATCCCTTCCCACCATTTATATAGAGTATATAACATCTTATTTTTATTTATAATATTTAAGTACTATTTAGACATGATTTATTAAGTAACTTGAGGTTTAGTACGGATCAAATATATTAATTGAAATCTATATTCATAAAATTAAGAAAATAATGGAATATAATTATAAATTGAAGGTAGAATATATTTATTAATTTGAAGTTGAATTTAAATGGAATATTTTATGGAGAAAAAATTTAATAAAGTTGACGGGATTAAGTAAAATTATTTAAAATATTTTTTCAACCTAAATGATTATAATTATTTATATATTACCAAAAAAATTGATTTGAGTGAAATACATAAATAAAACTTAATTGTTTAAACTTTAGAGTATATTGGTAGATGGGGGCTAGTTAAGTAGACAGAGTTAAATATTTCTCCATGCCAATATATATATATATATATATATATATATATATATATTTAAGGTAATTACAATATTCACTCAAAACAAAAAAGAGATGTATAAATTAAAAAGAAAAAAAAAGATTGCAGTTTGCGTACTGTGTGAACTCTTGTTTGAATGTATATATATATAATACAAAAAGAGTAGGGATAATAAAATGAAAATGCAATTTTTAAAAGAAAGTAGGTCCCACTCAATTATAATATTAATACCCTTGTCTCTCCTTTCCCTTCACGTTAGAGGAGAAGCTAATCAGCCGTTTTTTTTAATATTTTTTAAAAATTATTTTTTAATTTTTTAAAATACTAATAAATTTTTTTAATATTATATTAACATAATAAAAAAATTAATAATATTAAAATCTTAAAGATTCTTAATATTTATAAAAAAATATTAAATCTTATAACTATAAATTTAAATAAATATTAATATAATATTAATTCATTATAATATTTTAACACATATAAATAAATAAGTAATCATTTTTACTAATATTTAATAATTGAGATATTTAAAATAATATTTAAATAAAATAAAAAATAATATTAATAATTAAACAAATAGGTTGTCTTGTTAAAAAGGGACAATCCATCTCAAAATGAGTTAATATTTTGTTAACCCCAGTCTACCTAATTATAAGTAAAATAGTTGAACCCAGTTTAACACCTATACTTCACGTTCCATCTCTTCCAAAATTTCTTCTCCTTTTCATCAAGCCAAGGAGCTTAAGTCCATCATTGTTGGAGATTTTAGATTTTTTTTGGGATTATTTTCTTACTCATAAAATTACCAAACTATCATACTTATTTCTCAAATATTTTTCTACTTAGAACTCTTTAAAAATAAATTTTTATTGAAAATAAAGCAAATTTAAGAATTAAGGTTTATAACTAAGCGTAAATTTTTAATAAATAGAACTATAAAGTTATAGAGGTAAATAAATATTTTTACTTTTAATTAGTTCAAAATTTTTCTGTTATATTATTTAAAATATTTAGGGTTAGAGTTTGAACGGTAGAGGAGAGATATGGTTAAATATGATAATTTTACCTATTAAATTTAATAATTGGATTATATTTATTAGAGATATAATTGAAATTTGATATCAGTCGATATTATTGTTAGAGTTTGTAAATTGAAAGTAAATATTTTTGTTAAAATTTGAAATTGGAGAAATTAGGGGTTTTGATTAAATTGAATAATTGTGGGTTAACTGATGGTTCAAATGAGTTATTGAAATTTAGAAATGATAGGATTTAATATTGAGAATTTGGGATGAAGATTTAGAAATTGTGAGTGAGATTTAGAAGTTAGAAATAAAATTGAGAACTTTAAGTCTATGTAATTAAATTAATTATTTGTTTAACAATTTAATATTGATGATTTCATGGGGTTTTTAGATGATTTGAAGAGTTTGACGTTAAATAAAGATTTTACAAGAGTAGAATAAAGTTGAGAAAATATAGGATTGTTATTGGAATGATAATTTGATAAATAGATGAATTGTTATGTTTTTTTTTAAGTATTAAAGTGAGCAAATTTTGGGAACTTTAAGACGATTGGAGGAAAAATTTAATACTATCAAGTTATTGGATGATATATAAGTAATTGGGATAGAGAAATTAAGTTATAGTAGTGAATTAATAATTAAATTAAGAAATTAAGAATTATGGTCTAAGCATTGGGCTCCTTATTTATGGCACTTTTATTATCTTTGGTAAGAAATAACCACTTTCTACTTATTATATATGCTAATTTTACTTGTTGTACATACTAATATTTAGTTTGTGAGTAATTTTAATTTCTTGAACTTATTAATTGCTATGGACTATATTTTGATCTATGATGGAAATATTTAAAGTTGAAATAGTCTTATGGAGCTTGTGGTTTTGAAAATACAATCTTTAAAACTTACGTGATTATGTTGAAATTATGAGAATTTGATTTAGAAATGGAATATAGATATTGAAGTTGACTATTTGTTGAGCTTATGAGCATGGTGCATGTGATGGGAATTTGTGAGTGAATTGTGTCTATCACCATAACGTGATGAGGCATCTATTGATATATGATAGTTGGCTGTAAAGGTTTATCTTGGGATAAACCTTTACATCTCTTAGAATGTGGTTATGAGATTGCATTTTCATCATGGCTTTATAAATTGTTTGTCTACTATTAATTGTGATATTATTATATAGATGTTCTATTTAATACCTCACGAGGATATATTTATATGTATGATGAGTAAGAACTATTTGTTATTGAGAATTTTGTCTCATCCAATGGTTATTAATATTTTGTCAGGTGATGATTGTATTGGTACCTCAGGGAAAGCTCTAAAAGCTTGATTAGTATTATATCAGTTGTATAACATCTTCTTTTGGATTTGTGTTAAATAATGTATATTGACACAATATGGCTCATCTTAGATACTTTGATGTGATGTAATACTTTGTTTAGATTTTGATTATGCGAATGAATGCTGGTAATGGGTTTAAGGTCATAAGTTGTTGCTTGTGATTGGTTAATTCGTGAATTCACTTTTTGAATGTGTGACATTGTGAATTTATTTATGAATAGACATTATTCAATATCTTGGTTGTGAAGTGGGCTTATATGATATTACTCTTGTGTTTGATACCTGGAGGCCAATTTGAAATGTTGGTTGATATTTGTGTTAAATAAGGATTTAAATTTTAATAAATATGTTAGTAAAGTTGAATCCTTTCTAACATGGTTTCACAAGTAAATAATTAAGTGAGGTTCTTTTATCCATATTAGCTCTTTTTGAATTGTGTTTAATCCTTTTCTTAGATGGATATAATTGATGAATCCCTATTTTATCATATTATTTTATATATATTTTAGAGAATTTATTATGTTTAATAGGCATTATTGTAATAGTTGTGGCTATTTTATACTTTAATTGATTATATGAATTAAATGATTATAATGTCCTTTTATTTTTTTTATTGATTTTCTTATTTCTCTTGGTTAAAATAATTTACATGAAGGTATTTTGCTCTTATGTATTTCATGAAATTAAAATAAATAAATAAATAAATGATGACTAGGACCTACATCAACTAATACATAATTATATTATATAAGATTAATTGAGGAATTGCCAAATTTAAAGAGGAAATTATAATATCTAATTAGAGAAAATCAAATGCGTCCAATAATATTATATTATATTATATTATATTAATTCATTATTTTAATATAATATAATATTATATTATATATCATTTGAATTGATTCAAAAATAATCCCTCAATATCTAACATTTAAATATAATCAAAGGATAGTAATAAATATGCTATCTTTTCCACTTTTTTTATTAATTTTTTTATCTCTTTTATCCTATTACTTTTTATTTGAATTGTTTGTAGGATATTTGAGTTTAAAAATATTATCTTCAGAGATATTGAAAAAGATAACGGCTTGAAAGGATACTGAAGATAAATGAAGATATCATTATCTTTTGAAGAGTCGATCAATGAAGAGACCAACATCAATAGAATTATCTCCCAAAGGCTATATAAAGTACCTCAAGGCTCCTCCATTCAACACACCAATCACCTTCATCACAATCATCTTCTTAATCTCTTCCACAATTCTATCATTTTCTTTCTAAGTTCTTGAGGTGAGATATAGTGGCTTGAGTTTCTGTGTTTTACAGTTAGGAGTTCAACAATTTTATATTTTGATCTTTTCCATTATATAAATTTATGATTTCCTAGATTTAGGTTTTGATATTTGTTTATGTTGGACCTAGGATTTCGATTGAGATACCTTTGTGATCAAACCCTTGTGATTTATTATGTCAATTTATGATTTGATGTTCTTTATTTAATATCTTTAGTTTTCTCTTATAATTATTCATGTTGGATTCACATATTTAGTTATAGGATTTTCAATTGAATATCCATGTTAGAAGAACAAATTATCTATTGCTTGATTTATCACATGTTAAGTGAATGTTCACTAATCATTCTTGATATAATTGTATGCTATATCTAGGTATAATTGTGGATTTTATGATTATGCCCATGACGATTGTTTGAAATTTTACATGTTAGGGACTTAGTATATATAATTATTATAATTCTAATATATTATTGAATGATGATAGCCACGCATCAATCCTCAGGAGCGCTTTTCTTACTAGTGATATTCTCCTTACCATTACTCTTATTTTATATTTTTATTATTAACTTCTTTAATTTTATAAAATTTATTAATTAATTTCCCTTCTACTATTCTTCCTTCTCACACTTAGTCTAATCTAGAGTTAAGCCACACATTGACTCCACGTAAAGAATACGACCTAAGTTAACCTCTATACTATATAGAAATTAATTTAGTAAATAATTTGAGTGTTAATGACATGCGACATCAATGATTGGCTAGTAATGGAGGTTTTAATTATCTATGATAGATATTATTAAATCTTTGATTGTTCCTTTATCTATGATGAATTGATTTTGGAAATGTGAGTAATATTTTTTATATCCATGATAGTCATTTTGTATTGGTGAAAGTCTCTTTTCTATCATGGATTTTATTTTGAAATAAGTTGAATTGTTTTAATCATGATAATGTTTTTAAAGGAATAGAATTATCTTTTTTTATCATGACTAACTTTTTTGAAGCTAAGGCTCTTTTTATAATCATGGTAGCTTTCCAAGTATTTTAAATCTATTTTCTACTATAATTACCTTGTGGATGTTTAGTATTATGAAAATAATTTCAAGTGGTCATTGTAGTTATTAAGAAGAGAATTTTAGTGAGTACAAGAGACGATATGTTCCCCAAGATATCGTTAAAGAGATTTTTGTAAGAATCCCTATAAGATTCTTACACTGATGTATGTCAAGAGTGGTGGTCTTTAATCAAGACACAATCTTTCATCACTTACAGTTACAATACAACCTGTATCTCCTCATCAAGCGGAATGGCCAAGGTGAGAGATCTCCTCTATATTTACCTCTTCTTGATAGCAAGAAAGAACTAGTTGCTTATTCCTGGACTTTTTGTCAATATCCTTATGGAATCCAGTTGTCAACTGCACCATATAGCTAAGGGATGAAAATAATGATTTTGAAGGTACAACAGTTCTTATTATTACTGTTGTTGTTGTTGTTACCATCGTTTTTTAATAGTAGGATTTTAGTTTATAATATGAGCTACTAAATAAATAAAGTCTTCTTGCCAAATGATTAAAGTTGAAAGATCTTGTAGAATTTTTTCATGATCAAACATTTTGATAAAGTTTGTCTTGGAGTGCAAAGATAAAATTCAAGTAATAAAAAATAAAGAAAAAATAGGAAGAGATGGAGGGAAATGTAGGGAGAAATAGAGGGGGAGAGACACACTTGAAAAGCCAAGAGGGAGACACTTAGAGAGAGACAATTGATAAGCAATAGACATATCAAGCCCCAAAACTTAAGGTTTTATTAGCATATAATATGAAAAAACTTACATTCTGTAAACTTTTAATATCATAATTAATATAATAACAATCTTAGATATGCATAAGCCATTTTATTATTTACCATATATAAACATATTTATACCTTCCAAAATGGTAAATATCATATTTACATGTTTATACATCTCGAAAAGATAAGAGAAGACAAGAATCATGTCTATAGACTACGTGGAGTATTTACAAGTTTTGAATAACCATTAGGGCTCTCTCTGCTTCACTGGAGGTGCAAGGTCGGTTGTGCCAGCTTAGACATATTTGACTTTGAATAATAAAGCTTGATGATAAATCTCAATTTCCAAAATATAGGAATATAGCAAAAATGAAACTATATAAAATTCATTAATCAAATCAATCCAAATAGCCAATAAAACATCTTATATAAGGAAATCCATGTAAAATGATAGTTCTCAAATCTCATTTTCTGTAGGATTTCAACAAAACGAATAACAAGCGTTGATACAAAGTCCACGAGGATAACTAACTGATAGCTCGAAGCCATGAAAATAGGCATAGGTACGAGACCCATGAATAACAAGAGTGATAATAAATCCCACAAATAATAGGCGCATGTACGATACCAACGAATAATAGGCGTAAGAATGAATCCCATGAATAATAGGCGATCTTAAGTTTAATCATGATATACTAAGGACTAACATCACTGCTATTAGAATTAGCGTTTTGTATTCAATCCTCTTAAAAATTTGATTTCCAAGCATGCTTAGGGTCGATTTACCTTTAATAAGCAAAAATATTCTCTTGGTAGTATAAACTCATAAAGATCATTGCACAAGAGAAGACTCCAGCATGAAGGTTCAAAAGAACATTTCAAAGATTTCCTTTGAAATTCATTAATGATCATTTAATAATACCAAAATTGAAGTAGAATAAATAAAATCCTTATTTCATCTCAATAGTTAATTGTCAATAATCCAAAGGTATAATTTCAATAAACTTGCTTTGATTAAATAACATTTAACATAATTGATAAATGAATAAAAATATGACAAATGCTAAAATATCATTAAAAAATGAATTATAATGGAACTTTATTCACTCGTTGAGTTTCTAATATATAACTTATTCTTTCAAAACTTTCCAAGATAAATGCGCTTATACAAATTAATCACCTAGAGTCCTTTCTTTCAAATTATCTTCTTTTTTGCTTTCTCATTTATTTTTCTTGGTGGTTCGACCAAATATCAAATTCTATATATATTATATATATTTATGCAAGCATATTAATATTAAAATTTAGTACATAATAGTTGCATAATAAACTTCTTTCAAAACCCAACTCAACCCCTTTATATTTACCTCTTTTATGCGATATCTTCTTCTTAATTCAAAATACTTTGTGGCATGAAACTCTTTCAACAAATCACATTTCCTAAGTTGTAGCCTTTTCAGATTTAAAAAAAAAACACAATCCTTAAATCCGTTTTTGATTACAAAGTCCATTATCTACAACTTCAAACTACAAGTAGTGATCTTAAACTAGATTTTCTCATCATCAATATGCCTCCCACTTGACACATGCACACACATATGCTAAGAAGCTTTTAATCCTCTTTTAATTTCTCATCCTTATATTAACATAGAATTTAAACATTTATAAAATAAAACAAAACTATAATTACTACCATTAACTATCAAAGATACCAATATTTCCTCTTCCTCAGGACCTTTTAACAAACAGTTAATGTGCCAAGCTAACCCAATAATAAGATAAGCTTGAAAATGCATAGCTTCTTTTCAAACAATAACCAAACACCCTATCTAAGTTCCACACGGCTCTAAATCATATTAACTAACCATATAAAATTTTCTTTCTTGAAACATTCAAATCCAATTCAATTCTTCAACACAAACATTATACTGCATCATTGCAATGAAGAATAAAAAGAAAATATTTGAGTCTACCCCTATTAGAAGAGATAATGAGGACCTAAGAAAAATTAGACACATAATAATACGTTTTCACCCAAAAATGCAGCAGAAGAAGGAGAAGACTTCAATGGCTCTAATAGAACATGCTCACACCCACATCAACAGCAAAAGGAATGGACAAAACTAAAGAACATAGTGGAAGCAATGTGGAGCTCTGCACACACACCCACAACAACAACAAACGGAAGTTTGTATGCTTGCACAACAGAGGAACAGTGTGTCTCTGTTATCATCCTCTTAACTAGAACAAAAAACATACACATACAGCAGCAAATCTCTTGATTTAAGTTAGATTTTGCATTAAAAAGCTTCAATCTTTAGCTATTCTCACCAAATTGAACATTTTCCCTTCAAAGCTTCAATTTTTAACTAACCCATATACCCCAAATCTTAGAGATTGAAGAATCTAAGGGTAGAAGAGGATTTAGCAGACTTCCCCAAGTCAGAAACTACCCTTGCAAGTGACAATCAACTACTCCTACTCTTTCTCTCGCTCTCACTTTCCCCTCTCTCTCACTCTCGTGCTTGTTAAAGGTTTTGGGCATACTTGGAATCCTTTGCTTGACTCAATGGATACCCACACGAAGACTAGAGCACTACAGAAGGCTCCCAGTCACGTTTACACAGCAAATGCACCGAAAGAAGAAAATGGAGAATGAGAGTGTCAGAAAAAGAGGAGGAGGAAACGTTTTTTCCATTCAACTAATTTTGCTTTGTTATGTCTGCATATATATAGCTTGTGGGGAGGAGAGCTAGATAACTGTATCTAACTCCCTCATTTCAAATTCAAATGTTCCCTCCCCTGCTTCTCATGGTTGGGTATGATCCACCATGGGTGGATCACCCATTTCCTAACATCTCTCACTCACACATGGTGGATTAGTTATTGTGGTTCCAATCTCATTTTTCTTCCTTCTTTCGTACCAGGTGCTTTGCCGTGAACGCGTAGGCATGACATCTTCTTTTGGGTATGTAAGGAATTGGAAGACACGCAGCGGAAATTAATTTAAAAATTTTTCCATTCCTTGCCAGGATCTACCGTATGTGTTTAAGTCAAGTGGGAAGAAGTATTACCCTTAGTGTTTCTCAGCGACTTCCACAGCTTTTCTCCACGGCTGGTGATCTTTTTCCGATCGCAAGAAGACGTCAACAGCTTCTCTCCGCAGCTCGTGCTCTCTTTCTGATCGCGAGAAGTCGACGCCTCAGGTCAGCTTCCTCTACTGGTATCCACATGAACAGCGTTCCAACCACGAACGACGTGCTAGCGTCTCCTGTCCCTCCAAGGCTTTCTTAAGAGTTCGTCCTCTCCATCTCTACTTCAGCAGTTTCTTATCTGTAAACCTTTTGCAGATTCCGTTTGGCCTTTTGTGTTGTGTGTTGTGTGTCGTGTGTCAAAAATGTAGCTCCTAAAATCAGATATATAGGATGCTCTGCATTTTCCTCAACCGAATTGGATCTTGGAATTAATCTATATTAATTCTAAAATTAATACAATATCACATATTGTATAATTTGATAAGAAACTAATTAAATAAATAATATTTATATTAAATCCGTCCCACAGATTTAATTCACCTATTTATTTAATTTAAATAAAGATAAGATTGGACTATATTTGATTTATTCTCATAAATCAAATTTGAGATATCCTATCAATTTGAATTTTAAATTCAAACGTGATAGAGATTTAATTTATCCTTATCAATTAAATCTTGTAAATATCTTTTATATGAGATATCCTATCAATTTGAATTTTAAATTCAAACGTGATAGAGATTTAATTTATCTTTATAAATTAAATCTTGTAAATATCTCTTATATGAGATATCTTATCAATTTAAATTTCAAATTCAAACGTGATAGAGATTTAATTTATCCTTATAAATTAAATCTTGTAAATATCTCTTATATGAGATATCCTATCAATTTGAATTTCAAATTCAAACGTGATAGAGATTTAATTTATCCTTATAAATTAAATCCTATATATCCCTTATATATAATATATATATATATATACGAATTTATATATATACGAATATAAATATAAATAAATATATACATTAACCCTGGATCATTCATTGAATCTAGACACGTCTTAGATTCAATGAATCTGGACATCATAGCTCGTGTTAGGCTATTTTGTGTGCGACCCTGTAGGCCCATATGAAGTTGGCAGTGGGCCATTTGTTATACTGGCTCACAAGTCGCAAGCGGTCTCTGGCAAGACATAACGACTATCCAAATCATATGAGGATCAATAAACGATGTAACCTTTTATACAACCATATCATGTCTCTTCTGTCACGCGATATTTTAGTCATGGATAAGGCATGGATAATGTCATCCTCCTATTCCTGACTGTTACTTTCTCGATCCCTGGGTAGTCTGACTATAGAAATGGAACTACCTTTTCATTACAGGATGGCCATACATTTATCAAACTCACTCATCGAGGGGCCCAGTAATATCTCTCTATGAATGTGAGGGACAAATTCCATCTTGACCATTCACATCCCTCCGCATGAAAAACCACTAAGCCCGAATATAGTCTTTATGATCACTCGGTCAAAAATGACTTTTGACTAGGTCAAAGCTAAGCGTTTGTCATGTAGGAATCCATGATGATCTCAGGTCAAAGGGCATAGTGACATGGTTTGTATATAAGAGAAGCTTATGACGTAACCCATGCAACTCTCTCATAGCGGGTCGGTCCAACACCTTGTACTCTTACATGTGCCTATGACTTTGATTTATATCTCTATACATCTTCAAAGTCATACTGGTCTTATTTCATCTCTGCTCCCACACAGATGACCGACCAGGGACATTTAGGATAAGATAATGAATTATCCAAGGATGGTCATCACAGTAAACATGCAAATAATATGATAACACAATTGATAAACTCATAAATCAATAATGTTTATAAGACAATGATTGGCCCCTAGGGCACATTTTCCAACATGGTATTTATACTAGAAATCCCCTTTTTAGAGACCAGCACAAAGCATCCCTTTAGTGCAGCTCGATCAAATAAGTTATGGTGCCTTGAATGTCCTAGATTTACCTATATACACTTTTCTTATGTCTAATATAATCCCTCTTGAGTCAGTATATAACTCAGATAACCTCCACTTATGCATAGTATCCACATTTATGAAATTAACAAAATAATATCCTAAGGGACCGATCACATATACTAGCATGGACGTGTATATTCTGGCAATCTTTCTTTCGCCCATATATTATTTTGATATGAATCAACCGCTTTCCTAGCATAATACCTTTGGTTCATATATAATTTGACCACAGGACATATACCAAAGTAGCAATTGCTGGAACATACCTCCATAATATTGTCAAAGTCAAAGGACATTAATGAAAGGATTATACCTTTCTGGAACTCACACAACAATAAAGCAAGGATTGATTCACTTGCTTTCTATTTGTGGTTCTTTAGCACATATGGTATGAATCACATGTTATGGTGTTCCTCTTATCCTTAAAGAGTGTACGTCATTTTGATTCTATCAATCACACCGTACAGACTTAAGTCTAGACACTCATAGCATCTAAACCAAAACTCTTCAATTCTATTCATATAATATGATCTCAATTTTGGAAAATTTGTTATCTGGCAACAGGTTTTGTGGATGTGGGTATCCATTGTTTGATCTATATCCTTACTCATGGAACTCATCTCGACTTACTGCACTTTTTTAACTAAGGCAACACTTATTGTGTTTCTTCTCTACCATATCAACACTCTTACTGCTTTATTTGTGAACACATGTCTTATCTTTGAACGCTTCAATAGCATCAAAGGCGGTTACTCGTGTGAGAAAGCTACCTTTCTCAATCTATACGATATACTAGACATTGTATACTTTTTCCCAGACATATAAGTAATAATAAATGACATGATATCATTATAAAAATAAAAGTATTACATACAGTCTGTAACTTTATATTTTTAACATGCCAATAGCTTTTACATGTTTCTCGAATGTTTCTTTGTCTATTGGCTTGGTCAGGGGATCTGCAACTATACATTTGGTTGAAATGTATTGTACAGTTACAATTTTCTATACTATATAATCCCTCACAAAGTTATACTTTATATAAATGTGATTGGTCTTGATGTGATACTTAGGGTCTTTTGTGTAGGCTATAGCTGCAGTATTGTTCAGTGTATCAACACCGAATTGGTACTCTTATTCCTAAATCCTAGGTGCTCGATAAATCTCTTCAGCTAAATAGCCTCTTGCACTACTGTAGTGCATGCCACAAACTCAGCTTCCATAGAGTGTAAAGCAATGCACATCTGCTTCTTGCTACTCCAATATATGGCACCATTATTAAGCAAAAAGGTGTCCAAAAGTCGATCTTTGTTCTTCTTTATCACCGCCTATATCAGTATCAGAATATCTGATTAGGTGCAGATCACTTCCTTGATAACACAATGCATAGTTAGTTGTGCCCTTTAAGTATCTCAAGATCCTTTTCACTGCTTTCCAGTGTTTCTCACCAGGGTTAGACTAGAATCTGCTAACTATCCCTATGGCATAACAAATATCTGGTCTTGTACACACCATTGCATACATCAGGCTACCAACGGCACTGGCATATAGAACTCTTTTCGTTTGCTTTTTATCTAATTCAGTTTTTAGACACATGTCAGAACTCAAGGCTACTCCAATGGCCATAAGGATATCCATGGGTTTGCATTCACTCATATTGAATCGCTCAAGTATCTTATTGATATAATTCTCTTGTGAAAGAGTGAGGATTCTCTTGGAACGATTCCTTCTAATCTTGACTCCAAGTATGTATTTTGCTTCACCCATGTCTTTCATCTCGAAATTTGATGAAAGCCATTCTTTAATAGCTATCACAGAGTCAAGACTATTTCTGGCTAAGAGTATATCATCTATGTATAAGGATAATATCACAAAGTTACTCTTAAACCGCTTAACATAGACACAGTGGTCTTCCTTTATCATCTGGAAGTTATATGAGGTAATCGCCTTGTGAAACCTTAAGTACCATCGTCTGGATGATTGTCTCAATCCATAAATAGATCTTTTGAGTTTATACTTCTTGTGTTCAAACCCTTTTTCAATGAAACCTATTGGTTGTTCCATATAGATTTCTTCATCCATATCACCATTCAGAAATACGGTTTTCACATCCATTTGATGTAACTCTAAGTTTAAATTGTTTACTATTGCTAGAATAAGTCTTATTGAATTGAATCGCACAACAGGTGAAAAAGTATCCTCATAATCTATACCTTCCTGTAGTGTATATCCCTTTACAACTAATCGAGCTTTGAATTTGTCAATTAATCCATCAACCTTTCTCTTGATTTTGAGAACTCACTTGTTCCCAATGGCTTTACGCCCTTTTGGTAGATCAACCAATTCTTAAACTTGGTTTTTCATCATTGAGTCCATTTCCTCTTTCATTGCTTTCTTCCATTCCTCCTTTACAGGACCTGCTAAGGCCTCATGAACAGTGCGGGGTTTATCATCCCCTTATGGAGTAACTAAGAGTGCTTCGCCTTCTATTTGAAAGTGTCTCTTTGGAACACTTTCCCTGTTACTCTTTCTGGTAGGAGCAATTTGCTTATCTTTTCTCATTTGTCTTGGTCTTATGTTGACCGTTCTTGGCTCCTACTCATATTGACAAACCTAGACGATTCTGGTCTATCAATTTGCTAAGCACTGTCCTGTTCCTGAGTCTCATAAAGAGATGCAGTGCGGTCAACCTCTCCCCTATTGGGAAACTCTGTCTCAATAAATACCGCATCTCTTGATTCTATTTCAGTCACTGTTCCATCTTCAATTTCACTTATGAATACATATCCTTCGGAGGGTTCAGAGTACCTTATAAAAATACATTTCTTCCCTCTAGGACCAAGTTTCCTATGTCTATGAGAATTGTCATGGATGTATGCTGCTGAGCCCTAAGGTCTAAGGATGCTTAGATCTAGCTGACATTTAGTCCATAACTCATAGGGTATGGAAGCGACTGATTTTGAGGGCACACGGTTAAGTATGAAGGTTGTCATCAATAAAGCATCACTCTAATGTGAAATTGGAAGGTTTGCCTGGGCCATCATAGACCTAATCATGTATATAAGAGTTCTATTTCTTCTTTCGGCAATCCCTTTTTCTTCACAGAGTTGTTTGAATTATTCTGAAAGATATTCACGACCTCGATCAGTGCATAATGCCTTGATTCGATTGTCCATTTAATTCTCTACTTTATTCATGTATCGTCTAAAGCACTCTAGTGCCTCAGACTTATGTGAAATCAAATAGACATGACCATATCGTGAAAAATCATCAATAAAGCTAATGAAATACCAAGCTCTGTGTCTTGCCCTCACACTTATTGGACCGCAAATGTCAGAATGGATTAATTGCAATGGGTTTTTGGCTCGTATTCCCTTATCAAATGGTTTCCTGGTAGCCTTACTAGCTAGACAGCTTTCGCATAATGACATATCCATGTTAGGGATCACCCCCAACAAGCCTTCTTTAGCCAGTTTAATTATTCTATTTTGATTAATATGTCCTAGTCTAGCATGCCAAATATTATATCAGGATTATTTGAAGTAATAGCAAAGCAATCATGAACATTAAAATAATTAGCAAGATCTAAAATAAAGAAGCTTTGAAAACAGAAACCTGAACCATAAAATATTGAGTTGCTACAAATGTCAGCAACTTTACCATAACAGTTTACATTAGACCCAAAGTCTAGTAAGCAAATTACATAAATTAAATTCCGTCAGATGTCAGGAGCATGAAGCACATCATGCAGTATCAAGGTTTTTCTACCACGCAAAACAAGTTTGCAAGTGCCAATGCCTCAAACCTATATCCTTGCATTATTACCAACGAAAAGCTACTTGCTTTGATATGGAAATCGATGGTATTCCATGAAAGATCCTCAATCTCGACTTACGTGGTCTGTAGAACCTGAGTCAATAATCCAAGAAAAATAAATAGGTTCTGTCAAAAAAAATAGTGCTAGAAACAAATGAGACATGTGAATTCACATAATTCACTGTTACCTTTTCGTTCTCAGCCTGTTTAGAATAATCATGTCACATCCTTATATTTATACATCTTAGGGACCATTCAGTAGCACTTAAACCACTTTCAGGGTCATTGAAGTCTAAACACTTAATCTGGAATTTTATTCATATCGAGTACTGTTCACTGTGGCAAATTCCAGATGAGTGACATGATTTTGAAAATTTATAACTAATTCTATAAAAATCGAAATGAAGTGGTTCAAATTGCTACATGAAGCTAACTCAAATATATTTCAGGGAAAAATCATTGGTTGACCAATCCTTGACAAATTTCACGTGGGTCAACGTTTCAATCTTACTGTTCATCTAATGACTTTCTCCTGAATCCAGCATTCTGGTCCCAACTTTAACAATTTATATCTTTTTGTGTATACATCCAAATTAGACATTATATATATCAAATTAAATCTTAGTATGTCTACTTTTTACTCTAAAAATTTCGTACATTAATTCAATCATTTACTATTTTTAATGATTTATCAAACATGAATGGGTCTTCACGAGTTACTGTTCACTGAGCCTATTTTCAGCATTTAGTCTTTACATACTCAAGCATACAGCCAACACATATCAGTCATACAGGCCAGATAACAATTAATAAATAATCAACTGTTATATATTAGTGCATGATTAACTTCCTCATATTGTATTACATCCTTTTCTGTCTAAAAACCGGCAGCATAACTGCTGCAATTCTTCTTTAGAAAGTAACTGATGTTGTACCGATTCGGTAATTCCCTTATGCGAACTACCATTCTACGTAGTACCCAGGAAAGACTGGATGAACCTGCTGGGTCCACTCACTTCCAGCCTCCTTAGACAGCACTACGTACACAGTACGTATCAGTTCCTTTCTTTGTTCCGTCTTCGTTGTCGGAATTTCGGCAGCCTACCGGCGTCTCTTAAGATTTCCAAATTTTATTTTGACAGAACCTCCCCTGTAATGTTATGTTTGGGAATGAGATTCAAAAGAATACCAGTAACAACAATCATAACAAAATATGTAATGCAAAGTGACGGTGCTTGCTTGTGACTGTGTATAGATAAGTATGCTGCATGCTTCCATATTCAATAACATATGATCATAGCATTGGAATAGAGCTTCAAGCATAACATATAGGACAACAATCAACCAAACAAAACAACACATCACAAAGACATTACATAAGAGCTAGGATTAGTTATTACCTCAAAAGCAGAGCTTCAGAACTTCCTTACTACTTCCAACTCCACCAGAACTTCCTTTCTTTCTTTCTTCCTCCTTCTCTCTCTTCTTTCTCTCTCTTTTCTTGCCAAAAACGTGGGATGCATAAAATGGGAGGGGAAGGGGGTATTTATAGCTTTAATGGATGGCATTCTTGTAATTTTGAAGCCATCTGAACATGTGGTCCTGGTTTTTCCTGGAATTTCCTATTTTCTTTAATTCTTTTTACTGCATCACCCTGGACACCTCATGGGACACCTCATAGGACACCTCACCACCCATATTCTTCATGTGATGAAATTCGGAGGTTCTGGAAGCTTTGCGGTCCAATCTGGTACCGGCCCGGTCCATCGCCTCGAAAAACATGCCGTTTTCTGAATCTGATATTTCTGAAGATCCTTTTTATTTCTACTGACCTCACATTTAGTATCTAGTCCCTTTATATCATTAACTTTTTAATAATGGGTCCAGACTCAATTACAGATCCCCTGCGAAATGACCAAAATGCCCTTGGTGCCCTATCTTGTCCTATTTTAATCCCTAAGGGCAAAATCGTCATTTCACACCTTTCTGGACCCAGTCAAAGCTTATACTGGCTCTAGTCAACCTTATTTAGACATTTCTTGACCTCTGGGTCTGTCCAAAATGACCAGAATACCCTATATTCATCTGCTGCCCTTTTTGTACAACATAGGGGCATTTTCATAATTTCGCACTTTTCCGGGGTTCTGCTGGACACTGGCCCACCTATCAGTCCAAGAGTCTTATTGGGCCTCTAATGGCGCCATTTTCGGGCTTCCTGGGTCCATTACCTGTATGGCACGCATTACGAGGAATCTTCCTTTAACACAATTCATTGAATATTTTAACTATTATTTACCGAGTATATACCTTTTCCGGTCACCGGCTCTTTTTCCCAGATATAGTGTCCTACTGTGTTCAGGCATCCTTGGGGGTTATAACGGTCATCTGACCGAAGTCATCCGATCGCATTCAGCCACTTTAAAAATACCGATAAATCTCCTACCCGGATCCCCGGAGGCCTCACACTCCGTCTGGATTTTTTTATTTTGTGAATAACTTTTTCTACAGACCTCCTATCGGTATCCTGTCAGTTTCCCGACATCCGCCCATAAAGGCGCATCATCCTGTATTTTCCCACTTATATCTGAAATCTAGGGTATCCGGTATAAATTTTTATAACTTTTGGACGATAAGTCCATTTCTGGCTATCTGGAGTCTTCAAAAATTCCGGTATTAGGCTTGGTTACCCGGCGTCACCTGCCCTACCTTCTGGTAGAATCTGGGACTGACATGCTGTCGGGCAGTGCAAACCACTTCTGGCCTATTTTCTTTAATTATACTTTAGCCCCAGGGAACTTTTCCTTCTTTATAATTAAGTCCCTTAATTTGGCTAAAATTACACTTTAAGACCCCATATTTTTGTCTACCTTTCATTCCTAACTTTAAACTTTCCATAATTGCATTTAGGTCCCTTAATTTCCTTTCTTTTGCAATTTAATCCTTTTCTTTACATAAAGGTACACATGTTTTTCCTGAAACAGAGCTCATATATTCCGTTTAATCTGTACATAGGAACCAGTACAGAAGATTAAGGATATTACATTTCTCTCCCCCTAAAAAATAAATTTCGTCCCCGAAATTTACATTACATCTATCCTATACCAATAATTCAGGGTACTTTTCTCTCATCTTTTCTTCTGTTTCCCATGTAGCCTCTTGTTCAGTCAAACCTTTCCAGATCACTTTAACTAAAGGAATCTGCTTATTCCGCAACTGCTTGACTTTTCTATCAGCAATTCGCACCGGTCCAACCTCATAGGTCAAGTCATCTCGCAGTGTAACCTCATCTTGCTCTATCACATGAGATGGATCTGGAATATACTTCTTTAATTGGGAAACATGGAACACATCATGTATCTGGCTGAGATTCGGAGGAAGAGCTAACTTGTAGGCTACTGCTCCTATCTTTGAGAGAATCTGGAATGGCCCGATGTATCTTGGATGCAACTTCTTCACCTTAATCGATCGTCCGGCTCCTGTGGTTGGAGTTAACTTAAGGAATACATGTTCTCCTTCTTCAAATTCCAACGGCTTCCTTCTGACATCTGCATAGCTCTTCTGTCTGCTTTGAGCCGTCAACAATCGTTTTCTAATTACCGCAACTTGTTCTGCAGTTTGATCCACTATATCCGGACCAAGCATTCTTCTCATGCTCAACTCTAGCCAGCATAGGGGAGATCTACATTTTCGTCCATAGAGTGCTTCAAAAGGTGCCATCTGTATACTGGCCTGATAACCATTGTTATATGCAAACTCTATAAGGGGTAAATGGATATCCCAGCTGCCTTTGAAATCTAGGACACATGCACTCAGCATATCCTCTAACGTTTGTATTGTTCTTTCAGATTGACCATCTGTCTGAGGATGATAAGCTGTACTGAATCTGAGAGTAGTGCCCATTTCTTCCTGTAGAGCCCTCCAGAAATTTGAAGTAAATCGTGGATCTCTATCAGACACAATGCTGCTTGGGATACCATGGAGCCTAACGATCTCCTTTATATACAGCTTTGCCAGCTTTACTAGAGAATCTCTCTTATTGATTGCCAGGAAATGTGCTGACTTTGTCAGTCGATCGATTACTACCCAAACCGCATCATGTCTACTTGGTGTCAAGGGTAGTCCTTCCACAAAGTCCATGGCAATCCCATCCTATTTCCACTCAGGAATATCTAAAGGCTGCAACGTTCCTGCTGGTTTTTGATGTTCAACTTTCACTTTCTGGCAGGTTAAGCACTTAGATACGTAAGCTACAACATCTTTCTTCAGTCCAGGCCACCAGAATAATCTTTTAACATCATGGTACATTTTGGTCATACCTGGATGTACCGTATATCGGCTTTTATGTGCTTCCTCCAGAATTCTTTCCCTTAATCCCCCAACATTTGGGATATAGGGTTTTCCCCTAAACTGTAGCAATTCGTCTGGGGACATCCCAAAATCCCTTGTCTTCCCTTTCTCCAGCTTGTCTTTGAATATTGCTGCGAGCTTATCCTGTTTCTGAGCCTCTTTGATCTCATCTTCTATGCAAGTTCTGACATGAACTCCTCTAAAAGGATTCTCCGTCAGTTGCATTTGATATAGAGGGCTCCAGTCGCGCATATCTTCTATCAGTTCCAATTCCTTGATCATCATGTATGCAACCTGCACCACCTTTCTACTCAGGGCATCAGCTACCATATTGGCTTTTCCTGGATGGTATTTAATCTGGAAGTCATAATCTTTTAACAATTCCATCCATCGCCGCTGCCTCATGTTCAGCTCTTTCTGATCCTACAGATACTTCAGGCTTTTGTGGTCACAAAACAACTCTATCGTTGCTCCGTATAAATAGTGCCTCCATATCTTCAGGGCATAGACCACCGCCGCAAGCTCCAGATCATGAGTGGGATAATTCTCTTCATGTGACTTTAACTGCCGAGAGGCGTAGGCTACTACTCGACCTTGCTGCATAAGCACACATCCCAGACCCTGCTTGCTAGCATCAGTGTAGATTACATAAGTCTGAGTTGGGTCTAGAATAATCAGCACGGGAGTAGTCGTTAATCTCTGCTTCAACTGCTGGAAGCTAGCCTCGCACTTCTCATCCCACTTAAACTGCTTATTCTTTCTGGTCAGCTTGGTAAGTGGTAAGGCAATTCGAGAAAAGTCTTGAATGAATCGTCTGTAGTACCCTGCTAGGCCGAGAAAACTTCTAATCTCTGTCACTGTCCTTGGCTGTTCCCAGCTCAATACTGCTTCAACTTTGCTAGGATCTACAGCTACCCCGTCTCGGGATATGACATGACCGAGAAATTTGACTTCTGAAAGCCAAAACTCGCACTTACTCAGCTTAGCATAGAGCTTCTTCTCTTTAAGGATACCAAGAACAATCCTCAAATGCCTTTCATGCTCCTCTGGAGATTTGGAGTACACCAGAATATCATCAATAAAGACCACAATGAACTGATCTAGATAAGGCCTGAAAATCCGGTTCATATAGTCCATGAAAATAGCAGGTGCATTGGTTAGTCCAAAAGGCATCACCAAAAATTCAAAATGTCCGTAGCGCGTTCTGAACGCCGTCTTTGGAATATCATCTGGCTTGAACCTTAGTTGATGGTAGCCAGATCTCAAGTCAATCTTGGAGAATAAGCTCACTCCTGCCAATTGATCTAGCAGGTCATCAATTCTGGGAAGAGGATACTTGTTCTTAACTGTAAGCTTATTTAATTCCCTGTAGTCAATGCACAGCCTTAAGCTACCATCTTTCTTCTTGACGAACAGTACTGGAGCACCCCATGGCGATACACTGGGTCGTATAAAACCTCCCAAATACATTTCTACCAGAGTCACTTCGGGCCTACTGGAACCTGGCGCATTACTCTGAACACGTACTTGGCTGGACCCTGAACTGTCTGTTATATTCAAGGGTACCGCACATATGGAAATGGCAGGAATAGGGCCTTCTGTTATCATCACTTCCTGATCATCAATTGGAAAGTTTGATCCTATCGAGGAACTATCCTCCTCAGAATCACCAGCTACTGGAGGTGTCCAGAGGTCAGAATCATTGCTTACTATCTCTTCTTCTGAACTATCTGAACTAGAGACCTCTGGTCTTAATTCCCATTGGTTTACCGTAGTTTCAGACCCAAATCTATGTCTAGCCATCCTGCAAACACTACTTAGTGTCAATTATAACGGCTTTATCATGGTATATCTTTCTATAAATCATCTATTCAGAGCATTTCTTAAGCCAGAATCCTTTGCTCTGATACCAAAATGTCACATCCTTATATTTATACATCTTAGGGACCATTCAGTAGCACTTAAACCACTTTCAGGGTCATTGAAGTCTAAACACTTAATCTGGAATTTTATTCATATCGAGTACTGTTCATTGTGGCAAATTCCAGATGAGTGACCTGATTTTGAAAATTTATAACTAATTCTATAAAAATCGAAATGAAGTGGTTCAAATTGCTACATGAAGCTAACTCAAATATATTTCAGGGAAAAATCATTGGTTGACCAATCCTTGACAAATTTCACGTGGGTCAACGTTTCAATCTTACTGTTCATCCAATGACTTTCTCCTGAATCCAGCATTCTGGTCCTAAATTTAACAATTTATATCTTTTCGTGTATACATCCAAATTAGACATTCTATATATCAAATTAAATCTTAGTATGTCTACTTTTTACTCTAAAAATTTCGTACATTAATTCAATCATTTACTATTTTTAATGATTTATCAAACATGAATGGGTCTTCACGAGTTACTGTTCACTAAGCCTATTTTCAGCATTTAGTCTTTACATACTCAAGCATACAGCCAACACATATCAGTCATACAGGCCAGATAACAATTAATAAATAATCAACTGTTATATATTAGTGCATGATTAACTTCCTCATATTGTATTACATCCTTTTCTGTCTAAAAACCGGCAGCATAACTGCTGCAATTCTTCTTTAGAAAGTAACTGATGTTGTACCGATTCGGTAATTCCCTTATGCGAACTACCATTCTACGTAGTACCCAGGAAAGACTGGATGAACCTGCTGGGTCCACTCACTTCCAGCCTCCTTAGACAGCACTACGTACACAGTACGTATCAGTTCCTTTCTTTGTTCCGTCTTCGTTGTCAGAATTTCGGCAGCCTACCGGCGTCTCTTAAGATTTCCAAATTTTATTTTGACAGAACCTCCCCTGTAATGTTATGTTTGGGAATGAGATTCAAAAGAATCCCAGTAACAACAATCATAACAAAATATGTAATGCAAAGTGACGGTGCTTGCTTGTGACTGTGTATAGATAAGTATGCTGCATGCTTCCATATTCAATAACATATGATCATAGCATTGGAATAGAGCTTCAAGCATAACATATAGGACAACAATCAACCAAACAAAACAACACATCACAAAGACATTACATAAGAGCTAGGATTAGTTATTACCTCAAAAGCAGAGCTTCAGAACTTCCTTACTACTTCCAACTCCACCAGAACTTCCTTTCTTTCTTTCTTTCTCCTTCTCTCTCTTCTTTCTCTCTCTTTTCTTGCCAAAAACGTGGGATGCATAAAATGGGAGGGGAAGGGGGTATTTATAGCTTTAATGGATGGCATTCTTGTAATTTTGAAGCCATCTGAACATGTGGTCCTGGTTTTTCCTGGAATTTCCTATTTTCTTTAATTCTTTTTACTGCATCACCCTGGACACCTCATGGGACACCTCATAGGACACCTCACCACCCATATTCTTCATGTGACGAAATTTGGAGGTTCTGGAAGCTTTCCGGTCCAATCTGGTACCGGCCCGGTCCATCACCTCGAAAAACGTGCCGTTTTCTGAATCTGATGTTTCTGAAGATCCTTTTTATGTCTACTGACCTCACATTTAGTATCTAGTCCCTTTATATCATTAAATTTTTAATACTGGGTCCAGACTCAATTACAGATCCCCTGCGAAATGACCAAAATGCCCTTGGTGCCCTATCTTGTCCTATTTTAATCCCTAAGGGCAAAATCGTCATTTCACACCTTTCTGGACCCAGTCAAAGCTTATACTGGCTCTAGTCAACCTTATTTAGACATGTCTTGACCTCTGGGTCTGTCCAAAATGACCAGAATACCCTATATTCATCTGCTGCCCTTTTTGTACAACATAGGGGCATTTTCGTAATTTCGCACTTTTCCGGGGTTCTGCTGGACACTGGCCCACCTATCAGTCCAAGAGTCTTATTGGGCCTCTAATGGCGCCATTTTCGGGCTTCCTGGGTCCATTACCTGTATGGCACGTATTACGAGGAATCTTCCTTTAACACAATTCATTGAATATTTTAACTATTATTTACCGAGTATATACCTTTTCCAGTCACCGGCTCTTTTTCCCAGATATAGTGTCCTACTGTGTTCAGGCATCCTTGGGGGTTATAACGGTCATCTGACCGAAGTCATCCGATTGCATTCAGCCTCTTTACAAATACCGATAAATCTCCTACCCGGATCCCCGGAGGCCTCACACTCCGTCTGGATTTTTTTTATTTTGTGAATAACTTTTTCTACAGACCTCCTATCGGTATCCTGTCAGTTTCCCGACATCCGCCCATAAAGGCGCATCATCCTGTATTTTCCCACTTATATCTGAAATCTAGGGTATCCGGTATAAATTTTTATATCTTTTGGACGATCAGTCCATTTCTGGCTATCTGGAGTTTTCAAAAATTCCGGTATTAGGCTTGGTTACCCGGCGTCACCTGCCCTACCTTCTGGTAGAATCTGGGACT
The DNA here is from genome assembly GCA_037074615.1 of Leucaena leucocephala. Taxonomy (NCBI): domain Eukaryota; kingdom Viridiplantae; phylum Streptophyta; class Magnoliopsida; order Fabales; family Fabaceae; genus Leucaena; species Leucaena leucocephala. The sequence goes on from CM073527.1 coordinate 12,783,303, forward strand.
GATATGCTGTCGGGCAGTGCAAACCACTTCTGGCCTATTTTCTTTAATTATACTTTAGCCCCAGGGAACTTTTCCTTCTTTATAATTAAGTCCCTTAATTTGGCTAAAATTACACTTTAAGACCCCATATTTTTGTCTACCTTTCATTCCTAACTTTAAACTTTCCATAATTGCATTTAGGTCCCTTAATTTCCTTTCTTTTGCAATTTAATCCTTTTCTTTACATAAAGGTACACATGTTTTTCCTGAAACAGAGCTCATATATTCCGTTTAATCTGTACATAGGAACCAGTACAGAAGATTAAGGATATTACAAATCACGTGTGAAATGTCCTATTTTCTGGCAGGCAAATCATTTGACCTTCTTTAGGTCTAGCTTTTTCTTGCCTCCTTTCTTTCCCTTCTTGTATTGTTGCTTGCCCTTTTTAGGTGGAGGACCGCCTTTCTTCCTATTTTTCTGAGTTTTCTTGCCCTTTTTAGATTCAGGCTTTAATTGGGAAGGACCAGCACCTTTAGTCAAATAGGCTTGTCCAGTGGCTTTATAAGCCTCAAAACGTTCATCCTCTAGCTCCAACTGCTTAACTACATCATTGAAAGTAATGATATTTTTATTATGGGTCAAATTAACTTTCATGTGCTCCCAACTGGCAGGGAGCGACTTGATGACAGCCTGGACTTGCTGTTCATCAGATAGATTATGTCTGGCTTCTTTCAGTTCACCGATCCTTGTGGACATCTCTTGTAGATGTTACCTCATAGGATTATTTGGTTTTAGCTTATAGGTATTGAATTTGATCATCAAACTTCTAATCTTAGTCGTAGACACTCCCCCAAACTTATCCTTTAAGGCAATCCACATTGCCTGTGCCATTCTGTGTGTCTCAAACTCACACATTAAATCATCAGTCATTGCACTCAGTAGGGTAATTCTTGCAATGCTATTCTTCTTTTTCTAAGATTGGTAGGCTTCCTGGTCTCTCCTGTACTGGGCCATATTTCCAGCCTCAGGTTCTACCATGGCCATTGTTAATGGCTTAATGGCATCCTATTCTTCTAGAATATATTGGACCTTTCGGTGCCAAATATTCCAGTTGTCCCCGTTGAGTTTTTTCCCCTTGTTCAATTCAGCAATAATGTCTTTGATGCCATTGTTCAATATCGATTCTGTGACAAACCTTTCCCACATTAATTTATTGAACCATAGAACATTTAAGTGAATTTACATATATATATAGCACATGCAAAGTATACATGTCATGTACTTTTATTATTTTGATCAGAAAATAATAATATCACTAGGCCCATGATCAGGAGAATATGTTTGTACCTCCCATCACATAAGCACTAGCAACATCATCATTTTCTATCAAAATTAATATAAGCACTATTCTCATCAAATATTGCTTTTCAGAATATTCATCATCTAAAAAAGCTCTCGCTTATAAAAAGGTATAAATGAATCATAACATAGATAAAGAAATAAAATGAAACATGTTCCTCTTGAATACAAGGCATGTAATAATGATAAGTCTTTACAAAGAAAGAGTATTAGAGCATGTCTTTAACAAAGTAAAGTAATAAAAATCAAAGTACAAACATACATCATTCGATATGAGTTTTACAATATTCTAACATTGCTTTTCTTAGCTTCTTAAGCTCACGAGGCAGCTTTTTAAGGTTAGATACAAATTTTATTATTCTAAGCCAATTTTTCTTACTCATACGTCCTGGTTTGGGCTTGCCTTTAACTCTTGTTGCTCTTATAAATTCCATTATGCCTTTCAAGTAGAATTCAATATGCTTCTTATCTGTCATGCCTTCAATGTATTTACCAATTAAGCCATTAACGCCTTTTATGTTTGTTAACATAGCTGTATCTCTTTCAGCTATGTTCATGGCCAAAGTAGGGGTAAGAGGTTAGCTTACTTCTTCTCCATCCTCAACATGAGGTTCACCGTTAAGAGTAGGCATCATCTTGGAGTTTAAATCTGAAGACACCATTAAAGGTTGTAGAGGAAGTGGTTCGATGGGTAATAATATTTCTGAGCATGGTCCAAAATCATCTCTTTCTTCCGGTTCCTTTTGTGGAACTTCCTCCATCAACTCCTCTAGGTCTTATTCAGAAAGTTAATCAATATCTTGTTCTGGATCCTCCTTAGGTTCCCCCTTAGGATCCTCTTGAAGGTTTTTCTCTAGGTTATTGACCTCATCCAAGAATGAGATGTCATCATTTAAAGTATATCCCAGAGATTCAGTGCTAAATGAAGTCATTCTCACATAAATAATAACACATATTAATTAGCATAATTTTTTGAAATTTTCAAACACTAAAAAATGACAAAAATACACTGAATATTCATAAATAGTTCTAGAATTACCCCCAAAATTAGGCAATTTATATGTCAAAATAAAGATCTTGATTTTAAGGATTTTTAGGAATAAACCGCACCTCAATCGGAGGTCTCACGCTCCCTCACGCGCCCTAAGAAGGAAAAATTCAAAAAAAATAAAAAAACTGAATGAAGCCCACTCTCGACTGCTATGTACGCACCAATCTGGTGCTGCCACGTGTCCCTACCATGTGTCACCACCAGAATTTCCCCAATTTTTTTTAAATTAAAAAAATGATTTTTTTTTGGGTGGGCCTATGTCAGCCCAAAAAGTTTTTTTTGTTGGGACTGGGCTAGAAGCAGCCAGTTTTCCTTGAACAGTACCTGTGTTTTTTTTATAAAACGGTGTCATTTTGGGGGATGAACAGTGTCATCCCCTACCTCCATCTGGGTCTACACAGACCCGACTAGAAAACTGGTTGGGTCTGATAACCCGACTCATTTTTCACATATAACTTCTCTGTCCAATGTCCAATTTTGACGTTCTTGGTGTCATTTTCTTCATTTTTTCGTGCTCTACATAATGGGATCATTTTCAAGGCCTGAATCCTCTATTTTCTAATGACCCAATTTAAAAAATGAAAATTTTCAATTTGGTTTACGTTGGAAATGCTTCTCTTTATGGTTTAGATGCATACTCTATGCATATTATCACTAAATAAACACTTTAAGCATATGTTTGCAATAGAACAGTGCATAACCAGAAAAAATAGAAATTACAGAGAAGCATGCGGAAGCGAATTACTTTTCTCTGATGCCACTGAAGGTTTTGGGCGTACCTGGAATCCTTTGCTTGACTCACTGGATACCCACACAAAGACTAGAGCACTACAGAAGGCTCCCAGTCACATTTACACAGCAAATGCACTGAAAGAAGAAAATGGAGAATGAGAGCGTCAGAAACAGAGGAAGAGGAAACATTTTTTTCCATTCAACCACTTTTGTTTTGTTATGTTTGCATATATATAGCTTATGGGGAGGGGAGTTAGATAACCGTATCTAACTCCCTCATTTCAAATTCAAATGTTCCCTCCCTTGCTTCTCACGGTCAGGTATGATCCACCATGGGTGGATCACCCATTTCGTAACATTTGTTCTATCTAAGGAAGGAAAAGTTGATAACATGAATAGGGAGAGAGACAGGTGGGGTGGAGAGAGAAAATGACTATTTCTACACTTATTTATTTTTTATTTTCTTTTATTTTGATCATAAATCTTTCAAATAATCTTTAATAGTGTATTAGAATTTTCTTCCTGTAATAGCGTTTTTAGCTTATAAAGTAATTTTCTTAAAATATTTAGGGTAAACAATAATTTCTAACTATTTTTCTTATTTTTTTTATAAAATAGAGCTTTTAAATTAAAAAATAGCTATTGAATTATTTTATAAAAATTTGGATGTTACTAGACAGAGAGACACTTACCAAAGGAATCTTCCCTACTTGGTATTGGTAATAATCCTATCCCTTTTATGTCTATAACAAGTTTGGGATAATTTATTTAAATCCAAAATATATCTTGACATCAAATCATAATAAAATAGGGAAAATTTAAAAAGAAGGACCTAGGGACTTTAATATTTATTGAAAATAATTTTAAAAATTATAATTATGTAAAAAGACCAAATATCATAATATAAATTTATAAATACTAAATTACCCTGCATTCTCTCTCAGCTTTCTAATAATTGAACTTTTTATGATTTTTCATTCTCTCTAACATCTTAAATATCTCACAGTTATTTATTTTTTTATAATTTTACTTTTAATTTTCATCTACTCTTATAAAAAAATAAATTGAGTTCTCTAATAGTTGAACTTTTTACGATTTTTAATATAAATTTTACACCATGAATATAATTCTTTTCACAACTTTAACATGGTGTCTTGTATATATATATATAAAGGATATTTTTAAAATTTATTATTTTATAAAAAGTAAAATAATTCTTAATGTGTGTATATGTATTTATATTTAAATGTTTCTACTACTTTTGTAGAAAAAAATTGTCATTAATAGTTTTTAGGCCAAAAAAATTTATTGATGTTTTTTTACCTTCATTGTTTATTAATATTTAAACTATATACCAAATCATATATTTAAACTTTATCAATCTCCTTCTCATTCAGATTTCCTCTTAACTCCTCCATTTGAAGATTTAAACTTCTATGGATCCTCCCAACAAAAATGGGAATAACTATTTCATATTCATCTCTAGAGTATGTATCTTACCGTTTGGGAAAGTAGAAAGTTTTTTTATTCGAGTCTTCTCTCTACTCTGGAAGTGATCTGAATGACGATAGTTCTCTGTGGCAAAACACAAGTCTTGATTCCTCCATCTTTAGAGGAAGATGATCAACTGTTACATAGTGTTAAAAACATTAAGAATTGGGTTAAAATCACTGAGGGAAACTCTTCTCTGCAGCAATGGCCAAAAGTGGGAAGAGTAATTTGGGTTCAGTGTTGGGAGACCTTCATTTGCTGACAAACTTAAGGATCAGTTTGAAGAGGATATTGAAGAAGATGAGAGCTCACAGTCAGATGATTCAATGTTAGACATAGAATAGGATAAGGATGAATCTCTATGTCAAACAACAGAGGATATATTAAGAAATTTTCCAACTTTCAAGTTCTTTGGTAAGATGAAGAAGAGGTTATTCAAAGCCTGTAGAAGGGCCATCATTGTTAAATTGCTAGATAAAAATATTGGGTTCAAAGCACTTCAAGTAAGATTTCAAGGGTTGTGGGCTAAACAAGGGTTAATCAATCTTATTAACATACATGGTTTCTATGTGGTTAAATTATCCAATAGAGACGATTACTTCAATGTTTTAATAGGAGGCCTTTGGATGATTTATGATCATTACTTAAGAGTTAGACTTTAGGAGCCTGAGTTCCAACCGGAGAAGGCAAAAATAGATAAGGTGGCTATTTGGGTAAGGGTGCCAATAATGCCTATGGAATGCTATGATGAGGAGGCTCTAACAATTATTGGAATACTAGGATTGTAGAAACACTCAAAGTTGATATGAATACATCATGTCAACTGAGAGGACATTATGCGCAATTATGTGTTTTAGTTGATTTGGAGAAGAAATTAATGTCAGGATTTAAATTAGATGGAGAGGAGCACTACCTGGAATATGAAGGTCTACCCTCCTTGTGTACTCAGTATGGATTTTATGGACAAAGACAAGTAGCTTGTCCGACAACTAAAAAACAAACACACAGCACTAAGGCCATAGGAATTGTTCAAACAAATGATCATACTAAATATAACACCTTACTTTTGTACGTTTTAGAGACCATTTAGTAGCATTTAGAACTACTTATATGATCATTAAATTTCAAATTTAAAATCTATAATTTCTAAGTTTAAGGTATTGTTCATGTGGTATTTTCAGATTAAGCAATAGACTTCAAAAAATCATAATTAATCCTAAAAAAATTCAAATGCAATGGTTCAAAAGGCTACACGAAGTTAACATAATGAAATTTGAAGGAAAAATAAGTCTTACACCAAATGATCACCCAATTGGTAAAGTATTGCATCAAAGATCATTGTTCATTTGGTCTAAACTTTTAAAAACAATTTCTAGTCTCAACTTTAAAAACTTTGTTTTCTTTGTATAGACATTGAAATAAGGCATTCTTAGTGTCAAAATGAAGCTTGACATGTTAAATAAATACTGGTAAAATTTCATACATTTATTTGATTATTTACTATTTTTTAATTATAACTCAAATGTCACTGTCTCTTCATGAGTTACTGTTCAAAGTGACAAGTTTCAACATCTATACATGCATTCATCACATAACAATTATACTATCTAATCCCTAAATTCTTCTCATGCAACTTCATCTACTTTCCTGATTCATGAACCTACTGGGATTTAGACATAGAGGGGGTAAGATTTCTAGGGAAATCTCAATAGCAAACGGAAACTATACAATATATGCAATTACATTCTTGATATTACTATGTGTGCACTTAATGATTATACTTGCATAATGATAACTTAAATGCTAACTTAAATGCTTTCATGTCCCTTAATCATAACATATGGCCATAAAATAAAAAGAAATATAGCATCACTTAATCATGTATGCTTCACATAGTCAAAGTAAGCAAACATCACATAAAATATCTAACTCTCTTGGAATAACTCTCTTTCCTTATCCTTTCTCTTTACCTCTTGCTTTTCCTTACTCTTTTTCTTCCATCATGTTCCTTGCTTTGTGGTCCTCTTTACCACATTAATCAAGGCCTAATAAAGTATAACATCATACTTATTACAATCCATTTCTAAGGCAACATAATCTACTCACTAATCATTTACCCATTAAGTCTCTATCTTTATCTAATTTTTATTAATTGATTTGGCCTTTGCATTAATTGATATATTGACTTTACCTACACAATTTTGCTTTCTAAATCTATTTATGAACTCAAAATTTCAAAATTCCAGCTACTGCCTTCGATTTGGATGAAACCAAAATATGTCCTATTTATTTTTAAGAATTTTCATTTTGATTATAATACTTCCAATACTTGTTTTTCTACTTAATATCACAATTTTTCATTTTAAAACCATTGGAGGCACCAAAATTATAAAATTATCATCACTGTTCATGTATATGAATAATAATAGAAAGGGTTTCAAAACTTTCTTTTTCCAATTTTAATGATTCCAAGGTTCCAATCCTATCCACCAATCCTATATAAAATCATCTTTTAAATTCAATAGAAGTATTACATCATTAAAATTCATACTCCTTCTGTCCATAACAATACTAGCCAAATAGCCTTCACAAGAGAAAAGTGAAGAATGACCATGTAATTCCATAACCAAACATCCAAACTAACTTAGCTAAGTGTCTATGATATGATTCTAGTTTAATCTTCCTTTTCTTCGCTTATTCTTGATTTTTGGCCAACAAGGTTCAAGGAGAAGAAATCCATTTTTCAACCTCTAAAACCTAGGTTTAATCTTCCAAAACATATATATATATATATATATATATATAAGCTAGGAAATTGCTTACCTTATGCTTAACTACCTTGGATCAAAGTGCCTGAACTTCCTCTTGGAATTGCCTTGGAATAGGTCAAGTTTTTGTAGAGCAAGAGTTTCCCCAAGGTCTTCCCAAGTTCCACAGTTTTGTGCATGTAAGGACGGTATTTATGACCAATTTTCAAGGTCCTTGAGACCACTTTATCCCTCAAGTTCCTAATTATTACAAGCTCTTAATCTTACATTTCATTCGTCGATTCTTTGATTAATTATTCTTAATTATAATCAACTTAATTATTATATTATTTTATTGTAATTAAGTACATGGGATAAGCTCTTCTTCCTTGCCTTTATGCCACTTGATGGTTTTGTTGATCCCACAATACACCTCATAAACTAACTCATGCTATCTTGCACCTTCCTTGAAATTTTCTTTGAAAAATACCATGGAATATTCTTATAAATTGGCTTGAGCTTCAAGGAAATTCCTTGTCTTATTGTTCTACTGTATATGATGCCATATTGAGTCAAAATTGAGTTAAATTGCTAATTCGCACAAATCTCAATACACTGCCTATTATTTCTTATACCGATATTCTTAAATTATCCTAATTTTTTAGATAAATTCTGGACACCTCTTTTAATGATTTTGAAATTTTTATAAATTTATTATAATATAAAATGAATTTTTTTCAAAGTCTCATAAATTTTTGAGACCTAGAAATCCTGATAAAAATTACATAAATTTCTTCTAAATCCTTTATCAATGTCCTTTTTTACTGTAAATTCCATAATTAATTTTATAAGACTCCTTTGTAAGCTATTTTAATTTAATAAATTCTTATATTAATTATAAGAATTTCTTACAAAATTTTATCTGATTACGAGGTTCAAAAGATATTGTACTAATCTCTAGACTCTAAAAATTAATATCAGTTTATCGAGACTTTAAATAAAAATTATGAGACATATACCTGACTCAATTTTCATTCTCTATTTACTAGTAAAATTTGGGATCAAATCATTTTCAAGCAATTTTGAGTCTTTTGTGGCTTAACTTTCTATAATTATCATTTGGTCCCTAAATTTGGCATAATTGTACTTTAGTCCCTGAAATTGCCAACTTTTATTTTAGTTTCTTTCTACCAAATATGAAACTCCAATTTGGTACATGGAACATCAAAATTGCATTTTGATCCCTAGACTTTTCATTATTTATAATTTAGTCCCTAAACTTTCATTAATTGTAATTTAGTCCCTTTAGCTTTACAACTTTATACCTTATCTCTTTCTTTGACTTAAACTTTATCTAATCATTATTTTTTCTTTTGATTACTATCCTAATCCCTTCATAACCTCTTTCCTCTATCAATTTTATATTGATAGGGAAAATTTAGAACATTATACTAAAAGTGTGTTTAATGCTAATATATCTTCTGGTAGTATAGAGCAGTGGTAAGTTGTTCAGAAACCTTGATGATAACATAAACTCAGGGATAATAGAACTGAAGCTTCTTAACTGAAAAATATAGGGTCATAATTTGGAGTTCTAGCAGAAGTGACAAAGAAGACAAATGACATTGAAAGTTATGAGAATGTACATCGAGAAGAACTGTAGGAGAAAGAGCTATCACTTCTGGTTCACAAAGGCAACGGTAGCCTAAGAGTAATGGATGGGAGAAGGAAATGGAAAACAAAGAAAGTCATTATGCAACGAAGGGATATGGACGAGATATGTCTGCAGGATAAGGCTTGTACAATTAATAAAGTGAGAGACTTTAATGTGATAGGTAGGAAAGAGAAAATAATGAGAAATGAGGTCAATAGTGGAGAATATGTGATTATGAAGTGGATGTTAATAGTGAGGGGGAGACTAACGACAGGAATATGGTGTGGATATGGGCCGCCATTTTGAAGTTGGACTTGAAGAAGTTGAAGACAAAATAGACCACACACATAATGATATAAGGCCCATAATGGAACATGGTGTTTGACATGAGAAAATAGATCTTGGGGATTATGGGCTTAGGTCCATAAACATAAATCCAGCTTCAATAACTAGTGAGATGATGGAGGCTAATTGAGACACAATGGTGGTGGATACCCAATTTTATAAGGAATTTAATTGGGCTTCTGTTGGAATTTGGTTCACCAAGTTAATTAATTTATTTATGGATAGCTTATTATATTGGACTATTAAAGGAGCTTGTGCTAATGGGTTCCTTAGAAATTTGAAAGTAGTATGTGATGGCCCAAAACTAAACCTTATCGTATTGTCTAAAACGAAATGCTCTACAGAATCTTGGTTTGCCTTTTTACAGAATTGGGGTTTTGATTCTCTAAATATGATTCCCAATTTATGCCATTCTGTATTCTAATCTTCAACAGGAACTATGGAATGATCTAGCAAACTTATCAACTTCTATTACTATGATGTGGGTTGTATATGGTAATTTTAATAATATCCTACATACATTTGACAGACTTGGGGGTGATGCTTCCTCTAATAGAATGATAACTTGGTTCCAAGATAGAATAAGTGTAACATCCCAGTTCGAATCCTAGCACATGAAGAAGTAGAATTTGATGTTGTGAAGTCCCACATCGGTTGGGAAGGAGAATGAAGCATGCCTTATAAGGGTGTGGATACCTTCCCCTTATAGGCACGTTTTCTCGGTGGCTACAGTTGCACCCAGGGAAACAAAACCCTACTCTTGGCTATGGCTACAAACAGGGACAATATCTATGAGGGAGGGGTCTGGGATGTTACAATTGGTATCAAAGCCAGGCCTCCGATCAGTGTACCAGCAAGGTCGCTGGGCCCCTATGAGGGGGTGGATGTTGTGAAGTCCCACATCGGTTGAGAAGGGGAATGAAGCATGCCTTATAAGGGTGTGGATACCTTCCCTTTGTATACGCATTTTTTGGGTGGCTACGGCTGTACCCAGGGAAACAAAACCCTACTCTTGGCTACGGCTGTAAACAGGGACAATATCTACGAGGGAGGGGTCTGAGATGTTACAATAAGGGAGTATGGCCTTTTAAATATGGGTTTCCAAGGACCAAAATTTATATGGAAGGGGCACCAGATTGTTAGTTATTCTTACCTTTACAAGGGGCCTTGGATTGCTAGTTATTCTTGCCTTTACAAAAGGTTAGATCAAGCCTCAGCTAATTCTCTTTTTCTTGATCTGTTACCAGATGTTTTTTTGAAGGTACTATCGTGAACTCAATTCTCTTATCATAATCATATTTTATTACAAGTAGCATTGCTAGAATGGATGAATAGTACTAGAAAACAGGAAACCTTTAAAATCTCTTGAAGTTGATTTGTTGAGAAAAAGAAGAAGCTTTGCTGGAACGGATGAGTGGTATCCAAAGTTCTCTAGCTTATAGTTATTCTAGATTTTTAAAATCTCTTGAAATTGATTTGCAATCTAAATTAGATAATATTCTAAAATTAGAGGAGATTAAGTGGATTACTAAGGTGATTAGAATACAAAATATTATCATTTAAAAATAAAAATGAGAAGGAGAAATAAATTGCTATCTTTTAAGGATGTTAATGGGAATTGAATTGAGAATGAATCGTATTTATTATCAATGTCTATTGAATATTTCAAGAATCTTTACTAACATTGTGAAAGTAATTCATGTGAATTACAAACTAAGGGTAATTTTTATTCTAAGCTTAAAGCTCAACTTGTTAATATATATCAGTTGCAACTTATAAGAAAAAAAAGGAAGCTCTATTTTCTATGGGATCTTATAACGTTCCTAGCATTGATGGTTTTTCACCAATATTTTATAAGCTAATTGGATTAAGGTGGGTAATTATTTATGCAAATTTGTGAAGAATTCATTTGAAAGAGGAAACTTTAATGCTAATACAAATAAGACATTAATTTCACTAATACCGAAGAAGGATCATCATAAGGTAATTGGTCATTTCAGATCGATTGCTCTGTGTACTGTGCATTATAAATGCATTACTAAAATAATTTTTGGTAGATTAAGGTTTCTGTGCTCAAATGATGTAAAGAGTTATTTAAAATAATCAAGTTGCTTGTGTTTAAATATTGTTAAAAGATGAAGTTAATTGATTATTCAGTCAATTAATGGTACCTAATCAATTAGTCAATCGATTAATGTGTATCAATTAATTAATTGGTTATTCGATTAATGTGTATCTATTAAGTGTTTGATTAATGTTATAAGAAAGCTCGTTGGAATTGAATAGATAAGTTAACTAATCAATTGGTTAATCAATTAATTATAATTAATCGATTGTATGTTGATTAATATGTTGAGAACAATTTTTCTTTTATAAAAAGATAACTCTATTAATTGATTAGTTAATCAGTTAATTATATTAATTTATTCAATGTTCAATTAATTAGTGAAGAATCATTTTGTAAAAATTCAAATCTGAATCCATTAATTGATTAATTTATATTATTGGATTACTTTTTTAATTAATTTATGTTGAAAATATTTCTTTTTCAATTCTTCCTAAGACATTAATCGACTAAGTATTCGATTAACTTATATTAATTGATTAACTTCATATATTTCAAATATCTTTCTTTGTTTGCATTGAAACTTATTTAATCTCTCTTTGAGCTATATATGATTGTTCCATATATGAAATATACATATGTTTCTCCATATTCTTCATTATATATATTTTGATAAATTTATTGCATTATATATGGTTGAAAATTCTTATCAATGTGATGCTCTATTTTTTGTTTCTCTCATTAATTAAAATATTGATTGAATTAATGATAATTAATCGATTAATTCAATATATTTTTTGAAAGCCATCTAAACTTGATTAAGGCCTTGAACTTTGATAATGAGTAGATTATTAATGGTTGATATAGTTAATCAATTGTTTAACTACTAACAAATCTTTTGAGATTGAGTGTTTTTAAAAAATGCTAAGTTAAAATAATGAAGGCTACGCCAACGTAAATGTAACATCCTAATTTTTTTCTATATAAGACTGATAGAGGAAAGAGTTTATGAAGGGATTGTGATGATAATTAGAAGAAAAGATAACGATTAGATAAGTTTTAAGTCAAAGAAAGAGAGAAGGTATAAAGTTGTAAAGTTACATTGGCTAAATTGCAATTAATAAAATTTCAAATGGCATAATGGTCATTTTAAAAAAGAAAGGGACTAAAGTGAAAACCCTAAAAGTTCCATGGTTCAAAATGGAAGTAGTCATAAGTTATGAGCCATTAAGTATAATTATGAAAAGTCAAGGAACTAAAGTACAATCTTTAAAAGTTTAGGGGCAAAATGGTAATTATAAAAAGTTGAGTAAAAAAAGGCCCAAAAATTGCTTGGCAATATTTTGGTCTTAAATTTTATCAATAAATAGAGAATAAAAATTGGGTCAAACATATTTCTCAGAATTTTAATTTAAGATCTCAATAAATTGATATTAATCTCTAAAGTATGGAGATTAGTACAATATCTTCTAGACTTCATAATCATATTAAATCTTACAGTAAATTCTTATAATTAATATAATAATTTATAAAACTACAAAAGTCAGAAAGGAGTGTTTTTGAGAATTAATTAAAGAATTTAAGGTGAAAAAGAACACTTATAAAGGATTTAAAAATGTATGAATTTTTATCAGGATTTCTAAGTCTCAAAAAAATATTAGACTTTGTAATAAATTTATTTTATGTTACAATGAATTTTTTAAAATGTCAGAACTATTAAAAAAATTTATATAATTTATCTAAAAAATTATGGTAATTTAAGGATATCAGTATATGAAATTAAAGAGAAATGCCTAGGGAATTGTGCTAATTAGAAATTGGGCTCAAAAAGATACCTAAGTGGTGTCATATACAGCAGCCCAATAAGCCAAGATATTGTCTTGGGGCACAAGGTGGTCTTTAGATAATTTATGAATTTTAAAAAGAAAGAAATCAAGGAAAATCAAAAGATAAGATGAGTGGCTTGCAAAGTGTTTTTATGGGACCCGAACTAAAGACACCTGATGCCAAGAGCAAGGGGAGGAGTTTACGCATGTGCTAAAATTAATTAAAATAATGTAAGAGTTAGGTTAATGATGATTAAGGATAATTAATCAAGAAAGTTACCAATAAGATTCAAGATTAAGGAGTTATAATAATTAGGAACTTGAGGGACAAAATGGTCCCTAAACCCTTGAAAAGTTTCTATAACACCCCAATTCCTTCAAAAAATCATGACCTAATTGGAACATTGGGGAAACTCTTGTTAACCAAAAACTCAACCAAAACAAAGGCAATTCAAGACACTTAGTGATCAAGCAAGTTAAGCCCTAAGGTAAGAAATCCTTCCTAATTTATTTATAAGTGTTTTGGAAGAAAGAAACTTAGGTTTCAATGGTAAATTAGAAAATTCATTCTTCCCTTGGAACCTTGCTAGCCGAAATGCTTAAGTAAATAAGGAAGCAAAATTAAATTAGAACTATATAGAAGACATTTAGATAAGCTAGAATTAACAGTTGGTTATTGAATTAAATTGTGTTCTCGACTTTGCCTATCATGAGGATCATTTTTTCACCTACTGTACAAAACTAAGAAGAATGAATTTCAATGATATAATACTTTTATTGAATTCAAATGATAATTTTGTGTAGGATTAGATATGTTTGGAACTTTGGAAGCATTGGAATTAAAAGTTGTAATATTTAAGTCTTCTCTATTACTGTTTACACTCATGAAAAGTTATTAGAATTTTATGATTTTGATGTTTTCAATGGTTTTAAAGTGAAAAATTATGTGGGATTAAGTAGAGAAACAAGTATTAGAAGTATTTGAATGAAAATGAGAATTTTTTGAAGAATCATGTACACTTTTTTAGTTCTAACCAGCAGGCCATGGAGGAGCTATAATTTCATAATTCTAAGCTCATAAATGGATTTAGAAGGTAAAATTGTATAGGGTAAAGTCAAGACACATATTAATTCAATGTATAACGTAATTAACCACAAACAAAGAAAGTCATGGGGCTAAGGGGTTGATTAAGTTTAATATTCATGAATGTTAGGTAATTTGGTGTTGATGAATGAATGATTATGAAATGTTTAGGATTTTACTTGTGTGCTCAAAGAAGGCAGCAACACGTCAAAGAAAAGTGAGAAAGGAAAAGAGTAAGGGAAAGCAAGTAGTAAGAGGTAGTAAACTTACCTAAACTTGTATTTGTTGATTGTGTTATGGCTTGATTGATTGATGTTATTCATATGTGATTGTTGAAACTCTATACTATGATTACTTTGGCCAATTATATTTTATTTATTACATGAAAGCATGTACAATACATTATATTAACACAATCACAAGCAAGTACAAATACGAAGCATTGATGAACATATTATTTAATACCGTTTGCTATTGAGATTTTCCCTAAAATCTCACCCCAATCTATAATTCCAAAAAATAGGACCATCAAGCATGAGAGGTGAATATTAAAAGCTGTGAAGTTATAGTTTGTATGTATGGATATGTTATGGACAAGTTTAGAATGTATGTATAGTCAGTTATTGAAAAATTTTGTACATGTAAATTAAAAATAGTAAATGATAAAATAAATGTATGATATTTTTTCAACATGTAGTTGACATGTCAATCTTGGTTTTGACACTAAGAATGCTTTATTTTGATGTCTGTATAAAGAGAACAAAATTTTTAAAGTTAGGGACTAGGAAATTGTTTTCCAGAATTTTTGACCTAATGAACAGTGATTTTTCTATACAAATGACAAAAATATACTGATTGGCCGAGTATTTAGTCTAAGATATATTTTTTTCCTTAAACTACATTATGTTATCTTCGAGTAGCCATTTGTACCACTTCATTTCAAATTTTTTATAATTAATTATGATTTTTTGAAATTTGTCTCCTAAAATGGAATTACCATATGAACAGTACCATGAAGCTTGAAAATTCTAAATTTTGTAATTGAACTTTAATGGACTTGTAAGTGATTCTAAATATTACTAAATGATCCTTAAAATGTACAAAAGTAAGGTGTTATAGTAAATTTGCTACTTCTGGTTAAACGTTAAATGCTCACCTACCTACCAATGACACCCATAATGCCTTCTCTCTAACGGTTACAAATCTTAGTCTAACGGCTACCAACTAAAGTAAATGATATTTAAAGACTCAGAATTAATAAAGAAAAGAAGAAATAATGAGAACAAATAGACGAAACAACAAACTTCTAAATTTATTACATTATCTGATTCTTTATTATGTAACCCCAACATTTATTGAGCTTAAGTGTTTTTCATTATACATACTCTTTAAGAGAGAAATGGTGAATATATTTTTTATTATGTAGACTTAAGAGATTAGTTCTCTTAACTTGGGATTATAACCTTATAGGAAGTAAATGGGAGTGATCGAGTAGATCAACATAATACAGCCTCTGGGGACTAGACGTAGGATAAGAGGATTAGTCTAAACTAGGATAAACTACTTGTGTTAATTCTTCTAGTTTTCAGTGAAATCTTTCTAATCTTTATTCATTCATATTCTCGTTGTCTTTAAGTTTTTAAATTTATGATAAAAAAATTAAAACACCCAATTTAGCCCCCTTTAGGCGTATCTGCCTAGACTAATATTTTAATATAAGAGAAGGTCTTTTGAAAAAGATCTAACAATTTCAAGAGAGATTCAGTATCTATGGCAAGATTTGGAGACAACGTGTTATCAAAAGGAAACTCTAACATAAAGCCTCCTGGGTTCAACGGAGAGAACTTTACATTATGAAAAATAAGGATAAAGACCTTTATCAAAGTCTCTGAGTATGGTCTCTAGGATGTCATGCAAAATGGGAACTATGTTCCAATAAAAATTGTTGAAGGAGCGAAGTCAATATAATGATGACAACAAAAATTGATACTACTCAATGACAAAGCCATTAATATTATAACATGTGCCTTAAGTCAAAAGGAGTATTTCTGAGTGTCCATTCTAGAAATGACTAAAGAGATATGGGAAGCCCTAGAAGTAGCCCACAAAGAAACCTCTAGTGTTAAATAAAGCAGAAACAATATGCTCAAAATGAAGTTTAAACTTTTTCAAATGGCTGATAGAGAAAGGGTCTGTGACAATGAAGTAAGATTTCAACATCTCATTAACCATCTAATAGCTTTTGAGCAATCATATAGCTTCAAAGATCATGTAAGATTCTCGATGGTCTTACAAAAGAATGGGAGCCAAAGGTCACAACCATTGAAGAAGCTAAAGGTGAATCTATGAGGTCTGTTACTATGCTGTTTAGAAGTGTAGCTGAATATGAGAGAAAACAAAAAATACAAGAAAGACATCAAAGAAAAGAGTAGAAAATGAATTGCTCTTGAAGCTCAAGAAAGTGATATTGATTATGAGGAGCTCAACGATGATAAAATAGGTCATATAGTATGCAGATTTAAAAAGTTTTACATGAACCAAGCAACAAGATAATCTCAACCAAGGAAAGGTTACTCATCATTAAAGTAGCAAAAAGATTAGATTATCTGCTTCGAGTGTAAAAAGTTGTGCCACATCAAAGTCAAATGTCCTCAACTCTCAAGAAGGACAAAAAGATGAAGAAAGAAAAGTTTCATAAAAGGAGAGCATTCGTCATCAATCTGGAGAGAAAACTCTTTCTAAAGTGAAAAGAGCGATAACAATGAGAAAACAAATATTTGTCTAGTGCTCAAGAAGAAAATGACTTTAAGACAGAGGGGGTAATAAATGTTGAACCTACCTATGATGACTTGCTATCTAAATATAATGAATTGCATTTTGAGTTCATAAAAATAACAAAAGAGTTAGTAAACTCTAAGAAGAATATTAAGAGCTTATAAGAAAATATAAGCGTGATGTTTGAGGTTGTATTAAAGTGTACTAAATGTGAGGAATCATTAAAGAAAAATAGAGTTAACAAAAACTCAAACAAATACTAAAGGTAGTGAAATGCTCAATGTTATACTTGGGAATCAGAGATGCACCTCTGATAAGTCTCAGATAGGATATGATCCTAACTTAGACAAGCCTAAAGGAAAGAAAAAGTTAGGTAACAAATTATATATACATTACTTTAGACATATTGCATATACTTTAAATACATTTGCTCTATACAACTATTGCAATAGCAATGGTCACTCTGCTACTTGTTATCACAAGAAGAATAAAGGCTACGACACATTGAAATAGGTTCCAAAAGACATTAATGTACCTAAGATAATCCAAACTAACATAAAAAGACCCAAGAAAGTCTTGATACCTAAAGTGAAATGATTTTATTTCAGGTTTGTCTTAAAGCATCCAATACTAACAAATAGTACATTGATAGTGGATGCTCTAGACATATGACTGGAGACACAGATGAAGCTTTATCATAAGGAAGGTGACAAAGTAAGCTTTCGAGGAAATTGATCCAGTTGCTGGAATTAAAGAAGTTAGAAGCAAATAAGGGATAAAATTGGAAGATGTATACTATATGAAAGGATTATGCCACAATCTCTTCAATGTGACTCAAACCGCGGATAAAGACAATTGGATCATTTTTTACTAAGAATAATGCCTAATAGTAAGCAAGTAAGACCTTCTACTAAACAAGGAAAGCTTAAATGCAAAACTCTGCTCCAAGGGATAGTAACTATTACACCATTTCTATTAATTCAAATTCACTTGAAAACTATTTTCTTATGAAGAAATATGGCTATTGTACAAGATAATATCTCATGTAAATATGCATCAAGTTTCAAAATTAGTTAAGAAAGATTTAGTAATAGGTTTACCTAAGTCAAATTTGAAATTAATATTGTTTGTGAAGGTTGTTAAAAGGAGAAACAAGTAAAGTCCTCTTTTAAATCAAAGAAGGAAGTTTCAACTGAGAGACCACTTCAATTACTATATATAGATTTGGTTAGTCTATCAAGAGTCAAAAGTTTCAGGGGAACCTTATATACTTGATGCAAGTCTATCAAGAGTCTATGATGGGGAGAATTGAACTTCTTTCTTAGACTTCAAATCAAATAATGGAAGAATGACATGTTTATCTCATAAACAAAGTGCTTGAAGGAGCTCCTAAAAAGTTTGAATTGAATCAAGCCAAAAGTATCTCAACACCAATAAGTACAAGTCCAATATTAGTAAGGATGAGAAGGGAAAAGATTTTAATATTACAAAATATCATGGAAGGATTGGATCTCTTCTATATCTCGCTGCAAGCATACTAGACATACAATTCAGTGTGGGGATGTGTGCAATATATTAAACTACTCTAAAGGAATCACATGTTGAAGTTGTAAAGAAAATATTCAAATATCTCATGGGAACTATTAACATTGGGATATAGTCTCCCAAATGAGGAGAAAAATACTTGGTAGTATACTCAAACTCTGACCATGGAGGATACAAAATAGATAGAAAGAGCACCAGTGGGCAATGTGAATTCCTTTGTGATGATTGTCTAGTCTCATGGTTCAGTAAGAAGTAATACACGATGGCTATCTCATCAACAAAAATTGAGTATGTAGCTATTGGGAGTTATTGTGCACAAGTACTATGACTCAAATAACTTCAAGATATGGGAATACATTTGAATGAGATTCTAATTCTATGTGACAACACAAGCACAATCAATTTGTCAAATATTCCCATACTTCATTACCAGAAAAAGCACATTGATATCAAACACTATTTTATAAGAGATCATATGCAGAGGAAAAGCTCCAACAAAGGGAGAAATAAAGGATAAGAGCAAAGTCTAGATATCTTAGCCTTCTCTAAAATATGTTTCAAAGAGAAAGGAAAAGTCATAATAGATCAACTTAGACACTGACTCTGATCCAGAGTTCACTACCATACTGGAAAAGACTATAAAGATTGCCATCGAGTCTCTTGGCAAGAAATAGAGAACACCAAGGATGCCTACTACCACGTAAGCTCCCTTAGATTCTTAGCCATCTAGTTTGATTTTTCTACAAAGTAACCTAGATTTAGGTGTTGACATGGCCATATATAACACTGAATTTAGGGAGAGAAATTTTTGTCTAATAGTATATATAGATATCCCTATACTGAAGGCTAACTAAAAGGTTAACTTGGACCTAATAGAACCTTTACATCATTTTTGAGAGCCGACATAGGATAAGTGAACCATATAGTCTAGAAATAGTTAGAAGATTCTAGTACAATATAGAAATATTTGATACATTATTGGATGAAGATGAAAATATCATGGATAGTTATGTAATTACTAGATTAAGAGGACAGGAGATCAAGTTGGACTTCAGTGTCATTAATCATATGATAAGTGCTTCTCTTTCAGTTCTAATGAAGAATATGGATCATGCTAAGGCTTATCATATCCTCCTACAGACCAATAATCCTTGGATCCTTGTCATTCACCCCGAGTCAAATATATGATTTTTATTACATCATCCATTATATCTACTCTTGGTGTATGATTATCAAATCTACAAGCTTCACCTATCTCAACTAACAAGACTACATAACTCTGGTTAGAATAGTGAGTGGAGAGAAGCTCAACCTAGGAGCCTTCATATATAGCCAAATGAGAGAATTTTGTCTAAGCAGAACAATGACCACTCCTATGCCATTTCCATAGCTTGTCTCCTTCTTTCTCAAGTACTACAACATCTATCACTTGGAGGAAAGAAAGAACGAATATATTTGTATCTTTAGGATGACACAGCTGAGCAAGATGAAGATTAAGCTTCCCTATGTCGTCAAGAAGGGTATGCTTCCCAAAGACCACCAAGACAAGCAACAACCTACAACCAATGCTTCTCTTCCTTAGGATGAAGGTCACTCATCTGCTAGACTTCAAGTATCTACTACACCATCATTTATAGGTACGTCCATTCAGAGGTACCTTTAGGCTGAGTTTGCTAAGTTAGAGAGGAGACTCAATGCCTCAAGGAAGGAAGCTAACATG
Source organism: Leucaena leucocephala (assembly GCA_037074615.1). NCBI lineage: Eukaryota > Viridiplantae > Streptophyta > Magnoliopsida > Fabales > Fabaceae > Leucaena > Leucaena leucocephala. The sequence goes on from CM073527.1 coordinate 12,803,677, forward strand.
ATTCATGCAAGTGTCAACTGTGAGACCTATTCACTACTTAAGACACATCAGGAATTTCTAAGCTTTTAAGGAAGAAGTCAGGGTAATTTAAGAAGCAATATTAGAGAGACAAGAGGCTATCTACCAAGAAGTGTCTGATGTGAAAAACATTCTATGGCATATCTGAACAATATTGGACCTTCTTACTTAGAGAAGGAACTCAGGGATTAGCCTATACCATCAGAACCTCATCATGTTCCAGATGCTCCTATTCCCTCGTTTACTTTTGTCTCAGTTTTATGGCCTTCAGCTTCAATTACTCCTACATACTCACTCCTAGTACCCTATCCTTCCATTTCCATAGCACTTGACCTTCCATTACCCAACTTCCCATGATCATTCCTTCATCTCTAGCCCTAACCCTTTTATATGATGTCAAAAAGGGGAAGAGAAGAAGTGAAGAGAATAATGAATCTTCTCTAAAGTTCATTGACTGAGTTTATTTCGGCTATTATCTTGTACTTTGTTTGAAGAACTTTGAAATTTTAATGGCATGTTTCACTTTGTTATTCAAGTTATGCTAATGAAATTCAAGTTGTATTATGACTCTTTTTTTACTCTTAATGATTTTAATTCACTTGGTTTTGTCATTATCAAAAAGGGGGAGAATGTTAGATTTCATAATCAATAATGTTTTGATGTCAAAAGGAATTCAAAATAATTAAGTTATTTATGTGCTTAAATGATGTCAAGAGTGATTTAAAATAATCTTATGTGTTTAAATGTTGTTAAAATATAAAGCTAATTGATTAATCAGTTGATTAATGGTACTTAATCAATTAGTCAGTTGATTAATAAGTATCAATTAATGGATTGGTTGTTCGATTAATGTAAAGACGGTATTATGTGCTATAAAGGAACATCAATTAATTGATTAGTTAATCGATTAATGAATATCCATTACTCGATTAAGTGCTCGATTAATGCCATAATAAAGCTCTTTGGAATTGAACAAATAAGTCAATTAATTGATTGCATGTTCGATTAATCTGTTAAGAACAACTTTTTCTTTGAACAAAGATAACTCTATTAATCAATTAATTTATATTAATCCATTAAATATTTGATTAATTAGTGAAGATACATTTTGTGAAAATTCAAGTATGAATCCATTAATCGATTCATTTATATTAATAGATTAATTTTTTGATTAATTTGTGTTGAAAACATTTCTGTTTTAATTCTTTCATAAACATTAATTGACTAAGTATTCAATTAACTTATATTAATCGATTAACTTCATATATTTCAAATATCTTTCTCTGTTTGTATTGAAATTGATTGAATCTCTCTTTGAGCAATATATGATTGTTCCATATATGAAATATACATATGTTTTTCCATATTCTTCATTATATATCTTTTGAGAAACTTATTGCATTGTATATGGTTGAAAATTCTGATCAATGTAATGCACTATTTTCTGTTTCTCTCATTAATTGAAACATTGGTCGAATTAATGATAATTAATCAATTAATATAGTATATTTTTTGAAAGCCATCTGAACTTAATTAGGGCCTTGATCTTTGATAATGAGTTGACTATTAATGGTTCATACAGATAATAAGTGGTTTAACTACTAACAAATCTTTTCAGATTAAGTGTGTTTAGAAAAGGATAAGAAATTGAAATTATGAAGGGTACAGGAACATAAACTTGTTACTTCTGGCAAAGCATTAAATGCTCACCTACCCTTCAATGACCAACAACACCTTCACTCCAACGGTTACAAATATGAGTTTAATGGCTACCAACTAAAGTAAATGTTATTTAAAGACTCAACATTAATGAAGAAAATAATGAACAATGAGAACAAGTAGACGAAACAAGAAAATTCTTAATTTATTACATTATCTAATTCTTTATTCTATAACCTAACATTTATTGAGTTTCAGTATTTATCATCATACATACTCTTTGAGAGAGATCTTGTGAATATATTTTTTATTTTGTAGACTTAAGAGCTTGGTTCTCTTAAGTTGGGTTTATAACTTTACGGGAAGTAAGGGGAGTGATTGAGTGGATTAATATAGCCCGTTCAAATTTTGGAGATAGTTGAAAATCTTAGAAGGCCTCTGGGGCTAGACGTAGGACAAGAGGATTAGTTTGAACTAGGGTAAACTACTTGTGTTGATTCTTCTAGCTTTCAGTGAAATCTTTCTATACTTAATCTCTTTAGTCAATCATATTCTCGTTGTCTTTAAACTTTCAAATTTCTGATAAAAATTTTAAAAAACCTAATTCACTCCCTCTTAGGTGTATTTGCCTAGACTAACATAAGGGGGTCTGGATGATATTATTTCTCCTTTTCACTCAAGTTTATAAAAGGCAGATACATACAAGATAATATTATAATTGGCCAGGAAATCATGTATATAATGAAGATAGCATGAGGAAAAACTAGTTTAATAGCTTTGAAGATTGATTTAGAGAAAGGTTATAATCGTATCAAATGAGATTTTCTTTAATAGGTTCTTTTTTATGTTGGTTTAGATTCTAACCTTATAAATCTTCTTATTGGTTGTATTACTTCTGTTTCTTATAATTTGTTGTGGAATAGATCTAAATTGAATTCTTTTATCCTAAAAGAGGACTCTATCAAGGAGATCCTATCTCACATTTGTTATTTATTTGTATGGATATATTATCCCATCTTATTACTAACATAATGAATGTAGGTGATTGGAAATTAATTTTTATTACTAGTGTTGGACTATACATTTCCCATCTTATGTTTATAGATGACTTGGTTTTTTTTTGGAGTGGCAACTAAAAAAAAGCAAGGTGTATGATGGATTGCTTAGATAATATTAGAAGAAGAATTAGTAGAATTACAGGTATGAATATCTCAGTGGATATAGGAAAGTATCTGGGGTTTCTCATCAGAGGGTTAAATCTAAGCTAACTATGTGGAAAGAGAGTACACATTCAGTGGCTGGCAGGATCACTTTGGCCAAATATATTATGAGTACTATACCAGTATATCCTATACAAGTTGCTAAAGTTCCTGTCTCTACTTGTCAAGAAGTGAAAAGGTTGCAAAGGAATTTTATCTGGGTGAATAGTCAAACATCTCATGGATTTCACTCTCTCAGATGGGATCAAATTGTTCGACCTAAATTATATGGCAAGATGGGATTCAAGAAGTTATAATTGTTCAACCATGCATATGGAACTAAAATAGCTTGGAAACTAGTAAATAGACACAAGGTTTGTGGGTAGATGTACTCTTACACAAATATATATTGAGAAATGAGAACAATTTATTGGAAGCAAGAAAAGGGGACTCAGCTCTGTGGAAGTTTATCGTCCAACAACAAGATATAATTGAATTAGGTACAAGATGATAGATCAGAAATGGTCAATTAATTAATTTCTTTATTGATAAGTGGCTATTTTCTAATAAAAGGCTAAAGAAGTTTTGCCTTAGACCACTTATAAGTGAGGAAGAAAACAATAAAGTTGCAGATTCGGTGGATTCTAGGACTTAGAATTACCAAAGACTTGCTAGTCTTATTCTAAGCAATGCCTTTCAAAGGTTAATAAGCATGTTTCCAGCTATAATGAAGGTGCATTATGTCAACACTACAAACAGGATACAGAAGATATTTTGCATATTCTCCATGATTACTTTTATGCTAGCCAACTTTGGATTAAATTGATTCATAACAGGTTTTATTCTGCATTCTTTATAGCTTCTTTAAGATATTGATTTGCTTTAAACCTTAAGAGGGAGCTAGAGGTTATAGGAAATTACAATTGAGGTCTAATTTAGGGGGTTTCAATTTGGAGCTTATGGAAGTGGTGGAATCAAGTTACAATTGATTAGGACTTTTTGAAACTATTAGACCCTTATATGTTCATTATGCAAACCTGGAAAGGATTTATGCAGATTAAGCAAACTCATCTAGATAATGATTTACTCTTACCAAATTCAAATGTTTGATATCTTTCTCATTGGCAACCTTCTCCTTTCAGATGGTTCAAGTTATATGTTGATGGAGCTTTTACCACATCTCATAGTAAAGCAGAATGTGGTGGAGTTATTCAAAATTATTCAAGAAAGTGGGTTCTAGATTTACATCTCAATTAGGTACATGCAATGTGATTGAGATAGAGTAGTGTATTGTTTATAAAAAGGGCTAGAACTAGCTTGGGTGCTACGATATAAGAATATTATTATGAAATCTGATGCTAACAATGTGGTTAATGTGTTATCAAATCTGACTAGGGATAGATGCAATTTATTAAGATCACATATGCATATTCTCTTAAAGCTATCTTGAGAATTGAAAATTCAACATATAGCTAAATATCAAAACAAACTTGCTGATGTATTAGCAAAGGAAGGTTTGGATACCACTGCAGTATTATATTATTGTCCTTTACATTTAAGGACTCTTGTTGCTTCTGAGTGTTTGTGAGATAATTCCCTTGTAGTTTAGTTTCTTTAGTTATTTGGGCGCTTAGCCCTCTCTTATAACAAAAAAAAAAACTAGAAAGTTTTTGCTAAAAATATTCTTAGATGTGATAATTGGATTTGTTGTGAATGCTTGCCTATGAATTTATTTATCATTTTTTTTAAAAAAGGTTTAGAATCTGAGAGAAATTAGGAGGTTTGACTAAAGACAATTTAGTAATTTTAAAATTATATTTTAATATTTGATCCATATAAAGAGTTATAACTTTTAATATCTTTTCCAATAAATGTCATTCTCACTAAGTTCTTCTCCCTAATTTTCCCTAAAGAATACATATACATTTATATCAATTTTAAAGATATCTTAAGTGATTTTATAATTATTGTATGTAAATGGAAAGAGAATCTTCACATATATATATTGTTGGTCAATATGTGTGTGTATATATATAAACTAAAAAATATATTATTCTATCACAATTATGATTATTTTTTTCTTGAGGTTGGCATAAAATTGAATGGTTAGTTAAAAAAAATATAAAATCAAATTGTGATGCTAATAATATTATAATTTAACAGCATGAAAGATTATCTTCTAATAGAATGTGAATTCAACTCCACTTATAATCATCATTTTCCTCTAATTTAAGAGAGAGAGAAAAATAAATTGGACAACTTTCCTCTAATTTATTTGGCCATGAATTCATATTTTAGAAAATATTTTTTTGCTATTATTTTAAATTCTCTGTGTATCACAAAAATAAAATGTACTTCTACATAAGTTTAACTTCTGAAATATTTGAAATGCTTGCGTACCATATTTTTAAGGGAAAAAGACAAAAAAGCCCATTTGAATTTCAAAAGGACAAATTGGGCTTCTGAATAATCAAAAGGATAGATTGAGCAGGACTCCCAATCTGTCATTTGCAAATTTATGTGCAAAGACCATATTACCCTTTATTTTTCTAATATTTTGACAATACGATTTACAACTTGGCTAATGGTATTTATAACTCTGACAATGATATTTGCAATTTTGACAATGGTATTTGTAAATCGTATTGTTAAAGAAGCTATAGTATCAGCTACAGTGTTTCTCCCAATTGCCAAAATTGGATTTCTCCCAATTGCAAATACCATTGTCAGAGTTATAAATACCATTGGCGAAGTTGTAAATTGTATTGTCAAAGAAGCTATAGTGTCAGCTACAGTATTTCTCCCAGTTGCAAATACCATTGTCAGAGTTATAAATACCATTGGCAAAGTTGTAAATCGTATTGTCAAATAAGTTATAGTATCAACTACAGTGTTTCTCCCGATTGCCAAAATTGGATTTCTCAGTTGCAAATACCATTGTCAGAGTTGTAAATACCATTGGCAAAGTTATAAATTGTATTGTCAAAGAAGCTACAGTGTCAGCTACAGTGTTTCTCTCAATTGCCAAAATTAGATTTCTCACAGTTGCAAATACCATTGTCAGAGTTATAAATACCATTGACAAAGTTGTAAATCGTATTGTTAAAGAAGCTACAGTATTTCTCACAATTGCCAAAATTGGATTTCTCACAATTGCAAATACCATTGTCAGAGTTGCAAATACCATTGGCAAAGTTGTAAATCGTATTGTCAAAGAAGCTACAGTGTCAGCTACAGTATTTCTCCCAATTGCCAAAATTGGATTTCTCACAGTTGCAAATACCATTGTCAGAGTTGTAAATACCATTGGCAAAGTTGTAAATCGTATTGTCCAATAAGCTACAGTGTCAGCTACAATATTTATCCCAATTGCCAAAATTTGATTTCTCACAGTTACAAATACCATTGTCAGAGTTGTAAATACCATTTGCCAAGTTGTAAATCGTATTGTCAAAATATTGGGAAAGTGAAGGGTAATATAGTCTTTGCACACAAATTTGCAAATGACAGAATGGGCCTCCTGCCCAATCTGTCCTTTTGAATATTCAGAAGCCTAATTTGTCCTTTTGAAATTTAAATGGGCTTTTTTTGTCTTTCTCCCTATTTTTAATGAGGTTTTTTATAATGAATAAATTGAATTCATTGACAAACTAGCCTAATATCTTATATGATTTTGCGAAGCATCGTGTATGAAAGGGAGCTCATGGACATAGTATTAACATCTAAAAAATGGCTGCACTATTTGTCCAGCCAACCCTCATCATCAAAACTGACTAGCGGGCAATTAAGTATCTTTTGAAACAGAGGATTATTGCACCTAAGCAAAAGAAGTAGGTAGCCAAGTTAATGGGCTACAAGTTTGAAATGCAATACAAACGGGGAAGGAAACAAGGGTAGAGGATGAGTTATTAAGGCAAGAAATAGAAGTAGAGCTTCAGGCCGTGTCATTATGGTAATATGATGAAAAAATTGAACTGAAGCAGGAACTTGCAGATGATCTTAACCTTAAAGAAATAGTGTAGCAACTCATCCAGGGAAAGGAGGGACCGAAAGTTTTCAATTTGAAGAAGGGGATATTATTTTTTGAGGGAGACTAGTGCTATCATGAGACTCTCCAAGAGCACGGGAACTCATCAAAGAGTTTCATGATTCTCCAATGGGTAGGTATTCGGGCTATTTGAGGACTTATAAATGATTGGAAGCAGTTGTATATTGGAAGGGAATGAAGAAGGACATACAGGAATATGTGGCATAATGCGTTATTTTTCAGAAAAACAAATATGAGGCTCTAAGTACGGCGGGACAGTTATAATAACCACTTCCAATTCCTCAAGCTGTGCGGGAGGATCTTAGCATGGATTTCATTAGAGGGCTACCCAAGAGCAATTGATTCGACACAGTACTGGTTGTTGTAGATCGGTATACTAAATATGCCTATTTTATCCCTCTCTCCTATCCTATTCTCGCCATAAGTGTAGCAGAGGTGTCCACTAAAGGAATAGTTAGGTTGCATGGCTTTCCAAGCACTATTGTGACTGATAGGGATCGAGTGTTTATAGGTCAATTCTAGAAAGAACTATTTACTATGGCCGAAACCACCCTCAAATACAGTTCTTCATACCATCCCGTAACAGATGGACAAACTGAGGTAGTTAACCGGAGCCTTGAAACTTCCATCAGTGATTTGTTGGAAATACACCCAAGAAATGATCTAAACAAAGTGCTTCCATGAGCTGAATATTGGTATAATACCACCTACCACTGCTCCATAGGGATGACGCATTTCAAAGCCTTGTATGGAAGGAATCCTCCCATTCTTTTCAAGTGTAAAGAACAGTCTTTGAGAGTACAGGAAGTGGACCAGCAATTGCAAGAAAGGAATGTGATCCTAGATGAACTCCAAGATCAACTTGAGCTTGCACAGGCCGAATAAAAGGCAAAGCTAACAAACATAGGAGGGAAGTTGAATATGAGGTTGGAGATGCCGTGTACTTGAAACTAAAACCCTACAGGCTTTGGTCCTTAGGCAAAAAACCTGACGAAAAGCTAGCCCCAAGATATTATGGTCCTTACCAGATTATGGTAGAGATTGGTAAGGTAGCATATAGGCTGCAATTACCTCCCATAGATCGAATTGACAATGTATTTCATGTCTTCCAATTAAAAAGAGAACTTAAGCAGTCAGTATACAGGCTCAGCCACGCTCACCGAAGACATGGAATTAAGTATGGAACCGGAAGAAGTTCAAGAGGTGCGTAAACACAGCAGGGGTACCTGCAGATTCTTGTCAAGTGTAAAGACCTGCCTCACTTTAAAAGCAGTTAGGAAGACCTCGACAGCATTAAGAAGCACTTTCTTGAATTCCACCTTGGGTACAAGCTGATACTTGCAGAGGCAGGAAATGATGGGCCCTATAAGATGTGGGGTGGAAAATATACGAGAAATGAGAAAGGGAAGGCAGCCCCAGCAAGCACAAGCCCAAGTAAGGAAAAGGCACAGGGAAGCAAAAGGGATATTGGGGAACATGAGGGTGTAACGACCTCGAACAATCCGTAAGGCAGTGGAAAGGCCAATATATAGAGGTAGAAGGAGGGGAGTGAGGGCATGGTTGGTGGTACCTAGTGAGGAGAGGAGTTGGTCTCTCAAAAACCTGGCTATGTGATTATGATATTTCTTTTCTCTATTTCATTGTTGTTCTTGTTGTTCATTTACATTCCAGAATCCCTTATACTACAAGTGTAATCACTCCATTTTTCCTATATAATAGAGTGAATCGGATATTATCATATTAAGTTTTTCTGTTATTGATAGCTAGCTCTATCAGATTGATTTTGAAGAAATTTCTCATTTTTAAGAATCCAAAGATGCTGATTCAGCCTTCTCATGCTGAGTTCACCTTCAAGTGCCATTTTTGTAGAATTTTCCATCTCTACATTCTTCAAACTTATGAACAGATAATTTTATCTTACCATGATCTTCTCAGTTTGTCACAGCATTGACTTCATTATTTTTGTTATTTCCTTTCATCTCAGACAAGATCTTCATATCCTCAAGGGCTCTTTCTTGTGCTGCTTTCACTTCTTCATCTTCTTTTACCACAATCTCATGCTTTGATTCAAGTTCTTGAACTAAAGTTTTAGTTTTTTCAGCTTCTTACTTCAGCTCATGTGTTCTCAAGTTAATCTCTTTTGCTTCCTTTTTTTTAGCTTCTGTTTCTTTTGTCAGCTTCTCTTTGTTCATGCTTTGTTCTTGAAACAATTCAGCAGCTTTTTCTAACTCCTTAATATTTGCTTCTCCTTTACTCTTCTGGAGCTCATCTTTAATGTAACTTGCAAGAGCATCTTATTTTTATCCCTTGTCTTTCAAGATTCTTTGCTCAGTCTTCACATTTTCTATTTCATCCCTTCACAAATTCACTAGGTTTCTAGGAGGCTTTATTCTTCAGCAACTTCTGATAGTGTCTTTGTCGCTTCCTTGAGCTCTGAGGTTACAGCTCTTGCAGCTTCCATATCACAAGCATGTTCCTTCTTCATATGTTCCTGCAAAACTTCAATCTCTGCACTTGTTTTAGCTAGTTTAGCCCCAATATCTTCGGTATTCAATTCGGGAGTTGTATTCTTTCATCAAAGATTCCATCTTTGCCTCTACTTCCTTATTATTCTTGTAAGAATCATATTGAGCTTCCCTCTCTACCATGGCCTTTGCTTGTTCCTCTTGATCCTACAAAGATGTAAGCTTTAATTCTTCTGCTTATGTTTTCATAGCTGCTATCTCCTTCGAGAGGTCACTGATCCTTTCTGAGTTCAACTTGGCTAATCGTTGAGCATCTCCGGCAGTCTGAAACGCCACGACCTTTGCCTATAAAGCTGCACTGAAATCATGCATGATCTTGGTGAGTTCTTGCTTGGCAGCAAGAAGTTCTTTAACAGTTGTTGTGTATTCTTTTCTTTTCCCTCTCTGAAATCTTCTTGTCTCTTGATATCTACTGCTCAACTTTTATAGCACAAAGGAAGGAGTGAAACAAAAGAAAGGGATATAAAAAGCGTTTGGATTACTATCATAAGGTATTTGGTTTGATTTTGGAACATTTTCCCTCCCTACCATTTACATGGCATCAAGGTTTATTCAGGTATATTTAGATTAGATTATAAAGAATAAATTTTAAGTAAAATAGATTTAATAAATTTTGGTAAAATATATTTTAGAAAAATAGATTTTGAGTAGAATAGATTTTAGAAAAATATTTTGAATAATTTATTAGTTTTGATAAAAAAAAATTAACTAAGGATAGAATAGATTTAAAGTGTTATTGTTTCTTACATTAGAACAACATTTGCAAATCGTACATCCCACACGATCAAAGTCTTAAAAGTTAAAGTCAAATCTTGCACTTCATGCATGCATGCTTGTTTGTTTTTGTTAAGTATAAGTATTATTCTATTAGAGATAATTATATTTGAGACATATACACCTCTCTTAATAAGGATTCAAATTTTAGTTCCCTATATTAAGAAAGATTTTGTGAGACCTACCCTTCATTGGTAAGGCTTGTTTGTTGTAAAATGGCACAATGGACAATCCAAACCGAACTATAGCCTAACCCTAAGTCTAGTATACTATTTGGACATGCTAGATTTTAGAAAGAGTCTGAGGTTAGGTTAGGCCAAACTTAGTTTATTAGACCGGTGGACTAGTCTAAGTAGTTCAAAAATAGACAAAATATAAGCGCAAGAACCATTAAGAACTTTAGCCATTGCCCTAGACGACACTGGCTATAATGGCGGTGAAGTTCTTCTTCCTTGATCGAAGGTATGAACTATATGTCCTCCTCTTTGTGATCTATTGCAACGTCAACAATGATGAAGATGGTATGAGGGTGAGGCATTAGGGGCTAGGGCTTGTTGAAGTGCTGTAAGCTTGAGATGAGTGAGTGTGATTTGTAAAGACAGAGATCTATCCCTCATCTGAAAACCATTACATATACTAAACATATATATTCACATAGGGGGAGATCAAACCAATTGGTTTGAATGCTTAGTCATTTGTCCAGTCCAACTAGAAAAGTCAGTCCTTAGTGGTTCTTTTTCTTTTGTATCAGACCAATTTTTTCCAGATCGGGTTGGGGCAAATTTTGTTGGATTGCACCTGATTGTACTAGACTAATCGGATTTATGCCCACCCCTAAGTCATGTTTGGTATGTTGAAAATGTTGGGAGGAGAAGGAAAATTCTAATTTTCCATCAGCAAGACGCGTTTTGTAGCACTATTTTCTTGGAACCCAATTTTTGGTCGAAACGAATTTTCCCTTATACATGGGAATTGCACTTCCCACACATCTTGATGGGAACTAATTTTCAATCGATGAGTAGACAAATCTAAAAGACAAGAAAAATAACTCAAATGTGTGGGTTGATCAGGTCTGAGTTTCAACAATGTTGTGTCTACCTTTCTGATTCTTCTTCTTATTCAGGCTGGCAGATATGAGTTTTAGGGAATGTAAATAGGGGATACAAATGAGACGAAAGTAGGGATGGGAAAACACCTTTTTAGTAGAGTAAGTAGGGAGAAGTGACAACGTAAGTTAGACGAGAAAGGAAAAGCCGCTACCATGAGGTGCAACGGATCACGCGAGGAGATAAGGGTTGCCTTGTCGAACTACTTTATTATATTTTATTTATTTTTTATTTTATTTAATATTTTTAATCATTTTATATCATAGTGATTTTGATATTTATATTGAATATTCATATTTATTTACTTAAATTATAATTTATTATAATTATTCTTATTCATTTTTTATGAATTACTAAATTTTTAAATATTTTAATTTTTAAATTAGAATATAAGTTTAAAATAAAAACTCATTAAAGGTAACTTGATGACTTGCATTTTTTTCCTACTTATCCACTTAACAAATATAAATTATTTCGTTAAAAAAATTATTTCAATACATATCAAACATATAAGTGGTTAGAATTTTTCTATTCAATTCATTTTCTTTCACTTCTATCACAATTAATTCTTCCTAACAAATAACCCTTAGTTTGTTTGTTTTTTGGATGGAGGGGTAATTATTTGGTTTTAAAAAAATAAAAGGTAGGAAAGTGAAAATTTTAAAATTTACTCAAACTAACCTACAAATATTCCCTTTTAAAATGGGAGAATCTACATGGATTATTAAAATCTTTTATCTTCCCTCTCTTTCTCTTTATAAATATCTTGTTTTATATATATTCAGATATTATTTAGTAGAGTTAATTTAGTAAGGATTCTATAACTTGAAATCATAATTTTAAATCTTACTATTTATATGATAATTTTATTAATACATAATATATTAGTATATTTATAGCTCTTTTTAAATTTTGAGATACTAAGTACCTCTATAAATTTTTTTTAAATTTAGATATATGACTTGACTTTATGACTTTAGTGAATTTTTAAAGACTAATGTTTAAAAAGTTAGATTGGACTGGCAAATTTGATAGTTGAACCTATGACCTCAATCAAGCTGGTGTGACGTGATGGGTTAAGTGGGTTACTATTTTTGGTTCCTATGGTAGAACCCCGACCTGACACATTGACTTTGAACCATTGCTTCGACCAATTCATTGTCAGGCTTATTTTTTTTAACCTTATTTAAGACTCAACCAACCTAAACTAATTTTTGAAAAAAAAATTATGTAAAAGGGTGAAATAAAAATAAAAAGGAAAAAATTCAATAAAATACCTTTTAAAATTTAAAAACCAAAGAGATGAGTCTGAAATGACATTTACAACACTTCTACTGCATTTCACTATTAATATTTATAATACTTCTACAAAGTTTCACCATTTCACATTTGTGATTTACCATAGTTTTTTTTTTTATGAATTCAACACTTTGAAATGTTGAAACCCGGTGAAAGTATTGTAAATGCTGGTAGTAGTGTAGTAGATGATAGAAAACATAAGCCATTTACTTATATTTTCTAAAGTAACTTTTGAAATTGTAAACAAAACGTTGTAAATGGCTTGATGAAATGGTGAAAGTATTGTAAATGCTGGTAGTAGTGTAGTAAATGATAGAAAACATAAGCCATTTACTTATATTGTAAATCGGGATAGAAGTGTTGTAAATGTGACTAATAGGGTAAAAAAATATTTAATAATATAACCCTTTTACTTGTATTATATAAATTATTTTAATTGACTAATAAAAATATTTGGTAATTTAACGGTCCCCAAACTTTTTGGGGTCCAAGAGGTTGTGGGGCCCTCCTTAGCCCCAAAAATCAAAGTTGCTAGCGTCAGAGCTCCAAGAATTTGCTGACAATTGGTACCAGATCTCTGGCAGCCAGCCGATGAAGGTTGCTAAGGCTTTCTTTTTAAAAAAGTAAACGGAAAATTATTAAAATATTAAAATTTCTTTTTAATACAAATGATCAATTTGGATATTACAGATTTGACCGACCTTTTTCAAATTTTAAATCGTATTTTATTGAGATTTTCTCAGATAAAAAACTACCTTTTCTCCTTAAATGTACTTAAATATATATATATATGTGGGTGTAATGTACCCAGAATCTATACCAATTTATAAAATTCTTATTTTAATCATCAATTGATAACCAAAACTAATCATTTCTTCGATTTTTCATTATTTAAATGTTACAACACTATTCATACCATATAGTTCATATATTCCCAAATGTAATATTTATATTTTCATTATATCGATAAAGTATTTGTTAAATATAAAAGAAAAATTAAAAAAAAAAAGTAAAATGAACATAAATGGGTTGGCCTTTGGTCGTATAGGGCGATCTTACCTTATCGACTATACTTTTGATTAAAATCAATAGATAAAAAACTATAATCTCATGATACTTGAAAAAATATAATCTTAAATTTTTAGTTTTAAAGGTAAAAATTATTTTTTAATACAAACAAAAAATCTAGATCAAAAAATAAAATGTGTAGAGCAATTCATTTAAACTTATGAAAATTAAGTGTATCTTTTTTTTAATATAAAAGTTATGATTTTCACCAAGTACACGTCTTATAGTGATATTTTTATTAACATCATTTAAATTTAAATATATTTTTTGTGAAAATTACTTTCGCAATAAAGTATTTAAAGAAAAATCACGTTTCAACAATAATGTAACGTAAGATTCTCAACACTTGTATATTAGAATTTGATGTATTTATTATAAGTGTTTATTTAGCCTTACTGTTTTCTTTTCCTTGCTTGCCCCTCAAATGTTTTCAAAAATAAAAGATTTAGGTAATTAAATTCATATACTTATTATATTTATGCTTAATTAATTTAAAACAATAAAATATTAAATTTAAATATAGACTACAATTGATAACAAGAATTAGTTACATGACAAATAATTGATACACAAATCAACATGTTAAAATTTAATTGAAAAAAATATAATAAACATATAAACTTAAGTATATTAGTTTCATCCTTTTTTTTAGTTCCCCATTTCCTTACATCTAAACAAAAAAAATATCGTATATGTTGTATCTCTCAAACACTCAGTGTCAAAAAAATGTCCCAACTATAGAGGACACAAATATAATATTATCGTGGTAGTCAATTGCTACAACATCTGCTAGTCTATTATGATTTCTTGTTATATGTTGTATTTTCAATTATCGTGATGTCTTTAGAAGAATATGTATTTGAGATAGCAATAAATAGCATCTGTCTCCACTCATATTTGATAACATATTAACCACATTCTTTATGTCAGATTCAACAATAATCTTCTTAATCCCATGATTCAAAGTTGTTTTAACCCATTATAAACAGCCCCCACTATTCTGCTTCAATTACATTGTATGACCTAGTTGAGTAGTAAATCCAATAACCCATCTTCCCGAATGATATTGAATAACTCCACCATAACTTGCCTTGCCCTGAGATGTAGTAAGTGCTCCGTCAACATTTAACTTGACCTATCCTAAAGGAAGAGGCTGCCAATTAGTTGAATTTATTACACAACAACATTATCTAACTGAGTTTGTTGGACTTGCACAAATCATTTCCATTTTTGCATAATCACTAAATAAGGTTCTCCTGGTTTCAAGCAATCCTGGTCAAAAGTAACTTGATTTCACCACTTCCAGATGTGCCAAATTGTAGCACCCCCATATTAAACCGCAATTGCAAGTCCCATATGCCCTTAACTCCTTTTTAAGGTTTAAAGTAAATTAGTCTCTTAAAGAAGCTCTAAAGAATGAAAAATAAAACTTGGGATGAATTAGTCTACACTAAAATTGAATAGCATAAGAACAATTGTGAAGAATATACAAAATATCCTATGTATCTTCATTGTAGTATTGGCATAATGCACTAGTTGAAGACCACCTACTTCTCCAAGAATTAATTGATAGGCGATTATTAAATGTTATCCACATAAAGGCTCTAATACACTCCGTACCCTCCCACTCCAAATGTCTTTATAGATGGAGTTAAAATTATTCTCAGATTGTTTCTCAATAAGATAATATGCACTTTTAATAGTAAAAATGTCATCATTTGTAGCATTCCATAGAATTAAGTCATTACTCACCTCCACCATAGATGGAATTATGCTCATTAACCTTTGAAAAGCACCTTACAGAATAAGACCAGCAAGTTTTTGATAATCCCAAGTCCTAACCTCAACCTAATCTGCAACTTTACTATTTTCTTCTTTACTTGTCAGTGACCAAAGACACATCTCTTTTAACCTTTTATTAGAAAAAATCCATTTATCAATAAAAAAAAGTTCACTTAATGCCCATTTATAATATGTCATCTTGTACCTACTTGAACTATTTCTTGTTGTTGAGAAATAAACTTCCATAATGCAGAGTCCCCTTTCATTACATCCAATAAACGATCTTCATTCCTTAACATATACTTGTGTAAAAGTACATCCACCCATAAGCCTTTGTCTCCATTTACAAGATTCAAAGCAATTTTGGCTCCACACAAACAATTGAAAGATATTAACTTCTTAAACTATAATCCACCATATAATTTAGGTCTAACAATTTGATCCCAGCTAATAGGGTAAAAACCATGCTAGTGATGAATTTAAAGCAAGAATTGATAAAACCACTAAGGATGCTAATATGAAGCATGAGGAATTATTGACAATCAAAAGAAAGGAATCTACTTTTTTGAAAAGAAGATTGTACATTTACTTTTTAAAGTAACTTTATTAAATATCTTTTGACTTTTGTAAAAGGTATGTTGGGGTAATATGTTGGGAAAAAAATTAGTGTTGGTAGAAGTTTTTGCCGATTGTCAGTTTAAAGTTAAGACGAAGGCTAAGGGTACTGAAGAATTTAAGCAAAACCGCAAGCTTTTCTTTGACTAAAATAAATTCAGTTTTCTAGATATCACCTTAAATCAATCATACATAGGCGATATTATCCCATGAAGGGACCATGAGCTACAAAAACTCTTAAATATCCAGTACTTCATATTTATCCATTACAGATTCAATTTATTTCCTACATTAAACTCTATAAAGCATCTGGTTTTTTCTAAATTCTCTAGGCAATACTATCAGAAGATCATTATAAAAATCTCATCCAAATTCATATATCTACTTTGATAATTTTTATTATCATTTCCTTACAGATTTAATTAGTTATACTTACAATCACTCCTTGCTCACATAGAGAGACTCCACAGATATAGGAATGAGAATTTTATTTATGAAGGTGTTTACAATAATGCTTAGAAACGCTAAAAGAAGTTTGATTTTTCTGTGCTTAGACTCTACCCGTTACATGGACTGACAATAACTTTTTATAATGAACATTCATTTTACCTTTAGACTGACAAACGACAACAACCTTCTACCGACACTAATTTTTACTAACATATTACCCCGACATACTTTTTACAAAAGTCAAAAGATACTTTAATAAAGTTACTTTAAAAAGTAAAAGTACAATCTTCTTTTCAGAAAGTAGATTCCCTTCTTTTGATGGCCGATAATTCCCCATGCTTCATATTGGCATTTTTAATAGTTTTGTCAATTCTTGCTGCCTAGTAATCTTATTTTATTCTTCCTTTATACAATATTTACACTTGTGACTCAGATATTCTTCCAACTATTATAGATCATTTTTTGAGTAGTCTCAAAATTTTTCACTTTATTGAGTATAATTTGATCATACCATTTTTCTAACTTCTGAATTCCATGAGCTATTTTTCCAGATTTATATATAACATATTTAAACTGGTATAATAAACCCATTGTTGTTCTTCTTTAGTGATGCATCTATTTAATTCTTCAAATATTATCCTATAGCTAAGGCTTCTCACATAGCTTATAGTTATAGGGAAATCTGCTTCCTTTATATCTTCCTTATTCTCTTCCTCAACTTTTAGAATTTGTTGTGTTGTTCCAAGCTTTAGTAAATGAATTAGAGGGTAAAATTTCTCTTTTGTTACTTTAGTTATAGTAGAATAATATCTTATAAAGATTTGATGTTGTTTTTTTATTCCAAAATAAGATTTTAATGCTTGTTTTACACCCTTGGGTAGCAGTTTTATTTCTTCCATGTTTGATGATAGGTAGATAGCCTATACAAGTCTAAATTCAAATAAGCTTGCCACAACATCTGGTGATGCTCTGGGTCGAATAATAATTTGTTCAGCTGATAATAGGATATGCTACTCATATGAGGGATTTGATGGCACTAGTTTACCTTTTCTTTTCACTAAAGTCAAATAATAATTGAACTGCTACCTTCTTTTTTGAATTTTAGATAAAGGTGCTTAAGTACTGGGTCCAGCTTCCCTTTTGACAGCTACTTTGTATTTTTGCTCCTTCACATGTTCTATATTTATATGAACTTCTTGATTTAATTGATCTTCCAAGATATTGATTTGACATTCCATATCTTTATTTGGACTATTAGAGGGACTTGCTGGAATAGTAGGTCATGAAATGACTCCACTTTTTAGAATTGCTAATTCCAACGATAATTCATTAACCTTTTCATATAAGGCATTGATATGCCCTATAGCAGAGTCAAATGAATTAACCATTAAATTTTGTTACATATTCAAGGTCGATAGCTCGAGAATTAAAGTTATTTCCATAGATATTGATGATATAATATTAAATGGATTTATAAAATTTTCAAGATTATAGGAATTAAATTATTGAGACTTCCTTCTTGGTTCATCCCTGCTTAAATAATCTAAAATAAATTATTTTTTCTAGAATATATTCAACTAAATAATCGTAATGGAATAAATCATTTTGCCATTTAAACAACATTTTATTAACAATACTTGTTTATCTTATTCTCTTAGTTAACTAATATTTTACTTAGGTATTATCTCTTACAATCATAAATTGATATTGTACAATTAATAATTCAAACTTTTTCACAGTTTTTACTACTACTAATAATTATTTTCAATTTGAATAATATTTAGTTTGAGATTCATTGATTTTTTCACTTGCATACCTTACTATTTCTTGATTTCCTTCTTTTTCAAAATAAAGAGTTGTGCCCCAATAATCGTTTGAAGAATATATATATAAGATTTATTTTATAGATTCTTGTTTTGAGATTTTTAATATTGGTAAATTTTGATATATTTCTTTTAATTTTTAATATCTTTTTGATGATTATTAGTCCATTCAAAAGTAGATTTTTCTCCTTCTAACTTATTTAATCTTCTATTATATTTAGATAAATGAGGTATATAACTTCTAGCTTGATTTATTATTCCTAAGAATGATTGCAAGTGTTTCTTGATTTCTATTTTTTAAAGTCTAGTATCTTTTTAGATATATGTTTATGTAACTCCAATTGTTCTTGAGATATTACTTGTCCTACAAATTTTATTTTAGTTTTTCTTAATTCAACCCTTTTAACCAATATATTTATTCCCTTCACATAAATAATATTTATAAATTGGTTTAAATGTTTTTCATGCTGTTCTAAATTATCTAAAAATATTAAAATATTATCAATATAGACAATAACAAATTCTCTCAAAGTTTTTAATTGTTCATTTAAATAATTTTAAAAAATACTTAGACTATTATGATAGCCTATTGGTAAAACATCTCATTCATATAATTCTTATGATGTACTAAATGCAGTTTATTTTTTACTTTCTTCAATTAATTTAATTTGAAAAACTTTGGATTTACAGTCAAATTTACTAAATATTTTCCTTCCTTTTATTCTTTAAAATAATATTTCTACATTTGATATAGGGTACATACTTCTTATTACTAAATCATTTAATCTTTTGTAATTTATTACCAAAATAGAGGTAAATTACAAAAATAGAGGTATTGATATATCTATTGAGATTAGAATTTTAGCCATTTGCATCAGAAATACCATTATAGAATTCAAGTTTTTTCCTTTTAGCCAAAAAAGTAATGTTTGGTTTATGTTTTATGTTTCATGCAAATTTTTAAATAACTACAAATTAAAGAATGAGATGACATTTATAGTACATATCAAGCTATGAATATTGATAATCTTTTTATCACTATAATTTCGCCATGTAGGTCATACAAGTCATACCAAACATCCAAAACACATCATCAAACTAGTCTACCTAAACTAGAGATAAACTATTGGAGTTAAATAATAATCAACGTTGATTAGAATCCTTCCCTCAAGCTTTTCACTATAAAATTTAGCTAGAACAATAATATTTAAATGGCTTCGTTTCTGATGTACAACATAGCCTCCTATTGGAATAACCTTTCTATTCATTTATCACTTTTTTCACCTTATCCTATCATGTGTGGTTGGCTACTCAGATATTATGCTGGTTGTCGAGAGCCTAACACAATCTTCCTCCTTTATTAGGACTAGTTATGAAACAAATATGGATTTAACCTCTCTCTTCATTCCTTTCAAAATTTCTTTTATCTTTTGAAATTCTTCTAGCATCACCATAATGCAATGGTTGTTGTAAATCACTTCTTAATGATATCACAAACTGATCAACCCTAATTTGTATTAACACATACTAAGATTGTCCTAGGTTTCTTTGAGATTAAAAAAATGACTGTTGACTCCAATCATTTCCTTGCACAAGCAATTTTATCATTTTAATACTCCCCTGATCTTTAATAAAGAAGTTAGTTATATTAGTTATTTGTAACAAATATGATTTTATTTTTCCTAAAATGTCATATTTTATCATGACTATCTTTGGAATGGAAACCCTTTAGAGTATGTATAAGTTTTTGGGCTTACCTGGAATCCAACTTTGACTCTCTGAGTACCCACATGAAACTGAAGCACCTATTGCAAACTCTAATTACGTTTACATAGCAAAAATACCGAAGGGAAGAGAAAGAGTTTCAGACACAGAGGGTAAGGAGCAACAGAGAAAAATAAATCACCTTGCACGTACACACATTATGCTTCTGTTTTCACATCTTATGTGCATGGTTGGAGGAGTGAGATACTCTTAGCTCCCATATCCCTCATTTTTCTCCTTTCAAAATTAAACTACTCCCTCCATTATCTCACATATGGATTTGGGCCTAATCCACTATGGGTAGACTGACCCATTTTCTAACAGTCTGTAATCAATAAGGATATTTTGAGAAAAATATTATAAATTTAGAGGACAAAGTGGATTGAGGTCTTATATTTATAACTAAATCTAACCTCCAACTTTGGGGGACAAGAGGGCTAATGCAATATGCACAAGCTCATACTTACCTCCATATATTGCCTTATGGCAAACCAAGTTATGAGGAGTATCAATGCATGAATCAGTCTCATGGTAGTCACCAACTTCATTCTGAGGTTTTATATGCTCTGTCCAAATGGAAAATAGTCAAAACAATAGCAAAGTTTCCATTAAATTAAAAGAAAGGGGGAAGGATCAACATTTAACATCTAGATTGACAAATAGGACATGACAGTTCCACATTCAAATGGTCTTATAAAAACCCTAAAAGATTTAAAAGTGTAACAAGAGTTGGACAAACATCAATCAATTGATAAAACTTATAGATATATAGAGGAAATACAAAACAATGAGAGAACATCACAACATCATTACTTACTTCAACGTACAAGGAAACAAATTATTATAATTACAAGTTGACTATTACGACATAAAAGGATGACAGGAGCCTTCTTGTGGCTTAAAAATTGCTTACTTATTGGCCTACGGTGCATATTGCAGGTTTCTTCTAAGTGCTAGCCCACTTGTAAACATAAGACCTAGAAAAGAACAAGAAGACTAGCAACACCAACATATTAAGAGCAGCAAGCATAGCATATAAGTAATCAATATGTGCACGATTAAGATTACTAGCAAACCAACTATCGTGACCATCTCCACGAGTTGCTTTGTCAATGTATGAGACGATAAAGCTACTTAGAAAGTTCCCAAAACCAAAAATGCTCCAGTAAAGGGAAAAAGCCCATACTTGTCAATTCATCTGGGACTTGATCATAGAAGAACTCTTGTAGACCAACCGTTGTGAAGCAATTAGAAATTCCAAACCCAACATATTGAGGAATTAACTACCAGATACTCATTGGAATTATCACATTGGGCATATCAACTAGCCCATGATCCTGAGCCACTATAAGTCTTTTCATCTCAACAAAGGCTGCAACCACCATAGAAATAGCAGAAAAAAAACCATTCCATTTCCCATTCTCTGTAGCATGGGGATACTAGAGGGTTTCCAGTGATATGTTGGGCTATTGGAGCAACGATACGGTCATAGATAGGAATAAGAAGTACAAAGGAAAGGCCAATGAATGATCATAGAGAAGCATCTGGTACTAAAAACCCATGCCAAATTTGCCTATCCAATGTGACCCCTTGCTTGGTAAAGGAAGTAGGACAATAAGCAGGCACAATAGCATAAGTGCCTCTTTGGTTTGCCATAAAATCTCAGTTTTAAAAGGTTTTTTAGCCCAAACTTTAGTTTAAAAAATTTTTAAAACAAACAATCATATTTGTCCAAAAGAGCTTATGGATCAAACTATAATTTAAAACTGTGGTTTTAGATAAGCTCCTCAGAATAGCTTCTACAACAATAAACGAGCTCATGGACTACCCAATTACTATTTTAACCCTATTTTTTCTACACTCTCCCCTCTCTCCTTCTATTCCATTCGATACCACTATTCACCTTCATTGTCATCCTCCTTTATCGCTATCTGTCGATGTACCTATGGCTTCTGTCATGGTTGTCACGGAAGCTTGTCGAGAAGGAAATCATCCTCCCTCTGTCAACACCTCCTTCCTTCGCCATAAAACTAGATCGACAGAGATGGAACTAGAACAAACTCATGAACGGAGAAGGTGGCAACAGATAAAGAGCTGGGGTTAGTGATGAATAGTGTGCACTGTCAGATGCTAGAAGAAAAAGAGAGAAGAAGATGAACGGCAAAGGTCACACTGAGGACGCTAGAAGAAGAAGATAGAAAAAGAAGAATATGCGTTGTCATTGAAGAGGACTCAGTATTTTTTTTTAATCTCATACCCTTTCTGGTAATTTACCAATCACAAAAGTCCTTCTAGTAATAACCATCCAAACACTCATTTATTCAGAACCACTTTTTTTTCCTATAAACACTTTTCTATAAGCCATTTTTTAAAACTTGTCCTAAAGCCCTTTTTTCGATAAACTATTTTTCTAAAAGTCTATCCAAATAGACCCTAAATCAAACTTGTGACCCAAATTGGAACAAGCCTAAGGAGTTCCTTTGCTTCTTCAATATCGTGAACATCACAAACTTTTCCATCTTTTTTGGAACATTTGGAGCAATTAGTGCTTTGTCAAGGAACCTACAATCCATATTTGAGTGAACATAAATGTCATAGGTACATTGGGATTTTAAAAATACTACTGTTAACAAATTATATAATAGGGTAAAGTTATATTCAATACTTTAAACTAATTTTATAAGTACAATTAACACCCTAAAATATTTATAGATGCAATTAACACCTTAAAATATTTTATTGGGTATAATTTTACCCTTATACTAATAGACAAATAAACATACGGTTCCAAATAAGTATTGTTGGGTAATGTGTTGATCCGCCTTTGGTAGTTATGCCCAAACCCAATAAAGATTAGGGCTATTATGATAATAATAGAGAAAGTGGGTGTATATGTATAATATATCCTTATGAGGTAAGAGGGAGTTATCTCCCAACAGTCTACAAGAGGGAGAGGTGGGTCAGTGAGGAGTTATCACTGAATCTACTCCCCCTATTTAGGAATAATATACACACACATACATGTCCATGAAGTGCCAGAATATTAAAGAAGTGCATTTTGTATTTGGCGACTTCTCCTTCCCTCTGTTGCCGTCCAAAATTATCTCCCCCTTCTGTGCTTTTGTTGTGAAAATGTAACCAACAATCTATAAAAGTGCTCTAATTTTGTGTGAGTACTCAATGAGTTAGAGTTAGATTTCATATATACCCAAAATTTAATATTGATATATGTTTTATTCTAGACTTTTTTCTTTTCTCGTCGGTGCTTATATGTGAATTTTTGTTTTTGGTTATATGCTATGTTCTTATCTTTAATTTTGGTTAAAGTATTTATTTTATGTTAAGATATATGAAGTATGCATCTAAGTCATAACATGAAAGAGAACACACTGGTGAAACCATACAAAGTTTTATCGTTCAAAATTGGGGTTACTAGAAAAACAAAGACCACACTAGTAACGTAGAAAACAGACGTCAGGTTTATGAGGTTCGAATTGAATCTGTGGTAAGCAAACTTCTCTCCCAGATGAATGTTGATAATTAGCATAATGAGTTTATCGCTAAAAGTGGTATGCAAGCTGGTGATTTTACCAAAAATGAAAGACTCTGCTTTCCAACAACTAGAGGAAGATCGGAGTGCTGGGCTGCCCCTAAAATTGATAGCGCTATCAATGGTGTCCATCAACGGCGGAGTTCCATGAAAATGGCATTGACCACCATGAACCACTCTAAAAGTTGCCGCAACTTTCCAGTACAATAATCGAGGATATAATACCATATGATTGGTTGGATGTGGACAGCAAATTTGGTCAACTGAGAAAGGTCACTGTCAATCCCCCGACGGCCAGAACAGAAACAGTAACTTCATTGAATTGAATGGATAGGGACAACAAAAAATGTAGAAACTAATCTCAAACCTCTTACCATAGAACTAACAAGTTTCAATTTGATAGTAAATTTGAGGAATTCGCAACTTCGCATCACTGCTCCGTCTCCCTTGTCTTCTACATCTCAATTATTTTCACCTAGAGTCTGAGAAGAAACAATGCTTTTACCGCGGCTCAGTCTGATTGTGGAAAAAGAACGGCAAAAATAACGAGCGCTTTTGTTTTCTTATCTTTGAAACAATTTTTTTGTTTTAAAAGCCAAAAAAATATATAAAAAAAAAACTTGTTCGGTTTTAAATTTTTAATTAAGTATTTTGTAAAAAATAGAAATATATTTTTAAAAACATAAAAAAAAAAACTCAAAACAACTTTTACCTCTTTTACTGTTTTCTATGTTTTTTTAGTAATAAAAAAATATTGTATTGTTTTCTATTTTTACATTTTTTTAAGTGTTTTGCCTTTCCCGCTTGTTACGTTCTCTCATAATCTTCCAACTTTCTATCCTTTGTTTTTGCATTTTTCATTCTATCTTAATATCTCTCATCTTCTCT
The DNA here is from genome assembly GCA_037074615.1 of Leucaena leucocephala. Taxonomy (NCBI): domain Eukaryota; kingdom Viridiplantae; phylum Streptophyta; class Magnoliopsida; order Fabales; family Fabaceae; genus Leucaena; species Leucaena leucocephala. The sequence continues at coordinate 12,828,245 of CM073527.1, forward strand.
TAATTCTCCAAATTATAAAAAATATTGGTTCTAAACAAGTTTTTATATTTTTTCAGATGCAATTTTTGAAATCAATTACCTAAATTTTGTTGTTTTATTTATTTTAAAATAATTTTATAAAACTATTCTAAAAATATAAAAAAATATAAACAAACAAGCTCTAAATTGCCTCTAAAATTGTGGGGTTTCCCCTTATATTTAAAAATCCAAATCCTCTAAGAAGCACCCTCCCTCTTCTTCCCTCTGTAACACTCTTCTAATTACCTTTCTCTTACTTTCTTCTTTATTTGCTTCTCTCTCTTGCCCAAACTATAAAAAAATATTTTTTTTAAAAATATACATTTTTAAAAAAGTGTCTTCTTAAAAACACTTTAAAAAAGTGTTTTCTAAATTAAAATTGTTTTTAAAAAATACACTTTTGAAAAAATTAAAAACATTTTTTACAGTGTTTTTTAAAACACACTTTTCACTTTTACTGTGTTTTTAAAAAAATATTTTTTTATAATTTGGGTAGTAGAAAGAAGCAAATAGAGAAGAAAATATAGTAAAAGTAAAAAAAAACAGAGAGTGATTATGAGAGATGAGGATGGATGGTACTTTTGAGAGGATCTATTTCCTATATTTAATACTAAAAAATTTGACACTCCTCTAGTCTTATTTATAAAGGTGGAAAGAGAAGTTGTTTATCCTAAACCCTAAATTACCCTCAACTTTTTTGTTTTTGGGGGGTTTATTTTTGAGACTTGGGTGATCACCTAATATTGGGGTAAAATTCATTGCTTGTGCTATGGATAGTGAATGTGTGTTGTTGGAGAGTAGGTTGAGCATTTTTTTCCCTTCTTGGACTGAAGCAGCAACCCAATTTTATGGGTTAATATGGTGCGTTGAGATTGGTTTTGATTATCTTCCATTGATTTAGGCGACTAAACTTGGAATCTCTTGGCCAGAATGAGAAGGCTTGAACCTGGTAAAGGAAATTATCTTGGCAAATCTCTTGCCTCCTATTGCTTGAGTGGATTTCAAGATGTTTTTATTTAGTTGTTGACTTGTTTGTACAACTCTTATATAGAAGTGTTCAAAAGATTAGGGCATGTCAAGTAAGGGAACTCTTATCCATGTTAAGGTTTTGTCTGTTATCAGGGAACTCTGCTGATTGAATATTGCAATAACCTTTTATCACTATAATTTCTATACAAGTCATACTAAACATTCAAAGCACATCATCAAACTAGTCTCCCTTAACTAGAGATAACTATTGATATAAAACCTTTACTTTATGATACTTCTCTAGTCCTTAATATGTAATATAATTGAAAAGTTAATATTAATTCTTAATATAAAATTTATTTTCTATATTTATCAACTATTTCTCAAATTACCCCTATTGATACTCTCACAACAACAAACAAGTAAGAGAGAAAATAAAGGAGTAATAGATGATTATAGTGTTTTAGAAAAAAAAAGGTGTCATACTAATTAACTTAACTAATTTTTTTAACTTAATCAATAGTTAAATAGGTATATATTAAGGACTAGAGAAGTATATAGATATATATCATCCAAATAACAATCAACTCTGATCCTAACCCTTTCCTTAAGCCTTTTGCTATAATATTCAACCAGCACAAGGATGATCAAATGGCACTTGGCCTCTCACTAACCTTGGCCTCTTACTAACCTTTCTCTTCATTCCAAGAAAAAATTCTTTTATCTTTTGAAATTCTTCTACCATCACCAAAACGTAATGGTTGTTCTAAATCTCCTGAAATCCACATTTTCATAAATACGATCCTTGCCTTCCTTCTATTCTTCAATGAAATCACAAACTGATCAACCTAATTTGTCTCATGTTTCTCTAATATAAAAAATTGACCATTGTCTCCAAGCATTAAAGCATTTCCCTGCATAAGCAATTTTATCATTTTAATATCGCACCTTCATATATTGTCTTATAGGACACATCAAGTTGTGAGGAGTATTAATGAATATATCACTCTGATAGCAGTCTCCAGCTTCATTCTGAGGTTTTATATGCTCTGTCCTGATGGAAAAGTAACCACAACAATAGCAAGTTTCCATTAAATTACAATAAAGGAAAAAAGGATCAATATTTAACTTCAATATTTACAGATAAGACAGAACATTCCCTCATTCAAATGGAATTGCGAGGAAAACCTAATAAGATTTGAAAGTGCAATAAGAGTTGGACAAATATCAGTCAATTAATAAAATTTACAGATATAGAGAGGCTATAAAAGCCGACAAGAGAATATTACAACATTATTACCTTACTTCAATGTACCAGGCAACAAATTATTATATATACAAGATGACTATTACCAAATAAAAGGATGACTGTGTTATATGAAAAATTTGTATCAGTAAATTTCCCTATAGACCATCTAGCAGACAGGAGTCTTCTTGTTGCTTACAAATTGCTTGCTTATTGGCATATCGAGCATATTGCAGGTTTCTTCTAAGTGCTTGCTCGCTTGTAAACATAAGACTTTGAAAAGAACAAGAAGGCTAGCAGTGCCAACATGCTAAGAGCAGCAAGCAGAGCATAGAAGTAATCAAGATATGCACGATTAAGATTAATGGCAAACCAACTGTCACGACCATCTCCACCCATTCCTTTCTCAATGCATAAGACAACAAAGCTACTTAGAAAGCTACCAACACCAAAAATGCTCAAGTAAAGGGCAACGCCCATACTTCTTAAATCATCTGGGACTTGATCATAGAAGAATTCTTGTAGACCAACATTTGTGAAGCCATCAGAAATTCCAGACAAGACATACTGAGGAATTAACCACCAGACTAGCCCATAATCTTGAGCTACTTTGAGTCTTTTCATCTCAATAAAGGTTGCAACCACTAAAGAAATAGCAGAAAGAAACATTCCAGTTCCAATTCTCTCTAGCATTGTGATACCAGAGGGTTTTCCAGTGATATATTGGGCTATAGGAACAACGATGAGGTCATAAATAGGAATGAAAAGTACAACCGAAAGGGCAGCAAAGGATTGAAGAGAAGCAGCTGGTACTATAAACCCAAGCCAAATTTGCCTGTCCAATATGACCCCTTGCTTGGTAAAGAAAGTAAGAAACTGAGCAGACACAACAGCATAAATAAAACTTGTAGCCCATATTGGAACAAGCCTAAAGACTGCCTTTGCTTCTTCAACATCATAAACATCACAAACTTTTTCATCACTTTTGGAACCATCTGGAGTAACTAGTTCTTTGTTAAGGAACCTGCAATCCATATTTGAGTGAACATGAATGTCACAGGTACCGGTACAAATATAATCATTTCAATAAAGTTTTATCATGGGATCATTCGTTCCTCATATATTGTAAAGGTGATAGAAATCTTGCGCTATAAAGAAAATGATAGAAATCTTGCGCTATAAAGAAAAGGATCTTGCTCTTGCTCAATAAAGAAAATGATTGTGAGAAAAAAAAAGTATAGATATAAGATTAAAAGAAGAAAATAGTAACAAAAATCAGGAACAAAAATGCTTGACTAAATGCAATGAAAAATTGATTATTGAATAAATGATTTATTTGTCAATGACCTTCATGCCGGATATCATTTAGGAGGACAAGTACGTTTGCCAGTTGCATTAGTATGATAAATAGGGTTGAAGGGCAGTTTTGCCCCAGCAATATCCCTGGAAGAGCTATGGGTATCTTAAAGAAAATTGTAAAACAATGTAGCACATAATCTTTTAAAGCCATAGTAATGTTGACTTTTCAAAACAATCAACATTGGGTGAAAAAAGTCTCCTGACTAGCACAAATGGACTTAACATCAACTATTAAAAATGGGCAACATTGCACCAGTCTTGAAAAATATAAGCTATATTATTTCATAATTTTCTTTTGGGTACCCATAGCTTCTTTGGGAATACTTTAGGGAAAAAATGAAATTTATCCATGGTAAATATTTAAACTTGCTTTACATGAGCATAACAGCACATGAACAAGGGAAATAAGAAGAATGCATATATAATCATTATTTCCTGAGAAGCACTATAGTTGGGCAAAGTAAACTTTACTGCCTTAGAAAGGGAAATATGGTAGGATCCCTAGCTTATATCCACCAAAAGCAATAAATGCAGTATACTACACTATTGATATTCATACTGGAACATAGTTACTTCCTTAGGCAAAAGAGTATAACACTCCAACCTAGCAAACTCTACAACACACAAGCCTCAAGAGATTAGAGCAATGTAATCCACAAACATACAGCACAGACCACAGAAAATTGGACAGAGTCACACGAACAAAGGTGAAACAAAAAGATGCTATCTTTTTGAGGTGCCAGATCTCTCACAAATATCTCATCCATAAAGTTAATCCCATTCCTCCAAAGCATGTTCCCCCTAAGATAATGTTCCATCCCCTCCGACATTCATTCAGCCCAACTTCAACTTTCCTTCCTCTGCTTCTATATCCATTCGGCCTGAATTTCCTCTTCCGTCCCCCTTCCCTTTGGTTCCTCTGACGTGACTAGTTTATATACCCTAGTAAAATTAGCATATTGGCGTCAGCCTTAATGTCTTTGTTTCTACCTTTTTTACTGAATGCTATGCGTTTAAGTACCTGTTTGCTGTCTATCTTGTCTAATACTATTCTATTAGTTACTCCATTGGTCTCATCTAGTGCACTTGTTTACACCATTTTGCTGTCTACTATAAGTTTTTGTGATACTGTATGTCTTATGATTCTTTTATATGACCGAAGGTCACCCAAAAAGTTCCTCTAACCCTTCAATCCATAGAATATATAAACCATAAGGTTTACAAGCAATATTTCTATCAGTTTATGTTCAACCAAGTCAAAAGCTTCGTAAAACTCAGATTCTAACCTTTCCAAGAAAAATTTGAGTGCAACAATTGCTCTAATTCAGAGCCCAAAAGTTGTCAGAGAGTGAATCATCCTTACCTTGTATGCATTTCATCACACATAAAGTCTTCCCTTTTTCTTTGCCCTGAGAATCCCATGAAAATAGGAATAAAATATCTACAACGTCCAACAAATCAGGGAAGTAAAAAAGAATTTAGGTAGTTTCCATCTAGAAGGCAGCAAATCAGGGAATTATTTAGGACTACCAATAACCACCTCCCAAAGAAGAAAGAAAAACAAATGGGGAAAAAGAAGTTGGAAACATATACCCAAGTTGCTGATAGATCCTTTGAATTTGAAGCCTATGGCCTTGGTTAAGAGATTAACCGCTTGATTCTTAGTTGAAATGTAAGTTTTTTTTTTAAAAAAAAAAAAAGCGCAGCTTCAAATTTCTCTTTCAAGAAATGCCAATCAAGCTTGACAAGGTTGGTATATCATTCTACATTGGATTTTTAAAAATACTAATAATTGACAAATTATAATAATACCAATCGTTGTACATTATCAGCGATAAAAAATCTGAATTCATCCATCTCTCCACATATCTTGTGAGAAAGGGCCTTAAAATCTGCCTTTGTAGCTGCTTAAAGAACTTTTCTTCAGAATTAACTGACAATATAAATGAAACAAGGCAAGTGGTGAACTGATCCAAGTAGCATCTAAATTTAGGAAACCTTTCCAGCAAAGACAATCACAGAGTAGGTCCTACAGAGAGCAAATAATCTAATTATCGACAACCATACGTACAGGTGACACAATGGATTCCAACAAAGCGGTATCTTAGCATAGAGAACCCTCTTTAGTGGGCCAAGCAAAATCTAGAAATGGAATCCCTTCAAATAAACAAGGTAATGGTAAAAGGAATTATCAGGAAAGACAACAATATTCCTTTCCATGGCCACAACAATGTCCATAATAGGCTGTCTAATAGCTTGACTAGGTGGAATAGGGATATGATGAATGAACACTCATCTCGTCAAGCTTCCCAACTTCCTCCCAACAATAAACCTCTAAGGCTTGTGATTCAAAATATTTAACCACCAACCTGAAATCCTCATTAAATCTGGGATTCAAGTCTGTATGACCTATGATAGTTTCTTCAAAAAATTGTCTTCCTCTTTCCTCTCAGCAATATCACAACCCGAGCAATTTGATTGTCTCACCTGTTAAATCCATTAAAATATGGTTTTTGTTTTAACATTAACCACTGACATATCATGTTTTGCCAACCACTAATCAATAGGTTTTTTCTAGTTTGCTAAAGCAAATCATCAATGTCATTTTTTTCAACAAAAAAAACAAATTAATCCATTATTAGTTTCCTGTCATTAGGGACAACTTGGAGTAATCGTTTCACTAGTCTATACAGCATTTCAACTTCAATGATCTGTGCAACGACTTCAGTATTTCTAGTCTGTGTAGCTTTAGTTTTGCTGGTTTGTGTGACAACATAATGATAAGTTGGAGAGTAAATATGTTTATCATGCAGCAACTTCATGAGAAGATTTGGCCTTTTCAAAGTGGACAACTGTACTTGTCCAAAATTCTGAACTAAATGATAGATGTTAAAAGAGAAATATAAAATCTCGTAAATAACTACGTGATAAAGCCTATCTAACAATATTAAAAATAATATAAGGAAACAGGCTATCTAAACATAATATTTAAAATGAGTTTATCCTAATCACATTAAAAGCAGAACTCTTTAAGATAATCTTAAACACAGATATATTATCCAAAATTAACAAAACAGTTTATTATTAATTAAAACAAAGCAATGAGAATTAGCTTTAATTTACAACTGCCATCAATGAAAGTTTCCAACCAACTATCCCCTAAACTAGTTTTCAATTTTTATGGTACCATACATCACTATGAACAAAAATTTACTAGGCAAAGTAAAGATTTGATAAGGTTGGAAAGGTTCTGATAGCAATTGGTATCATACTTTAAAACTTCTTTGAAGCCATATATGCATAAGCTTACTGTTCTTACCTAAACTGTGCAGACCTTGGGAGAGGTACAGGACCACAAGCTTCCTCTTCGCCAGCATTGTTGAGGGTGTACTTCGCCAATTGCGTAGGGAAACAATGAACACCTTGCCAAATCTCAAAAATGGGCTCTTTTCATCCCTTTGGATGCTAAACTGATAAATCCAAGTTCACAAGAGAATAAAACCAATGAAATAACCATTGCAATGCAAGGGATTCCGAATCCAAGAACCCAACCTATATTCTCCTGGATATAGTTCAATATTGGAATAGTTACTAAAAGACCAGCAATGAAAGTAAAATTCCACCAATTAAAAAATGAGCTTCTAGCCTTCCATTCTTCTGGGTGTTCCCTATCAAATTGATCAGCACCAAAAGCCTGGACACAAGGCTTATGTCCACCTTGCGCAAGTGCAACAAGATATAGAGAAACAAAAAATAAGATCACTTGGAGCTCAGAACAAGAGGTGCCTGTACTAGCAAAATGATAGTCAGCAGTGCTGGCAGGAAGGATAGCTGATAAAGTCAACAAGCCCAGTGCCTGGATTTTAATCCGACCAAAATTCAGATGAGCAATTAAATATGAAACATGTTTAAATGCAATTATATAGAATTTCAAGATCATCTCTCACAGAACTCAGACAGATTTTTTTTATATAGACTTACTAGAAACCTGTTCCAATGATTAAAATAGATTTCTCTGAATGAAAACCCGGTAAAGTTTAACTGAAACTCTTTCTGAACCATGGCAGCAAAAGCTCAGAAGAACAGGAATTAACAAAAGAACGAAACCGCTGATAATCCAATTGGATAACTGATTCTACAATTCTTTTCACTTCCTTGACTTATATTCTAAAAATATAGGACATTGGATTATATTGTCATTTAATCAATTAAATTGACTTCTTTAATAACTAATTTTATCCAAAAGAAAATGGCACATTCTCTGAGAGAAAAAGAGAGTTCGGTCTCTTTGCACACAATGCTGACTATTATATGCTTACCAAGCTAGATATATTAACTGAAAATTAGATTCATTTCATTGAAAGAAACTTCAGCAATGTTTGCTATAAAAGGTGCTGTTAGTAGTATTGTGTGTACTGGTAGCAGTCATTCAAAATGTGCAAGCTAGTCAGAAGTAGTGAGCTATTTATTAGTTGTTAGCCTTTAAGAAATCAGTTACAAAACAATAACGGAATTGAGCAGAATATTAGAACACTTCCTTCTGTGCTGTAAGCATGAGCTCGAGAAGTGTTCAAAATTTATAGTCTTTCAGAATCAGCTAATGAAATTCTATCCAAGAAAATCTTTCGTCCGGATCCTTCAAACGACGTCGTTCCCACCATTTCATGACCAAATTGTATAGTATGAATGTCAAGAAAAACAAACCAGAATATACATGAAAGATGCAAGCATGATGGTTCGGTAACGACCAAGAATGGAATCGGCAACTAAAGCACCCAACAGAGAAAGCAACGACGCCATCCCGAACCACAGGTTCACGTTCTTTGCCGCCGTCAACGTGGATTGCCCCATTGATCCCGTCAGATAATTTATGAGGTTGGAATTGATTCCATAGTAAGCAAACCTCTCTGCCACTTCCACAACTAATAGAAAAACCACAAAATGAAACAAGAGTTGTTAATTCACAGAATGGGTTCATCACTAGAAGTCGTATGCAAGCATGTGATTTTACCAATAATGAAAGACGCTGCTCGCCAACTACCGGAGGAAGATCGGAGTGCTGGGCGACCCTTGAAATCGACGGTGCCATCAATGGTGTCCAGCAGCAGCAGAGTTTCAACTTGTGAATCGTCGCAACGATCGGAAATAGCCATGAAAATGGCGTTGACCACCGTGAAGCACCTTTAAAACTTGCCGCAACTTGGGAGTGCATTACAAGAATTGAGGATATAATATCATATGATTGGTTGTATGTGGACAACAAATTTGGTCAACTGACGGGTGTCGATTTTATTTTTCTTCAAATAGAAACGTTAACTTCATCCAATGGATAGGGACAACGCGAAGAACTGTAGAAACTACTACATCTCAAACCTCTCATGATAAGTTAACAAGCGTCAATTTGATGGTAAATTTAAGATGATCGCAACTTCGCATCGCTGTTCCATCTCGGTCATCTTCTAATACTGAGGAGGAGAAGAAGACTTAGGCTGACCGTTGAAAAAAAAATATTAAGGATACGTCAGGTATGATTCTGTTTTTTAAGACTATTATATTGGGTTTATTGTTCTAAATATATAGATATATATATTGTCAGCTTCTTTTCCAATTCTTTTTTATAGCCCCGTTTCCAATTTTATAAAATTAAAAATAATAGAATAGGTTGACCTTAATCTGATTTTTAACTTTTAGAACACAATACCTTTTTCTAAAAAAACATTGACTAAACTAAATATCAAACAATTTTTTTTTTCATGAAAGATAAAAAAATCAACCAGGAATGACTATTTCTGTGTTGGTAATAAAAAAAAATTGTTTCAAAAAATTAGAACTCAAATAAAGCTTACGTGACCCTTATATTTCTAATTCTTATAATTTAGGTTTCGATGGATTATCATATAAGAAAACCCCGTCAGAAAGTTCCATAACTTTGAAGAGGGGCATTATAGTTTGGGTGATACTGTGATGGTCTTGAGGATTGTGAACTAAACCATATTTGTCATTGGTTGTTGTTTTTGTTTTTTTGCAGGTCTTGGAGTCTCGATTAAGTATCGCTTTGGTGGAAATTCTGAGTATTGCAAGCATTCGCTCAGTCAAGATGGGATTGCCAACTCAAAGTTGGATTTATGACAATTTCTTTCAAACCCAATTTGGGTAGATGCCTATAGTGGCATAAGCTTCTTCATTAACATCTTGTTTATGGTTTTTCCTCTGTAGGGCGTCACAGTACGATGATTTTGTATAGGTTGTATCACTTGCTCATGTTTGGTTGAAGGATCTTTAACTGTGTGTTTGATGTTTGATGTTTTTGTTACAATGGGTATTATAATAATTGTGTGTGAGGTTTACATCTTATATCGGATTAGATAAAATTTTAGAAAATAGTTTATAGAAAAAAAAAATATGCTTTTAGACAACTTTTAAAAAATTATTTATAGATAATAGCTTATAGAAAAAGTAGTTTTGAATAACTAAGTGTTTGAATAGTTATTTCTAGAAGGACTTTTGTTATTGAAAAATTACTAAAAATTGTATAATTTTATTAAGCATAAGAGAGAGGAAAAAGGAGAGATGAGAGAAGATAAAAAATATATAGGAGAAATGAGAGATGGTGGGAAAATATAAGATAGAGGAGAGAGGATGTGTAAAAATAAAGATAAAATAGTAATTGGATAGTCCTAAATAATTTTACTATTCTATAAGTTATTCTAGATAATTTATGCGAAATCTTAGTTTTAAATTAGGGTTTAGTCCAAAAGCTTATTTGAACAAATATGAATGTTTGTTTTAAAGGGCCCGTTTGGATAAGAGTTTAAAAAATTGCTTATTAAAAAAAAGGGCTTTTAGGTAGCTTTTAAAAAAGAGCTTCTGGAGAAGAGCTTATGAAAAAAAACAGTGATTTTAAATAAATCAGTGTTTGAATAGTTATTTTCAGAAGTACTTTTATTATTGGTAAATTATAAAAAAGTATATGATTATTAAATATAGAAAAGATAAGAGATGAAAGATAAGAGACGAGAGAGGGTGTAGAAGAGAAATGAGAGATAGTGTAGAAAAGAGAGGAGAGATGATGTAGAAGAGAGAGGAGAGAGGATATAAGAAAAAGTAGGGGTAATATAGTAATTGGTTAGTCTATAGCTCTTTTATTGTTTCATAAGCTACTATGACCAATTTATCTGAAACCTTAGTTTTAAACCATAGTTTGGTCCAAAAGTTCTTTTGAATAAATGTAGCTGTTTGTTTTAAAATTTCTCAAAACCTAGATTTAGAGAGTTTTCAAACACACAAAACTTTGCTAAATCAAGATTTGAGCTAGAAACACTCATAAAACTTAGGTTTCAGCAAATCCAAACATGCACTAACTCTTTCAAAAGTCGTTGTTTGTATATTGTTTAAAGAAAATTAAGATTTTAAAAGGGTTTTTGGCCCAAATTTTGATCTAGAAAAATTTTAAAACAAATAGTCATATTTATCCAAAATGACTTTTTGACCAAATCATGTTTTAAAACAAAGGTTTTGAATAAGCTACTGAGACTAGTTTATAGAACAATAAAAGAGTTTATGAACTACCCAATTACTATTTTACTCTTACTTTTTTACACTATGTCTCATCTCTCCTCTCTCCTCTACACTCTCCCATCCCTCCTATCTCCTCTCTTTTATCTTCTCTACCATCTTTTCTCTCTCTTATTTTTAATAAAATCATATATTTTCTGGTAATTTTCCAAAATAAAAGTATTTATGGTAATAATTATCCAAATATTCATTTATTCATAACCACTTTTTTTCCATAAACTCTTTTGCAAAAACTCTTTTCTAAAAGTTATATAAAAGCCTATTTTTTTTATAAGTCATTTTTTTAAAAGTCTATCCAAACGGACCTTATATGACTATGTTTATGCACTTATTTTTTATTTAATATAATTGATATTTAAATAAAAAAGACTATGGAGCACAATTAAAACATTCTTTATGTTATAAAAATAAGAGAGTAAGAGAGTAAAAAATATAATAGTAAGACAATAATTTGGTGGGAGAGAGCAAGAGAATATTTCCCATTCACATGTGTTTTTCTTCTTACCTATACTTTGTACATTACCTCTAGTTATAGGCCTCCAGCTCTTAAAACTAATACAAATGTTATAATAAAATAAATAGTAATATAATGACATTTATAATAAAAAAAATAATGATATTGAGGAGGTTATGAAATTAAAGATATTAAGAGAAAATGAATCATAAAGGTTAGGGGTTATGGACTTCTATTCTTCAATATTTAAAACATTCTCCCTTGGATGTCCATAATCAATATGGTGCCTCGTTAAAATCTTATTAAGAAAAACTCAATTAGAAAAAAACTTAGTAAAGAAAAAAGAGTACACGCTACATATTAAAGTTGTCTAATTGAAAACCTTACCAGAAAATTAATGGGATAAAACCTTATTTAAGGAAATAAGAGTGCAACATAATTTTTACTCTCCTAATAATAACATCATTTTTGTTCCCGCTCTTTATAACATTAACATTTCAACATCTCTTTCTTAATAGAATATATTGTTTTCTTGAATAGATTATTTTCAATGTTATTTTTAGTATATATTCCTTTTAGCTAAACTATTCAGGATCCATTGTCATCATATGATATTTTTACATTTATTTCTTCAACATATTATCAACATACTCTTCACTTGCCTTATGCCCTATAGAAATAAAAAAATTATCCTAAAAATCATAATGATATATCTTGCATCAACATATTTAATTAGTTCTAAACAAAATGATCTTATATGTAATAGTCATATCAAATCCAGTTTTATTATCCATTTCTACACCTGCAAAGAACTTAATTTTGTCAAAAAAATTATAACATAAAATATCAATAAAATAGGTAATATTATAATAGAATAAATATATTGGGCTTTTAGTTTATTAAATTTAATATACTTTTATAGACAAAATGGTCATAAAAAAATTTAAAGATTGTGAAATCATTGGATATTCAACTCTAGACATTTTATTTACATGCTTTAAGCATTTTAAATCATTAAAAGATTATTATATAAATTTTACTATTTAATAAGTCATATGCATAAGCTTTAATAATATCTATTAGACACATATTTTATTTCCATATACTATCAAACTAGTAATATATGCAAAAATTATTGCACCCACCAAAAAATAATATTCCTTATCATATTCATCATTAGCTTTTGTGAAAATATTTATTTTCGCACAAATATTTATATATTTCATAATAATTTTATGTCTCAAGTGTTTTGACTGCAAGTCATGTGATATTATTATAAAAAATATTGTTAACAACTTTATTTTTTTGATTGCATTTTGTTGTGACATAACTTATTGAGCTCTATTTATTATTTTTCATGTATCTGAACCTCTTTTGAGACTTTTACAAATAGTTATGTCTTGACACTCTTCTAATGTATATGATTCCTTAATATGATCATCTTAACTACATACTTTAATATTTCTAATATTATATTTGAAATCAATTAGTCTGTCATGCTTCAAACATGTTTCACTTTGATTTATACTAATTTAGGCATTTTCAGCTAGAATATGAGATTTCATAATCCTCATTCAGGTCAGTAATCGAATTTGGCAGATAAACTTCTTGTTCATATTACTATATTTGAGGATCTTACATTTGATAACAATAATAATACATTCATTGTGTTCCTCTTTTACAACTATTGAATTTCCCTTCCTCATATTAGAAAATTTTATCAAATGATAATCATATAGTACAAGTCTCCTAAATCCATTTGTTTCCTTTAAAAATATCTTATGTTTCATTTAGAAACAAACAAAAAGAAGGAAGTTCTTACCCAATATTTATCCCAATTTTCTTTTAATAGCCATCTATGTGCATTATTATGGATAAAGAGAAATAAGTATTGTTTATTTAAAAATACATAGCTCCTAACTAAAACCCAATTTAATTTGGAGAATTTTGTTGGCTTAATTTGTATTGTAATATATCAAATCAAATATGTCAACATAAAAATCTTATTATTTAAAGTATTGATCTAACTACTGAATGAGGCATTAATAAATAATTTTGCTAATATATAATGTCACAAGAATATCTTTATGATCACATATTTTAGAAATTGTGCACTCAACATAATAATTTATTTAAATAATCTTACAATTTTCTGTTTACAAACTCATAATAATCACACTTATAACTATCTTATAGATGCATCAATCATATTTATTAAATATTTGTATGATTTACATGCTTTTTGAATGGCCCATATATATGAATTTTATATATTTATAGAAATGTAAATATTCATTATATAAATCATAACTAGTGAGATGATCATTATGAATTTTATTTAAGAACAAGCAGCACATATTAATTATTATATTGGCTATTCATGAAATTTTTTTAATTCTTCAATGGATGTCAATGCATAATTTTCAATAATTTGTTATATCATCTATAATAATTAAACAAATTATACCAACAATATATTAATTTGGATAAGTAAACTTTTGGTTTACTGGAATCAGTAATAAACTTAATATTTAAAATTACCTATAATATATATATTATCATAATATTTTTATGAAAAATTAATAGATCATAATAAGTATAATTATATCCACATCCCAATTATAAGAATTACAGTACAAAATTAGTCAATAATTATTATTTAATTAAAATCAAATTCTTCATTACAATTTTCGCCAATACATTACATATGATGGTGGAATGGAAGGAATATCCACCTTCCATTATAATATTCTTTTTGTCAAATATATATAGATTAATTTCATATATATTAACTAAACATAGTAAAAGCTTGAATATATTCACTAATCATAAGAAATAAAAAATTATTGATATTTTTTAATAAATGCACAACTATATAGTAAAAAGATAGATCAATTATTCATACTTTTCTCATAAAAATAAATATCAATTTTTCTAATTTAAATGAGACAAATATTTTTCTCTTTTAAGTGACAATGAATTTGGCACCACCAAATTTTGATTTTACAATTATCAATAGTACTCACGCACATAAATATTAAATATTTCAATAGACAATTTATCATACTTAAATAGTATTCAAAGCAAAATTCAAAACATAAATTATGCACAAATATATTTTTTGGAAATAAATTTGCGGTTTATTTTCTCATTCTATAAATATAATATATGTAATTAAATATATGAATTACTAAATTGAGGAACGTTGATTGCCCCTCAAATATTTCAATATTTTAATAGACTTTTAATATATTGATAATACACATAAGGAAAACAAATCTCATTAAAAACAAATGGAATTTATAATGTATATTTAGAATACATAAAATCGAATCACATTAAAACCCCATAAAGGACAAATCAATTAGCCAATCTAAACATTAGTAATACTTTGGTTTCACCATCCATCTATTAATATAAACATAAACTATGAATGCCATATATGCTTATCCAAAGGAAAATAAAAACATGTACTACTTGTTGTGCCTACATAAAATTATAAAGAATGAATGTACATTTTCTAAAGCATAGCCCTCTGCGCTTTACCTTGAATACAGTAAACAACAAATCCTCGAATTGATATTCAGAAAAGATTGACTTAGTAATTTGAAAAAATATATTCTAAAATCAAAATACTCTACCAATTAAAGGTTCTTTATTGCCTCATTACTCATACAAATAATCCAATATAGGCATCTCAAGGATAAATAGGCCTATTAGATAAATAATTTCACTATTAAAAGACATTAATCAAGACAATAATGATGCAGAACAAGAATGTTGCAAAATATTTTAAGTCTACCTTCCCCTTGAACTCTAACTTCATTCGAATTTTAATGCTTATAAATGCATAATTAGTAATAAAATGATAGTGTTTCTTCTATACTTGTATGTTATAACACTTGCCTGGTGCTACTTTCACTCTAATCTTTTCACAAAACATTGTGTTCAAAGTAAGTGGTTTCTTCCTTTCTTAATTTTTTTTGAAAATAATATCCTAAAAAGAAATATAGTTAATTATATTATCACTCTAGGAATCAATATGATCCCCACTAATTTTCACAGTTTAATTCCATGTAGTTATATATATGATCATTTATCTCATGATTTATTTAAAACACATATTAAATAGTTTGTTAATTGAATTTATTCTCTATCACTTACTCTATGTCTAATATTCACTTTCTTTAGTAAATCATACATCTAGAATCTAAATTTTTCACTTTCATGATTTAAAATGAAATCATGTTTAACTCAAATCACAAAATCATACATGGGTAAAATTTCAATAAATATAGTATAATTTTGCCCCCACAAATAAGATTATATATATGATATAATGTACCATGATTAAATAAAGCCAAATATATATATAAACTTATCTTTCTCAAATTAATCACAATAAATTTAAACAATAATAAGAATTAAAAATCATACAGCCTTCTAGGTTTATTGGAAAATCCTCATTTTAAAAACAATAATTAACCACCTTAAATCATTTTTTACCAAAATTGGTTATTTCAATTTATAATTATTTTTTAAGGCTTAAATACTCAAAACCTTCATGAATCTTATATTAATTATACATTACCTCCTAACATTTAAATGTTGGAATTAATAACCCTAATATTTCAAATTTTGATTATCAAACCCCTGCCACTAAATTTAATAGTTTTTGCTATGTCATAATTTTTATATTTTTTTATTAGACACTACGTCATTTAAAAAATAACACTTTGACAAATTAGATATAGTTTTAAGTAGTTTATATATTTTTATTTAAACAATACATGATCAAATAAATCTTTTAAATACTTTTTAAAATATTTTATATTTTAAGTATTTAAAAAATTTAAAACTATATGCACAGTGTCAAATGTTATTTTTTAAATAACATGATATATAATAAAAAAATATAAAAATTATGATATGGTAAAAATCATTAACTTTAACTATAATTTTAATGGTAAATTTTTTATAATCAAAATGTAAAACATTAGGGTCCTTAATTTAAATTTTTAAATGTTATGGAGGTAATAAGTAACTGACCTAAAGTTTAAAGGAATTTTGTATATTTTAGCTTTTTTTCCAATTGATAAATTGAAGTCTTGATAGGTTATTTTGCTGGCAAAAAAATGTTTACTTCAATTTATGTTAAATCTCTATAAATAATTTCTTAATCAACTTGAATATGTAAAATAAATATTGTATTTGATTTAATTCAAAAATTAAAATGTTTTAAAAAAATTGATTTTGAATAAGTTAAAATAAAATATTTTAAAGAGTATATTTGCTCTTTTAAAGTGGATCTAGGTTAACAACATAGATGCACTTAGTATAAAGAGTTAGTTATATTTACATAAATGTGTTATAAAACTAACCAACTAATCCACAAAATTAAGAGGAGAGAAAAGATAAAGACAAGAAAATGATAGAAGTGTATTGTATTCTTCCACTTACTCCACAATACAAATGACATGCACTATTTATAGGCAATAATGACTTAGTAGAATTTGAAGAGATGGAAGATGAAGGGGTAGATAGAGATGGAAGATGAAGAGACATCCACAATTTAATATTCATAATACTCCCCCTTGGATGTCCATTATTTAATAATGTGCTTCAAAAAAATCTTTAACTAGGAAAAACCCTATGGGATAAAAATCTAGTGAAGAAAAAGAGTACACATTTAATTAATACACTCACAGTGTTGCCTCATTAAAAACCTTGCTAGGAAAACCTAGTGGGACAAAACCTTAGCCAAGGGAAAAAGAATACAGCGTGTATCGACTCCCCCTCTTTGTAATGTCAATTGATATCTTTGAATCTGCGAAGTCCGATATCATGTACGAACTTTTCAAATATTGTTGCTGGAAGTGACTTGGTGAACAAATCTGCTAGATTTTCCTTAAAACGGATTTGCTGGATATTAATCTTATCATTCTTCTGAAGATCATGTATGAAAAAGAATTTTGGAGAAATATATTTTGTCCTATCTCCTTTGATATACCCTTCTTTTAGTTGGGTAATACATGTAGTATTATCTTCATATAGGACTGTTGGGATTATTTTACTAGATGACAATCCACAAGTAGTACGTATATGATGTATTATCAATCTTAACCATACACATTCTCGACTTGCTTCATGTATCGCTAGTATTTATGCATGATTAGATGATGTGGCTTATATGGTTTGTTTCATTGATCGCCATGAAATAGTTGTACTATTACATGTGAACAACTAGCCTGTCTGTGATCTACCAACATGTGAATCATACTGAAATCCAGCATCGACATAGCCGACAAAATCAGTCTTGTATTTATTTGAATAAAATAATCCCATATCCATTGTACCCTTCGAAGTAACGAAGAATGTGCTTAACCCCATTCCAATGTCTTCGTGTTAGTGAAGAGCTATATCTTGCTAGTAAGTTAACAACAAATGATATATCTGGTCATGTATGACTAGCAAGATACATAAACGCACTAATTGCACTAAGATAAGGTACTTCTGGACTAAGTAGTTCTTCATCACTTTCTTGAGGTCTAAAGGGATCTTTATCTTTCTCCAAAGATCTTACAATCATCTGAGTGCATAATGGATATGATTTATCCATATAGAAATGTTTTAAAACTTTTCTCATGTAAGTTTCTTGATACACGAAGATCCCATTTTTTAGATATTCAATTTGTAGTCCTAGGTAAAATTTTGTTCTTCCCAAGTCCTTCATTTCAAACTCTTTCTTTAAGAAATTCACTGCATTAAAAATCTCTTTAGGAGTTCCAATGATATTTATGTCATTGACATAAATGTCAATTATAACAAACTCATTTCCATATCCTTTTATAAAAATGCATGGACATATCTGATCATTCTTATATCATTCTTTCAATAGATATTTATTGAGTCGATTATACCACATGCACCATGATTGCTTCAATCCATATAAAGATTTATTTAACTTAATTGAGTACCGTTCTCAAAAACTTGAATTGTATGCTTTTGGCAATTCAAATCTTTCAGGGAGACTCATATAAATGTCATTGTCAAGTGAGCTATATAAATAGGCTGTAACAACATTCATTAAATGCAAATCAAGGCCTTCATTTGCTGCCAGACTAATTAGATATCGAAAAGTAGTTGCATCCATCACTGGTGAGTATGTTTCTACGAAATCAATACCAGGTCTTTGTGTAAATCCTTGAGTAACAAGTCATGCTTTGTATCTTACTACTTCACCATTTTCATTTCTTTTTCTCACAAAAACCCATTTATATCCAACTAGTTTTACATCTTCAGGTGTAAGAACCACATGGCCAAAAACTTTTTGTTTTTGTAATGATTTTAATTCTGCCTCAATTGCGTCTTTCTATTTTGGCCAATCATCTCTTTGGTTGCATTTGCTAATAGACTTTGATTCATGATCCTCATAATCATTTATTACATCAAGCGCTATATTATATGCAAAAATATTGTCAACGTTGACCTTATCTCGATCCCATCATATTCTATTGACAACATAATTTATTGAGATCTCATTATTTTCACATAATTTAGATACCTAAGTTTCTCTCAGAATTAAGATATTAGTGTTGTCAAAGTACTCTTCTGGAGTCACTAAATTTTGTTGAATATCCTCTACCTGACCATCTATATTTGTAGCTCCTTTTCTTTTTTGAGAATTTTTATCTTTGGAACCGATGGACCTGCCATGCTTCAAGCGTGCTTTTAATCCATTTGCATAAGTGGATTGTCCAATAGGGACATCAATGCTAATAGGAGCATTCACAGCTGGAACATATGACTTGGTAATTTTCTTGGGGTCAGTAAATGCGTCTGGCAATTGATTGGCTAGACTCTGTAAATGAATTATCTTTTGAACTTCTAACTCACATTATTTTGTACGAGGATCAAGATGAGATAATGATAATTCATTCCAACTAATTTTATTTTCCAGCTGCTTATTTTCTCCCCCTAATATTGGAAAATTTGATTCATCAAAATGACAAACAGCAAATCGAGCCGTAAATAAATCTCCTATTGTTGGCTCTAATATTTTATTATAGAAGGAGATTCATATCCAAAGTATATTCCCATTCTTCTTTGAGGACCCATTTTAATGCGTTGTGGTGGAGCAATTAGAACATATACTGCACATCCAAAAGTCCTTAGATGATAAATATTCAGTTCTTGACCAAAAACCATTTATAAAGAGGAGACCTTAAGATAACTAGTTGGCCTGATACGAATTAACATTGCTGCATGCAAAATTGCATGTCCCCAAGTAGATATTGGGAGATTTGATTTCATAAACAATGGTCTTGCAATCAAGTGCAAACATTTAATTAATGATTCTACAAGACCATTTTATGTATGAACATGTGCTACAGTATGTTCAACATTGATTCCCAGAGACATACAATACTCATTAAAAGCTTGTGAAGTAAATTCACCGACATTATCTAGACGTATTTTCTTGATGGGATAATCTGAAAAATGTGCTCTCAATCTAATTAGTTGAGCAAGTAATCTCGCAAACGCCAGGTTATGAGAAGATAATAAGCAAACATGTAACCATCTTGTTGATGAATCAATTAGAACCATAAAATATCTAAATGGTCCACATGGTGGGTGTATCGGCCCACAAATATCTCCTTATATACATTCTAGAAATATGAGAGGCTCACTTTCTATTTTTACCAATGATGATCTAATAATTAGTTTCCCTTCAGAACATGCAGCACATGAGAAAATATGGGATTGTGGAATTGATTGTCTTCTCAATGAATGTCCACATGAATTCTCAATTATTTTTCTCATAATTATTGTCCTAGGATGGCATAACCGGTCATGCCAAATATTAAATTTATTCTCACTTGCAAACTTCTGGTTTGCAATAGCATGTGTTTCAATTGTACTAATAAATGTGTAGTACATTCCAGATAAAAGAGCAGGGAATTTTTCCAATGTGCATTTTCTACCAAAAATCATATATGTGATAATAAGATATTCCTGGTTTTCTTTATTTGTTGTTTTAATATGATATCTATTTCTGCGAATATCCTTGAAACTCAACAAATTCCTATTAGATTTAGAGGAATAAAATGCACTATCAATGTATAATTGTGTTCCTCCAGGTAACAATATATTAGCTCTTCCAAATCCCTCAATCATCTTTATACTTCTAGATATGGTCTGGACATTGGTTTCTCGCGTCACCAAAGAAGAAAAATATTTTTGTATTTTTTAATATTGTATGAGTTGTTGCACTATCAACAAGACACAAATCTTTTTTATTAATGTCAATGAGTGACATTCTTCATTAACAGGAACATAGCAAATGAAAAAGAAATACAAAAAGAATTAATGAAAAGAAATACAAATAATTTTATTTATTGGAATAAATAACTTCATGGTAAGTAGAAACCCTTTTTTTTTATTGAGAGAATTATAACTTTATTATAGTAAAAGGAAAACACACATAATCATAAAAGTTAACTTATTTTTTGGACACTCCCATCACTAATTAGGTGATCAACTCTTCTATTAGGATCGACAAAAAAATCAGGCAACATCTAAATGAGTTACATCTATGTTGTCATAATCAGAATCACTTTCTTCCCCGGCAAAATTTGTTTTTATCTTTGTGTCTTTGCCTTTATTTTTTATTTTTCTTTTTGATCGATTCTTGGTATAGTTCAACCAAATGTCTTGGTGTACGACAAGTACGAGCCTAATGACTTTTGTCTCCACAACAATGATATACATTTTCAATATAATTATCATTCCCACTATTTTTTTTTTGTGGTTATCATCATTGTTTGCCCACCTTGAGTGGTAATTATGACCACGGCCTTATCCATAGCCATGACCGCGTCCACGTTCACATCCCCTACCATGGGATGATTCATTTGTCACTACATTCACTTTTGGGAATGCAGTAATAGAGCCAGCTAGATGAAATTTATAATTCCTCATTAGAAACTCATTATTTTGTTCAGCCATCAAAAGTATAACAAACTTAAGTAATGTTAAGAGCCATAAACTCAAGTTTTGTAAGATTCGATATGATGATACTATCATAAAAGTATAACAAAAGGTAAATAGAGATCAAGATTAAGAATGTTGAATAATTAAAAAGTAATACAATATGAAACTATAATTCAACATGAAAGTAATATAGAAATTTACCTTATGATGATAGACCTTACAATAACGTCAATTTCTAGAGCAGTCATACTGATAACGTGTCATAAAACTAATCAACCAATCCATAAGATTAAGATGAAAGAAAAGATAAAGACAAGAAAATGATAGAAGTACATTGTATTCTTCTACTTGCTCTACAACACAAATGACATGCATTATTTATAGGCAATAATGACCTAGTAGAATTTGAAGAGATGGAAGATGAAGGGGTAGATAGAGATGGAAGATGAAGGGATAGATAGAGATAGAAGATAAAGAGACATATATAATTTAATATTCATAATAAAATGATATTAGTCATATTTTTTACTTTATCTCCGCAACTTCCCATAAAAGGCGGTTTGAAAAATCTTTTTTTATAAATAAATCTCCATTATTTGCATCCAATGTTCTTCATTAAGTTTCCATATAGTATTCTGCTCATAAAATCATGATCCATATTCTAACATGAATAGGCAATTATCCATTTGTACATACACATTTTCAACAGTTGCAAGAAACTATACAATTTATAGATAGCCTCCAACAAAATAGGCATACAAACTTTTACTTTCCAAAATAATGATAATTAGCTTGCATTTAAACAAATTCCCTTCATTCTTCCACTTCTTTTCCCTTGATAACGTAAGACCATAAAAAAATCACGTTCATGATGGAGTAATTTCCCAAATATTCCCAAGCCAAAACTTAGCCTCTAACTATTTTTCCTTTAATTTTAGGAAAATTACCTTATGTACATACATTTAAAATCACCTAAAATATTCTTGAACACAAAATTCCCATTTCTATGGCATAAATAAAAGGGAAAATCCCCAAAAAATACATTTTCGATTTAAAATTCTAAAAAGAATATTCTAACATATAAAAGAATAAATTGGTTATAAGTACCAATTTAGAATTTCAAAATTTAGAAAAAAAGATAAAATTTCCCCTGAAAGTGTTTTGACCACCTTAGTGAAAATATTTAATAATCTTTTTAACAATTGTTGTAGTATTTACTTCTTAAAATACTTTTAGGGACAACTTCTTATTTTCTCTAAAATTTTGGAATCATGTATTGGTACTTGTGACTAATATGTCTTTTTACATATTATGATACTCTTTTTAGAATTTAAAAATTGAAAATGTATTTTCTAGGGATTTTTCTTAAATCAAACCAATTTTAGAAGTTCATGCTAATTCCATTTTTTCTAATTATTTGAGGCCTCATTATATTTTAAAGAGTAAAATACATCGATCTATCATGTATTTACTCTAAATCACAAACATCTCTCCTCTATTTTGAAAGCACGTATGGATTTCCATTAAAATTAAAATATATGTTGCATAAACCTAGCTCCCTTCTAATTTTGAAATTTAACTTTTATATAATTAACTCTTAGTTGATTGTTAAATCACAACATTGACTCATCATTTTGACCAAAATGCCTCCCCTTAACATAAATATTACTCAATAATAGTTTAATTACATATTTTTGTTCAAAATTTAAAAAATAATATATATTTTAAATATTTTTCAAACTTTTAAATTGATTCACATATTACAAACTTAATTAATTTTATAATATACATTTTTATTTTTCAATAAATTAAAATGTCTAATCTTGTTTATTTATTAAAATTTATTACGTATGATGTAATCTTTTAAATACATAATATGTTGACTAAAATGTTTTGCAATTATATATATATATATATATATATGCATTTCCAATTAAATTATAAAGTGATATGATTTTGGTATCCTTATATTAAAATATTATAATCAAAATTTTAAAATATATTTCATTAAACATATGTTTAGTTAAAAATTCTCAAATTTTTATCTAGTCGTTAATGTTTTCATATAAATAAAAAATACTTAAATAATCAATCCAACAACTAACTATGTTCTTAAAATTTTGTAATAACAATTCAATTAAAATGGATTTGAGTCAATCTTACTTAATATTTTTAATTTTTTTATTTATAAGCTATAGTCAATAAGCTCACTTGATTTTTGAAATATTTTGAGTTCTATGGTAATAATTAATTAGTAATTTCATTAATTGATTATATAATATTTAATTTTTTTAACTATAATAGTAATTCATAATAATAAATAATAAATAAATTATAATGTATTTATCCATGTTCCCTGTGCAACGCGTGGGGAGAAATCTCAAAAAAATATTGAGCCCTATAATAGTAATTAATCGTAATCCTATTAATTAATTCTATAATATTTTAAATTTTTAACTATAATAATAATTCATAATAATCATAAATAATAGATTAGTTATAATTTTTTCCTCACTCTCCGTACAACTTTGTCTAAATTTAGTAATGATATTAAATAAAAGATAAACTAGGGATTTAGTATAATGAGGGATAAATTAGTAAACAAGATCTATTTTAAAATGGTTTTTAATTTAAAAAAATATACTCAAGAATCTTTTTAGAATATTCTTTAGTAGTATTAATAGTTTAGTCTAAAAATATATTTTTAAAATAGATGGGATGCTTATGTAATTAACATAAGTGTGGTTAAAGTATTTTTACTCTATTTTAAATAATTAAATTTGCATATATTATCAAATATCTTACTATAGTTCTAGTTTTTATGGTTTTAGAATGTTTTTGTAAAACTATTTTTAAAAAAATGTGGAAAGAAAAAAAATTAAATAATTGTTCTAAAAAATTGCATTTGAAAAAAAAACTTATTTGGAATAATTATTTTTAAAATCAAATTAAAGAATTGAGAAAATGTGAAGAAGAGAACAAAGAGTGTAACAACAATAGATAAAGAGTTAGATAATTGGCAAATGATGTAGATTAGGGGTGAGTAAGATGCCCATAGCTTGATGAGCTTACCCATGCCCACCCAAAAAATGGCCTACCTAACCTGATAAAAAATGACCCAATAGAAAATAGGCAATTTTAGTCAGGGACAATGTTCAAGTAAGGTCAAGTATCGGGCAGGGGTTGTTGCCTTGATCAATTATTTACTCAATACAATATAAGTAGAATACAAATCACAATTTTGGGCAGGGACAATGTTCAGGCAAGGCCAATCATGTGGTAGGGGTTGTTGTCTTGCCCGGTTATTTACTTAATGTACAAGTAGATTACATATCACAATGCACAAACGAGGGCTTAGGGTTCATTTCATTTGTATGCCTTGTTCTCTCCTGTCAATTGTCGATTCCTTTCCCTAAGCTCATGAGTTTGCTTCTGCTTTCCAGTTCAACTCTTTACCCCATGCTCAAGCTCGGCAAAAACCTCCTCTTTTGAATCATTCAACATTTCACATACAAATCTTTGACAATTTTGTGACTGAATCCTCGGTTTTGCGATTGAATCCTCAGTTTTGCAACCATTTTTCTTGCTCTTCGCACTCTTTACCCACATTTCCTTCTTATTGCAGAGTGCTTTTTCAAATACTATATCCCTCCTCCCCTAATATGATGTAAATATGTAGTTTTCACTCTGTCAGATTCATTCCTCATATATCACAGCAAAATATTTTCAAACATGTTATTCACAAAATGAGGATCATTTTGCTTCCAATTCCTGATTCCCCCCCCCCCCACACACACATGACACACCCATGGCTCCAATAAGGCCTTACTACAACCTTGAACATAATTATGAATTTATGCAAGGTAATAGAACTAAAGTTATGTGTACATAGATTTAAGTCACTGCACCAATGACTTTCAAATCTGAATAGAACTAAAGTTATATACACTAGGCTCTAATGGCTTCCAAATCATGCGCCAATAAAACATGCATTTAGAACTCAGTTATGTAAGGCAATATAACTGGTTTTACTTACACTAGGCTTCAATAAGTCATTGAGACATTTTTTTTCTTAAGTTTTCCACTTCTAATTATACTTCACTTGGATGCTACAACTGTGTTATCATGGCAAATTGATTTTTTATATTGAGGCTATTGCTTTGATGTTTAATTGGTCATTTTTTGGACTAGAGTCAACCTAATGTTAGTTCATAATGTTAGTTCTATTATATTTCCTTGCATAACTAAGGCTATTGCCTTACATATTATATAAAGTTCACACATAACTGAGCTATAAGAGATATATAATGGATCTAGTTCTGTTATATTATTCTATATTTTAGTTTTGTTCTATTCTGTTCTTTGGGTTACAAGAGATATATAATGTTAATTATGTTATGTAGGGGTGCTAAAAAATTCCCATCCCGGGTTGTCCTGACTCGGTCCCGGGCAATTCGGGACTGGTCCATCCCATTCTGTGAAGGGTTATGACGGGATATCCCGGGACAAGACGGGGGCAAAGGTCAGAACATGATGGGTCTCAGTCTAGCCTTCGGGATTCCCGTCCCGTCTTGAATTTTTTTTGAAAAAAATAAAAAATTCTTTTTATTTTATTTATTTTTATAAAAAATATAAATAGAAAATTGTATTGATTATATCATATTATTTATTAGATGATTGAATTTTTCTCTTTCTTACATGTATTTGTTTCTTTACAGATGAAACAGTAACTTCAGTTGGTGAACTGAAAAAATTGAAAAAATAATAGTATTTATAGTATAATTAATGATATTTATTATTTTAAATTGATAATCATAATAAAAAGAATTTAATTTCTTCTATTATATTTTGTGTTTTGATTATATATTAATAATAAATAGGATGTATATAAAATATCTAGTAGTTTAGTTTTTTTAAATAGGGTTCGGGAATTCTCGAACCTGTTCTGACCCATCCTGGTCCCTACATATTTGGGACAGGATGTGACATGTGACGTATTGTGTCCCATGTCCTGTCTCGGGATGGGACCGGGACAGGGTTGTCCCAGTCCTATCCTGTCATGTGCCCACCCCTAATGCTATATTATGTTATTCTATATTTTAATATTTTAATAGTTAATATCAGGTTAAATGGATGATATAATTTCTAATGTATCGCCATTATCTATTAAAGATACTTTAATTTTAATCTCTTTTAAAAATTTTAATGCATGACCAACCCTTAATGTAATAACAGTAGAAAATAAATAAAATAAATAATATTACTTTTATAATATATATATTATTACTTACAATTTTAAAATAAGAGTCTCATGGTTGAGTGGGTACTGAGGTAGTGGAAGGAGTAAGAGGTTCCGACTTGGAATCCCAACTCACCCTAAAGTGGGATTTATTTTTCTCTTCAACCATTATAGTGAAATAATAAACTACCCCTTTATATTTTTTTTATCTATCACTCCTCCTTCCCCATTGTTCCTGAACGGGATGGCGAGGGAGAGATCAGATCGGAGAAGTTTCAGGATCTCTCCCGAACCTCCACACAGCCGTGATTTCCATTGCACCTCCGCGTCATCACCTTTCTCAGTTCAAATCTCTAGCAACTGGAAGCTCCTTCCCTTTCCCTATTTTGTAGAAGCCTTTCTCAGTTAAAACAGCTTTTCTCTCCTTATTTCATGCCGTTTCTCAGCGTCCTCTTCTTCCTAAGTCAGACGAGAGAAGCAAGGTAAGAGTGAGATAGTGGGTGAGAGAGTAGCAGTAGGATGAGAGGAAGTCAGAGGTCACCGACGACGCTGGAGTGCCTGTAGAGTGATGACGAATTACAGAGAGAGCACGACGGAGAGCAGCGAAAATCTCAGGGGAAGTGAGATCTTTAATGCAATCCACGATTCCAACTGAGGTAAGTCTCCTCAACATTCTCCCTACATTTTTTCGACGATCTATGAGGTTCTTGTGGTGTCTTGTACTGTAGCTGTGTTAAGAAAAAAAATAAGAGGTTGGTGTCTGCAAAGGTTATTACTGTTGTAATCAGAGGATTTTTATTAGGTGTTTTGAGTGGTAAATCACATTATTCTTCCTTGTTCTGTGAACTTGTCGAGAAGTTGGACAGCATATGGGGTCATATAAATTGCAGCTGTTGGTGGACTTTAAGTAGTAATAATAACGGAAGCTTTGAGGTTCAATGTATCTCCTTTGTTTTGGTTAGCTTCTGTCGAATTTTAGTCTAAATTGGTACTTAAATGGGTTAGAACGTTGAAGTTATAAGAAACTGTAAGAGACGAAGGCTACAAGCTTTAATAATTCCTTTAATGTTTTAGAGAGCTGTGGAGAGCTGTTGAGTAATGTGCATGTATATATATACCCCTGTGTGTGTTGAGAGAGTTGCTAAAACTGGAACTTTAAGTTAAATTATTTTACAAATCTGGAAAAATTCTAGATTTTCTGATGAGGGTCATATGTGACTATATGTGGGCAGAATACTTCTGTCCTACTATCCTCCTTTCTTGGTGTGTTGTGAAATGGGTGGTATATAGGATTTCCTTATTTTGCCTACGGTAAAAACGTGTAGTTAACCTCATTGTAGCTGTTGTGGATTATGAGAAAAGAAAGGAGTTGTTGGTGTGTAAATTAATTGAAAAGATAGATTAAGAAGGTTATTCCGCATAGACATTTTACAGAAATTTTTGGTTGTGACAGGTTAAAAAGAAGGATTTAATTCTATTTTGAATCCAATTTAAGTTGAATTTTGTGAAGCTAGTTGATGGCTATGCGGTTAATAATTTATGGGTCTGTGTGTGGCGTGAAGAGTCAAAATTTGAAGCTATGGAAAATGGATTACAATTTGCTGATTGATGTTTTCCTATTTTAAATCATTGTCCCAAATACTTGTACCATGTTTGGAAGTATTAAAGTAATGATTTAAATGTTAATAGTAAATCTGAAAACTTGATACAAATTTAGTAAGGTTGCTGTCCGAAAATTTAGGATATATAGGCATGTTGAAGTTAATAGCTATATGATATATGGTTTTAGTTATAAGATGATGATGATGATGATTAATGCCAGTTAAGTTTAAATTTGTGGAACACTAAGGATGAAAAGATGTTACTGTTCTGAAATAAAAACAAAGAGCAAGTGCTCAAAATTATTTTAATACACCCAAGGCATGTATGGAAACCTAGAAGAGGCATTTAATGACAATAGAATCGAAATGTATCAATTCCCTCCCATTGCCTTGTTATGTCAGTCTTATTTCAATGGGAAAGAAATAGTTTTCGTTTAATTTAAGTGCCCTAATGAATTTAAAAGATGAATTTAGAGTCAAATCATAAGCAAGTCTAAAACTTGAGAAGTAGTTATTACAAGTTTAAGAATATATATATATAAAGGGTGCAAGGATACACTAATAGTTGGCAAAGAATTTAATTGGGTGAAGTATATTGTAGATGATAGATGGTTATAGTGCTATATTGGATTGAATGTGAACTAAGTAGACAACTTTGAATGAATGATTAGTTATACAAGCTTCTTTTTGTAATAGTCTGTGGCTATGGGAGATTTTTGAAGAGCTTTAGTAATAAATCATTTATTAGTTGTCAAGATCAAGTGGTATGAACAGAGTAAGGATACAGTGTTGGAGAATAGAGAGAATATATATAAAAAGAATAGAATTTTCTATAACATGGGAACAGATTTATATGGACCATTGCAGAAAGTTGAGGAAAATGAAACTTGTTATATATATGATAAATGTATTTGATGGGAAAGTATTGATATAAGGTAGCTAGTGGATGCAAAGTGGAAACTATAATTTTGTGTTGTAGAACTTTAAATTATTATAGTTGCTGATTGCGGGGTTACTATTAGAAGAGAGTCATATAACTTATAGATTATTAAGTATAATTTTTTTAATACATTTATATATAGGTGTATGGAGATGGGAAGTCTTGATAAAAGTTATAAGAAGTAAATAAGAGAAGTTGTGAACATATCAAGTGAGTGAATAACGTCTTATGACAAAAATAATTTTAATAATATTTTGCTACTTTTATTTAAAGTATCAATTTTTGACTATAATTTGCTAAAAGCATATTTATAGAAATTATATAGTCATTGATTGATAAATGAATGTTTAGTTGAAATAATAATGATTATTATTTAAATGCTTTGCAAACTTTATGCATACTTTATTGTTACAAAGTTGAATGCATGAGAATTTCAAAGGAAATATTTTTGCAATGATTTTTATGATGGGGTTCATGATTATAGAATATTCTTTATGAGATTTCAGTATTCAAAAATCTTATTCTTATTTAATATTAAATTAACCTAATGGAGGTTTGAAAATCGATTTTTGAGAGGACTGAATATAGAAAATTGGTTACTAATAGCAGTACTATTAGTTCTTGGTACACTATGGTTAAACTCAAGCTTGATGGATATTCATGAGCACAGTACTCACGTCTGTTATTTGTGGAATTTATTTTCGCTCCTGTTATTCGTGTGTCTTATATCTGCACCGGTTATTCATGGATTTCGCACTTGTGCTTATTTTCGTGGCATCGTGCTACGCTTGTTAGTTACCATCATGGATTGTGTGTCCACACTTGCTTTCGTGGCTTCAAGCTGCGCCAGAATGGTTAAGTTATCCTCGTAAACTTTGTGTCCACGCTTGTTATTCACTATGTTGAAGTCCTACAGAAAAATGAGATTGAGGATTATCGTTTTATACTGATTTCCTCAAACTTTATTATTGTGTTATAATTCTATTATTTGAAAATTGAAATTTATCATCAAGCTTTATTATTAAAAGTTTAAATATGTTTAAACTATTTATGTCCATATTCAATTTATTTCTTTTAATGGGACGTTATTCACTGGTAGATTATTTTGGCTTCAGATTATACTTTTGATCTTGCTCCTCCAACAAAGTAGAGAAGACTCATGGCTAATTAAAATTTGTAGGTGCTCCACGTAGCTTATAGGTAGAATTCTTGTCCTCCTTTATATTTTTAAGATATAATAATAATTGTATATTATACGGTATTTATCATTCTAGAAAGTATAAATATGTTAATATATGATTAATTGTAAAATGGCTTATGTATGTCTAACATTATTATTATGTTAATTATGATATTTAAAGGTTTATGAAAGGTGTTATTTTTGAGATAAGGTATTTTTAAAGGTGTTACTTATGAAAGGTGTTATGAGATTTGGGAAGAAGGGCAAGCTAAGTCCAAGGTATATCAATCCATTTGAGATTTTAGATAAAGTGGTGATATAATTTATAAATTAGATTGATCACTAGAGTTATCTGGTATTCATCCAGTGTGTTCCTTGCATCAATGCTACTGATGTATCTATATGAACCTTTTTATGTTATTGAATACCAAGAAGTTTGTGAGAATGAAGATTCATCATATGATGAGAACCCACTGTCTATAATTAATAGAAAAGTGAAGAAGTTGAGATTTAAAGAGATCTTTTGGTGAAGGTGTATGGCATAATCATTCAAAAGAAGAAGCTACTTGGGATTTGAGAACGAAATGTAGATTAAATATTGACACTTGTTTAAGAATTGAGGTGAATATATTTTCAAATTTAGATGACCAAATTTCTTAAGAGGGTAGAATGTAATGACCTTAGAAAATAAATAAGATAAATAATACAAATTTTATAATACATATATTATTACTTATAGTTTTGAAACAAGAATCTTGTGGTTGAGTGGTATTGAGGCAGTGGAAGGAGTAAGAGGTACCGACTTTGAATCCCAGCTCCCCAAAGTGGATTTATTTTTCTCTTCAACCATTCTAGTGAAATAACTAAACTGCCCCTCTTTATATTTTTTATATATTACTCCTCCTTCCCCATTGTTCCTGAACGAGAAGGCGAGAGAGAGAGAGAGCATATAGGAGAAGTTTCGAGATTCTCCGCACAGCTGTGATTTCCATCTCACCTCCGTTGTCATCACCTTTCTCAGTTCAAATCTTTGGCAACTGGAAGCTCTTTCCCTTTCCCTATTTTGTAAAATCCTTGCTAAGTTAAAACAGCTTTTCTCTCCTTATTTCATTCTGTTTCTCAGCGTCCTCTTCCTAAGTCAGACGAGAGAAGCAAGGTAAGAGTGAGATAGTGGGTGAGAGAGTAGTAGGAGGATGAGAGGAAGTGAGAGGTCACCAACGACGCTAGAGTGCCTGTAGAGTGATGATGAATTACAGAGAGAGCACGACGGAGAGCAGCAAAAATCTCAGGGGAAGTGAGATCTTTAATGCAATCCATGATTCCAACTGAGGTAAGTCTCGTCAACATTCTCCCTACATTTTTCCGACGATCTATGAGGTTCCTATGGTGTCTTGATCCTGTGGTGTCACGATCAATTTTTGAGTATAATTTGTGAAAAGTATATTTGTGAAAAGTATATTTGTGGAAATTATATAGTCATTGATTAATATATAAATGTTTAGTTGAAATAACGATGATTATTATTTAAATGTTTTGCATACTTTATTGCTACAAAGTTGAATGCATGAAAATTTGAAAGGAAATATTTTTGCAATGATTTTCATGATGGAATTCTTGATTATGGAATATTCTTTGAGATTTCAGTATTAAAAGATCTTAATCTTATTTAATATTTTTATGCATGCTCGAAAATCGAGTTTTGAGAGGACTGAATACAAAACGCTAATTACTAATAGCAGTATTGTTAGTCCTTAGTGCATCATGGTTAAACTAGAGCTCAATGGATATTCATGAGAACAGTACTCACGCCTGATATTCATGGGTCCTGTTATTCGTGAGTCTCGTACTTGTGCTTGTTATTCGTGGGTTTTGCACCTGCACTTGTTTTCATGGCCTCGTGCTACGCTTGGTTAATTACTCTCGTGGACTGTGTCCATGCTTGTTTTTGTAACTTCAAGCTGTGCCGAAATGGTTAGTTGCTCTTGTAGATTTTGTGTTCACGCTTGTTATTCGTTATGTTGAAGTATATGGAAATATGAGATTGAGGATTATCGTTTTACGCTGATTTCCTCAAACAAGTTGTTTCACATGATATTAGATTGATTTGATTAATGACTTTTGTACAGTTTCATTTTTTGTTATAATTCTATGATTTGAAAATTGAAATTTATCGTCAAGCTTTATTATTAAAAGTTTTAATATGTTTAAACTATTTATGTCTATATTCAATTTATTTCTTTTATAATATGCAGGAAAAAGCCATAAACTTGGTTTCATTTTGCTTTTTATTTTACTTCTTTGATCCTTTAAGTATCATAATAAGTCAGATGTTTACCAATGCCAAAACAGCCTTAATTATATTTTTCGCTGTATCATGAATAGGAGATTGGAGTTTAGCCTGTTGTGAATTGTGCTTTCTATATCCAAATTTACTTTTATACCTAGTTGCATCTTCAATTTGAGCGTTAAGGGAAGTCTCGTCTATGCGGTGACTCAAGTGAGAACCTTACCTTATTAGATGCTTGACTTATTGGACGAGATGCTAAACAAGTATTTTTCTGCTAATTCACACGTGGGAGGGTAAATTATGTATGAAAGTCCCTGGTAACTTTGTGGAATTTAGCACATCAACTCACAAGATGCTTCCTTTTTGTTCCAACTCCTGTTGTAAAGTAAGCAACCCTTAAACAATGCAAGATTAATAAATATTGCAGAATAACACTTTAAATTGGATTTATTCTGCTTTTAATCTTTCCCTTTAATTTGTGGTCTTCGTTAACATGAACCTAGGATGAAACGTTTAATGTTCTAGTGTTACTAACCAGCTCTTGGTTTCTCTTGTGCATAAGGTGTGCAAATCTACTGAATTTCCTTTTTTGTTTGGTTGGGGATGAGTATTTGGTTCTATTTTGCATAAAGTGTGTGAAATAATATTTTCCTATTATTTTCAATTGGTAGATGTTTACATGATTATTTGAAACTAAATGAATGAAATCCTGAATCCGTGTATATCTAGTGAAAACTGATTGGGGTAGTATGAGTGGGCCATGTAATTTAATAATGCAAACTGATGATGCCATTATGCAACTAGACCTACGATTAGTTTATCTAACTTCTCTATATAATTTTTCTGGTCTTGAAGAATTTAATTTATATAAGAGTAAATGTCAGGAACAGTTTGATGTTTACAAGGGAGTGTAAGAAAAACGAGGTGTTGGAATTATTTTCATCTATACCTTTTGTCTTTATATATTTTGCATTTAAAAAATCAGGGAATGGAACATTAAGTGTTGCATTTGACTAATGGTGTTTATCTGAAACATGATGTATGAAAATAGGGGTCGTTATATTTTGGACATTAGATTATAGTTTATCATCTACTGGTTCAACCTAGACTAAATTGATCTGTGTGTGTTTTCCTCCTTTTTTCAGCCAACTATGTCCCTCTGGTTTGACATGTCTTTAGAATCTTTGTAATTTGTTCAGTTACTGTTAAGTACCATATGATATTCTTTATCTAAACGTTATGAAATAGATAACATCATTCTTAGAATGATAAAATATATCTTTGTTTAAATTTGTTTTTTTGGAATACAAAATGTTTGTTGTATGTAACTGGCGGCTTAGACATTCTAATAGTGTTTGAGGTCATAGTTGGATGGCTTTATTGTCAAAAATGTTATTTAATCCCAGTAATAACCTTACAGACTATCAAAATATTTATGGTAAAAATGATACATACTTTTGACTATGAAATTGTGTACCATTTTGACTTCTCATTATTGAAGCGGTAATTGGAAGAGTTGAATGGGTCACTTCAAACAAGAGGGATTTGATTTCTCATGAGGAGATAAATTGTAATTTACCTTATATTGGATTGTTATGGCAGCTTTTATGTACGTCTATATAAAATCTCAAGAATATTGACTAGGCAAACCATCTGGGTTATTAAGCAAGGCAGGAAAGATAAAATAGGGCATAAGGTAACTTTGCTTTCTAGCAAATTAGCTGAGCAAGTCAAGTTTCATGCTTTTGTTTAGTATGGCAGCAAGTTGAGCTTCATCACCATAGTCAATAAATAACTAACTGGATAAGAAAAGACTTTGTAAATCTACTAGTCATAAGCGAAAATAATCTCCCCTAATCATGTAGTCTCGTTTCTGATCTG
This sequence comes from Leucaena leucocephala, assembly GCA_037074615.1. Taxonomy (NCBI): domain Eukaryota; kingdom Viridiplantae; phylum Streptophyta; class Magnoliopsida; order Fabales; family Fabaceae; genus Leucaena; species Leucaena leucocephala. The sequence goes on from CM073527.1 coordinate 12,862,987, forward strand.
TGTTATATCAATAGATTAGATCAATGTTATTGTTCTTATTATTTTGGTATGATAGGAGCGTCAAACTAACCTTAACCTAACTTAAACACCCGTTTCTCCACCCACATGAGCTTGCTTACACTGCCCCATCAGTATTATTTTGGTATAATTAATGGGTCTCTTTTGACTGACTGATGTGATTTCAGTGGTTTTGTTGGCTTGTTGCAGAAATTCCCTCTTTTTGTGGATGTCAAGATGTGTGTTCTTTGAAAGGATGATTTTTGAGGTAGCCTTTTTGTTTAAATACCTTTGAATTACAATGATCATACATAATGAAGTTTTTACTTGTTGAATTTTGCAACTTTGTCTATTAGAGTAGAAATGAAACTTGATGAATTCTTTTGCCCCTCAGATATTCTATGAGGGCAGAAAATTTCCATGGCCTATGTGAAGTTAATAATCTGAATTTGTTATTATCACCCTAGAAGAACCCTCAAAACTGCAATTACAGTCTCACTAATTGAGCAAGCCGTTGGACATGCTAATTTATTTTGATTTTCTGGTTTATGACATGACTTCCCCATTTGTCATTTAATTTTCTTTGTTCAAGAGATTCATGAATCAATCCTAGAACAAAATATCTTCTATGATATGCAAATTGTTTCTTTCGTCAGGTTAGGAAAGGTAGCCCCAATGTGATGGTATAGTTTTAAGTTTATACTTACTAAGTTGAGTTGTCCATCTTATAATACTAAATATGCTTTTTAATTTCCAAAACGATTTACTTTGCAGCCCTGCCATCAAGATTATGTACTGATAGCTACTTTTTTTTTTTGCAAGGAGGTGCCATTAGCTCTGATATTGGTATGCTTTCTATTGATGCATTGACCTTAGGATGGCACCTATGACTACTTTCTGAAGTTTGTAATTTTATACTATACAATTATTCAATTTCTGTCTATGCAATTTTTTTAATTTACTAAATAGTAATTACTACTAATTACTAATTGAATGAAAGTAGATTCTTTTTTTTTTTTTTTTTTGCATAGCTGGTATTTGATGCATGGGCTGTGAATAATATATCATGATATGTAATCCCCTCGACTAGTTTTTATAATTAGGATAAGAGGTACTATTTTGTATCACATTGATATTTTGATTATAATTACTGAGGTTCCACATAATTACAATGTTAATTGCAATCACAAGTTTCATTTGGTCTGGTGTCCAGTTTGCTATAATTTTGTCAAATCAGTTCTTCTCCTTCCTAGATGTAATGTCTACTCTCTTACACTTGTGCATGCCATTTTTAATCTTTTTGCAGAGGAATATATGGAAAACTTGTATTGCTTTTCCCATATGAGAATTTTAGATCCTTAACTCATACTTTTTCAGATTTATAAAATTTGTTTTGAACAAAGCTTTTACATCGTGATTTATTTCAGTTGAGTCAAATCACATGAAGCATGACAAATAATGACTTTTATCAATCTCCAGAAGACATCAGAAAGCCGGTAGTTCTAAATTTTTTTATCACATTGAAAGCTGATCAAAGGCGGGAGAGGTTCATTTATATGGTTAACTCTTGTATTGCTTCTCATGACCGGTTAGGGTGTGAATATAAACTTTCTAGTTTTGCAAAAGTTTCATTTGTAGAAATTCAAAATATACCAATCCTTTTATTTGGAATTTGTTGCAGTTCCCATTTGGTCTTTAGGAGGCTTGTTGGAAGGCTGATTTTCAGACGGTCGGTTCGAATTGTCAATTGTGGTGTACTGTATGGTGAGTTTCATTCTGACAATTTTAGTTGTGTTATAGATGATTGTAAAAATTTTGCATGACATGGGCTTCAAAATGTTTGCATATAGATATGTTCATGGTGTGAAGTTGAGAGCATGTGAAGATGATGCCAAGTGTATTAAGTGATTGAAGAACGATAGATGAGAGAGTGAAAAACATGGGAAGGAAATTGTATTAGGACAGATGGTAACGAGTGAAGATTGGGATGATTGGGTGCAGATGACTGGGGAATAACGCGTGAAGATTGTGATACTTGGAGCGTACTACGAACTTTAGAATATATTATTAGGACTCTATGAATTTTGAAATTGTAAAGTGTGTTTCGTGTGAAGCTGAAATTACAAATTTTAAGGGTGTGTTTGACTCAACAGAGAGGAGGGAAGGGGAGGGGAAGAATTTTAATAGAGAGGAAAGGAAGGAAGGGAAGGAGAGGGATTTTATTATTTGTTTAGATTAACATTACATTAGGGGAGAGGAGGGGAGAGATTTCTATATTACCTAGTTTGGTTCAAAAGAGGAGGAAAGAGAAAATATTTTTATATAGATAAATTTATCTTATATTATTTTATAAAATATAATATATGGGTAATATTGAGATATTAAAAAATTTATGGGTATATTAATATTATAAAATAATAAAAATATATCTCCCTTCTAGATTCCCCCCAAATTTTGGAGGGGAGGTAAAGTTGGGGAGGGGAGGGAAAAACTCCTAAGGGTGTTTTGGCTCAATGGAGGGAAGGGGAAGGGAGGGATTTTAATAGAGGGAAAGGGAAATAAGGGAAAGTGAGGGATTTTATTATTATTTTGTTTGGATTAACATTAAGGAAGGGGAGAGGAGGAATTTTCATATTATCTTATTTGATTCAAGAAGGAAAGGGAGGAAAAATATTTTTATATAGATAAATTTATCTTATATTATTTTATAGAATATTTTAATAAAATATAATATAGGGATAATATTATAGGTATATTAATATTATAAAATAATAAAAATATACCTCCTAAATTTTCCTAATTTTGGAGGGGAGGGAAAAATGTCTAAAGGTGTGTTTGGCTCAACGAAGGGGAAGGGGAGGGGGAGGGGGAGGATTTTAATTAAAGAAAAAGGGAAGGAAGGGAAAATGAGGAATTTTATTATTATTTTATTTAAATTAATATTAGGGGAGGGGAGAAATTTTTATATTATCTTGTTTGATTCAAGAAAGAGAGGGAAAATATTTTGATATAAATAAATTTATCTTATATTATTTTATATAATATTTTAATAAAATATAATATAGAGATAATAGTGAGATATTAAAAAAATTATAGGTATATTAATATTGTAAAATAATAAAAATACATCTTTCTTCTAAATTCTTCCAAATTACCCATATCAAATTCACCCATATTTTAATTAGCTAAATAAGGAGAGAAGAGCATAATCCCTTCTCTCCCCTAAATTACCCAACTAAAAGTAGGTTTCATTTTATGTTATCAAGATTGTTTGTTATTTTTTTACAAATAGGCTTACCAAACTAAGTAAGTTTTGTTATATTTCTGATAACGTTGAAAAACTTTATCAACTGTTGAGATATGTTTCATTGAAGTGTAACCACCTCTTTTCCTTTCAACAACAACCTTGCTTCTACAAATTTAGCTGCAAAGAACCTGATCTTGTGTGATAATTCTCCGCAACTATGTAAAAAGAGAAGCACGATTTATTGGTTAATGACTAATGATGATTCATAAAATGGACTGATTTATCTTGCATGTGATGTAGCGACGTGGTCGTCTTTGGTGGTTTATCAGCTTTTTGAATGAAATATTGGAAACAGAAATACTACCTAATAACCCTATGTTCTACAAAAACCTATATCTCTATCCTATTCACTTCGCGTCCACCCCTTCCCGCGTCCTCTTTTTTCTTTTTACCCCACTCTAGTTTTAATAAATTTTTCTTAAACTTTAGTTGAGTTATATATCATATCTCTAATTTTTAAAAATTTAAATTAAAAACTTTAATATTTTACAATAATTTTAAATTTAACGCTATGGAAGTTGATAATCAATAGAAAAACATTATGATTCTTAATTTATATTTTTAAAAGTTAGGGAGGTGACCTATAACACATCTAAAATTTAAGAGGATAGATTGAAGCCGATTTTAAAATCAAAATAGTAAGCAAAATATAATCTATATAAAACTAAAATAATTAAAAATGTTAAAATAAAACTAATGGTAATAATATTTCTATATATTGATTCATTAAAATTAAAATAAAATCTTTTTTAAGAAAGTAAGTTCTATTTATTTTATTTATAATTTATGATTATATTATTATTTATATGAAAATTGTATTGATATAAAAAAAGCTTATACGTCATGTCAACATATATGTCTATATAAAGTCAAGCGGTTTATTTAGTATATAGAAAATAGTTCATGGTATCTAAAATATAGATAATTTTTTGAGTATTATTGTAATAATATCATTTTGCTTTTTATTTTTAAAAAATTAAATATTTTGCTATTAACCTCTAATTTTATTTTTGAAATACCTTGTTACTTTAACGTTTCTCTCACATAAAATAGGGTGGAGTTGTTTAACTTTTAAGATTTATGGTATGACTTATTTATAATAGATACATGATATATTATTTTTATACTAGTAAAAGCGTTATTAAACTTTGCTGCAATTTGCTTATATTGTTTTTTTTACTTTTTTTCCTCTCTTAATATCCTCTAATCTCACATGCCCCCATTACTCTTTGAAGGATGGGACCTACGCATTTTGGTTTATAAACCTGTGGCATATTTCTCCTAGAAAAGGTTGCTTTCTCTCGCTTCTCCTTTCTCTAGTCACATCGCCTTTTTTAGGTAACTCATCCTCTTTCTCCCTTCTATTGCTCTTCCTTGGGTTCACTTTTTTCTCTTGAGTGCATACTTCTTAATTATTTATTTTTATTTACCCAATAAATTAAACTTATATATTATTTATTATTTTAAAATTATACAAAAATAAAAAGTAAAAATTTTACTTTATGCACTTATTATTTTAACTTATACTTTTCTTGATAATTTACGAATAATAAAAAGTATCTTAGTAATAAATATTTAAATATTTATTTATTTAGAATGTTTTTATAAATATCTAAAAAATACTTAATTTTTTTTCTATAATTTTTTCACCAGCTAATCTAAACTGCCCATAAATAAAAATAATGGCCCAAAAAATGTACACTCATATTAGTTCCCTATTTTTATGAGTATGAGTGATTCAATTTCTTATTTCTCTCAGTAACCCAATCGAGAGAGAGGAAGAGAGAGTTTAGACTATATAAATTAAAAAGGAGGGAGGGGGAGAGAGAGGGGAGATGTAATTAAAGGTATCTGTCAGTACATATAATTTTTTGAGTAGTACTATAATAGTATTACTTTATCTTTTGTTTTTAAAAAATTAAATATTTTGTTGTTACTCACAAGGTGCTTTCTGAAAAAATCTGGTGTTAAATTTGACAGCTTTTGATGGCTCTCACATTTCTCAATGCTAAAGAACACAAAGCTATTAATACCGAAGCAGAAACTGAATAATATAAAAAGTAACAGTAATAATAATGATAAGGTAGAACCTTACTAGTTCAGAGATATAATAATATTATATACTAAAATATTATGATTTGTATAGAGAATTCAATATATTACTTATTAGAGAGTAGAGACAATAAGGAAACATGAAAAGAAGACAAATGCTAAAGAAGTGTATTCCTTTATCTTTATGATCAAGAAACTTGTTAAATTTTTTAGTTGGCATAGCGTCGATTACAATTAATTTTTGTTTTTTTAGTTGTCTTTGCATATCTTAATTCAAAGAGTTTATAATTTATCTTTTCGTTATCTAAAATAGTATAAAGATTTTTAATTTGAACAAAATAGAAATAATTATTATATAAAAATAATATTTTTAAATCATAAAAATAATTACAATATTTTAATAACTGAAATTTAAAAAAAATGATATACATATAGTGTGCATCCCACAGTAAAAAATATCGGATTATTAAAAAGAGTATATGTGTATTTTTATTTATTTTAAAATAATTTGATTTACATGATCATTTTTAATAGTACTATAATTTTTGTATGGCTTATTGATTTTTTTAAGAATTGATAGACAATAATGATGCCTTTTTAAATTGTTTATTAGTAATTTAAAAATAAAATAAATTTAATTAGAGAAATATATTTATTAAAAGAGCTAAAACAATTTTGTACTCTAAATCTCTAAAAAATTGGATTTTAGCATAAAATGACTTACATATCTTTGGCTAAAAACAAATATTGATTGATAGAATATTAATAGTTTTAAAATATTTTTAATGATAGGTTGATGGTTGAAAATTATCAAATACAAATATTTTAAATATCTACACACATATTAGTTAGGTTCAAAAAATGAATAGTTGATAGGAAAATCGTAAGACAATGGAAGTAAGAGAAGAGATTATTTACTAATAAAAGTATGAGACTTATAAATAAAGCCTGAGATAATAATAACAAAGCTACAACAAGCTTAGAGAATTACCAAAATAGAAACCATACCTCTGAGAATTATAACAGTTTTATGATAGGATATTGGACAAGTAGCATGCTCTGCTTTGTGATATGATTATGCCCTATTTAACTTTTATGATTCATGGTACGACTTATTTATAATGGATAGGGAATATATTATTTTTATAATAGTGAAAGTGTAGTTAATCCCTGCTGTAATTTGCTACTTTTTTTTAGTTTCTCTCGTCACCCACCCTAGTTACTTGTTCAGCAAATTAATAGAGTTGAACAAGTACCTAGGGTAGGTGACGAGAGAAACTAAAGAAAAGTAACAAATTGCAGCAGAGATTAACTATACTTTCACTATTATAAAAATAATATATTCTCTATCCATTATAAATGAGTCGTACCATGAATCATAAAAGTTAAATAGCGTAAGATCATATTATAAAGTAGAGCACGCTACTTGTCCAATATCATATCACAAAGTTTTTATAATTCTCAAAATTATGGTTTCCATTTTGGTGATTCTCTAGACTTATTGCAGCTTTGTTATTATTATCTCAGGCTTCATTTATAATTCTCATACCTTTATTAGTAAATACTCTATTCTCTTACTTCCATTGTCTCATGATTTTCCTATCAACTACTCATTTTTTGAACCTAACTAATATGTGTGAAGATATTTGAAAGATTTGTATTTCATAATTTTCAACCTTCAATCTATCATTAAAAATATTTTAAAACTATTAACATTCTATCAATCAATATTTTTTTATTATCCAAAGATATGTTAGTTATTTTATGCTAAAAATTAATTTTTTAGAGATTTAGAGTACAAAATTCTTTTAGCTCTTTTAGTAAATATGTTTTTGTAATTAAATTTATATTATTCTCAACTTACTAATAAACAATTTAAAAAGGCATCATTATTGTCCATCATTTCTTAAAAAAAAATCAATAAGCCATTCAAAAATTACAGCACTATTAAAAATGATGATTATGTAAATCAAATTGTTTTAAAATAAATAAAAATATACATATACTCTTTTTAATAATTTGATATTCTTTATTGTGGGATGCACAATATATATACATCATTTTTTTAAAATTTCAGTTATTAAAATATTATAATCATTTTTATGATTTAAAAATATTATTTTTATATAATAATTATTTTTATTTTGTTCAAATTGAAAATATTTATGCTATTTTAGATAACGAAAAGATAAATTATAAACTCTTTGGATTAAGATGTGTAAAGACAATTCAAATTAATTGTAATCGACGCCATGACAACTAAAAAATTTAACAAGTTTCTTGATCATAATTTAATTACTCTTATAAATGAGTGATAACTTTTTAAGAGAAAAACATAGTATCGTGAGAAAACTTGGTAAAACCCACTATTATTTTTCTATTTGACTTTTCTCTCATGCTATATTTATTATTTCTCAACTATGTCTTCTTGCTTATGCTGACAAAAAAGATGAGCTGAAAGTAGTTTCTCGGAGAAACTTAAAGGAATATACTTCATTTGAATTTGCCTACTTTTCATATTTCCTTGTTGTCTCTAGTAACTTGTATATTGAATCCTCTATACAAATCCCAATATTTTAGTATATAATATTATTATACTTATAAACTAGTAAAGTTCTGCCACTATTATTATTACTACTACTACTATTACTTTATATATTCTTCAGTTTATGCTTCGCTATTAATAGCTTTCTATATTATTTAGTATTGAGAAACAGAAGAGCCATCAAAAGCTGTCAAATCTGATCCCAACTCTTTTCAAAAAGTAACTTGTGATTAATAACAAAATATTTAATTTTTAAAATAAAAAATAAAATGATACTATTATTATAGTATTACTTAAAAAATTATATGTATTAAGAGATACCATTAGTTACCCTTTCCCCTTTACCCCCTCTTTTTTAGTTTCTGCAGTCTAAACCCTGTCTCTCTCTTCTTCTTTCTTTATTGAGGGAAATAAGAAATTGAATCACTCTTATACTCATGAAAATAAAAAACCCGTATGAGTGTATATTTTCTGTGCCATTATTTTTATTTATGGGGAGTTTAGATTAGCTTATAAGAAGGGTTTATAGGGAAACAAATTCTTAAAACGGGGTTTAGATAAATGTTTTAGAAAAAAATTTATAAAAATAATTTTAAATAAATAATTATTTAAATATTTATTACTAAAATAATTTTTATTATTCGTAAATTATTAAGATGAATATAAATTAAAATGATAAGCATATAAAGAAAAAATATTATTTTTATTTTTTGTGTGCTTTTAAAATAATAAATAATTTATATGTTTAATTTATTGAATAAATAAAAATAAATAATTAGGAATCAAACACGTAGGATAAAAAAAATGAAGCCAAGTAAGAGCATAGAAGAGTGAGATGAGTTAACTAAAAAAGGCAAATGATTACAGAGGAAAGATGAGAGAGAAAGTAATCTTTAGTAGGAGAAACAAGTTAAAATGCATAGTCCTATACCTGTAAAAGTAAAAGGTAAGGTGAGATAAGATGGAACAAAATAGGAAGCAAGCACTTCGGATAAAAAATGAAGCCAAGTAAGAGCATGGAAGAGTGAGAGTTAACTAAAAAAGATGACATGATTAGAGACAAAAGAGGAGAGAGAAAGCAACCTTTAGTAGGAGAAACAAGCTAAAACACATGATCTTATCCTTGTAAAAGTAAAATGTAAGGTGAGATGAGATGGAATAAAATGGGATGAAATTGAACAAGTACCTAGGGCGGGTGACGAGAGAAACTAAAGAAAAGCAGCAAATTGCAGTAGGGATTAACTACACTTTTACTATTATAAATATAATATATTCTCTATCTATTATAAATGAGTCGTACCATGAATCATAAAAGTTAAATAGCGCAAGATCATATCATAAAGCAGAGCACGCTACTTGTCTAATATCTTATCATAAAGCTTTTATAATTCTCAGAAGTATAATTTCTATTTTGGTGATTCTCTAGACTTGTTGTAGCTTTGTTATTATTATCTCAGGCTTCATTTATAATTCTCACACCTTTATTACTAAATACTCTATTATCTTACTTTCATTGTCTCACGATTTCCTAATCAACTACTCATTTTTTGAACCTAACTAATATGTGTGTAGATATTTGAAAGATTTGTATTTCGTAATTTTCAACCATCAACATATCATTAAAAATATTTCAAAACTATTAACATTTTGTCAATCAATATTTTTTATTAACAAAAGATATGTAAGTCATTTTAATGCTAAAAACTATTTTTTAGAGATTTAGAGTATAATTTTTTTTAGCTCTTTTAATAAATATGTTTCTGTAATTAAATTTATATTATTCTCAACTTACTAATAAACAATTAAAAAAGGTATCATTATTGTCCATCAGTTCTTAAAAAAATCAATAAGCTATACAAAAATTATAGCACTATTAAAAATGATGATAATATAAATTAAATTGTTTTAAAATAAATAAAAATACACATGTACTCTTTTTAATAATCCAATATTCTTTACTTTGGGATGCACACTAAATGTACATCATGTTTTTAAAATTTCAGTTATTAAAATATTGTAATCATTTTTATGATTTAAAAATGTTATGTTTAGATAATAGTTATTTTTATTTTAGTCAAATTAAAAATCTTTATACTATTTTAGATAACAAACAGATATAAGCTCTTTAGATAAAGATATGCAAAGAAAACTAAAAAAAAGTCAAATTAATTGTAATCGACGCTATGACAACTAAAAAATTTAATAAGTTTCTTGATCATAATTAAATTACTGTTATAACTCAGTGATAACTTTTTAAGGGAAAAAATTCAGTATCGTGAGAAAATTTTGTAAGACTCACCCTTCTTCTTTTTCTATTTGACTTTTCTTTCATAGCATATTTATTATTTCTCAACTATATCTTCTTCCTTATGCAAACAAAAAACATGAGTTGAAAGTAGTTTCTTAGAAAAACATAAAGGAATACACTTCGTTTGAATTTGCTTACTTTTTATGTATCCTTGTTGTCTCTACTAGATAGTATATTGAATTCTTTATACAAATCCCAATATTTTAGTATATAATATTATTTATTCAATAAATTCTCTAGTAATTATTTATTTTTATTTATTCAATAAATTAAACATATAAATTATTAATTATTTTTAAATCACAAAAAAATTAAAAATAATTTTTTGACTTTATATGCTTATTATTTCAATTTATATTCATCTTAAAAATTTATGAATAATAAAAATTATTTTAGTAATAAATATTTAAATAATTATTTATTTAAAATTATTTTTTATAAATTTTTTCTAAAAGATTTATCTGAAAACCCTCTTAAGAGTTTTTCCCCCTATAAACCCTTCTTGTAAGCTAATCTAAACTGCCCATAAGTAAAAATAATGGCACAGAAAATATACACTCATAAAGGTTTTATATTTTCAAGAGTACAAGAGTGATTCAATTTCTTATTTCTCTCAATAAAGAAAGAAGAAGAGAGAAACAGAGTTTAGACTGTAGAAACTAAAAAGGAAAGAGAAAGAGAGGGAAGGGGTAACTCAAGGTATTTCTCCATACATATAATTTAGTTTCTCTTGTCACCCACCTTAGGTACTTGTGGAGTTCCATCCCATTTTGTTCCGTATCATCTCACCTTACCTTTTACTTTTATAGGGATAGAACCATGCGTTTTAGCTTATTTCTCTTACTAAAGGTTGCTTTCTCTCTCCTCTTTTCTCTCTAATCATGTTGCCTTTTTTAATTAACTCATCTCACTCTTCCATACTCTTACTTGGCTTCATTTTTTATCCTAAGTGCTTGCTTCCTAATTATTTATTTTTATTTATTCAATAAATTAAACATATAAATTATTAATTATTTTAAAATCGCACAAAAAATAAAAATATTTTTTTTATTTTATATGCTTCTCATTTCAATTTATATTCTTTCTAATAATTTACAAATAATAAAAATTATTTTAGTAATAAATATTTAAATAATTATTTATAATTTTTCATAAATTTTTTCTAAAAAATTTATCTAAAAATCCTTTTAAGAGTTTTTCCCCTATAAACCCTTCTTGTAAGCTAATCTAAACTGCCCAAAAGTTAAAATAATGGCAAAAAAAATATACACTCATACAAGTTTTCTATTTTCTTGAGTACAAGAGTGATTCAATTTCTTATTTCTCTCAATAAAAAAAGAAGAGAGAGACAGAGTTTAGACTGCATAAATTAAAAAGGAGGAGAGAGAGGGAAGGGGTAACTAAAGGTATCTCTCAGTATATATAATTTTTTAAGTAATACTGTAATAATATTATTATTTTATTTTTTATTTAAAAATAAATAAATATTTTGTTATTAATCACAAGTTGCTTTTTGAAAAAAGTTGGGATCATATTTGACAACTTTTGATGGCTCTCCAGTTTCTCAATGCTAAAGAATATAGAAAGTTATTAATAGCGAAGCAGAAACTGAAGAATATAGAAAGTAATAGTAATAATAATAGTAGTAGAACTTTATTGGTTTAGAAATATAATAATATTATATACTAAAATATTGGGAATTGTAGAGAGAATTCAATATACTACTTACTAGAGACAACAAGGAAACATGAAAAGTAGGCAAATTCAAACAAAATGTATTCCTTTAAGTTTGTGTGTGAAACTACTTTCAGCTCATCTTTTTTGTCTGCGTAGGCAAGAATAATAAATATGCTATGAGAGAAAAGTCAAATAGAAAAAGAAGAAGGCGAGTCTTACAAAATTTTCTCACGATACTGAGTTTTTTCCTTTAAAAAGTTATCACTGAGTTATAACAGTAATTTAATTATGATCAAGAAACTTGTTAAATTTTTTAGTTGTCATGACGTCAATTACAATTAATTTGACTTTTTTTAGTTTTCTTTGCATATCTTTATCTAAAGAGCTTATATCTTTTTGTTATCTAAAATAGTATAAAGATTTTTAATTTGACCAAAATAAAAATAATTCTTATCTAAAAACAACATTTTTAAATCATAAAAATGATTACAATATTTTAATAACTAAAATTTTAAAAAAATGATGTATATATAGCGTGCATCCCAGTAAAGAATATTGAATTATTAAAAAGAGTACATGTGTATTTTTATTTATTTTAAAACAATTTGATTTACATTATCATCATTTTTAATAGTGCTATAATTTTTGTATGACTTATTGATTTTTTAAGAACTGATGGACAATAATGATGCCTTTTTAAATTGTTTATTAGTAAGTTGAGAATAATATAAATTTAATTAGAGAAACATATTTATTACAAAAGCTAAAAAAATTTTGTACTTTAAATTTCTAAAAAAAATTAGTTTTAGCATAAAATGACTTACATATCTTTGGCTAATAAAAAATATTGATTGATAGAATGTTAATAGTTTTGAAAGATTTTTAATTATAGGTTGATGGTTGAAAATTACCAAATACAATTCTTTCAAATATCCACACACATATTAGTTAGGTTCAAAAAGTGAGTAGTGTATGGGGAAATCATGAGACAATAGAAGTAAGAGAAGAGAGTATTTACTAATAAAGGTGTGAGAATTATAAATGAAGCCTGAGATAATAATAACAAAACTGTAACAATTCTAGAGAATCACCAAAATAGAAAACATACTTCTAAGAATTATAAAAGCTTTATGATAGGATATTGGACGAGTAGCGTGCTTTACTTTATGATGTGATCCTGCGCTATTTAACTTTTATGATTCATGGTACGACTCATTTATAATGGATAGAGAATATATTATTTTTATAATAGTGAAAATGTAGTTAATCCCTGCTGCAATTTGCTGCTTTTCTTTAGTTTCTCTCATCGCCCACCCTAGGTACTTGTTCAGTTCCATCCTATTTTGTTCCGTCTCATCTCACCTTAACTTTTACTTTTACTTTTACAGGGATAAGACCATGCATTTTAGCTTGTTTCTCTTGCTAAAGGTTGTTTTCTTTCTCCTATTTTCTCTCTAATCGTGTCACCTTTTTTAGTTAACTCATCTCACTCTTTTAGATGTTGACATTCTGCTTCTAAGGGAGGAGGAGAAAAATACTAATGAGAGAAGATCTGCTTCGCCCAGCATGCCCTTTCTGTGGTTAATGTCGAACCACAGAGTAACTGCATCAACAATTATGATCCTAGTAGAAGAAGAAAGCTGAGAATGGAAAGAAGAAAAATTGACACCAGAAAAAGCAAAAGAGAGAAGAAGCCTTATTAAAGAAAAAATACAGAGGGAAATAGAAAGAAAGAGATAATTCTCCTATTAATATCATTTTCTTCCTTCTCTCCCGTATTACTCTCTTGCAACAAATCCAAAGAATCTCTCAATTCTCCCATTTGCATCTTTCAGCTATTTCACTGAAGAATCTCTCATTCTCCCATTTACATCTCCTTTCCACCCAGTCTAGTCTGTTAGCATAAAACTTCTCTCAACCTCAGATTAAATCTATTACGTCTTTCTAGATTTCAAAGATAATCTTAGAGAAATCTATAAATTCTCAAGGTGACTCTTTTACTTGTTTATCTATTATATATATATATATATATTTTTGGTAGAATGTTAGTCTCAAGGATCTCCACTCTTTGATCTCTTTATGTATATTTTGTTTGAATATTTTGCTATTTTCAACTTTTGCTTCTCACACTATTCTCTCTTAATTATGTTATTTCTTCAACTTCTGTTTGTTGTTTGTCTATGTCAAGGCCGCTGCCTCATCAATCATCGTCGCCCCAGATCCTTTCTTACTAATTTTTGTTTGTTATTATAAGGATTTTTTTCTAGAGATGGCGACTTCAAGTCTACAAATTTGGAGAGAAGTAGATACTAATAAGTTAATTATATACGCTTAACAAATTTTCCACTTAAATGAAGTTCGTTCAAGCGCGATAGGGGAAAGTATTTTTGTACTAAAACTTATAGAAGAGAAGATGTGACGATAGGCAAAGAAGTTATTTATCACACTAAGTTTCAACATTGTCTGTATGTGTTAAACTACAATAATTGAGAAATTGATTATATATACTGTCATATTATATTTGAAAAGTTTAATTGTATAGCAGACTATTTTTTTACTGTACTCGAGAAAAATCAATCTAGACAACGTCATTTGTTTAAAAAATTGTTTAGGTATGAATGAAGTATTTTTTAGTTATTTAAAACTTCATTCATATTTCTATTATTTTTTTATTTTTCTTAATTTTGGTGTTAGGGATATAATGGAGGGTGTCCTACAAATTCATCAAGCAAAAATAGTCCATGGGTGTATTACCCCATGGAATATTGTAATTGTAAAATACCCTTATCCTTGCACATATACAGCCAAAATTTTTAATTTTTAAAAAACAGAACAATTGATGCAGGAAAAAAAATGAGCTCAAAGACAGAATTGGTGAATATCTCAATTATTTTTTCTTCTCTTTTAATATATATCTATACTTTAAATTTAAGTTCTTCATGAAAATTATGAACATGTTTATTAAAGGATATGGATGACTATTATTGACCTTCTCAAGAACAAACAACTGATGACAAAGCTCAAAATCATAACATATATGTTTTCAATTTGGGCTGTACTATTTCTTATTATGTAATACAAAAATATCCTTTTAGAGAGGATCCAAAAGCTCACTGGAACAATATTAATAGGTAAAATGTGTCATCAAAAGGAAATGTTTAATGTTTCTTCTGACTTGGAAGATTTGATAAATAATTACATAACAAGGAGAACAAATAGGTAATGAATTTTATTTTTATGTGATATAAATGAATTTATTTTTCATCTAATTTTTATTTTTAATTAATAAATTATATTTTTATAATTTTTAGGGTGTCTATTCAAGGCGCATTGAGACATCCTTATTTTTGGGACTTGGAAAAGAAAATAAAATTTTTTAAGCTAGTTGGAAAGTATGTTAAGCAACATCAAGGGTCAGCAACTCCTCGACTGGAATGAAACTATAAATATAGTGAGCAGTGGAGATTGGAGGCCTTTAATAGATTTAGCTATATGGGACTCTACCACTAAACATAATTGCTCTATTAATGAGGCTATACAAGCTTATAGCCCGAATCTTTAAGAACTTTTTAAATTGATAAGGGATTTATTAACTCATTGTTGGGAATGGAAGCATAAATTAAAGGTATAAATTATTAACTTTTTAAAATTAATTATAAATTATATAAATGTGGGAATATATATTCATCTCATTTTTTTATTTGTTGATTTTTCAGGAGTTCCTTTAATGCATTAGTAAAGTTATTGGCGTAAATAGTTTCGTTCATATTTCTTGAATACATTTCTAAAGCTACCCACAATAACTTACTTTTGTTTAATAGGACAAAGACATGTATGTAATGATGTAAAGTTTAAAGATTTTTTTATGATAGATTGTTGAGTTTGGACTCAACAATTAGATTTTTTATTACTGTCATCTGTAAATTTCAAATAACTCATCTCCCTATATATATATGTTTGTGCAGAGATTTAAAAAGAATCTTTATATTGTTTTTGGACATAACTACTGAGAATTTTTTGTAAAAAAAAATTGTCACAAGATGAAAACTTACTATACATTTTTTTGTTTATTTAACTGCAAAAAAATAAAAATAATTAGTGGAATAGGGAATAGGTCTCTTAACTTTATAACTTGTAGATATTGCAAACACTATGCCCAATATCCACACTTTACTATCAATGGAGTATGACAATATCAAAGGTAACAAAAGTAGGTTAAGAAAAACCATATGGGATCACAATGGCATTTGAGAAGTCTTGATGAGCATTGTATAATTTTCTAGCCATTTTTGCCACAATGTGAGAAAGGACCTTTTTGGCGAGTGTTCCCATCTATATTAAACCAAAGGCTCCTTGGAATTTTCCTCTATCCAAATCCAAAGCATTATTAGCCAACAAATGCAATCAATAAGTCAAATGCAAGATTTAATTTAATTATATATATAATTATGAACAAAAGAAAGAAAACATACTAGTCTTCCTAAAAAATAGCCAGTAACATGAGACCAAAAAAGCCTACAAGACCATAATAGGGGAAGGGAAGGGGTGGACTACAAAAACATTAATAGATACAAACTTTATACTTAATATGAATCTTTATATTTTATAAAATTTAAATATTTATTCAATTAATATCAAACTAAAATGAACAACTAAAGAAAATATTTTTTTATAATCAATATAATATAAAATCATACTTTTAAGAAAATAAATGGGGTCAAACACAATTTTTGTTTACACATGGAGCAAAGCAATTTAAAACAAAAAACTTAGTAAAAAGTATTTATTTATAAATTTTATTGATAAAAAAACTTGATATGTTTTTATATATAAAAGATATGAATACTTTAAAAGATTTTATACATAAAAATATTAGGATTTGAACTTAAATTCTTCTAATTAATGATATTCTCAAATAGAAATTTTTATTGATTTTTTCATTAAAAAATTTTTAGGAAAGTTATATGTAATATTTTTTATATCAATAAAATGTGTTCATGTGGGTGAGATATTGGAGTTTTATAAGTAGATGTTTGATGAACTTTTAAAATCATGGGTAGATAAACATGTAAAAATTTGGAAAATAATCATACACTGTGAATAACTAGACCTGTGATTAATTTTTTTTTAAATTATGAAATGATAAAATTGCCCTTGGGATGGGAAAAAATAATAAACCTAAACTCTAAACTAAATAAGAAGAAAAATAATAACAACTAAAGCAATATAAATGACAACTCCTAGATGAAAGAATAATAACTGAGAGAAGAAAAAGTAATAATTATAGTTTTTTTAAGAATAATTTAATCATTTTACAATTCAAAAAATTAATATTAAGTTTCATAGGACTTCACAATTTTGTTTGATAATTTCTTGAGACTTCTCTACAATTAAATTTTTATATGAGAGTTAAATATATTTTTTTCTAAAAATTATCATTATAAAAATGTTAAAATTTTGAAAAAATAACTTTGGGACAACCATTGTTTTGCAAGCAAAACTATGGTTCTCTAATAAGTGAAAATTTTTACCTTTCTTATGAGGTTGTTGGGTCATTATTATACTTATGAGATATTTTCAACCTAAAACTTCGACAATGGGCATCATCCTTTCTCTTTCTTTGGGAATTCATAGGAGATGGACAAACCCATTTCGATAAATAGGGACTGGATGAATTTTTTGTCCCAGGATGTCAAACACTTTTTTTTCAAAAAAAATTACAAATTTATTTTTTTTAAAAGATTGAACCTAAATAAAAGAAGAGAGGAAAATAAAACAAATGAGTCACATATTCAAACATTTTTTAAAAACATTTTGGCATTATTTTAAAAAAGAATTGTAATAATATACATGTATATCAATAAATAAATTAAAAAATAAAATATGTTAAGTAAATATATTTGGAATGGATCAGCTACAAAGGCAAGTGGAACACTTCACCCCTCCAATTAAAAAAAACTGTCTTATCCTTCCTTTCTTGAGAAAACATAGGGTTTTTTTTATTTTTCTAAACATATATTTTAATCTTGTATTTTATAAATATATTTACATATTAATTATTAATTAATGAATTGGTATATATAATTTATTTACTTAGGTATTACTTTACCAAAAATTTAAATTATAAAATCTCTCCTATGAATGTAACTATCATATTAACTTATGTTATTTTGAGTAACTTATACGTAAAAAGGTGATTCTCATAGTAACATCTAAATATCTTCTTTTCATTAAATTTATTTTATTCAAAATCTATCTTTAAAATTATTTATTATTTTTTTCTGAAGTTATTTTTTAAAAATTAATCTAAAATATTCTCTTAATAGAGTAGTGTTTATAGATCTCATTAAAGACAAATATCATGAGTTCAAATTCTAATATTAATATGATAATTTTATTGATAGATAATCTATAAATATTTATAAGCTCTCTAATTTTAAAGGTATATTTTTATTTAAAACTCAATTCTTCTAAATTTTATTTTATTTCAAAAAGAAATAACAGAAATTAAAAGACAAAATTTCTACCAGGGTGAAAGCGAAAGGATAGATGCGTACATACTCATAAAAACTAAATTCAAACTAAATGACACACAAACGAATGAGGAAGGTGAGAGTATCATTTACATCTCCTTCCAAATCACAAGGTTGCTTGAGAGGGAAAAAATGAAATTGAAAATGTCGCAACTGATTAATAAAAAATTGAAGACTTTATGGTAGAGAATATAGTGAATGTGGAGAAGCGTTAATTCCAGCGCGTGAGCAAGGACTTCAAGCGCCCTTAATTCCCATTTGTGAGATCCTCAATTCTCTCAAGAGTACTGGCACGTATTTACTTTGTTCTTTAAACACATTCCTCCCTTTTCCTCCTTTTCAATTTGGACTTATTATATTAATAAATAATTAAATAGGCCACACTTCCTATTTTAGTTTTTTGTGTATTTAGATTGTGTCAAAGAGTATAGTTTTAAATAGATAATTAAAACATATCCAGCTTTTTATAATCAATTTTTTTATAAAAATTAATAAACTATTAAAATACTAATATTTTTTTCTATAATATATTTTTCACTTAAACTAATAAGCTATCTAACTATGTTTTTTTACAATCAATTTTTTTCACTAAAATCAATAAACCATCTAAACACTAATTTTTATCTATAATATATTTTTTTACCAAAATATATGTAGAGGTTTGTATAATCCAATAACACATTTTTCATCCATAAGCACCTGAACACAACTAGTAAAATCACAAATCTAATGCCTACATAACATGATAGCTGAAACTTGTATACCTGATTCAGAGCAGAGACCTTCAAGTCCATGGTTGTTATTTCCTTCTTATGATTGATGTTTTATGTATTAGGGTGCTTGACAACCTGAAAGATTATGCTGTAAGAGCCTTAGTGAACGCTGTCGATCATCTTGGAACTGTTACATACAAGTTAGGGGACCTACTTGAGTAGCAAACATTAGATGTCTCAACCATGGACTTGAAGGTCTCTGCTCAGAATCAGGTATACAAGTTTTAGATATCATGTTAATATATATTAGATTTGTGATTTTACTAGTTATGTTTAGGTGCTTGTGGATGAAAAATGTGTTACTAAATACTGATTCTATGGAAAAAGTGTTGTTGGATTAGATTATAAAGACCTCTCCATATATTTTGGTAAAAAAATAGACTTTAGATAAGAATTAGTATTTAGATAGTTTATTAATTTTAATAAAAAATTAATTGTGAAAAAATTAGTGTTTATATAGTTTATTGGTTTAAGTAAAAAATAGATTATAGGAAAAAATAAATATTTTAATAGTTTATTAATTTTTATGAAAAGATTAATTGTAAAAAGTTGGAGATATTTGAATTATTTATCCAAAACTATACTCTTGATGACACAATTTTTTTTGGTACAAAAGTTTTTAGAAAAGAGTTGAGTTCACCTATGATCTAAGTGTAAGACAAAGTCTCTCTTCCTCCTAGGTGATATTAATGTCCAGCAGGGTGAGTTGTCTATTACCCTTAGGCATAAATTTAGGTACCTAGAAGTTAGGATGCCTCCTCAAATATCACAATTAGAACTATAATAAAGTGATACTCTTTAAAAATTAAATACACTCTAAATAATCATATATATCATCTTTCACTAATTTAACTCATAGAGTTTCTTGACACAATCTAAACACACACAAACACCAAAGTATTTAATTATTTATTAATGTAATAAGTCCAAAATGAAAAGGAGGAGGGAGTAATGTGTTTGGCAGAGCAAAGTACATATGTGCCACATTGGCAGCACTCTTGAGAGTATAAGGGATCTCACAAATAGGAATAAGGGCGCCGGAAGTCCTTGCTCACACGCTTGAAGTCCACGCTTTTTCACATTTATTATCTTCTTTGTCACAAAGTCTTTAGCCTTCTATTCATCCACTGCAACATTTTCAGTCTCACGTTTTCCCTCTCAAGCAACCTTTTGACTCAGAAGGATATATAAATGATGCATCTCACCTTCTTCGTTTACATGCGTGTCATTTAGTTTGAATTTAGCTTTTATGAACTTAAAAAAAAATAGTCTTTATGTCACGTTATAGTCTTACAGAGGTCCTCATTTCCCGGCCTTGACAAGTTATGAATATGTACACGTTTGGCCTTTTGCTTTCATCTGGGTAAATATTTTGTCTTCTAATTTCTGCTATTTCTTTTTTCTTTTTAAAATAAAATAAAAATTAGATGAATTGAGTCTCAAAATAAAAATATGCCTCTAAAATTAAAGAGTTTATAAGTATTTATAAATTATCTATTAACAAAATCATTATATTAATATCAGAATTTGAGCTTATGATATTTAGCTTTAGTTAGAGATCTATAAGCACTATTTTATAAGAGTGTTTTTTTATTAATTTTTTAACAACAATTTTGGAGAAAAGTAATTTTAAATAATATATTTGAGTAAAATAGATTTTATAAAACAAGTGATTTTAGTAAAAAGAAAATATTTAGATAGTTATTATCATAATTATATTTTTATGTATAAGTTACTAAAAATAACCTAAGTTAATATGATACTTGCATAATTTACATTTTTGTTAAAGTAATACATAAATAAATTATATATACATGTGTAAGATCAATTTATTAATTAATAATTAATATGTGTATATATATTTATAAAATATAAGATTAAAATATATGTTTAGAAAAAAACTAACTTTACATTTTCTCGAGAAGGTAGGACAAGACGACTATTTTTAATTGGAGGAGTGAAGTGTTTGACTTACCTATTTTCGCCAATTCATGCCAAATATATTTATTTAACATATTTTATCTTTAATTTATTTATTATTATACATATATATTATTATAATCCTTTTTTGAAATAATATCGAAAATTTGTTAAAGAATGTATGAATATGTGACTCATTTGTTTTATTTTTCTCTTTCTTCATTTAGGTTCAATTTTTTCTAGAAAAACTAACTTTGTAAATTTTTTTTGAGAAAATGTAAATTTTTTTTGAGAAAAAAGTTGTGGGACGTCCTACGAGGGAAAATTTATCCAGTTTTTGTTTATCGGAGTGAGTTTGCCCCAGTTCTATGAATACCCTAAGCAAAAGAAAGAATGGTGGCCCTCGTGGAGGCTTTTAGAGAGAAGATCTGATATGTATAATAATAATGACCTAACTATCTCATAAAAATCCGTGAAAAGTGAACATTTTTTACTTTTCCCAAATTTGTTTTTTCAAAATTTTTATACGTTTTTTATAACAATTTTTTTTAAGAAAAATTATATTTAAGTCTCATATAAAAAATTTAATTGTAGAGAATTCTCAAGAAATCATCAAACGATTGTGATATTTCACATGATCTGGGATTATTTTTTTGAATTGTGAAATGACAAAATTACTTTAGAGAAAAAATGCCCTAATTGTTATTTTTGTGCCCTCGAGTTGTTATTCCTTCCTGAAGAATTGTCATTCTATTATTTAAGTTATTATTTTTTTTCCTCATGTTGTTATTTCTATTACTTGAGTTAGTTTTTTTACAGGTACAATTTTATCATTTCATAATTAAAACAATTAATCCCAAATAGGATTTGACCATCGTTTAATGATTTTATGAGATGTTAATTATATTTTTTGCATGGGATTTAAATATAATTTTCCCAAATGTTTACATGTTTGTCTACCCATGATTTTAAAAAGTTTGCCAAACGTCTACTAATAGTAAGGGTGTGCATAGTCAGGATTAGGCAGGGCAACCCCCTACCTGATGCCCTACCAGAAAAAAAGTATAGGCTGTATTGTATAGCCCGATGCCCGACTCTGTCCAATAAAAAGCCTAACCATTTTGGGCTGGGCATGCCCAAGTTGTGATGTTATGCTCATGTTGTGAAAAAAATCTGCAATTATAAACTTCTAAAATAATATTATATTCATATGTCTTTAAGAGTTAAATAATATCTATAATCCACTAAGAATAAGGCAACAAAAATATAATAATTAAAGTCTTGAAATTCATTGTATAAAAAAAACTTTGAAGTCTAAATATTTTATAATTGCAACTTTGTATTAATCTCCCAAATGTTGATAATGATGAAGTATCTAAAAAAATAAAATAAATAATTATAATTTGTAACATAATCATATTATGATTAGTAAAGTTAAAAAAAAGGAAAAAATCAATATAGTTATAAATATTAAAAGATGCAACTTACTTATTTAACTACTCATATTTCTAAAATGATTATTTAGTCACTAGTAGTTATCATATTATCCCTTCCAAGTGTAGCATATAGGGAGAAAAAAAAACAAGAAGGGGTGTTCATAGGTAAGGCAGGGTAGGGCAACCCCTTGCCCGATGCCCAGCCTGAAAAAAGTATAGGTTACATTTTGTAACCCGATGCCCAACCCTGCTCTATATTTATCGGGTTAGGCATAGTTTTTTTTTACCAGCTCGAGTGGGCATACCGAGTTGCGAGCTTTATATACACCCTTAACTAATAGAACTCTAATATCTCACCCCCACATACACAGTATATTGACATGGAAAATATTACATATAACTTTCTTAAAAATTTTATTGTCCCATTAAAAAATGAAAAAGTCAATAAAAAATTTCTATTTTAAAATTTCATTAATTAGAATAATCTAGGTACAAATCTTAATATTTTGATGAATGAAATCTTGTAGAGTATTTATATTTTCTCTATATAAAAATATATCAAATCTTTTTTATGAATAAAATTTTTAAACAAAGACTTCTCACTATTTTTTTTAATTTTATATTGCTTTGCTCCATGTCTAAACAAAAATTACGTTTGACCCCATTTATTTTCTTTAAAGTATAATTTCATATTATATTGATTATAAAAATATTATTTTTCATACTTGTTAATTTTAATTAATTTTAGTTTGATATTAATTGGATAAACATTTAGATTTTATATTTTTATAAAATATCAAGGTATAAACTATAAACTATTTAAAATTAATTATAAATTATATCAATGTGAGAATATATATTTATCTCTAATGTCTTTTTATTTGTTGATTTTTCAGGTGTTCCTTAAAGGTATTAGTAAAGTTATTAGCATAGATAGTTTTGTTCAATATTTCTTGCATACATTTCCAAAATTACTCACAAGAACTTATTTTTACTTAATAGGACAAACACATGTATATAATGATGATAATTTTAAAGATTTTTTTACGAAGGATTGTTGAATTTGGATTCAACAATTACATTTTTATGAATGTAATTTGTAAATTTCAAAGATCTTGTCTCCCTATATATATGTTTGTGCAGAGATTTAAAAAGAATCTTTATATTGTTTTTGGACATAACTACTGAGAATTTTTGAAGAAAACAATTGTCATCAAGATGAAAACTTACTATACATTCTTTGTTTATTTAACTGAACAAAAATAAAAATAATTACTGGAATGGGGGAATAGGTCTCTTAACTTTATAACCTGTAGATATTGCAAATACTATGCCTAATATCTACACTTTACTAATCAATGGAGAATGACAATATCAGAGGTAACAAAAGTAGGTTAAGGGAAAACCATCTGGGATCACAATGGCATTTGAGAAGTCTTGATGAGCATTGTATAATTTTCCAGCCATTTTTGACACAATGTGAGAAAGGACCTTTTGGTGAGTGTTCCAGTCTGCATTAAATCAAATGCTCCTTAGAATTTTCCTCTATCCAAATCTAAGGAATAATAGCCAACAAATGTAATCAATCAGTCAAATGCAAACTTTAACTTAATTATATATATAATTATCGACAGAAGGAAGAAAACATACTAGTCTACGTGGAAAATAACCAGTAGCATGAGACTAAGAAGGCCGACAAGACCATAATAGGGAGATAGAAAAGTAAGTTTTCATGTATGCTGGTCTGGTCTTTAGTCTTGCTTTCACTGTAAAATCTCCAGCATCTTCATGATCCAAAATAATGGGAACCACGACCCTGTTTAGACCACTAATTATAATTTAATACAAATCTCTATTGACTTTAATTATTGTAATTGTATCAACCTATACTTTATCATCACCATTTCATTAAGGTTTAGCTAGCTAAGGTCAATTAAGGTTTTCAACACGTTATATATCATGTAAGATCATTTCAAGGAAGAAGATCTAGATATGTTTTGGTATATGCTTTAATTGGAGAGTTAATTTTTATCATAAATATAAAACTCAATTAATATATTTATAACTTTTTCTCAAATTACTCATATTTGATACTCTTTCAATAATAATAAAAAAGGAGGGAGTTAAAGAATTGTTTTGATATTTTAGAAGAATTGTGTCATATTGACTAATTTAACAATTTTTTTAATCTAATCAAATTAGTTAAATATGTTATATATTAAAGACTAGAGTAGTATATATAATCTACAATGGAATTGATTCACAATGTAATGAGTAATTGTTGAAAGCTCTATAAGGAAGAAGCTTACCATGTAAATAAAAACGTACTCCAATGTGAAACTCCATAAGAAAGAAATCTCACCACTATAATTTCCACTAATCGTCTAGCTCAGAAATAAATAAAATGACTAGGTTAAGGTTGCATTTCATATGTAGTTAATCTATATAAAATAAAACTCATCAAAATAAATAGCTTTATACAAAATTTGAGTCCCAAGGAAATTAAATATATTCAATCCCTTTCACCATGATAGTATGAATGTTAAATATCTATAAAGTACATGAATACTACCTTACATATAATACATCCTGATAATCCTACATATATATACACAATTAAAATATGAAAATATAATGGATGTGAAATTAATATTGTCCATATGTGGGCTAGGACGAGGACGATGGTGGAGAGGGAAAGGAACTAGGTGTAAGCAACAGTAAAAAACACATACTTAGGTACATCAGGTCTAACAAGATATTTCAACATAAAAATCACCATACCAATGGTTAGAGCCAACGAAAACATATAAAACAACCCCATTTTTAGTTTTGTTTATATTATTACATATGTGTTTATATATATAATTGAACATATGTGTTATTCTTCTTTTGTCTCCTCATCTTTCTTCTCCTTTCTTTTTTCTGCAAAACAAAGACAGTAAGGCGTATGGTTGATTGCGTGAGTGAAGAGATCTAGGTTTTGGAAAAATAACGAAATAAAAGAGAATTTTAAGTTAATGCTTAACTTGAAACCAAGGAGAAGCTATCAAAGGGAGATCTTTTTGCTCTTAATTCGCTACCTATAGCTCTTTTAGCATACAATAAGTTATAAATATAACAAAGACAAATAATTACTTTATTTTATTTAGAATTATTTTCATGTATTACCATTAGTTAATGTATGGTTAATCCCATTTTGACGTAATTAAAAATCAGATCTATACAAACCTTTTTTATTTATATTTTTCTTATTATGCTGATTGACTTTTTCCCCTAAAACTGAAATAACCTCTTCTTACATGTTAAAAAGAAAAAATTGATTCCAGATTAAAGAATGGAATAATTCTTGATCTTAATGAACTATAAAGAAGATGGCCTGTCTATTTGGTATAAGGGCTAGAAATGGATGAGAGGAAAGGAGGGAATGGAAGTAAGTTACAAGGATGAGTTTGGGAATTTAGAAGCTTATTACAATGAGTTGAGAACTTCAAACCCAGGATCAGATGTTAGAGTTGAGTTGAGCAAAGAAGTTCTAGAAAATGGGAGGAGAGTATTTAATAGAATGTATGTACGCTTTAATCTTGTAAGGTATGATTGATGACCTTTTGGTTTTTCATTTGAATATTATATCTATTGCACTTGTAATTGGTTGCTAATTTTGTATGTTTTATAGGTTGGTTGGAAGGTTGGTTGGAGGCCATTTATTAGGCTAGACGGTACCTTTTTAAAAGGTAAAGCAAGAGGTATTCTCCTCACTACAATAGGGATTTATTGAAATAGCTCTTTGTATCCGCTTGCATTTGGATATACTGAACAAGAGAATAAAGTAAACTACATATGCCTTTTTGCGATGGCTTAGACAGTCATTAGATCTTGAGGATGGTTCAAAGGTTACATTAAGGTCAAATATGCAAAATGTAGTGTTACTCACTTCATAAACTTTTATTCATTCTATCACATATATAGTTTTAATTGAGTCATTCTTTTATAGGGGTTACATTTGGCTATTAAAGAGGTTCTACCTATGTCTGAGCACAGGTTATGAGCCAGACATATTTACACAAAGTGGAGTAAACAGTGGATGGGACGTGAGTTGCAAAAAATATTCTACTCTTGTGCATGGAGAACCTTTCAAAAATAGTTTAAGGAGAACTTGAAACAACTAGGAGACCCGAGTAAAGAGGCAGCAGAGGCAGCTTGATCTTATAGTTTACAACATTGGGTGAGAGCCTATTTTAGCAATAGGTGTCAATCATGGATTATGGATAATAATTATAATGAGTGCTTAAACGCATGGATATACGAATATAGATATTTTCTTGTTATTCGTATGTTTGAAGGGATAAGAGAAAAGCTAATGATTAAATGGGCTGAAAGTGAAAAAAAGTGTACAAAGATGGAAGGATGATTTTAGCCCAAAGTGTCTTGAATTATTTGAAACAAATAGGTAACTAGTAGTGGTTTGTAGGGTAGTTTTCAATGGGGATGATGGGTATGAAGTTAGTGAGGGGATGAATAAACATACTATATTTCTAAGTAGGAAGTTATGTAGTTATAGGGCATGGGACTTGACTGGGATTCCTTCTCAACATGCAATTTGTGCATTTTATGATGAGGCACCATCACCTGTGTGAAAGTTGCTTGGAAGACCAAGGAAGAAAAGAAACAAAATTGAAGAAGCAAGTAGGAGGAAGAAGGTCGATATTGCTCAGCAAAATGCTTCACTCAAACAATCTATAACTCTACATTCAACAACTGAAAAGTTGACCAAGTCATGTTCAACTTGGAGATATACTATATGTAAGTAAGAGAGGCACAACAAAACAACCTTCAAGGATATAAGTTTTCCCTGCATTATTCTATTTTACATGTGTTGTGCCATTAAATTGAAGTATTAATGATGCTTACTTTGTCTTCTAGTCGGAGTCCTCCATCAACAATCACCAACACAACAGGGAAGAAAAGAAGAAGACCTAAGAAGTTAGCACAAATTCCAGTCAACAAAGCCAAATCACTTAAAACCACCGTGGTAAGTACTTTTAACATAATTTTTCATAAAACGGACGTTAAAAGTCTCCAAAAAAAATAAAAAATCCTAGACTCGATTTTAGTTCACTCTCACTTTTTTATAGCCATTTATCTTCTTGTTTCTTTGCCCCACCACCAAAACTTAGACCAATGTCATTTCCCAACATTTTCTCATATTTTTGGTGCATATCTCCATCATTAACACAGTTCTCTGTCATCTCCATTGTTATTCTCGCCGTAAGTTACCGTTTAACTTTTTCATTTGCTCATTTTTTTCTTACTTTTTCAGTTATTTGTTGTTTATAAAATGTAATACATCATGAGTTATAATCCTTGTATTAAAGACTTGATATTTGTAGTGTTAGTTTGTTATATTGGTTCTTATTTGTTTATAGGTGAGTTTTTACAATTTTTTTGAATTTGTGGGTGTTTTTTGTGAATTGTTCGATTGTTTGTTGTTTATAAAATCATATGGGCTATCTTCCTTCATTTAAGACTTGAATTTTGTAGTGGTTTTAGACTATTATATTGGTTCCTATTTATTTATAGATGTGTCTTTATGAATTTTGAAAAGTAGCACGTTGTATTATACTTTTTTGTTGGTAATAGGTTTATTCAATACATTAGTTCCTATTTATTCAATACATTGCCAATTTGTATAGTGCTTGTTTATTTATTAAGTCTTATTTGCTTAGTCAATACCTTTTGTTATTAATAAATTACTAATTTCTTATTGATTCTGGTATTTTTGTATTTTTTTTGTTTGAGCAATGTGAGTGTTATATAGAAAATTTATAAATTAAGTTATTTGATCAACAAAAAACTTGATTTGCAAGTTTGAAGGATTTGATTATCATTTGTGATTTTTTTTATTATTGTGAATGAACTTGGATTAATACCAACTAGTAAGAAATTAGTTTATTGTGTGTAATAAATATTTATTTGATTACTAAATTGGTTACATAATTACTTTTTCTTATTCTTATTTTTATTTATTATTTTTTGAACAAGACATGAAGGCTCTAGGTCAAGTTTATGATTTTATAGTTTATGATATGACTTTCCCATTTCTCATTTAATCTTCTCTTTGTTTTGGAGAAAAGGACTGTGTCTCATAACTAAATATAAGACCTATTTTTATATTTATCAATTATTATCCAAATTAACCTATTGATAGCCCTTCAACATTAATCAACCAAGAGAGAGGAAATCGAGAAAAATGATTAGGGTATTTTAAAAATAACATGTTATATTAACTAACTAAATTAACTTCTTTAATCTAATCAAACTTGTTAAACTTGTTAAATATGTCGTATATTAAGGATTAGAGAAATACTAATTACTAATTGAATGAAAGTAGATTCATTTTTTTGTGTGCATAGCTAGTATTTGATGAATAGGCTGTGATGCTCATTAATTTTGAATAATGCGTCTTGTTATATATTTTATAGTACGTATTGATATATTGATTTTAAGTAAATTTTCTATGCTCTATTTTCGAATCATTTGGGTTGATAAAGTAGGATTGGATTAAGACCAGCAATTGACGATTTCAACTGGATCATTTTTCACCAATTAAAAATGATGTCGCCTAAGATGCATTTTGAAATAAGTGGTTAAATAGCATATCTGTTTGGAAATCTAAGTTTAACCAGCAACTATATGGCGTAGGTGTAAATCTTCAATTTATATAAAGTACTGTTTTACTTTTTTTATAAATTTTCATCAAATGATCCTCTCAACACTGTATCATATTGATCAAGTACTGTGATGTTCTTAATAATTTCAATGTTAATTGCACTTATAGTTTCAGCTGGTCTGATGCCCAGTTTGCTATAATTTTTCAAACCATTTCTTCTACTTCTTAGATGTAATGTCTACTCTTACACCTCCAGCTCATTTTTAATCTTTTTGCAGAGGAAGGTGTTGAAAGCATATGTGGTCTACGTTTCCTAGGTGACAATGCTAGGTCTTCGACTCGTACAATTTTTTAAGTTCTAAAAATGTTTGTCTTTTTATATTGATAAACAGAGTGCCTACATTGTTTTGATTTATTTTAGTTGTTGAGTTGAATGGCATGAAGCATGATAAGGAAGGACTTCTATAGATGTCCATAAGAGATTTGGCAGCTTCTCGTTCTAAATTCTTGATCACATTGAAAACTGATCCAAGTTTGGACAAGTTCATTTATATGGTTAACTTGTTTTTCTTTTTTCCTCCTTCTCATGACCGGTAATTGGCCGGTGTGCAAACATTACATTTGTAGAAATTTATAATACACTAATCCTATTATATAACACAAAACCGCCATTCTAATTTTAAAGTTTAAACTTGTGTCCTTCCTTTTATAGTATGTAACCGCTTATTTTCTCAATCTACAACTTATTAATTTTTTATTTTTTAAATCATATGTTAAATTTTTTAGTTGTGTGAAATATTTATTTAGTAATTTTTAAAAAATTTAAATGCATAAGTAGGCTAAAGTAAATATTTCAAAGGAGAAAATTTAGGTCAAGCTCCTCATATACATTTTGTTAAGTTCTCAAATATCACTTTGCTATGTGTCTTTTTTTTTTAATATTTTTTAAACTCACATGAAAAAAAAATAAACATGGCAAAGTGTGTATATCTTTTGACTATTTATGTAATATTCAATTGTTTATTTAATATTCAATAGGTTTAAATAAATGATATCAAATATTCAAAATTATTGAAAAGTAAAAGATTTATAATTACAAAATTATTTAACTTGATAATATGATCCAAATTAATAAATTTTATTAATATAATAAAAATTTAAAAATATATGCTAAAATTATGTTTTTTTGGTCAAAGATGAGTGGTAAAATGATTGTTAAGTAATATTTATGTTAACTAGGGTTGTTTTAGTCAAAACAAAATATTAATACCGTAATTTAACAATCAATTAATAGTATAAAGAATGAAAATTGAATATTAAACTAGAACAGATGTTTCTATAAAATGTATTTTGATTTTTACTTTAGTTCTTTCTCTTAAATCAGGAATTTGAATATTAGTTTATCTTGGTTGTAGTCTCAGCTGTAGTGAAGATGCAAGAAAGGGGATGTCCCTAAGAATAAAAGTTGTGGTAAATAAGTTTGTGGAGGAGTTGAAGGAAGCATTAGATGCTGATATACAAGATAGGATCATGAAGGAGACAGAGATGCAAAGTTACATTAAAGAATGTGACCGTGAAGTTGTTGAGCGTGAAGCTGCATGGTAGGCTGAGCTTTATCGTCAGGAGGTGTCCAATTCTTATAACTTCTTTTGTTTTAATGGATGAAAAGGAAGATAATAAAAGTTGTGACAACTTTGATCCCACATCAAGTAGCTAGATATGCTTGGTGTTGTTAAAACATTTTTTCAAAAATTTGAGGAGTTATTACTGGTAGGACTTTTTAGTTCAGTATTTATGTTTTGAAAGAGCTAATCATGTGGTGTGAGCTTTTTTATTGCAAAATCAGGATTTTCATTTTTGGTTTTGATGTTTTGATAAAAAGGAACTGGTCATGTTGTTTGTTGGAAAACTCACAAATTTTGTCCAATGACGAGACTGTCCACATAACTTTTACCATGATGGCACCTCCGAAATCACGTATTCAATCCAATTCTGGAGTTATGGTTTATTATTGGTCACATATTTAAGAAAACAAGCATTGCTTAATGAATTAATCTATTTGCATAAAGAAAGTTTCAGACTTTTTGGGTAGAATTATCCTTCTCTCTTGCTCTGGGACTTGATAATGTGGCAGAACTATCATCCCTATAAATCGTCATCTTCTGCTTCCTCTTCTTGCTTAAGAGATTATGTTGTGGCTCTTGAAGCTGATATCAGCATGCCAATACCCTGTGAGGAGTCATTTTTTTCTTCATCTCTCTTTCTTGTACTTGTTTTCTAGGTTTTTATAGAACTTATATTTAGTATCAAATCAAAACCTTGTAGAAACTCATTGTTTGAGAATTTATGGGTTATGAGTCAACTCTTTATTAATTGGATCAATTTTTGTTAGCTATTTTATGTTACTTCAAGCACAGTTCATTCCCCATATTATATTTTTAAATATTTCACTTATCATTAATATATGATGTATTTAACTAATTTAATTATATTAAAAAAGTTAGTTAATATGTCATATTTTTTTAAAACACTGTAATCATTTTTATCACTTCTCTTCCTCTTTTTTTTTATTATTGTTAATGTATTATCAATAGAGGTAATTTAAAAAAAAATTGATAAATATGAAAAATGTGTGTTATACTTAAAATTTTATAATTAGATCATATATTAGGGACATGAAAATAGATTTTTTGGGCTATCTTTCAATTGTTATTATAGTTCTTTTTAGTACAAAAAATTTTGGAAAAGGGTTAGGCTTACCCATTATCTAAGGATAGGTGAAGTCTCCCTTCTTCCTAGGCGATACTAATGTCGGATAGGGTGAGTCATCTATTATTCTCATGTATAAACCTAGGTACATAAGAGTTATGATGCCTTTCCAAATGTCGTGACCAGTACAACAAAAAAGTGGTACTTCTTAAAGATCATATATGCTCCAAATAATCGTATGTCTTACAATTTTCCCAGTTAAACGTTTGATAGGTCATCGTTAATAAAGTTTTTTGATACAACATCGTTAATAAAGTTAAATGGTGTATATGCCATGATATACATGTTCCTACGTCCAATTGATGATTTGGGTGAAAACTAGTTCTTTGTGGGCCTAAAGCTCTTTTAAGTAAAGAACGTTTAAATTGTGAGGATAATGTGATTGTAAAATTGCTACCAAAAAATGTGATTGTAAAATAATCATACATCATAAATTCATGAGTCTCCAACAGTATTGGCGAAAATCAATTCCAAGGAAACTTGCTAGCATTCATGTATTTTAGCAAATTAATGCTTGACGATAATGTGAGATTTTTTTATATAATTTTTTTTAAAAAGGAGTTGGGCTCACCTATAATATAAAGGCACAACGAAGTCTCGCTTCCTCTAAAATGATATCAATGTTAGGCAGTATGAACCATCAATTAAGCAACTAGGAGTTAGGAACCATAATAAAGTGATATACTCCCTGGGGTTCGAATACTCTCTAAATAATTTCATGTTTCATCCATTTGGTATTCTTTGTGGTTTTTCCCATCCCTTTACAATTGGTCACTTCTGTTTCTCATTTGCCCACTTTTGCTTTATCATTTATGATATGAGATAGTTTCCTAAAGAGGGTTTTTTCTTTCTTCCTCTTTTTTGTTCTTGCTTGCGTTTTATAGGTACCTATTTTTCTTCATTACTCTCCTTCTCCTTCAAATTTGTGACGGGAAGGAAATAACTTCGATGAGTTGATGGCGAAACTAGTTTAGGAATTTTTCTGATATGAATCTAGAGTTTTTTTATTTGATTTTTTTAATTTTTAGATTGCTTTTTAAAACAGTTGTATGGAGTAACCGATTTTAAAAAAACTGATTTTTTGCACTGGTCCTACAACCGATATAGAATATTAGACTTTTTACATGAGTTGTATCTACACTGAACCAAGACTGGGTGTAGAAGTCCATTTTTAACCTATTTAGAAAGCCTATATTCTAGCATTGTCAGTCAAGTGTAAACAAGGTAATTGAACTCGAAATATTTGAGGAAACATGTCTAGATGCGCGATGGCAAGGGCAATGGAAAATGAGATAAAATCGTTACAGGCAAACAAAACTTAGGTAATAGTAGATCTTCCTAAGGGTAAGAAATCCTTATGATGTAAGTGGATCTTTAAGGTTAAATATAACATTGATGCAAGCTTGGCCAAGCTTAAGGCTAGGTTAGTATCAGAAGGCTACACAAAAGAAGAGAGAATTGACTATTATGAAACTTTCTCTCCTGTTGTGAAAATGTCAACTTTAAGAACAGTCTTAACTCTTGCTACAAAAATATGGTTGGAAGTTAATACAAATGGATGTTAACAATGATTTCTTATAGGGAGATTTATATGAAGAGGTGTACATGAGTATTCCTCAAGGGTTTGAAAAACATGGAGAGTATAAGGTCTGCAAGCTTGTAAAGTCATGGACTTAAACAAACATCTAGACAATAGAATATTAAATTGACATAAGCATTAATCATTGCTTGTTAATGGATCAAAAAGAAAAATAGCAAATATATTTTTTTAATACTTAATTTTATACTAATTTTTCAATTTAATTATTAAACTATATCAAATATTGTAAAATAAAAATAAAATAATTCAATTTATTAAAAGGGTTCACTTTAGTCTTAAATATAAGACCTCAATCCATTTTATTTTCTAAATTTTAAATTTTCTTATCAAAGTATCCCTATATGAACCGTGTTACCTATGGATTTAAAGCTATAGATGTTCTCTTTAATCTCACAAAATTTCATGGAAAAACTCATTCATTTACTATACAAAATTAATGTCAGAATGTTACTGCCTCCAGTTGCTTACTTTATCTCTATTCCAGATTTTAACTTCAATTTAGAAAAATCATAACAAATCGAATACTTAATCAATTGAGGCATTTTTGGTGTCCATTTAAATCTCTGTATATTAAATATTATCATACCAAATTTCAAGTTCAAATTCGTTGATTAAGGCATCATAACCATCGTCATACCATCACGGCCTCAGAACACAATTATAGAATCATGCATCATACATCCATCATATCCTTTCATAGTGACATGTAACTCACATAATTGATCATACAAATTCAACCATCTATATTTAATATTTTTCCTTGTGAGGTTTCAGTACCTATGATATGGTTATGAATATAGAAAGAATGAGATTTCATAGAAATCCCAATAGCAAGTTATTCAAACTATAATATCATGCATGATTAATTGGATGTTTAACATGTTTTCATGATATGGGAGCTACTTCATAATGGTACATAAGCAAACTCTAACATGAATATTGTCATGACATAAGTTGCAACCATTCATATCTCATCATCAACATGATGGCATAATCTCAAACTTAACTAAACACCATAATCAACAAGCAAACATACAATCAAGTGTACATGAAACTATAGTTAGGTATTCTTGCTACCTCTTAGCTATCCTTGTCAAGTTCTTATTGAGATGATTTCTTTCCTTCACAAATGTCATAACCTATTCATTACAAAGTAATATCAAGTTATAACTCAACATGACAACAAATCCAATACTAGGTTTTCACTAACTTCCATTCTTTCTCTATTTTAGTTTCATACTTCCATCTTTCCAAAATAAATTCTCATAATTCATTTCCACATACTTTTTCATGTAGAATCCAAATATGAAACTAGAATTTCCAAAATCAAAACACATCAAAACCCCCTGCTCTTGACCGAAGTGAATGATCTTGTTTTCCAAACTTTACATTTTGATTCCAATGCTTCAAATACTTGTTCTCCTACTTTATCCCCACACAATTTTCTATTTTAAACTCATTGGAAGTATCAAAATCATGAAATTTCAACATATTAATAGTGTCATGCACAATAGCAGCCATGAACAAAAAACCCTAACTTCATGCATACTTGAATTTTCAAACTTATACCACTTGGTTCTAGCTTGTTTAAGCTTATCTAAACTATCCATAACATAAAAATCATATTCTAACCATATATGGAAAGCACCTCCAGCAGCAACCACAAGGGAAATATGGCACAAAAATCCCTTAAAATCAAGAACTAGCTTGCTAGAATAAAGCTCAAGATTAAGGGAGATGATTACCTTGCTTCTTGCTTCAAGTTGTATGCCTCTTTATTGGTTGAATGGAAATTTTGCAAGAGTTTCCCTATGGTTCCCAAGCATGCCGAATGGGGTTTGAAATGAGGGGGTATTTATAGATAAATTTGGGTGGAAATGGATGTCCAAGATTGATTTGGTTACTATTTGATCTAATGGTCCATATTCATTCTTTAACTTAACTTGCCCTAGAAGCCTTCCACTTGACGCAATGCATGCCACCACACAAGGCCATGTTTTTCCAAAAAAAGTTAAATATACTGATAGAAAAAATTTCAGTCCAGTTCGGTACCGATAGGAGCAATTTCACAAAAACCATACTGTTTTATGTTCCTAATTTTTATAATATTCCAAGATATGTATTATATCCTGGAAACCAGTGTCTAGGTTCCTCATACCATTGACATTGTTAAACTGAGTAGTTATCTATCATCCATCTCTTGAGAAATGACTAAAATACCCTTGGTGTCCTTTCTTATACTATATTAACCCTAATGACATAATTGTCATTTTACCCTTCTTTGTACTGCCTCAGAGTATATACTGGCTCTAACTAATCATATTTACACTATATGGAGCATTTCTAGCCTGTCCAGAATGGTATGGGCTTATGGTGGCGCCATTTGGGCTTTGGTATTGGCTCATTTCCTTTATGGCATAAATCCCAATAAATCTCTTCCGACCATATTTATCGGGTATTTTATTCCACCGTAAAATCCCGTAAGAAATTTCTAGGAATCCTTTTCTGATTCTATCAATTTTATAAATTCTTATATCAAATATAGGAATTTACTGTAAGATTTCATCTGATTCTGAAGTTTGAAAAATACTGTAATAATTCTTTCTAACTTCAGGAATTTATATCAATTAATCGGGACCTCAAATCAAAATTATGTGTTGTGTTAAACTAATCAGAGTAATTTTGTCTATCTACTGGTAAAATTTGGGTTTAATTTGATTCTGGGCATTTTTTAGCCTTTTCCAGTTCAACTTTCTCATAATTACATTTAGGTCCCTGACTTTTTGCTTATTTACATTTAGGTGCCTAAACTTTTGATAATTACCACTTTTAGCCCAACTTTTGTTTCTACTTTAACTTTTTGCCTTTAACCTTTTCTAATTTGCATTTAGGTCCCTAAATTTTCCTTAGTTAATAATTATTCTCTTTCTTTTCTCAATATGATACAGTTTATTCCAAGAATCTCATGTCCATGTCATATAAACTGTATAGTTACATCAGGTAAGAAAATTTGGGATATGACATTTCTCTCCCCCTTAAACTAAATTTTGTCCTTAAAATTTATGTTACATACAATCTAAGGAAATAGTTCAGGATATGCCTCCTTCATCCTTTCCTCTGCTTCCCACGTAGCTTTATTCTCCGTTAATCCCTTCCAGACCACCTTAACTAGAGGGATTTGCTTATTACGCAATTGCTTGACCTTTCGATCTACAATCTGTACTGGCCTAACTTCATAAGTTAGGTCATCTCACAGTGCAACATCATCCTGCTCAATTACATGTGATGGATCTGGAACGTACTTCTTTTAACTGGGAAACATGGAATACATCATGGATCTTGCTAATATTTGGAGGAAGAGCTAACTTATAAGCCATTGATCCTATTCTTGTGAGGATCTGGAATGACCCAATGTATCTAGGATGTAGCTTTTTCACTTTGATTGATCGTCTGGCTCCTGTAGTTAGAGTTAACTTAAGGAATACATGCTCTCCTTCAAAATCCAACGGCTTTCTTTTAACCTCAGCATAACTTTTCTCTCTGCTCTGAGCCATCAATAATCTTTCTTTGATCTTATCGATCTGCATTACTGTTTGATCTACTATATCAGGACCAAACATCTTCCTCTCCCTCAACTCCAACCAGCACAAAGGAGATCTACATTTTCATCCATAAAGTGCTTCAAATGGGGCCATCTGAATACT
The DNA here is from genome assembly GCA_037074615.1 of Leucaena leucocephala. Lineage (NCBI taxonomy): Eukaryota > Viridiplantae > Streptophyta > Magnoliopsida > Fabales > Fabaceae > Leucaena > Leucaena leucocephala. The sequence continues at coordinate 12,900,275 of CM073527.1, forward strand.
AGCCTGATAACTGTTGTTATAGGCAAACTCTATTAATGGTAGATGGACATTCTAACTCCTTTTGAAATCTAATACACACGCTCTCAACATATCCTCTAAGGTTTGGATCGTTCTCTCTGATTGACTATTTGTCTGAGGATGATAAGTTGTACTAAATCTGAGAGTAGTGTCCATTTCTTTATGTAAAGCTCACCAAAAATTTTACGTAAAACGAGGATCTCTATCAGATTTGGGATACCATGTAATCTAACAATCTCCTTTATATACAATTTTACCAGCTTCTTGAGAGAATCTTTCTTATTGATTGCTAGGAAATAAGCCGACTTTGTTAATCGATCAATTACTACCCATATAGCATCATGCTTAGTAGAAGTCATGGGCAGTCCTTCAACAAAATCTATGGCAATATTGTCCCATTTTTACTCAGGTATCTCTAGTGGTTGCAATTTCCCTGCTAGCCTTTGGTGCTCAATTTTCACCTTTTGACATGTTAAGTATACATAAGCCACAACATCCTTCTTCAATCCAGGCCACCAAAATAAACTTTTAATATCATGATACATCTTGGTCATACCTTGATGTACTGTATATTTGCTTTTATGTGCCTCATCTAAGATCTTCTCTCTCAATCCCATTGCATTGGGAATATATGGTCATCCCCTAAATCGTAGCAAACCATCTTGGGAGACATCAAAATTCTTAGTTTCCCCTCTTTCTAGCTTATTCTTGAAGATTGATGTGAGCTTATCATGCTCCTAAGCTTCTTTTATCTCATCCTCAATGAAAGTTTTAATCTGTGTTCCTCCATAAGAACTTTTTGCTGTCTGTATTTGGTATAAAGGACTCCAATCTCGAATATCTTCTATTAATTCTAGCTCTTTGATAATTAGACTTGCCACCTGTACCACCTTTCTGTTTAAGGCATCGGCTACCATATTTGGTTTTTTTGGATGGTACTTAATCTGGAAATCATAATCCTTCAGAAATTCTATCCATCTCCGTTGCCTCATGTTCAATTCTTTATGATCTTGCAGATACTTCAAGCTTTTATGGTCATAGTATAGCTCTATGGTAGCTCTATACAGGTAATATCTCCATATCTTGAGAGCATACACTACCACTACAAGCTCTAGATCGTGAGTGGGATAGTTCTCTTTATGTAGCTTTAGCTACCGAGAAGCATAGGCTACCACTCAACCCTGCTGTATTAGTACACATCCTAACCTTTGCTTACTAGCATCAGTATAGATTACATAAGTCTGAGTTGGGTCTGGAATAATTAGTGTCAGATCCTAAATTTTCCCTATCTGTATAATACTGATAGTAGAAAGAGGTTTGGAAAGGATTATGATGAAGATCAGAAGAAAAGGTAAAGGTTAGATGGGTCTTGAAGAAAGTGAAGGACTAAAACAAAAATTAGAAAATGTTAAAGGCCAAAAGTTAAAGTAGAAACAAGATTTGGGCCAAAAGTGGTAATTTCTAAAAGTTAAGTGACTTAAATGTAATTAAGTAAAAAGTTTAAGGGCAAAATTGTAATTATAGAAAGATCAGCTCAGAAAGGTTTATAACTGCCCAGAAGTTTTTCAGTCCCCCATTTCATCAGTAAATAGAGGAAGATATGTTGGTTAATCTGACATGATACAGGAATTTTATTAAGGCTCCAGATAGCAGATATTTATCTGATAGTCTAAAAGTTATCTGAAATTTTATCAGATTTGATGGACTTCAGATATAAGTGAGCAAATTACAAAAAAGTGTGCCCTATAGTGTCAGATATCCTGATCTAAAAGAACTCCAGAAGAAGTTCTGTATAAAAAGTTATTCACATATTAGTGAATTTTGACGGGAGTTTGATAACACCCGTGATCCGATAATAGAACTTATCGGTATGTGAGCTTGGATAGAATGAGATCAGATGACCTCACATATAGGCGCATGATGACGCTAAGAAGGGCCTAAAACCCAGGGTACCACTTCATTAATAGAAGGGGTCAGTGTCCAGAAAAAGGTGAGAAATTATGAAAATGGCCCTAGATGCCCAGATTGTACTAGAGATAGATGGAGGGCATTTTGGTCATCTGGGATAGGCTAAAAATGTGGCACATGGAATAAATATGATTAGTTAGAGCCAATATATGCCCTGAGGCAGTGCAAAGAGAGGTAAAATGACAATTATGCCCTTAGGGTTAATACAATGTAAGAATGGACACCAAGGATATTTTGATCATTTCCCAAGGGATGGATGGTAGATGAATATTTAGTATATCATTATCAATGGTATGAGAAGCCTAGACATTAATTTCTAGGACATAATACATATCCTGGTATATTATAAAAAAATTAGGAACAGAAAATAGTCTTGTTGTTGTGAAACTGCTCCGATCGGTACCAGATTGGACTGGAATTTTTCCAGAAGCTTCCTACCATGATAATTTCACCACATAAGCCCATGAAGTGTCCCTTGAGCTGTCCTTTATGATGTCATGAAGATGTCATAATTACCTTTTTGAAAAAGTTAAATCCAAGATTAAATATGGGCCTTTAGATCAAATAGTAACCAAATCAATCTTGGCCATTGATTTCCACCAAGATTTTTCTATAAATACCCCTCCATTCTGCAGCCAAACCGTAAGCTCATGGACCTTTGGGGAAACTCTTGCAAAATGAAAACTCAAGCCAAGATAAAGAAGATTCAAGGTTCCAAAGTTCAAGCAAGTTAGAGATTAAAGGTAAGTAATCTCTCCTAGCTTATTTTTCTTTGATTTGGGAGCTTGAACTTAGGGTTTTCATGGGGGAAAAGTTGATTTTTCTCTAAGGGGAGGTGCTTCCCAAAAACCTTAGATGAAAGGGGAAAGAAGAAATTAAAGTTAGAAACATGTGATTGAAGCTTAAACAAGCTAGTTAAGTGGTTGGTTGTTGAATCAAATTGATATTCTTGACTTTGCCATGGTGTGCCCTGTTTGATATGCACTGTTCATGAGAGAAGGAAATGTAATTTCAATTATTTAATGCTTCCATTGAGTTTATATGATAATTTTGTGTAGGATTGGAAAGGTTTTGAACCTTGGAAATGTTAAAATCTCAAGGTTGTAATCTTTGAGATTCCTCACAGGTACTGTTCACCGGCATGAACATTGATTCGAATTTCATGATTTTGATGCTTCCAATGGTTTTAAAATGAAAAGTTGAGTGGAGTAAAGTGGAGAAACAAGTATGGGAAGCATTAGAATCAAAATGAGAATTTTTGAAAGAATTGTATGCTTATGTTCAATTCTGTACAGCAGGCCATGAAGAAGCTGGAATTTCATGATTCTAAGCTCATAAATGGATTCAAAAGATGAAATTATATAGGGTAAAGTCAAGACATCAATTGGTTCAAGAGCCAAGTAGATTAGTGAAGATTAGAGAAAGTTATAACAATAAAGAGTGTAACAAAGTTAGTCTTGAACATGGTTGGAGTTCATGAGTCCTAATGAGTTATGTGATGAATATGAATGTGTTTAGGACCTTGAAACATCCAAGAAGATGTTGGGAAGTGATGGGCATAAAGGCTTTATGGTTGGAAAGCTAGGGAGCAAATGCTAAAGATCAAGAGGAAAGCTTAAGTGCAAGGTAGTGAACTTACCTCTTTATGTGCTTGATGTGGTATGCTTATGTATTGACATGTATATGATATTTGAATGATGTTGTGACATGATTAATGATATTGAATGTATTGTGATTAACATGTTTTCCATGGCCATGCACTTTATGTAAGAGTATATAGCATGATGGCATGTCACTAATCAAAGAAAGTTTAATGAAATTACATATCATGCATTAGCATCCATCTTGCATACTTAAGTGGTAATGTTTGCTACTGAGATTCTCTAGAATCTCACTCTCCCATAACCAACCAATTTAGGTCAAGCATGAAGAAAAGGTATGCATGGAGAAGAGCTAAAGAATGGAAGAAAGGAAGTGAAGTATTGAGATTTTAGCATATACTATAAATTGTCCATGTATGTAAATGCCATGTAAGGTGTCCATTTATGTGATGAAACTATTGTAATACTTATGGCATATGTACATGATGTATATGAATGTTGAGAAGCTTATTTGATGGCTTGTGCATGCTGAAACAATTATTAGAAATGAAAGAAAAGAAACTGAAATGGTAAAAACGTAGGTCTTAAAGGAGTTTTGTTGTGACTTCAGTTTGACCTAGCAAATGAAAGAATTAGTTCACAAAATTTTATGAGCATGTAGAAAATATCCACATTTTTAAATTCATAGGTAGAACGTGTCATTTGGATGTGTATAACAAGAGAAATGAATTTCCAAAGTAAGGGACCAGAATCTGTTTCCAGAGTTTTTGACCAAATAAACAGTAAACTTCAACGAATAAACTGTATCAATTTGCTAATCATTTGGTCTAGAAATTATTTTTTCCTTAAATTTTAAGATGTTATCTTCACATAGCTTTTTGAACCACTTCATTTTGAGTTTTCTAGAATTAGTTATGATTTTTCGAAGTTTGTTGTATAATCTGGAATACCATATGAACAGTAACCCAAGAAAGAGTAAAATTCTATATTTGGCTAATGGACTTCCAAAGTCTTGTAAGTGGTTCTAAATGCTACTGAATGGTCCCTAAGATGTATAAAAGTAAGGATGTTACAATTAGCACAGGATTCGTGGTTAATCTCTACTTTAATTCTTAGAAACTAGCCTCGCACTTCTCATCCCACTTAAACTACTGGTTCTTTCTGGTTAGCTTGGTTAACGGTAGAGCAATTCGAGAAAAGTCCTTAATAAATCTTCTGTAATACCCTGCTAAGCCCAAAAAACTTTCAATCTCCATCACTGCCCTTGGTTGTTCACAGCTTAACAATGCTTCAACTTTGCTAGGATCTATAACTACCCCTTCATGGGATATGACATGACCTAAAAATTTGACTTCTTGAAGCAAAAACTCACATTTACTAAGCTTAGTATAGAGTCATTTTTCTTTAAGAGCACTAAGAACAATTCTTAAATGCTCTTCATGCTCTTCTACAGATTTGGAGTACACTAGAATATCATCAATGAAGACCACAATAAACTAATCTAGATAAGGCCTAAAGATTCTGTTCATATAATCCATGAAAATTACAAGTGCATTCGTCATACCAAAGGGCATTACTAGAAATTTGAAATGACCATAACAAGTCCTAAACGCAGTCTTTGAAATATCATCTGCTTTGATCTTGAGTTGGTGATAACCTGACCTCAAATCAATCTTAGAGAATAGACTTGCTCCCACCAACTGGTCCAGCAAATCATCAATCTGGGAATAGGGTACTTATTCTTAACTGTAATCTTATTCAACTCTCAATAGTCAATGCATAGTATGAGACTATCATCTTTCTTCTTAACAAATAACACTAGAGCACCTCACAGAGAAACACTGGGTTAAATGAAACCCTTATCTAAAAGCTCCTCGATCTGCTTCTTTAGCTCAATCATCTCATTAGGAGCCATACGATATAGGGCTTTGGATACTGGTCTAACTCTAGGTACAATATCAATTACAAACTCTAATTCCCGCTCTGGAGGTAGTCCTTGAATATTATTTGGAAAAACTTTAGGAAATTCATTGACTACTGGAATTGTCTCAATCCCTTCTTGTACTTTTGCTTGAACAGAAAAGAAAACCATATATCCTTGACATCCTTTCTGTAAACATTTATCTGCCTGAGCCTCTGTAATGAAATTTAGTCTCACTTTTGGATTCGCATTTGGGGCTTGTGGCCAAAGAACTAGAGTTTTATTCTAATAGTCCAACATTACATTATTGGAAGACAACCAATTTAATCCAATTATGACATCAATCTAGTGAAAGGGCATGCATATCAGATCTAGAATAATACAACAATACTCATATTGAATGACACTATTTAGGCAGATATCTGATGTAATGACTTTAGCATTTGTAGGGGTCATTACACATATGGCATAATGTGATTTGCTAATTATATGGCCTAACCGTTTAGCACATTCATAAGAAATAAAGGAATGACTTGCACCCAAATCAAACATAGCAATCATAGAATAATTATTGAGACAGATGATACCTTGAATCATCTCAGGTGACCTTTACGCATCTTCCCTTGTTAATGCGAACACTCACCCTTGAGTGTGTGGCCTATAATCATTAGCTGCCAGAGGACAATTCCTAAAAAATGTCCAGGTTTCCCATATGTGTAACAAATGTTCTGCCCCATCAAGCACGGTCTATCTCCATGACTTTTCCCGCACTTGTCACATGTTCTAAATCTCAGGTCTCTATCATTTGTATTGCCCCTAAAGTTTCCTTTAGTAGGCTTTCTATTCTTCTACTGTCTTTTCCTCTTTCTACAATAGCCACTGCCACCGGCCACATTTCTATTCTGATAATTCTTTCAAGAATAGTGTTCTCTCTACTCATTGGTTTCATCAGCATCCAATGATTCAGACTATTCTCAATTATTTTATGGCCTCTACTACTTTATTGAATTGGTTATACTGCTGGGGAGTCATCTTATCTTTCAGAGTAACATTCAGTCCCCTTATCATTCTCTCCATCATCCAACGTTTATCATCCACCTGTCGCAGATAAGTGGAATATTGGGAAAGACGAATGAACTTAGCCAAGTACTTATCAAAAGATTCTTTCTCTCCTATTCTCAGCACAAGGAATTCTGCTTCTTTTTCATCCTGTACCGACTGAGGGAAATACTTCTCATAAAATTGTTCAAGAAACACTTTGCATGTGATAGGAATGTGTCTAGCCTGCAGTAACAGCTCGGTGTTCCTCCACCATCTATCTATATCTCTTTCTAGCGAATAGATTGCCATCTGTGCTTTACTCTCAAATGGACAATCAAGTACCTTGAAAATCTTCTCTAGTCTGCTAATCCAGTCTTTTGCTTCCTGTGCATCAAACGTCCCCTTAAATGTTAGAGGACTATGCTTACAAAATTTAGCCATCAACTATTGAATGCTAGTGGGATCCACCGTCTGTCCTATCTGTCTTAGTGGCTATGCTATCTGTTGAACTATTTTTGGTTCTGTATTAGTTGTACCCGCATATTCTGGTTACTTTAAATTATCTACCGCTTCTGCTATGGCCGCTGCTATGGCAGCATCCCTTTCCTATTTGCTCCTTGCCTGAGCTTCTCTTACTTCTTCAATCAACTTCTGTTATTGTTCTAATCATTCTAGGATTAACTGGTTAACATCTCTAGCTTTTTGGGGTTTTATCGAAGAACTAGCTCTTCTTGTTCTTACCATTTTGTTTTACTATTGTAATAGGAAAGGAATACTATAATTAATATAATTCATATTTTATTTAAAAAATAGCATATAGCAAGTTCAGCAGCATTACATAGATCTTTCATAACATAAATACATGTACAATATCATCATTGGTCATAAGTACATAGATCACAGTAGCATTCATAGATATAATCATTACATTATGCTTTCTCATAATAGATCCTAATAAACTCTCCTATCATATAGATCTAGTTAGGAATGTCCTCATAAGATTCCTCCTCAAAATACTAATCCAGACTGACTCTCCATGTCGCTGTGAGAGGTAAGATATCGTCTATGATATTAGTCTAATCTTCAAGGTTAAAGGTATCTGGATCATAAGCTTGATAGGCTTTTCATACTCGTTATAAAGTCCATGTAACTTCTATAATCCTAATCTACTTTTCTATCCAACAGTCTCCCTAGGTCATACAGTTATCTAGCTAGTTTCACCGCTTTCTTGAATTGTTGTTCATTCATATCCTCCCTAGGGGTTAGCTCTATAACCTGGTGGTTATTCAGTTATATATCTACCACTGGCTTCTTCGTTCTACTAAGACCGGGAATATCTATGTAGTCTAGTATATGACTAGGTCCAGGTACATCATCTAGGTTAGGCACTTGGCTTGGACTAGGAATCTATACCTCCATAGGCTACCTATATGTAGGTTCTGTAGCACCCCCAACATAGGAGTAACCCTCATCAAATTGTTCTTCCTGAGGGTCTACCATATCTCTGTCATCTACCTATTCTGCATTACCTCTCCACTAGGGTCAGCTTCTTCAGGAGGTACAACATTAATAGGTAGGGCTGGAATAGGTTCTTCATGTACATCCTTATTTCATGCTTCATCCATCCCATTTGATCCAACTGAGGAGCTATCCAACCTGCCCATTTCTGATTCACTACTAGAATATGGGATATGGATCACTGGAGGAAGCCCAAACTTTAGATCATTCACCATAGCCTCAACTACCTCTGGATTCAACCTTGATCTATTTGAACTAAATACCTCAAGCATAGGATCTCCCTTATTTACTGTAGTCTCTGATCCATTCCTAGACTCAATCATCTTTACCCTACAATAACTAACTTAGTGTTAATTATGCAGATGTTTACTTATGCATCAGTCTATAAATAATCTATTTAGAGCATTTCTTAATCTAGAATCCTTTGCTCTGATAACAAAATGTCGTATTCTTATTTTTAACCTCAATTATAATTATTTAAAATTTATTAAAACCAATTATATAATCATTTTCCTTAGAAACAAGCATTTTCAAAAGAATTGCTCTCGAGTATTGTTCACGCTACTGTTTATTTGGTAATTACAGAATATGTACCCAATTTTGAAAATTCATAATTAAATGTAGAAAAATTGAAATAGGTTGGTTTCAATTTTTAATGAAAGATATTTCATTAAAATCTGAAGGAAAAATGTAAAACAGAGGTTCCATTGTCCCAATAAAATCAGTTTATTAGTTGAAAAATACTGTTCATTTGGTAAAATCTGGAAGTTCCAATTTCTTTTCCTTAACTTCAAAAATTTATTTCTCTTTCATTACTTGTCCAAATGAACCATGTTACTTATGGATTTAAATCTGTAGACATGCTCTTTAAGCTCACAAAATTTCATGTAAAAACTCATTCATTTACTATACAAAATTAACGTCGGAATGTTACTACCTCTAGTTGCTTACTTTATTTCTATTCCAGATTTTAACTTCAACTTAGAAAAATCATAACAAATCGAATACTTAACCAATTGAGGCATTCTTGGTTTCCATTTAAAGCTCTATATATTAAATATTATCATACCAAATTTCAAGTTCAAATTCATTGATTAAGTCATCATAACCATCATCATACCATTGCGGCCTCAAGACACAATTACATAATCATACATCATACATGCATCATATCCTTTCCTAGTGACATGTAACTCACATAATTGATCATACAAGTTCAACCATCTATGTTTACGCTTTTTCCTTGTGAGGTTCCAGCACCTATGACATGGTTATGCATATTAAAAGAATGAGATTTCATGGAAATCCCAATAGCAAGTTATACAAACTATAATATCATGCATGATTAATTGGATGTTACCATATTATCATAAGATAGGAGCTATTTCATAATGGTACATAAGCAAACTCTAGCATGCATATTGTCATGACATAAGTTGCAAGGAGTTGCAATCATTCATATCTCATCATCAACATGATGGCATATTCTCAAGCTCAATCAAACACCATAATCAACAAGTATACATGAAACTATAGTTAGGTATTCTTGCTACCTTTTAGCTATCCTTGTCAAGGTCTTCTTGAGATGATTTCCTTCCTTTACAAATGTCAAAACCTAACCATTACAAAGTAATATCAATTTATAACTCAACTTGAAAATAAATCCAATACTAGGTTTTCACTAACTTCCATTCTTTCTCTATTTTAGGTTTCATACTTCCATCTTTCCAAAATAAATTCTCATAGTTCATTTCCACATACTTTTTCATGTAGAATCCAAATATGAAACTAGAATTTCCAAAATCAAAACACATCAAAACCCCTGCTCTTGACCGAAGTGAATGCTCTTGCTTTCCAAAATTCACATTTTGATTCCAATGCTTCCAATACCTGTTCTCCTACTTTATCCCTACACAATTTTCCATTTTAAACTCATTGGAAGCATCAAAATTATGAAATTCTAATGTATGAACAGTATCATAAATAGTAGTAGACATGAACACAAAACCCTAACTTCATACATACTTGAATTTCCAAGCTTATATCACTTGGTTCTAACTTGTTTAAGCTTATCGAAACTATCCATAATATAAAACTCATATTCTGACCATATATGAACAGAACCTCTAGCAGTAACCACAAGGGAAATATGGCACAAAAAACCCTTAAAATCAAGAGCTAGCTTACTAGAATAAAGCTCAAGATCATGGGAGATGATTACCTTACTTGTTGCTGCTTCAAGTTGTGTGCTTCTTTATTGGTTGAATGGAAATTTTGCAAGAGTTTCCCTATGGTTCTCAAGCATGTCAAATAGGGTCTGAAATGAGGGGTATTTATAGATAAATTTGGGTAGAAACAGATGGCCAAGATTGATTTGGTTACTATTTGATCTAATGGTCCATATTCATTCTTTAACTTAACTTGCCCTAGAAGCCTTCCACTTGATGGCATGCATGCCATCACACAAGGCCATGTTTTGGTAGAAAAAGTTAAATATACTGATAGAAAAAATTCTATTCTAGTCTAGTATCGATCAGAGCAGTTTCACAAAAACCAAACTATTTTATGTTCCTAATTTTTATAATATTTCAAGATATATATTCTGTCCTAGATACGAGTGTCCAGGTTCCTCATACCATTGACATTGTTAAACTGAGTATTTATCTGCCATCCATCTCTTGAGAAATGACCAAAATACCCTTGGTGTCATTTCTTGCACTATATTAACCCTAAAGGCATAATTGTCATTTTACCCCTCTTTGCACTATATTAACCCTATATGGGACATTTCTAGCCTATCCAAAATGACCAAAATGTCCTCCATCTATCACTGGTACAATCTGACTACACATGGGTATTTTCGTAATTTCACATTTTTCCTGGACCACTATAGACTCTGGCCCACTTAACTGTCCAATCACCTTATTAGGCTTATGGTAGTACCATTTAGGTCTTGGTATGGGCTCATTGCCTTTATGGCATAAATCCTAATAAATCTCTTCTGACCATATTTATCGAGTATTTTATTCCATTGTAAAATTCAGTAAGAATTCCACAGGAATCATTTTTTGACTCTGTTAATTTTATAAATTCTTATATTAAATATAGGAATTTACTGTAAGATTTCATCTGATTCTAAAGTTTAAAAAATACTGTAATAATTTCTTCTCACTTCAGGAATTTATATCAATTAATTGGGACTTCAAATCAAAATTCTATATTGTGTTAAACTGACCAAAATAATTTTATCTATCTACTTGTAAAATTTGGGTTTAATATGATTCCAGGCATTTTTGAGCTTTTTCCAGTTCAACTTTCTCATAATTACATTTAAATCCCTAACTTTTTGTTTATTTACATTTAGGTCCCTAAACTTTTGATAATTACCACTTTTGGCCTAACTTTTATTTCTACTTTAACTTTTTGCCTTCAACCTTTTCTAATTTGCGTTTAGGTCCCTAAATTTTACTTAGTTAATAATCCTTCTCTTTCTTTTCTCAATATGATACAGTTTATTCCAAGAATCTTATGTCCATTTCATATAAATTGTACAGTTATATCAAGTAAGAAAATTGGGGATATGACAATGTACTTACCTCCCCTCCCTTACCTCACATCCAAAAGTGGGGGTTTTTGGAGGGGAGAGAATTTTTTGCCTAATTTTGACTAAATTGCCCTTTATATATTTTTAATATTACAATTATACCCTCTAACCTTTTTTTTATTCTCCTCACACGTAATTTTTGCTTTGATTGCTAAAACCTAATAAGTATAATAAATAATTTATATATTATATTAAAATATATAATAATTATAAAATTATAAAATTTTATCATATTTTTTAATTTTTTTAATTTTATTATATATATAAATGAGATAAAAAAATTTAAGATTCATAAATAAAAAAATAATAATTTTGATATGAATATTGTAAATAAAGAGTAAATAAATTTAAATAAAGAGATAAGGGTATATTTGTCAACTTTTAATTAACTCCCCTCCCTTCTTCTTCTGAACCAAACAAAAAACATCATCACTTTTCCCCTACTTTTATACCCATAACCTCCCCTACCCTTCCCTACCCTTATTTAAATTAATCTAAGCTACCCTCCTCTAAGTTGAATTAAACAATGCTTAAACGACAACGTGGCTCATGGCTTAAGGTCCCAGATTCCTCTGCCTGCGCCCATACCCTCATCGCTAACTAACTTTATCAAAAAAAAATATCAATCCCTCTCATTTTCGTGTTTGATCCTCTATTCTCAGCTAATTCTCATACGAGCTGAGGGAACCGACCTTCCCAAATAGCACCACAACCTAAGGGCTTGTTTGGTATGAGGAATTTGGAGGGGAGGGGAGGGGAGAGGAAGGGAGGGATTTTGCTCCCCTCCCCTTGTTTGTCTCCATAAAATATTTAGGAGGGGAGGGAAAATTTTTTAAAATTTTCCCTCCCCTCCCCAACTTTACCTCCCTTCTAAATTTGGGGGAATTTGGAGGGGAGTTATAAAATTATTATTTTATAATATTAATATACCCATAATTTTTTTAATATCTTAATATTATCCCTATATTATATTTTATTAAAATATTCTATAAAATAATATAAGATAAATTTATTTATATAAAAATATTTTCCCTCCTTTTCCTTCCTGAACCAAACAAGGTAATATAAAAATCTCTCTTCTCCCCTCCCTTAATCTTAATCCAAACAAGGTAATAATAAAATTCCTCTCCTTTCTTTTCCCTCTATTAAAATCCTTCCTCTCCTCTCTCCTCTATTGAGCCAAACATAGCCTAAGCCTTTGAAACCGTACTGACTGGTATAGAAATCCATAATTGCCCTTCACCCTCTCTACTCCCCATGACTTAAACCTAGACCCAGACCCTCATATAAACACCTCTCATCCCAATTCTGCATTCTATAAGGTAAAACCCCAGACCAAAGGATAAAGAATCTCACAGAAAACTGATCAGAGTAATCTTCTACATCTTTCTATCTGACTCATCACTTCCAATTAGATTCCATTCTTTCCCTTCAGTTTAAATCTATATGTTGCTTAGGTTCCTTTCTTCACCTCACACTTAATCTTTGGTTTTTGCTTCTTGGTTTTGTTCTGGAATCATGTGGGAGGTGGGGTTAGGGTTTATAGTCTGTTGCCATTATTGTTTTGTTGGGTTATCTCTGAAAGTGCTCATCTTTTTGCTCTTCATGATGTTAATTACCTGTTGATTTCTTCCATTTTTGTTCTTGTGTTGATATTTTTCGATGGTTGTTTGTCATGGTTTGTTCAGCAGGTTACTGCACCTTATACTTCCCAGAAAGAGACCTTGTGAAAGAGTGATTGTAGAAGAAGAGAATGAGAACAAGAACAACACAGACACTCTGTCATTATGTAAGAAGCATCAAATTGGCAGCTTAAGTGCCTCTTCGCCTGCTGATATTGTTGATTTGACTATAAATAACAGCAAATAGAGATTCAGTTGCATTAGTAATAACAACAATAATAACCGCTATAGCAGATACTTGCCTGAAGGATCGTCGGTCATGGCTTTGGGTGATTCTAATCTACCAGATATTGACAAGGATCTGCACAGTCGTCAGCTCATTATGTATGGTCGAGACACGATGAGGAAGCTCTTTACGTCTAATATCCTCATCTCTGGGATGCAGGGTCTTGGTGTCAAGATTGGTATAGTTATTGAACAACCTTTCAAGTGCTTTTCCATATTCAAAATTAAATGTGGGATGCATGATTTCCCTGTACTGTTGTGTTCCTTCTGGCATGCAGTAATTATTGAACGAGGATTTCGATTAAAATTTAGATTTTATGCGTCTGCAATATTTAAGTATTCTACATTCTCCATAATGCTATATTGATTACAAAATCCTTTTAGGGAAATGTAAGTGAAGAATTTGATGCTAGAATAATTTCTTTTATTCATCATGGAGGATGATATATATAGATACAAGTTCAGGAATAGAATCCCTAAGATTATGGCAAGATTGCTACTAGGATTCCTATGATTTTGGAACATTGAAACAAAACAATAATCCCATGATTTTAGGGATTATAATCAGATACATGAATCAAAACAGATATGGCAATAAATACAAATCTTCTATATCTGGAAATTTCCTTATTTTAGCGTCAACAGCAAGGAATGGTTTTCTTCTCTTTTTGTTTGAGCTTTCCTATCTCTTCTTCCAGTTAAATAAAATAGTTCTCTTTGTCAATGATTGGATTGGTATTGGCCCTAATCCTATCTTGACTCTTCTCTGGAAAATGAAATGGGGCAGAATGTTGTGCAACTCTCAGTTTTCCATAATATTATCATCTAGCCAGCTACTTATGTTAAATCTTACAAACTTAGGTTTTTAATTTTATTATATGATTACCACATTCATGTGCAACTCTATTTGTAGCTTCTAAGGAGCCATTTATGTTATCTTTTTAGGCAAATGCACTTGACTTCTTTTGTGACTTGTCTTCTTCTACTTGCACTGCATTTGATGATATGTAATTCAAGTCTTTAGCTCTACAATACCAAATCATGCTAGCGTATTCAATTCATGTTTTACAACCTGCAGCCAAGGATCTCATTCTTGCTGGCGTTAAATTTGTTACACTTCATGATTAAGAGAATGTGGAGCTGTGGGATCTGTCTAGCAATTTTGTGTTTTCAGAGAAAGATGTTGGTAAAAATAGGGCAGTGGCTTCTGTTAGTAAGTTGCAGGAGCTCAACAAGGCAGTTCTTGTGCTAAGCTTGGAAACTAAGCTGACAAAAGGGTAGCTTTCTAATTTCCAGGTACTCCGTCCCTTCCCTACTGTTCTATTCTTATGTTTATTTTATGCCTCATTTTGGTTTATTAAGGTAATTTATATGCCTATTTGCTATGTATCAAGTAATTTAATATGGTACTACTCAAGTTGTGCATGTTTTTATCTGTGCATGTTAATGCAAAGTTTGTATAATAATGCACAAAAGTATATGTATTTCAATGTGATTTATTTTTATTTGTAGCTGTTGTTTTCACTGATATTAGCCTTGAGAAAGCTATTGAGTTCAACGATTACTTCCATAGTCATTAGCCTCTAATTGTTTTCATTAAATCTGAAGTCAGAGGTCTTTTTGGCTCTATATTTTATGATTTTGGGCCTGAATTCACTATTTTTGATGTAGATGGAGAGGAACCTCATATGGGTATAATTGCATCAATTAGCAATGATAACCCTACCCTAATATCCTGTGTTGATGATGAGAGGCTTGAATTTCAGGATGGAGATCTTGTTGTGTTCTCTGAAGTTTATGGTATGACACAGTTGAATGATGGAAAACCAAGGAAAATTAAAAATGCAAGCGCATATTCCTTTACTCTTGAAGAAGACACTACTAGTTATGGTACCTATGTAAAAGGAGGTATTGTCACAGGTGAAACAACCTAAGGTTTTGAAATTTAAGACACTTAAAGAATCTCTCAGTGATTCTAGCGATTTTCTTCTTATTGATTTTTCTAAGTTTGATCGACTGTCCCTGCTGCACTTAGCATTCCAGGCTTTGGATAAGTTTGTCTCTAAGTTATGTTGCTTCCCTGTTGCTAGTTCAAAGGATGATGCTCAGAAGCTTATTTATATTGCTGAAAATATTAATGAGAGCTTGGGAGATGCTAAATTGGATGATATTAACCCAAAACTTCTGTGGCACTTTGCCTTTGGTGCTAGGGTTGTTTTGAATACCATGGCTACTATGTTTGGTGGTATTGTTGGATAAGAGGTTGTTAAAGCATGCTCTGGGAAGTTTCATCCACTTTTCATGTTAGTATGATTTATAAGTGTTCATCCTGATAGTGTTGAGCTTTGGGGTTTGATATCTTACATGTTGGAAGTAAATTGAGCCCTGATGAAATACCCCTCTAGTTGTGTTTGGGTGCATTTTTCTGGGGAAACTGAGAATAAGCTGACAACATAGTTGTAATTTGTGTCATGTATTGCTTATAATGAAGGTAATTAGCCTTGTTATACACTTGATAATTGCCTTAGGATATAGAGTACAAATTTTGGGGTTTGGCTATTCTTCTGCCTTCCTTTGGCAAATATTTGCTGCATGACGCTTTGAAGGTCCATGGTGTGTCTAAGATTATGGTCTTTAAATTATCCCAATATGCATTATTTGATTGAATATTTTATGTGATTGGTTGGATATGATATGCCGCTTCAAAATGTGCTTGGACTAATTAAAATTTGCAATGTTACGGTATTGTTGTGTTAGGCATTAGGTTATTATCTCAGAATTTCTCTAATCTATGTAATATCAGTGTAGAATGTCGTTTCCTCATGGATGGAATTGCATGTGATGTCATATTAAAGTTATGAAATTCCTTTCAATGACCACTCCTCAGTTTGAAGGATTAGTTGTCTGGTTTTATGCTCATTTTTCTACTATGAAGTACCACTAGGATGCATCCTATCCTGGTGCACTTTACCCTACTTTTTCTTTTTATTTTTTCAAGAGGAAAAAAGTTGATGGTGGAAGATTAAGATTGATACAGACTAGATTGCTAGAAACTAGTAGAAGAGATTGCATTTGTGCTCTCTTTATCCTCCAGTTGATGGAATTGGCATGCTACAAGAATTAGAAAAGGATTTGATGGTGATGTGGGAAATATACAAAAGGTTTTCAAGTAGAAATAAGCTATTTTTTCCTTGCTTACTAGGCATTAACCCTATGAATTCAAAGTTGGCTATGTAGGTTATGATTTAGCAATTTTATTATATGATCTGGATAAAAATATGAAATGATTGGTCAATGATTGATGCTTATTTTGAATTTCAAATTGTTATTCTTATTTTTATTATATTTTAGTGAACTATTGCCAATTTAATAGATTTTGGACTGGATTGACTGTCTACTTCAACAATTTGTAATTTTTATGCGTTGTGCTTGTATTTTACCTTGTATTTTGATTAATTGGTTTGTCTACCTGCCTATGTTCTTGAGTTCATCTTGATCATGTTTTGAAAATTTGTTTTAGTACACAGCATTGTCGTGCAGACATGTATACACACGTAGGATACCCCTAAGCCAACCTAGATGGATATGTTATAGTACTTGATTATGTTTAGCCTGATCAATGTGAATATATGCTGGATGATTTACATCCATTATCTTTTCATTGTCCTTAAGGAGAAGCGGGATGTGACATTATGATTAATAATCATAGGACATATTGCTACTATGAACTGTGTGAAAATGAATTGAGATAAAGCATACCAGAAAATGTAGTTATTTATTTGCTCCGCCAACTAGGGGTTTTTGTGTTTGTCTACGTTTTGTCGCTTGATCATTCCTTTTAGATCTTTACTCTCTCTCTTTTGTTGGTTAGTGATTATGTTTCAAACCCTCCCTCTCCTATTCTTGCAATATTTCTACTTCAACTCAATGGAATCACTTCTCACAAAACCACTTGATCCCAATGATTTTAGACCAGTAAATAGCCGTTAGGATACACAAATCTCTGTCTTTAGATCCAAGTTATAGAAGAAGTTAGAAGAAGCTAAAGTGTTTGTTATTGGAGCTGGTGCTTTGGGATATTAGTTCTTAAAGAATCTTGCGCTCATGAGAGTTTCTTGTGGAAATCTGGGGAAGCTGACAGTTACTGATGATATGTTATTAAGAAGAGTAACCTTAGCAGGTAGTTCCTCTTCTGTGATTTAAATATTGGACAAGCTAAGTCTACAGTTGCTGCATCAGCTGCTGTTTCTATAAATCCCTCTTTGAATATTAAAGGATTGCAACATCATGTTAGCTATGAAATTGAATATGTGTTTAATGTTACATTTTGGGAAAACTTGTGTTGTAATTGGTACACTCTAGACTATACGTCGACCAAAGATATTTGTATTTCCAAAAAGCCTCTCCTTGAGTCAGGAACTCTTGGAGAAAAGTGCAGTACCCAAGTGGTCATTCCCTACCTGACAAAAAATTATGGTGCTTCTAGAGATCCTCTTGAGAAATAGGCATCTATGTGTACTGTACACTCATTTCCACACAACATTGATCACTACTTGACATGGGCCTGATCTGAATTTGAGGGCTTGCTTGAGAAAACTCCTGCTGAAGTAAATACATATTTGTCCAACCCAAGTGAATATACTAATGCAATGAGGAATGCTAGCGATGCTCAAGCGAGGGATAACTTGAAGCGTGTTCTTGAGTACCTTGACAGGGAAAAGTATGAGACCTTTGAAGACTGCATTACATGGGCTCGCCTAAAGTATGCTTCTTTTATTGCCATTTCTTTACTCTTCTATGAATAACATAATTTTGTAGTGGGAGTACACTATTTTATATATGTTGCTTAAACATGGGTGTCTATCATAGGTTTGAAGATTATTTTGCTAATCAGGTGAAGCAGTTGATTTATACTTTCCCAGATGATGCTAAAACTAGTACTGGAGCTCTGTTTTGGTCTACTCCAAAAAGATTACCTCATCTGCTAAAGTTCTCAGCTTCTGATCCTAATCATCTTGATTTTGTCATGGTAGCTGCTATACTGCGAGCAAAAACATTTGGCATACCCATCCCTAATTGGGTGAAGAACCCAGAGAAGTTGGTTAAGGCAATTGATAAAGTGATGGTACCTGATTTTGAGCCAAAGAAAGATGTGAAAATAGTCATAGATGAGAAGGCTACAAGCCTGTCTACTTCTTCAATGGATGATACAACTCTTATTAATGATCTAATCCTCAAGTTAGAGCTTTGCCTGGCAAACCTGTCCCCAGGTTTCAGGATGAAACCAATTCAATTTGAGAAGGTATGTTATTCTATATTTTCTTCTATGCAACTAATTTTCATGATTCTTATTTCACCATCACATTGAGATAGCTTTTTGTCTAGGGTCTTGGTAATTTTCTTATGATTAGTTGATCTTGGAGCTGCTCTTTCTTGGTCATAATTGAGTTTGTTTTTCTGTTGTATGAAGGATCCTTATTAGTGTTCTTGACTTTATTTGAACTTTCACCTCCAAATCTTGTTTTGACCTTTGTTTTAGATGCAATTCATTTTCACTAAACATGCTACTGAATTATTCTCCAAAACTGCAGGATGATGATACAAACTACCACATGGACATGATAGTTGGCCTTGCCAACATGATGGCTAGAAATTACAGAATTCTAGAAGTTGACAAGCTCAAAGCTAAGTTTATTGCAGGATGTATCATTCCATCTATCGCAACCTCAACTGCCATGGTCACTGGTCTTGTTTGCCTGGAGCTTTGCAAAGCCTTGGTTGGAAGGCACAAAGTTGAGGACTATCGAAACACATTTGCTAACCTAGCACTCTCTCTTTTCCATGGCTGAGCCAGTTCTGCTTAAGGTCTTCAAACACAAGGATATGAGTTGGACGGTTTAGGATAGGTAGATTCTTAAAGATAATCCTACACTCAGGCAACTTATTGAATGTCAGAAGAAGAAAGGCCTAAATTCTTATAGCATTTCATATGGAAGGTGTCTACTTTATAATAGCATGTTCGACAAGCACAGAGACCGAATGGACAAGAAGATCGTGGATCTTGCAAGGGAAGTGGCCAAGGTAGAACTCCCTCCAGATTGTGGTCACTTGGATGTTGTGGTGGGGTGGCCTATGATAATTATAATTATCTTCTCATCAACATCCCTCAAATATCTGTTTATTTCTGTTAGGTTATTTTCTTCTTCATCCCTATCGAGTGAGAGGACTATCATTCCAGCAAGTTTAGCTCTAAATAATTTGTTATCGTGGCTTCTCAAGCCAACACTGTTAAATTATATATAATTCATGCATGAATTGCTTTTCCCATTCGATCATGTTAGCAAAACTGTAGTTCTGAGAGAAAATTTGATGAGAAATCAACCTGATCCACAAGATAATCTTGATAAGCATGGTAAGCTTTATATAAAATCTAAAACAAATATACACCATGTTTGTTATTTTTTTAGTTCAGTTTAAAATAATACATCACTTGGATACTTTATTTTCGAAAGAAGAGAGAAGGTAAAAAAACAAGAAAATAGCAAATGTACCTCTATAAGAGAACAGTTGTTTCCTATAAGTTACATACTGACATGATTATCAGCACAATTTTTTACTACTACAAATAACGTAAAATTTTAATTTTGTATGATGTTTTACAACAATTATAACCACATGAGCGAAATGGTTAGTTAGGCTAAATGGATAGGATCAATGAAGTTCAGATTAGAGAAAGGGAGAGGACTGAGGAGGTTTTAAGGACCTTGTATACTATGTATTTGTAAACTGCAATTCTAAGTATAAAATTTTCTACTTTTGGTTCTTAAAACTAAACATGTAAACTAGAAATCTATCAATCAGTCGCAAACTAAATACGAAGAAAAGAGTAGAGTAAGAAGAAACATGATTACTAGTTCGACCAAACTTGATGGTGCATCATTTCTTGAGTAAATAAATTACTATACTTGAACAAGTATATAATTCATATTTACTTATTATTGTTGGCTCCTAAAACTTCTAGTTTTATTTGATGCCCTATTTCATCAGGGGCTTCCCAATTTATTATTGGAGACATGCAATGGTTAGGGTTAAATTTTGTTTTTGTTTATAACCTCACATATTTGGTATTTAAAAAAAGTATAAGTGAGTTAGGTTTCAAGGCTCACCAAAGCTAAGGCAGGCCTTCAAACTTAAAAAGAATATTTATAGAAGTACTTACAAATCGCCTATCAATAAGGTCTTCATATCAGTAGTGTGATTTGAACTCAGTTTTATATATTATAAGCCAACTAAATTAATCTTTGTTGGTTTGGTGTTTGTCTTTAATTAAAAGAAAAAAATTATTGCAATTTGTATTTGATGGATTCATTCTAACACGCCCATATAGTTTAAAATGTGCATTTTGATTGAGGAAGCAAGCTGGTGGAAGGAGATGGATTTATGAGTATGCTTGTGAGGCCACACACTATTTTTCACATGAATATGGAATATCTGGTCCATCTCTTTTTAATAACATAGCATGCACATCTCCATATTGAAGAGCAAAAATAAAGGAAACCAGGATTTGAGACTTGTGTAACATGGTGACTAGTAACAGTTATTAGATTCTATTAGTGTGAAAACTTTGACTTAAAATCCAAAACAAACAAGAAAATGGTCCAAATGGGACTTATGTTTCATACGTTTACATCTTATTAATGGATTATCCATAAATTTGAACGCTAGATGAAGTATTTGGAAACAACATAATGGAAGAAGGAAGGAACAAAATAATGGAAGAAGGCAGGAGCAGAGGAAGAAGGGAAGATGAGAATACATAATTATTGGGTGACGTGCATAAAAGGTGAAGCACAATGATTAGGGTTCTCTAGATGCTTCTGAAATGTTGAATCAATCGCATTCACATTCAACATAACATTGCCATTTGTGTTTGTCTGGCTGAAACTACATGACAACCATGTGAGGCTTTGAAGCTTTTCAGAAGCCGTGCACTTGGCTGCACATAAATTGGGATTCTAACTTTGTGCTTTTGCAGGTCTCTTATTAGGCCCGTTTGGATAAAATTTTGAAAATGAGCTTATGAAAAAAAAGTAGTTTTGAAAAAATAAGTGTTTGGATAGTTATTTACAGAAGTATTTTTATTATTAGTAAATTACAAAAAAGGGTATGAGTATTAAATGAGGTGAGATAAGATATAAGAGGAGAGAGAAGAGAAGGTGTAAGAAAAAGTAGGAAAGAGGAGAGAGGGTGTAAGAAAAAATAGGGGAATATAGTAATTGGTTCATAAGCTCTTTTACTGTTCCATAAGCTACTCTGATTAGCTTATATGAAACCTTAATTTTAAGCTATGGTTTAGTCCAAAAGCCCATTTGAACAAATATGACTATTTGTTTAAAAATTTCTTTAAACAATATTTGAGCTATAAGCCCTTTTAAAACCACAATTTTGATGCATCACAAGTAGGCCCATTATTTCCTTCTCTCCAAACACGCCTTCTTCCCTAATCCTTTCTTTCGTTCTCTATATGTAACCAGCACTAATTTTTTAATTACATCTTTTTATTCATCATCATGATAACATTCCTTACAAATATACTACTCCTCCCTGGCATTCATATTAAACATATTTAACTATTTTAATTAAATTAAGTTAAATTAGTTAAAATCATCTTCACTAACTCTCTCCCTCCCTCTCTTAATTATTATTGAGGGGATATCAATAGAGATAATTTTAAAAAAATAATAAAAATAAAAAATATGTCTTATATTTAAAATTAAGATTAACTTATCAAAAGTTCAGATGAATATTATATAAAATAGTTTTATTGTTATTACAAATTCATCTTTTTGTTATAAAAATTTTTGGAAAGGAGTTGGGCTCACCCATGATCTAAGGCAATACCAATGTTAGGCAGGACAAGCTGTCAATTATTCTTAGACGTAAATCTAGACACCTAAAGGTTAGGATATCTTCCCAAGCACTACAAAGAACTACCATATATAAACAATAGAAGTTGAGTATAACGAAAGTAGTTAGCTCACACCATATGATAGGATTACCTTCAATGAAAGATATGCATATTAAAAAAAACTAGTTGGCATCATAAGGTTGAGTTTTCATGTAACAACTTATTGTTTACACGAACCATTTATTTAAATACGGACTTAAGTTACATAAACTATAATTTGAAAAACCTAATTATAATAAAAAAAATATTGGTTTCTGTAAAATCATATGGAAAAATAAATTTAATGACAAATATTTTACTTTGGAAAAATAATTCCTCGCATGAAGGCTCAATTAATTACACTTTACTGTAAGGAAGACAATTGAATGGATTGATGACTACAATCTACAAAGTACAAACAACAAATAAATGGTTCGTTTTAAAATGAAATTATTTTAATTAACTTATATGGACCAATGATCAAGCACTTAAGGTCATGACAAGTTTGAAGGGTAATTAATGTCAGGTGATGATGATATTAAGCTAGTTGGTGCTGGTACTTAATGATAGGTCTTTCTTTGTTTTGTTTTTTTAAATTAAGGACCGTAAAACAAAAATTATGATATTTTTAATGGTTGGATTGTTTTATCTCTTAACCCTTTGAAAATTAGAATAATTAATCTTAGTTTTAATGTTTGATTACTTTTAAATGCTTTTTTTATCATAGTACGTTAAACAGCAAAAAAAAATTATCTAAGATACTACACTGTAAAAAGTATTTACCAAAAATCTATATTCAAAATTATTCTCTATTAGATGAATTTTAAATTTTTAAAAATATTGTTTACTATCAATATGACTTTGAGGATGTGACAATCGTTAGAAAATAATTTTTAAAGTTATTTTCTAGCAAAACGACTTTGAGAATATCATATAAATTAAAAATGATTCAAAAAATAATTCATAATTAACTAAGTAATTTTAGATAGATATTTTAAATTTGTTTTATTATACTATCAAATTGACTAATTTCCATCATACTATAACGTACATTAAATTTATAATTCAGTTTTTATTTGTTCGATAATTCAAATATTTAATATTATTATTTATAAACTTATTTACGGCATATTTTTTTAATACATTTATTGATTCAAATGTCCTATAAGCATATACATTTTCAATCAAATCATAAAATTATAAAATGATACAATTTTTAGAAAATTATGATATTATGTCAATTTATATTTTTAAATATAATTCTTCATGGATAAGATTAAATGATAAAATAGCATTGGGATGGTTGTTGTCTGGACAATCCTGGTAAGGCTTGGCAACAAAACGCTCAAATCAATGTCGGGACATAGACTTAGATATTCCAACACTTCTAAAACTAAGAATGCAAAGAAATAGAGACAAAACATCCGGCTCAAAATAGGCAAAGCTAAAATCCCAATGATTTGATGAATACATCAGGAGGCAACGCAAAAAAAAAAAAAAAAAAAAAAAAGATAAAACAAGCAAACCAAAACTCACATTGATGTTTTAACAAAAAAAAAAACTCACATTGAGGAAATACTAATGTGGGTTTAAAATGGTTTTAAGCAATCATTACAAGCACCAAAGTAAGGCTAAGCTATAGGTGTAGATATAATAAATGAATATGACAGAATGCTCGTGTATATTTTAGTAAATTATCATGTACATGACTAAATAGTTCAATGGAAACAGAAGCACTCTAAACCTTAACCATTGCAATATGTTCCAACCCATCTAAAAGTGATCTGTAACAGTGAGCTATGAATGATCCCCATATTGTAGGTATTAGCGCAGTACCTGCCACAAGATTAAGAGTTAATATCCTCGTAAGTACATAAGCAATAGAAGAATCTAGCCTATGTGAACTTTAAAGAAGGGAGAGGAAAGAAGGCATGATATGACCAAGTAGACAGTGAATTTTTTACTTTGAGAAATATTTTTGTTTATTTATTTAGTAATTAAGAATTTTCATTTACTGATATTTTACAATGAGAAAAGGATTACCACGGATGCCACACATCATATGGTTAAAAATTAGAATCAAAGAAGTCAAACAGATTCAAATTCTAAACATAATATCAAACAAAATATTGGTATCTGTGTAAGCGAAAAATATAAACATAATAACAGTAAAGATATGCATGCAACAACAGCCTCAGTACATCTTTTATGAAACCAAAATAGATGCCTTATTAAGTCAACGATATAAATTATTTTCAGGTTTCCAAGCTTTGCAAATTGTCAAAGCTTTGGCAGTCTAACCATAGAACCATCATCATCTACAACTTCATGAACTGCCATGGTTCCAAACTTGCAAGTATGGCAAGATCTGTTGAAGCTTCTGTATGTCCAGCTCTCTTCGAGACACCACCTTCCCGGTATTTTAATGGTCGAGCAATTAAAATCAGACAGTTTTAAATCTCTGGATGCAAGAGCCAAGACTGTTGTTGCCCTATCAGTTTGCTAATACCCCTATGGTGGTACCTCGTTAAGTATCCTACAAATGCAATGAAAATTATTGAATTCCATTAGTTTATGTTAATATATGCCACAACTACATGAAAAGAGATTTCCAACAATATGATAATTATTATGAAAATTGAATCCTCTAAATTGACTGTCATTTTGACGCTTAGAAACAAAAGAATTCAAGTACAACAAGCTTATGTTAGATGAAACAATTTATTTCATAAAGTTTAGTTATCCACTATTTCTAGCTGATGATGGCAATAGAAGATCCTAAGGTTAAGTCCAGATGTAAATGTGCATTTAGTAATCGTACATACCACTCACAGTAAATATAGCTCAAAGTTTCTCATCATTATCCTTACTATTAACAAAAAAATCCTAGAATGCAACCCATTCAACAATTTTAAATGTTGGCATGCCTTCCATAGAATACTAAAGTAAAAAACAAATTCAATTACTAATTGTCAAATCCAAACGTAATCAAAGGAAATAGCTGGATATTTAGAAGCCATGAACGTAAACACATGCTGATGGCCCATAAAGTCAAAAGTATTGTAATTGAAAAATAAAATTTAACAAGTCAGCTTGAGAAGCATCTTTAAATATGTTCATTTTTTGTTACAGATAAGTTTACATAAAGAATCTAATTGTTGAAGACAAAGTCAACAATCTTTCGCAAAAAAATCTTTGAAATTATCGTTATTACTGATATTTTTTGTCCTATTAGGAAATATATTCAAGAAAATATTGAATAAAATGCTATAGACTTTAAAGAATACTTAAAAAATTAACAAGTAAAATAACATCAGAGATAAATATATATTCACACATTGATATAATTTATAATCAATTTTAAATAGTTTATAATTTATACCTTCAATTTATACTTTCATTTCCAATAATGGGTTGATAAATCCCTTATCAATTTAAGAAGTCCTGAAAGGTACGGTCCATAAGCCTGCTTGGCATCATCGACAAAGCCATATTGTTGGGGGTAACAATAGAGTCCCATATGTTCAAATCTACTAAACTACGCCAATCTCCTCTACCCACTATATTTATAGTTTCATCTTGGTCGAGTTGCTGCTAACACATCTTGTGTTTTTTTATATACTCTCCGACTAGCTTAAAAAACCTTATTTTCTTGTCCATATCCCAAAAATAGGGATGGCATAATACTACTTGCATAGACACCCGGTGAGTTATAAAAAATATATAATTTATTTATTAAAAATAAAAAATTAGATACAAGATAAATTCATTTCAATCACACACAAAAAAAATTACTTACCTATTTTTTCTCTTTGTCATGTAATTACCTATTAAATCTTCTAACTCGCGAAACATTAAATAGTTCAATTTGATGAACCGTGTTACCCTTTGAAATATTTGTCCGACAAATTCTTAGATCCTTTCCAAAAGGATGTTTTATATCAAACACTATGCAATAGTGCACCCTAGATTGAAAACATCCATACATTAATCTTGAAATTCATCTTTATATATTTGCTCAGGTGAGGGACAATAACACTCATCATCTGTATATTTTAATAAATTAGTTAATAAATTTTATAGAGTATAAATTTCTAATATAAAAATATATTAAAAATATAAAAAAAAACAAAAATAAATAAAATATTTATCAATTCTATGATGAAATGTTGTTTCTCCTACTTTAAGCTGTTGTGCTTTGTAAAAATTGAAAATTTCAGCTGTATGTGTATGTTTTTGCTTATAAGTATCTTCTACAATTACAATATTCTATAGAGTAATACACCCATAGACTACTTGTCTTTTATGAATTTGAAACACGCCCTCCATCATATCCTTAGCAACAAAACAATAAAAGTTTAAAATAAAAACTTAAATAAAAATATACATTAAATTTCAAAAAATTAAAAAAAAAAACTTTTTCATATATACCTAAATAACATTTTAAAAAAGTGATGTTGCCTAGACTGATTTTTCCCTTATACCTTGAAAAAATAGTCTGCTGTTTTATGAAAATTTTCAAATATAACATGACAATATATGCCATCATACACCCAACAAATATAGCGTAACACATTCGGATAGTTACAAAACTTAGAGGTATATTCAACTTCTTTGCCTGCCACAATATCTTCTCTTTTATAAGTTTTAACACAAAAATATTTCCTCCCATCAGACTTGAACAAACTTCATTCAAATTGGGAATTTTCTGAACGTATATAATTAATTTGGTGGTATCTTCTTGTCTCCAAATTTGTAGAGTTGAAGCCGCCATCTTCAACAAAATCCAGAAAATAGCAAGCAGAGGTTTCTGGTGCGGCAACAATTGAGAAAGCGGCAGCGTTAACAAAAACAAAATCTGAAGAAGCAATAGGAATCAAAGTAAGGAGTGGCAAATAACAAACAGAAGTTGAAGAAGTAAAAGAAATAAGAGTGAACATAAACATAATACTAAGGAGAAACAAAACTTGAAGAAGATAGTGAAATATTCAAAGAGAGAATACCAAATGAGATCAAAGAGGGAGGATCCTTAAGAATAATATTCTACACAAAATAATATATATATATATATATATATATATATGAAAACAATAAACGATTCACTTTGAGACTTGATATATCTCTATGAGATTATCTTCAAAATATGGAAAGACTGTAATGACACTAATCTGAGGCTAAGAGAAACTTTAGGTTGAAAGAATGGATTGAGTGGAGAAGAGACGTAAATGGGAGAATTTGAGAGATTCTTCATATTTGTTTGCAGAGATGGCCAAGAGATACAAATGAGAGAAATTGAGAGATTATTTAGATTTGTCTTTTTTTTTCTCTTTTGCTTTTTATGGTGTCATTTTTTCTTCTTTCCCTTCTTCTTTTGTGGTCTTCTTCTACTAGCATCATTAGCAGTTAATTTATATGGTTCAGTATTAACACGTGTACTCTGATCTCTCTCTCTCTTGTTCTGTCTCATGCACTCCTAAATAGTTTATTTGTATCAAGTTGCAATCTTCAACTTGTTTTTTTCTTTTTTGCTTCACATTTTTCGCGTCCCTTTATGGATGATAAGGATTTAAGCTGTAAATAGAAAGAGTCATAGTGCGCACCCTTCTCTCTCTAACACCCATTTTCTCTCTCTCTTTACATTTGAGGCAAGTAGGCGTGCCTGAAATGCCAACAGGGGTTGATGCATGGTCCTATCCTTGGAAGAGTAATGGGTAAGGTGAGATGAGATAGAACAAAGTGAGATGGGAAAGAACAAGTACATCAGGCAACAACGAGAGAAAGTAAAGAAAAATAGGCAATTACAACATTTATCAAATACTTTCACTCATACAAAAATAATATATTCTATATCCATATAATGAGTTCTACCATAAAATTTAAAAGTTAAACAGCTTGGCACTGTTTTAGGGAGAGAAATGTAAAAGCAATAAAGGACCAATTTAGAATCATTTAAAATTGTGATTTTAAAAGGGTATATAACCTAAATTTTAATTTAGATAAATTTTAAAATAAATACTCATATTTATTTATAAGTATTTTTAAGTAAAATTATAGTTTTAAATAAGTTGGTTGGACTAGTTTTTGAAATAATAAAAAAGTTTTTCAGGATAAAAAACTAATTTATTTTTATTTTCCCCCTCTACTATCTGAGAGAAAATTTTCGATCATATCCCTCATTCATTACTTTTCACTTGCTTTCACCTGCTCTTCTCTTTCCCATAAGGCTTCTTCTTCCAACTTGTTCTCAGACCTTCTATTTGCTCTTCCCATACCTCGATTGTCTGCCATATTCATTACTCTTAGAAGTTGCATGATTTAATATAAATATATGTATAATAAAATAATTTATAAATAAAATTACTTAATTAATAACTTATTACTCATTATTTTTTCTTACTTACTTAATAAATAAAATATATATTATTTACTATTTTAATATCACTCAAAAAATAAAAAGTATACATTTTACTTTATGTAATTATCATTTTAAATTATATCTTTTTAGTAATTTACTAATCATAAAATCTATTTTTCTAATAAATAATTAAATACTCATTTATTCAAAACTAATTTTTTTCCATAAGCTCTTTTTGAAAAGTCTTTTTTCCAAAATCTGTCTATAAGTCTATTTTTTTTATAAGCCCTTCTTAAAAATCTTTTCCAAATAGATGCAAAAGCTATTTTAAACATAAAACTAATGATTAATAGCAAGATATTTAATTGTTTTTAAAATAAAAAGTAAAAGGATATTGTTACAGTAATATTCAAAAACTTATCTGTATTGTAGATAGCATTAAAAAAACTACTTTTGAGATATTAAAAAAATCGCTTGATGTTATACATATATATGTGGACATGACGTATAAGCTTTAGTATATCAATACAATTTTTTATATAAATAATAATATAATTATAAATTATAAATATAATAAAAAGAGCTTACTTTCTTAAAAAAAAAATATTTTGATTTTAATAAATCAATATATAGAGATATTATTACCATTAGTTTTATTTTAACTTTTTTTTAATTATTTTAATTTCTGATGAATTATATTTTACTTATTATTTTAACCGGAGAAAGGGTGTGCTGTTTTAATATTCTTTAAATAATATTCAACTTTATTATATGTAAAATAATGACCTCTTTCATAAATAATATTCCACTTATTAAACACATGTCTTCTATATGTTAAAATATAAGTTTGATCTTTTATATTTGTATCAAGTTTTATTTTAATCCCTTAAGTTTAAAAAGTATATTTTTAGTCCATTAAACTTAAC
This sequence comes from Leucaena leucocephala, assembly GCA_037074615.1. Classification (NCBI taxonomy): domain Eukaryota; kingdom Viridiplantae; phylum Streptophyta; class Magnoliopsida; order Fabales; family Fabaceae; genus Leucaena; species Leucaena leucocephala. Next base: position 12,930,081 of record CM073527.1, read on the forward strand.
ACTAATAATTTTACTAATGGAAAATGCTTATTCAATGAATTTAAAATGATAATTGTATAATTAAATAATGACTATAAAATTAAAATAAAAGTATTATATTAAAAATATTAAAATACAAAAAAAACATTGATAGCGTTTAATTACACAATCATCATTTTAAATTTGTTGAGTTAGTATTTTTTATAATTAAAATTAACGATAGTAACTTTAAATGATTAAATATATATTTTTTAACTTTAAATGACTAAAATAAAATTTGACATAAATATAAAGAATTAAATGTATATTTTAATTTTTTTATATTAACCTAATTTTTTTTAAAAGCTAAATATTTATATAGTCTTAATATGATATGTATAAAAATTCTTATCTATACTCTCTTTAAGCAACCAAGGACTAAGAGTGTCTATGGGCACAAGTTGTAAAGACTCCCTTTCAAGTAAATCCCTCCTTTAACAACTCAACTTGTAATAGGTGTGTCTGGTCTAATTCCATTCGTACGCATGTCCTATACTCACTAACAACTTAAATGAGAAACCATAGCTTTTTGAGCGAAATACTATATGAATAGTAAAGATCCTATATGGTAGAAAATATTTATTACAATACTATACAATAGAAAATATTTATTAGAATTTACCCTATGTCCCACAAAACCTCCCTCTCCCTCCTATTCACTTGGTCGCTACACCCTCCCCCACTCTTCTTAAGCTGATATATGATATAATATTTGTAAAAATAAAATTAAATAAAATAACCAACAATTTTGAAAACTAATATTTTATAATTTATAAATTTATATTAGAGTAAAATACCCTGCCCATATCTCCACTTTACTTTAATTATATGAATATCCCCATATTTTAAAAATATTTATATTAAAATAATTTTTTTACTATTTTACCTCATTCTAATAAATTCCTAATTATATTATTATCTTTATCTGTTATACTAATATCATTTTAGAATTATTTAATTAATTATTTGAATAAAACTACACCTGACTAAATATGTGTTTATAAATGTTCTAGAAATTTTTTTATAGAAGTTTTAAATTATAAATTTAAATGACTTACACATACTCTCAATCTTATATAGCAGTCTATGAGTTTTTAAAATATGGGAGAATTCTATATAATTATGGCAAAACTGAGATGTGGGTAGAGTATTTTATCTAATATAAATTTATAAAATTATAAAATATTACTCGTCTTTATTATATAATTTATTTAATTAATTTAATTAAATTAATTAAATTAGTTAATATGATATATTTTTTTAAAATATCCTAATAATTTTTTTTAACTTATTTCTTCTCTCTATTACTTGATTATTGTTAAACGAATATTAATATAAATAATTTAAAAAAATACTAAATATAAAAAATATTTTTGTATATAAGATTAATATCAATTTTTTAATTAAATTTTATATTAAAGACTATAGTTATTTTTTAAAATTTTGGCTATTCTATTTAATTTCATTTTTTGTAAATATCATATCATATATTAATATTTAAGTTTATTAATTAAAACTTGTTTTAAGAAGCGCAGGGGAAAGGGGCGCGACCAAGTGAACATGATAGAGATGAGGGTTTTTCATGCAAAATTATTTTCATAAGTAGGTAGCAAGGTTAGCTTACCTTACTTTTTATGCAAAATTATTTATAACAAAAAAAACAATTTTCATAAGTCACTCCTGCAAGAAAACTTGTTCACCTTATAGTATCATGATAAATTATTTTCCTATTTACAATATTTCGTTCAAAAGGCTGAGAAACCGCCAAAGATGACCCTGTGGCTACATCACAAGCAAGATAAATCAGTCTGTCTTATGAATCATCTTTAGTCATTAACAAATTAACCATACTTCTCTTTTTCCATAGTTGTGGAGAATTATCACACTAGATCGTGTTATTTGCAGCTAAATTTGTATAAGCAAAATTGTTGTTGAAAGGAAAAGAGGTGGTTACACTTTAATGAAAGATATCTCAACAGTAGATAAAATTTTCCAACATTATCAAAACTATAAAACTGAGTTTGGTAAGCCTGTTTGTTATAAGAAAAATAACAAACAGGTTTGATAACATAAAATGAGACCTACTTTAAAGTTTGTAATTTTAGATTCTTCACACGAAAGACACTTAACAATTTCAAAATTCACGGAAGGTCCTAATTTTATATATACTAGAGTTCCTAGTAGGCTTCACGTAATATAATCGGACCCAATCTTCACGCGCTATTCCCCAGTCATCTAAACCCAATCTTCCCAATCATCCCAACCTCCACTCGTTATCATCTGTCTAATACAATTTCCTTCCATATTTTTTACTCTATCGTTCTTCAAACTATTTAATACACTTAGCATCGTCTTCCCATGATCTTAACTTCACACCCCGAGGAACATATCCATATGCAAACATTTTGAAGTCCATATCACGCAAAATTATTACAATCATCTATAACACTAACTAAAATTGTTAGAATGAAACTCACCATACTGTACACAACAATTGACAATTCAAACTGGCGATCTAAAACAAAACAATCCAATCTTTCCTAATGTAAACAGCCTTCCAACAAGCCTCCCAAGACCACATGGGAACTGCAACCAATTCCCAAGAAAAGGATTAGTATATTTTGAATTTCTACAAATGTAACTTTCGCAAAACTAGGAAGTTTATATTCACACCCTAACCGGTCATGAGAAGCAAAACAAGAGTTAACCATATAAATGAACCTCTCCAAGCTTCGATTAGCTTTCAATGTGATAAAAAATTTAGAACTACCCGCTTTCTGATGTCTTCTGGACATTGATAAAAGTCACTCTTTGTCATGCTTCATGTGATTTGACTCAACTGAAATAGATCATCATGTAAAAACTTTGTTCATCAAAACAAATAGACAAAAAAATTTGATAACTCTGAAAAAGTATGAGTTTAGGATCTAGAATTCTCACCAGGAAAATGTCGACCATACAAATTTTCTATATATTCCTCTGCAAAAAAGATTAAAAATGACACGGACAAGTGTAAGAGAGTAGACATCACATTTAGGAAGAACTGATTTGAAAAAATTATAACAAACTGGGCACCAGACCAAATGAAACTAGTGATTGTAATTAACGTTGTAATTATTTGGAATCTCAACGATTATAATCAATATATCAATACGTGATATAAAATATTAGGGGTGTTCATGGGCAGGGCTGAGCAGGGCAGCCCCCCTGCCCGAAAAAGGTCTGGGCTGCATTTTGCAGCTCGATGCCTGACCCTGCCCGGTAAAAGCCCTAACTATTTTGGGCTGGGCATGGGCGGGCTGGGCATGTCCAAATTGTGATATTCTGCTCATATTGTGAGAAAAAAATCTGCAATCATGAACTTATAAAATAATATCATATTTATATCTTCAATAGTTAAATAATATCTATAATTTACTAAGAATAAAGTAACAAAAAGATAGTAATTAAAATCTTAAAATTTATTGTATATATAAAAAAGAAATATTGAAATATGTAGAGGTCGAATATTTGTAGCATTATTACAATACCAATAATCGAATACTTAACAAGTAAAGCAGATGAGCAACTTTGATATCTACATAAATATAAGAGTTATGTTTAATATTTTAAAAATGAGCAAGGAGAGTTGCTAAATAAAGTAAAAAATGTAAAATTATAAATAGAATAAGTTAAGAAAAGAAATAAAAAATAAAAAATAAAAAATATATATAAGGCCGGGCCAAATGGGCAGGGCAGCATACCCTGCCCAATGCCTGGCCCGGCCCGAAATTTGGCCCGGCACGGCCCTGCCCAAATACATTTTGGGCAACTTTTTTAGGGCCGGACCGAGCAATTTTTTTTAGGGCTCGGGCGGGCAGACCGGGCCACGGGCATTGTGAACACCTCTATAAAATACTATTTCCTGTCCTAATTATAATAGCTAGTTTGTAGTGCTCTCATAATTAAGACCGAGGGGATTACTAACATGACGTATTATTCACAGCCTATTCATCAAATACCAGCTATGCAAAAAAAAACAAAGAAAAGAGAATCTACTTTTATTCAATTAGTAATTAGTAGTGATTACTATTTAGCAAAGTAAAAAAATAGCATCATTAGAAATTGAATAAATGTATAGTATAAAATTACAAACTTCAAAAAGTAGTCATAGGTACCATCCTTAGGTCAATGCATCAATAGAAAGCATAACAGTATCCTAGCTAATGGCCCCTCCCTGCAAAGGAAAAGTAGCTTTCAGTACATAGTCTTGATAGCAAGGTTGCAAAGTAAACCATTTTGGAAATTAAAAAGCATATTTAGTATTATAAAATGGACAACTCAACTTAGTAAGTATAAGCTTAAAACTATGCCATTACAAATCATCATATAGGGGCTAACTTCCCTAACCTGACGAAAGAAACAATTTGCATACCATAGAAGATATTTTGTTCTAGGATTGATTCCTGAATCCCTTGAGCAAAGAGAAGATTAAATGAGAAATGAGGAAGTCATATCATAAACCAGAAAATCAAAATAAATTAGCATGTCCAAGGGCTTGCTCAATTAGTGAGACTGTAATTGCAGTGTCGAGGGGTTTTCTATAGGGATAATAATGAATATGGGGATAATAATGAATTCAGTTTATTACCTTCACATAGGCCAAGGAATTTTCTGTCGTAGAGGGGGCAAGATCATAGAATACCTGGGAGGACAAAATATCATTAAGTTTCATTTCTACTCTAATACACAAGTTGCAGAATTGAACAAGTAAAAACTTCATCATGTATGATCATTATGCTGATGCTCTTCCCCCAGTAAATAGAAATTATGAGACATCACGTTACAAAATATTCAACAAAATCATATATTTTCCTTCGTTATAAGAAATATAGGAAAGACCTTCAAATTAATACATGTATTTATTTATGTAAGGGCTCATTTTCCCCCAAAAAGTATGAATCTTCATAGTAATTATTTGGAAAAACTATATTTCAAATACCTACACTTCTTCCTAATTTTAATTTGGTATCTGCATATTTTTGTCTATTAATTAAATCTTTAATTTTACCCTAGTAGCACATCAGCACTTGTAATTTTGCTATGTTAGCACTGTTAGCTCCTGTACAGGATCTAACAATGCTAACAAAGCAAAGTTAAAAATTTAATTAAGAGAGAAAATATATAATTACCAAATGAAAAATTTAATGAAAGTATATGTACTTACAATATAGTTTTCTTAATTATTTTTAAGAATCAAAGTTACTGTTAAAATTCACAAGAATTTTAAGAAAATTAGTACTATTAAGTTTTAGAAGAAAAAAACTATTATGAAGTTACATAAAATTATGATTTTTATAAAAAAAATAATTGTAAATTTCTTAAAAGTTGAAAATAAGTCAAATAAAATCTAATGAATATGATTACGAAAATCTATTAAATAACTCTGATCAAACAATAAACACTTGAATAGATACAAGGGTCACATTACTAACCTTCAGGTTCTTCATCAATAGCATCCGCTTTCTGTAACAAAAAAAGGATCCACTTTCCAGAGAACGCCTTTCAGTCCAGTGGACAGATTCTTGTAAAACTGTACAGTCGAAATTAAAGCTAATTGAAGTCATTTAGGAAAAGGAGGCATTTAGGTCCAGCCAATTGAATCATTTTAAGAATGGAATTTCGATTTCCTGTAGTTATCTATTCTCTCATCTCTACCTCACAAAGAATTCCAAGTTAATATGATACAATAGTGAAACCAGGATCCTAAAGCCAGTGGGATCATTAACATGTGTGGGTCCAAAGGGTTTAAATTTCTAAGAGATATGAGGATATTATAACAAAACTCACAAGATTATTTTTTCAAAAGACGTGATGATATAATAACAAAATATCACACACACACAAAATTTTATGATTTTTGAGGTGAGACATCTGTCTGACAAGACCACTATATAACATGGCTCTGCCTCTGCTATGATATAGCAAGTATAAATTCTCTCAGATAGGCAAACACAAATTAATTAGTTGTGGAGTAAACATTATGAATTTCACCTTAAGAAATTCCAAAGTATCTCCTCCAGCTTTGCTAATCTCAACCATACAAAGTGACGGGGCCGCCTCAAATACCTGAAAAATAGAAGTCAAAACAAAACCCTTAGGATCAATATAACATATAAAAACCAGAATCATCTACCACTATTCATTCATGAGTCATTTATGTGACATCAAATATAAAACTAAATTATATATTACAATTTTATTTATTATTTATTGGAGTATTATTTTCTAAACAAGTGGACATTACATACTTTTTCAAGTAAGATCATCAAAATACTCTTTTCATGTAACGTGTCTCTTTTGGAAGAAAAAAAAGAAGATTTTGAATATCCCCATGAATTGAATAGAAAACATATCTAATTTATAAGTAATATTGATCGTGATTACAATCAAACTTGACTTGCTCCCTTGAATATCAGAAAAGAAACAATTGAGAATTATTTACCTCAGTCATTATAGATAGATGACCTTTGCGTCCACTCTTTTCCCCTTGAATCTTCAACTACCATGGATAGTAAAAGATGTCATCAGAAGTGGGCATATCCAATAGAAAGATCTTTACTGTAGAAATCAGCCATGAAAAGTTAACGAGAAAAATCCCATTTTTGGTACTTGAAAGATAGGTGCATTTCAAATTTTGACTCCCTAAGACTTATTCGATCATTAAACATGCATGTAATCCTTCCACTATAATTCGATCCAAAATTTAACACCAAATTTAAAAATTTGTTAACATTAATATTTTTGGCCAGCAAAGTTGGCACGAGTAATATTGCAGGTAATATAATTGAGTGACTAAATTGAAAGAAATGATCTCTCGAGGACCAAATTGATAGTTCACCTATCTCTTCTATCTTTTATGGAACCAAGATAAGATTTTCCTAGGTATATTTTACTAAGAGCAAGGAATAATAATAGAATATCTTTCTGCATGCACTTGTGCACGTACGATGGGCACAAAAAACTATTTCCTTCATTTATTTGTGTTGCTTCTTTGCATAGTACTTTATCTAGCAAAAGGAATGAAATGTGCTATCAACTGGGTTAAAAATAGAAATAAAATGACACAAATTAGAAACTTGTAATTTGGATCCAATTCAGGAGCACCATCAAATCCAAGAAAAGCATCCTTGAAGAATTAAAAAATTGAAACCAATACATAATTTTGAAAACCTTGCCCTGAGATTACGAAAAGAAGCAATCTACGTACATACATACGTCAAATCAAAGCATCTCCAATAATCATCCTCTAAGTCATGCATTAAAAAAAGGAAGTGGTTCTTATTATTTATCTACTGGATATGTAGTAAGAGATTTATACCTGACCAATCATTTTGTGCTTAAGGAGCTTTTCTTTGTCAAGAATTTTGTTGGCAACATTTTCACCAGTCTCTATGTTGCGCTCAAACTTCATTTTAGCGAAATTGCCTTCTCCCAAAGTCCGACCCAACAAGTACTTGTCCACTCGGACCGTGCTATTGCTAAATTTCGAACGCGATGTCATCTACTCGGATTCTCCTTACAATTCTGATTTCCAATTTCTCCTTGTTCCCTCTCTCAATCTCTCTCTACAGTTTGGAGCTTCTCGCACTAACTATCAAAACCTTTTCTTCTTACAAGGCTGCCATACCTGAGACTTTGCAACCCTCATTTCTCCTTCCTTTTCTTGAGGTACACAAACAAATAACTTGAGCTCTGAACTGTTAGGGATGCTATAATTGAAGAATCGAACACCAGGTTCAAAGAACTTTGTGGTTGAAGAACGAGGTTGGGGAGCCATTGACCGTTCGATTTGATGAATATCCCATGATTGAAAATCATTGAACTGAATCAGTAGATGGGAAAATTTTTGCGGTAAGAGGAACAGAAATCGGGGTTCGGTGGGAGAGAAATCGGTGTGGAGGAAAATAGAATCGGACCGGAAAAGAATTGCTCGGAGTTCTTTCTGCTCGAGGATTTTCTGAAGTCGAAAGATTTTGAGAGAAGTTAATCTAATCTTAGGACATTATTACTGGCCAGTTATTGCCATTTTATATTAATTAATTATTGACTTGATGTGACTATTTAATATTAATTAATTAACTAGAAATAGGCGTGAAAAAATGAGTCTGCCCACACAATCTACTTGTTAAATGGGGGTGAGTTATATAGCCTGCTACTAGTTTCATTGAGCCCGCCCTATTTAAGTGACGAGTTAGACTGCTATCCCATTTGCCTGTCATTTTTATTTTAATATTTTTAAAAAATTATTTTTAAATTTTTTAAATACTAATAAAATATTTTTAATATCATATTAGTATAATAAAAAATTATTAATATTATACTCTTAAAAATTACTATTTTTTATAAAAAAATCCAACTTTTGTAACTATAAATTTAAATAAATATTAATATAATATTAATCAATTATAATATATTAACACATATTAATAAAAAAATAATTATTTTTATTAATTTTTAATAATAAGAATATTTAAAATAATATTTGAGTATAATAAATAATAATATTAATAATTAAATAAATGGATTGGCAAACAATATTTAAATATTCAACACATATCAGTCCGTTTTATTAGGTTTATTTTATGATTAATTTTTCAATTTATTCCATTAAGTAAAAACATTATATTTTATGGTTACATGACTAATAAATTCTTCAATTTATTCTATTAACTAAAAATATTGTTGCATGACTAATATTAAGAGGATACTTTTTTATTCATTATCTAAATAGTATTTAATTGTTTCCAAATTCCTAATATGAGGTTGGACCTCGAAAACTCAATAGTTTAAATATTTATTTGCGTAGTATTTATTTGTAAAATTAATGTCATTATTAGTTTCTTAAGTTTATCGGCATATCGTGCAAGATCAAAAGCCCTCTATCCAGTAATTAGTTGAAGAAGCATTACAGCATAACCATAAATATTAGTCTTCTCTGAAGACATTCTAGTTGAGAGGTATTCTAGGGCAATTTACCCAATTGTACCATGCACAACTGTGGTAACATAAGTATCTTCGTATTGCACAAGTTTTGCCAAGCCAAAGTCCCCAACAACTGTTTCATACTCTTCATCCAACAATATATTTGTGGCTTTAACACCACGGTGAATGATCTTTTGACTGGAATCATCATGTAAATAAGCAAGCCCCCTAGCAGCTCCTAATGCAATTCGCTTTCGTACAGGCCATTCAAGAGGGGGTTTTGATTTAGGGCGGTATGAGACAATAGAAGACAATTGAGGGAAAACCATATATGCATAAATGAATCCTCAATATGAAACTATAAGTTTAAATATTTTAACAGTGAGATTTGTATGTTAATACTATTTATAATTCACCATCCTACTGTGTTTGCATCATGGTGCAAAATAACTTACTAAGAATTGCAAAATTCAAATTTCACTAACAATGAATGAGTTTCATATTAAAACTAACATGAATGTTAGCTGAAAAGGAAGCAGAGGAATCCCTTTTATGCCAAACATTTACAGGGCTCAATTACAAGTACAAACAATGCTAATTAATTAATCTTCCTAGAAAAGTCAATAAAAAAACAAAGTATACTAATAATGATACCTTGTAAACATGATTCCACACAGCCATTAGCCATGAAAGGATACACAAGCAAACGTTCAGTTCGTGTCATGCAAAAACCACGCAGCCGGAGCAAATTACGATGGACAGCCAAGCTGATCATTATTACTTCTGTTTGAAATTGCAGATCTTTACCCTGAGTGCCCTCCTCTTTAAGCCTTTTCACTGCAACTAAAGACCCATCAGTCAACCGTCCTTTATAGACCTTACCAAACCCACCTCTACCCAAAAAGTTTTGGTTACTGAAGTTGCCTGTTGCAACTTGAAGTTCATGCAGGGGAAACTTTTTAAGCTGACCAAAGTGAGCTTCAAGGTCTTCCTCAGCTGCAAGTAGAAGGGCAAAATGTTGGTAAATCAATTACGGCTGTCACATACTTCATCAGTCATTATATATACCTCCATTATTCAACTAACCAGAAACATGAATGACATAATCTGGCGGTCTTCTTTTACGGCAGTAAGCAATTGGAATCCTTCTCCGGTAATAACATGCAAGTGCAATAACTGTAAAAGATAGAGCAGCAGCACCAACTCCTGCAGCAATAGGTCCAGTTGCACCGTTGCCTAAAACAGTTTACAAATTACAAGTGGAATAGGAAATCATCATTACATTCAAAGGATTTAATCATGAATACATTATAATTGAAAAACAATCTCTTCTTTTTCTATGAATTGAATACGAAAACACATCATTGGGTAATATGTGTCAGTCCAGCTAAGCATTCTTGTAATTAAAAAATTAAAGTTTAGTTATAATGCAAACCTATACTGTCTACTTTTCAAGCTCAATAGGTTTGTACATATGATCCAAATTAATAAATTTTATTAATATAATAACAATTTAAAAATATATGCTAAAATTATGTTTTTTGGTCAAAGATGAGTGATAAAATGATTGTTAAGTAATATTTATGTTAACTAAAGGTTGTTTTAGTCAAAACAAAATATTAATATTGTGATTTAACAATCAATTAACAGTATAAAGAATGAAAATTGAATATTAAATTAGAACGATGTTTCTATAAAATGTATTTTGATTTTCATTTGTTATAAAAAATGCATTTTTATTTTATTAGAGGTCTAGATAGGTTTTTAAAATAAAAATATCTATAAATTAAATTAACTAGAGGAGAAGTTAGTGTTTTTCTAAATAAGTAAATAATTATCCCAAAAATATATGGTAAAAATATGCATAATACTCATCTGATATTTAATATAGGACATATTTAAGTAATTTGATTAGATTAAGGAAGTTAGTTAATATATCATATTTTTTTCTAAAACACCTAAACAATCTTCCTATTCTAAAACACCTGAACCATCTTCTTTAATACCCTCTATTACTTGATTATTGTTGAAGAAGTATCAATAAAATAATTTAGAAAGAATTTAATACATATATAAAATATGTCTTATATTTATGTTTAAAATTAACTTTTCAATTGGGACTTATATTAAAAATTGGAGGGTAATTTATTACGAATTTGATCAATAGATAGAAAAATATTGAAGCTAAAAATTGAAGTTGAATGCATTGCTTGACTTTAGTGCTTTCTCTTAAATCAGTAATTTGAATATTAGTTTATCTTGGTTGTAGTCTCAGTTGTAGTGAAGATGCTAGAAAGGGGATGTCCTTAAGAATAAAAGCTGTGGTAGATAAGTTTGTGGAGGATTTGAAGGAAGCATTAGATGTTGATATACAAGATAGGATCATGAAGGAGACAAAGATGCAAAGTTACATTAAGGAACGTGAGCATGAAGTTGTTGAGCTTAAAGTTGCATGGTAGGCTGAGCTTTCTTGTCGGGAGGTATCCAATTCTTATAACTTCTTTTGTTTTAATGGATGAAAAGGAAAATAATAAAAGTTGTGATAACTTTGATCCCACTTCAAGTAGCTAGATATGCTTAGTGTTGTTAAAACATTTTTTTAAATTTGAGGAGTTATTACTGCTAGGACTTTTTAGTTTTCAATATTTACGTTTTGAAAGAGCTAATCATGTGGTTTGAGCTTTTTTATTGCAAAATCAGGATTTTCACATTTGGTTTTGATGTTTTGATGAAAAGGCACTGGTCATGTTGTTTGTTGGAAAACTCACAAATTCTGTCTAACGATGAGACTATCCACATAACTTTTGCCATGATGGCACCTCCGAAATCACGTATTCAATCCAATTCTGGAGTTATGGTTTATTATTGATCACATATTTAAGAAAACAAGCATTGCTTAATGAATTAATCTATTTGCATAAAGAAAGTTTTAGACTTTTTGGCAGAATTATCCTTCTTTCCCTTGCTCTGGGACTTGATAATGTGGCAGAATCATCATCCTCAAAAATTGTCATCTTCTGCTTGGTAAAATCTAAATTAATTTTAAAGAATAATTACCACCAATAATAAATTAATTTTAAAAATTAGTCCTCTAAGATATTTAAAGTTAGAGATTTGGATCAGAAATGTAATTTGAGAATTTTATATGGATTAGATAGAAATTTTTGTTTCTATCCATTAAAATATAAAATTATACTAATTTAAATATTTTAGCACCTCTAAAATTAATATTATTTTCTTAAATAATTTAAGGTATTTGATGCACTTTTAAAATTAGTTCATATACTAAATATATCCTTAAATATTTTTACATATTAATTGTTTCTCTAAATTAATTTAGGATAATATATGCATTTTTAATCTTTTTTTCTTTTAATTTATTTTGTCATCCAACCAAAAATTGACATTTAAGCAAACTTTTCTTTTACTTTTTTTTTACAAAGTAGGTTAACTCGCGGGTTATCAAGGTTAAACAACCCAATCGCCTTGCGGGTTGCGCCTGGTCAATTCTATTTAATGTCTCTTTTTATTTAGACCAGTAGGCTCAATGCCCTAAACTCTCATTCTCTTCTCTCTCACAAGCAGAAGAAACCCTACTTAGAGCTCATAGCCGTCTCTCCCCGCCTGTCGCCACTATTTCATCTGCCTCTCTTCATCACACTCACTAACTCAATCTAGAAACATCATTCATTAAGCTCTTGGTTGGTCTTCCATATGGCCTTTAAATTTCTGATTTAGTTCCCCCTTCGGTTTTACTTGTGTTCTTCTTTCTTGACTGTGCCTAAATTGATCTTTGTGTGTGTATGTGTGTGTATGTTTTCCTCTTTTTTCAGCCAACTATCTCCCTCTAGCTTGAAGTGTCACATTCAAAATCTTTACAATTTGCTCAGTTACTATTAAGTACCATACGATATTTTGTTATCAAAATGTTATGCAATAGATAATATTGTTCTTAGAATAATGAAATATATCTTTGTTTAAATGTGTTTTTGGAATACAAAATGTTTGTTTATGTAAATTGGGGGCTTAGGCATTCTAATAGTGTTTGAGGCCATAGTTGGTGGTTTTCTTGTAAAAAATGTAGTTTAATCCCACTAATGACCTTAATTACTATCAAAATATTTATGGTAAAAATGGTGTGTACTTTTGACTATGAAATTGTGTACTATTTTGACTTCTCATTATTGAAGCGGTAATATGGAAGAGTTGAATGGGTCACTTCAAACAATAAAAGACATATATTTAAGTTAAGATTTAATGATGTACTAACCTGAAGTGCTGAGCTGATCGAAAACTGGAGTAGGCAATAGGAGAAGCTTTCTCTACAAAGGAGAGAGATAATTCTTTAAGAGATCATTTGGTTGGAGGGAAATGGAAGGGAGGGGATGAGATAAAAGAGATTTTTCTCTTCTCCTCTTATTTGGTAACATACAAATTTTAGAAGAGAAGGAAAATTTTTAAAATATTTGCCCTCCCCTCCCCTCCCCTCCCCTTATAACCCTTCCCTCCAAAATTAGAGAATTTAGAGGGGAAAAGTAATATTTTAGCTTGTATAAATTAATATGTTTATTAAAGTTTTCAATATTTTCACAATATTATTTTAGTTTTTTCCTCATCCTCATCTACTCCCCAGTCTTTATCTATAGAACCTTTGAACTCCTACTATTAGTTATTGTCACTTAAGACAAGCGATCTCATAGTTTCTACTATCTCCACACTTATTGCCTCTTTTTAAAAAAATATTTTTTATTATTCTATATATATTATAATTATAATATTTATAATTATTATATATATTTATATTTATTCAGTATTAATAATTATAAAATTATAATTATATATAATTTATTAAATATTTTAAAAAAATTAAAAATTAGTTAAATAAAATAGAGGTAAAGTTGTCCATATAAAAATAGTTTTACTCCTCTCTCCTCATGAATAAAATAAGATAACATTAAAATCATTCCCTTCATTTTCCTTGCAATCAATTTAAACAAGATAATATTAAAATTATTCTCTTTCTCTTTATTAAAATCTCTTCCCTTCTCTTCTATTAGTTAAACCAAACAGACCCAATGACTACGAGGAATGAGAATTTGCCCAAAGCGAGTTTATATTATAAAATTTTGTAATTTTAATTTTTAATCATATTAATCAGAATTTATTTATTTAAGTTGCTTTTAAATTGCTAAACACATGTTTTTTTATGAATAATACTGGAAGTCAATTCATAATTAATAAAACATTACAAGAGATTAATCCCCTTCATCAAGATCTACCATCTCAATCAAAGATAAAAAATTATCATACATTCAATAAAAAAGTTTAGCAATGTCTTTTATAGGATCCCTATGAAAGATTGGCCTAATGCTGCCAATAATATATATCTTTAAATGGGTACTCAAGAGCACAACTCTTAACACAAAAATTAATGGCCCCTATACAATCAGAATACACAACCATATGTTTAAAACCCCATCACGAGCACAATTGCAAGCCATTAGTGATAACAGTCAAGTCAACGATGGTTGGTAGTTTTTACAACTAAAACCACAAATCCATCTTCTTTCCTCATTTTTGATGACCTGCCCCCAATCAACTTTCTCTATTGCTCTACACCGAACCGAGTTCTAAGCATAGAAATAATATTTATCCCAACAACCCCTATTATGAACATCATATAGTATAAATGATGTAAGGTTAAGAAATTATATAAATCACTTAACGTTGAAAATTTTTGAACACATTTTTCCTATAAAATATAAGGGAGGATTTTACTCGAAAACGAAAGTAATCTTCCATGTTCACAATAATAAAAAATTATTTTTTATTTTAAAATATTTCTCAAAATATTAAAAAAAACAAAATAATGACTATATGAAGATAAAATAAAAAAATCAATATTTAACAATTATTGTAAAGATTTAAATTAGAAAATCTATGTTTTTTTTTGTTTTTTTATTATGTGCGTGCTTGGAAAATTCTAAACCTAGGTTTGGAGAAATTTTAAAATAAACATTTATATTTATTCAAATGGGCTTTTGGACTAAACTATGGTTTAAAACTAAGGTTTCAGATAAGTTAGTCAGAGTATGTTATGGAACAGTAAACCACCTATGAACTAGCCAATTACTATATTACCCCTACTTTTTCTTATACCCTCTCTCATCTCTCCTACTTTTTCTCTCATTTCTTTCTTACACTATCTCTCCTCTCTCCTCTTATCTCTTATTTCTTATCTCTCCTCATTTAATACTCATACTATTTTTCGTAATTTACCAATAAAAAAAGTACTTTTGGAAATAACTATCCAAACACTCATTTATTTAAAACTATTTTTTTTATAATCTCTTCTCCAAAAACCCTTTTCTATAAGCTGTTCAAAAACCCTTTTTTCCATAAGCCTGTTTTTAAAATCCTATCCAAATAGGCCCTATATTTCAGTAAGTTTTTATAAATGTAAACTCTCAAGATGGTTTAAGAAGATTTTCTTTTGATTTTTTGAATTAAAGTTAAGATTTTATAAAGGTAAATATTTAGTTGTATGTTTGCTATCAGGATTTGACCATTGCCTTTTCTCTGCGGCTCTGGCTTTTCTCCTTCTCCATCTTTCATCTTGAAACTTTGAATGAAGTTGAGGTGTGATGTGATATTTGGGATGACTGTGGTCTTTAAAAATTAAATTTAATAAAAAGTGAATTTGGTAAGAGATATTTATATATGTGGGATTTTTTTGTAATATAATAAATTTTTAAAAATAGATTAAATTCATCTATAATTTAATAGTAGAATAAAATTTCCTTTTTTCTTAAGTGATATCAAAATTAAGCATGATAAACTATCTATTACTCTCAAGTATAAATCTAAATAGTTAAGAAATAGGATGTCTCCTCAAGTGTTACTATTAAAACTATAATAAGATAGTACTTTTTAAAAATTAAATATATTCTAAATAATTATACGTATAGTCTGTTTGACAGTTGAAACTACATGCAATATGTTATATATGGGATTTTATCATAAGCCTTTGCCTGCTTTGCATTAATATCCAGAACAGGTTTTTCCCTTCTAGGCTTTCTTCTGCAAGATGTATTACGTAGGGTTTTTGGGTCTTTGCGATAATCATCAATATAACAGGGTTTGGGCCTTGGGGTGGCGGGTTGAAAAAATAAAAATAAATAAATAAATGAAATGAAATGAAAAAAATTATTTGTTATGCATAAAAAATTAAAAATAGAAAAAAAAGTGATTCATTTAATCTCATCTAAATTGTGCCTGTTTGAATTAGTTTTTAGAGAATAGATTTTAGGAAGAATAGATTATAGTGAATAGATTTTAGGGAGAATAGATTTTGGGAATAGAAATATTTGGATGATTATAGTAGAATTACTTTTTATATTGATAAATTACCAAAAAGGGTATGATTTGATTAAAGTATGAGAGAGGAGGGAGAGTAAAGAAGAAATAGGAGAGAGGGTAGAGAAGAAATAGGAGAGATAAGAGAGTGTAGAGAAGAGAGATGAGGTATGATGAATAACAGAGATGAGAGAGGAGAGAGGAGAGAGGAGAAAGGAGAGAGGAGAGAGGATATAAGAAAAAATAGGAATAAAATAGTAATTAGATAGTCCATAAGTTCTTTTACTATTCTAAAAGTTATTTTTAATAGCTTATTCAAAACTATAGTTTTAAACTATAATTTTAACCAAAATTAATTTTAAATAAAAATAATTATTTATATAATTTTTTTTTTAAATTGAGATTTTATCCTAAAATTATTTTTTCAATCTACGATCTAAACACACACAAAGTTGAGGTGACCATTGCCTTTGCTATCAGGATTTGACCATTGCCTTTACTCTGTTGCTCCGGCTTTTTTTCTTTCTTCAGCTTTCTTCTTGAAACTTTGAATAAAGTTGAGATGTGATGTGATATTTGGGATGCCTGTGGTCTTTAAAAATTAAATTTAATAAAAAGTGAATTTGGTAAGAGATTTTTTTTTGTTAAAAGAATTTTTAAAAAAATATTAGGTCCAATTATCTAAAATTATGATAAAATTTTATTTCCTTTTAAGTGATACTAATCTCAATCAAGACGAGTCATCTATTACTTTTAAACATAAATTTAAGTATCTAAAAATTAGGATATCTTCTCAAATATCACGATTAAAATTATAATAAAATAATATTATTTAAAAATCAAATATAACTTAAATAATTATATATTTTACCTATTTGCTACTTAAACTATGAACCATGGGTAAGAGATATTTATATATATGGGATTTTAAGCCTTTGCCTGCTTTGTATTAATATCCAGAACAGGCTTCCCTTCTAGGCTTTCTTCTGAAAGATGTATTATGTAGTGTTTGGGTCTTTAGGATAATCATCAATATCACAGTGCTTGGGCCTTCGGGTGGCGGGTTGAAAAATTTAAAAAATAAATAAATGAAATGAAATGAAAAAAAAATTAATTTTTATGTATAAAAAAGAAATGAAAAAAATTAAAAATAGAAAAAAAAAAGTGATTCACTTAATCTCATCTAAATCTTTCAATATTCATTCAAATATGTCTATAACATTGATTTCCCTCAATCTTCCTTATGGAGAGTAACAACTCTATGTGTAATATGACTTCATCTCAGGACTTGGAAAAATAAACAAAAGTAAAATTAAATTATGAAAAATTAAATAAAAAATAATTACTTTAATTTCATCTAAATCTAAAAACAAAAAAAGGAAAATTAACTATTAAAAATCATGAAATTCATTTTTTAATATGATCACTATCTTAATAAGTTTGTTTTTAAGAATAAAATCTTACAATTTTTTTAGTAAACTTTTATACTTTTTTATCTTTTAATTTTATTTTTTCAATTTCAAATAAGTGACAAAAATTATTACTAAATAGACAATTATCTTCAAGAGACATTTTTAATATAAACTAAAAGGGGCGCATAAAAAAACCCTAGCCCGTGTTCCATTTTCATGAAGACATTGAAATGGCAAAGGAAAGACACATATCTATTTCCATTGACATATTCTTGATCTCTAATAAGCAACGTACAGGGTAAAATTTTAGTCAAATTCAAAATTATTTAACACAATATAGTTAGGACGTTTAGAGTTTAAGCAAATGGATGGATGGCGATTGATGATCCACTACATCTCTTTGACCAAGGAAACGGTAGAGACAGAGGTATCTTTTGGGTTGGATCCTGTTTCTCAACCCTAATTTCTTTGATTAAAAAGATGAGAATGGATAAGAGGAATTGGCGATGAAGAGAGAAGAAATGTGAGACTGAAAATAAGGGATAGTAGCTTTATCGGAGAGAAGTAAAGTATATATTAGAAGTGAGAAAATTAGCCTAACTCATGGGTTGGGTCCGTTTTTAAGGATGGTAGCTTTATTGGAGAGAAGTGAAGTATATATTAGAGCTGAAAAAATTGGGTCAGCTCGTGGGTTAGGTCTATTTTTGTTAAAAACAAGTCAGAAACGGGCTGGCATTTTATCAGACTATTTTGGGGTGAGCTGCAAAGCCCCCCTCTAAACTTGTCAGCCCATTTTTTTAAATAAATTATTAATATTATTATTTATTTTATTTAAATATTATTTTGAATACTTTTATTATTGAATACTAGTAAAGATAATTATTTATTTGTTAATATGTATTGACATATTATAATTGATTAATATTATATTAATATTTATTTAGATTTATAGTCATAAAATTTGAGATTTTGTTTATAAAAAATAAAATTTTTTAAGAGTATAACATTAACAATTTTTTAATTATACTAATATAACATTATAGATTTTTTATGAGTATTTTAAAAATTTAGAAATAATTTTTTAAAAATATTAAAACAAATAGATCATAAATTTGGGTTGATAAAATGCTAGCTCATTCTAAAGCGCGTTATACCCTAATAACTTTGTGCTTCTGTAAACCCTAATAACTTTGTGCTGTACCTCCTTTTTCTTTTTCTCTCTGGCTTATTTCCTTCCTTAGCTTTCCTATTCTGCTTGCTTTTTCTGAAATGTGCGACCTTGATGTGATGTGATTTATTAAAATTAAGTAAATTAAAAAAATAATTAATTAACTATATTTTTTATTGTGCAAAGATCAAATTACCCTTCACTTTCCCAATATTTTGACAATACGATTTACAAGTTTGCCAATGATATTTATAACTATGACAATGATATTTGCAACTCCTATAATAATATTTATAACTTTGAGAATATTATTTGTATTTTTGATAATTGTGTTTATAACTTTACCAATAGTATTTGTAACTCCTATAGTGGTATTTGTAATTTTAACAATGATATTTGTAACTCCCACAATAGAGAAGAAACAACTTTGACAATACGATTTACAACTTTGCCAATGGTATTTACAACTTTGATAATGGTATTTGCAATTGGGAGAAATCCAATTTTGACAATTGGGAGAAACACTGTAGCTGACACTATAGCTTCTTTGCCAATACGATTTACAACTTTGCCAATGGCATTTGTAACTCTGACAATTGTATTTGTAACTGGGAGAAATCTAATTTTGACAATTGGGAGAAACACTGTAGCTTCTTTGACAATACGATTTATAACTTTTCCAATAGGATTTGCAACTTTATCAATGGGATTTGTAACTTTTCCTAGGGGATTTGCAACTTCACCAAATGGGTTTGTAACTTCACCTACAAGATTTACAACTTCTTATAATGGGAGTTGCAAATATCATTGTTAAAATTACAAATATCACTGTGGGAGTTATAAATAACATTGGTAAAGTTGCAAATATCATTGTCAAAACTATAAATACTATTGTCAAAGTTACAAACACCATTGTCAAAATTGTAAATACTATTGTCAAAGTTATAAATATTATTATTGGAGTTGCAAATATCATTGTCAGAGTTGGAAATATCATTGGCAAATTTATAAATCATATTATTAAAATATTGAAAAAGTGAAGAGTAATTTCCTCTTTGTATATAAATTTGTAAATAACAAATTGGGCTCTTGCTCAATCTGTCATTTTTAATATTCAGAAGCCTAATTTATCATTTTAAAATTCAAATGGTTTTTTTTTTGTCTTTCTCCCTAATATTAAATTATTGTTGCAAATATTATTGTACATGTGGATGTCCATCCTACCTCTTGGGATTCTTCTTAGGATTCCTTCTTACCTTTATGCCATAAAACTATAACTTCCTCAATGAATGACTTGAGAGGGGTTTCTTGTGGTTAATGGCATTTTATTCATCTTTAATCCTTTGTAACCTTATGTTTAGTCTTTAATGGTTGTGGCCTATAAATAGTGGCTATGTAGAAGGCATTTGCACAAGTGAATATACAAGCATATGAGAAATTCTCTCTTGTCCTTCCATTTCTTTCATATCAAATTCTTGTCTTGTTATTCTTTCTACTCTTTCACTTTCTTATTTTTATAACACGTTATCAGCACGACATTGCTCTGAAAAATTTAAGGTATGAACTCCTTATCAATCCATATACTATTATGTTCAATTATGTACAAAGGATATTAGTTTTCTCTTTATCTAATTATCATATATGTTTTATTTTCTATTATCATCTTACTTAATTATTATGAGCAAATATTATTTTTATATATTTGTTATATATTTTACCGTTATTTATTATTCTTTCATATCCATTTTAATTTTTGTTGTTAGATATGTGTGTGTGGGTTATCTTTATTGTATTTTATTCTTATATAAAATATTGTGTTATTCTAATTTTTCTTCTTCTTTTGATATATTGATACAATATTATGATTGATTCTCTATTTATATATATGTGTGTGTGTTATTTACATTTTTTCTTCTCCCTATATATTGTTTACATTTCCAATTCCCCCTCCCTATATATTTATTAATTTATATTTCAATTAATTTATTTATCTTCTTTGTATTCTTAGCATTATTATATATTTACTACAATTATATAATATTCACTTATTTATATTACGAAATACTTATACTATATTACTATTTATATATTTGATTTATGTTATTTCTATTTCTAATTCTATGTATTGTAACATATTATTTATGGTGTTTTTATGTTATTTAATTTATTTTGTTATATTTATTTATATTTATTTAATTTATATTACTTATTTTATTTATGTTACTTCTATTGTAGTATTATTTTCTCTATATTATTTATGTTGTTTCCATTATTTTGTTTTGTTTATTTAATTGCTTATGTGTTACTGTATATATTTTATAGTTATTTATTTTATTTATTTATTTTGTTTTTATTTATACCATTTATATTTTGTTACTTTTATTGAATTTATATTTATGTTGAATATATATTGTTTATTTATTTATGTTTTTATTATCATATTTTTCTAATGAATTTTATCAGAATTCTAATTGTTATTATTATTTTAGTTCGATCCATGGCTAATTTGACGAAACTCGAGTTTACTGCTCTTGATATCTCGGGAAAAAATTATCTGTCTTGGGTTTTAGATGCTGAAATCCATTTAGATGCCAAAGGTCTAGGGAATGCTATTTTACCTAGAAATGAAGCAAGCAATCAAGACAAGGCTAAGGCCATGATTTTTCTTCGCCACCATTTACATGAAGGGCTAAAAGCTGAATACCTAACTGTGAAAGATCCGTTAGAATTATGGAGTAATTTAAAAGAACGATATGATCACCAAAAGACGGTAATATTGCCCAAAGCTCGTTATGAATGGTTGCATTTGAGGCTGCAAGATTTTAAATCTGTATCTGAATATAATTCAGCTATTTTTAAAATAAGTTCTCAACTGAAGTTGTGTGGTGAGAAAATAACAGATGAGGACTTATTAGAAAAAACTTTTTCAACCTTTCATGCTTCAAATGTTCTCTTGCAGCAGCAATACCGTGAAAAAGGTTTTAAAAGGTACTCTGAACTAATCTCATGTCTTCTTGTGGCTGAACAAAATAATGAGTTGTTAATGAAAAATCATGAGATCCGTCCCACTGGATCAGCTCCATTCCCTGAAGCGAATGTGACTGAACGCACTGATTTTCATGCCCATGGTCATGGTCGTGGTCGCGGTCGCGGTCGCAGTCGTGGTCGTGGCCATAGTAGGGGACGTGGCAATTACCGTCATCATGGTGGTGGAAATAATTATAATCCAAATACCCACCAAAAGAAGAAATATAATGAAGGGCAGAAAAAAGACAAGGGTGGTACTTCAAAAACTGTGGAAAATCTATGTTATAGATGTGGAATGAAAGGGCATTGGTCGCGTACCTGTCGTACGCCTGAGCATCTAGCAAAGCTTTATCAAGCCTCCATAAAAAAGAATTCAAAGAACATGGAAGCAAATATGACTTTTCAAGATGATGATGTTGAGGCAAATTTTGCATTCAAAAATGATGATACCAATGAGCTATATGATGACCTTGATGCTATGGCACACTTAGAAGTGGCTGATTTCTTTGAGAATCATGACTAGAGAAACAAATTTAGTTTATGTTTTATCTATATTTTATCTTAATTTAGTTATGTTTTATGCTTTATTTATGTTTACTTTTATTTTCTTCTTTTAAGAGCATTATTACTAATAATATATTTTGATACATTTATTTTCTTTTGATGAAGAATATGGATGTTCCTCTCTCTTTTATTGGGCACAAGAATGAAGATATATGTCTTATAGATAGTGCTACAACACATACCATACTTAAAGATAAAAAATATTTTTCTCATTTGACAATGAATAGTGTAAGCATCAATACTATAGCGGGTAATACAAAACTAATTGAAGGCTCCGGAAGAGCAATGATAACATTACCCAAAGGGACAAATTTTGTAATTAATGATGCTTTATATTCCTCTAAGTCTCAAAGAAATTTATTAAGTTTTAAAGATATCCGCCGAAATGGGTATCATATTGAGACTATAGATGAGAAAAATATTGAATATCTATATATTACAATTGTTAGACATGGAGAAAAATGTGTTCTTGAAAAAGTACCTGCATTATCTTCTGGTTTGTACTATACAAATATTGGTATAATTGAAACAAATGCTACAGTAAACCAGAAGTTTACTGATAAAAATACATTCATTATTTGGCATGACCGGTTAGGCCATCCCGGATCAACTATGATGCGAAGGATTATTGAAAATTCACATGGACATCCATTGAAGAGCCAGGAGATTCTTCAATTTAAAGATTTTTCATGTGTTGCTTGTTCTCAAGGCAAACTAATTACAAGACCTTCATTAACAAAAGTTGGGGTAGAATCCCCTGCATTTCTAGAACGTATCCAAGGGGATATATGTGGACCTATTCATCCACCATGTGGACCATTTAGATATTTTATGGTTTTAATAGATGCATCTACAAGATGGTCACATGTGTGTTTGTTATCTACACGTAATTTAGCATTTGCTAGATTACTTGCTCAAATAATTCGATTAAGAGCACAATTTCCAGAATATGCAATTAAGACAATTCGTCTTGATAATGCGAGTGATTTTTCATCGCAAAAGTTTAATGATTATTGCATGGCAACTGGAATAACAGTGGAAAAATCTGTTGCTCATGTCCACACTCAAAATGGTTTAGCAGAATCATTAATTAAACGCCTTCAATTGATTGCTAGACCAATACTCATGAGAACAAAACTTCCCATTTCAGCTTGGGGACATGCAATTTTACATGCATCAACAATTATACGCATCAGGCCAACAAGTTATCATAAATTCTCCCCATTACAATTGACTTTTGGTCAGGAGCCAAATATTTCTCATCTAATAATTTTTGGATGTGCGGTATTTGTCCCAATTGCTCCACCACAACGCACAAAGATGGGACCTCAGAGAAGGTTAGGGATATATGTTGGTTATGAATCTCCTTCCATAATCAAGTATTTAGAACCGTTAACGAGAGATTTATTTACGGCACGTTTCGATGATTGTCATTTTGATGAAACAAATTTTCCAACATTAGGGGGAGATAATAAGCAGCTGGATAAAGAAATCACATGGAAAGCATTATCGTTGTCTCATTTAGATCCTCAAACACAAATATGTGAGCTTGAAGTTCAAAAAATAATTCATTTGCAAAATATTGCAAATCAACTGCCAGATGCATTTACTGACCCCAAGAGAATTATTAAATCTCATATTCCAGCTGAAAATACTCCAATTCGAATTGATGTCCCAGCAGGACAAGTAGCAAGTGCAAATGAAAGTAAACCACGTTTGAAGCGTGGTAGACCAATCGGTTCCAAAGATAAAAATCCTAGAAAGAAAAGAGTAAACAATCAAGATGGTCAAATTGAGGAGGCTGATCTTATAGGAGATACCCAGGACATAACAAATCAAAAGACCCCAGAAGAGGTCCAGGTACCTGAAAATAATGAAGAGATCTCGATAAGTTATGTCACTACGGGAAAAAGGTGGAACCGAAAAAATATAGTCGTCGACGATATTTTTTCATACAGTGTTGCTGTTGAAATAACTAATCAAAGTGAGGATCTTGAACCTAGGTCAGTTGAAGAATGTAGACATAGAATGATTGGCCAAAATGGAAAGACGCAATTCAAGTAGAATTGAATTCACTTTCAAAACGTGAAGTTTTTGGACCTGTAGTTCAAATACCAAATGGTGTTAAACCAGTTGGGTATAGATGGGTTTTTGTGCGAAAACGAAATGAGAAAAATGAGGTTGTTAGATATAAAGCACGACTTGTGGCACAAGGTTTTTCGCAAAGACCTGGCATTGATTATGAAGAAACATATTCTCCTGTGGTGGATACAATTACTTTAAGATATCTAATTAGTCTGGCAGTGCATGAAAGACTTGATATGCGTCTAATGGATGTTGTTACAGCATACTTATATGGTTCTTTAGATACTGAAATTTATATGAAAATCCCTGAAGGATTTAAATTGCCTGAATCATGTAAGAATCCTCGAGAAAATTATGCAATTCGTTTGCATAAATCCTTATACGGATTAAAACAATCTAGAAGAATGTGGTATAACCGTCTAAGTGAATATTTGTTGAAAGCAGGCTATAAAAATGACTCAATTAGCCCATGTGTTTTTATAAAAAGGAATATATCAGAATTTGTTATAATTGCTGTCTATGTGGATGACTTGAATATAATTGGAACTCGTGAAGAGCTTCAAAAAGCAATGGATTGTTTAAAGAGAGAATTTGAAATGAAAGATCTTGGAAAAACAAAGTTTTGTCTCGGTTTACAAATCGAGCACTTAACAAATGGAATTTTTCTTCATCAATCAGCTTATATTGAAAAAATATTAAAGCAATTTTATATGGATAAATCACATCCATTAACTACTCCAATGGTTGTGAGATCTCTAGTTAAAGAAAAAGATCCTTTTCGCCCTCAAGAGGAAAATGAAGAACTTCTTGGTCCAGAAGTACCATATCTTAGTGCTATAGGGGCACTAATATATCTTGCTAATTCGACACGACCTGATATTGCATTTGCTGTAAGTTTATTGGCAAGATTTAGTTCTTCTCCAACAAGAAGACATTGGAATGGAATTAAACATATATTTCGATACCTTCGAGGGACAATTGATATGGGATTATTTTATTCTAATGAATTCGGATCACAATTGATTGGTTATGCAGATGCAGGATTTTTAGCAGATCCACATAAAGGTAGATCTCAGACAGGATATTTATTTACTTGTGGAGGTACAGCTATATCTTGGCGTTCGATAAAGCAAACTTTATCAGCTACCTCATCAAATCATGCAGAAATAATTGCAGTTCATGAGGCAAGTCGAGAATGTGTTTGGCTAAGGTTAGTAATCCAACATATACAAAGAATGAGTGGCCTACTTCCAGAACAAGAGATTCCAACAGTATTATATGAAGATAATACAGCATGCATAGCTCAATTGAAAGGAGGGTATATCAAAGGAGATAGAACAAAGCATATTTCTCCAAAATTCTTTTTCACTCATGATCTTATGAAAAATGGTGATATAGATGTACAGCAAATTCGATCATGTGACAACCTTGCAGATTTGTTTACCAAGGCGCTACCAACTAAGCCATTTGAGAAGTTAGTGTATGGTATTGGAATGCGCAGATTCAAAGACATAAATTGACAACGTCATCAGGGGGAGTAAATAAGTACTTGATGTACTCTTCATTTTAAGGATTTTGTTTTTCACTGGGTTTTCCTGAAAAGATTTTTGATAAGGCAACCTAAATAAATATTGTGTACTCTTTTTCCTTCACTAGGTTTTTGTCCCAATGGGTTTTTCCTAGTAAGGTTTTAATGAGGCACAATATCTGTCATGGACATCCAAGGGGGAGTGTTGCAAATATTATTGTACATGTGGATGTCCATCCTACCTCTTGGGATTCTTCTTAGGATTCCTTCTTGCCTTTATGCCATAAAACTATAACTTCCTCAATGAATGACTTGAGAGGGGTTTCTTGTGGTTAATGGCATTTTATTCATCTTTAATCCTTTGTAACTTTATGTTTAGTCTTTAATGGTTGTGGCCTATAAATAGTGGCTATGTAGAAGGCATTTGCACAAGTGAATATACAAGCATATGAGAAATTCTCTCTTGTCCTTCCATTTCTTTCATATCAAATTCTTGTCTTGTTATTCTTTCTACTCTTTCACTTTCTTATTTTTATAACAATTATATATTTTTTTAATCTTTAATATAATATAAGAAATATTTAACTAATTTAATATTATTAAAAAATTAAATAAATAAATTAATATAATATATTTTTTAAAATATCGTAATTATTTACTTTAACTCAATATATTCTCTTCTTTATTATTATTGAAGGAGTATCAAAAATAATTTTAAAAAATATTAATAAATATAGAAAATATATTATATATTTAAAAAATAAAAAAACATTTTATAAGTTAGATAAATTATTTTAAAAAATGATAAATAAAAAATAAAAATAATTTAAAATATTATATTTAACATTAAATCTATCCTTCTAATAAGCTTATATATTAGGAATTAGTTTATAAGCTTATATATTAGGAATTAGTTTAGGTGTTCAAAGCTCTTATCAAGCTTAAATATAGTATTTAGCATTATAATTTAGCTTTTATCCGGATGACACATATTTAATTTTTTAATTGATGTTTTTAAATAAAAAATTATTTTTTAAAAAATGATAATTAAAATATTATTTTTATTTCGATTATATATCCTCTAAAATAAATTTAATTAAAAATGAAAATAAAAAGAAAATTAAATCAGGACCATCAAATCAGATCAAGATAGTAATGAAATTAATGACAGGAGGAGGCAGTAGTAATTAATAAAAAGTGCATTTGCTCCTATCAAAATAAAAAGATAAAAAGTGCATTTGGTGAGGATATTATAGGATTCTATGAGAAGCTTGCTTGCTTAAGTATCCATAACAGTTACCTTTCTAGGCTTTGTTGTTCTGAAATGTGTATTACGTGCTTTACTATTCATAACAGTTTCCTTTATAGGTTGACTTGCTCAGAAATATGTATTGCGTAGTGTCTAGGATAATCGTCAGTATTAAATGGCCTGGCGTAATGGCTTGAAAAATAATAAAAAACAAATAATTAAATGAAATGAAGAAAAATTAAGAATAGAAATAAAAAAGGAAAAGTAACAGGAAAAACAAAAGACTCTAGCACATAATAAATGTCAAAATAATATGTTGTGTTGGTAATATTTGATATATATAGTTAGTAATATTTGATCTGTTGTTGATAATTGCTCTATTTTTGTATTTATTATTTTTTAGAGTCTTTTCTATTATTTTCTCAATAAAAAAAGTGATTATTTTAATTTCATCTAAAATCTGTCAAGTGTTTTCACCAGAAAAAAGAATAAATCTTTCAAGTGTTTAAAAGGAAAAGAAAATAATATAGAACCTCCATAAAAAATAAAAAATGGTAAAATTATTATTAAAAAAATGAAAACCATTGTTTTAAGTTAATCATTATTTTTACAAGCTTTTTTAAATCATTTTGATTCGTGGCTACCTTTCCTGATATACGTGTCTGCTCTAAGAATTGAATTTGAACTTAAAGTGATTAAATAGGGCTTATACTGTTATAACAACTCTATATTGGTAAAATTATTTTTTAAGTTAATAACTATTTCTATAAGTTTGTTTTAAAAATAAAATCTGATAAAACCTTTTATTGTTTTTACTAAAATCTAATAAAAAATTATTCTTCAACTTCCTTATAAGTTATAACTCTCTTTCCTCTAAATGACAAAAATTATTACTAAATAGATAATTATTTTCAAGAGATTTTTAATGCAAAATTATATAATAAAAAATTAAAAGGGGTGCATCAGCCCAAAAAATCCTAGTTCCCTTTTTCTATTTTCACGACAACATTGAAACCGCAGAGGAAAGGAGCTCCGATGCGAAGCAATAAGGGAGATATAGAAGAAGGACAAAAGGACGACAAAGCATCGCAGTAATGAAGAAGGCTGAATCAATAAGAAGCACAGTTGCAGAAACATGGAGATGGTGAATAGGCCAAGAACCCTACGATCAATAGAGATATCTATCTATATTCATTTTCACATACCCTATAGTCGACTCTTGATCTTTGATATACACGAGAGAGGTAATGTTCTAGTCAAATTCAAAATTTAAAATCGTTTAGCTGAGCATATCTTTCCCTTCCCCAATTATCAAAATTGAGCTTACCGATACTTATACTTAACATTATATTATACTCCTATATTTTTTAATATAGAGTATAATTAGGGAGTTAATCTAAATCTTAAATATAAGACATATTTTTTATATTTATTAACTTTTTTCTGAATTATGCATATTGATATTCCCTCAATAATAATCAAGTAAATCAGCAAGGAAATAGGTTAAAAAAGATTATTAGGTATTTTAGAAAACATATGATTTATTAACTAACTTAATTAATTTTTTTATATAATAAAATCAGTTAAACATGCCTTATATTAAGAAACGGAGGAGTACATAGGTTTATAAGTTTGATTAATTAGTTCAAAAAAAATGATAAATATTATATATAAAATATATTAAAGTTTTATGATTATGACTAAATCCCAACACCTTCCAAGTGCTCCTATATTAAGTACTGGAGGTAGTATAAATATAATAATTTGAGTCTATTTTGAATTTGTTGAACCTCTCTATATGGACATGATTCTCTATAAATGATATTGTAGCTTAATGGCATGAAAACCTCTATATAAGTGGGAGGTGGTGAGTTCAATACCACTTGTAACTTCAAGTTATTAGTATTAGCCTCTTTAATTAAAAAAAATGGACTTGATTCTCATGTAGGTCTTGAGAAAGCAACTAAGAGGGAGGGAAAGGGAAGGGGGAGGGGGAGGGGGGATCGACTAAAGAGAAGAGATAAAATTTCCATCTCCACCTCTTCACTTCATTTTGCTTGCTACATGTTCCCATAATTTACTTTAGGGTTAAGGCCCTTAAATGGCCTAAAAATTTCTATCAAGGAAAACCCAGCACCTTAATTTTTTTTTAACTATAATATGTCATTTAGTTTTATTTCGTATTAATTTTGTCTTTACTGTTAGTTAAAGGTTAAGTTTCACCATTAAAGATAAGTGGGTAAAAAGAAAAATTTAATGTTTATACTTAACCTAATAGCCAGGGCAAAATTACTACAAAATAAAACTTCTAGGACATATTAGATAAAAAAAATTATGGATGCCAGTTGCTCTCGATGGAAACTTCTAAAATATTTAAGCACCTGAACCTTTTTCTTTAAATTAAAAATCATGTACATCATAATGCTTTCTTGAATACTGCTCTGAACTTTAATTTAAAAGTTACTTAATTAATTTAGATAAATAAAAAAATTATATAAATTATTTAATTATAAAAATTGTAATTTGATCTCCTTAAAATATATAATATTAGATTACAATAATAATATAAATATGACAAATTAGTTTTACTAAAAATTATAAATATTAGACATAAAATATATTGATGGCTTTAAAGAATTTGAATTTATGTTACAAATTTTAGCGCCAGCAAATTAAACATTTTTACGGAAGCCATTTGACCAAGCCGTAAGACAAGAGCTTAAATTTTTGGAATTTAAGTTCAGGATGCTATGGAGATCCACTACAGCTCTTTAACCAAGGAAATTAACACAGCAGAGACACAGGTGTTTTTGGGGTTGGATCTTGATTCTCTACTATGATTTCCTTGATCAGAAGATGAAAATGAGGGATGGTAGCTTTCGCGTCAACTAGTGAAGACAAATTTAATATACTCATCGCATATTTAATATAAGATATATTTAATATATCCTCTCATGCCAATAGGCCCAAATAATATACTCCTCGCAATATGATATATTTAATTAATTTAATTAAATTAAAGAAATTATTTAAATTGATTAATATGATATATTTTTTATAAAATACTATAATAATTTTTCTTAACTCCCTTATTCCCTCTTTTATTTTATTATTCTTGATGAAATATTAGTAGAAGTAATTTAAGAATAAGTTAATAATATAATAATAGGTTTTATATTTAGAATTAAGATGAACTCTATAATTATGTTATACATTAAGCATAAAAAGAGTAGCTAATATAGCCTTTAAGTTATGTGTATTTATGGCCTGTGTGGCGTAATTTTTGGAGTATGAAAGGCCAAGTTAGAAGTTAGAAAAGCAGTCAAAATATTGTTTGAATTGCTCTCAGCCAAAATGACTATTTTGCCTAAAAGTGACATTTTAAAGTTAAAACAACTTTGTATGAATTTTGATTTTTGGTTTTTAACATTTTTAATTGACTTTTTAATATATAATTTAAATAAGTTTATGTCAAACAGATTTTTCTTTTTATAAAAAGCCTATTAATTTAAACTTCTATTTATAAAAATTATTTCTTTTATAAACTATAGTCAAAACAAACCCTTAGATTAAAAACAATTTCTTGATTGACTAAAATGATGATTTATTATATAGTTAATGTGTAAAAATGGCCATACATTTTTTTTTCAAAATTACGCCCAACACTATAGATTTTTTGGAGGTACAAAAATACCCATGAACATTTAAAATTAGAGCAAAAATACTATGACATTTAAATATAACTTAATGACATTACTTTTTGTAATGGGTGTCACGATATTATCATAAAATTATCAAAATAACCCAACTCAAAAACCTAAAAAAAATAGAAGTACAAAAATACCCATAAACTTTTTCCTAAAGTGCACAAAACACCATATGATTTTTGAAGGTGCAAAAGTACCTATAAAAGTAGAGATAAATTAATTCTTTTAATTTTTGCAAAACAAAATACTCTATTACATTTTACTATACTATTATAATGTTAGGGTTAATGTATATATTTAGTCAACAAAACATATTATGATTTAATTATTTAATATAATATTTTTATATATTGATAGATAGATTGTTGATGTTAAATATCAAACAACATCTTCTTTAAATATTTTAATATGTCAATGTTTAATTTCAAAGTCACCATTTAAGTTCATTGAGTCCGCATCTTTTGTTAATGAAATTAATAATATTAACATTAAGGAACTGTAAATGCACTTTGTAAATTTAAAGAAATAAACTAAAACTTGATATAAATTTAGAGAACCCACTACAAAAAATTAGGTTAGTTGTAGTAATTACCTTGTGGCCTTTCTAGTGGTTTTGACTACTAAAAATTGGTTTTCTGGTGGTTGGGTGAACCGCCAGAAAATCAAGCGCTAAAAACCAGTTTCTATAGTCAAAACATTAGAATATTTCTAGTAGTTAAGATAAACACTATAAAAAATGTCACAGGAGAAGTCAAATATGGGGCATTAGTAGCGGTTAAGAACTGCTTCATCCATGGTTGTTGGCAGGAAACAAAATTTTTAGGTTGGCGCCAGAAATTTCTAGCCATTAAGAACAGCTAGAAAATTGGTGCCAAAATTTGAATTTTAGAAATATTTTTTTTGTTTTTAGGTTAAAAAATTACTTTTTTCCCAAGTTCCTTTTTTTATAAAGGTTATAGAACTGCTAGAAAGTTCTTTTCATGAGAAATTGTATTCTAAAAACTAAGTAAATAGATCGCTGAAGATATTCTACTTTAGAATCAAAATCATTGTTTTCAGAATCAAAGATGTGGATGACATACTATATTTCTTTATTTTCCTCAATATGTTTTTCATAAATAAATTCAATGTCTTCAGTATCTGCAATGGGTAATGGATATTGGAATGACTGAAGTATTTTGATTTATCTTTTGTTATTTTTCTTAGGACAGGATTTTGCAAATTGACCTTTGCAGCCACAAAGAAAACACAAATTTGCTTCTGGTGATTTTTAAGATCTTCTCTTGAAGTACCTGAAGGGTTTTCGATATTTCTTTTTTCTTCCCTTATGATATATGTTAAGAAATGATACTTCTTCTTTGTTGGAAACTGCCACTTATCTCTGTCCTTGCATTTAATCTTTAAATAAGATCTACTACATGTTAGTTTAAGCTTTGAGCTTCCTTTTATCATTGATTTAAAGAACTTTTACTGCTCATACATCTTATCAAGAGTGGCTAATGTAAGCTTATAGATTTCTCCTAAAGTAAGCTGAGTTACTTTTTTGTTCAAAGAAGAAATCATCCTATGCAATTCTGGTTGAAGTTAATTAGGGAGAGAGGCAATAAAGACATGCCTGAGATTAGGATTTTGTGGTCTTCCCAAAGGATAATATCTTTCAGTCATTCTGATATAATGCTTCTGTAGATTATGATGGTTGAGTGAACAACATTTCATTTCAAAATATTCTTGAGAATTTCTTTTCTGTATGACCTAGAAATTCTTGATGAAGTTCTCCAAGAAATGCTCCTAAACTAGCAGATCTAATCAATTATAATCTCTAATATTCACTTAGTTGGGTAAACTATTCTCTCAATTTTTTAGTCATTTGAGAGATAAACTCTGTCAGAATATGTTCTAAGGTAAGACTTGAATTAGTCATATGGGAGTCAATACATGTACCAAATTCATGTAGATGATCATGTCATTTTGATGTGGAATATCATCAAAGGTGAACCAAGAAATATGTTTCTTGGCTTTGAATGGTGCAGATGTATGCTCATATGTTCTTTCTCCCATTTCTTCTTCTTTAGATGAAGAATCCTTAACAATAAGATGACTAGTAGATTCTGTAGTAGTATGAGGATTAGGATTCACTAAAGCAATAGTAGATAAGTAAGAATAATACTATTCTTCATTGGAGTATTTTGAGAAAGTTGTTGAACTTTCTATTTTAATATATTCCTCAGGAGTTGAAGAGGATTCAAGCTCAGTTTCAGTATCTACGTCCGAAGAGGTATCAATAGAAGCTCCCTCAAAAAGAGGTTGAAACTTATTTCTTTCGAGTGCCTAATAGTTGAAGTACTTGGTTGCCCTATGATATTCTTTCCTCGGTCTATAGGGTTGGAAACAATTTGGTAGTAGGTAATAAAGAAATAGGTTCACGAATTTGTATACCAGAAGAAGGAGGTCTTCTGGCTTCTATAGGTGGGTTGACATAGGAAAAGGCAGGACCTATATACTTTAGAGGTACATTAGCTCTAGTGTAGGAATATTATCTGGTATGGTGATTTGATGACCAGAATAAGAAACTTGTTTTTTCTTGGAAGTCTTTTTTGGTTTAGGAGGGTTAAAATGTCTGGATAAATGATAAGTGGAATGAAACCCTTGGCTATAATATGTAGGAGTAGGTACAGGTGTTAGAGATGATATTAGATGATAGACAGGGTAAGTTGATGGAAACAAGGGTGCATAAGATGTTCAAGGATCTACCGTAGGAGGTGGTGGAGGCGAATGTATATGTTTGGTATATCAACTTTTATTTGTCTGATTTGGCCTTGTATTTTTCTTAACTCCTATTCTTTTCTGTGGAAGTCTGATCTAGTGTATCTTTGATCAACATATCTTCTAAGATTAGCATCAAGTTGTTGAGTTTGGATTATTATATGAGATTATTACATTGATATGTGTAATTAGCAATCTATTCCATGTTCTACAAAAACAATATATTGTGATAAATAATAAGTAATTAAATTATGATTGTATTATATGATTTTAATGTAATTTATTAAGGTAATTGAGTTAGAGATGCAAGAATTGGAGATGAGATCATTTGTGGGGTTGAACTTGAATTCATAAGTTGAAAGAGTGGTTGGATTGGTTAAGATGAAGGAAGAAAATATAAGTATGTTAATAAATTATAAACAAAGATAAATAAAATAAATAAAGATCTACAAAATAAATAAAGTCTTACAATGTAAAGAAAAAAGGAAGAAGAGAAAAAGAAATTTTAAGAAAAGATATAAAGGAGAGGAGAAAGAGGGAGGGAAAGAAATATAGGAGTGAATGAATGAGGTGATGGGATAGTATTTATGGAGGTAGGGGCAGCATTTCCAGCGGTTTAAGAATTTTTTTAGCGGTTATATGCTTGTTGTAGGGTTTTGGGTCCTGGGACAATTTAATGCGAAAAATTAATTTTTAAAAAATTGTACCAATTTTGATTTATTCATGCATATTTAATTCATATATAAAAAGAAATTATTATATGAGTGACAAAGATAATTGATTTTGTTATTCTCGATCCTACCTGGAAGAAAAAATTAAAAACATTATTGTTAGGATTATTAAATATATTTAGGAAAAATTGGAGTACCATATAATTTAATAAAAGAAATATAGTTGACAATAGCTAAATTATCGTCTCCTTGAGAGAAGAAGCCTTCAAAATTCTTCAGTTGGAAGGGCACTTTGCATTAAGTAATGTCACAATCACCCATGTCACAAAGATCCTAGGACTTGAGATGGATGACTATCTTCTAGTCTTTATTCTTCTCTTCTTGCACATAGTTAAATTGATATGCCTTATATGTAGGAATATATGACTTGTCATCCTAAGATTCCCCCGTATGCATGAGTCTAGAGAAACTGACGAAGGTGATGCCCAAGTGGTCAATGCTGAGTCCCTATGAAGTTGTCATGTTTGCCTACGAGCACATGACCAGTGTTACAAGAAAAGCTGGTAAGTTAACTCAATGATATCAATAAGCTTTCTATAGTAAGTGATGTCTCTAAAATGTATGTCGACGTCACTACTGCTCGCGTAACATCTCATGCCAAACTTTAAAGTTTTGCATGAGCAATCCCTGATCACGTGCAATCATACAAACTTGAACCTGTTAATATTATACAACGTATACCATCTTGTATGGTCAAATGGACTGAGGGAAAAGGTTTTGAGTTTATTTGAGTACATGGTTAAGCCATTATGTATTCGAAGTGTGAACTATCTGGGGAATTCTCAGTAGAATTTCTCATCAATCTCAGTGGAATGTGCGCGCCCTCATAGCTGCTACTAGAGATAATTTCTAAACTCACTAAAATGAAGTATAACTTGTTAGAATTAGTGACAAATACATATAAAGTGTAAAAGTTGGTGAGCGCATAATACTTACTGCATGAAGGATTTGACTTGGCTACAATTTCCAAAACATGCAAGTGTAACTGGAGTTTCTCTATGTGAGTAAATATGAAGCATTCACATCCTTCAACTGGTTTTCCTACAGAAGGAAATAAAGTTGATATGGAAGGATCAGGAGGGCAATCATCAACACAATGGGGGTGGTTAAAATATGTCTCCATGTCATAGTCAAAGTACCTTGAATAGAAAGTTAGGACTTTGTCTCCAGAATAGCCTTATGTTATTGAGCCCTCTAGCCACACCTTACTTCTAACATATGATTTTAATTTCCCAAGTACCTGTAAGTTAATATTCCATTAACAATTTAATTTGAACAATAGGAATATAAAAAAAATGGAATTAAAAAATGCATGAATAAAAGATCAGTTGGTACCTCTTTATATGGTATATCCATCGATATTAAACTGGCCCACTGACCTTTGCTTCTCGTACAAGGTGGCATGTCAAGTGGACCATAATAGGGAAAATGATGGAGGAAATATCATCTTTAAGTGACAAAGTGTAAGAATTATTTGACTTTATAGTTAATCGAGCTCTTTAAGTACCAATACCTTTGCACACAACTTCTTAAAGAATGAATACAGCTTCACCAAAATGACTGAAACATCAAAAGGAAGTGAGTTTCTCAAAGCCAAAAGGAGTAACTGTTGCATGAGGATGTGGGAGTCATGACTTTTTAAGCTAGTAACCTTTTGAGCCTACAGATCGATCTACCTTGAGATGTTTTTATAATATCCGTCAGGTACTTTTATGTTCTTCAACATCGAAAGAAAGATATCCTTGTTCTGCTTCTTTAAGGTAAATTTAGCTGGCACTTGTCATTTATATCAGGGCAAGCCTTTTTATGAATTCCCTAGGCCTGTAAATATTTTCTAGCAGTAGATGGTCTTTGAATTTTTCAGCTTTGTTTAGCAACATAGAGATCACATTATCTCACATATTCTTCGTAATGTGCATAACGTTCAAACTATGGCACCACAAATTAGATTCCAAATAAGAAAGAGTGAAAAATATGCTTCTCTTCTGCCACTGCATAGGCTGAGCACTAGATATTCCATGAGATCGTCGTCCCAATCATTCAGGATCCTCATTCTTGCCAAATTTGACATGAACATTTTGTAACTGCCACATGACATCTTTACCAGACAAGGTAATAGGAGGATCTCTCCTTTCTTGTTTGCTATTGAATAAAATCTGTTGTAATCTAAATGTGTGGTTGAAATTGAGGAACTGTCAATATCCCATGAAGCACTACTTGAAACTGTGTGGAAGGCGATATGGTATAGAGTTAAAGTTGCACTATGGATAGGCCAAACTAGTATGCATGTTCTAGCTAGACAAGATTCCCAAACTAGGGAAATCACTTATCATCCACATTAAGGCTACACGAAGGTTAAACAATCGCTTTTCGTATGAGTCGTATGTCTCAACACCATTCATCCATAACTCTATCAATTCTTGTATCAACAGCTGTAGGTAAACATCTATATTATTCGTAAGTGCCTTCTTGCTAGGAATAATCATCGAAAGCATAAATGAGTTATGTTTCATGCACATCCAGGGTAGAAGATTGTATGGAATCAACACCACTGCCCAAATACTATAAGTCATACTCATGCTTTTGAAGGGATTAAAACCATCTATTGCCAATGCAAGACGAAAATCTCTGGGGTCCTCGGCAAAGTCCAAAAAATTTTGCATCAAATGTTTTCCATGCCTCTGAGTCTCATGGGTGTCTTAACTTGCCATCTGAATTATGCTCAGTCATATGCTCAGCTATTTTTAATGACATATACATTCTTTGTAACTATGATTTTAAAGGAAAGTAATAAACAATCCCATGTATTGAGAACTACATTAAATTTTATTTAGATATATAATAAGTAACACATTATACTATAATAAATTATACCTTATAATTTTGGTCAGTTTATTCTTATGATTTTTCACTTATGTACCAATTTGTACCGAGATGTCTTAGGCTTACAAAACTCCTTATTTGTGTCCTCTCCCCAATATAGTATGCAGTCATTTGGGTATAAATCTATCTTCTTGTATTTCAAGCCAAGTTTGTTAATAATCTTCTTTGCCTCAAAAAGATTGAAGGAACTCAGCTTGAGGGAAATCATTTCCTAGTAACTTAAATAGCATGGTAATCGCCTTCTCAGTCATACCGCATAGGCATTTGATATGATATATCCTCACCAAGAATGACAACTTAGAATACTTAGTGCATCCAGAATAAAGAGGTTTATCAGCTTCGTTTATGAGGGCAAAAAACTCCCAGGTAATTTCATTTCTAACGAACTCCAGATGAGGCTCATCTACTTTATTTGGATCCTCACTTCCATGAACATAGAAAGCATCATGCCCATACCCCTGATACTCCTCCTCCTCCTTTTGAGCGTGATAATCTTGATGATAAGCTACATTATCTACCATGAAGTCTATCATCCCTTCCTCACTTAGATCTTAATCATCGATGCTAATATTTGGCTATAACTCATACCACCTATAGAAAAAGGATCATCAGTGGGTGTAGTGGGTGTTTCAAGATCAACTAGCTCCTTCTAGGGTCATTTGGATCTAATAAATAAATGAATAAAATAATATCAAATAACAGTAATTTCAAAAACACAATAAATAGATGAATAAAAGAATATTAAATAATAATTTTGAAAATATAATAAATAAATAAGTAAAATAATAACAAATAATTACAACTTCAAAAGTAGAATAAATAAATGAATAAAATAATTTTAAATAATAATAATTTTAAAACCATAATAAATAAATGAATAAAATAATATAAAAAATTAATTTCAAAACCACAATAAATAAATAAATAAATAATTTTAGATAATAATTTAAAAAATACAATAAATAAATGAATAAAATAATAATAAATAATAATAATTCAAAAAGCACACCTAATAAATGAATATAATAATATCAAATAATAATAATTCTAAGAACACAATAAATATATGAATAAAATAACTTCAAATGATAATAATTCTAAAAACACAGTATATAAATGAATAAAGTAATTTTAAAAACATTAAATAAATGAACAAAATTATATGAATTAATAATTCTAAAAATACTATAATTACATAAAATAAAAATATCAGAGTCGAATTTAAATTATAACCTTCAAATGCATAATAGTCTATAGATTTGGATTCGGATCTGATGTGTGTAGAGAATTTAATATAACTCTGCCTCACAACTTGCCAAAAGTGTGAAAATGGGGAAGCTACTATTTATATATAGGGTTAGATTTTCTAAGGGTTTTGTAAAACCCCTAAAAAATGTAACCCTAGGCGAACCACCTTACACCACATGTTCTGACCTCTTGATAATCGTTGACATTTGTAGTAATTCTGGGGACAATTGCTAAAAATTTGTTTCGCCACTTCTAGAGGTTGTTCCCTTAACCACTAGTAATGTGATGTACCACTAAAAAGTATGTCGACCTTTCACGTTGCCTAATAGTTTTACTAGCGGTTAATCTGTAACAACTAGGGATTGAAAGTTCTAGCAGTTTAACCTATAACCGCTAGAAATTTCTTGAGTTTCTAGCGGTTGACATAAACAAATAAAAATAACCGCTGGTGAAACAAGTTTGTTTTGTAGTGATCAAATATATATACTAACCATAAAATTATTAGTATTATAATAGTGTAGTAAAATTTAATAGTTTTTTTTGTTTTTCAAAACTAAAAGAATTAATCTATTTATACTCCTATAAGTATTTTTGCATCTCCGAAAAGTATATGGTATTTAGCACACATTAGGTAAAAGCTCATGAATGTTTTTCCACCTTTAAAGTTTTTAGTTTTTTTCAATTGGGATTATTTTGGTACTTTCATTACAATATTGTGGGATCTACCGCAAACAGTAACAGCGTTAAATTATATTTAATGGTCTTAATATTTTTGCTTTATTTTTAAATGTCCATGGGTATTTTTGTGCCTCTAAAAAACTTATGCTGTTAGACACACTATTAAAAAAATGTATGGCTATTTTTGTACCTTAACCCTAAAAACTTGCATAGTTACAATTATAAAAATAATTTTTTTTGTTTTAAGATACTTCTTTTTTCCCCAACCATTGTGAAAAACTTCTAAAAATAATCTAAAACAAAATGGAATAGTTCCCTAAAATAATCAGAAAAAAGTTTTAGTAAATATTTGATTATTTAAATTTATATCAAATTTTAATTTAATTTCTAAATTTATAAAGTATCTATTCAATCCATATCCCCACCACCAATAATCTCACTAGTATAAAAATTTTCAATGCTATAGCAAAATTTTTAAAACCTGAGTCGTGAGTAAGTCTAAATTTTTTTAAAAAAATTTATATAAAAAAAATTTAAAACTTGATCCCCATGTTGCTTCATATGCTTTTTTTTTCTTTTATAGTTAAATATCATTCTTTTCAATGTACATATAACACTGTGTACTGGTTGTTATTGTGTAAACCCAAAAGTCATTATCAAGGATATAAAAATATTAATATAATATGCACTAGAAAACATAGTTGATTATCGATAGAATTTTCATTGCTATATGTTACAAAATTGGAACAAATTATTCCCACAATTAGCAACGGAATAATTTCATCCTTAATCTATTTCTATTTTTATAATTTTAGAATGTCATGTGGCCCAATCACTGGTCACCACATGTCACCTACTGGCAGATGCCACCAACCTTCTGGCAACGGCCACCATTTGCCACGTGTCCCTGCCAGTGGCCATCACATTAGTGGCACTTCTTCTCCACGGTATCGTCTTATCCACATCATTTATATATAATATAGTATTAACAAATTCACATATATTATGTTATAATTTCAATTTTAAATATAAAACAATAATTATAAATAAAATAATTTTAAATTTTAAACAATAAATTATTTTCGTATGAATATAATATTTTATTTTTATATTTTAAATAACAATAATTAAGTATATAATTTATAGGGAAAATCCCATTTAAGGCTACTTGAAATAGGAAAATCCTAAATCAGGTTAGTAAATTCAACAAATCTCTAATTGAGTCATGGACCCAATTTGGGATTTGTGAATGTTGGGTGTTTTACCCTTTTGTCACTCAATTTTTTTCAATGCCACCTCCTTTTCTTTTTGTTTTTTTTTGGCAAAGCCATCTTTACCAATAATAGTTTATCTGACAATGGTGGCTAGAGCTCTTATTGACGATGGTCGAAGCCTGTTGATGATGGTTGAAGCTCTAGACCCTGATGAAGGCAACAATTTCATTAAAAAAATTAAGTTTTGTTGTAAATAGCTTAAAGGAAGTTGTGAATTACTAAATTGAATTTATTAATTTCTACAATAAGACATGTTTAAAAATTAATAAGTTTAATTCAGAATTCACAAGTCCCCATTAGTTATTTACCCTGAAACTTTTGCAATAAAATTGGACTCTTCAATAAACCTTTCGTGTTATTTAATTACAAGATAATCTTAGAAAAATTAACTAGTTTAATTTAACAATTCACAAGTCTCTTCATTAGTTATTCACAACAAAACTTTTATAATAAAATTGCACTCTTCACTAAAAATATGTTGTCATTCAATCTCTAAGGTAGTCTTAGAAATTAACTAGTTTAATTTAATAAGTATTACTTAAAACTATTTACAAATCAAATGCAAGTTAGAAATTTAGGCATTATCTATAAGTTAAAAGTGCACGATCACCTTTTATGGGGTTGTTTTGTCCAGTTTAGGCCTCCCGCCCTCTTAAGAAGCTTGCAACTACTTGTTTTTGTACGTCCACCACAACTGGCGACGCCGATACCTATCTTCCTCAACCAGATGAAGCATTCCTTTGATGACCAAGGTTGCTATTGAACTGCTTCTTATCGTCAATAACATGAATAAGACCCTTATTCAGTCCAAAGTCAAAGTTGGAAGTAAGGGAAATGCTCTGAAATAGAATTATGTAATCCTTTTTTACTTGTACTTTCTTTCTTCGCTTGTTAATATAAAAGCTGGCTAATTTCTTTAGATAGATTAAATAAGTTAAAAACTCAATTAATTATGATCAAATATAACCCTAAAAGACGAATTCATATTATATACTCCTTAATCTACCTAAATTATTTAACTAGTTCTTATGTTAATTATAATTAGTTGATGCATTTAATTTTTTTAATTAATCAATTAACTCTTATATTAAGGATCGATATCAATGAGCTTCTTGGTGTTGTGTTACGTTAGCTATTGCTCTTGATGACATCAATTTAAGGAGACAAAGAGTTGAAAATTTTGAAATAGATCAAAATAAAGATAAACCAAATTATATGGTAAAGTTCAAAATGAATGCGTATGTGTTGTGTATGAGCATTGGACAAAATACCGCTATTTCTGAAGTATCATTTGTTCAAAAAGATATCTTCTGTTTCATGAAATAGCAAATAGATTGCAGTGTCACTAAAAGCCACAAAAACCAATGGTACAAAATAAATGCAATAGAGATATTTTACAAAGAGCAACAAAATAATAATCTTAAGTATAATCCAGCACAAACTAATAACAAAATATATCAGCATAGCACATAGAAACATAAAAGTCAGATTCTATCAAGAATACTGATCTTCATTTTGGTCGTGTTGATCAGTGATTGGATCCTCAAACTCACCAAGAACTTTCATAAATTTACGTCTACAGTAGTCTAGTTTGGGTGATCTTGAGCAATTAGACGATTAGATGGTGAGCTGTGATCCGATTGAACTGAAATTGTGTGGGATGATTCGAAACTACCTCCTCTATTTATAAAATGGCACGCTCGTTGTGGCAAGAGACACAACAATGCAATGAGTCACTCCCTATAGTTTTCCTGCTCCCAACCAACACCTAATCCTTCTAAACCATATTCACACCTCAAGAATCAAGTTAATCACTTAATTTCCTCGTAAATCCAGCTTAATTATCCCTAACCCTCGGATTAAGAATCTACGATGTTACAAATTAAATCTCACTGGAAAGTATGCTTTCTTTGCAAACAGGCCTAGAAGTACAACAGATGCTAGTATAGACTAAGGCGAGGCCATTAGAGTTGAGGTGGATGGATTTGTGCTTGCTGATTGTAGCAATGGTTACGGTGGAGTCATCAAAGATAGCGGGGCAGATGGGTTTGTGGCTATAGTTGTAAGCTACAAAATGTACCTCCTGCTAGTGTCGAAACTCTGGGAATTATACAAGTTCTAAAGCTATGCTAGGATAAAGAATACAGAAATATAGCCATTTTCTCTAATTGCATTGAAGCCGTCAACCTAATTCTTACGGGGTGTGATGAATCTCATCTATTTAGTGATGTTGTTAACGATTCTAGATTATTAGTACATATGGATTGGTAAGTTGTCAACCATTATTATAAGGAAATTTTAAGTATTGTGGACTATTTAACTAAGCCTTCCTATACTATTTAGGATAATTTTTGCATTCTTGATCAACCTAGCAGCCTCCACTTTTTATCAAGAGGATGTGGTTGATGAGGGAAGCTAATTATTGTTTGTTTTGATTATGCTTCTCTTGAAGTTATGAATATCATTTTCTATTAAAAAAATTACTAAGAGCTGAACCTCAGCTTTGCACGAGTTCTTATCCTTCCTACTATTTATTACTTAAGGGACTATTATGATATAACACAAGACTATTACATGTGAAAAAAAAAACCCATTGGTAGCTATTC
This sequence comes from Leucaena leucocephala, assembly GCA_037074615.1. Taxonomy (NCBI): domain Eukaryota; kingdom Viridiplantae; phylum Streptophyta; class Magnoliopsida; order Fabales; family Fabaceae; genus Leucaena; species Leucaena leucocephala. The sequence continues at coordinate 12,973,342 of CM073527.1, forward strand.
AAATTCATAGACGACCCTCCTAACCAGGTAGGGTACAGAGGCCTTAATTTTGTTCGGGAACTTCATCCTCAGAATAACTTCTAATTAGTAATGTTTTTTATATAAAAATTAAAAAAAAAAAGTTGAGCTCACCTACCAATAATAGCTTCTTGTGACTTCAGAGACGTGTTATTATTATAAAGATCTAATGATTCCCGTTCTCATTAAGGTGTGCATGGGCAAGGTTGAGTAGAGCAATCCCCCTGCCGGTGCCCTACCTAAAAAAATATGGAATGTATTTTGCAGTCTGATATTTGGCACTGTCCAGTAAAAGTCTTAACCATTTCGGGCTGGACATGGGCAGGCTGGGTATACCCAAGTTATGATGTCATACTTATGTTGTAAAAAAATCTATAATTATGAACTTTAAAAATAATACAATATTCATATTTCTTCAAGAGTTAAATAATATCCATAATCCACTAAGAATAAGGTAACAAAAAGATAATAATTAAAGTCTTGAAATCTATTGCATATAAAAAAAAAAAGCGTTGAAGTCTAAATAGTTTGTAATTACAACTTTGCATCAATCTCCTTAATGTTGACAAAGATGAAGCATCTGAAAAAAATAAAATAAATAATTATAATTTATAATATAATCATATGATGATTAGTAAAGTTAAAAAAAAATTAATATAGTTATAAATATTAAAAGATACAACTTATCTACTTAACTACTCATATTTCTAAAATGACGATTTAGTTACCAATAACTATCATATTCTCCTTTCTAAATGTAGCATCTACGAAAAAAGTAAAAAAATAAAAGAAGGGATGCTTATGGGCAAGGCAGGGTAACCCCTATGTTCGGTACCAAACCCAAAAAAGTATGAGCTATATTTTATAGTTTGATGTCTAATTTTACCCTATATTTATTATGTTAGGTATAATATTTTTATTATAAACTTAAATAGATATACCGACCATGAGTTTTATACAAAGCTCTAATCCCCACAAGCCCATACCTTTCATAGGTGCGTTTGGTTTAAGCACGATGGGCCTGTTTCATATGTTTGAAATCACCTTAAAAAAGAAGCGAAGTCAAAGTTACAATTGAAGCTATTTTTTCTTGTTCCGGCCGAATAAATATGATTCTATAATAGAGTGTAATAGAGGCTTAAAGCCTGAGATTAGGCCTGACCCTACAATGGGCTTGGTCAAACCTGAAATACATGCCTACTTAAAAAGGCCTTATACATATCCTGCTTTAAAAGTTGTAAGTAGGGCCTACATAAAATTTTATTTCAAATAAAAATAAATGAGAAGAGGGTAGAAAAAAAACAAAATAAAAGAAAAAAAATGAGTCCATTGAAACATTTAATCAACAACTTTGCAGGCATCCATGGAAAGATCAAATCCCAATCCTTGGCCTTCTGAATCTTCAATACATTTTTCACAATCTTTTGCTCTTCAACTAAGAAGGTTTAGGTGATCCTGTCGCACCAAATATCAATTAAACCTCTTGAGGTACTAGAAAGTTGAGCAGCGCAACCTTTCTCTGATAGCACTGCAAGTATTGAATCTGTAATAACAAATAAAAAGAAAAATTATCAACATGACAGATAAAGTCTATCAAATATGAATCGGCGAATGAAAGGAGGTGAACGCTGAAGAAGAACCTAAGTTGATTCTCAACGAAGTAGAACATGGAAGAAGACAAAAAAGAAAACTTGAAGTGACCATTGATGAAGCACGAACAAAGGAGGGGTAAGGAGTCGTTAAAAAGTGTGCACCCTAGCCCCAACTCAAGAAGGAAGGAGGAATCGATCAGTTTTACTTCTTGCTTCTACTAAATAAAATAATATGTTATGCTTATTATATTAAGTTTTAACCTATTATATTATTTTATATATATTAAATATATTTTCCTAAATAAAATAATATATATTTATTTGGCTGATATATATATATATGGTTAAATGGCCTATTAAGATCATAAGCTAAGTTTTGTGAAAATAGTCCTGACTTAATTAGACCTATTATTTTTTTTACATAGAAAAATTTAGGTGAGTTTAGTACTGGTGTTTTACTAAGGTTATAATACAGTTCTAGAGTTCAGAGAATATTTATAAAAAATTTATAAAATTATTTATTAAATGAGCTCTCACTACAGTAGCGAAAATTAAATTTATATTATTATAAAATATAAATTTATTTTTTATTATCTATATAAATTTTTGTTTATTAAATAAAACTATAAGTCAAGGCTAAACTATAGATCTCTATTAGAGTGAGGGGCTAGCTTACTTTCACCCCTACTTTTCTTGGCCTGCTTGTGGCACAAAATGGGAAGGGATGTGAAAAAAGCTATGGATCCCACACTACTTATGATCAAATCCCAGCCATGCCCTTTTGTCTATTCTTCATCAAATCAATTCTATTTTTTCCCCTAACCATACGATCAATTCTCATTTTCAAATATATCTATTAATTTATATATATAGTGGCAAAAATATTATATACACAAATATAACTATTAAATATATCTAGATATTTTTTTATTTACAAATAGTTTTCCATAACACATTATTATGATACTATTTATAAGTTATTTTTAGTATATTTTATATAGACTAAATTTTTTTTAACTTCATTAATTTTTCCTTTAAATTCAATAGATTTATAAATTTTTTTCTTATTTAATATTCATTATACATAATAAAATCAACATACTAATAAAAAAAGAAGATAAAATTATATATAATAATAATTCCTTCTCTAGGACAAGAGCAATAACTTTTCGTACTTTTATAATTATAATTTTAATATTTATCTTAAATTTCTCACATTATGTAAATGTAACATAAATATGTACTCATTAATTCATAAAATTTATGCTATTTTTAGTAATTTTATATCTATAAATAACTTTCTATTAATTATTCAAATAAATTTTATTTTATCAAATTGACTTTTATATAGTGTGCGTTTGGCAAGTGCTAAAACTTAAGTTTTAAATGGGCTTTTAGTCCAAATTTTAATTTAGAGAAATTTTAAAATAAACAGTTATATTTGTCTAAAAGTGCTTTTGAACTAAACTATAGTTTAAAACTAAAGTTTTAGATAAGTTATTGAGACTAGTTTCTAGAACAGTAAAAGAGCTTATAGACTACCTAATTACTATTTTACTCTTAATTTTTCTTACACCCTCTCTCCTCTCTCTGTTATTTCTTCTCTATATTTTCTCCTCTCTCCTATTTCTTCTCCACCTTCTCTCCTCTCTCCTCTATCCCTTCTCTTCTCTATCCTCTCTTATCTCTGCTCTTTGCTTTCTCTTTTCTCTTCTCCACCCTCTCTCCTCTCTTTTATTTTTAGTAATTTTCTAATTACAAAAGTCCTTCTAGTAATAACTATCCAAATACTCATTTATTCAGAATTACTTTTTTGTTATAAGCTCTTCTCTAAATTTTTTTTAGAAGTATCCAAAAATCTATTTTTTTATAAACTATTTTCTAAACTCTTACCTAAACATAGATCCATAATCAATCCAGTCAAAAATTGTATCGGACCCTTGGAGTCGACTTTAGGCTGGAACCGGGGGCAGTTTTTCAGAAACAAATCGGCTTAAACTTGTCACGCAGTTAACGTTAGATCGTCAAATCAGAGAAAAGAAAAAAGGAAGATAAGGAAGAAAGAACATATGGCAGAGCTACTCTTGAGATGAATATCATCGCTATCCTTCATCCCTTCAAGTGTGAGCTGCTATGGACCATTTCAAACTTAGAAGGAGAGAAGGAACCTATCTCCGACTGTGACATCTCCAACGATTGCCAATCTGGGAGCAAGAAAGAAATGAAAAGGCAGGCAAGTGATGGAACCTGGAGGTATTGGTGAAAAGAAAATGATTTCTCCGGAGTGGAGAAGCGTATGGAACACACAAAGGTAAATTTGCAAATTTGCGTATGGAACACACAAAAATGCTTTTAAAGAAAGCAGAGGCAAGCGGCATTGGAATTTTGACCATTAATATTGGTTCTATGGGTTGCTGATGCATCAAGCCTAGTGAAATCAATCAAGATCCAAAGCATTTGGTGATCAAGGACATTCAAGATCTTCTACAAACTCATCAGGATTTCCACATCTTTACCCCTTTAAAGAGGGAGGATAGAATCATATCCTTAAGAATGATTGTTGAAAGGAATACTATCAATATCATATGTGCTTATGTATCTCAAGTTAGAGCACAAGCATATCTTAAAATAAGTTTTGGAAGATATGGAGAGGTTAATTTAGAGCATACCAAAAGGATTTTTATTGGTGGGAACCTTAATAGACATACCACTAAAGAGGCAGGCCATTATACAGGGCCATATGTAGAGGAGGGAAAACAAGTTAGCTTGCCACAACTTGGGATCTGAGCGACAACCCACCACAAAATTTGCCCTGCTTAGGTAGCAGGCTAGCTTGTTAACTAGGAGTGTTCATGGGCAGGGTAACCTCCCTGCCCGGTGCCATATCTAAAAAAAGCATGGGCTGCATTTTGCAGCCTGATGCCCGGCCCTGCCCGATAAAAGCCCTAACTATTTTGGGCTGGGCATGGGCGGGCTGGGCGTGGACGGGCTGGGCATGCCCAAGTTGTGATGTTATGCTCATGTTGTGAAAAATAATCTGCAATTATAAACTTATAAATAATACAATATTCATATATCTTGAAGAATTAAATAATATTTATAATTCACTAAAAATAAGGCAACAAAAAGATAATAATTAAAGTATTAAAATTTATTGCATATAAAAAAAAAGCTTTGAAGTCTAAGTAATTTGTAATTGTAACTTTGTATCAACTTTCCAAATGTTGACAAGGATAAAGCATCTTAAAAAAATAAAATAAACAATTATAATTTATAATGTAATCATATTATGATTAGTAAAGTTAAAGAAAAAGAAAAAATCAATATAGTTATAAATATTAAAAGACGCAACTTACTTATAACTACTTATATTTCTAAAATGACCCTTTAGTCACCAGTAGTTATCATATTCTCCCTTCCAAGTGTAGTATCTAGAGAGAAAAGTAAAAAAAATAAATAAAAAAATGAGTTCTCATGGGCAGGGCAGGGCAACCCATCTCCCCGGTGCCCAGCCCGAAAAAAGCATGGGCTACATTTTACAGCCTGATGCTCGGCCCTATCCTATATTTATCAGGTTGGGCAGGGCTTTTTTTTTGCGCGCTCGGGTGAGCATACCGGGCCGCGAGCTTTATGAACACCCCTATTGTTAGCCACCTTTTTTTAAATATTTTTTTAAAAACTTATTTCTAAATTTTTAAAATACTAATAAAAAATTCATAATGTCATATTATCCTAATCAAAAAATTATTAATGTTATATTTTTAAAAATTCCTATTTTTTTATGAAAAAAATCTCAAATTTTACAATTATAAATCTAAATAAATATTAACATAATATTAATTAATTATAATATATCAACATATATCAATAAATAAGTAATTATCTTTACTAGTCTTCAATAATAAAAGTATTTAAAATAATATTTAAGTAAAATAAATAATAATATTAATTATTAAAAAAAAGTAGACTAATGGGTAACCTGCTACAAAATATATTGGCTTTTAGTTAGTCTAAGCCCGCACTATTTTATAGTAAAATGGACTCAACTCATTAGGCGTATGATAGTTTTGGTTTTAGGGAGCTTAATAATAAAAGACAAGCTATAATTGATTTCTCTTTAACTTACACCTTTGACATACAATAGTAGAGCCACAAGTCACATATTAACTTTTTTTTGATAAAAAATGATGATAGAAGACTTTGTACCAATTACAAAGTGATCCTAAGGATGGCATGATAGCACAACATAGGCTCTTAAGCCTTGATGTATGTATAAAGTATATAAAACAAAAGCTTCAACATATTGGTACCTAAAGGTCAGGTGAACGAGTTAAAAGAGAGAAGATTGAGTTTTTTAAGAGGACTCTTTTAGAGGAAGGGATTTGGGAATCACAAAGCAATGTTGATATCACGTGGAAGGAAATGACCAAGAAGATTTATAAGATTACTAAAGTAATTTTGGGAGAATATAAGGGTCTTAGTGGACGAGATAAGGAGACGTGCAAGAGAAAGTTAATAATAAAAGAGATAGTGTCTAAGCCATACACTTGTGCAATAATGCTAAAAACTTGAAGAAATATGTTTGGCTAAAAAGGAGACTAAGAAGATAGTGAGTGAGGTTAATTCTAAAGCTTTTGATGATTTTTACAAGAGGTTAGAGAGAAAATCTAGAGAATGAAAGATTTATAAGATTGCAAGAGATAGGGAGAGAAAATCAAGAGATTTGGATTAGGCAAGATATATCGAGGATGAGGAGGGTAGAGTTTTGGTTACTGATAGAGATATTAAGAACAGATGGGAGGCCTACTTTTACAAGTTGGTTAATGAGGAAGGAGGAGTTTGAAGTTACAGGTTTGCATTGGTGAGGTTAAAGAAGCTATTGAGCAAATAGAAAATGGTAAAGTTATTGGACCTGATTGTATTCCTATTGAAGTCTAAAAGTGTTTAGGTGAGGAGGATGTGTTGTGGATTTTTAAACTATTTATGAGATTCTATGATATAAGAAAATGCCTGATTGGAAGAAAAGAATTTTAATTCCTATTTACAAGAATGAAAAGGATATTCAGAATTCTATAAGTTATTGAAGGATAAAGCTTACGAGTCATACAATAAAATTATGGGAAAATGTGATAAATTATAGGTTGAGATTAAATACTTGTATTTTTTAGAACCAATTTGGTTTCATGCCAAGAATGTCCACAACAAATGCAATTTATTTGCTAAGGGGGTTGATGGAAAAGTACCAGAACAAAAGAAGAGACTTACATATAGTTTTCATTGACTTGTAAAAAGTTTATGATTGCGTGCCAAGGGACATATTTTGAAAAGCCTTGGAAAGAAAGGTGCACGTGTTATATATATCAAAGACATATAAGATATGTATGAAGGGGTTACAATTAGCATAAGAACGCCTAGAGATGAAACAAAGGACTTTCCTATATAGATTAGTCTACATCAGAAATTAGTTTTGAGACCTTATTTATTTAACTTAGTTTTTGACATTCTAATAGAGCATATTCACAAAAAAATTCTTATATGTATACTTTTTGCTAACGATATAGTTTTTGTGATTGAATCGAGAGAAGGGATTAATTATAACCTTGAGTTGTAGAAAATGACTTTAGAATCAAAGGGTTTTCACCTGAATAGAAGTAAGACTAAATACATACACTACAATTTTGATAAGAGACAAGTTAAAAGTAATCTAGAAGTCAAAATGTGAAATTAAATCATTACACAAATAGAAAAGTTTAGATATTTAGGATCAATTATACAAAGAGATGATAAAATTACCAGGGATATTAACAATAGAATTCGAGCATGGTGGTTTAAATGAAGAAAGATGACTAGAGTTATCTGTGATCAGAAAGTACCTAAAACAGTCAAATTAAAATTCTATTGCACTGCTATAATACTAGCAATACTTTATAGTAGTGAATGTTTGCTTTAAAGGGACAATATGGGCATAAAGTGGCGGTAGTTGAGATGATGATGTTTATATGGATGTGTGGGTAAATAAGAAAATATATGATTTGTAATGAACATATATAGGAAAAAATTAGAGTTATACTTATTGAGGAGAAAATGATATAAAATTATCTGAGACGGTTTGGATACGTACAAAGAAGATTATTGGATATACTAGTGAGAGGAGTAAATCAAGTGATATAAAGTCTAATAAAAAAAGGTAGAGAAAGATTAAAGCAATATCTAAAAATTTAGTTTTTAATAAAATACAATAACATTGTACGATGTATATAACAAATCTTATTTAGTAAGATATAATATATTATTGTGTCTGGCCGTATAGTTATGTATCTTTTATTTATTTTTAGACTATGTATGTGGCGTTTTACTTATCACTGAATCATTTTGTCCCTTGAACAAAAAAAAGAAGAAGAAAAGGCAGAGACAATCAGTCTGTGGCTGTTTTACACAATGATGATTTCTTTTCCAGCGCACGATAAAATCTCCTTTATTTAATGTTGGTTTTGAAGAAAAAAAATAAAATTGATTGTGGAATAAATTATATCTATTGGCACAAAAGTTTAATATAATAATAATAAAATTTGTAATTTTTTAAATCAAATTTCTTTATAATTATATATAATATTATTTTTATTTACCGTTATTTGACTTGTTTAATTTGCAAAAATCAAATAAAATATGGGGAAAAGATAAAAAAACCATTTGAATTTTAAAAGGATAAATTGAGCTTTTGAATATTCAAAAAGATAGATTGGACAGGAGGTCCAATCTGTCATTTGTAAAGACCATATTACCCTTCACTTTCCTAATATTTTGATAATACGATTTATAACTTGGCCAATGATATTTATAACTCTGACAATGATATTTGCAATTTTGACAATTGTATTTGTAAATCGTATTGTTAAAGAAGCTACAGTATCAGCTACAGTGTTTCTCCCAATTGCAAAATTAGATTTCTCCCAGTTGTAAATACAATTGTCAGAGTTGTAAATACCATTGGCAAAGTTATAAATCGTATTGTCAAAGAAGCTACAGTTTCAGCTACAGTGTTTCTCCCAGTTGCAAATACCATTGACAAAGTTGTAAATCGTATTGTCAAAGAAGCTATAGTGTCAGCTACAGTGTTTCTCCCAATTGCCAAAATTAGATTTCTCACAATTATAAATACTATTGTTAGAATTGTAAATACCATTGACAAAATTATAAATCGTATTGTCAAATAAACTACAGTGTCAGCTACAGTGTTTCTCCCAATTGTCAAAATTGGATTTCTCACAGTTGCAAATACCATTGTTAGAGTTGTAAATACCATTGGCAAAGTTGTAAATCGTATTGTCAAAGAAGCTATAGTGTCAGCTACAGTGTTTCTCCCAATTGCCAAAATTAGATTTATCACAGTTACAAATATCATTGTCAGAGTTATAAATACCATTGATAAAGTCGTAAATGATATTGTCAAATAAGCTACAGTATCAGCTACAGTCTTTCTCCCAATTGCCAAAATTGGATTTCTCACAGTTACAAATACTATTGTCAGAGTTGTAAATACCATTGGCCAAGTTGTAAATCGTATTGTCAAAATATTCGGAAAGTGAAGGACAATATGGTCTTTGCACATATATTCGCAAATGACAGATTGAGCCTCATGCCCAATCTGTCCTTTTGACTATTCAGAAGCCCAATTTATTTTTTTAAAATTTATATAGGCTTTTTTTGTCTTTCTCCCATAAAACATTAGCTACTTTAACCACTACTAGTCCAAACTGGCAAGTAAAAGCTCATTTGTTCTGGACTGAAATGCCCTCCAATGATACCTAATGTGAACTTAAGAGTCTCAGAAATTTCTTTTTCTGTATTTAAGTATGTATTTAGATAACATTAGCTACTTTAACCACTACTAGTCCAAACTGGCAAGTAAAAGCTCATTTGTTCTGGACTGAAATGCCCTCCAATGATACCTAATGTGAACTTAAGAGTATCAGAAATTTCTTTTTCTATATTTAAGTATGTATTTAGATAAGATTTTAAAAATAGGTTTATAAAAAAAAAAAGCTTTGGGCAGTTTATAGAAAATGACTTTTGAAGAAGAGTTTATAAAAAAAATAATTTTGAATAAATGAATGTTTGAATAGTTATTTTTAAAAGTATTTTTACTATTAGTAAATTACGAAAAAATGTATGAGCATTAAATTAGGAGAAATAAGATATAAGAGGAGAGAGAGTGTAATAAAAGAAAATAGAGAAGGTGTAAGAAAAAATAAGAGAGATAATATAAAAAATTATGAATAATATAGTAATTGGTTAGTTCATAAACTCTTTTACTATTCTATAAGAACAATTTATCTAAAATTTTAGTTTTAAACTATAGTTTAATATAAAAGTCTATTTGAATAAATATGACTGTCTATTTTAAAATCTTTTTAAACCTAAATTTTGTATAAAAAAAACTTTTAAAACTATAATTTTTATTTTTACCAAACACGCCCTAAATATCAATATTTATTAGTGTCCCGATACAGTTTTTAGCTATATACAATGGTATACATGAATTCTGACACACTGAAGTTTGTATTGATTAGGGCTAGATCCCAAACAGGAACAGAAGAGAAGCTAACAATGGAAGTGGATAATCAAAATATAGTTTACAACAAAACCATCAAAATTCAAAATCGTTTTTCTTGTGAAGAAATTCATCCGTTAAATTAGCATCTCATTTATGAGTAAATTTTCAGAGCGCCCAGACATATTAACACTTCAGATCCAGCCAGAATTTCAGTAGGCCAAACGTAGTAATCAAGGAGTTTACTTCTGATTGCAGCAAGAAAAAACATGAACTCAAATAATCAATTAAAAACTGAAATGATTAAAGATACGGAAAGAACAGAACGGTAATTTCTTGCAATGATCATCTGAATCTAATGAATGTTGTTGATAAGCGCTCTGTTTCTGCAGAAAACCAAGAAAACCTGATTAAAAGCTGAGTCGTCGCTGAGGATGACGGCGGATGATCCACAACATCTCTTTAACCACGGAATTACAGCAAAGGAACAGACGTCGTTTGGATTGAACCCTGATTCTACTAAGGATATTCATGGGATAAGACCAGGAAAAGTCCGTCCTGTCCTATCACGGTGAATAGGGTTGGAGACCAATTTTTTCTTGATCCAAATTTTTTTTTGATTCATGGGATATTCATGTCTTGATCCAAATTTTTTTCTTAAAAAAATAAATTCTTGTTTTTTTACAAAAAAGAGCAAAATAAAATAAATTAGTTATAAATTCATACATTTTTAGCATTATCTAAAAAAGGGTCATAATTATCTATAATAATATTAAAAAATATATTTTTAATTTATTTATCTATATATTAATATATTTTTTAAAATATTAATATTAATATATGGATAAATAAATTAAAAAAATAATATATATATATATATATATATATTCAGGATGTGACGAGACAAGATACCTTGTGTCTTATTCCAAAAACTTTTCGGGGCAGGGCCATCCCTCTCGATATGATTGGGACTAGGATTAGCCATAGTTAAATAACCTAATGTTTATGTATTGGGATGTTTAGTTTTTAGTTATCGACTGAAAATATTAGTTGGAAGCTAAAAGCAAAAAGAGCAATTTTTAGATTAATTAAAACGGTTATCTATTATATAAAAACTTGTATTAAGAAACGTAAGTTATTTTGTATAGTTAAAGTTATTAAAAAGATATGTTTTTATTTTAAAATATTTCTATAAGTTGTTTTTTATAAAAATTGAAAGAAATAAAGAGCTAGTACATAAATGAAATAAATGTGGGTCATCTAGAGGCACAAAGTGAAGCCCAGGAGCCACCGCTAAAGCGGGATTGGCAAGATTGTCTTCTTCATAATTCTCCTCTCTTCATGTACCGAAACTCAATCGACTAACCATGATGAAGCATGTTAATTATGGCTTTTTACAATCAAATCCTAGTTTTTTTTTTTGATACACCTAAAAGAAGAAACAAATTTTATTTAGCAAATACCTATCTGATTTGATTTATAAATCACTTCTAGCATATCAGACTAAAAAAACTTTAAACCTCATTAACTATGTCAAAAAATTTAAAATCTTTCTAATTTTACCTCGATTTAATATATATTATATTCAATAAAAATAAAATTAATATAAATAAATGAAGAGTAAAATAATATATTCATATCAAAATATTTTATCTCTACCTTATAAATATGATTAAATAAATATTTTATCTCTTTCTTATAAATAGGATAAAAGGAGTATATTGTTATAGCCATTTTTTATTACTCGATCACATTCAATGAATCACTCCTAAAATTACTTTTTAAAAATACTTCTTTTTTTTGGCCAACCATTTTTAAAAACTTGCAAAAAATAATAAAAAACAACAATGAATAGTCCTTTAAAATAATCAAAAAATTATTTTATTAAATATTTTAAAAACTTTAAGCCGACATCCTAAAATTCCTTATAAACCACAGCACAAAGAAACATAATCAGATTCTACAAATTTTTTTTTTGATACAAATTTCTACGAATTTTAAAGGCTTTATAGCGTAGATGGCAGAATCAAGCCCACTTATGGTGATAAATACCAAAAAAAAAAAACACAAGAAAGGCTAAGGTGATCCACCCCATAAGGTATTATTTTATATGCACCAAACACTAATAATTTCTTGGTGTAAAAGTGTTTATGAGCATTCCTAACTTGAACAAAATTTTGACAGTTGTCAAATCAACTAATATTGGCTGTTAGCAAGTATATCGGTTAAAAAAATAATGTAAAAATATACATAAAGCTTTTCAAATAGTACAAAAATATCATGGTCATTAAGTAAATTAATGTTGATCATTTAGAAAACAATCCCACACGTGTTGCACATCATTTTCACTCCCAACAATCATCTTCACAACTGTAGAGTCTTTTGTATGATGCAATAGATACACCTTCTCAATATAAGAACTACCCCTTCCCTAGCCATCTCATCAGTCATCCTTTTCTTTAGGAGGAGAGGAGGTTGAGAATGATGACTCAACGATGAATAGTATTAGAGGATTTGGACATGTTAATTTCTATGATGATAGAAGTCATCCTTCACTTCATGTCTGAGCAAAACCACTGGCAATAAATGAACCAAAGAAAAGGTATGCGAATGAAGTGACTAGAGGAGAGGTAGCTCTAGCATTGAGGTGTAACCATTGCATCATGCAGAAGATCCCGTCATGGCAAACAAGGCCACTTGGAGAAAAAATACACTGTGCAATGTGTATGGGAATTGTTTTTTAAATAGTCAATATTGGCGTTGATTTAATAACCATAATATTTTTATATCATTTTAAAAAACTTCATATGTATTTTGCACTATTTTTTAATTGACATGTTTGTTAAAGACACTTTTGCTACAGTTAAAAACATGAATGCTTACTTTTACACTTAAAAAAAATATTATAATTTGTAGTACGTATAGAGTAATACTTTATTGATAGATGTGCACTTTACTAAAAATAAATAGAATAATAATACTCTTCAATGTATAGCAAAATTTTCACAACTCATCGATATAGGTATTGACGCTAAAGTGAGCTTCAAATGCTTTTTTTTTCATAGTTAAATATCATTCTTTTCATTATACATAGAGCATTGTGTCTAGTAGTTATTGTGTGAAGTTCAAAATTCATAATCAAGGATATAAAAGTATTAATGTAATCGATCATTTGTATCTAATAAAGAAGCTCATGTTGCTTTAGGATGTTACAACACGTACTATATATTAAGTATAGAGACATTAATATATATATATAGATATATAAATGGAATTTGCAATTGAAATATATTGGATGATTTTGCATTCTTACTTTTCATTATTGTTAATAAGTGATCATCTTCATAGTCATATCCATTATCTAACTTATCAAATTTTTTTTTTTAATTAGAGGGCACTAAATATAAAGTTGTAAAAGAGATTGAACATGGGACATTTTTTTTTTGGTACAACATGGGACATTTTATTTGTCAAGAAATTTTCATTCCGCTGGGCCTTATTGGCATATGACCAAAAAATTGTAAATTACTTCTTTTGCATTATCTTGCCAGCAATATGCATATAGCATAATATTCCTCCCCTCTCTTGTGCTAAAAACGATATGCTCTACTTGGCATATCTTGTTATAGATAATGGGAAGAGTCCTCTTAACTCTTGAGAACCAAGGGTAATTTACAAGAATGCAAACAAAGAACAAGTATGTTATGTGTTTTTAGGAACTTGAGAGAGCCCTTGTGTTAATCATCATATATATATTATACTAAAGGGAGTTTGATAAATTTAATTTTGAAGTTGTAGAAATCAAGAGTTCAAAAGGAGAATTTCAATAAAGTCCCACACAAGCACTATAAGTTCCCATAAACTTTAGAAGATTTTGAAATGTCAGTAAAACATTAAGGGAAAAAAATAAAATTATGTTTTGATGATAAATGATCAAAATATCCCTCCTTCAATTTGTTTTTTTCCAAAAAAAGCCCAACAGCTGCTGGCCACTGGAGAATAAATATCCTAAACTAAGGAGGCGTTTGAACCCATGATGCTTGACTTATCAAAAGATTTATGACCCCCCAAGTCCTCAAACCCATTTAATTATATATTGCAAATAAAAAAAAGTCAATAAGAGTTAGCATATATGGTAAAAATATGATCGTATCTTATAAGGATGCGAGTTCTATTCCCGCTGTCATCGTGATGGCTCATTTGGTAGGCGATATCGTAACTTCTCTGTAAACGTTCTCTGAGCCTTGAGGCTGTACCCTAACCTTGGTGGGAGGCCGATACCGACCCTATCTAAACTTTTTTGTGCCAAAAATATGTATATTGCAAAAAATTGTATAAGTAATAAACTTAACTTTCAAATGATTTGCTTGTTACAACATGAAGTGCACATGGTTAGTTGTTTAAATGCTTATATGTACTTATAAATTTATCTATGGGCACTTGTAAATTTTTGTATAAGTTGTGAAGATGTAAATTAGGACTTATAAATTTTTATATAAACACGTGTGATTGTTACAGTTAGTTGTTAAAATGTATATATGTACTTATAAGTTTACCTATAAACTTATTTTTTTTTTGTATCACAAGCGGTTAGAATGTAAATTAGGACTTATTTTCATATCGATAGTTTGGCTTTTGCTATGGTTAGTTGTTAAAACGCATATGTGTACTTGTAGTTTCAATATATATGTACAAGAAATTGTATGTGTTCATAGATGAATTTCTAAGTACACATGTGCATTATAACAATCAATTACAATAAAATAATAAGTGTCCCTATAAAAATTTTAGAAATCCCAATTTACTAGTGCACATAGTAATTCGAGCTTAACCCAATGAGCTAGCTCGTTTAGGCCGAATACATTCAAGGTCCAAGTGTTTAGGTTTTTCAAACACATCTAAATAAGCCTAAAAAGGGCAACACTTTTCTTAAATTTTTTAATATTTAGATATCGTTTTAATTTCCCAACTAAAGTGTAAATAAGTAATTCTTTTTACGGATTTTTCCACATGTAATATGAAAAATATACATAAATATCATATTTAGATTTAATAAGTATTATTTTGAATTTGGATAACATATGAGAATATGTTTATATGGATACAATCTTACAATGATTTAACAATATAAAATGAATGGGGAGACTAGCTAAACCTATCACAAAGTATAACAATAGGTGATGGTGGAGTAGCCAGTTAAACTCTTTCTCCTTCATCCTCATACGTCTTATAATCTATTTACTTATTTCTAATTTATAATTTTCTAATATCCATCACCATTCATTCATTTTACTTTGTTTCTTTTAAATAGAGCTCATTATCTTGTTTGATATGTGTTTTATGAGTTGGGACACAACCTTCAAAAAACACATGCAAAAGTTTAACCAAACATTATGTGGGGAAAACAAAAATTTTCACCTCTAGTTCAAACTCTCTTGATATAACATGAACATTTTTCTAATTGATTAAAATTAATCCTTTTAATTTCTAATGTTATACAAGTAAAATTTGGCTTTATCTAACTCCTAAGACTATAAAAGAAAACATAAAAGCTATATCCTATTTTTACTTGTTACAATAAGTACTCCCTTAATCCATTTTATAATATGTTTATAACTAATTTATATGTATAAATAAAAATATTTAAAAATATTAAATTTTTTTAACATTCAAATTATTTTTAATATTATTTTTATTAATTAGACTAAATTCCGCTAACATTATATTAATTTCTACCATTTCTCACCATCTTATTAAATATGAGTATATATAAAAAAATATTTAATATGTATTGAAACTACTAAAATGTGTTATAAAAAAGACAAAAAATTCCCTCTAAAAAAAAACTTCTTATAAAATTGACTAGAGCAAGTATTACTTATAAATATTTACAAATCAAATGTGAGTTAGAAATAAAAGCACCAACCACAAGTCAAAAGTGAGTTAGAATAAACAGAGCGATCATCCTAAATAGAGCTGTTTTGTTCGAAAGGACTCCCACTCTTTTGAGAAGCTTGCTAGTGTGATTTTATTATGAGTGTGTGTTAGGAATCACGTTTCCCTGCTCCAATCTGACTTTTTATCCAAGAAGTTAGTTTAGGGGCCTATTTGGGATTGGAAAAGTATCAAACCATAATCTTTGAAGTACTTTTATGTTAAACTCCTATCACATACTTATCTAAATTTACTTTTAAAAATTAATCCAAACACCTCTAAGTCCAAACTATAGGTTTGATGCTGCCACGCCAGCCACTTTAGGAATCTATATATCTAATGGATTCCCAAAATGGTCACACTACTACATAATTGTTGATATTTAATAGTTATTTTTATTATTATTTGACCGTTTCAAACCGTTAAATATACAAGCGTCATATCATATGCGCTATGGCTAGCCGATAGTGATGTAGAGATGGCTGTCATTGCCAATGAGGTGGCAACAATCGAACATGACATGCAATGGTTGTAGTAGTAGGGGTTGCTCGAGGCGGTGGTTTTCGATGGTAGCTGACAATGGTCATCGTTGGTCGCTGACCGTAGTAGTGGTCAATAGCAATGGTTGTAGACAATGGTGGTGAGTGACGTCAGGTGGGCAGTGGTAGCCAAAGGTAGTGGTTGGGGTGCTGGCATGGGGGACATTTTACGGTAAGAAGTTTTTCTTAATAGTGCCACTTTTTTAAAACAAAAAATAAGAAATGCAAAAAAACAAAAGATAAAGCTATTAAACATCTAAAAAGTTGTTTTCTTTTTCTAATTTTTAAAAACAAATTTATATATTTTTTTGTTTTTTAATTGGGATAAAATGGGAAGTTAGCAACTTTTTAACCGAGACAACTTTTAAATGTCTCTTATAAAAAAATATGATATACTAAAATTATTTCTTATAAAAAGGTACATAAGCAATATGACTGTAAAAGGAGTATAATGTTCAAATTCTCATTGCACTAATTTTTTCCGTTATGCCATCAGGGGTCATTTTAATTGGCATTAAATAATTTCCAGATCCCGTACTAAACTTAGCTACCCAATTTAGAATGTAGCAAATACTACCAAAAGCATATACTGCAAAAAACGTTTGTCGTAATTCAACACCTTCAGAGATGAACACGATAACACAAAAAGCAAATACTACCAAAGGTATACCCTGCTCCAGTCCAGACAGATAATTGCTATAGAACCTTGAAAATAACGACATTGCATTTGGAAATATAGGTATTTCTCCCCTTGTAATGCGGAGCGGAAAAAATATATTATAATTAATTATTTATTTATAATTATTATAAATTATTATTATGATTAAAAATTTACAATATTATAAAATTTGTTAATAAGATTATTGATTAATTATTATCATATAGCTTAAAATCTTGTAAAGATCAAAATAGTTTATGATTATAATGAATAATTATTATAATTAAAAATTTAAAATATTATATAATTAATTAATTAATAAAATTACTCAATATTACTACTATAAAGCTCAAAATCTTTCTAAAATCAAAATAAAATTAGTGATTACGATTATTGATTGTGGCATTAGACAAATGAATTGAAAACATTGAGACGGATCAACCTAAACCTACTTTTGATTAAATTAGATATTACAAGATTTTTAAGAGTTGATTGATTGATGATAGTTGATGATTAATTATTTTATTTAATTTTTTTAATCTATACAAAATACTCAACTAGGTCTTATATTAAATATTAAAAGTAGTATTAAATGCCACACAATAAAAGTGAATGAAATGTTTTAGTTTACTTATTGCGGTATGTAAACAAATGAATTGAAAGTATTAAGATAAATTGACTCAAACTTATTTTTAACTAAATGAGTATTATAAAATTGTAAAAGTATAGTTGATATATAGTTAAATAATTATTTTTTTTTGGGTAAAGTCCAGGAGATATCTCTAAATTGATAGTTAGAAACTAATTCTCTTGAGATATAAAGATTATCGAAATGGGTTTTGTAACTCTTAATAAAATATTTTCTATACATTTACTTTTGTTTGAATCTAGACTATCATATTAAAAGGATTTAGTCATCTATCAATTATATTCTATTTTATTAATATTAATTAATTTATTTAATTTATTAATAAATTAATTAATTTTTATATTTTATATTAAAGAATAGAGGTAATATTAAATGCCACGTATTAAAAGTAAATAAAATGTTTGCGCTTGCCGATCTGACTTCTGACGGACAAATTTGGTATTAAATTAGAGTTTTCTCTCCACTGGAAACACGTGAATCCAACCACATGTTTTCACGTATGTTTTCTCCCATTGTGGTCTTTCTTCACTTTTATCCACTATCAGTCAAGCGCATGGTAAAATTGTAGCCATATTTTGTTTAACAAAAAAACATGATTTAATTAAAAAAATAATATTAATTTTAAATATAAAATATATTTTTTATATTTATCAACTATTTTTTTAAAAATTATTTATATTGATACAATATTAATAATTATCAAGTAAAAAAAGAAGGATGAAAGAATTTAAACAAGATAATTAGAATATTTTAAAATAATTCACAATACCCTATCTCTATTGCCATAGCCTCTCTTTGTGCCCATGGCTATTTTATCTTTCTTCGTTCATTTAATATTATCAAAATATATTATTTACTCTTCAGATATTTAATATATGACATATATAACTAATTTTATAAAATTAAGAAAATTAGTTAAGTTAGTTAATATGACATATTTTGTTATAACACGCTAATCATCTTCTTTAAATACATTACTCACTTCTTCTCTTACTTGATTATTGTTAATGAAGCATCAATATGAATAATTTTAAAAAAATAATTAATAAATATATGAAATAAGTTTTATATTAAGGATTAAGATCAGCTCCCCAATTAGAATCTATATTAAAAAATTGGATGAGTATTATTTTTATAGCAAAGGCTTAAATCTACAAAACTCCCCTGAAATTTAAGTCAGTTACATACAATTTTTCTAACATTTTAAAGTTTAAAATTAGCCTCCTTAACTTTTTAAATTGTGACATTAAACCATTAATTTTATCATTAAGTTATTGACAAAAAATGATACGTCAAATTAATAAGAATGACATGGTATCCTACATGAAATCCTACATGGTTATCTGCATGAGTTAATGATTTTATGATAATTATCTATTTTTATATAAAGAGTTAACATTATTAGAAAAAAGGCATTTAACGATGGTTCTGTGAACGGCGTAAATTCTACTGACTTTATAACTCAACATTTTAATGGTTTTTCTAAACCGACGTGAAAGGTGTTGCCTTTAACGGTTGTTACAATATAAACCACTATTAAGGGTAATCCATGGCACTTACCTTTAACATCAGTTTCTGTGAAAACTGTCGTGTATGGTTAACTTTTCACTACAGTTCTCCCTTTAATAGTAGTGGATTTTTTTTTTGCTTTTTAATATTTCACGGCGATTCTCTATTTAACCACTGCGGAAAAGTATATTGTTTTGGTTAATTTTTTTTATTTTATACTACCCTGCATTTAGCATAATCAAAACAAACTAATTTTTAGGCAGCAAAGTATAAAGTTAGCAGTGCTAAAATCTAAATGGTAATAAAATAGTCTAAATTGGTAAACTTTCAATGAACCAAATAGGTCTTTGTATATCATATATACAAGAAGAAAATAGTTGAATGATCAATCCTAAAAAAATTAAAAACTAATGATCAAATATTTACCAAAACTTTAACAAGTACTTCATCTTCAAGGCATGTAAAGAAGTATTCTTCTTGCCAAATCATCCCTCATAGAGTCGATTAGATAATCTTCATAACTCAAGTTGTTATCAAACAAATGCAAATTAGAAGTAATAGATAAGTATTAATGATGTGAATAAATTAAATAATCACTAAATATTAATTGTATCATCATCATACCTCATGTAAGTTCTCTATGAGTCATATCTCAATGATTTCATGAATGTAGAGGATCACATAGTATCTACATTCAATACCGCTAGGCTGACGACAATACTAACAAAATAAAAAATATGGAGCATATTAGGAAATATTAAAGTTTATACATAACTTCTTACATGAATTGAGTGGCCAGGCCTCCCAATAGTTGTCTCCAATATATCCATTTCTTTTTCAGAAATGAAAGACCCTTGGTTTGCTTATTCCTCCAGTGCATCCTATAATATACAAGTAACCAAGTTAAAATAATTAAGAGCATGTAAAAATGTATACATTGTTACTATTTAAATTAATTACTTATAATCCTCTCTGCAATAGTAGTAACATTTAAAGTGATGTTATGCCCTTTCATAACCCTCGCTGCCTTTCATTTTTATTGGCAAGATGGATATTGGATGGATACAATAAGGTCTAATATAGTAGGGTATGATACAGCAGTTTACTGTGCAACTTATAATTGCTCTTCCATCATTTTTCTTTCTAGAAAATCGTAACCACCCTAAGGCATGTAACTGCTCTTCCATCATTTTGTATCTTGAAGTACCATATTTAGGGAATTATACAGCCTTTCATACTCATTTCTGTATAGTCTATAGTCGTTAGGGCACACATGTATCTTCTTATAGGACAAACCCATATGACACAACATTTTCTTTGCCTCATTCATTCCTTTTGCACTACTAGAAAAAAAGCTTTTAACGGCACCTTTCACGGCAGTTTTGTGATCGGTGTAAATTCTATCACCATTATAAGTCTACTTTTTAATGGAGGTTTTGTAACCACTGTTTAAGGTTGTACCTTTAATGGCAATTTTAGGAAAACATAGTCGTGGTAAGGTTAATTTGATTTTTTTCTTCTTTTTAATCTTTCTGTTAAGTTTTCATTTAATACCATCTTGGATTTATCATAATCATGACAAACCAATTTCTAGGTAGTAAAGTATAAAGTTAGTAATTCAAAAATCTAAATTAAATGGTAATAAAGTAATTTCAAATTCTTAGTCTTGCAATGAACCAAATAGGTGTTTGTACATCATATATATATATAAGGAAATGTTTGAATGATCAAGGCATGTTCAGAAGTATTATTCTTGCCAAATCATTCCTCATTGAGTCGATTAAGTAATCTTCATAGCTCGTGTTGTTATCGAACGACTGCAAGTTAGAAATAATAAGTAAGTATTAAATATGTGAATAGATTGAAGAATCACTAAATATTAGTCGTGTCATCTTCATATGTCATACCCTTGAATTTCCTATCTAGTGTAAATGAAGTTTAGTGAAGGAAAATCTTAGAATGTGATTGTATGAAGGGACTAAATTGTAAAGAAATAAAGTTCTTTATGGCATACGTGTAAAAATTCAAATGGACCAAATTGTAAAGTTTTAAAGGACTTAAATAAAAATCTTAAAAGTTCCATGGTGAAAAATGAAAGTAGACACGAGTTATGGGAACTGAAGATAATTATAAAAAATTAAGGGACATGAATGTCATTTTGAAACAGATCAAGGACATAAATATAATTTTAGAAAAGAAAAGGACATTGCTGTAATTATGGAAAAAGATTGGAACCTCAACGTCATTATTGAAAAAGATCTATAATTCCATGATCTAAAAGTATGATCAGATAGAGAAGATTTTTTTTATCAGTACTGTGTGGAACATAATTTTGATTTAAAGTCCCAATTAATTGATATAATTTTTAAAATAATTAAATGTTCAGTAAAGATTTTTCATATTATAATATTGGATTAGATATCCAATAAAAATAATAATTTGGACAAAAAAATTAGGTAAGTCTATAATAGGGGTAGCGCCAAGAAATATCCTAAAAATTGTGAAAAGACAAAAATGACCATATGTTATAAAGATAAAAAAAAATGGAGGGTATTTTAGATATTTTACCCCTAGACAGGAAGTCAAAAGGGTTACAGGAATAGTTGACTAAAGTTAAGAAATATATTGAAAGGATGTAAAATGATGGAAATGCTCCTAATGTTAATAAAGTGAATAAATGTGAACCAATGACATTTTGGTTATATTTCAAGGGCCAAAGTTAAATTTATACCTAGTCTAAGAATATCAATAGTAAGAAAATCCAAACACTAAATCTAATTTTAGAAAACATATTATAAAATTTTATAAAAATTAGATTCAGAAAACAGTGATTTCTGGAAAATCTGACCAGACCAGCACAAGATGTAACATCCTTACTTTTATACATCTTAGAGACCATTCAGTAGCATTTAGAACCACTTACAAGACCTTAGAAGTCCATTAGCCAAATATGAAATTTTACTCTTTCTCGGGGTACTGTGCATATGGTATTCCAGAATACGCAATGAACTTTGAAAAATCATAATTAATTCTAAAAAAATTGAAATGAAGTGGTTCAAAAATCTAAGTGAAGATAACATATTGAAATTTAAGGGAAAAATAATCTCCAGAGCAAATGATTCGTCAATCAATACAGTTTATTCGTGAAAGTTTACTGTTCATTTGGTCAAAAATCCTGGAAAAAGATTCTGCTCCCTTACTTTGGAAAATCAGTTCTCTGTGTACAGACATCCAAATCAAGCGCTTTTAGTGTCAAAACGAAGCTTGGCATGTATTCTAAATGTCTGTAAAATTTCATACATTTATTTCATCATTTACTATTTGTATTTATATCATGACCATCACTACTTACATTGGTCATACAACAACTTTACATATAACAAATAATCACATGACATATACACTATCCAATCCCTAATTCCTCTTCATGCTTCATCATCCTCTTTCATCATTCATAAACATGTGGGATTGGGATTACATGGAATGGGATGAGATTTCGGGGGAAATCTCAGTAGCAAACATTACTAAACAATACATGCATTAATGTAACTACTTGTGCTTGCTTGTGAAAGTGTTATCATTATGTAATGTGCATGCTTCCATGTAACATATGAAATACAATTGGCCAAAGTAATCATAGAAACAGAGCTTCATACATAAGAACAATTGCAACACAATTCACCAAAGCCATAGCACAATCAAGCATAATATTCAATGCATACAAGTTTAGGATAAGTTTACTACCTTATACACTTGACTTTCTTTCACTTTGTCTTACTTCTTTCTTCTCACTTTTCTCGAACATGTGGCTGCCTCTTTTGGAGCATACCAACCAATCCCTAACATCACATAACCATTCATTCATTACCATCTAATTTTCTTGAGCATTAAACTTACTTTAACCAACATAACTCTCTCTTGAACATTAAGCTCATTTACTTTCCTTAATCTTAACTAATGAACTTGATCTTTGAATCAATTGATGTCTTGACTTTACCCTATACCATTTCATCTTTTGAATCCATTTATGAGCTTAAAATCATGAAATTCCAGCTCCTTTATCACATGCTGTACAGAACCAAAACTGCACCTACTTCCTTCAAAAATTCTCATTTTGATTCCAATGTTTCCCATACTTATTTCTCTACTTTATTCCACACAATTTTTCATTTTAAAACCATTGGAAGCATAAAAATCATGAAATTTCAATCACTATTCATGCGTGTGAACAGTAATAGAGAAGGGTTTCAAAAACTATAATCTTGGAATTTCAATGCTTTCAAGGTTCAAAACCTTTCCAAACTTACACAAAATCATCATCTAAATTCAATGGAAGCATTAAATCATTAAAATTCCATTTTCTTCCCTCATGAACAGTGCAGACTGAATAGGTTTCATTAAGGCAAAGTCAAGAATATCAAGTTGATTAAACAACCAATCTTTTAACTAGCTTGTTTAAGCTTTAATCATATGTTTCTAACTTTAATTTCTTCTTTTCCTTTTCATCAAAGGTTTTTGGGCAGCACCTTCCCTTAGAGAAACTCAACTTTTACCCCATCAGAACCCTAAGTTCAAGCTTCTAAATCAAAGGAAAATAAGTTAGGAGAGATTACTTACCTTTAATCTCTAACTTGCTTGAACTTTGGAACCTTGAATCTTCTTTGTCTTGGCATGAGTTTCCATTTTGCAAGAGTTTCCCTAAGGGTTCATGGCTCACGGTTTGCTGCAGAATTGAGGGGGTACTTATAGAAAATTTTCATGGAAAATGAATGGCCAAGATTACTTTGTACACTATTTGATCTAATGGCTCATATTTGTTCTTACATCAAGCTTAATCTCCAAGCCAACTTGAGATAAATCCACATGACAAAAATCTTCTCCTCCCCCTTGTCTTGGACGCCAAGTCTGTGGGTGTGTGGGTCCCACCAAGTGCAAACCATAATTCTCACTTTATCCCTTTTTTTTCTTTTAAAAAATTCATAAATTATTCATTATTGGACTTGGACTCCAAGACAACTCTTGGGACTTATTGGGCTGCCCTAGAACAAAATTTTGGGATGCCATATGCCTTCCTTGGGTCCAATAGCTAATTGACATAAATCCCAAGGTACTTTCCTTATACCGATATTTTTAAAATATCCTAATTTTGAAATAAATGTTAGACACTTATTTTAATGGTTATAAAATTTTTAGAAATTCATTCTAATATAAAATGAATTCCCTATAAAGTCTCATAATTTTTTGAGATCCAGAAGTCCTAATAAAAATTTCTTATATTTCATTTAACCCTTTATCGATGTCCGATTTTACTTTAATTTCCCAAAAGAGCATTATCATCTTTTCAAACATCATCAGAGTATTTACTGACTCTAATTAATCATATTCATACTATGTATCACATTTTTGGCCTGTCCAGAATGACCAAAATGACATCCATTAATTACTGGTACAATAGGGGCATCCAGGGGCATTTTCATAATTTCGCACTATTCCTACACTATTATGAACTCTGGTCCACATACTGTCTCACTACTTTATTGGGCTTATTATGACACCATTTGGGCCTTGGTATGGGCTCATTGGCCTCATTACCTTTATGGCACAAATCCTAATAAATCTCACTCGATCCTATTTATCGGGTATTTTATTTCACCGTAAAATCCCGTAAGACTTCTATAGGATTCCTTTTGTGACTCTGTCAATTTTATAAATTCTTACATTAAATATAGGAATTTCCTATAAAGTTTCATCTGATTCTGATATTTGAGAAATACTGTAATAATTCTTCTGACTTCTTAAATTTATATCAATTAATCGGGACCTCAAATCAAAATTCTGTGTTGCGTTAAACTGACCGGAATTATTTTGTCTATCTACTTGTAAAATTTAGGTCTGATATGATTTTGAGCATTTTTAGCCTGTTTTGGGTCAATTTTTCCATAATTATATTTAGGTCCCTGAACTTTTAGCTATTTGTATTTAAATCCCTTAACTTTCAAAAATTACACGTAAGGGCCTAACTTTTGTTTCTATTTTCACTTTTTGCCTTTAACCCTTTTTACTTTTCATTTTAGTCCTTCTCTTCTTAAAGAATCATCTAACCTTTATTATTTCTTCTGATCTTCGTCATAATCCTTTTCAAATCTCTTTCCACTATCAGTATTATACCGAAAGGAAAAAAATCAGGATATGACACAGGATTGGACTAGATTTTCCCCAATCAAATTTTCCACATGTAAGATGCCACCTTGCATGCCACATTGCCCTAGTTATATAATAGATGATGTCATAGGTGGTTGGAAGATTAAATGTAGGTCATTGATTTCAAAAATACAAGATTGAATCATAGCCATTGGTTTACTCATGCCTTAGCCTATAAATCCCCCTCCCCTTGTTGGTCGGCCATCACATGAAAATAGAAGGTAAACTCTTACAAAATTAATTGTTAACCAAGAATCAAATCTTCCAAGCTTCCAATCTTTAAACAATTAAGGTAATTTCTTCCTCTTATCTTTGGACTATGTTGTAGGAATATTTCTATTGGATTTGGTTAGTTCAAACATCATTTTTCTCTTCATGATGGCTGCTGGACAAAATGCTAAGGGGTAGGGAAAGAATGAATTTTATGTCATATATAGCCTAGACAAGTTAAACAAGCTAGGATTAAGTGTTTAAAGCTTGGAAAATCAATGTATTCTTGCAATTCCACTTTTTGGTGATGGTTCTGCCCCTGTACAAAAGTCTGAGAAGGAGATGGAATTTGATGATTTTGATGTTTCCAATGGGTTTAAAATGAAAAATTATGTGGGGTTAAGTAGAGAAACAAGTATTTGAAGCATTTGAATCAAAATATGAATTTTTGAAAAAATATAGAGGTGGCCACGAGTTCTATACAGACATGAAAGAGGAGTTTGATTTTTGAAATTCTAACTTTATAATTGGATTCTACATGAAAACGTATGTGGGTTTAGACCTTGGGAATTAATTTGGGATAAATGGAAGCAAAGGTACTAAAATTGAATAAGAAAGGAGACTTAGGGAATTTAGTCTTAGAAATTGTATTTTGAATTGAGTCATAATATGCCATTGCTTTGCAATGTATAGGTTTTGATATTTGTTTGAGGAGAGAACCAATCCAAGAAGAACACATCAAGGAATCCATAAGAGGTAGCAAGTATACTTAACTATAATGTTAACGATATTTGATTGCTTGTTTACTTGTTGATTATGATTGTTAGTTGAGCTTATGATGTTTATGATGATGATGATTATTATATGGTTGCAACTTCTTACATTTTCTGTCATGACAATATGCATGTTATAGATTGCTCCCATATCATGATAACATATTAAACGTTGTAATCAAGCGCACATGATATTATAGTTTATATATATATATATATCTTGCTATTGAGATTTCTTTGAAATCTCATTCTTTCTATAAAATTGACCATGTTATATGTGTTAAAACTAAAAAATGGAAAGGTCTAAACATAGATCCTTGAGCTTGTGTTATAATATGATTTTGTTGCCATACATTGTAAGCAACTAACATGAACCTTGGCATGTATATTCTTTGGAGGAAGTAACTTTGTGACATTATTTTGAATGCCTTACTGGACAAGTCATGTTATGATACTTGCCATGTTTAAACTTAATATAAATAGATTTAACACAAAAAATATCTCAATTGGTTAGGTTTTCAATTTAATATGATTTTTTTAAAGTTAGAGTTAAAATCTGGAAAGAGGTAACTCGTGGTAGGGGTGTGCATGGGCAGGGCTGGGTAAGGCAACCCCCCTGCCCGATGCCCTACCCGAAAAGGACATGGGCTATATTTTGCAGCCCGATGCCCGGCCCTACCTAATAAAAGCCCTAACTATTTCGGGCTGGGCATGTCTAAATAGTGATATCCTACTCATATTGTGAGAAAAAATTTACAATCATAAATTTTTAAAATAATACCATATTTATGTCTTAAAGACTTAAAAAATATCCATAATCAACTAAAAACAAGACAACAACAAGATAATTAAAGTATTGAAGTCCATTGCAATTAAAATGATATTCAGTCACCAGTAGTCACCATATTATGAAGCAAACTATATAATAGAAGTTATGAACATCAAAATAAAAAATTACCTGTAAGCTGAATGTTATTTTCTATTTCATTAAAATTATCAAACTCCCGAAACTTGTCGGGTAAATCACCGCAATCTTAGCAATGCTTGAATTGGAATATGCTAAATACAAGCCGTATGCACAATTAGATGAATATCTACATATTATTATTACTATTATTATTATACCACCAGTAAGGCATTTTCAAAGGCTAGAAACTAAAGACAGGTAAGGTCCCATCCTTCCATCTAGCTAGTGGAAAGAAATTATCATTATTATTATTATTGCTATTATTCTAATTCAATTTGTTTTGGGGGGAACTTTATCTGAGGAATAAGAGGGTATACAGCTAGACATTCTCCCCAAAAAAGGACAAAAAAAGAGTCAATGAGGCAACCAATAAATGTAGAAACATAAGCTGATTTTATCATGCTGGTTACACATTATCACAAGTTACGACTCTACGGATGATGTGTAGAAATTAACAATTTATTTCCAGAAATAGAGATAAAATAAAGGAATCAAAACAACCAATATCATATGCATTCCCAATCTCATCAATGTTGGATATAGAGTAGACAAATACTAGTGAAACAACAAAAAGAAACCAGTTTATGACAGGGATATAGATCTGGCCCATAAATTTGCGTGAAGTGTGAATGATTTTTAGACGAGGGAAACAGCCAAGTGCAGTCGATTGCTTTATGCATGAAAAAGTGGCTGTTGTCATAGCACGACTTGTAATTAGTGCAGCAATGTTAGCAATAAGAAAAACTGGCCAAAACACACCACCTGCAATGCAAACGGACATTAGTATTAAGTGAAGATCAAGAAAATCATAAAACATGACCCAGGATAGAGAACAATAGGCGCACAGATGGAAATAGATGTCAACATGTACTTGGAACAGGAGAGAAAAAGGCTTGACCAGCATCAGCATAGTTTTCCATAAGGTATGCAGCTTGACCCAAATAATCCAATAATAGGCATGGCAAAACAAGAAAGACAAGAGAAAGCTGCAAAAAACCACTATCAATTTCATTTATAATTTGGATGACAAGAAAAAGTGAAAGAAATGAAAATAAAAGCCCTGACATCCAAAGACAATTCCAATATACTTAATAAGCCATTAGTTTGACTGCTTCTATACCTGAACTGATCGTACAGAGAAATAGCAAAGATATGCAAACATGGCCTCAGAACCTGCAGCATTATTCAGTGAAAATGTAAAGTAAAGACTGAACAGATTATTTACATTCTAGCAATAGCTAAATCCATGTTATGTATTCATCACAATATAATAGGAAAATATTAAGTTATGGGTGGCTGGCAGGAGAGTTAACAAAATAAGGATTATGAGTATCAGTACAAATTATGAAAAATTGGATCAATATACTCCAAATGCTAAAAAATAAATAATTATATATTCATTCCAAAAATTAACCTTTACTATTAGTTTTTGACATACACTTCTTACGTCCATTGAGGTGCTTCTCCAAAGCACTTTTGACATTGAAAAGGCACCCAATGAAGCACATCTAAAATAACTTTATCAGACACATATGTAGCAAACAAGGTCATAAGGCATCAGATATAAAAGTCACAATACTGCCATAGTGGCCTTAGAATTAGTGTCATCTGTAAAGTGTAAACTACCATCGCAAAACAAAAGAAAAAATATAGCATTACTAGTAACACAAAGAAGACAGCCCCCAAGAGAATACCATGCTTTAGTAGAATTCCTCTTGAAGAAGTAATAAATATGAATTGGATTAAATGCCTTCTATCTGTAGTTACAGAATGCAGATTAACATGGCATAGGCAGTGACAGTAAGACTAAGACATCAAAGACTCTATTCCATATACCAAAGCCAAGAGCCAAGCTAACTCAATAAAGGAAGAAAGCCTGCTAAAGCTAGAAAAAGCATAAAGCTTTCGGGTGAAACTCACATAATCAAAGGGGGAGACACATTCATGAAAAGTGAGAAGCCGTGCCATGGGCGACTGATCAAAATGGAACAGATCGATGCTCGACGGGTATTGGCGGTGACTCACAGGACTCACAGGGACAGCCAGATGCAGCCTCGCTCTCGCACTCTCTCTGTCTCAGATCGCTCTCCCCTCTCGCAGAATGCTTGAGTTAGAGTTATGTTTTAGGGTTGTTAATAAAAAAAATATAAAAATAATATATATAGGGCCGAGCCAAACGGGCAGGGCAGCATACCTCACTCGAGGCCCTACCCGGCCTGACACTTAGCCCGGCCTAAAATTGCCCAATTATATTCCAGGCCATTTTTTAAGGACTGGGCAAGGTTATTTTTCTCTGGGCTCGGGCGGGCATACCGGGCATCGGGCATCTTGCACACCCCTAACTCGTGGGTTCTAAGGCAGTGAGATTCCAGTGACAATTTGATATAGTAAATGAATGAATTTAACTATGATATTTTGTAAGATTAAAGTAAATATCTTGATGTTTAAAATCATAGGTAACACATCTTATTTAGATAAGTGAGTTAGGAGAAATGAATTTTTAAAATTTAGGTTTGAAAACTAGAAGCATTCAGATTTACCAAATAAACAGTGATTTTCAATGATTAAATTGTTTCAATTGGGATAATGAAACTTCATTTTTATATTTTTCCCACAAATATTAATTAAATATATTCCATTAGGAATTTGAAAGACATCATTTTTATTTTTATAGAATTAATTATGGATTTTCAAATTTAGGTATGTAATATGCAATTGACCATATAAACAGTACCCAAGAAGAATTTTTTTAAAATTCATTTTTCTAACTCAAAAAGGATCTGAAGTGGTTTAAATAGATTCCAATTGAGCATAAATGAGAGTTAAAATAAGGACACAATATTTAGATATCCAAGCCAAGATTTTGGCACAAAGTTTGGCATAGGATAAATTTGCCTTAATTGATACCTTGATTGGTTGAATATTGATTTGTTGGTTAATTTCTAAAGTTTCCTATAGGATAAATGGTCATAGGAAAGTTGGACTATAGGTTAAATGTTTATAGGGAAAATTAAAAGAACCCTGATGTTAGATCATACAATACTGTTAACAAGGGGGATGAGATTGAGATTCCTAACGTAGGATAGAGGAGGATCCAATAGAATGGATACCCAACTATGCTAGCCCTGGGCAATCCTATGTAGGATCCAATCTATTAGCTAAGGAATAGGAACAATTTATTGGTACCCCTTGGGAGTTATATGCTGGACCCCTAAGACTTGAAGGGGAAATAGAGGCAATCCCTAGTAAGAGTCAGCCAATTCTTTGTGAGACTAGACCTAGCTAGGCAACCCCAATATTCTCAATACGTCCTATCCCGATATGTATGCTATGTTCAAATTTTACGATCTTCCCAATTAGAAATGAGTATCATACTTATGATCAGTTACGAGCATAGATGGACTGGTATGCATGATATATCTAACAGGATATAGTGAGATATATAGATTTCTTCTAGCAGGTCAGGATGTTGTACAAGGCTCTTGTTATAGATGATATTCTGGTGGACGAGGGCTTGTTTGTACATTCAATGTTAATGTCCTTCAGCGTACTACAATGTGGAGCTGTGAGATAACACAGCTGAGTTACCTACCCACTGTAGGAGTAAAGGACTGTGTTTGGTGTCTTGAGGGTTTTGTAATTATTAACTATCTATGACTTCTGTAAGAGATGAAAACTGATAGTGAGATACTTGATTGTAGGCTGGGAAACTTTTGTATTGACTACTTAGTAAAATTATGTATGTTGTGTATTAAAAATATGTGTTATATCTATCAAACTTTGCTGCTATGTGTATATAGCTTATGCTGCTGTTTATTAAATATGAGTTTATATGATGACTCATGAGTTATGATGTTTATTTTGTATTCCCTCTCATAATTTAGATAATATAACAATATGGTTCGAACACGACATAATATGCAAACTAAGGAACCCTAAAACCTAGTAGAGCTTAACCAGTTGATCCTGGACTAATTGGATCAACATCAAAAGATGAGTAAGGATATGAGGTCGACTCAAGCTTACAAGGATCAAGAGGAGATATTGTAGTAGTAGTAGCTATCAGCAATCTGAGATAACTGGAGTTACTAGAAGCAGTTAATAGAGAACTAGAAATTGTACAACCACTGGTAGAGTGGCCAAGACAAGCCCAGCTAGTAGTTGATCCCACTAGCATCTAGCGGTGGATGGCAAGATTTTGTAAGTTAATAGAGAACTAGAAATTGTACAACCATTGGTAGAGCTGCCAAGATAAGCGCAGCTCGTAGTTGATCCCACTAGCATCTAGCCATGGATGGCAAGATTCTATAAGCATAATCCACTAACATTTGAGGGGATATTTGACGTCAAAGCGGCGCAACACTAGATTAGCTGGTTATAGAAGATTTTTAAGTTTTGGACTATCCATCTGAAGGAAGGCTCATATGGAAATTTATCAGCTAGAAAGGGATGCAGATCGAGGATAGAAGAACACCGAACTTCTGTTACAGGTAAGAAATATCTCGATCACACGGGAAGTTTTTATTAAAAATTTTGATGAAAAGTATTTTCCTCAGTCTGTTCGAGATGAATGAGAGGTCAAATTCCTTGTACTAAGACAAAGAGAAAGGGAGCTATTTGATGAATATTTGGCCAAGTCCATCCGATTTTCTCACTATTCCACATACCTCAGACAAGTGGATCATGAAATTAGCCTGAAACACCGAGTTCTATACAAGCCATCTTACAGGGAAATTGTTGTTCCTGAAAAGAGTAGTCAAGGCCAAGATACTACCAGTGGCAACGATAATGACAACAGAAAGAGAAAAAGGCAGTGGCAAAATAGAAGGCCTAGAAGAGTAAATTTTAAGGGTAGTGCGAGCAACTGTGACCTGAGGGCCAGAGTTTGTGATAAATATGGAAAGAATTATGGCGATAGGGCATGCATGCTGGGACATAACGCTTGTTTTCCCAGGGAGTGCCCCTTAAATATAGATAACCAAAGGCGTAGAACCTAGAGTCGAGTATTTAATTTAACACATAAGATTCTCGCAAATCACCCAACATAATCCAAGGTATCATCAGTCTCAATAATCACCTTGTGATTACTATGTTTAATTCAGGTGCAAGTCATTCATTTGTTTCCTATGACTAGGCTAAATGATTAGGCCTTACTGTTAGCAAACTGTATTATGATATATGTGTGACAAACCCTACTAATGCTAGAGTAGTTATGTTTGATGTATGTTTAAAGTGTGTTGTTCGATATGAGCATTGATTTTCTACTCTAGATCTAATATGCATGCCTTTTTGGGAAATTGATGTCATAATTTGATTAAATTGGTTTTCTTTTCATAATGTACTATCAAACTATAAGAACAAGACCCTAGTCCTTTGTTTGAGTGTAACGATCTCGTGTTCAAAAGTTAGATTGAATCTTATAACAGAAGCCCAAGCAGATATATGTTTACGAAAAGGATGTCAAGGGTATATAGTTTTCTTTTCTGTCCAAGAAAAAGTAGAGGAAGGGATAAAAGAGATTCTAGTAGTCAAAGAGTTTCCTAAAGTCTTTTAGAAAGATATTCATTGATTGCCTTTTACACGAGTAGTGGAGTTTGCAATTAATAGTATACCTAGAGTAAGACTAGTATCCAAAGCCCTATATCAGATGGCTCATATTGAGATGATGGAATTGAAGAAGTAGATTAAAGAGCTATTAGAGAAAGATTTCATCTGACCTAGTATTTCACCAAGGGTGCTATGGTATTCTTCATTAAGAAAAAAGACGGTGTTATAAGATTGTGTAAGAAGCTAAATAAGGATAATGTCAGAAATAAGTACCCTCTCCCTATAATTGAACCAGTTGGTTGGAGCAAGTCTATTCTCTAAAACTGATTTGAGATCAGGCTACCACCAACTTAGGATTAAATCAGATGATATACCCAAGACTACATTTAGGACTCGATATGGATACTGTGAATTTCTAGTGATGTCATTTAGATTGACGAATGCACTTGCTATTTTCACAGATTATATGAAGATAATCTTCAAGCCTTATTTAGATCAATTTGTCATGGTCTTCATGGATGATATCCTGGTGTACTCCAAGTATGCTGAAGAGCATGAAAGACATTTGAGAATTGTTCTTAAACTCTTAAAAAGCAACAACTCTATACTAAGTTTAGTAAATATGAGTTTTGGCTTCAAGTCAAATTTCTTGATCATGTAATATCTCGTGATAAGTTAGTTGGAGATTCCAGCAAAGTTAAAGTAGTTTTAAGCCGGGAATAACCAACGATAGTGACAAAGATTAAAATTTTTTTGGGTTTATCAGGGTATTATAGAAGATTTATTAAGGATTTTTCTTGAATTGCCCTACCATGATGAAGCTTACTAGAAAGAACTAGTAGTTTAAGTGGGACGAGAATTGCGAGGCTAGTTTCCAAAATTTAAAATAGAAGTTAACCACTACTCATATGGTAATTATTCCTAATCCAACTCATATCTATGTAATATATACTAATGCAAGTAAACAAGGGTTAGGATGTGTACTAATGTAGTAAGGTCGAGTAGTAGCCTACGCCTCTCGATAGTTAAAACCACATGAAGAAAATTATCCCACACATGATCCGGAGCTAGCAAATATAGTCTATGCTCTCAAAATATGGAGACTTTATTTATACGGAGGGACTATAAAGTTATTCTATGACCACAAAAGCTAAAAATATCTATAGGATCAATAAGAATTGAATATGCAGCGGTTAAGATGGATAAAGTTATTGAAGGATTATGACTTCCAAATTTAATACCATCTAGGGAAAGCTAGTGTCCTAGCTGATTCCTTAAGTAGGAAGGCAGAGCAGGTGGAAATCCTGATGATCAAAGAACTGAAACTAATAGAATTTTCTTATAACAATAGCTATTAGACTAGTATTCAGGTGGCCCTATTTGAAGCATTTTGTAGAAAAATGTGCATATCCCCTTTATGTTGGGTAAAGATGAGTAAAAGGAGAATGTTTGGTCATGATATAGTAGACAAGACTGCAGCACAAATTGATCTGATCATAAAGAGACTGTTAATGACTTAAATAAGACTGAAAAGTTATGACAATGTTAGAAGAAAATTGTTGGAGTTTGAAGAAGGTGTACATGTATTTCTTAAACTAATTCCAACTACAGGAGCTCGTAGATCTATTAAAGTAAAGAAGCTATATCTGAGATACATAGGACCATTTCAGATCCTTACTAAAGTATGATATGTGGCCCATATATTAGCTCTTTCCCCGAATTTTCGTAGATTCACCATGTATTCTATGTTTCACAGTTAAAGAAGCATATCCCAGGCACATTGCATGTGATCGAGCAAGATGATATCATGCTGTAAGACAACCTAACATATAAGGTAAGACCAGTACAAATTATTGATCAAAAGTTCAAGTAGCTGCAAAACAAGCAGATTTCTCTAGTTAAAGTAGTTTGAAAGGGATTGATGGAAAATGAAGCTATCTGGGAAGCTAAAGAAAGAATAAAGGAGAAGTATCCAGAACTATTTGCTTAAATTATATTATAAATTTTGAGGGCAAAATTTATTTTAAGTGGCATGGAAATGTCATGTCCCTAAATTTCCTATCTAGTGTAAATGAAGTATAGTGAAGGAAAATGTTAGAATGTGATTTTATGAAGGGAATAAATCGTAAAGAAAGAAAGTTATTTATGGCATAAGTGTAAAAATTAAAGGGACATAATTGTAAAGTTTTAAAGGACTAAAATGAAAATCCTAAAAGCTTCATGGTGTAAAATGAAAGTAGACACAATTTATGGGAACTAAGGGAAATTATGAAAAGTTAAGGGATATGAATGTCATTTTGAAAAAGATTCAATGACATATAAATGTAATTTTAGAAAAGAAAAGTTCATGGAATTATGGAAAAAGATTGGGACCTAAACGTCATTATTGAAAA
This sequence comes from Leucaena leucocephala, assembly GCA_037074615.1. NCBI lineage: Eukaryota > Viridiplantae > Streptophyta > Magnoliopsida > Fabales > Fabaceae > Leucaena > Leucaena leucocephala. The sequence goes on from CM073527.1 coordinate 13,008,883, forward strand.
AGATCTATAAATCCATGATATGAAAGTAGGATCAGATAAGGAGATTTTTCTGATCAGTACTGTATGGAATAGAATTTTGATTTAAGGTCCTTATTAGCTGATATAATTTTTTGAAATAATTAAATATTTAATAAAAGTTTTTTAGATAATATTGGGTTAGATATCTAATAAAAAGTAATAATATGGTCAGAAAAATTAGGCAAGTCCAAAATAGGGGGCTAGTGCCAAGAAATATCATGAAAATGTGTGAAAACGAAAGTAGCCATATGTTATAAACATAGACAAAAATGAATAGAGGTTATTTTAGTCATTTTACTCTGTATAGGAAGTCAATAGGGTTACAGAAATAGTTGACCAAAGTCAGCAAATATCTTGAAAGGATGTAAAAAGATAGAAATGCCCATAGGGTTGTAAATGCGAATCAAAGGCATTTTGGTCATTTTTCAAGGGCCATTAATTAAATTTATACCCATTCTAAGAATATCAATGACAAAAAAAATCCAGACATTGAATCTAATATCAAAAAAATATATTATAGAATTTTATAAAAATTAGATTCAGAAAATAATCTAATTTTTTGACAAGCTTGATATAAGGTTGGACTGGATTTTTCCCCAATCAGATTTTCCCCATGTGAGATGCCACCTTGCATGCAACATTTCCCAAGTCATATTATTGATGATGTCATAGGTGGTTAGAAGATTAAATCTTAGCCATTGATTCCAAAAATGCAAGATTGAATCCTAGCTATTGGTTCACTCATGCCTTGGCTTATTAATTCCCCTCCCTTTGTTGGGTTACCATCACATGAAAATAGAAGGGAAACTCTTGCAAAATTTAATTCTAAACCAAGAATCCAGTCTTCTAAGCTTCTAACTTTAAGAAATTAATGTAATTTATTCCTCTTATCTTTGGATTATGTTGTACAAATATTTCTATTGGATTTGGATGGTTAAAACATCATTTTTCTCTTCATGATGGCTTCTGGACGAAATGCTAAGGGGTAGGGAAAGAATGAATTTTATGTTATATATAGACTATACAAGTTAAACAAGCTAGGATTAAGTGTTTAAAGCTTGGAAAATCAATGTATTCTTGCAATTTGAATTTTTTATGATGGTTTTGCCATTGTACAGAAGTATAGGAAGGAGATAGAATTTAATAATTTTGATGCTTTCAATGGGTTTAAAATAAATAATTGTGTGAGGTTAAGTAGATAAACAAATATTAGAAGTATTGGAATCAAAATGTGAATTTTTGGAAAAATATGGAGGTGGCCAAGGGTTTTGTATAGACATAAAAGAGGAGTTTGATTTTTGAAATTCTAACTTCATAATTGGATTCTACATGAAAACTTTTGTGGGTTTGGTGTTACACCTCATCTTTTAAATGCCTTAAGGACAAAATGGTAGCAATCTGAACTACTTATAAGGTCATTGAAGTTAGAAAACACAAAACTAGAAATTTTCCTTCTTGGGACTGTTCATTGTGCAAATTCTAAATAAGTGACCCAATTTAAAAAATTTATAACTAATTCTATAAAAATCAAAATGAAGTAGTTCAAGTTGTTAAGCAAATTTCATTTAATCCTCTTTATGGAAAAAATAATTCATGGACCATGCTCCCACTGAATCAATGCGAGATGAGCCCCAAAATTTAGTATTTATCTAGACCTTTCCCTGTTTCCCAGATTTGGTTCCTTAACTTTGAAACTTTATTTCTCATCATACAAACATCTAAATAAGGCATTTAATATATAAAATTGAAGCTCATAATGTCTTCTATAAACATACAAAATATCATATATTTATTCCTTTATTGTTATTTTTCTTGGTAGCCTCAAAGTTGCTGCCAAAACAAAACATTGTATCTCTTTATATTACAATGTTTATAACAGTCATGAACTAAACATGCTATACTATATCAATATTTTTCACTTATCTTCATGTATACCATGATAAGATCCTGCTGTGTTTGGTGGGAAATGGAAGGGTTGAGATTTCAACAGAAATCTTAGTAGTAAATAATATGACAAACAATGTATGCAAGTTTATGCTTAGTGTTAGACATGCAAGCTTACTATAATCTAGCTAGTATAATGACATGTTGAATGTTTCAAGGTTCCAAACCTCATACGTATGGCCAAAGGATAAATAGAAGAAGAGCTTCAATCATCTATACATGCTTCACATAATCAAGCAAAGCAACTAACATATCAAAACACAATCAATCAAGCATATAAGTCTAGGTAAGTTCACTACCTCTATCACTTGCATTTTCCTTACTCTTTCCTTCTTGCTCTGTCATTCCTTCTCCACATAAATCAAAGCCTAAATATAGAATAATAATATATTCATTAGAGTCAATTCCAAGACCAACATGATTTACTTAACTATCTCTTAATCCGACAAACCCCTAACTTTCTTTGGTTATGGTTAAATACCTTTCCCTTTGAATTAATTTGTGCCCTAACTATTTCTGACACAATTTTTGTCAAAAAATTCAAATATAAACTCAGATTTAGGAGAATCAAACTCCTCCCCAAATATGGAACTAAAACTTCAAGCCTCAAGGAATTTTTCCAAAAATTCTATTTTTGATTTTATTGCTTCCAACTCTTGTCCCTTGGCCCAATCCTATACAATTTTGCCTTCTGGACTCAATGGAAGCATCAAAATCCACAAAAAATCTCCCCTATCTAGTTTTTGGTTTATTCGAGAGGCCCTCAAAATTGGGATATCAAGGACAACACTATTAATTCCAAGTATAACCACTAATATAAGCTTGTCTAAGTCAAGATTACATGGTTCAATTTCATTTTTTCCCCTTCCCTAATCTGGACAGCCACGGCCAGCAAGCATACCGAGAAATTTCTCACAATTTTTTCCTTTACAATCCTAGATTCAAGCTTGTAAATGGAAGGGATATAAGCTAGGACATATTACTTACCTCAAATCCTAGTTAGCTCAAACCCTAGGTGCCTTGGATTACCCCTAGATTGCTCTTGTATAGGTTGAGTTTTCAATTGAACAAAGTTTCTTTTCTTTTCTCTTGGTGGCTGCCTTGAATACAAAGGGGAGGGGTTATTTATAGTTTAGGCATGGCTTGGATGAAGGGCCAAGATTAAATCTTAAGATTAACGGTCAAGATCGCACCACGTGTTTTCACTTTATTCAATTGTGCGGCCAAGATTTCTTCTTCTCCAAGTTGAAGACATGTGGCTTCTTGGTGGGTACCATAGGGACACCCCATGATGCCACCTCATGGCTTATGGAAAGCTCTAATGGTTTCCAGAAAATCCTGTCCAATCTAGTATTGTCTTACACTGTATAAAGGTATTTTTCTTACATTATTAGACTGTCCTTTAGTCCAATAATTTCCATATGTTCTATTGGTGTAGCTTCTCTAGGAACACTATCTAAAATAATATTAATATAAATCCCTTTATCATATCAATTTTTTAGTTATAAATACAACAGAGTAATTAACTTTATTAAAAATTGTTAAAATATTATTTTAATACACCTGGGCCCTCATGACTTAACCAATTTTATTTTAGGCCTCCTTGGACGCCACTTTGTGCCTCTAACCAAGCCCAACTCCTCTGATGGCCAAATTCTTAAGGAACTTCCCCTAAAGCCTCTACCGATGCCCTAATTTATCTTAAATTCTATTATAATTTCCACATGATTCCTTTAGGTCTTCTGTCAATTCCATAAACTCTTATAATTAATAAAGTAATTTCCTATAAACTTTTATACAAATTTGAGGTCCAAAAGGTCTGCTAAAAATTTTAGATAATTTTTTAGAGCTTCAAAAATTAATATCAATTTTTCGGATCTCAAATTAAAATTTTGTGTTGTGTTAAATAGATCAGAATAATTTTCTCTATCTCCTAGTGAACTATGGAACTCAAAAGCTTCTGGGCCATTTTTACCACTTTTGGTTCAATTTCCTCACAATTAAACTTTTGCCCATGGAAACTTTTTCACTTTTCAATTAAGTCCCTTTCTTTTTTATACTACACTTAATAATTTTGGAGTTCTCATTTAAGTCCCTCTCCACTATAACTCTATTATTCCTTTTCTTTTTTTAACTTAAACCTCCTCTAACCATTATCTTTTCTTTCGATCAACGTCATAATCCCTTTCTAACCTCATTCCCCTCTGCCAGCCATACACAGACAGGAAAAATTTAGGATATGACATTTGGACCTTGGGAATTAATTTTGGATGAATAGAAGACAAGGTCCTAAAATTGAATAAGAAAGGAGACTTAGTGAACTTAGTCTTTGGAATTGTATTTTGAATTGAGTTGTAACATGTCATTGCTTTGTAATGTATATATTTTGATATTTGCTCGAGGAGAGCACCAATCCAAGAAGAACATATCAAGGAATCCATAAGAGGTAGCAAGTATACCTAACTATAATGTTAATGATGTTTGATTGCTTGCTTACTTGTTGATTGTGATGTTGGTTGAACTTATGATTTTTATGATGATGTTGATGATGATTAATGGTTGCAACTCCTTGCATTTTATGTCATGACAATATGCATATTATAGATTGCTTATATATGATGTAAGGTTAGCTCCCATATAATGATAATATGTTAAGCATTGTAATCAAGTATGCATATAGTTTATATATCTTGCTATTGAGATTTCTTTGAAATCTCATTCTTTCCATAAAATTGACCATGTTATAGGTGCTGAAACTACAAAAGGGAAAGGTCTAAATATGGATCCTTGAGCTTGTATTATTGAGACTTCTTTGAAATCTCATTTTTTCTATAAAATTGACCATGTTATAGGTGCTGAAACTGCAAAAGGGAAAGGTTTAAATATGGATCCTTAAGCTTGTATTAAATATGGTTGTGGTGCCATACATTGTAAGCAATTAACATGAGCCTTTATATTCTCTGGAGTTAGTAACTTTGTGATGTTATTTTGAATACTTTACTAGATGAGTCATGTTATGGTACTTGGCATGTTTAAAGTTAAGATAAAGATATTTAAATGGACACTAAGAACACCTTAATTGGTTCAATTTTTAGTTTAATATGATTTTTTAAAGTTAGAGTTAAATTATGGAAAGAGGTAACTCATGGGTTATAAGGCATTGAGCTTCTAGCAAAAATTTGATATAGCAAATGAATGAATTTAACCATGATATTTTGTGAACTTAAATTAAATGTCTAAAGCTTTACAAAAATAGGTAATACAACTTATTTGGATAAGTGAGTGAGGAGAAATAATTTTTTAAATTTAAAGTTTCAAAACTGGAAGCATCCAGATTTACCAATAAACAATGATTTTTAACGATTAAATTGTATCAGTTGGGCTAATGAAACTTCAGTTTTATATTTTTTCCTTCAAGATTAATGAAATAGCTTCTATTATAAATTTGAACCACATCATTTTAATATTTATAGAATTAATTATGAATTTTCAAATTTAGGTATGTAATTTGAAATTGATTATATGAACAGTACCTCAGAAGAAAGTTTTTAAAATTCATTTTTCTAACTCAAAAAGGATTTGAAGTGGTTCAAATAGCTTCCAATTGCCCATAAATAAGGGTTAAAATAAGGACACGATAGAGACTAACTAAATGGAAAAATACAGAGCGCATTAGAGACTAACTTTATATCTAATAAATTGATAAAAATTAAAAGTTAATTATTTGAAAATAATTTACTTAAGGAAAAAATCCATGTACGATTAGTACTATGTAGATAGACTCTGAAAAGTTTAATGCCTTGCACAGCCTAATCGCCAATTAAAAAAATATATCATATAACTTGTTAATTTTTATTATCAATAAATCTATAAAGAAAACCTTATGTCTTGAAAATGGATACAATCTCGGGATCTGGCTGTTCAAACATTGAATCGACTAGTAACCATATTAACTTGAGAGAAAATGACAAGTATAGTCCAATACACACTAAAAAATATCAACAACTTTATATATGATTTTAGTGTAATATATGTGTGTGTGCGCGCAAAAAGAGTATATACTTGCCTTTTAATGTAGGGTACAAAATATATCATTCTCTTGATGCGGGTCGTGACATCGACCATGTACATCATCCTTGATCTCCTATCTGTACCTGTCTATTGCAACCTTTGTGGACATATGAAGCTATATGTGTCTCCTTTTATTTTGTCCACACATTTGCAATAGAAGTGACTATTGTTCAAAAGAGAAAGGAGACATTACATGAATGATAAAACATAAATTATCTAACTAGATGACAATTGAATCCAACCTATCAAAATTTAGGAATTGTGCTATGTTATTCCTATCTAGGGTAAATTTATAAAGCTCTTATGTTCTCTATAGAATCTGCTAGAGCATAAATAGTTGCCATATTCATATATCTTGAGGATATGTTTTGATGAAGAGGTTTGAGCCTGTCTCTTATCGCCCTCTTTACCTTTGAATTCTATGGCACCTTCTTTAGTTTTGGCTTCTTCAATGTTTGCTTCTTTGGCACCTTCTCTTGCACCAGCTCCGGTATGACCACCTTGCTCAATATGATCAGATATGTTAGCCATAAAATAAACTACCTTGGAGCAATGTCCAATATATGGACCTTGTCAGTAGGGTAGGGAACTAGTGTAGTGCCAAAACCTTTTCTCATATGGTGTACTATCACCTTGACTCTGGCATGTGGAATTCTGTTATAGTAAATTATTGTCTCTGCCAGGTACACGATTGCAAAAGCAGCAAGGGTTGTAGTCCCTTTGTGTCATAATATAGAGATCACCCTCTTTCCCATGGTCCTTAGTATGCTTAGGGTTAAAGTCAGGATCATGTGGTTGAGAGACAAACTTCTCCTTATTGTAGTTGTCCTTACCACTTGGACCACAGGAGAATCCTAAAAATATGAAAGAAATTAGTCAAAATAAAATACATGTTAAATGTCCCTTGAAAAAAAGTAAGTGAATATTTTTTACCTCTAAACTTTGGGCGGTAGTGGAGAAGCCTATCATATTTATGGCTTAGTAGAGTCTAGCATCCATATCCTCATTGAGTTTAGCATCGACATCTTACTGGAGTCTGACATCCATATCCTCGTGCATCCTTTACAACTCTACTTGATGCTATTCAGTAAGTTCATCTTGAACCTTTTGATGCTATGCAACAAGTTTATAGCAAACATTTTACAGCCCATCTCGGACACCATGTTTGTGAAGGTTGCATTTCTTCTTCATGATACCAAGCTAAAAAACTCTTTTTTAGATAACTCCTTTAGGGGACCCTCTTACTCAACCTGTATAGTTAGGCTCCCAATAGATGTCTACAAGATGTCCATTTCCTTTTCATAAATGAAAGACCCTTGGTTTACTTGTTCCTCTAGCGCATCCTACAATATACATGTAATCAAGTTAAAATAACTGAAGAACACATAATAATGTATAAATTCTTACTATTTAAATTAATTACTTACAATCCTCTCAACAACAGTAGTAACCTCTGGAGTAATGTATAGTCCCTTCTTAACCCTTGCAGCCTTCCATTTTTGTTGGCAAGATGGGCATTAGATTGATGCAGAAGTGTCTGATGCAGCAGCTTGTTGTGCAACCTGAAACTGCTCTTCCCTCATTTTGCTGCCAAGGACACTATACTCCCTTGATACATGTAATTTGGTACATATTCTTCTTAGTTATTTCCTTATTCCTCTTACTCATAACCTATGAAAATGAAATAAAGTTAGATTTGTTCAGTCAAATATACATTAATTACTAACTAAGTTAATTAAAATATAAGTTTACACAAATCAAACCTTATAAGTAGCCTTTTCCCTCTATTGAAGAAATAGTGTCCACGCTTCATCACTAACATTAGGGTATATGTCATTTGAATACTCTCCAATCTTACTTCCTCAGAGGTAGTCCTTTGCAATATTGGACTTAAAGTTTCTCCACTATTCATCACATTGCTTTAAGATCCTATGCCTAATGCTTATTGTGGCAAGAATATCAAAATATTGTTGTAGTGAAGTACAAAAAATAAAGAAAATGAAGCTGCAATAAGGGACAAATACCATTATTAACAAAATTAGATAGGTAAAACATAGAATTAGAAATGAAGCAAAATGTCCTCCTAAATCATATCCTTGTCTTTCAGGTCTACTGTCCTCTAATTTGTGTACGCGATGCTAATCTTAGCACGTACTATATGACCAACATAGCTGTTAAGCAATGCCTCATTTTGACCAGCTGCCTTCATGTCATAATCAAACTCTACTGGTAACTTTGTGGGATATGTCCCCTCATTTATCTTAGCCACCTATTTCATATGGGTCGGGCATCTTCCTCTTTCTTCTCTTACAGACTAGAACTATCATGACCTTTATAGTTAGCCAACCAACTATATAGGGAATAATATGTGTGAATAATGTATATTGCCACAACAAACAATTGAAGAAGTAAGAAAAATGAGCAAATGAAATAGTTAATGGTGACTCATGACTTTCATGATGGAGACAATGGAGAACGATATTAGCGACTAAAATTGACACAAAAAAAGGGGAAACGCCAAAAAATGACTTTTGACCAAGTCTGTGGTGGTGAGGCATAGAATAGGACAACAAGCGACTGTGAAAAATAAAACTGAAATGAAACTAAAATCGAGCTGTAGGTTTTTGAATTTTTCATGGACTTCTTACGGCAATTTTTCAACAAATCATTATTATAAGACCCAGTAAAGTTTTAGAAAATCACCGTTAAAAGTAGTTATCATGGTGTTTTTTCAAAATGTTGTAATAAATTTTACCCCACTTGAGTTTTTTAAACTCGGGTGAAATACTTTTAACGATAATTCTCCTAAAAACGGCCATTAAATATATTTTTAACTATGGTTTTTAAACAAACTACCGTGAATGTTATTTAAATTGGGATTTATTTATAAAAATGTCACAGTCTTTTTTTCACAGTGATTTTACTTATAACCACCATTAAGTAGCACTGTGAAAAGTATTTTTTCTAGAAGTATTAGAAGTGTATTTCCTATATGAAGCGCATCACTCAATAACTCGAGCAATTCCACTAAATTAGAATTGACCCAACTATTTCTCAATTTCAAATTCATCAATTGCAATACAAATTTTAACATTGTGTACTCATATTTACTTCCTAGGTACAATGACGTCTCACCATTACTTAGCAAACATTCACATATCAGAGAGAAATGTGGAAAGGACTAGGCTCCAATATCACGAAACATATCGAAAATTCTATCCTAAAAGTTATTGTTCACAATTTCCTCATTTCCACACAAAAGATCCTTTCTAATTTCATCATGCCCAATCCAATTTGTATATCTTAAATTTATCTCGTCACATATAAGACATTCTCTTATATTAGAAATAGACAATCGATTATAGTTTAAATAGTTGACACATGATATTCCTTAATAGTTCTCCTAGCTTTCATCTAACTACAATCCATTATTCTACATCATTTAGCATAGTTGTTAAATTAAAGGGAATATGCTAGCCTTTTATATTTTATAAAATTTTTTATAAAGTTTTCCTTAAATATAAATAATCCCAAATGATAACCAAATCCATCAAACTTGTCAATCACGTTTCTTCTTAACTAATTTTTTTAACTTAATTTATTACTTTCCTAAATAATACTCACATTGCTCAAACAAAAAATAACATAAAAATACCACATAATGAAAAATTAGAAATATATTAACAACAAAAAGTATTGACTAAACAAATAGGAGTCAATGAATAAACAAGTACTATAAAAAATTCGTGATGTATTAAAAAAATAGGAAATAAATAGGAACCAATGTATTGAATAAGCTAATTAACAAAAACAACAAAAAATTCAAATAATAATATAGTTTTAAAATTTGCAAAAATCACACCCATAAACAAATAGGAACCAATGTAACAATCAAAAACTACAAAAATTAGGTCTTTAGTAAAGGAAGATAGTTCATATGATCTATTATAGGTTATAATCAATAAACAACCAAAAAAAACAAAAAACACACCCACAAATTTAAAAAATTAAATCTTTAATACAAGGATGATAGTCTATATAATGTATTATAGTTTATAAATAACAAACAACCAAAAAATAAGAAAAATGAGCAAATGACAAAGTAAAATGGTGACTTACGGCTTTCACGAAAAGAACAAAGATGAAGAATGACTTTATGACAAAGATAGATACCGAAAATAGGAGAAAAACGTCAAAAAATTACCTTCATGCAAGTCTATTGTGGTAGCATAAAGGAATGGGACTATAAACAACTGTGAAAAAGTGAAAGTGAAACTGTAATTTGGTTAGGGTTTTTGAATTTTTGGAGCAATTTTAATGGCAGTTTTTTGAAAACTGCGATTAAAATTACTTCTCATGGTGGTTTTCATAAAAATCGTCATGATAAGGAGTTACCATGGCATTTTTTTAAACACCGTGTTAACTTTTAGTCCAACCGAATTTTTTTAAACTTAGTTGGACTACTATTAACTGTAATTTTCTCATAAACCACTATTAAAAGTATTTTTCTAGGTGGTTTTGTGTTTTAAAAAGAATTTTATTTACAAAAATGCCACTGCCTTTTTTTTACAGTGTTTCTTCCTATAACTGGTGTAAGTTAGCATACTGAAAATTGTTTTTAACAATAATCAAGTAAGAAATAAAGGAAAAGAGTTAAAGAAGATTATTACAATATTTAAAAAATTATATTAACTAATTTAACTAACTTATTTTATTTAATCAAATTAGTTAAATAAACTATATATTAAGAATTGGAGGAGCATTAAATATAGGAAGGATTCATATATTTATATATACCATGGAGCCCTTGCAACACTAATAATTTGCCTTATTCAATAAACATGTAAATATTTTGGATGTGTGTGTGTGTGTGTGATTCTTTCTTAACACATTATCAAGGGTCCCAATGTTATTATACTCCTAATGTTCCTTTTTACAAGTCATAAAAATATTGCCTCTGCTTATTTATATATGGGGTACTTATACACAATAAATTTGGTCGTGTTGTCACCTTATGGGTATGTTGGAGTTATTGAATATTTTTTGGGAAAAAGACAGAAAAAGTCTACCTGAATTTCAAAAACATATATTGGACATATGAATATTAAAAATGATAGATTAGGTAAGAAGCCTAATCTGTCATTAGTAAATTCATGTAAAAATATGAAATTAACCTTCGTTAAATGAAGTTAAAGGCAGAGCCACTTCACTCTGAAGAATGCATAACACCCGAGAGAGAGACTGAGTCATTCGAGCACTATTTAAGTTTGCCAACCTCATTCCAGCGCCATTGAATCCTCAATCCAGCACCATTGAAGCCTCATTCCAGCAGCATAAAAGATTGTCAGATACCTTTACTGAGGATTTTCATCATCGAAGGTGACTTTGCATTTAGGAGTCAGAGGAAGATTAGGGTTTAGTGCACCATTGAAGTTTGCCGACCTCATTCCAGTGCCATCGAATCCTCAATCCAACACCATCGAAGGATCATTCCAGTAGCATAAAAGATTACCGGATGCCTTGATTAAGGATTGTCATCGTCGAAGGTGACTTTGCATTTAGGAGTCAGAGGAAGATTAGGGTTTAGTGATTAGGTAAGATTCCTTACTTGGAACCCTTCGTTTTGTTTCTGCTATAATATATTATCTATTTCCCTATTTATAATCGTCACCCTTTAGTAGGTATTGCTTGTTGCATTTAATAGGAGTTTATAGTTGCAAACAACTCTGTGATGAAGAATACTTAAACACTCTTAATCCACACTTTGGATTCTTACAGTCTTTTGTTCGGTTTATACTCTAGCGCAAATGTGAGGTTATTTTTGTAGTTGTTAAGGTCTTTATCTAAAATAGTTATCTTGAGATTTATCTAAAATCCCTTTCTGTTCGGTTTATCCTTCTAAAATTTGATGTATTTTTTGCTGGCTGATTTAATATATACCCATTGATCTAGAATTTAAGTTGGGTTGAGTCCCAAAAAGGGGAAAGTTCTTCTACTGTGTTTTTTCCCTATCCACAAAACTCGAATTCAAGATTTTACTTAAATGTGCTATGTCTCTTACCATTCAACCAACCATTGTTTATAAATTAGAATACTTTCATTAACATTATGTTCATTTGGTTATGTGAATGAAATCTGATCGGCTTGGAAGAAACTTGTGTATGATATTCTTCAAACATGTTTTCTTAGTATTTAGGGATTTATAATTTTGATGTATGTTGATTCAAGGGTTGAACCCAATTTATGATTAAATATGGTTGAGATTTCTAACTTGTCCTGACTTTGTAATATCATTAGTAAGTTGATGATTGAAAAACCCAATCTAGTCATGTTATGCTTATTGTAGTTAGTTAGTATATGTGTGTCTGCTCTGTTTCCATATTGTTTAAATGCCTAAAATTTTAGGGCCAATGAGTCAAAGGTAGCAAGACAGATGGCTATGATTTAAGGCACGGTGATTTGTAGCATAAATATATTTTGATATCTGCAGAAAGATGTTGAGTTTTAGGGGCTATTGGCATTCTTTTGTGAAGCATGGAGCACTTATATTGGAAGCAATGACAAAGTCTTCCCAAAGAACGCATCAAATTATTGATACACCATGCTCATTTATTTCCTAAAATGAAGCTAAGGGACCTGAAGCCCTTCATCCCTCTCTTCCCTTTTCTCATACTTTTCCATGTCCTATTCATTGTTTCAATTTTTATTATCCACTTCTCTTTCTTTTTCCTTGTATGTATATATTGTAGATGGACCCCTGTGTAACCCATCACTGTTTAATTTCTCATTTCCTCCTAACACTAGCCTATATAATGAGCTACTTCTGAGTTTTTTTGTTTTTTTAAGCTTAGCTATTTTATTCAGTATCATTTTCTGTGTTCAAATGATTGATTTATGAGTTTATCTGATATCTCATCTTGGGTAATAAAAAGAATCGTCACCTCCCTGGTATCTTTCAACTCTAACTACCTAGCTAGTTTACCTGTCTGTGTTATGGACATCCTTAGGTGTCAGAACGGCTATGATACCCAATACTGAAAAAGATCCCTCTTTTGTCAATCTGTTAGACCTTATGCTTCACAATTGTAAAAAATAGAAATGGGTGGTGATTTTGTATTTCAAGTTATGGGATTCATCTTAAGAATTTGTCTTTTAATCAGCTTTACTTTGCTTTAAATAAAACCCAGAAAATAGGGTTTAGTCCTTGTTAAAGGTTAATAATTCGTATATATTTTGTTTAGAATATGTTTTGATTATAGCACTTTTTTGAACCCATGTTGGTTTTGCTACCAATATTTCTGTCATAATTTTTTCTCTTAGACTATAAAGTTTGATTTATACTCCTATGTTTTGCTATAAAATTTTATTTACCTATGCTTTTGTTATGGAGTAATTGCATCCAATTTCTTCATGAGTATGTTTAGCCACATACCTGATGTGATTTAATCCTGCTTTTAGTGTTAAGGTATATGCAGTTGCTGCTTTATTTGTGGTCAAACAAGAGAGATTAGTTATGGGTTAGTTAAGAACAATAGGCACAAATTACATTAACATGTAGTAGTTGCAAATTAGTATTACATAATATTGAGCTACAACTGTTTATGAAACTTACTATGTACTCATGGTTTTTTAGCAGGAAAAATGGTATTTTGACAGGGGACAAGGAAAGAGGTTAGGAATCTGTACCTTATGTTTCACAATGAATTCATCTATCCAGGTAGGAAGCTCAATAACATGAATGAGCAGGCTAAGCAGATAGCATTGGCCTGGAAGGAGTTGTCTACTGATGAGCAAAAGTCATATAGATAACAGTTGTAGAGTTCACATGCTGATGAGAAGAGGGAGAACATGAAGAATGAAGTTCCTTTCAATACTCGGTGTTCACCCTATCAGTTGAAGGCACTGATAGCGTTTATCAAGAAAGATGAAGGCCTAGTCGGCAGGGTGAAAACTTTAGGGTTCCATAACTTGCTTCACGTTGGAATGACAAGACTCCCCCAGAACTTGTTAGCCTCATTGATTCAGTCATATGATCCCCTAACTCATCAATTTAGAATCAGGGGGAGGACAAAAGGAATAGGGCCAACAGATGTTGAGCAGTTGCTTGGTGTACCTTACAAAGGGGAGGACATAAGAATGGATGTTGATGATGAAGATGAGATGTTTAAGATGTTAAAGACTCAGTATGGTAAAGTTTTCATATACCACAATACTTAGACATATCAAATATGGTTAGCAGAGAGATAAATTTGAGTTTCTGTTTATGATATATATGGTTGGGATATTTGCAGCTCCTACTGTGAGCACAATGGTGAGTGAGAAGCTGTTGACGGTGATAAAATGCACTATGAGTAGATTTTAGCGGTTTAATTGGGCTAAATACATTATAGATGTGCTATGGAAAGAGATAGCTGTTTATGTGAATTCGCTAAAAAAGAGCTAGGGACAGAGGTCTAACATGGGAGGCTGCATTTACTTATTATTGGTATATATTTCTTGTCTATGCTTGTGCCTATTTCCTTTTATTGAAAATATTATAGCTTATGTTGTTAGTGTTGCAGTTATATTTCGGTCAGTATTTTGCATTGTTGAAAGCTAGACAACATGAGTCCATCAAACCTATGCATTTTTGGACTGATGAGAGGTTGAAGGAAATGGTCAAGATTGTGATGGAGAGCTACATGGAGATTTTGTACAAGGAAGCTTGTAGTCAAGAGAGGGAGATGTAGGGTGGCACAATAATCCATTTAGACTCGGTATGTGTTGCAGTACTACGTTATGCCTTTAATATTGTAGTACTAACTTTAATGTGTAAGTTTTGATAATTTAATGTTGCAGAAATGAGTTATGCATTTGACCATGTTCTGATTGTGTTATGCAGGAGTTGAAAGAGTTGCATTCACGATTGGTAAGTGCAATTGAAGAGAGCAGTCATCAGCTTATCAATGTAGTTGAGCAAGAGTTGTTGAAGGTACAACTCCAGAGACATGAGAAGCGTCATAGAGAAGATGAAATAAATATTGAACAAGGAAGTGAAGGAGAAGGCGATTATGTTCGACATGAGGATAAAATGAGAGAAGCATGTTGTGAGGGGGTGAAGAAGGGGATAAGGGAGACGAAGAAGGAGAAGGAGAAGGAGACAGAGGTGGTGAGGGACATGTAGAAGAAGAGGCTGGCGAGCAAGGACAAGTGAGTGATGATGATGATGCACCCATCTCTGTCTCTATAGATTATGAAGGCCACGTAATGGATGAGGCAGAAGTGTTGAAGGAAGTACATCTTAGGAGATTAAAATACCAAAAGAGACCTGTAGCTTCAGTACCATCTACGTGGGTGCTGATGAAGGCTACTGAGAAGAAAAAATAGGCCAATAGATGCAAAAGATGTGTTGTTCACGATGATAAGCCGTATATGTTTGCATGAGAAGGGCCAACGGTAAGTTTGGGCATGTTAAGTCCAAGTTGTTGGCTTTTGTGATTTTCTATCCATGTGTTGCTAATGATAAAAGTATAGGGTTTTGGTCAACATACTGGATGAAGATATTAGCTGTGATCAGCTCTACACACTTGATGGCATTCAAAGAATAAGTAACAGGGTAAGTGCAAAATCACTGATCTTAATTTGTATTCAAGTGAGGGATTTGCATTATTGCTTTATATAAGATGCGCTTCTTGCTGATTTGTACAGGTTATGTCAGTGGTGTGTATGTAAGGAATTGGAAGACACGCAGCGAAAATTAAGTTAAAAATTTTTTCATTCCTTGTCAAGATCTACCGTATGTGTTTAAGTCAAGTGGGAAGAAGCATTACCCTCAGTGTTCCTCAGCGACTTCCACAGCTTCTGGTCACGACATTCACAGCTTCTCTCCGCGGCTCGTGCTCCCTTTCTGATCGCAAGAAGTCGACGACTCAGGTCGACTTCCTCTACTGGTATCTATACGAACAGCGTTTCAACCATGAATGACATGCTAGCGTCTCTTGTCCCTCCAGGGCTTTCTCAAGAATTCATCTCCATCTCTTATTTCGGCAGTTTCTTATCTGTAAACCTTTTGCATATTCCCTTTCAGCCTTTGTGTGTTCTATGTGTATGTCTATCCAAAACGTAGCTCCTAATATATGATATATAGGATGCTCTGCGTTTTCTTCTCTCTACCAAATTGGATTTTGGAGTTAATCTTATATTAATTCTGAAATTAATATAATATCATATATTGTATAATTTTATAAGAAACTAATTAAATAAATAATATTAAATCCGTCCCACAGATTTAATTACGTATTTATTTAACTTTAAATAAAGATGAGACTGAACTATATTTGATTTATTTTCATAAATCAAATTTGAGATATCATATCAATTTGAATTTCAAATTCAAACGTGATAGGGATTTAATTTATCCTTATAAATTAAATCTTATAAATATCTCTTATATCAGATATCCTATCAATTTGAATTTCAAATTCAAACTTGATAGAGATTTAATTTATCCTTATAAATTAAATCTCATATATCTCTTATATATAATATATATATACGAATTTATATATATACGAATATAAATATAAATAAATATATACATCTACCCTGGATCATTCATTGAATCTGGACATGTCTTAGATTCAATGAATCTGGACATCATAGCTCGTGTTGGGATATTTTATGTGTGACCCTATAGGCCCATATGAAGTTGGCAGTGGGTCATGGTTGAGGCATGGATAATGTCATCCTCCTATTCCTGACCGTTACTTTCTCGATCCCTGAGTAGTCTGACTGTAGAAATGGAACTACCTTTCCATTACAGTATGGCCATACATTTCTCAAACTCACTCATCGAGGGGCCCAGTAATATCTCTCTACGAATGTGAGGGACAAATTCTATCTTGACCATTCACATTCCTCCGCATAAAAAACCACTAAGTCCGAATATAGTTTTTATGATCACTCGGTCAAAAGTAACTTTTGACTAGGTCAAAGCTGAGTGTTTGTCATGTAGGAATCCATGATGATCTCAGGGCAAAGGGCATATTGACATAGTTTGTATATGAGAGAAGCTTATGACGTTACCCATGCAGTTCTCTCATAGCGGGTCAGTCCAACACCTTGTACTCTTACATGTGCCTATGACTCTGATTTATATCTCTATAAATCTTCAAAGTCATACTGGTCTTATTTCATCTGTGCTCCCGTATTGATGATCGACCAGGGACATTTAGGATAAGGTCATGAATTATCCAAGGATGGTCATCATAATAAACATGCAAATAATATGATAACACAATTAATAAATTCATAAATCAATAATGTTCATAAGACAATGATTGGCCCCTAGGGCACAATTTCCAACAATGTAAGACACTAATGGCTGATATGAAGAAGGAAGGATAAGTGTGGCGACACCTTTTCAACGCTGACTATGGTGATGTTGTTATGACATCAGTTTTGGCTTTGAACAAGTTAAGTTAGTAACCTTCAATTTTTTTTGTAGGAAATTATGGCATCTAATCGGCTCACTTGGAATGTGAATTCAAAGAAGAAGCAGCTTATTCCTGAACATCTTGGTTATAACTTGGCTTATTGTGATTTGATTCTTGGGCCTACACTTGTCGGAGCTCACTGGTTTTGTCTTGCACAAAACAATTTGTAAGTCATTGAATTAGTTGCTGTTAAGATGTGTACGCTGTAATTTGGTACAAGTTGGTCATATTGTTGATATTTTTTTCTATGCAGGTGAGACTGTGGGATGCATGTACTAATTTGGTTGACTAAGTGGGAACCTAATATTGCACTTTAATACGATGATGATTAGGTTACAGAGTTTAGACGGAACTTATTGTGGTAGCTAGATAATCACCAACTAAACTCAAATCGAGAATTTACATTAAGCTTACTGCCATAAAGCAAGAGTGCAAGGGCCACCAAATGATGTTTAAATGGTTGTAATGTTAATTTTGGTAATGCTTTATTTGTGCGAAGTTAACCCAGTCACGAACTGGTGACATTAGGCAAACACATTTCCTTGTATGACGGTTGGACCGTTAACCTTGTAATGACAATAACAAAATTTTGTAATCACTCTGTACATACTTTGTCTCACATATCACATTATGTTAACATATGCCAATGATGTTTGCAAGTTACTACAGAAGGGGATTTGCAAGTTTCCTCATGTTGTTTGCAAGTGCCCCAATGGGATTTGCAACTTCCTCAGTGGGATTTGCAACTTCTCGAATGGGATTTGCAACTTCCTCAATGTACAAATTTTACAGTGATTAGCAACTTAAATAGTTGGATTTGCAACTTCCTCAATGCAATTTGCAACTTCCTCAATTCAATTTGTAACTTCCTCAAACTGATTAGCAACTTGCCCAATGGGATTTGCAACTTCATCAATGGGATTTGCAATTTTCTAAATACAAGTTGCAACTTGTACAGTGATTAGCAACTTGCTCAATGGGATTTCCAACTTCCTCAATGGAATTTGCAACTTCCTTAATGCAATTTGCAACATCGTCAATGCAATTTGCAACTTTCTAAATGCAAGTTGCAACTTGTATAGTGATTAGCAACTTGCTAAATGGGATTTACAACTTCCACAATGAGGTTTGCAATTTCATAAATGCAAGTTGTAACATGTACAGTGATTAGCAACTTGTCCATGGGATTTGCAACTTTCTCAATGGGATTTATAATTTCCTAAATGCAAGTTACAACTTATACAGTGATTAGCAACTTGCCTAATGG
Organism: Leucaena leucocephala; assembly: GCA_037074615.1. Classification (NCBI taxonomy): domain Eukaryota; kingdom Viridiplantae; phylum Streptophyta; class Magnoliopsida; order Fabales; family Fabaceae; genus Leucaena; species Leucaena leucocephala. Next base: position 13,027,657 of record CM073527.1, read on the forward strand.
GATTTGCAACTTCCTTAATGGAATTTGCAACTTTCTCAATGCAATTTGCATCATCGTCAATGCAAGTTGTAACTTCCTAAATGCAAGTTGCAAGTTGTACAGTGATTAGCAACTTGCCCAATGGGATTTGCAACTTCCTAAATGCAAGTTGCAACTTGTACAGTCATTATCAACTTGCCCAATGGGATTTGTAACTTCATAAATGCAAGTTGTAACTTGCACAGTGATTAGTAACTTGTCCAATGGGATTTGCAACTTCCTCAATGGGATTTACAACTTCCTCAATGGGATTTGCAATTTCCTAAATGCAAGTTACAACTTGTACAGTGATTAGCCCAATGGGATTTGCAACTTCCTCAATGGAATTTGCAACTTCCTCAATGCAATTTGCAACATTGTCAATGCAAGTTGCAACTTCCTAAATGCAAGTTGCAAGTTGTACAGTGATTAGCAACTTGCCCAATGGGATTTGCAACTTCCTAAATGCAAGTTGCAACTTGTACAATGATTATCAACTTGCCTAATGGGATTTGCAACTTCCTCAATGGGATTTGCAATTTCCTAAATGCAAGTTGCACCTTGTACAGTGATTAGCAACTTGCCCAATGGGATTTGTAACTTCCGTAATGAGATTTACAACTTCCTCAATGGGATTTGCAACTTCCTAAATGCAAGTTGTAACTTGTACAGTGATTAGCAACTTGCCTAATGGGATTTGCAACTTTCTCAATGGAATTTGCAACTTCCTGAATGCAATTTGCAACATCATCAATGCAAGTTACAACTTCCTAAATGCAAGTTGCAAGTTGTACAGTGATTAGCAACTTGCCCAATGGGATTTGCAACTTTCTTAATAGAATTTGCAACTTCCTCAATGCAATTTGCAATATCGTCAATGCAAGTTGCAACTTACACAGTGGGATTTGCAACTTCCTCAGGGGGATTTGTAACTTCTCCAATAGTATTTGCAACTTCGTCAATGGTATTTGCATCTTCTTCAATGTGATTTGCAACTTACTCATTCTGCTCCTGACAATAGTTATATTACATATAAACAAAATAACAGCAGTTATTACTATTACACTTTACATTACTGTTATCAATAGCTAACACTATACATCATCTTCCATGCACTATACACTTTCTTGTTATACCCTAATCATCATAGACAAAAAATTTAAGTTTAATACCAAAAAATCATCCGTCATGGACTAACAACCAACTTCACATTGGATTTGGATTTTTGCATGTTCTTCTAGTGTGGCCAGCTTGGTGGCAGGTGCTACAGTGATATATCTTCTTATTTTGGAATTGAGATTCTCTCCTTTTAGTTCTAGGCCTTCCTGGTGGTCTGGTTGTAAGAGGTGGTGTAAGACATATTTGGTCATCTCTATTTTGCAGTCGATACTCATTGGGTTGTGGCATGTCAAGTATGACCACTGGAATTATGGTCCTTCTATAAATCTTTTGCTGGGATGTAATCTTGTAGCACTCATCAACATAATCGTAGACATTGAGATGTGAAGCCTTGATGGCCATACAAGCATGTGCACATGGGATGCCTGACATTTACCACTCTGCACAGCTATATTAATGTGAACCAAGGTTCACATGTAGGGCTCCTTCAGATATATGTACATAGACCTGCCCTCCTCCATAAGGTACAGGAGTCATATGCCTAACAGTAGCAACATTCTCCATAACTTTTGCATTTATGTTTGGGCCTACACCATTTTTCTATTTACTCATAGCCATTGTTGCCGCATACATCTTCTTAGCCACTTTCTCACGATGCTCATGGATAGTTGGGCAACGTTATGGCATCTCTCTCTCTCACAATCCATGCATTGAAGGACTCAGCAACATTTGTCGTTATATTATCCCACCGCTTAAATAGGAACTTGCTGAGTGCCCACTTTTCTACATCACCGTGATTGACAAGCCAGTCATATAACTGCTCATTGAAAGCTCTCATGTTTTCTATTGCTTTGTGGAAATCAGTGTCAATCCTTGCAAATGCAATATCATTAAGCAACTTCAGTCCATCATCCCTTGCTTGTCCACTCATCTTTCTCTTACCTCTATTTAGTTTAATTAACTGTGTGCTGAAGTTCTCCTTCACATTCCTATAACAGTATACATGGATGTCACCTCCAAATATTACTTGAACAGCACCGGCTATTTCCTTGTGACGGTCAGACATAATTGTCAGTTGCATAAAACCAACTATTTGTTTAATCATGTAAAGAAACCATGTCCAGTCCTCTAATGTCTCTCCCTTCACAATTGCGAATGCAAATGGAAACAATTCATTGTCTGCGTCATACGCAGTAGCTGCCAACAATGTCCCCTTGTAGGGTCCACTTAAATGAGTTCTGTCAATGTACAGGACACGTCTACAACTAGCAACGAACCCTTCTATACTATATCCATAGGCTATGAATACACGCTTAAATGTGTTCCCACTAGCCACCTATTCAACCACAGTTTTGCATCACTTTTCTTCAACCGTTGACATATCCATGGTATTAACATATAAAACTGATCAGTCTACCGAGTATGTCCTTCAATGCTTTTTCTTTTGCCCTATATGCTTGCTTATATGTCAACTTCACGCCATAATCTCTCTCCAAACTCTTTCTTATTTCATTTGGACGCTTGTCTACATGATCCCTCACCTCATCAATTATAATTATTGATGTCAAGGTAGCACTTCTACCATGTGTCACTTTAAGATTGTCTTGAGCACTATGAGCATGGTCATTTCTGAATTTTATCATGTGTAGGAAAGGTGTGCTCTTGCCAAGTACTCTGGCAGTAATACACTACGGACAACCTTTAACCTTACATTTCACATACATATTATCCTTATAATTTTTTATATATTTGTACTCGAACCGATGCGCAATACTGAATTTGTGTAACGCCTTCTTAAATGTGTCCACATTTACAAAAATCTGCATCCCTCTAACTAACTCTTCCTTCCATTTCACAGAGTTCATTGCAGCCATTAATGTTTGTGACCTTTGTACTCCATATGGTATGCTTAAATTAAGTCTTCTACCACCTCTATTAGTTATACCTCTACCAGTAGTTTGCTCAACTAAAGTCTCCAAATTGTTACCCTCGCTCCACAAAGAGGGGTACATTTCTTCAGACACTTCGAACAAATCCTTAATACTGTCAACAAGAAAACATATTCTGTAAAAAGATTAACACAATGAAATAATTAACAACTTACATAAATAAACACAAGAAATTTCACTTACATATCTGGATCATCCCTTTGTTCTAGTATATTATCAGTCACTTCAACTGCTAAATAAACATGTGCACTGTTGTCATTAAACTTAAATAGATTATAAACTTCACTATCATCATTGGGATGTAATAATATTCTCTCATCAAACTTCACTGTATATTTCATGACACAAGCACTATCATCTATACCAAACCATCCACCTATCATTACCCTCATAATCATTCTAGTTATAATATAACTTCATATATATATATATATATGTACACTTTACAATTACATCAGTTCATTCATGACAGCAAATGTAAAAGGAATACATAAAAAATAATCAACTTCACCAAGATCCACCCTACCTTCCAGACAGATAGATATTGATTAAGTTTAAAAAAGTTACTTTTATCACTGTGTACAGATATTTACAAAATAGAAATCAGTATGCTACATATTTACACATGACCACTTACTCTATTGAACATTATAAAATACTAAACTCCTTTATCATTAAACATATCAAGAAATATGTGTCGATCAAATTTAACAGTGAATTTCTTTACAATTTTATCGCTTCCTTTACCAACAAGTGATAATACTAATATTTTGAACTCATTATATGCCATGCCTTCCTTTATGGATATTGTTGTTACTTGACCACTAACACATGTGACCTTCTCCATCATTTCCAAACTGTCCCCTATATGAACATAACAGAAAGATGCTTTCCAAACAAACTCGCAATCAATAATGCAACCTACACTAGACATAGAATATTAACAACTTTATCACTTATATTAACAACTATCGCGTACTATAATAATAATTCACATTGTCTCGTATATCAGATCATAATCTGTCATTCACGTTTTGAAGGAACCTTTCTAATGTTCATGTTTTCTTACTACACTGAAGTCAATACACCACAAATTCCTACAAACTGAACATAACTTTTAAAGAGATAAGTTTTTCTAATGAAAGGGATGTTAGAGCAGAATCTAAAGAAACATGACTTCACATTATGATATAACAAATATAGTATACAGATTAAATATAAAAGTTTTCTTCATTTATTGAAATCATTTGTATGAAAAGTAAGAGGCAACCAAAAGCATTGAAAGCTAGAAATCATGAATAAAGTGAAATGGAAAGTAAAGCAAATAAAGATACTAACTATCATTTAGTTTGTGTCGCCATTGATGGCAATGGGGATTAAACCCAGAATCTAGATACTGATGAACAATACTATAAGGCTTCTATTCTCCAACATCTCTCTCTCTGGCTCTTTCTCTCCGAATCAATCACTATACCTATACAACTTTCAAACTTAGAAAGCCAAAATAGAAGGGCATGAAGCTCTTTTAGCCACGCACGATGAACATAAAACCCAGCTGCGAATACACTATATGAGCTATCATACGTTGTCTTTCTTGTCATTCTTTCTCCTCTTCTTTCCACACCAAAGTTCGCCAAGTCTCATTTGCTCTTTACTGTCTTTTATTTCACAAGGGCAATTATGTCTTTTCATAATTAAAAAAAATTTTATAAGATCTCATAGGACTTGAAATTAATTATGCCATTTATTGAGACTTTTTTATCATTTAATTGCTTACATGGGACCCAAGTGTCATTTTCCCAAAAAATTTCCCTTCACATTGCTTCAAAATCCAACTAAAACAATGGTTGAGAAAAAAACTTTGCTCACATTTGGCAGATCATTCATCAGAAGATAATGATAGAGTGTCATTAAAACGCCTTGTAGATGACAACTAGAAGGAAATTTGATATGCATGCGTTAAGATAAGAGGAATTATGGAAAAACCGTATATGATTCCAGGACATATCTTGCTGCTGTAGCTACCATGCCACTGATACCAATCAGCTCCATCTGTGTCTCCTGCATCTTTCTCAACGTCAAGAATGTACATTTCCCACAAAGTTCACATCAAGCAGTGGTTTCGCTTATTGTATTTGCCTGGAAAATCATATCAAAGACAAAACCAATGCTCTTCCTGCCATAGAATGTACATAAAAATATTAGGAAGGAGGGGACTAATAGAGTTCTAAAGCATTATCTGATAAAAAGCCATGTAACAGAAATTTTGATTAAAAACATAGCGCTGGGAACAAACTAAGCTTTTACTGTACAACTCGATCTTGTTCCTGTTTGCCAAAAGTCATTAAACTTCATTCCTTCACTAAACCATTGATTTTTCATATACAGCTTGACTGAAAGTTCGGCTTTAATCAATTACAAGGTTTGGTAATCTGCTATTACTTGGTATCATCATCTCTAATTGGAATTTAAGCTATCCCATTAATCAAGCAATGGCCATAAAAGTCATATGTTAGCCTATGATAGAAAGACACCAACCTCTCTTAAACATGATTACTGCTGTAAGACAGCCTCTCCATTCCATTGTAGGGGTACAAAAAACAAGGTTTGAGCCCTATAATCTGATGCCTGGTCCAGCATTGCAATGGACTTCCTTTTTTATAGATTTTTCCTTAAAAGTTATAAAAAAAATGGAGAACAAAAAATGAAATTATCATAGCACCTCAGAAATTTCATTTCATCCCTAAAAAAAATCATATAATTGCTTTTAAAATGAATGTTCTTAAAAGGTTAGTAGAAAAAAGGTGGGCCAAGCCAAATTGACTAAATGGCTAGCCCAGTAAACAATTTTATTTGTCTAGCCCGACCTGACCCAGTGTGATCAGGTTATTTGGGTAACGGCCAGATAATCACTACCATTCCATTGACACAGTAGTAATTTCCTTATATCTAACAATCCTCCAAGAGAAGAGATTGGTATGGAAACTTTTCACCATTGCTGATGATCGAAGTGATGCAAGATTCTAGGAACCGGCTTCTACATGATTTTTCACATTCAACAAAGACTCCATTAAAAAATCAATCAAAGTAGGCTTTTCAACAACTTCAACTGACCATGCCATGGCTTCTGAAGACGCACCACAGCAATTAAAATTGCATGTACTACAGAATAAAATGGAACAAACAATTGAACACTGAGCTGTTAGCAGTCAGCTAGCAAGAAAGGAATATAGATCTATATCTAGTGGGTTTGTATGTAAGAGAATACCGAGTGATTGATAATTGATATTCAATAAATAACAAGAAGGATAGAACAATGCGGGGGGCATATACCCGATTCATACTGAATGATGTATGCTTTAAGTTCTTCTCATCAATAATTTATACTGGTTAACAAAATGTGACATATTAGATACCCCTGGCACCCAACCTCCAAAATAACTTGCCAGTTGCCCCAAATGAAAAAAGCACATTATTCCTAAGTCAGAGACTACAATATACACAACAATACTAATGTTTCAAAATTCACTGTTTCACTTGGAACTTTAAATCTGTAACTTAAAGAACTTTATTTGCAAGTAATAGCTTTGTTTAAATTCATAAAGTATCATACCTGAACTTTTATGGGGCAATCCAAATAATAGATATCAAGGCAAGAAAAGCTTGAACAAGCAAGCTCTTTATCTCCCTGACTCTTCAATACTGCATATTATACTAGGTTCCGCTTATACCAGGCAGATAGTCTGCATCCATCAGGATGCATCTCATCTCTTTAATCAGCTTATAGATCTCATCAGATTGATGGTGAGATGTATCACCCTCACAGAAGAAGAAAACTTTTCGCTGTACATCTATCCTGCTATAACAAGGCTCCTTTGCCATCCCTGATTTCCTCATCACAGCCCTAACATCCTCAACATTGTACCACAGCCCAGAGCTGGCATATGCATTAGCCAACACAATATGTTTTCCAGTATTTGCAGGTTCTAATTCAAATAATTTCATAGATGCAACCTTTAACAAGCACAGATCTCCATAAATATTACAAGCCCCAACTAGAGCACCCATGTTGCCGCGTGTTCTTTAAAAGGTAAGTTCAGGAAAAACTCATAAGCCTCCTTTTAACTTCCTGGCATGCCCTAAAAGGTCAACCATTATTGCATAATGCTGACCTCGTGGCAGAATTTCATACTCTCTTGTCATTGACAGAAAATATTTCCACCCTTCATCAATCAAACCACTATGGCTACAAGCAGACAAAACGGCAAGGAAAGTAACATAGTTTGGTCTAAAACCTTCTGATATCATTTTATGAGAAGATTCTATAACTTCTACAACCCTTCCATGCTGACCATAACTAGATATTAGAGAATTCCAAGTGATGGTATTTCCTCTTAAACATTTATCAAATAGTAGCTGCCCTTCATAGATGCTACTACATTTAAAATACATGTCAATAAGGGCACTGTTGACAACTACATTATCCCTAAATTGACACTTAATCATCACACCATGGGCTTGCTTCCCTGGTTCCAGCGCAGCCAAGGTTGCACAAGCTCTAAAAACTGATGCAAAGGTGTACTGATCTATTCTCAAACCAAACTGTATCATCGAATAGAAAAAATCCAATCCCACTTTCAAGGCCTTTTTGGACATATCCAGCAAAAATCGCATTCCATAAAACTAAGCCCTTCTCCGCCAAATTATTAAACAGAATGCAGGAAGTTTCTAGGTGTCCTGATTTGGCATGTAATATTTTAAATTTGGCCTTTTAATATTCATTGGGAACACATCCAACTACAATCATTTGTCCATGGATTCTTCTGGCTTTCTTGTGTTCTTTCCTCAATATGCTTTCCTGCAGCAGAAGAGAATTGGTTCTTGAGTGCACTGCTAATCCTGTACAACACAAGAGCCTAATAGCGTCTGCCAACCTTCCAGATATACATACACCTTTTGAAACTTTATCCAAGTTGGGCCATTTTTGCGAGGCTTTACCTGAAAACTGGTAATATCTACCCAATGACAAGTAAATTACAAGACAAATGTTTTCTCTTTGGCCACAATTACAAGATGGATTTTGATATCACGCTTTTGAACCGTCAGTAATTTTGCATTTATGAAAATATAGCATCTGTTCGCGGCAAATATGAGGGAAAATCCATTTGTCAAATAGTAATTATAAACTTACAAGGAAAAGAAAGTATGTTTGCCTGTTTATCATGAATCTCCCATTTGTGTGAATACCCGCATTACCCTAGATATGCAAAGAAATACAAGCTAACACAATCATAAAAGTAAAATATAAAGATAAACATTGCATATATTTACCTGCTGTTATTATTCTCTGACCTTTTGACTGAGAGAATTGGACCAACTATCGCGTGAATCTCACTTGACGGAGAAGAAAAGGCATCATTTCGCAAGTTTCGATTTTGAGATAAACAAATGAAGTTACTTAGTGGAAGAGGCATTGAAATTAGGTAGGGATGATTTTAGTAAGCGAACTGGAAGATTGCAAAAGACAGAATCAGAAGCCCAAGAAATGGAAGGAGTGGTTTCGATTTTGGAGAGATGAGAAAACAAAACTGTAAATTGCAAGTTGTGCATGGACTTCATCCTAGAAATTGTTACATTCCGGATTTGAGATTTGAAAAGGGTTTTTCTTCCGAGGTGAAACAACAAACTTTTTTCTCTCTCACCTGATTAGCTTTATCGATTATATTTTGATTTAAACTACGTCTCACGTATTTAATTAAAGTGTGTAAATTTCTTAATAATTTTTTTATATATGTTAAAATGTAAATTTAAAATTTTATTTAAATAATATTAAGTCACTTATAAATCATATTAATCCTATTTTTATTGGTACAATAAACTAACAATGAACAATGAACAAGAAGGGAAGGAAGGGAGCGAAATCGGATGTTCTAACTTCTAATGCTAAAAGCCAAATACCTCGTGGTCGGCAAGTTCTGTTTTTAAGAGAGAATTCAATGACATCTGCTAAGTTATAATTATTATATTTTAAAATAATTAATTTTTTTATCAGAACTTTAAGTAATTCTTTTTTTCTTGTTATTAAACCATTTAACCCTCTTGTACAATGGAGGGGAGGAGATCACACTTACCCCTATTTTGCCGTCTTGAGTATGGAACTCGAGAGTTTTCTCAAAGATGTGTAATTTTGAGTATAGAACTCTTTTTTTTTTTTTAATGAGAGGAGGTATAAAGTGCTATCAATCATCAATATCATCAATATACCTTACTAAATCCCGTGGATTTGTAAGGTTATTGGTCCACATGTTTTCTGACTTAACTTTTCAACTCAATAATCGAGTTTTCACGTATTCCATTTGATTCTATTTTTTTTGGTTTTGTATGGGGTTGTTTTATATATTTTCAATGTATTGTTTTTGTTAGTCATTTAATGTTTTCCCATTAATTAGTTAGTTTTTGGGGTTATTTGTATGTGGTTGTTTTGTACGTATTCAATGTATTGGGTATGTTAGTCATTTAATGTTTTCTCATTAGTTTAGTAGTTTGCTCTTGTCTGTTTGCTTTTCCTCATGGTTTGTATTTAAGTAGGGATCGTATTTTGGTCTCTGTCTTCCACTCTTTTGCAGTGAGATGGTTCTTTTTGTTTGGGTATATGTATGGCTATATCTCATAGTCTTTGATTCTAGGGTGGTTATTTTTTTCCCTGTTGGCTCTAGTCATGGAAGTATTCACCTTTTGATTTGTCTTGTCATCAAGAGGTATATGACTTTCTCTCTTTACTTTTTCTCCGTTTTCATTTTATATTCCTTTTGCTATTAGTTCACTTCTTCTCTCTTTTGGAAGTCTTCTTCTCTCTTGGTATCTCCATCTTAGCCTTCATTGCTGAGAGAAAGGAGGCCAAACAAAAGGAAGATAATACCTAAACATTTGAATTAATCTAGAGCTGTGTTGGGAGTAGATGTTAACAACTAAAATAAAACGTGTAAAGATTTTAACATTATTAGTTATATGACGTGTTTTATAAGTTTAGGTTACTAGTCTGGTAGAGTTAGATATGTATGGCCTTTTAGAAATTACCAGTCCCCTTAAAGAACTGAAGAAAGACAGGTTCATCATGTTATAAAATATTAAAATCCTTATATAACTTATTTGGAGCAACATGTTTTTTGTGTGTGTAGAAGATAGGAGTTTTATATTACTAGAAAGACCTGACAATTCAATAAGCTTTCTCAATAGAGGATGAGGTTTCTCTCAAAGGGAGGAAAGCATCTTAGAGAGATTTGACAGAAGTTTGAGGTCATTTTGCTGGAAATTTAGAGACGGTACCAATTATTATTTTTGTTATTCTGGTATAATCATTTGGCTGCTTTTATAGACATTTGAATTTAGCAATCATAGTCTCACTCATCTCACTCCTTCCCGATTCTTTCATTCTTCCTATATTTCCACTCTCTTCCCCTTTCTTTATATCTCTTCCCACCATTTATATAGAGTATATAACATCTTATTTTTTATTTATAATATTTAAGTACTATTTAGACATGATTTATTACGTAACTTGAGGTTTAGTACGGATCAAATATATTAATTGGAATCAATAATCATAAAATTAAGAAAATAATGGAATATGATTATAAATTGAAGGTAGAATATATTTATTAATTTTAAGTTGAACTTAAATGGATTATTTTATGGAGAAAAAATTTAATAAAGTTGGACTTAAATGGATTATTTCAACCTAAATGATTATAATTATTTATATATTACCAAAAAAATTGATTTGAGTGAAATACATAAATAAAACTTAATTTTTTAAACTTTAGAGTATATTGGTAGATGGGGGCTAGTTAAGTAGACAGAGTTAAATATTTCTCCATGCCAAGATATATATATATATATATATATATATATATATATTTAAGATAATTACAATTGTTCATATTATAAATAAAGAGAGGAATAAATTCACTCAAAACAAAAAAGAGATGTATAAATTAAAAAGAAAAAAAAGATTGCAGTTTGCGTACTGTGTGTACTCTTGTTTGAATATATATATATATATATATATATATATATATATAATACAAAAAGAGTGGGGATAATAAAATAAAAATGCAATTTTTAAAAGGAAGTGGGTCCCACTCAATTATAATATTAATACCCTTGTCTCTCCTTTCCCTTCACGTTAGAAGGGAAAGCGACTCAGCCGTTTTGTTTTTTAATATTTTTTAAAAATTATTTTTCAATTTTTTAAAATACTAGTAAAAACTTTTAATATTATATTAGTATAATAAAAAAATTAATAATATTAAAATCTTAAAGATTCTTAATATTTATAAAAAAATGTTAAATTTTATAACTATAAATCTAAATAAATATTAATATAATATTAATCAATTATAATATTTTAACACATATAAATAAATAAGTAATTATCTTTACTAATATTCAATAATTGAGATATTTAAAATAATATTTGAATAAAATAAAAAATAATATTAATAATTAAATAAACAGGCTAGCTTGTTAAAAAGGGACAACCTATCTTAAAATAAGTTAATATTTTGTTAACTTGAGTTTGCCTAATTATAAGTAAAATAATTGAGCACAGTTTAATACCTATACTTCATTTTCCATCTCTTCCAAAATTTCTTCTCCTTTTCATCCAGCCAAGGAGCTTAAGTCCATCATTGTTGGAGATTTTAGATTTTTTTTGGGATTATTTTCTTACTCATAAAATTACCAAACTATCATACTTATTTCTTAAATATTTTTCTACTTAGAAATCTTTAAAAATAATTTTTTTATTGAAAATAAAGTAAATTTGAGAATTAGGGTTTATAACTAAGTGTACATTTTTAATAAATAGAACTATAAAGTTAGGGTTAGAGTTTGAATGTTAGAGGAGAGATATGGTTAAATATGATAATTTTACCTATTAAATTTAATAATTGGATTATATTTATTAGAGATATAATTGATATTTGATATCGGTTGATATTATTGCTAGAGTTTGTAAATTGAAAGTAAATATTTTTGTTAGAATCCCAAAATGGAGAAATTATGGGTTTTGATTAAATTAAATAATTGTGGGTTAACTGATGGTTCAAATGAGTTATTGAAATTTATAAATGATGGGATTTAATATTGAGAATTTGGGATGAAGATTTAGAAATTGTGAGTGAGATTTAGAAGTTAGAAATAAAATTGAGAACTTTAAGTCTATATAATTAAATTAATTATTTGTTTAACGATTTAATATTGATGATTTTATGGGGTGTTTACATGATTTGAAGAGTTTGATGTTAAATAAAGATTTTACAAGAGTAGAATAAAGTTGAGGAAATATAGGATCGTTATTGGAATGATAATTTGAGAAATAGATAAATTGTTATTTTTTTAAGGATTAGAGTGAGCAAATTTTGGGAACTTTAAGATGACTGGAGGAAAAATTTAATGCTATCAAGTTATTGGATGATATATATGTAATTGGGATAGAGAAATTAAGTTATAGTAGTGAATTAATAATTAAATTAAGAAATTAAGAATTGTGGTCTAAGCATTAGGCTCTTTATTTATGGCACTTTTATTATCTTTGGCAAGAAATAATCATTTTCTACTTATTATATATATTAATTTTACTTATTGGACATGCTAATATTTAGTTTGTGAGTAATTTTAATTTCTTGAACTTATTAATTGCTATGGACTATATTTTGATATATGATGGAAATATTTGAAGTTGAAATGGTCTTATGGAGCTTATGGTTTTGAAAATACAATCTTTAAAACTTATGTGATTATGTTGAAATTATGAGAATTTGATTTAGAAATGGAATATAGATATTAAAGTTGCCTATTTGTTGAGCTTATGAGTATGGTGCATATGATGGGAATTTGTGAGTGAATTGTGTCTATCACCATCACGTGATGAGGTATCCATTGATATATGATAGTTGGCTATTTTGTCTCCTATATGGGCTCTATTGGCTCTTGTAGTCCTCATAAGTGGGGATAGGCTTGTAAGGCCCATTTTATTATCTTTTGTGGAGATAAGCATTTATGACTCCTTTCGCTCTCCTGATTTAGGATAAACCTTTATAGCTCTTAGAATATGGTTATGGGATTGCATTTGTATCATGGCCTTATAAATTGTTTGTCTACTATTAATTGTGATATTATTATATATATGTTCCATTTAACACCTCACGAGAATATATTGGTATGTATGATGAGTAAGAACTATTTGTTATTGAGAATTTTGTCTCATCTAGTGGTTATTAACATTTTGTTAGGTGATAATTGTGTTGGTACCTCAGAGAAAGCTCCAGAAGTTTGATTAGTGTTATATTAGTTGTATAACATCTTCTTTTGGATTTTTGTTAAATAATGTATATTGACACAATATGGCTCATCTTAGATACTTTTATGTGATATAATACTTTATTTGGATTTGATTATACGAATGCATGCTAGTAATGGGCTTAAGGTCATAAGTTGTTGCTTGTGATTGGTTAATTCGTGAATCCACTTTTTGAATGTGTGACATTGTGAACTTATTTATGAATAGACATTATTCAATATCTTGGTTGTGAAGTGGGCTTATATTATATTACTCTTGTGTTCGATACATGGAGGCCAATTTGAAATGTTGGTTGATATTTGTGTTAAATAAGGATTTAAATTTTAATAAACATGTTAGTAAAGTTGAATCCTTTCTAACATAGTTTCACAAGTAAATAATTAAGTGAGGTTCTTTTATTTTTGAATTGTATTTAATCCTTTTCTAACATGGATATGATTGATGAATCCCTATTTTATCATATTATTTTATATCTATTTTAGGGAATTTATCATGTTTAATAGGATTATTGTAGTAGTTGTGGCTATTTTGTGTTTTAATTGATTATATGAATCAAATGATTATAATGTCCTTTTATTATGTTTTTATTAATTTTCTTATTTCTCTTGATTAAAATGATTTACATGAAGGTATTTTACTCTTATGTATTTCATGAAATTAGAAAAAATAAATAAATGGTGACTGGAACCTACATCAACTAATACATAATTATATTATATAAGAAGATTAATTGAGGAATTGCCAAATTGAATGAGGAAATTATAATATCTAATTAGAGAAAATAAAATGCCTCCAATAATATTATATTATATTTTATTATATTAATTCATTCTTTTAATATAATATAATATTATATTATATCATTTGAATTGATTCAAAAATAATTCCTCAATATCTAATATTTGAATATAATCAAAGGATAATAATAAATATGCTATCTTTTCCTATTTTCTCATTAATTTTTTTATCTCTTTTATCCTATTGCTTTTTATTTAAATTGTTTGTAGGATATTTGAGTTTAAAAATATTATCTTCGGAGATATTTGAAAAGATAACAGCTTGAAATGATACTGAAGATAAATGAAGATATCATTATCTTTTGAAGAGCCAATCAATGAAGAGATCAACATCAATAGGATTATCTCCCAAATGCTATATAAAGGATCTCAAGGCTCCTCCATTCAACACACCAATCACCTTCATGACAATCATCTTCTTCATCTCTTCCACAATTCCATAATTTTCTTTCTAAGTTCTTCATCTCTTCCACAGTTCCTGTGCTTTACAGGTAGGAGTTCAACAATTTTATGTTTTGATCTTTTTCTTTATACAAATTTATGATTTCACAGATTTAGGTTTTGAGATTTGTATGTGTTGGACCTAGGGTTTCGATTGAGATACTTTTGTGATCAAACCCTTGTAATTTATTATTTCAATTTATGATTTGATGTTCTTTATTTAATATCTTTAGTTTTCTCTTATAATTATTCATGTTGGATTTACATATTTAGTTATAGAATTTTCGATTGAATCTCTATAAGATTCTTACACTGATGTATGTCAAGAGTGGTGGTCTTTAATCAAGACACAATCTTTCATCACTTACAGTTACAATACAACCTGTATCTCCTCATTAAGCGGAATGGCCAAGGTGAGAGATCTCCTCTATATTTACCTCTTCTTGATAGCAAGAAAGAACTAGTTGCTTATTCCTGGACTTTTTGTCAATATCCTTATGGAATCCAGTTGTCAACTGCACCATATAGCTAAGGGATGAAAATAATGATTTTGAAGGTACAACAGTTCTTATTATTACTGTTGTTGTTGTTGTTACCATCGTTTTTTAATGGTAGGATTTTAGTTTATAATACGAGCTACTAAATAAATAAAGTCTTCTTGCCGAATGATTAAAGTTGAAAGATCTTGTAGAATTTTTTCATGATCAAACATTTTGATAAAGTTTGTCTTGGAGTGCAAAGATAAAATTCAAGTAATAAAAAATAAAGAAAAAGTATGAAGAGATGGAGGGAAATGTAGGGAGAAACAGAGGGGGAGAGACACACTTGAAAAGCCAAGAGGGAGACACTTAGAGAGAGACAATTGATAAGCAATAGACATGTCATGCCCCGAAAATTAAGGTGTTACTAGCATATAATATGAAAAAACTTACATTATGTAAACTTTTAAAATATCATAAATATAATAACAATCTTAGATATGCATAAACCATTTTATTATTTACTATATATAAACATATTTATACCTTCTAAAATGGTAAATATCATATTTACATGTTTATACATCTCAAAAAGATAAGAGAAGACAAGAATCATGTCCATATACTACGTGGAGTATCTATAAGTTTTGAATAACCATAAGGGCTCTCTCTGCTTCACTGGAGGTGCAAGGTCGGTTGTACCAGCTTAGACATATTTGACTTTGAATAATAAAGTTTGATGATAAATCTCAATTTCCAAAATATAAGAATATAGCAAAAATGAAACTATACAAAATTCATTAATCAAATCAATCCAAATAACCAATAAAACATCTTATATAAGGAAATCAATGTAAAATGATAGTTCTCAAATCTCATTTTCCGTAGGATTTCAACAAAATGAATAACAAGCGTGGACACAAAGTCCACGAGGATAACTAATCGATAGCTCAAAGCCATGAAAATAGGCATAGGTACGAGACCTATGAATAACAAGCGTGATAATAAATCCCACGAATAACAAGCACATGTACGAGACCCACAAATAATAGGCGTGGGAATGAATCCCATGAATAACAGGCGATCTCGAGTTTAATCATGGTGTACTAAGGATTAACAACACTGCTATTAAAACTAGCGTTTTGTATTCAGTTCTCTTAAAAATTTAATTTCCAAGCATACTTGGGGTCAATTTACCTTTAATAAGCAAAAATATTCTCTTGGTAGTATAAACTCATAAAGATCATTGCATAAGAGAAGACCCCAGCACGAAGGTTCAAAAGAACATTTCAAACTTTGAAATTCATTAATGATCATTTAATAATACCAACATTGAAGTAGAATAAATAAAATCCGTATTTCATCTCAATAGTTAATTGTCAATAATCCAAAGGTATAATTTCAATAAACTTACTTTGATTAAATAACATTTAACATAATTGATAAATGAATAAAAATATGACAAATGCTAAAATATCATTCAAAAATAAATTATAATAGGACTTTATTCACTCATTGAATTTCTAATATATAACTTATTCTTTCAAAACTTTCCAAGATAAATGTGCTTATAGCAAATTAATCACCTAGAGTCATTTCTTTCAAATTATATTCTTTTTTGTTTTCTCATTTATTTTTCTTGGTGGCTCGACCAAATATCATATCCTATATATATTATATATATTTATGCAAGCATATTAATATTAAAATTTAGTACATAATAGTTGCATAATAAACTTCTTTCACAACCCAACTCAACCCCTTTATATTTACCTCTTTTATGTGATATCTTCTTCTTAATTCAAAATACTTTGTGGCATGAAACTCTTTCAACAAATCACATTTCTTAAGTTGTAGCCTTTTCAGATTTAAAAAAAAAACACAATCCTTAAATCCATTTTTAATTACAAAGTCCATTATCTACAACTTCAAACTACAAGTAGTGATCTTAAACTAGATTTTCTCATCATCAATATGCCTCCCACTTGACACATGCGCACATATATGCTAAGAAGCTTTTAATCCTCTTTTAATTTCTCATCCTTATATTAACATAGAATTTAAAAATTTATAAAATAAAACAAAACTATAATTACTACCATTAACTATCAAAGATACCAATATTTGCTCTTCCTCAGGACCTTTTAACAAACAGCTAATGTGCCAAGCTAACCCAACAATAAGATAAGCTTGAAAATGCATAGCTTCTTTTCAAACAATAACCAAACACCTATAAAATTTTCTTTCTTGAAACACTCAAATCCAATTCAATTCTTCAACACAAACATTATACTGCATCATTGCAATGAAGAATAAAAAGAAAATATTTGAGTCTACCCCTATTAGAAGAGATAATGAGGACCTAAGAAAAATTAGACACATATAATAATATGTTTTCACCCAAAAATACAGCAGAAGAAGGAGAAGATTTCAATGGCTCTAATAGAGCATGCTCACACCCACATTGACAGTAAAAGGAATAGACGAAACTAAAGAACATAGTAGAAGCAATGTGGAGCTCTGCACACACACCCACAGCAACAACAAACGGAAGTTTCTATGCATGCACACACAGAGGGACAGTGTGTCTCTATTATCATCCTCTTAACCAGAACAAAGAACATACACATACAGCAGGAAATCTCTTGATTTAAGTTAGATTTTGCATTAAAAAGCTTCAATCTTTAGCTATTCTCACCAAATTGAACATTTTCCCTTCAAAGCTTCAATTTTTAACCAACCCATATACCCCAAATCTCAGAGATTGAAGAATCTAAGGGTAGAAGAGGATTTAGCAGACTTCCCCAAGTCAGAAACTACCCTTGCAAGTGACGATCGACCACTCCTACTCTCTCTCACTTTCCCCCCTCTCTCTCGTGCTTGTTCTAGCTAAGGAAGGAGAAGTTGATAATATGAATAGGGAGAGAGACAAGTGGGGTGGAGAGAGAAAATGACCACTTCTACACTTATTTATTTTTTATTTTGATCTAAATCTTTCAAATAATCTTTAATAATTTTCCTAAAATATTGAAGACAAACAATAACTTTTAACTATTTTTTTATTTTTTTAATAAAATAGAGCTTTTAAATTAAAAAATAGCTATTGAATTATTTTATAAATTTCTTTTATCAAAATTTGGATGTTACCAGACGGAGAGACACTTACCAAAGGAATCTTCCCTACTTGGTACTGGTAATAATCCTATCCCTTTTATGTCTATAACAAGTTTGGGATAATTTATTTAAATCCAAAATATATCTTGACATCAAATCATAAAAAAATAGGGAAAATTTAAAAAGATGGACCTAGGGACTTTAATATTTATTGAAATAATTTTAAAAATTATAATTATTTAGAAAGACCAAATATCATAATATAAATTTATAAATACTAAATTACCTCTAACCAAATCCCTGCATTCTCTCTCAGCTTTCTAATAATTGAACTTTTTATTATTTTTCATTCTCTCTAACATCTTAAATATCTCACAGTTATTTAATTTTTTTTATAATTTTACTTTTAATTTTCATCTACTATTATAAAAAAAATAAATTGAGTTCTCTAATAGTTGAACTTTTTATGATTTTTAATATAAATTTTACACCATGAATATAATTCTTTTCACAACTTTAACATGGTGTCTTATATATACATAAAGGATATTTTTAAAATTTATTATTTTATAAAATTATTTTATAAAAAGTAAAATAATTCTTAATGTGTGTATATGTATTTATATTTAAATGTTTCTACTACTTTTGTAGAAAAAAATTGTCATTAATAGTTTTTAGGCCAAAAAAATGTATTGATGTTTGTTTTTACCTTCAATGTTTATTAATATTTAAACTATATACCAAATCATATATTTAAACTTTATCAATCTCTTTCTTATTCAGATTTCCTCTTAACTCCTCCATTTGAAGATTTAAACTTCCACGGATCCTCCCAACAAAAATGGGAATAACTATTTCATATTCATCTCTAGAGTATGCATCTTGCCGTTTGGGAAACTAGAAAGTTTTTTTATTCGAGTCTTCTCTCTACTCTGGAAGTGAACTGAATGGCGATAGTTCTCTCTGGCAAAACACAAGTCTTGATTCCTCCATCTTTATAGGAAGATGATCAACTATTACATAGTGCTAAAAAGATTAAGAATTGGGTTAAAATCACCTAGGGAAACTCTTATCTGCAACAATGGCCAAAAGTGGGAATAGAGTAATTTGGGTTTAGCGTTGGGAGACCTTCATTTGCTGACAAACTTAAGGATCAGTTTGAAGAGGATATTGAAGAAGATGAGAGCTGACAATCAGAAGATTCAATGTTAGACATAGAACAGGATAAGGATGAATCTCTATGTCAAATAACAGAGGATCTATTAAGAAATTTTCCAACTTTCAAGTTCTCTAGTAAGATGAAGAAGAGGTTATTCAAAGCCTGGAGAAGGTCCATCATTGTTAAATTGCTAGATAGAAATATTGGGTTCAAAGCACTTCAAGCAAGATTTCAAGGGTTATGGGCTAAACAAGGGTTAATCAATCTTATTAGCATACATGGTTTCTATGTGATTAAATTGTCCAATAGAGACGATTACTTCAATGTTTTAATAGGAGGCCTTTGGATGATTTATGATCATTACTTAAGAGTTAGACTTTAGTAGCCTGAGTTCCAACCGGAGAAAGCAAAAATAGATAAGGTGGCTATTTGGGTAAGGGTGCCAATAATGCCTATGGAATGCTATGATGATGAGGCTCTAACAATTATTGGAATACTAGGATTGCACAAACACTCAAAGTTGATATGAATTCATCATATCAACTGAGAGGACATTATGCGCAATTACATGTTTTAGTTGATTTGGAGAAGAAATTAATGTCAGAATTTAAATTAGATGGAGAGGAGCACTACCTGGAATATGAAGGTCTACCCTCCTTGTGTACTCAGTGTGGATTTTATGGACAAAGACAAGAAGCTTGTCTGACAATTGAAAAACAAACACACATCACTAAGGCCATAGGAATTGTTCAAACAAATGATCATACCAAATGTAACACCTTATTTTTGTACATTTTAGAGACCATTTAGTAGCATTTAGAACTACTTATATGATCATTAAAGTTCAAATTCAAAATCTAGAATTTCTAAGTTTAAGGTATTGTTCATGTGGTATTTTCATATTAAGCAATAGACTTTAAAAAATCATAATTAATTTTAAAAAAAAATGAAATGCAATGGTTCAAAAGGCTAGATGAAGTTAACATAATGAAATTTGAAGGAAAAATAAGTCTTACACCAAATGCTCACCCAATTAGTAAAGTATTGCATCAAAGATCATTGTTCATTTGGTCTAAACTTTTAAAAACAGTTTCTAGTCTCAACTTTGAAAACTTTGTTTTCTTTGTATAGACATTGAAATAAGGCATTCTTAGTGTCAAAATGAAGCTTGACATGTTAAATAAAAACTAGTAAAATTTCATACATTTATTTGATCATTTACTATTTTTTAATTATAACTCAAATGTCACTGTCTCTTTACGAGTTACTGTTCAAAGTGACAAGTTTTAACATCTATACATGCATTCATCACATAATAATTATACTATCCAATCCCTAAATTCTTCTCATGTAACTTCATCTTCTTTCCTGATTCATGAACCTACTGGGATTCAGACATAGAGGGGGTAAGATTTCTGGGGAAATATCAATAGCAAACAGAAACTATACAATATATGCAACTACATGATTGATATTACTATGTGTGCACTTAATGATTATACTTGCATAATAATAACTTAAATGCTTTCATGTCCCTTAATCATAACATATGGCCATAAAATAAAAAGAAATAGAGCATCACTTAATCATGCATGCTTCACATAATCAAAGTGACCAAACATCACATAAAATATCCAAGAAATATAAGCATACAAGTAAGTAATTTCACTATCTTGGAATAACTCTCTTTCCTTATCCTTTCTCTTTACCTCTTGCTTTTCCTTACTCTTTTTCTTCCGTCATGGTCCTTGCTTTGTGGTCCTCTTTACCATATTAATCAAGGCCTAATAAAGTATAACATCATACTTATTACAATCAATTTCTAAGGCAACATAATCTACTCACTAATCATTTACCCATTAAGTCTCTATCTTCCTCTAATTTTTATTAATTGGTTTAGCCTTTGTATTAATTGATATATTGACTTTACCTACACAATTTTACTTTCTAAATCTATTTACGAACTCAAAATTTCAAAATTCTAGCTACTGCCTTCGATTTGGATGAAACCAAAATATGTCCTATTTATTTTTAAGAATTTTTATTTTAATTCTAATACTTCCAATACTTATTTTTCTACTTAATACCACACAATTTTTCATTTTAAAACTATTAGAGGCACCAAAATCATAAAATTCTCATCACTGTTCATGTATATGAATAATAATAGAAAAGGGTTTCAAAACTTTCTTTTTCCAATTTTAATGATTCCAAGGTTCTAATCCTATATAAAATCATCTTTTAAATTTAATAGAAGCATTACATCATTAAAATTCATACTCCTTCTGTCCATAACAATACTAGCCAAATGGCCTTCACAAGAGAAAAGTGAAGAATGACCATGTAATTCCATAACTAAACATCCAAACTAACTTAGCTAAGTGTCTATTATGTGATTCTAGTTTAATCTTCCTTTTCTTCACTTATTCTTGATTTTCAGCCAGCAAGGTTCAAGGAGAAGAGATCCATTTTTCAACCTCTAAAACCTAGGTTTAATCTTCCAAACCATATATATATATATAAGCTAGAAAGATTACTTACCTTATGC
This sequence comes from Leucaena leucocephala, assembly GCA_037074615.1. Taxonomy (NCBI): domain Eukaryota; kingdom Viridiplantae; phylum Streptophyta; class Magnoliopsida; order Fabales; family Fabaceae; genus Leucaena; species Leucaena leucocephala. The sequence goes on from CM073527.1 coordinate 13,049,644, forward strand.
TTAACTACCTGGGATCAAAGTGCTGAACTTCCTCTTGGAATTGCCTTAGAATAGGTCAAGTTTTTGTAGAGCAAGAGTTTCCCCAAGGTCTTCCCAAGTTCCACAGTTTTGTGCATGTAAGGATGGTATTTATAACCAATTTTTAAGGTCCTTGAGACCACTTTATCCCTCAAGTTCCTAATTATTGCAAGCTCTTAATCTTACATTTCATTAGTTGACTCTTTGATTAATTATTCTTAATTATAATCAACTTAATTATTATATTATTTTATTGTAATTAAGTACATGGGATAAGCTCTTCTTCCTTGCCTTTATGCCAGTTGATGGTTTTGTGGATCTGACAAGACACCTCACAAACTAACTCATGCTATCTTGCATCTTCCTTGAAATTTTCTTTGAAAAATACCATGGAATATTCTTATAAATTGGCTTGAGCTTCAAGGAAATTCCTTGTCTTATTGTTCTACTGTATATGATGCCATACTGAGTCAAATTACTAATTTGCACAAATCTCAATACACTGCCTATTATTTCTTATACCGATATTCTTAAATTACCCTAATTTTTTAGATAAATTCTAGACACCTCTTTTAATGGTTTTGAAATTTTTATAAATTAATTATAATATAAAATGATTTTTTGCAAAGTCTCATAAATTTTTTAGACCCAGAAATCCTGATAAAAATTACATAAATTTATTCTAAATCCTTTATTGATGTCCTTTTTCACCGTAAATTCCATAATTAATTTTACAAGACTCCTTTTTAAGCTATTTTAGTTTAATAAATTCTTATATTAATTATAAGAATTTCTTACAAAATTTCATCTGATTAAAAGGTTCAGAAGATACTGTACTAATCTCTAAACTTTAAAAATTAATATAAGTTTATCGAGACTTTAAATAAAAATTATGAGAGATATACCTGACTCAATTTTCATTATCTATTTACTAGTAAAATTTGGGATCAAATCATTTTCAGGCAATTTTGAGTCTTTTTTGGCTCAACTTTCTATAATTATCATTTGGCCCCTAAATTTGGCATAATTGCACTTTAGTTCCTGAAATTGCCAACTTTTATTTCAGTTTCTTTCTACCAAATATGAAACTCTAATTTGGTACATGGAATGTCAAAACTGCATTTTGGCCATTAAACTTTTTACTATTTATAATTTAGTCCCTAAACTTTCATTAATTTTAGTCACTTTAGCTTTACAACTTTATGCCTTATCTCTTTCTGTGACTTAAACTTTATCTAATCATTATTTTTTCTTTTGAGTACTATCCTAATCCCTTCATAACCTATTTCCTCTATCAATTTTGCATAGATAGGGAAAATTTAGAACATTATACTAAAAGTGTGTTTAATGCTAATATGTTTTCTGGTAGTATAGAGCAGTGGTAAGTTGTTCAGAAACCTCGACGATAACATAAACTTAGGGATAATAGAACTGAAGCTTCTCAACCAAAAAATATAGGGTCATGATTTGGAGTTCTAGCAAAAGTGACAAAGAAGATAAACGACATTGAAAGTTATGAGAATGTACATCGAGAAGAACTGCAGGAGAAAGAGCTATCACTTTTGGTTCACAGAGGCAACGGTAGCCTACGAGTGATGGATGGGAGAAGGAAATGGAAAACAAAGAAAGTCATTATGCAACAGAGGGATATGGATGAGATATGTCTGCAAGATAAGACTTGTACAATTGATAAAGTGAGAGACTTTAATATGATAGGTAGGAAAGAGAAAAGAATGAGAAATGAGGTCAATAGTGGAGAATATGTGATTATGAAGTGGATGTTAATAATGAGGGGGAGACTAATGATAGGAATATGGGTGTGGATATGGGCCACCATTTTGAAGTTGGACTTGAAGAAGTTAAAGACAAACTGGACCACACACATAATGATATAAGGCCCATAATGGAACAGGGTGTTAGATGTGAGAAAATAGATCTTGGGGATTATGGGCTTAGGTCCATGAACATAAATCTAGCTTCAATAACTAGAGAGATGATGGAGGTTAATTGAGACACAATAGTGGTGGATACCCAATTTTTATAAGGAATTTAATTGGGCTTTTGTTGGAATTTGGTTCACCAAGTTAATTAATTTATTTATGGATAGCTTATTATATTGGAATATTAAAGGAGCTTGTGCTAATGGGCTCCTCAGAAATTTGAAAGTGGTGTGTGATGGCCCAAAACTAAACCTTATCGTATTATCTAAAACGAAATGCTCTACAGAATCTTGGTTTGCCTTTTTACAGAATTGGGGTTTTGATTCTCTAAAAATGATTCCCAATTTAGGCTGATTGGGAGGCTTAGTCGCTATGTGGAAAAGTGATCAGATCAGTATCTATTCTTATTGAAAATAGACAATATTTTTATTTCTAGTGTGAAATGGTTGGTCGTCCTCCTTTTCTATTAATGATCGTTTATGCCATTCTATATTCTAATCTTCAACAGGAACTATGGAATGATCTAGCAAACTTATCAACTTCTATTACTATGATATGGGTTGTATATAGTTATTTTAATAATATCCTACATACATATGATAGACTTGGGGGTGATGCTTCCTCTAATAGAAGGATAACTTGGTTCCAAGATAGAATAAGGGAGTGTGGCCTTTTAGATATGGGTTTCCAATGACCAAAATTTATATGGAAGGGCCCCCAGATTGTTAGTTATTCTTACCTTTACAAGGGGCCCTGGATTGCTAGTTATTCTTGCCTTTACAAAAGGTTAGATCGAGCCTAAGCTAATTCTCTTTTTCTTGATATGTTATCAGATGGTTTTTTGAAGGTACTATTGCGAACTCAATTCTCTAATCATAATCATATTTTATTACAAGTAGCATTGCTAGAACGGATGAATAGTACTAGAAAACAGGAAACCTTTAAAATCTCTTGAAGTTGATTTGTTGAGAAAAAGAAAAAGCTTTGCTGGAACGGATGAATGGTATCCAAAGTTCTCCAGCTTATACTTATTCTAGATTTTTAAAATCTCTTGAAATTGATTTGCAATCTAAATTAGATAATAATCTAAAATTAGAGGAGATTAAGTGGTTTCAAAAGGCCAGAATTGAGTGGATTACTCAGGTAATTGGAATACAAAATATTATCATTTAAAAATAAAAATGAGGAGAAGGAGAAATAAAGTGTTATCTCTTAAGGATATTAATGGGAATTGAATTGAGAATGAATCTGATTTATTATCAATGTCTATTGAATATTTCAAGAATCTTTACTGACATTGTGAAAGTAATTCATGTGAATTACAAACTAAGGCTAATTTTCATTCTGAGCCTAAAGGTCAACTTGTTAATATATATCAGTTGCAACTTATAAGGAAAAAAAGGAAGCTCTATTTTCTATGGGATCTTATAACGTTCCGTGCACTGATGGTTTTTCACCAATATTTTATAAGCTAATTAGATTAAAGTGGGTAATTATTTATGCAAATTTGTGAAGAATTCATTTGAAAGAGGAAAATTTAATGCTAATGCAAATAAGACAATGATTTCACTAATACCGAAGAAGGATCATCCTAAGGTAATTGATCATTTCAGATCGATTGCTCTGTGTAATGTGCATTATAAATGCATTACTAAAATAATTTTTGGTAGATTAAGGTTTCTATGCTCAACTGATGTAAAGAGTTATTTAAAATAATCAAGTTGCTTGTGTTTAAATGTTGTTAAAAGATTAAGTTAATCAAGTTAATCGATTATTCAGTCGATTAATGGTACCTAATCAATTAGTCAATCGATTAATGTGTATCAATTAATTAATTGGTTGTTCGATTAAGGTAAAAACAATATTTTATGCTATAAAAGAAAATCAATTAATCAATTAATGAGTATATATTAATCTATTAAGTGTTTGATTAATGTTATAAGAAAGCTCGTTGGAATTTAATAGATAAGTTAACTAATCAATTGGTTAATTGATTAATTATAATTAATCGATTGTATGTTGATTAATATTTTGAGAACAATTTTTCTTTTGAAAAAAGATAACTCTAATAATTGATTAGTTAATTAGTTAATTTATATTAATTTATTCAATGTTCGATTAATTAGTGAAGATTTATTTTGTGAAAATTCAAATCTGAATCCACTAATTGATTAATTTATATTACTGAATTAATTGTTTAATTAATTTATGTTGAAAATATTTCTGTTTTAATTCTTCCTAAGACATTAATCGACTAAGCATTCGATTAACTTATATTAATCGATTGACTTCATATATTTCAAATGTCTTTCTCTATTTGCATTGAAACTTATTTAATCTCTCTTTGAGCTATATATGATTGTTCCATATATGAAATATACATATGTTTCTTTATATTCTTCATTATATATCTTTTGATAAATTTATTGCATTATATATGGTTGAAAATTCTAATCAATGTGATGCTCTATTTTCTGTTTCTCTCATTAATTAAAATATTGATTGAATTAATGATAATTAATCGATTAATTCAGTATATTTTCTTAAAGCCATCTAAACTTGATTAAGGCCTTGAACTTTGATAATGAGTAGATTATTAATGGTTGATACAGTTAATCAATTATTTAACTACTAACAAATCTTTTGAGATTGAGTGTGTTCAAAAAATACTAAGAAGTTAAAATAATGAAGGCTACGCCAACGTAAATATAACATCCCAAATTTTTTCTTTCTGTATAAGAATGATAGAGGAAAAAGTTTATGAAAGGATTGTAATGATAATCAGAAGAAAAGATAATGATTAGATAAGTTTTAAGTCAAAGAAAGAGAGAAGGTATAAAGTTGTCAAGTCAAATTGGCTAAATTGCAATTAATAAAATTTCAAATGGCATAATGGTCATTTTGAAAAAGAAAGGGACTAAAGTAAAATCTCTAAAAGTTTCATGGTGCAAAATGGAAGTATCCACAAGTTATGGGCCATTAAGTGTAATTATGAAAAGTCAAGGGACTAAAGTACAATCTTTAAGAGCTTAGGGGCAAAATGGTAATTATAAAAAGTTGAGTAAAAAAAGGCCCAAAAATTGCTTGGAAATATTTTGGTCTCAAAATTTTATCAGTAAATAGAGAATAAAAATTGGATCAGGCATATTTCTCATAATTTTAATTTAAGGTCCTAATAAATTGATATTAATCTCTAAAGTATGGAGATTAGTACAATATCTTCTGGACTTTATAATCATATTAAATTTTAAAGTAAATTCTTATAATTAATATAATAATTTATAAAAATACAGAAGTCAAAAAAGAGTGTTTTAGAATTAATTAAAGATTTTAAGGTGAAAAAGAACACTTATAAAGGATTTAAAAATGTATGAACTTTTATCAGAATTTCTGAATCTAAAAAAATATTAGACTATGCAATAAATTCATTTTATGTTACAATAAATTTTTAAAAATGTTAGAACTATTAAAAAACTTTATATAATTTATATAAAAAATTATGGTAATTTAAAGATGTCAGTATATGAAATTAAAGAGAAATGCCTTGGGAATTGTGCTAATTGGAAATTGGGCTCAAAAAGAGACCTAAGTGGTGTCATATACAGCAGCCCAATAAGCCAAGATATTGTCTTGGAGCACAAGTTGGTCTTTAGATAATTTATGAATTTTAAAAAGAAAGAAATCAAGGAAAATCAAAAGATAAGGTGAGTGGCTTGCAAAGTGTTCTTGTGGGACCTGAACTAAAGCCACCTGATGCTAAGAGCAAGGGGAGGAGTTTACGTCATGTGCTAAAATTAATTAAAATAATGTAAGAGTTAGGTTAATGACAATTAAGGATAATTAATCAAGAAAGTTACCAATATGATTCAAGATTAAGGAGTTATAATAATTAGGACCTTGAGGGACAAAATGGCCCTTGAAAAGTTTCTATAATACCCCAATTCCTTCAAAAAATCATGACCTAATTGGAACATTGGGGAAACTCTTGTTAACCAAAAACTCAACTAAAACAAAGGCAATTCAAGACACTTAGTGATCAAGCAAGTTAAGCCATAAGGTAAGCAATTAAGCCATAAGGTAAGCAATCCCTTCTAATTTATTTATAAGTGTTTTGGAAGAAAAAAACTTAGGTTTCAATGGTAAATTAGAAACTTCATTCTTCCCTTGGAACCTTGCTGGCTGAAATGCTCAAGTAAAGAAGGAAGAAAATTAAGTTAGAACTATGTAGAAGACACTTAGATAAGTTAGAATTAATAGTTGGTTATTGAATTAAATTGTTTTCTGGACTTTTCCTATCATGAGGACCATTTTTCCACCTACTATACAAAACCAAGAAGAATGAATTTCAATTATATAATACTTCTATTGGATTCAAATGATGATTTTGTGTAGGATTAGATATGTTTGGAACTTTGGAAGCATTGGAATTAAAAGTTGTAATATTTAAGTCTTCTCTATTACTATTTACACTCATGAAAAGTGATTAGAATTTTATGATTTTGATGTTTTCAATAGTTTTAAAGTGAAAAATTATGTGGGATTAAATAGAGAAACAAGTATTAGAAGTATTTGAATGAAAATGAGAATTTTTGGAAGAATCATGTATACTTTTTTAGTTCTGACCAGCAGGCCATGGAGGAGCTATAATTTCATAATTATAAGCTCATAAATAGATTTAGAAGGCAAAATTGTATAGGGTAAAGTCAAGATACAAATTAATTCAATGTACAATGCAATTAACCACAAACAAAGAAAGTTAGGGGTTAAGGGGTTGATTAAGTTTATTATTCATGAATGTTAGGTAATTTGGTGTTGATGAATGAATGATTATGAAATGTTTAGGATTTTGCTTGTGTGCTCAAAGAAGGCAGCAACACGTCAAAGAAAAGTGAGAAAGGAAAAGAGTAAGGGAAAGCAAGTAGTAAGAGGTAGTAAACTTACCTAAACTTATATTTGTTGATTGTGTTATAGCTTGATTGATTGATGTTATTCATATGTGATTGTTAAAGCTCTATACTATGATTACTTTGGCCAATTGTATTTCATATGTTACATGAAAGCATGCACAATACGTTATATTAACACAACCACAAGCAAGCACAAATATCAAGCATTGATGAACATATTGTTTAGTACCGTTTGCTATTGAGATTTTCCCAGAAATCTCCCCCAATCTATAATTCCAAACAATAGGACCATCAAGCATGAGAGGTGAATATTAAAAGCTGAAGTTATAGTTTGTATGTATGGATATGTTATGGACAAGTTTGGAATGTATGTATAGTCAATTATTGAAAAATTTTGTAAATGTAAATTAAAAATAGTAAATGATAAAATAAATATATGATATTTTTTCAACATTTAGTTGACATGCCAATCTTAGTTTTGACACCAAGAATGCTTTATTTTGATGTCTATATAAAGAGAACAAATTTTTTAAATTTGGGGACTAAAAATTGTTTTCCAAAATTTTTGACCAAATAAATAATGATTTTTCTAGACAAATGACAAAAATATACTGATTGGCCAAGCATTTAGTCTAAGACATATTTTTCCCTTAAACTACATTATGTTATCTTTGAGTAGCTGTTTGTACCACTTCATTTCAGTTTTTTTTATAATTAATTATGATTTTTTGAAATTTGTCTCTTAATATGGAATTACCATATGAACAGTACCGTGAAGCTTGAAAATTCTAGATTTTGTAATTGAAGTTTAATGGACTTGTAAGTGATTCTAAATATTACTAAATTATTCTTAAAATGTACAAAAGTAAGGTGTTATAGTAAATTTGCTACTTCTAGTTAAATGTTAAATGCTCACCTACCTACCAATGACACCCACAATGCCTTCACTCTAATGGTTACAAATCTTAGTCTAACGGCTACCAACTAAAGTAAATGATATTTAAAGACTCAAAATTAATAGACGAAACAACAAACTTCTAAATTTATTATATTATCTGATTCTTCATTATGTAACCCCAACATTTATTGAGCTTCAGTGTTTTTCATTATACATACTCTTTAAGAGAGAAATGGTGAATATATTTTTTATTATGTAGACTTAAGAGATTAGTTCTCTTAACTTGGGATTATAACCTACAGGAAGTAAGGGGGAGTGATCGAGTATATCAATTGCTATACTGAGGTGCAAGAGCCCATTCAAATCTTGGAGATAGTTGAAAATTTTATAAGGCCTCTGGGACTAGACATAGGACAAGAGGATTGCTCTAAATTAGGATAAACTACTTGTGTTAGTTCTTCTAGTTTTCAGTGAAATCTTTCTAATCTTTATTCTCTTTATTCATTCATATTCTCATTGTCTTTAAGTTTTCAATTTTTTGATAAAAAAATTAAAACACCCAATTTAGCCCCCTTTGGGGCATATCTGCCTAGACTAACATTTTAATATAAGAGAAAGTCTTTTGAAAAAGATCTAACAATTTCAAGAGAGATTCAGTATCTATGGCAAGATTTGGAGACAACGTGTTATCAAAAGGAAGCTCCAACATAAAGCCTCCTGGGTTCAACGGAGAGAACTTTATGTTATAAAAAATGAGGATGAAGACCTTCATCAAAGTCTCTGAGTATGGTCTCTAGGATGTCATACAAGATAGGAACTATGTTCCAACAAAAATTGTTGAAGGAGCTAAAGTTTTGAAGGAGCGAAGTCAATATAATGATGACAACAAAAATTAATACTACTCAACAACAAGGCCATTAATATTATAACATGTGTCTTAAGTCAAAAGGAGTATTTCTAAGTGTCCATTCTAGAAATGACTAAAGAGATATGGGAAGCCCTAGGAGTAGCCCACGAAGAAACCTCCGCTGTTAAAGAAAGCAGAAACAATATGCTTAAAATGAAGTTTGAACTTTTTTGAATGGCTGATGGAGAAAGGGTCTGTGACAATGAAGTAAGATTTCAACATATCATTAACCATCTAATAGCTTTTGAGCAATCATATAGCTTCAAAGATCATGTAAGATTCTCGATGGTTTTACAAAAGAATGAGAGCCAAAGGTCACAACCATTGAAGAAGCTAAAGGTGTAACATCCCTTTTTTTATTTTAGGATTTAAGTATTATTAGGAGAAATTAATTTCTAATAGATGAAATTTTAATTTAATTACATAAGTTAAACTAGTTTATCTAAAAAAATATTTTTTCTATTAATAGTAAGAAAAAGAAAATAAAAGAAAAAGATAAGAAGAAGAAAAAGTATCCTGGTAATATATATATTATAACAAAAAAAAAGACAAGACGTGGATGGGGAAAAATTAATTAATGAAATAAAAAAGAAGAAGCATATGCTACACTGGAACAAAGACTTATATAATAATATTATATATAAAAAATAAAGTGGGGCCCATATCTATTTTTTAAATAGAGTACACACACACTGCCAGAGCACGCGATTTTCTTTTCTTTCTTTCCTTTTTCTTCTTCCTTCACCAAGTTACAGGAACTTCTCCTTTGAAGAATATCATATCTATTTAAGCTTTAGTTAGTTCTCATAAAATCTTTTAATTACTATAGTTATTTCCTAATTATTTTTCTATACTAAGAGAGCTATTTAGAAATATAATTTTTTTTAGGAGCAAAGAAGTTTGAGGATTAGGGTTTGGAATAAGTGTGATTTTTTAACAAATAAGAACCATAGAATTGTAGAGATAAGTAAATACTTGCATTTAATCGGTTTAGAATGTTTCTATTTGCATTATTTGATAGAGTTAGAGTTAGGGTTTAAATGTTAGAGAGTAGAGATGATTTAATATGAAAATGTTGTTGATTTAATTTGAGTTTAACAATTGGGGTATGTTTATTAGAGGTATAATTGATATTTAATCGGCTTAGATTGTTGCTAGAGTTTGTAAATTAAAAATGGGTATTTTTGTTGAAACTATAGATTAGAGAAATTGGAGATTTTGGTCAAATTGAATAATTATGGGTTAACTGATAGTGTAAATGAGTTATTAAAATTTAGAAATGATATGATTTAATATTGAAATGAAGATTTGGATATTGTGAGCATTTGAAATTTTGGGTGAAACTTTAAAGATTATAAATTTAGGATTTTTGGGTTGTTTGAAGAGTGTGATGTTATATGAGAATATATATTAGTAGAATAAAGTTGAGGCAAAATAAGATTATTATGGGAATGATAATTTAGAAAATAGATGTGTAATTGTGATAGAGAAATTTAGTTATGGTATTGAATTAATAATTTTTAAGTAAAATAAAGTTAAAAGAGAAATGTGAGTATTTATTTAAAAGTATATATTGTGTCAAATTACCTACATATTAATACACATTTATATAAACTATGTAAATTGACTAGAGAGTTGTGACCTAAGCCCGTGGCTACTTATTTGTGGTATTTTTGTTGGCTTTGGAGGAAGGTAACCACTTTCTACTCATTGTGTTTGCTAATATGATGTTTGTGAGTGATTTGATATATATAAATATACTGATGATGATATGATTATATTGAGAAAAGTGGATTGCTAGTTTTATTGAAAATTGTCTTGTGGGATTTAGAAAGTTTAAATAGAGATTAAAAACTTGTTATATCTTGAGATTGGAATTTGAAGAAAGTTATTATTTTAAGTAAAATTCCATTATGTCATTATTGATGTTATTGATTATTGAACTATTGAGCTTTTGATTATTATGAATATCTTAAGAATTATGCATTGGGGATTGGTAATGATGGAGTTGTATTTCTACCATGTGGTATAGCCTCCATTGGAGCTCGATGGTTGGCTTTCGTCCCACTAGGTTACCGAGGGACTTGTCCCACCATTTTACCGAGGGGCTGCGACACCCCCACCAGTTTATCGAGGGGGAATGAACCCATAGTCTAATCTTGTACTTTGTGGATTTTGGCCGATCCATAACACTCGACCGATTAGCTTTTTGAGTGGCCATTCATATGGTAGTTATCACTAGCCCATGGGTTCTGTCGGCAGGTATAAGGCGGTTCGGTTGGTTTGATGGGAGGAATTAGGATGATATTTCGGTCTGATTATATTATGATAATATATTGTTTTCTATCTCGTATATTTTATTAACTGTCCCACTTGACACCTCACAAGCACATGTTAGTATACATGATGAGTATGATTGTTGGTTACTGAGACATTTGTCTCACCCCGTGGTTATTAACATTTTTTAGGAGTTAGTTCAGTTGCTGGTTCTTATGAGAAGGTGCCAGAGGCATAGTGGTGTTATTTGACCTGTATAGCGTTATCCTCTATATTTATGTGCTGAATAGATGTCAATTACCACTATAGGGCATATTTTTGTTTATACTAGGATAATTTACTCTTTTGATGATTATACTGTACATCGTGTGCTGGTAGAAGGCCAGAGGCCTCTCAGGGTTATGCATGTGAATTTGTGGATCCACAGTAGCTATTTTGACATATTAATTATATCATACCATATTTTGTTGTGTTATAGGATTTGAGGTTGTTTACTCAAGTTCAATGCTCGGAGACTCCTTATAAAAGTTAGAATTGATAATTATGATAGTGTTAGAAGAGTAATTTGGGATTTCCAATCATATTTATTGGTTGATTAAGAAAAATCTTTTATAACCATGGTAGTGTTCATTTTGAAATCTTTGTAAAGCTTTTTTTCTACCATAGTTAATTCTTTTGAAATTAAGAAACTCATTTATAAACATGGTTAGTTTGTAGCCAATTATGGTATAAATGATTTTAAATGATTAATTATTATTATTTTAAGGAGAATTTTACAAAAGGCGAATCTATGAGGTTCGTTTCTGTGTTGTTTAGAAGTCTAGCTGAATACGAGAGAAAACAAAAACACAAGAAAGACATCAAAGAAAAGAGTAGAAAATGAATTGCTCTTGAAGCTCAAGAAAGTGATATTGATTATGAGGAGCTCGACGATGATAAAATGGGTCTTATAGTATGCAGATTTAAGAAGTTTTGCAAGAACCAAGCAACAAGAAAATCTCAACCAAGGAAAGGTTCTTCATCATTAAAGTAGCAACAAAAATTAGATTATCTGCTTCAAGTGTAAAAAGTTATGCCACATCAAAGTCGAATCTCCTTAACTCTCCAAGAAGGACAAAAAGATGAAGGAAGAAAAGTTTCATAAGAGGAGAGCATTCATCATCAATCTGGGGAGAAAACTCTTCAGAAGGTGAAAAGAGCAATAACAATGAGAAAACAAATATTTATCTAGTGCTCAAGAAGAAAATGACTCTGAGACAAAGGAGGTAATAAATGTTGAACCTACCTATGTGAATTGCTATCTAAATATAATGAATTGCATTTTGAGTTCATAAAAATAACAAAAGAGTTAGTAAACTCTAAGAAGAATATTCATAGCTTATAAGAAAATATAAGTGTGATGCCTGAGGTTGTATTAAAGTGTACTAAGTGTGAGGAATCATTAAAGAAAAATAGGGAGGTAACAAAAACTCTCAAAAAAATCACTAAAGGTAGTGAAATACTCAATGTTATACTTGGGAATCAGAGATGTATCTCTGATAAGTCTGAGATAGGATATGATCCTAACTTAGACAAGCCTAGAGGAAAGAAAAAGTTAGGTAACAAATTATATATACATTACTTTATACATACTACATATACTTTAAATACATTTGCTCTATACAAATATTGCAACAACAATGGTTACTCTATTACTTCTTGTTATCACAAGAAAAATAGACACTATGGCACATTGAAATAGGTTCCAAAAGACATTAATGTACCTAAGATAATCCAAACTAGCATAAAAAGACCCAAGAAAGTCTGGGTACCTAAAGTGAAATGATTTTATTTCAGGTTTGTCTTAAATCATCCAAGACTAACAAATAGTACATTGATAGTGGATGCTCTAGACATATGACTAGAGACACAGATAAAGCTTTATCATAAGGAAGGTGACAAAGTAAGCTTTCGAGGAAATTGATCCAGTAAGATCGCTGGAATTGGAGAAGTTAGAAGCAAATAAGGGTTAAAATTGGAAGATGTATACTATATGGAAGGATTATGCCACAATCTATTTAATGTGACTCAAACCGCAGATAAAGACAATTGGATCATTTTTGACTCAGAAGAATGCCTAATAGTAAGCAAGTAAGACCTTATACTAAACAATGAAAGCTTAAATGCAAAACTATGCTCCAAGGGACATTAACTGTTACACCATTTCTATTAATTCAAATTCACCTGAAAACTATTTTCTTAGTAAATATAAAGAAATATGGCTATTGTACAAGAGAATAACTCATGTAAATATGCATCAAGTTTAAAATTAGTTAAGAAAGATTTAGTAATAGGTTTACCTAAGTCAAATTTGAAATTAATATTGCTTGTGAAGGTTGTTAAAAGGATAAACAAGTAAAGTCCTCTTTTAAATCAAAGAAGGAAGTCTCAACTGAGAGACCACTTCAATTACTCCATATGGATTTGGTTAGTCTATCAAGAGTCAAAAGTTTCGGGGGAACCTTATATACTATGGTGATAGTTGATGACTATTTGAGATTTATTTGGACTTTATTCCTTTCATCTAAAAATAAGACTTTTAATGCTTTTATTGTGTTTGCAAAAATGGTGCAAAATGAGAAATATATTTTTATTGTGTCTATTAGGATTGATCACAGAGGAGAATTTGAGAACATTGAATTTGTTGATTTCTGTGGCAACTATGGAATTGATCACAACTACTTTACACTAACAACGCCACAACAAAAGAGAGTTATTGAAAGGAAAACAGAGTCCTCACTAAGATGGCTAGAGCGATACTTAATGACAAGGGTGTCTCACAAGTTTTTTAGGCAGAGGCTATGAACATAGCATGTTAAATATCCAATCGAGATTATATCATACCATTACTCAACAAGACACTATATGAGCTTTACAAAGGATGCAAGCCTAATCTCACTAATATGAGGATCTTTGAGAGCAGATGTTTTATCCAGAACAACAACAAAGAAAATTTCTATAAATTTGATCCTAAATCTCATGAGTGTATTTTTTTTACTATTCTAATCGTATTAAGACATAAAATTTTTAATAAAAAAATATTTACAATAGAAGAGTATATATATAGTAGTTTTTTAAACTGAACTGATTTCAAAGCCTCTAGATGATGAAGCTGAGATAATTTAGAGCCTTGAAACACTAAAATTAAACAAAGAAAAAGAACCCATAGTTGATCAACCTAGCAATCAGCCTAATAAATCAGAAAAAATATCCTAGAGCCTAGAGACATCATAGGAATCATACTTTAGACTAGGTTATTAGTCAAGTTGAAGGAGTAAGAACCTAAAGACAAGTGTTCAATAAGTGCATTTCTTTGCATTTATTTCTAACATTGAACCCACCAATATAAATGAAGCACTATTAGATAATTTTTGGATAGTTACTATGCAATAAAAGCCAAACTAATTTAAATGAAATCAAGTTTGGGACTTGGTACTTAGACCCAATGATCATCCAGTCATCGAAATTAAATGGTTATTCAAGAATTATTAGAAATAAGGCTAGTAGTTACAAAAGGTTATAATTAAGAAAACGGTATTGATTATGAGAAAACCTATGCTCCAGTAGTAAGATTAGAAGCCATACGAGTACTCTTAGCCTTTGCTTGTATTAAAGATTTTAAACTCTATCAAATGGACGTTAAAAGTGATTTTCTTAATGGTTATATAATAGAAGATGTCTACGAAGAACAAACACCTAGTTTTGAACATCATCATTTTCTAAACCATGCTTACAAACTTAACAAAGCATTATATGGGTTAAAGCAAGCTCCTATAGCTTAGTATGATCATCTCACCAAGTTCTAAATAGAGAAAGGTTTTGAAAGAGGAAAAGTATATAATACTTTATTTATTAAAAGAAACAAATATGATCTATTAGTAGTTCAAATTTATATTGATGATATTATCTTTGGTGCTACAAATAAGGATCTTTGTCAAGAATTTGCCAAGTTAATATAGGGAGAATTTGAAATGTCTATGATGGGGGAATTGAACTTCTTTCTTAGACTTCAAATCAAACAACAGAAGAATAACATGTTTATCTCATGGACAAAGTGCTTGAAGGAGCTCCTAAAAAAGTTTGAATTGGATCAAACCAAAAAGTATCTCAACACCAATGAATACAAGTGCAATGTTAGTAAGGATGAGAAGGGAAAAGATTTTAATTTTACAAAATATCATGGAATGATTGAATCTCTTCTATATCTCACTGCAAGCATACTAGATATATAATTCAGTGTAGGAATGTGTGCAATATATTAAGCTACTCTAAAGGAATCACATGTTAAAGTTGTAAAGAGAATATTCAAATATCTCATGGGAACTACTAACCTTGGGATATAGTCTCCCAAAAGAGGAGAAAAATACTTGGTAGCATACTCAAACTCTGACCATAGAGGATATAAAACAGATAGAAATCGCACCAGTAGGCAATGTGAATTCCTTAGTGATGATTGTCTAGTCTCATGGTTCAGTAAGAAGTAATACACGGTGGCTATCTCATCAACAAAAATTGAGTATGTAGCTGTTGGGAGTTATTGTGCACAAGTACTATGACTCAAACAATTTCAAGATCTGGGAATACATTTGAATGATATTTCAATTCTATGTGACAACACAAGCACAATCAATTTATCAAATATTCCCATACTTCATTACCAAAAAAAGCACATTTATATCAAACACTATTTTATAAGAGATCACATGCAGAGAAAAGGCTCCAACAAAGGGAGAAACAAAGGATAAGAGCAAAGTCTAGATATCTTAGCCTTCTCTAAAATATATTTCAAAGAGAAAGGAAAAGTCACAATAGATCAACTTAGACACTGACTCTGATCTAGAGTTCACTACCATACTGGAAAAGACTGTAAAGATTTCTACTGAGTCTCTTGGCAAGAAACATAGAACACCAAGGATGCCTACTGCCATATAAGCTCCCTTAGATTCTTAGCCATCCAGTTTGATTTTTCTACAAAGTAACCTAGATTTAGGTGTTGACATGGCCATATATAACACTGAGTTTAGGGAGAAAAATTATTGTCCAATAGTATATATAGATATCCCTACACTGAAGGCTGACTAAAAGGTCAACTTGGACCTAATAGAACCTTTATATCATTTTGAGAGCTGACATAGGATAAGTGAACCATATAGTCTAGAAATAGTTAGAAGATTCTAGTGCAATATAGAAATATTTGATACATTATTGGATAAAGATGAAAATATCATGGATATTTATGTAACTACTAGATTAAGAGGACAGGAGATAAAGTTAGACTTCAGTGTCATTAAGCAGATGGTAGGTGCTTCTCCTTTAGTTCCAATGAAGAATATGGATCATGCTAAGGCTTATCATATCCTCCTACAGACTAACAATCCCTGGATCCTTGTCATTCACCCTGAGTTAAATGTGTGATTTTTATTGCATCATCCATTATATCTACTCTTGGTGTATGATTATCAAATCTATAAGCTTCACCTATCTCAACTAACAAGACTATGTAACTCTGGCTAGAATAGTGAGTGGAGAGAAGCTCAACCTAGGAGCCTTCATATATAGCCAAATGAGAGAATTTTGTCTGAGCAGAACAATGACCACTCCTATGCCATTTCCATAGCTTGTCTCCTTTCTCAAGCACTACAACATCTATCACTTGGAGGAAAGAAAGAACGAATATATTTGTATCTTTAGGATGACACAGCTGAACAAGATAAAGATTAAGCTTCCCTATGTCGCCAAGAAGGGTATGCTCCCCAAAGACCACCAAGACAAGCAACAACCTACAGCCAATGCTTCTCTTCCTTAGGACGAAGATCACTCATCTGCTGGACTTCAAGTATCTACTACACCATCATTTATAGGTGCATCCATTCAGAGGTACCTTTAGGCTGAGTTTGCTAAGTTAGAGAAGAGACTCAATGCCTCAAGGAAGCAAGCTAACATGATTCATGCGAGTGTCAACTGTGAGATCCATTCACTACTAAGCTTTTAAGGAGGAAGTCAGGGAGATGTAAGAAGCAATATTAGAGAGACAAGAGGCTATCTACCAAGAAGTGTCTAATGTGAAAAATATTATGTGGCATATCTGAACAATATTAGACCTTCTTACTTAGAGAAAGAACTGAGGGATTAGCCTATACCATCAGAACCTCATCATGTTCCAGATGCTCCTATTCTCTCATTTACTTCTGTCTCAACTTTATAGCCTTCAGCTTTAATTACTCCTACATACTCACTCCTAGTACCCCATCCTTCCATTTCCATATCACTTGGCCTTCCATTACCCAACTTCCCATGATTATTCCTTCATCTCTAGCCCCAATCCATTTATATGATATCAAAAAGGGGAAGAGAAGAAGTGAAGAGAATGATTAATCTTCTCTAAAGTTCATTAACTGAGTTTATTTCAGCTCTATTTTGTATTATCTTGTACTTTATTTGAAGAACTTTGAAATTTTAATGACATGTTTCACTTTGTTATTCAAGTGATGCTAATGAAATTCAAGTTGTATTATGACTCTTTTTTACTCTTAATGATTTTAATTCACTTGGTTTTGTCATCATCAAAAGGGGAAGAATGTTAGATTTCATAATCAATAATGTTTTGATGATGTCAAAAGGAATTCAAAATAATTAAGTTATTTATGTGCTTAAATGATGTCAAGAGTGATTTAAAATAATCAATTTGTTTATGTGTTTAAATGCTGTTAAAAGATAAAGTTAATTGATTAATCAGTTGATTAATAGTACTTAATCGATTAGTCAATGGATTAATAAGTATCAATTAATGAATTGGTTGTTCAATTAATGTAAAGATGGGATTATGTGCTATAAAAGAACATCAATTAATGGATTAGTTAATCGATTAATGAATATCCATTACTCAATTAAGTGCTCGATTAATTCCATAATAAAGCTTTTTGGAATTGAACAGATAACTCAATTAATTGATTGCATGTTCGATTAATCTGTTGAGAACAACTTTTTCTTTGAACAAAGATAACTCTATTAATCGATTAATTTATATCAATCTATTAAATGTTTGATTAATTATTGAAGAATCATTTTGCGAAAATTCAAATATGAATCCATTAATCAATTAATTTATATTAATAGATTATTTTTTTGATTAATTTGTGTTGAAAACATTTCTGTTTCAATTCTTTCATAAACATTAATTGACTAGGTATTTGATTAACTTATATTAATCTATTAACTTCATATATTTCAAATATCTTTCTCTGTTTGTATTAAAATTGATTCAATCTCTCTTTGAGGAATATATGATTATTCCATATATGAAATATACATATGTTTCTCCATATTCTTCATTATATATCTTTTGAGAAACTTATTGCATTGTATATTGTTGAAAATTTTGATCAATGTGATGCATTATTATTGAAATATTGGTTAAATTAATGATAATTAATCAATTAATATATTATATTTTTTAAAAGCCATCTGAACTTAATTAGGGCCTTGATCTTTGATAATGAGTTGACTATAAATGGTTCATACAGTTAATCAGTGGTTTAACTACAAACAAATCTTTTTAGATTGAGTGCATTTAGAAAAGAATAAGAAGTTGAAATGATGAAGGCTACAGGAACATAAACTTGTTACTTCTGGCAAAGCATTAAATGCTCACCTACCCACCAATGCCCAACAACACCTTCACTCCAACAGTTACAAATATGAGTTTAATGGCTACCAACTAAAATAAATGTTATTTAAAGACTCAACATTAATGAAGAAAATAATGAACAATGGAACAAGTAGACGAAACAAGAAACTTTTGAATTTATTATGTTATCTGATTCTTTATTCTATAACCTGACATTTATTGAACTTCAGTGTTTATCATCATACATACTCTTTAAGAGAGATCTTGTGAATATATTTTTTATTTTGTAGACTTAAGAGCTTAGTTATCTTAAGTTGGGATTATAACTTTACGTGAAGTAAGGGGAGTGATTGAGTGGATTAATATAGCCCGTTCAAATTTTGGAGATAGTTGAAAATCTTAGAAGGCTTTTAGGGACTGGACGTAAGACAAGAGGATTAGTTTGAACTAGGGTAAACTATTTGTGTTGATTCTTCTAGCTTTCAATGAAATCTTTCTATCCTTATTCTCTTTAGTCAATCATATTCTCATTGTCTTTAAGCTTTTAAATTTTCAATAAAAATTTTCAAAAACCCAATTCACTGCCTCTTAGCTGTATCTGCCTATACTAACATAAGGGAGGTCTGGATGATATTATTTCTCCTTTTCACTCAAGTTTATAAAAGGCATATACATACAAGATAATATTATAATTGGCTAGGAAATCATGCATATAATGAAGATAGCGTGAGGAAGAACTAGTTTAATAGCTTTGAAGATTGATTTAGAGAAAGGTTACGATCGTATCAAATTAGATTTTCTTTAATAGGTTCTTTCTGATGTTGGTTTAGATTCTAACCTTATAAATCTTCTTATTGGTTGTATTACATCTGTTTCTTATAATTTGTTGTGGAATAGATCTAAGTTGAATTGTTTTATCCTAAAAGAGGACTCTGTCAAGGAGATCCTATCTCACATTTGTTATTTATTTGTATGGATATATTATCCCATCTTATTACTAACATAATGAATGCAGGTGATTGGAAATCAATTTTTATTACTAGTGTTGGCCCGTACATTTCTCATCTTATGTTTATAGATGACTTGCTTTTTTTTTTTTGAGTGGCAACTAAAAAAAAGCAAGGTGTATGATGGATTACTTAGATAACATTAGAAGAAGAATTAGTAGAATTACAGGTATGAATATCTCGGTGGATATAGGAAAGTATCTAGGGTTTCTCATCAGAGGGTTAAATCTAAGCTAACTATGTTGAAAGAGAGTACACATTCAGTGGTTGGCAAGATCACTTTGGCCAAATATATTATGAGTACTATACCAATATATCCTATGCAATTTGCTGAAGTTCCTATCTCTATTTGTCAAGAAGTGAAAACGTTGAAAAGGAATTTTATATAGGCGAATAGTCAAACATCTCATGGATTTCACTTTCTCATATAGGATCAAATTGTTCAACCTAAATTATATGGCAAGATGGGATTCAAGAAGTTAGAATTCTTCAACCGTGCATGTGGAACTAAAATAGCTTAGAAACTAGTAAATAGACACAAAGGTTTGTGGGTAGATATACTCTTACACAAATATATATTGAGAAATGAGAACAATTTATTGGAAGCAAGAAAATGGGACTCAGCTCTGTGGAAGTTTATTGCCCAACAACAAGATATAATTGAATTATGTACAAGATGATATATCAGAAATGGGCAATTAATTAATTTCTTTATTGATAAGTGGCTATTTTCTAATAAAAGGCTAAAGAAGTTTAGCCTTAGACCACTTATAAGTGAGGAAGAAAACAATAAAGTTACAGATTCAGTGGATTCTAGGACTTGGAATTACCAAAGACTTGCTGGTCTTATTATAAGCAATGCCTTTCAAAGGTTAATAAGCATGTTTCTAGATACGGTGGAGGCGCGTAATGACTTAATGATGTGGAATGCTACAAATGAGGGCATGTTTACTATTAAAAGTTCCTATTATCTTCTTAAAAAACAATATAAAAATAATTTTAGCCTATTTACAAAGGCATATGAAAGTGGAGGAGTGCTAAGTGTATCTGAGCCTTCATGTGGACAGTATTTAATAATCGTCTACCAACTAATGCTTAGAGAAGTAAGTAGTCATTAACCAGTGCATTATGTCAACACTACAAACAGGATACAAAAGATATTTTGCATATTCTCCGTGATTACTTTTATGCTAGCCAACTTTGGATTAAATTGATTCATAACAGGTTTTATTATGCATTCTTTATAGCTTCTTTAAGAGATTGATTTGCTTTAAACCTTAAGAGGGAGCTAGAGGTTGTTGGAAAATACAATTGGGGTCTAATTTAGGGGATTTCAATTTGGAGCTTATGGAAGTAGTGGAATCAAGTTACATTTTGATCAGGACTTTTTGAAACTATTGGACCCTTATATGTTCATTATGCAAACATGGAAAGGATTTATGCAAATTAAGTAAACTCATCCAGATACTGATTTACTCTTATCAAATTCAATTGTTTGCTAGCTTTCTCATTGGCAACCTTCTCCTTTCGGATGGCTCAAGTTATATGTTGATAAAACTTTTACCGCATCTTATAGTAAAGCAGAATGTGGTGTAGTTATTCGAAATTATTCAGGAAGGTGGGTTCTAGATTTACATCTCAATTAGGTACATGCAATGTGATTAAGACAGAGCAGTGTATTGTTTATAAAAAGGGCTAGAACTAGCTTGGGTGCTATGATATAAGAATATTATTCTGAAATCTGATGCTAACAATGTGGTTAATATGTTATCAAATCTGAATAGGGGATAGATGCAGTTTATTAAGATCACATATGCATATTCTCCTAAAGCTATCTTGGGAATTGAAAATTCAACATATAGCTAAAGATCAAAACAAACTTACTGATGTATTTACAAAGGAAGGTTTGGATACCATGGTAGTTTTATATTATTGTCCTTTACATTTAAGAACTCTTGTTGCTTCTTAGTGTTTGTGAGATAATTCCCTTGTAGTTTAGTTTCTTTAGTTATTTGGGTGCATAGCCCTCTCTTATAACAAAAAAAAAACTAGAAAATTTTTGCTAAAAATATTCTTAGATGTGATAATTGGATTTGTTGTGAATGCTTGCCTATGAATTTATTTATCTTCATTTTTTAAAAAAAGGTTTAGAATCTAAGAGAGAAATTAGGAGGTTTGACTAAAGACAATTTAGTAATTTTAAAATTATATTTTAATATTTGATCCATATAAAGAGTTATAACTTTTAATATCTTTTCCAATAAATGTCATTCTCTCTAGGTTCTTCTCCCTAATTTCCCCCAAAGAATACATATACATTTATATCAATTTTAAAGATATCTTAAGTGATTTTATAATTATTGTATGTAAATGGAAAGAGAATCTTCATATATATATATATATTGCTGGTCAATATGTGTGTGTGTATATATTTATATATATAAACTAAAAAATATATTATTCTATCACAATTATGATTATTCTTTTCTTGCGGTTGGCATAAAATTGAATGGTTAGTTAAAAAATATATAAAATAAAATTGTGATGCTAATAATATTATAATTTAACAGCATGAAAGATTATCTTCTAATATAATGTGAATTCAACTCCACTTATAATCATCATTTTCCTCTAATTTAAGACAGAGAGAAAAATAAATTGGACAACTTTCCTCTAAATTTATTTGGCCATGAATTCATATTTTAGAAAAGATTTTTTGCTATTGTTTTAAATTCTCTGTGTATCATAAAAATAAAATGTACTTCTACATAAGTTTAACTTTTGAAATATTTGAAATGCTTGCGTACCATATTTTTAATGAGGTTTTTTATAATGAATAAATTGAATTCATTGACAAAACAGCCTAATATCTTATATGATTTTGCGAAGCATCGTGTATGAAAGGGAGCTCATGGACATAGTATTAGCAGCTAAAAAATGGCAGCACTATTTGTCCAGCCAACCCTCATCATTAAAACTAACTAACGGGCAATTAAGTATCTTTCTAAACAGAGGATTATTGCACCTGACCAAAAGAAGTGGGTAGCCAAGTTAATGGGCTACAAGTTTGAAATGCAATACAAATGGGGAAGGAAACAAGGGTAGCGGATGAGTTATTAAGGCAAGAAATAGAAGTAGAGCTTCAGGCCGTGTCATTATGGCAATATGATGAAAAAATTGAACTGAAGCAGGAACTTGCAGACGATGTTAACCTTAAAGAAATAGTGTAGCAACTCATCAAAGGAAAGGAGGGAATGAAAGTGTTCAATTTGAAGAAGGGGATATTATTGTTCGAGGGAGACTAGTGCTATCATGAGACTCTCTAAGAGCAAGGGAACTCATCAAAGAGTTTCATGATTCTCCAATGGGTAGGTATTCAGGCTATTTGAGGACTTATAAATGATTGGCAGCAGTGGTATATTGGAAGGGAATGAAGAAGGACATACAGGAATATGTGGCATAATGTGTTATTTTTCAGAAAACCAAATATGAGGCTCTAAGTACAGCGGGACAGTTATAATAACCACTGCCAATTCCTCAAGCTGTTCAGGAGGATCTTAGCATGGATTTCATTGGAGGGCTACCTAAGAGAAATTGATTCGACACAGTACTGGTTGCTGTAGATCGGTATACTAAATATGCCTATTTTATCCCTCTCTCCTATCCTATGCTCGCCACAAGTGTAGCAGAGGTGTCCGCTAAAGGAATAGTTAGGTTGCATGGCTTTCCAAGCACTATTGTGACTGATAGGGATCGAGTGTTTATACGTCAATTCTGGAAAGAACTATTTACTATGGCTGAAACCACCCTCAAATACAGTTCTTCATACCATCCCAAAACAGATGGACAAACCGAGGTAGTTAACCGGAGCCTTGAAACTTCCATCAGTGATTTGTTGGAAATACACCCAAGAAATGATCCAATCAAAGTGCTTCCATGAGCTGAATATTGGTATAATACCACCTACCACTACTCCACAGGGATGACGCATTTCAAAGCCTTGCATGGAAGAAATCCTCCCACTCTTTTTAGGTGTAAAGAACAGTCTTTGAGAGTACAGGAAGTGGACCAGCAGTTGCAAGAAAGGAATGTGATCCTAGATGAACTTAAAGATCACCTTGAGCTTGCACAGGCCGAATAAAAGGCAAAGCTAACAAACATAGGAGGGAAGTTGAATATGAGGTTGGAGATGCCGTGTACTTGAAACTAAAACCCTAAAGGCTTTGGTCCTTAGCCAAAAAACCTAACAAAAAGCTAGCACCAAGATATTATGGTCCTTACCAAATTATGGTAGAGATTTGCAAGGTAGCATATAGGCTACAATTACCTCCCACAGCTCGAATTGACAATGTATTTCATGTCTCCCAATTAAAAAGAGCACTCAAGCGGTCAGTATACAGGCTCAGCCCCGCTCACCAAAGACATGGAATTAAGTGTGGAACCGGAAGAAGTTTAAGAGGTGCATAAACACAGTAGGGGTACCTATAGATTCTTGTCAAGTGGAAAGACCTGCCTCACTTTGAAAGCAATTGGGAAGACCTCGACAGCATTAAGAAGCACTTTCTTGAATTCCACCTTGGGTACAAGCTGATACTTGCAGAGGCAGGAAATGATGGGCCCTATAAGATGTGGGGTGGCAAATATAAGAGAAATGAGAAAGGGAAGGCAGCCCCAGCAAGCACAAGCCCAAGTAAGGAAAAGGCACAGGGAAGCAAAAGGGATATTGGGGAACATGAGGGCGTAACGACCTCGAACAAGCCGCAAGGTAGAGGAAGTGCCAATATAGAGAGGTAGAAGGAGGGGAGTGAGGGCATGGTTGGTGGTACCTAGTGAGGAGGGGAGCTGGTCTCTTAAAAACCCGGCTATGTGATTCTGATATTTCTTTTCTCTATTTCATTGTTGTTCTTGTTGTTCATTTACATTCCAGAATCCCTTATACTACAAGTGTAATCACTCCATTTTCCCCATATAATAGAGTGAATCGGATATTATCATATTAAGTTTTTCTGTTATTGATAGCTGGCTCTATCAGATTGATTTTGAAGAAATTTCTCATTTTTAAGAATCCAAAGATGCTGATTCAGCCTTCTCATGCTGAGTTCACCTTCAAGTGCCATTTTTGTAGAATTTTCCATCTTTGCATTCTTCAAACTTATCAACAGACAGTTTTATCTTACCATGATCTTCTGAGTTTGTCATAGCATTGACTTCATTGTTTTTGTTATTTCCTTTCATCTCAGACAAGATCTTCATGTCCTCAAGGGCTCTTTATTGTGCTGCTTTCACTTCTTCATCTTCTTTTACCATAATCTCATGCTTTGATTCAAGTTCTTGAACTAAAGTTTTAGTATTTTCAGCTTCTTGCTTCAGCTCGTGTTCTCAAGTTAATCTCTTCTGCTTCCTTTTTTTTTTTAGCTTATGTTTCTTTTGTCAGCTTCTCTTTCTTCATGCTTTATTCTTGAAACAATTCAGCAGCTTTTTCTAATTCCTTAATATTTGCTTCTCCTTTACTCTTCTGGAACTCATCTTTAATGTAACTTGGAAGAGCATCTTATTTTTATCCCTTGTCTTTCAAGATTCTTTGCTCAGTCTTCACATTTTCTACTTCATCCCTTCACAAATTCACTAGGTTTCTAGGAGGCTTTATTCTTTAGCAACTTCCGATAGTGTCTTTGTCGCTTCCTTGAGCTCTGAGGTTATAGCTTTCGCAGCTTCCATATCACAAGCATGTTCCTTCTTCATCTGTTCCTACAAAACTTCAATCTTTGCACTTGCTTTAGCTAGTTTAGCCCCAATATCTTCGGTATTCAATTCGGGAGTTGTATTCTTTCATCAAAGATTCTATCTTTGCCTCTACTTCCTTATTATTCTTGTAAGAATCATATTGAGCTTCCCTCTCTACCATGGCCTTTGCTTGTTCCTCTTGATCCTATAAAGATGTTAGCTTTAATTCTTCTACTTATGTTTTCATAACTGCTATCTCCTTCGAGAGGTCACTGATCCTTTCTGAGTTCAACTTGGCTGATCGATGAGCATCTCCGGCGGTCTGAAATGCCACGAGCTTCGCCTCTAAAGCTGCACCGAAATCTTGCATGATCTTGGTGAGTTCTTGGTTGGCAGCAAGAAGTTCTTTAACAGTTGTTGTGTGTTCTTTTCTTTTCCCTTTCTGAAATCTTCTTGTCTCTTGATATCTACGGCTCAACTTTTATAGAACAAAGGAAGGAGTCAAACAAAAGAAAGGGATATAAAAAACGTTTGGATTATTATCATAAGGTATTTGGTTTGATTTTGGAGACAGCATTTTGCCCTCCCTACCATTTACATGGCATCAAGGTGTATTTGGGTATATTTAGATTAGATTATAAAGAATAAATTCTGAGTATAATATATTTAATAAATTTTGGTAAAATATATTTTAGAAAAATATATTTTAGAAGAATATTTTGAATAGTTTATTAGTTTTGATAAAAAAATTAACTCTGGATAGAATAGATTTAAAGTGTTATTGTTTTTTACATTAGAACAACACTTGCAAATTGTACATCCCACATGGTCAAAGTCTTAAAAGTTAAAGTCAAATCTTGCACTCCATGCATGCATGTTTGTTTGTTTTTGTCAAGTATAAATATTATTCTATTAGAGATAATCATATTTGAGATATAGTTAGACATTAAATATATATACATCTTTTAACGAGGATTCAAATTTTAGTTCCCTATGTTAAGAAAGATTTTGTTAGATCTACCCTTCATTGGTAAGGCTTATTTGTTGTAAAATGGCACAATGGACAATCCAAATTGAACTATAGCCTAACCCTAAGTCTAGTATATTTTATGGACATGCTAGGTTTTAGAAAGAGCCTGAGGTTAGGTTAGGCCAAACTTAGTTTATTAGACCGGTGGATTAGTGTAAGTAGTTCAAAAATATACAAAATATAAGCGTAAGAACCATTAAGAACTTTAGCCATTGCCCTAGACGACACTGGCTATAATAGCGGTGAAGTTCTTCTTCCTTGATCAGAGGTATGAACTATATGTCCTCCTCTTTGTGATCTATTGCAACGTCAACAATGATGAAGACGGTATGAGGGTGAGGCATTAGGGGCTAGGGCTTGTTGAAGTGCTGTAAGCTTGAGATGAGTGTGTGTGATTTGTAAAGACAGAGATCTATCCCTCATCTAAAAACCATTACGTATACTAAACATATATATTCACATAGGGGAGATCAAACCAATTGGTTTGAATGCTTAGTCATTTGTCTAGTCCAACTAGAAAAGTCAGTCCTTAGTGGTTTGTTTTCTTTTGTATCGGACCAATTTTTTCCAGATCGGGTTGGGGTAAATTTTGGTGGATTGCACCCGATTGTACTAGACTAATCGGATTTATGCCCACCCCTAAGTCCCGTTTGGTATGTTGAAAATGTTGGGAGGAGAAGGAAAATTATAATTTTCCATCAGCAAGACGCGTTTTGTAGCATAATTTTCTTGGAACCCAATTTTTTATCGTAACGAATTTTCCCTTATACATAGGAATTGCACTTCCCACACATCTTGATGGGAACCAATTTTCAATCGATGAGTATACAAATCTAAAAGACAAGAAAAATAACTCAAATTTGTGGGTTGATCAGGTCTGAGTTTCAACAATGTTGTGTCTACGTCTCTGATTCTTCTTCTTATTCAGGCTGGCAGATATGAGTTTTAGGGAATGTAAATGGGGGATACAACTGAGACGAAAGTAGGGATGGGAAAGCACCTTTTTAGCAGAGTAAGTAGGGAGAAGTGACAACGTAAGCTAGACGAGAAAGGGAAAGTCGCTAACATGAGGTGCAACGGATCACGCGAGGAGATACGAGTTACCTTGTCGAACTACTTTATTATATTTTATTTATTTTTTATTTTATTTAATATTTTTTTAATCATTTTATATCATAATGATTTTTATATTTATATTGAATATTCATATTTATTTACTTAAATTATAATTTATTATAATTATTCTTATTCATTTTTTATGAATTACTAAATTTTTAAATATTTTAATTTTTAAATTAGAATATAAGTTTAAAATAAAAACTCATTAAAGGTAACTTGGTGACTTGCATTTTTTCCTACTTATCCACTTAACAAATATAAATTATTTCGTTAAAAAAAATTATTTCAATACATATCAAATATATCAGTGGTTAGAATTTTTCTATTCAATTCATTTTCTTTCACTTCTATCACAATTAATTCTTCCTAACAAATAACCCTTAGTTTGTTTGTTTTTTTTTTTGGAGGGAGGGGTAATTATTTGGTTTAAAAAAAATAAAAGGTAGGAAAGTGAAAATTTTAAAATTTTCTCAAACCTAATATTTCCTTTTAAAATGGGAGAATCTAGAGGGATTATTAAAATCTTTTATCTCCTCTCTCTTCCTCTTTATAAATATCTTATTTTATATATATTTAGATATTATTTAGCAAGGTTAATTTAGTAAAGATTCTATAATTTGAAATTATAATTCTAAATTTTACTATTTATATAAGAATTTTATTAATAAATAATATATTAATATATTTATAAGTTCTTTCTAAATTTTGAGAAACTAAGTACCTCTATAAGTTTTTATAAATTTAGATATATAACTTGACTTTATGACTTTAGTGAAATTTTAAAGATCAATATTTAAAAAGTTAAATTGGACTGGCCAATTTTATAGTTGAACTGAATCCATTATGACCTCAATCAAATTGGTGTGACGTGATAGGTTAAGTGGGCTACTATTTTTGGTTCCTATAGTAGAACCCCCACCTGACACATTGACTTTGAACCATTGCCTCCACCAATTCATTGTCAGGCCTAATTTTTTTTAACCTTATTTAAGACTCAACCAACCTAAATTTATTTTTAAAAAAAAAAATTATGTAAAACGGGGAAATAAAAATAGAAAGGAAAATTTTCAATAAAATACCTTTTAAAATTTAAAAACCAAAGAGGTGAGTCTGAAATGATATTTACAACACTTGTACTGCATTTCACTATTAATATTTATAATACTTCTACGAAGTTTCACCATTTCACATTTGTCATTTACCATAGTTTCTTTTTATGAATTCAACCCTTTGAAATGTTGAAACCCGGTGAAAGTATTGTAAATGCTGGTAGTAGTGTAGTAAATGATAGAAAACATAAGCCATTTACTTATATTTTCTAAAGTAACTTTTGAAATTGTAAACAAAACGTTGTAAATGGCTTGATGAAATGGTGAAAGTATTATAAATGCTGGTAGCAGTGTAGTAAATGATAGAAAACATAAGCCATTTACTTATATTGTAAATTGCGATAGAAGTGTTGTAAATGTGACTAGTAGGGTAAAAAAAATATTTAATAATACATCCCTTTTACTTGTATTATATAAATTATTTTAATTAACTAACGGTCCCTAAATTTTTTGGGGTCCAAGAGGTGGTGGGTCCTCCTTAGCTCCAAAAATTAAAGTTGCTAGTGTCAGAGTTCCAAGAACTTGTTGGCAACTACTGCCAGATCTCTGACAGCCAGCCAATAAAGGTTGCTAAGGCTTTCTTTTTAAAAAAATAAATATAAAGTTATTAAAATATTAATATTTTAAAATTTCTTTTTAATACAAATGATCAATTTGGATATTACAGATTTGACCGACCTTTTTCAAATTTTAAATCGTATTTTATTGAGATTTTCCCAAATAAAAAACTAGCTTTTTTCCTTAAATTTACTTAAAAATATAATATATGTGTGTGTGTGTGTAATGTACTCAAAATCTATATCAATTTATAAAATTCCTATTTTAATCATCAATTGATAACTAAAACTAATCATTTCTTGGATTTTTCATTATTTAAATGTTACGACACTATTCATACCATATAGTTCATATATTCCCAAATGTAATATTTATATTTTCATTATATCGATAAAGTATTTGTCAAATATAAAAGAAAAATTAAAAAAAAAGTAAAATGAACGTAAATGGGTTGGCCTTTGGTCGTATAGGGCGATCCTACCTTATTGGCTATACTTTTGATTAAAATCAATAGATAAAAAATTATAATCTCATGATACTTGTGTTGGAAAATGTGCCCTGGGGGCCAATCATTGTCTTATGAACATTATTGATTTTGAATTTATTAATTGTGTTATCATATTATTTGCATGTTTATTGTGATGACCATCCTTGGATAATTCATGATCTTATCCTAAATGTCCCTGGCCGGTCATCTATGTGGGAGCAGAGATAAAATAAAGCCAGTATGACTTTGAAGATGTATAGAGATATAAATCAAAGTCATAGGCACATGTAAGAGTACAAGGTGTTGGACCGACCCGCTATGAGAGAGCTGCATGGGTTACATCATAAGCTTCTCTCATATACAAACCATGTCACTATGCCCTTTGACCTGAGATCATCATAGATTCCTACATGACAAACGCTCAGCTTTGACCTAGTCAAAAGTCACTTTTGACCGAGTGATCATAAAGACTATGTTCGGGCTTAGTGGTTTTTCATGCGGAGGAATGTGAATAGTCAAGATGTAATTTGTCCCTCGCATTCGTAGAGAGATATTACTGGGCCCCTTGATGAGTGAGTCTGAGAAACGTATGGCCATACTATAATGGAAAGGTAGTTCCATTTCTATATTCAGACTACTCAAGGATCGAGAAAGTAACAGTCAAGAATAGGAGGATGACATTATCCATGCCTCATCCATGACCAAAATATCGCGTGACAGAAAGGACATGATATGGTTGTATAAAATGTTACATCGTTTATCGATCCTCATATGATTTGGGTAGTCGTTATGTCTTGCTAGAGACCGCTTGCGACTTGTGGGCTAGTATAGCAAATGGCCCACTGCCAACTTCATATGGGCCTACAGGGTCGCACACAAAATAGCCCAACACGAGCTATGATGTCCAGATTCATCGAATCTAAGACGTGTCCAGATTCAATGAATGATCCAAGGTTAATGTATATATTTATTTATATTTATATTCGTATATATATATAAATTCGTATATATACATTATATATAAGGGATATATAGGATTTAATTTATAAGGATAAATTAAATCTCTATCATGTTTGAATTTGAAATTCAAATTGATAGGATATCTCATATAAGAGATATTTATAAGATTTAATTTATAAGGATAAATTAAATCTCTATCACGTTTGAATTTGAAATTCAAATTGATAGAATATCTCATATAAGAGATATTTACAAGATTTAATTTATAAGGATAAATTAAATCTCTATCACATTTGAATTTGAAATTCAAATTGACATGATATCTCAAATTTGATTTATGAGAATAAATCAAATATAGTCCCGTCTTATCTTTATTTTAAATTAAATAAATAGGTGAATTAAATCTGTGGGATGGATTTAATATAAACATTATTTATTTAATTAATTTCTTATCAAATTATACAATATATGATATTGTATTAATTTCATATTTAATATAGATTAATTCCAAAATCCAATTCGGTTAAGAAAAACGCAGAGCATCCTATATATCTGATTTTAGGAGCTACGTTTTTGAACAACACATAACACAAAAAGCCGAAGGGAATCTGCAAAAGGTTTGTAGATAAGAAACTGCTGAAATAGAGACGGAGAGGACGAATTGTTAAGAAAGCCTTGGAGGGATAGGAGACTCTAGCACGTCGTTCGTGGTTGGAACGCTGTTCGTGTGGATACCAGTAGAGGGAGCCGACCTGATGCGTTTACTTCTTGCGATCAAAAAGAGAGCACGAGCCATGGAGAGAAGCTGTGGAGGTCGCTGAGGAACACTCCGTCGACTTCTTGCGATCGAAAGGAGATCACCAGCCGCGGAGAGGAGCTGTGGAAGTCGCAGAGGAATATTGAGGGTAATGCTTCTTCCCACTTGACTTAAACACATACGGTAGATCCTGACAAGGAATGGAAAAATTTTTAAGTTAATTTCCGCTGCGTGTCTTCCAATTCCTTTCAACTTGAAAATATATAATCTTAAATTTTTAGTTATAAAGGTAAAAATTATTTTTTAATACAAACAAAAAATCTAGATCAAAAAATAAAATGTGTAGAGCAATTCATTTAAACTTATGAAAATTAAGTGCATCTTTTTTTTAATATAAAAGTTATGATTTTCACCAATTACATCTTATAGTGATATTTTTATTAACATCATTTAAATTTAAATATATTTTTTTGTGAAAATTACTTTCACAATAAAGTATTTAAAGAAAAATCACGTCTCAACAATAATGTAACGTAAGATTCTCAACACTTATATATTAGAATTTGATGTATTTATTATAAGTGTTTATTTAGCCTTACTGTTTTCTTGTCCTTGCTTGCTCCTCAAATGTTTTCAAAAATAAAAGATTTAGGTAATTAAATTTATATACTTATTATACTTATGCTTAATTAATTTGAAATAATAAAATATTAAATTTAAATATAGACTACAATTGATAACAAGAATTAGTTACATGACGAATAATTGATACACAAATCAACATGTTAAAATTTAATTGAAAAAAATATAATAAACATATAAACTTAAGTATCTTAGTTTCATCCTTTTTTTAGTTCCCCATTTCTTTACATCTAAACAAAAAAAAAATCGTATATGTTGTATCTCTCAAACACTCAGTGTCAACAAAATGTCTCAAATATGGAGGACACAAATATAATATTACCATGGTAGTCAATTGCTAAAACATTTGCTAGTCTGTTATGATTTCTTGTTATATGTTGTATTTTCAATTATCAAGATGTCTTTAGAAGAATATGTATTTGAGATAGCAATAAATTGCATCTGTCTTCACTCATATTTGATAACATATTAACCACATTCTTTGTCAGATTCAACAATAATCCTCTTAATCCCATGATTCAAAGTTGTTTTAACCCATTATAAACAGCCCCCACTATTCCGCTTCAATTACATTGTATGACCCAGTTGAGTAGTAAATCCAATAACCCATCTTCCCGAATGATAGTGAATAACTCCACCACAACTTGCCTTGCCCTGAGATGTAGTAAGTGCTCCGTCAACATTTAACTTGACATATCCTAAAGGAAGAGGCTGCCAATCAGTTGAATTTGAAAACACAACAACATTATCTAACTGAGTTTGTTGGACTTGCACAAATCATTTCCATTTTTGCATAATCACTAAATAAGGTTCTACTGGTTTCAAGAAATCCTAGTCAAATGTAACTTGATTCCAACACTTCCTACATGCGCCAAATTGTAACACTCCCATATTAGACCGCAATTGCAAGTCCCATATGCCCTTAACTCCTTTTTAAGGTTTAAAGTAAATTAGTCTCTTAAAGAAGCTCTAAAGAATGAAAAATAAAACTTGGGATGAATTAGTCTACACTAAAATTGAATGGCATAAGAACAATTGTGAAGAATATACAAAATATCCTATGTATCTTCATTGTAGTATTGACATAATGCACTAGTTGAAGACCACCTACTTCTCCAAGAATTAATTGATGGGCGATTATTAAATGTTGTCCACATAAAGGCTCTAGTACACTCCGTACCCTCCCACTTCCAAATGTCTTTATAGATGGAGATAAAATTATTCTCAGATTGTTTCTCAATAAGATAATATGCACTTTTAATAGTAAAAATGTCATCATTTGTAACATTCCATAGCATTAAGTCATTACTCGCCTCTGCCATAGATGGAATCATGCTCATTAACCTTTGAAAAACACCTTACAGAATAAGACCAGCAACTTTTTGATAATCCCAAGTCCTAACCTCAACCCAATCTGCAACTTTAATGTTTTCTTCTTCACTTGTCAGTGACCAAAGACACATCTCTTTTAACCTTTTATTAGGAAAAAGCCATTTATCAATAAAAAAATCACTTAATGCCCATTTATAATATGTCATCTTGTACCTAATTCAATTATTTCTTGTTGTTGAGAAATAAACTTCCATAATGTAGAGTCCCCTTTCATTACATCCAGTAAATTATCTTCATTCCTCAACATATACTTGTGTAAAAGTACATCCACCTATAAGCCTTTGTATCCATTTACAAGATTCAAAGCAATTTTGGCTCCACACACACACTTGAAAGATATTAACTTCTTAAACCCTAATCCATCATATAATTTAGGTCTAATAATTTGATTCCACCCAATAGGGTAAAAACCATGCTAGTGATGAATTTAAAGCAAGAATTGATAAAACCACTAAGGATGCTAATATGAAGCATGAGGAATTGTTCAAAAGAAAGGAATCTACTTTTTTGAGAAGAAGATTGTACATTTACTTTTTAAAGTAACTTTATTAAATATCTTTTGACTTTTGTAAAAGGTATGTCGAGGTAATATGTTGGGGAAAAAATTAGTGTTGGTAGAAGTTGTTGCCGATTGTCAGTTTAAAGCTAAGACAAAGGCTAGTGGTACTGAAGCATTTAAGCAAAACTGTAAGCTTTTCTTTGACTAAAATAAATTTGGTTTTCTAGATATCACCTTAAACCAGTCATACTTAGGTGATACTATCCCATGAAGGGACCATGAGCTACAAAAACTCTTAGATATCTAGTACTTCAGATTTATCCATTACAGATTCAATTCATTTCCTACATTGAACTGTACAAAGCATCTGGTTTTTTCTAAATTCTCTAGGCAATACTATCATAAGATCATTATAAAAATCTCATGCAAATTCATATATCTACTTTGATAATTTTTATTATCATTTCCTTACAAAGATTTAGTTAGTTATACTTACAATCACTCCTTGCTCACATAGAAAGACTCCACAGATATAGGAATGAGAATTTTATATCTGAAGGTGTTTACAAGAATGCTTAGAAACGCTAAAAGAAGTTTGATTTTTCTATGCTTAGACTCTACCCCTTACATGGACTTACCATAACTTTTTATAATGAGCCTTCATTTTACCTTTAGACTGACAAACGACAACAAACTTCTACCGACACTAATTTTTTCCCAACATATTATCTCGACATACTTTTTACAAAAGTCAAAAGATACTTTAATAAAGTTACTTTAAAAAGTAAAAGTACAATCTTCTTTTCAAAAAGTAGATTCCCTTCTTTTGATGACCAACAATTCCCCATGCTTCAGATTGACATCATTAATATTTTTGTCAATTCTTGCTGCCTAGTAATCTTATTTTATTCTTCCTTTATATAATATTTACACTTGTGACTCAGATATTCTTCCAGCTATTATAGATCATTTTCTGAGTAGTCTCAAAATTTTCCACTTTATTGAGTATAATTTGATCATACCATTTTTCTAACTTCTGAATTCCATAAGCTATTTTTCCAGATGTATATATAACATATTTAAACTGGTATAATAAATCCATTGTTGTTCTTCTTTAGTGATGCATCTACTTAATTCTTCAAATATTATCCTATAGCTAAGGCTTCTAACTTAGCTTATAGTTATAGCTTCCTTTATTTCTTCCTTATTCTCTTCCTCAACTTTTAGAATTTGTTGTGTTGTTCCAAGCTTTAGTAAATGAATTGGAGGGTAAAATTTCTCTTTTGTTACTTCAGTTATAGTAGAATAATATCTTATAAAGATTTGATGTTGTTTTTATTCCAAAATAAGATTTTAATGCTTATTTTACACCCTTTGGTAGAAGTTTTATTTCTTCCATGTTTGATGATAGGTAGATAGCCTATACAAGTCTAAATTCGAATAAGTTTGCCACAACATCTGGTGATGCTCTGGGTTTAATAATAATTTGTTCAGCTGATAATAGGATATGGTGCTCATATGAGGGATTTGATGGCACTGACTTACCCTTTTTTCACTAAAGTCTAATAATAATTGTATTGCTGCCTTCTTTTTTGAATTTTAGATAAAGGTGCTTAAGTACTGGGTCCAGCTTCCTTTTTGACAGTAACTTTGTATTTTTGCTCCTTCACATGTTCTATATTTATATGAACTTTTTAATTTAATTGATCTTACGGGATATTGATTTGACATTCCATATCTTTATTTGGACTATTAGAGGGACTTGTTGGAATAGTGGGTCATGAAATGGCTCCACCTTTTAGAATTTCTAATTCCAATGATAATTCATTAACCTTTTCATATAAGGCACTGATATGCCCCATAGTAGAGTCAAATGAATTAATCATTAAATTTTGTTACATCTTCCAGGTCGATACCTTGAGAATTAAAGTTTGTTCCACAGATATTGATGATACAATATTAAATTGATTTATAAAATTTTCAAGATTATAGGAATTAAAATTATTGAGACTTCCTTCTTGGTTCATCCCTTCTTAAATAATCTATAATAAAATTATTTTTTTAGAATATATTCAACTAAATAATCATAATAGAATAAATCATTTTGCCATTTAAACAACATTTTATTAACAATACTTATTTCTCTTATTCTCTTAGTTAATTAATGTTTTACTTGGGTATTATCTGTTACAATCATAAATTGATATTGTACAATTCATAATTAAAACTTTTTCACAATTTTTACTACTACTATTAATTATTTCCAATTTGAATAATATTTAGTTTGAGATTCATTGAATTTTTCACTTGCATACCTTACTATTTCTTCATTTCCTTCTTTTTCAAAATAAAGAGCTGCGCCCCAATAATCTTCTGAAACGTCTATATATTAAATTTATTTTATATATTCTTATTTTGAGATTTTTAATATTGGTAAATTTTGATATATTTCTTTTCATTTCTAATATCTTTTTTATGATTATTAGTCCATTCAAAAGTAGATTTTTCTCCTTCTAACTTATTTAATCTTCTATTATATTTAGATAAATGAAATATATAACTTCTAGCTTGATTTATTATTCCTAAGAATGATTGCAAGTGTTTCTTGTTTTCTATTTTTTAAAGCATAGTATCTTTTTAGATATATGTTTATATAACTCCAATTTTTCTTGAGATATTACTTGTCCTAAAAATTTTATTTTAGTTTTTCTTAATTCAACCTTTTTAAGTAATATATTTATTCCCTTCTCATAAATAATATTTATAAATTGGTTTAAATGTTTTTCATGCTATTCTAAATTATCTGAAAATATTAAAATAATATCAATATAGACAATAACAAATTCTCTCAAAGTTTTTAACTGTTCATTTAAATAATTTTAAAAAATACTTAGACTATTATGATAGCCTATTGGTAAAACATCTCATTTATATAATTCTTTTGATGTACTAAATGTATTTTATTTTTTACTTTCTTCAATTAATTTAATTTGAAAAACTTTGGATTTACAGTCGAATTTACTAAATATTTTCCTTCTTTTTATTCTTTAAAATAATATTTCTATATTTGATATAGGGTACATATTTCTTATTACTAAATCATTTAATCTTTTGTAATTTATTACCAAAATAAAGGTACTAATATATCTATTGAGATTAGAATTTTAGCTATTTGTATTAGAAATACCGTTATAGAATTCAAGTTTTTTTCCTTTTAGACAAAAAAGTAATGTTTGATTTATGGTTTATATTTCATGCAAATTTTTAAATAACTACAAATTAAAGAATGAGATGACATTTATAGTACATATGAAGCTATGAATATTGATAATCTTTTTATCACTATAATTTCGCCATGTAGGTCATACAAGTCATACCAAACATCCAAAACATATCATCAAACTAGTCTACCTTAACTAGAGATAAACTATTGGAGTTAAATAATAATCAACGTTGAGTAGAATCCTTCCCTCAAACTTTTCACTATAAAATTTAGCTAGAACAATAATATTTAAATGGCTTCATTTCTGATGTACAACATAGCCTCCCATTGGAATAACCTTTCTATTCATTTATCACTTTTTTCACCTTATCCTATCATGTGTGGTTGGCTACTCAGATATTATGCTAGTTGTCGAGAGCCTAACACTATCTTTCTCCTTTATTGGACCAGTTATGAAATAAATATGGATTTAACCTCTCTCTTCATTCCTTTCAAAATTTCTTTTATCTTTTGAAATTCTTCTACCATCGCCATAATGCAATGGTTGTTGTAAATCACTTCTTAATGATATCAAAAACTGATCAACCCTAATTTGTATTGACACATACTAAGATTGTCCTTGGTTTCTTTGAGATCAAAAAAATGACCGTTGACTCCAATCATTTCCTTGCACAAGCAATTTTATCATTTTAATACTCCCCTGATCTTTAATAAAGAAGTTAGTTATATTAGTTAATTGTAACAAATATGATTTTATTTTTCCTAAAATGTCATATTTTATCATGACTATCTTTGGAATGGAAACCCTTTAGGGTATGTATAAGTTTTTGGGCTTACCTGGAATCCAACTTTGACTCTCTAAGTACCCACATGAAACTAAAGCACCTATTGCAAACTCTAATTATGTTTACACAGCAAAAATACCAAAGGGAAGAGAGAGTTTTAGATACAGAGGGTGAGGAGCAACAGAGAAAAATAAATTGCCTTGCACGTACACACATTATGCTTCTATTTTCACATCTTATGTACATGTTGGAGGAGTAGGATACTCTTAGCTCCCATATCCCTCATTTTTCTCCTTTCAAAATTAAACTACTGCCTCCATTATCTCACATATGGATTTGGGCCTAATCCACTATAGGTGGACTGACCCATTTCCCAATAGTATGTAATCAATAAGGATATTTTAAGAAAAATATTATAAATTTAAGGGACAAAGTGGATTAAAGTCTTATATTTAGAACTAAATCTAACCTCCAACTTTAGGGGACAAGAGGGCTAATGCAATATGCACAAGCTCATACTTACCTTCATATATTGCCTTATGGCAAACCAAGTTGTGAGGAGTATCAATGCATGAATCAGTCTCGTGGTAGTCACTAACTTCATTCTGAGGTTTTATATGCTCTGTCCAAATGGAAAATAGTTAAAACAATAGCAAGTTTCCATTAAATTAAAAGAAAGGGGCGGAGGATCAACATTTAACATCTAGATTGACAAATAGGATTTAAAAGTGTAACAAGAGTTGGACAAACATCAATCAATTGATAAAAATTACAGATATATAGAGGAAATACAAGACAATGAGAGAGCATCATCATTACTTACTTCAACGTACCAAGAAATAAACTATTATAATTACAAGTTGACTATTACCAAATGAAAGGATGACAGGAGCCTTCTTGTGGCTTAAAAATTGCTTGCTTATTGGCCTATGGTGCATATTGCAAGTTTCTTTTAAGTGCTAGCCCACTTGTAAACATAAGACCTAGAAAAAAACAAGAAGGCTAGCAACACCAACATATTAAGAGCAGCAAGCATAGCATAGAAGTAATCAATATGTGCATGATTAAGATTACTGGCAAACCAATTGTCGTGACCATCTCCACACGTTTCTTTGTCAATGCATGAGACGATAAAGCTACTTAGAAAGTTCCCAAAACCAAATGCTCGAGTAAAGGGCAAAAGCCCATGCTTGTCAATTCATCTGGGACTTGATCATAGAAGAACTCTTGTAGACCAACCGTTGCGAAACAATTAGAAATTCCAAACCCAACATATTGAGGAATTAACTACTAGATGCTCATTGGAATTGTCACATTGGGCATATCAACTAGCCCATAATCCTGAGCCACTATAAGTCTTTTTATCTTAACAAAGGCTAAAACCACCATAGAAATAGCAAGAAAAAAACCATTCCATATCCCATTCTCTATAGCTGGGGATACTAGAGGGTTTTCCAGTGATATGTTGGGCTATTGGAATAACAATACGGTCATAGATAGGAATGAGAAGTACAAAGGAAAGGCCAATGAATGATCAGAGAGAAGCATATGGTACTAAAAACCCAAGCCAAATTTGCCTGTCCAATGTGACCCCTTGCTTGGTAAAGGAAGTAGGACAATGAGCAGGCACAATAGCATAAGTGTCTCTTTGGTTTGCCATAAAATCTCAATTTTAAAAGGTTTTTTAGCCCAAACTTTAGTTTAAATTTTTTTTAAAACAAACAGTCATATTTGTCCAAAAGGGTTTATGGATCAAACTATAATTTAAAACTATGATTTTAGATAAGCTCCTCGGAATAGCTTTTGGAACAATAAACAAGCTCATAGACTACCCAATTACTATTTTAGCCATGTTTTTTCTACACTCTCTCCTCTCTCCCTCTATTCCATT
This sequence comes from Leucaena leucocephala, assembly GCA_037074615.1. Classification (NCBI taxonomy): domain Eukaryota; kingdom Viridiplantae; phylum Streptophyta; class Magnoliopsida; order Fabales; family Fabaceae; genus Leucaena; species Leucaena leucocephala. The sequence goes on from CM073527.1 coordinate 13,089,440, forward strand.
TGACGCCACTGTTCACCTTCATTATCTTCCTCTTTTATTACTGTCTGTTGATGTACCTATGGCTTCTATTGTCGTTGTCATAGAAACTTGTCGAGAAGGAAATCATCCTCCCTTTGTCAACACCTCCTTCCTTCGCCATAAAACTAGATCGACAGAGATGGAACGGGAACAAACTCATGAATAGAGAAGGTGATGACATATAAGGAGCTGGAGTTAGTGATGAACAGTGTGCATTATCGGATGCTAGAAGAAGAAGAGAGAAGAAGATGAACGGCAAAGGTCACACTTAGGACGCTGGAAGAAGAAGAGAGAAGAAGAAGGATATGTGTTGTCATTGAAGAGGACTCAGTATTTCTTTTACCAAGCACAAAAGTCCTTCTAGTAATAACTATCTAAACACTCATTTATTTAGAACCACTTTTTTTTTCTATAAATTCTTTTCCATAAGCCATTTTCTAAAACTTGTCCTAAAGCCCTTTTTTCAATAAACCATTTTTCTAAAAGTCTATCCAAATAAACCCTAAATCAAACTTGTGACCCAAATTGGAATAAGCCTAAGGAGTGCCTTTGCTTCTTCAATATCATGAACATCACAAACTTTTCCATCTTTTTTGGAACATTTGGAGCAATTAGTGATTTGTCAAGGAACCTAAATCCATATTTGAGTGAACATAAATTTCAAGGTACATTGGGATTTTAAAAATACTACTGTTAACAAATTATATAATAGGGTAAAGTTATATTCAATACTTTAAACTAATTTTATAAATACAATTAACACTCTAAAATATTTATAGATGCAATTAATACCCTAAAATATTTTATTGGGTATAATTTTACCCTTGTACTAAAAGACAAATAAACATACGGTTCCAAATAAGTATTGTTGGGTAATATGTTGATCCACCTTTGGTAGTTATGCCCAAACCCAATAAAGATTAGGGCTATTATGATAATAATGGAGAAAGTAGGTGTATATGTATAATATATCTCTTATGAGGTAAGAGGGAGTTATCTCCCAACAATCTATAAGAGGGAGAGGTGGGTCAGTGAGGAGTTATCACAGAATCCCACTTCCCTATTTAGGAATAATATACGCACTCATGCATGTCCATGTAGTGCCAGAATATTAGAGAAGTGCATTTTGTATTTGGCGACTCCTCCTTCCCTCTATAGCCGTCCAAACTAATCTCCCTCCCTTCTGTGCTTTTGCTGTGAAAATGTAACCAACAATCTATAAAAGTGCTCCAATTTTGTGTGGGTACTCAATGAGTTAGAGTTAGATTCCAGATATACCCAAAATCCTATATTGGTATATGTGTTATGTTATTCTAGACTTTTTTCTTTTTCTCGTCGGTGCTTATATGTGAATTTTTGTTTCCAGTTATATGCTATGTTCTTAATTCTTATCTTTAATTTTGGTTAAAGTATTTATTTTATGTTAAGAATATGAAGTATGCTTCTAAGTCATAAAATGAAAGAGAACACACTGGTGAAACCATACAAAATTTCTTCATTTAAAATTGGGGTTACTAGAAAAATATATTTTTAGGCTTTAAAATTAATCATTTTAGGTAGAGTACAGAAAAACAAAGACAACACTAGTAACGTAGAAAACAGACGTTAGGTTTATGAGGTTCGAATTGAATCCGTGGTAAGCAAACCTCTCTCCCAGCTGAGTATTGATAATTAGCATAATGAGTTTATCGTTAAAAGTGGTATGCAAGCTGGTGATTTTACCAAAAATGAAAGACTCTGCTCGCCAACAACCAGAGGAAGATCAGAGCTCTGGGCTTCCCTTGAAATTAACAGCGCTATCAATGGTGTCCAGCAATGGCAAAGTTCCATGAAAATGGCGTTGACCACCATGAACCACTCTAAAAGTTGCTGCAACTTTCCAATACAAGAATCGAGGATATAATACGATATGATTGGTTGGATGTGGACAGCAAATTTGGTCAACTGAGGAAGGTCACTGTCAATCCCCCGGTGGCCAAAACAGAAACAGTAACTTCATTGAATTGAATGGATAAGGACAACAAAAAATGTAGAAATTAATCTCAAACCTCTTATCATAGAACTAACAAGTTTCAATTTGATAGTAAATTTGAGGAATTTGCAACTTCGCATCACTGCTCCGTCTCCCTTGTCTTCTACATCTCAATTATTTTCACCTAGAGTCCTAGAAGAAACAATGCTTTTACCGCGGCTCAGCTGATTGTGGAAAAAGAACGACAAAAATAACGAGCGCTTTTGTTTTCTTATCATTGAAACAATTTTTTTGTTTTAAAAAACAAAAAAATATATATAAAAAAAAACTTGTTCCGTTTTAAATTTTTAATTAAGTATTTTGTAAAAAATAGAAATATATTTTTAAAAACATAAAAAAAAACTCAAAACAACTTTTACCTCTTTTACTGTTTTCTATTTTTTTTAGTAATAAAAAAAATATTGTATTGTTTTCTCTTTTTACATTTTTTTAAGTGTTTTGCCTTTCCCGCTCGTTCGTTCTCTTATAATCTTCCAACTTTCTATCCTTTGTTTTTGCATTTTTCATTCTATCTTAATATCTCTCATCTTCTCTTAATTCTCCAAATTATAAAAAATATTGGTTCTAAACAAGTTTTTATATTTTTTCAAATGCAATTTTTGAAATCAATTACCTAATTTTTTTTGTTTTATTTATTTTAAAATAATTTTATAAAACTATTCTAAAAATATAAAAAAAAAATAGAAACAAACAAGCTCTAAATTGCCTCTAAAATTGTGGGGTTTCGCCTTATATTTAAAAATCCAAATCCTCTAAGAAGCACCCTCCCTCTTCTTCCCTCTGTAACACTCTTCTAATTCCCTTTCTCTTACTTTCTTCTTTATTTGATTCTTTCTCTTGCCCAAACTATAAAAAACTATTTTTAAAAAAATACATTTTTAAAAAAAGTGTCTTCTAAAAAACACTTTAAAAAAGTGTTTTTTAAATTGTTTTTAAAAAATACACTTTGAAAAAAAATTAAAAACATTTTTTACAGTGTTTTTTAAAACACACTTTTCACTTTTACTATGTTTTTAAAAACATATTTTTTTTATAATTTGGGTAGCAGAAAGAAGCAAATAGAAAAGAAAATATAGCAAAAGTAAAAAAAGAAAAGAGTGATTATAAGATATGAGGAGGGATAGTACTGTTGAGAGGATCTACTTCCTATATTTAATACTAAAAAATTTGACACTCCTCTAGTCTTATTTATAAGGGTGGAAAGAGAAGTTGTTTATCCTAAACCCTAGATTACCCTCAACTTTATTGTTTTTGGTGGGTTTATTTTTGAGACTTGGGTGATTACCTAGTATTGGGGTAAAATTCATTGCTTGTGCTATGGATGGTGAATGTGTGTTGTTGGAGAGTAGGTTGAGCGTTTTCTTTCCCTTCTTGGACTGAAGCAACAACCCAATTTTATGGGTTAATATGGTGCGCTAAGATTGGTTTTGATTATCTTCCATTGATTTAGGCGGTTAAACTTGGAATCTCTTGGCCAGAATGAGGAGGCTTGAACCTGGTAAAGGAAATTATCTTGGCAAATCTCTTGCCTCCTATTGCTTGAGTGGATTTCAAGATGTTTTTATTTAGCTGTTGACTTACTTGTTTGTCCAACTCTTATATGGAAGTGTTCAAAAGATTAGGGCATGTCAAATAAGGGAACTCTTACCATGTCAAGGTTTTGTCTGTTATCAGGGAACTCTACTGATTGAATATTGCAATAACCTTTTATCGCTATAATTTCTATACAAGTCATACTAAACATTCAAAGCACATCATCAAACTAGTCTCCCTTAACTAGAGATAACTATTGAATATAAAACCTTTACTTTATGATACTTCTCCGGTCCTTAATATGTGATATAATTGAAGAGTTGATCTTAATCCTTGATATAAAATTTATTTTCTATATTTATCAACTATTTCCCAAATTGCCTCTATTGATACTCTCACAACAACAAACAAGTAAGAGAGAAAATAAAGGAGTAATAGATGATTATAGTGTTTTAGAAAAAAAAAATGTGTCATACTAATTAACTTAACTAATTTTCTTAAATTAATCAATAGTTAAATAGGTATATATTAAGGACTAGAGAAGTATATAGATATATATCATCCAAATAACAATCAACTCTAGTCCTAACCCTTTCCTTAAGCCTTTTGCTATAATATTCAACCAGCACAAGGATGATCAAATGCCACTTGGCCTCTCACTAACCTTAGCCTCTCAATAACCTTTCTCTTCATTCCATGAAAAAATTCTTTTATTTTATCTTTTGAAATTCTTCTACCATCAGCAAAACGTAATGGTTGTTCTAAATCTCCTGAAATCCACATTTCCATAAATACGATCCTTGCCTTCCTTCTATTCTTCAATGAAATCACAAACTGATCAACCTAATTTATCTCATGTTTCTCTAATATAAAAAATTGACCATTGTCTCCAAGCATTAAAGCATTTCCCTGCATAAGCAATTTTATCATTTTAATATCGCACCTTCATATATTGTCTTATAGGACACATCAAGTTATGAGGAGTATTAATGAATATATCACTCTGATAGCAGTCTCCAGCTTCATTCTGAGGTTTTATGTGCTCTGTCCTGATGGAAAAGTAACCAAAACAATAGCAAGTTTCCATTAAATTACAAGAAAGGAAAAAAGGATAAATATTTAACTTCAATATTTACAGATAAGACAAAACAGTTCCTCATTCAAATGGAATTGCGAGGAAAACCTAATAAGATTTGAAAGTGCAATAAGAGTTGGACAAACATCAGTCAATTGATAAAATTTATAGATATATAGAGGCTATAAAAGCCGACAAGAGAATATTACAACATTATTACTTTACTTCAATGTACCAGGCAACAAATTATTATATATACAAGATGACTATTACCAAATAAAAGGATGACTGTGTTATATGAAAAATTTGTACCAGTAAATTTCCCTGTAGACCATCTAGCAGACAGGAGTCTTCTTGTTGCTTACAAATTGCTTGCTTATTGGCATATCGAGCATATTGCAGGTTTCTTCTAATTGGTTGCTCACTTGTAAACATAAGACTTTGAAAAGAACAAGAAGGCTAGCAGTTCCAACATGCTAAGAGCAGCAAGCAGAGCATAGGAGTAATCAAGATGTGCATGATTAAGATTAATGGCAAACCAACTGTCACAACCATCTCCACCCATTCCTTTCTCAATGCATGAGACAACAAAGCTACTTAGAAAGCTACCAACACCAAAAATGCTCAAGTAAAGGGCAACGCCCACACTTCTTAAATCATCTGGGGCTTGATCATAGAAGAATTCTTGTAGACCAACATCTGTGAAGCCATCAGAAATTCCAGACAAGACATACTGAGGAATTAACCACCAGATTCTCATTGGAATTGTCACATTTGGCATATCAACTAGCCTATAATCTTGAGCTACTTTGAGTCTTTTCATCTCAACAAAGGTTGCAACCACCAAAGAAATAGCAGAAAGAAACATTCCAGTTCCAATTCTCTCTAGCATTGTGATAGCAGAGGGTTTTCCAGTGATATGTTGGGCTATAGGATCAACGATGAGGTCATAAATAGGAATGAAAAGTACAATCGAAAGGGCAGCAAAGGATTGAAGAGAAGCAGCTGGTACTATAAACCCAGGCCAAATTTGCCTGTCCAATATGACCCCTTGCCTGGTAAATAAAGTAAGAAACTAAGCAGACACAACAGCATAAATAAAACTCGTAGCCCATATTGGAACAAGCCTAAGGACTGCCTTTGCTTCTTCAATGTCATAAACATCACAAACTTTTTCATCACTTTTGGAACCATCTGGAGTAACTAGTTCTTTGTTAAGGAACCTGCAATCCATATTTGAGTGAACATGAATGTCACAGGTGCCGGTGCAAATATAATCAATTCAATAAAGTTTTATCATGGGATCATTCGTTCCTCATATATTGTAAAGGTGATAGAAATCTTGCGCTATAAAGAAAAGGATCTTGTTCTTGCTCAATAAAGAAAATGATTGTGAGAAAAAAAAGTATAGATATAAGATTAAAAGAAGAAAATAGTAACAAAAATCAGGAACAAAATTGCTTGACTAAATGCAATGAAAAATTCATTATTGAATAAATGATCTATTTGTCAATGACCTTCATGCCGAATATCATTTAGGAGGACAAGTACGTTTGCTAGTTGCATTAGTATGATAAATAGGGTTGAAGGGCAGTTTTGCCCCAGCAATATCCCTGGAAGAGCTATTGGTATCTTAAAGGAAATTGTAAAACAATGTAGCACATAATCTTTTAAAGCTATAGTAATGTTGACTTTTCAAAACAATCAACATTGGGTGAAAAAAGTCTCCTGACTAGCACAAATGGACTTAACATCGACTATTAAAAATGGGCAACATTGCACCAGTCTTGAAAAATATAAGCTATATTGTTTCATAATTTTCTTTTGGGTACCCATAGCTTCTTTGGGAATACTTTTAGGGAAAAATGAAATTTATCCATGGTAAATATTTAAACTTGCTTTACATGAGCATAACAGCACATGAACAAGGGAAATAAGAAGAATGAATGTACAATCATTATTTCCTGAGAAGCATTATAGTTGGGCAAAGTAAACTTTACTGCCTTAGAAAGGGAAATATGGTAGGATCCCTGGCTTATATCCACCAAAAGCAATAAATGCAGTATACTACACTACTGATATTCATACTGGAACATAGTTACTTCCTTAGGCAAAAGAGTATAAACTCCAACCTAGCAAACTCTACAACACACAAGCCTCAAGAGATTAGAGCAATGTAATCCACAAACATACAGCACAGACCACGGAAAATTGGATAGGGTCAAACGAACAAAGATGAAACAAAAAGATGCTATCTTTTTGAGGTTCCAGATCTCTCACAAATATCTCATCCATAAAGTTAATCCCATTCCTCCAAAGCATGTTCCCCCTAAAATAATGTTCCATCCCCTCCGACATTCATTCAGCCCAACTTCAACTTTCCTTCCTCTGCTTCTATATCCATTCGGCCTGAATTTCCTCTTCCGTCCCCCTTCCCTTTAGTTCCTCTTACATGACTAGTTTATATACCCTAGTAAAAATAGCCTATTGGCGTCAGCCTTAATGTCTTTGTTGCCACCTTTTTTGCTAAATGCTATGCGTTTAAGTACCTGTTTGCTGTCTATCTTGTCTAATACTATTCTATTAGTTACTCCATTAGTCTCATCTAGTGCACTTGTTTACACCATTTTGCTGTCTACTATAAGTTTTTGTGATACTGTATGTCTTATGATTCTTTTATATGACCGAAGGTCACCCAAAAAGTTCCTCTAACCCTTCAATCCATATAATATATAAACCATAAGGTTTACAAGCAATATTTCTATCAGTTTATGTTCAACCAAGTCAAAAGCTTCGTAAAACTCAGATTCTAACCTTTCCAAGAAAAATTTGAGTACAACAATTGCTCTGATTCAGAGCCCAAAAGTTGTCAGAGAGTGAATCATCCTTACCCTATATGCATTTCATCACACATAAAGTCTTCCCTTTTTCTTTGCCCTGAGAATCCCATGAAAATAGGAATAAAATATCTACAACGTCCAACAAATCAGGGAAGTAAAAAAAGAATTTAGGTAGTTGCCATCTAGAAGGCAGCAAATCAGGGAATTATTTAGGACTACCAATAACCACCTCCCGAAGAAGAAAGAAAAACAAATGGGGGAAAAGAAGTTGGAAACATATACCCAAGTTGCTGATAGATGCTTTGAATTTGAATCCTATGGCCTTGGTTAAGAGATTAACCGCTTGATTCTTAGTTGAAATGTAAGTTTTTTTTTTTAAAAAAAAAGTGCAGCTTCAAATTTCTCTTTCATGAAATGCCAATCAATCTCGACAAGGTTGGTATATCATTCTACATTGGATTTTTAAAAATACTAATAATTGACAAATTATAATAATACCAATCGTTGTACATTATCAACGATAAAAATTCTTAATTCATCCATCGCTCCACATATCTTGTGAGAAAGGGCCTTAAAATCTGCCTTTGTAGCTGCTTAAAGAACTCTTCTTGAGAATTAACTGACAATATAAATGAAACAAGGCAAGTGGTGAACTACTCCAAGTAGCATCTAAATTTGGGAAACCTTTCCAGCAAAGACAATCACAGAGTAGGTCCTACAGAGAGCAAATAATCTAATTATCGACAACCATACGTACAGGTGACACAATGGATTCCAACAAAGCGGTATCTTAGCATAGAGAACCCTCGTTAGTGGGCCAAGCAAAATCTAGAAATGGAATCCCTTCAAATAAACAAGGTAATGGTAAAAGGAATCATCAGGAAAGACAACAATATTCCTTTCCATGGCCACAACAATGTCCATAATAGGCTGTCTAATAGCTTGACTAGGTGGAATAGGGGTATGATGAATGAACACTCATCTCGTCAAGCTTCCCAACTTCCTCCCAACAATAAACCTCTAAGGCTTGTGATTCAAAATATTTAACCACCAACCTGAAATCCTCATTAAATCTAGGATTCAAGTCTGTATGACCTATGATAGTTTCTTCAAAAAAATTTGTCTTCCTCTTTCCTCTCAGCAATATCACAACCCGAGCAATTTGATTGTCTCACCTGTTAATTCCATTAAAATATGGTTTTTGTTTTAACATTAACCACTGACATATCATGTTTTGCCAACCACTAATCAATAGGTTTTTTCTAGTTTGCTAAAGCAAATCATCAATGTCATTTTTTTCAAAAACAAAAAAAAAACAAATTAATCCATTATTGGTTTCCTATCATTAGGGACAACTTGGAGTAATCGTTTCACTAGTCTGTACAGCATTTCAACTTCAATGATCTGTGCAACGACTTCAGTATTTCTAGTCTGTGTAGCTTTAGTTTTGCTGGTTTGTGTGACAACATAATGATAAGTTGGAGAGTAAATATGTTTATCATGCAGCAACTTCATGAGAAGATTTTGCCTTGTCAAAGTGGACGACTGTACTTGTCCAAAATTCTGAACTACATGATAGATGTTAAAAGAGAAATATAAAATCTCGTAAATAACTACGTGATAAAGCCTATCTAACAATATTAAAAATAATATAAGGAAACAGGCTATCTAAACATAATATTTAAAATGAGTTTATCCTAATCACATTAAAAGCAGAACTCTTTAAGATAATCTTAAACACATATATATTATCCAAAATTAACAAAACAGTTTATTATTAATTAAAACAAAGCAATGAGAATTAGCTTTAATTTACAACTGCCATCAATGAAAGTTTCCAACTAACTATCCCCTAAACTAGTTTTCAATTTTTATGGTACCATACATCACTATGAACAAAAATTTACTAGGCAAAGTAAAGATTTGATAAGGTTGGAAAGGTTCTGATAGCAATTGGTATCATACTTTAAAACTTCTTTGAAGCCATATATGCATAAGCTTACTGTTCTTACCTAAACTGTGCAGACCTTGGGAGAGGTACAGGACCACAAGCTTCCTCTTCGCTAGCATTGTTGAGGGTGTACTTCGCCAATTGCGTAGGGAAACAATGAACACCTTGCCAATTCTGAAAAATGGGCTCTTTTCATCCCTTTGGATGCTAAACCGATAAATCCAAGTTCACAAGAGAATAAAACCAATGAAATAACCATTGCAATGCAAGGGATTCCGAATCCAAGAACCCAACCTATATTCTCCTGGATATAGTTCAATATTGGAATAGTTACTAAAAGACCAGCAATGAAAGTAAAATTCCACCAATTAAAAAATGAGCTTCTAGCCTTCCATTCTTCTGGGTGTTCCCTATCAAATTGATCAGCACCAAAAGCCTGGACACAAGGCTTATGTCCACCTTGCGCAAGTGCAACAAGATATAGAGAAACAAAAAATAAGATCACTTGGAGCTCAGAACAAGAGGTGCCTGTACTAGCAAAATGATAGTCAGCAGTGCTGGCAGGAAGGATAGCTGATAAAGTCAACAAGCCCAGTGCCTGGATTTTAATCCGACCAAAATTCAGATGAGCAATTAAATATGAAACATGTTTAAATGCAATTACATAGAATTTCAAGATCATCTCTCACAGACCTCAGACAGATTTTTTTTTATATAGACTTACTAGAAACCTGTTCCAATGATTAAAATAGATTTCTCTGAATGAAAACCCGGTAAAGTTTAACTGAAACTCTTTCTGAACCATGGCAGCTAAAGCTCAGAAGAACAGGAATTAACAAAAGAACGAAACCACTGATAATCCAATTGGATAACTGATTCTACAATTCTTTTCACTTCCTTGACTTATATTCTAAAAATATAGGACATTGGATTATATTGTCATTTAATCAATTAAATTGACTTCTTTAATAACTAATTTTATCCAAAAGAAAATGGCACATTCTCTGAGAGAAAAAGAGAGTTCGGTCTCTTTGCACACAATGCTGACTATTATATGCTTACCAAGCTAGATATATTAACTGAAAATTAGATTCATTTCATTGAAAGAAACTTCAGCAATGTTTGCTATAAAAGGTGCTGTTAGTAGTATTGTGTGTACTGGTAGCAGTCATTCAAAATGTGCAAGCTAGTCAGAAGTAGTGAGCTATTTATTAGTTGTTAGCCTTTAAGAAATCAGTTACAAAACAATAACGGAATTGAGCAGAATATTAGAACACTTCCTTCTGTGCTGTAAGCATGAGCTCGAGAAGTGTTCAAAATTTATAGTCTTTCAGAATCAGCTAATGAAATTCTATCCAAGAAAATCTTTCGTCCGGATCCTTCAAACGACGTCGTTCCCACCATTTCGTGACCAAATTGTATAGTATGAATGTCAAGAAAAACAAACCAGAATATACATGAAAGATGCAAGCATGATGGTTCGGTAACGACCAAGAATGGAATCGGCAACTAAAGCACCCAACAGAGAAAGCAACGACGCCGTCCCGAACCACAGGTTCACGTTCTTTGCCGTCGTCAACGTGGATTGCCCCATTGATCCCGTCAGATAATTGATGAGGTTGGAATTGATTCCATAGTAAGCAAACCTCTCTGACACTTCCACAACTAATAGAAAAACCACAAAATGAAACAAGAGTTGTTAATTCACAGAATGGGTTCATCACTAGAAGTCGTATGCAAGCATGTGATTTTACCAATAATGAAAGACGCTGCTCGCCAACCACCGGAGGAAGATCGGAGTGCTGGGCGACCCTTGAAATCGACGGTGCCATCAATGGTGTCCAGCAGCAGCAGAGTTTCAACTTGTGAATCGTCGCAACGATCGGAAATAGCCATGAAAATGGAGTTGACCACCGTGAAGCACCTTTAAAACTTGCCGCAACTTGGGAGTGCATTACAAGAATTGAGGATATAATATCATATGATTGGTGGTTGTATGTGGACAACAAATTTGGTCAACTGACGAGTGTCAATTTTATTTTTCCCCAAATAGAAACGTTAACTTCATCCAATGGATAGGGACAACGCGAAGAACTGTAGAAACTACTACATCTCAAACCTATCATGATAAGTTAACAAGCGTCAATTTGATGGTAAATTTAAGATGATCGCAACTTCGCATCGCTGTTCCATCTCCGTCATCTTCTAATACTGAGGAGGAGGAGAAGACTTAGGCTGACGATTGAAAAAAAATATTAAGGATACGTCAGGTTTGATTCTGTTTTTTAAGACTACTATATTGGGTTTATTGTTCTAAATATAATATATATATATATATATATATATATATAGATAGATATATTGTCAGCTTCTTTTCCAATTCTTTTTCATAGCCCCGTTTCCAATTTTATAAAATTAAAAATAATAGAATAGGTTGACATTAATCTGATTTTTAACTTTTAGAACACAATACTTTTTTCTAAAAAAACATTGACTAAACTAAATATCAAACAATTTTTTTTTATTTTTTCATGAAAGATAAAAAAATCAACCAGGAATGACTATTTCTGTTTTGGTAATAAAAAAAATTGTTTCAAAAAATTAGAACTCAAATAAGGCTTACGTGACCCTTATATTTCTAATTCTTATAATTTAGGTTTTGGTGGATTATCATATAAGAAAACCCCGTCAGACAGTTCCATAACTTTGAAGAGGGGCATTATAGTTTGGGTGATACTGTGATGGTCTTGAGGATTGTGAACTAAACCATATTTGTCATTGGTTGTTGTTTTTGTTTTTTTGCAGGTCTTGGAGTCAAGATTCCAAGCCAGTATCATGATTAAGTATCGCTTTGGTGGAAATTCTGAGTATTGCAAGCATTCGCTCAGTCAAGATGGGATCGCCAACTCAAAGTTGGATTTATGACAATTTCTTTCAAACCCAATTTGGGTAGATGCCTATAGTGGCATAAGCTTCTTCATTAACATCTTGTTTATGGTTTTTCCTCTGTAGGGTGTCACAGTACGATGATTTTGTATAGGTTGTATCACTTGCTCATGTTTGGTTGAAGGATCTTTAACTGTGTGTTTGTTGTTTGATGTTTTTGTTACAATGGGTATTATAATAATTGTGTGTGAGGTTTACATCTTATATCCGATTAGATAAGATTTTAGAAAATAGTTTATAGGAAAAAAATATACTTTTAGACAACTTTTAGAAAATTATGTATAGAGAATAGCTTATAGAAAAAGTGGTTTTGAATAGTTATTTTTAGAAGGACTTTTGTTATTGAAAACTTACTAAAAATTGTATAATTTTATTGAACATAAGAGAGAGGAAAGATGAGATATAAGAGTTTGTTACAATGGGTATTATAATAATTGTGTGTGAGGTTTACATCTTATATCCGATTAGATAAGATTTTAGAAAATAGTTTATAGGAAAAAAATATACTTTTAGACAACTTTTAGAAAATTATTTATAGAGAATAGCTTATAGAAAAAGTGGTTTTGAATAGTTATTTTTAGAAGGACTTTTGTTATTGAAAACTTACTAAAAATTGTATAATTTTATTGAACATAAGAGAGAGGAAAGAGGAGAGATAAGAGAAGATAAAAAAGATATAGGAGAAATTAGAGATGGTGAAAAAATATAAGATAGAGGAGAGTGGATGTGTAAAAATAAAGGTAAAATAATAATTGGATAGTCCTAAATATTTTACTATTCTATAAGTTATTCTAGATAATTTATGCGAAATCTTAGTTTTAAATTAGGGTTTAGTCCAAAAGCTCATTTGAACAAATATGAGTGTTTGTTTTAAAGGGCCCGTTTAGATAAGAGTTTGAAAAATTGCTTATTAAAAAAAGGGTTTTTAGGTAGCTTTTAGAAAAGAGCTTCTGGAGAAAAGTTTATGAAAAAAAAAAGGTTTTGAATAAATGAGTATTTGAATAGTTATTTTCAGAAGTACTTTTATTATTAGTAAATTAAGAAAAAGTATATGATTATTAAATATAGAAAAGATGAGAGATGAGAGAGGGTGTAGAAGAGAGATGAGAGATAGTGTAGAAAAGAGAGGAGAGATGATGTAGAAGAGAGAGGAGAGAGGATGTAAGAAAAAGTAGGGGTAATATAGTAATTAGTTAATCTATAGCTCTTTTATTGTTCCATAAGCTACTATGACCAGCTTATCTGAAACATTAGTTTTAAACCATAGTTTGGTCCAAAAGCTCTTTTGAATAAATGTAACTGTTTGTTTTAAAATTTCTCAAAACATAGGTTTGGAGAGTTTACAAACACGCAAAACTTTGCTAAATCAAGATTTGAGCTAGAAACACTCATAAAACTTAGGTTTCAGCAAATCCAAACATGCACTAACTCTTTTAAAAGTCGCTATTTGTATACTGCTTAAAGAAAATTAAGGTTTTAAAAGGGTTTTTTACCCAAACTTTGATCTAGAAAAAATTTAAAATAAATAGTCATATTTGTCCAAAAAGGCTTTTTGACCAAATCATGTTTTAAAACAAAGGTTTTGAATAAGCTACTGAGACTAGTTTATAGAATAATAAAAGAGTTTATGAACTACCCAATTACTATTTTACTCTTACTTTTTTACACTGTCTCATCTCTCCTCTCTCATCTACATTCTCCCATCTCTCCTATCTCTTCTCTACCATCTTTTCTCTCTTATTTTTAATAAAATAATACATTTTATAGTAATTTCCCAAAATAAAAGTATTTATGGTAATAATTATCCAAATATTCATTTATTCATAACCACTTTTTTTCCATAAACTTTTTTGCAAAAACTATTTTCTAAAAGTTATCTAAAAGCCTATTTTTTTAGAAGTCATTTTTTTAAAAGTCTATCCAAACGGACCCTATATGACTATGTTTATGCACTTATTTTTTTTATTTAATATAATTGATATTTAAATAAAAAAGACTACAGAGCACAATTAAAACATTCTTTATGTTATAAAAATAAGAAAGTAAGAGAGTAAAAAATATAATAGTAAGACAAGAATTTGGTGGGAGAGAGCAAGAGAATATTTCTCATTCACATGTGTTTTTCTTCTTACCTATACTTTGTACATTATCTCTATTTATAGGCCTCCAGCTCTTAAAACTAATATTAATGTTATAATAAAATAAATAGTAACATAATGACATTTATAATAAAAATATAATGATATTGAGGAGGTTATGAAATTAAAGATATTAAGAGAAAATGAATCCTAAAGGTTGGGGGTTATAGACATCTATTCTTTAATATTTAAAACATTCTCCCTTGGATGTCCATAATCAATATGGTGTCTCATTAAAACCTTACTAGGAAAAACTCAATTAGAAAAAAATTTAGTAAAGAAAAAAGAGTACACGCTATATATTAAAGTTGTCTAATTGAAAACCTTACCAGAAAATTCAATGGGATAAAACCTTATTCAAGGAAATAAGAGTGCAACATAATTTTTACTCTCCTAATAATAACATCATTTTTGTTCCCGCTCTTTATAACATTAACATTTCAACATCTCTTTCTCAATAGAATGTATTGTTTTCTCGAATAGATTATTTTCAATGTTATTTTCAATAAGTAAGGCAGAGGTGATCTCAAACCTGGTTCTGATACCACATGTTAGAAAATAAACATCTCAAAAGCAATACAATTAATCCAGATTATATCATACTCAAATATAAACCTATATGAGATGTAGCGGAAGACTTAAAGTTACCTCTCGCTATTAGCTTTATTGATTTGGGGAGAACTGAGATCAAATGAGCTACCTGTCAAAAGAGAACACTGTTAGATAAATAACAGGTTCTTCCAACTGGTGATTAGGCACAGTGATGGCAACTTGTTTACAGCCGTCACCAGTGGGGAAGCTTTAGAAGTAGAGCTGAGAATAGGGTTTCGCTTTGGACTCAGAAAAGAGATCTCACAAAGTGAATTGTGTTAATTTCCACCATCAGAAAATTAACCTTAAATAAACTGAGTCAATAACCCTCCTTGGACTGGGCTCAATGACTACAGGCCACACTCAGAAATATTTATTAATTATCCTAATTAATATCTAAATACGTTATAATAATAATAAATATCCAACAACCTTAACTTCATCCAATGGATAGGGATAATGCGAAGAACTGTAGAAACTACTACATCTCAAACCTCTCATGATAAGTTAACAAGCGTCAATTTGATGGTAAATTTAAGATGATCACAACTTCGCATCGCTGTTCCATCTCCGTCATCTTCTAATACTGAGGAGGAGGAGGAGAAGACTTAAGCTGACGGTTGAAAAAAAATATTAAGGATACGTCAGGTTTGATTCTGTTTTTTAAGACTATTATATTGGGTTTATTGTTCTAAATATATATATATATTGTCAGCTTCTTTTCCAATTCTTTTTTATAGCCTCGTTTCCGATTTTATAAAATTAAAAATAATGGAATAGGTTGACATTATTCTAATTTTTAACTTTTAGAACACAATACTTTTTTCTAAAAAAACATTGACTAAACTAAATATCAAACAAATTTTTTTTATTTTTTCATGAAAGATAAAAAAATCAACCAGGAATGACTATTTCTGTGTTGGTAATAAAAAAAATTGTTTCAAAAAATTAGAACTCAAATAAGGTTTACGTGACCCTTATATTTCTAATTCTTATAATTTAGGTTTCGATGGATTATCATATAAGAAAACCCCGTCAGACAGTTCCATAACTTTTAAGAGGGGCATTATAGTTTGGGTGATACTGTGATGGTCTTGAGGATTGTGAACTAAACCATATTTGTCATTGGTTGTTGTTTTTGTTTTTTTGCAGGTCTTGGAGTCTAGATTCCAAGCCAGTATCATGATTAAGTATCGCTTTGGTGGAAATTCTGAGTATTGCAAGCATTCGCTCTGTCAAGATAGGATCGCCAACTCAAAGTTGGATTTATGACAATTTCTTTCAAACCCAATTTGGGTAGATGCCTATAGTGGCATGAGCTTCTTCATTAACATCTTGTTTATGGTTTTTCCTCTGTAGGGCGTCACAGTACGATGATTTTGTATAGGTTGTATCACTTGCTCATGTTTGGTTGAAGGATCTTTAACTGTGTGTTTGTTGTTTGATGTTTTTGTTACAATGGGTATTATAATAATTATGTGTGAGGTTTACATCTTATATCCGATAGAGGAGAGAGAATATGTAAAAATAAAGGTAAAATAGTAATTGGTTATTTTATAGCTTTTTTATTGTTCCATAAGCTAGTATGACAAGTTTATCTGAAACTTTAGTTTTAAACCATAATGTGGCCCAAAAGTTCTTTTGAATAAATGTAGCTATTTGTTTTAAAATTTCTCAAAACCTAAATTTTACTCATACCTAGGTTTGGAGAGTTTCCAAATACACAAAACTTTTCCAAATCAATATTTGAGCTAGAAACACTCATAAAACTTAGGTTTCAACAAATCCAAACAGACACTAACTCTTTTAAAAGTCGGTGTTTGTATACTGTTTAAAGAAAATTAAGGTTTTAAAAGGAATTTTAACCCAAACTTTGATTTGAAAAAATTTTAAAACAAATAGTCATATTTGTCCAAAAGGGCTTTTTGACCAAATCATGTTTTAAAATAAAAGTTTTGAATAAGCTACTGAGATTAGTTTCTAGAACAATAAAAGAGTTTATGAACTACCCAATTACTTTTTTACTCTTACATTTTTTACACTATGTCTCATCTCTTCTCTCTCCTCTACATTCTCCCATCTCTCTTATCTCCTTTTTTTATCTTCTCTACTATCTTTTCTCTCTCTTATTTTTAATAAAATCATACATTTTCTAGTAATTTTTCAAAACAAAAGTATTTATGATAATAATTATCCAAATATTCATTTATTCATAACCACTTTTTTTCCATAAACTCTTTTCTAAAAGTTATCTAAAAACCTATTTTTTTATAAGTCATTTTTTTAAAAGTCTATCCAAACGGACTATATATGACTATGTTTATGCACTTATTTTTTTATTTAATATAATTGATATTTAAATAAAAAAGACTACGGAGCACAATTAAAACATTCTTTATGTTATAAAAATAAGAAAGTAAGAGAGTATAAAATATAATAGTAAGACAAGAATTTGGGGAGAGAGAGCAAGAAAATATTTCTCATTCACATGTGTTTTCTTTCTTACCTATACTTTGTACATTACCTCTATTTATAGGCCTCCAGCTCTTAAAACTAATACAAATGTTATAATAAAATAAATAGTAATATAATGACATTTATAATAAAAATATAATGATATTGAGGAGGTTATGAAATTAAAGATTTTAAGAGAAAATGAATTCTAAAGGTTGGGGGTTATGGATATCTATTCTTCAATATTCAAAACATTCTCCCTTGGATGTCCATAATCAATATGGTGACTCGTTAAAACCTTACTAGAAAAAACCCAATTAGAAAAAAACTTAATAAAGAAAAAAGAGTACACGCTATATATTAAAATTGTCTAATTGAAAACTTTACCAGGAAATTGAATGGAATAAAACCTTAGTCAAGGAAATAAGAGTGCAACATAATTTTTACTCTCCTAATAATAACATCATTTTAGTTCTCGCTCTTTATAACATTAACATTTCAACATCTCTTTCTCAATAGAATATATTGTTTTCTTGAATAGATTATTTTCAATGTTATTTTTAGCATATATTCTTTTTAGCCGAACCATTCAGGATCCATTGTCATCATATGATATTTTTACATATATTTCTTCAACATATTATCAACATACTCTTCACTTGCCTTATGCACTATAGAAATAAAAAAATTATCCTAAAAATCATAATGATATATCTTGCATCAACATATTCAATTGGTTCTGAGCAAAATGATCTTATATGTAATAGTCATATCAAATCCAGTTTTATTATCCATTTCTACACCTGCAAAGAACTTAATTTTGTAAACAAAAATTATAACATAAAATATCAATAAAATAGGTACTATTATAATAGAATAAATATATCAGGCTTTTAGTTTATTAAATTTAATATACTGTTATAGACAAAATGGTCATAAAAAAAAATTAAAGATTGTGAAATCATTGGATATTCAACTCTAGACATTTAGTTTACATGCTTCAAGCATTTTAAATATTAAAAGATTATCATATAAATTTTACTATTTAATAAGTCATATGCATAAGCTTTAATAATATCTATTAGATACATATTTTATTTCCATATACTGTCAAACTAGTAATATATGCAAAAATTATTGCACCCACCAAAAAATAATATTCCTTATCATATTCATCATTAGCTTTTGTGAAAATATTTATTTTCATACAAATGTTTATATATTTCATAATAATTTTATGTCTCAAGTGTTTTGACTGCAAGTCATGTGATATTATTATAAAAAATATTGTTAACAACTTTATTTTTCTGATTGCATTATTTTGTAATATAACTTATTGAGCTCTATTTATTATTTTTCATGTATCTGAACATCTTTTGAGACTTTTACAAATAGTTATGTCTTGACACTCTTCTAAAGTATATGCTTCCTTAATATTTCTAATATTATATTTGAAATCAATTAGTCTTTCATGTTTCAAACATGTTTCACTTTGATTTATACTAATTTGGGCATTTTTAGCTAGAATATGAAATTTCATAATCCTCATTCAGGTCACTAATCGAATTTGGTAGATAAACTTCTTGTTCATATTACTATATTTGAGGATCTTGCATTTTTATAGTAGTAATGATACATTCATTGTGTTCCTCTTTTACAGCTATTGAATTTCTCCTTCTCATATTAGAAAATTTTATCAAATGATAATCAACTAATCATATAGTACAATTCTCCTAAATCCATTTCTTTCCTTTAAAAATATTCTTATGTTAATAAATAAAATCATATTTAGATTAACTACTCAAGGAGGCGTTAATAAATAATTTTACTAATATATAATGTCACTAGATCACATATTCTACAAATTATGCACTCAACATAATTTATTTAAATAATCTTACAATTTTCTGTTTACAAACTCATAATAATCACACTTATAACTATCTTATAGATGCATCTATCATATTTATTAAATATTTGTATGATTTACATGATTTTTGAATAGCCCATATATATAAATTTTATATATTTCTAGAAATGTAAATATTCATTCTATAAATCATAACTAGTTAGATGATCATTATCAATTTTATTTGAGAACAAGCAGCACATATTAATTCTTATATTGATTATTCATGAATTTTTTTTAATTCTTCAATGGATGTCAATGCATAATTTTCAATAATTTATTTTATCATCTATGATGATTAAATAAATTATACCAACAATATATCAATTTGGATAAGTAAACTTCTAATTTACTAGAATCAGTAATAAACTTAATATTTAAAATTTTCTATAACATATATATTTTATCATAATATTTTTATGACAAATTAATAGTTCATAATAAGTATAATTATATCCACATCCCAATTATAAGAATTACAGTACAAAATTAATCAGTAATCATTATTTAATTAAAATCAAATTCTTCATTACAATTTTCGCCAATACATTACATATGATGGTGGAATGGAAGGAATATCCACCTTCCATTATAACATTATTTTTTTTCAAATATATATAGATTAATTTCATATATATTAACTAAACATAGTAAAAGCTTAAATAGATCCACTAATAATAAGAAATAATAAAATACTGACATTTTTTAATAAATGCATAACTATATAATAAACAGATAGATCAATTATTCATACTTTTCTCATAAAAATAAATCTCAATTTTCCTAATTTAAATGAGATATAAATATTTTTCCCTTTTAAATGACATAATGAATTTGGCACCACCAAATTTTGATTTTACAATTATCAATAGTACTCACGCACATAAATATTAAATATTGCAATAGACAATTTATCATACTTAAATAGTATTCAAAGCAAAATTCGAAACATAAATCATGCGCAAATATATTTTTTGGAAATAAATTTGCGGTTTATTTTCTCATTCTATAAATATAATATATGTAATTAAATATATGAATTACTAAATTGAGGAACGTTGATTGCCCCTCAAATATTTCAATATTTTAATAGACTTTTAAAATATTGATAATACACATACCAAAAACAAATCTCATTAAAAACAAATGGAATATATCATGTATATTTAGAATACATAAAATCGAATCACATTAAAACCCCATAAAGGACAAATCAATTAGCCAATCTAAACATTAGTAATATTTTGGTTTCACCATCCATCTATTAATATAAACATAAACGATGAATGCCATATATGCTTATCCAAAGGAAAATAAAAACATGTGCTACTTGTGTGTACATAAAATTATAAAGAATGAATGGACCTTTTCTAAAGCATAGCCCTCTGCGCTTTACCTTGAATATAGTAAACAACAAATCCTCGAATTGATATTCAGAAAATATTGACTTAGTAATTTGAAAAAATATATTCTAAAATCAAAATACTCTACCAATTAAAGGTTCTTTATTGCCTCATTACTCATACAAATAATCCAATATAAGCATCTCAAGGATAAATAGGCCTATTAGATAAATAATTTCACTATTAAAAGACATTAATCAAGACAATAATGATGCAGAACAAGAATGTTGCAAAATATTATAAGTCTACCTTCCCCTTGAACTCTAACTTCATTCGCATTTTAATGCTTATAAATGCATAATTAGTAATAAAATGATAGTGTTTCTTTTATATACTTGTATGTTATAACACTTGCCTGGTGCTACTTTCACTCTAATATTTCCACAAAACATTGTGTTCAAAGTAAGTCGTTTCTTCCTTTCTTAATTTTTTTGAAAATAATATCCTAAAAAGAATTATAGTTAATTATATTATCACTCTATGAAGCAATATGATCCCCACTAATTTTCACAGTTTAATTCCATGTAGTTATATATATGATCATTTATCTCATGATTTATTTAAAACACACATCAAATAGTTTGTTAATTGAATTTATTCTCTATCACTTACTATATGTCTAATCTTCACTTTCTTTAGTAAATCATATATCTGAAATCTAAATTTTTCACTTTCATGATTTAAACTGAAATCATGTTTAACTCAAATCACAAAATCATGCATGGATAAAATTTCAATAAATATAATATAATTTTGCCCACGCAAATAAGATTATATATATGATATAATTTACCATGATTAAATAAAGCCAAATATATATATAAACTTATCTTTCTCAAATTAATCACAATAAATTTAAACAATAATAAGAATTAAAAATCATATAGCCTTCTAGGTTTATTGGAAAATTCTCATTTTAAGAATAATAATTAATCACCTTAAATCATTTTTTACCAAAATTGGTTATTTCAACTTATAATTATTTTTTAAGGCTTAAATACTCAAAACCTTCATGAATTTTAGATTCATTATACATTACTTCCTAACCTTTAAACGTTTGAATTAATAACTCTAATATTTCATATTTTGATTATCAAACCCCTACCACTAAATTTAATAGTTTTTGCCATGTCATAATTTTTATATTTTTTATTAGACACCACGTCATTTAAAAAATAACACTTTGGCAATTTACATGTAGTTTTAAATATTTATATATTTTTATTTAAACAATACATGATCAAATAAATCTTTTAAATATTTTTAAAAATATTTTATATTTTTAAATATTTAAAAAATTACTTTAGATTACATGTTAAGTGTCAAGTATTATTTACATATTATATATTTTTAAGTATTTTATTTTAAGTATTTTAAAATTTTAAAATTATATGCACAGTGTCAAATGTTATGTTTTAAATAACTTGATATATAATAAAAAATATAAAAATTATGATATGGTAAAAATCGTTATCTTTAAATGTAATTTTAATGGTAAATTTTTTATAATCAAAATGTAAAATATTAAGGTCCTTAATTTAAATTTTTAAATGTTATGGAGATAATAAGTAACTGACCTAAAGTTTAAAGGAATTTTGTGTATTTTAGCTTTTTTTCCAATTGATAAATTGAAGGCTTGATAGGTTATTTTGCTGGCAAAAAAATGTTTACTTCAATTTATGTTAAATCTCTATAAATAATTTCTTAATCAAGTTGAATATGTAAAATAAATATTGTATTTGATTTAATTCAAAAATTAAAATGTTTTTATAAAATAAAAATTTGATTTTGAATAAGTTAAAATAAAATATTTTAAAGAGTATATTTGCTCTTTTAAAGTGGATCTAGGTTAACAACATAGATGCGCTTAGTATAAAGAGTTATTTATATTTACATAAATAATATTAATCATATTTTTTACTTTGTCTTCTCAACTTCCCATAAAAGGCGGTTTGAAAAATCTTTTTCCTATAAATAAATCTCCATTATTTGCATCCAATGTTCTTCATTAAGTTTACATATAGTATTCTGCTCATAAAATCATGATCCATATTCTAATATGAATAGGCAATTATCCATTTGTACATACACATTTTCAACAGTTGCAAGAAACTATACAATTTATAGATACTTCAGTTTTAACCTCTTTTAAAAATTTTAATGCATAACCAACCCTTAATGTAATTATCATAAAAAATAAATAAAATAAATAATACTACTTTTATAATACATATATTATTACCTACAATTTTAGAACAAGAGTCTCATGGTTGAGTGGTATTGAGGTAGTGGAAGGAGCGAGAGGTTCCGACTTGGAGTCCCAGCTCACCCTAAAGTGGATTTATTTTTCTCTTCAGCCATTCTAGTGAAATAACTAAACTACCCCTCTTTATATTTGTTTTTATATATCACTCCTCCTTCCCCATTGTTCCTGAACGGGATGGCGAGAGAGAGATGAGGTAGGAGAAGTTTCAGGATCTCTCCCGAACCTCCACACAGTCGTGATTTCCATTGCACCTCCGCGTCATCACCTTTCTCAGTTCAAATCTCTATCAACTGGAAGCTCTTTCCCTTTCCCTATTTTGTAGAAGCCTTTCTCAGTTAAAACAGCTTTTCTCTCCTTATTTCATACCGTTTCTCAGCGTCCTCTTCTTCCTAAGTCAGACGAGAGAAGCAAGGTAAGAGTGAGATAGTGGGTGAGAGAGTAGCAGGAGGATGAGAGGAAGTGAGAGGTCACCGACGACGCTGGAGTGCCTGTAGAGTGATGACGAATTACAGAGAGAGTACGACGGAGAGCAGCGAAAATCTCAGGGGAAGTGAGATCTTTAATGCAATCCACGATTCCAACTGAGGTAAGTCTCCTCAACATTCTCCCTACATTTTTTCGACGATCTATGAGGTTCTTGTGGTGTCTTATACTGTAGCTGTGTTAAGAAAAAAAATAAAAGAGGTTGGTGTCTGTAAAGGTTATTACTGTTGTAATCAGAGGATTTTTATTAGGTGTTTTGAGTGGTAAATCACATTATTCTTCCTTGGTCTGTGAACTTGTCGAGAAGTTGGACAGCATATGGGGTCATATAAATTGCAGCTGTTGGTGGACTTTAAGTAGTAATAATAACGGAAGCTTTGAGGATGAATGTATCTCCTTTGTTTTGGTTAGCTTCTGTCGAATTTTAGTCTAAATTGGTACTTAAATGGGTTAGAATGTTGAATTTATAAGAAAATGTAAGAGACGAAGGCTACAAGCTTTAATAATTCCTTTAATGTTTCAGAGAGCTGTGGAGAGCTGTTGAGTAATGTGCATGTATATATATACCCCTGTGTGTGTTGAGAGAGTTGCTAAAACTGGAACTTTAAGTTAAATTATTTTACAAATCTGGAAAAATTCTAGATTTGCTGATGAGGGTCATATGTGACTATATGTGGGCAGAATACTTCTGTCCTACTATACTCCTTGGTGTGTTGTGAAATGGGTGGTATATAGGATTTCCTTATTTTGCCTATGGTAAAAACATGTAGTTAACCTTATTGTAGCTGTTGTGGATTATGAGAAAAGAAAGGAGTTGTTGGCGTGTAAATTAATTGAAAAGATAGATTAAGAAGGTTATTTCGCATATAGACATTTTACAGAAATTTTTGGTTGTGACAGGTTAAAAAGAAGGAGTTAATTCTATTTTGAATCCAATTTAAGTTGAATTTTGTGAAGCTAGTTGATGGCTATTCGGTTAATAATTTATGGGTCTGTGTGTGGCGTAAAGAGTCAAAATTTGAAGCTATGGAAAATGGATTATAATTTGCTGATTGATGTTTTCCTATTTTAAATCATTGTCCCAAATACTTCTACCATGTTTGGAAGTATTAAGATCAGCATCAAGTTGTTGTGCTTGAGAATTAAGCCTCGAATGAAGCTTATTAACTTGATCCGTTAATGATTCAACCTGAGAAGATAAATCTTCAGTATTTGCAGAGATAAGATCCAGCGTAGAGTCAATTCGAGAAAGAAACTTGTTCTGACAAATAGTGTTGTCAGTATGCCAGTTGAGTACTGCTTCTGTTGGAGTAACAGGATTGGGACCATGAGGAGTGACTTCAGTACTTTTGATATAAGGTCGCCTGGCTACTTTTGTTCCTTGATCAAAGCTTTCTTCAAGAGAAGGAAACTGAGCTTCATAAGGATGAGACTCTGGATTGAGCATGGCTATGCATGGTTGAGGCTGGATTGGTGGAATAACAGGTATCACCGAAGATGGTTCAGGAATAGCTGGTTCTGGCTGTTTATGCTGAGAGAAAACATCAGCAATTAGATCATCATGTCCTAATTCTTTTAACAGATCATACAGAGACATTTCTGATGTAGGTTTCACAGCATTGATATCCCAGTTGACAGCAAATCTGGGCTTTGGAGGTTCATCATCATCATCCTTAGGCTTTCTGCGCCTAGACTGATTTACCTATTTTTTCTTTTTCTTTTTCTTAATAGCACGTCTGAAATCTTCATCATCAAAAAACTCCTAAAAAGATGGGTCATGACATTCACAATCTGATTCACACAGAGAATTATCAAAATCCCAGATAAAGTGTCCATGAACATGAGACACATATACTAGTTCAGCAATCTTTGAGAATTCATGTACTGGAGAATCACTAGCTTCAGGGTCACTAGAATAGACGAGAGAGATTGTAGCAATCATCCTGGAAGGATAAGATCCTTCTGATCCTAGTTTCTGAAAAATTGTTCTGACAGTACCATCAGACATCTTTGAAATTGTAGGCGGTGCAATAGTATGGACATCAGCAGGAGTAAAGTTGAACTCTCGTTCATAGTTGGTTATCCACTCAAGAGGAATGATCTGAGCAAGTTCCTTTCTAGGAATCTGCCTTGGGATGTTAACTATGGCTGGGCCATGAGTATTATCTGTAAACATTAGCAGAGCATCATTGGTATATGTTGGAAACTGAAGCTCCAAAGAATGATTCTGGAATCTGTAAACCAACTGATGATGTAGAGTAGCTGCAATAGCTTGAGGATCAAGTTTAGCACTGATGATCTATACTTGGACTTTTATTCTCCGTGAAAGAGTAGGATCTATCAACATCATATTGAAGTTTGGAGTAATGGTCAGGACAATACTTCCATTGCTGAGAGTTGTAACTAGAGTACCAATCAGGGCATTTGGATACTCATGATAAGCAATGTCTAACAAAGCAATCTTAGCAGAGACAAGAAGTCCTTTTCTGCCATGCAATGTAAGAACAACACGAACAACTCCAAGATGGAGATGGGAATATTCCTGTTCAATATAGGAGTTGATGAGCGGTTGAGGCAGCTCCAGCGTAACATACTGTTCACTGCTTGTAGATGGAATACCACACTGGTCAAGACGAGAACTTTGAATAATTTTCTTGACAGGAGGAGTGGTTCTAGAAATAAGATGGCGGATAGATGAGGGTAAGCGGTCTATGGATAAAGCAGAAGAGATTCTAACAGGTTTATTTGAAGTAGAAGGTGTATCACTCATGGTGGTAAGGTCTCTCTCTTACTTACTTTCTCTAACTTTATTTTTGCTAGATTCACCAGAATATCTGGTCAAAAAGAAATAGACATGGCTCTGATACCATAGGGGGTGGATCTCCTACAAGAACTCTGAGACCCAGTTAGAATGACATAGAAAACGGTTTATTTGATTCGCCTTCCCACCAGTTCCGATATTCATTCTGGCGAGTGATCCTCTTGGCTCTTGCGTTGATGGGATCGCCCGACCAAAATCCTATGATCCCATAAATCCTATTTATTTTTAATTGTTTTAGCCAACTATTTTTCTTCTTCTCAAATACTACTTCTGACATGCTCAACAACTTTGATTAGATTAAAAAAATTAATTAAATTAATTAATATAGTATTTTTTAAACACTCTAGATAACCTTCTTAGTTCACTCCATAACGCCATTTTTTTTATTTAATTATTGTTGAAGAAGTATCAATATAGATAATTTAAAAATATAATAAATATAAAAAATATAGATTATTAATAGAGACAATTTAAAAAAATAATAAATATAAAAAATATAGATTAAAATAAATTTTCTAATTATATTCTATAGTAACAAGGAGAAGTATTATTAATTTTTAGTTTTAACAAAGACATAGCATAAGGTTTGGGCGATTTCCCTCTTTAATTCTTTATACATCAAAAGAACAGTTATATATATTATATACATATGATAATATTTTTAAGGCAAACATAATATTAGACATACGTGCGATAACTATATGCAAGGTCACGAAAGTTTTAGATCAGTTTTGTTTGGATTTTGTTTTTGCCATTGTACGTTGCAAAGCTCACACTCACATATAGATATGTCCAGAAATAAACATTTAGGTCTGAATTGTTCAAACCATTTGGTGACGTCTGTATATTCACATGTTTTATTTATTTAATATAAAAAATCTATAAATGATATAAATAATGTGACTATTATTTCTAAAAAAATGCAATATACAAAACTCAGGCTGTTTGGATTAGCTTTTGGAGAAGGATTAATGGAAAAAATGTTTTTAAAGTACTTTCAAATAAGCTCTTCCATAGAAGAGCTTATGAAAAAATGGTTTTGAATAAATTAGTATTTAGATAATTATTACAAGAATGATTTTTTATGATTGGTAAATTACTAGAATTGTATGAGATAAAAAACCCCATAACTGTTCACTTTTCAGATTGCAACATCCTATATATGCTTGTCGTTTCCTTTTATACTATAGCTCTTGTTCCTCTTCTTCTCAAGAAATTCCAGGTGATCCCAGCGACAACCTTAACCAGTGATACTCAGCAATTGAAATCTTTCTCCTCTCCTTCTTCTAGTGAACAGCGATGCTCGATAGTGGTTCTTCATCTTCCTTTTTCTGGATGGTTATTTGATTTCATTTTCCTCCTCTCATCAACCCATGGCAACTTCCTCCTCTCTAGCAGCAACAAACGGAAGTGACGACAGAGAGGATGATGAGAATACAATGATGGTAGGGAGAAGAAGAGGAAAGTGATGAAGAAGAGAGAGAGTAAGGAGGAGAGAGGAGAGATGAAAGATGAGAGTGTGTTAGAAAAAAAAAGGAGTAAAATGGTCTATTTATAAGCCATTTTTTCTCATCCATAAGTTATTCTTAGGAATTTATCTGAAATTATAGTTTAACCTATAAGTATCTATGTACTAAAAGAGATGCTTGTTTAAAAATCTTACAAAATCATAGTTTAGGCTAAAATTTTTTATAAACCCTTAGTTTTGTATGTATCCAAAACACACACCTAATCATAATCTTTGAATTTAGTAGAATGTTTTTAATTCTTTTATAGGTTATAGTTAACCCCTTAAAAAATTGACTAATTTAAATCGATGCATAACAGGAATCATCAAGGTTAGGCTAAACCCAAAAAATCAAAGCCATAGCCTTTAATTAAATTAGAGTAATTTCAGCTAACTGATTTAACCTATTAGGATTAGATTGTTTCAATATATGATCGTATTGTATACTCATCAACTGTAGGCCATTTTACTGTGTTATAGTATTCCTGTGTATAAATGTGTAAACACCATCAATTTTGTTGTGTTATACTACTCTTATACATAAATGTGTGAACGCAATGGCCAAAAATAAAATATGCTAGCACCACGTGTGCACTTTAATTACACGCTTTCAAAACATGATGAGTTATTTAAAAATGAGAGTAAAATATGTGTAAAGTTTTTTTTTGACATTTAGTATTTGATCTGAGTTTTAATACCATTAATAAAATAAAGCCGGCTTTCTTATAAATTTTGAGCAAGTTTAAAAAAATAAAAGCAAAATAAAAAATATATTTGGGAATTTTATTATAATCAATTTAATGCAGTGCAGATTTTTTAGAAAAGTAATTCGACATCTAATACTTCCATGATTTTGTAAAGAAAAAGGTTTCCATCAATATAATGCAATTTAACACAAATTAGAATTCTTTAGTCATCTTCATTTCTTGCGAAATAAGTTTTGGTTAACTTGGTATTGGTCTCAAATTCATCTTACATGGCTCTCTCTGTTTCCCCAACTGTCTTACAAGGCATCTGATCGTAAGCGCTCGCGATATTGGACTTCAAAATCATACAAGCATAATTTTTTTATAAGGAGTGAGGGCTGTTGCCTTATAAATAGGTTACACTAATAAAAAAATTAGTTCCACACATTTAATATTAAGTAATTATTTCAAATATAACGAATATGTATATATTAAATATATACATATTACATATTAAATATATTAAATATATATACATATTAAATATATAGTTAATATATTAACTGTACCTCCCATTACATATTAATCAATTGTTTAATTTGTAAGAAAAGTAAGCTGCTAATGTGAGTACCATTATCCCTTTTTAACATATTAATAATAAGTATTGAATTTAATTACAGGTGGGAATATGGGTTGACCTACTGAAAATAGGCCAACCTGTTAAAGAAGCAGGCCCAAAAGGGGGCGGGCTGCAACTGAGCGCACGACCCACCTTTTTTTTTAATTTTTAATATTTTTAAAAAATTATTTTTAAACTTTTAAAATACTAATAAAAAATTTCTAATATTATATTAGTATAATTAAAAAATTGTTAATATTATACTCTTAACAATTCCTATTTTTTATAAAAAATCTTAAATTTTATGACTATAAATCTAAATAAATATTAACATAATATTAATCAATTATAATATGTTAACACATATTAACAAATAAGTTATTATCTTTATTAATATTCAATAATAAAAGTATTCAAAGTAATATTTAGGTAAAATAAATAATAATATTAATAATTTATTTAAAAATAGGCTAGTGGGCTTGGAGTGGGAGGCTATGCAGCCCGCCCCAAAATGGGCTAAAAAAATGCCAGCCTGTTTCTGGCTCGTTTTTAAGAAAAACGGGTTCCCTAGCTCTAAATCTGACTTAATGATAATCTTTTTGGAACTTTAATCCCATACGAATAGAAACACTCAATATAGTTTACTGTTTAGAATAATAAGCATTACATCCAAACACGATTTTACTTACTCTCCAAGCCAGACGATTACAGCCCAATGACTCAGATTGTTTAGTTTGGGGTTTTGTAGGGGAGGGGAGATATAAGTGTTTTTCATTGAGAAAAATGGAGGGGAGGAGAGGGGAGATTTTTTATCCTTATGTGTGTCGTATCCTTATTTTCAACCTCAATTATACTTATTTGAAAGTCATTATAACCAATTACATAATCATTTGCCTTAGAAACAAGCATTTTCAAAAGAATTGCTCTTGGGTACTGTTCATGCTACTGTTCATTTGCTAATTCTAGAATATATACCCAACTTTAAAAATTCATAATTAAACATAAAAAAATTAAAATAGGTTGATTCCAATTTCTAATGAAATCTCTTTCATTAAACTTTGAAGAAAAAATATAAAACGGAGGTTCCATTGTTCCAATGAAGTTAGTTTGTTTGTTGAAAAATACTATTCATTTGGTAAAATCTGGAAGTTCTAGTTTCTTTGCCTTAACTTCATAAATTCATTTCTCTTTCATTACTTGTCCAAATGAACTGTGTTACCTATGAATTTAAAGCTATAGATGTTCTCTTTAATCTCACAAAATTTTATAGAAAAACTCATTCATTTACTATACAAAATTAATGTTGGAACGTTACTACCTCCAGTTGCTTACTTTATCTCTATTCCAAATTTTAACTTCAACTTAAAAAAATCATAACAAGTCGAATACTTAATCAATTGGGGCATTTTTTATGTCCATTTAAAGCTCTATATCTTAAATATTATCATACCAAATTTCAAGTTCAAATTCATTGATTAAGGCATCATAACCATCGTCATACCATCACGGCCTCAGAACACAATTATAGAATCATACATCGTACATCCATCATATCCTTTCATAGTGACATGTAACTCACATAATTGATCATACAAATTCAACCATTTATGTTTAAAATTTTTCCTTGTGAGGTTCCAGTACCTATGATATGGTTATGCATATAGAAAGAATGAGATTTCATGGAAATCCCAATAGCAAGTTATACAAACTATAATATCATGCATAATTAATTGGATGTTTAACATGTTTTCATGAGATGGGAGCTACTTCATAATGGTACATAAGAAAACTCTAACATGTATATTGTCATGGCATAAGTTGCAGTCATTCATATCTTATCATCAACATGATGGCATAATTTCAAGCTTAACTAAACATCATAATCAACAAGCAAACATATAATCAAGTATACATGAAACTATAGTTAGGTATTCTTGCTACCTCTTAGCTATCCTTGTCAAGGTCTTATTGAGATGATTTCTTTCCTTCACAAATGTCAAAACCTATCCATTACAAAGTAATATCAAGTTATAACTCAACTCAAAAACAAATCCAATACTAGGTTTTCACTAACTTCCATTCTTTCTCTATTTTAGGTTTCATACTTCCATCTTTCTAAAATAAATTCTCATAGTTTATTTCCACATACTTTTTCATGTAGAATCCAAATATGAAATTAGAATTTCCAAAATCAAAACACATCAAAACCCTTGCTCTTGACCGAAGTGAATGATCTTGTTTTCCAAAATTTACATTTTGATTCCAATGCTTCCAATACTTATTCTCTTACTTTATCCCCACACAATTTTCCATTTTAAACTCATTGGAAGCATCAAAATCATGAAATTCTAACATATAAATAGTGTCATGAACAGTAGCAGCCATGAACAAAAAACCCTAACTTCATACATACTTGAATTTTCAAACTTATACCACTTGATTCTAGCTTGTTTAAGCTTATTTAAACTATCCATAACATAAAACTCATATTCTAACCATATATGGACAGCACCTCCAACAGCAACCACAAGGGAAATATGTCACAAAAACCCCTTAAAATCAAGAACTAGCTTGCTAAAATAAAGCTCAAGATCAAGGGAGATGATTACCTTGCTTGTTGCTTCAAGTTGTGTGCTTCTTTATTGGTTGAATGGAAATTTTGTAAGAGTTTCCCTATGGTTCCCAAGCATGCCGAATGGGGTCTGAAATAAGGGGATATTTATAGATAAATTTGGGTGGAAATGGATGTCCAAGATTGATTTGGTTACTATTTGATCTAATGGTCCATATTCATTCTTTAACTTAACTTGCCCTAGAAGTCTTCCACTTGACGTCATGCATGCCATCACACAAGGCCATGTTTTGCTAAAACAAGTTAAATATATTGATAGGAAAAATTCCAGTCCAATCCGGTA
This sequence comes from Leucaena leucocephala, assembly GCA_037074615.1. NCBI lineage: Eukaryota > Viridiplantae > Streptophyta > Magnoliopsida > Fabales > Fabaceae > Leucaena > Leucaena leucocephala. Next base: position 13,121,627 of record CM073527.1, read on the forward strand.
TCGATCGGAGCAATTTCACAAAAACCAGACTGTTTTATATTCCTAATTTTTATAATATTCCAAGATATGTATTCTGTCCTGAAAACCAGTGTCTAGGTTCCTCATACCATTGACATTGTTAAACTGAGTATATGTGCCATCCATCTCTTAAAAAATGACCAAAACATCCTTGGTGTCTTTTCTTATACTATATTAACCCTAAGGGCATAATTATCATTTTATCCCTCTTTGTACTGTCTCAGAGCATATACTGGCTCTAACTAATCATATTTATACTATATGGGATATTTCTAGCCTATCCAGAATGGTATGGGATTATGGTGGCACCATTTGGGCCTTGGTATGGGCCCATTGCCTTTATGGTATAAATCCTAATAAATCTCTTTCGACCATATTTATCGGGTATTTTATTCTACCGTAAAATCCCATAAGAATTCTCTAGGAATCCTTTTCTGACTCTATCAATTTTATAAATTCTTATATTAAATATAGGAATTTACTGTAAGATTTCATCTGATTCTGAAGTTTGAAAAATACTGTAATAATTCCTTCTCACTTTAGGAATTTATATCAATTAATAGGGACCTCAAATCAAAATTATGTATTGTGTTAAACTAACCAGAATAATTTTATCTATGTACTGGTAAAATTTGGGTTTAATCTGATTCCAGGCTCAACTTTCTCATAATTACATTTAAATCCTTAACTTTTTGCTTATTTATATTTAGGTCCCTAAATTTTTGGTAATTACCACTTTTGCCCAACTTTTATTTCTACTTTAACTTTTTGCCTTTAACCTTTTCTAATTTGCATTTAGGTCCCTAAATTTATCTTAGTTAATAATCCTTCTCTTTCTTTTCTCAATCTGATACAGTTTATTCCAAGAATCGTATGTTCATTTTATATAAACTGTACAGTTACATCAGGTAAGAAAATTGGGGATATGACAATGTACTTACCTTCCCTCCAAAAGTGGGGGTTTTTGGAGGGGAGAGAATTTTTTGCCTAATTTTGACCAAATTACCCTTTATATATTTTTAATATTCCAATTGTACCCTCTAACCTTTTTTTTATTCTCCTCACATAATTTTTGCTTTAATTGCTAAAACCTAATAAGTATAATAAATAATTTATATATTATATTAAAATATATAATAATTATAAAATTAATCAGAAACAATGTTAAAATTTTATCATATTTTTTAATTTTTTTAATTTTATTATATATGTCAATGAGATAAAAAAATTAAGATTCATAAATAAAAAAACAATAATTTTGATATGAATATTGTAAATAAATTTAAATAAAGAGATCATGGTATATTTGTTAACTTTTAATTAACTTCTCTCCCCTCCCCTTCTGAACCAAACAAAAAACATTATCACTTCTCCCCTACTTTTATACCCATAACCTCCCCTACCCTTATTTAAATTAATCTAACCTACCCTCCTCTATGTTGAACTAAATAATGCTTAAATGACAACGTGGCTAATGGCTCAAGGTCCCAGATTCCCCGGCCCGCGCCCATACCTTCATCGCTAACTAACTTCGTCAAAAAAAAATTATCAATCCCTCTCGTTTTCGTCTTTGATCATCTATTCTCAGCTAATTCTCATACAGGCTGAGGGAACCGACCTTCCTAAACAGCACCACAACCTAAGCCTTCGAAACCCTACTAACTGGTATAGAAATCCATAATTTCCCTTCACCCTCTCTATTCCCCATGACCTAGACCTAGACCTAGACCTAGACCCATACCCTCATATAAATGCCTCTCATCCCGATTCTGCATTCTGTAAGGTAAAACCCCAGACCAAAGGATAAAGAATCTCGTAGAAAACTGATCAAAGTAATCTTCTACATCTTTCTATCTGACTCGCCACTTCCAATTAGATTCTATTCTTTCCCTTCAGTTTAAATCTATATGTTGTTTAGGTTCCTTTCTTCACCTCACGCTTAATCTTTGGTTTTTGTTTCTTGGTTTTGTTCTGGAATCATGTGGGAGGTGGGGTTAAGGTTTATAGTTCTATTGCCATTATTGTTTTGTTGGGTTGTCTCTAAAAGTGCTCATCTTTTTGCTCTTCACAATGTTAATTACTTGTTGATTTCTTCCATTTTTGTTCTTGTGTTGATATTTTTTATGGTTGTTTGTCGTGGCTTGTTCAGCAGCTTGCTGCACCTTATGCTTCCTAGAAAGAGACCTTGTGAAGGAGTGGTTGTAGAAGAAGAGAATGAGAACAAGAACAATATAGACACTCTGTCATTATGTAAGAAGCATCGAATCGGCTGCTTAAGTGCCTCTTCGCCTGCTGATATTGCTGATTTAACTATACATAATATCAAATAGAGATTCAGTTGCGTTAGCAATAACAACTGCTATAGCGGATACTTTCCTGAAGGATCATCGATCATGGCTTTGGGTGATTCCAATCTGCCAGATATTGACAAGGATCTGCACAGTCGTCAGCTCGCTATGTATGGTCAAGACACGATGAGGAAGCTCTTTGCGTCTAATATCCTCATCTCTGAGATGCAGGGTCTTGGTGTCAAGGTCATTGAACAACCTTTCAAGTGCTTTTCCATATTCAAAATTAGATATGGGATGCATGATTTCCCTGTACTATTGTGTTCCTTCTGGCATGCAGTAATTATTGAATGAGGATTTTGATTAAAATTTAGATTTTACGTGTCTGTAACATTTAAGTATTCTACATTCTCCATAATGCTATATTGATTACAAAATCCTTTTAAGGAAATGTAAGTGAAGAATTTGATGCTAGAATAATGTCTTTTATTCATCATGGAGGATGATATATATATAGATACAAGTTCAAGAATAGAATCCCTAAGATGATGGCAAGATTGCTCCTAGGATTCCTATGATTTTGGAACATTGAAACAGAACAATAATCCCATGATTTCAAGGATTATAATCAGATACATGAATCAAAACAGATATGGCAATAAATACAAATCTTCTATATCTAGAAATTTCCTTATTTTAGCGTCAACAGCAAGGAATGGTTTTCTTCTCTTTTTGTTTGAGCTTTCCTATCTCTTCTTCCAGTTAAATAAAATAGTTCTCTTTGTCAATGATTGGATTGGTATTGGCCTTAGTCCCATCTTGACTCTTCTCTGGAAAATGAAGTGGGGCAGAATATTGTGCAACTCTCAGTTTTCCATAATCTTATCATCTAGCCAATTACTTATGTTAAATCTTGCAAAATTAGGTTTTTAATTTTATTATCTGATTACCACATTCATGTGCAACTTTATTTGTAGCTTCTAAGGAGACATTTATGTTGTCTTCTTCTACTTGCACTAAATTTGATGATATATAATTCAAGTCTTTAGCTCTGCAACACCAAATCATGCTAGCGTATTCAATTCATGTTTTACAACCTGCAGCCAAGGATCTCATTCTTGCTGGCGTTAAATCTGTTACATTTCATGATTAAGAGAATGTGGAGCTGTGGGATCTGTCTAGCAATTTTGTATTTTCAGAGAAAGATGTTGGTAAAAATAGGGCAGTGACTTCTGTTAGTAAGTTGTAGGAGCTTAACAAAGCAGTTCTTGTGCTGAGCTTGGAAACTAAGCAGACAAAAGGGCAGCTTTCTAATTTCCAAGTACTTCGTCCCTTCCCTACTGTTCTATTCTTATATTTATTTTGCGCCTCATTTTGGTTTATTAAGGTAATTTATATGCCTATTTGCTATGTATCAAGTAATTTAATCTGGTACTACTCAAGTTGTGCATGTTTTATGTTCTAACTGTGCATGTTAATGCAAAGTTTGTCTGATGATGCACAAAAGTAGATATATTTCAATGTGATTTGTTCTTATTTATAGGCTGTTGTTTTCACTGATATTAGCCTTAAGAAAGCTATTGAGTTCAACGATTACTACCATAGTCATCAGCCTCCAATTGCTTTCATTAAATCTGAAGTCAGAGGTCTTTTTGGCTCTATATTTTGTGATTTTGGGCCTGAATTAACTATTTTTGATGTAGATGGAGAGGAACCTCGTACGAGTATAATTGGATCAATTAGCAATAATAACCCTGCCCTAGTATCCTGTATTAATGATGAGAGGCTTGAATTTCAGGACGGAGATCTTGTTATGTTCTCTGAAGTTCATGGTATGACACAGTTGAATGATGGAAAACCAAGGAAAATTAAAAATGCAAGCGCATATTCCTTTACTGTTGAAGAAGACACTACTAGTTACGGTACCTATGTAAAAGGAGGTATTGTCATAGGTGAAATAGCCTAAGGTTTTGAAATTTAAGACACTTAAAGAATCTCTCAGTGATTATGGCAATTTTCTTCTTAGTGATTTTTCCAAGTTTGATCGACCGTCCCTGCTACACTTAGCATTCCAGGCTTTGGATAAGTTTGTCTCTGAGTTACGTCGCTTCCCTATTGCTGGTTCAGAGGATGATGCTTAGAAGCTTATTTATATTGATGAAAATATTAATGAGAGCTTGGGAGATACTAAATTGGATGATATTAACCCAAAACTTATGTGGCACTTTACCTTTGGTGCTAGGGCTATTTTGAATACCATGGCTTCTATGTTTGGTGGTATTGTTAGATAAGAGGTTGTTAAAGCATGCTCTAGGAAGTTTCATTCATTTTTTCATGTTAGTATGATTTATGGGTGTTCATCCCGATAGTGCTGAGCTTTGGGGTTTGATATCTTACATGTTGGAAGTAAACTGAGCCCTGATGAAATACCCGTCTAGTTGTGTTTGGATGCATTTTTCTGGGGAAACTGAGAATAAGTTGACAACATAATTGTAATTTATGTCATTTATTGGTTATAATGAATGTAATAGCCTTGTTATACACTTGATAATTGCCTTAGGGTATAGAGTACAAATTTTGGGGTTTGGCTGTTTTTCTGCCTTCCTTTGGCAAACATTTGTTGCATGACGCTTTGAAGGTCCATAATGTGTTTAAGATTATGGTCTTTAAATTATCCGAATATGCATTGTTTGTTTGGATGTTTTATGTGATTTTGTTGGATATGATATTATGCTTCAAAATGTGCTTGGACTAATTAAAATTTGCAATGTTGCAGTGTTGTGTTAGGCATTGGGTTATTATCTCAGAATTTCTCTAATCTATGTAATATTAGTGTAGAATGTCGTTTCCTCATGGATGGAATTGAATGTGATGTCATATTAGAGTTATGAAATTCCTTTAAATGACCACTCCTCAATTTGAAGGATTAGTTGTCTGGTTTTATACTCAATTTTCTATTGTGAAGTACTACTAGGACGCATCCTATCCTAGTGCACTTTAACCTACTTTTTATTTTTATTTTTTCAAGAGGAAAAAAGTTGATGGTGGAAGATTAAGATTGATACAAACTAGATTGCTAGAAACTAGTAGAAGAGATTGCTTTTTTGCTCTCTTTATCCTCCAGTTGATGGAATTGGCATGCTGCAAGAATTAGAGAAGGATTTGATGGTGATATGGGAAATATACAAAAGGTTTTCAAGTAGAAATAAGCTATTTTTTCCTTGCTTACTAGGCATTAACCCTATGAATTCAAAGTTGGCTAGGTAGGTTATGATTTAACAATTTTATTATATGATCTGGATAAAAAATATGAAATGATTGATCAATGATTGATGCTTATTTTGAATTTCAAATTGTTATTCTTATTTTTATTATATTTTAGTGAACTGTTGCCAATTTAATAGATTATGGACTGGATTGACTATCTACTTCAACAATTTATAATTTTATGCGTTGTGCTTGTATTTTACCTTGTACTTTGATTAATTGGTTTGTCTACCTGCCTATGTTATTAAGTTCATCCTAATCATGTTTTGAAAATTCATTTTAGTACACGGCATTGTCGTGCAGACATGTATACGCACGTAGGATACCCCTAAGCCAACCTAGATGGATATGTTATAGTACTTGATTATATTTAGCCTGATCAATGTGAATATATGCTGGATGATTTACATCCATTATCTTCTCATTGTCCTTAAGGAGGAGCGGGATGTGACATTATGATTAATAATCATAGGACATATTGGTACTATGAACTGTGTGAAAACGAATTGAGATAAAGCATATCAGAAAATGCAGTTATTTATTTGCTCCGTCGACTAGGGGTTTTCAAGTTTTTTTGCGTTTTGTCGCTTAAGCATTCTTTTTAGATATTTACTCTCTCTTTTTTGTTGGTTAGTGATTGTGTTTCAAACCCTCCCTCTCCTATTCTTGCAATATTTCTACTTCAACTCAATGGAATCACTTCCCACAGAACCACTTGATCCCAATGATTTTATACCAGTAAATAGCTATTAGGATGCATAAATCTCTGTCTTTGGATCCAAGTTATAGAAGAAGTTAGAATAAGCTAAAGTGTTTATTGTTGGAGTTGGTGCTTTGGGATATGAGTTCTTAAAGAATCTTGCGCTCATGGGAGTTTCTTGTGGAAATCTGGGGAAGCTGATAGTTACTGATGATGATGTTATTGAGAAGAGTAACCTTAGCAGGCAGTTCCTCTTCTGTGATTCAAATATTGGACAAGCTAAGTCTACAGTTGCTGCATCAGCTTCTGTTTCTATAAATCCCTCTTTGAATATTAAAGCACTGTAACACCATGTTAGCCATGAAATTGAATACGTGTTTGATGATAAATTTTGGGAAAACTTGTGTTGTGATTAGTGCACTAAACAATGTGAATCCTAGACTATATGTCAATCATAGATGTTTGTATTTCCAAAAGCCTCTCCTTAAGTCAGGAACTCTTGGAGAAAAGTGTAGTACCTAAGTGGTCATTCCCTACTTGACAGAAAACTATGGTGCTTCTAGAGATCCTCCTGAGAAACAGGCATCTATGTGTACTGTACACTCACTTCCACACAACATTGATCACTGTTGACATGGGCCCGATCTGAATTTGAGGGCTTGCTTTAGAAAACTCCTGCTGAAGTAAATACATATTTGTCTAACCCAAGTGAATATACTAATGCAATAAGGAATGCTGGCGATGCTCAAGCGAGGGATAACTTGGAGCGTGTTCTTGAGTACCTTGACAGGGAAAAGTGTCAGACCTTTGAAGACTGCATTACATGGGCTCGCCTAAAGTATGCTTCTTTTATTGCCATTTCTTTACTCTTATATGAATAACACAATTTTGTAGTGGGAGTACACTATTTTATATATGTTGCTTAAACATGGGTGTCTATCACAGGTTTGAAGATTATTTTGCTAATCGGGTCAAGTAGTTGATTTATACTTTCCCAGATGATACTAAAACTAGTACTGGAGCTCTGCTTTGGTCTGCTCCAAAAAGATTAACTCATCCGCTAAAGTTCTCAGCTTCTGATCCTAATCAACTTGATTTTGTCATAGCAGCTGCTATACTGCGAGCAGAAATATTTGGCATACCCATCCCTGATTGGGTGAAGAACCCAGAGAAGTTGGTTGAGGCAATTGATAAAGTGATGGTACCTGATTTTGAGCCAAAGAAAGATGTGAAAATAGTGATAGATGAGAAGGCTACAAGCCTGTCTACTTCTTCAATGGATGATACAACTCTTATTAATGATCTAATCCTCAAGTTAGAGCGTTGCCTGACAAACTTGCCCCCAGGTTTCAGGATTAAACCAATTCAATTTGAGAAGGTATGTTATTCTATATTTTCTTCTATGCAACTGATTTTCATTAATCTTATTTCACCATCACATTGAGATAGCTTTTTTTCTAGGGTCTTGGTAATTTTGTTATGATTGGTTGATCTTGGAGCTGCTCTTTCTTGGTCATAATTGAGTTTGTTTTTCTGTTGTATGAAGGATCCTTATTAGTGTTCTTGACTTTATTTGAACTTTCACCTCCAAATCTTGTTTGGACCTTTGTTTTAGATGCAATTCATTTTCACTAAACATGCTACTGAATTATTCTCCAAAACTGCAGGATGATGATACAAACTACCACATGGACATGATAGCTGGCCTTGCCAACATGATGGCTAGAAATTACAGAATTCTAGAAGTTGACAAGCTCAAAGCTAAGTTTATTGCAGGATGTATCATTCCAGCTATCGCAACCTTAACTGCCATGGCCACTGGTCTTGTCTGACTAGAGCTTTACAAAGCCTTGGTTGGAGGGCACAAAGTTAAGGACTATTAAAACACATTTGCTAACCTAGCACTCCCTCTCTTTTCCATGGCTGAGCCAGTTCTGCCTAAGGTCTTCAAACACAAGGATATGAGTTGGACGATTTAGGACAGGTGGATTCTTAAAGATAATCCTACACTCAGGCAACGTATTGAATGGTTGAAGGAGAAATGCCTGAATACTTATAGCATTTCATGTGGAAGGTGTCTACTTTATAATAGCATGTTCGACAGGCACAGAGACCGAATGGACAAGAAGATCGTGGATCTTATAAGGGAAGTGGCCAAGGTAGAACTCCATCCAGATCGTGGTCACTTGGATGTTGTGGTGGCCTGTGATAATTATAATTATCTTCTCGTCGACATCCCTCAAATATCCATTTATTTCTGTTAGGTTATTTTCATCTTCATACCTATCGAGTGAGAGGACTATCATTCCAGCAAGTTTAGCTCTACATAATTTGTTATCGTGGCTTCTCAAGCCAACATTGTTAAATTATATACAATTCATGCATGAATTGCTTTTCCCATCTGATCATGTTAGCAAAACTGTGGTTCTGAGAGAAAATTTGATGAGAAATCAACCTGATCCACAAGATAATCTTGATAAGCATGGTACGCTTTATATAAAATCTAAAACAAATATACACCATGTTTGTTATTTTAGTTCAGTTTAAAATAATACATCACTTGGATACTTTGTTTCTGAAAGAAGAAAGAAGGTAAAAAAAAGAAAATAGCAAATGTACCTCTATAAGAGAACAATTGTTTCCTATAAGTTAATACTGACATGATTATCAGCACAATTTTTTACTACTACAAATCACGTAAAATTTTAATTTTGTATGATGTTTCTGCAACAGTTATAACTACATGAGCGAAATGGTTAGTTAGGCTAAATGGACAGGACCGATGAAGTTCAGTTTATAGAAAAGGAGAAGACTGAGGAGGTTTTAAGGACCTTGTATACTATGTATTTGTAAACTGCAATTCTAAGTGTAAAACTTTCTACTTTTGGTTCTTAAAACTAAACAACATGTAAACTAGAAATCTATTAATTAGTCGCAAACTAAATACAAAGAAAAAAGTAGATTAAGAAGAAACATGATTACTAGTTCAACCAAACTTGATAGTGCATCATTTCTTGAGTAAATAAATGACTATACTTAAACAAGTATATAATTCATATTTACTTATTATTGTTGGCTCCTAAAACTTCTAGTTTTGTTTGATGCCCTATTTCATCAGGAAGGCTCCCCAATTTATTATTGGAGACATGCAATGGTTAGGGTTAATTTTGTTTTTGTTTATAACCTCACATATTTGGTATTTAAAAAAAGTATAAGTGAGTTAGGTTTCAAGGCTCACCAAAGCTAAGGCATGCCTTCAAACTTAAAAAGAATGCTTATAGAAGTACTTACAAATCGTCTATCAATAAGGCCTTTATATTAGTAGTGTGATTTGAACTCAGTTTTATATATTATAAGCCAACTAAACTAATCTTTGTTGGTTTGGCGTTTGTCTTTAATTAAAAGAAAAAAATTATTGCAATTTGTATTTGATGGATTCATTCTAACACGCCCATATAGTTTAAAATGTGCATTTTGATTGAGGAAGCAAGCTGGTGGAAGCATATGGATTTATGAGTATGCTTGTGAGGCCACACACTATTTTTCACATGAATATGGAATATCTGGTCCATCTCTTTTTAATAACATAGCATGCACATCTCCATATTGAAGAGCAAAAATAAAGGAAGCCAGGATTTGAGACTTGTGTGACATGGTGACTAGTAACAGTTATCAGATTCTATCAGTGTGAAAACTTTGACTTAAAATCCAAAACAAACAAGAAAATGGTCCAAATGGGACTTATGTTTCATACATTTACATCTTATTAATATATTATCCATAAATTTGAACTGGAAACAACATAATGGAAGAAGGAAGGAACAAAATAATGGAAGAAGGCAGGAGCATAGGAAGAAGGGAAGATGAGAGTACATAATTATTGGGTGACGTGCGTAAAAGGTGAAGCATAATGATTAGGGTTCTCTAGATGCTTCTGAAATGTTGAATCAATCGCATTCACATTCGACATAACATAGCCATTTGTGTTTGTTTGGATGAAACTACATGACAACCATGTGAGGCTTTGAAGCTTTTCAAAAGCCGCGTACTTGGCTGCACATAAATTGGGATTCTAACCTTGTGCTTTTGCAGGTCTCTTATTGGGCCCGTTTGGATAAGATTTTGAAAATGAGCTTATGAAAAAAAGGGCTTTTGGGTAGCTTATAGAAAAGGTCTTTTGGAGAAGAGCTTATGAAAAAAAAGTGGTTTTGAATAAATGAGTATTTTGATAGTTACTTCCAGAAGTACTTTTATTATTGGTAAATTACGAAAAAGGGTATGAGTATTAAATGAGGAGAGATAAGATATAAGAAGAGAGATGAGAGAGGGTATAAGAAAAGAAATGAGAGAGGGTGTAAAAAAGTATGAGAGAGGAGAAATGGTGTAAGAAAAAGTATAAGAGAGGGTGTAAGAAAAAATATGGGAATATAGTAATTGGTTAGTTCATAAGCTCTTTTACTGTTCTATAAGCTACTTTGATCAATTTATATGAAACTTTGGTTTCAAATTATGGTTTAGTCCAAAAGACCGTTTGAATAAATATGGCTATTTGTTTAAAAATTTCTTTAAACCAATGTTTGAACTATAAGCCCTTTTAAAACCACAATTTTGATACATTACAAACAGGCCCATTATTTCCTTCTCTCCAAACACGCCTTCTTCCCCAATCCTTTCTTTCGTTCTCTATATGTAACCAGCACTAATTTTTAATTACATCTTTTTATTCATCATCATGATAACATTCCTTACAAATATACTACTCCTCCCTGGCATTCATAGTGAACATATTTAATTATTTTAATTAAATTAAGTTAAATTAGTTAAAATGTCATTTTTTTACTAAAATACCCTAATCGTCTTCTCCAACTCTCTCCCTCCCTCTCTTAATTATTATTGAGGGGATATCAATAGAGATAATTTTAAAAAAATAATAAAAATAAAAAATATATCTTATATTTAAAATTAAGATTAACTTATTAAAAGTTCAGATGAATATTATATAAATAGTTTTATTGTTATTACAAATTTATCTTTTTGTTATAAATTTTTTTTGGAAAGAAGTTGGGCTCACCCATGATCCAATACGATACTAATGTCAAGCAGAATGAGCTGTCAATTACTCTTAACCGTAAATCTAGACACCTAAGGGTTAGGATACCTCCCCAAGCACTACGACTAGAACTACCATATATAAACAATAGAAGTTGAGTATAACAAAAGGAGTTAGCTCACACCATATGATAGGATTATCTTCAATGAAAGACATGCATATTAAAAAAAATAGTTGGCATCATAAGGTTGAGTTTTCATGTAAAAACTTATTGTTTACACTAACCATTTATTTAAATACGGACTTAAGTTACATAAACTATAATTTGAAAAACCTAATTATAATAAAAAAAAATATTGGTTTCTGTAAAATCATATGGAAAAATAAATTTAATGACAAATATTTTACTTGGAAAAATAATTCCTCGCATGAAGGCTCAATTAATTACACTTTACTGTAAGGAAGACAATAGAATGGATTGATGACTACAATCTACAAAGTACAAACAACAAATAAATGGTTCGTTTTAAAATGAAATTATTTTAATTAACTTATATGGACCAATGATCAAGCACTTAAGGTCATGGCAAGTTTGAAGGGTAATTAATGTAAGGTGATGATATTAAGCTAGTTGGTGCTGGTACTTAATGATAGGTCTTTCTTTGTTTTTTTTTAAATTAAGGACCTTATAAGAAAAATTATGATATTTTTAATGGTTGGATTGTTTAATCTCTTAACCCTTTGAAAATGAGAATAATTAATCTTAGTTTTAATGTTTGACTACTTTTAAAGGCTTTTTTTATCATAGTACGTTAAACAGCAAAAAAAAATATCTAAGATACTACACTGTAAACAATATTTATCAAAAATCTATATTTAAAATTGTTCTCTACTAGATGAATTTTAAATTTTTAAAGATGTTGTTTAATATTAATATGACTTTGAGGATGTGACAATCGTTAGAAAATAACTTTAAAATTTATTTTCTAGCAAAACGACTTTGAGGATATCATATAAATTAAAAATGATTCAAAAAATAATTCATAATTAACTAAGTAATTTTAGATAGATATTTTTAATTTGTTTTATTATACTATCAAATTGACTAATTTCCATCATACTATAACGTACATTAAATTTATAATTCAGTTTTTTATTTGTTCGATAATTCAAATATTTAATATTATTATTTATAAACTTATTTACGGCATATTTCTTTAATACATATATTGATTCAAATGTCCTATAAGCATATACATTTTCAATCAAATCATAAAATTATAAAATGATACAATTTTTAGAAAATTATGATATTATGTCAATTTATATTTTTAAATATAATTCTTCATGGATAAGATTAAATGACAACATAGCATTGGGATGGTCGTTGTCAGGACAATCCTGGTGAGGCTTGGCAGCAAAACGCTCAAATCAATGTCGGGACATAGACTTAGATATTCCAACACTTCTAAAACTGAGAATGCAAAGAAATAGAGACAAAACATTCGGCTCAAAATAGGCAAAGCTAAAATCCCAATGATTTCATGAATACATCAGGAGGCAGTGCAAAAAAAAAGATAAAACAAGCAAAACAAAACTCACATTGATGTTTTAACAAAAAAAAAAAACTCACATTGAGGAAATACTAACGTGGGTTTAAAATGGTTTTAAGCAATCATTACAAGCACCAAATTAAGGCTAAGCTGTAGGTGTAGATGTAATAAATTAATATGACAGAATGCTCGTGTACATTTTTGTAAATTATCATGTACATGACTAAATAGTTCAATGGAAACAGAAACACTCTAAACCTTAACCATTGCAATATGTTCCAACCCATCTAAAAGTGATCTGTAATAGTGGGCTATGAATGATCCCCATATTGTAGGTATTAGTGCAGTACCTGCCACAAGATTAAGAGTTAATATCCTCGTAAGTAAATAAGCAATAGAAGAATCTAGCCTGAACTTTAAAGAAGGGAGGGGAGAGAAGGCATGATATGACCAAGTAGACAGTGAATTTTTTACTTTGAGAAATATTTTTGTTTATTTATTTAGTAATTAAGAATTTTCATTTACTGATATTTTACAATGAGAAAATGTCTTACCAAGGATACCGCACATCATATGGTTAAAAATTAGAATCACAGAAGTCAAACAGATTCAAATTCTAAACATAATATCAAACAAAATATTGGTATATGTGTAAGTGAAAAATCTAAATATAATAACAGTAAAGATATGTATGCAACAACAGGCTCAGTACATCTTTTATGAAACCAAAATAGATGCCTTATTAAGTCAACGATATAAATTATTTTCAGGTTTCCAAGCTTTGCAAATTGTCAAAGCTTTGGCAGTCTAACCATAGAACCATCATCATCTACAACTTCATGAACTGCCATGGTTCCAAACCTGCAAGTATGGCAAGATCTGTTGAAGCTTCTGTATGTCCAGCTCTCTTCGAGACACCACCTTCCCGGTATTTTAATGGTCGAGCAATTAAAATCAGACAGTTTTAAATCTCTGGATGCAAGAGCCAAGACTGTTGTTGCCCTATCACTTGCTAATACCCCTATGGTGGTACCTCGTTAAGTATCCTACAAATGCAATGAAAATTATTGAATTCCATTAGTTTATGTTAATATATGCCACAACTACATGAAAAGAGATTTCCAACAATATGATAATTATTATGAAAATTGAATCCTCTAAATTGACTGTCATTTTGACGCTTAGAAACAAAAGAATTCAAGTACAACAAGCTTATGTTAGATGAAACAATTTATTTCACAAAGTTTAGTTATCCACTATTTCTAGCTGATGATGGCAATAGAAGATCCTAAGGTTAAGTCCAAATGTAAATGTGCATTTAGTAATCGTACATACCACTCACAGTAAATATAGCTCAAAGTTTCTCATCATTATCCTTACTATTAACAAAAAAATCCTAGAATGCAACCCATTCAACAATTTTAAATGTTGGCATGCCTTCCATAGAATACTAAAGTAAAAAACAAATTCAATTACTAATTGTCAAATCCAAACGTAATCAAAGGAAATAGCTGGATATTTAGAAGCCATGAACGTAAACACATGCTGATGGCCCATAGCTCAAGTCAAAAGTATTGTAATTGAAAAATAAAATTTAACAAGTCAGCTTGAGAAGCATCTTTAAATATGTTCATTTTTTGTTACTGATAAGTTTACATAAAGAATCTAATTGTCGAAGACAAAGTCAACAATCTTTCGCCAAAAAATCTTTGAAATTATCGTCATTACAGATATTTTTTGTCCTATTAGGAAAAAATAAGTTCTTGTGAGAAAATTTGGAAATATATTCAAGAAAATATTGAATAAAATGCTATAGACTTTAAAGAATACCTGAAAAATTAACAAGTAAAATAACATTAGAGATAAATATATATTCACATATTGATATAATTTATAATCAATTTTAAATAGTTTATAATTTATATCTTCAATTTATATTTCCATTCCCAACAATGGGTTGATAAATCCCTTATCAATTTAAGAAGTCCTGAAAGGTACGATCCATAAGCCTGCTTGGCATCATCGACAAAGCCATATTGTTGGGGGTAACAATAGAGTCCCATATGTTCAAATCTACTAAACTACACAAATCTCCTCTACCCACTACATTTATAATTTCATCTTGGTCGAGTTGCAGCTAACACATCTTGTGTTTTTTTATATACTCTCCGACTAGCTTAAAAAACCTTATTTTCTTGTCCATATCCTAACAATAGGGTTGGCATAATACTACTTGCATAGACACCCTGTGAGTTATAAAAGATATATAATTTATTTATTAAAAATAAAAAATTAGATACAAGATAAATTCATTTCAATCACACAAAAAAATTACTTACTTAATTTTTCTCTTTGTTATGTAATTACCTATTAAATCTTCTAACTCGCAAAACATTAAATAGTTCAATTTGATGAACCATGTTACCCTTTGAAATATTTGTCCGACAAATTCTTAGATCCTTTCCAAAAGGATATTTTTGTATCAAACAGTATGCAATAGTGCACCCTAGATTGAAAACGTCCATACATTAATCTTGAAATTCATCTTTATATATTTGCTCAGGTGAGGGACAATAACACTCATCATCTGTATATTTTAATAAATTAGTTAATAAATTTTATAGAGTATAAATTTCTAATATAAAAATATATTAAAAATATAAAAAACAAAAATAAATAAAATATTTATCAATTCTATGATGAAATGTTGTTTCTCCTACTTTGAGTTGTTGTGCTTTGTAAAAATTGAAAATTTCAGCTGTATGTGTACGTTTTTGCTTATAAGTATCTTCTACAATTACAATATTCTATGGAGTAATACACCCATAGACTACTTGTCTTTTATGAATTTGAAACACGCCCTCCATCATATCCTTAGCAACAAAACAATAAAAGTTTAAAATAAAAGCTTAAATAAAAATATACATTAAATTTCAAAAAATTAAAAAAAAAACTTTTTCATATATACCTAAATAACATTTTAAAAAAGTGATGTTGCCTAGACTGATTTTTCCCTTATACCTTGAAAAAATAGTCTGCTGTTTTATGAAAAATTTCAAATATAACATGACAATATATGCCATCATACACCCAACAAATATAGCGTAACACATTCAGATAGTTACAAAACTTAGAGGTATATTCAACTTCTTTGTCTGCCACAATATCTTCTCTTTTATAAGTTTTAACACAAAAATATTTCCTCCCATTAGACTTGAACAAACTTCATTCAAATTGGAAATTTTCTGAGCGTATATAATTAATTTGGTGGTATCTTCTTCTCTCCAAATTTGTAGAGCTGAAGCCGCCATCTTCAACAAAATCCAGAAAATAGCAAGCAGAGGTTGGGAGGGAAGGCTCTGGTGCGGCAACAATTGAGAAAGCGACAGCTTTAACAAAAACAAAATCTGAAGAAGCAATAGGAATCAAAGTAAGGAGTAGCAAATAACAAACAGAAGTTGAAGAAGTAACAGAAATAAGAGTGAACATAAACATAATACTAAGGATAAACAAAACTTGAAAAAGATAGTGAAATATTCAAAGAGAGGATACCAAATGAGATCAAAGAGGGAGGATCCTTAAGAATAATATTCTACACAAAATAATATATATATATATATATATATGAAAACGATAAATGATTCACTTTGAGACTTGATATATCTCTATGAGATGATCTTCAGAATATGGAAAGACTGTAATGACACTAATCTGAGGCTGAGAGAAACTTTAGGTTGGAAGAATGGATTGAGTGGAGAAGAGACGTAAATGGGAGAATTTGAGATATTCTTCATATTTGTTTGCAGAGATGGCCAAGAGATACAAATGAGAGAAATTGAGAGATTATTTAGATTTGTCTTTTTCTCTCTACTTCCCTCTGTATTTTTTCTTTACAAGGCTTTTTTTTTCTCTTTTGATTTTTATGGTGTCATTTTTTCTTCTTTCCCTTCTTCTTTTGTGGTCTTCTTCTACTAGCATCATTAACAGTTAATTTATATGGTTCGGTATTAACACATGCACTTTGATCTCTCTCTCTTGTTCTGTCTCATGCACTCCTAAATAGTTTATTTGTATCAAGTTGCAATCTTCAACTTGTTTTTTTCTTTTTCTTTTTTTTGCTTCACATTTTGCGTGTCCCTTTAGGGATGATAAGGATTTAAGCTATAAATAGAAAGAGTCATAGTGCGCACCCTTCTCTCTCTCTAACACCCATTTTCTCTCTCTCTCTCTTTACATTTGAGGCAAGTAAGCGTGCCTGAAATGCCAACAGGGGTTGATGCATGGTCCTATCCTTGGAAGAGTAATGGGTAAGGTGAGATGAGATAGAACAAAGTGAGATGGGAAAGAACAAGTACATGGCAACAACGAGAGAAAGTAAAGAAAAATAGGCAATTACAACATTTATCAAATCCTTTCACTCATACAAAAATAATATATTCTATATCCATATAATGAGTTGTACCATGAAATTTAAAAGTTAAATAGCTTGGCACTGTTTTAGGGAGAGAAATGTAAAAGCAATAAAGGACCAATTTAGAATCATTTAAAATTGTGATTTTAAAAGAGTATATAACCTAAATTTTAATTTAGACAAATTTTAAAATAAATACTCATATTTATTTATAAGTATTTTTAAGTAAAATTATAGTTTTAAATAAGTTGATTGGACTAGTTTTTAAAATAATAAAAAAGTTTCTCAGGATAAAAAAACTAATTTACTTTTATTTTTCCCCTCTACTATCTGAGAGAAAATTTTCGGTCCTATCCCTCATTCATTACTTTTCACTTGCTTTCACCTACTCTTCTCTTTCCCATAAGGCTTCTTCTTCCAACTTCATTCTCAGACCTTCTGTTTGCTCTTCTCATACCTCGATTGTCTGCCATATTCATTACTCTTAGATTCTCATAGTTGCATGATTTAATAGAAATATATGTATAATAAAATAATTTATAAATAAAATTACTTAATTAATAACTTATTACTCATTATTTTCTTACTTAATAAATAAAATATATATTATTTACTATTTTAATATCACTCAAAAAATAAAAAGTATACATTTTACTTTATGTAATTATCATTTTAAATTATATCTTTTTAGTAATTTACCACACAAAATCCCTTTTTCTAATAACTATCTAAATACTCATTTATTTAAAACGAATTTTTTTCATAAGCTCTTCTTAAAAAGTCATTTTCCAAAATCTATCCATAAGTCCATTTTTTTCGTATGTCCTTTTTTAAAAAAATTCCAAATAGATACAAAAGCTATTTTAAACATAAAACTAGTGATTAATAGCAAGATATTTAATTTTTTTAAAATAAAAAGTAAAATGATATTGTTACAGTAATATTCAAAAACTTATCTGTATTGTAGATAGCATTAAAAAAACTACTTTGGTGATATTAAATAAATCGCTTGATGTTATACATATATATATGTGGACATGACGTATAAGCTTTAGTATATCAATACAATTTTTATATAAATAATAATATAATTATAAATTATAAATATAATAAAAAGAGCTTACTTTCTTAAAAAATTATTTTGATTTTAATAAATCAATATATAGAGATATTATTACCATTAGTTTTATTTTAACTTTTTTTAATTATTTTAATTTCTGATGAATTATATTTTACTTATTACTTTAACCGTAGAAAGGGTGTGCAGTTTTAATATTCTTTAAATACTATTCAACTTTATTATATGTAAAATAATGACCTCTTTCATAAATAATATTCCACTTATTAAACACATGTTTTCTATATGTTAAAATATACGTTTGATCTTTTATATCTGATATCTGATATAATATTTGTAAAAATAAAATTAAATAAAATAACCAACAATTTTGAAAACTAATATTTTATAATTTATAAATTTATATTAGAGTAAAATACCCTACCCATATCTCCACTTTACTTTAATTATATGAATATCCCCATATTTTAAAAATATTTATATTAAAATATTTTTTTACTATTTTACCTCATTCTAATAAATTCCTAATTATATTATTATCTTTATCTTTTATACTAATATCATTTTAGAATTATTTAATTAATTATTTGAATAAAACTACACCTGACTAAATATGTGTTTATAAATGTTCTAGAAATTTGTTTATAGAAGTTTTAAATTATAAATTTAAATGACTTACACATACTCTCAATCTTATATAGCAGTCTCTGAGTTTTTAAAATATGGGAGATTTTTATGTAATTATGGCAAAACTGAGATGTGAGTAGAGTATTTTATCTAATATAAATTTATAAAATTCAAAATATTACTCATCTGTCTTTATTATATTATTTATTTAACTAATTTAATTAGATTAATAAAATTAATTAAATTAGTTAATGTGACATATTTTTTTAAAATACCCTAATAATTTTTCTTAACTCATTTTCTCTCTCTATTACTTGATTATTATTAAACGAATATTAATATAAATAATTTTTAAAAAAATACTAAATATAAAAAATATTTTTGTATATAAGATTAATATCAATTTCTTAATTAAATTTTATATTAAAGACTATAGTTGTTTTTAAAAATTTTGGCTATTTTATTTATTTTCATTTTTTGTAAATATCATATCATATATTAATATTTAAGTTTATTAATTAAAACTTGTTTTAAGAAGCGCGGGGGAAAGGGGGCACGACCAAGTGAATATGATAGAGATGAGGGTTTTTGTAGGACATAGGGTCAGTAGGTAGCAAGGTTAGCTTACCTTACTTTTTATGCAAAATTATTTATAACAAAAAAAAACAATTTTCATAAGTCATTCCTGCAAGAAAACTTTTTCACCTTTTAGTATCGTGATAAATTATTTTCCTATTTACAATATTTCGTTCAAAAGGCTGAGAAACCGCCAAAGATGACCCTGTGGCGACATCACAAGCAAGATAAATCAGTCCGTCTTATGAATCATCTTTAGTCATTAACAAATTAACCATACTTCTCTTTTTCCGTAGTTGTGGAGAATTATCACACTAGATCGTGTTATTTGCAGCTAAATTTGTAGAAGTAAAATTGTTGTTGAAAGGAAAAGAGGTGGTTACACTTTAATGAAAGATATCTCAACAGTAGATAAAATTTTCCAACATTATCAAAACTATAAAACTGAGTTTGGTAAGCCTGTTTGTTATAAGAAAAATAACAAACAGGTTTGATAACATAAAATGAGACCTACTTTAAAGTTTGTAATTTTAGCTTCTTCACACGAAAGACACTTAACAATTTCAAAATTCACGGAAGGTCCTAATTTTATATATACTAGAGTTCCTAGTAGGCTTCACGTAGTATAATCGGACCCCCAATCTTCACGCGCTATTCCCCAGTCATCTAAACCCAATCTTCCCAATCATCCCAACCTTCACTCGTTATCATATGTCCTAATACAATTTCCTTCCATGTTTTTTACTCTATCGTTCTTCAAACCATTTAATACACTTAGCATCGTCTTCCCATGATCTTAACTTCACACCACGAGGAACATATCCATATGCAAACGTTTTGAAGTCCATATCACGGAAAATTATTACAATCATCTATAACACTAACTAAAATTGTTAGAATGAAACTCACCATACTGTACACAACAATTGACAATTTGAACTGGCGATCTAAAACAAAACAATCCAATCTTTCCTAATGTAAACAGCCTTCCAACAAGCCTCCCAAAGACCACATGGGAACTGCAACCAATTCCCAAGAAAAGGATTAGTATATTTTGAATTTCTACAAATGTAACTTTCGCAAAACTAGGAAGTTTATATTCACACCCTAACCAGTCATGAGAAGCAAAACAAGAGTTAACCATATAAATGAACCTCTCCAGGCTTCGATTAGCTTTCAATGTGATAAAAAATTTAGAACTACTCGCTTTCTGATGTCTTCTGGACATTGATAAAAGTCACTCTTTGTCATGCTTCATGTGATTTGACTCAACTGAAATAGATCATCATGTAAAAACTTTGTTCATCAAAACAAATAGACAAAAAAAATTTGATAACTCTGAAAAAGTATGAGTTTAGGATCTAGAATTCTCACCAGGAAAATGTCGACCATACAAATTTTCTATATATTCCTCTGCAAAAAAGATTAAAAATGACACAGACAAGTGTAAGAGAGTAGACATCATATTTAGGAAGAACTAATTTGAAAAATTATAACAAACTGGGCACCAGACCAAATGAAACTAGTGATTGCAATTAACGTTGTAATTATTTGGAATCTCAGCAATTATAATCAATATATCAATACATGATACAAAATACTACTTCCTGTCCTAATTATAAGAGATAGTTTGTAGTGCTCTCATAATTAAGGCTGAGGGAATTACTAACATGACGTATTATTCACAACCTATTCATCAAATACCAGCTATGCAAAAAAAACAAAGAAAAGAGAATCTACTTTTATTCAATTAGTAATTAGTAGTGATTACTATTTAGCAAAGTACAAAAATAGCATCGTTAGAAATTGAATAAATGTATAGTATAAAATTACAAACTTCAAAAAGTAGTCATAGGTGCCATCCTTGGGTCAATGCATCAATAGAAAACATACTAGTATCCTAGCTAATGGCCCCTCCCTGCAAAGGAAAAGTAGCTTTCAGTACATAGTCTTGATGGCAAGGTTGCAAAGTAAACCATTTTGGAAATTAAAAAGCATATTTAGTATTATAAGATGGACAACTCAACTTAGTAAGTATAAGCTTAAAACTATGCCATTACATACCATCATATAGGGGCATACCATAGAAGATATTTTGTTCTAGGATTGATTCCTGAATCTCTTGAACAAAGAGAAGATTAAATGAGACATGAGGAAGTCATATGATAAACCAGAAAATCAAAATAAATTAGCATGCCCAAGGGCTTGCTCAATTAGTGAGACTGTAATTGCAGTGCCGGGGGTTTTTCTATGGGGATAATAATGAATTCAGTTTATTACCTTCACATAGGCCAAGGAAATTTTCTGTCGTAGAGGGGGCAAGGTCATAGAATACCTGGGAGGACAAAATATCATTAAGTTTCATTTCTACTCTAATACACAAGTTGCAGAATTGAACAAGTAAAACCTTCATCATGTATGATCATTATGCTGATGCTCTTCCCCCACTAAATAGAAATTATGAGACATCTCGTTACAAAATATTCAACAAAATCATATCTTTTCCTTCGTTATAAGAAATATAGGAAAGACCTTCAAATTAATACATGTATTTATTTATGTAAGGGCTCATTTTCCCCCAAAAAAGTATGAATCTTCATAGTAATTATTTGGAAAAACTATATTTCTAATACCTACACTTTTTCCTAATTTTAATTTGGTATCTGCATATTTTTGTCTATTAATTAAATCTTTAATTTTACCCTAGTAGCACATCAGCGCTTGTAATTTTTCTATGTTAGCACTGTTAGCTCCTGTATAGGATCTAACAATGCTAACAAAGCAAAGTTAAAAATTTAATTAAGAGAGAAAATGTATAATTACTAAATTAAAAATTTAATGAAAGTATATGTACTTACAATATAGTTTTCTTAATTATTTTTAAGAATCAAAGTTACTGTTAAAATTCACAAGAATTTTAAGAAAATTAATACTATTAAGTTTTAGAAGAAAAAAACTATTATGAAGTTACATAAAATTATGATTTTTATAAAAAAAAAAATAATTGTAAATTTCTTAAAAGTTGAAAATAAATCAAATAAAATCTAATGAATATGATTACGAAAATCTATTAAATAACTCTGATCAAACAATAAACACTTGAATAGATACAAGGATCACATTACTAACCTTCAGGTTCTTCATCAATAGCATCCGCTTTCTGTAACAAAAAAAGGATCCACTTTCCAGACAACGTCTTTCAGTCCAGTGGACAGATTCTTGTAAAACTGTACAGTCGAAATTAAAGCTAATTGAAGTCATTTAGGAAAAGGAGGCATTTAGGTCCAGCCAATTGAATCATTTTAAGAATGGAATTTCGATTTCCTGTAGTTATCTATTCTCTCATCTCTACCTCACAAAGAATTCCAAGTTAATATGATACAATAGTGAAACCAGGATCCTAAAGCCAGTGGGATCATTAACATGTGTGGGTCCAAAGGGTTTAAATTTCTAAGAGATATGAGGATATTATAACAAAACTCAAGATTACTTTTCAAAAGACGTGATGATATAATAACAAAATATCACACACACAAAATTTTATGATTTTTGAGGTGAGACATCTGTCTGACAAGACCACTATATAACATGGCTCTGCCTCTGCTATGATATAGCAAGTATAAATTCTCTCAGATAGGCAAACACAAATTAATTAGTTGTGGAGTAAACATTATGAATTTCACCTTAAGAAATTCCAAAGTATCTCCTCCAGCTTTGCTAATCTCAACCATACAAAGTGACGGGGCCGCCTCAAATACCTGAAAAATAGAAGTCAAAACAAAACCCTTAGAATCAATATAACATATAAAAACCAGAATCATCTACCACTATTCATTCATGAGTCATTTATGTGACATCAAATATAAAACTAAATTATATATTACAATTTTATTTATTATTTATTGGAGTATTATTTTCTAAACAAGTGGACACTACATACTTTTTCAAGTAAGATCATCAAAATACTCTTTTCATATAACGTGTCTCTTTTGGAAGAAAAAAAAAAGATTTTGAATATCCCCATGAATTGAATAGAAAACATATCTAATTTATAAGTAACATTTATCGTGATTACAATCAAACTTGACTTGCTCCCTTGAATATCAGAAAAGAAACAATTGAGAATTATTTACCTCAGTCATTATAGATAGATGACCTTTGCGTCCACTCTTTTCCCCTTGAATCTTCAACTACCATGGATAGTAAGAGATGTCATCAGAAGTGGGCATATCCAATAGAAAGATCTTTACTGTAGAAATCAGCCATGACAAGTTAACGAGAAAAATCCCATTTTTGGTACTTGAAAGATAGGTCCATTTCAAATTTTGACTCCCTAAGACTTATTCGATAATTAAACATGCATGTATTCCTTCCACTATAATTCGATCCAAAATTTAACACCAAATTGAAAAATTTGTTAACATTAATATTTTTGGCCAGCAAAGTTGGCACGAGTAATATTGCAGGTAATATAATTGAGTGACTAAATTGAAAGAAATGATCTCTCGAGGACCAAATTGATAGTTCACCTATCTCTTCTATCTTTTATGGGACCAAGATAAGATTTTCCTAGGTACATTTTTCTAAGAGCAAGGAATAATAATAGAATATCTTTCTGCATGCACTTGTGCAAAATAAGAAAACCAATAGACACGTATGAAGGCCACAAAAAACTATTTCCTTCATTTATTTGTGTTGCTTCTTTGCATAGTACTTTATCTAGCAAAAGGAATGAAATGTGCTACCAACTGGGTTAAAAATAGAAATAAAATGACACAAATTAGAAACTTGTAATTTGGATCCAATTCAGGAGCACCATCAAATCCAAGAAAAGCATCCTTGAAGAATTAAAAAATTGAAACCAATACATAATTTTGAAAACCTTGCCCTGAGATTACGAAAAGAAGCAATCTATGTACATACATACGTCAAATCAAAGCATCTCCAATAATCATCCTCTAAGTCATGCATTAAAAAAAGGAAGTGGTTCTTATTATTTATCTACTGGATATGTAGTAAGAGATTTATACCTGACCAATCATTTTGTGCTTAAGGAGCTTTTCTTTGTCAAGAATTTTGTTGGCAACATTTTCACCAGTCTCTATGTTGCGCGCAAACTTCATTTTAGCAAAATTGCCTTCTCCCAAAGTCCGACCCAACAAGTACTTGTCCACTCGGACCGTGCTATTGCTAAATTTCGAACGCGATGTCATCTACTCGGATTCTCCTTACAATTCTGATTTCCAATTTCTCCCTGTTCCCTCTCTCAATCTCTCTCTACAGTTTGGAGCTTCTCGCATTAACTATCAAAACCTTTTCTTCTTACAAGGCTGCCATACATGAGACTTTGCAACCCTCATTTCTCCTTCCTTTTCTTGAGGTACACAAACAAATAACTTGAGCTCTGAACTGTTAGTGTAAGGAAATGGGCGATCCACCCATGGTGGATCAAACCCGATCGATGGGAAACAGAGAGCCATTTACATGAGAACTGAGGGAATATTTGAATTTGAAATGAGGGAGTTAGATACGGTTATCTAACTCCCCTCCCACAGGCTATATATATGTACATACACGGACAGAAATGAAGTTGGTAGAAGAACATATACTTCTCTGTTTCTGACGCTCTGTTTCTGCATTTTCTTCTGGTGCATTTGTTGTGAAAATGAATCAGAGTCCATACAGGGTGCTTCGGTTACGTGTGGGTATCTAGTATGTCAAGCAAACGATTCTAGGTACGCCCGAAAACCTTTAGTGGCATTAGAGCATGTTTATTCGCTTCTGCATGCTTCTCTGTATTTTCATTTTTTTCTGGTTATGCACTGTTCTATTGCATATATATGTCTTAAAGTGTTTGTTTAGTGATAATATGAATAGAACATGCATTTAAACGATAAAGAGAAGCATTTTCAACGTAAACCGAATTGAAAATTTTCATTTTTTCAAATTGGGTCATTAGAAAACAGAGTTTTTAGGCCTTGAAAATGATCCCATTGCGTAGAGCACAAAAAATGAAGAAAATGACACCAAGAACATCAAAATCGGACGTCAGACGGAGAAGTTATGAGTGAAAAATGAGTCAGGTCGTAGGACCCGACCCGTTTTCCAGTCGGGTTTGTGCAGACCCGGCTGGAGGTAAGGGATGACACTATTCATCCCCCAAAATGATGCGGTTTTGCCTCTTTCACAAAAAAACAATATTACGGGGCACTGTTCACGGCAGACTGGGCTGCGTCCAGCCTAGTCACACAAAAAAAAATTTTGGCCTGCAAGAGGCTTAGAAAAAAAAAATTTAATTAAATAAAAAAATCATTTTTTTTTATTTAAAAAAATAATAATATTTGGGGAAATTTTGGTGGCGACACGTGGCAGTGACACGTGGCAACAGCAGACTGGCGCGTGCAGTACACGCGCCAGCAGCCGAGAGTGGGTTTCGTTCAGTTTTTTTTTTCTGAATTTTTCCTTCTTGGGGAGCGCGAGGGAGCGTGGGACCTCCAATTGAGGTGCGGTTTGTTCCTAAAAATCCCTAAAATCAAGAGTTTTATTTTGACATATAATTTGCCTAATTTGGGAGGTAATTTTGGACCTATTTATGAATATTCAGTGTATTTTCTGGCATTTTTTTGTGTTTAAAAATTCCAGAAAATTATGATAATTAATATGTATTATTATTTAGGTGAAAATGACTTCATCTAGCACTGAATCTTTGGGATATAGTTTAAATGATGATATCTCATTTTTGGATGAGTTCAATAACCTAGAGGAAAACCTTCAAGAGGATCCCAAGGGGGAACCTGAGGAGGATCCAGAGCAAGATCTTGATAATCTTTCTGAAGAAGATCCAAAGGAGTTGATGGAGGAAGTTCCACAAGAGGAACCAAAAGAAAGAGATGATTCCAGACCCTGCTTGGAAACATTATTCCCCATCGAACCACTTCCTCTACAGCCTTTAATGGTGTCTTCAGATTTAAACTCCAAGATGGTGCCTAGTCTTAACAGTGAACCTCAAGTTGAGGATGGAGAAGAAGTGAATCAATCTCTTACCCCTATTTTGGCTATAAACATAGCTGAAAGAGATGCAGCTATGTTAACAAACATGAAAGGCACTAATGGCTTCATTGGTAAATACATTGAAGGCATGACAGATAAGAAGCATACTGAATTCTACTTGAAAGTCATAATGGAATTTATAAGAGCTACAAGAGTTAGAGGAAAGCCCAATCCAGGACGCATCAGAAAGAAAAATTGGCTTACAATAATAGAATTTGTATCTAACCTTAAAAAGCCACCTCGTGAGCTTAAGAAGCTAAGAAAAATAATGTTAGAATATTGTAAAACTCATATCGAATGATGTATGTTTTTACGTTGATTTCCATTGCTTTACTTTGTTAAATACATACTTTTATATTCTTTCTTTGTAAAGACTTATTATTATTACATGCCTTGTATTCAAGAGAAACATGTTTCATTTTAATTCTTTATATGTTATGATTCATGTATATTTTTTATAAGTAGGAGGTTTTTTAGATGATGAGTATTCTGAAAAGCAATATTTCATAAGAAAAGTACTTATATTAATTTTGATAGAGAATGATGGCGTTGCTAGTGCTTGTGTGATGGGAGGTATAAATGTATTCTTCTGATCATGGGTCCAGTGATATTATTATTTTCTGATAAAAAAATTAATAAAAGTACATGATATTGTATACTTTACATATGCTATATATATATATATATATGTAAATTCACTTAAATGTTCTATGGTTCAATAAATTAATGTGGGAAAGGTTTGTCACAGAACCGATATTGAACAATAGCATCAAAGAACATTATTGCTGAATTAAACAAGGGGGAAAACTCAACGGGGACAACTGGGATATTTGGCACCGAAAGGTCCAATATATTCTAGAAGAACATGATGCTATTGAGTCATTAACAATGGCCATGGTAGAACCTGAGGCTGGCAATACGGCCCAGCACAGGAGAGACCAGGAAGCTTACCAATCCTGGAAAAAGAAGAATAGCATTGCAAGAATCACTCTATTGAGCGCAATGGCTGATGACTTAATGTGTGAGTTTGAGACACATAGAACGGCACAGGCAATGTGGATTGCCTTAAAGGATAAGTTTGGAGGAGTGTCCACGACTAAGCTTAGAAGGTTGATGATTAAATTTGATACCTATAAGCTAAAACCAAATAATCCTATGAGGCAACATCTACGAGAGATGTCCACAATGATCCGTGAACTGAAGGAAGCAGGACATAATCTATCTGATGAACAGCAAGTACAGGCTGTCATCAGATCGCTCCCTGGCAGTTGGGAGCACATGAAAGTTAATCTGACTCATAATGAAAATATCATTACTTTAAGTGATGTAGCTAAGCATTTGGAGCTAAAGGATGAACGTCTGGAGGCTTATAAAGCCACTAGACAATCCTATTTGACCGAAGGTGCTGGTCCTTCCCAATCAAAGCCTGAATCCAAAAAGGGCAAGAAATCTCATAAAAATGGGAAGAAAGGCGGTCCTCCACCCAAGAAGGGCAAGCAACAGTTCAAGAAGAAAGGAAAGAAAGGAGGCAAGAAAAAGCTAGACCTAAAGAAGGTCAAATGCTTTGCCTGCCAGAAAATGGGATATTTCGCACGTGACTATCCTAAACAGGTCGAGAGCGAAAAGGTAACAGTGAATTATGTGAATTCACATGTCTCATTTGTTTCTAGCACTGTTTTCTGACATAACCTATTTCTTTTTCTTGGATTATTGACTTAGGCTCCACAGACCACGTAAGTCAAGATCGAGGATCTTTCATGGAATATCGTCGGTTGCCATATCAAAGCAAGTGGCTTTTTGTT
This sequence comes from Leucaena leucocephala, assembly GCA_037074615.1. Classification (NCBI taxonomy): domain Eukaryota; kingdom Viridiplantae; phylum Streptophyta; class Magnoliopsida; order Fabales; family Fabaceae; genus Leucaena; species Leucaena leucocephala. Next base: position 13,150,047 of record CM073527.1, read on the forward strand.
GGCAACAATGCAAAGATTGAGGTTCGAGGCATTGGCACTTGCAAACTTATTTTGCGTAGTGGAAAGACCTTGATACTGCATGATGTGCTTCATGCTCCTGACATCCGACAGAATTTAATTTCTGTAATTTGCTTACTAGACTTTGGGTTTAATGTAAACTTTCATGGTAAAGTTGTAGAAATTTGTAGCAACTCAATATTTTATGGTTCAGCTTTTCGTTTTCAAAGCTTCTTTATTTTGGATCTTGCTAATGATTTTAATGTTCATGATTGCTTTACTATTACTTCAAATAATCCTGATGTGAATATTTGGCATGCTAGACTAGGACATATTAATCAAAATAGAATGATTAAACTGGCTAAAGAAGGCATTTTGGGGTGATCCCTAACATGGATATGTCATTATGCGAAAGCTGTCTAGCTGGTAAGGCTACCAGGAAACCATTCGATAAGGGAATACGAGCTGAAAACCCATTGTAATTAATCCATTCTGACATTTGCGGTCCAATGAGTGTGAGGGCAAGACACAGAGTTTGGTATTTCATTACCTTTATTGATGATTTTTCACGATATAGTCATGTCTATTTGATTTCACATAAGTCCGAGGCACTGGAGTGTTTTAGACGATACGTGAATGAAGTAGAGAATCAAATGGACAAAAGAATCAAGGCATTACGTACAGATCGAGGTCGTGAATACCTTTTAGATCAATTCAAACAACTCTGTGAAGAAAAAGGGATTATTAGGAAACTAACTATCCCTGGCATACCTCAATAGAATGGGGTTGCCGAAAGAAGAAACAGAACTCTTCTAGACATGGTTAGGTCTATGATGGCTCAGGCAAACCTTCCAATTTCACATTGGGGTGATGCTTTATTGACAACAACCTTCATACTTAACCGTGTGCCCTCAAAATCAGTCACTTCCACACCCTACGAGTTATGGACCAAACGTCAGCCAGATCTAAGCATACTTAGACCTTAGGGTTCGGCGGCATACATCCATGACAATTCTTATAGACATGGGAAACTGGGTCCTAGAGGGAAGAAATGTATTTTTATAAGGTATTCTGAACCCTTAAAAGGATATGTATTCATAAGTGAAATTGAAGATGGAACAGTGACTGAAACAGAATCAAGAGATGCTGTATTTATTGAGACGGAGTTTCCCAGTAGGGGAGATATTGACTAGAATCGTCTAGGCATGTCAATCTGAGTGGGAGCCAAGAACGGTCAACACAAAGACCGAAACAAATGAGAAAAGATAAGCAAATTGTTCCTACTAGAAAGAGTAACAGGGAAAGTGTTCCAAAGAGACACTTCCAAATAGAAGGAGTATCACTCTTAGTTACTCCAGAAGGGGATGATGAACCCCGCACTGTTCATGAGGCCTTAGCAAGTCCTACAAAGGAGGAATGGAAGAAAGCAATAAAAGAGGAAATGGACTTAATGATGAAAAACCAAGTTTGGGAATTGGTTGATCTGCCAAAAGGGTGTAAAGCCATTGGGAACAAGTGGGTTCTCAAAATCAAAAGAAAGGTAGACGGATCAATTGACAAATTCAAAGCTCGATTGGTTGTAAAGGGATATACACAACAGGAAGGTATAGATTATGAGGATACTTTTTCACCTGTTGTGCGCTTCAATTCAATAAGAATTATTCTGGCAATAGTAAACAGTTTAAACTTAGAGTTACATCAGATGGATGTAAAAACCGCATTCCTGAATGGCGATCTGAATGAAGAAATCTATATAGAACAACCAATAGGTTTCATTGAAAAAAGGTTTGAACACAAGAAGTGTAAACTCAAAAGATCCATTTATGGATTAAAACAGTCATCCAGACAGTGGTACTTGAGGTTTCATAAGGCGATTACCTCATATAACTTCCAGATGATAGAGGAAGACCACTGTGTTTACGTTAAGCGGTTTAAGGGTAACTTTGTGATATTATCCTTATACGTAGATGATATACTATTAGCTGGAAATAATCTTGACTCTGTGATAGATATTAAAGAATGGCTTTCATCAAATTTTGAGATGAAAGACATGGGTGAAGCAGAATACATACTTGGAGTCAAGATTCAAAGGAATTGTTCCAAGAGAATCCTCACTCTTTCACAAGAGAATTATATCAATAAGATACTTGAGTGATTCAATATGAGTGAATGTAAACCCATGGATATCCCTGTGGCCACTGGAGTGGCCTTGAGTTCTGACATGTGTCCCAAAACTGAATCAGAGAAAAGGCAAATGGAAAGAGTTCCATATGCTAGTACCGTTGGTAGCCTGATATATGCAATGATGTGTACAAGACCAGCTATTTGTTATGCCGTGGGGCTGGTTAGCAGATTCCAGGCCAACCCTAGTGAGAAACACTAGAAAGCAGTGAAAAGGATCTTGAGATACTTAAAGGGCACAGCTAACTATGCATTGTGTTATCAAGGAAGCGATCTACGCCTAATCGGATATTCTGATGCTGATGTAGGCGGTGATGAAGAAGAACAAAGATTGACTTCAGGATACACCTTCTTACTTAACAACGGCGCCATATGTTGGAGTAGCAAGAAGCAAACGTGCATTGCTTTACACTCTATGGAAGCTGAGTTTGTGGCATGCACTGCAGCAGCGCAAGAGGCTATTTGGCTGAAGAGATTTATTGAGCACCTAGGATTTGGGAATGAGAGTACCAATCCGGTGTTGATACACTGTGACAATACTACAGCTATGGCTTACACAAAAGACCCTAAGTATCACAGCAAGACCCAACGCATTGATATAAAGTATAACTTTGTGAGGGATTATATAGCACAGAAAATTGTAACTGTACAATACATTTCAACAAAATGTATGGTTGCAGATCCCCTAACCAAGCCAATAGGCAAAGAAACATTCAAGAAACATGTAAAAGCCATTGGCATGTTAAAAATATAAAGTTACAGACTGTATGTAATACTTTTGTTTTTATTAATGATATCATGTCATTTATTATTACTTATATGTCTGGATAAAAGTATACAATGTATAGTATGTCGTACAGGTTGAAAGAGGTAGCTCTCTCACACGAGCAACTGCCTTTGATGCTATAGAAGCGTTCAAAGATGAGACATGTGTTCACCAGTAAAATAGCAAGAGTGCTGATATGGTAGAGAAGAAACACAATACGTGTCGCCTTGGCTTAAAAGTGCAGTGAGTCGAGATGAGATCCATGAGTAAAGGTATGGATCAAACAATGGATTCTCACATCCATAAAACCTGTTGCCAGATGACAAATTCTTCAAAATTGACGTCATATTATGTGAATATAATTGAAGAGTTTGGGTTTAGATACTAAGAGTGTCTAGACTTAAGTCTGTACGGTGTGATTGATAGAATCAAAACGACGTACACTCTTTAAGGATAAGAGGAACACCGTAACATGTGATTCATACCATATGTGCTCAAGAATCGCAAATGGAAAGCAAGAGAATCAATCCCTGCTTTATTGTTGTGTGAGTTCCAGAAAGGTATAATCCTTTCATTAATGTCCTTTGACTTTGACAATATTATGGAGGTATGTTTTAGCGATTGCTACTTTGGTATATGTCCTATGGTCAAATTATATATGAACCGAAGGTATTATGCTAGGAAAGCGGCTGATTCATATCAAAATGATATATGGGCGAAAGAAAGATTGCCAGAATATACATATCCATGCTAGTGTCTGTGACTGGTCCCTTATGATATTATTTTGTGAATTTCATAAGTATAGATACTATGCATAAGTGGAGGCTATCTGAGTTATATACTGACTCAAGAGGAATTAGATTAGCCATAAGAAAAGTGTATATGGGCAAATCTAGGACATTCAAGGCACTATAATTTATTTGATCGAGCTGCACTAAAGGGTTGCTTTGTGCTGGTCTCTATAAAAGGGAATTCTAGTACAAACGCCCGAAAGGAGACGTCATGCCTACGCGGTCACGGCAAAGCACCTAGTATGAAAGAAGGAAGAAAATGAGATTTGAGCCATAATATCTAATCCACCATGTGTGAGTGGGAGATGTAAGGAAATGGGCGATCCACCCATGGTGGATCAGACCTGACCGATGGGAAACAGAGAGCCGTTTACATGAGAACCGAGGGAATATTTGAATTTGAAATGAGGGAGTTAGATACGGTTATCTAACTCCCCTCCCACAGGCTATATATATGTACATACACGGATAGAAATGAAGTTGGTGGAAGAACATATACTTCTCTGTTTCTGACGCTCTGTTTCTGCATTTTCTTCCGGTGCATTTGTTGTGAAAACGAATCAGAGTCCATACAGGGTGCTTCGGTTACGTGTGGGTATCTAGTGTGTCAAGCAAATGATTCTAGGTATGCCCGAAAACCTTCAGTTAGGGATGCTATAATTGAAGAATCAAACACCAGATTCAAAGAACTTCGTGGTTGAAGAACGAGGTTAGGGAGCCATTGACCGTTCGATTTGATGAATATCCCACGATTGAAAATCATTGAATTGAATCAGTAAATGGGAAAATTTTTGCGGTAAGAGGAACAGAAATCGGGGTCGGTGGGAGAGAAATCGGTGTGGAGGAAAATAGAATCGGACCGAAAAAGAATTGCTTAAAGTTCTTCTGCTCGAGGATTTTCTGAAGTCGAAAGATTTTGAGAGAAGTTAATCTAATCTTAGGACATTATTATTGGCCAGTTATTGCCATTTTATATTAATTAATTATTGAGTTGTTGTGCCTATTTAATATTAATTAATTAACTAGAAATAGACGTGAGAAAATGAGTCTGTGCACACAATCCACTTGTTTTTTTTTTGGTAAAGAAGAGGGCTATACGCCCAAATTAATTCATCTAATTACACTATAAGGGGATGACTTCCCAAATACTCAGAAGAAACAAGAGTCCTCAACTGTGAAGGACAAGAATAAAATAGCGCCGTGGTCTTCAAACCTTCCTTAGCAAGGGCATCCGCAATTTTGTTCAGATCTCTAGAAATATTTTGAATTTTCACCTCCCATGATAACTTCAGAAGATTCTGAATTTGATAGATCAGTAAACTACATCTTCCTCCAGTCATATTTGTCAACATATTGATCACATTCTTGTCATCCAATTCTAGAATAATTTTCCTAAATCCTTGCTCCCAAGCTATTTCAAGCCCTTTATAAATAGCCCACTGTTCAGCTTCACCCACAGTGCACATGCCCAACTGATTTGTAAATCCAATAATCCAATTCCCATAACAATCCCTCATAACCCCACCACATCCAGCTTTACTGTTTGCTGTAATACAAGCTCCATCCATATTAAGTTTGACCCACTCTATTGGCAGAGGTTGCCAACTAATTGAATTTGAGACCCTAAAATCATTAAGAACTTGATCTTGTTGCATTTGCACAAATCCTTTCCAAGTTCGCAAGATCACCAAATCAGGGTTCAATGGTTTAACAAATTCTTGATCAAAAGTAGATTGATTTCGCTACTTCCAAAGCTTCCATATTGAAACTCCCCATAATAGACTCCAATTGGTATTGTCATCCACACCTATCTTCCTTCTAAGATTCAACACAAACCAATCTCTTAAAGACATCCTAAAGAAGGAAGAATAAAATATGGGGTGAACTAATCTTCGCCAAATTTGGGTAGCATAAGAACAATCCTGAAGAATATGTAAAACATCTTCAATATCTTCACTACAGTAATGACACACAGCACTATTTGAAGACCATTTGCTTCTCTATTCATTAGTCAGAAGCCGGTTATTAAATGCTAACCACATAAAAACTCTAATATGCTCAGCACCTTTCCACTTCCAGATGTCTTTGTAGATAGGACTACACTTATTCTCATCTTGATTTTCAATGAGGTAATATGCACTTTTAATAGTAAAACAGCCATCAATGGTAGCATTCCAAAGCATAACATCATTCCCTTCTTCCTTCATAGAAGGTATCATACTTATTAACCGTTGGAAAGTATTACTTGGGATAAGCCCAGCTAGGCTTTGGTACTTCCAAGTTCCTCCTTCGTCCCAATCAGCTACTTTACTATTTTATTCTTAAATAGTAAGTGTCCTAAGACACATCCCCTTTAATGTTGAATTAGGAAACAACCACTTATCCATAAAGAAATTAACCAGTTGCCCATTCCTGATCTACCATCTAGTCCCTAATTCCAATATTTCCTTTTGTTGTGATATGAACTTCCACAGAGTAGAATCTCCCTTTCTAGCATCCAATAGATTGTCCTCATTTCTCAAGATATATTTGTGTAACAGAACATCAACCCACAAACCTTTGTCACCATTCACAATTTTCCAAGCAATTTTCGCACCACATGCACAGTTAAATGACTCCAATTTCTTGAACCTAAGCCCACCATATAATTTAGGTTTAACAATCTGCTCCCATCCAATAGGGTGAAAACCATGTGAACCTTGACTATTTCCCCATATAAAATTTCTTTGCAATCTCTCAATTTCCTGGCAAATAAAAACTGGAACTTTAGCAACTTGCATAGGATAGACAGGTATGGTACTCAGAACAGATTTGGCTAAGGTGATCCTGCCAGCAACTGAAAGAGTGCTCTCTTTCCATGAAGAAAGTTTCAATTTAACCCGATCAATAATGAACTGGAAAGAATCCTTAGGTTTCCTCCCTCTGATGATTGGAAACCCTAGGTATTTCCCTATATCCACTGAAATAGACATTCCTGTAATCCCACTGATTCTTCTCTTACTGTTAACCTGAACCTTAGGAGAAAAGAATATTGAAGATTTGCTCTTATTAATCTTCTCCCCAGAGGCTATACAAAATTTATCTAAGCAATTCATCATACATGTGGCTTGATTCTCAGTTGCCACTCCAAACAAAAGTAGATCATCTGCAAACATAAGATGAGATATGTATGGACCCCTTAGTAATGTAAATAGGTTTCCAATTCCCTGCATTCACTGAATCAGTAATTATATGGGATAATCTTTCCATGCAAAGCACAAACAAGAGGGGTGAGATAGGATCTCCTTGACGGAGCCCTCTTTTTGGATAGAAAAATTCAGTTTGAGCTCCATTCCACAACAAATTATAAGCAACAGATGTAACACAATTCATAATAAGATTAATAAGTTTAGAATCAAGACCAACATCAATAAGTACCTGTTGAAGAAACTCCCATCTAATACGATCATATGCTTTCTCCAAATCAATCTTTAAAGCCATTAAACCAATTTTACCTTTAGCCTTCTTCATTGTATGCATTATCTCTTGACCAATTATAATATTGTCCTGTATGCATCTACCTTTTATGAAACTTGATTGAAAGGGAGAAATAATATCATCCATCACCTCCCTTAATCTACTAACAATCACTTTAGTAATACATTTATAATGAACCGTGCATAGAGCAATAGGTCTAAAATGGCCAAGCACTTCAGGATTATCCCTCTTTGGTATAAGCGAAATGAGAGTCCTGTTTGCCTTAGCCTCAAAAGTTCCACTCTCAAAAGCATCTTTCACAAATTTACAAATAGAATTACCTATTGTACTCCAATTAGCTTGATAAAATATAGGAGAAAACCCATCAATACCAGGAGCCTTATAAGGTCCCATAGCAAAGAGGGTTTCCTTAATATCCTTATCACTAGGCACTTGACTCATATTACGAAGACAATCTTTAACCTAAGAAGGAAAACAAGTTAAGGTTTGCAGATTACAATTATTACTATCAGAAACATTATAAAGACTCTTAAAATAATCTATAGCCATCAAAATCAATTGGGATTCATTGTCAACCCATATCCCTTTAGAATCCTTAAGAGATCTAACTCAATTTCTCCTTCTTCTCATTTTTGTTTTAAGATGATAATACCTTGTATTCCTATCACCTTTAGTAATCCATTCAGTTTTAGCCTTTTGAAACCACTTAATCTCTTCTAATTTTAGGATCTTTTCTAATTCAACTTGCAAATCATTTTCAAGAGATTTTAGAAATTTCAAATAATTATAGTTAGGTGATCTTTGAATACCATTTAACCTAGCAAGTAGATTCTTTTTCTTGTTCTCCACAAATCCAAAAATATTTTTGTTCTAATCAGTAAGATCCTCACCTAATTTTTCCAAGGAATTATTAAAATCTTCTTTCTCAATCCAAACATCATTAATAAACTATTTAAAATTTTCGTGAGTTAACCATATGGCCTCAAATCTAAAAGGTTTATGTTTTCCAACTAAAGAATTATTATGTAATTGTAAAACAATAGGACTATGATCAAAGAATTGAGTTCGTGACAGTACCTTTAGAGAGCTATCTGACAGTATATCCAGAAAAATAGAATTAGCTAAAGCTCGATCCAATCTTTCATAAAGGCGAGAACAACCAGCAATTTGGGGCCCATTCCATGTGAATTTTGGTCCTTGGAAGCCCATATCAGATAGTCCACAATCCCTTACTTTATCTTGGAACCAGTTTATTCTACTAAAATTGCAGGCAACTCCCTCCATTCTCTCATTTAATTGAAGAATATCATTAAAGTCACCGTAAACAACCCAAGGCATAAAAATATATTTAGATAAAACCTGTAACTCCTTCCATAATTCCTGTCTGAGATTAGAATGCAAAATAGCATAAATAGTCATTAGTAAGAAAGGAGGATGCCCAACAACTTCACATTGGAAGTGAAAGAATTGCTTGTTTTGAATAAGTACTGACACTTTAATTCGATCACTTTTCCAAGCTGCTATCAAACCACCCGAACGACCAGAGCTAGGAATCATTTTCAAAGAATCAAAAACCCCAATTCTGCAGAAAACTAAACCAAGCTTCTGAGGAGCATTTTGTTTCAGCCAAGATAATTAAACTTGGTTTTGGATTTAAACAAACAACCTTTAAATTTCTGAGAAGCCCATTCCCACAAGCTCCTCTAACATTCCAATATAAGAGATTATCCATAAATAAAATTATAATTCCAAACAACCAAAACTCCACGTAGCTCATCAATCCTCTTGACAATATTGGGTTTCAGGAACCATATTGCCCTCTAAATTCTCACCTATCTCATTGACAATAGGTAGTGGGTTCATATCCATATAGCCCAAATCTTGATCCCCAGGCTCAAATTCTGGATTCCCTGGGTCTAACTCTTCAAGCCCAATGTTCTCTTTATCTAATAGCATTCTTGGGTTATAGGCCTGATCATGCTCCATCAACACTTGTTCATGTGGTCTAATTCCAAGTCCATCATGTAAACACGCCATGTCACCATCATCATTCATCTCTTGAGGAATGTCACCCACAAGCCCAAGTTCAAGTCCATCACATGATCCAATTTCAAGTGCCTCGTCCTTTCCCACTTCTTTTTCTTCCTCGTTACTTACTTCCACTAATAATCCCATTCTATCTTCACTATTGACGTCTTTTCTTGTCACTTCTCTTTCCTTATTTCAATATCACTTTTACAAACTTCATTAAATGCTCCTGATTTCCCCTGCCGACCTACTCCCTCCATTTCACATTGCTCCAGATCTGAGTTTGGCGCTTTTTCTCTCTGTTTATTATCCATTGTTCTTCTCCCACTATTCCCCCAGTGAGCCATTAATGTCAGCTCCCCTGTACCTCCCCAATATGTATCATCTTATGTATTCTGGTGTCCTGTCTCTGTTCTGTGATATCAGCAAGTATTTCAAACTGTGAACCTGTATTTTCTGGCCGAGAGCTCTCCGGTTTGTTATCCCTATTTTTCCTTTGTCGATGAGATTTCTGGACCACTCTCCATTGCTCCATGCCTCCCAGTGATGTATTAACCTTAGTTACATGACCAGCTTGATCCGACCTTGCTTCTTTACCAACAGGATGATCATTCTGTGTGGGATTCTTTCTCGCAGGACAGCCTTCTCCTCGATGGCCATAGAACCCACAGTTCGTGCATAAGAAATGTAGCCCTTCATATTCAAGATAGAATTCTTCTCCGTCTAAAGTAAATCCTGACATCATTTGTTTCTCTAAATCAACAAGAATACACAGTCTTGCATAGTGGCCTCTCAATTGACAAGTAGTGTTCATATCCACTTTAAGTGTTTCCCCTATTCTGTTACTGATCAAAGTTAATGCCTCCTCATCATAATATTCTAGTGGCAACCTCGGCACTCTGACCCATACCACCACCTTGTCTATCTTAGCAACTTCAGGTCGGAACTTGGGCTCCCACGGTCTCACTGTTAGATAGTGATCGTATGTCATCCAAGGGCCTCCTGTGAGTGCATTAAAATAATCATCCTTATTTGACAATTTTACTATGTAGAACCCGTGTCCAATGTTAATGAGGTTGATGATACCTCTTTTAGCCCATAAAGCTTGCAATCTTGTTTGTAACGCCTTATAACCAATATTTCTATCCAAAATCTTGACGATGACAGCCTTCCTCCACACTTTGAACAACCATTTTTTCATCTTGCCAGAAAATGAGAAAGTAGGAAAGTTTCGAGCTGGATCCCCCGTTGTCTTAAATAATGGCTCCTCATTCTCCTGGTGTATACCTTCTGAAAAATCTTCAGACATTTCATCATCAGACAGTAAATTATTTCCCTCTTCACAGTTATCACCAGATTGTTCTTTGGTACTATTGATACCTTTCAGTTTATCCACAAAGGACGGTTGCCCAGCCTTATAGCCAATATGATCTGTCCCCAATTTTGGCCATTGTTCATGATAATAACTATCCTCAGTAGACTTATTCTTAATCTTTTTTGTACTGCGTAACAATTGATCATCTTCCTCCAAAGAGACTAGATTTAGAGCTTGTTTACCAGAGAGAACCAAAGCCATTTTTGTGGCGGGCTGAAGTTGATGAGGAAGAAGAGAGAAAGGCGACGGCGAGCAGAATCGCAAACGGGAATCCACTTGTTAAATGGGGATGAGTTATATAGCCAGCTGCTAGCTTCATTGAGCCTGTCCTACTTAAGTGACGGATTCGACTATCATCATGTTTGCCTGTCATTTTTATTTTAATATTTTTAAAAAAATTATTTTTAAATTTTTAAAATACTAATAAAATATTTTTAATATCATATTAATATAATAAAAAATTATTAATATTATAATTTTAAAAATTACTATTTTTTATAAAAAATCCAACTTTTGTAACTATAAATTTCAATAAATATTAATATAATATTAATCAATTATAATATATCAACACATATTAATAAAGAAATAATTATTTTTATTAATTTTTTATAATAAGAATATTTAAAGTAATATTTAAGTATAATAAATAATAATAATAATTAAATAAATGGATTGGAAAACAGTATTTAAGTATTCAACACATATCAGTCCATTTTATTAGGTTTATTTTATGATTAATTCTTCAATTTATTCCATTAAGTAAAAACATTATATTTTATGGTTACATGACTAATAAATTCTTCAATTTATTCTATTAACTAAAAATATTCTATTTATGGTTACATGACTAATATTAAGAGGATACTTTTTTATTCATTATCTAAATAGTATTTAATTGTTTCCGAATTCCTAATATGGGGTTGAACCTCGAAAACTCAATAGTTTAAATATTTGTTTGCGTAGTATTTATTTGTAAAATTAATGTCATTATTAATTTCTTAAGTTTATATAAATTTTAAATTTGATCTCTGAGATTTATAAGGACTTAGATGTTTATCGTGAAAATTAAAATTTGTTAAATATTACATATTGTCATTATTAATTAAGTTATTTTTTCAATAAGATGGATTTGTTTCAAATGCAAAGAGGGATTGAGAATTATAATTTTGTATGAAGAAGGGAAGCCAACAAACAACTTCCTTCTAGTATAATTTACAAAGAAGCTTTTTTTTTCTTTGGTAATTTGATATCAACTCAGGGTATTCTACTAGCTATATCACCACTACCCATGCATCACAAGAACTTGTATTAGTTCATAAAACGTTATAATTTATAGTAAAATACATGGACTCTCAATATATTTTACATTGACTAAATATATCTTCTTTGTTTTAAACTTACATAAACCTCATGTAATTAATCATTATATAACATAAAACTGTCATTCTATTTTTAAGATTTAAACTTATATTATCTCTTTTATAGTATGTAACCGCTCATTATTTCAATCAGCAACTTGTTAATTTTTTATTTTTTAAATCATATTTTAAATTTTTTGGCATGTGAAATTATTTATTTAGTAATGTTTTAAAATTTTAAATGCATAAGTTGGTTAAAGTAATATTTCAAAGGACAAAATTTAGGTCAAACTCATCACATTCATTTTTTTAATATTTTAATCTATTTTAAAATCACATGAAAAAAATGGCAAAATGTATATATCTTTTCGTTGTTTATGTAATATTCAATTGTTTATTTAATATTCAATAGGTTTAAATAAATTATATCAAATATTCAAAATTATTGAAAAGTAAAAGATTTATAATTATAAAGTTATTTAACTTGGTAATATGATCCAAATTAATAGATTTTATTAATATAAAAACAATTTAAAAATATATGCTAAAATTATGTTTTTTGGTCAAAGATGAGTGATAAAATGATTGTTAAGTAATATTTATGTTAACTAAAGGTTGTTTTAGTCAAAACAAAATATTAATATTGTGATTTAACAATCAATTAACAGTATAAAGAATGAAAATTGAATATTAAATTAGAATGATGTTTCTATAAAATGTATTTTGATTTTCATTTGTTATAAAAAATGCATTTTTATTTTATTAGAGGTCTAGATAGGTTTTTAAAATAAAAATATCTATAAATTAAATTAACTAGAGGAGAAGTTAGTGTTTTTCTAAATAAGTAAATAATTATCCTAAAAATATATGGTAAAAATATGCATAATACTCATCTGATATTTAATATATGACATATTTAAGTAATTTGATTAGATTAAGAAAGTTAGTTAATATATCATGTTTGTTCTAAAACACCTAAACCATCTTCCTATTCTAAAACACCTGAACCATCTTCTTTAATGCCCTCTATTACTTGATTATTGTTGAAGAAGTATCAATAAAATAATTTAGGAATAATTTAATACATATATAAAATATGTCTTATATTTATGTTTAAAATTAATTTCTCAATTGGGACTTATATTAAAAATTGGAGGGTAATTTATTATGAATTTGATCAATAGATAGAAAAATATTGAAGCTAAAAATTGAAGTTGAATGCATTGCTTGACTTTAGTGCTTTCTCTTAAATCAGTAATTTGAATATTAGTTTATCTTAGTTGTAGTCTCAGTTGTAGTGAAGATGCTAGAAAGGGGATGTCCTTAAGAATAAAAGCTGTGGTAGATAAGTTTGTGGAGGAGTTGAAGGAAGCATTAGATGCTGATATACAAGATAGGATCATGAAGGAGACAGAGATGCAAAGTTACATTAAGGAACGTGAGCATCAAGTTGTTGAGCGTAAAGCTGCATGGTAGGCTGAGCTTTCTCATCGGGAGGTGTCCAATTCTTATAACTTCTTTTGTTTTAATGGATGAAAAGGAAAATAATAAAAGTTGTGATAACTTTGATCCCACTTCAAATAGCTAGATATGCTTAGTGTTGTTAAAACATTTTTTTAAATTTTTGAGGAGTTATTACTGCTAGGACTTTTTAGTTTTCAGTATTTACATTTTGAAAGAGCTAATCATGTGGTTTGAGCTTTTTTATTGCAAAATCAGGATTTTTAGTTTTTATTTTGATGTTTTGATGAAAAGGCACTGGTCATGTTGTTTGTTGGAAAACTCACAAATTCTATCCAATGACGAGACTGTCCATATAACTTTTGCCATGATGGCACCTCTGAAATCACGTATTCAATCCAATTCTGGAGTTATGGTTTATTATTGATCAAATATTTAAGAAAACAAGCATTGCTTAATGAATTAATCTATTTGCATAAAGAAAGTTTTAGACTTTTTGGCAGAATTATCCTTCTTTCCCTTGCTCTGGGACTTGATAATGTGGCAGAATCATCATCCTCATAAATCGTCATCTTCTGCTTCCTCTTCTTCTTTAAGAGATTATGTTGTGGCTCTTGAAGCTGATATTCAGCATGCCAATACCCTGTGAGGAGTCATCTTCTTCTTCATCATCTTTCTTTCTTATTCTTGTTTTCTAGGTTTTTATAGAAGAACTTATATTTATGATCAAATTAAAACCTTTATAGAAACAAATATTGCTTAAGAATTTATGGGTTATGAGTCAACTCTTTAGTAACTTGATCAACTTTTGTTGGCTAATTGATGCTACGTTAAGCACCAGTTCATTCCCCATATTATATTTTAAATACTTCAATTATCATTAATATAAGACGTATTTAACTAATTTGATTATAGTAAAGAAGTTAGTTGATATGTCATGTTTTTTCAAAAATATTGTAATCATTTTTATTACTTCTCTCCCTCTTTTTTTATTATTGTTAATGTATTATCAATAGGGATAATTTAAAAAAATTGATAAATATGAAAAATATATGTTATATTTAAAATTTTATAATTAGGTCATATAGTAAGATATGAGAATATATTCTTTTCCTATCTTTCAATCGTTATTATAGTTTTTTTTGTACAAACGTTTTTTGAATTGGGCTCACTTACGATCTAAGGGCAGAGCGAAGTCTCCCTTTCTTCTAGGTAATACTAATGTTGGGTAGGGTGAGCCGTCTATTACCCTTCCTTCTAGGCAATACTAATGTCGGGTAGGGCCTAAATCTCTTTTAAGTAAAGAACATTTAAATTGTGAGGATAATGTGATTGTAAAATTGCAATAGGAAAAAAAATGTGATGGTAAAATAATCATACATCATAAATTCATGAGTCTCAAACAGTATTGGCAAAAATCCATTCCAAGGAAACTTGCGATCATTCGTGCACTTGAGCAAATTAATGCTTGAGGATAATGTGAGGGTTTTTTTATACAATTTTTTTTTTAAAAAGGGGTTAGGTTCACCTATAATCTAAGGGCATGATGAAATCTCCTTTCTTCTAAGATGATAATAATGTTGAGCATATCGAATCATCAATTAAGCACTTAGGAGTTAGTAACCACAACAAAGTGATACACTTCCTAGGGATAGAACACTCTAAATAGTTTTATATCTTACCATTTCGTCAACTGAACCCGCGAATAATAGATATAATGTGAGAGTTTTAAAGTTGATTAAATTTTCTATTTATTTTGTAAGAATGGGTAGCTTCTTCATATCATCTGAGTTGTGTAGGTGTTTTTGTAATTAAGGTGAGTTTACTTTTGATGTTTAGAACAACTCAACAAATTCCCACTATTAAATGTATTGATTTTTGTTTTCACTCTTTTTTTCCTGGTTTAGAGATATTCAGCTCACGAAGAGGAAGAATGTGAGGAAGAAGCTGACAATTAAAATTATCTCAAGCTACGTTGGCACAGATGGTCAAAAGTGTGTTCCCTTAACTATAGCTTTCAAGTTCGATTCCTATAAGATAGGAATAAAGCTAGCGTGCTTAGGAGAGTCGCTCCTATAACTAGGCCACTGCGGTACCCGGGAGATTAGTCCACCTATTGGGTGGAGGGATACTTTGGTATGCACCAAAAAAAATTATCTCAAGCTAGGGTGCAATTTCTATTGTCACGTTACTCGACTGGCTAGAGATATTGTTCATGTATATTTTTATTAAATTATGAATTTTTATGTTTTTTTCTTGCTGTGCCAAGGATATGATTCAAGGGATTCTTATCCTACATTAAGATTAGTTTATAATAACCTTACTTTATACTAGGGGTGGGCACGGGACAGGACTGGGATAACCCTGTCCCGATCCTGTCCTGAAAAAGGACACTGGACGCAAAATGAGTCCCGTGTCCCATCCTGAATATGTCCTGATCCCCATCAGGATTAGGATCGGTCGGGACGGGTTCGGAAATTTTAAAAAAATAAATTATTAGATATTTTATGTACATCCTATCTATTAGTAACATATAATCAAAACACAAAAAATAATAGAAGAAATTAAATTCTCTTTATTATGATTATTAACTTAAAACAATAAATACCATTAATTATACTACAAATATTATTACTTTTTCAATTTTTTTCACTTCACCAACTGAAGTTACTGCTTTATTTATAAAGAAACAAATACATATAAGGAAGAGAAAAATATAATCATATAATAAATAATATAATATAACCAATATTATTTTATATTTTTATTTTTTATAAAACTAAATAAAATAAAAATATTTTTTTATTTTTTTTAAATATTCAGAACGGGACAGGAATCCCGAGGGCCAGACTGAGACCAGTCTCGTCCTAACCCTTACCCCAGTCCCATCCCGAGATATCCTATACTGACCCTTCACGGGACAGACCCATCTCGAATTGCCCAAGACTGGGTCAAGATAATCTGGGAAGGGACAATTTGAGCACCCCTACTTCATGCCAAAGATATGACTCGTGTCTAGAGATATTTTTTATGTATATTTTCATGTATGTATTTATATGATTATTTGAAATAAAACGAATGGAATCCTGAATCCTTAGCTACTATGAATGAAAGTTGATTAGGGTGGTATGGGTATAACTTGTAATTAAATAGTCCAAAATGATGATGCCATTCTACATCCGGGCCTATAATTAGTGTATCTAACTTCTCTATAATTTTTCTAATATCAAATAATCTAGGGATATTGTATCAACTGTTGGGATATTTTGTGTCCCAAAAATATCCTTGCCACTACTATATAAAGAGGCAAGCCTTTAGTCACAATTAAGTAAGAGTGGAAGAAATGAGTTAAAGAGGAAGATTTGGATAGTTTATAAAAAAAACATAGAATAACTATATTAATTAACTTAATTTATTTATTTAATTAAATATAAATATATCATATATTAAGGACTAAAGAAGTATATTATCTCTTATCTTTTTTTCTCACTTTCACCTACCCATTTATAAATAAGGATATTTTAAAAAAAAACATATATTTTTTTATGTATTTATTACTTTTAACTAATTTTAATATTTTTCTTGAATAATTTGGTCTTATAATAAAGGATGAATAGAGTAATAGCTAAAAAATTATTGTAAATATCTATAACATTGTTATCAATAGCTAATCATTTATGGTGATTCACTTACACTCTAGGTTTATTTAAATAAAATTGTACAAAGGCATAAATAAACAGGAAGGATGAATAAAATTGGGATGGATTGAATGCATCTTTAAACCAATTGGTCTCGCCCAGCCCAGTCCAAGTTATGCAATTGATTTTTGTTGGATTTTGTTTGAAAAATACAATTTTATTTCCGATTTTGAACATGATATGATCAATTTATGAGTTGCAATTAATCCATTAAAAAGCAATTTTATGATTTTTTTTCTGAGTTGTTGTAGAGAGAACAGAAGGAAGGTGGAGGGGAATTAATTTCCTTGGTAAAATCTAAATTAATTTTAAAGAATAATTATCACCAATACTCTAAATTAATTTTAAAAATTAGTCCTCTAAGATATTTAAAGTTAGAGATTTGGATCATAAATGTAATTTGAGAATTTTATATAGATCAGATAGAAATTTTTGTTTCTATCCATTAAAATGTAAAATTGTATTAATTTAAATATTTTAGCACCTCTAAAATTAATATTATTTTCTTAAATAATTTAAGGTATTTGATGCACTTTTAAAATTAGTTCATATGCTAAATATATCCTTAAATATTTTTACATATTAATTGTTTCTCTAAATTAATTTAGGATAATATATGCATTTTTAATCTTTTTTCTTTTAATTTATTTTGTCATCTAACCAAAAACTGACATTTAAGCAAAATTTTCTTTTATTTTTTTTACAAAGTAGGTTAATTGGCGGGTTATCAAGGTTAAACAACCCAATCGCCTTGCGGGTTGCGCCTAGTCAATTCTATTTAATGTCTCTTTTTATTTAGACCAGTAGTCAATTCTACAGATGGTTTGACATAGCAAAAGGCAGGACTTGTAAACTTCAGAGGTACATCAGCTGGGGTAGGAATATTATCTGGTATGGTGGTTTGATGCCCAAAATGAGAAACTTGGTTTTTCTTGGAAGTCTTTTTTGGTTTAGGAGGGTTAAAATGTCTGGATAAATGGTAAGTGGAATGAAACACTTGGCTATAATATGTAGGAGTAGGAATAGGTGTTGGATGTAACATCCTAATTTTTAGTTTTATTTTTAAGCACAATTTAAAATATTATTTATCAATAACTCAAAAATATTAAAATATAATATTTTTAATTATATTAAATAATTAAAAATATTATAGTTTAATATTTTTATGAGTTTCAATGAAACTAGAATATCTGAATTATCTTACCATTATCGTTCTTAAAGTTTATAATTTGATTGATGTTATTAGTAAGAATATATTAAGATTTATGTTTAGATTCATATATGAATTTTAAATTTTGAGGATATAATTCAAATTTCAAATTTACCATATCTAATAGGATTCTAACAAATTATAAAGATAATAATAATAAGATAATATAATTATATTAAATAAAATTAAAATGTTAAACCTATATCCCTTTCTCACCTTTTTATTGAATCGTCACCAATTATTTCCCACCTTCAAATCACTCTTTCTCTCCTTCTGATCTCGCTCTTGCAGTAAAGGAATGTTTTCTCAATTCCTCTTCCACCTCTCCTTTTTTATTAGTGTTTATCATTGTGCCATGCTTCTTTCTCTTGTCAAGTCTTCTCACTATCACGCCACTACCCCTCCCTTTGTCAAATCATTATTATGGCACTATCTTTTCCTTTTGTCAAGCAAGTTCTGTGTATATATATAATATATATATAAGAGTGGGTTTTGCATTATGTGTGAATCACATGGAAACAGTTTCAATGTCTTGCCTTCACAGAGGACCAAATATATATATATATACACTTTTCTCCTGTCCTGTACAATTTTATATCTTTAATAGATATATAGATGTATACCTTTACCAACCACACCTATGACGTGGTCACCCTTCCACCTCATCCTTTTTCTTCTATAATAACATAAGTAGGAAAACAAACTCAATTTATTACAAAGTGTACGTACGTATATATATGTTTATATACGTAAAAATAGTTTATAAACAGAAACTCTGCTTAGTAATTTTTGAAAAGAACTCAAAGCTTCAACTTAATTTATTATTATATTAAATTAATTAGATTATAAATGAATATAAATTTAGAAAAAGATTCATGTCTTTAGGGATAAGCTCAAGACTCTAAGAGTAGGGTTTGAATAGTTTCATGGCATTAATAAGTAATAGTTTTTGTGTGATGATTTTGCAAATTACCATTGGGTTTCTGAAGTAACTCTTAGTGGAGCACCAGATTATTTGTGATTGGTATTGTTATAAACAAGACCACTTGACTCGTGGTAATTATTCCTTGTTTTGACAAGAGGTAACCACTTTCCACTCATTGTGTGTGCTAATGTGATGTTTGTGAGTGATTTGATATATATAAATCTACTAATATTTATATGATTATATTATGGAATTTTTATTGATGATTTTATTAAAATGGTCTTGTGGGACTTGAAGTTAATTTGGAAAGTTAAATTGAGAGCAAAAACTTGTTACATCTGTTATTGACATTTGAAGAAAGTTATTATTTTGAGAAAAAAATTATTGTGATATTTATTGATGCTATTGATTATCAAGATTGAGATTTTTATTAATGTTATTATCTTGAGAATTATGCATTGGGGATTGGTGATGAGAGAGTGATATTTCTACCACATAGTATAGCCTCCATTGAAGCTAGATGGTTGACTTTTATCCCACCTATTTATCGAGGGACTTGCCCCACCTGTTTATCGAGGGGCTGTGACACCCCTACCTGTTTACTGAGGGGGAATGAACCCATTGTCCGGTCACGTGCTCTGTAGATTTTGGCCGGTCTATATCACTTGACCGGTTAGCTTTTTGGGTGGCCAGTCATATGGTAGTTATCATTAGCCTATAGGTTCAATTGGTAGAAATAAGGCGGTTCAGTTGGATTGCTGGGAGGAACTTGGGTGATTTATCCATTTGATTATAATATGATGATATGTTATTTTCTATATGTTGTACTTTATAAACTGTCCCACTTGACACCTTACGAGCACATATTAGTATGCGTGATGAGTAGAATTGATGGTTACTAAGGCTTTTGTCTCACCCTACTTTTATTAACACTTTTTAGGAGTTAGTTCAATTGCTGGTTCGAATGGGAAGGCGCCAGAGGCATAGTTGTGCTAGTTGAACTGCACAACATCCTCCCTTATATTTATGTGTTGAGTAGATATATATTACCACTATAAGGCTACTTTTATTCATACTTTTCTTTATACTCTGATGATTTGCTATTTTATTATCGTATTAAATAATGTGTGCTAGTAGGAGGATAGAGCATTTTAAGATTATGCATGTGACATGATGAACCCCCAGAGGCTATTTATCATATTATGAGTGTTATTTAGAAATTTTGCTAGTGTTATGGGTATTGGCGTTAGTCACTTAAGTACGTTACCCGAGAAAATTCAAAATTAGTAACTTGATGAAGTTAAATGGAGGCTTGGATCCTTTAACCATGTTAGTGGGGTTGAATTCTTTTTAACATGATTTTACATGCGAAAATTATGTAAAGTTTTTATATCCATGATAGTACAATTTCATGAGTTTCACTCTTTTCTATCATGGATATCATTTTCAAAATACGTTAAACTTTGTTAACCATGTTAGTGTTAGATTGGTGGTGTTCTACAGTGTTAATTATCGATTACGAAAAGTCTTTTATAACCATGGTAAGGTTGCTTTTAAATTTTAGTAAACTCTTTTCTACCATGGTTAACTCCTTTGAAATAAATTAAATTTATTTATAATATTATTTTATTTATATCGTATACAAAAATGAGTGTAAGTAATTAATGTTAATTATATTAGAGAATGCCCCTAGATGCCCAGATTGTACCAGAGATAGATGAAGGGCATTTTGGTCATCTGGAACAGGCTAAAAATGTGGCACATGGTATAAATATGATTAGTTGAGCCAATATATGCCCTGAGGTAGTACAAGAAGGGGTGAAATGACAATTATACCCTTAGGGTCAGTATAGTGCAAGAAAGGACACCAAGGGTATTTTGGTCATTTTCCAAGGGATGGATGGCAGATAAATACTCAGTCTAACATTTTCAATGGTATGAGAAGCCTATACATTAATTTCCAGGATAGAATACATATCCTGGTATATTATAAAAGATTAGGAACAGAACACAGTCCGGTTGTCGTGAAACTGGACTGATCAGTACCGGATTGGACTAGAATTTCTCCAAAAGGTTCCTTACACTATGAGCACGCCACCTAACCCCTTGAGGTGTCCCTTGAGCTGTCCCACATGATGTCATAATTATTATTTTATGAAAAAGTTAAATCCAAGATTAAATGTGGGCCTTTAGATCAAATAGTAACCAAATCAATCTTGGCCATTCATTTTTCTTGGATTTTGGCTATAAATACCCCCTCATTCTGTAGCAAACCGTAACTTCATGGACCCTTGGGGAAACTCTTGCAAAATGGAAACTCAAGCCAAGACAAAGAAGATTCAAGGTTCCAAAGTTCAAGCAAGCTAGAGATTAAAGGTAAGCAATCTCTCCTAGCTTATTTTCCTTTGATTTGGGAGCTTGAACTTAGGGTTTTGATGGGAGAAAAGTTGAGTTTTCTCTAAGGGGTGGTGCTGCCCAAAGACCTTAAAGGAAAGGGGAAAGAATAAATTAAAGTTAGAAACACATGATTGAAGCTTAAACAAGCTAGTTAAGTGGTTGGTTGTTGAATCAAATTGATATTCTTGACTTTGCCATGGTGTGCCCTATTCAGTCTGCACTGTTCATGAGGGAAGGAAATTGAATTTCAATGATTTAATGCTTCCATTGAGTTTGTATGATGATTTTGTGTAGGATTGGAGAGGTTTGAACCTTGGAAACATTAAAATCTCAAGGTTGTAGTCTTTGAGATTCCTTACGGTCACTGTTCACTCGCATGAACAGTGATTGGAATTTCATGATTTTAATGGTTCCAATGGTTTTAAAATGAAAAGTTGTGTGGGGTAAAGTGGAGAAACAAGTATGGGAAGCATTAAAATCAAAATGAGAATTTTTGAAAGAATTGTGTGCTTATGTTCAATTCTGTACAGCATGCCATGAAGGAGCTGGAATTTCATGATTCTAAGCTCATAAATGGATTCAAAAGATGAAATTGTGTAGGGTAAAGTCAAGACATCAATTGGTTCAAGAGCCAAGTGGATTAGTGAAAATTAGGGAAAGTTATGACAATAAAGAGGGTAACAAAGTTAATCTTGAACATGGTTGGAGTTCATGAGTCCCAATGAATTATGTGATGAATATGAATGTGTTTAGGACCTTGAAACATCCAAGAACATGTTGGGAAGTGATTGGCATAAAGGTTTATTGGTGGGAAAGCTAGAGAGCAAATGCTAAAGATCAAGAGGAAAGCTTAAGTGCAAGGTAGTGAACTTACCTCTTTATGTGCTTGATGTGGTATGCTTATGTGTTGACATGTATATGTTATTTGAATGATGTTGTGACATGATAAATGATGTTGAATGTATTGTGAATAACATGTTTCCATGGCCATGCACTTTATGTAAAAGTATATAGCATGATAGCATGTCACTAATCAAAGAAAGTTAATGAAATTACATATCATGCATTAGCATCCATCTTGCATATTTAAGTGGTAATGTTTGCTACTGAGATTCCCTAGAATCTCACTCTCCCATAACCAACCAATTTAAGTCAAGCATGAAGAAAAGGTATGCATGGAGAAGAGCTAAAGAATGGAAGAAAGGAAGTGAAGTATTGAGATTTTAGCATATACTATAAATTGTCCATGTATGTAAATGTCATGTAAGGTGTCCATTTATGTGATAAAACTATTGTAATACTTATGGCATATGTACATGATGTATATGAATGTTAAGAAGCTTATTTGATGGCTTGAGCATGCTCAAACCATTATTGGAAATGAAAGAAAAGAAACTGAAATGGTAAAAACGTAGGTCCTGAAGCAGTTTTGTTGTGGCTTCAGTTTGACCTAGCAAATGAAGGAATTAGTTCACAAAATTTTATGAGAATGTAGCACACATAAAGAGCTTTAAATTCATAGGTGGAACGTTTCATTTGGATGTGTATATCAAGAGAAATGAATTTCCAAAGTAAGGGACCAGAATCTGTTTCCAGAATTTTTGACCAAATGAACAGTAAACTTCAACGAATAAACCGTATCAATTGGCGAATCATTTGGTCTGAAAATTATTTTTCCCTTAAATTTTAAGATGTTATCTTCATGTATATTTTTGAACCACTTCATTTTGAGTTTTCTAGAATTAATTATGATTTTTTGAAGTTCATTGCGTAATCTGGAATACCATATGAATAGTAACCCGAGAAAGAGTAAAATTCCAGATTTGGCTAATGGACTTCCATGGCCTTGTAAGTGGTTCTAAATGCTGCTGAATGGTCCCTAATACGTATGGAAGTAAGGATGTTACAAGAATGATGTTGCAAGTGAGGGCCAGGATGAAGAGCAGGTCCACGTTGGTTTGGAGGGAGAAACAACAGGAGGAGTCTTTTATCCCCCACTCTTAAATGACATCACTAAAGTATGGAAAGAAGTGTATAAGCATGTCCCTCCAAAGTTTAAGGGAGGACTTGATGCTTCAGAGGTAGAGAAGTGGATTAACATAATGGAGACAATATTCTCAGTTGTCCCTTGCATCTCACCATTAAAGGTGTAAGTGGTTGTTACATATCTGGAGGATGAGGCGAGAGACTGGTGGGACAGTGTTAATTTTTTCCTATCTATATAATACTGATAGTGAAAAGAGGTTTGGAAAGAATTATGATGATGATCAGAAGAAATAATAAAGGTTAAATGAGTCTTGAAGGAAGAGAGTGACTAAATTGAAAAGTTCAAAAGTTCTATGGTGAGAAACGAAAGTAGAAATAAACTTTAGGTCATTAAGTGTAATTTTCAAAAGTTCAAGGACCTAAATGAAAATTAGAAAATGTTGATGGCCAAAAGTTAAAGTAGAAACAAAAGTTAGGTCAAAAGGTGTAATAATCAAAAGTATAAGGACCTAAATGCAATTAACTAAAAGTTTAGTGACCTAAATGTAATTATGAGAAAGTTGAACTGAAAAAGGTTAAAAAATACCCAGAATCATATTAGTCCCAAATTTTACCAGTAGATAGACAAAATTATTCTGATCAGTTTAACGCAACACAGAATTTTGATTTGATATCCCAATTAATTCATATAAATGTCTAAAGTCAGGAAAAATTACTGTAGTATTTTTTGGACCTCAGAATTAGATAAAATTTGGTAGTAAATTCCTCTAATTAATATAAGAATTTCTAAAACTAACAGAGCTCAAAAATGAGTTATGTAGAATTTATTATAGAATTTACAGTGGATTAAAATACTCGATAAATATGTTTGAGAGGAATTTCTCAAGAATTGAGCCCATAAATGTAGTAAATCTTACAGAGGGCCCAGAATGGAGCCTTATAGGCCTAATGATATTTTTAGATAAGTATGTGGGCCAGGGCTAATAAAGACCGGGAAAAATATAAAATTACGAAAAATGCCACTAGAGGTATGCCACTGTGTTGTGTCATTGAGGCAAAGTTAAAAGGTCATTTGAACATGCCAAAAACATCTAGGAATGGTACAAGAGTGATTAGTTAGTGTCAGTATATGCCCTGATAAGAAGTAAAGAGGTGTAAAATGACAATTATGCCCTTAAGGTTAATATAGGGCAAGATACTGAACTAAGGGCATTTCAGTTATTTCCCAAGGGATCTGTAATTAAGTTTTGGCCTAGTCCAAGAATGTCCATGGTAGGAAGAATCCAGATACTGGATTTAAGGTCAGAAAGCATATTATGAAATCTCAGAAAAATTAGATTTATAAAACAGTCTGGTTTTTGGGAAATTGGATTGAGCCAATACCGGATTAGACTAAAATTTTTCCAGAAGCTTCCCCCATTAGAATTTTTCCACCTACGAGTTATCCCTTGGTAATGTCATGGATGATGTCATAATTCTCTTTTTGAAAAAGTTAAATCCAAGATTAAATATGAGCCTTTAGATCAAATAGTGCATAAAGTAATCTTGGCCATTGATTTTCCATGAGATTTTTCTATAAATACCCCTCATTTCAGTCTCCAAACCATGAGCTCAAGAACCCTTGGGAAAACTCTTGCAAAATAAAAACTCAAGCTAAGGCAAAGAAGATTCAAGGTACCAAAGTTCAAGCAAGCTAGAAATTAAAGGTAAGCAATCTATCCTAGCTTATTTTCCTTTGATTTGGGAGCTTGAACTTAGGGTTTTCATGGAGGAAAGTTGAGTTTTATCTAAGGTGTTGTGCTGTCCAAAAATCTTAAATGAAAGGAGAAAGAAGAAATTAAAGTTAAAGTTATATGATTGAAGCTTAAATAGGCTAGTTAAGTGATTGATTATTGAATCAAGTTGATATTCTTGACTTTGCCATGGTTGAATCAGTTCGGTTTGCACTTTTCATGAGGGAAAGAAATGAAATTTCAATGATATAATGCTTCCATTGAATTTATATGATGATTTTGTATAGGATTGGATAGGTTTTGAACCTTGGAAGCTTTCCAAGATTGTAGTTTTTGAAATCCTTCTCTGTTATTGTTCACTCACATGAATAGTGATTGAAATTTCTTGATTTTGATATTTCCAATGGTTTTAAAATGAAAATTTTTGTGGGATAAAGTGGAGAAATGAGTATGGGAAGCATTAGAATCAAAATGAGGATTTTTGAAAGAAAAGAGGTTGTTATGTAATTCTATGCAGAATAGTGCATAAAAGCTAGAATTTTATGATTCTAAGCTCATAAATGGATTCAAAATATAAAATTGTGTAGGTTAAAGTCGAGACATCAATTGGTTCAAAGGCCAAGTTGGTTAGTGAAGATTAGAGAAAGTTATATTAGTAAAAAGTTAAGAATTTATCAAGGATAGTCTTGAACATTATTGGAGTTCTTGGTCCTAATGAATTATGTGATGAATATGAATATGTTTAGGACCTTGAAACATCCAAGAAGATGTTGGTAAGTGGTTGACCGAAAGACTTAATGGTTGGAAAGCTAGGGAACAAGTGCAAAAGATCAAGAGAAAAGCTTAAGTGCAAGGTAGTGGACTTACCTCTTTATGTGCTTGATATGGTATGCTTATATGTTGACATGTATATGATATTTGAATGATGTTGTGACATGATAAATGAGCTTGAATGTGTTGTGAATAATATGTTTTCCATGGCCATGCACTTTTATGCAAAAGTATATAGCATGATGGCATGTCACTAATCAAAGAAAGTTTAATGAAATTACATATCATGCATTAGCATCCATCTTGCATATTTAAGTGGTAATGTTTGCTACTGAGATTCCATAGAATCTCACCCTTCCATAACCAAACAATTTAGGTCAAGCATGAAGGAAAATGTATGCATGGAGAAGAGCTAAAACATGGAAGAAGGAAAGTGAAGTATTTAAGATTCTAGCATATGCTATGCATATTCCATGTATGTAAATGACATGTAAGGTGTCTATTTATGTGATGAAATTGTATCAAATAATTATGGCATATGTACATGATGTATATGAATGCATGAAAAGCAAAAGAGATGGTTTATGCATGTTGGAACAATTAATAAGAGTGAAGGAAAGGAAATTGAAATGGTAAAAACGTAGGTCCTAAGCAGTTTTGTTGTGGTTTCAGTTTGACCTAGCAAATGAATGCGTTAATTCACAAAATTTTATGAGCAAGTAGTAAACATCCAGATATATAAATTCATAGGTAATACACTTCATTTGGATGTGTGTATCAATAGAAATGAATTTCTAAATTTAAGAGACAGAATCTGGAATTTCCAGAATTTGTCATATGGACAGTAAAAGTTAACGATTTAACTGTATCAACTGGCAAGGTAAATGTCCAGATTTATATTTTTTCCTTAAAGAGCTATGAAATATATTTAATTATAAATTTGTATCACCTCCATACTATTTTTCTACAATTAGTTATGAATTTTTAAGCTTGGACTATAAATCTGGAAATTACCAAGTGAACAGTACCCGATAAGTAAGTTTTAAAATTTTAATTTTTGGGCTAATGTAATGCTTCCACTAATCAAATATGCTTATGAATACATACTTTAAGGTGGTAAAAGTAGGATGTTTCAGTGTGAGGCCAGTTAATATCTCACAGATGACTTGGGAAGATTTTAAGATGTTTTATGATCATTTCTTTCCTAAGGAATGCATATGGAGAAACAGTTCCAGTTCTACCCCTTACGGTAGGGTGATATGCATGAGGACCTATTTATCACTAAGTTTATTGAGTTGGTAAAGTATGTTCCCCACCCAAAAAATGTGGATTACTTTCTTTGGAAGGTAGAACAATTATTGTATCGTGCCAAGCCAGAGCTGCAACAAGTGTTGGCTCTATATAAGCCTGAGTCATTTGAAGATATATGCATCAAGCTTAGAGTTATGGTTAGAAAGGCTTGAGAGGTAGGCCAAACTAAGAAGGTACAGGCTCCGGTCAGGGGGGCTCATCAATTGGGACCTACAGGAGGTATAGGGAAATGAAATCAGTTTAGTGCTGGGAGCTCAGGTAGCTGGAGTAACAATAGGGGTAGTGGTCAAAAGAGATATGATCAAAGAAGGCCGGATAAGAGGAGCTCATTTTAGAAGACCTATGGCCAGAGGGGCCAGCCGAGTGGGGCTCACATTTCCCACAGAGGGTCTATGATATATACGCCTAGTGTTAGCAGCCCATGTTAGAAATATGGGCGACTGCACTAGGGAAAGTGCTAGGAATGCTACAAGTCACAAATTGGGGCATATTGCCAAAGTTTGCCCTGAGAATGGGCAACCCGCTTAGAGTACTAGATCAACCCAAATAGGGCAAGTGTTTGCGATGACCTAAGAGGAGGCTGGAGCATCTCTTAATCTGATCATAGGTACTATTTTATTATAAGGGCATGATATATCTACTTTGTTTAATTCTGGTGCTACTCATTCTTTTATATCGATGGATTATGCTAAAAGATTGAAATTTCTTATGGCTGATTTGCCTTATGATTTGAAAGTGTCAACTCCTGTGGGAGCTACTGTCATTACTACCCATGCATGTTTAAAACTTACTCTTAGGTTTAAGGAACGAGAGTCCTTGATTGATTTGATTTGCATGCCCCTGAGGGGCATTGATGTGATTGTCGGTATATATTGGTTGATGGCCAATAATGCCACTATATATTGTAAAAAGAAATTAGTGACTGTCTCCATGAGTACTACACCTGTCGAGATACCAAAAGGTCCCATATTATTATCTGTTGTGCGAGTAGATAAATCTATCAGGAAGTGGTGCTAAGCATTCGCTGTTTTCTTTTCCATTGATGTGGATGCAAAAGTAGGGATTGATCATATTGAAATAGTGAATTAATATCCAGAAGTATTCCTAGAGGAGGTGTCTGGTTTTCCTCCAGAACATGAAGTTGAGTTCTCTATTAAGCTAGTTCTAGGAATGGCTCCAATGTTGAAGGCACCGTATAGAATGTCTCTGTCTAAATTGGTAGAACTGAAAAAGCAACTTGAGGAATTGCTCGACAAGGGTTTCATCTGACCAAATGTCTCCCTGTGGGGATCACCGGTGTTGTTTGTAAAGAAAAAGGATGGCAATATGAGACTGTGCATTGATTACCGACAGTTGAATAAGGTAACGATCAAGAACAAGTACCTGTTGCCCAGAATCGATGACTTGCTAGATCAATTGGTGGGATCGTCTGTGTTTTCTAAGATTGATCTAAGGTAAGGATACCATCAGTTAAGAGTTCGAGCTGAGGACATTTCTAAGATTGCCTTTAGGACTCGATATGGGCACTATGAGTTCCTAGTTATGCTATTCAAGTTGACGAATGCTCCAGCTATCTTTATGGACTACATAAACAGGATCTTCAGACCTTACTTAGATAGATTTATTGTGGTTTTTATTGATGACATATTGATATACTCTAGGAGTGAGGAGGAACATCGAGAGCACCTTCACATTGTATTACAAATTTTGAGGGATCATTAACTATATGCTAAGATATTGAAAGGTGAAGTATGGCTGAAAGAAGTGAAATTCCTAGGCCATGTGGTGTCCGGCGAGGGAGTAGCCGTGGACCCCAATAAGGTTAACGTAGTGTTGAAATAGGTGGCTCCCCAGTCAGTGATCGAAGTGAGAAGTTTTGTGGGTGTAGCTGGCTATTATCGAAGATTCATTCAAGGCTTTTCTCATATTGCTATGCCATTGACTAAGTTGACCAAGAAAGACCAACCGTTTGTTTAGACTAAAAAATGTGAGGCTGCCTTTCAGGAGTTGAAGAATAGATTGACTACAACTCCAGTACTTACTCTTCCTACCCTAGGGGTACCGTATGTATTATACACATATGCATCCTTGAAGGGTCTTAGTTGTGTGTAAATGCAGAGTGACAAGGTAGTGGCTTATGCTTTAAGACTGTTGAGACCACACGTGTTGAATTACTTGACCTATGACTTGGAATTGGCAGCTATAGTCTTTGCATTGAAGATTTGGAGACATTACCTATACGAATCACAATTTGAAGTATTCAGTGACCATAAGAGTTTGAAATACTTGGTAGACCAGAAGGAGTTGAACAACAGGTAGTGCCGATGGATGGAATTCTTGAAAGATTATGACTTTGATATTAAATATCATCCCGGAAAGGCTAATGTGGTTGTAGATGCCTTGAGTAGAAAGTCAGTGCACATGTTTGGCATGAGCTTGAATGACCAATATCTACTAGAAGGATTGACAGACATGCAAGTTTTACCTACAGAAAATGCTACCTTATGCGCAGTAGTTGGAGGCTATAGCTTCTATCAGGACTTGAGAGCAGCACAACTAGAGGATGAATAGTTAGCATGAATCCGAGAGGAGTTAGAGGAAGTGCCAATGGAAGACTATACTTTAGGCAATATGGGGATACTGATGTATAAGAAGAGAATTTGTGTTCCACATAATGATGAAATTAAGAAGACCATCCTCGTAGAAGCCCATAGGAGTAGATATGCCATACATCTGGGTATAACCAAGATGTACCATGACTTGAAACAACAGTATTGGTGGCCGAATATGAAGAGGCATGTAACAAACTTTGTGCTTCGATGCTTGATGTGTCAAAAAGTCAAGATAGAACATCAAAGGCCAGGAGGTTTAGTACAGAGATTAGAGATTCCTCAGTGGAAATGGGATAGTATTTCTATAGATTTCATAGTGGGATTTCCGAGAACATCATGTTGATATGATGCCATTCGGGTCATTGTAGACAGGTTGGCTAAGTCTGCGCACTTTTTACCCTATAAAACCATTTATTCCTTAGAGGAAATGAGCCAATTATATATGAATGAGATAATGAGGCTTCATAGAGTGCCAGAGAGTGTCATATCAGATCGGGATCCGAGGTATACTTCTAAATTTTGGAAGTCACTCAATTTGGCTTTGTGTACTAAATTAAAGTTCAGTACCACTTATCACCCTCAGACTGATGGACAAACAAAGCGTACTAGAGGATATGTTGAGGGCTTATGTCATTGAATTTAAAGGAAGTTGGATCCATCACTTGCCATGGGCTAAGTTCACATACAGTAACAATTACCATACTAGTATTAAGATGGCACCTTATAAGGCATTATATGGAAGAAAGTGCCGATCACCCCTATGCTGGACTGAATTGAGTGAAAGAACGGTGTTAGGACCAGAGTTGGTAGATGCCACACTAAGAAAATTGAGATTATCTGACAAAAGTTGTTGCCAGCACAGAGTCGGCAGAAGAGCTATACAGATCGAAAGAGAAGGCCTTTAGCATTTAATGAAGGTGATCATGTGTTTCTAAGGGTCACCTCACCCCCACCATTGGTATTAGAAGGTTTATTAAGCCAAAGTAGTTGACTCCTAAATTTATTGGTCTATTTGATATCTTAGAGAAGATTGGAGAAGTTACCTATCGAATTACCTTGCCCCTGCACCTATCTAATATGCACAACGTATTTCACATGTCACAATTGAAGAAGTACCATCCAGATCCATCTCATATCATAGAGCCGAAGGAGGTGGAATTACGTGAGAACTTGACTTATAAAGCGGAACCGGAGAGCATTTTGGATACAAAGGACAAACATTTGAGGAATAAGACTATTCGACTTATGAAAGTCTTCTGGAAGGGGATAACACCAAGTGATGCTACTTGGGAGATTGAGGAAAGAATGCGCCGCGAATACCCGAATTTGTTCCAGGGTTAGGTTCTTGTGTCTCTCTTACTTGTGTGTTTTTCTTGTGTGTGAATTTTGGGGACAAAATTATAATAGGTGGGGAGAGTTATAACATCCTAAGTTTTAGTTTTATTTTTAAGCGCAATTTAAAATATTATTTATCAATAACTCAAAAATATTAAATAATTAAAAATATTATAGTTTAATAATTTTATTAGTTTCAATGAAACTAGAATATCTGAATTATCTACCATTATCGTTCTTAAAGTTTATGATTTAATTGATGTTATTAGTTAGGAATATATTAAGATTTATGTTCAGATTCAGATATAAATTTTAAATTTTGAGGATATAGTTCAAATTTTAAATTTATCATATTTGATAAGATTCTAACAAATTATAAAGATAATAATGATAATAATAAGATAATATAATTATATTAAATAAAATTAAAATGTTAAACCTAGATCCTTTTCTCACCTTTGTATTGAATCGTCACCAATTATTTCCTACCTTCAAATCACTCTTTCTCTCCTTCAAATCACTGTCACGCCACTGTTGGAAATTGTGCCCTAGGGGCTAATCATTGTCTTATGAACATTATTGATTTATGAATTTATTAATTGTGTTATCATATTATTTGCATGTTTACTATGATGACCATCCTTGGATAATTCATGATCTTATCTTAAATATCCCTGGTCGGTCATCTATGCAGGAGCAGAGATAAAATAAGACCAGTATGACTTTGAAGATGTATAGAGATATAAATCAAAGTCATAGGCACATGTAAGAGTACAAGGTGTTAGACTGACCCGCTATGAGAGAGCTGTATGGGTTACGTCATAAGCTTCTCTTATATACAAACCATGTCACTATGCCCTTTGACCTGAGATCATCATGGATTCCTACATGAAAAACACTCAACTTTGACCTAGTCAAAAGTCACTTTTGACCGAGTGATCATAAAGACTATGTTCAGGCTTAGTGGTTTTTCATGCGGAGGAATATGAATGGTCAAGATGGAATTTGTCCCTCACATTCGTAGAGAGATATTACTGGGCCCCTCGATGAGTGAGTCTGAGAAATGTATGGCCATACTATAATAGAAAGGTAGTTCCATTTCTATAGTCAGACTACTCAGGGATCGAGAAAGTAACGGTCAGGAATAGGAGGATGACATTATCCATGCCTTATCCATGACCAAAATATCGCGTGACAGAAGGGACATGATATGGTTATATAAAATGTTACATCGTTTAATGATTCTCATATGATTTGGGTAGTCATTATGTCTTGCTAGAGATCGCTTGCGACTTGTGGGCCAGCATAGCAAATGGCCCACTGCCAACTTCATATGGGCCTACAGGATCGCACACAAAATAGCCCAACACGAGCTATGATATCTAAATTCATTGAATCTAAGACATATCCAGATTCAAAGAATGATCTAGGGTGGATGTATATATTTATTTATATTTATATTCGTATATATATATAAATTCGTATATATACATTATATATAAGAGATATATGAGATTTAATTTATAAGGATAAATTAAATCTCTATCACGTTTGAATTTGAAATTCAAATTGATAGGATTTCTCATATAAGAGATATTTATAAGATTTAATTTATAAGAATAAATTGAATCTCTATCACGTTTGAATTTAAAATTCAAATTGATAGGATATCTCGTATAAGAGATATTTATAAGATTTAATTTATAAGGATAAATTAAATCTCTATCACATTTGAATTTGAAATTCAAATTGATATGATATCTCAAATTTGATTTATGAGAATAAATCAAATATAGTTCAGTCTTATCTTTATTTTAAATTAAATAAATAGGTGAATTAAATCTGTGGGACGGATTTAATATAAATATTATTTTTTAATTAGTTTCTTATCAAATTATACAATATATGATATTGTATTAATTTCAGAATTAATATAAGATTAACTCCAAAATCTAATTCGGTGGAGAAAAACTCATAGCATCCTATATATCTGATTTTAGGAGCTACGTTTTAATAAACACATAGAACACAGAAAGGCCGAATTGGAATCTGCAAAAGGTTTACAGATAAGAAACTATCAAAATAGAGACGGAGAGGACGAATTCTTGAGAAAGCCTTGGAGGGACAAGAGACGCTAGCACGTCGTTCGTGGTTAGAACACTGTTCTTGTGGATACCAGTAGAGGAAGCCGACCTGAGTCGTTTACTTCTTGCGATCGGAAAGGGAGCACGAGCGGCGAAGAGAAGCTGTGAACGTCATGACCAGAAGCTGTGGAAGTCGCTGAGGAACACTGAGGGTAATGCTTCTTCCCACTTGACTTAAACACATACGGTAGATCCTGGCAAGGAATGGAAAAATTTTTAAGTTAATTTCCGCTGCGTGTCTTCCAATTCCTTCATCCATTACCTTTCACGTCCTAAAATTTAGACCGTGACTGGCACAGAATATGAATAATTTCACATTCCAAAACCCTAAAACCTTAAATGAAACATTTGAAATGAAAACCATAATAAATTACATTTCATAAATCAAAAGCAAGTTCTCTGTAGGAATCTCGACTGGATAATCGCTGTATAACTGATCTCCCGATGATCCTACAACCGACTATAACTGTTCAAGTTTCCATAACATTTTCCAAAATCAATAGAATCTTTTCTAAGGACTATGTGGAGCATTTATCTTCTTTTCAGAATAATACAAACACTTTGTAAATGATAATTTCATCAAAAGTAGTTTTGTTAAAAAAATGACACTGCGGATCGGCAACAAGGGTCTTCACTACTCAGCAAAAGGGTTAATGTCACCTGCACTAACTGGGTCCAAATAATCTACTCATGAATAACGTCCTCAAAACAGGATTTAAAAGAATGCAGAATTAAACAATGCATAATCATGCTAAAAATGTATTTAATAATATTTCATAATTTGATGCAAGCCTTTCTGTAAACGTTTGTATTTCAAGGAAAACAACAATTTGAAACAAAAGGGTCTTCACTACTCAGCAAAAGGGTTAGTGTCACCTGCACTAACTGAGGCCAAATAATCTACTCATGAATAACGTCCTCAAAACAGGATTTAAAAGAATGCAGAATTAAATAATGCATAATCATGCTAAAAATGTATTTAATAATATTTCATAATTTGATGCAAGCCTTTCTATAAACGTTTGTATTTCAAGGAAAACAACAATTTGAAACAACTATTTCAATTAATCTAAAATAACCATTTCAAATCAATCGTTTAAAAAAATGATCCTTTCAAACCATAATCTTTCTGTAGGACTTTAACAGAACAAAAATAGACGTGGATACACAGTCCACGAGGGTAAATAACTATGCGTAGCACAAAGCCACAAAACAGACGTAGACACACAGTCCACAAGGGTAACTAACCAATCTGTCTACTCGAAGCCGCTAACTGTCGGTGGCTCAAAGCTACTAACCTTCGCGAGTACGAAACCCATGGTGTAATCTTGTAGCTCAACCATTACCCTTCGCGAGTACGAAACCCACGGCGTAATCTGGTAGCTCAACCACTACCCTTCATGAGTACGAAACCTACTACAAAATCTAGAAGCTTAGCCACTACCCTTCGTGAGTACGAAACCCACGGCATAATCCATCGAGCTCGGGTAACCAAGGTGCACCAAAGGCTAACAGTACTGTTGTTAGTAACTAACGTTCTGTCTTCCATCCTTTTTAGAACATTTCCATCATGCATGGGGTTTATTTCACATGTAAAAAGGTCAACTGTTTCAATGCCATAAATGTTGGTAAACCACTTTGAATTTCAAAACCCCCAACATATACATTTAAAATCAAGTTATTGTGTAAACATATGAAATTCGCATAAGAATATATTTCATGAATAACTTCAGTTCAATGCAACTTTTGTCAAACTCTTTTCAAAAGCGTATTCATTCATTTTCATACATAATCGAAATTCCTTTGTAAACCAATCAAAAGAAAATAATTTATAATGATTTAAACCATACTTTCATAAAATTTGCTTTTCAAAATTTATATTCGAAATTCAACATTTGAAATGGCAATGCATTTGAAAATATAAATTTTAGGGAACGTTATTCACTCACCTTCCACGTTCCTAAACTGTTACTCTTTTCAGCCAAACACTTTCGATTAATTTTGCTTCTCAATCCCATGGTATTCTGACAATAATAAAATCCGTAAGCTAACATTCGAGAACCCTCAGAATTCAACCTTTGCAACAATCAAAACAACACTTCCCAAGGATTCCAAGATTCATACAACTACCTCTTGTACCCATTTAACCAGTACCTTCACCCACAATCATAATTTCCAAAACTCCAACTTTAATAGGATTCATCCTAAATCAACCATTATACACACACACATATATATACTCCTCAACCCACACAGCAAGCTATAACACATAGCAGTACTATATGCACATATATATACGCGTGCCAAAACAGTAACATTCATTATCTTTTACTCTTTTTTTCCTATAACATTTCCTAAATTTTCCCGAAAAACATCTATTTATCATCAAGAAATCTCCAACATCAATCTAACTATTTTACATCTTTAATATTTCACTTTTAAACAAATCCAATGACATCATACATGAGAACCATAAAATAGATCCTTACTTTACAATTTAAAGCACCAAAATAAGGAGTCCTCTTTTCAGTTTATCCTTCAATGTGATTTAAAAAAATTATCTAGCTTCAATAATACTATTCCAATGTCATTTTGAGCCTTAACACATGGTGTAATAGTTTAAACCTCTAACTTCATAAATATTACTCTAAATAGTGATTTTAAATCAGTTTCCAGATTTATATATATAACTCTGTCTCCTATCAACATGCATTACAACAATCCTCAAATACATCATACAAACTTGTATATATATATGTGCAACTTCTCAAAATAACAACTAAATATGTATATATATATATCAAAACAGCAGCAACCAAACTTTCCTTATAGCCATAACACTCACAACCAACAAAGGGGCACAATTTCAATCCCCCACAATCCACATATATATATATGCATACTTCTCTCCTTCTAATCAGTAACTCCATGCATATACACACACAAGCTATCTAGAAATAAAATCACAGCACATATAACTGTCTCTCATTCAATCATCACAGCTCGGCAAGTAGGGAAAATGGAAATTTAAATCATCCCATGATAGTGAGCACTAATCCAACAAAAGAAAGAAGAAATGGTTCATACGTATCACTATCTCAAAGGAACTGGACAAAGATAAGGAAAGAGCTCGGAGAACTTATAGTAGCTACCATACCAAACCACGCACCCCGACGTTCAACACTCATGATGCAACTCAAATAACAGAAGAAAGGAAATTCAGAGACTTGCTATAGTGCAATGGAGACACTTGACAACACATCTACCCTCTTTTCTTCTGTTGCTCCCTGCCTTACTCTCCCGTCGCCATCACTACACCGCTAATCCACCATCGTCGGTGACCCCCACTTCCTCCCGCGACTTACTCCTCTAATTTCTTTCTGCTCACACCCTCACTACAGCTTGCTATCAATAGAAATCGCAATGGGGGAAAGGAGTGGCTTGGCTAAAAGGTGATAGAAAGACTTTTCGTGCCGTGGAAGCTCTCCCCGCGCTGTTCACCAACTCTGTTCCTCATGTAGTGCCAAATCGCTACTCTGAGCTACTCTGAGACACGACTGCATGAAGAGAATTGAGGAAAGGAAGTTGGGAGTAGGTAAAAAGGACAAAAAGGTATTTTTGAAATTTCACGCTGGAAAAAATTAACACTCACGTAGCGCCCAGGGATCGAACACGTGACCTACAGATTCATTCTCCACCTCTGAACCACTCTGCTAACATCTTCTCAACCTTATATGCAATAATATATATATATATACCTTTTACAAATTCCTGGGCCATAACACTACCCCTCCTTTTGTCAAATCATTATTACGGCACTATCTTTTCCTTTTACAAAGGCAATTTCTGTGTATATATAATATATATATATAAGAGTGGGTTTTGCATTATGTGTGAATCACATGGAAATAGTTTCAACATCTTGCCTTCGCATAGGACCAAATATATATATATACACTTTTCTCCTGTCTTGTACAATTCTATATCTTTAATAGATATATAGATGTATACCTTCACCAACCACACCTATCACGTGATCACCCTTCCACCTCATCTTTTTTCTTCTGTAATAAAATAAGTAGGAAAACAAACTCAATTTATTACAAAGTATACGTACGTATGTTTATATATATGTTTATATACGTAAAAATAGTTTATAAACAGAAACTCTACTTAGTAATTTTTGGAAAGAACTCAAAGCTTCAACTTAATTTATTATTATTATATTAAATTAATTAGATTATAAATGAATATAAATTTAGAAAAAGATTCATGTCTTTAGGGATAAGCTCCAAGACTCTAAGAGTAGGGTTAGAATAGGTTCATGGCATTAATAAGTAATATAGTAATAGTTTTTGTGTGATGATTTTTTAAATTACCATTGGGGTTCTGAAGTAACTCTTAGTGGAGCACCAGATTATTTGTCATTGGTATTGTTATAAACAGGACCTCTTGACTCATGGTAATTATTGCTTGTTTTGACAAGAGGTAACCACTTTTCACTCATTGTGTGTGCTAATGTGATGTTTGTGAGTGATTTGATATATATAAATCTACTAATATTTATATGATTATATTGTGGAATTTTTATTGATGATTTTATTAAAATGGTCTTGTGGGACTTGAAGTTAATTTGGAAAGTTAAATTGAGAGCAAAAACTTGTTACATCTGTTATGGACATTTGACAAAAGTTATTATTTTAAGAAAAATTCTATTGTGATATTTATTGATGCTATTGATTATCAAGATTGAGATTTTTAATAGTGTTATTATCTTGAGAATTATACATTGGGGATTGGTGATGAGAGAGTGATATTTCTACCATGTGGTATAGCCTCAATTGAAGCTAGATGATTGGCTTTTATCCCACCTGTTTATCGAGGGGCTGCGACACCTTCGCCTGTTTACCGAGGGGGAATGAACCCATAGTCCGATCACATGCTCTATAGATTTTAGCTAGTCTATATCACTTGATCGATTAGCTTTTTGGATGGCTAGTCATATGGTAGTTATCACTAGCCCATGGGTTCAGTCAGATGAAATAAGGCAGTTCAGTTGGATTGATAGAAGGAACTTGGGTGATTTATTCATTTGATTATAATATGATGATATGGTATTTTCTATATGTTGAAAAATGTCTCACTTGACACCTCACGGGCACATATTAGTATGCATGATGAGTAGAATTGATGGTTACTAAGGCTTTTGTCTCACCCTATTTTTATTAACATTTTTTAGGAG